>CM041015.1:11172500-16172500 GCA_022984855.1 Dimocarpus longan | reverse complement strand
TTCTCTTTTATAAAAAAATTAATATTAGTGTCTTTCCTTATTTATGAGAAAAAAAATCATTTAAAAAGTTATGTCACGGATTATGTTGTTATTAAAAGTCAACGAACATTAATTTCTTATGAAAGAAAAATATGTTACATGTGACATTATTAGAATATCACATCAATATCAACATGATAACTAAATGTTGTATGGAAGATTTTCTTAAATCACTAGATCCTTCTTAATTCCTTTCATTGACGGGCCTCTCTTCTTTAACTCTAAAACTAGACTGTAAAACCCAAAACCGCGTTCGTCGGAGAGTGAAATATTTTTCCGATGGATCGCGTCCGATCGGAAAAATATAATTATCGAGTCCGAAAAATAATTGGAAAAATTATTTTCGCTTTAGAGAAATAAATTCGAGTTCACGAAGACGGGTTCGGAATTTATTTATTATTCCAAAGGCGAAAGCGATTAAAAAGCGAATTCCAGGACGGACGGACGGAAACGGAATCCGAGCTTGGAAATTAAAAAGCAAGAATGCATGGAATTCAAATAAAAGGAATGCATGTTGGTGACACGTGTCACACATGCATTGGATGAAAAAAAAAAAAAAGAAAGCAAATTATGGCATAAACGGTCACCTATGCATTCAAAGACACAATCAAACCAAAGTTATCATTCGGTCACCATTTTTCTTTATTTTATTCATTTTCAAGACAGAATCCAAGCCATCTGTCAACTTCTTCTTCTTCATTTCAAAACACAAACTGAAGACAAGAAAGGTGCTGCCCGAGAGAAGAAGAGAGCTGCTGCTGTGGAAGAAAGAGCGAGAGAAGAACGGGCTGCTGTCTTCAGGCCAATGTGAAGCCAAGTGAAGGAGAACTCAGATCTGGACGCATGCAAGATCAGATCTGACACCTTCAAGCGTGCATGCAAGCTAGGAGAAGCTGGAGCAAGCTGATATGGCATGCAAGCAAGGTGAACTGAAGAACTGAGCTGGAATTGTTGCCGTTGCTGTCGCCGGTGAAGAGTTGCTGTCAGCGTGAGTTCCACCTTGCTGTAGGTGCTGTCGTCGTGGCTGTTGACGTTGCTGCCATCATCGCTGCTATCACATTGCTGCTCTGCTGTCTTGCTGCTGTATGTTGTCATCTTATGTTGCTGCCTTTGCTGTGTGCTGTCACCGTGACCAAGTGCTGCCATTTTGTGCTGTCACGTTGCTGTCATGCCGTCGTCGCAAGCTGCTGTAGCTGTTAGATGGTGAGCTGCTGTCAATGTGGATGTAGTTGCTGCCAAGCTGAGTTGCTGCCGTCGCTGCCTTGTGCTGGCGTGAGGTGTTGAAGACAGCTGCTGCCAACACCAGGTACTGTCGCCGTTATGCCGTGTGCTATCATCGTTGATGTAGCTACTGCCAAGCAGCTGCTGTCAAGCTGAAATCAACATCCAGTCTTGAAGTGGAACAGCAAGAAGAGAAGACATCTTGCTGGTAGAAGAAGAAGCTTGCTGCCGCGAATAATTCGTCGCCGTTCGGAAGTTGTTTCGAACGAAACTAGTAAGGTAAGCGCTGCCTATTTTTATTGTTGAGTCGTTTTGGTAATTAGTAAGCAATCATGTGAATAAAGTGGAGATAAATGATGATATTATGCTTGGGATTAGGATCGAGAACCTCGTTAATGCGGAGCTTCGTTCGTTTTGTTGTTTCGGTTGTTTGAATGATTTGGTAAACAATCGTATTCGTTGTGAGTTTGGTATATGGACTGTCATGATAAGTTAGGGGCTGTTGAGATATGTTTTTACTTTCACGTTCGTTGTCGTGGAAAATAGATAATATTAGAGTGTTTTAAAGGATCGGATATTCGTTCGGTTATTTAGAAATCGTTTCCGAGCGTTTCGGTTGAATTTTTCCACGAATGCGAGCGTTGTTAGTTTATGATTTTCGTTGTCGATTATAAAAAGATTGTGAATGTTATCTCGCTGCCCCAAGATTGATATTAAGCCCGTTAAAGTGTTTAAGTAAAGTCACGAGCTGTTATTAACGATAAGTTTAAGTGGAAACAAAGAAATCGCGCGAAACGCGTAAAATCGATAAATCGCGATGATTAGTGAAATCGCGTAAGCTTTAAGTTTGTCGTTTAATTTCAAATCTTTTGTTTAGTGAATTCATTAAAATCTGATTTTGATGATGTTACATTAGATTCGAATGGCATAGTTTTCGGTTCTATAACCACAAAGTTTCGAATATTTTTAAGTCACGATATCGAATCGGTTTGAAATAGTTTTTGCGTGCAAATATGAATTATCCGTTTTGTTATCGTACGAGGATAGTCACTTGAATTATTGTGTTTATAAATCCTCGTATGGCTTAAAGTTTAGTTGCGCACGAGTTATGTTTTAACGACATCTCGATCGAAATCAATTGTAGGTGAATCGTGAATCGAACGAGAGCCGTAACGGGAAGCAGTGATAAGTATTTTGGAAACAAGTTGTGAGTGTGGATTTTTAAAAGTTTTCATACATTCTGTCATTGAATGCAATCACTTTTAGCAAGTAAAAGGTTTTGAGATTTTAGTAAAAGTTTATAGTTTTCAGTTTATCATCTATAAATGCATGTATAGCTTTAAAGATTATGCTATGAATATGTTTATATTCTTCAGTAAAGTAATTGAGCAAGTTGAAATTATATACATGCATAGAGATAGTATTTATGAAAGTTATTTTGCGATATTATAGCATATTGTCGAGATTTCATTTTATATATGTCTATGGTTTACCCTAGCCCCTAAGATTACACCCGGCCAAAAGTATTCCATACGTGTACGGTAGTTGGGGGGAGTTACTAACTATGGGGGGATCGAGTCTGTCAATCACCCTCTGCACGTATGGGATAGTGTAGATCTGCCTGATGTTGGAGGGATTCGCGATCCCAGAGTTGTATCCACATCTGCGACTACACATGGTGAGAGTTCCCTTATCCTAATGGCGTGTCTTCGCACCGTCACGAAGGACAAGATTTCCCTGGGTTGCCAGATAAGGCTAGTAAGAAAATAAGAAAATTTTTAAGAAAAGTTTGATAAATAACTTTCGCAGCTGTTAAAACGAGTTTACAGTTTTCAGGAAAAGAAAGTAAGTAAGTAATAGTTTTCCAATCTATTTTTGGGAGGAATAGTATTTTTAAGCAAAAGTACAGTTTATGTAAACTTACCCACTCACTGAGTTATTCGCACCACTGTTTTCCTATTTTCTTAAAAACCTCCCTCAGGTGCAGGTGTGAGTAACGCGGTTGACGTATCTCCTTCGGACGGACAGGCCAGCTAGACACGCGTGACCAGATTGCACTATTTTCTAGCATAACATCATGTATTGTATTTACTATCATTTTCCAGATTCTCTAGTTTTGAAAAATATTATTTTGAGTTAAGGATTTTATGTAAATATCATGCATGTCGTTTTTAAGATTTATTCAAGTTACTTCCGCTAAATTGCATGATTATGAGTTTGAAAATGGCCGGAGGCCTATTGATTATAGAAATTGTTTGTGAATACAATTATACAGGTTTTATGAGATATTTTACAGGGTGGAATTTTAGAAAAACAGTCGTTGTGCTGCCGGTTTTCTGTGAAAATACTATTTTCATAAAGTTATTTTCAACGAACAAAATTTCCACCCTTTTTCAGAATAAAAAGGAGTTCAAGTATTTTAGAAAAGAAAAGAGGCTTAGCTTCACGGGAACTTTCCAGTCAGAGCAGATCTCGACTGGGGAGCCACCGTGGGGTTGCCGGGCAGGTCGCCTAACTAGTAGTTAGAAAGGGGCCTGTCATAAACAGCCCACCCAGTATCCCCACGATGACCTTCTAGACGATATCCGCTCACAACTGAAAAGTTCTCATGAAGCTAAGTCTTTTTCTTTATTAAACACTTTTTAAAACTCTTTTTAGAATTTCTTTTGATGCAGAAATGGGTGGAAAAATTTTCTTTTAAAATAACATTTTTCAAATTAGGATTTTAACGGAAATCCGGTAGCACAACTGTTGTAGTTTAAAGATTTTTACCTTGCAAAAAATCATAAAATACCTGTACACTTCTAAAAATAACACTTTCTCAACTTCTAGACCTCAGGCCCTCTTTCAATTCCACAATCAACACAATAAAAGTTCAATTCAAATACAATTCAGATTCATTGATTTATTTAAAATATTATGCACAACTGACTTTAAGCAAAATTCAAATCGTAATAATTCGTAACATTTGAAATCATATTTACAAACATGCATTAAGACTTTGAAACGTAAAAATATATATGATAATTTTAAAAACAAGCTAATGCAGTTGCGTCATGTCTTTAGTCTATCTGCACGTTCGACAGAGTTTCTTCTACTCGCTTGCTCATACTTGCACCTGAGGAGGATTTTTTTAAAAACAAGAAAAAGAACGATGAGTTTCATAACTCAATGAACGAGTAATTTTTATTAATGATAACTTTTACTATGAAACTATTATTTCTCCCAAAATATGTTAGAAAACTACTAGTTTATTTATTTCTCTTGATAATTATAAAGCTTACATAATACGAATAAATACTTTTATTTGTACCTTTCATAAAACTTGA
This sequence comes from Dimocarpus longan, assembly GCA_022984855.1. Classification (NCBI taxonomy): domain Eukaryota; kingdom Viridiplantae; phylum Streptophyta; class Magnoliopsida; order Sapindales; family Sapindaceae; genus Dimocarpus; species Dimocarpus longan. Next base: position 16,167,911 of record CM041015.1, on the reverse strand, counting down.
TTTTCTTATTTTCTTAATCTTACATTTATCGACGTATTTTATTTCTTTAACTAGCTTTAAGAGGTAACCTAGGGAAACTTATTTATAGTAGAACGAAATGTGGCCCATTCCTTTTCTTGGGCCTCGGCCCTCAAAGAATTCTAGGATGATACCACTACTACGAAAGGTGGCCCACTCCCTTCTTAGACCTCGACCTTCAAGGGATTCTAGGATGGTACAACAACTTATCCGTAAGATAGAAGGTGACTCATCCCCTTTCTTGGGCCTCAGCCTTCAAGGGATTCTAGGGTGACATCACAACTTATTCGGACTGTCTGTTTTGGGCTTCTTTCTTGAATCTCAACTCTCAAGGGATTTTAAGCCCTAACAGTTTATATGTGCCCCTTTCTTGGGTCTTATCCCTTAAGGGAATCTAGGCCCTAGCTAATATTAAGGTAACCAAAGACAATTAAAATCATTTCAATATGCTTAAAACTTTCTCCTTAACTAGTCTTGAAGGCATATTAATATAACTTGTAAACATTTTGTTTTCTAATCTACGGTTTATAACCGAATTACTTTCTTTCTAAGGTAAAAGCCTAATCTTTCAAAATTAACTTCGCATATATTTTCTATGCATGTATTTATCATAACCTTACTAAATTACTTTACTTTTAAATTAAATGCATTTATAATATAACTTTAAAGAGTTATATATGCATAAAACATAATATAAATCGCATACTAAAATAGCTATTGTAAATATAAATACTCAATTGATAATTCATAAAAACTTTATAAAATTCACAGTCATAACTTGTTTTCCAATTTAATACAACCCACTCCTTTTTTCTTTTGTTCCGCTCATCGATTAACCTACATTTTACTATGAGCAAATTTCCATTTAGAGCAAACGCAGACATCAATAATAACTTCTAACTATTCAAGGGCATCAAAATACCATTTTCCAAGTCGATGTGACATCAATCACTCACATTTGTATTCGAAATTCCTTACCCCTAAATATGAAAAACATGTCAATTTAAAGCTAAATCTCATTTTAATGTATTAAACGCATTCTAGCGTAAACTTGGCCTATGATAGCTGAATGTCAATAAATTTTCACATTATCTAACCTATTCGATTTTTTTTTTTTTTTGCAAACATACTTGGGCACATGTAATATGATATAAATTAAATTTTAAATCCATCAACTATCACATTGGTTCAATTGCGAAAAATATTTTCGTGAAACGACTATTTGACATCCAACGCAATTTCTTTCCATTCCAAGTTAATTCTATCATCCAATTAACTTATAAACCCTTTCAAATAATTCCAAACTATGATCTAACACTTCAATGCACACAAAATTAATTTATGGAAGCCAACATATAAAAATTTTGCTTGTAGATTCATCATCCAATTTTCAATATTTCTACACATATATGTGAATAGAAATTACTTAAATTCGTCTAACTTAAATTAAACCAAAGATACCTATCATGGCCGAAAACATGCATACATAATTCTAACATCTCTTTTCAAGCTTTTACACTTACAACGCATCCTAATACTGACGGAACCCTTCCCGAATCCCTTCTCTAGACCCGAGAAAGACCCCGTAGCACCCCGTCAGAACTCCAACGAACCCTAACTTTGGTCCGAAGAAATCCCGTCAGAGCACCGAAACGTTTTTTAAACTTCTTTTTAGACTCGTTTACTAGGTGGCAGGGGTACAAATTTTTCGCTTTTCTATTGAAAATCCGGCAGCATTCCGTCTGTTTTCTAAACTACGTCACCCTGCAAGTTTCAAATACAGTTTATAAAAACACTTCTATGAAATTCATTTCTCAACTTCCAGAGCCTCCGGCTCTTTTTTCACAACACAACCACAACCAAATAATTAAAACTAGAAAACTGATTCATATAAAACTTTAACAAAACATTTTTAACTAATACATCCACGATTTCTTTAAAATACTTACAACTATATATATAAACATATACATGATCAAAATAATATTATATCTACTTGTATTAGGTATTATTCTATACGTCCACCTGCACGTCTGACTGAACCTCGTCGGCTAGATAACTAGCTCCTGCATCTGTGGGAGAATTTTTAAGAAAAACATTTAAAGAAAAACGTGAGTATAACTCAGTGGGTGGTAGTAACTTTTAAACTAAAACTCATTTCTACACTTAAATTTCTCTCAAAAACAGTTTAATAAAACTAAAGTATTTTTCTAAAATACTTTCTAAAACTCATTTAAAACTGCTTTTAAATCTCGTTCTAAATTTCTTTTTAAAACTTTATGAAATCTTTTCTTAAAAGTATTTTCTTAAAATCTTTTTTGGTGCTCACCTGAATGGTAACCCAAGGAATATTTACTCCTGACGTGGTAGCATATAAACTCTAGCTAACCACTAGGAGTGGGACAACTGCTTTTAAATCTCGTTTTAAATTTCTTTATAAAACTTTCTGAAATCTTTTCTTAAACTTTTTTTCTTAAAAATCTTTTCTTAAAATCTTTTCTGGTGCTCGCCTAAATGGTAACCCAGGGAATATCTACTCCTGGCGTGGTAGCATATAAAATCTAGTTAACCACTAGGAGTGGGGATCTACCATGTGTAGTCGCCGAAAGCGGGCCCACGCTGCGGACCCACGCTGCGGACCGATTACACTACCCTATACGTGCATACGGATCACTCATACCTTGCTCATACCTCGCTCATACATGAATCGACTAGACTCAAATCTCACTGACTGACTTCCTCTCATCTACCGTATCACGTATAGAGTATTCGACCGGGTACTAAACTGGGGCTAGGGTAAACTATAGGCTATTAAAATTTCTTTTTTCTTAACACACTAAAATATTCTAAATCTTAAGGCAATAAGCCTAAAATATTTAATTCTAGCACATTCTCATATACAGAAATAATAAACTAAAATTTTTATGCTAGAATAAAAATATAAATTCAATTAATAAATAAATAACTATTTATAATAAATTCTTTTAACTTTAAAAATAAACTTTAAGATGACAAAAATAAAAACTTATAGTTCCACTCACTACATATCCTCAGATAAAATCCGATTCTCCTCCGTATGCCTCCGGAAGTCTCCGCTATTACCCTAAAACATCAAATATCCATTTAGGGTCACTTAACTCTTTCAAATAATATTCAAAATCAATAAAAATTCTATTATCTCTATTTATATCCTTTAGAGCCTAAACTTTTGGATATAAATTTATATTCAGTCGGGATTTTCGAAATCCGTTTTCTCTACATGAATTCTACTTATTCTTTTCTAGAAATACCTCAGAATACTTAATCTCATCGTCGGAAACTCGGAACCAAATTCAACCGGATTCGCTTACTAACGAAAACCACTTTTCGCTCCGGACTTCCGACAACTTCAAAAATCAATCATCTAGTGTTCTAACACCCAACTATAATTAAATAAACTGTTTCGAATGTTAAACGAACGCATTTCGAAGGTTTTTTAGAAACCACCCTTCAATTCGTCCGTTTAGCTCCGAAATGGATCCTAAAATTTTCGTTTTCGAAATCTAACTTCAAAAGATTATTTCCTAACCTCTAAAACATCAATCTAATGTCTTAGAATCGAAAACGGGATCAAATTCCATAAAAAAACCCATTTTTCTCTACGACTTCCCTCTCTCGTTTTATCTGTTTTTCTTCCACCAAATCACTTCAAAATCATACCAAAATCATCCTCACATATCCCTCTTATTATCCCTAATCTCTGATTTGAAAATAAATGAAAGAATAAAAATGGGTTTCATATAAATATCAATCTTTAAACTGAAATAACTCACCAAATAGGCAATTTATTGGGTTAGTTAGAGGAGATGACGAGGAACAACTTTCTTGAAGAAACCGCGTCGAAAATCGGATTGGATCTCCTTCTCTTTCTCCCTCTCTCTCTCGCGCGCGCACGTGAACTTCTCTCTCAACAACTCTCGGCTTCTCTCTCCTCTCACCCGATTCACTCTCTTTTCTCTCTGTTTTCAGGGTCAAAAATGTCTCAAATGAGACAAAATTTATTTATAAATATTTTAATGCTCATTTACTATAAAGTCCCTCAAGAAAATCTCATTTAATAACCTCAAACTTTCACTAATTATACTAGTGCCCAAAAACAAATCATTTTATATTCTATTGGTCCACTTAGCCTATTTTCATCCACTTATTTTTCCAATCAATCCATGGATGACACGTGGCACATCCATAGCCATTACTTTTTTAATCACTTATCTCATTTCTCATTGGTTGAATTCTGTGAGCTCACCTCGCTTGATTAACACGTAATTCACGTCTAATGACTTTGTAATCGTACCTGGGTCAACCAAATGACATTCGACTTGCAATACGAAAATATAATAAGCCTCAAATAACACTACTGGAGGCATATGATTCGACCGTAACTCAATTCGAATATTTCTAGTACCATAAAATAATAAATCTGGGTGAGGGCTTACACTTGGTGAATTTTTATTTCAATAGAACTTTCAATACCTAATCCTTCTGAAAAATATTCCACAAATATTCTACACACATCTTATGGCCAATTCGACTTTATAAACTTCAATTTAGGTCTGATACCTCTCATATATACTTAATAAAGGAAATGTTCCTAATCGAAATCTGATCGAATCAACCGATATCTTTTTATACGTATCTATAGCTTAAAAACTCAATTTTTACACTCATTCTCATTCACTTGGGTTACACTCCTTGAAACTTCCGCATATCATTCTAATGCTTGATCCATGTATACTTAACTTAAAATGTCCATTTTGCCCTTTTTATGATATAATTTCACTTTGATCGAAAAATATTCTGAAAATATTCCATGGTCATCTAATCTTCAAATTGACCATGAAATACTCTAATTTGGTGTCTTATCTATCAGTCTCATGCTTCGAAAAAAATTCAATTGGATTTAAACTCATTAAAACCTATTAATCTCTCAAAAGGGTAATATCGTAATTTTCTTCGGATCGCTTAAAACTTATTCAAATGGTCTTATTTTTGATCCGTTTTTGTTTCTCTATACTCTCATACTATTTTCAGACCTTTTCGACCCTTAAGATCAATTTTCAAAAATTTTACTATTCATTCAAAAATTTCCGTCCGAAAAATACTATTCATCGAAAACTTTCGTTTCCCATCAAATCTAAATTCATGACCATGAACAATATAACCGGGTCCAAATTCGATCTTAAACACAAACTTTCGAATCTTTTAAAAAATACTATTTATCTGGATCCGAATACTATTAACTGAAAATTCTCATTTCTTCCTAACACGATACTCAGGGCCTTATAAATATAATTGAATTCTAACCGGACCTCTTGCATTATTTCTAGACTCTTTATTCTTTATCTAATCGTCGAAAATGAATTCTTTGAGAACACTAGGATCGGGGTCTATCAAATGCCATCATTTTTTTCAAGTCAAAACAAACAAACAAACAAAATTTGAATCACAAAGATTCCTCCTTGGCCGAACCATACCCAACCACCTTTCCAATATCATGGCAAATCATCAATCATCCAACCCAGCACCAACTCATATCAAAACACACGATATGTCATGGTAACACAACCAAAATAAATGTAAAACACTAAAAATCCATCATGGTCGAGAGTTGCATGCATTCCAACATTCTTTCAAATCTTACACCATACATCACATGCAACCTAACATCTACATTTTGAGGCCTTAAATCCATCAAACTCTAACACAAAATCACAAACCAAACATAAATACTACACTAGCCCCTTCAACATACATAAACTCACATTTTACATGACCAACTTTATGAAAATTAGGTGCTTACCTCTTTAACTTGACATGCAATGAGTAAACCTTCCTCCTAGCTTTACATGCAACTCATTCTTAGCATGAAAATGCTTCAAAATCAACTCAAAATGGCCATGAAAAGCTACTGCTGACAGGACCCTTCCCAGACCTTATCTAAACTCTTGTCTGGAGGATCCCGCCGGGCACTTTAACGGACTCCCCGAACCCGACTTGTCGGATTGGAGAAATCCGAGAAGCGAACCCCTTTACTTTACTTAACCGGTTTACTCGTTTTAGGCTTAAATTTTTTTTTTCTCTTAATATAGTTGAAACGGTGTGAATTTTTCAAATTTGATTGAAAACTAATTTTATAAAAATCGGACAGCATAACGACTGTAAGTTTAACATTTTCAAAATCAACCTGCATAAGAAATACACTTCGAACTATTTTGATCACCGTCCAACTTCTTTCAATCTCAAACATGCAATTTTTATTCATTTCACAAACATACAATTCTTTTACAAATATAATTCACATATGTAATTGACATATAACAACTCATACTTATATGAAATATGTGCCTTGTGCAAATATATGCATATCAAATGTAATGGTTCATTTATATATACATATCAAAATATGATTTATAATCTGTCAAATATCTCATGTCAACACGTAGTTATTTGATTCAATATATACACATGTACACAATGTCAAAATACATTAACATCCATATAGTTCGTCTCATTATTTTCCCTACCTAAAGTTAATCAAAATAATGTCATTGATGCAAGAGCATCCGTGCCAACATCTACTAAAGTATACAAGCTACACAAAACAAAGAGAGGTTAGGCAATATATATATAAAGGTATAACTCCGCATAGACATTACTTAGAAAATAATCGATTTTATTTTTTTTTCTTTTGAAAACCATTTCTCATAAGACAACCATGTGCAAAGCCACTACGCACGGAATTTGGTACATCGCGACGTAGGGCGAACTTTCTCAACTCTAAGTAACCACAACGCGGAATTTTTTTACATCGCCGTTGTAGTGCCAATAGCTTATACTTTACGCAACTACATGCGGAATTTTCTACATCGCATATTGTAGTGCAATTTACTCATCACTTGCAATTAGATACGGAATTTTTTACATCGTATCACAACATGGACATGGGTCTAAATTCAACTTTACTTTGCTTTACTTTTAAACCTTTTTGCAACTTACTTTCGCCTTTGAATCTCATTTCTAGATTCTAGGCATAACTCATTACTCAACATAAAACTTATGATTTTGGAAAACCATTTTGCAAAACTCTTTGAAACAATATATTTTATCATTGCCATATAAATGGAAATAAACTAGATGTAAGTGAAGTGAAGGACACTTACCTCGATCCCAACGCTCTCAATGCCTCAACGAGCCTCTCGCGTCTCGTCCGCGTGCTCGTCACTTTGTGCTAGCTTGGGTTTTATCCTCCTAGCTTGGGTTTGCTTGAAAATGAGACCTAAAGCTTCAAAAATGAGTTGTGCAACTTTTGATCTTCTTCCTTGGTCTCTCTTCCTTTGGCGTCCCACCACTCTCTCTTTTTCAACTCACGGTTTCTGCCACTTATTTGTTGTGTTTTTTTTAAAAAAAAAATTGCTAAGTGTCATATATATAGGTGTGATTTTTATGGAAATGACATTGATGCCCTCTTTTGCTTTTTATTGCCGTCACTCTCTCTTTTGTCTAACATAACTTTTGTTTCACTTTTGCTTCTTGTTTTTGGCGTGAATGGTGGCTTAATTGTCATGCTTTCTTTATTTTATTTATTTTGCTCACTTACTAGGACTAAAATAGCCCTACTATTCATGACATGGAGACTTGTCCATCTAAGGGTAATTTGGTAACTCATGAAATTGAAATAATTTTTTAATCATTAGTGCATGACAACTAATTTAAGCATATATGTAATTAATATTAAACTATGAGATTTGTCACTTATCTTGCTTCCTATTGGTTGAGATAAAATATCTCCACTTTATCATGTGAGCTCACCTCACATGATTAATGAATAATTCATTCCTAACCGTCTTGTATTCGTATCGGGGTCAGCCAAACGACATCCGACTTGCGATACGAAATTATAATAAACTTCAAATAACACTAAGGGAAACCTATGATTCGACCGTAACTCAATTTGAAGATTTTTAATACCATAAAACAATAAGTCTGGATGAGGGCTTACAACTGCTCCCTCCCATTTTCCTTTGGTTGAACACCCTTGGTTCTATCACATGGTTTGCATGAGTTATAAAATACTCAAAATAGCTTAGAAAAGTCAACAAAAGGGCAACAACTTACCTTGGTTCTTCCTCTCGGTAGAATGCTTCCTCTTTGGCCGAACACGTCTTCTTTTCTTGTAATTGCTTCTCTCTTTATTCACTCTTTTACTTCTCTCAAAAGCGGCTCTCAAATGAATAAAATAGCCACTGCACTCATATTCCTTTCCTCAGCCAAACTTAAGCCTTAAAGACCGAGACTTCACTTTTCTTTCACTTCACCGAATGCAAATGCTCTCTTTCCCTTCTTTAGCTTTCAATTTCACTTTATATATGATTTCTATTCTCATGCCATTTGTCACCAAGGTCCATTCAATTGCTAACACATGTCAATCTAATTATTTCTCTTGTGACACATGGCTCACATGCAAGCCTACAATCTCTCTTTGCTTGCCAAGTGTCCTTCATGCATTGTCTCTTCCTTTCTTTTCATGTCAAGTGTCCCACTTCATACGTCAATTCACACTTTTTGATTTTTGTATTCAAAATCATTTCTGGTCCATCCGAAAATTTTATTATAACTCAATTTCACATCCGAAAATTCTACTGAAATTCGATTACACGTTCAAATTTGACTACTTTAAATTATTTTATTTCCTTTCAAATAAAAATCATCCCCGGACCTATCCGAAAATTCTATTAATCATTTTCGTTCTACCCGAAAATTATATTGTAATTCAATTTCACATTCAAAATCTTCTCTGGTCTACTCGGGAATTTTATTATTCATCTCCGAACTATCTACATTATAACCTATTTTGTCATTTTCCTACTTTCTGGGAATTTATTAATTACTTCCAGATTGCCTTGAAATCATACTAGAATTCAAATTTTCATACTTGGGCAGTTTTAAATTATTTATTACTCTCAAGTACTTTACATGGTCCTAAATTCGGAAAAGATATTTTCATTCAAACAGCTTCAGATGGCTTAAAATCTATCCGAATTGACTCATTTTCGATTCGTTTTAATTTTCTTTAACATCAGTACTAATTTCGAAACTTTTTATTAGTCAAATCCACTTTTCAAAAATTACTATTCATGTATACATTTTCTGTCCGAAAATACTATCCATCAAAATAATCATTTTAAATAATTTTCGGGGTCCGTCTCTCAAAATCACTGCTCACTTAAAAATACTATTCATCCAGAATATTATTTATCCGAACTTCACCATTCTAGAAATTTTGGGTTTTATATTCATATTATATAATATAAATTAAAAATTGAGGCTAATGGTCCTAATTAATGATATGCGGGTCAATCATTATACTTCTATTACGTGTAAATGGATAAATGAACTATTATAACTTATATAATTAATTAAAGGGAGACCTTCATTATGGTCAATCCCTAAGTTTTTAAAAAATTTCTCGTTTTTAAATGTGAATCTATTTATAGTGTTCATGATTTCTCACATTTCAAAAATTTATCAAATTAATCTCTACCATTTACTTAAAAAAAAAAAAAATAGTTCTTACTGTTAGTCAATAAACAATCAAACATTACACATGTAGAGGTGATTTCATTTTTTTTACACTAATTAGTGTTATAAGGATATATGCCAAATGAAAAAATTAAATAGATAAATAAATAAAAACAACAATTAAATGTGTATATGAAGTTAACGGAAAAAGAGTCTTTTACTATTTTCTGCTAATGTTGATTGTCAAAGATGACATTAGAATGACTAATTTGATTAGCTTTTTGTAATGTAAGAGATCTTGAATGCTGTAAATGGATTCACATTTAAAAATGAGAAGTTTTTCAAAAAAAATAGGGACCAAGTTGAAATCCTCCCTTAACTAAAATTAGTTAATTTTCTTCATTTTAAAAAATAATAATAATAATAAAATAAAGTGATTCTGATCATGTTTTGATTATTATGATATTGTTATAATTAAATTAAGCAAATGACAGATATAACTAACTAATTGAAATGAATTGACATTGATTATCCAACTAGTTCCTTATTTATTGGAAGATAATAATTATAAGTTAAAGAACGAGAAACAAATACTTAGACAACTACACGTAACTGATTATCTAATGCTATCTACTACTAGTTTTGATTTATAGAGCAACTATTATTCTTTGAATTAAATTCTAATTTGCTAACTCAATGATTTTGGTAATATTACCTAAACCAATTTCTTCAATAACAACTTTTAAATTGGTTGTACTCAGCAGTGGATCTAGCATAAAGCAGGAAAGACACGTGTCCCCCAAGAAATTTTATGAAAATTTATTAGGCATATGATGTTAATTATTAGATATTTAATATATAAGTGAATCGATATATATACAATTACTAAACATTGAATGGTTTGATCGTAGGAAGCACATCCTCACTCAGATTTGTGCTCTTTCTCAGTATCCTCACTCAAATATGTGCTCTTTCTCAATTTCTTATTCTTTTTTTTTTAAGGTAATAAACAGTGTGTGTGGGTTTGCTAGTGTTCGAACCTAGGGTTGTTAAAAAGGATCCACTCGGATTTATTCTTTAGAGACCCAAGAGGAGCCCTTCCTGGCACCCCAATGAAAGTCCTTGTAGTTTTCATACTGGTGACTCTAAAGAACTCCGTGGAGCAAACTCATGATATATTTCCAATTCACAATTGTTTAGAAATTTGAGTGAAAAAAAAAAAAAAATGGCCCTAACGGTTGTTTTTCGACATTTTCGATGTTTTCAAAATCACCTAAAATCAATTTATAAACACTTTAAAATTCAAACATTCTTCTCTACTTTTAATTTGGACTTCATGTTCATTTCACAATCAAAACTTAACCACAATTGAAAATATTTCAACAAAAAGCTATTTCAAATTTTAAAAATGTTTTATCATGCATATAATCACAAGTATTTACATATAATCAAAAGTATTTTCATTATGTGTATTTACTAAACATCAAAAAATATATAATATTTTCACAGTTGCAGTCGTTGCAAATGCCCACCTAACTATGCATCGGAGATCGCTCGCTCTGAGCACACATCTCTGTATCGGGAAAGGTTTTCATAAAATAAACAAAAAAAAAAGTGAGCTAAAGGAGCTCAGTGAGTGTTATGCAAAACATATTTCTCACAAATATACCTCCCAAAATATTCAGAAATCTAAAATTCTTAATGATTTATCCAAATTATAAATCTCACGGTTTTGCATATACATTGATATGAATCAATTTGAAAACATAAATGTAGGCATCATTAAAATCCATTCAAAATATGAACATAGGTATATATAAACAAAATAGCATAATTCATATAACATAGGTATATATATCTCATTGATCGGTCTTGGGTCACCGGTGGTGAAGACGATCCATATCTATCATAAACCACTATATTGTGGAATGTTACCTCACCTTGTGTAGGGTATCAGTCATAGTACTTTAAAAATGCGCAAAGGGCGACACGACAGACTCAATTCTCCCACAGTTAGTGACACGTCCCCCCTTGACATGCCATACGCACATAAGGTAGTTGGGCCGATCCTCAATCATATTATGGAGATTAGGTAATCATTGGTCTTGAAAGCTTTCTTCCATTATGTTTTAAAAATTTATTTCTTGTACCAAAATAATCAAACATAAACATATATTACTTCAATTTGTTGCTAAAAGCATAAAAATATATTGCTTTGATAATTTATGCTGTAAATATTTTCTTTACAAGAATATGTAAAGATATTTATAAACTAACATCTTTAATAAAACTCATTTTAATTTCATGATACTTTAACATTTATAAAAGCACTTTAAAGCATGCTAAAAATGCATTTAGCATTTTATAAAATAATTTTATACTCATTTTGTCTCAAATTGACTAGAATGACTTTCCAAAATTCTCCTTTGATTCCTTTACTTCCTTCTCACCTGTAAAGCATATTCCAATTTAGAATCTATCACCCTTATTCTCCCAAATTGAATTTAAAACACAATGTACATCATAATTCACATACTTAGCATAAACTTGCACTCACATCATAACATTCTTTTCTTTTCTTTTTCTTTATGCAAACTTGTTTAATTACATGCGTAACCTTATTAAAACACATCAAAGTGATTAAATTTTCACACCAAAATGTCATCTTGACCGAATTTTGCATTAAGGCATCCAACATAATTATTTCATTTTTATGACCCCTAAAGACATTAAAATCACACCAATAATCATCTAATGCCCTAATACCAACTCAATTTAAGTTTCTTTGCAAAATTGTATAAAACCCTAGAATACATACCTTAATCACTTCCTTGCCTAATTGCTTCCTTTAAGTTTCCTTTCAACTTCACACTTGAATATAAGGTAATCTACTTGTAAATTTGCCAAAAATTATATAAACTCATCAAGTTATCATACATCCAAGAAACCACCAAAACACCATAGAAAATCAACTTACTTACCACTATCTCTTTACTTTATTTGCTAAGTTTTATTCTAAGACACATTTAGTGAAGATGAATGGAGTTTGACATCCAAAAATGATCAAACCTTTCTTGTTGTTCTTCTTCTTCTTGTAAAACCCAAAACTTCATCCGATGAAAAATAAATTATTTTCTAGTGAATAGTATTTTTGGACGGAAAGGAGGTTCATATGAGTAATATTTTCGAAAATGAATTTTGTAGATTAAACTTTTTTATATTAATATTAGAATTAAGGGAATCCAAATTGGAGCAAAGATAAGTCATTTCAAATAATTTTTAAGTGATTCGAAGTGTACTGGACGAAAGTACTTTATTCTATTAGTGTCCCATATATAATAATTGTAGAGAAATAAAATAATTTTTTGTACTCGGATATAAAAAATTGAATTTTAGTATAATTTCATATAGGACCGGAAATGATTTCGTCTCCAAAGTGATATAATAATTATTTTTAGAGCCCGTAGGTGTTAATCGGATTTTAATATTTTTTCGCAGGTGGAATTAAGATATAATAGGATTCCCGGATGGACGGAAATGAATTTGAAGTCAAAATCGGAATGGGAGAGTAGATGGAGTAAAATGTGGCATGATTAATGCATGGCAATGACACATGTCGAGCATGCATGAAGAAAGTAAAATAAATGGCATGAGAATTGGATGCATGAGTGATAGGTGTCACAATATTATAAAGCATATATATATATATATGTTATTTGAAGAAGAAAAACGGGAATGAATCACAACTCCATTCGGTCTCCATTTCTCTCAAAATAGAAAGTGAAGAAACAAGATAGGCTCAGTCCGCATTCAAAATCAAGAGAGCAATTAGGGAGAGATTCCTTCAACCATCAATACCTGAATGCACCAAAGTGAGAGAGAGAAACATGAGAGCTCAAGTGCAGCCACCATTCTCACCAAAAACTCGAGAGCTCAAGAGAGGAAGAGGAAGCTCCTATTCGGTCATCAAGCTTGAACCGAGAGAGGAGTTGACTTCATAAGCAAAAACCCAAGAGAATCAAGCAAGGAGGAAGGGATGCAAGAGCAGTAAATCACCATTCGGTCCAGCATCAATCAAAACCGAGAGGGAGAGAGAAAGCAGACCGAAAGGTGAGTGATGTGTGGAGCTGTTCTTGATCGAGACAATGCAAGAGAAATCATGGAATATGGCATCCATGCATGATGATTTAGGAGCTATCTTTGAGAGTTTTGACAACCATAAAAGTAAGTTGCTACAATTGTTAAGTTTTGTGTGGTTTTGATGGATAAATTGACGTAAAACTTGGTGTCAATGCTTGAGTAGGTTTGGTCAATGAGGAAGCTTAAGGGTAGCAACCTTTAATGTGAGTTTTGAAGCTTTTTAAGTTGGTTTTCAAGAGGTATGCTTGAGTTTCCATGGTTTCTATGTTATTGGAAATGTTTAGATTGTGATATTGGAAGAAATTCCATGATAAAATGGTTGGTTTTGATATGAATTAATTTTTGGAAATAATATGTTTAGGTTTTAGGATCTAGAATCTCATTAGTGCGAATGTTAGATTGCATGTGATTTCGGTGTGACAATGGATGAAATTTTGATGTTGGAAAATTGTCAAAAATCTATCATTAAGGGGCTATTATAGTCCAATTATATTTTCGATTTCGCTGACATGGAAAATGATGCGTTTCAATGTGTTTGAAAGTGTCAAAGTGTTGTTTTGGCTATCGAAAAATTATTTTCGGGTGTTTCGAATGATTTTCATTTCGCGCAAACGTGTTTAAATTACGAATTTCGAGGTCGAAATGAAAAGTAAATATATGATTACTAAGCTGCCATGATTTTAGTTTGGGAGTGTTAAGATGACAAATCAGGATGTTAGGAAGGTTTAAGTTATGTTTAAGTTACCCGGATAATTTTCATTGCGCGTGAATATATTTAATTGTTGAATTTTGAAGTTGAAATGTAAATCGAATTTATAGTGACTAAGCTGCCATGATTTGAATTTATGAATATCAAAGTGTTAGACTTTTATTTTATATGGTTTACATGACATTATAAGTTGTGTTGATGTTAGCATTGATTGGAAGCTAAAAGAAATGCTTGAGTTGTTGAAAAGGATAATTCACAGCAAAATTTTTTCGTAATCGCAAAAGTATTGTGTTCATTGGTTTCGATTCGAAATCTCATCATATTGAATCCATTTAAGTTTGACTGCGATGAAATAATTGATTGAAATGGAAGACATTAATACTAGTGTAAATGTGGTTGAAGAAACTAGAATAATTATAAAGTTTTGTTGGTTACGTTATGTATGAAATAATGTTGTTTCGAAGTGATTATCGTGTGTGGATGTTAAGATTTTTTTTTTTATTACTGCATGCATTTAATCGAAGTTATTACGACTTGAAAACTAATGATTTGATGTCCTCACATAGTTAAAAGTTTATGTATTAATGCGAGTGTTGGTTTTAACGAAAATTCGATAGTAAATAAAATGTAGGTGAACCAGCGAGCAGAAGGGAAACATAACAAGAGTGGTTGTCATTTTATTGGAAGCGAGTTGTGAGTGTGGTTAATTTTAAAAGCATTTTTGTGAGTTTATTATTTAGTTATTGATATTGCAATATAAACTTTTAGTATTCAAGTTATTACATTGATTTAATTAAATTGTTAGCATGTTAATATATTTTACTTAACAAATAAGTTTTTTTGTATTATGTTATAAATGTATTACATTAGAAGTATAGTAAATTTATTATATTAGAATGAGATACATGCGTTAGAGACAAGCTAGAAATGTTTCGAAAAATTTTTGGCTTTCGCCTTAGAAAAGAAATTATTTGGTTTTAACCACAAGTTAGAAATGAAATATTTTCAAGATTATCAATATACTATTATGCAAATTAATAAAGTTTAAGCATAAAAAATAAGCATATTGAAAGGATTTTAGATACCTTTGGTTTACTTTAATCTCTAGTATTATTCGGCCGAGGTACCCTATCTTGTATGGCAAAAGACGGGGAAAAATGTAATCTTAAGTTCCCGTATGGCTTGATATTCAAAGGGAAACGTAATCTCAAGATCCCGTATCGCCTAATATTCGGGGGGAATCATAATCCCAAGTTCTTGTATTTCCCAATATCTGGGGAGAATCGTAATCCGAAGTTCCCATATTGCTTGATATTCGAGGGGAATCATAATCCTAAGTTCCCGCATTGCCTGATATTGGGGGAATCGTAATCCCAAGTTCCCGCATTGCTTGATGTTAGGGGAAATCATAATCCTAAGTTCCCGCATTTGTGAACATGCAAGTAGTATTACCTAATGTTAATACCATGGCGTGTAGATGTATAGTTACAGAGGATAAGTTTTTCCGGTTTACCTCGTAAGGCAAGTTATGGAAAGAAAAGTATTTTATTGGACATGAAAATTAGGAAACAAGAAAAATTGATGATTATGAAATTGTTATTAAGTTTCAAGCAGAAATACTTATATATATATATATGCCAAGTGTACCGTATCGATGGTTCAAAATAATTTAATTACTTATCAAAATTATTTTGAGAGGATACGCCTAAATAAAAAAAGAGAGAAGAAGAATTTATTTTAGTTTATATAAGTTACATGCTCACTAAGTTAAAAGACTCACCGTTCTTTCCTTCTTTTGATAAAATCCTTCCCAGGTGTAGGTGCAAGCCAGCAAACGAAAAGAGCTCCATCAGACGCGCAGGTTGACTGATAACGCAACACAATTGCACTAATTTACTTTTTGGAAAATTTTCATGTACAAGCATAATTGTCATGACTTTATCCACGTTTTGTAGATAATATTTGGATGATATCTGTACTTCTATGTTTTGTATTATATTTTAAGATTTTTGCATGCATATCGTTTTATATAACTTGGTGATTTTCAATTTTATAATCCGAGTTACATTGTAGATTGATGTGGGAAACATGGGGCCTGAGGCCTAGTAGTTGAGAATGAGAAATATTTTGAAGAGCACAAAATTTCTTTTATGTTTTATAAGATGAATTTTTTAGAAAAGTAGTCGTCGTGCTGCCTGATTTTTAGTAAAAACCGTTTTTGCAAAAGTTGATTTAAAAAGAAAAATTTCCACCCATTTTCATAACTGAAAGAAATTCTAAAAGATTTTTAAAGGTTTTCAATAAAAAAAAATGCTTAACTTTACGGGAACTTTTCAGGCGGAGCAGATCTCGATTGAAAAGTCACCGTAGGGTTACTGGGCGGGCTGCCTAGCTAGTTAAGGTAGAGTTATTCTTCTTGGCCTTATGCAAAAATTCACTTTATATAGGCTTCCCATTAATTGACTAAAATTGTAAACTCCAGAGTTGCATTTTTCGAAAACTAATTTTTCAATGAATAGTATTTTCAAATGAATAGCGTCTATGAGAATAGTGATTTTCGAAAAATAGATCCCGAACATTAGAAGTCCCAGAATAAGTATTAGAATTATTAGAAACTGGAACGGGTCGAAAATAAATCCATTCGAATAGGTTTTTAATCGTCCGAAATATAATGGACAACAATACCCTTTTCATAGAATAATAGGTATTGATGATTTTACACCAATTTGAATTTTTTTTTAAAGCATGAGATTGAGAGATAGGATGCTCAATTAGAGTATTATATGGTCAATTTGATGATAGGATGACCATGAAATATTTTTGGAATTTATTGAGTATGAATGATAATTAAATGCATTAATGGCAAAATGGTTATTTTAACTTCAAGAATTTATGGAATTAGTATGAGCACCCACATGGAAAGAAATTGAATAAGAAGCAAAATCCATGTCATGTAAGATTAGCCCATGGAAGAGTGACAAATTAAATTAAATTTTAGAATTAATGGACAATTAGTTGTCATGCATTAAAAATTTCTAGTACTTTATTGAGCAAGTGACTAAATTGCCCTAAGATAAGTGAATTGCTATGAGTTATAATTAAGGGCATTTAGGTAAAATTAGCTAAAGGATTTGATGGTCATTTTGAGATTAGATGAGGGGCATTTTGCTAGTAGCTCAATTGGTACACACCTTGCTCTAAGAATCTATTTGACTTTAGGGGCTCAGGTCATGAGTTCGAGGGTTGTGAGAGGCGAAGCAAAACCCCATAGGTCCGAGGACAATATCTAGCGAGTAGGGTCGGCCAAGGTCGGTAGGTAGCGCCCTACCTTTAGAGGGGGTCCCACAATAAAAAGGCGCATTTTATTGTGGGGTCCCCTTCGGGCTACTTATCTATTCTAGGTATTGTCTCAACCACAGGATTTGCTGGCTACGCCACGCCTCCTCCAGCTGCCACTCGAACCGCTGGTCTCATAGATAAGAGTGTTTAACTTGTCAGCTGGGTACCAGAGGTTCGAGTGGCAGCTGGGGCAGGCGTGGCTTAGCCAGCAAATCCCGTTGTGGGAACAATACCTAGAATAGGTGGGACAGCCCGGAGGAGACCTCACAGACAAACTAATGACTTGTGAGCCAAGTGAGTGAAAATATATTTTATAAATTGTTAAATGCATATTTTGCTATTTTAGAGCATCTATGTTATTAATAATGCATTTTGTGATTGAAAGTGATCTTCATTTGAAAATATTAGTTTATGAACATTTCACGTATTTGCTTGAAAGAGTAATGTTTTATGCATGAAAGAGAAATGTTTTATGCATGAAAGATTTGAAATGATAATACTTATGTTTTATTAATTTTTATGAGATATGACAGACTCCTCTCTTTACTTGGCCTGCTGGTTGCCTTATGGTAGCCCTTCAGTGGATGTCTGATCCAACTAGAAAGTTTTCGTAAGGCTACGCTGTCTGTTTTTCAAACTTTTCTAAATTTTCGTTTGGAACGGAAAACATGGGGAAATTTTTTTTTTTTTTCCAAATCTTTATAAAACGGATTTATAAAAATTCGGGCAGTATAACGGTTGTTTTCCGAACATGCCACCCTACACATTTAAAATTTTAACATTTCTGTATCCATCAGATCTCTACTATTGGGCCTCAGGCCCTCAAATCACTTCACACACTCGAACTGACAGGCCCCTTTCTAACTACTAGCTAGGCGACCTATCCGGCAACCCCACGGTGGCTCCCCAATCGAGATCTGCTCTGACTGGAAAGTTCCCGTGAAGTTAAGCCTCTTTTCTTATCTAAAATACTTAAAATCCTTTTGGTTCTGAAAAAGGGGTGGGAATTTTGTTCGTTGAAAATAACTTTATGAAAATAGGATTTTCACAGAGAACCGGCAGCACAACGACTGTTTTTCTGAAATTTCACCTTGTAAAACATCTTATAAAACCTGTATAATTGTATTCACAAACAATTTCTATAATCAATAGGCCTCCGGCCATTTTCAAACTCAAATTCATGCAATTAAGCGGAAGTAACTTGAATAAATCTTAAAAACGACATGCATGATATTTACATAAAATCCTTAACTCAAAATAATATTTTTCAAAACTAGAGAATCTGGAAAATGATAGTAAATACAATACATGATGTTATGCTAGAAAATAGTGCAATCTGGTCACGCGTGTCTAGCTGGCCTGTCCGTGGCCTGTCCATCCGAAGGAGATACGTCAACCGCGCTACTCGCACTTGCACCTGAGGGAGGTTTTTAAGAAAACAGGAAAACAGTGGTGAGAATAACTCAGTGAGTGGGTAAGTTTACATAAACTGTACTTTTGCTTAAAAATACTATTCCTCCCAAAAATAGATTGGAAAACTATTACTTACTTACTTTTTTTTCCTGAAAACTGTAAACTCGTTTAAAAGCTGCGAAAGTTATTTATCAAACTTTTCTTAAAACTTTTCTTATTTTCTTACTAGCCTATCTGGCAACCCAGGGAAATCTTGTCCTTCGTGACGGTGCGAAGACACGCCACTAGGATAGGGGAACTCTCACCATGTGTAGTCCCAGATGTGGATACAACTCTGGGATCGCGAATCCCTCCAACATCAGGCAGATCTACACTATCCCATACGTGCAGAGGGTGACTGACAGACTCGATCCCCCCAAAGTTAGTAACTCCCCCCATCTACCGTACACGTATAGAATACTTTCGGCCGGGTGTAATCTTAGGGGCTAAGGTAAACCATAGGCATATATAAAATGAAATCTCGGCAATATGCTATAATATCGCAAAATAACTTTCACAAATACTATCTCTATGCATGTATATAATTTTAACTTGCTCAATTACTTTACTGAAGAATATAAACATATTCATAGCATAATCTTTAAAGCTATACATGCATTTATAGATGATAAACTGAAAACTATAAACTTTTACTAGAATCTCAAAACCTTTTACTTGCTAAAAGTGATTGCATTCAATGACAGAATGTATGAAAACTTTTAAAAATCCACACTCACAACTTGCTTCCAAAATACTTATCACCGTTTCCCGTTACGGCTCTCGTTCGATTCCCGATTCACCTACAATTGATTTCGATCGAGATGTCGTTAAAACATAACTCGTGCGCAACTAAACTTTAAGCCATACGAGGATTTATAAACACAATAATTCAAGTGACTATCCTTGCACGATAACATAACGGAAAACTCATATTCGCACGCGAAAACGATTTCAAACCGATTCGTTATCGTGACTTGAAATATTTGAAACTCTACGGTTATAAAACCGACAACTATGCCATTCGAATCTAATGTAACATCATCAAAATCAGATTTTAATGAATTCGCTAAACAAAAGATTAGAAATTAAACAACGAACTTAAAGCTTACGCGATCTCACTAATCATCGCGATTTATCGATTTTACGCATTTCGCGCGATTTAAAAACTATCCAATTAACTTATTTAAAACTTGAACTATCCAAACTTCAATTTAAGCACTTGAACGGCTTAATAACAATCTCGGGGCAGCGAGCTAACATTCACAATCCTTTTATATTCGACAACGAAAATCATAAACTAACAACGCTCGCATTCGTGGAAAAATTCAACCGAAACGCTCGGAAACGATTTCTAAATAACCGAACGAATATCCGATACTTTAAAACACTTTAATACTGACTAATTTCCACAACAAAGAATGCGAAACTAAAAATATAACTCAACAGCCCCTACACATCTCATAACAGCCCATAACATCAAACACAACGAACACGATCAATGATAAAAACACAATCGCAACACCAACGAGCGAACCTCCGCACTAACGAGGTTCCCAATCCTAGTTCCAAGCATAATATCATCAAATCGCTCTACTCTATTCACATAATCACTTTACTAATTACTAAACATCTCAATAACAGAAATGGGGCAGCACTTACCCAAGAAGCGAGCTGTTCACCGCTTCGAAACGGCTTCCGAACGGCGATGAAACTCTCGTGACAGCAAGCTGTCTCTTCCACCAGCCAGCTATCCTTTCTTGTTGCTGTTCTACTTCCTGTCTGAAAGATGTTTGGCCTGACTTAACAACTCGGCAGCAACTTGGACAGCTCACGGCAGCAACTCGAGCATAGCTTGACTTCCAACAGCTCGGCAGCAGCTTGGACAGCTCACGGCAGCAAGGTGACAGCAGCTGGTCAGCTCGTGCAGCACCAGGCAGCAAGACAGCACTTGGCGATAGAACTTGGTGTTGACAGCAGCTGGTGCACGACCTCCTCACGCCAGCAGCTCTTCAGTTCACGCAGCACTAGATAGCAACGACAGCAGCTCATAGCAGCAAGCTTGCCACGGTGACAGCAAAGGCAGCATGGCAGCTCTTGGTCACGGCGACAGCAATTGCTTCACTCACGTCAGCAGTACAGCACTCCACTACAGCGACAGCCACGGCGACCACAGCTGGAGCTTCATGGGCAGCAGCTATCTTCAGCTCACGGCAGGACAAGGCAGCAACTTTCACTGACAGCAGCTTCTTACCTGGTGATAGCAGCTCACCTTGCTTGCTCCAACTTGCTCAGATCTGCTCAAGGATGAATCAGATGTTGCATGCAGATGCTGGCCCTCTCTTGATCTCTCTATCTCTCACGAGCAAGGAAGAATGAGGTAGAAGAAGAAGTTGAATGCTCTCGGCCTCTCTCTAAACTTCAAGAGCAGCAACTCTTGTCTTCAGTTTTTGTTTTGAAATGAAGAAGAAAAAGTTGGCAGATGGCTTGGATTCGATTTTGAAAATGAATAAAATAATAAAATGGTGACCGAATGATGGCTTGGTTTTGATATTGTCTTTGAATGCATAGGTGACCAAGCTTGATGAATATAATGCTTTGCTTGGTTTTTGATATAATAAGAATTTGTTGACCAAGCTTGTTAGCTTTCTCTTTGGTGACCGAGAATGCTATAATTTGCTTTTTTTTTTTTTTTTTTTATCCAATGCATGTGTGACACGTGTCACCAACATGCATTCCCTTTATTATTCTTAAAGCCCTCCATGCATTCTCGGTTTAACTTCCAAGCTCGGATTTTCGTTTCCGTCCGTCCGTCCTGGAATCCGCTTTTTAATCGCTTTCGCCTTTGGAATAAATTAATAAATTCCGAATCCATCTTCGCGAACTCGAATTTATTTCTCTAAATCGAAAATAATTATTCAAAATATTTCCGGACTCGATAATTATATTTTTCCTATCGGACGCGATCTATAGGAAAAATATTTCGCTCTCCGACGAACGCGGTTTTGGGTTTTACACGAACCACAATTAATTTCTCAATTTTTGAAAACAATAATTTTTCTTCAATTCATTTTCATTAAACACAAAATCTAATTTCATTTACCAAAATCAAATTATTACTAACACAAATACTATATACAATCGAAAATATGATTTACAAATATATCCATCAAAATCTTGTGATGCATGACGTACAATTTCGAATTTAAACCTATGCAGTGATTATCTTTGCATCGGGTCATCTACGCATCCGATAAAGCCTCTTCTGATTGACGACTCATGCCTGCATTTGGGGAAGATTTTTCAAAAGCACATGAAAAGAATGGTGAGTATAAAACTCAGCGAGCGGATAACTTTTAAACTAAAATATTTATGTATTTATTTATATATATTCTCCTAAAATAATTTATAAAACTAATAATTTCTTATAACTTTATTAAAATTACAAAAGTAAATAATTCTCATAAACTTTTCTTTATTCTCGAAACGGGTAATAAATTTCTTATTACTACATATCTATTGACGTGTTTTTCACTTTTATCTCGCCAAAGGCAACCCAGGAAAACTTAACTCTATTGTGATGGAATTTCTCATCACCACCAAAGCTCGGGAATGCTAGCATGTGTAATCGCAGATGTGGGAAACTCTGGGGTCGCGATTCTCCCCCAACATCAGACAGATCTACACTACCATATACGTGCAGAAAGCGACTCACAGACTCAGACTCAATCTCCCAAGTTAGTGACTATCCCAACCATCTTGCCATGCACACAATTTGCCATGCACACAATGATACTACGACTCGGTATACTGGGGATTAGATTAAACTCAAGATATCTAAATTTTCTTTCAAATTATTAAAAATTCTTGTTTTTCTTTTAATTTATTACTTGAACCTGAAAATATCATTTTTCTAACCAACACCTAACTTTCAAAGCTACTTTAGCATGTCTATTCTTACATATATATATACACTCAAATATATTGAATAGCTTTAATACTAAAATAAGTGTCATGCTAAAGTTTAAATATATCATAATTATAGAATTGAGGATTAAAATAAAATGGTCACTTTAACAATTATGAATAAGTAACTAAACAATAATTGAATTCATAACTTATAACTCATTAAAAGCTCATAATTACTTTAAAAATTATAATCACTCACAACTTATTTCAACCACTAATTCACCACTCTTCAAATCCTCCCTTGACCTTGAAATTTATCCTACACTTAAATCTAGCCGTAACATTGATTTAGAATTTACAAATATCACATTAATAACTTAATCAAGGATTCAACCATTTACCCAAATAAATTTTCAACACATCAAGCACCAATTAATCACTTAGATTACAATTCAACATATATATTCATCCCAAAAATTTCACAACTCCACCATATTTCCAACCAATAGTCTCATATCCATTTCTTTATCTTTCCTTCGATTCCCGTCAACTCAAATTCATCCCAAACCTCATACAACTCATTCAAACATTAAAAATCAATACAAACACATGGATAACATAATTGGTCCATACATTAGTATAATTACTCATCTATTTATTCACTTGTATTTTCATTCCAAAAGTCACTTCAACTTAATACAATATCTCAAATAAACTCACCCAACATTAAAATCCATCCAATTACATAAACTTTTCCAAGTTATGTCCATACTAGTACATGAGATACCCATGTCATTCTCTTCATTCCAAGCTAAAAAATCATACTCAAAAACATCAATTAATCATCAAAAAATCAACCAAAGCCTTAACATCCAAAATCAATTAAATTTCATCAATTCAATATATCAACCCTAACCCTTACCTCACTAGATTCTTGATCCAAGAATCCTTGATGCTTCTTTTCCTTTCCAAGCTCAATTTAATGATGATCAATATCTAATCATGCTATAAAATCTATCAAAAACTCATTAAATCACCAAACTTTAAAAACCCATAAACTAACAATGAAATTCATCAACTTACCTTTAACTCTCTTCATGATTTTCTTGAAAGATTCTTGATGGGTTTTAGAGAGAATGATGAATGGAACTCGCTTAGGATCTCCTCCTCCTCTCTTCTTCTTCTTCTTCTTCACGTCTCCATTTTTCTCTTCTTTCTCCTTCTCTCGGTTTTCTAGCCCTCTCATGGTTCTCTCCTCTCTTTCACGATTTCTTCTTCTTTTGACCAAGCATCCTCTCTTGATTCATCATTTCATGCATTCAACTTAATATACTAGCCTCCTAAAAGTCCAATTTGTCCTCTAACTATCTTTAAAATTTCAAGAATGCCATTCATGAAATCTTGTCAAGTGTCCTCATCTTTATCCCTTATGCCACGTGTCACATTTCTATGCTTGCTTGCCCTACACGTCTATCCTTTCTTATCTCTTTTGATTAGGCTTTTTCGGAATGCCCGAATTTGGCTTTTCGGAACTTTTTTCAAAATCCTTTTCAAAATTTATTGAGGCCTATATTTGGACTTTCTACATACTCCTAGTAACCTTGGCAACTCTTAAAAGTCATTCCATACCCATTTTTAGCTCTCTGAAAATTCACTAAATCGCCTCTACCGATTTTCGGATGGATTATATTTCAATCCAAATCTTCTACGGAAACGTCATTTGAGTTTTTAAAATACCTCTTGAGCATTTTAATACTCATTTTGACACTTTCTAAATTTTTGAAATTTTTAGGAAATCCTTTCAAATTTTCGATCGAATCCGGAAACTATTCCATTTTACCTCAAACTGACTCATTTTTTATCCGTTTCAGTTTTCATTAATTGTAATATAATTTTCAAAACGTTTAATATACGAGATCCCTTTTTTGAAAATTACTATTCATATGAATACTTTTGGTCCGAAAATACTATTTATTCCAAAAATATTATTCATCTAAATATATTTTTGTTTCTCTTAAATAAAGAAAATTCGGGGCTTTGCTAACAGACCCCTCTCTAACTATACTAGCTAGGCGACCTGCCCGGCACCCCACGGTGGCTTTTCAGTCGAGATCTGCTCCGATTGGAAAGTTCTCATAGAGTTAAGCCTCTTTCTTATCTGAAAATGGTTGAAACTCTTTTAGTTCTGAAAATGGGTAGGAGTTTTGTTCATTGAATTTAACTTTATGATAATAGATTTTTTTACGAAAATCCGACAATACGATGGCTGTTTTTCTAAAATTTTCACCCTGTAAAGACTTCACAAAACCTATATAATTCCATTCAATATATTTTCTTAAATTACTAGGCCTCAGGCCCTTTTTCAAATACGTAACCATTCACAACAGACTTAAAAATTCAATGATATGAAAATCAACTTAATTGAGATCTTAAAACATCGTGCATGACATTTATCATAAAATCCATTAATCAAAACAATATTTACAATACTGATAAGTTTGAAAACGATAGTAAATGCAGTACATGATAACTTGATTAAAACTAGTGCAGTGGGATCGTGTCTCTAGCTAGCCTGTACGTCCGACGGAGATGCTTCCGCTGTGTTGCTCGTACCTACACCTGGGAAGGATTTTAATAAAACAGGAAAAACATGCTAGTGAGAATAACTCAGTGAGTGGGTAATTTAATATAAATTATACTTTTTCTCAAAATAATATTCCTCCCAAAATAGGTTGGAAAAACTGCTACTTACTTTACTTTTCTGAAAACTGTAAAACTCGTTTTAAATGTGAAAGATACTTTATTAAAATTTTCTTGTTTTTTTTAAACTCACATCTATCGACGTGTCTCGTTTTCTTACTAGCCTATTTGACAACCCAGGGATTCTTATCCTTCATGACGATGCGAAGACACGCCACTAGGATTAAGGGAACTCTCACCATGTGTAGTCGCAGATGTAGAAACAACTCTGGGATTGCGATTCCCTCCAACATCAAGCAGAACTACACTATCCCATACGTGCAGAGGGCGACTGACAGACTCGATCCCCCCAAAGTTAGTAACTCCCCTCAACTTGCCATACACGTATGAAATACTTCGGCCGAGTATAACTAGAGGTTAGGGTAAACCAAAGGCATATATATATATAAAATCTCGGCAATATGCTATAACATTGCAATATAGCTTTTGCAAATAATATTCTATGCATGTATATCATTTAAACTTAGTAATTTTCTTTACTTGAAGAATATATACATTCACAATATATATCATTTAAAACTATACATGCATTATATGAAATATAATGATATTATAAAATCTTATGTGAATATCGAATTAAATCACTTGCTAAAAATGAAATTGTATTCATAAAATAAAATGCATGAAACTTTATAAAATTCACACTCACAACTTGCTTCCAATTAACTTAACACCACTCTCGCTATGGATCTCGTCCACTCTTCGGTTCACCTACAATTGGTTTCGATCGAGATTTTCATTAAAACATGGTTCGCGTAAATACTAAACTTAAATCACACGGGGATTTCGCTAGCTTTCGACTATTTCGAAACCGACAATAACGTCATTCATTCTCAATCAATATCATCAAAATCACACTCAAATGGATTCAACAAAAAGAACATTCGAGTCTAAACAAATAATGTAAAACTTACACGATTTCGACAATTTATCGCGAACTATCATTTTTAACGCCTTGAGCGATTATTTCGTTTCCAATCAAACTTAACGTCAATACAACTTGTAACTTCACTCAACTCATGGAAAACAAAGATTCAAACACTTCAAAATAAAATCATGAAAATTATGGCAGCATACTACATGTTTATTCATTTTTTGTGTCGACTCCGAAAATCAACGATTTAATATAATTGCACGCAACGAAAACTATCCGATTAATTTTATATATTTCAAACTATCCTAACATCAACAATAATCATTTATCACGACAACGGACTTGAAATCAACAATTCAACATAACAGCCCCTAAATCTCACTATAACAGCCCCTAATCAAATTCGCAACGGAAACAATCATTGACAATCTCATTCGAAAACACAACCAAATAATATCGAATGAACCTCCATATTAACAAGGTTCTAAATCCTAAACTCAATCATAACATTATCAAATATCATCCATAACTCATCCTAAATATTTTTCATAAAAATGAAACCAATAAAACTCAATATACCTTTCAAAACTCAATTCGAAACTTTGAAACGCTTGCGCGAAGGTGCTGTCTACATCATTGCTCTTATCCGCGAGCTTCCTTCAATCCAAATTGATATGCAACCTTTAAAAGCTACTCGAAATGTCATAACAAAACCAAATAGGACAACACTTACCTTTGTGTGAGCTGTTCTTCACTTCGAAACAGCCCCTACGCATCCACGACGGCAAGACGACGCTAAGGAGTCACTCACTGCAGTAAGTTCACTTTTCTTCACCTGCATGCACAAGATGACAGCTTCCTAACAGCCCCTAACATTAACTACAAGCTTAAATCACTTCAATAGCACTAAAAATCTCACCTCAATCTGTTGATTCACACACCAGACAGCTCTCACGAATTCACGGACAGCACTTACACACACACTCAATAGTTCACGGGTTGCTGCACTTGAATCTACTCCTTTCCCTTACTTACATGTGCTGTCTTCCTTAAAAAATAGCTGCTGCACTTGGATCCCATGAAGTCCTTCACGGTTTGCTTTTTGGTCTACACCACTCTTGATCTCACGAGCTCTCTCTCACAATCTCTCAAGTTCTCTCTTTCTTTATCTCTCGCTCTCGATCTCGAATGAAGAAGCAAAACAGAATGGAAGAGGTTGATGATGCTCTTGGATCGAGTATGGTTTTGCTTGGATGGAAGAAAAGGATGACAAGCTCTCGGTTTCTCTCTCTAAACTCACACTCTCCCCCTCCTCAATAAGCTCTCTCAGTTTCTTTGCAAATGAGTGACCGAATGCCCTTGGTTTCTTCAATCTTCACATTTCAATTTTTACTTTATATGGATGATGAGAATGTGACACATGGCACTCATGCATGACCTCTCATGCCATTTCTCCTTGCTTATTCTTTGCATGTGTGACACAAGTCTATTTGCTTGCCACTAGCTTTTCCATGTGTTTTCCATTCCGCTTTCAGAATCTAATTCGATTCCGTCCGTCCGGGAAATCGGCTTATGACTTGATTTTGCCTTCAGAATTTTTTTAAATTTTGAATTCGTCTCCATGTACTCGAAATTATTTTACTATTTCTTTCTAAAAATATTCCGAATGACCCGGAATCGAAGAAAAATATTTTTTCGATCAAAAACGCGATCCGTCGAAAAATAATTCATTTTTCGACGAATGAGGTTTTGGGTTTTACAATTTATCCCTCCTTATAAAAATTTCGTCCTTGAAATTTACACAACTACTTTACTGAATAAAGATTCTCACTTTAATAATCAAAGCCTAATTCACCAATGCTAATCGAATACACAACTCTCATGCAATGCATTTCAACATTTGAATCCATCAAACATACTCAATAAAAATCTCGAATTATAAAATTTTTAGCTCGAATAACTAAATATACTTACTTGCTTCAAAAAGATACGGATACTGGCTACGCATCTGTTTTTCGTGCTCTCACGTGGCTTCCTTCATTGCATGATTCCTCCACAATACTTTTACCAACGAAACGACTTTGCTGCGAAGAACCTGTTCTCTCTTGTCAAGAATCTGGATTGGGGTCTCCTCATATGATAGGTTCTCCTTGAGTTCAATTGGTTGTTCTGACAACACATATAACGATCCATCCTCTCCCCATGTTGGGCCGGGACCTTCCTGGGTACATGGGCTCACCCATCCTTCGATCCAGGTACTGTCCCTTAGCCTTTAGGGATTTCATACGCCTCCCATACCCCTCGAACCCATGACCAAGGCTATATAGTCAAATGGGAAGCAAGATGTGTACCAATTGTCCCTTAGCCCATAGGGATTTCATACGCCTTCCAATAAAATGACAACCACTCTTGTTACGTTTCCTTTCCGCTCGTCGGTTCATCTACATTTTATTTACGATCGAATTTCCATTAAAACCAACACTCACATTAACACAGAAACTTTTAACAACGTGAGGGCATCAAATCATTATTTTTCAAGTCGTAATAACTCCAATTAAATGCACACAATAATAATAATAATAATAATAAAATCTTAACATCCACACATAATAATCACTTCGAAACAATATCATTTCATACATAACATAACCAACGAAACTTTATGATTATTCTAGTTTCTTTGACCACAATTACACCAATATTAATGCCTTCCATTTCAATCAATTATTTCATCGCAATCACACTGAAACGGATTCAATATGATGAGATTTCAAATCGAAACCAATGAATGTAATACTTTCGCGATTACAAAAAGTTTCGTCGCGAATTATCCTTTTTAACAATTCGAACATTTCTTTTAGCTTCCAATCAATTCTAACATCAACACAACTTATAATGTCATGCAAACCATATCAAATAAAAGTCTAACACTATGATATTCATAAATTCAAATCATGGCAGCTTAGTCACTATAAATTCAATTTATATTTGGACTTCGAAATTCAATAATTAAACATATTCACGCACAATGAAAATTATTCGAGTAACTTAAACATAACTTAAACCATCCTAATATCCTGATTTATCATCTTAACACTCTCAAACTAAAATCTTGGTAGCTTAGTAATCATATATTTACTTTTCATTTCGACCTCAAAATTCGTAACTTAAATGCGTTTGTAAGAAATGAAAATTATCCAAAACATCCGAAAACAATATTTCGATAGCCAAAACAACACTTCGACACTTTCAAACATATCAAAATGCATAATTTTCCATGTCAATGAAATCGAAAATATAATTGGACTATAACAACCCCTTAATGACAGATTTTTGACAATTTTCCAATATAAAAATTTCATCCATTGTCACATCGAAATCACATGCAATCGAACCTCTGTACTAATGAAGTTCTAAATCCTAAAACTCAAACATATTATTTTCAAAATCAATCAATATCAAAACCCAACCATTTTGTCAAGGAATTTCTTCTAATATCACAATCTAAACATTTCCAACAAGATGGAAACCATGGAAACTCAAACATACCTCTTGAAAACCAACTTAAAAGCTTCAAAACTCACATGCAAGGTTACTGCCCTTAAGCTTCCTCTTTGACCGAACCTACTCAAGCATTGACACCAAGTTTTACATTAATTTATCCAACAAAACCACACAAAACTCAACAATTGCAACAACTTACTTTTATGGCTGTCAAAACTTTCAAAGACAGCTCCTAAATCATCATGCATGGCTGCCATATTCCATAATTTCTCTTGCATTGTCTAGGTCAAGAACAGCTCCACACATCACTCACCTCTTAGCCTGCTCTCTCTCCCTCTCGGTTTTGATTTATGCTAGATCGAATGGTGATTTGCTACTCTTACATCCTCTCATCCTTGCTTGACTCTCTCGGATTTTTGCATGTGAAGTTAGCTCCTCTCTCGGTTCAAGCTTGATGACCGAATGGGACCTTCCTCTTCCTCTCTTAAGCTCTCGGGTTTTTTGTAAGAATGGTGGCTGCACTTGAGCTTTCACGTCTCTCTCTCACTTTAGTGCATTCAGGTATTGATGGTTGAAGGAATCTCTCTCTAATTGCTCTCTTGGCTTTGAATGAAGGACCAAGCCTCTCTTGTTTCTTCACTTTCGATTTTGAGAGAAATGGAGACCGAATGGAGTTGTGATTCATTCCTGTTTTTCTTCTTCAAATAACATATATATATGCTTTATAATATTGTGACACTTGTCACTCATGCATCCAATTCTCATGCCACTTGTTTTACTTCCTTCATGCATGCTCGACACGTGTCATTGTCATGCATTAATCATGCCACGTTTTATTCCATCCATTCTCCTATTCCGATGTCAAATTCAAATTCATTTTCGTACATCCGGGAATCCTATTATATCTTAATTCCACCTAAAATTTATTAAAATCCGATTAACACCTACGGTCTCTAAAAACAATTATTATATTACTTTGGAGATGAAATCATTTCCGGTCCTATCTGAAATTATACTAAAATTCAATTTTTTATATCCAAGTATAGAAAATTATTTTATTTCTCTAAATTATTATATACGAGACATTAATCAAATAGAGTACTTCCTTCCAGTATATTTTGAATCACTTAAAAATTATTTGAAATGATTTATCTTCGCTCCGATTTGGATTCCTTTAATTCTAATATCAATATCGAAACATTTAATCTACGAAATCTATTTTTGAAAATATTACTTATACGACCTCCTTTCAGTCCGAAAATACTATTCATCAAAAAATAATTTATTTTCCATCAGATGAAGTTTTGGGTTTTACATAAATAACAAAAACCTCATCAGTTTTCTCACCCTCCTCTCTCATGTCGTACCCTCTCATTCCTCTCTCACGTCGCACTGGTAACTTCCTCCTAAAAATTCATTTGCACAAATTCTCGTAATCCTATGGACATTAGAGACAGAGACATAAAAAACTCCTCATTAATGGTGAAACTGATCTCAAAGTATCTGCTTTCATTGTTCATGACTTTCTTCTTGATCTCCTCTTCACTTACCATCTTAGATGTCTCCTTTTTCATCACTCACAAGAAGCTCTCTCTTAAGTGCCTTTGATCTATCACCGAGTGATGGGCTAATTTCTAATGCTTAAAACATACACTAAAAATAGGTATAAGTATACATAGTCCACAAGTAATACATTGAAAAGTAAGGTATCGTTCCCATTGAAATTGTCTAAGTTATGTTAAATACTAAAATTGATCTCAACTACCCTTATCCAAATTATCAAAGACCCTCAACTTATTATTTCCTCAACAATGTGAAAGACTTGAAAACTAAAATTTTCTACTAATTGATAGAAGCAGGTTAATGAAGCTTTAGGAAAAGGAAAGGAACTTCATCAAATAGGAAGATTCCTATAATGCATAAAAGATCTTTTCGAACGAGAAGCTGCCAGAATCGTATTATAAGTCAAATATAGACATGATTAATTATAGTTTGATTTAATATCAAATATTTAATGTAGGGAAAGAGAAATCTTAACCATTCTTATATTGCAGTAATTAAATTTTATGTGAACAAAGAATCCTAACACTATATAAAGGATCCTTCACATGTACAATAGGCATCCTACATCGCTATAAGTCTGTTTGCATCCTAAGAAAGTCATCTCGTTACATGCCCTATTGCTACCAACATCCAAATTAGTGTGCACACCAGTCATCTCCTGCCTTACGCACCCCCACGAGCGCTCCTTTTTGGTCAACAACATATCTACCAGCATACCCAGCTCCTTCACACGCATGTGCGCTCACTTGAGCGCCCCCTTACTAGCCAGCTCACATTTCACCCAACAATAGCCTGTCCATGCAACCAATATGCCCTCATGAATGCTCTCTTATCCAGCAACCAATACATACAGCACATAACACCACTTCTAATAAATCACACTCTTTTCTACGCCTTCATGCGTCTAACATGGCTACCAACTTCTTGTTGCACCAGGATGCTCCCATGTAGTTTAATGCACTAAAGAACATCACACACTGCCCAACATCACACCAATTGCGCATCCCTTTGTCTACCAGCACACGAGGGAGCATCCAAGGGCAAATTCGATTTTTCACCCATCATTTGTGCCCTAATTTCCACAGCTTTAAAAAGATTTGAACCTCAGCATTAGGGATAGTTTTTAGAGGTAGAGAATGGAGCCCTAATGCTCCTCCTCCAACCTTGATTCATACCATTATTCACCTTCATTATCCTTCAAAACTTCACTGACCAAGATCATTCGCATTTTTTAGAGAGAAAGATTCACAAAAGGGGAGAAGAAGAGGCAAAGGCTCAAACTCTGAAGAGATTAGCTCCATGAATTTGAACTCAAAGAATGCCCACGGAAGCTCATATATTGTTTCTTCAACTTCTTTTTTGTATTTATAATTTTTCTATTTGCATATAATATTGTATAAATGTTATGTTAGGAGGATGATGGATGTTGATAAGTGAAATAAATTTGGTTATTATTGCTTGGAGAGTGTTTGTATATGTTGAATAGAAATTTAGCACTTAATGTTTGTATGTGATTGACCACCATATGCATAATTTGAGATTGTGTATAGAAACCAGGAGGAAATGCAGGCAATATGATCAATAAAATGCCTACCTTAGGTTTAGAAGAGGAAAATGGGTCACTCGTGTGACAATCGAGTCGACCATGGGTTGCTCGAGTGACAATCAAGTGTTCTCTTCATCATAGACTAATTCACTTAGATAGTAGATTATCTTGCACTTAAAGAAACTCTTGTCTATTCAATAACTATCAAGAGATTGGTGTTGTTAGATTTTTTTTTTTTTTTTTATAGTGGGAGATGGAGGATTAAATTTATTAAAAAACTACTCACACCTTCAACAAGGGTGGGATTTGAACCTTTGACCTCTAGTATTAAAGGAGGTGCTCAACCACTCTTACTAAGAGGTGGTGTGCATAGATGAATATTGTTAGATGAGAGTATGTTCAATGCATTATCGGAAGAAGTGTGTTAAGAGGATTAATGATAAACTAGAAACAATATAACCAATAAATCTTCAATGTTATAATGATTGAATTATATAATTAAGTGAAATCCAAAACTCGCACTTTATATTTAGTTGATTTTCATTTAGAATTAGTTAGTAATTGGTCATACAACCCTATGTAGATGTTTTTTTTTTTTTTTTAATGAGAGATGAGGATTAAATTTATGAAAAACTACTCACACCTTCGATAAGGGTGGAATTTAAACACTTGACCTCTAATATCAAAGGAGGTATTCAACCATTCTTACTAAGAGGTGGTATGCATAGATGAGTGTTGTTAGATGAGAGTATGTTAAATGCATTATCGAAAGAAGTGTATTGAGAGGATTAATAATAAACTAGCAACAGTATAACCAATAAATCTTCAATGTTATGATTATTGAATTATATAATTAAGTGGAATTCGGAACTCTAGCACTTTATATTTAGTTTATTTTCATCTAGGACTAGTTTAATAATCGGTTCATACAACCCCATGTAAATGATCCCGCAACTGCTATACGACATCTATATAATTTGTATACTTGTGAGGTTTATTACTTAAAATGAGAACTGAAAAATAACTAACAAATATTTATTTATTTATTTGTCAATTTTTATTGAAGTATATAAAGTTTGAATTTTTAATATTCGAATTTAGTTGTTAATCTCTCCAATAAATATAATCATTAAATGTAGCTCGAAGGAGAGATAAAGAAAACAATAGAAAAAAGAATGACAGAATATAATATTTATTGGAGAGATTAACAACTAAATTCGAATATTAAAAATTCAAACTTTATATAAACTATGATCATATGCAATTATTATTATTTTATTCATTTTAATTGAGAATATTTTTGTAAAAACGTATTAATTTTTTTTCAATTAGGAAATGAATTTAATTTATTGGGTGGGAGGCGAACCAAATTCCGTTTAGAAAAGGAAATTGATTCTTGATTTTACGTGGGATCCACGAAATTTATTTCCCTGAAATTTTGGTAAGCACTGGAAGCCATAGGTAAGTAATTCAGTTCCTTATCCTCAAATAGAATTCCTTGAAGGCACCCACGAAGCATTGCTCGTCGCACACAGAGACAGTGACCAATATTTTCCACACTGTATGCTTGGTTGGTTTGGACTTTGGATGTATCGATAACTACTCCAATGTCAACGACCATAAATCCCCGGCACCATTTTAAATCATAAATTTTAATTTCCATTTTGGAAACGCAATTGAGATTTGAAAGGTACATATGAAAGCGAACAAGATTTAAAACCGAAAGAAAAGAGATAAAGCAAGCTTAGTCAAGCACATGTTTTTAAATTATAAATGTCTTTAACTTTCCTTTTTTTTTTTTGGGATAATAAAAGCTATCAATGACTTCCTTTTGTGAAGTCAAGCACACTTGTGTTGATTTATTTTTTTATTTTTTTGATATTGACACGGAGATTTTTTAAGTCAATTTGTCTACGCATAACACAAAGTCCTACCCACGTGTGCATTTTACGTTACATATAACTTAAAAAAGCCAAACTTTTTAATTGGCAAGTTGAAAAAGAATTTTCAATCGTCTAACCTTTTAATATGTTTTCCTTGAGTTTTTTCTTTTTACTAATACTTACTCATGATGTTATCGGGATCAATTAAAATATGATTTTAAGACATAATTTAATGATGAACTCCCAAAAATGGTAAAAAACAACCCACATTAAATGAAAAATTATCCATAAATAATGGAATTTTATGAAATTGAACTCACAACCTTGAAGACTTGGTGTGAGTGAGTCTTAGTCTTATCACGCTGACCAAGTAATTTTTCTTATATTTTGCTTGAATTTGCCTGATACATATAATATTTATTATATATGTATTAAATTTTGAAAGATACATAAAAGTTGTTGACGTCAAACATGAATTTTGTAACATATAAGGTTAAATGATAACGGTGGTGGATTCAAAATATTTTTAAAGATGATACATGAACAAAATAATAAAAATATCAAAAATTAAGATCATATTAAATACATAATGTTTTTATTTAAAACAAAGTTTGATAACATAATGTAATTTAAATAAAATAAAATATACATCATACTTAAACAAAATAGGTAGTTTTATACTTAAAAATCCCAATAAAATTATTAAAATAAATAAAAATATATATAAACTATATAAAATTATAATTTTCCTCAACAAAACTCCATACTTGAAATCATTTCATGATAACATAATAAAAAACATAAAATAAAAATAATTATTATTTTATTAGTATTCAAGTGGATATAATTTGATATCATTTACTCAAAAATATTATTAATTTAAATATCACGCAAACCATATGTACTCATTAGAAAACATAATTTTAGTCTAAATTTTTATAACAAAAAAAAATACTCTTATTTATAATGAACAACAATAAAATTATATAATGAGAATTGATTGCTACATACTATAAGTCATGTTCAGAATTTTTTTAAACTTCTAGTTTTTATTGATTAACTAAAATAAAACTATAAAGTGCATCATAATAATACATGGACAATTTAATGTAATAACTTAAAGTTTAAGATGTTATGATTTACTAATGTGATATATGTTAAATTTAAATTATTAAAAATAATAAAAATTAAAAAAAATAAAAAGTTCATAGGCTAACTTAATAAGCGATAAAATACCAAGTGCAAATGAAGAGAACAAAAAAGTTTACGTGGCACACCAAAACTATAAATAAATAGTATTTATATAGGAGAGAACATAAATCTAATTAAAAGAAAAATGTAAAACGAAAAATATTAATTAATTAGAAGTAGGAAAAATATTATGATTAGAGAACGAAAATATTAATTAATTAGGAATAGTTAAAAATTAGTGGGAAGAAATACAGGTATAAAAAAATTAATAAAAAATGAGTTAATTAGTTAATTATTTAAGAAACGAAAATAACAAATAATAATATTAAAAAAATAAATAATTAAAAAATAAAA
The DNA here is from genome assembly GCA_022984855.1 of Dimocarpus longan. Lineage (NCBI taxonomy): Eukaryota > Viridiplantae > Streptophyta > Magnoliopsida > Sapindales > Sapindaceae > Dimocarpus > Dimocarpus longan. The sequence goes on along the minus strand of CM041015.1, from coordinate 16,131,114 downwards.
AAGTAGATGCAGACAAAAACACCAAAACTGCAGTTAAAAAAAATAGTAATAATAACCAATAACAAAACATGAATAAGTACGAATCCCTTCGTAAAAAAATAATAATAATAAAACAAAACAGAACAAAACAATCAACGCGTGAACTTGATGTCAGAGCTTTGTGTCAAAAACTTTATTGAAGTCGGCTCTGCAGCTTTTTGTTAAAGCGACTTTCCAACTTTTTTGAAAAATTCAGGGGAGCACGGAACCCTTCTGGGCCTATGATGGCTCTACTAACCTATAAAAATGCTTGGTATATTTTCGTGAGATTCTTCTTAGGGGTATTTTTATTTTGGGTCATGAAAATCATATAACAAAATCCACTATTAAATAGGGTTTTTCTGTTTTTTTTTTTTTCTTTTTCAATCCCGTTAAAATTGTTCCTCCATAGTTCACCTTTCGGATGTCGATTTGGCATGACGTTAAGGGTATTTACTTACAAGGAAGACATTAAATTGCAATTTTGTTATAAATATAAGATATTTATTATTTTCAATTATTAGGTAACTTGTTTCAAAAATAATAATAATTATTATTATTAGGTTACTTGTCCCAAAAATAAGTATAAATATAAGATATTTATTATTTTCAATTATTAGGTAACTTGTTTCAAAAATAATAATAGTAATAATAATTATTATTAGGTAACAGAGGGATTGTTTATTTTTTCTATTTATAACTTGATGTTATTGAATTGTACATATTAAATTATTTTTATTTATTTTTTTAAATAATTAAATCACTAAAAAATACAAAAAACAATTAAAAAAAATACAATTTCATATTTTTAACTTAACTGCAAATCACTAGAAAATATTTAAAAGATTCTATTCCTAGTTTATGATTTCTAAAATAACATAATTTTAAATTTATACTAAATTATGTTGCACAAATTTTCTATTTTTTTTTCATTGATATATACAAGAAATATATTTAAAAAGAAAAACATTAATACATATCATCCCAAAATATCTTGAAATTAAAATATTGTATTTATTTTATAATTTAAACATTTATTTTTTTAGTTGTTTGCTTAAATATATTAATATGTTTAAATATATAAATATCACTAATTCTACTATATTTTTTAATTATATTTTAATTATGAATAAAATCTTATTAGCATGTACATAAATTTGTTTTAGAATTTATTAAATTATTTATTTTTAGTTGTTTGTGTCAAGTTAATTAAAATTATATAGTAATAAATAGTAAAAATAAATATAAATATCAAATTACAAGTTTTAAGATAATTTTAACTTCAAAATATAAACAAATTTACAGTATATTTAAAGGTAAGAAAAAAAATAAATAAATATGTTATTCAGTTTTTAAATTTTAGTCACTATTCAATCTTCTATAAGTTTCATCACTGTTTAATTTTTAGACAAAAAATAAACTACCACTAAATTTTAATTAGAGGTGTCAAAAAGATTGGGGTAATCCAGCCTAACCCAAGTCCGGTTCGAGTCTGGACTTATCCAATCTCATTTCTATATAGGACTACATTTAGTCCGAGCCTAACTTTAAAACCTGACATATCGTGAGAGCCAAGATTGGTTCGAACCAGGAAAATCCGGTTTGGGTAATAATTTTTTTTTTTTTTTATAGATTTTTTCATATATAAAATCATCAATTTAAATTTGAAAGGAAAAAAAAAAAAATTATAAATCCGATTAATCTATTTTGGCAGGTGTGTGGCAGTTCGTTAATGTTGGAATATATATTATTATCGCTAAACATGCGCGCAATTTGGGGCTTGGTGGTCTAATATCTGTTATTTTAAATTTACAGGGTGATTACTTTGACTCCTCCATTTTGTCACCGCTAATTTATTATTTTAGCAAGGGCCTAATTGGATTAGGGCCTGTTTAAGCCCGGCCCAGCCTTTAACCATTTCTCTTATGGGCTAGGCTTGGTAATAAGGCTTGAAAATCAGGTACGACCCGGCCTGGTGCACATGGTTACAGACGAAGCCCAAATCCGAGTCCAAAGTGCAATGGGCCTAAAAATTTCAAATAGGGGCAGTGAGTACAAGTTCTCTTGAACTACTAATCATTTTTTTCATGATTTTGGGATTTGTAGATCCTAGATTAAGGTTTTTAATAACGTTAAATTTTTTTATTTTCTATTATGGATCTAGACTCATTGAGGCATGTATATTTATACTTATATACGGATTATTTGGTAGGTGTATATATACTAGACGTGTCAAAAGGGGTGATCTAGCCTTGTCTGGTCCTAGTTGGGTCAAATATTTAGAAAAGTAACGATATTTACACCCCTAAAAAATTGTATGTTGACCCTAACATGGTCTATTTCTAAAAATTTAATATTATCTTTAAAGAAAATTACTAAAAAATAATAATAATAATTTATAACTATACCCACAAATATTAATTACTTTCTCATTTATATGATAAAAACTTTTTATTTTCTCAAATCCTTAACTTGTCTTTTAAATACTAATTTCAAATATCAAATAATTTTTAAGGAAACAGATTAATTGTAGAATATTGAGAATGAATTAAAATCATGATGAAATTATTATACTTAGTTACAAAAAATAATAATAAAAAGAAATTTTGTTTGAAAGAAAAAATAAGAACATATATCAAGAAGTTTGTTTTATTTCAAATACTCCATAAGGAATCATTGATAGATTCGATTTTTTTTAATATAATACAATATATCTATTAAAAATGAAAAAAAATAAAATAAAAGGGAAAACATGTTTGAAAGAAAAAAATAAAAACATACATCAAGAAGTTTGTTTTATGTCAAAATACATATGGAATCATCAATCAATTTAAACTTATTCTTTTCATAATATAATACATCCGTTAAACTGAGAAAAAAAGTGATACTTGATCAAATAACAAGAAATTTGTTTAAATATTATTATATGACTTCAAAAATTAAACCAAGATAAAACTCTATATTTTTTCAAATTCTAACTTATCTAAAATAACTGTTTTTTTTTTTTCAAATACTAGATTATTTTAAAAGAATACAAATTAATTGTAAAGTGTAAATAATAATTTAAAATCTTCTTAAGAAATTGATTGTAAAATAATAAGTTTTAAACTAATTATTATTAGAAAAAAAAAAACATAATCTACTTGTCTTGTCTGTTAGGAAAAATATCTCAAAATTTTAATAAAATTTATTAGATAACAAATAAGTATTATGGGTTGTACTTACCAAAATATAAAATAAAAACAATGAAAAAAGGGTAATATTGGTATTAATTTGGGTTTATTTATAAACGACAGATTTTTCATAATTTTGATGAGGTGTAATTATGAAAGGGATATACACATAATTTATGAAAGGTGGAAATATTGTCACTCAAAACCAAATTTGATTTGAGCTCAATGAGGAAAAATCCAAACACAGGTTGGGCTTCAATAAATTACTATACAGACTGAGCCTGGTCTGAATTCGAAAAATCCGCTCTATATAATGAATCATTTTATTATTATTTTTTTCTTGTCAAAATAATATTTTGAAACTCAAATATGATGTTACATTTTAAAAGTTCAAATTAGAGGTTAGAAAAAAAAAAACATTTTATGAAAAATTAAATTGAGTTTGATATGCAGGTGCTAATGTGCTAAATATGGCGGTAAGGAAATTTATGAGTTAAATAAATATAAAACCATTTTGTGGTAAACTCCAAACTTAAATTTATGCGTTGCCTGTTGGTAAATCACAAGTGTCACCTTTGGAGTGCACATCCAGTCCAGTTTCATGGAATCAGTACAAGTACAGGAAAAATGTATAACAAGTTGATTAAAAGTACGTATTTTATGCGTTAGTATTTTTGTATGAATATTTTCTTTTTAAACATTTTTATATGAATATCACAAATTAAAACACATTTATTTATAATCGTCAAATATATCACTGTTATAGTGAGATTCAGGGAAAATGATAAATATATCAGAATGATAGATAACAATATACGGGGAAGAAATGGATAAGGATGGTATGTGTTGTATGTATTTTTGGGCTAGTAAAAGTTTAAAGGCCAAGTAAAATAACATGTTAAAACCGTCCCAATAGACAATGGCCCAAGTTACTAGTCCAAAGAAACAAACATAACTTTGTGCTCGGTTGTCAAATTGTCTATTATAATTTATTTTCATAAAGGGATTTTCGTGCTCTATAACGTGGTAACCGGGAGCCCCCGGTTGATGCCATTAACACCCTAAGAATTATTGTTTTAGTGGATGTGTTCTTGAGGTTTACGTTTGCAATCCTCTTATTCTTTCATTATGCGTCAAAAAGCACTGAACGAACAGTCTGTGAATAAGCATACAAACAGGCTAATGAACAAGCAGCCGCATAAGCAACTCGCGTGACTGTACACAATATCCTGCTCACATCAACAAGCAGGGTCGACAAGATAATGAACGAACTCATTGACGAGCAATTTAACGTTACAAGCTTTCAAGCTGCTTGATCAGCTTGTTCGGATAGTTTATACGACTAGCTTGCGCGATCTTTGCTCGAACTATCAGGTCGATGACCTAAGCACCAGCTCGCCCAGGCCAGAGTCTGCTCGCTGGGTGCACTATCTGATCGCTGGAGTAATCTGTTCGTTCAATGTGTTCACTAGAATTTGATCAGTTGACCTTCTAGAAAACCGAATCAATTCAATTCAGGAAATGAGTTACTTGCCTATTTTCATGCAAATCAAATCACAATATTCTCGACAATTGCTGTAGATACGGTGGAGATAATCTTGGGAGATATTATTTCAATTAATGTATATTATTTTTTACCTTATCTGTAAGATTCTTAAACCTATTCAAATGGTAACATCTCCTCTATAAATAGGAGATTAAAATCAATGTAAATTGGGACTTCCCTCTCGAGATCTCTCACACTGTAAACACAGAACATATATAATAACAGGGACTATCTCTCCATCATCGAAGCTGGCGCCGTGAATGTAGGCCATTTTTAAGGTCGAACCACGTAAATCTCGTGTGTTTTTCTTCTTCCTCTTTGCATCTCTTTTTGTTTGTTTGTATTTTTCACAGATTTACAGTCTTGGACTTCACGAACCAGCAGTTAACCCTTATTTTACGTCAATAGTATGTAATTGTTTTTTTTTTTTTAATTAAACTTGATTAAGGACATTATAGTACAAATACATAAATTTTCTATTTGAATTAAAAAAAAAAAAAGGAATTTGATTCACATAGTAAATAAGAAGAATAAGTTTGTTTCCTAAAAATGTATAATTCCTAATTTATGTGTTGAACCATTTAGTAAACACTATAATACATAAATCAGAAATTAAATACTCTTTCTTTTACTATATCACTATTAATATATAGGTGTTGACGTGGTAAACCAGTCAACCAGATTCTTGAGCCCAATGCCGCGCTGATAAGGAGACCTGCAACAAACAGACCGAATAATGGCGAAGAAGAGAAGAAGAAAGAGGAAAGAACAAAGAACACAGGAGGTTTGAAGTGGTTCGGCCCGATTTGGAAGGGCCTACGTCCACTTGTTCTGTTATTACTGTTGATTTCTCACAAAATGTTAGCTCTCCCTACGTTTTTACAGAGTAACAGCCTCTCAAAACTCTCAATTTCTGGATCCCCCCAGCAATAAATGCCTCTCTCTATTTATAGAGGAGAAGAGGCTACAAAGAGAACAAATGGACAAAAATGGCTGATCTTGCCGTAATAAATGCTGCTGGAGAGCTTTAAATGCTCCTGACTTCTGACATGTCAATTCTGACTTCACGTGGGCTGACTGCTAACCCATGCTGGTTTGGTGAGATTTCCCGAAATTAAGCTGTCATTAGGTGAGGTAACCTTACTTACCGTGCAAGACACGCCATCTTACTGTCTTACATTGATGCTGGGCGAACTGATGTAGAAAACGGGCTTATCCTTCGACGTGACGATCCGGACTCAGCAACGATCTGGCGATCTTGATATCGTTGCAACGGTCTAGCGACCTTGACGTCGCCATTATCATAGCAGGTGAACCTGTCATTATCTCACCCGAGCTCGATCTCGCGATCTGATACACAGTATCTTTCACGGGCCTTTGGTAACTTGGGCCACTATCTTGATGGGCCTTTACTGGGCCAATTGGGGAATCCAAAAATACCCATAACATCAACCCCCCAGTTCTTAGGTCGTTTCCTGCGGCCTGAGAACTCAACAGTCAACCATGATCTTTGTAACGAGCTGAGACTTTACACGGCGATCTGACTTCTGGAGCGAACTAAAATCTTCATGCTGCCCTGAGGCTTAAACGGTTTGATTGTTGAACTGAAAGCCTATCCGAACTGAAAAATTCTGAGCGTACTGAGAATTTCGATCAGCGTACTGATAACTGAAGCGGACTGAAAACCTTTCATCGATCTGAGATCTTGAAAAGCTAAATTTTTTCCTCCTTTTTCTTGGACACGTGGCAACACTTCCTGAGGCGGTTTGTCTTCTGCAACGGGCATTAAATGCATGTCTTTTCGTCTGATGGCGTCTCCTCGGGTCACGCACCCTAGATCGCGCTGCACAGTTGGATCTGAGGCGGTTGGTCTGCCACCAGATCCAGCGGTCAGCGATATGACCTCGGGACCGGCTATATAAGGGGGGCCAGTCTATTCTTTTTGCCTTTTGCTTGTCATTTTCACACTTCAGGTTTCATCTTCGTCTTCTCGCTTCCGTCTGTCATCAGTCTTCAGTCTTTGGTTCTCCGGCGTCCATCGTTCAGGCGACGTTTCTGCTTTCCGGTCACCGGTGAGTTCTTTATCTTCGTCGTTTCTTTGCTTTTCAGCACTTTATTGTTTCTTTACTTCTGGTGATGATTTGCTTGCTGCTTGGTTTCTGGCATTTTGTTCTTGTGCTTGTGTTTGAAGGCCTGCGTCTTTTCGTATTTCCCTAGTTTGATCCGTTAGGTTGCTGTAGTCTTTAGGATTTGTTGTTTGTGAGCTTGAGCGATCTGAAGATCGCGCATAAGTAGCAGAGGAACGATCTTGAGGTCGCTTATAGTCTCTGTGCGGCGTACGCGACCTGTTAAGAAATAGTTAAATAGCAAACTTGGAGCTCTAGTCTGATAGGAACGGTCTGCATTCAGCGACCTAACTGCTCCTTTTGTTTGTAGATGTCTTCAGGTCGCACGCGCCCACAACATGTCGTAAGAGAGGATGACTCCTCTAGCTCGGAGGATCAAGTGAGGGAGGTCCCTCAGGCATCCTTTCATAGCGAGGACGTCGCTGAGGAGTTCTCAGCTCGAGAAAGCTCGGAAGGGAATCAGCCTTCCCAGGCTGGGGAGCTTGATCCTGCGGAGATCAGGCGAGGCCGCGAGATGTTTAAACATCATCCCTCGCGGACAACATATCAGGACCTCGTCGGTCTGGGGGTTCAATATCGCTTCCCCCGGGGCTGTCGTCTTATGGAGCCCGCTCCGACAGACCATGCGGCCACACCCCCCAGGGGATTTGTGGCCATTAGCGTCCAACATCTGTAGGCCGGTCTACGGTTTCCGGTTCCGCCGTATTTGATCGAGCTTCTGAACGTCCTGAAGCTCGCTCCCTTCCAGCTGACCCCGAATTCGTACACCCAGTTTTCTTCGCTAGCGATCTTCTTTAGGAAGTACGACCTACCTTTCCCTAATCCAGGAATTATAAGGCACTTATACGCTTTTAAGGCTACTAGCAGGGGGCAACCTCGGGATGGTATCTACTACGCTTCCCCTCGCACGGCGTCCATTTACAAGGACGTGGTTCCAAAAGGCGATGCCAAGGGCAAATCCAACGTAGGACATTATAAGACGAGCTGGTTCTATGTGTCTTGCCCTTCATTGTCCAATCTTTTGAACTTCAGCTTCCGGGCTGAACCAGGTAGGGTGTTCTTCAAGCTGCTTTCCAGCTTATGTTTACGATCTCGAGCTAAATATTTTCCTTTTTTGCAGATCTTTTCGCTCCCGTCCTAGGCCTGACTCCGGGAGAAACAGCCGATCTCGAGATCCTTGGTGCTCGCAGATCGAACGAAGACGACGTCAAATTGACGGATGAACTGCTTCGCCAATACCAGCTTGCTTCCGAATCTGCAGAGGGATTGGTTCGCTCTAAACATATCGGATCTCGGCGAACTAAACCTGTAAGGTCCGTTTTTGACGAGGTTGTTGACACCAGCTCGGGTTCGGACAGCGTCGAAGAGGTTGAAATGGCGCCCTTACAGCTAGTCCCGCTACCCAGGAAGAGAGCTCGCCAGACCGGAGGTCAGGCCGTAACATCACCAGCTGCCCCGGGCTCATCTGGCGCGATGGGGACTCAGGCCGCGAGTGCGGCCGAACCTCCAGCCCCTCAAGTTGTTCAGCCCGTTTCTCAGAGGGCTCCCCCGGCCAAGACTGCTACTGCCGTGGATAAGGGCAAACAGGTCGCGACCCAGCAAGGGTCGAAGAAGAAAGATCAAGGGGCGCCCATCGAGCCTCCTCCCACCAAGAAGACCACGCTAGTCATAGGGAAACAGACCGAGGTTTCGTCTCGGCAATCTCAAGAGGGTGCCCCGGGACAGGCTGCTGAGGAAATTCCCGGGCTATCTTACCTCAAGCTCGCATTCGAGCAAGTGCCCGGTCTTCTAGGGAACTCTGCCAAGTTCCTGGATGGTAAGGACAGCCACGGGGTGAACTTGCTTAACTACTCACTCCGGGAAGCTGCTAAGGTGAGATTTTCCCCTTTTTTCTTTTGTCTTATATTTTCCTTGCTTTCCTCCTGCTGACTTAAGTTGTTCAGAGCGCTATGGCGACGGCGAAGGCAATAGACAGCGAACTGAAGAGGGAGGAGGAAGAGAAGAAGCTCAAGGCCGCGAAGAAAGAGCTCGAGGCGACCTTGTCAGAACGTGACGTCGACCTCGCGGTGGCAAGGAGTGATTGCGAGATCTTTCAGAAGAAGCTGGCCGATGCTGAGGCCGCCCGTCTTCAGTCCGATACCACTTGGGCTGAAGAAAAAAGCAGGATGGAATTGGTGATCAACAGCCTCAATTCTCAGGTCGAAACGGCCAGGACTGTTACGGATGACCGGGAGAGGGAGCTGAAGGATGCAGAGGCACAGCATGCGATGGAGATCAGCAAGCTCATGGAGGAGCTGACTGCTACTCGAGCTCGGATAGAGGAGGTCAGGGTGGAAACGGAGCAAAGCATAGTTTACACCCTATGGACGCATCACCCTAAGATAGATTATTCCATCTTTGGAGATGACGTTGTGAAGGACGTTGAGTTCTATGCTGAGGACGTTCGAGCCGCAGCGGAAGCAGAGCAGGGCCAACCACAAGAAACTCCCTGGACGCCTGCTGAGATCGTTCCTCCAGAAGCCGCTGATGACCAAGCGACCACCAGCTCAACCCCCCAAGACCCTCAGGACCCCTCCAACTCGCAACATTAGTCCTTTTTTGTACTTGGTTTATTTTCGTCTTTTGAACTCACCTCTTCTGAGGTCTTCGTTTTGTAAAAACAACTTTATAACTCAATATATGCTTCATTTCGTTCCGCTTTAATTTGCGTAGTGCTTTTATCGATTGATGTAAATAATGGTTACAAATGTGCCGGTGACGTCGTCACGACGTTTCTCTTAATGATAAGTCCACAGGATGACGTCGGCCCGTCCAGAGCGTTGCGAGCTCACAGGGCGCGGCGTCTCCGTCCAAGACTTGGATAATTTTAAGTCCACAGGAGATCACGGGCCCGTCCAGAGCGTTACGAGCTCACAGGGCGCGCGATTCCGTCCAAGACTGTTGATGACAAGTCCACAGGAGGACGTCGGCCCGTCCAGAGCGTTGCGAGCTCACAGGGCGCGGCGTCTCCGTCCAAGACTTGGATAATTTTAAGTCCACAGGAGATCACGGGCCCGTCCAGAGCGTTACGAGCTCACAGGGCGCGCGATTCCGTCCAAGACTGTTGATGACAAGTCCACAGGAGGACGTCGGCCCGTCCAGAGCGTTGCAAGCTCACAGGGCGCGGCGTCTCCGTCCAAGACTTGGATAATTTTAAGTCCACAGGAGATCACGGGCCCGTCCAGAGCGTTACGAGCTCACAGGGCGTGCGATTCCGTCCAAGACTGTTGATGACAAGTCCACAGGAGGACGTCGGCCCGTCCAGAACGTTGCGAGCTCACAGGGCGCGGCGTCTCCGTCCAAGACTTTGTTGAGGCCGATAAATACAAGAATGATGACAGATATAAGTGGAGAGAATTTGCTTGAATATATTCATATATGCACTGGCGAACTGCCAAAAGTGTTACAATTGCAGCAAATAACTTGATCTGATAAATTACATTTGAGATAGATAATCCGATCTGAATACATTACACGAAGTACGGTCGAAACTTCTCGGCGTTCCATGCTCGCGGGAGTTCCATTCCGTCCATATTGCTTAAGTGATAGGCTCCATTCCCCAAATTCTTCTGAATGATGTAAGGACCTTCCCAGCTCGGTCCTAGAGTGCCTTCGCTGGAATTCCGAGCTGCAGGCAGAACAAGTCTCAGTACCAGATCTCCGACGTTGTAGTGACGAACTCGCACTTTTTTGTTGTAATATCTGGCAACTCTCTGCTGGTAGACTGCCAACCTCAGTTAGGCTTCATCCCGTAGTTCGTCCACGAGGTCGAGATTGCATGCGAGCAGCTGCTGATTATCTTCAATGTTGAATGTGGCTCTTCGATGCGTCGTTACCTCGAACTCAGCTGGAATCATAGCTTCACACCCGTAGACCATCGAGAAGGGCGTTTCCTGAGTCGTACTGCGAACTGTAGTCCGGTAGGCCCATAATACCTTTGGGAGCTCGTCCACTCATGCCCCCTTTCTTGCTTCTAGCTTCGTCTTCAGGATCTGCTTGATGATCTTGTTTACGGCCTCGACCTGCCCATTGGCTTGAGGATGATTCACTGCTGAGAAGCTTTTGACAATTTCGAGCTCCTCACAGAAATCAGCGAACTGCTCACTGCTGAACTGCGTCCCGTTGTCTGTAATTACCTGCTGCGGAATACCAAACCTGCTGATGATATTACTCCACATAAACTTGACGATCTTCGATGTCGAGATGTCAGCTAGCTCTCTTGCTTCTGCCCACTTTGTAAAATAATCAACCGCGACCACGGCGTGCTTGCAATTTCCCCGAGCTGTCGGCAGGGGCCCAATCAGATCCATACCCCAAATCGCGAACGGCCATGGGCTAATCATCTGTTGCAGAAGTGCAGGAGGAGCTCGGGGCACCTTTGCGAACCTCTGACACTTGTTACACTTCCTTACCAGGGCGATAGCGTCCTTCTTCATTGTAGGCCAGTAGAAACCCTGTCTTAACGCCCTCTGAGCCAGAGCGAGTCCGCCGGAGTGATTTCCACAATGACCTGAATGCATGTCATTTAATACCTTCTCGCAGTCCGATCCGTCTATACATCGCAAAAGTGGGGCCGAGAATCCCCTTTTATACAACAGATCGTCATAGATGCAATAGCGCGCAGATCGCGCCTTTAATTGGCGAGCTTCATTCTTGTCTTCGGGAAGGACCCCGTTCTGCAGATAATCAACTAACGGCCTCATCCATGAGTCCTCTGCCACCACCAGGGCCATCATTACTTCCCCCTTCTGAATACTTGGAACTGGTAGGAGCTCAACAGGCACAGGCTTCAAATCTTCTGCTATCTGAGTAGTGGCTAGGCGAGCTAGGGCATCAGCATGAGCATTTTGAGCTCGCGGTATCTGGTTCACTTCGTACCTCTGAAACGCTCTGAGCAATTCTTGCACCTTCTTAAGATACGCGGCTGTATTCGATGTCCGAGTCCGGTACTCACCTTTTACCTGGAATACAACGAGCTGTGAGTCACTAAATATTCTTACCTGATCAGCTCGCATCTCCCTAGCGAGCTTCAACCCCGCTATGAGTGCTTCGTACTCAGCCTCGTTGTTGGTTGCTTTGAATCCGAACTTTAATGCATAGAAGATCTTGTTCCCCTCTGGACTGATGAGTAAAATACCTGCCCCGGCTCTCAGCTCGCTCGACGAGCCATCAACATACAGCTCCCACATCGGCTCCATCGATGGCCCGGCTCCTTCCTCCGATGTCCCGGTAAATTCTGCAATAAAATCTGCCAAGGCCTGAGCCTTGATGGACGGTCTGGGGACGTACTCAATGTCAAACTGGGCCAGCTCGACTGCCCACTTTAATAGGCGACCTGAAGTATCCGAAGTCTGGAAAATCTGCTTCAAGGGATACCGAGTCGGGACCTCGATCTTATGAGCCTGGAAATAAGGTTGGAGCTTTCGGGATGCGGTCACTAGAAAGTCAGCGAGCTTCTCTATCTGGGAATATCTTGTTTCTGCATCAGACAACCTCTTACTGATGTAATACACCGGGAGTTGCGTCCTGTCTTCTTCTCGCACTAAAGCTGCGCTGAGGGCGCTTTCAAACACCCCCAAATAAAGGAAAAGTTTCTCTCCGTCTACAGGTTTTGACAAAAGTGGAGCCCGACCTAGATACCCCTTCAGCTGCTGGAAGGCCTGCTCGTACTGATCCGTCCATTCGAAGTCTTTCACCTTTTTTAGCACGTCGAAGAACGGAATGCACTTGTCAGTCGCTTTCGAGATGAATCTGCTAAGCGCCGCGACCTGACCTGTCAGACTTTGAACCTCTTTGACCGTCCTGGGCGACCTCATATTCATCAAGGCCAGAATCTTCTCTGAATTGGCTTCGATCCCCCTCTCATTCACCATGAACCCCAAGAATTTTCCAGATGCGACCCCGAAAGCGCACTTCAGCGGGTTGAGCTTCATTCTATAATTTCTCAGAATCTGGAATGTCTCCGCTAGATCGTCGACATGGGACTCGACTTGCTTTGACTTGACCAGCATGTCGTCTACATACACTTCCATTGACCTGCCGATCTGCTTTTCAAACATCTTATTGACGAGCCTCTGATAGGTCGCGCCAGCATTCTTCAGACCGAAAGGCATCACCTTGTAACAATAAAGGCCTCTATCCGTAATGAACGAGGTATGCTCTTCGTCCAGCGGGCTCATAGGAATTTGGTTATATCCTGAATAAGCGTCCATAAAACTCAACAGCTGGTGACCAGCAGTCGCGTCCACCAACTGATCGATCCTTGGAAGAGGGAAACTGTCCTTAGGGCACGCCTTATTGAGATCGGTGAAATCAATGCACGTCCTCCACTTGCCATTCTTCTTCTTTACGAGCACAGGGTTAGCGAGCCAAAGTGGATACTGGACGGCCCTGATGAAGTTATTAGCGAGCAGCTTATCAACCTCCTCTCTGATGGCATCAGATCGCTCTTTTGTCAACGGTCTCCTCTTCTGGCGAACCGGTCTGAATCGAGGATCAATATTCAATCTATGCGACATAACCTCAGGATCGATACCAACCATGTCTTCATGACTCCATGCGAAGACATCTACATTTTCTTTGAGGAAAATAACGAGCTGATCCTTCACTTCCGGGGCCAGACCTCGCCCCACACTCAGGCATCTTCTCGGATCTTCCTTGCTGACCTGAATAGATTCAAGCTCGTCTACTGGACCCGATGTCAAAAACTCATCCACCTTGCGAGGATCAAGATCGCGATCAAAGCCTTCTTTGCTGACTCCATCTGGTTTTCCTCCAGTCACCATATCTACTTGCTTATACGTCACCCCGATCTTCATAGCCTTCACATAACAGCGTCTCGCTGTATATTGCTCACCTCGTATTACCCCCACTCCGCTGGCCGTCGAAAACTTGATTGTGAGAGCTTTGGTTGACACGACCATATCCAGATCGTTCATCGCGGGCCTCCCCAAAACCACATTGTAAGCAGATGCCCCATTAACGATGAGGAAGTCCGCTAGGGTAGTTGCCTGGCGAGCTGGATCTCCTATTGAAAGCGGAAGTCTTACTTGGCCTATTGGGATGACGGCGTCCCCAGTGAAACAGTAGAGAGGCTCTGGAGACGGCTTCAGCTGATTAGCCCCTAACCCGAGCTGATCATAACAATCCTTATACATAACGTTGACCGAGCTGCCTGTATCTATCATGATCCTCAGGACCTCGGCGTTGCTGATTCTCGCCTTGATAACAAGGGCGTCATTATGGGGAAATTTTACCTCGCTTTCGTCCTCCTTTGTAAAAACGATCTCCTCCGAAGTCATTCTAGCCTTCTTCGCTGGCCCTTCCTGATCACCCCGCCCTGTAAGATGGACGTGATTTGCCTCTCGCACGTATCTTTCATGAGACTTACCAGAGGATCCGGCGATGTGGGGACCGCCATGGATGGTATAAATGGTTTTCACCGTCAAACCAACCCACTGCTCCTGACCCTGCTGACTTGTCTGCGCGGGCTGGTGATCTCGACGAGGACGCTGATTCTGGGGCTTCCCGTGGTCGGGTTGTACCACATACTCCTTCAGACGACCATTTCTTATCAAATCTTCTATGGCGTCCTTAAGGTCCCAGCATTCAGATGTATTGTGCCCGTTCTCCTGATGATAAGCACAATACTTACGAGGATTTTTGAACTTACCCGGGAAACCAGTAAGGCTCGGCCTCCCAAAGTTAACTCTATGCTTTTCTGTCTGAAAGATCCGATCTTGCCTATCGGATAATGTACTGTAGCGGTGGAAGCGACTTCGAGGTGACGAATGGTTCCTCCTGGGCTCCTTCTTAGCTCGCTTCGCCACCTGATTATTAGATCGGTTTCTTCTATCTTCATTACCGACCTGATCCCTCTTCTTGCCTTGATGGGATCCGCTTGCCTCATTTTTCGGCTGGCTAACCTTTCTCGAGCTAAAGGATTCTTCCCATCTGATCTCCCTATTAGCTCGCTCATAAAATTCCCCCAGGTCTTTGACAGGCATTTTGTAAATGCTTTCATACAGCTTTCCACCCTTTCGAAGTCCAGCTGATATTGTTGACAAAACGCCCTCATCAGACGGGCTCTCCACATTATTAATCTCGCTTCTGAAGCGGCTGATATATTCCTTTAGCGATTCCCCTGATCGCTGAAAAATGGTTGCGAGATGACAGGCCGGAGCGAGCTGCCTCTTCAATGCTTTATACTGGTCGAGAAACTTTTGCTGGCACTCTTCCCAGCTACTGATACTGCGAGGTGGCAGATTCCTGAACCAAGTTCGCGGTATTTCTCCGAACGTCGCAGGGAACACGCGACACTTTACCAACGAACTAGAGGTTTGCAAATTCATTTGGACGTTGAAGGCATCCAGATGGTCATAGGGGTCTGAATCTCCGTTATACTTCGGAATGTCAGGGAGTTTGAACCTGGCAGGAAGCGGCTCTCGATCTATCTCTGGCACGAGAGGGCTTCTATCTTCACACCGCTCTCCTGCCACCTGAGCCCCAGGTCGCGCTTCGAGCTGCTGCATTCGCTCCAGGAGCTGCTGAATGATTGGGTCTTGAGCTCCGAGCTGCCTCATGGGGGACCCCCTACTTCTTTGACTTACCCCGGTGATAGAATGCTGGTCGTACCTTCGGCGTTCTCGGCCCACCTCGTAGTTATCGTTCTCTCTACGCCGGTCGTTCTGGCCTCGCCGCAGCTCGTCTTCATTTTTACGATCTGAAACACGGGGGATTCCATTGCTTACCTCGACCCTTCTGCCACCATCTCGGCTGATTCTGACCCTCACATATGAAGGTCGGGCTGCATCTCCATTCTCCCGAGCTCGCTGACTCCGGGCTTCAGATCGTCTATTCGACGAATGAAGAGATCCTTCTGGCACATGCACTCCCCTTGCGACCTCTGCTACAGGAGGTGGGATCACCGTCGTCCTTGGCACGTTCTGATCACGACCTCGTGCCATCGCCCTCAACGTATCCGCCATCTGCGCCATTGTAGCTTCTATCCTCTCCTGACGTCGGGCCAAGTCATGCACGACGTCCCGTCCTCCCTGAGACGGTCCTGCACCCATATCCGTCATCTGAGGCTGACGCCGCAGCTCGGTCTCTTCGGCTCTATCGTCTACTGAGTTTCTGGTCGTTCTCCCCTTAGCCATGGCGATTACAGAGCTCCACTTCGCAGTTGGGCCCTCCTTCTAGCGCCAAAATGTTGACGTGGTAAACCAGCCAACCAGATTCTTGAGCCCAATGCCGCGCTGATAAGGAGACCTGCAACAAACAGACCGAATAATGGCGAAGAAGAGAAGAAGAAAGAGGAACGAACAAAGAATACAGGAGGTTTGAAGTGGTTCGGCCCGATTTGGAAGGGCCTACGTCCACTTGTTCTGTTATTACTGTTGATCTCTCACAAAATGTTAGCTCTCCCTACGTTTTTACAGAGTAACAGCCTCTCAAAACTCTCAATTTCTGGATCCCCCCAGCAATAAATGCCTCTCTCTATTTATAGAGGAGAAGAGGCTACAAAGAGAACAAACGGACAAAAAGGGCTGATCTTGTCGTAATAAATGCTGCTGGAGAGCTTTAAATGCTCCTGACTTCTGACATGTCAATTCTGACTTCACGTGGGCTGACTGCTAACCCATGCTGGTTTGGTGAGATTTCCCGAAATTAAGCTGTCATTAGGTGAGGTAACCTTACTTACCGCGCAAGACACGCCATCTTACTGTCTTACACTGATGCTGGGCGAACTGATGTAGAGAACGGGCTTATCCTTCGACGTGACGATCCGGACTCAGCAACGATCTGGCGATCTTGATATCGCTGCAACGGTCTAGCGACCTTGACGTCGCCATTATCATAGCAGGTGAACCTGTCATTGTCTCACCCGAGCTCGATCTCGCGATCTGATATACAGTATCTTTCACGGGCCTTTGGTAACTTGGGCCACTATCTTGATGGGCCTTTATTGGGCCAATTGGGGAATCCAAAAATACCCATAACAATAGGTCATACTATTTCTTTTACTAGATCTCTATTAATATATAGGTCATAAGGAAGAAAGAATCCAAATTCATATGATATCTGTTATGAGTATTTTCTGGATTATCCAAATGAGCTGGTAAAAGCCTAATTAGTTAGCCCAACAGGCCAGGACCAAACTACCAGAACGAAGAAGCAAGCTCCCAGCCCGCGTGTTTCACAACTCCGGCGACCTCAAGCTCGTTTACTACCAGTTCGTATGTCGTTTAAAAGACTGAGATCTCCAACTCGTCCAGAGTAGAACCAAACCAGCTTATAATGTGCCATACATGCCAATACCGTCAAAAATTATAGTTTGGATTATAGAGATTTCACCTAACCCACATGGGTTAGCCGTATAAACTCATACTTTAACAGAATAAACCTGCCAAGTGTTAGGTGTATTAAATGGAATCCGGCTGCATTTATTGTAATTCAGGTGCATTCATTATAGTGATCATTGTATTTTAACTTATTTTGATTTACTGTAGCACCTCTCCCTTTATAAATAGAGGAGAATATTCATTATAAAATCAAGAAAGAAACATTGAGTGTAAACTTGTCGTTACTCTGTCTAGATAGTGAGAGAAAAATAGTGGATGTAGGTACAATTTGACCGAACCACTCCAAACCTTATTGTCTTTTGTTCTTACTTTTTGCTTTCTTCTTCATTTTATGTCTATTCCTTGCATTATGTTGATTATATTGAAGCATTGGGTCTAGAAGAATCTCGTTGACTGAAATTAAACATCAACAATATCGTTAATAAAAAAATTTACTTTTTTTTTTTTTTTTAATTATTAGGATGGAATGGAAGCTAACAAAGTATCACATAGATTTGTATTTACCCTGACAAACAAGTGGACAATACAAAACATATATGTTTGGTAAGATCAAATATACAAATCTCATTCAAATGATCTGGATGTGTGTTTGTCGTCTTATAGAGGCTCCGTTTGATAGGGTTCTATGATTGTGGTTATGAAAGGTTAGTAATTGAGGTTTTAATATGCAGCAGTTGCATTTTTATGGTAATTAACTATTTTATATTCAACCTATTATTTGCAACATTACTTTCACATACAATATGACGTTAATTTGTAATGTTTATATTTATTTAGAAATCAATTATGTTAAAATGAACATATTCAAAATGTTAATTGCAACAAGATGTTAAATTATTTTATAAATATTATACACTATTTTATTAACTCCTTCATTTATAAATTGTACGTATTTTTTATTGTTTTTATTTTCTTTCATATGAAGACTTTTAATCAATATTTTTTCATTATTATATTAAATAATTTTTTAACTTATTATTTTGAGCACTATTATTATAAAGAAATTTCTATTAATTTATTAATTTTTTAAACTACTAAAAATATAATATATTTAATTTATTGAATGGCAACCTATCATAACCTATTGTAAGATGTTAATATCTTATAATAAATAAAATTTGACTGCCACGTGACAGCCAAATACACAATTATTATCAAATTGAAAGTGAGGTAAGCTTAATCTTAATAGAATCTTAGTAAAGCCAAACCCATGAAAAAATACTAGGGATAATCCACAAAATCCATTATAGTTTGTAAAAATGTCAATTTATCATCTGTGGTTTCATTTTTGTCCAAAATCCCTCTGACTTAATAAAAACTCTCAAAAAACTCACTGGAAGTATGTGAAATGACGATAATGCCCCTAACAATCACAGATTCTGTTAAGTTAACTTGGTTGACTATTTGACTCTAAGAATTAAATGGAAAGTATGATAAAAAAATTAATTAAAATAATATTAATTAAAGAGATAATCTCAAAAAATCTCATTGTAGTTTATAAAATATCCTATAACCTAAGATTTCATTTTTGTCCAATATCGTCTCTTATATTAATAAGAACACTCAAAATACCCCCTGAGGAGCATGTGAAATAATGACAATATTCCTGACAGTCATAGATTCCATTAGATTGACTTAGTTGACCGTTTAATTCTAGAGGTAAAATGGGAAATGCGTTAAAAAATTAGTTAAAATATAAAAAATTAAAATAAATAATACTCCGTATAAAAATATAAAAAAAAATCAAGATATTTTTTTTTGTTTTAAAAATAAATAATAAAAAATATAGAATACAAAACAAAACTTTTCTCTCAATCATTCCCTCTCTCCAACATTTACACCAGACCTCCACCCATTCTACTAAACCTCACACCCACCGCCACCCATTCTACTAAACCACACACCCACCCACTTTCTCTCTCTTTCATCATTATTTCTCTCCTCTGTTCAGATCCCTCTTATTCTTTTCTTCTTCTTCTTTTCTTGTCATCATCTTATTATTCTCTTATTCTTCTTTTACTCGTTCATCAAGGTTCGGAACCCTGATGGACATCATTTGGGTTCGAAACCCAGATGATGTTTGTTTGGGTTTATGGAATCGAGGTTTCATCGGACTGAGTTTAATTTGAATCTAAATGATGCATCCTAGTTATTGATGATGTTGGATGTGTAATTGTTGAATGGTAATTGTTGATGATTTCTTTTTTTGGGATTTTTTTTTTTTATTATCTAGGTTTCAATAGTGGAGATCCAATTTGAATATTAGATCTTCACCTGTAGATTAGATTTTCAACATGACTGGAAACCCAATTTTTTTTTTAATATTGTTTTATAATTATTTTATTTATTAAATAAAAATCTTAGGATTAAAATTATCTTTTTACAGTTTATATATTTTTTTTGTTAATTTATTAACGTCAGGAGAGATTTTGAATAAAAATAAAACTAGTATGATAAAATAGTTATTTTCATAAATTATAATAGGTTTCTTGGAATTATCCCAAAATACTAAAACCCATATGAAGTACAATTGTACAAACAATAATAACAAAAAATAAGAGTAGCTCCAAGTACCGAATAACGGTGCCAGGCGAGTTGGTTTGCTTGATTGACAGCTGAGCTGAATTGTTGGAAACTTGGAAGATGTATCGGTGAGCTCTATAACTTTGCAACTAAGATTGGTGTTTTGTTGGTGGGATCTCTGTGTATTAACGACGTGTAGTGTAATCATGACTATGTTTGAGATTGTTTCTACTTATATAATAATCATAAAATAATCCCCTTAAAACATAAGTAGGTAGATGTTTGGTAAATTAATTTTTTAATTAATCAACTTAATAAAATAGTGAAGATAATGCGTTCAATAAATTTCAAATAATTATATAAAATTACTAAAATGTATATCATTATTAGAATATAAAATACTTGATATTTAGCTTATTCCTTTTCCAGTTTTTTGCATTTTTATCTTTTAACCTTTTTTCCTAATTTTTAATAAAAAAAGGTTTAACAAAATAAAATGAAACATTTTATTTATTTCAAATAAAATAAATAAAAAATGATATATTTATATATAAAAAAAGATGGTGGCCACCAGTCATGCTGGCGATAAAGGTGTGTCCTCCATCGTCAAGGTCTTCTCCGACGACTATTGAAGTCATCGGAGGAGCCCTCCTCTAGCAATGGTGGAAGCAATAGACGATATAGGATGCGATTGACTCCTTTAATGTCGAAGGAGGTTTGATCCTCCTCCGACATTGAAGCAGTCGATTGACTCCTCCAAAAATGGAGTTGAGTTTGACTCCTCATGATAGAGGAGGTGATCTTACCTCTTGACTTTGACTATCATCGAGAGGAAACTTTGATGATGGATTCATTATAGACACTGGTAGCCATAATTTTTTATTTTATATTAATTATTTAATTAAAATAAAATTATTAAATAAATAATAATAATTTATTTTAAATTTTAAATTTTAAGTTTTTAGTTTTTAATATATTATAATTAAAGTGGGGGTATTATTGTCAATTTATTAATATGGGAAAGGCAATGTGGACATTTCAAAGGTCAAGGCTTAACTTCTCTAATAATCAGCTTCTAAAAACAATCTCCAATCAACTTTTCAAAGGCTAATTATAAGTGAAACATATTATGAATTAAACCAATTGTATAAGGCTTTACCAAATACCTTCTCCTCAGAACTTATAAAATAATCATTTATTTCATAACATATTATGAATTAAACCAATTGTATAAGGTTTTACTAAATACCTTCTTCCTCCAAACATATAAAATAATCATTTTTTTCATAAGTAAAAACAATCTGAAACACACTCTGTAGTAGTTTTACAAATTAAAATTTATTTTATTTTATATTATTTTTGTGGACTTAAGAAGTATAAAATATACAAGTTATTATTATAATCATTCAACTTGACAATTATAAAAAAAAAATAAAAATAGAATGACATTAATCCGTTTTCTTTGAGTTTTTAATTAGAGAAAGCATGGAAACCTTATTATAAATAAGAATAATGCTACTCAAAATATCAAATGAGTAAATATCACAGTTATCAGTAACTTTAAAACTCAAATGCAATTTCACTAGTTTTTTAAAAAATAACTTCTACCATATACAAAACAAAGTTGTGATTCGTGATCAACTCCAAGTTTGAAAGAAATTTTGATGAATCGAATTAGGATCATCAATTATAAGTTTTAAAGATATGCTTATCTCAATGCTCATATAATTTCATATACAATATCATATTTCTATGCATAGATTCCAATATGCATTAATTTGGGCTCTGATAGAGTAGAAATTGAAACAAACCAATATTAAATAAATCCAACTACAAGTTGTTCATTGTAAATGCAGCATCCTACATGATCGATGAAAAACCAAACTACCTACATAAGTTAAAAGAAACGACTAAAAAACATTTAGTAACGATCGAAAGAAGAAGGGCGATCTCCTCTGGTTGGGCGGTCATATGGACCAGGTCTACTTCGATAGCCTCTTCCTTCATCCCGCGCTGGCCCTACTCCACTCCCATACCGATCACTGCCTGCTCGTATACCTCCATCCCTTTCATACCCTCTATCTTTGCCATAACCATTCTCAGGATAACGACTTGAAACACCCCACCTATTGTTTGGAAAACGATCTCCAACAGGTGAGTACCTGCATGAGTCGTGAACATATATCATAATTTAAAATAAAGCCATAACCAGATTGTCATGATAGCAGACTGACAACACTTTTATGCGTAAAAGAGAATGGCGGCCTTAAGTATTACATTTAATTCCCTCTTTTAAGTATCAAAACATGAGGGAAGCCCTCTATTTCTTAATTGGGAACTAACCCCTTTGTTAGTTGTAAAGTATGGCAGAATAAAATGTTATATTTTCCTATAAAATAAAAGCATAAATTGTAATATTGTTGTCTACCTGAAAGCAAAAGGAAAAGATAATAATGGCATTCGGTAAAAGATCTAGAATAACTACGTTACAAGGTGCTTAACATTAAAATGGTATTGCGCAACTAGCCAGCATCTAAAACCACATACCTGTCACTACCGTAGCGATCACGACCCCCATATTTGCTATCTCTGCCATCATAACGGTCCCTGTCTCCATAACGCCCCCCATCATAACGGTCGTCCAAGTATCGATCGCGACCTCCTCCAAAGCTGTCTCCTCGGCCACCAGCCCCTCCAAACCTAGAACGCGATGAAAATGTGCCTCCAACCCCACCTCGGATGCCACCAGCTGAAAGGCAATCTCGGGCCCAATGTCCAGAGCGCCCACACTTGAAGCAGTCATCTTGTCCTGTGGGCCTGTCTCCACCATAGGATCCCCTGCCACCAGATGAGTACCCTCCCTTATAGCCATAGTCTAAATCATTTCCCCCCATTTTGGGCTGTGCCTTGTTCACAGAGATTACCCTTTCACCAAATTCCCGGCCATGCATTTCCCTAATAGCATCATCCATAGCCCTACGGTCTGCATACGTAATAAACCCAAACCCACGTGGACGGCCTGTATTTCTTTCCATCATGATCTACAGGAGAACACAAGAGAAGCTGAATGCCAAGCAAATAGCAAGATGCAGATGATCCCAAACCATAGTAAAATGCAGCACTACAAAATAAGGATCATTATAGAAAAGATAGTACTATTTGAAAGCTGCTTATGAAGTTACTTAAAAGCATAACATGTGAACATTTGAAACTTGGCCCATTCTGATTCCATAGCTCTTTGATCAAAATGCCTCAGGAATACATGAATTTTAGCATCTCAGATGGACAGAGTGGAGCCAATTATACCTCATAAGTAAGATGATGATAAATGCCGTCACTAAACAGTTGTAAAATCAAAGACATAATATAACTAAATATTTAAACAAAGAAGCTCAAATAGTGGTAGTATTGTGTTTATCAACTTCTTAGCCCACAAGAACAAGAAAATGCTTATAAAATAAAATCCATGTACATAACTGGAACTTTAAACTAGATAAACTTCAGAAGATAAAATCAAATTTGTGCACATCACTGGAACTTTAAACTAAATAAACTTCAGAAGAGCCATTTTGTAGCAGTGTCAGGTCTACATGTAGAAGAATGGAAAACAGACAGGAACGAAGGAGAAAGAACTTGATCATATGAATCAGCTAACCAACCAAAATAAATTACTGTAACTATTTAACAAAAGCTAGACTGAAATCCATAACAAAGCATGTCTCTCTTTCTACATGATCAAGGGCAGATCTAACAGGCTGGTGCTAATCAAACACAACAATTCAACTGATACAAAGCAAGAGCACCAATTTACTTCTGTCAAATTGGATAAAATATATGAAATGCATGATCAATTTCAAGTGATAATAGTTGGAGGGAAAGCTACAATGTAGAAAACATAGTCCGATACTACATTAAAACATGCTCCAAATCAACCTAAAACCACAAGAATCTGAGGACACCTTTATATATTTGACACTTCAATTTTCAGAACCTAGCTAATTAAAATTTTAAGGAGCCATATTGCATTTACTTAGAACATAGACAATGAACACTAAAACAAATAAAAACAAAATAAGAATCTGATTATCAAGTTTGCAGTTAAGAAAAATGTGCGTGTATTTTATCCAGTGAATATCATGTCGCAGTTGTTTTACATTTTTGTGTTTTAGTAAATATCTAAAGTTCCAAAGACACAGACTAGCATCCACAATAGACAACTACTATACATGATACATTTAAACAACAACAGCCTAATCACAAAACAGCCGCAACACCAACAGCATTAAGTATCTGCCTAATCACAAAACAGCCTAGGAATGAAATTCAGGACCATAGTTCAAAACAGATATCAATGTAGCTAAGAAACCAATGAAGTAGTGGGCCACTTTGCATAACACTGCGCAATCTTCTGCTTCTCTCCATCAAACCAACAAGGTAGAGGATTCACAGTTAGATATATGTAAGGCACTGGCACACAATAGTAAATTGAGCCAGAGTTTACTGCCCTACGGATGATTCACAAACACATACAAGAAAACACAAAAAAAATGATAGAAAAGATACAAACTCATAAACTTACACATGACAAGTAACCTTCAGGAAGCATTCAACATATCACCGAAAGGAAGCAATGAAGAGAAGGTGAGAATAATTAGCTCCAGAGTTAATATTCAAATTAAAAAGTAAATAATTAGCTCCAGAGTTAATATTCAAATTAAAAAGTAAATAATTAGCTCCAGATTTAATATTCAAATTAAAATGTAAACAACAGAACATGGATTAAAAAGGAAGCTTTTTATAATAAAAGAATAAACAAGCAAATCACTTACCCTTCAAGTTGTTATTATTGCTAAAGCATGGCTGCAATTGTTTTATTGTAAGGAATTCTAAAACAAAGCAGAAGAATCTGCATATCTGTCCAGACAAAAATCCAAGATGCCAGTTCCAGAAAAAAAAAAAAAACAAAGTGGTAAAAATCCAGTTGCACGTTCATTCTTATCAACTTTCTCAAATACCAACTTCCAACTTAAACTGGAAATCGTTTCCAGTTATATGCTAGCTCCCACAAATAAATCATCCAATCTCAACAACAAAATATCATGACACAAATTTATCTAGCAGTCACAAAATCAATCTTTCCTTCATCAAACAGGTGAACACAGGCAGTGAAAGATCTCCACAACAGGAATGTAGTTAGCACCAATTATTCTCTGTCAGCCATGATAACTAAAGACGACACCAAATAACAATGCATCCTAAAACAAGTTCTTCGTCCTGGAGGTTGATTCTTGATTATTCTACCTCCTTCATCACTGGCTCATCAACCTAATCAGGAGTGTGACCAGAGAAATTGGTATCTATGCAACCAAGAAATGACAACTTTGTGCATGAACCCATCACGAAACAGAAGAGAGGAAACAGGACAGCCTCTACCGACTGATATACTTGACTAAGAACAATTCATTATCCCCTGAACAATTAAACTACAGTACTTTTAAGTCATCACTGTGTAAGGTCAAAGTACAGATATGATGCGGTCCTTGAATGCAATGGTCTTTGAAAAGTGAGCCGAAGTGATCACAGAATATGAGCTGCTACCATTAAGATCATCCAGACCCCAGCTTGATCAGATTACATATTTTCATAATCTAAAAATCAACCCACTTCACCAGCCGCGTACTCTTTATACGCCCAAATGAAAGAAATTTACGAGTATCTAAATGACAGGGGTTCTGAAGGTACTATAACTATATTAGAAAGCTAGAAATATGGGAAGCTGGAAGCAAAAATAACCATTTTCCAAAGCATGCAGTGAAAATTCGTCTGATCCTTTGACCGGCTAAATTCAACAACATCAACCTAATCCTTGCAAACAGATAAGTTCAGAACTGTCATGAAACAAGAATATCCCAGAACAAGGCTTGAATTAGGAATCTTGGAGTTCACGAGTCCACCTGCTAACAAGATAAGAGCATCTTGACCCCACCAAAAGAAGATAACTGTTTCACCCTTGCACAATAAACAATGTTGTTTGCAATGTATATGAACTCGCTTCAAGCCTAGGGAACATTATCAGACATAATCTCACCAGAAACTATTGCAGGTTCATATACATACATGGCAACTACGAGATCGTCAGGAATGTGGTAAATTTGATGGACACGAGTGAGACAATAAATCACATTACAACATGTAGCAGCTTTTGAGAAAATGCCATTAACTATATGGCGTTTTAGACAGCACGAGACAATTTTCTGCATTACAAGGATAGCTACTGAATGATATCCAATGGTACGTCCTGTCCAGCTAAAAACTTAACATCAACGAACAACCAACAAAAATAACCTTAATGGTTGGAAAATCCATTTAATGTTAAATTTTTCAAAACGAAAGACCGATGTCTCAAAACTGCTACATCATGTGATTTTCGGATGGGTCAACCAACTTTACTGCCTCAGATTGGCTCCAAACACCATCAGCAGATGCAAATGCGGCAGATCCAGGTAGTAATTGTATTTAACTGCCTTTCAAGAAGCCTACTTCACATTCATAGACAGAATTCATCCATTTATTTAAATGCTTGCATGGGCTGCAAAATCTAAATATGGCCATTCTGTTTTAATCTGACCAAAGATATCTCTAAAAACTCCAGCTACATCAGAACCAGCGTTCCATACAACAACAACAACAACAACAACAACAAAAACAACAACAACAAAGCAAATTATTAATATGACAAACAAAAAGAAATAGAGAATTATAGATAGATGAGAATATATTCGTGCACGTGGTAAAATAAAAGATAGAAGGCTTGAGAAATTGAAAATGATTTGATTAAAAAGTACCTGAGACTCGATAATTTTGCCGAAACGACTAAAGGCGTTTTCCAGTTGTCGTTCAGTGACGCCGTATGACAGTCCGCCGACGAATATCCGGTTATCATCTTTTCCAGCCATTACTCTAAACTCACATGCGCGAATATTTTATCCTTTTGTGAGGAGGAACCCTAGAACAAGACGCGTAGTCCAGTTCTGGAAGACGCCGTGCTGCTGTATTTGGTTGTACCTTACAGTCAGCATTTAAGAGTAGTACCTTTTATTTGGGGGCCCAAACTGCTTAAAATGGGCCTCGGAATAGGGTCGATTTTTGCACTCCTCAAATTTTTGTTTATTTTCTGCTCTCATCAAATTTTGTTTGTTGTTTATTTTGAAAAAAAAAAAAATGTTTGTTGTTAGTTGCTGATAGGATTTGTACCCTAGGAACTTATAATTTGTAAACGTTTAAAATAAATAATAAATAAACAATATTTATTTTATTCAATTTATATGAATTTATAAAATGTTTACTTCATACGAATATCATGAAACATTCATGATTATTTATGTAGTTTTAAACTAAGTATAAAAGTGTTAAATATAAAAGAATTTAGTTTGATATCAATAATATAAAGAGTTCATAGAAGACAAACAAAGTTGAGTATTTTGTTTGTGGTAAATCTACAACCACGATCTATTTTGTATTTGATACGATGATCTTATCCGGGATTGTTCAAGTGACGACATGCAAATAGAAACACCTTATATAATAGAGGTTATATAGGATTAGATTACGATTGAAATGAATTTCTTATCAATATCCGTTAAACAAATAAATTCATATTTATCGACTAGATGATCATATATTGATTGATTTTAATTTTGAGTGTAAATCCTAGAGTTTCATTTTTAAAAACTAATTTTTTCGATGAATAGTATTTTCGGGCAAATAACATCCATGGAAATAGTGATTTTAAAAAAATGGATTTCGAACATTAGAATTCCTGGAATAGGTATTAATGTTCTTAAAAATTGGAACAAGTTGAAAATAAGTTTATTTGAATAGGTTTTTAACAGTCTAAAATTTAATGGACAAAAATGCCATTTTTCGTAGAATAATAGGTATTGATGATTTTATGCCCCTTTGAATTTTTTTTTTTTTAAAAGCATGAGATCGAGAGATAGGATATTCAATTCGAGTATTACATGGTCAATTTGATGATAGGATGACCATAGAATATTTTTTAAATTTATTTGAGTATGAATAATAACTAAACGCATTAAAAGCAAAATGATCATTTCAACTTCAAGCATATATGGAATTAATGTGAGCATCATATGGAAAGAAACTGAATAATAAGAACAATTCATGTCATGTAAAATTAGCCAATAGGAGAGTGACACATCAAATTAATTAATGGATAATTAGTTGGCATCAAAAGTTAATAATATTTTGAGGATCAAGTAACTAATTTACCCTTAGATAGATAAATTGTTATGGGTTATAATTAAGGGTGCAATATACCCTCCCTATTTTAGTGATGTAAATACATTGTACACTTATACCCCATGTATGAAATAAAGAAATAATTCAAAATCCTTTGAAGTGCAATCAGATTTATGTAGAAATTTTAGAATATAAAATTTTATTTCAGTAAAACTTTCGGGTAAATCAGAAACGATTTTGAAATCGAAAAATGATATAATAATTGATTAGGGGTTGGATATGAGATTGACATTAAAATAAGTATTTTTAGAATGAGAATTATTGATTTAATAGGTTAGATAAATATGTGTGGAAAGTTTGCAAAATTCAAGTGTAATAGTGTAAAAATAAAAGGAGTTACTTTGTAAAAATTCATCAATGGCAAGCTTGTAAATTTGTGACAAACTTGGAGGGTATTTTATTAAGACCTCAAATATATATATATATATATATATATATATATATATATATATATATATATATAGTGTAGAAATCACTAGAAAAATGAAGAGAAGTGGAAAGAAAGAGAGGAAAAGTGTTCGGCAAACTAGAAAAACAGATCAGGGTAGCAGTTGTTCATTACCCTTTCCAAGCCATTTTTCAAGTGGTTTTAACCTATCAAAAGGTGGAGAACAAGTCTAAAGAGGTCAACTAACAAGGGTAAGTGATTTTCAATTGAAAATAATTGAGTTTTCATGAAGTTATTCGGTGGAAATTTTAATTCAAAGTTGTCCTGGGGTTGTTTATGTTATTAATGGAATTTTTTTGTGTTTATTTAGAGTTTTAAAGCTTTGAACTTAAGGGAAAACAAGACAAAGGATCAATGACTCATTTGGTGAGTATATTAACCAAGATGAATTTGATTTGATCTAGGTTTGATGATGTTTGAGATGTGGAATTTTATATCATGTGACTTGACATGAATATGTGTGAATTTTAAGTGGAAAAACTTGAAGACAATTTGGTGTATGCATGGGTATACCTCACGGCCAAGCAAGGGTTTTGATGATTAAGGTTGTGTTTGATGTGGTTGAGTAATTTCTTGCTTGAAATTATGCTAAAATAGCTAGATGGAATGTTAAAACAAAAATCAAAAGCATGATGAATAAAATTGCTCATATTCGATCATATGGAGTTTGATGTGTTGGATGATTGTCTTGCTGACTTTAGATGAATTTAGAGGCTGTTTTAAGGATGAATTCATTATGAAATTGAATGGAACTCAATTGGGTAATAAAGGGTGAATATTCGACCAAGCTAAGTCAGATTATGTAATTGTGATGTTTTAGGGGTTTGGTTGAATGCTATGATGTATTACATGCCTTAGAAAGTGAATTTGGTAAGGAAAATTTGAATTGAATGGATGGTTTGAGAAATAGGTTGCATTCAGCCAAGAAGGGGTAAGTTTGCTCAAAAGTTTGTTTAATACATTGATAAGGAAATTAAGCTTTCATTGTGATGTTTTGAATATTTAAAAGTTAAGGAACTTAAACGGAAAAAATACGAGAATAATCGAAGTAATTGCAGCGTGAATATGAGAGTTTAAAAATGTTGGTTGGTTAAATATTCATTAGTATGTTTACATACAAATGGAAATGTTTGTATCGAATCGATTTTGGTTTCAATGTTTTCTAAATATATAATGCAAAATTATGTAGATAATTCGAAATCGAGAGAATCTCCAAAAGCGTTCTATTGTGAGTTAGTACTAGGTGACTGTCTTTTAAAATATTTTGATTTGATATAGTAATTGTTTGTGTCTTGAATTGTGAATAAAATCGATTTTGAATTAAATATATTATACATAAAAATATTTGCATGGATTGCATGAATCTGAAAGAATTAAATGAAATATGCATTTTACAATGAAAACAGTTATTGAAAATGTATTGTAAACCTATGGTATGTTTGGTAGATCTTACAGTTATTCTCTTATTGGGGTTGAGTACCCAAAGCATACATTAGTAGTGTCAGAGGTATCTATCACTAATAATGGGAGGAAACTCGCAAGGTGGAATTAAGTCGTGTCAGTTTAGTCCTATGTGTTACCCAATGCATGTATAGAGTATATTATTAACTAACTTCCACCTGAGCGAGGAAAAATGTCGTTCCATAGCGAGGAAAAAATTCCGTTACATAATACCAGATAAATGGCCTGAATGAGGGAAAATTCCAGGAAGGCCGGAGCGAGGCAAAATTTCACTCCATACCTAGGATACTATGTTGTACAGATTATTAGTGGTTGACTTATTTTATTCAGAAATTTTCAAAAACAATAGCACCACCACTATTTACATTTTTTAGCAGATAATGGAAATCATGCATTATTTTGTTTTATTACTCAGTTTATAGTGAAATTGAATGATATTTGTGAATATTGTTTATCCATGCAACTAATTGGATTATGGTTTTCAGAGAAAAATCATTTTTAAATATTACTCGATTAAGAGTTCATAAAATATTTTAAAACTAAAAGGAGGTTTATTTTGTTGAATTAAACTTTAAATGAAAACTTATGACACTCATTGGGCTGTATAGCTCGTATTGTTTTATGTTTTATAAACCTCCACAATGGCATGAGAGAGAGAAAGTAATGTGCGCAGACCTATGCTTGGGAAAACTGTAGCGCAAAAAAGGGCATGTAGCTGTCACTTCGATCACATCTGTTATAGAAAAGCTAAAGGATAAGGATGGAAACGGGCACATTTCAAATTGCAAGTATTCTTGAAGCTAACAAAGATTAAGTAAATCAAGTCTAATAAAGAAAAAGAAGTCCATGAAGGAGGCTAACAGACAAAAGGGAGTTCACTTTGAATCTATCCATTTCAGTCTTAAGTGCAAATTGTATCCTCCCCTAAATTCATTAAGTCTAAAATTGAATTGATGAAATCAATTCAATTTTGGGCCTTATAGTAAGATATATAGAGCCAAATTAGTAAGGAAATTGATACAAGCCCAAGCTACTAAGGAAATTAGTAGGCATTCAAGCAATAAGGCGGGAAACCATAAGGAGGGAAAAACTTGAAATAAAGCATCTGACCCTTTGAGGTCAATATGATAGCAGCTATAGGTCTATAAGTTAGACCTAGGCTTGGTGCACTAAGGGGGCAAGGATGCCAGCTAGTAGGTGAGAAAAGGAAAGGCTTTACTCACACAACGTGGCACAAAGACCAAATAAGCCAAGGAGAAACTGATATGTGTACAGGTATCTGAGCCAAAGGAAGCAAGAATCACCAAACATGGAAAAGGGAGAACAACTGGCCTAAGGAGGCTTTGAAGTAGACTAGAAAAAAGTACACATAAAGAAAGTGTGATAGCCAACGTCAAACCTTAAAGGAACTAATATATAAGGAGATTAGTATTCATAAAAAAGGCAAGTGAGCAAACGCAATTCGAATACCAGTGAGAAGGAAAGTGGGTAATGGGAAGGAAGTGAGAACTTCAAATTAAGGTTAAAACCTTAAGAATCTCATCATGAGGTGATTCAAACTTTCCTTTTCTACTCTCAGGCAAGATCTTTTCCCCTTTATTCGCAGTTAAAGGGAAGGGGAAATAGACCTAGGGAAGAGGAAAAAGTCTCCAAAGAGAGGATGCTGGGCATTTGAGTGAATCTTATATAATTTACTCCCCTTTTGTATTTCACTTCCTTATTGAGCTAATAAGATAGCAAAACCTTCATAGATTGTGTTTTGATTGTATTTTGTTCATGTTGTTGGTGTGGCCATTGAATATAGGTTCCACATCAACTAGGTCGAATAATTTTAACATGGAAAAAAACCATCCTACTCTTGAAATGTTAGCTTTTCTAGTTAAGTTAGCATTGGTCAAACTTGGTCAAGGGTACTTGTATGTAATAAAAACTAAACTCGCATTATAGTTGGTGTTTTGAAAAATGTCAGGGTACATTGGTGTAATAAACTCATTAATGAAATAGCATAATATTTAATGCCATTTGATAATGTATTTAACAGTTTCAGGACTTACGATAAAATCAAGTTAAAATAAAAAATTGAAAACACATAGAAGTTATTTTCTCATATATTCAAGTCATTTGTAATTGTAGTTAAAATTTTGCTAATAAAATTTCCGCAAAATGAAAGATTATACTTTGAGTGTATTCCATATTATACTTATACTATTATCATACTATTATTGAATCATATTATAATTATAAAAACTAATTTTTTCCAAAAGAAAAGATTTCTTTTCAAAACCTTCTGTGTAAATTACTCTCTACAATTGACAATTACTGCAAAGTTGGCAATAATTTTCCAAAGTTATTCTCTCATATATATATATATATATATTTCATGTTTTTGAGATTGTATCACCAAGAAGAGCCCCGACACAAAACATTACTGATATCTCCAAGATTTCAAGAATGAATACCTGGATTGAAGCTTCCATTTCTTAAAATGAAGATGAGAAGACAACAATTTTTGTTTTGACTTGACAACAAACTGTTATCACTCAGTATTTTGACACACGTGAATAATTACAACGTATGCAATACATGAATTAAATGACTGTACAGGAAGTGGTATATGTAATAACCAAGGATTGAAGTGTGTTACAGTTGAAGACATGGTTAAGTTATTCAGGCAGGAATGGCAGCCGAGTAACACTAGTACCTCCATCACTGCCGGTTAGTGATTTTCTTGATGTTTCTTTTTGTGAAGTTGAACCAGATTTGACTGATTTAGAAGACAATTTTTTGTTCAATCTCAGTGGAAGTATCTGCAACCTAGGATTCAGCTCTGTACCTGAATTTTCCGCCGCCAACTGATAGCTCTCCACAAGCTCGAGCTGCCGAGCAACTATTTCAGAGCATCTAGGAAGAAGTTCCACTGGCTCTCCTCCAGGAATTACAATATACTCAATTGCAAGGCGAACCTCCTAATAGAAAACAGAGAGACAAGAAGTCAATACAAAGAATATATAAGTGCAGCAGATTCTAAGTTTGTACACCATTTTTTGTAGTAATAAGAAACAGAATTTTAACAGTTATATACATGCCTAGACATTAGGACAGACAAAAATGAATACAATTAGACCCAAATAAGATCGAATTTCTTTTAGAGGCTTGACCATCCAATAGAAAGTAGGCTTCCTACAATTTTTTGTGGTCAGTAACAAAAACTAGTAGTAGCATCAACAAATGGTGATATCATCTAAGCTTTGAATCAGATTCTGATTACAAAGCCTATAAAGCTTGGAGGTCGCGGAACTTTGACACCTTTCTTTTCCTTTTTCAGGTTCATTTCCTATTTCTAATCAACGTGGTTGGCTAAAGATTTTAGTTTAAATTACAATTATTTATAGATTAGTCACAGAAAACCCAAAGCAATGAACAAATAATACTATTTTACCCCAAAACTCATTTCATAATGAAAACCCCTTTTTTTTATTCTCTTTTTGCATTTAGCTTAACATCATATAAACTTTTGAAGAAATGCATATATTTTTGCATGCAAAGGCAAGAATAAGAAAACAAATAGCCAGTACAAAAGAAGAGATGAGATGCACCTCTAAGGCATCAATCTCTTCGAGGGTGGGTTTTCTTTTTGGCGCATCATCTTCAATTTCAATGTCAAAGGAATTTGCGAGTGGCTGCTTAGGTAATGAGCCCAATGATTCCACTCCAAGAATCATACGAACCGCCTTGACCATGTGTGCCATGGTACTTGACTGCAACATCAAAGGAAGACATTAAAATGATAAAAAACGTCTTAATAAGGGGAAAAGCCATTTTCACAGATTTTTATGAGACAGCATCAGGAACCTTTGAAAATTCAATCAAGGGGGCTATATCATCATCAAGTATGGCTTATTGCAACATACAATCGTAGCCACAGACCACAGTGTTGTAATAATATTTATTCCAAAGAATAACTGTTTCATGGGGGGGGAAATAAAGCAGTAAGCGTACCTTGATCACAAATACTGGCAATTGGTGGAATTTAGCAACTCCACGAATCCATGGATTCTGCTTCAATTCCGAACTGGTTGCAAGAATTGCATCTGCTGTTCCAATATCGTCAGTTACATCTATATCATCCTCAAGCCCCATTACCTTTGCTACTTGTAATAGATCAGCTTCAAGGATCTAAATCACATCAAAATTGAAACAGATATGAAATTATTAGCATCCTTCCAGCTTAGAATACTATAGTCCTCCACGAAACATTAGGAAAGAACAGAGTAACATAACATTTCATTAATGCTTATCCCCTCACATCTTATGTAAATAGTCGAAATCATAAGGGATTGTGAAGCTTATAAGAAATTACACATGAATAAATATGAGATATTCCTACAATTAACCTCCACTAAGAGAATGGAAACTTCAATAGCTTACCTTGTAAGTATAAACACATACTGGTGAGCTCTTCTGACTCATAGATCTCTTATTGCTCCATTTCTTGAACCGCCTTTGAGAATTATCTTCATCTTCTTCATCAGACTCCACTTCAACACTTTTCTCCTCACTAATGGTCAATTTGAGTTCTTCTGGATATGTCTCGTTGGGTATTAGAGTAGACTTCAGAGTTTCATCATATTTAGAATCCATTTGGCGGACTTCATACAGGGGAGATTTTCCTATCACCAAGACAAACTTCTAAATAACTCTTTAATTAAATCTTCGACTTTAATAGAAGACCACAGACCCTTTTTAGATTGGCAGATCCTTAAAGAGATGGGTAAGAGTTACCTGCCAGTATAGCATCTACAGTTGCATCTAAGCTGTGATGAACACGACACTCAGTCCCAGAGATCAACTCAACAGCACATATAAATGTAGGAGGGCCTTTTCTTTCAAGAATTGTCTTCTGCACTTTCCTTTTCCTCGCTTCTTCATCGCCAAGAGTTACACTCTGTTTAAAGTAGTCTCAATCAATCATAATATTACCACAAGAGATAAACCAAAGCGGGCAAGATTTTCACCCACACATCATGTAAATTTTAGACAAATATTATACTGAATTCAAGAACCGTTTTAATTAAGATACCAACCATCCAGATCAAAACTGAACTGAGTAAAAACAATCAAAAGTAAAGACAGGCAGCGAAATTTTCAAGCACATTCATGGAGGCAAATATAAAGTGAAAGACAAAGGAGATCCTCTCCACCTCTATGCCACCAACAAGGATCTGGAGGGAAGGATTCTTAATTATGTTCTCTATCGTCATTCCATGTGCCGTTCCAACTAGCTGGACCCCTCGTTGTGCAATAGTGCTGGCAGCTAATGCTTCAAGCTCCGTTCCAATTTCATCAATTATAATGGTCTCAGGCATGTGATTTTCAACCGCTTCAATCATCACCTGCAAGGAAGTGAAACAAGAGACTATTAAAATTTTTAAATTGATGAAAATGAATCTACAAGGTTAATCTATGTGGGTATTGTAGCCACAAAGATAGCTAGAGTAGTTCAACACTTACATTATGCTGCATATTAACATTAGGAACTTGCATCCTTCTTGCACGACCAATACCCGCATGAGGGACATCTCCATCACCTCCAATCTCATTAGACGTATCAACAATGACAACACGCTTCCTGTGCTCATCTGCCAACATTCTAGCTATTTCTCTGCTCAAATAAAGACACTTCATATTTCATCAATACTGTGCACTATAAGAACTTCAAAACTCTGCATATATTAACTCATCGTCAATTTCTAATTTTTTCCCAAGAAGAATGATAATTGAAAGGGCAAGCATCTGCTGGAAATTAAAAAAGAACCAGCACAACTACAGGAAGGTAAAATAAACAAAAGCATGGGAGATTCCTTCTAAAAGTCATGAGAACAACAGACCACATCAACAATTCAACATAAACCTTAAATACAATGTACAAAGTGACAAGCAGCGCATACGAAACTTAGAAACAAAATGAATCAGCTCCAGACAACAAATCTAATTCAATTATTCAATTTTACATCAACAGAAGGTATAGGATACCTGATTAAGGTTGTTTTACCAACTCCTGGACGACCTATGACCAAGACGGAACCTCCCCCCTCAACCAAATCCCGTATAATCTCAGCACTTCCAGATACCGCTCGACCCACCCGACAAGTGAGACCAATGATTTGCATTTTACGGTTGCGAATAGCACTTATACGATGTAATGATCTATTTATGCCAGAACGATTATCGTCCGAAAAATCACCAACCTAACAAGGTCAAGTAACTTCACTTAAAAGATTCAACCTCTTCACAAACATACTAATTCAACACCATTATACACATAGAAAGAAAATATGTTATAATAAGACAAGACAGCATCAAAATACAGCAATCACATTCTACGCACTTAATTCAAATGTATATGCATAGAGGATTTTCAAAGTATCACCTTAGATATTGCATGCTTTAGATCCTCCTGCTTGACGACGTGGTTCGAGATCACCCAATCCCCGGAAGGAAACCTGGCGAGAGGCTTCCTTCCCAAATCCATCACCACCTCGATCAGCTCACCTATCTCACTATGCCTATACAATTCACTTCTCATATTCAGTGGCAACAATTCAAGAAACATCTCCAGCTCAGCGGAGGCCTTCTTCGGAGAATCCACAACCACTCCGCTTCTGGGCGCAGTCTGCGGCCTCCTGAAGCTGGGCGGAGGTGGCGACTTCTGGGAGCTGATTTTTCGACGAAATGACGAGGAAATTGAGGTTGTGAAGTTGTTGGTGTTCTGGATGCAATTTAGAGACGAGGTTGGGATGTGATTCGCTGCTTGCCATGAAGTGTTAATGTCTATAAGCACAAACCGCGAACTCAAGGATCTCATTTTGTTTCAACTTCACACAAGTTGCAGCAGTCGGAAGATATTAGGAGAAGGAAGGGGTGTCTGAAAAGTAAAAGTAGCGAAGAAGATATGAAATGGAAGATTCTGAGGGATCTCCGGTGGGATTGGAGAGGAGGAGGTGAAGTGGGTTCCACGTGAGAGAGAGGAGGGAAGCCAACAAACTGTTAACGACCATTGAAGCTAAGGCTGCATGACCCCACGTGGCGCCTCCGGACCACACATGTTTTCTTCTACTACTACATTAACAAGTTTAACTTGTCTAGTGTTTGCCTTCCGTCTTGGAACTCTTTAGCTATACTTTTCTCTCCTATAATTAATTTATACATTGATTTTTTCCCACATTTTATTTCCTTTTATAAAAAATGAAATAATAAAGAATTACGGGCTTTGACGGACAACAATTATACTGTTAAGAAATTAAGATATATAAAATTTTCTTCACAATATTTTTTTTTAATTATTAAAAGGATATTATATAGAATAAAAATAATTAAAATACATAATCAATAGAAGGTATATAGTTTTACCCCTTATAAGCTTATAATTAAAAATTTTGAAAGTAAACTTTCTTGATACAATTATAAAAACAAAATTATATTAATTATAAGTTGATTGTGCACTTGCTCAATTCCTTTTAGTGAGAGAAGTTCGAATTTCATATTACTATAAAAAACATAAAAACTTAACTTTTGGATATATCTCTTTATAATGAAAGTAGTTATTCATATTGCAAATAAATATATGTAATAAAATTATATACATTTATTATTAAAGTTATTAATCAAGTTATATTTGTAGTATTTTATCTAATAAATGTATGAGATTTATAAGAAAATAAAATAAGTTAAAAATTAAGGATAAAAACAATTATAATTCATATGAGTTTTTTTTATTTGTGAATTTTATCATATAAAATAGTTTATATATAAGAAAAATAATTCACGCTAATAATCATAAGTAAATTAAGACCTATTAAGATGAAATAATATTATTTATTATTGTCGACGTCTGAATTTAGCCGGTCAGGTTTGTGTTTTAGGCCCAAGCTACAGTTTTGGATTGAGATTGTTGTTGAATAAGCAAAGTGAGAAGCAAAAGAGATAAGGTCAAAGAAGAAAGAGAAGACACCAGAAAGTTTTTAAGTGGTTCGGCTTAAAAAGATGTCTACGTCCACTGTTCACTCTCTCACTATTTTGACAGGGTAACAACACTCCAAAAATTCATCATTCTTTACAAGGGAGGTCCTCCCCTACTTATAGAGAATGAGAGGAGCTATAGTAGAATGCAATAAAATAATGTACAATAATTTAATATTATAATGATGGGCTGCATTTAATGCATCTGAATTACATTTAATGCGACTGACAGTGTCACGTTTATTCTCCCCAAAGCATGGGTTTAGACGGCTAACCCACGTGGGTTGGGTGAGATTCCCGTAATCCAAGTTGTAATCTCTGATGGGATTGCCGTGGACGGTACACCTTGAGCTGTAATCCACCTGACAGCCCTGATTTCTGTTGACTTGTGATTTGATGGACGGGGCAGAGGTGAACCTCTCCAGCGAACAGAATACTCTCTCGAACTAGCGAGTAAATAAAGCTCAAGGTGATTGGGTGTCCTAAGGGTCATAGGAGCAGATCATAAACGAGCTCTCAAGCGGTCAAATAACTCAATGGGTAAACGGCCTAAAAAACGAGCAGGCAAGCGAGCACGAGTAGGAATTGACGAGTAGCTGATCGACCAAGTAAACGAGCCCCTATTCAGCCTGATGGACGAGTACAAGGACGTGCAGATACCGAGCTTAATAGCAAACAGATTCACGACCAACGAGACGACTTGGAATACGAACATAGTAATGAGCAGAAAAGCGAACAAGTTGGCGATCAGGCGGGCGGTCAGAGAGATGGATCGATCATTGGGTTTCCCGGGTCTTCGGGTCATTGGGCCCACACTGCGGATATTCCTTGGCCTAATTGACTTGATCGTAAAATTACCCATAACACAAGCCCCCTAACTCTTGATGCATATGGTGGACCAGGTGTAAAACCCAGATCCGCGTTCGTCGGAGAGCGAAATATTTTTCCAATGGATCGCGTCCGATCGGAAAAATATAATTATCGAGTCCGGATATTTTTGGAATAATTATTTTAGAATAAGAAAAATAAAGTCGTGTTCGCGAAGACGGATTCGATATTTTAAATAATTCTGAGAATGCGAACCCGAGATTTAATCAAAGCGAATTCCAGGACGGACGGACGGACGGAATCCGAGCTTGGAAATTTAAGCAAGAAATGCATGGAAGGGTTTTAATAAATAAAGTAAACTTTATGCATGGTTGTGACAAGTGTCACACATGCAATGGAAGGATGGTACAAGTGTCCAAATGAGAGCAATTATATAGTAGTATATGTGATTGAAAAAGAGGAAAGCAATATAATTATATCAAGCTCGGTCAACACTTCATTTCAAAACAAAAGCCAATGTCATTCATTCACCATTTCTCCACCCAAAAACCGAGAGTGAATCAAGCCCATTCGGCCATTCTTCTTCAACTTCTTATTCATTTCAAATCAGAAAGCAGAAACCAAAAGTGAGAGCTGCATGTGAGAGAGTGAGAACCGAGTGAGATAGAGAGATCGTGAGTGAGGAGAGAGCTTGATGGTGCAAGCTGCTGACCGTGAAGGAGCTGCTACCGGCGAAGGAAGCTGCTGTCCGTGAACTGCAGCAAGGAGGAAGTGATGAGCTCGAGCTGGTGAGAGGCTGAAGTTGCTGTCACGGATGGAGGAGCTGCTGTCAGCGTGAGGATCTGCCATCGTGAGCTGCTGGCGTGAGAAGACCGTGCTCGAGCTGCCATCGTGTGTTGCTGTCTTCAGACCGCGATGATGCATAAAGAAGGAGCGAGTAGATCTGAAGCATCAGGACGCATGCAAGACCAGATCTGAGAGTAATCTTCATTCCAGCAGCTGCATGTAACATCTGAGCAAGCTAGGAACAAGCTGGAGTTGAGCTGAGTTGCTGCCGTGCTCACGTTGCTGCCGTATCGTCGTTGCAAGCTGTTGTCCAAGCTGCTGCCGAATAGCTATCAAGTCAGACCAAACACCATTCAGACAGGAAGTGGAACAACAACAAGAGAGGATAGCTGGCTGGTGGAGCGAGACAGCTTGCTGCCGCGAGAGATTCGTCGTCGTCGCACTTGCTCGAAAGCTATTTCGAAGCCGAAAACAACTCGCTTCTTGGGTAAGTGCTGCCCCATTTACTTTGTTGTGATGTTTTGAGTAATTAGTAAAGTGTCCTTGTGATTAGAATTGAGAAAAGTGATGATATTATGTTTGGGTTTAGGATTGAGAACCTCGTTAGTGCGGAGGTTCGCTCGTTGATGTTGCGATTGTGTTTTTATCATCGATCGTTTTCGTTGAATGTTGTTTATGGGCTGTTATGAGATGTTTAGGGGCTGTTAAAGTATGTTTTTGGTTTCGCGTTTGTGGTCGTGGAAAATGGATTGTATTAAAGTGTTTTAAAGTATTGGATAGTCGTTCGGATATTTAGAAATCGTTTCCGAGCGATTCGGTTGATTTTTCCGCGAATGCGAGCATTGTTAGTTTGTGATTTTCGTTGTCGAATATAAAAGGAATGTGAATATTATCTCGCTGCCCCGAGTTATTTTTTAAGCCCATTAAAGTGTTGAAGTTGAAGTTGAGATAGTTTGAGTTTTAATAAAGTTAATCGGATAGTTTTGGTTTCGCGCGAAATCGTTAATTGTCGAAATTTCGGAAGTTGAAATCGGAAATGAATATGCTAAGCTTGCTGCCATATTTTCTTCTTTGTGTTTAATCATGTTTGAATATTCATTTTCCGTGTTTTAAGTAAAGTCTCGAGTTGAAATTGACAATAAGTTAAAGCGGAAACAAAGGAATCGCGCGAAACGCTTAAAACGAGATAACGCGATAATTAGTTGAAATCGCGTAAGCTTTAAGTTTGTCGTTTGGTTTTGAATCTTCTGTTTAGTGAATTCATTGGAATCTGATTTTGAATATGTTACATTAGATTCGAATGACATAGTTGTCGGTTTTGTAACCGTAGAGTTTCGAGTAGTTTAAGACGCGATAACGATTTGGTTGGAAATAGTATTCGCGTGCAAATATGAGTTTTCCGTTTGTTATCGTGTGAGGATAGTCACTTGAATTATCGTGCTATTAAATCCTCGTATGGCTTAAAGTTTAGTTGCACACGAGTTATGTTTTAACGACATCTCGATCGAAATCAATTGTAGGTGAATCGAAAACCAAACGAGAGCCGTATCGGGAAGCGGTGATAAGTATTTTGGAAGCAAGTAGTGAGTGTGGATTTTTAAAAGTTTTCATACATTTTATTATATAAATGTGAATCATTTAGCAAGTGAATTGTTTTTATATTCGAGTAAACTTTTATGATATCATTACATTTCCTATGAATGCATGTATATTTTTAACTGAGTTATGCTATGAGTATAAGCATATATATATATTCTTTAAGTAAAGTAAATGAATGAGTTGAAATCATATACATGCATCAAGATATTGTTTGTGAATGTTATTTTGCGATATTATAGCATATTGCTGAGATTTCAATTTATATATGCCTATG
The DNA here is from genome assembly GCA_022984855.1 of Dimocarpus longan. Classification (NCBI taxonomy): domain Eukaryota; kingdom Viridiplantae; phylum Streptophyta; class Magnoliopsida; order Sapindales; family Sapindaceae; genus Dimocarpus; species Dimocarpus longan. Next base: position 16,089,588 of record CM041015.1, on the reverse strand, counting down.
GTTTACCCTAGCCCCTAAGATTTCAGCCGGCCGAAGTATTCCATACGTGTATGGTAGTTGGGGGGAGTTACTAACAATGGGGGGATCGAGTCTGTCAGTCACCCTCTGCACGTATGGGATAGTGTAGATCTGCCTGATGTTGGAGGGATTCGCGATCCCAGAGTTGTATCCACATCTGCGACTACACATGGTGAGAGTTCCCCTATCCTAGTGGCGTGTCTTCGCACCGTCACGAAGGACAAGATTTCCCTGGGTTGCCAGATAGGCTAGTAAGAAAATAAGAAAAATTTTTAAGAAAAGTTTGATAAGTAACTTTCACATGTTTTAAACGAGTATCTCGTTTTCAGAAATAGTAAGTAAGTAATAGTTTTCCAATTTATTTTTGGGAGGAATAGTATTTTAAGCAAAAGCATAGTTTATGTAAACTTACCCACTCACTGAGTTATTCTCACCACTGTTTTTCTTGTCTTTCTTAAAAATCCTCCCTCAGGTGCAGGTACGAGCAGCACGGCAGGCGTATCTCCTTCGGACGTACAGACCAGTTAGACACGCGACCAGACTGCACTATTTTCTAGTCATAGCATCATGTATTGTATTTATTATTATTTTCCAGATTTTCTAGTTTTGTAAATATTACTTTGAATTAAGGATTTCATTGTAAATATCATGCATGTCGTTTTAAGATTTTATTCAAGTTGCTTCCGTATTATTGCATGATTATGAGTTTGAAAAGGGCCTGAGGCCTATTGATATATTGGGAATATTTGTGAATATAATTATACAGGTTTTATGAAATATTTTACAGAGTGAAATTTTAGAAAAACAGCCGTTGTGCTGTCGGATTTCCGTAAAAATCCTATTTTTATAAAGTTATTTTCAACGAACAAAATTCCCACCCATTTTCAAAAACTAAAAGGATTTCAAGTATTTTAGAACAGAAATGAGGCTTAGCTCCTCGGGAACTTTCCAGCCGGAGCAGATCTCGACTGGGGAGCCACCGTGGGGTTGCCGGGCAGGTCGCCTAGCTAGTAGTTAGAAAGGGGCCTGTCACCAGGAGCTATGAGCTCACATATAAATTACCTTGGCGGGAACAGTTATGCTATTTTTAAATTTTGCTTTATCTCCAGACCACGTGGCATCACCCCAGGTAGTGGTTACAGGTCACATCATACGCCGTATACATTTAATGCACGTCTTTCAATTGACTGCAGCATAATGACAAAATCCTGAGAATTGCGCCACGCCATCAGATCTGAGGCGGTTACACAATTGTCTTGATCTAACGGCTAGGGTTTGACAATTATAAAGTGATAAAGACCTTCATCTTCTTCTTTCTTCTTGTCGCCTTCAAAATAAAAAATCGGACACCCCTTCGTCTTCCAACGTCCTCTGTGTTTCCTACCGTCGCTATACGTCGTTCTTCTTTCAGGGTTTCCAACCTCCACTATACTCGGGGTAAGTTCATACGTTCAGTCTTGCCTTTTATGCTTTATTCCTACATGCATGGTGTTGTTAATTTCGTTACATTTCTGGGCCTGGTTTCTACTTGAGTGTTTGATGCTTCTCCATTTTCCTGGTTTGAAAGAGTTTGGGGAATTACACGGGTAGAAAGGCGATGTCTGGTCTTACCTAGGTTATACATGTTACCTTTTCTTCGTTGTCATTCAGGATATCTCTTAGGGACATTTGCATGAGAAAGGAAAGGGTTTTTTTTTTTTTTTGCTGGGTTTTGATGAGTTCGTATTTGGAACTCTTCTTGCCTTAAGCAGCTCCCCTGGACGCACGACTTGACGCTTAGGAAAAAGGGATTCAAGAAGATTATGCTTTTTAAGTCTGGTCTACTATTGGCGGCCTAATCTTTTTGCTTCTTTTGTAGATGTCAAGTCGTGGACACCGCCACCATCAATTAGGGGCTGATGATGAGGATTCTGAGGAAGAATCTGTTAAGCAAGTGAGAGATTCTCCGAGCACAGCTTCTCAAAGCGGGCGAGAGTGCATCGGAACTGTTAGGACAAGAGGACTCTCCTGCTCGCGATCCTTTCTTTTGGCATGTCTCTGCCATTCCCTACCACGAGTTCGTCACTATAGCTCAAAAATACGATCTTCCTTCAGGGTGCCGGGTTATAATGCCGGACCAACATGATCACACGGCTCATCCTCCTTCAGGGTTTATAGCGATCAGTCGCCAAAATTTGGAATTCGGGTTCAGATTCCCAGTACCCCATTACCTTATCGACCTCCTGAACGACCTGGAGCTAGCCTCATTCCAACTTACATCCAATTCTTATGCCAATCTGATCGCTTTTGCCTCAATCTTTATCTAAAACAGTCTTCCACCTCCCCTTATATAATCCAGCTTCTCTACCAATTTAAAGTGACCACGAGTCCGAAAGCGGACAAGCGGGACAAATTTTACTACACCGTGGCCCGTGCTTCGTCGTAAAAAGTACTCTTGCCAAAAAGGGTCATTAGGTCGAACGTCGGTGACTACAAGACCCATTGGTTCTTCATGTCTTGTCCATCCCTATTCAATCTTGAAAATTTTTCTTTTTCTCTTTATCTTAGTAAATCGCTAGTTCGCTGTTGCGTGCTCTTGCATACATATATGTAATTATTGTTACATTTACTGACCTAAATTTTCACGTATAGATGTATCCAAGAGCTTGTTTGTGCTTACTGATGAGGAGATAGAGGCTCTTAAGAGATTTTCTAAAGTTAAAAGCCCGTCGGACGATTAGTTCCCCAGCGATTCTTCTTTGAGAGAGTATGGGCTTGCACTGAAAGTTGGGACCAAATTCTTGAACATCCATCAGGACATCGACGTCTGAAAGAAGATGGAGGTTCCCTCGATCTTCGAAGTTTTTAAAGAAGGGGCGCTACATCTGGCCTCGAGGAAGCTCACGACAATGGTAGAATTGTGTTTTGTCATTCTGCCATCTTTGCCAGAAACTGAGCCGGAGGATCCGAAAATCCAAATAACGGGCACTGCAGGTCCTGCAAGCCCGTCCTTGGAAGTGCCGAGCTCGCACACCACCTCTAAAGCTACCTCAGGGGAGTCTTCTCAACCTGACACTGAGGCTATCCTACCAAAGCAGGGAGGGAGGTACAAATCGGTGGGGAGGAAACCTCCGAGAGATTCTACTCCACCAAGGGAGCCCACGAGCGGGGTGGCACAGGCTTCCGACAAATCACCAGTTGGACAACGAGGGGCAGCGGACAAAGAGAAAGCGATCGCAGAGCCTTTTCCAAAACACTAGAAGATTAAGGGCAAAGAGCCAGCTGTGAAGGGAGGTCAGGAGCAGCAGAGCCAGGACTTCGATGCTGGCGAGTATTTCAGCGACCTCCTAGATCGGATGTCGTAGCTATTGGGCCCCAACAAGCCAGACGTTTATCAAAGCCCTGTTCGTGGGGAGAACCTGGTCGGGTATTCTGCACGGTATTTGCTGTTTGTATGCTTTTTTCTTAATCTATTAATATTTATCTTTCTTTTTACATATCTATTACTGATGTATCTCTACTTCAGTCTGCCCTGGGCTTGATGAAAATCTACAAAGATTTCTCTGAGTTGGCACAGGAGAAGGCTTCGCTGGAATAGGCGAACAGGAAGCTTGGGAGCGATAGTAAAAAGATCAAGGGAGAAGTAGATTACTTCCGTAAAGAATCAGAGAAGGCTACGAAGGCCGTGCAAGATCGGGAGCAGAAACTGAAAGGAGCCAAGGAGCAGAGGGATAAGGCAAAGGAATCTCTAGCTCATGAAATGAAGCTCCGAGACATCACCGCCTCCTCACTTAACACCGCTACCAAGGAGATCAAGAAGCTGAAGCAGGAGACTCTCTTTTTGAAGAAAGAAAACGGCTCATTGAGGTAGGATGTGAGTTCGAGCAATAGGCGGGCTGAGATAGCTGAGAAGAAGGCTGAATTGATGCTGCACGACATGGACATAATGAAAGGAAATCTTGTCCGTACCAAAGAATTGCTCAGCCAAGCCGAAGCCCGTATCGATTAGGTTCACCAAGAGGCTGTTGAGAAGACGTCAAACTCATTTTTGTATACTTTGCGGAAGTTTAACCCAAAAATAGATGTCTCTTTCTACGATGAAAAGACAGTAAAAGAGGTGAAGAAATATGCTGATTGGGCTACGTAGGCTGCTCAGAAGAGGAAGCTTCCATCTGTCCAAGGCCCAACTTCATCTGTTCCTGCCCCGGGTATTGTCTCCTCAGCGCCGCCGGTACCTCCCCCGAGCTCATCACAATCAACTGCTTCAGGGGCACAAAAAGCATATTCGAAAGAAGCCCTTGATGGTCAAGGTGAGAAGATAGCTTCTACAGGCCCCTCGTAGGCTCCTTAGGCATTAGCTTTCTTTATTTTTCTCCCTTCTGATGGGGCTTACCTTCGAACATAGACATTGCTGTTTGACGATATTGTTATTTGATTTTGATTTTGATATTTAGCTTCTATTTCCAGCGATATGAGATTCCTTGCTGGTTTGCTTTGTTTTTTCTAAGCCTTATATGCATTATTAGACAATATCATACTTGCATAATTCAAACGAATTACGAGCAAATGTAAATAATGAAACATTTAATAAAACGATTAGATAGCAGATCTGATCGATAAGGTTGACTGCACTTGCTCTGTCATGCTTGCAAGTATTGATTGATCGCATAGGTGCTTCCAAGAGCACGAAAATCATATTCCTAGGTCGCAAGTGCGCCCTCGAATACTTTAGCAGATAGCCCTCTTAATAAAAGGCAGGTCTACTGGCATAATAATAGACATAAACCAATTAATGAGTAACTCCACCTATATAGCTATCTTGGTAAAGGCTGTGCTCAAAAGGTAGGGACTCGAGCCTTTACAAGGTGTTGCGCTTGTAAGATAAGGGCCCGAGCATTTACAATTAGCTGTGCTCACAAGGTGAAACCTGAGCATTTACAACGAACTACGCTCAAATGGTCGATACCTAAGCATTTACAATGAATTGCGCTCACAGAGTCGATATCTGACCTATACAGCTTATTATCCTCTCGAGCTACGCTCACAGGGTCGGAACCCGACCATCTATAGCAAGAGTGGATGAGGTAGTAGAACCTGAGCTGTGCTCACAGGGTTGTAACCCGAGCATTTACAGCTTATTTAGAAGTGGAGCGTTCAGCGGCTAAGTCTTTTTGCACTCTGATTCTGTGCGTAGTTATTCGAATTGAGAGGTGTCTGGAACAACATGTAGAGGGGGAGACCAATCATTGAGTGACGATTAGGTGCGCAAGCTCGTGGTCGTTTTGACCCTTTTAACCTTATAGGGCAGGTGTGGGGTTGGTATCCACCGATATTCGGCCTCTAATCTCTATAAGGTAAATAAATGTTCGAGCTTTGAGTTTACTTTCTGTCTTTCACAGCCGCATACCTCGCACTTTGTGTTAGTGATAATATACGAGAAATAAGGAGCTTTCATTATCTTTTCACATAGTTAGCTTTACAGAGATAGTACAGTAATAATGATATAATAATTATGTATAATAAGGCCTTATGTGGATAGCATTCCAAGCCCTTGGAAGCATTGCTCCGCTCATGTCCGTTAGATGGTATGCTGCATTCTTTAAATCTTTGTGGATGATGAAGGGTCCTTCGTAGTTAGGACCTAGCATACCGTCACTGGTCTTGCGGGCTCCAGGTAGAATCTCTCGTAACACGATGTCACCCGGCTTGAACTTGCATACTCAGACCCTCTTATTATAATGTCTCGCCATTCTTTGTTGATAGATGGCTGCTCTGAGGCGAGTTGTTTCTCTAGCTTCTTCGAGGAGGTCAGAACTAGTTGCCAGAAGTTGGTCGTTCTCTTTAGGGTTAAAGCTTGCTCTCCGCTGACTGAATACTTCAAACTCGGTAGGGATCATGGTCTCAGACCCATATACCATTGAGAAAAGGGTTTCTTCAGTGGTGCTACGGGCAGTTGTTCTGTAGGCCAACAGTACCTTCTACAATTCGTTTACCCATGCTCCATTTCTGGTCTTAAGCTTGGTCTTCAGGGTCTGCTTAATGATCTTATTGATCGCTTCCACTTGACCATTAGCTTGTGGGTGACTACCGTTAAAAAGCTTTTTGTTATGCCAAGGTTACTGCAGAATTCTAAGAACTGCTCGTTTGTAAATTGGGTTCCATTATCTGTCACGAGCTATTGAGGAACACTGAATCTGCAAATAATATTGTCCCACACGAACTTTTCAATCTTCGTCGTGGAGATCTCAGCCAATTCCTTCGCCTCCGCCCACTTTGTGAAGTAATCAACTGCTACCATGACATATTTGCATCTTGCTCGGTCTATTGGAAGAGGCCTGATCAGGTCCATGCCCTATAAATGGCGAAGGGCCATAAGCTGATCATCTGTTGAAGATAGACTGGTGGTGCTCGGGGGACCTTAGAGAACCTCTGGCATTTATCGCATTTCTTTACCAGGTTGATGGCATCCTACTTCATGGTCGGCCAGTAAAACCCTTGTTTGAGTGCTTTTTGAGCTAGAGATAGCCCCCCAGCATGGTTACCACAATGTCCCTCGTATACGTCCTTCAGGAGAGTAGTACAGTCCGGCTCGTCGGTACATCAGAGTAATAAAGCCGAGAAACCCTTCTTGTAAAGCACATCATCGTATATGCAGTATGTTGCTACTCTTGTTTGTAGACAACGAGCTTCTATCTTGTCTTCTGGCAGCCTATCCTTTTGTAAATAGTTAACTAGCGGGCTCATCCATGAATCCGCTACCACTACTAGGGTCAATACCTCATCACCAGGCTCAGTGCTTGGCTTTGGCAAGAACTCTATTGGCACACTTCCAGCAAAGTCTATGTCCTGAGCTGTAGCTAAGCGAGCCAGTGCATCTGCATGGAAATTCTGGGTCGCGGGATCTGATTTAGCTCATACTTCTCAAAAGTCCCTAACAGCTCTTGGACCTTTTGCAGATAAACCGTCATCTTTGACCCTCTGGCCTAATATTCGCCCCTTATTTGATAGACTACTAGCTAAGAGTCGCTGAATATTCTAAGTCGTTCAGCTTGCATCTTCTTGGCTAAGCGAAGCCCTGCCAATAGCGCTTCATACTCTACTTCATTGTTCGTTGCTCTAAACCAGAACTTAAGCGCGCAAAGGAATTTATTTCCATCCGGACTAATCAACAAAATTTCAACCCCTGCACTTCGCTCGCAAGAAGACTCATCGACAAACAACTCCCAGAATGGACCTTCAAAAGACTCAGTCTCCCCCCTCCATAGGTTCAGTAAACTCAGCGATAAAATCTGCCAGTGCCTGACCTTTGATCGCCGACCTTGGCTTGAACTCAATATCAAACTGGGCGAGTTCGATTGCCCATTTGAGGAGTCAGCCTGAAGTATCTGGTTTCTAAAGAATTTGTTTTAATGGATATTTGGTTAGAACTTCAATTTTGTGCGTTTGGAAGTAGGGACACAGCTTTCTGGATGCTACCACTAGGCAGTAAGCGAGCTTTTTCATTAGGGTATATCTTGTCTCAACCTCTACCAGCTTTTTATTGGTATAGTATACTGGGACCTGTGCTCCATTTCCTTCTTTTCATACCAGTGCTACATTTAGGGCGTGTTGGGATACCCCAAGGTAGAAAGTCAGAGCCTCCATTTCTTTAGGTTTTGATAAGAGGGGAGCCTGTCCCATATATTCTTCAACTGCTGGAATACAGCCTCACACTCCTCCGTCTATTCAAAGTTTCTTGCATTTTTCAATACTTCAAAGAATGGTACACATCTATCGGAAGCTTTCGATACAAATCTGCTCAGGGCTACCACCTGACCGTTTAAACTCTGTATCTCCTTTATGCTTGTTGGCGACCTCATGATTAGCAAGGCCTGGATCTTCTCTGGGTTAGCCTTGATCCCTTGATTATTCACCATGAAGCCCAGAAATTTACCCGAGGAGACTCCGAAGGCACACTTGAGGGGGTTGAGTTTCATCCGATATTTCCTTAAAATCCGAAACATCCCTTCAAGGTAGCGAACATGGTTAACGGTCTGTCTGGATTTCACCAGCATACCGTCCACATATACCTCCATAGTCTTCCTAATTTGATCTTCGAACATTATGTTTACCAACCTTTGGTAAGTTGTTTCTGCATTTTTTAGTCCAAAGGGTATTACCTTATAGCAGTACAAGTAGCGGTCTGTAGTGAACGAGGTGTGCTCCTCATCTTCGGGATTCATTGGAATCTGATTGTAACTTGAATAAGCGTCCATAAAGCTAAGGAGCTCGTGCCCAGCAGTTGCATCTACTAATTGATCGATCTTAGGTAGTGCGAAGCTGTCCTTCGGGCAGACCTTGTTTAAATCTGCGAAGTCAATGCAAATTCTCCACTTCCCGTTCTTTTTTTTAACCAGCACGGGGTTGGCTACCCAAGCAGGGTATTGGACTTCTCGGATAAATCTATTTGCAAGGAGCCTGTCTACTTTCTCCTTCAGGGCTTCGTAGTGCTCTCAGGTCATCTGCCTTCTTTTCTAGCAAACCGGTTTGTGACGAGGATTGACGTTCAGCTTATAAGCCATTATTCTTGGATCGATCCCCACCATATCTCCATGATTTCAGACGAATACATCTAGATTTGCTTTGAGGCAACTAGTCAGTTGGGCCTTTATCTTTGGAACCAGGCTCTTGCCTAATTTAAGACATCTTGTAGCATCTGTCTCGCTAACCTGGATGTCTTCGAGCTCTTCTACTGGACCTATCGTCTGATATGCATCAAATTCTCTAGGGTCCAGATCATGGCTAACCCCTGACGTAGTGATAGCCTGCAGCTCACGCTCCGAAACCACGTCTACCTTATTCCTTCAGACTCCCCTTCTTATTGCATCCACATAGCAACGACGAGCCAAAGACTGCTCGCCTCGTACGTACCCAATCCCATTAGGAGTTGGGAATTTTACTGTGAGAGCCCTGGTAGAGGTGATCATGTTAAGGTCATTTATTGTAAGCCTTCCCAATACTACATTATATATAGAAGAGGAATTAATGATAAGGAAATCTGCAAGCACTATTGACTGATGAGCTGCATCTCCGAGGGTAAGGGGTAATCTTATTTGCCTGGTAGGAGTGACTGAATCTCCAGTGAGCCCATACAAAGGCTCGGGGGATGGCTTCAACTGCTCATCACCAATTGCCATCTGGTCGAACACTCCTTGTACATCATGTTTACCGAACTCCCGGTGTCGATCATTATCCTCTTGACTATTGAGTTTTTAATACGGGCTCAGATCACCAATGCATCATTGTGTGGCCAGCGGACATCTCAGACATCTTTTTCATTGAAAACAATCTCCTCCGATACCCTTCTGGCCTTTTTAGCAGGTCTTTCTGACTCTCTTTGGCCTGCAATTTGGACGTGATTAGCCTCGCGCGTATATCGCTCTTGCAATCTGTTAGACGTTCCGGCCACCGAGAGACCCCCATGGATGGTATGGATCATTCTGACGAAAGGTCCCTGCTGAGGGTCAGGCTCTTATTGAGATTGGGCCAGTGGCTTTTACTGGAGTTGGTGAGGGCGTTGCTGTTGGGATGGTCGCCTTGAAGGTCTCACAACATAATCCTTTAGGCGACCATTTCTAATCATCTCCTCGATAACGTCTTTGAGCGCCCAACAGTCTGCCCTACTTCATTGTGATAGACATAAAACTTGCTCTTGTCTCGGCGTCCCTCAGGAGTCTGGATAGGGGCTTGTCTCCCAAAGTTCTCCCTATTTCTTTCGGTTGCAAAGATCCTGTCCTAGGTGTCAGACAAGGCGTTGTATGTGTTGTAACGGCCTGATACCGAGGTCACTCATGCCTTTGGTTACTCCTTGGCCTAGGCCCATTTCTGGCTTTCTTTGCAATCTGATTATTGTTTCTCTGGCCCCCAAGACTGTTTCCCCCATTGCTTATTTTCCTTCCCTGATTGGAGCTTCCAGTTTCATCCTTCTAGGCATTAGCCTTTTTGGGACCGAATGCTTCTTCCCACCTGATTTCTTTTTCTGCTCGCTCATAGAACTCCCCTAAGTTTTTTACTGGAAATTTGTAGATGCTCTCATACAGCTTCTTGTCTTTCCTCAAACCTTTCGAGATAGCTGTCAAAACCCCCTCATCTGTCGAGTTTTCCACATTAATCACCTTATGCCTAAACCTGCTGATGTAATCCTTCAATGATTCGCCGGGGCGTTGGAAGATGGTAGCAAGGTGGCAAGGTGGCGTGAGCTGCCTCTCCAACGCCTTATATTGGTTCAGGAATTTCTACTGACATTCTTCCCAATTATTGATGCTGCGATGGGGAAGGTTCTTCAACCATGTCCACGGAATATCCCCAAGTGTTGTCGGAACCCGCGACATTTTACAAGCGAGCTGGTGGTCTGAAGGTTCATCTGAATGTTGAAAGCGTCGAGATAATCATAAAGGTCAGAATTCCCTTTGTATTGTGGGATGTTGGGAACTTTGAACCTTGGAGGGAGTGACTCCAGTTCAATTTTTGAGGTAAACGGGGTACTTTCCCCACTCTGACTTCTCTATTCCTAGGTTTCGGGTCCCGGGTCGTGCTTCAAGCTGCCGGACCCTTTGAAGGAGCTCCTCAACGAGTGGGCCCTACATCTCAGTTCTTCTGACAGTGGACTGTCTGTCCCGTCTGTCTAGTTTGTAGGGGGAATGATAGTCTCGAGCCCTCGGTCCCCTCCTATCCTCGAACTCTCTATCATTGGGCCTTTGCTCTGCTTCACCTCCAAGGGCTGAGATCTGATTAGGACCGTGGTCAGTTCGTACAGGCTAGTGTTCATTGCAAGCTCGTTGGAACCGAGCATTGGACCACACACTGGAAGAATGAACTGATCCCTCTCGTATTGACTTTTTGATGACTCTTTCATTCGCGTAAGGGTCTTTAGTGTGCCGTCATCGGGGAACATCCCTCCTCGTAGTGGCCTGGGGCGGTCTCTGAGCGGCCTAGACTTGGGTCCGAATTAATGTCCTGACTTCGTTGGCCAACTGGGCCATTGTAGTCTCTAGCATCTCTTGTCGTTGTTACAATACTCGTATTACATCTCCTCCAACAGTATTAGGCATAGGCTGACGAGTAGGAATGTGAGGTATACCCTGAGCATCCTCAGTCATGGGCACATTGGACGTCCCTATACCAACATTAGACAATCCCCCTGTAAGTACTGTATTCCGTCGTTGATCTAAGGTCTCTGGGTGGTCATCAGTAGCATCAGAATTCTTGGTGGTCCTTCCTCTGATCATGGTGAGTAATGAACGAGCTCTGTAAGCTAAGAATAAACATGACGAAATTGCAGATGGGCGCTCCTTCTAACGCCAAAAATGTCGACGTCTAGATTTAACCGACCAGGTTCGTGTTTTAGGCCTAAGCTACAGTTTTGGATAGAAGTTGTTGATGAATAAGCAAAGTGGAAGCAAAAGAGATGAGGTCAGAGAAGAAGAAGAAAACACCAGGAAGTTTTTAAGTGCTTCGGGCCAAAAAGATGTCTACGTTTACTGTTCACTCTCTCACTATTTTGACAAGGTAACATCACTCTAAAAATTCACCCTTCTTTACAAGGGAGGTCCTCCCCTATTTATAGAGAAGGGGATGAGCTACAGTAGAATGCAATAAAATAATATACAGTAAATTAATATTACAATGTTGGGTTACATTTAATGCTCCTGAATTACATTTAATGCGACTGATAGTATCACGTTTATTCTGCCCAAAGCATGGGTTTAGGTAGCTAACCTACGCGGGTTAGGTGAGATTCCCATAATCCAAGCTATAATCTCTTACGGGATTGACGTGGATGGTACGCCTTGAGCTGTAATCCACCTGACAACCCTGATTTCTGTTGACTTGTAATTTGATAGACTGGGCAGAGGTGAACCTCTCCAGCGAACAGAATGCTCTCTCGAACTAGCGAGCAAATAAAGCTCAAGGTGATTGGGCGTCCTAAGGGTCATAGGAGCAGATCATAAGCGAGCTCTTAAACGATCAGATAACTCAATGGGTAAACGACCTCAAAAACGAGCAGGCAAGTGAGCATGAGCAGGAATTGACGAGCAACTAATCAATCAAGTAAACGGGCCCCTATTCGACCTGATGGACGAGTACAGGGACGAGTAGATACCGAGTAGAGATGCAGAGCTTAATAGTGAACAGATTTACGACCAACTGGAGGACTTGGAATACGAACATAGCAGCGAGCAGAAAAGCGAACAAATTGGTGATCAGGCGGGCGGTCAGAAAGATGGATGGATCAATGGGTTTCCTGGGTCTTCAGGTCATTGGGCCCACACTACGGATCTTCTTTGGCCCAATTAGCTTGATCGTAAAATTACCCATAACAATTATATTATTAGTGTAAACATTATCTAATTTACATAAAAAAAAATAATTCGAAATAAGTATAATAACTCACAAAGTCAAAATATTTCAAATTTGAAAATTAATCTGTAATAATAGAAAAAAATTTAAAAAAATTAGATATTTTTGATAGGGGAAGAGATCTAACTTGATGAGGGAAAAAAAAAATAATAAAACAATATATTTTGATAAGGAAAGGGATTGAATTATGGTGGATAAAAGCAAGGAAAATAAAATTCATTCCATCAACACCACTCTGGCTTTGTGATAATATTTAGCATTTTATTTATATCATATATTTCATGACGAAAAGAATGAGACAAAAGCTTTCTAAAAGGATACAAAAAAAATAAAATAAATAATAAGACCAAAGCAACATTTATGAGGCAAGGAGGATCCAACACATGTGCTCCTAAAAGAAAGAGATTCTCTTGCCAACAGCACATCTATAGACATGACCACGGTTCGGTTCGAACCGTGCGGTTCAAACCGAACCGTAACTGTAGAACCGGAACCAGAACATAAGGTTTTGGTTTCGGTTCGGAATCGAACCGAAACCGTTACTGTAGCGGTTCCGGTTCCGGTTCCGGTTCTTTTAAAATTAGAACCGGAACCGCCGGTTCAGGAACCGACGGAACCGAAACCGACTTGAACTGGAGGTTCCGGTTCTTTAAATAAATAATAATTAAAAAAAAAACCAGAAAATACAGTTCGGCGTCTGGACTGGGTTCTGAAAACCCAGACGTCGATCTGGGTTCGAACCCAGATCGACGTCTGGGTTTCCATGCCCAGATCGACATCATGGAAACCCAGACGTCGATCTGGGTATGGTTCCCAGATCGGCGTGGGTTTCCCCTGGAAACCGACATCCCCTGGAAACCCAGACAGATTTGAGTTTCCAGACGCGATCTGGAAACCCAGATCCGCGTCTGGAAGGTTCCAGCTTCCAGACGCCGATCTGGGTTCCAGAACCCAGATCTGGGATCTGGAACCCAGATCGACGTCTGGGTTTCCAGATCTGGAAACCCAAACGTCAGACGTGACGTCTGGAACCCAGATCTGGAAACCCAGACGGTCTGGGTTTCCGTCTGGGTTTCCAGATCTGAAAACCCAGACGTACCCACCAGAACCCGGAAACGAAAAAATAAAGAAGGAGAAGAAGAAGAAGAAGAAGAAGGAGAAGAAGGAGAAGAGAGAGACTGAGAGAGAGAGGAGAACCGGACCAGAGAGGGAGAGGAAGAGGAGAACTGAGGGAAGTCAGAGAGTCAGAGAGAGAGAGCGAGAGTCGAGAGAAGAGTGAGTGATGAGTCAGACACGTGAGTGATGAGTCACTTCTCACTTCAGAGTCAGTGTCTGTCAGTGAGAGACCAAGGGTAAATCAGTAAATGAATAATCCGATAATGGTAATGGATTTTATAAATTAAAGTTAGTTGTGACTTGTAATTGTGAGTAATTTGACTTTCAAATAATTAAATTTTTTATTTCGTTTGTATATTCGGTATGCGGTATCGATTTATTTTTTTAATTTTAAAATATATTTTAATATTAATTTTTAAATTTTAAATTATCATTTAAAAAAAGGTTCCAGAACCGGAACCGAAACCGTTATAGAACCGAAACCGGAACCGAAACTGAAACCGTAATAGAACCGTCGGTTCCAGAACCGAACCGGAACCGTTTTATTTCGGTTAAGGTTCCGGTTCTAGCTTTTTCAGAACCGAAACCGTAGGTTCAGAACCGGAACTGGAACCGAACCGAACCGTGGTCATGTCTACACATCTACTTATGGCGTTTATTTTATAATATATTTTATGACTGAAAAAGGAGAAAAAGAACCATTTTTCGATGCTGCGACGAGGAGGGATTTGATCAACGAGGCAAGCCCAAACCATCGGTGCTCTTTTATGACAAGCAAAAGAATAACATTTTATTTATATATTTATATATCCAATAATTAATATCATAAATTTAATTAATTTTTAAAAAATTTCAGGGAAAGCAAGTGCCCTACCTGACCTCAAATTAGGTCCACTCCAAATTATCGATGAGTAGGGGCAGCAATATGGATCACGACACAACAGATCGATACAAATTTGTGAAAAATAAATGGGTATGGTTTAGAGTTAAACGAATTCGTGTCGTAATCGTGTCAACCTATCTAACCCGTTTATTAAACGAATTGAATCGGATTTGGTTAAATGAATCGCGGGTTGACACGATTAAAATTGTGGTCAAATTATAATTTAATATATTATGAGAGTTAAGATGTAATTATGCATATATATATGTATATATACATTTAACAAATCCCTAGCAGTCTAACACTTTTACTAACAATTTGAAATGTCTCTCGACAGCCACTTACATCAGTGACCACCATCTTCTATCTTCCTTCTTCTTCCTCAAAAAATGACCACACGACGACACCACCGATAACGACACGATGGTACTAACACCGAAGACGTCATGAAGACCTGACAACAACGCAGCGATTTGACATGACGGCAGCCCGATGACGACAGCACGACGACACAACCCCAAAGACGACAGGCGAGCCGACGATAGGCCAACGACCCCGACGACGACAGACAACTTGATAATAGCCCGAAAACGCGATGACCCCGACGACAACACACGACGACAGGCGACTTGACAGCATGACGATGACACTGACCCGACGATGACGACACCATCCAATGGGTTGTTGTGATTTTTAAATGTGTAATGATATGAAATTTTGTTTAGTTGATTTAATGTTTGGGTTTTTATGTGTTGAATTAGTTGTTTAAATGTTTGTGAATTATTTGTTATATTTGTGTTTAATTTTGTTGTGGTTTTTAAATGTGAATGATGTGGAATTTTATGTAGTTGATTTAATGTTTAGGTTTTTATGTGTTGAATTAGATGTTTAAACATTTGATTGTGAATTATTTATTATATTTGTGTTTAAATTGAGTTTGATTTTGTTGTGGATTTTAAATGTAGATGATATGAAATTTTATGTAGTTAATTTAATGTATAGATTTTTATGTGTTGAAATGTTGAATTAAGTATTTAAATGTTTGATTGTGAATTATTTATTATATTTGTGTTTGCATTGAGTTTGATTTTGTTATGGTTTTTAAATGTGGATGATATAAAATTTTATAGTTAATTTAGTGTGTAGATTTTATAGTTGATTTAATATTTAGTTGAAGTATTATTTATTATATTTGGATTAAACGAATTAAACGGGTTAAACGAATTAAACAAGTTAAATGAGTTAAACGAATTGAACGGGTTAAATAAATTAAACGATTTAAATGATTAAACGGGTTAAACGAATTCGTGTCGTGTCAGCCGTGTATAAACGAATTCATGTCGAATCTAAAAATATCGACCGACTTCTTAAACGAACTCGTGTTGAATTGATTGAATTCATAAACGAATTGAATCGAATTCAACTCAACCCGACACGCCAACCCTTTTTACCACCCCTATCGATGAGTCATAACCTGAAGTTTTAAATATTATTATTGAACTCTCAATTTAAACTTTTGGATCCGATGATATCTAGCATTGTATTAGAGTTTATAGGTTTCTAGTTCAAACTCTCTCTTCCTCTTAATATGAAATTCTTATAAAATCCTAGTTACACATATTATATGGTAGAAGGTATTTAGCATGTGTCCGTCATATGTCCACGTTGCACGTGAGCAGGTGTGTCAATGTGTCATAAACTTAAGTTTTAAATACTATACTCAGATTTTTTTAAAGAAAAAAAATACTATAATAAGGTCCTATCCTATCAACTTAAGGTTTTGTACGGGATGGTAACTAACAATAATGTTCTACGTAACATTTTTTTGGGTCTATGTCAAAAAAAAAAAAAAGAAAAAAAAGGGTCTTTTGCTCAAACATTGATATATCTTTATTACATTTAAATTTATAAAAATTAATATAAAATTATAATATTGTTTAAGAATTATTTATTGTAATTATTTCATAATAATAATATATATTTCATTAAAATATTAAATAAAAATTTATTTTTAATATTAAAATAAAAATTATATATTGTTAAATTCATTGTAAATAAGTTTAAGAATGTACTTTAAATAATTTTACATATAAATAAATTTAAGATAATATTATATTAAATAATCTCATGCCATCAAACATAAAATATAATTAGTTTTATCCAATTCCAAATTACATTAATCAACAAAATTTTTTAATTTAATGTCAGTATAAATAATTAAATTATTAGTAATGTTAAAGTTAAGAGAGAATTAAGGTAATTTTCTCTTTTTAAAGTCTATAAAAGTTGGAGTTATTCAAATTGTGAAAGACCTTTATGATATTCTGTTCATGGTTGACTGTTGGGTGGAACTTAAAAACTTTACTTCTCACAATTTCTCTCCCACTCACCGCCACCTTTGATGACTTTAAATTGAGAAGAAAGGTGTTCATGCATCCTTGTAAGACAAATTTTGTTCTGAAACTATGTTCACCTGTATATTTATTTATTTTGGTTTAGAAAAAAATTTCGTTATATATGATGCAATAATTCTAGTGATTTCCATTGCTATAATTTTTTTTTATTTGCTTTTATGGTTTGCTTATCGTTCGCATTTTGAAAATTTTTTTATCTTGATTCTTTCTTATTTTAAGACCCTGTTTGATACGTAGGATTAGATTGGATTATTTTCATGAGTTGGATTGGATTTGATAAAATATGATTGGATTGGATAAATTAGTTCGATGATATGCTTGATACAATATGAAATTGGATAAATTAGTACTGTGACATGTTTGATGCACTATGAGATTGGATAAAATCAATTTTAAATAATTAAATTATTTTTAAAATAAATAAACCTTCATTTAAAGAATATATAAACAAACCCTAATCACAGTCGAAGAGAATCACCAGATCGAGCAGTTTTGAAGAAAATCACCAGTGTTGCTGCCGCTTCCGCCTAGTCTCCTTCTCACTAGCACTGTCGTCTCTGCTTCTTCTTCTTCTGGTTCTTCCTCTCTGCTCCGCACTCCTTCTTCTTCTGGTTTTTGGGAATCGATTGCTACACCAATGGGTTTCATTTAACCTACCATAGTGGGATTAAAAAAAAAAAAGAAAGATAAGGTTGGTTTCTTCAATCCCTTGCTCTTATCAAACATGAGTTTGGATTAAATTTTATCCAAACAGTTCAAACTCATATAAAAAATATAACCCATATAACAAATATGACCCAAAAGTATAAAAATTAGGTAGTGTTTGTATTCGTTTTTAAATTATTTTTTTTTCATTATAAAAACAAAAAATGTATGAAATGTTTTTGGTGGGATGTTTTGTAAAACGGGTTTTTGAACATGAAAAACACTTTTTTTAACAATTATTACTTAAAATAAATAATTCCAAAAAATATTTTCAAAAATAAACTATTATTTTTAATTCTAAACAACTATTTTGTTCATTTTAAAAATCAATACCAAATACATTTATATCATTTTTAGTTTTTAATAAATAATTTTGAATAAACCTCAATCAAAGATGTTGGATTTTCAAAAACATCACTTTTTAAGTATAATTTTAATTTAAAAATAATGTTTAAAAACACCATTTCAAAAAATGATATCAAACTCATCTTAAGTTTTGTGAAATGTATTTTTTTTTTTAATTGGTGTTTAACAATTATTCAATCTAGATAATGATATCAAACCCAATTGGGATGTGTCATTAATGTTCTATATCGATTTATCTCTATAGTCCCTTGAACCAGTCCCAAAAATAAATAAAAAATATATATACACATATTATTCAATCTAGATATATTAAACTTCAACCGCTCCCCAAAATCACTTTTAGCAGTGGGCCACAAATCATTTACATCTTCAACTCGCAAATATTAACAGGAAAAAAAAAAAATAAAAGTACATAAATTTCTCATTGAACAAATTCATTATGGAAAAGGGAATTCGCTGATATTTATAATTTAATAGAGTTTATGTCGAATGTACAACAGAACCACCACGTCGTGAGAAGGTTTGATTACCTAAACGCAACAAGCTAGCTAGGGTTACATTACAATGTGGAAAGAGGAGATACCGATACACTGTATTTAAAAGTGCCATAATGTAAAGAAAAAAAAGCACCCATTATTTAATTGGGTATAGATATTCATATTACCACCCGCAACCATGACTTACACACTCACTTTTTATTAAAAAAAAAATAATGAAAAAAAAAAAATCCCTACCTAAACTAATTAATATGGACATTAAATGTATATCAAACTTAAATTTATTAAACGGAATGTAATCCAACCAAACAATTGTGCCCCATCTCCAAACTTCAAACTACTAAACAATACATCCTTCAATTTGACGAGATTGAGACACTATTGAAACTGCATGAATGATATAAATAAATATAAAACTGATTGACAAAAGAATTCATCAATTCACACGCAAATTTCATGACACAAACATATGCTTGTAGCTTTTCTATGCCGGTGGGTGTTCCAGAAAAAGGGAAAAATCGGTTTTTTTTATAGATGTGAAAATGTAGATTTAAAAAATTTTTTCAAATGAAAACATTTCCTATCAATGTCAGTAATAATAATTCAATAAATAAATTAATAAGATCGAATCTTATACTACATGAATATTGAATTGATCCTTTTTTATTCGTAGATTTTTCATCATCTGATCTTTCATACTATGACTCTTCAGAAAAGAATTATGTGTGAGCACAATCTTGAAGATTCTTTCAAGGTGGGTGACAATATGATGTTTATAATCAATGGAAGTATTTGGTTTAAGTAGCCAAAAAATTCTCTATTTTGTTACCAATATAAAATATCATTTGTATAATGGTAAGTTAGGGTTTTTCAATTTAACAAAGAATCCAATTTCCTTTTTAAATTGAAAAACTTAGTTCATATCTGTTAATGTCAGGAAAAGGTTCCCTTAGCCAACGAGGTTGTTTTAGGGCCCAAGCTCAAGGTTTCGTACGGTCAATGGGTTGCATGAAGAACAAGAAAAATGAGGAGGAGAAGTTAGAGGCGAGGAGGAGAAGACACAAAAGATTTTTAGAGTGGTTCGGCCTAAAAAGATGCATACGTTCACTGTTCACTCTCTCACTATTTAGGCAGAGTAACGACACTCAAAAGTTCATCCCATCGTACAGTGAAAGTTGTCCCCTTTTATAGAGGAAGGGGACATGCTACAGTAAACAGAATAAGACAAAAACAAATAGTTAACTACAGTTGCACTGACAGACAGCATTTAATGCGCCGGAAACCCAATTAAAACGACTGACAGGGCATTAAATGCGGCCGAAAACACAATTAATGCGGTCGAATCCGTCGCATCTGAGGTCTGCCCGAGAGAGATTTCTGATGATTGGGCTGGATTCGGCCTGATGGGCCATCAAGGTCATGATCACAGACTCTGGCAGACGTAGCATGCATGGCAAGCCTCGGAACTGTACCATGCATGGCGCGGTTGGCTTCTGCTAACTTGTAACTTCCAAAGGCGTGAGAGAGACGGAACTTTCCAGCAGGCTGGAGAGTTGATGGAGTGGATTCTGGATTGGCATGTCCGCAGCCGGCCACGACATTAAGGCGGATAACATCATGGATGAAAGAGTCGGAATGCGTTCACGCTCAGAAAACGGAGACCAGTTCGGACGGATAATTTTGGGCGCGGATGGCTTGTTGGACATCTCTGACGGGTGGCTCCTCTTGGCGTATACCTTAATCGGACAAGAATAGTGGGCGGACAGGCGGTCGATCGAGGCGAAAATATGGCGAGCAGGTTTGGTTGTCACGGATGGCGGATATTCCGGCGGACAAGTCTGAGGGATGAGAACCAACGGCCAGCGATGAGGACCAACAATCCATCTCAATAGATAAAACTGGCGGGGAATACGGCGATCTGGATGTCGGAGAATATAGCGATCACAGCCAATCTTGCGGAATAGACAATTCACGATCAGAATGGGCGATAGCGGTCAGCGACCACAACAAGTGCCCACTATTGGGCCCTTCTTCTAGGAGAGTGGACAGAAATGATGGCGAATAATTGGGCTTCTGGACCATTGGTCCTGCACTGTGGATTGCTTGGGCTTAAATATTCTGATCGCTATTTTATCCATAACATAAAGCCCCCTGGCTCTTGGTGCTTAGGGAGGACCAGGAGCCATGCATTCCAGAGCGAGCAGAATAGGCGGGAACAATTACAAAAAGAAGGGCGTTATCAGTACCTTTTGAATTCCACTTTATTGCCAGGCCACGTGGCGCTTCCCCAGACGACGGTTACTGGCCATAGTGTGCGCCGTGCGCATTTAATGCACGTCATTCAACTGATATATTGCATAACGACAAAATCCCGGGAATCGCGCCAAGTCTCCAGATTGGGAGCAGTTGCACTGCTGTCTTCATCTAACGGTTGGGGCTGAATTATTTAAAAAGAAGAAACATCCATCCATATTCCTCTTCTGGCATTTCAAGTTTCATAGGAATTTCCATCGTCTTCTTCCTTCGCTTTGAGTCTTCAGCAATATCCAGAGTTTATCGTCTGCAACTTCCGGTGACCGCCATATCCCAGGTCAGACCCTCTTCCCCTGTTCACACTGTTATCGATACTATTGCTTTCTATTTTTTGCGTTGGTGTTCTCCTTTCTGAGATTCTGGAATGGTTAGGGCGGATAACTTTCGCTTTACCTCCGGTCCGGCATGGTCTGGTGACAGCATAGGGTGATTGGTTCGTCTCTTTTTCTTCCTTTCTCAGTCCTGGAGGGGGGGAAAATCTTTAGGACAAGATCCCTTATCCCTTCTACTCTATAACTCCCTAGGTGCGCGGCTTGACGCTTAGGTTTAATCTCCTTAGGCTTTTCTTGTTTGGTTTTAGACTGGGTGGCTGTAAGCGGCCTAACTGGCTATTCCTTTTGTAGATGTCAAGCCGTGGGCTCCGGTATCGCCGAGTCATGTCCAGTGACGAAAGCTCCGAGGGGAGGTCCTCTGAACACGACGAGGGCTCTTCGAGTGCAAATGCTCAGGGCAGTGAGGAGACACCGAGCTTCTCTGGGCGAGAGAGGACCTTCGCGTACGAAACTTTTTACCAACATGACTCCCAGATGACCGTTAAAGAACTCAAAACATTGGCTGACGCGTTCCATTTTCCTTCGACATGTCGCGTCATGATCCCCGCTCATCTCGATCATGCGGCTGATCCCCCCGAAGGATTCATAGCGATCAGCCGTCACCATGTAAAGATGGGGTTTAGGTTTCCAGTTCCTCCATATCTGATAAATCTGTTGAACGACCTGGAGATAGCCCCCTTTCAGCTCACACCAAATTCTTATGGCCAAATAACCACTCTGGCCTATATCTTCCTAAAAAACGGCCTTCCGCCACCCACCTCAAATATAATTCAAAGCCTTTACTTCTTTAAATCCACCACTAACCTTCATGATACTAAACGAGACGGTATTTATTACATAACCGCTCGTAAAACACCCTACAAGGCGTTTCTGCCACTGAAGGTTGGCAAGTCGAATGTGGGGGACTACAAATCGAGGTGGTTTTATGCTACTTGTCGGTCCCTGCAGGAACTTGTCCATTTTGACTTCAACAACGGTCCCGGTAGGCCTGTCTTAACTCGCAATTGGGGCGTTCATACACTTGCCTTCAGGCTTCATTATCACTGATATTCTTTACTTTTGCTTGCAGCTTTTGTCAAAGGAGCGGTCCGTCTCACAAATGAAGAGACAAAAACGTTGAAGAGATTCACAGAGGTGAAGGATCCCGAGGACGATTTTCTTCCAGAAAATTCCGATTTGAAGAAATATGGGCTCGCACCTGGAGTTGAGACTCCGCCCCTGAGGTTGGCTTCTGACGTTGGAAAGCGAAAGGGTCGGGAAGTCAAATCCGCCCTCACAGAGACAGACGAAGGAACTTCTGCTCCAGCCTCAAAGAAAACTGAGACAATGGTGGACCTTGAGATGATTTCTCCTCCTTCATCGCCAGTAGCTAAAACCGGGGGGCCTGAAGTAGAGATAACGTGCTCAAAAGAGCCCCCCACGGCGGACGCAGATCTTTCGGACACGATGGTCGATCCATCCATAGAGAGGCCGAGGTATAAGAGTGGGACCAAGAGAACCGCGAAACAGGTAGCCTCGTCCAAGGGGGTCGTCGAGAAGGGGGTTTCTGCTTCAGAGGCCGAAGAGGGGGACGAGGAGGCATTGGAGCCGCCTACCAAGCGCCTGAGATCAAAAGACAAGGGCAAAGGGAAGGTGGCCCTAACGGGGGGAGCTGACGGAGGACTAACTCCCGAGGCCAATGCGGGAATATATTTCGATGATCTGTTGGACCAGATGTCGGTTTTACTGGGCCCGCACAAGCCAGATGTCTACCAGAAACATATTCGTGGTGACCAGTTGATGGATTACACTGCACGCTGCACTGTGCTCGTAAGTTCTTTTCATTGCTTTGTGATTACATTCTACACTCGCACTTGTTGCTGATATACTATTCCTTCAGGCTTCACTGGCTGTGATGAAGATGCGTCGGGACATCCCCGACTTAGCTGGGGAAAAGGTTGCTCTCGAGGAGGCAAAAATGGAGCTGGAGGCGGAGGTTCAGAGTCTCAGGAAAGGGTCCGCGGCCGCTGAGAAGACCATTTCTGAACTGGGGACGAAACTCAAGGAAGCGGAGAAAACAGCTGGCGTAGAGAAAAGACTTCGAATGGCTGCCTCTGACTCGCTCCTGAAGGCCACTGCGGATGGGGACAGGCTCAAAGAGGAAGCCGAACTTCATAGGAAGCGGGCTGCTGACGCTGAAAAGAAAAACGAAGCGACTCAGAAGGACCTGGCCGTGGCAAGGGATCAACTCGTTAAATCGCGGGAAGCGTTCCATAAGGCAGAGCTCCGGGCCAGACAGGCTGCTGAGGAGGCCACCAAAAAGACGAGTAGCAAGTTCTTGTACACTACGTGGCTACGTCATCCTACGCTGGATTATTCGTATCTCGGGGAGAACACGGTGGCGGAGGTAAAGAAATATGAGGCGCGCGCAGCTGCGGGTGCGCAAAAGAAGGTTGCACAGGCTGCTCAGACAGGAACGATTCCTCCTGCCCCACAGAAGGCTTCCGATCCGCCACCAGCTCAGGTTAGCGCCCCATCAATTCAGGGGGGTTCTTCCTTAGTTCATCATGGTTTAGCAAAGGATGGAGACCTGGGCTTGTCATCTCAAGGGGCCTCTAGTAGTAAAGATCTTAAAGACACTCTCCCCAGCTCTTCAAAGGATCCCATAGATGCCCCTGCCAGTTCCTCCAAGGCTCCTTCCGACAGATGATTGCAATATTTTCCCTTGCTGTTGATAGGACTTATCTTTGAACATAGATACTTTCACAATTTACAATTCTTGTTTTGTTTTTGGAACAAGTTATCGTCATCTTAGTAAAATTCATTTAATTTCGTTTCATCATTTCGTCATGTTCTTGTGGATGCCGTCATAGTAGGTTGTAAACAATTATAACCTGTCAGATAAATAATGCCTAAAAGATGGTCAAGTGAGTTGATCGTCCTTATGCATACCTTGGGAGAGGTGTAATGGTGAAAATGATCGTTCGGGTCGTGGACGACATCCATCATATGGTTCTCCATACGCATAATAGTTTCGCTAAATAAAAGAAAGAACCAGATGAATAATAAATAGATTGTAGCCGCATCTTCCCTGACCGCTGTCTGGATTAATAACGGATCACGTTCAGACTGAAGGAGTGTCTATAGAAAAACGGAGTGGATCTCTCCAACTGTGCTCACAGGGCGTACCCGAGCATTTACAGCGAGAGTTGTGGAGGATGAGGCCTCGGCTGCGCTCACAAGGCCTTAGCCTGAGCATCTACAACATAACGGAGTGGACCTCTCCAGCTGCGCTCACAGGGCGTACCCGAGCATTTACAGCGAGAGTTGTGGAGGATGAGGCCTCGGCTGCGCTCACAAGGCCTTAGCCTGAGCATCTACAGCATAACGGAGTGGACCTCTCCAGCTGCGCTCACAGGGCGTACCCGAGCATTTACAGCGAGAGTTGTGGAGGATGAGGCCTCGGCTGAGCTCACAAGGCCTTAGCCTGAGCATCTACAACATAACGGAGTGGACCTCTCCAGCTGTGCTCACAGGGCGTACCCGAGCATTTACAGCGAGAGTTGTGGAGGATGAGCCTCGGCTGCGCTCACAAGGCCTTAGCCTGAGCATCTACAGCGTAAGTCAGGTCGAGTGTCACTTCGATCGGGCCTTTTATTTTTAATCGTGCACGAAGGTGGAGGGGGAGGCCAATCAGTGAGTGGCGATTAGGTACGCCGGCTCGTGGCCGTTTTCACCCCTCCTGCCCCCTTAGGGCCATTAGGTGTTGGAGCTTTAAGTTGACGTATGGCCGTTTGGTGGTGTACCTTTCATAAAAACACATGTAGACATTTGATGTTAGAAATATTCCATCACAATTGATAGACGATTCTCATTATATCTATACATGGTTTGTTTTTACATATATGACAGAATAGCGATCGTAAACAACAACACAGCACTTCAAGTGTAGTACATCCTTAGGTGGATGGCGTTCCAGGCCCTTGATAGGATTGCCCCGTTCATGTCCGCTAAGTGGTAGGCTCCGTTGTTCAGGCTTTCGTGGATTGTGTAGGGTCCTTCCCAGTTCGGCCCCAACACTTCTTCACTTGCTTTGCGAGCACCGGGCAGGATTTCTCGTAGGACAAGGTCTCCTGGTTTGAATTGACGTACCCGGACCTCTTTATTGTAGTGTTTGGCCATCCTCTGTTGGTAGACGGCCGCCCTGAGACGAGCAGCTTCTCTTGATTCCTCGAGTAAATCTGAGCTAACGGCCAGGAGCTGGTTGTTGTCGTCGAGGTTGAAACTTACCCTGCGGTGACTGTAGACTTCAAATTCTGCTGGAATCATGGCCTCAGATCCGTAGACCATTGAGAAGGGGGTCTCTCCAGTAGTGCTACGGGCGGTAGTGCCGTAAGCCCACAACACTTTCTGCAGCTCGTCAACCCACGCTCCCTTCCTGGCTTCCAGTTTAGTCTTCAGGATCTGTTTGATGATTTTGTTGACCGCTTCCACCTGACCATTGGCTTGCGGGTGGTCAACTGCAGAGAAGCTTTTGACAATGCCGAGGCTGCGACAGAACTCCTGAAACTGTTCACTTGTGAATTGGGTTCCGTTGTCTGTTATCAGTTGCTGAGGGACGCCGAATCTGCAGATTATATGATCCCACACAAACTTCTCAATCTTTGTCGTGGAGATCTCCGCCAGTTCCTTTGCTTCTGCCCATTTGGTGAAGTAATCAACGGCCACAACGGCATATTTACACCTTGCTCGTCCTGTTGGAAGAGGTCCAATGAGGTCCATGCCCCAGATGGCGAAGGGCCATGGACTGATCATCTGGCGGAGGTAGGCTGGTGGAGCTCTGGGAATCTTAGAAAATCTCTGGCACTTGTCACACTTTTTCACCAGGTCAACGACGTCTTTCTTCATTGTCGGCTAGTAAAAACCTTGCCGGAGTGCTTTCTGAGCTAAGGAGAGCCCTCCAGCATGGTTTTCGCAGTGTCCCTCATGTATATCCCTCATTAAGGAAGTACATTCCGGCTCACCAATGCACCTGAGAAGAGGGGTTGAAAGGCCCCTTTTGTAGAGGACATCACCATAAATACAGTACCTGGCCGCTCTTACTCGCAGACGGCGCGCCTCCATCTTATCTTCTGGCAGTGTGCCTTTTTGCAAGTAACCGACCAGGGGGCTCATCCATGACCCATCTGCCACCGTTAGGGTCATCACTTCCATGTAAGACTTGGTGCTCTATTTGGGCAGGAACTCCACAGGTATGCTTTCGGTGCAGTCCGTATCCTGAGCGGATGCCAGGCGAGCCAGAGCGTCTGCGTGGGAGTTCTGAGAGCGCGAGATTTGGTTTCACTCGAATGCTTCGAAAGCCCCCAGTAATTTCTGAACCTCTTGCAGATAAGTCGCCATTTTCGCCCCCTTGGCCTGATATTGACCTTTTATCTGGCAGATAACCAATTGGGAATCGCTGAAGATCCTAAGTCGTTCCACCTGCATCCTTTTGCCAGACGGAGCCCTGCCAGCAGCGCTTCATACTCCGCCTCGTTGTTAGTTGCCCTGTCTGGGTTAATCAACAGGATTCCGGCCCCAGCGCTCCTCTCGCAAGAGGACCCGTCCACAAAGAGCTCCCAATATGGTCCTTTAGAAGTTTCAGCTTGATCGTCTGTCTGTGCTGTAAACTCGGCAATGAAGTCTGCCAGTGCTTGACCCTTGACCGCCGGCCTTGGTCTGAACTCGATGTCATATTGGGAGAGCTCAATGGCCCACTTGATGAGTCGACCGAAGGTGTCTGGTTTTTGAAGGATTTGTTTCAGAGGATACCTGGTTAGGACTTCAATTTTGTGCGCCTGAAAGTAGGGACGCAGCTTCCTAGATGCCATCACCAGGCAATAGGCGAACAGCTCCATTGGGGTGTATCTGGCTTCTGCCTCAACCATCTTCTTACTTACAAAGTACACCGGCACCCGTGCTCCATTTGCTTCTTGCCTTATCAATGCTGCGCTCAAGGCATGCTGGGAAACCCCCAGGTAGATGGTTAGAGTCTCCCCCTCCTTCGGTTTAGTCAGCAGCGGAGCGCGCCCTATGTATTCCTTTAACTGCATGAAGGCGGCTTCACACTCATCGGTCCACTTGAAACTTCTGGCTTTCTTTAACACCTCAAAGAACGAAACACATCTGTCGAAGGCCTTAGAGACGAAACGGCTTAAAGCCGCAATCTGGCCGTTCAGGCTCTGGATCTCTTTCACATTTCTAGGCGACCTCATGTCCAGCAAGGCTTATATCTTCTCCGGGTTAGCTTCTATTCCCCTGTTGTTTACAACGAACCCAAGAAATTTACCTGAGGAGACCCCGAAGGCGCACTTGAAAGGATTGAGTTTCATTTGATACTTCCTCAGGATCCTGAACATTCTTTCAAGATCGCGGACGTGATCGGCGGCTTTTTCCGACTTCACAAGCATGTCGTCCACGTAAACCTCCATACTCTTCCCGATCAACTCTTCAAACATTTTGTTCACCAATCTTTGATAAGTGGCTCCTGCATTTTTTAGGCCGAAGGGCATTACCTTGTGGCAGTAGAGCCCCCGGTCAGTGGTGAACGATGTACATTCCTCGTCTTTTGGGTCCATGGGGATTTGGTTGTAGCCTGAGTAAGCATCCATGAAGCTAAGGAGTTCGTGTCCCGCCGTCGCGTCCACCAGCTAATCAATTCTGGGCAGAGGGAAACTATCCTTCGGGCAGGCTTTGTTAAGGTCCGTGAAGTCTATGCAGGTTCTCCACTTTTCGTTTTTCTTCTTCACCAGCACGGGGTTAGCTACCCATTCCTGATATTGGACCTCTCGGATGAACTTGTTGGCCAGAAGCTTGTCCACCTCTTCCTTCAGGGCTTCGCTGTGTTATTGATTCATTTGCCTCCTCTTCTGACAGACTGGTTAGTGGCGGGGGTTGATGTTCAGCTTGTGAGTCATTAAGTCCGGGTCAATTCCCACCATATCCCCATGATTCCAGGCGAATATATTTGCGTTTTTCTTGAGGCAATTAATTAGTGGATACTTTACCTCTGGGAACAGGCTTCTACCCAGCTTGAGACACCTTGACGCATCAACTTCCAAAACCAGGACATCCTCAAGCTCTTCTACTGGCTAGTATTCTGATGTGCGTCGAATTCCCTAGGATCTAGATCATGACTGACCCCTGACGAAGTAATTACCTGTAATTCCCGTTTCGGAACCTCCTCCGCTTTTTTCCATTGGGACCCCTTTCTGATCGCGTCGACGTAGCAGCGACGAGCCATGGATTGCTCGCCCTGCACACACTCTACACCATTGGGAGTTGGGAACTTCACCGCGAGGGCCTTGGTGGAAACAACCATATCAAGATCGTTCATCGCGGGCCTCCCTATTACCACATTGTACGCTGAGGGTGAGTTGATAATGAGGAAGTCCGCCAGCACTGTGGACTGCTTGGTGGCGTCGCCGAGGGTCAAAGGCAATTTGATTTGTCCGACAGAAATGACTGAGTCTCCAATAAATCCGTAAAGGGGTTCAAGGGATGGTTCCAGCTGATCATCATCAATCCCCATCTGATCATAGCAGTCTTTGTACATGACATTCACGGAGCTGCCAGTGTCTATCATGATCCTCTTTACCACTGAGTTGCCGATACGCGCCCTGATTACCAAAGCGTCATTGTGAGGGAGGCGGACATCCCGCGCGTCTTCATCAGTAAACACAATGTCCTCCGTCACCTTCTTGGCCTTCTTGGCAGGTCTCCCTGACTCCCCCTGCTTCCCAGGCTGGACGCGCCTCGCTTCCCGCACAAATCGTTCCTGGGACCAGTTAGATTCTCCTACTCGCGAGGGTCCCCCATGGATCGTATGGATGGTCCTGACGGAGGGCCCTTGGTTAGGATTCGGCTCTGGCTGGTTTTGAGAGGGAGGGTCTTCTGAATGCTGGCGCGACCGTTGCTGCTGAGAAGGTCGCCTCGGGGGTCTTATGACATAATCCTTCAGGCGGCCATTTCTGATTAATTCCTCGATGGCATCTTTGAGTGCCCAACAGTCGGAGGTATTGTGCCCAATGTCGTTGTGGTAGGCACAGAATTTGTTTCTGTCTCTCCGCCCTTCCGGACCCTGAAGGGGAGCCGGTTGCCAAAAATTTTCCCTGCTCTTTTCAGTCGCATATATCCGATCTTGGGTGTCCGACAGAGCGTTGTAGGTATTGTAGCGGCTTCGATACCGTGGCCGCTCCGTTCCCTAATTGCTGTCTGGTCTCCGCCAGTTTCGAGCCTTCTTGGCAACCTGTTGGTTTTCTCTTCGCCCTCCGGGGTGGCCGTCTCCACCACTCCTTTTCCTTCCATGACTGGAAGTACCGGCTTCATTCCTTTGAGCACTGGCCTTCCTAGGATTCGTCACTTCTTCCCACCGGATTTCTTTCTCAGCTTTGTCATAGAACTCACCCAGGTCCTTGACGGGGGACCTATATATGCTCTCGTATAATTTGCCATCTTTCTTCAGACCAGACGAGATAGCTGACAAAACCCCTTCATCCGTAGGGCTCTCCACGTTCGTCACCTCGCGCCTGAACCTGTTAATGTATTCTTTCAAAGGCTCACCTAGGCGTTGGCAGATGGTAGAAAGGTGACATGGTGGCGCCAGCCGTCTCTTCAGCGCCTTATATTGGTTCAGGAACTTCTGCTGGCACTCCTCCCAGTTATTGATGCTGCGCGGTGGGAGGCTTCTGAACCATGTTCGCGGAATGTCCTCAAGAGTAGCTGGGAACACTCTACACTTCACAAGCGGATTTGTTGTCTGGAGGTCCATTTGTATGTTGAAGGCGTCCAGATGATCGTAGGGGTCAGAGTTTCCTCTATACTGGGGAATGTTGGGAACTTTGAATCTTGGGGGGAGCGGCTCCAGCTCAATCTCCACAGCGAATGAGGTCATTTCCCCGGCTTGGCCCCTCTGTTCCTACACCACAGGTCGCGCTTCCAACTGCCGGACCCTTTGGAGGAGTTCGGCCACCATCGTACCCCGCGTTTCAGTTCTTCCCACAGCGGAGTGTCCGTCTCTCCTGCCTGGGAATCGGTTGTCTCTACCAGCTCGCCCTCCTGCACCAAGTCTTGGTCCCGCTCCGTCTACATGGGCCAGGATCTGATCATGATTGCGGCCGGTCTGCTTCGGTCTATGCCCATCGTGGGCTCGTGGGGGATGAGCGCTGGAATGCATGCTGTAGGAATGGACAGACCCTTCTCGTTCAAACTCCTTGGCACCTCTCCTGCTCATCTCAGGAATCCCCGCGCGCCTCCTAGGGGAAACATTTCTCTCCGGAATGGCTTGGGGGGGAACTTGAGGAGGTTGGACTTGGTTCCGGAACAGAGTTCTAACTTCACCCATAAACTCCGCGACGGTATTCTCTAGCCTTTCCTACCGTCGTTGTATCGCCTGCATTGCGTCCCCACCTGCAGCATTACATGTAGGTTGGCGAGTCGAGAGAGGGGGTATACCTTGAGCGTCCTTTGTCCCAGGTACGTTAAATGTCCCCGCGCCATTATTGGACATTCCTCCCGTAGGCATGGCTGGTCGATGGTCTGAAGTTTCTTGGTGGCTTTCCGCTACATTGGAGTCTCTAAGAATCCTCCCTCTAACCATGGCGAACAAAGAAAGAGCTGTGTAAGCTAATAGACTGGAAGATGACGAAACAGAAGATGAGCCCCTCCTTCTAGCGCCAAAAATGTTAACGTCAGGAAAAGGTTCTCTTAGCCAACGAGGTTGTTTTAGGGCCCAAGCTCACGGTTTCGTAAGGTCAATGGGTTGCATGAAGAACAAGAAAAATGAGGAGGAGAAGTTAGAGGCGAGGAGGAGAAGACACAAAAGAGTTTTAGAGTGGTTTGGCCCACAAAGATGCCTACGTCCACTGTTCACTCTCTCACTATTTAGGCAGAGTAACGACACTCAAAAGTTCATCCCATCGTATAGTGAAAGTTGTCCCCTTTTATAGAGGAAGGGGACATGCTACAGTAAACAGAATAAGACAAAATCAAATAGTTAATTACAGTTGCACTGACAGACAGCATTTAATGCGCCGAAAACCCAATTAAAACGACTGACAGGGCATTAAATGCGACCAAAAACACAATTAATGCGGCCGAATCCGTGGATGGAGAGTTGAAACTTCCAAAGGCGTGAGAGAGACGAAACTTTCCAACAGGCTGGAGAGTTGATGGAGTGGATTCTGGATTGGCATGTCCGCAGCCGGCCACGGCATTAAGGCGGATAACATCATGGATGAAAGAGTCGGAATGCGTTCACGCTAAAAAAATGGCGACCAATTCGGACGGATAACTTTGGGCGCGGATGGCTTGTTGGACATCTCTGAAGGGTGGCTTCTCTTGGCGTATACCTTAATCAGACAAGAATAGTGGGCGGACAGGCGGTCGATCGAGGCGGAAATATGGCGAGCAGGTTTGGTTGTCACGGATGGCGGATATTCCGGCGGACAAGTCTGAGGGATGAGAACCAACAGCCAGCGATGAGGACCAACGATCCATCTCAATAGATAAAACTGGTGGGGAATACGGCGATCTGGATGTCGGAGAATATAACGATCACAGCCAATCTTGCGGAATAGACAATTTGCGGTCAGAATGGGCGATAGCGGTCAGCGACCACAACAAGTGCCCACCATTGGGCCCCTCTTCTAGGAGAGTGGACAGAAATGATGGCGAATAATTGGGCTTCTGGACCATTGGTCCTGCACTGTGGATTGCTTGGGCTTAAATATTCTGATCGCTATTTTATCCATAACAATATCCAATATGATATAAAATTCCTTATTAGCTAGGAACTCTTTATTGTTAATTTAATATGAAATCCAATTCATATTAAATTAAAACTCATTTAAATTAATTTAATATGGAATCTCATTCGTAATAAAATTAAATTATTATTTTCATTAATTAATTAAATGATTTTTTATTAAATTAAATGATTTTAAATCATAAATAATTTAATGACACTAGTTCAAATTTAACTCATAACCTCAATAGATAATAAATTAAATAATAATTAATAAAATTATTACATACATTTAAATAATCAAATTATTTAATAATTTGTGAACGTATTCATATAATTTATATGTGACACTAATAACTAGACAATACAATTATATTATTCCACTTGTTTCTTTTTATGATTGTGAGCTACTAAGGGGATCAAATCAATCTACAATTTGATCTTTAATAATACTAGAATTATTAATTAAACTTTTTAATTAAATAATTTACTATTATTAATTTTAGAGTTACTCTATTAAAAACTGAAAGTTACACTTTTTAAATTGTAGATGTTTTACACAATTTGAATTTTCAATTATCCATTGATTTAATCATTTCATATAGTTCGATCCTCCACAAGTAGTTTATAATTAGAGCTAGGTTATTAAAGTCCATTATACCTTTCTAATTATATTTTGTTTTATTAAGTATTATTGATTCTTTAATGAACAATATATTTATAATAACTTATAAATTTATTTTTTTGTTTACTCATGTTGACGTCTGAAACTGGTTTAGTCAACTTGCAGGTTCGTTCAAGCCCAAGACTGCAGATCTATAAAAGATACAAACAAACAAAAAGAGAGGCAAAGAGGAAGAAGAGAAACACACGAGATTTATGTGGTTCGGCCTTAAGAATGACCTACGTCTACGACGCCGGTTAGATGACAGGCCCCTTTCTAACTACTAGCTAGGCGACCTGCCCGGCAACCCCACGGTGGCTCCCCAGTCGAGATCTGCTATGACTGAAAAGTTCTCGTGAAGCTAAGCCTCTTTTCTTTTCTAAAATACTTGAAATCCTTTTTATTCTGAAAAAGGGTGGGAATTTTGTTCGTTGAAAATAACTTTATGAAAATAGGATTTTCACAGATAACCGGCAGCACAACTGCTGTTTTTCTAAAATTCCACCTTGTAAAATATCTCATAAAACCTGTATAATTGTATTCACAAACAATTTCTATAATCAATAGGCCTCCGGCCATTTTCAAACTCATAATCATGCAATTAAGCGGAAGTAACTTGAATAAATCTTAAAAACGACATGCATGATATTTACATAAAATCCTTAACTCAAAATAATAATCTGGAAAATGATAGTAAATACAATACATGATGTTATGCTAGAAAATAGTGCAATCTGGTCACGCGTGTCTAGCTGGCCTGTCTGTCCGAATGAGATACGTCAACCGCGCTACTCGCACCTGTACCTGAGGGAGGTTTTTAAGAAAACAGGAAAACAGTGGTGAGAATAACTCAGTGAGTGGGTAAGTTTACATAAACTGTACTTTTGCTTAAAAATACTATTCCTCCCAAAAATATATTGGAAAATTATTACTTACTTACTTTCTTTTCCTGAAAACTGTAAACTCGTTTAAAAGCTGCGAAAGTTATTTATCAAACTTTTCTTAAAACTTTTCTTATTTTCTTACTAGCCTTATCTGGCAACCCAGGGAAATCTTGTCCTTCGTGACGGTGCGAAGACACGCCACTAAGATAGGGGAACTCTCACCATGTGCAGTCGCAGATGTGGATACAACTCTGGGATCGCGAATCCCTCCAACATCAGGCAGATCTACACTATCCCATACGTGCAGAGGGTGACTGACAGACTCGATCCCCCCAAAGTTAGTAACTCCCCCCAACTACCGTACACGTATGGAATACTTTCGGCCGGGTGTAATCTTAGGGGCTAGGGTAAACCATAGGCATATATAAATGAAATCTCGGCAATATGTTATAATATCGCAAAATAACTTTCACAAATACTATCTCTATGCATGTATATAATTTCAACTTGCTTAATTACTTTACTGAAGAATATAAACATATTGATAGCATAAACTTTAAAGCTATACATGCATTTATAGATGATAAACTGAAAACTATAAACTTTTACTAGAATCTCAAAACCTTTTACTTGCTAAAACTGATTGCATTCAATAACAGAATGTATGAAAACTTTTAAAAATCCACACTCACAACTTGCTTCCAAAATACTTATCACTGCTTCCCGTTACGGCTCTCGTTCGATTCCCGATTCACCTACAATTGATTTCGATCGAGATGTCGTTAAAACATAACTCGCGCGTAACTAAACTTTAAGCCATACGAGGATTTATAAACACAATAATTCAAGCGACTATCCTCACACGATAACATAACGGAAAACTCATATTCGCACGCGAAAACGATTTCAAACTGATTCGTTATCGTGACTTGAAATATTTGAAACTCTACGGTTATAAAACCGACAACTATGCCATTCGAATCTAATGTAACATCATCAAAATCAGATTTTAATGAATTCGCTAAACAAAAGATTCGAAATTAAACAACGAACTTAAAGCTTACGCGATCTCACTAATCATCGCGATTTATCGATTTTACGCGTTTCGCGCGATTTAAAAACTATCCAATTAACTTATTTAAAACTCGTACTATCCAAACTTCAACTTAAGCACTTTAACGGCTTAACAACAATCTCGGGGCAGCGAGATAACATTCACAATCTTTTTATAATCGACAACGAAAATCATAAACTAACAACGCTCGCATTCGTGGAAAATCCAACCGAAACGCTCGGAAACGGTTTCTAAATATCCGAACGATTACCCGACACTTTATAACACTTTAATATTGTCCATTTTCCACGACAACGAACGCGAAAGTAAAAACATATCTCAACAGCCCCTAACTTATCATGACAGTCCATATACCAAACTCACAACGAATACGATTGTTTACCAAATCATTCAAACAACCGAAACAACAAAACGAACGAACCTCCGCATTAACGAGGTTCCCAATCCTAGTCCCAAGCATAATATCATCATTTATCTCCATTTTATTCACATGATTGCTTACTAATTACCAAAACGACTCAACAATAAAAATGGGCAGCGCTTACCTTACTAGTTTCGTTCGAAACAACTTCCGAACGGCGATGAATTATTCGCGGCAGCAAGCTTCTTCTTCTACCAGCAACTGGCGTCTTTTCTTGCTGTTCCACTTCAAGTCTGAATGTATAATTCACGGACAGACTTGACAGCAGCTCTGCACGGTAGCTTCAGCTCTCATGACAGCCTAGCAGCAGCAAGGACAGCGCCTGGCAGCAGCTTTCACAGTCAGGCAGCAGCAACAACGGCAACAGCCAGCAGCAGAACAGCTCCAGCTCGGCAGCAGCTCCCGTCCACGGTAGCGGCAGCAGGTCGCGTCTGGCAGCAGCAACCTCAACTCCACGCCAACAACAGCATAGCTCCAGCTCGACAGCAACAGCGTCTTCACCACGACAGCAGCAGTTCTACACACAGCCGTGACAGCAACTCACTGCTCCTTCATGCTTGCATGCATACTTTCTAGTTTAGATCTGCATCCTTAAACTGCCTATCCTTCCATTCCATGGTTTTCACATCTGTCAACACTTCCACAAGCTCAAGATCGGCTCTCCATCAGCTCACAAATGGCGACAACAGCTGGAGCTTCATGGGCAGCAACTATATTCAGCTCACGGCAGGGCAAGGCAGCAACTACATCCACGTTGACAGCTTCAGCTTGTACAAGACAGAGATGGCAGCATCACCAGTATCTTCCCTTTGCTGGCAGCAGTTTACGCTCAGACAACAGCCATGGCAGCAAGCTCAGCTCAACCTCCTCCAGCTTGCATGCACGGGCAGCACACTCCTTCTCTATCTCTCACTATCTCTCTATCTCTCTTTTCATTTTTCACACTAGATTCTCTCTAACACACGAGCAGCACCTCTCTGTATTTTGGTTTCTGTTTTGAGCTTGAAGAAGAAGAAGTTGACAGATGGCTTGGATTCTGTCTTGAAAATGAATAAAATAAAGAAAAATGGTGACCGAATGATAACTTTGGTTTGATTGTGTCTTTGAATGCATAGGTGACCGTTTATGCCATAATTTGCTTTCTTTTTTTTTTTTTTTTTTTTTTTTTCATCCAGTGCATGTGTGACACGTGTCACCAACATGCATTCTTGTTTTGTTTTTTTTTTTAAAAAAACCAAGCTCGGATTCCGTTTCCGTCCGTCCATCCTGGAATCCGCTTTTTAATCACTTTCGCCTTTGGAATAATTTTAAAATTCCGAATCCGTCTTCGCGAACTCGAATTTATTTCTCTAAATCGAAAATAATTATTCCAATTATTTTCGGACTCGATATTTATGTTTTTCCGATCGGACGCGATCCATTGGAAAAATATTTCGCCCTCCGACGAACGCGGTTTTGGGTTTTACATTAGGGGCGGCAGTCACTGTTACTATATCTGTTCTGTGTTTACAGTGAGAAAGATCTCGAGGGGAAGTCCCCTTTACATTGATTTTGATCTCCTATTTATAGAGGAGATGTTATAATTTGAATAAGTTTTGGAATCTTACAGATAAGGCAAAAAATAATATACATTAATTAAGATAATATCTCTCAAGATTATCTCCACCGTATATGTAGCAATTGCCAAGAATGTCGTGATTCGATTTGCATAAAAATAGATAAGTTGACTCATTTCCTTAATTGAATTGATTCGCCTTTTAGAATGTCAACTGATCAACTCTAGCGAGCACATTAAACAGCTTACTCCAGCGATCAGATATTGCACCCAACGGGTAGACTACTTCAACGATCAAATATTGCCTCCAATGAGCAGACTCTGGCCTGGGCGAGCTGGTGCTCAGGTAGTGTCAGCGATCTGATTGTTCGAGCAGAGATCGTGTAAGCTGGTCGCACAGTGTAGTCAAACAGGTTGGTTGTGCAGGATATCCGAGCAGCTTGTGAGCCTGTAATGCTGCAATGAGCTCATTGAAGCGTGCAGTTTTGCTCTTACGTGAGCTGATTGTCTGAGCTTTGGTCTTAGCTGGATTCTTACTCGTCCATCTGCTCGTTCATAATCTCGTCTGTATGCTTATTCGCGGACTGTTCATTCAGTGCTTTTTGACAGCAAATGTAAACCTTAAGAACACATCCATTAAAACAACAACTTTGAGGATGTAAACGGCGTCAACCGGGCCACCCCTGGTTGCCACGCTATAGAGCATGAAAATCCCTTTCCGAAAATATATTATAATAGACATTCTGACAATCGAGCATACAGTTATGTCTGTTTCTTTGAACCAATAACTTGGGTCCTTGTCTGTTGGGACGGTTTTAACGGGCTATCTTTCTGGGCCTTTGGACTTTTACCAGCCCATTTAGAGCAGCCCAAAAATACATATAACAACTCATAAACAGAAAGTCAAGAGCTTTTATTATTCAAAACTCGAATAAACACTTAAGAGAACTACTCATCTACGTCTTACAAGAAAAAGTGAGTTCAGTTATTATGCAGTTAGTTCTCAATTATTTACTAAAATATATTTCTAAAGTACAAAATGTATTGACCGTAAATATATAACAGTCTCACCCATGTAAATCAAAATATATGAATCAACAAATAAAAGTCCATAAAATACTCGGGATAAAGATTAATCAATATATGATCATCTAGTCAATAAATATGAATTCTTTTGTTTAATGGATATTAATAAAAAAACTCATTTTTATTGTTATCAAGTCCTATATGATCTTTATTATATAAGATATCTCAATTTTTATGTTGCCACATTAACAATACCGAATAAGATCTTCATATCAAATAAGATCATCGTATCAAACATAACTTAGACCGCAACTGTAGAGTTAACCCCAATCAAAGTATCTAGTTTTGTTTACTTTTTACAAACTCTTTAGATTGCAGATCTTAAATTAAATTCTCTTATATATAACATTTATATACTTAATTCAAGACTACATCAATAATTATATATATTACATAATATTCATATAAAGTAAATATTTTATAAATATATATAAATAAAATAAAATAAATATATTTTATTTATTATTTATTTAAACATTTATAAATTATAAATTCTTAGGGCCGAAAAAATCCTAACACTGGAATTGATGGCTATTATCCTATGGGCTGATTGGTTCCAGCGGAATTGCGAAGTACATGGGTAGCAAGCGCACAGCTCTTTGGAGGTCGTCAACTGAAACATCTAACTATCTTGCTGAATTTCAATCTTCCTCCAGGGCAATGTAGCGCACTTCGGCCCCTTTAGGTAGCCCTCTTCGTCCTTCTCAACCCCATTCAGGTCCTGGCTCCTTTTCTGCTGCTAATCAGATTCA
This sequence comes from Dimocarpus longan, assembly GCA_022984855.1. Classification (NCBI taxonomy): domain Eukaryota; kingdom Viridiplantae; phylum Streptophyta; class Magnoliopsida; order Sapindales; family Sapindaceae; genus Dimocarpus; species Dimocarpus longan. The sequence continues at coordinate 16,051,367 of CM041015.1, read as the reverse complement.
GAACCAAGCTGATTCCAGATTCTCTAGTTTTGCTCTTTCTCGAGCCGCTGTGTCAACCCTGCAGCCCCTTAACGCTTCCTGTTCGACGTTCATTTTTGGCCCACAGCAGAGCGTAGTCTTCTCCCCTGGTTTGGATGCCTCCTCCCGCTGCTTGCACACTTTCGTTTTACCTGCAGCAGTTCAGCCTAAGCAGTGGTGTTGTGCAGTTCAGCCTCGCTCATAATGTTTTTCAGATGCTTAGTGGATTTCCCCACCTCTAGGCGTCTCAAATTGAAAATAAAAAATGGATGAAATTTTGTTTGGTAACCTGTTTTTTTTATTTTTTTTTTGGGAAGCTAAACCGAAACAACAACAAACACTACAAACCATGAGCACAAGGAAACAAAGAAGAAGCATTGACCGCCCACCAATGCAAAACCTCATCCGAGGACAAAGCCAAAGAGGCTAGTAAGTGAGTCAGGCGGTTCCCATTACGAGACACGGCCTGACAACAAGACACCCCAACCTTTCTACACAAGACTTTGATATCATTTGCGAGTAACCCAACATCGCTCAGAGGAGGCAGATCAGATAACACAGTAGAAATAGCATTGATTGCATCAACTTTAACCACATCAATAGGAAAATTCAAAGATCGGGCAAGAAGAAGGCCTTCACGAAGCGTGACCAATTCGCCAATAGCTAGGGAAAAACACCATCAAAATGCGGAGCGGAAGCAGCCAGCGCAAACCCATGACAATCTCTCAAAGCCAAACCACACCTAATAACAGCAGAATCCTTCCTGACAGCAACGTCGATATTTAACTTGTTTTTAAAAACATGTTTTTACAAATGAAAAACATATTTTCAAAAATGTGTTTGGATTTGTTTTGTAAAATATTTTCTCATTTTCAAAAATAGAAAAAAAAAATTAAAAAGCGTTTGGTAGACTGTTTTGTAAAACATGTTTCTAAAAATGAAAAATACGTTTTTTAAAACAATAACTAAAAAGTAAAAGAAAAATAAAACTATTTATTTTTAATGTTTTTCATCATTTTCAAAACTTGTTTTAAAAAATAATCATTATTTTTTCCTTCAAACAATTATTTTACTCATTTTCAAAAACAATAACAAACACATCAACATTATTTTCTGTTTTTGAAAATAATTTTTAAGAAATTATATCAAATACCTTAAATTTTTAAAAATATTATTTTAAAACATGTTTTTGATTTTTTAAAACAGTTTTTAAAAACGATTCCAAACGCACGAAATAAAAAATGACCCCGTTTTTTTAAAATATATTTTCAAAAATGTTATCAAATGGATTACAGTTTTTGAAAACGTCATTTTCTAAACATGTTTTTTATTTTTGAAAATATTTTTCAAAAGCACAATTTTAAAAACATATCAAAGCGCATCGTAAGATCCTCACAAGTTCATTTTCAGTTGAAATGGGGCAATGGTTTGCTTTATGTGAAGGTTTGTTGTTGACTAGGCAGAAAACTTTAACCATTTCTATTGTTGAATTTGATGCCAAGCAGGTTGTGATAGCACTTAACTCTAAGATTCCACTTAATGATTTAGCAAGTTTTATTAGAGAGGATGTTTTAGATTTATGTGCTGTTGTTGGCTACTGTGGGTGTAATGTTATACCTCGTTCAGGCAATAATGCGGCTCATCGTTTAGCTGTTTTAGCTTTTTCTTTTAGAGGCCAATTTTATTGGGAGAATATAAATTTTAGTTGTATTTTCCCCTGTTCCGATTAATGGAAAGTTCCGGTTGATTTTTTTTTTTTTTATAATTAAAAAACAAAAAAAAAAAAAACTTTACTAGAAAAATGACGCAAGTTTTCCAATTATAGAACTTCTCTCCCAGCCATACTGAGATGATATAATTCATGAAAGAAACAAAGATAATAAAAGCACCCAACATAGCCTCTATCCTTTCACTTGTATGTAAAGAAACTTAAAAAGATGTGCCCTTGGCTTATTTTCGTTTAAGCCTACAAAGTGACCAATTGTTCTGCAACATAAGCCAAGTAGGGGTGGGCATTACCATGTTCGGTTTGGTTCCTATTGGAACCGACCCGAACATGATAAATTCGCGGATCGCCACTTTTGGATCCGAACATAGTCCGGTGAGGAAGAAGAACCGAACCGAACCGAACACGTTCGGTTCGGTTTCCATGTTTGGGCCCAAATTTGGGATTCATTTTTTGGGCCAAAATTTGGGCTTCATGTTCTAAATGGCAATTCATCTTGTACAATCATCTCCACCAAATTTTTCCTACATTCATCTTGATTAAAGGAATATGTAGTCAAATTACTACCATATCCTTCTAATGTTCTTTGCCTCACTAATGTTTTTTGGGTGAGATCTACTTGTTTAGCTTTGAGTACCTTACACCTAAATTTAATATGCCTGTTCATGTTTGTGGTCCCATTAGAGAAGGAATGACAAGCATATATAGCTCCACAATGTTTACACCTAGACCTTCTTTTCCCCTTATGAGTTTCATAAATCTCAAAATGATCCCAACAATCTGCCTTAAGCCTACTAGTACTACTACTTTCACTCTTCTTCTCTATTTTTTTACTCACCCCAAGATTATACTTTTTTTTCAACCGAACTAACTCCATCATCGTCAAATTCAGACCCGGAACCGCTCTCAATACTTTTTCCCATCAATAATCACAACAACAACACATAATGAATAATAAAACTAATTAAACCACAACAGCTAAGCAACAAACAAGATTCAAACGTCAAAACAACAAACACAAAATTATGAAAACACAAATACCCAATCAAATTTCAATGAACTCAAAAGCCACTAAGCATGTAAATATCAAGATTCAAGCAGCAAAATAAGAGCCTGATGAGTACACTTACGAGTTGCAGGTTTTAGTGATTGGGGCTGCTGAGGATCAAAGTCGGAATCAGAAGTATCAAGCTGGTTACTGCTCTGCATCAATGTCCAAAACAGATTGATGAGTAAAACTGTAAAAAACTTAAACTAAAATACAGAAATTGAAATGGATCTGAAATATTTAAACTGAAATAGATCTGAAATATATACAAGATTGATGAGTACCAAGCTGGTGATGGCGATTGCGAGAAGAGCTAACGGGGACTTGTTCTTCACGGCCACGGCATCACAGACCACGAGCTGGTGATGGCGATTGCGAGAAGAGCTGACGTGAATCACGGTGATGCGGACGAGGAAAAGAGACTGACAGCCATGACTACGGTGAGGAGTACTCCACAGCGGTAATAGAGGCGAGAAATGAAAGATGAGAGATGGGAGGGGCTTCACCGCGACGATGCCGACGAGGAGAAGCTCGACCACGGTCACAACAAGAAGAGAGTGATGGCGTCGAAAAAGGTTAGAGCCTTAGAGGTGATAGACGGCGTCGACAGCAACGGTTGGAGATGACTCACGGTGACGACGGGGCCACGACAACGGTAACAGCGATGAAAGGTGACGGTCGACAAGCGATGGGAGGAAGAAGGGGGATACGGTGCGGCGCGGCGATAGGGACCAGGAACAAAACTGAGATCTGGTGGATTTTTTTAAGTTAGGGTTTGACAAGTTTGTATGTGACATTATATAAGGACATACGAAATTACGCTTATACCACTGTTCACGGGTCGGTTCGATTTTGACCCTATGGAATCAAACCGATTCGTCAAACACCATATTTTATATTTTGATGACCTGAACATCTTTAGATTTAACATGGAATCCGGCTCGAACACCCATGGATCGGTTCGGATTGGGTCGTTCGGGTCGGTTCCATGTTTTGGTGCCCACCCCTAAAGCCAAGCCCTGAATGAATGTAATGGCAAAAATCAGCCCAGTTGTAGGCTCAATTATTAGATCGTTAGAAAGGCCCAATATAGAATCCCAAGTGTAGGGCTCAAATTTAGGGAAAATAAATAAAATGACCCATTTGGAAAGGTGGACCTCAAAAGTAATCTTTTTATATTTTATTCTTAATAAAAGACATTGAATGGACGAAAATGTCCTTAATGCAAATGGGCGCCAAGTTCTGCATGTTAACCTACCAACTTCTTAAATGCAATCATAACCCATTTGCTAAAACTTAGTTGTTGTGACCCTCCCGCCAATTGAAGCCTTCCATTTTGTCCCGTCCCACACCTCACTCGGTTTTCATTCTTTCCATATCTTAATCTCTTCTTAGTTCTCATGTCCAAACTCTCTTCTCTTTTCCCACGACCGACAAAAGAAGGAGTGAGTGAGGTTTTGGATGACATTGTATTGCGCCATAGCTAACTGACTTTTTCTCTGTCGTATCGACTTCTTCTCTGCGGGTGGTAAATTTATTTGACAAGTGTTACTTGCTTTGGGTATCAGACTGTGGTAATGTGAACTGAGGTTGGGCTATCGCAAGTAGGTTTCATATGTTTAGTGTATTTTGTGTGTGGTGTTGTAGGTATTAATAGAATAAGAAAGTTAAATTATATTGGTAGTTGTTATTGTTGAATGTTAGTTGGAATTTTGTAAACAATTATATTCATGGTGTTTGATATTGGAAATGTAAACAATGGGCCGAAGGTAAATATATGGGTTGGGATTCCTAACCTTTAGGTTGAGATTATCAACGTTAAGGTTGGGATTACCAACCTCTACGATGGGAGACATTAACTGCAAGTCTAGAATCCCAATCTTCAAGTTGAAACTCCAAACATAAAGGTTGGGAATCCAAACTTGCAGATGAGAATCCAACCTGAATGTTAAATTTAGGTTGGGAATCCTAACTTCAAGATTTGGATTCTCAATTTCAAGGTTGGGAATCCTTACTTTAAGGTTGTGAATGAGGTTGGTATTCCCAACCTCGAGGTTAGGAGCCCCTACCTGTAAGTTGGGAATCGAAATTACAGTTAAGAATCCAACCTGAATGTTAAATCCAAGTTAAGAATCCCAACCTGGAGATTAAGATTCTCAACCTTTAAGTTGCGAATGAAGTTGGGATTCCCGACGGCAAGGTTGAGAATACCAACCTGGAGGTTGGGATTCGCAACCAACATTTTGGGCTGAAACTTGAATATTTGGATTTGTTGGTTGGGAATCCTAACATTTAAGTTGAAAATCCAAACCTGGTTAGGACTCCTAACCTTGATTGAACTTCTCAACAAGTTAGAATGTGTTTTATGTGTTTAATGTGATCTAATTTTTTGGTTTCTAGTTACATTTTCATATACTTTCTTGTTGATTGATGGTGTTTATTCAATGTTAGGTAGCTTCGATTTTACGGATCGATGATAGAGTCGGATAGCATTTGATATGAACGAATTAAAAATTGTCATGAAATGTTTACAAATGTTTCTTTTCATTGACGTACATATAATTGGTTTGGAGGAAAAAATTAAATAATGCAACTTGCACTTATTTGAGAAAGTAGTAGTGCTTGTTTGTCACAAATCAAGAGAAAACAATGTTTGGATATATATTGATCACACTATTGCCTTAATTTGACAGGTTGAAGGACATGGATAAAGTTCGGATTGTAGTTCAATGGTCAGTAAATGAATAAGGGAGGAAAGCTTATATACGAAGGTGGGAAGACGAAAGGAATTTTGTTGTCAAAGAATTTAGTGTACAAAGAATTACACGATGCTGTATGTCGTGCACTTGATATAAGCCTAAGTGAAGTTGCAATTATGATGAAGTTCAAATATAAAATGTATGATGCCGCCCTACCAATTAAAGTGTTGAATGATAGTGATGTTGAGTTCTTTATCACTGAAGTCAGTGATGTAATGACAAGGAATCCATTATGTATTATAATGGAATGTAAAGATGACTCGACAGCAGCTGTGCTGTGGATAAGGAAGAATGTGCTAAAAATGTTGGAGTAAAAGATGCTACAGAAAAATGTTTGGGCAACGAAGTTCTGTAGACAGTTGAAGATGTGATCGGCGTTGATAATAATACAGACCACATGTTTGATCATTTTGGTACCGAAGTTGCAGATGTTTGTACATCTCTATTGGCACCTACGGAAGCATCACCAGTTGATAGGGTTGGCAATTCAAATGAGAAGAAACTGAAATCAGAACAAGTTGAATGGGATTGTGATGTTGCAATGACATCTTTGAATCCTTAAGCAATAGATGGTGGCTGTATTGACAATATGTTCAATAGTTTTAAAGAAGTGCAGCTTGGTGATATATTCTCTCATAAGGAAGAGCTATAACTGAATATAATAATGATAGCTGTTGTTAGACAGTTCAATATAAGAGTCAAGAAGTCCACGAAAGAGTTATTGGTAATGGATTGTACGGAGAAAGGTTGCAAGTGGTAGCTACGTGCGACAAAACTTGTAGGGTCAGAAGCTTTTTGTGTGTGAAAGTACATTCCAGATCACACATGTTCTCTTGATGCGCTTGTTTTTCACCGTTCACAAGCAACAAGTAAATTGATTGAAAATTGTATCAAATGGAAGTATGAGGGTGTTTCTCAGTGTTACCGTCCAAACGACATAGTTGAGGACATGAAGAAAATGTATGGGCTGACTTGTAATTATAATAAAGCATGAAAGGCTAGAGAGGTTGCTATGACGTTAGTAAGGGGATCACCGAAATAGTTTTATAGTGTGCTTCCATTGTATTGTGTGATGTTGGAAATGAAAAATCCAAGGACTATAACCTATATTGAATGTGATGCTTCTAATCGATTCAAATACTTTTTCATAGCATTAGAAGGTTCTATTATTGGATTTAGATCTTCCATTAAGCCTGTTATAGCTATTGATGGAACTTTCTTGAAATCCAAGTATAAAGGTACCCTATTTATTGCCACTTGTATGGATGTAAATAACTAAGTGTACCTATTATTTTTTGGCGTTGGAGATTCAGAAAATGATAATGTATGAATTTGGTTTATGACAAAATTGCATAGGTGTATTGGAGAAGTTGCTGATTTTGTGTTCATTTCAGACCGAAACACAAGTATAGCAACGATATTGCACATTCCTTTCCAAGGGCATTACATGGAATATGTAAGTATCGCTTGGGGCAAAATATGAAGGCCAATTGTAAAGGTGGCGATGTGTAGTAGTTGTTTTACAAGGCTGCCAAAGCATACCAAGTTTCAGTGTTCGATGCGCTTATGTTCCAATTCACAGGAGTTAATGGTAAAGCAGCTAAGTATTTGATGCTTGTGGAACCAACTAGATGGGCTAGATATGAGTGTCCTGGTAGAAATATTCCATAATGACATCAAACATTGCAAAGTGTTTGAATGTCATTTTGAAGGAGGCACGAGAGCAACCGATCACGAAGTTAATAGGGCATATATGTGGTGTACTTCAAAAATGGTTTTGGGAAAGGCGTGACTAATAGAAAGATGCAAAAATGCCAACGCCAATAACTAGATGGGTTAAAGCCAAGTTGTGATAAAGGATGAAGAAAGCCTATAGGTATCATATGTGTGCCATTGATATAGATAAGTACATTGTCATCGATGACTATTTGAATCCAGTTGTGAACCTGTAGAATAAAACATGTAATTGCAAAAAATTTTAGAGGGATCAACTGTCATGTGCACATGCACTAGGAGTCTGTAGTAGTCGCCATCTATCTTGTTACAACTACTATGCCCGTACTATATGTCGAAAATATTAGCAGAAGCTTATGCAACTTCCATTTATCCGGTTGGGACTGAAGATGACTAGATTTGGCCTGACCATCTTGAAGTTCTTGTTGTCCTACCATCTGAAGGTCGTAAGCCTCATGGACGACCTACTACAATAAGAAAACTTTCGAAAGGTGAACATAAGAAGCAATCAAAGTGCAGTAGATATAGTGGCATCGGACACAACAGACAAAAGTGGAAGGCACCAATTCCGGTATTATAAGTTACTACACGAAAACAAACTGCCGGATTTACAATGTAAGAAGCAACTCCATTATCATAATATAAATTGTACTGAAATTGGTTTTTATTCTTTGTTTTGTTTGTTGTGAAATTGGTTTGTATTTTTGTTGTAACATGAAATGCAATTTGGATATCATCAGGTCAACCTGAAACTGGAATATATGAGTTTTCAAACAAGCTGAATTTACTAGGAGTTTATCACACCGGCTGAATCTTTCTCAACATTCTTAATTTAAGGTTAAGGAAATTCAACACGAAGCATATGCGGTACCATTTGAAACAGTGCAAATGAGAGATACGAAGTAGACTACAGTAGTTTGTAAAAGATTACAAGATGTACATTCCATCAATGATGCTGCTAGCTTAAAAGGTACAAAATTCCATAGCCTAACAAAGAATATGCTTCAGTCTCATGTTACAAGAGGGTTTTGGCTAATAAACTTCTGTTATGTAATGCTCTTTAATTTTTTTGTATACTATCTTTAACTTTATTTGCTGCTTTTCTGTTGATAGGGCCTTCAAATTTTATATTGAGCATTTTCCATGAAAGGACACAACTTGTCTCTTGTAAGACGAAAATGGGGAAGAGTACAAAAAAAACTAGCTTGCCCAAAAGATTGGCATAAGTGGTGGTTGGAGAGGATTTTCCATTGCTTACAAGATACGGAAGGGGAATGTTGCCAAAGTTCTGCATGTTAGCCCAATCAAATTAATTGTTGATTGTTTGAACTTTGTTGACATGTTTACATTTAACATTTCAACTTTCGTTTAGAAAAATGCAATGTCAAATTGCTATTACACTAGTGCTCAACAACAGTACACAATTACTAGAAGGAGAAATTCAGTGTTGTTGGGATCGATTGGATTGCTTCACAAGCGATATCTTCAAAAATCAAATTTATAGCATAATATTGTTGCATAAAGCTCTTTCATGGATAAAGCTCTTTTACAGATTAGTGTTGAAAGAAATCAAGCTTTCTTTTTCCTTTTGCAAGATTGTTGAATTTGATTTACATACATTTAACATGCATCTATTGCATTGTATTTTTATTAAATCTGAACTACTTGTTTGTTGTATATCCTCTAACAGGTATACATTGTGACATGCAATGGTTCAGATGACGTCGATGGAGCGCTTGGCCTTCTAAAATCAATTCCTTGCTATAGACAATTGGACTTTGGTACTTGGGAGCCTTTTGTGCAAGCCATTCCATTTAGACATAGTCAAACTAAGCCGCTGTCAGATCATTCAGATCACGAAAGCAAAGATCTTGGCTCTGATGTGCTACATAGAATAACACTATGTGAATATGTCATCAACTACAATAAAATTAATAGTATTGATGATTTCAGCATTATTATCATTACTTTTTAAGTTTGCAGCATAAATTAAACTATTTCAACTACAAATGTTGAATGACTAGTATACATTGTGTACATGCTTGCGTTCACTTGTAACCATTGGATTATCATTAATGAAATCAACATAATTAGTGAAACTAGATTTATAAGTTTGTTCTTTAAACAAAATTAAAGGCAAAAATTGTCATTCGTACAATTGGTCGATTAAACCCAGCATTCTCGTATCAACTCATCATAAAATGGAAATAACACCATTTACGCATCAAATGATCAAATAATGCAGTTGCAAGTACAATAAAATTAACATTAGAGGGCAAAGACATAGATGAGCATCACACTAAATTGAACACAAAATAGTATGTCATAATTTTCTTAAGCTTTAATACAGAAGACCTGTGGCATAAGTTGGAAAGATAGGAGTTATCAATGAGAGTGATGATACCTAACAACAGCAAAGAAAGTAGATTCTTAGCTCCATGAAAACATTCCTTTATACCAAGTTGAAGCAATTGAATGCATCTGATGTTTGTTATTTTCGTGTAGATTGCATCATCATCTTCCTCGGCAATGTGTTTTGTAATCTCTTCCTCTTGCTGTTGAACAGTTTCCCTCAGCAACTTGGCAACATCTTGTCTGAATCAACGACTGCAACATCCTGGCAACATCAGCCACTACATTGCGAGAAAAATAAACAAAACCCTAGCAATTCTCATATATAAATGAATGTCAATTCTTAAATCCCCAAAATTCACCTAATCAATGCATATATAAACGAATCAATTCTCATATCCATATCCATAACCAAAACCCTAATAAATAAACACTAAGCAAAAAACCCCTGAGTTGGGATTCTTTACTAAAAAGACCGGATTCTCAACATACAAAATAGGAATAGAATCCCAACCAAAACATTGGGGATTAGGTAGGGATTCACAACCTTCGAGTTGGGACTCCTAACCTCCAGGATGAGATTGTTTTCAACTGCAGGTTGAGAATCCCTACCTACAGATTGGGAATCTCAAACTTAAGGTTCAGAATCCCTACTCTCATGTTGAAAATCTCAACCTACAGATTATGAATCCCAACCTACAAGTTATGAATCTCAACTTGTAGATTAGGGCTACCGAACCTCCAGGTTGGGAATCCCCAATTTTGCAAGTTGGGATCACAACTTTCAAGTCAGAAATCCCAACATGCAAGTTGGGATTCCCAACCTCCAGATTGGGTTTCAACTTGCATTTCAGAAAGTATGTTCAACCTATATTAGAAATCCCAATCTTGAAGTTCGAATTTCCAATTTGGTGGTTGGGAATTCTCACGTAATTTCCAACTACCAAGTTAGGAATCCCAACCTCCAGATTGGAAATTCCAACCCTCGAGGGGGGACTCCTACCTTAGAGGTTGGAAATCCACATCTGGAGGTCATAAATTCAAACCTTAATGTTGGAAGCTATACCAAATTGAAATTCATCACAACCTTGATGAATTATCTAACATAAACCAAACTCATAGTTTGAAATTCAATCCATGATTTACAATACCCATAAACAACACCACAAGTGGAATCATTTACAAAATTTAAAAACAGAATGTCAATAATGTTAACAACATCACACTGTTTAGGCTACAACTAACATAAAATCACTAAGGCTACCATAACAAAAACACCCCACAAGCAATGTGTTCTTAATGTCGAGTTTTTTCTTTGATGCTGCAGTTGTCACTCAGCTTCAACTTCCTGCTTCTTCCTCCTGCAACATTTTGCCTATTCTTCTGTCAACCTCTTCCTTCTTCCATCTTTTTCTTTTTCTACTAGTTTCTGATTGAAAATAGTTTCAGTTTCGTAATGGAGAGCCGTATGGACTGTAGGTGGGTAGAGGAGACTTGAGAGTCGTCACTCAGATGACATTGGATGGTGGGTGGGTCAGCGTTTGTTCCGAATTGGATAATAGTGGGTGAAGGAGTTGTCAAGTCAGTAGCTTAGGTTTCTTACAGACTAAATAACATGAAAGACTTACATGATGAGATAGTGAACGACGGTGGGTGGGTCGGGTTTCTCGACTTCCATGTTGGCATTCGGACGGTGGTGGGTAGAGGTAGGATGGTCGTGGGTGGAGATGTGAGGTTGACGAGGATCAAGGGTCAAAGAAAATTGTTGGACACTGATAGAGTGACCAATAGTAGGTAGAGGTGATATGCAATGGTGTGGGGCGATGGTGTCGACTTCAGACAATGGGTTGGGAATCTTAGCGCGAGAATGAGAGAAAAAAATTGGGAATAGAGAGAGTGTGTGACAAGTTTGGTAGAGAAAAAATGGGTAAGCTAATTGTAATTGAGTTAACTAATCGGGGTATTCTTGTCCAAAAATAAACCAATCTAGACAGCTTTACAACTAAAGGGTTAGTTCTCAATCGGGTCATCCTAAAAAGGTTAGTTTTTAATAAAACTGTAAAATTTAATCCTGTCCAATTAAAGTCTAGAAATCTCATAAGCCCACATTCAATGGTGACTCTCAGAGAACTCATAAAGGGTATTAATGAGGTTTAACCATATTAATGAGATTCTCTCATTAACACAGAAGCTGGGATCAAGGGAACGGATCCCTTGATCCCAACTGCCATTACACCCCTATCCACTCCCCATTTATAAAAAGTGAGCAACCAAGGATACATCGAATCTCTTATTAACACCGCCGTCACTAAGCCAAAATCATTATAGACACTCAATTGTCAACGTAATCTACACTATTTCGACATGGTATTAATTTAAGGGCAACTACTCTCATCCTACACTAGTCTCAACAATCCTATCTCCTTCATCTTTCATACACCACCAGTGTAACCGTAATTCATACGCTCATTTTTATTTTCTTATTCTATATTTATCTCTTATTTTTGGAACACCCCAACAGAATAGTGTCACAGAAAGGAGAAAGCGGACCCTTTTAGACATGATGAGATCTATGTTTAGTTTTTCATCATTACCTAGTTCATTCTGGGGATATGCATTGCAAATTGCAATGTATATTTTGAATGTTGTGTCATCTAAATCAGTTCCAAAGACACCTTTAAAGTTATGAAAATGTCGTAAAGCTAGTTTACGACATTTTCGCATATGGGGATGTCCAACACATATGCTGAAGAACAAGATTGGGAAGCTGGAACCACGTTCAAAAGTTTGCCTATTTGTAGATTATCCTAGAGAGAAGTTGGATTCTTTTATAGTCCTAAAGAAAACAAAGTGATTGTATCGACAAACGCTACTTTTCTTGAAGAGAACTATACGAGATATTACAGACCTCGAAGTAAAGTTGTACTAAAGGAGTTACTTCCTAGGTCGAATAATACACCGTCAGCAACAGTTGTTGACAATGACAAAATATAGACCACATCTAAAAGTCAGATAGATTCTCATTAGAATCATCTACCACTTCATCATAATGTGAGGGTTATTAGACCACCAGTTCGCTACAGAGAGATCAAAAAGGCACAAATTGCTATATCTGATGAGAGTGTAGATGATCCATTGACATATCATGATGCAATAGAGGATTCTAATAATGAGGAATGACTTAAAGCCATGAATCTCATGATGGAGTCTATATACTCTAACTCAGTCTGAGAACTTGTGGATCAACTAGATGGAATAAAACCCATAGGTTACAAGTGGATCTATAAGAGGAAGAGATAAGTGGATAGAAAGGTAAAGACCTTTAAAGCTAGACTAGTAACAAAAGATTATACCCAGAAAGAGGGATTGACTATGAGGAAACTTTCTCGTCAGTAGCTATGCTTAAGTCCATTTGGATTATTCTTTCCATTGCCGTAATGTCTTGACTATGAGATTTGGCAAATGGACGTCAAGACTGAGGTTTTTAATGATAATCTTGATGAAAGTATCTATATGGTACAACCAGAGGGATTTGTGTCTCAAGGTCAAGAGTAAAAAGTTCGCAAATTGTAAAGGTCCATTTATGGGCTGAAGTAAACATCTCGATCTTGGAATATGATGTTTGATACTTCGATCAAATCTTATAGTTTTGAGCAAAGTATTGATGAACCTTGTGTATACAAATGAATTACCGATAAGAAAGTGATTTTCCTTGTACTTTATGTTGACGATATTCTACTCATTAGGAATGATATTGAAATATTGTAGACGTAAAGAGCTGGCTCGCTAGATTCTAAATGAAAGATTTAGGAGAGGCAGTTATATTCTCGGGATCCAAATAATACGAGATTGTAAGAACAAACTGTTAGCGTTGTCTCAAGCATCGTATATCGATAAGATTCTTATGCGATTTTTGATGCAAAACTCCAATTATATTCTGCCTTTTCCTCATGGAGTTTATTTGTCTAAGGAACAATGTCCTAAGATATCTAAAGAAATTAAGGATATGAGACGAATTTCCTATGCATCTGCAGTAGGCAGTCTCATGTATGTTATGTTATGCACGAGACCGAATATATGCTATTCGGTAGGAATAGTTAGTCGTTATCAATCCAATCCAGGATTTAATCACTGGGTGGCAGTAAAATATTTTCTCAAGTATCTTCGGAGAACGAGAAACTATATGCTAGTGTATTCTGGAAAGGATTTGATCCCATTAGGATATACAGATTTTGATTTTTAGTCGGATAAATATTTAAGAAAATCTATGTCTAGATCAGTATTTACCCTTGGTAGTGAAACCATTGTATGGAGGAGTGTTAAGCAATTATGCATTGCTGACTCCACTATGGAAGCCGAAAATGTAACAGCTTGTAAAGCAGCTAAAGAACCGGTATGGCTACGTAAATTCTTGAATGATCTGGAAGTTGTTTTAAATATGGATAAACCACTTATCATTTATTGTGATAATAGTAATGCAATGGCCAATTCCAAATAACCAAGAAGCCATAAATGAGGGAAGTATATAGAGAGGAGATATCATCTCATTAGGGAGATTGTACAAAGGGGAGATGCGAACGTGATGAAGATTGTAAAACCCAAAACCTCAATCGTCGGAAAATGAATTATTTTTCGATGTATCGCATTTTCGATCGAAAAAATATTTTTTCCATTCTAGATAATTCGGAATATTTTTAGAAAAGAAATAATAAAATAATTTAGAGTTCGTAGAGGTGAATCTGAAAATTTAAAAATAATTCCGAAGGCGAAATCAAGTCATAAGCGGATTACCCGGACGGACGGAAACGAATTGGATTTCGAAAGCGGAATGGAAAGCATGGAAAAGCAAGTGGCAAGCAAAATCCATGCATGAAGGACACGTGTTGCACATGTAAAGAAATGAGCAAGACAAGTGTTAGTTATGCAAGGTGAATGAGGGACACTTGTCATGAGGAAGCAAACTAAATATATATCAAATTTAAAGTGAAGATTGAAGCCAAATTCAACCATTCGGTCTCATTTGTTTCAAATCCGAGAAAGAAAGAGTGAGAGAAAGAGAGTTTAAAATGAGAGACATTTGAGAGAGAAATCAGCACCATCATTCACGGTCTTCTTCATCTCCAAAACCGAGAGCCCTCATGAAATGAAGGAAGCTTGCACGGTCTCCATTCTATTTTCTTTCTTCATTTGAGACCGAGAGCGAGAGATAGAGAAAGAGAGAGCTTGAGAGATCGTGAGATCAAGAGCGGTGCAGACCAGAAAGCAAACCTAGAGGACAAGCTGCTCGTACATGTAAAGACAGATCCAAAAGTACCAAACCGTGAACTGATTCGAGAAAGTGCAGCCGTGAACTCGTGAGGGGAAGAAAGAACGAGCAGCGCGCATCTTCAAGCACGAGCTGCATGCATTGTTCAAGTTGAAATCCCAAGTTGTGTAGCTGTCATCCCTTCCTTCCCATTCGATTTTCAACAAGTTAGAAGGTGAATTTTTAAAATTAGCAGCTTGTGTGTGTGTGTGTGTGTGTGTGTGTGTGTGTGTGTGTTCAGACCGTGAGCCAAGAAAAGCAAAAACCAAGAGGGATTAGGGGTTGTTGTGGTGCCGTGAATTAAGATTTAATTTCAGCAGTTGCAGCTTGCATTGAAGGAGTTTTGAGGGCTGTTTTGAGTGGTTTCAATTCATGCATGTAGGTGAAAGGGGCGTTGCTTGCTGCCGTGAGTCATCCTTGGTGTCGTCTTGCCGTCGCGAACACTTGGGGGCTATTTCGAAGGGAAGAACAGCTCACACAAAGGTAAGTGCTATCCCGTTTGGTTTCATTGTGACGTTTCAAGTAGTTTTTAGAGGTTACATATGTCATTTGGATTGAAGGAAGCTCGCAGAAAGGAAATGAGTTTGGGCAGCACCTTCGCGCAAGCGTTTCGAAGTTTCGAAAGGTATTTTGAGTTTTATGGATTTCATTTTGATGGATAATGATTAGGATGAGTTGAGAATGAATTTTAATAATGTTATGATTGGGTTTTAGGATTTAGAACCTCGTTAGTGTGGAGGTTCGTGCGAATGTGTTTCATTATGATTGCGGATGAATTTTGATGTTGAGATTGTTGTGTAAAATTTGTTGTAGGGCCTATTATGTTATGTTTTTAATTTTAAGTTCGTCGTCATGTAAAATGATACATATTTGTGTGTTTTAATGTATCAAAAAGTTGTTCGGACATTGAAAAATCGTTTCCGAGCAATTCGGATAAGTTTTCCGCGAATGCAAATGTATTTAGTGTGCGATTTTCGTTGTCAAATGTGAAATTGTATATGATGTTAACAAGCTGTCATGTTGTGTGATTACGTTCATTAAAGTGTTAAATGTTGACGTTAGGATGGATCAAAATATATTAAAATTAATTGGATAGTTTTCGTTGCGTGCGATTATATTAAATCGTTAATTTTCGGAGTTGAAACAGAAAACGAAATAATTTTATTGATGATCATTTATGTGTCATGTAGTATGCTGTCATGATTTTCATTTATATGTATCAAAGTGTTTGAATCTTCGTTTTCCATGATTTGAGTGAAGTTACAAGTTGTATTGATGATAAGTTTGATTGGAAACGAAATAATCGTGCAAAGTGTTAAAAAGGATAATTCTCGATAAATTGTAGAAATCGCGTAAGTTTTACATTATTCGTTTAGATTCGAATATTCTTCTTGTTGAATCCATTTGAGTGTGATTTCAATGATATTGATTGAGAATAAATGACGTTATTGTTGGTTTCGAAATAGTCGAAAAGCTAGCGAATTCCTGTGTGATTTAAGTTTAGTATTTATGCGAGCCATGTTTTAATGAAAATCTCGATTGAAACCAATTGTAGGTGAACTGGCGAGCGAACGAGATCCGTAGTGAGAGTGGTGTTAAGTTAATTGGAAGCAAGTTGTAAGTATGAATTTTATAAAAAGTTTCAATGCATTTTATTATATGAATATGATTTCATTATATGAAATCATATTTCATACAATGCATGTATAGCTTTAAATGATTTATATTGTGAATGTATATATATTCTTCAAGTAAAGTAAATTAGTAAGTTTAAATGATATACATGCATAGAAATATTATTTGCGAAAGTTATATGCATATTACCGAGATTTTGTATATATATGCCTTTGGTTTACCTAGTTACACCCGGCCGAAGTATTCCATACGTGTATGGTAAGTTGGGGGGAGTTACTGACTTTGGAGGGATCGAATCTGTTAGTCGTCCTCTGCATGTATGGGATATTATAGATCTGCCTGATATTGAAGGGAATCGCGATCCCAGAGTTGTTTCCACATCTGCAACTACATTTGGTGAGAGTTCCCTTAATCCTAGTGGCATGTCTTCGCACCGTTATAAAGGATAAGTTTCCTTGGGTTGCCAAATAGGCTAGTAAGAAAACGAGAAACGTCGTTAGACGTGAGTTTCAGAAAAACAAGAAAAGTATTTAAGAAAAGTGTAATAAAGTATCTTTTGCATTTAAAACGAGTTTTACAGTTTTCAGAAAAGTAAAGTAAGTAGTAGTTTCCAACATATTTTGGGAGGAATATTATCTTGAGTAAAAGTATAGTTTATATTAAATTACCCACTCACTAAGTTATTCTCACCATCATTTTTCCTGTTTTATTAAAATTCTACTCAGGTACAAGTATGAGCAGCGCAGCGGAAGCCTCTCCGTTGGACGTACAGGCGAGCTAGAGACGCGACCCCACTACACTAGTTTTAATTAAGTTATCATGTACTGCAATTACTATCATTTTCAAACTTATCAGTATTGTAAATATTGTTTTGGATAATTAATTTTATGGTAAATGTCATGCACGATGTTTTAAGATTTTAATTAAGTTGATTTTAATATCATTGAATTCTTAAGTGTGTTGTGAATGGTTGTGTGTCTGAAAAAGGGCTCGAGGCCCATTAGTTTGATAAAATATATTGAATGAAATTATACAGGTTTTGTGAAGTTTTTCCAAGGTGAAAATGTTAGAAAAACAACCGTCGTGCTGCCGGATTTCCGTAAAAATCTATTGTCGTAAAGTTATTTTCAACGAACAAAACTCCTACCCATTTTTAGAACTAAAAGAGTTTTAAACATTTTCAGATAAGAAAGAGGCTTAACTCCATGGGAACTTTTCAGTCGGAGCAGATCTCGACTGAAAAACCACCGTAAGGTGCCAGGCAGGTTGCCTAACTAGTATAGTTAGGGAGAGGCCTGTCAAAGATTGCATCACAAGATAATCTTGCTTATCCGTTTATGAAGACTTTAACAGTTAAAATGTTTGAAGGTCATCTAGAGGGTTTAGGATTACGAGATATATCTCATCTGCTTTAGGGCAAGTGAAAGATTGTTAGGGTTTCTACCCTAAGAGCTTGTAATTATGTAAGCAGTTTTAATAAATATTAATAAAGCATTCATTTTATTCAATTTATATATTTTGCAAAATTATATATATCATGAGAAACATCTTTAATTACTGATGTAGTTTCAAACTAAGTATATAAGTTGTATATGCAAGCGGATTTAGTTTGAGATAAGTAATCTAAAAAGTCCATAGAAAGCAAACAAAGTTGAGTACTTTATTTATGGTAAATCTACAGTTGCAGTCCATTTTGTATTCAATACAATAGTTTTATCCAAGATTATTTATGTAATAATATGGAAATGAAGACACCTTATATAATAAAGATTATATAGGATTGGACCACGATAAATATAAGTCTCTTATTAACATCTGTTAAACTTAGAGATTTATATTTATCGACCAAATGATCTTAATCTTGAGTATATATGAATTGATCTTAATTCTGAGTAAATTATGGACTTCTACTTGTTGAGTTATATCTTTTAATTTACATGGGTGAGATCAGTGTAGATGCTCGATCAATAACTTCGTATTTTGGAGATATGATTTAGTAAGTAACTGGGAATATTCTACACGATAGTGGAATCCACTCATTCTTGCGAGAAGTAGAGAAGTAGTTCCCTTAAGAGTTGATTCAGATTTTGAACAACATGAGCGCTCAACTTTTCATTCATATGAAAAGAGAAAGATAAATTCATAAGTTTTTATGGATATATTGTTCGTTAAAGAATCAATGGTACTTAAGGATAAAAAAATAATTAGAGGGGTAAACGGATATTTTGACCTAACTTTAATTATGAACTGTTTGTGGAGGGTAAAATCATATGTAGTGATTAAATCAATGAATACTAAAATTTTCAGATTATATAAAAACATCTACAGTTTTGAGAGTGCAATCTTATATTTTTAATGGAGTAATTCTAAGATTAATAATAGTAAATTATTAATTAAAGAGTTTAATTAATAATTCTGATATTATTAGAGCTCAAAACTGCTGGTCTTTCGGGTCCCCTTGATAACTCATTGCACTATGAGAAACTTACATATAGAATATTGTGATTGGGTCGTCCAATTACAACTGTTACGTAACTAGCAAAATTTGTGTTCACTTGGTATTTGAATAATATTGATTATTCAAATTATTTGATAATTAATTAGTTAATTATTAATTATGAATTAATAATTATTTAATTAATTTATAAGAGGTTTTGAATTCGATTTTCAGTAGTGACAGGGTATAAATTAATTATGAATTAATTAGAGGTCATAAGTTTAATTTCAAAATATAACATGAATTAATTTTAAATTAATTATATTATATGAAGCAAAAGTTTAATTTTAATAAACATAAGGTTTAATATTAATTTTGATTAATTAAAACCCTAAGTGGTTGCCTATAAATAGAAAAGGAATAGTCTTATTTTTTTACTAGAAGTTATTTTTGGTTTTGATGTACGTTATTTGAAATAGTTTTTTTTTTTTTTTTACAGCATAATACAGAGAAGAATGTATAACCAAAATCAAATATTCACCTCTTAAATATATATTATTTATTCTTTTTAGAAAAAAAAAATTAATAAAAAGTTAACACAATTCTATATAATTGAGCTCATTCACTTGTTTCTTAGTGTAGAAACATATTAAGGAAGATTAGGTGGTGAACAATCCACAGAGATCAATATATAAAGTAAAAATCTGATTTTTATTTTTTTATATTATTTTATTTCCTTGTTTTATGGATATTGGGTTCTTGATTTTTTTAAAAAATTTTAAAACTCAGTGTTCCGCAAATTTTTATTTTTTAATAAAAATAATTATTTTTTTTTCCTTCACTATGAATGCTACAAATGAATTTACATTTGAAAACGAGAAGTTTTTAAAAACATAAGGGTCAAAATAAAGTTCTTCCTTTTAAATATCAATGACATATTTGATATTATCTAAATTTTGAGAAGATTAATGTAGATATGAAAGAATATTCAAAATCTTCTAGAGAATCTGTATATGTCTTGATATATTCATAAAATATCTTGATATTCTCAAAATATCCTCTATTTTACAAAATATCTTAATATTTTTAAAAAGAAAAATTTAGGCTGATATATTTTAGGCTATTTTTCTTCTTATTAAAATTTAAATTTTAAAGAACAAGTTACCTAACATAATATAATAACACTATTAATAGGGTTAAAAATGTCATTTTAAATTTTTAGTTTAATTTTACAATTATGAAAAAAATTATGGTAACTATGACACCTAAGGATGGCAAGGGGTCTGATCAAGGTCGGACTAGCTTGTTCAAAACTAGTTTCCAAACCTAAAATATGTTTTGAGTGGGGTGCCACATACTCAGCCCATAACATGAATGAGTTTTCGATTTTCACACCAACCTCGAATTTGTTTGAGGCAAAGTGACCTATACTTAATCCGTTTTGACATGATTCATTAAAAAAATATTTTAATGTAAAATTTAACTTCAACTCAAACATAAATTTACATTTAAATTAAAAAGAAAAATATTCTTAATTTTAAATATATGCTTAAGTTCAAACATAACTTAAAGTTTAACATCAAATTAAATTCACACCTTAATTTGAATTCAATTACACATCATGTTATTATCTAAAACTTAAAAAACCTAAATTTAAACATAAACTGACACTAAAATAATATAAAGAATATAAAAAGTATCAATCTATTAAAATAACCACTTAAAATTTCATTTAAATATCCCAATTATATATTAGAATAGTTTGTTTCATAAGTAAACTTAAAAGAGCAACATTAAATAATCAAAACAATAATACACAACAGTTAAAAATAAACTATAATAATAATGATGATGATAATGACAACAATGATGATGACAACGTTGATAATATGATCATGACTGAAATAATTTTAGTGTATAATAAAAATATTGTTATAAAATATAGCTTAAAAGTAATGAATATAGAATAATAAATATAAGTAAAAGTATGAGAGAAAGTGAGAAAATAATTCAATTGATGTATTTTCTAAATACTACAATATAGGCCTATTTATAGGTAAATTTAATAATCATTTTCATAATGAAATATCAACAAATAAAGTAATGAATATTATCAAAGAAGGAAGTGGTGTTAAGACCATATATTTATAACACTCCCCATTGGGCCTACATCACTTGATAATACTCTTCGAGATTCTTGGATGTACCAAATACTGTCTCATTAAAAACTTTCCAGTAAAATCCAATGGAATAAAAATTGGTCAAAAGGGAAAAAGAGTGCAGAATACAAAACTCCAAAAAGAGATGACATATTCCCTTGATGAAAGTAAAAGATATGTCATAATCTGCTGGATCAAAAATTTAATAATATTATAAATTTAATTGTATTTGGAAGTGTTTGAAAAGACTGCCTCGTTAAAAACCTTATCAGGAAAACCCAGTGGAATAAAATCTGATCGAACGGAAAAAGAGTGTTGTGCATATATGTCCATATTGACTTAATATACTCCCTCTAAAAAGTATATAACTGTTACTCTTGTAGTTCTTCGAAGATATTAAAAAATATGTTTGACTTCATTCTAATGTCTTTGAGTTGATGGACTAGCATTCCCTCTGATTTGTGCTTGATCTTTAAGCTGAGATAATATCTTGTTTTCTCAAAATCTTATATCTCAAATTCTCTTTTCAAATATTCAACAGTTCTTAGGAGCTCTTCAGGAGTTCTAATTTAATTAATGTCATCGACATATATTGTTACAATTACAAATCCAGATTTTGATTTTTTTTATGAATACATAAGGACATATAGATCATTAATATATTATTCTTTTATGATATTCACTGAAACGATTATATGACATTCATCCGGATTGCTTTAAGCTATATAAAAACCATTTGTAATTTTATTGAATATAAGTTACGAGAATTTGAATTATATACTTCAGATATTTTAAATTTTTCAAGGATTTTCATGTATATATTGGTATCTAATGATCCATATAAATATGTTGTTGCCACATTCAAAAGACGCATTTAAAGTCTTTTAGAAACTACCAAACTAATTAAAAATTGAAACGTAATCGAATCCATCATAAATGAAAACGTTTCATCTTTCAAATAATAACCATTTATTTTCATCAAATTTGATGTCTTCAGGCGTCGGGACTATCAGCTCAAATACAACATGTTTGGTTAATGAAATCAATTCTACTTAAATTGCTTCATTCCACTTAGATCAATCATATCTTTTTCAACACTCATTGATATTATATAGTTCATGATCATCATTACGATCATAACTCCAAAATTCTCCAAGGAAAATTTTTGTATTTCCAAGATTTTATATCTCTTTAGGAGATTGTACCACTTCTGGGTCATTAGCCTCTGCAAGGGCTGTTAATTCTCATCATATGAAATTAACTATGAGATAATTTATTTTCACATTATCAATATTAGGTTTTCACAATAAACCTTTGAGATATAATTATATCTTATTGTCTCAATTTTCATATAAGTAATTATTTTGATCAAAATATATGATGTCTTCAAGCATCCACTTAACAAGTTTAATACAACTACATAATTATAGCTTTGCTTTTGTTTTGATCAATATTTTTTATGTCGATATTTATCCACAATATGTTATTTAATATCTTCATCATTTTTCTGTAATATGCAGAACAATAAAAATATAAGATCTTAGTTTTCTTTAAGTTTTCAGTACACATGCTGATAGACCCCGATCTTACTGTTCTCAAAGAATTCATTTTCGACGATTAGATAAAGAATAAAGAGTCTAGAAATAATGCAAGAGGTCCGGTTAGAATTCGATTATATTTATAAGGCCCTGAGTATCGTGTTAGGAAGAAATGAGAATTTTCAGTTAATAGTATTTGGATCCAGATAAATAGTATTTTATTTTTAAAAAGATCCAAAAGTTTGTATTTAAGATCGAATTTGGACCCGGTTATATTGTTCAGGGTCATGAATTTAGATTCGATACTAAACAAAAGTTTTCGGTGAATAGTAGTTTTCGGACGGAAATTTTTGAAAATTGACCTTAAGGGTCGAAAAGATCTAAAAATAGTATGAGAGTATAAAGAAACA
This sequence comes from Dimocarpus longan, assembly GCA_022984855.1. Lineage (NCBI taxonomy): Eukaryota > Viridiplantae > Streptophyta > Magnoliopsida > Sapindales > Sapindaceae > Dimocarpus > Dimocarpus longan. The sequence goes on along the minus strand of CM041015.1, from coordinate 16,028,246 downwards.
GAAACAGATCAAAAAGAAGACCATTCGAATCAGTTTTAAGCGATCCGAAGAAAATTACGATATTGCCCTTTTGAGAGATTAATAGGTTTTAATGAGTTTAAATCCAATTGAATTTTTTTCGAAGCATGAGACTGATAGATAAGACACTCAATTAGAGTATTTCATGGTCAATTTGAAGATTAAATGACCATGAAATATTTTCAGAATATTTTTCGATCAAAGTGAAATTATATCATAAAAAGGGCAAAATGGACATTTTAAGTTAAGTATTCATGGATCAAGCATGAGAATGATGTGCAGAAGTTTCAAGGAGTGTAACCCAAGTGAATGAGAATGAGTTAACGAGAATGAGTGTAAAAATCGAGTTTTTAAGCTATAGATACGTATAAAAAGATATCGGTTGATTCGATTAGATTTCGGTTAGGAACATTTCCTTTATTAAGTATATATGAGAGGTATCAGACCTAAATTGAAGTTTATAAAGTCGAATTGTCCATAAGATGTGTGTAGAATATTTGTGGAATATTTTTCAGAAGGATTAGGTATTGCTATTGAAATGAAAATTCACCAAGTGTAAGCCCTCACCAGATTTATTATTTTATGGTATTAGAAATATTCGAATTGAGTTACGGTCGAATCATATGCCTCCAGTAGTGTTATTTGAGGCTTATTAGATTTTCATATCGCAAGTCGGATATCGTTTGGCTAACCCCGGTACAATTACAAAGTGATTAGGTGAGCTTTACGTGTTAATCAAGCGAGGTGAGCTCACAGAATTCAACCAAGAAGAAAATAGATAAGTGTTTTTGAAAAGTAGTGGTTAGGGTTGTGCCACGTGTCATCCATGGATTGGTTGAAAAAAATAAGTGGATGAAAATAAGACAAGTGGACCAATAGAATATAAAATCATTTATTTTTGGGCACTAGTGAGATTATTGAAAGTTTAAGGTTATTAAATGAGATTTTCTTGAGGGACTTTATAGTAAATGAGCATTAAAATATTTATAAATAAATTTTGTCTCATTTGAGACATTTGGGATCGGCAATCAGAGAGAAAAGAGAGAGAAATCGGGTGAGAGGAGAGAAAAGCCGAGAGTGGAGAGAGAGAGTTTCACGTGTGCGCCGTGAGAGAGAGGGAGGAAGAGAAGGAGATCCGATCAGATTTTCGACTCGGTTTCTTCACGAAAGTTGTTCCTCGTCATCTCCTCTAGCTAACCCAATAAATTTGAAGCAAAACGGTTGTCTATTTGGTGAATTATTTCAGTTTAAAGATTAGTATTTATATGAAACCCATTTTTTTTCTTTGGTTTATTTTCGAATCAGAGATTAGGGATAATAAGAGGGATATGTGAGGATGATTTTGGTATGATTTTGGAGTGATTTGGTGGAAGAAAAACAGATAAAACGAGAGAGGGAAGTCGTAGAGAAAAATGGGTTTTTTATGAAATTTGATCCCGTTTTCGATCCTAAAGCATTAGATTGATGTTTTAGAGGGTAAGGAATAATCTTTTGAAGTTAGATTTCGAAAACGAAAAGTTTAGGATCGATTTCGGAGCTAAACGGACGAGTTGAAGGGTGGTTTCTAAAAACCTTCTAAACGCGTTCGTTTAACGTTCGAAACAGTTTATTTAATTATAGTTGGGTGTTAGAACACTAGAGGATTGATTTTTGAAGTTGTCGGAAGTCCGGAGCGAAAAGTAGTTTTCGTTAGTAAACGAATCCGGTTGAATTTGGTTCCGAGTTTCCGACGAGGAGATTAAGTATTCTAAGGTATTCCTAGGAAAGAATAAGTAGAATTCATGTAGAGAAAACGGATTTCGAAAATCCCGGTTGAATAGAAATTTATATCCAAAATTTTAGGCTCTAAAGGATATAAATAAAGATAATTGGATTTTTATTGATTTTAAATATTATTTGAATGAGTTAAGTGACCCTAAATGGATATTTGATGTTTTAGGGTAAAAGTGGAGACTTTCGGAGGCATACGGAGGAGAATCGAATTTTATCCGAGGATGTGTTGTGAGTGGAACTACAAGTTTCTATTTATATCGTTTTAAAGTTTATTTTTTTAAAGTTAAAAGAATTTATTATAAATAGTTATTCTTTTATTAATTGAATTTATATTTTAATTCTAGCATAAAGATTTTAGTTTAATATTTATTTATTTATTTATATGAGAATTTATTGAGATGAGAATATGCTAGAATTAAATATTTTAGGCTTATTGCCTTAAGATTTAGAATATTTTAGTGTATTAAGAAAAAGAAATTTTAATAGCATATGGTTTATCCTAGCCCCAGTTTAGTACCCGGTCGAATACCCTATGCGTGATACGGTAGATGAGAGGAAGTTAGTCAGTGAGATTTGAGTCTAGTCGACTCATGTGTGAGCGAGGTATGAGTGATCCGTATGCACGTATAGGGTAGTGTAGTCGGTCCGCAGCGTGGGCCCGCTTTCGGCGACTACACATAGTAGATCCCCCACTGCTAGTGGTTAGCTAGATTTTATATGCTACCACGCCAGGAGTAGATATTCCCTGGGTTACCATTCAGGTGAGCACCAGAAAAGATTTTAAGAAAAGATTTCAGAAAGAAATTTAAAACGAGATTTAAAAGCAGTTTTTCTCACTCCTAGTGGTTAGCTAGAGTTTATATGCTACCACGTCAGGAGTAGATATTCTCTGGGTTACCATTCAGGTGAGCACCAGAAAAGATTTTAAGAAAATACTTTTAAGAAAAGAGTTTAAGAAAAGATTTTATAAAGTTTTAGAAAGAAATTTAGAACGAGATTCAAAAGCAGTTTTAAATGAGTTTTAGAAAGTATTTTAGAAAAATACTTTAGTTTTATTAAACTATTTTTGGGAGAAATTTAAGTGTAGAAATGAGTTTTAGTTTAAAAGTTACTACCACTCACTGAGTTATACTCACGTTTTTCTTTAAATGTTTTTCTTAAAAATTCTCCTGCAGATGCAGGAGCTAGTCATCCAGCCGACGAGGTTCAGTCAGACATGCAGGTGGACGTATAGGATGATATCTAATACATGTATATATGGTGTTATTTTGATCATGTATATGTTTATATAGATAGTTGTAAGTATTTTAAAGAAATCATGGATGTATTAGTTAAAAATGTTTTATTAAAGTTTTATATGAATCAGTTTTCTGATTTTAATTATTTGGTTGTGGTTGTGTTATGAAAAATGAGCCGGAGGCTCTGGAAGTTGAGACATGAATTTCATAGAAGTGTTTTTATAAACTGTATTTGAAACTTGCAGGGTGGCATAGTTTTAAAAACAGACGGTATGCTGCCGGATTTTCAATAGAAAAGCGAAAAATTTGTACCCCTGCCACCTAGTAAACGAGTTTAAAAAGAAGTTTAAAGAAAGTTTCGGTGCTCTGACGGGATTTCTTCGGACCAAAGTTAGGGTTCGTTGGAGTTCTGACAGAGTGCTACGGGGTCTTTCTCGGGTCCAGAGGAGGGATTCGGGAAGGGTTCCGTCACATGCCTTTTCAGAAACAACTGTGAACTTTCACATCTTCTTAAGGTAAACTATAATATTTATAGTTTGAGCACATTGACTTTTCCATATGTAATTAAGATTCCTTTTGAGTTTTACAAGGGGATATTTAAGGAGTTCTATCTCTTAAAAAAACATTTAACTCTTCAGGAATTGTATTTATATGATGAGGATTATATACAGCTTGAGCGTGATCTTTAAAATGATCATGATATTTTATTATTCATTTCAAAGAATAATAACTTAACAATCAAATTTACTTTTCACACTTCTATGTGTAACGAATGATTTATTTTGTTATCATTTACGTAAATTATTCTTCAAGAATAATTACCCAGATTAATATATTGGCAATGAATATAAAATCATTCAGGTATACAATTTTCAAGTAAACAATCTTTTGAACTTCAGGTTCATATGACTTATCATTTGATAGACCCCGATCCTAGTATTCTCAAAGAATTCATTTTCGACGATCAAATAAAGAATAAAGAGTCTAGAAATAATGCAAGAGGTCCGGTTAGAATTCGATTATATTTATAAGGCACTGAGTATCGTGTTAGGAAGAAATGAGAATTTTCAGTTAATAGTATTTGGATCTAGATAAATAGTGATTTTTTAAAAAAAAAATCTGAAAGTTTGTGTTTAAAATCGAATTTGGACCCGGTTATATTGTCCAGGGTTATGAATTTAGATTCGATGGGAAATGAAAGTTTTCGATGAATAGTATTTTTCGGACGGAAATTTTTAAATGAATAGTAAAATTTTCAAAAATTGACCTTAAGGGTCGAAAAGGTCTAAAAATAGTATGAGAGTATAGAGAAACAAAAATGGATCAAAAAGAAGACCATTTGAATCAGTTTTAAGCGATCCGAAAAAAATTACGATATTGCCCTTTTGAGAGATTAATAGGTTTTAATGAGATTAAATCCAATTGAATTTTTTTCGAAGCATGAGACTGATAGATAAGACACCCAATTAGAGTATTTCATGGTCAATTTGAAGATTAGATGACCATGGAATATTTTCAGAATATTTTTCGATCAAAGTGAAATTATATCATAAAAAGGGCAAAATGGACATTTTAAGTTAAGTATTCATGGATCAAGCATGAGAATGATATGCGGAAGTTTCAAGGAGTGTAACCCAAGTGAATGAGAATGAGTTAATGAGAATGAGTGTAAAAATCGAGTTTTTAAGCTATAAATACGTATAAAAAGATATCGGTTGATTCGATCAGATTTCGGTTAGGAACATTTCCTTTATCAAGTATATATGAGAGGTATCAGACCTAAATTGAAGTTTATAAAATCGAATTGGCCATAAGATGTGTGTAGAATATTTGTGGAATATTTTTCAAAAGGATTAGGTATTGCTATTGAAATGAAAATTCACCAAGTGTAAGCCCTCACCCAGATTTATTATTTTATGGTACTAGAAATATTCGAATTGAGTTACGGTCGAATCATATGCCTCCAGTAGTGTTATTTGAGGCTTATTATATTTTCGTATCGTAAGTCGGATGTCATTTGGTTGACCTCGGTACAATTACAAAGTGATTAGGCGAGATTTACGTGTTAATCAAGCGAGGTGAGCTCACGGAATTCAACCAATGAGAAATGAGATAAGTGATTTAAAAAGTAATGGCTATGGATGTGCCACGTGTCATCCATGGATTGGTTGAAAAAATAAGTGGATGAAAATAAGACAAGTGGACCAATAGAATATAAAATCATTTATTTTTGGGCACTAGTGAGATTAGTGAAAGTTTGAGGTTATTAAATGAGATTTTCTTGAGGGACTTTATAGTAAATGAGCATTAAAATATTTATAAATAAATTTTGTCTCATTTGAGACATTTTTGATCGTGAAATGAGAAAGAAACAGAGAGAGAAGTCGAGTGTTGCCGTGAGAGAAGCCGCGAGCGCACGCGAGAGAGAGAGAGAGGAAGAGAAGATGATTCGATCCGATTTTCGCCGCGGTTTCTTCACGAAAGTTGTTCCTCGTCATCTCTTCTAGCTAACCCAAAAATTTGAAGCAAAACGGTTGCCTATTTGGTGAGTTATTTCAGTTTAAAGTTTGGTGTTTATATGAAACCCATTTTTATTCTTTCGTTTATTTTCGAATCAAAGATTAGGGATAATAAGAGGGATATGTGAGGATGATTTTGGTATGATTTTGGAGTGATTTGGTGGAAGAAAAACAGATAAAACGAGAGAGGGAAGTCGTAGAGAAAAATGGGTTTTTATGGAATTTGATTCCGTTTTCGATTCTAAGGCATTAGATTGATGTTTTAGAGGTTAGGAAATAATCTTTTGAAGTTAGATTTCGAAAATGAAAAGTTTAGGATCGATTTCGGAGCTAAACGGATGAGTTGAAGGGTGGTTTCTAAAAACCTTCGAAATGCGTTCGTTTAACGTTTGAAACAGTTTATTTAATTATAGTTGGGTGTTAGAACACTAGAGGATTGATTTTTGAAGTTGTCGGAAGTCCGGAGCGAAAAGTAGTTTTCGTTAGTAAGCGAATCCGGTTGAATTTGGTTCTGAATTTTCGACGATGAGATTAAGTGTTCTGAGGTATTCCTAGGAAAGAATAAGTAAGATTCATGTAGAGAAAACGGATTTCGAAAACCCCGGTTGAATAGAAATTGATATCCAAAAGTCTAGGCTCTAAAGGATATAAATAGAGATAATAGGATTTTTTTATTGATTTTAAATATTATTTGAATGAGTTAAGTGACCCTAAATGGATATTTGATGTTTTAGGGTAAAAGCGGAGACTTCCGAAGACATTCGGAGGAGAATCGGATTTTGTCCGAGGATGTGTAGTGAGTGGAACTACAAGTTTTTATTTATATCGTCTTAAAGTTTATTTTAAAAGTTAAAAGAATTTATTATAAATAGTTATTTATTTATTAATTGAATTTATATTTTAATTCTAGCATAAAGATTTTAGTTAAATATTTATTTATTTATTTATATGAGAATTTATTGATATGAGAATGTGCTAGAATTAAATATTTTAGGTTTATTGTCTTGAGATTTAAAATATTTTAGTGTATTAGGAAAAAGAAATTTTAATAGCCTATGGTTTACCTTAGCCCCAATTTAGTACCTGACCGAATACTCTATACGTGATATGGTAGATGAGAGGAAGTCAGTCAGTGAGATTTAAGTCTAGTCGACTCATGTGTGAGCGAGGTATGAGTGATTCGTATGCACGTATAGGGTAGTGTAGTCGGTCTGCAGCGTGGGCCCGCTTTCGGTGACTATACATGGTAGATCCCCACTCCTAGTGGTTAGCTAGATTTTATATGCTGCCACGCCAGAAGTAGATATTCCCTGGGTTACCATTTAGGCGAGCACCAGAAAATATTTTTAAGAAAAGAGTTTAAGAAAAGATTTCAGAAAGTTTTAGAAAAAAATTGAAAATGAGATTCAAAAGCAGTTTTTCTCACTCCTAGTGGTTAGCTAGAGTTTATATGCTACCACGTCAGGAGTAGATATTCTCTGGGTTACCATTCAGGTGAGCACCAGAAAAGATTTTAAGAAAAGATTTTTAAGAAAAGAGTTTAAGAAAAGGCTTCAGAAAGTTTTAGAAAGAAATTTAGAACGAGATTCAAAAGCAGTTTTAAATGAGTTTTAGAAAGTATTTTAGAAAAATACTTTAGTTTTATTAAACTGTTTTTGGGAGAAATTTAAGTGTAGAAATAAGTTTTAATTTAAAAGTTACAACCACTCACTGAGTTATACTCACGTTTTTCTTTAAATGTTTTTCTTAAAAATTCTCCCACATATGCAGGAGCTAGTCATCCAGCCGACGAGATTCAGTCAGACGTGCAGGTGGACGTATAGGACGATACCTACTACATGTATATATGGTGTTATTTTGATCATGTATATGTTTATATATATAGTTGTAAGTATTTTAAAGAATTGTGGATGTATTAGTTAAAAATGTTTTATTAAAGTTTTATATGAATCAGTTTTCTGATTTTAATCATTTGATTGTGGTTGTGTTGTGAAAAATGAGCCGGAGGCTCTGGAAGTTGAGAAATGAATTTCATAGAAGTGTTTTTATAAACTGTATTTGAAACTTGCAGGGTGGCATAGTTTAGAAAACAGACGGCATGCTGCCGGATTTTCAATAAAAAAGCGAAAAATTTGTACCCCTGCCACCTAGTAAACGAGTTTAAAAAGAAGATTAAAGAAAGTTTCGATGCTCTGACGAGATTTCTTCGGACCAAAGTTAGGGTTCGTTGGAGTTCTGACAGGGTGCTACGGGGTCTTTCTCGGGTCCAGAGGAGGGATTCGGGAAGGGTTATGTCATCATTATAATGAATGATGCATGCCAATTATAATTTCACGTCATTAAATTTTCTAATTTTATCTTTTTTCTCCTCCTAACGACGAAAAAATTTATTTGTTGGCATCATTTATTTGCATCAACATAACGTCATTCTGGGACTTATTTATAACATCATAGCATCCTTCTGGGACTTAATTATATTGTCTTACTATCCTTCAGAGATATATTAGATTATCATATTATTTTTCAATGACTAAAATGTCACATAATATCATTCAGGGATCAAATTGTGATATCAATTATTGTCCTTCAAGGATATTTACTAGGTAAGAATTTTCAGATTCGATAATGGATATCCATATTACTTCTAATAATTCGATGCATCATTTTCTTTGTATTATTGGATGAAAAATAAACTTTTGATTCATCACAATTTTTGATCATATTATACTTATGATTATATGATAGTCATCGTAAAATATACTTCTGGCATATAACAGTATGAATAATACAAATGCGATATATTTTTATTAATGTATATCTAAATATATTCCTTCATAATCTATTAAAGTAACAAAGTTTCACATATATAATATTATTGTTTTTCACTTTGTAATATGCATATTTGCTTTTCTGAAGCCTTTATGTATCGGTAAAATATTAATATAATATTTATGTATATTTTAGGTACACAATTATTATAATTTCATATTCCATCAATAGTAAATATTTTGTTTACTTTGCTTTGGGGTGAATTCCACTTTAGGTGGTTAAAATTCATTATGATCACTAAGGCTTTACTGATCAAAATCATCGTCATGACTATCAGATAATTTAACATTCATTTTAGAGAATTATATTAATTAATTTAGTCATGCGAGATAAATGATTTTTCACCTCATAATCATTAATATTGCTACTTCAGGAGTAAATTTGAAATATAAATTATTTCAATCATCTGATTTCATTTATTTGGTGACCAAATATACATATATATATTTCTTTAAGAATATAAATTAATTACCAAAATATATAAATCGTAATCACAGTGAATTAATGAACAATTTTTCAAAATACAATTATAACGAATTATAACAAATATTTAATAATCAAATAAGATATAAGAAAATACATATCATGTACCTTATTTCGTATCTTACTCTGAGGAAAGAAAAAAAACGAAAATAACATTATCTTTCGTTAACAAAAAATTTTATGAGAAATAACAATAATTATATAATTTAATATAAGAAGAATAAAAATATTATATTTTTTCTTCTAAAAAACCCAAAGCTTTAAGCTATGATATGATTGTATATCATAATTACATGTTCAATATGATATTGACTCAAAACTTCAGGTTTTGATAGAAAGAATGAAATTTTTTTCCAAATCACATCAATCACTATAATTAGTATTAGAACTTTAGGTTCTAAGTAAATTACAATAATATCTTAATTTTATGATGTAAAACCCAGATCCGCGTTCGTCGGAGAGCGAAATATTTTTCCGATGGATCGCGTTCGATCGGAAAAATATAATTATCGAGTCCGGATATTTTTGGAATAATTATTTTAGAATAAGAAAAATAAGTCGTGTTCGCGAAGACGGATTCGATATTTTAAATAATTCTGAGAATGCGAACCCGAAATTTAATTAAAAGCGAATTCCAGGACGGACGGACGGAAACGAAAATCCGAGCTTGGAAGTTAAACCGAGAATGCATGGAAGGCTTTAAGAAAATAAATAAAATAAAGTATTTTATGCATGGTTGTGACACGTGTCACACATGCAATGGTGGAAAGGACAAGTGTCCAAGAGAATCAAAAAGCAAATGCAAGAGTTGAAATAAAAGAAAAGCAAGCATTCGGCCATCATTTCATTTCAAGCAAACAGAAACCAAAAGTGAGAGCTGCATGTGAGAGAGTGAGAACCGAGTGAGATAGAGAGATCGTGAGTGAGGAGAGAGCTGATCGTGTAAGAGAAGCTATTCTTCAACTTCTTCTTCATTTCAAATCAGAAACTGATAGCAAGAAGTGCTGCTCGGGTAAGGAGAACCAAGTGTGAGCGTGAGGATTTGAAAGAGATAGAGAGGTCGCGAGAGAGATGACCGAGAGCAGAAGCTGAGAGTTGTGGTGGTGTGCTGCCATGGAAGGAGAGAGATCCCCAGAGCAAATCTGAAGCCAAAGAAGACATGCAAGGTCAGATCTGAAGCAAGGAAGTGCATGCAAGCAAGGAGGACCGTGAGCTTGCTGCCATCGTCTTCAAGTGCTGCCGTGAAGCTGCTGTAGCTGTCAGATGGTGACGAGCTGCTGCCGAAAGAGGTGTCGCTGCTGTGGGCTGATGGATTGAGTGAGCTGATCGTGCATGCAAGCTTGGAGGGGTGAAGTTGCTGCCGTTGCTACCTTATCCGCTGCCGTGAGGTTGCTGTCATCACCGTGAGCAAGGAAGACAGCTGCTGGAGTGAGGTGCTGTCATCGCAAGCTGCCGTGAACTGTCCAAGCCGTGAGCTGTCCAAGCTGCTACCGAGTTGTTAAGTCAGGCCAAGAATTCATTTCAGATCTGAAGCGAAGCATCATCCAAAAGGGCAGCTTGCTGCCGAGAAAGTGCGAGAGTTTCGTCGCCGTTCGGAAGTTGTTCGGAGCGAAAATAGTAAGGTAAGTGCTGCCCCATTTCCGTTATTGAGATGTTTAGTAATTAGTAATGTGAATTGAGTTGAAATAATTGATGATATTATGTTTGGGACTAGGATTGGAAACCTCGTTAGTGCGGAGGTTCGCTCGTTGATGTTGCGATTGTGTTTTTATCATCGATCGTATTCGTTGAATGTTGTTTATGGGCTGTTATGAGATATTTAGGGGCTGTTGAGTTATACTTTTGGTTTCGCGTTTGTGGTCGTGGAAAATGGATTGTATTAGAGTGTTTTAAAGTATCGGTTAATTGTTCGGATAGTTAGAAATTGGTTCCGAGCGATTCGATTGATTTTCCGCGAATGCGAGCATTGTTACTTTGTGATTTTCGTTGTCGAATATAAAAGGAATGTGAATATTATCTCGCTGCCCTGAGATTGTTTTTAAGCGGTTAAAGTGTTTAAGTTGAAGTTATAATAGTTCGAGTCTTGATTAAGTTAATCGGATAGTTTTTGGTTCGCGCGAAATCGTTAATTGTCGAAATTTCGAAAGTTGAAATCGGAAATGAATATGTTAAGCTTTCTGCCATATTTTCTTCTTTGTGTTTAATCATGTTTGAATATTCATTTTCCGTGTTTTAAGTAAAGTCTCGAGTTGAAATTAACAATAAGTTCAAGCGAAATTAAAGGAATCGCGCGAAACGCTAAAAACGAATAAATCGCGATAAGTAGTTGAAATCGCGTAAGCTTTAAGTTCGTCGTTTGGTTTTGAATCTTCTGTTTAGTGAATTCATTGGAATCTGATTTTGAATATGTTACATTAGATTCGAATGACATAGTTGTCGGTTTTGTAACCGTAGAGTTTCGAGTAGTTTAAGACGCGATAACGATTTGGTTGGAAATAGTATTCGCGTGCAAATATGAGTTTTCCGTTTGTTATCGTGTGAGGATAGTCACTTGAATTATCGTGCTATTAAATCCTCGTATGGCTTAAAGTTTAGTTGCTCACGAGTTATGTTTTAACGACATCTCGATCGAAATCAATTGTAGGTGAATCGAAAACCAAACGAGAGCCGTATCGGGAAGCGGTGATAAGTATTTTGGAAGCAAGTAGTGAGTGTGGATTTTAAAAGTTTTCATACATTTTATTATATAAATGTGAATCATTTAGCAAGTGAATTGTTTTGATATTCGAGTAAACTTTTATGATATCATTACATTTCCTATGAATGCATGTATATTTTTAACTGAGTTATGCTATGAGTATAAGCATATATATATATTCTTTAAGTAAAGTAAATGAATGAGTTGAAATCATATACATGCATCAAGATATTGTTTGTGAAAGTTATTTTGCGATATTATAGCATATTGCTGAGATTTCAATTTATATATGCCTATGGTTTACCCTAGCCCCTAAGATTTCAGCCGGCCGAAGTATTCCATACGTGTATGGTAGTTGGGGGGGAGTTACTAACAATGGGGGGATCGAGTCTATCAGTCACCCTCTGCACGTATGGGATAGTGTAGATCTGCCTGATGTTGGAGGGATTCGCGATCCCAGAGTTGTATCCACATCTGCGACTACACATGGTGAGAGTTCCCCTATCCTAGTGGCGTGTCTTCGCACCGTCACGAAGGACAAGATTTCCCTGGGTTGCCAGATAAGGCTAGTAAGAAAATAAGAAAAATTTTTAAGAAAAGTTTGATAAGTAACTTTCACATGTTTTAAACGAGTATCTCGTTTTCAGAAATAGTAAGTAAGTAATAGTTTTCCAATTTATTTTTTTGAGGAATAGTATTTTAAGCAAAAGCATAGTTTATGTAAACTTACCCACTCACTGAGTTATTCTCACCACTGTTTTTTCTGTCTTTCTTAAAAATCCTCCCTCAGGTGCAGGTACGAGCAGTACGGCAGGCGTATCTCCTTCGGACGTACAGGCCAGTTAGACACGCGACTAGACTGCACTATTTTCTAGTCATAGCATCATGTATTGTATTTATTATCATTTTCCAGATTTTCTAGTTTTGTAAATATTACTTTGAATTAAGGATTTCATTGTAAATATCATGCATGTCGTTTTAAGATTTTATTCAAGTTGCTTCCGTATTATTGCATGATTATGAGTTTGAAAAGGGCCAGAGGCCTATTGATATATTGGGAATATTTGTGAATATAATTATACAGGTTTTATGAAATATTTTACAGAGTGAAATTTTAGAAAAACAGCCGTTGTGCTGTCGGATTTCCGTAAAAATCCTATTTTTATAAAGTTATTTTCAACGAACAAAATTCCCACCCATTTTCAAAAACTAAAAGGATTTCAAGTATTTTAGAACAGAAATAAGGCTTAGCTCCTCGGGAACTTTCCAGCCGGAGCAGATCTCGACTGGGGAGCCACCGTGGGGTTGCCGGGCAGGTCGCCTAGCTAGTAGTTAGAAAGGGGCCTGTCATATGATATATTTTAAAAGATTTCAAACAAAATCATTATCAGGAAACTCTAATAGTCGTTGCTACCTAATTTTCACATCTAACAACTCATCCCACTATTAGATCCATGTCATCACTAGAGAGGTAACGACTTAATCATAATACCAATAAATTTTAATCGTATGACATGAGGTATGAGATCGTTATATATATATATATATATATACTCGATTAAATAATACATATTAAATATATAAGTATGAAAATACATACCTCGATACGTTGAAATTCATAAACAAAAAAATTGAATACTTTAACGTATTTACGAATTAAAATTTCACGATTTATATCCCGAAGTCATGAACAAAAGTTAGTATAAAAGATTTTCAAATCTCTACTCAACCTTAATGAGGAGACATATTTTTAAATCTACATACTTAAGTTCGGAACAAGTTCTTTTCATATCAAATTCGAATTGATTTAATTTTTTTTCAATTTTTTTCATTCGTAATTTTGAAACTTTTGGTTTCAAAATCTAAATAAATTATAATCTAGAACTGAATGAAAGATCTAAAACTTCAGGTTTTAAGATTCAAATAAAATTGAGAATAAATTTATTTAGAATCTAAAATTTCTGGTTCAGATTTAGAACACAAAAATTTGGATTCAAACCATTCATTGATAATCCAATCAATTAAAACGAATTTGATGAAACCATTATGTCATGTGCAAAAAGTAAGAATATAACATCACAAGATCAAATCTGTTCGATCTTTATTTAATTTTTCATAATCCAAAATAGTCACATTGTTTTCTCTGTATATATATATATATATATATATATATATATATTCATAAGTTTCATACATAAAATATAAACTTGTACATTTTTTTGCCTTTTGTGTTTATATCCATAGTCCAAGACACACTCTTTCTATACAATAGACAAGAGACGATTATGTTGCTTCAGGCAACAATAATTTATTTGATATATATAATTGTCTACATTGAATGTGAAAGCCAACAAAATTTAATTAGAATTTAACTAGAATTTCTAGTTTCAGATAAATTAAAATTATAGAATTTTTGGTTCTAATAGATAAATATATCAAAATTTATAATTCTAATTAAATTAAAGTATAGAACTTTTGGTTCTAAACAAATTTATAATATAAAACTTCAGGTTCTAATAAAATTGAAAATTTAGAACTTCTGATTCTAATTAAATTGAGATTATAAAACTGCTAGTTCTATTTAAAAACTAAAACTTTTAGTTCTAATTAATCAAACTAATAAAACAAGTTTTTCTATTTAATTTTTTCTCTTTATACAATTAATCAAATCATGCAAATAGTATATAGATCTGAAACTCTTAACATATGCTTTCAAAACAAGATCCATATTGTATATGTTTAAATAAATATATAAACCAAAATAACAAAAAGACAAAAATCCATTAAACTTGAAGAAAAATTTATTTTGGATATAACATAACATCCATTAGTACAACATGATCTCTATACGAAACACATACAATAGTAAGATTATTTGAATCAAATAGTAAAGAGTAAATCACATGAATAAAGTCTCTTATACCAAATTCGTGTTGATAACGTGTTATAAAATATGACCTAAAAGTAATTAATATAGAACAATAGGAACAAGCAAAAGTATGAGAGAAAGAGAGAAAATAATTCAATTAATGTATTTTCTAAAGGTTACAATATAGGCCTATTTATAGACAAATTGGAGAATCATCTCCATAATGAAATATCAACAAATAAGATAATGAATATTATCAAAGAAGGAAGTGGTGTTAAGACCATATATTCATAACAAATATAACAAAGTAAGAGGCAATTCAAAAGTATTTGACCTAAACTCGACTCAAAACTTGATTTCAATATTTTAAATCCACTCCAAACATATTGAAGCCCACTAGTTTGGGTAAGATTAAGATTCTTACCATCCCTAATGGCAGTGATAATATCTTTGACTATCCTTTACCGCAAATGCTACATGAAATTTTAATACACATTGAACATTCTCCAACTTAGGTAAATCTAAACTACTCAATATATGGATCAATAGAAAGGGATAAAACAAAATATATAGGGCATATTGATAGACCCCGATCCTAGTTTCCTCAGGGAATTCATTTTCGGTGATCAGATAAAGAATAAAGAGTCTAGAAATAATGCAAGAGGTCCGGTTAGAATTCGATTATATTTATAAGGCCCTGAGTATCGTGTTAGGAAGAAATGAGAATTTTCAGTGAATAGTATTCGGATCTAGATAAATAGTGATTTAAAAAAAAAAATCCCAAAATTTGTGTTTAAGATCGAATTTGGACCCGGTTATATTGTTCAGGGTCATGAATTTAGATTCGATGGGAAACAAAAGTTTTCGGTGAATAGTATTTTTCGGACGAAAATTTTTGAATGAATAGTAAAATTTTTGAAAATTGACCTTAAGGGTCGAAAAGGTCTGAAAATAGTATGAGAGTATAGAGAAACAGAAACGAATAAAAAAGAAGACCATTTGAATCAGTTTTAAGCGATCCGAAGAAAATTACGATATTACCCTTTTGAGAGATTAATAGGTTTTAATGAGTTTAAATCCAATTGAAGTTTATAAAGTTGAATTGGCCATAAGATGTGTGTAGAATATTTGTGAAATATTTTTCAGAAGAATTAGGTATTGAAAGTTCTATTGAAATGAAAATTCACCAAGTGTAAGCCCTCACCCAGATTTATTATTTTATGGTATTAGAAATTTTCGAATTGAATTACGGTCGAATCATATGCCTCCAGTAGTGTTATTTAAGGCTTATTAGATTTTCATATCGCAAGTCGGATATTGTTTGGCTGACCCCGGTACAAATTACAAAGTGATTAGGCGAGATTTACGTGTTAATCAAGCGAGGTGAGCTCACGGAATTCAACCAATGAAAAATGAAATAAGTGATTTAAAAAGTAGTGGCTATGGATGTGCCACGTGTCATCCATGGATTGGTTGGAAAAATAAGTGGATTAGAATAAGCCAAGTGGACCAATAGAATATAAAATCATTTAATTTTTGGCATTAGTGAGATTATTGAAAGTTTGAGATTATTAAATGAAATTTTCTTGAGGGAGTTTTTAGCAAATGAGCAATAAAATATATATAACTAAGTTTTGTCTCATTTGAGACATTTGTGATCGGCAAAACAGAGAGAAAAGAGAGAGAATCGAGTGAGAGGGGGTGAGAGCCGAGAGAGAGAGCTGCGAGTGAGCCGCGAGAGAGAGGGAGGAAGAGAAGGAGATCCGATCCGATTTTCGATCCGATTTTTTCACGAAAGTTGTTCCTTGTCATCTGCTCTAGCTAACGCAACAAATTTGAAGCAAAACGGTTGCTATTTGGTGAGTTATTTCAGTTTAAAGATTGATGTTTATATGAAACCCATTTTTTTTCTTTCGTTTATTTTCGAATCAGAGATTAGGGATAATAAGAGGGATATGTGAGGATGATTTTGGTATGATTTTGGAGTGATTTGGTGGAAGAAAAACAGATAAAACGAGAGAGGAAAGTCGTAGAGAAAAATGGGTTTTTTATGGAATTTGATCTCGTTTTCTATTCTAAAGCATTAGATTGATGTTTTAGAGGTTAAGGAATAATCTTTTGAAGTTAGATTTCGAAAACGAAAAGTTTAGGATCGATTTCGGAGCTAAACGGACGAGTTGAATGGTGGTTTCTGAAAACCTTCGAAACGCGTTTGTTTAACAGTCGAAACAGTTTATTTAATCATAGTTGGGTGTTAGAACACTAGAGGATTGATTTTTGAAGTTGTCGGAAATCCGGAGCGAAAAGTGATTTTCGTTGGTAAGCGAATCCGGTTGATTTTCATTCCGAGTTTTCGACGATGAAATTAAGTATTCTGAGGTATTCCTAGGAAAGAATAAGTAGAATTTATGTAGAGAAAACGGATTTCGAAAACCCCGGTTGAATAGAAATTGATATCCAAAAGTTTAGGCTCTAAAGGATATAAATAGAGATAATAGGATTTTTATTGATTTTAAATATTATTTGAATGAGTTAAGTGACCCTAAATGGATATTTGATGTTTTAGGGTAAAAGCGGAGACTTCTGGAGGCATACGGAGGAGAATCGGATTTTATCCGAGGATGTGTAGTGAGTGGAACTACAAGTTTTTATTTATATCGTCTTAAAGTTTATTTTAAAGTTAAACGAATTTATTATAAATAGTTATTTATTTATTAATTGAATTTATATTATAATTTTAGCATAAAGATTTTAGTTTATTCTTTATGTATATGAGAATGTGCTAGAATTAAATATTTTAGGCTTATTGCCTTAAGATTTAGAATATTTTAGTGTGTTAAGAAAAAAGAAATTTTAATAGCCTATGGTTTACCCTAGCCCCAGTTTAGTACCCGGCCGAATACTCTATGCGTGATACGGTAGATGAGAGGAAGTCATTCAGTGAGATTTGAGTCTAGTCGACTCAGGTGTGAGCGAGGTATGAGTGATCTGTATGCACGTATAAGGTAGTGTAGTCGGTCCGCAGCGTGGGCCCGCTTTCGGTGATTACACATGGTAGATCCCCACTCCTAGTGGTTAGCTAGATTTTATATGCTACCATGCCAGGAGTAGATATTCCCTGGGTTACCATTCAGGCAAGTACCAGAAAACAGTTTAAGAAAATATTTCAGAAAGTTTTAGAAAGAAATTTAAATCGAGATTCAAAAGCAGTTTTTCCCACTCCTAGTGGTTAGCTAGAGTTTATATGCTACCACGTCAGGAGTAGATATTCTCTGGGTTACCATTCAGGTGAGCACCAGAAAAGATTTTTAAGAAAAGAGTTTAAGAAAAGATTTCATGAAGTTTTAGAAAGAAATTTAGAACGAGCTTCAAAAGCAGTTTTAAATGAGTTTTAGAAAGTATTTTAGAAAAATACTTTAGTTTTATTTAACTGTTTTTGGGAGAAATTTAAGTGTAGAAATGAGTTTTAGTTTAAAAGTTACTACCACTAACTGAGTTATACTCACGTTTTTCTTTAAATATTTTTCTTAAAAATTCTTCCACAGATGCAGGAGCTAGTCATCCAGCCGACTAGGTTCAGTCGGACGTATAGGACGATACCTATTACATGTATATATGGTGTTATTTTGATCATGTATATGTTTATATAGATAGTTGTAAGTATTTTAAAGAAATCGTGGATGTATTAGTTTAAAATGTTTTATTAAAGTTTTATATGAATCAGTTTTCTGATTTTAATTATTTGGTTGTGGTTGTGTTGTGAAAAATAAGCCGGACGCTCTGAAAGTTGAGAAATGAATTTCATAGAAGTGTTTTTATAAACTGTATTTGAAACTTGCAGGGTGACATAGTTTAGAAAACAGACGGCATGCTGCCGGATTTTCAATAGAAAAGCGAAAAATTTATACCCCTGCCACCTAGTAAACGAGTTTAAAAAGAAGTTTAAAGAAAGTTTCGGTGCTCTAACGGGATTTCCTCGGACCAAAGTTAGGGTTTGTTGGAGTTCTGACAGGGTGCTACGGGGTCTTTCTCGAGTCCAGAAGAGGGATTCGGGAAGGGTTCCGTCACATATTACCTTCGAATTTATGCAAACACATTTTCATGGAAAAAAACATTGTGCAAGTCCAGATGGAAATGTGCTTATGCGAGACTTTGCAAGCTTGTGCTAACTATTAAGGAAGTAAATATTTAATTTTCTTTATGTATAAAAAACGTTGTGAAATAAAATATTATTTCACTAAAGATTTGATATTGAATATATATTTTCATAGTTTCAAATTAATAAATTATATATATTTATTTATAACCACTATAGTGTACGTACACTCAAGTTACATTATAAAGACATGACCACGGTTCGGTTCGGTTTGGGTTTCAGTTCCAAACCGACGGTTTTGATTCTGAAAAAGCTAAAATCGGAACCTTAACCGAGATAAAACGGTTCCAGTTCGGTTTCGATTTCGGTTCCGATTCTATAATGGTTTCGGTTCCGGTTCCGGTTCCAGAATCTTTTTTATAAATAGAAATTTTGAAATTTATAAATATTATAAATTGACAATTTGAAATTTAAAAATAATAAAATAAGATTTTGAAATTTAAAAATAATAAATTAAGAATTTGAAATTTCAAACAATAAATTGAAAATTATAATTTATAGATATAATTAAAAAAATTAAAGGAAATTAAGATTGAGAGAGATAAGTGTGAGAAGAAATTAAGAATGAGAGAGATATTTATAGAGGAAATGGGGGGATTAAAAGAGAAATTAAGGGGAGGGGGAGAAATGTAAAAAAAAAGTGACCAACAGTCACTTTTAAAAAGTTCTGCAACCACTTTTTTTTTTTCTTTTATTAGAACCGGAACCGGAACCATCGGTGCAAAATGGTTCCAATTCCACCGATTCTTTAAACCGATGGTTTCAGTTCCATTAATAAAAGAACCGGAACCGAAACTGCTACAATAACGGTTTCAGTTCCTGTTCTGAACCGAAACCAGAACCTTTATTCCGATTACGGTTCAATTGACCCAATTCGATTCGAACATGACGATTCAAACCGAACCGTGATCATGTCTAATTATGATTACATATTTATTATCCCTACATTGTATATGCACTCTATTTATATAATAATTACTTAAAAATATATGAATTTATCATAAAAAATAACTCAATTAATGTATTATTAATCGTTTAGCTTTGTTTAAAGTTGTAATTAACTAAAAAAAAACAAAAACCTCTAAAAACGAATATCCACCATCCATATACCAATATTTAAAACCTTCCTTTGAAGTAATATCCATATTCTTAACATTGCTCAGTGCTTGGATCCTCTTCTCCTAACCTCTTTTTTTTTTTTTTCCAAAATGTTTATAATTTCATGATACGCTAACATAAAAGTAATGAATGACCATAATTATTACATTTTTCTCTTATGCATTACTTAATTATTATACATTTTTTTCCTCTCCCACATCATTTAAATCAAAACTCTTTTTATGAAATTCAAGGTAAAAAACCAAGGCTGAATTTCTAAAGCCTTTCGGGCGTAGGCTTAACCTGTGGAACCATCAACAAATATTGGATCCATATGTCAAATAAATAAATAAATATTGGATCCAAAATTCTCCATTGCAAATTATGATGAATTCATGTAGATCGAGCTGTATTAAAGCCAGAATTGCCACATATAAAGATTACATACAGTTGAGCAGAAGAAGAACTTACCATTTCTGATAGAGGCACTATATTTTCTCATAGGCAATACATCATTGTATGTAGTTACTAGTTAGTCCTAGCTGTCGAGTGTAAACTTTAGTAGATCAGAGATTCAAGAGGCTAAAGAAGGTACACAGTGTACAATCGCTCTGTAGAGATTCATGACCATAGACCGAGATCGGTATAATTCTTCTACTCCCAACCCATCAACATTTTTCTGACACGCTCTTGTATGTTGTTCCTTGGCACGGGATTGCCATCTGCTTCATCGTGTAAGATTCTGTATACTTCCCATTCCCGGTCATGGATCATGTGTCTTCCTATCTCCACCTGCAATAACCAAAGCACAACGAGATAGCATCACCTGTTAGATTCTTTATGTAAGATTTATTTATAACAGCTGAAAATGGATTAGGGCATTTACCGAAAAGATGGAGATGTTGAGGATCTTAAGAGCAAGTGTAATATCGTGGAAAACAAGAGGCCGGCCTCTGCCAGACAATTCAACGGGATTTGCAACAAGCAGCTCAGTGTCAGGGCCTCGGCTCACCACAGCCACTCTAAGAGGATGCAGTAGCTCCATTCTTAGCCGAGAGCACAGCGCATCTTGTTTGTTAGGGTCAACTATCTTCTTCTTCCCATCTGCTTGCATTATGAACAAGTCCATCTCACAATTGCCTGCTGGATTTGCGAAAAATCGTCCATAAGAAACCTGTCATAAAACAGAATTTTTTCCAGGATTCAGCATTGAAAATGGTCAAGACAATGACAAATCCAAATGAATCTAGAAGTAGATGCCTTGAATTAATTACCTGGATATTGTAATCTTTTAGGGTTCTCATGATATCATAAATGAGACCCTTGCGATCCCGGCAAAGGATCTGTACAAGTGTGTGTGAAGGACTAAAAGCATTGTCTACTGTTATGGTTGCGGGTGAAGGAGCAAGAAATCCACCGGGATGTCCAGCAGGCAGCTCCAAGAACATGTCATCTGTTATTGCAGAAGGAAGAAATGAAGAACCTTGGGAGCATGCAGTGACTTCTCGGCCAGCTAATTCAATCTCACAACTTATCAAGGTATCCCCCAGTACATCTTCCAAACGATGCATAGTTTCCTGCCGTCTCACACTTGTGTGAAGCAGCTCCCTGAAAACTTAATAATATAAGTTAATTATATAATATATAACCCGTCTCTACTCTCATATCAATGAAAAGAGCGGGAGTATCAGTCAACCATATTCTGAAGGACTAGTGTCCATCGGAATGGCATTTTGGTGAATACAAAAGAAAGGTAGTGTCATCACTAATGGCAGGTTAGTAATTATATGGCACACATGTCAGCACCACACTAGCAAGAGTCTTTAGTGTTTACTTTACTAGATATATTTCGCGGCTAGTTTGAACGGTTCTCTTAAGCAATGCCTCCACAACTTCATTTATATCAGAATTACAGACATTCACCAAAAGGGCCAATATAGAACAAGGATACACATCTATCAGCCAATGGCCTTCACTTTGATTGCACTTAGAAAATTCCTATAAAATTTGCATACTATATCAGTGAAAAGATGATCAAGTTATGTTCCTGATGACTAGCTAAAACAAGTTCAACATCCACAAATTTACAGTTCACAAATCACAACTGTTATTCAAACAAATTTAATCCTAAGCATAAAATGCACTAGGAATTCAACAGGTGAGAGTTGTAAAATAAATTCACGAAAGACAAGAAAGAAAGAACTTTATTGACAGAAGGTTGAAGATAAGCCAGCAAAGAATCACTTATTACCACCAGATAGCATGACATTAAATAAAGAGAAACCATTCCAAAAAATTATTTGATAAAATCTCAATCAGTTTAAAGAGTCTAAAAATATAGTAACACGGGGCATTTATTTGGAACGTCTGGTGTACTCATGAAATGACTTAACAACAGAAATGAATGGACCCAGATGAATTGATGAGGGCAAATAAGAACTGAAATAGATGTTTGAGTCAATATGATCTAGCGTTTAACTGCGCTTGTGCAGTATAGTGATCGCAATGGGATCTTTTTCAGAGGGAAAAAACAAGTCAATGATGACACGAATGTCCAGCACATTCATGGCAGCTTCTTCATGGAATCAATTGTTCCCTCATTAAATTTGCTTAAACTTGCCAACATGGCACCCTAATTTACACATCACTCAGGATACAGTCCATAACAGCATCATTTAATTTTAGGAATCTCTTTGGTATGGGAACCTATATCAACTATTTAATTATAGGGAGACTGTCTACATAAGTTCAATGAAATGATTCACAAGACAATGGTTGCTAGAAGCTGTTTCTCCTCCAATACAATCCAATATTTAGGTTCCAGCCGTTGATAAATTCACTAATACTCAGATGTTTTTCCTTGTGTATGCAGACAGCCACAAGTCAAGAGATTGAAAAAGCCAAAAACAGTCATATTATCTGATCAAAAGGTTAATGGAACTCTTTGTGCAAAGCTGCACTCACTTCATTGACTTTTGAAAAAACAAAATTATAATTAGACACAGTAGCAGCCACTTCAAATTTGTCTTTTGTGCCCATTTTGAGGAGAGTGATAGATTCCTTATTCAGAAGGAGCATCACATAGATAATACAATATTGGTTAGTGGGCAATAATAAACATCCAACCAAGAACCATTAACTGTCATTTTATCTAAATCCCAAATCAATGCTGACAAAGAGCATGCCTAATTGCATGAGGCATTTGTCATGTCAGCCACTTCTTTAACACTGCTTAGCATATTACATGTATAAACTTTGCATTACCAGTTGATAGCATTAACTCTGAAGGTTATCTCTTAGGTTGTTAAGATCTAAGAAAGAAGACAACTAGAGTTCTGACACTGTTTTGGAGGGGCTGAATTTTTGCCTGGTAAGATTCCACTTCTACTTTTATATATTCATAAAAGCATTGAACAACTGAAAGATTAAAGAAATGAACAAAGAACAAAACAAAACAAAACAGAACAAAGAAGACAAAAAGAGAAGTAAAGTCTAGCAATAAAGTTAAAGCAAAAGTTTTCAAGAATAACAAACCTGGTATCAGTGACAAAAAAGAGGTCCATTATTCTTCCATCTGGGGCAGTGGATACTTTTACTCTCTTTATTGTAAGCTCTAATTCACACAGAACCTCAGTTACATCTACAGTGAAAAAAAGATAAATGAATCAAAGTTAATTGAATGGTGGAGATGGTCTATGATTGCTTCTTAATGATACGAATGACTGAAAAATCCTAGTATTTATACAAAAAAAAAAATTGTACATAACAAATCCTTGTTATGTAAAGGCAAATGGATATTTTATGAGTAATGCTAGACTTCCCAAATATTTTGACAAAATTCATGCTCAAATGATATGACATGTGGGTTATCAAGATCCTATAAATCATGACATGATATAATAATTAATAGGATTTTGACAACTCACATACTATATTATTTGGGTATGAATTTGGTCAAAATATTTGGAAAGCCTAATATTACTCATATTTTATATATGAAAATAATTCATCTCTTTTTTTTGTTCCTTTTAAATCATCTCTGTATCCATTCCAGGACACCTTGCTCATGGTTCTGAACAGTATAATCAAAAACATTTAAAATTGTCAGACTATGAATCCATTCTCGAAATACTATTAATTAACTTCTAGAAAGGATGACAAACAACTTCTCAGAAAACTGCCAGTAAGACTGATAATTTGAGATGATCAGCCACATTATAGGAGACTCTGCCCCACAAAATACTTGAGTAAGTGGTCAAAAGTGCCCAACTAGGCATGTGCCATATGTAAATAATACTACCAAATTTAACCTTATATACGTCTTCCTTCCCCCTTGTCTAGTAACAAAACCCCGGTGGATCAAGTTTCCATTTGAATTTACTCAAATTTCTTAGTTAATGGCCAAGACCGTTTTAAATCGTTCCTATTAATGTTGTCTTATCATCACTTTCTGTAATGTGTTAAAATTCTTTCAAAATAGCTCATACCACATCACTTTGTACTTAAATTCAATAAAAGAATTCTGACTAAATGAATTTGAATCGTAAATATTACCAGACATTTATAAAATCCACAAAGCATGATAATCATTAAAATATAGCAGAACTTTGTCTCATGAAATATATATCAAGGGAAAAGAAAGACTACCATGCAAGAGTCCTTTCCTATCTCGAGAACACCAAAATTTTAAAAGAAACACATCTGGTGGCTTTGGCTGCTGGTTTTCTGGCCGATAATAGTAGATTCTGGAAGTCGAAAAATGCGAAGGACACACCTCCAAAAGCCTCTTCTTCAACAAATTCCACCTTGTGGTTGGTTCTCCCACCACCCAAAAAACCAGATAGCACCATTTTCCATCCGTCGATACATCTACAACACACATAACCAAAGCAAAACATAATCAATAATAAAATCAAAGAGAAAAAAAAAACAAAAAAAAACAAAAAAACAACTTTATATGCCTAGGATTGATACATAATCTTATAACACAAATTTTTAAGCAAAGGAGTTTTAAAAAAATTGCACTCCACATAAATGAACAAATCTAAATAACTAATTTCAAGCTTTTTTTTTTTGTAATTTAATTTTTCAATGTTCTCCAGTTCAACAACAGTAAAACTAGAAACTAAAACAAGATAATGTATCAAAAAGATCCATCAATAACAAAATGAACACAACAAAAGAAAACAATGACCCATCATGAGTTTACCTCCAAGTCAAAGATCTCAACACCACATTTTTCAAAACAACCCATCAGTTTCTCAAACCAGAAAGCCATTAGATCCCACCAGAACAAAAAAACAAGACAATGACACTGACCTCCTCTGGAAATGCTGAGTCCAAAAAGCAAGATAATCCTGCACAGATCACAGCCAAGCCCAGTCTTATCAGGGCAGTTGACTGTGATCACTGTGGAGTCACCAGGCTTCTCCGCTGGACTAATCACCACCACATCCTCGTACGATATCCCCATTTGCTACTACCCTTGTCTCTGTTTAACCCAGTAGTGTGTTCTGAGTTTTAAACTTGTTCTCAGCTGCTGTTGAGCAATGGGTTGTAGGTTCCGTCAACAGAAGCAAACACAGAACAGAAATGACAAGTTGAGATCCTCTTCTTTCTCTCATCCGTTTCCTTTTCTCCAATTTCAATTTCTCGTCCCTTTAAATTAAATTTATCAAACTTTTTCCCTTTCTCAAAAACGAGCCCACCATGTAGGCCTGCTTTTAATACACCCAACCATATACCTACAACATTAGACTTAAACGCCACCCTGGTACGTAACTATTGATTAATTTTTCAACAAACCAATTTATTAAAACCTTACAAGTGCATAAATTATTTGATTAGGTATAATGACAAGTAAGGGTCAATCTCATAACGAGTTATTAATTTGCTTTAATTCCAAATTTATTTTTATTTGGGGTTTAATTGAAAACTAAATTGTAACTAAAAACTAAATTATTTAAAAGAAAATTAGTAGAGAAAACATTACCTAAGACATTGTATCCATCACTAAACAATCTTTTAGTTCATAATTAAATTAATGAAGCACCATAATACTAATGAATGATAAAGACATTTACGACAAAAAAATGGTCATACTACATGTCGTATTGATTTTTCCTTATTAATTCTCTCTCAAATTATATGCAAATCACGGGTGTTTATGTAAATGTTTGTATTCCTAATTATAACATAGTATGATATCTACATAGATTTAATAACAGGATCCATTAAGCATTATAAGAATATAAATGTCATACAAAAACCACACACCTAACGGAATATTTTTAGTTTGTAACAATCAATTATTTACAAACCAATTGGGGGACATTAATTCATAGATACTTATGATAGACAGTGTCTATCATAAGTATCTATGAATTAATGTCCCCCAATTGGTTTGTAAATAATTAATTGTTACAAACTAAAAATATTCCGTTAGGTGTGTGGTTTATATTCTTACAACATAATCTTAAAAACATGTTTCTAAGATGGCCAGTCAAAGAAACAAAATTAATATAATATAATTAAAATAGAAACATTAATTTTATCATGCAAAAATAAATAACTTCATTAAAATTAAATATAGATTAAATTCATGTTTAGGGCTTCAAGCAACCCTAACTAACAAACTAACTAGCCACTCATGGCTCTAACATAATACATGAATAATAAAAATAAAAGCAAGAAGAAAGGTAGAAGAATAAACTCTTCATGTTTTGCTTTTTGCTCCAACCAAAATCTCCACCAAAAAACTCTATTTTCTATAGAAAAATGGGAATTTATAGTGCCCATATGTCTTACATCCCAGTTGGATTGAAACTTTATCTCTTTTTTTTTATTTGAATGAAAACTTAATTATCTTTATCTCTTCTTGTTCTAATCTCATTCAAATATGCTTAACTAATTTATTTGGGATGTTGCAATGCATAAGAAGTCAATTAGGATTGAAAAACAAAGAGTTTCGATTAAATTAGGATTGTCTTCAACTGTCAGGTCTCGCAATAGCCTGACCTTTAAGTATTAAATTGATCATAATTTTCTCTAAAAAATTTCAATTGACAAACCGTTAGTGACTATGGAAACTAGACATCTGAGGATTTTATTTGATAGATTATGGCTCATGATACTAGAATCATGCACTTTGTACGAGCTCCCGCAAGTCACGTCACTATATGTCAAAAAATTGTGCAATTTCCTTCTAGAACCTTTCCAAATCCAATTTCTTTTAATTTCTTCTTTATCCACACAATTTCATCTTTATTTTTTCAATTCCAAATGCGATCTTTATCTTCTTTCCCAATTCAATCTCTGTCATTATGATCTTATCCAAATTCTTCCTGATCTTCTTTCCTTATTCGAATTCTTATAGTAAAAGAAATTTGAATTAAATCATATTTTTGTTTCATTTTCTGTCGTGATTTGAATGGCAAATTTTATAATCAACCCTTTGAATTTCTTCAATTTCCTAAAGCTACATTAATCTTCCATATAAAAGAGTGTGTAACCCTAACTTTATCTATGATGCAGCTAACTAATGATTAAGTGAATGAGAAATCTCTCCCTTTTGCATGTTCTTCATGAACATGTGATATTATCAAGTTGATTTTAATGGCAATCAATCCTGACTTATGAACCTTCTCATATCATTCTTGGGAGTGGTGTCAATATCCTTCTTTTATAATTTTGGTTCTTAATTTTTGTATAACCAACGAATCAAAATTCTTTTATATATTTAATTCTTGATTATCATATAATCAACATGTCAAAGTTCTCTTTATAAACCTATAATTAACTTTCTTTGGGTTGTGATTTCAGATTTTGAGTGTTGTATTAGTATATAAGATTCACATTATTTGGTATAAGAACTTTGTGTATTAATTTAGGTTTGGTTATCCAATTTATTTTTCTTTTTTCTGCATATTCATCATCTTTGTTCAATCCACAAGTTCTTCATTAAATTTATTATTTGTATATTTTGATTTTATAATAATAATAATTAATAAGAGGAGAAAAAAAAGAAAAAAAAAATCTTAACTGAAAGAGAAAATCTTGCGGTTTGGTATCTTAATTGAATGAGAGAATCTTACGATTTAGTATCTTAATTAGAGGAGAAAATATTGTGATTTGGTATCTTAATTGTAGGAGAAAATCTTACGATATAGTATCTTGATGAGAGGAGAAAATATTGGGATGTGGAAAAAAAAATGTAGGGATTTAACATATTAATTGGAGAAGAAAATCTTAGGATTTAGCATATTTAATTAATTTCTTTCCTTTGTGTCTTGCATCATTGATCTTATTCTCTATGTAATCCGCAAACTTATTGCATTATGCTTCCTTAAATTTCTTGTTTGCTTACCCTTGATTCATTCTTTTATTTCCTTCTTGTTCATTCTTTATTGTTCCTTCGTTTCCTTTGTTCTTTTTTTTTTTTTTCTCTTTTTTTTTTTCTCTCGCGTTTCCTTCCTGAGATTTATTGAAGGAGGTTACTTCAAAGGTGACCTTAATGTGATCTATTAGTTCAATAAAGTACTTAATGGGAAAGGTTTGAGTGACGAAAAAAAATGTGAATGAACAAAATTAAAAGAGTGAAACACGAGTGTCAAGTGAACTATACATAAATGAGTAAAGTGAAACACATAAGGAAGTGTTGTGAGATCCATTTTAACATTCTTTTCAAGTTTTAATTATGCCATCGGATAACAATAAAGTGATGATTTGAGGACAAAAATCATTTTAAGGAAGAAGACAATAATGGAAATAAAGATAACAATTATGAAGGACAATGAGACAATTGGGCTGATTTCTTAAAAATCACATGATTGAAGGAATTTTTAACACTCCGATATTTAATTTTGTATGATTAATGTTCATTGATTAAACAATTGAATATGATAAGTTGAATTAAATTAGAAATTGAGGGAAGTAATGTGATATTGATATATTTCGTTAGTTATTTAAGGAATTTAATAATTTTTGGAGATATTTTTTTTTCTTAGTAATGGATTTAATTAAAGATTAAATTAGAGAGATTGAATGATGAAAATATGTCATTGGATAATCAAATGAGTGCAATTGGAATGCATGACATGGAATTATTTTTGGAACTAATGAGAGTTTGCCAAATTAAAGTAAAAAGTGATAAATTATTTGGATTTTTGGATAAGAATAAGTTTAAAAGAGTTAGTGGAATGGTGAGTTGTCAAGGTTATCCAATGGAGAGTTAACATGTATAATGGGGCTTAAATGCAATTATAACAAAATAGTTGGGGCAAAAGTAAAAATCAAAGAAAATAGTTAATATATATAGTGAACCAAAAGTTGAAAATTTCATTTCTTCTTTTCTTCTTCTGCCGTTCACCCTCTCTTCATTCTCTCTTCATTTTTCTTCCATTTTTAGCTCACCCAAATCTCTTGTTCTTTCCATCATCCACCCCTCCAAAGCACCAAAACCATAAAAACCTCTCTAGAATTTCAAGTGAATTTTTAAAGAAAAGAGCTTTAGTAAGGTAAGTTGGTGTGGGTTTTGATTTTTGTGATGGGTTTACTTGGAAATGATGTAGATACTCTCATAAGCATATAGATAAGGTTATTTTTGCATTTGATTAAGTGTGTGTGATTTTTGATTATGAAAGTTGCTTCCTTTGAAATCCTAGGTGAGGGTTTTCTTCAAGGAGACCAAGAGAAGCATAAGAGGAAACCTTAAGCTCTCTTCGGAAGTGTGAAAAAGTTAGGAAGCAAGCCCAAAAAGGTTATTGTACACTTGTTTTAAGAATTTGCTTTTGTTAGTAGCATTGTCAAATTGTAAATCTTTTTAAAACTTTATGATTTTATTTGATTGATGCAACAACTATGTTTGGGTGTTAATTATGTGTCATTTGCATGCTTTTGGAATGATTTATGGGAAGAAAAACAAAGTTGAAAACAAATTCGAAAAATAAATCCCCTAAGCCGAATTGTTGTTAGAAATGTAGTTAGGGGTATTTTCATCCTTTGAAGCTCATTTACGTGTTAATCTAATGATAATTGAATGGTTTATGTAATGAAATATTGAGTGGAACGAAAATTTAAAAAAATACACCTCTAGGCCGAATACAATGCATAGAGTAATATAGGGGGTATTTTTATCATTTTAAGCCCATTGGTATGTTAGTTAGGTGATGTTTGAATGAATTATGTGATAACAAATCATATCGAAAAGAAAAATTTAAAAACACCCTCCTTTGATCGAATCTATGTTATAGGAAAAGAGGATGAGTTTTGTTGAACTATGACACTAAAACTAGGGGTAAAATGGTCATTTAAAATGGTCAAAAGTGATGTCTCAGAGAAATTTGAAAAACGAATTCAAAGATGTTATTAAACCGTTATGTAATTAAAAGTTTAGTCTAAATTGGAAAATTTTATAATTTTAAAAAATTTAGAGGGTCTGAGTAAAATTAGACACCAGTATGTGGAGATTGGTAGTTGACATATCAATAGGGTAATTATTAGCAATACTGCACTATTACGATTGCCTATCAACTTTGAATTACACACCCTAAGAAGCACCGAGTGTTCGGTCTATAAACTGAAAAAAAAAAGTTATGAATTATGATCTGACGGGCAAACACCGAGTGTTCAATGCCGGGGAAATCCTTTACCGATCTAAGGTATCGTGTTAGATTTTACAAAGGGCTCTAAAAAGTTGAATAAAGTTTATGTTGTAAAAATGTATGACAAAAGAGTTTTGTAAGGGCAACATTGTAAATGTGGTTAACAACGAATTTTCGGAAAATCATGTTGTTTAATTTTTACTTGTGTAATGTATAATGCATATATTTCGAAAAGTTGATTATTAGTGCTTGTTATTTGATTTGATCATTATATTATTAAAAATAATTATGGGTTCAAAAATTTTATATGTACACTCATTAAGTAGAAATATTTAGCACGTCGGATTTACCACGCGCAAGTAGTTGATTGTGGCTTGGTAGATAAAGATTGAAGACGAAGCATATCTACAAAAAAATCAGCAATTCACATCTATCCTCCTTTTTGGTAAATATCATTTTGGGTTCACCCCTGTATGTCTTCCATTGTCTATATATTCATGTGCACAATCATAAAGTGTGTGTATATTTTCCTAGTGTGTGAACTTTTATAAAGGATGCCTTATTTAATGTTTGAATTATTTTGTAAATTGTGTAAACTGAGTTGTACTAAGATTGGTACGATTATGAGTTTTTATTGGAAAGTTAGTTAATATTTTTACTTGTGTGGTGGAGTGATTCGAAAACGGATGGGAGGTCCGAATGAGAGTTGAGAAAGATATATTTTAGAAGTGTTATTGTTTTCCTTGCATGTTTTGAATTTTGGGTTATAAAAAAAAAACAGTGGAAACTTTGTCGAATTTTTTGTAAGATAAAATAAATGTTTAACCAATGAATTTTTAATAAACAAATTTTGAAATAAAAAAGGTAATATCCTTTGCCTCGATTCTCATACTGCTGAGAGTATGATAAAAAATGATAAAAAATGAGAAGAGAATGATAACTTATGGGTATTTAATTGATGGGTGTCGTTGAAGAGTGCACGATAGCCCTACAGTTGATAGGATTATATATAAGTTGAAAACCTTGAATAACGTGCACACTTGTCCAACAATTAGGAGGAAAAAGTTGTTACTACCACTTGAATTAGAAATAAGTTGCAATCCATGCTTAAAACAAACCTAAACATCTCTATTTCAACCTTGCATCTGTTGATGTTAAACAATTATAGTTTGGATGTGTCATTTTACACTTTGAATCGAGTTAGGAGTCATGCACTTAACTTAATGAATGAATAACATAGGGAGAGTTACAACAAATTGTATAGGTATGGGTATGTCATAAGGAAAAAGAACCTAAAATCCTATGCTTTGTTAAGCATAGTTAAACAAAGTTCATACCTTAATATCCTACCTATTTTAACAGATTTTTCCTAAGTTTTCAGTGCTAAAAAAAGGGATACTTAGATGGTTGTAAGGCTTTCGTAGGGATAGATGCCTGTCACATTAAAAGGCCATATGAGGGATACTAATATTTGTAATTGCATTAGATACAAACAGTGGGGTTTATCACTTAACAATAGGTGTTTATGAGAAAGAAGATGGGCATACTTGGGGTTAGTTTACTGGGCTGTTACATGAACATATGGGGGTGCAAGAGAGGGAAAGAGTATTTCATGTCTGACAGACAAAAGAGGCTTGTAGGGGCTTTTGAAAAGTGATGATACAATCATACAAGTAGGTTTTATGCTTGGCACATCTTGGAGAATATAGTGAGTAGATTTAAAATATATAATCTAAAGCTGACTAGCAACCAAGAGTCCAAACAAACCAGAATTTTTAATGAAAATGGAAAAAATTAAGGAAACATCTAAAATGACATTCAATTACCTCATGCGGTTACTAGTGGAACAATGGGCAGTTGATAATGCCACATTTAATTTCATTATTGAACTGTATGATCCTTCCATATCAACCATTAGATATTCCTAAAAATAAACAAATAAATTGAGATAAAAAAAAATAGAACAAAAAAAGTTGAAGAAAGTGAGATGAAATAACAATTGAACAAACAAAGAAATTGAGGGAAAAAAAAAAGGATATGTAGAAGAGAACTGCAAAGCAGTGGCCTTTATATAGGCTGGTAGATAGGCAAAATGTTATCTTTCATCGGTAACGATAATATTTTTTTAAAAAAAAATAAAAAATCAACCTTACTGTTTTTGAACTCATACTAGGGTAAGTTTGTCCATAAAGCTAATGGAACACCTTTACTTGTTGTTATTGTCATTTCTATTTTATTTTACTATTTTTTCCCATTAAGAAAGGGTAAATTTGTCATTTGAACCGCCTAACAGTTATTTAGAGGCATTATGGTTTTTCACCTCTATTTTGATAGTCAAACATGTTCTCTCACGATCAACCATGGTCAAGCTATTAATATAAGGGAGGAGAGTGTAATAAACAGCAAACGTTGTTTCCATTTGTCTAAAGGCAAACTTCCAAATGGTTTTGTGTAATTTGCTCTTTATATGTGTCAAAAGGCAAAATTGTTTCCATTTGACGTTCAAATTTACTATGTATTTATCCAATACATTGGCATATTTTGTGTTGTGCTCGAATTTATGGAGTTTATATAATTATGTATTTTGTTTTGAATTTATGATGTTATATGTTAGAACTTAATTTTTTGGTTGGAATATTAAATTTTATTCTGTTTTGTTGTTGATGTTATTGTTAAAATGTGAAAATTATATCATTTGTGCTTATTAGGTAATGTTTGAGGAAAAATTTGTATGAAATTGGAATGAATTTTTTCTTTCTTTCTTTTTTTGAAACATTATGACTTTGTGGGTGGATTCGAGTCGAGTGAAATTATTTTTCATGGGTTCGAGGGGGTGTTGGGGTGCGGGTTGTGACCAACCCGCTTGAATCTGACCAGCTATCATTCCTAGTTTTTGGGTAATTAGAAAAAGCTTAAATACATTTATTAAGAAAAGTTCACATTTTGAACTTTTCCAAATAGATTTTTTTAGCTCTTAAAAAAAAAAAAAATTAAAAGAGCTAAAAAAATGTTTAATATAAAAATATTAGGATTTATTAATTTCACTTTATCCTTCTAATCTAAAACCCTAAATAAATTCTTTATTTAAAAATGCTATAAAAACTCAACTTTTCTCTTCACATTCATTTAACAAAGAATAATGTTATACTTCCAAAAAATTTACCCAAATGATGTAATGATGATTAATTTTTAAGTGCATACCGAGTTCATAAGGCACACATAAAAAACCTTGTACAAGTATATACTGTCCACAAGTAATACAATGATAAAACAAAGTATTGTTTCCACGAGGATTTAGCCAACTTTGCTTAGTACTGAGCTTGTATCAAATCTAACCTCAAAAATGAGAAGTGAACTTATGAACACTAAAATTGAAATCAATAACTAAAAGTACAAAACTAAACTAATGGGGTAGGAGCTCTAGGATTACAACTTCATCCAACTAAATCACTTAACCTAATCATCTCTTGTTTTCACTCTATCTCTATCTAATCCTCAATCAAGTAATGTTTAATCTATCCACATGCCTCTTCTGATAGTCTAGTGGAAATGCTTAAGCTCACCTAACCCATTATATTCCTATGTGGATCAACTAAATCGAGTTCATTAACTGTAGATTACTCAATAATGATTGTGTAACATACCCTCCCGATTCTAGTTTGAGAGATGTGTGGAATAATGATAGATGCCCTTATTATTGAGGTAATAAAATAAATTAAAGTGTCTAGAGATGACTAAAAAAATTTCTGGATCATCTGTGAATGATTAGTAAAATTTTTAGAGCATCCATAAGGGATTTATTGAGGTTCTCGAAGAACTCGAATGGGTAAATTAAGTCCCGTTAAAATTCCAGGATTGTCCAGGAAGGGTTTAATAAGATTTTCGGATAATCTCGTTTTGTTCTTGATCAAGGAATAATAAAATTAATTATTCGTTCGGATTCAAATGCGTAATTGAATTTTTATGAAATTTTCAGATAGGATCGGGGATAGTTTTTAATTTCGAAATCATAAAATAATTTAGAGTGATCAGATCCAAATAATTATTTTAGAGTAATAAAAATAATTTCGAGAGCGGGAAGATGAATTCGAAATGTAAAAATATTTCCGAATGTGTGAAGCCGAGATTAAATTAAAGCGGACTCCCGGACGGACGGACGGAAATGGATTCGATTTCGAATTTGGAACCGAAATGAGATAAGGCATGAAAAGTAATAAGTGAATTAAGTGCATATGTGCCACGTGTCATGCTTACATGAGGAAATGAAGATAAGTGGTGTACATGCATGGTAGCTCTTGGACATGTGTCATGCAGTTATAAAAGCATATATATATATATTGAACTTGAATTAGACAATGGAAGTAAGAGAAACATTTGCATTCGGTCACCATTTGATGTCACCCGAGAGACAAAAAAAAAGACAGGACCGAGTGAGGGAATAGAATGAGAGAGAGAGGCAGAACCAAAGCAGCCATTCAGTCTCCATTATCCTCAACCGAAAGAGTTAGAGAATGAGAGAGTGAAGGTTAGAAAAAGAGAGCTAAAGAGGAAGACCGTGAGCTGTGTTGGATAGGGAAGTGAAGTCGAGAGCTCCATAGAGTCCGAGAGAGAGAGAGATCGAGTGTTGCATGTGCAATCTGAGTGCAGATCCAACCCAAGTGAGCAGATCAGATCTTGCATGCAAGGACAGAACCAAGGAGAGGTGGAACGAGGCCGTGAAGTGGGAGAGTTACTGTCGTGCTGCAGTAAGAGCTACTGCCAGATGGTTGTTGTTGAGCGTGGAGCAGCTGCTGCCGTGGACGAGAGCTGCTGTGGAGCTGCTGTCAAGCCTTGAGTGGAGCTGCTGCCAGGCCTTGGTGGAAGCTGCTGCCGAGATTGACACCTAAGTTACCGTGACCTGCATTTGAAGTAAGTGGTTGTTGGGTTTTGTTTGGATGCAGTTTTAGGATGACAAACGACAGTTTATTTGAAGATTTTAAATGTAGTTTTGAGAGAAGGCAATGCATGCAGCAAGTAATTGGAAAGTGAGGGAGAAGAGTAAGCTGTTTTGGAGCTGAAAGCAGAAAATAAATTGCTGTTTTGGACGTTTCGAAGCTGTTTCCGAACAGATTCAGCCCATTTGACGGGTAAGCGCTGTCCCATTAGTTTCGTTGAGATGTTTTGAGTGAATTTTATAACTTGCATGTCAATTTTGGATTGAAGGAAGCTCGGTTAAAGGAGAGGTATAGGGGCAGTACCTTCGCGAGAAGTTTTCGACGTTTTGATTTGATTTTCAAGCAGTTCGTTGAGTTTTTATTAATTTCTTTTAATGGAAAATAGTTAGGATGAGCTTAGGATGATAATCGATGATATTATGATTGGGTTTTAGGATTGAGAACCTTGATAGTGTGGAGGTTCACTCGATATTGTTGATTGTGTTCTTGGAATGAAATTGTTATCGATTGTTTTCGTTGATTGAGTGTGGGCTGTTATAGGAAAGTTAGGGGCTGATATGTTGTGCTTTTAGATTCGAGTTCGTCGTCGTGGACAATGATGCATTTTAGTGTGTTTTCAAGTATCGGATAGTCGTTCGGATATTGAGAAATCGTTTCCGAGCGATTCGGTTGAGTTTTTCGCGAATGCGAATGGTTTTAGTTTGTGATTTTAGTTGTCGAATATGCAAGTGTTTATGATGTTATCTCGCTGCCTTGAGATGTGTTTAAGCCCGTTAAAGTGTTAAAGTTGATGTTAGGATAGTATGAGATACGTTTAAGTTAATTGAATAGTTTTTGTTTCGCTCGGAATTGTTAAATTGTCGAAATTCGGAGTTGAATCGGAAAATGAATATTGTTTAAGCTTGCTGCCATATTTTTCATGTTTGTGCTTTAAAGTATTTGAATCTTCGTTTGCCGTGTTTTAAGTAAAGTCACGAGTAGAAATTGACGATAAGTTTAATTGGAAACGAAGGAATCGCACGAAACGTTTAAATTGATAATTCGCAATAGCTAGTTGAAATCGCGTAAGTTTTATATTGTTCGTTTAGCTTCGCTTATTCTTTTTGTTGAATCCATTAGATTGTGACTTCGATGATATTGCTTTGGATTCGAATAGCATAGTTACGACATGCTTATATTAGAATGTTAACTTATATGGGCATCGATAAGGCGAAGGAAAGCGAAGTTGAAGAAATAGCGCGAGGTAGAAAATCCAGACGTTTCCTTGAGTTAGGAATCGGTGAGTGTAAATTGTTTTATGAAATAATAAATGCACTATGATTACTATGTTTTCATGAAGTATTGAAACGTTTTTAATTTTTCAATGAATTTATATGAATGATGCACGCTTATAAACGTTTTTATATATGCATCTAAAGAATTACTGATTATATGAATTTATTATTGAAATGTGCTTTTATGTTTTGATTTCTAAATGAAGAAATATGTTATTCAACATTTATTTAGCATGTCAATGTATTTCAAAACCAATGGCTACCCAATCCCCATTATATGACTGAATTATGACTGTTATGCGGCTGAAGTATCTTATTGCGCGTATGGCATGTCTATGGGGGAAAGTCCACTAACTATTGGGGGATCGAGTCTGTCATGTCGCCCTCTACGCGTATATAAGGTACTATTATAACTGATGCCCTATGTGCAGCGAGGTAACATTTCGCGGCATAGTGGTTATGATTGAGATTGACTGTTCCCACCACCGATGTCCTAGGACCGGGCGGTGATTATGATTTTTCTGGGTCCCATTGAATACATGTTTTATGACTGAGGATATGATTTATGAATTTATGTATAAATTATGATTATGTTATGAATGAATTTCAAATGAGTTATGTTACCTAATGAAAGTTTATGAAAGTTTTTTATGCATATAATCCTGTTTTCAAGCAAACATGTATATAAATGATTATATAGTAATATGAAATTCATGTTTTGAACAACTCATTTCATAACTTAGAAATTTATAAAGGATTTTTGAAAGGAAAGCTTATGTAGAAATGCATAACACTCACTGAGCCTTTTTAGCTCATTATTTTCTTGTTATTTTATGAAAACTCCTCAGACGCAGATGCGAGTCCTCCAGGCGGCAATTCTCCAGTTCAAAGGTAGGCGAGCTTCTAAGGCGACCATCACTGTGAAATCAAAGTAACAATTTTGATGTATAATGGACTTAGTATAATGTAAATATTTAAGTTTCATAACTATGATTACGCTGTCACGCATGTGAAATGTTTTATCTTAAGTTTGAAATGGTTTTGTTTTAAATACTTGAATTGTATTTAAACGTGGATTTTAAGATGGACCTGAGGTCCTATTTGGAAGTGGGAAAAGAATGTATACATTTTGAAATGTTTATCAATTATTTTACAAGTGTTTGAAAAAGTTGGAAATATCGGAGAAACAATCGTTGTGCTGCCGAAATCTTTTCACCCTAAATTTTTAAATGATTAAGAAATGAAACTGTTTTACGACTTTGCTTCATAGAGTCCTTTTGAGTCACCTGCTTAAAGACTGCAAAGATTCTATGGGGTGCCGAGAGGGCTCCGCTCGGATCTCTTCGGGGGAAATCCGGGTTGGGTCTTTTCAGATTGCACAAGCAACATAAGTATATTCCTATCTCATGCTACTCAAGTCACTTTAATTAGAGTCTAAACACACATATTCACTTTCCAAGTTACAATATGGTTACTAAATCTCCTAATTAGTGATCATTTTAGAGCATTAAACACAATTAAAGTAAAAGATTAAATGAAAAATAAAAGAAGATATAATAACATATAAAAGGTTGAGCTAAAATGTTGGGTTACACTATAACCCTATACAACAAATTAATTCATAAATATAAGGGGAAAACAAACTATATAATGCACTTTTAGCATATTTCAACAACAAAAACAAACAAAAGGTAGTAAGTAAAGCTCATGGGGTTGAAGTAAAGCTTATGGGGTTAGTGTAAAGCTTTCTCCTTTCCAAGAGTGCTTCTCCTTCTCTAAAAAGAGAGAACTTTCTCTCCAGCTCCTTTCCTTGTTGAATGATATAAAGACTGAGTGATTTTGCTTCCTTGGCTTATAAATGGTGAAACTTTGTTGTTGGAGCCCTAGAAGTTGCTCTCCCAATCAAAACTTCTCTCTTTCAACATTTAAGGACCTATTTATAGTTCCCAAGGGGTTAGGCCATAAATTGGCCACGAAAAAGTCGAAATTGCGTTGTTTAAGTGTATGGGGCCACTAGATGAGGGAGCTTATTTTTAAGCATGCAAAAAGCTACTACTGATGCTGTGAATGCACTGTTGTGGAGCCTTCTTGACGAGGAGACACGTTGCTATACATATTTTTTGTTACAACTTGGTGAATGGCATACCATCTGATAGGTAGGATAATGTAGAAACATGCTTGTGAGTATACTGGTTCATTGGCAATGAGTTAAATGCATTACTTGGTGTGCAAGGCAATAGGTGTGCACACTAGTAGGTGCGTTTATGGGAAGGATTTCAGGCTATATACTATTGGTTCATGCTGGTTGGGGGGTTGGTTTGCATGGAGGCATGTTGTTGGGATGATGCATGCTATTGTGAAGCTATCATGGATGTTATTTGGTGATGGAGCGTTATAGGGCACGTAACAAGGCTGACTACTGAAGAGGTTGTTATGGATGTGTATAATAGCATGGTAAGCATGGAAGGTTAGTTGTAAGGGCTGCAAGGTGTTAGAAATTAGGCCATGGGTCAAGTTGTTGTGTTAGCATCATGTAAATGGGATAATGAGGGATGTCTTGCTTGATTGTCCCCATTCCCATGCATTGTCTTTATGGTGCTTGCTCAATGATGCTCCTGTTATTTCTACACCTCAACCTTGGTTCAAGCTCTCATGTTTATGTACACACACCATTTCCAAGATTATTCCCTACAAAACATTCACAAACACATTAAACAAACTAATATCTACTCGAAAATCAAGCAAAATTCTAAATTTTTGAGACTAAACTCTAGTGTCGAAATGGTGTGATCATGTGATAAGCTGATTTGTAGCTATTACATTAATTTTGAGATGATATAGTAATTATATATAAGTTTGCCACATCATTTAGCAATGAATTTGAGCAATCTTTTGGGTAGTGTAACATTACTATATCTATATATATGTATATATGTGTGTGTGTATATATGTATGTCCAACAAAGAGATGTAGATGAAGAATATGAAGAAAATAAAGGAAAAAGAAAGAAGATGAAAAAGCATCGTCAATGATGAATTATAGCATCATCAATGAGAAGATATGCGTCGAAGATAAAGAGAAAAGAGGAGAAAGAATAAGAAAAGAATGAAGAGGAAAAAGAGAAGGACGAAGAAGAAGAAAAAGAAAGGGAAGAAGTGGATGGATGTATGTATGTATGTCCAACAAGGAGATGAAGATGAAGATGAAAATTATGAAGAAAATAAAGGAAAAATAAAGTAAAGGAAAAGAAAGAAGATGAAAATGTGTTGTCCACGGTGGATTAAAGCATCATCAACAAAAAGATCTGCATTGGAGATAAAAAGAAAAGAGAAAGAAGAAGAAGAGAGTGAGGAGGAATAAGAGAAAGACAAAGAATAAGAAGAAGAAAAGGAAGAAGCGACATCAGAGAGAAGACATAATCTAATGAAGAGCTTTGTCTGACAATAGATTTTTAAGTTTTGTTTTTCAATTTTTCAATTTTTTTCTTTTTTTTTTTTTTAAAAAAATGGCATATGAGTGACATTTTAAATTAGTTATGAATAATTATGAAAAATAACTTTGATTTTGGGCTAGATTTAGTAATATAATTATTGAAGTGGGTCATATCCGGCAAGGCTCATTAAATTTTCACTAATCCCAAATAACTTTTTTTTTTCTTTTTTATTTTTTTAGGACTTTCTCTTTATTAGACGTAACATTAAGCACATTTTCATTTCCATATTTATATTTAGCTTTGTAACCCAAAAAAAAAAAAAAAAGAAAATGGCCGACTTTGTACATACAAGTCCAAGATAAAAATTAACTTTATTTTTAGATTTTTATGAATCTTCATATTTATTAGAGTTAGTAAGATCAAACTAATAAAGATGAGGTTAAATTAATAGTATATTTGTTACCACCCCAATGATTGTGAATTGAGTTATTTTATACTCCAAATCCTGAATCTATTATTATATACAACAATTAAAAACAATAAATTGAATTTAACCAATCTTCTCACTTATCTAGCTATTTATATTTAGCAAATTAGTGTATAAGTTATGAGTTCTAGTAATGGAATGACATGAAATTTCATTACCTCATTTTTTTTTTTTTTTGAAGTAGTTCAATTAAATCAAAATTAGGGGAAAACAGATAACTTGAACCCATGACAATTAGAATATAATGGCGCATTTATTTATATGTAATTAGAATGATTTGGAATTAAAATTATTTGAAATTGGATTGACTTGGAATCAGATTGACATATTGAAATCAGACTAAATTGTTTATTTCAATTGTAAGAATCGGAATCAAAATCAACAATATTTTCATTGATATGTTTACTTTGATTTGGAATCAAAATAAATTAATTACAAGTTACCATTGATTAAATAAATATACTCCATAAGCATTTTTTTCTTAAAATAATAATAATAATAATGTAATCATTGAGATTTTGCCAATTGCATAACAAGCATTATGAATCTTTCTGAAAAATTGTGTTTAAAATGTAGTGTCATATTTTTGTCATGTTCTTCTATGTAACTCATCATTGATTAGAAAAAATTCTTAACAATATTATTATTCATATATTATGTATTTATATTATTTATCAAGTTGTGAATTTTTTTTTTTTTAATTGTAAAAGTGAATGAGAATAAAATCCTAAGTAGGGTGAAAGGAATAAGAATCTCATTCCACAACCTCATATTTGTGTAAGATCCATAATTCTATTTCTGTTACAAATTTATTTTAGAGCAAATAAAACCAACAATTATTTTCATTTTCCATTATCATTCTTAATCCCTCAAGTAAACACACCATAAATGTGAAAGGTTTATCATTAGTCCAATCTCATTTTGTCATTTCATTTCCTCTATTATTTGTCAAATTATCTTAAATCTAGATGTCCAATTACGGTCTTTTTTTTTTTTTTTTTGGTCAAAAGTAGGCCAATTTTAAATAAATATTCTTTCCTATTCATAATAGATGGTCATACGAAGTGTTGACCTAAAAGACTTATACAACATATAAGCAAGCAATACGAACGTCTCCAAT
Organism: Dimocarpus longan; assembly: GCA_022984855.1. Lineage (NCBI taxonomy): Eukaryota > Viridiplantae > Streptophyta > Magnoliopsida > Sapindales > Sapindaceae > Dimocarpus > Dimocarpus longan. The sequence continues at coordinate 15,986,716 of CM041015.1, read as the reverse complement.
CTTTCTCACTCGACTACATATCCAAATGCTCTGCTTCTTTGTACATTTTCAAGTTTGTCTATATGATCATTAGGAAATATCAAATTATGAGAAGCAACTTAAATGTAAAGAAGTATTTTAGCACTAAAATTCCATAAGCCAACCTCACCCACCATCCTACTTACCCATGGAAAAGACAATTAATTACTTTCACAAACTTGGGACCTTCAGCTTTTGAACTCGAGTTGGAGGAATGAGCTGAGTCGGCAGGTTGTGACGCCTCTCCGATAGGTTTTTTGGGAGTTGACAGTTCTTCTCTTTACTACTGGTAAATTTCTTTAGGAGCAACAACTTCAAATCTGGGTAGGTTTTAGGCTTGGGCCTGTGCTAGTACCCTGACTGCGTCTACAAGTTACTGCATTGTGTTCTCCAATGCCTCCTGCCGTTGGTGCCATCCCTGTAGCCCATTGGCTGTAAGGACTGTAGGTGCTGGTTGGCGAGGGGCCAGTGGAGGCACACCTACAATGGCGTCATTTGTAAAGACATGGGACGCATCTGCCACGGGCATAACTACATTCCTCATCGCCTGGATGTCATGTTATTATTCATCCATCTACCTCTCTAATTGATCAGCCGCCGCATCAGAGCTTCTGATTGTTCTTCCTCTTACCATGGTAGTTGAAAAATTGAAAAAATTACAGTTTGAGCCCTCATTCTAGCGCCATAATGTCGATGTATAAATTCAGTCAACCTAAATTTTTCACCTAATACTGCAATTAAAGCAGACAAAAGCAGAAAACAAGAGTAATAAAAGAGAGGCAAGAGGAAGAACAGAATGCCAAAGGTTTTTTACATGGTTTAACCAAATAAAATTGCCTACGTCCATGACTATTTCTCTAGTTATCTTTTACGTCCATGATTATTTCTCTAGTTATCTTTTCAGAGTCATAATGTATTACCCATTATATGTCTCTATTACAATAAATTTTCAACCTCTACTTATAGAGTGGAAGGATTCAATATTATTATAATTAAAACAAGAAAGAAATCTACATTGATTACATTTCCAAGACTGGTATCCATCAGTGTAGGGTCAAATTCCGCAAAAATAAGATCTTGATTTTATCTTCATAATTGGAAGTTAAGTTTTTCCTTAAATTAGACTGCTACCTTTCTGAATTTTTTTTTTTTTTTTACGTGCACGTCAAGCTATAGACTGGATCTCGCATCGAACAACCTGGAATTAGATATTAAACAGCTTTGACCATGATTAACCAACAACCTGAGAACTGTAGCAGCAAACAGAGAGCTCGTTCCTACTAGCTAGACGACCCGAGGTTAGCGAATTGGGAGTTTGTTTATGCGAGCCGAATATCTTGAGAGCTGAGAGCTCGTATATGCGAGCTGCGTGCTGGCAGACTGTGTTTTTGTTCATTGGATCGGTCCATTAAACCAGTTCATTAGACTTTTACCAGCTCATTTAAATAGTCTCAAAAAATACCCACAATAACTCTATAGTAATTTTGTTAGAATTCTTTAAGAAATTTAATGAAATCTTTATATGAATGATATGATTTGCTATAAACATTTTTTTTTAATGAAAAACCACTTAAAATTCATCTAAATCTATCAAAATTCATTAATTAAATAAAATCTGTTAAGTTAGACTTTTTTAATACATTTAGATTTTATTAAATTATATACAAATTTGAATTGAACCTATCGAATTTTATATAAATATGTATTAAATACACTTAAATTTAAATTAAATATATCTAAAATTATAAAATATTTTAAATTTCGATAAATTTTAAATTGAATATACTCGTAGAATTATTATCAATTACAAAGAGTGCTCTTAAACCGGCCATGACCCGGCTCAATAATGGCCGGTTTTGCACAGTATTTTTGAAAGTAACGGTTTCCAGATACTAAAGCTAATATTTATAGCAAAGAATCTCCATATTATCGTCTCCGGAAAAGTTGGAGGAACCTTAAAATATCATGTAACGCTACTTTGACGGTATTTTTGGTTAGTCTCGGCAGATCACCGAACACAACACCGACTCCATCTTTCTTAACTATTAAGGATTCACCACGTGGATTTTTAAATCACGTGCTTTTACGATTTTCATTGCGAATATTCTCTGTGTTTATTTCTACTTTCCAATTGTGCACGGCCAATCACCGCTTGATTGTTTGTTGACTATATGACCTCTCTCTCACACTCACATGCAGTATAATTTTAGTCAAAGACGGTCAAATTACACTACTCCCAAAATTAGGGACACGTAATGGCTACCAGTTCAATTACATTTATTATGGATTTGTTTTCTTGAAAAAAAAAATTAGACAATTATTATTAGTTATTATTAATTGAAGGTTTTTTTTTTTTTTTTTTTAAGAATGAAGGCTATTGTTTTTGTAATGCCATTGTTCAATAAATTTGTTTTCATAATTGTTTTCGGGGATATTTATAGTTTGCCCTATTTTTTATCATAATATCAAAATGATCCTCATAGTTTCGTAATTAGTAATTTTAGCCCCAATGTTAGTTTTTCCATTAAAACGTTAAAAAGAGCAATAAATGACTTGGTTATCCCTTATTTAAACTTATTTAAAATAAAATTAAAAAATCAAATAAAAAATAAATTAAAAAAAAGAAGAAGATCTCCTATCACCCATCTTTAAAATGGATAGTGAAAGATCAAAGTAAATTTAATAATTATAAAAAATAAATAAGAATTAAAATAACCAATAATTTTTTTTTTCAATTATCACATTATGGTCGGTGGGGATTAATTTAAAAATAAAATTTAAAATCTATATTTGTTTAAAATTAATTTTTAAAATTTTCTTAAAAATAAATACTATAGATCTTTACCATCAATCTCTAAAATGAATGGTGGAGATCAAAATTTAAAAAAAAAAAAAAAGAAATCAAAATGAAAAAATTGTCAGAAAAAAAGAGAAATAAAAAAGTCTTTATTTAAAAAAAAAAAATCTATATGAAAATTTGGATTATGAACCTAGATCTTTTAAAATAAATAAATAATTAATTAATTATAAAAAATTGTTAAAAAGAGGAAAAAAAACTTCAACAACAATCAACACAATTAATCAATCCACTAGATCGACATCAATTCACTATACTCAATCCAAAACTTCACATTAAACCCAGAACCTCATATTAAATCCCAAATCACATTAAATCTAGAACTTCAACATCAAATTTGCCCCCTCAATGTTTGTCTCTTCAATTCATCACAACCAATTAACACAACAACATTTATATCATATATATATATATATATATAATTATCTCAAATGATGAAGAGAAAAAAAAAAAAAAAGAGTGATAAAGGGAGAAATGACGGAGATGGTCTGGAGAGAGAGATAAAGGTCTTAAGATGGAGATGGATCTAGAGAGGGTTGATGATGGACCATTTTGATTGAGGTGGACGATGATAGAGGTTGGTTTTAATCTAAAGAGGGAGACAAAGATGATCGATTAGGAGAGAGAGGACTGTTGACACTCAACAGACCCAAAACCCTATCCCCCACTGTAATCACATCAATCCTTACCACCAAACCTCGATCATTCATCACCGCACTCGTACAGCAATCACACTAGTCAAATGCTGCTCATCACCTTCAATTTCTGTCGTCCAAAAAAACCTAAGCTTCTCTGGTTCTTCCTTGATGACAACCACCAATGGAGGACAACAACGTTGATGGAGAAAGAATAGGTAATGGAGGAAAAGTGTAATGGAAAAAAGCAGTGGTGATGAAGGAAAAAAAATGGAGGCAGAGGAAGATCGGTTGGTGGTTAAGGATAGCTTGGACTGTAGTGTTCTTAGTGTAGAGAGGAGAAAGCAAACTAGGATGGTGAGAATGAGGGAGTTTTTCTTTTTTAAATTTTTTCATATACAATTAATGTTTAATTTAATCTCCACTATCCATGATCAATCATTCTTTTTAATTGGTTTTTAAATAAAATAATAAAGAAAATTTACTTTTTTATTTATTATTTTTTATTAATAAATATTTATTTATTAGCTTCATTTACTATTTTACCCTTCCACCCTTAATGGCAATGGATGAAATATGTAACAGTAGGGTGTTGCTTCTTTATTTAATTAAACTTTGGGGTGAAGAAATGCTAATTGTGAAACTGTGGGATCTATTTCAAATTATGATCAAAAGTTAGGAGGCAAATTATAAATATCCCTTGTATTTGGTTTCTACTTTGTATATGTTTGCATTTGATTATGAGTAAAATCTCTATAAAATCCATGTTAAAAAAAAAAAAAAAAAAAATCTCTATAAAATCCATGTTTAAAAAAAAAAAATCTCTATAAAATCTTATAAATAAGGAAAATTGGCAAACTTCCTTTATAGTTTGTCATAATAACCAAAATCTACATATAGGTTTATTAATGGGTTATTTCTAAAAAAAACCCCTCATGTTTGTTATTGATATGAAAATGCTTCTTACAGTTTGGTCATTGTCGATTTTACACTCTGTAATTTAATTAAATAAGCAAACAATACCCCACCGTAAACAATTTTATTAGAGAAAAAACATCACCGTTAGTGGTGGAAGGATAAAATGGCAATGAAACTGATAAGTAAATATCAATTAATAAAAAAAATAAACCAAAAAAAAAAAACAAAAAGGGTTTTCTGGTGGTCCCATCAATTAATAAAAAACCAAATTAAACAATTGAAAAATAAAATAATAAAATAAAAACAATGATGGATATTTTTCTTAAATTAAAATTAATCTAATGTCTACCGTTCATCAACATAGATGAACGGTGGATATTCTAGGAAGGCTATAATGATGCACAAATCTAGTCTTGAATAATGGTAAATCAAATAACAATTTGAACTTTGTAATTAAAATTTTCCTATAATTTATCTTTCAAATATTCTGTTAACAACCCACGCTAACACAAACAACTTTATTATTAATACATACTTAAAGTACATTGAATAAAGAAATTTATTATTAAAATATGCATAAAGTAATATTGAAAACATAAATTCATTATGAAAATATTCATTACTTATTATTATGATTATACCTGGTAGCACATATGTTGATGGAAATCAAAATAGCAATCATGGGAGACAAAGAGACAATTGGACAATGAGGCTATTGAAGGTAATTGGACTAGTTTATTGGAGATCAACAGTCTTAAAGGCTTTGGGCGCCAATCGAAGATAATTTTAATTATTTGGACCTAAGTTGTACTATATATAGGCTATGTAGTTTGGAATGCATTGCATTTAAAGGGTTTCAAAAGGCTTTTAAATTAAATTAGTTCGCGTTAGTTTATTTAAGAGCAAATTACAATTTAGCTACCCAGTTAAAACGCTTTTACAAGCGAAGCAATTGTTTTAATGTTATTGCAATTTAACCTCATACCGTTAGTAAGATTCGTTACATTTAACCGTAAATAGTATCAAAACAGTAAAAAGACGAAATTATCCTTTGACTGAAGTTGACTGGTTGACCAAATATAAGGCTTGGTCAACTCATCAATCTCTCTCTCATTCTGCCAGTCTACCTCTTCCTCTCATTCTTCTTCTCTTCTTCCACTTCTTCCCTTCGCTTCATTCTTCTTCTTCTTTCCTTCGTCCGCTTCCTTCTTCTTCTTCCCTTCTTCTTCTTGGCGCAGATCGGAGGACACGAACCCAGATCTGGGCTCCTCAAACGAACCCAGATCGGGGTTCCTCTCGCATCATTCTTCTTCTTCTTTCCTTCTTCCGCTTCATTCTTCTTCTTCCCTTCTTCACCTTCTTCTTCTTGGCGCAGATCGGAGGACACGAACCCAGATCGGGGCTCTTCAAACGAACCCAAATCTGGGTTCGTGAACCCAGATCGGGGTTCCTCAGACTAACCCAGATCTGGGTTCGTCTGAGGAACCCCGATCTGGGTTCGTCTGAGGGACCCCGATCTGGGTTCGTGTTAGGAACCCAGATTTTTGGGTTCGTGACGAACCCAGAAATCTGGGTTCCAACGAACCCAGAAAGACCTGATCTGGGTTCGTCAAGAACCCAGATTTCTGGGTTCGTGACGAACCCAAAAATCTGTGTTCTTGACGAACCCAGATCGGGTCTGATCTGGGTTCGTTAGAACCCAGAATTCTGGGTTCCTAACGAACCCAGAATTTTGGGTTCTCAAGAACCCAGAATTCTGGGTTCCTCTGAACCCAGAATTCTGGGTTCTGAATCAGATTTTTTTTTTCAATTTTGTGATATTGGTAATTGTTTGGGTTGATGAGTATGTTTAACAGTGACTTTGGGTGATTTGGTGATTTTTTGATGCTGTAAATTAGGTTGATGGATTGAAGTTGAATTTGTGAAGTTGATGACTTTGGGTTGATGGATTGAAGTTGAACCGGTGAAGCTGATGAGTTTGAGGATGTTTTTGGTTAATATTTCACCTGTAATTTAGATTTTATTTAATTTTTAAAATTTATTTTTAAAAATTAAAAGTAAAGTTAAAAGACTATTTTGTCCCTCATACAGTTAATTTTAACGGGAGGTGTTAACGGTGAGGGGGTAAATTGTAATAACATTAAAACAATTGCTCCGCCTGTAAAAGCATTTCAACTGGGTAGCTAAATTGTAATTTGCTCGTTTATTTAATATCAGACTTTGTTATTGTTGGACCTTATTATGTTTTATTTCATGATTAGTTTTAGTTAAAGACTATTAGATTGAGACATTTGATTAAAATAAGCTTACATGGGTGTGTTTAGCGTCTTGGGTGAGCATGCTAGGGTTTCTTATTTTGGCCTAGAAAAAGGCTATGTAAACTTTAAAATAGCAGTTACAAGATTATTGATAATTTAATGAGAGTTTGTTTCTTGTTTGTTTTTTTGAAGAATATGTGATTATTAAGTTAATTCTTGTATGATTAACCACAATATCTCCCATCTTCTCATCTTGTTCATAAAAGTGACATCATTATCATTCTTCTATAATTTTGATTATTGATTGTTCTATAATCAATGGATCAAAATTTTTTTATAACTTTGGTTTCAGTTTGTCATATAATCAACGGGTCAAGGTTCTTTATAAATCTATTTTAATCTTTTTTGGGATTATGATCTAATATTTGTTGTGGGTGTCATATCAATATATGAGGTTTGCATCACATGTATGGACCATTTTACACTTGAACTTGTGGACATAAATGGAAAAACATATAGTTATTTATTACTTGTGAATCAAACTTTTATGATAAACATTCAAGTGTGTTGTGTATATTTTAATGACTCGAGAAAATGAGCTGTTAAGGCCCAGTGCTTCAACTCAAGTGGATAAAAGTCCAACAGGCTCGAAAGTCAAGATGATGTCATAGGAGTGCAAGTTGTTGTGTCTAAGCCCGTAGACCATTATTCAGGTCACAATATGATTACTATCTCGCTTATCATCTTGGCTAATAAGCCTGGGATAGGATCTACTCGTCTATCAGCTCATTTATAGACTGCTCATCCATTTGCTTGTATATTAGCTCGCTAGAATATCTTTTCAACTCATGAGCTCGCTATGACTGGTCTAGTTGACCTTTTAGAAGCCTGAGGTAGCCTAATTTGAGAAGATGTCAACTTTCCTGTTTTGAAGCAAATTAAATATCGAGATTCTCGGAATCAGTTGCCGATTCGGTAGAGATAATCTTGGCGTCATAATTATTAGAATTAAAATAGATTATTTTTTGTCTTATCTGAATATAATTCAAACTGAATCAAATTGTATTACCTCTCACTATAAATAGGGAATCAAAATCATTGTAAATGACACGAGAGAAATAATATATTGTTACTCTATCAAAATAGAGGGTGACAATCGTGGACGTAGGCCTAGTTTCAACTGAACCATGTAAAACTTATGTGTGTTGTTCTTATTCCTTGCCTCTTTCTTTGCTTTTGTTGTGTTTGCTATAGATTTGCAGGTATTGGGTTTGAAGAATCGGGTGGACTGAAAAATAATGTCGACATTTTGGCGCTAGAAGAAGGGTCTAGACTGCGATTCTATGCCTTTTTCAAGTTTAGTAATTTCGATTTATTGCTATGACTAGAATAAGAACAACTAGGAGTACAGAAGTGGTGACTGACCAATCTGAAGGTCATCTTGAGCAGCATAACGTCCAGCCGGTTGGAGGTAACGTGGCAGGAACTTCCTCTACTATTTTGCCTTCGTTCCCTCCACGTCAACCACCCATTGTCACCATTGGAAGAGATGTTGTACAAATTTGGCAGCAATGTAAGGAAGCTTTGGAGAATATTGTGATGCAATTGGCGGATGCAATTAGAACTTTGACACAAGTGTAAGCTCAGACAGCCTTAAGAAATTTAAAAATCCGAGATGAGCCAATTGGTGAGGCACCGGTCCACAGAAGGTTTAGTCTGCTCCTCAAATTTGCACTCAAAGAGAGGCGGACGACAAGCTGATGAAGAAGAAGTGATAATTCATTCAGCAAACTTGAGCATAAGGCTGAGCCATGATGGGAACCGCCACGTGAAGGCTAACCGTGAGTATGAGCGAGCTTCTGAATGCGATAAGGAGTATGTGCTGTGAGAATCTTCGCAGCGGACGGAGAGCTCGCATAGAAGGCACAGGTCACAGGATAGATTGTCAGGTGATTGAAAAAGTAGGAGGGGTAGACGATCTCCTACGAGGAGAGTTGAGCCACATGACTCAATGGTTGAGGAGTTATTGTAGAGGGTCCAGCAGTTGGAGGCACGACTTGGGTCCCAGGTCAGAGAAAATGACAAGAGGAGAGGACCCCATTTATAAGGGAGATTGAGATTGAACCATTACCGCCTAGGTTCAAACTCCCCAATGTCCTACTTTACAACGGTGATAGTGACCCTTACGTCCATTTTGATGCGTTCAACATCTAGATGGATCTACAGACGTCTAACCTCTTGATGAAGCACCGTGTGTTTCCAACCATACTAGAGAATATTCTGAGGGTTTGATTAAGGAGTCTTCCAGCTTGCAGTATTACCAACTGGGAAGAATATCAGAAAAAGTTCATTAACCAGTATAGGGCATTGAGAAAGCAGCTCTTGCCACCTCGTGACGATTTTCCAATGGCAGAATGAATCATTGAAGGATAATATTTATAGATTCAGAAATGAGGTGAACAATGTGAGGAATCCTTCGGATGAGAGTATCCTTATGGCAATCTCGGCAGGGCTCAAAAAAGATGAAAAGCTTTACGAGAGTATTTACAAGTCTCTTATAAAGGATTTGGGTGAGTTTTATAAGCAAACTGCTAAGGAGATTAGATGAGAAGAAGTTTTCGAGCCAAAGAAGCCCAGTAATCAGAAGAATGAAGTAGGCAGTTCCCATCAAGGGAAGAAGAGAAATCATGGTGGGAGTGAAGATCGTGGTAAGTAAAATCGCTCCAGCAATCAGGTAGCAAAACGAGCTAGGAATGAGTCCAGAAAAGATCGACCTCCTCCTTTTCGGGGCAGTTATAAGAGTTATAGCGTCTTATCAGACAAGTAGGATTTTTGAAACAAAAATGAATAGAGAAAATTTCGGGAGGTCAAGCCCCACAAACATTCCTAACAAATTTTGGAATCCGAGGAAGTATTGTACCTGTCACAATGAAACTTGACACTTTACTTTACAATATAGAGAGCTCAAGGATGCCATTGAGGATTTGATAAGAAGAGGTCACTTGAGGGAGTATGTAGTGCGACCTACAAACTAGCGATCTCAGCAGCAGCATCCCCAATCAGTGTAACATCGTCCCCATCTAGCTCAGCGGCCCCCACAATAGTTGCCCCAGTAGACCGCTGAGCAGGATCATATGCCCACAGTAAGGAGCATCTTCACAATATATGGTGTGCCTCATATCGTAGGGATGTCAAACAGGTCGCATGAGTGTTATGTGCGCAAGGCCAGTCATGTCTTGCTTACAAGTCACGGTAAGATAGATGGACCTGCGAAAAGAGCTAAAATGGCCTCAGACGACATCGTGTTTATAGATGAAGATGCTAGAGGAGTTCACTAGCCTCACAATGATGTGTTGGTCATTCGGGCAAGAATAGGCAATGTTGAAGTGCGAAGGATTATGGTGGATACCAGCAGCTTGGTAAATGTTATGTACATGAACTATTTTGAGCAAATGGGTTTGAGACTGGAACAGTTGAAGCCATCTTCGAAGCCCCTCTATGGATTCACTGGAGATGCGATTTCACTAATGGGGTAAGTCAGGCTCCCTCTTACTGTTGGAGATTTAGGTCATCAGTCAACACCATTGGCAGATTTTTTTATTATTGACTACCCTTCGACCTGCAATGTCATTCTAGGAAGACCAGCCATGAATGACTTGGACATGGTAGCCTCGACCAAAACCCTTACAATCAAGTTCCCAATGCCTAATGGAGTGGGATGTGTGCGAGGAGAGCAGCACTTAGTAAGACATTGTTATGAAGATGCTGTTAAAATGAGGGTTAAGGGAAAGAAGGTTAATGTGGTAGCCGAGGGAGAGCCGCGATCTATGAGTAAAAAAGGAATGTGCCAAGATTTAGATCCAAGAGAGGTGGATGCAGACAAGGCAACAAGTCCTATAGAAGAGCTCGAAGATGTGTAGGTTAGTGAGGCAGATGCTGAGAGATGCCTTAAATTGAGGAAAGATCTACCCCCAGAGATCAAGACCTAACTCGTTGATTTCCTAAGGGCTAACGTGGACGTCTTTGCTTGGAATTATGAAGATATGATGGAGATCAACCCGCAGGTGATGTCGCACAAATTGAATATTGATCTATACCACAAGTCAGTTTGCCAGAAGAGGAGGCCAATGACGGAGGAACGATATGTCATTCTTAAAGAAGAGGTAAATAAACTTCTGACAAATAAGTTTATAAGGGTGGCTCATTACCCAATCTGAGTATGAAATCCTGTTTTAGTCAAGAAAAAGAACGGGAAATGGAGAACCTATATTGATTTCATCGACCTTAACAAAGCATGCCCGAAAGATAGTTTTTCTTTGCCCAAAATCAACTAGCTCGTGGACGGAATGACTAGTCATAAACTCTTTAATTTCATGGATGCCTACTCGGGGTATAACCAGATCCCAATGAACCCTGAGGATGAGGAGCACACCTCTTTCATGACAGATCGTGAGCTTTACTATAACAAAATCATGTCTTTTAGGTTGAAGAATACGAGGGCGACCTACCAACGATTAGTCAACATGATGTTTGAGGGTCTCATCGAGAATACGATAGAAGTCTATGTGGATGACATGCTGATGAAGTCAAGATAGATGTCTGAGCATGTGAGCAACCTGAAGGAGATGTTCCAGATTCTAAGGAAGTACTAGATGAAGTTGAATCCATTGAAGTGTGCATTCGGGGTAGCTTTAAGAAAGTCTTTGAGCTTCATAGTAAATAACAGGGGGATCGAGGCGAATCCCAAGAACATTAAAGCTTTGGTTGATATGAAATTGCCTAACAGGATCAAAGATGCGCAGTGCCTAAATGGCTAGGTCGCGGCACTTAATAGATTCATATCAAAGGCTACGGACAAGTGTATTTCTTTTTTCGACGCCTTGAAAAAATGAAGAGCTTCCAATGGATAGAAGAGAGTGAAGTGGCTTTTCAGCAGTTGAAGGAGTATATGGGCCGAGCTCCCTCACTCTCCAAGCCCTTGAAGGGGGTTTATTTAGGGTTTATTTAGCACGTGTTCAACACAGCTCTAGTTTGAGAAGAGAACAAGACTCAATTTCTTGTTTATTACATAAGTAAGAGGTTACTCGATAAGGAGACCAGGTATACTCTAATGGAGGAGCTTGCTTATTGCTTAGTAATGACATCAAGAAAGTTGCATCCCTATTTTCATGCTCACATAATTGAAGTACCGACCAGATACCCGTTGAAGCAGATTCTTCAAAGCCGGACACTTCAGGTCGCTTGCTTAAGTGGGCTATCGAGCTTGCCCAATTTGAAATTGAGTTTAAGCCTAGAACATAAAATGGCAGGTTTTAGTAAATTCCGTAACTGAATTCACAGGGCCAACAAGTAAAGAAGCTGAATCCTAGGAAGGTCCATTTTGGGAGCTCTATGTTGATGGATCCTCGAGCAAGCAGAAGGCTGGGGCAAGAGTGATGTTGATAAGCCCGGAGGGTCACAGGATTTTATGTGCTTTGAGGTTTGGTTTCCAAGCCACCAACAATGAAGTAGAGTATGAGACGTTACTGGTAGGATTGAGATTGGCTAAAGAAGTGCGAACTGAGCGGGTGAGAATATACAGTGATTCCTAGCTCGTGGTGTGCCACATTTGTGAAGATACCAAGCCAAGGGTTCTAAGATGGTCATTTATTTGCAAAAGGTGTGATAGTTACTGGAAACTTTCAAAAGATATGAAGTGTATTATGTCCTACAAACTCAAAATTTGCATGCTGATGCCTTAGCTCACCTTGCCACGGTAAAAGATGCAGCATTTCTGGGAGCCATACCTATGGTGACAAGACCCAAACCAGATTCTCTCTATACTCTTATCTGGAGGGTCTCGTCGTACACTCCAACGAATATCTTGTAACCCTACTTACTGGGTAGAGGAGATCCATGGAGTGAATCCCTTAATTTTGCCCCTTTACTTCTTTACTTAAATTGAAAACATTGTTTTTATTGAAGATAGTTGGGTTGGTGTAAATTTTTTACAATTCAATTCAAAACCAATTTTAAGAAAATTCGACAACATAACGACTGTATTTTTAAGGTTTCTAAATTTTATCTATAAAGAAAAATACACTTCGAACTATTTCAAATCACCACCCAACTTCTTTTACCACAATCATGCATTCTCATCCATTTTCTTTAACTCACATTCTCACGATACATAATTCCACAAGCATACATTGTTATAAGCGTTTCAAGCTCCACTCGTATGCATCAATATATATATATACATATATATCAAAATATGGGTTTACACATTTTCGAATGTCCATATTTCAACATGCAATTATTTCGTTAATATATTTACAACAACATCAAAAGTATGTTTAGCATTTATATGATTCATCTACGTGACTCCCACCTAAAATTTATAAACGATGATGTCTGAACCAAAAGTCACCTATACAAGCACCTAATATAATATATAAGCTGCACCAAGGTAAACAAGGTTAGTTCAACAATTAATAATGGCTTCAAGATATAATTATATCAAAATTCTTTTTCGATTTTTAAGACCTTTTCTTTTTGAAAACTCTATGTATACCCCTAATATACTCAAATCATCACGTGGCGATTTTCGACTGATGCCAAACGTGAAACTAATGAGATATCTCGACCATTACGATGCAGAATTTTCTACATCGCAAGCGTAGTGTGAAACCATCTCAAATCTGAGCAACTAGAATACGAAATTTTTTACATCGCGTTATAGTACTATATATATATACCGTAACTTTGAGTGACTACAAGCAGAATTTACTACATCGTAACGTAGTGCCAAAACTGTAAATCTAAACGACTACATGCGAAATTTCTACATCTCAATATAACACTAGAAATCTCTTTACATCTCAGTGATTATTGTTGTGCAAAATCGCAAGTGGACGAGCCGAACAAGTAATAAAGTGATGAGAGAAGTATCGTCCCACGAGGATTGTCGTTAATTAAAACCCAAAATTAAAATAACTCAACTTTTATTTGGTAGATGAAATTTGAGTAAATGAGTTGCAAACTATGACTAAATTTAATTGCAATTGTAAATAAATGAAAATTAATTCAATGAATAAAAACTCTAAGGTTATGATTTCACCATAACTAATATGTTCATCCCCTTTGTTCTTTTTAACAAAAATTAACTATCCAGTTGCTAGTCGAGATTCCCTGAATTATTCACAAAGCCCCTCCCGAGGCCTAAGAAAAATACCCTATAAAGGTTAACTGCTATGTTCCCATGCAAGTCAAAACATTAAATGATTCATTAAGATTTTTGGATCCCTTTTATAGACTACACAAACCATGCACGTATATTCCTATCCTACATGTAATTTATGACATTAAATACAATGAACTAGACACATAAATCAGCTTTCGCTATCATTATGATTAATAATTCAACTAAATAGTGGCCAATTATTTAGAAGCATTAAGAACAGTATTAAATGCATCAACTAAGATAGAAAATCATTAATTGAATTAAACAAAGGATTGGAACATCAAAGTTAGGCTACATCATAACCTTAGAAAACAAATCTACTCCATAATAGAATTTACAAAAACTAGAAAATTAAACATAACAAGAGATAGGAAAACTTAGTGGATTGAAGCTTCACCGTAGAATTTCTTCCTCTGCTTTGCTCCTCCTCTCCAAGCTCTCTCTCTCTTTCTCTAAACTACTTATTCTTTTGGTTTATGATGGAATGCTTGAAATGGTGATTCTAAGGTCTATTTATAGGCAAAGTTCACCTCCAATTACATCATCGATTGCATCATCGTTTCCTAACTTTCCACCATTTTGCATCATCGCTCACCTACCTCATTCAAAGTCAACTTTCATATTGCACCATCGCTTGCATCATCGTTCACCTACCTCATTCAAAGTCAACTTTCATATTACATCATCGCTTACATCATAATTTTGATTACATCATTCCTTACATCAGCATGACATAATATTTATTTCTAGAATACTCGATCTTTAAATTGCGATAACTTTTTGATGCGATTTCTGATTCGAGTAATTCTTGAGGCGATGAACTGCTTCGAATGAAATTCATGATCTTGTCTCGAACGAAAGCATTTGGTGGGGTCCACATACGATTTTCACCAATTTTATTCTGAAAATGAAAAATACAAAATGATGAAATAATGTACTTAATAATAATAAAAACATCAAGAACTAAACAAGAATTCAAGTTTTAAAAGATAAAATAACTCTATAAAAATAGAGTTATCACACCCCCAAACTTAAGATTTTGCTTGTCCTCAAGTAAAACTAAAAAAACACAGAAAATAAAAACACAATCTATTTTCGTAGGTAAACATGATGGCATTGAGCGTATGCCACAAACCTTTAAACCCCTAGGTGTCCCTAGTAGGATGAGTTATGTCTCCTGAGGGTTTACCAGCAACGATACCCACAAACGTTAAAAGATTCCACCCATAACTTATCAACATCTCACTAAATACAAATTAACAGAAGTCTTATACATGTATGATCTTGTATCAGGACTAAGGATAAGTCACTAATGATCTAAAATAGAATCATCAACAATCTCACACCACTTTCAAAGCAGTTTCATTTCAAAACATCATATTCACATGTCATGGACTTATTTCGCTTCAACTCTAATTCTCACAAGATATCTCTCATAACCCTCATGAATCCTAGAGCAAACACTCATGCAATCATATGTGATAGAGGTTATGTAAAGGCATAGCAAGCGTCATTTACATCACATATGAATATAGACGTTTAAAAAGAACCGCACTTTTAAGTGAATAGATCTCATGATTGGAATCAAATACTAAGAACGTAGATAGAGCATGATGACAAACTTCAACTCTCAAATTGGACTTCCTCTTGAAGATCAATAGGCTTTATTAAAGATTGTATTTGGGCTATGGTTAATTGACATGTAAGAAATTTTAAGGTACAGGTTCAACAAGAACTTATGATCATACCAAAGTACTTCATTTATTCTCTTTAATTCATCACAACTTTTCTTTTTCTTTTTTTTCACAATTTTTTTTTTTTTAGAAACACATAGTATAAATGTTAACACTTCAATTCTCTTCTCCTCTTTTACTTCATAGCATGATCCCAAGCTTCATAAGGTATGACTAAATTTAAAGGCTCAATAGGGTCATTTAATAAAGGTAAACAGAGAAAAATGTTTAAAGTGTTTGACTTCAAAGGGTTTATGATGTGTCTCAATTTAAAGTAGGAAAGTAGGCTTTTGTGGAGTAAAAATGACCTATATTACTTCTAAGAAGTCGATCCAATTTTCAAATCAAAGCAACTCATGTTATCTACAATAATGATTTGTTCTTTAGTATTCAATGCAAAACCTATAGAGATCATCTATTAAGAACAAAGTGAAGAGTGTTTAAGAGTAGAAACAAATAAATCTCTCAAAATGAAACGTTTAAAAAGCTCAAATCCTCACCAAGGATAATCTCCACTAATAGTCCACAATTCATGATATTTATCCACTCAATTAACTAAGATCATGACATTCAAAAGTCTCAAATCATGCAAAGATGTTCATGGCTATTCCTTAGTAAAGATATTCAACCAAAAACATGCATTAAGACTCCATTAATAAACACAAAGTAAGTAGTCGACTTGTTATGGCAGTAAGAAAATAATAATAATAATAATAAAACAAATAATGATTTTTTTTTTTTGCACTTTTTTTTTTATATAGAAATGAAAACAAAGATGCGTATCAGAAGCACAAAAGTACTTCTTACTCTGCCATCTTTTGGTTTCAACTCAGACCAATTTTTGAATCTTATGGTTTTAATAATAGCAAACTCTATCCCCAAACTTATTTGAGACAGTGTCCCCGATGTCTAGTAAAATAAAAAGAAGAAAAACTCAAATGGAAGTGTTATTAATAAAACCATAGGATAAGAAAGTTACAACCGGAGATTAAGATCCAGTGTACGCTTCTTGTTACCGCTTGATTCAGAATTCCAAACCACCTGCGACATGATTGGATCAACTTCGGGTACAAAGTCTTGCAGTTGGTCAATTAGTTCATCAGCACTTGAAGTTGAGACTAGAATGCGCCAGTTTGCTTGAGTCATAAAACCCTATTCCACAGCATGATCAAGAAAAGCCAATAAACCATAATAGAAACCGTTAGTATTAAGCAAACCTAATGACTTTTTGTGAATGTTGAGATGAGCCCAAGATGCAATGTTGAAGATTTCTTCAAATGTTTCCAAACCACCAGGTAACACAATAAAGGCATCAGCATTGAGTAACATGTACGCCATTCGTCCGTGTATGCTCGTGACCTGAAACTCATTACCTATACTCGTACCGATGATATCTTTCCTTTCAGCCAAAGGCTTTACTACGACACCGAGGGTTTGCCTACCTCTAACAGTTGCAGTTACCGCGACAGAACCCCTCAGTCCTAAACTACCTCCTCCATACACCAAATCTATGTTTCGGGTAGCTAAAGCTGTACCAAGTTTAGCAGCTGCCTTTGAATATTGTGTACTCATACCAGACTTTGGGCTACAAAAAGCACAGATGTTTTTGAATTTACTGCTCGAGGACTCTGCCATTTTTTTTTTCATAGAAAACTAATTATTTGTTATCAGTCATAAACGCTTATTTAAAGAAAATGAAAGAGTAAAAGAACAGTTTTACGATGCTAAACAGTATTGGTCAGAGGGAAAAGAAAATATTAAGTGTAGAAATATCAAAAAGAAAGCACAATCTTCAAAAAAAAAAAATTAAAACAAGTTGCTAAAAATAAAAATTTTAAAATGTTCAGTGACGAAATGTTTGTAAACACACTTATCGAAAAATTTTGAAAAAAGCAAGAAATTCAAAATAGTTGGCGAAGAAACGTTAAAAGTAAACACAATAATCGAAAAAGAGATGTCAAAAGTAAATACAAAAATCGAAAAAAGTTGAAACTAGATAAAAATCCAAAATGACAGGTACAGAAATGTCAGAAAAATAAACACAATTATCGAAAATGTTTTAAACACGTTGCTAAACAAAGAAAAAAAATGATGTTATAGTAGTTGTGATTGTGGCTCACATCTTCCTCTGGTTTTATGTCTAGAAACGGCTTAAACAACTTCTATGAGTTGAGGATTGGCTTCCCATCCAGTTTTCTTATAAACTGGCAAACAGGGTCTTTTAAAGTCAGATTCCCAAGACTGTAACGTTGTTTCTCTTTGCTGAATAACTCCCATAAATCTAAAAGAATGCGTTGAACTTTCCCACAAGAATGCGTCTCAAGAGTCTCAAGGATGTTATCCAGAGACTCCTTACTCAGCCCATCCTTTATGCATTTAAGTTTATCTTCTCGATTTATGGATAAATATCCACGATTTCTACAGCTTGTGTCACAGTTCCATCTTGCACACTTATGATAGACTCCCATTCTCTTAGCTCTCCTCTTCTTTGAGTAAGAACTTCTTCCTAATCCTGGTAAACGTTTAATGAATGAATCATTCAACTCATCTGCTAGACGTACCTTAGCTTCAATGATCCATCGAATATGATCTGGAAGACCTAAACATGTTAGTGCCCTCATTCTCTCGATTCTACACTTGTAAATCTTTTTGAGTATATCTTGAGGCAGAGTAGGGAAATGATTTTTGAGTGCTGCAAGACTTGTCTCCATCTCTGAAAGAGAAAATAAATTTATCAAAGAAAAATAAAAACACACAAAGAACACAATAACACACAATAACACACAAACAAAGAAAAACTAGCTAAAAAAAAGAATAAACTTGGGTTGCCTCTCAAGAAGCGCTTAATTTATAGTCGTTAGCTTGACTATTGAAAAACGCTTTAAGTTGGGTCTGAAAGCGCGATAGTGGCTTTCTGTTGAGGCTCTCCACTATCCATGTAAGCTTTAAGTCTTTTTCTGTTGACTTTGAATCGACGATCTAGAGTGAACTCCCTATTTAGGATATGTGGATCATGCCCCTTTTTGGTGCGCTCTTTGTAAAACTTAGCATTTTCTTTGATACATTCTTCCACTACATCTACCATTATGCAGTTGCCAACATCATGTGGATGTTTGAGCTCTTTTAGCACATTAAAGGTCACTTTTTCATCTTGAACTCATAGTATAAGTTGACCTTTCTGTACATCAATGAGAGTTCTTCCTGTTGCTAAGAATGGCCTACCCAAAATGATGGATATTTCTTGATCTTCTTCCATATCTAGCACAATGAAATCCGTAGGAAATATGAACTTATCCACTTTTACTAGTACATCTTCTATAATTCCCCTTGGATACTTGATTGATCGATCAGCTAGCTGTAAAGATACTGTAGTAGGTTTTGCTTCTCCCAAGCCTAGTTTCCTGAAAACAGAAAAAGACATTAAGTTAATGCTTGCACCAAGATCACATAATGCTTTATCAAAGAATGAATCACCAATTGTGCAAGGAATTGTGAAACTCCTTGGATCTTTAAGTTTAGGCGGTAGCTTTTTCTGCAAGATTGCACTATATTCTTCAGTCAAAGCTACCGTTTCATGTTCTTCCAGCTTTCTTTTATTTGATAGGATTTCTTTCATGAAGTTCACATAGCTGGGCATCTGTTCCAGAGCATCTACAAAAGGAATATTAATTTGTAATTTTCTAAAAACTTTGAGAAATTTAGAAAATTGTTTATCTAGTTTTTGCTTCTGGAATCTTTGAGGGAAAGGTAATGGTGGTTTGTATGGTGGCGGATTGTCTGGAAATAACTTTGACTTTGGCTTCTCTGCTTCTTTTTGCTCAACCATCACTTCTTCTTCTACTTTGCTAGGTCCTTCTTTCTCGTCTGTTCCTTTGACAGGCTCTTTCAGCATTTTACCGCTTCGTAATGTGACAGCCTTAACATGCTCCCTAGGATTGGTCTCTGTGTTGCTTGGTAAGGTTCCTTGAGGTCTTGCAGTCAGTAGATTTGAGATTTGACCCATTTGTACCTCTAGATTTCGAATGGAGGCAGCTTGATTCTGGAGCGTGATATCTGTTCTTGTCATAAATTGATTAGTCCTTTCGGTGAGCTGAGCGAGTGCTTCTTCAAGTGATGGTTTGTTGGTCTGTTGCTGTTGAAGTGGTGGTGGATATGACTGTCTGGGTTGATCATTGTTTTTCCATGAAAAGTTGGGATGATTTCTCCATCTTGGATTATATGTGTTGGAGTACGGGTTATTTTGCTGTCTGTTGCCCACAAAAAATGCTTGACTTGTCTGGTTTTCATCGCATTGCCCGTTGGAATGGTCCCCTCCACAAAAATCACAGGATGCTGACTGAGTATGAATGGCATTAGCTGTCAAGTTTCCAAGTTGCTTGGCTAATGTCTCGACCTGAGTGGAAAGCCTGGTTAACACATCATTTTCTTGTATTCCGAAAATTTTTTTCGGAACTGCTCTTTCTGATGGCCATTGATAGGCATTTGCAGCCATTTCTTCTAGTAAGTCCCAAGCAGCTTGATGGGGTTTCCCTAAAAGTGCTCCACCAGCGGCGGCATCTACCAATGTTCTCGTGGAACTCCCTAAACCATTGTAGAATGTGTGTAGCTGCAACCAGTCAGCAACTCCATGATGTGGGCACCGTCTTAGCAGATCTTTGAATGTTTCCCATGTTTCGTACAATGACTCTCCCTCAAGTTGTCTGAATGTGGCAATCTCAGTTCGCAGTCTTGCAGTATTGGCTAGTGGAAAGAATTTAGCCAGAAATTTTTGTGCCAAGGTATCTCATGTGGTAATACTCCCTGATGGCAGAGAGTTGAGCTAGCTTTTTGCTTTGTCTCGAAGAGAGAATGAAAATAATCTCAATCGGATGGCGTCATCCGTAACACCATTGTGTTTGAAAGTATCGTAGATCTCCAAGAAACTGTCAATGTGGGCATTTGCATCATCGTTCGGAGCCCCACTGAACTGATTGTTTTGTACCATCTGGATGATTGCTGGCTTAATTTCAAAGTTGTTAGCAGCAATAGTTGGTCGCCGTATTGCCGAAGCATTACCCACTGTGGGTAGAGCATAATCTCATAATGCTCAAATTTCAGCTTCTATTGGTACAATGTTCTATGTGTTGTTTGATCCTTCAGTCATATCCATGAGTGCAGTACTTGCAGCCTTCTTTGTTTCTTTTCGGTTCTTGCGGCAAGTTCTTTCAATTTCTGGATCAAATTATAAAACTTCGCCCCCAGACTTTCTCATACACCAGAAAACTTACAAGTAATCAAGCAAATAAAATAATAAATAAATAAATGACCAAATTAAAAATTGAGTTACGTAGTATTAGTATTAATTGAAACAAACAATCCCCGGCAACGGCGCCAAAAACTTGTTGTGCAAAATCGCAAGTGGACGAGCCGAATAAGTAATAAAGTGATGAGAGGAGTATCGTCCCACGAGGATTGTCGTTAATTAAAGCCCAAAATTAAAATAACTCAACTTTTATTTGGTAGATGAAATTTGAGTAAATGAGTTGCAAACTATGACTAAATTTAATTGCAATTGTAAATAAATGAAAATTAATTCAATGAATAAAAACTCTAAGGTTATGATTTCACCATAACTAATATGTTCATCCCCTTTGTTCTTTTTAACAAAAATTAACTATCCAGTTGCTAGTCGAGATTCCCTGAATTATTCACAAAGCCCCTCCCGAGGTCTAAGGAAAATACCCTATAAAGGTTAACTGCTATGTTCCCATGCAAGTCAAAACATTAAAAGATTCATTAAGATTTTTGGATCCCTTTTATAGACTACACAAACCATGCACGTATATTCCTATCCTACATGTAATTTATGACATTAAATACAATGAATTAGACACATAAATCAGCTTTCGCTATCATTATGATTAACAATTCAACTAAATAGTAGCCAATTATTTAGAAGCATTAAGAACAGTATTAAATACATCAACTAAGATAGAAAATCATTAATTGAATTGAACAAATGATTGGAACATCAAAGTTAGGCTACATCATAACCTTAGAAAACAAATCTACTCCATAATAGAATTTACAAAAACTAGAAAATTAAACATAACAAGAGATAGAAAAACTTAGTGGATTGAAGCTTCACCGTAGAATTTCTTCCTCTGCTTTGCTCCTCCTCTCCAAGCTCTCTCTCTCTTTCTCTAAACTACTTATTCTTTTGGTTTATGATGGAATGCTTGGAATGGTGATTCTAAGGCCTATTTATAGGCAAAATTCACCTCCAATTACATCATCGATTGTATTATCGTTTCCTCATTTTCCACAATTTTGCATCATCGCTCACCTACCTCATTCAAAGTCAACTTTCATATTGCATCATCGTTCACCTACCTCATTCAAAGTCAACTTTCATATTACATCATCGCTTACGTCATAATTTTGATTACATCATTCCTTACATCAGCATGACATAATATTTATTTCTAGAATACTCGATCTTTAAATTACGATAACTTTTTGATGCGATTTCTGATTCGAGTAATTCTTGAGGCGATGAACTGCTTCGAATGAAATTCATGATCTTGTCTCGAACGAAAGCATTTGGTGGGGTCCACATACGATTTTCACCAATTTTATTCTGAAAATGAAAAAATACAAAATGATGAAATAATGTACTTAATAATAATAAAAACATCAAGAACTAAATAAAAATTCAAGTTTAAAAAGATAAAATAACTCTATAAAAATAGAGTTATCAATTATGTATGGAATTTTCTACATCGTACACATCACGCTAGATCCTCTAAAAACTGAGTGACTACGGACGAAATTTTTTGCATCGCCGTGTAGCGCTAAATCTTATATAAACTAAGGGTATATACATGGTTTTTGAAACTGTTTTCGCTAAGAGCAAAAGCATAAAACCTCTTACTTTTCAAACTCTTAAAATTTTCTCGATTCGAATATTTTGAAATCGACTTTGTTTGATTCCTTCACTTTGTGAATTCCATAAGGAACTCACATGCTCAAAACTTGGATTTAGGATTTGAAAATCATTTTCGTTTTCGTTTAACAACAATAAGTAAAGTTTAAAATAAAAATCGAAATAGATGCAAGTGGAATACACTTAGCTCAATCCGCATAAGCTCAAGTCAAGTGTCTCAATGAGCCTCTTATGCCTCGCTCGCTCGCTCGTCACCTACATATTAATTTTTTATTATCACTTGCTCAATTACATAACTCAAAACTTAAAATAACGTTTCCAATACAATTTTCTTTATTAACAACTCTTTACACTATAACCTTCCCAACTCAATTTTAACTCAATCGAGACTCTCTAATTCTGATTTCTTTGCATGGGTCTTATTTATTATCACCTAGGGACACTCTGGAATGCTTAAAATGGTCACCGAAAGCCTGGAATGCAAAATCACTGTTTTTGACCCCCCTAACATCGTGATTATTTTAGGCCCCTTTCTAGCAATTTTCTTTGCTTTGTTTTCACTCAAACCATCTCCCTAACTCGCACTTAAGTTGCCTGTAAAATGGTTTCGAAAAATTCTAAGTATCAAGGGTCGAAACCTATGAAAAATGTCTGTTTTTCAACACTTTTTTATGGACATTTTGCATCTTACATGCGGCGAATTCAATTCTTTCATATATAAGGTTATTTTACTTAATTATAATCAAATACATTCATTTCATGCATCGAAGAATGCATTTACACTCACATTTCATATTACGACTACATGCGTGCACTATTTTAGTCATAACTTCCTTAATTTTTATTGGAATCATTCCCTTCCAATTTTTATGGTTTGATATGACCCCTAGACATGTTTTGAGATCTAAAATAACCTCAATTAAGCTCAAATAGGTCAGGTCACTATAGCCCCTTCATCTAGCTCAAAATTCCTGAGTTACTTCTATGTTTTTCCTTTTTCCATTCTATGTTTTTCCTTTCTTAATTCTAACTTTTCTAGAGGCTTTCATGACATCATGTATGCATAATTTAAAGCTTAAAAGGATGAAAATACAATGGGATCATACACCCTTTCATTGGCCGTGACTTACACTGTGGGGTCCCTTCCGGGCTGTCTCACTTATTCAAGGTATTGTCCCCACCACGAGATTTACTGGCTAAGCCATACCTCCCCCAGCTACCACTCGAACCATTGGTCTCATGGATAAGAGTGTTTAACTTGCAAGTTGGGTACCAATTGAGCTTGAAAGTTAAACACTTTTATCCATGAGACCAACAGTTTGAGTGGTAGCTGGGGAGGCGTGGCTTAGCCAGTAAATCCCGTGGTGGGGAAAATACCTAAAATAGATAGGACAGCTCGGAGGGGACCCAACAATAAAAAGGAGCCTTTTATGTAACAGTCCATCCCGGTTTAGGCAGGGGCCTCTCTAGCGGTCGGGCTAGCTCTTTAAACCCAGGATATCTCGACCTTCCAACCGATTTCTTTCGCCTCCCCAAATGCTCGAAACCACAACTTAGGGGCTAAGTACTTGTGGAAAGCATGTCTGGTAACTGTTACCAGACATGCTTCCCACAAGTACTTAGCCCCTAAGTTGTGGGTTCGAGCGTTTAGGGAGGCGAAAGAAATCGGTTTGGGGGTCAAGATATCCTGGTCTAGAGAGCGGGCCCGACCGCTAGAGAGGCCCCGGCCCAGACCGAGATAGGCCGTTACATAAAATGCACCTTTTATTGTGGGGTCTCCTCCGGGCTATCCCATCTATTCTAGGTATTGTCCCCACCATGGGATTTGTTGGCTAAGCCACACCTCCCCCAACTGCCACTCACACTTTCACACACAACATAATGTTCTTTTTATTTCTCAAGATATTTTCTCTCAATCAATTTATCAAACACCTTATATGTTATTAATTCACTTGATTCATGCATATCTACATGCATATATAAAATCTTTTTAGTTATACATATATAAAATCTTGCATTGGAATTTAGATCTCATCAATAACTTGTTAGGAAAACAATTTATTTCATCATCTTCTCATACAACCCAACCACTTTCATGCAACTTCAACAATATCAAACTTGTGTAAAATCATAGAACTTTACCTTAAACTTGCTTAGATCTTGTTTGTCTAGCTTGGATGAACTCAAAATCAAGATTGGATGCTTTGAAATTGCATGAAAATTGGTTGGTTCTTCTTCCTCCTTGGTGGCCGTCCCTCTCTCCCTCTATTTCTCTTATTTTTGCTTCAAAATGGTTAAGTGTTGATGACTAACACCAATCACTCATATATATAGACTATTAATGGCAATAAATTACCATCATGTCCTTAGTCATATTATCATTACTAATTATTTGACTTGGTTTTCAAATCTTTTGATAAGTTTACTAATCTAAATATGTATTTAATTTCCATAATAAAATTTACAACTTTACCATTTATATAATTTCTTTATTTATGAAAAGACTATATCGCCTTTTCTCAACTTTTCCCATTTCATATTTTAATATTATTTCGAAGGGTGACTTTGATTATCTTTACCCTTTTCGTTTGGTAACTTAGCTTTTAATGTTAAGAAATGTAAAGTCGAATATATGGGTTTTACATGTGGAGTTCTTGTCAGTCCCGAGCATAGAGCCGCGAGATGAAATGATAGCGATTATCGCATCACAGGATTCATGGATGAGTCATCTTCTCAATTACTTACAAGATGGAAGGCTGCCAAAAGACAAGTTAAAAGCTCGCCATTTCCGAGCTCGAGTAGCCAGATACTGCATTTATGATAACATGTTCTACAAAATGGGATTTTCAGCTCCGCTGCTCAGGTGCATTGATGGATCAGACTACCAGACTATCATGGAAGAGATACATGCTGGTCACTATAGCAATCACACTAGGGGGTTATCTTTAGCTCAAAAGACACTTCGACAGGGGCTTTACTGGCCAACGATTAAGCGAGATGCAATCGAAATGGTCAAGAAGTGTGATAAGTGTCAGAGGTTTGCTAAAGTTCTTCGAGCTCCACCAGCTTTCCTACAATAGATGGTTAGCCCATACCCATGACCCTTCGCCATTTGGGGCATAGATCTGATAGGATATCTCTCAACAGCTCATGGAAAATACAAACATGTTATCGTTGTAGTGGACTATTACACCAAGTGGGCAGAGGCAAAAGAGTTCGCCGAGATATCCACTGCAAAGGTCAAAAAGTTCGTTTAAGAGAATATAATATGCAGGTTTGGAGTTCCACAGCAGATCGTGACTGACAATGAGACCTAGTTTAACAACGAGCAGTTTAAAAAGTTCTGCAACGTTTTAAACTCCCTGCAAAAGGTGTTATGGGTCTATAAAACAACAGCTCGCAGCACTACAAGGGAAACTCCCTTCTCGATGGCGTATGGAAAAGAGGTTATGATTCTAGCTGAATTTGAGGTCATCAGTCAGCACAGAGCAACGTTTAGACCAGAGGACAATGACCAACTGCTCCCTACCAACTTAGATCTGCTTGAGGAATCAAGAGAAGAAGCTTGTGTGAGAGTTGTGATTTACCAGTAAAGGATTGTCAGGTATTACAATAGGAAAGTTCGAGTTCGAAGCTTCAAAGCTGGCGATCTAGTTTTGCGCCTTATCCTACCTGCAATTCGCCAAGCTAGCAATAAGACTCTCAGTCCGAATTGAGAAGGCCCCTACATCGTTAAAGAACACTTGGAGAATAAAGCTTATCGCTTAACTAGTATAAGTGGCAGGTCCCAAGAGCTTGGAATGCAGAGCACCTCTGACTGTATTTCACTTGACTAAGTTAGTTCATTCTATGCCCTTGTATTATTTAGTAATTATTAATGAGTTGTTTATTTTTGTAATTCTTTTATTGTGTGAGCTTATTTGCTCTAGTGTACGAGCTGATTTGTTCTATCATACAAACTGATATTTTTATTTGCGAGCTGATTTATTGGTGCATTAGCTGTGGATTCTACTTGTAATTTATATACGTTCTACCAAAACAACCCCACGTGATTTTTGGACGGTACAATTGTTACTTGTGAGCACTTATACTCTGGAAGGTACAATTGATACCTGTGAGCTCATGATCTAAAGCTTTGGAAGACACAATTGTTACTTATGAGCGCTTAAGCTTTGGAAGGTGCAATTGTTGCTTGTAAGCTAATATTGATAAACCTTGGAAGATACAATTACTACCTGTGAGCACCCGAGCTCAAACCTTGGAAGATACAATTGCTACCTGTGAGCACTCGAGCTCTAAAAGGTGCGATTGCTATCCGTAGGTAAAAATTGATGAGTTTTGAAAGGCGTTAGTGCTGCCTGTGAGCATGCGAGCTCTGGAAGGCGTACTCGCGACCTGTGAACCCTTGTATAAAAGTTTTGGAAGGTATTAGTGTCACTTATGAGCATGCGAGCTCTGGAAGGTGCTCTCGTAACCTGTGAACCTTTATCTTAATGCTTTGGAAGGTATTTGTGCGACCTGTGAGCCAACGAGCTCTGGAAGGATGTCATATTGCCTGCGAGCTCATGTTTAAAAGCCCTAGAAGGCGCATTCGAGCTAATCATTTTACGAACTGTGGGCACTTGTAAATATATCTAAGTTGGCTTGTTTGGTTAGCTATTGATAATTATATCAACTTCATTCTGCTACTTAGCTGTGCATAATCATGGTTTAATTAGTTATGCAATGGAATTTATTGCTCGATGATACATATGGAATTTAGAAAAATAAAGTAAACCAACTGAAAAACAAAACAACGAAAAAGAAATCGTATATAATTATGACCTCACCCAGCGAGGAGCAAATACATTATAAAATCATTAATGTTAAAAAATGGTTACAAAGAAGTCATATATCTAAATAATCGATGAAGAGTTGGCAAGGGTCTTTTTCGAGCCTTGGTCGCTATGGGGTTCTTTTGGAGCTACACCTTGTACCCCGGAAGTTATCAACTGTGAAGGACTTGAGGAAGGTCCTTGCCGAACTGAAGGGGTCGTGTTCGATGGAGGAGTTGATGAAGTTGCACCTTAAGCAATCACATGAGCCAGACTCTTGGAAGGAGCTGGAGGAGTACCAAAGGTCGAAGGAATTTGGCTCTTTTGAGGAGCCGAGGGAGTAACCCTTTGTTGAGCAGTTTTAGCAGTTTGAGCCTGGGCGACCTTGGCTGTACGAGCCGCATACTTTTTCACCTCCTCGACCGCATTCTTCTTGAAGAACGAAAAGTCCATTTCTGGATGATATTTTCATAGTGTGTATAGAAATGGACTCTCCGTCTTCGAGATGGCATCCTTGCGACCCTATTCAATACGAGCTTCGGCCTGGTTAATTGTTTCTTGGGCTTAAGTAAGATTTTCTTTCATCCCATCTACATCTCATAGCACCAGCTCGAACTTCTTCTCAGCAGTATTAGCTCATTTCTGATGAGAAATCGCCTATTGCTTTAGCTTTTTGATCTCCTCTGTGGCTTTGTCAAGCTGGCATTGGAGCAAGGCGACTGTACTCTCCCGGAGTTGCATGATTTTTTCTGTTTTAACCTATTGCTCCTGAGCGCTGTTGAGTTTTTGTTTGAGATGAAGGGCAGACTCCATTCACCCTAGAAGAATTCAAGCTCGCCCTTAATTTTTTCTTTATCACCCTTAAGCATTTTTATGATAGCTTGATGCGAAGCCCTCTCCTCCTCGTAACTGGGGAGTTCTTTAAGCAGCTTCATTAAACCCATGAAAGTCTAAGACAAGGAAACTTTAGTGCTGAATAGAAATAAAAGATGGGGGAGAAGAAAGAAAAATACTCGTCGAAACTCACCAGTAGATTACCAATGTAGCTGATCAACCCGTCACCGTTTATATGATCCCTATAAAGGGCCAGCTTTTTAGGTCCTAAAAACTGTGTTGCATAATCCAAGAAGTTGCTATAATAGATCCCTGTGTCGAACCCCTAAATTGGCTTTTCATTGCTTTCCTTTGCGGTGGGCTCCTTTCCTTTGGTTTTTTGATGTTGAGGTAAAGGCTCCAGGACCCCTTTGCCCTTATCTGTAGCCTCGGGTCTCTGAGCTGATGAATTGCTTAGGGTTGGGATCGCCTGACTAGGGCGCTTTCCCTGTGGGAGAGCATCTTTTCTCGAAAGTTTCCTCCCCACGATTTTATACCTCATACCTTGTTTTGGTGAGGTCGCTGCAACTTTTAGTTGAAAGGACGACCCAGTAACAGCTTCTGGGAACATCTACGAGCTTGGGCCTCCTAGAGTTTGACCGGGCCCGTTAGGCTGAGAAAGTGGACGCTCAGTGGAGCCCGTTATTTGAATATCAGGGTCTACTGACTCAGCTCCTGGAGAGGATGATGGTGTTTCTAGTTCAAGCTCCACCATTGTGGCGAGTTTTTATCTGGACAAGCTTGATGTTCCTTGTTCGGACATCTCAAAGACTGAAGGAATTTCCTTCTTACCACGAACTCCGAGGTCATGATTGATGCTGAGACGTTTGGTCTCGAGCTTGGGTGCTAGCCCTATTTCCACAAGAAGTAGTCGCTTGGCAGCTAATCGTCGAGCGGGCTCTTAACCTTGAAGAACTTTTGCAGAGCTGCTACTTCCTCTTCAGAGAGCTCAATCGAGCTCTTGGTGACGTCTACGTATAGAGACAAGTGATCATTAAAAAAATAAAAATATATATATGTTTATAGAGTGGCGAGCTGGAAATGTGCTCACCGGGAGAAGAAGAAAGGCAAAATTTTTAAGGTCAATGAGAAGACGGGCAGGACACATAGAGCCAGTGGGTCTCATAGTCGCCCACATTTGATTTGTCGATTCCCTTGGGCAAAAACACCTTATAAGGCGGATTGTGGGCTGTAGTATAAAAGAACCTATCCTATTTCTCTACTTTAAGACTTATGGTGGTCTTAAAATAAAAAATGTGTTGAATCATGTTTAGGGTCAGTAGTGGAAGTTTATTGTTAATAAAGACAACAACTAAATAAATTAAATGGGCATAAGAGTTAGGGGTGAGTTGAAAAGGAGCTAAGGCGAGATTATTTAAGAGATCGATAAAGTAATGAGGGACTGGAAACCTAAAACCAGACTCTATATGTTGGCGGCTGATCGTAATAAGCCCTGGAGAAGGGTGAGCCTCGTGGTCATGAATTGCCGACACCATTGCATGGCATCATGAGGGGAAGTCAAAATCTTGAGCTATCGAGGCGAGCTCGCGGAAGCTAACAGCGGATTTGTGTTGATAAAAGGGTTCCGGGTTGGAGGATCAGCTTTCCCTGCAAGTTCTGGTATGACTTTACCACTTTAAGAGGTCACACCTTGTGTGTCCCTGACCTGATGCTAGAGGTGGCAAAAAGGGTTGACGTGTCGGGTTGAGTCAAATTCGATTCGATTCGTTTATAGATTCGACCAATTCGACACGAATTCGTTTAAGAAACGAGTCAGCATTTTTGAATTCGACATGAATTCGTTTATAAACGAATAATACGACACGACACGATTAATTCGTTTATCACTTGAATAGGATCCATACCCATTAATCCGTCGACCCGTTAATTCATTTAACTCGATTAATTCGTTTACCATTTAACTCGTTTAACCCATTTAATTCTTCAACCCGTCTAATTCGTTATTGAATTCGTTTATCCATTCGTTTAACCATAAAAGTAAACACAAAACAATAGATTCAAACATATAAATCTCAAACAAAAAATGACACAGATCAATATATCCAAACAAATAAATCTCAAACCAAAAATGACACACATATCAATATATCCAAACAAATAAATCTCAAACAAAAAATGAACACAACACATTAGAACCAAACAAATAAATTTCAAAGTTTCTAGTGGTGGATTTGGTGGTATAGCTGGTAGATCTAATGGTAGGGATGGTGGATATGGTGGCAGAGCCGTGGAGAAGGGACGAAGACTGTAAGGGGGAAGGGACGACGATCGTGACTGTGAAGAATGAGGGGTTGGGACTGTAACAATAAGGGAGGAGCGACCACGACCTTGACAGTAAAGAAGGAGCGATCGTGATCGTGACAGTGACCGTAAAGGAGGAGCGACCGTGATCGTGATCGTCACTGTGAGGGAAGAGAGGCCGCAACCGTGACCGTGAGGAAAAAGGGGAACATGGCCGGTGACTATGAAGAGAATGGGCAACGTTGACAATGGTGAGGAAGAAGAGGTGTTGACGTGCGGCGGTAAGGGAGAGTGTGTGGTCTGGTGTGGGTGGGTGAAAAATGAAATGAGTTAAGGGTTTGAGCTAAGTGTGTATATATATATGCATAATTACATGTTAACACCTATAATATGTTAATATTATAATTTTACTCTAATTTAATCGTGTCAACCTGCGATTCTTTTAAGCAAACCCGATTCGATTCGTTTAATAAACGGGTTAAGCGGGTTGACACGATTACAACACGAATTCGTTTAACTCAAACTTATACCCATTTATTTTTTGCGAATTTGTGTCTACCCATCATGTCGTAACTCATATTATCACCCTTACTTGCTGCTCAGATTGCTCTTCGAAATCCTCGTTAGCATCCCTTACTCTGTGATTGCGATGCCCACGACTTGATATCTACAAAAATAGTAAAGGGATTAGGTCGCTAATAACAGACCAAACCTAAAAGAATAAAAGTTTTCCTGAGTCTATTCTCATAAGTATTAAGTCATGCACTTAGGGAAATTACTTAGAGCAAGAGGACTTTAGGCGCGAGCTTATAAAATTGCTAAAACTACAGAGAACTAATAGTCAGATGTCAAACTCAACTCTACTTTCTACAAGCATTCTAGAATCTAACTACAAGCAAGAAACAGTATGCATCCATACTTCTGGTATAATCAAACAGTCGTTTTTTTTGCATTTTTTAGACTTTCTCAAGTAAGGTATATAAAAAGTCACAAAATATTCAAACAAAAACAGAAACCAAATTCGTATATGCAAAAAAAAATAAATAAAATAGTGCATGCCAATATAAATACTGAAAAATCTAAGGTAGATGTAGGAACTCACCCTGAATACCGTAAAATCTGATGGTTTTGAGGAAAATGTTGAACGGTGACGACAGACGAAGGAGAAAAAATCGAGAGAAAATTGGAAAATCGAGAGACGTCTGGTTTTGAAAGTGACAAGTGAGAAGAAAAAATGAAGCGTCGCTACCCTTATATAGAGCTGCTAAGCCCTGAGCTCCAGCCGTCGGATTTAATACTATATAACTGCCTTTGATCCAGCGGTGTAGCGCAAATCTCGGGATTTTATCATTATGTGCAGTCGGTTGAGAGACGTGCACATTAAATGAGCGTTGGGCAGATGTGCAATGTACTGCTGCGTAGAAAAATGCCACGTATTTAAGGGAAAAAGCAGAATTTGAAGAGGCAACATAACAGATCCTGCTAAAATAGCTTTATTTATGAGCTCGTAGCTCCTAGTCTGTAGAATGCACTGAGAGCTAAGGAGCTTGTGTTGTATATATTTTAATGACTCAAGAAAATGGGCTGTTAAGGCCTAATGCTTTAGCTTAAGTGGATAAAAGCCCATCAGGCTTGAAAGTTAAGATGATGGCTTAGGAGTGCAAGTTGTTGTGTCTGAGCCTGCAGACCATTATTTAGCGAGTTCACAATATGATTACTAGCTCGCTTATCACCTTGGTCAACAAGCTTGAGATAGGATTTGCTCGTCTATCAACTCGTTCATGGACTGCTCGTTCATTTGCTCGTACATTAGCTCGCCAGAATATCCTTCTAGCTCATGAGCTTGTTATGAGTAGTCCAATTGACCTTCTAGAAGCTTGAAGTAGCCTAATTCGAGAAGAGGTTAACTTTCCTGTTTTGAAGCAAATTAAATATCGAGATTCTCGGAATCAGTTGTCGATTTGGTGGAGATAATCTTGGCGTCATAATTATCAGAATTAATGTAGATTATTTTTTATCTTATCTGAATGTAATTC
This sequence comes from Dimocarpus longan, assembly GCA_022984855.1. Classification (NCBI taxonomy): domain Eukaryota; kingdom Viridiplantae; phylum Streptophyta; class Magnoliopsida; order Sapindales; family Sapindaceae; genus Dimocarpus; species Dimocarpus longan. The sequence continues at coordinate 15,954,165 of CM041015.1, read as the reverse complement.
AAACCGATTCAAATTGTATCACCCTTCGCTATAAATAGGAGATCAAAATCATTGTAAAGGACACGAGAGAAATAATACACTGTTACTCTGTCAAAATAGAGGGTGACAGTCGTGGACGTAAGCCTGGTTTTAACCGAACCACATAAAACTTGTATGTGTTGTTCTTATTCCTTGCCTCTTCCTTTACTTTTGTTATGTTTGTTGTTGATTCGCAGATATTGAATTTGAAGAACCGGGTCAACTGAAAACAATGTCGACAAGGTGAAATCTAGTGTTTTTGATTATTTCTGTGAATTTTATGCAGATTGAGAAATGTAAGTCCAAGTTGATAATTTAGATGAACATCAATGATTTTGAGAGATAAATTAGAGATGTTTGGAAGAGTGTCAATTTGAATCAGGTTTCTTCAAAAGCAAGAGAAGAATCTGATCAAAATTAGAAGATTATTTAGAAGAGTTTGAGAAGAAATTGAATTTAGAAATGGATAGAGATGGAATTGATGAGATAAGCTTTGAATGAGTTGTTGCAATTAATAAGGTGTTTTAAAAAATCAATTTGATTTGGCAAGTAATTAAAATGAGATAGGATGAGTCGCGACTTGCAGCAAAAGATCATAAGTCGCGACCATAACCTGTGACTATAAGTTGCGACTACAAACCGCGCCAAATGCTTGGAGGAGACGCGATGTGTGAAGCCACGACCCCAACTCGCGTCGCAATATGAAGTCCAGCTGCTGGTTCCGAAGCAGCTTCCGCAGGCCGCCTCTTTTGATGTTGGTTCTTGATGTTTGTTCCATCCACGTGACTACAAAGAATGATTCATTAATGCCAGGGGGAGAAGATAAGCTTTGTATTAATTGCCAAACGTGAAATTCGCCATGGACCTTGTGAAAATTGCACCATCTTGGTTGCCCATAAATAGGTGTGAAGTCTTAGTGATTAGTCCTCAAGCAGTTCAAAGTTTAGAGAGAAGTCAAAGTAGTGAAAGTGGAGACATATCAAGCCAGAGTAGTTTCTAGAGGAGCTTCAATTGAAGGAGAAAAATCAGTTTAATTTTTCCCTTTTTTAGTATTTTTATTATTATTGACGTAAAATAATGGTCAACTACTGGTTCGTGAAACCTAGACTACAGATCTGTGTAAAAATACAAACAAACAAGAAGAGAGGCAAAGAGTAAGAAGAAAAATACAAGAGATTTACGTGATTCGTCCTTAAGAATGGTCTACATCCATGACGCCGGCTCCAATAGTGGAGAGGCAGTCACTATTACTATATGTTTTGTGTGATTACAGACTAGAGAGAGGAGATGGATCGAGAATCAGAGAGCCGCCCCTTTATAATGGTTTTGCTTCTAATTACATAGAGGGGAAGTGCTATAATTTTAGTATAACTCAAATAGGAAACCTTTAATGTTGATTTACTTTCCACAACTAACACTCTTAATGTCCCTGATTTGACATGATTCGTTGACTTAATAATTGCGTGTTTCTTAATCTGCACTGCTACCATCCTGGGGAGATTCTGCATGCGCGTCACGTTATTAAGCGAGCAGACTCTGGCCTAGGTGAGCTGGTGCTCAGGTGAGGTCAGCGACGTGTTAGTTCAAGTAGAGATCGCACAAGCTAGTCATGCAGGCTAGTCGAATAGGCTAATTGTGCAGGATGTCTGAGCAGCTTAGGAGCTTGTAATACTAAGTTGCTTACGCAATGAGCTCGTTGAAGTGTGCAGATTGCTCTTATGTGAGCTGAGTTTGGTCTTGGTTGGATTCCTGCTCGTTCCTCTATTCGTTCCTCATCTTGTCAACCTTGCTCGTTGACGTGAGCAGGATGTCGTGTACAATCACGCGAGTGACTAATGCGGCTGCTCACTCATCAGTCCGTCTGTATGTTGATTCATGGATTGTTCGTTCAGTGCTCTGTTGGGCTGCTTCAGTGAGCAGAGGTCCAGTAACTTGGGCCCTTGTTTGTTGGGACAGTTTTGTTGGGCTTTTGGGATTTTACCAGCCCATTCGGGATAATCTAATAATACATACAACAATTATGAAATTTGTTATTGTAGTATTTATTTCTCTTGTCTTTAGTATGCTAAATGAAATCTCAAATCTGGGCTACAATTTAGCTTAATCATGATTTTAATTTATTCAATGATTCAGTAATTTTATGATTAAGTTTTATTTTTATATTCTATTTTATTGGTACTTAATATTGTTAATCAATCTAGGACTATTAATTGATTAGATCTTATGTCTATAATACCATTCGAGATACGTATTATATGAGATAGAGATATACTTTTATGGATCATGTAATTATGTGAGGATGATTTGATCTTAGAGTGAATTACAATTTAGTTACCCAGTTGAAACGCATTTACAGGCGGAGCAACTGTTTTAATGTTATTGCAATTTACCCCACTACCATTAACATTTCGCCATTAAAATTAATTGTGTAAGGGACAAAATTATCTTTTAACCTTATTTTTAATTTTTTAAGATAAATTTTAAAAATTTTCAAATAACTTAAATAAAAAAAAAAAATTAACCAGATCTCCACCATCCATCTTAAGATAAATGATAGAGATCAATTTAAGAAAATAAAAAAAAATAAATAAAATCAAAATAAAATATTAAATATTAATAAAAAATCCAATTTCAACTCATCATCTTCATCATCTTCTTTACCGGTTCACCATAAAAAAAATCACCTAGAATCACCAGTTAAAAAAATCATCAACCCAAACAATCACCAGTTCAACCTAATCAACAACAAAATGATAATCAATAGTTCAACTCAAATATTCAGAAACAAAATTGAAAAAAAAAAAATTCTGGAAATGAACCTAGAAATCTGGGTTCACGATTGAACCCAGATTTTGGGTTCTCATGAACCTAGATTTCTGGGTTCTCGTGAACCTAGATTTAAACCCAAAAATCTAATTTCATTCGTGAAACCCAGAAATCTGGGTTCATTCGTGAACCTAGATCTGGGTTTACTCTGATGATGAACCCAGATCTGGGTTCATCTGGATGAACCCAGATCAAGTTCAAGGAAGAAGAATAGCAGAAGAACATGAACCTAGATTAGGTTTGAGGAGGAAAAAGAAGAAGCAAAAGAAGAGAAAAAGAAGTAGAAGAATGAGAAGAAGAGAGAGAAGGGAAGAACGAGAGAGACTGATGAGAGGAAGAAAGACTGATGAGTTGATCAGACTTTATATTTGGTCAACTAGTCAACTTCAATCAGTGAGTAATTTTGTCTTTTTGATGTTTTGGTACTGTTTACCATTAAATGTAACGGAATCTTACTAACGACAGATGGGTAAATTGCAATATCATTAAAACAGCTCCTTTGCTTGTAAATGTGTTTTAACTAGGTAGCTAAATTGTAATATACTCTTTGATCTTTATGAATTCAGGTTAATTAATCTACGTAGAGATATAATTGGTTAATTAGTTTGGATATATTTGCTCGACCATGAAGAGAGGCTTATAGATAATTTAAAATTATCCAATTAAATATAAAATAAAAACTATCGTTTAGATGAGGAGAATAAATTAAATGATATAGTTAAGTGAAGTTGTAGACCTAGATTCTAGTCAACTGTTCACTTAGTTTCATTGTTAGTTTAATTTTCCTCGTAATCAATGTAATTTTATTAGTTTGGATAAAATTATCTTTAATCAATTTTAATATTTAGTACAAAGTTTGCAACTATCTCCATGGGATCGACTTTGACTTGCTGCTATATACAAAGTAGATTGTATATACTTGTATGTAACCTAGAGTATTATTAAAATAGTCAATCAATAATGGTAGCTCTCTAATCCTTGTTATATTTCAAAGGTTGAAGTAGTTTTTGTGTAATTATTGTCAAATCTCTAATATACATGTAATTTCACTAATGTCGAGTGTATATGTATAATTTATCCTTTTTTATTTCATTTTTTGAAACAGATCTTCACTATCCTTTTTTAATTTTTTAATCATTTCAAAATTTTTGTTTTTATGTATTCATATATTTTATTATTATTTTAATAAATATTTGAGGGTAAAAGAGGTATATTATTTGATATTAATGGTAAACCGGACTTTTAACACATAGAAGTTAATGAAAGGAGAACATGGAGAATAACTAAAAACTAGAGGGAGACTTTTGGTCAAAAATAAAACAAGAAGGGGACTTTTGGCCATTATGGCAGACTAAAGGTGTCCAGTTAGTCAAGTATACTATGACTAAATACTTTCTGTTTCCTTTTATTATTTTTAAACAAATAATATGTTTTTTTTTTTTTTTTTTAAGTTTATCTAAATATAAGTAACATTATATTATTCAAAAATTTATTTAAATTCATTATTTAAATGATATGATAAACTTATATATATCATCACATTATTAATATATCATCTTAAAATTAATGTGATAGTTACAAATCAGTTTGTCACAATATTTAGATAAATTTTTTGGAAGTGTATCATTATTCTGGGAATATATATCATTTCTTTTTTCTCTTTACAATATTTTTTTAGACACTATGATATTTACTTATCAACAAAATTTTTAGATTAATTCAATCTACTAAAATTATGAATGAAATTGAGTTTATGACTCTTGCTTTCCTTTATGCTAACGTAGGTTTATTTACTCTCAATGTACTCTCTTAATACACTTTCCATTTATTATATGCCTCATGTATAATTTGTAATTTTAAACCTAACACGTATCATAAATTTCAATTTTTGGGCACACAACTATATTATAAAAATACAATTTATATACATGTTATACATTGAATGGAGAATGTATTAAGAGAATGCATTGGTAAAGCGTATTTCGTATTCTTTTTCCTTCTATAAATTGTCAATGCCAACACTTATATAAAATTAATTGTTTTCTATTGATTTTTTCTTCAGAAAAAGTAAATATAGATAAGTTGTTAATTATCATGATTTTGTCCCATAAGGAATTTTCTACGTTTTTAGGATCTAATAACATTCTTACTTAAATATAGAAAATCATATGATGCATGTTTAACAAGTTAAGAGTAACCTTATCCGAAAAGAACAGTTTCGTACAAGTTCAAGCAACGTATCCAATCCCCAATTATTCACAAAAAAGAAGCAAGTAAAAGTAGAACGAAATTTCCAAGTATAATGATACAAGTGGAAACACACATTACACAACAAAAATGAATCAGGTCATGTTACATCAACTGTATGATGCAAGACAAACAAAATCAAACACCCATGCACAGAAATCATTTTCACCAACTTCAGCTAAAGTACTATATAGTCAGAAAGCTAAAATACTATATAGTCAGAAATAAAATCACAATGAAATTAATCAAAGTCATTCTGTGTAGGATATTGATCTCTTAATTAAAAGTTTAAATTTTTCCTTTTTGAGATCTAACACTAATTAGGTTAAGGATCTATGAAAACTTAATAAGATCAATTATTACAAGTACGACTTAGAATTATACAATTCTCATTATAGACTTAGAATTATGCAATTCTCATTATAGGAAAGAAGTCTCCATATAGTTACGTAATTTAATGGGTAAAAGTGAAATTCGTCCCACTCTCACAAAGGTGAAAGAAAAAAGTGATTGTCTATTGTTATAGACAACACCCATATTATCTATGGAATTTGAACTGAATTCTATTGTTCGATTCATTATTTCTTAACCCTTATTTCTTATTTTGATATATCAACTAAGACATTGTTTATTCTTTTCTGGCCAATTCTTTTTTGCCCCATTTCCGCATAATTTCTTTTTGTATCTAGGATTTGTATATACAACATATATTACCGCCAACAATCATATTATTTAACTATTTTGATTGAAAAAAAGTAGGGTATTAGAAACTTGAAAAATGAGGATTAGGTTGAAAGTATGCAATAAATGATGTATTTAGTGAATCAAATACCATGGTGTACTGAAACTAAATAAGGAGCCGTTCTAATTAGTCGTAATACTAAATCAAAATTTGTTAAAGTTCTTATGATGGGTTCCATTAACTCCTAATTTATGTCAAATAGATTTCGTTGTTGCGAGAATTCTTAAATCATGAGTTGTAGGGAGGGCCTTATGTTTCAAATTTTAATTTATATGGAAATATTTATATTAAGATTTTGTTCAATTTATATCAAAATTTCATAATGCAATAAAAAATAAAGGTAACTACAATTGATTGAAAAACGTGAAAATTTATTATCATTATTTTATTTAAGTTACCAATTAACTTAGGAGTCATTCAAGACCATATTGATAGGATATTGATGATAAAGTCTGGATAAATAACTCTTATATGATTTAAAGTCATTCACACTTATGTGGAAGATGACTTATATACATAAGAGAAAATCTTATAATTTTATTTAGAAGTGGGGTGCACAATCTTTTGAACCATGACTTGTCATGGGAGGGATTGCAATTGCTTATCACCCAATTGACCTCCTTTTGCATGTGAAAATTTATTATCACTAAAAGATATTTATTCTTTTTAGTTCTAAACGAAATTCTAATGGTTTTTAATATGTTCTTAGCTTTTTAAATATTTCATGTGAAATGTCATAATCACTTTAAAAAAAATAAAGAATATTTTGTTACTGCAAACGTATAATTGTCCTTCTGCTAGAACCGATCTGATTTCTTCCAAAAAAAAAAAAAAAAGCTATCTCTTATATATATATATATGTATGTATGTATATATACCATATGGTTGTCCCCCAAGAAAAAGTATGCGTGTGGACTGGTGTCGTGCGTTGGGAGAGAGGGACCCGCAATTTCTTTAACTGCTGAACAGAGACCCACTTGAGAGCTACATAATCCTAACATTAATCGACTTGGGCCGGGTCACCATCTACCAGTCAACATTTTAATTAATTTATTTTAGTTAAATAATTATAATTAACAAATTTGTCGTACTAGATTGAGTTTTAAGATTTGTAAGTCGGTCGTCTTTTACCTTGACAAGTAGCTCCGTCGGCTGCCAAAGTAGGTCCCACTCTAAGTGGTGATTATAATTTGTAACTTGCATATTAACCTGTCTTGAAAAAAAAAAAAAAAAACCTCGAATATTAACTTCTTGATTGAAATTCATTAAATTATTATATAAAACAAGATTCTGTTTTGAGTTTTCTTAATACTAAAACCTGTTTCATTTTACAATGTTGCTAATTAACACAAGGGAAATCCCAAAATATCCCCTGATTTATGTGAATATAGAATTTTATCATCCATTATTTTATATTTATCCGAAATTTTATTTGATATTAAAATAAATATTTAAAATATCCTCTAGAGCCATATGAAAGAACGACGATACTTCTGACGATTACAAATTTCGTTATGTTGACATGATTGATTATTTGATTCTAAGAACAAAAAGAGAAAGCAATAAAAATTAATTAAAATAATATTCATTAAAATATAAAAATAAAATATATAATATTAAATATTAAATTATATAAAAATGAGATATTTTTATTTAAAAATAAAAAATAAAAAATATCAAAAATCATTTTTTTCTTGCAACTCCTCTCTCTCTTGCTCTCACACTCTCTCTTCTCTTTTCTTCTTCTCTTTACCTTCGATGGAGATCGACGACGTTCGACGTTCGGGTCTTCACGGTGTTCTACGTTTGGGTCTCTCTTAGGTACCTCTCTCTCTCTCTCTTTTCCTTTATATCTTTTCATTTCCTCCAGTCATTGATGATGGTAGCGCTATGACGATGATGTAGTGGGTTCGAGGGTCTGGTACGAACCAACCTAGGTTCATTTGATGATGAACCCAAGTAGGCTCGTACCAAATTATTGAACGATTTGGTGTTCGACAATAGTTACCACTTAGGTTCGACTATGGTCTCCACTACCTAAGTATTAAGTGTTTTTGAATTTTTTTTTTTCCAATTTACTTCATTAAAGATTTATGAATCTTTTGATTTTCTGATTGATGGATAGATTGGTGGTGGAGGTTTGTGGGATTGATGATGGTTGTGGGGGATTTTTGGATTTGTGGGATTGATGATGTTATGTGAGATTTTTTTTGGGTTTGTGGAGGATTTTGTTCTATTGGAAACCCAAAAATGGGGAGAGGGAAGACATAGGGAGAGAGAGAGGGGGAAGAAGAGAAAGAAAGAGGTGGGGCGGTGGTATGAAGGTGTGGAATGGATGATGATGGTGTTGAACGTTAATGAGGATGTATTGTCCATAGACGTTGAATGTTGTTGAATGGAGAGAGAGGTTTAGAGAGGTTGAATGGTGTTAAATGTTGAATGAGTGTTTTTATTTTTTTTTTCACCGTTGAATGTTGAATGTTAAATATTCATAGCTAATGGAAATCCAGACCGTCCATTCAATTGGATGGATGGTGAAGATCCAATATGGATCTTCACTTTATTTTTATTTTTATTTTTAATTCATTTTTATTTATTAATATGTTATCAATTAATAATATTTTATTTTAAAATATTATTATATGATTATTATATTTTTTAATAAAAATTTTAGAGCTAAAAATATATTTTTAACGTTTGTCAAAATTTTTGTTAAATTACAACGTTTGTGGTAAATCGAATAAAAATAAAATAGGGGGTGGTAAAACGAGATTGTTTCATACGTTAGGTGATTTTTTGGGATTTTCCCTTAATATAAATTCATATAGTTCTTCACTCAATTGATTTATCAATTTTCTTGTGAGAAAAAACATTATTTATTGTTGAAGTAAAAAATCGGTCAATATCCAGTTAATAGGCTTATGATGGATTTAATGACTAAGTGAGTGCAATAACGGTGAAAAATAAGACATTCAAGATGTAAGCATAACAAATAAGCAAGGCAAAGAAATTTTAACGTGGTTCATCTGTATTTTCATAAAACCTATATCCATGATTATGTTATTACTTGATTTTTTGTAAGGTTCTAAAGGGTTGAAAGATAATCACCCATATGTTTACGTAGAGGACCCTTATATATTCTTAAGGTTCTTTATTTATATACAATTAGGTTACTAAAATATAGAAAAGACTAAGATTTTGTTCCTAGTTTACATCGAACTATATTAAACACATCATATTTGAATTAAATTGTATTTCTAAAAGTTTCTTATTTGAAGTGATTTTTTACCTGATATAGAATCTTTCCATTTCTAAAATTCTACTGTGATAAGGAAAGTCTGAGTTGTGGTTACTTCAAGTTGTAGTCTAAAGGGCACACTAGCTACTTTATTTACAATCTATTTAATTTGAGCTTCTCAGCTACCAGAGCAGTGAGCTTCGTATATTTCTTGTCGACATGGCTTATGCTAACGTGGCATTGCTTGCTAGCTTTATAGTACTTGATCCCCTTTGGGCTTTGAGGCTTCTTTTTTCTCTTACTAGGCCTTATTATGCTAAAAGCCCAACTACTACTTTGGGCATTACACAAGCCCCTCAGCTTCCAATGCTAGCTGGTTGCCCTAGTCACATTAGAAGTTAAAGCATTTCACTTTTTTCCAACAGTATTGATGGTTAACAACTGTTAACCAATAGTCATAACTGTTACATCACATTAAAGTGACTTATGATTGAGGTGTTAGGCCAATAACTTTTATTATTTAGCGCCCGTTTTATCAATTATTTATGTTATGTTTTTATGTAGAATTGGTGTTATTTACTCTCAAAATTGACAGATCTGTTAGTTCATTGATGGAATTACAATGCCATTTAAGAGTTGGGTTGTTTTTACTATTATTTTCAATATCAGAGGTTATTTGATATTATTTTCAATTTCAAGGGTAAAATAATAATAAACCAAATTTTTATTTTCTCTATAAACTCAGCTATTTATTGGTGCACTTCCTAGTTTAATCAAAATTCTAACCTCTTCTTTTGATATGGATGAAACTTTGTTAATTTTATCTCTTGTTGATTTAATCTCATCCAAATATGGTTGACTAATTGGTTTGGGATGTTACATTTCTTAGGAAGTCGATTAGGATTGTAAAACAAAAAGTTTTGGTTGATTTGAAACTGTCCTGAACTGTTAGATCTATTATGCGCATTTATTGCCACAAAGGATCACAACCTGTAACCTGTCCTCACTCACGATCATCTTTCACGATAAAGCTAAATTTTAGCATGTTATTTCGTCGCAACCTTTAGTCTCTACCTGGGTCTGGTTCTAACTCACGACTCCCTCTTGTAGTAGCCTATGGTTGTTTCTCGCCACTTTCAATCATGACCTAGGTGTTGCGATCCACACCTAGTTCAATGTCACAACTTTAGGTCACGATACTCTCTGGTCCAACCTTGGATTACCACCAACAACTTAGTTTGATGTAGCAACTTAGTTAGTATGTAAATCATATGATGTCTATGAAAATACGTTTATTTCTAATTACAACCTAGCATGATATCTACTTAGGTTTAATGATTAGAACCCATTAAGAACAATAAATGTATATATATGTGTGAATATCACATAAACCCTAGAATATAATATAGATAGTGTAGCTAGACATGGAGAGCCATGAGTGACTAATTAGGTTGTTCTAACATCATGCAGTATAATCATTACCTTATGATGAATATCTTTATCATGCATTAATAAAATTCTACTTTATTAATCTTTTGAATTAACTAAAAGATTGTTTAGTGGTGGATATGAAGCTTTAACTAAGTTTTCTCCATCGATTTTCTCTATTTTAGTTTATGTTATCTTTCAATTTTAATATTTAAATTCAATCTTGAAATTGTTTGCTATTAATGCAATTGTCTTTAGTTTAGGTTTTGAAAAAAACTTAGGATTAACATAAGGTTAAAATTCCTTGTGGGATCAACCCGTGCTTGTGATCTATACTTAATAAACGATTTATGCACTTGCAATGTTAAATAAATTTGTTTATTAATTTTGCAATCAATAAGTTTTTGGTGCTGATGCTAAGGAGTTCTATACTTGCTTTGAGTTTTAACTTTATTTTTGTTTAATTTTTAGTTTTTAGTTTAATTAATTAATTAATTAATTTTTATTTTTAAGGTTCATGCAAGGTTGTTGCTCTCGAAGCCTCACTCGTGTAGCCTACAACCCTGAAATTGAAAGGACTCTTCATCACCAAGTAAGAAGAGATTAAGAGGCGACAGTGGCTAACCAATATCAAGGCGGCAATCGACAACATAATGCGATGGTTCAAGGGGCTGTTAATAATTGTATAAGAACTCTGAGAGATTTCAAAACGTCGATGGCCACAAAACAACCTTATTGCATTGTCTACCCGAGCCGTAATAATAATTTTGAGATCAAGAGTGCAACAATTCACCTCCTACCTTAATTCTATGCAAAGAAGGAGAAGATCACCTTTACATCAAGGACTGCTTTGTCATTTGTGCCACCATGCACAATGAATGGGTCAGTTATGAATGTTCTCAATCTTTTTGAAAGACAAGGTCAACGAGTGGTTATATTCTTTGCTAAGTGCTTCAATTCACATATAGACCCAGTTCATGGTGAAGTTTCTCTCCAAGTTCTTTCTCGCCAAGAAGATCAATCAAATCCGTAAGGAGATTGTAGGCTTCATCACTTATAGCCAAACCATATAAATAACTTTGTGTTTTCTCTGATTTATTTATTTTTTGTTTAGCTTTTATTTCACATTCAACCCTCCAATATCATTCAATATACACATTACGCTCTAAATCAGGTGTTAGTCAATTTTATTGGTCAACAGTCATTAAAGTAATACTAGAAATAATTTGATTGCCAACAATTACACGATAATCACAAATGAAAATTAAGTTCTCTTTCTTTATATGAATTACTAATTGGTAAAAATGTTAAATCAGGTGTTAGTCAATTTTATTGGTCAACAGTCATTAAAGTAATACTAGAAATAATTTGATTGCCAACAATTACACGATAATCACAAATGAAAATTAAGTTCTCTTTCTTTATATGAATTACTAATTGGTAAAAATGTTATTTCAAATGTTATTTCATTTTTTTTCGTACGCTTTTAATTATATATTATTAAATTATTTATTTTTATTTTTAGTTATTCTTGAATAGTTGTAGAGGACTAGAAATTAATTAACAAGAAATTTTTATCATTCACCATTGTGATTCTAATTATTTTAATGTCATTGTTACTTTATTAAAGTGCTCCCCTCTAATATAAATTTTTGGAACTGTTATTGCATCAAACTATGAGTAATCATCAACGCATAAGCACTGGCAATCTTCAAGCCTCGTTAATCATCTTGAATCATATTATCTTGAATCCTTGAGCTTCAAGTCTCATACTAAATCTTGAATAACTATCCCTCAAAATCTATGAAGTAATTAATAAATATATATAAAGGGCATTTTGATAAAAAATAAGTCAATTATAAAATATGCGAAGGAAAGAAAATCATTTTTCATGAGAGGAAAATATTTTACAAAAGTGGTTCTTAAAAAAAATTCTCAAATTCTAGGATCAAATTTAAACAAGAACACCTTTTCTAAAGGAAAAAAAATTCAAGTAAGAACTCTTGCTATATAATATATGGAATTGTAGTTTTGTAGATTCACGCTTTAAACATTATACGTCTACTGTACATCTTTCCAGCACTAGCGTTGGACATCTTTCTTAAATTTTTCACGAGTAATAATCCTAGGCAAACTTAAAGCAAATATCAAATCCCAAAATCAAGGGAAATGAATTATTCCTTGCCTTTGTATAAGGCTAATAAATTGATTAACATGTTTTTCGTCAAAATGACCTATGCAATACTCTCTTTCGAGAATATTATTGTACATATATACGGAATAATTGAATGTACAAATATATCCTCATTAGTAAAATAATAAAAGGAATTTAAGTATTTAGTAGTGAAAATTTAATATTTGTTCATTAGTAAATTTTTGAAAGTATTGAAAACAAATTTAAAATTATTAAAAGTTGGGGGACATAAGAGAAAAATGCCAAATATTTATTAAGAATGACAAAATGGTAAATAAGTGGAAAGGACAAGGACATTAAGGAAATATAGAAATCTCTAGAATCTGGCAAAATTGTGATTTTAAAGAAGTTTAAGGGTTAAAGACGAGCTTAACCAAATAGGCGTGTGAGGTATAAGTCGATGAAAGAGAGTGTGAAGAGTGAAGGAAATTTAGAGAATGAGAAAAAGAGAGAGAGCTCTTGGTAGAGTAGAGGAGCAGAGCTATCACTAATCCAAGCTAGATTCCGCCGTTTGTGAAAGACGAGCTCACTGATGGAATGTAAAGAACAGATTTGGGAGTCAGATATGGTAAAAATCAAGTGGTAAGAGCAAGTTTTCATGGATTTATTTTAGTGAGAATTTGTCAAGCAATTTATGAACTGCATCTGACATCTGTGAGACCCTGTGCTTAGATTTAGAGCTGAAGCAGTGAGCTAGAAAGTAAGGCAAGAGATCAAGAGAAGCTCGATAAGTGAAGTAGTTAAGAAAATAAATTAATTTGAAGTTGTGATTTATAATGATGAGTTCTATCATGGAACTTGTAGAGGTGGCGACCTAGGTGAGATGGAGAGCTGTGGTGATTATAGCCAGGTCAAGCTGGCTGAAGTTACAAGTTGAGCAAGGCCGTGAATCGAGTTAAGCTCTAAGAAGATAATAGCTCGCTATAATAGATATGCTGAGCAAACTCGATGAGTTAGGATTTGCCCTCAGTCCGGGCTGAGTTAGTCGAGTGAAAGAGCTCGTATGGATCAAGTTAGATGCGAGCTGGGGCTTGTATGGGTACTGAGAGGGGCAGTGTAGCTCGCTGTAGCTCAAGTATAGTAGAGCTGATAGAGTTGATTTGATGTAATTCATGAGCTAAATAAGATTTCATTTGTGTGACCAAGTATAGGTGGGCATAGCGAGCTGAGGAGGTCGCTAAAAGCATAAGTGAAGTGAATTGGGAAGCAAGTTGTGATGGACCCTGATCCTAGTGTCATCGAAAAATCCATTTCGTGATTAGGACAGTGGATAAGCGATCTAGAAAGAGTACTAAGGGCTAGTCCAGGATTCAATTATGTTTATGAGGCCCTCAGTATCATTTTGGGAAGAAATGAAAATTTTTAGTGAATAGTATCCGGATCCAAAATGAATAGTATTTTTAAAAAAAAAAAAACAAACAAACAACTGAAATTAGTGTTTAAGATTGAATTTGGACCCGATTATATTGTCCAGGGTCATGAATTGAGATTTGGTGAGAAATGAAAGCTTTCGGAAAATAGTGTTTTTCCGGACGAAAATTTCTAGATGAATAGTAGAATTTTCGAAAATAAACCTTAAGGGTCGAAAAGGTCCGAAAATAGCAGAAGATTATAGAGAAACAAAAATGAATCAAAAAGAATATCATTTAAGTCAGTTTTAAGCGATCCGAAGACAGTTATGATATTACCCTTTGAGAGATTAATAGGTTTTAATGAGTTTAAACCCAATTTAAATTTGTTTCAAAACATGGGATTGAAGATTAAGATATCCTATTTGATTATTGTATAATCAATTTGACGATAGGACAATCATGAAATATTTTTGAAATATTTTTGTGTTGAATGAGGATAAACATTTAAGTTAATAAATTATTGAATGATATATTAGAAGATAACTATCCAAGAAGCACAATCCATGTGCTCATGTGAGGACCAACGGTATAGTGGCACATTTAAAGTCAAAAAGTAAGTTGATAAGTTAAAATTAAATTAAAAGTGGAGTGATTGGTTAGTGGAATAATTAGTTGATAGATGGACCAATTAAATGTTTTAAATTTGCAACTAATGGCATTTTAGTGATTTTTAAGTTTGTTGAAGGCCAATTTAGACATTTGGAAGTGTTAATATATATAAGCCAAGTGCAAGAGAGGATGGGAGGTGTGTTTGCTCGGTCAAAGCAGGCTGAACCCGTGAGAAACAAAAGCTGAAACCGTGAAGTGCTGAAGTAGAGAGTTATCTGCACAGTTTTAAGGGAATCGCCATATCTCCTTCATCCACCCTAAGATCGAGCTGAAATTTGTAGAGTATGTTAAACACACATGGTTCTTAATTCTGGTTTGATTTTCAATTGGATGTGTCTAGGGTGAGTTATGGCTTTCGAAACAGGGCTGGCCGGATAACAGGGCACAACCAGGACAATCTTGCTTATTGAGCCATATCTCCTTCGTTAACCGTTGGATCGACCTCAAATTTGGCCTGGAGATTCATCAGAAGTAGTCTACCAATATGAACGGTTGGATCCCTGAAAAGAGTTTTCTGTAGAGAGAAAGCAATCCGTGACCAGTACCTTTAGGTTTGTGATATTATCCTTTCTATTTTGTTTAAAGTTTGAGGTTGTTTGATGAGATTTTGTGGTGATTTCATGACCTTCATACATGCTGGTATTTGGGTGTTATTTTTTAGTCCAAATCATGTTTAATCCATGAGTTTTAGCTTAGAAATAGAAAGAAAATCAAGGGGAATAAAATTGACATTAAAGCTAGTGTGTTTGGTGATGATTTTTGGCAGTTTTGTGTGTTTGTATGATGAGATTTGATTTTATTGTATATTAAGATTTTAGAAGGAGATTGGATGCATTTGATGTTGATTTGAATATTGATCCATATGAGCTTGATACCATGCCTATTATAGCTTAGGAAATCATATGAAATTACTAGTTTTGCAAAAGAGAAATGAAATGTAACCAATGTGTGGTGTGTGTGCATGTCATGGCCCATGAAGAGACATGTGACCCCATTATATTGTTATTCTTTTGAATTATAATTCAAGCATATTTGATATTAGAAAAACATCCAAAAAGGTTAGAATCAAAAAATAAAAAGTGTAGAAGTAAGTAGAGGAATTATGAGTCTAGTTGAAGGGCATTAGCTTATGTATGTGTTTTGTTGGTGTTATGATGTATTTAGGGTCCTAAAAGCATGCATAAATGAGTAGGAATCAACAAAATGAACATGGATACACATAGGTACAAGAATAGCCTACAATCTAGTAGACAACAAAATAGTGCCAATTTTTGTAATCCCGAGCTCAAACCATGGGCTGGAGACAACCTGGGCAAAACTGACTTATATGAGGATGTTTTAAACCTCAAATGATGCCTAGGAGTCATAGAAAACCATAGGTTTTGGAACGGATCGATTCCGATAAAAATTGCGCAAGTTATGCGCAAAATAGTGCCGTTAGAGAGTCAACAGGTGAAATAGCTATGCAAATGTAATTTTTATTGTATGGAATAAATTTAGTTGATCATAACTAGATAAAAGGAGCTTAGATATGAAAGAAAAACCATCGTCGCTCGTTCGGTGTGAAAAGTGCATCGAAAAGTGCCCAAAACAGGACGTTTTTCCTAGATTTGACATAGTAAACGATAGAATTTTTCGACGAAACTTTACGGGTGATTTAATTATGTGATAAGGAGATGCTAGAAAAAGAAACAGATACGAAACGAGCACCGGTTCTAAATTTGTTTTTCTTGGTCAAACGGGTCATTAAAAAGTTGACTTTTTGTTTTAAACCTCCGGAGACCAAACGAACCATATAGGGATGATCCTAGGGGTCTAAAAGTAAGACTTTTACAAAGAAATAGGAAGTAGAGAGTCTCAGTTGAGTTAAAATCGAGTTAGGAAAGTTGTAGTGTAAAGAGTTGTTAATAGAAAAAAGTGTATTGGAAATGTTATTTTAAGTTTTGAATTATATGATTAAGCAAGTAATGATGAGAAATTGACATATAAGAGACAAGCAGGCGAGCAAGATATGAGAGGCTCATTAAGACGATCGAGTCGCTATTACTCGGATTGAGATAAGTATACTTCACTAATTTTATTTCAACTTCCATTTATATCGTAATGTATTTTGTCTAAAGATAGTACAAATGATTTTCCAAATTATAAATTGGATACGTTTGATAATGAGTAAAAAGTTAGGTCTCGAATCAAGAGATGAGATTCGAAGACAAAAGTTATTTTCAAAACGTTTAAAGTAGAGTTTGAGTTAAAAATCATGTGTATACCGTAACCTTAGAGTTTTGGCACTACGCGGCGACGTAGAAAATTCTGCTCGTAGTTGTCGAGATTTAGTTACTTACAATAGGGTACGATGTAGAAAATTCCGTACTTAGTTGTAAGCGATAGTGAGAAGTGGCACTATAATACACGATGTAGAAAATTCCGTGTTATAGATGCCCATAGTTGAGATCATTTTACCCTACGTCGTGATGTAGTAAATTCCGCACGTAGTGGTCGAAATACTATAGTAACTTCACGTTGACATTAGTAGAAAAATCGTTACGTGATGCTTAGAGTACCTTAAATATACACATGGTCTTTTTATAAGAAATGGTTTTAAATTTGAAACTTTCAATATCTATATAAGTAGAGCACCACTATATAGTATTATTATTATATGACGAAATAACCTTTCATTTTTATTGTGTAGCTCGTTTATCTCATCAGGTGTGGTTATAAATAACTTCGTGGCCTAAAGATCGTCATTTCAATTATAGATGGGCGTCGCATAAATATATCGTCGAAAGGACTAAATAATTATGTAAATGAATTATGAACATGAAAGCAATTGTGTATTTATGTTTTGGGATATGTATATAATAGAAACACTCACACACGATATATATATCAGTCATATATATGTGAACACCTATGTGTTTTATGGAATTCATTTTGAAAATGCATGTTATGGAATGTGTATTGTGAAATTGAAAAGAAACATGTTGTGGAAATTACATGTTTGTGGAATATAAGAAGTTGGGAGGTGATCAAAGATAGTTGAAGTGTTTGTATGCAGGTCAAATTTTGGAAATATTCAAATTACAGTCGTTATGCTATCAAAATTTTTATAAAATCAGTTTTAAAGAAATGCGAAAAATTTTCACCAATCCCAACTATTTTTAAAAAAGTAAAGAAGTTTTAAGTTAAAATGAGTAAACCGGTAAAGTATTCTAAGGATTCGCTTCTTGAATTTCCTTAATCTGATGAGTCAGGTTCGGAAAGTCCGTTGAAGTGCCCGACGGGATCCTCCAGACAAGAGCTTAGAAAATGTCTGGTTCGGGTCCTGTCAAGTTGTGTGTGTGAAAATATTTTTAAGTGCTTTTGGTTTATTTAGCAAAATTTTAACTTTCATTATTTATTCTTTTAGCTCATAAATAACCAATGTTTTAACATGAAAATAAATGATCTATTTGTATATGGTATGCATTATATATTATTATTTTTATATCATGATAAGAAATAGCTTTAAATTATAGAAAAAGAGAAAAAGTTTTTTCTAATCTAGTGGACGACCTAAGTATTTTTAGAGTGACCTTCTAGTTTAGACTCGACCAGTATACCCTACAATGTATGACAAGTGTTGGTAGGGTTAGTTATGCTAACATTGAGGGGATCGAGTGTGTCGAGTCTGTCAGTCGCCCTCTATACTTGTGGGGTATTTCTTGACGCACAGTGAGGGATGATAGTTTCGCCACACGTAGAGTACAAGACATCTTAGTAGCTTTGTCACGGTGAGCGATGCTTGCCTTTGCTCCATGTGATCCCCTACACTGAGCAAAGCTGGTCCGACCGCTTTTGTGGTTTTAGCTTCCTTAGGTTGCATTAAAGCTTTATAGAAAAGAAAAACATATCATTAAAAGTAAATTTTTAGAAATAAAATATTTTAGAAATATTAAATATTTTAGTCTTTTAAAAAGCCCTTGAAACTTTATGGAAATTTTTATAAAACCAAACTTTTAACAAAATAAAACGATTTTAAAGAGAAATGTTTTCAAAATGTTTTCAGGAAGTAATTTTTAGAATAAACGCATACACACTCATCGGGCTTATAGCTCATAATGCTTTTATTTCAAAAAACCTTCCCAGGTGTAGGAACAGTTGATCAAGGTACTAGCGCGCTACGTTCAGACTATGTGGGCCCGACAGACGATGCTGCTTAAATCTTTTTAAGTAAAGTTTGAGATTTAGGTTTGATCATGTAATTCTACACGTTTTTAGATTTATGAATTAATGTTGTAGCACTTTATTTAAATGCATGCATGTTTTAGATATTTACATTTTTATGATAATATTTGAAATTATATATTTATCTGATGCACGCTTGAAATAAAATTTTAAAAGGTACAATTTTCACATGTTTATAGTGTGAGAAATAGTAATGGGTTCACTCCACGATATCGTTTTGAGTCTTATTAGTCACACTTCGGAGGGTTTCATGAATTGCCCGGCAGGATCGCTGGATTTATTAGAGGGAATCCCGGTCAGGTCCTATCAATTTGGTATCCGAATGAAAGTTTTAAACGATTTCGAGATAAAGTTAGAAAATGTTTTGAACAATCATTTTAGAAAGTTTTCTTATAGTTACAAAATTTTTACGAAGCCATTTTTCACTACATGCATCACATAATTTGGGTTCATTTTATTGAATCATGCGTTGTCGAGGTCGTTCACCCATTAGGAGAGTAGTAGCTGAGGTACTTGTATCGAAAGAGGGGCACGTTGACGAGTCTGTCAATGTGCCTGTAGATTAAGTTGGACCTTCGTGACCTGCGGTGTAACGCCCCGATAATTATTTCTGTCCGATTACTATTTGTTGATTTTATAAGTAATTTATTAAATGGGAATAAATTTGAATTTTATGAAATTCGCACGATTGTAAAATATTTTGGTCGTTAATAAATGAAATTTAATATTTTTGAAAATGTCATACTTCGAATTTAAATAAAATAAATAGCAGAATGAGAAAATTAGGATAGTGTAATTAGATTGTATTATGGAGAATAATTTTTGAGTTAAATAAATGATTTATTATATAATTATTAGTATTATTATTATTATGATTATTATTTTTCATTAAAATAAATTATGTATTTGTGGATAAAATAAGGTTATGAATAAATTTGAATAAGTTAGTGAAAGTATGAGATGTCAAAAATGTCAAATGGGATATTAGAATGTGAGTAAGGGTGTAAATGCAGAAAATAAAAAGTTTTGGGGTCAATTTGTAAATAATAAAAAATTTGGGGCAATTTCGTAATTTCGAATAGTTGGTGTCTATAAAACCATTTTTTTTCCAGAATTTTCAGTTCTGTCAGCTGCAGTACCGACTCTCTTCCTCTCTGCCGTGCGCTGCTTCTTCTGGTGATTTTTCATTTTCTTTGCTCATTCTTTTTACTTATTTTCAATTATTTTCTCACAATCATTAAATCTTCCTACCATCCACCTATTTTTAGTCTCTAAAGCACCAAATCCATCAATCTCTCAAGAGGATTTTCGGATCTCTAAATGGGTCAAAAAGAGGTAAATTGATTTTAGTTGATTATTTTGTATTGAGTTTTAGTTATGGATGTTATAATACATCCATAAGCATGATTTTGACGTTGTTTTAGCTTTTGATTTTATTATTTTGATTTATCTGTTGATTTTTGTGTATTTTGGAACCATAGGCAGGGGTTTAATCGTGTGAGAATTTAGGGGAGGTTAGGGAGGCGTAAAAACCTCCCATTGGGTGAGTGGAAAGCTATTGGAAAGCCCAAATAGGTTGGTGTACACTTATTTTGAGACTTTTAATTTTATTAGTTTGAATCAAATATATAAAACCTCCTGACACTTATTTCTGTTGTTTATTTGAGATGTTAAATGGTTTTAAATGTTAATTGGATATTAATTGTATGCTCATGGACGAGTTTATTTGATGAAAAACGAATTTGAAAAATAATTTCAGAAATAATATATCCTATGGACGAAATTGATGTGTAGTGTGTTTTAGGGGTAATTTTGTCATTTTTATACCATCTGTATATTATTCGAGTGATGTTTGAATGATCGATGTGTTAAAAATAAATAAATAAGTGAATCGAATTGAAAAGAAATAAATGAATAATAGTAATAAAATTAAATAGATAAAATTAATTTCTTGGAATTAATTTGTGATAACGAAAAAGTAAAAAGGGTTTATTAAAAAGGTTAACTCTGAAGTGAGGGGCAAAATAGTCATTTACAGTGGTCATGAGAGGTAAAACAAAGAAATTTGACTAATAGATTTAAATAAGTATTCATATATATATATGAGATTTAAATTTTGTTGGGTTTTGAAGTGCGTGTCTGATAAATTATTCTGAAAGAATGTTTAAATATGATTTGACTGAATTTTGAACGTAAACGAAAAAGAAAACGAAATGAAACGGAAAGAAACGAATAAGTTGAGTACCTTGACCGAATATATATATATATATATCGGAATAAAGGTATGAATATGTGAAAAAGAGTTGATGAGTAAATTGAATGTATGTTTCATGTCGTTTCTATTGATAATTCCTAAGTATAAGAAAAATTGTGACTAAAATTGTGTTTATTGGTTTTTAAATGAAATTTTTGTTAAAAGATAAAAGTTGTATGTATATATATATATATATATGAAAAATTTTAGTAATTAATAAAAATTAAAGTGCCAGCGTAAAACTAATCACCGGTAGGTGGGGATTGGTAGTTGGCTAGCCAATAGGGTGAATTTGAGCAGTACTGCACCGTTACGATTGATATCAGATGTTGTATGATGGACTTTGAGAGGCACCGCGTGCCCGGTCCTGAAACGGAACTAGATTGTGATATGCAACCCGGTGGATAGACACCGAGCGGCCGTTGCCGGGGTTGCTGTTTAGTCTGGCTGATGCCAGTAAACCCGTTACCGATCCATGGTATCATGATAGAATTTTACAAAAGGCTCTAATTAAAGAAAAATGATAGAATCGCTAATATATTTGATAAATGTTCTTTGATAAAGTAAAGTGTGTGAGATATGTTACAAAGGAAAATGATATGAGAGAAAGGGCATTATCGTAATTAGATATGACAAGTAAAATTTGACATGATGAGTTTGACATTTTAGTTATTAATTGATATAATGTCGTGAACTTTACGATTGGTTAAAAGTTTTAAATGATCAGTTAATGCATTACGAATATATCGTTGAAATTCGTATCTTGTGTTTTGGTTTCTATTTGATAATAACGTGCTATTTCAGAAATATAATGATGATTGTGATATAAAAATTGAGTTGAAAGAATAATAGTGTAAATGTGTTTAATAATAGATTTCATAAAAGTTTATGTAATTAAAGTTTATATTGAAATATGTTTGATAGAAGTTACTTTGAAAAACTGATGGTTTGTGTATTTTATTTGATGTGATTATTGAAAAATTTGAATTTAATTATCGTCTTAAGAATATTAAAAATGAAACTTATTATATTTTATTATAAATATTTGAGAAATTATGAAATTCGGACTTAGAAAGTGAGTTTTGAGAAAATGAAAAAGAATTGATAAAAATAAGTTAATTAAAAGTTGGAAAGAAATTACTCGTTGATTTTGTCTGTGTAATTATGATAAAGCGTTTGATTAGAAATTTTCAAACGAAAGTTTAAAAATGGCGTTAAAAATATTAATTGAGAAAAGATGTAAATTATCAATAGATATAACTTATTTATATGTTTTGCATTTAGAATTTTTAGTAACTTAGATCATTAGCGAAAATGATGATAGTTTGAAATTTTATGAAATCTTAATTGACGACTATTATTTCGAGAATTAAGGATGATGTAATGAAATTGTGTTATCTTAAAATATATATATATATATAGATATGCAAAATGATTATTATGTAATTAATGTGTATAATAAATAGTAAAGTGTTTTCATAGTTAGATGTAATAGAATTTTTACAAATATAATTGATATGTTTAATAATAAACTGTATATATTTTGTATGTGTATTTATTAGTAAATTAATGCAATGATGAAGCTTAGTAACGAAAAATACTGGTTGAAAATTGTTTCAAAATCTCGTCAAAACAAAGTTTATGTTTATATTTATTTATCAGTCAATAAATTATTAATGTGTTATATGATGTTTATTTGAAATTGAGAAAAAACCGGATTTTATGAAGTCATAGTTGAACCAATATTTTATGCACTTTATGACTTGTGTTTTCTTCTGAACTTTCAATTATTGTTGAAAAGTTTTCTTGAGATTTTATTATGAGAAATTGAAGTTCATGATTTTTAAATTAAGTGTACACCCACTAAGTAGAAATACTTAACGCGTTGGATTTACCACGCGCAGGTAATTGAATTGGGCTTGTTGCCGAGACGAAGACGAAATCCCTGCAGATACTCTACGAGTCACATCCCGTCATAAAATTTTGAGTAATATTCATTCTGTATCATGTGTGTATATTTGCATGGGGCACCATCATGTATGAGTATAAATTTTTAAATTTAAATGTCCGTAAAATACAACTTGTATTAAAATTTTAAAATATTTGTAAGTTATGTATATAATTTAATGAGTATGTAATATAAAATGTTATGGTGGTGGATTTTGATTAAATATTTATTTTAATTATTTGCGTGTTGAAGTGATTTTTGAAATCGGACGGGAGGTCCGAATTGAAGTTGAGAAATAAATTTTATAGAAGTGTTATCATTTTCTTTACAGGTTTTTAAATTTTGAATTATCAGAAAAACAGAGGAGACTTTGCCGAATTTTCTAAAAATATACACGAGAAAATGATATTAAAGTTTTTCAATATCTAAAACTTTTAATGGTGATTCCATTTCTTTTAATAAGAAATTTTCAAATCAAGGAAATAAATGAATTTTCAGTTCGGAACCGTAATGCCCTTTGCCTCGAATCTCGATTCGACAGGAAATCAGGGTGAGGGGTGTTACATGCGGAGCCCGTAGGTGGGAATGTAGATGTCGAGCGGCTAGCTCGAGTTTTGACTACGATGCTTCATTAGCCGTAGGAATTAGGAGTTTCCATCGAACGCGCACGAAAAGTGGGCATTAGGTCTTATGATGGGACCAGAGATCCGGAGAGCGTCTTGTCATGGCTAAATACCAGTGAGGAGATTTTTCAAGTGATGGGTTGCTTCGAGGACTAGATGGTAGCATTCTCTGCCTGCATGTTAAAGGACAAAGCTAAAGACTGGTGGAAGACACTGCAGAGGCGGAATCCCACCGGAGTACCTTGGGCTTTATTTAACCAAGAATTCATGAATAAGTTCTATTTGAAGAGCTACCAGGATGTGAGGATTGAATAATTTTTTTGGTTAGAGCAATGGAATCTTTCAGTGGTAGACTATGAGAGAAGATTCTCATAGTTGGTTTGCATAGTGCCTTTTATAGCCGACAATGAAGAGTAGAAGACAAAGAGGTTTGCAACAATCCATACGCAGTACAGAGAGCTAGTAGAGCCCACGATCAGGGTGAAGAGAAGTATAAAGGCCATTCCTAAGCCTAAGCAGTTGACTTAGAAGCGCGAATGGATTGGTGATTTTTTAGGAGGGCCCAGCAAGTTCATCAGAAATAGGGAGTCATCCGCTGGATCTAGTAGTCGGAGATCGAGTCAGGGGTCGTAGTCAAGCCAAAACTCCGTAAGGCAATCAGTCGAATTTGGGAACAATAATGAGAGTTGGAAGAATTGGCCTATGTGCCAAATGTGCGAGAGGATGCATCCGGACGAGTGTCTCATGAGCAGTATCGAATGTTTCAGATACAAACAAGAAGGCCATCTCATGAAGGATTGTCCAATGTTAGCTTCAGCTTTCTAACTAGAGATCAAGACCGCAGCACCAGGACAATCTAGTAGAGGTCGGAGATCAGATTAGAGGAGTTCTTAAGCTAGAGGGGCCATTAGTTTCGGCTAGCCTAAGACAGGGGTGTACCATCTAGATATCAGCAGGACAGACCTCATGCTCAAGCTAAAGTGTTCGCAGTGATTCAACAGGATACAAACACCTCCTCTGAAGTTGTGACAGGTATGATTTCAGTGTTTGATCGTAAGGCATATGCATTAATTGACCCTAGGGCTACACATTCCTTCATGTCTAGAAATTTTGCTAGGACCATTGGCGTTGAACCGGAACCTTTAGGGTATGATATGTTAGTGTCCATCCTTACTGGGGATTCTCTTCGGGCGAAGAAAGCTTTCGAGGGTATTGCAGTAGTCATTAAGGATAAAGAATTTTCAACGAACCTGACTGTATTGGACATCCATGACTTTGATGTCATATTAGGAATGGATTAGTTGTCCATACATCAAGCCTCAATGGATTGCTTCCGAAAGGAAGTTAGATTGTCGAGAGTGGGGAAGCCTGAGGTCATTTTTCTTGGAGTACGAAAATCATTTTCTTTCAATATCATGTCCACAATGGAAGCTAGCAAGGTGCTTAGAAAGTCATGCCAGTGATATCTAGCTTATGTAGTGGAGGCAAGAGATGATAGAGTTATATTAGAATATATCCTTGTGGTCAGAAAATTTCCAGATGTATTCCTAGAAGACCTTCCAGGTTTACCTCCAGATCGAGAAATAGAATTTGAGATAGATCTGATACAGAGAACTAAGCCGATTTTTATAATGTTAGATCGAATGACTCCAGCTGAATTGAGAGAGCTGAAAGTGTAGATGGAAGAACTGCTGGATAAAGGTTTTGTGAGATCTAGCCATTCATCATGGGGGGCTCCAGTATTGTTTGTTAAGAAGAAGGATGAGAGCTTAAGGTTGTGTATTGATTATAGATAGCTAAATAGGGTGACCATTCGGAATCGGTATCCGCTCCTAAGAATTGACGACCTATTCGATTAGTTGTAAGGATCCAGAGTTTATTCAAAGATAGACCTGAGGTCAGGATATCATCAGCTAAGAATCTGTGGACAAGATGTTCCGAAAACTACTTTCAGAACTCGCTATAGGCATTCTGAGTTCCTGGTCATGCCGTTCGGATTGAGAAATGCCCCAATAGCTTTCATGGACTTGATGAACATGATCTTCAGGCCGTATTTGGATAAGTTTGTGATAGTATTTATGGATGACATTTTAGTGTATTCAAGCAGTTGTGAGAAGCATGCATAGCATCTCTGGATAGTGTAATAGACCCTATGAAAGCATCAGCTATATGTGAAATTTAGCAAATGCCAATTCTGGCTTAACAACGTTGCTTTCTTGGGTTATGTAATATCAGCTAAAGGATTAAGTGTGGATCTTCAAAAGATAGAAGCGATAATGAGTTGGAGATCGCCTGCCAATATTTTTGAAGTTTGAAGTTTCCTCGAATTAGCAGGTTATTACAGAAAGTTTGTAGAAGGGTTTTCAAGGATAACAGCCCCACTGACCAGATTGACTAGAAAGGAAGATAGATTTTAATGGTCAGACACCTGCTAGCAGAGTTTTGAAGAGCTACAGAGAAGATTGACATTAGCTCCAATATTGACGTTACCAACGGAAGAAGACGACTTTACCATATACAGTGATGCCTCAAGATAGGGTTTGGAGTGTGTTCTAATGCAAAATGGTAGAGTTGCAGCATATACTTCTAAACAGTTGAAGAGGCACGAGCAGAACTATCTAACCCATGATTTAGAATTCGCAGCAGCAGTAGTTTTTGTTTTGAAAACTTGAAGGCATTACTTGTATGGTGTCCTTTGTTAGATCTTCACAAATCACAAGAGTTTGTGGTATCTGCTCACTAAGAAAGAGTTAAACATGAGGCAGGGGAGGTGGTTAGAGTTAATTAAAGATTATAATTGTACAATAGAATACCACTCCGGAAAGGCTAATGTAGTAACAGATGCATTAAGCAGGTGACCATTAAGTTTCCTAGCTCACTTGAGGACAGTGTATTTTCCATTTCTAGTGGAATTGAGGTCGCTGCTGAGTTAGATATAGCAAACTTAGGGCATTGTTACTACTTTCCATGTTCACCCCATTTTAGTGGATCAGGTAAAGGAACTGCAAGGGTAACATCCTCAGTTGGTAAGATTAAGGTAAGAAATCGAAGTGGGCCAGAGGATAGATTTTGTAATCAAGGAAAATGGTACACTAATGATAGGTCGACAATTATGTGTGTCAGATGTAAGCGATTTAAAAAGGGAGATTATGGAAGAAGCTTATTCTTCAGCGTATACCATGCATCCGGGCAGCATGAAGATGTACCGCACCCTAAAAGAACATTATTGGGTAGAGAGGAATGAAGAGAGAGGTCACAGAATTTGTATCCCGATGTCTCATTTGTCAACAAGTTAAAGTAGAAATTAGAAACTGATCGGATTACTGTAGCCACTCTTTATTCCAGAATGAAAATAGTAGCATGTTGCCATGGATTTTGTTATAGGGCTTCCACGTACCCAGAGGGGGCATGACGCTATCTGGGTGGTAGTAGATAGACTGACTAAATCCGCCCAGTTCTTGCCGATCAGGAGTAACTACTTCTTAAGTAAGTTAGTGCAACTCTACGTGGACCAGATAGTCAAACTCCATGGTATGCCAGTTTCGATTGTATTAGATCAGGATCCTAGATTTACTTCAAGGTTTTGGCCCAGAATGCAGAAAGCTGTAGGTATTCAGTTAAGTTTCAGTATAGCTTTTCACCCTCAGACGGACGGACATTCGGAGAGAATAATCCAGACACTCGAATATATGCTTTGAGTGTGTGTCTTGAAATTCAAAGGGAGTTGGAATAGGCACCTACCACTTGTGGAGTTCGCATACACTAATAGTTATCAGTCCAGCATTAATATGATGCCTTACGAAGCTTTATATGGACGAAAGTGCATAACTCCAGTGTGTTAGGACAAGGTAGGTGAGAGGAAACTGGTAGGTCCTCAGTTTGTCCAAATCACTACGAACAAGATTAAGATTATTAAACATAACTTAAAGTGGCGAATGATAGACAGAAGAGCTATGCAGATGGTTCCGTAGAGACCTCGAGTTTGAAGTTGGTGATAGAGTATTCCTCAAGATATTCTCTTAGAAAGGCGTGCTTAGATTTAGGAATCGTGGTAAGCTAAGTCCGTACTATATGGGGCTGTATGAGATCTTGGAAAGAGTGGGACTCGTAGCATACCGATTAGAGCTTCCTCCGCAGCTAAGTAACATTCATAATGTATTTCATGTATCCATGCTCCGCAAGTACGTTCTAGATCCCTTCCATATACTAGGGGAACAACCGATAGAGCTAAAGAGGAACTTGACTTATGAAGAAGAACTGGTTTAGATTTTAGATCACAAAGAACAAGTCCTACAAAATTAAGTTATTCCCTTAGTCAAAGTATTGTAGAGGAATCACGAAGTAGAAGAGACCACTTGGGAACATGAAGATCAGATATATCGGAGATACCCTTATCTTTTTCAATATAATATGTAATTTCAAGGATGAAATTTTTATAAGAGGAGAAAAAATGTAATACTCTCTCCTGAGGATATTACTATACATATGTACGGAATAATGAAAAATACAAATATATCTTCACTAGTAAAATAATAAAAGGAATTTAAGTATTTAGTAGTGAAAATTTAATATTGGTTCATTAGTAAATTTTTGAAAGTATTGAAAATAAATTTAAAATTATTTAAAGTTGGGGGACACAAAAGAAAAATGCCAGATATTTATTAAGAATGGTAAATAAGTGAAAATGACAAGGACATTAAGGAAATAGAGAATTCTGTAGAATGTGGCAAAATTATGATTTTAAGTAAGTTTAAGGGTTAAAGACAAGCTTGACCCATGCCTATAAATAGGTGTGTGAGGTATGAGTCGGTGAAAGAGAGAGTGAAGAGTGAAGGAAATTTAGAGAAGGAGAAAGAGAGAGAGAGAGAGCTTTCGGAAGAGTGAAGGAGCAGAGTTGCGCCTGATCCAAGCTAGATTCCACCATTTATAAAAAGCGAGCTCGTTGATGGAAGGTGAAGAACGGATTTGAGAGTCAGATCTGGTAAGAATCAAGTGGTAAGAATAAGTTTTTACGGATTTATTTTAGTGAGAATCTGTCAAGTAGTTTATGAACTACGTCTGACATCTGTGAGACTCTGTGCCTAGATCTGGGGCTGAAGCAGCGAGCTGGAAAGTAGACAAGAGATCAAGAGGAGCTCGGTAAGTGAAGTAGTTAAAGAAATAAATTAATTTGAAGTTGTGATTTAGAATGATGAGTTTTATCATGGAACCTGTTGAGGTCGCGACTTGGGTGAGATGGAGAGCTGATGGTGATTATAGCCAGGTCAAGCTGGCTGAAGTTACAAGTTAAGCAAGGCCGTGAATTGAGCTGAGCTCTAAGAAGATAACAGCTTGCTGTAATAGGTGTGCTGATCGAGCTCGATGAGTTAGGATTTTCCCTTAGTCTTGGCTTAGCTGAGTGAAGGAGCTTGTTTGGGCTGAGTCGAGTGAAAGAGCTCGCATGGATCAAGTTGGATGCGAGCTGGGGCTCGCATGGGTAGGTTAAGTGTGAGTTGGAGCACGCAGCTCGAGTTGAGAGGAGCAGTACAGCTCGCTGTAGCTTGAGTATAATAGAGCCGATAGAGCTGATTTGAAGTTGCCTGTGAGCTAAGAAAGATTTCACATGTGTGACCAAGTATAGGTGGGCATAGCGAGCTGAAGAGGTCACCGAAAGCAGAGGTGAAATGAATTGGGAAGTAAGTTGTGAATGTGAACATATTTTTAAGTGCTTTTGGTTTATTTAGCAAAATTTTAACTTTCATTATTTATTCTTTTAGCTCATAAATAACCTATGTTTTAGCATGAAAATAAATGATCTATTTGTATATGGTATGTATTATATATTATTTATTTTTATAGCATGATAAGAAATAGCTTTAATTTATAGAAAAAGAGAAAATATTTTTTCAAACCTAGCGAACGGCTCAAACATTTATAGAGTGACCTTCTAGCTTAGACCCGACCGGTATACTCCATAATGTATGACAAGTGTTGGGAGGGTTAGTCCTGCTAACATCGGGGGATCGAGTCTATCAGTCGCCATCTACACTTGTGGGATATTTCTTGACGTACGGTAAGCGATGATAGTTCTGCCACACGTGTATACGAGACATCTTAATAGCTTTGTCACGGTGAACGATGCTAGCTTTTGTGCCACGTGACCCCCCACACTGAGCGGAGTTAGTCCGACCGCCTTTATGGTTTTAGCTTCCTTGGGTTGCCATTAGAGTTTTATAGAAAAGAAAAACATACCATTAAAAACAAATTTTGAGAAAGAAAATATTTTTAAAAATTAAAATTTTAGTCTTTTAAAAAGCCTTTAAAACTTTTTGAAAATTTTTATAAAACCATGTTTTTAGCAAAATAAAATGAGGTTAAAGAGAAATGTTTTCAAAACATTTTCGGGAGGTAATTTTTAGAATAAATGCATATATACTCACTGAGTTTTATAGCTCATAATGTTTTTATTTTAAAAAACCTCCCTAAGTGCAGGAACAGATGATTAAGGCACCAGCACGCTACATTCAAACTAGGTGAGCCTGTCAGACGACGCTACTTAAATCTTTTTAAGTAAAGTTTGAGATTTAAATTTGATCATGTAATTCTGCACGTTTTTAG
The DNA here is from genome assembly GCA_022984855.1 of Dimocarpus longan. Lineage (NCBI taxonomy): Eukaryota > Viridiplantae > Streptophyta > Magnoliopsida > Sapindales > Sapindaceae > Dimocarpus > Dimocarpus longan. Next base: position 15,923,802 of record CM041015.1, on the reverse strand, counting down.
ATTATGAATAAATGTTGTAGCACTTTATTTAAATACATGCATGTTTTAGATATTTACATTTTTATGATAATATTTGAAATTATTTGTTTATCCAATGCGCCCTTGAAATAAAATTTTATAAGGTATGATTTTTACATGCTTAGAGTGTGAGAAATAGTTACGAGTACACTCCACGATATCCTTTTGAATGTTATTAGTCACACTTCAGGAGGGTTTCATAAGGTACCCGATAGGATCGTTGGATTTAATAGAGGGAATCTGGGTCAGATCCTATCAACCTATCATGAGAATATGCATATAAATGGATGGTAAGTTAGGATCCGACTCACAACCTTGACCGTTCTTGGAGTAAGTCCTCGGATCCGCCTTAAAATCAAATCGAAATTAGTCTCTATTGCACCTTGAGCATAGTACGAGTACTAAAAAAAGGAAAAAAAAAAATACAACCTATTATAGTTGTTAAGAAAAAAAAAAAGATTAATTTCTTATTGGATTACACAACCCTTATTCTTTCACATTATGACTTCATAATAAATTAATTAATTCAATAATTTAATTTAATTTATTTTATTTCATAATAATTTAATTTAATTTTATGATATTTCCCTATTTTCTTTGAGCGGTGATATTTCCTTATTTTATCCAATAAAATATCAACATTATCTTTGAAAATTGATTTCCTATCAAGAATCCAATTTCTTTACTTTTAAGGGAAAAATCTAAAAACTTATCTGAAATAGTAAATAATCTCAGTTTATTTCAATTTTTTAAAATATTAGCCAAAAAACCATCAGTCGTAAAATAAAAATGATTTCCATCCAAATTTTTGGTGGTTTTGTGACAAAAACATTAAAAAACCAAAATATCCTCATTTTTTTAAAAAATAAAAATAAAAATAAATATTAAAATAATTTAAATGGGAAAAATGACAAACATTAAAACATATATAAAAATATAAAAATTAATAATAAATATAACAAATAAATATAATAACTTTAAATTTAAAATTAATTAATAATTTAAAAATTAAATTGTTTAAAAAATAGAGGATGAGATCTCAAATGTGATCTCCACCGTCTGTCAAGATAGATGAATGGTGGAGATCCCAAATCTCCACTTTTTAAAAATAAAAATAAAAATTAAAAATTAAATTTAGTGGATAAATTTTAAAAAAATAAAAACAAGTTTATTTATTTATTAAATAGAGATTTAATAACTAGATTGGATCTCCATCCACCTAGAAAACTTCGAAGAGAACAAAGAAAATGCAAAAAAAAAAAAAAAAATCTCCATCAACACTTCATCGTCAAGAACCCAATGCTTCAAACACAAAGAAACTAACATCTTCATCAAGGATTCATCATCAAGAACTAAATAAGAAAAACAAAAACAACCCCCTAAAAAAATTGAACATCATCTTGAATCAAAACAATCAAAAAGTCATATTGAACCAAAACACCAAAAGAATCCAAGCAACCCTAGATCAAGACTAGCAACAAAAACATCAAAAAAATCAATAAAAAAAAAATCAAAACTTTATATTTACACATTTTGTTTTGAAACAAAAAAAAAAAAAATTAAAATCCAATCAACTAAAAGCAACCCAAAAAAATCCACAATCGACTGAGCCATGAAGATGCGACATGACCGGTATTGGCGAGATAGGGAGGGCATAAAGATAGGCGACGGCATCGAAGATGCCACTAGAGCCGTGCTCCATGTCGTCAATGGCTAAATCGAAGCTGGTTAGGCTGGAGACATTAGCGAGAGTTGGGAAGAAGGAAAGGAGGAAGATGTCCTAGAGAGGGGGATAGGGAAAGGGATTGGTGACGACTTCGATGGTTGAGAGATTTGGTGCGGTTTGGGAGGATTTGAATGGAGTGACAGAAACAATAAGAAGAAGAATAATAATAAGAGAGTGTGATAAACCCAGATTTCATCTGGGTTTGAATAAGAGGAGAAGAAGAGTGAGAGAGAGAGAGAGATAGTGGCTGATGACTTTTTTATTTAGTTTTTATTTTATTTTCTTTTTTATTTAATTAACATCTTAACAAATGGTTTTCAACTGTCTTCCATTTATATCATCAAGGCCAAATGACGCTTTTACTCTCAAAACTAACGGGTCCGTTACTTCATTGACAAATTAATTATTCTATTTAACAGTTGAATTGTTTTGACTATTGCTTTTAAAACTAGAGGCTATTTGATATTATTTTCAATGGAATTTATAGTTTTTATTGAAGTGAAAAAAAAAATTTTGTTTTTACCCAGATTTTTTTAAAAAAAAAAAAAAATTTGTTTTTGACATCTCAAACAAATTATTTCCATTGTATATCTAAGATTACCAAAATACCGTTAAGTTAAAATCACCTAAATGCTGAAACTTAAAATTACCAAAATAGTCTTCTTTTTCCCAACAATATCCTCCCTCTTTCCTCTTATCCATTTATGGTTTGTAAGATTCGACTCACCATTGCGGCTGAAAAATAATCTAGTAAGGGATTTTTCATTGAAACTTCTTCATCCATTAGAGATTTTTGATCCATTGAAGTTTCATCCATTAAAGGTTTTAAAGTTTCTTCATTTGAGTTTTAAAAGTAATGTATGTGTTTTTATTGGTTGGCTTTTGGGTTGTTTTGTTCATATTGCAAGCTAAAAGATTGTAAGAATGATTTGATTGTGATATATGATATCTATAAAAATCTGTGATGAAATCTGTAAAATCTATGACGAAATCGATTATTTATGAATGAAAAACCTAACATGGTAAGAAAAACCGATTAGAGAAGTATATTGGTTTTTCATTGACTTAAAAACAGATAACAGTTTTTCAGTGAACTAAAAAACCAAAATTAGCAATTTTTTCATGCTTTTAATATTTTTGTGTTTTGAATGTTGTATATTAAATTTTGATGTTATATATGGTTATATATGATTGTATATTATTCTATTTGATTATATTTTGTTAGAGAGTACATAATCAATGCGTCTAACTCGGTTTTAGTGGAGTAAAAAACTGGTTCCAGTTTTTGGTCCACTTAAAAACCTAGTTATGCAGTGTTAGTATAATTTTGATATTTCTTATATTGTTGATGCTAGGTATTGATTTATAGTGTTAAATTTGATTCAATATGATTGTATTTTGTAATGTTACCTGATTGAAATAAGATTAATGTATTAATATTATATTATTTAATTTGAACGTTACAAGAGGGCTTAAAAGATGATCGTAATCAAACTTTAATGGAAAGTGGAATGGATGTAATTGCGTTAGAGAGGAGTGGATCATATGTGGTGTAATATCCTCTCCCAAGGTTTATTACTATTTATATGTACGGAGTGATGTGATGTACTAATTTACCATCATTAGTGAAATAATAAAAATGATTTTTAAGTGTTTCGTAGTAAAATTTAATATTTATAGAATTTTTGGAAATATTGGAATAAATTTAAATTATAAAAGTTGGGGGTAATTTGGAAAATAAAAGATTTTTTTCTAGAAAGGGTGGCAAAATTGTAATTAAAAAGAAAGGACAAGGACATTTGGGGAAAAGTGAAGAATTATCTAGAATGTCGTAGAATTATAATTTCAAGAAACTTTAAGGGTAAAGGTGGTGCTTGACCCACGTTTGTAAATAGGCATGTATGGTGAGCAAATTGCTGTGAGAGAAAGAGAGAATGAGGAGAGAAGAAAAATCTAGAGAATGAGAGAGAGAGTTATCAGCAGAGTAGAGGTGACAGGGCTGCCGCCGACCCAAGCTAGATTGCACCATATTTGAAGGATAATTAAGCTATAGGAAGGTGAATAACTAATCTAGGAAGGTGATCAAGTCAGATATGGTAAAGATCAAATAATAAGATTTGTTGTTTATAGCGTTATTTTGGTGGAAAAGCTGTCAAAAACAATTTCTGGGTTTCACTTGAAACTGACAGGATTTTTATGTATATTTAGTGATTTTGAAGTAGCAAGCAAGCCGGAAAGCAAGGCAAAATATTGAGGAGAGCTCGACAAGTAAAGTAGTTAAGAAAATAAGTTAATTTGAAGAAGCTATTTGTAATTTGGAATGATTTGGTTTTAAGTTATGAAATTTGTAAAGGTTGCGATCTGAGCTTAGGTGATTGAATTTATGAAGTGTTGTTGAGTATATGTTGTGGAGTTATTGATGTCGGAGATTTGGTAATGCTTGTGTGTGTGAGGTAGTGCGAGAGCTCACGAGGTACGAGCTAGATGAATACTTGTAGCTCTTTTCAGCGCTGGTTAAGTTGGCCTACAGTGTGAGTTCATAGGAAGCAAGCTGAGTAATGCCCCAGCCTTCTATAATGCCAGTTCAAGCTGGACTAAGACAGAAGCTTGTAAGGGTAAGCTGGTTAAGGGTAGCAATCGCAAGGAGAGAGCTGGGTAGTACATGTGAATTAAGCTGAGCTAGACGGTAGTAGCTCATTAAAAAGGGGGTGAGTTGGATAAGATTGCTAAGATAGGAAATGCCCTCAATCCGGGCTAACTTGAGTGAAGTAGAAGCTCGCATGGGATGAGCTGAATGCGTGTTAGGGGGAAACTCGCAACTCGAGCTGAATGGGACAGTGTAGTCCGTTGCAGCCTGGGTGAGGTTGAGATGATAGAACTGAATTGGAATTAAAGTGATTTGCGAACTAATTTGAGATTTTCTTTATGACCATTGTAGGTGCAGCAGTGAGTTGAGGAGGTTACTGAAGCAGGAGTGATTCAAGTAATTTAGGAAGTAAGCTATGATTGTGAAAATATTTTAAATACTTTTAGTTTATTTAGCAAAATATTATTTTCATTAATTGCTCTTTTAGTTTATATAACATTTATGTTTTAGAATGGAAGGAAATAGTTTATTTATAGATGGTATGCAATATGTATTATTTTTTTATAACATGAAAAAGAAATTGATTTGAATTTAAAAAAAAAAAAAGGTTTTCAAAGCTAATGAACGACTTGAGCCTTTATAGATAGACCTTGTAATATTAGACCCGATCGATATACTCCGTAATGTATGATAAGTGTTGGAAGGGTATGTTCCGCTAACATTGGGGGGATCGAGTCTGTCGTATCTGTCAAGTCACCCTCTACACTTGTGGGATATTATCTTGTTACACGGTATGCGATGATAGTTCTGCTATGTGGTGATGAGATGTTTTTGTAGTTTTGTCATAGTGAGCGATGTTAGCCTTTATGTCACGTGACCCCCTACACTGAGCGGAGCTAGTTTGGCCGCTCATGTGGTTGTAGCTTCCCTTGAGTTTCCATTTGAGAATTTTTAGAAAGGAATGCATATCATTAAAAACGAAAATTAGAAAGGAAATGATTTTGAAATACGAAACATTTTAGGTTTTTATGAATTTGAATTAGAAAGAGTTTTGAAACTTTATAAAAACGCAAACTTTTAGAAACAGAATTAATTTAATGAAATTGTTTTCGGGAGGAAATTTTATAAAGATCATTTTAAACATAAACGTATCCGCACTCACTGAACTTTCGTATTTCATAATGTTTTTGTTTTCCAAAAACCTCACCAGGTGCAAGGTTAAAAGATCCAGGTACCAGTGTGCCTCATTCAGATTAGGTGGGCCCTACGACCGACGATGCCGCATAACCTTTTTGTGTATAAAGATTGTGATTCAAATCTTAATCATGTAATTAGCATATTTTCGAATTGTAAACAATATTGTAGAATATTTTATATTGATACGATACATACATGTTTTAGATACTCCTATATTTATAATAATATTTTTAAATTATATGTTATTTTATCCGATGCGAATTTGAAATGAAATCTTAAAATATATGATTTTATATGTTTAGAATTTCATAAATAGTTAAGGGTTTGCTCACGGTATCCTTTTGGGTCTTGTTAGTTAAACTTTATAAGGATTTCATGGGATGCCTGACAGGATCGTTGGATTCGTTATAAGGAATCCAAGTTGGGTTATGTCATGTGGGGTCCATAAAAATAGTAGATTGTCATCATTGGTGAATGTTGTATACAGAGAGGCTGGTATTAATAAAAGAAGATGGGAAATCAGTATGTATTATTTTCTACAAAGTACGACAAATGGTCAAGTTAACAAGACATGCATTATGTCCGATCTTGGTATGGTTGGTTTGATGGTAATAAAAAATACTGACTTTAAAGAGATTTATATCGATAAGATTGCAAAAGATTTTGGAGTTGGGGTTAGTAGGCGTACCGTTCATCCATTTGTCACCGACTTAATACCAGACATAAGACATGACGAAGCAGATACGGATAGACTTGTAAATCCGTATATAGTTGAAAGTCATTTTTATCTTACTTCAGATATTGGGAGCAATTGGGTTGATACTCCTGTCACCCTATTACATTTATAGAAAGTCTCAATTGCGACGTTAATAATGACTATATGAATTATGATACCGATGATAAAGATCGGGACACAAATGATAAGGGTGATGGGATACGGGATAGTGACGAAGAGTAAACTGGAGATAGTAATGAAAAAGATATTCGATTTGATGATGTCTCTAAAGAAGAAGGGTTTTTAGAAATAAGATTTTCAGATTTACAATTTCAGAACAATCCTTCACGACCATACCAGATTGTTCTTGGTGTAGAATTGAGCGACATTGAGGCTGCTCTACATCAACCATCTACTAACGTGGTACGTTGTATAAAGAAGCATTCTTTAATATTAAAGAAGAAATGAGTATAGCTATTAGAGAATATGATCTGAAAGCTAAGTTTGAATATCATGTTAGACGTTCAGACACGTAGTGATTTGAGGTCGGTTGCAAGGATAAAACTTATAGCTTTATAGTTCGTGCAAGATGTAGAAAGGGTTGTTCGATGTGGTTTATGTTGAAGTATATGACAAAACACATATGTCATCAGATAGCCATGGAATCATATATGAAGAATGTGAAGGCTATTATCATCGAAAAATTGTATACGGGAAAGGTAAGGAGAGATATTTATATGTTAGAGCAGTATGAAGTTCAGATCTTGTACAGTAAAACTTGAAAGGCTTTACAATATGTAAAGAAACTAGCATATGGACAAGCGGATGAGTCATATCAACAGTTTACATCCTACTTTGAGATGTTGAAACTATCAAACTCTGACACAATGACAGCAATTGAGAAAGATGAAAACAACTGTTTCTTATATTCCTTCGTTGCACTTAGAGCTTTCATGGAGGGTTTCCGGTTTTACATGAGACCAGTTGTTGCTCCTGATGCCACTCATTTGAAAGGTGAATATAAAAGGATGATTTTTTTTGCTGCATACAAAGATGGGTCGGTCATGATTTATCACATCACTTTTGAATTTGTTAATGGAGTGTCAGATTGTTCATGGACTTGGTTTTTAAAAAGGTTGCGAGGGGCAATCGGGCCGTTAGACGATTTGCTTATCATATCCGATTGTCATAAAAGCATATCGAATGGGATGAAAGCAGCTTTTCCTGAAGTCCCACACGTGTTATGTTTTTTCCACTTGTGACAAAACCTTAAGCAATATTGTAAAAAGTGTTTGGATGTGGAAAATGCATTTTACAATGCAACATACTGTTATGTGCCTGATGAATGCAATAGAATATTGGAAAAAATACATGAGCATACATGCAACTGTGGTTAAGGCTGGAGTGAGTAGGTGTTCACAAGCACTTTGTTCAAAAAGAAGATATTAAATAATGATTACCAACATTGCAGAGTCGCTCAACAATTGTATGATACAAGCACGTCGTTTGCCAATAACAATTGCACATGAATATATTAGAAATGTGTTGTAGAGATGGCTTAATAATATATGTGTTACTGTTGAAAAGTTCACAACTTATATTACCACTGTTGTGTACGATCGTATCATGTTGGCAAAAGATTTATCAATGAAAGGTCGCGTACATCCTATTACAGAACTATATCAGTATAGCGTCATATATCCTAGCAAAAGAGATACGATGGTTGATATACAACAGCACACATGTATGTACAAGCAGTGGAACCTTGATAAGTTGCCATGTGTTCATGCATATGTTGTGGCTAGATATGGTAATTGTACGTTATTGCTTTCGGTATTTCATGTCATATCATGACACTTAAATTTTTGATACATGTCAGGTTCAAAGGCATTAGTTGTGATACACTTTGCAGTCAGTATTATAGCATAAAGTGGTTGAAAGCTACATATCCATGTTGGATTAATCTCGTCCCTAAATTGACCAATTGGAATATTTCCCAGGAAGTTAGAAGCATGGTTGTACTAACACCTATAAGAAAAAGACAAGCAAGTAGGCCAAAAGAGGTTCATATTCCTTTAGTTGGGGAAGATAGTCGGCAAAAAAAGTGCGGAAGATGTGGTCAGAAGGGACACAACCGTTTTTGTTGTCCTATCTCCCCAACTTCCGTTAGGGAAGGGACAAATACAACTGTGGATGTGAAAGTTAGGACGAGCACAATTGCTAATCAAAATGCGCCACGCTCCCGAAGATGCTACTTGTGTCATGAGACTGGACACAACCAACGTTAATGTCCTCAACAGTTTCCTACTCCCAATCCAGAGGTGGCTAATGATGAAAACAATTATTAGACATTGATATTAAGTTCAACTTTTATTTCATTTATATTTTATTTTATTAAATATATATATTACTCAATTTATGTAATAATACAACGGTAACATTACAATCGAATAAGTTATTAAGTTACTAATTTTAATTTCATTAATTTTAATGAATGAATGGAAATTTATTCATATATAATGCATTGTCATTAAAACATGAAAGAAGCAAAGTAATTGACATCAATTGGTAACTCGGAACCTCCAACATGGTGGAAAGTGGGTTAAAAAGAAAGAAAATATATGATCAGTTTTTTAGTGTAGCTAAGAAACCGAAATCGATTTTTCATCAACTGTAAGAAATCGATCATCGGTTTTCTTGATTTTCCCTTTGATTGGTTTTCAGGCATCCTTGAAAAACCAATTCCCATTTTTTAGCATGTTTAAATAACCAATCATGATTTTTCTTGAATTTATTCCTTCAAGATGGCTTTCTATGACCAACAAATGACCCCAAAATTGCTTCAAGTTAACCAATTAACATAAAATTGTATAAATAACTAAGTTAATAACCCCACATGGTGACATTGAAGTAACACAGGACAATTACATCAGAATATTTGACTTAAACATATTGATGTTAATTCATCCAACTATATTTGTTGGTAATGATGATCTGTTATGAGAAATAATATCATTTCTATAGTTTTTATATCTTTTTAGTCATTCGGAACCTTCAAATAAGGTGGAAAGTGAGGTAAAAATAGAAGAAAACTACTGATCAGTTTTTAAGTGGGCATATAAAATTGATTTCAGTTTTTCAACTCATGTGAAAAACCAATCAAGACTTTCCTTCAATTTTTTCTTCTGATCGGTTTTCTAATGGGATGAAAAACCAATTTTGGTTTTTAAACAACAATAAAAACCGATCCATTAATTTTTAACTTAATTGTGTTAAGCTTTAATATATTATTTTCATAAAATCGTAATAAACAAATTAATTAAATAATGAAATATAAATTAATAATTTTACTTATATACAACATCCCAATCAGAGTCTAGTGTCCATTTTTCAAATCCATTTACTTTATATGTTGGCATTGAAAACATATATATATCCTTGGCAATTTTTGCCCTCAGTACAATGACGTCTGTAACTTGATTTGGTTGTCTTGATTTCTATGGCAATCTCTCTTTGGACTGTAAAAGGTCATGTATGTACATGACCACATATGCTCTACAACTCATCTTGTATCAGTAATAAATTAATTAAATGATATTAACATAACATATAGACTATATATATATTAATTCAGGTATAAATTTACTCACCAATCGGGTTGTTGAGGCATAACTGATCTATCAAGATGCTCAACTTTTCACCGCTCATCCACGGGTGGTATATCTATCTGGGTCTTCTCATAAAATCCTATGAATCGCAACAAGATGGACATGAAACACACCAATGGCTCAAGTGGTTGGAGCTATTCAACTACGTCAACATTTGCCAAGGAATCAAATATTAATATTTTTTGCTCTCTAAGGCACATCTAATAGAGGACCCAATGATTTTGATTCAAACAACATGGTAGTAACACCTACAGTTTGAAGACGTCAGTGCTATAAGACTAGTTCGGATGATCAAATAATAAATATTAATCTTCGAACAACACTTACATTGTTAACACGCCACCACGGGGACTGATGTGTTTATCTGCCCACAATCAAATGCAAGCCATTCTAAGGGTACAACAGCTATAACTGGATCAAATTTTACACCTTTGTTGATGTAATGTTGTTTATAATGCATTGTCATAAATGCCTATATTATAAAAATTAAATATGTTATTTAACTTCAGGGACTCATGACATGATATTGTAAATACATTACTGACTGAAATGTAAACACTTACAAACAAAGAACTCCTATGGATTGCGTATCTACTGTTCTCAACTTCATTCCACCACTTTTTTTGTAGGCACATCAAATAAGAATCGATGTGCTCTTTCACCCGTCTCAGCCTCCTATCTATATCTCTTATGATCTTAAAGGTTATCTTCTGCCTCTTATCTATCCTACTTAACTTCTTATAGGTTGCCTTTTGTAAATCCACAATAAAATTAAACAACCGCTTCACCTATAGAATAGAAGCATATACATCATTTTATAAAGTACACATAATTGTAAAAAATTTTAATAGTCTCCCTTGTTTTTTAAGTATACAGGGAAATATAACCTACATATTTAAATTACACTTCATCTATTATGTTTAGAGACTCTATCTCTTCGCCCCACTCCATACTACTATACAATATGTCAACTTCTTTTGCATTTACTACAATGGATATTCACTAAATAATCGTATAAATAGAAGATTTGTACCTTAGAATGTATGTTTCGTACATCATGCGGCGTTTTTTTTGAAACTCTAAAAATGTATCCTCTAATTCGAATTGTGCGCTTCGGATGTCTTTATTTGGCTTATTGTTCTCATTTGTAAAATCATCGGCCATATGATCATCATCACCCTCCACCTTATCATCATTCCTTCCACCCTCTATCTGATAATCATCTTTTACATCCTCCACCTGATAGTCATCATCACCCCGTACACTATCATCGTCATTGTCATCATCATCATCACCCTCATTCCTTCTACTGTCGCCAGCTTTATGTACATCTTCCGTAACCAAATGATTCAGATTGAAAGATTTTCAATAATCTGTGTCTCTTTCGGTGTTAGTAGGCTCAAGAGTTTGCGTAATGCCAACTATTTGCATTATATATATAGTTATACTATAGTGATATACTTAATATAAATAAATATAGTTAAAACAAATAAATAATTGAGACCAATTCAGGTTACGTTTGCCACTTACTGGGGGGAAATCATCAAGACTTTTAATGTTTTTCGATATCCTCTTAAGTGACCTTCTTTTAAATCTTGGCAGATCATTTTACAACATTGGTTACTTTTCGATATCTTCTCTTTTAACACCATGAATAATTCTACTAACCACCATTATAATGTAAAAATTATTAAACAAAAAGCAAACATATAGTTAGTATATATATATATATAAAACCCTATATATTAACCGTAATAGAAAGAAGCAATAAATATTAAAGGTATTAGTTGTACCTGAAATATCAGGACATAACCATAAATATTAATGGTACTCGATGGGTTTGTAATCTGATTTTCATTAATCGTTATGCGAAGACAGTAGAACAATACACTATATCATAAATGTACGCCAAGAGAATAAGTTCCATATCTCTATATTCTCAATTATGACCCATATGAAGTGAGAAATGTTGGCCCTGTCATCCTTGCCCATGAAGAGATGGAAGGCTATCTCTACATTCGTTAACTTCAAAAGATCTTCATCATTTATTGCATCATCGCTTGCACTGCCTTGGCGAGTTGCATGACTTCTTGCCTCAAGAAACGTGGCTAAGTCGGTCACATCCGGCGACACTTCATTAAACAATCGCTATAGGATATTGTTCTGATCAATTTGCAATGTATTGAAGATTTCGCGGTTGATGCCCCCAAAAGGAAGTTCTGTAACTAATAAAAACTCTTGTTTCCCAAACCTATATATTTTTCCCCCTATTTCAAACTATATTTCATCACGGCGCACACCGGTGACCTCTACCTCTCTGGCAAAAACCCATAATATCACGGGACCAACAGTCATATTATTGGCAATCTTCAAAATATGTTCGAACGGGTACTCTTTTATGAACCGGTTATATAAATTTCTTCTAATAAGAACTGCAATTATTTCACTAAGCCACTTCTAACCAATGTATGTATTCCTATTCGTATTTTTGTCAATTGTTTATGAATTATATTTATACCTGAAATCTATCTGTAGGAAAGAAAAACAGCAAAAGATCAATATTTTGGATGTTAAAAACCGAATCGATTTGTTATTGTATTTGAAAAACCGGTCAATGTATTAATCGATTTTTTACTTCAGTTATTTACTTCGGTTTTTCATTTTGATTTTTCACTCCAATTATTCACTTACAAGGAAAACAATTATGAAAAACCGAACTGAAAAATCAAAGTGAAAAACCAAACTGAAAAGCTTAACCAATGTTGACGACAGTGCTATCGTTAGAATAAGTTATTTTCAACTCAAATCCTACCAAATCCAATATATTCTAAACCTAATAATTATAACCCAACATCTATACCACAAGAAACATCTCAAAATCGTAAAACAAAAAAAAAAAAATTTATAAGCTTTCAAATGGAAACATGAATTACACGTGCCTACACAAGATGTGGAAGCTCGTCGGTGGTTAGAGATCCTCTAAGAAGGTCGAAAACGTCGATAGAATGGAAGGAAAAAGTCGTTGTGCCTTGTGGGGTCGCGATCAGGTTTGGGTCTCATAAAACGGGTCGATTTTTACTTTTGCTTGGTGATGAAAAGTGCTTCCATCGAGATTTCCAAAAAAAATATATATATATATATATATAGGGGTTGTTTTGTAATTTTACATTTCAATTTTTTATGAAATTATAAAAGTTAAGGGTTTAAAGGTAAAAATGTGTAGGGTATTGTGGTAATTTGGATATATGATGAAATTAATTAATTCGAGGAGCTAAAAATAAATTTTTTTTTTTTAAATAGTGAGCAAAAATAAAATTGACCCTTTTTGAATGGTATTTATGATAATTTTTGCTATTTTCAATTCAAGAGGGTAAATTAATAATAACCCCTATTTTTAATCATAATGAATTACTTGGAGGGGAGGACTTCCCATTGGAGTGAATAAACAAAACCCACGCCCTCACCTTTCCCACGTATACGGGTATCCTTTTTTTGTGAAATAGCGAGGAGGTGGCTATTGTTTGCACGATTCTGTAGAGCATTTGGTGGACAAGGAACTTGGCAGCTCACAATGGCATCGTGAAAACGTCACCTGAAGTTTTAGACTGGGCTCTCTCTGGATTCACTTGCTGAAATCCACCACTCTCAAAAGGCCTTCTGCGATTGCCATAGTGCAGCAACTTAAAAAAACACTCCAACAACTTACGGTGTTGGCTTCCCCCTCCTCCTGGATGTCCCAAATTGAATATAGATGTAGTTAGGTCTTTCTGTTGTTTTGGAGCAGCCATCAGAGATGACAGGGGTACGGTTGTCGTGGCTCTCTCTAAGGTCTTGAATGGGATGTTTGCATCTGAGATTGGAGAATTTCTAACCTTATTTGAAGGGCTGTTCTTGACTCAGAAATTAAACCTCAAAGTGTCTTTGGCTGAGGTAGATGCCATCAACATAGCACTTGGGGTTAACTCATTAGTGTCAGATAATGATGATATGCTATCTGATGTAGGACAAGTTTACAATTCCTCATTAGATTAGAATTATTAAGTCTTTTTAGTTTAGGATATTAAGTCTTTTAATGTTTAGATTTAATCTTTAAGTTAGGATTCCTATTTCTATAAGAGTTGGGATTAGAACTATTATAAATAGGTTTATATTGTTTATGTTCGTTAACTGGTTCAATATTGTTTTCAGTAATAAGATTGTGAGTTTTCTATTGTTATCTAAGTTTATTCGTTTCATTACGAAACAAAACTTCCGCTGCACCAAAATTGGTATCAGAGCGTGGTTTGCCCTCGACTGATGGCTGAAATTGGTTCAAGTGGACAACAAAGCCCCGACAACGAACGGCGGTTTGCGACTATCGAGCAACGACTCGATAGAATCGAAGCAACACTTCAAAGTCTTCAGCAGACTTGTGCTGCGTTGACTCTTGGAGTGAGGCGAGTTGCCGGCGAGCGTCAACCTGACTTGCCAGGTGGCCGGACGGTGACTGCCGGCGAGGATGCCGAAAACGACAGCTGGCGACATGGAGACCGAAATCTGGATGGTTGTGACTTACGAGATCCAGATCGAGACCCGCAAGATCTGCACAATCTGTGTGACTCGCAAGGTGACCTGCGAGACCGGCGACCAACGCCTCCTGATCCACACATAGGCGATATCGTCGCTCCAGACTGTCGAAATCTGGATAACCAAGACTCGCACAGTTGGGATCTGAACTCAAAACCCGAGCGCGACCTGAATCTACCAACAACACCTTTACAACCCGTTTTTCAACTTGACCGCGACCTCACCTTCCTTACCCACCAGATCGGCGAGGTCTGCTCACCGCTCAACTTCAGGATCTCTGATTCGCTCGATCCATATGCGGATCTATACAACCGCGACCCGTTTTGTAACCTTAGGCACGTAGAACTGCGTGACTTGACCCAAATCGGAGCCCGCATGGCTTGGAATAGCAACAATAAAGGCCGACAACCCCAAATCGACGGCGATGGAGGTCATTCCGGTGACGGCAGAGAGAGATTTGAAAAGACCCGACCACATTCACACCGACCCGACCCGGTTCATGTGTACCAAAGGGGTAACCAAGGTGTTTTCGGGTGGCACGATAGGTGGGATCCAACATTGCGAAAATCTTTAAGTATTTTTCTTCGGATAAGTTATCTTTGCAACCACAAAACTCGAGGACGAGTTTTTTTCAAGAGGAGGGGATTTGATGTAGGACAAGTTTACAATTCCTCATTAGATTAGAATTATTAAGTCTTTTTAGTTTAGGATATTAAGTCTTTTAATGTTTAGATTTAATCTTTAAGTTAGGATTCCTATTTCTATAAGAGTTGGGATTAGAACTATTATAAATAGGTTTATATTGTTTATGTTCGTTAACTGGTTCAATATTGTTTTCAGTAATAAGATTGTGAGTTTTCTATTGTTATCTAAGTTTATTCGTTTCATTACGAAACAAAACTTCCGCTGCACCACTATCTGTCTACTTGATGATCCAAGGGCTCTTTATAAAGAAGTCGGGAATTGTAAATGTCAGAGCACCCCCAGATTAGGTGTCGTAGGAATGTGAATTAGCACTTGCGCTTGCTTGGACGAGTCCGCTTGATTTGCTGTAACTGGAGTAAAAGTGACTCCAGACTTTTGGTTTTGTTATTTGAAGCTGAAGGGACATATTGGGTGAGAATTTGTAGAACAGATGCCAAAGAGAAGCAAATATACATAGAGAACATGATAATTTTCTCAGGTGCAACATTTAAAATTACTCGTATGTTAAATGAGCTATCAATGCCAAGTGCATATCAACATAAAAGAACATTTCCCATAAGACAAACACAACTAGAGACGAGTGATACAATAATGTAACATAGTTAACACCCCTATCATTTTCATTTGTAGTAAAATACCTTTAAATACTACTATAGACTTTGAATTACAACTACATTGCAGAATCTGATGGTAGCACATATTTGCGTCAGGTTTTACATTGCAGAATCTGATGTTAGCACATATTTGCATCAGGTCTTAGACCCTACTAGTAGGAAGTAGTTCAGGGAAGAAGACATTGTAATATGATCCGTCTACATATAGACGTTTAACTTCCTAATAAGCAGTAGACAACCATAAAGAAACCAGATTTAGGAGACTTGAGCAAAACCATGGTGTTCATACCACACATACCATGACCGCCGCAAAGGTGGAAGTACCCGATTTCACCCCATTGCTTGCCCCAAGAATTCTTGATGATCCAATAGGGCTGGTTGCCGAGCCTCAGAAGGGAGAACCCCTTTGCACCATATCCAATGAGCAGAACTCCATCGTCAAGCTTTCTCTTAGAAGAGAGAAGAGGGCATGAGACACCGCCAATGTAAGTTTGCATGTACACAGCATTTAACCCAATTGCATTAATATTATAAAGTTCGGTGTTTATTTACTGTCACTCACTTCTATACAAAACTTGCCTAGCGGAGTTAAATAGAATTCTTTAGCGTTTAGATTCGTATTTGTTTAGTTTACCAATTTACTTAATTTCAACAAATGACTTGAATTGCAAGAACTCGAAGCAATTGAATAAATGTGGTCATTATTAAAAATAAAAAAATATTACAAAGAGAAACTCACTAGCCAAAGGACCATGGTGGACTAAATGTGCAGTAATTTGGTTCTCATCAACAGGAATACTGGTAAAATTTGCAATTTTAACCGCTATTTTCTCAGGATTGAACTTACAATCACCACGTTTCCTGGTATAAGGATATTCACTTTCTTCTTTAAGCCCTCCAGACTTGATCAAATACTTGTAGGCATTTGTCATAAGGCCTCCATCGTACCCGTTGTCACATTCAGTCTTCGTAATATCACACTGCAAATTATGTGTTAACACCTTAAGCAATTGATATATTTATTAAAAAATAATCTGCTGATCCTAATTGTATCATGATAGACCACAACAGGAAACCCATTATTTATTGATAAGATGCTACATATGTCGAAAAAGCATGGATAATTGTTTTCTTTCGTATTAAAGAAATGGGATAGGTGCTGATCGAGTGATCACAATCAACAAGCTGTTGCTCACTAAGACTAGGAAGCTTCGCAGTTGCAATGAAATTGGCTCCTTCCACAGCTCCTGTGGTGCTAAAAGCCCAGCATGATCCACATTGACCCTACAATATTTATTCAAGAGCTCCACTAACTGTGAGAATAAATTACAAAACTAGGAGAAAAAAATCGATCCATAACTCCATCATTATCCTTCTGATTACGCAACCAAGTGTATGCTACGAAGATAGCAATGTAATTCATTTATTTTCAAATTCATTACATTTCTAAATTCTATTAATTTTTCTTTTTCATCTTTCCATAAATACAAAATTTCGATAGTTTTGTTCTTCTAAAAAAGAAAAACAAAATCTTCATACGCATACTGAATAATTCATACAATGAGATTTGAACTTAATCTCAAATATGTTTTATGGTGGGACTTGAATCCTGGTCAATTGTGAGTTATGATTGATATTATTTTACTGTTTAATTATATATCTTTTATTGATTTTCTTATATGGAAATTTTACACGAGAAAAAGAAATTATTGGTAACAAAACAATTCCCATTTATAAAGAAACTGAATTTCATACTTAAAAGATGTTATACCATAGCTTTTTTTTTTTATTACCTCTTTCCATATAGTTAACTGTTGTTACATGATATTGTTGGTCTCAATAAAGCTTTCTTCCACTCAGCCATATTAAAAAAAAATTCAATGTTAACTATTGTTACATGATATTAGACCAAATATTTTTGAGTAGATAGCATGGTTTAAGACATTAATTTCAGTTAGAAACAAAATTTATAAAAAAATAAAAGGACCAAAAAGAAATTTAAGTGTATACACCTGCATCTTGACTTCAGTAGAAGTACCTTTATCTCTCTAATCAACATCGTCATGCAATCCATCGACTTTGTTAAAGTATCAGAGCCTCAAGTCTTTAATATTCTAGTTGAGTAATTTCCTATTAGCTTAAATTTTTAGATTTGATGGTAACTGTTATGGGTGATTTAGCGATCAGATTAATCGGGCTCAAAAAAATCTACAGTGCAGACCCAATGACCCAAGGACTCAATAACCCGCCATTCTTCCGGCCCATCTCCATGGCAAGGGGCCCCATTCGTGATCGTCCATCCTGATCACTGATCGTGATCGCTCAATCTGTCCACTGGTTCTGCTTGTTGGCTCTCATCACTCAGCCTATTCACTGACCGTTGACTGCTGACCACTTATTCTGTCCATCTGTTTGTCCGTCATGATCGTCCGCCCGTTTGTTCGTCGATTCTGTCCGTTTAAGCTATCCGTCAAGGGGGGCCGTCCGTTAGACCTACTTTGTCCGAACTTATTTACCTAAGATCATTCCAACTGGCTGTTCGCTGGTTTCTGGGCATGCCCGTTTACCCGCTTATTCATTTACGAAAATGCCCGCCTATTATTATAACTAGCCGTGGAAGCATTGGTTCATGACTTGCTTTCCCAACTTTCCAGATGTCTGGTTCACCAGATGATCATATGATTCGCCATACAAACTTAATATATTTCGCCTGTCGGGAAGTCCACCTTCGCCCTATTCCTTAGAATTGCTAGTCAACAGAAGTCAAAGGTATCATGCAGAATACAGCTCCAAAACGTGCCATGCAAGCCATCTCTACCAGAAACTACAGCGAGATCTCGGTAGCCACTCATGACCCGTATAGATCAGCCACCAGAAATTTCGCTTGGGAAAAGCCCAAAAGTGATGGATTCGGCCGCATTAAATGTATATTCGGCCGCATTTAATGCACTGTCAGCCGCATTAATTGAAATCCCAGCGCATTAAATGCAACATATCATTGTGTTTTCAGTGTACTGTATATTTTTGTCTTATTCTGTTTTACTATAGATCCTCCCCTTTCTCTATAAATAAGGGAGGATTTTCGTTGTAAAGAAACCCCGATTCTGAGTGCTGTTATTCTGTCAAAATAGTGAGAGAGTGAACAGTGGATGTAGGCATCTTTTTGGACCGAAGCACTCTAAAATCTCTTTGTGTCTCTGCTCCTCGCCTTTGATCTATTCTTCACATTCTATTTACTTTGCATGCATCACACGATCCATACGAAACTGCAGCTTGGGCCCGAAAACAACCTTGTTGATTAAGGATCCATTTTCCGACGTTAACATTTTTGGCGCTAGAAGGAGGGGCTCATCTTCAGTTTCACCACCCCCTTTTACTCCTTAGCTTTCAGAGCTCATTCTTTGTTCGCCATGGTCAGAGGGAGGATTCCCAGGGACTTCAACCTAACAGACAACCACCAGGAAGCTTCAGACCAACAGTAGGCTATATCCACTGGAGGGATACCAGATGCTGGTGCAGGGAGATCTAGCGTGCCCACAGCGAGGGACGCTTGAGGTATACCTTACATTCCTACTCGCCAACCTATGTCCAATGCTGCAGGTGGAGATGCTATGCAGGCGTTGTAGCGGCGACAGGAGATGCTAGATAATACGATCGCGCAGTTTATTGGAGAAGTCAGGACTCTGATTGGGAGTCAAGCCCAGCCTCCTCAGGGCCTCCCCCTAGGCCATCCCAGGGAGAGAAGTTCCCTACGGGGGGCTTGCGGAATACCCTGACGCGAATAGGAGGAGCGCCAGAGAATTTGAACGAGAAGGGTCCGTCCACTTTTCAAGCATGCATTCCAGCGCTTGGCTTCTTAGGGCCAGCAATGAACACCGACCAGAGCAAACCAGCCACAACCATGGTCAAATCCGGGCCTCTGTATGCAGAACAGGACCAAGGCTTAATGTTGGGGGACTGGGGGCTAGAGTTAACCGATCCCCAAGCAGGAGGGACAGACAGT
Organism: Dimocarpus longan; assembly: GCA_022984855.1. Taxonomy (NCBI): domain Eukaryota; kingdom Viridiplantae; phylum Streptophyta; class Magnoliopsida; order Sapindales; family Sapindaceae; genus Dimocarpus; species Dimocarpus longan. The sequence continues at coordinate 15,904,003 of CM041015.1, read as the reverse complement.
CTGTTGTCAGGGGAACCGAGACACGGGGTACATTAGTTGCAGAACTCCTTCAGAGGGTCCGGCAGCTTGAGGCGCGACCCGGAGTGCAGGAACAAAGGGGCCAAACCGGGGAGAGGACCCCATTCACTTCAGAGATTGAGCTGGAACCGCTTCCTCCAAGATTCAAAGTTTTCAACATTCCCCAATACAAAGGGAACTCTGACCCCTACGACCATTTGGACTTCTTTAATATTCAGATGGATCTCCAGACGACAAGTCTACTTGTAAAATGTCGTGTATTCCCTGCTAAACTTGGAGATATCCCTCAGACATGGTTCAAAAACCTCCCCCCCCACAGCATCAACAATTGGGAGGAATGTCAGCAGAAGTTTCTGAACCAATACAAGGCATTGAAGAAGCGACTCGCACCACTCTGCCACCTTGCTACCATTTGTCAGCGCCCAGGTGAGTCACTAAAAGATTATATTAACAGGTTCAGGCGCGAAGTAACAAATGTGGAGAACCCTACGGATGAGGGAGTACTGTCAACTATCTCGTCGGGTTTGAGGAAGGACGGGAAGTTGTATGAGAGCATTTACAATTCACCTGTGAAGGATCTGGGAGAATTCTACGAGCGCGCGGAGAAAGAGATCCGGTGGGAGGAAGTAACTAATCATAGGAAAGCCAGTTCCCAAAGGGATGAAATTGGTAGCTCCAGTCATAGAAGGAAAAGAAGCAGCGGGGGAGGTAACCTTGGGGGACGAAAAGAAAGCCATCAGGTCGCTAAGAAAGCCAGGGATTAGCGAAGACCAGGGGGTAACCAGGGACGAGAGCGGCCACGATATCAAGGTCGGTACAATACATATAATGCCTTGTCTGATACCCAGGACAGGATTTATGCAACCGAGAAGAACAAGGGGAACTTCGGGCTACCAGCCCCCATTTAAGCTCCTGAAGGGTGAAGAGATAGAAGCAAATTCTGTACCTACCATAATGAAGTAGGGCATAACACTTCAGACTATTGGGTGCTCAAAGACGCCATTGAAGAGATGATCAGAATGGTCATCTGAGGGATTATGTTGTGAGGTCCCCAAGGCGACCATCCCAGCAGCAACACCCTCACCAACGTCCACAAGATCCACCTGCCCAAATTCAACGGGAGCCCAACTCCACTCCGGGGCCTTCTATCAGAATTATCCATACCATTCATGGAGGTCCTTCTGGAGCAGGAGAATCTAATAGGTCCCATGAGCAGTTTGTGAGCGAAGCGAGGCACATCCAGCCTATGGAACAGAGAGAATCAGAGGGCCTCGCCAAGAAAGCTAGAAGAGTATCGAAGGATATCGTGTTCATAGAAGAAGATGTCCAGGATGCTTGCCTCCCCCACAATGATGCTTTAGTAATTCGGGCGCGCATCGGCAATTCAATGGTCAAGAGGATTATGGTCGACACTGGGAGTTCAGTGAACGTGATGTATAAGAGCTGCTACGATTAGATGGAGATTGGTGATGAACAACTCAGACCATCCCCCGAGCCTCTATATGGATTCACCGGGGACTCGGTCGTCCCAACCGGACAGATTAGACTGCCTTTGACCCTCGGAGACGCCACCCGCCAGTCCACAATGCTAGCAGACTTCCTCATCATCGATTCCCCTTCTGCATATAACGTGATGCTAGGAAGACCTGCTATGAATGATCTCGACATGGTCACCTCTACCAAGGCTCTCACAGTGAAGTTCCCGACTCCCAATAGGGTAGGATGTGTGCGAGGCGAGCAGTTTCTGGCTCGTCGCTGCTATATAGATGCAATAAAAAGGGGAGTTCAAGGAAAGAGAGTGGATGTGGTCCTGGAACGTGAGCTGCAAACAATCACTTCATCAGGAATCAGCCACGACTTGGACCCCAGGTAATTCGATGCATGTCAGAATACCTGCCCAGTGGAGGAGCTTGAAGAAGTCCAGGTCAATGAAGCAGATGCCATGAGACGTCTTAAGCTGGGCAAAAACTTGGCTCCGGAAGTGAAGGCCTAGTTGATAAGCTGCCTCAGAGCAAACTCAGACTTGTTTGCCTGGAATCACGGGGACATGGTGGGGATTGGTCCTAAAGTAATGACCCATAAATTAAATGTCGACCCCCACCATCGGCCAGTCTGTCAGAAGAGCAGGCAAATGAACCGAGAACGCAGCGAAGCCCTGAAAGAAGAGGTAGACAAGCTTTTGGCCAACAAATTCATCTGAGAAGTCTAATACCCAGCCTGGGTAGCTAACCCCGTATTGGTGAAAAAGAAAAATGGAAAATGGAGGACGTGCATAGACTTCACGGATCTGAATAAAACTTGTTCGAAAGATAGCTTCCCTCTGCTTAGGATCGATCAGTTAGTGGACGCGACGGTGGGGCATGAACTCCTCAGCTTCATGGACGCCTACTCGGGCTACAATCAGATCCCTATGTACCTTAAGGACGAAGAGTGCACATCATTTACGATAGACCGGGGGCTGTACTGCTATAAGGTGATGCCTTTCGGTCTAAAGAATGCAGGGGCCACTTATCTGAAGCTGGTGAATAGAATGTTTGAAGAGCTGATTGGGAAAACCATGGAGGTATATGTGGACGACATGCTCGTCAAATCTGAGCAAGCTGTTGACCATGTCCGTGATCTGGAGAGAGTGTTCCAGATCTTAAGGAGGTACCAGATGAAGCTCAACCCCCTTAAGTGTGCTTTCGGGGTCTCCTCAGGTAAATTTTTGGGTTTTATTGTGAATAACAGGGGAATTGAGGCCAACCCAGAAAAAATCCAGGCTCTGCTAGACATGAGGTCGCCGACTAGCGTAAAGGAAATTCAAAGTCTGAATGGCTAGATAGCAGCCTTAAGCAGATTTATGTCTAAAGCCTCTGACAAGTGTGCTCCATTCTTCGAAGTACTGAAGAAAGCCAAGAACTTCAAGTGGACGAAAGAGTGTGAGGCCGCGTTCTTACAGCTGAAAGAGTATATGGGACAAGCCCGTTGCTGACCAAACCAAAAGAAGGGGAAACTCTGACAGTCTACTTAGGGGTATCCCAACACGCCCTGAGCGCGGCTTTGACAAGAGAAGAAAGAAATGGAGCACAGGTTCCGGTCTATTATGTCAGTAAGAAGTTGGTGGAAGCTGAAACCAGATACGCCCCAATGGAGCTACTTGCTTACTGTCTGGTGATGGCGTTCAGAAAACTGCGCCCCTACTTCCAAGCGCACAGGATTGAAGTCCTGATAAGGTATCCGCTAAAGCAAATCCTTCAGAAGCCAGATACCTCACATCGACTCATCAAATGGGCCATTGAAATCTCTTAGTTCGACATTGAATTCAAGCCAAGACCGGCGATCAAGGGGCAAGCGCTGGTGGATTTTATTGCTGAGTTTATCGGGCCTGTGGACGACAAGACTGAAACCTCTGAAGGCCCGTACTGGGAGTTGTTCGTGGATGGGTCCTCTTGTGAAAGAAGCGTAGGGGCTGGAATTCTTTTAATCAACTCGGATGGGGGTAAGTTCCTCTGTGCCCTTAAGCTTGGTTTCAAAGTGACTAACAATGAGGCAGAATACGAAGCATTGTTAGCAGGACTTCGCCTGGCCAGGAAGATGCAAGTTGATCGACGCAGAATATTCAGTGACTCGCAGTTGGTGGTCTGCCAAATAAAGGGGGAATACCAAGCTAGGGGATCGAAGATGACAATCTATTTGTAGAAGGTCCAGGAGTTGCTGGGGGCTTTCGAAAAATTCGAGTTGAACCAGATACACACGCTCAGAACTTGCATGCAGACGCATTGGCTCGCCTAGCGGTCGCTTAGGACACAGATGGCACAGAAAATATACCTGTGGAGTTCCTGCGAAAGCCAAGCACCAGACCCGAAGTAGAGGTAATGACCTTGACAGTGGCGGCTGACTCATGGATGAGCCAACTGGTCAATTATCTGCCAGAAGGAAAGCTGTCAGAAGACAAGATGAATGCCCGCCGCCTACATATAAGGGCAGCAAGGTATTGCTTCTATGGTGATGTTCTTTACAAAAAGGGTCTCTCAGCCCCCTTGCTCAGGTGTATCGATGAGCCGGATTGCACTATATTGATGAAGGACATTCATGAAGGACACTGCGGCAACCATGCTAGGGGACTTTTCCTGGCCCAAAAGGCTCTTAGATAGGGATTCTACTGGCCGACTATGAAATAGGACGCCATTGACCTGGTAAGGAAATGCGATAAATGCCAGAGATTTTCCAAGATTCCCCGAGCACCGCCAGCCTATCTCCAACAAATGATCAGTCCGTGGCCCTTTGCTATATGGGGCATGGACCTGATCGGGCCTCTCCCAGTGGGCCAAGCAAGATGCAAGTACGCCGTCGTAGCAGTTGATTATTTCACAAAATGGGCGGAAGTAAAGGAACTGGCCAAGATCTCCATGACAAAGATTGAAAAGTTCATGTGGGACAACATAATCTGCAGGTTCGGAATCCCCCAACAACTTATAACAGATAATGGGACCCAATTCACAAGTGAGCAGTTTCTGGAGTTCTGTAACAGCCTCGGCATCGTCAAGAGCTTTTCAGCAGTAGACCACCCTCAGACTAACGGTCAGATAGAGGCGATCAACAAAATCATTAAACAAATCCTGAAAACCAAGCTTGAAGCTAGAAAGGAAGCATGGGTAGATGAATTGCAAAAGGTGTTATGGGCCTACCGTACTACTGCTCGCAGCACCACAGGAGAGACTCCTTTCTCAATGGTCTATGGGTCCGAAGCTATGATTCCGATAAAATTTGAGGTCTTCAGTCACCGAAGGGCTAGTTTCGACTCCGGAGATAATGATCAGCTCTTGGCCGCTAACTCAGACCTGCTTGAGGAGTTTAGGGAAGCTACTCGTCTTAAGGCAACCGTCTGCCAACAGAGGATGGCGAAGCACTGCAACAAGAAGGTCCGAGTGCGCCGATTCAAACTAGGAGATCTTGTATTACGAGAAGTTCTACCTGGCGCTCGTAAAACCAGTGAAGGGGTGTTAGGACCTAACTGGGAAGGGCCATACATGATCCATGAAGACTTGAAAAACGGAGCCTACCATCTGGCAGACATGAGCGGGGTGATGTTACCAAGGGCATGGAACGCCATTCACTTGAGGCCTTATTACACATTACCATTGTATTTTTATTGCTATTTTGCTAGCCATGTATAGCAAGTTATGTACAAACATAATGAGAATCATTCATCAATTATTATGAACTATCACTAACATGAAATGCTCATGTATGTTCTTGTGTGTGAGGTACTCGACCATGAAGGGTAAAGCGTCAGATTAAAGCTCCAACATTCGATTGCCCTACAAGGCAAGAGGGGATAAAACGACCACGAGCCTGCGCACCTAATCGCCGCTCGATTGATTGGCCTCCTCCTCCGCACGTTCGCGCACGAACAAGAACAGAAAGCTCGATCATCAAAACGCTCAGCACAACTCTCGCTGTAAATGCTCAGGTTCCAACCTTGTGAGCACAGCTGGAGAGGTTCATTATGCTATAAATGCTTAGGCTTTGGCCTTGTGAGCGCAGCCGAGGTCCCAACCTCCACAACTCTCACTGTAGATGCTCAGGTTCTGACCTTGTGAGCGCAGCTGGAGAGGTTCATTTTACTGTAAATGCTCAGGCTCCGACCTTGCGAGCACAGCTTCAAAAGTCAACAGGTTGTATAGCTCAAAGATCGACCCTGTGAGCGCAGTCTACTGTAGATGCTCAGGTTTAACCTTATGAGCGCAGTCGGCTGTATATGCTTAGGTCCCTGCCTTTCGAGCACAACTCCTCATCAATCTCAGTAGCGGCCAAAGAATATACATGAATAGCCTCACATGCTCCTCATCTGATTTTTCCCTTCCTCGACTCTCCCCTCACTATCTACGTAACCTTATATTAAATACATCGAATATGTTACAACCACGTGATGATGCAAGACAGGTCTGCTTATTTTTCAGTCAGTTAGTTTTGCAAGCAAACCAATTGGCCCGTTGCTCTTAATGAGGCCATTTTCGTCCGGTAAAAGGATGGAGTTATTTATCTATCTGTTGGGGTCCCTTTCTACTCCTTAGATTACGCTTCACATTAAAAGCTATCCAGCGGAAAATCTCAGGGTGCATTCACAGCCTAGAGAGTTCTTGTCTTCGCTTCGCCTCTCCTAAGATGTCTACATGGGTGAACAGTCCTTTATTATTCTTATTTATTGTCTACTTTACAGGGCGTACCCGTTCATAATTTATTCCGATTTTATGTATACGAAACTCAGAAAGCAGCATAGCAAATCACTAGGAATCTTGCATTGGAAAAGATAATAGCGAAGCATTATGAAATTAAACAAAAACAATATCCACGATGCCATTGTCCAACAAACAATCCTCATTGACGAGGAAGACAAATTCTATATCTATTCGCTCTAAGAAGTCTTGGAGGAACTGGCAAGAGCATCATTCGGATCTTTCTTACTAGGGGCTCCTTGCGAAGATGAACCTTACCCCCCATCTGGTGCCGATCCTTGAGGAACTGAGGAGGAGCTACCTTGGGCTGGTGGGACGCTAAATTTGAGCAGACAAAGTCTTGAAACTTTTCATCTGAGTTGCAGGAACTATCCCCTTCTGGGAGGGTTGAGCGACCTTTATCTGGGCCTCTCTGGTAGCGCAAGCCGCGTATTTTTTTACCTCCTCCACTGCCTCCTCCCCGAAGAATGAGAAATCCAGCTTAAGATGATGCTTTCATAGGGTATACAGGAACTTGCTGCTCGTCTTCTCGGTTGCTTCCTTACGAGCTTGTAATGCCAGGACCTCCGACTGACGGAACATCTCCTTTAAATGAGCAAGATTATCCCTCATCGTAGTCAAATCCAGCAGCACCGACTCAGTCTTCTTTTCAGCATCATCAGCCCGCCTCTTCTGAAGGATGGCCTCATGGGTGACCCTGTCCATATTGTCGGTGGCCTCTTTGAGGGAGGAGGAAGCGATTAATCGAAGCTTCTTCTAGTTCTCCGAAGACTCCTCCGCATTCTTAAGTTTCTGCTAGAACTAGCGGATAGTCTTCTTGGCAGCAACAGACTACTCTTTAAGCTTCCGGTTCTCCGCCTCCAGCTTCCTGTTCGCCTCCTTGAGTGAGGCTTTCTCTCCTGCCAGGTTGGGAAAGTCCCGACGCATCTTCATCAAAGTCAAAGAGGTCTGAAAGGATAATGTGTTAGTATCAAATACGAATATAATACGAAGTTGTGGAGTAGAGAGCAAGGCTTACCAGCACATTATAGCGCACGGTGTAAGCGACCAGCTGGTCTCCGCGAATATGCTTCTTATAGACATTTGGTTTATCCGGTCCCAGCAATTCAGGCAGCTGATCCAACAAGTCATTGAAATATTCCCCTGTGTTAGCCTCCTGGGCTTGCCCTTCATCAGCCCCTCCTCCTATGGGCGCTTTGTCTTTGGACCTCAGACGCTTCGTAAGGGGCTCTATAGCCTCATTCCCTTTGTCTCCGGCTCCTGAAGGCCTGGCTGACCCTTCCCCAGGGATTGAGACTCCCTTGCTGGCCGTACCCTTCAGTGGGGGTATCTGCTTTATGATCTTCTTCCCCACAGATTTATACTTTATTGTCGATTTTTTGGCAGACGGAGCGACCGCTGTATCAGATGGGTCTGCTGCCGGTGTTGGGGGCTCCTTTGAACCCGTTATCTCTACCTCGGGCTCCCCTATTTCAATTACTGGTGAGGACGGGGGAGAGAGCATCTCAAGATTCACCATAGTTTTGGATTTCTCTAGGGATGAGGTAGGAGTACCTTCGCTTATTCCGACAACAACAGATTGAAGCTCCCGACCTTTTCGTACTCCAATGTCCAAGACCAATTTCAAGGGCTTGGTCTCGGCTCCAGGTGTGAGCCCGTACTTCGCTAGGAAAGAGCCCGTTGGGAAATAATCGTCCTCAGGATCCTTCACCTCAAAAAACCTCTTAAGTGTCCTTGTCTCCTCGTCTGAAAGATTGATCGAGCCTTTGATGAAAGTTGTACACAAGAAAAGGAAATGTCAGCAATAATGGAGCATGATGGTATGTACGTGTATGCACGAGCAGCGAGCAAAGACATGCTCACCAGGATTGTTGTTAAAATCAAAATTGACAAGTTTCAGCAAAGACAGACAGGACGCATAAAACCAACAGGATTTGTGATCCCCTACGTTTGACTTGCCAACTTTCTGTGGCAGAAGCGTCTTGTAGGGAGAATTAAGAGCAGTCATATAGTAAATACCATCCCGTTTTTTGGCTTGAGGGCTGGTGGTAGACTTGAAAAAGAAAAGGCTTTGGATAATGTTCGAAGTTGGTGGCGGAAGGCCATTTTTGAGAAAGATATAGGCCAGGGTAGTCACTTGGGCGTAAGAATTTGATGTAAGCTGGAAGGGAGCTATCTTTAGGTCATTCAGTATGTTGATCAAATATGGGGGGACTGGGAACCTAAACCCTGAATTCACGTGTTGACGGCTGATCGCTATGAACCCTTCAGGAGGATCAGCCGCATGGTCACGATGAGCGGGAACCATGACGCGGCACCCGAAAGGAAAATGGAATGCCTCGGCCACGATCTTGAGCTCTTCAAGGGTGATCTGAGAGTCATGTTGGTAAAAGGTCTGATTGGCAAAAGTTTCCTCTTGCCCCGAGGAACTCGGTGCATCTCCGCCGCCTTGGGTGGTTGCGCTCGAAGAATCTCTGTCTTGATGAGAAGAACCTTCCTCAGAGCCTTCGTCACTAGATATGACTCGATGATATCGACGTCCACGACTTGACATCTACAAAAGAAACAACCAGTTAGGCCATTGACAGCCAACCAGACCCAAGAGCAAAGAAAGCCTAAGTCTACTATGCCTAAGCGTCAAGTCGTGCGCTTAGGAAGCAATAAAGGGGGAAATATGTGCCTCATTTGATAAAATTCTCCCCAAGATGAAGAAGAAGAAGGGGAAAAGAGGCCGATAAAATTATTTCACATGCATTTCGGGCCCAACTAGACCAGAGGCAGTACGGAAACACTCCGCCCCCACTAGTCCAGGTTTTCAAAGAAACAAGTACCATGCAGAAAATGAAAGACAATGATAACGAGAACAATGTGAGCAAAGAGAGAGAGGAGACCTTACCTTGAATCCGGTGGTGACCGGCGACTTCGGATGAAGATTGATGAACAAGGATGAAAAATCGAAGCAGAGAAAGAGAGCAGTGAAGGAGTCTGTGATTTTTGAAAATGCCGAAAGAAGAAGAAAATGAAGCGTCGCCTCCGTCTCTAAAGCAATTGAGCCCCAACCATTAGATCGTGACACCCGTGTAACCGCCCCCGATCTGACGAAATAGCGCGATTCCAGTGATTTTGTCATCATACAGCATGTCAGTTGAGAGACGTGCATTAAATGCGAACGGCGCGTGGTGTGACTTGTAACCGTTGCTTGGGGACGCTCCACGTGGCCTAGCAATAAAGCGAAATTTAAAAAGTATTTTAACTGTTCATATTTGTAACTATTCCCGTCTGACCTGTTTGCTCTGGAATTTGTAGCTCCTGGTCCTCTGTAAAGCACCAAGAGCTAGGGGGCTTAATGTTATGGGTGATTTAGCGATCAGACTAATCGGGCCCAGAAAAATCTACAGTGCAGACCCAATGACCTAAGGACTTAATAACCCGCCATTCTTCCGGCCCATCTCCATAGCAAGGGGCCCCATTCGTGATCGCCCATCCTGATCACTGATCGTGATCGCTCAATTTGTCCGTTGGTTCTGCTCATTGGCTCTCATCGCTCAGCCTGTTCACTGACCGTTGACTGCTGACCGCTTATTCTGTCCGCCTGTTTGTCCGCCATGATCGTCCGTCTATTTGTTCTTCAATTCTGTCCGTTTAAGCCATCCGCCAAGGGGGGCCATCCGTCAGACCTACTTTGTCCAAACTTATTTATCTAGGATCATTCCGGCTGGCTGTTCGCTGGTTTTTGGGCATGCCCATCTACCCGTTTGTTCATTTACGAGAATGCCCGCCTATTATTATAACTAGCTGTGGAAGCATTGGTTTATGACCTGCTTTCCCAACTCTTCAGATGTCCGGTTCACCAGAGGATCATATGATTTGCCATACAAACTTAATATATTTCGCCTGTTGGGAAGTCCACCTTCGCCCTACTCCTCAGAATCGCTAGTCAACAAAAGTCAAAGGTACCATACAGAATACAGCTCCAAAACATACCATGCACGTCATCTCTGCCAGAAACTACAGCAAGATCTTGGTAGCCACTCATGACCTATACAGATCAGCCACCAGAAATTTCGCTTGGTAAAAGCCCAAAAGTGACGGATTCGACAGCATTAAATGTATATATGACCGTATTTAATGCATTGTCAGCCGCATTAATTGAAATCCCGACGCATTAAATGCAGCATATCATTGTGTTTTCAATGTACTGTATATTTTTGTCTTATTCCGTTTTACTGTAGATCCTCCCATTTCTCTATAAATAAGGGAGGATTTTCGTTGTAAAGAAACCCCGATTCCGAGTGCTGTTATTCTGCCAAAATAGTGAGAGAGTGAACAGTGGACGTAGGCATCTTTTTGGGCCAAACCACTCTAAAATCTCTTTGTGTCTCTGCTCCTCACCTCTGATCTCTTCTTCACATTATATTTGCTTTGCATGTATCACACGATCCATACGAAACTGCAGTTTGGGCCCGAAAACAACCTCGTTGACTAAGGATCCATTTTCCGACGTTAACATCTAATATGGTATCAAACCTTAAAGGTCTCTGGTTAAAACCCTCTCTCCCCCTCTAGCAAAAAATCTTCTCGTTACACTTGTTATACAGTAGGAGACGTTTTGCATATATCCATCATCTGTTATCTGTTCATGTTGCACATGAATGAATATGTTAACGTATCATAACCTCAAGCTTTTAATATTATAACTGATGGTAACTAACAAAATTCAACTTCAACACTCCCATTATAAGCAGCCAAGTAGGGCCTACCTCCTCTCATTCCTATATAGAACCTCTCAATCTCCTTCGTAGATAGATCAGAGAAAGGTATCACTCCGTGGACAGCCGTCGGATCGACTTGCTGGTGCTCTACTGCCTTCAACATGTTCTTTACGAAGATTCTAGCCGTTGCATGTACTCCTCCCTCGTACTGTACTATTTCTATACTTATGCATGAAACTCTTGAAGTGAGTCTCTGTGGGTGTGCCCAGAAGACCATTGTTGGCATGCTCTGTGACTTGGTGTATGGTAGGCTTATGTGGGGTGTAATACAAAGCTGATGAGAGTGTGAGTGCGTAGGCTAAGATTGTGACGCCCACCGCCCACGCTAGATCCATGCTTTGCTGTGCCATTTGTGATTTTCCTCATCCTTCGTCTCCTTTTATCTAACCGTATATAAGAGAGATGGTGGTCGGTTAGTTTGCTAAACGCATGCAGAAGTTTATGTGAAAACAAAGGATGTGGCAGTCTGTAGGGAAAAAGAAACAATTGTTTCCGTTAAAAAATAAGAATTTGCGAAATATTGAGTTTCAATTTTTTTTTTTTATAAAACTCAAGAACCTAGATCTATAAAGCAATGAAATAAAATAATATAAAGAAATAAAAATAAGATTTTTATCTTATGTATTGATCTCTGTAGATTGCTTATCACCTAGGTTTCCTTAATATGTCTCTATACCAAGTGACAACCATCGCTATACAACCATTTTCTTACAGACAGAGCCTGTCGACGACCTTACGGTGGCTCTTTAGTTGATATCTAATCCGACTGAAAGGTTCCTGTGAAGTTAAGCTGTTTTTCTTTATTGAAAACCTTTTTCCTAACGGAAACGGATGAAAATTTTTTCTTCTTATTATAGATTTGCAAATTAGGGTTATAAAAATTTCAGCAGTATGATGATCGTTGTTTTTTTAAAATGGCACCTTGTAGAAATTTACAAAAATTATACACTTCTAAAAATAAACAATTTCTCAAATTTTGAGTCTCAGGCCATTTCTTTTTCTAAATCCACAAACAATCACAAACATGCTATCAATTTAAAAGACAATATGAAAATCAATTTCATATCATGCACAATTATATTTACAAATTTTCCAAAATCACATATAATTACATACATAAATTATGATACAAGTTTTTTAAAATTCAAAGTATTTATATCAATTACATATATACACAACAGCACATGACTAATTCTTCTACTAGTGAGTCGGAGTCCCGGCAACTGATACATCTGCATCTGTCTTTGGGGAGGTTTTATTTATAAAACACAAACTAATGTGTGAGTTACACGAGCTCAGTGAGTGTCATTGGGTTTCATTCCAAACTAAACTTTATAAAATAAACCTCCCTAAAGTTTTGAAACATTTTATAAACATTTAATTGTTGTAACACAAAAATTGGTTTTTCTGAAAACCATATCTTAATTTAGTGTATGAATAAACATTTATCATAGATAAAATTTCATGTATTGTAAAACTGAATTATAAAAATAACATGCTGTATGATTTTAGTTTTCTGCTATAAAATATAAACAGTGGTGGCAATAATGCTTTCAAAAATTTCTGAGTAAAAATAAGTCAACCATTGACAGTCCGTATCACATGGTACCTTAGATGTGGAGTGGAATTTTCCCTCGCTCGGGTCTTCTCGGAATTTACCCTCGTTCAGAACATCTATCCAGTTTTGCGTAGTGAAATTTTCCTTCACTACAGAGCGGCATTTTTCCTCACTCAAGTGGAAGCTAGCTAATAATATATCATGTACGTGCATGGGCGACACACAGAACTGAACTTACTAGTATATTTCCTCCCATTATTAATGACAAACACGCCCGACACTGCTAATGCATACTTAGGGTACTCAACCTCAATCGAAAATATCTGAAATATCTCTAAGGCATACCAAAGGTTCACAAAAACATTTCCAACAAATTGTTTTTCATCATAAAATATACTTTTCATATAAACTTTCCAAATTCAAGTAATTCGTATCTCATGTAAAAATTTCACAATCCATGCAAAACATTTCATATATAACTCGTTTAATTCAAATTCAATCTTTAACATATCATGGCATAAATTTTTAATACATCATATCAAAATATTTTAAAAAGACACTTACCGATTATTAACACATGATTTAGGGTTCTCTCGATTCTACGTTACCTACATATTTTCGTATTCTATGTTTAGATAATGTCACAACTAATTTAACCATGCATATACACTACCATTGGTGTATTAACATACAAACAAACATTTAAATATATGGGGATTCCGAACACCCTTTATTCAAGTCATAACGATTCCAATTATTTACGTATACTTTCAGTTTGAATTTCTTAATATTTGTGCATGTAAAACATCTCAATTGAAATTCAATTTTCACCTCAATACATTAAACAAACTTATGGATCATTTTAACCCTCTGTTGGTCGAATATGCATCGCTTTTCACACCATCAATCTAATTAAAATTTTCTCATTAAAATCACATTCCAATACATGCAAAAATAATGTCAAACCAAGTTAAATTCATAAAACTCACAATCTCGCATCATAGCATGGTTTAGCCATGACATGTACCCTTTTTTATTAAATGGAATTCTTTTTAATTTCATGCCAAATTCATCACTAAAACAGCCCACAAATTCATCTAAAAAACAGTCATCTATCACACCAAACCTCCCATGGCCAAATAAATAGTAAACTAGTTCATCATGCTTTTGATTTTCATTTCAACATTTTAACTTGATATTTTAGCATATCTTCATGAATAAAGTTACTCAAACAAATCAAATAGAACTTGAATCATCTATTTCTTTCTTGGGCCGTGTATGACATCCAAACATACACCAAGACTTCTTCAAGTTTTCCACTTAAATTTCAATCAAAATCACAACAAATCTCATGGCAAAACAACTATTTCACAAACCAACATCAACTTAAACTTAAATAAAAAATTCATTTACACTTGTATGCTTACCAAATATTCTTGAACCTCTAGCCTTATTTTTTTCACCAATTTGAAGTCTTAAATCCTTGAATCCATACATAAAAATCTCATTAAAATCGCACACAACTTATTACAAAACATGAATCCAACTTTTTACACGTAAAAGTCAAGGAAACTTAAACTTTACCACTTGAAAATCACTTGATCTTGTTGGATATTACTCATAAGCTTGTTCATAACCTTTTGATGGCTTGAAAATCACTTAAATATGGCTAGAAAATCATTAAAAATAGCTGTTGTCTCTGGTTTTGTGTTGGCCGAACAACCCCTGCAGTTTCTCCACTTTTCTTTCTTGATTCTTCTAGTCACTTCCACTACATATAGACTTAATTAGCCATAACAAATTGCCCCTCAAGTTTGGTTATAATTACAAGTATGCCATTGATTTAATTTGCAAGTTTGCCATCCTTATCTCTACATTTTTTCACACTTTTAAATTTTTCAAAATTGCCCTTGCACATATCTCTAACTAACTTAGAATCATGCCATTTCTTGAAAATTTACTTAGCACTAATTGCATCATATACTTTAATAAATCACTATACTCTTTTCGTATTCAAAATCTTATATGGTCTGTATTGAAATTTTTACCATAACTTAATCTCATATCCAAAAATTCTACCAAAATTCAATTACGTATCTTTGCACTTTAAATTATTTCTTTATTATATAAATAAGGGTATACTCGTACAATACATTTACAATGCTAAAATTGGAAGGGTATATTATAATTTCTTCCCTCTTTATAAAAATTACGTCCTCAAAATTTATAAGACTCTTTTATTGAAAAAAGTGGGGATATCTACGACGCATTTGATTTTTATGCTTCCATGTGGCTTTTTCTACATCATGATTCCTCCATATAACCTTCATTAAGGGAATGATTTTATTGTGTAGAACCTGTTCCCTGCAATATAGAATTTGAATTGGCTCTTCTTCATAGATTAAGTTCTCCTTTAGCTCTATAGACTGACGTCTAAGTATATGGAAGGGATCAAGAATGTACTTTCGGAGCATGGATATGTGAAACATATTATGAATCTTGTCCAATTATGGTGGCAGCTTCAACTTGCACGCCACTTGATAGGCCCCATTCCTATACATCCCTTTCCGTATAGACGACAGCTTGGCGATAACCCTACTGTAGCTCTCCAATCGATATCTGATCCGACTGAAAGGTTTGAAGCTAAACCGTTTTTCTTTACTGTAAATCTTTACAAAATTCTGTTTTCAAATGGAAACGAGTGGGAAATTTTATTTTCTTTTCATCACATAATTTCAAAACAGTTTTATAAAAATTTTGGTAGTACAATGTCTATTTTCTCAAATATGTCACCCTTTAGCAAATCACAGAAGATTTTTATCCACTTCTAAAACATACATTTTCTCAACTTCTGGGCCTCGGACCCTTTTCATTTCAAAGTCACAAGCAACCTCAAATATGCAATTCGGATTCAAAGACAATTTAAAAATCAATCACATGTCATGCATATATTTACAATTATACATTTTCCAAATTATATACAAATGAATATATATACTTTCCAAGCATTCAATTCTTTTAAAATATCTATAACATTTATACGAAAAATAGCAGCATGCATGACTCGGCCTCTCTACTCCTGTAACAAGGTCCTTATGACAGATACACTAGTCCCTGTACCTGTCATTGAAGAGGTTTTGTTTATAAAACATAAAACAATATATGAGCTATACGAGCTCAGTGAGTGTCATGGGTTTTTTTATTTAAATTGTACTTTAAAAATTAGCCACCCTAAAAACTTTAAAAGCATTCATAATTGTTATCATGCTATAAAATTCAAATGCATTTTCTGAAAACCTCATATGAAATAAACGCATGTATGAACAATTAAATATAAATATAATTATAATTCATACATAATAAAGCTGGATTTTAATAACATGTTAAAAAGCGAATCTTCTGATTTTAGAAAACTATTCTGAAGCATTTTTTCAACACGGAATTGTAACATAGCAACGGGTATTATCTCATCTTTGCTATAAACAAAAAAATGATGGCAATACATTTTTTTGAAAAATCTCTCTGTGAAATAAAATAAGCCAACCACCTGTGTCTGAGTACCATGTGGTACCCTAGGCATATGACAGAGCAGAATCCTACATCGCTTAGGCTATATGTTCGGTAACTAAGTAGTGGAATCTTACATCGCTATAAGCAGAATCCTGCACTGCTTAAGGTACTCCACCATTACTGATAATAACTGAGATACCTATAAGGCGTACCATAGATTTACAAAAACATTTCCAAACATGTTGCTTTTCATTACATAATTCATACTTCGTGCAAAATTCACAAATCCATATTTCATGTAAAATCTCCAAAATCCGTACAGAATTATTTGACATAAAAAATCATTTACAATAAAAATCAACTTTCAAGCATTCGAAGTAGGAATTTAAGTTTAATGTGTAAAATTATTACGAACAGAAATATGCTCGTATCTAAATATTTGAAAGGGACACTAACTGAAACTTCCAAAATTCATACAACAAGATTCTCATATTAAAACTCATTTATTATAGAAAATTTACTTTCAATCGTTCATAACATGAATTTAAATTCAACATACAAGATCATTATGAATAGAAATAGAATAAGTTCAAAGTATTTCGATAGGACACTAATCTTTTCCTAGTTCACAATAATCCCAAAATTCTGATTTCCTTGCCTCTACGTTCCCTACGTATTTTTACATTCCATATTTAGACAACGTTGCAATTTAATTTTATCCGCACATACACTTGCGTACACATGTATCAACACATACAAACGTTTTAACTACGCCAGAATTTTGAAGCACCATTTTTCAATCCGTAACCACCCTAATTATTCACATATACTTTCCGTTCAATTTTCTTAACATCTAAGTATATACAATACCACGATTGAAGCTAAATTTCACACTAATGTATTAAACGAAAGTTTTGAATAATTCTAACTTGTCTTGGCCGAACCTTGACCAACTTCTCCCACCATCAATCTCATTCAATTTTTCCATCGTAATAATGCTTAAAACACATGCAAAATGATGCCAAACCAAGTTACATTTATAAAACTCATATTTAAGCAATATGACATAGTTTGGCCATGAAATACATCATCTAACATCCAATGAATTTCTTTTTGATTCTGAGTTAATTCTATCATCAAGATAACTTATAAAATCATTCAAATCATTCAAAAATAATTGTATAACACTTTAATACTCTCATAGCCAAAATATGGTAGCTTGTCTACCAAACTTTTGCTTCTAATTCCAACACCAAATTTCAACATTTTAACATATCTACATGTATGAAATTCACTCAAATAACTTGAACTCAAATTAGACCATAGAATTCATTCTTTGGCCATGTATGACCTCCAAACATGCACTGACACTTTATCAAATTTTCCACTTAATAACCATACTAAATCCCAACAAACTCAATGGCAAGTAAACTAATTCACAAACCAACATCAATTTGAACTTCAATCAAAAGTTCACTAGTACTAGTATATTTACCAACTCTTCTTGAATTCCAAGCTTTGCTTTTCCATCTTTCTCCTCTAAATCTATGCATGAAAATCCCATTAAAATCACATACAACTTATTTAGAAATTTTGATCCAACTTTTCACACATAAAAATCAATAAAACTTAAAACCTTATCACTTGAAAATCACTTGATATTGCTAGATATCCTCTTAAGTTTGTACACAACCTTTAGATAGCTTGAAAACCACACGAAAATAGCTTGAAACACTTGAAGAATAGTTGCTGCCCCTGGTTCTGGTTTCAGCCGATCACGCCTTCTCTTTTCATTTTTTTTTGTTGACTTTAACTCTTTTGCTTGTCTTTTGTTTTTCCACTTTATATAGTCATTGTTTGCTCTAAAAAATGCCCTCAAACTTGGTTTAATTTTACAAGTTTGCCACTAGCTTGCTTGGAAACTTGTGATTGGTTGGAACCAAAAATCGAATTCAATTTTTATTCAAAATAGTGTTAGTTTTGTCTTTTAGTCAATTTGTCTCTATTTGTCACCCTTATCTTCTCATTTCTCACTTCTATCTCACTCCACTTCATGGTTTCTTCGCTCTTTTTCACGCCACACATACAAATCACACTTTATTTCATATTTTACAATTTCCTAAAATGCATTTAATGCATTTCATTCACTTTCAAGCCTAAATAACTTTAGAAAATATTTCATGGTCATTCAATTATCCAATTGATCATATAATATTCTAATTGAGTATCTTATCTCTCAATTTCATATTTAAAAAAAAAATCAAATCGATGTAAAATCATCAATGCTCATTATTTTTCGAGAAGGGCGTTTTTATCTAATAACTTCGGATCACTTAAACCTACTCAAATGAACTCACTTTGGATCCATTTTAGTTTATTTTAACTCTAATACTTATTCCAGAACTTTTGATTTATAAGGTCAATTTTTTAAAAATCACTATTCATATGAAAATACTATTCACCCAAAAACATTATTCATTGAAATTCGTTTATCAAAAATCACTATTCACACGAAAATACTATTCATTGAAAATTTTATTTCTCATAAAAAGAGAAAATTTCGGGTTTTACACCATTGATCGCACTCTATCTGTGATCTCGTATGACCCAATATAGCGCAAACTCAGCTTACCATACTTTCCAAATCTAAGCACACTTTTCCATAAGGATATCTTGAGGAATACTTTATCACCAACTTCAAACTTAAGGTCCTTGCGGCGATTATCTACATAGCTTTTTGGTCTATCGCTTGCTATCTTGAGCCTGTCTCTTATAATTTTAACTTTATATACAGTGATCTGGACGAGCTCAAGACCTATCAGTTTTCTCTCACCTACCTCATCCCAGCACATTAGAGTCCTTCACTTTCTTCCATAGTGTAAAACCTAAAACTTTATCCTGTAAAAAATAATTTACTTTTTTTGTGAATAGTATTTTCGAACAAAAAGTGTCCATATGAATAGTAATTTTTTGAAAGCGGACCTCAACAATCAAAAGTTTTGAAATTAGTATTAGAGTTAAAAGAAATTGAAGTGGATAAAAAACGAATCCATTCAGATAAATTTTAAGCGATCCGAAAATTATCGGACGAAATTATCTTTTTCGATTTTAGGATCGTGAAAGTATTTAGAGAATAATAAAATAATCTTAAGTGCCCGAACGTGAAATCGAATTCAAGTAGAGGTTCCAGATGTGAAATTAAGTTATAATAGGATTTCTAGATGGATCGAAAATAATTTCGAATATGGAATCGAAATGGGAGAATACATGAAATTGGAACGACACATGGCATGAAAAGGAGTGCATGTGTGACACATGAAAGTCATGCAAGTGAGGCTGATAATAAGTGTTAGGCACTCATGGTGAATTGTTGACAAGTGTATGAATTTGGTGAAGCATATATAAGTTGAAATCAAGAGAAACAGAAGAGATGAAGCAATTCATTTTTGCAAAGAAGAAAGAGAAACTCATGACAATTGAAAGAAAAAGGTTTATTTGATGATGAAATTGCAAGCAAAAATGTTGATATGCAAGCTGCCATGAATTTGTTATTAGTGTGTGGAAGTGTTGTACCGTAAATTTTGAATGATTTGTATGATTTTATAGTTATTTTGATAATAGAATTGTCATGAAAATTAAAAGGAAACTAATTGGATATCAAATATGCATTTCGCAATAAAACTTTTTGTTATTGCGAAATTGTAATGTTTTATGGATTTGATTATAATTTACACCATATTGTGTATGTTTGAGTGTATTTCAATGAGAAAACTTGAATAAGATGGATGATGTAAAGATTAGTTTAAATTCAATCAAAGTGACTAAAATGACTCTAAATTTTGTTTGATATGTTTGTATGAAACGTAGGCTTAAATCGAGGTGATTTTCGTGCGTTGATATTAAGAAATTCGAATAGATATTGTGTGCGAATAAATAAAATTAACACGACCTAGAAAAAGGATATTTTGATATCCTTGCATAGTTAAAAGTTTATATGTTAATGTGTACATTAGTTCTAAACGAAAATTCGCTTGTACTAAAATATAAGTGAAGCGGTGAGCGAAAGAAAGGCGTAAAAGGAGTGGTTTATATTGTATTAGAAAGCAAGTAGTGAGTGTGGATATTTATAACGCTTATACAAGTTTTATCAACCGATTATTTATTTTTGCAATATCATGTTAGTAATTGAATTATCTTGATTTATTTATCAAGTTTTTAACATATTCTTGTTTTTATTGTCATGCATGTATAGTTTATTAAATATATGATATAAATGTATTATTTGTGAAACAAAGTAGAGAGTTTGAATAAAATACATGCATAAAAAATAAATGTTAAGGAAATTTTGAAAGTTTTAGGCTTTTGTCTCAGAAAGAAAGTATTTCGATTTTAAACCGTAAAATAAAGAACAAAATATTTACGATGCAAAATCAATATGTTTTCATGCTAAGTAAATATAAAAATTTTAAGCATACTAAAAAGATTTTATATGCTTTTGGTTTATCCTAATATTAGTTAGGGCCTAGAATCTCTTGAGAGCCAAAACTTAAAAAAGGGGCCTAAAGCGGACAATCCAAATAAATTGTGATGCCACCCTAAAATTCCTTGAGAGCCGAGGCCTAAGAAAAGGGGTGTGACAAGACCCAAACCAAACCTTATCTAGGCTCTCATTTGGAGGATCCCGTCGGGTACTTCAACGGACTTCCTGAACCCGACTCGTCGAATTGAAGAAATCCAAGAAGCGAACCCTTAACTTTCTTAGTCCGTTTACTTGTGTTAGTATAAAACTATTTGCTTTCTTTTAAAATAGCTGAGTTGGTGTAAATTTTTCGTATTTTCTTAAAATGAGGTTTAAAAAAATTTTGACAGCATAACGGCTATAATTTGAACATTTCCAAAATTTGACCTGCATAAAAATACACTTCGAACTATCCTTAATCACCTCCCAACTTCTTTTATTCCACAAACATGTAATTTCACATATATAAATTTTCACAAACATACAATTTTAACAACATGCAATTTTATAAACGTTTTGAATACTTTGCATGTGCATCAAATGTGAGTGTTGCAACTATATATATATACATATCAAAACAATAATTAAAAATATTATACACATTCATATTCAGATTAATCAATCTTTTAATTAACATATTTACAACATCCAAGTTTGTTCGATGTTTATGCAATGCATCGAGATGATGCTCACCTAAAGTATCCAACGAGGTTTTATGTATACAAAATCACCTGTACGGTACCTAAATGAATATACAAGCTACACCAAAAACAAATGTGTTAGTTTAAGCATATGGAAATAACAAGAATATATTCACATAGAAATCATAAATTATCAAAATCCATTTTCAATTTTGAGAATTTTCCTTTCTAAACCCACCATGTATATCCCTAAAACACTCTATCCATCACAAGGTGATTTCAACTAACACCAATCGTGAAGTTAATGAGATATCTCAACCACTACAATACGGAATTTACTTCGTTGCAAGAGTAGTGTGAAACCATCTCAGTTCTAGACAACTACAATGCGGAATTTCTTCATCGCGATTATAGTGTTATATATGAATTATAACTCTAGCACGAAATCTCATCGTCCTATGTTGCCCAAAACTATAAATCTAACCGACTACGTGCGGAATTTCTACCTCGTCACATAACGCTAAATCTCATGTAAGCTGAGGGTATATACATGGGTTTTCAAAATTCTTTTCCATTAAGTGCATTGAGCACAAAATTTGATTTTTCTTTCAGAATCTTAACTATAATTCTTTGCTCAATTCTTTCCAAAACAACTTCGTTTCAAATGCTCCTTTCTAGATCCGACGTAAGAATCATTTTAGGAAATTTTAACTCATCGTTTGGAAATCATTTTGAAGTAATTTCATTATACAACTCAAAACTTAACATAGAAATTGAAAAAGTTGCAAGTGGTAGAACACTTACCTCGCTCCACGCAAGCTCAATTATCTCAATGAGCCTCTCGTGCCTCGCTCGCTTGTCCGTCACCTACATATCGATTTCTTATCATTACTTGTTTAATTACATAACTCAAAACTTAAGATAACATTTCCAATACACTTTTCTCTATTAACAAGTCTTTACTCTATAACCTTCCCAACTCGATTTTAACTCAACCGAGACTCTCTAATTCTGATTTCTATGTAAAAGTCTTACTTTTAGACCCCTAGGATCATCCCCATATGGTTCGTTTGGTCTCTGAAGGCTTAAAACAAAAAGTCAACTTTTTAATTAATCCGTTGACCCAAAAAAAAAAAACAGTTTAAGAACCAGCAACCGTTTCAAATTTGTTCTTTTTTCTAGCATCTCCTTATTACATAACTAAGTCACCCGTAAAGTTTCGTCGAAAAATTTTATCGTTTGCTATGTCAAATTTAGGAAAACGCCATGTTTTGAGCACTTTTCGATGCACTTTTTCGCATCGAACGAGCGACGATAGTTTTTCTTTCGTATCTAAGCTTCTTTTACCTAATTATGATAAACTAAATTCATTCCATGCAATAAAAATTACATTTACATAGTTATTTCACTTATCGACTCTCTAACGGCACTATTTTGAGCATAACTTACGCAATTTTTATCGGAATCGATCCGTTCCAAAACCTATGGTTTTCTATGATTTCTAGGCATCATTTGAGGTGTAGAACAACCCCATATAAGTTAGAACAAGTCAGGTCTTACCGGACCCCTTTATCAGCTCGAGATTTTTCAACTTGCTTCTATGCACTATTTTACTCTCTACTAGATTATAGATTATTCTTGTATCTATGTGTATCCATGTCAATTTTGTTGACTCCTACTCATTTATTTATGCTTTTATGACCCTAAATACGTCATAAATACCATCAAAACACAATGGGGTCACATGCCCCTTTATAGGCCGTGACATGCACACACACTACACATTGAAGACATTTAATTTCTTTTTGCAAAACTAGTATTTTCATATGATTTCCTAAGCTATAATAGGCATGGAATCAAGCTCATATGGATAAATGTTCAAGGTAATCACCCATCCCCTTGTGACCGTGCACTACACATGCACACATAACACATTGTTTCATGAGATTTACTTGGTTATTCTCTCAAACACATTATTCACCTAAACACAATTGCTCTTCATCTAACCGAATATTGCTAGGAGAGCTTTCATACTAATTCTTCATCATTCTTTTACTTAAATGGCTCATTTACAACCTAATCATCACATAATTGATAACATAAAAATATAGCATTTAACAAAACATAATTCTCTCATTATTTACTCTATAGTAACTTGAAACTTAACAATTTCTTTCCTACACATTTCCTTCCAATTTCAACATTTAAATTTGATATCTAATCACATTTTTATATCTTAACATAAATCAAATAAACGATATATAGATCAGCCCTAATCACAGCCCCTAAAACTTGAATTTTCCTCCATGCTACACAACATCTCTTTATCTTAAATTACCATACTCATTTTAATCATTCCAAGGCATAGCTACTACCTTAATTCACTTCATTTAGATTCAATTTAATCCTCTAAAAACATTTTCACCAGCCACTTAAAACATCTCCAACTTTAACCCAAATTATAAATCAAACAATTTAAACTTTAAACAAAATAAAAAAATAATACCACAAACCTAAAGGTACTGGTCACGGATTTCTTTCTCTCTACAGAAACATTTTCTCAATCCCACCGTTCAGATTGATAAAAAACGTCTGAGGAACCTCAAGACCAAATTTGAGGCTGATCCAATGGTTAACAAAGAAGATATGGCGAAATAAGCAAAACTGTCCTGGTTGTGCCCTGTTATCCGGCCAGCCCTGTTTCGAAAGCCATAACTCACCCTAGACTCATGCAATTGAAAATCAAACAGTTCATAAGTAAGAAACATGTGTGATTAACATACCCAACAAATTTCAGCTCGATCCAACGGTGGATGTAAGAGATATCCAGATTCTCTGAAACCTGTGCAGATAGCTCTCTGCTTCAGGTCTCTCTCACGTTTCAGCTTTTGTTTCTCACGATTTGGTGAGCTGAATGAGTGAAGGTTTCTGCCTCAATTTCCAGCTGAGAGTGTCTTTATATAGGCCCTCCAAAACTTGTTAAAAAGTGCCTCAAATATTGCCTAATTACATAACACCTATTGGTTAACTTTAATTAAAGTTAAATTCCAATTAACCTTAGTTAACTTCCATCATTTTGCACTTTTTCTTGGAAAACTCTTATTGGCTAATAAACTTTCACATGGATTTAAGTTTCTTCTAGGATTTCATTACTCCCATTTACTCACATCAAATCCATATACACTTAAATTATAATTTACTCAAATCACCTTTATAATTTAATTCCAAGTTTCAAGTCAATAAAATTCCAAAAATATTCTATGGTCATCTAATCATCAAATTAACCATGAGGTACTCTAATTGGGTATCTAACTAATCAATCTTAAGCTTCGAAAAAAATTCAAACGGTCTTCGGATCATTATTATTTTTAATAACTCAAAAAGAACGTTTTTAATAATTTTCGTTCTGACCATTCGAAATCTATTCAAATGAACTCATTTTTAATCTGTTTCAGTTTCTATGGACTCCATTATTCATTCCAGGGTTTTTGAATCCTAAAGTAAAATTTTTGAAATTTACTATTCATCCAGATACTATTCATCGAAAGTCACTATTCACACAAAATTTACTATTTATCCAAAATTAAAGGTTAGGGTATTATAGGGTGAGTCACACTCCATCTTGTGGATAAGTTGTGGTGTCATTCTAGAATCTCTTGAGAGCTAAAGCCCAAGAAAGAGGATAGGCCACATTCCGTAGTTATGGTGCCATCTAGAATTTTTTGAGGGCGGAAGCCCAAGAAAAAGGGTGAGCCACATTTCGTAGTTATGGTATCATCCTATAATCCCTTAAGAGCCAAAGCCCAAGAAAAGGGGTGGGCCACATTCCGTTCAGTCATGGACAAGTTTCGTTGGATTACCTCATAAGGCAAGCCAAAGAAAGGAAAATACGTTATAAGACGTGAGGTTTAAAAAATGAGAAAAATTTACGATTTATGAAATTATCATTATAAAATTTCAAGTTGAAATATTTCTATACTATATGTGAGATTTGCATTCCTTATTAGTTTGAAATGAATTATTAGCTTTCTGAACTATTTTGGGAGGAGATATATTTTAAAAGCAACTATCATAGTTTATAAAAATTACCCACTCACTAAGTTATAAGACTCACCACTCTTTTTTCATTTTGATAAAATCCTTTCTAGGTGTAGGTATAAGCAATTAGGCGGAAGGAACTCCGTCGAATGCGTAGGCAGGCTAAGGATGTAACGCTACTGCACTTGTTTGTTTTCGAAAATATAATGTACACCCAAAATTTTCAAGTCTCCATGCATGTTTTGTAAACATTATTTGTGGTAGACTTATACTCTTATGCGCTACTGCTTTTATTTTAGATATACACGATGTTTTATTTTAGATCAATGATTTCCGGATTATATTTGAAATAAACCTTTGTTGTGGTTGGTTGTGAAAAATGAAAGAGGGTTTGAGGCTTGAAAGTTGAGAATTACATGATTTAGAAGTGCATAGGTTTTTACAAGTTTTTGTAGGGTGAAAATTTTTGAAAAAAGAGTCATTGTACTGCCTGATTTTCATAAATCCTATTTCGAAAAATATTAATTTAAAAAGAAAAATTTCCCACCCATTTTCGTAAGTGAAAGAAATTCAAAAAAGTTTCAAAAAGTTTTCAGTAAAGAAGAAGGCTTCGCTTCACAGAAATTTTCTAGCTAGAGTAGATCCTAACTAGAAGGTCATCGTGGGATTACCGGGCAAGCTACCTAGTTAGTTAAAGAAGAGGGCCCCATCAAGTTAGGTATCAGAGCAAAGTTTTGAATGCATTATATGTTTTCAGAGCATTTTTTTTCTTTGCATTTTCAAACATCATCCATTACGTGACAAATAACATGTTTTAGTTGCAATTAGTCATGCGTCGTGTCAACCGTCCCTGCACGCGGAGAGCCACAGCTGATGTTCCACCTATTGCACCGGAGGTTGCGATTGTGAGATTAGACGACACTAAGAGGGTGTTGAAGCAGATGGAGTGTACTGATCCCCTGAGAGTAGGAAGGACTGTGCAGAGTGATAGGGATCGAGGACAAAAGCATAAGCATAATTAGGGTTCAAGTTGGTACTCTGGAGATTCCAATAGGGTCTATAGGACTGGATGTAACTCTAAGTGGTAAGGTAGTAAGCAACAGAGTCATGGAGCCATAACAAATAAAAGCTCTGTAAGGTCACCATCGAGATCCCAAGCTAAGAGTGGTAGTCGACGTAGAGTAGGGATATGTAAGAAATGTGGTAGAATCTATCGAAGAGAGTGTAGTGTGGGCATCATAGGTTGCTATCACTATGGTCAAGAGGGACACTACATAAAAGAACGCCCGTAGAGAGTCGATGGGGATAATTGTCGGTTAGGTTACGGGGCATTATCAAGTCAAGGCTCCGTAAAACCACCAACCAGATTTCAAACTACCAGAAGCACAAGGAACACCTGGCCAGAGTGCGTGAAATGTGATAAATATCACTCTAGCGAGTGTAGGAGGAGCACAGATTTATGTTACAAGAGTGGACAAAGATGGCACTGACAGGCCTCGACTTTTATACTCAATGTGACCCGCCCGACAACCCCATGGTGGCTTTTTAGTCTAGAATTATTTCGACTGAAAGGTTCCCGTGAAGCTAAGCTTTTATAAAATTTTTAGGATATTCTCAATTAACTAAAATGGATGGAAACTTTTTCATTTTAAAAATATAACTTTATAAAACAGAATTTCTAAAAATTTTAGCAGCAAAACGACTATTTTTTCAAAAATTCCACCCTAGAGAAAAATTATTAAAAACCTATACACTTTTATATCCATACATTTGTCAACTATCGGATCTTAGATCCTCATTTCAAAATCACAATCATGCTTTAATTTACAAGATAACTTCAAATTATAAATGACTCATGCATATACAAGTTTTCCAGAAGATATGTACAACTATATACAAAATTTGTTTCAAAATCGTAAATACCAATACATGTGTTTACAAAATTTCATAGCAACACTACACTCGACACAACAGCTACTCTGGGGATGGAATCCCTGCTACTATAGTATTTGCACCTATATCTGTCCTTGGGAGGCTTTCTTTTTAAAACAATAAAACTAAGTGATCTACATAAGCTCAGTCAATGTCGTATATGTATTTCCATTCAATCAACTTTCAAAACTTCCTCCCTAAAAACTTTTAAATACAATTTCATAAATATAATTATACTGTAGTAATTAAACATATTTTCCGATAACTATATCAATATAATCCATGCATAAAAAATCTATAATTTATTAACGAATTGAAAAGCAAAATTTCTGATTTCAAAAAATAATTCTGAAATAGTTTTCAAATATAGAACGATGTATAAAATAATATTTTGTATAATTTCATTTTTCTGTCATAACTCATAAACAGTGGTGGTATTTCAGTTTTCGAAAAGTTTTTAAGTAAACAAACCAACCACTGATAATTCATTCCACATGGTATACTAGTATATGGCAAAGTGGAATTTATCCTCGCTCGATGCTGAATTTATCCTCATACAAGCCATCTATTAGGTATCTACTAGCGGAATTTAACCTCGCTAAGAGCGGCATTTATTCTCGCTCAAGACATCAATTTGGTAATTACGTAGCGGAATTTAACTTCGCTATAGAGCAACATTTATCCTCGTTTAGGCTAAAGTTAGCTAATAATATAGGGGTATGTGC
The DNA here is from genome assembly GCA_022984855.1 of Dimocarpus longan. NCBI lineage: Eukaryota > Viridiplantae > Streptophyta > Magnoliopsida > Sapindales > Sapindaceae > Dimocarpus > Dimocarpus longan. The sequence continues at coordinate 15,876,069 of CM041015.1, read as the reverse complement.
ATTAGACGACACACGGGACTAAACCAATGGACACATTCCCTCCCACTGTTAATGATAGATACTCCCGACACACACTGCCAATGCACGCTCAGGGTATTCAACCTCAATCCGTAATATCAGGATACCTTTAAGGCATACCATATGCTCACAAATCATTTCCATTTATTTTGCTTTTCATTATTTCATTCACATTTCATGCAAAATATTCAATAATTCACGTAAAAAGTTTCTTGTATGATAATTCATCAATCATAAAAATTAACTTTAATTTATAAACAGCATGAATTTAAATTCATCATGTAAAACCAACATGAATAGGAGGATAAACATTTCGAAACATTTTTTATTAGGACACTCACCTTATTTCCTAGTTCGCAATAAGCTTAAATTCAATGGATAGATTTCCTCGCTTCTGTGTAACCTACACATTTTCGTATTTTATTTTTAGGTTAAGTCATAACCAACATTATTCGTTTAATAATTCTATAACCACATATTAATATATTAACTTTTCGAAATACCCTTTTTAATTCGTATTCATTCCGTTTATTCGCATTTACTATCCGTTTGTCATTCTAAATATCTAAACGCGCAAACGATGTCGAATAAAGTCTAATTTCGCCCAAACGCATTAAACGAAATTTTCGTATTACATTTCCTCTAAGTTGGCCAAACCTAATACATCCTCCCATCATCAATCTTATTTAATTTTCTCATCAAATTCTCATTCAAATGCATCAAAGAAATGTGTAAATTCCATTTAAATTCACCAAGCATCACTTTCGAGCAATTATGAAACATTTAACCACGAAATGGCCATTTAACATTAAATGAATTTTCTTTCCATTTTCATTCTAATTCCATCATCCAAATACTCCATCAAATCACACAAACCAATCAAAAACAAGTTTCTATCATGTGAACCTATTATAGCCGAATTCATAGCACTTGAATTATTAATCATTTGTTTTTCATTTCCACATAAAATTCCAACCTTTCAACACATTTCCAAGAATGAAAATCATTCAAATAACTCAAACTCAAAATAAACCATATCCAACACTTCTTGACAGAATTGAACACACACTAACATATTAACATTCCATCAAGTTTTATACTAAATCCACATGCAAATCAAACCCCACACTAATGAGGTTTCAAATTCTAAAACCCAAGCATTACTTCACAAAATCCATCCATATCCTTAACAAAATTCATGGAAACTTAAAGTCTACCTCTTGGATTGGATGAATCTTGCTTCTAGATTTGTCTACAACTCTTGTATGTGTTAGATCTCTTCAAAAACAGCTTCAAACTCCACAAAAATGGTGTTGTTTCTTTGATGAATCTCAATAGTATGCAGTTTTCTCACTTGTGACCAAACTACACTTTCTTCCTCTTGCAATTGTGATGAATTTCCTTCAAAATCACCTCAAACTCCTCTTTGTAGCAAGCTATTTCGGTCTCTCCTTCACTTAGCCAAGAACACACCTCTTTCTCTCCAAGGTTTCAGTTTTGCTCTCTAATTTTTGGTGCTGACCAAATGTGGCTTCTTATGTTTGTGAAAAAAAAAAATGAAATGCTTCTCTTGTTTGTTTGCTTTCACTTAAATATATATATGATTAGTGGATGCTAGCCACTTCTTAATCCCTTATCTCAATCACCATACACTTGTCTTTTATACATTTGTTATTCCTCCACTAAAACGCCACTTGGAATTCCACTAACATGCATTCTTCCGTAAATTTCTAATCTCCTAAAATATACTTTTCATATTTGAAATCATCTCGAGTTCACCTAAAAATTTTATTATAACCCAATTTCATATTCGGAAACTTTATTAGGATTCGATTATTCATCCGGACTCAACCGTTTAAAATTATTTTACTATTTTGAAATTAAAAACCATCCTCGAACCTATTTGAAAATTTTACAAAAATTTCATTTCACACTTGGACACTTTAATTTAATTTTTTTCTCCATAAATACATCACTTTAGTACAATACATGTACAGTCAATAATTTGAAAGGGTATGTTACAAATTCTCCCCCCCCCTCTATAAAATTTCGTCACCGAAATTTACAAGATTTATCTATTCGAAAAGGTGGAGATATTGGTGACGTATCTGGTCCTCATGCTCCCATGTAGCATTTTCCATATTATAATTTCTCCACAAAACCTTTACCAAAGGAATGACTTTACTACACAGAACCTGCTCCTTATGATCTAACATAGGACATAGGAGGGATTGGGAATGTACATAGGAGGGATCTTCAAGTACTTAGGTTGATCTTCTTCTTCATAAGTCAAATTTTCCTTTAATTCCATAGGTTGATCTTCAAGTATATAGAAAGGATCAAGAATATACTTCTGAAGCATGGATATATGAAATACATCGTGTATTCTGTCTAGTTACGATGACAGATTCAACCTGTGTACCATTGATCAAACTCTATCCGTGATCTCATATGACCTAATATAGTGCGGACTCAGCTTACCATGCTTTCCAAATCTGACCACACCTTTCCATGGAGAGATCTTGAGAAATACTTTATCATCGATATCAAATTCAAGATCCCTACGGCAATTATCTACATAACTCTTCTGCCTATCACTTGCTATCTTTAGCATATCTCGGATAACCTTAATCTTATATGAAGTAATCTGGATAAGCTTGGGACCTATCAGCTTTCTCTCATCTGCCTCATCCCAAACCCTGTCTCGAGGCATCACTATATACAGTAAAACCATATGTCCCCATAGGCAATGTCAATACAAGAACTGATGTCAGTCTTCTCTTCAACTTATCAAAGTTTAGTTGACAGGTATCTGACCATATAAACTTTTCATCTTTCCTCGTCAATCTTGTTAATAGGGCTACCATTCTGGAAAACCCCCTCCAAACTTCCTATAATAGCCTATCAACTAGAGGAAGCTCCTGACTTCAATCACATTGGTGGGCGGTCTTTAGTTTGTAATGGCTTCTATTTTCTGAGAATCCACACTGAGTCATTCAGTTGAAATTACATGATCCAAGAAAGTAACTCTGTCTAACAAAAACTAGAACTTACTGAACTTAACATACAATTGGTGCTCTCGTAAGGTCTGTAACACTATTCTGAGGTGTTCTGCATACTCCTCATGACTTCTTGAATATACTAGAATTTCATCAATAAACACAATTATAAATTTATCTAAGTAGGCTAGAAAATCCCTATTCATCAAGTTTATAAAGGCCGTTGAGGCATTCGTCAACCCAAAGGACATGACTAAAAATTCATAATGCTCATACCGAATCTTGAAAGCAGTCTTTAGAACATCTTCGCTACGAATTTTCAGCCGATGATAACTGGATCTTAGGTCAATCTTCGAATACACCTTGAATCTCTACAACTGATCAAACAAATCATCAATTCTCAGGAGTGGATATGGTTCCGTATTGTTGCCCTATTAAGATGCTTATAATCGATGCACAACCTTAAGCTCCCATCATTCTTTTTGACAAATAAGACTGGGGCCCCTCATAGAGAAGTACTGGGTCTCATAAAACCCTTATCTAGTAACTCTTCCATCTATACTTTCAACTTTCTTAATTCAGTTGGAGTCATCCTATAAGAAGTGATCAAGATCGGCTCAGTTCTTGAAGTCAATTCTATCTTAAACTCTATCTTCCTATCTTAGGATAGACTTAGGAGATCCACCGGAAACACATATTGGAATTCTTTGACCACCGGGATATCTTCAAATTGACTCTTACCATCTTTCTGTTCAATCATATAGGTTAAATATCCCTAACACCTTTTGCGAAGCATTTTACTTGTTATCATGATTGTCATAATATTGGTGGCTAGTACTTTCCATATTCCAAGAAGCACTACTTCTGATTCCCCTAGTTTAACCAATCTAACCTCCTTTTTAAAACAATCGACAGTGGCTCGATGCTTACATAACCAATCCATCGCTAGGATTGAATAGGATTGCATCAAAGTCCCGAATATCACTATTTTACTCCCTAGGATAACTTTTTCTGCTATAAGTGAGTTTCCAGCAGGGATGAAAACTATCATATTACAATCTAATGACTGTAACCCAACATTCAGCTTAACAGAAAAATGTACAGACACAAAAGAATATGTGACCCCGGGATCTATTAACACATATGTTGTAAAACCCAAAATCTCATTCGTCGAAAAATAAATTATTTTTCAATGGATCGCGTTTTTGATCGGAAAAAATATTTACTTTTCGATTCCGGATCATTCAAAATATTTTTAGAAAAGAAATATTAAAATAATTTCGAGTACGTGGAAACGGATTCGAAATTTAAAAATAATTCTGAAGGTGAAAGCAATTATAAGCCGATTCCTGGACGGACGAAAATGAGTTAGATTTCGAAAGCAGAATGGAAAGCATGGAAAGCAAGTGGCAAGCGAAATCCACACATGAAGGACACATGTCGCCCATGTAGGGAAGGAAGCAAGACAAGTGGTGCTTGAGTCCATGCATGCATGCCAAGTGTCCAAGATTCACCAACCATTTTTATACCAAAGTTGAAAGTGCAAAATTAAAGAAAAACAAGTCATTCGGTGAGCCCCTTTGTTTTCAAAAACCAAGAGAGTTAAAATGAAAGATATTTAAAGAGTTTGAGTGGAAGTGAGAGACCGAGAGAGTGAAATGTAAGAGAGAGAGAGCTTGAAGACCGTGAGAGAGAGAACCATTCGAAGAGTAGCTTAGCTCATGCATTCAGTCATCCATTTTCAAGCTGAACCGAGAGTGAGAGATTGAGAAAGGGAGACCGAGAGATCATGAGAGAGGGAGAAAGTTGTGCAGACCAGAAAGCAAAACCGAGACACTACCAAGCTTAGCCCAAGTTGATCGTGTATGCAAGGACAGATCCAAGGATACCAACTCATATAAGAGCAAGAAGGAGGTGAGCTAGAAGTAGATCATGTGCAGCAAATGAGAATCTGTTCGGTGAGTGCAAGCTGTACCCGTGAACTGACTAGATGCAGACCGTGAGCTGGGGATGGAAAAAGGGACTGTTCTGGGCGTGAATGATAGCAGTTAAGGGTTGTGAGAGGAAGGGAGACCGAGAGCTCACCAAGTGTAGACCGAAGCAGCTTTGAACCATCAATCCATCCTTTATTCGGTTTTCAGCAAGTTAGAAGGTGAAGAAGAGTAAGCTGCTGTCGTGAGGACCTCTTGGCACCGTTTTGCCATTACGAACGCGTGGGGGTTGTTTCGAAGAGAAGAACAGCTCATACAAAGGGAGCTCGCTGATAAAAGCATTGATGTAGGCAATCTCTTCGCGAGCATTTTTGAAGAGTTCGAATCAATTTCGAAAGGTATAGTGAGCTTTATTAATTTCGTTTGGATGGATAATGATTAGAATGAGTTGAGAATGAATTTTGATTACCTTATGATTGGGTTTTAGGATTTAGAACCTCGTTAGTGCGAATGTTGTAAAACCCAAAATCCTCGTTCGTCAGAGAGCGAATTATTTTTTCGATGGATCGTGTTTTCGATCCAAAAAATATAATTCGCGAGTCCGAAAATATTCGAAATATTTATTTTAGAAGAATATAAAATAAATTCGAGTTCGTGAAGGCGGATTCGAAATTTAAAAATAATTTCGAGTGTGCGAAGCTGAGATTAAATTAAAAGCGAATTCTCGGATGGATGGAAACGGAATTCGATATCGGAATTAAAATGGAAGAATGCATGAAATGATTAGGACAAATGGCTGTTATGTGATCGAAGTGCCTTATTGCGTGTATAACATGTCTGTAGGGGAAAGTCCACTACCTATGGGGGGGGATCGAGTCTGTCATGTCGCCCTCTACGCGTATATAACGTACTATTATGACTGATGCCCTATGTGCAGCGAGGTAACATTCCGCGGCATAGTGGTTATGACTGAGACTAACCGTCCCCACCACCGATGTCTTAGGACCGGACGGTGATCATGATTTCTCTGGGTCCCATTGGATACATGTTTTATGACTGAGGATATGATTTATGAAATTATTTGTGAATTTGTGATTATGTTATGAATGAATTTTTTTTTTATGCATATAATTTTGCTATCTTGTTTTCAAGCAAATATACATAAAAATGGTTATGGAATATCATGGAATTCATGTTTTGAATAACTTACTATGGAACCTAGAATTTTTTTAAAAGATTTTAGAAAGAATATTAAAAGAAACTTATTTAGAACTGCATAACATTCACTGAGCCTTTTTAGCTCATTATTTTCTTGTTTATTTTATGAAAACTCCTCAGGCGCAGGTGCGAGTCCTTCAGGCCGCAGATCTCCAGCTCAAGAATAGGCAAGCTTGTCAGACGACCATCGCTGTGAAATTAAAGTAACTGTTTTGATGTATAATAGATTTAATGTGATGTAAATGTTTAAATTTTATAATAATGATTACGCTGTCGTGCATGTGAATATTTTAAGTTGAAATGGTTTTGTTTTGAATATTTGATTTGTGTTTGAACATGGATTTTGAGATGGACCTGAGGTCCCATTTGGAAGTGGAAAATAATGTATGCATTTAGAAATGTTTATAAATTATTTTACAGGTGTTTGAAAAGGTTGGAAACATCGGAGAAACAGCCGTTGTGCTGCCGAAATTTTTCCAACCTAATTTTTAAATGATTAAGAAATGAAATTGTTTTACGGCTCTGCTTCATAGAGTCCTTTAAGTCACTTGCATAAAGACTGTAAGGATTTTGTAAGGCGCCGGGAGGGCTCCGCTTGGATCTCTATGGGGGTAATCCGGGTTGGGTCCTTTCAGAGGTTTACTTGAAATTGTTTGGTTATAATTTCTAATGACATTGTCAATGACATTGTTTCCATTGCGAAATTGATTTCGAGTTGTTATAATGAGATATAGGGGCTATTATGTTATGTCGTTAATTTCAAGTTCGTTGTCGTGAAAAATGATTATTGTTTGTTGGTGTGTTTTAAAGTATCGAATAGTCGTTCGGATATTGAAAAACCGTTTCCAAGCCATTGGGATAAGTTTTTCGCAAATGCAAATGTGATTTAGTTTGCGATATTCGTGTCGAATGTGAATTTGTATATGGTGTTAACAAGCTGCCATGTTGTGTGATTAAGCTCATTAAAGTGGTAAATGTTGATGTTAGGATAGTTTCGTTGCGCGCGATTATATTAAATCATTGATTTTCGGAGTCGAAACGGAAAATGAATAATCATGTAGTATACTACCATGATTTTCATGATTGTGTTTTGAAGTGTTTGAATCTTCGTTTTCCATGAATTGAGTGAAGTTAAAAGTTGTATTGACGATAATCGCGCAAAACGTTAGAAAGGATAGTTCACGATAAATTGTCGAAATCGCGTAAGATTTACATTATTCGTTTAGATTCGAATATTCTTTTTGTTGAATCCATTAGAATGTGATCTCGATGATATTGATTTAGATTCGAATGGCATTGTTGTCTGTTTCGTAATCGTAAAGTTTCGATTAGATTATGTTGTAATAATGAATTGGTTTCAAGATAGTTTCCGCGTGCAAATATTAGTGTTTTCCGTATTGTTATTGTGTGAGGATAATCGCTTGAAATGTCGTAATTAGAAATCCTCGTGTGATTTAAGTTTAGTTTTTGCGCGAGCCGTGTTTTAACGAAATCTCGATCGAAACCAATTGTAGGTGAACCGGCGAGCGGACGAGATCCGTAATGAGAAGTGGTGATAAATTATTTGGAAGCAAGTAGTGAGTGTGGATTTATAAAAATTTTTCATGCATTTTATTATATGAATGCGATTTTATTATATTTCATACAATGCATGTATAACTTTAAATGATTTATATAATGAATGTATATATCTTCTTCAAGTAAAGTAAATGAGTAAGTTGAAATGATATACATGCATATAAATATTATTTATGAAAGTTATATTGCAATGTTATAGTATATTGTCGAGATTTTATATATCTATATGTCTTTGGTTTACCCTAGCCCCTAGTTACACCCGACCGAAGTATTCAATACATGTATGATAAGTTAAGGGGAGTTACTAACTTTGGAAGGATCGAGTCTGTCAGTCGCCCTCTGCATGTATAGGATAGTGTTGATCTACTTGATGTTGGAGGGAGTCGCGATCCCATAGTTGTTTCCACATCTACGACTACACATGGTGAAAGTTCCTCTAATCCTAGTGGCATGTCTTCGCACCGTCATGAAGGATAAGTTTCCCTGGGTTGCCAAATAGGCTAGTAAGAAAACGAGAAAAGTATTTAAGAAAAGTTTGATAAAGTATCTTTCGCATTTTTAAAATGAATTTTACAGTTTTCAGGAAAGTAAAGTAAGTAATAGTTTTTCCAACCTATTTTGGGAGGAACATTATTTTGAACAAAAGTATAGTTTATATTAATTTTACCCACTCATTGAGTTATTCTCACAATTATTTTCCTGTTTTATTAAAATCATCCCCAGGTGCAAGTACGAGCAGTGCGACGATAGCATCTTCATCGGACGTACAGGCGAGCTAGAGACGTAACCACGCTGCACTAGTTTTGACCAAGTTATCATATACTGCATTTACTATCAATTTCTGACTTATCAAGTATAGTAAATATTGTTTTGGATAATGGATTTTATGGTAAATGTCATACATGATGTTTCAAGATTTTTATTAAGTTGATTTTTATATCATCTAAATTTTAAGTATGTGGTGAATGATTGTGTGATTGAAAAAGGGCCTGAGGCCCATTAGTTTAAGAAAATCTATTGAATGAATTTATACAGGTTCTATGAAATTTTTACAGGGTGAAAATTTTAGAAAAACAGCCGTTGTGCTGCCGGATTTTCATAAAACTCTATTTTCATAAAGTTATTGTCATCGAACAAAATTCCTACCCATTTTCATAACTAAAAGAATTTCAAACATTTTCAGAAAGGAAAGAGGTTTAGCTCCATGGGAATTTTCTAGCCAGAGCATATCTCGACTGGAAAGCCACCGTGGGGTGCTAGGCAAGTCACCTAGCTAGTATAATTAGAAAGGGGCCTATCAACGTAGGTATCAGAGCCGAGATTTTTAAATGCATGACATGATTTTTAAGCATTTTCATAGTATTTCTCAAACATCATACATTTTATGACTGAATATCTAGTTCAACTGCAGTGAGTCATGCATCGCGTCGGTCGTCCGCGTACACGAAGAGCCGTAGATAATGCTCCACCTCCTGCTCTAGAAATAGAGGAGCAAGTAAAGGAATCCATAAATGATCCTCAGCTAAGGGTTCCAGTTAAGCCACAGACAGTGGAGCCCGAGCCGGATCCGATTGAGAGATTAACCCAGGTTATTCAAGGGTTAAGGCAGCGTGCTCCAAGCGCCACCGTAAAGAGGGCAAGGAAATTAGGTGCTGATGCATTTGACAAAACAGGTGGCCCAAAGGTTGCAACAGAATGGTTAGACAATATTGAGAGGGTGTTGGAACAGATGGAGTGCACCGATCTTTAAAAGGTGTCTATTGCTTCATTCTTGCTACGAGTGTCAGCTAGAGATTGGTGGGATTCTGTCAAGTGGAGAACAACCGATCAAGTTACATGGGAAAAGTTCAAAGAAGAGTTTAATGAGAAATTCTACCCAAGGGCATACAAGGATGCCAAGACTGAGGAGTTTTACAGTCTCGTTCAGGGCAGCATGTCAGTGGAAGAATATGAAAGGAAGTTTACTGAACTGTCTCGAGTGGCACCATTTATAGTGAATGACGAGGTGAACAAGTGCCATAAGTTTGTGCAGGGCCTGAATCCGAAGATCAAGGCATCTGTGGTAGCCGTAAAGCACAGATAGTATGAGCGGCTAGTAGAGGTAGCCTTGAAAGTAGAGAGGACTACTTTGGGTGACAGAAGCAGGGTACAGAAATCGAAGCGCAGTCAGGGGTCAGGTTGGTATTCAGGAGGCTCTAGCAAGGCTCCCAAAACTGGAAGCAAATCTAAATGGTTAGGTAGCAAGCAGCAGAGTCAGGGAGCCGCGTCCAGTCAGAGTTCAGTCAGACTTCCATCAAGACCCCAGAGCAGGGGTGATACTTAGAGCAAACTAGAGCCATGTAGGAAATGCAGCAGGATACACCGAAGAGAGTGTCGTATAGGTATCACTGGATGTTATCATTGTGGTAAAGAGGGACATTTTATGAAGGATTGCCCGCAGAGAACAACAGGAGCTAGTGGGTCGAGACCGTCTACTCAGGGACAGTCTAGCAGAAGTCAGTCGTAGGATAAGAGAGGTCCATAGATGAGAGGACCAGGGACTACAGTTCAATCTGGAAGAGGTACTGGTAGAGGTTTTCCACCCAGAGGACAGTTAGGGAGACCCCGTACTCAGGCCAGGGTGTTTATGGTGACATGTACTATAATAGTTTTCAATTATGATGCTCATGTTTTAATAGACCCTGGTGCTACGTACTCTTTTGTTTCTAAAGACTTTGCCAGACATGTTAATATGAAATTAGAACCCTTAGAGTGTGATATGGTAATAGCTACTCCTACAGGAGATTCCTTAGTAGCAGAAAGTGTTTGCAGAGATTATGACATTGTGATCAAGGGTAGATCATTTCCAGTCAGTTTGATGTTGTTGGACATATGTGACTTCAATATTATTTTAAGTATGGATTGGTTGGCTACGCATCATGCTGTGGTGGATTGTTTTAAAAAAGAAGTCAAGTTCAGTTCATTAAGAGAGCCAGATGTAGTATTCCGAGGGGAACGCAGAATGCTTCCATCCCATACCATATCAGTCATGACCGCAAGAAGGATGCTAAAGAAGCAATGTACATGTTATTTGGCTTATGTGATAGATTCGTCCGAGAGGGAAACTCAGTTAAAGAATATTCCTGTGGTTACAAAGTTTTCTGACGTGTTTCCAGAAGATTTTTCAGGTTTACCTCTAGATAGGGATATTGAATTCGAGATTAATCTGATTCCGGGAACAACACCAATTTCTAAAGCACCGTACAGAATGGCACCCACAGAATTGAAGAAACTGAAGGTTCAGTTGGAAGAATTAGTAGACAAGGGCTTTGTCAGTTCCAGTGTATCTCCTTGGAGAGCACCAGTGCTCTTTGTTAAAAAGAAAGATGGAAGTATGAGATTGTGTATTGATTACCGAGAATTGAATAAGGTGAGGATTCAGAATTAATACCCTCTATCGAGGATCGATGACCTACTTAATCAGTTGCAAGGAACAAGGGTGTTTTCTAAGATAGATCTGAGATCAGGGTATCACCAGTTGAAGATCAGAGGAGATGATGTTCCTAAGACTGTCTTCTGGACGCGTTATAGACATTATGAATTCTTGGTTATGCCTTTCGGGCTAACCAATGCTCTAGCAGCATTCATGGCATTGATGAATCGGGTGTTCCATGAATTTTTGATAAGTTTGTCATCGTGTTCATTGATGATATTTTGGTGTATTTTGGTAGTAAGGAAGAACATGCTAAGCATCTGAGACTAGTTTTGCAAACATTAAGAGAGCAGCAATTGTATGCCAAGTTTAGCAAGTGTCAGTTCTGGTTGAATGAAGTTTCATTTTTGGGCCATGTGGTTTCAGCTGATGGGATTAGTGTTGATCCTCAGAAGATTGAAGCGATTGTGAATTGGAAACCGCCTACAACTATAATTGAGGTATGAAGTTTCTTAAGATTGGCAGGATATTATCGAAAATTTGTTGAAAGATTTTCCAAGATTGCTATCCCATTGACGAAGCTCACCAGAAAAGAAGTGAAGTTTGAGTGGTCAGAAGCTTGTCAAAGAAGTTTTGAGGAATTGATGACAAAATTGACCACAGCTCCAGTGCTTACTCTTCCTTCCGAGAATGAAGGTTTTGTGGTGTACAATGATGCTTCGAGGTAGGGTTTAAGTTGTGTTCTGATGTAAGACAGAAAGGTGATAGCTTATACTTCAAGGCAATTAAAGAAGCACGAGCAAAATTACCCAACCCATGATCTAGAGTTGGCCGCAGTGGTGTTTGCACTCGAGATCTAAAGGCCTTACCTGTACGGAGTTCGATGTCAGATATTTACAGATCATAAGAGCCTTCAATATTTGTTTACCTAGAAAGAGTTGAACATGAGACAGAGGAGATGGTTGGAGCTGATCAAGGATTATGATTGCACCATACAGTACTATTTCGGGAAAGCAATGTAGTAGCTGATGCTTTAAGTAGGAGACCCACCAGCTCGGTAGCTCATTTAAGAGTTGGGTATTTTTCGTTGTTAATAGAGATGAGATCTTTGGGAGTTAACTTGGAAGTAGTAGATTCAGGTGCATTGTTAGCTACATTTCAAATTCAACTGTTACTCGTGGACAGAATCCGAAAGTTATAGATTCAGGATCCTCAGTTAAATAAGATCAGATAGGAAGTAGAGTCAGGCCAACAGGGAGACTTCTCAATCAAGGATGATGGTACGTTGAGGATAAGACAGAGATTGTGCGTTCCAGATGTGGCGGAACTCAAGAAAGAAATTTTAGATTAAGCTCACTCCTCAGCATACGCTATGCATCCGGGAAGTACAAAAATGTATCATACCTTGAAAGAGCATTATCGGTGGAAAGGTATGAAGAGGGAGATAGTTGAATTTGTGTCAAAATGCTTGATTTGTCAACAGGTAAAAGTCGAGCACCAGAGGCCAGTAGGACTTCTTCAACCACTCTCCATCTCGGAGTGAAAATGGGAGCGTATTACAATGGACTTTGTGGTAGGACTTCCTCGGAGTCGGAATGGTTATGATAGTATCTGGGTGATAGTGGATAGACTTATGAAGTCAGCTCATTTCCTATCTATTCGAAGTACATATTCCCTGGATAGATTGGCCAAGTTATATGTTGATGAGATCGCGAGATTGCATGGGGTTCCAGTGTCAATCGTATCGGATAGAGATCTGGGATTTACATCCGGATTTTGGCTTAGTCTATAGAAAGCTTTGGGTACTCGATTGCATTTTAGTATAGCATTTCATCCGCAGACAGCTGGACAGTCTGAGCGTAATATTCAGACTTTAGAGGATATGCTCAGGTCTTATGTGATGAAGTTTGGAGGAAGTTGGGATACTCATCCGTCGTTAATCGAGTTTGCCTATAATAACAGTTATCAGGCTAGTATTGGCATGGCACCGTATGAAGCACTTTATGGAAGACGGTGTAGGCGCTAGTATGTTGCGATGAGATGGGTGAGAGAAAGTTAATTGGGCCCGAGCTTGTTCAGATGACTACAGATAAGATCAAGGTTATTCGGGACAATTTGAAGATAGCCTAGGATCGATAGAAAAGTTACATAGATAAGCGTAGGAAGGATTTGGAGTTCCAGGTCGGGGATAAGGTATTTCTTCGAATATCACCATGGAAAGGAATAATTCATTTTGGGAAGCATGGTAAGTTAAGCCCTCGGTATATCGGTCCCTATGAAGTGATTGGCAGAGTAGGTGAGGTAGCATATCGGCTTGAGCTGCCAGCAATGCTCCGTATGTAAGCCCTCATCCAGACTAATTGTTTTATAGTATTAAAAATCTTCAAATTGAGTTACGGTCGAATCATAGGTTTCCCTTAGTGTTATTTGAAGTTTATTATAATTTCGTATCGCAAGTCGGATGTCGTTTGACTGACCCCGGTACGAATACAAGACGGTTAGGAATGAATTATTCATTAATCATGTGAGGTGAGCTCACATGATAAAGTGGAGATACTTTATCTCAACCAATAGGAAGCAAGATAAGTGACAAATCCCATAGTTTAATATTAATTACATATATGCATAAATTAGTTGTCATGCACTAATGATTAAAGAATTATTTCAATTTCATGAGTTACCAAATTACCCTTAGATGGACAAGTCTCCATGTCATGAATAGTAGGGCTATTTTAGTCCTAGTAAGTGAGCAAAATAAATAAAATAAAGAAAGCATGACAATTAAGCCACCATTCACGCCAAAAACAAGAAGCAAAAGTGAAACAAAAGTTATGTTAGACAAAAGAGAGAGTGACGGCAATAAAAAGCAAAAGAGGGCATCAATGTCATTTCCATAAAAGTCACACGTATATATGTGACACTTAGCAATTTTTAAAAGAAAAAACACAACAAATAAGTGGCAGAAACCGTGAGTTGAAAAAGAGAGAGTGGTGGGACGCCAAAGGAAGAGAGACCAAGGAAGAAGACCAAAAGTTGCACAACTCATTTTTGAAGCTTTAGGTCTCATTTTCAAGCAGACCCAAGCTAGGAGGATAAAACCCAAGCTAGCACAAAGTAAGTTACCATCACTTTCTTTAAATTTGATGATAGTTGGATGTATGAAAATGTTGATGGATTGAGTTATTTCTTGTGAAATTGTTGGTGGGATTTTGAGGTAGATTTATGCTTTAGTGATAGGTATATGATATGGAGACTTAAATTATAAGTTAGAGGACTTGAATGACAAGTTAGGAATTATGTAGAGAAAACCCTAACTTGTGGATTAAGTGAGTAAAGAGCTAAATACATTATCAATCACTTGTTGGTTAAAGGATTGAAGGAAATGTAACATGAAAAACTTGAAAGAATGACATATGAGTGCTTGGTGTGTATGTCATGGCCAATGAAGGGGTGTGTGATCCCATTGTATTTCCATTCTTTTAAGCTTTAAATTATGCATATTTAATGTCACAAAAGTCTTTAGAGAAGTTAGAAATTTAAAGGGAAGAGCATAGGATTTAAAAGGAACAACATAAAAGCAAATTGAAAAACCCGAGGTGATAGAGGGGGCCTGGTAAGACCTGACCTATTCTAGCTTATTTGAGGTTGTTCTACACCTCAAATGATGCCTAGGAATGATATAAAACCATAGAAATTGGAATGGGAGCGATCCGATAAAAATTGACGAAGTTATAGTCAAAATAGTGGGCGTAGGAAACCGAGATGTGTAATAGCGATGCAAATGCATTCGTTGATGCCCAAAATAGATATATTCGGTCATAATTAGGTAAAAGAACCTTAGATACGAAAGAAAAACCATCGTCGCTTGTCCGATGTAAAAACTCGCTTTGAAAAGTGCCCAAAATGGGGCGTTTTGCCTAGGTTGACATAGCAAATGATGGAGTTTCTCGACGAAACTTTACGGGCGACTTAGTTATATGATAAGGAGACGCTAGAAAAAGGAACGGAGGTGAAATCATGGCTGGTTTCAATTCTGTTTTTCGTGGTCAACCGTATAGTTAAAAAAGTTGACTTTTTGTTTTAAGCTTCCAGAGACCAAACGAAACATATGGGGATGATTCTAGGGGTCTAGAAGTAAGACTTTTACAAAGAAACCAAATTTTGAGAGCCTCGGTCGAGTCAAAAATCGAGTTGGGAAAGTGTGGTGTAGTGAGTTTTCAATGTATTGGAAACTCTATTTTTATTAGTTTTAGCTATGAAAGTGAGTAAGTTATAACGAGACTATGATGTGTAGGTGACGAGCACGCGGACGAGACGCGAGAGGCTCGTTGAGGCATTGAGAGCGTTGGGATCGAGGTAAGTGTCCTTCACTTCACTTACATCTAGTTTATTTCCATTTATATGGCAATGACAAAATATATTGTTTCAAAGAGTTTTGCAAAATGGTTTTCCAAAATCATAAGTTTTATATTGAGTAATGAGTTATGCCTAGAATCTAGAAATGAGATTCGAAGGCGAAAGCAAGTAGCAAAAAGGTTTAAAAGTAAAGCAAAGTAAAGTTGAATTTAGACCCATGTGCATGTTGTGATACGATGTAGAAAATTCCGTATCTAATTGCAAGTGATGAGTAAATTGCACTACAATATGCGATGTAGAAAATTCCGCATGTAGTTGCGTAAAGTTTAAGCTATTGGCACTACAACGGCGATGTAGAAAAATTCCGCGTTGTGGTTACTTAGAGTTGAGAAAGTTCGCCCTACGTCGCGATGTAGCAAATTCCGTGCGTAGTGGCTTTGCACATGGTTGTCTTATGAGAAATGGTTTTCAAAAGAAAAAAAATAAAATCGATTATTTTCTAAGTAATGTCTATGCGGAGTTATACCTTTATATATATATTGCTTAACCTCTCTTTGTTTTGTGTAGCTTGTATACTTTAGTAGACGTTGGTACGGACGCTCTTGCATCAAAGACATTATTTTGATTAACTTTAGGTGGGGCAAATAATGAGACGAACTATATAGATGTTAATGTATCTTGACATTGTGTACATGTGTATATATTGAATCAAATAACTACGTGTTGACATGAGATATTTGACGGATTATAAATCATATTTTGATATGTATATATAAATGAACCATTACACTTGATATGCACATTTTGCACAAGGCACATATTTCATATAAGTATGAGTTGTTATATGTCAATTACATATGTGAATTATGTTTGTAAAAGAATTGCATGTTTGTGAAACGAATAAAAAAATGCATGTTTGAGATTGAAAGAAGTTGGACGGTGATCAAAATAGTTCGAAGTGTATTTCTTATGCAGGTTGATTTTGGAAATGTTAAACTTACAGTTGTTATACTGTCCGATTTTTATAAAATTAGTTTTCAATCAAACGCGAAAAATTCACACCGTTTCAACTATATTAAGAGAAAATAAAAATTTTTAAGCCTAAAATGAGTAAACCGGTTAAGTAAAGTAAAGGGGTTCGCTTCTCGGATTTCTCCAATCCGACAAGTCGGGTTCGGGGAGTCCGTTGAAGTGCCCGGCGGGATCCTCCAGACAAGAGCTTAGATAAGGTCTGGGAAGGGTCCTGTCAAGTTGGTATCAGAGCCCGGTTCTCGTTAAGTTGAAATAAATTTTAAGAGAAGTTTGAATTATTTTCGCGTAAAGCATGCGTCAAGGATGCATGAATTATGCAAAAGGAGTGAAATAGTTATATGCATTCATGTTTTTCAAGATTATATGAGTTATGTTTTTTTTTATTGATTACATAAGTTAAAGCATAAGCTATATGACTTGAGTTGAGCAAAGTGTAAGAAACGTTCCCAAACCGAAACCACCATTTAGTCAGAAGCGCAGTTGGAGCGGTAGCCATCAAGGGGGATCAGGTAAAGTGGGCAAAAGTGATCAGAGGCCCGCATGGTCTGAGAGCCGTAGACAGGGTCAGAAGGCACAACCTAGTCAGAGTCAGAGTTCAGTTCAATTTTCTGGGGGATCTAGGAGGAGTCAAAGTTGGAAGAGCAGACCCATTTGCAGCAGATGTGGTCGATCACACCCTGGCGAGTGCCTTCAGGGCAGGACAGGATGCTACCGATGTGGTCAGGAAGGCCACTTTATGAAAAATTGTCCCAGCTTAGTCGCTTCCAGTCCATCAGAGGCTCGATCAACGGTACAGGGACAACCTAGTGGGAGCCGTGGACCCGATAAGAGAGGCCCTCCAACCGGAGGAGCTACTAGTACAGGACAGCCCAGTGGCAGATCAGGTAGAGGCTTGCCACCTAGAGGACAGCTCGGCAGACCTCGCAGTCAGGCCGCCAGAGTGTATACAGTGACCTAGTAGGCGGCAAATGCGACACCAGATGTAGTCACAGGTATCAGTTCTCTATTCGATACTGATGCTCATATATTGGTGGACCCAGGGGCCACCTATTCTTTTATTGCACGAGAGTTTATAGATAGAGTCAGGATAGAGTTGAGACCGACCGAGTGTAGCCTGGTAGTGTCACTTCCCATAGGTGATTCGCTTATTGCGGATAAAGTTTACATGGGAAGTAAAGTGACTATAGCAGGTCATGAGTTTGAGGCTGATCTGATAGTGCTCAATATTCATGACTTTGACATTATTTTAGGCATGGATTGGCTATCCAAGAATCATACCACCGTAGATTGCTACAAGAAAGAGGTTTAGTTTAACAAGCCTGGGGAACCAGATGTGATCTTTTGTGGAGAGAGGAAAATACTCTCTACAAGTTTGGTGAGTGTGATTCAAGCCAACAAAATGCTCTGTAAAGCATGCTAGGGGTACTTGGTTTATGCAATAGAAGTTGGCAGTATTGAGTTGCAATTGACGGAACTCCCTGTGGTTAATGAGTTCCCTGATGTATTTCCTGAAGACCTACCAGGGTTGCCACCAGATAGGGATGTTGAGGTCGAGATTGAGCTAGCACCCGGTACAGAGCCTATTTCTATAGAGCCGTATCGGATGGCGCCAATAGAACTAAAGGAGTTGAAGGTGCAGATGGAAGAACTATTGAGCAAAGGCTTTGTTAAGACGAGTACATCACCATGGGGAGCTCCAGTGCTGTTTCTTAAAAAGAAAGATGGAAGCCTCCGCCTATGCATTGATTATAGGCAGCTTAACAAGGTAACCATTCAAAATCAGTATCCGTTGCCAAGAATCGATGATTTGTTTGACCAGCTACAGGGAGCCAAGGTTTTTTTTTCGAAGATAGATCTACGATCGGGGTATCATCAACTAAAGGTGCGTAAGGAATATGTTCCCAAGACAGCCTTCAAGACTAGGTATGGGCATTATGAGTTTTTGGTGATGCCATTCGGCTTAACTAATGCCCCAGCAGCTTTTATGGACTTAATGAACAGAGTTTTCAGACCCTACCTGGACAAGTTTGAAATTATGTAGATTGGAAGTCATTGTAGATTGGAAGCCACCCACGAACGTGACCGAAGTTAGAAGTTTCCTAGGTTTAGCTGGGTATTACAGGAAGTTTGTGGAAGGGTTTTCAAAGATTGCCACCCCGTTGACTAGGCTAACAAGAAAAGAAGAAAAGTTCATCTGGTCTGATGCGTGCCAAAGCAGTTTTGATGAGTTGAAGAAAAGGCTGACTACGGCACCAGTGCTTACACTTCCATTCGGAAGCGATGGATTTGCAGTGTATTATGATGCTTCAAGACAGGGTTTAGGTTGTGTGTTAATGCAGCATGACCGGGTGATAGCTTATGCTTCAAGGCAGTTAAAGAAGCATGAAGTAAACTATCCAACACACGACTTGGAGTTAGCGGCTGTAGTGTTCGCATTGAGAATTTGGAGGCATTACCTCTATGGAGTACCATGCCGAATATTTACTGATCATAAGAGTTTACAATACCTATTCTCGCAAAAAGAGTTGAATATGAGACAGAGAAGGTGGATTGAGTTCATCAAAGACTATGATTGTACCATTGAATATCACCCGGGTAAAGCTAATGTGGTAGCAGATGCGTTAAGTAGGAAACCTACCAGTTCCTTATCCTAGTTGAGAGCCGCGTACTTGCCCATGTTAGTAGAGTTGAGATCTATGGGTGTCAGATTGGAGGTGACGGATTCTAGCTCTTTATTGGCAACTTTTCATGTCCGTCCGGTATTGGTGGATCAAGTTAAAGAGTTGCAAGCTTAAGATCCCTACTTGATGAAGCTTAGAAGCGAGTTAGAAGCTGGTCAGCAAAGTAACTTTGCATTGACAGACGATGGGGCACTAATTCTGGGGCAACGATTATGTGTGCCACAAGTAGCAGAATTGAAGAGAGAAATTATGGATGAAGCTCATCGGCATATGCCATGCATCCAGGGAGTACCAAGATGTATCGGACTCTAAGAGAGCACTACTGGTGGAAAGGAATGAAGAAAGAGATAGCAGAGTTCGTTTCAAAGTGTTTAACCTGCCAACAGATTAAAGCAGAACATCAGAAGCCAGCAGGTTTATTACAACCTCTATCAATTCCTGAGTGGAAATGGGAGCGGATTACCATGGATTTTGTAGTAGGACTTCCACGGACATCGAGTGGACATGATGCCATTTGGGTGGTAGTCGACAGATTGACAAAGTCTGCTCACTTTCTAGCCATCAAGAATACCTATTCCCTGGAGAAGTTAGCTCAACTATATGTGGATGAGATAGTGAGGTTGCATGGCGCACCAGTATCTATTATGTCTGACCGAGATCCGCGGTTCACTTCTAGATTCTGGCCGAAGCTACAAGAAGCTATGGGTACCAGACTGCATTTCAGTACGGCATTTCACCCACAAACAGATGGCCAATCAGAGAGAACCATCCAGACTCTTGAAGATATGTTAAGAGCCTGCGTGATGGAGTTCAAAGGAAGTTGGGATAATCACCTACCGTTAATAGAATTCGCCTACAACAACAGTTATCAGTCCAGCATTAGTATGGCACCATACAAGGCGTTGTATGGCAGAAAGTGTAGAACCCCAGTCTGCTAGGATGAAGTAGGTGAAAGAAAATTGATTGGCCCAGAGATTGTTCAAGTTACCACCGAGAAGATCAACGTAATAAAAGAGCGGTTGAAGGTAGCTAGAGACCGACAGAAAAGCTACGCGGATAATCGAAAAAGAGATCTAGAGTTCGAAGTGGGGGACAGAGTGTTCCTGCGAATCTCACCTTGGAAGGGTGTTCTGAGGTTCAGAAAACGTGGAAAGTTGAGTCCTCGATACATAGGGCCATACGAGATAGTAGCAAGAGTGGGCGAAGTAGCTTACCGTTTGAAACTGCCACCAGAGTTAGCAAATATTCATGACATGTTCCATGTCTCCATGCTTCGAAAATATGTAGCTGATCCTTCGCACATCCTAAAAGAACAACCAGTGCAGCTTAGAGAGAACCTGACCTATGAAGAGCAGCCAGTAGAGATTTTAGATCGCAGAGATCAGGTGTTGCGCCACAAGACAATATTGTTGGTAAAGGTGTTGTGGCAAAGTCATGGATCAGAGGAAGCTACATGGGAGCTTGAAGAACAAATGTGCTCCCAGTACCCACAATTATTCGAAACAGGTATGCAGTTTAAATTTCGAGGACGAAATTTTTATAAGGAGGGGAGAAATTGTAAGCCCTCATCCAGACTTATTGTTTTATAGTATTAAAAATCTTCAAATTGAGTTACGGTCGAATCATAGGTTTCCCTTAGTGTTATTTGAAGTTTATTATAATTTCGTATCGCAAGTCGGATGTCGTTTGGCTGACCTCGGTACGAATACAAGACGGTTAGGAATGAATTATTCATTAATCATGTGAGGTGAGCTCACATGATAAAGTGGAGATACTTTATCTCAACCAATAGGAAGCAAGATAAGTGACAAATCCCATAGTTTAATATTAATTACATATAAGCATAAATTAGTTGTCATGCACTAATGATTAAAGAATTATTTTAATTTCATGAGTTACCAAATTACCCATAGATGGACAAGTCTCCATGTCATGAATAGTAGGGCTATTTTAGTCCTAGTAAGTGAGCAAAATAAATAAAATAAAGAAAGCATGACAATTAAGCCACCATTCACGCCAAAAACAAGAAGCAAAAGTGAAACAAAAGTTATGTTAGACAAAAGAGAGAGTGACGGCAATAAAAAGCAAAAGAGGGCATCAATGTCATTTCCATAAAAGTCACACGTATATATGTGACACTTAGCAATTTTTAAAAGAAAAAACACAACAAATAAGTGGCAGAAACCGTGAGTTGAAAAAGAGAGAGTGGTGGGACGCCAAACGAAGAGAGACCAAGGAAGAAGACCAAAAGTTGCACAACTCATTTTTGAAGCTTTAGGTCTCATTTTCAAGCAGACCCAAGCTAGGAGGATAAAACCCAAGCTAGCACAAAGTAAGTTACCATCACTTTCTTTAAATTTGATGATAGTTGGATGTATGAAAATGTTGATGGATTGAGTTATTTCTTGTGAAATTGTTGGTGGGATTTTGAGGTAGATTTATGCTTTAGTGATAGGTATATGATATGGAGACTTAAATTATAAGTTAGAGGACTTGAATGACAAGTTAGGAATTATGTAGAGAAAACCCTAACTTGTGGATTAAGTGAGTAAAGAGCTAAATACATTATCAATCACTTGTTGGTTAAAGGATTGAAGGAAATGTAACATGAAAAACTTGAAAGAATGACATATGAGTGCTTGGTGTGTATGTCATGGCCAATGAAGGGGTGTGTGATCCCATTGTATTTCCATTCTTTTAAGCTTTAAATTATGCATATTTAATGTCACAAAAGTCTTTAGAGAAGTTAGAAATTTAAAGGGAAGAGCATAGGATTTAAAAGGAACAACATAAAAGCAAATTGAAAAACCCGAGGTGATAGAGGGGGCCTGGTAAGACCTGACCTATTCTAGCTTATTTGAGGTTGTTCTACACCTCAAATGATGCCTAGGAATGATATAAAACCATAGAAATTGGAATGGGAGCGATCCGATAAAAATTGACGAAGTTATAGTCAAAATAGTGGGCGTAGGAAACCGAGATGTGTAATAGCGATGCAAATGCATTCGTTGATGCCCAAAATAGATATATTCGGTCATAATTAGGTAAAAGAACCTTAGATACGAAAGAAAAACCATCGTCGCTTGTCCGATGTAAAAACTCGCCTTGAAAAGTGCCCAAAATGGGGCGTTTTGCCTAGGTTGACATAGCAAATGATGGAGTTTCTCGACGAAACTTTACGGGCGACTTAGTTATATGATAAGGAGACGCTAGAAAAAGGAACGGAGGTGAAATCATGGCTGGTTTCAATTCTGTTTTTCGTGGTCAACCGTATAGTTAAAAAATTTGACTTTTTGTTTTAAGCTTCCAGAGACCAAACGAAACATATGGGGATGATTCTAGGGGTCTAGAAGTAAAACTTTTACAAAGAAACCAAATTTTGAGAGCCTCGGTCGAGTCAAAAATCGAGTTGGGAAAGTGTGGTGTAGTGAGTTTTCAATGTATTGGAAACTCTATTTTTATTAGTTTTAGCTATGAAAGTGAGTAAGTTATAACGAGACTATGATGTGTAGGTGACGAGCACGCGGACGAGACGCGAGAGGCTCGTTGAGGCATTGAGAGCGTTGGGATCGAGGTAAGTGTCCTTCACTTCACTTATATCTAGTTTATTTCCATTTATATGGCAATGATAAAATATATTGTTTCAAAGAGTTTTGCAAAATGGTTTTCCAAAATCATAAGTTTTATATTGAGTAATGAGTTATGCCTAGAATCTAGAAATGAGATTCGAAGGCGAAAGCAAGTAGCAAAGAGGTTTAAAAGTAAAGCAAAGTAAAGTTGAATTTAGACCCATGTGCATGTTGTGATACGATGTAGAAAATTCCGTATCTAATTGCAAGTGATGAGTAAATTGCACTACAATATGCGATGTAGAAAATTCCGCATGTAGTTGCGTAAAGTTTAAGCTATTGGCACTACAACGGCGATGTAGAAAAATTCCGCGTTGTGGTTACTTAGAGTTGAGAAAGTTCGCCCTACGTCGCGATGTAGCAAATTCCGTGCGTAGTGGCTTTGCACATGGTTGTCTTATGAGAAATGGTTTTCAAAAGAAAAAAAATAAAATCGATTATTTTCTAAGTAATGTCTATGCGGAGTTATACCTTTATATATATATTGCCTAACCTCTCTTTGTTTTGTGTAGCTTGTATACTTTAGTAGACGTTGGCACGGACGCTCTTGCATCAAAGACATTATTTTGATTAACTTTAGGTGGGGAAAATAATGAGACGAACTATATAGATGTTAATGTATTTTGACATTGTGTACATGTGTATATATTGAATCAAATAACTACGTGTTGACATGAGATATTTGATGGATTATAAATCATATTTTGATATGTATATATAAATGAACCATTACACTTGATATGCACATATTGCACAAGGCACATATTTCATATAAGTATGAGTTGTTAAATGTCAATTACATATGTGAATTATGTTTGTAAAAGAATTGCATGTTTGTGAAATGAATAAAAAAATGCATGTTTGAGATTGAAAGAAGTTGGACGGTGATCAAAATAGTTCGAAGTGTATTTCTTATGCAAGTTGATTTTGGAAATGTTAAACTTACAGTCGTTATACTGTCCAATTTTTATAAAATTAGTTTTCAATCAAACGCGAAAAATTCACACCGTTTCAACTATATTAAGAGAAAATAAAAATTTTTAAGCCTAAAATGAGTAAACCGGTTAAGTAAAGTAAAGGGGTTCGCTTCTCGGATTTCTCCAATCCGACAAGTCGGGTTCGGGGAGTCCGTTGAAGTGCCCGGCGGGATCTCCAGACAAGAGCTTAGATAAGGTCTGGGAAGGGTCCTGTCACCGTAAGTATATAGCAGATCCTTCGCATGTGTTGTTAGAGTAGCCAATGGAACTCAAGGAGAACCTAGCATACGAGGAGACCCCAGTTCAGATTCTTGACAAGAGAGAACAGGTTCTTCGCAGCAAAGTCATTTCACTAGTTAAAGTGTTGTGGAGGAATCATGCAGTGGAGGAAGCCATGTGGGAGCATGAGGAGCGGATGCGCAGCCAGTATCCGCATCTTTTGGAAGCAAGTAAGACTTATATTTAGTTATTCGAGCTAAGAATTTTATAATTCGAGAATTTATTGAGTATGTTGATGGATTCAAATGTTTAAATGCATTGCATGAGAGTTGTGTATTAGATTAGCATTGGTGACTTAAGATTTGATTGTTAAAGTGAGAATCGTTATCCAGTAAAGAAGTTGTGTAAATTTTGAGGACAAAATTTTTATAAGGAGGGGTGAATTGTAAAACCCAAAACCTCATTCGATGAAAAATGAATTATTTTTTGATGGATCGTGTTTTAGATCGGAAAAATATTTTCTTTTCGATTTTGGATCATTTGGAATATTTTTAGAAAGAAATATTAAAATAATTTCGAGTATGTGGAGACGGATTCGAAATTTAAAAATAATTCCGAAGGAGAAAGCAATTATAAGCATATTTTCGGACGGACAGAAATGAGTTGGATTTCGAAAGCGGAATGGAAAGCATGGAAAGCAAGTGGCAAGTGGCAAGCGAAATCCATGCATAAAGGACACGTGTTGCCCATGTAGGGAAGAAAGTAAGATAAGTGGTGCTTGAGTCCATGCATGCATGCCAAGTGTCCAAGATTCACCAACCATTTTTATACTAAAGTTGAAAGTGCAAAATTAAAGAAAAACAAGTCATTCGATCAACCCCCTGTGTCTTCAAAAACCAAGAGAGTTAAAATGAAAGATATTTAGAGAGTTTGAGTGGAAGTGAGAGACCAAGAGAGTGAAATGTAAGAGAGAGAGAGCTTGAAGACCGTGAGAGAGAGAACCATTCCAAGAGTAGCTCAGCTCATGCATTCGGTCATCCATTTTCAAGCTGAATCGAGAGTGAGAGATTGAGAAAGAGAGACCGAGAGATCATGAGAGAGGGAAAAAGCTTTGCAGACCAGAAAGCAAAACCGAGACATTACCAAGCTTAGCCCAAGCTGATCGTGCATGCAAGGACAGATCCAAGGATACCAGCTCATATAAGAGCAAGAAGAAAGTGAGCTAGAAGTAGATCGTGTGCAGCAAAGGAGAATTTGTTCGGTGAGTGCAAGCTAAACCCGTGAACTGACTAGATGCAGATCATGAGCTGGGGAAGGAAAGAGGAACTGTTCTGGGCGTGAATGACAGCAGTTAAGGGTCGTGAGAGAGAGGAGACAGAGAGCTCACTAAGTGCAGACCCGAGTAGCTTTAAACCATCAATCCATCCTTCATTCGGTTTTCGGCAAGTTAGAAGGTGAAGAAGAGTGAGCTGCTATCGTGAGGACCTCTTGGCACCGTTTCATCGTCACGAACGCATGGGGGCTGTTTCGAAGCGAAGAACAGCTCACACAAAGAGAGCTCGTGGATAAAAGCATTGATGTAGGCAGCCTCTTCGCGAGCATTTTCGAAAAGTTTGAATCAATTTTGAAAGGTATAGTGAGCTTTATTAATTTCGTTTGGATGGATAATGATTAGAATGAGTTGAAAATGAATTTTGATTATGTTATGATTGAGTTTTAGGATTTAGAACCTTATTAGTGCAGAGGTTCACTCAAAATTGTTTGGTTATAATTTCTAATGACATTGTCAATGATTGTTTCCATTGCGAAATTGATTTCGGGCTGTTATAATGAGATATAGGGGCTGTTATGTTACGTCGTTAATTTCAAGTTCGTTGTCGTGAAAAATGATTATTGTTGGTGTGTTTTAAAGTATCGAATAGTCGTTCGGATATTGAAAAACCGTTTTCGAGCGATTCGGATAAGTTTTCCGCGAATGCAAATGTGATTTAGTTTGTGATATTTGTGTCGAATGTGAATTTGTATATGGTGTTAACAAGCTACCATGTTGTGTGATTAAGCTCATTAAAGTGGTAAATGTTGATGTTAGGATAGTTTGAAATATATTAAAGTTAATCGGATAGTTTCGTTGCGCGTGATTATATTAAATCGTTGATTTTCGGAGTCGAAACGGAAAATGAATAATCGTGTAATATGCTGCCATGATTTTCATGATTGCGTTTTGAAGTGTTTGAATCTTCGTTTTCCATGAATTGAGTGAAGTTACAAGTTGTATTGACGATAAGTTTGATTGGAAACGAAATAATCGCGCAAAACGTTAAAAAGGATAGTTCGCGATAAATTGTCGAAATCACGTAAGTTTTACATTATTCGTTTAGATTCGAATATTCTTTTTGTTGAATCCATTAGAATGTGATTTCGATGATATTGATTTAGATTCGAATGGCACTGTTGTCGGTTTCGTAATCGTAAAGTTTCGATTAGATTATGTTGCAATAATGAATTGGTTTCAAGATAGTTTCCGCGTGCGAATATTAGTGTTTTCCGTATTGTTATTGTGTGAGGATAATCGCTTGAAATATCGTGATTAAAAATCCCCGTGTGATATAAGTTTAGTTTTTGCGTGAGTCATGTTTTAACGAAATCTCGATCGAAACCAATTGTAGGTAAACCGGCGAGCGAACGAGATCCGTAACGAGAAGTGGTGATAAATTATTTGGAAGCAAGTAATGAGTGTGGATTTATAAAAAGTTTTCATTCATTTTATTATATGAATGCAATGTTATTATATTTCATACAATGCATGTATAACTTTAAATGATTTATATTATGAATGTATATATCTTCTTCAAGTAAAGTAAATGAGTAAGTTGAAATGATATACATGCATATAAATATTATTTACGAAAGTTATATTGCAATGTTATAGCATATTACCGAGATTTTATATATCTATATGCTTTTGGTTTACCATAGCCCCTAGTTACACCCGACCGAAGTATTCTATACGTTTATGACAAGTTTCGGGGAGTTACTAACTTTGGGGGGATCGAGTCTGTCAGTTTCCCTCTGCACGTATGAGATAGTGTAGATCTGCCTGATGTTGGAGGGAATCGTAATCCCAGAGTTGTTTCCACATCTGGGACTGCACGTGGTGAAAGTTCCCCTAATCCTAGTGGCGTGTCTTCGCACCATCATGAAGGATAAGTTTCCTTGGGTTGCCAAATAGGCTAGTAAGAAAACGAGAAAGGTACTTAAGAAAAGTTTGATAAAGTATATTTCGCATTTTTAAAATGAGTTTTACAGTTTTTAGGAAAGTAAACTAAGTAATAGTTTTTTCAACCTATTTTGGGAGGAATATTATTTTGAGCAAAAGTATAGTTTATATTAATTTTATCCACCCACTGAGTTATTCTCACCATTATTTTCCTATTTTATTAAAATCCTCCCCAAGTGCAAGTACGAGCAGCGCGGTGGAAGCATCTCCATCGGACGTACAGGCGAGCTACAGACGCGACCACGCTGCACTAGTTTTGACCAAGTTATCATGTACTGCATTTACTATCATTTTCCGACTTATCAAGTATTGTAAATATTGTTTTGGATAATGGATTTTATGGCAAATGTCAAGCATGATGTTTCAAGATTTTAATTAAGTTGATTTTTATATCATCGAAATTTTAAGTATGTGGTGAATGATTGTGTAATTGAAAAAGGGCCCGAGGCCCATTAGTTTAAGAAAATCTATTGAATGAATTTATACAGGTTCTGTGGAATTTTTACAGGGTGAAAATTTTAGAAAAACAGTCGTTGTGCTACTGGATTTCCGTAAAACTCTATTTTCATAAAGTTATTGTCAACGAACAAAATTCCTACTCATTTTCAGAACTAAAAGAATTTCAAACATTTTCAAAAAGGAAAGAGACTTAGCTCCATGGGAACTTTCCAGCTGGAGTAGATCTCGACTGGAAAGCCACCATGGGGTACCGAGCAGGTCACTTAGCTTGTATAGTTAGAGAGGGGCCTTTCATATACATCATGATCAAGCACAGAAATCATACCGGTAGTGTAATCCCCTATTCTTGATAAGTCACTCACTAGTACTAGAAAGTAGAAATTGGCAATGGAGATGTAGGAATTGTAACTAATAACAATAAAATTAATATAAAGTGTTAATATTAATAAAGAGATAAATGCTATGAAGGGTAATATGGTTATTTCATAAATGAGAGATATGTGATTAAGTGATAAAGTTGTAAAATTTAAATGATGTAAAGTAAATAAATGCATATAGGAGCATATTGCTTAAAGACATAAAGGCCCATGTGTTAGTTATTGATAAAATATGTGACTAAGGGTAATATGGTAACTTAAACCATTTAAGTGCTATATGTATAAGAGAGGAAGAGATGTTGGTCGGCCAACATAGCAAGAACAAGAAGGAAAAATCGTGAGATTGAGAGAGTTGAGAGGGGTGGACGCCAACTAGAGGAGAAAGGGAGAAAGTTGATCTTCCATCCATTTTTCTTGCTCCAAATCAAGTCTCCAAGGCAAACTAAGCTAGGAAATCAAACCCCAAGCAAAAGTTAGGTAAGATTTCATTTATTTCCCTAAGTTTGATTGATTGTTGGAGTGATAGATAAGTGATGATGGTTGGTTTGTTTTAGATGGGTTGTGATGAGATCTTTCATTTCAAGTGAGTCTAGAATTCTAATCTAATGTTAAGGA
Source organism: Dimocarpus longan (assembly GCA_022984855.1). NCBI lineage: Eukaryota > Viridiplantae > Streptophyta > Magnoliopsida > Sapindales > Sapindaceae > Dimocarpus > Dimocarpus longan. Next base: position 15,847,291 of record CM041015.1, on the reverse strand, counting down.
AGCTTAGGTTGAATGTTACAAGCTTGAATGACAAGCTAGGATGTATATGGGAGGAACCCTAACTTTTGATATAAGTTGTTTAAAAATGAAGATAGTTGTAGAGTAAGTGTTTGATGTAAAGTTTGTGAGAGATAATTTTGTAAAAACTTGAAAGTCTTACTCTAGAATGAATGTGTGGGTTTGTTAGAGACATGAAGAACAGTGGAAAACCTCTGAGATTAGATGGTTTTGAACCCAAATTTTACCATAAATAAGGTTAGGAAGATAAGTAGAAGAGATAGAAGTTCAATGGTAGTAGTTTTGGGCAAATTGAGAATCCCGAGCTCAAACCATGGGCTGGAGATAACCTGGGCAAAACTAACATATATGGGGGTGTTCTACACCTCAAATGATGCCTAGGAGTCATAGAAAACCATAGGTTCTGGAACGGATCGATTCCGATAAAAATTGTGCAAGTTATGCGCAAAATAGTGCCGTTAGAGAAATCCCGTGCTTAAACCATGAGCTGGAGATAACCTGGGCAAAACCGACATATATAGGGGTGTTCTACACCTCAAATGATGCCTAAAAGTCATAGAAAATCATAGGTTTTAGAATGGATCGATTCCGATAAAAATTGCGTAAAATAGTACTGTTAGAGAGTCGATAGGTGAAATAGCTATGAAAATGTAATTTTTATTGTCTGGAATGAATTTAGTTGGTCATAAATAGGTAAAAGAAGAAGCTTAGATATGAAAGAAAAACCAATGTCGCTCGTTCAATGTTAAAAAGTGCATGAAAAGTGCCCGAAAAAGAGCGTTTTTCGTAGATTTGACATAGCAAACGATAGAATTTTTCAGCGAAATTTGACGTATGACCAGAATGTGAGATAGGTGAACCGTAGGAAAAAGAATGAAGAAAAATGGAGCCCCGAGCAGGGGGGCTGCGTTACGTTCTGTTTTGGTATATCAAAGATGCCTAAAAATTTGATTTTTCGTTTCGGGCCTCTAAACATATTTGTAAAGTTAAAACTTTGTAAAATAACTTTCTAGATTATGAGTTAAAGCTTTGTAAATAATCTTTACATTGGGTCTGGAAAGGAGAATTTAAAAACGAAAAGTTTTCGAAAAGAAATGAGTTAAGAGTTTTGAAACCATGTGTATACCTTTAGTTTCCATAAGATTTAGCGCTACTCGACGAGGTAGAAATTCCGTGCGTAGCCGGTTAGATTTAAAATTTTGGGCACTATGAGGCGATGAAGAAATTCTGCACATAGTCGTCAAAGTTTGATTTATGGGCACTATAGTTGCGATGAAGAAATTCCGCACGTAGTTGCTAGAATTATAAAATTGAGTACTACAATTGCGACGAAGAAATTCCGCATTGTAGATGTTTACAACTTAGACGATTTCACACCACTCAGGCGAGGAAGTAAATTCCACACGTATTGGTCAAGATACTATAGTAGCTTCACGTTGACGTCAATCGAAAAAGCGTCACGTGATGGTTTGAGTACGTTAGATATACACATGGTCTTTTTATAAGAAATGGTTTTGAAAATTTAAAACCTCCAATATTTATTAAGTAAAGCATTGTTATGGAATGTTATCTTGTATTATTAATATGTGACGAACTAACTTTTTTCCCTTTATTATGTAGCTTGCTTATTTCATTAGGTGTAATTATTGCTGAGTTTGTTGCGGAAAGGTTGACGCCGTACTTATAGGTGGGGAATGAGTAAACGAACCCTGCGAATATCCAATACTTTTTGATGTGATTGTATATATTAAAATTTAAATGAACACGTGTTTAACTTATGAATATTCAAAGGATTGTAAACTCATATTTTGATACGTTTATATATATTGTTGTTGACTAGAGACACGTTTATCACATTTTGCACTTAATGAAATTATTATTGTGAAGCATAGGAAATGCATATGAAGATTATAAGGACAATGTAAATGCATAATGTGAATTGTATGTTTGTGAATATGGATAATTGTGAAGTTACATGTTTGTGGAATAAAAGTAGTTGGGAGATGATTGAATATAGTTCGAAGTGTATTTTATGCAGGTCAAATTTTGGAAATTTTCAAATTACAGCCGTTATGCTGTCAAAATTTTATTAAAATCTGTTTTAAAGAAATGCGAAAAATTTCCACTAATCCCAATTATTTTTAAAAAGTAAAAAGAAGTTTTAAGTTAAAACGAGTAAATTGGCTAAGTATTTAGAGGGTTCTCTTCTCGGATTTCCTTAATCTGACTAGTCAGGTTCGGGAAGTCCGTTGAAGTGTCCGACGGGATCCTCCAGACAAGAGCTTAGAAAAGGTCTAGTTTAGGTCCTGTCAGGTAGCCACCTTTAAAGTAGCATCAGCTTCCTATTGAGTAATGACAAACACTCTGACCTGTGCATAAGGTCTATCTGGCTAACCCGTAGGAGGTACTCAGTTGCTTTTTGAACTCTAGCTAGAGTTGTAGCACTCTATACTCTACTTTGGGAGCCTCTACCTCCCTGTCTTTGGTCGACATTGGCCTGAGTGGATGCTGAAGGTCTGACTTCTAAACTTACAAGGATGGCTATCTGTGGGTAATCTCTCATGTAATGGCCTACCTGTCCACAACGAAAACAAATGGTGCTTGTAAACCCCTGGTCTCGATTTATAATCTCTTAGTATGGAAAGATAGATTAGAGAATGTCAATGTAGGCCCTCACCCAGATTTATTATTTTATTATTTTATGATATTAGAAATCTTCAAATTAAGTTACGGTCGAATCGTAGGTGTACAGTAGTGTTATTTGAGGTTTATTACATTTTCGTATCACAAGTTAGATGTCATTTAGCTGACCCCGGTGCAAATACAAAATTATTAAGAGTGATTTATGTATTAATCAAGTGAGGTGAGCTCACGGAATAAAGTAAAAGATACTTTATGTTAGCCAATAAGAAATGAGATAAGTGACATATTACAAGTTAAATGTGGATTTTTATATTATTATTAGTTGTCATGCATTTCTTAAAAATAATATTTTAAGTTCATGAAGTGCCAAATTTGCCCTTAAGAGTAAGGTAAATGAAAGGAGATGATTAATAGTTATTTTGAGATTGAAATAAGGGCATTTTAGTCCAAGTAAATTAGCAATACTTATATAAAGGGAAATGATATCTAAAAGCCATCATCATTGGACGGCAAAAGAGGAAACAAAAGAGAAGTGATGCTCGGTCAAACAAGGAGAGTCACGGCAGCTTGTGGTCTTCCCTCTCAAGTGTGTTTCATCCATTTTTAAGGCAAAATCAAGATGGGAATAAGTTAGAGAAGTCATCTACTAGTAATCCAAGCAAATCAATTAAAAAAAAATCAAGTAAGTTCCATGATTTTTATGTGAAAAAAATTTATATAAGTAGCTTTATATGTTTGGATGATGAATTTAGAGAGTAATTGGTGATGAGTTGATGATATTTTCATGTTAGAAACTTAAAGGATAGTTATGGGTTCTTGTGATGATGATTTTGGTCATGCTTAGGGTTTGTATAACCCATGTTGTTTTCAATCATTTGAGATCAAATCCATGTCTTTTAGATGCTAACAAACCTATTAGAAGTGTTAAAAAAAAAAAAAAAAGAAGAAGAAAGAAGAGAATTATAGAGCAAAAGTGAAAATCCCGAGCTTAATGAAGGGTCAGTAGAGACCTGACTTGTTCTAACTTATTTGGGGTTGTTCTACACCTCAAAACATGCCTCGGGAACATAGAAAACCATAGGAATTGGAACAGAATCATTCCGATAAAAATTAGCGAAGTTATGGCCAAAATAATGTCGTAGAAAGTGTCATAGAGTAAAAGTGGAATCCCGAGCTCAAACCATGAGCTAGAGAAAACCTGACCAAGTCTGACATGTATGGGGGTATTCTACACCTCAAATGATGCCTAGGAGTCATAGAAAACCATAGGTTTTGGAACAGATCGAATCCGATAAAAATTGCGCAAGTTATGCGCAAAATAGTACCGTTAGAGAGTCGATAGGTGAAATAACTATGCGAATGAAATTTTTATTATATGGAATGAGTTTAGATGATCATAATGAGGTAAATGAAGGTTAGATATGAAAGAAAAACTAGCGTCGCTAGTCCAAAACAAAAAAGTGTATAAAACACACACTAAAAGTGCCCAAAAATGGGCGTTTTTATTAGATTTGACATAGCAAACGATAGAATTTTTCAACGAAATTTGACGTGTGACCAAAATGTGAGATAAGTGAACCATAGGAAAAAGAATGAAAGGAAATGGAGCTCTGAGCAGGGCTGTGTGTAATATTCTGTTATAGGGTGTCAAAGTTGCTTAAATTTTTGAATGTTCGTTCCGGGCCTTCAAAAGTTATACGAACCATATGGGGATGATCCTAGAGGTCTAAAAGTAAGACTTTTGTAAAGAAATTAGAATTTGAGAATCTCGGTTGAGTTAAAATCGAGTCGGGAAAGTTATGGCGTAACGGGTTTTCAATAGGTTGATTTATATTGAAAACTCTAATATTACGTTTTATATGAGTAAAATATAATGGGAAATTAATGTGTAGGTGACGTGCACGCAAGCGAGGCACGAGAGGCTCGTTGAGATTGTTGCATTTACGTAGATTGAGGTAAGTATTACATCACTTACACTAGTTCAATTGTAATTTCAATTATTGTAATTGTTGCTAAAGAGTTTTATAAAATAACTTTCTGATCGTAATTAAGTTTGGTTTAAGTAAAAACCTTGGAAGAAAGGAAATTTTGTGCTTTTGCACATAAGAGAAAAAGAGTTGTAAAAACCATGTGTAATCCCTTGATTTTTAGAGTATATATCGATACGTTGCGACGTAGTAAATTCCGCACGTAGTCGAGTATATTGAGAGCTATTGGCATTACGTTGCGATGTAGAAAATTCCGCTCGTAGTCGCCTAGATAGTAGTTACTTACAATATGCTGCGATGTAGGAAATTTCGCACACATTTGTGAGAGCTATCGAGTAGTTTGCACTACGATATGCGATGTAAAAAATTTTCGCATGTAGTCGCAAAGAATTACAGTTCATTAGCACTACAGTTGCGATGTAGAGAATTCCGAGTTATAGTTGCTCAGAGTTTGAGATTATTTCACCCTATGTCGCGATGTAATAAATTCCGCACTTAGTGGTCGAAATACTATAGTAACTTCACGTTGGCGTCAGTCGAGAAATCGTCACGTGATGGTTGGAGTACATTTGTGATGCACATGGTTGTTTTATAAGAAATAGTTTGCAAAGATTAACCTTTCAATATTTCTTTAAGTTATGTTTTACTATGAACTTGAAATGGTTGTATTATTATGTAACGAACTAACGATTGATTTTGTCGTGTAGCTTGCTTGATTTATCCAGTGTAATTATAGGTGATTTTGTGGCCGAGGAAGCAACATTCCACTTATAGGTGGGGAACAAATGGATGGACTATGTGAATATTAAATATATTTTGAGATTGTTGTATATGCTATGATCTAAATGATCGCATGTTTGATATATGAATGTTTGACATATTGTAAACTTATATTTAAATATGTATATATAAAATTGTACATTCATACTTATTGCACAATACACATGATATATCTACATAGGTTGTGATACCTATGGAATATATATACATGTTGTAAATGGTTGAATATGAATGTCATATGACATGTATGGATGTGAAATTTGATGTGAATTGCATGTTTGTGAAAAAATCAAAGTTGGGTGGTGATTTCTATAGTTCGAAGTGTGTTTATTTTACAAGTAAAATTTTGGGAAATATTCAAATTTCAGCTGTTATGCTGCTGAAATTTTTATAAAAGTAATTAAAACAAAATCGCGAAAAAATTTTATCACTCCCAACCAGTTTAAAGAAAACTGAGTTACTAAGTTTTAAACAAGTAAACCGGCTAAGAAAGTTAGGGTTCGCTTCTCGGATTAATTTGATTCGACAAGTCGGGTTCGATGAGTCCGTTGAAGTGCCCGGTAGGATCCTTCAGACAAGAGCCTAGATAAGGTCTGGGAAGGGTCCTGTCAGTGCTACTCATTCGACATTCACCCGGATGTCTCCTTTTGCATGTACCACACTTTGGTGTTGAGCTTCTAGTATTATGGAAACTTTCAGGCACTATGGGTGGCCTAACTAATCCCTAACTCGATGATACTCCTCGGCTCATCCTTCTACCACTATCCCATTTAAACTTGCTCTGCTTTTTGGCGATCTTGTCCCAAATATAGTGACAAGTACGGTGTCAATTTTTAATATTGATAATGTAATTATTGAATATGCCTAGAAATTATGGATACTCATGCTATTGAAGTGTTTGCGAATTAAGAACTGACATGAATATTGGTGTGAAGTTTGATGCGTTTAGATGATGATATGAATGATAGATAAGGCTTTTGAATATCTATGACTTGGAATTATAGATGGTTGAGATTGTGGAATATAGAATATAGTTCATAGTGATTCTTAAGATATGAGGAAAATTATATATTTGTGTTATGGTGTTTAATATTCTAGTTGAGAAACTTCATGGTTACGAGATCTGCAGTTGAGTTATGAGGTAATAGACTTGAATTTGGAGGTATTGAATGAGATTTATATGAAAAAGATATAGCATTGGTATCATAGGCTAAGAGTTTGAATGATTTTTGAGAATGAATTGAAAATCATCCAATAATCGACCATTGGAATAAGAAACATATCAACTAAAACATGATACACAAATTTTGAGGATGAAATTTTTATAAAGAGGGGTGAAATGTAAAACCCAAAACTTCATCTTCTGAAAATTAATTTATTTTTCTGGTGAATAGTATTTTTAAACGGAAAGTATCATCGTAATAGTAATTTTGAAAAGCAGACCTGTAACGATCCAAATTTACTCAATGTTTGGATGAATAGTATTTTGGGTTGAATAGTGATTTTTGAAGAATAGTGATGAGTGAATAGTGATTTTTGAGAATCGGATCCTGAAAATCGTTGAAAATAAATTTTTTTATGAGTAATATTTTCAAGTAAATAGTGTTTTCGGATGGAAAGTGTCAATGTGAATAGTAATTTTTGAAAAATGGGTCTCGTATATTAAAAGTTCTAAAAATTATATTGAAATTAACGAAAACTAAATTGGATAAAAAAAAGAGTCAGTTTGAGGTAAAACGAAACAGTTTTCGGATCCGACCGAAAATTAGGACGAATTTCTGAAAAATTCAAAAATTTGGAGAAGTATCAAAATGAGTATGAGAATGCTCAAGAAGTATTTTAGAAACTCAAACGACACTTCTGAAGGAGATTTGGATCGAACCAGAGTCAATTCGAAAATCATCAAAGGCGATTTGGAGAAAGCGAATAGTCGAAAATGGGCATGGAATGACTTTTAAGGATCACTAAAGTTACTAGGAGTATGTAGGTAGTTCGAATATAGGCTCTAATAAATTTTGGAAGGATTCCAAAAAAGTCCCGGAAAAGCCGAATCTAGGTATCCTAGAAAAGTCAAAAATGAAAAAGAAAAAGAACGAGATAAGCTTAAGGGGCTCAACCAATGAAAATGTGACACGTGGTCGCATGGATAAGTATGAGGACACATGTCAAGCATTCTATGAATGACATTTTTGTAGTTTTGATAAAGTTTTAAGGATAAAATAGTCATTTGGTGGTTTATATATATATGAGAGGCATGAAATGAGATGAGGAAGAGAAGAGAGGAGAGGCGGTGATAGATGCAGAAACAAGAAATGAAGAGCGGCAACCATGAACCAAAGAGAGAAAAGCCGAGATAGAGTGGGAGGCCGAGAGAGAAAGAAAAGAAAGAAAAAGAAGGAAGAAGGAAGAATGAGAAGAATAAGAGGTCTCCAAGGTGTTCATCCATCTAAGAGTTCTCAAAAAAGTGGTAAGAAAATAGATTTAATTTAATGTTAGTTGATGTGAGTTTTTATGGATATATATATTTTTTTAGAATGGATTTAAATGAGTTTTGATGGATTTTATGGTATGAATGAAGATTAAATCATCATCAAATCAAGCTTGGAAGATGGAGGAAGCATCAAGGAGCTTTGGGTTAGGAAATTAGTGAGGTAAGGGTTAGGGTTTTGAAAGTTAAAGTGATGGAAATTTAATTAAATTTGAGTTTAATGTTTTTAATTGATGTTTGGATGATTAATAGATGCATTTGAATGTGATTTTGAATTTTATATAAAGAGGAGGAATTGAATAAGTCATTATTAGTATGTGTATGACTTAGGAAAGTTTGTGTATTTGGATGAATTTTAGGGTTGAATTGATTTTTGAGTATTGAATGAATTTTGACGTGTTTTAAGCGTAATTGATGTTGTTGGAATTGAAAAAATGATGGATGAGAGGGGTGTGTGTGTGTGTTCGGCCAAGGGTATGTGTATGGGAGATTTTGAAGCTTTTTGATGTTTGATGATTTTAGGTGAATTTGAGTTGGTTTGTGTGAAGAAAATGAAAAAGAATTGGTTGGAAAGTTTATTGATGATTTTAGTTAGTGTAGGAATTTTTATGTGTTAAATTGAAAATTGGAAGATTTAGATTGTTTTGTTGGTAATTTATGTTGATTTGAGATGAAATTTAGAATAAAAAAATACAAGTGCATAAATAGATGAATAATTATATTAGTAGGTGGACAAGTTGTGTTTTTATATGTATTGAAGTGAATTTTTTTTAGTGTTTGAATGAGTTGTAGGAGTTTTGGGATGAATTTGAGTTTATGTAGAATTAAAAGAGTAAGAGAAAATTTAAAATCAAAAGTTTGAGCATTAAGGTGATTAGAATGAAAATGAGTGTGTGAAACAATGTAAAAACATTCATGAGCATATAAGGATAGTTATTCTTGCATTTAAATTCATTGATTTGATTTATGTTGATAAATCGCTCTCTTGAAAAACCCTAGATATGGGTTGGGGAGCGAGATGATCGAAAGAAGAGTAAAGAGAAGTTAGGAACTCAAATTGAAGGCATGGAGAAGTTAGAAATATCGTCCAAAAAGATTGGTGTACACTTCCTTTAAAACTCGAATTTTATTAGTAAAGTTTAGTATTCACAAATTTTTGAAATAATATGAATTTGATTAAATTGATATAGTAATTTTGTTTAAATATTGATTTTTTTGTAAATTAAAAATATTTTGAATGATGTTGGAATGAAATTTAAATTGGAAACAAAATTTTAAAAGAAAATGGGGTGTTTGACGGAATATGCATTTGAAAAGAAAAGAATGGATTTTATTAAATTTTGATATTAAAACTAAGGGTAAAATGGTAAATTAAAATGACCAATATTGACGTTTTGAAAGATTTCGAAAGAAAATTTTTACAAATATGTGATTAAATATTCACGCGATTCAAAATTTTGTTTAATTTTAGAATACGTGAAATTATTCTAATAAATTGTACTAGATGATGTTTAAATGTGATTTTAGCGAATTTCGAATGAAAAGAAAAAAACAAACAAAATGAAACGGAAAGAAACAGATACGTTTAGTGCCTTAACCGAGCGTATATCGAAAGAATGGCACGAACGTTTTGGAAAAGATTTGATGAGTAAATTGAATATGAAATAGAGTTTTGTAAAGTTTATATTGATAATTTGGATATATGGGAAAAATTATGATTGAAATTTTGTTTATTGTTTTCTGAATGAAAATTTTATATAAAGATAAAAGTTGTCAAAAAATATAAAATTTTTGGTAAATAATATAATATTAAAATATTACGGGCCCGAGTAAACTTGAATATTGGTTGGTGGGGACTAGTAGTTGGTATGTCAATAGGGTGATATTAGCAATACTGCATCGTTACACTGATACACAGTGTTCGACCGATGGATTATGAGAGGCATTGGGTGTCCGATCCTAAAATTGAAACCAATTGTGTTATGTGATAGTAATATACGACCCGGCGAGTAGCCACCGAGTAGTCGATGCTGAGAATGTCATTTATTCTAGCAAGTAGCCACTAAGTGGCCGATGCCAGAAGACCCGAATTCGGTTCATGGTATCGTGTTAGTGTTTACGAAGGGCTTTGAAAATCTTTTAAATAAAATAGTGTTATTGTTAGGGTAATGTGCCCTAAGAGCTTGTAATTTGTAAATATTTAAATTAAATAATAAATAAAATATATTTATTTTATTCAATTAGATGTGCATTTATGAAATGATTGCTTCATACAAATATCATGTAACATCCATGGTTACTTATATAGTCTCAAACTAAGTATATAAGTGTTATATACAAGAGGACTTAGTTTGAGATCAGTAATCTAAAGAGTCCGTAGAAAGCAAATAAAGCTGGGTATTTTGTTTGTGATAAATCTATAGCTGCGGTTCATTTTGTATTTGATACGATGATCCTATCCGAGATCGTTCATGTGATGACATGAAAATGGAGGCACCTTATAAAATAGAGATTATATAGGACTGGACCATGATAAAATGAATTTCTTATTAATGTCTGTTAAATAAAGAAATTCATATTTATCAACTAGATGATCATATATGGATTGATCTTAATCCTGAGTATTTTATGGACTCTTATTTGTTGAGTCATATCTTTTGATTTACATGAGTGAGACTGTTATAAATTTACGGTCAATAAGCTTCGTACTTTGAAGATGTGATTTAATAAATGGCTGGAAACATTTTACATAATAGTAGAATTCACTCCTTCTTGCGAGAAGTAGATGAGTAGTTCTCTTAAGTATTGATTCGGGTCTTAAATAATAAGAGCGCTCGACTTTCTATTTGTAAATAAATGGAAAGATAAATTCATAAATTATTATGAATATATTGTTCATTAGAGAATTAATGGTATTTAACGGAATAAGAAATAATTAGAGAGGTTTAACAGACTTTAATGACCTAGCTCTAATTACAAACTACTCTTGGAGGATCGAATCATATGAAATGATTAAATCGATGGACACTGAAAATTCAAATTGTATAAAACATCTATAATTTTGAGAGTGCAATCTTAAGTTTTTAGTAGAGTAATTTTAAGATTAATAATAGTGAATTATTTAATTAAAGAGTTTAATTAATAATTTCGATATTATTGGAGCTCAAATTATAGGTCCATTTGGTCCCCTTACTAGCTTACAACCACATAAAGAAACAAAGGGAAGAATATAATTGAATTGTTCAATTATAAGTGTACATACAATTTTATGAACACGTTCACGAATAATTTAAATAATTTGATTATTTAAATATAAGTAATTATTTAATTATTTGCAGAGGTTAAAAGTTTAATTTTAAATGGTATCATTAAATTATATATGATTTAGAATCATTTAATTTAATGAAAAATCTTTTAATTAATGGAAATAGTAATTTAATTTAATTGAAATTAGATTCCATATTAAATTAGATTAAAGAAGTTTTAATTTAATAGGAATTAGATTTCATATTAAATTAAAAGTAAAAAGTTTTAAACCAATAAGAAATTTGATTCCATATTGGATTTCAATTAAGTTTTTCAATTCAATTAGGAAATTGTATTCCTTATTAAATTAGAAAACTCTAACTCACCATTATAAAAAGGTGTTTTATATTGGTAACAAGATAGAGAGAAAAATAGAGAGAATTTTTGGCTACATGAACCAAAAATTTTCATTAATTAAAAAGATTTCATGATATAATTCTTCGAGATTGTGCCCACACACAATTTCTTTTGTGAAGAGTCATAGCAAGGAAGATCAGGTGATGAAGAATTTGCGAATCAAAAGGGATCAATTCAATCTTCATGCAATGTAAGATTTGATCTTATTAATTTAATTATTAAATTGTTATTACTAGCATCGATCGGGCGTGTTTTTATTTGAAATTTTTTTAAAATACACGTTTTCACATTAAAATCAAAAATCAATTTTTCCTTCAATTATGATATTTGAAAACTATTAAACGAAATCGTATTTTTATATGTGAAAAGTATTAAATTAAACTATTTTATTAAATGATTCTTGATGCATTTGATATGTCAAATTGTGAGTAAAGTGCCTTAGTTGAAATTTGTTATAAAACATTTTAAGAAAAATCGGATTGATATTTAACAATAATTCTTTTTAAATTGTAATTTGGGTTCTTTGTCATTTATTTGTAAAAGTATAGAAAAATTGTGGAAAAATTAATTTACGACTTGTAATTTTGAGAAATATTAATATATGTTGAAAATGGGGTGGATATAAATAGAAAGAAATGATTTTATATATTTTGTAATGTATAGTTGTCAGTAAATTGAATTACTTGGTGAATTTTTGGATATAAAGTTCAAAAATGATCGTTAAAAGTGATTTGTAAATTGAGCAAATTATTAGAAACCTTCCGTACATTTGTTTTATTATAATCGGAAACCACTTTTACCTTTTGTAATAATGAGCTCCCCTCTTCTAACGGGTTGATAATAGTTGATCATAAGAATTAACTGTAGCAGGGACATTTGGGTCAAGTTATTTAATTTTTATTTTTTTAAAAAAATTATATTAATTAATAAATAATTTAAAATATTTGAAAATTAAATAATTTTAAAATTAACAAAAATTAAATTTAAACTATAAAAATTATTTTAAAGATTTTTTAAATGGATCTAAATCATCCATCTCAAAGATGGACGGTCTAGATTAATTTAAAAAGAATAATATTTAAAAAAAAAAAAAATTGGTGGTGGTTTCTATCGGGTTCATCAACGTTCTGGGTTCATCTTGTCTGTTCCAACATCATCATTCATCAACATATTCTAACATAATCAATTATCAACACAAACAATCATCAACACAAACGAAACCACTACCATCATCATCAAACAAACCTAAGAACATCATCAAACAGACCCAAAAACCATTACCATCATCATCAAATAGACCTAAAAACCACTACCGAACCCAGTTTGAGCTGGGTTTTCGATCTGAAAACCTAGATCGATCTAGGTTTCCAGATCTGGAAACCCAAATCGATCTGGGTTTTTGATTTGAAAACCCAAACCTAGCCCAAAACCCAACCGTCCGATACCCAGACGTCGATCTGGGTATCCGGGCAAGAGAAAGAGAAGATGAAAATGAAGAGAAGAAGGAGAAGAAAGAGAAGAGATGGGAGAGGGGGAAAGATGGAGAGAGACCGATGAAGAAGGTAAAGAAAAAGAAAAGAAGAAGGAGAAGCGAGAGAAGAGAGAGAGAGACCGAGGGAGGAGAGAGACAGTGTTTTATAATTTAAATTTTAATTATTTTATATAAATTTTAATTAGTCAGGGGTATTCTCATCTTTTTACTCTATTTTGTTAATTTTCAGTTCTCTCAAATGGTCAACTATGGTCAAACCGTTAGTAGAAATGAGATCATTGTTATAAAAAGTAAAAATGGTTTCTGATTATAATAAAACAAATGTGCGGAGAGTTTCCAGTAATTTCCTCTTGTAAATTTCATTAGTTATTTACTTGTTATTTTATTATATTCTGAAATTGGAAAAAGTCGAAAGTGTAAATTTATATTATTATGGAATAAAGTTTTGTGAGCTTTAAATTAAGTGTACACCCACTAAGTAAAAATACTTAGCGCATTGGATTTTTCACGCACAAGTATATGGTTTGGCCAATGTAGATAAGGTTAGATAAGAAGACAGTTGTTGCATATCCTGCTAGTCACATCTTCTTATCTTTTGGATAGTTATTGTGTTCATGAGATTTTGTAAATAAATATTATAAAATATTTTAGTATTGTAAAGTTAAATTGTAAATAAATTGTTAATTATCTTCTAATTGGTATTTCATTTCGATTAATTTGATTTTTATTAAATGCTGTGTATATGACTGTTTGTATGGTGAAGTGATTTGGAGTCAGATAGAGGGTCCAAATTGAAAGTTGAGAAAGTAAATGTAATTTTAGAAGTGTTATCGCTTTCTTTGCAGGTTTTTAAAATTTTAAATTTTTCAAAAAATAGAGGAAACTCTGCTGGATTTTATTAAAAATAAAACTAATAAGGTTTCGAAATAGTAATAAAGTTTTTCAAATAGAATAAACAAAAATTTTTATAAGCATTTTAAACTAAAATTTTGTAAACGATTTACACGAATTTCAAGAAGATAGGTGATATCCTCTGTTTGGATCCCTGCTCCCTACGGGAGTCAGACGGAGGTTGTTACAGGACCTCAACAATCAAAAGTTTCGAAATTAGTATTAGAGTTAAGGAAAATTGAAGCAGATCAAAAACGAATCCATTCGGATAAATTTTAAGTAATCTTAAGATTATCAGACGAAAATATTCTTTTCGATTTTAGGACCGTGAAAGTATTTGAGGAATAATAAAATAATCTTAAGTGCCCGAACGTGAAATCAAATTCAAGTAAAGGTTCCGGATGTAGAATTAAGTTATAATAGGATTTCCGGATGGATCAGAAACAATTTCAAATATAAAATCGGAATGGGAGAATGCATGAAATTGGAACGACACATGGTGTGAAAAGAAGTGCATGTGTGACACAAGTAAGTCATACAAGTGAGGTTGATGACAAGTGTTAGGCAATCATGGTGAATGGATGACAAGTGTATGAATTTGGTGAAACATATGTAAGTTGAAATTAAGAGAAACAAAAGAGAGGAAGCAATTCATTTTTCCAAAGAAGAAAGAGAAACTTACAACAATTGAAAGAAAAAGGTCCATTCGGTCAAGAAAAACTGAGAGACAAGGAAATCAAGAGAGGGAAAGAGCTGGCCAAGAGCTATTCTAAGGAGAATCAAAAGGTGCATTCGGTCAAGACATCAACTAAGAAAGAAGCTTTTTCATTTCAGTCAGAACAAGAGAGAAACATGAAATATTTCTGTCTTGAGAGGGGAGTGAACTGTCGAGAGCTAAGCAAGAGAGACAGTTGCATTCAACCATTTTGAGAGGATTTCAATTGTATGCAAGTCATTTGGATTGAAGGGAGTTCACAATCAAAGAAGAAGCAAAAGTGTAGTAGCTTTGCATGTGGAGTTTGAAGTGTTTTTGAGTTGATTTTGAAGAGATAAGTTTATAAGTTAAGTTTCCATGGTTCTCTTTTTGGTGAAAATGCTTGAGTTATGATATTTGATGGATTATTGTGATATTATGTTTAGGAAATAGGATTTGAAACCTCATTAGTGTGGGGGTTCAAATGCATGTGAGTTTGGTGTGAAAATTTGATGAAATATATGTTGGATGGCTTGTATGTATTCAACCATGAAGAAGTTTTTGTGTTTCAAATTCATTTTTGGTTGTGTTGCCATAAGAAATGATGTAATTTTGATGAGTATGTAAGTGTTGATGTAAAGAAAATTTGGTGTTATAAGCTTGTGTATGGTTTGGCCAAGGTAGTGTGGAAATAGCCCAAATTGAGTTTGAGTTATTTAGGTATTTTTCATGCATGTATATGTATAGAAATATTGAAATTCGATGATAAAATTGAAAGCAAAAAATATTGATATACAAGCTGCCATGAATTTGTTATTAGTGTGTGGAAGTATTATACCATAAATTTTCAATGATTTGTATGATTTTATAGGTTATTTTGATAATAGAATTGTCATGGAAATTGATAGGAAACTCATTGGATATCAAATAGGCATTTAGCGGAAAAACTTTTCGCTATTGCGAAATTGTAAAGTTTTATGGATTTGATAATAATTTACACCATATTGTGTATGTTTGAGTGTATTTCAATGAGAAAAATTGAATAAGATGGATGGTATAAAGATTGATTTAAATTCGGTCAAAGTGACTAGAATGACTCTAAATTTTTGTTTGATGCATTAGTATGAAATGTAAGCTTAAATCGAAGTGATTTTCATGCATTGATATTAAGAAATTCAAATGAATATTGTGTGCGACTAATTAAAGTTAACACGACTTGGAAAAATGATATTTTGATATCTTTGTATAGTTAAAAGTTTATATGTTAATGCGTATGTTAGTTCTAAATGGAAATTCACTCGTATTAAAATGTAGGTGAAGTGGCAAGCGAAAGGAAGGCGTAAAAGGAGTGGTTTATATTGTATTAAAAAGCAAGTAGTGAGTGTAGATATTTACAAAGCTTTTATAAGTTTTATCGAGCAATTATTTATTTTTGCAATATTATGTTAGTAATTGAATTATCTTGATTTATTTATCAAGTTTTTAGCATGTTATTGTTTTTATTGTACTGCATGTATAGTTTATTAAATATATGATATAAATGTATTATTTCTAAAATTAAGTAGAGAATTTGAATAAAATACATGCATTGAAAATACATGCTAAGGAAATTTCGAAAGTTTTAGGCTTTTGCCTTATAAATGAAGTATTTCAATTTTAAACCGTAAGCTAAAGAACAAAATATTTACGATGCAAAATCAATATACTTTCATGCGAAATAAATATTAAAGTTTTAAGTATAAGTTTTAAGCATACTGAAAAAATTTTATATGTCTTTGGCTTACCTTAATACTAGTTAAGACCTAGAATCCCTTGAGAGCCAAGACCCAAGAAAAGGGCCCAAAGCGAACAGTCTGGATAAATTGTGATACCACCCTAGAATCCCTTGAGGGTCGAGACCCAAGAAAGAGGGTGAGTCACATTCTGTCTTGCGGATAAGTTATGATGTCATCCTAGAATCTCTTGAAGGTCGAAGCCCAAGAAAAGGGGTGGGCCACATTCCGTAGTTGTGGTGTCATCCTAGAACCCCTTGAGGGCTGAAGCTTAAGAAATGGGGTGGGCCACATTCCGTCTAGCCATGGATAAGTTTCCCCACGTTATCTCATAAGGCAAGTTAAAGAAAGAAAAATACGTCATTAGATGTGGGGTTTAGAAAACAAGAAAAATTTTCGATTTATGAAATTATCATTATAAAATTTCAAGTTGAAATATTTCTATACTATATGGGAGATTTACATTCCTTATTAGTTTGAAGTGAATTATTAGTTTTCTAAACTATTTTAGGAGAAGATATATTTCAAAAGCAACTATCATAGTTTATAAAAATTATCCACTCACTGAGTTATAAGACTCACCACTCTTTTCTCGTTTTGATAAAATCCTCCTCAAGTGTAGGTGCGAACAATCAGGTGGAAGGCACTCCGTCAAACACGCAGGCATGCTAAGGATGTGATGCTACTGCACTTGTTTGTTTTCAGAAATATCATGTACACGCAAAATTTTCAAGTCTCTATGCATGTTTTGTAAATATTATTTTTGGAAAACTTATACTCTTATACGCTGGTACTTTTATTTTAGATATACACGATGTTTTATTTTACATCAATGATTTCAGGATTATATTTGAAATGAACCTTTGTTGTGGTTGGTTGTGAAAAATGAAAGAGGGTCTGAGGCTCAAAAGTTGAGAATTACATGAGTTAGAACTGCACAAGTTTTTAGAAGTTTTTGCAAGGTAGAAATCTTTGAAAAACAGCTGTTGTGCTGTCAGATTTTCATAAACTCTATTTCGAAAAATGTTAATTTAAAACAAAAAATTTCCCACCCATTTTCATAATTAAAAGAAATTTTAAAAAGTTTCAAAAAGTTGTTAGTAAAGAAAACAGCTTAGCTTTACGAGAACTTTCCAGTCGGAGCAAATGCCGACTGGAAGGCCACAATAAGGTTGTCGAGCGAGTTACCTAGTTAGTAAAAGAAAAGGGGCCCCATCACTTAGAGTGCCTCGTATGAAGCTATACCAATACTGACTTGGTAATTGCTATTATAGGCGATCTTCACGAATAGTAGGTGCGTATCATAACTCCCCTTAAATTCCAGGACACATGTTCTGAACATAGCTTTAAGTGTCTGGATTATTCTTTATGACTGACCATCAATTTGGAGATGAAAGGTTGTGCTAAAATTTAATAGAGTACCTAAAGCTTTTTGCAAGCTAGGCCAAAACTTTGATGTAAACCTGGGATCACGGTCTAAAACAACAGAAACCGGCACACCATGGAGTCTGACTATTTCATCTATGTAGAGTTGCGTTAACTTGCTTAAGGGATAATCACTTCTGATTGGCAAGAAATGGGCGAACTTCGTCAATTTGTCAATTATCACCCATATAGCATCATGTCCCCTTTAACTATACGGAAGCCCTACTACAAAATCCATGGTAATCTTCTCCTATTTCCATTTTGGGATAGGGAGGGGTTGCAATAATCCTATAGGTTTCTGATGTTCGGCCTTTACATGCTGACAGGTGAAGTATCGAAAGACAAAATCTACTATTTCTTTTTTCATCCCTTTCCACTAGTAGTGCTCTTTCAGGGTATAGTAGATCTTCATACTACCCGAATGTATGGCATACGCTGAAGAATGAGCTTCCTCCATAATTTCCTTTTTCAGATCTTCCACATCTGGTACACATAGACGCTAGCCATCATCACTGTACCATCTTCCTTGATTGTAAAATCTGCTCTCCGACCATCTTCAATTTCTTTTCTTAATTTGATCAACTAGGGATCTTGTTTTTGTTGTTCCATTATCTGATCCACTAAAATGAGGCGAACATTAAAAGTAGCTAACAACAACCCTATGTTTGTCAAGTCTAATCTCACTCCTAAGGATCTCAGTTCCATAAAAAATGAAAGGTATATAGTCTTCAACTATGCTAGGGAACTCGTAGGTCTCCTGCTTAAGGCATCAGCCACTACATTAGCCTTTTCAGGGTGTTACTTTATTGTACAATCAAGTATTTTATCAACTCTCACCACTTCCTTTACCTCATATTTAGTTCCTTCTGAGTGTGCAAGTATTGCAGACTCTTATGATCCGTGAAGATCCGATAAGGGACACCATACAAGTAATGTCTCCAATTCCTCAATCCAAATACAACTGTTGCCAGTTCCAGATCATGGGTAGGGTGATTCTTCTTATGCTTTTTAACTGTCTGGAAGCATATGGTATGACTTTATCATTCTATATTAAAATACACTTGAAACCTTATCTCGAGGCATCACTATATACGGTGAAACCATCCTTCCCCATTGGCAATGTTAGTACAGGAGCTAATATTAATCTTCTTTTTAACTTATCGAAACTCTATTGACAAGCATCTGACTATTCAAACTTTTCTTCCTTTCTTGTTAGTCTGGTCAGTGAGGTTGCTATTCTGGAAAACCCATTAATGTACTTTCTGTAGTAGCCTGTTAATCCATGGAAGCTTCTGACTTCGATCACATTTGTGGACGGTCTCCAGTTTGTGATAGCTCCTATCTTTTGGGGATCCATACTGAGCTCTTCAACTGAAATGACATGACCTAAGAAAGCTAATTTTTCTAGCCAAAACTTGCATTTGCTGAACTTAACGTATAGTCGGTGCTCTTTTATGGTTTGCAACACTATCCTAAGATGTTCCGCATACTCCTATGACTACCTGAATACACTAGAATATCATCAATGAACACAATCATAAACTTATCCAAGTAGGCTGGAAGACTTTATTTATCAGGTCTATAAAGGCAGCTAGAGCATTCATCAACCTAAAGGGCATAACTAAAAACTCATAATGCCCATACCGAGTCTTGAAGGCAATCTTTCGAACATCTTCTTTACGAACTTTCAGCCAATGATAACTCGACTTCAAGTACACCTTGGATCTCTGTAACTGGTCAAATAAATCATCCATTCTCGGGAACAGATACTGATTCTGTATCATCACCCTGTTTAGCTATTTGTAATCGATGCACAACCTCAAACTCTCGTCTTTCTTCTTAACAAACAAAACTGGAGCCCCCCATGATAAGGTATTAGGTCTTATAAAACCCTTATCAAGAAATTATTCCATCTGTAGTTTTAACTCTTTCAACTCTATTAACGCCATCCTATAAGGAGTGATTGAGATCGGCCAGTTTTTGGGACTAAATCTATCTCAAACTCTATCTCCCTATCTGATGATAAACTTGGGAGATCATTCGAGAATACATCTGGGAACTCTTTGACCACCGGAATATCTTCCAATCAAACTTCATCCTTTTTTTGTTCAACTATATAAGCTAGATACCTCTGATATCCCTTACGAAGCATCTTACTAACAGTCATGACGGTCATAATACTGGTTGTAAGTACTTTCTATATCCCACGGAATACCATATCGAGTTCCCCTGATTTAGCCAAACTGACCTCTTTCTTATAATAATCAACCGTGGCCCGATATTTGGATAGCCAATCCATCTCTAAGATTACATCGAAATCCAGAATGTCTAACACAATTAGATTCACGAGAAACTTTTTGCCTTCTATCATAATTTTACTGTCCACTATTACCTTCTGAACCAATAATGAGTTTCCAATAAAGATGAAAACCATTACATCACTATCCAATGATTGTAATTATGTATTGGCCTTCATAGAAAAAGGTACGGACATAAAAAAAATATGTCGCTCCGAGGTCTATTAATGCATATGCATAGTGATCAAAGATAGAAACCATACTGGTGACTACCTTTGGAGTGGCATCCGCTTCTTGCTGGGTGATGGCGTGTAAAATCCAAAATCTCGTTCGTCAGAGAGCAAATTATTTTTTCGATGGATCGCGTTCGATCGAAAAAATATAATTCTCGAGTCTAAAAATATTCGGAATATTTATCTTAGAAGAATAAAATAAATTCGAGTTCGTAATGACGGATTCAAAATTTAAAAATAATTTTGAAGATGAAATCAAGTCATAAGCGGATTACCCGGACGGACGAAAGGAAACGGAATTCGATTTCGGAAGTTAAACAAGAGAATGCATGCAAGAATTTAATAAATTGATAAATGACGGACATGTGTCGTAGATGCAAGGAAATAGCAAGACAAGTGGCTTGATATTGAAGGCTTGCATGACAAGTGTCCAAGATGGTAAGCAAATGTCATTCATGCATGGAACAAGTTGACAAGTGGCATCATTTTGCAGCTTATATATATTTATTTGCAAAGCAATTTAGGAGGGATCAAGAAGCTCTCGGTCTCAGCATCATAAAAGGAATCACTCACTATCTTTCAAAACTCTCTCACAATCTCACTTCAAAAGAGAGAACAAGAAGCAATAGTCACAGTCTCTATTTCCAAACTCAAACCAAGAGAGTGATCGAGAGAGATAGAGAACAAGAGAGTGAACGAGAGAAGAAGAGAATTTGAGATAGCTATTACTAGACCAAGATGAAGCAAGGTTGAAGGAGAAGTTCAGATCTGAAGCAAAGCAACCCATGTCAAGCAAGCAAGAGGAAGGACCGTGAGCTGGTGCTGCTGCTGAGAACCCACCAGTGCAGATCGAGCAAGAACCTCCATCATTTCTCTTTCCCATTCGGTCCTCCACCAAATCTAGGAGTGATTCTTCAAAACCAGCAGCTGCATGTGTTGTCCAAGCAAGCTAGAAGGAGAATCTATTCATGCATGCAACTAAGGAAGGGTAATCAGCTGCTGTCAGACCGTGGAGAGCTGTTGCCTAGAGGTGCTGTTGCCGTGGAGAGCTGCTATCGTGAGTTGATGTTGCTGCCGTGACCTACAACAAGAAGAAAGTGAGTTGATGAGTGAGTTGAGTGTTGTCAGGTGAGTTTTTGAGTGCCATCGAAATAATTTCAGCTTGATTGGGTGTTGCTTGCTGCCGTGAGTTTAAGTGAGCGTCCTCTTACCGTCACGATTGTTCGAGAGTTGGTTCGAAGCGAAAAACAGTTCGAGTTGAGGTAAGTGCTGTTCCATTTGGTTTTGTTGTGTTTTTTCGAGTAATTTTTGAAGCTTGCATGTCAATTTTGGATTTAAGGAAGCTCTCGGATTATAGAAATGATATAGGCAGCTCTTTCGCGAGTGATTTTCGAAGCTTTCGAGTGATTTTAAAGAGGTAAGTTGATTTTATGGTTTTGGTTTGGATGAAAAACATTAGAATTGAGATATGGATTAATTGATGATGTTATGATTGGGTTTTAGGATTTAGAACCTCGTTAGCGCGGAGGTTCACTCGTTATTGTTCGATTGTGTTTTTGTAATGAAATTGTCAACGGTCGTTTTTGTTTTGAAATGGATTACGGGCTGTTATAGGAAAGTTAGGGGCTGTTAAGTTATGTTTTTAATTTCGAGCTTGTTGTCATGGAAAATGATTAGTGTGGATATATTTTAAAGTATTGGATAGCCGTTCGGATATTGAGAAATTGTTTCCGAGCGATTCGGATAAGTTTTCCGCGAATATGAATGTTTTTAGTTTGTGATTTTCGTTGTCAAATGTGAAAGTGTTTATGATGTTATCAAGCTGCCTTGAGACGTATTTAAGCCCGTTAAAGTGTTAAAGTTTGATGTTAGAATAGTTTGAAATGCATTTAAGTTAATCGGATAGTTTTTGTTTCGCGCGAAATTGTTAAATTATCGAAATTCGAAGTTGAATCGGGAAATGAATATTGTTTAGTTTGCTGCCATGTTTTTCATTTTTGTGCTTTAAAGTGTTTGAATATTCGTTTTCCATGATTTAAGTAAAGTCACGAGTAATATTAATGATAAGTTTGATTGAAAGCAAAGTAATCGCACGGAACGCTAAAAGCGATAATTCGCGATATCTAGTTGAAATCGCATGAGTTTTATGTTATTCGTTTGGCTTCGAATCTTCTTTTTATTGAATCCATTAGAATGTGATGTCGATGATGTTACTTTAGATTCGAATGGCATAGTTGTCGATTTTGTAATCGTAGAGTTTCGAGTAGATTATGTTGCGTTAAGGAATTGGTTTCGAGATAGTTTCCGCGTGTGAATATTAAGTGTAGTTTTCGCGCGAGCCATGTTTTAATGAAATCTCGATTGAAACCAATTGTAGGTGAACCGACGAGCGAACGAGATCCATATCGAGAAGTGGTGATAAATCATTGGAAGCAAGTGTGAGTGTGAATTTTCATAAAGTTTTCGTGACTTCTATTATATGAATATTTATTAATACGATACCATTTTAGTTAAGATTATTATGTTATTGGAGCAAAATTTTTAGAATATTATCGTTTTCCTTATAATGCATGTATAGTTGTAAATATACATTATGAATGTATTTAGCCTTGAAGTAAAAAGAGAATAGAGAGTGTAAATGAAATACATGCATGGAGATACGCGAGAAAGTTATTTTGAATAATTTAAGTTGTTGCCTTAGGAAGAAAGTTTTTCGGTTTAAACCGTAAACTGGAAAACGAAATACTTAGAAGATATTTCTAAAAGTGATTAATATGCTTGAATACTAAGTAAATATATATTAAGCATGAGTTTTAAGTGTATTAAAAGATTTTTAGATGTCTCTAGTTTATCTTGATCTCTAGCATAACCCGGTCGAAGTACCCTATGCGTGTACGGCTTAAGATACGAGGGAAATTGTAATCCCAAGTTCCCGTATGCCTAATAGACGGGGGGAATCGTAATCCCAAGTTCCCGTACGGCTTAATATTCGGAGGGAATCGTAATTTCAAGTTCCTGCATTTCCTGATGTTGGGGGGAATAGTAATCCTAAGTTCCCGCATCTGAGCACACGCAAACAGAACATTTCTATTATTTCATGTTATGTAGATAATTAGCTTAAGAGCTTAAGAGAATGAGTTTTCCCTGAGTTACCCTTCTAAGATAGTAAGAAAATGAAATACGTCAATAAACGTTAGTTTAGAATAATAAGAAAAAATTCAATTACAAAGAGTTTACTAAAAGAATCTTTTGCTTAAATGAGCTGTATTGTTTTCAAAATAACATTGAAAGCAGAATTTGTTATTAAGTACACTCACTGAGTTATTCTCACCATTATTTTCTGTCTTATTTAAAATCCTCCCCAGGTGCAGGTACGAGCAACGCGGCGGAAGTATCTTCATCGGACGTATAGACGAGCTAGAGACGCGACCACGCTGCACTAGTTTTAGACAAGTTATCATGTACTGCATTTACTATCGTTTTCAAATTTCTCAAGTTTTGTAAATATTGTTTTGGATAAAGAATTTTAAGTGAATATCATGCATGATGTTTAAGATTTTAATTAAGTTACTTTCCATATCATTGAAGGATTGTGAAATTGAAAAAGGGTCTGAGGCCTATTAGTTACGAAAATATTTAGAATAAAATTATACAAGTTTTGTGACATTATTACAGGGTGAAAATTTTAGAAAAACAGCTGTTGTGCTACCGGATTTTCGTAAAACTCTATTTCATAAAGTTATTTTCAACGAACAAAATTCCTACCAATTTTTAGAACTAAAAGGATTTCAAATATTTTCAGATAAGAAAGAGGCTTAGCTCCACAGAAACTTTCCAGTCGGAGCATATCTCGACTAGAAAGCCACCGTGGGGTGTCGGGCAGGTTGCCTAGCTAGTATAGTTAGAAAGGGGCCTATCACAGCGAACATTTGGGCCTATGTATGAGGTGCAAGTACTTTCCATATCTCACGGAATACCACATTGGGCTCCCCTAATCTAGCCAAATCGACCTCTTTCTTATAATAATCAAATGTGGCCCAATATTTGGATAGCCAATCCATCCTTAAGATTACATCGAAATCCTAAATGTCTAACACAATTAGATTCATCGGAAACTCTTTCCCTTCTATCACAATTTTATTGTCCACTATTACCTTCTCAACCAATAATGAGTTTCTAGTAGGATTGAAACTATTACACCACCATCCAAGGATTGTAATTATGTATTGGCCTTCACAAAAAAAGGTATGGACATAAAAAAATGTGTGGCTTCGAGGTCTATTAATGCATCTGTATCGTGATCAAAGACAGAAACTATATCGGTGACTACCTTTGGAGTGGCATCCGCTTCTTGCTACGTGACGGTGAACATTTGGGCTTGTGTATGGGGTCTACCTGGCTTACTCATAGGAGGTATTCCTCTACCCCTTGTACCTCTAACTGAAGCTATGGCACTCCATCCTCCAGTCTAAGACCTCTACCTTCCTATCTCTGCCCAACGCTAGCCTGTGTGAGTGTTGCTAAGGGTCCAGCCTCCAAACTTGCAAAGGTGGCTAACTGTGGGTACTCTTTCACATAGCAGTGCCTCTCGTCCTCATCCAACATTCGCTTGTATGTCTCTTCCCGTATGTACTACACTTTGGCACTGAACTCCTTGTGTCACAGGAGCCTCCGGGCACTGTAGATGGTTTTACTGACCCTTAGTTGGATGATGCTGTAACATGCCATCTCGGTCTCTAGGAAATTAATTAAATATTGATTTTGATTAAGGAATAACGGAATAAATAATCCCTTCGGATCCGAAAGCGTAATAGAATTTTTATAAAATTATCGGATGGGTCCGGGGATAAGTAATAAATTCAAATTTATAAAATAAATTAGAGCGACCAGATTCGAATAGTTATTCGGAGTCTAATGAAGTTTTCGTTTGTAAAATTAGATTTTAATAAAATTTCCAAGCGGATCCGAAGCGAAAAGCAAAAACCGTAAAACGTGAAATGAATGCATGAAAGTTGGTGCATGGGAGATTATGCTTAGTAGGAAAAGTCATGAAATGAGAGAGAGTGAGAGGTTGCATGGGAGACATGTGTCATTCATGCATGCACTCAAGTGACATGTGTCAAGAGATCATGGGCCATATATAAATTAAATTGAAAAAGTGAAAGGAAGACATCATTCTCGTCACTTTATGGATTCAAAAGCCGAGAAAGTATGTTGGTAGGAGAGAGGAGTGTATTCTTGGTCAACAAACATCAATTGAGATTTCTCTCATTCTCGGTCACCATTTTAATTGCCAACCAAGAGAGCTGCAACGTCTTTTTCTTCTAAAATCCAAAGTTGAGAGCCCACCTTGAAAGGTAACCCAAAACCAAGAGACACACTCGGTCAAAAGCATCACCAAAACAGCCACTCAATCTTTCCATTCCCATTTCACCGTGAAGAGAAGGTAAGTAAGTGCAGCGACCAAAACCGAGTGCATGTAAGGAAGAAGTGCAGATCAGACCTTGACCGAGAGCTACCTTGCTGCATGTGGGATGAGCGACCAAAATCTGTAAGCTTGTGTGTGTGTGCAATCGTGAGAAGGACGAGAGAGAGTGCTGGCAGCTCAATACTTCAGATCTGAACCAAGAATTTGTGCATGCAATGAGAGAGCTGAAACCAAGAGCTTGCATCCAAGCTTGAGGGAGAGCAGCTCGTGAGAAGGGGCTGTTCTTGAGGTCTGCAGGTTCTTGGTGGTGTGAGAGCATGTACAGCTATTAAAAGAAGCTCAAGCTGCAGTATAGAAGCTTGAGAATTGATCAAGGAGCAATCGGTTGAGGGAAGATGGTTGCGGCAGCAGTTTTCAGGTACGGTGATCCAAAATCTATTTTGGGCATGTAATCTGGCAGTTTGTGAGTGTTTGTAAGTTGTTTTAAGTAATTTTGGTGTAAATATAATATTTGGTTTAGTGGGGAGGATGATAGCTTGTGCTTGTAGATAAAAAGAAAGGAGAGCGGCTGGTTGCCATGAGTTTGTGAGCATCGTCTCACCGTCATGGTTGTTCGAAAGATATTTCGAAGCGAAAATTAGCCCGTGTTGAGGTGAGTTGCTACCCCATTGGTCTTGTTATCATGTTTCGATTAATTTTTAAGAGTTAATCATGTTCGTTTAGATTTAAAGAAGCTCGCGGATAGGAGAATCGATACAGGTAGCCCATTCGTGTGTGTCCCTTAAAGTTTCAAAGCTTTCGAATTGATTTCGGAGAGGTAAGTTCTAATTTATGGATTTCGTTTGCAATAAAAATATTTATGATTTAGTTGTGGATTAAATTGATGATGACATGATTGGGATATAGGATTTAGAACCTCGTTAGTGCGAAGATTCGTTCAATATTGATTCGATATGTTTATGAATGAATTTTGATATTGAAAGTGCGTTGCGAAATCCGTATAGGGGCTGTTATGTTTTGCTTTTAGTTTCGAAATCGTCGACATGAAAAATGATTCGCAACGATATACTTTAGAGTATTGAAAAGTTATTTGAATATTGATAGATCGTTATCTAGTGTTTTGAGCAAATTGTCCGTGAATTCGAATGTGTTAGTTGCGGTTTTAGCGCCGAATAAATTTTGATTAGTATGCCGGATGTTGAGTGCTTATAGATGTAATTCAAGTGAATAAATATGATGAGAATGATTATGAGATCGCATGATGGACTGGTTAGAAAAGAATGTTACGAATTGAATGAAATTCGATTGTGTTGCTACGCGAAATGTTTTGAATAGTTTGGATAAACTTTTTTTTTTTTTTTTGCTTCGCGAAAGGGTTGTTTTGTTGTGCATTTAATTCAAGTTACGCAAAGAATTTTCGTGCATAAAAATATGTAAAGTTGGCGAATCCTTAGAGTTAAAAACAAGCAAGCAATAAAAATATGTAATTGAGTCTCATGAACTGTTTTTATGTGCAGATTTTGTGAAACTTAAAAACTGTTTTGTGTGCAGTTTTTATGCACGATTAAGGGCTGTTATTGAGTACTTTAAGAGCTATTTTCATGCAATAAAATGAGCTGTTATAGGGCTGTGTTAGTGAGCTGTAAATGTGCTAGTCATTGGCTGTCAAAACACGGTGTTATGTGCTGTTTTCAGGACCGTTATGCATGCTGTTTTTGGGCTGTGTGAATGTGCACCAATTATTGGGCTATTACAAGCCGTTTTGATGGACTATTATATGCTATTTTTGATGAGCTGTTTTGGATTGTTTTTAGTGCGGTAAAAGCAATCGTAACATGCTATCATGAGTTGTTTTAGCGTCAACGTTGCATTGAATATTATGTAAATGATTTTGCGATTGAAATCGCTTGTGATGTTACCTAAAAAGATTAACATTAAATGTATAGGTAACGCGATGGCAATATCGAATAAGTTGTGAACCTTGCGTTAAGATGGCATATGAGTGTAAAAATTATTTTGCCATTGATAAAGGGCAATCAAGTATGTTTTCATGAAATGTTATTAAATGTTTTACGATGTCCTCCCTTATGGAACTTCACGTTTAAGCATGAGATGTGAACTATATTTGATATGCAGCTTACTTTATAAATGATTTATAACGCCTATGGTATTCCTTAGGATATTTATGTTACTGTCGGTAATGGTAGAGTACCCGAAAAACGATGTAGGATTTCGCCTAGGAGTTGTGATGTAGGATTCCACCTCTCCCTAGGGTATATTATTATGCTAGTATTCCGTTACTTAGTTACCGATCATATGGTCCAGCGATATAGGATTCCGCTCTGCCATATGCCTAGGGTGCCATTAGGTAAATAAATGAATGGTGGTTGATTTATTTTATGAATACAAAATGGATCTTAATTAACATGTATACCACCATTTTTGTTTTACAAATTTATGTTAAACTGAAATGATATAAGTTGCTGAAATTTTTATTAAAATTTACAAACTGTTATGTTTATAAATGAAATACTGGTTTTTTCATAAAGTGCAGCTTATCTATAAATGTTTTATCAAGCCAATGGTGCTTCCTAGGGTGATTTCATGACATTGTCGGTAATGGTAGAGTACTCGAAAAAGCGATATAGGATTCCGCCTGGGAGTTGTGATGTAGGATTCCACCTCTCTCTAGGGTATATTATTATTCTAGTATACTACCTGTGCGATGCCGGATTCCGCTACTTGGTTACCGATCATATGGTCTAGCGATGTAGGATTTCGCTCTGCCATATGCCTAGGATGTCATAGGTGAATAAATGATTGGTGGTTGAATTACTTTGTTATTACGCTATGATTTTTAATAAATGTGTATACCACCATTTTGATTTCACAAGTTTATGTTATACTGAATCGATATGAGCTGCTGGATTTGAATATGTTTTATGAAATATTTATGAACATTAGGGAGGATTTACGATTATGTCTAACTATTATGAGAAAAGAGATAAGTTACATTAAGTACTATGTGCAAGATATAAATTCATGCTAAGTAACATGAATTCTTATAAACGTTTAGACATGGATAAATTCTTTTAAGCTTACAATATCTTATAAGTTTATATAGAATTGCATACCACTTACTGAGCTAGTTAGTTCACTACTTCTTGTTTGTTGTCATGAAAATCTTTACAGGTGTAGGAGCGAATATTCAAGGCAAGCGATCTCTGATGCAAAGTTAGGCGAGCACATCTGACGACTGCTACTGTAAAAATTAATATAAGTATTTTGAGATATAATGAATATACATGTTGCAAATACTTTTGACTTTGTACTGATACTTATGATTTGTATACATATTAAATAAATTTCAAATTGAAAATAGTTTTAATTTAAACGCTTTTATTTACTTTGGGAAGTGGAAATAAATGTATGCCTTTGAAAATGTTCATAAACTAATTCACAGGTGTTTTGAAAAGGTTGGAAATATCGGTGAAACAGTCGTTGTGCTGCCGAAAATTTTTTCACCCTAAATTTTGAAATGAATGAGAAATG
The DNA here is from genome assembly GCA_022984855.1 of Dimocarpus longan. NCBI lineage: Eukaryota > Viridiplantae > Streptophyta > Magnoliopsida > Sapindales > Sapindaceae > Dimocarpus > Dimocarpus longan. The sequence goes on along the minus strand of CM041015.1, from coordinate 15,817,927 downwards.
AAAATTTGTTTTACGGTTTTACTTCACAGAGTCCTTTTAAGTCACCTATACGAAGACTTTAAGGATTTTGTGGAGTGTCGGGAGGGTTCCGCTCAGATTCAGATAGAGAAAATCCGAGTTGGGTCCTTTTAGATGCTCTTTGGCTCATCCTCTTACCACCAACCCATCTGGACTTGGTCTTCTTTCTAGCAAACTTGTTAGGCCTTTCTTTAGGCAGATAGAATCTACTGCGCTTGCTTTCCAACTTCCCATGCTGGGCTACAGCTGTCACACTTCTTTCTACTTTTAGTGTAGCCTCAACTAATTCCTATAATGCTTCTAAAAGACCCATGAAAAATGAACTCTGAGGTTGGGATTTAGATCTGCCATGAATCTCTTGTACTTCTGTTTTTCATCCTTAAAGATGAATGGGATAATCCAGACTAGCTCGTAGAACTTATTTTCGTGCTCGGTCACATATGTCAATCTCTACTCTAATTTGAAAAATTCTTTAGTTTGGGCATCTGTGTAGCCTTTTAGGTAAAATTGATCTGTAAACTCTCTCCGGAACAATGCCCATGACACCCTCTCTGGATGTTGCCTCTCTAGAGCCTTCCACCAATCTTTTGCTTTGTCTTCCAGGAGAAAAGAGGAGACTAGGACTCTCTGTTCATCGGAGCACCCTATCACTCTATAGATCTCGTTGACCCTATCCAACCATGCTAAGGAACTCTCTGGGTCACCACTCCTATCGAACGATTTTTCCTTCAGTTTGTAAGCACGTTGGATCTAGCATTTCGGTTCCTCGGGGGCCTCTCGCGGTTGACGCATTACCGCCATTAGTATTTGGGTGACCTATTCCACATTCAAATTTTCGTTGATCGGTTTCACTGGTCCCAACAGTCTTGGATGGGGCTGATATACAGAGGCATCAGCAGACCCCGTCACGTGTTCTGCCTCTCGGATGGATGGTACATCAGGTGCAGAAGCCTCTTGAATGGCTCTTTGAGGAAGTTTGCGACTTCGTCGGTGCATATTGTTGTGATTTCAATAAAAATAAAATCATGAAACACTTGAAACTTTTGAAATCATATACATGACAATTAATGAAAACGTGTCTCTTTTGCTTCATTCGCACAATAATGTAAAACTAAACATTTTATAAGATCAAAACATAAAAACATATAATCCTATTTCAAAACCTTAGCTCTAATACACCCTGTCGCTATACAATCATTTTCGTACAGACGATAGCCTCACGGTGGCCCTTCAGTTGATATCTAATCCGGCTAAAAAGTTCCCGTGAAACTAAACTGGTTTTTTTTTTTTTAATTGAAAACCTTTTTAGAAACCTCTTTCCTAATGGAAATTGGTGGAAAATTTTTCTTTTTATTAGACATTTACAAAATATAGTTATACAAATTTTGCCAGTATGACGGCTGTTTTTCTGAAAATACCACCCTGTAAAAATTTACAGAAATTTACACACTTCTAAAAATAAATAATTTCTTAATTTATGGGCCTCAGGCCCTCTCTTTTTCTAAATCCATAAGTAATCACAAACATGCTATCAATTTAAAAGGCAATATGAAAATCAATTTCATGTCATGCACAATTACATTTACAAATTTTTCAAAACCACATATAATTGCATACATAAGTTATGATACAAATTTTTCAAAATTCAAAGTATTTATATCAATTACATATATACACAACAACACATGACTAATTCTTCTACTTGTGGATCGAAGTCCCGACAACTGATGCACTTGTACCTTTACCTGCCCCTAAGGAGGTTTTATTTATAAAACACAAAATAATGTGTAGCTCAGTGAGTGTCATAAGGTTTCATTCCAAACTTGATTTTATAAAATAAACCTCCCTAAAGTTTTGAAACATTTTATAAACATTTAATCGTTGTAACACAAAAATCGATTTTTTTGAAAACCATATCATAATTTAGTGCATAGAAAAACATTTATCATAGATAAAATTTTATGCATCATAAAACTGCATTATAAAAAAACATGTTGTATGATTTCAGTTTTCTACTGTAAAATATAAACAGTGGAGGTGATAAAGCTCTCAAAAATTTCTGAGTAAAGATAAGTCAACCACTGACAGTTTGTACTATATGATGCACTAGGTATGAAGCAAAAATTTTTCTCACTTGAGCCTTGTCAGAATTTACCCTTGTTCAGGCTATCTATCTGGTTTTGCGTAGCGGAATTTTTCTTTCACTGCAGAGCAGTATTTTTTCTCACTCAGGTGGAAGCTAATTAATAATATATTCTGTATATACATAGGCGACACACAGAACTAAACTGACTAGGATATTCCCTCTCATTGTTAGTGACAAACACCCCCGACACTGCTAATGCACACTTAGGGTACTCAATCTCAAGTGAAGATATTTGAAATATCTATAAAACATACCATAAGCTTACAAATACATTTCCAACAAACTGTTTTTCATAATAAAATACACTTTTTATATAAACTTTCCAAATTCAAGTAATCCGCATCTCGTGTAAAAATTTTACAATCCATGCAAAACGTTTCATATAGAACTCATTTAATTCAAATTCAATCTTTAATATATCATGGTATAAACTTTTAATACATCATATTAAAACATTTTAAAAAGACACTCACCGATTATTAACTCACAATCACGTACGATTTAGGGTTCTCTCGATTCCGAGTTACCTACATATTTTCGTATTCTATGTTTAGACAATGTCACAACTAATTTAACCATGCATATACACTATCATTGGTGTATTAACATACAAAAAAAACATTTAATTATATAGGGATTCCAAACACCCTTTATTCAAGTCATAACGACTCCAATTATTCACACATACTTTCCGTTTGAATTTCTCAATATTTTTGTATGTAAAACATCTCAATTGGAATTCAATTTTCATCTCAATACATTAAACAAACTTATGGACCATTTTAACCCTATGTTGGCTAAATATGCATCACCTTTTACACTATCAATCTAATTAAATTTTTCTCATCAAAATCACATTCCAATACATGCAAAAATAATGTCAAACCAAGTTAAATTCATAAAACATAGCAAACTAGTTCTTTTCAATTTCATGCCAAATTCATCACTAAAATAGCCCACAAATTCACACAAAACAATAAAAAACAATCATCTATCACATCGAACCTCTTATGGCCGAATACATAGCAAACTAGTTCATCATACTTTTGATTTTCATTTCAACATTTTAACTTGATATTTTAGCATATCTTCATGCATGAAAATACTCAAACAAATTAAATACAACTTGAATAATCTATTTCTTTCTTTGGCCGTGTATGACATCCAAACACACACCATGACTTCTTCAAGTTTTTCACTTGAATTTCAATCAAAATCACAATAAATCTCATGCAAAATAACTAGTTCACAAACTAACATCAATTTAAACTTGAATCAAAAAATTATTTGCATTAGTATGCTTACCAAATATTCTTAAACCTCTAGCCTTATTTTCTCACCAATTTGAAGTCTCAAATCTTTGAATCCATACATAAAAATCTCATTAAAATCATATACAACTCATTAAAAAACATGAATCTAACTTTTCACACATAAAAGTCAAGGAAACTTAAACTTTATCACTTGAAAACCACTTGATCTTATTGGATATCACTTCTAGGCTTGTCACAACCTTTTCATGGCTTGAAAATCACTTAAAAATTGCTGAAATCCATGAAGAACAACGGTTGTCCATGGTTTTGTGCTTGGTCGAACAGCCCCTGCAGTTCCTCCACTTTTCTTTCTTGATTCTTCTAGTCACTTCCACTATATATAGACTTGAATAGTCTTAACAAATTGCCCCTCAAGTTTGTGTTATAATTACAAGCATGCCTTTGATTTAATTTGCAAGTTTGCCATCCTTATCTCTACATTCTTCCACACTTTTAAATTTTCCAAAATTGCACTTGCACTTGCACATACCTCTAACTAACTTAATTACTCATGCCCTTTCTTGAAAATTTACTCAACACTAATTGTATCATATACTTTAATAAATCACTATACTATTTTCGTATTCAAAATCATTTCCAATCTATTCTGAAATTTTTATCATAACTCAGTCTCACATCGAAAATTCTACCAAAATTTGATTACGCATCTTGACACATTAAATTATTTCTTTATTCTATAAATAATGGTATACTTGTAACACCCCTAACCTCGATTTTCCGTCGGATTGAGATTTGAGGCAAAGAGCGTTACAGTTCCGAACTGAAAATTCATTTATTCATTTATTAAAAAAAAAAATTCTTACTAAAAGAAATGGAATTACCACTAAAAGTTTTATGATATATAAAAAAAAAAACTTTAATATTATTTTCTTTTTTATAATTTTAGAAAATGCGGCAGAGGTTCCTCTGTTTTTTTGAAAATCCAAAATTCAACCTATAAAGAAAATGATAACACTTCTATAAAAATTTATTCCTCAACTTCAATTCGGACCTCCCGTCCGATTTCAAAAATCACTTCAATAAGCAACCAATTAACATAAATATTTAATCCAAAATTCAAAATCCATCACCATAAAACTTTACACTACATACTTATCAAATAATATACATAACTTACAAATATTTTAAAACTTTAATACAAATTGTACTTTATAGACTTTTAAATTTAGAAACTTACACACATACATGACGGTGCCCATGCATATACATTCATGAATACAAAATGATTATTACCCAAAAAATTTATGTCGAATGTGACTCGTGAAAAATCTATAGGTATGTCGTCTTCAATCTTTATCTACAAGCCCAAATCATCTACCTGCGCATGGTAAATCCAACGCGCTAAGTATTTCTACTTAGTGGGTATACACTTAATTTAAAAATTCATAGGATTTTATTTCCTTATAATCTAATTTCATAGAACTTTTCAATATCTTAAAGAGTTCAGAAATATCTTTAAGAGTTTAGAAATATAATCAAATAAAATTTTCACCATACTTTAATTTTACTCAAAACACTAGTAATGAAATGCATAAAAGTCATGTTTCAAGTATGACCTTACAAAAATCTAATTTTTCTCAGTTTCAAATAATCATGTTATGACACACTAGTAAATAAATATGAATATAAAATTACTTTTGATAGTCATTTTGAAACGATTTTCACCAAATATTTTTCTTTACTAAAATTTCACAATTAAATCAATTTACTAATAAATACACATACAAAATGCGTACAATTTGTTATTAGTCATATCAATTTCATTTCTAACAATTCTATTATATATCGCTATGGAAACACTTTACAATTGATTACACATATCAAATACATAGAAATAATTTTTCATCTATTTACCCATAATCTATTTCTAAATTTCATATTCACATTTACTAATTACTCAATTTACTAGCAATTTTATATATCAAATACATAAAAGTATTTCTTTCCATTTACCTCGACACAATTTTCACCATAGGTGCACATTTTTCAATGTTTACTAAAATTCATAATCAAATCGGTTTACTCATAAATGTACATTCAAAATACATATATTTTATTCTTTATCACATAAGTTCGATTTGAAAGAAAATTTTATTTCAAATTCCTATTCAAACACATTACTTAGAATCATATATATCAAACGCATAACGATCATTTTCTATATATATATATTTATATATATAAATTGTTTTCAGATTCTTAAACTTTTATTAGAAGTCACACATAAAAACTACTTTATTAATAATTACACATACAAACCACATAAAAATCAATCTGATCATAGGCATTTTATTAAAAGTTTCAATTATCTAAATTATATATTTAATATACATACTACTTAGTAATTCGATTTGTAAGAATTTGACTAATAATTATTCTTATCAAATACGTAATACTTATTATTCCTATATATATATTTATATATAACACGATTTCGTTTAATAATTTTCATTTCAACTTTTTAACACTGTAACTCAATGTCATATTTTCAATAATAAGATCAAACAAAATACATAAATAATTAGCTTTTCAAAAACACATATATCAAACATGATTCAATCACCGAACTTTTTCGGAATCCATCAAACACATTTACACTATTATCATTTCAATTAAATTTCAGATCTTAATCATCATTATATTTTTGAAAACAATACGTTATCGTCAAATAAAATCAAAACACACTCTACGAATTTTAACAATATTTTCGTAATACATAGAGTAATCAGTTAAAAATTATAACCAATCGAAGAGTTTATAACATAATATCAATTAATAAATAAAAATCTTAACATTAATCTTTTCAAATTTCATTTGTCACATTTAATTACAATATTGCCATTTTCTTAAATCAGAGCCCTTTGTAAAATTCTGTCACGATACCATGGATCAATAACGGGTTTACTGGCATCAGCCAGACTAAACGGCAACCCCGACAACGGCCATTCGGTGTCTATCCGCCGGGTCGCATAACATGATCTGTTTATGTTTCGAGACCGGGCATTCAATGCCTCTCAAAGTCCATCATACAACGTTTGAAATCAATCGTAATAGTGCAGTACTGCTAATAATCACCCTATTGGCTAGCCAACTATCAATCCCCACCTACCGATGATTAGTTTTAAGCAGGCCCTTTATAATTTTTCAAGACTTCAAAATTTTCAATTTAAAATGAAAATTTTTAATCGCGTAAACTTTTTATTACATATTTAAATCAATTCATCGAATTTCTTCTGGGCATCACTTATGATCATTTCAAATGACCATTTCGCCCCTAGTTTTCATATCACATCTTAACACAATACTTATCAAATTTCTCATGTTCTAATTTAATCTCAAAAGAGGAGAATCTCAACTTTTTCATTTTCAATTCCGAATCCGTTATACATATCATCAACACAACAACGAAAGCGAAAAGACGAAAATACCCCTAAGACATGCTATATTTCAACTTAAGCCATAAGAGGTTTTATTTTGCGAAATTATTTTCGAAACCTTTTTTCATCAAATAAATTCATCCAGTGGCATGCAATTATTATATAATTAACACTCAGAACCATTTGATATCTCAAATAATCAAATTAAACAATTTTTCAAAGGGATTTACACATGGATGTCAAACTAATAAACGTAACTTTTTATTCCAACCATTATTTTATCATAAAAACTACGTGAATATCATTCAAATATCACACGAATGGAAAAGAATTGACAAAAATGTCCCTCGTTTCTTCTCTACTTAATATTTGGCTAAAGGATTATTTTTCGAAAATGTTTATGAAAATTATTTGTCACCCCATTTTTCACTTCAATAATATGTCAATAACATATCAAATTATTTAACACATCAAAGAAATAATTTTATCAAGTTTCAAATAAATTTACATGTCAATATCAAACTAATAAAAATAAAATTTTTCAACGATGTGTACACCAACCTTATAGGCTTGCTTTTTAACTTTTCATACACCCAATAAGAGGTTTTCACGCCTCCCTAACCTTCCCTAAGTCCTCTGAAATTAAACCCTCACTTAGGGTTTCAAAAATAAACAAAAATAAACAATAACATCAATTTAATAAATCAAACTACTAAAATAATTTTAAATACATGTTTATTGATGTATTTAACACATTTTTAAGCAAAATCCATCACAAAGTCACATACCCATGCCCATATACCTCATTTGACTTATTTATATCCGAAATCAAACTTGAAAAATAGATGGATTTTAGTGATTTTGAGATTAGGAATGGATAGATTATAAAAAAAATTAAAAGATTAAGTAAATTAATTGATAATTAAAACAAAGAAAATGAAGAAAATGGGAAGAAGAAGACTCACGGCAGAGCAAGAAAGAGAGATTGAAAAAATCTGGAAACAAAAACTTTTATAATCACCAACTTCTCATAATTATCATTTGCCCCAAAATTTTTGTTATTTACAAATTGACCCCAAAACTTTTTATTTTCTGCACTTACACCTCTACTCACATGCTAACATCCCATTAGACATTCTAGTCAATACATCATCCCATTAACTCATTCAAACTTATCCATAACCTTATTTTATTCAAAAATAATTAATTTATTTTAATGAAAAATAATAATAATAATAATTATTATTATTATTATTATATAATAAATTCTTTATTCACTCAAAAATTATCTCCTACAATATAATCCAATTTCACTATCCTAACCTTTCCATTTTGCTACTTATTTTATTTAAATTCGAAAATAATTCTTTAAGGGGAAAAACGTTTTTGAAATTATTAAATTTCACCAATTAAAAATTAAAACATTTTACAATCACGCGAATTTCATTAAATTCAAATTTATTCCCATTTAATAAATTACTTATGAAATCAATAAATAGTAATCGGACGGAAATAAATATCGAGACGTTACAATACTTATACAATATATTTACAATGCTAAAATTGGAAGGGTATATTACACCAAAAAACAAGTGGGTGGACACAATTATATACAATTGTGTTCACTACTAATGAATTCTTTTCTAAAAAGAAAAAACAATATTTGTAAGAGGTGAGTGTTGAATTTGATTATACAGATAAGAAAGATACAGATTCTTCTTCTCTGTATTATACCGTAAGAAAACTTTTTCTTTTCTGTTTCACAGAACGTACAGTAGAAAATCAAAATAACTTCTATTCTGAAAAGAAAACTATTTCTTTTCTATTTATAGGCAACCAATTAGGGTTTTAATTAATCAAAATTAATATTGAACCCCATGTTTATTAAAATTAAACTTTTACCCCCTATAACATAATTAATTCAAAATTAATTCATGTTATATTTTGAAATCAAACTCGTGACCTCTAATAAATTAATTCATAATTAATTTATACTAGAGTTACTATTGAGAATCGAATTCAAGACCTCTTAATAAATCAATTAAATAATTATTAATTCATAATTAATAATTAACTAATTAATTATTACATAATTTGAATAATCAATATTATTCAAATATTAAGTGAACATAAATTTTGTTACTTACGTAACAGTTATAATTGGATGGTCCAATTACAATATTCTATATACAAGTTTTTTATAGTAAAATGAACTATCAAGAGAGCCCGATGTACTTACAATTTTGAGCTCCAATAATATCGAAATTATTAATTAAACTCTTTAATTAAATAATTTACTATTATTAATCTTAGAATTACTCTACTAAAAACCTAAGATTGCACTATTAAAACTACAGATGTTTTTATATAATCTGAAATTTTTAGTGTTCATTGATTTAATCACAACATATAATTTGACTTCCCATAAATAGTTCATAATTAGAGTTAGATCAAAATATTCGTTTTACCCCACTAATTATTTATTGATTCTTAAGTACCATTGATTTTCTAATAAATAATATATTCATAACAACTTATGAATTTATTTTTTCATTTACATATGAAAAGAAAGTTGAGCTCTCTTATTATTCAAGACCTGAATCAACCCTTAAGACTTATTTACTTCTCCCAAGAATGAATGGATTCTACTATTATGTAGAATGTTCCCAATTACTTACTAAATCATATCCCGAAAGTACCAAGTTATTAACTAGGTATCTACACCGATTTCATCCATGTAAATCAAAGGATATAACTCAATAAGCAGGAATTCATAATACACTCTGGATTAAAATCAATTCATATATGATCATTTGGTCGATAAATATAAATCTTTAAGTTTAACGGATATTAATTAGAGACTCATATTTGTCGTGCTCCAGTCTTATATAATCTTTATTATATAAGGTGTCTTTATTTCTATGTCACTACATGAATAGTTTCGGATAAAACTATCGTACCGAATACGAAATGGACCGCAACTGTAGATTTATCATAAATAAAGTATCTAACTTCGTTTACTTTATACGAACTCTTTAGATTACTTATTTCAAACTAAATCCGCTTATATATAATACTTATATACTTAGTTTGAAATTACATCAGTAATAAAAAATATTTCTCATGATATATACAATTTTTACAAATATATAAATCGAATAAAATGAACTTTATTAATATTTACTAAAACTGTTTACATAATTACAAGCTCTTAGGGTACAAACCTCAACACAGTCAATGTGAGTTTCTATTGTCTGAGTGTGTCTACGTGCATTTCCCTTTTAGGTGCCTCGTGGCTTTATTCAAATTGGAAACTATAATCGGTGAATGCTTCTCTTCGAACTTTCATTTTATCCTGTTCGAAGAGGCAGTAAAGAAATTTAGGATGACATCTTCATTTTAGGAATAATTATAATTTCCTCTTATTGTTTAACATAATAATTAAAAGACCCATAACTTAACTTCAAAAATCACTAAGAACCTTGTAAATTATAAAAATAGTAAAAAAAATCTCTATCGTATATTTATAAAAATAACAAAAAACCCCTTGACGATAGAGTTTTTTTTTTGTTGCTATTTTTATAAGCAACAGGGGATTTTTTGGTTATGTGTATATTTTACCAAATTATAGAGGGATTCTTAGCAATTTCCGAAATCAAAAGCTTTTTGACTATTATGCCAAACTACAAAGGAAATTAGAATTATCCCCTCATTTTATCCAAGTAATTTTGTCAATTCTTAATTTTACATAAATCGTAATTCATCTTCTTTTATCTATTTACCAATTGAACAACTTAATTTTGAAAAAAAATAAGGTTTGATATTTCATATTTCTATTTCAATTATAAGTTAGCAACCCAACTTATAATGTAAGAATAAATTACTGATTTTATGTCAATGATTGATTTATTTCATTTGTTGTTATGCTCTGTGTCATGTAAGTCTACTTGTTACTTTGTTAGAGATAATTTTAGAGCGTGACAGAATTTTTCTTAAAAATAAAAAATTAAAATTACCTATAAAAATTGTATATATATTATTTAATTTTATTACAAATTTACTTTGACCCCTTAAATATTATATTTTAATTTGCTTATCACAAACTTTTTCATTTTCCCCTACCATTGGTCCTATTATAAATTAAAATATAAAAGGGATATATTTAACAAATTATGGTAAACTTTATGAAATTAAATACAAATTAAGTGAAAACACATAAAACAAAAGCGAAACAAACAAAGTCTACACAAAGGTGCTGTTAGCCTGCTCGAGCGGCGTTGGGAGACCATTGGAGCAATCTTCTGATGCGTGTTGTCAACTTTTTGCTATTTTACCAAATTAGTCATAACTTCCTCATCCGACCTCTGTTTGACTCTCAATTTTTTTCCATGGTTAGATAATATCTAAGACTACATTTTTTCATGACAATTTTATCTTTAAAAAAAAAAAGAAAAACATTTTTATAATGGCCAAACTGGCCTATCTTTTTCACCCTCAGAATTGAACTTTGTGAAAATCAAGCAAACTTACATGAAACTTTATGAATTCATCATTAATGGTCCAAAACTAACTGCAAACACTCCTAATATGGGAAATACAATATGCATGAATGATCAAGTATACATACGGAACCATGAGTGATACTCATCAAACAAGAACTTGCATCTTTGAGTCTTGCTAACCTCAATATTTGATGATTTCTTGATCATTGTGCTTCATTTACTATCTTAATTTCTATCCCAAATCCTGTGAAGGTAACGAATGCATATAAAAGTAATTTAACATGAAATAAGCCAATTACAAAAAATCATGGACTTACAATATATATATGTATATGTCATATAAGGTCCACTTGGGTATGCATACATTTAACCAAAAAAAGAAAAAAAAAATACGTGATTGTATTCTAAAATGTATTATTGTAATTTGTTATATATGATTATAACTAAACATGTTTGATTACAATTAGTAAATGTAATCACGATCAGTAAATTAGCAAATGTGATCATATTTACTTATTGTAATCATACATGTTTAGTTGTAATCACATATAATAAATTACAATAACATATATGTTTTATAATACAATCACACATGTTCATACCTAAATAGATGTTAGAAAATGTCATATATATATATATATATATATATTACCTTAATTGGGTCAAGATGAGGTTCATACTAGATTTGATTTTAATTTGAACTGAACATGGTAATTCCTCGCCATTTTGTTAACCTGATTAAGAGAGATGAAAGAGTTTGATTGGTGCTTAGAGATGGTGAGCTTTTAATGACTCAAGTTAGGCGATTTCAGACATAAACATTGTTTGAAAAGAATGAATTTCATTATAACGGGTGAGACATTTCACTTATGCTTAGTAACTAATATGAAAAATAAGTGAATGTTGGATGCTTTACCATGATGTTGTCTATGTCTATTGCAGTAGTCAGCCTATGGAACATGTCTAAGAAAGCTGTTCTCTTTGGGTTCAAGAGATAGAAATTTGGTGAGAAAATGTTAGAAACTTGATGGGAAGATTTCTTTTTCTTACATCCAACAAATATATTCAGCAATATACGAGTTATATGATCTTATGTCACAATAGCTACAATTAAATACATAGGGTATGAAAGGGACAACCATCGCTTTTCTTAATTGAAAGAGGGGTTAAGTATACCTTGGTTTATGCATGTTTGATCTCTTGTAAAGATTTACAATTGAGATAACAAATTGTTAGCTCTAGAATATATCAATTGATATATTAATTGTGGATAGGTCACACAATATGTTTACTCGCATGAATACTTTGACAAGGTTTGTGTTTATAGACAAAACTATTCTATATCACTGCTCATCCTGGATGAGTGAGAGATGTTGGAAATAGCTCCCCAATAGGGAGGTTATTTGGCAAGGCAACTGCTTTTGGCAGTTGTTAGTTGCCAAAATAAAAGGCTAAGTGATTAGCCATAATAACAGATCAACGTGCGTGAGCAACAGAAATAGGATATAAAGCAATGTTTTTTGGGTCTTAACACCAATAGGCACAGCATGACAGAAAAATAAAAGTAATTGTACTCTGTAATTTTGCACGTGAAACAGTTAAAAGATAGCAGAATGATATTGCTTTCTAGTGTATGCATATCAGCACATGCATGTTTTGGTGATGATTCTGCTGTACTAATTGCAGATCATTCTCTCATAGGGAGGTCTAAGAGTGCGTATTGGGTGCAACAAAATTAGATTGTAGAATCCATCATCTCTATATTAAACACAAACAGTTTTGGGTTTTATATTATGATCGCATGGGACGTTCCCGATTCAATGGTAGTTGATCTCCAGTCTATCTATGATACAACATGTAACTCCAAAACGCTTTCGCTTCTGCCAAATCAGATTCTCAGGTGAACGGTTTAAACCGATTCCTTGTATTTAATTTCAAATTTTCTTTCAATAAGAATAATTCATATTGAATACATAAGCATAAATAATATACCTCGATGCATCTAGGTCCGTATTTAAGGAAATCAAAGGCTTTGAAATAATCACGAACTTAGATCTCCTAATTAAATAATCTACAATCATGAATAAAAAGTTAGTTTAAGGATCTTTACTTTGTACTCGTCCTTTCACGGATTGTTGGATAGAGAGACATATTTCTGAATATATGTGAGTGATAAGGTACGGATCCTCTAGATAATAATGATAATTGAATCCTAATCCATAAAGGATTCAAAATCCTATCCTTCAAGTACAAAAAGTCCAAGTATTTGGTTGTTAGCACCGTTGGTTAGGCGCCAACAGCTCCCATGCCTCTCATTATGTATGATATGGTTTTGAAACCCACCCGTCAAATTCAAATTATATAATAATAATAATAACAACAATAGCTTCAACCATTTATGTGGGTTGATCTCTTACTCTCGTATGGACAGATCTCATTGAATTGGGAGCAATCCTCTAGACTGCGCTATTAACATGCTATTCCGATTGGTCCCGGTAAGCTTCTGGATCCGTCCTAATCATAGTTCCTGTACTAAAAAAAAAAAGTATAAAGAGTCCAAACCGAATTCATAACCCAATCTTAAGCCATCAAAGGATACATAGCCATAATAGGATTGACAACTGTTGGGTTTTGTGCCCTAAGAGCTTGTAATAATGTAAACAGTTTTATAAATAATAAAGTATTCATTTTATTCAATTTATATATTTTGTAAAAATTGTATATATTATGAGAAATATCATTGATTACTGATATAATTTCAAACTAAGTAAATAAGTGTTATATATAGGCGGATTTAATTTGAAATAAGTAATCTAAAGAGTCCGTAGAAAGTAAATAAAGTTAGGTACTTTATTTGTGGTAAATCTATAATTGCGGTCCATTTTGTATTCGGTACAATAGTCTTATCCGAGACTATTCATGTAGTAACATGAAAATGAAGGCACCTTATATAATAAAGATTACATAGAACTGAACCACGATAAATATAAGTCTCTTATCAATATCCGTTACACTTAGAGATTTATATTTATCAACCAGATGATCATATATGAATTGATCTTAATCCTGAGTATATTATGAACTTCTACTTGTTGAGTTATATCCTTTAATTTATATGGATGAGACCGGTGTAGATGTCCGGTCAATAACTTCGTACTTTGGGGATATGATTTAGTAAATAACTAAGAACATTCTACAAGATAATGGAATCTACTCATTTTTATGAGAAATAGGTAAGAAGTTCCCTTAAGGGTTGATTCAGATCTTGAACAATATGAGTGCTCAACTTTCCATTCATATGAAAATGGAAAGATAAATTCATAAGTTGTTATAGATATATTATTCATTAGAGAATCAATGGTACTTAAGGATTAAGAAACAATTAAAGGGGTAAAACAGATATTTTGACATAACTTTAATTATGAATTATTTGTGGAGGGTCAAATCATATGTAGTGATTAAATCAATGAACACTGAAAATTTCAGATTGTATAAAAACATCTACAGTTTTGAGAGTGCAATCTTAAGTTTTTAGTGGAGTAACTCTAAGATTAATAATAGTGAATTATTAATTAATGAGTTTAATTAATAATTTCGATATTATTGAAGCTCAAAATTGTAGATCCATCGGGTCCTCTTGATAGCTCATTTCACTATAAGAAACTTGTATATAAAATATTATAATTGGATCGTCTAATTATAATTGTTACGTAAATAACAAAATTTGTATTAACTTAATATTTGAATAATATTGATTATTTAAATTATTTAATAATTAATTAACTAATTATTAATTACGAATTAATAATTATTTAATTAATTTTATAAGAGGTTTTGAATTTGATTCTCAGCTGTGACAGGATATAAATTAATTTGAATAAAATTAATATTTTTCATAAAAACAATTGGTATTTTTTCCTTCAACAACAAGGCCCACACTTATGAAATAGTCCATTTATGTAATATGTCCTACATTATGTACATAGCATATAGGGTGCATGAAGCGTAATAAAACAATATTGATCATAAACCGAAATGAGCTTATCCATTTAACCTATGTTAACATTACAATTAATTTAGTTTTCTCACATACAAAATATAATAGTATACGTAGCTCAATAATTGCAAATCTTGATCACAAAGTGAAATGAGCTTATCCTTTTTGTTGCAAACATGAAAATGCCAATGCCTTTTATCATTTTCGACTAAAAGTAAAAGTATTAATCACAGTTATTCTATTTTTGGCAGGACAAGGATAAAATCTGTATAGTATTTTAACCATCCGCATTCTACGATTTTTTTTTTTTTGAGATATTGAGACAAACCCGAGAATTAATTGGGACCAAACTAATAAAACTTTAGTGATACGGTTTGGATAAATGGTTCCCATATAACTGGGAGACACTTATACTAGGATGAAAAACAATCCGTATATATGAGAGAAAATCCCACTTTTATCAAGTAAGGTGGGGGGATGAGGGATGAACCTTGGCTACAAGGACAGTGACCCTTACTATGGTCTTAAAACCAAATAAAATGTAGGAATTGAGTAATCAAGGTAACGTATTATTTTGTGTTTATGCATACACTTTTTATCATATTTACTTCCAAAACATTCATTGACAAATGACAGCCTCATATAATCATACTATCTCACATTACATAGATGTAATGTGTCGTTACAAGTTGATGATCCCTTTGAGGCTTTGACAAGAAATGTTTTTAACAAATTTTAAGAGATTTCCTAAGGCCATTAATAAAGTTAACAGTCTTGAATCAAATGTAAATAAATAGGTAATGCATAATTTAAAAAAAAAAAAAAAGTTACTCATCAAAGTTTATATGAAATTAAAAAAATATATATTCATAAATGTTAAAATAATGGATTTAAATATTTATAGTTTAATTAAATCCAAACATATACATTAATAATATTTTTCATAAAAACCTGTTAAATTACTCCAATAAAATTTTAGAAATTATCATGGTCTTGACATATTAAATATATATATTTAATTAATAAATTTCATGTTTAAGAAAAAAGACATTATTCCAATTCATAATTACAATTGTATAAGTTTTATGTTGTAATCAAATTTTCCTTAACCTTTTGAATTTAGTAATTATACATTTTTTAAATAACAGCTAATACAATTAATTCGATGTTTAAATTAAAAAATATGACTAATTTAATATTTAACGAGAGAGACACAACTCAAATTCATGATTAATTTTATTATAAGTATTTTGTTTTAATATTATAGTTGGTTTTTTCTTAACTTTTTGAATTTAATAATTATACTTTTTTAAATGCCATTTACAGTCATTTTCATAACTTTTAGAGTCCAATAATTATGTTTCTTTTATTAACTACCATTTACTGACTTTTTCTTAACTTCTTGAATATAGTAGCTACATTTTTTTTTTTTATTAAATAAACCTAAAATATTATCATATTAAATAAAAATTTTTCTGTTATTAAATTATATGGGATGACAGTAATTATAATGTTAATAAGTAACATATAACACAATAAAGCATGTATTTGTCAAAACACAAACTATGCGTTGATGCCCATGACTAAGTGAATTATTTTAAAGAAAATTTGTTAACATTTTCATGAAATAAGGTCTCCACTTTCATAGAAAAATTAGGAAGACATGTCACGATCATATATTAACCTTCCAGCGAAATTTCCCACAATTTGCAAGCCAAATTATCAAAACACCCTTGTCCTGCCAACGATAATGGAATGTGACAAGGTGTTATTTGTCATTACATAATAAACTAGCTTATCCAAAGCCAATGCTGAATCAAATCCACGTCAACTATAAAGTAAAAAAAAGGAAAAAAAAAAAGAAAAGGAAACCAGGATAAAAACAAATAGAAAACTAATTTGAAAGCGAACAAAACAGGAAAGTTAGAAACTTTGTTGAAATGGAAAATAATAATAATAATAAAATGACATTTTAGTTCGATTATAGGCAAAACCCATATGTTATGGAGTATCAAAATCTAATTTGACAGACACATTCTCAGTGAAGAAACATCTTTTTTAATTAAACTTCAAATTGGAATCTACCATTTATTGTTTCGATAAGGTAAGGTTCTGGCCTGTTTATTGATATTATTGTAACTTATAGAAAAATTTCGATTCTTTATAGCGTTTATGGAATGTTTGCATTTGAATCTCAAATGGGTGTGTTTTTGTTTCTGTTCTTGTTTGTCCAAAGCTTTAATTGCATTGCTATGTTTGAAACAGTCATCTGTTCTTTATTTTAGAAATTTTCTGGGATATGTGTTTTTGAATTGAGGATTTGTTGTACTATGAATTGCGAAGAGGCCAAAGAAAAAGGAACTTTGAGCTTCAATGTTGGTAGATTTGTGGTGAGCAAATGAATATTTATGTTTTGGACTTTGGTGGGTGCAAAACTGGTTTGTTGATTTTGTGCTCTGGAATGGTGAGGGAATTTATGGATTCTTGGATTAATGTACATTTCAGATGCTGACATGATTTTGAAGTTTCTAGGTTTAGTTATCAATGGGTGATAGTTCATTTTAATATGTGACGCTGAAAGCTATAGATGGCGCTATAGTGATGAGGTCTTATGGCAAATATGGTTTTTGGAAGGATTCAGCAGAAGCTAATTAATATTGAACATAGATAGAAGATGGAATTAAGACTTCTGGCCTTTGTTGTTGTTAATGAGATGGACTTAAATTTATGCAAAGTCGAGCTTAACAAGCTTTTGTGTCAAAAGGTGATTGTGAGATTTGAAATGGTTATTCTTGGCCAGCACTAGGACCTAAGAGGACACATGTAATGATGGCTTGAAAACTGCTTTAGAAATCCCTTTGGAGTGGTGTCGGGCATTCTTCTGTTCATATCCCCATAAATTGTGGATTTCATGAGGAATTGCTATACAAGGTTGCAAAAAGTACAACTCTGAAACAGACACTGAGGCGTGGACGATATATCCAGTTGCTTGATAGAACGGCTTATTAGCCGCCGAGGCCCGTTTTGAACATGATACTCATGCTACCTCTCAGGACTTTCGAGACTTTCTGTGTTTGATTCAAATTCAGTAACCTGCTTGTCTAAATACCCAATCCCTTTGACCTTTGAATGAGAGAATATCTTTTTAAGAAAGTTTTACTATCATCAATAGCTTTCTATTACTCAACTAAGTCTGACAGTGACATTGGCACTTATTTCAATACGTTGAGTTGCAACAAATTGTTTGCTTCAGTCTGAGTTGGATATTGTCTAGGAAAATAATTCGGTAATTATCAATTTAAAGAAAACAATGATTGAGAAAATTGTGTTTTTATGGCTTTGGAGTCTTACAATTAATTTTTGGGCATGATTTAAGAGAAGAAGATTTAAATTGGTGTTGATAATTTGCA
This sequence comes from Dimocarpus longan, assembly GCA_022984855.1. Classification (NCBI taxonomy): domain Eukaryota; kingdom Viridiplantae; phylum Streptophyta; class Magnoliopsida; order Sapindales; family Sapindaceae; genus Dimocarpus; species Dimocarpus longan. Next base: position 15,799,143 of record CM041015.1, on the reverse strand, counting down.
AAATCAGGTTTATCATGCTCAGTGTGAAATCTAAATTTAATATTTAAAGAAAGTAATCAAAAGGAATTTGACACTTTTTCCAAAGCAAGTAGAACTTTTATTATTAATTATGGAGTCATATATGTAATGCTAATTTCCTTGTTTGTGTGTGTGTATGACTTAAATGAACTATTTATGCCAATTAGTAGTTTCTGTGGGAGCCTTGCTACATTTGAAGCGGCCATCTCTTTTGGCAGAACCTCGGGGGATCTTGCAAAAAGGAAAGGCTGTTATCAGTTGTTGTGTAATTCCAAACGGGAATGGTCATTCAGTTCCCAGAAATGGAGGTGAATGTTGTAAGTTCCCACTTCAATGAGAAGCAATCTATCGATTATTCCAAACCTGCCAAGGAAGAAAACATGCCGACAGGAAAAAATGGGAGTACTTCCGTATTAATTAATCAGGGTAAGTCTTTTTGCTTTAGCTGATATATACTGATGATTCTATAATGATCATCTCTACTTTATGTTATCTCATTGAAGAATTCATCATTACTTGAAAGTTCATAGTATCCAAATTTATCAAGATACTTTATCCATCATTGTGGTCATTCATCAAATTATGTACCCAATTCTGTAGAAGGTGAGCTTTGTTAAGAAACATTTGCCCATATACCAATCTTCATAGACTTGGATTACATGCGATATAATGTTCTGTCCTATAAGTGGTGTCACACAGTTTGAGGGAAAATTGAAAAGGAAAGGAAGGATAAGCATTCCATTTGTGGGGGTGGGGACCCTTCTAATTATTTTACAATGCAGAACGGTATGTGTGGTTGCAATTATGGCCATCCATGGAAAAAGTTCTCTAGATTATATATGAATTTGTATAATAAACAAATCTTCTTAACTTTAAGATAAAAATGAAACATTAGGAAATCAATGAACATGTGGTTGTATAATTGTGCATGGAATCTTTTCTTTCCATTGGATGTTGTGGTTTCTTATTTTTCCCTGTTAATAATACATACGTCATGATTTGAACTGTTGTTCTTTTGAGTTTTAATCCGCATGAATATCGTATGTAGCTGAAATTGCTTGGCATGAGAATAGACGAAAGTGGATAGGGGATCAGTCTCAACGACCAAAAAGAATGGATAAGGATCCAATCATAAGGTACAATTATGATTTATTTCTTTATCATCTATGTGCTTGGAAACGTTCAATTATGGATATCAACAGATTAGTGTAACCCAAGTAATACTTGTCACTGCCTATAGTAAAGGAATACAAAATATGACAGGTAAGTTGTAGAAAATTCCTGGTTTGCAAATCATCATTGTCTTTCTCATGAATATAGATTGTAGCAACCAATTTATCAAAATTTTGTAAAGATTTGAACTGTTGGAATAAGAGAGTGAGGAGTCTACTCAGTTGACCTCTTATCTCTTAAATATGAAATGTTCCAAAACCTCATATCATTCAAAAATTGGTCATTCCTTCTGTTGTATGGATGTGGTACAAGCATATATTTCGATGTTATTTAGGAATTATGACTCAAATTTTATTGAATTTCATTAAAATGAAAGGAGAAAGATTCATTGTAAGGTCCTTAGTTCCATTAGAAACTGTCTAAAATCTTACAACACGTACAAATTGTTTCAATTCTGAAGTATTTTTATTGTTTGAATCATGTTTTAAATGTTACAAAAATTCTACAGGAAGCCCTCTTGAGTTTTAAACATACAAGGATAGATGAAGGGGCATATGCCATGTGCTTTAGTGTACATAGAATTAACTATACTCCATTTTTTTCTGCTCAAACAAGGGCTGTGTGATTTCCTTAATAATTGTATATTATATGCACAAACATAACTTGCATTTATTGTGCCTTACTTTTTGTACTCAAGCAAGGGCAGTGTGACTCCTCATCTTTTTGTTGTTACTCAGATCACTGAAATAGTACATTGAAAATAACTCATTAACATTTTGGTTGCAGTTGGTCAACAACATATGATGAGCTTCTCTCAAATAATGAGCCTTTCTCTGAGCCAATTCCATTACCTGTAAGCTCATTTTTACTAGCATACACATCTTCATTAATTTTGATCATATAGTCTTGTTTATAACTTTCGATTAGTAAGTAAATGGATTGTACAGAAGTGTGTCTCCCTGCATTTTATGTAGAGAGGCACCAAGTATGACGACTGAACTATGAACTGATAACCTGAACTGAGAAAACTCATGAACTGACTGAATTTTTATAATGTTTTTGAAGAGGCGACCTCGATGTAATAAAAGTAATTATTCAGTTCAGTGTTTTACTTTCTCCAAACAGAACTCCCTTTTTCAAGTATGTGCCTGTAGTTTTGCTAAATTGCTCATGCCAATTTGATTGGCTGGTGGATTTTGCAGGAAATGGTTGACTTTTTGGTTGATATTTGGCATGATGAAGGGCTGTTTGATTAGGTAATCGGTAACAGCACAATAACAATCAAATAGCCAGACGAAGAATAATTTATAGTGGAGAATACTGAACATTTTTGTGATCCAGTCTTCAGTCCAATGTCTTGTAGTAGATTCTTTCCATTTTTTAGCTGGAGAGCGTCTTGTATTAGACTTTGATGTACTTGTGATTAACCACCACTGCTTAGTGATTAGTCAGGGTTGTCCTTCTCATTTCTCTTTGGAGTTTTGATATCCATGTTTTTAATAGTAATTTGAAGAAATAGTTTAAGCATTTAAGACTGTAGAAGAGATAAGGGTAGATACTTTTTGTTGTTTATCAGCTTCCTGAAGAAAAAAAAAATGCTTTGGACTTAATGTAAGATTCATATATTCATGCCAAGTTTTTTTTCTTATCTTTGATAATTAATTGCATCAACTTTGAGCTTGGACAACCTTCATTACCAAGTGGCATGGATTATATAGATCAAGTTGCGATGGAAGAAATGTTTAGTTCGTTGAAATAAGAATTGTTAGTGCTTGAAAGATAAGAATTGATAATCTGCTTGTTAGCATTATGTAGATTGTGAATTAAATGTGTTTATCAAGTAAGCTTGCTTTGCCCTATCGTTAATTCAAGCTGTTATACAGATATTATGTAGTTAATTTTGTGGAATTGAAATCTATTGTTCAAAGAAGGTAAAACTTTACAAAATGATATTCAATCATATTTAAAGATAAAAAATAAACTTTATAAAATGATATTCAATCATATATAAAGATAAAAAATAATTAAAGCATACAAAATCTTGATAACACATATAAAAGTTTAATTCAATTATTTTGTTTCAAACAATGTATTCTACACGGTTACATATTGTAATTGGAGTATCTAAGAATTTGTTTGCAATTTTGCATAGTTCTTTCTTCTTCTTCTCTTTCCTTTCTTTTTCTTAAAATTATCATCATAAAAATTCATTCAGTCACAAATAGTAGATGTAGGAATTTTAAAAACTAACCATATTTCAAAAGTAAAATGCATTTTTAGCCCTTTCCACAAAAAAATAACGTTTTCAACCTCTCAAATAAACTGAGTGCACTATATACCCAAGTTGATGAAATTGCCCCTGCTACAAATTTACCCATATGCCCTTATAATTTAAAATTAGAAAAACATAAAATGAATAATTACGAAAATACCCTCACATATATAAACCCTATTGAAACCCAGATTGACCTCTCATTCATCATTTTTAACCTCTTGTTTCATAGATCGTGCGACCCTTGACCGTTTATTGATCGCCCTAGACCACTGCCAACGTCAAGCAACATTGTCATTCTCCCCCATTCGGACAGTACTCGTACCTCTCATTATTTCTTAGATTTTATTGTGATTTTTTAGTTTTTTAGTTTTTTTTTTTGGTGATTGGGTTTTGATAAATAGTACTAGTTTTGGTTGATAATATGGTTTAGGTTTAGTAAATGGTGTTTTGTATTGGGATTTCAATGTGGAAGATGACTCTTTGTCTTTTTCATGAGCGATAAGGTTTAATGGCCTCATTAATCACGATTAATTCACTAAATCGAGTTTAATGAGACCATTAAACTCAATCATTGAAGAAGAAAACGAACAGTCATCTTGAATATTGAAATTGAGTTTAATGGTTTCATTAAATTCAGTTGTTTCACCAAACTAGTTTTAACGAGATCATTAAACTCGATCGTTGAAAAAGACAAACAATCATCTTCTTCATGCTCGATCGAGTTTCATGGTCTCATTAAACCTGATTTGGTAAATTAATCAGGTTTAATGGGGACATTAAACCCAATTTTTTTTATAGGCATTATTTTTAGTTTTTGGTGTATTTAGCCCTAATCCATTTGTTATTTTTCTTTCTTATAGATGGATGATGAGCTGTTGGAATTCACTTATAGGAATCATTTGTAATTAGTCTTAGAGGGATCGCGGGCGAATACACGCATCCCCTCTACAACCTTCCTAATCTAGTTAATGCTTAGCTACGGTATGGTATGTGGGTGTTAGTGTAGTTTTTATGTGCATCACTTTAAAGACAGTATATTGTTGTGAAGTTGATTCTAGATATCCTGCTAAAGAAGTGGTATTTCTCACTTCTAGGAATGATGAGATGTGATTAGAGATTTGGGGGGGTTGGCATCGACGCCTATAAGTTTGGGAAGTAGTAGTTCTTACTAGTGATAGAGCTCTGATTCTAGCAAATCGAATTGGATCACATTAGGGTGTAGAATGTTGGCCCGAATAATCTATTGCCGTGACTTTTCCATATAGGTGTAACACCCCAAATTTACTCTATGTCCTGATGAAAAGTATTTCGGGATGAATACTGATAAGTGAATAGTAATTTTTGAGAATTGGATTTCGAAAATCAGTGAAAGTGAAATTTTTAATGAATAGTATTTTCGAACGAAAAGTGTTCGTGTGAATAGTAATTTCTGAAAAACGGGTCTTGTATATTAAAAAGTTCTTAAAATTATATTCGAATTTATGGAAACTGAAACGGATAAAAAACAAGTCCGTTTAAGGTAAGACGAAGCAATTTTTGGATCCGACCGAAAATTCGGATGGATTTTCGAAAAATTTTTAAAAACTCGAAAAGTGTCAACTGAGTATGAGAATACTCAAGAAGTATTTTAGAAACTTAATTAGTATTTTTGAAGGATATTTTGATTGAATCGAAACCAATTCGAAAATTGTCAATAGACGATTTGGTGAAAAGCGAAGAGCTAAAAAGGGGTATGAAATAACTTTTAAGGGCTACCAAAGTTACCGAGAGTATATAAGGAGTTTGAATATAGGTCTCAGTGAATTCTGAAAAGATTTCAAAAAAGTCCCAGAAAAGTTGAATCTGGGCGTTTCGAAAAAGTTAAAAATCAAAAAGATAAAGGAAGAGATAAGCTTGAGAGGCTCAACCAATGAAAATGTGACACATGGCGATGTGGATAAGTATGAGGACACGTGTCAAGCATTCTATGGATGATATTTTTATAGTTTTGATGAAGCTTTAAGGGTAAAATGGTAAATTGGAGATTTATATATATGTGAGTGTGAAATGAGTTAGAAGAAGAGAGGAGAGGTAGTGAAGAGAGCAGAAATCAGACCAGAAGAAACAAAAAAGAGAGTGGCCGTGAGAGGAAGAAAATGAAGCCGAAAGAGGGAAGAAAAAGAGAAGAAGGGAAGGCCATGTAAAAAGGGGTTTCCATCAATTTTTTTCCCTTGTTAACATCCATAAAGAAGCAAGAAGAAGTGAAGAAGAATTGGTAAGAAAAAAATTGAGTTATTTTTATGTTAGTTGATAGTAATTTTTATGGGTTTTTGAGGTTTAGTGATTTAATGAGTTTTAATGGGAATTTTGGCATGGATAAAGGTTAATTGTCATTCATTAGAGTTTGGAAGTGAAGGAAAGCATCAAGGAGCTTTGGGTCAAGGGAAAAAGTAAGGTAAGAGTTAAGGTTTTGTAGGAATTTTTGTGATTTAATGTAATTGGATTGATGTTGAGTTTGAATGAATTTTTGGAGATGTTTGAATGTGATTTTGAATTGAAATGAAGAGGATGAATTTATTTGGCCATATATTAATATATGTGTGACTTAGAGAGGTTTGTGTATTTGGATGATTTTTAGTGTTTGAATTGATTTTTGGGTGTTGAATAAATTTTGGAGTGTTTTAAGTGTGATTAATGTTGTTGAAATTGAAAAATGAGGGATGAGGAGTGTTGGTGTGTGTTCGACCAAGGAAGGTTGTGTGGGTGAAATTGTAGCTTTTTGATGTTTGATGATTTTAGGTGAAAATGTAAGTGAATTTGAGTTGATTTGTGTGAAGAAAATGAAAAAAAAAATTGGTTGGAAAGTTTGTTAATGAATTTGGTAAGTATATGTGTTAAATTGAATTTGGATGAATTAGATTGTTTTGGTAAAAAATTATGTTGCTTTGAGATGATATTTAGAATAAATATACAAATAGATGAATAGATGAATAATTGTATTAGTACATGGACAAGTTGTTTTTTTATATGCATTGAAGTAAATTTTTAGTGTTTGAATGAGTTGTAGGAGTTTTGGGATGAATTTGAGTTGATTTTGAATTAAAAGAATAAAACAAAATTGGAAATGGAAAGTTTGAGTGTAATGGTGTATTGGGTAATTTGTTGATGTTAGTATATGGGTAAATTGTGTTTTTGCATATATTGAAGTGATTTTAAAGGTTTGAATGGTTTGTGTAAAGTTTGGAATGTGTTTGAGTTGATTTGGTAGCAAACGAATGAGAGAAAAATTTAAAATCGAAAGTTTAAGCGTTAAGGTGATTAAAATGAAAATAGGTGTGTGAAGCGATGTGAAAACATTCATGCTCATGTAGGAATGGTCATTCTTGCATTTAGATTAGTTGATTTGATTTTACGTTAATAAAATGCTCTCTGGAAAACCCTAGGTATGGGTTGGGAGCGAGGTGATTGAAAGAAGAGTGATGAGAAGTTAGGAGCTCAAATTGAAGAGATGGAAAAGCTAGAAATGTTGCCCAAAAAGCTTGTGTACACTTCCCTTAAAACTCGAATTTTATTTGTAAAGTTTAGCATTTCCGAGTTTTTAAAATAATATGAATTCGATTAAATTGATATAATAATTATGTTTGAATATTGATTTTTATGTAAATTGAAAAAAAATGTTGAACAATGTTGTAATAGAATTTAAGTTGAACACAAAGTTTTAAAACAAAAAGAGTGTTTGACTAAATATGTGTATGAAAAAAAATGAATGGATTTTGTTAAAATTTGATGCCAAAACTAGGGGTAAAATGGTAATTTAAAATAATTAAAATTGACGTTTTGAAAGATTTCAAAATTTTTTTACCAAAATGTGATTAAAAATTTACGCAATTTAAAATTTATGCTAGATTTTGAAATACGTGGAATTATTTAGATAAATTGTAATGAAAGATGTTTAAATATGATTTTAATGAGCTTCGAATGAAAACGGCAAAGAAACAAAAGGAAATGAAAAGAAATGGAAAGTTCAGTGCTTTGACTGAGAGTATATTGGAAAAAAGACACGAACGCTTTGGAAAAAGATTTGATGAATTAATTAAATGCAAAATAAAATTTTGTAATGTTTATATTGATCATTTGAATATATGGGAAAAAGTGTGACTAAAATTGAGTTTATTGCTTTTCGAATGAAGTTTTTATTGAAAATTAAAGGTTGTCAAAAATATAAAATTTTTGATAAATAATAAAATTTTGGAAGGGCCTGAGTAAACCTGAACATTGTTAGGTGGGGACTGGTAATTGGCTAGCCAATAGGGTAAAATTAGTAATATTGTGTCGTTACACCAATACACAGAATTCGACAGATGGATTATGAGAGGGACCGGGTGTCCGATTCTGAAGTTGAAACCGATTGTGATATGTGATTGTGATATGCGACCCGACGGGTAGCTACTGAATGGTCGATGCTGGAAGATTTGAATTTCGGTCCATGGTATCATGTTAGAGTTTATGAAGGGCACTGAAAAATATAAACGAAAACAGTATTAATACGGTTGAAAATGAAAATTGGTATGTTTTATATGTGCATCAAATTGTAATTTGAATTCTTGAATTATTTGAAAAAGTATAAAAAAATTTGCGAAATATTAATTCACGACGGGTATTCTGAAAATTGTGAAATTGTGATGGAAATTATGTTGTTATAAATGGAAATAAATGATTTTAAGTATTTTGTATATGTAATTGGTAGTAAATTGAGTAGTTGGTGAATTTTGATATAAATTTTTAATTATTATGTTTAAGAAAATAATAGAAATATATATAAATATATGAAAAAGGATTAGTACATATTTGATATATGTAATTATTAGTAATGTGCTCGGAAATTGTAATAAAATTTTTACAAATAGAATTGTTATGATTAATAATAAATTGTATGTAATTTGTATGTGCATTTAATGGAAAATTGATTTAATTGTGATTTTAGTAAAAATTGAGGATTTTGAACATTTTGTTTTATAATATGGTATTTTGAATAAACGATGAACTTAAAACTAAGTGTACACTACTAAATAAAAATACTTAGCTCGTTGGACTGTCCACGTGCAGGTTAAGGTTTGTGCACTGTAGGAGAAGTCAGACGAGAAGATAGATTGCCACGCTTCCTGCAAGTCACAATCCCTCAACATTTGATAGTCTTATTTTTGTATATTTATGGGCTCATGTATGTTTTGTATACTTTGTCCACTTGCATAAGGAAATTGTAATTCGTAAGGCCCATTACGGTGCATGTGATGAAATTCCATATTTTAAATTAATTTTTGTGCCTTGAAATTCTTTGAGAATTTTTAATATGTTGCTTTCGATTAATTGATGAAGTTTCGTGATAATATTACTTTGAAAAAATTGTTTGTGTGTTGAAGTGATATTAGAGTCGGACAGAGAATTCAAAACGATAGTTAGAAAGTGAAAGAAAAATTTTGAAGTGTCATTATTTTCCTTGCAGGTCTTGTAAATTTTAGGTTTTCAATAAAATAGAAGAAATTCTGTCTAATTTTCATTAAATCAAAACAAACATTTTAATGAAATTTTTAATAACGAAAATCGAATGAATAGAATAAACGTTTTAAAGGAAATTTTATAAAGGAAATTGAAAATGAAAAAGGTAATATCCCTCACCTCGATGCTCGTACCATCGGGATCGAGGAAGTGGTGTTATAATAGGTCATCGATGATTATGCAAATAATTAGTTTCCTCGATGTACAATAACATCTGGATCTAGATGATGTCTTGAAGCTAACTCATGTTGTCATTGTCAACCATTTATTGATCGGGTGCGATGAGCCGACACTAGTGCACAACTACTTTTGGTACATGATAGAAGATTTTCCAATATTTTAGTTGTTCCCTTGGGACATATTTCCTTATAGTGTGACTCTCTATAGCCTCTATATGGTGGTTAATAAGGAGTGGCTTGAGAGAGGGGAGGGAGGTGGTGGCAAAATTAATGGCTTTATTTAGGCATTTTAGGTACAACACTTAATATATTCTTTTTATTATTAATGATAATATTTTAGTTTTTATATATATACTAACAATAAGTTTATTTTATTTTTAATCATTTTCGCATTATAGTGGTGGTTGATCGAAAAGTCCTTTTCTTTGAGAGCAAATGTGGGGAAAGAATTATTGATAGAATTTTTATTCCAAGGTGCCCGAATTGGTTGTGTTAAAAAAGGCCACATAAGGTAATATGGATTAATCATTTTTGCCGTGTAAGTGTCTAACCTAACCCAATTTTGTTTCTTTTTTTTCCTTTCTTTTTTTTTTTTACCTATCCTTGTAATATATTATGTATATAAATATATATATTTTGTAGATATAAGGATTGAAGAGGACCCTTGAGCCTACTAATGCGGAAAAAGACATAGATTATTGAAGGTGCTTCAACCTTTTACATTCTGTTGAAGAGGACATCCATTGGGAAAGCAACAGAGGGGGTGATAAGCTTGAGGGGGGTGATGAGCTTGAGGGGAGTGGTGAGCAAGTAGAGGAGGAGGAGGGTGTAAGGAGACAGAGTCTACTTGCGGGGAGGATCGAGAGAGGAAAGAGGTTCGACAAACAGACCCCGATGCAAGCCATCAGCTTGACATCCCAACATTCACACAAAGATACAGTGTGCCTCTTATGGAAGCCAAGATCGATCAGAAGTGCCTTCATCAAAGCATGAGCATAAAGAGAAAAGGTTAAAAAAGATGAATGATGCAGGACGGGCTTATAGTATGAAGCGTGGATGAGTTCATCCCCTGGTATGAATCTTATATGATTATATATTTTATTTCATTTTTACGTGAACATCCATTTTATTAAATAGAAAAATTGTGAATATGTTGTGTAGTAGTACAGAGTTGGACAAAGAGACTGAATCTCTAAACATATAAAGAGATTGAGTCTCTAAACATAATATATGAAGTGTGACTTTTTAAATATAGGTTCTATTTCTCGAATTGACAAAACTCGGACCAGATTCTCTCTAATCTCTTTATTTGAAGGGTCTCGCCGGCACTCCAATAGACTTCTCTTAACTAGACTTGTCGGGGTAAAAGAAAAGTTGCGGAGCGAATCCTTTAATTTTGCTCATTGCTTTACTTTACTTAATATGAAATTCGTTTTCTTGTTGGTATAAATTTTTCACATTCAATTTAAAATGATTTTACTAAAATTTCAACAACATAACAGCTGTATTTTTAATATTTTCAAAATTTTCCTGCAAAAAATACACTTCAAACTATTTTCAATCACCATCCAACTTCTTTTTGTTCACAACCATGCATTTAAATCACAATCATTTCTCAATCAACATATGTTAAACAAAATATATTATGCTATTTACATCACAAAACTTTTATTACATATATTTTTTTAGGTTTTGTTTCAAAATATAAATAATATTCGTATGATACGTTCTTCAATTTTTCACCCACCTAAAATTTATGTACGATTATTTTCGGGATGCCACACGGCCTGAACAAACACCTATTACAATATACAAGCTACACAAAAATAGAAATGTTAGTTCGACATATAAAGATAATATAACAATGCAATCATATAAAGTTTATACTCATGTACATATAAAAAATTTTCATTTTCTTTAGAAAAGCTTTCTTTCTAAAAACACCATGTATACCCCTAATGTACTTTAACGATCATGTGGCGATTTTTAACTAATGCCGAACGTGAAGCTACTGAAACATCTCGACTACTACAATGCGGAATTTACTACATTGCAAACGTAGTGTGAAACATTCCCAACTCTGAGCAACTACAATGCGGAATTTTCTACATCGCAATTATAGTGCTAATTACTCAATAGCCCTTACAATTATGTGCGGAATTTTCTACACCGCAGCATATCATAAGTAGCTATAAATCTGGGCGATTATGAGCAAAATTTTCTACGTCGCAACGCAGTGCTAGTAACTCTAAATCTAGATAGCTATATACAAAATTTTCTACATCGTAACGTAGCGTCAGAAATCTCTGGAAACTGAGCGACTACAGATGAAATTTTTTACATCGTCGCATAGCGCCAAATCTCATATAAACTAAGAGTATATACATGGTTTATAAATCTCTTTGCTTTTTTCTTTTCGAAAATATTTTATTTTCAAAATTCTCTTTTCTAGATTCAACCTAAGGATCATTTTACAATACTTTATCTCGTAGTTTTGAAGATCGTTTTTGAAATCATTTAACTACAACAATATATATATATATGTTTAAATGAAGAATTGAAATAGCGTAAGTGATAAAACACTTACCTGACACCTTATTGCAAAGCTCACAACCTATTAGATATTTCCTTCACGTTACCTATACATTTAATGTTAATTCTTCAAATAACATTGCAAGCGATTTCAATCGCACATTCAATCATATAAACGCATTCGCGTAATTTAATCGCTTCCATATTTCAATGACTATATAAAACACTACATAACAGTTTCGAAATATCTCTAAATGATACTCAAAATAGTCTGCATATCAAGACAGTGCGTAAGGCTCATTCAAAATAATAATTAACACTAAAATATCACATGTTATCCGCACAACCAACGTCGACATTGAAACAGCACATACAATCTCTTCGAAACAGCTTATAATTGTAGAAATAGCTTACGCAATTAATTCGAAACAGCTTAACACAAAACAACCCTTGTTACATAACCAAAACAGCTCTTACAACATCAAAACAGCTCACGAAATCACCCAAGGCAGCCTTGACATCAAAATAACCCACGAGACACGATGAAAACAACTTTTACAGCACCTTAACAGCCCCAAAAATAGCATACATAACAGCCTATAACAGCCCAAAATAAAAAAAAAAAATATCACGTTAACAGCCCATAAAACAACTCATAAAAACTGCACTATAACAGCCCATAATTCAGCATGTTATAGCACCTTGGTAGCTCATAAAATAGCATCAAAACAGCTCCAAAACAGCATGTGTAATAGTCCCGAAAACAGTACACAACACAACGTTTTGACAGCCCATTAGGCGATGTTTTGACAGCCCAATAAAGTGTACTTTAATAGCCCATTGAACGACCTATTAATAGCCCATGAACTGCACTATAACAGTCCTTAAACATCCAAAAACAGCCCCTAAAAATTGCATGTAATAACAGCCCATTTCGCATCATAAAAATAGTCCATGAATCACGCGATTGTATCGGCTTTCGGTTTTCCGTTTTAACTCTAAAATCTCATCGATTTAATATATTATTATGCATAAAATCATTTACGTAGCTTAACTTAAATGTGCAAAAAAAAAAAAAAAACACTTCCTAACTTGCAATATAACAACCCTTATGATAGATTTTTCATAACAATCTCAACATCAAAATTCATCCACAATTGTATCAAAATTACAAACGAATGAACCGCCGCACTAATGAGATTCTAAATCCTAAATCTCATACATATTATTACCAACTCAATCCATATCAAAACCAAATCATATCATAATCGAATTTTATCCATAACTCAGTCTAAACATTTTCCATTAAAACAAAATCCATAAAAACTCGACATACCTCTCGAAAATAAATTTGAAACTTCGAAAACCACTTGCGAAGGTACTGTCCATATCTCTTCTCTTAACCGTGAGCTTCCTTCAATCCAAACACACATGGCAGCTTTAAATCTCTCAAAATCAGCTTAGGAGAATCAAGAGGGCTGCATTCTACCTTTGCATGAGCTGATTGTCACCTCAAAATAGCCTTGGATCCATACCACAAGCTGTTGCACGAGCTGTCATTTTTAAAAACTGCACATAACACTTTCACAACCTACTGGAAGTTCCTGCAGCGTGACCTTGGCCCTAATGACCTTCTGATTGGTCAATTTTTGATGCAACAATCCTGATTGTTTTGATCCTGGCCATATTAGCAAATCACAACTAAAACAAAAGAGAAGTATTGAATAGATTATAGAATCGTAGTTTGGGCCCTCCTTCTAGGGCCAAAAGATGTTGACACTTAATTTTGGTCAATCCGGTTCTTAAAACCCAATACCTGCGAAACAGTAATTAGCAAATAGAGCAATAATGACTACAATCAAAACAAGCAAGACACCATGATTTTTACGTGGTTCGGCAAAGTAATGGCCTATGTCCACGACTGTCACCCTTATTTTCTCAAAGTAACAGTATATATTTTTCAACTCGTCCTTTACAATGAATTTCATCCCCTATTTATAAAGGAGACATTACAATTTGAATAGGTTTAAGAATCGTACAGATAAGGCAAAAAATGATATGCATTAATTGAGATAATATCTCTCAAGATTATCTACACCGTATCTGCAGCAATTGCCAAAAATGTTGTGATTTGATTTGCATGAGAATAGGCAAGTTGACTCATTTCCTAAATTGAAGTGATTCGGCCTTATAGAAGGTCAACTGGTCAAATTCATCAAGCACCTTAAGCAAACAGACTACTCAAGCGATCAGATATCGCATTCAGCGAGCAGATTGCTCAAATGACCTACCTCTACAATTAACGATTAGATAAGAAAACCCTCTGATCGTTTCGATAGCCTTTGAAGAATTCTATCCAGCAGTTCTTGATCACGACCAAACTGTCTTAGCATCACAATACGCGGTCAGACGATCAGATGTGCTGATATGCTCAGATACCCAAGTTAAGAGACAACCATATACTCCCTTCTTCGACCTTTGACTAACTGACTAGCTTCTTGGGCCTTTCTTCATAAAATACCATACTGGGTCCCCTCTTAGGCCTTTGTCAGCCCATTCTTATGATTGCAATAATACCCACAACAGTACCAAACATGTTTCCCACAAATACTTAGCCCCTAAGTCGTAGGTTCGAGTGTCCGTAAAAGCGAAAGAAATCGGTTAGGGGGCCAAGATATCTTGGGCCTAGAGAACGGGCCCGACCGCTAGAAAGGCCCCAACCCAGACCTGGATGGACCGTTACATAAAAAGGTGCCTTTTTATTGTGGGGTCTGCTCTGGGCTGTCCCAACTATTCTAGGTATTGTTCCCACCACGAGATTTGCTGGCTAAGCCACGCCTCCCCCAATTGCCACTCGAACCGCTGGTCTCACGGATAAGAGTGTTTAACTTGCAAACTGGGTACCAATTGAGCTAGTAGTTCAATTGGTATCCAGCTTGCAAGTTAAACACTCTTATCCGTGAGACCAGCGTTTCGAGTGGCAACTAAGGCAGGCGTGGCTTAGTCAGCAAATCCCGTGGTGGGGACAATACCTAAAATAGGTAGGGCAGCTTGGAGGGGACCCCACAGCAGTGGTGTTTGCACTGAGGATCTGGAGACATTATTTATATTGTAACGCCTTGAAATTTATACTCGTATAATTTGTTTCCATTGATTAAATAAATAAATTCGCTAAGTGAGATTAAAATTATAAATCGAGTGAATTAGTGCGATAATTATTTATTTCGTTATTTATTTATTTTTGGAGATATTTTTATTAGTAACGGATTTAATTAGAGACTAAATGGGAGAGATTGAACGATGGAAAAATGTCATTGGATAATCAAATAAGTGTAAGTTAGAATGCATTGCATCGAATTATTTTTGGAACCAATAGGAAATTGCCACCTAATAGTCAAAAGTGGTGGAATCAAATGAAAATATGACAAATGTGTGGTGGAATGGAGTTAATGGAATGGTGAGTTGTCAAGATTATCCAATGGGGAGTTAACAAGTATGATGTGGGGTTTAAATGCAATTAAAGAAAAATTAGAGCAAAGATGTAAATCCAAGAAGATGGTTAGTATAAACAGTGACCAAATTTTGAAAATTTCATTTCATTCCTTCTTCTTCCTTTTGCCGACCTCTTCTTCCTCCTTTTCTCTCAATTTCTTTTCTCTTCTAAGCCTCCAAATCACCCCAATTTCTTGTTTCATCCATCATCTACCCCTCCAAATGCACAAATTCAACAAAACCCACCAAGTTATTAAGTTTGGTTTTGTTAGGAAAGGGTTCAAAACAAGGTATGTTGACATGGGTTTTTGATTTTGTGATGGGCTGGGTTAGAAATGATCTAGATTATCTCATGAGCATATAGATGAAGTTATTTTTACATTTGGATTTGTTGTTTTGATGTTTATGTTAAAAAATTATTTCCTTTGAAACCTTAGGTGAGGGTTTGGTGCGAGAGAGCTTAGGGAAGGCTAAGGAGAAATGATAATCTCTCATTGGAAGTGTGAGAAAGCTCCTAGCAAGCCCAACAAGGTTGGTGTACATTTATTTTGAAAAACACTTTTGTTAATGTGTTTGAAATTTGAAAATTTCTTTGAACTTTGATGAATTGGTTTCTTTAATGTGATAAACATATTTGAATGATATTTGGATGTCTTTTGAATGAAGTTTGTAATGCGAAAACATGTGGAACAAAATTTCCAAAAAAATGGCTCTCTAGGCCGAATACACACCTTAGAGTAATCTATGAGTATTTTCATCATTTTAATCTTATTTACGTGTCGTTCCAATGATGTTTAAATGGTTTTTGTGATGAACTATTGATTGGAACAAAAATTTGAAAAACCCCTTTAAGCAAATGGCGTGCATAGGAGAAGTTAGAGGTATTTTTGTCATTTTCAACCCATTTGTGTGTTATTTAGATGATGTTTGATTGATTTATGTGATGAAAAATTGAATCGAAAATAAAAATTTGAAAGCACCTCTTTTTGACCGAATGTATGTTAGGGAAAAAGTGGAAGTGGATTTTGTTGAGATTTGACACTAAAACTAGGGGCAAAATGGTCATTTGAAATAGCCAAAAGTGACGCCTCAAAGAAATACAAAAAACGAATTCAAAAATATTATAAAATCGTTATGTAATTAAAAGTTTAGTTTTAAACTGAAAATTTTGTAATTTTGAAAAATTAAAGGGCCCGCGTAAAACTAGTCACTGGTAGGTGAGAATTGGTAGTTAGCATGCTAATAAAATGATTATTAGCGGTACTACGCCGTTATAATTGCTTATCGATGTTGAATTACAGACCCTGAGAGGCACCGATGTCCGGTCCAGAATCTAAAAAAGTTTGTGAATTGTGCTTCGGTGGGCAGACACCGAGTGTTCGATGTGGGGAAAACCCATTGTCAATCCATGATATCATGTTAGATTTTATAAAGCGCTCTAAAAAGTGTAAGAAGGGCGATTTTGTACATTTGTATGTGTAATAAGGGCAATTTTGTATATTTGTATGATAATTGATTTGATAAAAGGTAATATCGTAATTGTGTTTAACAACGAAATGTTTTGGCAAGTCATATGGTTTACATCTTAACTTGCGTAAATGCATGATATGTTTTGAAAAGTTGCTCATTTGTGCACGTCATTTGATTTTCTTATTGTATTTTCGAAAATGATTATGATTTCAATGTTATATGTGTACACCCTCTAAGTAGAAATACTTAGCGCGTTGAATTTACCACGTGCAGGTAGTTGAGTCAGGCTTGAAGTTAGAGATGAAGACCAAGCACCTGCAGATTTCTCACGAGTCACATCTAATAAAATTTTTGGGTAATAATCATTTTTGTATCATATGTGCATAAATACATGGGCCCCATCATGTACGTGTATATTTCTTTAAAGTCAAAAATTTGTAAAGTATAACTTTTATTAAAGTTTATAACATTTTGTAAATTATGTATATTATTTGACAAAGATGTCGTGTGAAGTGTTATTATTGTGAAATTTGAATTTGAAAGAAATATTTATTATAAATATTTATATGTTGAAGTGATTTGATGTAACAGATCGGCCCGCCCCACCCTCTACAGGTGGCGACCGTCCAGCCCACCCACTCTCGGGCCTCGGCCCTCAAGGGATCCCCCATAAGGTTGGTGAATAGATACTATACCCCTCCCTTCAAGAGCCTTTACTCGCCTCCCTCACCTCTTGAACTTAGGATCAAAGGGATATAGTCAATTGAGGAGCGCTTAAATGGTACTCACCATGCTACTTAGTTGACTATATCCCTTTAGTCCTGAGTTCGAGTGGTGGGGGAGGCGAGTAAAGGCCCCTGAAAATAGGGGTACAATACTTGTTCACCAGCCTTGTGGGGGATCCCTCAAGGACCGAGGCCCTAGAGTGGGGTGGGTCGGACGGTCACCACCTATAGAGGGTGTGGCGGGCTAATCCGGTACATAAAAAGAGATTTTTTTTTATGTGATGAATAACCCTGACCTCGGTCTCGAACTGTTCGGCCAGTCCCGCTGCCCAGCCTCGGCTGAGCTGTTCTTCTGGTAGGTACAGTCACCTCCCTTCAGGGATTTTTTATCGCCTCCCGCACCTGTTCGAACCCAAGACCTAAGAGCTTAAGTACTTGGGGAATGCAAGGTGTGTACCAACTGAGCCATTATCTCAGTTGGTATACACCTTGCATTCCCAATTTGAGAGGTCCTGGGTTCGAGAGCTAGTAGCTCAATTGGTACTCACTATGCTTCCCAAATGACTATATGTCTTTGGTCTTGGGTTCGAGTGGTAGAGGAGGCGTGAAAATCCCTCAGAAGGCAGAGAGACGGTACCTCTCATCCATATGGTTGGGCCAGATTGGTCGATCGGGCGTGGGATGGCCGGACACCACCTGGTTGGGCTGTAGCTAGGCTGATCGGGGATGGGTAGCTCGTTACATTTGAAATCGGACGGGAGGTCCGAACGGAAGTGGAGGATTGGATATTTTGGAAGTGTTATATTTTCCCTACAGGTTTTAAATTTAGGTTTTTAGAAAAACAGAGGAAACTCTACTGGATTTTCAAAAAATAAAAAATAAAACAGTTTAATATAAAGAATAAATGAATTTTTGTAAATGGTTTAAATGAATTTTAATAAGAGAGATAATACCCTTCGCTTTGATTCTCGTATCAACGGGGATCGAGGGAAGGGTGTTTCATATATGGAGTTCGGTGTCAGATATTCATTGATTATAAGAGTCTCCAGTATTTATTTACTCAAAAGGAATTGAACATAAGGCAGAGGAGATGGATAGAGTTGATTAAGAACTGTGATTGTACCATAGAGTACCATCTCAGAAAAGCAAATGTAGTAGCTGATGCATTGAGCAGGAGACCCACTAGCTCAGTAGCACACTTGAGAGCAAGGTACATTCCGTTGTTAGTGGAGATGAGATCTTTGGGAGTCAATCTAGAAACAATGGATATAGGTGTGTTGCTAGCTACACTTTAAGTTCGACCGGTACTTGTGGATAAGGTCAAAGAATCACAGGTTCAATTTCCTTAGTTGGTTAAGATGAGATAGGAAGTAGAATCAAGTCAACGAAAGACTTTTCAATGAAAGATGATGGTACACTGATGATGGGTTAGAGATTGTGTGTACCAGATGTGGCAGGACTCAAGAAAGAGATTTTAGATTAAGCTCACTCCTCAGCATATGCTATGCATCTGGCAAGCACGAAGATGTACCATGGAAGCTCCTATCTTTAAGTAGAGACTTATCAGTATTGGTTAGTGAAGCTTAGTATATAGATGATGAATTTAGTCAATATTAACTTTAAAAAGTGAGATTGGAGTGTTAATAGTAATTGTAGAAAGTGTTTGACCATTAAAGTAAGAAAAAGTCAAAAAAGGATAAAATGGTCATTTTACAAAATAGAAATATATGATTTAGTGACAAAATGCCTTATTATTTAGATAAGGGTTATACTTAAAAATATGAGTGATTATCACATACTATGTCATTAAAATTGAAGTAATTAGTGAAATAGATATTATAAGGGGTATTATAGTCATTATCACCTTCTTAATAGTCTATATATATGTGTTAGTGTGTTGGATGACCAACACTTAGAAAATTTTGAGAGTTGAGAGCAAGACAATGGGATGGCAAAGAGAGGGAAAAGAAAGGAGAAAGAATCAAACCATTCCAAGCAAAAAATTAAGCTTCTAAATCAAGTTTCCAAGTCAAATTAAGCTAGAAGAGCAAAACCAAATCAAGATTTAGGTAATTTTATCATCCTTTTCTTCACTTTGATGATGTTGGGGTTTGTTAGTGTGTTGGATGATTGAGTTGGATTTTGTTATGGTTATGATGGGAGTTTTACATTCAAATCAAGTCTAGATTCCTAATTTAGTGACAAGAAAGCTTAGAGTGCAAGTTAGAGAGCATGAATTACAAGCTAGGGTTTAAGTAGAAGAACCCTAACTTGTGATTTAAGTAAGTGAAGTGTGAATTAAGTTGCATATAAATTGTTTGATGAAATGCTTGAAAGAGTATAACATGAAAAAAAAATTGAAAAAGAATAACATGTGGTGGTGCATGTGTGTATGTCACGACCAAAGGGAGTGTGTGTGATACCATTATGTTTTGATCTCTTTGAGCTCTAAACCATGCATATTAATGTTAGAAAAGCATATAAGGAGTCTTAGAATTGAAAACGGAAAAGTGTAGAGTTAAGTTGAGAGTTATAAGCCTAGTTGAAGAGCATAAAGAAATCTCATATAAAATGCATTCGTTGATGCATGAATTGAGTATATTCGATCATAATTGAGTGATAGAATATTAGATATGAGAAGAATGAGCTTATTGCATGTTTAGAGTAAAAATATGCATAAAAAAGTGTCAAAAAATAGGTGTTTTTCATGTGTTTCACCCCTCTACAGTTAAAATTTTTCAGAACTGTATTACTAACGACCTAAATGAGAGATAAGGAGATGATTCAAGTGAAAATGAAAGTGAAAAAGCCCATGGATTGGGCCGTGCATACCATTCGAGTTTGGGGGGTCAAAAACAATGATTTTTTGTTCCAAGCTTCTTGCAACCAATTCGAGTGTACCGGGGTGTTTCTAGGTGAAATTAAATAGGGTTCGTAAAAAGAAATCGGAATTAGGAAGCCTCGGTTAAGTTAGAACCTAGATGGGAATGTTGTGTGAAAAATGGTTTTCAATAGAGTACTTTATGAAAACCGTTATTCAAAAGTTTTGGATAGCATGATTTTGGGAAGGTTTTGAGCGAGATTATGTTATACATGTGAGGAGCAGGCTAGCGGAGCACGGGAGACTCGTTGATGCTTATAGCTTGCTTGGATTGAAGTAAGTGCTCTATCACTTGCAACTATTCTAATCTTTAATTTAAATTATAAGTCATATAATTATATTACTTCTAAAATGATTATCAAATCATGAGTTAAAGTTTCACAAAAGAAACCTTACATCGGATCTAGAAAAGAGCATTCGAAATGATGTTGTTTTGAAAAGATTTGAGTAAAGAATTGTAGTAAGGGTTTTGAAAGAAGAATTGATTTTGTGCTCAGTATAATTAATAGAAAAGAGTTTTGAAAATCATGCATATACCCTCAGTTTGTATGAGATTTAGTGCTATGCGATGATGCAGAAAATTTCGTCCGTAGTTGCTCAGCTTCCCAGAGATTTCTAGCGCTACGTTGTGACGTAGAAAATTCCACATTGTGGTTGCTTAGACTTGAGATTATTTCACACTACGTTTGCGATACAGTAAATTTCGTTCGTAGTGGTCAAGATATCTCAGTAGCTTCACGTTTGGCATCAGTTAAAAATCGTCACGTAATGATTAAAGTACATTAAGGGTATACATGGTGTTTTTAGAAAGAACAGTTTTAAATTCGAGAAATCATTGATGTTTATATAAGTATGAATCACTATGTAATTATATCTATTATATGTTGAACTAACATTTTTACCTTTGTCAGCTTGTATAGTCCATTAGGTGCTTATACAGGTGACTTTGCATTCCAGAAACCATTGTTGGAAATCTTAGGTGGGCATTGAGTAAATATATCGCATAAACGTTAGCAAACTTTTTGATGTTGTAAATAATATAACTAAATAATAGCATGATTTAAATATGGACATATGAATAATTGTAAACCGATGTGATGATATATATATATTGATGCATATGATTAGCACTTGAAATGTTTGTGGAAATGCATCATTGTGAAATGGATTATGAAACTACATGTTAAGTTTATATGAAGTTGGGTGGTGATTTGCAATAGTTTGAAGTGCTTTTTAGATGCAGGTAAATTTTGAAAATGTTGAAAATACAACCATTATGCTATCGAATTTTACTTAAACTTGTTTTAATTTAAATTCGAAAAATTTACACCAACCCAACTATTTTTAGAGAAATGAATTTCCATTTAAGTAAAGTAATTGGGCCAGATTAAAGGGTTTGCTCTGCGGATATCTTCTACCCAGTTAGTAAGGTTAAGAGAGGTTCGTTGGAGTGCCTGGCGAGACCCTCCAGATAAGAGTATAGAGAGAATCTAGTTTGGGTCTTGTCATACCATACCTTGAAAGAGTATTATTGATGGAAATGTATGAAGAATGAGATAGTTGAGTATATGTCAAGGTGTTTGATATGTCAATAGGTTAAGGCCGAGCATCAAAGACCAGCAGTGACAGGACCCGTCTTGCATTTCCTCTTTTTGCCTCTCGCAGTCCCGCCAGGCAGCCAATGTATCCCTTCTAGATTTCAACTCCTCCTAACCAAAAGAACTCCGAACCCTTAAACTTTTCTGGTTTACTAAACTATAAATATACGAATTTCATTTAAAATCTCTTTTATAAATCCTAAATTCTTCTAAAAATTTGGACCGCACAATAGCTGTATTTTTATAATTCTCAAAATTCCAGTTCACCTGTAAATAATTCATAAACACTTCTATAATCTCATTCACTTTCTCAACTTCCAATTCAGGACCTCCGGTCCATCTCAAGCACAACCTAACCACAATAGATCTATTTCAATACAATAAAGTGTGATAAATAATTTCACGCATTAACTCGTAAATTAAACATTTTCATCATGTACACATCAGATACATTGAGTTCATCCTTTATTTAGAATACATAATACATTGTCACCATCTGTGTGAGCCCAATCCAATTCCTTTCTTACCAAAATTATATACATGAGTCGAATTCAATTTAATCCACGATATATATGATTATAACTTTATCTAATATTTTCTAGAGTCAGCCCCTTTCATTAGATATAGGAGAGCATGTGCCTTTGTTTTTGCTTCCAACACCTGGGGAGGTTTTTTAAACATAAAAATATAAAACTAGTGAGCAGTAAAGCCTAGAGTGTATAGGATTTTCTAAATCTCATTGTTTCTAATAAAATAGCCTCCTAAAAACATTTATAAAAATTTTAATTTCTTTAAAACACACTTTTAACTTTAAAACTGTAACTTCTAAAAAGAATTACATAATGACAGATGAAATTTTATATAATCGCATAATTTACATAAATAATTACACTTTTACATATAAAGTTTAAAATACTAAAATAATGTACGGGGTGTCTGAGACTTTATTCTAAAACAGTTTTCTACTTCAGAAACTATTAATTTTTTAAATCTTTTCTTTTGGCATAACTTTATAAAACTTAAAACATAATAGCTTTCAAAATCTTTTTGAAAAATTTTCTTTCTGAAACTTCATTTCTACAAACATATCTGAAATCTTTCTGGAATCTCATATCTGAAATCTTTCTGGAATCTCATTTATGAAATCTTTCTTTCTAAAATCTGAACCAATAGAATTCCCCATAAAATTTAATCATATAATGACTAAACTAGTGCTGCTCCATGTGACAAATCTAATAGCCGAAGCTGCAATCTAAGCCACATGACAACTAACTAGCGGCACTCACCGTGACCAATCTATTTGAGACATCCCCCATCCATACAGTGGAATGTTATATCGCAAACGTGGAGGGAGACAATACTCCACACGTGTAAAGGGTGACTTAAGAAACTCGACTCTGACAGACTCAGTCCCCCCGAAGTTTGTAGGACTCGCCCTCCCAACAAACTTGCTATACACGATGGGGTATACCGGTCGGGTCTAAATCTAAATCTGAAATATGATATCTATAATCTAAATCTAATGGGTATACTATTGGCCTTTGAAAATCTTTCTTTCTAATAATTCAAAATACAAATTTTTTTTAATTTCAACGGCATATAATCATGAAGCTTTTGTTTTAAAAATTTTATGAATTATAAAATTTTCATAAACTGGTGAAATTAAATAACTGACTTTCAATATTTAAAATATAACATTATTTATCATAAGATTGATCTAAATAAGTAATAAAACATTCATGAAACATTTCAAATTAAACTAAAACACATTTAACCTTTTATAAAAAATTTTGCACTCATTTGGCTTTAAATTGAGCTTTGGCCTTTCAAATCATCTCCCTTGATTCTTTAGCCACATTTTCACCTATAATATACATTTCAATTTAACATTTACCATTAATTCACTTGAATTAATGCATAGTTCACCCAATTCAACTTAACTCATTTTAGTTTACACTAAACTTCCATTTACTTAATATAAACTCATCTAATCACCCTAACACTTCTTTCTTTGTATTTTCTTGGCTTATTTCACTTTAATTTCATGTTATACATAATTTGAATTTACTAAAACAATTTATTCAACCCAATTACACAATGCTCTTCAACTTGACTCCATTCTAATATATAATACACCTTACTTTTTCTCATGGTTTTCTTTCTTCAAATCTCTCCAATTGCATGTCAAACACCCATAAAACACATCAAACAAGTTTAAATAGAATTGAAGCATCAGAACACCCCTCTTGACCGAACCTTAACCAACTCTCAACCCATCTCTTCTTTTTTCGTTTTCTTGATTTAAATCACCTAAATACCATATAACATATTAATTTAATTCATGAATACAACTAATTTACAACAATCACACAATACCCTTCACCTTGGTTTATTCTAGTAAACACCATAACTCACATTTTCTTTTAATTTTTCTTGCTTTAATCATTCCAAAACCATGTCCAAACTTCATTATCCAAACCTTCCCCTTCAAATTTCTATGGTTTGCTATGACATTTATGCATGTTTTGAGGTCTAAAACAACCTCAATTAAGCTTAAATAGGTTAGGTCACTATAGCCTCTTCAAATGCCTATTCTTTCCTTTTTCAACTATTTCACTATTTACTAGATTGTTGGCCATTTATGTACCCCTATGTATCCATATTAATTACCTTGATTCCTACTCATTTATGCATGCTTTTAGGGCCCTAAATATACCATAAACATTAACAAAACACATGCATAGCTACCACCCTTCACCTTAGCCGAAATGCACAAACACTCTCATTTAGTTTCCTTTTGCAATTCTAACACCTCTATATGTTTTCTAACATTGAATATGCATGACTTAAGGCTCAAAGGGATCAAAACATCATAATATGACACATCCCTCCTATGGCCGTGACACCCCTTTGCACGTACCACACTTTGTTTCTTTTAGTTTTCAAGAAATTTATTCAATAACTCTCCTAGACAATTCATCAAACACTTTAACTACTATGAAATCACTCAATCCATGCATAATTTCATGTTTAGGGTTTCTACCATATACATTCAAATTCCTATCTAGTGCATGGTTTTCATCAAAACAACTTATCCTTTTAATTATTTATGAATAAACTCTTGATTTACATCAAAATCTTATCAACAACATACCAAGAAAATAACTCAATCCATCATCATATCTACCATTCCCAACAATATCAAAGCTAAAGAGAATGAAGATATTTCACCATTCTCTTGCTTAGGGTTGGATCTTCTAACTTTAATCACCATAGAATTGAGATTAGAGGCTTGAAATTTATCACTTTGGTCTTCTCCATTTTTCTCTTCCTTGTTGCCGTTCCTAGTCTCTCCCTCACTCTCTCTATTTTGTTTTATTTTCTAAGTGTTGGCTGACCAACACTTCCCCCTCTCACAATATATATAGGTTTTAATTGGTGATAATTGATCATAATGCCCTTTGTTAGTTTACTTCACACATCACTTAAATTTCTCTAAGTTTTAATTGACCAATATGACTAACATGTTTATATTCATATCTATAACTTTTATTTTGTGAAAATACAACTTTGCCACTCATTAATATATCTCTTATTTAGCAAAATGATCATTTTGCCCTTCATTAAATTTTCTTATTCTAATGCCATTTCCTAACATTCTAAAGACATTCATAAGGACGACGTTGATGAAATTTAATCTTTTCATCCTTTAGTCTAGCTTCTAACACAAGGTAATCTAGAATCGAGGATGAAAGTTTACACATGTGAACTATCTACTGCTTCAAATTCCCCAACCATCATATATAAAGATAATGTTACATGTACTGCTCAAATCAGAAGAGAATACATCGAGAGAGATAGAACTAAACATATCTTACCAAAGATTTTTTATACTTATAAGCTCTAACAAAGCCAGCAAATTGATGTCAAACAAATCCGCTCCTCAGATACCCTTATAGATTTATTCACCAAAACATTACCAATATCAATATTCGAAAATTGACTTATGGCATTAGAATGCATCGAGTATGTGAGCTATATGATTAATTATGAGGCATCCTTTTAGGGGGAGTATGTTAAATTAATATGGACATATGTGCACTACACTATTTTTTCCTTCAATCAGGTTTTATCCCATTGAGTATTCCTAACTAGGTTTTTAATAAGGCGGTACCTTAAAGTATATCCAAATACTATTGCATATAGAAGATGATTGTATATTTTTGTGTTCGATCCAATAGATCATAAAATATCTTTAACTTAGATTTTTATCCCACTGGAATTTTACTAATAAATCTTAAATTGGTGTATATCCAAGGGGGAGTATTATGAAAGGTGGGTTTATCAATTTAAATAATATTATTAAAATATATAGGTCAAAATTTGTCTATAAATAGGTTGCTTCCTTTTTGTTTTTTCTGACACACACTTATAACATCTCTCTCACTTTTGATATCAGTAAATTTCCATTTCTCCCTTTCTACTTTTTTAATTTCATATTTATATCTTTATTAATTATTATACGCATGTGTTATTTTGTTTACATGTTATTCTACTTCTGACGGGACCCGCCTCGAATTCCCTCTATCGTAGCTCAAGTGAGCCCGCTCGACACCCCACGAGACCTTTCTGGACTCTAACTAGCAAGACCAAAAGGACTCCGTAGAGTGAATCCTTAAACTTGACTATTTCCAAACATAATTAATTATAAATCGATTTTTTTTTTTGACAGCTCAACGACATTTCACATCCTTTTAAATCACCTGAAATCAGTTTATAAATACTTCAAAAATTTATACATTCTTCTCTATTTCCCATTTAGACCTCAGGTCTATCTCAATCAAAATCTAATCATAATTAAACTATTTCCACAAAAACCATTTCAAATTTTGAAAATATATTTTCGTGCATGCAATCAAAAGTATTTACACATAATCCAAATACATCATGCATATATAATGATCATCAAATATTTCGTTTACATTGACACGACACCCCACTACAAACGTGGTAAGCTTTACAAACTTATTTACAATAAAAAAATATAAGCATGTACATGATTTTGTCTTAACCAAAATATGTATAAATATGATTTCACAGAAGTATCGTTCATATCTAGCCCACCTAGTTTGAAATGGGAGATCGGACACCCTGATCACTCGTCCCTACACCTGAGGAGGTTTTCAGAACATAAAATCAAAGAAAAGTGAGCTAAAGGAGCTCGGTGAGTATCTAACTTTTCTATTTAAACTATTTCTTTAAAAAGTCTACCACCTAAAAACATTTAAAAGAAATCTCTATTTCTTAAACATTTTTATTTTTGAAACCATACACTTTATAAATATAATAAGCGATTCTAAGAGCCCGTAATTGTGCATAAAACATGATAAAGTCCTGCATTTAGAATAGAATCATAAAATACTAAAATATTTCATAAACTGTTAAGGAACAGTTAAAATGCTATTTTTCTAAATCTCATATCTAGTGATGTGCTTTTCTTTCTAATATTGTACCAATGGGAACCCAAAGAAGTTAAAATCACATAGCGACTAGTCTAACATCGCATAATGTGAGGTCATGTTACGAATTTGTTAGCACCGCACATCGTGGCAACTATAAAGATAGCTTAACTACTATGCAGCGAAATTCTACATCGCATACGTAGAGCAAGATAATACCCTACATGTGTAGAGAGTGACACAACTAACTCAACCTCCCCCCGATGTTAGTGACTTGCCCTCCCAACATTTGCCACTCATATATGGTAATAGGACCTGACTCGACTTCCCTCTTTTGAAATCCAACGATCCCACTTGGCACCCCACGGAACCCTTCTAGACTCTAACTAGTATCACTAAAAGGACGTTATGGAGTAAATCCTTAACTTTTAACATTTGCTAAACATATGAAATATAAATCTTAAAATTTTCTTTCTCCAAAATTAAGATTTTCAAAAGAAATTTCGGCAGCATAACGGCCATTTTTTCAATATTTCCCATTCTTTCAAATCACCTAAAAACAATTTGTAAACACTTCAAAAGTTCATGCAATCTTATCCACTTTCAATTTGAACCTCAGGTCCATCTCAATCAAAACCTAGCCACGATTAAACTATTTCCACAAAAACATTTTCAAATCTGAAAAGAATATTTTCATACATACACTCAAAAGTATTTACACATAATAGTTCATTTACTTTGATACAAAACACCATTACAATGTGGCAAGCTTTACAAACTTGTTTACAATCGAAAATGTAAATATGTACATGCTTTTGTCTTACCCAAAATATGCATAAAAATAATTTCACAAAAGCATTTGTCGTATCTGGACCACCTAGTTTGAAGTAGTAGAACGGGTACCCTGATCACTCGTCCTAACACCTAGGGAGGTTTTTCCATAAACAAAGTAAAGAAAAGTGAGCTAAAAGAGCTCAGTGAGTGATTAATAATTATTTGCTAATAAAATTTATTCTTTCATAAAAATACCTCCCAAAAACATTATATTTTTATCTAAATAACTTACTAAAACACATAAATCTTTTGCATTCCATAAGTAGCTTTACAAAACTCATAATTAGGCATAAAAAAGACATAATAATATTACAAATCAGATGCTGAAAGCAAAAAGGGCATATCGTACTAAAATTGATCATTAACTTTTAATAATCATTTAAATTAACATCTTCTAAATCTTTGCATCTAGTCATATGGTTCTCTTGCTAAAACTGTACTAAATGGAAACCAAGAAAACTTATATCACATGTCAACTATCCTAGCACTGCACAATGTGATGTCACATGTCGACTAACCTAGCGTTATACAACGTGATAACTATAAAAACATCTAAACTACTATATAACGGAATTCTACATTGCATACGTAGAGCGAGATAATATCCCACACATGTAGAGAGCGAGCCGACTGACTCAAGACTCAAGCCTCCGATGTTAGTGACGCATCCTCCCAACACTTGACATACACGTATGAGATATACCGATCCGGTCTAAATCTTAAATTACGGGTAAATCATTAGTCTTTGAAAACATTATCTATGATACTTTAAATTTAACCATAATAAAACATAAAGCATATTGCTTAAAAAAAATACTAAAAGCATTCTCTTTACTTGATGCATAAAATTACTCACAAACTAGTATCTTTAGTATACCTTAAAACATGCATTCTAGAAGCATGAAAACATATTTCTTTTAAAAGAGATACTAAAAGCATTTCCCTTACTAGATGCTTAAAATATCCATAGCTAATATCTTTAATGAAATCTTGGTATTCATTTCAAACATACTTTCACAAGAATCTACTTACAATAAATTTGATAAGAAATCAATAAAAAATTAATAAAACTATCCACTCACTATTTACTTTCCAATCACTTAAATCGATTCTCAATGTTCCTTCCTTGCTTCCGCCTACCCTACAAGTCATATACCAAAATAAAATTCATTACAACAATCCATTTGGAGCCGATGCCAATTACACCTTAATTCAACCAAAAGAATGTATACTAAAATGTGCACCATAAGTCACATACTTAGCCCAAGTTTTACATTACATATTTACATCCTTTTTCTTTTCATTTCTTTTATCCAAACTTGCTTGAATACATACATACTACCATGAAAATACCTCAAAATGATTAAATCACATCTTGAACACCCAATCCATACTATGGTCGAATTTTGCAGACCTAGGTACACAACTTATTTCTTTCATTTTCTTGATACAAACTAACTTAGAATCATACAAAACTTTAAACAAACACTTCAAAACAATAAAAGCAACACCTATCCATAAAACCCTAGCCTTGACCTAAACTTGCATCATGATATCCAACATCATTTTCCACTTCCATGGCCACCAAACACATTAAAATCTCTCAAATACTCATCTTATGCCCTAAAATCAACTCAATTGAAATTTTCCTTGAAAAATTACATAAGCCCTAGAATGTTAGAATGCTCACCTTGGTCACTTGATTGCCTAATGGCTTCTTTTGAATTTTCTTTCAACTCCACCCTTGATTACAAGGTAATCTACTTCTAAACATGCCAAAAATCACATAAACTCATCAAGTTATCATCAATCCAAGAGATCATCAAAGCACCATGAATATTAAGTAAACTTACTACTTGAAATTAACTTGTAATAGATGGTTTTGCTCCTAAACTTGCTAGCAACCTTATTTGGCTTGAAAATCACTCAAAAATCATCTCAAAACTACCAAAACAAACTGCTATCTTCTGGTATTCCCTTATGGTCGAAACCCCTACAGTTTTTCTCTCCTTGGCCAATCGCTTCTTTTCTTCCTCCTCTTTTGATTTCAACTTTATATAGTGTCTCTTCCAATTGACCAAAATGCCCTTCAATCATTCCCATAATGTCAAGCTTATCCTTTGTTACAATTGATGGAATTTGATTGGTCCATGACTATCTAATTATTAAATGAACTAAATTACAAATTTGTTTAGTTGCATGACAACTAATTAATCATTTTTGTGCTTTCCATATGGCCTTCTCTGTGACATGCCATCCCGACGTCCAGACAATTATTTAAATGTTGATTATCAATTAAGGAAAAATGAAAATTAATAATCCGTTCGGATTCGGAAACGTAATTGAATCCTTATAAAAATTCCCGGATGGGTCCGGGGAATATTTAATAAATTCAAAATCGTAAAATAAATTAGAGCGACCGGATTCGAATAGTTATTCGAAGTCTAATAAAGTTTCCATTTATAAAATTTGATATCAATAAAATTTTCAGGCGAACCCGAAGCGAATTCTAAGCGAAAAGCGAAATCCGTAGAACGTGAATTAAATGCATGGGAAATGATGCACGAAAGTTTGTGAAAGTAAGACAAGTGTCTTGAAAATAGAGAGATAGGCATGCATGATGGACAAATGTCATTAATGCATGGTGATTGATGACAAGTGTAAGTCGGTCACCACTTCATTTGAAAAGAAAAAATCGTGTGAGAGATTTGAGAAAGGGGAGTCACGGTCATTCTTTCTGGAGGCGAGACCGAGAGAGTTGATCGAGAGATAGAGAGAGCTCGAGAGGGAGAGAATTAACTCGGTCACTAATCAAATCAAAAGCCGAGATCAAGCAAGTAGAGAAGGTCGGGTTCAATAGCCAAGAGAAGCGCGGGCAGCACCATGAGAGTTGAAACCGTGAGCTTGTGTGTGTGAGTGCAGTTGTGAGCTAAGTGAGTGAGAGAGGGAAGAAGAGTGAGTGATCGAGAGTTATTTAAGAGAGATTGAGCTCGGGTGAAGGGAGAAACTGTGAGAAGCTGTTTGGTTTGAAGAAGAATGACAGAACCGTGAAGCTAAAAGTGTAGCCCGTGAGCTGTCCAAAATCTGATCTGGTGGTGTAAAACCCAAAATCCTCATCGTCGATGAGCGAATTATTCTTCTGATTGTTTCGCGTTTTGATTGAAAAATATATATATATATAATTTTCAAGATCGAAGATATTTGGAATAAGTATTTTCAAGGAATAAAATTAATTTTAGAGTGTTATGACGGATGTGATTTTAGTAAAGATAATCTCGAAGACGAAATCAAGTCATATGTGGATTTCAGGATGGACGGACGAGATCGGATTCGAGCTTGGAATCGGAATAGGAGAATGCGTAAGAAATGATAAGCGAGACAATTGCATGTGAGACAAGTGTTAAAATGGAAATGAATGGTGTGACAAGTGGCAACATTTTATTAGTTAAATAGAAAACAAATAAAAAAAAAGGGCATTCATGTGCAATCTCGGTCCATTGTGTTAGTGAGTAACATCAGGTGAAATAAAGAGAAGCGAGAGAGTGAGAGTTTGAAGGGCATTCGGCCTCCTATCCAAAAAGCAAAATCGAAAGCTTCCTGTTTTGTTTCTTCTTCTAACTCCTTGTTTCTTCTTCTAGCTTTTCAAATCTGAAAGCCCAATGTTAGATTAAAAGAGAGGAATCGGAGAGTGATTGAGATGGTTCGGTCAGCTTTCAAATTTGAGAGTTGTCTGGTTGCATGTGAGTGTTTCGACCAGATCTGAGAGAAATTCTTCAAGGTTGGCAGCTGTTTGTGTTCTTCAATCAAGCTAAAAGGAGAATCGGTCCATGCATGCATGTAAGGTGAGGCGAGCAGCTGCTGTCAAATGGTGAATTTGCTGTCGTTGTCTAAAGAGCCTCTGTCAGCGTGAGGTTCTGTCGTCACCGTGAGCTGTGGAAGCTACTGTCTTTGTCGCCGGTGAGAGTGGCTACTGGCGTGAGCTGGGTGAGCTGCTGCCTGGCTCTGTTGCTGCCCGAGTTGGATCTGTTCTGATGCTGGTGTGAAGCCGAAGTCGCTACTGCTGTTGGCGTGAAGGAGGTTGCTGTCGAGCGTGAAATGATGCTGTGAGAGTTTCTACCGTGAAGTGAGCGCTGCCGTGACCTGAGCTGCTGCTGTGAGCCATTAAAGAGCGAGGCAGTTTCGAATGCAGTAGCTTTGCAAATGATTAGAAGCTGTCTTAGAGTGAAGAATCAGCACATGCAGCAAGGAGGAAATGATTGGGAGAGTTGAGTGCAGCAACTCGTGAACTGTCGATTGGTACGTGAATGTGTCCGTGAGTTTGTGAAGGCTGTCTGGTGCGTGAATCATCAGATTGAGGTGAGTTTTGAGTGCTTTTGAGATGATTTCAGTTAGTAGTTAATATTAGATGCTATTAAGAAGCTGACAGTTTATGCTCTCAAGTGAGGAAGAAGAGTTATTTGCTACCGTGAGTGTTATTTTTGGTGTCGTCTTGCCGTCGTGACTTTTCAAAAGCTGTTTTCGAGCAGATTCAGCTCTTTCAGTGGGTAAATGCTGTCCCTTTTCTTTGATGAGATGTTTTAAGTGGTTTTTAAAAGCTTGCATGTCAATTTTGGATTGAAGAAAGCTCGGTTAAAGGTAAGGTATAAGGGCAGTACCTTCGCGTGTAGTTTTCGATGTTTCGAATTGATTTTAGAGAGGTACGTTGAGTTTTATTGAATTCTTTTTGATGGAAAATAGTTAGGATGACTTTAGGATGATATTTGATAATGTTATGATTGGGTTTAGGATTTAGAATCTCGTTAGTGCGGAGGTTCGTTCGATTGAAATATTAATGCGATTTTCGATGTTGGAATTGTGTGAAAAGTATGTTGTAAGGGCTGTTAGAGGAGACATTAGGGGCTGTTATGTTGTGATTTTAATTTGAGTTTGTTGTTGTAGGAAATGCTTAGTGTTGGTATGTTTTAAAGTATCGATCAATCGTTAGGATATTGAGAGTTGTTTTCAAGCGATTCGGTTAAGTTTTTTCCGCAATTGTGAATGGTTATGGTTTGTGATTTTTCGTTGTCGATTGTGAAAATGTTTATGATATCTACTCGCTGTCTTGAGTTGTTTCTAAGCCCATCATAGTGTTAAGTCGATATTAGGATAGTTTAAGATACGTTTAAGTTAATCGGAGAGTTTTAGTTTCGCGCGAAATCGTTAAATTGTCGAAATTGGAGTTGAATCGGAAAAATGTATATTTGTTAAGCTTGCTGCCATATTTTTCACGGTTATGTTTTATCATGTTTGAATCTTTGTTTGCCTTGATTTAAGTTAAGTCACGAGTAATATGGAGGATAAGTTTATTCGAAATTAAAGGAATCGCGCGAAACGTTATAGGCGATTAGTCGCGATAGTTAGTTAAACTCGCGTAAATTTTATGTTGTTCGTTTAGGTTCGCTTATTCTCTTCGTTGAATTCTTTAGATTGTGGTTTCGATGATGTTGCTTTAGATTCGATTGGTGTAGTTCCGGCATGCTTATATTAGATTGTTAACTTATTTAGGCAGCGATAAGGCGAAGGAAAGCGAAGTTGAAAATGTAGCGCAAAGTAGAAAGTTTGATCGTTTCCGTGAGTTAGAAATTGGTGAGTGTAACTTGTTTTATAAATGATAAATGCAATATGATTTCTATATGATTTTTATGCTTTCATGCAAAATTTGAATGTTTTAATACTTAAATGAATTTATATGAATGATATACGCTTTACAGGAATGTTATACGCTTCGAATTGTTTATATTTGTATTTAAAGTAATATTGATCGTATACTTGTTATTGAAATGTACTTTTATGTTTCGTTCTATAAGCGAAGGAACATGCTTTACAAATACTATTTTAGCATGATAATGTATTTCAAAACCAATGGCTACCCATCCCCATTATGACTGAATTATGATTGTTATGCGGCCGAAGTGCCTTATATCGCGTATGGCATGTCTGTCGGGGGAAAGTCCACTAACTATAGGGGGGATCGAGTCTGTCATGTTGCCCTCTACGCGTATATAAGGTACTATCATGAATGATGCCCTATGTGCAGCGAGGTAACATACCGCGGCATAGTGGTTATGACTGAGATTGCACGTCCCCACCACCGGTGACTCAAGACCGGGCTGTGATCATGATTTTCCCGGGTCCCATTGGATATATGTTTTATGACTGAGGATTGATTTATGATTTTTATGAGTTTATTTATGAACTTATGATTATGTTATGAATAAATTTTATGATGCTTATAATCTTGTATATTGTTTTCAAGCAATTGTTGATAAAAATGATTATGTAATATCATGAAATTCACGTTTACATAAATTGTTTCGGAACTTGAATTCTTTCAAAAGATTTTGAAAAGGGTATTAAAGGAAACTTATTTAGAACTGCATAACACTCACTGAGCCTTTTTAGCTCATTATTTTTCTTGTTTATTTTGTTTTAAAAAAAAAACTCCCCAGGCGCAGGATCGAGTCCTTCAGGCGGCAGGTCTCCAGCTCAAGAGTAGGCGAGTTTAACAGGCGACCGAAACTGTGAAAATAAAGTAAATTTTTGTTGTATAACGGATTTTAATGTGATGTAAATAATTAAGTTTTAATAACTTTAATTACGTTATCATGCATGTGGAATGTTTTCTTTTAAGTTGAAATGGTTTTAGTTTTTAAAGACTCGAATTACATTGAAATGTGGATTTTGCAATGGACCTGAGGTCCTATTTGGAAGTGGAAATGAATGTATGCATTTTGAAATATTATTAATTGTTTTACAGGTGTTTTGAAAAAGTTGAAAATGTCGGAAAAACAGCCGTTGTGCTGCCGAAAATTTTTCACCCTCAATTTTTAATGATTAAGAAATGAAACTGTTTTACGGCTTAGCTTCACGGAATCCTTTTAAGTCTCCTGCTTAAAGACTGTAAGGATTCTGTGGGGTGCCGGGAGGGCTCCGCTCGGATCTCTTCAAGGGATATCCGGGCCGGGTCCTTTCAGGTGGCGTCCTCCATTCTCTTTCCTATTCGGTCTTATTCAAATCTGAAGTTAGGATGGAAGAAGGTTGTTGCTGCCGTAAGTGAACTCCAAGTGGATCGAGACCAAAAGCTGCCACCATTTCCTCCTTCATTCGATCTTTGGCATGTTTGAGAATTTGACTTTTGGACAGCCCATGCATGGTGATTTTGGAGGTTGTTTTGAGTGATTTGGCGCTCATGCATGGACATTAAGGTAAGCTGATGTTAATGTGATGTTTTATGTGATTTAAATGATTGAGTTAATGAAAGAAATTGAGGTTTAAGGGCTGGTATAGATTCGGTCAAGCAAAGGATATTGGACAGTCCTTCGCGTGAAATTTTCGTGAGGTATGTTGTAATTTTTATGAGCGTTGTTATGTCGAAAATTATTTAAGGCTCAGTTATGGATGAATATGATGATGGCATGATTGGGTTTTAGGATTTAGAACCTCGTTAATGCGGAGATTCGTTTGATTGTGTTTTGACATGAAAATGGATGAATTTTGAAGTTGAATTTTTACGTTGCAAAATCTGTTGTAGGGGCTGTCATAATGAAAAATGCAGGCTGTTATACTGCGTTTTTAATTTCGAAACCATTGGCATGAAAAATGATTCATAATGATGTGTTTTAATATATTGAAAAGTTGTTTGGATATCGTTAAATCATTTTCAAGTGTTTCGAACAAGTTTTCCGTGAATTCGAATGTGTTAGTTGCGATTTTAACGTCGAATGAATTGTGACTATTATGCTATGATGTTGAGTAACTTATAGATGTGATTCAAGTGAATAAATGTGATGAGAATGATTATGAGATTGCATGATGGATTGGTTAGAAAAGGACGTTGCGAATTGAATTAATTTCGATTGTGTCGTTACGTGTTTACACTCACGTAATGTTTCGAAATATTTGGATGGACTATTTTTGGTATCGCGAAGGGACTGTTATATTGTGCATTTAAATTAAGTTTCGCGATGAATTTTCATGCATAAAAATATGTTAAGATGATGAATTGTTAGAGTTAAAATCAAGCAAGCAAAAGTCGACACAAGTAAGAATTGTGGATTGATTTTAATGTGCAGTTTTTATGAAATTTAAAAGCTGTTTATATGCATGATTAAGGGTTGATATTGAATGTTTTAAGGGCTGTTTTCATGCAGTATTTCAATCTGTTATAGGGTTGTTTTAGTGAGTTGTAAATGTGCTAGATATGGGTTGTCAAAACGCGATGTTATGTACTGTTTTCGGGACCGTTATGCATGCTATTTGTGCATCGATTATTGGGCTGTTATAAGCTGTTTTGATGGATTATTATATGCTGTTTTTGATGGGCTGTTTTGGATTGTTTTTGGAATGGTAAAAGCAATCGTAAAATGCTATCATAAGTTGTTTTAACGTCAACGTTGCATAGAATATTATGTAATTGATTGTTCGATTAAATCGCTTATGCTGTTACCTAAAAGATTATCATTAAATGAATAAGTAACACGAAGGAAATAACAAATAGGTTGTGAGCCTTGCTATAAGGACACGTGAGTGTAAAAATTATTTTGCCATTGGTGAAAGGAAATAAAGTATGTTTTAATGAAAGCATTTATGGTATGTTAGAAAATTATGTTCAGTGATAAGTGATTTAAATCAAATTATGTGATTTCATGAAATGCCATTTAAGTTAAGAAATGTTACTAAATTTTATGTTATGAAATCTTATGTGGCATTTAAATTTTACAAAGTATGTTATGAAGTAAATTTAAATGCATTATGATATCCTCCCTTTCGAAATTTTATGTTTAAGAATAACATGTAAATTTTATATGAAAAGTAGCTGATTTACATGTTTTAATAACCTATGGTATTCCTTAGGATGTGTTTATGATATTGTCGGTAATGGTAGAGTACCCGAAAAGAGATGTAGGATTCCGCTTGGGAGGTGCGATATAGGATTCCGCCTCTCCTTAGGGTATATTATAATGTTAACTTCTACCTGAGCGATGTAGGATTCCGCTCGTAGCGATGTAGGATTCCGCTACTTAGTTACCGATCATAAGGCCCTACAATGTAGGATTTCGCTTTGCCATATGTCTAAGGTGCCATTAGGTGATTAAATAAATGGTGGTTGATTTACTTTATCATTACTCAATGAATTTTTATTAACATGCATGCCACCATTTTATTTACAGGTTTATACTATGTTGAAATGATATAAACTGCTAGATTTTATTTGAAACCTACGAATCATTATGTTCAAAAATGAAATATAGATTTTATATGAAATGCAGCTTATTTATAAATGTTTTATCCAACCTATGGTATTTCTTAGGGTGATCTCCTGATGTTATCGATAATGGTAGAATACCCGAAAAGCGATGTAGGATTCCGCCTAGGAGTTGCGATGTGGGATTCCGCCTCTCCCTAGGGTATATTATTATGCTAGCTTACTACCTGTGCGATATAGGATTCCGCTACTTAGTTACCGACCATATGGCCTTGCGATTTAGGATTCTGCTTTGCCATATGCCTAGAGTGCCATAGGTGAATAAATAATTGTATACCACCATTTTTATTTTACAAGTTTATGTTATACTGAAATGATACGAGCTGCTGGATTTGATTATGTTTTATGAAACATTAGAGAGGATATATGTTTATGTTTAACTATTATGGGAAAAGATATAAGTTACGTTAAGTATTATATACAAGATATAAATTCATGCTAAGTAATATGAGTTTATAAATGTTTAGGCATGAGTAAATTCTTTTTTTAGCTTTATAACATCATGAAAGTTTAAATAGAAATGCATATCTATTTCTGAACCTTTTAGCTCACTATTTCTTGTCTGTTGTTATGGAAACATTCTCAGGTGTAGGAGCGAATACTCAAGGCGGGCGATCTCCGATGCAAAGATAGACGAGCACATCCGGCGATTTCTACTGTGAAAATTTAAAACAAGTATCTTGAGATATAATGAATTTACATTATATAAATACTTTTGATTTTATATTGATACTTACGATTTTATGCATATTAAAATAATTTTAAGTTCAAAATAGTTTCAATTTAAACGCTTTGAATTACATTGAATGTAGATTTTGAGATGGACCCGAGGTCTCATCTGGAAGTGGAAATGAATGTTTGCATTTGGAAATGTTTATAAATTGATTCACAGGTGTTTTGAAAATATTGGAAATATCGGAGAAATAGCTGTTGTGTTGCTGAAAATTTTTCCACCCTACTTTTTAAATGAATAAGAAATGAAATTGTTTTATGGCTTCGCTTCACAGAGTCCTTTTGAGTCACCTATACGAAGACTGCAAGGATTTTGTGGGGTGCCGGAAGGGTTCCGCTCGGATTCAGATAGAGAAAATTCGGGTTGGGTCCTTTCATTCTCTCATTGGTCCATTTTGGTTCACATGGATTGTGCTTTTCTAGGTTTCATTCCATGTAATACTCACATGGAATCCATGTGTGCTTAAATTTTTAAAAAGTCTATTTTACCCTCTAATGAATTTATTTTTCATTCACGCCTAAATAAATTTCAAGAATATTATATGACCATTCAATCATCCAATTGACTGTGTAATACTCTAATTGGTTAATTTATCTCTCGATTTCATGTTCTAAAACAAATTTCAAATGAGTGTAAAACCCTCGACACTCATTATTCTCTAAAAAGAGTATTATTGTCCAATCAATTTTTGAATCACTTAAAACCTATTCAAATGAACTCATTTTCAATCTATTTCAGTTTCTTTTTTCTCTAATACTTATTTTGGGACTTTTAATTCGTAAAGTCCATTTTTCAAAAATTACTCTTCACGAGACACTATTCATTCGGGAACATCATTCATAAAAAAAAAAAATAAGGTAACTATTTTCATAAAAATGATGAAAATTTTTGGGTTTTACATATAGGGTATACCGACCGGGTTTGAATCTATAAAGTTTGGGTAAGCTATTAGCCTTTGAAAACTTCCTTTACATATAATTTAAAGTTGAATTTTACATGCAATTGGTGCTTTATTCAAAGTTGAAAATACAAAACATATTACATAAAATCTCACTGAAGCATAAAAGCTTATTACTTCTATAATTTCATGCATAAAATATTTCCTTTTTTATTAATACATAAAGGTATCCATAAACTAACATACTAAATGGAAACTCATTTAAAAAAAAAAAAAAAAAGCTTTAAAAATAGGCTAATAATGCATTTCACATTCATAAAATATATTTACACTCACATTGCTTTCAATCTACCAGAATACCCTTCAATAATGCACATTCTAATTTAAAATCCATCACCTAATCATTCGAAACCAATACCAATTCACCCAATTTGAATTCAAATTATCATGTCTATCATCTTGGCCAATTACACTATGTTACATATCTGCATTATTTTTTTAATTTTTCCATGCATTAGTCATTTTAAATTCACTACAATATCACCCTAAATTCATTCACATGACATATTTATAAGGTGCACCCCAAACTTTCATACTTGGTCGAATTACATAGCAATCTAATCCAAACTTTTTCTTTTCATTTTTTTGATGCACATCATCTTAGAATCATGTAAAACCTCATATAAATATATCAAAACATTAAAATCAATTCATGTGAACTCAACCCTAGCTTGGCTGAATTTATACATCATGGCATCCAACATCATTCTTCCACTTCTATGGCCACCAAACACATTAAAATCACTCCAATATTCATCTAATGTCCTAAAATCAACTTAATGTAAGTTTTCTTGAAAAATTACATAAAATCCTAGAGTACTCACCTTGGTCACTTGCTTGTCTAATGGCTTCCTTTGAGTTTTCTTTCAATTCCACACTTGAATACAAGGTAATATACTTCTAAACATGGTAAAAATTATATAAAATCATCAAGTTATCTTCAAAACACTATAGAAAAATTAACTTACTTATCATTCTCTTCACTTTCTTTGCTCAAGTTTTGTCCTAACACTCATTTAGTGAAAAACACTTGAGTTTTGTAGGACCCAAAAATTTTCGTCCTTTTTATGAAAATTAGTTATTTTATTTTTTGATAAATAATATTTCCAGATGAAAAGGGTCCGCATAAAAAGTGATTTTCGAGAAATAGATCTCATGAATTAAAAGTCCCATAATAAGTATTAGAGTAAAAAGAAACTGAAATGGATTGAAAACGAATTCAATTGAATAGGCTTTAAGTGATCCGAAAGTTATTAAACAATAATACCCTTTTAGAGAATAATGAGTGTTGTGGGTTTTACACCCATTTGAATTTTTTTTTAGAGCATGAAATTGAGAGATAATTTACCCAATTAGAGTATTACAGAGTCAATTGGACAATTGAACGACCATGAAATATTTTCTGAATTTATTTAGGCATTAATGAAAAGTTAATTCATCAAAGGGTAAAATAGATTTTTTTTAAAATTCAAACACACTTGGATTCCATATGAGTATTACATGGAATGAAACCTAGAAAAGTACAATCCATGTGAACCAAAATAGACTAATAAGAGAAAGCCACATAGAAAGCATAAGTATGATTATATTAATTGTCATGAAACATTATGTTTAACTTGTTAAATGATTTATTGGACATGGACCAATCAAATGCCACCAATTGTGACTAGGGACATGATGGCCATTTTAAGACTTGTTTAAGGGCATTTTGGGCAATGAAAGAGGAGACTATATAAAGTGAAATCAAAAAAGAGAAGAAAAAGGGAAGCATTCGGCAGAAAAGAAAACTTCAGGGGAGTCCTGGCCAAAGAAAGAAACCAGAAGGTAGCATGCTAATTTGAAGGTTTTAAGGTGATTTTTGAGTGGTTTTCAAGTCTATTAAGGGTGTACACAAGCATAGAAGTAAGATCCATCCATTGTAGGTTGATTTCAAGCGGTAAGTTACTTGATTTTTCATGATGTTTAATGATTTCTTTGAGGTATGATAACTTGATGGATTTATGAAATTTTTGACATGTTTAGAGGTAGATCCACTTGTTTTCAAGGGTGGGAGTGAAAGTAAACCAAAGAAGGTCATTAGTCAAGCAAGGAGCAAGGTAAGTGTTCTAGGGTTTTTATAATTTTTCAAGGAATGTTTCAATAGAGTTGATATTTGAGTCTGAGATAAATAATTTAAGTGATTTTAATGTGTTTGGTGGCCATGAAAGTAAATAATGATGTTGGATGTCATGATGCAAGTTTAGGTTAAGGCTAGGGTTTGATGAAAATATGTTGATTTTATTGTTGTGATGTGTTGGTCTAAGGTTTTGCATGATTCTAAATTGGTTTGTATCAAGAAATATTAGTTATGAATATTTTAAGCATCAAGTAAGGGGAAATTTTTTTAGTGTTTCTATTAAAAGCAATATGATTTTCATGCCTTTAGTATGCATGTTTTAAAGTATATTAAAGATGTTAGTTTTTAAATATTTTATGTATTAGGTAAAGAGAAGCTTTTAGTATTTTCAAAAGCAATATGATTTATGTTTTAGTATGATTAAATTTAAATATAACAAAACATATTTTCAAAGGCTAATGGTTTACCCACAAATTAAGATTCAAACCCGACCAATATACCCTTATGTGTATGGCAAGTATGGGGCGGGCATGTCACTAACATCAGGGGGATTGAGTATTGAGTCAGTTGTGTCGCCCTTTATACGTGTAGGGTATTATCTTACTCTACGTATGCAATGTAAAATTTCGTTGCATAGTAATTGAGATGTCTTTATAGTTATCACGTTGTATGGTGCTAAGCTAGTTGACACGTGACATCACGTTGTGTGGTGCTAGGATAGTCGACATGTGGTATCAGTTTCCTTGGGTTTCCATTTGATACAATTTTAGCAAGAGAATTATATTACTAGATGCGAATATTTAGAAAGATATTAATTTAAATGATTATTGAAAGTTAATGATCAATTTTAGTACGATATGTTTTTACACTTTTAGCATTAAGATATGTGATACTATTATGTTTTCATGCATAAGTATAAGTTTCACAAAGCTACTTATGGAATGCATAAGATTTATAGTTTTAGTAAGCCATTTAAATATTTATTTTGATGTTTTTGGGAGGTATTTTTACGAAAGAATAAGTTTTATTAGCAAATGATTATTAACCACTCACTGAGTTTCTTTAACTCATATTTCTTCATTTTGTTTATAAAAAAGAAAAAAACTCACCAGGTGCAGGAACAAGTGCTCAGGGTGCTAGATCTCTTATATTGGACTAGGTGGGATAAATTCGACATGATGCTTTTCATGACATCATTTTACATACTTTTGTAAAATTGTAAACAAGTAAATACATGTCTTTTGGTTGCACATCTGCATGATGTATTTGGATTATATGTAAATATTTTGATTTCATGGATGAAAAATATTTTTTCAAAATTGAAGTGATTTTTGTGGAAATAGTAAAGTTGTGGCTAGGTCTTGATTAAAGTGGACATGAGGTCCAAATTAGAAGTAGAGAAGTCTGTACGGACTTTTGAAGTGTTTTTAAATTGCTTACAGGTGATTTGATATGATAGGAAATGTTGAAAAATAAAAAACAATTGTTGTGCTGTTGAATTTATGAAAAACCTTGAATATAAAAAGAAGGGATAATCCCAAAAAACCGATTCTAGATTGTGAAAATATCTATTTTACCACTTTAGTTTCATTTTTATCCAAATTACCCCCTACCGTCAATAAGTTAACAAAACTGTTAGAAAAATTATACAAAGACAATTCTACCCTTGATAAAACATTTTTATTTAACAAATAAAATAATTATAACATAATATTTTAAATAAAATAATTAATTAAAATAAAAAAGAAATCCATCTGGCCATTTTCATCTTCAACCTCCGATCTCCAACTTCATCATCATCAATCTTCATCACCAAAAAATTCTCACTGGAAACTCAAAAAATTCTCACTGGAAACTCAAAAAATTCTGGGTTTCCTCCCCCTGCGACTGGAAACCCAGAATTTTTTGGGTTTCTAGTGACTGGAAACCCAAAAAATTCTGGGTTTCCAGTCATTGGAAGCTGACTGGAAACCCAGAATTTCTGGGTTTCTAGTGACTGGAAACCTAAAAAATTCTGGGTTTCCAGTCACTGGAACCCGCAGAAATTCTGGGTTTCCATTTTCTGGAAACCCAGTTATCATCAACCCAAAAAAATTTTGCAACATTAACTTCATCATCTATTATCGATCATCAACACAATTACCAACCAAAATCAAAAGCATCAAAAATCAACAACCAAATCAAGCAAAATCGGCAACCAAAGTCAAGCAAAATCGGCAACCAAAGTCAGCAACCAAAATCAACAACCAAATCAAGCAAAATCGGCAACCAAAATCAACCCTTGTCTGGAACCCTCATCTGGGTTCGAACCCAGACGAGACGAACCCAGTCGTCTGGGTTCGAACCCAGATGAGATTTCATCTCGTCTCATCTGGGTTCGAACCCAGAGGAGATGAACCCAGTCGTCTGGGTTCCATCTGGGTTCGAATCTCTGGGTTCGATCCTGATCTGAAAAGAAAGAGGAAAGAAGGCGGCGGCGGCGGCGCCAGAGAGAGAGAGATGAAGAGGAGTCGGCGAGGGAGAGGTTGGTGGTGGATGTCTGGCGGAGGCGACGGCGAGCGACGGAGCCTGAGCGGTGAGATTAGAGAGAGAGAGAGACTGGTGAAGTTAGAGAGAGAGAGAACGGTGAGGTTAGAGAGGGAAAGTGGTAAGTGACTGAAAAAAAAAATTTATTTAAATTTTTTATTTTTTAAAAATAAAAATATCTTTATTTTTTATATTTTTATATTTAATATTATTTATTTATTTTAATTAATTAATATATAGATTTTTAACTTTCTTCGTATTTCCGTTTTTACCCCCAGAGTCAAAAGGTCAACCTTATTCATTTAACGGAATCGGTTACTGTCAAGGGTATTACCGTCTTTTCATATGCCTTCAGGGGGTATTTTGGGTGTTTAATTAAAAGTTAGGCGGTAATTTGGATAAAAAAAAAACCATATGGGAGAGAATGGATAATTTATCAAAAGTGAGGGGGGTTTTTTGGGATTATTCCTAAAAAAAAATAAATAAATAAAGAATTTATAATTCATACATTTAGAAATGTTCAAATT
Source organism: Dimocarpus longan (assembly GCA_022984855.1). Classification (NCBI taxonomy): domain Eukaryota; kingdom Viridiplantae; phylum Streptophyta; class Magnoliopsida; order Sapindales; family Sapindaceae; genus Dimocarpus; species Dimocarpus longan. The sequence continues at coordinate 15,754,808 of CM041015.1, read as the reverse complement.
TAAGGGTTCGCACCAATTCGTCCTTTTAGTGATGCTAGCTAAAATCTAGAATGATTCTGTGGGGTCCCAGGCAATATCACTGGAGTTCCAATAGAGAAAATTCGGGTCTAGTCCTGTCAAGTTTAGTATCCAAAAATGGTTAAACTTTCCTTACTCTTCTTCTTTCTTCCTTGGCCGAACTCACCCTCACTCTCTCAGTTTTTTTTTTTCCTTATCATTTCTTGCAAAAATTCAACTTTATATAAGCTTCCCATTTATTGATCAAAATGCCCTTGAACTATTTCCATCATGCCCAACAAGTTTTTAGTTACAAATAATGGCATATGATTGGTTCATTTGCTAACTAGTCATTAAACTAACTAAATCCCACAAAATTTTAGTTGTATGCTAACTAATTAGTTAAAATAGTAACTTCCATGTAGTCTTCTCTCATTGATTCATTTTGTTTCACATGGATTGTGCTTTTAGTTTTTATTCCATGCAATGCTTACACATAATACATGTGTGCTTGAATTTGAAAATGTCTACTTTACCCTTTAATGAATTTAATTCTCATTCATGCCTAAATAATTTTTGAAAATATTTCATGGTCATTTAATCGTCAAATTGACATGTAATACTCTAATTGAGTATGTTATCTCTCAATTTTATACTTTAAACAAAAATTCAAATGAGTGTAAAATCATCAATACTCATTATTCTCTAAAAAGTGTATTTTCGTCCAAAACTCTTTGAAGCTCTTAAAATTCACTCAAACGAATTCATTTTTTTATCTATTTCTGTTTCTTGAGACTCTACTACTTATTCTAGGAGTTTTGATTTTCGGGTCCGTTTTTCAAAAACTACTATTCCCTCTATCACTGTTCATTCAGAAATACTATTTGTCAAAAAAATTTTATTTGTCACAAAAAGAGAAAATTCTGGGTTTTACAACTTCTACTCCTCTATTATGCTATTTTATTAATTTTATACATACATCCATACATAGATATATATATATAAATACATATATATATGGAGAATTACTTCCAATCTACCTGGAACTTTAATATTCACAAGCGTATACAACTTTTTGGTTTATTTGTAGTGTCCTCCCCTGGACTGATTGTTGACTAACTTTGACTGTCAATGCATATGTTTGACTATGTAAAAAATATTGAAAGATGAAATTACCCTTAAATAAATTTATTTTTTATTTTTCATTTAAAATAAATTTTAAAAACTTTAAATAAATTTTAAAAAAAAATTAATGAGATCTTCACCAGATGGATGGTGAAGATTAATTTAAGGAAAAACTTTAAAAATCAAAACTTAATAAAATAAAAAAATAAATCTAAAAATAAAATATGAAGATTCATCTTCATCTTTATCTTCAAACAAAACAAAATTGAAAAAGAAAAATTAAAAAAAAAAATTATGGGTTGAACAAAATAAAAAAAAAAATCAAAATTAAAGAAAATATTAAAGTTGAATCAAAACAAAATAATTTATTAAAAAAAAAAAATGAGAGGTCTAGGTTGAATCAAAGTTTGAAGATCTATGTTCAACCTAGATCTCTCATTAAAAAAAAAAATGCCTTGTTTTAATCCAACTTTAATTTCAATTTTATTTTGTTTGAAGATGAAGATCAATCTTCATCTTTTATTTTAGATTTTTTTAATTTTTTTAATCACTCTCCGAGCAACGTTTCCATAACATTATTGATTGAAATACTGTGACAATATAAGCACAACTGATGAACTATTTTATAATACTACCAAACAAATAGAAAAACGCAGAAAGTGCTACATTATGTTAACAATTTGCTTTTGTTAACTTCAAAACGTTTTGTCACTGACACTCGACTTTGTGCAGTTGAGGACAAATCACTATAATTCTGGTATTTCATTTCTAACATAGTTGAACAATTCTGTATATCGTGCAACTAATATTTGTTATTCGTATTCATTAATGTACAGATACTCGAAACCCTAATTATCCATATGGTTCCCTTTTTCTGTCCCACACAACCATTACAAACATAGGGCTTAATAGAAACGGATGCTCATTAAATATTCCATAACATTCAAAAGAACCAAAACTATAGAACATGGTAGAGTTCTAATTTCTGTCAGACCCAAGAGCCAATATTTAGGAACTGAGAAACCAACAAGATCACATAATGTTCAATCCAAGTTTATGGTCTGCTCCCATAAAAGAGATATGAAAAAGGCAGAAGGATTGATGAGGTCACATCACATCTCAGCCACCAGTTTCTCTGAATCAGCTGGAAGTTCAGTCATTGAACCCTGCATCCACCTCTTCAGCATCTCTAATGAAACCTTTGGCTGGTCCATGGGAACCATATGACCTGCATCATGTACCTGTTCATTGATATATCATGCAAGCACATTAGCTTCCACAATTAAGCATTGGCTACTAACAAGAAACAAGTACAAGAACCAGCATGAGCACACAGAGAGTCAGAGAGAGAGACCTTGAGAAAACTGAGAGGACCATGAGTTCTCAGTACTCCAGCATCTGAACCATCAACTACAAAAGAAACTTCAGGGGATGCTACAAATGCTTTCTTCCCAGACCATTCCATGGCATGCACCCATCTTGAATTACCTATTCACCCATGTGATAATTAGAGAGCAGATATTGCTAGATGTATATTGGTCTAAAGTATTGCAAAAATCAAAGACATTAGATGGTTAGTTGTTAAGCCTAAAGCTTACCAAGCCAGTTGCAGATGAGATCATATTCTCCTGCATATACCAGCAACTTGATTCCATCCTCTAGAAGTGTCGGAATTCCAACTTCAAGATTCCTCATCCAGTCGACAAGCATTGCCTGATACACTGTAGGGCTACATGACACAAAGTCTATATCCCCAACACCAATAGCATCCCGGACCGATTTCTGGTTAAGAAATTTCTCCATGTTTGAGAAGTCATAACAGAGGCTCCCCTCACACTTCTTTCGAATGTCATAATACTGCAGACAAAAATATTACTGCTTGTCAAATTTTCATATCTTTGTATCAAAATTTACTAAGTTTCCTTAGTAGACCTAATGATCTTGAGAGTGTTCCAAAATACAAATTCTTCAAATGACGTATCTCAATCAATATAAGAGTTTTCTAATGATGTATCTTTATCAATAGAAGAGTAGAAAAAATCAATGTATTTTTCTTCTCTATGACATTTATGCTGTTTGTGCAATGTACAGCCAAGCAGCTGTAATTATGGCCCACCCAAAAAAATGCATGCAACAAAAATCTTTTATTTTTATTTTCAATTGTCTATTTAACAATTAAAAAAGAAAATATATGAACTCTCTTACATTCATATCACCTGCGTGTGCCATGATGCTACTGAATATGGCATTACATACAAAATATGAAGCCATGCAAGAAAGTGTTCCATCAGTACCTGGTAGGAAAAGGAAACGTTTAGGCCAGACTAGCAGTAGCAATTAATGAGAAGAATCTAATGTACATAAATCAGACAACTAATCAGGCGGAATTAAAATTCAACCAGTGAAAATTCATACGCTAAAACAATTTAACAGTTTTGAGTAGCACTAAAGTGGAGAGATGAGAAAAGCGAAAAAAATAAATAAATAAGTATCAGCAGCCTGAAAAGTAGCATTACCACAAAGCTTTACGGCCATTTCGCATACTGGAATGACCTTGGAGATACGATCATACTCAGATTTGTCAATAATACCCATGTCCAGTGCATAATCTGGGTAAGCTTTGTACTGGTGGGCAGGATCTGTTAGCCCATTACCAATGGCAAATCCCTGTTTCAATCATTATAAGTAAACATAGGCAGAAAATAAACTGGCCATTTTGGAAAGCATAATAGTGACACCATACCTTCAGATTTATATGAATTCCTTCTTTAGCTTTGTTACCTCTGTGGACTCGAGAAGCAAAAGCTGGAATGTAGTGTCCAGCATATGATTCACCAGTTATGTAAAAGTCATTCTTTGCAAGTTGAGGATGCTCCTCAAAAAAGGCCTAACATAATAGAAGAGCTAATCAGTCAACTGATATAGTTATGTACCTTATGTTCCAAAAATCCTAATAATCCCAGAAATTTTGTAATTGCATTAATTCTCGTGAATTATAGACAACTCATACTAACATTTGTATATAAGTTAAAAAAAGGAAGAGGAAGCCCACCTGTAAGAAGTCATAGAGGTCATTACTAACTCCATCTTCACTATGCCGAATGTCACGCCTGTCAGAGCTATAACTAAATCCAGTCCCAGTAGGTTGGTCAACATACAAAAGGTTCGATGCCTGTAGAACCATAATAGAATTTGTTACATCCCTTACAATTAAAGATGGAATCTTCATAGCATATCTGAGCAACAAATATAACCAAAATACTTACAAACAAAGACGTAGAAAAAGAACTCCATGATGCATATTACTTCCTTTTTGACAAAGGCAACCAATACACAGGTAACCTTGATGGTAGAAGTGGTTACACTGATTTTGTATTTTAGGGGAGAAAGATATGTAGAAAAAATTCCTACAATCTAGAGCTGAGATTACGAAAAACTTTTATACGAATGTGATGGAGAAAAACAATAATTTTAATGATCAACAAAACTTCCAACAACTTTTCTCCTCCATTCTATCAACAATAGCGGCTCTATATTTTTTTATAGAAAAAGTAGGGAGAAACTATTTCCAGAAATAGAAAATGAAAATAAATAATAAATAAACTGGGAACCTATGAAAGCCTTAATATAGTTAAAATAACTGTTAAGACTCCTCATCAATAGGCAGCATCTAAACTTAAGCTGGTGCAATTATCAATCCATGACTCTGTACAAGATCCTAGAAGCAGAAGAAAATGAAAGGGATAAAAATTAGCAACTGCTATCGTTGGACGATAAGAAAGTGTAGGAAGTTCAAAATGAGTATGTAAGAGATGAACAGGATGATAATCCTAAACTGCAGTCACATGTCAATATCAGTAAGAAGGAAAAGCACCAAAGACTCCCTAACTATGCTTCCATACTAGGCAATGTAATCAATTTTGTAATAATCCACCCACCAACGACAATGGTGAAAGATAAGGCAATAAACAGGAAGATACCTGATCCCACCCATGCTCGTTCCATACAAGAGACATGTTGTTTGCAATACTGAAAGGACCATTTTCATAAAACACAGCCAACTCACTGCTACAGCCTGGGCCCCCCGTTAACCAGATAACCACAGGGTCCTTCTTACTGTTGCGTGATTCAAAGAAGAAGTAAAACATCCTACAAACAACAACCACATCAGTAAACAAGAAAACAAAGAAGGTGCACCCTCTCAAAAATATAACACTCAATCTACAGCACCTTTGGCAGTTGCAATTTATTTTGCATCTCTATCACTGTATTCAATAATGAATTTAACAAAGCCCCAATTTCAGTTTCTGATTAATACCCCTGATGAGTTAGTTACATTATTGCTCCTCAATAGGTATAATTACAAAAATAATAAAAACACCTTGAAAATTAGGTAACCAATAGCATTCAAAGTTCCTATGCACCAAACTTTAATCTATTCTACAAATTTTCCTTGCAGCACAAAGACTGTCCATCAATAACAACCCTTACTAGTTTGTTTGGTTACTTTACTGGTTGGATAAGATTATCTCTCAATAACAACCCTTGCATTGGTTGTAAGAGTAGTGCAGGTTGTTTTTTTACCGGTAAGCTTATCCAAGCATTAAGGTAGCCGGACAATTTTATATCTTGAAAAAAAAAAAAAAAAAACCACTAAGCCATTAAATTATATATAATTTCTCTATTATTAATCCCTCCATATTTCTATTTTTTATTCAAATTTTTACATATTTATTTCATTAAAAATAAATCAATAAACAAACAAATAAAATTGAACACTAAATTGTAAAGTTTTGTTTATCAAATTGACAATGCCCAAATTTTTATTTTCTATTTTTTTTAAGAAAACAACAACCATCAATCGCTTGAAAATCGCTTAATTAGAAAAATAAATAAATAGATAAATAAAGTGAATACCTAGCGTCGTGTGAATTGGCAATCTTATAGTATCCAGCATGGTGACCCAAATCCTCCACAGAGACACCACCAGACTCCACCAGATTCGGAAACTTCAACCGCTTCTCGACGATCCTCTTCTTCAGCGGCGGCGAATCATGGCCTTCGATTATGTTGACCTCCTCTTTCGGAAACAAGTTGAGCTCCCTTATCAGCTTCTTCGCTTGTACAGACGGCAAATTCGACCCGCTCAAACGACCGTTGTCCACCGTGAACGCCGAGGCCGATGACACGATCACACTCAAAACTACTAAGCAGATAATTAACGACGATTTCTCCATTTTCGGTTTTCGAAGGTTCACAAGACGAGTGGTTTCTGTTTTTTATATAGGGAAAGATGGTCACGTGGAGGGTCAATGCCGAGAGAATGTAGGAAGTGACACGTGGCGGATACCTAACAGTCTAGAAATATATGGGGGGACCGTTAGTTGTTGTTGTGAGATGTGATTTGTCGTTGTTGTTGCTGTGTTGGGTTGCTTTGGCGTGTGTAGAGAATAAAGGGGCAATAAAGACGAAGGTGGTGGGATCAAGTGTAAAGCCACCTGCAGTTTACAAGAGTGCACGCCAAACGTGATGGATTGTCATCCAAGGCACGACGTTTAGGGATGGTAACGGTGAGGTTCGGGTGGGTTTGTCCAAACCCGCACCCGAACCCATAAATAAATTTTACAACTGCATCCGCAATTGGCGGGTGCGAGTGCAGACCCGCGGGTGGGGGTGCACCCGCACCACACTCGTAGACTCACATGTTAAAATATATATATATATTTATATATATATTTTTTTATTTCTGGTATCAATTAAACTATAATGTATGAAAAAACGAAATGCATTCATAATAATCTTGATTTTAAAAATTTCTGTTCTTAGGTGAAACAATTAACTAGTAATTTAGCTCTAAGGGCTTTAATGCGGGGACACCAAACCACTTGCCCAATGTAAAACCAAAAATTTTCTCTATCTAGGAGCAATAAAATTTTTTCGTGTGAATAGTATCGTATAAATAGTAATTTTTGAAAAGCGGACCTTAAAAATCAGAAGTTTCGATATTGGTATTAGTGTTAAAAGAAACTGAAACGGATCAAAATGAGTCTATTTGAGTAGATTTTTAGAGTTTTGAAGATTTTTGGACGAAATTATTATTATTATTATTTTGAAAATAATGGGTATTGATGAATTTACACCCATTTGGATTTTTTTTTAAGCATGCAATTGAGGGGTCTTATGTCTAATTAGAGTATTACATGGCCAATTTAATAATTGGATGACCATGAAATATTTTTGGAAACTATTTAGGTATGAATATGAATTACATACACAAAAGGATAAACTAGACATTTCACTAAGAAATTGTCACAAAAAAAAAAAAAAAAAACCACAAATCCATGTGATGCAAAATGAACCAATAAAAGAGTAACACAATGAGGTCCAAATTGGGGATTTATATCATGCAAAATTAGCCAATAAGAAAGTGTCATCTAAAAGTGAAAAAAAGTATGGGTTGGTTATGTGACCATATGATTTAAAGTGTAATATATCCTCCCGATTTTAATATTGTATATATACTATACAATGTATTGTATAAGTATGTCCTCGTTTATGAAATAATAAAGTGATTTTAAAGTATCCAAATGTATAAAAAAATTCTAATAAAATTTCTGGATAAATCGAAAATAAATTTGAATACAAGAATTAGTATGATCCAATTGTCTTCTAAACACATTCTATTGGATTTCCAAATATACCCACCTAAGGTTAAGTATGCGAAAAGGGGAATGAAATTCTTTAGAAAGGTTATGGAAGGAATTATAGAATTTTGAAGGGCAATTGATGAAAATAAAAGAATTTTCTAGAAAGTGGCAATGATGTAAATGAAGTGTTATGACAAGGGCATTTTTAAAAATAAAAGAATTCTCTAAAAAATGTTTATAAAGTGTGATGGCAATGATGTAAATAAAGTGTGATGGCAAAGGTATTTTGGGAATTTTAAAATAGTGATATGTGTGTAGAGATAAGGATAACATATGAGCAATTTTGGAGACAATCTAACTAACTAGTTAGCCTTCGATTAAAATGGGATAGAATTAGTTGGAATTGAATTGGTTGCTAGATTTCAACCAGTTAAAAGCTTTAAAATATAACCAATGGCAAACTTGTAAATATAACCTTAGTTTAGGGGTAAATGTTAAGGCAATGGGAGGCTATATAAAGTTGAACTCAATTAGAAAAACAAAAAAGAAACTAGAGGATTTGAAGGTGGATTTCGGCCAAGAGAGGGAGACCAAGGACAACAGCTGCATTTGATCATTTTTAGATCATTTTTGAGTGTTTTCAAGTCATACCAAGAGTGTACACAAGCTCAGGAGTGAAATCCATCAATATCAAGTTGATTTCAAATGGTAAGATTCAAGTTTTTATAACTTGTTTGTGTAAATGTTTGGATAAATGGTTCTTAATGAATTATTTGTGATTTGTGTGTATGGATATAAGAATTTGAGACTTCAAGTTGGTGTGAAAGCAAGGCTAGAAATCCAAGAGCAAGTGGTAAGCATTCTAGTGAAAATAAAATTTTGATTTAAGTTTAAGTTGATGTTGGTTTGAAAATAATTATTTTACCATGAGATTGGATGTGATTTTTGAAGCGATCCAACCCAGAATTCCCCATCAAGGATCCGAGAAGAGTCCTCTCCCGAAACCCCAATGGAAATCCTCATGGCCTTCATATCGATGACCGACTCTAAAGGACTCCGTAGAGTAAAGTCGTATTTCATTTTCCATTTCTTAATCCTTTAAAAATTAGGGTAAAAAAATTTCGACAACATAACGGCTGTTTTTCCAACATTTCTAACTTTTTCAAATAACTATAAACCATTTTATAAACGCTTCTAAATGCATACATTTTTCTTCACTTCCAATTTGGATCTCAAGTCCATCTCAAAATCAAACTCAACCACAAATTCAAGTATTCAGTTAAAACTATTTCAAACTTAAAAACACTTTTACATGCATAAAATCATAATCATTAATATAAAACTAAAAATATTTACATTATGTAATTTCATTATATATCAAAATATTTACTTTTAATTTCACAGCAGAAATTGTCGGATGAGCTCGCCTAACATTACACCGGAATTTGTCACCCTGAAAATTCGTTCCTATACTTGGAGAGGTTTTTCATAAAGATAAAATAAGAAATAATGAGCTAAAAAAACTCAATGAATGTTATGTATTTCTATTTAAACTTTTCCTTTAAAATATATCATTTGAAAAATCTACGTTTTCTAAGAATTTATTCAAATCTTAAATATCATGGTTTTGCATATATACATGTATATATATATATATACAAATCTACTTGAAATCATAAATACATGCATCATGAAATTCATTCTATAATATACTTCATTTGAAATTCATTTTAAAACATGAGTACGTAAAGCATATTATCAATCATAAAACATGTATCCAATGGAACCCAATGAAATCATAATGCTACAAACCACTTACATTGTGTTAACAACTTACCTATTGTAGGGTACTAGTAATTTTCTAGGTGGGACAAACTACCATCCTCAGTGGCCAATATGACAATATCATTCATTCATTCATAGTACAATACTTTATGGCACGCAGAGGGCGACACGATAGACATGACAGACTCAATTTTCTCCCTCAGTTAGTAACATGCCCCTCTGACTGGACATGCCATGCGTGCATAAAGTACCCCAGTCGGTTCTCATTCATATCATTTCTCATTCATTTCATGGGAATGGGTAGTCATTGGTTTTGAAAACTTTCTTTCTATTTCACTTTACAAATTTCATTCGTATACTAAAATAATCATTCATAAAGACATACTACTTTTTAATTTTTTTGCTAATAGCATGAAACATATTTCTTTAATAATATTGTGCTATAAGCATTTCTTTAATAAATCTCATTCAAATTTCATGATATTTTAACATCCATAAAAATATTATAAAAACATGCTAAAATACTTTCAACTTTTATAAAATATCTTTACATTCACATTAAAACAAACTAAAATATTTATCAAGTCGTAAAATAATTTACACTCACTGATTTCTAACTGACGGAAACTTCCCAACTTCCTATTTCGCGATTATTTTACAATTTCAAATTCATTTGCCTTCTCGATACTTATATAATTTAATATTATAAGCACATCGCGACTAATTTATTCATGAAACCATTTCCATCAACATATATTCAATCACACAAACATCTAATTACATAAAGATTTTCGAAACATCCTTTTTCAAATCGTAACCACACCAATTATTCGCGTTTACTTTCTGTTTGAAAATACTAAATATCTTAAAACATAAAGAATATTGAATAAAACCTAATTTTGCTCTAATGCTTTAAACGAAATTTTTGAATTAAACTCCTCTATGTTGGCCGAACCTAACATATTTTTATACTATTAATCTCATTTTATTTTTCTCATTAAAATTACACTTAAACATAATGTCTAGGGGTGTAAATGCAAGTCAATCACATAAAATATCATACTTTTGTAATTACACAAAGTTTTGTTGCAAAGTTGTCATTTACATTCTAATGTATTTCTTTTACTATTCATGCCATTTTCATCATCAAAACAAGTTATAAAATCATCTAACACATTCCAAAATAATTTTCTATCACCTTAACATCAACATGGCAGCCTAGTAACCAAAGTTTTTATTCTAATTTTAACATCAAAATCCATCATTTCATCACATATTCATGCATGAAAATCATTCAAATATCTTGAGCACAATTTTGGACTATCAATTTCTACTTGGCTGAATTCAATACCAACACATATCCAACTTTCCATCAAGATTTTACATATCAATATCACAAAAAATCTCATGGCAAAACAACCGAAATAAATTTAAACTACTAAAAACTCCTTATAGCCGAAAACTACAAAAAACTCAACATCCATTCTCCTTCAAATATCACACCAAATCCACATGCAAATGAATCTCTACACTAATGAGGTTCCAAATTCTAAATCCCAAACATATTATCACAACCAACTATCAAAAATCATAAATCCAAAAATCTCTACAAACTGGTTTATGGAAAACTCAAATTTTGCCTTTCAAACTAACCTCACTTTGATGTATTTCACTTCTAAGTTGGTGCACACCTCCTGCATGTTAAAAAAGCTTCAAAAATAGCTTCAAACTCACTCAAATATTTGCTTTCCTTCTCGTCTATTCACGGTAAAGCTACTTGCTTCCTACCCTTATCGAATTGCTTCTTGCATGAGTGAAGAAAATCACTCCAAAACCTCTTAATAAAAAACACCATGCATGGCTATCCTCTTTTGTTCTTCTTCACTGTAGAACAATTTCATTTTCTTTGGTATATTCTCAACGAAACAACCACTTCCTCCCTCTGATTTTCAAATGGACTGAATGGATATTGCTCCTCTCTTTTATGCTGCTCTCAGGTATGGTGTTTTCTCTCTAAGGTTTCTTTTGTTTGATGGTCGAATACACATTGTTTCACTCTTTGCTTTTCGGTTTTCCTTTGCGTTTTGATGTCTCTTAGTTTTTGCTTCAAGCTTGACTGAAAGTGAGTGTCCTCTATTCCTTCATTTGTTTCATTTTCAATCCTTTATTTCATTATATATATATATATATGCTTCTTTTTGCTCGTACACTTGTCATTAAACTTTTTAAATCACCATCCACTTGTCTTCTCTTTTGTTTAAATTCATGACACTTGTCATTGAATCTCATGCATGTGAGCCACTTATCCTCCATGCATTGTCTCTTCCTTTCTTTTCATGCCAAGTGTCCCACTTCATGCATTCATTCACACTTTTCGATTTCTGTCTTTCCGTATTCGAATTCGTTTCTGATCTGTAATACCCTTCCCCGGTTTAGTGTCATATAGGAGATATAATAATGACGAGTGACATTTGAATGTTATACAAGTGCATATTCACCCAATGGAATAATAAAAATTGATTAACTTTTTTATTACGATTAAATTTTTATATTTAATCGTGTAATGATAAAAGTTTCCAAACGGATTGGAAACGGATTTGAAATCCGAGAAATGATGTTATGGCCTATCAAGACACATGTTGGAATTGATATTGAAGAGATTCAAAAGATTTAAATAAGTGATTAAAGTGGATAGAAAAATTCAAGAGGAATGAATTTTATTAAAATTACAAAAACCATTGCATTGTTACTACAAATGCGGGCAATTTTGGAAGGAAAATGTAATGGCATGCCAGGTAATTTATACCCAAAATTCAAGGGTAATTTACTAAGGACTTGAGAACATATATATAGGAGGAAGATTGTAGAAGAATGAAGCAAAAAGAGAGAGGAAGAGTATAGGGCAGTTCGGCAAACACCAAAACAGGGCAGTCACGTTTTGCTCCAAACCAACCCAATTTCAAGCAAGCTTTGAGCAATCTAAAGGTCGAGAACAATACTAGAGAGGTCTTCCATCAAGGGTAAGTCAATTTGGAGTGAAAAGAATTGATTTTTGTAAGGTTTTGGATGAGAAAATTTAAGATGAAAACTGCCCAGATTTTCTTAGGTGTTGTCATGATAGTTTTCATGTGAGTTTGATGAGTTTTCATGCTTGTTTTTAGTGATTTGAAGTCTAAAATTGGTGGAGAAGCAAAGTACCAAGTTGGAGGTGAAATAGGTAAGGGTTTTGAAACTAAAAAATTTAGATTTGAAGTGATTGTAGAAGTAGTTTGTGTTGATAATTGTTGTTGTTATTTTAAGTTGGATTGGTGTTGATTTTGGTTGAAATAAATTAAATGAGATTTTTGTGTGATGGAAGGGTGACTCACGGCCACATGTGTAGGTGATGAAATGATGTGGTTTTGATGTGTTTTGGATGGATTTGTATGTGGTAGAATGATGGAAATTGGATTGATGTTGGTTGGAATGAAAATAGTTTGGTAAATTGTTGTAATTTCATTGAGTTAGGTCATGTGAAATTGGTTGGATAAGCTGCTATCTTAGGGTATATTTGTGTGATTTTGGATGATTTTTCATGTTTAATTGATGTCAAATAAGGTTAAATTGACAATAGAATTGGTATAAAATTTAAATGGAATTAATTGGATGAGTTTGGAATGATTTTTGGAATAAAATGTGGACTGTTGTGAAGCTGTTGTCCCCTTGGTGTCTTGTGTCATTTTGAATGAATTTAAGTGCTTGAATGAGTTCAAAATTGAGTGGGTTTAGTAAGAAATAGAAATGAAATTGATTTGGTGAAAATCGGATGGCAATCGAATTATTAGAACATGTTTATGGGCAATTGAAAATGAATTAATTCAAATGTGACTAGGGTGATATTTTAAATGGATCTAAACAATCTAATTGATCAAATGAGATGTTTGTATACTAAAAGAGAATGAGTACGTATTGAAATTAAAATGGAAAATGTATAGGGAAAGCGGAAATGAGGGAGTCGAGCAGATACTCAAACGTGAGCTAGAAAATTGTAAGTGTCATTTTATTCGAAATCGATTTGATATTTTGATGTTAAAATTCATGCTCAAAATATATATGAAATGGTATTATGAATTATAAAAAATTAATTATATTAGTTGTATGGATACGAAATGATTTTTACATGAAATGGGGATTTGATAAATGAAATGAATATTATGAGAAGTGAATTCAAATGAATTGAAAATGTATATGAAATGTGATTTAAAACCTATGGTACGCCTAGATATGATATAGATATCTTCGGTCTAGGTTGAGTACTCTAAGTGTGTATTAGCTGAGTCAGGGGTGTTTATGTTAGTCCGTTACTAACCATACTAACCACGGGAGGTACCCGCATGGGTTAACTGAGTCAGTCAGTCATGGAGTCGTCCAATGCACGTATGAAGTATATTATTAGCTGGCTTCCACCTAAGCGAGGACAATTCTGCTCTGTAGAGAAGACAATTCCGCTACGAACACTGGATTGACAACCTACCCAAGGAAACATTCCTGGATGGCCTGAGCGAGGACAATTCCGCTCCCGATATAGGATACCATGTAGTACGGATAGTCAGTGGGTGGCTCGTTTTTATACTGAAATAGTTTTATAAAGAAACATCGCCACCACTGATAGATGTTTTGATAGAAAATGGAAACCATACAACTCATATTTATGATTTAATTGTAAAAGCATGAATTTTATTAAACGGTGATTGATGTTATTAAAATTGATAGAAATGTGATTTTCACAGAAATCGAGATCAAATTTCACATCATAGCAAAATGTTTGTTCCCAAGATGTTTAAAAAACAAATTTTAGGGAGATCATTTTATATAATTAGATTTATCTAGAAATTATATGACACTCACTGGGCTATCAAGCTCGCAATTATTTTATGTTTATGAATAAAAACCTCCCCAAGAGCAGATACAGGTTCAGGTACTCAGGCAGCAGGAACAGCGAGTCATGACTGACGTGTCGTGCTGATGATGTGATTATGATGTTTTGAAAATGATGTATTTGATTTAAGTAAATGTAAACTAAAGTTTATGTATATATAAAATTACTTTGATGTTAATTGAGATGATATGAAAATGTTGGTTTGAATCAATGTTTTGAGTGGTTTTGAAATTCTATTGAAAATTTATGCATGACATGTGAAATTCCTTTTAATGTGATTATTAAATTACGAATATATGTTTGTGGTTGCATGTGGTTGAGAAAACGAGGGCCAGAGGCCCGATAGTTTGGAGAAAATGTTTAATATTAAAATTATACATATTTTATTAAAATTTATAGGGTAGTACAGTCAGAATTATAATCGTTATGCTGCCCAAATTTTTATAAAACCATTTTGTAAATATTTTAAAATAAAACAAAAAATTTTCCCCACGTTTCTGCTAGAAATTGGAAAGTTTAGAAAGGTTTAGAAAATTAACGACTTAACTCTGCGGAAATCTTTCAACCGGATGGGAAATCGACTGGAAGGTTATCATAAGGTTACCAGGCAGGCTGCCTCAGGAAAGAGGTCTGTCACGATCCATCCAAAAATTTTGTTAAACTTCTATTACACATCTGAGCTATCCATGAATTTTATCGTAACTAAATTCACATATTCGGACTATTTGGAATTTCTATTAATCTTTTCCGTTCCACCTGTAAATTACATTGGAATTAAATCTTACATTCGAAACCATCTCTGAAAATTACTATTTATGCGGACACTTTTCATTCGAAAATAGTATTCACATGAAATTACTATTCGTAAAAAAATTCACTTTTAACGATTTTTGAGGTCCATTTCCCAAAAATCACTATTCATTTAAAAATACTATTCACACGAAAATACTATTCATCGAAAAATAATAAATTATTTTTTATAAAATGACATTGTTGTGTTTTACAATTCACCTCTCCTTATAAAAATTTCATCCTCAAAATTTGTGTATTGTCTTTATTTGATACGTGTTAACGTTAGGATTTGGATATTTAGTCAATGAGGTTGTTTATGGGCCCAAACTGCAGTTTCGCGTGACTGGTGCGGTGTATGCAAAGTGAAAAGAACTAAAAGGAGAGATCAGAGGTGAGGAGCAGAAAGACAAGAAGATTTTAGAGTGGTTCGGCCCAAAAAGATGCCTACGTCCACTGTTCACTCTCTTACTATTTCGGCAGAATAACAGCACTCAAGAAGTCTCTCCTTTTCAATGAAGATTCCCTCCCCTATTTATAGAGAAGGGGAGGTGCTACAGTAAAATAGAATAAGATAAGAGCATACAGTAAACTACAGTTACAATGATGGACCGCATTTAATGCCCCGAGATTCTAATTAATGCGGCTGACAGCGCATTAAATGCAGCCGAATTTATATTTAATGCGGCTGAATCCGTCACTTCTGAGCTTTTCCCGAGCAAGGTTGCAGATAGTTGATCTGCATGGGTCATGAGTGGCTACCGAAATCTTGACAGTAGCCTCTGGCGAAGATGGCGTGCATGGCACGTTTGATGTTGTACTCTACATAGCTTCTTTGACTTCGTTGACCAATGATTCTGAGGAGTTTAGCAGAGACGGACTTTCCAATAGATAAAGTATTAAGTTCGATTAGCGAACAGATGAGCTTCTGACGAACAAGCCATCTGGAGAGTTAAGAAGGCAGATTATGAATCAGTACCTCTAAAACTGGTTATAATAGCAGGTGCTTTCTTAGAAGGACAGGGACACAAGCATGCCCAGAAATCTCCGAACGACCAGGCGGATAATCTCGGACGAACAAGGCTGGAGAACGGGTATGGCGACCAGAACCGGTGGTCAGCCTGGGCGATCAGAATTAGCAAATAGGTTGAGCGGCCAGACTAAGCGGTCAGGATCAGTGGATAGAACTAATGGCCAGACTGAGCGGTCAGGATCAACGGTCAGACTGTCATTATCCATCTGCGAATAGACTAATGATCATAAAAAGGGACTTGGGACATGCTGAAAAATGGGGAGTAGGTCTGATGGACGGGCCACCCGTCGAGAAGGTGGACCGGAAGAAGGATGGGTCGTTGAGCCTTTGGGCCATTGGGCCTGCACTGTGGATCTTCCTGAGCCCGAATGATCTGATCGCTAATTTACTCAAAACAATACGCTTCTCATTCCAATAGTCGATTATTGGGTGTTTTTCATTTCATTTTCCTAAATCATTCAAAATCATAACATATGATACCAATGATAATCATTCTCATAAATCATTCAAAATCATAGTTTATGACACCAATGTTATATCTTTTTCACTTGAATCTCATTCAACTACCTCAAAATCAAGTCTACTACTCCATACTCAATTACAAATCTAGTAAATATAAAGTTTCTCATATGGAATATCAAATATCATACTTCCACTACGTAGCTCTAATATTCAACAACTATACTTTATATCCTTAATAACACCTCAAACAATTATACAATTTTCCTTATATCTCAAGAATCACTATGAATCATATTCTACATTCCAGAATTCTAATCATCTATAATTCCAAGTCATAGTTATTCAAAGACATCATCTGTAATCCATATCATCATCTAATATTTTAACCATAATTATCTCCAAGTACCCTTTCCAAATTCAAGTATACCAAATACAATCATTATTGATAAATACTTTAGTTCCAATTCGCTATAGTAGACTAATGATAATTTACCTCTCTTAACATCACACTTCTCCAAATGGATATAGAAATCCTTCATCAATATTTCCTTAAAATTCTACTACTCCTTTCACCCATGAAAATACAATACACTAATCAAGTTAATCCACAAAGAACCTCGAGCAACGAATATTTACTAATTACCATCAGTGTACTAACACTAGTACAGATAACATTCTTTATCATATTCATCACTAATAACAACAATATTCCACTCAAAATACTTTCAACTACCTAGCTTGATTATAATACATCAAAGTTGTAACAAGATCTTAATCTTGTAGAAATCTATAAATTCCTTATAATCTTAATTAAATTCGAAATCAAACTTTAAAAACACAATATTATACAACGATTAAATTTAATCATTAAAGTCTCTATAGAAGAGGCTTAAACCGTTAAACTCCATTTGCATTCAACTATGGAAAGTTATGTCCAAACATAATAACTTAATCTCATCTAGTCTATCACTTAGAAGGAGATCTAAACATCAAGGGCTTGATAAGTAGGTTCCATAAACTTGTATGATTCGTAACATCAACACTTATAAGCTCCACAACTTAAACAATACCAACCCCATATTTATTCTAATTGATTATACATCTGGTCATATCATCTAAATCCATCAAAACTCAACACCAAATATTCATATCAATTCTTAATTCACAATCGATTCAAATGTCATGAACAATCACAATTTCACGGCATATTTAGTACCTACATTACTAGTATTTATCACCAATATATACTCTAATAATAGCTATCCCAACATTCGGATTCCTAGAAAATCTAATGAATCACGTATTACTACTATACATTATATCACACTTTTCATATCGAAATCAATTCAGTCTAATCTATCAACACTAACTACATATGCTAACCTAGATCTTCCGAAACATTCTCACTAGTTGTCATTGTAGTAATCAAACTTGTAGAAAGCATTTTTCGTGCCCCATGGAAAACAATATCTGGCTCCCTTGATTTAACTAATCTTACCTCTTTTCAGAAAAAAATCCATAATAGACTGATACTTTGACAACCAATCCATACATAATATTACATCAAGTTATGAATATCTAGCAATATCAAATTCACTCAGAACTCGTGACCTTCTATCATCACTTTACTATCTCTATACATTTTTTCGACTACAATTGAACCTCCCGTAGGTTTACTACAATCTAAGAGTTTTAATTCAACTTCCATGCTTGCAGTAAAATTTGTGGAAACAAACGAATGAATAGTCATACATTAATGCACGAGCACCACAATCAAATATAGAAATTTTACCTGTTACCACCTCTGGGATAGCATCCGCTTCATGTTGGGTCACTGCAAATACTTTGGCCTAAGTCTGGGGTCTACTTACTGGTCCTTTAGACGATTGACCCCTACCTACTTGTCCACCTGGCTTACTGGATGTAATGAGGCCTCTAGTTTGTACACCTCTTTGCTTTTGGCCCCGATCAGCACTGAATGGCCTCTATCCTGCTAACCTCATATCTGACCTACCATCGGAAGCTAGCTATGGGCAATCTCTTATAAAGTGCCTTCTATCCACACTTACAACATATGTCTATACTTATTTTACACTTGCCATGATGACATTTACCATATTTCGTGCATTCTAGCCCGGTGTCCCTTATGCTTCCAGTATTTCTGAATCTGATCAATGGTCTTACGGAGCCTTAGCTTGATTGTGCCCTAAAACCTGACGAATTATTGCCTGGCCATTTCAATTTTTCACCACTTTTGGCTTGTTTGCTAGACCATCCTTGCATCCAGATCAATCCATTGCGCTTCAAACTTTGGGTGCCACTCTCAGGTTTCTCATTCATGTTTCGTTCAACACTGATTGCAACTTCAATCAATTTCCTATATTGATCTTCTACAGTCGATGCCACATAAGTCCTGATTTTTGGGTTTAGACCTATTGCGAACCTCTTACTTTTCTGTTCTCAATTATCTTGTATAAATGGAACATGTTTCACCAATTCTGAAAATTTTCTCTCATACTCCATTACGGAAAATGCACCCTGTTCTAACTGGAAAAATTCTTCGATCTTAGCATCCTTATAACTTTTTGGGAAGAATTTATCCGTGAACTTGCTTTTTAATTGAGTCCAGGATACTCTTTCTCTACAATGCCTTCCACCAGTCTTTGGCCTTATATTTCAATAGGAAGGTTGAAAATATCACCATCTGTTTTTCTGAGCATCTCATAACCTCAAATATCCCTTCATTATTCTCCAACCATGATAAGGCTTCCTCCAGTTCACCAATTCCATAAAAATTCTTAGCTCTTAACTTTCAAGCCCTTTCAATTAAACCCCCTTACTTCTCGTGATTAATGGAGTGTCGCGGCTAACAATTGAGCCATCTGTTCTAATTGTACATTTCTACCTTTAGGATTAGGAGGCCGAGATGGTCCTGGTTAGGACGATTCCAACGAAACTGAATCTTGAGGAACATTTACTAATTTATTCATTCATTCCTCTATTGATGTAGGAGTCTCTATGGTGACTCTCCTGGTAGTAGGGCAATCTCGATGACGCATCTATTGTAAAATTTTAAAGCATATACAATATTATGTAATGTATATAATTTTTAAAAGAATATCCAATAAGAAATCATAAAATTTTAGTGAAAATGTTAAATCATTTTCGAAAGTGGGTTTTTAAAATAACGTTTCGAAGTTTTCAACATCTTTTCAAAACCCTAGCTCTAATACCAAACCTGAGACGACCCAACCTAGAATTTCCCTTTAGGGATCCAAGATGAGTCCTCCCCCGACACCTCAATAGAAATCCTTGCACTCTTCATATCGGTGATTGATTCTAAAGGACTCCGTGGAGCAAAGCCGTATTTCATTTTTCATTTCTTAATCCTTTAAAAATTAGGATGAAAAACTTTCGACAGTACAACAGTTGTTTTTTCAATATTTTCAACCTTTCCAAAATACCCGTAAACCAGTTTATAAACACTTCTAAATGCATACATTCTTCTCCACTTCCAATTTGGACCTCAGGTCTATCTCAAAATCAAACTCAACCACAAATTCAAGTATTCAGTCAAAACAATTTCAAACTTAAAAGCATTTTTACATGCATAAAATCATAATCATTAATATAAAACCAAAAATATTTACATTATGTAATTTCATTATACATCAAAATATTTACTTTTAATTTCACAGCAGAAATCGTCGGATCAACTTGCCTAACTTTTCACCAGAGATTTGTCATCCTGAAAATTCGTTCCTACACTTGGGGAGGTCTTTCATAAAGATAAAACAAGAAATAGTGAGCTAAAAGAGCTCAGTAAGTGTTATACATTTCTATTTAAACTTTCCATTTAAATTATCCTCTCAAAATCATTTGGAAAATCTACGTTTTCTAAGAATTTATTCAAATCGTAAATATCATGGTTTTGCATATATCTATATATATATATATATATATATACAAATCTATTTGAAATCATAAATACACGCATCATAAAATTCATTCTAAAATATGCTTCATTTGAAGTTCATTCATAATATAAACATGATTATGTAAAAAATATTATCAATCACAAAACATGTATCCAATGGAACCTAAGGAAATCATAATACTACAAACCATTACACTGCGGTAACAACCTGCCTGGTGTAGGGTACTAGTTGTTTTTTGGGCGGGACAAACCACCATCCTCAGTGGCCAATACGACAATATCATTCATTCATTCATAGTACAATACTTTATGGCACGCAGAGGGCGACACGACAAACTCAATTTCCACCATCAGTTAGTAACATGCCCCCCTGACTGGATATGTCATGCACGCATAAAGTACCCTAGTTGGTTCTCATTCATTTTATAGGAAAGGGTAACCATTGGTTTTGAAAACTTTCTTTCTATTTCGCTTTACAAATTTCATTCGTATACTAAAATAATCATTCATAGAAACATACTACTTTCAAATTTTCTTGCTAATAGCATCAAACATATTTCTTTAATAATATCATGTTATATGCATTTCATTCATAAATCTCATTCAAATTTCATGATATTTTAACATCCATATATTATAAAAACGTGCTAAAATACATTCACCTTTTATAAAATATATTTACATTCACACTAAAACAAACTAAAATGCATTTATCAAGTCGTAAAATAATTTACACTCACCGATTTCTAACTCACGTAAACTTTTCGATTTCCTATTTCGCGATAATTTTACAATTTCGAATTCCTTCACCTTCTTGATACTTATATAATTTAACATTCTATTATAAGCACATCGTGTAACACCCTCCACCTGACTTCCGCCGGAACGGAGAATCCGTGTAACACCCTCCACTTGATTCCCATTAGGATAGAAATCGAGTCGAAGAATGTTACCTGAATCTACTTATTCATTTATAAAAACTCTTTCAAAACATTTATTCTTTTTATTCAATTTCTGTTATTAAAAATTTCGTTAAAACGTTTATTTTAATTTTTCAGAAAATCTGACAGAGTTTCCTCTGTTTTACTAAAAAACCCAAATTTTAAAAATCGTGCAAGAAAAACAATAATACTTCTAAAATTTTCATTCACTTTCTCAACCACCATTTCAGACTCTCAGTCCGACCCCAACATCACTTTACCACACAATCATTTATAAATACAACATTTAATAAAAATCAATTTAATCGAAATGCAACACTAAATAAAAGATAATTAACAATTCATTTACAACATTATTTTATTAAAAAATCATTTAAAACATTATTATACAATACCAAAAGAATCATTATCAAATGCGGAAGGATGGTGACTCTCAAGAACCGCGACAGCTATCTTCGCGTCTATCTCTATCTACGGTGCCCAATCTTTAACCTACGCGTGAAAAATCCAACGCACTAAGTATGTCTACTTAGTGAGTGTATACTAAGTTTTTAAAGTCATCATTTGTTCAAAATTTTGTATTATGCAACAAAATGTCCAAAGTTCACTTTTACTAAAACCCGCAATTTAATTAAGTTACTAACAATAAAATCATGTTACTAAATAATTACACATATCAGATACATAATAATCATTTTTCATATATTTATATATATTTATATTATTTTCGCAAACATAACAACACGATTTCATTTAATAATTTTCATTTCTGAATATTCCAATCGTAACTTAATATTTCACAAAGTTTTCAAACTTTTCCCAATAATTTACAAATAACTCAATTTTCAATTTTGATATTTTTAAAATTTCAAAATATAACAAAATAAAAATGAATAACTAGTGAAATTTAAAAGACACTTTTGACGACCATTTATAACTTTAGATCAAATTTACTACTTATTCAATTTACCAACAATTGCATATATAAATTACGTAAAATCGTTTTTTTCCATTTATGACCACATGATTTTCATCATAATTTAACACTTTTTCAAAGTACACGTCGTGAATTAATCTTTCACAACTTTTCAAGCTTTTATAAATAATTCAAGTACTCAAATACAAATTGAAGCATACGTAAAATACAAAAATTTTCATTTTCAATCATTTCAATACGGTTTTCTTTTATATTTTACAGTGTCATTTGTAAACTCTGACACGATATTATGGACTAAAATTCAGGTCTCCTGGCATTGACCACTCAGTGGCTACCCGTTGAGTCATATATCACAATTACATATCTCAATCGGTTTCGACTTCAGAACCGGACACCTGATGCCTCTCATAATCCATCCGTCGAAAACTGTGTATCGTATTGGCGTAACGTCGTAGTACTGCTAATATCACTCTATTGGCTAGCCAACTATCAGTCCCCACCTACCAATGTCTAGGTTTACTCGGGCCCTTCTAAATTTTATTAATTACGAAAAATTTCATATTTTTGATATAAGCTCCTATCTTTAAGTAGAAACTCATTAGTAATGGTTAATGAAGCTTAGTGTATAGATGATGAATTTCATAGATATTAACCTTGTAAGTGAGATTGAAGTGCTAAGAGTCATTGTACAAAGTATTTGCCCATTATGGTAAGAAAAATCAAGGGAAGGGCAAAAGGGTCATTTTGCTAAATAAGAGTTCTACATATATGTAAAAGTGATTTGAATAAATCAAGTGTATGAATTATGAAAATATATAAAAGTAATAGGATGCCATGGAATTGATATAAACTTGAAGGACATTTGGTTGAATTTTTAACTAGTGGCATACTATGTAAATAACTAACAAACTTCAAGGGTAATTAAATAAATGTATGCCTATATATATAAGTGCAACTTAGAAAATTTTTAACATGAAACAAGAAGCAAAACTGAGAGAGTTGAGAGGGAGAGACCAAGTGAAGTCACGGCAAAGAAAGGAAGATAGGAAGAAGAAGAGCAATCCATCCCTAGACCATTTTTAAGACTTCAAATCCAATTTTGAAGGTGATCTAGCTTAGAACATCATACCCTAAGTGAAAAATAAGTACGATTACATGACTTTCTTTAAGTTTCAAGTTAGTAGAGATTGGATGAAAATGGTGGAGATTGTGTAGATATGAGTTTGTTTGATTAGTTGTTGTGTGGAATTGATAAAACTATAATCTAAAGTAATTGTAGAGTTCTAATCTAGTGAAAAGAGAACTTGAACTATAAGTAGGAAGGAATTAAAGGATAGTTAGGGTTTATGGAAACAAAACTCTAACCTATGATTAAAGTCTACTTAGACAAATGGATGGTGGATATTGTGTTTGATTTAATGTCTAGGAGAATTGCCAAATCAAAAATCATGAAAGTTAAAAGAAACAACATGTTAAGGGTGCATGAGGGAGTTCAACTATATGGTTGATGGGGTGATTTCATTAAGTTTTGATATCTATCAAACTAATTACATGCATAATGTAAGCTAGGAAATCATATGAAAATACTAGTTTTACAAAAAGAAATGAAATGTAATCAATGTGTAGTGTGTGTGCATGTCATAGTCTATGAAGGGGCATGTGACCTGACGGAACCCTTCCCGAATCCCTCATTTGGACCCAAGAAAGACTCCGTAGCACCCCGTCAGAACTCCAACGAACCCTAACTTTGGACCGAAGAAATCCTGTCAGAGCACCAAAACTTACTTTAAACCTCTTCCAAACTCGTTTACTAGGTGGCAGGGGTACAAATTTTTCGCTTTTCTATTGAAAATCCGGCAGCATGCCGTCTGTTTTCTAAACTATGCCACCCTGCAAGTTTCAAATTCAGTTTATAAAACACTTCTATGAAATTCATTTCTCAACTTCCAGAGCCTCTGGCTCCTTTTTCACAACGCTGATACCAAATTGACGATCACGTAATTAAAATCAGAAAACTGATTCATATAAAAACTTTAATAAAACATTTTTAACTAATACATCCACGATTTCTTTAAAATACTTAAAACTATATATATAAACATATACATGATCAAAATAACCTCATATATACATGTAATAGGTATCGTCCTATACGTCCACCTGTACGTCTGACTGAACCTCGTCGGCTGGATGACTAGCTCCTGCATCTGTGGGAGAATTTTTAAGAAAAACATTTAAAGAAAAACATGAGTATAACTCAGTGAGTGGTAATAACTTTTAAATTAAAACTCATTACTACACTTAAATTTCTCCCAAAAACAGTTTAATAAAACTAAAGTATTTTTCTAAAATACTTTCTAAAACTCATTGAAAACTGTTTTTGAATCTCATTCTAAATTTCTTAACTAAAGTATTTTTCTAAAATACTTTCTAAAACTTATTTAAAACTGCTTTGAAATCTTATTCTACATTTCTTTCTGAAATCTTTTCTTAAAAATCTTTTCTTAAAATCTTTTCTGATGCTCTCCTGGATTGTAACCCAGGGAATGTCTACTCCTGACGTGGTAGCATATAAACTCTCGCTAACCACTAGGAGTGGGAAAACTGCTTTTGAATTTCATTTTAAATTTTTTTCTAAAACTTTCTGAAATCTTTTCTTAAACTCTTTTCTGATACTCGCCTAAATGGTAACCCAGGGAATATCTACTCCTGGCGTGGTAGCATATAAACTCTAGCTAACCACTAGGAGTGGGGGATCTACCATGTGTAGTCGCCGAAAGCGGGCCCACGCTGCGGACCGACTACACTACCCTATACGTGCATACGGATCACTCATACCTCGCTCACACATGAGTCGACTAGACTCAAAGCTCACTGACTGACTTCCTCTCATCTACCGTATCACGTATAGGATATTCGGCCGGGTACTAAACTGGGGCTAGGGTAAACCATAGGCTATTAAAATTTCTTTTTCTTAATACACTAAAATATTCTAAATCTTAAGGCAATAAGCCTAAAATATTTAATTCTAGCACATTCTCATATACAGAAATAATAAACGAAAATATTTATGCTAGAATTAAAATATAAATTCAATTAATAAATAAATAACTATTTATAATAAATTCTTTTAACTTTAAAATAAACTTTAAGACAATATAAATTTTAAAAACTTATAGTTCCACTCACAACACTTTCTCGGATAAAATCCGATTCTCCTCCGAATGCCTCCGGAAGTCTCCGCTTTTACCCTAAAACATCAAATATCCATTTAGGATCACTTAACTCATTCAAATAACATTTAAAATCAATAAAAATCTTATTATCTCTATATATATCCTTTAACGCCTAAACTTTTGGATATCAATTTCTATTCAACCGGAGTTTTCGAAATCCGTTTTCTTTACATAAATTCTACTTATTCTTTCCTAAGAATACCTCAGTATTCTTAATTTCAGCGTCGGAAACTCGGAATGAAAATCAACTGGATTCGCTTACTACCGAAAATCA
This sequence comes from Dimocarpus longan, assembly GCA_022984855.1. NCBI lineage: Eukaryota > Viridiplantae > Streptophyta > Magnoliopsida > Sapindales > Sapindaceae > Dimocarpus > Dimocarpus longan. The sequence goes on along the minus strand of CM041015.1, from coordinate 15,728,727 downwards.
CTTTTCGCTCCGGATTTCCAACAACTTCAAAAATCAATCCTTTAGTGTTCTAACACCCAACTATGATTAAATAAACCGTTTCGAATGTTAAACGAACGCATTTCGAAGGGTTTCGGAAACCGCCCTTCAACTCGTCCATTTAGCTCCGAAATCGATCCTAAACTTTTCGTTTTCGAAATCTGACTTCAAAAGATTATTCCTTAACCTCTAAAACATCAATCTAAAGTCTTAGAATCGAAAACGGGATCAAATTCCAAAAATACCCATTTTTCTCTACGACTTCTCTCTCGTTTTATTTGTTTTTCTTCCACCAAATCACTCCAAAATCATACGAAAATCATCCTCACATATCCCTCTTATTATCCCTAATCTCTGATTCGAAAATAAATGAAAGAATAAAAATGGGTTTTATATAAATACCAAACTTCAAACTGAAATAACTCACCAAATAGGCAACCGTTTTGCTTCAAATTTGTTGGGTTAGCTAGAGAAGATGACGAGGAACAACTTCCGTGAAGAAACCACGGCGAAACTCGGATCAAATCTCCTTCTCTTTCTCTCTCTCTCTCTTTTTCTTTTCTTTTTTTTTTTCTCTCTCTCTGTTTTCTCTCGGCTCACTCTCTGCCCGCGTCTCTCTTTTCTCTCTCCCTTTTCTCTCTTTAATCTCACGGCCAAATTGTCTACAAAAATCAATTATAAATATTTTAATGCTAAATTACTAAAAAGCCCCTCAAGAAAACTTTATTTAATAACCTCAAACTTTCACTAATCTCACTAGTGCCCAAAAATAAATGATTTTATATTCTATTGGTCCACTTGTCTTATTTTCATCCACTTATTTTTCCAACCAATCCATGGATGACATATGGCACAATCTTAACCACTACTTTTCAAAAATCACTTATCTATTTTCTTATTGGTTGAATTTCTTGAGCTCACCTCGCTTGATTAACACGTAACTCTCGCCTAATCATTTTGTAATCGTACCGGGGTCAGCCAAACGATATCCGACTTACGATATGAAAATCTAATAAGCCTCAAATAACACTACTGGAGGCATATGATTCGACCGTAACTCAATTCGAATAAATCTAGTACCATAAAATAATAAATCTGGATGAGGGCTTACACTTGGTGAATTCTCATTTCAATATCAATACCTAATCCTTCTGAAAAATATTCCACAAATATTCTACACACATCTTATGGCCAATTCGACTTTATAAACTTTAATTTAGGTCTGATACCTCTCATATACACTTAATAAAGGAAATGTTCCTAATCGAAATCTGATCGAATCAATCGATATCTTTTTATACGTATTTATAACTTAAAAACTTGATCTTTACACTCATTCTCGTTAACTTATTCTCATTCACTTGGGTTATACTCCTTAAAACCTCCGCATATCATTCTCATGCAAGATCCATGAATACTTAACTTAAAATGTCCATTTTGCCCTTTTTATGATATGATTTCACTTTGACTGAAAAATATTCTGAAAATATTCCATGGTCATCTAATCTTCAAATTGACCATGAAATACTCTAATTGGGTGTCTTATTTATCAGTCTCATGCTTCGAAAAAAATTCAATTGGATTTAAACTCCTTAAAACCTATTAATCTCTCAAAAGGGCAATATCGTAATTTTCTTCGGATCGGTTAAAACTTATTCAAATGGTCTTCTTTTTGATCCGTTTCTGTTTCTCTATACTCTCATACTATTTTCGAACCTTTTCGACCCTTAAGGTCAATTTCTGAAAATTTTACTATTCATCTAAAAATGTCCGTCCGAAAAATACTATTCACCGAAAACTTTCGTTTCCCACCGAATCTCAATTCATAACTTTGGATAATATATTCGAGTCCAAATTCGATCTTAAACATAAACTTTCGGATCTTTTTTTTTGAAAAATCACTATTCATCTGAATCCGAATGCTATTCACTGAAAATTCTCATTTCTTCCTAACACGATACTCAGGGCCTTATAAATATAATCGAATTTTAACTGGACCTTTTGCATTATTTCTGGACTCTTTATTCTTTATCCGATCGTCGAAAGTAAATTCTCTGAGAAAACTAGGATCGGGGTCTATCAATTCACCCCTCCTTATAAAAATTTCGTCCTCGAAATTTAAATCACTATCTCTATCTGAAAGGGTGTGAAATTTTATTTGTCTTTTCTACCATGCAGCTAACACATCTTGGCTTAGTTAGCCACTGTATCCAAAACAATTGAGCTCTTTGCTTAGTAATATCTAGGAACTATCTTGTCCTAAAGTTGGAACTCTAAATCTTTTTCTTTTCTTATTCCTGTCACTCTGCTATTAATCCTTGGCGATTCTCTACTTGTCCCGAATAATCTTGATCTTATCTTTGATCATCTGTACTAATTCCAGTACATATATTCTTCTTTTGCCCACTTCATTCCAAATCTCTAAAATTCTGTACCATCTCCCTTAGAATACTTTCTACGGTGCTATACCGTTACTGGCCTGATAACATTACTATAGACGATTTCAATCACACCATATCTCAACATATCTTCCACAATCTATATCTCTCGTACTATCCGTCCGTCTATGGATGGAAAGCTGTACTATGATGTAATTGAATACCTAAGCTTTCTCTAAACTGAGCCAGAACTGGATGAAAATTTGAGATTTCCGTTACTATGGGTCCCTCGGGCTACCCCAGGTTTGCCCCTCTCACCCACTCACTAAGTACTGTTCCCTCCCCTAGGGACTTTCTTTCGCCTCCCCCACCTCTCGAACCTGGCACCAGGGGCTTAATACCAAATTCTTAGAGAAGTGGGTACCAATTGAGCTACGTTACTATGATTAACACCGGAGTCCCATGCAACTAGACAACTTTATCTATGCGTACGCGGCTAATCCTACTGTCCTCTAGGCTCAATCTGAACTTGCTAATATGTTAATTATCTAGACGTGTATCTAACTATTTCACTCTTTTTATCTAGTTGAATGCATAATGTATGCTGAAGAGTGACTTCAACTAAAATCTCTTTCTTGTAGAGTAATTCGGCCGTGTCTTGGCTCCATTTCCTGTCTATTCTTTAAGCAACTGGGAATCCTGAGATGTGATTTTCAGATCTAATCCACCAATATAAAACTATCTGGAATATAGCTAGTGGTGTACCTGTTCCCGTTGTCTCTATATGGACTTCTCAGAATCTCATTTATTTGCATCGAAAATCCACCCCGCTCTTATACTTACCACTGAGTTAGAGGGTTATTTACTCACTACATTCACTACTATATTAATCTTAACTGATAGATACTCTCTGGTGCACTCAATTTAACTTTCTTCCATATGAATTATATCCATACTTATTGAAATACTGAAAAATTCCTTCAACACTCCTCCTTATAAAATACTTTGAAAATTGGCGTCGATTCTGGAATCAAAGAAATTCCAATTCAATCTGCTGGTCTAGGGATGAACTAGGAAGATTCTTAGAGAATACTTCCGGAAACTTCTCAATAACAGGGATATTCTCCATCCGGATCTTCCTCTCCGAAGTATACTTCATATTCTCTTATATAGTCCAGACACAATTTTCTCAACATATTTCTTGTTGTCTTAACTAGTATGATATAGGAATAAAAACATTCTGTACTCTCTTTGAATACTGTCCTTAAGTCTCTCAATATACTGAAGTTATCTTCTTCCAGAGATAATCTATTCTACTCCTAAGACTATCTCCTCATCTCTAGATTTGTTTTCTCTACTATTATAACTTCAATGGAAATATATACTTTCATACTGCTCTCTGAAATTCTAGCAGTATACTAGCCTTTCTGGCAACGCCCTTTTTAAATCGTCTGTAACCCTATCCAAAACTTTAAACTTAACGGTTACTATCTCGAGTATCGTCTCAGCATCGGGCTGTATTATTGCACACCTTAATATGTATATTATTTCCTCTAGTTATCTCATGGGTAGGGTGCCTCGACTCATAAAGTTGCTAAGCTGATTAGTTCAGGTTTGGTTATCATCCATGTATACTAGAGATGTCACGTTCCGAGGTGGGGGGTTCAAAAACTTTGAAATCTTTCTTCTGTCACAACTTGTGCACTAAGTTATGGCAGATTACAACTAAAATAATTTTGACTACAAATTTATAAATTATAATATTTTATTTTCGGACACTCCGGAATGTCTATATTTATACTAAAATACAAAATAAATTTGACTGGAAAACTACCTCCTCAGTGACGTGAACACCTACTAAATAACATGAATTAATACTTTTCCTTATGGTATTGGCACATGTCTATGCCGTCATAACCTCATTAGAAGTACTTCTTATTATCTGAGTCTCTAAATCATACACTCTAATCCTTACTCTGATACTCTACTGAGGATTTACCAAATCTTGACTCACTGTTGATTCGTAGCTCTATAGCTCATCTTCAACTTTACTGCATTTGTCATTTATCTTGGAATCTGACGAGGATCCCCTGAAAATTTCCTTTAGCCCTAACTATGCTTTTATTTCTATCCTCGGTCCCTTTTATAATTTCTAATTATTCTATAGTGGCATCTAGACCTTCAATCCCACTATATTCCTCGGCACCCAATTTCTACGCTCTTTACTGGCGTCTGGTGCCCGTGGCTTTAGATCCTGTATAAACTGACTTAATAACTTAATGGGATTGGTTGTCCGTCTTCCACTACTGACTCCTACTAATCCCCTGACTGCTAATTATAACATAAGTCTTTACTAGGCTCCTATCTTTCTGGTAACGGAGATGGAGTAAGTGGAGCTTCCTCAGCTGCGGTTCAGTGAGTGCAGGGACGATCAACTCAACGTATAACTCTACTACAGTATAAAATAATGAATGTCATGCAAGGTTTAAAAATTTTAATGTACTAAAATAGAGAGATAACATTTGTGGATGCATAACTTTTCAAAACTTTTCTAAATCATTTTAACCAAAAGCTCTGATACCAATTTGACGGAACCCTTCCCGAATCCCTCCTTTGGACCCAAGAAAGACCCCGTAGCACCCCGTCAGAACTCCAACGAACCCTAACTTTGGACCGAAGAAATCCTGTCAGAGCACCAAAACTTACTTTAAACCTCTTCCAAACTCGTTTACTAGGTGGCAGGGGTACAAATTTTTCGCTTTTCTATTGAAAATCCGGCAGCATGCCGTCTGTTTTCTAAACTATGCCACCCTGCAAGTTTCAAATTCAGTTTATAAAACACTTCTATGAAATTCATTTCTCAACTTCCAGAGCCTCTGGCTCCTTTTTCACAACGCTGATACCAAATTGACGATCACGTAATTAAAATCAGAAAACTGATTCATATAAAAACTTTAATAAAACATTTTTAACTAATACATCCACGATTTCTTTAAAATACTTAAAACTATATATATAAACATATACATGATCAAAATAACCTCATATATACATGTAATAGGTATCGTCCTATACGTCCACCTGTACGTCTGACTGAACCTCGTCGGCTGGATGACTAGCTCCTGCATCTGTGGGAGAATTTTTAAGAAAAACATTTAAAGAAAAACATGAGTATAACTCAGTGAGTGGTAATAACTTTTAAATTAAAACTCATTACTACACTTAAATTTCTCCCAAAAACAGTTTAATAAAACTAAAGTATTTTTCTAAAATACTTTCTAAAACTCATTGAAAACTGTTTTTGAATCTCATTCTAAATTTCTTAACTAAAGTATTTTTCTAAAATACTTTCTAAAACTTATTTAAAACTGCTTTGAAATCTTATTCTACATTTCTTTCTGAAATCTTTTCTTAAAAATCTTTTCTTAAAATCTTTTCTGATGCTCTCCTGGATTGTAACCCAGGGAATGTCTACTCCTGACGTGGTAGCATATAAACTCTCGCTAACCACTAGGAGTGGGAAAACTGCTTTTGAATTTCATTTTAAATTTTTTTCTAAAACTTTCTGAAATCTTTTCTTAAACTCTTTTCTGATACTCGCCTAAATGGTAACCCAGGGAATATCTACTCCTGGCGTGGTAGCATATAAACTCTAGCTAACCACTAGGAGTGGGGGATCTACCATGTGTAGTCGCCGAAAGCGGGCCCACGCTGCGGACCGACTACACTACCCTATACGTGCATACGGATCACTCATACCTCGCTCACACATGAGTCGACTAGACTCAAAGCTCACTGACTGACTTCCTCTCATCTACCGTATCACGTATAGGATATTCGGCCGGGTACTAAACTGGGGCTAGGGTAAACCATAGGCTATTAAAATTTCTTTTTCTTAATACACTAAAATATTCTAAATCTTAAGGCAATAAGCCTAAAATATTTAATTCTAGCACATTCTCATATACAGAAATAATAAACGAAAATCTTTATGCTAGAATTAAAATATAAATTCAATTAATAAATAAATAACTATTTATAATAAATTCTTTTAACTTTAAAATAAACTTTAAGACAATATAAATTTTAAAAACTTATAGTTCCACTCACAACACTTTCTCGGATAAAATCCGATTCTCCTCCGAATGCCTCCGGAAGTCTCCGCTTTTACCCTAAAACATCAAATATCCATTTAGGATCACTTAACTCATTCAAATAACATTTAAAATCAATAAAAATCTTATTATCTCTATATATATCCTTTAACGCCTAAACTTTTGGATATCAATTTCTATTCAACCGGAGTTTTCGAAATCCGTTTTCTTTACATAAATTCTACTTATTCTTTCCTAAGAATACCTCAGTATTCTTAATTTCAGCGTCGGAAACTCGGAATGAAAATCAACTGGATTCGCTTACTACCGAAAATCACTTTTCGCTCCGGATTTCCAACAACTTCAAAAATCAATCCTTTAGTGTTCTAACACCCAACTATGATTAAATAAACCGTTTCGAATGTTAAACGAACGCATTTCGAAGGGTTTCGGAAACCGCCCTTCAACTCGTCCATTTAGCTCCGAAATCGATCCTAAACTTTTCGTTTTCGAAATCTGACTTCAAAAGATTATTCCTTAACCTCTAAAACATCAATCTAAAGTCTTAGAATCGAAAACGGGATCAAATTCCAAAAATACCCATTTTTCTCTACGACTTCTCTCTCTCGTTTTATTTGTTTTTCTTCCACCAAATCACTCCAAAATCATACGAAAATCATCCTCACATATCCCTCTTATTATCCCTAATCTCTGATTCGAAAATAAATGAAAGAATAAAAATGGGTTTTATATAAATACCAAACTTCAAACTGAAATAACTCACCAAATAGGCAACCGTTTTGCTTCAAATTTGTTGGGTTAGCTAGAGAAGATGACGAGGAACAACTTCCGTGAAGAAACCACGGCGAAACTCGGATCAAATCTCCTTCTCTTTCTCTCTCTCTCTCTTTTTCTTTTCTTTTTTTTTTTTCTTTCTCTCTCTGTTTTCTCTCGGCTCACTCTCTGCCCGCGTCTCTCTTTTCTCTCTCCCATTTCTCTCTTTAATCTCACGGCCAAATTGTCTCAAATGAGACAAAAATCAATTATAAATATTTTAATGCTAAATTACTAAAAAGTCCCTCAAGAAAACTTTATTTAATAACCTCAAACTTTCACTAATCTCACTAGCGCCCAAAAATAAATGATTTTATATTCTATTGGTCCACTTGTCTTATTTTCATCCACTTATTTTTCCAACCAATCCATGGATGACATATGGCACAATCTTAACCACTACTTTTCAAAAATCACTTATCTATTTTCTTATTGGTTGAATTTCTTGAGCTCACCTCGCTTGATTAACACGTAACTCTCGCCTAATCATTTTGTAATCGTACCGGGGTCAGCCAAACGATATCCGACTTACGATATGAAAATCTAATAAGCCTCAAATAACACTACTGGAGGCATATGATTCGACCGTAACTCAATTCGAATAAATCTAGTACCATAAAATAATAAATCTGGATGAGGGCTTACACTTGGTGAATTCTCATTTCAATATCAATACCTAATCCTTCTGAAAAATATCCCACAAATATTCTACACACATCTTATGGCCAATTCGACTTTATAAACTTTAATTTAGGTCTGATACCTCTCATATACACTTAATAAAGGAAATGTTCCTAATCGAAATCTGATCGAATCAATCGATATCTTTTTATACGTATTTATAACTTAAAAACTTGATCTTTACACTCATTCTCGTTAACTTATTCTCATTCACTTGGGTTATACTCCTTAAAACCTCCGCATATCATTCTCATGCAAGATCCATGAATACTTAACTTAAAATGTCCATTTTGCCCTTTTTATGATATGATTTCACTTTGACTGAAAAATATTCTGAAAATATTCCATGGTCATCTAATCTTCAAATTGACCATGAAATACTCTAATTGGGTGTCTTATTTATCAGTCTCATGCTTCGAAAAAAATTCAATTGGATTTAAACTCCTTAAAACCTATTAATCTCTCAAAAGGGCAATATCGTAATTTTCTTCGGATCTGTTAAAACTTATTCAAATGGTCTTCTTTTTGATCCGTTTCTGTTTCTCTATACTCTCATACTATTTTCGAACCTTTTCGACCCTTAAGGTCAATTTCTGAAAATTTTACTATTCATCTAAAAATGTCCGTCCGAAAAATACTATTCACCGAAAACTTTCGTTTCCCACCGAATCTCAATTCATAACTCTGGATAATATATTCGAGTCCAAATTCGATCTTAAACATAAACTTTCGGATCTTTTTTTTTGAAAAATCACTATTCATCTGAATCCGAATGCTATTCACTGAAAATTCTCATTTCTTCCTAACACGATACTCAGGGCCTTATAAATATAATCGAATTTTAACTGGACCTTTTGCATTATTTCTGGACTCTTTATTCTTTATCCGATCGTCGAAAGTAAATTCTCTGAGGAAACTAGGATCGGGGTCTATCATGACCCCATTGTGTTTTGATGGTATTTGTGAGGTATTTAGGGTCCTAAAAACATGTATGAATGAGTAGAAATCAAGGTAATTAAGATAGACATGCATGGATCCATAAATGACACACAAACTAGTAAAGATCAAAATAGTAGTAGAATAGAAGAATAATCATTTGAGAGGGGTATAGAGACCTGACCTATTTGACATTAATTGGGGTTGTTCTAGACCTCAAATCATGCATAAATGTCATAGCAAACTATAGAAATTGGAAGGGAATAATTTCGATAAAAATTGAGGAAGTTATAGCTCAAATAGTGCACTTATGTAGTCGTAAAGTGAATTATGAATGTAAATGCATTCTTCGATGCATGAAATGAATGTATTTGATCATAATTAGGTAAAAGAACCTTAGATACGAAAGAAATGAAGTTATTGCATGTAGGATGCCACAAATGTGCATAAAAAAGTGTTGAAAAACAGACGTTTTTCTTAGGTTTTGACCCTCGATACTTAGAATTTTTTGAAATAATTTTACGGGCGATTTAAGTGCGAGTTAGGGAGATGATTTGAACAAAAACGGAGCAAAGAAAATCGCTAGAATAGGCCTTAAATAGTCTCGGTTTTAGGGGGGTTAAAAACAGCGATTTTTCGTTTCAAGCTTCTGATGACCATTTTAAGCATTCCAAAGTGCCCCTAGGTGATAATAAATAAGGCCTATGCAAAGAAATTGGAATTAGAGAGTTTCGGTTGAGTTAAAATCAAGTTGAGAAGGTTATAGTGTAAAGAGTTGTCAATAGAGAAAATTGTATTGAAAATGTTATTTTAAGTTTTAAGTTATATAATTGAGCAAGTGATAATAAGAAATTAATATGTAGGTGACGAGCGAGGCATGAGAGGCTCGTTGAGACGCTTGACTTGAGTTTACGCGGATTGAGGTAAGTGTCTTCTACTTGCATCTATTTCGATTTCTATTTTAAACTTTACTTATTGTTGTTAAACGAAAATGAAAATGATTTCCAAGTCCTAAATCTAAGTTTAGGATTTGGAATTCACAAAGTGAAAGAATAAAAATAAAGTCAATTTCAAAATGTTCAAATCGAAAAAATTTTAAGAGTTTGAAAGTAAAAGGTTTTGTGTTTTTGCTCTTAACGAAAACAGTTTCGAAACCCATGTATATACCCTCAGTTTATATGAGATTTAGCGGTACGCAGAGATGTAGAAAATTTCGTCCGAAGTCGCTTATTTTTCAGAATATCTAGCGTGATATGTACGATGTAGAAAATTCCGTACATAATCGTTGAGATGTAGAGAGATTTTTAGCGCTACATTGTGATGCAAAAATTCCGCATGTAGTCGTTTAGATTTGCAGTTTTGGCACTACGTTGTAATGTAATAAATTCTGCTCGTAGTCGTCTAGAGTTACAATTTATATATAGCACTACAATCGCGATATAGAAAATTCCGCATTGTAGTTGCTCAGATTTAAGATGATTTCACACTACGCTTGCGATGTAGAAAATTCCGCATCGTAGTGGTCGAGATATCTTATTAGCTTCACGTTTGGCGTCAGTTGAAAACCGCCACATGATGATTTGAGTATATTAGGGGTATACATGGAGTTTTCAGAAAGAAAAAGTTTTAAAAATCGAAAAAGAATTGTGATATAATTATAATGTGATGTCATTATTAATTGTTGAACTAACCTTGTTTACCTTGGTGCAGCTTGTACATTATATTAGGTACTTGTACAGGTGACTTTGGGTTCAAAAATCATTGTTTATGAATTTTAGGTGGGCGAAAACTGAAGAATGCACCATATGAATATCATTTATATTTTGAAACTCAACCTAAGAAAATATATGTAATAAAAGTTTTGTGATGTAAATAGCAAAATATGTTTTGCTTAACATGCATATATAAAATTTAGTGTTTATTATATGTTGATTGAGAAATAATTGTGATTCAAATGTATGGTTGTGAACAAAAAAGAAGTTAGGTGGTAATTGAAAATAGTTCGAAGTGTATTTTCTTACAAGAAAATTTTGAAAATGTTAAAAATATAGCCGTTATACTGTCGAAATTTTATTAAAATTTATTTTCAACCGAATGTGAAAAATTTACACCAACCCAACTCTTTTATTAAAAACATGCTAAGTGATTTAGGGCTTTGCTTCTCAGATTCTTCTATCTGACGAGTCGGATTTAGGAAGTCCATTTGAGTGCTCGGTGAGACCCTCCAGATAAGAGTCTAGAGAGAATCTGGTTTGGGTCTTGTAATTTGGACAACTTGTAATTTTAAATAAAAATTTCATCTAGAAAGCAATAAACACAATTTTAGTTACATTTTTTTCTATACTTTCAAATGATCAATATAAACATCGCAAAACTCTATTTAACATTTAATTAATTCATCAAATCTTTTTCAGAGCGTTCGTGTCTTTCTTCCAATATACACTCGGTTAAAGCACTGAACTTGTCCATTTCTTTTTGTTACCTTTCGTTTATTTTCCGTTTACGTTCGAAATTTATTAAAATCATATTTAAATATATTTTATTACAAATTATTTGAATAATTCAATGTATTTCAAAATCAAGCATAAATTTTAAATCTTATATTTACAACAATTTTTCAAAATCTTTCAAAATATCAATCTTGATCATTTCAACTGACCATTTTACCCTTAATTCTAACATCAAATTTAACAATATCAACACTTTACTTTTTATACATATATTTAGTCAAATGTTAACATTTTTGAAACCTTTCCTTTCAAACCACTAACTCATTTCATAATTCATTCAAACATCACTTCATCAACACAAAATTAATCACAAAATGATAAAAATACCCTTAGTTACAAAAATAGTGCAGAGTTGGCCACAAGAGATAAATTTTTAAAATCTCTTTTTAACCCATTAAGTCATTGTTTAAATCATTCGATTATCATTAGATTAACACACAATTTAACATGAAATGACCAAAAATACCCCTAGGTTTCTTTTTAGGATATTTTCATTCAAAACCCTTATTTTTCAAAATTTTGTTTTCCAATTTATTTTCTATTCCAAAGATCATTAAGAACATCTCCAACTAATATAAAAATCAAGTTTCAATTATAATAACTATATCAATTTAACCAAATTTATAGTATTTCAAAAATTTGTAAATACCAAACTTTGCAATTCAAATTGAATTTACGAAAGAATTATACACCAACCTTTTGGACTTCATCTCTAACTCACGAAAATCTCCCCGATTTCCTATCTTGCGAAAATTTTACCAGCTCGAATTCCTTCGCCTCCTCGATACTTGATTAATTTGCCCGTCATCTTCAAGCTACAATTTAATTTAAATTCATCACACACTAATTTCCTTTGAAACTAAAATCAATTCACTTAAACTTAATTAATCCTACTTATATGAGAATAACAATAATTTCCGAAATCCATCTATTTCCTATCCAAATAAATTCTAACTTTATTTTTCTTTTATAAACTCAATCCTATGCCACTCAAAACCACATAAAACATCATCCAAACACTTTCAATCATTCAAAATTCAACACAACACATAAAATCCCTACACTAACCAATTTCATCAACAAACTATCTAACGAATTATTTTTTATTTTCTTCACACAAACCAACTTAAATCCACTTAAATTTTCACATAAAATCATCAAACATAAAAAAAAAAAAAAAAAAAAAAAAAAAACCCTACAAAATCACCAGACTAACCCCCTTCAGCCGAATACTACCCTTACACCCATCCATTATTATTATTATTTTTCAATTCCAATAACATCAATCACACTTAAGACATTCCAAAATTAATTCAACATCCAAAAATAAATTCAAACACTAAAAATCATCCAAATACACAAATTTTTCCAAATTATATACATACTAATAATAACCAACTTAATTCATCATCTTCATATAAAATTCAAAATCACTTCCAAACACCTCAAATAAATATCAAATATTCAAATAAAATCTTAAATTCAAAAATCAATTAAATCTCTACAAGAATTATCTCAAGATCCTAACTCATACCTTACTAATTTCTATAACCCACACTTGCTTGATGTTTCCTTTCCCTTCCAAGCTCAATTTGAGAGTGATCTAACTCTATTTAACTCAAAAATTCCATAAAAACATCACTTAATCATTTAACTACAAAAATTCATCAAAATACCATGAAAAATCTTAACTAACTCACCTATTTCCCTTCAATCTTTGCTTAACCATCTCGTAAGGGGTTTGAGAGGCTAAGATGGGAGGATCACCTCCTCTTTTTCTTCTTATTTTTCTTCCTCCTTCGGTTTTCTCTTCTTTTCTTTCTTTTCGACCTCACTCTCCCTCTCAGCATTTTCTCTCTTTTTCTATCTTCTGGACTAATTCTGCTATTTGTGACCAACACACACACCTTCAAATTTCATTTCATGCTTTAGCTATATATATTAATCACCAAAAGACAATTTTATCCTTAAAATTTCCTAAAATCACAAAAATGTTATCCATTAGAAATTTAACACATGTCCTCATGCTTATCCATTCGCCACGTGTCACTTATCCAATGGTTGCTTTTTTTATACTTATATCTTCCTTTATTTTTTGATTTTCAACTTTTTTAGGACATTCGAATTCCGGCTTTTCCGAGACTTTTTTGAAATCTTTTCAAAATTCACCAGGACTTATATTCGGACTACCTACATGCTCATGATAACTTCAGTCACCCTTAAATGTCATTCCATGCCCATTTTCGACTCTCTATTTTTTGCTAAATCACCCTTGGCGATTTTCAATTTGACTCCGATTCGATCCAAATTTCTTTTGGAAATACCGTTTGAATTTCTAAAATACTTCTTGAGTATTTTAATACTCATTTGACACTTTTCGAGATTTTTGAAATTTTTTGGAAATCCGTCAAAAATTTCCTGTCTAATTTTGAAACTGTTCCGTTTTTACTATAAACTGATTCATTTCTGATCTGTTTCAGTTTCATAAATTTCAATATATTTTCAGGGCTTTTAATATATGAAACTCATTTTTTCAAAAATTACTATTTACATGGACGGTTTTTGTCGAAAAATACTATTCATCAAAAATTTCATTTTCATTGATTTTCGGAATCTGATTCTCAAAAATCACTATTTACTTATCACTATTAATCCAAAAATCACTAGTCATTCCAAAATACTATTCATTCGGATATTCGGGGCGTTACAATCCAAACAAAGAATGCTATATTTTTTTACTAAAATTCGTTTAAAATCGTTTATAAAAGTTTGTTTATTCTTTTATTCAATCGTTTTATTTTTCGAAAATCCAGCAGAATTTTCTCTGTTTTCTGAAAACACAAATTTAAAAAAAAAAAAAAAAAAATTGCAAGAAAAACGATAACACTTCTCAAATACATTCACTTTCTCAACTCCCATTTCGGATCTTCCATCCGACTCCAAAATCACTTCACTACACAAATATTTTTCAAAATAATATCATCATTAAACTTTATTGATAAATCAAAGGCAACATACTAAAAGTTTTCAAAAGCATTTCAAGTCGCTAATAATTAACTTAAAATACAGAATTTCATCACATACACCGTAATGGACGTTACAGATTACAATTTTTTTATATAAGTATACAAAATGTGGAAAAAAAAATACAAAAGCCCATGAATATACAAAAATAAAGCTATCAAATGTGGAGGGATTGTGACTCGTATGAAGCGCGGCAGTTATCTTCTCATCTAACTTTATTTACATTGCCCAAACCTTAACCTACGCGTGGACAATCCAACGCGCTAATTATTTCTACTTAATAGATGTACATTTAATTTAGAATTCACAAAACTTAAAATTCACAATAATATAAACTTATACTTTTCGACAGTTTTCAAAGTTCTGAAATATAACCAAATAAAATTTAATAACTGATGAAACTTAAAAATCAATTTGAACAATTATTCATAAACTTTATATCAAAATTCGTTAATTAATCAATTTAATAATGATTACATATACGAAATACGTAAAATCATTTATTTCCATTTACTCTTACACGATTTTTCACCATATATTAAGGTTTCTCGAAACTCAAGTTATAAATTAAGATTTCACAAATTTTCAAACTTTCCCAAATAAATTACGAAGAACTTAAATTATAATTTGAGGCATAAATAAAACTCAATACTTTTCATTATCAATAATTTTAATACGGTTTTATTGTATATTTTTTAGTGCCCTTTGTAAAAAAATTGAGATGAATTGGGTTGGGTTGGGTTGAAAAATTTTTAACTCAATCCAACCCAATCCAACAAATGTCCATCCCTAATTCTAAATCCAAGTTTTTCTTTTTTTTTTCTAAAAACACATTTGCTAGAGATGAAGATCAAGAATAGTCTATGTAGTGGATTAAATCTTTTATTTTTAATCATTGAATATTTATTTGTATCCATTTTATTTGTAATCAAATTGCTAAGACTATAAGAGTTACTAACTAAACTTTTTATGTCTTCGTAGTAGATTAAATCAAACCCGATCAACTTAACATAAATCAACCTGATTATTATTGGGTTGGGTTGGGTTGGGTTGAAGAATTTATTGGGTTGAGTTGGGTTGAAAAATTTTTAACCCAACCCATATTGGATTGAGAGATTTTTAACCCAACCCAACCCGAACCCGAAAACGCCCACCCCTAATATTCCCAACCAATAATCTCGCAACCATTTCTTTTACTTTCTTTTGCACCACTCAAATACATGAAACATCACTAAAACACCTCAAGAGGATAGGATACCCAATTTACACACATTCTTTCCATTTTCAATTTTCTTTCATTCTTTTGATTCCAACTACTCTAAATTCATTCATAAATATCAAACAACTCGTTCGAACACTAAAAATCAACACAAATACAATGATAACCTAATTGATTTATATACTAATATAATTACTCATTTAATTATTCACTTATATTTTCAATCCAAAATCACTTCAAACTAATAGAATATCACACATAAACTCCTCCAAACATTAAAATTCATCCAATTACTTCAATAATCATCAATTGCATCACCAAAACAATTTAAATCTTCCAAATTCAATTTAACATATAAAAATTCCTACACTAATCAAATTTATCAACAAACTTTCCAATTGTTTATTTTTCAATTTCTTCACACAAACTAACTCAAATTCACTTAAATTTTCATACAAATTCATCAAACATCAAAAACCACAAAATCACCACCACCAAAACCCCTTGGCCGAATACTAGTATACACACACCATCCATCATTTTTCATTTCCAACAATATTCATCACACTCAATTTGCTCCAAAATTCATTCAATACCCAAAAATCAAGGGATTTTATGAAAAACCCCCCTGAAAAGTGAAATAATCGAAAACAGACCCCGATTTTTTTTTATTAGGTGAACTGCCCCCCACCGTCGGAAATCCATACAAAAAGTCAAAGTTTTCTGTCCAAAATTGTTAAAAAGTCTAAAATGTCCTCAGTTGACAGGTTGATGAGACAAATCAGCTGTAAAGCTGACACGACCCTTCCCAGACCTTATCTATGCTCTTGTCTGGAGGATCCTGCCGGGCACTTCAACGGACTTATCGAACCCGACTCGTCGGATCGAATTAATCCGAGAAGCGAACCCTAACTTTCTTAACCGGTTTACTCGTTTAAAACTTAGTAACTCAGTTTTCTTTAAATTGGTTAGGAGTGAATTACTTTTATAAAAAAAAATTCAGCAGCATAACGGCATAAAATTGAACATTTTCCAAATTTTACCTGTAAAATAAACACACTTCGAACTATAGAAATCACCAGCCAACTTCGATTTTTCCACAAACATGCAATTCACATTAAATTTCACATCCATACATGTCATATGACATTCATATCCAACCATTCACAACATGTATACATATTCCATGGGTATCACAACCTATACAGATATATCATGTGTATTCTGCAATAAGTGTGAATGTACAGTTTTATATATACATATTTAAGTATAAGTTACAATCTGTCAAACATTCATATATCAAACATGCGATCATTTAGATAATAACATTTACAACAATTTCAAAATATATTTAATATTCACATAGTCCATTCATTCATCCCCACCTATAAGTGGAACGTCGCTTCCTCGGCCACAAAATCACCTATAATTATTCTGGATAAAACAAGCGAGCTACACGACAAAATAAATCGTTAGTTCGTTACATAATAATACAACCCTTTCAAGTTCATAGTAAAGCATAACTTAAAGAAATATTTAAAGGTTAATCTTTGCAAACTATTCCTTATGAAACAACCATGTGCATCTTGAAGCTACTATAGTATTTAGACCACTACGTGCGGAATTTACTTCCTCGCCCGAGTGGGGTAAAATTATCTCAGTTGTAAACATCTATAATGCGGAATTTCTTCATCGCATTTGTAGTACTAACTTTTTATAATTCTAGCACAACTACGTGCGGAATTTCTTCATCGCAACCATAGTGCCCATAAATCAGATTTTGGCGACTACACGCGGAATTTCTACTTCGCAATGTAATGCCAATAGCTCTCAATATACTCGACTACATGTGGAATTTACTACGTCACAACGTATCGATATATACTCTAAGAATCAAGGGATTACACATGGTTTTTACAACTCTTTTTCTCTTATGTGCAAAAAGCACAAAATTTCCTTTCTTCCAAGGTTTTACTTAAACCAAACTTACGATCAGAAAGTTATTTTATAAAACTCTTTAGCAACAATTAAAATAATTGAAATTACAATTGAACTAGTGTAAGTGATGTAATACTTACCTCAATCCGCACAAATGCAACGATCTCAACGAGCCTCTCGTGCCTCGCTTGCGTGCTCGTCACCTTATTTGTGTTTGAGACTTGATGTCTTAGTTTTGAATTAACTATGGAGATGAATTAGAAGCTTGAGAAATGATGAAAAATTGCTTGGTATCTTCCTTTTCTTGTTGTTGCCGCCTATTACTTGCTCCCTCTCAACTCTCTCTTTTTTTTTCTTTTAAATGTTTGTTAAGTGTTACCCGTGTAACACCACATCCCACCATATTTATGGAAAGCTTTTAAAAAAATGACCCCTATGTCCTTGTTGACTTCCTTTTATTATCCTAATTTACCATATTGTCCTTGGTCATTTTATTTTCTAATAAACATAAGTGGTTTTTAAGTCATTCCTATTTCTCATAAAATTGAATTATTAAATTCACTAAACTAAAGTTTTACAACTTTGTCATCCATTTATATTTCTTATTCACTAAATGACCATTTCGCCCTTTTTATTTGATAATTTAATTTTCTAAAGCTAGGAAACATAAAATCGAATACAGGGGCTTACAAAAGCACTTTTAAACCAATAAAAAGACCAATATACCCCTCTACACTGTTGGAAAAATAAATGAAGCAAAAGATTAAGATGCCATTTAAAATGTGACCGTTGCGTAATGACTCCAACATCACACCACCTTTATAAATTTGTTTCCAAAAAAATACAGCTACCAAACACTTTCATTCAGCACGTAACCACGATCACACTTATGTTTCAACAGTACTGCACAAAAAATACTACTCAAAATTTGCAGAAAAACAATTTTTGATTTCATCCACACACTTTTGAAGCAAAATACATCTAAAATCTGTCAAAGAAACAGTGTAAGCAACACAAGCAATTCTTCATTTCACCAACGCAGCAATATAAGCAACATAAGAAATGGAAGGATTCTCAAGTTCATCAAGCAACATCAATGGTGTAATGCTAAAGTTCAAAAATAGAAAATGCTATTATGGAAAGAAGGCAGCAATGAGAATTTCAGAGTCAACAAACAATCCAAACAAGCTCTATTTCACATGTGATACTAGGCAGTGTCATTTCTACTCATTTTGGGAGCTGGATGCTACAGAATTGAACTCAAAAGACATGTTGCAAAGGGCTGAGCAAAATCCTAGATCCAAGTTTTTAGAAGATGAGATCAAAGCAATAAATGCAAAAATTTAGAATCTTGAAGCTGTACATGCGAAAGTGCAAAATATGGAAACCATAAATGGTAGAATGCAGAACTTGAAAGCTATACAAAGTGGGTTAAGGTTTATAATGTTAATAAACATGATGTTTTTTGGCATTTCTATGACAGTATTTGTACTAGCTATAATTAAAATTTAATGAAATGAAAAAGTAATGAAATTAAAATGCAATGAAAAGAAAATGCAATAAACATGGTAGTGTTTGAATAAGTATTGTGATGTTACATATAGTTATATCAAACAACAAAAGCAACATGAACTTAAATTCATTTTGTTCCCAACAAAAGCAGTATGATGATATATGATGATTGAGGTCGGTTATGAATGACATAAACATCATACTCTACTTCAATCATGCTAGCTCAAAAGAATTACAGCCTAAGTTTCATAGCAACAATAATATGCTAGCTCAAAAAGTACTCCAAAAAGTAAGCAAACTTTATAAAAAAAAAAAAACCTAGAAGCCTTTACACCAAAATATCTACCCAAAGTCATTACTGAGATGTCAGTTCAAGTCCATTGTGACTTGAGATTGTGTGATGGTCTGCTGCTGTGACGATGATCCCTCTTCGATTCTTTGTATATGATATAAATTTAAATTGAAATTAGTCATGAGAAAAATAAATAAATAAGAATGAAAATGAATTATATCCTTAAAATAAACTTGTTTCTTTGATGGTGTTGTCTTCTTGCTAGTATGTTATGATGATGGTCCCTTATCGGTTTTCTATAAATGATATAAAATGAAATTGAAATTAGTCCTGAGAAAAGTAAATAAATAAGAATGAAATTCGGTTAAAAAATAAACTTTTTTCTTTGATTTCTTGTTAATATGTTGTAACTTTGGACCTTTATTAGTCCCCTTTTTTTGCTTTCCTTTCTCCCCTTCTTCTCTTATGAATTGAACCTTTGGCCTACCAGGGAGCCTCTTCACATGTGGTGGAATGAGGGGTCCAGTTGTAATTGTTGGCAAAGTGCATATATCTAGAATTGGATGAATGATCCCTCTATAAGTCTTGGAGAATGCAATGCGAGACAACATAGGGTGCACAAATTGAGAAAGGTTTTCCGTCAGTGAATTTGTTTTGCAATAGTCACCTGCATTTGTAAAAAAAGCATGTGAAAGAATGTTATATGAAAATATTTATCGAAAAACCAAAAAATAAGAAAAGTATGGTTGTTAAATCACCTATGGCTGATAGTGCATGATTGCATAGGATGCCACTCACTTGCCATAATCCACACTCACACCTGGAATCTATCAGATGGACTATGTATGTCCTTGTGTCACCCTCAATTTCATACTCTCCCATGTCAGCCTTCAACATTAAAAATGACCTACTATCATGATTTTGCTTCATAACTCTAGAGTGGACTGTGGAAGGCACTTCAGATTTCCATTTACTAAACTCTTCCTTCCTATTGTGAAACTTTTTCATTATTATCCTCCTTATATGCTCCAATAAACTGAGGTAAGATTTTGCCCTATGATCTCCTAAAAGGTTGTTGAAGGACTCAGTCATGTTGTTCGTTACATGGTCACATTTGATTCGCTGATCAAATTTATACCTTGACCACTGTTCAACCTCAATGGTCTCCAACCATTTCCTAGCATCCATGTTCACCTTTCTAATTTCATCCATTACAGCTTGAAAATCAAGCAGACAGCTACTTTTACTAGCCTTCCAAAACAAGTTCTTCAACTTTTGACTTGAATACTTTTTCCTGAAGTTGGCATATATATGTCTAGCACAGAACCTGCAACGTTAACCACCAATAAGTGAATGTAAGTTTTTGTCAAAAATGAACAAAAAATATAATAATTAATGAATTTATTACCTATGACTGGCTTGAGGCCAATACTTCTCCACCGTTTTTATCACTCATTTCTGCCTATCACTCATGAAACATATAGGCTGATCGGATGAATATTTCAAGAACTACTTTAGGTTGTCCATAAACCAACACCAACTCGCCTCACATTCACCCTCACAAATGTATACAGTAAGAGGAAACAACCCACTGTTGGCATCCAAAGCCACAGTTGACAATAAAACACCTTTGAAAGGACCCTTTAAAAAACACCCATCAAGTCCTATAAATGGTCTACAATCTTTCAAGAACCCAATCTGTTGAGCCTCAAAACTAAGCATGAATCTTTGAAAGGTTGGGTGGGGCTCTTGAAGCTTAATATAGACTACAGACCTTAGGTTTGTTTGTCTAACCATGTATGCATACCTTCTAAGATGTTTGAAAGACTCTACATGATCTGTCTTCAATGTTGCCATAGTCATTTTCTTAGCAGCATACAACCTCTGCTTATCCACATTGATATGATATCTCTCTCTTAAGATTTCAGATATTACTGTAATCTTAACATCTGGATTAGACTTCACCAACTTTTCAAATTTTTGTGCAATCCATTTAGATTTAGCCTCATTGCTTATATAGGACCCCTGACATGTATGCACATTATTGTAAGTCTTAATCTGCATTGTCACCTTATCTCCCTTCATCACTCTAGCATAAATCCTCCTTGGACAATCTAATGCCATACACTTGTATGCTATTTTATCCTTATCATTTTTCTCCCTATCAAGAGTAATCTCTTCTTGTATGGCATATTCCTTCAAAGTTGCTCTCAAGGCATACACGGAGTCATGAGTTTGATCTATTACAAACTCTATTTTACCCCCCACTGCTTGCTCAAAGGGTTTGCCCTTTAGCAATTTAGTCGCAGTAATGGCTGGATCTTCCTTCTCATCCTGATCGTAATAGACATCTTCAAAATCAACATGCTCACATGCACTCTCACTGTCCTCACCCTCATCTGCACACTCTCTGCCCCCAACAGTACCTGTACCCTTACTACCCCTAGCTTGACTTGCAACCTAACTACTCCCAGCCTGAACAACACCCATTCTGCCCTCATGTTCTACCTGCAACTAATCTGCCCCTTCACTATCACTTTCATCCTCACTGAAGTCAGTACTAACCCCATCATCCCCATCGTCATCTTCATCATCTTCACCCTCAGTTTCATCATCCTCGCTTTCATTACCAACTTCTCCAAACACATTCTGTTCAAAATCAGCCCAATGCTTAATGACAATAGGATCATGCAACAAATGGGAATTGACACCACTAGTGTCGTCGACAGACCACTCATGCACAATAAATACTATCCTCTTAATTCCATGCTCACTAAACTTATCAAAGACACCTAACAACTCCATATCACCTTTAATAAGTAAAGTATCAATTTCCCATGGAATGATAACGTAAACATCGTAATTGTTAGGGGGCAGATCTTTCTTCCTAGTTATCTCTACATGCATGGAATGCAATATTTCAATCATACTAAAATTATCTCTCTTATATACACCCAACTCTATTACATACTCTTTAAAAAGAACAACCACCTCAAACTCGTTAATCATCTTTCCTACAAAAAGTAAATTGAACAAGTATAATTGAAAATGAAATGATAAGTAAATTAAATTTTCATACATTAACATATTTACAATATTTTCTGTCATCTCATAAAAAACACATGCATTCAAGTATAAACAAGTATTGGTAGTACACTAACATACTTACAACAACAAATCAATAATAAAACAAACAATAAAACTATCATGCAATAAAACAAACAATAAAACTAACTGTCGTGCAATAAAACTGTTAATTATTTACTGTTATGACCTAAAAAGCACATGCATTCAAGTATAAACATATATAAAACACAACGGAAGTATTGGCAAACCATTTCACTTTAATTATTTACTGTCATCATTAACACAGACTATTACATTGTCATCTCAGAACATAATTAAATATATATATATATAACATAAGGAAATCGTACGTACAACACAAAACCAGTACATGATGATGCTTCAAATATTTTGAACATCAGCAAACATGTTTAAACGCTAACAGCACATCACTGGCAACAACAAAACAAATGATAAATCACTTGCAGAACATCACATAACACGTTTAAACAACACATGTACAACACAAAACTAGTACTTTATCATGTCTAATATATGTTAACATCACATAACACGTTTAAACAACAACAAAACAAACAATAAAACCATTGGCAGAATATAAACAAACATGCAAGATTATGTCCTTACTTATTTACCAATCACATACATCATTTTTTCACAATAATTTGCTCAAACATGTTAACTCTCACGCATTTTGTTGTTACGTGCTTCAAACACGAAACCCCCAAATTTAACAAAACCCTAACTCGAATCCAAACCATCAGAATCCATTTTCAAACCCCATTTTCATCAACAACTAACTTCATCCATTAGAAACATAAAAGAAAAGAAGAAAAACTAAAGCTTTTCAAGAAAACCTCACCTCGTCTGTTTACCTTTCTTCAAGTCGTTTCCATACCTTCAACAGGTACCCACACCTTCCTTCCACTCTTCCACCATAGTCAATAGGCCCTCACCGTCGTCTTTTTCGCTCGATTTTCACTGGTTCATGGCGATGAAAGTTTTTGGCATGAAGGGTTACAGAAAAGGGGTTGTTGAAGACGACTTTTGGAGTGACTAAGTTGGTCCCAAGCTTTTATTCACCTTATGTGGACACGTGTGTGGCTAATATTTTTTCATCATTTAAAAATCTTATTTCATTTATGAGATTACCAATTTACCCTCACAATTTAACACCGTTTAGTTTTTCTGACAGTTGGGGGCGATTCACCTAATAAAAAAAATCGGGGTCTGTTTCCGATTATTTCATTTTTTAGGGGGGTTTTTCATAATATCCCAAAAATCAATTCAAACAAATTTAATTCAATAAATCACCAATAATCCATAATTTTTAATTTACCAAAACCCTTAAATAAAGGTTGATTCACGTCTCTTAGCCACTTCCAAACTTAAATAGATGATGATCTACTTCAAAATACACAAAAAATCTCATCAATACACCAAATTATTAATTACCCATGAAATAAAAATACTATCAAATAAACCCCCTATGTGGACACGTGTGTGGCTAATATTTTTTTTACCATTTAAAAATCTTATTTCATTTATGAGATTACCAATTTACCCTCACAATTTAACATTGTTTAGGTTTTTCTAACAGTTGGGGGCGGTTCACCTAATAAAAAAAAAAAACCGGGGGTCTGTTTCCGATTATTTCACTTTTTAGGGGGGTTTTTCATAATATCCCAAAAATCAATTCAAACAAATTTAATTCAATAAATCACCAATAATCCATAATTTTTAACTTACCAAAACCCTTAAATAAAGGTTGATTCACGTCTCTTAGCCACTTCCAAACTTAAATAGATGATGATCTACTTCAAAATATACAAAAAATCTCATCAATACACCAAGTTATTAATTACCCATAAAATAAAAATACTATCAAATAAACATTAAAACAATTCAATTTTCTTTCCAAATCTTCCCCAACTCTTCTTGGTTATTTGAGGATGATCACTAGGGCAAAAGAGGATGAAAAACCCTTTGGATCCATGGCCTTCTCTCTTTCTTTTCTCTTTCCTTTTCACGGCCTCTTTTTTTTTTTTTTTTTCTTTTTCTTTCTCTTCTCTCGACTTTCTCTTCATTTTCACATTTTCTTCCTTCTATTGCTGACACTCCTCCCTTCCATTCATCATTCATGCTTCTTATTTATATATAATTGCCCAAATGACTCTCTTGCCTTTAACACTTTCCAAAAATCACAAAAATGTCATCCATAGGAATTGTGACACGTGTTCTCATACTTATCCATAATGTCATGTGTCGTTCATCCATTGGTTACTTTTCCACATGCTTATCTCTTCTTTTTCTTTTTGATTTTTAATCTTTTTCGGGACGCCCGAATTCAGCTTTTCTGAGACTTTTTCGAAATTCTTTCAAAATTTTTTAAGGCCTATATTCAAACTATCTACATACTCCTGATAACATTGGTGACTCTTAAAAGCCATTTCATGCCTCTTTTCGGCTCTCCTCTTTTCGCTAAATTGCCTTTAACGATTTTAGGATTGATTATATTTTAATTCGAATCGTTTTCGGAAGTGCTATTTGAGTATCTAAAATACTTCTTAAGTATTTTCATACTCATTTTGATACTTCTCTAAATTTTTGAATTTTTCGAAAATCAGTTCGAATTTTCAATCAGATCCTGGAACTGCTCCGTTTTACCTCAAACGGACTCGTTTTTGATCCGTTTTAGTTTTCGCTAATTTCAATATAATTTTCAAAGCTTTTAACATACGAACTCATTTTTTGAAAATCACCATTTATACGGACGCTTTCCATTCAAAAATACTATTCATCCGAAAATACTATTCATTAAAAATTTCACTTTCAATGATTTTCGAGATCTAATTCTCAAAAATTACTATTCACTTATTGCTATTCATCCAAAAATCACTATTTATTCTAAAATACTATTCATTTGATATAGAGTAAATTTGGGGCGTTACACATCATGACTAATTTATTCGTGAAACCATTTCCATCAATATATATTCAATCACACAGATATCTAATTACATAAAAAATTTTGAAACATTATTTTTCAAATCGTAACCACACCAACTTTTCACATTTACTTTACATTCGAAAATACTAAATATCTTAACACATAAAGAATATTGAATCAAGCCTAATTTTGCTCGAATGTTTTAAACGAAAATTTCGAATTAAACCCGCTATGTTGGTCGAACCTAATATATTTTTATACCATCAATCTCATTGAAATTACACTGAAACATAATGCCTAGGGGTGTAAATGCAAGTCCATCATATAAAATATCATACTTTTGTAATTACACAAAGTTTTGACGCAAAGTTTTGTCCGTCATATAAAAACATTCCAATGCATTTCTTTGAATATCCATGTCATTTTCATCATCAAAACAAGTTATAAATCATCCAATGCATCCCAAAATAATTTTTCATCACCTTAACATCAACATCGTAGCCTAGTAACCAAAGTTTTTATTTTAATTTCAACATCAAAATCCATCATTTCATCACATATTTATGCATGAAAATCATTCAAATCTCTTGAACACAATTTTGGACTATCAATTTCTACTTTGCCCGAATTCAATACCAACACATATCCAACTTTCCATCAAGATTTTACACATTAATATCACACAAAATCTCATGGCAAAACAACCGAAATGAATTTAAACCACTAAAAACTCCTTATGGCTAAAAACTACAAAAAAGTCAATATCCATTCTCCTTCAAATATCACACCAAATCCACATGCAAATGAACCTCCACACTAATGAGGTTCCAAATCCTAAATCCTGAATATATTATCATAACCAACTATCAAAAACCATAAATCCAAAAATCTCCACAAACTAGTTTAAGGAAAACTCAATTTTTATCTTTCAAACTAACCTCACTTTGATGGATTTCACTTCCAAGTTGGTGCACACCTCTTGCATGTATAAAAAAGCTTCAAAAATAGCTTTAAACTAGGGGTGGATATGACCATGTTTGGGTTGAGTCCAGCTGGAACCGACCCGAACATGGTAAGTTCACGGGTTGAAGGTTTTGGGTTTAAACATGGTCCAGCAAGAGAGAGGAACCGACCCGAACCAAACACCCAATGTTCGGTTCGGTTCGATTCGGTTTTGGTTCCATGTTTGGGCCCAAATTTGGGCTTCATTTTTTAGGCTGAAATTTATATTATTTTTTAAGTGTTTTTTGAGCCTATTACCGTTGAGTCTTTAAATTTAAGTGTTTTTTGACTCTTTAGGCCTACTTTATGTTATGGATGGCACCAAAAAAATTAAATGGATGAAGAAAAATATTATATGGGTACAACATGTTAAGAAAAAAATTAGGTGAGTGCAACATACCTTTAAATATAAATGTAGCCTATTGCTTTCAATGTAAAGGGAAAAAAAATCAACATACTTTTAAGTTCTGCCCACAACCACAACACACATTACACCCCTAATTCAATCTCCAAATCTACGCATTACACAAAAAATTAGGTGGATGCAAAGATTAACATGCCTACTACCAAAGATAAAAATAAATTTAAGCATATCCTTAAGTCTTCGACACTATCCAATGTTCACATCCATACATTACACCTTTAAGTCCTCAACAATATCCAATGCCCACATCCACATATTATACAAAATAGTAGGCATAAACATACAACAAAAAATATATATTTTTTTTAAAAAAATACAGTAACATAGTATACATAAAAATACAACAGTTTGGAAACAACTCCAAACTCCAAAGATTAGCTCTAAGTCCAACTCCAACCAATCAAAAATTAGCTCCAAAGTTCAAACACCTTTTTATTGTCATTCAAAATAAATTTATTATTACATAAACACTAAACATATAATAAATGAACAATGATATTAAAAATAACATAAACTATAAAATCTTACCATCAAATTTCAAGACAAATCCAAATCATCCAATGAAGTTGAAACTTCATTTGCAACTTCGTTAAAGGACACTACATCAAAAATTAAGTTAAATCAAATTAACAAGTAATATTTATATAAACATAAGCATAAAACATAAAATATGAATGTTAAACTAAATTATAAACTCACTGGTTTCAACGGTTTGGTAAAACTGAATATTTTCAACACTATTGTTTTCATATTCCGCATGCTCATCTACATTATCAATTTCAGGCTTTGGGTTCAAAGTATTCAACCAATTTTGATAACAAATCACCCCCTCCACCATTTTAGGAGTTAATGAACTCCTAAATGGATCTAGAATATGACGACCCGTGCTAAAAGCGGATTCCGATGCCACCATTGAAACTTGCATTTGCCATCACATCCTTTGCTATACTTGCCAAAGTTGGGTATTTAATACAAGAATTCTTCCACCAATGTAACAAATTAAACATCTCATTATCCACGGGCTTACATTCTTCCAATAAATACAAATATAACTCAGTCTTTTTCTTCACTCTCGTATTCCGCTGTTTTTGTTTGATTGCCCATAATTTATCTGCTAAAGCCATGTTTGTTTTGTGAGTCCAAGTATTCTGACTATCACCACGAAGCACAATCAAATCACCACAATGATATCATTTTCTTCCTCACTAGAGTGAATTGATTTATAATAATCAAACAACTTTTCCAACAACCTTTTTATTTGTGAGGTAATGGATTGTGTTTATGCCAAAGGATAAAAAGTATCTAACCGATACTAGATATAATTCAATTTGAACCTGGGGTCAAGCACTTTCACTACCAACAACATCATGGTAGTTTTATCCAACCCTCCCTAATACTTAAAAAACTCTTGCGTTATGTTAGAGGCAATCCTTACCAACAGCGGATCAGATAAACTGAAAGAACCCAACCCGGATATCCCTTGAAGAGATCCGAGCGGAGCCCTCCCGGCACCCCACAGAATCCTTACAGTCTTTAAGCAGGTGACTTAAAAGGACTCCGTGAAGTTAAGCCGTAAAACAGTTTCATTTCTTAATCATTAAAAATTTAGGGTGAACATTTTCGGCAGCACAACGGCTGTTTTTCCGACATTTTCAACTTTTTCAAACACCTGTAAAACAATTAATAATATTTCAAAATGCATACATTCATTTCCACTTCCAAATGGGACCTCAGGTCCATCTCAAAATCCACATTAAACGCAATTCAAGTATTTGAAAACTAAAACCATTTCAACTTAAAAGAAAACATTCCACATGCATGATAACGAAATCAAAGTTATAAAACTTAAATATTTACATCACATTAAAATCCGTTATATAACAAAAATTTACTTTGATTTCACAGCTTCAGTCGCCAAATAAGCTTGCCTACTCTTGAGCTGGAGATCT
Source organism: Dimocarpus longan (assembly GCA_022984855.1). Lineage (NCBI taxonomy): Eukaryota > Viridiplantae > Streptophyta > Magnoliopsida > Sapindales > Sapindaceae > Dimocarpus > Dimocarpus longan. Next base: position 15,699,879 of record CM041015.1, on the reverse strand, counting down.
GCCGCTTGGAGGACTCGAACCTGCGCTTGGGGAGTTTTTTTTTAAAACAAAATAAACAAGAAAATAATGAGCTAAAAGGCTCAGTGAGTGTTATGCAGTTCCAAATAAGTTTCCTTTCTAAAACCTTTTGGAAAAATGCTAAGTTTTGAAATAATATCATAAAGTCATTTTTATTCATAATCTGCTTGAAAACAATATACAAGATTATTAACATCGTAAAATTTATTCATCACATAATCATAAGTTCATAAAAGCATAATCAATCCTCAGTCATAAAACATATATCCAATGGGACTCGGGGAAATCATGATCACCGCCCGGTCTTAGGTCACCGGTGGTGGGGACGTGCAATCTCAGTCATAACCACTATGCCGCGGTATGTTACCTCGCTGCACATAGGGCATCAGTCATGATAGTACCTTATATACGCGTAGAGGGCGACATGACAGACTCGATCCCCCCCCATAGTTAGTGGACTTTCCCCCGACAGACATGCCATACGCGCAATAAGGCACTTCGGCCGCATAACAGTCATAATTCAGTCATAATGGGGATGGGTAGCCATTGGTTTTGAAATACATTATCATGCTAAAATAATACTTGTAAAACATGTTCCTTCGCTTATAAAATGAAACATAAAAGTACATTTCAATAACAAGTTATACGATCAATATTACTTTAAATATAATATAAACAATTCGAAGCGTATAATATTCCTGTAAAGCGTATATCATTCATATAAATTCAATTAAGTATTAAAACGTTTAAATCTTGCATGAAAGCATAAAAATCATATAGAAATCATATTGCATTTATCATTTTATAAAACAAGTTACACTCACCAATTTCTAACTCACGGAAACGACTGAAATTTCTATCTCGCGCTACTTCTACAACTTCGCTTTCCTTCGCCTTATCGCTGCCTAAATAAGATAACATTCTAACATAAGCATGCTGGAACTACGCTAATCGAATCTAAAGCAACATCATCGAAGCCATAATCTAATGATTTCAACGAAGAGAATAAGCGAACCTAAACGAACAACATAAAATTTACGCGATTTAACTAACTATCGCGACTTATCGATCTTAACGTTTCGCGCGTTTCCTTCATTTCCAAATAAACTTCTCGTCCATATTATTCGTGACTTAACTTAAATCAAGGCAAACAAGGATTCAAACATGATAAAGCGTAAGCGAGAAAAATATGGCAGCAAGCTTAACAAATATACATTTTCCGATTCAACTCCAAATTCGACAATTTAACAATTTCGCGAAAAACTAAAACTATCCGATTAACATAAACGTATCTCAAACTTTCCTAACATTGACTTAACACTATAATGGGCTTAAACACATCTCAAGGAATCAAGTTGACATCAAACATACTTGCCTAATCGACAACTAAAATCATAAACTAAAACCATTTGCAATCGAGGAAAACTTAACCGAATCGCTTGAGAACAATTTATCAACACCCGAACGATATTTCGACACTTTAAAATACACTAAAAAGCATCCTCTTTCATGATAACAAACTTGGAAATAAAAGCACTACATGACAGCCCCTATAACATATCGTAACAGCCCATACAATGAATATATCACGAACTTTCAACATCGACAAACAATCGTCAACATAACAACCAAAATCGAACGAACCTCCGCACTAATGAGGTTCGCAATCCTAAACCCAATCATACCGTCAGCTTTTTCATTCATAACTTAACCTTATATAATTTCCACAACATTCATAAACATTACAACATACCTCACGAAACTCAATCGAAACCTCTTCGAAAACTTCACACGAAAGCTGTCCAATATCCTTTGCGTAACCGAATCTGAACCAGCCTCTAAACCTTAACTTCTTTCACTAATTCATGCATTTAAATCACATAAAACATCACATTAACACCAGCTAGGACAGCCCTTACCTTGGTGAGAATCGCTCTCCGCTTCGAAACAGCTTTCAAATGTTCGCGACGGCGAGACGATACCAAAAGACACTCACGGCAGCAGTAAACTCTTCTTCCTCACTTGCGAGCATAAACTGTCAGCTTTCTTAACAACATCTAAAATTAATTACAAGCTGAAATCATCTCAAAAACACTCAAAACTCACCTCAGTATGATGATTTACACCCCAAACAGCCCTCACAAATTCACGGTCACATTCACGCACCAGACAGTCCACGAGTTACTGTACTCAACTCTCACGATCAGTTCCTCCTTGCTGCATGTGCTGCTTTTCACTCCAGGACAGCTTCAATCATTTGCAAAGCTACTGCATTAGAAACTGTCTCGCTCTCAAAGGCTCACAACAGCAGCTCAGGGTCACGGCAGTGCTCATTTCACGACGGCAACGGCAGCAGCAGCTCCACGGTGGCAGCATCAGCACCTGATAGCAATGGCAGCAGCCCCACGGTCTGGCAGCAGCTCCTCTCAAGGCGTGACAGCAGCTCCAATCACGGCAGTAGCTTCATCCACCATTGTAGCAGCAGCGACAACACTTCCTGGCAGCACCAACAGCAGTTTACGGTCTGGCAACAGCAGACCTTCCGTCCTGACTTGCATGCAAGAGTAGATCCTTCATCAGGTTTGCTTAAACAACACATGCAACAATCGATCTCTCCTCCTTGCACTCTATGGAGCTCACGGCTTCACTTCCCTCTCCAACTCAGCTTACGGATTCAGCTTGATTCACGATTGGATGAGTTCATCAATCTTTCACTCACGGTTGTGAAAGCAAGGGGAAACCGAATGACTTGAAACAAAAAAAAAAAAAAAAGGAATTGAAAGGGAACACATGCAAATTCGGTTTGGAGGGGAAAGAGGAAGAAGATAAAGACTCTCGGTTCTCTCTCTCAATCTCACGGTCACACTTTCTCTCAAATAACTAAACTTCATACCTCTTGTTTGCTTCACTTTGATTTTGCTTTTCTTAATAGTCAAATGACCACACGAGAACACTTATGCATTTTATGCTTTTCCTAAATCAATTGCATTTGATTAATAATTAAATGCCAAGTGTCACATTCTCCTTTTGCATGAGTTACATTTGTCTCTTTCCTTTCTTGCATACACGACACATGGCACACTTGCATGAAGTCATTCCACTAACTCATTTATGCATTCGATTCCGCTTCCGATTCGATCGCTCGAAAATATTTTACGATTTCGAAATTTAAAACCATCTCCGATCCCATCCGAGAATTTCATAAAAATTCAATTACACAACCAGATCCGAACAAACAATTAATTTTATTATTCCTTGATCAAGAGTAAAACTTATACATTCGAAACCATCCGAAAATTTATTTAAACCCTTACTGGACAATCTTGGAATTTCATTGGGACTTAATTTATCCATTCGAACTCTTCGAGAACCTCGCTAAATCCTTATGGATGCTCTGAACATTTTATTAATCATTCCCAGATGATCCAGAAATTTCTTAATCACCTCTAGTCACGCTAATTTATTTTATTACCTCACTAATAAAGGCATAAACCAATATTCACACATACCTTGTACTAGAATCAAGCGGAGATGTTACATAAACCTTCCAACTCAATGATTGTTTGAAATACTGAACACTAACTTGAAAAATATTCATTTGCTGTCACTCATAAAGAAGCACTAAGTGTCAAAGTAATTTGATAAAAGGTTAGTAAGAAATCAACATAAATCATAGAACAATCCCAATGCTCCAAAAAAGGTGGCCAAACTCATTTATTTCCATCTTCATTTTCTGCAAAGTAGCTAACATAATACCCATCCTCCTCCTCCAATCGGCTAAAAGCTTTTTGTAATTTGTTAGCACTGTCTAACATCAGATATGTCGAGTTCCACCTTGTAGGACAATCCATAGATACCAAACCCGACTGCCTAAGCTTCTCATCTTCAATTCATTTTTTAAACCTCACCAATCTACTAGAACAAGATCTAACATACTTCACTGCATTTCGAATGACTACAATTGACTCAAGGATATCTTTCAAACCTTCGGCCACAATCAAATTCAATATGTGGGCACAACATCTAACATGCAAATATTTTCCTCATAAAATTGTTCCATGCAAATGCAACTATTTAATTTTCGAATCAAATAGTTTAAGGCAACTGAATTTGCACTTACATTGTCAACAGTAATAGCAAAAACTTTATCAATACCTCAATCAAGCAAAATCCTTTCAATACACCTCCTAATTGATTCCCCTCTATGATCTTTTATTAAAGTGAGGCTCAAAATCCTTTTCTGCAACTGCCACTCATTATCAGCAAAGTGAGATGTCACAACCATGTAATTAATATTTTGAATCGAAGTCCAAGTGTCCGTGGTTAGACAAACTCTCACTTTACTTTGCTTGATCTTTTTTTTTTTTCAATAGTTCATTCTCGCCAAGATACAATTTGTACACATCTCTCGCTAGTGTTCTCCTAGATGGTATTTCAAATCGAGGGTATAATGCTTCACTATACCTTTAAAATCCCTCATTCTCTACAAATCTAAATGACAATTCATCTTGTACAATCATCTCCACCAATGTTTTCCTACATTCCTCTTGATTAAAGGAATATGTACTCAAATTACTACCATATCCTTCTAATGTTCTTTGCCTCACTAATGTTTTTTGGGTGAGATCAACTTGTTTAGCTTTGAGTACCTTACACCTAAATTTAATATGCTTGTTCATGCTTATGGTCCATTACAGAAGGAATCACAAGCATATGTAGCTCTACAATGTTTACAGGTAGACGTTCTTTTCCCCTCACGAGTTTCATAAATCTCAAAATGCTCTCAACAATCTGCCTTAAGCCTTCCACTACCTTCACTCTTCTTCTCTATTTTTTTACTCACTCTAAGATTATGATTTTTTCTAACCGAACTAACTCCATCATCATCAAATTCAGACCCAGAACCGCTGTCTACACTTTTTCCCATCTATTCACAACAACGACACACAATGAATAATAAGAGTAATTAAACCACAGTAGCTAAGCAACAAATAGGATTCAAAATAACAAACATAAAATCATGAAAACACAAACACCCAATCAAATTTCAATGAAGTCTAAAGTCACTAAGCATGTAAAAATCAAGATTCAAGTAGCAAAATAAGAGTATGAATTGAGTACACTCACCGAGTTGTAAGTTGTTAATGTCTGGGCCTGCCGAGGATCAAAGTCAAAAGTACCAAACTGGTAAGTTACTGCTTTAATTTTCAAAACATATTGATGAGTAAAAATGTCGTGAAACATTGAAATTGAAATAAGAAACCAAGGTGAAAAAAGGGGAGGGTTTCACAGCAAGGAGAGCTTACCAAAATGGTTCTCGAAAAACCAAAATGGGCAACGACGACGGTGACAATAAGACCTTCATGGCAACGGCGAGGAGAACAACTTCACGGCCACAACGAGAAGAGGTGATGGGGAAAAGAGCTTCACGGTGATGATGTTGACGAGTAGGAGTGATTCATTGCCACAGCTATGGCGAGGAGAGCTCAATGGCAGGTTTGTTCACGGTGAGAAATGAGAGATGAGAGGAGTTTCAGCGTGGCGACGTCGACGAGGAGGAGAGCTTCTCGGTCACGGCCACGGTGAGGGCAAGGAGAGCTCTACGACGATGAAAACGATTAGAGATGAGAGGAGCTTCACGGACTCATGGTGATGACGCCGACGAGGAGAAGAACTTCATCGTCAAGACCACGACAACGACCAGGAGAGGAGACAGCCAGCGAGAGATGGGAGGAAAAAAGGGGATGAGGCGACAAGGAGAGAAACGGGAAAATTGTTTTTGGATCTTAGGGTTGGGTGTGGAATTATATAGGGGCATGCGAAATTATACATATACCCTTGTTCACAGGTTGGGTCGGTTTTGACCATGTGGAACCGACCCGATCAGTGAAACATGGTGTTTTCTGGTTAGAAGGTCCAAATAGCTTAAGATTAAACATGGAAATTGACCCAAACACCCACGGGTTAGGTCATTTGGGTCGATTCCATGATTGTTTTGCCCACCCTTGCTTTAAACTCACTCAAATATTTACTGTCCTTCTTATCCATTCATAGGAGAACTACATGCTTCCTACCCTTACTAAATTGCTTCTTGCATGAGTGAAGTAAATCACTCCAAAACCTCATAAAAAAAGAAACACCATGCATGGTTGTCCTCTTTTGCTCTTCTTCACAGCAGAACAACTTCATTTTCTTTAGTATATTCTCGGCTAAAACACCACTTCCTTCGTTTGATTTTCGAATGGGACCGAATGGATATTGCTCCTCTCTTTTATGCTGCTCTCGGGTACGGTGTTTTCTCTCTAAGGTTTCTTTCATTTAATGGCCAAATACGCATTGTTTCACTCTTTGCTTTTCGATTTACCTTTGCATTTTGATATCTCTCGGTTTTTGCTTCAATCTTGACTGAAAGTAAGTGTTCTCTCTTCCTTCATTTGTTTCATTTTCAATCCTTTATCTCATTATATATATATGCTTCTTCTTACCCGTATACTTATCATTAAACTCTTTAAATCACCATTCACTTGTCTTCTCTTCTGTTTAAATTCATGACACTTGTCATTGAATCATCATGCATGTGAGCCACTTGTCCTCCATGCATTATCTCTTTCTTTCCTTTCATGCCAAGTGTCCTACTTCATGTATCTATTCACACTTTTCAATTTCCATCTTTCCGTATTTGAGTTCGTTTTCGGTCTATCCAAAAATTTATACTAGAATTCAATTTACACATCCGAAAATTTTACTAAAATTCTATTGCACATCCGAGTTATCCGTGAATTCTATTAGAACTAAATTTATATATTCGGGCTATCCGAAATTTCTATTAATCTTTTCCTTTCCATTCGAAAATTACACTGGAATTAAATTTTACAGTCGAAATTATATCTGGTCTACTCGAAAATTTTATTATTCACCTATGGACTATTTGAAAGTTATATTATAACTCAATTTATCATCTTCGTACTCTTCGAAAATTTTATTAATTACTTCCGTATTGTCCAAGGATCATTTTGAAAATTCAATTTTCACACCTAGGCACTTTAAATCATTTTTTTAATCTTAAATAATCGAAAGAGTATTTTCGTGCGATAAGCTTTGAATCATTTATAATCTATTTAGATGGACTCATCTTTGATTCGTTTCCGTTTCTTTTAACACTAATACCATTTTTTAAACTTTTGATTTTGAGAGGTCCGCTTTTCGAAAATTACTATTCATACAAATATTTTTCGTTCGAAAATACTATTCACACAAAATTATTATTAATAAAAAATTCACTTTTAACGATTTCTGGGATTCGTTTCCCAAAAATCACTATTCATTCAAAAATACTATTCATCTAAAAATATTATTCACACGAAAATATTATTCATCGAAAAAATAATAATTTATTTTTCACAAAACGAAATTGTTGGGTTTTACAGGTCCATTCTAAAATTTAAACTAGAATTTAGTTTACATATTCGGAAAGTTTACTAAAATTTTACTAACTTATTTTATTACCTTACAAATAAAAATCATCTCTTGTAAACCCTTGATTATGATTACGGTTTACTAGTATTATTCCAGTAGTATTATTTAAAGTTGAATTTATTTTTGCATCACGAGTAGGATATCGATTAGAGGGACCAAGAGAATTAGGGAATAAGATGGGAGAGTATTGGGTGAGATAAGCTTACCATCAAAAGTCAAAAAGTTAAAAAGTTTCATCAATAAATATTAGCCAAGTGTAATTTTGTTTATGGATATTAGAGAGCCACTTGGAGCCATTTTATTAGGGGAAGAATTAGTGGTTTTAAGAGGTGACAAGTGGACCAATTAACCTTAAACTTATCCATTTATGGGTCAAAATGGAATTAAGCAAAGTTCAAAGGCTAAGTTATAATTAAAATAAATAGGTTAAACTTTCATTTAGGGGTTAAAATTCCTCACTATAAATAGATGCCTTATAGTCATTTTCCACCTATTTTCTCACGGCCAAACCGAGAGAAAAAGAGGGAGAGAGTGGTCGGCCATAGAAAGGAAGGCAAGCAAGGATTTCAAGCCATTTCTTCAAGTGATTTTACATCAAAATTCAAGCTTGTCATCAACTAAAGCCATGGGAGCAAAAATCAAGTGAAATTGAAGCAAAAAGAAGGTGAAAGCTAAAAGTTTCGGAGGAAAATCGTCATCTATCGGAGGGCATTTTATGAGTAGAAAACTAGTCATTCAAGCGTTATTTTATTTGTTTCTTATTTCTTGCTTATATATGGATGAATATATTTTACTTTTAGTTCATATGAATTTATTCATTATGTAATTACGTTGTTTATTGAAATTATACTGAGATTCTAGCATGTAAGTTTTCAGTGGAGTATATATTTATACCGAGAACATGCTAGAAGTAAATATTTTAGGCTTTCTACCTTAAAAACGAGTTTATTTGTGAATGCTGAGAAAAAATATTTTATTATACCTATGGTTTACCCTAACCCCAGTTAAGTATCAAGCCGAGTACCCTATGCATGTACGGTAGATATGAGAGAATCATTAACTGAGAGTGGAGTCCGAAAAACTCTTGAGAGAGAGAGTCAGTTGAGTTACCCTCTACACGTATAATGGTAGTGTAGTTCAAACCAATTGCGAGAGGATAACGCGTGTCCAAAGTTTTCGTATCAACGACTACACCTGGCAAATTCCTTAATTCCTAGTGGCTAGCGAGAGATTTTATACTGTCACGATATGAGTGGTTTCCTTGGGTTACCATTCAGGCGAGAAATGAGAAAGTTTCAAAAAAAGATTTAGAATGAGCTTGAAAAACAGTTTTCGAATGAATTTCGATAAAGCATTTTAGAAAAGAATAAAACTGTTTTCCTTTAGTTTTATCTAAATTATTAGTCTCACTGAGTTTTACTCACAGTTTGCTTTCAAAGTATTTCTTAAAAATTTCCCCTTAGGTGCAGGAGCAAGTCGTGCAGGAGTGAGTCGTCCAGTAGACGAAACTCAGATAGACGTACAGATCGATTGACTGACGACCTCTATTACCTTGTATATTTCATGTTTATGTCATGTGCATATTTTGAATCAAAACATGGTGGAAATTGTAAATGTGAATATTAGTTTTTGGATACATAGACTTTATAAAGTCATTTTATGAAGATGAAAGTTGAAAAAATTTAGTTTTTCAATCTTATGTCGTAATTGTAGTTTTTATGGTGAAATTGGTTTTAAGATGCGGGCTGGAGGCACTTGATAGTTGAGATTGGTTGCTATTGAAATATTTTTAAATTGTCTTTGAAATTGCAGGATGACATAGTTCAATAAACAGTCGGCATATTGCCAGATTTTCATTAAAATAACGAAAATTTTTTACCCTGCCACTTAGAAAATAAGTTTAAAATAAGTTTCGGTGCTCCGACGGGATTGCTTCAGGCTAAAATTAGGGTTCGTTGGAGTTCTATCGGGGTACTATAGGATTTTACTCGGGTCCAGAATAGAGATTCGGAAAAGATCTTGTCATCTCTGGACCTATCTGAAAATTTTATTAATCTTTTCCGTTTCACCCAAAAATTATACTGGAATTAAACTTTATATTCAAAACCATATCCAATCTACAAAACAATTTTATTATTCGCCTCCGGTCTATTTGAGAGTTATATTATAACTCAATTTATCATTTTTATACTTTTCAAGAACTTTATTAATTACTTTCGGACTGCTCCGGAATCATTCTGAAAATTCAATTTTCATATTTGGGCACTTTAAATCATTTTATTATTCCTAAATAATCGGAAGAGTATTTTTATCCGATAAGTTTTGAATCACTTATAATCTATCTAAATGGATTCGTTTTTGATCCGTTTCGATTTCGTTTAGCATTAATACTAATTCCAAAATTTTTGATTTACGAGGTCCACTTTTCGAAAATTATTCTTTATACAGATACTTTTCGTTCGAAAATACTATTCACCCGAAATTACTATGCATAAAAAAATTACTTTTAACGATTTTCGGGATCTGTCTCCTAAAAATCACTATTCACTTAAAAATATTATTCATCTGAAATTCATTATTCTAGAAATTTTGAGTTTTATACTGGTAGTCTCCAAGACCATCTTGGTTGATGGAGGTTCAGTTGAGCTCTAGGTAGTCATGGTGACCATGTAGGTCTCTAATAACGAAGACCCAATTTTGGGTCTCCATCATTAAAGACTTATGGGTCTCCACAGTTTTCTTTTTTTCCTTTTTTTTTTTTTTTCAATTCCTTATGTTTTCTTTTTTTCTTTTTTCAATTTCCTAGTGTTTTTTTTTTTTTTTTGGATTGTAGGTTGATCTTGGTTTTGGTTTTTTTAAGGGATTTTGGTTAGATTTAGGATTTGAGTTTTGTGTTAAACTTAGTGTATTGAGCTTAGTTTTTTTTATCCATTAAGAAATTGCTTTTTGTTTTGTATCAATTCAAGTTTGTTGATTTCTTGTTAAACTATACTTGATTTTTGCTGGATTTGAAGAAACTATGTTTATTTATTTATTTATTTATTTTAATTTCCATTTTTTCCCTTTTTTCTGTATTTTTGGAAGATTTGCAAGTTGAAGATTTGGGTTATGAACCCAAATCCTTAAACATTTTTTTTTTTCTTTTTTTTTAGTTTTTTTTTTTATTCTTTGATTAAAGAATAAAGGTTCATTAAAGATGTGTGTTTTCTCTTAATTGATGATGATGAATAATTTATGTTGATGATGATTAATTGGTGAGATTGAAAAACTTATTATGATTTTTTTTTTTTTTTTAATATGTAAACTTTTGTGGGTTTAAACTAGTGATGATGTTGGTGATGATTTAATTGGATAAAAATTGATGATGAATTGGTGATATAAAAATTAATGAAGAAAGTGTGATGAAAATTGATGATGAATTGACGGTATGAAAATTGATTAAGAAAATTTGATGGCGGTGATGAAGAAGATGACAAGATTTTTTAAACTTTTTTTAATTGTTTTATAATTTAATTATTAATAATATATTAATTTATTTAGGTATATTTTAGTACTTTTGTTCAAATTGACTTTGACTTTTTGTTTCAATTACCAGTTGACACACGACAGGAGAGGTTTGTGCTGAATTTTTAAAATTTTTGGAGAGATAAGTGTGAGTTTACCAAATATCATCACTTTTGTGCAATTATGCCAAACCTGAGGGTGGTTGTATAATTTGCCCTAAAATAAATTAAAGAAAACAAAGATCTCATTTTTCGGAGTCTGTTGTGGCAAGATGTTATTGGCTGTTTAAAGCTATCAAGCAGAGGGAGTATCACCCAATAGAACACTTTATCAGTTGGTGTTGTGTTTGGTTGGTAGACTAGTCATGGCTTCAGCTATTCGTCATTCTACAAATTATCATCTGCTCAACTTATTATGTTCACAAATTTCATCAAAGCCATGTATAGTTTCACAGGTTTCAATAGCTCCCTCTTTATCAGCGAAGAATATTGTCAGGAAGGTAATTAAGCATGCACCATCACCAAGAGCGTCTGCTGAAGGTCTCTGCTTACCCTCGTCTCGCTTTCTTCATTTTCATTTTTCATTTCCATTCATCTTTCATTATAATGACCATGTCTATGATAGGCTTTGAAATGCACATAAATAATGAAGTAGCACTCTTTGTTTTGCATGCATAGAACAAGATGTGGTAGGCTTGAGTAGTTCTTATTCATATTGTGGAGGCAGGGTATAGTGCCGCTCTTTACTTCAAATTTTGTGGACTTAAGTCAGATATAATATTTTTCTTACATATTGCAGGAATTCCTACTGAGTTGATTGAGGACTCAAAGTTTGTCCCCATAAATTCTGATGATCCTATATATGGTCCACCTGTAAGTTCTGGTTTGGTCAATAGATTCTACTTCTTTTCAACTTATTAATTCTGATACTACCTATAATTATAAAAATGTACATAATTCCTAGAATTCAGATCCTCTGGAACTTCTTTTCTACAGTTGTGCAAACCCTCAACATTGGACAAGAACCATCATCTAAGATCCCTAGACATCGTACTACTAAAAGCTTTCTTGAATCTATGGCATTGTGTTGTAAAAGAAAATTGCTTCTTGTCCATTGTAAGTCTATGTGGACCATAACGTTTCTTCTTATAACAGAGAGCATAACAAAGAACATAAAAGTCATAGTAGATGAGAGAAAGAAAGAGATTGTTATATTTTATTCAATCAAGGTACAAGTTTATGTAGTACTAAACCTAGAGTAGGAAAGGTAACTGAATAATTTTCAATTACTCCTTAATTACTCTCAATCATTTTACAATTGCTCCTCAACCACTCTTAATCAATCAAGAGCTAATTGATAGTTGATTTCAACATCTTCGAACAACTTATCACTAGTTTTCAAGCAAGATGAACGAGCTTTTTTACTCAAGGTATCCTGCTTAGAAGTTTCCCCCTTTGCTACTTTATTGATAGATCTCTTGCTTTTGGAATGAAATATTTGGGATCTTTTATCAATATTAATCAGCAACCAGGCTATGGACTTTAGTATTGAGAAAAATTTTACATCCAATTCTCCAATTCATAAGTAGTTAGTAGTCACTTATGTTTTGGTTGGACTTATTAAACAAGACCATTAAAACAAGCGTGAAATTCTTGTTATGCAGGCTTTGTTGCTGTTGAGCTTTCAAGTGGAGGAGGAAGTAAAGGTGACTTTTTGACCTTTATATTCACATAGTTGTTTACTGCTTTGACTACACTTGGTCAATACCAAATCTTTTCATGACTTCCATCAGCAATTATATTCACATAGTTGTTTACTTATGGAAATTTTTCTAGCATGAACAATCATCAACAGCAATGTTGCAAAACCATGATTATACTACTTGAGGTCTATATGAAACTTGGCGTAGGGTATCATTCTAGTGCTATGTTGTAATCCATTGCTCATGTACCGACTGGAATGAACCTTCGTCTCTGAAAACAGACTGTACATGCCTTGTCCTTAGACTTTTGTGAGATAGACATGCTTGGAATTAGCTCTAACTTGCTAATAACTGATAGTGTTTAATCAGTGCAGATCCGGCAGTTCTTGAAAGACATGGGTGGCGAATTTTTGGAGGTATTACTTTTGCACTAATTTTTGCGTTCATACACCTTTGAGGAAGTTATAAAACTAGTTAGATGAAGTTTACCCTGTAACAATACGGAAAAAGCTTTCAAAATGAACTTAACTCCGAAGTGTTTGTAAGTCCCTGCTCTTACAGCCTCTGAATTTCACAAATCAAGTCAAAGTTAAATTTCTTGAAAGAAGTACCCCTCGCAAGTTGTCAATTCTTTGCTTCCTAATGAATTTATAAATAAAAGAAAACAACTGTTTATAGAGTTTTGACAGATATCAAGAGATAATGTTGATTTATCTTGTGCAGATGTGCTAAGGTTCCCTGTTTTGCCCAAATATTGATTATTGTAGGTTATCTTTTGCACAGAAGATATGATGTCTCGTTCACTTTGGGAAGCAATGCATACAAAACAACCCAATTTGAAAGCAGTGAAGGTTGAAACTTCAAACTTGCTCAGACTTATTCTTCTTGTTCTTTCTTCCTTTCATGTCCAAGAATTGTACAGTGTATAGATTTTAATCAGCATTTGTAAGGGAGGCCTATCATAATTAAGGGATCACACTCCTTTAATGATTTTGTTGAGTTCATTAACAGAAGAAAGAGTTGGAACTTGGATAATTTATTAAGTTTCAAAGCATCTCAATCAAGTACATCATGTTTTGCTAATTTATGAATGAGTTAACTTATTTCCTTTTAGCTTGTATTAGTGCATGGTCAGTATAAGGTCATGATAACTTCTATTATTTCGACAAGAAATGAAACGTTTGTTTGTCTAATTGTTGTGTCTGAAGTTTTCGGGAATGTCAGACTTTGAATTGCCTTGTTTATTAATAAGAAGGTCCAATTTTGACCATATAAAGATATTAGCAAAGCCTTTCAGCAACTTGATGGCAAGATAATGTGTAATGCATTTCTAGTAGAGAACAACTGATATGGAAGCTTATGGACTGAATGATTGCTTTCATAAGATCACTATTGTTCAGTTTTTTTATTGTATGTGTATTTTCTTAATCTTGTTAGCGTATTTCTTCTGCAGATTGCACCATCGCTGCCACGGATATGCTTTTTATCTGGTCTTAGTGGGGAGGAAATGATGATGCTCATTGATGCATTTCCAGAAACTGGTACTTGAAAGAAAAACTTACATTTCCATACGACATTAATGATGTTTCAAACTAGAAGTTTGAGTGAACGTTCAAGTCATAATTCCAGGGAGTAATTTTTGAAAGACATAGGATTTTGTTTAAAATGCATGCTGGCTTTGATTTGCATATTCATCATGCAATCAATTTAAAAACGATCTTCTCTTCCGTGCAGGGTTAGAACCCGCTGTATTTGCAGCCCTTGTTCCCAATAGTGCTGATAAACCACTGCAGGAGTTGATCGAAGAGATCATGGGAGATCATGAAATGCTGGTAAGTTAATTTATATTCCACATTTATATAAAATGTGTGACCGCTATCATATTACTGAGCATACACATCTATATTTCATGCAGACTGGAGAACAATCCAACCCAATGTAGGCAAAAGCAGGTTATGTACCGGAAGACTCCTGAATTTTGTTTCCCATACATGAGAGTCTATAGTTGATGGTGTACAATATTTAAATTTCACGTGTATAGATATAAGGTATATAGATGAGCTTGTACACTGGTAAATCTTCAAAATCTTCTTAATGGCTTTAATTATTCAGTTCTTGTACGCCTACATATATGTGTGCTTACATAATCCAAATTTTAAGTGTAGGTTATTTTGCTTTGGATCCTAAACTTTGTGCACTACCACCAAATTTCATGGACATGAAGAATCAATGACTGAAGTTCTAGCTAAGGCATAGGAACATTACAGGGAATGAAATTAATTTGCATACACATAGAAAGGGACATTTGGCTCATTTTTATCTAAAACAGAACAATAATCATTTTAACCAAATTCTAGCAGTCCCTGAAAAAAAGAAAATTATCTCACAACTGAGTGATACGAACCATTAAAAAATATAAGAGAAAAAGAAATTATATTATTTTATTAGTTCATCGTATTACATCATTTGTTAAAGATTCTTATATCTTCTAAACAGAACATCAAAACCAGGTATCCTATCTTCAAAAATAAGTCATCTGTAAAAATCAACCACATCCTGTACTCGTATGAGATTGCAACTAATCTTCTAATAAAAGAAATAAGTAATTTACTACACATATTACATTCCATAAAGCAAGCAACTTGCACAAAAATAATCAAAACTACAAAATTCAATGTCTTCTCTTCATCAGTCGTCTTCATCACTCTCATCACTAAAATAGCTAAGTCTTTTGAGTTTCTTGGTCTTCTCTTGAGTGTCAGGCTCACCACCCATAATCAACCTCTGCTGCGCCCCACCATCCACCACTGACGCCCAGTTCCCGTCATCAAATTCCAAACCCACTTCCGTTTCATCGTCACCGTTCAATGTCCTCCGCGGCTTCTTCGGCAGCGGCCGCTCCCTGGGTCCCAGCTGATTCCTCGGACACTCGTAGCTCAAATGGCCTTCCTCCCCGCACTCGTAGCACCTAGACTTGTCCTTGTAAACCCTCTTCTTAATGAAGGAAGCGGCCCGGCCGTTGTCGGTCGCGATGCTCGCCGTGACGGTGCGGCCATTAAGGATCTTGTCGTGCATAGCACGCGCGGCGTTCTGCGCGTCGCCGACACTGACGAACTGGACGAAGGCGACGCCCCTCGACTTGCGGGTGGCGCGGTCTTTCATGACGGTGACGCGGGCGATCTTGCCAAAGGTGGAGAAGAGCGTGTGGATGTCGGAGTTTGTTAGGTTGTAGTCGAGGTTTGAGACGTAGACCGTCGATTTTGAGGGAGCTAAACCTCCTGAACCGCCCGATTTCTTCTTCTGGGGTGCAGAAGCCGTGGTGGGTTGTTCTGATGCCACGGAGGAGTAGCGGTAGTAGAAGGTGTCGTCTTCGTCGCTGTCACTGGTCCTTTTTTTCTCCTTCCTCACCATTTTTTTTTTTTTTTTTGTTGAGAATTAGCGGAGAGTCTCTATACCATATTTATTTGAGAGATTTTAAAGAAAAATATTGTTGTTAACCATTCCTTTATATAAATTCTTTTTTTAACCTCTCAAACGTACTAATTACTTATCATACGTAACTTACCCGTTTTACCCCTAAATCAAAGATTCCTTTCAACCAACGGCTAAATTATGAAATGTCCTTCTTCTTCTTATTCTCCTTCATATGTTATTTCACCTTTTTTACATTCTTTTCAATTTCCTTATCCATGAAGATTTATTGTGTACTCATTAAATGTTCTTTTACTTCAAAAAACACATGTGAAGAACACATTAAAGCTTCTTTCTCTTCAATAAGCCTCACATTCAAGTTTTTCTTAAACTTTTAAATATATGTATTTATTATTGGTTAGTTTTCAAATTTTTTGTTCACAATACCTAGGTAAAAGCTTTAAGAATGATTTTTTTTATTGTGACTTTATCGTGTATAAGTCCAATTTACAAACAACGAAAGAAATCGCAAAGTGGCTAGGGCATTGTGGGTTTTGTGGGTCATTAAAACCCGTAACCAGGTTTTTAAGGCGCATAAAACTCGGTCAAAGGCTAGGGCATCTATTAGCTTTTTTTTTATCCCTTTTGGGTGGAAGTTTGGTATTAATATTTAGGGTTATATTAGGTTAGATATAATTCGATTTTGTTGGATTTGGTTGGTTTCTACTTGAAAATGTAGGTTTTCCGTTGTTTAGGAAAAAACCCAGTTTTTTAGGC
This sequence comes from Dimocarpus longan, assembly GCA_022984855.1. Taxonomy (NCBI): domain Eukaryota; kingdom Viridiplantae; phylum Streptophyta; class Magnoliopsida; order Sapindales; family Sapindaceae; genus Dimocarpus; species Dimocarpus longan. The sequence continues at coordinate 15,682,991 of CM041015.1, read as the reverse complement.
AATAAAACACGAAACCGGGTTTTATTGGTTATTAAAACATGAAATCAGGCTTTATTGTACATTAAAACTCGGTTTCGTATTTTATTTTATTTAAGTAATTATTGAATTAAGGTAAAATAATATTTCGATGATTATTTAATTAAATTTGAAATGTTTAATATATTAAAAGAAAATGGTTTTTTTTTTTTTTTTTTTTTTTTTTTTTTTTTTTTTTTTGCAATTGGTTATTGAATATTACGAGAGCATGAGTGAGAATAAATTATTTTTATTCAATTTTACATGAATGAGTGAAGTGACGATAATAATCAAATGCAATGGAGAGAGGAATGAGAATAACTATGTTGGGGGTGAAATGTTCATAATAGGGGCCCCCAAGAATATTAATTTATCTCAGTTAATGGACTTTATTTATACAGTGATTGATATTGATAGAAGAATACGAGACACTCGTTTACATTATTTACTCCAAGCTAAGGGAATACCCATAGTTAAGATACCTATCTCAACCGATCTTAGTGTCAAGGATGTGATTTTGGATAAAAAAACGTGATTACAGAGATATTTATGCTTATAAGAATGTAAGAAATTCTGGAGTTATTAACCCTACCGTCCCTCCATATACTACCACCTCAATACTAAAGCCAGGGCATATAGAGATAGATGTGGATAGACTTATAAGTCTGACTATGCGTAAAGCTCTAAATTATTTAGCTTCTTGTTGTGGTAGTAATCAAGTTTCAACTTCTGTCATCGCATTTACATCCACAGCAAATCCAATGTACAATATTGATTATGGTAGTAATGATCATGATGATGAAGTTCGGGACATAGATAGTGACGGTGATGAGACATCGAAAATTAGAAATGATGATAAGGAAACTAAAGATGATGACATTGAAACTAGAGTTGTTGATGATGATGGAGAGAATATAAAGTATCCAAAAATTAGATTTTCGAGTTCACAATTTGAAACTAACCACTCATAACCATACTAGATTGTTCTCGGTGTAGATCAATACGAAATTGTGATTACTTTAAGAGTCATGTCGACCTTCATCTGACGTGATATATTGTATAAAAGTGCATTTTTTTTATAATAAATATGAACTGAATATAGCCATTAAAAGATATGTTCTTAATTCCAGGTATTAATATAAGGTTAGATGTTTGTGCACGGTTCGATATGAGACCGGTTGCAAGGATTTGCGTATAACTTTGAGGTTCGTGCAAGATATAGAAAGGGTGGTATAATATGGTATGTGTACATGTAAAACCCAAAACCGTGTTCGTCGGAGGGCGAAATATTTTTTCGATGGATCGCATCCGATCGGAAAAATATAATTATCGAGTCCGAGAATATTCGGAATAATTATTTTCGAATAAGAAAAGTAAATTCGAGTTCGTGAGACGGATTCGAGATTGATTAAATAATTCCGAGAATGCAAACCCGAAGTTTAATCAAAAGCGGATTCCAGGACGGATGGACGGACGGAATTCGGGCTTGGAAGCTAAATCAAGAATGCATGGTAGAGAATTAATGGAGTAAAAATTGTGCATGGGAGTGACACATGTCACACATGCATTGGATGAGCAAAACAATTATATATTACATGTTGTGATGTTGAAAAAGAAGAGAGCAATATTTATAGGATGCTCGGTCACGAAGAGACATTAATCATTCAGTCAACAATTTTTTATTGTTTCAAAAACCCAATCCAAGCAAAACAATCTGTCAACTTCTTCTTCTTCATTCCAAAAACAGAAACCAAAGTGAGAGGGGAGAAACGTGTGTGCTGCTAGTGGAAGAAGTTATCAAAACCGAGAGAGATAGAGAGGATTGAGAGAGCTGATCGGGAACAGATCTGAAGCAAAGGTGGACTGAAGAGCTCAGCTGCCGTGAGCTGAAGACAGCTGCTGTCATGCCTGAGGAGTTGTTGCCGAGCTGGGCTTGCTGTCGTCGCTGTCTAGTGCTGTCGTGAGGTGTGGTCTGACCGTGAGACAGCTGCTGCCATTGTAGCTAGTGAGAAGCTGTTGGCGTGAAGGGCTGATGGCGTGAGGAAAACCAGTTGCTGCCGAGCTGGAACGGTTGATGCTGGCGTGAAGCTGAAGCTGCTACTGGCGTGAGGTTGCTGGTGAGAAAGCTGTGCTTGAGCTACTGTCGTCGCTGTTGAGCTGCAGCTGCTGTCGTCGGTGTTGAACTGCTGTTGCTGCCAGTTTCTGCCGTGAGCTTGCTGTCACCGTAGTGGAAGTTGAGCTTGCTGCCTTTGTCGCCGGTGCTGTCTTGCTGCATGGACCGAGGAGCTGAAGTTGTTGATCCAGGTGCTGTCGCCGTTATGCCGTGTGCTATCATCGTTGATGTAGCTACTGCCAAGCAGCTGCTGTCAAGCTGAAATCAACATCCAGTCTTGAGGTGGAACAGCAAGAAGAGAAGACATCTTGCTGGTAGGGAAGACAGCTTGCTGCCGAAAGAGTCGTCGCCGATCGGAAGCCGTTTCGCAGCGGAGAACAGCCTGCTTCTTGGGTAAGGTGCTGTCCCCTTTGTTTTGTTGAGAAGTTTTAAGTCATTAGTGAGCATCCATGTGATTAGAGTTGAGATAAATTGATAATATTATGTTTGGACTAGGATTGGAAACATCGTTATTGTGTTTTTATCATCGATCGTATTCGTTGAATGTTGTTTATGGGCTGTTATGAGATGTTTTGGGGCTGTTGAGTTATACTTTTAGTTTCGCATTCATTGTTGTGGAAATTAGTCCGTATTAAAGTGTTTTAAAGTATCGGATAGTCGTTCGGATATTTAGAAATCGTTTCCGAGCGATTCGGTTGATTTTTCCGCGAATGCGAGCATTATTAGTTTGTGATTTTCGTTGTCGATTATAAAAAGATTGTGAATGTTATCTCGCTGCCCCAAGATTGATATTAAGCCCGTTAAAGTGTTTAAGTAAAGTTACGAGCTGTTATTAACGATAAGTTTAAGTGGAAACAAAGAAATCGCGCGAAACGCGTAAAATTGATAAATCGCGATGATTAGTGAAATCGCGTAAGCTTTAAGTTCATCGTTTAAATTCGAATCTTCTGTTTAATGAATTCATTAGAATCTGATTTTGATGATGTTATATTAGATTCGATTGGCTTAGTTGTTGGTTTTATAACCGCAAAGTTTCGAGTATTTCAAGTCACGATAACGAATCGGTTTGAAATCGTTTCCGCGTGCAAATATGAGTTTTTCGTTATGTTATCGTGCGAGGATAGTCACTTGAATTATTGTATTTCTAAATCCTCGTATGGCTTAAAGTTTAGTTGCGCACGAGTTATGTTTTAACGACATCTCGATCAAAATCAAATGTAGGTGAATCGGGAATCAAACGAGAGCCGTAACGGGAAGCGGTGATAAGTATTTTGGAAGCAAGTAGTGAGTGTGGATTTTTAAAAGTTTTCATACATTCTATTTTATTGAATGCAATCAGTTTTAGCAAGTAAAAAGGTTTTGAGATTCTAGTAAAGTTTATGGTTTTCAGTTTATCATCTATAAATGCATGTATAGCTTTAAAGTTTATGCTATGAATATGTTTATATTCTTCAGTAAAGTAATTGAGCAAGTTGAAATTATATACATGCATAGAGATAGTATTTGTGAAAGTTATTTTGCGATATTATAGCATATTGCCGAGATTTCATTTTATATATGCCTATGGTTTACCCTAGCCCCTAAGATTACACCCGGCCGAAAGTATTCCATACGTGTACGGTAGTTGGGGGGAGTTACTAACTTTGGGGGGATCGAGTCTGTCAGTCACCCTCTGCACGTATGGGATAGTGTAGATCTGCCTGATGTTGGAGGGATTCGCGATCCCAGAGTTGTATCCACATCTGCGACTACACATGGTGAGAGTTCCCCTATCCTAGTGGCGTGTTTTCGCACCGTCACGAAGGACAAGATTTCCCTGGGTTGCCAGATAAGGCTAGTAAGAAAAATAAGAAAAGTTTGATAAATAACTTTCGCAGCTTTTAAACGAGTTTACAGTTTTCAGGAAAAGTAAGTAAGTAATAGTTTTCCAATCTATTTTTGGGAGGAATAGTATTTTTAAGCAAAAGTACAGTTTATGTAAACTTACCCACTCACTGAGTTATTCTCACCACTGTTTTCCTGTTTTCTTAAAAACCTCCCTCAGGTGCAGGTACGAGTAGCGCGGTTGACGTATCTCCTTCGGACGGACAGGCCACGGACAGGCCAACTAGACACGCGTGACCAGATTGCACTATTTTCTAGCATAACATCATGTATTGTATTTACTATCATTTTCCAGATTCTCTAGTTTTGAAAATATTATTTTGAGTTAAGGATTTTATGTAAATATCATGCATGTCGTTTTTAAGATTTATTCAAGTTACTTCCGCATAATTGCATGATTATGAGTTTGAAAATGGCCGGAGGTCTATTGATTATAGAAATTGTTGTGAATAAAATTATACAGGTTTTATGAGATATTTTACAGGGTGAAATTTTAGAAAAACAGCCGTTGTGCTGCCGGTTTTCTGTGAAAATCCTATTTTCATAAAGTTATTTTCAACGAACAAAATTCCCACTCTTTTTCAGAATCAAAAGGATTTCAAGTATTTTAGCAAAGAAAAGAGGCTTAGCTTCACGGAAACTTTCCAGTCAGAGCAGATCTCGACTGGGGAGCCACCGTGGGGTTGCCGGGCAGGTCGCCTAGCTAGTAGTTAGAAAGGGGCCTGTCAGTACAAGTATGCGTTAAAACACACATGTTGTTAGGACGCCTGCGAGTCATATAGACAGAGTGTAAAGACTGTTGTCATAATAACACTTTATCAGAAGAAGATGAGACTTGATAGTATTACACCTCAGCTTTTGATTGCAGAAATATTAGAACCGTATGGCGTGCAGATTATGTACAATAAAGCTTAGAAGTCTTTATAATATTAAAAAAAAAAAAAAAAACTAGCATATGGGAAAGCAGATGAGTCATTTCAATAGTTTTCTTTATACTTTCACATGTTAAAAGAAACAAACCCCGATACAATGATGACAATTATAATGGATGGAAACAACTAGTTCTTATATTCGCTATTTACACTTAAGGCCTCTATTCACAGTTTTCGATCCTACATCAGAACGGTTATTGCTGTTGATGTCATCCATTTGAATGGAGAATATAAATGAGTGATTTTTTTTGCTGCATGCAAAGATAGGGAGGAAATGATTCATCACATCGCTTTCGAATTTGGTAATGGAGAGTCAGATAATTCATGGACGTGATTTTTAAGTAGATTATGAATGATCATCGGCGGGACACAGCATTTGCCATCAGATTTGATTATCGTATCAGATTATCATAAAAATATTGCGAACATAAAAACCATTTTTTTCGAAATCCCACACGTGTTCTGTTTCTTCCACTTGAATCAAAACCTGTAGTAAAACTATAGAATGCAACCAAATATGATGAAAATGTTTTACCTTGCAGCATATTGTTATACAAGGAATGATTGTGATAAATATTTTGAACAAATTCGAGAGGTATCTCTGAAAATGGATGAAAATTTGGTTAATTTTGGAGTAACAAAATTGTCATGTGCATATTCTCCAAAAAGAAGATATGACATGATGACTACTAACATTGTAGAGTCACTTAACAAATGTATGATGAAAGCATGTCGGTTTCTAATAACAACTACACATAAATTTCTGAGACATATGCTGCAGAACTGGTACAATGATAGATATGTTCATACTGAGAAACTTAGATCTTTGGTTACCAAAACTATGGAAGATCGTGTGAACTCGATGACTAATGTATTAAGGTGTGCCACAGTATCTGCCATGCAACAACCAATCAAGTTTGAAGTCGTAGATGAACTAGGCTATGAGTTTGTTGAACCGTTTGATTGATCATGCAATTGTTGTCATCGGGACCTAGATCAGTTGCTATGTTATCATGTAATTACTGTTGCCAGGTATCGTAATTGTATTTTGTTAATTTTCATTATTTAATATCATATAGTAGCACTCTACCTTTGTCATATATATTAGGTTCAATAGTGTTCACTATTATACAATTTGTCATGATTATTATAGTAAAGAATGACTCTAAGGTGCATATACACGTCCAATCAATCATGTCCCTGGCTCAAAAGATTAGCATGTTCCTGCGGAGTAAAAAGTATGATTATACTATCACCCGAAAAAAGAAGACAAACAGGTAGATCTAAAGAGACACGAATTCCTTCACTTGGGGATAGTCGTTGCAAGAAAAAGTGTGGAAAATATGATGAAATAGAACACAATCATCTTCGTTGCCCTAACCCCCTTATATTCACCTTTGAAAGGACTAGTAGGGCTATTACTGAAGGTGTTGGGATCAGCGCAGAAGCTATTGAAGGAGGAGCTGGGAGCAACACTGAAATTGCTAGAATAGGTGTTAGAAGCATCACTGAAGCTACTAGAGGTGCGTCGATCAATGAAAAAGCTATAGTGGAGTGTGGGACGAGCATGGTTGCTCCTGGAGATGTTGGGACGAGTGTTGTTGCTACTGGAAGTGCTAGGATCTTCCAAAAATACCGCCTTTGTGGTGCAACTAGACACACATGACGTCGATATGATCAACGGTTTCCTATTCTACCATCAAAAGATGATAAAAACGGTGGCAATCAGTTACAATATATAGACTTTTTGCAAACTCAGTATATTATTTTCTTATATATGTTGTACTTGAACACTTTGTATTAATATTTCTGAAAATGATGAATGGACATAATCGATCACTATTTTCATATATGTTAAACAATGAAAGTGGTCAGTATATTTTTGTGGTGGTGTTGGTGTTATTGGTTGATATATAATGCAAATACTATGAGACCCAGATAATAAAAAAACAGGGGAGATTCTATCTAAATTTGTATAAAAATGCAGAGTGAGGTCTATAACAATATGGGTTTTGAGAAGTTCTAGACATTGAAAATTATTTTAAAAAAATAATATTAAATTATAGAAAAAAACCAAAATAATTGTGAAACAGGGTTTTACGGTTATATAAAACACGTATCGAAAAAAATGCGGTTGTTTGAAAAAAAAAAAAAAAAAGGTTTTATGTGGTATTTAAACACGAAACTGAGTTTTAAATGATCAGAAGATTCGAGTTGTTGAAAAATTAAAAAGTAAAAAACTAGTATGACATATTATAAACTGGTTTCATGTTTAAACGTTACATAAAACTCAAGTTTATTACTTTCAAAAAACCGCATCTTTTACTCAATTAAACACGGTTTCGTGTTTTATAGAGTAATAAAACCTAGTTTATTAATTTTTTTTGGTTTACTCCCCTCTTTTATGGCTTTTTAAGGTTCTAAATTACCTTTACATGTCTTTAAATGAATCAATTTAATGTAATTTGACATATAACTTATCAAATCTCCGATATGATCACATTGGAGTGTAACATGGCATAAGATTAGTATATAAGCGGAAGATGCAATCTCACATAAGTATGATTGAGCATTTTACTTGTAGATAATGTTGTATTTTTTTTGCATATAACATCAATTTTCATCAATTTTGGGAAGTTTTCAACAATGGAAAAAATATATATATATATTAAATTAATGTAAAAAGACCATACAAATTATTAAACTGAGTTATATAACCTAAGTAAACCTGTGTCCGTGTTTCAATGAACCAAAATAAGCATTTTTATAAAATTTAAAAAATATGTTTTATGTAGCATTTAAACATGGTTTCAAGTTTTAATCGCCTTTATAACCCTTTTTTTCAATTTTTTTTTTTTATTAAAAAACCATATATTTTGGCCCGTTAAAACATAGTATCGAGTTTTACATGTTCATATAACCCGGTTTTTTTCTTCACTTTTACTTTCTCTTTAATGGCTTCTTAAGGTCCCAAATTTCGTTTGCATGTCTTCATTTTCATGAATTTAACTTAATTAGACACATCACTTAAGTTTCATTAAAATTCATATAAAAAATGGCTTGCAATTCATGATATTACGTCCAAATGGCATCAATTTCAATTGAAATTCTATTTTAATGGCCTTATGTTTTACTTCAATTTATTTCTACTTCAATGAATTTTAATTTAATTACAAAAACATACTTACTTTATTATAGCAATCAACCATATATTAGATTTCCATCTTTATTTAATGTCCACCATCCAAAATTATTTGTTCTGTGTTCTAGTGTGGAATACATATATACATCGTACCCCATATCCCTTCTTATTCTACTGGTGTATTCCAAAGTTTGGTGAGGCTTCCATACTTGCTCTTGGGACTTTAAGAGCTCATGGATAAATATCGCATAATACGCTCCACAATTATTTATGTATTAGTAAGAAGAGAAGTTGGCTGATTATTAATAACCTTTATATAACGAATTTGAGATTAAATTTTAAACAAATGTGGCATTTACCCTGACGGGTCCCGTCCCTATATATCCATTTCCGTACAAACGACAACCCGTCAGCAACCCCAAAGTGGCATTTCAGCCGATATCTGATCCGACTAGAAGGTTCCCGTGAAGTTAAACCATTTTTCTTTATTTAAAAACCTTACTTTTTCTTTTAGAATTTTTTTTTTTTCTAACAGAAACGAGTAGAGAATTTTTTTCTTTTTATCATAAAATAATATGTAAGCTACATGAACTCAGTGAGTGTCATAAGATTTTCCTTTCAAATTTAACTTTATAAAATAAATCTCCCTTAAGTTTTAAAACATTTTATAAACATTTAATTGTTGTAATACCAAAAATTGATTTTTCTTTGAAAACCTTATTTCAAATAAATACATGGATAAACAATTTTCATAAATATAATTCAACTATATTGTAAAACTAAATAATAAAACAATATGTTGTATGTTTTTAGTTTTCTATTATAAAATATAAATAGTGATTACGATACAGTTTTCAAAAATCTCTGAGTAAAGTAAACCAACCACTGTCAGTCTGTACCATATGGTATCCTTGGTATAAAGTGGAATTTTGCCTCGCTCGGGCCATCCCGAAATTTTTTCCTCTTTCAGGTTATTTATCCGGTTTTATGTAGCGAAATTTTTCTTTCGTTACGAAGCGACATTTTTTTTTGCTTAGGTAGAAGTTAGCTAATAATATACCTTATACGTGCATTGGGCAACACACTAAATTGGACTAACAAACACAGTCCCTCCCTACGGGTTTTCTCCCGCTGTTAGTGACAGACACCCCTGATACTGCCAATACACGTTTAGAGTACTTAACCTCAACTGGAGATATCTGTAATACCTATCAAATATACCATAGATTCACAAATACACTTCCAAATTCATGTAATCCATAGCTCATAAAATAAATTTTACAATCCATGCAAAAACATTTCATATCAAACTCATTTAATTCAAAATCAATTTTCAACATATCATGGTACATATTTTTAATACATCATATTAATCATTTTAAAGGACACTCACCTAGTGTTGCTCACGATAATACACACTTTAAGGTTTCCTCGATTCCGAGTTACTTACATATTATCGCATTTCACATTTAGGCGACGTTATGACCAGATTCAATTATACATATATAATTTCATTGATGCATTTCCATACAAATAAGCATTTAACTATATAGGGATTTCGAAAACCCTCAATTTAAGTTGTAATGACTTCAGTTATTTACATATGCTTTTCTTTTGAACTTCTCAATATTCATGCATGCTAAACATCACAATTGAAGTCTAATTTCTACATCAATGCATTAAACAACTTTTTACACTATTTGGCCCCATCTTGGCCGAATACACACCACCTTCCAAAGCATCCATCCAATTTAATTTTTCTTACCAAAATCACATTCCAAGGCATGCAATATATTGTAGAATTTAATCAAACTCATAAAATATCACAATTAAATAACATGGGATAGTTTGGCCGTGACATGCATCCTTTAATATCCAATTTAATTCTTTTCAATTTCATGCTAAATTTATCACCAAAACAGTCAATAAATCCATCCAAAGTAGTCAAAACAATCACCTATCGCACCAAGTCTCTCTTGGCCGAACACATAACATACTAACCTACCATGTTTTTATTTTCATTTCAACAATCTAACTTGGTGTTTTATCATAGTGCATAAAATCACTTCAAACAAATCAAACATAACTTGAATAACATTATCCCTTCTTTGGCGGTGTATAACACCCAAATATGCACCAAAACTTCTTTAAGTTTTCCATTTGAAATTCATGCAAACTCACACCAAGTATCATGGAAATAAAATCAACATCCTAAACATCATCAATCCAAATTTAAATCAAATATCATCTTATTTAGTATGATTATCAATTTGTCCTTGATCACTTGCTTTGTTTTTTCTCAAGTTTAAGGCTTCAAAACTCTAAATCTAAGTATAAAAATTTCATCAACATCACATGCAGTCCATTGATAGCTTTGATCAAACTTTTTCACACAATAATTTCATGAAAACTTAAACTTTTTCCTTGAAAATCACTTACCCTTATTGGATACCACCCCTAGACTTGTTCTCCACCTTTTAATGGCTTGAAATCCACTTAAAATGGCTTGGAATGCTTGAAGAACAACTGTCATTCTACCTCTTCTTCTATTGGCCAAAACAAGCTTTTCTCCCTCTCTCAGATTTTCTCAAGTCTTCTAATCACTTCTTCACTTATATATATATATATAACCTTAACAAATTTCCCCTCAAGTTTGTCATGTAATTACAATCAATGCCATTAGCGTAATTTTACAATTTAACTGCCTTTGTTCCAACATTCTTCCATACGTTAAAATTTTCTAAAAATGGCCTTACACATATTTCTAATTAATTTGGTTACTCATGCCTTTTTATTTAAATTTTGCTTAACACTAATTGCATCATTCACTTTACTAAATCACTATACGACTTTTCGTATTTGAAATCGTTTCCGGTTAACTCGAAAATTTTATCGTAATTCAATTTTGCATCCGAAAATTCTACCAAAATCTGATTACGCATCTAGGCACTTTAATTATTTCTTTATTCCATAAATGGGTATGGATGCATACTTGTACAATACATTTATAATACTAAAATGAGGAGGGTATATTACAATTTCTTCATCTCTTATAAAAATTTCATTTTCGAAATTTACAAGACTCATCTACTGAAACAAATGGGAATATCTATGATGCATCTGATCTTCGTGCTCCCATGTGGCTTCTTCTACATCATGATTCCTCCATATAACCTTCACTAAGGGAATGACTTTATTCCGTAGAACCTGTTCCCTATGATCCAAAATCTGCACTACTTCTTCTTCATAAGTTAAGTTCTCCCTTAGTTCTACAGGTTGCTCTTTAAGTATATGAGAGGGATCACGGATATACTTTTTGAGCATGGATACATGAAATACGTCATGAATCTTATCCAATTATGATGGCAGCTTCAACCTGTACACCATTTATCCCACTCTATTTGTGATCTCGTTAAGCCTATTGTAGCGCGGATTCTGCTTACCATGCTTTCCAAATCTAAGCACACATTTCCAAAGGAATATCTTGAGGAATACTTTATCTCAGACTTCAAACTCAAGGTCCTTATAGTGATTATCTATATAACTCTTCTATCTATCGCTCGCTATTTTGAGCCTATCTCTAATAACTTTAATCTTTTCTGAAGTAATCTAGATAAGCTTGAGACCTATTAGTTTTCTCTCACTTACCTCATCTCAACATATTAGCATCTTACAATTTCTTCCATAGAATGCCTCGTATGAAGCCATACTAATACTGACCTGATAACTGTTATTATAGGCGAACTCTATAAGTGGTAGATGCATATCCTAACTCTCCTTAAATTCCAAGACACACGTTCTCAGCATATTTTTAAGTGTCTAGATTGTTCTCTTTGACTGACCATTTGTATAGGTATAGAAAGCTGTGTTGAAACTCAACCAAGTACCTAAGACTTTTTGCAAGCTGGGCCAAAATGTAAACCTGGGATCACTGTTTGAAACAACAGAAACAGACGTATCATGGAGCCTGATTATCTTATCGATATAGAGCTACGCTAACTTGCTTAGAGGATAGTCACTTCTAATCGACAGAAAATGGGCGAACTTTGTTAACCCTTCAATTATCACCCATGTAGCATCATGTCCCCTCTGATTACACGGAAGCCCTGCTACAAAGTCCATGACGATCTTCTCTCATTTCCATTCTGGAATAGGGAAGGGTTGCAATAATCCTGTTGGCTTCTGATGCTCTACTTTTACTTGCTGATAGGTGAAGCATTAGGAGACAAAATCTGCTATCTCTTTCTTCATATCTTTCCACTAATAGTGCTTTTTCAGGGTATGGTACATCTTCGTATAGCCCGGATGCATGACATATGCTGAAGAGTGAGCCTCCTCTATAATCTCCTTTTTCAAATCTTCTACATCCGGTGCACATAGACACTGGCTCATCACCATTGTACTATCTTCCCTGATTGTAAAATCTGTTTTCTAGCCATCATCTATTTCTTTTCTTAACTTCATCTATTAGGGATCTTGTTTTTGTAGCTCCCTTATCTGATCCACCAAAATGGGACGAATATGAAAAGTAGCTAACAATGCCCTTGAGTCTATCACATCTAACCTCACTTCTAATTATCTCAATTCCACCAAAAGTGGAAGATATACAGTCTTCAACTACGCTAAGGAACTCGTGTGTCTTTTGCTTAAGGTATCAGCCACCACATTGGCCTTTTTGGAATGGTACTGTATCATACAATCATAATCTTTTATCAACTCTAACCACCTCATCTGTCTCATATTTAATTCTTTCTGAGTGAGCAGGTATTGTAGACTCTTGTGATCCATGAAGATCCGACAAGGGACGCCATATAAGTAATGACTTTAAATCCTCAATGCAAGTACAACTGCTACCAACTTCAGATCGTGGGTAGGGTAGTTTTGCTCATGCTTCTTTAACTGTCTGGAAGCATATGCTACGACTTTATTGTTTTGCATCAAAATACAACCTACTCCCTATCTCGATGCATCACTATATACCGTGAAACCATCTTTCCTCGTTGGTAATGTCAATATAGGAGCTGATGTTAATCTTCTCTTTAACTCATCAAAACTCTATTGATAGGCATCTAACCATTTGAACTTTTTCTCTTTTTTCATCAATGGGGTTGTTATTCAGGAAAACCTTTCAACTATAGTAGCTTGCCAATCCGGGAAAGCTTTTGACTTCGGTAACATTTGTGAGCGGTCTCCAGTTTGTGATAGTTTCTATCTTCCGGGGATCCACACTAAGCCCTTTAACTAAAATAACATGACCTAAGAAAGCAATCTGGTCGAACAAGAATTGGCACTTGCTGAACTTAGCGTATAGCTGGTGCTCCTTTAGAGTCTGTAGTACTTTCCTGAGATGTTCCATATGCTCTTTATGGCTACCTGGAATACATTAGAATATCATCAATGAATATGATCACAAATTTAAATACCCTATTCATTGGGTTCATGAACATGGTTAGGGCATTCGTCTACCTAAAAGGCATGACTAAGAACTTATAATGCCCATACCGAGTCCTGAAGGTAGTTTTTGGAACATCTCCCTCGTAAACTTTCAACTAATGATAACCCAATCTCAAGTCAATCTTTGAATACACTCTAGATCCCTATAATTGATCAAATAGACCATCAACCCTCGCGAGTGGGTATTGATTCCGTATTGTCACCCTGTTCAACAGTTTGTAGTCAATACACAACCTCAAGCTCCCTTTTTGGCCAATCTAACCTCTTTCTTGTAATAGTCAACTGTGGTTTTGTGCTTGGATAGCCAATCTATCCCTAATATCACATCGAAATCCTAAATGTCTAACACAATCGGATTCACCGAAAACTCTTTGTCTTCTATCACAACTTTATTGTCCACTATCACCTTTTCAACCAATAAGGAATTTCCAGGAGGGTTGGAAACTATTACACCGTCATTCAAGGATTGAAATTTCACTCTGACCTTCGTAGAAAAGGGTATGGACACAAAATAATGTATGGCTCTAGGATCTATTAATGTCTATGCATCATGATCAAAGATAGAGATCATACCGATGACTATTTTCGAAGTAGCATCAGCCTTCTGCTAGGTGACGGCAAACACTCGGACTTGGGTGTGGGATCTATCTGGCTGACCCACAGAAGGTACTCATCTGCCTATTGCACATTTGACTGAAGTTGAGGTACCCCATCCTCTGGTTTGGAAGCCTCTACCTCTATGTCTCTGGCCAACACTGGTCTGTGTAGGTGTTGCTGAGGGTCCTACATCTGAACTTGTAGTGGTGGCTCGTTGTGGGTACTTTATCATAAAATGACCCTCCTACCCACAACGAAAACAAGCAGTGCTTGTGGCTCTCATCCGACATTCGCCTGGATACCTCCTCCCACATGTACTGCACTTTGGCACTAAACTTCTAGTGTCATGAGAGCCTCCAAACACTGCAGATGGTCTGGCTAACCCTTAACTGGATGTTGCTCCTTGACTCATCCTTCTGCCACCAACTCATTCGAATCTACTATTCTTTCTGAAAAACTTCCTGGGTCCTTTTTGAGGCAGACTAGATCTGTTATGCTTGCCTTCCGACTTTCCATGCTGAGTAGCGGCTTTCATATTCTTTCTATCTTCAGCATAGCCTTAACTAACTCCCCATAGTGCGTTTGAGGGGCCCATGATAGATGAACTCTAAGGCTAGAATTTAGACCCACTATAAATCTCTTGCACCTTTGCTCCTCGTTCTCAGAGATTAATGGGACAATCAAGACTAGTTTAGAGAACTTCTTTTCCTGCTCGATCACGGATATCGAGCCTTAATCCAATCTAAAAAATTCTTCAATGCGAGCTTCCTTATAGCTCTTCGGATAAAACCTGTCTGTAACGTCCCTCTGGAATAACACCCATGACAACCCCTCCGAATGCCGCCTCTCCAAGGCCTTCCATCTGTTCTTTGCTCTATCTTATGGGAGGAAGGAGGAGAACAGGACTCTCTTGACGGGCCCCTCTACCTTAACTAGTTAGTCAGCCCGCCCAACAACCCCACGATGGCCTTTTAGTCGAGATCTACTTTGGTTGGAAAGTTCCCGTGAAGTTAAGCTTTTTTCCGTACTGAAAACTTTTTAAATTTTATTAGGATCTCTTCCAATTACGAAAATGGGTGGAAATATTTTATTTTAAATCAATTTTTACCAAAATAGGTTTTACGAAATGTCGATAGCAAAACTACTGTTTTTCGAAGATTCCTACCCTGTAAAATCTCATAAAAACCTGTGCACTTCAAAATCATTCAATTCTCAACTACTGGACCTCAGGCACTTTTTCATTTTCCAACAATCCCAAGCAAAGGTTCAATTAAAATCAATAGATAATTACAAAATGTTTCGGTTTAACGAAAGGATCATGCACACATATAATTTCAAAAACATAATTGTATGCAACATTTGAAACAATATTTACAACTAGTGTCAAATTTAAAAACCATATAACAAACTTAAAATTTGTGGATGTACATGATAATTCCAAAAACAAACTAGCGCAATTACGTCATGCCTCTAACTCGCCTGCACGTCCGATGGAGATGCTTCCGTTGCTTTGCTCGTACCTGCACCTCACTACAAGAAAATTGACTTTTTACAACACATATTAGGTGACACACAATTGGCATGTGTTGCCTATTATCATCAAATGCAACACACAAAAATTGTGTTGTAATAGAAACTTACAGCAACTTACATATGAGTGTTGCAATGAATAAGGTACATATAACAATACACGATAGAAGAATGTTGTAAAAAGTTATATATTATAACAAAGTATGCATGTTGCCAATAATTTTAGTTATATAGCAACACACAACTTATGGGTGTTGCTAAAATAGCCTCTTTTTTGCAACACATGAAGTAGTATATTGTTAAAAATGCTATATATGACAACACATCTACTAAATGTTGCTAAAAAAATTGTATTTCACAACAAACTTAACTTGTTTGTTGCTATATGGTTATCCTTAGCAACACATATTTTTGAATGTTACCATAGAGTTATTTTTAGCAACATGCATTAATTTATATATGTTGTCAAATAATTTTTAAAAAGGAAAAAAATAAATTTGAGAAAAAGAGTTGATGAAATCTTCACTATCCACTATTCTTGATGGACGATAGATACTATTATTTTTAAAAAATTAAAAATTAATATAAAAATATTAAAAAAATTTAAAAAAAAATTTAAAAGTAATTTTAATAAAAAATAAAAGTAGATGAATCTCCACCATGGAGATAAAAAAATAATAATAATAAAATAAAATAAAAGATCAAATCAATTGAGAAAAAGGAATAAAAAAGGGAGGTTACAGCTTCACCCAGACATCTTCAACATATTCAAATCGAAACCTTATTTTTTATTTACTTCTTATAATTATAAAAGCATGACATAAAATCAAAATAACATATTTATCAATTAGTAATCTGCAGGAGGAAAATTAAATTAAATTATTGATTTATGATTATAATGTTTGTTAACCACCATTGGTAGTTAAATTAACATAAATATATTAAAAAATTGATGATACCAACTCTACTTCACTTAGAATTTACAAAATCATTAAAATAATTACAATTTATTTATAAGCAGTCATCAAAAAAAGTATAAGACTTTTTTCAAAATTCCATGTGGCTTGCGCTTGACTTTTCCATTTTTGATCAAATTAATCACATGTTTTTTGGAAACTACCAAATTAATCCTTAAAGTTAAAATTCTATTAGTCAATTTTTGGTCAAAGGGTAAAATATTGGTCAAATTCATTTTTTTTCCTAATTTAGAAACATAATTTGTATTATCAAAGTATTTATAAACGAAAAGGAAAGAATTTGTTTACGTTTAAAAAATTGTTCGTAAATTCTAAAAAGAATTTGATCCAAAATAAAATATAGTGATTATTAGCAACTAATTTGAAAAAAAAAAAAAAACATAGATACGTTGAATTTGATTTCACAATCATTCATTTTAATAATTGTTTTCTAATTTAGAAACATAATTTAATAATATCAATGTATTTATATTATCAATACATGTTATCAACTGAGTTATCCTACAATCAATTTTTTTGCACTTTTGATAATATGAATGTATTTACAATATCAATGCATGTTGTTGACTGGGTTACTTAGTCAGTCAATTTTTTTTGTAAAATTAAAACCAAAGTAAATAAAAAGAAATTAAAAAATAAATCTAAAACTAATCAGTCAATTTTTTTGCACTATTAATAAAACATTTTTAAGGCTATTTTGTTTGATGGATAGTCATATAATTGTACTTTTTAAAAAATATAAATATATATATATTTTTAAAGGTAAAAGGGCAATACTTTTTCAGTTTTTCTTTAAAAAAAAAAAAAAAAGCAATGCTGTAAAAATTAAAAATTGAAACAACCTAAGTCAAATATTCAACAGCCACTCTCTCACAAATTGAAACATCCCACTCAAAAATTGAAATAGCCCGCTCATTCCACAAGCCACTCCTCTCCCCCTCTCTCACAACTACTCTTTCACAACCACTCTCTCCACTATGTTTTTCTCACTCTCATTCTCACCCACTCAGAATCCTCTCACAGCAGACACCACCTTGTTTCCTCCACCATGAATATGACGCCGTCCAACCATTCCACGCCGTCAAGCCTCGTCGTTAGGTAAATTCTCATTTCGATTTTTTCTTTTTTTTTTTCTTTTTTTTGTTTCATTTTCAGTTGTTAGTGCTATTAGTTGGTTCTATTGGTTTTTTGTGGAGTTTTTGTGTTGTTTTGAAGTTTCTAGCTTGTTTGGTTTTTGGTGGTTTTTTTTTTTTTTGGGTTCTTAAGATAACAGATTGTGTTTTTATTGGTGGGTAGTTGAATAAAGATTGGATTTTGAATGTTGAATATGAGTTAGTTGGATATTTGTTTTAGTAATGAGTAATCAAGGCGATTTATGTATGTTTAATTGGATATCTTTACGATGCAAGAGAACTATTCGATGAAATGCCTAAGAGAGATGGTTAGGGTGGAAATCTCTTGGCTATTTTGGAGAAACTTTGTAGACTATTTTAAATATGAGACTAAATAGTCTCAGCTCATTGCATGAACCAAATATTTAAAACTGAAATCACTTAAAATAGTCTCAATCCTAGTCTTATGCACAAAATATAATCCATATATAGGAAGTTAGTTCACAAAATATAGTCTCAATCCTAATCTTGTGTACAAAATGTAGTCCACAAAATATAGTCTCAATCTATATATATAATCTATTGTCTCAATCTTAGTCTTGTGCACAAAATATAGCCCACAAATTCTAAACCTTGTGGACTATGTTAAATATGAGACTAAATGGTCTCATCTCATTGGATGAACCAAATATTTAAAATTGGAATCACCAAAGCTTCTCTGTTGTTTTCCATTTTTGTTATTAAATTGTGAACAATCAATGCTATATTCTATAGATTTGCAACCTTTTTTGATCTATACTTTTTATGAGATGCAATTAACTTTTTATGAGAATTTTCTAGATTATTGGATTTTAAAATTTGTCTTCATAAAGTATTGATTTTTCTTAATTTTTTGGCTTGATGGATTTTTAATTTTGTTGATTTGATGTTGGTTTAAGTTGTTTTCTACTTGATTAATTTAATTGAGATAATTGTTAATTCTAGTATATGATATGGTGTACATAAGGTGTTCAATGAAATGTTTTGATGAAAAATTGTGACTTGAAACTTGCTAGTTTCATGTTATATCATTTTTTTTAAAGCAAGTTATATCTTTTTTTAGTATTTTAATTGGTGATTAAAATATTTTAGGGGAATTTTCTAGCTATAATTTGGTCTCAAGATTTATCTTTACAAAGTATTGATTTTTCTTAATTTTTTTGGCTTGATAGATTTATGAAGGAGAATCAATATGCGAGGAGTGAAGGAGAATCAAGATTCGAGGAGTGAAGAATCAAGAGAACACTAACTTTGTGCGAAGTTACAAATTGTTGATAAATATTTTGGTTGATAATTAGAATTTGGTGGAATTTTTTTCTTGTATTTAATGAACTAATTGTAAAGTAATATTTTTATGAATGTAATTTTATAAATTATATTCTTTATAGGTTTCAATTATCCAATAATAAAATCATTTATTAAACATTAATTTTAAAAACATACAATGAATGGTGTGTAACATGTTTACTGCAACACACTCTAAACATCTATTACAACATACATGTGATGTTGTTTTAAATATATATCGTAACAGACTAAAAAATGTTGTCATACAGTTTTATAGTAACATGCAATGCATGTTGTCGTAAATATTTATGACAACATGCATCATGTGTTGTATTTAACAATAGCAACATAGATTATAAGTTGTGATTACGTGTAAGACAACATACATTGTATGTTGTGAAAGCTTGTGACACTTTTAGCAACATTGGCTTCAACAACATACAGATGTATGTTGCTAAAATTTTCAGTAACATATTCTGTGTGTTGCGAAAGACCTGATTTCTTATAGTGCCTGTAAAGGATTTGTATAAAACAATGAAAAGCCTGGTGAGTATAAACTCAGTGAGTGGGTAATTTGTATTAAACTATTACTTTTACTTATAAATATTATTCCTCTCAAAATGGATTGGAAAAACTACTAGTTTCTTTATTTTTTGGAAAACGATAAAACTTGTATAATGCGAAAAATACTTTTTATTTAAACTTAATATAAAACTTAACTTTTCTTATTTTCTAAAACTCATGTCTTTCGACGTACTTTATTTCTTTAACTAGCATTACATGACAACTCAGAGAAACTTATCCTTCGTGATGGTATGAAGACACACACCACTAGGATTCGGGAACTATCACCATATGTAGTCGCAGATATAGAACAACTCTAGGATTACGATTCCCTCCAACATCAGGCAGATCTACACTACTCTATACGTGCAGAGGGCGACACATAGATTCAATCCTCCTAGGTTAGTGACTCCCCCCAACTAGCCTTACACGTATTGAATACTTTGACCGGGTGTAACTAGGGACTAGGGAAAACCAAAAGCATATACAAAATCTCGTGAATATTATTTTCTAGCTTACAGCTTAAAACCGAATATTTGTTTTCTAAAGCAAAAAGACTAAATCTTTTAAAACTAACTTTTGCATATATTTTCTATGCATGCATATCATTTAAACGTTCTATTTGCTTTAAAAATAAACACATTTATAACATAATTTGAATAAACTTATATATGCATTTAAAATAAAAATGATAACATGCTAAAATCTTAAACAATCAGATATGAATATATAATACTTGCAATTCCAAATGACAATTTCATAAAATTCGATAAAGCTTATAAATATCCACACTCACAACTTGCTTCCAATAGTATAAAAATCACTCTTGTTACGTTTCCTTTCCACTCGCCAGTCCACCTACATTTATTTACAATCGATTTTCCATTAAAATTAATGTTCGCAATAATATTTAAACTTTTAACTACGCAAGGGCATCAAATTATTATTTTTCAAGTGATAATGACTTCGATTAATCGCATACAATATCAATTCGAAAATCTTAACATCCACACACGAAAATCACTTCAACATAATATAATTTCATACTTAATGTATCAAACGGAACTTATAATCATTCTATTTACTTCTACCACGTTTAAACCAATATTTATGTCATCTATCTCATTCAAATATTTTCATCGCAATTGTAACACCCTTCCCATACCTCCAATGGGATGGGAATTGAGGCGAAGGATATTACATCACTTATTATTAAACTTTGTTACTAAAATTCATTTATTAAAATGTTTATTTTATTTTACAGAAAATTTGGCAGAGTTTTTCCTGTTTTTCTGAAAACCCAAAATTTAAAACATGCAGGGAAAACAAATACACTTCTAAGATACATTCACTTTCTCAACTTTCATTTCAATCCCTTCATCCAACTTCAAAATCACTTTACCACACAAACATTTATAAATGTAACATTTAATAAAACCAGTTTAATTGAAAGGAAATACTAATTAAAAGGAAATTAACAATTTATTTATAAAATCACTTTACAACCCAAAAGCTTTTATACCATTTATATACATTATCATTTACAAAATTTTATGAACACAAATAACTACTCAAAAGATGGAGAGATGTGATTCGTCAAAAGCGCGGCAGCTGACTTCTCATCTGACCTTAACTATAATGCTTATACTTTAACCTGCGTGTGGAAAATCTAAAGTGCTAAGTATTTCTACTTAGTTGGTGTATACTTAATTTAAAAATTACAACGTTTTATTTTACAATAACATAAACTCACATTTTCCACGTTTTTCAATTTAAGAATATAACAAAAAAAAAAAAATGAATAACTAGTGAAATTTGAAAATCACTTTTAACGACCACTTTTAAACTCTATATCAAAAATTCACCAAGTAATTCAATTTACCAACAATTACACATACAAAATACATAAACTCATTTCTTTCTATTTATAAGCACACGATTTTCATCAAATATTTTTCAGCGCTCTTGTAAAATGCAACATTTCTCAAAATACAAATCGTAAATCAATATTTCACAAATTTTTAAACTTTTACAAGTAAGTTACAATAATTCAAATTACAAATTAACGCATACATAAAACACAATAATTGTCGTTTTCAACCATATCAACACGGTTTTCTTTTATATATATATATATATTTTTTTTTCAGTGCCATTCGTAAACTCTGACACAATACCATGGACCGGATTCAGGTTTCCTAGCATCGGCCACTTGATGGCTACTCGCCAGAATAAATGACGTCCTAGTCATCAGTCACTCTGTGACTGCCCACCAGGTCACATATTACAATCGGTTTTGACTTCAGGATCGGACACCAAGTGCCTCTCATAATCCATCTGTCGAAAACTGTGTATCAGTATAACGGTGCAGAACTATTAATATCACCCTATTGGCATGCTAATTACCAATCCCCACCTATCAATGTTCAGGTTTACTTGGGTCCTTCTCAATTTTTATTAATTACCAAAAATTTCATATTTTTGACAACTTTTATTTCTAAATAAAAGTTTCGTCCCAAAAGCGATAAACACAATTTTAGTCATAATTTTTCCCATATATTCAAATTATCAATATGAACATTGCAAAACTCTATTTTTACATTCAATTAATTCATCAAATCTTTCCAAAATATTCGTGTCATTCTTCCGATATACACTCGGTCAAGGTACTAAACTTGTTTGTTTCTTTCCATTTCTTTTCTGTTTCTGTTCGAAATTCCTTAAAATCATATTTAAACAATCATTTATTACAATTTATCGAGATAATTTCACGTATTTTAAAATCAAACATAATTTTAAATCGCACAAATATCTAATCACATATTTATATCAATTTTGCAAAATCTTTCAAAACATAAATCTTGGTCATTTTAAACAACCATTTTACCCCTATTTTTAGTATCAAAATTTAACAAAATTCATTCTTTTTTTTTTTAAGCACATATTCGGTCAAAGGATAAAATTTGTAAACTTTTTCTTTCAAAATTTTCTTTCTAACTTAAATTCTACTCCAACATTATTCAAAACATATCCAAATAACAAAATAATCAACATTCAAACTGTAAGCCCCTGTATTCGATTTTATGTTTCCTAACTTTAGAAAATTAAATTATCAAATAAAAAGGGCGAAATGGTCATTTAGTGAATAAGAAATATAAATGGATGACAAAGTTGTAAAACTTTAGTTTAGTGAATTTAATAATTCAATTTTATGAGAAATAGGAATGACTTAAAAACCACTTATGTTTATTAGAAAATAAAATGACCAAGGACAATATGGTAAATTAGGATAATAAAAGTAAGTCAACAAGGACATAGGGGTCATTTTTTTTAAAAGCTTTCCATAAATATAGTGGGATATGGTGTTACACGGGTAACACTTAACAAAAATTTAAAAGAAAAAAAAAAGAGAGAGTTGAGAGAGAGCAAGTAATAGGCGGCAACAACAAGAAAAGGAAGATACCAAGCAATTTTTCATCATTTCTCAAGCTTCTAATTCATCTTCATAGTTAATTCAAAACTAAGACATCAAGTCTCAAACACAAATAAGGTAAGATATCCATGTCTCTACAAGTTTTGATGGTAGTTAGAGTTGTGTAAAGTGTAATGTTGGGCTTGTGACATGATGATGAATTGGATTGTTTCTTTAGAATATTATTCATAGAATTTTGTTGCAATTTCATGCCTTAGTATGGGATAAATGAAAAGGAAGCTTAAACAATAATTAGGCATGTGTATAAAGATAGCTAGGGTTTTGTAAGTAAAATCAAAGTGATGATTAAAACATGGTTATAGTCAAAGTTTTATTGTAGATCAAGTGTTTGATGAAATGATGTAGGAAAAAAATAATAAATAGCATGAGAAATTAAAAGAAACTATGATTGTGTGTGTGTAAGTGAGGGTCATGGCCATATGAGAGATGTGTAATAACATGTTGTTTTGACTTAAATAAGCTTAGATTCATGCAAGATAAATGTTAGAAAAGCATGTAGAAGTGATAGGATTTCAAAGAGAGAAATATAGAGGTAACTTGGAAATCCCGAGCTTGATAAAGGGTCTGGTGAGACCTGACCTATTCTCGCTTAATTTGGGTTTTTCTAGACCTCAAAACATGCCTCGGGAACATAGCAAACCATAGGAATTGGAATGGAATCATTCCGATAAAAATTGGCGAAGTTATGGCCAAAATAATGCGCATAGAAAGTGTCATAGAGTAAAAGTGGAATCCCGAGCTCAAACCATGAGCTAGAGAAAACCTGACCAAGTCTGACATGTATGGGGATGTTCTACACCTCAAATGATGCCTAGGAGTCATAGAAAACCATAGGTTTTGGAACGGATCGAATCCGATAAAAATTGCACAAGTTATGTGCAAAATAATGCCGTTAGAGAGTCGATAGGTGAAATAACTATGCGAATGAAATTTTTATTATATGAAATAAGTTTAGATGATCATAATGAGGTAAATGAAGCTTAGATATGAAAGAAAAACTACCGTCGCTAATCCGAAACGAAAAAGTGCATAAAACGCACACTAAAAGTGCCCAAAAATGTGCGTTTTCTTAGATTTGACATAGTAAACGATAGAATTTTTCAACGAAATTTGACGTGTGACCAGAATGTGAGATAAGTGAACCGTAGGAAAAAGAATGAAGGAAAATGGAGCCCCGAGCAGTGAGCTGTCATGCATTCTGTTATGGGCTATCGATTGAGCCTAAAAATTTGATTTTTCGTTTTGAGCCTCTAATAATTATATGGACAGCATGGGGCTATTCCTAGGAGTCTAAAAGTAAGACTATTGTAAGGAAATTAGAATTTGAGAGTCTCGGTTGAGTTAAAATCGAGTCGGAAAAGTTATAGCGTAACGGGTTTTCAATAGGTTGATTTATATTAAAAACTCTAATGTTACGTTTTATTTGAGTAAAATATAATGGGAAATTAATGTGTAGGTGACGAGCACGCAAGCGAGGCACGAGAGGCTCGTTGAGATCGTTGCATTTATGCGGATTGAGGTAAGTATTACATCACTTACACTAGTTCAATTGTAATTTCAATTATTTTAATTGTTGCTAAAGAGTTTTATAAAATAACTTTCTGATCGTAAGTTTGGTTTAAGTAAAAACCTTGGAAGAAAGGAAATTTTGTGCTTTTTGCACATAAGAGAAAAAGAGTTGTAAAAACCATGTGTAATCCCTTGATTCTTAGAGTATATATCGATACGTTGTGACGTAGTAAATTCCACACGTAGTCGAGTATATTGAGAGCTATTAGCATTACATTGCGAAGTAGAAATTCCGCATGTAGTCGCCAAAATCTGATTTATGGGCACTATGGTTGCGATGAAGAAATTCCGCACGTAGTTGCTAGAATTATAAAAATTTAGTACTACAAATGCGATGAAGAAATTCCGCATTATAGATGTTTACAACTGAGATAATTTTACCCCACTCGGGCGAGGAAGTAAATTCCGCACGTAGTGGTCTAAATACTATAGTAGCTTCAAGATGCACATGGTTGTTTCATAAGAAATAGTTTGCAAAGATTAACCTTTAAATATTTCTTTAAGTTATGCTTTACTATGAACTTGAAAGGGTTGTATTATTATGTAACGAACTAACGATTTATTTTGTCGTGTAGCTCGCTTGTTTTATCCAGAATAATTATAGGTGATTTTGTGGCCGAGGAAGCGACGTTCCACTTATAGGTGGGGATGAATGAATGGACTATGTGAATATTAAATATATTTTGAGATTGTTGTAAATGTTATTATCTAAATGATCGCATGTTTGATATATGAATGTTTGACAGATTGTAACTTATACTTAAATATGTATATATAAAATTGTACATTCACACTTATTGCAGAATACACATGATATATCTGTATAGGTTGTGATACCCATGGAATATGTATACATGTTGTGAATGGTTGGATATGAATGTCATATGACATGTATGGATGTGAAATTTATAAATACATTATAATTTATAAATACATTATATTATTAACTTCATTAAAAATTCTACACACCAAAACATAACGACACCATATTCTTGATTAATCTTGCAATTAATTTCCTAACCAAAATTTTCCATTTAAAACCATTCAATTACCCAACAATTCACTCAAATAAATTTCAATACAATAAGCATCAACTTATCACTTATTTCTACTCAACATAAATGGATTCCATAATTTCACACTTCACCATATTTCTAACCAATAATCTCCCATCATTTTCTTTTACTTTCTTTTTGCACCAAGGCATTCCAACACATCATAAACATTACCAAAATACCTTAAAAAGATTGGGTAACAACTTATACATTCATTCTTGACCTTAGCCAAAATCAATACTAAAACTTTCCAATTCCAGTTTTCTTACATTCTTTTGATTCCAACAAACTCAAATTCATTCCAAAACATCATATCAACCATCCAATCATTAAAATTAACTTATACACATGCAAAGATACAAATAGTCCATACACTAGTATACATATCCATCAATTCATTCACTTGATTTTTCTTTTCAAAATTCATCTCAATTTACTTCAATACCACATATAAACTCATCCAAACACTAAGATCCATCCAGTTACCTAATTTCTTCCAAATTAAACACATACTAGTATATGTCCAAATTTGTAACACTGTAAAACCCAAAACCTCGTTCGTCGAGGAGCGGATTATTTTTTCGATGGATCGCGTTCGATCGAAAAAATATAATTCTCGAGCTCGAAAATATTTAGAATATTTATTTTAGAATAATAAAAATAATTGTGAGAGCGTGAAGACGGATTCGAAATGTAAAAATAATTTCGAGTGTGTAGAATTGAAATCAAGTTATAAGTGGATTTTCGGTCAGACGGAAACGAGTTGAAATTCGAAAGCGGAATGGAAGGCATGGAAAGTAAGTGCAGAGCGAAATCCGTGCATGAAGGACACGTGTCGTCGTGTAAATGGAGGCAAGGCAAATGGCATCAAATTATCATGCATGCGCGCCATGTGTCTAAATGTTGGAAATATATATATATATTAAAAGTGAAAAGCAAGACTTGAAGAAATCATGCCTCTCAGTCACCATTGTCTTTGTAGCTTTCAAACTGAAACCATTTTCTCTAGAAAAAGTGAGAGAGAACCGAGAGAGAGAGAGAGTTGAGTGAGAGAGTAAGAGATCTGCTCATGCTTGCAGCAAGAGGAGTTTATCCAATCGTGAACCAAGCTGAACCGTGAGCTAGTGAAGGAGATCGAGCAGCACCAACAGCTGCATGTGCTGTCGAAGCAATCCAGGCGGAGGATCTGTTCATGCATGCAAGCTAGGAAGGGTGATCAGTTGCTGTCAGGCCATGGGTGAGTTGCTGGCATGACCTGTTGCTGCTGCCAAACCATGAACTGTGCTGCCAGGTGCTGTTGCTGCAGAACGCTGGAACTGCTGCTGCCGAGGGTTGGTGCTGCTGCTCTGTCAGGTGCTATTGCTACCGAGCATTGGTGTTGTTGCTGCCGAGAGCTGGTGTTGCCTCTATCGTGAGCTGAGCTGCTGTCAGGCCGAGAGTCACCAAGTGCAGACTGAGCAGCTTTGATCCTTTAATCCATCCTCCATTCGGTCTTTATCAACTTAGAAGGTGAGTTGAGATTTAATTTCAGTAGCTGAATGAAATTGTTTGAGTGTCATGGAAGTGATTTCAGCTCGAGTTGTGCGTGAGCTGCTGTTGCCATGAGTCCCTTTTTGGTGTTAGCTTGCTGTCAAGAATTAGTGAGTGTTGTCTTATATATATTTTTTAAGAAATCCTGGAGATTGAGATGAGTTTTGAATGCGGTTGTAGTAATTTCAGCTTGTGCATCCAAGTGAGGAAGAAAAGTGAGTTACTGCTGTGAGGACTTCTTGGTACAGTCGTGCCGTAGCGCCCGTGGGGGTTGTTTCGAAGCGAAGGACAGTTCACACGAAGGTAAGTGTTGTCCCGTTTGGTTTCGTATTGACGTTTTGATGAATTTTTATTTGTTGCAAGTTATTTTGGATTGAAGGGAACTTGTGCATAAAAGCGTTGAAGTGGGCAGTACCCTTGCGCGATCGTTTCGGAGTTTCGAGTTGAGTTCCGAAAGGTATAATAAGTTTTATTGATTTCGTTTGGATGGATAATGATGATGTTGAGTTATGGATAATAATTGATGATGTTGAGTTATGGATAATAATTGATGATGTTGAGTTATGGATAATAATTGATGATGTTGTGATTGGGTTTTAGGATTTAGACCCTCGTTAGTGCGGAGGTTCGTTCGATTTTGTTTCGTTGTGTTGACGGTTAATTTTCGATGTTGAAATTTCATGAAAATTTCGTTGTAGGGGCTGTTATGATGTGATTTAAGGGCTGTTATGTTGTGCTTTTATTTTCAAGTTCATTAGCATGAAAAATGATGCATTTTAATGTGTTAAGTATCGAATAATCGTTCGGATGTTGAAAAATCGTTTTCGAGCGATTCGGATAAGTTTTCCGCAAATGCGAATGTTAGTTACGAGTTTCGTTGTCGAATTTGGAATTATAATTGATGATTAGCGAGCTGCCATTTATGTTATTAAGCTCTTTAAGACGATAAATGTTGATGTTAAGATAGTTTCAATTATAATAGAGTCAATCGGATAGTTTCATTGCGCGCGATTATAAGAAATTGTTGATTTTCGGAGTCAAAACTGAAAATGGATAATCGTTTAGCTTGCTACCATGATTTTCATTTTTGTGTTTGTAAAGTATTTGAATATTCATTTTCCATGATTTAAGTATAGTCACGAGTAGTATTAATGATAAACTTGATTTGAATGGAAGTAATCGCGCGAAATGCTAAAAGCGATAATCCGCGGTAAATCGTCAAAATCGCGTGAGTTTTACGTTATTTGTTTAGATTCGATTATCCTGTTTGTTGAATCCATGAGAATGTGATTTCGATGATGTTGCTTTAGATTCGAATAGTGTAGTTATGACATGCTTATATTAGAATGTTAAATTATATAGGCATCGATAAGGCGGAGGGAAGCGAAGTTGAAGAAGTAACGCGAGGTAGAAAATTTAGACGTTTTCGTGAGTTAGAAATCGATGAGTGTAAATTGTTTTATGAAATGATAAATGCACTATCATTACTATGTTTTCATGAAAGATTGAGATATTTTTAATATTTAAATGAATTTATATGAATGATATACGCTTATAAATGTTTTTATATATGCATCGAAAGAAATATTGATTGTGTGAATTTATTTTGAAATGCGCTTTTATGTTTTGATTTCTAATCGAAGAAACATGTTATACAACAATTATTTTAGCATGTCAATGTATTTCAAAACCGATGGCTACCCAATCCCTATTATATGACTGAAATATGACTGTTATGCGGCCGAAGTGCCTTATTGCGAGTATGGTATGTCTGTGGGGGAAAGTCCACTAAATATGGGGGGATCGAGTCTATCATGTCGCCCTCTACGCGTATATAAGGTACTATTATAACTTATACCCTATGTGCAGCGAGATAACATTCCGCGGCATAGTGGTTATGACTGAGATTGACCGTCCCCACCACCGATTTCCTAGGACCGGGCAGTGATCATGATTTCCCTAGGTCCTATTGGATACATGTTTTATGATTGAGGATATGATTTATGAATTTATTTATGAGTTTATGATTATGTTGTGAATGAATTTTTATGATTCATATAATCTTTTTATCTTGTTTTCAAGCAAATATGTATAAAAATATTTATGTAATAACATGAAATTTATGTTTTGAATAACTTATTACAGAACTTAGAATTCTTTCAAAAGATTTTAGAAAGAATATTAAAGGAAACTTATTTAGAACTACATAACACTCACTGAGCCTTTTTAGCTCATTATTTTCTTGTTATTTTATAAAATTCCCCAGGCGGCAAATCTACAGCTCAAGAATAGGCGAGCTTATCAGACGACCGTCACTGTGAAATAAAAGTAAATGTTTTGATGTATAACAGATTTAATGTGATGTAAATGTTTAGTTTTATAATAATGATTACTGTAAAACCCAAAACCGCGTTCGTCAGAGAACAAAAATATTTTTCCAATGGATTGCATCCGATCGGAAAAATATAATTCTCGAGTCCGGTAATAATCGGAATATTAGCTTAGAATAAAAAGAAATATATATATATATAAATAAATTCGAGTTCGTGAGTCGGATTTGAGATTTATTAAATAATTCCGAAGTGCGAACCCGAGATTTAATCAAAAGCAACCGGACGGAAGCGGAATCCGAGCTTGGAATTAAAAAGCGAGAATGCATGAAAAATAAAGTAAAGATAATGCATGTTGGTGACACGTGTCACACATGCAATGAAGGAAAGGTACAAGTGTCCAAGAGAAACAAAAACAAATGTATATTAAAGTTGAAATCAAATGATGAAGATGTCAAGCAAATATTTATTATTATATATTAACTTTTGAAGTGAATGAATATATCATCTCGGTCAACAAAGACTTGAAAGGCAATAACATTCGGTCACCATACAAGAGTCAAAACCAAAACCATTTTTGTGAGTGAGATGCGGTCATTCACTCAAGCAAAATCAGAAAAGCCAAGACAAAGAAAGAACCGAGCACTTTCAACAAGAGAAGGAAGTGAGCTGCTGCTCGTGAGTGGAGGAGAACCGAGAGCTATCAAGAAGAGAGTTTCGAGCGTGAGAGATAGAGAGATCGTGAGAGAGCTGACCAAGGGCAGATCTGAAGTGAAGGAGTTCTTGCAAGGACAGATCTGGAGTTCCAGCCCGTGCATGCAAGCTAAGAGGAGTTACCGTGCTGCTGCCATTGTCGCCGGTGCTGTCTTGCTGCATGGACTGAGGAGCTGAAGCTGTTGAGGTGCGGCCGTAAGCTGATCTAGTGCTGTCGTCGCTGTTGAACTAGGTGCTGTCAGCGTGAGCTACTGTCGGCGACGGAAAGCTGTTGTCTCGTTGCTGTGAGCTGTCCAGTTGCTGTCTTGCTGCCATGAGCTGTCCAGTTGCTGTCTTGCTGCCAAGCTGTTGCAAGTCAAGCCGTGCTCACGGTGCTGCCGTGCTGTCACCGTGAATCAAGTGCTGATGTTGTGCAAGCTGCTGTCAAGCTGAAATCAACATCCAGTCTTGAAGTGGAACAGTAAGAAAAGACGCCAGTTGCTGGTGGGGAAGATAGCTTGCTGCCGTGAGAGTTTCGTCACTGTTCGGAAGCTGTTTCAAAGCAAAGAACAGCTTGCTTCTTGAGTAAGTGCTGCCCCATTTCTCTTGTGATAATGTTTCGAGTAAATTAGTAAAGTGACAATGTGAATAGAGTTGTGATAATTGATAATTGCTATGTTTGGTTTTAGGATTGAGAACCTAGTTAGTGCGGAGGTTCGCTCGTTGATGTTGCGATTGTGTTTTTATAATCGATCGTGTTCGTTGTGTTTTGTTTTCGGGCTGTTATCAGATGTAAATAGGGGTTGTTAATGTATGTCTTTAGTTTCGCGTTCGTTGTCGTGGAAAATGGTTAGTATTATCGTGTTTTAAATTATCGGGTAGTCGTTCGGATATTTAGAAATCGTTTCCGAGCGTTTCGGTTGAAATTTTTTCCACGAATGCGAGCGTTGTTAGTTTGTGATGTTCGTTGTCGAATATGAAAGTATTAGTGAGGTCAGCTCGCTGCCCCAAGATTTGTTATTAAGCCCGTTAAAGTGTTAAAGTTGAAGTTAGGATAGTTGAGTTATAATAAAGTTAATCGGATAGTTTTTGTTTCGCGCGAAATCGTTAATTATCGAAATTTCGGAGTTGAAAACGGAAATGAATATTCATTAAGCTTGCTGCCTTATTTTTCTTCTTTTTGCTTAATCGTGTTTGAATATTCGTTTGCCGTGTTTTAAGTAAAGTCACGAGTTGAAATTGTCGATAATTTTACTTAGAAATAAAGGAATCGCGCGAAACGCTAAAATCGATAAATCGCGATAGCTAGTTGAAATCGCGTAAGCTTTATGTTAGCCGTTTGGTTTCGGATCTTCTTTTCTTTGAATCTTTTAGAGTCTGATTTTGATGATATTACTTTAAGATTCGGATGGTATAGTTGTTGATTTTGTAACCGTAGAGTTTTGAGCAGTTATGTTGCAATATCGAATCGGTTTAAAAAGCCTTCGCGTGCGATTATGAGTTTCTGTTTTATTATCATATGAGGATGGTCACTTGAGTTATTGTGATTAGAAATCCTCCTATGGCTTAAAGTTTAGTTGCGCGCGAGTTATGTTTTAACGTCATCCCGATCGAAATCAAATGTAGGTGAATCGGAAACCGGACGAGAGCTATATCAGGAGTGGTTGATCAGTTATTGGAAGCAAATAGTGAGTGTACATTTTTATTAAGCTTTCGCGAATTCTATTATATGGCATTATTAATGCGATGTAGTTTATTATTTATGTTATTCAAGTAACATTTTAGAATATTATCGCTTTTCCCCTAATGCTCATATAGTTGTATATATGTATTTAGTCATAAAGATACTTGAGAACGCTATGTCAATAATTGAGTTTTCGCTCTAGAAAGCAAGTTTTTCGGTTTTAAACCGTAAGTAGAAAACGAAGCACTTATGAGAATAATTTTAAAGGTAATTTATATCTCTTTAGTTTATCTTAACTCCTAGCAGAACCCGGCCGAGGTACCTTATGCGTGTAGAATACTAGACGGGGGGAATCGTAATCCCAAGTTCCCGTACGCCTAATAGACGGGGGGAATCGTAATCCCAAGTTCCCGTACGGCTTAATACTAGACGGGGGGAATCGTAATCCCAAGTTCCCGTACGCCTAATAGACGGGAGGAATCGTAATCCCATGTTCCCGTACGCCTAATAGACGGGGGGAATCGTAATCCCAAGTTCCCGCATCTGAGTACACGCAAACAGAAAAGTTCTAGTATTTTATGTCGTATAGATATTTAGTTTGAGAGCTTAAGAGAATAAGTTGTTCTAGAGTTACCCTTCTAAGTTGAAATACGTCAATAGACGTTAGTTTAGAATAAAAAGAATCTTTTGCTTATATAAGCCATATCATTTTCAAAATACTAATGAAAGCAGAATTTATTATTTATGTGCACTCACTGAGTTATTCTCACAATCATTTTCTGTTTTATTTAAATTCCTCCCCAGGTGTAGGAGCGAGCATCGCGGCGGAGGTATCTCCATCGGACGTACAGGCGAGCTGCAGACGCGACCACGCTGCATTAGTTTTAAAAACGCTATCATGTATTGCATTTATTATCGTCTTTCAGATTTCTCAAGTTTTGTAAATATTGTTTTAGGATAAAGTATTTCATGTGAATATCATGCATGATGTTTAAGATTTTATTCAAGTTGCTTCCGTATTATTGCATGATTGTGAGTTTGAAAAAGGGCTTGAGGCCTATTGATTATGAAATATTTGTGAATACAGTTATACAGGTTTTGTGAAGTATTTTACAGGGTGAAATTTTAGAAAAACAGCCGTTGTACCGCCGGATTTTCGTGAAAATCCTATTTTATATAAAGTTATTTTCAACGAACAAAATTCCCACCCATTTTCAGAACAAAAATGATTTCAAGTGTTTTAGAAAAGAAAATAGGCTTAGCTCCACGAAAACTTTCCAGCCGGAGCAGATCTCCACTGGGGAGCCACCGTGGGGTTGCCGGGCAGGTCACCTAGCTAGCAGTTAAAAATGGGGCCTGTCAACGTTGGTATCAGAGCCAGGTTTTAAATGCATTACATGATTTTCATGCATTTTCATTGTATTTTTCAACATCATACATTTTATGATTGAATATCTAGTCCAAGTGCAGTGAGTCATGCGTCGCGTCAGTCGTCCACGTACACGAAGAGCCGTAGATGATGCTCCTCCTGCTACCACGGAGGTAGAAAAGCAGGTAAGTGAATCTGTAAATAATCAGCAGCCAGAGTTTCCATTTGAGCCTACAACAGTAGAGTCCGAGCTAGATCCAATTGAGAGACTAGCCCAGGTTATTCAAGGGCTAAGGCCGTAAGTACCAAGCGCCACCGTAGAGAGGGCAAGGAAACTAGGTGCCGATGCTTTTGACGAAACAGGTGGTCCAGAAATCGCAACAGAGTGGTTGGACAATATTGAAAGGGTATTGGAACAGATAGAATGCACCAATCTCCAAAAGGTGTCCATTGCTTCATTCTTACTTCGAGCGTCAGCTAGAGATTGGTGGGATTCCGTCAAGCGCAGAGCAATCGAACAAGTCACATGGGAAAAGTTCAAAGAAGAATTCAACGAGAAATTTTACCCAAGGACATACAAAGACGCCAAGATTGAGGAG
This sequence comes from Dimocarpus longan, assembly GCA_022984855.1. Taxonomy (NCBI): domain Eukaryota; kingdom Viridiplantae; phylum Streptophyta; class Magnoliopsida; order Sapindales; family Sapindaceae; genus Dimocarpus; species Dimocarpus longan. The sequence goes on along the minus strand of CM041015.1, from coordinate 15,649,023 downwards.
TTTTACAGTCTTGTGCAGGGTATCATGTCAGTGGAAGAGTATGAAAAGAAGTTTTCTGAGCTATCTCGAGTGGCTCCGTTTATAGTGAGTGACGAGGTGAACAAGTGCCATAAGTTTGTACAGGGCCTAAATCCGAAGATCAAGGCATATGTGGTAGCCGCAGAGCATAGAGAGTATGGACGGCTAGTTGAGGCAGCATTGAAGGTAGAAAGGACTGTGCTGGGTGATAAAGAACAGGTACAGAACTCGAAGCACAGTCAAGGTTCAAGATGGTATACAAGAGGTTCCAGCAAGTCCCTTAAGGTTGGAGACAAATCCAAAAGGTCAGATAGTAACCTCAGGAGTCATCAAGCAAGGTCGAGTCAGAGTTCAGCAAAATCACTCTCGAGATCCCAGGACAAAGGTGGTAGCCAAAGGAGAACAGGAATCTGTAAGCAATGCGGTAGAGTCCATCGAGGAGAATGTTATATAGGTATTTCAGGTTGCTACCACTGTGGTCAGGAGGGTCATTATATGAAAGAATGCCCGCAGAAAGCAACAGGAGCTAGTGGATCGAGACCGCCTGCTCATGGACAATCTAGCAGAAGTCAGTCGCGAGATAAGAGAGGTTCACAGATGAGAGAACCAGGGACTACAGTTTATTCTGGAAGAGGTGTTGGTAGAGGTTTTCCACCCAGAAGACCGTCAGAGAGACCTCGCTCAAGCTAGAGTATTGTAGTAACTCAGTAGAAGGCTGAGGCTGTGCTAAATTTATGGCAAGTGTGATGCATTAATCAAGTAAGTATGTTTAGTTATTCGAGTTATGAATTTTATAATTCAAGAAAGTATTGAGTATGTCTGATAGATTCTAGTGTTGAGATGCATTGCATAAAAGTTGTGTAAATTTCGAGGACGAAATTTTTATAAGGAGGGGTGAATTGTAAAACCCAAAACCGCGTTCGTCAGAGAACAAAAATATTTTTCCAATGGATTGCATCCGATCGGAAAAATATAATTCTCGAGTCCGGTAATAATCGGAATATTAGCTTAGAATAAAAAGAAATATATATATATAAATAAATTCGAGTTCGTGAGTCGGATTTGAGATTTATTAAATAATTCCGAAGTGCGAACCCGAGATTTAATCAAAAGCAACCAGACGGAAGCGGAATCCGAGCTTGGAATTAAAAAGCGAGAATGCATGAAAAATAAAGTAAAGATAATGCATGTTGGTGACACATGTCACACATGCAATGAAGGAAAGGTACAAGTGTCCAAGAGAAACAAAAACAAATGTATATTAAAGTTGAAATCAAATGATGAAGATGTCAAGCAAATATTTATTATTATATATTAACTTTTGAAGTGAATGAATATATCATCTCGGTCAACAAAGACTTGAAAGGCAATAACATTCGGTCACCATACAAGAGTCAAAACCAAAACCATTTTTGTGAGTGAGATGCGGTCATTCACTCAAGCAAAATCAGAAAAGCCAAGACAAAGAAAGAACCGAGCACTTTCAACAAGAGAAGGAAGTGAGCTGCTGCTCGTGAGTGGAGGAGAACCGAGAGCTATCAAGAAGAGAGTTTCGAGCGTGAGAGATAGAGAGATCGTGAGAGAGCTGACCAAGGGCAGATCTGAAGTGAAGGAGTTCTTGCAAGGACAGATCTGGAGTTCCAGCCCGTGCATGCAAGCTAAGAGGAGTTGCCGTGCTGCTGCCATTGTCGCCGGTGCTGTCTTGCTGCATGGACTGAGGAGCTGAAGCTGTTGAGGTGCGGCCGTAAGCTGATCTAGTGCTGTCGTCGCTGTTGAACTAGGTGCTGTCAGCGTGAGCTACTGTCGGCGACGGAAAGCTGTTGTCTCGTTGCTGTGAGCTGTCCAGTTGCTGTCTTACTGCCATGAGCTGTCCAGTTGCTGTCTTGCTGCCGAGCTGTTGCAAGTCAAGCCGTGCTCACGGTGCTGTCGTGCTGTCACCGTGAATCAAGTGCTGATGTTGTGCAAGCTGCTGTCAAGCTGAAATCAACATCCAGTCTTGAAGTGGAACAGTAAGAAAAGACGCCAGTTGCTGGTGGGGAAGATAGCTTGCTGCCGTGAGAGTTTCGTCACTGTTCGGAAGCTGTTTCAAAGCAAAGAACAGCTTGCTTCTTGAGTAAGTGCTGCCCCATTTCTCTTGTGATAATGTTTCGAGTAAATTAGTAAAGTGACAATGTGAATAGAGTTGTGATAATTGATAATTGCTATGTTTGGTTTTAGGATTGAGAACCTAGTTAGTGCGGAGGTTCGCTCGTTGATGTTGCGATTGTGTTTTTATAATCGATCGTGTTCGTTGTGTTTTGTTTTCGGGCTGTTATCAGATGTAAATAGGGGTTGTTAATGTATGTCTTTAGTTTCGCGTTCGTTGTCGTGGAAAATGGTTAGTATTATCGTGTTTTAAATTATCGGGTAGTCGTTCGGATATTTAGAAATCGTTTCCGAGCGTTTCGGTTGAAATTTTTTCCACGAATGCGAGCGTTGTTAGTTTGTGATGTTCGTTGTCGAATATGAAAGTATTAGTGAGGTCAGCTCGCTGCCCCAAGATTTGTTATTAAGCCCGTTAAAGTGTTAAAGTTGAAGTTAGGATAGTTGAGTTATAATAAAGTTAATCGGATAGTTTTTGTTTCGCGCGAAATCGTTAATTATCGAAATTTCGGAGTTGAAAACGGAAATGAATATTCATTAAGCTTGCTACCTTATTTTTCTTCTTTTTGCTTAATCGTGTTTGAATATTCGTTTGCCGTGTTTTAAGTAAAGTCACGAGTTGAAATTGTCGATAATTTTACTTAGAAATAAAGGAATCGCGCGAAACGCTAAAATCGATAAATCGCGATAGCTAGTTGAAATCGCGTAAGCTTTATGTTAGCCGTTTGGTTTCGGATCTTCTTTTCTTTGAATCTTTTAGAGTCTGATTTTGATGATATTACTTTAAGATTCGGATGGTATAGTTGTTGATTTTGTAACCGTAGAGTTTTGAGTAGTTATGTTGCAATATCGAATCGGTTTAAAAAGCCTTCGCGTGCGATTATGAGTTTCTGTTTTATTATCATATGAGGATGGTCACTTGAGTTATTATGATTAGAAATCCTCCTATGGCTTAAAGTTTAGTTGCGCGCGAGTTATGTTTTAACGTCATCCCGATCGAAATCAAATGTAGGTGAATCGGAAACCGGACGAGAGCTATATCAGGAGTGGTTGATCAGTTATTGGAAGCAAATAGTGAGTGTACATTTTTATTAAGCTTTCACGAATTCTATTATATGGCATTATTAATGCGATGTAGTTTATTATTTATGTTATTCAAGTAACATTTTAGAATATTATCGCTTTTCCCCTAATGCTCATATAGTTGTATATATGTATTTAGTCATAAAGATACTTGAGAACGCTATGTCAATAATTGAGTTTTCGCTCTAGAAAGCAAGTTTTTCGGTTTTAAACCGTAAGTAGAAAACGAAGCACTTATGAGAATAATTTTAAAGGTAATTTATATCTCTTTAGTTTATCTTAACTCCTAGCAGAACCCGGCCGAGGTACCTTATGCGTGTAGAATACTAGACGGGGGAATCGTAATCCCAAGTTCCCGTACGCCTAATAGATGGGGGGAATCGTAATCCCAAGTTCTCGTACGGCTTAATACTAGACGGGGGGAATCGTAATCCCAAGTTCCCGTACGCCTAATAGACGGGGGGAATCGTAATCCCAAGTTCCCGTACGCCTAATAGACGGGGGGAATCGTAATCCCAAGTTCCCGTACGGCTTAACATTCGGGGGGAATCGTAATCCCAAGTTCCCGCATATTTCAGATGTTGGGGGGAATCGTAATCCCAAGTTCCCGCATCTGAGTACACGCAAACAGAAAAGTTCTAGTATTTTATGTCGTATAGATATTTAGTTTGAGAGCTTAAGAGAATAAGTTGTTCTAGAGTTACCCTTCTAAGTTGAAATACGTCAATAGACGTTAGTTTAGAATAAAAAGAATCTTTTGCTTATATAAGCCATATCATTTTCAAAATACTAATGAAAGCAGAATTTATTATTTATGTGCACTCACTGAGTTATTCTCACCATCATTTTCTGTTTTATTTAAATGCCTCCCCAGGTGTAGGAGCGAGCATCGCGGCGGAGGTATCTCCATCGGACGTACAGGCGAGCTGCAGACGCGACCACGCTGCACTAGTTTTAAAAACGCTATCATGTATTGCATTTATTATCGTCTTTCAGATTTCTCAAGTTTTGTAAATATTGTTTTAGGATAAAGTATTTCATGTGAATATCATGCATGATGTTTAAGATTTTATTCAAGTTGCTTCCGTATTATTGCATGATTATGAGTTTGAAAAAGGGCCTGAGGCCTATTGATTATGAAATATTTGTGAATACAATTATACAGGTTTTGTGAAGTATTTTACAGGGTGAAATTTTAGAAAAACAGCCGTTGTACCACCGGATTTTCGTGAAAATCCTATTTTATATAAAGTTATTTTCAACGAACAAAATTCCCACCCATTTTCAGATCAAAAATGATTTTAAGTGTTTTAGAAAAGAAAATAGGCTTAGCTCCACGGAAACTTTCCAGCCGGAGCAGATCTCCACTGGGGAGCCACCGTGGGGTTGCCGGGCAGGTCACGTAGCTAGCAGTTAAAAATGGGGCCTGTCAATTACGCTGTCCCACATGTGAATGTTTTAAATTTAAATGGTTTTGGTTTTTAAATACTTGAATTGTGTTTGAACATGTATTTTGAGATGGACCTGAGGTCCCATTTAGAAATGGAAAAGAATGCATGCATTTAGAGATGTTTATACATCATTTTACAGGTATTTTAAAAAGTTGAAAATAATCGGAAAAACAACTGTTGTGCTGCCTAAATTTTTCCACCCTAAATTTAAATGATTAAGAAATGAAAATGTTTTACTACTTTGCTTCACAGAGTCCTTTTGAGTCACCTGCATAATGACTGCAAGGGTTCTGTGGGGTACCGGGAGGACTCCGCTCGGATCTCTACAGGGGTAATCCGAGTTAGGTCCTTTCAGGTGGTATCAGAGCCCGGTTAGTAACATATATATATTTATTACGAAAACCCACTTTCGAAAATGATTTAGTGTTTTTCAAAAATTGCATGATTTCTTTCAATGTTCTGTTAAAATCAAATATATTACATGATGATATGAGTTTAAATTTCACAGAAATGCGTTGTCAAGGTCGCCCGCCTACTAGAAGAGCTGCCGCAGAGACTCATTTACTTGTAAAGGAACAAATGGATGAGTCCGTAAATGTTCCTCAGGATGCAATCCCATCCGAGTTGTCCCAATCAAGATCATCTCAGCCCCCAGAACCTGAAGGAGGAAATATACAAATGGAACAGATGGCTCAGTTATTAGCCGCGACACTTTGTCAGCCGCAAGAAGCAGGGGGTTCTATTGAAATGGCTAGAAAGTTAGGAGCCAGGAATTTTGATGGAACTAGTGAACCGGAAGAAGCTTTATCTTGGTTAGAGAATAATGAGGGGATCTTCGAGGTTATGGGTTATTCAGAAAAATAGATGGTGACATTTTCAGCCTTCCTATTGAAAGATAGGGCCAATAACTGGTGGAAGGCGTTACAGAGACGGAATCCAGAAGGGGTATCCTGGACCCAATTCAAAAGCGAGTTCATGGATAAATTCTTTCCTAAAAGCTATAAAGATGCCAAGATTGAGGAGTTCTTCAAGCTGGAATAGGGTACACTTTCAGTATCAAAATATGAGAGAAAATTTTTAGAATTGGTGAAGTATGTCCCGTTTATTCAAGATAATGAAGAGCAAAAGAGCAAAAAATTCGCAGTAGGTCTGAACCCAAAAATCAAGACCTACGTGGCATCGACTGCACATGATCAGTATGGTCAATCGGTAGAGGCTGCAGTCAGGGTCGAAAGGAGTATGGGAGAGAAACCTCAGAGTGGCATCCGGAATCTGAAGCGCGGCGGATCAACCTGGACATAAGGAGGAGCTAGCAAGCAAGCCAAAAGTGGAGGAAAGTCAAAGTGGTTTAATGGTCATCAGTCAGGATACGGGGCGCAATCCAGCCAAGGCTCCATTAAATCACCGACTGGATTCAAAATTACTAGAAGCATGCAGAGAACCTGGCCAGAATGTGTTAAATGTCATCCTGGTGAGTGTAGATTGGGCTCAGATGTATGTTACAATTGCGGTCAGAGAGGTCACTTTGTGCGAGATTGCCCGCAGTTACCTTTCGGTGGTAGATTAGATATGGGATCAGCAAGACGAGACCAAGAGCAGAGAGGTGCTCAGGCTAAAGGCCTCACTTCATCCAGTAAATTGAGCGGACCAGCAACTAGGGATAAATCGTCTAGAGGACCGGCAGGCAGACCCCAGACTCAAGCTAGAGTTTTTGTAATGACCCAGCAAGATGCAGACGCTACTCCAAAATTAATTTCGAGTATGATTTTCGTAATTAGTGTTTATATCTTTGACTTGGTGATGAATTAATATTGTTATGAATAATTGATGATTGAATTTTGATTGGTTTATGTGCCTCAGTGTACTTTCTTTTTGATATTTAGATCTTTGAAATTTCGAGGACGAAATTTTTATGAGGGGTGAATTGTAAAACCCAAAACCTCGTTCGTCGGGGAGCGAATTATTTTTCAGATGGATCGCGTTCGATCGGAAAAATATAATTCTCGAGTCCGAAAATATTCAGAATATTTATTTTAGAATAATAAAAATAATTACGAGAGCGTGAAGAGGGATTCGAAATGTAAAAATAATTCTGAGTGTGCGAAATCGAAATCAAGTTATAAGTGGATTTCCGATCGGACGAAAACGAGTTGAAATTCGAAAGCGAAATGGAAGGCATGGAAAGTAAGTGCAGAGCGAAATCCGTGCATGAAAGACACGTGTCGTCATGTAAATGGAGGCAAGGCAAATGACATCAAATTATCATGCATGCGCGCCATGTGTCTAAATGTTGGAAAAATATATATATTAAATGTGAAAAGCAAGACTTGAAGAAATCAAGCCTCTCGGTCACTATTGTCTTTGTAGCTTTCAAACCGAAACCATTTTCTCTAGAGAAAGTGAGAGAGAACCGAGAGAGAGAGAGAGTTGAGTGAGAGAGTGAGAGATCTGCTCATGCTTGCAGCAAGAGGAGCTTATCCAATCGTGAACCAAGCTGAACTGTGAGCTGACTGGATGCTGAACGTGAGCTGGTGAAGGAGATCAAGCAGCACCAACAGCTGCATGTGCTGTCGAAGCAATCCAGGTGGAGGATCTGTTCATGCATGCAAGCTAGGAAGGGTGATCAGCTGCTGTCAGGCCATGGGTGAGCTGCTGCCATGACCTATTGTTGCTGCCAGACCGTGAACTGTGCTGCCAGGTGTTGTTGCTGCCGAGCATTGGAACTGCTGCTGCCAGGTGCTGTTGCTGTCGAGCGCCGGTGCCGCTGCTGTTACTATCGAGCACTGGTGTTGTTGTTGCCGAGAACTGGTGTTGCCGCTGCCGTGAGCTGAGTTGCTGTCAGGCCGAGAGTCACCAAGTGCAGACCAAGCAGCTTTGATCCTTTAATCCATCCTCCATTCGGTCTTTATCAACTTAGAAGGTGAGTTGAGATTTAATTTCAGCAGCTGAATGAAGTTGTTTGAGTGTCATGAAAGTGATTTCAGCTTGAGTTGTGCGTAAGCTGCTGCTGCCATGAGTCCCTTTTTAGTGTTAGCTTGCTGTCAAGAATTAGTGAGTGCTATCTTATATATTTTTTTTAAGAAATCCTGTAGATTGAGATGAGTTTTGAATGCGGTTGTAGTAATTTCAGCTTGTGCATCCAAGTGAGGAAGAAAAGCAAGCTGCTGCAGTGAGGACTTCTTGGTATCGTCGTGCCGTCGCACTCATGGGCACAGTTTCGAAGCGAAGGACAGTTCACACGAAGGTAAGTGTTGTCCCGTTTGGTTTTGTATTGACGTTTCGATGAAGTTTTATTCGTTGCATGTTATTTTGGATTGAAGGGAACTCGTGGATAAAAGCGTTTAAATGGGCAGTACCCTCGCGCGATCGTTTCGAAGTTTTGAGTTAAGTTTCGAAAGGTATAATGAGTTTTATTGATTTCGTTTGGATGGATAATGATGATGTTGAGTTATGGATAACAATTGATGATGTTGTGATTGAGTTTTAAGATTTAGAACCTCGTTAGTGTGGAGGTTCGTTCGATTTTGTTTCGTTGTGTTGACGGTTGACTTTCGATGTTCAAATTTCGTGAAAATTTCGTTGTAGGGGCTGTTATGATGTGATTTAAGGGCTGTTATGTTGTGCTTTTATTTTCAAGTTTGTTAACATGAAAAATGATGCATTTTAGTGCGTTTTAAAGTATCGAATAATCGTTCGGATGTTGAAAAATCGTTTTTGAGCAATTCGGATAAGTTTTCCGCGAATGTGAATGTCTGTTAGTTGCGAGTTTTGTTGTCGAATTTGGAATTATAATTGATGATTAACGAGCTGTCGTTTATGTTATTAAGCTCTTTAAGATGATAAATGTTGATGTTAATATAGTTTCAATTATAATAGAGTCAATCGGATAGTTTCGTTGCGCGCGATTATAAGAAATCGTTGATTTTCGGAGGCGAAACGGAAAATTGATAATCGTTTAGCTTGCTTCCATGATTTTCATTTTTGTGTTTTTAAAGTGTTTCAATATTCGTTTTCCATGATTTAAGTATAGTCACGAGTAGTATTAATGATAAGCTTGATTTGAATGGAAGTAATCGCGCGAAAAGCTAAAAGCGATAATCCGCGGTAAATCGTTGAAATCGCGTGAGTTTTACGTTATTCGTTTAGATTCGATTATCTTGTTTGTTGAATCCATGAGAATGTGATTTCGATGATGTTGCTTTAGATTCGAATAGTATAGTTACGACATGCTTATATTAGAATGTTAAATTATATAGGTATCGATAAGGCGGAGGGAAGCGAAGTTGAATAAGTAACGCGAGATAGAAAATCCGAACGTTTCCGTGAGTTAGAAATCGGTGAGTTAAATTATTTTATGAAATGATAAATGCACTATGATTACTATGTTTTCATGAAAGATTGAGACGTTTTTAATATTTAAATGAATTTATATGAATGATATATGCTTATAAATGTTTTTATATATGTATCGAAAGAAATATTGATTGTGTGAATTTATTTTGAAATGTGCTTCAATGTTTTGATTTCTAATCGAAGAAACATGTTATACAACAATTATTTTAGCATGTCAATGTATTTCAAAACCGATGGCTACCCAATCCCCATTATATGACTGAAATATGACTGTTATGCGGCCGAAGTGCCTTATTGCGCGTATGACATGTCTGTGGGGGAAAGTCCACTAACTATGGGGGGATCGAGTCTATCATGTCGCCCTCTACGCGTATATAAGGTACTATTATGACTGATACCCTATGTGCAGCGAGGTAACATTCTGCGGCATAGTGGTTATGACTGAAATTGACCGTCTCCACCACCGGTTTCCTAGGACCGAGCAGTGATCATGATTTCCCTGGGTCCCATTGGATACATGTTTTATGACTGAGGATATAATTTATGAATTTATGATTATGTTGTGAATGAATTTTTATGATTCATATAATCTTTTTATCTTGTTTTCAAGCAAATATGTGTAAAAATAGTTATGTAATAACGTGAAATTTATGTTTTGAATAACTTATTACAGAACTTAGAATTCTTTCAAGAGATTTTAGAAAGAATATTAAAGGAAACTTATTTAGAACTGCATAACACTCACTGAGCCTTTTTAGCTCATTATTTTCTTGTTATTTTATAAAATTCCCCATGCGGCAAATCTGCAGCTCAAGAATAGGCGAGCTTATCAGACGACCATCACTGTGAAATAAAAGTAAATGTTTTTATGTATAACAGATTTAATGTGATGTAAATGTTTAAGTTTTATAATAATGATTACGTTGTCACGCATGTGAATATTTTAAATTGTAATGGTTTTGGTTTTTAAATACTTGAATTGTATTTGAACATGGATTTTGAGATGGACCTGAGGTTCCATTTGGAAATGGAAAAGAATGCATGCATTTAGAGATGTTTATACATCATTTTACAGGTATTTTAAAAAGTTGAAAATAATCGAAAAAACAGCCATTGTGCTGCCTAAATTTTTTCACCCTAAATTTAAATGATTAAGAAATGAAAATGTTTTGCTACTTTGCTTCACAGAGTCATTTTGAGTCACCTGCATAATGACTGCAAGGGTTCTGTGGGGTGCCGGGAGGACTCCGCTCGGATCTCTACAGGGGTAATCCGGGTTGGGTCCTTTCAAACAGCCTCCCTCGATCCCAGTTGATATGAGAACCAAGTCAAAGGATGTTACCTGGATCGGTTTATTCATTTATTTAAAATTCATTCAATACCCAAAAATCAATTCAAACACTAAAATTCATCTCAATACAAAAAGTTTTCTAAGTCACACACATACTAATATTGACAAATCAATTCATCTTCTTCATATAAAATTCAAATTCACATCTAAATGTATCTATTAATCATTTAAACATCAAATAAAGCATTAAACTTAAATTTAATTAAATTTTCATCACTTTAACTTTCAAAACCTTAACCCTTACCTTACTAATTTCTTAACCCAAAGCTCCTTGATGCTTCCTTTATCTTCCAAGCTCACTTTGAAGTTAATCTAGCTCAAATCAATCCATAAAAATTCATCAAAACTCTTTAGATCAATTATAAAAAAAATACCCATCAAACTAATATAAAACTGTCTCTACTCACCTTCAATTCTCTTCACTTTTTCTTAAGAAATTCTTGATGGGTTTGATGTTATCTCACCTCTCCTTCTTCTTCTTCCTTTTCCTTGCTTCTCCTCTCCATGGCCGAATTCTTCTTCTTCCTCTCGGCTTCATCTCTCTCTCTCTCATGGTTTCTCTTTTTTCTTTCACTCTTTCGGCTATTCTTCACTTGCACGAGCACCACTCTCCTCTCCTTTCAATTCACACTCAAATATATATACAAGCCTCCAATTTACCAATTTGCCTTTTAAATTTTATCAAAACTATAAAAATGTCATCCATTAAAATTGTGACACGTGTCTTTATCCTTATCCATTTTTTCACGTGTCAACCATCCATTGGTTGCTTTTCCCATGCTTATCTCTTCTTTTATCTTTTTGGTTTTTAACTTTTTTAGGACGTCTGGATTCGACTTTTTCGGGATTTTTTCGAAATCCTTTCAAAATTTATCGGGACCTATATTTAGACCTCCTACATACTTCTAGTAATTTCAAAAATCCTTAAAAGTCATTCCATGCCCCTTTTTGGTTCTATACTTTTCATTAAATCACCTCTAACGATTTCGGAATCTCTTTTGGAAGTGTCGTTTGAGTTTCTAAAATACTTCTTGAGCATTTTCATACTCATTTTAACATTTTTCTAAATTTTTAAATTTTTCAAAAATTAGTCCGAATTTCCGATCAGATCCAAAAACTACTCCATTTTACCTCAAAATGACTTCTTTTCGATCCGATTCAGTTTCCATAAATTCTAATATAATTTTTAGAACTTTTAATATACGAAACTCATTTTTCAAAAATTATTATTTATACGGACGATTTTCATCCGGAAATACTATCACCCAGAATCACTATTCATCAAAAATTTCATTTTCAATAATTTTCGGAATCCGATTCTCAAAAATTACTATTTATCCATCACTATTCATCCAAAAATACTATTAATCCGAATATAGAGTAAATTTGGGACGTTACAAAATTAATCCATACTCTTTATTTCAAACTCAAAATCACATCAAAATATATACATTAATCATCCAAACATCAAATAAAATATTAAACTCAAAATCAATTAAATTTTCATCAACTTTAGCTTTCAAAACCCTAACCCTAACCCTTACCTTACCAAATTACTTTATCAACTCCTTAATGCTTTCATTTTCTTCCAAGCTCAATTTGAAGTCATTCTAGCCCAAATCAATTCATAAAATTCATCAAAAATCTATTTAGTCAATAGTTCTAAAAAAAACCCCATCAAACTAAACATAAATCTAAATCAACTTACCTTCATTTTTTCTTATGGAATCTTGATAGGTTTAAGAGGCTAAGGATGTTAGATCACCTCTTCTCCTTCTTCCTCCTCTTTCACAGCCATTTTTTCTTTTTCTTTCTCTTGGCCTCACCTCTCTTTTCTTTCTCTTCTCTTGGCCTCACCTTTCTCTCATCTCTTAGCTGTCGAAATGCTCCTCTTTCAATTTCATTTCATGCTTTTTGTTTATATACTATCACCCAAATGACCATTTTGCCCTTAAAACATCCTCAAATTCACAAAAATGTCATCCATACGATTTTGACACGTGTCCTTATCCTTATCTCCTATGCCATGTGTCACATTCCTATGGTTGCTTGGCCTCACATATTTATAATTTCTTATCTCTTTTTTATTTGACTTTTCTGGGACGTTTGGATTCGGCTTTTCAGAGACTTTTTCGAAATCTTTTCAAAATTTACCTAACAATCTGGGACGCCCGGATTCAGTTTTTCCTACATACTCCTAATAATCTCGGTAACTCTTAAAAGTCATTCCATGTCCCTTTTTGGCTTTCTGCAATTCACTAAATCACCTTTGGCGATTTTTGAATTGATTCCATTTCAATCTGAATCTCTTTCGGAAGTGTCGTTTGAGTTTCTAAAATACTTCTTAATCATTTTAATACTCATTCTGACACTTCTCTAAATGTTTAAATTTTTCGAAAATCCTTTCGAATTTTCGGTCGAATTCGAAAACTACTCCGCTTTACCTCCAACTGACTCATTATTTATCTGTTTCAGTTTCTGTTAATTCTAATATAATTTTCAAGACTTTTAATATACGAGATCCATTTTTCGAAAATTACTATTTATACGGATACTTTCCGTCTGAAAATACTATTCACCAAAAAATTTCTATCTCATAAAACTTAAAGAAATGTCCGCTAAAGAAATCACTATTCACTCAAAAATACTGTTTATCCAAAAATATTATTCACTCCGAACTACTATTCATTTGGATATATATATTTATAAATAATTTTTCTTAAATAGAGAAAATTCGTGGTGTTACAGTAATTATATTTAAACTTATTCAATATGTTGAAATTTTTAATTGAAACCATAAAACGTCATACTTTCGCGGTTAGGAAAAGTTTTCAACAAAATGAGAATCATAAAAACATGAACTTACCTTTTAAATTCAACTCAAAAACAACTCAAATATCACATGCAAGCTACTATCCAAATTTCTCCTCCTTAGCCGAGCTTCCTTCAATTGAAAAAGGGCATGCATGAGCTAAAAATACTCAAAATCAACTTAAAAATTCCCAAGGCAACAAGCTTACCTCTTGCATGCAACTCAATGGCTTGAAAATCAACTTGGAATCACGTTGAAACCTCAAATAGTTGCTACCATCCTCCTCTTATGACCGAATAGATCTCATTCTTCTTCCTTGATCGAGTACAATGCTCTCTCTTGCTTGCATGTGTTGTAATTTACTCAAAATGTCCCCCTCCTCCTTAGTTTCAATGGCTTGAAAATCAACTTGGAATCACGTTGAAACCTCAAATAGTTGCTACCATCCTCCTCTTATGATCGAACAGATCTCATTCTTCTTCCTTGATCGAGTACAATGCTCTCTCTTGCTTGCATGTGTTGTAATTTACTCAAAATGTCCCCCTCCTCCTTAGTTCTTTACGGCCTCGACTATCTCTTGGTTGCTCTCAAGTTTGGATGATGAAGAATGCTCTCTCTTTCTCTTTTTGGTGCTCTCGTTTTTGCTTTGTTTCATGACCAAGTGAGTCTTTTGTTTCTCTCTTACTCACTCTCAAGTTTGGCTTCTTGTTGTACTCTCTTTGATTGTTCTTTTGGTTTTTGAATGGTGATGACCGAAATGAAATCTATGGTTCCTATTTCTTCTTTCAATTTATATATATATGCTCTTTAAAATTCTGACACTTGGCACGCATGCACGATAGTTCGATGCCACTTGCTTTGCTTCCTTGTTGCATGAATGACACTTGTCCAATCCATGCTTCCATTAGTGCCACGCGTTTCGATTTTGTATTTGAATTCGTTTCCATCCATTCAGAAATCCTATTATAACTCAATTCCACCTTCAAAAATTATTTTTGAATTCGATTTCACCACCGAGCACTCTAAATCATTTTATTTTTTCAAAAATATTTCATACGATCCCAAATCGAAAAGGATATTTTCGTTTGATAAATTTGTGAATCACTCGAACTTTATCCGAATGAATTCGTTTTTGATCCTATTCACGTTTCTTTAACTCTAATATTAAATTTGAAACCTTTTATTTACTAAGTTCGCTTTTCGAAAAATTATTATTCCTACAGATACTTTCCGTAGGAAATATGATCTACCGAAAAATAATTTATTTTCCATCAGACGAAGTTTTGAATTTTATATCTTTGCTCATCGGAACACCCCATCACTCTACAGATATTGCTAACCCTATCCAACCATGCTAGGGCACTCTCTGGGTCGTCACTTCCATCAAACGGTTTCGCCTCCAGTTTATAAACACGTTCAATTTAGCATTTCGGTTCTTCAGGGGCCTATCACGGCTGCCGCATTGTTACCATTAGCATTAGGCGACCTACATAGTATTAAAACTACTGTCGACTAGTTTTGCTGGTCTTGACAATCCTGGATGGGGTTGGTTTACAGGGGCATTCACCAACCTTGTCGCTTGTTTTTCCTCTCGAACGGATGGTATCTCAGGTGCGAAAGCCTCTGAAATGGCTCTGCGGGGACTTCTACGACCTCGTTGATGCATAGTACTATGATTTCAATAAAAACAAAATTATGAAACACTTGAAATTTTTGAAATCATATGTATGACAAATAAAATAATGAAAACACGTTTGGGTTGCTTTATTCATATAACAAGGTAAAATAAAACGATTTCAGAAATCAAAACATGAAAACAATTTCAAAACCACACTCTGATACCAACATGATGGGTCTCATCCCTATATATTCATTTTCGTGCAAATGGCAACCCATCAACAACCCCACGGTGGCCCTCCAATCGATATCTAATCCGACTGAAAGGTTCCTGTAAAGCTAAACCGTTTTTCCTTTATTTAAAAACCTTACTTTTTCTTTTAGAAATTTCTTTTATAATGAAAATGGGTGGAAAATTTTTCTCTTTTTATAATGTATTTTCAAAATAGGGTTATAAAAATTTCGGTAATATGCCGATTGTTTTTTTGAAAATGCCACCCTGCAAATTTTGTTGAAAATTTATATACTTCTAAAACAAACATTTTTTCAAACTTCTGGGCCTCAAGCCCTCACTTTCTCAATTTACAAGCAACCACAAACACACCATCAATTCAAAATGTACCTTGAATTATATTTACAAATCATGCATATAATCATTTACACATTTTCAAAACAATAAGAAAATTTATATAATCATTTATATACAAACTTTCAAAGGTATCCAAAATAAATTCATGAAGTCACAATAGCACACGCAATTCAATCCATCTAATCTTGAGTTGGAATCCTGGCTACTGATGCACCTGTCCTTGCACCTATTCTTGTATCTGTCCTTGGGAGATTTTATTTATAAAACATAAAATAATATGTGAGCTACGCAAACTCAGTGAGTGTCATGAGTTTTTTATTTTGAATTTAACTTTATAAAATAAACCTCCCTTAAGTTTTAAAATATTTTATAAACCTTTAATCGCTGTAATACCAAAAATCGATTTTTCTTAGAAAACCATATTTCAAATAAATGCATGGATAAACAGTTTTCATAAATACAATTCGATTACATTGTAAAACTGAACAATAAAACAATATGTTGTATGTTTTTAGTTTTTTTGCTATAAAATATAAACGGTGGAGGCGATACAATTTTTGAAAATCTCTGAGTAAAGTAAGCCAACCAATATCCATCCATACCATATGGTATCCTAGTATGGAGCGAAATTTTACCTCGCTTAGGCCATCCCGAAATTTTTTCTCATTCAAGCCATTTATCCAATTTTACGTAGTGGAATTTTTCCCTCACTACGGAACGACATTTTTCTTCGCTCAGGGTAAGGTTGTAAACCCTCACCTAGATTTATTATTTTATGGTATTAGAAATATTCGAATTGAGTTACGGTCGAATTGTAAGCCTCCAGTAGTGTTATTTAAGGTTTATTATATTTTCATATCACAAGTCGAATGTCATTTGGTTGATCCCGGTGCAATTGCAAAGTGATTAGAAGTGATTTATGTGTTAATCAAGCGAGGTGAGCTCACGAAATAAAGTAAAAGATATTTTAATTCAACCAATGAGAAAAGAGATAAGTGACTTTTAACATTAGTGGCTATGGTTGTACCACGTGTCATCTATTGATTGGTTGAAGAAATAAGTAGACTAGAATGTGCCAAGTGGACCAATAGAATATATAATTATTTATTTTTGAGCACTAGTGAGATTATTGAAAGTTTGAGGTTATTAAATGAAATTTTCTTGAGAGATTTTTTAGCAATTAAGCATTAATATATACATATAAGTTAATTTTATCTCATTTGGGGTCATTGTGCACGGCAAAAACAAAAGAAAAGAGAGAGTGTCGTGCAAGAGGGAGAGAGAAGCCGAGAGAGAGTCATGCGACGCTATGAGGGAGAGAAGGAAGAAGAAAGAGATCTTATCCGAATTTCGACACTGTTTCTTCACAAAAGTTATTCCTCGTCATCTCCTCTAGCTAACCCAACAAATTTGAAGCCAAAAGATTGCCTATTTGGTGAGTTATTTCAGTTTTAAGCTTATTGGTTCTTGTGAAACTCGTTTTTGTTTTTGGTTTGATTTTTGAATTTGAGTTTAGGGATGTTGAGAGGGATGTGTGAGGATGATTTTAGTATGATTTGGTGGAAGATAAATGAGAAAAAAGATAGGGAAAGTTGTGGTAAAAAAATGGGTTTTTATGGAATTCTATTTCGTTTTCAATTCTAACATATTAGATGGATGTTTTAGAGGTTAGGGAACAATCTTTTGAAGTTAGATTTTGAAAACGAAAAGTTTAGGATCGATTTCGGAGCTAAATGGACTAGTTGAAGGGCGTTTTCTGAAATCCTTCAAAATGCGTTCGTTTAATGTCTGAAACGGTTTATTTAGCCTTGGTTAGGTGTTAGAACACTAGAGGATTGATTTTTGAAGTTGTCGGAAGTCTAGAGCGAAAAGTGATTTTTCGTTAGTAAGTGAATCCGATCAATTTTCATTCCGAGTTTCTGACGATGAGATTGAGTATTCTGAGGTATTGTTGGGAAAGAATAAGTAGGATTCATGTAGAGAAAACGGATTTCGAAAACCCCAATTGAATAGAAATTGAGATCCGAAAGTTTAGATATTAAAGGGTAACAATAGAGATAAACAAGATTTTTATTGATTTTGAATGTTATTTAAATGAGTTAAGTGATCCTAAATGGATATTTGATGTTTTATGGTAAAAGTGGAGAGTTCCAGAGGTAATCGAAGGAGAATCGGATTCTATTCGAGGACGCATTGTGAGTGGAACTACGAGTTTTTAACATTTATATATTCTTAAAGTTTATTTTAAGTTAAAAGAATTTATTATCAATAGTTATTTATTTATTAATTGAATTTATATTATAATTCTAGTATAAATATTTTAGTTTATTAATTATGTATATGAGAATGTCATAGAATTAAAGATTTTAAGCTTACTGCATTGAGATTTAGAATATTTTAGTGTATTAAGAAAAATAAATTTTAATAGTCTATGGTTTACCCTAGCTCCAGTTTAGTACTCGGCCGAATGCCCTATGCATGATACGGTAGATGAGAGGAAGTTAGTCAGTGAGATTTGAGTCTAGTCGACTATTGTGTGAGCGAGACATGAGTGATCCGTATGCACGTATAGGGAAGTGTAGTCGGTCCGCAGCGTGGGCCCGCTTTCAGCGACTACACATAGTAGATTCCTACTCCTAACGGTTAGCTAGATTTATATGCTGTCACGCCAGGAGTAGATATTCCCTGAGTTACCATTTAGGCGAGCATCAGAAAAGATTTTAAGAAAATATTTTAGAAAGTGTTTTAAAAAAGAATCTTAGAAAGTATTTTAGTTTTAAAAACTGTTTTGGGAGAATATGGTATACAAAAATGAGTTTTAGTTTATATAAATTATACCACTTATTAAGTTATACTCATATTTTTTTTAAAATGTTTTTTTTTTTTTAAATTCTCCCACAGGTGCAGGAGCTAGTCGTCTAGTCGACGAGGTTCAATCAGACGTGTAGGCGGACGTATAGGGCAACATTTACTACATGTATATATTTTGTTATTTTGATCATGTATATGTTGATGTATATAGTTGTAAATATTTTGAAGAAATAGGAGATGCATTAGTTAAAAATGTTTTATTAAAATTTTATGAAATTTAGTGTTCAAATTTTATTTACTTGTTATGGTTGGGTTGTGAGAAATGAACCAGAGGCTCTGGAAGTTGAAAAATTGATTTCATATAAGTGTTTTTATAAACTGTATTTGAAACTTGCAAGATGACATAATTTAGAAAACAAACGGCATGCTGTCGTAATCTTTATTAAAAATAAAAAAAAATTTATCACTGTCACATTATAAAAGAAATTAAAATATCTAGCTAAAGGATTTTTCGGTGCCCTGATGGGGTTCCTCCGAGCTGAGTATAAGGTTCATGAGAATTCTTTCGGGGTATTACAAGGTCTTTCTTGGGTTCAAAAGAAGGATTCGGGAAGGGTCCCGTCAAAGGTAGCTAATAATATATCATATACGTGCATTAGGCGACACACTAAACTAGACTAACTGACACAATCCCCCCCTACGGGTTTTCTCCCGCTGCTAGTGATAGAAACCCTTGACACTGCCAATGCACGCTTAGAGTACTCAACCTCAACCGAAGATATCTGTAATACCTATCAGGCATGCCATAGGTTCACAAATACACTTTCAAATTCATGTAATCCATAGCTCATTTAATAAATTTTATAATCCATGCAAAAACATTTCATATCAAACTCATTTAATTTAAAATCAATTTTCAACATATCATGGTACATATTTTTAATACATAATATCAATCATTTTAAAGGACACTCACCTAGTGTTACTCATGATAATACACACTTTGGGGTTCCCTCGATTTCGAGTTACCTACATATTATAGCATTTCACATTTAGGCAACGTTATGACAAGATTCAATCATACATATATAATTTCATTGATGCATTCCATACAAACAAGCATTTAACTATATAGGGATTCCGAAAACCCTTAATTTAAGTTGTAATGACTTCAGTTATTTACATATGTTTTTCTTTTGAACTTCTTACTATTCATGCATGCTAAACATCACAATTGAAGTTTAATTTCTATATAAACAACTTTTTGCACTATTTTGGCCCATCTTGGCCGAATACACACCATCTTCCAAACCATTCATCCAATTCAATTTTTCTTGCCAAAATCACATTACAAGGCATACAATATATTGTAGAATTTAATTAAACTCATAAAAACATCACAATTAAATAACATGGCATAGTTTGGCTCTGACATGCATCCTTTAATATCCAATTGAATTCTTTTCAATTTCATACTAAATTCATCACCAAAACAACCCATAAATCCATCCAAAGCAATCAAAACAATCATCCATCACACCAAGTCTCTCTTAGTCGAACATATAACATACTAACCTACAATGTTTTTAATTTTCATTTCAACAATCTAACTTGATGTTTTAGCATAGTTTCATGCATAAAATCACTTCAAACAAATCAAACATAACTTGAATCACATCATCCCTTCTTTGGCAGTGTATAACACCCAAATATGCACCAAAACTTCTTCAAGTTTTCCACTTGAAATTCATGCAAACTCACATCAAGTATCGTGGAAATAAAATCAACATCCTAAACATCATCAATCCAAATTTAAATCAAATATCATCTTAGCTAGTATGCTTACCAATTTGTCCTTGATCACTTGCTTTGCTTTCTCTCAAGTTTAAGGCTTCGAAACTCTAAATCTATACATAAAAATTTTATTAACATCACATGCAGTCCATTGACAGCTTTGATTAAACTTTTTTACACAATAACTTCATAAAAACTTAAACTTTTTCACTTGAAAATCACTTACCCTTATTGGATATCACTCTTAGACTTGCTCACCACCTTTTAATGGCTTGAAAACCACTCAAAATAGCTTGGAATGCTTGAAGAACAGCTACTGTTTTGCCTCTTCTTCTGCTGGCCGAAGCAGACTTTTCTCTCTCTCTCTCAAATTTTCTCAAGTCTTCTAGTCACTTCTTCACTTATATATATATATATACACACACACACACAAATTGCCCCTCAAGTTTGTCATGTAATTACAATCAATGTCATTAGCTTAATTTTACAAATTTGCCACTTTTGTTCTACATTCTTCAATACTTTAAAATTTTTCAAAAATGGCCTTACACATATTTCTAATTAATTTGGTTACTCATGCTTTTTCTTGGAATTTTACTTAACACTAATTGCATCATTCACTTTACTAAATCACTATTCCACTTTTCGTATTCGAAATTGTTTCCGATTAACTTGAAAATTTTATTGTAATTCAATTTCGTATCTGAAAATTCTACCGAAATCCTATTATGTATCTGTGCACTTTAATTATTTCTTTATTTCATAAATGTGGACATAATTGTACAATACATTTACAATACTAAAATGGGGAGGACATATTACATACTCGTTAGCTTGCTGAGGCACATTTGCTATATTGATATTCTCCGCGTCCTATCTTTTTTCCACGAATGGTGTAGGTGCTTCGCTCTACTCATAAAATCCAATTGACAACAAGATAATTGATATAAAACATGCAAGCGGCTCAAAGACCTGTTTCCATTTGTTAAAATCTATTGATTTTAAGGAATCATACGCCACTATCTTCTTCTCTATCAGACATGCTTTATAAAGGACCCAATGCACCTGAGACAAAGAACAAGGGACCAGCACCTATATTTTGGAAATGTTACTGGTATAGGACTACTATGAATACTAAATTAAATAAAATTTTTTAGGTTGACACTTATATTTTGATCAAAGTTTCATTGCATTTTTGTGTTTTCAATGCCAGTAACACAATTTTTCCAAGGTTCTGCTACAATAGTCCTAACGGATCAAACTCAATGTTCGATGTGGTGTATGTAGCATTAAAAACATGCACTATATCTGCTTGAAACAAAAATTTAAATATGTTATATTACAAACAATTAAACAAAGATGCAAAAAATGAATACAAAACATAAATGTCAACACTTACAAAAAAAGTTAATCCCGCATTACGTATCTACAATCATTAACCTCATCCCACCACCCGCAAACTTTCCCTTTCTTCTACAAGCAACTCAAATAACCATCAATATGAATTCCCGTCAACCACTCTTTAATATCCTCAATGGTATAACATATCCGAGTGCATGACACTAGATAACCATCAATAATACGTCTAAAGAAAAAAAAAAACATGAATTAAAAGGTATTTTATTACATTAGTAATCAAATTAAAAAGAGTAATAATGTTTTTTTATCAATACTGGAGGTTCAAAAAAGTAGTTTTGTGCATCATGTATACGTCGGGTATAGTCTCCATGACAGGACCCGAATCAGACCCTCTCTGGGCTCTAGTTTGGAGAATCCCGCTGGGCACTTCAACGGACTTCTTAAACCCGACTCGTTGGATTGGAGAAATTCGAGAAGCGAACCCCTAGAATACTTTGCCAGTTTACTCGTAATAACTTAAAAATGTTGTTTTCTTTTAGAGTAGTTGAGATTGGTGTAAATTTTTCGCATTTCCTTAAAATGAGTTTTGTAACAATTTTGACAGCATAACGGATGTATTTTAAACATTTCTAAAATCAACCTGTAAAAAAAAACACACTTCAAACTATATCAAATCACCTCCCAACTTCTTTTAATCACAATCATGCAATTTCACCTATATACATATTCACAAACATACAATTTCAACAACATGCAATTTTATAAACGTTTCGAATACTTTGCATGTACCTTAATTGTAAGTGTTGTCACAACTATATATATATATATACATGTCTAAATAATAATTACAGTTATTATACATCTTCATATTTAAATTAATCAATCTTTGAAGTAACATATTGACAACATCCAAATTTGTTTGATATTTATGTAATGCATCAAGACGATGCCCACCTAAAGTATCCGATGAGGTTTTATGTGTACAAAATCACCTGCACAATACCTAAATGAATATGCAAGCTAAAAAAAAAAGAACAAAGGCGTTAGTTCAAGCATATGGAAATAACAAGAATATATTCACATAAAAATTATAACTTATCAATTCCATTTTTGAATTTTTTAAAACTTTTCCTTTTAAAACACTCCATGTATATCCCTAAAAATACTCTATCCATCACGAGGTGATTTCGACTAACACCAACCGTGAAGCTAATGAGATATCTCGATCATTACGAGCGGAATTTACTTCATCGCAAGAGTAGTGTGAAACCATTTCAATTCTGGACAACTACAATGCGGAATTTCTTCATTGCGATTGTAGTGCTATATATGAGTTGTAACTATGGCAACTACGAGCGAAATTTCTTCATCGCCCCATAGTGCCCAAAACTATAAATCTAACTGACTACGCGCGAAATTTCTACCTCGTCACGTAGCGCTAAATCTCATGTAAACAAAGGGTATACATATGATTACCAAACTCTTCACTCATTTCTTTTCTAAAACCTTTTATTTTTAAATTCTCTTTTCTAGATCCAAAGTAAAAGTAATTTTACAAGGCTTTAACTCATAATTTTGAAAATCATTTAACTACAATGATACAATTATGTTTAAAGGAAGAATGAAAATAGCATAAGTGATAGAACACTTACCTCGCTCTGCGCAAACTCAACTGTCTCAACGAGCCTCTCCTGCCTCGTTTGCTTGCCCATCACCTACATATCTATTTCTTATCATTACTTGCTTAATCACATAGCTCAAAACTTAAAATAATATTTTCAATACACTTTTATCTATTAACAACTCTTTACACTATAACTTTCCTAACTCGATTTTAACTCAACCGCGACTCTTTAATTTCTATTTCTTTGTAAAAGTCTTACTTTTAGGCCCCTAGGATTATCCTCATATGGTTCGTTTGGTCTCCGGAGGCTTAAAATAAAAAGTCAATTTTTTAATTAATCCATTGACCAAAAAAACAGTTTTAGAACCGGCGCTCGTTTCCCGTCCATTCCTTTTTCTAGCATCTTCTTATCGTATAACTAAGTCACCCGTAAAGTTTCGTCGAAAAATTCTATCGTTTGCTATGTCAAATCTAGGAAAAATGTCCTGTTTTAGGCACTTTTCAATGCACTTTTCGCATCTAACGAGCGACAATGATTTTTCTTTTGTATTTAAGCTCATTTTACTTAATTATGATTAACTAAAGTCATTTCATGCAATAAAAATTGCATTTATATAGTTTTTTCACTTATCGACTCTCTAACGGCACTATTTTAGTCATAACTTGCGTAATTTTTATCGGAATCAATCCGTTCCAAAACCTATGGTTTTCTATGACACCTAGGCATCATTTGATGTGTAGAACATTCCCATATAGGTTAGAACAAGTCAGGTCTCACCAGACCTCTTTATCAGCTCGGGATTTATCAACTTGCTTCTATGCACTATTTTACTGTCTACTAGATTGTAGGCTATTCTTGTACCTATGTGTATCCATGTTCATTTTGTTGATTCCTACTCATTTATGCATGCTTTTAGGACCCTAAATACATCATAACACCAACAAAACACAAGCATAAACTAACGCCCTTCAACTAGACTCATAATTCCTCTACTTACTTCTACACTTTTTATTTTTTGATTCTAACCTTTTTGGATGCTTTTTTAATATCAAATATACTTGAATTATAATTCAAAAGAATAAAAATACAATGGGGTCACATGTCTCTTCATGGGCCATGACATGCACATGCACCACACATTGGTTACATTTCATTTCTCTTTTGCAAAACTAGTAATTTCATATGATTTCCTAAGTTATAATAGGCATGGTATCTGTTGACACTCGATTTTGGTCAACCCAGTCCTTTTAAGCCCAATACCTGCAATATGACAAACCACACACGAAACACACAATACTAAAGCCAAAACCAACAAGACAACCGGACTTTTTACGTGGTTCGGCAAGAAAAAATGGCCTACGTCCACGACAATTACCCCTTCTCACTGCCGGAGTAATTGTATTTTATTTCACTCTGCCCTTTACATTGAATTTCATCTCCTATTTATATTGGAGATGTTACAGTCAGAATAGGCTTAAGAATCTTACAGATAAGGCAAAAAATAATATACATTAATTAGGATAATCTTTTTCGAGATTATCTCTCCCGCGCATATAGCAATTTCCAAGAGTGTTTGATTTGCATGAGAATAGGCAAACTGTCACCTTTCCTATTTTGAATTGATTCCCCTTCCAGAAGGTCAATCGGTCAATTCTTATGAATAACTTATCCAGCGATCAGACATTGCCTCAAACGAGCAGACCGCTTCATTGGCCTAATGCCTCCTTTATCGGACAGACGAGCAGACTTAACTGTCCCTCAGTCAAGCGGACGAGCAGAATTCCTGGTCGTTATGACAATCAATCATCGATCAGGCCTTATGTGTAATCAGGTGTCCTCGGGTACACAAGTTAATGGATACCTCCTTTTGACTTCCGTCTATTTTGACTAGACCTTTTCGGGCTTCCCCTCACAAGGCGATACAATGGGCCTTCGTTTCTGGGCTTTATTCATTTTACTAAAAATACCCACAACACTAGCCCCCTTGTTTCTAGTACTCTTTTTGTATTGGAAACAATGTTCTCGCACCCAGAATACTTTTGATGGGATGTGAGTCGTTGTTTTTCCTCTTTTTTGCCATGTGTCACTTCCCCAGGCGCCGGCTACTTATCCTTCAGACGTCGCATTCATTACTGCATGCATTAAATGCGCGTCTTTTCGATGGTTGCTCATGATGGCTTCTTCAGTTTTTCGCGTCGAATCGCTAGATTACTGGCAACGATTAGGATGCCCTGATCTGACGATTGGGGGTTCAAGGCATTAACTATATATTATTCTCCTGTCGCTCCATTTTCGTCTTCTTCCATTTGCTTCTGGCAAATAGTCGTTCTGATATTTTCGTCGGCTGTCGTCCTTCTGCATCCTCAAAGTTCTTTTTCAACGAAACGCGCCATACTCACGGTAACTTCTAATCTTTCCTTCCATTGTTACTGTTTGTGCATAATCAGTATCATGATTTCATTTAGATAATTGCACTGAAGCTTCGAGTTGTGTCCATATGCAACGTTCCTTATTTGCTTAATTTCCTTACCATGATAGACTCAGTAGTTGATTAGCTTGTTCAACATTTCTTATAATCTACTAGGTTTATAAAGTAGGCAGTTTTTATACCCAGTAGCCCCCTTATGTACATAAGGATACCTGTGGATACCAAGTTTTGGTCTGCTTTCTACGACCTGACGTCCCTGTTGCTTTTATAGATGTCTGGTCGTAGTCGTCGCGGTCATAAGGTGGGGTCCACTGATGCAGCCTCCGAGGAGAATCTTAATCGAGTCGGGGATACCAGTAGTGCTACCTCGCAAGGTGGTGGGGCTACTTCAGCCCCTTCTGAACACCACACCTCCTCTGCTCGCACTCCCTTTTTTCGATACGAATCTTCCCTTGGCCTTAGCGATCTTGAAACTATCGTTGAAGGCTTTTCCTTACCTAAGGGTTGCCGGGCTATGGTGCCAAAGGCTTCTGACCATGCAGCTTTCCCTCCTAAAGGTTTCTTTGCTATTAGTCACCAACACATAGAGGCTGGCTTCAGATTTTCGATTCACCCTTACCTGGTCGCTCTCTTAAATGACCTTAACTTAGCACCTTTTCAACTTACTCCTAATTCTTACGCTCACCTTACTGCTCTTGCTTCAATTTTTCTTAAGAATGGTTTACCTCCTCCTTCACCTGCGATGATTCACCATCTTTTTCTTTTTAAGAGCACAACGGGCCTAAAGTCTGACAAGAAGGATGGGTTTTACTATACTTCAGCCCGAAAATCTCCCTATAAAGTAAACCTCCCTCAAGGGATTGGAAAGTCTAACGTGGGAGATTATAAGTCACAATGGTTCTACGCGTCGTGCTTATCTTTATCAAATCTAAAGAATTTTTTCTTTTGCCTTTCTCCCAGTAAGTGTTTGTATCTGTGATTATTCTGTCCGCATTTTGCTTGCTACTAATGTTTTCCTCGTGCAGACGTCCCCAAAGGCGAAATTCCCTTATCTGACCAGGAGCTCTCTCTGCTGGACAAATTTTCGGATGTAAAAGACCCCTCAGACGATCAGACACCTTCAGAGCATCTGCTTCAACTCCATGGTCTTGCTCCCCCCGCCGATCAGGAATTATTGGACCAAGGTTCTGATTTAAGTTCTCGCGAGGAGAAAGAAATCCTTTCCACTTTTGAGGTCTCCGGACAGGAAGTTCCACCTCTAGCAAATATATTTACCCCAGAAATGGTGAGGCTTCATTTCGAGCAACCCTTACCTGGCCAGTCACCTGCCCAGACTTCTGCTCCTAAAGAAAGAGATCAAGCAGCCGAAGGTTCAAACCCTTCCCCTGCTGCGGAGGCCTCGCCAGGATCACCTCTCCAACAAGATTCTGATCGATCTCCTGTTCATTCCATGAGGCAAAAATCAGTAGCGAGGAAATCTTCGAACAAGAGAGTTCGTCGAGGTGCTACACCGCCTGCTCCATCCAGCAGTTCACCAGCTGCTCCTGCTCAAAATATAGACAAGGGCAAAGGAATCGCTGATCCAGAGACAGCAGAACCACCTCACAAGCGCCAAAAAACAAACGAAACAGATTACGGTGCTGAGGAGCAAACCCAGGAATTTGATGCTGGGATATATTATAGCGATCTTTTAGATCGCGTACCACAATTCCTGGGAATGAAAAAGCCTGCTCTCTACAAAGAAGAGATAAAGAGCGAGAGGCTTATCAACTACTTGGGCTTCCACAATACGCTTGTAAGTTTTCTTTCTGTTGCGGTTGCTTCCTTCTTCATTCCTTCCATCCTGAGTAATACTTCGTTTCAGGCGTCTATGGCGTATATGAAACTTCTGAGAGAGATTACGGACTGGCCCGAGGAGAAAGCCACCATGGAGGCCACTATCAATTCTCTGGAAGACAAGAAGAATAGGATGCAGGGCGCTTTCGAATTGGAGCTTGAAAAGGCGAGGGAGGCTCACCGCGAGCTGGAGCAGAAAAATGAAAAGCTAACGGATCAAAAGTACGAGCAGAGGGAGACCATGCAGAAGCAAGAAGAGCAGATTGCTTTTAGGGACAAGGAGATCGAGAAGTTGAAGCACGCTCTTCATTTTGCTCAGGAGAAGCTGAAAACAGAGAATGAGGAGCTAAAAGGAAAGTTGTCTTCACGAGAGCACGAGCTGTCTGAAGCTAATATAATTATAGAGGCGATGAGACAGGAGGCGATCTATCTCAAGGAACAGATCGTTTTAGAACAGGGGCGTACTGTGACCTTGGTACAAGAAGCAGAAGAACGAACTCGGAGCTTATTTCTGTACAATCTGTGGTGCAAACGTCCAGATGTGGATGTCTCATTTTTTGGGCCAGATGCTGTAGCAGAGGTGAAGTTGTACGCTCAACAAGCCCATTTAAAGGCCAATCCTCCAACTTCCTTATCTGGTCATCCCCCTGGTACCGCTTCTGCTCGTACAGGATCTTCTTCCAGCTCTCCTCGCCCACTCAATATAGACGATAGTGGGGCGTTTGGCCAAAAGAATGTCCCCCCTTGAGATTTTTTGTATCTTTTTGTAATAGACATACTGTTGACGATTCTACTTGATCTCATAATTTATTTGTCATTGTTCTTTATTTGCGTCTATGCTGATGATTCTGTTTAATCATGTAAGTTCCGCTCGATGAATTCCATTTACCTTCTTGAATTGGCTGACTTGTCAATTCTTCCCAGCATTTAAATTTATTCGAGCAGAGTAGGTGTGGGGACAGCTAATAGTGCTGAAATTATCCTTTTTGGGCCCCTTACCTCTGCTCGTTCAAACCCACAGATCAAATGTTCCTTCCAGAGGTTGTTCGCTCACAGGTAACATAGACCTTCCAGGGTTTTTCATAAGTCCCCAGGCCATTAGCATCCCTTCCAGAGTGCCTGGTTACTCACAGGCTATGTTAAGGCCTTCCAGGACATTTTTAGCTCACAGGTAACATAGACCTTCCAGAGCGTTTGCTTACAGGTATCAAGTGAACCTTCCAGAGTCTACTCGCTCACAGGTATCAATTGATCCTTCCAAAGCATGAGTAGAGATAGTAATCAGCTAAATGCGAAATGATTAGGAACTGTCATTCGAAGAAAATCTTTATTGACTCAACTGCACTAAAACAAATCATCAAAACAAAACTAATTATTAAAACAAAATTGAATAATTTAAACATAGTATGGTCGCAGATTCTCTGCGTTCCATGCCCGCGGGACTACTACTCCTTCCATATTAGTCAGGTAATAGGCTCCATTCTGTAAGCTGTCTTTCACAATATATGGTCCTTCCCAATTTGGACCAAGCGTCCCATCGCTAGACTTCTTAGCAGCAGGTAAAATAAGGCGCAAAACCAAATCTCCTGCCTTAAACTTCCGGGTGTGGACTTTTCTGTTGTAGAACCTGGCAACTCGTCTCTGATAGGTAGCAATCCTCAGCTGAGCTTCATCTCTTGCCTCTTCCACCAGATCTAAATTAGCTGCGAGCAGATGACTGTTATCATCCAGGTTGAACGCTGTTCTCTGCTGACTAGCAACTTCATGTTCCGCAGGAACCATTGCTTCCGAACCATAAACCAATGAGAAAGGAGTTTCTCCTGTAGTGTTGCGAGCAGTGGTTCTGTATGCCCATAATACCTTTTGCAGCTCATCCACCCAAGCTCCTTTCCTTGCCTCTAGCTTGGTCTTTAAGTTTTGCTTGATTATTTTGTTGACAGCCTCCACTTGCCCGTTGGCCTGTGGGTGATCTACTGCTGAGAAGCTCTTTTTAATCCCAAGATCCCTGCAAAACTTTTGAAACTGCTCGCTACTGAACTGGGTTCCATTATCTGTCATGATTTGCTGCGGAACTCCGAACCTGCAAATAATGTTTTCCCAGACAAATTTTTCAACCTTGGCGGAAGATATCTCAGCTAATTCATTAGCCTTTGCCCATTTTGTGAAGTAATCCACTGCTACAATGGCGTGTCTACATTTTCCTCGGGTTGTGGGGAGTGGTCCGATCAGGTCCATGCCCCAAATGGTGAAGGGCCACGGGCTGGCCATCTGCTGCAAAAAGGTTGGAGGGGCTCGAGGTATCTTGGCAAACCTTTGACATTTGTCACACTTCTTGACCATTTCGATCGAGTCCTTCTTCATTGTTGGCCAGTAAAATCCTTGCCGAAGGGCTTTTTGGGCCAATGATAGTCCTCCGGCGTGATTACCACAGTGTCCAGCATGTATTTCGTTCAGAACGACTTGACAATCCAGGCCATGTATGCATCTAAGCAACGGGGCTGAGAACCCTTTCTTGTACAATTTGTCGTCGGTATTGCAATACCGGGCTGCTCGCATCCGAAGACGGCGAGCTTCTAACCTTCCTTTGGGTAACTTCCCGTCTTGCAGATATTCTATTAAAGGTTTCATCCAAGAATCCTGCATAACTTCAATTGCCATCATCTCAGCATGGGACTCCGTGCTCGGGATCGACAACACCTCTATTGGTACAGCCCCTATGAAATCTGCATCTTTGGCTGTGGCCAAACGAGCTAACGCATCTGCGTGAGAATTTTGTGACCGCGGAACATGCTGTAGCTCGTATTTCTCAAATCCGACTAGAAGTTCCCGGACTTTCTGTAGATAAATGGCCATTTTTGATCCCTTGGCCTGGTATTCTTCCCGGACTTGGCATACCACAAGTTGGGAATCGCTGTAGATCCTTATCCGTTCTGATCGTACTTCTCTGGCTAATCTTAACCCTGCCAATAATGCCTCATATCGCTCCTCTGTCATCGGTCTTCTCTTTTGACGAACCGGCTTATGCAGAGGACTAATGTTCAACTTATGCGACATTACGTCCGGGTTAATTCCTACCATGTCTTCATGATTCCAGGCGAAGACATCCAAATTTTCTTTTAAGAAACCCGCGAGCTGTTCTTTAAGGTTTGGGAGTAAATCCTTCCCTATCTTCAGATATCGTTCGGAATCCTGCTCGCTAACTTGCACATCTTCCAATTCTTCCACAGGGCCAGTTGCTCGATCTTCATCTACTTCTCTTGGATCCAGGTCCTGACTGACTCCTATAGTGCTGACCGGATGTTTCTTTTCCCCGGTCACCATGCTAACCTTTTTTCCCTTGACCCCAGCTTTTACCGCGTTCTTATAGCACCTTCTTGCCATTTCCTGCTCCCCTCTGACACATCCTATCCCATTTGGAGTAGGGAATTTAACAGTAAGCGTTCGGGTAGATATTCCTGTATCGAGGTCATTCATAGCAGGTCTTCCAAGGATGACATTATATACTGAAGGACAATCAATGACCAAAAAATCGGCCATTGTAAGAGCTTGTTTGTCCAAGTCTCCTATGGCGAGTGGAAGTTTAATCTGCCCCAACGGCACGATTGCATCTCCTGTAACGCCAAAGAGGGGTTTCGGGGACGGAGCCAACTGTTCGGAAGATAAGCCCATTTGTTCAAAACATCCTCTATACATCACATTCACTGAGCTGCCCATATCCATCATTATCCTTCTAACCTCAGCATTGCCGATCCTTGCCCTGATGACCAGTGCATCATTATGGGGCCACCGTATCCCTCTGGCATCTTCTTCACTAAACATTATGCCTCCTGAAGATACTCTGGCCCTCTTGAGTGGCCCTTCCACTTCATTATGACCCGTTAGTACAACACGGCTGGCCTCCCGCACATAGCGCTCTTGGGCTCTATTGGATGTACCCGCGATGTGTGGTCCTTCATGAATCGTAAAAATGGTCCTTACAGCAGGTAAGTGGCCTTGATCAGTTGCATGCTGTAGCTGCTGCTGGATAGGCTCACGGGATGTGTCAGGATATTCTTGTACTGGCTGATGCCCTTGCTGGGGATGCTGATTTTCTGGCCGCACCACATACTCTCTTAAGCGACCTCTTCTGATCAGTTCCTCTATAGCATCCCTGAGTTCCCTACATTGCGAAGTATAATGCCCGTTTTCCCTATGATAGGCACAGTATTTCTTTGGATCTTAAAATCTCTTCGGGATATTTGTAGATCCGGGCTTCCCGAAGTTCTCACGCCTTTTCTCAGCTTCAAATATCCTGTCCTGTCTGTCAGTCAAGAGGCTGTAATTCTGATAGCGATCTCTCGGTGGAGATGTCTTCCTGCGGGACTCGCTTTTTGACCGTTTTGCTACCTGATTGCTAGAACGGTGCTTATGACCATTTTCTTCATTCTCGCGCTAACTCCTCTTTTTCCCTTGGCGTGAACTGTTCGCTCCGTTTTTCTACTCGCTGGACTTCTTCTGCCCGAAGGTATCTTCCCAGCAAATCTCCTTTGCTGCTCGATCATAGAATTCTCCCAGGCTTTTCACAGGATTCCTGTAGATGCTTTTATATAGCTTTCCATCCTTCCTCAGTCCTGCAGAGATTGCGGTTAAGATACTTTCATCAGAAGGGTTTTCTACGTTATTTACCTCGCGCCTGAACCTGGCGATGTAATCCCTTAGGGTCTCTTCCCGCTTCTGAAAGATAGTTGCTAGGTGGCAAGTCGGTGCGAGCTGCTTTCTCAGCGCCTTATACTGGTCCTTGAATTTTCTCTGACACTCATCCCAGCTATTTATGCTATGGGCAGGAAGACTCCTCAGCCACGTCCTCGGCACATTCCCTAATGTTGCTGGGAACACCCTACACTTAACCAGAGGGTTGGAGGTCTGTAGATCCATTTGTACGTTGAAGGTATCCAGATGGTCATACGGGTCACTATCTTCGTCATAAAGTGGGATGTTCGGGAGTTTAAATCTTGGTGGCAACAACTGGGTTTCAATCTCTCTTGAAAACGGAGTTCTATCTTCCCGCTCCCTTGCTCTGGCGTGGACTCCGGGCCTAGTTTCTAACTGCTGAACCCTCTGCATTAATTTTTGCACCATTGGGTCACGTCGTTCATTCCTGTTTGCCGGGGACCGACGGTTCCTCCTACTCCCATCTTCCGAGAAACGAGTTTGCGACCTCCTTCGGTCTGGAGACACTCCTTCTCGAGACTCATTCCTTCTGTAAGAATTTCCTGCCCGGGGAAGTTCCGGTTGACGCATTCGTTCTCCGCTGTGCCGCTGAATTCTTTCATCCCTACTGTTATTCTCCACGCGGCGGCTACCATCTTGATTCACTCTGATTCTCTGATCAGGGGGATGCGGAGCCACTTCTCCTTCATGGACTGGGTGTCCCTCCCTTCTAGGGCGTATGTTTGAGGAACGAACAGAAACCGCCGGCTATTCTCTTACCCTACCGGGCTCGTTCCTTCCCGATTGGTGCTAAGGTTGATGGCTTATGTTTTTGGGAGCCTCCTGGGCATGGGTCTGCATCAGAGTTCTAATGGCTTCAGCCAATTGTGCCACCGTATTTTCTAACGCCTCCTGACGTGCCTCCTGACGTTGTTGCCAAGCTGCGGCAGCATCTGCACCATCTGCTGCCCGATGCGGAGGAGGTGGAGGCAAGGCTGCACTAGACGTCCTTGCCACTTGACCCTGGCCTTGGTGTCCCTCAGATGGGTCAGCTTCTGTCGCAACCACCCTGGTTGTCTTGATCCTAGCCATGTCAGCAAATCACAACAAAAAGGGAAAAGTAAAAGAAATCGTCAAATCGCAGTTTTGGGCCCTTCCTCTAGCGCCAAAAGATGTTGACACTTGATTTTGGTCAACCCAGTCCTTTTAAGCCCAATACCTACAATATGACAAACCACACACGAAACACACAATACTAAAGCCAAAACCAACAAGACAACCGGACTTTTTACGTGGTTCGGTAAGAAACAATGGCCTACGTCCACGACAATTACCCCTTCTCACTGCCGGAGTAATTGTATTTTATTTCACTCTGCCCTTTACATTGAATTCCATCTCCTATTTATATTGGAGATGTTACAATCAGAATAGGCTTAAGACTCTTACAGATAAGGCAAAAAATAATATACATTAATTAGGATAATCTTT
Source organism: Dimocarpus longan (assembly GCA_022984855.1). Lineage (NCBI taxonomy): Eukaryota > Viridiplantae > Streptophyta > Magnoliopsida > Sapindales > Sapindaceae > Dimocarpus > Dimocarpus longan. The sequence goes on along the minus strand of CM041015.1, from coordinate 15,615,577 downwards.
TTCGAGATTATCTCTCCCGCGCATATAGTAATTTCCAAGAGTGTTTGATTTGCATGAGAATAGGCAAACTGTCACCTTTCCTATTTTGAATTGATTCCCCTTCCAGAAGGTCAATCGGTCAATTCTTATGAATAACTTATCCAGCGATCACACATTGCCTCAAACGAGCAGACCGCTTCATTGGCCTAATGCCTCCTTTATCGGACAGACGAGCAGACTTAACTGTCCCTCAGTCAAGCGGACGAGCAGAATTCCTGATCGTTATGACAATCAATCATCGATCAGGCCTTATGTGTAATCAGGTGTCCTCGGGTACACAAGTTAATGGATACCTCCTTTTGACTTCCGTCTATTTTGACCAGACCTTTTCAGGCTTCCCCTCACAAGGCGATACAATGGGCCTTCGTTTCTGGGCTTTATTCATTTTACTAAAAATACCCACAACAGTATCAAGCTCATATGGATCAATATTCAAATCAACATCAAATGCATCCAACCTCCTTCTAAAATCTTAATATACAATAAAATCAAATCTCATCATACAAACACACAAAACCACCAAAGATCATCACCAAACACACTAGTTTTAATGTCAATTTTATTCCTCTTGATTTCCTTTCTATTTCTAAGCTAAAACTCATGGATTAAACATGATTTGGACTCAAAAATAACACCCAAACACCAGCATGTATGCAGGTCACGAAATCACCACAAAATCTCATCAAACAACCTCAAACTTTAAACAAAATAGAAAGGATAATATCACAAACCTAAAGGTACTGGTCACGGATTGCTTTCTCTCTACATAACAATATTCTCAAGGATCCAACCATTCAGATTGGTAGAATACTTTGGATGAATCTCCAGACCAAATTTGAGGTCGATCCAACGGTTAACGAAGGAGATATGGCTCAATAAGCAAGACTGTCCTGGTTGTGCCCTGTTATCCGGCCAGCCCTGTTTCGAAAGCCATAACTCACCCTAGACACCTCTAATTGAAAATCAAACCGTTCAGAATTAAGAACCATGTGTCTTTAACATACCCTAAAAATTGCAGCTCGATCAAAGGGTGGATGAAGGAGATAAGGGGATTCTCTTAAAACTGTACAGATAGCTCTCTACTTCAGCACTTCACGGTTTCAGCTTTTGTTTCTCACGGTTTCAGCCTGCTTTGACCGAGCAAACACACCTCTCATCCTCTCTTGCACTTGACTTATATATATTAACACTTCCAAATGTCTAAATTGGCCTTCAACTAACTTAAAAATCACTAAAATGCCATTAGTTGCAAATTTAAAACATTTAATTGGTCCATCTATCAACTAATTATTCCACTGACCAATCACTCCACTTTTAATTTAATTTTAACTTATCATCTTACTTTTTGACTTTAAATGTGCCACAATATCATTGGTCCTCACATGAGCACATGGATTGTGCTTCTTGGATAGTTATCTTCTAGTATATCCTTCAATAATTTATTAACTTAAATTTTTATCCTCATTCAACACAAAAATATTTTAAAAATATGTCATGATTATCTTATCGCCAAATTGATTATACAATACTCAAATGGGATATCTTAACCTTCAATCCCATGTTTCGAAAAAAAATTTAATTGGGTTTAAACTCATTAAAACCTATTAATCTCTTAAAAGGATAGTATCACAACTGTCTTCAGATTGCTTAAAACTAACTTAAATGATCTTCTTTTTTATTCGTTTCTATTTCTCTATTATCTTCTGTTATTTTCGGACCTTTAAGGTCTATTTTCGAAAATTCTACTGTTCATCCAGAAATTTTCGTCCAGAAAAATACTATTTCCCGAAAGCTTTTGTTTCCCACCGAATCTCAATTCATGACCCTGGACAATATAACCTGGTCCAAATTCGATCTTAAACACAAATTTTGATTGTTTGTTTTTTTGTTTGTTTTTTTTTTTTTTTTGAAAATATACTATTTATTTCGAATCCGGATACTATTCACTGAAAATTCTCATTTCTTCCCGAAATAATACTAAGAGCCTTATAAACATAATTGAATCCTGGACTGGCCCTTAGTACTCTTTCTGGACCGTTTATCCATTATCCTAATCACGAAATGGATTTTCTGATGACACTAGGATCAGGGTTTATCACTCCACCCCTTGCTTCGTCACTTTCTTATACTCATTCTTTTTCTTTTTCGCTATAGAGGATCTGTGTATGACATCCTGTAAGATGCCGATGGCTTAATGTTTTGTTTGCCCCATTCATGGATAATCCCTTCCTTTAATGTAAAGAAATTCATAATTTCAAATTAGATTTTTAAATCGATACATAAGACTAAAACATCAAATAAATACAAAATTTATCTGAACATCACCAATGTCACTATCCACTTTTGACTTATGGATGTGGATGAGTAGGTCCTGGTCTTGGTCAACAATATGATGATCCCTCCTTACTTCTGAGTCATGTATGTGGATAGATGGGTCCTTACCTAGATCATTAATGTCATGATCACCCTCTGACTTATGGAGTGTTGATTCATGCATGTGCTCGTCGTGGCCTTATTCCTAGTCTTGGTCATCAATGTGATGATTCCTCATTGGTCTTGAGCCATAGATGTATAGGTCGTCATCTTGGTTTCGGATAGAGCTCTCAGCAACATCATCATCCATAAGCCCACTAATTTTTAGCCAGTCTTCAACCCATTTTAGTCTTTTATCCATATTACGTAACAACCTTTCCTGTGTCTGCTATATCCCAACAATATGTTCCAACGACTTCATTATCTTACCGACATTCGTCTGAGGCTCTTGCAAATAAATAAATTAATATATATATTGTAATATATTCTTCCAATTTTAGTATTGTAAATATATTGTACAAGTATGTCCTTATTTATAAAATAAAGAAATAAATTAAAGTGTCCAAATACGTAATTGAATTCTGGTAGAATTTTAGGATGTGAAACTGAGTTATGATAAAATTTTTGAGTAGACCAGAAATGATTTCAAATACGAAAAATGGTATTGGGATTTATTAAAGTATATGGTGCAATTTGTATTAAAGAAATTTCCAAGAAATGACATAAGTAATAAGTTAGTAAGAGTTATGTGCAAGGGTAATTTTGAAAATTTCAAGTATGGAAGAATGTAGAGATAAATGATGGCAAAATTGTAAATTAAATCAATGATATGCTTATAATTATAACACAAACTTAAGGGGCAATTGTTAAGGTAAAATTTAGTTTATATATATGAGTGGAAGTGACTAGAAGAATGAAGAAAAAATTGGAAGGATCAAAAGGGGTGTATTCGGCCAAGCAGTAGTGTAACGACCCTACCTCACTATCTTGGACCTCACATCCTCACGGTCTTAGCAGGCTGGTCCAGTGCGGGCACTGCTTATCTCGCAGCTCAAGCTGCCTCAAGATCTTGGGCCTCGAGCCCCCACGGTTTTGGCACAGCTCGCATCTCATTGCTCGTTTCTGTCCTAGCTTACTAGACAGGTACTGTCCCCTTCCCCATAAGGTTTTACTCGCATTCTACACCTGCCCGAACTCATGATCTATAGGCTAAATACATAGGGAATGCAAGGTGTGTACCATCTGAGCTACCTTAGATCATGGGTTCGAACGGGTGTGGGAGGCGAGTAAAACCCTATAAGGGAGGGGACAATACCTGTCCAATGGGCTAGGGCAGCAATGAGCAGCGAGGTGCGAGCTTGCCAAGACCGTGAGGACGTGAGGTTTAAGATCGTGAGACGGGCGGTGCCCACACTGGACTAGCCTACCAAGACCGTGAGGACGCGAGGTCCAAGACCATGAGGCATGGCCATTACTTTAGCTCTGATGGTAGTAGAGGTACTTCCCATTTGCCTAAGACCCTTAGGGCATAAGATCAAGTCTCTGTGGAGGCAAAAGAAATCGATGAGGGAGGCCGAGATATCCTGGGCTTAGAGGGTTGGCCTAGCAGCCAGAGGAGCCCCGGTCCAGACTAGGACGGGTCTTTACAAGCAGAGCAGAGGACAGTAGCTATTCTTTATGGTTTTCAAGCCATTTTTAAGTGGTTTTCAAGCATCAAAAGGTTGTGAACAAGCCTAGGAGTGATATCTAAAAAGATCAAGTGGTTTTCAAGTGGTAAAGTTTAAGTTTCCTTGACTTTTATGTGTGAAAAGTTGGATTCATGTCTTCTATTTGGTAGGTATACTAATCAAGATGACTTTTTTTTATTTAAGTTCAAGTTGATAATGTTTAGGATGTTAGTTTACTTGCCATAGAATTTGGTGTGATTTTGATTGGAATTCAAGTGAAAAACTTGAAGAAGTCTTGGAGTATGTTTAGTTGTCATACACGACCAAGTAAGGGTTTTTATGGTTCAAGTTGTGTTTGATTTGTTGAGTGATTTCAGCATGAAGATACACTAAAATATCAAGTTAAAATGTTGAAATGAAAATCAAAAGCATGATGAACTAGTGTACTATGTATTCGGCCATGAGAGGTTTGATGTGATAGATGATTGTTTTTTATTGTTTTGGATGAATTTGTGGGCTATTTTAGTGATGAATTTGGCATGAAATTAAAAAAAAAAAAAAATCCATTGGATGAAAAAAGGTAAATGTCATGGCCAAACCATGCTATGATGCTAGATTGTGAGTTTTATGAATTTAACTTGGTTTGACACCATTTTTGCATGTATTGGAATGTGATTTTGATGAGAAAAATTGAATTGGATTGATGGCATGAAAAGTAATGTATATTCAGCCAATATAGGGTTAAAATGGTCCAAAAGTTTATTTAATGTATTGAGGTAAAAATTGAATTCCAATTGAGATGTTTTACATGCACAAATATTGAGAAATTCAAACGAAAAATATATGCGAATAATTGGAATCGTTATGACTTGAATAAAGGGTGTTCAGAATCCCCGTATAGTTAAATGTTTATTTGTATGTTAATGCACCAATGGTAGTGTATATACATGGTTAAATTAGTTGTGACGTTAGCTAAATATAGAATGCGAAAATATGTAGTTAATGCGAAATCGAGGGAGCCTTAAATCGCGTGTTATCATGAGTTAATAATCGATGTGTCTCTTTTTAAATTGTTTTGATATGATGTATTAAAAACTTATACCATGATATGTTAAAGATTGATTTTGAATTAAATGAGTTCTATATGAAATGTTTTGCATGGATTGTGAAATTTTTACATAAAATACTTAAATTTGGAAAGTTTATATGACAAATGTATTTTAGATGAAAAGCAGTTTGTTGAAAATGTATTTGTGAACCTATGGTATACATTGTAGGTATTTCAGATATCTCCAGTTAAGGATGAGTACCCTAAGCGTGCATTGGTAGTGTCAGGGATGTCTATCACTAACAACGAGAGGAAATATGTTAGTCAATTCAGTTATATGTGTGTTGCTCATGCATGTACAGAGTATATTATTAACTAGGTTCCACCTGAGTGAGGAAAAATGTCATTCCATTATGAGGAAAAAATTATGTTACACAAAATCGGATAGATGGCCTAAATAGGGGTAAATTCCGAGCAGGCCCGAGCAAGAAAAAATTTCGCTCCATACCTAAGGTACCATATGGTATGGACTATTAGTGGTTAGCTTATTTTTACTCAAAAATTTTTGAAAGTGTTATTACCATTGTTTATATTTTACAGCAGAAAACTGAAATCATACCGCATATTATTTTTATAATTCAGTTTTACGTTGCATGAAATTTTATTTATGATAAATGTTTATCCATGCACTTAATCTAGTTATGGTTTTCAGAAAAACCGATTTCGATATTACAGCGATTAAATGTTTCAAAATTTTGAGGATTATTTTATAAAGTTAAGTTTGGAATGAAACCTTATGACACTTACTGAGCTCGTATAACTCATATATTATTTATATTTTATAAAGAAAATCTCCTCAAGGGTAGGTGTAGGGACAGGTGCATTAGTAGTAGAGATTCCAACTCAAGATTAGACAGATCAAGTTGCGTGTGCTGTTGTGATTCTATAAATTTATTCTTGAATGTCTTTGAAAATTTGTATAATTACAACTGTATAAACTTTTCCTATGGTTTCGAAAAATGTATAAAGAAATATATGCATGATATGTAAATATATTTTAATTTATCTTTGAAACTGATAGCATATAACATCCTTCCCTCGATTCCCAACGGTATGAGAATTGAAGCGAAGGATATTACCTTTCTTACTAAAAATTCATTTCTATCATTTACAACAATTCATTTATTCTTTTATTCAATCGTTTTATTTTATGAAAAATCTAATAGAGTTTCACTTGTTTTTCTGAAAACCCAATATTTAAAACTTATACGGAAAACAGTAATACTTCTAAAATATATTCACTCTCTCAACTTCCATTTCAGACCCTCAACCCGACTTCAAAATCACTTCACCACACAAATATTTATATACGCAACATTTAATAAAAATCATTCTAATCGAAATAAAATACTAATTAAAAGATAATCAACAATTCATTTATAAAATCACTTTACAAACCGAAAGCTTTTTCTATGATTGATATACATTATCGTTTACAAAACCTCGCAACTCCATATATATGTACATGCATCTTCATATATATATATTAATACTAATATACAATATTAAAAGAATAGCTATCAAATGTGGAAGAATTGTGACTCGCCCCAAGTAAGACAGATGTCTTCTCATTTGTCTCTATCTACAGTGCCCAATTTTTCAACCTACCCGTTGAAAATCCAACGCACCAAGTATTTCTACTTAGTGGGTGTACACTTTACTCAAAAGTTACAAAACTTTATTATACAACGACATGAAGTCACGCTTTTAATATCTTTTTCAAATTTCAGAATATAGCAAAATTAGAAAAAAAAAATTGAATAACTAGTGAAACTGAGAAATCACTTTTAACAATCATTTATTAAACTTTGTATCAAAAATTCACCAATTAATCAATTTATCCACAATTACACAAACAAAATACATAAAATTATTTCTTTCCAATTACAATCCACACGATTTTCATCAAATATTTTTCAGCGCTCTTGTAAAATACAACATTTCTCAAAATACAAGTCGTAAATCAATATTTCACAAAATTTCAGACTTTTACAAATAAAATTTTAAAGAACTCAATAGTTGTCATTTTTAACCATATTAATATGGTTTTCTTTTTAATTTATTCAATGCCCTTTGTAAACACTGACACGATACCTTGGACTGGATTCAAGTCTCTTGACATCAGTTACTCGGTGGCTACCTGCTAGAATAAACTGTATCCCGAGCATCGGTCACTCGGTGACTACCCGTCAGGTTGCATATCATAATTGGTTTTGATTTCAGGACCGGACACCTAATGCTTCTCATAATTCATTCATTTTCGATAGACCCCGATCCTAGTTTCCTCAGAGAATTCATTTTCGACGATCGGATAAAGAATAAAGAGTCCAAAAATAGTGCAAGAGGTCCGGTTAGAGTTCAATTATATTTATAAGGCCCTGAGTATCGTGTCAGGAAGAAATGAGAATTTTCAGTGAATAGTATTCGAATCCAGATAAATAGTGAATTTTTTTAAAAGTATCCGAAAGTTTGTGTTTAAGATCAAATTTGGACTCGGTTATATTGTTCAGGGTCATGAATTTAGATTTGATGGGAAACGAAAGTTTTCGATGAATAGTATTTTTTGGACGGAAATTTTTGAATGAATAGTAAAATATTTAAAAATTGACCTTAAGGGTCGAAAAGGTCTGAAAATAGTATGAGAGTATAGAGAAACAGAAACGGATCAAAAAGAAGACCATTTGAATCAGTTTTAAGCGATCCGAAGAAAATTATGATATTACCATTTTGAGAGATTAATAGGTTTTAATGAGTTTAAATCCAATTGAATTTTTTTCGAAGCATGAGACTGATAGATAAGACACTCAATTAGAGTATTTCATGGTCAATTTGAAGATTAGATGACCATGGAATATTTTTCAGAATATTTTTCGGTCAAAGTGAAATTATATCATAAAAAGGGCAAAATGGACATTTTAAGTTAAGTATACATGGATCACGCATGAGAATGATATGCGAAAGTTTCAAGGAGTGTAACCCAAGTGAATGAGAATGAGTTAATGAGAATGAGTGTAAAAATTGAGTTTTTAAACTATAGATACGTATAAAAAGATATCGGTTGATTCGATCAGATTTCGGTTAAGAACATTTCCTTTATTAAGTATATATGAGAGGTATTAGACCTAAATTGAAGTTTATAAATTCGAATTGGCCATAAGATGTGTGTAGAATATTTGTGGAATATTTTTTCAGAAGGATTAGGTATTGCTATTGAAATGAAAATTCACCAAGTGTAAGCCCTCACCCAGATTTATTATTTTATAGTACGAGAAATATTCGAATTGAGTTACGGTCGAATCATATGCCTCCAGTAGTGTTATTTGAGGCTTATTAGATTTTCATATCGCAAGTCGGATATCGTTTGGCTGACCCCGGTACAATTACAAAGTGATTAGGCGAGATTTACGTGTTAATCAAGCGAGGTGAGCTCATAGAATTCAACCAATAAGAAAATAGATAAATGTTTTTGAAATGTAGTGGCTAGGGTTGTGCCACGTGTCATTCATGGATTAGTTGAAAAAATAAGTGGATGAAAATAGGCCAAGTGGACCAATAGAATATAAAATGATTTGTTTTTGAGCACTAGTATAATTAGTGAAAGTTTGAGGTTATTAAATGAGATTTTCTTGAGTAGTTTTTAGCAAATGAGCATTAAAATATATATAACTTAGTTTTGTCTCATTTGAGACATTTTTGATCGTGAAATGAGAAAGAAACAGAGAGAGAAGCCGAGTGTTGCCGTGAGAGAAGCCGCGAGCGCGCGCGAGAGAGAGAGAGAGGAAGAGAAGGTGATCCGATTCGATTTTCGCCGTGGTTTCTTCACGAAAGTTGTTCCTCGTCATCTTCTCTAGCTAACCTAACAAATTTGAAGCAAAACGGTTGCCTATTTGGTGAGTTATTTCAGTTTAAAGATTGATGTTTATATGAAACCCATTTTTTTTCTTTGGTTTATTTTCGAATCAAAGATTAGGGATAATAAGAGGGATATGTGAGGATGATTTTGGTATGATTTTGGAGTGATTTGGTGGAAGAAAAACATATAAAACGAGAGAGGGAAGTCGTAGAGAAAAATGGGTTTTTTATGAAATTTGATCTCGTTTTCGATTCTAAAGCATTAGATTGATGTTTTAGATGTTAAGGAATAATCTTTTGAAGTTAGATTTTGAAAACGAAAAGTTTAGGATCGATTTCGAAGCGAAACGGACGAGTTGAAGGGTGGTTTCTAAAAACCTTTGAAATGCGTTCGTTTAACGTTTGAAACAGTTTATTTATTATAGTTGGGTGTTAGAACACTAAAGGATTAATTTTTGAAGTTGTCGGAAGTCTGGAGCGAAAAGTGATTTTCGTTAGTAAGCGAATCCAGTCGAATTCATTCCGAGTTTCCGACGATGAGATTAAGTATTTTGAGATATTCCTAGGAAAGAATAAGTAGAATTCATGTAGAGAAAACAGATTTCGAAAACCCCGGTTGAATAGAAATTGATATCCAAAAGTTTAGGCTCTAAAGGATATAAATAGAGATAATAGGATTTTTATTGATTTTGAATATTATTTGAATGAGTTAAGTGACCCTAAATGGATATTTGATGTTTTAGGGTAAAAGCGGAGACTTCCGGAGGCATACGGAGGAGAATCGGATTTTATCCGAGGATGTGTAGTGAGTGGAAATACAAGTTTCTATTTATATCGTTTTAGAGTTTATTTATTTTAAAGTTAAAAGAATTTATTATAAATAGTTATTTATTTATTAATTGAATTAATATTTTAATTCTAGCATAAAGATTTTAGCTTATTATTTATGTATATGAGAATGTGCTAGAATTAAATATTTTAGGCTTATTGCCTTAAGATTTAGAATATTTTAGTATATTAAGAAAAAAAGAAATTTTAATAGCCTATGGTTTACCCTAGCCCCAGTTTAGTACCCGGTCGAATACTCTATACGTGATACGGTAGATGAGAGGAAGTCAGTCAGTGAGATTTGAGTCTAGTCGACTCATGTGTGAGCGAGGTATGAGTGATCCGTATACACGTATAGGGTAGTGTAGTCGGTCCGCAGCGTGGGCCCGCTTTCGACGACTACACATGGTAGATCCCCACTCCTAGTGGTTAGCTAGATTTTATATGCTACCACGCCAGGAGTAGATATTTCCTAGGTTACCATTCAGGCGAGCACCAGAAAAGATTTTAAGAAAAGATTTTTAAAAAAAGAGTTTAAGAAAAGATTTCAGAAAGTTTTAGAAAGAAATTTAAAACGAGATTCAAAAGCAGTTTTTCCCACTCCTAGTGGTTAGCTAGAGTTTATATGCTACCACGTCAGGAGTAGATATTCTCTGGGTTACCATTCGGGTGAGCACCAGAAAAGATTTTAAGAAAATACTTTTAAGAAAAGAGTTTAAGAAAAGATTTCATAAAGTTTTAGAAAGAAATTTAGAACGAGATTCAAAAGCAGTTTTAAATGAGTTTTAGAAAATATTTTAGAAAAATACTTTAGTTTATTAAACTGTTTTTGGGAGAAATTTAAGTGTAGAAATGAGTTTTAGTTTAAAAGTTACTACCCCTCACTGAGTTATACTCACGTTTTTCTTTAAATGTTTTTCTTAAAAATTCTCCCACAGATGCAGGAGCTAGTCATCCAGCAGACAAGGTTCAGCCAGACGTGCAGGTGGACGTATAGGACAATACCTAATACATGTATATATGATGTTATTTTGATCATGTATATGTTTATATATATAGTTGTAAGTATTTTAAAGAAATCGTGGATGTATTAGTTAAAAATGTTTTATTAAAGTTTTATATGAATCAGTTTTCTGATTTTAATTATTTGATTGTGGTTGTGTTGTGAAAAATGAGCAGGAGGCTCTGGAAGTTGAGAAATGAATTTCATAGAAGTGTTTTTATAAACTGTATTTGAAACTTGCAGGGTGGCATAGTTTAGAAAACAGACGGCATGCTGCCGGATTTTCAATAGAAAAGCGAAAAATTTGTACCCCTGCCACCTAGTAAACGAGTTTAAAAAGAAGATTAAAGAAAGTTTCGGTGCTCTGACAGGATTTCTTCGGACCAAAGTTAGGATTCATTGGAGTTCTGACAGGGTGCTACGGGGTCTTTCTCGGGTCCAGAGGAGGGATTCGGGAAGGGTTCCGTCACGAAAACTATGTGTCGGTATAACGGTGCAATACTGCTAATATCACCCTATTGGCATGCCAATTTTTAGTCCTCACATACCAATGTTTAAGTTTACTAGGGCCATTCTCAATTTTACTAATTACCAAAAATTACATATTTTTGACAATTTTTATTTCTAAGTGAAGTTTCGTTTGGAAAACGATAAATACAATTTCAGTCATAATTTTTCTCATATATTCAAGTTATCACTATGAACATCGCAAAACTCTATTTTGCATTCAAATAATTCATCAAATCTTTTCATAACATTCGTATACTTCTTCTGATATGCACTTGGTCAAGAAACTAAACTTATCTGTTTCTTTCCGTTTATTTGCTGTTTCCATTTGAAATTCCTTAAAATTATATTTAAACAATCTTTTATTACAATTTATCGAAATAAATTTCACGTATTTTAAAATCGAACATAATTTTAACTCGCGTAAATATTTAATCACGTATTTGTATCAATTTTGCGAAATCTTTCAAAACGTAAATCCTGGTCATTTCAAATGACCATTTTACCCCTAGTTTGAACATCAAAATTTAACAAAATTCATTTTTTTTCTTTTTAAGCACACATTCAGTCAAGGGATAAAATTTGTAAACTTTTTCTTTCAAAATTTTGTTTCCAACTCAAATTCTACTCCAACATCATTCAAAACATATCCAAATAATCTAAAATCAACATTAAAATATAATCACTACATCAATTTAATCAAATTCATAATATAAAAAAAAAAAAAAAAAAAAAAACCTTGTAAATACTAAACTTTACTAATAAAATTGGATTTTCAAAGAAAATATACACAAACCTTTTTGCGTACGATTTTAAGACTCATTCACACTCTCAATTTGAGCTTATAACTTCTCTTGCTCCTTCTCATAGCTTCCTTGAGCTAGATCCACACTTAGGTTCAAGAATGCAAAAAAAATTCATCAATTTCTTTAATTCTTTTTCTATCAACTTACTCAAACCCATCTTAAATATCACTTAAACACTTCAAAAGGGTTGAAACAACACATTCACACCAATTCTTAATCTCAACCCAACTTTACACCCAAACTTTTCATTTTAAATTTTCTTTCATTCTTTTAATTCTAACCTCTTTAAATTCATCCCAAAACATTAAACAGCTCATTCAAACATTCAAATCAACTCCAATACATGCAAAACCACAAATTGTCCATATACTAGTAAAATTTATCCTTTATTTATCCGTTTGCATTTTCATTCCAAATATAATCTCAAATCAACATAAATCATCATATAATTGAAAGGAAAAACAACAATTATTTTTATTAAAAATATGAATTTTGCGGAACACTGAGTTTTAAAATTTTTTTATAAAACTCAAGAAACCCTAGATTCATAAAACAATGAAATAAAATAGTATAAGAAAAAATAAAAAATTAGATTTTTACCTTATGTATTGATCTCTGTGGATTGCTCACCACCTAACATTCCTTAATACGTCCCTACACCAAGAAACAAGTGGGTGGGCACAATTATATAGAATTGTGCTTACTTTCTATTGATTTCTTTTTGAAAAAGAATAAACAATATGTATTTAAGAGGTGAGTATTTGATTTTAGTTATACATAAAAGAGAGATACAGATTCTTATTCTCTGTATTATGTTGTAGGAAAAAAAATTTTCTTTCTATTTCAAAAAAGGTACAAAAAATAACTTCTATTAGGAAAAAAAAAAAAAACTATTTCTTTTCTATTTATGGGCAACTACTTAGGGTTTTAATTAATCAAAATTAATATTAAACCCTAAGTTTATTAAAATTAAACTTTTGCCTCATATAACATAATTCATTCAAAATTAATTCATATTATATTTTAAAATTAAACTTGTGACCTGTAAATAATTCATAATTAATTTATACCCAGTCACAACTGAGAATCAAATTCAAAACCTCTTATAAAATTAATTAAATAATTATTAATTCATAATAAATAATTAGCTAATTAATTATTATATAATTTGAATAATCAATATTATTCAATTATTAAGTTAACACAAATTTTTCTACTTACGTAACAATTGTAATTGGATGGTCAAATTACAATATTCTATATACAAGTTTCTTATAGTGAAATGAGCTGTCAAGAGGACCCAATAGACCTACAGTTTTGAGCTCCAATAATATCAGAATTATTAATTAACCTCTTTAGTTAATAATTTACTATTATTAATCTTAGAATTACTCCACTAAAAACCTAAGATTACACTCTCAAAACTATAGATGTTTTTATACAATTTGAAATATTCAGTGTCTATTGATTTAATCACTACATATGATTTGACCCTCCACAAATAGTTCATAATTAGAGCTAAGTCAAAATGTCCGTTTTACCTTTCTAATTATTTCTTGATCCTTAAGTGTCATTGATTCTCTAATGAACAATATATCCATAATAACTTATGAATTTATTTTTTTCATTTTCATATGAACGGAAAGTTGAGTGCTCATATTATTCAAGACCTGAATCAACTTTCAAGGGAACAATTTCTCTACTTCTCGCAAAAATGAGTAAATTCTACTATCGTGTAGAATGTTCCCAACTACTTACTAAATCATATCCCCCAAGTATGAAGTTATTGACCCGACATCTACATCGATCTCATCCATGTAAATTAAAGGATATAAATCAACAAACAAGAGTCCATAATACACTCAGGATTAAGATCAATTCATATATGATCATCTGGTTGATAAATATAAATCTCTAAGCTTAACGGATATTGATAAGAGATTTAAATTTATCGTGGTCCAGTCTTATATAATCTTTATTATATAAGGTGCTTCAATTTCCATGTCACTACATCTCGGATAAAACTATCGTACCTAATACGAAATGGACCGCAACTCTAGATTTACCACAAATAAAGTACCGAATTTAGTTTGCTTTCTACGGACTCTTTAGATTACCTATCTCAAACTAAATCTGCTTGCATATAACACTTATATACTTAGTTTGAAATTACATCAATAATGAAGGATGTTTCTCATGATATATATAATTTTTGCAAAATATATAAATTGAATAAAATGAATATTTTATTATTTATAAAACCGTTTACATTATTACAAGCTCTTAGGGCATAAAACCCAACAATAATATCATCAAACAATCTCAATCTCCTAAATTCAACTAAACATATAAAAATCTCTATACTAATCAAATTCATCACCAAGCTTTCCAATCAATTTCATTTCATTTTCTTTACACATATCAACTTAAATTCACATATATTTTCATGCCAATACATCAAACATCAAAAAGCTACAACTTCATTACCACAAAACCTCTTTGGCCGAACACTAACACACACACCATCCATTCATTTTTCTTTTCTAACAACATCAATCATACTCAAAATGCTTCAAAACTCATTCAATACACAAAATCAATTCAAATACTAAAATCCATTAAATTATACAAATTTTTTCAAGTTATACACATACTAATAATAACCAAATCAATTCATCCTCTTCATTTCAAACTCAAAATCACATCCAAACATATCAAATAATCATCAAATATTCAACTAAACCCGTAAACTCAAAAATTAATTAAATTTCTACAAAAAAATCATCTCAAAACCCTAACTCATACCTTACTAATTTCCTTATCCCCCACTTGCTTGTTATTTCCTTTCCTTTCCAAGCTTAATTTAATGATGATCAACATTGATTTATGCTATATAATTCATCAAAATTCATCAAATCACCAAACTAAAAAAACAAAAAACCATCAACTAAACATAAATCTAACTCAACTTACCCTCACTTTTTCTTATAAAATCTTGATGGGTTTGAGAGGCTAGGATGAGAGGATCACCTCTTCTTCTTCTTCTTCTTCTTCCTTCCTTCCTTCCTCCTCCTCTTCAAGACCATTTTTCTTCTTTCCTCTCGGCCTCCTCTCCCTCTCATGACCTCTCTCTCTCTTTTCTCTCTTTTTCGGTTTTCTTTTATGTTTGCCTGAGTCCTTCTTGCTTCAATTTCATTTCATGCTAGAACTTTATATATTATCCCTCCAAATAACCAATTTGCCATCTAAACTTACTCAAAACCATAAAAATGTCGTCCATAAAAAATTGACAAGTGTCCTCATCCTTATCCACTATGCCACATGTCATATATTCCTCGGTTGCTTGCCTCACAAGTCTATCTACTCTTATCTATTTTGATTTTGACTTTTCTGGGACGCTCGGATACAGTTTTTCCCGGACTTTTTCGAAATCCTTTCAAAATTTATCAGGGCCTATATTCGGATGCCCTACATACTCCTAATAACCTTGATGACTCCTAAAAGTCATTTCATACCCATTTTTGGCTCTTCGTATTTTACTAAATCATCTTCGATGATTTTCAGATTGATTCTGTTTTAATCTAAATCTCTCTCAGAAGTACCATTTGAGTTTCAAAAAAACTTATTGAGAATTTTAATACTAATTTTATACTTTTCTAAATTTTTGAAAGTTTTCGAAAATCCATCTGAATTTTAGGTCGGATCCGAAAACTGTTCCATTTTACCTCAAACTGACTCATTTTTTATCCATTCCAGTTTCCATTAATTCTAATATAATTTTCAAAACTTTTAATATACGAGATCCATTTTTCAAAAAATTACTATTTACACGGACACTTTTCGTTTGGAAACACTATTCATCAAAAAATTTCTATCTCACGAAACTGAAAAAAATGTACGCTTTTCGAAAATCACTATTCACTCAAAATACTATTCATTTCAAAAATATTATTCATCCTAATATATTTTTATTTGAGGAAATTACTCAAAACCCTCCCTACATTTATCTTATTACAATCGAAAATCACTTTTACGTTTTATAACAATGACCTCCCATGTACTAACGGTTTGACCATAGTTGATCGTGAAAATTAACTGTAATAAGGGTATTTTGGTCAATTTACTTTATTTTAATTTTTTTAAAAAAATTATATTAATTAATAAATATTTTAAAATTTAAAATTTAAATAATTTTAAAATTTAAATTTAAACTTTAAAAAGTAATTTAAAAATTTTTCTAATGGATCTAAACCATCCATCTTTTGAGATGGACGACCCAGATCAATTTGAAAAAATATAATATTTCAAAAACAATAAAAAAAAATCATCTGGATTGGATTCATGAAGGATTTTCCAAGATCATCAATCTTCTGTACAAACAAAAATCATGGTCATATTCAAACAAAAACCACTTCCATCATCATCAAACAGACCCAACACATCATCATCAACACCATCTACAGACCCAAGAACATCAGGAAATCCAGTTGGATCTGGGTTTTCGATCTAAAAACCCAGAAGGACATCTGGAAAGGGTTTCCAGATACAGACCCAAGAACATCTGGGTTTCCAGATCAGAACCCAGATCGATCTGGATCTGGGTTTCTAGATCTGGAACGGAAACCCAGACGTCGTCTGGGTTTTCAGATCTGGAAACCCCGATGACGTCTGGGTTTTCAGACCGATCTAGGATCTGGAAACCCAGACGTCGTCTGGGTTTCCGTCTGGGAACCTAGACAACCTAGACGTCGATCGACGTCCTAGACACAACCCAGATGTCGATCGACGTCCCAGGCAACTCACACAACCCAAATCGGCGTCCAACAAATCGATGGAGAAAATGAAAATGAAGAGAAGAAGGAGGAGAGAGGGAGAGAAACTGGAAGAAATAGAAGAGAAGAAGCAGAGAAAAGAGAGAGACCGAGGGAGGAGAGAGGTTAGAGGTTTTACAGTTTTTTTTTTTTTTAATTTTCTTAATTTTTTAAAATATTAAAGATTTTTTATAATTTAAAATTTATAAAATTAATTAGTAAGGGGTATTCTCGTCTTTTTAGTCTATTTTGTCATTTTCTAATTTTCTCAAACGGTTACAAGGGAGGTCATTGTTGCAAAAGGTAAAAGTGGTTTCTGATCGTAATAAACCTAATGTTTGGAGGCTTTTGAGTAATTCACTCATTTTTATTTCTATGAAATAGAGAAAAATTCGAGGCGTTACATAGCATGTTTGTGGTTGCTTGTGGATTGAGAAAAAGTGAGGGCCGCAGAAGTTAAGAAATTATTTGTTTTTAGAAGTGTACAGATTTTTTGCAAATTTTTACAAGGCAGTATTTTCAAAAAAATAGTCATTTTGCTATCGAATTTTTTATAATCCTAATTTGTAAATGTATATTAAAAAGAATAATTTTCCACCCATTTCTATTAGGAAAGAGATTTCTAAAAAAGTTTTCAGTAAAGAAAAATAACTTAGTTTCACTGGAACCTTTCAGTTGAATTTAGATATCAATTGGAGGGCTACCATGTAACGGATAGCCCGCCTCTTGGGGGCTCGCCAACTGTTCGACCAATGGCCTGCCCAACTTTGAGTTGTGATCTGCCTAGCCTCGTGTTGCAATCTGCCCAGCTTCGAGTTGTGACTTACCCTGACAGGTACTGTCCCCTCCCCCATGGGGTTTTCTTCGCCTCTCACACCTCCTCGAACCAATGATCCAGGGGCTAAATACATAGGTAATGCAGGCCATGTACCATTTAAGCTAGTTAGCTCCAATTGTACATAGCCTGTATTCCCTATGTATTTAGCCCCTAGATCATGGGTTCGACGGGTGTGGGAAACGAAAAAAATCCTATGAGGGAGAGGATAATACCTAGCAGGGTAGGTCGCAGCTTGAGGCTTGGCAGATCGCAGGTTGGGCAGGCCACTAGTCAGATAACTGACTAGTCCCTAAGAGGTAGGTTGTCCGTTACATATCATAGGGTTGTCGGTAAGTTGCCAAGTGTATGAAAATAGTGTGTAAAGATCGGGGCTCGTCATATATGATATAAATTATAATATGCACCTAATTTAAAGTATAATTAAAATAATAATATCATATACATACTTGAGCGTGAGAGGGTTAGGCAACGAACTGCTCTCTGATTATACATAATGCGCACTTTTTATCCTCGGTTCCCTCTCTTCATCTCCATCTTCATCCTCCTCTTCCTCCCTATTCAACTCCATCTCACCTACTGTCTACTTATCATCAGTATTATCATCCTTAACATCGCCTTCAACATTATCATCATCTCGACCCCCTCTCCTGTCGTATTTCTACACTTTCTCTCTAACCAAATGCTGAGGGTTGAAGAACCTCCAATAATCCGTCTATCTCTCATCATCGGTGGCCAGAAGAATCTTCCTCAATGCAATACACTAAATATATAGTTCATATATTGCACCCAAACATAGTAAGCAAATGGAACAAATTTCGGTTAGGGTAGACATTTACAAGGTGAAACTCATTCCTCCAATTTCTTGCATCCTTTATAATCTTCTTATTATAATGTCAATTCTTAAACCTTGGCAAATCAGGATCACCTGCTATTCTATTCCTTATCTTGTTCTCCAAGTATGGGAACATTTCAACAAGCCACCACTATAACGCATATTAAACAAAAAAATATATATATAATTATAATTTAATACATATGTGTATAAACTAAACAATTTTCATTAATAATAAAAACCATATAGAAAGTGTTGTACCTAGAACACCCAAACAAACCCATATAGGTTAACCGTCAACCCATTTATAAACCATTCTTCAATAATCACTTATCGGAGGTGGTTGAGAAGTATACTATATGACATTATATCCTAAGGGAACACATTCCACACTTCTGCGTCCTCTATTATAACTCACAATGTCTTTTCCATCCCTTAGCACTCATCTAGACCGTAAAATAGTTGTAAAGTTAAGACTAAATTAGCCAACTTGAAGGTGCCATTGACATCTAAATTTGCCCGTGACTTGATCATGAGGACAAGAGCTTTTACTGATGGTTGAATTCATTTGAAAAGTTATCATAAAAGACTATTCTTATTGTTTTGTCGCACCTTAATGGCATTTATGTCGATATGCCTAAATCATATCTCATTAGGGCTATATGGTTTCCAAACCTATATGGTTGCCCTTCAATTTCAAACCATATCTCATTAGGGCTAGCACTACAAATTTCCAACTCTCTAGCACGAATAGTTACAATCAAGAGGCAAGCCTACAACTGATTGTGAGATATCTCTATAAAATATCTGAACGGGGTCACGCTTAGGTGCTACTTTAGGAGTTCTCTTTTATCAAGAGCTACTTTTAGACCAGCAATCTCTTTGAAGCTACAGAGCTACTTTTATACCAGTAATTTCTTTAAAGCTACAATGTGTACTTAACGACATCTCTGTAGGAATAACCTTATACTCCATTTATAATTAGCCTGCATCTGTACAAAACAAATAAAAATAATTAGAATAACATTAATTTAATTGACTATTTACTTTAATAAAATTCCCTTCTTATTTTGTCCTATTTTCATTAATTTATAAATCTAGTCTTAATTAACAAATTAAATTAACATATTACAATTACATTAAATCAAATTTATAATTTAATTAATTAATTCTTCTTATTTTTTATTTTAATTTATAATTCATTTGCTTATTTTATTTGAATTTATTTTAATCATTTTTATTTTAAATATTAGAATAATATATTAAATTTAATTTATTTCTAACTTAATTAAAATTAATTAACTTATTTTTTAAACCAATATTAATTAATTTAATTAAAGAAAAACCTTTTTCTAGGAAACCAAGTTTTGAATGTATGAAAACCTTTTATTATGGCTATATAAAACACAGATTTCAAAAAAGACCATGTTTTATGGGTCTGACCATAAAACATGGTTTTTCCAAAAACCATGTTTTGATATCGCCTAAAACATAGTTTTAGAAAAGTCCATAAAAACCATGTTTTGATATCGCCTAAAACATAGTTTTAGAAAAGTCCATAAAAACCATGTTTTGATATCGCCTAAAACATAGTTTTAGAAAAGTCCATGTTTTATGGGTCTAACCACAAAACACGATCTTTTTCAAAAATCGTGTTTTGGAAAGCAATTTTAGTGGAAGACCAGGTTTATGGGTGCTACCATCAAACACAAATTTTTCTAAAAATCGTGCTTTAGTTAGCTTAAAAACACAATTTTTTGAAAACCATGATTTATTGTCGAACCCATAAAACATGGTCTTTTCTAAAACCGTGTTTTATGTAGCCATAAAACACGATTTTAGTGGAAGTCCTGGGTCATGGGTGTAGTTATACAACCTGGTTTTTTTTACAAACCATATTTTATTCAACCACAAAATACGAATTTTAGAAAAGATCGTGTCTTATGTTGCTCCCATAAACCTAATCTTCCACCAAAATCGTATTTTGTAACTGTACAAAATATAGTTTTTTCATTCTACAACCAAAGAATCCAGTGCCAGCAATTCGTCTTCCTCAATGAGATACACCACCAAAACCTCCATTTCATGCTCAATCCATCCAAATCCAACAAAAACTAACCTAATC
Organism: Dimocarpus longan; assembly: GCA_022984855.1. Classification (NCBI taxonomy): domain Eukaryota; kingdom Viridiplantae; phylum Streptophyta; class Magnoliopsida; order Sapindales; family Sapindaceae; genus Dimocarpus; species Dimocarpus longan. Next base: position 15,594,848 of record CM041015.1, on the reverse strand, counting down.
TAACCATACTAAACTAATCCAACATCCACAACACAAAAAAATGAAATCAAAACTCTAAATTTCACAATTAAAACTTGAACTGATGGGCCCCTCTTCCTTATACACTAGGAAACCTATCTGGCAACCCCACGGTAGCCTTCCAATCGAGATCTGCTCCGGCTAAAAAGTTCCTGTGAAGTTAAGTCATTTACCCTTACTGAAAACCTTTTTAAAATTCTTTAGAAATTTCTTTTCTAGTGGAAATTGGTGGAAACTTTTTCCTTTTAAAAGTGTATTTGCAAAACAAGATTAATAAAAATTTCGGCAGTACAACAACTATTTTTCTGAAAATTCCACCTTGTAAAAACTTGACAAAAAACTTGTACACTTCTAAGATAACACAATCTCACCTTTTGAGCCTCAGACATTTTTTCGCTTTTCACAATCAACCACAAATATGTTTTTAATTTAAAAAACAACTTGAAAATCATTTAATTTTACAAAAACATGATGTCCATAATATTTTAAAACGTAAGTACAAAAGTATATACATATATACATATCTTTCAAAATAATATTTACAAAACGTGCATCAAATCTTAAGTAGTTATGTATGCATATGATATTTCAAAAGTAGACCAATGCGCTAGCATCATGTCCTCAGCCCACCTACATGTTCGATGGAGCTTCTTATGATTTATGGCTCGTACTTACACTTGATGAGGATTTTTCAACAACATAAAAAGAGTGATAAGTATTTAAACTCAGTGAGTGGGTAAACTTTTAACTATGATATTTTGTTTTAAAAATATATATATCTTCTCCTAAAATAGGTTGGAAAATTAATAATTTATTTTTAACCGTTAAAAACTGTAAAACTTGTATAAAACATATAAATATATCCATGCAAAAGCTAGTAATAAATTTCGTATTCGCAAACGTTTCTTGTTTCTAAACCTCATGTCTAATGACGTGTTTTTTCTTCCGAAACTTACCTTACAAGGTAACCCAAGGAAACTCATTATTTCTTGACGGTACGTCTACACTTCATTTAAAACTAGGGAATGCTACCCGTGTAATCACAGATGCGGGAACTCTGGGATCATGAATGTCCCTAACATTAAATAGATATACACTACCATATACATGAAGAAGGCGACACACTGACTCAAAAACCTCCTAAGTTAGTGACTTCGGCCGAGTATATTGGGGATTAAGGTAAACCAAAGATATTAAAAGTCCTTTCAATTTACTAAAAAATCTTTCATGCACGAGGCATGAATGTATATTGAATTAACTAAGAAATATTTCTTTCTCAATGTATAGGGTTTAAAACCAAAATATTATATTTCTAAGATAGAAGTCTAAAATTTCACAAATACTCTTAACATGTCTGGCATGTACTTCATTCAAACATACTAAATTGCATTACTTCTAAAATATATACATTTATAACATAAACCGAAGAAAACTTACATGCATTATTAAAAAATACTAACATACTAAAGTTTAATCAATTCATTAAGATAAATTGCATACTATAATAAACATTTGCAATTATCAGTTATCAAATGATAAACTCATAAAAGCTTTTGAAAATAACGACATCTCAGAACTTGTTATCCAAACTAGTGAACCACTCATTCAAGTTTCTCTTTAGCTCTTCAATTTACCTACACTTAAATAGGAATATAAATTTTAACTTAGAACTCATACATGTATCAAGCTTAATTTTCACTTAGAACTCAAATTGTTTCATGAGTCATAACCATCCTAATTATTCGAATATACATTCCATTCGAATTTTTTAACATCCAATCATGTAAAACTCCACAATTTAAGTCTAAATTTCACATTAATGCATTAAACACATTTTGGCATCATTTTGGCCTATGTTGGCCGAATCTTCACCAACTTTTACACTATCAATCTCATTCAATTTTTTCTCATTATAATTACACTCAAACTCATGTAATATGGTGCAAAATCAAATCAAATCCATAAAACATCACATTTGAACAATAAACCAAGTTTGGCTATGAGGTAGCCATATGACATTCCAATGAATTGATTTCAATTGGCATGTTAATTTATCATTAACACAAACTATAAAATCATCCAAAACATTCAAAAACAATTGTCCATCATTTTAAGCTCCTTATGGCTGAAACATAGCATGTAAATATATCATACTTTTGCTTCTCATTTCAACACCAAATCTCAACATTCTAATATATTTACATGCATGAAACCACTTCAATAAAATGAACTCAAATTGGACCATTTAAAACTCATCTTGGCCGTGCACTACCTCCAACACAACACCAACATTTTTTCAAGTTTCGCACTTAAATACACATCAAAATCACTTCACAACTCATGGCAATGCTACTAGTGTCCTAAATACATCAACTTAAATTTTAAATCAAAAAGTCAACTTAACTAGTATGCTTACCAGTGGCTCTTGAATCATAACCTATGTTTTTCCACAACTTTGAGGTCTCAAATCCTTAAACCTAAACATAAAAATCACAAATATTTCATTAGAAACCATAGACCTCAAGATTTACAAAAACTAGTCATGGAAACTCAAACCTTACCTCTTGAAATCAACTTGAAATTGATAGGTCTTGCTCCTAAGCTTGCATGCAACCTTAAATGGCTTGAAAATCACCTCAAAACATCAAGTGTAGTAAGCTGTCATCCTTTCCTCTCTTGACCGAACCTTGCCCTCACTCCCTCTAATTTTTCTTTTCAATTTTTCTTCTCATTTCATGACAATTCAACTTTATATAGTCCTCCCATTAATAACCAAAATGCCCTTAAACTATTTTCATAATGTCCAACAAGGCCTTAGTTACAAATAATGTCATTTGATTGGTCCATTTACTAACTAGTCATTAAACTAACTAAATTCCACCAATTTTAGTTCCATGCTAACTAATTAGTTATTTTAATGACCTCCATGTGTCATTCTCTCATTGATCCATTTTATTTCACATGGATTATGTTACTAGTTTTTATTCCATGCAATGTTCACATATAATCCATGTGTGCTTGAATTTAGAAATGTTTATTTTACCCTTTAAGGAATTTAATTGTCATTCATACCTAAATAATTTTAAAAAATATTTCATGGTCATTCAATCATCTAATTGACCATATAATACTTTAATTGGGTATGTTATCTCTCAATTTCATACTTTAAAAAACCTTTCAAATTGATGTAAAATCATCAATACTCATTATTCTCCTAAAAGAGTATTTTCATCTAATAAACTTTGAATTACGTAAAACTTATTCAGATGACTTCATTTTTAATCCATTTCAGTTTCTCTTAACACTAATACTAATTTTGGAACTTTGGATTTATAGGGTCCGCTTTTTGAAAATCACTATTCACGTGGATACTATTTATCCACGTAATACTATTCACCGAAAAAATTATTTTTCATAAAAAATGAAATTTTTGGATTTTATATGAACAATCAAATAGAGGGTTTCGTTGCGTACCTTCGACAATAGAGGCAATGAAGAAGCTTGCCAGTAGTTTGAGGAGGTCAACGAAGGTCTAAAATGGTAGGACAAGGTAAGTGATCAACTATCGGGCATGAGAGGTCTCAGATTAGCAATCGGGTTGTAAGGGTTTGATGAAAATGATGGAAATTTGATTTGGGTGAGTGGTTGTGTTTTGTGGTCTCCTGATATATGATGGTAGTTTTATAATTTTGCATTAGACTTTTGTTTTGAATTTTACAAACTAAGGGTATATGAGTCAACTTTCACTTAGGGGTAAAAAAGGTAACTTGGGTATTCAATTCAATTAGTTTGTTTGAAAGGTTAGAAAGAAATTTTTAAAAATAAATGAATTTTCAGTGTTTATAGTGGTAAATTTTTGATATTTTCACTATTTATTGGGGAAATTATCATTTTCATCCCTTTCACAAACTATTATTTTGACTTCTACGCAGTGTTTCAAAAATCGCATATGAACAAAGATTTTTCGCTTGTTAATCGTTGACCGACACCCTACCTGTCCGATAACCCCAGATCGGGGGTCTTACTCACCGGAGACAAGTATTTGGCCGAGTTGGCAATTTATTAGTTCAACTCGGCCCAAAACTGATGAGCCAAAAAAATATATTACTTTTAGTCAATAATCACCACAATACACCAAAAAAAAAAAAAAAAATAGAGAAATAAGGGGAAGAAACTAGAAAGAGAGCAATAAAGAAAAGGGGTTGATGCGGCGATGATAATGATAATCTGGTGGCACTGCGGTGGTGATGATTATGATTTGGTATCGATGGCTAATAGAGCATGAAGTGAGATGAAAGAAGAGGGTGAGATCGTGAGAGAGGAGGTTAAAGGCATAAGAGAAGATGTGAAGGCATGAGATGAAAGAGGATGAACGTCTGGACCTCTAATTTTGAAAAAGAGAGAGAGAAAGGTGGAGAGCTGGAGTTAGGTGGCTAGGTTTGTGTAAATGGTGTTATGTTTGGATATATATTAGGGAGAATTATAAAAATGACCTTTAAGGTTTAATGAAATCACATCAATGTCTAAATTTTGACCATAATGATATTAATATCCTTTTTAAGTTTTTTCTTAATAGGTTTGATCCTGTTTGACCATCGTGAACAGTATTCGTCAATTAATCACCGATTAATCATTGAGTAACCAATAAATCGCTAATCGTTGTCTCATTGGTTGATTAGCGAGTAACGATTTTTAAAACCTTACTTTTACGCCCTACACTTTGAGAAATGGCCAAAACCCACTCACGCTTCTTCTTCCTTTTAAAAATAGCCTTACACATTGAAAAGATGGATTTAATCTTAATATTTCTCAAAAATAATTAACAAAATGTATTATAAATAAAAATAAAAATTCCAAGAAATCCTCACAGACTAAAAATTCCTTATCTATTGTCGGCACTCAAAGTGCAAATGGTGCTATTAAATAAATTCGTAATCTATCTAATAATAGTGGGATTTGTTTGAAAGTGGTTGAGTGAGTAGTTTTAGTCCCATGATTTTTTCTTTGTTAGGTTTTTCACATAAAAGTCACGTGTCTATCTTCTTCTTCTCCCTCTTTTTTATTATTTAGTTTTATATTTTCGCAAACATAAATTTCAAAAATCTATAAAATTTTATTATAACCTATTTACCCTTTTATAGGTCGTAGATTTGAATTAGAAGTAAAATTTTCACACACAAAAGAAAATATCTAGATATAAAAATAAAGACTCTTCAAATCCTATTTGTAGATTATAATTTGATGAAGAAAATAGGTTCCACAAAAAAGGAATTTGGAAGATATTAAAAACAAGATCAAATGGATTTTGAATTTTTGCCTTGAGAAGAATCTATTCAATGAAGAAATCCTCAGCTCAAAAAGGGCATTAAGTACAAGAGTATGTAGTGCTCAAGTTAAAAATTGAGAGGAAAAATTTTACTTTAGTCCTTAAATTTTGGCACCTCATCATTCTTTAAAGTTTGAAAATTTGACCAAATTGGTCCTCTGACCAAAAAACCTAACAATCAAACGACACAAAATGGATATAAAGACCAAAATACCATTAATTATTTTATGTTTATTTTTATTAACTTAAAAATTTAAAAAAAATAAAAAACCCAGATTGATTGTTCTTTGATATGGTGTTTGATTGATTGAAGAACTCATCCATCTGGCGACGAGATCTTTCCCAAATCCCTCATTTGAACCCGAAAAAGACCCCATAGCACATCGACAAAACTCCAATAAACCCTAACTTTGGCTCGAAGAAATCCCATCGGAACGCAAACTTAATTTTAAACTTATTTTCTCACTCCTTTACTAGGTGGTAAGGGTAAAATTTTTTTGTTTTTCCAATGAAAATTCAGCAACATGCCGGCTGTTTATTGAATTATGTCACCCTACAAATTCAAATACAATTTAAAAACACTTCTATAGCATTCAATCTCAATTACCAAAGGCCTTCAGCCCTCATCCCAAAATCAATTCCAACATGAAAAACCACAATAAAAAAAATCGATTGAAAAACTAGAACTTTCTTATCAAAACATATTTATAAAGATACACATCCAAAAACTTGTATTTACATTTATAATTTACACTATGCTTTGATACAAAATATGCACATGACAAAAATATGAGCTATACAATGTGATAAAAGTCGTCCGTCAGTCAATCTGCTCGTCTGTCTGAGCCTCGTCTGCTGGACGACTCGCCCCTACATCTGAGGGAGAATTTTTAAGAACACATTGAAAGCAAACTGTGAGTAAAATTCAATGAGAATAACAATTTAATAAAACTAAGGAAAAACAATTTTACACTTTTCTAAAATACTTTATCGAAACTTGTTCGAAAATTGTTTTCCAAGCTCGTTCTAAATCTTTTTCTAAAACTTTCTCATTTCTCGCTTGAATGGTAATTCAAGAAAACTACTCATGTCATGGCAGTATAAAATTTCTTTCATGAGATTCTTTCATGAGATTCTCATATACATGAGATTCTTTCATGTCATTCAAGTATTTAAAGAACACTTATACATGAGATTCTTTCATGTCCTTCAACTAGACTAAAAACACTCAATTGTACTCTACACATTTGATTATTCAAATCTATCAAATCTATAAGGTTTCTTAGCCTCAAATATGCTTAGATTTAAGCTTAAAACTTGGAAACAAAAATTGGGTTACAAAGCCTTAGCTTTGGCCATGAATCACCTCTTACAACCCCCTCACTTTTCATTCAATTTTCAACACAATAATCACACCAAAATCATTACCAACCAACCTAGTTTCAATCCATAAACTCAAAACAACATTTGAAACAAGATGGAGAATGAGTTTTTAGGTCATCAAAGTTGAATCAAGATAAAGAAACTCATATATTTGGACTTCAATCTCACTCCAAATTTGCACAAATAGCTTTGGTTGATGACAAGATAAAACTTTGAGATGAAATCCTTGAAGAAAATTGTTTGATTTCCTCTTACTCTTCTCTTTTTCTTGGCCGGCAACATACACTTCTCTCCCTTTCGGTTTTGGACGAGCAAGCAATGGAAAATTGTCATGAGAGCATTTATTTATAGTGGGAATTTTAAAAAAAAAAAAAAAAACATTTCTTTTAATTACAACTTAGCCCTTGAACTTTGTTTAATTCCATTTTGACCCCTAAATGGATAAGTTTAATGCTAATTGGTCTATTTGTCACATTATAACCCACTTATTTTATCCACAAATTAAAGGGTTCTAAATGGCTCACTAAACACCATAAATTCTATCACATTTAGTTAATTTTCATTAGAGAAAATTTTTAGCTTTTTGACTTTGGATGGTAAGCTTATTTCATCCAATACTCTCCCATATCATTCCCTAATACTCTTGAGTCCTCTAATCGACATCCCACTCGCGATGCGAAAATAAATTCAACTTTAAAAGCTACTACTGGAGTGATACTAGTTAGCCGTAACTAGAATCGAGAGTTTACATATGGTTTGAACCGGATCTAAGAAGCCAAATGATTCTTTGATCTGGTTTAATCATATTGGGGACAAGAAAAAAAAAAAAAGCAAACTAGAGAGATGAGAACTGGAATCCATATTCACAAAAATTAATTCCAAAACATCACAAAACAAAAAAAATAAAATAAAATAGAAATCAAGAGAGATTGAAGATTAAAGAAGGGGTTCTGATTGGATTTGATTCATTGTGTTTGGTTCGTTGTATTTGTTTGTATGGTTGGATTTGAAGAATCAAACTAAAAAAAAAAATCAAAACTTTATAAAAAAAAAAAAAGTAAGAAACAAAAACCCACTAAAATTTTGGTTTGGACTAGATTTTAGTGGGAAGAGATAGAGGTCTCTATCTCTATCTTCAACAAAAATAGAGATATAGATTTCCATCTTTGCCTACAAATCTCTGATCTCAAACCCTTGCACCAACTCTTACAAACACATCAAATCATACAAATCCCTAAAATCCTTTATCGACAAAGGCTCCAAGAAGCTTGAGACATTGAAAACTTGAAAACTAAGCAAAGATCTCCAACAAGAAGCCCAAGACCAAGAGGATCGACTGCCGCATTAATTCCAGCCTTAAAATGACAGGACCCTTCCCAGACCTTATCTAGGCTCTTGTCTGGAGGATCCTGCCTGGCACTTCAACGGACTTATCGTCAGATTGAATTAATCTGAGAAGCGAACCCTAACTCTCTTAGCCGGTTTGCTCGTTTAAAATTTAGTAACTCAGTTTTCTTTAAATTGGTTGGGAGTGATAAATTTTTTTTTTCCGCTATTTTTTTGTCTTAATTACTTTTATAAAAAATTCAGCATCATAACAGCATAAATTTGAACATTTTTCAAATTTTGCCTGTAAAATAAACACACTTCGAACCATAGAAATCACCACCCAACTTCGATTTTTCCACAAACATGCAATTCACATCAAATTTCACATCCATACATGTCATATGACATTCATATCCAACCATTTACAACATGTATATATATTCCATGGGTATCACAACCTATGCAGATATATCATGTGTATTTTGTAATAAGTGTTAATGTACAATTTTATATATACATATTTAAGTATAAGTTACAATCTGTCAAACATTCATATATCAAACATGCGATCATTTAGATCATAACATTTACAATAATCTCAAAATATATTTAATATTCACATAGTCCATCCATTCATCCCCACCTATAAGTGGAACGTCGCTTCCTCGGCCACAAAATCACCTATAATTATACTAGATAAAACAAGCGAGCTACATGACAAAATAAATCGTAATTTCGTTACATAATAATACAACCATTTCAAGTTCATAGTAAAGCATAACTTAAAGAAATATTTAAAGGTTAATCTTTGCAAACTATTTCTTATAAAACAACCATGTGCATCTTGAAGCTACTATAGTATTTCGACCACTACGTGCGGAATTTATTTCCTCACCCGAGTGGTGTAAAATTATCTCAGTTGTAAACATCTATAATGCGGAATTTCTTCATCGCATTTGTAGTACTAAATTTTTTATAATTCTAGCAACTACGTGTGGAATTTCTTGATCGCAACCATAGTGCCCATAAATCAAACTTTGGCGACTACGTGCGGAATTTCTACATCGCAATGTAATGCCAATAGCTCTCAATATACTCGACTACGTGCGGAATTTACTACGTCGCAACGTATCGATATATACTCTAAAAATCAAGGGATTACACATGGTTTTTTTTTTTACAACTCTTTTTCTCTTATGTGCAAAAGCACAAAATTTCCTTTCTTCCAAGGTTTTTACTTAAACCAAACTTACGATCAGAAAGTATTTTTATAAAACTCTTTAGCAACAATTAAAATAATTGAAATTACAATTGAACTAGTGTAAGTGATGTAATACTTACCTCAATCCGCGTAAATGCAACGATCTCAACGAGCCTCTCGTGCCTCGCTTGCGTGCTCGTTACCTACACATTAATTTCCCATTATATTTTACTCAAATAAAATGTAACATTAGAGTTTTCAATATAAATCAACCTATTGAAAACCCGTTACGCTATAACTTTTCCGACTCGATTTTAACTCAACAGAAACTCTCAAATTCTAATTTTTTTATAATAGTCTTACTTTTAAACCCCTAGGAATACCCCCATGTTACCCGTATAATTGTTAGAGGCCCGAAACGAAAAATCAAATTTTTAAGCTCAAATAACAGCCCATAACAGAATGCATGATAGCGCACTGCTTGGGGCTCCGTTTTCCTTCATTCTTTTTCCTACGATTCAATTATCTCACATTCTGGTCACACGTCAAATTTCGTTGAAAAATTCTATCGTTTGCTATGTCAAATCTAAGAAAAACGCCCATTTTTGGGCACTTTTAGTGTGCGTTTTATGCACTTTTTCGTTTCGGACTAGCGACGCTAGTTTTTCTTTCATATCTAAGCTTCATTTACCTCATTATGATCATCTAACCTCATCCCATGTAATAAAAATTTCATTCGCATAGTCATTTCATCTATCGACTCTCTAACGGTACTATTTTGCGCATAACTAGTGAAATTTTTATCGGATTCGATCCATTCCAAAACCTATGATTTTCTATAATTCTTAGGCATCATTTGAGGTGTAGAACACCCCCATACATGTCAGACTTGGTCAGGTTTTCTCTAGCTCATGGTTTGAGCTCGGGATTCCACATTTACTTTATGACACTTTCTACGCGCATTATTTTGGCCATAATTTCGTCAATTTTTATCGGAATGATTCCATTCCAATTCCTATAGTTTTCTATGTTCCCGAGGCATGTTTTGAGGTGTAGAATAACCCCAAATAAGCTAGAACAAGTCAGGTCTCTACTGACCCTTCATCAAGCTTGGGATTGCTAATTTGCTCAAAACTACTTCCATTGAACTTCTATCATTTCTACTTATCTTCCTAATCTTATTTATGGTAAAATTTGGGTTCAAAACCATCTAATCTCAGAGGTTTTCCACTGGTCTTCACAGCCATGACACACACACATTCACTATTTTGTCATTTTTACTAGTTAATCTCTCTTAGTTATTTCATCAAACAACATATGTTCAATTTTTCTTTTAATAACTCATTCCTTTGATTTCATAATCTAGAGTTTCCCATTCATAACCCTAACTTGTCACTTGTACACTCTATCATGAAACCTAAGATTCTATGTCATATACTTATAGTTCTACACTTAGTTTAAGTGGTAAACATCATTCACAACACACCACAAACAATTTAATCTCTACATAACCTTTCAAACCCAACAATCATAGATTTGACAAGGTTGTGGCATCATACCTTATGCTTGACTAGAGTTGATTAATCAAGCTTGAATCTACTTAGAAGTTTGATGAAAAGCAAGAAATTTAGCTTGAAGTAGTTTGATCTTTCTTCCTCCTCTTTTCTCCCTTTTGCCGTCCACTTCCTCCCTCTCCACACATCTCTCGGTTTCTCTTCTTGTTTTGCTAGATGTTGGCCGACCAACATCACCCCCTCTCAATAATATATAACACTTCAAAAATTAAATGGTTTAAATTACTTTACTACCCTTAGTCATCTCTTTTACTAACAACTAACATATGGGCTTTATGGGCTTTTATGTCTTTCATTAATATCTTTAATCTTTTATCATTTAACCAATGTCTTTAAGTTTTTAAATTTTACAACTTTATCACTTAATCATTTATCTCTCATTATGGAATAACCATATTGCCCTTCGTGACATTTATCTCTTTATTAATATTTAACACTTTATATTAATTTTATTGTTATTTGTTACAATTTCTACATCTCCCTTGAAAATATCAAATTTCTAGTACTAGTGAGTGATTTATCAAGAATCGAATAGGGGTTTACATAAAAAGTCTAGCCGCGACCTTTCCCTTTTTCGAGTTTAAATCCCATACCGTTCTTGTTCGTTGTCTTCGGTAAAGCCTTTTTCAAGTTTAAACAAGTGGTGGACAGCGAAGAAAGAAGTGGTGGCTGCACTAGTGGTGGAAAATAGAGGTTGTGATTTGGTGGTGGGATTTTGCTTGGAGGGTCGGTTGGTGTTGATATTGGATCTCCACCATTTAATTTTTGTTTTTTCATTTTCCTTTACTTTTTGCTTTTTTAAATTTATTTTTTAATTGAATTCTAAAAATAAATGCACCGTCCATCTCATGATGGTAAAAGGATTTTCAATATATTTTTCTTTTAATTTTTAAATTAACATTTTATTATCAAATCTCCACCATTCATCAACACCATCTATCATAAGTTTTATTAATGGTGTAGATCTAAAGTTTTTTTGGAAAAAATTTTTATTGTTTTTTTAACTAAATCTCCACCATATGGGTATCAACTAAATAGTTAATAAAATAAAATGATCAAACTAACCCTTGTTCTATTAAAGTTAACTAACTTTTGACTAACAGAAGGACTAGATTTATGAAATTTTAGAACGTTAGACAATGAGAACTAAACACGTATTCATGAGTAAAAAATGTAATATTTTACAAAAATTTAGGGACTATTTTTTCTAAATGAAATCTCAACAGGCTCTAAGAACCTGATAGAAAAATTATCCTAATAGAAAAATGGGAAGCGAAACAAAAAGAACCAACACACATAAGAAAACAACGGCTCTTAGAACCTATGAACAAAAAAACAAAAATGCAAGAAATAGGGATGACAATGGGTTAGATCGGCCCATGCTCAAACCCAACCCGTGACTCAAATGGGTTGTAACTTTTCTGCCCCAAACCCGAATTCCATTTTAGGTGGTCTGCTCAAACCCGACCCGTTTTGATTAGATGCAAATTTTAATAAGTCACAATATTTATATTAAAGATAAACATACTTAAAATAACTTAACATTTATTTCAATTTAACATCGTATCAAAATGATATCAATATAAAGCTCATTGAAAAATGTAAATTTATTAAATACAAACACCAAAATAAAAACTATTACATAACAAAGCTTAATTACATATACTAAAATAATAATAAATACATAACAAAGTTCTGTACCAAAATAATAATGCAAACACTTAAAAATAAACTATAATAATAATAATATCTCAAATAAAAATAGTATTAGTGTATAATAAAAATATAATAGAACAGATTAACCGGATAGGATATTTTCCAAACCCGTTCGATCTAAGTCAAATAAGGCATTTTTGTCATTCCCAACGAGAAACGTGTATGAATTATGAACATGACAATGTGTGTGAAATCCTAATATTTTTAAGAGGTCGAATCTAACTACTAAAACGAGTAAAGATTTGAAAGTATACCCCTTGAAAAATCAACGACTCGGTTGCAAATGTTGCCCCACTATGGACACTAATCCCTAACATATACTGAAACAAGTTATACAAGTAAAAGAGTTTTTTTTTTTTCAACAAAAATACTAAATCAAACAAAAGCCTACAATCATACACCTTACAAGTATCATTATGATATTTCATTAATTAAAATTCATTCTTTTCAAAAACAAAAAAAAAAAAAAAAAAAAAGAAATTTAGTATGTCTATTAAACTCTAATTCTTAAATGTTATTTTTAATAATTTTACTATATACAACCTCTTTTAAAATTGAATAGCTAAACAATTTATATGATTTAAAGAATTTTTTTAATTAACAACCAAATGATTAATTATTATTTTTTTTAACAGCTCTGATTATATTTTTAAAAATCTACTACTAAAATGAGATAAACTCTACCAAACATAAAACAAAAGGAAAAAAAAAAAAAGTCTATACCAAACACACTCTTAAAACTAATTTGAAATATGCAACAAATTTCGATTTGTGAAAATATTAATATTGACACAATTTTACTATTTTAATTTTAAAAAAAAGTTAAGAGACAGACATTCTTAAATAATCAAACTATATCTATAGACAAAAAAAGAAAAAAAAAAGAAAAGAAACAAATAGAGAAGAAATAACGTGTGGGCCAGAAGATGAAGAGTGTTTGAGCGTGGAATAGTTTTGTCTCTATGTGGAGTTGGTTGCGTCACTTTCATGATGGCTCGCCTTGTAATAACAAAGAGATAGGATTATCCAAGGAAACCACTCGTGAGATGCGTGCACCGATCACTAATAAGCTGCACTGCCAGCATGTTTGATTTTCAAGAAAACTGGTGGTTTTAGAAGATCAGATTGCTCCGAATATATCTTTATATGCCAGTTCTTCTTCTCCTAGGGCATCCTGTAAGTGCTTTGTAATAGTTTGATGTCTATAAAGTTCGATTCAATTGATAGGAAGTAAAAGCATGGTTTTTGTTGAGATGGGTTTTGTTCTTTATGTGATTTCTGATGTGGGTATTGAAATAAATGTCTGATCTTTATCATCCCTGGTTTAATGGGTCTTCTTTGAACATGTTGCTGCGGTGACTGCTGATAGGAAAAGTTAATAAGTTGGTGAATTAGAAGGTAAATGGTGATATTTATCTGGGTTGGTGTGATTATGGTGATCTATAACCTTGGTTAGTAAGATACTTCAACTTTAACTCTTGATTGGATATGTATTTGCCTATCATTAGTGTGTATATAGATATTTTAATATATTTCTTAAATATTAATGTGACATCAGTATGGATTCGCGAAATCCTTTGGTATATCAAATTCATGAGATGTTTGTATTGTATTTTCTTTGTATTTCATTATTGAAAAACGTGGAGGAAGATAGTGAAGGATAATTCCTGTCAACACTTTAAGACTAGACCTTAAAATGTGTGTTGGCATAGAAGCTGGTAAGAGATGAAGTTAAAGGCCCTGGGTCATTACCATTGCCTATAATATTGTCAATTTGCCATGAATGTTAAAAACAATTATTAGGTGTAATTATGGAAGAGAAAGTCAGAAATGGAATGCATATTTTCTAGATCTAATGTTTTTGCTGTTAGTACTTGGACATTTCAAATATGAGTTGAGATGTCGTAGGCTTGGTGAAATTTGAAGGCTTTACATGGATAGCAAAGGAAAGATATGATGCTCCATGTTGTAGATAATTGAGGCTGACCATTAATATAAAATATAAAGAAATGAACACATTTAATTGTTTCAAGTAGTTGAGACAAGGCTTTCTTAACTTTAGTTTTGTATAATGTGATGTGAGATAGGTTTGGATGTCACAATATCTGTAAATAAATGCAACGTAACAACAACACAAGGAAGATGTGTTGCCAGCTTTGTAAACTAATGATGTGCATAAGAGTTGTGAGGTGTGAGAATTTGCTCTCCTCTAGAACTTGTAACTTGATTTGCAAGTGGTTGATAGCTAATGTTTCTAAATAAGCATGGAAGTAAAAGAATTGCTTGAAATTTTTCACTGTAAAAGAGGAAATGAATTTAAACCAAATATAGTTCAAAAGAAATAATAAAAAATTAAGCCAAATATATTATGTAGAGCTAACTCTTTAGTTTGCCTTTTTAGGATGAAATCAATTGCTGCTGGTGTTATAGTTACACCACTACTTTTAAGGTTTTTGGCTGTCCAATTCTCTTTCGCTATCATTCTACTTGGCATCAAAAGGCTTTACGGGTCGGTCTTAGTTTTTTGAAACATATATAAGCCAAATAGATTCTAAAATTGTTAATCTCATGTCTACTGCCACTTGGAGCTCCTTTTGTGTGTAATTGCTTGTGCAGGGATAACATGAGCAAAGCATATTTGTCCAATATTTGGATTGCACTTGTGTCTGAGCTGTTCTTCCTAATTGTTTGTTAGATTTTCCAGGATTGTATCCCCTTTTCATCTTGTGTATCTCTTTCTCTCAATTTTGCTCTTCTTGTTATTTTGTGAAATTGATAGATTTTTTATTTGCGCATTCAACTTTACAAATTGTACAACATATATATGCACATGAGGGATAGTAGTAGTCAACTATGACAGCTACAATTAAGGATTTGTTTCTTTTCTTGAAAAGGAAATAATCAATCTTGGATTCTAAACATCCTCAATTATAATTCCTAGAAATTAGCATCATATCTTCAACATCATTCCTGGAAATCGGAATCATATCTTTCAACATATCTTTAACATGATTCCTAGAAATTAGGATCATATCGTCCAACATATCTTCAACACTCCCCCGCAAGCCGAGTTGTATATGTTAATCATACCCACTTGCAACAAAGATATTTGAAATTGGGCCCTCGAAGTGCCTTTGTTAGAATATCTGTTGTCTGAAGTTTTGTAGGAGTATAGATAAGTTCAATTGCTCCCCCTTCTACTATCTCTTTAATGAAATTCTTATCTATCTCAATGTGTTTGGTCTGGTTATGATGGATTGGATTTTTGGCAATACTGATGGCTGCTTGGCTGTCACTTAGTAGCTTGATCGGACTAGCTACAGGGACACTCAATTCAGCTAATAATCTCTTCAACCATATCCCTTCACAAAACTCATGAGCCATTGATCTGAATTCTGCCTTGGTACTCCTTGCCACCACAAATTGCTTCTTACTACACCAAGTTGTCAGATTGCCCCATACAAATATACAAAAGCTTGACATTGACCTTCAGTCTGTTATAGGTCCAGCCCAATGTGCATCTGAATATAACTTGACATCTCTCTTTGAATTTTTCTTAAAGAATAACCCTTTTCCTGGAGTCATTTTAAGGTAACGTAAGATTCTCTGTACAGCTGCCATGTGTTCTTCAGTTGGACTATTCATAAACCGACTAACTGCACTCACTGGAAAAGCAATGTCAGCTCTAGTGTGTGATAGGTAGATTAACTTGCCTACAAGTCTTTGATATCGGGCCTTTTCAACTGGAGCACTATCTTGTAGTGAGCCCAGTCTAATAGTGAAATCCATAGGAGTATTGGCTGGCTTGCAGTCAAGCATGGTTGTTTCCTTAAGTAAATCAAGCACATATTTCCTTTGAGATACAACAATCCCTTTTTTGACCTAGCTACTTCCATCCCTAGAAAGTATTTCAAGTTTCCCAGGTTTATAATTTCGAATTCCCTTGCTAGAACCTCTCTAATCCTTGGTATCTCTTCACCATAATCTCCTGTAAGCACAGTATCATCCACTTACACAGTTAAAACAGTTTGTTGCCCACTAGGAGATCTTTTCACGAACATAGTATGATTTGCTTGCCCTTGTAGATACCCATGCTTCTTCAAGAATTTAGAGAATCTCTCAACCAGACTCTTGGGGATTGCTTGAGCTCGTATAATGATTTTTGTAACTTACAAACCTTGTCGGAATTCGCTGAATTCTCAAGTCCCGAGGGAATCTCCATATATATATATATCTCTTCCTCTAGATTTCCCTTCAAGAATGCGTTCTTGACATCTAACTAATAAAAAGGCCCTATCCAGGTTTGCAGCTAAAGAAAGTAACACCCGAGTAGTGTTGAGTTTACTACAGGCACGAAAGTCTTTTGCTACCAGCCTTGCTTTGTGCCCGTCTACACCACCGTTTGCTTTGGTTTTCATAGTGAACATCCATTTGCAACCTACTGGATTCTTCCCATGAGGTAACTCAACCATCTTTCAAGTGTTATTCTTTTCCAGTGTCCTGACTTCTTCCATTAGTGGCTTTTTTCATTCTGGAATAGCAAAGCCTCTTGAATATTGTTGGGAGTTGTTATGGCTGAAATATTTGTCAGTAAAGGCCTGATACTCGATTGACAATTCGTCATAGGCTACATATCGACTTATGGGATACAAAGGTCGACTCTTGCACTCTCTTACTCCTTTCTGAACAGCAATGGGCAGTTCAATGTTTATTTGCTCTCTCAAAAAGGTCAAATTGTCAGTAGAATTATTACTCTTACCTTGTTTATTTGTTGTTTGGATTTGACGTACCAGTTTGGAGTCTTGGTTTGGCTAAGAAGGTGACAACACTTTTGTTTCAGGTTGTTTTACCCCTCCTGCGATAGATAATGATGTCTAGAACATCTACAGTAGGAATAGGACTAGATGGACTATTAACAGGTGCAGACTTAGATTGACCTATACTAGGACTAGGCTTTTCGCTTCCTGTATGGCTCGGGATTAGATCTGGACTAGGAAAATGAGACATAGTTTGACTAGGAAGGTGATGTGGAATGTGACTTGTTTGACCATGAGTTGAGGAACTTGGACTAGACAACAAATTAGGATTCTCAAACCTCCAAAATTGATACTCTTGATTTGAAGACTTCCCCTGAATATCAATTTTGGTGAAGAAGGGTTTTGTCTAAAAAAATGTAATGTCCAACTATGATAGAATTTGTTTGTAGTAGGACTAAAACACTTATATCCTTTCTAAGTTGGGGATTACCCTAGAAAAACCCCTTTGACAGACCTGAGATCTAACTTACCCCTAGTATTAGCATGAATGTGACTGAATGTAGTACAACCAAATATTTTAAAAAGTTAATTCAAAATCAGTCGACAAGTAGGATAACTTTGAATAAGAGTTTGACTAGGGGTTGAAAATTTTAACACCTTAGATGGAAGCCGATTAGAAATTGAGAGATTTTTGTAAAATTGAGAGATTTTTTAGTGATAATTTTAACACACTAGCTCTGATACCATGTTATTATTTTGTAAAATTGAGAGATTTTTCATTCACACATTTAACTTTACAAATTGTACAACATATACACATTAGGGATAATAGTAGTCAACTATGACAGCTACAATTAAGGATTTGTTTTCTTTCTTGAAAAGAAATTAATCAATCTAGGATCCTAAATATTCTCAATTATATCATATCTTTAACATGATTCTAGCATCATATCTTCAACATAGTTTCTAGAAATTAGAATCATATCTTCAACAGCTCTATTGCAAATCCTTAAACTATTATATAAACAATCTGTCATAGTTGCTTATACCAATGTCAAGTAGAACCATGTTTCTGTTAGCCATTAAATCCTATACATGTCAATTGCCAAAACTAAATCTCATAGCTAACGTTGTTAAATGTGGGAATCATTTATCTCTGATTAAGTGTGCTTATCTTAACTATTCTTCCGCTTCTAGATGAAATAATATTACTAATCAGTTAGTGTATTATTTGTTTGTATTGGTTCACAGAAAACCTAGAAATATGGTGTGATAAGTTCTTTCTTAGATGGTTGTCCACTATGTTGTCAATTTTCATTTTTAATTTTCTCAGATTAATAGTCTCATCTTTGTGTGTTACCAACTGTTTTTGTTAGCACATATCTATTTGAGTTGAATTGTGATTGCTGTCTGTTTGTAAGATACACTAATGCTAGACATTGCAAAAAGGTACCCTAAATTCGGACACTAATTGGTGTTTCATCTTACTACTAACTGTCCCAACAATTGTCATATTATCCATTAATAATCCTACAATTTTCATAGTAGTGACAACATGATGCTCTATCATATGAGATCTAACAATAGGCTTTGTTTTATGGGATGTCTAAATAACACAAGTAGAAGTTGTCTAATTGTTGCTAAGTGCAAGGAAACTCTATGTGAAACTAAGATATCACACAGTGACATTTACAAGTGTGTGTGGACACGATCGCTCTCACATTCATCACATTTTATAAATGGGTTGGTCTTGTGATTCTTTTTCACTACTAATGATGGCGTGCAAAACTCCTAAACAAATAATTACATTGAAGATTTTCCCTTCTTTAGTTTCATTTCACTATCACTTTATTCTTCTCTGAAATGCATCTACCTTTTTATTTTTGACAAATCAGTGATGAACGACTATTTGTATTCACCAAGATGCATGGATTCTCCACTGTTGATGGTTTTGTGGAGATAACTGAAAGCTTGGCAGAGATGATTAAATACGTGGCAAATGAGCCCTCAGTCGGGCTTTTTTATATACAACAGCATACTCAAAATGCAGTACCAAACCTCATTAATCTGAAGAACAATATTACGGAGAAGTCTCATGAAACAAGTTTGCACACTGAAGATTTGGAGGACTCTGTCACCATGGTGAGGTCAATGAAAGAATGTGGTTTCTCCGTAGCAGACGATATGATTAGAGATATCAGGAAATCTCTTGTAGTTGTGTCAACAAAACAACCGAAGAGAGGGTTGATTCACAAACGAACTTCCAGTTTTCAGATGGGAAGAGCCAGCCCATGGGGGTCAGTTGCTTGGAGTCGCAGTTCAGTGTTTGCCCAACAGGATGATGACAAGAATGGTAGTTATTTTTCCAATGTATTCAAGTCAGCGAAAGAAAAGGCCAGCAATTTCAAGTGGCCGCAAATTGAGTCTAAAGATACAATCTTAGCCCCAGGTGGGAAGCTACTGCCATATCCTACTCCACCACTGTCTGTTGCAAGTAGTTCCTCTCAGCCAGATATGGAAGCTGATGAATTGCCTGTTTCAAGTCAGATTGTAGATGAACTCCATGATGAAGAAGAAAAAGAGGGGAAGGAGGAACCCACTGCTGATGAAGGCTCCTCTCATCAGAACTTATTGTCAATGTCGGAAAATTTTGATGATTTTAGGGCGGATAAAGAAGCCAAACTGGAAGAATGGCTGGGAACGACTGATACTAACCTGGATAATAATCTTAAGAGAGCAAGTGAAATCTTAGGCCTTTAGCTTGACAGCATTAAAGGTACCCATCGAAGCTTTATATTGTAAATACTGTTTGTTATAGTGATCTGTATATTGCTGATTTGCTGATATGCTAGATATTGGTTTGCTTTGTTTTTGACTCTAATTCTTGCTGGTTTGTTGAACCTTTCAATATTTGATGATACTTCTGTGCTACGGTGGTGACTCACCAAAAGAATGGAGTAAAATAAATCTAATCTACTGTTCTTTGCAATGTGCGTTTACTAATCAAAAGATTAGACCTTTGTAATTGACATTGGATTTGATGATAGATTATGAAGCAAAACCACTTTTTAAATAGGTTTGTAATTTGTTGTTATGCTTGCTTTCCAGCATTTGCATATTGGAGGATGCATGGAATGTGTCTTTTTTTTTTTTTTTTAGATGGTTGGTATAAATTTAGAGATCTACCGAGATTAGGTGGGATCTGGACTCTAAGACACGCTTTGAGGAGCGACTCTCATACAAAAGGGAACATCTGACACATAAATGGATGAAAGTTCACACAAGGTAGAGGAACTACCCACACAATTACACAATTATTCATGGGACAAAGTGTGGGGTGTAGAACCTATACAGAGATAACACGGGGCAGCGTGTTTTCTAATGACACCGCTTGCCCGGCCTCATGCATGGAATGTTATGATCAAGTGTCTAAAGCAAATTCCCTCTGGAATCTGTTAATTTTGTTCGTGGTTAGCTAAGAAAATCGTGAATCATCTCCCAAAAAAATATATATATATCATGAATCATGAAACCCTGTAACATGAATCTGCCAGCTCCCAAAATAAGAGTAAAAATTTGTGTAATGATTGGCTTTATAACTTTATTAGAACTTAGACCTTGAAGCAAACGATATTCGCAAGACAGACACAGTTATAAACAATTGTGAACCTTAGACCTTGAATCATGCGCGGATGGACAAAAAATTTACTACATTGATTATCCATATAAACAATTTAAAACTATTGACCCAAAAAAACAAGCTCATTTCCAAATGCCCATTGAGTGAGTGCGCTAGTATAAACAATCGTTTCATGAAGCTGCTGCAAATAGAAATTCAAAGCAATAGCCTACAACCACTTTTCCTAAGTTGAAGTCACGAATTGAGGCCATCGATTCCATTCTGCTTAGTACAAACGTTGTAAGAAGACTTTGGGTTGTGACACTATTGAGTCTTGACAGAGTCCAATGTGGTGAAGTGCCCGTCTACAAGATGCATGTTTGTTTCTACCATCTTGAAATGCATTCTTCTAGGTCACAGATCTGCATTCTTGTTTGTGATTTAACATGAACAAGTCATCAACAACTTAAAGCCATGGAGCACCTTATATAATAAGATCAGAAATCCATCCGAGCTTCCCAAGCCCAAAGGCCCCTGGTCAAAGTAAAGGGGTACATAATGATCCCCAGAAAGGACAATGGCTCCACTCCTGTGCACAGAGCCTCGGTCATGAAATTAACCATTTCTCCATTGAGCAGCGAGCTTCCTGAATCTGCATACTCTGACGTGGCATAAGTCTCTATAATAAATTCAGGCATCCTAGCAAGGGCAATGGTTGAGATCTAAATGATGCTGTTTCTCGGTTGACGTTCATTAGATGTTCACTTTTTCACTCCACCAGAGAGTGCTTGTTATGACCAGCTGAAAAAGTATCCTACATAACTTTCTGCAGATTATTCACAGAATGACATCTTACTGCATTCAAATTTTACTTTTTAGAGTCCCCAGTAGTTTGACATCTCATCTGTGAACAGAAAACGTCCACCCATCTGGTCATTGCTTTAACACATCGAATGGAGGCAGCCCTAACAAACCATAAGTACTAATTAAATTTTCTGCTGGCAAATATCAGAAACAGTTCAACATTGATATACAAATATGGGCAAACTGGAAAATCTCAATACATAAATAATTTAGTTTCATTTTCCATGATTTTGCAAGCCCAGTTTAATCTGCTAATGGAAATTGTTGTGTTTTGAAAGCCACTATTGCATATGAATGTTAAAGATAGTAACCACACAACTTCAATATGGCAAAAACTAATTTCAGTTAGACATTCCAGGAGAAGATGTTAACAAACATATTCACTTCCACAAAAGATCTAAATGCACCTAAATTTCTTATCTATGAGAGAGTAAATTAACAACTCTCCTTACATACCTGAACTAGAAGTGTTCGGTGGTGTCTGATTTGAGATCTTATATTCTTCTAGAACTTTCCCATTTGTCAAGTTTGAAATTGGAGTTATTGACTTGTTTTGAGGAGGTGGTGATTTGTTCAGAGATAGCACTGGCTTGTTTCCATTACCCACTATTTTGGCCTTTCTGAGAAAAAAAAAAAAGGGAAAGAGAGAATTAGTTTTATTGATTAATAAACCGGATATTTGAGATGAAACAACTAACAATAATATTAAGTCCCCAGCTCATACCTAATAAATTTCGGCTTCATAGAGTTTGTTTTTAGCTTTGAAATTCCTTTTAAAAATAAAAAAGAAAATGAAAATGTGATTAGAAGTTAAATAGGGCAGATTCTAATAAAGGGAAATAAAGAAGAAAAGTTTGAGTCGCTCTAAGACTCTCACCTAATCTTGAAGCTGAAAAAGTTGAAGAAGATTTGCGACTGCCCCTCTCAGCTTTTATGGAAGCAATGACAGTATCAGCAGTTGGTCCCAAACCTTTTCTCCCCATCAACTTCACTCCAAGCGTTTCACAGAGGTAATTCAACCTCATCTCATCGCCTCCCCTCACCTCTCTCAGATCAAGAACCTGTTGCCTGGTTAATAAAGTATAAACATGAAGCTGTTGTTGCTGATTAAAATGTGACTGAAGCTGCTGAAAAAGTAATTTATTTGAATGTTGTTGATCGGATCTTGATCCTTCATGATTTTTCTTTCGAGGCTCATTAAATGTCACCCTTACAATAGCCTGAGTTTTTGGATCAGAATTCTTCCGACTAAAGATAACAGAAAAACTACCAAATTCTAAATCAGGTTCCCTGAACAAATCTGCAAGCAGAGAAGCACAAGCATGGGCATTTTTCGATAGGCTTCGGCCTAACTTCATCCTAGAGGCTCGAGCATTAGCATGGTGAGCCATGTTTGCAGCTTCCCTAAGCCCACTAAGAAAAGCTCCATGCATGGTTGCAGGGTACCGCCTTGTGGTGGCTTCCCCTGCAAAGAAGAGTCTTCCATCACCCACACTCTCTGCCATTATATCATAATCATCTCCAGATGCTCCCACTGCGACGTTAGAATAGGAACCTAGGGTGAATGGATCACTACCCCATCTTGTACAGACAGTCTGGACAGGATCTGGGACCGTGATTCCTTGAGGTTCATATATGGCTGCATGCATTCCACATTGCCAATGTTACTATAGCCATTGAATAATCAGATAAATCAATCAGAGCTCCACAAATTTTAAAATATTTAATCCCCTCTCCCCACTAACATTTATTTAGTACTAATTTCATCTAAAAACAATTATAATTAAAATGGGAAGAAAGAACTCATGAACAACGTAAAGTAGCTGCCTGTATAACAGCATGAGGCAAACGCGTGAAAGACACATGCACCACTTAATGGTTGAAAAAGAAACAGTCGATATATTTTTCTTCTCTCAGACTATCTGCCAATCAAGATTCATAAATGTTTGACAAGGCATACATAACACACAATATTTTAGTAGAGGGGTATTACCTCTAAGAATTTTAAGAACCTTGGCCACTGCTTCCGGAGGGGGCATATTCTCAAAGTTATATGCAGCTTCACCTGCAACTAATGCAATCAAGAGAGGACCACCAGCAACAGACGCATAACTATAAAACAGAAAAAACTCCCCTCGTCTGCTCGGATCATCATTCAAATGCCCAAACGTGTCAAAATCCGTTCCCCAAAACACATGAGGGAAAAGCATTGCAACCTTATTCAACAACCCATATCCCAGCCTTTTAATGGAATCTATCTTCCTCTGAGGCAGCTCTGGTACAAACTTAATCGACCCACTTTTCAAAACACCAAGTGGAACAGTACACAACACCATATCACCCTCATAAACCTGGCTGCCAGCAACCACCTGAACCCCATCACTCCCATATCTAATACTATGAACAGTCCTCTCATACAAAATCGGAACATTCTCCGCCAACACCTGAACCAGCCTCCCGTTCCCTCCAGGCAAAAAACAATGATCACCACCCATATCAAAAGGATCATCCTGGTCCCAAAACGCCAATGAAAGCTTCGACAACAAGCTCGCATTGGCATACTCCAAATTCGCCAAATGCCAATTATAAAATTGAATGGTTTCTGCATTGACATTGTCCGAAAAGGTCTCCAATGCCGATCCAAGGGACACATCCATAGCAGCATCACCCATCAACTGCCTCAACCTACTGGCTTTATCCAAAAGCCTATTGAAATCCGCCTCCACCTTATTGTCAAGGTCCTTATCGACAGGCTTCCCATCCAATCCGAAAAGCGGACATTTATCTCCAACCTTGTAAAGGGAGCAGCCCAACTGCTTAGCCAAAATCCCTAACGGATTCCCCAATGTCCCTGTTAACACGCTCCCGCCTAAATCCGCCCAAGCACTCATTCTCTTCCCTTCCCCTGTCTCCATCTTCTTTGTATAAACCCGTCCACCAGCGCGTTTCCTCCCCTCTAAAACGGTAACCCTAAACCCTAACCTGAGCAGCTGGCGAGCCGCCGCCAGCCCGGCTAGCCCCGCGCCAATGATCACAACTCTCAGCCCGTTGCTACTAGTCGGCTCCTCCGGAATCTTCTCCTTGATTTCCCCGAAGTTTATGTAACCGTAGGTGTTTAGATAGTTATAGGCCGAGTCTAGTAGATGGTGACAATGTAGAGGGACGGCGTCCACGAACATCTCCTTGTGGACCCAACGCGACACGTTCTCGCGCCATTTGGAGATTATGTGGTTGCGGATCAGAATGTAATTGACCTGCTCCAGCCCCCCCACCACGCGACACACCCCAAACTCTATCTCCTCTTCTGTTAATGAGTCCGCCGGGAACCCTGCCGAGAGAGCCGTCAGTGCCTCCGCCGTCGCCTCTCTGTTGATCACGATTATCTCCTCGCTTAAGTCCGGACGGTTCGCCTGGAGAGTAAAGGACGTCGTCGCGCGGGCGTGCTGGGACCTGCCGCCGCGTCGTCTTCTGGGAACCTGGACGCTTAGCAAAGGGGTCGCCGGGTGTGGAGTCGGGGTGGACGGGGCGGGGCTAGGGTTAGGGTTAGGTGGAGGTTCGAAGAATTGAAGATGTAGAGGAGGAAACTGAGAGAATTCATCGAATGATTGGTTTTGATTTGGAGGTTCCATGATTTGATTCTGTGAAGACTGAGGGGGACAGGCAGCCTAGAAGTTGACTGTTTTGGCTACCGAGAAAATTTTAACACCTTCCATATATCTGATAACTTATAACATTCCCAACATCGATCAACGTAATCCAAAATACAATAAGATTTTCAAAGCAATTATCTACTAGACTGTCAATGTCTGCTGCCGCCGGTGGTGTAGATGCCAGCCGCCCCCGTGCCCTTGTTCGACACCCAAGTAACTCAAATAAAATAGTTTTCCATCGTTACGTACGGATAGTTCTCTCAGGCTCTCGTGGATCTCTCCCTCGTCTCTACGTGCACGGATTTCTTGTATTTAAAAATAATTTCTCGAATCGTGTCATAATTTTTCTATCTTAATAATCTTCTGGATCGGTTCCAATCCTTACAAAAAAAAAAGCCAAAAATTATCAACTTGATTGATTTTCTTTGGATAGATTGACATAGAAAAAATCCTCATATAATTATTTAATTCAAATATACATTTTATAGAGCATATATATATATATATATATATATCTTGAAAATGAAAACTAGGAATTAAAAATATGAGATTTATCTTATCTCCCCGTCTTAAATATAAAATGTAAAATGTAAAAAGAGAAAAAGAAAAATATAAACTTATTTTTATAAGTTTCTAATTTGACAATAAAACAAATTTTCTCATTAAGTAGAATATTCAATTTCCAAATTAAAAAATCTAATTCTTAATTGGATGATCTATTTTAAATTGAAAAATCTAATTTATGTTAAGTTATCCAATTTCCAAACTCATAATCTTCGGTTGATTTTGACTTTACAGATTCTAAAACTATTAAATTAAATGATTCAAAATCATCCTTTATTTAATAAAGTACCAAGATTTGAACTAATAACCATTATAGATAAATAATTAAATAATTTATAATTATTAATTGCATAATCAATATTATTTGAATATTATGTGAACCTAATAGTGTTACATGTGAAACAGATATAATTGGACACTTTAATTATATTATTCTTTTCTTGTTTCTTGTAGTGAATACGAATTAACAAAGAGACAAAATAGTACTGTAATTTTAAGCTCTAATAATATAAGAATTATTAATTAAAACTCTTTAATTAAATATTTCACTATTATTAATCTTACAGTTCCTTTACTAAAAATCTACTGTTTGCACTCTCAAAATTGTAGATGTTTTACACAATCTGAATTCTTCAATGTCCATTGATCTAATCATTGCATATGATTTGATCCTTCATAAGTAGTTCATAATTAGAGTTATGTCATAAAGTTTGTTATATCTCTTTAATTATATCTCGTTCATGTAAATACTATTGATTTTCTAATTAACAATATATCTATAATAACTTTTAGATTTTATCTTTCTGTTTATAAGTAAACAGAAAGTCAAACACTCTTATTGTTCAAAATTTATATCAACACTTAAAAGAACTACTCGTCTACTTCAAAAAAAAAAAATGGATTTCACTATTGTATATAATGTTCACAATCACTTATTAAATCATATTTTTAAAATACGAAATTTATTGACAGTAATTCTATAACAGTCTCACCTATGTAAATAAACAGATATGACCTAACAAATAGAAGTCCATAATATACTTAAGATTACGATAAATTCATATATGATTTTCAGGTCGACAAATATGAATTTTTTGGTTTAACTAATATTAATAAGAAATTTATTTTTATCATAGTTCAGTCTTATATTATCTCTATTATGTAAGCTGTCTTCATTTCCATATTGTCACATGAATAATCCCAGATAAGATCATCATATTGAATATAAAATGCACTGTAGCTATAGATTTAGCATAATCAAAATATCCACATTTGTTTGTTTTCTACAAACTCTTTAGATCATTGACTCAAACTAAATCATTTTATATATGACATTTATATACTTAGTTTGAAACTATATAATTATGGATGTTTTATGATATTTTTATGAAACAAACATTTCATAAATACACATAAATCGAATAAAATAAATATATTTTATTTATTTAAATATTTATAAATTACAATCTCTTCGAACATAAACCTTAACATATTCCACTCCTTGCATATCTCAACACATAACAAGAGCTGTCTTTACTTAAAGGAACCTGAGTGTAACTGTTATCTTAAAAATTCATTAGGCATGGTTTGAACAACTAATCGGCTATCATCGAGTAATTGGGAATCAAGTGTCACTTCTTAAATGCAATGTTTATGGAGGCATCACAAGTAATTCAATACCAAGTTATTTCATTAGATGCTCAAATATGAGCAATTAGAATATTTCCGGTGGCAGAGAAAGGTAAAACAGAATCAAAGAAGATAAGTTGGTGACATGGTGAACTATGTTTTTCAACTTTGTTAATGCATTTAAAGGGAACATGAGCTTGCACATATGTATAGGCCTACTTGAGACTTTGAATACCATGGATTATTTTATTCTAGCCAAATTCTCAACCTTTTTCTGTTTGTCTGCTACCAGAACCTAATATTAACGTATTTCATAAAAAAAGAAAACACTATTTTTCTTACCTTTTTTTGGAAGACTATGTCATTGTAAATTATTATTTTCTGTTTTGTTGTTCTTGTTATCTTTTTTTTTTTTTTTTCCTTCAATCACTGTGGTTATCATCATTGTTATTTGTCACCATTGTCATAGTAGTAGAAAACAGAAGTCATTTCTGTATGTTAAATGTTCAAATATCAATGGTGCTAATGCCTATTAGAGCAAGCACAATTTAAATATTGTTATGGGTATTTTTACGATCATAGAAAATGAGTTGAAAAAGGTCCAAGGATGAGTCCAGTATGTTATTCTATAAGAAGAAGCCCAAGAGGCTGGTTAATTAGTCAAAGGTTAAATGAGGGAATATGTGGTCGTTTCTTAGCCTGTGAACTTGAACACATTTGATTGTATGGCTGATCGTTTTAATTACTGAGTGACTAATCGTATCATTTGAACACATGTTTGATCGCGTGGTGGCCTGGTCATGAGTTGTGCTCGCTAAGCCAATATGATCGTGGTCAAGAACTACTTGATAGTATTCTTCAAAGACTATCAGAGCGATCATGAGGTCTTCTCATCTGCTCGTTGGGTACAATATTTGATCGCTTGAGTAGTCTATTCGCTCAAGGTGCTCGTTAAATTTGACCAGTTGACCTTCTAGAAAACTAAATCAATTTAATTCAGGAAAGGAGTCAACTTACTTATTTCCATGCAAATCAAATCACGACATTCTCGGCAACTGTTGTAGATACGGTGGAGATAATCTTGGGAGATATTATCTCAATTAATGTATATTATTTTTTATCTTATCTGTAAGATTCTTAAAACTATTCAAATTGTAATATCTCCTCTATAAATAAGGGATCGAATTTATTGTAAAGGACAATGAAGAAATACATACTGTTACTCTACTAGAATAAGGATGACAGTCGTGGACGTAGACTTTTACTTTGTCGAACCACGTAAAAATCATTGTGTTCTATTTGTTTTGGTCTTGGTCATACTTGTTTTGTTTGTTGGTTGTTGTTTCACAGGTATTGGGCTTAAAGAACAGAGTTGATCAAAATCAGGTGTCAACATTTTTTGGAGCTAGAAGGAGGGCCCAAACTTTGATTCTGTAACCTTTTTTTAATATTTCTTTTTTGTTGTAGTTGTGATTTGTTAACATGGTCAAGATTAAGACAACCAGGATTGTTACATCGGAAGCTGACCAATCAGAGGGTCACCAAGGCCAAGGTTACGCTGTAGGAACTTCTAGTGCAGCTTTGCTTCCACTTCCCCCACATCAGGCTGCCACTGGTGGAGATGCTGTACCAATTTGGCAGCAGCGCTAGGAAGCGTTGGAGAATACGGTGGCGTAATTGACAGAGGCAATCGAGGCTCTGACATAAGCCCAAGCTCAGGCGGTCCCCAAGAATGCAAACCCTCGATGTCGGCCAATTGAGGAGATACCGGCCCCGAAAAGAAGAAGTTGTTAGAGAGAGGGCACAGCTAGAAGCCTTGGTCCGTTCCTCAAAGTTACGCTCCAGAGGAGGCGGGACATCAGGCTCGTGAAGAGGAAGTAGCACCTCGCCCACCCAGTTTGAGGGTAAGGGTGAGCCAGGATGGGAGCCGCCGGGTGCAGGTTGATCATGGTAATAAGCGAGCTCATGGACACAGTGAGGAGCGTGTGCGCCGAGGAGAGTCGCACTGTGCAAAGAGCTCGCGTAGGAAAAACAAGTCGCGTGAAAGAATACCAGTTGATCGAGAGAGATCACGTGATCGTTTTTCAGGAGACAGGGAAAGCAGGAGGAGTCGTCGGTCCCCTGCAAGAAGAGTAGAACAGCAGGACCCAATGGTAGAAGAATTGATGTAGAGGGTCCAGCAATTGGAGGCGAAACCTGGGCTCCACGGTCAAGCAAAGTTGTTAGAAGAGAGAACCCTTTTCACAAGGGAAATTGAGATGGAGCCATTACCGTTGAGATTCAAGCTCCCAAGTGTCCTACTCTACAACGGGAACAGTGACCCGTATGATCATCTCGATGCTTTTAACATCCAGATGGACCTGTAGACATCCAATCCTTTGATCAAGTGCCTAGTGTTTCCATCCACATTGGGGAACATGCCGAGAACATGGCTGAGGAGTCTTCTAGCTCGTAGTATCAATAGTTGAGAGGAATGCTAGAGGAAGTTCACCGATCAGTACAAGGCACTGAGAAAGCAGTTTGCGCCAACTTGCCACCTAGCAATGATCTTTCATAAGCGGGATGAGCAGTTAAAAGACTATATTGCTAGGTTCAGAAGTGAGGTGAATAACGTGAAAAAACCCTCAGATGAAAGTATCCTGACAGCAATCTCAGCGGGGTTTAGGAAAGATAGGAAGGTCTATGAGAGCATTTATAAGTCCCATGTAAAGGATCTTGGAGAGTTTTATGATCGAGTAGCAAAGAAGATCCGCTGGGAAGAGACTTTTGGGCAAAAAAGACCCAGCGATAAGAAGGACGAAGCAAGCAGTTCTCACCAAGGAAAGAAGATCAGTCAAGGTGGGAATGAAGAGAGCAGTTGCAGAAATCGCTCCAGTAATCAAGTAGTGAAGCGGGCAAGGAATGAGCTCAGAAGGAATCCATCTCCACCGCGGAGCCACTACCAGAATTATAGCATCCTGACAGACAGGCAGGACATAATTTATGAAACAAAGAAGAGACAGAAGAATTTCAGGAAGCCAAGTCCCATAAATATCCCGAGTAGGTTCTGAGACCCAAGGAAGTGTTGTGCCTATCATAATGAAACTGGGCACTATACTTCCTATTGCAGAGAACTCAGGGACAAGATAGAAGAGCTAATCAGAAGAGGTCGCTTAAGGGAATATGTGGCACGACCAAAAGATTAACGTCCCCAACGTAGGCATCAACCGACACAAGAACATCCTGATTCGGCTCAATAACCTGCCTAACAATAATCTCAGTAAATAGTCGATCAGGACCATATGCCCGCAGTGAGGACCATCTTTACTATTCATAGTGGGCCGCATATAGCAGAGATGTCAAACAGGTCGCATGAGCGATATGTGCAAGAGGTCAGTCACATTCTGCTGACGGGACATAATGAGGCAAAAGGATCCTCAAAAAGAGCTAGGATGACTTCAGGTGGCATCGTTTTCAATGAAGAAAATGCTAAATGTGTACATTAGCCTCATAATGACGCGCTAGTCATCAGGGCAAAGATTGGTAATGCCGAAGTAAGGAGAATCATGATGGACACGGGCAGCTCAGTAAATGTGATACAGAAGTTGTTTTGAACAGATGGGTTTGAGGCTCGATCAAACAACGCCATCTCCTAGGCCTCTTTTCAGAGTTACTGGAGATGTAGTCGTGCCATTGAGGCAAATCAGACTCCCCATTTCTGTTGGAGATTCAGATTGGCAAGCTATGATGATGGCAGAGTTTCTGATCATTGACTGCTCATCAGCATATAATGTTATCCTCGGAAGACCAGCCGTGAATGATCTAGACATGGCAATATCAACCAAAACCCTTACAGTCAAGTTTTCAATGCCAAACGGAGTAGGATGTGTGTAGAGAGAACAGGAATTGGTGAGAAAATGTTATAGAAATGCAGTAAAAGCGGGGGCTAAAGGAAAGAAGGTTAACATGGTAGTCGAGGATAAGCCGCGACTAGTTAGTACAATTGGGGTAAGCCAGGACCTGGATCCCAAAGAGATAGAAGCAGAACGAGCAGCAGGTTTTGTGGAAGAGCTCGA
This sequence comes from Dimocarpus longan, assembly GCA_022984855.1. NCBI lineage: Eukaryota > Viridiplantae > Streptophyta > Magnoliopsida > Sapindales > Sapindaceae > Dimocarpus > Dimocarpus longan. The sequence goes on along the minus strand of CM041015.1, from coordinate 15,563,163 downwards.
GGAGGTGCCAGTCAGTAAGTAGGATGCTGAGCGGTGCTTGAAAGTAGGGAAGGACTTACCTCCAGATGTTAAAACACAGCTTACTGACTTTTTAAAGGAGAATTTAGACGTCTTTGCCTGGAAACTCGAAGACATGGTGGGGATCAGTCCGGATATTATGTCACACAGATTAAATATTAATCCTCACCATCGGCCAGCTTGCTAGAAGAGGAGGCCAATGACAGAGAAATGTTATAAAGTGCTTAGGAAAGAGGTAGAAAAACTCCTGACCAATAGATTCATCAAGGAGGCTCACTACCCAGTTTGGGTAGCAAATCCTGTTTTGGTAAAGAAGAATAATGGGAAGTGGAGAACCTGTATCGACTTCACCGACCTGAACAAAGTATGTCTGAAAGACAGTTTTCCTCTGCCAAGGATTGATCAGCTTGTAGATGGTACTGCTAGTCATCAACTCCTCAGTTTCATGGATGCCTATTCGGGGTATAACCAAATCCCAATAAACTCTGACGACAAGGAGCACACTTCATTCGTCACTGATCGTAGGCTTTATTGTTACAAAGTAATGTCGTTTGGGTTGAAAAATGCTAGAGAAACCTATCAACGGTTGGTCAACATGATGATTGAAGATCTTACTGGTAGAACAATGGAGGTATATGTGGATGATATACCGGTGAAGTCTAAGCAGGAATCCAAACATGTGCACGACCTAGGAGAGATGTTTCAGATTTTAAGAAAGTTTCAAATAAAGTTGAATCCTTTGAAGTGCGCATTTGGAGTGGCCGCAGGCAAGTTTCTGGGTTTCATGGTCAACAATAGGGGAATTGAAGCAAACCCCGAGAAGATCAAAGCTTTGATCGACATGAGATCACTGAAAAAGATCAAAGATGTGCAAAGCTTGAACGGCCAGGTTGCTGCCCTTAGCAGGTTCATATCCAGGTCACTAGTGAGGTGCATCCCCTTATTCGATGCATTGAATAAGGCAAGGAACTTTCAGTGGACTAAAGAGTGTGAAACGGCCTTTTAACAGCTGAAGGAATATATGGGCTGAGCATCGTTGCTTTTTAAATCGGTAGAAGGGGAAAAACTGATTGTTTATCTGGGGGTTACTTAGCACGCCCTCAGCGTAGCCTTAGTTTGTGAAGAAGACGGGATACAACTTCCTATATATTACGTCAGCAAGAGGTTGCTTGATACAGAGACTAGATATACCCCCATGGAGAAACTGGCGTACTGTCTAGTGGTGGCATCCAGAAAGCTTCGCCCTTATTTCCAAGCCCATACAATTAAAGTGCCGATCAGGTATCCATTGAAGCAGATTCTTCAAAAGCCTGACACATCGGGTTGCTTACTCAAATGGGCAATTGAGCTCGCCCAATTTGAGATAGAATTCAAGCCTCGAACAGTAATTAAGGGGTAGGTGCTAACAGATTTTGTAGCTGAGTTTACGGGTCCGGGGAGTCAAGAAGTCGAATCCTCTGAAGGCCCGTTTTGGGAGTTGTATGTGGATGGATCCTCAAACGAGCAGAAGGCTGGGGCAGGTGTGATGCTGATAAGCCCAGAGGGACATAGGATTTTGTGTGTCTTGAGGTTCAAGTTCAAAGCAACAAACAATGAGGCCGAATATGAAGCTCTGCTAGCAGGACTAAGGCTGGCCAAAGAAGTACGAGCAGAACGAGTAAGGATATACAACGACTCTCAACTTGTAGTATGCCAGGTTCAAAAAGAGTATCATGCTAAGGGATCCAAGATGACCATTTATTTGTAAAAAGTTCGGGAGATGTTGGCGATGTTTGAAAGATATGAAGTGCACCATGTTCTGCGATTACAGAACTCTTATACGGATGCATTAGCCCGTCTTGCCACAGTAAAAGATGCAGATTTCATGGGAGCTGTACCAGTAAAGGTTCTGCCAGTCCTGAGTATAGAACCACGAGATGAGATGATGGCGATCGTTGTGACACAAGACTCCTGGATGAATCCTTTGGTTTAGTACTTGTAAGATGGGAAGTTTCCTGAAGATAAGTTAGAGGCTCGTCATCTTCGAGCTCGAGCAGCCTGATACTGCATTTACGATGACAAGCTTTACAAAAGAGGGTTCTCAACCCCATTGCTCAGGTGCATTGATGGCACAGATTGACAGACCGTTCTTGAAGACATCCATGCGGGACACTGCGGTAATCATGCAGGGGGGCTGTCTTTGGCTCAGAAGGCTCTTCGATAGGGATTCTATTGGCCAACCATGAAGCAAGATGCGATCAAAATGGTTAAGAGTTGTGATAAGTGTCAGAGGTTCGCCAAGGTTCTACGAGTCTCACCAGCTTTCCTGCAGCAGATGGTCAGTGGGTAGAAGCCAAAGAGCTTGCTGAAATATCTACCATCAAAGTTGAGAAGTTTGTCTGGGAGTATATTATTTGTAGGTTTAGAGTTCCTTAGTAGATCGTGACGGATAATGGGACCCAGTTCAGCAGCGAACAGTTTTAGAAGTTTTGCAAAGACCTTGGAATAAAGAAGAACTTTTCAACTGTGGACCACCTTCAAGCAAATGGGCAGGTTGAAACGGTCAACAAGATTATCAAGCAAAACTTGAAGACTAAGCTGGAAGCAAGAAAAAGAGCCTGAGTTGATGAGTTATAGAAAGTGTTGTGGGCTTACAGAACAATTGCTCGTAATACTATTGGGAAAACTCTTTTCTCGATGGTGTATGGATCAAAAACAATGATTCCAGTAGATTTTAAGGTCGCTAGTCAACGCAGAGCAACGTTCAGACATGAGGATAACGACCATCTGCTCGCGGCTAATTTGGATTTGCTCGAGGAAGCAAGAGATGAAGCTCAAATGAGAATTGCAGTTTATCAATAAAGGGTTGCCAGATTTTATAACAGGAAAGTCCGAGTTCGAAGCTTCAAGCCTGGTGATCTAGTCTTGCGTCTCATCTTGCCTACTGCTTAGAAAGCTAGTGATGAAACTCTTGGTCCAAACTGGGAAGGCTTTTATGTTGTAAAGAGTAGTCTGGAAAATGAAGCTTATCATCTAGCCAACTTGAATGGGGCTAAAGTCCCACGACATGGAATGCCGAGAATCTTTGGCCATATTATGTTTAATTTATTCAGTTTATCTGACTTGTATGACTGTAGCTATTCTATCAGTAAAGATTCTCTTAGCAAAGAAATTTTGATCGCATCTTGTTCCTTGTTCAACAATTCATTGTTTTATTTCTACTCATGCTTTGGAAGGTTCAATTGCTACCTATGAGCGAGTAGACTCTGGAATGTGCAATTGCTACCTGTAAGCCTATACTCTGGAAGATATGATTACTACCTGTGATAGCCGGGCTTTGGAAGGTGTAATCAGTATCTATGACCTAAAAATGTCTTGGAAGGTCCTAGCATAGCCTATGAGTGACTAAGCTCTGGAATGAATGCTTATGGCTTGTGGACTTATAAAAATATCCTGGAAGGTCCCAGCATAGCTTGTGAGCGACCAAGCTCTGGAAGGAATGCTTATAGCCTGTGGACTTATAAAAGTATCCTGGAAGGTCCCAGCATAGTCTGTGAGCGATCAAACTCTGGAAGGAATACTTATGGCCTGTGGATTTTTATGTTCTGAAAGATACCAACACTACTTATGAGCAAGTAGGCTCTGAAAGGTGTGCCTATTGCCTATAAACTTTTATAAACCCTGGAGAATTCAAATGATCTAATTATCATATGACTTGTGGGCATTTGTGTTGAAATTGCAACTTAATTAATATTTGCAATTGGTTCAGATATTTTATAATCATTAGCGATCAGAGTTGCTCGTCATTCAATAATCAGCAAAGAACGAGGAAGTAAGAGCAAATAAAAGAAGTAAATTGTATCTATTAATTTAGAAGTTCACTAACTAAATAGTTTATATACAAATTGAGTTAAAAGAATTAAAAATTTCCTAAGTATTGTTGGGAGGAACGTCCTGCTCGCCTATGGCCTCTATTGAAACTTTGCCTTCATCATCAATAACGATTGGCTGTGAGGAACTTGAAGAATGTCTTAGATGAGCTAGTGGAGCACTATCAGAAGGGAGAGCTGATATTATTGCATATGAGGAAATCGGATCTTGAGAAGTTTCGCCATGCGACGTTGCTTGAATATGGCCTTCGGGCTGATTTGGGGACACTTTTGAGGTAGAAGGGTCTGAGCTTGAATGGGGAGCTAGAAGACTAGCTCTTAACTGAGCTTTTTCTACAGTCGCCCTTGCTGTATACATTTTTACTTCTTTTACAGCCTCCTACTTAAAGAAGGAGATGTCCACATCTGGCCACTTCCACCATAAGTTGTATAAGAATAGGCTGTCCGTTCTTTCTTCTGCTTCTCTTACTAAAGCCTCAGTACGGGCTTCAGCCCGACTGAGAGCCATTTGTGTTTTAATGAGCTTTTCTTTCATCACCATAGCCTCATGATGCACTAGCTCGTTCTTCTTCTCAACAGTGTCAGCTTGTTGCTGGTGAGAGACCATTTCCTCTTTCAGCTTCTTGTTCACTGATTTCAATGTCTTCTCCAGGTGCTAGGCCGTATCCAATTTCCTCTTCAAATCCTCATTCTCTTCCTTTATCGAGGTAATAGTGCTATTTTGGTACTTAATAGATTTCTACAGCTCCAATCTCTGTTTCATGGATTTTTCATGATTATGTTTCAGGTTGTGGAAGGCCTTCTGAGACTTTTCGACCTCCAGCTTGAGGAAGTCCACTTCATTCTGGACTTTGTTCTTCTTATCCTCCAGTGATTTTATCGTCGCCTCCATGGAAGCTTTCTCATTGAGCCAATTGAAAATTTCTCTGAGAAGTTTCATGTAGGTCATAGATGCCTAAAATAAGATATTAGCAAAGCGATAAAGGATGAAGAAAAACAATGAAAGTAACAGCAACAAGAATGGAACTTACGAGCAGGTCGTGGTAACCCAAGTAGTTAATCAGCTTCTCGCCCTTCATGTCTTCATTGTAAAGGGAAAGCTTTCTTGTACCAAGGAAGTGGGGCACGCGATCCAGGAGATCGTTATAATATACCCCGGCGTCGAAGTCCTGGATTTGTTCTTCGACAACGGGCTCTTTCCCAGACGTCTTTTGGCACTTTGGAGGGGGGGGGGGGGGTTCTATAACCCCCTTGCCTTTATCAATGCTCTGGGGGCGTGGAACAAGCGAGCTACTAGCAGTAGGAGCTAATCGTGCAAGGGGCTCCTTAGAAACATCTTTGCTCGAGGGTTTTTTCCCTATCGATTTGCCACGAGCAGAGGGTGCGGCAAAATCCTTTTGAGTAGACAACCCTGTGGTAGTTTTAGTGGTCGTTTGGGAATCAGGGGTGCTCGAAGCCTAATTAGTCTTCTTTGGAAGAGGTGGAAGATCAGCGGCTTCTGCTACTTGAACACCTTTTCCAAGAAGGGATTCCTCGAAGTGAAGCCGCACCATTGTTGAAGATTGGCCTTCGTGTGAGCTCGGTGTTTCCCCTCCAAAGGCCTCAAAAACAGAAGAAATTTCTTTATGTTTACGAGCCCCTAGGTCGAAACGCTTGTCGAGCAACTTTTGATGAGCTAGAAGGGCAAGGCCGTGTAGTTGAAGAAGGTGTTCAGAAGGCGGTTGGTCATCCAAAAGGGTTTTCACCTTCGAAAATTTCTGTAGCAAGGCTAAATCCTCGTTCGTTAGTGCGACCTCGCTCTTGGCAACGTCTACACAAAATAGGCTGAAAAAGGTCCAAGGACGAACCCAGTATGTTATTCTATGAGAAGAAGCCCAAGAGGCTAGTCAATTAGTCAAAGGTTAAAAGAGGGAATATGTGGTCGTTTCTTAGCCTGTGAACCCGAGTACATCTGGTCGTATGGCTGATCGTTTTAATTACTGAGTGACTGATTGTATCATTTGAACACATGTTTGATCGCGTGGTGGCCTAGTCACGAGTTGTGGTCACTAAGTCAATCTGATCGTGGTCAAAAACTGCTAGATAGTATTCTTTAAAGGCCATCAGAGTGATCAGGAAGTCTTCTCATCTGCTCGTTGGGTACAATATCTGATCGCTTGAGTAATCTGTTCGCTCAAGATGCTCGTTAAATTTGACTAGTTGACCTTTTAGAAAATCGAATCAATTTAATTCAGAAAATGATTCAACTTGCCTATTTTCATGCAAATCAAATCACGATATTCTCGGTAACTATTGCAGATACGGTGGAGATAATCTTGGGAGATATTATCTCAATTAATATATATTATTTTTTGCCTTATCTATAAGATTCTTAAACCTATTCAAATTATAACATTCCTCTATAAATAGGGGATCGAATTCATTATAAAGGACAACGAAGAAATACATATTGTTACTCTACTAGAATAAGGGTGACAGTCGTGGACATAGGCTTTTACTTTGCCGAACCACGTAAAAATCATTCTATTCTATTTGTTTTGGTCTTGGTCATACTTGTTTCGTCTGTTGGTTGTTGTTTCTCATGTATTGGGCTTAAAGAACCGGGTTTACCAAAATCAGGCGTCAACAAATATGGTACAGAATCTCTATCAAAATGTCTTCCGTTTAACTCTGTCACTCCTGCGGTGTGAGCCAAACTCTGATTCAAACAACTTCAATGCCAATGTTTGCTATAGTTTCAAAAAACATGTTCTGACTTCTTATTTTGAAAATAAAAATGAATGCTTGCTTGGTTCGAATTTCCAAGATTTCATAACAAATGAACTTCATTCCCAGATGTGTGAAGTGCTACCTAATGATTTGAGCCTTCTTATGAGACCATTAGTTCTACAATGCCATTTGATTGGTGAAGGTTCTCATCGCCATCTTTCATCATCTAATAGATTTGACATTGACCCAATGGCTGTACATAGCTATCCATTTGTTCTGAGGTTATATTTGTTGAAAGATTTTGGTTAATATTTTAAATAACCAATTTATTAAATCTTACAAGTACATAAATAATAACAAGTAATGATCGATCCCACAAGGAGTTATTATCTTACATTTAATTCTCAGTTTATTCAAAATAATTAAATTAAATGAAAGGAGGTTTTGAAATTGGGTTTTAAAATTAAATTGCAATGAGGAAACTAAATTAATTAAGGAAAATCAATACATAAGAACTTAGCTAGGATATTTTATCCACCACTAAACAATTCTTCAATCTATGAATGAATGAATGAATAAAATATAATGATATTAATGCATAATGAAGACATTCATGATAAGGTAATGATCATACTGCATGTCGTATTGATTTTTCTTTAGATTGTATGTAAATCACATGACGTCTGTATAAATACTTGTATTTTTAATTATAACTTAGCATGACGTCTACTTAGGTTTAATAATATGAACTCATTAAGAACTAGAAGAATATGAAGTCACATAAATTTTAGAATATGGCATCTATTCTAGGTATCTATGAATTTAGCCTCTCGATTGGTTCGTAAACAATTGATTATTGCCAATTAAGAATATTCTTGTTTGGTGTGCATCTTATTCTTACAACAAAATCCTAAAAACATGCTCTTAAGATGGCCAATCAAAGAAACAAAATAAATAGGATATTAAAATAAAGACATTAATTTCATCGTGCAAAAATAATACTTCATTAAAAATAATAATATATTGAATTCATGTTTAGGGCTTCAAGTTTGTCTTAACTAACAAGAAAATTAGTCACTTATGGCTTTAAAAGAAAACATAAAAATAAAAATAACTAAAGAAGAATAAACTGAAGAATTGGATCTACCGCAACCCAAGCTCTAATCTGCTTCTCTCTTTCTGATGTGTGTCTCAACTAAATGGAGAGCTCACCTATTTACAAGCGTGAGAGGTCGACTATGAATAGGTTTTTTGGCAAGAAAGTTGGGCAAGAAATGCTTGAATGAAATTGGAAATTGGACGATTTGGTGGTCACTACTTCTAATCAGTGTGTAACGTGTGACAACAAGCTACTACTATCTTGCAGAATGTGGTCGTGGTTTTTTCATCCGGCACCTCCAAACAGAGACTTAGTCGTTGGTTCTTCTTGCCAATTGATTCTTGTGCCTACAATCTACGACCCAACTACAGGTTATGGTCACCAGTTCTCAACATGCAACTCCTCCCTACGACTAATTAATGCTTCCTTGTTGTGCATGGTTTCTAAAACCCAATTTTTAGTCTCCTTTCCAACTTCGGTTTCATTTGTCAAATTGCATAATCAAGCCCTTAGGTTTATCTTAATTGCTCTTTTATCTTATTGTAACTAATTAATGATTCCAACATCTCATATGTTGTTCCCATTGTCTCGTGCTTCGAAGTAAGCACTTCGGACTAACAAGTAGTAATGGGTCTTAACACATTTTTGATAGGTATGTGTACATTATACATAACATTGGTCGGTGGCTCAAATCCATCAAGACAAACTTCAAGTTCCCACAAATCAAATTGGCATTAAAGTCATTTAAGATAGTTATCCCAGTTTAATTTATCATTGGCAAATATAAACATTAAGGGAGACGATATTGCTGAATTAAGTAATAATAAAATATTTTATTCAAAATTACATTCATACAATATCATAAGTTTTGACATAAAATTAAACATAATACATGATGCACAAATGATGAATTATGAAAAAAACTAAAAATAATTTCTATGTCACGATAATCTAACATACCATAGATAGGTGACACCGTAAGTAGACTAATATTTGTATGTTAGACTAAAACATTCTCAATCAAATAATATAATAAAATAGCTCCAATTCCTATATTATTTTACTACAATTTTTTGGTTAGAAAGATAATTAACAATTAATTATTTCCTTTATGAGTATAATTCATCATTTCGGATTCTTTGGATTTAATTCGAGAATTACCGTTGTAGGGTTGGTTAATCCCAAGATACATTTAGGAATCCTATCTATTAGGAAGTCAAGCTTTATCAACCTATGTGGATACCATCTGGAGGGGGACGATAACAAAACCGTCTCAATGCGCCATTTAAGTTTCACGATATTGAGTTAATGATGGAGACCGCATGATATATTATTATATATATCTCTTTCCCACTCACTGTTTTAGGATTAGAGTTTTCTATTTAATATTACTAGTTGTCATCTTAGATTATTAAAGGCTAAGATATGTCATCTAAGTTACTAAAAATTTGTGTTCCTAGAATCATCATCCTATTAATACCTAATAAATTACTATATTTTCAACTTTTAAAAATCTAATTTATTATGCTCGATCTAATCTGTATAATATAATCTCTTTAATTATAAAGACTAGAATTAATGTGAAATTTCTTAATTTTAACTAATTAAAATTTAATCACATTATAAATATCAATTATGCGAAACATTCCTTGTAATCACATTATACTATATTTTCAATTGGTTTACCAATCTAAATAAATTAAATAATCTAATTAAATCATCCAATTTTAAATTTTAAAATTTAATGACATTGTAAATACCAATTGTTTGAAATATATATTTATTTTAATCACATTAAAACTAATCTTATATTTCTAATTTGTTAACCTAGGATTTTCAACTTAAATCCTAACAAATTATGAAATTAGTATTCGATGTATTATTATCTTTATTTTAATTAATAAACTATTTAATTGAAAAAATAAATAATAATACATGTATGTATATATGTTATAATGTAACGAGTAGTCACTTCATGATTTTATATGACAAATTTTTAATGTATATACATGTTATAAAATTATACATTCATCTCATGAAAAATAATTAAATAAACATTTGTATGACCTAATTCTTCAGTTTTAACAATCTAAATCTAATTTTAAGATTACAAAATTAATCAAGACATTCTTTGGACTTCACTTATAGTTTTTATGATTTTCATGAACTTTCTTAAGCTCAAAATAAAGTTCAATTTAATTATAAAAAATCTTCATCAAATGAATTGACTTAGAAGCTCATTTCTTGATTTTTATACCCAAGAAAAATTATTCAAACTTACAGACAATTTTTAGGATAAATTACTAATTAAATGAAAACTTGAAAACCTCGGAAAAAACCAAAAATGGACAGCGTATAGGCTGCTTGGAAACAGCCTACGGCAGCAGCTTTTTGGTTGGCAAGTGGCAGCAGCCATGTGCACCTGGTGCAGATAGGATGCTGCACTTTTTTCAATGTGCATGCCTCCTGGTCGGTTATGACAACCAGACTGGTTAAAACCAATCACCAAACTGCACACTAAACTGGTTCAAAACCAGTCACCCGCCAAGCCACAACAGCCCAGTCGTTCATGTTGGTTGCTGCCGTTCGGTTCACAATATGCACAGGTGTCATAGACAGCACAAAGCAGCATTACATGTTTTTGAACACAAAACTGCATTGCCGCGCAGCACTGGTTCAACCGAACGCACGCAGCCCTGCATGCTGGTTCATAAACCAGTCATCAACATGCACGAAACTGGTTCAAAAAACCAGCCCTGCAAGTTGTCATCCAGCCCAGCCGACGTATAGCCCTTGAACCAGGTCCGCGACAAAACAAAAAACCAGTCACTCGCACATCGACCGTGAACACCATACCATATGGGTTATTGCATCCGTTCGGGCACCATATGTTCAAACGCACTGCTTGGGTTCATCACATGCACTGCCAGCGTACCAGGTCCAACCATGGGAGCTGACAGTTGGCCGTGCACGAAGCAGAAGCGACCAAACCAGTCAGTGTGCAGTACCTGTTTTGTGTTGCTTGCGCATCCAATGCGCACGACACTGTTTGGTGCAATTTTGCATCAAATTGGGTGCAAAACCAATTTCATATTCAATCGCAATTTTTAATCCAAAATCAGTGACAAAATTTCAGCCCAATCCGCATCATTGGTTGGAAAAAAAAAAAAAACCTAAATCTCTTATTACAACGGAAAAAAATTGACACAAACCACTTATAAAATTAATTTAATTAATTAACTAAAGAACTATATAATTAATGATCGAATCAAATAATTAACAGTTATATCATGCAATCCTTATTCATAACCCTAAACATGAATAAAATACATCACATCATAATCAAATAAAAAATATAACAGTGTCTACTCAATAATATACAAATCAATATAAAATATATTATTTAAAAATTATTGATTTTATTGGAACTTGTCTCTAATATCAATTGTAGGGAAAAACAATAACAACAATTGTTTTGAAAAAATTTAAATATGCGGAACATTGAGTTTCAAAACTTTTATAAAACTCAAAAACACTGAATCCATAAAACAGCGAAATAAAATAATAAAGTTAAATAAAAGATTAAATTTTTTACTTTTTATATTGATATTTGTGGATTGTTCATCACCTTATTTTCCTTGATATGTCTCTACACTAAGAAACAAGTAAGTGAGCATAAATATATAAAATTATGCTCACTAGCATTTTATTTCTTTTCCAAAAAGAAAGATAAAAACGATGTGTAAAAGGTGAGTGCTTAATTTGGTTATATAAAGAAGAAAAAAACATATTATTCTTCTCTATATTTACTGTAAAAAAAAAAAAAAAAACTTTTATTTTCACAAATTTTGCTACTTATGTAACACTTGTAATTGGACGGGTCCAATTATAATATTTCATATACACATTTCTTATAGTGCAATGAGTTATCAAGGGGATTAGATGGACTTACAGTTTTGAACTCTAATAATATTGAAATTATTAATTAAACCCTTTAACTAAATAATTCACTATTATTAACCTTAGAGTTACTCCACTAAAAATCTAAGAGTTTGGTTATGCGAAAAAATGAAACTATAATGAGTAGTTTCCGTCTCTAGGTTTGACTTCGTATAATAAAGTAAATTATTTTCACTGAAGATCGTCATCATTTTGATAAGAGTGGTCACTACTATTAACTAATCAATCCACTGTTGAAGGGACCCGACCTGGAGCAAAGTCGTAATACATTTTTATTTCCTAATAATTTAAAATTTAGGATAAAAAAATTTCGGCAGCACAACGACTGTTTTTCCAACATTTTTAACATTTTTAAAACATCTATAAATCAATTTATAAATACTTCTAAATGTATACATTCTTCTCCACTTCCAATTTGAACCTCAGGTCCATCTCAAAATTTATATTCAACCACAAATCAAAGTATTTAAATCAAAACCATTTCGAACTTAAAAACATTTTAACATGTATAAAAGCGTAAGTATTAATACAAAATCAAGAGTATTTATATAGGCAAAATTCATTATACATCAAAACATTTACTTTAAATTTACAGTTGCAGTCATTAGATGTGCTCGCTTAACTTTGCGCTAGAAATTTCTCGCCTTGAGTACTTGTTCCTGCACCTGAAAATGTTTTTCATAATAACAAACTAGAAATAGTGAGCTAAAAGAGCTCAGTGAGTGTTATGCATTTCTATTTAAACTTTCATTTAAAAAATATATCCTCCCTAAAAATCATTTGGAAAATCTACGTTTCCTAATAATTTATTCAAATCGCAAATCTCATAGTTTTGTGTATCGTAAATCTCATATACAAGTTTACTTGAAATTATAAATACATGTATCGTAAAATTCATTCCCTAATATGCTTTATTTGAAATTCATTCGTAACATAACATGAGTTCGTAAAGTGTATCATCAATCATAAATCATGTATCCAATGGAACCTATGGAAATCATGATTACCGTCCGATCCTAGGACACCGGTGGAAGGGATGGTCAATCTTAGTCATAAGCTACTATGCTGCGAAATGTTACCTCGTCTGGCATAGGGTATCAATTATGATAGTATCTTAAGTGCGCGCAGAGGGCGACACGACAGACTTAATCCCCTTATAGTTAGTGGACTTATCCCCCATTGACATACCATATGTGCAATAAGATACTTTGATCGCATTTCAGTCATATCTTAGTCATATAATAAGGACTAGGGTAACCATTGGTTTTGAAAACTTTCTTTAACATTTAATATGCTTGCTAAAAATAATCAATCATAAAAACCTATTTATTCGATTTGATGCTAAAAATATTGCATTTCATCAACAATTTTATGCAGTAAACATTTCTTTATATGCATATACAAAAGCATTTTTAGAATAACATTTTAATATAAGGTTCATTTCGATACCAAAATACTTAATCATTCATAATGCACTTTAATAGCATGCTAAAAAGAATAAAAAGGCCTTTAAACATTTATAAAATACTTAACATTCACATTAAAGCATACTAAAAATACATTTATCATTTCGTAAAATAATTTACTCTCACCGATTTTTAACTCACCAAAAATTCACAACTTCCTAGCTCGCGATAATTTTACAATTTCAAATTCCTTCGCCTTCTCGATACCTATATAATTTAACATTCTATTATAAGCACTTCGTAACTAATTTATTCTTGAAATCATTTCTATCAACATGCATTCAATCACATAAATGCCTAATTACATAAAAATTTTTGAAACATCATTTTTCAAATCGCAACAACACCAATTATATGCATTTACTTTCCGTTCGAATTTCTTAGTATTCAAGTATGCCAAACACCTCATTTCAAGTCCAAATTTCATGTCAACAGATCCAACACATTTTTGAATTCTATTAGTCTATGTTGGTCGAACATAACATAAAAATACCATTAATCTCATTTTATTATTTTCTCACCGAAATTACAAACATATATCTAGGGGTGTAAATGCAAGTCCAAATAATAAAATATCACCTTTATGCAATTGACCAAAATTTTGCCCCAAATTAGCCATTTAACTTTCAAATGAATTCTTTTCAATTTCCTTATTAAATTCATCATCAAAATAGCCCATAACATCATTGAAAACATCTAAAACAATTTTTCATCACCCTAACATCAATATGGCAGCTCATCACTCAAAGTTTTACTTCTAATTTCAACACTAAAATCCATCATAACATTACATTTCTTTCAAGTTTTTACACTAGAATTCATATGCAATCAATCTCCACACTAATGAGGTTTCAAATCCTAAATCTCAAACATATTATCACAACCAAACTATCAAAAACCATAAATCCAAAAATCATCACAAACTAGTTTATGGAAAACTCAATTTTTACCTTTCAAACTAACCTCAAATGGTTGGATTTCACTCTTAGACTTGAGTATACCTCATGCATGTTGAATCCCTTCGAAAATAGCTTCAAAATCTGTAAACCCCTCTTCTCGATATTCCACTCTCTAACATTAGAAGTCCAAATATGGTAATGGAAGTATTAGAGTGGTGAATAATGGCTTGGTGAGCAAGGTGAAATATCAATAAAATTTATGAAAGTGTGGAACACTAATAAGGAAATAAATAACACAAAGGGAAAAATGGTCATTCTATAAATAAAAGATAAATAACAAAGTGATAAAGTTGTAGAAAATTCATGAAGTTAAATAATTGCTTCTAACACTTAGAAAATTTCTAAGTAAAAACTAGATAGTGAAAGGGGACACGGATGGAAATTTAAAAAAAGAGGGGATGTAATGGCCATTTAATAAAAGATTCTTACATAAATATGACACTTAGTCATTTGTTATAAGCAAAAACAAAAGAAGAAACGTGAGAGAGGGAGATGTGAGGGACGGCTAAGGTGGAGAAGAGAAGGAAGAAGATCAAAAGCCTTCCAAGTGGTCTTTAAAGCCTCCAAACCCCATTTTCAAGCAAATTCAAGCTAGTAAAACAAAACCCAAGAAAACACAAAGTAAGTTACCATCACCTTCTTTAAACTTGATAATAGTGGAATTGTTAGTTTAATTGATAATTAGGTTGTTGGTTGGTATGATAATTGTGTAGCTTGTGGTAGATTGTAATTGATGTTTTACACTTAAAATAAGTGTAGAACCACAAGTGTGTGGCATGGAATCTTAGATGGCATGTTAAAGTTTATAAATGTTAGCGTAGGATTTATGGATGGAAACCACAAACTTGTGATTTAAGGGTTGAAAATGTCAAATAAATGGTAGATATATTGTTTGATGAAATGGTTGAGAGAGATTAACTAGTAAAAGTGAAAAAGTAGTGTTTGTATGTGCGTTAAGGACATGAAGATCAGTAGATAACCTTTGAGTTTAGATGGTTTTGAACTCAAATTTAAGCATGAATAAGGTTAGAAAAGCATCTAGAAATGATAGAGTTGTTAAAGAGCTAGTTTTGGGCAATTTGGGAATCTCGAGCTCAAACCATGGGATAGAGACAACCTGTGCAATTCTGACATATATGGGATTTTTCTACACCTCAAATGATGTCTAGGATTCATAGAAAATCATAGGTTTTGAAATGAATCGATTCCGATAAAAATTACGCAAGTTATGGCCAAAATAGTGCCGTTAGAGAGTCGATAAGTGAAATAACTATGTAAATGCAATTTTTATTGCATGTAATGAATTTAGTTTATCATAATTAGGTAAAAGGAGCTTAGATATGAAAGAAAAACCATCGTCGCTCGTTCGATGCGAAAAAGTGCATCGAAAAGTGCCCAAAACAGGACGTTTTTCTTAGATTTGACATAGCAAACGATAGAATTTTTCGACGCAATTTGACGTGTGATCAGAATGTGAGATAAGAGGACCGTAGGAAAAAGAATGAGAGGAAACGGAGCCCCGAGCAGGTTGCTGCATCGCATTCTGTTTTGGGGTGTCAAAAGAGGCTTAAATTTGTGATTTTTCGTTTCGGGTCTCTAAAAATTATACGGACTACGCGAGGGTTTCCTTAGGGGTCTAAAACTGAAAATTTTGTGAAAAAATTGAACTTAGAGAGTCTTAGTTGAGTTAAAATCGAGTTAGAAATGTTATAGTGTAAAGAGTTATTAATAGAGAAAAGTGTATTGGAAATGTTATCTTAAGTTTTAAGTTATGTGACTAAGCAAGTAATGACAAGAAATCGATATGTAGGTGACGGGCAAGCGAGTGAGACACGAGAGGCTTGTTGAGATAGTTGAGCTTGCGTGGAGTGAGGTAAGTGTTCTATCACTTGCGCTATCGTTCTTCCTTTAAACATATATATATATATAAATATATATATATATTGTTGTAGTTAAATCATTATAATAATGATTTTCAAAATTATGAGTTAAAGCTTTGTAAATGACTTTCACATTGGATCTAGAAAAGAAAAAAAAATGAAAAGTTTTCGAAAAGAAAGAAGTGAAGAGTTTTGTAACCATGTGTATACTCTTAGTTTACATGAGATTTAGTGCTACGTGACGAGGTAGAAATTCTGCACGTAGTTGGTTAGATTTATAATTTTGGGCACTATGGGGCGATGAAGAAATTTCGCTCGTAGTCGCCAGAGTTACAATTCATATATAGCACTACAATCGTAATGAAGAAATTCTGCATTGTAGTTGTTTAGAACTGAGATGATTTCACACTACTCTTGCGATGAAGTAAATTCCGCTTGTAGTGGTTCAGATATTTTATTAGCTTCACGTTTGGTGTCTTGTGAAAACTGCCATATGATGGTTTGAGTATATTATGGGTATACATGGAGTTTTAGAAAGAACAGTTTTCTTTTAAGCCAAAAAGTTTGATAAACGAATGAAGTTACAAATTTTAATGTAGTTTAAATCTTGATGTTATTACCATCCGTTGAACTAACCTTTTTACCTTTGTGCTGCTTATATAGTGTATTAGGTGCTTGTATAGGTGACGCTACACTCAAGACACCGTGTCGATTGCTTTAGGTGGGCATCGAGTGAATGATGTGCATAAATTCTGAACATATTTTGGCTTTGTAAATAATAAAATTTAAGGATTGTATGTTTGAGAACATGTAACACTTATTTGATATGTATATATATATATATATATATATATATATATAAATGAGACATTCGCACATGTTACACACTTGACACACGATACATTATTATAATATACATATACGAATGCATAGGCATATCATTGAATGATTTGTGAAATTGCATGATTGTGGTTATAAGAAGTTGGGAGGTGATTTGATATAGTTTGAAGTGTGTTTTCTTTACAGGTTAATTTTAGAAATGTTCAAAATACAATCGTTATACTGTTAAAATTTTTACAAAACTCATTTTAAGGAAATGCGAAAAATTTACACCAATCCCAACTATTCTAAAAGAAAACAACATTTTTAAGTTATTATGAGTAAACCGACAAAGTATTCTAGGGGTTCGCTTCTCGGATTTCTCCAATCCGATGAGTCGGATTCAAGAAGTCCGTTGAAGTGCCCGACAGGATCCTCCAGACAAAAGCCTAAAGAAGGTCTGGTTTGGGTCCTGTCAAAATCACTTTAAAAACAGCTTTCAATCCATCATGCAAGCTGCTACCTCCTTGTTTCTTCCTTGGCTGAAATCTTCTCTTACATGCATGGAAATCCTTCATAAAAATACGGCTTCAAACCTTTTAAAATAGTTGTTGTCTCTTTTAGTTTCTCTCGGCCAAAACACCTTCTCAAGACCGTGTATCTCCCTTGCTTCTCTCTTGAGTTTGTTTTCTTTCCCTCGGTCTGACTCTTCTCTTGATCGAACACCCTTTGTTCCACTTTTGTTTTGAGTTTTGGCTTTGTTTGACCGAGAATGCATTTTGTCTCTCTTTTCGATTTCTTGTTGGAGCTTCTCTTGTTTTCTCTCTTTATGTTTTGCGTGTGTTTACCGAACATAATGCTTTCTCTTCCTTTTCATTTGTTTGTCTTTCACTTAATTTATATGTTTGACAATTTGAGGTCACTTGGCACACTTCCTCAGCATTCGCCATACACTTGTCATCTTGTTATTCCACTTGCTTGTCAAATGTCTCATATGCATGCATTCTTCCTCTCTTTTCATGACACTTGTCAACTTGCATGCATCCATCTTGCCTTTTGTCACTTCCATTGTAAAATCCAAAATCCTGATCGTCGATAAGGGAATTATTTTTCTGATTGGATCGCGGTTCGATTGAAATAATAATAAAATTTTCGAGTTCTATAGTATTCGGAATAATTAGTTTAGAGTAATAAAAAAATAATCTCGAGAGCATGAGGTCGAATTCGAAATTATTTAATAATCCCGAAGACAAAAATCAAGTCGTAAGCGGATTCCTGGACGGACGGATGAAATTGGATTCGAGCTTGGCATCGGAATAGGAGAATGCATAGGAAATGATAAGCGAGACAAGTGCATGTGTGCCACGTGTAAGGCATGCATTGGATGTTGAGACAAGTGTTAAAATGGAAATGAAAAGTGTGACAAGTGGCAGCATTTTATTATTTAATTGGAAATCTATCAAAAAATATATATATATATATAATAAAAGAGGCAGCATTTACATCTCGGTCAGCAGGGTGTTTATTGAGGAAATAGATCAAAGTGAAAGCATGGGATAGAGAGAGGTAAGGGTCTCGGTCTCCATCTCTCAAGCTCAACCAAAAGCCTCCAGTTTTTGTTTTCTTTCTTCTAACTCTTTGTTTCTTCCTTTAACTCTCCAAAAGTCAATGTTAGATTAAAAGAAAGAGAGCCGATGAGTGTGTGATTTAGAGCAAAAAGAGTGAGTGAGAGAGTTCGGTCAGCATCCAAGCAGCGAGTTATCTAGTTGCATGTGAGTGTTTCAGCCAGATCTGAACTTGCATGCAAAGACTGATTCAAGGAGTAAATGACCCAGGTCGTGAATGGAAGAGCAGCAAGGTGGGTGAGCTGCTGCCAGACCAGGAAGTGCTGCTGCCAAGCGTGGAGTTACTGCCTTTGCTGTCAGGTGCTGTGGCTGCCGAGCGAGTGCTGGAGCTGCCGTGAAGCTGTCCTTGTTGCTGCCAGGTGCTGTCGCCGTGTCCTGCTGCCTTAGTGAGCTGCTGTCGTCGCTATTGAAGCGCATCAGCTGCTGTCGCGTTACTGTTGCCGCTGCTATCATTGCTGCTCTGCTGTCTTGCTGCCGATTGCATGTGTGTGTGTGTGCTGTCTTCGTAAGTTGCTGCTGTCAAGTTTATTCAAGTGCATTATTTCAGAGCAACAAGGAAGGATAGCTGGTTGGTGGAAGAGACAGCTTGCTGTCACGAAAGTTTCGTCGCCGTTCGGAAGTTGTTCGGAGCGAAACTAGTAAGGTAAGTGCTGTCCCATTTCCGTTATTAAGACATTTGATAATTAGTAAAGTGAACATGTGATTAGAGTTGAAATAATTGATGATATTATGTTTGGGTTTAGGATTGAGAACCTCGTTAGTGCGGAGGTTCGTTTGATTTGTTTCGTTATGTTGACGATTGATTGTCGATGTTGAAAGTTCGTGAATTATTCGTTGTATGGGCTGTTATGATATGATAAAGGGGCTGTCATGTAGTGCTTTTATTTCAAAGTTTGTTATCACGAAAAAGGCTTCATTTTAGTGTATTTGAAAGTATCGAAATATCGTTCGAGCGTTGATTAATCATTTCCGAGCAAATTGGTCGAGTTTTCCACAAGTGCGAATGTTTTTAGTTTGTGATTTTCGTTGTCGATTATGCAAGTGTTTATGATGTCAACTCGCTGCCTTGAGATGTGTTTAAGCCCATTTTAGTGTTAAGTCGATGTTAGGATAGTTTAAGATACGTTTAAGTTAATCGGATAGTTTTAGTTTCGCGCGAAATCATTAAATTGTCGAATATGGAGTTGAATCGGAAAAATGTATATTTGTTAAGCTTGCTGCTATATTTTTCTCGCTTACGCTTTATCATGTTTGAATCCTTGTTTGCCTTGATTTAAGTTAAGTCACGAATATTATGGACGATAAGTTTATTTGGAAATGAAGGAAACGCGCGAAACGTTAAAATCGATAAGTCGCGATAGTTAGTTAAATCGCGTAAGTTTTATGTTGGTTGTTTAGCTCGCTTATTCTTTTGTTGAATCCATTAGATTATGGCTTCATGATGTTGCTTTGGATTTGATTAGCATAGTTCGTCATGCTTATGTTAGCATGTTAACTTATTTAGGCTTCGATAAGGCGAAGAAAAGCGAAGTTGAAGAAATAGCGCGAGGTAGAAAATCCGATCGTTTCCGTGAGATAGAAATCGGTGAGTGTAAATTGTTTTATGAAATGATAAATGCAATATGATTTCTATATTATTGCTTTCATGCAAAATTTAAACGTTTTAATATTTAAATGAATTTATATAAATGATATACGCTTTACAGGAATGTTATACGTTTTGAAATGTTTTTATATTTATACTTAAAGTAATATTGATCGTATAATTTGTTATTGAAATGTGCTTTTATGTTTCGTTTTGTAAGCGAAGGAATATGTTTTACAAGTATTATTTTAGCATGATAATGTATTTCAAAACCAATGGCCACCCATCTCCATTATGAATGAATTATGACTGTTATGCGGCCGAAGTGCTTTATTGCGCGTATGGCATGTCTGTCGGGGGAAAGTCCACTAACTATGGGGGGGATCGAGTCTGTCATGTCGCTCTCTACGCGTATATAAGGTACTATCATGACTGATGCCCTATGTGCAGCGAGGTAACATACCGCGGTATAGTGGTTATGACTGAGATTGTACGTCCCCACCACTGGTGACCCAAGACCGGGCGGTGATCATGATTTCCCCGGGTCCCATTGGATATATGTTTTATGACTGAGGATTGATTATGATTTTATGAACTTATTTATGAACTTATGATTATGTGATGAATTAATTTTACGATGTTAATAATCTTGTATCTTGTTTTCAAGCAGATTATGTATAAAAATGATTTTATGATATTATAAAATGCACGTTTTAATTAAATTATTTCCGAACTTAGCTATTCCAAAAAGTTTTAGAAAGGAAATTTATTTAGAACTGCATAACACTCACTGAGCATTTTTAGCTCATTATTTTCTTGTTTATTTTGTTTTAAAAACTCCCAGGTGCAGGTTCGAGTCCTTCTGGCGGCAGATCTTCAGCTCAAGAGTAGGCAAGCTTATCAGGCGACCGAAACTGTGAAATTAAAGTAAATTTTTGTTGTATAACGGATTTTAATGTGATGTAAATATTTAAGTTTTATCACTTTAATTACGTTATCATGCATGTGGAATGTTTTCTTTTAAGTTGAAATGGTTTTAGTTTTAAAGACTCGAATTGCATTGAAATGTGGATTTTGCGATGGACCTGAGGTCCCATTTGGAAGTGGAAATGAATGTATGCATTTTGAACTATTATTAATTGTTTTACAAGTGTTTTGAAAAAGTTGAAAATGTCCGAAAAACAGCCGTTATGCTGCCGAAAATTTTTCACCCTGAATTTCTAATGATTAAGAAATGAAACTGTTTTACGGCTTAACTTCACGGAGTCCTTTTAAGTCACCTACTTAAAGACTGTAAGGATTCTGTGGGGTGCCGGGAGGGCTCCGCTCGGATCTCTTCAAGGGATATCTGGGTTGGGTCCTTTCATCCATGCATTCTTCCGTACCTTCCAATTTCTGTATTCGAAATCATATTTGGTCCATCTGAAAATTTATGCTAGAATTCAATTTACCCATCCAGATATTCTGCTAAAATTCGATTGCACATCCGGGCTATCTGAGAATTCTATCGGAACTAAATTCACATATTTGGACTATCCAAAAATTCTGTTAATATTTTTCGTTCCACTGGGAAATCATACTAGAATTAAATTTAACATTCGAAACCATCTCCAGTCTACCAAAAAATTTTATTATCCAC
Organism: Dimocarpus longan; assembly: GCA_022984855.1. Taxonomy (NCBI): domain Eukaryota; kingdom Viridiplantae; phylum Streptophyta; class Magnoliopsida; order Sapindales; family Sapindaceae; genus Dimocarpus; species Dimocarpus longan. The sequence goes on along the minus strand of CM041015.1, from coordinate 15,541,535 downwards.
TTCCAGAATATTTGGAAGTTATATTATAGCCTATTTTATCATTTTCATACTTTTGGGAATTTTATTAATTATTTTCGAACTGCCTAGTAATCATTCTGGAAATTCAATTTTCACATTTGGGCGTTTTAAATCATTTTATTATTCCTAAATAATCTAAAGGGTATTTTCATCTGATAAGCTTTAGATCACTTACAATATATTCAGATAGATTTATCTTTGATCCGTTTCAGTTTCTGTTAACACTAACACAAATTTCAGAACTTTTGATTTTAAGGTTTGCTTTCCGAAAATTATTATTCATACGGATACGATTCACCTAAAAAATCAATTCACATGAAATTACTATTCATAAAAAAAAATCACTTTTAACGATTTCCGGGGTCCGTTTCCTAAAAATCACTATTCACTCAAAAATGCTATTTACTTGAAAATACTATTCACACGAAAATACTATTCACAAAAAAAATAATAAATTATTTTTTATAAAACGAAATTTTGGATTTTATAACTGTAATCAAGTCAAACCTTAGAATACTTTATAAATTTTACCACTGTGACATGGTGGAAGTGGACCAAACATGACGGAGTCTGTAAAACCCAAAATCGCGTCTGATAGAAAATAAATTATTTTTCGGTGAGTAGTATTTTTAGATGGAAAGGAGGTCCGTATGAGTAATATTTTTGAAAAATAAATTTCTGGAAATATTAATTTAGTTATTGTATAATTTCTAGATGGACCGGAAATGGTTTCGAGCATGGAAACGTAAAAGATTGAAACGAATGCATGAAATGGAGATAAAAAGGACACTTGGCATTCAAAGAGAGGAAGAGATAATGGACTAGTGACAAGTGGCGTGAGCTTATGGTAAGTAGATAAAGTTAAGAATAATTAATAATTAAAATGGATGAGATAATTAAGAGTAGTTTTGTAAAGTAAGCAATAATTACGATTGGTCATAACAAAGAGTAGGTGAACCGAGAGAAAGTATATAACAGAGTGAGATTGCTGTTCTATATTGTTGAGAGAGACAGAGATTCTATATATAGCAGATATTTTGAGTAATTGAGTGCAATCTTTAAAAGTCCAGTTCATTCAAAGGGATAGGAAGAAGAAGTAAGAGGGCAGCGTGGTTGGAGAGAAAGGAAGAGCTATTTTCTGTCAAGAAAATGAGTGTTCTACCGTGAGAACAACAAGGGTGCGGCGAGTTGATTTGAAATGTTGGAGAGCTTGTTCATGTGATTTCCAAGTCCATCAAGCTGGCCTGTGAGTTTGGAGCAAAACTTATCCACTTGAAGTTGATTTGAGAAGGTAATAAATTAATTTTCATGGTTTAAATTGTGTAAAGGTTGGATTGTATGAGATGAGGTTTGGGTTGAGTATTTAAAGTCCTAAAGTGATGGTTGATGATTTTAGCATAATATCTGTTGAGGCTAGTATAGCTGTCGTGCTAGCATGTTGATGTGTTAAGAAATGAAAATGTAATGTTTTGAGTTTAAAGCGAGTTGAGGAATGCGAGCTATCATGTAGGGATATTTATGTATTAAAATGTCAAGTAATTATTCTGGATGAATTATAGATCACGTTCTGCATTTTACAATGTACTCATCTCTAGGTTGCGAGTTAGAGTTGGATTAAGGCAGTAGATCGTGAAGAGTGAAAAGAGTAAGCTAATTGAGCTGAGCAGTGCTCGCAGTTTTGGAAGAGTTGAGTGGCGCCAACAACTTGTAAGGTTGAGTTGGGCTAAGGAAGCAGCTTGCAGACCGAGTTGGGCGAGGCTAATGGTCTGTTGAATTGTTTAAGTTGAGCTGTATAGCAATAGCTAGAGAAGTGCAAGCTGGATTAGAGCAATAGCTCGCTAAGGGCGAGTTGAGAGAAGCTCACAGTTCAAGTTAGTCTGGGCTCGAGTAAAAGCTCGTAGGCCGAACGAGCTGGACGGTAGTTTGCAAAAAGCGAGTTGTATGGAGCCCACAGCTAGTAACGAGCTAGCTAGAACAGCAGCTCTCAACAAACGAGTTGGATAGTGCTCAGTCTATTTCAACTTGGAGTATAGTGTTTGTATGCTTGAATATTGAAGAGTTACAAATGGTATACATATGAGTATGATTAGAATCGTTTTGACTTGAAGATTTCGTTTTAATATAGGTAAAACGTCGAGCTAGTGAAAGGTGCGAAAGAGTGGTTGCTATATGTTGGAAGCAAGTAGCGAGTGTGGTTAAATTTCAAAGTTTTTACAAATTGATAAATTGATATTCGTATTTGTTTAATTTAGTATATAAGTTATTATATCAATTTGATTATTTTAGCATGTTTTTATTTTATCTAATGCATGTAAGTTTATGAAATAGATATTATGAATGTTTATATACTTTAGAAACAAAGTAATTTATTTATGTTTATCTACATGCGAATTAAAAGACATGCTAAGATAACATTTTTCGTGATAAAGAGAAAAGAAAGTTTTAAGTAGCATAAAATATTTTAATGTCTTTGGTTTACCCTATCCTCAGTTACACCCGGCCGTAATACCCTAGCGTGTACGATAAGATAGTTGGAAGAGTCACTAACTTTAGGGGGAATGAGTCCATGTGTCGCCCTCTGCATGTATGAGATACTGTAGATCAACTTGATGTTAAAGGGAATAGTGATCCCAAAGTTTTCCATATCTACGACTACACATGGTGATAGTTCTCGAATTTTAGTGGCATGTCTTCGTACTGTCACAAAAGATAAGTTTCATTGGGTTACCATATAAAGCTAGTTAAAGAAACAAAGTACGTCTATAGAGCCAAGTTTTAGAAAAATAAGAAAAGTAAATTTGAAATTACAGATAAAAAGTATTTATTTGCATCATGCAAGTTTTATAGTTTTCAATAATAATAATAATAATAAAGAAATTAGTAGTTTTTCCAACCTATTATGGGAGGAATAATAGTTATAGAGTAAAAGTTACAACTTAATAAAGATTTCCCACTCACTAAGTTTATACTCACCAATCTTTATTTTGTTTTATAAAAATCCTCACCAGGTGTAGGTACGAGCAAAGTAGCTGAAGAATCTCCATCAGACGTGCAAACAAATTAGAAACGTGACATTGCTGCACTAGTTGATCGTTTGAAAATATCATGTATTACATATATTCCTTTTTAAACTTATTACACGTTTGTAAATAATATTTTAGATGATACATTTTTATCCATAAATCTTAGTAAGTATATTTTAAAGTTTTAATCAAATTTTTGTAAAATTTGTTTTTGTAACGGTTAATCCACAAAGAAACATTTACACCCATTTTTGTGTGAGTGAAAGAGTTTCTAATAAGTTTTAAAAGCTTTCAGCAAAGAAAATGGCTTAACTTTATGGAAATTTTCTAGCCAGAAGGGAGCCTGACTGGAAGGCCACCGTGGGGTTGCTAGACAGGCTGTCTAGCTAGCTAAGTTAGAGGGGCCTATCAAGTTTGGTGTAAGAGCAAAGATTTTAAGTGTATTATATATTTTTCGAGCATTTTCTTATTATTTTTCCAACATCATGTATTTTATGACCGATAATCTTATTCGAGTGTAGTTAGCCATGCGTTATGTTGGCTGTGCTTGTAAATGGAGAGCCGCAGATAATGCTCCACCTGCTGCTTCGGAGGTAGAGGAGCAAGTAAATGAATCTGTAAATGATTTGCAACCAGAGGTTCCAGTTGAGCCACCGGTAGTAGAGCTCGAGCCAGATTCGATAGAGAGGCTGGCTCAAGTTATTCAGAGGTTGAGGCAGTGCACTCCGGACGTCATCATAGAGATGGCACATAAATTAGGTGTCGATGCATTTGACGGAACAAGGGGCCCAAAGGTTGCAACATAATGGTTAGACAACACCGAGAGGGTGTTAGAACAGATGGAGTGCAACGATCCCCAAAAGGTGTCTATTGATTCATTCTTGCTGAGAGCTTCAACTAGAGAGATTGGTGGGATTCGGTAAAGAGGAGAGCATCCAGTCAAGTCCCTTGGGAGAGATTCAAGGGCGTATAGGGACGCCAAAATTGAAGAATTTTACAGTTTAGTGTAGGGTAGCATGTCAGTGGAAGAATATGAAAAAAAGTTTACCGAACTATCCCGAGTGGCACCCTTTATAATGAATGATGAAGTAAACAAATGTCAAAAGTTCGTTCAGGGTCTAAATCTGAAGATTAGGGCATATGTGGTAGCCGTAGAATATAGGGAGTATGGGCAGTTGGTAGAGGCAGCCTTGAGAGTTGAGAGGACTGTGCTGGGTAACAGAGAGCAAGTGCAGAAACCAAAGCGCAGTCAGCGATCATGTTGGTATTCAAGGGACTTCAGCAAGACTCCCAGGACTGAGGACTGGAAGCAAATCTAGATGGTTAAGTAATAAGCAGTGGAGTCAGGGAGCCGTATTCAGTCAGAGTTCAGTTAGACCGCCATCAAAACCCCAGAGTAAAGGTGATACTCAGAGCAAATTAGGAACATGTAGGAAATGTGGCAGGTTACACCAAGGAGAGTGTCATATAGGTATCATCAGATGTTATCATTGTATTCAAGAGGGACACTTCATGAAGAATTATCCTTAGAGAGTAGTTGGGGGTAGTGGGTCGAGACCGATGACTCAAGGACAGCCCAGCAGAGGTCAGTCACAAGACGTGAGAGATCCACAGATGAGAGGACCAGGGACTCTGGTTCAATCGGGCAGAGGTTCTAGTAGAGGTGCTCCACCCAAAAGGCAGCGAGAGAGACCACGTGCTCAAGCCAAGGTGTTTGATGTGACGCAATAGGAGTATGAGGCTACACCGAAGGTGGTGACAGATACTGTAACAACTTTTGATACTGATGCTCATATTTTGATATACCTTGGAGCCACGCACTCTTTTGTTTTTAAAGATTTTGCCAGACAAGCTAATGTGAAGTTAGAACCTTTAGAATGCAGTATGGTAATGGCTACTCCCACATGAGATTCATTAGTTGCAGAGAGTGTTTGTAGAGATAGTGACATTATGATTGAGGGTAGATCATTTCCGGTTAGTTTGACATTGTTGGATATATGTGACTTCGACATTATATTAGGCATGGATTGGTTAGCTATGCATCATGCCATGGTGGATTATTTTCAAAAGGAAGTGAGGTTTAGTTCATTAGGGAAACAAGATGTAGTATTCTGGAGGGAGTGTAGAATGCTTCCATCTCGTATCATATCAGCCATGACTGCTAGAAAGATGTTGAAGAAGCAATGTGCAGGTTATTTGGCTTACGTGATAGATTCGACCGAGAGGAAGGCTCGGATAGAGGATATTTCTGTGGTTATAGAGTTTTTAGACATGTTCATAGAGGATCTTCCAAGTTTATCTCTAGACAGGGAAGTTGAATTCGAGATTAATCTAATTTCAGGAACAACATCGATTTCCAGAGCACCGTATAGAATGGCACCTACAGAGCTGAATTGAAGATATAGTTAGAAGAATTGGTGGATAAGGGTTTTGTCAAATCCAGCGTATCTCTTTGGGGAGCACCAATGCTCTTTGTTAAAAAGAAGGATGGAGACTGTGTATTGATTATCGAGAATTGAATAACTTAACTATTCGGAATCAATACCCACTTTTGAGGATTGATGGCCTGTTTGAACAATTACAGGGAGCAAAGGTGTTTTCTAAAATAGATTTGAGGTCGGGATATCACTAATTGAAGATCAAGGAGATGATGTTCCTAAGACTGCCTTCCGGACTCGTTATGGACACTATGAGTTCTTGGTTACGCCTTTCGGGCTAACCAATGCACCAGTAGCATTCATGGCATTGATAAATCGAGTGTTCCATGAATTCTTAGATAAGTTTGTTAAAGTGTTCATTGACGACATCTTAGTGTACTCTGGCAGTAGGGATAAGCATGCTGAACATCTGAGATTAGTTTTACAAACATTGACGGAGTAGCAACTGTATGCCAAATTTAGCAAGTGTCAATTATGGTTGAATGAAGTTACATTTTTGGGTCATGTGGTTTCAACAGATGAGATTAGTGTTGATCCTCAGAAGATAGAAGCGATTGTAAATTGGAAACCACCAACTACTGTAACTGAAGTAAGGAGTTTTCTAGGGTTGGTAGGATATTACAGAAAGTTTGTCGAGGGATTTTCTAGGATCGCCATCCCGTTTACGAAGCTGACCATAAAATAAACGAATTTTGAGTGGTCAGAAGCTTATCAGAAGAGTTTTGATGAATTAAAGGCGAAATTGACCACAGCTCCTGTACTTATACTCCCTTCCAGAAAAGAAAACTTTATAGTGCGCAGTGATTGACGCATCTCAATCCAGATTTCTTCTAGACTAGCATCCGGTAGGCCTCGTCTGGCACTCTAACAGACCTCTCTTAAACTTTACTAGGCGACTAAGAGAAATCCGCGAAGTAAACCCTGAAACTTACCCGTTTAAGCTTTGCTTCGAAACTTCTTTGATTTTATTGTTATGAAACTAGGTGGGTTCATTTCATTTTAAACTCAATTTACTAAATTAGAATTTGAACTAAAACCATAAAAGTAACCATTTTCTTTTACAAAGTTTAAAATCATTTTAACAAAAATCCGACAGCATAACGGTTGCATTTTTAAAGTTTTCAATTTCCTGCAAAGAAAATACACTCCCAAATAATTTCAAACATAACCCAACTTCTTTATTTCCACAAATATGTATCTCAACAATCCTTTAATCATTCTCATAAAAGCCACAAGTGATAACCAAAATTTTTCATATCATCGAAAGTTTACAAACTATTTACATTACAAAAATATCATAATACAAGTTTTCGAATGATTCTCACAAAGTTGCAAAAGTGATGCATGCAAACAATTTGTTTCTAGTTTTAGCAAAATGCAAAAGTGATCCATGAAATGCATCCGTCGAGTGACCACCTATTTCGACGAAGGAGTTCTTTCGCCTATTTCACCCACGTAAGTACCTAAGGAGAATTCATGAAATACAACAAGGAAATGATGAGCTCATAGAAGCTCAGTGAGTACTTCAGGATTTTGATTTAAGTTTTATACTTTGATATAAAAAATTTAAGATGAAAAACTAATAAGCATACTTTAGATACAATTGAATGATTTAACAAAAATTATAATTTTATTTCGATATTAATAAAATCTCAACTTAAATCTTTACTTTCTAAAACCACCATTCGTACCCCTAAATACTCTGATCACACGGCGACTAAACTGTTGCTGCTCAATGTGGTATGTCACGTGGCGATTTTCAACTGACATCACCATGACGCTACTGAGACATCTCGACAACTACGTGTGAAATTTTCTGTATCGCAATTCGTAGTGCAAGATAATCTATAAATCTTGGCAACTATGTGTGGAATTGTTTGCATCGCGAATCGTAGCGCTAGATAATATACAAATCTGAGGGTGTATGCATGGCCCTTGAAAAGCTTTTCTAATAAGTGCAATAAGCACAAAATAGCTTGTCTTTCAAAACTTTTGGCTAGAGTTTTTAGAACTCGACTTCTCATAAAAACTTCTTTATTTCCAAATTACATTGGAATAATTATAATGGTCTTATAAATCAAAGGAAGAACTTGCACAATAATGAATCAATCATAAACCTTTTTAACAAACAATAACCTCACATTTCATAATAAAAATAGTTGTGAGAGGAGTCTTTAGTACTCACCTGGATTCAGAGCTTATTAAAAAGCTTCAACAGGCTTCTTTTGCTCCACTTGCTTGCTCCTCATCTACACATCATATTCTCATTCAAAATATGCTAAAATAAGCTACTCAAGCTACAATTAGAGCTTCCAATGCAACTAACACAATACAACACCCTTTTGACTACAACTCCCCCAACTTAGTTTTAACTTAACCAAAGCTTTAATTTTTCGATTTCTTTCCATGAACCTCATTTATTATTACCTATGAACACCTGCATACACTCGAAATAATTTTCTGAAGCTTGAAATAAAAAATCCCCATTTTAGACCCCCTCTGGCTGAATGCTTGCTAGGGATCAATCCCTAACTTTTCTTCCATCCATTTTTCCTCCAATCATCTCTCTAACTCTCATTTAGGTCAGCCAAAATGCAAATCCGAAAAGAAACAACCGCAGGGTGGAGGTTCCTAGCCAAAAACCCATATTTTTCACTATTTTTTCATGCCAAAATTTACCATTTTCATATTCTAAACTCAATTCTCTTTTCATTAGGGTTCTTAGACTCATATATGCTCAATTATAATCATACATCACATAAAAATGCAAAGAGGAAGTGACATTGGATGGTGCCCATCAATGCCCTTCATCTAGCCTAAACAACACTCTTGTACCATCTCATTTTCTTTTTCAATTTTAACACTTCCATGTGATTTTCTAACTTCTAAGATGTATGAATTCAAGCTCATTTGCATCAAAACTCAATGGAATCACACATCCCTCTTCATGGCCGTGACTACACACATACACACAACACATTGATTTTTTCAAATTTCCAAGATTTCTACTTGATAATTCTCTTAGGCATTTCATCAAACACCTTAAATGCAACCTATTTTGATTAACATAAACTTAAATCAAATTTTAGGGTTTCATTTACATAAACCCTAACTTTCATTTCTTGGATGAAACTCTTGAATCAAGCTTCCTTTTTAACTTAATAGGGTTCTAAACTTGTTTTAGATACAACCCCAATTAAATTCATATAAAAACTAACCCAATCTTCAACATCCATATCAAGCCCAACTAATATCAACCTTAGATAAAATGATGATAACTTACCTTAATTTTGCTTAAACTTTGATCTTCTAGCTTAGATCACCTCAAAATCTTGATTTGGAGCTTTGAAATGGCTTGGAAGTGGCCTTGATCTTCTCCCCCTTTAGTTGCTGTCTGCTCCTCTCTAACTCTCTCAAATTTTTCTAAGTGTTGGATGACCAACACAACACACTTATATAAAGCTCTTATTTGTGGAAAAATGACCGATTTGCCTTTCTTTAAAATTTATCTTACTATAAGGTTAAATCAATTTCTAAAATTCCTACTAACATCTTATTATCACTTATAAGGATAATATTTATGAATTTTAACATTTTCACCCCATAATTTATCTACTAATACTGGGAAGTCCAAAATTAAGAATAGGGGCTTACAGTGATGCTTCGAGGCAAGGTTTGGGTTGTGTTCTGATGCAAGACGAAAAGGTGATAGCTTATGCTTAAAGGCAATTAAAGAAGCACGAGCAGAATTGCCCAACCTATGATCTAGAGTTGGCCGCAGTGGTGTTTACATTAAGGATCTGGAGACATTACTTGTATGAAGTTCGGTGCTAGATATTTACTAATCATAAAAGTCTCCAATATTTGTTTAACCAAAAAGAGTTAAATATGAGACAGAGGAGGTGGTTGGAGTTGATTAAAGATTATGATTGCACCACAGAGTACCACTAGGGAAAGCAAATATAGTAGCTGATGCCTTGAACAGGAGACCTACTAGCTTAGTAGCACATTTAAGAGCAGGGTATGTTCTGTTGTTAGTAGTGATGAGATCTATGAGAGTTAATTTGGAAGCAACGAATACAGGTGCATTGCTAACAACATTCCAAGTTCGACCAGTACTCATGGATAGGGTTCGAGAATTACAGATTTAGGATCCTCAGTTGATTAGGATTAGATAGGAAGTGGAGTCAAGTTGGTGGGGAAATTTCTCAGTGAAAGAAAACGGTACACTAATGATGGGGTAGAGGTTGTGTATGCCAGATGTGGCAAAACTCAAGAAGGAGATTTTAGATTAAGCTCACTTCTCAGCATATGCTATGCATCCGGGAAGCACGAAGATGTACTATACCTTGAAAGAACATTATTGGTGGAAAGGTATGAAGAGGGAGATAACTGAATGTGACGGGACCCTTCTCGAATTCCTTTTCTAGACCCGTGAAAGACCCTGTAGCACCCCAACAGCACTCCAACGAACCCTAACTTAGTCCGAAGAAATCCTGTCGAAGCATAAACACTTATTTAAATCTTATTTTGAATGCATTTTGATAGGTGGCAAGGGTGAAAATTTTTTATTTTTCTGATGAAAATCCGGCAGTATGTCGACTGTTTATTCAAAAATGCCACCCTACAAAATTAAAAAAAAAAATTAAAATACATTTCCATAGCAAATATTCTCAACTACCAGGGGCCTCTGGCCTTCATTCACAATCAGTCACAACATGAATATACATCATTTCGAAAATTTGTGGAAAATTCGATTTTCTGATCAAAATATTTTCATAAAACGTGCATCCAATAACTGATATGTATATTTACAAATGTACATCATTTACACCATACTTCATATACAAACATGCATGATCAAAAGTGTGAGCTATACAATAAAAATAGTCGTCTGTCACTCGATTTGCGCGATAGTTTGAGCCTCGTCTATTGGGTGTCTCGCTCCTGCACCTGAGGGAATATTTTTAGATACAAGAAAAAAAAAACAGTGAGTATAACTCAGTGAGATAAAAAAAATTAATAAAATTGAAGTATTTTCTAATATACTTAACATAATCTCATTCGAAAACCATTTTTGAAATTCATTTTGAATTTCTTTATAAAACTTTCTCATTTCTCGCCTTGATGGTAACCCAGGGAAACTACTCTTGTTGTGGCCGCATAAACCTCTAGCTAGCCACTAGGAATTAAGGAATCTACCCTATATAGTCATCGATGTATGAACTCTAGGCATGCGTTACCCCTACACAATCGGTCTAAACTACACTACCCCATACGTGCAGAGGGTGACTCAATTGACTCTCTTTTCCTCTCCAGAGTCGTCCGGACTCCTCTCTCAGTTAGTGACTCTCTCTCATCTACCATGCACATATAAAGCATCCATCTGGGTACTCAATTGGGGCTAGGGTAAACCATCGATGTACTAAAATACTTTTCTCAAAATTCTCAAATAATCTCTGTTTAAAGGCAAAAAGCCTAAAAACTTTAGTTTCTCATAAATTCTTGAATTGAATGTATATTCAACTTAACACTTCAAATAATATAATCTAAATATGCTACAATATACAATATAATTACATAATCAAATAAGTACATATAATAATAAAATGAACTTTAAGCAAAACTATGCTTGGAGAGATTGAATTTCTACTCACTAAACGCCCTTCAATAGAAAGTGAACCTCCTTCGAAACCCTTCGAAACCTTCCGCTTTCACCCTAAAACATTGAATACTCATTTAGAATCACTTGAATCATTAATACAAAGCTAGAAATCACTAAAATTCAACTAACTCTATTAACTGCGATTTACGCCTAAACCTTCGCAACTAAGTTTTAACTTATCATAGGCTTACGAATTTCAATTTCTTTGCACAGCCTTATTTATTATCACCTAGGGACACTCCGGAATGGTTACCAGATGCCCGGAACGTAAAATCGCTATTTTTGACCCCCCCTAAAACCGAGGCTAAATTAAGCCCCTTTCGAGCAATTTTCTTCGCTCAATTTTTACTCAAATCATCTTCCTAACTCGCACTTAAGTCACCCATAAAACGGTTTCGAAAAATTCGAACTATCGAGGGTTGAAACCTATGAAAAATGCCTATTTTTTAATACTTTTTGATGCACAATTATGGCATCGAAGAATGCATTTACATTATCAACTCACTTTACGACTACATAGGTGCACTTTTTAAGCCATAACTTATTCAATTTTTATCGGAATCAATCCCTTCCAATTTCTATTTTTTGCTATGACATTTAGGCATGTTTTGAGGTCTAGAACAACTCCAATTAAGCTCAAATAGGTCAGGTGTTTATACCTTCTTTAATTGCCTATTCTTTCATTCTAACACAATTTCACACTTTACTAGTTTATAGGCCATTCATGCACCCATTGTGGGGTCGGGGATTTGCCTATACTGGGTCCCTCGGGCTACCCCAGGTTTGCCCCTCTCACCCACTCACTAGGTACTGTTCCCTCCCCTAGGGACTTTCTCTCGCCTCCCCCACCTCTCGAACCTGGCACCAGGGGCTTAATACCAAATTCTTAGAGAAGTGGGTACCAATTGAGCCACTAGCTCAATTGGTACCCACTTCTCTAAGAATTTGGTATTAAGCCCCTGGTGCCAGGTTCGAGAGGTGGGGGAGGCGAGAGAAAGTCCCTAGGGGAGGGAACAGTACCTAGTGAGTGGGTGAGAGGGGCAAACCTGGGGTAGCCCGAGGGACCCAGTATAGGCAAATCCCAGACCCCACAATAAAAAGGCGCCTTTTTATTGTGGGGTCTGGGATTTGCCTATACTGGGTCCCTCGGGCTACCCCAGGTTTGCCCCTCTCACCCACTCACTAGGTACTGTTCCCTCCCCTAGGGACTTTCTCTCGCCTCCCCCACCTCTCGAACCTGGCACCAGGGGCTTAATACCAAATTCTTAGAGAAGTGGGTACCAATTGAGCATTGTGGGGTCTGGGATTTGCCTATACTGGGGTCCCCTCGGGCTGGCCCAGGTTTGCCCCGCGAGCCCACTCACTAGGATATCTCGGCCCCCCTCACTGATTTCTTTCGCCTCCACAGGTGCTCGAACCCATGCCCTAAGGGTCTTAGGCAAATGGGAAGCACACCTGCTACCAATTGAGCTACTAGCTCAATTGGTAGCAGGTGTGCTTCCCATTTGCCTAAGACCCTTAGGGCATGGGTTCGAGCACCTGTGGAGGCGAAAGAAATCGGTGAGGGGGGCCGAGATATCCTAGTGTGACAGGCCCCTTTCTAACTACTAGTTAGGCGACCTGCCCGGCAACCCCACGGTGGCTCCCCAGTCGAGATCTGCTCTGACTGGAAAGTTCCCGTGAAGCTAAGCCTCTTTTCTTTTCTAAAATACTTGAAATCCTTTTTATTCTGAAAAAGGGTGGGAATTTTGTTCGTTGAAAATAACTTTATGAAAATAGAATTTTCACAGAAAACCGGCAGCACAACGGCTGTTTTTCTAAAATTCCACCCTGTAAAATATCTCATAAGACCTGTATAATTGTATTCACAAACAATTTCTATAATCAATAGGCCTCCGGCCATTTTCAAACTCATAATCATGCAATTAAGCGGAAGTAACTTGAATGAATCTTAAAAACGACATGCATGATATTTACATAAAATCCTTAACTCAAAATAATATTTTTCAAAACTAGAGAATCTGGAAAATGATAGTAAATACAATACATGATGTTATGCTAGAAAATAGTGCAATCTGGTCACGCGTGTCTAGTTGGCCTGTCCGTCCGAAGGAGATACGTCAACCGCGCTACTCGCACCTGCACCTGAGGGAGGTTTTTAAGAAAACAGGAAAACAGTGGTGAGAATAACTCAGTGAGTGGGTAAATTTACATAAACTGTACTTTTGCTTAAAAATACTATTCCTCCCAAAAATAGATTGGAAAACTATTACTTACTTACTTTTTCTGAAAACTGGATTCTCGTTTAAAAACATGTGAAAGTTACTTATCAAACTTTTCTTAAAACTTTTCTTATTTTCTTACTAGCCTTATCTGGTAACCCAGGGAAATCTTGTCCTTCGTGACGGTGCGAAAACACGCCACTAGGATAGGGGAACTCTCACCATGTGTAGTCGCAGATGTGGATACAACTCTGGGATCGCGAATCCCTCCAACATCAGGCAGATCTACACTATCCCATACGTGCAGAGGGTGACTGACAGACTCGATCCCCCCAAAGTTAGTAACTCCCCCCATCTACCGTACACGTATGGAATACTTTCGGCCGGGTGTAATCTTAGGGGCTAGGGTAAACCATAGGCATATATATAAAAATGAAATCTCGGCAATATGCTATAATATCGCAAAATAACTTTCACAATTACTATCTCTATGCATGTATATAATTTCAACTCGCTCAATTACTTTATTAAAGAATATAAACATATTCATAGCATCTCATATAAAAATATACATGCATTTATAAACGATAAACTGAAAACTATAAACTTTTACTAGAATCTCAAAATCTTTTACTTGCTAAAACTGATTGCATTCATAAAGTAGAATAAATGAAAACTTTTAAAAATCCACACTCACAACTTGCTTCCAAAATACTTATCACCGTTTCCCGCTATGGCTCTCGTTCGATTCCCGATTCACCTACAATTGATTTCGATCGAGATGTCGTTAAAACATAACTTGTGCGCAACTAAACTTTAAGCCATACGAGGATTTAGAAACACAATAATTCAAGTGACTATCCTCGCACGATAACAAAACGGATAATTCATATTCGCACGCAAAAACTATTTCAAACCGATTCGATATCGTGACTTAAAAATATTCGAAACTTTGCGGTTATAGAACCGACAACTATGCCATTCGAATCTAATGTAACATCATCAAAAATCAGATTTTAATGAATTCGCTAAGCAAAAGATTCGAAATTAAATGACAAACTTAAAGCTTACGCGATTTCACTAATCATCGCGATTTATCGATTTTACGCGTTTCGCGCGATTTCTTTGTTTCCGCTTAAACTTATCGTCAATTTCCACTCGAGACTTTACTTAAAACACGGCAAACGAATATTTAATCATGATTAAGCACAAAGAAGAAAAACATGGCAGCAAGCTTAATGCATATTCATTTCCGTTTCCAACTCCGAAATTTCGATAATTAACGATTTCGCGCGAAACCAACAATTATGCGATTAACTCTATTGAAACTCAAACTATCTTAACTTCAACTTAAACACTTTAACGGGCTTAATAAAAAACTCGGGGCAACGAGCTAACATCATATTTACTTTGATATTCAACAATGCAAATCACAAACTAACAACGCTCGCATTCGCGGAATATTCAACCGAATCTCTCGGAAACGGTTTCTAAATATCCGGACGATTACCCGACACTTTATAACACTTTAATACTATCTATTTTCCGCGATAACGAATGTGAAACTAAAAACATAACTCAACAAGGAAATGGGGCAGCACTTACTTAATAGTTTCGCTTCGAAACGGCTTCCGAACGGCGATGAAACTCTCGCACATTCTCGGCAGCAAGCTGTCCCGTTAGAGGATGTTTCGTTTAAGCTTTGAAATGGATTCTTGGCCTGACCACTGTTCGGCAGCAGCTTGGACAACGGCTTACGATGACGATACGGCAGCAACGTGAGCACGGCAACAACTGGCAGCAACTCAGCTCGACAGCAACTCAGCTCAGCAGCAACTCAGCTCACGGCAGCAAGCTGACAGCAGCTGGTCAGCACGTGCAGCACCAGGCAGCAAGACAGCATGGCGACAGCAACGTGACAGCAGCTTCCCTTCGCCGGCAGCAGCTCACGCTAACAGCACCTTGTTCAACAGCGGCGACAGCACACAGCAAAGGCAGCAATGGCAGTCGGTCAGCTCACGGCAGTAAGCTCACCACTTCTCAGCAGCTGATCGCCTCACCTTACTTGCATGCATGGACCGATTCTCTTCTTAGCTTGATTAAAGAACATAAGCAGCTGCTAACCTGGAAGAATGGCTCACAGATTTGGTATTATCTCCCACATGCAGCTCTCATTCTCGCTCTCTCTCCTTTTAGCTCACAATCTCTTGCTTGCATGCATTGCTTCTTGTTTCAGATCTGTTCTCGATTCCTTCTTCTTCCATGAGCAGCAGCTCACCTTCTCTTGCTTGCATGCACGATTTGCTTGATCCAGCTGGATCCTAGCTCACCCAGATGTTGCATGCAGCTGCTGGATTGAAGGTGTTGTCGCTCCTCTCATCCCTTACAGCTCACGGCTTCAACTTTCAGCTCACGATCTTCCTCTTGGTTCCGATCTGCTCCTCGGTTTCTTTGCTTCTTTCACCAGATGCAAATGATGCTCTCGGTCTCCGTTTGTCTATTTTTCACTCTCGTATTCTCTCTTTCACTCACGAGCAGTAACTCTTTTGTTTTTGGTTTTGTCTTGCATGCAATAGTGGTGACCGAGCTTAGCATCTTCCTCTCTTTTTCTCACTTTGGATGCTGTTATGGAATGAGACCGTTGCAAGCTTTATTTTTCTTTATGGAGACCGGATGATAGCTTCTCATTATTCTCTCTTTGGATTCTATTTTTTGCTATAATAAGTTGTTGACCGAGCTTGTTATTTGCTTCATTCTTTCTTCAATTCCAACTACCAATATTAAAAAAAATGGCTCTTCTCTTGCATGTGTGACATGTGTCACAACATGCAATAACTTAAGTGGATTTCATGCATTCTTGCTTTTTAAGCTCGGATTCCGTTTCAGTTCGTCCGTCCTGGAATCCGCTTTTTAATCGCTTTCGCCTTTGAAATAATTTATAAATTCCGAACCCGTCTTTGCGAACTCGAATTTATTTCTCTAAATCGAAAATAATTATTCCAATTATTTTCGGACTCGATATTTATATTTTTCCGATCGGATGCGATCTATCGGAAAAATATTTCGCCCTTCGACGAACGCGGTTTTGGGTTTTACAATTCACCCCTCCTTATAAAAATTTCGTCCTCGAAATTTACACAACTTTCATGCAATGCATTTCAGCACTAGAATTTATCAAACATACTCAATACTTGCTTGAATTATAAAAATTCACAACTCGAATAACGAAGGATACTTACTTGTATCGAAAAGATGCGAATACTGAATGTGCATCTGCTCTTCGTGCTCCCACGTGGCCTCTTCCACTGCATGATTTCTCCACAACACTTTAACCAACGGAATAACTTTACTGCGAAGAACCTGATCTCTCTTATCAAGAATCTGAACTGGGGTCTCCTCATAGGATAGGTTCTCCTTGAGTTCCATTGGTTGTTCTGAAATTACGTGCGAAGGATTTGCTATGTACTTACGGAGCATTGAGACATGAAATACATTATGGATCCTGGAAAGTTCTGCTGGTAGCTCAAGTCGATACGCTACCTCACCTACTCTGCCAATCACTTCGTAGGGACCGATATACCGAGGGCTTAACTTACCTCGCTTCCCAAAACGAATTATTCCTTTCCATGGAGATATCCGTAGGAATACCTTATCCCCAACCTGGAACTCCAAATCCTTCCTACGCTTATCTGCATAACTTTTCTGACGATCCTGGGCTATCTTCAGATTGTCCCGAATAACCTTGATCTTATCTGTAGTCATCTGAACAAGCTCGGCCCCAATCAACTTTCTCTCGCCCATCTCATCCCAACATATCGGTGTCCTACACCGTCTTCCATAAAGTGCTTCATACGGTGCCATACCGATACTAGCCTAATAGCTGTTATTATAGGCAAACTCGATTAACGACAGATGAGAATCCCAACTTCCTCCAAATTCTATCACACAAGATCTGAGCATACCCTCTAAAGTCTGAATGGTTCGCTCAGACTGACCATCTGTCTGCGGATGAAATGCTGTACTGAAATGTAATCGAGTACCCAATGCTTTCTGGAGACGAGGCCAAAATCAGGATGTAAATCTCGGATCTCTATCTGATACGATCGACACTGGAGCTCCATGTAATCTCACGATCTCATCAACATACAACTTAGCCAATTGATCCAAGGAATAAGTACTTCTGATAGGTAGGAAATGAGCTGAATTCGTAAGTCGATCTACTATCACCCAAATACTATCATAACTATTTCGACTCCGAGGAAATCCTACCACAAAATCCATAGTAATACGCTCCCATTTCCACTCCGGAATGGAAAGTGGCTGAAGGAGTCCTGATGGCCTCTGGTGCTCGGCTTTCACCTGCTGACAAATCAAACATCTTGACACAAATTCAGCTATCTCTCTCTTCATACCTTTCCACCAGTAATGCTCTTTCAAAGTATGATACATTTTCGTACTTCCCGGATGCATAGCGTATGCTGAGGAGTGAGTTTCATCTAAAATTTCTTTCTTGAGTTCCATCACATTTGGAACACATAGTCTCTGTCTCATCCTCAACGTACCATCATCCCTGACTGAGAAGTCTACTTCCTGTCTGATTTTGACTAACTGAGGATCCTGAATCTGCAACTCTCGGATTCTATCCACGAGTACCGATCGAACTTGAAAAGTAGCTAACAATGCACCTGAATTCCCTACTTCCAATTTAACTCCCAAAGATCTCATCTCTACTAACAATGGAAGATACCCAGCTCTTAAATGAGCTACCGAGCTAGAGGGTCTCCTACTCAATGCATCGGCTACTACATTTGCTTTCCCGGGATGGTACTCTATGGTGCAATCATAATCCTTGAGTAGCTCTAACCATCTCCTTTGTCTCATATTCAACTCTTTCTGAGAGAACAAATACTGAAGGCTCTTATGATCTGTAAATATCTGACATCGAACTCCATACAAGTAATGCCTCCAAATCCTAAGTGCAAAAATTACTGCGGCCAACTCTAGATCATGGGTTGGGTAATTATGCTCGTGCTTCTTTAACTGCCTGGAAGCATAAGCTATCACCTTTCCATTTTGCATCAGAACACAACCCAAACCTTGCCTCGAAGCATCACTGTACACCACAAAGCCTTCATTTCCTGAAGGAAGAGTAAGCACTGGAGTTGTAGTCAATTTTGTCTTCAATTCGTCGAAATTCTTCTGACAGGCTTCTGACCACTCAAACTTTGCTTCCTTTCTGGTGAGCTTCGTCAAAGGAATGGCAATCTTAGAAAATCCTTAGACAAATTTCCTATAATAACCTGCCAAACCTAAGAAACTCCGAACCTCAGTTACGGTTGTAGGCGATTTCCAGTTCACAATCGCTTCAATCTTTTGAGGATTAACACTAATCCCATCAGCTGAAACCACATGGCCTAAAAATGAAACTTCATTCAACCAGAACTGACACTTGCTGAACTTTGCATACAATTGCTGCTCTCTTAACGTCTGTAAAACTAGTCTCAGATGTTCAGCATGTTCTTCCCTACTGCCCGAATACACCAATATATCGTCAATGAACACTATGACAAACTTATCCAAAAATTCATGGAACACCCGATTCATCAATGCCATGAATGCTGCTGGGGCATTGGTTAGCCCGAAAGGCATAACCAAAAATTCATAATGTCCATAACGCATCCTGAAGGCAGTCTTAGGAATATCATCTCCCTTGATCTTCAACTGATGGTACCCTGATCTCAGATCTATCTTAGAAAACAACCTTGCACCTTGCAACTGATCGAACAAATCATCGATCCTCGGTAAAGGATATTGATTCCGAATAGTCACCTTATTTAATTCTCGGTAATCAATGCACAATCTCATACTTCCATCTTTCTTTTTAACAAAGAGCACTGGTGCTCCCCAAGGAGATACACTGGATCTAACAAAACCCTTGTCTACCAATTCTTCCAACTGAACCTTCAATTCCTTCAACTCTGGAGGTGCCATTCTGTACAGTACTCTGGAAATTGGTGTCGTTCCCGGCATCAGATTAATCTCAAATTCAATATCTCTATCCGAAGGTAAACCTGGAAGATCTTCTGGGAACACATCAGAAAACTCTGCAACCACAGGAATATTTTCTAGCTGAGTCTCCCTCTCGGACGAATCTATCACATAAGCCAAATAACCTGCACATTTGCTTCTTTAACATTCTTCTGGCGGTTATGGCTGATATGATATGGGATGAAAGCATTTTACGCTCTCCTCGGAATACTACATCTGACTCTCCCACTGAACTGAACTTGACTTCTTTCTGAAAACAATCCACCACGGCATGATGCGTAGCTAACCAGTCCATACCCAATATAATGTCGAAATCACATAGATCCAACAACATCACACTAACTAGAAAAGATCTACCCCTAAGTACAATATCACAATCTCTACAAACACTCTCTGCTACTAAGGAATCTCCAGTAGGAGTAGCTACCACATATGCCTTGATTTTCGGATTCAGGCCCTGCACGAACTTATGGTACTTGTTCACCTCATCATTCACTATAAACGGTGCCACTCGGGACAATTCAGTAAACTTCCTCTCATACTCTTCCACTGTCATGTTACCCTACACAAGACTGTAAAATTCCTTAATCTTTGCGTCTTTGTATGCCCTGGGGTAGAATTTCTCATTAAACTCTTCTTTGAACTTTTCCCATGTGACTTGTTCGATTGCTCTTCGCTTGACGGAATCCCACCAATCTCTAGCTGACGCTCGAAGTAAGAATGAAGCAATTGACACCTTTTAGAGATTGGTACATTCCATCTGTTCCAACACTCTTTCAGTATTATCCAACCACTCTGTTGCAATTTCTGGACCACCTGTTCCGTCAAAAGCATCGGCACCAAGTTTCCTTGCCCTCTCAACGGTGGCGCTTGGTGCTCGAGGCCTTAGCCCTTGGATAACCTGGGCTAATCTCTCGATCGGATCTTGCTCAGGTTCTACTACTGGTGGCTCAACTGGAACCCCTGGCTGAGGATCATTGACAGACTCATTTACTTGCTCCCTTATTTCTGGAGTAAGAGGTGGAGCATTTTTCGCGGCTCTCCTTGTACGCGGACGACCGACACGACGCATGACTCACTGCACTTCGTATAATGATTGAGAAATACTATGAAAATTTTTGAAAATCATGTAATGCATTTAAAACCTTTGCTCTGATACCAACGTTGACAGGCCCCTTTCTAACTACTAGTTAGGCGACCTGCCCGGCAACCCCACGGTGGCTCCCCAGTCGAGATCTGCTCTGACTGGAAAGTTCCCGTGAAGCTAAAAGTTCCCGTGAAGCTAAGCCTCTTTTCTTTTCTAAAATACTTGAAATCCTTTTTATTCTGAAAAAGGGTGGGAATTTTGTTCGTTGAAAATAACTTTATGAAAATAGAATTTTCACAGAAAACCGGCAGCACAACGGCTGTTTTTCTAAAATTCCACCCTGTAAAATATCTCATAAGACCTGTATAATTGTATTCACAAACAATTTCTATAATCAATAGGCCTCCGGCCATTTTCAAACTCATAATCATGCAATTAAGCGGAAGTAACTTGAATGAATCTTAAAAACGACATGCATGATATTTACATAAAATCCTTAACTCAAAATAATATTTTTCAAAACTAGAGAATCTGGAAAATGATAGTAAATACAATACATGATGTTATGCTAGAAAATAGTGCAATCTGGTCACGCGTGTCTAGCTGGCCTGTCCGTGGCCTGTCCGTCCGAAGGAGATACGTCAACCGCGCTACTCGCACCTGCACCTGAGGGAGGTTTTTAAGAAAACAGGAAAACAGTGGTGAGAATAACTCAGTGAGTGGGTAAATTTACATAAACTGTACTTTTGCTTAAAAATACTATTCCTCCCAAAAATAGATTGGAAAACTATTACTTACTTACTTTTTCTGAAAACTGGATTCTCGTTTAAAAACATGTGAAAGTTACTTATCAAACTTTTCTTAAAACGTTTCTTATTTTCTTACTAGCCTTATCTGGTAACCCAGGGAAATCTTGTCCTTCGTGACGGTGCGAAAACACGCCACTAGGATAGGGGAACTCTCACCATGTGTAGTCGCAGATGTGGATACAACTCTGGGATCGCGAATCCCTCCAACATCAGGCAGATCTACACTATCCCATACGTGCAGAGGGTGACTGACAGACTCGATCCCCCCAAAGTTAGTAACTCCCCCCATCTACCGTACACGTATGGAATACTTTCGGCCGGGTGTAATCTTAGGGGCTAGGGTAAACCATAGGCATATATATAAAAATGAAATCTCGGCAATATGCTATAATATCGCAAAATAACTTTCACAATTACTATCTCTATGTATGTATATAATTTCAACTTGCTCAATTACTTTATTAAAGAATATAAACATATTCATAGCATCTCATATAAAAATATACATGCATTTATAAACGATAAACTGAAAACTATAAACTTTTACTAGAATCTCAAAATCCTTTACTTGCTAAAACTGATTGCATTCATAAAGTAGAATAAATGAAAACTTTTAAAAATCCACACTCACAACTTGCTTCCAAAATACTTATCACCGTTTCCCGCTATGGCTCTCGTTCGATTCCCGATTCACCTACAATTGATTTCGATCGAGATGTCGTTAAAACATAACTTGTGCGCAACTAAACTTTAAGCCATACGAGGATTTAGAAACACAATAATTCAAGTGACTATCCTCGCACGATAACAAAACGGATAATTCATATTCGCACGCAAAAACTATTTCAAACCGATTCGATATCGTGACTTAAAAATATTCGAAACTTTACGGTTATAGAACCGACAACTATGCCATTCGAATCTAATGTAACATCATCAAAAATCAGATTTTAATGAATTCGCTAAGCAAAAGATTCGAAATTAAACGACAAACTTAAAGCTTACGCGATTTCACTAATCATCGCGATTTATCGATTTTACGCGTTTCGCGCGATTTCTTTGTTTCCGCTTAAACTTATCGTCAATTTCCACTCGAGACTTTACTTAAAACACGGCAAACGAATATTTAATCATGATTAAACACAAAGAAGAAAAACATGACAGCAAGCTTAATGCATATTCATTTCCGTTTCCAACTCCGAAATTTCGATAATTAACGATTTCGCGCGAAACCAACAATTATGCGATTAACTCTATTGAAACTCAAACTATCTTAACTTCAACTTAAACACTTTAACGGGCTTAATAAAAAACTCGGGGCAACGAGCTAACATCATATTTACTTTGATATTCAACAATGCAAATCACAAACTAACAACGCTCGCATTCGCGGAATATTCAACCGAATCTCTCGGAAACGGTTTCTAAATATCCGGACGATTACCCGACACTTTATAACACTTTAATACTATCTATTTTCCGCGATAACGAATGTGAAACTAAAAACATAACTCAACAAGGAAATGGGGCAGCACTTACTTAATAGTTTCGCTTCGAAACGGCTTCCGAACGGCGATGAAACTCTCGCACATTCTCGGCAGCAAGCTGTCCCGTTAGAGGATGTTTCGTTTAAGCTTTGAAATGGATTCTTGGCCTGACCACTGTTCGGCAGCAGCTTGGACAACGGCTTACGATGACGATACGGCAGCAACGTGAGCACGGCAACAACTGGCAGCAACTCAGCTCGACAGCAACTCAGCTCAGCAGCAACTCAGCTCACGGCAGCAAGCTGACAGCAGCTGGTCAGCACGTGCAGCACCAGGCAGCAAGACAGCATGGCGACAGCAACGTGACAGCAGCTTCCCTTCGCCGGCAGCAGCTCACGCTAACAGCACCTTGTTCAACAGCGGCGACAGCACACAGCAAAGGCAGCAATGGCAGTCGGTCAGCTCACGGCAGTAAGCTCACCACTTCTCAGCAGCTGATCGCCTCACCTTACTTGCATGCATGGACCGATTCTCTTCTTAGCTTGATTAAAGAACATAAGCAGCTGCTAACCTGGAAGAATGGCTCACAGATTTGGTATTATCTCCCACATGCAGCTCTCATTCTCGCTCTCTCTCCTTTTAGCTCACAATCTCTTGCTTGTATGCAGTGCTTCTTGTTTCAGATCTGTTCTCGATTCCTTCTTCTTCCATGAGCAGCAGCTCACCTTCTCTTGCTTGCATGCACGATTTGCTTGATCCAGCTGGATCCTAGCTCACCCAGATGTTGCATGCAGCTGCTGGATTGAAGGTGTTGTCGCTCCTCTCATCCCTTGCAGCTCACGGCTTCAACTTTCAGCTCACGATCTTCCTCTTGGTTCCGATCTGCTCCTCGGTTTCTTTGCTTCTTTCACCAGATGCAAATGATGCTCTCGGTCTCCGTTTGTCTATTTTTCACTCTCGTATTCTCTCTTTCACTCACGAGCAGTAACTCTTTTGTTTTTGGTTTTGTCTTGCATGCAATAGTGGTGACCGAGCTTAGCATCTTCCTCTCTTTTTCTCACTTTGGATGCTGTTATGGAATGAGACCGTTGCAAGCTTTGTTTTTCTTTATGGAGACCGGATGATAGCTTCTCATTATTCTCTCTTTGGATTCTATTTTTTGCTATAATAAGTTGTTGACCGAGCTTGTTATTTGCTTCATTCTTTCTTCAATTCCAACTACCAATATTAAAAAAAATGGCTCTTCTCTTGCATGTGTGACATGTGTCACAACATGCAATAACTTAAGTGGATTTCATGCATTCTTGCTTTTTAAGCTCGGATTCCGTTTCAGTCCGTCCGTCCTGGAATCCGCTTTTTAATCGCTTTCGCCTTTGAAATAATTTATAAATTCCGAACCCGTCTTTGCGAACTCGAATTTATTTCTCTAAATCGAAAATAATTATTCCAATTATTTTCGGACTCGATATTTATATTTTTCCGATCGGATGCGATCTATCGGAAAAATATTTCGCCCTTCGACGAACGCGGTTTTGGGTTTTACATAGTGAGTGGGCTCGCGGGGCAAACCTGGGCCAGCCCGAGGGGACCCCAGTATAGGCAAATCCCAGACCCCACAATAAAAAGGCGCCTTTTTTATTGTGGGGTCTGGGATTTGCCTATACTGGGTCCCTCGGGCTACCCCAGGTTTGCCCCTCTCACCCACTCATTAGGTACTGTTCCCTCCCCTAGGGACTTTCTTTCGCCTCCCCCACCTCTCGAACCTGGCACCAGGGGCTTAATACCAAATTCTTAGAGAAGTGGGTACCAATTGAGCTCACTAGCTCAATTGGTACCCACTTCTTTAAGAATTTGGTATTAAGCCCCTGGTGCCAGGTTCGAGAGGTGGGGGAGGCGAAAGAAAGTCCCTAGGGGAGGGAACAGTACCTAATGAGTGGGTGAGAGGGGCAAACCTGGGGTAGCCCGAGGGACCCAGTATAGGCAAATCCCAGACCCCACACCCATGTTTTCCCATGCTAATTACCTTGATTCCTACTCATTTATACATGCTTTTAGGACCCTAAATATGCCATAAATATCAACAAAACTCATGCATCAATTAGTGCCCTTCATTTAGCCAATATGCACAACTCATGATATTCAACTTTCTTTTGAAATTCTAACACTTCTAATAGGTTTCTTAGCATCTATAATACATGGATTAAGCCTCAAATAGATGAAATAAACTTGGGCTATACAAAACCTAACATGGCTGAAATTTACATCACAAAGGATCATCATCAATCTTTCAATTTCCAACACACAAATCACACTAAACTTATCACCAACCAACATACTATCCATCCATAAACTCAAAACAATATTTGGAGCAAAAATAGAAATGGGTTTTCTACACATACAAGGTGATTTATCACAAGTGAATTCACTTACTTAAGCTTTGCTTTTGCTCCAAACTTGATCTAGTGAGGGTGGTTGATGACAAGCTTGAGATTGATGACAAAATCTTGGAAGAAAATTGCATGAAACCACTTGCTTTTGTCCTTTCAATGGCCGGCTCTCCTACCCCTTTTTTTCTCTCGATTTTCACTTGCAAAAGTGAATGAAAATTGACTAAAAGCCATCTATTTATAGTGGAGACATAATTGCTAATTAGTCCTCTTGAAAAATCACCAAAATGATCCCTAAACTTTGTTAATTCATGATTTGACCCCTAACTAGAGAAAATATCTTTTAATTGGTCCACTTAACATCACTTAACACCACTAATTTTATCAACCGATCCATAGATGACACGTGGTACAACCATAGCCACTACTTTTAAAAGTCACTTATCTCATTTCTTATTGGTTGAAATAATTATCTTTTACTTTATTCCGTGAGCTCACCTCGCTTAATTAACACATAGATCACTCCTAATCACTTTGTATTCGTATTGGGTTAACCAAACGACATCTGACTTGTGATACGAAAATATAATAAACCTCAAATAACACTACTGGAGGCCTACGATTTGATCGTAATTCAATTCGAAGATTTCTAATACCATAAAATAATAAATCTAGGTAAGGGCTTACAGAATATGTGCCGAGATGTTTGATATGTCAACAGGTCAAGGCTGAGCACCAGAGACCAGTAAGACTTCTTTAGCCACTCTCTATCTCGGAATGGAAATGGGAGCATATTGCGATTGATTTTGTGGTAGGATTTCCTCAAAGTCGAAGCGAGTATGATAGCATATAGGTAATAGTAGATCGACTTACGAAGTCAGCCTATTTCCTACCCATATGAAGTACGTATTCCCTAGATAGATTAGCCAAGTTGTATGTTGATGAGATCGTGAGATTACATGGGGCTCCATTGTCGATTGTATCAGATAGAGACCCGAGGTTTTACATCCCGATTTTGGTCGAGTTTACAGAAATCTTTAGGTACTCGATTGCATTTCAGTACAATATTTCATTCGCAAATAGATGGACAGTCTGAGTGTATTATTAAGACTTTAGAGGATATGTTTAGATCCTATGTGATGGAATTCGGAGGAAATTGGGATTCTCACCTACCATTAATCGAGTTTGCCTATAATAACAGTTATCTAGCCAGTATTGGCATGGTACCGTATGAAGCACTTTATGGGAGACGATGCAGATACAAGTATGTTGGGATGAGATGGGTGAGAGAAACTTAATTGAACTCGAGCTTGTGTAGATGACCACGAATAAGATCAAGGTTATTCGGGATGATTTGAAAATAGCCCAAGATCGATAGAAAAGTTACGTAGATAAGTGTATAAAGGATTTGGAGTTCCAGGTAAGGGATAAGGTATTTCTGCGGATATCACCATAGAAAGGGATAATTCATTTTGGGAGACGTGATAAGCTAACTCCATGATACATCGGTCCCTATGAGGTGATTGGCAGGGTAGGTAAGGTGGCATATCAACTTGAGCTGCCAGCAGAACTCTCCAGAATTCATAATGTGTTCCATGTCTCGATGCTCCGAAAGTATACAGTGGATCCTTCGCATGTATTAACAGAACAATCAATGGAACTCAAGGAGAAACTGACATATGAGGAAATACGAGTTCGGATCCTTGATAGGAGAGAGTAGATTCTTCGCAACATGGTGATCCCATTGGTAAAAGTGTTGTAGAGGAGTCATGCAGTAGAGGAAGCCATGTGGAAGTATGAGGAGCAGATGCATAGTCAGTATCCGTAACTTTTTGAAGCAAGTAAGTTTATTTAAATATTTGAGTTGAGAAGCTTTATATTTACTAGGTTTCTATTTGGGTATGAATGATAGATTTGAAATTTGAGATAAGTTGCGTAAGATTATGAGTATGACTAGTATTGGTGTCATAGGCTTTAATTTTAGAATGAGAATTGTATCAAGTAGATGCATTATGCAAATTTTGAGGATGAAATTTTTATAAGGAGGGATGAAATGTATAACCCAAAACCTCGTCCGATAGAAAATAAATTATTTTTCGGTTAATAGTATTTTTAAATGGAAAGGAGATCTGTATGAGCGATATTTTCAAAAAATAAATTTTTGGAAGTATTAATTTAGTTCTCGTATAATTTTCGAATGGACTGAAAATGGTTTTGAGCACGAAAACGTAAAAGATTGAAACAAATGCATGAAATGGAGATAAAAAGCACACTTGGCATTCAAAGAGAGGAAGAGAGAATGGACTAGTGACAAGTGGCATGAGCTTATGGTAAGTAGATAAAGTTAAGAATAATTAATAATTAAAATGGATGGGATAATTAAGAGGAGTTTGATCAAGTAAGCAACAATTGCGATTGGTCATAAGAGAAAGTAGGTGAACTAAGAAAAAGTATATAATAGAGTGAGATTATTGTTCTGTATTGCCGAGAGAGAGAGATTCTATATATAGCAAATATTTTGAGTAATTGAGTGCAACTTTGAAAGTCCAGTTCATTTAAAGGGAAAGGAAGAAAAAGTAAGAAGGCGGCTTGGTTGGAGAGAAAGGAAGAGCTGTTTTATGTGGAGAAAATGAGTGTTCTGCCGTGAGAACAGCAAGGGTACAGTGAGCTAATTTGAAATGTTAGAGAGCTTGTTCATGTGATTTCCAAGTCCATCAAGCTTACCTATGAGTTTGGAGCAAAACTTATCAATTTAAAGTTGATTTGAGAAGGTAACAAATTAATTTTCATGGTTTAAATTGTGTAAATGTTGGTTGTATGAGATAAGGTCTGGGTTGAGTATTTTAAGTCTTGAAGTGATGATTGATGATTTTAGCATAATATCTGTTGAGACTAGTATAGCTATCGTGTTTGCATGTTGATGTGTTAAGAAAATGAAAATGTAATGTTCTGGGTTTGAAGCAAGTTGAGGAATGTGAGCTGCCATGTAGGGATATTTATGTATTAAAATGTTAAATAATTATTCTGGATAAATTATAAATCATGTTCTGCATTTTACAACGTACTCATCTCTAGGTCGTGAGTTAGAGTTAGATTAAGGCAGTAGCTCGTGAAGAGTGAAAAGAGTGAACTGGGTGAGCTAGGCAATGTTTATAGTTCTGAAAGAGCTAAGCGGTGCCAACAGCTTGCAAGGTCGAGTTGGGCTAAGAAAGCAGCTCGCAGAGCAAGTTGGGCGAGGCCAATGGTTTGTTATGAATTGTTTGAGTTGAGCTGTGTAGCAATAGATAGTTAAGTGCGAGTTGGATTAGAGCAGTAGCTCGCTAAGGGCGAGCTGAAAGAAGCTCACAGTTCAAGTTAATCTAGGCTCGAGTAGAAGCTCGTAGGTCGAACGAGCTGGGTAGTAGCTCGCAGAGAGCGAGCTGTATGGAGCTTGCAGTTAATAACGAGCTAGCTAGAACAACAGCTCTCAACAGATGAGCTGGATAGCGCTCAGTCTATTTCAACTTGTAGTGCAGTGTTTGTATGCTTGAATATTGAAGAGTTACAAATGGCATACATATGAGTATGATTAAAATCGTTATGACTCGAAGATTTCGTTTTAATGTAGGTGAAACACCGAGCTAGTGAAAGGTGCAAAAGAGTAGTTGCTATACGTTGGAAGCAAGTAGTGAGTATGGCTAAATTTCAAAGTTTTTACAAATTCATAAATTGATATTCGTATTTGTTTAATTTAGTATATAAGTCATTATATCAATTTGATTATTTTAGCATATCTTTATTTTATCTAATGCATGTAAGTTTATGAAATAGATATTATAAATGTTTATATACTTTAGAAGCAAAGTAAATTATTTATGTTTATCTACATGCGAATTAAAAGACATGCTAAGAGAACATTTTTCGTGATAAAGAGAAAAGAAAGTTTTAAGTAGCATAAAACGATATTAATGCATTTGGTTTACCTTAGTCCCTAGTTACACTCGACTGAAATACCCCAGCGTGTACGATAAGATGGTTGGGAGAGTTACTAACTTTGGGGGGACTGAGTCTATGTGTCACCCTCTACACGCATGGGGTGGTGTAGATCTACCTGATGTTGGAAGGAATCACGATCCTAGAGTTTTCCCCATTTGTAATTACACATGGTGATAGTTCCTAAATCCTAGTGGCGTATCTTTGTACCGTCACGAAGGATAAGCTTCCTTAGGTAACCAGATAAGACTAGTTAAAGGAATAAAGTACGTCTATAAGCCTAAGTTTTAGAAAAGGAAGAAAAGTAAATTTGAAATTATAGATAAAAAGTATTTATTTGCATCATGCAAGTTTTATAGTTTTCAAAAATAATAAAGAAATTAGCAGTTTTTTTAACATATTATGTAGACATAACCACGATTCGGTTGGGTTCGGTTTCGGATCCGGTTCTAAACTGATCATTCCGGTTCTAAAAAAGCTAAAACCGGAACCTTAACAGAGATAAAACGGTTTCGGTTCGGTTCTGGAACCGTCGGTTCTGTAATGGATCTGATTTCGGTTCCGGTTTCGGTTTCAGTTCTATAACAATTTTGGTTTCTATTCCGGAACCTTTTTTTAAATAAAAATAAAATTTAAAAATTAATATTAAACTATATTTTAATATTAAAAAAATAAATCTATACACAAAAGAAATAAAAAATTTAATTATTTGAACTTTGATTGAATAAAAAAATA
The DNA here is from genome assembly GCA_022984855.1 of Dimocarpus longan. Lineage (NCBI taxonomy): Eukaryota > Viridiplantae > Streptophyta > Magnoliopsida > Sapindales > Sapindaceae > Dimocarpus > Dimocarpus longan. Next base: position 15,511,644 of record CM041015.1, on the reverse strand, counting down.
AAATAAAAACATTGGGCTTGCACTTAATTTATTACCATAATTAAGTTGCCTACGTATCCTCTCAAATTTTGGAGGAATCAAAGCCCACGTAGTTCTCTTACTTTTTATTACATAGAGTTTATGAAAATTTGTAAAAAATCTGCTTCTTGTTGTATAAAATCATTATAATTTTTCTCATTAAAAAGATCAAGATTTAAAAGATCTGTATTTGGTTGTGGTGTTTCTTCAATATTAATAGGATCTTTACTCTTGTTCCTAGAAAATGATTTTCTAAAACTAGAAGTAGCCATTGAAAAATGAAAGTTAATAATAATAATTTAAAATTTTGATATTTAAAAGTAATAACTAATAAATTAAAATTTTAGATTTAAAAATATAACTTGAAGTCAAAATTTATAAGTTAAAAAATATTATAAATTGAAAATTGAAAATTTATAAGTATTATAAATTGACAGTTTAAAATTTAAAAATAATAAAATAAGATTTTGAAATTTAAAAATAATAAATTAAGAATTTAAAACTTCAAACAATAAATTGAAAATTATAATTTATAGATATAATTTAAAAAAATTAAAGGAAATTAAGATTGAGAATTAAGAGAATATTTTGAAATTGAGAGAGAGTTGAGATTAATGGAGAGAAAGAGAGTTGAGATCGAGGGAGATAGGTGTGAGAAGAAATTAAGAATGAGAGCGGTATTTATAGAGGAAAGAGAGGGGTTAAAAGAGAAATTAAGGGTAAGGGTAAAATGTAAAAAAAAAAAAAAGGTGAACGATCAAATTCTGTAGTTTTTGTTTTTTTGGTTTTTTTATTTTTTATTTTTAAGAACCGAAACCGTCAGTTCAAGGCGGTTTCAGTTCCTTTAGGTTCAAAACCGGAACCGGAACTGCTACAGTAGCGGTTTCGGTTCAGTTCTGAACCAAAACCGGAATCTTATGTTCTAGTTCCGGTTCAATTGACCCGGTTAGGTTCGAACCGGACGGTTCGAACCGAACCATGGTCATGTCTACTATTATGAGAGGAATAATAATTATAGAGTAAAAGTTACAAGTTAATAAATATTACCCACTCACTGAGTTTATACTTATCACTCTCTACCTTGTTTTATAAAAATCCTCCTCAGATACAGGTACGAGCAAAGTAGCGGAAGAATTTTTATCGGACGTGCAGGCGAATTAGAGACGTGAAGCTACTGCACTAGTTAAACGTTTGGAAATATCATGTATTGCATATATTCATTTTTAAACTTATTACAAGTTTGTAAATAATATTTTGGATGATGCGTTTTATCCATAAATCTTTGTAAGTATGTTTTAAAGTTTTAATCAAATTTTTTGTAAAATTTGTTTTTGTAACGATTAATCCACAAAGAAAATTTTACACCATTTTTATGTGACTGAAATAGTTTCTAATAAGTTTTAAAAGATTTCAGTAAAGAAAATGGCTTAGCTTCATGGAAACTTCTGAGTCAGAAGGGATCCTGACTGGAAGGCCACCGTGGGGTTGTCAGGCTAGCTGTCTAACTAGCTAAGGTAGAGGGGCCCGTCAGAGTCCCTCAATTATAGATCCACTTTCTAGTTTAGATTGAAGGGAAAAATAGATTTTAGATTAATGCAGAAATATGGATTTTAAAAAAATTTCTAATAAAAAAATGTTAAATCAATACTAGCAATAACAATTCAATAATTAAAATAATAAGATCAAATCTTACCTTACATGAAAATTGAATTGATCTCTTTTGATTTTCAGATTTTTTATCACCCGATCTTCTTTGCTACGACTCTTCACAAAAAAAAAAAAAAGACTATGTATGCACAATATCGAATAATCAAATCATGAAATATTTTTGTAAAAGAAAATTCTGTAGAAATCAAAAATAATTTTCGTGATTCTTATGAGGTGGGCAACAATATGTAGTTTTAATCAATTAAAGTTTTTGGTTCAAGTAACCGAAATTCCTCGAATTAGTTACCAACATAAAACACCCTTTTATAATGGTATGTTAGAGTTTTTCAATTTAATAAGAAATCTAATTTCATTTTTAAATTGAAAGACTTAGTTTTTATTCAATAAGGAATCAAATTTCTTATTGGCTTGGAACTCTTTACATTTATTTAATATGAAATCTAATTCCTATTAAATTAAAACTCTTGTAATTTAATTTAATATGGAATCTATTTGCAATTAAATTAAATTATTACTTCCATTAATTAATTAAATGATTTTTTTATTAAATTAAATGATTCTCAATCATAAATAATTTAATGATACCATTTAGAATTGAACTCATAACCTCTACAGATAATTAAATAATTACATGTATTTCAATAATCAAATTATTTAAATAATTCATGAAAGTGTCCAGAAATATAATTGGACAATCCAATTATATTATGCTCTTTCGTTTCTTTATGTGGTTGTGAGCTAGCAAGGGGGCCAAGTGGATCTACAATTTGAGCTTCAATAATATTGAATTATTAATTGAACTCTTTAATTAATAATTCACTATTATTAACCTTAAAGTTACTCTACTAAAAACTTAAGGTTGCCCTCTCAAACTTATAGATTCACTGTTGTTGATTGGATACTGATTGAACTAAGTAATAACTCCTTGAGTACAACCTTACTTTGAGGTTTGTGTTCTTTTATGTAATTATCTTCAAGAAACATAGCATTTGTTGATACAATCACTAGGGGTGGGCAACACCATGTTCGGATCGATTCCAACTAGATTAGATCCGAACATGGTAAATTTGCAGATCGTCATTTTTGGATCCAAACATGATCCATCAAGGGGAAGGAACCAATTCGATCTGAACACCCATACTGCAAATCGATTCAGATCGGTTTCCCTGTTTGAACACCTGCTTTTAATTTCAACATGCTTTCATTTTTCAATTTAAAGGAGAAAAAATCAACATGGCTTGAAAGTACACATCAACAAAATAAACAAAACAAACAAGCCAATAGTTCACATGAATCGCAAGCCAACAGTCCACAATGTATACACCGAGACCTTTTTCTGCCCTCTTTAGTTTCGAACAACTGAAAATGCTCCCAACAATTTGACTTGAGCCTATGACTACTTTCATTCTTCATCTTCTTCTTTATTTTTTTGTCACCCAAGATTTTGACTTTTTCCAATCGAACTAACATCATCAATATCAAATTTAGACTCCTCACCACTCTCTATACTTTTCCCCATCTATTCACAACAATAATAACACACATATATAAAATTAGCAAGTGAAATATGTAACTCAACAACAGAAAACAACAAACAGGCATAAAAATTACCAAAACACTAACACCCAATCATTTAAATATCAAGCTAAAGCTGTAAATAGACTCACCAAGCTGCTGAGATGAGAGCTATCGGTGTCGATAATGAAAAAGAAATGGGTGGGGCTACCAAGCTTCATGAGACCTGAGAGGCACGAGCTGAGAGTGAGAGATGAGAGCCGAGATGCACGAGTTGAGAGTTGAAATCCTGTAGCACCCTGACAGAACTCTAACGAATTCTAACTTTAGTTCGCAGAAATCTTGTCGGAGCACTGAACTCCATTTAAACTTATTTTAAATCTATTTGTTAGGTGGCAAGGGTAAAAATTTTTCGTTTTCCTAATAAAAATCTGGCAGCATGCCGGTTGTTTATTGAACTATGTTACCCTACAAATTCAAAAGCAATTTAAAAACACTTCTATAGCAAACAAATCTTCATTACTAAGGGCCTCTTGCCCTCATCCAAAATCAATCACAACGCAATTAATCACATTTATGAAATCGATGGAAATCTGAGCTTTTCTTTTCAAAACATTTTCATAAAACGTGCATCCAACAACTGATATTTACGTTTAAAAATTTACATTATTTACAACAAGATTTATATACAACACATGCATGACAAAATAATGAGCTATACAATAGGGTATAGTGGTCGTTAGTCAATCCGCGTGTCGGTCTAAGCCTCGTCTACCGGACGACTTACTCCTGCACTTAAGGGAACATTTTAAAAAACACATGGAAAACAAACGGTGAGTATAACTCAGTGAGATAAATATTAAACCGTTTCATCAACTAAAGTATTTTTCTAAAATGATTTTTAACATTTCAAATAAAACTGTTTCTGAAACTCGTTTCGAATTTCTTTCTAAAACTTTCTCATTTCTCACCCTGATAGTAATCCAGGGAAATTACTCCTATCGTGGCCGTATAAATCTCTAGCTAGCCACTAGGAATTAAGGAATCTACCATGTGTAGTCATCGATGTGTGACTCTAGGCACGCGTTACCCCTACACAATTGGTCTAAACTACACAACTCTATACATGTAGAGGGTAACTCAACTAACTCTCTCTCTCAAGAGTCATCCGAACCCCACTCTCAGTTAGTGACTTTCTCACATCTATCATGCACATCTAGAGTACTCAACTGGGTACTCAACTGGGGCTAGAGTAAACCATCAGCGTACTAAACTACCTTTGCTCAATCTTTTAAAATAATTCATTCTCAAGGCAAACTGCCTAAAATCTTTCTTTTGCATAGATTCTTAGTATCAACACAAAATTAAATCAAACTTACAAGATGTAATTTCGGTAGACTCATAATATATAATTCAATTATAAAATGAAATAATACAAATAACTATTAAATAAACATTAAATTAAAATGAACTTGAAATGTGAGATTTCTACTCACGAAACGCATTCCAATCGACAGTGAACCTTCTTTGAAATTCTTCGAAACCTTCCGCTTTCACCTTATAACATCAAATACTCATTTAGGGTTACTTAATTCATTCATATAACATTCAAAATCATCAAAAATCCAATTATCTCTATTAATACCCTTTAACATTTAAACTTTCATATCTCAATTTCTATTTAATCGGAGTTCTTGAAATCCATTTTCTTTGCATGAATCCTACTTATTCTTTCCTAGGAGTACTTCAGTATATTTAATTTCATCATCGGAAGCTCGGAACGAAAGTCATCCGATTTCGATTACTAATGAAAATCACTTTTCATTTCAAAAATCAATCCTCTAGTGTTCTAACACCCAATCATGATTAAATAAGCGGTTTCGAACATTAAACGAACACGTTTCGAAAGGTTTCAAAAAACACCCTTCAAGTCGTCCATTTAGCTCTGAAATCAATCTTAAACTTTTCGTTTTGGAAATCTGACTTCATAGGATTATTTCCTAACCACTGAAACATCCATCCAATGCCTTAAAATCTAAAACAAAATAGGATTCTAGAAAAAACCCATTTTTGGCTTAATTTCTATTTTTCTTTTATTAAATCACTCACAAATCACACCAAAATCATCCTCACATTTCCCTCTCATCATCTCTAAACTCATATTCAAAAATGAAATGAAAAAGGAAATGAGTTGCAGAAAAAGTACCAGACTTTGAACCGAAATAACTCACCCAATAAGCAATATCTTCATTTCAAATTTGTTTGGCTAGCTAGAGGAGATGATAAGGACTGGCTTTGGTAAAGAAACTGCGGCGAGATACGGATCGGATCACCTTCTCTTTCTCCCTCTCTCTCGGTCGTGCTCGACGTCTCTCTCTCTTGGCCACTCTCGGCTTCTCTCTCTCTCTCACCTGACTCTCTCACTTTTTCTTTTGCTTTTTCCATTCAAAATCACCCAAATGAGACAAAAATTAACTTATATATATACTAATGCTCAATTGCTAAAAAGTCCTTCAAGAAAATCTCACTTTATCACCTCAAACTTTTAATAATTGTACTAGTGCCTAAAAATAAATAATTATAAATTCTATTGGTCCACTTGGCACACTTTAATCCGCTTATTTCTTCAACCAATCAATAGATGACACGTGACACAACCATAGCTACTCCTTTTCAAAGTCAATAATCTCATTTCTTATTAGTTGAAATAAAATATCTTTTACTTTATTCCGTAAGCTCACCTCGCTTGATTAACACATAAATCACTCCTAATCACTTTGTATTCATACCGGGGTCAACAAAATGACATCCGAATTGCGATATGAAAATATAATAAACCTCAATAACACTACTGGAGGCCTATGATTCGATCATAACTCAATTCGAAGATTTCTAATACCATAAAATAATAAATCTAGGTGAGGGCTTATAGGGTTGCTGAGATGAGAGCTGTTGGTGTTAGGGATGAAGAAGAAATGGGTAAGATGGGGCTGTCGAGCTGAGAGTGAGAGATGAGAGCTGAGAGGCACGAGCTCAGTGTTGTCTGTAACATGCTCTTTCGGTGTCTATATAATTTATTAAATATTGATTATTAATTAAGGGATGATATAATTAATTTTTCGTCCAGATCCGGAGGAGTAATTGAATTTTTATAAAATTCTCCAGACGGGTCTCGGGATAATTATTTAATTTAATCTCATAAAATAAATTAGAGTGTCTGAATTCAGATATTTATTCGGAATCTAATAAAGTTTTCAATTGTGAATTTGGATTTTTATTTAAATTTTCAAGCGGACCCGAAGCGAATCCGAGCGAAAAACGAAATTCGTAATGCGCGAATTAAATGCATTAAAGTTGATGTATGGGAGATTATGCATGGCGGGACAAGTGTCACAAAAGCATGAGATGGGTATTGCATGAATGACATGTGTCATTCAAGGGAATTAAATAAATTAAAAATTTAATGGTGGATGATGACTTAGTTGACTCGTGTATGGCATTAAGAGAGCAAATAAATGAAATGAAAAGTGAAGCTATTGAAGCCGATTATCATTTTCATTTTTGAAAACAAAAGAAAGCTTGAGAGAACCGTGAGAAGCATTAGAGGAAAACCGAGAGAGAGAGGATCATCTAGGCCTTTATCTTATGCATACAAGAAGCTGACCGTGAGCTACTCGTGGGTGACGAACCAAGAGCTGCACTTGGTCGAGAAGCAAGCTGAGAAAGAGATGGAGAGTTCATTCTTGTGCAAGCCGAGAGAGAGTGATCGAGAAGAGGAGAAGACCAGATCTGCCTGTGCATGCAAAGAAAAGTGCAGCTGATCCATGAGCTGCATGTGCTGTTGCCATCCTGAGGAGCGATCACTGTTGTGAATTGCTACTATACTGTTGTCGCAGCTGTTGTGGAGAGCTGCTGTTGTGAACTGAAGATCTGCTGCTGCCAGAAAGTGAGTTGCTGTCTAGCGAGCGTTGGAGGAGCTGCTGCTGGCGTGAGGCTGCTGCTGATGTGAGACTGCTACTGCTGGGGTGAGGCTGTTGCTGCTGGCATGAAGGTGCTGGTGCTGCTACTGCCTGGTGCTGTCGCTGCTGCTGCCAGGTGCTGTCGCTACTACTGCTGCCTGGTACTGTCGTTGCTGCTGCTGCCATGACCTAGAGCTGTTGCCATGGGAGCTGTTGCCGTGGGAGCTGCTGCCGTGGGTGTGCTACTGCAGTGGGTGAGTTTCCGTTGGCATTAAATTTCTGTTAAGAATGTGTGGATGCTGTTTTGAAGGAAATCAATGCATTCAAGTTACTGCCGTGAGCTAAAACGAGCGTCGTCTCGCCGTCACGAACATTTGAGAGCTGTTTCGAAGCGAAGGGCAGCTTACTCGAAAATTGAAGGAAGTTCGCGGATAGGAGAATCAATTTAGGCAGCCCATTCGCGTGAGTCCCTTAAAGTTTCAAAGCTTTCGAATTGATTTCGGAGAGGTAAGTCCGAATTTATGGATTTCGTTTGTAATGGAAATATTTATGATTTAGTTGTGGATTAAATGGATGATGACATGATTGGGATATAGGATTTAGAACCTCGTTAGTGCGGAGGTTCGTTCGATATTGATTCGATATGTTTGCGAATGGATTTTGACATTTAAAGTGCGTTGCGAAATCCGTATAAGGGCTGTTATGTTTTGCTTTTCGTTTCGAGATTGTCGACATGGAAAATGATTCGCATCGGTATGCTTAAGAGTATTGAAAAGTTATTTGAATATCGCTAAATTGTTTTCAAGTGTTTCAATCGAGTTTTTCCATGATTTCGAAAAGTGTTAGTTTGCAAATTAGTGTCAAATGAATTGTGATTAAAATTCCATGATGTTAAGTGATATTTGAATGTGATTCAAATGAATATCTATGACGAAAATGATTGAGAGATTTCATGATGGTTGTTAGAGTAAGTTGCTGTCCTAATTAAAGATTAGTGATGATTGGAGATTAAATGGAGTTTAATTGCTCAGTCTAAGATGTTATGCTCAGTCTAAGATAGTTTAATTGCTCAAATGGAGTTCTAAGATGTTAACTTGAATCTTGAGTTGCTATTGATGTGATTTGGAGATTAAAAGCTTTATTTGGTGTGGGTTGTGTATAGCTCACGGCCAAGGGGACATTTTTGGTGGTTCAAATGGAATTTGGATGCAATGTAATAGTATCATGTTTGATTATATGTTAAATGAATGTAAATGACAGGCCCCTTTCTAACTACTAGCTAGGCGACCTGCCCGGCAACCCCACGGTGGCTCCCCAGTCGAGATCTGCTCTGACTGGAAAGTTCCCGTGAAGCTAAGCCTCTTTTCTTTTCTAAAATACTTGAAATCCTTTTTATTCTGAAAAAGGGTGAGAATTTTGTTCGTTGAAAATAACTTTATGAAAATAGGATTTTCACAGAAAACCGGCAGCACAACGGCTGTTTTTCTAAAATTCCACCCTGTAAAATATCTCATAAAACCTGTATAACTGTATTCACAAACAATTTTTATAATCAATAGGCCTCCGGCCATTTTCAAACTCATAATCATGCAATTAAGCGGAAGTAACTTGAATAAATCTTAAAAAACGACATGCATGATATTTACATAAAATCCTTAACTCAAAATAATATTTTTCAAAACTATAGAATCTGGAAAATGATAGTAAATACAATACATGATGTTATGCTAGAAAATAGTGCAATCTGGTCACGCGTGTCTAGTTGGCCTGTCCGTGGCCTGTCCGTCCGAAGGAGATACGTCAACCGCGCTACTCGCACCTGCACCTGAGGGAGGTTTTTAAGAAAACAGGAAAACAGTGGTGAGAATAACTCAGTAAGTGGGTAAGTTTACATAAACTGTACTTTTGCTTAAAATAATATTCCTCCCAAAAATAGATTGGAAAACTATTACTTACTTACTTTTCCTGAAAACTGTAAACTCGTTTAAAAGCTGCGAAAGTTATTTATCAAACTTTTCTTATTTTCTTACTAGCCTTATCTGGCAACCCAGGGAAATCTTGTTCTTCGTGACGGTGCGAAAACACGCCACTAGGATAGGGGAACTCTCACCATGTGTAGTCGCAGATGTGGATACAACTCTGGGATCGCGAATCCCTCCAACATCAGGCAGATCTACACTATCCCATACGTGCAGAGGGTGACTGACAGACTCGATCCCCCCAAAGTTAGTAACTCCCCCCATCTACCGTACACGTATGGAATACTTTCGGCCGGGTGTAATCTTAGGGGCTAGGGTAAACCATAGGCATATATAAAATGAAATCTCGGCAATATGCTGTAATATCGCAAAATAACTTTCACAATACTATCTTTATGCATGTATATAATTTCAACTTGCTCAATTACTTTACTGAAGAATATAAACATATTCATAGCATCTCATATAAAAATATACATGCATTTATAAACGATAAACTGAAAACTATAAACTTTCAAAATCTTTTACTTGCTAAAACTGATTGCATTCAATAACAGAATGTATGAAAACTTTTAAAAAAATCCACACTCACAACTTGCTTCCAAAATACTTATCACCGCTTCCCGTTACGGCTCTCGTTCGATTCCCGATTCACCTACAATTGATTTCGATCGAGATGTCGTTAAAACGTAACTCGTGCGCAACTAAACTTTAAGCCATACGAGGATTTATAAGCACAATAATTCAAGTGACTATCCTCGCACGATAACAAAACGGATAATTCATATTCGCACGCGAAAACTATTTCAAACCGATTCGATATCATGACTTAAAAATATTCGAAACTTTGCGGTTATAAAACCAATAACTAAGCCAATCGAATCTAATATACCATCATCAAAATCAGATTTCAATGAAGTCGCTAAACAAAAGATTCGAAATTATACGACGAACTTAAAGCTTACGCGATTTCACTAATTATCGCGATTTATCGATTTTACACGTTTCGCGCGATTTAAAAACTATCCAATTAACTTATTTAAAACTCGAACTATCCTAACTTCAACTTAACGGGCTTAATATAAATCTTGGGGCAGCGAGATAACATTCACAATCTTTTTATAATCGACAACGAAAATTATAAACTAACAACGCTCGCATTCGTGGAATATTCAACCGAATCTCTCGGAAACGGTTTCTAAATATCCGAATGATTACCCGACACTTTATAACACTTTAATATTAACTATTTTCCATGACCACAAACGCGAAACCAAAAACATATTCTAACAGCCCTTATTCTTCTCATATCAGCCCATATATAAAACTCAACGAATACGATTGTTTACCAAAATATTCAAACCAACCGAAACAACAAAACGAACGAACCTCCGCACTAGCGAGGTTCTCGATCCTAATCCCAAGCATAATATCATCATTTATCTCCATTTTTTTCACATGATTGCTTACTAATTACCAAAACGACTCAACAATAAAAATGGGCAGCGCTTACCATACTAGTTTCGTTCGAAACGACTTCCGAACGGCGACGAATTATTCGCGGCAGCAAGCTTCTTCTTCCACCAGTCACTGACTTCGCTTCCTTCTGCTTCCTTTCAGCTCTGAAATGATGCACTTGAATACACTTGACAGCAGCAACTTACGAAGACAGCACACAGCAGAAATCGGCAGCAAGACAGTACGGCGACAGCAACGTGACAGCAGCTTCCCTTCGCCGGCAGCAGCTCACGCTAACAGCACCTTGTTCAACAGCGGCGACAGCACACAGCAAAGGCAACGCCAGCAACAGCAGCTTCGCGACAGCAGCAACTTCGCGACAGCAGCAGCTTCCTCAACGGTGACAGCACCTACTTCAGCTCACGCAGCACTAGACAGCAACGGCAGCAAGACAGTTTCAGCTCATGCTCAACAGCAGCAGCCTTCACGCCCAGACAGCAGCAACCTTCACGTCCAGACAGCAAAGGCAGCACGGCAGCTGACTTTGACAGCTTCACGCCAGCACAAGGCAGCGACGGCAGCAGCGCTACCTCACGCCAGCAGTTCCCTCCACCGGTGACACTGGTAGCAGTACTTGGAGACGGTGACAGAAGCTGATGCACGTCCTCCTCACGCCAGCAACTGTCGTCCTTGCTCACGGTGATGACAGCAAGCTCATGGCAGTGAACAAGGCAGCAACTACATCCACGTTGACAGCTTCAGCTTGTACAAGACATAGATGGCAGCATCACCAGCATCTTCCCTTTTGCTGGCAGCAGTTTACGCTCAGACAACAGCCATGGCAGCAAGCTCAGCTCAGTTCTTCAGTTCGCCTTGCTTGCATGCCATATCAGCTTGCTCCAGCTTCTCCTAGCTTGCATGCACTCTTGAAGGTGTCAGATCTGATCTTGCATGCGTCCAGATCTGAGTTCTCCTTCACTTGGCTTCACCTTGGCCTGAAGACAGCAGCCCGTTCTTCTCTCGCTCTTTCTTCCACAGCAGCAGCTCTCTTTTTCTCTCGGGCAGCACCTTTCTTGTCTTCAGTTTGTGTTTTGAAATGAAGAAGAAGAAGTTGACAGATGGCTTGGATTCTGTCTTGAAAATGAATAAAATAAAGAAAAATGGTGACCGAATGATAACTTTGGTTTGATTGTGTCTTTGAATGCATAGGTGACCGTTTATGCCATAATTTGCTTTCTTTTTTTTTTTTTTTTTTTTTTCATCCAATGCATGTGTGACACGTGTCACCAACATGCATTCCTTTTATTGGATTCCATGCATTCTTGCTTTTTAATTTCCAAGCTCGGATTCCGTTTCCGTCCGTCCGTCCTGGAATTCGCTTTTTAATCGCTTTCGCCTTTGGAATAATAAATAAATTCCGAACCCGTCTTCGTGAACTCGAATTTATTTTCTAAAGCGAAAATAATTATTCCAATTATTTTCCGGACTCGATAATTATATATTTCCGATCGGACGCGATCCATCGGAAAATATTTCGCTCTCCGACGAACGCGGTTTTGGGTTTTACAATTCACCCCTCCTTATAAAAATTTCGTCCTCGAAATTTACACAACTTTCATGCAATGCATTTCAGCACTAGAATTTATCAAACATACTCAATATTTTCACAACTCGAATAACTGAGGATACTTACTTGTATCAAAAAGATGCGGATACTGACTGCGCATCTGCTCCTCGTGCTCCCACGTGGCCTCTTCCACTGCATGATTCCTCCACAACACTTTAACCAACGGAATAACTTTACTGCGAAGAACCTGATCTCTCTTATCAAGAATCTGAACTGGGGTCTCCTCATAGGATAGGTTCTCCTTGAGTTCCATTGGTTGTTCTGAAATTACGTGCGAAGGATCTGCTATGTACTTACGGAGCATCGAGACATGAAATACATTATGGATCCTGGAAAGTTCTGCTGGTAGCTCAAGTCGATACGCTACCTCACCTACTCTGCCAATCACTTCGTAGGGACCGATATACCGAGGGCTTAACTTACCTCGCTTCCCAAAACGAATTATTCCTTTCCATGGAGATATCCGTAGGAATACCTTATCCCCAACCTGGAACTCCAAATCCTTCCTACGCTTATCTGCGTAACTTTTCTGACGATTCTGGGCTATCTTCAGATTGTCCCGAATAACCTTGATCTTATCTGTAGTCATCTGAACAAGCTCGGGCCCAATCAACTTTCTCTCGCCCATCTCATCCCAACATATCGGTGTCCTACACCGTCTTCCATAAAGTGCTTCATACGGTGCTATACCGATACTAGCCTGATAGCTGTTATTATAGGCAAATTCGATTAACGACAGATGAGAATCCCAACTTCCTCCAAACTCTATCACACAAGATCTGAGCATATCCTCTAAAGTTTGAATGGTACGCTCAGACTGACCATCTGTCTGCGGATGAAATGCTGTACTGAAATGTAATCGAGTACCCAATGCTTTCTGGAGACTAGGCCAAAATCGGGATGTAAATCTCGGATCTCTATCGGATACAATCGACACTGGAGCCCCATGTAATCTCACAATCTCATCAATATACAACTTAGCCAATCGATCCAGGGAGTAAGTACTTCTGATAGGTAGGAAATGAGCTGACTTCGTAAGTCGATCTACTATCACCCAAATACTATCATAACCATTTCGACTCCGAGGAAATCCTACCACAAAATCCATAGTAATACGCTCCCATTTCCATTCTAGAATGGAAAGTGGCTGAAGAAGTCCTGATGGCCTCTGGTGCTCGGCTTTCACCTGCTGACAAATCAAACATCTTGACACAAATTCAGCTATCTCTCTCTTCATACCTTTCCACCAGTAATGCTCTTTCAAGGTATGATACATTTTCGTACTTCCCGGATGCATAGCGTATGCTGAGGAGTGAGCTTCATCTAAAATTTCTTTCTTGAGTTCCATCACATTTGGAACACATAGTCTCTGTCTCATCCTCAACGTACCATCATCCCTGATTGAGAAGTCTCCCTGCTGGCCTGACTCTACTTCCCGTCTGATCTTGACTAACTGAGGATCCTGAATCTGTAACTCTCGGATTCTATCCACGAGTACCGGTCGAACTTGGAAAGTAGCTAACAATGCACCTGAATTCCCTACTTCCAAATTAACTCCCAAAGATCTCATCTCTACTAACAATGGAAGATACCCAGCTCTTAAATGAGCTACCGAGCTAGAGGGTCTCCTACTCAATGCATCGGCTACTACATTTGCTTTCCCGGGATGGTACTCTATGGTGCAATCGTAATCCTTGAGTAGCTCTAACCATCTCCTCTGTCTCATATTCAACTCTTTCTGGGTGAACAAATACTGAAGGCTCTTATGATCTGTAAATATCTGACATCGAACTCCATACAAGTAATGCCTCCAAATCCTAAGTGCAAAAATTACTGCGGCCAACTCTAGATCATGGGTTGGGTAATTCTGCTCGTGCTTCTTTAACTGCCTGGAAGCATAAGCTATCACCTTTCCATTTTGCATCAGAACACAACCCAAACCTTGCCTCGAAGCATCACTGTACACCACAAAGCCTTCATTTCCTGAAGGAAGAGTAAGCACTGGAGCTGTAGTCAATTTTGTTTTCAATTCGTCGAAATTCTTCTGACAGGCTTCTGACCACTCAAACTTTGCTTCCTTTCTGGTGAGCTTCGTCAAAGGAATGGCAATCTTAGAAAATCCTTCGACAAATTTCCTATAATAACCTGCCAAACCTAAGAAACTCCTAACCTCAGTTACGGTTGTAGGCGATTTCCAGTTCACAATCGCTTCAATCTTCTGAGGATCAACACTAATCCCATCGGCTGAAACCACATGGCCTAAAAATGAAACTTCATTCAACCAGAACTGACACTTGCTGAACTTTGCATACAATTGCTGCTCTCTTAACGTCTGTAAAACTAGTCTCAGATGTTCAGCATGTTCTTCCCTACTGCCCGAATACACCAATATATCGTCAATGAACACTATGACAAACTTATCCAAAAATTCATGGAACACCCGATTCATCAATGCCATGAATGCCGCTGGGGCATTGGTTAGCCCGAAAGGCATAACCAAGAATTCATAATGTCCATAACGCGTCTTGAAGGCAGTCTTAGGAATATCATCTCCCTTGATCTTCAACTGATGGTACCCTGATCTCAGATCTATCTTAGAAAACAACCTTGCACCTTGCAACTGATCGAACAGATCATCAATCCTCGGTAAAGGATATTGATTCCGAATAGTCACCTTATTCAATTCTCGGTAGTCGATACACAATCTCATACTTCCATCTTTCTTTTTAACAAAGAGCACTGGTGCTCCCCAAGGAGATACACTAGATCTAATAAAACCCTTGTCTACCAATTCTTCCAACTGAACCTTCAATTCCTTCAACTCTGGAGGTGCCATTCTGTACGGTGCTCTGGAAATTGGTACTGTTCCCGGCATCAGATTAATCTCAAATTCAATATCTCTATCCGGAGGTAAACCTGGAAGATCTTCTGGGAACACATCAGAAAACTCTGCAACCACAGGAATATCTTCTAGCTGAGTCTCCCTCTCAGACGAATCTATCACATAAGCCAAATAACCTGTACATTGCTTCTTTAACATTCTTCTGGCGGTTATGGCTGATATGATATGGGATGGAAGCATTTTACGCTCTCCTCGGAATACTACATCTGACTCTTCAACTGAACTAAACTTAACTTCTTTCTGAAAACAATCCACTACGGCATGATGCGTAGCTAACCAGTCCATACCCAGTATAATGTCGAAATCACATATACCCAACAACATCAAACTAACTGGAAAGGATCTACCCCCAAGTACAATATCACAATCTCTACAAACACTCTCTGCTACTAAGGAATCTCCGGTAGGAGTAGCTACTATCATATCGCACTCTAAGGGTTTTAACTTCATATTAACATGCCTTGCAAAACTTTTAGAAACAAAAGAATGCGTAGCACCAGGGTCTATTAAAACATGAGCATCAGAGTTGAAAACTATTACAGTACCTGTCACCACCTCTGGTGTAGCTTCAGCATCTTGCTGCGTTACTGCGAACACCCTGGCTTGAGTACGAGGTCTCCCTGATTGTCCTCTGGGTGGCAAACCTCTCCCAGCACCTCTTCCGGATTGAACTGTAGTCCCTGGTCCTCTCATCTGTGGACCTCTCTGATCCTGTGACTGACCCCCGCTAAACTGCCCTTGAGTATACGGTCTCGACCCACTGGCTCCTCTTGTTCTCTGCGGACACTCAGACATAAAATGTCCCTCTTTACCACAACGATAACATCCAGTGCTACCCATATGACACTCTCCTCGGTGTGTCCTGTTGCATTTCCTACACGGCTCTATGCTTTGAATATTAACTCTGCTTTGGGGTCCTGATGGAGGCTTGACTGAACTCTGACTAGACACGACTCCCTGACTTCGATGTTTGCTACCTACCCATCTAGACTTGTCTCCAGTTTTCGGTGCCTTGTTGAAACCTCCTGAATACCAACCTGACCCCTGACTACGCTTCAATTTCTGCGTTTGCTCTTTGTCACCTATTGTTGTCCTTTCTACCCTTAAAGCTGCTTCAACTAACTGCCCATACTCTCTATGCTCTGCAGCTACCACATATGCCTTGATTTTCGGATTCAAGCCTTGCACAAACTTATGGCACTTGTTTACCTCATCATTAACTATAAACGGTGCCACTCGAGACAATTCAGTGAACTTCCTTTCATACTCTTCCACAGACATGTTACCCTGCACAAGACTGTAAAACTCCTCAATCTTTGCATCTTTGTATGCCCTGGGGTAGAATTTCTCATTGAACTCTTCTTTGAACTTTTCCCATGTAACCTGTTCGGTTGCTCTTCGCTTGACGGAATCCCACCAATCTCTAGCTGACGCTCGAAGTAAGAATGAAGCAATTGACACCTTTTGGAGATCGGTACATTCCATCTGTTCCAACACTCTTTCAGTATTATCCAACCACTCTGTTGCAATTTCTGGACCACCTGTTCCGTCAAAAGCATCGGCACCAAGTTTCCTTGCCCTCTCAACGGTGGCGCTTGGTGCACGAGGCCTTAGCCCTTGGATATCCTGGGCTAATCTCTCGATCGGATCCTGCTCAGGTTCTACTACTGGTGGCTCAACTAGAATCCCTGGCTGAGGATCATTGACAGACTCATTTACTTGCTCCCTTATTTCTGGAGCAGGAGGTGGAGCATTTTCAGCGGCTCTCCTTTTACGCGGACGACCGACGCGACGCATGACTCACTGCACTTGAACCAGATACTTAGTCATAAAATGTATGAGGTTTGAAAAATTTACTATGTAAATGCTTAGAAATCATGTAATGCATTTAAAATCTTTGCTCTGATACCAACGATGACAGGCCCTTTTCTAACTACTAGCTAGGCGACCTGCCCGGCAACCCCACGGTGGCTCCCCAGTCGAGATCTGCTCTGACTGGAAAGTTCCCGTGAAGCTAAGCCTCTTTTCTTTTCTAAAATACTTGAAATCCTTTTTATTCTGAAAAAGGGTGAGAATTTTGTTCGTTGAAAATAACTTTATGAAAATAGGATTTTCACAGAAAACCGGCAGCACAACGGCTGTTTTTCTAAAATTCCACCCTGTAAAATATCTCATAAAACCTGTATAACTGTATTCACAAACAATTTTTATAATCAATAGGCCTCCGGCCATTTTCAAACTCATAATCATGCAATTAAGCGGAAGTAACTTGAATAAATCTTAAAAAACGACATGCATGATATTTACATAAAATCCTTAACTCAAAATAATATTTTTCAAAACTATAGAATCTGGAAAATGATAGTAAATACAATACATGATGTTATGCTAGAAAATAGTGCAATCTGGTCACGCGTGTCTAGCTGGCCTGTCCGTGGCCTGTCCGTCCGAAGGAGATACGTCAACCGCGCTACTCGCACCTGCACCTGAGGGAGGTTTTTAAGAAAACAGGAAAACAGTGGTGAGAATAACTCAGTAAGTGGGTAAGTTTACATAAACTGTACTTTTGCTTAAAATAATATTCCTCCCAAAAATAGATTGGAAAACTATTACTTACTTACTTTTCCTGAAAACTGTAAACTCGTTTAAAAGCTGCGAAAGTTATTTATCAAACTTTTCTTATTTTCTTACTAGCCTTATCTGGCAACCCAGGGAAATCTTGTCCTTCGTGACGGTGCGAAAACACGCCACTAGGATAGGGGAACTCTCACCATGTGTAGTCGCAGATGTGGATACAACTCTGGGATCGCGAATCCCTCCAACATCAGGCAGATCTACACTATCCCATACGTGCAGAGGGTGACTGACAGACTCGATCCCCCCAAAGTTAGTAACTCCCCCCATCTACCGTACACGTATGGAATACTTTCGGCCGGGTGTAATCTTAGGGGCTAGGGTAAACCATAGGCATATATAAAATGAAATCTCGGCAATATGCTGTAATATCGCAAAATAACTTTCACAATACTATCTTTATGCATGTATATAATTTCAACTTGCTCAATTACTTTACTGAAGAATATAAACATATTCATAGCATCTCATATAAAAATATACATGCATTTATAAACGATAAACTGAAAACTATAAACTTTCAAAATCTTTTACTTGCTAAAACTGATTGCATTCAATAACAGAATGTATGAAAACTTTTAAAAAAATCCACACTCACAACTTGCTTCCAAAATACTTATCACCGCTTCCCGTTACGGCTCTCGTTCGATTCCCGATTCACCTACAATTGATTTCGATCGAGATGTCGTTAAAACATAACTCGTGCGCAACTAAACTTTAAGCCATACGAGGATTTATAAGCACAATAATTCAAGTGACTATCCTCGCACGATAACAAAACGGATAATTCATATTCGCACACGAAAACTATTTCAAACCGATTCGATATCATGACTTAAAAATATTCGAAACTTTGCGGTTATAAAACCAATAACTAAGCCAATCAAATCTAATATACCATCATCAAAATCAGATTTCAATGAAGTCGCTAAACAAAAGATTCGAAATTATACGACGAACTTAAAGCTTACGCGATTTCACTAATTATCGCGATTTATCGATTTTACACGTTTCGCGCGATTTAAAAACTATCCAATTAACTTATTTAAAACTCGAACTATCCTAACTTCAACTTAACGGGCTTAATATAAATCTTGGGGCAGCGAGATAACATTCACAATCTTTTTATAATCGACAACGAAAATTATAAACTAACAACGCTCGCATTCGTGGAATATTCAACCGAATCTCTCGGAAACGGTTTCTAAATATCCGAATGATTACCCGACACTTTATAACACTTTAATATTAACTATTTTCCATGACCACAAACGCGAAACCAAAAACATATTCTAACAGCCCTTATTTTTCTCATATCAGCCCATATATAAAACTCAACGAATACGATTGTTTACCAAAATATTCAAACCAACCGAAACAACAAAACGAACGAACCTCCGCACTAGCGAGGTTCTCGATCCTAATCCCAAGCATAATATCATCATTTATCTCCATTTTTTTCACATGATTGCTTACTAATTACCAAAACGACTCAACAATAAAAATGGGCAGCGCTTACCATACTAGTTTCGTTCGAAACGACTTCCGAACGGCGACGAATTATTCGCGGCAGCAAGCTTCTTCTTCCACCAGTCACTGACTTCGCTTCCTTCTGCTTCCTTTCAGCTCTGAAATGATGCACTTGAATACACTTGACAGCAGCAACTTACGAAGACAGCACACAGCAGAAATCGGCAGCAAGACAGTACGGCGACAGCAACGTGACAGCAGCTTCCCTTCGCCGGCAGCAGCTCACGCTAACAGCACCTTGTTCAACAGCGGCGACAGCACACAGCAAAGGCAGCGCCAGCAACAGCAGCTTCGCGACAGCAGCAGCTTCCTCAACGGTGACAGCACCTACTTCAGCTCACGCAGCACTAGACAGCAACGGCAGCAAGACAGTTTCAGCTCATGCTCAACAGCAGCAGCCTTCACGCCCAGACAGCAGCAACCTTCACGTCCAGATAGCAAAGGCAGCACGGCAGCTGACTTTGACAGCTTCACGCCAGCACAAGGCAGCGACGGCAGCAGCGCTACCTCACGCCAGCAGTTCCCTCCACCGGTGACACTGGTAGCAGTACTTGGAGACGGTGACAGCAACTGATGCACGTCCTCCTCACGCCAGCAACTGTCGTCCTTGCTCACGGTGATGACAGCAAGCTCACGGCAGTGAACAAGGCAGCAACTACATCCACGTTGACAGCTTCAGCTTGTACAAGACATAGATGGCAGCATCACCAGCATCTTCCCTTTTGCTGGCAGCAGTTTACGCTCAGACAACAGCCATGGCAGCAAGCTCAGCTCAGTTCTTCAGTTCGCCTTGCTTGCATGCCATATCAGCTTGCTCCAGCTTCTCCTAGCTTGCATGCACTCTTGAAGGTGTCAGATCTGATCTTGCATGCGTCCAGATCTGAGTTCTCCTTCACTTGGCTTCACCTTGGCCTGAAGACAGCAGCCCGTTCTTCTCTCGCTCTTTCTTCCACAGCAGCAGCTCTCTTCTTCTCTCGGGCAGCACCTTTCTTGTCTTCAGTTTGTGTTTTGAAATGAAGAAGAAGAAGTTGACAGATGGCTTGGATTCTGTCTTGAAAATGAATAAAATAAAGAAAAATGGTGACCGAATGATAACTTTGGTTTGATTGTGTCTTTGAATGCATAGGTGACCGTTTATGCCATAATTTGCTTTCTTTTTTTTTTTTTTTTTTTTTTCATCCAATGCATGTGTGACACGTGTCACCAACATGCATTCCTTTTATTGGATTCCATGCATTCTTGCTTTTTAATTTCCAAGCTCGGATTCCGTTTCCGTCCGTCCGTCCTGGAATTCGCTTTTTAATCGCTTTCACCTTTGGAATAATAAATAAATTTCGAACCCATCTTCGTGAACTCGAATTTATTTTCTAAAGCGAAAATAATTATTCCAATTATTTTCCGGACTCGATAATTATATATTTCCGATCGGACGCGATCCATCGGAAAATATTTCGCTCTCCGACGAACGCGGTTTTGGGTTTTACAGTAAAATGATGAGTTGTGATGTTGAAATGAATTTCATGGGCTGTTATGGTATTGCAAGCTGTTTTGATTTAGTTGATGGGCTGTCTTGATGATATTAAAGCTGTTTGAAGCTGTTTTGATGTTGTTAAAAGCTGTTTAGATTGTTTTGATTGTATAAGAGCTGTTTGGTGATGTTAGAAGCTATTAATAGTGTATAATAACTGTTAAGAGCTGTCTTGTTGTTTTAGAAACTGTCTTGATGGTGTTAAAACTGTTTGAAGCTGTCTTGATGATGTTAAAAGCTATTTAAGCTGTTTTGGTTTGTGTTAAAAGCTGTTTAAGCTGTTTCGGATGGTCTTAAAGGCTGTTAAGAGCTGTCTTAATGTTTAACCGGCTGTTTTGATTTTGTTGGATGAGGTTTAAGGGCTGTCTTGGTGTTATAGGAGCTGTTTTGATGCCGTAAGCTGTCTTGGTAGAGTTGTGTGAGCTGTTACGATGTTTTAAGCTATCTTGAATGCATTGCGTAAGCTGTTTTGATGTCATAAGCTGTCTTGATGAGTTGTGCGAACTGTTATATTGTGAATTTAAATTAAGTTTCGCAATGAATTTTCATGCATAAAAATATGTTAAGATGATGAATTGTTAGAGTTAAAATCAAGCAAGCAAAAGCTGACGCGAGTAAGAATTGTGGACTGATTTTAATGTGCAGCTTTTATGAAATTTAAAAGCTGTTTATGTGCAGTTTTTATGCATGATTAAGTGTTGATATTAAGTGTTTTAAGGGCTGTTTTCATGCAGTATTTCAAGCTGTTATAGAGCTATTTTAGTGAACTGTAAATGAGCTAGATGTGGGCTGTCATAAGCTATTTTAATGGGATTGTTTTGAGATTATTTTCAATACGGTAAAGACAGTCATAAAAAGGATATTATGAGTTGTTTCGAAGTGATATCCATTGGAAGTGTTTTAGGATGCATTATAGAAGAACATATATTTATAGTGCACTAAGTAACGCTAGAAATTTATTAAATAAACTTTCGTTACATTTATCTTTATTGAAAAGTCAAGGAGAACCCGACGAACCGGATTCTCAACCAAAGAATAAGGGTAAAGCGTAAAGGAGTATACGATTCAAAAATCGAATATGTTTGAGGTCGATATACACCCTATCTTTAAATTTTACTTGAAAGTGTTTTCATTGTGAAATGAATTTCTTAAATGAGAATATTTTATGAATTTCTTAAATGAGATTGTTATATCATTTCAATATGATGCATTTACAAAAGTATTTGACTATACTTGAAATGAAACGTGAAATTGATTTGTTATGAAAATCTTGAAATGAAAGTGTAAAATGTGATACAAACGTTATGTTGTAAATAGCCCTTGTAAACTTAGATATCGATAAATGAAAATTGGTAATTGACATGTCAATAGGAAAATCAGTAGCTGCACCGTTTATTTGCATACACTAAATTGATTCATTATGGACTATGAGAGGCATTTCGTGTCCGGTCCTGAACGATTATGTGTTATGATATACGACCCGGTGGATAATCACCGAGCGGCCGATGCCGGGGTCGACCGTTATTCCGGCAGATAATCACCACGTGTCCGATGCCGGAAACCCATATACCAATACATGAGTATCGAATATATGTTTACTAAGGGCACTGAAAAATGTTATAAGCAATGAAATGAAAATGTTATGTGAATTGAAATGTTCAATGCTTTGAAAAAAAATGTTGAACTCAAAAAAATTGTGAACTATATGTTTAAGTATTTTTATGTAACGTATATATATATTTATATATATATTTATGAATGTTAAAGTTAGAATGCTTTTAGTTACGAATGAAATTACATTTGAAATTAAGAAATTAGATTATGTGTATACTTATTAAGCAATTATGCTTAGCGCATTGATTTACCACGCGCAGGTTGAATCTTTGACTCCATTTTCAGACAGAGGAAATAGCTTGTACGCGAAGGCTCAGATAGTCACCATCCACTCTACGCCTTTGGTAGACATATAGATATATTGCATATGATCATGCATTTTTGGGATACATGTATATTTGTGTAAATTATTATTTTCCACTTAATTATAACAAAGTTTTGTATAAAAACATATCTATATTTCTTAAAAGCTTACTTTTGGTTATGTATGCATGTAAATGTTTATGATATATTTGAGTAGTGAAATGTTTTGGAAACAGACGGGAGGTCTGAATGGGAGTTTAGAAATTGATGTTTTAGAAATGTTAGAGTTTCAATTACAGGAAACGGATTTGGGATTTCAAAAAAATAGAGGAAACTCTGCTGGATTTATGTTTAAAAAAAAAAAAAAAATTTCTCTATTGGTAAAGAGTTTTAGAATGATAATAACCTTTCAAAAGTAACAGAAACAGATTTATTAGGAAAGTAACGTTCTCCGTTTCGGATTTCCAACCGTAACGAAAGTCGGGCGATGATGAAGAAATCGAGCTCTGAGCTGCTAAGTGAGAGCTATCAGTGTCGATGAAGACGAAGAAATGGGTGGGGGTGGGGCTGTCGAGCATGAGCTGAGAGTGAGAGGGAGTAAGAGATGGATGTTAGGGTTGGCTTTTAAGTGGACTTTATATAGAAGCATACGAAATTACGCATGTACCCCTGTTCACGGATCAGATCGATTTTGGATACCCCGATCCATCGATCAGTGAAATATGGTGTTTTCACAGGTTCGGATTCGAACACCTTTCCTTTGAACATGTGATCTAATCTGAACACCTACAAATCGGATCGGATCGGATCGGATCGTTAGGACCGGATCCATGTTTTTATGCCCACCCCTAACAATTACTTTGTTATTATAAGCCCATATTCTTACTTTTTGAACTTCCTAGTATTAGTAGAGAAATTATGGGATGAAAATGATAAATTTCATAAATTATTATTCTTAAAAGTGATATTCAAATGTTAGTAGAGACTTTAGAAATTGTTTAAATCTAATAGCAAGCTAAATGTCAATAAAGGGCATAATGGTCATTTTTCAATTAAGAGCCATATATATATATATAAGTGTTAGTCATCAACACTTAGAAAATTTGAAGCAAAAATTTAGAGAGGGAGTGACTAAAAGGGACGACAACAAGGGAAGAGGAAGCTAAACTATTTCCAACCCTTTTTAAGGCTCCACATCAAGATTTTGGAGTGGATTAAGCTAGAAAAACAAAGTTTGAGCAAGATCAAGGTTAGTTTTTATGATTTTACTCAAGTTTGATGTTAGTTGCGTTTATATGGGAGTTGGTGATTGGTTAGTTTTTTTATGTGTTTGGTAGACATGACCACGGTTCGGTTCGGTTCCGGTTCCGGTTCTGAACCTACGGTTCCGGTTCTAAAAAAGCTAGAACCGGAACCTTAACCGAAATAAAACGGTTCCGGTTCGGTTCTGGAACCCCCGGTTCTATAACGGTTTAGATTCCGGTTCCGGTTTCGGTTCTATAACGGTTTCGGTTCCGGTTCTGGAACCTTTTTTTAAAATAATAATTTAAAATTTAAAAAATTAATATTAAAATATATTTTAAAATTAAAAAAATAAATCGAAACCGGTCCCGGATACACAAACGAAATAAAAAATTTAATTATTCACGATTACGGATTACAAGTTAGTGAAGTCATAAGTCATAAGACTCATAAGTCATAACTAACTTTAATTTATAAAATCTATTACGGATTACCATTTACTGAATTACCCTTGGTCCTCACCGTGTCACTGACAGACTGACTCATCTCATCAGTCATCACTCATCACTCACGTGACTCACGTTCCTCACTGTCACTGACTGTGTCACGTGACTCACTCACGTCACTCACTTTTCTATTTCTCTGTTACTGTTTTTCTTCTCTCAGACTCTCAGTCTCTCTCCTCCTTCTTCTCCTTCTTCTCTTCTTCTCTTTGATTTTTTTTTGTTTCCGGGTTCTGGTGGGTACGTGGGTACGTCCAGATCGGCGTCTGGAAACCCAGATCTGGGTGGAAACCCAGATCGGCGACCACCCAGATCTGCGTCGCCGATCTGGGTTTCCACCCAGATCTGGGTTGATATGGGTGGATCTGGGTTTCCACCCAGATCTGGGTGGATGGATCTGGGTGGAAACCGGAACTGGGTTTCCACCCAGATCTGGGTTTCCAGATCTGGAAAACATCGGTTTGGAAACCCAGACGGGGTCTGGGTTTCCAGGGGAGGGGAAACCCAGACACCGATCTGGGTTCCACTGGGTTCTGGGTTTCCAGATCAACCCAGTGGAACCCAGATCGGTGATCTGGGTTTCCAGATCGCGAAGTCTGGGTTTCGGGTTTCCAGAACCCAGATCACGACGTCTTGCGGTCTGGGTTTCGGGTTTCATCTGGGTTGTTTCCAGTCGCGTCTGGTCCATGATGACATGATGTCGATCTGGGATCTGGGTAACCCAGATCGTCCAGACGCGAACTGGCGTCCAATCTGCTGGGTTTTCCAGAACCCAGATCCAAACTGGCGTCTGGGTTTCGGAAACCCAGATGGAATTTCCAGATGGGTTTCCGAAACCCAGATCTGGGCAAATATTCTGGGATTCCGTTTGGATCAGGATTGCTTTATACTGTTTATTGTTGATGTCTTGATGATGATTGTGTCTATGATGGTGTTGAACCGTTGATGATTGATCATTGATGATTGTGTTTATTGTAGATGGAATCATCAATCATGGAATTGATGTTTTGCCGTTTTGGGTCTGTTTGATGCTAATATCTGTTGAGTGTTGAATTGTAGATATCCTTCCACGGTTCCACCTTCATGAACAATGAACTGAAATCATAGATTCATAGTCAATTTTTTATTTTTAATTTTTTAAATATTATTTAATCAGTAAAATATAAATTGATCTAGACCGTTCATTTTGGGATGGACGATCTAGAGCAATTTAAAAAAAAAATAAATTAATTTTTTAAATTATTTAATTTTTAAATATATTAAGTTTTATAATTTTAAATTAAGTAATTATTTATTATTTATTTATATAATTAAAAAAACAAAAATTAAATAAGTTGATCAAAATATCCATATAAGTTTATAACTTTGACCGTTTGACGGTGAATTATAGTTAAACATTAATAAAGAGGAGATAATTGTTATAAAAAGTAAAAGTGATTTTCGATTGTAATAAAGTAAATATGGAGGAGAGGGTTTACACTTTATAGTAATTTATTTATTATTTAAACTTTGATTGAATAAAAAAATAAAATAAAATTATTGGGCTTGTACTTAATTTATTACCATAATTAAGTTGCCTACGTATCCTCTCAAATTTTAGAGGAATCAAAGCCCACGTAGTTCTCTTACCTTTTATTACATGGAGATAGAGTTTATGAAAATTTGTGACTCACTTAATCGTCACTTGTGTTTCCAGTGCCCCCGGTGGTGGTTTGATCAGTATCTTCAAAGAAATCATAACTTTCACCTTGAGCTTTCACTTCATCCATCTCTTGCTATCTCAATTGTGCCTTCGTCCAATCGTGGACACAAACTTCAACTTGTGCAGACTCTGGACTCATTAAGGACCGTTTGAGGTCTAGAATATTACCGCCAGAGCTAAATTCTTGTTCCACTGCCACAGTTGAGACGGGGGTTCCAAGAATTTGTTTGGCTATTATAGACAAAATTGGAAAATGTTTCTCATGTTCCTTCCACCACTCTAAGATATTAAATTCAATGTTATCATTGTCCATAAACTCGAACTGCGTCTTTAAGTAGACGTCAACCTCGGTTGTGGAGGATGAAGATGAAGTTCGACCTTTTTTCGTTTGTTTGGACATCAACATAGAACCTAACTTCATAAATGATGAAAAGGATTCTCGACTTTTAGAACCAGAAGCATTTTCAGATGTCTGAATGTCGGTAATGTTCATTGATGGACCGTATATTGTAAGGTACTCATCATACAATTCATAAAATAAAGTTTTAATATTATTAGCTAGAACAACTGGATCTACATTAGTTATCCCTAAACATTGATAATAATTGCTATAAAAAATAAATAAATTTTCAAATTTACATCGTGGGTCAAAACATAATGCAATTGCATAAATTAAAGGAATTTCTCTATAATAATTTAACCATTTTTGCTTCATAGCTGCTACAACATTACCTAATAATTCATCATTTTCACATGCAGAAAATGCACCTACAATATTAAGAGCTTCTACAAAAAATAAATGGGTGGTAGGATAATAAATGTCAGATAAATTATGCGTACTATCATTAAAAACTTTTAATAATTCACAAATTTTTGTGCAAACATCCCAATGTTGAGGAAATAAATCAATTTCTGAACAATTATATTGCATAAAAGTAACTAATAAATCTCTATATTCATAACTTTCAGAAAGCAATTTATAGGTTGAGTTCCAACGATGTGGAACATCACGAGAAAATCTAATAGGATGCATTCTATTAGATTTACAAAATTTAGCCCATTGTTTCATGATATTTGGATGTTTCCATAAATAATAAAGTGCATTTCTAATTGGGGTAATACTTTCTTTAAGTAAAGTTAAACCGGTTTGTACACATAAATTTAAAACGTGACAAACACATCTTTGGTGAAAAAATCTACCGCCAAAATAAGGGTTACATAAATTAATTAAATGAGGAATAGCAGCAGTATTATTTGCAGCATTATCAAAACCAATTGCAAAAATTTTATTTTCAATAGAATATTCTTCAAAAATAATTTTCATAAGTTTATAAATATTTTGTGCAGAATGAGAATCATCAAAAACTCGAAACGCAAGAACTCTTTTTTGCATAATCCATGAATTATCTATAAAATGACAAGTAACACCTAAATATGAATGTTGTTGCAAATTATCACTCCAAATATCAGCACAAATTGTAATACGACCTTCATATTTTTTAAAAAATCTAATTAAACTTTTTTTCTCTCTTTTGTAAATATCATATAATGTGCGTGTGAGAGTTGTTCTAGGTACCCTACATGCAGCAGGATTTAAGGCTTTACGACAATAATTAAGAAAACTTGTTTTTTCACCAAAACTAAAAGATAAACTTTCTGTGGCTACAAATCTAGCTAATTCTTCCCTATTTTGTGCATCACTATAATTAAATAATTGATTAGTAGGACTTGCAAACCTGGAAATTTGTTGAACGATTCGCTTCGACCGGATGTTGAGATCTTATATGTTTCCAATATGAGCCATATCCTCCAAATTTGATCCACTTGAATTCTGCTCCACAATAATTGCATACAGCCTTGATCATACCTGGTTCTTTTTCGACCTTCTTCATGTGTACCTTAAAAAGATCGGATCTGTATTTCTTCTCGTCATCAACATCAGCTGGCCCTGCATCACAATTTCCAAGCCCAATGCTAGACATATTAGCTGAATTACTTCCAAAATTCGACTGACGAGATGTCTGCGTCTCAGGTTGGTCCTCCTGGGGTTGGGGGTTTTGAGGAGTAGCATGAGAAGGATTAAGATTAGGAGGATTTTGGGAACCAAACATTTCTAAAAAATCTGCTTGTCGTTGTATAAAATCATGATAATTTTCTTCATTAAAAAGACCAAGATTTAAAAGATCTGCATTTGGTTGTGGATCTTGTGGTGTTTCTTCGATATTAATAAGATCTTTACCCTTATTCCTAGAAAATGATTTTCTTGAATTAGAACTAGACATTGAAATAATTTAATAATAATAAATTAAAAATTTAATATTTAAAAATAATAACTAATAAATTAAAAATTTAGATTTAAAAATATAAATTGAAATCAAAATTTAAGTTAAAAAATATTATAAATTAAAATTTTGAAATTTATAAATATTATATAGATTGATAATTTGAAATTTAAAAATAATAAATTAAGAATTTAAAATTGATAACAATAAATTAAAAATTATAATTTATGTAAGTAAAAAAAATAAAGAAAATTAAAATTGAGAATTAAGAGAATATAAGAGAATATTTTGAAATTGAGAGAGAGTTGAGAACTTGAGATTAATGGAGAGAAAGAGAGTTGAGATTGAGAGTTGAGATTGAGATTGAGAGTGAGAAAAAATTGAGAATGGGAGAGAAATTTATAGGCAAAAAAAATGTGACCGTTTTTAGCCTAAACGGCTAAATTTTACATTATTACTAAACCAACCGTTAGGGCCAACGTTCGGGCCGCGTGGCCCGCGTGGCCCCAACGGTCAACTGCAGTCAGTGGTCTGACTGCAGTCAGACCACTGACTGCATGTTTTTTTTTTTTTAATTTTTTTATTTTTTTTTAAAATTTACTTGCAGTCAGTGGCAGTCAGACCACTGACTGCAGTGTGCAGTTGCCGTTGGGGCCACGCGGGCCACGCGGCCCAAACGTTGGCCCCAACGGTTTTTTTTTTTTTTTTTTAATATTTAATTTAATTTAATTAATTAATTAATTAATTAATTTAAGAACCGGAACCGAACCGGAACCGCCGGTTCACGACGGTTCCGGTTCTAATTTTAAAAGAACCGGAACCGGAACCGCTACAGTAACGGTTCCGGTTCGGTTCCGAACCGGAACCAGAACCTTATGTTCTGGTTCCGGTTCTACAGTTACGGTTCGGTTCGAACCGCACGGTTCGAACCGAACCGTGGTCATGTCTAGTGTTTTGATGGGGGGTTTTATCTAAATCAAGAGTAGAACCATAGTAAACAAAAAGGGAAACTCAATCTAAGAGAAATCAAGTAAGAAATGCAAGTTAGGGTTTATGTAAGAGAAATCCTAGAACTTGATTTAAGCTTGTATGAAATGAATTGAGTTGTAGATAATGTGTTTGATGAAATATCTAAGAGAATTGTCAAGTGAAAATCTTGAAAAGTAAAAGAAATATATTGATGTATGTGTGTGTGTGTGTAGGTCATGACCACCATAATGGATATATGATCTCATTGAGTTTTAATCCAAATGAGCTTGAATTCATGCATAATAGAGGTTAGAAAATCTCATAAAAATGTTAGAATTGAAAAAGGATAAGAGATAGTACAATGTGTTGTTTATGTTAGATGAAGAGCATTGATGATCATCATGCAATGCCACTTCCTCTTTGCATTTTTATGTCATGTACGATTCTAATTGAGTATGTGTAAGTCTAAGAACCCTAATGAAAAGAGAATTGAGTTGGAAATGTGAAAAGGGTAAGTTTTGACATGAAAAAGCAATGAAAAATAGAGATTTTTGGCTAGGAACCTCCACCCGGCGACCGTTTCTTTTCAAATACGCTTTATGGCTGACCTAAATGAGAGTTAGGGAGATGATTGGAGCGAAAACGGAACGAATAAAAGTTAGGGATTGCTTCCTAGTATAGGTTCGGCCAAAGGGGGTCAAAAATTGGCGATTTTCATTTCGAGCTTCAGAAAATTATTTCAAGCATATGAGAGTGTTCCTAGACGATAATAAATAAGATTCATAGAAAGAAATCAGAAATTTAATTTAGTTAGAACCTAGATGGGGAGTTTGTAGTTAAAAGTGACAGGACCCAAACCAGACCTTCTCTAGGCTCTTGTCTAGAGGGCCCCGCCGGGCACTTCAACTGACTCCCCGAACCCGACTTATCGGATTGAAGAAATCCGGGAAGCGAACCCCTTTACTTTACTTAACCGGTTTACTCGTTTTAGGCTTAAAAAAATTTTATTTTCTTTTAATATAGTTGAAACGATGTGAATTTTTCGCGTTTGATTGAAAACTAATTTTATAAAAATCGGACAGCATAACGGTTGTAAATTTAATATTTCCAAAATCAACCTGTATAAGAAATACACTTCGAACTATTTTGATCACCGTCCAACTTCTTTCAATCTCAAACATGCATTTTTCATTCATTTCACAAACATGCAATTCTTTTACAAACATAATTCACATATGTAATTAACATATAACAACTCATACTTATATAAAATATGTGCCTTGTGCAATATGTGCATATCAAGTGTAATGGTTCATTTATATATACATATCAAAATATGATTTATAATCCGTCAAGTATCTCATGTCAACACATAATTATTTGATTCAATATATACACATGTACACAATGTCAAAATACATTAACATCCATATATTTCGTCTCATTATTTCCCCCACCTAAAGTTAATCAAAATAATGTCTTTGATGCAAGAGCGTCCGTGCCAACGTCTACTAAAGTATACAAGCTACACAAAAACAAAGAGAGGTTAGGCAATATATATATATAAAGATATAACTCCGCATAGACATTACGTAGAAAATAATCGATTTTATTTATTTATTTATTTATTTTTTTTGAAAACCATTTCTCATAAGACAACCATGTGCAAAGCCACTACGTACGGAATTTGCTACATCGCGACGTAGGGCGAACTTTCTCAACTCTAGGTAACCACAACGCGGAATTTTCTACATCGTCGTTGTAGTGCCAATAGCTTATACTTTACGCAACTACATGCGGAATTTTCTACATCGCATGTTGTAGTGCGATTTACTCATCACTTGCAATTAGATACGGAATTTTCTACATCGTCTCACATTGCTATCAACCTTAACAACTACGAGCGGAATTTTCTACATCGCCGCGTAGTGCCAAGATGCTAATATCGCAACATGCACATGAGTCTTAAATCAACTTTACTTTGCTTTACTTTTAAACCTTTTTGCAACTTACTTTCGCCTTCGAATCTCATTTCTAAATTCTAGGCATAACTCATTACTCAACATAAAACTTATGATTTTGGAAAACCATTTTGCAAAACTCTTTGAAACAATATATTTTATCATTGCCATATAAATGGAAATCAACTAGATGTAAGTGAAGTGAAGGACACTTACCTCGATCCCAACGCTCTCAATGCCTTAACGAGCCTCTCGCGTCTCGTCCGCGTGCTCGTCACCTACACATCATAGTCTCGTTATAACTTACTCACTTTCATAGCTAAAACTAATAAAAATAGAGTTTCCAATACATTGAAAACTCACTACACCACACTTTCCCAACTCGATTTTTGACTCGATCGAGGCTCTCAAAATTTGGTTTCTTTGTAAAAGTCTTACTTCTAGACCCCTAGGATCATCCCCATATGTTTCGTTTGGTCTCCGGAAGCTTAAAACAAAAAGTCAACTTTTTAACTATACGGTTGACCACGAAAAACAGAATTGAAACCAGCCATGGTTTCACCTCCGTTCCTTTTTCTAGCGTCTCCTTATCACATAACTAAGTCGCCCGTAAAGTTTCGTCGAGAAACTCAATCGTTTGCTATGTCAATCTAGGCAAAACGCCCCATTTTGGGCACTTTTCAAAGCGAGTTTTTACATCGGACAAGCGACGATGGTTTTTCTTTTGTATCTAAGGTTCTTTTACCTAATTATGACCGAATACATCTATTTTGGGCATCAACGAATGCATTTGCATCGCTATTACACATCTCGGTTTCCTACGCCCACAATTTTGGCTATAACTTCGTCAATTTTTATCGGATCGATCCCATTCCAATTTCTATGGTTTTATATCATTCCTAGGCATCATTTGAGGTGTAGAACACCCCCATACATGTCAGACTTGGTCAGGTTTTCTCTAGCTCATGGTTTGAGCTCGGGATTCCACTTTTACTCTATGACACTTTCTACCCGCATTATTTTGGCCATAACTTCGCCAATTTTTATCGGAATGATTCCGTTCCAATTCCTATGGTTTTCTATGTTCCCGAGGCATTTTTTGAGGTGTAGAACAACCCCAAATAAGCTAGAACAAGTCAGGTCTCTACTGACCTTTCATCAAGCTCGGGATTGCTAATTTGCTCAAAACTACTTCCATTGAACTTCTATCCTTTCTACTTATCTTCCTAATCTTATTTATGGTAAAATTTGGGTTCAAAACCATCTAATCTCAGAGGTTTTCCACTGATCTTCACAGCCATGACACACACACAAACACCATTTTGTCATTTAACCTCTCACAACTCACTCACCAATTTTATCGACTACTTGATGTGCATGCAAAACAGATTTTTGTTTCTACTTTAATCAAGTAGATGGCAGCCCATATTTACAACCCTAAGCTACCATTTACATATTTCAACTTATCATTTAACTCTCTACATAATCACTTAGAGTTCTACAATAATTTTGAGGGAAAATTACTCAACACAACACAAAAATTCTGCACAACACTCACAACCCAACTACTTCAATTTCAGCAAGTATAAGGAAGAAAGAGATGAGATCTCACTTGATTCTTGTTTATGGAAGTGAGAGGGACTTGGAAGAGGTCCTAGAGAGGGGGGTTTGAGGTTTGGAAGGGCTGGATAGAGCTGTCTTCTTCCACTTTTCTGGTTTGGCTTCTGGTCTTCCGTTTCTGCTCTGCTTCTCACGCCAGGATGCCAAGCAGCTGCTGTCAATTTGATTTTCACGGCTACTCTTGTGTTTATTCCATCAAATTTCATTGTAAGTGTTGTATTTATAGATTTAACATTTCCAAAAATGTCTCCCATGTCCCCTTTTTATCATTGTCACGCCAATCCCCCCTTTCTTTCCTACATCACACGGCAACTTACTCTTTGCTTCTTTCTTGTCTAATTTTGCTTCAATTGTTTTATTTATATATCTCATTAACATTTTATGGAATATCAAACTTGTCCCTTTGATTTGTTTTGTCTATCACTTTTAGTTAAATGTTTGGTTACTCACTTGTTAACTACTAATTCTACATGACACTTCCTCTAGTGTTTATTTTTGAATTTAAACGTATCATCATTTATCATCTATTACTTGATTATGGATAAATTATTTTATCCTTACTAATGTTTATTGTTATAATTCTAGAATGAGCGTTCGCTCATCAATAAATCTATTTAAATTAATACTAACTAGATTTATTACTTAACTTCACAATTTAGTTTCACTCGCTAGGAAATTAAGAATCGGGACTAGGGGTTTACAATTTCTTCCCCCCTTATAAAAATTTCGTCCTCGAAATTTTAAATTGCATACCTGACTCAAATAATCAAGGATATTGGGCACGCATTTGCTCTTCAGGCTCCCAAGTAGCCTCTTCTGACCCGTGATTTCGCCATAGAACCTTCAGTTGCGGAATCACTTTATTATGCAACACTTGATCTCTACGATCTAGAATCTCTACTGGTTGCTCTTCGTAGGTTAAGTTCTCTTTCAATTTATCTGGTTGTTCTTTTAGAACGTGTGAAGGGTCAGCAATATACTTGCGAAGCATGGAGACGTGGAACACATCATGGATATTTGCTAGTCCTGATGGTAGCTTTAACCGATAAGCTACTTCACCCACTCTTGCAATGATCTCATACGGCCCTATATACCGAGGGCTCAACTTTCCCCGTTTTCCGAATCTCATAATGCCTTCCAGGGTCAGATGCGTAGGAAAACTCTATCACCCACTTCGAACTCTAAACCTCTTCTTCGATTGTCCGCATAGCTTTTCTGTCGATCCCTAGCTATCTTCAACCGCTCTTTTATTACATTGATCTTCTCGGTTGTAACTTGAACAATCTCTGGGCCAATCAATCTTCTTTCACCTACTTCATCCCAACAAATTGGGGTTCTACACTTTCTACCATACAACGCCTCATACGGTGCCATACCAATGCTGGACTGATAACTGTTGTTGTAGGCAAACTCTATTAAAGGTAGGTAATTATCCCAGCTCCCTTTGAACTCCATTACACAAGCCCTCAACATGTCTTCGAGAGTCTGGATGGTTCTTTCTGATTGGCCATCTGTCTGTGGGTGAAAGATCGTACTAAAGTGCAATCTGGTGCCCATGGCTTCTTGTAGCTTCGGCCAAAACCTCGAAGTGAACCGAGGATCTCTATCCGATACAATGGATACCGGTGCGCCATGCAACCTCACGATTTCATTTACATACAACTGAGCTAGTCTTTCTAAGGAATAAGTGTTCTTGATGGCTAGAAAGTGAGCGGATTTTGTCAATCTGTCAACTATTACCCAAATGGCGTCATGCTCGCTCTGAGTCCGTGGTAATCCAACTACAAAGTCCATCGTAATCTTCTCTCATTTCCATTCAGGAATAGACAGAGGCTGTAATAAACTTGCTGGTTTTTGGTGTTTTGCTTTGATCTGCTGGCAGGTTAAACACTTGGATACGAACTCTGCTATCTCTCTTTTCATACCTTTCCACCAGTAGTGGTTCTTTAGAGTCCGATACATCTTTGTACTTCTCGGATGCATAGCATATGCCGAGGAGTGGGCTTCTTCCATGATTTCTTTCTTCAACTCTGCTATATCTGACACACATAATCATTGATCAGAATTAGTGTCCCATCGTCTCTCAATGCGAAGCTACTTTGCTTACCATCTTCAACCTCGCTTCTAAGCTTCATCAAGTAAGGATCTTAAGCTTGCAACTCTTTAACTTGATCCACCAATACCGGACAAACATGAAAAACTGCCAATAAAAAGCCTGAATCCGTCACCTCCAATCTAACACCCATAGATCTCAACTCTACTAACATGGGCAAGTACTCGGCTTTCAACCGGGTAAAGGAATTGGTAGGCTTCCTACTTAGCGCATCTGCTACTACATTAGCTTTACCCGGGTGATACTCAATGGTACAATCATAGTCTTTTATGAGTTCAACCCATCGTCTCTGCCTCATATTCAACTCTTTCTGTAAGAACAGATACTGCAAGCTTTTGTGATCCGTAAAGATCCTATAGGGTACTCCATAAAGGTAGTGTCGCCATATCCGTAAAGCAATACCACTGCAGCTAGCTCTAAGTCATGTGTTGGATAGTTTACTTCATGCTTCTTTAATTGTCTTGAAGCATAAGCTATCACCCGATCATGCTGCATTAACACACAACCCAAACCTTGCCTAGAGGCATCACAATACACGGTAAATCCCTCACTTCCTAAGGGAAGTGTAAGCACTGGTGCAGTAGTCAACTTTTGCTTTAACTCATCAAAACTGCTCTGGCACGCGTCTGACCAGACAAACTTCTCTTCTTTCCTTGTCAATCTAGTCAATGGGGTGGCAATCTTCGAAAACCCTTCCACAAACTTCCTGTAATACCTAGCTAAACCCAGGAAATTTCTAATTTCGGTCACGTTCGTGGGTGGCTTCCAACCTATAATGGCTTTTATCTTCTGGGGATCTACTGAAATACCCTTTGCAGATACTACATGTCCTAAAAACGCCACTCGGTCAAGCCAAAACTGGCACTTACTGAACTTCGCATAAAGCTGATGATCTCTTAAAGTTTGTAATAAAATCCTCAAGTGTTCTACATGCTCGTCTTTATTACCTGAGTATACCAAGATGTCATCGATGAAGACTATTACGAACTTGTCCAAGTAGGGTC
This sequence comes from Dimocarpus longan, assembly GCA_022984855.1. Classification (NCBI taxonomy): domain Eukaryota; kingdom Viridiplantae; phylum Streptophyta; class Magnoliopsida; order Sapindales; family Sapindaceae; genus Dimocarpus; species Dimocarpus longan. Next base: position 15,475,513 of record CM041015.1, on the reverse strand, counting down.
TGAAAACTCTGTTCATAAAGTCCATAAAAGCTGCTGGGGCATTGGTTAAGCCGAATAGCATCACCAGAAACTCATAATGCCCATACCTAGTCTTGAAGACCGTCTTGGAACATCTTCCCTACGTACCTTCAGTTGATGATACCCCAATCGTAGATCTATCTTCGAGGAAACCTTGGCTCCCTACAGCTGGTCAAACAAATCATCGATTCTTGGCAACAGATACTGATTCCGGATGGTTACCTTGTTAAGCTGCCTATAATCAATGCATAAGTGGAGGCTTCCGTCTTTCATTTTAACAAACAGCACTGGAGCTCCCCACGGTGATGTACTCGTCTTAACAAAGCCTTTGCTCAATAGTTCTTCCATCTGCACCTTCAACTCCTTTAGTTCTGTTGGTGCCATCCGATACGGCGCTATAGAAATAGGCTCTGTACCGGGTGCTAGCTCAATCTCGAACTCAACATCCCTATCTGGTGGCAACCCTGGTAGGTCTTCAGGAAATACATCAGGGAACTCATTAACCACAGGGACTTTCGTCAATTGCAACTCACTACTGCCAACTTCTATTGCATAAACCAAGTACCCCTGGCATGCTTTACGGAGCATTTTGTTGGCTTGAATCACACTTACCAAACTTGTAGAGAGTATTTTCCTCTCTCCACAAAAGATCACATCTGGTTCCCCAGGCTTGTTAAACCGAACCTCTTTCCTGTAGCAATCTACGGTGGCACGATGCTATGATAGCCAATCCATGCCTAAAATAATGTCAAAGTCATGAATATCGAGCACTATCAGATCAGCCTCAAACTCATGACCTGCTATAGTCACTTTACTTCCCATGTAAACTTTATCCGTAATAAGCGAATCACTTATGGGAAGTGACACTACCAGGCTACACTCGGTCGGTCTCAACTCCATCTATAAACTCTCGTGCAATAAAAGAATAGGTGGCCCCTGCGTCCAGCAATATATGAGCATCAGTATCGAATAGAGAACTGATACCTGTGACTACATCTGGTGTCGCATCTGCTGCCTGCTAGGTCACTGTATATACTCTGGCGGCCTGACTGCAAGGTCTGCTGAGTTGTCCTTTAGGTGGCAAGCCTCTACTTGATCTGCCACTGGGCTGTCTTGTACTAGTAGCTCCTCCGGTTTGGGGGCCTCTATTATCGGGTCCACGGCTTTCACTGGGCTGTCCCTGTACAATTGATCAAGCTTCTGATGGACTGGAGGCGACTAAGCTAGAACAATTTTTCATAAAGTGGCCTTCCTGACCACATCGGTAGCATCCTGTCCTGCCCTGAAGGCACTCGCCAGAGTGTGATCGACCACATCTGCTGCAAATGGGTCTGCTCTTCCAACTCTGACTCCTCCTAGATCCCCCAGAAGACTGAACTGAACTCTGACTCTGACTAGGTTGTGCCTTCTGACCCTGTCTACGGCTTTCAGACCATGCGGGCCTCTGATCACTTTTGCCCACTTTACCTGATCCCCCTTGATGGCTACCGCTCCAACTGCGCTTCTGACTAAATGGTGGTTTCGGTTTGGGAACGTTTCTTGCACTTTGCTCAACTCAGGTCATATAGCTTATGCTTTAACTTATGTAATCAATAAAAAAGCATAACTCATATAATCTTGAAAAACACAAATGCATATAACTATTTCACTCCTTTTGCATAATTCATGCATCCTTGACGCACGCTTTACGCGAAAATAGTTCAAACTTCTCTTAAAATTTATTTCAACTTAACGAGAACCGGGCTCTGATACCAACTTGACAGGACCCAAACCAGACCTTCTCTAGGCTCTTGTCTAGGGGGCCCCGTCGAGCACTTCAACGGACTCCCCGAACCCGACTTGTCGGATTGAAGAAATCCGGGAAGCGAACCCCTTTACTTTACTTAACCGGTTTACTCGTTTTAGGCTTAAAAAAATTTTATTTTCTTTTAATATAGTTGAAACGGTGTGAATTTTTCGCGTTTGATTGAAAACTAATTTTATAAAAATCGGACAGCATAACGGTTGTAAATTTAATATTTCCAAAATCAACCTGCATAAGAAATACACTTCGAACTATTTTGATCACCGTCCAACTTCTTTCAATCTCAAACATGCATTTTTCGTTCATTTCACAAACATGCAATTCTTTTACAAACATAATTCACATATGTAATTAACATATAACAACTCATACTTATATAAAATATGTGCCTTGTGCAATATGTGCATATCAAGTGTAATGGTTCATTTATATATACATATCAAAATATGATTTATAATCCGTCAAGTATCTCATGTCAACACATAATTATTTGATTCAATATATACACATGTACACAATGTCAAAATACATTAACATCCATATATTTTGTCTCATTATTTCCCCCACCTAAAGTTAATCAAAATAATGTCTTTGATGCAAGAGCGTCCGTGCCAACGTCTACTAAAGTATACAAGCTACACAAAAACAAAGAGAGGTTAGGCAATATATATATATATAAAGATATAACTCCGCATAGACATTACTTAGAAAATAATCGATTTTATTTATTTATTTATTTTTTTTTTTGAAAACCATTTCTCATAAGACAACCATGTGCAAAGCCACTACGTACGGAATTTGCTACATCGCGACGTAGGGCGAACTTTCTCAACTCTAGGTAACCACAACGCGGAATTTTCTACATCGTCGTTGTAGTGCCAATAGCTTATACTTTACGCAACTACATGGGGAATTTTCTACATCGCATGTTGTAGTGCGATTTACTCATCACTTGCAATTAGATACGGAATTTTCTACATCGTCTCACATTGCTATCAACCTTGACAACTACGAGCGGAATTTTCTACATCGCCGCGTAGTGCCAAGATGCTAATATCGCAACATGCACATGGGTCTTAATTCAACTTTACTTTGCTTTACTTTTAAACCTTTTTGCAACTTACTTTCGCCTTCGAATCTCATTTCTAAATTCTAGGCATAACTCATTACTCAACATAAAACTTATGATTTTGGAAAACCATTTTGCAAAACTCTTTGAAACAATATATTTTATCATTGCCATATAAATGGAAATCAACTAGATGTAAGTGAAGTGAAGGACACTTACCTCGATCCCAACGCTCTCAATGCCTTAACGAGCCTCTCGCGTCTCGTCCGCGTGCTCGTCACCTACACCTCATAGTTTCGTTATAACTTACTCACTTTCATAGCTAAAACTAATAAAAATAGAGTTTCCAATACATTGAAAACTCACTACACCACACTTTCCCAACTCGATTTTTGACTCGATCGAGGCTCTCAAAATTTGGTTTCTTTGTAAAAGTCTTACTTCTAGACCCCTAGGATCATCCCCATATGTTTCGTTTGGTCTCCGGAAGCTTAAAACAAAAAGTCAACTTTTTAACTATACGGTTGACCACGAAAAACAGAATTGAAACCAGCCATGGTTTCACCTCCGTTCCTTTTTCTAGCGTCTCCTTATCACATAACTAAGTCGCCCGTAAAGTTTCGTCGAGAAACTCAATCGTTTGCTATGTCAATCTAGGCAAAACGCCCCATTTTGGGCACTTTTCAAAGCGAGTTTTTACATCGGACAAGCGACGATGGTTTTTCTTTCGTATCTAAGGTTCTTTTACCTAATTATGACCGAATACATCTATTTTGGGCATCAACGAATGCATTTGCATCGCTATTACACATCTCGGTTTCCTACGCCCACAATTTTGGCTATAACTTCGTCAATTTTTATCGGATCGATCCCATTCCAATTTCTATGGTTTTATATCATTCCTAGGCATCATTTGAGGTGTAGAACACCCCCATACATGTCAGACTTGGTCAGGTTTTCTCTAGCTCATGGTTTGAGCTCGGGATTCCACTTTTACTCTATGACACTTTCTACCCGCATTATTTTGGCCATAACTTCGCCAATTTTTATCGGAATGATTCCGTTCCAATTCCTATGGTTTTCTATGTTCCCGAGGCATGTTTTGAGGTGTAGAACAACCCCAAATAAGATAGAACAAGTCAGGTCTCTACTGACCCTTCATCAAGCTCGGGATTGCTAATTTGCTCAAAACTACTTCCATTGAACTTCTATCCTTTCTACTTATCTTCCTAATCTTATTTATGTTAAAATTTGGGTTCAAAACCATCTAATCTCAGAGGTTTTCCACTGATCTTCACAGCCATGACACACACACAAACACCATTTTGTCATTTAACCTTTCACAACTCACTCACCAATTTTATTGACTACTTGATGTGCATGCAAAACAGATTTTTGTTTCTACTTTAATCAAGTAGATGGCAGCCCATATTTACAACCCTAAGCTACCATTTACATATTTCAACTTATCATTTAACTCTCTACATAATCACTTAGAGTTCTACCATAATTTTGAGGGAAAATTACTCAACACAACACAAAAATTCTGCACAACACTCACAACCCAACTACTTCAATTTCAGCAAGTATAAGGAAGAAAGAGATGAGATCCCACTTGATTCTTGTTTATGGAAGTGAGAGGGACTTGGAAGAGGTCCTAGAGAGGGGGGTTTGAGGTTTGGAAGGGCTGGATAGAGCTGTCTTCTTCCACTTTTCTGGTTTGGCTTCTGGTCTTCCGTTTCTGCTCTGCTTCTCACGCCAGGATGCCAAGCAGCTGCTGTCAATTTGATTTTCACGGCTACTCTTGTGTTTATTCCATCAAATTTCACTGTAAGTGTTGTATTTATAGATTTAACATTTCCAAAAATGTCTCCCATGTCCCCTTTTTATCATTGTCACGCCAATCCCCCCTTTCTTTCCTACATCACACGGCAACTTACTCTTTGCTTCTTTCTTGTCTAATTTTGCTTCAACTGTTTTATTTATATATCTCATTAACATTTTATGGAATATCAAACTTGTCCCTTTGATTTGTTTTGTCTATCACTTTTAGTTAAATGTTTGGTTACTCACTTGTTAACTACTAATTCTACATGACACTTCCTCTAGTGTTTATTTTTGAATTTAAACGTATCATCATTTATCATCTATTACTTGATTATGGATAAATTATTTTATCCTTACTAATGTTTATTGTTATAATTCTAGAATGAGCGTTCGCTCATCAATAAATCTATTTAAATTAATACTAACTAGATTTATTACTTAACTTCACAATTTAGTTTCACTCGCTAGGAAATTAAGAATCGGGACTAGGGGTTTACAAAAAGAGTATTGCAGTGTGTTAGTTGTATTGGAACCTCCATTTATAGTTTTGTATAGTTCAATTTGGCAAAATTTAAATAGGAATATGATGTGTAGGTGAAGTGCAAGCAAGTGGAGAGAGAGAGGCTCATTAAAACTCTCCGACAAGTTGGAAGTAATGTGAGTGCTACTAACTCACGTTAGGAATATTTGTGTTGCATAATGTAATTTTATTAGTCGTTAAAAAGTTATTGAATGATTTATATTATACAAGTTCTTTATTTGATTAAGAAGATTATTATATGTGTTTTCAAAGGAATTTCGAAATAAGGTAACTTTTATACGAATTGAGCTTACAAGCTTTAGCCAAAGTTTTAAAAAGAAAAGTTAATTGGTGCTTATTGCACTTAGTAGAAAAGAGTTTTCAAAGGTCATACGTATACCCTCAGATTTACAGATTATCTTGTGCTACAAATTGCGATGCAGAAAATTCTGTATGTAGTCGTTAAGATTTATATAGTATCTTGCGATATGATTGCGACGCAGCAAATTTTGCACGTAGTCGCCAAGACTATTAGTATCTCGCACTACGGTTTGCGATGTAGAGAATTCCGCACATAGTTATCGAGATATTTCAGTAACATCACGGTTGGTGTCAGTTGAAAATTGCCACGTGACATACCACATAGAGTGGCAATAGTTGGTCGCCATATGGTCAGAGCAGTTAGGGGTATGAATGGTGCTTTTAGAAAGCAATTCTAAAGATTTATGTTGAAACTTGTGAATATTAAAAATATTTGATAGTTGTTTAGTTAATAATTGTTAAATTATTCTAATTGTTTCGAGATTACATTCTTTCCGTGTTGTATTGTATAAACCATCTTTAGGTACTAGTGTGGGCAATTGAAGCAAAAGAATTTCTTCATCAATATAGGTAGGTGTACACTCGACGGACGCATTGCATAGTTGCATTGTATTTTGTTAAACGATACACTAAGTGCATGCATTATTTTTGCATCTTTCGTAACACCTATTTGAAAACTTGTATTGTAATATTTTTGTGATGTAAATAGTTTGTAAAATTTCCTTTGATACGAAAGATTTTAGTCATCATGTGTAGTTTGATTATGTGAATGATTGAATAACGGTTGAGATGCATGGTTGTGTAAACAGGAAGTTAAGTTGAAATTGAAAATATTGGGAATGTATTTTCTTTATAGGAAAAATTTTGAAACCTTATAAAAGCAGTCATTATGCTGTCGGTTTTCCATTAAAATGGTTTTAGATTTTGAAAGCAAAATGGTCACTCTTATGACTTTAAATGAAATGAAAAATTGAAATTAAATGAATCAACCTAACTAGCTTCAAAACAATAAGATCAAATTAGTTTCAAAGCAAAGTAAATAGGCAACTTTTTAGGGTTCGCTCCGCGGATTTCTTTTAACCGACCAGTAGGGCTTAAGAGAGGTCCATTGGAGTGCTAAGCGAGGCCTACCAAGTACTAACCTAGAAGAGATCTGGTTTAGGTCTCGTTAGTTATTTTGAAGATCATAAAAGAATCCGTCTCTAGCTTATCTAGAGTAGCCTAGTAGCCTACAAATAGACAAACTTATGAACGTGGTTTTAACTTTCTAATCTTATTTTTCAGCAAATGTACCGGACACCCCCATATGCAAAAATGTTGCAAACTACCTTTGCAACCATTTCACAACTTTAAAGGTATTTTCGGAGCAGACTTGGAAATAACTATATTTAGGATATATACTACAGTTTGTAGTGCATATCCCTAGGAGAAACTATGTAATAATGAGAAACTAATCATAGATCTTATCATGTCCTGTGAGGTTCAATTCCTCATCTCTACAAAACCATTCTGTTAAGGTGTTTAAAGAGTTATGAGTTGAAACAAAACCTTATTCTTAATTAAGTAATCCTCGAACTCCATATTGAGGTACTCATCTCTACGATCCGACCATTGAGCTTTCAACAATCTACCCAATTGGTTTTTAACTTTAACTCGAAACTTTTTGAACTTCAGACTTATGTTACAATAGTGACAGACCCTGTTCCTTATATAATGGTAGCCCGTCCGACAATCCCACGGTGGTCTTCCAATCAAAATCTACTCCGGCTGAAAGGTTCTTGTGAAGCTAAACCTTTTTACCTTTGTTGAAAACCTTTTTAAAACTCTTTAGAAATTTCTTTTCTAACTGAAATGGGTGGAATTTTTTTTTTTTTTTAAAGTACTTTTGTAAAATGGGGTTTATAAAAATTTTGACAAAACAACGACTGTTTTTCTAAAATTTCCACTCTGCAAAACTTAAATAGAAAACCTATATATATACTTTAATAGCAACCTGTATGTACCAACTTTTGGGCCTTAGGTCCTCTTTTCAAAATCAACCACAAACATGCATTCAGCTTTTTATTTTTTTTAAAAAAATATAACTTGAAAATCATTCAGTTTACACAAAATTCACTATAGAATTATTTATATATTGCAACATAAGATGTCACTCAAAACGTTTACAAGTCATGCATAAATACATTTGTACGTTTTCCCAATAACTACATCCAATTTCATTCAAGTGTTATTATACATATTCTCAAAAGCATTTATATCAAATATGTACAAACATAAACACAGCGCACAACAGTACACGACATCATTCGACTACTCTACGGTTGGAGTCCCTGCTACCTATACACCTACACCTGCACTTGTCCCTAGGAAGTTTTGTTTATAAAACATGAAAATAAAGGGTAAGCTAAACAAGCTCAATGAGTGCCATATATTTTTATTCAATTTACTTTCAAGAATAGTCTCCCTAAAACTTTAAAACAATTCATAATTGTTTTCATGCTATAAAACTGAAATGCATTTTCTGAAAATCTCATATGAAACAAATGCATGTGTAAACATTTAATATAAATATAATTTATGCGTAATAAAACTGAAATTTAATAACAGGTTGAAAAGCGAGTTTCTTGATTTTGGACAACTATTTTGAAGCGTTTTTCAAACCTGAAAACATAGCAGCTTGTTTTATTACATCTTTCCTGTAAAATAATAAACGGTGGTGGGGATACAATTTTCTAAAAAATTTCTCTTGTGAAATAAGTCAACCACCAGCTCCTGAATACCATATGACACCTTAGGTATATAGTAGGACGGAATATGGCCTACCCCCTTTCTTAGCCCTCAAGGGATTCTAGGATGGCACAATAACTGATTCGAACTATCCACTTTAGGCTAATTTCTTAGGCATTGACCCTCAAGGGATTCTAGGCTCTGGTTAATAATATACCCTTTACGTGCATGGGTGACACACTGGACTTAACTGACTAACACATTCCACACCCCACCCCCCCTCCCCCGTTATTAGTGATAGACACCTCTGACACTACCAATGCATGCTTCGGGTACTCAACTTCAATCAGTAATATCAGAGATACCTATAAGGCATATCATAGGTTCATAAAAACATTTCCATACATGCTGCTTTTCATCATATAATCCATAATTCATATAAACTTTCTAAAATTCATACAGGAAGTTTTCATTCTAAAACTCATATACTATAAAAATTAACTTTCAAACATTCAATGCATGAATTTAATTTAACTCATAAAATTCATAATGAATAGAAAACAATTGCATCAAAACCTTTTAAAAGGACACTCACCTTATCCCTAATTCACTATAAAGCATAAAAATCAACGGAAAGGTTTCTTCACTTTCGCGTAACCTACACATTTTCATATTCTATTTTTAGATGTCATAACCAAACTTATTCACATATATACTTCCATCGACATGCATCAATATGCAAAAATGTCTAACTACACAAGAATATCGAAACACCCTTTTTAAGTCGTACTAACTTCAATTATTCTCATAAAATTTTCATTCGAATTTCTTAACATCCAAACATGTAAAATACCATAATTTAAGTATAAATTCCATTTCAAAGTAGCTTGTTACACCAAACTTTTGCTTTTCAATACAACATCAAAACTCACCATTTTAACATACCTACATGCAGGAAAATTATTCAAATAACTTAAACTCAATTTAGACCATTTAAACCTCCTCTTTGCCAAACCACATGCTAACACATAACACCAACCTTTCATCATATTTTACACTTACATACACATCAAAATCACATCACATTTCATAGCAAAACAATCAACTCAAATTTGAACCATCAAAACCCATCTTTGGTCGTGTACTACACGTAATGCAACACCAGTTTTTCTTGAAACTTTACACTTAAATTTACATCAAAATTACCTCAAATATCATGGCAAAACTACTAGTGTCCTAAATAACATCAACTTAAACTTAAATCAAAAATTCATTTTCATTAGTATGCTTACCAATGGTCCTTGAACTTCTAGCCTTATTTTTCCACAACTTTGAGGTCATCAAACTCTAAATCCGTGCATAAAAATCTCAAATACTCTATTAGAAACCATAAACCTCAAGATTTACACAACTTTGTCATGGAAACTTAAACCTTACCTCTTGAAATCAACTTGTAATGGATGGGTTTTACTCCTAGGCTTATATACACCTCTTATGTATGTGAAAAACACTCAAAAATCACCTCAAATCCTCATGATTAACTACTACCATCCTTGGTTTGTTTCATGATCGAGAGCACCCCTTTTTCTCTCTTGCAAGACCGAATACTTCTCTTTCTTTCTTTGTTTCATTCACCTAAATTTCAATTTTAAATATCCATTGTATTTTTATGCCATTTGTCATCAATTCACCATGCATGTCTAACACTTATCACTTGCATGCTTCCATTCTCACGTTACTTGTCACTCATGCAAGTTGTCTTTGCCATTTGTCATGCATGCATTCTCTCATTCCAATTTCGTATTCAAAATAATTTTCGGTTCATCCGAGAATTTTGTTATAACTCAATTCCATATCCGAAAATTCTATTAGAATTCAATTACACACCCGAGCACTTTGAATTATTTCATTACTCCATAAATACTATATACGGTACAAGTACGATACTAAGATCTAAAAAGATATTTTTGTCTAATAATCTTCGGATCACTTATAATCTATTCGAATGGACTCATTTTTGTTCTGTTTTAGTTTCTTTAGTCTCTAATATCTATTCTAGAAATTTATGATTTTCGGGGTCTGTTTCCCAAAAATCACTTTCACTTGAAAATACTATTCACACAAAAATATTATTCATAAAAAAATTTTATTATTCCATAAATAATGGCATAATCAATAGTAAATGTACATTATATGAATTCGAAATGGTATGTTACAAACTTTCTCCCCTTATAAAATTTCGTCCTTAAAATTTAAAAGACCTATCTATCCAAAAAGTGGGGGTATCAGTGGCGCATTTGGTCCTTATGCTCCCATGTAGCCTCTTTCACATCATGATTCCTCCACAAAACCTTCACCAATGGAATGACTTTATTGCACAGTGTGTAATATACTCTTCCAATTTTAGTATTGTAAATGTATTGTACAAGTATGCCTTTATTTATAGAATAAAGAAATAATTTAAAGTGCCCAGATGAATATTCAAATTTTGGTAGAATTTTCAAATTTGAAATTGAGTTATGATAAAATTTTCAAGTAGATCGGAAATGATTTCGGATACGAAGATTAGCATGAAAATTAATTAAGGATTAAAATAAAGTTAGTGCCAAAGAAATTACCTAAAAGGGGTATGATTAAATAAATTAGTAAAAGACATGGATAAGGGTATGTTGGGAAATTAGAAAAGATGAGAAAATGCATGGAAGAATGTAGAGATAAGGATGGCAATCTTGTAAATTAAACCAATGGCATTCTTGTAATTATAACACAAACTTGAGGGGCAATTGTTAAGGTAAATCAAGGCTATATATATAAGTGGAAGTGATTAGAAGAATGAAGAAAAATTTGGAAGAGTCAAAAGGGGTGTATTCGGCCAAGCAGTAGAGCAGAGGACAACAGCCATACTTGATCCTTTTGGGAGCAATTTTGAGTAGATTTCAAGCCATGAAAAGGTTGTGAACAAGTCTACGAGTAATATCCAATAAGATCAAGTGGTTTTCAAGTGGTAAGGTTCAAGTTTTATTGACTTTTGTGTGTGAATTATTGGATCAAAGTTTCCTAATGAGTTGTATGTGATTTTAATGAGATTTTTATGCATGGATTTAGAGGACTTCAAATTGGTGGGAAAGCAAAACTAGGAATCCAAGAGAAGTTGGTAAGTTTACTAGTGAAGATGGCTTATTGACTTCAGTTCAAGTTGATGATGTTTAGGATGTTAGTTTTGTTGCCATGGAATTTGGTGTGACTTTGATTGGATTTCAAGTGGAAAACTTGAAGAAATATTGGTGCATGTCTGGGTGTGGTACATGACTAAAGAAGGAAATATATGATTCAAGTTGTGTTTGATTTATTTGAGTGCTTTCATGCATGATAATGTGTTAAAATATCAAGTTAGAATGTTGAAATAAAAATCAAAAGCATTATAAATTAGTTTGCTATGTATTCGGCCATGGGAAGTTTGGTATAATGGATGATTGTTTTCCGTTATTTTGGATGACTTAATGGATTGCTCTAGTGATGAATTTGGCATGAAATTGAAAAGAATTCCATTGGACGTTAAAGAGTACATACCACGGCCAAAACTAGAATTAATGTTCAAGTGTAATGTTTTGTGAGTTTGACTTAATTCTACACTATATTACATGTATTGGAATGTGATTATGATGAGAAAAACTGATTTAGATTGATGGTGTGAAAGGTAATGCATATTCGGCTAACATGAATTAGAATGATACAAAATTTCGTTTAATATGTTAATGTGAAGTTAAACATCGTTTGAAGGGTTTTACATGCTTAGATATTAGGAATTTCGAATAGGAAGCATCTAACGAATAAAGTAGATTGTAACGTCGCCTAAACGTAGAATACGAAAATATTTAGGTAACATGGAAGCAAGGGAACCCTAAATCGTGTATTACTGTGAGTTAACAATAGGTGAGTGTCTTTTCGAAATATTTTGGTACGATTATTTTCTGTTCAATGAAGTTATATGTTATGTGTGAAATTATGCTTTGAAATGCTAAAAATTGATTTAAAGTAAATAAATTCAATATGAATACCTCCTGCATGAATTTTTGGAAAGTTGTTTGAAATATGAATTTTATGAGGAAAAGCATGCTTGTATGGAAATGTATTTGTGAGCCTATGGTATGCCTTATAGGTATCTCAGATATCTCCGGTTAAGATTGAGTACCCTAAGCATGCATTGGCTGTAAACCCCAAAGTTGCATTTTTCGAAAACTAATTTTTCGACAAATAGTGTTTCTAGATGAATAGTATCTATGAAAATAGTAATTTTTGGAAATGGACCCCGGACATCAGAAGTCTTGGAATGGGTATTGAAGTCATTAGAAATTAGAACGGGTCGAAAATAAGTCCATTCGGATAGGTTTTAACAGTCTTAAATTTGATGGACGAAAATGTCCTTTTAAGAGAATACTAGGTATTGATGATTTTATGCCCATTTGAATTTTTTTTAAAGTATGAGATTGAGAGTTAGAATACTCAATTAAAGTATTACATGGTCAATTTGATAATACGACGTCCATGAAATATTTTTGGAATTTATTTGAGTATGAATAATAATTAAATGCATAAAGGGCAAAATAGACATTTCAATTCAAGTATGCATGGAATTGGTGTGAACATCAAATGGAAATTAAATAAGAATCACAATCCATGGCATGTGGAATTAACCAATAGGAGAGTGATATATCAAATTAAATTATGGAATTATTGGATATTAGTTGGCATGCACCACACTTAATTGATATTTTAATTGTCAAGTTACTAAATTGCCTTGGATGGATGAATTACTATGAGATATAATTAAGGGCACTATAGTAAAACTAATTAAGGGATTTGATGGTCATTTGGAGGTTTGATCAAGGGCATTTTAGTTAATAAAAAGAGGGGCTATATAAAGTTGAGTGTGTGAGTTTTATAGAGAGGCATTTTGGATGGCAAAAGAGAGCAAAAAAGGTAAGAAAGAAGTTGAAGTATTCGGCCAACAAGGGAGAAGAAATCAAGTGAGTTTGATCTATTTCTTCATGTCAAAATTCATCAAATTTCATCAAATAAGGTGTTAGAGCAAAGATTGAGCAAGAAAGTAAGGAAAATTAGGTAAGTAAGTTGGGTTTTTTTTTTTATGGTATTTTGATGGTTTTTCATGATGGAACGATAAAGTGTGTATGTTGAATTTTTGGTGTGATTAAAGGTTGATTGTCTTGTATTTGAGCTTGGAATTGAAAGGAGTTACAAAGGAAGCAAGTTGACAAGCAAACTAGTAAAATAAGTTTAGGGTTTTAAGTGATTTTTCAAGTAAACTTGTATTAAATTGGTTTTAGGGCATTATATTGATATTGGAATTGATTTGATGTGGTTGATGATCATGGAATTGGAAAATCTAAGTTGGATAGCATGGTGATGAATTCGGCCAAGCTAGGGTGGTTAGGTGTTTGAATTGGTTTTGGTGTTATGATCAAACTACATGATGTTTGGCATGATTTTAAGTTGATGTATATCAATGGAATGAAAAGAAAAAGCTTATGTTTGGTTATTATGTTAATTCGGTTGAGAAGGGAATAATATGTACATGGATTGATTTTAATGTTTGACGTAATTACATGAGGTTTTGTATGATTCTAAGATGGTAGGTATCAAAAAAATGAAAAGAAAAAGTTTAGGGTGGAATACTATGTTGATTCAGTCAAGAGAGCCTTTTGGTGCTCAAATGGTTCTTTAATTCTTTTGATGTGTTTTTATGAATTCATGCATGTGATTGAGTAAGCTTGAATTAAGAAAGTGGAAGGAATCGAATGTGATGTTGAATGTATTAGTTTATGCCAATTTTGGTGGTTTAGGATGGACATGATGTTTTAAGTGAAAAATGGATGAATAAATGCTAATTTTAATTAAGTAGGTGATGATTTCTAATCTAGGATGCCCATTGTAGATGACAAGCAGGTAAAAAGGGTCAAGGGAGGTTAATCGAAGGACAAACTAGTGACTTGTGGGGCAAGTGAGTGAAAATACATTTTATGAATTGTTAAATACATATTTTACTATTTTAAAGCATTTATGTTATTGATAATGTATTTTAAGATTGAAAGTGATTTTCTTTTGAAAATATTAGTTTATGGATATGTCACGAAATTACTTCAAAATGAAATGTTTTATACATGAAAGGTTTAAACGATGATGCTTATGTTTTTATAATTTTTAAGTGATATGATTCATATATTTCAAGCTTATGAGATGAAGAAATTCAATTTGAATTATATGAAACAGAAAATGTTTTCAAACGCCAATAATCTACCCCATGTTATATGTTATATTTTATATATTATGATTTAGACCCGGCTGGCATATCTCACTGTGTATGACAACTGTTGGGAGGGCGTCTTACTAACATCAGGGGGATTGAGTCGATCGGTCGAGTCGTGTCGCCCTTTACATATGTGGGGTATTATCTCACTCGTATATGCGATGTAGAAAATTCTGCTGCGTGAGGTGAGATATCTCATGTATACCATCACGATGAGCATTGCTAATCAAATCTCCACGTGCCTATGTTATGATGATTCTCTAGGTTCCATTGGTGCATGGAAAGGAAAATTTTAAGTTATGCAATAATTGAAATATTATTATGTTTTTATGCTCGAAATTATGTTTTAAGATTTCCTATAAATTTATTAAAGTTTATGATTTTGATTATGAAAATGTTATGAAATAAAATAATTTCTTTTAAAAAATGTTTGTGGGAGGTTTAAAAGAAAGAAATGATTTTAACAGAAAAATTTGAATACTCACTAAGTTTCTTTAGCTCACCACTATCTATTTTATGTTTTATGAAAGCCTCCTCAGGTGCAGAAACTAGCGGTCAGGGTGCTCGTTCTCCCATTTCAGATTAGGTGGGCTACCCATGGATGATGTTCTATGAAGTCACATGTTGCAAATTCTAATTCAATTGGAAATTTACATATGTACATAATTTTGATTTTAAAGAACTTTATGAAAGGTCTTTATTTATGTATATACAATGTAAATATTTGATATATGTATAAATGTTTTTGATTTTATGCATGAAATTGTGTTTTCGGATTTAAAATGATTTTGTTGAACTAGATCTATTGTGGCTAAATGATGGTTTTGAGATGGACCAGAGGTCCAATATAGTAGTGGAGAATATTATTTGAAATATTGAATTGTTATTGAATCTTTTTCAAGTGATTTGAATTTTTGGGAAACCTTGAAAAACACTCGTTATACTGTCAATTTTTTTTTTTAAAACCTAAATTATGGAAAAAGAAAATTTTTATAATTGATGATTCATGTGTTTATGAAATTATTTAAATTTAAGAGCTTACTCCACGGAGTTCTTTTGGCCTTACTAGTTAGAGTCCAAAAGAGTTCCGTGGGGTGGATCACGAGAGCTCCGGAAGGGGAAATTCAGAGCGCGTCCTGTCATTGGCAATGTCGGAGGTGTTTGTCATTAACAACGGAAAGGAATGTGTTAGTCAGTTAAGTTCTGTGTATCACCTATGCACGTACAGGGTATATTATTAACTAGCTTCTACCTGAGCGAGGGTAAATGCCGTTCCGTAGGAAGGGTAAATTTTGCTACATAAATTGGACAAATGGCCTGAACAAGAGTAAATTCCGTGAAGGCCTGAGCGAGGGTAAATTCTGCTCCATACCTATGGCACCATATGGTACGGACTGGCAGTGGTTGGCTTATGTTACTCAGAGGTTTCTTGAAAGCTTTATTGCTACCACTGTTTATGTTTTACAACAGAAAACTAAAATCATGCAAACTACTATTTTTTTATTTCCGATTTGAAAAGCGTTCGAAATAGTTTTTCGAAATTAGAAAACTCGTTTTTCAACATGTTATTATATTTCAATTTCACTATGCATGATTTATATTTATGATAAATGTTTTATTTATATAGCTAGACCAGATGTGGTTTTCAGTATTGAAATATTTATGAAACATTTTAAAATTTTTAGAGAAGTTTAATTTCGAAAATAAAGTTTGAATAGAAACGTAAGACACTCACTGCGTTTGTTTAACTCACCAATTATTTTACGTTTTATAAACAAAACCTCCCCAAGGACAATTGTAGGGACAGGTATGTCAGTAGCAAGGACTCCGATCCAAGATTCGACGGATCGAGTTGTATATGTTGCTATGATTCTATGACTTTATTTTGAATGTCCTTGAAACTTTGTATATTAACGATTATATAAATTTTCTTATGGTTTTGAAAAAATGTATAAATGAATATATGCATGACATGTAAATAATTTCAATTTATCTATAAAACTAATAGCATGTTTGTGGTTGTTTGTGGATTAAGAAAAATAGAGGGCTTGAAGCTCAGAAGTTGAGAAATTGTTTGTTTTTAGAAGTATACAGATTTTCTGTAAATTTTTACAGGGTGATATTTTTAGTAAAACATCCATTATGCTGCCAAAATTTTAATAATCATGATTTACAAATGTATGATAAAAAGAAAAATTCTCCATCTGTTTCCATTTTAAAAAGGAATTCTAAAAAGGTTTTCAATAAAGGAAAATGACTTAACTTCATGGGAACTTTTCAGCCGAATTAGATATCGACTGGAGGGCCACCATGAGGTTGTCGACGGCTACCATCTATATGAAAATGGTTGTATAGAGATGAGGTCCGTCATGTTGGTATCAGAGCCAAGGTTTTGGAATAGGATTATATGTTTTCATATTTTGATTTCATAAAATGTTTTTTTTTCTCATTGTTATGTGAATAAAACAACCCAGAAAAGTTCTCATTATTTGTCATGCATATGATTTCAAAAGTTTCATGTGTTTCATGATTTTATTTCTGCAGAAATCACTGTACTATGCATCGATGAGGCCGTAGGGGTCATAGCAGAGCCCTTTCGAGAGCTTCGGCACTCGAGGTACCGTCCGTTCGGAAGGTAGAACACGCGACGAGGTCAGTGAATGCCTTTATAGATTAGCCCCATCCAGGACAATCAAGACCAGTTGAACCGACAGAACTTTTAATGCAAAATAGGTCATCCAAATAATGATGGTGGCAATACGCCGGCCACGAGAGACTCGGAGGAACCAAAATATTCGATCGAACGTGTTTGTAGACTGGGGGTGAAACCGTTCGATGAGAGTGGCGACCCAAAGAGTGCCCTAGCATGGTTGGATAGGGCAAGATTTATAAAGTGATGGGGCGCTTCGACGAATAAAGAGTCTTATTCTCCTTTTTCCTCCTATAAGACAGAGCGAAAGACTAGCAGGAGGCTTTAAAAAGGTGACATCCAGAAGGGGTGTCATGGGCATTGTTACAGAGGGAGTTTATAGACAGATTCTATCCGAAGAGCTATAAGGACGCTCGAACTAAAGAATGTTTTAGATTGGAGCAAGGCTCGACATCTGTGACACAAAGTATGAAATGAAGTTCTCTGAGTTGGTTCGAATTGTCCCATTAATATCTGAGGACGACGAACAAAAGTACAAGAGATTTATTACGGGTCTAAATCCCAACCACAGAGTTCATTTATCATTAGCCCCTCAAACACATTATGGGGAATTGGTTGAAACTATGCTGAAAGTATAAAGGAATGTGACAGCCATCGCCCAACCCAGAAGACCAGAACACAAGCGTAGCAGATCCAGTAAGCACCCCTGAAGAAGATCAAATCCAGATGGGATGGTAGCAGGAGGATATGCCAAGAAGCATCATATAGTTAGGGGTCAATGAGACCATCTGCAGCACCCAAAGACTCTTGAGAAACGAGAAGTGCAGTGCTAGAGTGAAGTACATGCAGGAAGTGGTATACAAGCGAATGTTGGAATAGAGACATTAGTTGTTATCACTATGGGTAGTAGGGCCATTTTGTGAGAGAGTGCCTAGTTAGCCACCACAACGAGTTCAGAGGCTAGACCTTCGGTAGCACCTATACAGGCCAGTGTTGCCTAGAGACAGGGGGTAGCTCTCAGACCAGACGACGGAGTGCCACAATTTTAGTTAGAGGTACAGGGAGCAAAAGAGTACCTCTCACTAGTTAGCCAAGTAGACCATACATGACGGGACCCTTCCCGAATCCCTCCTCTGGACCCGAGAAAGACCTCGTAGCACCCCGAAAGAATTCCCCTGAACACTATACTTAGCCTGAAGGAACCTCGTTAGGGCACCAAAAAATCATTTACCTAGACATTTTAACTTCTTTTACAAGTTGACAGTGATAAAAATTTTTCATTTTTTAATAAAAATTTCGGCAGTATACCGTTTATTTTCTAAACTATATCACCCTGTAAGTTTTAAATACAGTTTATAAAAACACTTCTTTGAAAATCCATTTCTCAACTTCCAGAGGCTCCGACTCATTTCTCACAACACAACCACAAACAAGTAAATAAAATCTGAAAACTGAATTTCATAAAACTTTAATAAAACATTTTTTTTTTCTAATGTATCCACTGTTCCTTTAAAATATTTACAACTATGTACATCAACATATACATGATCCAAAATAACAAAATTATACATGTAGTAAGTGTCGTTCTATACGTTCGCCTGCATGTCTGACTGAACCTCGTCGGCTAGATGACTAGCTCCTCTACCTGTGGGACAATTTTTAAGAAAAACATTTAAAGAAAATTATGAGTTTATACTCAGTGAGTGGTATAATCTTTATAAAATAAATTTCTAATTCTAAAATTTCTAAATTTTTCCCAAAGACATTCCATAAACTAAAAGTATTTTTCTGAAATACTTTATAAATCAAAATCTGAAAATTCTTTCGGTAGGTCATTAAGAAATTTTTTTCTAAAATACTTTATGAAATCTTTTCTAATTCTCGCCTAAATGGTAACCTGGAGAATATCTACTCCTAGCGTTATAGCATATAAAATCTAGCTAACCACTAGGAGAGAGAACTTACCATGTGTAGTCGCCAAAAGCGGGCCCACGCTGCTGACCGACTACACTATCCAATATGTGTATACGGATCACTCATGCATCACTGACACAAGAGTCGACTAGACTCAAATCTCACTGACTGACTCCCTCTCATCTATTGTATCAATCATAAGGCATTCGACCGGGTACTAAACTGTGGCTAGGGTAAATCATAGACTATTAAAATTTCTTTTTCTTAATGCACTAAAATATTCTAAATCTCAAGGCAGTAAGCCTAAAATCTTTAATTCTAGCACATTCCCATATACATAAATATAAACTAAAATATTTATGCTAGAATTATAATATAAATTCAATTAATAGATAAATAACTATTGATAATGAATTTTTTTTAACTTAAAATAAACTTTAAGAAGATATAAATTTTAAAAACTCGTAATTCCACTCACAACATGTTCTCGGACAGAATCCGATGCTCTTTCGTATGCCTCTGGAACTTTTTGTTTTTACCCTAAAACATCTCATTCAAATAATCAGAAGGCTGTTTATTCATATATATACATATCTAGGAAGGGGGCTAGTATCTAGGAGCAAACGAAGTAACCTTTAAAAAGAGGCGACGATTTATGTCCCAAGAGTATTGCTTTCAGTACAAAAAATGTACTAAAAGCAAGGGGGCTAGTATTGTAGGCATTCTGGTACTGTAGTAAAACCCAAGAACGAAGGCCTATTGTATCGATGAGCCCGGGAAGTACTGGTCAAAATGGTCAGAAGTCAAAAGAAGGATAATAGTCATTCAGTAACAGATGTACTCGAACATACCTAATTATGCGATTGATTGTCCTAAAACACTAAGTATGGAGTGGTTATATGAAGGTTCAGCTGGTGGGCAAAAGCATAAAGATAATCTGCTCGTAATCAGAAGGCTGTTCGATAAGTGCCCTTCAAAAACTATCGCAGCGATCAGGAAGTTTGCTCATGTGCCCGATAGTCTCAGCAACTAGGAAGTCTGCTCGTCTGCTCGATAGTCAGAAGGACGGTTAAGTCTGCTCGTTTGTTCGGCAATAGAAAGATACGATTCTTGAGGTAGTCTGCCTGTTTGATGCAACGTCTGGTCGCTGAGCAAGCTATTCGCTAGAGTTGACCAGTTGACCTTTTGGAAGGAGAATCAATTCAAAACAGGAAAAGAGTCGACTTACCTACTTTCATGCAAATTGAATCTCTACATTCTTGAAAATTGCTGTAAATGTGGAAGAGATAATCTCGAAAGATATTATCTTAATTAATGTATATTATTTTTTGCTTTATCTGTAAGATTCTTAAGCCTATTCTGATTGTAACATCTCCGCTATAAATAGGAGATAAAATTCAGTGTAAAAGGCAGAGTGAAATAAAATACAATTACTCCGAGGGAGAGAAGGGGTGATTATCATGGATGTAGACCATTGTTTTTGCCGAACCACGTAAAACATTGTTGCATCTTGTTAGTTTTGGTCCTGGCAATATTCATTTTTTGTGTGTGTGGTTTGTCGCAGGTATTGGGCTTAGAGAACCGAGTTGACCAAAATTGAGTGTCAACATCTTTTGGCGCTAGAGAAAGGGCCCAGATTGCGATTTGACAAATACTTTTTCTCTTTTATTGTGATTTGCTAACATGGCCAGGATCAAGACAACTAGGGTTGCTGCGACAGAAGCTGACCAATCGGAGGGACACCAAGGCCAGGATCAGGTGGCAAGGACGTCTAGTGCAGCTTCAGAAAAATACTTTAGTTTATAAAGTTGTTTATTATTTATCTCATTGAGTTATACTCACCGTTTATTTGCTATGTATTTCTTAAAATATTCCTTCAGGTGCGGGAGTGAGTCGTCCAGTAGACGAGGCTCAGACCGACCCGCGAATCACGTGACAGACGACTATTTGTTATTGTATAGCTCACACTTCTAATCATGCATGTGTTGTATATGAGTATGGTGTAAATGATGTACATTTAAATAAGTTTAAATAGAGTTTACATATTAGTAGTTGGATGCACGTTTTATGAAAATGTTTTAATTCAAAAAATTGAGTTTCCATAAAAGTTTGAAATTTTATATATATTCATGTTGTGGCTGATTGTGGATGAGGGCCAGCGGCCCCCTGGTAGTTGGGAATTGTTTGCCATAGAAGTGTTTTTAAATTGCTTTGAAATTGTAGGGTGGCATATCTTAATAAACAGCCGACATGCTGCCGGATTTTTATTAGGAAAACGAAAAATTTTTACCCTTGCGCCCTAATAAATGTTTTGTAAAAAGAAGTCTAAAGTGAGCCTCGGTGCTCCGGCAGAATTTCTGCAAGCCAAGCTAGGGT
The DNA here is from genome assembly GCA_022984855.1 of Dimocarpus longan. Classification (NCBI taxonomy): domain Eukaryota; kingdom Viridiplantae; phylum Streptophyta; class Magnoliopsida; order Sapindales; family Sapindaceae; genus Dimocarpus; species Dimocarpus longan. The sequence goes on along the minus strand of CM041015.1, from coordinate 15,453,962 downwards.
TCGTTGGAGCTCTATCGGAGTGCTACGGGATACTTCACGGATCCAGAGTAGGGATTCGGGAAGGGTCCCGTCAATTTGGTATCCGAGCTTTTGGTTCGAAAATGTTTATAAAGTTTTTTTTTTGAAAATTCGTGCATCCAAAGGTTATTTATGCATTTTATTGCATTGAGTTATAAAACTTTACATGACATTCATTGTTTTGCTTGTCATAGAGCTATGTGTCCAGGTAGTCGTCCTCGTACGCGCAGAGCCGCAGCTGAGACTCCACATGTTCCTTCTGGTCCACCTGAGGCTGAGAAGCCTATTCATGAGTCCGTAAATGAGCCTCAGCCTGGGGTGCAGCCAGAGCCAGCAGTGGCAAGGCCAGTAGTTGATTCTATTGAGAGACTGGCCTAGATTATGCAGGGCATGAGACCTCGCGCACCAGGCGCTACTGTAGAGAGAGCACGGAAGCTAGGCGCTGAGGGTTTTAATGGATCAGGGGGTCCTGATGCAGCTCTAGAGTGGTTAGAGAGTATGAAGAGGGTTTTAGAGCAGATGGAGTGTGAGGACCAGCAGAGAGTATCTATTGCATCATTCCTCCTGCGAGCTTCTGCTAGAGACTGGTGGGATTCGATAAGGAGGAGAGTGACCACTCCGCTATCATGGGAGCAATTTAAAGAATATTTCAATGAGAGGTTTTATCCCAGAGCCTACAGAGATGCAAAGATTGAGGAGTTCTACCATCTGGTCCAGGGTAATATGACGGTGGAAGAAGATGAAAAGAAATTCATAGAGTTATCCAGAGTGGCACCATTCATCGTCGACGATGAAGCCAACAAGTGCCATAAATTCCTATAAGGCTTGAATTTCAAAATCAAAGCACATGTAGCTGCTACAGAGTATAGAGAGTATGGGAGACTAGTAGAGGCAGCGTTGAGGGTCGAGAGGATTGTTCAAGCAGAGAGGGGGCCACCGCAGCAGAAGAGGGGACCGAGCTAGGGATGGCAGACAGGATGGCCCAATAAAACCCCCAAGACTGGAAGCAAGTTTGGAGGACCTTCGATGAGACCACAGAGTCAGGGAGCCACCTCCAGTCAGGGTTCGGTGAGGCAGCCATCGGGTTCTCAGGGCCGAGGTAGCAATCAGAGTAGGGTACCCCGCTGTGCGGCATGTGGGAGATTTCATCGAGAAGAGTGTCATTTTGGTCGTACTGGGTGCTATTATTGTGGTCAGGAGGGACACCTGAAGAAGGATTGCCCGCAGAGGACTACTGTAGAGAGTAGTGAGTCGAGACTAATGACTCCGGTTCAGCCTAGCGGAGGGCAGTCAAGAGGTAGGGGAGGTCCACAGGGGAGAGGACCAGGGACCCCTAGTCAGCCGGTCAGAGGTTCAAGTCGAGGTGCCCCGTTTAGAGATCAGCCAGGGAGACCTCCAGTTCAGGCCAGGGTATTTGCTGTCATGCAGTAGGAGGCAGAGGCCACGCCCGAGGTCGTTAAAGGTGCAGATTCACTCTCTAGTTTTAATATTCATGCATTAATTGATCCGAGAGCTACTCACTCCTTTATTTCTGAGGATTTTGTTGATCGAGTCGGATTGCCAGTAGAGCCATTAGAGTGTGAGATGGTAGTGACTACTCTTACAGGGGGTGTACTAGTGGTAGAGAGGGTATACAGAGGTGGTGAGGTTACAGTGGGAGGTAGAGCATTCCCGATCAGTCTGGTGGTGATGGATATTCATGATTTTGATGTGATTCTGGGGATGGATTGGTTAGCTACTCACCGTGCTACAGTTGACTATTTTCGAAAGGAAGTCAGATTCAGTTGTGTAGGGGAGCCAGATGTGGTTTTCAAGGGTAAGCGTCAGATGCTTTCTTCTTGTATTATATCGGCTATGACAGCCCTGAAGATGTTACGAAAGCAGAGTGAAGGTTATCCGGCTTATATTGTGGATACTTCTGAGAGAGAAGCTAGATTAGAGGATATTCCTGTGGTTAGGGAGTTTCCGGATGTGTTCCCGGATGATCTTCCTGAGTTACCTCCAAATACGGAGATAGAGTTTGAGATTAATCTAAATCCGGGGACAGCACCTATAGCCAGAGCACTCTACAAGATGGCACCTACTGAGTTGAGAGAGCAGAAGGTGCAGTTAGAGGAGTTAGTGGATAAGGGTTTTATTCGGCCGAGCGTTTCTCCCTGGGGAGCACCTGTGTTATTTGTAAAGAAAAAAGATGGCAGTATGTGGTTATGTATTGATTATAGGGAGTTGAATAAAGTGACTGTACGAAACCAGTATCCACTTCCTCACATTGATGATCTGTTTGATCAGCTTCAGGGGGCTAGTATGTTTTCGAAGATTGATTTGAGATCTGGATACCATCAGTTGAAGATTAAAGTGGAAGATGTTCCTAAGACTGCCTTCAGAACGAGATATGGACACTATGAGTTTTTGGTTATGCCTTTCGGGCTAACCAATGCACCCGCAGTATTTATGGACTTGATGAATATGGTGTTTCATGATTTCCTGGATAAGTTTGTGATAGTGTTTATTGACGACATTCTAGTGTATTCTGGTAGTAGTGAGGCCCATGTCGAGCATCTAAGATTGGTTCTGCAAACCCTAAGGGATCGCGAGCTGTATGCTAAGTTCAATAAATGTCAGTTTTGGTTAGACAGGGTCTCTTTTCTTGGGCATGTAGTATCTGCAGATGGGATCAATGTTGACCCCCAGAAAGTTGAAGCCATTTTACAGTGGAAGCAACCAGCCACGGTTATAGAGGTTAGGAGTTTCTTAGGATTGGCAGGGTATTACCAAAAATTCGTAGAGGGATTCTCCAAGATAGCCATTCCTTTGACGAAACTGACCAGAAAAGATGTCAAGTTCGAGTGGTCGGAAGCCTGTCAGAAAAGTTTTGATGAGTTGAAGGCTAGATTGACCACAACTCCCATTTTTACCCTTTCTTCGGGGACAGAGGGCTTTGTGGTGTACAGTGATGCATCCAGGCAGGGTATAGGGTGTGTTTTGATGCAACATTGAAAAGTCATAGCTTACGCATCTAGACAATTGAAAAAGCACGAGCAGAATTACCCTACTCATGATTTGGAGCTAGCTGCAGTTGTGTTTGCACTGAGGATCTGGAGACATTACTTGTATGGGGTTTCCTGCCAAATATTCACAGATCACAAGAGCCTTCAGTATTTATTCTCTTAGAAAGAATTGAATATGAGGCAAAGGAGATGGTTAGAGCTCACTAAAGACTATGACTGCACTATTCAGTATCATCCAGAGAAAGCTAATGTCGTGGCTGATGCCTTGAGCAGACAGCCCAGTAGTTCGGTAGCACATTTGAGGGCAGGGTACTGTCTGTTGTTGAGAGATATGAGATCCCTAAGGGTTCATTTGGAGACTACAGAGTCAGATGCACTACTAGCCTCATTTCAGGTCCGACCTGTACTTGCAGATCAGGTCCGAAAGTTACAGGGTTAGGATCCTCAGTTGATCAGGATTCGTCAGGAGGTTCAGTTAGGTAGAGGACAGGGCTTCTCTGTGAGGGAGGATGATACTTTAATGTTGGGTCAAAGATTATGTGTGTCAGACCTACCAGATCTAAAGAAAGAGATTTTAGATTAAGCTCATTCTTCTGCGTATGCAATGCATCCGGAGAGTACAAAGATGTATCATACCTTGAGAGAGCACTACTGGTGAAAAAGTATGAAGAGGGAGATAGTTGAGTATGTATCTAGATGTTTGATATGCCAGCAGGTTAAAGCAGAACATCAAAGACCAACAGGATTATCTCAGCCTCTCCCTATTTCGGAGTGAAAATGGGAGCATATCACCATGGATTTCGTGGTCGGTTTTCCTCGCAGTCGAAGTGGACATGATAGTATTTGGGTGGTTGTTGATCGACTCATGAAGTCAGCTCATTTTCTACCGGTTCGTAGTACTTACTCCCTAGACAAGTTGGCCAGTCTATATGTTGGCGAGATTGTTAAGTTGCATGGAACTTTAGTTTCGATTGTATCTGACAGAGATCCCAAATTTACATCCAGATTCTGGCCTAGTTTACAAAGAGCTTTAGGTACTCAGTTACACTTTAGCACAGTATTTCATCCTCAGACGGACGGACAGTCCGAGCGCACTATTCAGACTCTTGAGGATATGTTGAGATCTTGTGTGATGGAGTTTAGAGGTAGTTGGGATTCTTATTTGCCTTTGATCGAGTTTGCCTATAATAATAGTTATCAAGCCAGTATCGGCATGGCACCTGATGAAGCTCTTTATGGGAGGCGGTGTAGGACGTCGGTGTGCTGGGATGAAGTGGGTGAAAGAAAACTTTTAGTCCTGAGCTGGTACAGATGACTACAGATAAGATCAAGATTATTCGAGACAGGTTAAAGATCACCCAAGATCATCAAAAAAGTTATACAAATAATAGAAGACGAGATCTGGAATTTCATGCAGGGGATAAAGTATTTCTGAAGATATCACCGTGGAAAGGGATCATCAGATTTGGTAGACGTGGAAAGCTTAGTCCACGATATATTGGTCCCTATAAGGTGATCGATAGAGTTGGAGACGTGGCTTATCATCTAGAGCTTCCATCAGAGTTGTCCAGGATTCATAATGTATTCCATGTCTCAATGCTCCGCAAGTATATGTCAGATCCTTCACATGTTTTGACCGAGCAGCCAGTGGAATTGAAATAGAACCTAACTTATGAGGAAAGTCCAGTACAGATCCTAGATAAGAGAGAGCAGGTTCTTCGTAACAAAATAATTTCGTTGGTAAAGTTTTGTGGAGGAACCATTCAGTTGAAGAGGCTACGTGGGAGCCTGAGGAGCAGATGCAGAGACAATACCCACATCTTTTTGACTCAGGTATGTGATTTAAATTTCAAGGTCGAAATTTTTATAAGAGGGGGAGAAATTGTAAACCCTCGATTCTAGCTACAGTTGAATAGTAATATTTCAGTAATAGTTTTTAAAGTCGAATTTAATTTCACATTAAGAATAGGGTGACGACTAGAAGACCCAAAAGAATTAGGAATTGAGATGAGAAATTATTAGATGAAATAAGTTTAGAATCCTAAAGTCAAAATTGTAAGCCCTCACTCGAATTTATTATTTTATAGTATTAAAAATCTTCGAATTGAGTTACGGTCGAATCGTAGGCCTCCAGTAGTGTTATTTGAGGGGTATTAGATTTTCGAATCACAAGTCGAATGTCGTTTAGCTGACCCCGGTACGAATACAAAGTGATTAGGAGTGATTTATATGTTAATCAAGCGAGGTGAGCTCACGGAATAAAATAAAAGAAACTTTAATTCAACCAATAAGAAATGAGATAAGTGACTTTTAAAAATAGTGGCTAGAGTTGTGCCACTTGTCATTTATTGATTGGTTGATGAAATAAGTGGTGTAAAGTGATAACATGTGGACCAATTAAAAGATAGTTTATCTAGAGTGGGGTCATGACATAATTAGAAAAGTTTAAAGGTTTCTTTGCTGATTTTCAAGAGGGACTAACTTGTAATTGTGGTACCATGATATAATATTAAAAGCAAGTCACTTTCTCTTGCATTTTGACCGTGAAAAACCGAGAGCACAAAGGGTGAGAGGTGCCGGCCATTGAAGAGAGAAAAGCAAGGGTATTTCATGCCATTCTTCATGTAATTCTTCACCAAATCTCATTTTGTCACCACCCAAGGCTACTAGATCAAGTTAGGCTCAAGATCAAAGCTTAATCAAGCGAGTTTCTTGATGTTAATTTATTTTAGATTTCATGAATACCCATTTTTAATTTAGTTTAAAAGCTAAATTTGATGTTAGAGATTGAAATTTCATGGTTCAGTGATGAGTTTGGTGTAATTTTTAGTGTTGGAAATAAAAGGAAAGATGATGATTCTTTATGATGTAAATTTCAGCCATGTTAGGGTTTGTATAACCCATGTTGCTTTCATCCATTTAAGGCTTAAATCATGCCATTTAGATGCTAAGAAACCTTGTAGAAGTCATAGAGTTGGAAAAAGAAAAGCATAAAGTGATGTTGAAAAATCCCGAGTGGGATCAAGGGTCTGGTAAGACCTGACTTGTTCTCTGGTAAAACCTCAAATGATGCCTAGGAGTCATAGAAAATCATAGGTTTTGGAACGGTTCCATTCCGATAAAAATTGCGCAAGTTATGCTTAAAATAGTGCCGTCAAAGAGTCGATAAGTGAAATAACTATGTAAATACAATTTTTATTGCATGGAATGAATTTAGTTTATCATAATTGGGTAAAAGGAGCTTAGATACGAAAGAAAATCCATCGTCGTTCGTTCGATGCGAAAAAATGCATCAAAAAGTGTCTAAAACAGGGCGTTTTTCCTAGATTTGACATAGCAAACGATAGAATTTTTCGATGAAACTTCTCGGGTGACTTAGTTATGCGATAAGAAGATGCTAGAAAAAAGAATCGACATGAAATGAGGGCCGGTGTTTAAACTGTTTTTTTGGTCAACTGGTTAATTAAAATGTTGACTTTTTGTTTTAAGCCTTCGGAGACTAAACGAACCATATAAGGATGATCCTAGGGGTCTAAAAGTAAGACTTTTGCAAAGAAATCGAAATTTGAAAGCCTCTGATAAGTTAAAAGTTAGTTCCGAAGGTTTAGGCGTAAAGTGGAGTTAATAGAGTTATTTGCGTTTTAGTAATTTCTAGCTTTGTGTTAATGATTCAAGTAATTCTAAATGAGTAGTAAATGTTTTAGGGTGAAAGCGAAGTGTATCAGAGGAGTTCGAAGGAGGTTCGCTTGTGATCGGGAAGCACTTTGTGAGTAGAAATCTACTTTTCCCCAAGCTTAGTTTGTTTAAAGCTTATTTTAATGTTATATGCACTTATTTTATGGTGTAATTGATTTATAGATTGTAATATATTTAAATCCTATTATATGAATTGTTAAAGAAAATATATATATTCATGTATAGAATTTATAAGAACTTAAAGTTTTTAGGCTTTTTGCCTTAAAAACTAGATTATTTGAGAATATCGAGAAAAAGTATTTCCTTACGTCGATGGTTTACCCTAGCCCCAGTTGAGTACCCAATAGAATGCTCTATGCGTGTATGGTAGATGTGAGAGAGTTACTAACTGAGAGAGGGAATCAGTTGAGCGAGCCTCTGCACGTATAGGGTAGTGTAGTTTAAACTGATTGTGTAGGGCTAACGCGTGCTCAGAGTCGCACATCGGTAACTACACAGGGTAGATTTCCCTAATTCCTAGTGGCTTAGCTAGAGATTTATGCGGCCACGACAGGAGTAGTTTCCCTAGGTTAACATCAAAGCGAGAAATAAGAAAGTTTTAGAAAGAAATTCAAAATGAATTTCAGAAATAGTTTTAATTGAAAGAAATAAAAAGTATTTCAGAAAAATACTTTAGTTTATAAAGCTGTTTATTATTTATCTCACTGAGTTATACTCACCGTTTATTTGCTATGTATTTCTTAAAATATTCCTTCAGGTGCGGGAGTGAGTCGTCCAGTAGACGAGGCTCAGACTGAAGCGCGAATCGCGTGACGGACAACTATTTGTTATTGAGTAGCTCACACTTCTAATCATGCATGTGTTGTATATGAGTATGGTGTAAATGATGTACATTTAAAATAAGTTTAAATAGAGTTTACATATTAGTAGTTGGATGCACGTTTTATGAAAATGTTTTAATTCAGAAAATTGAGTTTCCATAAAAGTTTGAAATTTTATATATATTCATGTTGTGGCTGATTGTGGATGAGGGTCAAAGGCCCCCTGGTAGTTGAGAATTGTTTGCCATAGAAGTGTTTTTAAATTGCTTTGAACTTGCAGGGTGGCATATCTTAATAAACAGTCGGCATGCTGCCAGATTTTCATTAGGAAAACGAAAAATTTTTACCCTTGCCCCCTAATAAATGTTTTGTAAAAAATAGTCTAAAGTGAGCCCCGGTGCTCCGACAGAATTTCTACAGGCCAAGCTAGGGTTCGTTGGAGCTCTGTCGGAGTGCTACGGGATACTTCACGGATTTAGAGTAGGGATTCGAGAAGGGTCCCGTCACCCTGACCCTGTCTACGGCTCTCAGACCGTGCAGGCCTCTGATCACTTTTGCCCACCTTACTCGGTCCCCCTTGATGACTACCACTCCAATTGAACTTCTGATTAAATGGTGGTTTCGATTTGGGAACGTTTCCTACACTTTGCTCAACTTTGGTGGCTGCGTTCACTAGCTGTCCATACCGAGTATGCACTGAGGATGATACAATGGTCCTAACTGCAGGGTTAAGGCCTGCCATGAACCTATTGATCTTCTGCTCTTCATTTTCTGCAATAAAAGGGACCAAGCGGATCAATTCTGAAAATTTCTTTTCATACTCTGGCACGGAGGAGTTTCCCTGTTCTAATTTGAAAAACTCTTCCATTTTCGCGTCTCTATAGCTCTTGGGGAAGAATTTCTCTATAAACTCTTTCTTGAAATCTGCCCAAGACACTCCCTCCAGATGTGCTCTCTAATGCGTCTTCCACCAGTCCTTGGCGCGGTCTTTAAGCAGAAAGGCTGAGTAAGAGACCATCTGTTGCCCGGTGCATCCCATAATCTGGAATATTTCTTCATTAGTGTCTAGCCAAGATATTGCACGTTTTGGATCACCTGTGGCATCATAATGCTTTGCACCTAATTTCCAAGCCCGCTCAATGGATACCCCTCTTTCATGGGGCTGCTAGGGTGGTGGCGGATGGAGGGCCGCAGCAAAAGGCTGTGCCATCCTCTCTGCCATCTGCTCTATATTCATCTGTGTTTGTGCCTGCTCTGATCTCTCAGGCTGGGAAGGCTTTGAATGTGAAGAACTAGCCGACACATTGACTGACTCATCAACATGTCCCTTTTCAGGGGTGGGTACCTGTGCAGCTGCCCTTCTTGTTCTGGGGCGACCTCTACGCTGCTTCTCTATAATTTCAAATGATCATAAAGTCAAGTTAAAATGTTTATAATGCATGAAATAATTCTATACTCATGCAATTGTCAACTTCAATCTTAATATCTCATATATAACTGCATAAGCTAGCTCATGTCTCATGTATATAATGACTTATACATATTGATGTACATCAATAACAGCATAACTCATATAATCTAAAAAAAACATGAATGCATATAACTATTTCACTCCTTATGCATAATTCATGCATCCTTGACACATGTTTTATGCAAAAATAGTTCAAACTTCTCTTAAAACTTTATTTCAACTTAACGAGAACCTGGCTTTGATACCAACTTGACAGGACCCGAACCAGACCTTTTATAAGCTCTTGTCTGGAGGATCCCATCGGGCACTTCAACGGACTTCCCGAACCTAACTCGTCAGATTAAGGAAATCTAAGAAGCGAACCCTTAGAATACTTTGCCGGTTTACTCGTTTTAATTTAAAACCTCTTTTACCCTTTTTTAAAATAGTTAGAATTGATGGAACTTTTTCGCATTTCTTTAAAAACAGATTTTATAAAAATTTTGACAGCATAACGACTGTAAATTGAATATTTTCGAAATTTACCTATAAAGCAATTAGAACATTTCAACTATTTTCCAATTCCAACCCAACTACGATTGCCCTTAGGGCCTCAAACATGCTATTTCAAATTTAAATATCAAATCAATTTCTACTATTCGTAAATCACAAAATTTCAACCTTCGCAACATGAAAATATACACAACAACTAATAACAATTTATTTACAAATATGTACAACTCAAAATGATTTATTTACAACAAATTCTTTTAAGATACAAAACATGCAAAATGTTTATCATGTGGGAACATCGTTGTGTCGAGCCCACCTATAATTGAAGTGACGATCTTTAGGCCCCGACATTATTTATAACCACACCTGATGAAATAAGCGAGCTACACAATAAAAATGAAAGGTTAGTTCGTCATATAACAATAATATTGTATAGTAGTGCTCTACTTATATAGACGTTGAAAGTTTCCATTTGAAAACCATTTCTTATGAAAAGACCATGTGTATACTTAACACGCTCAAACCATCACGTGACGCTTTTATTTTTCGATTGACGTCAACGTGAAGCTACTATAGTATCTTGACCATTACGTGCGAAATTTACTTCGTCGCCCGAGTGGTGTAAAATTGGCTCAGTTTTAAACACATACAATGCAAAATTTCTTCATTGCAACTGTATTACTCAATTCTACAATTATGGCAACTACGTGCGGAATTTCTTCATCGCAACCATAGTGCCCAAAATTATAAATCTAACCAATTACACGCGGAATTTCTACCTCGTCACGTAGCGCTAAATCTTATGTAAACTGTAACATCCTTCATCCAACTTCCGTTACGGTCGAAAATGATGAACGGAAAACGTTACTTTCTTAATAAATTCGTTTTTGTTACTTTTGAAAAACTATTATCATTTTAAGGCTCGTTACCAATAGAAGAATTTTTTTTTTTTTTTTACATAAATTCGGCAGAGTTTCCTCTGTTTTTCTAAAATCCAAAATCTGTTCCCTGTAATTAAAGCTTTAACATTTCTAAAACATAAATTTCAGGATTCCCAATTCGGACCTCCCGTCCGTTTCCAAACATTTCATTACTCAATATATCATAAACATTTATATGCATACATATTCAAAAGTAAGCTTTTAATAAATATACATAACCTTTTTACATAAGTGAAATACAATAATTTACATAAATATACATATGTTTCAAAATGCATGATCATATGCAATTTATCTATATATCTATCAAAAGTGTAGAATGGATAGCGACTATCTGAGCTTCCCCGTACAAGCTATTTCCCTTGCCTGGGAATGGAGTCAAAAGGTTCAACCTGTGCGCGGTAAATTAACGCGCTAAACATAATTGCTTAATAGATATACACATAATCAAATTTCTCAATTTCAAAAGTAATTTCATTCGTAACTAAAAGCATTCTAACTTTAATATTCATAAATATATATATACATTGCATAAAAATACTTAAACATATAGTTCGCAATTTTTTTTTGAGTTCAACATATTTCAAAGCATTGAACATTTCATTTCATATCCCATTTTCATTTCATTACTTATAACATTTTTCGGTGCCCTTAGTAAACATATATTCGATACTCATGTATTGGTATATGGGTTTCCGACATCGGACACGCGGTGGTTACCTGCTGGAATAATGGTCGACCCCGGCATCGGTCGCTCGGTGATTATCCACCGGGTCGTATATCATAACACATAAATCGTTCAGGATCGGACACGTGGGGCCTCTCATAATCCATAACGAATCAATTTAGTGTATGTAAATAAATGGTGCAGCTGCTAATTTCCCTATTGACATGTCAATTACCAATTTTCATTTATCGATATCTAAGTTTACAAGGGCTAATTATAACATAATGTTTGCATCACATTTTTACACTTTGGTTTTAGTATCAAGATTTTCATAAATAATCAATTTCGCGTTTCATTTTAAGTATAGTCAAATATGTTTGTAAATGCATCATATTGAAATGATATAACAATCTCATTTAAGAAATTCATATAACCATCTCATTTAAGAAATTCATTTCTCAACAAAAACACTTTCAAGTAAACTTTAAAGATAATGTGTATACCGACCTCAAAAATGATTCAATATTTGAATCGAATGCTCCCCCTATGCTTTACCCTTATTCTCTGATCGAGAATCCGGTTCGCCGGGTTCTCCTTGACCTTTCATCAAAATAAACATAGCAAAAGTTTATTTAACAAATTTCTAGCGTTACATAATGCGCTATAACTATATGCTCTCCTATAATGCATCCTAAAAACTTCAAATGGATATCACTTCAAAACAGCTCATAATATCCTTTTATGATTGTCTTTATCGTATTGAAAATAATCTCAAAACAACCCATTAAAATAGCTTATGACAGCCCAACAATCAATACGAAAAATAGCATTCCAAGAACTCAAAACAGCACGAAAAACGTTCTAAAAACAGCATGCTACTCCTCAATTTGATATCCCATAACTAGCATATTTATAGCTCATATAATAATACCTTAACGGCTCATTCGAATAACACGAAAACAGCCTTTAATCACTTCAATAACAGTCCTTAAACATGTCAAAAACTGCACACAATTTCCATAAAAACTGCATGTCCAAAACAGCCCATAAATTGTGGCATCGTCTTTCAATTACGTGAATTAACTCTAATAAACCATTATGAAATCTCTCAATCATTTTCATCCTAGATATTTATTTGACTCACATTCATATATCGTTTAACAACATGGCATTTTAATCACAACTCATTCGACACTAAATCGCAAACTAATGTCTTTCGAAATCACGGAAAACTCGATCGAAACACTTGAAAACAATCTAGCGATATTCAAATAACTTTTCAATACTCTAAAGCATATCGATGCGAATCATTTTTCATGCCAGTAATTTTAAAACGAAAAGAAAAACATAACAACCCATATTTTCCAAACATAATAGCCCCTATACGGATTTCGCAACGTAAATTTCAATGTCGAAATTCATCCGCAAACATATCGAACCAATATCAAACGAACTCCCGCACTAACGAGGTTCTAAATCCTATATCCCAATCATGACAACATCCATTTATTCCATAACTCAATCCTAAATATTTTCCAACAAAAATGAAATCAATAAAAACTCAACATACCGCTTGAAAGTCACTTCGAAACTTCGAAAACTTCTCGCGAAGGTACTGCCCTTAAACCTCTCCTTTAACTGAGCTTCCTTCAATCCAAAATTGACATGCAAGCTTTAAAATTCACTCAAAACATCTCAACAAAGCTAATGGGACAGCGTTTACCCGCCAAATGGGCTGAATCTATTTAGAAACAGTTTCGAGACGTCCAAAACAGCAAGTTATTTTCTGTTTTCAGCTCCTAACAGCTTGCTCTTCTCCCTCTCTTTCCAATGACTTGCTGCATGCATTACCTTCCCTCAAAACTACACTTAAAACCTTCAATTAAACTATTATTTGACATCCCAAAACTGCATTCAAACAAAACCCAACAGCCACTTACTTCAAGTGCAGGTCACAACAGTTTGGATGTCACATTCGGCAGCGACAGCAACCCATGGCAGCGGCAGCAAGTCAAGGCAGCATCTCCTCTAGGCCTGGCAGCAGCACCACGGCAGCAACAACACCAACCCTCGACAGCAACAGCACCTTCATCACGCCAGCAGCAGCAGACCACGGCAGCAGCAGATTCACGCCAACAGCAGCGGCTTCAGCTCTCTGCAGCAACACTCCACGGTCTGGCAGCAGCTACGGCAACAGCTCCTACGGCAGCAACTCTCGTCCACTGCAGCAGCAGTAGGTCGCGGTCTGGCAGCAGCAGCAACAGGTCATGGCAGCAGCTCCCCCATGGCTTGACAGCAACTGATCGCCCTTCCTAGCTTGCATGCAAGATCAGATTGTCCATCTGGATGCTTGGACATCATATGCATGTGCTGGATCTCCTTCACCAGCGCACACTCAACATCCAACAGCTCACGGTTCAGCTTGCATTTCCTCCATCACTCTCCAGCTCTCTCTTACGTCTCTCTCAACATGCACGAAGATGAGCTCTCAGTTTGGGTAGCTAGAAGAACAACAAGAAGGAGGTTCTCGGCTTTCATGAGAGAGGACCGAATGGGATGAGTTTTCTCTCTTAAGATTTTGCTTAACCGAATGTCAATTTATCTCTTTTTGGCTCTCGGTTAAGTTAAAAGACAATTGGGAGACCGAATATGGGCTTTACTTGAGCTGTTCTCCCTTAAAAAATCTCTCTTTCCTTACTGCCTCTTGTTTGCTTCACTTTTGTTTTCACTTCGGTTTTGCTTGCTAAACACAATGGTGGCCAAGTGTGTAAACCACCCTCCCTAATATTAGTAGTATCGTACCTATGTATAGTAAATTAATTAATTAATAGTATTGGAGCATGTCAATTTAGATTCGAAGGCTAGAATGTAAATGCTAGAATTTTAATTAATGTGAGAGATAATCTTAGCATTTGGACCAATTAGAGAAGAACGCATCACTCAATGGCATTTTGAAATATTAAAACAAATGGAGAGCAAAGTAATTAAGGCCAACCTTAGATATATATATATATATATATATATGTGTGTATATGTAGGAATATGTTGGAATTAATTGAAAAGTTAGTAAAGAGTTAACATGTTTGTGCTATTAATTTTTTTTAGTGGTCATGTTATAATAATTGAAAGACAAGGGGACAAGTAACAATTCCAACACTTTATATAAAGAAGAGAATGTGCTGGAAATTGAGAAAGAAAGCAAAAACAGAAAACGTGAGACAAAGGCCATTCGGCCAAGTGAGGAAGAAGAAGAGTGGATGAAGATCAGCCAAGGAACAAGTGATCCAAGGGTTTTCAAGGTTGAATCCTAAGCTTTTAAGATCAAAAATCAAGTCTCTAGCCTTCCTAGTTTATTCTCTACAAAAATTTGGTAAGTTCAAGTCTTGATTTCATGAAAATTTTAATTGTTGTGGAGGTTTGAGTTGGGTTCATGGTAATCTAATTTCTTGGTGATGTTCTTGGCATGTGAAAGACTAGATTTATAGCTTGAGTTGGTGTGGAGGTTGGCTTAGCACTTGAAAGGACAAAGGGGTAAGAAACTAGTAAAAATTTTTATGTTAGTGTAGAGATTAATTTAAGTGCTCTCCATGTGTTTGGTTTAATGCCTAAGTGAAGTGAATAAATTTTGTGAAGTGTTTTGAGAATTTAAGTGAAGTAATATGATGATTTAGAGGCCATGTAAATTTCAGCCCTAGCAAGAAGTAGAAGAAATTATATTAGTTTGAGTTGTTTTAATGTTGAAAGACATGAAAACTAGAAAGGAAGTCATGGAAATTTAATAAAGGTTGATTTGGATTCATGAGAATTATGAGTGCTATGTCACTTGATAATATTAGTATATGATGTATTAGTGCTTTGAGAATGATTTTGAATTTATTTGAGGCATGTGGGAAGGATAGGTTATGCATGGAAATTGTTAGAGCTGAAAATATATGTAAATGAAGCAATTAAAGGGCTGTTGGCTATGGTGATCATAAGCTGTCCAGATTTTTTTGTTGTGTGTTTAAGTGATTTTAATGTTTATTTAGAGGATATATGAAGGTAGGAATTGAAAGAAATTGAATTGGTATTGAAATGAGAAAAAAAAAATCTGCAATTAAACTAGTTTAAGGCCTAATTGTGTAAATGTATTTCAATGAAATTAGGAAGATTTTAAAGTGTGTTTTGAATATGTTTAGTATGAGGATTTATATGAGAATGAAAGCTTGTAATGTAGACAAACATGAGATGAGTTAATTAGTAGGAGCACTTATAGAGAAATAAGTAGAAAAGTTTGCATGAAGTTGCCTAAATGAGAGTTTATTAATTAGTGAGTAGAATGTGTGAAGAAATTAATTTTAATGAGCTCTATTGAATGATTAGTGTGTAATTATTGTAGGTGAGCCATCGAGTGGTCCATAGACAAAATCCGATCGGAGGAAATCGCCAATTGTGAGTGTCCTTTTAAAAAATTAAAATTTATGAAACAAAAATGTGTTTTGAAAATAGATTTCAATTTGGTTAAATTTCTTTTCATTTAGCACATTCATTATGCTGAAATTTATTTATATTATGCAAAAGATTTATGTTTTGGTACTTCTTAAGGCATTAGAGATATTACCGGTCAGAGTATTCCTATCGTGCATGGCATAGTCGGGGCGTGTCACTAACAGCGGGAAAATGGGACTTTAGTAATCAGTCAGTCCAGAGTCGCCCTCTGCACGTGTGGAGTATATAGAGTTAGCGCGCTAGCTATTTTGTGGTGATGTAGGATTCCACTGCATTTACCGGGTTGTGACTTGAGCGATGTAGAATTTCGCCTTGTCACCCTATACGGTATTAGTGATGTAGAATTCCACTTTGCCGTGATGCCTAAAGCACCATTAGAATATGATTGGTTAGTAGAAAAATAGAAAAAAAATGCTATGAATTTGATTATGAGTTTAGACAGCAGAAACTGATTTTAGAAATTTATAATTTAGTATTTATTATGAAAAGAATTTTAATTCATAGTTAATGCTAGTGAAATTTTAGTTATGCATTTTATTAGTTGTTGCAATTTAAAGAAAACCTTATGACACTCACTGGGCTAGTAGCTCATTCCCCACAATTCCCAAAACATTTCAGGTACAGGTACGGGTGCATCAGAAGCTGGGAACACGACTCCAACAGAATAGAAGTGCTGTGGTGTACATAAATATATAGTAGGCACAATGTATGATTTTGGCAACTTATAGAAGTTAAAGTTTTGTATAAAACTTGTGATTTTGTACGTCTATAAACAGGCTAATAGTTATAGCATATTAGATTATGAAAATGACTTCAGTTTTAAATTATGAATTTGTTGCATTGTATAAATTGTTGTGGTTGATTGTGATTACCGGATTTTAATCCGATGGCAGTAATTGGCATGTAGGAAAATTTTGAAGTGTTTTAAAAGTTTTCTTACAGGAAATAAATTTTTTTGGATTTATAGAAACACAGCCGTTATGCTGCCAAAATTTTCCTTAAACTCCAAATGGATTTTATTTCAATTATATGACTATTTAGTAGTTGAATCGGCTCAACTTCACGAAAATTCTTCAGTCGATCTAGATATCGGCTGGAGGGTGACCGTGGGGTGCCGGCGGGATCCTTATTCTACAAGAATAGTAGCTTAGAAGGATAGGGACCCGTCAAAGTGGTATCAGAGCGCGGTTTGTTAGTAGTTAGTGCTATTAGTTAATATAAATCCTAGATAAATTTTCAACGATTAGTATAAATATGATTTTGATGACATGTTTATAATATTTTTGTAACATTTTCGTTAAATCCACAGCACTATGCAGCGCCAGACGCGTAGGGGTCGTCCCAGGAGAGCCACTTCAAGGGCTCCAGCACCTGCTGTACCGTTGGCTCCTGAAGCCGAAAATGTTGCGGGGTCGGTAAATGCCCCGGTGGACCAAGGGCAGGCTGGACCATCTAGACCGCCTCCAGTAGTAGACATAGAGCAGATGGCTCAGATTTTAAGGGCAGCTCTTTATCCTCCTCCACCACCACAGCCACAACAGCCACCATCGACACCACCGCCGGGCCCAGAGCCGTCCAAAGTTACGATAGAGAGAATTTGTAAGTTGGGCGCGAAGACATTTAATGGCAGTGATGATCCAGAGAGTGCGCTTTCATGGTTAGACCGGGTGAGTAAAATCTATAGGGTGGTGGAGTGTACTGATGATCAGAGGGTTCTATTCTCCTCCTTCCTGTTAGAAGACCGAGCCAAAGACTGGTGGGAGATGATAGAGAGGAGATATCCTGAAGGAGTCACTTGGGATCGATTTCAGCAGGAGTTTATGGATCGGTTTTACCCTCAGAACTACAAGGACTCCCGTGCTGAAGAATTCTTTAGACTAGATCAGGCGACGATGTCCGTGACAGATTATGAGCGAAGATTTTCAGAGTTAGTGCGGATAGTCCCTTACATTTCTACGGATGAGGATCAGAAGTGCAAGAGGTTTTTGGCAGGCTTACATCCTCGCATTAAAGTTCACATCTCCCAGACTCCTCCACTACAGTATGGGCGGATTGTTGCAGAGGCTCTTAGGGTGGAGAAGAATGTGGTAGCTATGACTCAATCAGGGAAATATGAAGGCAAACGGAGCGCCCCCAGTACCTCCCAAGGTGGACCCAATCAGGGCCCTAAAAAGAAAGGCCGATTCGGATTTAGAGGTAGTCGAGGCTTAAGCAGGGGAGCCCAGACCAGTCAGGGTTCAGTACGACCTCCAGTACCATCAAGCAGTTCCCGCGGATCTTGGACACAGTACCCAGAGTGTGAGAAGTGCGGGAGGAAGCACCCAGGAGAGTGTAGGGCGAGTTCGACTGCCTGTTTTCAGTGTGGACAGGAGGGACATTTTATGAGAGATTGTCCACAGTTAGTATCTACAGAGACATCACAGGTTGGGCAGTCTGTCTCATCACCAGCCACAAGCACTCAAAAGTCCAGTAGTACACCTTCCAGGGCTCCCAGTGGACCAGGATCAGGCCGTGGCTCAGGAGGCCGAGGCTCCAGAGGCCGAGGAGGAGGCCCAGTTAGACAGCCAGGGAGGCCCCAGACTCAAGCTCGGGTATATGCGGTGACCCAGCAGGAAGCCGAGGTGACTCCAGATGTAGTTACTGGTATGATTTCTGTTTTTAGTGGAGTATATAGAGTTAGCGCGCTAGCTATTTTGTGGTGATGTAGGATTCCACTGCATTTACCGGGTTGTGACTTGAGCGATGTAGAATTTCGCCTTGTCACCCTATACGGTATTAGTGATGTAGAATTCCACTTTGCCGTGATGCCTAAAGCACCATTAGAATATGATTGGTTAGTAGAAAAATAGAAAAAAAATGCTATGAATTTGATTATGAGTTTAGACAGCAGAAACTGATTTTAGAAATTTATAATTTAGTATTTATTATGAAAAGAATTTTAATTCATAGTTAATGCTAGTGAAATTTTAGTTATGCATTTTATTAGTTGTTGCAATTTAAAGAAAACCTTATGACACTCACTGGGCTAGTAGCTCATTCCCCACAATTCCCAAAACATTTCAGGTACAGGTACGGGTGCATCAGAAGCTGGGAACACGACTCCAACAGAATAGAAGTGCTGTGGTGTACATAAATATATAGTAGGCACAATGTATGATTTTGGCAACTTATAGAAGTTAAAGTTTTGTATAAAACTTGTGATTTTGTACGTCTATAAACAGGCTAATAGTTATAGCATATTAGATTATGAAAATGACTTCAGTTTTAAATTATGAATTTGTTGCATTGTATAAATTGTTGTGGTTGATTGTGATTACCGGATTTTAATCCGATGGCAGTAATTGGCATGTAGGAAAATTTTGAAGTGTTTTAAAAGTTTTCTTACAGGAAATAAATTTTTTTGGATTTATAGAAACACAGCCGTTATGCTGCCAAAATTTTCCTTAAACTCCAAATGGATTTTATTTCAATTATATGACTATTTAGTAGTTGAATCGGCTCAACTTCACGAAAATTCTTCAGTCGATCTAGATATCGGCTGGAGGGTGACCGTGGGGTGCCGGCGGGATCCTTATTCTACAAGAATAGTAGCTTAGAAGGATAGGGACCCGTCAAAGTGACTTATATTGGACCAAGAATGCTTGAATTTTTTTTTTTTCAAGTCTTGCTTTTCACTTTTAATAAACATTTATTTTGTCTCCAATTGGACACTTCTCATGCAAGTATTAAATCTCAAGCCACTTGTCTTTCCATGCACGATCTCCCATGCATCAACTTTAATGCATTCATTTCACGTTTTAAGGATTTCGCTTTTCGCTCGGATTCGCTTCGAGTTCGCCTAGAAATTTTTATATATAAAAAAAAAAAAAAATCAAATTTCACAAACGGAAACTTCATTAGATTCGGAATAAATATTTGAATCCGGACGCTCTAATTTATTTTATGAGATTGGATTAAATAATTATCCCCGGACCCGTCTGGAGAATTTTATAAAAATTCAATTACTCATCCGGATCCGAACGGATAATTATTTACATCATCCCTTAATATATAATCAATATTTAATAAATTATATAGACACCGAAACAGCATGTTACATAAACTAAGGGTATACACATGGTTACAAAACTCATCACTTCTTTCTTTTCGAAAACTTTTCACTTTTAAATTCGCTTTTCTAGATCTAACGTAAAAGTCGTTTTACAAAGTTTAACTCATAATGTTGAAAATCATTTTGAACTTATTTAACTACAATAATACAATTACATTTAAAGGAAAAATGGAAATAGCGTAAGTGGTAAAACACTTACCTCACTCTGCGCAGCTCAACTGTCTCAACGAGCCTCTCCTACCTTGCTTGCTTGCTTGTCACCTATATATCGATTTCTTATCATTACTTGCTTAATCACATAACTCAAGACTTAAAATAACATTTTCAATACACTTTTCTCTATTAACAACTCTTTACACTATAACTTTCCTAACTCAATTTTAACTCAACCGAGACTCTCTAATTCCGATTTCTTTGTAAAAGTCTTATTTTTAGACCCCTAGGATCATCGCCGTATGGTTCGTTTGGTCTCCGGAGGCTTAAAACAAAAAGTCAACTTTTTAATAACCCATTTGACCAACAAAAACAGATTTAGAACCGGCGCTCGTTTTGCGTCCGTTCCTTTTTCTAACATCTCCTTATCTCGTAACTAAGTCACCCGTAAAGTTTCGTCGAAAAATTCCGTCGTTTGCTATGTCAAATATAGGAAAAACGACTTGTTTTGGGCACTTTTCGATGCACTTTTCGCACCGAACGAGCAATGATAGTTTTTCTTTCGTATCTAAGCTCTTTTTACCTATTTATGATCAACTCAACTTATTCCATGCAATAAAAATTGCATTTGCATAGCTATTTCACCTATCGACTCTCTAACGACACTATTTTACGCATAACTTGCGCAATTTTTATCGGATTCGATCCGATCCAAAACTTATGATTTTCTATGACTCCCAGGCATCATTTGAGGTGTAGAACATCCCCATAACTCCAGCCCATGGTTTGAGCTCGGGATTACAAAAATTATCTAAACTAGCTCTTTTGAACTTCTCCCACTTCTACATGCTTTTCTATGCTTTTCCAACCTCAAATATGTCTAAATTTGAGTTCAAAACCCTCTAATCTCAAAGGTTGTCCACTGATTTTCATATCCATAACACACCCACACACTCATTCTAGAGTAAAACTTTCAAGTTTTTATAAAACTCTCTCTCACAAGTTTTTCAACAAACACTTAATCTACAACTACCTTTGCTTTTCCAACAACTTAAATCACAAGTTAGAGTTTCTCCCATAAACCCTAACCTACCATTTTTACATCATTCAAGTTCCCTTTTTAACAACTCATGACTACAATATTGATTTACATCAAAATCTCACCAATAACACATCAAGTAAACAAACTAATCCATCATCATGCATTTACACATTTCCACCACATTAAGTTCTATGGAGAAGATGATATCTTACCTTATCTATGCTTAGGGTTTGATGTTTTGGCTTGGGATCAACTAGAACAATTGTTTGGAAGCTTGAAAATTGGTTGAAAAAATCACCTATTCTTCTCCCCCTCTATTTGCCATCCATCTCATGCTCTCCCTCTCAACTTTCTCTTTTATTTTTGTTTCTCACGGCTACTTCTTCTTTTTCAATGAAAAAGTGACTAAGTGTTTATTATATGGCCACCTTTTTGCTAAATGACCACCATATCCTCAATTGACTTGTTGGATTTACAAAATTGCCCTTAGTTATGTTATTTACTAATAAAAATCAATGATCATTTGTCTCATTTTTCATATAATTGAATTATTAATTTACTAAACTAAAGTTTTACAACTTTACCATCCATTTATATTTTTTATTTACTAAATGACCATTTTGCCCTTTTTATTCGATAACTTAGTTTCTAAAGCTAGGAAACATAAAATCGAATATAGCGGTTTACAATTTCTCCCCTCCTTATAGAAATTTCGTCCTCAAAATTTTAAACTACTAACCTGATTCGAATAGGCACGGATACTGGGTGCGTATTTACTCTTCAAGCTGCCATGTAGCCTCTTCTGATCCGTGATTTCGTCACAACACTTTTACTAACAAAATCACCTTGCGGCGCAAGACTTGATCTCTACGATCTAAAATCTCTACTGGTTGCTCTTCGTAGGTCAAGTTATCTTTTAACTACACTGGTTGCTCTCTTAAAACGTGTGACGGATCAGCTATATACTTGCGAAGCATGGAGACATGAAACACATCATGAATGTTCGCAAGCTCTGGTGGCAACTTCAATCGGTAGGCTACTTCACCCACTCTTGCTATAATCTCGTATGGTTCAATGTATCGTGGACTTAACTTTCCACGCTTCCCGAATCTCAAAACACCCTTCCATGGTGAGATTTGTAGGAATACTCTATCACCCACTTCGAACTCTAAGTCTCTTCTTCGATTGTCCACATAGTTTTTCTGTCTGTCTCTAGCTATATTCAACCGCTCTTTTATCACATTTATCTTCTCAATTGTAACTTGGACAATCTCTGGACCAATCAACTTTCTTCCACCTACTTCATCCCAACAGACAGGGGTTCTACACTTTTTGCCATACAACGCCTCGTATGGTGCCATGCCAATGCTAGACTGGTAGCTGTTGTTGTAGGCGAACTCTATCAAAGGTAGGTGATTATCCCAACTCCCTTTAAACTCCATTACACATGCTCTCAACATGTCTTCGAGAGTCTGGATAGTTCTTTCTTATTGACCATCCATCTGAGGGTGAAAGGCCGTACTGAAATTCAATCTGGTGCCCATGGCTTCTTGAAGCTTTGGCCAAAATCTTGAAGTGAATCGAGGATCCCTATCTGATACAATGGACACTGGTGCGCCATGCAATCTCACTATCTCATCCACGTATAGCTGTGCTAATCTTTCCAGGGAATAAGTATTCTTGACGGCTAGAAAGTGAGCGGACTTTGTCAATCTGTCAATTATGACCCAAATGGCATCATTTCTGCTCTGAGTCCGTGGCAATCCAACCACGAAGTCCATTATAATCCTCTCCCATTTCCATTCAGGAATAGATAGAGGTTGCAATAAACCTGCGAGTTTCTGGTGCTTTGCTTTAATCTACTAGCAGGTTAAACACTTTGATACGAACTCTGCTATCTCTTTCTTCATTCCTCTCCACCAGTAGTGGTCTCTTAGAGTCCGATACATTTTGGTACTCCTTGGATGCATGGCATAGGTGGATGAATGAGCCTCATCCATGATTTCTTTCTTCAATTCTACTACCTCTGGCACACATAATCGTTGCCCCAAAATTAGTGCCCCATCGTCTCTCAATGTGAAGCTACTTTGTTGACCATCTTCTAACTCGCTTCTACGCTTCATCAAGTAGGGATCTTGAGCTTGCAACTCTCTAACTTGATCCACCAATACCGGACGGACATGAAAAACTGCCAATAAAGAGCCTAAATCCGTCGCCTCCAATCTGACGCCCATAGATCTCAACTCTACTAAGATGGGCAAGTACTCGACTTCCAACTGGGCTAAGGAATTGGTAGGCTTCCTATTCAGCGCATCTGCTACCACATTAGCTTTACCCGGGTGATGCTCAATAGTGCAATCATAGTCTTTTATAAGTTCAACTCATCGTCTCTGCCTCATATTCAACTCCTTTTGACTGAACAAGTACTGTAAGCTCTTGTGATCAGTTAAGATCCTACAGGGCACTCCATATAAGTAGTGTCTCCATATTCGTAGAGCAAACACTACTGTGGCTAGTTCTAAGTCATGTGTTGGATAATTGACTTCATGTTTCTTCAACTGTCTCGAAGCATAAGCTATTACTTTGTCGTGCTGCATCAACACACAACCCAAACCCTGTCTAGAGGCATCGCAGTACACCGTAAACCCATCACTCCCCGATGGCAGTGTAAGTATTGGTGCTGAAGTCAATCTCTTCTTTAATTCATCAAAGCTGTTCTGGCACGTGTCTGACCAGACAAACTTCTCTTCTTTCCTTGTCAATCTGGTCAGTGGAGTAGCAATCTTAGAGAACCCTTTCATGAACTTTCTGTAGTATCCTGCTAAACCCAAGAAGCTTCTAACTTCTGTCACGTTCATGGATGGCTTCCAATTCACTACGGCTTCTATCTTTTGAGGATCTACGTGTAAACCCCTATTCTATTCTTGATAAATCACTCACTAGTAGTAGAAATTAGAAATTTGCAAAGGAGATGTAGGAATTGTAACTAATAACAATAAAATTAATATAAAGTGTTAAACATTAATAAAGAGATAAATGCCACAAAGGGCAATATGGTTATTCCATAAATGAGAGATAAATGATCAAGTGATGAAGTTGTAAAATTTAAAAGCTTAAAGACATTGGTTAAATGATAAATGATTAAGAGATATTGCTTAAAGACATAAAGACCCATGTGTTAGTTATTAATAAATAAGGTCATTAAGGGTAATATGGTAATATGAGAGATAGTCAAAACAAGTCAATAGGGACATGATGGGCATTTTTTGAAAAGTCACTTATATATAAGTGACACTTAGTGAATTTGAAGAGAGATTGCCGTGAGATTGAGAGGAGGGAAAGGGTGTGTTGGATGGCTATGGTGAGAAAGGCAAGGAAGGAAGAGCAAAGGCTTGTCAAACCATTTTTCAAGCTTTCAAACTCAATTTTGAAGTTAATTCAAGTTAGGGTAGCACACCATAACCAAGACTAAGGTGAGTTGTTATCATTTCTAGCAAATTTGATAATTAGTTGGGTTGTAAATTGATGTAGAGATTTGGATTGTTTGTGGTGTGTTGTAATGGATGTTTAACACTTAAACTAAGTGTAGAACTATAAGTATATGACATGGGATCTTAGGTTTCATGATAGAGTGTACAAGTGACAAGTTAGGGTTATGAATGGGAAACTCTAGATTATGAAATCAAAGGAATGAGTTGTTAAAACAATTGCACATATGTTGTTTGATGAAATAGTTAAGAGAAATCAACTAGTAGAAATGACAAAATAGTGAATGTGTGTGTGTCATGGCTGTGAAGGTCAGTGGAAAACCTTTGAGATTAGATGGTTTTGAACCCAAATTTTACCATAAATAAGGGTAAGAAGATAAGTAGAAAGGATAGAAGTTCAATGGAAGTAGTTTTGAGCAAATTGGCAATCCCGAGCTCAAACCATGGGCTGGAGATAACCTGGACAAAACTGACATATATGAGGGTGTTCTATACCTCAAATGATGCCTAGAAGTCATAGAAAACCATAGGTTTTGGAACGGATCGAATCCGATAAAAATTGCGCAAGTTATGCGCAAAATAGTGTCGTTAGAGAGTCGATAGGTGAAATAGTTGTGCGAATGCAATTCTTATGGCATGGAATGAGTTTAGTTGATTATAAATAGGTAAAAGAAGCTTAGATATGAAAGAAAAACCAACGTCGTCCGTTCGATGTTAAAAAGTGCACAAAAAGTGCACGAAAAGTGTCCGAAAAATGGCGTTTTTCGCAGATTTGACATAGCAAACGATAAAGTTTTTCAACGAAATTTGACGTGTGATCAGAATGTGAGATAAGTGAACCGTAGGAAAATGAATGAAGGAAAACGGAGCCACGAGCAGTGCGCTGTCATGCATTCTGTTATGGGCTGTCATTTGAGCTTAAAAAATTTTTTTTCGCTATTTTGTTTTAATTACTTTTATAAAAATTTCAGCAGCATAACGGCAGAAATTTGAATATTTCCGAAAATTTTACCTGTAAAATAAACACACTTCGAACTATAGAAATCACCACCCAACTTCGATTTTTCCACAAACATGCAATTCACATCAAATTTCACATCCATACATGTCATATGACATTCATATCCAACCATTTACAACATGTATATATATTCCATAGGTATCACAACCTATGTAGATATATCATGTGTATTGTGCAATAAGTGTGAATGTACAATTTTATATATACATATTTAAATATAAGTTTACAATCTGTCAAACATTCATATATCAAACATGCGATCATTTAGATCATAGCATATACAACAATCTCAAAATATATTTAATATTCACATAGTCCATCCATTCATCCTCACCTATAAGTGGAATGTCGCTTCCTCGGCCACAAAATCACCTATAATTACACTGGATAAAACAAGCGAGCTACATGACAAAATCAATCGTTAGTTCGTTACATAATAATACAACCATTTCAAGTTCATAGTAAAGCATAACTTAAAGAAATATTGAAAGGTTAATCTTTGCAAACTATTTCTTATAAAACAACCATGTGCATCACAAATGTACTCTAACCATCACGTGACGATTTCTCGACTGACGCCAACGTGAAGCTATTATAGTATTTCAACCACTACGTGCGGAATTTACTACATCGCGACGTAGGGGGAAATAATCTCAAACTCTGAGCAACTACAACTCGGAATTCTCTACATCGCAATTGTAGTGTTAATGAAATGTAATTCTTTGCGACTACATGCGGAAATTTTCTATATACTCTAAAATCAAGGGATTACACATGGTTTTTTACAACTCTTTTTCTCTTATGTGCAAAAGCACAAAATTTCTTTCCTTCCAAGATTTTTACTTAAACCAAGCTCACGATAGGAAAATTATTTTACAAAACATTTTAGCAACAATTACAATAATTGAAACTATAATTGAACTAGTGTAAGCAATGTAATACTTACCTCAATTCGCGTAAACGCAATGATCTCAAGGAGCCTCTCGTGCCTTGCTCGCATGCTCGTCACCTACACATCAATTTCTTATTATATTTTACTCAAATAAAATGTAACAATAGAGTTTTCAATATAAATCAACCTATTGAAAACCCGTTACGCTATAACTTTCCCGACTCAATTTTAACTCAACCGAGACTCTCTAATTCTAATTTCTTTGCAAAAGTCTTACTTTTAGACCCCTAGGAATATCCCCACGCTGTCCGAATAATTGTTAGAGGCCCGAAACAAAAAATCAAATTTTTAAGCTCAAATGACAGCCCCCATAACAGAATGCATGACAGAGCACTGCTCGTGGCTCCGTTTTCCTTCATTCATTTTCCTACGGTTCACTTATCTCACATTCTGATCACACGTCAAATTTCGTTGAAAAACTTTATCGTTTGCTATGTCAAATCTGCGAAAAACGCCATTTTTCGGACACTTTTCGTGCACTTTTTGTGCACTTTTTAACATCGAACGGACGACGTTGGTTTTTCTTTCATATCTAAGCTTCTTTTACCTATTTATAATCAACTAAACTCATTCCATGCCATAAGAATTGCATTCGCACAACTATTTCACCTATCGACTCTCTAACAACACTATTTTGCGCATAACTTGCGCAATTTTTATCGGATTCGATCCGTTCCAAAACCTATGGTTTTCTATGACTTCTAGGCATCATTTGAGGTATAGAACACCCTCATATATGTCAGTTTTGTCCAGGTTATCTCCAGCCCATGGTTTGAGCTCGGGATTGCCAATTTGCTCAAAACTACTTCCATTGAACTTCTATCCTTTCTACTTATCTTCTTACCCTTATTTATGGTAAAATTTGGGTTCAAAACCATCTAATCTCAAAGGTTTTCCACTGACCTTCACAGCCATGACACACACACATTCACTATTTTGTCATTTCTACTAGTTAATTTCTCTTAACTATTTCATCAAACAACATATGTGCAATTGTTTTAACAACTCATTCCTTTGATTTCATAATCTAGAGTTTCCCATTCATAACCCTAACTTGTCATTTGTACACTCTATCATGAAACCTAAGATCCCATGTCATATACTTATAGTTCTACACTTAGTTTAAGTGTTAAACATCCATTACAACACACCACAAACAATCCAAATCTCTACATCAATTTACAACCCAACTAATTATAAAATTTGCTAGAAATGATAACAACTCACCTTAGTCTTGGTTATGGTGTGCTACCCTAACTTGAATTAACTTCAAAATTGAGTTTGAAAGCTTGAAAAATGGTTTGACAAGCCTTTGCTCTTCCTTCCTTGCCTTTCTCACCATAGCCATCCAACACACCCTTTCCCTCCTCTCAATCTCACGGCAATCTCTCTTCAAATTCACTAAGTGTCACTTATATATAAGTGACTTTTCAAAAAATGCCCATCATGTCCCTATTGACTTGTTTTGACTATCTCTCATATTACCATATTACCCTTAATGACCTTATTTATTAATAACTAACACATGGGTCTTTATGTCTTTAAGCAATATCTCTTAATCATTTATCATTTAACCAATGTCTTTAAGCTTTTAAATTTTACAACTTCATCACTTGATCATTTATCTCTCATTTATGGAATAACCATATTGCCCTTTGTGGCATTTATCTCTTTATTAATGTTTAACACTTTATATTAATTTTATTGTTATTAGTTACAATTCCTACATCTCCCTTGCAAATTTCTAATTTCTACTATTAGTGAGTGATTTATCAAGAATATAATAGGGGTTTACAATTTCTCCCCTCCTTAAAAAAATTTCATCATCGAAATTTTAAATCGCTTACCTGAGGTGAATAGGCATGGATACTGGGTGCGCATCTGCTCTTCAGGCTCCCATGTAGCCTCTTCCGATCCGTGATTTCGCTATAATACCTTCACTAGCAGAATCACCTTATTACACAACACTTGATCTCTACGATCTAAGATCTCTACTGGCTGTTCTTCGTAGGTCAAGTTTTCCTTCAGCTACACCGGTTGTTCTTTTAAGACATGCAATGGATCGGCTACGTACTTGCGGAGCATAGAGACGTGAAACACGTCATGAATGTTTGCAAGCTCTGGTGGCAACTTCAATTGGTATGCTACTTCACCCACTCTTGCCATAATCTCATACGGTCCAATGTATCGTGGACTTAACTTTCCACGTTTCCCGAACCTCACAATACCCTTCCAGGGTGAGATTCGTAGGAATACTCTATCACCCACTTCGAACTCTAAATCTCTTCTTCGATTGTCCGCATAGCTTTTCTATCGGTCCCTAGCTATCTTCAACCATTCTTTTATTACATTGATCTTCTCGGTTGTAACTTGAACAATTTCTGGGCCAATCAATCTTCTTTCACCTATTTCATCCCAACAAACTGGGGTTCTACACTTTTTGCCATACAATGCCTCATACGGTGCCATACCAATGCTGGACTGATAACTGTTGTTGTAGGCAAACTCTATTAAAGGTAGGTGATTATCCCAGCTCCCTCTAAACTCCATTACACATGCTCTCAACATGTCTTCAAGAGTCTGGATAGTTCTCTCTGATTGGCCATCAGTCTGAGGGTGAAAGGTCGTATTGAAATTCAATCTAGTACCCATGGCTTCTTGGAGCTTCGGCCAAAACCTCAAAGGGAATCGAGGATCCCTATCTGATACAATGGACACTGGTGCACCATGCAATCTCACTATCCCATCCATATAGAGCTGTGCTAACTTTTCCAGGGAATAAGTATTCTTGATGGCTAGAAAGTGAGCGGACTTTGTCAATCTGTCAACTATCACCCATATGGCATCATGTCCGCTCTGAGTCCGTGGCAATCCAACCACGAAGTCCATTATAATCCTCTCCCATTTCCATTCAGGAATAGATAGAGGTTGCAATAAACCTGCGAGTTTCTGGTGCTTTGCTTTAATCTACTAGCAGGTTAAACACTTTGATACGAACTCTGCTATCTCTTTCTTCATTCCTCTCCACCAGTAGTAGTCTCTTAGAGTCCGATACATTTTGGTACTCCTTGGATGCATTGCATAGGCGGATGAATGAGCCTCATCCATGATTTCTCTCTTCAATTCTGCTACCTGTGGCACACATAATCGTTGCCCCAGAATTAGTGCCCCATCGTCTGTCAATGCGAAGTTACTTTGCTGACCAGCTTCTAACTCGCTTCTAAGCTTCATCAAATAGGGATCTTGAGCTTGCAACTCTTTAACTTGATCCACCAATACCGGACGGACATGAAAAGCTGCCAATAAAGAGCTTGAATCCGCCACCTCCAATCTGACACCTATAGATCTCAACTTTACTAACATAGGCAAGTACTTGGCTCTCAACTGGGATAAGGAACTGGTAGACTTCCTACTTAACGCATCTGCTACCACATTAGCTTTACCCGAGTGATATTCAATGGTACAATCATAGTCTTTGATGAGCTCAATCCACCTTCTCTGTCTCATATTCAACTCTTTCTGCGAGAACAGGTATTGCAAGCTCTTATGATCAGTAAATATCCGGCATGGTATTCCATAGAGGTAATGCCTCCAAATTCTCAATGCGAACACTATAGCCGCTAACTCTAAGTCGTGTGTTGGATAGTTTACTTCATGCTTCTTTAACTGCCTTGAAGCATAAGCTATCACCCGGTCATGCTGCATTAACACACAACCTAAACCCTGTCTTGAAGCATCACAATACACTGCAAATCCATCGCTCCCGAATGGAAGTGTAAGCACTGGTGCTGAAGTCAGCCTTTTCTTCAACTCATCAAAGCTGCTTTGGCACACATCAGACCAGATGAACTTTTCTTCTTTTCTTGTTAGCCTAGTCAAAGGAGTAGCTATCCTCGAGAACCCTTCCACGAACTTTCTATAATACCCGGCCAAGCCCAAGAAGCTTTTGACTTCTGTCACGTTCGTGGGTGGTTTCCAGTTGACCATAGCTTCTATTTTCTGATGGTCTACTGATATCCCATCTGCTGACACAGCGTGTCCCAGAAAGGCTACTCGATCTAACCAGAACTGGCACTTGCTGAACTTTGCATATAGCTGATGTTCCCTCAAGGTCTGTAACACTACCCTCAGATGCTCAACATGCTCTTTTCGGCTACTTGAATCTACTAAGATATCATCTATGAAGACAATTACGAACTGATCCAGGTAGGGCTTGAATACTCTATTCATCAAGTCCATAAAAGCAACTGGTGCATTGGTCAAACCAAATGGCATAACCAGAAACTCATAGTGCCCGTATCTAGTCTTGAAGGCCGTCTTAGGAACATCTTCCCTACGTACCTTCAACTGATGGTATCCCGATCTCAAATCAATCTTCGAGAATACCTTAGCTCCTTGGAGCTAATCAAACAGGTCGTCTATCCTAGGCAAAGGGTACTGATTCCTAATAGTAACCCTATTAAGCTGCCTATAGTCAATGCACAACTGAAGACTCCCGTCTTTCTTCTTTACAAATAATACTGGAGCTCCCCATGGCGACGTGCTTGACTTAACAAATCCCTTACTCACCAACTCTTCCATCTGGACCTTTAACTCCTTTAGTTCTGCTGGGGCCATTCGATACGGAGGTATAGAGATAGGCTCAATACCAGGAGCTAGCTCGATCTCAAATTCTATTTCCCTATCTGGGGGTAGCCTTGGTAAATCCTCAGGAAATACATCTGGGAACTCACATGCCACTAGTACTTCCGTCAATTGCAACTCACTACTGCTAGCTTCTATTGCATAAACCAAGTACCCCTGGCATGCTTTACGGAGCATTTTGTTGGCTTGAATCACACTTACCAAGCTTGTAGAGAGTATTTTCCTCTCTCCATAAAAGATCACATCTGGTTCCCCAGGCTTGTTAAACTGAACTTTTTTATTGTAGGACCCCCTCTAAGGCAGGGCGCTACCTACCGGCCTCGGTCGGCCCCACTCACTAGGTACTGTCCCCGGGCCCCTGGGGTTTTGCTTCGCCTCCCACACCACTCGAACCCACAACCTGAGCCCCTAGAGTTAAATGGATTCTTAGAGTAAGGTGTGTACCAATTGAGCTAGTTTAGCTCAATTGGTACACACCTTACTCTAAGAATCCATTTAACTCTAGGGGCTCAGGTTGTGGGTTCGAGTGGTGTGGGAGGCGAAGCAAAACCCCAGGGGCCCGGCGACAGTACCTAGTGAGTGGGGACGGCCGAGGCCGGTAGGTAGCGCCCTGCCCCGAGAGGGGGTCCCACACTACGGATATCCCATTTGCTGATACCACATGTCCCAGAAAAGCCATGCGATCTAGCCAAAACCGGCACTTGCTGAACTTTGCGTAAAGCTGATGCTCTATTAGCGTCTGTAATACAATCCTTAAGTGCTCAGCATGTTCTTCTCGACTACCTGAATATACTAAGATGTCATCAATGAAGACTATCACGAACTTGTCCAGGTAGGGTCGGAAGACTCTATTCATTAGATCCATAAAAGCTGCCGGGGCATTTGTCAACCCAAATGGCATCACTAGAAATTCGTAATGCCCATAACGAGTCCTGAAGGCCGTCTTGGGAACATCTTCCCTACGTACCTTCAGCTGATGGTATCCCGATCTCAAGTCAATCTTTGAGAACACCTTAGCCCCTTGTAGCTAGTCAAATAGATCATCTATCCGTGGCAATGGGTACTGATTTCTGATCGTCACCCTATTCAGCTGTCTGTAATCAATACATAGTCGTAAGCTCCCATCCTTTTTCTTTACAAACAATACTAGAGCTCCCCACGGTGATGTACTGGACTTCACAAACCCCTTACTCAATAGTTCTTCCATCTGAACTTTCAATTCTTTTAACTCCGCCGGTGCCATTCGATAAGGCGCTATAGAGATAGGCTCTGTACCCGGTGCCAGCTCAATCTCGAACTCTATCTCTCTATTCGGTGGCAATCCTGGAAGATCTTCGGGAAATACATTGGGGAACTCACAAACCACTGGTAGGTCAGCTGGTTGTAACTTGCATTCATCCGGCTCTATGATATAGGCCAAGTACCCCTGACATGCTTTTCTAAGCATCTTATTTGCCTTTAGGGTACTTATCAAACTAGCTGGGAGTACCTTCCTTACTCCATAAAATATCACCTCAGGTTCCCTAGGTCGGTAGAACTTAACTTCTTTTCTATAGCAATCAACGGTGGCATGATGTGTCGACAACCAGTCCATGCCCAATATGACATCAAAATCATGAATATCGAGTATCATCAAGTCAGCCTCGAAATCATGACTTGATATCTTTACTCTACTTCCCATATAGACTCTATCTATAATAAGTGAATCTCCAGTGGGAAGTGAAACTACCACACTACACTCATTCGGTCTCAGCTCTACCCCAGCTCAATCAATAAAATCTCTAGAAACAAAAGAATGGGTGGCCCCTAGGTCCACCAGTACATGTGCATCTAAGTCAAATAAAGTAAGGGTACCTGTAACCACATCTGGTGCTATATCAGCCTGCTGCTGGGTCACTGTATAAACTCTGACGGCCTGGCTACGAGGTCTACCAGGCTGTGCTCGAGGGGGTAAGCACCTGCTGGGACCACCACTCGGCGGCTCTGGGCCTGTGGCTCCTCTGGTCTGGGGGCCTCCCCTCTTTGGTCCACGACCCCCACTGGTCTGTCCTTGTGCTGTAGATCTGGCCTTAGCTGGGCTCGATGCGACTACGCTGGGACAGTCCCTCATAAAGTGTGACTCTCTTGCCCGTACCTAAAACATCCGGTCCTACCTTGAAGGCACTCACCGGGGTGTGATCGACCACATCTGCAGCAAACGGGTCTTCTCTTCCAACTCTGACTCCTCCTGGATCCCCCAGAAGATTGAACTGAACTCTGACTAGTCTGAGGCCTCTGACTTTGACTCTGTCGCCGACTCTCAGACCATGAGGACTTCTGATTGCTCTTAGTCACTTTACTAGATCCCCCTTGCTGGCTACCTGTCCAGCTACGCTTCTGCTCGAATTTCTTTGGCTGAGGAGCGGGTTCCACACTTCTTTCAACTCTGACTACGGCCTCCACTAACTGTCCATACTGAGTGTGTACCGCTGAGGTCACATATGCCTTGATCCTCGGACTCAGCCCTATCGTGAACCTGTTTATCTTCTGTTCTTCATTCTCAGCAATGAAAGGAACTAGACGAACTAGCTCGGAGAACTTCTTTTCATACTCTATCATTGTAGAAGCCCTATGCTCTAACTTGAAAAACTCTTCTATCTTCGCATCCTTATAGCTCTTGGGAAAGAATTTGTTAGTGAATTCCTTCTTGAAATCTACCCAGGATACTCCAGCTGGATGCGCCCTCTGGTGGGCTTTCCACCAATCCTTCGCTCGGTCCTTGAGGAGAAACGCTGAAAATGTCACCATCTGGTCCTCACTGCAACCCATGATGCAAAATATCTCCTCATTGGTATCTAGCCATGATACTGCTCTCTCGGGCTCACTAGTACCGTCATATGGCTTGGCACCTAACTTGCGGGCGCGCTCAATCGATATCCCGGACTCCCGTGGCTGCTGAAGTGCTGCTGCTAGCATCTGGGCCATCTGCTCCAATTGCCTGGGGCAGGCTCTGATCGGGCTGGCTGCGATGGCTCTAAATGAGATGAGCTCGTCGGCACATTGACAGACTCGTCAAATGCTCCTCCTGTGATGGGGTTGCCTCTACGGCTGCCCTCCTCGTTCTTGGACGGCCCCTACGTTGCATAACTATATGTGCACTAAATAGGCACAATAATCAAAAGAGTACAAGTATTAGAATGATAACTTAGCATGAATTAATTCTATAATTTCATGCGAAACACATCTCATTTCTCGTAGCAACATGCTCATCTTATGCAAACATAGCTTATGTAATTCTCATGCTAACTCAATACATAACTTATCTCATGCATAACTTCATGCGTAAAAATTTTAACTTAATGCACAAAATGGCACTAAACTATCTTTGAAACTCAATACATGAAATAGCTCAAATCTTTTCTTTTGAAACTTAATCTCAAATCTTTCGAAAACCGGGCTCTGATACCAACTTGACAGGACCCAAACCAGACCTTTTCTAAGCTCTCGTCTGAAGGATCCCGTCGGGTACTTCAACGGACTTCCCGAACTTGACTCGTCAGATTAAGAAAATCCGAGAAGCGAACTCTTAGAATACTTAGCCGGTTTACTCGTTTTAACTTAAAACTTTCTTTACTTTTAAAAATAATTGGGATTAGTGGAAATTTTTCGTATTTCTTTAAAACAGGCTTTATAAAAATTTTGACAGAATAACGGCTGTAATTTGAACATTTCTAAAAGTTGACCTACATAAAATACACTTCTAATTATCCTTGATCACCTCCAAACTACTTTTATTCCACAAACATGTAATTTCACATCTATCCATATTCACAACCATACAATTCACATTATGTTTCACAATCATGCATTGACATCGCCACTATAATCTCCATATACATTTCCTATACATCACAATAATAATTTCATCAAGTGCAGAAGGTGATATGTGTCTCTAGTCAACAACAATATATATAAACGTATCAAAACATGAGTTTACAATCCGTTGAATATTCATATGTTAAACACACGATCATTTAAATTATAATATATACAATCACATCAAAAAGTATTGGATATTCGTAGGGTTCGTTTATTCATCCCCCACCTATAAGTAAAGCGTCAACCTTTCCGCAACAAAATCACCAATAATTACACCGATGAAATAAGCAAGCTACACAATAAAGGAAAAAGGTTAGTTCGTCACATATTAATAATACAAGATAACATTTCATAGTAATACTTTACTTATATAAATATTGGAGGTTTTAAATTAACCATTTCTTATAACAAGACCATGTGTATACCTAACGCACTCAAACCATCACGTGACGTTTTTTTCGACTGACGTCGATATGAAGCTACTATAGTATCTTGACGACTACGTGCGGAATTTACTTCGTCGCCCAAGTGGTGTAAAATCAGCTCAGTTTTAGACAACTACAATGCGGAATTTCTTCATCGCAATTGTATTACTCAATTCTATAATTCTGGCAACTACGTGCGAAATTTCTTCATCGCAACCATAGTGCCCAAAATTATAAATCCAACCAACTACGCGCGGAATTTCTACCTCGTCACGTAGCGCTAAATCTTATGTAAATTAAGGGTATACACATGGTTACAAAACTCATCACTTCTTTCTTTTCGAAAACTTTTCACTTTTAAATTCGATTTTCTAGATCCAACGTAAAAGTCATTTTACAAAGTTTAACTCATAATGTTGAAAATCATTTTGAACTTATTTAACTACAATAATACAATTACATTTAAAGGAAAAATGGAAATAGCGTAAGTGGTAAAACACTTACCTCGCTCTGCGCAGCTCAACTGTCTCAACGAGCCTCTTCTGCCTCGCTTGCTTGCTCGTCACCTACATATCGATTTCTTATCATTACTTGCTTAATCACATAGCTCAAGACTTAAAATAACATTTTCAATACATTTTTCTCTATTAACAACTCTTTACACTATAACTTTTCTTACTCGATTTTAACTCAATCGAGACTTTTTAATTCCAATTTCTTTGTAAAAGTCTTATTTTAAGACCCCTAGGATCATCCCTGTATGGTTCGTTTGGTCTCTGGAGGCTTAAAACAAAAAGTCAACATTTTAATAACTCATTTGACCAACAAAAACAGATTTAGAACCGGCGCTCATTTCACGTCCGTTTCTTTTTCTAACATCTCCTTATCTCATAACTAAGTCACCCGTAAAGTTTCGTCGAAAAATTCCGTCGTTTGCTATGTCAAATCTAGGAAAAACGCCTTGTTTTGGGTACTTTTCGATGCACTTTTCGCACCGAATGAGCGACGATGGTTTTTCTTTCGTATCTAAGATCCTTTTACCTATTTATGATCAACTCAACTCATTCCATGCAATAAAAATTGTATTTGCATAACTATTTCACCTATCGACTCTCTAACGGCACTATTTTGCACATAACTTGCGCAATTTTTATCTGATTCGATCCGTTCCAAAACCTATGATTTTCTATGACTCCTAGCCATCATTTGAGGTGTAGAACATCCCCATATAGGTCAGTTTTGCCTAGGTTATCTCCAGCCCATGGTTTGAGCTCGGGATTACAAAAATTGTCTAAACTAGCTTTTTTGAACTTCTACCACTTCTACATGCTTTTCTATGTTTTTCCAACCTCAAATATGTCTAAATTTGAGTTCAAAACCCTCTAATCTAAGAGGTTGTCCACTGATTTTCATATCCATAACACACCCACACACTCATTCTAGAGTAAAATTTTCATGTTTTTACAAAACTATCTCTCACAAGTTTTTGTCAAACACTTAATCTACAACTACCTTTGCTTTTCTAACAACTTAAATCACAAGTTAGAGTTTCTCCCATAAACCCTAACCTACCATTTTTACATCATTCAAGTTCCCTTTTTAACAACTCATGACTATAATATTGATTTACATCAAAATCTCACCAATAACACATCAAGTAAACAAACTAATCCATCATCATGCATTTACACATTTCCACCACATTAAAATCTATGGAGAAGATGATATCTTACCTTATCTATGCTTAGGGTTTGATGTTTTGGCTTGGGATCAACTAGAACAATTGTTTGGAAGCTTGAAAATTGGTTGAAAAAATCACTTGTTCTTCTCCCCCTCTATTTGCCATCCATCTCATGCTCTCCCTCTCAACTCTCTCTTCTATTTTTGTTTCTCACGGCTACTTCTTCTTTTTCAATGAAAAAGTGACTAAGTGTTTATTATATGGCCACTTTTTTGCTAAATGACCACCATATCCTCAATTGACTTGTTGGATTTACAAAATTGCCCTTAGTTATGTTATTTATTAATAAAAATCAATGATCATTTGTCTCATTTTTCATATAATTGAATTATTAATTTACTAAACTAAAGTTTTACAACTTTGCCATCCATTTATATTTTTTATTTACTAAATGACCATTTTGCCCTTTTTATTCGATAACTTAGTTTCTAAAGCTAGGAAACATAAAATCGAATATAGCGGTTTACAGTATCAACCATATGTATGTATACCATTCTTTACCTGCAGCCATTTAATTCCCCAACTTTGGTCAAGTTAGAAGTTTGTTGATTGTTTGATAATTTCTATAGCCTATTGGGCTTGTAAATAGGGCTTCCCCGCACTCGGTAGCCCCTTGTACGCGCGACTTGATCTTTAGGAAAGTAGAAATAGCCTTAAACACTGAATTCTGGTATGCTATTCGCGACCTGACCCCTTCGTTACTTTTCTAGATGTCTGGTCATAGTCGTCGAGACCATAAAGTGGGGGCTGCTGACGTGGATTCTGAAGAGGAGCTCGACCAAGTCAGAAATATTGATAACGCGACCTCTTAGAGCGGTGAGGCCCCATCAGCCCCTTCAAGACATCATAATCCCCCTGCTCGCGTTCCCTTTTTAGACACGAATCTTCTGTTAGTCCCAGCGAGCTCGAATTCATTGCTGATGATTTCTCTTTACCTTTTGGTTATCGTGCAATGGTATCGAAAACTCATGACCACACAGTCTATCCGCCTAAGGGATTTATTTCTATTAGCCGCCAACACATAGAAACTGGCTTTAGATTTTCGGTCCATCATTACCTGGTTGACCTTTTAAACAACCTTAGGCTTGCCCCATTTCAGCTCACTCCCAATTCCTATGCTCACCTTACTGCCATTGCTTCAATTTTTCTTAAAAATGATCTTCCTCCACCTACTCCTGCTATGATTCAACATCTTTTTCTCTTTAAAAGCACCACGGGCCCTAAATCAGAGAAGAAAGATGGATTCTATTATACATCGACCCGAAACTCTCCCTACAAAGTGAACCTTCCAAAGGGGGTTGGTAAATCTAATGTGGGAGACTACAAGACGCACTGGTTTTACGCTTCCTGTCTCTCCTTATCCAATCTCAAAAACTTATCATTTTACTCTTTTCTCAGTAAGTATGTCTTTGTATTCCTGCTTTATACACATACTGCTCGTTATTA
The DNA here is from genome assembly GCA_022984855.1 of Dimocarpus longan. NCBI lineage: Eukaryota > Viridiplantae > Streptophyta > Magnoliopsida > Sapindales > Sapindaceae > Dimocarpus > Dimocarpus longan. Next base: position 15,415,479 of record CM041015.1, on the reverse strand, counting down.
ATATGTACTTTCGTACAAACTTCGCCAAGAGTGGATTACGCTGACAAGCGAGAAGTTAGCTTTGCTACAAAGATTTTCAAAGGTGAAAACTCTTCTGGACGACCAACCACCAACTGAGCACCTCTTTCAATTACACGGCCTTGCTCCTCCGGTTGACCAAAAATTGTTTGACAAGCACTTTGACCTGAGGGCTCACAAAGATAAAGAAATTTCTTTTGCTTTTGAAGCCTTTGGGAAAGAAGTACCGAGCTTACAAGGGAGCCAATCTTCAACAATAGTGTGGCTTCACTTCGAGCAATCTCTTTCTGGGAAAGCTCCTCCAAAGAAAACTGATCAAGCTGTAGGGGGTTCTGATTCCCAAACGACCATAAAAACTGTAACACCCCTCAACCTGATTCCCGTACAGAGTGAAAATCCAGACGGAGGATGTCACCTTTCTTTACTCAAATTTTATTTAAACTATTATAAAAGTTATTTCTCTTATTACAAACCGGAAAACGAAAACTCATTTATTAGTAAATGAAAACACATAACGGTTTCGAACCAAATTTTATTTATTAGCTTATTTCAAAATTTCTTACTAAAAGAAATGGAATCACCACTAAAAATTTTATTTTAAATTCTTACAATATTAAAAAAATTTAATATCATTTTCTCATTTATAATTTTAGAAAATTCGGCAGAGTTTCCTCTATTTTTCTGAAAATCCAAATTTAAAAACCTGTAAAGAAAATGATAACACTTCTATATAATCAATTTCTCAACTCTAATTCGGACCTTCCATCCGATTCCAAAAATCACGTCAACATACAAACAGTTAAAATAAATATTTAATCAAAATTCAAAATCCACCACCATAAAACTTTACACTATATACTTATCCAATAATATACATAACTTACAAATATTTTAAAACTTTAATACAAATTATAGTTTACAGACTTCTAAATTTAGAACCTTACACACACACATACATAATAGTACCCATGCATATATATACATATACTACAAAAGTGAATCTTATCGAAAATTTATGTCGGATGTGACTAGTAAAGTATTTGCAGGGGTCTCGTTTTCATCTCGGTAATAAACCCGACTCAACTACCTGCGCACGGTAAATCCAATGCGCTAAGTATTTCTACTTAATGGGTGTACACTTAATTTAAAAGTCGTAAAACTTTATTTCCTCATAATATAATTTCATAAAACTTTTCAATATCTTTGAAAGTTTAGAAATATAATAAAATAAAAATTTTACCATACTTTAATTTTACTCAAAACACGAGTAATGAAATGCATAAAAATCATATTTCAAGTATGACCTTACAAAAATCCAATTTCCCAGTTTCAAATAATCATTTTATAACACACTAATAAATAAATATGAACATAAAATTACTTTTGGCGGTATTTTGAAATGATTTTCACCAAATATTTTTCGTTACTAAAATTCCTTATTGAGTCAATTTACTAATAAATACCCATACAAAATATATATAATTTATTATTAGGTACATCAATTATACTTATAAAAATTCTCTTACACCTCAATATGAAAACACTTTATGATTAATTACATATATCAACTACATAATAATCATTTTCCATCTATTTACCAATAATTTCACATATCCAACACATAAAATTTATTATTAAACGTAGCAACCGATTATGTATATAGTCTGTTTAAATTGTCATAACAAATCCTAACGAAGACACTTTATTAAAAGTTTCAACTATTAAAATTATATACTTAAAATACATACTACTTATTATTAATCGTATCAAGTCTACTTGTAAGACTTTTATTACAAATCCCGACAAAAAACATATTACTAATAATGATACTTATCAAATACATAATAATCATTTTTCATATATAAATATATCTATCTCTCTAGTATTTTCTTATACACATAACACGATTTCGTTTAATAATTTTCATTTCTCGAAATACCAGTTGCCAATTAATATTTCACAAATTTTCAAACTATTATCAATTTTGCTAATGATCCCATTTACTAAAAATTCCAATTGCAAGACATATAAATTTAGTTATATCCATTTACAATTCACATACTTTCTCAATTAATATTTCTAACACCCTTTTTAAACTTTCTTCTAAAAGTTACAAATCAATCACTTTATCATAATTATACAGACAAAATAAAGAAGTAATTTCTTTCCAACTTTTAATCAACTTATTTTCACCAATTCTTTAACATTTTCTCAAAACTCAATTCATAAATTCGGATTTCATAAGTTTTCAAACATTTATAATAGAATATAATAAGTTTTATTTTACTCTTCTTAACACGATAACTAAATTTAAATTTTTCAATAATCAAATCTAACAAAATACATAAACCATCAGTTTTTCAAAGACATCTCTGTCAAACATGATTCAATATAAATTTTTAATCACATAAACTTTTCTGATATCCGTTATTAGACACATTGTGTACTATTATCATTTCAACTCAATTTCCTATCATAATCCTAATTATATTTTCGAAAACAGTATATTATCGTCAAATAAAAATCAAAACACTCTGTACGAATTTCAACAATATTTTCGTAATACATAAACTAATCATTTAAAAATTATAACCAATCGAAGAGTTCATAACATAATATCAATTAATAAATAAACATTTCAACATTAATCATTTCAAATTTCATTTGTCACACCTAATTACAATATTGTCCTTTTTCTTTAATTAGAGCCATTTGTAAAATTCTATCACAATACCATGGATCGATAACAGGTTTTCGGGCATCGGTTAGACTAAACGACAACCCCGACAATGACCGTTCAATGTCTATCCACCGGGTCGCATATCACAATCTGTTTCTGTTTCGAGACCAGACACTCAGTGCCTCTCAGGGTCCATCATACAACATCTATAATAAATCGTAACGGTACAATACTGCTAATAATCACCCTATTGGCTAGCCAACTATCAATCCCCACCTACCGGTGACTAGTTTTACGCAAGCCCTTTAAATTTTCAATATTACAAAATTTTCAATTTAAAATGAAAATTTTAATCGTGTAAACTTTTTATTGCATATTTAAATCAATTCGTCGAATTTCTTTGGTGTTAGGACCAAGTCCTTCATGCTTAAGAATATATATAAATATCGATAAATACGTTAAATGTGATTGTATTTTTAAAATATTCCACCGTTGTGAGAAATTTTTCTTATGTGATGAAAGTGAACAATTATAAGTTTAATTGAATGTTTATGAGGTTAATTTGATGAATTGATAAGTGTGGAATATTTTAGAAATATTATTGAGAGGAATAATAGTTAATTTAATCGATATTAAAATCGTTATGGGAATCGACGGATTTAACGTATTTATTTTTATGGGATAAAATTTTTATGAGAAGTATAAGTGATGAGGATTAAAAGAGGTCATTAGGAAGTGTTAATTATAGATTAAAAATGAGTATGGACATGAGTGAAAATGGATAAGTGAAGTTCATTAAAATGTTAGTTTAAAGAGGGGTTGATATGTAAAACTTTGGATTGAAAGTTAAGCTGGCATAATTGAGAAAAATAGAGGGGCTTTTGGGCAATATGTGAAGTGTTATTTCTGTATTCTTCCAGATCTGATCGAGAAAAAAAAAAAATCAGACTCCAGCAGCCCGAAAACAGCCTAGCAGAACCGAAGACCTCTCCCTCTCGCGGCGATCGTCCCTCTCGGCCACCAAGTGCGGCCACCAAACCGATCAACTATGGGCTTTCTTCACGGTCAAATGGCGGCTTGAAGAAGCAAGGTTAGCATCTGATTTCTGCCCAGAAAAATCAGATCTGAAAGTGACGAAATCAGACCAGAAATCGGGAAGGAGATGAAGTCGCGCGTGGGCTGTTGACGAAGCTGTTGACCGCGACTGAAGGAAAGAGATTTCGGGTCAGCTGAAGCAAGCAAAAGCTGAGCTGCAAGCAGCCATGTGAAGCCAGCAGATGGAGGGAAAAATGCAGGGGAGGCGTGAAGAAGATGATGCACAGTAGGTAAGAGAAATAACTGGAGTTTGTGTGATGTTTTTCTTGAGCTGTGCTGTCCATTTCATGTGATTGTTGGGTTTTTTGTTGTAGCTCAATTTAGATTCGAAAAATGGAAGCTTTGGACTGCTGTGGGAGTTCATGACCAGCTGCTAAACTCTCAGACACCAGTAAGTTAGCTTGGGTTTTATTGATTTTGCCTCATAAAAAGCTGAAATTGTGTAGAGTTTGATGTGTGATGTGTGTGCCGTGAATCAAGTGGAAAAGAATGGGTATTTATGTGATGTTCTATTCGGCTGAATATGATTGGGTGTGTGTGGGCTGTATTTTGTTTAGTTAAATGGAGATTAATTGATTATTAAGTGTATAAATGCATGATAGAATGTGATTACGCGTTGAAACCGAAAGAAAATCGCGTATTGAGTTATTCGAGTGATTTTCGACAAAAGTAAATAGCAGCTGCATATAAGTTGAATTTGGGTGATTTTAAGTTGATTTTAAGGTCTTAAGCATGTACTTGAATGTATAATTGAAGGTGATTAAGTCATAGATAAAAAAATTACATTGTATGGAATGCGTGTAGCGCTCAAAGATAGTTGTTTGAATAATAACGTGCGAGCTGTCTTGTTTTTATTTTCTTTCGATTTGGTGGTTTCAAGTGTGTATTTAAATGTATTTGGACATAAAAATTTCACGGAAATGAATGGTATTAAGATAAGGGCATGTAACGAAAAGAATATGGGTTAATTAGTTTGAGAGATTGTTAAGGAAAATTATATTATCATTAGAGTTGTGATTGAAGAGAATTTTAAATAAATTGGTGATTAAATTTTAGGTGAATTGGAAACTCTTCGAACGGAAACAGAGACGTGCAGGAGGTGAAAGAGGTTATTTGAATCGAAAGTTAACGGACGGAAATAAGTTGTGAGTGTAAAACTATATATATATGTTTTATTTAAATATATATGTTATGTTTAACTATATATTTATACATATATGTTTGCATATGCATATTTTATATATGTTTATGTTTTGAATATAATCGTTTTGATTATAGAAATGTTTTAAGTTTTGATATCAAGTTTAAGGAAAAAGAATCAAGTGTTAAGGTTTGATCTTAAGAAAAGTTTTGACAAACGAATGTTTATGAAAAGTATAAAAGAAATGATTTTGGTTTTTAAATGAAATGTGGTTTATAAAAGGATTATAAAAGGATTTTTAGCCGATGGTTACCCTAAACCCTATCATGACTGGAATGACTGGATAATCGGCCGAGATACTTTAGATGTGTAAAGGTACGGGTAAAGAAATAGGTTACTAACTAAGGGAAGGGATAGAAATTATAGGATTGCCTTTACACATTATAAAGTATTTTTATGACTGTTACCCTGCGCAAGGCGTGATTTATCCGCAGCGTAGTGGTTTTATGACTGGAAATGGATCGTCCCGCCACCGTCGCTTTTAGGTCGGTTGGTGAATTATTCCCTGGGTTCCATTGGTAGTGACTGAAATGTTAAAAATTGTTTCAAATGTATGATTATGATTTATATGATTGATAAATGAAATGAAATGAAATGCTCTAATTATTTATGTAAATATTATGATTTACTGAAAGATATTGAAAGGTATTTTGTTATTAAACTGCACACTCACTGAGCTATTTTTAGCTCACTCTTTCAAAATGTTTTAATAAAATTTTCAGGAACTGAGACTAGGGAGCAGTCTGAGCATCCTCTAGGGCAGTCGTAGGCGGCCTACTTGTAGACGACGATGACGACTTGAAAATATGTATATAATTTTTGGGCTATAAATATGTCATATTATGGTTTTGATACTTGCATAATTATTTTTGTATTGTATATACGTATATGCATAATTACACTCTGAACTACGAGGGTTTTGATCCTCTGTAGATAATCGAGGTACGTAGGAGTTTGGGAGTGCCCAAACTCAAGCCCAAAATATTTCAGAAAATATTTTGAATTGTAAATAATGCATATGTTTTGTTTTATGGATGGAAATGATTTTATTGAAAGTTTTTAAATATTCTTGTGATTAAGTTGTGTGGACCTGAGGTCCTGAAAATGGTAGTGGAGAAAATTGAATGAATTTTTGAAGTGTTTATGATTTTATTTGCAAGTTTTGTAAAATTGGGATGTCCGAAAAACAGAGGAAATTCTGTTCGTTTTTCTGTAAAATTTTCATTGAATAGATGGTTCATTGGTTTTAATAGAAAAAAAAAAATTTCCCACCACATTTTCTGTCAGTTGACGAAAAGGATAAATGTTTTAATCGGGTTCGCTCCTCGGATTCCTAAGTTCATTTGTTTAAAGGAAAGGTTTTCGGAGTCCGTTGGAGTGCCGGGAGGGCTTTCCACGGATTCAAGAGGTTAAATCCGGGTTGGGTCCCTTCATTTGGGGCACCGTTTATGGTCGCCTAAATTGACCATATTGCCCCTAGTTTTTCTTTCACATCTTAACACAATATTTATCATATTTTTTATGTTCTAATTTAATCTCAAAAAAGGAGAATCTCAACTTTTTCATTTTCAATTGCAAATCCGTTATACGTACCATTTAAAATATAATATAACTAACACAAAAATGAAAACAAAAAGATAAAAATACCCGTAGAGCATTTTATATTTCAAATTCGTCCATAAGAGGGTTTATTTTACGAAATCGTTTTCGAAACCGTTTTTCATCAAACAAACTCATCCAATGAAATGACATGCAATTATCATATTTTTAACACCCAGAACTATTTGATATCTTGAAGAATCAAAACAAACAATTTTCAAAGGGATTTACACATGGACATCAAACTAATAAAAGTAAATTTTCGTTCCAATCATTATTTCATCCTAAAAACCACTTAAATATCATTCAAATAACACGCAAATAAAAAGAAAATGATAAAAATGCCCCCAAGTTCTTCTTCACTTATTGTTCGGCTTATGGGGTATTTTGTTTTCGAAATTATTTTTGAAACCATTTTTCAATCAATTTTTCACTCCAATAGTATGCAAACAACACACCAATAACATACAAACTCATTTAACACATAACAAAAACAAATTAATCAAGTTTCCAACAAATTAACATATTAATATCAAATTAATAAAACTAAATTTTTCAAAGATGTGTACACCAACCTTATGGGTTTGCTTTTTAACTTTTCACACACCCAAATAGAGGTTTTCACGCCTCCCTAGCCTTCCCTAAGCCCTCTCTTTTGACCCTTTTGAAAATCCGAAAATCCACTTGAAAATTTGATGGATTTGGTTGCTTTGAAGACCAAAGATAAGGAGATGATGGAAAGATTTGATAATTTGATAAAATAATTGATAAAAATGACAAAGAAAATGAAGAAAAGAAGAAGAAGAAACATATGGCAAGAAGGAGAAGAACTGTTGGCAGCAGCTAGTGAAGAAACTGAAAAAAAAAAATCTGGACACATCACTTTATATAGCTATCAACTTTTCTTAATTACGAAATTGCCTTAAATTTTTTTTTATTTACATTTTGGCCCAAATTGTTCTCTATTTTCAATTTGACCCTAATAACACTTGTCACCATGCCATTGGACACCCTTGCCACTCACCATTTCACTATCTAATTCAAACTTATCCATAACTTAATTTATCAAAAACATAATTAATTTATTTTAATTTTCATTAACAATTTATTTAATAATAATAATAATAATAAATTCTTTTTATTTTCTAATCCTAACCTTATCATTATGCGACTTATTTTATTTAAATTCAAAAATAATTCATTATGCAAGAAAAACGTTTTCGAAAATATTAAATTTCACCTATTAACGATCAAAATATTTTACAATCGCGCGAATTTCATTAAATTCAAATTTATTCGCATTTAATAAATTACTTATGAAATCAACTAAATATTAATCAGACGAAAATAAATATCAGGACGTTACAAAAGCCCCCACAGGGTCAGCTATTCAAAAGGATTCTTTCAAACCCTTTGCTCGCGGTGTGAGACACAAATCGGTAGGGAGAAAACCTTCAAACAAAGATGCTCACAAGGAGCCTGCTTCACAATCGGCTCCTGCTGCTAGTAGCTTGCCTGCTCCACATCCCCAAGACATTGACAAAGGCAAAGGAATTTCAGAACCCCCTCTAAAATGCCAAAAAACATTGGGAAAAGAGCCCGTTGTCGAAGAACAGACCCAGGACTTCGACGCAAGGATATATTACAATGATCTCCTAGATCGTGCACCTTAGTTCCTTGGTATGAAGAAGCCTGCCCTTTATAATGAAGAAATGAAGAGCGAGAGGCTGATTAACTATCTGGGTTTCCACAACCTGCTCGTAAGTTTCCATTCTTATTACTGTTACTTTTATTGCTTTTTTGTCTCTTTATTGCTTTACTAACATTTTGTTTTAGGCATCCATGGCCTACATGAAACTTCTCAGAGAAATTTCTGATTGGCTTGAGGAGAAAGCTACCATGGAGGCTACCATAAATTCGCTGGAGGACGAGAAGAACAAAATCCAAGGCGAGATGGACTTCTTTAAACAGGAGGTTGAAAAGTCCCAAAAGACAACTCATACCCTGAGAGAAACTTGAAAAGTCCCTAAATCTAAAGGAAGGTCTGAGGGAGGCTGTAAAATTTCGAGATGCCTTTATCAATTCGCTGAAGGAAAAAGGCAAAGATTTGAAGAAAAAACTTCATTATGCTCAAGACTTGGAGGAGCACCTAAAAGAAGAGAACACAAGACTCAAAGAGGAGCTAGCCTCACACAAGCATGGAGCTAAAGAGGCAAAAAAGATTATTGAATCAATGCAGTAGGAGGTGATTTCCACCAAAGAAGAACTAGCCCGGGAACAAAGTCGTACTGAGGTTTTAGTTAGAGAGGCGGAAGAAAGAACGGGAAGTTTGTTTTTATACAACCTATGGTTGAAGAGGCCAGATGTAGATATCTCGTTCTTTGGTCAAAAGGCTGTGGAAGAAGTAAAAATGTACGCAGCCAAGGCTGCTCAAGAGGCTCAGTTAGAAGCCAGTCTTCTAACTTCCCAATCAGGCCCAAACCATTCTTCTTCTGATCGTGCTCCTCCAGCTCACGTAGGACCTTCTTTGAGCTCTTCTCAACCAATTGTTATAGAAGATGAAGAAAAAACTTCAGCAGAGACCCCAAGCGAGCAGGATATACCTCTCAGCAATACTTAGAAAATTTTCAATTCTTTTAACTTCTTTTGTAACATAATTTATTCAGCTCGTGAACTTTAATGCAATTTGATTATTTTATCCGCTTTTCACTTCTTTGCTTTTTGATAATATTAAATGATAAGCAACTTTGACCACTAATCAAATCTGATTGTAATAACATATCTAAAACAAGTATCAACTAAGTTACAGCGCCCATAGTTCATAGGATAATGGGATCGTTTTGCTCTTTCAGAGTTTGTAAAATTCACAGGTAGTGTTGATTCCTCCCAGCATATAAAAATCCACAGATCAAATATTCTTTCCAGAGCTTGCTTGCTCACAGGCTACATAGATCTTCCAGGATTATTTTATAAGTCCACAGGCCATAAGCATTCCTTCCAGAGCTTGGTCGCTCACAGGCTATGCTGGGACCTTCCAGGACATTTTTAGCTCCAAAACCCGGCTACTCACAGGTAGTAATCATATCTTCCAGAGCATTGGCTTACAGGTAACAATTGCACCTTCTAGAGTCTACTCGCTCACAAGTAACAATTGCACCTTCCAAAGCATGAGTAGAAAAAAAAAAAACCAAAACGTATTGCCCAATAAGGATAAATGCAACCAGAATTGCTTTGCCAAGAGAGTCTTTATTGATAATTTAGCTGCACTCATACAAGTCAAATAAACTAAATAAATCAAACAAGATATGAACTAAATAAGTCAAGCATAATATGGCCGAAGATTATTGGCATTCCATGCTCGGGGGACCTCTGTCCCATTCAAGTTAGCCAGATGATAAGCTAGTGGAACTCATGGAACCTTGACGAAACTTTGACACTTATCACATCTCTTAACCATTTTGATTGCATTTTGCTTCATGGTTGGCCAATAGAATCCCTATCAAAGAGCCTTTTGAGCCAAAGATAGCTCTCCGACATGATTGCCACAATGTCCCGCATGGATGTCTTCAAGAACAACCTAGCAGTCTGTGCCATCAATACATCTGAGCAATGGGGCCGAGAATCCTCTCTTGTAAAGCCTATCTTCGTAAATGCAGTACCGGGCTACTTGGGCTCGAAGACGACGAGCTTTTAGCTTATCCTTAGGCAATCTTCCATCCTGTAAATACTCAATCAAAGGGTTCATCCAAGAGTCTTGTGCCACAATAATCGCCATCATCTCGGCCCGTGGTTCTGTGCTTGGGACTGGCAGAACCTCCATTGGTACAGCCCCCATGAAATCTGCATCCTTTGTTGTGGCAAGACGGGCTAATGCGTCCGCATGAAAATTCTGTGATTGTGGAATATGGTGCACTTCATATCTTTCAAACACAGCCAACATCTCCCGGTCTTTTTGCAAATAAATAGCCATCTTGGATCCTTTGGCCTAATACTCCTCTCGGACTTGACATACAACAAGCTGAGAGTCGTTGTATATCCTTACTCGTTCTACTTGTACTTCTTTGGCTAGCCTCAGTCCTGCTAGCAGCGCTTCATGCTCAGTCTCATTATTTGTAGCTTTGAATTTGAACCTTAAGGCGCACAAATCCTGATGACCCTCTAGGCTTATCAACATCACACTTGCCTCAGCCTTCTGCTCGTTTGAGGATCCATCCACATGAAACTCCCAAAATGGGCCTTCAGAGGATTCGATTTCTTCACTCCCCGGCCCTATAAACTCAGTCACAAAATCTATTAGCACTTACCCCTTGATTGCTGTCTGGGGTTTGAACTCTATCTCAAATTGAGCTAGCTCAATGGCCCATTTATGTAGCGACCTGAGATGTCAGGCTTCTGAAGAAGCTGCTTCAATGGATACCTGGTCGGTACTTCAATTGACAGGACCCAAACCAGACCTTATCTAGGCTCTCGTCTGGAGGATCCTGTCGGGCACTTCAACAGACTTCCTGAACCCGACTCGTCGGATTGAAGAAAACCCGAGAAGCAAACCCTTAACTTTCTTAGCCGGTTTACTCATTTAAACTTAAGAACTTGGTTTTCTTAAAAAAGTTAGGAGTGATACAATTTTTCGCGATTTCATTTCAAAATAATTTTTTTAAAATTTCGGCAGCATGACAACTATATTTTTAACAAATCCAAAATTTACTTGCGAGTAAACAAACACTTCGACTATAGTTTCATTTCCTCCCAACTTCTGTATCCATAATCATGCAATATCATAACTTTTTCCATAAAAAATAAGCATGAACTTCATGTCAAAATGTACATGTATATACATCATATGTCAAATGCATATGCAATTCAAAATACGAATACTTCTTCATAATTACATATTTATTTCATACACAAAATTTTACATCATCACATTGCATGAGTCGCCCACCTATATGTATACAAACAAAGTGTCGTCATCTCGTCCGCGGTAGCACTCAATGGAATGTAAATAGGCTACACAATAAACGAAAAATGTTAGTTCGTCATATATTAGTAATACAAAATAACATTCCATAGTAATGCTTTACTTATATAAATATTGGAGGTTTTAAATTTTCAAAACCATTTCTTATAAAAAGACCATGTATATACCTAACGCACTCAAACCATCACATGACGCTTTTTCAACTGACGTCGATGTGAAGCTACTATAGTATCTCGACCACTACGTGCAGAATTTACTTCTTCACCCGAGTGGTGTGAAATCATCTCAGTTTTAAACAACTACAATACGAAATTTCTTCATCGCAATTGTAGTACTCAATTCTATAATTATAGCAACTACGTGCGAAATTTCTTCATCGCAACCATAGTGCTCATAAATCAAACCTTGGTGACTACGTGCGGATTTTCTTCATCGCCCCATAGTGCCCAAAATTATAAGTCTAACCGACTACATGCGGAATTTCTACCTCGTCACGTAGTGCTAAATCTTATGTAAACTATAGGTATACACATGGTTTCAAAACTCTTAACTCATTTCTTTTCAAAAACTTTTCATTTTTAAATTTTCCTTTCTAAACCCAATGTAAAGGTCATTTTATCAAGCTTTAACTCATAATCTTGGAAATCATTTTACAAAGCTTTAACTACAACAATACAAATATGTTTAAAGAAAGAATGAAAATAGCGCAAGTGATAGAATACTTACCTCGCTTCACGCAAGCTCAACTATCTCAACGGGCCTCTCGTGTCTCGCTTGCTTGCCCGTCACCTACATATCGATTTCTTATAATTACTTGCTTAATCACATAACTCAAAACTTAAAATAACATTTCTACTATACTTTTCTCTATTAACAAGTCTTTACTCTATAACTTTTCTAATTTGATTTTAATTCAATTGAGACTCTCTAATTACGATTTCTTTGTAAAAGTCTTGCTTTTAGACTCCTAGAATCATCCCCACATGGTTCGTTTGGTCTTCGCAGGCTTAAAACAAAAGGTCAACTTTTTAATAACCCGTTTGACCAAGAAAAACAGTGTTAAAACCAGTAATTATTTCATGTCCATTTCCTTTTTTAGCATATCTTTATCACATAACTAAGTTATCCGTAAAGTTTCATAGAAAAATTCTATCGTTTGCTATGTCAAATCTAGGAAAAATGCCTTGTTTTGGGTACTTTTCTATGCACTTTTTCGCATCGAACAAGCAACGATGGTTTTTCTTTCGTATCTAAGCTCCTTTTATCTTATTATGATCAACTAAATTCATTCCATGCAATAAAATTATATTTACATAGTTATTTCACTTATCGACTCTCTAACGGCACTATTTTGAGCATAACTTGCGTAATTTTTATTGGAATCGATCCGTTCCAAAACCTATGATTTTCTATGAATCCTAGGCATCATTTGAGATGTAGAACATCTCCATATAGGTCAGTTTTACCTAGGTTATCTCCAGCCCATGGTTTGAGCTCGGGATTGCAAAAATTGTCTAAACTAGCTCTTTTGAACTTCTACCACTTCTACATGCTTTTCTTAGCTTTTCCAACCTCAGATATTTCTAAATTTGAGTTCAAAACCCTCTAATGTCAGAGCTTTTCTACTGTTTTTCATGTTCTTAATACACACACAAACATTACTTTTTCATTTTAACACTCACAACTCACTCACAATTTTTGACAAATACTTAGAGTGCATTAAAACCACTTTTGTTTCCATTGTTATTAAGCTTATGGCAGCCCTTTTTGTACAACCCTAACCTACCATTTACACACCACAACATGTCATTTAAATCTCTACATCAACTAGTTAGGGTTCTACACTTGTTTGAAGTGTAAAATTCCCATCACAACAACACAACCATTATACCAATCAACAAACCCACCAAAACAATATCTACACCATTCCAACCATTTTCATACAATTTCTACTAACTTGAAACTTGAGAAAGTGGCTAATAACTTACTTGAATCTTGTTTTTCTAGCTTGGGTCAACACAAAAACTTGTTTTGGAACTACAAAATGACTTGGAAAGTGATTGTCTCTTCTTCTCCTTTTGATGTTTCTCCTTGCCGTTCCACTTTGCTCTCCCTCTCTCAATCTCACGTTTTCTTTTTTTTGCTCCTTTGATTCATGTCTAAATTTGTGTCTAAGTATCATTTATATATAAGTCACTTTTATTAAAATGACCATCATAGCCCTACATCACTTTACATTGCCGTGCACTTCATTTTGTTTACTAGTTTTTTGTTTTAAACTTTTCCTAAGTGTTGGAAACAACACTTATATATATATATATCCTCACTTGAATAATTTACCAATTTTACCCTTCATTTATATTTTGTCTTCATCTCAAGTTAAATTGACTTCTAATTGCTTTCAATATTTCACTATCACTTGTAAAGATAATAATAACAACATTTATCATCTTTATCTCATAATCTAGTTTCTAGCACTAGGAGATTAAAATTAAAACTAAGGGCTTACATCAATCATATGGGCTTGGAAATAGGGGCGAAGCTTTTTTGATCCAACCACTAGACAGTACGCTAGTTTCTCCATAGGGGTATATCTAGTCTCTGCATCGAGCCACCTCTTACTTACGTAGTATATAGGAAGTTGTATCCCGTTCTTTTCGTGAACTAAGGCGACACTGAGGGCGTGCTGAGTAACCCCCAGTAAACGATCAGTTTTTCTCCTTCTACAGGCTTAAAGAGTAATGGTCCTCGACCCATAATACTCCTTCAGTTGTCGAAAAGCCATTTCACATTCCTCTGTCCACTGAAAGTTCTTTGATTTTTTCAACACATCAAAGAAAGGGATGCACTTGTCCATCGATCTGGATATAAACCTACTAAGAGCAGTGACCTGGCCATTTAGGTTTTGTACTTCTTTGATCATAGTGGGTGACTTTTTGTTGACCACGAAACCCAAAAACTTGCTAAGGCCACCTCGAATGCGCACTTTAAGCGATTCAACTTCATTTAGAATTTTCTCAGGATTTGGAACATCTCTCCTAGGTCGCGCACATACTCAGATTTCTGCTTAGACTTCCCCAACATGTCGTCTACATATACCTTCATCGTTCAGCCAATAAGGTTTTCAAACATCATGTTGACTAACCGCTGATAGGTTGCTCCAGCATTTTTAACCCGAATGACATTACTTTGTAGCAATATAAACCGCGGTCAGTGATGAATGAAGTGTGCTCCTCGTCGTCAGGGTTCATCAGGATCTGATTATACCCTAAATAGGCATCTATGAAACTGAGGAGCTGATGACCAGCGATTCCATCGATGAGTTGATTAATCATTGGTAGAGGAAAACTATTTTTTAGACATGCTTTGTTCAGGTCAGTGAAGTCGATGCAGATTCTCCACTTTCCATTCTTTTTCTTCACTAAAACAGGATTTGCTACCCAGACTGGGTAGCGGGCCTTCTTTATGAATATGTTTGCCAAGAGTTTCTCTACTTCATCTCTAAGTGCTTCATAGCGTTCTTCCGTTATCGGCCTCATCTTCTGACAAACTGGCCGATGGTGAGGATTGATATTGAATCTGTGCAACATAACATCTGGACTGATCCCCACCATGTCTTCGTGATTCCAGGTGAAGATGTCTAAATTTTCCTTTAAAAAGTCAGTAAGCTATGATTTAACCCTACTTTTAAACATCGTTCAGCATCTTGCTCACTAACTGGCACCTCCTCGAGTTCTTCCACAAGACCTACTGCTCATCCTGCTTCTATCTCCCTAGGATCCAAGTCCTGGCTTACTCCCTTTATACTAACTATTCGCAGCTTCTCCTCGATTACCACGTTGACTTTCTTCCCTTTAGCCCCCATTTTTACTGCATTTCTATAACATTTCCTCGCCAATTCCTGTTATCCTCGCACACGTCCTACTCCATTTGGCATTGGAAACTTGACTGTGAGGGTCTTGGTTGATATTGCCATGTCTAAATCATTCATAACTGGTCTTCTGAGGATAACATTGTATGCTGATGGGCAGTTAATGATCAGAAAATCTGCCATCGTCATAGCTTGCCGATCTGAATCTCCAACAGCGAGGGGGAGTCTGATTTGTCCCAAGGGTACGATTGCATCTCAAGTAAATTCGAAAAGAGGCTCAGGAGATGGTGTTGTTTGATCAGACCTCAAATCCATCTATTCAAAGCAACTTCTGTGCATCACATTTACTGAGCTGCCCGTATCCATCATAATCCTCCTCACTTCGGTATTACTGATCCTTGCCCTGATAACTAGTGCATCATTATGAGGCCAACGTACACCTTTAGCATCTTCTTCGTTGAAAACGATGCCTCCTGACGTCATCTTGGCTCTCTTTAAGGATCCTTCTACCTCATCATGCCCCATTAGTAGAATGCGACTGGCCTTCCGCATATATCACTCTTGTGATCTATTTGACGTCCCTGCAATGTGTGGCCCACCATAAATGGTAAAGATGGTCCTTACCGTGGGCATATGGTCTTGATCAGCTGTTTGCTGAGGTTGTTGTTATTGGGCAGGTTGTTGAGCCAAATCAGAACATTGCTGTGTCAGTTGATGCCTTCGTTGGGGACGCTGATCTTCTGGTCACTCTACAGACTCCTTTAGGTGACCTCTCCTAATTAAGTCTTCTATTGGGTCCATGAGCTCCCGACACTGGGAAGTGTAGTGCCCTGTTTCATCATGGTAGGCACAATACTTTCTTGAGTCTCAAAATCTATTCGATATGTTCGTGGGACTTGGCTTCCCAAAATTCTCCTTTCTCTTCTCTGTTTCATAAATTCTGTCCTGTCTATCTGTCAGGACACTGTAATTTTAGTAGAGATTTCGAGGCAGGGATGTCTTTCTTTAGGGCTCGTCCCTTGCCCGCTTCACTATCTGATTGCTGGAGCGATTTTTGTGACTGCTAACGGGTCCCTGTCTTTCTAATCTACTATTTCTGTAGAATAGGGAACTCGCCGACACCCCACGGTCACCCTCCAGTTGATATCTAGGTCAACTGAAGAATTTTCGTGAAGCTGAGCCGATTTAACTACTAAATAGTCATATAACTGTAATAAAACCCATTTGGAGTTTCAAAAAATTTGGTAGCATAACAGCTATTTTTCTGTAAATCCCAAAAATTATATTCCTGTAAGAAAACTTTTAAAACACTTCTAAATTTTCATACACGCCAACTAATGCCATTGGATTAAAATCCGATAGTCACAATCAACCACAACAGTTTATATAATTACAACAATTCACAATTGAAACTAAAGTCATTTTCATAAAATAACATTCTATAACTATTAACCGGTTTATAAACGTATAAAGTCACAAGTTTTATACAAAACTTTAACTTCTATCAATTTGCTAAATCATACATTGTTACTACTATTTATTTATGTACACCACAACACTTTTATTCTGTTGGAGTTGAGGTCCCAGCTTCTGATGCACCAGTACCAGTACCTGAAATGTTTTGGGAATTGTGGGGAATGAGCTACTAGCCCAGTGAGTGTCATAAGATTTCATTTAAATTTGCAATAACTATTAAAATGCATAACTATGAATTCATACAGAAATAGTAGCTTAGAAGGATAGGGACCCATCAACTACTCTCTTCGCTCTCACCTTGGCCCCTCTTTCTTCCTTGGTGAGAACTGTTCACTCCATTCTTCTGATCGCTGGATTTTCTTTGCCCAAAAGTCTCTTCTCAACGGATCTCTTTTGTTGCTCGATCATAAAACTCGTCAAGATTTTTAACAGGGGACCTATAAATGCTCTTGTAGAACATTCCATCTTTTCTAAGTCCTGCTGAAATTGCTGTCAGGATACTTTCATCTGAGGGGTTTTCCATATTATTCACCTCAGTTTTGAACCTAGCGATATAGTCCTTTAATGTCTCATCCCGCTTCTGAAAGACCGTCGTTAGGTGGTAAGTTGGTGCGAGCTGCTTTCTTAGTACCTTGTACTGATAGGTGAACTTCCTCTAGCATTCATCCTAGCTATTGATACTGTAAGCTAGAAGACTTCTCAGTCATGCCCTTGGCACGTTCCTCAATGTGGCTGAGAACACTCGGCACTTGACTAGTGGGTTGGATGTCTGGAGGTCCATCTGGACATTGAAAGCATCTAGATGGTCATATGGATCATTGTCCCCGTTGTAGAGTGGGACACATGGAAGCTTGAATCTTAGCGGTAATGGCTCTATCTCAATTTCCCTTGTAAAAGGGGTTCTCTCTTCTTGCAACTCTGCTTGACCGTGGAGCCCGGGTCTTGCCTCCAATTGTTGGACCCTCTGTATTAATTCTTCTACCATTGGGTCCTACCGCTCCATTCTTCTCGCAGGGGACTAGTGACTCCTCCTGTTTTCCCTATTTTCTGAAAAACGATCACGTGATCTCTCTCGGTCAACGGGCATTCTTTCACGTGACCTATTTCTTCTACGCTAGCTCACAGCATGGTGAGCCACGATCAGCGTCTATGCGACGGTTGCCATCCTAGCTCACCCTTACCCTCAGACTGGGTGGGCGAGCTGCTACTTCCTCTTCTCGAGCCTGACGTCCGCCTACTCTGGAGCGTAAATTTGAGGAGCGAACGGAACCTGCCTGTTATACCCTAGTTCCAATAGCCTCCTCTCTTCTGGCAGGTACAACATCCACTAGCTGACGCTAAGGATCTGTATTCCTGGGGATCGCCTGAACCTGGGCTTGAGTCAGAGCCTTGATTGCTTTCGTCAATTGCGCAACTATATTTTCCAACGCTTCTTGGCGTTATTGCCAAAAGCGGCAACCTGATGCGGGGGAAGTGGAGGCAAAGCCACACTGAAAGTTCCTGCAACGTGACCTTGGCCCTGGTTACCTTCCGATTGGTCAGCTTCCGATGCAACAATCCTGGTTGTCTTGATCTTGGTCATGTTTACGAATCACAATTGTATTAACAGAATCGCAGAGTCTGGGCCCTCATTCTAGCGTCAAAAGATGTTGACACTTAATTTTGGTCAATCCGGTTCTTGAAGCCCAATACCTACGAAACAATAACTAACAAACAGAAAAATAATGACTCGAATCAAAACAAGTGGGACACAATGATTTTTACGTGGTTCGGCAAGGTAATGACCTACGTCCACGACTATCACCCTTATTCTCACAGAGTAACAGTATATATTTCTTACTTAGTTGTCATTTACAATGAATTTGAGCCCCCTATTTATAGAGAAGATGTTACAATTTGAATAGGTTTAAGAATCTTACAAATAAAGCAATGAATAATATACATTAATTGAGATAATATCTTCCAAGATTATCTCTACCGTATCTGCAGCAATCGCTGAGAATGTCGTGATTTGATTTGCATGAAAATAGGAAAGTTGACTTCTTTTCTGAATTGAATTGATTTGGTAGTCTAGAAGGTCAACTGGTCAAATTTAATGAATGCTTTGAGTGAATAGACTACTCAAGCGATCAGATATTGCACCCAGCTAGCAAATTATTTCGAGGGATCTGCCCCTACGACTAGCGATCAGATAAGAAGACCTTCTAATCGTTCTGATAGCCTTTGAAGAACACTATCGATAAGTTCTTAAACACGACCAGATTGTCTTAGCGTTCTAACACACGATCAGACCTTCATGCGATCAAACATGTGTTCAAATGATACGATACTCAGTAATTAAAATGATCAATCATACGATCAGATGTGCTCGGGTTCACAGGTTAAGAAATAATCACATGTTCCCTCATTTGATCGTTGACTAATTTGATCAACTTCTTAGGCTTCTTCTCATAGAATAACATACTGGGCTCATCCTTAGGCCTTTCTCAGACCATTTTTTATGATTGCAAAAATGCCCATAACAGGTACTTTTGCAGGAAATCAAAGGAAAAAGAAATACATTGTCAAAAATATAGATGGGCGAAACCAATGAGCATTCCTTATAACACTTGAATAATTTTGTGAACTAGACATCAAGAGAGTGCATGTATTACATTACATCTTTGGTTACATATATTTTGAAACTTGAAACTTTTGTAAATCATGTTGTATATAGTTGTAAATTGTTCACATGATACTTATTTATATATATGACTATGATGATCATTTATGATTGTTGTGAAAATGATTGTAGAAATATATGTTTGTGGATAAAAAGAAGTTGGTTGGTGATTGAGAATAGTTAGAAGTGTATTTTCTTGTAGGAAAAATTTGGAAACCTTAAAAATACAATCGTTATGCTGTCGAATTTTATTAAAATTTGTTTTGAATCGAATTAGAAAAATTTATACCAACCCAACTATTTTATAGAAATGGAAATTGATTTAATCGAAGCAAAGTAAACGGGTAAAGTATTTTAGGGGTTCGCTCCGTGAGTCTTTCTTAATCGAGAGTAGGGTTATCTGAGATACATTGGAGTGCCCGGCAAGACCCTCAAGATAAGAGCCTTGAATGAATTTGGTTTGGGTCTCGTTAGATATCAGGGGTATCTAGTTTATATGGTTGAACAGAAAAATGATGAAGTTCGATTAGAAGATATTCCGGTGGTCAGAGAATTTCCAGATGTATTCCCGGAGGATTTTCTAGGTTTACCATCAGATAAAGAGCAACAGGACCCACAACGAATTTCCTCTTTCGGAGCCCCTGTAATCTCATCGAGCACCCCACAGAACCCTTCTGGACTATACTAGTAAGACCAAAAGAACTTCGTAAAGCAAACCTTTAAACTTATTTCATAAACATATGAATTATCAATCATAAATTTTTTTTTCCATAATATAAATTTTCTAGAAAAATTTTGACAGCACAACGGCTTTTTTTCAAGGTTTCCCAAAATTTCAAATCACCTGAAAAACAATTCAATAACACTTCAATATTTCAAACAACAATCTCTACTACTATGTTGAACCTCCGGTTAATCTCAAAATCATCAGCTAGCTACAATAGATTTAATTCAACAAATTATTTCAAATTCGAAAACACAATTTCATGCAATAAGTCAAACATTTATGCATACCCAAAAATGTTTACATCATTTATATATGTGTATCAAATCATTTCTTTTAGATGAATATATCATATCACCACAACCGTGGTAAAATTTATAAAATGCTTTACAGTCAAAACTAGGTACATGCATAAATTTTCAATTAAATTTAAATATGCAAAGTGTGACTTCACAGAACAACATCCATGACTAGCCCACCTAATCTGAGATGGGAGAGCAAGCACCCTAACTGCTAGTTCCTGCACCTAAAGAGGTTTTTATAAAACATAAAACAAAGAGCAGTAAGCCAAAAGAGCTCAGTAAGTGATAAGATTTTTCTATTAAAAACTCTTTCTTTTCAAAATACCTCCCAAAAACACTTTAAAAACTTTATTTTATTCCCTAAAGTTTTCTTAATCAAAATCATAAACTTTAATAAATTTATGGGAAATCTTAAAACATGGTTTCGAGCATAAAAACATAATAATAGTTCAATTATTGCATAACTTAAAATATTCATTTTCATGCTAAAACTCTACCAATGGAACCTAGAGAATCATCATAACGTAGTCACGTGGTGATTCAATTAGTGACGCTCATCGTGATGATATACATAAGACATCTCACAACCCGCAGCGGAATATTCTGCATCACATAGAGAGTGAGATAATACCCCAAATATGTAGAGGACGACACAACTCGATCGACTGACTCAATCCCCCCGATGTTAGTGACACGCCCTTCCAACACTTGCCATACATGGTAGGTTATATTAGCCGGGTCTAAATCATAATCCATAACATATAACATGGGGTAGGCCATTGGCGTTTGAAAATATTTTCTTTTCTATATAATTCAAAACTGAATTTCATCCTTTCATAAACTTTAAATATGAAACATATCACATATAAATCATTAAAGCATAAACATCATTGTTTCCAACCTTTCATGCATAAAATATTTTATTTTCAAGTAAATACATAAAATATCCATAAACTAATATTGTGATATCCCTCTTCCGAATTTCATACTGTAGAGAAAAATTTGTATAAACGATGTATGTATATGTACTAAAATGCCCTCAATTGAAAATTAATAAAGTTATTAATTTGTCAAAATCGCGTAATCAGATTTTAATAGAATTTTCAAATAGATCGAAATGGATTCGAATCCGATAAGTGACATAATGATTTATTAATGATATGAGATGAAATTTATGATCAAAGGACATTTAAAAAAAGTTAGAAGTGATTAGAATAATTAAATTGCATGAATGGTGAAATCTCATAAAAATTAGTATGCACACCATAAAATTTTGCAATCAAATGAGGGTATTTTGGTCAAAATAATATAGTGGCATGACATGTAATTAAGTAACAAAACATCAAGGGCAATTATACAAGTGCGTGGAGCCATATATATATATATAAGAGAAATGTCATGAAAAATCTAGATGAGAGAGGAGTGTTGGACGACAGAAAAGGGCTGTGCAGAACCATCACCAACAGCTTGTTTCACTAAATTTTTCATCATTTTTGAAGTGTAATCAAACATCAAAGGTTGAGGAACAAGTCAAGGAAGGTTACTGATTGTAACACCCTCAGCCCGACTTCTGTTACAGTCGAAAATTCGGAACAGAGAACGTTACTTTCTTGATAAAACCGTTTCTGTTACTTTTAAAAAAAAACTATTATCGTTCTAAAACTCTTTACCAATAGAATTTTTTTTTTTTTTTTTAAAAAAAACATAAATCCGGCAGAGTTTTTTCTGAAATCCCAAAATCCGTTTCCTGTAATTGAAACTCTAACATTTCTAAAACATCAATTTCTAAACTCCCATTCGGACCTCCCGTCCGTTTTCAAAACATTTCATTACTCCAATATATCATAAACATTTATATGCATACATAACCAAAAGTAAGATTTTAAGAAATATAGATATGCTTTTATACAGAACTTTGTTATAATTAAGTGGAAAACAATAATTTACACAAATATACATGTATCCAAAAAATGCATGATTATATGCAATATATCTTTATATCTACCAAAGGCATAGAGTGGATGGTGACTATCTGAACCTTCGCGTACAAGCTATTTCCTCTGTCTGAAGATGGAGTCAAAAGATTCAACCTGCGCGCGGCAAATTAACGTGCTAAGCATAATTGCTTAATAGGTATACACATAATCAAATTTCTCAATTTCAAATATAACTTCATTCGTAATTAAAAGCATTCTAATTTCAACATTCATATATATATATATATATATATATATACGTTGTATAAACATATTTGAACACATAATTCACAATTTTTCGAGTTCAACATATTTCAAAACATTGAACATTTCATTTCATTTCTTATAACATTTTTTGGTGCCCTTAGTAAACATATATTCGATACTCATGTATTGGTATATAGGTTTCCGGCATCGGACAAACGGTAGTTATCCTCCGGAATAACGATCGACCCCGGCATCGACCGCTCGGTGATTATCCACCGGGTCGTATATCATAACACATAATCGTTCAGGATCGGACACATAGTGCCTCTCATAATCCATAACGAATCAATTTAGTGTATGTAAATAAACGGTGCAGCTACTAAGTTCCCTATTAACATGTCAATTACCAATTTCCATTTATCGATATCTAAGTTTACAAGGGCTTTTCACAACATAACGTTTATATCACATTTTTCCTTTGGTTTTAGTATCAAGATTTTCATAGCAAATCCATTTCGCATTTCATTTCAAGTAAAGTCAAATACGTTTGTAAATGCATCATATTGAAAAGATATAACAATATCATTTAAGAAATTCACATAACAATCTCATTTAAGAAATTCATTTCATAACGAAAACACTTTCAAATAAACTTTAAAGATAATGTGTATACCGACCTCAAACGGATTCGATCTTTGAATCGAATACTCCCTTACGCTTTACCCTTATTCTCTGATTGAGAATCCGGTTTTCCGGGTGCTCTTTGATCTTTCATTAAAACAATCATAGCAAAAGTTTGCTTACATATGCTTCTAATATAACTTACTGCACTATAACTATATGTTTTCCTATAACGTATCTTAAACACTTCCGTTTGATATCAATTCAAAACAGCTTACAATATCCTTTTTATGACTGTCTTTCCCGTATTGAAAATAACCTCAAAACAGCATATTCATATAGCTTATGATAGCCTAAAAATCAATACGAAAACAGCATTCAAATAACTCAAAACAGCACGTAAAACGTTCTAAAAATAGCATGTTATACTGCACTTTGACAGCTTATGTCTAGCACGTTTATAGCTCATATAATCACACCTTAACTACTTATTTAACTGCATGAAAACAGCCCTTTAACAATTCAAAAATAGTCCTTAAACATACTAAAAACTGCACACAATTTCTATGAGAACTGCATGTCCCAAAATAGCCCATAAATTGTCACATCGTCCTTTATTTACGCGAATTAACTCTAATAAACCATCATGAAATCTCTCAGTTATTTTTGTTATAGATATTCATTTGAATCACATTCAAATATCGTTTAATATCATGACATTTTAATCACAATTCATTCGGCACTAAATCACAAACTAATGCCTTTCGAAAACACGGAAAACTCGATCGAAACACTTGAAAACAATATAATGATATTCAAATAACGTTTCAATACTCTAAAACATATCGATGCGAATCATTTTTTTTATGCCGACAAATTCCAAAACGAAAGCAACACATAACAGCCCCTATACGGATTTCGCAACGCACTTTAAATATCAAAATCTATTCGCAAATATATCGAATCAATATCGAACGAATCTCCGCACTAACGAGGTTCTAAATCATTTATCCCAATCATGTCATCATCCATTTAATCCACAACTAAATCATAAATATTTCCATTGCAAATGAAGTCCATAAATTCGGACTTACCTTTCCGAAACCAATTCGAAAGCTTTGAAACTAGCATGAAGAGCTGCCTATTTTAATTTCCTTATGCGCGAGTTTCCTTCAACCAAAATAATTACCATTAACGTTTAAACATCATTCAAATCATGATAACAGTACTAGCGGGGCAGCTACTTACCTTCGCTTGAGCTGTTTTTCGTTTCAAAATAGCTTGCGGACGATTGCGATGACGATGACAGCAGCACGGCAGCAATTGATTTACGATGACAGCACACGATGACAACAGCGGCACGGCTTCAGCTCAACAGCTCGCAGCAGCGTCAACGATAACAGCTTCACGCCACCAGCAGCTCACGCCACCAACAAGCTCATGCCAGCAGCAGTTCACACCACCAGCAGCTATCACGCCACCAACAAGGTAGTAGCTCAGCTCCTTACGGCAGAACAGCGACGACAGCACAACAATAACAGCGACGACAACACAACAATAGCAGCAACTTCAGCAACAATAGTAATGATAACAACAAGAACAATGACAGCAACAACAGTAAGACAGCAACAACAGCTAGGCAGCAGTTACTTCAGCTAATGGCGTGACTTCTTCCAGCGACGACAGCACTTTCACGCCACCAGCAGCAACTTCAAGCTAGCAGCAGCAGCTTCACGCTAGCAGCAGCAGCCTCAACTCCACACCAGCAGCAGCGGCTTCAGCTCCACGCCAGCAACAACACTCCACGGTCTGGCAGCAGCTCACCCACCTTGCTGCTCTTCCATTTCACGGCCTGGGTCCTCTTCTCCTTGAATCTGCCTTTGCATGCAAGCTCAGATCTGCTCACTTGGGTTAATGGTTTCTCTTATTCTCTCAGCCTTTTTGAAAAACAAAAATGGGGACTGAAGATACATGCAGTTCTCGGTTTGGGAGGGGAATAGAGGAAGGAGATGGAGGCTCTCGGGTTTAGCTTCGGATCTGGTCTTCTCCTTCACTCGATCACTCTCTCGGCTTGCACGAACAGATTTTGCTTTTCACTTGACTTCACTTTGGCTTTGTGTCTGATGAGAATGTTGGCCGAATTCAATGCTCCCTTTACTATATCATTTTTTTATTTCATTTTATTTAATCCTTCATAACATATGTCCTTGATCTTCTTGCATGCTTGCCATGTGTCCCATATGGGCCCACTTATTCTATTTATTTCTCCCATGCCATCAACTCTCGCTTTGTGGTTTCGTTTTTCGCTCGGATTCGCTTCGGGTCCTCCTGAAAATCTAATAAAAATCCAAATTCACAAACGGGAACTTTATTAGGTTCCGAATAATTATTTAAATCCAAATGCTCTATATATTTTATAAGATTGAATTAAATAATTATTCTCGGATCCGTCTGGAGAATTTTATAAAAATTCCATTACTCCCCCGGATCCGAACGGATAATTATTTACATCATCTCTTAATATATAATCAATATTTAATAAATTATATCGACACCGAAACAGCATGTTACACTGATAGACCCCGATCTTAGTTTTCTCAGAGAATTCATTTTCGATGATCGGATAAAGAATAAATAGTCCAGAAATAATGCAAGAGGTCTGGTTAGAATTCGATTATATTTATAAGGCCTTGAGTATCGTGTTAGGAAGAAATGAAAATTTTCAGTGAATAGTATTTGAATCCAGATAAATAGTGATTTTTTTTTTAAAAAAAAAAGATCCGAAAGTTTGTGTTTAAGATCGAATTTGGACCCAATTATATTGTCTAGGGTCATGAATTTAGATTCGATGGGAAACGAAAAATTTTGGTGAATAGTAATTTTCAGACGAAAATTTCTAAATGAATAGTAAAATTTTCAAAAATTGACCTTAAGGGTCAAAAAGGTTCAAAAATAGTAGAATAGTATAGCAAAATAAAAACGGATCAAAAAGAAGACCATTTGAATCAATTTTAAGCGATCCGAAGAAAATTACGATATTACCCTTTTGAGAGATTAATAGGTTTTAATGAGTTTAAATCCAATTGAATTTTTTTCGAAGCATGAGACTGATAGATAAGATACCCGTTAGAGTATTTCATGGTCAATTTGAAGATTAGATGACCATGGAATATTTTCAAAATATTTTTCAGTCAAAGTGAAATTATATCATAAAAAGGGCAAAATGGACATTTTAAGTTAAGTATACATGGATCACGCATGAGAATAATATGCGTAAGTTTCAAGGAGTGTAACCGAAGTGAATGAGACTGAGTTAACGAGAATTAGTGTAAAAATCGAGTATTTAAGCTATAGATACGTATAAAAAGATATCGATTGCTTTGATCAGATTTCGGTTAGAAACATTTCCTTTATCAAGTATATATGAGAGATATTAGACCTAAATTGAATTTTATAAAGTCGAATTGGCCATAAGATGTGTGTAGAATATTTGTGAAATATTTTTCAGAAGGATTAGGTATTGAAAGTTCTATTGAAATGAGAATTCACCAAGTGTAAGCCCTCACCCAGATTTATTATTTTATGGTATTAGAAATCTTTGAATTGAATTACGGTCAAATCGTAGGCCTCCAGTAGTGTTATTTTAGGCTTATTATATTTTCGTATCGCAAGTCGGATGTCATTTGGTTGACCCCGGTACAATTATAAAGTGATTAGGAGAGATTTATATGTTTATCAAGCGAGGTCAGCTTACGGAATAAAGTAAAAGATATTTTAATTCAACCAATGAGAAATGAGATAAGTGATTTGAAAAGTAGTGGCTATGGTTGTGCCACGTGTCATTCATGGATTGGTTGAAGAAATAAGTGGACTAGAATATGCCAAGTGGCCCAATAGAATATAAAATTAGTTATTTTTGGGCACTAGTGAAATTATTGAAAGTTTGAGGTTATTAAATGAAATTTTCTTGAGGGACTTTTTAGTAAATTAGTATTAAAATATATATAAGTTAATTTTGTCTCATTTGAAGTCATTTTGCACGGCAAATCAAAGAGAAAAAGAGAGATTCGAGTGAGAGGGGGAGAGAGGCCGAGAGAGAAGCTGCGAGTGCACGCGCGAGAAAGAGGGAGGAAGAGAAAAAGATCCGATCCGAATTTCGTCGTGGTTTCTTCACGAAAGTTGTTCCTCGTCATCTCCTCTAGCTAAGCCAACAAATTTGAAGTGAAAAGATAGTCTATTTGTTGAGTTATTTCAGTTTAAAGATTGATGTTTATATGAAACCCATTTTTTTTCTTTCGTTTCTTTTCGAATCTGAGCTTAGAGATGATGAGAGAGATATGTGAGGATGATTTTGGTAAAGTTTATGAGTGATTTTGACAGGACCCAACCAGACCTTCTCTAAGCTCTTATCTGGAGGATCCTGCCAGGCACTTCAACGGACTCCCCGAACCCGACTTGTCGGATTGGAGAAATCCGGGAAGCGAACCCCTTTACTTAACCGGTTTACTCGTTTTAGGCTTAAAAATTTTATTTTCTTTTAATATAGTTGAAACGGTGTGAATTTTTCGCGTTTGATTGAAAACTAATTTTATAAAAATCGGACAGCATAACGGCTATAAATTTAATATTTTCAAAATCAACCTGCATAAGAAATACACTTCGAACTATTTTGATCACCGTCCAACTTCTTTCAATCTCAAACATGCATTTTTCATTCATTTCACAAACATGCAATTCTGTTACAAACATAATTCACATATGTAATTAACATATAACAACTCATACTTATATGAAATATGTGCCTTGTGCAATATGTGCATATCAAGTGTAATGGTTCATTTATATATACATATCAAAATATGATTTATAATCCGTCAAGTACCTCATGTCAACACATAATTATTTGATTCAATATATACACATGTACACAATGTCAAAATACATTAACATCCATATATTTCGTCTCATTATTTCCCCCACCTAAAGTTAATCAAAATAATGTCTTTGATGCAAGAGCGTCCGTGCCAACGTCCACTAAAGTATAAAAGCTACACAAAACAAAGAGAGGTTAGGCAATATATATATAAAGGTATAACTCCGCATAGACATTACTTAGAAAGTAATCGATTTTATTTTATTTTATTTTTTCTTTTGAAAACCATTTCTCATAAGACAACCATGTGCAAAGCTACTACGCACGGAATTTGCTACATCGCAACGTAGAGCGAACTTTCTCAACTCTAGGTAACCACAACGCGGAATTTTCTACATCGCCGTTGTAGTGCCAATAGCTTATACTTTAAGCAACTACATGCGGAATTTTCTACATCGCATATTGTAGTGCAATTTACTCATCACTTGCAATTAGATACGGAATTTTCTACATCGTTTCACATTGCTATCAACCTTGACAACTACGAGCGGAATTTTCTACATCGCCACGTAGTGCCAAGATGCTAATATCACAACATGCACATGGGTCTTAATTCAACTTTATTTTGCTTTACTTTTAAACCTTTTTGCAACTTACTATCGCCTTCAAATCTCATTTCTAGATTCTAGGCATAACTCATTACTCAACCTAAAACTTATGATTTTGGAAAACCATTTTGCAAAACTCTTTGAAACAATATATTTTATCATTGCCATATAAACGGAAATCAACTAGATGTAAGTGAAGTGAAGGACACTTACCTCGATCCCAACGCTCTCAATGCCTCAACGAGCCTCTCGCATCTCGTCTGCGTGCTCGTCACCTACACATCATAGTCTCGTTATAACTTACTCACTTTCATAGCTAAAACTAATAAAAATAGAGTTTCCAATACATTGAAAACTCACTACACCACACTTTCCCAACTCGATTTTTGACTCGACCGAGGCTCTCAAAATTTGGTTTCTTTGTAAAAGTCTTACTTCTAGACCCCTAGGATCATCCCCATATGTTTCGTTTGGTCTCCGGAAGCTTAAAACAAAAAGTCAACTTGTTAACTATACGGTTGACCACGAAAAACAGAATTGAAACCAGCCATGGTTTCACCTCCGTTCCATTTTCTAGCATCTTCTTATCACATAACTAAGTCGCCCGTAAAGTTTCGTCGAGAAACTCCATCGTTTGCTATGTCAATCTAGGCAAAACGCCCCATTTTGGGCACTTTTCAAAGCGAGTTTTTATATCGGACAAGCGACGATGGTTTTTCTTTCGTATCTAAGGTTCTTTTACCTAATTATGACCGAATACATCTATTTTGGGCATCAACGAATGCATTTGCATCACTATTACACATCTCGGTTTCCTACGCCCACTATTTTGGCTATAACTTCGTCAATTTTTATCGGATCGATCCCATTCCAATTTCTATGGTTTTCTATAGTTCCTAGGCATCATTTGAGGTGTAGAACACCCCCATACATGTCAGACTTAGTCAGGTTTTCTCTAGCTCATGATTTGAGCTCGGGATTCCGCATTTACTCTATGACACTTCCTACGCGCATTCTTTTGGCCATAACTTTGCCAATTTTTATCGGAAAGATTCCGTTCCAATTCCTATGGTTTTCTATGTTCCCGAGGCATGTTTTGAGGTGTAGAACAATCCCAAATAAGCTACAACAAGTCAGGTCTCTACTGACCCTTCATCAAGCTCGGGATTGCTAAATTTGTCTAAACTAGCTCTTTTGAACTTCTACCACTTCTACATGCTTTTCTATGCTTTTCCAACCTCAAATATGTCTAAATTTGAGTTCAAAAGTTTCTAATCTCAGAGGTTGTCTACTGATTTTCATAGCCATAACACACCCACACACTCATTCTAGAGTAAAACTTTCAAATTTTTACAAAACTATCTCTCACAAGTTTTTCATCAAACACTTAATCTACAACTACTTTTGCTTTTCCAACAATTTAAATCACAAGTTAGGGTTTCTCCCATAACTCTAACCTACCATTTTACATCATTCAAGTTCCCTTTTTTTAACAACTTATAACTATAACATTGATTTACATCAAAATCTCACCAATAACACATCAAGTAAACAAACTAATCCATCATTATATCATACAAACCCAACATCATGCTTTTACACATTTCCACCATATTAAAGTCTATGGAGAAGATGATATCTTACCTTATCTATGCTTAGGGTTTGATGTTTTGGCTTGGGATCAACTAGAACAATTGTTTGGAAGCTTAAAAATTGGTTGAAAATATCACTTGTTCTTCTCCCCCTCTAATTGCCTTCCATCTCATGCTGTCCCTCTCAATTCTCTCTTCTATTTTTGTGTCTCACGGCTACTTCTTCTTTTTGAATCAAAAAGTGACTAAGTGTTGTATTATATGGCCACCTTTTTGCTAAATGACCACCATATCCTCTATTGACTTGTTGGATTTACAAAATTGCCCTTAGTTATGTTATTTACTAATAAAAATCAATGATCATTTGTCTCATTTTTCATATAATTGAATTATTAACTTACTAAACTAAAGTTTTACAATCTTGCCATCCATTTATATTATATATATATTTTTTATTTACTAAATGACCATTTTGCCTTTTTTATTCGATAACTTAGTTTCTAAGGCTAGGAAACATAAAATAGAATATAGCGGTTTACAGATTTGATGGAAGAAAAACAGATAAAACGAGAGAGGAAAGTGGTGGTCAAAAATGGGTTTTTATGGAATCCTATCTCGTTTTCGATTCTAAGGCATTAGATTGATGTTTTAGAGGTTAGGGAATAATCTTTTGAAGTTAGATTTTGAAAATGAAAAGTTTAGGATCGATTTCGGAGCTAAACGGACGAGTTGAATGGTGATTTTTGAAACCCTTCGAAACGAGTTCGTTTAACGTTTGAAACAGTTTATTTAATCATAGTTGGATGTTAGAACACCAGATGATTGATTTTTGAAGTTGTCGGAAGTCCGGAGCAAAAAGTGATTTTCGTTAGTAAGCGAATCCGATCGATTTTCATTCCGAGTTTCCAACGATGAGATTGAGTATTCTGAGGTATTCCTAGGGAAGAATAAGTAGGATTCATGTAGAGAAAACGGATTTCGAAAACCTCGATTGAATAGAAATTAAGATCCGAAAGTTTAGACGTTAAAGGGTAATAATAGAGATAAATGAGATTTTTATTGATTTTGAATGTTATTTGAATGAGTTAAGTGACCCTAAATGAATATTTGATATTTTAGGGTAAAAGCGGAAAGTTCTGGAGTCATTCGGAGGAGGATCGGATTCTATCCAAGGACGTGTTGTGAGTGAAATTACAAGTTTTTATTTATATCGTCCTAAAGTTTATTTTAAAGTTAAAAGAATTTATTATAAATAGTTATTTATTTATTATTTGAATTTATATTCTAATTCTAGCATAAAGATTTTAGTTTATTATTTATTTATATGAGAATGTGCTAGAATTAAAGATTTTAGGCTTATTGCCTTGAGATTTAGAATATTTTAGTGTATTAAGAAAAAGAAATTTTAATAGCCTATGGTTTACCCTAGCCCCAGTTTAGTACCCGACCGAATACCCTATGCGTGATACGGTAGATGAGAGGAAGTCAGTCAGTGAGATTTGAGTCTAGTCGACTCATGTGTGAGCGAGGTATGAGTGATCCGTATACATGTATAGGCTAGTGTAGTTGGTCAGCAGCGTGGGCCCGCTTTCGGCAACTACACATGGTAGATTCCCACTCCTAGTGGTTAGCTAGAGTTTATATGCTACCACGCCAGGAGTAGATATTCCCTGGGTTACCATTCAGGCGAGCACCAGAAAAGATTTTAGAAAAGATTTTTAAGAAAAGATTTTAGAAAGTTTTAGAAAGAAATTTAAAACGAGATTCAAAAGCAGTTTTAAATGAGTTTTAGAAAGTATTTTAGAAAAATACTTTAGTTTTATTAAACTATTTTTGAGAGAAATTTAAGTGTAGAAATGAGTTTTAGTTTACAAGTTACTACCACTCACTGAGTTATACTCATGTTTTTCTTTAAATGTTTTTCTTAAAAATTCTCCCACAGATGCAGGAGCTAGTCATCCAACCGACAAAGTTCAGTATAATGTGCAGGTGGACGTATAGGACGATACCTACTACATGTATATATGGTGTTATTTTGATAATGTATATGTTTATATATATAGTTGTAAGTATTTTGAAGAAATCATAGATGTATTAGTTAAAAATATTTTATTAAAGTTTTCTGATTTTAATTATTTGGTTGTGGTTGTGTTGTGAAAAATGAGCCGGAGACTCTGGAAGTTGAGAAATGAATTTCATAGAAGTGTTTTTATAAACTGTATTTGAAACTTGTAGGGTGGCATAGTTTAGAAAACAGACGGCATGCTGCCGGATTTTCAATAGAAAAGCGTAAAATTTGTACCCCTGCCACCTAGTAAACGAGTTTAAAAAGAAGTTTAAAGTAAGTTTCGGTGCTCTGACGAGATTTCTTCGGGCCAAAGTTAGGGTTCGTTGAAGTTCTGATGGGGTGCTATGGGGTCTTTCTCGGGTCCAGAGGAGGGATTTGGGAAGGGTCTTGTTAGTTACTAAGAAAAATCAACCCAAAAAGAAGAGGTAAGATTGAGTTTTCGATTGAAAATTTTGAGTAAAATCTATCAAAAACAGTTTCAGGATAGCTTGTGATCTTAATCATGTTTCCATGGTTTAATTCAAGGTTTTGAGTCATAAGACAAGTGGAGAAGCAAGGCAAGACATCAAGGAACACTTGGTAAGTGTTTTGGTTAAAAACTATTGTGAATTTAATGAGTTTTAAGGGTGGTTAGTAAGTAAAAAAGTTGCTAGAAATTAGCTATTGTGATTGTGATTGAAATTGGTATGAGAAGTTTGACGATATGTTGAGATATATATTGCTATGCATATTGGTTATGTTAGGGTGAGATGATGTGAAGAAAATATGGTGGATTTGGTGTATAATATGGGTTGTTTTATGTCAGTGAAAGTATGAGAATTAGATGAAGTTAAAATGTTTGATGAAATGCTCCTAGATTCGACTAACATAAAAATTTTTGCACCAATCTTGTTTTAATTCATTTTGATGAGTTTATGTGTTTGAAATCATGTTAGAATAATGTTAGTAATGTTAAAAATAAGAGATGAAAGCATGGAATTAGAGATATGTCAATTTCAACCAAGAGAGTTCGAAATGAATGCATGGCTATCTTAAAATTGTACCAGACTTTTTGGGAAATTTAGAGGGCTATTATGGTGTTGAAAAATTGTAGAAATGAAGTGAGAAAGTCAAGCTTGAATATGTGTAAGTTTGGTCAAGAAATAATACCATTTAGATGAGTAAATTATGTTAAAAGTTTGCATGAAATTGGGGGGCAATTAGTGTATCAAAATTAGTGAAAATGAAATGTTATACTTGTTAAATTAAATAAAATGTTGAGTTTTGATGGTTAAAGTTAGAATTGGAATTGAATATTGAATTCTAAAATTTGAATGTATAATATAGGTGGAAACGAACGAAAAGAAACGAAGAAGAATTAGGAAAGTGCGATATAGGGAACAATCGAGCCATGTGAGTGTTAAACTTGTTCTTAAAATGTTTTATGCAATTTAGTTTGAATCAAAATGTTTTATGAATGTTTATTATTTATCTAAATAAATTTATAGTAAATGAAAACATGTTTTAGAGATTGAAAGAAAAATTTAATAGATTTCCTTAGTTTACAAGAAACTTTATAAGTTCGGAAAATTTAATATAAAAATTTTAAAGATTTTACATTCAAATAGAAAAATTGAATTCAAAATTACTAGAAAGAAAATGTTTTCAAAGGCCAATAGCTCACCCATCAGATTCAGATTATAGATCTTCAGATCTCACATTATAGATATCAGATTTCATATTCAGATTTAGACCCGGCCGATATACCTCACCGTGCATGGCAAGTTTGTTTAGAGAGCGAGTCCTACTAACTTCGGAGAGATTGAGTCTATCAGAGTTGAGTCTTTTGAGTCGCCCTTTACACGTGTAGGGTATTGTCTCATTCCATGCTTATGATGTAGCATTTCGCTACATGGCTGGGGGATGTCTCAGATAGATTGGTCATGGTGAGTGGCGCAGATAGTTGTCACGTGGCTTAGATTACGATTTCAGCCATTAGATTTGTCACATGGAACTGCGTTAGCTTAGTCGCCATGTGGTTAGATTTTATGGCAAACTCCATTGGTTCAGATTTTAGAAAGAAAGTGCTTTTAGGAAATGAAATTTTTAGAAAGATTCAGAAAGATTTTGGAAGTTAATATATTTTAAGTCTTATAAAGATTACACTTAAAAGAAAAGATTTCATAAGTTTATTGTTTCTGAAAAGAAAATTATTTTAGAAATAAACCCTTTTCAAAATGAATATATTTTTCCCTGGGAGGTAGATTTTTGGAAGATACATTTTGGATAGAAACCTAAACACTCACTGAGCTCTTTGGCTCATTATTTTCTATTTTTTATTTTCCAAAAACCTCCCCCAAGTGCAGGTACAGATGAGCAGGACGTTCGGTCTCCTATGGGCGATTAGACGAACAAGAAGAGAAGATGATTTCTGTGAATCCATTTGAAGCATATATGTAGAAATTTAAAGTCATGAATTATAATATACCTTTTGTTTGTAAATTGTTTTATGAAGTGTTTGATTTTAGTATTATATTATTTGGTTTGTAATTAAAATATATATTTTTTTCAGTGATATATGCATATCTTTTAATTTGCTTAATTAAAATTTTAATATCATTATACTTGAAGGATATTTTGAGATTGTATTTAAGATTTTTATGAATTTGAATTAGATAAAGTTATGGGTAGGGTTGTGGTTGATATGGCCTGAGGCCTGGAAGTAGAGAAAATGATGATTATGGAAGTGTATTTCTTCTTATAGTTGTTTTGCAGGATGGCATAGTCAGTATTACAGCCGTTATACTTTCGAAATTTTTATAGAATTGCTTGTAAAAATTTGAAAAAAAAAATATGAAAAATTTCTCACTACTTCCGCAATATAAGAATTTATAAAGGATTTTTAGAAAAAGTTAACGGCTTAGGTTCACGAAAATCTTCCAGTCGGATTTAGATATTGTCTGAAGAGCTACCGTGAGGTTGCTGGCGGGCTTCCCAATGTGCAGTAGTAACTATAGAGTTCAGGGTCCATTAGTTTGATATTAGAGCCAGAGTTTTAGATGATTTTGAGAATAGTTTTCTAAAAGATTGTTTTCAGCTGAATTTTTCAGAGATTGCATAAAGTTTTGATAGTGTATTTTTATTAAACCATTTCATGCATTTCATGAGTTTTATTCATGATTGGATTTCACATAATCATGCATCATCGAAGTTGCCCACCTACGAGGAGAACCGTCGTTGAAACACCTATATAGGTGGAAAAGCGCGTAAATGAGTCCGTAAACGTTCCAGTAGATCAGACTGAGGCCAGACCATCACAGCCCACTAAGCCAGCAAAAGGAAACATAAATATGGAACAAATGACTCAGATATTAGCAACGACATTCCACTAGCTGCGAAAGAGTAGCGTATCTATAGAGCGTGCTCGAAATTGGACGCTAAGCCATACAATAGAACCAGAGACCCAGAGCTTGCCCTATCCTGGCTGGAAACAAAATGAAGAAATTTTTTAGGTTATGGGATGTTCAAAAAACCAAATGGTGACATTTTTAGTCTTCTTACTAAAAGATAGAGCTAAAGACTGATGGAAAGCGTTACAGAGACGATCTCCAGAGGGAGTATCAGAGGCTGTATTCAAGAAGGAATTTACAAATAAATTTTATCCAAAAAGCTACCAAGATGAAAGGATTGAAGAGTTCTTCAAGTTAGAACAAGGAAACCAATCAGTAGCAGAGTATGAAAAGATATTTTCAGAACCAATCAGAGTGGTCCCATTCATCGCTGAAAACGAAGAATAGAAGACTAAAAGATTCGCAATGGGCCTAAATCCAAAGATTAGGGCCTATGTAGCTTCAGTAGCCCACACGTAATACTGAGAGTTGGTCGAGGTAGCGATTCGAGCAGAAAGGAGTATTGAAGCGATACCAAAGTCGAACAAGCCAATTCAGAAGTGTGGCTAGTCCGGTGGCCATCAAGGACAACCTAGTAAATCAACTCGGATCGAGAATAGATCAGTTGGATCCGATAGCTGGAGATCCAGTCACGAAGTGTAGTCCAGCCAAAGTTTCATAAAGCCACTAATACGATCTAGAAGTACCAGAGGAAGCTAGAAGAGTTACCCCACATGCAAGAAATGTGGGAAGACACATCTTGGTAAGTGCTAGTAGAGTAGCATCGGATGTTATATATGGGGCAGGAAGGTCATTTCATGAAGGACTGCCTAAATACACCTTCAG
Source organism: Dimocarpus longan (assembly GCA_022984855.1). Taxonomy (NCBI): domain Eukaryota; kingdom Viridiplantae; phylum Streptophyta; class Magnoliopsida; order Sapindales; family Sapindaceae; genus Dimocarpus; species Dimocarpus longan. Next base: position 15,378,714 of record CM041015.1, on the reverse strand, counting down.
CTTCCTTACCAGACACTAGGGTTGCAGCATAAGGATAGACTAGTAGGGGCTGTGAACAGGGTTAGAGAGGCTCTCAGACTAGAGGGACCACCAGTTCGGGTCAGCCCAACGGAGCAACAGGTAAGGGTGCACCGTCCAGAAGCCAGCCAGGTAAATCCCGCACTCAAGCTCGGGTGTTCGCGATGATCCAGCAGATGGCAGATATTGCCCTAGAAGTTGTCACAAGTACTATTACAGTTTTCGATCGTGATGCTTATGTGTTAATTGACCCCGAGGCTACCTATTCCTTTGTGTCAAGAAATTTTGCTGAGTCTCTCAAATCTAAACTGGAATCCCTAGAGTGTGGTTTATTAGTATCCATTCCTACGGGGGATTTGCTTCGAGCTAAGAATGTATATAGGGGTAGTAAAGTAATCATAGAGGGTCAAGAGTTCCCAGTGGATCTGATTGTATTGGACATCCATGACTTCGATGTTATATTGGGGATGGATTGGTTGTCCATGCATTGCGCCATGGTGGACTGTTTCCGAAAGGAGGTGAGATTTACAAGAGCAGGGGAGCCTGATGTCATTTTTTGTGGAATATAGAAATCACTTCCTTCCAGCATCATGATAGCTATGGACCCATATGATGCTGAGAAAGTCGTACCAGGAATATCTAGCCTACGCAGTGGAAGCAAGAGATGATTGGCCAAGGTTAGAAAATATCCCAGTAGTCAGAGATTTTCTAGATATGTTCGCGGAAGGCCTTTCAGGTTTGCCTCCAGACAGAAAATTGGAATTTGAGATAGATTTGATTCCAGGGATTGAACTGATTTCAATATTACCATACAAAATGGCTCTAGCAGAGTTGAAAGAGCTGAAAGTACAGATAGAAGAACTGCTGAATAAAGGTTTCGTTCGGTCTAGCGATTAGCCTTGGGGTGCTCCAATGTTATTTATAAAAAAGAAAGATGGGAGCTTAAGATTGTGCATAGATTACAGACAGCTAAATAGAGTGACTATAAGGAACCAGTATCCGTTCCCAAGAATTGATGATTTATTTGATCAGCTACAGGGATCCAGACTATACTTAATGATCAATCTGAGGTCAGGATATCACCAGTGGAAGATTCGTAAAGAGGATGTTTCAAAGACTGCCTTCAGAACACACTACAGGCATTACGAATTCCTAGTCATGCCATTTAGATTAACTAATGTCCAAACTGCTTTTATGGATCTGATGAACAAGATCTTTCAACTGTATCTGGACAAATTCATTATCATGTTTATCGATGATATTTTGGTGTATTCAGGCAGTCACGAGGAACATGTAGAGCACTTCAGGATAGTATTGCAGACCCTACGAGAGCACCAGCTATATGTGAAGTTCAGTAAATGCCAGTTCTGGCTGGACCGAGTAGCTTTCCTGGGTCATGTAATCTTAGTTGAAGAAATAAGTGTGGATCCCCAGAAGATAGAGGCTATTATAAACTGGAGACTACCCACCAATGTTATAGAAGTTAGAAGCTTCCTTGGATTGGTAGGTTACTATAGGAAATTTGTATAGGAGTTTTTGGAATCACAACCCCACTAACTAGATTGACTAGGAAAAAAGAAAAATTCAAATGATCAGAACCCTACCAACAAAGCTTCGACGAACTGAAGAGAAGATTAACTTCTAACCCAGTATTAAGGCTATCAGCTGGGAAAGATGGATTTACAATCTACAGTGATGTCTCAAAATAGGGATTAGGATGTGTTCTGATGCAAAATGACAAGATCATAGCTTACGCTTCTTGACAGCTAAAGAAACATGAACATAACTATCCTACCCACGATCTGAAGCTTGCAGCAATAGTGTTCGCACTAAAGATATGAAGACATTACTTGTATGGCGTCCCTTGTCGGATCTTTACAGATCATAAGAGTCTATAGTATTTGTTCACTCAGAATGAGCGAAATATGAGACAAAGAAGGTAGTTGGAGCTAATAAAGGATTATGACTATACAATAGAATACCACCCTGGGAAGGCAAATATGGTGGCAGATGCTTTAAGCAGGAAACCCATGAGTTCCTTAGCGTATCTAAAGATGATATATCTTCCGCTTCTGGTGGAACTGAGGTCTCTAAGAGTAAAATTAGAGGTAGCAGACTCAGGGGGTACTGTTAGCTACTTTTCAAGTTCGCCGCATTCTAGTGGATTAGATAGGAACTATAGAAACATGATCCCCAGTTGGTAAAACTTAGAAAAGAAATAGAAAGGGATAAAGAACAGATTTCACAGTCAAGGAAGATGGTACCATATGATGGGTCAATGCTTATACGTACCGGATGTAGAAGATCTGAAAAAGGAAATAATGAAAGAAGCACATTCATCAACATATGCCATGGCAGCACCAAAATGTACCGTACCCTGAAGGAACAATACTGGTGGAAAAGGATGAAGAAAGAGATCGCAATTTTCGTATCTTGATGCTTCACCTGTCAACAAGTTAAACAAAGCATCAGAAACCAACAGAATTGTTGCATACACGTTTCATTCCAAAATGAAAATGGGAGAAGATCACTATGGATTTTGTAGTAGAGCTTTCGCACAGTCAGAAGGGGCATAATGCTATATGGGTGATAGTAGATAGATTGACGAAATCTGCTCATTTCCTGCCAATCAGGAGCGACTACCCTCTAAACAAGTTAGTGCAACTCTACATAGATGAAATAATCAGACTTCATGGTATGTCGGTTTCGATAGTATTAGATCAGGATCCTAGATTTACATCCAAGTTCTGGCCCAACTTATAGAAGGCATTAGGTACTCGATATAATTTTAGCACGGCCTTTCACCCACAAACGGACAGACAATCAGAGAGGAAATCCAAACACTTGAAGATATGCTTAGAGTATGTGTCTTGGAATTCAAGGGGAGTTGGGATACGCACCTACCATTAGTGGAGTTTGCATATAATAACAGTTATCAGGCCAACATAGGGATGGCTCCATACGAAGCTCTCTATGGAAGAAAGTACAGAACTTTAGTGTGCTAGGACGAGATAGGTGAAAGGAAATTGATAGGTTCCGAGCTTGTCTAGATCACTACAGATAAGGTTAAAGTCATCAGGGACAAGCTTAAGATAGTAAGTGATAGACAAAAAGGCTATGCAGATAACCGCCATAAGGACCTTGAATTCGAAGCTGGTGATAAAGTATTTCTAAAGATATCCCTTTGGAAAGACATGCTTAGATTTGAAAAGCGTGGTAAGCTGAGTCCGCGCTATATTGGGCCTTATGAGATCGTAGAAAAAGTGAGATCCGTAGCGTATAGGCTGAAGCTACCACCACAACTAGAAAGGATTCATGACGTGTTTCATGTGTCCATCCTCCGCAAGTACATTCTAGATCCCTCCCATATACTCAAAGAGCAACCAGTAGAGCTAAGGGAGAACTTGACTTACGAAGAGGAACCAGTGCAGATTTTAGATCGCCAAGAGCAAGTCCTGCACAACAAAGTTATTTCCTTAATGGAAGTCTTGTGGCGAAATCACAAGGTCGAAGAAACTACTTGAAAGCATGAAGATCAAATGCATCGAAAATACCCTCACACTTTTCAATAGATAATGTGTTGTAAAATTTCAAGGATGAAATTTAAAAAACGATGGAGAATTTGCGATGTCCCTTTTCCAAATTCCGTATTGTAGAGAAAAAATTGTATAAACAATCTATATATATGTACTAAAATGCCCTCGATGAAAAATTAATAAAGTTATTAATTTGTCGAAATCGTGTAATCAAATTTTAATAGAATTTTCGAATAGATCGGAAACGGATTTGAATCCGATAAGTGACATGATGATTTATTAATGATATGAGATAAAATTTATGATCAAAGGATATTCAAAAAGAGTTAGAAGTGATTAGAATAATTGAATTGCATGAATGGTGAAATCTCATAAAAATTAGTATGCACAATATGAAATTTTGCAATCAAAGGAGGTATTTTGGTCAAAATAATATAGTGGCATGACATGTAATTAAGTAACAAATATCAAGGGCAATTATACAAGTGCATGGAGCCATACATATATAAGAGAAGTGTCATGAAAAATCTAGAGGAGAGAGGAGTGTTAGACGATAGAACAGGGGCTGTACAAAACCATCACCAGTAGCTTGTTTCACCAAATTTTTCATCATTTTTTAAGTGTAATCAAACCATCAAAGGTTGAGGAACAAGTCAAGAAAGGTTCCTAAGAAAACTCAACTCAAAAAGAAGAGGTAAGATTGAGTTTTGGATTGAAAATTTTGAGTAAAAGCTATCAAAAACAGTTTCATAACAACTTGTGATCTTAATCAAGTTTCCATGGTTTAATTCAAGGTTTTGAGCCATAAGACAAGTGGAGAAGCAAGGTAAGACATTAAGGAACACTTGGTAAGTGGTTTGGTTAAAAATTATTGTGAATTGAATGAGTTTTGAGGGTGGTTAGTAAGTATAAAAGTTGTTGAAAATTAATTGTTGTGATTGTGATTGAAGTTTGTGTGAGACATTTGACGATATGTTGAGATATATATTGCAATGCATATTGGTTATGTTAGGGTGAGATGATGTGAAGAAAATATGGTTGATTTGGTGTATAATATGGGCTGTTTTATATGAGTAAAAACATGAGAATTAGATGAAGTTAAAATGTTTGATGAAATGCTCCTAAATTCGGCTAACATAGAAATTTTTGCACCAATCTTGTTTTAATTCATTTTGATGAGTTTATGTGTTAGAAATCACGTCAGAATAATGTTAGTAATGTAAAAATAAGAGATGAAAGCATGGAATTAGAGATATGTCAATTTCAACCAAGAGAGTTTGAAATGAATGCAAGGCTGTCTTAAAATTGTACCAGATTTTTGGGCAATTTAGAGGGCTGTTATGGTGTTGAAAATTTTGTGAAAGTGAAGTGAGAAAGTTAAGCTTGAATATGTGTAAGTTTAGTCAAGAAATAATACCATTTAGATGAGTAAATTGTGTTAAAAGTTTGGATGAAATTAAGGGGCAATTAGTATATCAAAATTAGTGAAAATGGAATGTTATACCTGTCAAATTAAATAAAATGTTGTGTTAAGATGGTTGAAGTTAGAATTGGAATTGAATGTTGAATTCTAAAATCTGAATGTATAATATAGATGGAAACGAACGAAAAAAAAATCGAAAGAGAGTTAGGAAAGTGCGACTTGGGGAACAATCGAGCCATGTGAGTGTTAAACTTGTTCTTAAAACATTTTATGCAATTTAGTTTGAATCGAAATGTTTTATGAATATTTATTATTTATCTAGATAAATTTATAGTAAATGAAGACATGTTTTAGAGATTGATAGAAAAATTTAATAGATTTCGTTAGTTTATAAGAAACTTTATAAGTTAGAAAAATTTAATATAAAAATTTTGTAGATTTTACCTTCGAAAAGAAAAATTGAATTCAGAATTATCAGAAAGAAAATGTTATCAAACACTAATGGCTTACCCATCAGATTCAGATTATAGATCTTCAAATCTTAGATTTTAGATATCAGATTTCAGATTCGGATTTAGAACCGACCGGTATGCCTCATCGTATATGGCAAGTTTGTTGGGAGGGCAAGTCCTACTAATTTCGGAGGGATTGAGTCTGTCAAAGTCGAATCTGTTGAGTCATCCTTTACACGTGTGGGGTATTGTCTCCCTCCATGCTTGCAATGTAGCATTCCGCTGCGTGGCTGGGGGATGTCTCAGATAGATTGGTCACAGTGAGTGACGCTAGATAGTCGTCACGTGGCTTAGATTACGGTTTTGACCGTTAGATTTGTCACATGGAGACAAGTCGCCATGTGGTTAGATTTTATGGGGAACTCCATTGGTTTAGATTTTAGAAATAAAATACTTTTCAAAAATGAAATTTTTAGAAAGAAAGTTTTCAGAAAGATTTCAGAAGGATTTTAGAAAGACTTCAAAAGTTAATATATTTTAAGTCTTATAAAAATTACGCCTAAAAGAAAAGATTTCATAAGTTTATTGTTTCTAAAAAGAAAATTATTTTAGAAATAAACCCTTTTCAAAAAGAAGATATTTTTCACCAGGAGGTAGATTTTTAGAAGATACGTTTTAAATAAAAATTTAAACACTCACTGAGTTTTTTGGCTCATTATTTTTTATTTTACAAAAACCTCTCCCAAGTGCAAGTACAGATGAGTAGGGCGTTCGATCTCCTGTGGGCGATTAGGTAGACTAAAAAAGAAGATGATTTCTATGAATCCATTTAAAGCATATATGTAGAAATTTAAAGTCATGAATTGTGATATACCTTTTGTTTGTAAATTATTTTATGAAGTGTTTGATTTTAATATTATGTTATATGGTTTATAATTAAAATAAATTTTTGTTTTTCGTGACATATGCATATCTTTTAATGTGCTTAATTAAAACGTTAATATCATTATACTTGAAGGATGTTTTGAGATTGTATTTAAGATTTTTATGAATTTGAATTAATAAAGTTGTGGGTAGGGTTGTGGTTGATATGGCCTATGGCTTAAGGCCTGCAAGTAGAGAAAATGATGATTATAGGAGTGTATTTCTTCTTATAGTTGTTTTTGCAGAGTGGTATAGTCGGCATTACAGCCGTTATGCTGCCGAAATTTTTATAGAGTTACTTATAAAAAATTTGGAAAAAAAAAAGATGAAAAATTTCCCACCACTTCCGTAATATAAGAATTTATAAAATATTTTTAAAAAAAGTTAACGGCTTAGCTTCACGCATATTTTTCAGTCAGATTCAGATATCATCTGGAAAGCTACCGTGACATTACTGGCGAGCTTCCCAATGTACAGTAGTAGTTATAAAGTTCGGGGCTTATCAAATATTTTCAAAAGAACATCACTTTCAATCTACAAATGCATTATCAATGTTATAGATACTTAAAATATCCATAACTAATATTTTTAATAAAATTTTAGTATTCATTTTAAACATATTTTAAAATATATGAATATTGAATTTAAAATTTTCATAAGAACATACTGATAATAAACTTGAAAAGAAATCAATACTATCAAATAATACTTTTCTCAAAGATTGAATTGCACAACACCCCCCTCAGGTTTGCTCAAAAACAGATGGAAATATAGTTTTATTTTTATTACACAAAACCCCCATTATTAACTTAACTTTGGTTAACAATGAAGGGCATTTTGGTCTTCTCATAGGATCCATACTATCTCCACCGATCTGAGCGACTTACCATTATCGCCGGTCTTCATCGCCTCTCACCACCATTAAAACTCTTCATTTCTCTCTTCTCTCTCTCTTCCCTCTCTTCTTCCTCCACTCCACCGATCTGACCCACTCACCATCATCGCCGATCAACTTCATCACCTCTCACCCACCATTAAAACTTTTCATTTCTCTCCTCTCTCTCCTCTCTCTTCCTCCGGTTCATTCCTCCACTCCATCGATCTGAACTTCCCGTTCCTCCAATCTGTTCGTCTCCACCATCGTACAGCTCTATCACTCTCTTCCCTCTCCACCGTCGCGCAGATCTGGCTTCCCGTTCCTCCAATCTGTTCGTCTCCACCGTCGCACAGCTCTATCACTCTCTTCCCTCTCTACCGTCGCCCAGATCTGGCTTTCCGTTCCGATCTGGACGATGACGATGTATCTGTGTGTATGTTTGGATTTTATGTTTCTATGTTTGGTTTCTGTGTGTATGTTTGGATTTTATGTTTGTAGATGATGAAGATGGTTTTTTTTGGTGTTTGGTTTTCTGTGGTGGACGTGTGATGGAGTTGTGTGGACTGGAGAGGGAAGAGACGGAAGAGAGAAGAGAGAGTTTTATGTGTTTGGTTTGTGTGGTGAACCTGTGATGGAGCTGAATGAACTGGAGAGGGAAGAGAGAGTTTTCTGTGTTTGGTTTTCTGTGGTGGACGTGTGATGGAGCTGTATGGACTGGAGAGGGAAGAGACGAAAGAGAGAAGAGAGAGTTTTATGTGTTTGGTTTGTGTGGTGAACTTGTGATGAAGCTGAACGAGAAGCTGGACGGACCGGAGAGGGAAGAGAGGGAAGAGAGAAATGGAGAGTTTTCTGCGTTTGGTTTGCGTGGTGATCGGTGATGAAGTTGGCCGGCGATGGTGAGCGGGTGAGATGCTGAAGACAGTCATTTTCCAGATCTCGAGTGAAAGGACTAAATTGCCCTTCACTGAGTTAACGTTGACAAAAGTCAACGTTAACTATGGGGGTTTTGTGCAATAAAACCATAAGTATGTTTCCATCTGTTTTTGGACAAACCTGGGGGGAGTAACGTGCAATTCGCTCTTTCTCAAAACATAAGCAATTATTATTTCTCACAACATAATACAATTATAAATGTGCAATAATTTATAATCTATAAAATCAATTTATTAAATAAATAATTTATTTCCAATACATAATAAAAACTAAAATATACGTAAACATATTGAAAATCTCATTTTGATAAACCCCGAACCTGATTTTCTATTATATTCCATGTACCTGAGTAGGATAGGGAATATTGATCCAGCAATAGGGCCAAAGAATGATTTAAGACTTGATTAGGGTATAGAAAATTTTGGAGTTTGTTTCGGTGAAAAAATGAAAACTTTCAGTTAATAATATTTCTGGACGGAAATATTTTCGATTGAATAATGATTTTTGAAAAATAGCCTTAAGAATAAAAAATGCTTGAAATAGGTCATGGACCTTGAGGGAACTGAAACGAAATGAAACGGAATCCGTTTGATTGAGTTTCAGGAGATCCGAAAGATTTCAGTCAAATTGCACTATTTTTCGAATATTGAGTTTTCGTGACCTAAACCCTATTCAAAAATTTCACGAAGCATGGGACTGAGAGGTAAGGGACCTAATTAGAGTATTTCATGATCAATTGGAAGTTTAGATAACCGTGAGATATTTTCAAAATATTTTTCGGATTAAATAATATATTAAATTGTGAAAATTGAATTATAATTGCGTTTAGGTTAAATTTTTACTCAGATTTATTATTTTATGGTCTTAGAAATATTCGAATTGAGTTACGGTCAAATCGTAGGCCTCCAGTAGTATTATTTGAAGTTTATTATATTTTCATATCGCAAGTTGGATGTCGTTTGGTTGACCCCGATACGATTACAAAGTGATTAGGCGAGATTTACGTGTTAATCAAGCGAGGTGAGCTCATGGAATAAAGTAAAAGATATATTAATTCAACCAATGAGAAATGAGATAAGTGATTTAAAAAGTAGTGGCTATGGATGTGCCACGGGTCATCCATGGATTGGTTGAAGAAATAAGTTGACTAGGATGTGCCAAGTGGACCAATAGAATTGATTTTGGGGCACTAGTATAATTAGTGAAAATTTGAGGTGATAAAGTGAGATTTTCTTGAGGGATCTTTTAGTAATTGAGCAATAAAATATATATATGTGCAATTTTGTCTTATTTGGTGCATTTTGCTGTGAATTTAGACAGAAAAGAGAGAATTGCGTGAGAGAGAAAGAGTGGCCGTGAGGTGCACCGAGAGAGAGAGGGAGGAAGAGAAAAAGATCAGATCCGAATTTCACCGTGGTTTCTTCACGAAAGTTGTTTCTCGTCATCTCCTCTAGCTAACCCAACAAATTTGAAGTGAAGAGATCGCCTATTTGGTGAGTTATTTCAGTTTAAAGATTAATGTTTATATGAAACCTTTTTTTTTTTCTTTCGTTTCTTTTCGAATATGAGATTAGGGATGATAAGAGGGAGATGTGAGGATGATTTTGGTATGGTTTATGAGTGATTTGATTGAAAAAAAATAGATAAAACGAGAGAGGAAATCCGTGGTCAAAAATGGGTTTTTTATGGAGTTCTATTTCGTTTTCGATTCTAAGGCATTAAATGAATGTTTTAGAGGTTAGGAAATAATATTTTGAAGTTAGATTTCGAAAACAAAAAATTTAGGATCGATTTCGACGCTAAACGGACGAGTTGAAGTGCGGTTTTCGAAACCCTTCAAAACGCGTTCGTTTAACGTTCGAAACAGTTTATTTAATCACAGTTGAGTGTTAAAACACTAAAGGATTGATTTTTGAAGTTGTCGGTAGTCCGGAGCGAAAAGCGATTTTCATTAGTAAGCGAATCCGGTCGATGAAATTGAGTATACTAAGGTATTCCTAAGAAAAAATAAGTAGGATTTATGTAGAGAAAACGAATTTCGAAAACTTCGGTTGAATAGAAATTAAGATCCGAAAGTTTAGACGTAAAAGGGTATTAATAGGGATAAATGTGATTTTTATTGATTTTGAATATTATTTGAATGAGTTAAGTGACCCTAAATGGATATTTGATATTTTAAGGTAAAAGCGGAGACTTCCGGAGGCATACGGATAAGGATCGGATTCTATCTGAGGACGTATAATGAGTAGAACTACGAGTTTTTAACATTTATATTTTCTTAAAGTTTATTGTAAAGTTAAAAAAATTTATTATAAATCGTTATTCATTTATTAATTGAATTTATATTATAATTCTAACATAAAGATTTTAGTTTATTATGTATGTATGTGAGAATGTGCTATAATTAAATATTTTAGGCTTATTGCCTTGAAATTTAGAATATTTTAGTGTATTAAGAAAAAGAAATTTTAATGGCCTATTGTGGGGTCCCTTCCTGGGCTATCCCACCTATTCTAGGTATTGTCCCCACCACGGGATTTGCTGGCTAAGCCACACCTCCCCTAACTCAATTGTTACCCGGCTTGTAAGTTAAACACTTTTATCCGTGAGACCAGCGGTTCGTACCCAGCTTGCAAGTTAAACACTCTTATCCGTGAGACCAGCGGTTCGAGTGGCAGCTGGGGGAGGCGTGGCTTAGCCAACAAATCCTGTGATGGGGACAATACCTAGAATAGGTGGGACAGCCCGGGAAGGGACCCCACAATAAAAAGGCGCTTTTTTATTATGGGGTCCCTTCCCGGGCTGTCCCACCTATTCTTGGTATTGTCCCCACCACGGGATTTGCTGGCTAAGCCACACCTCCCCCAGCTGCCACTCGAACCGCTGGTCTCACAGATAAGAGTGTTTAACTTACAAGCTGAGTAAAAACTCAATCGGTACCCAGTTTGTAAGTTAAACACTCTTATCTGTGAGACCAGCGGTTCGAGTGGCAGCTGGGGGAGGCGTGGCTTAGCCAACAAATCTCGTGGTGGGGACAATACCAAGAAAAGGTGGGACAGCCCGGGAAGGGACCCCACAATAAAAAAACTCCTTGAAACTTCCGCATAATATTCTCATGCGTGATCTATGTATACTTAACTTAAAATGTCCGGAGTGTCCGAAAATAAAAAGCCCGAGAAGGGACCCTACACCTATGGTTTACCCTAACCCCAGTTTAGTACCCGGTCGAATGCCCTATGCGTGATACGGTAGATGAGAGGAAGTCAATCAGTGAGATTTGAGTCTAGTCGACTCTTGTGTGAGCGAGGCATGAGTGATCCGTATATACGTATAGGGTAGTGTAGTTGGTCCGCAGCGTGAGCCCACTTTCGACGACTACACATGGTAGATCCCCACTCCTAATGGCTAGCTAGATTTTATATGCTACCACGCCAGGAATAGATATTCCCTAGGTTACCATTCAAGCAAGCATCAGAAAAGATTTTAAGAAAAGATTTCTTAATGAGTTACCGGAATAATTTTCAGATTATGATTTATCAAGTATTTCAAAAAAATACTTTTAGTTATGAAATGTCTTTGGGAAAAATTTAGAAATTTTAAAATAAGAAATTTAGTTTATAAAGATTATACCACTCATTGAGTATAAACTCACAATTTTCTTTAAATGTTTTTCTTAAAAATTCTCCCACAGGTGCAGGAGCTAGTCGTCCAGTCGACGAGGTTCAGTCAGACGTGTAGGCGGACGTATAGGACGACACCTACTACATGTGTATATTTTGTTATTTTGATCATGTATATGTTAATGTACATAGTTGTAAATATTTTGTAAAAATAGTGAATGCATTAATTAAAAATGTTTTATTAAACTTTTATGAAATTCAGTTTTCAGATTTTATTTACCTGCTTGTGGTTGAGTTGTGAGAAAGGAGCCGGAGGCTCCAGAAGTTTAGAATTGAATTTCATAAAAGTGTTTTTATAAACTGTATTTGAAACTTGCAGGGTGGTATAGTTTAGAAAATAAACGGCATGCTGCCGAAATTTTTAATAAAAAAGCGAAAAAAATTTTTATCACTGTTACCTTATAAAAGAAGTTAAAATATCTAGTTAAATGATTTTTTGGCGCCTTGATGGGATTCCTCCGGGCTGAGTGTAGGGTTCGTGGGAATTCTTTCGGGGTGCTACAGGATCTTTTTTGGATCCAGAGGAGGGATTCGGAAAAGGTCCCGTCACATTTTATTCATTTTCAAATCTTCAATCAATTTATATGTAAAATTGTATAACTCGATTTCCAAATGTAAATATAATTATTAAAATATATATTTTATAATCAAATCATAAATCATAATACAAAATCAATAAATCAATAAACTAATTAAATATTTTTTTTCTAATAATACTTAAACAAATAAAATTTGAAATATATATAAACTTTATTTTTTTTCAATCGTAAAACATAATTTATAATCTATAAATCAATTAACTCAACTAATTATTTACTTGAAATAAATAATAAATTCTGAAATATAAATAAACATAACTCAATAAATTTAATTGAAAATAAAACTATCCACTCACATAACTCATTTGCCTATTTCTGGATCTAAAACGCATTCTATTCTGATTTTCTCATCACCATAGATCCACCCTAAATCCATATAAAACTCAATTTATAACTTATAGAAAAATAAACTAATATTTTGAAATCCAAATCCTATTAAAATAAACTTACTTATCTTGATAAATCGGACCCCAAATATTTTTCTTTTCTTTTCTTCTTCCCTTCCTCCTTCTTGGCTTCTCCTTTTTTTTTTTTGTTTTTTCGTTTCGTTTGCTTATGTCTTACCGAGAACACACACACACACACACACACACACACATATATATATATATATATATAGTATTTCATCCTTATCCATCTCTCATGTGCCATCTCTTCTTCTTCTTCTTCTTTTTTTTTTTTCTATTATTTTATTATTATTATTATTTTCCATCACAATCCACTAACATATATATATTTTCAATGGATCCCACCACTAACATATTTATATATTTTTTCAATGGGTCCCACCATTAACATATATAATATATATTTATATTATTATTATTAAAAAAAATCTCAACCATCGTTTGATTTTTTTAAACACATGTAAATTTTTGTTTTCTGCTGCTATGGCTTTTTTCTTTTAGCCAAACTTTCTTAATTTCTTTTAAAAATATTCTCCAATTGGATATTTATCCAGAAACTTGTACTTCTAAAACTTGAACTAGACCAAATGAATAACAATAAATTGAATATCAATTAATCTATTTGGCCCAGTTAGATTGGGGCCTCACAAATCATCCCCCTTTTATGAAATTTCATCCTTAAAATTTAGGAATCATCTCAGCTCAAAATACCTTACTTTAAAGTTATTGGTTTCATTTAATCGTCAATGACCACAATAATTTTTATTCTAAATAAATCTTCAATTTTTTCACATACATAAAATCGTATATTCTACACTATAACAATTCACACCTATACAAATAATCATTAATCAAAGCTCTTCAATAATCATAATTGTACCCTTATAAAATATTCCATAAATTTCTTTACAATAATATCCAAAATCATAACACTTAATACCTAAATAGAATATCATTAAACAAAATTCTTCAATTAACATTCTCAACAACAATCATACTCGTATAATTCTGAATAATCACATCTACAACTATTCTGAATAATAAATATTTATACTATTCCAAATAATAATTATTTTCCTCTTTATCATTTTCAATAATATACCAAACTTAATAAATCATTCCCCTATAACTCTTATACTTCCTCTAGCTTTCAAATAATAAATCTACATCAATGAATAATTAATCACACATTTTTCACTTTTAGGTGACATTCTCTCATTGGCTAATTTCACATGATATGGATCACCATTTTGGACCTCTTTATGTCACTCTTTTATTGGTTCAATGTGTATGACATGAACTTGTGTTTCTGGGTGACAATTCCTAGTGAAATGTCTACTTTACCCTTTAATGTATTTAATTCACATTCATGTCTAAATAAATTCCAAAAATATTCCATGGTTCTCCAATCATTAAATTGACCATGTAATACTCTAATTAAATATAAGACCTCTCAATTGCATACTTATTACTTTGTCACTTATCACATATGCATTGTTTCATCTTCCCATTTCACGCCATGTGTCTCATGCATTCATTCACGCTTTATGATTTCCTATTTCCGTATTCGAAATCATTTTCGATTCATCTTGAAATTATACTAGAATTCAATTTACATACCCGAACATTTTACTAAAATTCAATTACACATCCGAACTATTCGAAATTTCTATCTAAACTTAATTTACATATTCATACTATCCGGGAATTCTATCGAAACTTAATTTACATATCCAGATTATTCGGGAATTATATTTTAACCCAATTTATCATTTTCGAACTTTTCAAAAATTTTATTAATTACTTCCTAACTGCCTAGGAATCATACTGAAAATTCAATTTTCACACCTGAGCACTTTTAAGTTATTTCATTACTCCATAAATACTAAATACGGTATATGTATGATACTAAGATTGGAAGAGATATTTTCGTCCAACAAACTTCGGATCACTTACAATCTCTTCGAATGGACTTTTCCTTGATCTGCTTCAGTTTCATTTACCGTTAATACTAATTTCAAAATTTTTGATTTGCGAGGTTTACTTTTCGAAAATTACTATTCATACGAACACTTTTCGTTCGAAATACTATTCACATAAAATTACTATTCATCAATAAAATCACTTTTAACAATTTTTGGGGTTCATTTTCTAAAAATCACTATTCACTTAAAAATATTATTTATTTAAAAATACTATTTATACGAAAATTTTATTCATCATAAAAGGAGAAAATTCTAAGCTTTACAATTCACCCCTCCTTATAAAATTTTCGTCCTCGAAATTTGTCTATTGTCTTTATTTGATACGTTTCTCATTCCAATAGTCGATTATTGGATATTTTTTATTTTATTCTCCTACATTATTCAAAATCATAGCATATGACATCAATACTAACCATTCTCATAAATCACACAAGATCATAGTCTATGACATCAATACTAATCATGTAACACCCTCTCCCGAAAATGTTACTATTCCTGTGTTCAGAACAAAGAAATGTTCTAATGTGCCCTTTGGAAAGAAAGAAAAAGGATTATTAAGTAATTTAAGTGAAATAGTTAAAAGTGTAAAATTTTGAAAGTTTAATGAAATGAGTGGAATTTTTAGAAGTTAAGGGGCTTAAACGAAATTTGTTAGATATTTTAACAGAATTCTCTAGAATCAGTGGCAATCTTGTAATTTTGAGGAACAGTCAGCTTGGATTCGCGCCTATAAATAGGTGTGTGCTGCGTTGGTTTGAAAAAAAAAAGAAGGGTAAGAAAAGGCAGAGTAAAGAGAGAAAAAAAAAAGGCAGAGTGAGGAGAGAGAGAAAGAGAAGGAAGAGAGAGAGTGAGAGCTCGCATGAGTAGAGCTGGAGCAAGATTAATCCAGTTTAAGTAATTTCCCAAGAGGTAAGGTTTTAGTTTATGAATTTATTTATGAAAATTGAAAGAGAAATATTTATATGCATGCTGCGCTAGTGAGGTAGAGAGCTGAGCTAGTAAGCTAGAGAGCTGAGCTCGTTAGCTAGAGAGCTGAGCTAGTGAGGTAGAGAGCTAAGCTAGTAAGCTAGAGAGCTGAGCTCATTAGCTAGAGAGCTGAGCTAGTGAGCTAGATAGCTGAGCTAGAGAGTTGAGCTAGTCAGCTATGGAGCTGAGCTCGTTAGCTAGAGAGCTGAGCTCGTTAGCTAGAGAGCTGAGCTAGTGAGCTAGAGAGCTGAGCTCGTTAGCTAGAGAGCTGAGCTCATTAGCTAGAGAGCTGAGCTAGTCAGCTAGGGAGCTGAGCTAGTTAGCTAGGGAGCTGAGCTAGTGAGCTAGAGAGCTGAGTTAGATTGCTGAGCTAGTGAGCTAGAGAGCTGAGCTAGTGAGCTAGAGAGTTGAGCTAGTCAGCTAGGGAGCTGAGCTAGTGAGCTAGGGAGCTGAGCTAGTGAGCTAGTGAGTTAGAGAGCTGAGCTAGTGAGCTAGATAGCTGAGCTAGAGAGTTGAGCTAGTCAGCTAGGGAGCTGAGCTAGATAGCTGAGCTAGTGAGCTAGAGAGCTAGTGAGCTAGTGAGCTAGATAGCTAGTGAGCTAGTGAGCTAGATAGCTGAGCTACTGAGCTAGATAGCTGAGCTAGTGAGTTAGAGAACTGAGTTAGTGAGCTAGATAGCTGAGCTAGAGAGTTGAGCTAGTAAGCTAGAAAGCTGAGTTAGATAGTTGAGCTAGTGAGCTAGATAGCTGAGCTAGAGAGTTGAACTAGTCAGCTAGGGAGCTGAGCTAGTTAGCTAGAGAGCTGAGTTAGATAGCTGAGCTAGTGAGCTAGTGAGCTAGAGAGCTGAGTTAGATAGCTGAGCTAGTGAGCTAGTGAGCTAGATAGCTGAGCTAGAGAGTTGAGCTAGTCAGCTAGGGAGCTGAGCTAGTCAGCTAGAGAGCTGAGTTAGATAGCTGAGCTAGTGAGCTAAAAAGCTGAGCTAGTGAGCTAGATAGCTGAGCTAGTGAGCTAGAGTGCTGAGCTAGTGAGCTAGGGAGCTGAGCTAGTCAGCTAGGGCGCTGAGCTAGTAAGCTAGAGAGCTGAGTTAGATAGCTGAGCTAGTGAGCTAGAGAGCTGAGTTAGAGAGCTAGAGCTGAGAGCTAGCTAGCTAGAGCTAGAGCTGGGAGCTAGAGCGAGCTAGAGCAGAAAGCAGCAAGCTAGAGAAGGACTTTGAGCAGCGAGCTAAGGAGGTCGCTGAGGTAGTAAGCATCCAGTGAAATGTGATGTTTATTTAAGTTTATTTTTATACATATTATCAATTGAGTATTCATAATTTCAATATTCTATTATGGTGGTCTGATGACTAATTGAATAAGTTGATTAGCATGTGTTTATTTTATAAAATGCATGTGTAGTTGCAGAATAATTAAAGTTAGGGAACTACGAGGGCTTTGATCCCAATGATGAATTGGGTACGTAGGCGTTTGAGAGATTAACTTAAACTCAAGCCCAAATAAAATAAAATAAGTATTTCAGTATGCTTTTAATTTATGTGATGCATATGAGCTACAAAAGTATATATAGAAATTTTCTATATTATAGAAATAAAGCAAGTTATTTATATTTATTTGCATGTCAGTAAGATGCATGTGAGAAAAGATTTTAAGAAAAGATTTCAGAAAGTATTTTAGAAAAAGATTTCTTAATGAGTTTTCGAAAGAATTTTCAGATTATGATATATAAAGTAATTCAGAAAAATACTTTTAGTTATGTCTTTGAGGAAATTTTTTTTTTTTTTTTTTTAGTTAGTTTTATCAAAAGCATTTTATTACACCTATGGTTTACCCTAGCCCCCAGAGAGCCCAGTTGAGTACCCTATGAGTGTACGGTAGATGTGAGAGGGTCACTAACTGAGAAAGGAGTCTGGTCGACTCCAGAGAGAGAGAGTCAATTGAGTCACCCTCTGCACGTATAAGGGTAGTGTAGTTACGATCGATTGCGAAAGGGTAACGCGTGCCCAGAGTTTACGCATCGGCGACTACATAGGGCAATTTCCCTCATTCCTAGTGGTTAGCTAGAGACTTAATGCTACCACGTCAGGAGTAGTTTCCCTGGGTTGCCATTAAGGCGAGATAAGAGAAAAGTAATAAGAGAAAAGTTTTGGAAAGAAATTCAAAAATGAATTTCAGAAATAGTTTTCGAAATAGTTTTCTAAAAAGTATTTTAGAAAAAATATAAAACTATTTTCTGTAGTATATTAAAGTATTATTCTCATTGAATTTATGTTGCCATGCTTTTGTATTGTGTATAAAATCCTCCCCAAGTGCGAGTTCAGGAGTTTTCAGGTACCCTGTGCGCCATGCAGATTATGTTGGTTCCAACCATCAACGCAGTATAGTTCTTGTTATATAAAGATAGTACTGATAGTTTTTATCATGAAATTTTTATAAATTTCAGATTTATAAACTTATGCAACAACAATATATATATATATATATATATTTTTGGATAATTGCATATTTTCAGAAAGTTGTATATTTAGGATTTATGAGAAAAAAATTTTTAGGCTCATAATCAAGGATAGTTAACAGTTAAGGGTTCGCTCCATGAGGTCCTTTTGGATCAAAATAGATAGACTCCAGAAGGGGCTCATGGGTGCCCTGTAGGGTCGCCGAATTTAGAGTAGGAATTTGGGGCAGGTCCTGTCAAATCATTCTCATATATTACTCAAAATCATAGCCTATGACACCAATGCTATATTTCTTGCATATAAATCTCATTCAATTATTTCAAAATTCAGGTCTACTGATCCATACTCAAATAGAGTATTAAATACCATACTTCCGCTGCACAGCTATGATATTCAACGGATATACTTTACACCCTTAGTAACACCATAAAATAAATATACAATTTTCCACATATCTCAAAAATCACTATGAACCATATTCTACATTTCAGACTTTCAGTTATCTAAAACTCCAAGTCATAAATATTCAAATACCTCATCTGTAATCCATATCGTCACCTAATATTTTAATCATAACTATCTCCAAGTAACTTTTCCAAATTCAATTATACCGAAAACAATCATTATTAAAAGATACTTTAATCTTAATTTACTATAGGAGACTAGTAATAATTCACAACATTACTTCTCTTAATATCTCACTTCTCCAAATGAATATATAAATCCTTCATCAACATTTCTTTATAATTCTACCCAAATAATTATAAAATAATAATCAAATTATCCCATAAGGAACCTTAAACAACAAATATTTAATAATTACTATCAATGTATCAACACCAGCACAAATAATTATCTATATCATATTCATCACTAATAGCAATAGGTTTCCACCAAAAATACTTTTAACTATTAATACTGGATTAAAATCCAACAATATTATAACTAGATCTCAATCTTATATGAACCCATAAATTTCCTTATAATCACAATTAGATTCGAAATCAAATCTTAAAAGCATAATATTATATAACGATTAAATCTAACTCTTAAAATCTTTACAAAGGAAACTTAAACCGTTAAATTCCATCTATATTCAATTATGGAAAAATTTGTCCATATATAACAACTTAATCTCATCTTATCAAATTTATTGATTAGAAACTTATCTAAACATCATGGACTTGAATTGCATAGGATCTACTTTATCTATTATCCTTCTGATTGATTCTATAAACTTTTATGATTCATAATATCACTATTTCCAAACTCCATAATTTATGCTAAATAGTAATCAAACAAAATAACATCATATTTATTTTAATTGATCAAAACATAAGATCATATCATCTAAACCCATCAAAACTCAATCGCCAAATTATCATATAAACTCTTAATTTGCAAACAATTCAATGTCATGAACAACCATAATTTCATGGCATATTCAGTAGTTACATAATCGATATACTTATCACCAATATATATTCCAATCAAGTCAATATATTCATCACTAATTAACGTCATCAAGAAAACATTATACTTTTCGTATAGTCGAATCATATAACCATCAAGTCATCACAATATATTTGTTTTTGCATAAGAACCAATAAATTAGGTTATACCAATATAACATATTCAACCGACTATCCTCAAACTATGTCAGTCGATAAGAAGCATACATATGAGTACCTAAATATCTCAGTCATAGTGAATATATAAAAATCATTCGCTTAAATCATTCTCTTAAAAATATTTAGGATGCCTTATAATTGTAAAAACATCCTCATGACTACCTAGGGACCTAGCTTATGGGGACATTAACTTACTTGTCTACATATTCATCCTCCGGTGCAGGTGCTTCGGTGGTTGCTCTACTCATAGTGAGGGCGACCTCGATGATGCAAAAAACAATATCATGTATTTTTGGAGAAATACTTAAATATTTTCAAAATTGGATCATACTATGAAAACATTTCAAATCTTTCAAACATCTTTCAAAAACCTAATCATAGCTCTGATACCAACACTGACGAGACCCGCCTGGAATTTACTTTTCCAAAGCTCTCGTGATCCCACCGAGCACCCCACGGAACTCTTCTGGACTCTACTAGTAAGGCCAGAAGAACTCTGTGGAGTAAGCCCTTAAACTTAATCATTTCATAAACATATGAATTATCAATCATAAAAAATTCTTTTTACATAATATAGATTTTATAGAAAAAATTTGATAACACAACGGCTGTTTTTCACAATTTTCCAAAATTTCAAATCATCTGAAAAACAACTCAATAACACTTTAATATTTCAAACAACAATCTCCATTACTATGTTGGACCTCCGGTCCATCTCAAAACCATTAGCTAGCCACAATAGATTTAATTTAACAAAATCATTTCAAATTCAAAAACATAATTTCATGCAAGAAATCAAACATTTATACATATCCCAAAATGTTTACATTATATATATATGCATCAAATCATTTCATTTAGATAAATACATCGTATCACCACAATCGTGGTAAAATTTATAAAATGCTTTACAGTCAAAGCTAGGTACATGCATAAATTTTCAATTAAATTTAAATATGCAAGTGTGACTTGACAGAACATCATCCATGACCAGCTTACCTAATCTGAGGTGGGAGAGCGAGCACCCTGACAGTTGGTTCCTGCACCTAGAGAGGTTTTCATAAAACATAAAACAAAGAGCGGTGAACCAAATGAGCTCAATGAGTGGTAAGATTTTTCTATTAAAAACTCTTTCTTTTCAAAGTACCTCCCAAAAGCACTTTAAAAAAATTATTTTATTTTCTAAATAAATAATTTATTTTCAATACATAATAAAAACTGAAATATATGTAAACATATTGAAAATCTTATTTTATTCATTTTCAAATCTTAAATCATTTTATATGCAAAATTGTATAACTCGATTTCTAAATATAAATGTAATTGTCAAAATACATATTTTATAATCAAATCATTAATCATAATACAAATCAATAAATCAATAAACTAATTAAATAATTTTCTTCTAATAATACTTAAATAAATAAAATTTGAAACATATATAAACTTTTCTTTCAATCGTAAAACATAATTTATAATCTATAAAATCAATTAACTCAACTAATTATTTACTTAAAATAAATAATAAATTCTGAAATATAAATAAACATAACTCAATAAATTTAATTGAAAATAAAACTATCTACTCACATAACTCATTTGCTTATTTTTGGATCTAAAACACGTTTCCTTATGATTTTCTCATCATTCTGGATCCACCCTAAAATCATATAAAACCCAATTTATAACTTATAGAAAAATAAACTAATTTTCTGAAATTCAAATTCTATTAAAATAAATTTACTTATTTGGATAAATCGGACCCCAAATATTTTTCTTTTCTTTTCTTTTCTTCTTCCCTTCCTCCTTCTTGGCTTTTCCTTTTTTTTTTTTTTCTTCTTTTCGTTTCGTTTGCTTATGTTTTGCCAAGAATATATATATATATATATATATATATATACATACATATATATATACTATTTCATCTTTATCCATCTCTCATGCACCGTCTCTTGTTTTTTTTTTTCTATTATTTTATTATTATTTTTTCTCTACCACAATCCACTAGCATATATATATTTTTTGAATGGGTCCCACTACTAACATATATTTATATTATTATTATATTTATTATTATTAAAAAAAATCTCAACCAGTGTTTGATTTTTTTAAACATATGTAAATTTTCGTTTTCTACCCCTATGATATTTTTCCTTTTAGCCCGACCTTCTTAATTTCTTTTAAAAATAACCTCCAATTGGATATTTATCAAGAAACTTTTGTACTTTTAAAACTTGAACCAGACCAAATGAATAACAATAAATTGAATTTCAATTAATCTCTTGGGTCCAATTAGATTGGGGCCTTACAATTCATTCATTCTCCACACCCCCCCCAAACGAAATTTAAGAATTATCTCAGCTCAAAATATCTTACTCTAAAGTCATTGATTTCATTTAATCATCAATGACCATAATAATTTTTATTCTAAATAAATATTCAATTTTTTCACATACATAAGATCGTATATTCTACACTATAACAATTCACACCTATATAAATCATCATTAACCAGAGTTCTCCAATAATCATAATTGTACCCTTATAGAATATTCCATAAATTTGTTTATATATAATATCCATAACCATAACACTTAACAACTAAATAAAATATCATTGAACAAAATTCTTCAATTAAAATCTTCAACAACAATCATACTCGTATAATTTTGAACAATCATACCTATAACTATTCTGAATAATAAATATTTATACTATTCTAAATAATTATTTTCCTTTTTAACACTTCCAATAATGTACAAAACTTAATAAATCATTCCCTATAACTCTTATACTTCTTTTAACTTCCGAATAATAAATCAATATACACTAATGAATAATTAATCACACATTTTTCACTTTTAGGTGGTACTTTCTCATTGGCTAATTTCACATGACATGGATCACCATTTTGGACCTCCTTGTGTCACTCTTTCATTGGTTCATTTTGCATGATATGAATTTGTGTTTCTTGATGACAATTTCTTAGTGAAATGTTTACTTTGCCCTTCAATGTATTTAATTTATATTCATGCCTAAATAAATTCAAAAAATAGTTCATGATCATCCAATAATTAAATTGACCATATAATACTCTAATTAGATATAAGACCTCTCAATTGTATACTTATCACTTTGCCACTTGTCTCATATGCATTGCTTTATCCTCCCATTTCACGCCACATGTCTCATGCATTCATTAACACTTTATGATTTCCTATTTTCGTTTTCGAAATCATTTCTGATTCATCCGAAAGTTATATTAGAATTCAATTTACATACCCGAAAATTTTACTAAAAAACGATTACACATACGAACTATCTGAGAAGTCTATCGGAACTCAATTTACACATTCATATTATCCAAGAATTCTAACAGAACTTAATTTATATATCTGAACTATCTGGGAATTCTAGTATAACCCAATTTATCATTTTCGAACATTTCAAAAATTTTATTAATTACTTCCGGACTGCCCGGGAATCATACTGAAAATTCAATTTTTACACGTAAGTACTTTTAAGTTAATTCATTACTCCATAAGTACTAAATACAATATATGTACGATACTAAGATTGGAAGGGATATTTTCGTCCAATAAACTTCAGATCACTTATAATCTCTTCAAATTGACTTATCTTTTATCCGTTTTAGTTTCATTTACCATTAATACTAATTTCAAAACTTTTGATTTGCGAGGTCCACTTTTCAAAAGTTACTATTAACATGGACACTTTTTATTCGAAAATGCTATTCACACATAATTACTATTAATGAAAAAATCACTTTTAACGATTTCTGGGGTTCGTTTTCAAAAATCACTATTCACTCAAAAATACTATTCATAAAAAAATTTTATTCCTCATAAAAGAATAAAATTCTGGGCTTTACAAAGAGATAAAGTTTGAGATAGATTTGGCTCTAAGAACTGAGCCAAGCTAAATCACTCCTTATAGGATGGCACCAACAGAGTTGAAAGAGTTGAAGATACATATGAAAGAATTGCTAGATAAGGATTTTGTAAGACCTAGTACCTCACCATAGGGGGCTCCAGTTTTGTTTGTCAAGAAGAAGGATGGGAGCTTAAGGTTATGTATTGACTATAGACAACTGAATTAGTTGACAATACGGAATCGGTATCCACTTCCGAGAATTGATTATTTGTTTGACTAGTTATAAGGATCCAGAGTGTATTCGAAGATTGATTTGAGATCGGGTTATCATCAGCTAAAAGTTCGTAAGGAAAATATTCTGAAGACTGCCTTCAAGACCCGTTATGGGCATTATGAGTTTTTAGTAATTCACTTTGGATTGACGAATGCCCCAGCCGCGTTCATGGACCTGATGGGTAGGGTCTTCTAAGCTTACTTGGATAAGTTCATGATTGTGTTCATTGATGACATCTTAATGTATTCAGGTTGTAAAACCCCAGATTCTAAGCTTTAAGAAAAGTACTTTTCGATGAATAGTATTAGCAAAGAAGTCAGTTCGAAAATGGCATTAGGGAGTAATTCTGGATCCAGCTAGACATTTAGGACCAAGATGAGAGGCATACAGGATAGATGTATTGATTTTGTAAGAAATAAAAATTTTTTATGAATAGTACATTCGGATGAATAGTGATTTTTTCGAAAAGGATCTGATTTGATGTTTATAACTGAAAATTTGAAATGTATGATCTAGGATATTATTTTTATAGAAAAGCAAAGATTTTTGGTGAATACTATTTTCAGACAGAAAGTTTTTAAATAAATAGTGATTTTTTGAAAAATAACCTAAGAGGTTGAAAACGTCCAGAATAAGTAGAAGAGTGTAGAGAAATTGAAACGGATCGAAACAGAGTCCGTTTGGTTAAGTTTTAAGTGGTCCAAAGGTAAATGTATGAAAACGCCCTTTATGGACGGAAATGAGTTTTAGTGAATTCTAGCCCAAACAAATTTTACATAAAGCATGAGAATTATTAATAAGGGACCCAATTAGAATATTTCATGGTCAATTTGAAGATTTGATGATCATAAAATATTTTTAGAATTTATTTAATTATGATTATATAAAATTAATAAATTAAGGGCAAAAAGGAAATTTTATATATATAGAGGAAATTAGTATGTAAAGTATGATTCATGTCACATAAAAGGAGCAATGAAAGAGTGACAAATGGAGGGTTAAGATAGTGATCCATACCATACTAGATGCACCAATAAAAACATGCCACATTCTAATTAAAAAGATAGATATACTTTTATGGATAAATTAAGTAAAGACAAGTGACAGGCCCCTTTCTAACTACTAGCTAGGCGACCTGCCCGGCAACCCCACGGTGGCACCCCAGTCGAGATCTGCCCTGACTGGAAAGTTCCCGTGAAGCTAAGCCTCTTTTCTTTGCTAAAATACTTGAAATCCTTTTGATTCTGAAAAAGAGTGGGAATTTTGTTCGTTGAAAATAACTTTATGAAAATAGGATTTTCACAGAAAACCGGCAGCACAACGGCTGTTTTTCTAAAATTCCACCCTGTAAAATATCTCATAAAACCTGTATCATTATATTCACAAACAATTTCTATAATCAATAGGCCTCCGGCCATTTTCAAACTCATAATCATGCAATTAAGCGGAAGTAACTTGAATAAATCTTAAAAACGACATGCATGATATTTACATAAAATCCTTAACTCAAAATAATATTTTTCAAAACTAGAGAATCTGGAAAATGATAGTAAATACAATACATGATGTTATGCTAGAAAATAGTGCAATCTGGTCACACGTGTCTAGCTGGCCTGTCCGTCCGAAGGAGATACGTCAACCGCGCTACTCGCACCTGCACCTGAGGGAGGATTTTAAAGAAACAGGAAAACAGTGGTGAGAATAACTCAGTGAGTGGGTAAGTTTATCATAAACTATACTTTTGCTTAAAAATACTATTCCTCCCAAAAATAGATTGGAAAACTATTACTTACTTACTTTTCCTGAAAACTGTAAACTCGTTTAAAAGCTGCGAAAGTTATTCATCAAACTTTTCTTAAAACTTTTCTTATTTTCTTACTAGCCTTATCTGGCAACCCAGGGAAATCTTGTCCTTCGTGCGGTGCGAAGACACGCCACTAGGATAGGGGAACTCTCACCATGTGTAGTCGCCGATGTGGATACAACTCTGGGATCGCGAATCCCTCCAACATCAGGCAGATCTACACTATCCCATACGTGCAGAGGGTGACTGACAGACTCGATCCCCCCAAGGTTAGTAACTCCCCCCAACTACCGTACACGTATGGAATACTTTCGGCCGGGTGTAATCTTAGGGCTAGGGTAAACCATAGGCATATATAAAATGAAATCTCGGCAATATGCTGTAATATTGCAAATTAACTTTCACAAATACTATCTCTATGCATGTATATAATTTCAACTTGCTCAATTACTTTACTGAAGAATATAAACATATTCATAGCATAAACTTTAAAGCTATACATGCATTTATAGATGATAAACTGAAAACTATAAACTTTTACTAGAATCTCAAAACCTTTTTCTTGCTAAAACTGATTGCATTCAATAACAAAATGTATGAAAACTTTTAAAAAACCACACTCACAACTTGCTTCCAAAATACTTATCACCGTTTCCTGTTACGGCTCTCGTTCGATTCCCGATTCACCTACAATTGATTTCGATCGAGATGTCATTAAAACATAATTCGTGCGCAACTAAACTTTAAGCCATACGAGGATTTATAAACACAATAATTCAAGTGATTATCCTCGTACGATAACAAAACGGATAATTCATATTCGCACGCGAAAACTATTTCAAACCGATTCGATATCATGACTTAAAAATATTCGAAACTTTGCGGTTATAAAACCAATAACTAAGCCAATCGAATCTAATATACCATCATCAAAATCAGATTTCAATGAAGTCGCTAAATTAAAGATTCGAAATTATACGACGAACTTAAAGCTTACGCGATTTCACTAATCATCGAGATTTATCAATTTTACGCGTTTCGCGCGATTTCTTTGTTTCCACTTAAACTTATCGTTAATAACAGCTCGTGACTTTACTTAAACACTTTAACGGGCTTAATAATAAACTCGGGGCAACGAGCTAACATCATATTTACTTTGATAGTCAACAATGAAAATCACAAACTAACAACGCTCGCATTCGCGGAATATTCAACCGAATCTCTCAGAAACGGTTTCTAAATATCCGAACGATTACCCGACACTTTATAACACTTTCATATTGTCCATTTTCCACGACAACGAACGCGAAACCAAAAACATATTTCAACAGCCCCTACACCTCTCATAACAGCCCATATACAAAACTCGCAACGAATACGATCGTTTACCAAATCATTCAAAACCAACCGAAACAACAAAACAAACGAACCTCCGCATTAACGAGGTTCCCAATCCTAGTCCCAAGCATAATATCATCATTTATCTCAACTCAATTCATATATTCACATTACTAATTACTCAAAACACTTTCAAAATGGAATGGGCAGCAATTACCCAAGAAGCGAGCTGTTCACCGCTTCGAAACGGCTTCCGAACGGCGATGAAACTCTCGTGACAGCAAGCTTCTTCTTCCACCAGTCACTGACTTCGCTTCCTTCTGCTTCCTTTCAGCTCTGAAATGATGCACTTGAATAAACTTGACAGCAGCAACTTACGAAGACAGCACACAGCAGAAATCGGTAGCAAGACAGCACGGCGACAGCAATGTGACAGTAGCTTCCCTTCGCCGGCAGCAGCTCACGCTAACAGCACCTTGTTCAACAGCGGCGACAGCACACAGCAAAGGCAGCGCCAGCAACAGCAGCTTCGCGACAGCAGCAGCTTCCTCAACGGTGACAGCACCTACTTCAGCTCACGCAGCACTAGACAGCAACGGCAGCAAGACAGTTTCAGCTCATGCTTAATAGCAGTAGCCTTCACGTCCAGACAGCAGCAACCTTCACGTCCAGACAGCAAAGGCAGCACGGCAGCACGCTCCTCAGGCCTGACAGCAGCTCACCTTCACGCCCAACAGCAGTAGCTCGACAGCACCTGGCGACAGCACTTGGCAGCACGGCAGCTGACTTTGACAGCTTCACGCCAGCACAAGGCAGCGACGGCAGCAGCTCGAGCACGGCTTCAGCACTTGATTCACGGTGACAACACAGCAGCAACTGGACAACTCACGCCATCAGCTCTTCACGCCAGCAGCAAGGACGACAGCACCTTCCCTTCGCCGACAGCAGCTCACGCTGATAGCACACAGCAAAGGCAGCAATGGCAGTCGGTCAGCTCACGGCAGCAAGCTCACCACTTCTCAGCAGCTGATCGCCTCACCTTACTTGCATGCATGGACCGATTCTCTTCTTAGCTTGATTGAAGAACATAAGCAGCTGCTAACCTGGAAGAATGGCTCACAGATCTGGTATTATCTCCCACATGCAGCTCTCATTCTCGCTCTCTCTCCTTTTAGCTCACAATCTCTTGCTTGCATGCAGTGCTTCTTGTTTCAGATCTGTTCTCGATTCCTTCTTCTTCCATGAGCAGCAGCTCACCTTCTCTTGATTGCATGCACAATTTGCTTGATCCAGCTGGTTCCTAGCTCACCCAGATGTTGCATGCAGCTGCTGGATTGAAGGTGTTATCGCTCCTCTCATCCCTTGCAGCTCACGGCTTCAACTTTCAGCTCACGATCTTCCTCTTGGTTCCGATCTGCTCCTCGGTTTCTTTGCTTCTTTCACCAGATGCAAATGATGCTCTCGGTCCCCGTTTGTCTATTTTTTTTCACTCTCGTATTCTCTCTTTCACTCACGAGCAGTAACTCTTTTGTTTTTGGTTTTGTCTTGCATGCAATAGTGGTGACCGAGCTTAGCATCTTCCTCTCTTTTTCTCACTTTGGATGCTGTTATGGAATGAGAAGAAGAAGTTGGCAGATGCTTTCCTTTGGTTTCGGCTTTTGAAATAAAAAATTTTGTTGACCGAATGATGGTTTCGGTTTTGTCATTGAATGCACAATGGATGACCGTTTATTGCCATAATATTGTTTCTTCTTTTTTTTTTTTTTTTTTTTTTTTTCAACCAATGCATGTGTGACACGTGTCACCAACATGCATTCCCTTTATTGGATTCCATGCATTCTTGCTTTTTAATTTCCAAGCTCGGATTTTCGTTTCCGTCTGTCCGTCTTGGAATTCGCTTTTTAATCGCTTTCGCCTTTGGAATAATTTATAAATTCCGAACCCGTCTTTGCGAACTCGAATTTATTTCTCTAAATCGAAAATAATTATTCCAATTATTTTCGGACTCGATATTTATATATTTCCGATCGGACGCGATCCATCGGAAAAATATTTCGCCCTCCGACGAACGCGGTTTTGGGTTTTACAATTCACCCCTCCTTATAAAAATTTCGTCCTCGAAATTTACACAACTTTCATGAAATGCATTTCCACACTAGAATCTATCAAACATACTTGATACTTTCTTAAGTTAGAAAATTCAAAACTTGACTATCTAAATATACTTACTTGTCTCAAAAAGATGCGGGTACTGACTGCGCATCTGCTCTTCGTGCTCCCATGTGGCCTCCTCCACTGCATGATTCCTCCACAACACTTTAACCAACGAAATAACTTTACTGCGAAGAACCTGATCTCTCCTATCAAGAATCTGAACTGGGGTCTCCTCATAAGATAGGTTCTCCTTGAATTCCATTGGCTGCTCTGACAACACGTGTGAAGGATCTGCTATATACTTACGGAGCATCGAGACATGAAATACATTATGGATCCTGGAAAGTTCTGCTGGTAGCTCAAGTCGATACGCTACCTCACCTACTCTGCCAATCACTTCATAGGGACCGATATACCGGGGGCTTAACTTACCTCGCTTCCCAAAACGAATTATTCCTTTCCATGGAGATATCCGTAGGAATACCTTATCCCCAACCTGGAACTCCAAATCCTTCCTACGCTTATCTGCGTAACTTTTCTGAAGATTCTGGGCTATCTTCAGATTGTCCCGAATAACCTTGATCTTATCTGTAGTCATCTGAACAAGCTCGGGCCCAATCAACTTTCTCTCGCCCATCTCATCCCAACATATCGGTGTCCTACACCGTCTTCCATAAAGTGCTTCATACGGTGCCATACCGATACTAGCCTGATAGCTGTTATTATAGGCAAACTCGATTAAGGACAGATGAGAATCCCAACTTCCTTCGAACTCTATCACACAAGATCTGAGCATATCCTCTAAAGTCTGAATAGTACGCTCAGACTGACCATCTGTCTGCGGATGAAATGCTGTACTGAAATTTAATTGAGTACCTAATGCTTTCTGGAGACTAGGCCAAAATCGGGATGTAAATCTCGGATCTCTATCTGATACGATTGACACTGGAGCCCCATGTAATCTCACGATCTCATCAACATACAACTTAGCCAATCTGTCCATGGAATAAGTACTTCTGATAGGTAGGAAAGGAGCTGACTTCGTAAGTCGATCTACTATTACCCAAATACTGTCATAACCATTTCGACTCCGAGGAAATCCTACCACAAAATCCATAGTAATACGCTCCCATTTCCACTCCGGAATGGGAAGTGGCTGAAGAAGTCCTGATGGCCTCTGGTGCTCGGCTTTCACCTGCTGACAAATCAAACATCTTGACACAAATTTAGCTATCTCTCTCTTCATACCTTTCCACCAGTAATGCTCTTTCAAGGTATGATACATTTTCGTACTTCCCGGATGCATAGCGTATGCTGAGGAGTGAGCTTCATCTAAAATTTCTTTCTTGAGTTCCGTCACATTTGGAACACATAGTCTCTGTCTCATCCTCAACGTACCATCATCCCTGACTGAGAAGTCTCCTTGCTGGCCTGACTCTACTTCCTGTCTGATCTTAATTAACTGAGGATCCTGAATCTGTAACTCTCGGATTCGATCCACGAGTACCGGTCGAACCTGAAAAGTAGCTAACAATGCACCTGAATTCCCTACTTCCAATTTAACTCCCAAAGATCTCATCTCTACTAACAATGGAAGATACCCAGCTCTTAAATGAGCTACCGAACTGGAGGGTCTCCTACTCAATGCATCGGCTACTACATTTGCTTTCCCGGGATGGTACTCTATGGTGCAATCGTAATCCTTGAGCAGCTCTAACCATCTCCTTTGTCTCATATTCAACTCCTTCTGGGAGAACAAATACTGAAGGCTCTTGTGATCTGTAAATATCTGACATCGAACTCCATACAAGTAATGCCTCTAGATCCTGAGTGCAAAAACTATTGCGGCCAACTCTAGATCATGGGTTGGGTAATTCTGCTCGTGCTTCTTTAACTGCCTGGAAGCATAAGCTATCACCTTTCCATTTTGCATCAGAACACAACCCAAACCTTGCCTCGAAGCAACACTGTACACCACAAAGCCTTCATTTCCGGAAGGAAAAGTAAGCACTGGAGCTGTAGTCAATTTTGTCTTCAATTCATCGAAATTCTTCTGACAGGCTTCTGACCACTCAAACTTTGCTTCCTTTCTGGTGAGCTTCGTCAAAGGAATGGCAATCTTAGAAAATCCTTCGACAAATTTCCTATAATAACCTGCCAAACCTAAGAAACTCCGAACCTCAGTTACGGTTGTAGGCGATTTCCAGTTCACAATCGCTTCAATCTTCTGAGGATCAACACTAATCCTATCAGCTGAAACCACATGGCCTAAAAATGAAACTTCATTCAACCAGAACTGACACTTGCTGAACTGTAAAACTAATCTCAGATATTCAGCATGTTCTTCCCTACTGCCCGAATACACCAATAGTCAATGAACACTATGACGAACTTATCCAAAAATTCATGGAACACCCGATTCATCAATGCCATGAATGCTGCTGGGGCATTGGTTAGCCCGAAAGGCATAACCAAGAATTCATAATGTCCATAACGCGTCCTGAAGGTAGTCTTAGGAATATCATCTCCCTTGATCTTCAACTGATGGTACCCTGATCTCAGATCTATCTTAGAAAACAACCTTGCACCTTGCAACTGATCGAACAGATCATCGATCCTCGGTAAAGGATATTGATTCCGAATAGTCACCTTATTCAATTCCCGGTAATCAATGCACAATCTCATACTGCCATCTTTCTTTTTAACAAAGAGCACTGGTGCTCCCCAAGGAGATACACTGGATCTATCAAAACCCTTGTCTACCAATTCTTCCAACTGAACCTTCAATTCCTTCAACTCTGGAGGTGCCATCCTGTACGGTGCTCTAGAAATTGGTGCTGTTCCCGGAATCAGATTAATCTCAAATTCAATATCTCTATCCGAAGGTAAACCTGGAAGATCTTCTGGGAACACATCAGAAAACTCTGCAACCACAGGAATATTTTCTAGCTGAGTCTCCCTCTCGGACGAATCTATCACATAAGCCAAATAACCTGTACATTGCTTCTTTAACATTCTTTTGGTGGTCATGGCTGATATGATATGGGATGGAAGCATTTTACGCTCTCCTCGGAATACTACATCTGACTCTTCAACTGAACTAAACTTGACTTCTTTCTGAAAACAATCCACCACGGCATGATGCGTAGCTAACCAGTCCATACCCAATATAATGTCGAAATCACATAGATCCAACAACATCAAACTAACTAGAAAGGATCTACCCCCAAGTACAATATCACAATCTCTACAAACACTCTCTGCTACTAAGGAATCTCCAGTAGGAGTAGCTACCACATATGCCTTGATTAGTAGCTAACCGTCCATACTCTCTATGCTCTGCAACTACCACATATGCCTTGATTTTCGGATTCAGGCCCTGCACGAACTTATGGCACTTGTTCACCTCATCATTCACTATAAACGGTGCCACTCGGGACAATTCAGTAAACTTCCTCTCATACTCTTCCACTGTCATGTTACCCTGCACAAGACTGTAAAATTCCTCAATCTTTGCGTCTTTGTATGCCCTGGGGTAGAATTTCTCATAGAACTCTTCTTTGAACTTTTCCCATGTGACTTGTTCGGTTGCTCTTCGCTTGACGGAATCCCACCAATCCCTAGCTGACGCTCGAAGTAAGAATGAAGCAATTGACACCTTTTGGAGATTGGTGCATTCCATCTGTTCCAACACTCTTTCAGTATTATCCAACTACTCTGTTGCAATTTCTGGACCACCTGTTCCGTTAAAAGCATCGGCACCTAGTTTCCTTGCCCTCTCAACGGTGGCGCTTAGTGCACGAGGCCTTAGCCCTTGGATAACCTGGGCTAATCTCTCGGTCGATCCTACTCAGGTTCTACTGCCGGTGGCTCAACTAGAACCCCTGGTTGAGGATCATTGACGGACTCATTTACTTGCTCCCTTATTTCTGGAGCAGGCGGTGGAGCATTTTCCGCGGCTCTCCTTGTACGCGGACGACCGACACGACGCATGACTCACTGCACTTCGTATAATGTTTGAGAAATACTATGAAAATGTTTGAAAATCATGTAATGCATTTAAAACCTTTGCTCTGATACCAACGTTGACAGGCCCCTTTCTAACTACTAGCTAGGCGACCTGCCTGGCAACCCCACGGTGGCTCCCCAGTCGAGATCTGCTCTGACTGGAAAGTTCCCGTGAAGCTAAGCCTCTTTTTTTTGCTAAAATACTTGAAATCCTTTTGATTCTGAAAAAGAGTGGGAATTTTGTTCGTTGAAAATAACTTTATGAAAATAGGATTTTCACAGAAAACCGGCAGCACAACGGCTGTTTTTCTAAAATTCCACCCTGTAAAATATCTCATAAAACCTGTATCATTATATTCACAAACAATTTCTATAATCAATAGGCCTCCGGCCATTTTCAAACTCATAATCATGCAATTAAGCGGAAGTAACTTGAATAAATCTTAAAAACGACATGCATGATATTTACATAAAATCCTTAACTCAAAATAATATTTTTCAAAACTAGAGAATCTGGAAAATGATAGTAAATACAATACATGATGTTATGCTAGAAAATAGTGCAATCTGGTCACACGTGTCTAGCTGGCCTGTCCGTCCGAAGGAGATACGTCAACCGCGCTACTCGCACCTGCACCTGAGGGAGGATTTTAAAGAAACAGGAAAACAGTGGTGAGAATAACTCAGTGAGTGGGTAAGTTTATCATAAACTATACTTTTGCTTAAAAATACTATTCCTCCCAAAAATAGATTGGAAAACTATTACTTACTTACTTTTCCTGAAAACTGTAAACTCGTTTAAAAGCTGCGAAAGTTATTCATCAAACTTTTCTTAAAACTTTTCTTATTTTCTTACTAGCCTTATCTGGCAACCCAGGGAAATCTTGTCCTTCGTGCGGTGCGAAGACACGCCACTAGGATAGGGGAACTCTCACCATGTGTAGTCGCAGATGTGGATACAACTCTGGGATCGCGAATCCCTCCAACATCAGGCAGATCTACACTATCCCATACGTGCAGAGGGTGACTGACAGACTCGATCCCCCCAAGGTTAGTAACTCCCCCCAACTACCGTACACGTATGGAATACTTTCGGCCGGGTGTAATCTTAGGGCTAGGGTAAACCATAGGCATATATAAAATGAAATCTCGGCAATATGCTGTAATATTGCAAATTAACTTTCACAAATACTATCTCTATGCATGTATATAATTTCAACTTGCTCAATTACTTTACTGAAGAATATAAACATATTCATAGCATAAACTTTAAAGCTATACATGCATTTATAGATGATAAACTGAAAACTATAAACTTTTACTAGAATCTCAAAACCTTTTTCTTGCTAAAACTGATTGCATTCAATAACAAAATGTATGAAAACTTTTAAAAAACCACACTCACAACTTGCTTCCAAAATACTTATCACCGTTTCCTGTTACGGCTCTCGTTCGATTCCCGATTCACCTACAATTGATTTCGATCGAGATGTCATTAAAACATAATTCGTGCGCAACTAAACTTTAAGCCATACGAGGATTTATAAACACAATAATTCAAGTGATTATCCTCGTACGATAACAAAACGGATAATTCATATTCGCACGCGAAAACTATTTCAAACCGATTCGATATCATGACTTAAAAATATTCGAAACTTTGCGGTTATAAAACCAATAACTAAGCCAATCGAATCTAATATACCATCATCAAAATCAGATTTCAATGAAGTCGCTAAATTAAAGATTCGAAATTATACGACGAACTTAAAGCTTACGCGATTTCACTAATCATCGAGATTTATCAATTTTACGCGTTTCGCGCGATTTCTTTGTTTCCACTTAAACTTATCGTTAATAACAGCTCGTGACTTTACTTAAACACTTTAACGGGCTTAATAATAAACTCGGGGCAACGAGCTAACATCATATTTACTTTGATATTCAACAATGAAAATCACAAACTAACAACGCTCGCATTCGCGGAATATTCAACCGAATCTCTCGGAAACGGTTTCTAAATATCCGAACGATTACCCGACACTTTATAACACTTTAATATTGTCCATTTTCCACGACAACGAACGCGAAACCAAAAACATATTTCAACAGCCCCTACACCTCTCATAACAGCCCATATACAAAACTCGCAACGAATACGATCGTTTACCAAATCATTCAAAACCAACCGAAACAACAAAACAAACGAACCTCCGCATTAACGAGGTTCCCAATCCTAGTCCCAAGCATAATATCATCATTTATCTCAACTCAATTCATATATTCACATTACTAATTACTCAAAACACTTTCAAAATGGAATGGGCAGCACTTACCCAAGAAGCGAGCTGTTCACCGCTTCGAAACGGCTTCCGAACGGCGATGAAACTCTCGTGACAGCAAGCTTCTTCTTCCACCAGTCACTGACTTCGCTTCCTTCTGCTTCCTTTCAGCTCTGAAATGATGCACTTGAATAAACTTGACAGCAGCAACTTACGAAGACAGCACACAGCAGAAATCGGTAGCAAGACAGCACGGCGACAGCAATGTGACAGTAGCTTCCCTTCGCCGGCAGCAGCTCACGCTAACAGCACCTTGTTCAACAGCGGCGACAGCACACAGCAAAGGCAGCGCCAGCAACAGCAGCTTCGCGACAGCAGCAGCTTCCTCAACGGTGACAGCACCTACTTCAGCTCACGCAGCACTAGACAGCAACGGCAGCAAGACAGTTTCAGCTCATGCTTAACAGCAGTAGCCTTCACGTCCAGACAGCAGCAACCTTCACGTCCAGACAGCAAAGGCAGCACGGCAGCACGCTCCTCAGGCCTGACAGCAGCTCACCTTCACGCCCAACAGCAGTAGCTCGACAGCACCTGGCGACAGCACTTGGCAGCACGGCAGCTGACTTTGACAGCTTCACGCCAGCACAAGGCAGTGACGGCAGCAGCTCGAGCACGGCTTCAGCACTTGATTCACGGTGACAACACAGCAGCAACTGGACAACTCACGCCATCAGCTCTTCACGCCAACAGCAAGGACGACAGCACCTTCCCTTCGCCGACAGCAGCTCACGCTGATAGCACACAGCAAAGGCAGCAATGGCAGTCGGTCAGCTCACGGCAGCAAGCTCACCACTTCTCAGCAGCTGATCGCCTCACCTTACTTGCATGCATGGACCGATTCTCTTCTTAGCTTGATTGAAGAACATAAGCAGCTGCTAACCTGGAAGAATGGCTCACAGATCTGGTATTATCTCCCACATGCAGCTCTTATTCTCGCTCTCTCTCCTTTTAGCTCACAATCTCTTGCTTGCATGCAGTGCTTCTTGTTTCAGATCTGTTCTCGATTCCTTCTTCTTCCATGAGCAGCAGCTCACCTTCTTTTGATTGCATGCACAATTTGCTTGATCCAGCTGGTTCCTAGCTCACCCAGATGTTGCATGCAGCTGCTGGATTGAAGGTGTTGTCGCTCCTCTCATCCCTTGCAGCTCACGGCTTCAACTTTCAGCTCACGATCTTCCTCTTGGTTCCGATCTGCTCCTCGGTTTCTTTGCTTCTTTCACCAGATGCAAATGATGCTCTCGGTCCCCGTTTGTCTATTTTTTTTCACTCTCGTATTCTCTCTTTCACTCACGAGCAGTAACTCTTTTGTTTTTGGTTTTGTCTTGCATGCAATAGTGGTGACCGAGCTTAGCATCTTCCTCTCTTTTTCTCACTTTGGATGCTGTTATGGAATGAGAAGAAGAAGTTGGCAGATGCTTTCCTTTGGTTTCGGCTTTTGAAATAAAAAATTTTGTTGACCGAATGATGGTTTCGGTTTTGTCATTGAATGCACAATGGATGACCGTTTATTGCCATAATATTGTTTCTTCTTCTTTTTTTTTTTTTTTTTCAACCAATGCATGTGTGACACGTGTCACCAACATGCATTCCCTTTATTGGATTCCATGCATTCTTGCTTTTTAATTTCCAAGCTCGGATTTTTGTTTCCGTCTGTCCGTCCTGGAATTCGCTTTTTAATCGCTTTCGCCTTTGGAATAATTTATAAATTCCGAACTCGTCTTTGCGAACTCGAATTTATTTCTCTAAATCGAAAATAATTATTCCAATTATTTTCGGACTCGATATTTATATATTTCCGATCGGACGCCATCCATCGGAAAAATATTTCGCCCTCCGACGAACGCGGTTTTGGGTTTTAGTAGCTCAATTGGTACCCACTTCTCTAAGAATTTGGTATTAAGCCCCTGGTGCCAGGTTCGAGAGGTGGGGGAGGCGAAGCAAATCCCCTGACCAGGGACAGTACCTAGTGAGTGGGCTCGCGGGGCAAACCTGGGCCAGCCCGAGGGGACCCCAGTATAGGCAAATCCCGGACCCCACAACAAGTGGCATGAGAGATGGATTAATATCATTTGATAAGGATTAAATTAAATAAAAAAGCAAGGTGATTAGTGAAATTGAATTAGGAAATTGAATGATTGGTTAGTGGTTAAATGGATGGGATTAAGTGACCAATCAAAAGCTTTATAACTAATGGCATCTTGGTGATTTCTAAGTTAGTTAAAGGGCAATTTAGACTTTGGCAAGGGTTAGTATATAAAGTGGAAGTGCATGAGAGCTTGAGGAAAGGATTCATTCAATCAAAGCAAGCTGAAACCGTGAGAAACAAGAGCAGACCCATGAGCTGAAGCAGAACCGAAAGACTTACAGCCGTGAAGGAAGAAGAAGAGGTTGTTCGGTCAGCTGTAGG
This sequence comes from Dimocarpus longan, assembly GCA_022984855.1. Taxonomy (NCBI): domain Eukaryota; kingdom Viridiplantae; phylum Streptophyta; class Magnoliopsida; order Sapindales; family Sapindaceae; genus Dimocarpus; species Dimocarpus longan. The sequence continues at coordinate 15,340,613 of CM041015.1, read as the reverse complement.
GGAGGAAAAGGGAGAAGATCAATTGCAGATTTTAGCTCAAGAATTACCCAATTCATCCAAGTGGAAACCAAGCAAGAAAGAGCTAAGAAAAACAAGGTGAGTTATGGTAAATTTAGTGATGATTTTCTAAGTTAGGGACTGTTTTGAGTGATTAATTGATTCAAGTGTGTTTTTGATAGACCCTGATCTTAGTATCCTCGAAAAATTCATTCCCTAATAAGGACAGCGAATAAGTGGTCCAAAAAGAGTAAGAAGGGCTAGTTCAAGATTCAATTATGTTTATGAGGCCCTAAGTATCATTTCGGGAAGAAATGAGAATTTTCAGTGAATAGTATTCGGATCCAGAATAAATAGTGATTTTTTAAAAAAAGATCCGAAATTAGTGTTTAAGATTGAATTTGGATCCGGTTATATTATTCAGGGTCATGAATTGAGATTCAGTGGGAAACAAAAGTTTTTGGTGAATAGTATTTTTTCGGACGAAAATTTTTGGATGAATAGTAAAATTTTCAAAAATAGACCTTAAGGGTCAAAAAGGTCCGAACATAGTAGGAGAGTGTAGCGAAACTAAAACGGATTGAAAATGAGCTAATTTAAGTAAGTTTCAAAGCATCCGAAAGTTATCGGATAAAATACCATTTCTGATGATTATTAGATATTAATGTTCTTTAATCCAATCGAAAATTTTTCGAATGATGCAATTGAAAGGTAAGATACCTAATTAGAGGTTTATATGGTTAATATGAAGATTGAGTCACCATAGAATAGTTTTGGAACTTAATTGGGTAAGAAAGTGGATTATTTTATAAAAAGGGAAACTAAAGCGAAACGAAGATAAGTCATTTCAAATAGATTTTAAGTAATTCGAAGTATATTGGACGAAAGTACTCTATTCGATCAGTGTTTCGTATGCAGTATTTAGAGAGAAATAAAATAATTTTCAGTACCCAGATGTGAAAAGTGAATTTTTGTAAAATTTTGGATAGTATCGGAAGTGATTTCGTCTCCAAAGTGATAGAATAATTATTTTAGAATCTCTGGGTGTTAACCGAATTTTAATAAATTTCTGGAAATATTAATTTAATTCTCCTATAATTTTCAGATAGTCCGAATACATGAATTGAGTTTCGATAGAATTTCGGATGGATCCGGGGATAATTTTTAAATTCAAAATCATAAAATAAATTAGAGCGATCGGATCGGAATAATTATTCGAATTCAAGTAGAATTTCTGAATGTGAAATTGAGTTATAATAGGATTTTCAGATAGACTAAAAATGATTTCGAATATGGAAAGACGAAAATCGAAAAACATGGAACAAAAATATGAGATAGATTTCAAGTAAGACAAGTGTCACACATTTAAAAGAAAATGGGACACTTGTCATGCAAATAGAGAAAGAATGATTGCATGATGAACATGTGTCATAAGGGGAGAGTGAGTGGTGCACAAGTGGCAAGAAAATACCATATATATATATATTTTTAAAGCAACAAATTAAAGTGGAAGAAGTTGGTCAAACAAGAAGTAATCAAAAACATTTGGTGTTCAAGGAATGTGTGCCCAAGAGAGAGTGAGTTAGAGAGTGAGAGAGTGGATTCAAGAGAGAATGTGAGAAAGGGAGAGTTATGAAAAGATAGAGAGTTCGGTCTTCTCCATCCAAAGCCGAGAGCAGCTAGAGAGAGAGTGCAGCTGGTGCTTTCATCCTTTGATCTCACCATCAACTCAAGAGCTTAAGTGAAGAAGAAAGTGCAGCAAGCAAGGAGGAACTCGAGCAGCACCAAGAACAACCCTAACCCAAAAGCAAGAGAGCTGTGAGAGTCAAGGAGAGACGGTGAGAGTGCAGACCAAGAGTTATGTTGAAGAGAGGGAGTGAGAGCTCATGAAAGATGAAGAACAAATTCAAGAGGTGAAGCAAGGAGAACGAGCAGTAGTTGCATATGTCATTCAAGCTCAAAACCGAGAAGAACAACAAAGAAAAGAGTGAGATTCAAGTGCAGGACTTGGTAAGATAATTTGAATATGTTTTGGGGTGAAAAACAATGGCTAATGGAAGACTTTTGAGTGCTATCTTTAAGTGATTTCAGCTTGCGAAAGTGTTGTGTGTGGTTTTAGAAGATGACAACTCGTGCAATAGCTTGTGGTGTGGATCCAAGGCTATTTTGAGTTGAAAATCAGCTCATGCAAAGGTAAAATACTGCCCTCTTAATTCTCCTAAGCTGATTTTGATATATTTAAAGCTTGCATGTGTGTTTGGATTGAAGGAAGCTCACAGTTAAGATAAGAGATATAGGTAGTACCTTTGCAAGTGGTTTTCGAAGTTTCGAATTTATTTTCGAGAGGTATGTCCAGTTTTTATGGATTATGTTTTGATGAAAAATGTTTAGGCTGAGTTATGGATGAAATTTGATGATGATATCATTGGGTTTTGGTATGGATTGAGTTGGTAATAATATGTTTGGGGTTTAGGATTTAGAATCTCGTTAGTGTGAAGGTTCGTTCGTTTGTAATTTTGATGCGATTGTAGATGAATTTTGATGTTGAGATTGTTGTGAAAAATCTATCATAGGGGCTGTTATGTTGAGGATTTAAGGGCTGTTATGTTATGCTTTTAATTTTGAGTTCGTTATCATGAAAAATGATTCGTATTGGTTTGTTTTAAAGTATCAAATTCGGTCATCGAAAAATAGTTTTCGAGTGATTCAGATAAGTTTTCCATGAATATTTTTTTTATTGTCGAATTTGAAAATGTATATGAGGTTAACAAGCTACCATGATATGTATTTGAGCTCATTAAAGTAAAAAATATTGACGTTTAGTTTGAATTGAAACAAAAAATCGAAAGCCGATACGATCGTGTGATTAATAGACTGTTTATAACTTGATATGGGCTATTGTATAAACTGTATTTAGGGGTTGTTTTTGGATGTTTAAAGGCTGTTATAGTGCAATTCATGGGCTGTTAATAGGTCACTTAATAGGCTGTTAAAGTACATTTTATTGGGCTGTCAAAACATCGCGTAATGGGTTGTCAAAACGTTGTGTTGTGTGCTGCTTTCGGGACTGTTACACATGCTGTTTTGGGGTTGTTTTGATGCAGTTTTTATGAGTTGTCAAGGTGTTATAACATGCTGAATTATGGGTTGTTATAGTGTAGATTTTATGAGCTGCTTTTCGGGGAAGCAAAATGCACAAAACCCCCTTGAGGTAAGACTTTAAAGATCCATAGTCAAAGTTTCATTTTTATAACACAATACCCCTAAGCCATCATTGTCTGTTAGTCAACGTTAAGTTGACCAAGGGTAGTTTCGTCATTTATTAATTTATTTTATTTAAAAAAATTATAAAAAATATTTTTAAAATAAAAAATAATAAAATCGCACCAAACCCTCTCTCTCTCCTCTTTCCCCTCTCTCTCTCTCTCTCTCTCTCCTATTTCCTTCTCCTATCAAACCCTCTCGCTATCTCTAATCTCTCTCTCTCTGTCGCTTGTCTAGGTTTGGAACCTAGAAGAATATCATCAGCCGATGTTCTCTGTCTCCGCCGTCGTCCGCTATCTCTTCTTCTTCTTCTCTTCTTCCGCTTCTTCTTCTTCTGCTATTCTTCTTCCTCAAACCCGATCTGGATGAACCCAGGGTTCATCATTCGAGTGAACCCAGTATGGGTTCACGAATGAACCCAGAAATCTAGGTTCATTCGTGAACTCAGATTTTGGGTTCGTGATTAACCCAGATCTGGGTTCATCGAGAACCCAGAAATCTGGGTTTCATCTGGATGAACCCAGGGTTCATCATTCGAGTGAACCCAGATTCTAGGTTCGTGATGAACCCAGATTTGGGTTCTCGTGAACCCAGAATCTGGGATTTATGGGTTGGGTTTGATTGTTTTGAGTTGGGTTTGAAGATTGGTTGATGATGAGTTGAGATTGTTTATTGATGATGATGGTTATGTTTTTGGTTTGGTTTGGTTTGTTCAATGCTTTGTGTTGTTTGGTTCTGCCATTAGAGAGTTAGGTTTCTGGGTTTGGGAGATGAAGGTCTGGGTGAGCAGACGAACTGAACGAACTGAAATTTTTTTTTAGTATTTTTTTTCCTTATTTTATTGAATTAATTTTTGTTCTTTTAAATTTAAAAAAAAACGAAATTAATTTTAAAAATTGAGGGCATTTACGTCTTTACATGTAAACCCTCGATTCTAGCTACAGTTGAATAGTAATATTTTCGTAATAGTTTTTAAAGTTGAATTTAAATTCGCATTAAGAACAGAGTGTCGATTAGAGGACCCAAGAAAATTAGGAATTTAAATGAGATATTATTGGATGAAATAAGTTTAGAATCCTAAAGTCAAAATGTAAGCAACACCTAGATTTATTGTTTTATGATATTAGAAATCTTCGAATTGAGATACGGTCGAATCGTAGGCCTCTAGTAGTGTTATTTGAGGTTGATTATACTTTCGTATTGCAAGTCGAATGTCGTTTAGCTGACCCCGGTACGAATACAAAGTGATTAGGAGTGATTTATGTGTTAATCAAGCAAGGTGAGCTCACGGAATAAAGTAAAAGATACTTTAATTCAACCAATAAGAAATGAGATAAGTGACTTTTAAAAAGTAGTGGCTAAGGTTGTGCCACTTGTCATTTATTGATTAGTTGAAGAAATGAATGGATTAAAGTGTGCCAAGTGGATCAATTATATTGGAGTTTATCTAGTTTGGGGTCATGGCAATATTAAGAAAAGTTTAAGGGTTATTTTGATGATTTTCAAGAGGGACCATATGCAAATGTTACACCACTATATAAAGTTGAAAGCAAGTCAATTCCTTCACTTTGTTTCCGTGAAAACCGAGAGTTAGAGGATAAAAGGTTGTCGTCCAAGCTAGAGGGGGGAAACCAAAGCATTTCATGTAATTTCTTCATGCAACTTATCATCAGTTTTCACCTTTTCATCCACCAAGACTACTAGAGTAAGATTGGAGCAAAAGTGAAGCTTGAATAGGTAAGTTTTCATGTGTTGATTCAAGTTGATTGTGTGAGAAACCCATTTTTAAGTTTGCTCCAAAGTTTGTTTTGATACTAGAAATTGAAAGTAGAGTGATTAGTGATGATCTTGATGTGATTTGTGTGTTAGAAATTAAAAGATTTGTGATGAATTCTTTATGATGTAAATTTTGGCCATGCTTAGGGTTTGTATAACCCATGTTGCTTTCATCCATTTGAGATTTAAATCATGCCATTTAGATGCTAAGAAACCTTGTAGAAGTCATAGAGGTGGAAAAAGAGAAGCATAAAGTGAAGTTGAAAAATCCTGAGTGGGATGAAGGGTCTGGTAAGACCTGACTAGTTCTAACTTATTTGGGGTGGTTCTACACCTCAAATTATGCCTAAGAGTCATAGAAAACCATAGGTTTTGGAACGGATCGATTCCGATAAAAATTACGCAAGTTATGCTCAAAATAGTGTCGTTAGAGAGTCGATAAGTGAAATAACTGTGTAAATGCAATTTTTATTGCTTCGAATGAATTTAGTTTATCATAATTGGGTAAAAGGAGTTTAGATATGAAAGAAAAACTATTGTCGCTTGTTCGATGCGAAAAAATGCATCAAAAAGTGCCCAAAACAGGGTGTTTTTCCTAGATTTGACACAGCAAACGATAGAATTTTTCGATGAAACTTTACGGATGACTTAGTTATGCGATAAGGAGATGCTAGAAAAAAGAATCGACACAAAATGAGGGCTGGTGTTTAAACTGTTTTTTTTGGTCAACGGATTAATTAAAAAGTTGACTTTTTGTTTTAAGCATTCGGAGACCAAACGAACCATATAGGGATGATCTTAGGGGTCTAAAGGTAAGACTTTTGCAAAGAAATCGGAATTTAAAAGCCTCTGATAAGTTAAAACTTAGTTGCGAAGGTTTAGGCATAAAGTGGAGTTAATAGAGTTATTTGCGTTTTAGTAATTTCTAGTTTTGTGTTAATGATTCAAGTAATTCTAAATGAGTAGTGAATGTTTTAGGGTGAAAGCGGAGTGTATCAGAGGAGTTCGAAGGAGGTTCGCTGTAACATGCTACTTCGGTGTTCAAATAATTTATTAAATGTTGATTATTAATTAAGGGATGATGTAATTAATTATCCGTTCGGATCCAGATGAGTAACTGATTTTTTTTTTTTATAAATTTTCCAGACGGGTCTGGAGATAATTATTTAATCCAATCTCATAAAATAATTTAGAGCGATCGGATTCGAATATTTATTTTAGAATAATAAAAATAATTTCGAGAGCCTGCAGACGGATTCGAAATGTAAAAATAATTCCGAGTGTGCAGAATCGAAATCAAGTCGTAAGCGGATTACTCGGACGGACGGACGAAATTGGATTCGAGCATGGAATCGAAATGGGAGAACGCATGAATCAACGTGTGGCATAAATGGTGCATGGCTTTGACACGTGTCAAGCATATGGTAAGGAAACAAGACAATTGGCTTGAGATTTAATACTTGCATGACAAGTGTCCAATTGGAGACAAAATAAATAAATATATATTAAAAGTGAAAAGCAAGACTTGAAGAAATCAAGCCTCTCGGTCACCATTGTTTTTTGTAACTTTCAAACCGAAATCATTTTCCCTAGAGAAAGTGAGAGAGAACCGAGAGAGAGAAAGAGTTGAGTGAGAGAGTGAGAGATCTACTTATGCTTGCAGCAAGAGGAGCTTATCCAATCATGAACCAAACTGAACCATGAGTTGTTATGATTGTGGAGGTGCAGCCGAGAGCTGGTGAGGGAGATTGAGCAACACCAGCTGCTACATGTGCTGTCCAAACATCCAAGTGAAAGATCTGATCTTGCATGCAACCAAGGACTGAAGATCTACTGCTGCCAGACCGTGGAGTGTTGCTGCCGAGAGCTGAAGCTGTTGCTGCTGGCGTGAAGCTGCTGCTGCCGTGGTCTGCTGCTGCTACTGGTGTGATAAAGGTGCTGTTGCTGTCGAGGGCTGGTGTTGTTGCTGCCGTGGTGCTGCTGCTAGGCCTGGAGGAGATGCTGTCGTGACTTGCTGCTGCTGCCATGGTTGCTGTCGCTGCCGAAGGTGATATCCAAGCTGCTGTGACCTGCACTTAAAGTAAGTGGCTGTTGGGTTTTGTTTGAATGCAGTTTTGGGATGTCAAATAATAGTTTAATTGAAGGTTTTAAGCGTAGTTTTGAGGGAAGGTAATGCATGCAGCAAGTCATTGGAAAGAGAGGGAGAAGAGCAAGCTGTTAGGAGCTGAAAGCAGAAAATAACTTGCTGTTTTGGACGTCTCGAAGTTGTTTCTGAATAGATTTAGCCCATTCGACGGGTAAGCGCTGTCCCATTAGCTATGTTGAGATGTTTTGAGTGAATTTTAAAGCTTGCATGTCAATTTTGGATTGAAGAAAGCTCGGTTAAAGGAGAGGTTTAGGGGCAGTACCTTCGCGAGAAGTTTTCGAAGTTTTGAAGTGACTTTCAAGCGGTATGTTGAGTTTTTATTGATTTCATTTTGTTGGAAAATATTTAGGATTGAGTTATGAAATAAATGGATGTTGTCATGATTGGGATATAGGATTTAGAACCTCGTTAGTGCGGGGGTTCGTTCGATATTGGTTCGATATGTTTACGAATGAATTTCGATATTGAAATTTACATTGCGAAATCCGTATAGGGGCTGTTATGTTTGGAAAGTATGGGCTGTTATGTTTCGCTTTTCGTTTTGAAATTGTCGGCATGAAAAATGATTCGCATCGATATGCTTTAGAGTATTGAAAAGTTATTTGAATATCGCTAGATTGTTTTCAAGTGTTTCAATCTAGTTTTCCGTGATTTTGAAATGTGTTAGTTTGCGATTTAGTGTCGAATGAATTGTGATTAAAATGCCATGATGTTAAGCGATATTTGAATGTGATTCAAATGAATATCTATGACGAAAATGATTGAGAGATTTCATGATGGTTTGTTAGAGTTAATTCGCGTAAATGAAAGACGATGTGACTAAATTTATGGGTTGTTTTGGACATGCAGTTTTCATGAAAATTATGTGCAGTTTTTAGCATGTTTAAGGACTGTTCTTGAATTGTTTAAAGGCTGTTTTCGTGTTATACAAATGAGCTATTAAGGTGTTATTTTATGAGCTATAAATAGGCTAGTTATGGGCTACCAAAATAAGGAGTAACAAGCTGTTTTTAAGGGTTGTTACATGTTGATTTTAGAACTGTCATACATGCAGTTTTCATATTGATTGTTGGGCTGTCATAAACTATTCTAATGGGTTGTTTTGAGGTTATTTTCAATACGGGAAAGACAGTCATAAATAGGATATTATAAGATGTTTCGAAATGATATCAAACGGAAATGTTTAGGATGCATTATAGGAAAGCATATAGTTATAGTGCTCTAAGTAACACTAGAAATATATTAAATAAACTTTCGTTATGTTTGTTTTTATTGAAAGGTCAAGGAGAACCCGGCGAACCGGATTCTCAACCAAAGAATAAGGGTAAAGCGTAAGGGAGTATTCGATTTAAAGATCGAATCCGTTTGAGGTTGGTATACACATTATCTTTAATTTTACTTGAAAGTGTTTTCATTGTGAAATGAATTTCTTAAATGAGATTGTTATATTGTTTCAATATAATGCATTTACAAACATATTTGACTATACTTGAAATGAAACGCTAAATTGATTTGTTATGAGAAACTTGGTACAAAAACCAAAGTTGTAAATGTGAATTAAACGTTATGTTGTAAATAGCTCTTGTAAACTTAGATATCGATAAATGGGAATTGGTAATTGACATGTCAATAGGGAAATTAGCAGTTACACCGTTTATTTGCATACACTAAATTGATTCATTATGGACTATGAGATGCACCACGTGTCCGGTCCTGAACGATTATGTGATATGATTACGACCCGGTGGATAATCACCAAGTGGCCGATGCCGGGGTCGACGGTTATTCCGACGGGTAATCACCGCGTGTCCGATGCCGAAAACCCATATACCAATACATGAGTATCGAATATATGTTTACTAAGGGAATTGAAAAATGTTATGAGCAATGAAATGAAAAAAATGTTATGTGAAATGAAATGTTCAATGCTTTGAAATATGTTGAACTCGAAAAAAACTGTGAACTATATGTTTAAGTATTTTTATGCAACGTATATATATATATATATATATATATATGAATGTTAAAGTTAGAATGCTTTTAGTTACGAATAAAGTTATATTTGAAATTGAGAAATTAGATTATGTGTATACCTATTAAGCAATTATGCTTTTGGTTTACCGCACCCAGGATGAATCTTTTGACTCCATCTAAAGACAGGGGAAATAGCTTGTACGCGAAGGCTCAGATAGTCACCATCCCCTCTACGCTTTTGGTAGATATATAGATATATTGCATATGATCATGCATTTTTGGGATACATGTATATTTGTGTAAATTATTGTATTTCAATTAATTATAACAAAGTTCTGTATAAAAGCTTATGCATATTTATTAAAAGCTTACTTTTGGTTATGTATGCATATAAATGTTTATGATATATTTGAGTAATGAAATGTTTTGGAACGGACGGGAGGTCCGAATGAGAGTTTAGAAATTGATGTTTTATTAAAAGTTAGAGTTTTAATTATAGGAAGCGGATTTTGGGATTTCAGAAAAACAAAGGAAATTCTACCGGATTTATGTTTAAAAAAAAAAAAAAAATTTTCCTCTATTGGTAACAAGCTTAAGAATGATAATAGTTTTTCAAAAGAAACAGAAACGGATTTATTAGGAAAGTAATGTTCTCCGTTCCGCATTTCCGACTGTAACGGAAGTCGGGTGAAGGGCGTTACATTCGCTTTTAATCGGGAAGCGCTTTGTGAGTAGAAATCTACTTTTCCCCAAGCTTAGTTTGTTTAAAGCTTATTTTAATGTTATATGCACTTATTTCATGGTGTAATTGATTTATAGATTGTATTATATTTAAATCCTATTATATGAATTGTTAAAGAAAAAATATATATATATATCCATGTAAAGAATTTATAAGAACTTAAGGTTTTTAGGCTTTTTGCCTTAAAAACTAGATTATTTGAGACTACCGAGAAAAAGTATTTCCATACGCTGATGGTTTACCCTAGCTCCAGTTGAGTACCTAATAGAATGCTCTATGCGTGCATGGTAGATGTGAGAGAGTTACTAACTGAGAGAGAGAGTCAGTTGAGCGACCCTCTGCACGTATAGGGCAGTGTAGTTTAGACCGATTGTGTAGGGGTAACGCGTGCCCACTGTCGCACATCGGTAACTACACAGGGTAGATTCCCTAATTCCTAGTGGCTAGCTAGAGATTTATGCGGCCACGATAGGAGTAGTTTCCCTGGGTTACCATCAAAGCAAGAAATGAGAAAGTTGTAAAAAAAAATTCAAAACAAATTTCAGAAATAATTTTAATTGAAAGAAATAATAAAAAGTATTTCAGAAAAAAAAATACTTTAGTTTATAAAGCTATTTATTATTTCTCTCACTGAGTTATACTCACCGTTTGTTTGCTATGTGTTTCTTAAAATATTCCCTCAGGTGCAAGAGTGAGTCGTCCAGCAGACGAGGCTCAGACCGACGCGCGAATCGAGTGACGGACGACTATTTCTTATTGTATAGCTCACACTTTTGATCATGCATGTTTTGTATATGAGTATGGTGTAAATGATGTACATTTAAAATAAGTTTAAATAGAGTTTACATATTAGTTGTTGGATGCACGTTTTATAAAAATGTTTTAATTCAAAAAAATTGAATTGAGTTTCCATAAATTTTTGAAATAATATATATTCATATGTTGTGGCTGATTGTGGATGAGGGCCAGAGGCCCCTGGTAGTTGAGAATTGTTAGCCATAGAAGTGTTTTTAAATAGCTTTGAACTTGCAGGGTGGCATATCTCAATAAACAGCCGACATGTTACCGGATTTTTATTAGGAAAACGAAAATTTTTTACCCTTGTCACCTAATAAATGTTTTGTAAAAAAAAGAAGAAAAGATGTCTAAAGCAAGTCCTGGTGCTCCGGTAGAATTTCTGCGGGCCAAGCTAGGGTTCATTGGAGCTCTATCGGAGTGCTCGGAGGTCCTTCATGGATCCAGAGTAGGGATTTGGGAAGGGTCCCGTCAATTTGGTATCAGAGCTTTTGGTTCGAAAATGTTTGTAAAGTTTTTGAAAGTTTATGCATCCAAAGAATATTTATACATTTTATTGCATTGAGTTATAAAACTTTGCATGACATTCATTGTTTTGCTTGTAATAGAGCTATACGTCCAGCTAGTTGTCCTCGTACGCGCAGAGCCGCCGCTGAGACTCCACCTGTTCCTTCTGGTCCACCTGATGCTGAGGAGCGTATTCATGAGTCCGTAAATGAGCTTCAGCCTGGGGTGTAGCCAGAGCCAGCAGTGGCAGGGCCAGCAGTTGATCCTATTGAGAGACTAGCCCAGATTATGCAGGGTATAAGACCTCGTGCACCAGGCACTACTGTACAGAGAGCACGGAAGCTAAGCGCTGAGGGTTATGATGGATCAGGGGGTCCTGATGCAACTCTAGAGTGGTTAGAGAGTACAGAGAGGGTTCTAGAGCAAAAGGAGTGCGAAGACCAGCAGAGAGTATCTATTGCTTCATTCCTCCTGCGAGCTTCTGGTAGAGACTGGTAGGATTCGGTGAGAAAGAGAGTGACCACTCTGCTATCATGGGAGCAGTTTAAAAAATATTTCAATGAGAGGTTTTATCCCAAAGCCTACAGAGATGCGAAGATTGAGAAGTTCTACCGTCTGGTCCAGGGTAATATGACGGTGGAAGAGCATGAAATGAAATTCACAGAGTTATCTAGAGTGGCACCATTCATCGTAGACGACGAAGCCAACAAGTGCCATAAATTCCTGTAGGGCCTGAATTTCAGAATCAAAGCATATGTAGCTACTACAGAGTATAGAGAGTATGGGAGTTGGTAGAGGCAGCGTTGAGGGTCGAGAGGATTGTTCAGGTACAAAAGGGGCCACTGCAGTAGAAGAGGGGACCGAGCCTGGGATGGCAGATAGGGGGGCCCAGTAAAACCCCCAAGACTGGAAGCAAGTCTGGAGGACCTTCGATGAGATAGCAGAGTCAGGGAGCCACCTCCAGTCAGGGTTCAATGAGGCAGCCATCAGGTTCTTAGGGCCGAGGTAGCAGTCAGAGCAAAGTACCCCGTTGTGCGACATGTGGGAGATATCATCGGGGAGAGTGTCATTTTGGTCGTACTGGGTGCTACTATTGTGGTCAGGAGGGACACCTGAAGAATGATTGCCCGCAGAGGACTACTGCAAAGAGTAGTGAGTCGAGACCAGTGACTTCGGTTCAGCCTAGTGGAGGGCAGTCGAGAGGCAGGGGAGGTCCACAAGGGAGAGGACCAGGGACCCTTAATCAGCCGGTCAGAGGTTCAGGTCGAGGTGCCCCGTTCAGAGGTCAGCCAGAGAGACCTCCAGTTCAGACCAGGGTATTTGCTGTCATGCAGCATGAGGCAGAGGTGACGTCCGAGGTTGTTACAGGTGTAGTTTCACTCTCTGGTTTTAATATTCATGCATTAGTTGATCCGGGAGCTACTCACTCCTTTATTTTTGAGGGTTTTGTTAATCGAGCCGGATTAGCGGTAGAGCCATTAGAGTGTGAGATGGTAGTGACTACTCCTACAGGGGGTGTACTAGTGGCAGAGAGGGTATACAGAGGTGGTGAGGTTACAGTTAGAGGTAGAGCATTCCCGGTCAGTCTAGTGGTGATGGATATTCATGATTTTGATGTGATTCTGGGGATGGATTGGTTAGCTACTCACTGCACCACAGTTGACTGTTTTCGAAAGGAAGTCAGATTCAGTTGTGTAGGGGAGTCAGATGTGGTATTCAGGGGCGAGCGTCAGATGCTTTTTTCTTGTATTATATCGGCTATGACTGCCCGAAAGATGTTACCAAAGCAGTGTAAAGGTTATCTGGCTTATGTTGTGGATACTTCTGAGAGGGAAGCTAGATTAGAGGATATCTCTATGGTTAGGGAGTTTTCAGATGTGTTCCCGGATGATCTTCCTAAGTTGCCTCCAGACAGGGAGATAGAGTTCGAGATTAATCTGATTCCGGGGACAACACCTATATCCAGAGCACCCTACAGGATGGCACCTACTGAGTTGAGAGAGCTGGAGGTACAGTTAGAGGAGTTAGTGGATAAGGGGTTTATTCGGCCGAGTGTTTCTCCCTGGGGAGCACCTATGTTATTTGTAAAGAAAAAATATGGTAGTATGCGGTTATGTATTGATTACAGGGAGTTGAATAAAGTGACCGTACGAAACCAGTATCCACTTCCTCGTATTGATGATCTGTTTGATCAGCTTCAGAGGGCTAGTGTGTTTTCGAAGATTGATTTGAGATCCGAATACCATCAGTTGAAGATTAAAGTGGAAGATGTTCCCAAGACTGCCTTCAGGACGAGATATGGACACTATGAGTTTTTAGTTATGCCTTTCGGGCTAACCAATGCACCCGCAGTATTTATGGACTTACTGAATAGGGTGTTTCATGATTTCTTGGATAAGTTTGTGATAGTGTTCATTGATGACATTCTAGTGTATTCTAGCAGTAGTGAGGCCCATGTCGAGCATCTGAGATTGTTCCTGCAAACCTTGAGGGATCGCCAACTGTATGCGAAGTTCAGCAAGTGTCAATTTTGGTTAGACAGGGTCTCTTTTCTTGGGCATGTAGTATCTGCAGATGGTATTAGTGTCGACCCCCAGAAAGTTGAAGCTATTTTACAGTGGAAGCAGCCAACCACGGTTATAGAGGTCAGGAGTTTCTTGGGATTGGCAGGGTATTACCGAAAGTTCGTGGAGGGATTCTCCAAGATAGCCATTCCTTTGACGAAACTGACCAGAAAAGATGTCAAGTTTGAGTGGTCAGAAACCTATCAAAAAAGTTTTGATGAGTTGAAGGCTAGATTGACCATAACTCCTGTTCTTACCCTTCCTTCGGGGACAGAGGGCTTTGTGGTGTACAGTGATGCATCCAGGCAGGGTCTAGGGTGTGTTTTGATGCAACATGAAAAAGTCATAGCTTACACATCCAAACAATTGAAAAAGCACGAGCAAAATTACCCTACTCATGATCTGGAGCTAGCTGCAGTTGTGTTCATACTGAGGATCTGGAGACATTACCTGTATGGAGTTTCCTGCCAGATATTCACAGATCACAAGAGCCTCCAGTATTTATTCTCTCATAAAGAATTGAATATGAGGCAAAGGAGATGGTTAGAGCTCATTAAAGACTATGACTGCACTATTCAGTATCATCCAGGGAAAGCTAATGTAGTGGTTGATGGCTTGAGTAGACAGCCCAGCAGTTCAATAGCTCATTTGAGGGCAGGGTACCTTTTGTTGTTGAGAGATATGATATCCTTAGGGGTTCATTTGGAGACTACCGAGTCAGATGCACTGCTAGCCTCATTTCAGGTCCTTCAATCCAAAAAGACATGCATAGGTTAGAACTACTCAAAATCAACCTAAACATTCTCCCTTTTTCTTCCTTCTCGATTTTGCCCTTTTTCTCTCCAAAACTGACGAGCTCTTACTCTTGTCTCCCTCTCAGTTTTGAGTTGTTATTGAGAGCCAAAACACTCTTCTTGATTCTCACGGTTTTTGGGTGATGAAGACCGAGTAGATGATGAATCTTGATGCAGCTCTTGGTTTTGATTGATGAAGAAAGAATGTAGGCTCTCGGGTTTGGATGAGAGGTGATCGAATGGGCTTAGTTTTGATGATGCTCTCAGTTGATTGAAATGAAGAAATGGAACCTTAAAGCTTTCCCTCTCAGCTTTGAAACCAAATGGGGACCAAATGGAAAAACATGCAGCTCTCAGTTTTGGTTATTTGAAATCACTCTCTCTCTCTCCTTAATTGTTTCTCTTGACCGAGCTTGAATCTTGATTCCATTTCTTCTTTCAATTCCCATATATACATATATATATATTTCTTTGAATCTTGACACTTGGCATGCATGCAACATGACTTGGTGCCACTTGTTTCGTTTCCTTTTTTTGCATGCGTGACACATGTCCACTTCATGGACCATTGATGCCATGAGTTACTTCATGCATTCTCCCATTTCGATTTTGAATTCGAATTCGTTTCGATCCAATCGGAATCCGATTATAACTTAATTACACCTCCGAAATTTATTTTTAAATTTGATTTCACCTCTGAGCACTTGGAATTATTTTATTTTTCAAAAAAAAAATATATATTTTATACGATCCCGAATCGAAAAAGATATTTCCATTTGATAAATTTTTGAATCACTTGAAATCTATCCAAATGGATTCATTTTCAATCCGTTTCACTTTTATTCAACTCTAATATTAATATCGACATTTTTAATCTACGAAATCCATCTTTTGAAAATACTACTCATCGAAAAATAATTTACTTCTCCGCCGGACAAAGCTTTGGGTTTTACATTGCGAATAAATATATATATTTATTTATTACTTAAATTATCATTTCCGGACCTTTTGGGAAAGTTTTCAATCCTTATTGGACCACTCGAAAATTATACTAGACTTCAACTTAAATATCTAGGGCTATCCGAAAATCTTATTAAACCTTTTCTGGATGATCCAAGAATTTTATTGGAACTTCAATTACTCATCCGAACTCTTTAAGAACCTTATTAATTCCTTTATGTATGTTTTGAAAGTTTTACTAATCATCTTCAGACTATTCGAAAATTTTCTTAATCTCCTCCGTACTGTTTGGGAATCATATTGAAATTCAATCTCATCTCTGAACATTTTAATTTATTTTATTACCTCAATAGAATGGACATATACTATTCCGCACGCATACCGTACTAGGATCGGGAGGGTATGTTACAAATCATGATATAGAAGAAGCCGCATGGGAGCATGAAGATCAAATGTGTAGTAGATATCCCCGACTTTTTCAATAGATGAGTCTTGTAAATTTCTATGACGAAATTTTTATAAAGGGGAGAAATTATAATATATCCTTTCAATTTTAGTATGGTAAATGTATTGTAAATGTATGTCTTTATTTATAGAATAAAGAAATAATCTAAAGTATCCAGATGAGTAATTGAATTCTGGTAGAATTTTCGGATATGAAATTGTGTTATGATAAAATTTTTAAGTAGATCATAAACGATTTCAAATATGAAGATTAGCATAAAAATTAATTAAGAATTAAAATAAAGTTAGTGTGGAATCCTGAATTTTCTCTTTTTCATGATAAATGAGGTCATACGGATGAATAGTAAAACGGGGTGAATATTGATTTTACGGAGAGCCAAAAAGCGGCATAGAATAACTTTTAAGAATCACCAAGGCTACTAGAAGTATGTAGGGAGTCCAAAAATAGACCCCGGTCAATTTTAAAAGGATTTCGAAAATGTTTCGAAAAAGCTGAATTTGGGCATTCCAGAAAGTTCAAATTGAAAGAAATAAGAAAATATAGACATGTGGAGTAAAGAAACCTTGGAAATGTGATATGTGGCATAAGAGATAAAGATGAGGACAAGTGTCAAACTTTCATGGATGACATTTTATTGAATTTGACTAACTTTAAGGAGTAAGATTGGTATTATTGAAAAGACCTAACCGGATTTTCTCTATCTGAATCCGAGTGGAGCCCTCCCGGTACCCCAACAGAAATCCTTGTAGTCTTCATATAGGTGACTCAAAAGGACTCTGTGAAGCAAAGCCGTCATATTTTATCATTCCTTAAATTTTTTTTTTTTTTTAAAATCTAATGGAGAACATTCAACAACATAATGGCTGTTTCAAACATTTTCAACCTTTTCAAACACTTGTAAATCAATTTATAAGATTTCTAAATACATTCATTCTTCTCCACTTCCAAATTGGACCTCAGGTCCATCTCAAAATTCACATTCAAATGTAAATCAAAGCATTTAAATTGAAACTATTTTGAACTTAAAATTATTTTAATATGCATAAAATCACAAGTATCAATATAAAATCAAAAGTATTTACATCATGTAAATTCATTATATCTCAAAATACTTGTTTTAATTTTCACAGTAGCAATCCTCGGATGTGCTCGCCTAACTTTGCATTGGAGATCGCTCGCCTTGAGTATTCGCTTCTATACTTGGAGAGATTTTCATAACAACAAACAAGAAATAGTGAGCTAAAAAGCTCATTGAGTATTATGCATTTCTATTTAAACTTTCATGAAGTCATAAAGTTTAAAAGAAATTTAGTTATGCCTAAACATTTATAATATTCATATTACTTAGAATTAAACAAAAGTTTATGTCGTTGAACATCATACTTAGACACAAACTTATATCGTTGAACCTCATAATTAAATACAAACTTATATCTTTGAACATAATACTTAAACATAAGTTTATATCGTTGCACATAATACTTAAACACAAACTTATATCTTTGAACATAATACTTAAACATAAGTTTATATCGTTGCACATAATACTTAAACACAAACTTATATCTTTGAATATAATACTTAAACATAAACTTATATCTTCCCTAATGTTTAATAAATGATTCATAAAACAGAATCAAATCGTTGCACTTAAACTTTAAACATTAAACATAATCGTAAAATATAATTCATAAATCTGAAATAAAATCCAACAGTTTATATCGTTTCAATATAACATAAACTTGTAAAATAAAAATGGTGGTATACGAGTTAACTAAAAATCATTGCATAATAACAAAGTAATTCAACTACCAATCATTTATTCACCTATGACACCCTAAGCATATAGTAAAGCGGAATCCTACATTGCAAGACTATATGATCGGTAACTAAGTAGTGGAATCCTACATCGCTACGAGCAGAATCTTGTATCGCTCAGGTAATAAGCTAGCTCATAATATACCCTAGGGAGAGATGGAATCCTATATCGCAACTCCCAAGCGGAATCCTACATCGCTTTAGGGTACTCTACTATTACCAATAACATCATGAGATCATCCTAAGGAATACCATAGGCTTGATAAAACATTTATAAATAAGCTGCACTTCATATAAAATCCTCAATTCATTCTTGAACATAATAATTCGTAAGGGAGGATATCATAATACATTTAAATTCATTTCATAACATATCTCATAGAATTTAAATGTTACATAATGTTTCATAATATAAAACTTAATAACATTTCATGAATTCATATTCGCTTCAAAACTTTCATAATATTCATATCACTTAGAATTAAACATAAGTTTCAAAATATTTTAGGAACATTCATATTAAAACATACTAGATTGCATTTATTAATTCATAAAATAATTTTCACTCACTTGACACCATATTACGGAAGCTCACAACCTATTTGATTTTGCCTTCACATTACTTATACATTTAACGTTAATTCTTTAGGTAACATCGCAAGCGAATTCATACACATAATTAATCATATAAATGCATTTGTGTAATGTAATCGCTTTCACATTTCATCTACTACATAAAACACTATATAATGGTTCGAACTATCCTTAATGACACTCAAAACAATCCGCACATCAAAACAATGCGTAACGCTCATTTGAAACTATAATTAACACTAAAACAGTACATGTCATTCATACCAACAGTTTTGACACATAAACAGTACATAAAATCTCTTCGAGACAGCTTATAATTTTCGAAACAACTTGTGAAATTATTTGAGACAGCTTTGACGTCAAAACAGCCCACAGTACACAACGAAAACAGTTTTTACAGCACCTTGACAGCCCCCAAAAACAGCACATACTAGCCCACGAAACAACACAATGACAGCACATAACACAATGTGATGACAACCCAATAAAGAGTATGTTAACAGCTCATTAAACAACCTATTAATAGCCCATGAACTGTATGATAACAACCCTTTAACATATTGTAATAACAACCCATAACGATTTATAAAAAGTCCATAAAAATTGCATGTAATAACAACCCATATCAATTCATAAAAACAGTCCATTAATCACACGATCTTATCGGCTTTCGATTTTTTCGTTTTAACTCTAAAAACTCATCGATTCAACATATTATTATGCATGAAAATCATTTGTGTAACTTAACTCAAATGTGCAACAAAATAATCCCTTCGCGATCGAAACTAAAATAGTCCCTAACTTGCAATATAACAACCCCAATGACAGATTTTTCACAACAATCTCAACATCGAAATTCATCCGTTATCACAAAGAAACACAAGCGAACGAACCTCCACACTAACGAGGTTCTAAATCCTAAAATCCAATTATATTATCATCAAATTTCATCCATTTCTCAACCTAAACATTTTCCATCAAAACGAAATCCATAAAAACTCAACGTACCTCTCGAAAATCAATTTGAAAGCTTCGAAAATCACTTGCAAGGTGCTATCCAAACTCTTCTCTTCGACTGAGCTTCCTTCAATCCAAACAATGACATGTAAGCTTTAAAATCACATCAAAACATCACTCTAATTCACACATAAGCTGCTGGAATTCAAAAACTCACTCTCAAGCTTGTTGAAAACCGAATACGGAGGAGAAGGAAACTGTTCTTGCTCGGGTCAGCTTGGAGCTCGCTCATGGTCAGCTTTGCAACACTGAACTGCTCCTTCTTGCTGCTCTTGGTCTGCATTTATGAGCTTGCATGAGCTCTTGGCTACTGCACCCGTGACCTTCTTCTTTTGCATGCACTTGGTTCAACTCTCAAATGGCTCACGATTTTTCTTGACCGAGAGGATGAATTGCTTTTGATTTTACTTCATCAACACTACATGCATTACAAATCCCACATTCTTAAGGTTCCAAATCTCCCATTTAAAACATAAAAATCATACTTCATCCATTACATAAACCCATCCATAAAAAAACTGTAAAAATCACTTATGAAAATTAATTTTTTTTCTTACCTTTCTTTCTTGCCTTTGGTTTCGGCTTTGCTTGCAAACCAAGGATGATGATCGTGACTACTTCTTCTGGCTTGAATCTTGTTTTTGGCTCTCACTCTCTCTCTCTCTCTATCTCACGATCTCACTCTCTTTCTCTTTAGAATGGCTCACGACTTTTGTTTGTTTTGAAAGACAATGGTGACCGTGATTCTTGTTTTCTTGTTAGTATGCCTTACAAAGAAACATATATATATATATGAGCTATAAAATGATGAAACTTGTCACTTGATTTTATGCATGAATGACACTTGCTCACCATGCATTGGTCCATCTCTTAATTTGTGACACTTATCTTGCATGCATTCACTCATTCTCTCATTCTTTGACACGTGTCCCATTATGCACAATCTCTCATATGCAAAATCTTTTATGCTTTTGATTTTCGTTTTTTGTTTTGAAATCGCTTCGGGTCCACCTAAAAATTTTATTATAATCTATTTTCACATTTGGAAACTTCATTAGTTCGAATAATTATTCGGATTCAATCATTCTGAAATATTTTATAATTTCAAAATTAAAAATTATCCTCGAACCCATCCAAGAATTTCATAAAAATTCAATTACACATCCGAATCCGAATGGATAAATAATTATATTATTCCTTAATCAATAATCAACATTTATTAAATTACCTAGACATCATAATAGCATGTTACAAATTATGGTGTTGTTTAAAGGCAAAATTGTCTTTGAGCGTCCAAATATATAATAAGAAGCATGAAATGAAATTGAAACAAGAAGGAATTGGGCAAGCATAGAAGGAAACCGAAATAAAAGAAAAGACAGAGCCGTGAGAGGAGGAGAAGAAGACCGAAGAAGAGAAGGAGAAGAAGCCAAGAATTCAAGAGGGTTTTCATCCTCTCTCACTCTAGTTTCCATCCATAAATAATTAAGAAGAGTTGGAGAAGAATTGGTGAGTAAAATGAATTTATTTTGATGTTATTTCATAATAGTTTTCATGGGTTTTTGAGGATTGATGATATGGTGGTTGATAGATGAAATTTTGGCTTGAATAGAGGTGGATTATCACCAAACTAAGGTTGGAAGTGGCAAAAGAGCATGAATCCTATAGTAATCAAGGGTT
Organism: Dimocarpus longan; assembly: GCA_022984855.1. Taxonomy (NCBI): domain Eukaryota; kingdom Viridiplantae; phylum Streptophyta; class Magnoliopsida; order Sapindales; family Sapindaceae; genus Dimocarpus; species Dimocarpus longan. The sequence goes on along the minus strand of CM041015.1, from coordinate 15,319,519 downwards.
TTAGTAGGTTAAAGTTATGAGTTTTTGGTGATAGGTTGAATGCAATTTATCTGAATTGATTTTTGGGTGTTGAATGAGTTTTGAAGTATTTTGAGTGTGATTGATGTTGTTGGAAATGAAAAATGATTAATCGTATATGTGTTAGTGTGTTCGGTCAAGGGGTTTTGTGGTGGTGATTTTGTAGCTTTTTTATGTTTGATGAATTTAAATGAAAATCTAAGTGAATTTGAGTTGGTTTGTGAGAAGAAAATGAAAAAGAATTGATTGAAAAGCTTGGTGATGAATTTGGTTAGTATAGGAGTTTTTATGTGTTGAGTTGAATTTGGAAGATTGAGATTGTTTTGGTGATGTTTTATGTGGTTTTTAATTGCATGAAATTAAGTTTAAGGAAGGAAACTAAAGTTGGAATTAATTGGATGTGAATTTGGTTATACCTTAAATATTAATCCCAAAGTTTAATTAAATTGTTTTGGTGAAGTTTATATAATGGTATGGATGTTTTTAGGTGTATTTGAATGAAAAAGTGGTTAGGAAATAAAGTAAATATGAAAATCCAAGATTTGATTTGAATTTAGAAAGTTTTAGTATACTAAAATAAGTATGTGCAATTAAATTTAAGTGGAGTAGTTTTATTTTCAAGTGAAATGAATATGTGATAGACTCTTGATTAAATGGTGAATTTTAGGTGTTGAATAAATTGAAGAATCAAAGGGGAAGGTGAAGAACAAGTTTCCAAAGTGTGAGCAGGTGAGTGTCTAAGTCTTTTTTTTCAAGTGTTTATTTCATCATATTTAATATGTTATAATGGTTTTATAAATATCAAATGATTTAAGGATGTGAATTGATCTTTATGCAATTGTTAGTTGTGAACATGTTATATAAATGTTTGATTACGACCAAAAAAAAAAAAAAAATTTACATATGGTCTCATAGAATTTTTTAAATTGATTTTATGCCATGCAAGATAATATTTTTAGGTGATTAAAAGTATTGAATAAAATCTTGATTGATTTGAGAATGGTATAAAAATTTATATTTTCCAACGCCAATGGATTGCCCTATATGTTATTATATGGAATTGACAGATATGAATTTATATATGTATGTTAGACTCGATCGGAATACTCCTGCGTATATGGCAAGTATTGGGAGGGCGCGTCACTAACTTTGGGGAGGGATTGAGTTTGTCTGTCGAGTCGTGTCACCCTCTATGCGTAAGGGATATTATCCCACTCACATTTATGCTGTAGAAAATTTTGCTGTGTATGTATGGGATGTTTTATGTTATCTTACGTTACTATCACTATGAGCGTCACCAATGAATCACCATGTCTCACGTGATTATGTTATGAGAATTTTAGGGTCCCATTGGCAGAATTTCAGTAAGTCATGGAAATACTTTTGAAATGCAAAATTTATAAAAGTTATTAATTTCCTGTTGTATTATTATTTATGCACCCATACTAAACTATTATAATTTTCCATGTATAAATTTATATTTTAAATATTAGTTGCAAAATGATTAAAGATTTTTATGGAAATTTCGAAAATGTTTACAAAAGAAAATATTTCTTTTAAATATTTTCAGAAGATACAACTTTAGAAATGAGATGTTTAAATCGAGGATTATAACACTCACTGAGCTCCTAAAGCTCACTATTTTGTAAATTCTTTTTTTTGTTTAAAACCTCCCCAGGTGCAGGTATTAGTGGTCCGGATGCTCGCTCCCCTCCTTCGGATCAAGCGGGTTGAAAAAAAATAAATTATGTGAATTCATAAATGAAATCTACGTTTTGGTATATTATTATTTTAGGCATGTAAATATGAATTGAATTTATTATTTTGGATGTATATAAGTTTTATAAATATTAATTTTGATTTTTAATCCTTACGCTTTGGCAAATGGGGATTGTATAAAGTTTTGATTGTGAATGATTTTTAATTATTTTTGAATTAGAAATTATTATGCTCAGGATTTGCCATTGAAATGGACCAGAGGTTCAATGGAAGTTATGAAGTTCGTTTGAAAATATTTGAAGTGTTTTTTTTTTCTCTACAGGTGAACTGAAATTTTTAGGACCTCCGAAAAATAGTTGAAATGCTACCAAAATTTTTAGAAAATTTTAAGTTAAGAAAAAATAAATTTTGAAATATTAAGTTATAAGTTTATGTAACGTTCCGATATTTATTTTCGTATGATGCGTATTTGTTAATTTAATAATTAAATCTGATAAGTGGGATTAAATTAGAATTTGGGTGAATTAGTGCGACATTATATTTTTTTTTTGTTCATTATTTCAGGAATTTAATAAATTCTAGAGATATTTTTTCTTAAATATCGGATTTAAGTAGAGATTAAATGGGAAAGATTGAGCAATGAAAAAATGTCATTGGACAATCAAGTGAGTGCAATGGAATGAATTGCATGAGATTTATTATGGGAATCAATAAAAGATTTTCTAGAATTTAAGTAGAAATTAAAATAAATTATTTTTATTTTGGATAAAGATCAAATTACGGATAAGTTTGAAATGGTTAGTGGAAGTGTGAGTTATCATAGGTGTCCATTGGAGAGTTGACAAGTGTAAAGTGGGGTTAAAATGCAAATAAGAAAAAATTAGGGCCCAAGTGTAATTAAAATAAGATGGTCACTATATATAGAGGAATGCATTGAAATTTTTACGCATTTCCTTCTCCTTTTCTGTCGATTTCTTCCTCCTTCATTGCCGTCTCTTCTTCTTCCTTTCTTCTTCAATTTTCTTTAACTTTTAACGACCAAATTACTCCTACCTCATGTTTTTTCCATCACCTACCCATTTAAACCTTTGATTTAATTAAAAACGCACCAATTTTTTCAAGTTTAATTTTGTTAGAAAGAGGTCAAAAGAGGTATGTTGAAGTAGGATTGTTATTTTATGATGGGTTTTAGTTAGAAATGTCATAAATGCATCCATAATCATGCAAATATAGTTAGCTTTGTATTTAGATTTGATGTTTTAGTTTTATGTTGAAAGTTGGTTTATTTTGAAACCCTAGGTACTTAATTGGAGAAAGGTGATCAATTCAAGGATAGAGAGAAGTCTTAGACTTCATTTGAGGGTGCTAGAAAGCTTTTGAACAAGCCCAAAAGGTTGGTGTATGCATATTTGAAAATTTCATGTTTATTAGTTTGAATTCAATGTGTAAATTCCTTTGAAACTTGTTTATTTTGCTTCTTTGAGGTGTTATATGGCTTTGGATGTTATTGGTGTGTTATTTGCATGCCATTGGATGAATTTAATCGATGGAAAACAATTTTAAAAATAAACCCCCCATGGCCGAATATGATGTATAGGGTGCCCTAGGGGTATTTTCGTCATTTCAAGCCTATTCATGTATTATTCCAATGATGTTTGAGTGGTTGGTGTGATGAAATAGGAAGTGGAACAAAAATTTCAAAAATTAACACCCCTTGGCCAAATAGTAACCATAGGCTAGACTAGGGGTATTTTCATCATTTCGTCTTCACTTACGTGTTAATTAGATGATGTTCGGATGGTACGTGTGAGGGATTTAGATTTCGAAATGAAAATTTTGAAAGTTTCCTCTTTAGGGATGATTTAAAGCTAAAGGAAAAATGTAAGTTGTTTTAAGAAAGTATGGTGTGAAAATTAGGGACAAAATGGTCATTTGAGACGGCCACGAGTGGTGCTTTGAAGGAATTTGAAGAATAGATTTAAATATGAAATAAAAAATTTACGCGATTAAAAGTTTCGTTAAAAATTCAAAATTTCGTAATTTTAAAAAATTTAAAGGGCCTGCGTAAAACTAGTCATCGGTAGGTAGGGATTGGTAGTTGACTAATCAATAGAGTGATTATTAGTAGTACTAGGCCATTACGATTGATTACCGATGTTGTATGACAGACCTTGAGAGACACCGAATGTCCAGTCCCGAAACGAAAAAATATTGGAAATTGCGACTCGACGGGTAGTCATCGAGTGTCCGATGTTGGGGTTGCCATTAATTCTAGAGGGTAGCCACTGAGTGGTCGATGCCAAGAAACCCATTGCCGATCCATGGTATCGTGATAGATTTTACAAAGGGCTCTAGGAATTATAATAATGCAAATTTTGTAAAAATGTGTGATATTGATTTTTTAAAAAAGGGTAATATTGAAATGGTGTTAAAGATGCAATGTTTTGAAAAGCTATATGGTTTAAATCTCATTTGGTATAAATGTGTGATATATGCATTTTCGAAAAACCTATCGTTGTGCGTATTGTTTTGATTTATGATTGTATTGTTTTGAAATAAATGTGATTTCAATATTCCAAGTGTACATTTGTTAAGTAGCAATACTTTGCGCATCGGATTTACCATGCGGGGTGTAAAACCTAAAACCTCGTTCGTCAGAAAATAAATTATTTTTCGATAGATCGCTTTTTTCGAACGGAAATATATTTTTCGATTTTGGATTATTTGGAATATTTTTTTTAAATTTAAAAATAATTTTGGAGGTAAAATCGAGTCATAAGCGGATTTTCGATCGGACGGAAATGAATTAGAATTCAAAAACGGAATGAAAAGCACATGGAAAAACAAATGGCAAGCGAAATCCATGCATAAGGCACACGTGTCGCGTGTGCAAAGAATGAAGTAAGACAAGTGGCAAGAAGTTTCCCATGCATGATTGCCATGTGTCAAAAAGTGATTAAACATATATATATATCAAAATTGAAAATGAAAAAGGGGAATCAAGCAAGTCAAGTTCGGTCCTTATTGTTTCATGATCGAGAGAGTGAAATGTGAGGGAGAGTTAGAGTGAGAAAAAGAGTTCTTAGGAGAGAGAACAGCCACCATCATTCACGATCTCCTTTGTTTTCAAAACCGAGAGCCATTTGAATCTATAAAAGGTAGCAACTAGACGTAAGGAAGCAAGGACGAGCAAGAACCTTGAGCTGCTTGGTTTGGAGAGCTTGAGAGCTCGTGAGAGTGTAGCCATTCGGTCACCAACAAGCTCAACCCGTCACCATTGCTTGGATAGGACCGAGAGAGCAAGAATCGAGTGAGCTCATGCCTCAAGCAACAGCTTCATGCAACCCGAGAGCTTGATTCCTTCCTCATCCATCCATCTTGTGAGTTAAGGGAGAGAGAGACCTACCCGTGAGATGTGAAAAACAAGAAAGCGAGCTTGTGAGAGAGAATTAAGGGGCTGTTCTAGTTTGCATGTTTATGAGAGAGCCGAGAGAGTGTTGCATGTGTGTTTATGGTGTGCCGTGAGTGAAGATGCAAATGCAGCAGCCATTTAAAGAGTAGTTCAACTCATGCATTCGGTCACCAAGAAGCCATCAAACCTGTGAGTAAGAGAGTTGTGAAGAAAAGGGGACTATTTGGGTGTGAATCCAACAGCTGCAGCTCTATTGGAGGCCTTGAGAGCTGTCTTGGAATAGCTCTAAGCCTGTGCATGCAGGTGAAGAAGAGTAGGTTGCTGCCGTGAGTCATCCTTGGTGCCGTCTTGCCATCGCAGATGCTTGGGGGCTGTTTCGAAGTGAAAAACAGCTCACACAAAGGTAAGATGCAGTCCCAACTGACTTTTAAGGATGTTTTGAGTAATTTCTAAGGTTTGCATGTGTCTTTTGGATTGAAGGAAGCTCTAGGAAAAGTTAAAAGGTTGGGCAGCCCCTTCGCGAGCATTTTCGAAGAGTTCGAAACAATTTTTGAGAGGTATGTTTGAGTTTTATGGATTTCGTTTCGATGGATAATGTTTAGAATGAGTTGAAAATGAATTTTGATGATGATATGATTGGGTTTAGGATTTAGAACCTCGTTAGTGCGGAGGTTCATTCGATATTGTTTGGTTGTGATTTCGAATAAAATTGTCAATGATTGTTTTCGTTGCGAAATTGATTTATGGGCTGTTATGTTGCGTTTTTAATTTCAAGTTCGTTGTCATGAAAAATGATTCTTGTTGGTGTGTTTTAATGTATCGAAAAGTTGTTCAGACATTGAAAAATCGTTTCCGAGTGATTCGAATAAGTTTTCCGCGAATACGAATATGTTTAGTTTGCGATTTGTCGTTGTCAAATGTGAAAATGATTATGATATTATCAAGTTGCCTTGAGATGTATTTAAGCTCATTAAAGTGTTAAATGTTGATGTTAGGATGCATTGAAATATATGAAAGTTAATCGGATAGTTTTCGTTGAACGCGATTATGTTAAATCGTTGATTTTTGGAGTCGAAACGAAAATTTAATTAAAGTGTAGTATGCTGCCATGATTTTCGTGATTGTGTTTTGAAGTGTTTGAATCTTTGTTCTCTATGATTTGAGTGAAGACGTTAAGTTTGATTGGAAACAAAATAATCGCGTAAAGTGTTAAAAATGATAGTTCGCGATAAATTGTTGAAATCGCGCAAAGTTCACATTATTCGTTAGATTCGAATATTCTTTTGTTGAATCCATTGAAGTGTGATTTCGATGATATTGATTGAGAATGAACGACGTTATTGTTGGTTTTGGAAAAGTTGAAAAGCTAGTGAAATCGTAAAGTTTCGATTAGATTATGTTGCAATAATGATTTGGTTTCGAAATAGTTTCCGTGTGTAAATATTAGTGTTTCCATGTTATTATTGTGTGAGGATAATCGCTTGAAATATTGTGATTCGAAATCCTAGTGTGATTTAAGTTTAGTATTTATGCGAGCCTTGTTGTTAACGAAAACTCGATTGAAACCAATTGAAGGTGAATCGGCTAGCGGACGAGATCCGTAACGAGAGTGGGTTAAGTTAATTGGAAGCAAGTTGTGAGAGTGGATTTTATAAAGTTTTCATGCATTTTATTATATGAATGTGATTTCATTTTTAGCAAGTAGTTTAATTCGATATTCAAGTAAGATTTTATAATATCATTATCTTTCATACAATGCATGTATAGTTTTATATATATCACATTGTGAATGTATATATTCTTCAAGTAAAGTAAATTAGTAAGTTTAAATGATATACATGCCTAGAAATATTATTTGCAAAAGTTATGTTGCCATGTTACAACATATTACCGAGATTTTGTATATATATATTTATATGCCTTTGGTTTACCCTAGCTCCTAGTTTACACCCAACCGAAGTATTCCATATATGTATGGCAAGTTGGGGGGAGTTACTAACTTTGGGTGGATTGAGTCTGTTAGTCGCCCTCTGCACGTATGGAATAGTGTAGATCTGCCTGATGTTGGAGGGAATCGCGATCCCAGAGTTGTTTCCACATCTGCGACTATACATGGTGAGAGTTCCCTTAATCCTAGTGGCGTGTCTTCACATCGTCATGAAGGATAAGTTTCCCTGGGTTGCCAAATAGGCTAGTAAGGAAATAAGACACTTCGATATAAGAAAAATGAGAAAAGCAATTTAAGAAAAGTTTAATAAAGTATCTTTCGCATTTTAAAATGAGTTTTACAGTTTTTAGAAGAGAAAAGTAAAGTAAGTAGTAGTTTTTCCAACCCATTTTGGGAGGAATATTATCTTAAGCAAAAGTATAGTTTAAATTATAGTACCCACTCACTGAGTTATTCTCACCATTATTTTTCCTATTTTATTAAAATCCTTCCCAGGTATAGGTACGAGCAACATAGCGGAAGCATCTCCGTCGGACGTACAGGTGAGCTAGAGACGCGACCCCACTGCACTAGTTTTAATCAAGTTATCATGTACTACATTTACTATCGTTTCAGACTTATCAAGTATTGTAAATATTGTTTTGAATAATGGATTTTATGGTGAATTTTCATGCACAATGTTTTAAGATTTTAATTAAGTCGATTTTCATATAATTGAATTTTTAAGCCTGTTATGAATGGTTGTGTATTTGAAAAAGAGCCTGAGGCTCATTAGTTTAAGAAAATATAATGAATGAAATTATACAGGTTTTGTGAAATTTTTACATGATGAAAATCTTAGAAAAACAGTCGTCGTGCTGCCGAATTTTCCTAAAAATCTATTTTCATAAAGTTATTTTCAATGAACAAAACTCTTACCCATTTTCAGAACTAAAAGAGTTTCAAGCATTTTCAGATAAGAAAGAGGCTTAGCTCCATGAGAATTTTCTAGTCGGAACAGATCTCGATTGGAAAGCCACCGTGGGGTGCCGGGCAGGTAGCCTAGCTAGTATAGTTAAAGAGGGGCCTGTCACGGGGGTAGCTGAGTAGGGCTTGAAGTAAAGACGAAGACAAAGTAGCTGTAGTTTCCCACAAGTCACATCTGCCTTCATCATTTTGTATTGGATGAGTATTAGATTTTGGGTAGCATCATGTTATGGGCATTTCTCTAACGTTGTAAAATTGCGTAAAGAAATTTATATTAAATGTTTACCACTTATTGTAAATGATGTAAATTATTCGTTGAGAATGTTTTACATTGTGTTATTTCTGTAAAGTTTTAAAATGTTAAAATAAATGTTTATTATAAATGTTTGCGTGTTGAACTGATTTGGAAACGGACGGGAGGTATGAAACGGAAGTGGAGAAATGGATTTATATAGAAGTGTAAATTTTCTATGTAGGTTTTAAAATTTTGGATTTTTCGAAAAACAAATGAAGCTCTGACGGATTTTCGTTAAAGTAGAATCAACGTTTTAAAAGTAATTTTTATAAATGAATTTGAAGTAAAAAGAAAGGTAATGTCCCTCACCTCGATCCTCATACGAACGGGGAGGTCGAGGTAGGATTGTTACAGTTTATGAAAATGTTTTTAAGTTTCGGGCTTTTCTCCTCAGATTCTCTTTTGGAAATTGGGAATTTAAAATCTAGAAAGGTTCTGAGGGGTGCCAGGTGGGCATTTGGGTCCCATTAAGGAAAGTCGAGGCGGGTCCCGTCAAGGTTGGTATCAGAGCACGATTTTTATGTGATTTCAAAATGAGTTCCTGAAAATGTTTATTAGTTGTTTTATGGATTGATTTTCTGTGATTGTATAAATTTTCGATGTCAATTTTTATAATCATCATTATGCATTGCATAACCATATTGGTGACTGAACTTCACAGAATGATACATCGACGAGGTTGCAAAACTAAGAGAAGGGCAGTTGAAAAGGCTCCTGCACCTGCACAGGAAAATGTTGATGAATCAGTAAATGTCCCTACACATCAAACCACCGTAGGACCCTTCCAGCCAACATCACGAAACGTAAATGTCAAACAAATAGCTTACGTATTGGCAGTGGCGATCCATCAACCGCAAGAGCCGAGGGTCTCGATTGAACACGCTCGGAAACTAGGTGCTAAGCCATATGATGGGACAGGTAATCCTAAGAGCGCCTTTTCTTGGTTGGAGACTAATGAAGAGATCTTTCAGGTTATGGGATGTATAGAGGACCAGATGGTTACATTTTCCACTTTCCTGATGAAAGACAAAGCCAAAGACTGGTGGAAATCACTGCAGAGGTGGATTTTAGGAGGGGTGACCTAGACAGTGTTTAAAAAGAATTCCTAGACAAATTCTACCCCAAAAGCTATCAAGATTTGAAGATTGAAGAATTTTTCAGGCTTAAGCAGGGATCCGTGTCGGTGGCTGACTACGAGAAGAGGTTTTCAGAATTGATCCGAATGGTCCTGTTTATTACTGATAGTGAAGAACAAAAGATTAAGAGATTTATAGTGGGCCTAAATCCAAGAATCAGGGCTTACGTGTCAGCAGTGTCCTACCCACATTATGGCAAACTAGTTGAGGCAACGATCATGGTGGAAAAGAGTGTGGAGGCCATTCCCAGACCGAGAAAGCAATTCCAAAAAAGGGGATGGTCAGGTAGCTCTTCAGGAGGACCAAGGAAATTTGCAAAGAGTGGAGAGAAGCCCACCAGATCAAATAGCCGGAAGCAGAGTCACGGTGCACAATCAAGTCAAAGCTCCATGAACCCACTAGCCGGGTCCAGAGGGTCCAAAGGAAGTTAGCAACGCTGGCCCACGTGTAAGAAATATGGTAAAAACCATTCAGACGAGTGTATCAAAGACACCACCAGATGTTTCAGATGTGGGTAAGAGGACCATTTTGTGAAAGATTGCCCATACACAGGTGACACAAGCAAAACATATACTCGCACTGCGGCACCCGATCAGATGGGCAGAGCCCGAGGATCTGACTGGAAGGGCCTACAGGCTAGAGGATCTACCAGTTTAGATCATCCAGATGGAGTAGTTGGTCGAGGTATACCATCCAAGGATCAACCAAGTAGGCCCCGTAAGCAGGCTAAGGTATTCGCAGTAACACAACAGGAGGCGAATGCTACCCCAGAAGTGGTAATAGATACAATTAAGTTTTTAGTCATTATGCATACTCCTTGATTGATCCAAGGGCTACACATTCATTTGTTTCCATTCACTTTGTTGAAACTATCGATGGGAAACTGAAACCCTTAGGGTGTAGTATGAGAGTGTCAGTTCCTACAGGGGATTCGCTTATGGCAGAAAAAGTGTATATGGGTAGTTAAATAGTCATCGGGGATCAAGAGCTTCCTGCAACTTGATTTTGCTAGACATCCGAGATTTTGATGTGATTTTCAGGATGGACTGGTTGTCCAAGCATCATGCTACAGTGGATTGCTTCTGTAAGAAAGTTAGATTTGTTAGAACAGGGGAGCCATATGTGGTTTTCTATGGAATATGAAGAATGCTTCTAGAAAACCTAATAAGTGTAATGGAAGCCACCAAAATGCTCTGAAAATTTCCACAGGGGTACTTAGTGTATGCAATAGAAGCAAAGGATGACAGAGTGAAGTTGGAAGATATCATAGTGGTTAGAGACTTCCTTGATGTGTTTCCGGAGGACCTTCTTGGTTTACTACCACATCGAGAGATCGAATTTGAAATAGAATTGATTCCCGGAATGCAACCAATTTCCAAAGCACCTTACAGAATGGCTCCTTCAGAATTGAAAGTTCAGATGGAGGAGTTAGTGAATAAGGGTTTTATTAGGCCGAGTACCCCACCATGGGGAGCACCTGTACTGTCTATAAAGAAGAAAGATGGAAGCATGAGATTGTGTATAGATTACAGGCAGTTGAACAAAGTGACGGTGCACAATCAATACCCACTTCCACGAATAGACGACTTGTTTGATCAATTGTAGGGATCCAGAGTGTTCTTCAAGATTGATCTGAGGTTTGGCTACCATCAATTGAAGATTCATGAAGAAGATGTTCCCAAGATTGCCTTTCGAATGCGCTACGGGCATTATGAATTTTTAGTCATGCCATTCGGATTAAGCGTTTATGGATTTCAGGCCGTATCTTGATAAGTTTGTGATTGTGTTTATAGATGATATACTAGTGTATTTGAGCAGTAAGAAAGACCATGCAAAACATCTTAGAATAGTGCTACAGACTATAAGAGAGCATCAGTTGTATGCAAAGCTAAACAAATGTTAGTTTTGGATGGATCAAGAGGCATTTCTGGGACATGTAATGTTAGTAGAAGGCATTTCCGTAGATCCCCAGAAAATAGAGGCGATAGTCAACTGTAGACCACTCACTAGTGTAACAAAAGTCAAAAGCTTTTTGGGTTTAGCTGGTTATTACAAAAAATTTGTAGAGGGATTTTCCAGAATAGCAGTGCCATTGACCAAGCTAACCAGGAAGGAAGAAAAGTTCATGTGGTCAAATGTTTGTCAGCAAAGCTTTGATGAATTAAATAATAGATTGACTTCGACTCCTATACTCAGGATTCCTATAGGAAGGTATGGATTTACAGTGTACAATAATGCCTCTAGGTAGGCAAATGTCAGTTCTGGATGGATCAAGTGGCATTTCTGGAACATGTAATGTAAGCAAAAGGCATTTTCGTAGATCCCCAGAAAATAGAGGCGGTAGTCAACTGTAAAGCACCCACCAGTGTAACAGAAGTCAAAAGCTTTCTGGGTTTAGCTGGTTATAATAGAAAATTTATAGAGGGATTTTCCAGAATAGCAGTGCCATTGACCAAGCTAATGAGGAAGGAAAAAAAAGTTCATGTGGGCAAATGCTTGTCAGCAAAGCTTTGATGAATTAAAGAATAGATTGACTTCGGCTCTTGTACTCAGAATTCCTATAGGAAGGGACGAATTTACAGTGTACAATGATGCCTCTAGGTAAGGCCTGAGATGTGTGTTAATGCAACATAATAAGGTGATTGCGTATGCTTTTAGACAATTGAAGAGGCATGAACAAAACTATCCAACACACGACCAAGAGCTTACAACTGTGGTATTTGCCTTAAGGATATGGAGGCACTATTTATATGGAGTTCCTTGCTGAATCTTTATAAACCACAAGAGCCTACAGTATCTGTTCACTCAGAAGGAACTTAATATGAGACAGAGGAGGTGGATAGAGCTTATTAAAGAATATGATTGTACCATTGAATACCACCCCGGAAAGGTGAATGTGGTCACAGATGCTCTAAGTAGGAAGCCAACAAAGTCAATCACATATATGAAAATTGTTTAATTTCTTCTATTAGTAGAATTGAGATCATTAATGTAACAGCCCGTCCTCGTCTGGGTCGGGGTCTATCTAGCGGCTAGCCCAGATCGGGACGGGCTATTACATAAAAATGCGTCTTTTTATTGTGGGATCCCCTCCGGACTATCCCACCTATTCTAGGTATTGTCCCCGCCATGGGATTTGCTGGCTAAGTCACGCCTCCCCCAACTGTCACTCGAACCACTAGTCTCACGTATAAGAATATTTAACTTGCAAGCTGGGTATCAATTAAGCTTAATTGGTACCCAGCTTGCAAGTTAAGTATTCTTATCCGTGAGATCAGCGGTTCAAGTGACAGTTGGGGGAGGCGTGGCTTAGCCAGCAAATCCCGTGGGGGGGACAATACCTAGAATAAGTGGGATAGTCCGGAGGGGATCCCACAATAAAAAGGAGCATTTTTATTGTAGGCTCCCTTCTCTCTGAGTTGTCCCACTCACAAGGTACTGTGCCCAGGCCAGAGGGTTTTGCTTTGCCTCCCCCGCTCACACTTGAACCCATGACCTAGCCCCTTAGTCAAATGGATTATTCTTGCAATGTGAGTACCAATTGAGCTACTAGCTCAATTGGTACTTATCTTGCAAGAATAATGCATTTGACTAAAGGGCTAGGTGGGTTCAAGTGCGAGTGGGGGTGGCGAAGTAAAACCCTATGGCCCGGGGACAGTACCTTGTGAGTGGGGTAGCCCAGAGAGAAGGGACCCCACAATTAAGGGTGCACTTGTAAGTAATAATGACAGGATCCAAACCAGACCTTCTCTAGGCTCTTGTCTGGAGGATCCTACTGGGCACCCTAACAAACCTCTCTTGATCTGACTTGTCGAAAAAAGGAGATGCGCAGAGCGAACCCCTTAATCTTGCCCGTTTCCTTTATCTTACTTAAGTTAAAACTTGTTTTTTTGAAAATAGTTAGGTTGGTGTGAATTTTTCGCATTTCTTTAAAACAAATTTTATAAATATTTCGACAGCATAACGACTGTATTTTTAACAATCGCAAAATTTTACCTGTAAAAGAAAAGCACTTCGTACTATTTCAATTAACCATGCATTTTCTTATTCAAATTCACAACACACATTATTCACAAACACATAATTTCCATAATGTACATGTCACAAACGCTTTGGAACTACGCATTCGCTACATTATATATACATAGATATATCAAGTGAATATTATGTATTATGTGCAAGTGTTCAAGTATATATATATGTATCAAAAACATGTGCTTCAAATTCCCAATCACAAAATTATTTACAACTCCTAAATGTGTTCAATGTTTATATGATTCATCTACTTGACGCCCACCCATAAGTGAAATAACGATCTCTAGGTCACACAGTCACTTGCAACAACACCTGATAGAATAAACCAGCTACACAAAAAAAAATGAAATGTTAGTTCATCACATATAAAATAATAGAATTGTATTTACATAGAAACTATAAACTATTAAATTCCATTTTCAATTTTGAAAACTTTCTTTTCTAAAAACACAATGTGTACCCCTAAAACCCTCCAACCATCACGAGGTGATTTCGACTAACACCAACCGTGAAGCTAATGAGATATCTTGACCACTACGTGCGGAGTTCACTACATCGTGATGTAGGGTGAAACGATCCCAACTCTGAGCAACTATAATGCGAAATTTTCTACATCACAATTGTAGTGCTAATTACTCGATAGCCCTTACAATTATGTGCGGAATTTTCTACATCGCAACATATTGCAAGTAGCTATAAATCTGGGCGACTACGAGTGAAATTTTCTACATCGCAACGTAGTGCTAATAACTCTAAAGCTAAATAACTACGTGCGAAATTTTCTACATCGCAACGTAGTGCTAGATACTCTTAACACTGAGGGATCACACATGGCTTTTTAACTCTTTTGCTTTCTAAGTGCAATAAGCACAAATCACTTATCTTGAAACGTTTTTAACTCAACTTTTTCTCAAACTTTTGAAAACAACTTTAGCTTTCGAATTCCATTTCTCGATCCGAGATAAGGATTTGTACTCGAAATCTAACTTATATTTGAGAAATCATTTTGTAAGTTTGTTAAACAATAACAAGTTACAATTTAAAATCAACTTTTAATAATGTAAGTGAAGTACACTTACTTCAATTTGAATATGCTCAAATGCCTCAACGAGCCTCTCGTGTCTCGTTTGTTTGCTCGTCACCTACATATCAATTTCTTATTATAGTTTGCTCAAATACATAACTCAAAACTTAAAATAGAGTTTCCAATACAAGTTACTCTATTAAAAACCCTTTACACTATAACTTTTTCAACTGGATTTTAACTCAACCGAGACCCTCTAATTCTGATTTCTTTGCACAAGCCTTATTTATTATCACCTAGAGATACTTTGGGATGCTTAAAATAGTCGTTGGAAGCCCGGAACGAAAAATCACTATTTTTGGACCCCCTAAAACCGAGGCTATGCTAGGGCCCATCCTAGCGATTTGTTTTGCTCTATTTTTGCTCTAATCATCTCCCTAACTCGCACTTAGGTCACCCATAAAACGGTTTCAAAAAATTCTAAGTATAGAGGATTGAAACCTATGAAAAACTCCTATTTTTCTAAACTTTTTTATGCACATTTTTGCATCCTACATGCAATGACTTCATTTTTTTCATACCTAAGATTCTTTTACTTAATTATGACCGAATATATTTATTTAATGCATCGAAGCATGCATTTGTAATCACATCTACCTTTACAACTATATACTTACATTATTTTGGCCATAACTTCCTCAATTTTTATCGAAATCATTCCCTTCCAATTTTTATAGTTTTCTATGACATTTAGACATGTTTTGAGGTCTAAAACAACCCTAATTAATCTCAAAGAGTGCAAGTCTCTATAACTCCTTCACTTGCATATTCTTTTCTTCTAATATTATTTCACCCTTTACTAGATAATATGTCATTTATGCACCCATGCATGTCCATCTTAATTACCTTGATTCCTACTCATCTATACATGTTTGTAGGACCTTAAATATGCCATAAACATAAACAAAACTCATGCATAAGCTACTACCCTTCATCAAGTCGAAATGTACAAACAATGTGTAAGCTCTCATCCTCAATTCTAGATTTTTTAGTGTTAAAATTTTTGACTAAAGGATGAAAAGATTAAATTTCGTCAATGTCATCCTTATAAATGTTATTAAGATATTAGTAAATGGCCATTAAATCCATTAAGGGCGAAATAGAAAATTCAAACCAAATTAATTTATGATTTTGGTGTGAGTGTTACATGGAATGCACTTGAATAAAAGTTAAAATCCATGTTATTAAATTTGAACCAATGAATAAATGACAAATCAAAAACTAAATATGAAATTATAGAAATTAGTTGTCATGCACTAACTATTACATGATTAGTCTCCTTCCATAAGTTACCAAAGTGCCCTTTTTGATAAAATTCTATGAGATGATTTATTTTGGTCATTATATGATAAAATGAACAGCATTTTAGTCTCACTTAAGTTAACAATATATATATAAAGGGAGATGATGAGATGATCACTTAAAGCAAACAAAAAGTGACCGACAAAAGAAGAAGCAAAAAGAAAAAAAGAGTGCTCGGTCAACAAAGGCAGTCACGGCAGCTTGAGGTCTTCCATTTCAAGTGTCTTTCATCCACCTATAAGGCCAAACCAAGATGGGAAAAAGTTAGAGAGAGCATCTACTATAAGTTCAAGCAAACTAAGTATAAAATCAAGTAAGTTTTTACGATAATTATATGGAAAAATTATGTATGTAGATTTATATGTTTGGATGATGAATTTATGGAGTTAGTTGCTTGTTTTAGAGTAGGTTCTTAAGCTACTTGAGTTGGCAAGAAAGAACTTGAAAGATTAAACAAGAAACCAAAGTAAAAGGTTAGGGTTTATGTGATTTTAAGATCTAAATGGATGTGAGCTGCCATGCATGAAAAATCTACACTTTTATGTGTATTTGATTGTAGAAATTGAAAGAGTAGTGTTTGTGTGTGTGCAAGAAGGGTCATGGTCAATGAAGGGGTATGTAACCCCATGGTGTTTTGATCCCTTTAAGTTTAAAATCATGCACAACTATGATTAGAAAAGCTCATAGTAGAGTTAGATTGGAAAAATAGAAACTAGATGGAATGGTTGTGCAATTCGGCTAAGGTGAAGGGTAGTAGCTATGCATGTGTTTTGTTGATGTTTGTGACATACTTAGGGTCCTAAAAGCATGCATAAATGAGTAGGAATCAACAAAATGGACATGGATACACATAGGTACAAGAATAGCCTACAATCTAGTAGAGAGTAAAATAGTGCATAGAAGCAAGTTGACAAATCCCCAGCTGATAAAGGGGTCTGGTAAGACCTGACTTGTTCTAACCTATATGGGGATATTCTCCACCTCAAATGATGCCTAGGAGTCATAGAAAACCATAGGTTTTGGAATGGATCGATTCCGATAAAAATTGCGCAAGTTATGACCAAAATAGTGCCGTTAGAGAGTCGATAAGTGAAATAACTATGTAAATACAATTTTTATTGCATGGAATAACTTTATTTGATCATAATTAGGTAAAAGGAGCTTAAATACGAAAGAAAAACTATTGTCGCTCATTCGATGCGAAAAGTGCATCAAAAAGTGCTCAAAACAGGACATTTTTTCTAGATTTGACATAACAAACGATAGAATTTTTCGACAAAACTTTACGGGTGACTTAGTTATACGATAAGGAGATGCTAGAAAAAAAAAGGGACACGAAACGATCGCTGGTTTTAACACTATTTTTTTTGGTCAAACGGGTTATTAAAAAATTGACTTTTTATTTTAAGCCTCCGGAGACCAAACAAACCATATGGGGATGATCCTATAGGTCTAAAAGTAAGACTTTTACAAAGAAATTGGAATTAGAGAATCTCGAACGAGTTAAAATCGAATCGAGAAAGTTATAGCGTAACTGGTTTTCAATGGGATGATTTATATTGAAAACTCTATTGTTACGTTTTAAATTATATACATTGAATAAAGTATAATGAGAAATTTATATGTAGGTGACGAGCAGGCGAGCGAGACACGAGAGGCTTATTGAGACGATCGAGTTGCTATTACTCGGATTGAGGTAAGTATATTTCACTTATATTATTTCGACTTCCATTTATATCGTAATATATTTTTTTTAAAGACATTACAAAATGATTTTTCAAATTATAAGTTTGATACGTTTGATATTGAGTAAAAGAAAAATTTGTGTCTCGAATCAAGAGAGGAGATTTGAAAACAAAAGTTATTTTTAAAACGTTTAAAGTAAAGTTTGAGTTAAAAACCATGTGTATATCGTAGCATCAGAGCTTTGGCACTACGTGGCGATGTAGAAAATTCCGCTCGTAGTTGTCGAAATTTATAGTTACTTGCAATAGGGTACGATGTAGATAATTTCGTACCTAATTGTGAGTGATAATGAGAAGTTGCACTACAGTATGCGATGTAGAAAATTCCGCGTTGTAGTTGCCCAGAGTTAAGATCATTTGACCATACGTCGCGACATAGTAAATTCCATACGTAGTGGTCGAAATACTATAGTAGTTTCACATTGGCGTTAGTAGAAAAATCGTTACGTGATGCTTAAAGTACACTAGATATACACATGGTCTTCTTAGAAGAAATGGTTTTGAAAACTGAAAATTTTATGTATCGATATAATTACAACATTTTATGGACCGTTATTTTGTATTACAAATATGTGATGAACTAATCTTTAATTTTGTTGTGTAGCTTCCTCATTTCATCAGGTGTTGTGTAGGTGGTTTGTGGCGAAAAGGTCGACGTTTGACTTATAGGTGGGGCACGAATAAACGAACCATAGGAATGCTCAATATATGTTAACACGATTGTATATAGTTTAACAAGATAATCGTGTGTTGATATATGAACACTTAACGGATTGTAAACCCATATTTTGATATGTATATATAGTTGTACATTCACACTTGAGATACACATATCACATGACGCACATGATATATATATATATATATGTTTTGATGAATGTGATTTGCACGCGAAAAAGATATGAATGATATGAGAAAATATATATTTGTGGTTATAAGAAGTTGGGAGGTGATATGATATAGTCGAAGTGTGTTTTCTTCACAGGTTGATTTTGGAAATGTTTAAAATACAGCCGTTATGCTGTCAAAATTTTTATTAAAACCGTTTTCAAAGAAATGTGAAAAATTTACACCAAGCCCAACTATTTAAAAAAAAAAAAAAAATCAAGGTTTTTAAGTTCAAACGAGTAAACCGGCTAAGAAAGTTAGGGGTTTGCTTCCCAGATTTCTTCAATCCGACGAATCGGGTTCAGACAAGAGCCTAAAAAAGGTCTGGTTCGGGTCCTGTCACAATGCCATCTAGTTTTCCTTTTTAAATTTTAACACTCCTATATACTTTTCTAGTATTAATTATGCATGTTGTTCAAGTTGATAGGCATCAAAACCCAATGAATACACCTCATCCACCATATAGCCGAACCTCCTCATGCACCCTTAACATGTTGTTTCTTTTAACTTTCATGATTTTTGGTTTGAAAATTCTCCTAGGCATTTAATCAAACACTTTAACTATTACTATAATTGCTTAGATATATTATAACATACACTAATGGTTTTCTACTCATACTAAGCTTCCTTTTTAGCTACTCATGATTCTACTCTAGGTTTAAATAAAACTTCCATCAATTCAACATCAAACTCTAACTCAACATCAACATATCATATACATAAAACCCAACCATCTTCATACAATCTCAACTAATATCAAACTTGAAGAAAAGATGATAACTTACTTTGTTATTGTTTTAATCTTGCTCTTCTAGTTTAATTTGCCCTAAAATAACCAAATTACTCTTATAATATGCATCAACCTTTCATCATTTACTTTTGCACAAAACAATCTACACACATTCAATCACGTCTATCAGATTTCTACCACACTTAAACACCCTCAAATTCATTCAAATCACATTATTTCTTATTCAAACCACTTACCAATTGTTCCTAGGTGAGTTGGCTTGCTTTTCCACTTGATTTGAGCTTCAAAACCTTGAATTAAACCATCAAAACTTCATCATGAACAAAACTGGTCGGGAACAGCTTTTTCACGAAAATTCATCTACCAAACACACTTCAATCCAAGACTTTTGAGTTTGAAATACTTACTAACTTATCCTCCAACCTTTGCCTTACTTCTCCCACTTCATTTGAGCTTCAAATACTAAAATCAAACAATAAAACGTCATTATATTCCAAAAATCTGCACATGACAGTAACTAATTTTTCTGGACAGTTTTGATACTTTAAAATCCTCGTCAAAACTAATTTTAATTCACTCAAAACTCACTTACCCTTGTTGGATGACCTTCCTAGCTTGTTATTGACCTTTTTCTTGCTTGAAAACTCTTTAAAAATGGGATGAAATGGTGAAAAACAGGACTGTTCTATCATCCCTTGCAGTGTAGACAGCTACTCTTGTCTTCTCTATTTCTCTTGATTTTTCTAGACATTTCCACACTATATATACATGTGCCATGCCTTATGAATTTGCCCTCCAAGCTTGCCAATAAATTATAGCCATGCCATTGCATTTTTCTTTGCAAATTGCCCAT
Organism: Dimocarpus longan; assembly: GCA_022984855.1. NCBI lineage: Eukaryota > Viridiplantae > Streptophyta > Magnoliopsida > Sapindales > Sapindaceae > Dimocarpus > Dimocarpus longan. The sequence goes on along the minus strand of CM041015.1, from coordinate 15,299,367 downwards.
CCATTCATGTGACAATGCCATTGTTTTTTTTTTTTTTTAGAAATTTTATAAAAATTCATTCCATACTCAATCTCTTATATAATTTTCTAATCACCTTAATTACACATTTCAAATCTTGAAAATCACTTCAATATCTATCCCCACATGTGTCTTGATAAGCATAGCATCATCTCTAGGATTTCGAATCCGTTTCCGGTTCGTTCGGAAACTTTTACCCATACATGATTTAATATAAAAATTTAATCGTAATAAAAAAATTAATCGATTTTTATCATTCTGTTGATAAATATATACTTGTACAATATCTATACACCACTCCATCATATATATCCATTATCCAAATCTTATGGAATTGTCCTCTTTTGATGACTACTTCCAATTTTATACTAACTTAATTTTAATTAAAATTTCACTATTTACATATTCCTCCAATCACTCAAGTAATCCATATCCTATCTTAAAATCTCTTTAATATTTATTTCCAACATGTATTTTAGTAGGTCTTGTTATCATCATTTTTTTTCATCATTTTCATTTCAATTTTCATTTTTTTTTCCATTTTTTTTTTAGATTTTGAGTTCGTTTTCAGTTCATTTGGAAACTTTTACAAAAACGCGATTATGTTCAAAAATTTAATTAATCGCGTTTGTATCCAAAAAAATTTCAATCAATTTTTATCTTTCCATGCATGAATATGTACTTGGACAATATTCTTGCCACTCTCATCCTTCTTATCTCCTGTATAGCACTAAATTGGGGAAGGGGTATGACAAACAAATTCAGGAGCGTTGATGGCTACTTTCCACATCCGCTCTATTCTGGTAGATAGAATACGAGAATTACAGCCTCAAGATTCCTACTTGATGGAACTGAATAACAAGAGAGGAATTGACCAACGAAAGGACTTCTCATTGAAGGATGATGGGACACTGGTTTTGGGAAATAGACTGTGTGTACTGGATATAGATGATTTGAAGAATGAGATAATGGAAGAGGCACATTCATCAGCCTATGCTATTCATCCGGAAAGCACTAAAATGTACCACATTCTGAAAGAACATTATAGGTGGAAGGGTATGAAGAAAGACATAGTAGAATTTGTCTCCAAATGTTTAACCTGCTAGCAAGTAAAAGATAAACATCAGAGACCAGCAGGTTTGCTACAGCCACTTCCCATCCCTAAATGGAAATAGGAGATGATCACAATGAATTTTATGGTAGGACTTCCATGTAACCAGAGTGGCCACGATGCTATATAGGTGATTGTGGACAGATTGACGAAGTTCGCCCATTTCCTACCAATCAAAAACAATTATCCATTAGAGAAACTGGCCCAGTTGTATGTTAATGAGATCGTAAAGTTACATGGTACACCCGTTTCCATAGTGTCAGACAGAGATCCAAGATTTACTTCCAGATTTTGGCCCAACTTACAGAAAGCTCTAGGCACCAGATTGAAAGGTGTGAATAAGTTAATCAAATTCCATTTATCTTGATAAAAATTACGCATAAAAAAATAAACACAAAATAAGAGAAAGGTAAAGAAGGAGACAGAAGTTATGTATGACAATTTTTACATTGTAACACAACTAGAAAAAATCACGGGACTATAAAACCCTTCTAACCACTTTCAAACAAAACCTTGCTATTGAAAAATGGATTACAAATTTCTTTCACAGCCCACCTAGCCAAGAAACCTAAAACCTAACTAATAGTATTCGCCAAGTCTTACTCTTCATGAAAGAACCATTAGCCCCATCGGTCTTCTAACTTTGCCACGGTACCATAAACTCATCTTCATGTCTGGTCAATTCTCCCCTCTTCTTCTCTATAAGAAGTAAGGCCATGAGATGTTCCATTCGGTTGATGGACACACATGAACTTAATGAATGATGTATGCAACACAAATAGAATGGTCGATAACGACACTCTATGTAAGCTTAGATGCAATATAACCCAAACACTTTAACTCTAAACTTAATATTTCTAACTCTTAAAAAGCACTCAAAGAATAAGCAAATTAGATGAAAAAGCCACACAATTCTTGAACTAAAAACACCTATTTATAGTATAGTAAAAGTGAGTTAGAAACCAATTAAAACCCTTCCTAATTTAAGAATTCTAAATGAATTTATTCTAGAAAATAACTTCAATTAGAAATCAAAAATAGAAAAGTTTTAATTGCATCCCAACATGAAATCTATCAATGAAGTAGACTCCTAATTTATTCTATATATGAAATCCCAATTACATACGAAAGGATCTAAGCATTATAAAGTGAATCGACTCCATGTATGAGATGTTTAATGAAGTTAAAAGGTCACTTTTACCCCCAGATCAAGTTTTGAAAGTTTAAAACACGTTGGAAAAAACAAGAAGTGAAAACGTGAGAAAGGATCTCAAATGGGAAAAAAAAAAAAAATCGCGCATGGAAGAACCAAGGTGGTTGCTCAAGCGGTCACCCAATAACCCTATCTCTCCAGCTTTGCACGCTCTAAGGGTTTTGACCATAACTTTTTTATTCCATCTTCATTTTACTCATGGTTATTTCTTATGGTTAGCTAACACCTAGGACTACATTTTATGAAGAAACCATCTTTAAAAAAAATTTGTATCATTACCAAAATGAACCATCTTTTAGACTAACAAAATTAAACTTTATGAAAAATAAGCAAACTCACATGAGACTTTACAAATACACTCCTATGAGTCATAAAACTATATGCTAATGATCCAGGATATTTATAACACTAAATATAATGTAAATGCACATCAGACCACGGTTGATCACATGAGATGCAAGCTTGCTTCTTAAAATATTTTGTAAAGTCTTGTTAATCATTCGCAATTTCGATGTCTTGTCTCCTTGAACTTGAATCCTTTTTGATCTTTCTTCAGTCACTGACTCCAAAACCTATGAAGCTAATGGATACATATGAAAGTATTTTGACACGAAATAAGCCAAGTAAAAAAATCATAGAACTTACATATTGCATTGGATTTGATTAGATACAATCATATATTTAATGCATCATTGGATTTGATTGGATTAATATTACATATTTATGGTTGAATAATCTGACTACATCCGGATTATCCAAGAGTAATTTATAACAATTTCATGAAACCTTATTGCCAAAAACATTTTTCACATCGAGTCATTTCAACTAATTTAGATGTGTAAATGAAGTCGATGAGAGGCATGAGACAGCGATGGAAGTTTAAGAACTGTCTCCGAAGCTGGATCCGACTGCCACAAAAGTTCATTTCTCAGGAAATCTTCCGCAAAGCACTACAGGATGAGATCAAAGGCATAGCCATACAGTTTTAGCACCTAGTTTCAAGCGAACTCAAAAAGAAGCAAAACTAGTGACAATTTAAAGGAGATACAAACCTTGATATTACTGAAGGTCAATTCACCGTTAAACACATGCTTTTGCAAATCATGACTGTTGTATCCCACAACCTGCACACATGTAAATGCACAACATCAAGACAATTACGTTTACATGTTCAACAGTCTTCAACTTCAAAAGAGTGTGTCAGATGCATGATATTATGGTTAAAATCATGAACTTACTGTTGAAGCATCTTCAATAGCGCCAAATTCAAAAGCAACTTGTTTCCCAAAACTTTTGTTATCCAATTCCACATGCACAAAGAGAAGCTACAACATATGTGAACATATCAAGAAAAGCTTAGTTTTCAACAGATAAAGCAGGAAACAAGGCACAAGTGAAATACTTCTCATAATCTGGTTAGTATTAGCTAACTCAGCCAACACATGTCTCTTTTGTATTGTATTTGGAATCAAAATTTCCCTAACATCAAGCTGGGGGCTTGGTTTTTTGCTAAAAAATAGAAGACAAAAAATACTTCTTATGTTAAAACAATTGACATGTTCAAAATTTTCTGATGTCCAGTTTTGTTCAAGAGAGTCCACCTTAATTTACCATTCTATAGAAAACAAGTACTGTGCTAAGTAATTCATATAAGTTTCTTTAGACAAAGGAATAAGGTCTAACGGCTTTGTTTGAGGGGTTAGCAACATTAAGTTCTTTGATGTCCTGATGAAAGCCAAAATTTTAATACAAATTTCAGACACTTGCAATGACGGGTGAGAAACTATACAAGAATAGATAAATCTGGAAACAAAGACATAGGCAATTTCATAAAACATCACTCATACAAGAAAAATAACGTAAAGAGGTTATAGAAGGATATTAGAAATGTGGAAGTGAAATAATTCTTAATTGGGTTGGTATTAGCTAATCACAGCCAATAAATGTCTCTTCTCTTAATTGGGTTGGTATTAGCTAATTACAGCCAATAAATGTCTCTTATACATGCACAAGAGTTTTTGGAATCAAAATTTCCCTAACATCAAGTTGGGGGCCCGGTTTTTTGCTAAAATTTAAAAGAAAAAAAATACTCCCGATAAACAATCGACATGTTCAAAATTTTCCAATGTCCAGTTTTGTTCAAGAGAGTCTACCTTAATTTATTATCATACAGAACACAAGTACTCTGCTAAGTATTTCGTATAAGTTTCTTTAGACAAAGGAGTTAGGTCTAATGGCTTTGTTTGGGGGCTTAGCAACATTAAGGTCTTTGGCATCCTGATGATAGGCAAAAATCCAACAAATAATTTCAGACACGTGCAATTATTGGTGAGAAACTATCCAAGAATAAGATACAAAAAAAGCTCTGGTGCAAAATTTAAGACTTATTGGCAAGCAACCATTTAAAAAGAGGTGCAATAGAGAGAGAAGTGTCAATAAGGCAACAGACTTTCAAAAGTAGTTCAACTGATATGAGTTGAAGCAACTCCTGAATAAGGGGACTGTTTCACATTCATCATGTGGCACTGCAATTAACAGATGAATCTCAAAAATAATGCACAATATGATTTCATTGAGGACAAAAGGGTAGGCCAGGAGTCAGTGAGAATGTTTGGCAGAAGCTTACCTTCAAGAAGTGAACTGAGAATTAATATTGGCAAACAGTTAATTTGAATGACAATTTTTGAAGTAAGTCTTTTAAGGGCTCTCATTTTTGCAATTTCTAATGCCAATAAGCAACAATTTTAAAACACAAGAATTCTCAAAATTTCTGCCTTTTGTGAAATTATTTTATTACTAGTATTCCATATTCTAGTACTCAAATAGATAAAGAATAATTAGTTATTCACCTTTCCTCTGAAAGCCTCTGCTACTTCTTCGTATGTCGAGATAACTTGTGAATCATTTCTCCAGGCAAAAAGCCATAACTGAAGACAAATTTTTAGACATGTCAACACAAAACTATCCAACTTTCTGAAGTAAAGAGGTCCTGATGTAAAGTCTAACCTGTTTCAACGGGTTCTCAAAAATGCTTGCAGCATCTTTAAAAGTGAAAGTGATCACTGGAGGAAGCCTTCTTGTAAATACAAAGTCAGCTATTGCGGATCTTGTGAATTGACCATCTTAAGAGAAAAGAGAATTAAAATCTTCAAGTTGATTTATTAAAATCAAAACCTGGCAAGCATTAAGATATCAAAAACTAACCAAAAATATAATATTTTCCAAACTGCTTCAAGATTAAAGCAGGGCGCTTGACTTGTGGTACGACAAGGAATAACTCTGCAACATCAACATTAGCAGTCTGATAGAAATTACTATTAGTTTGCATTTTTGAGGCAGCAGCAAGTTCTTCACTATCCGAACCCTGTCAAGGATGCAGCAATAAAATTTAGGGACTCTATAAACAGAGAGTAAAGTTTGCATGTATCACATTTTTCTTCTGTAAATGTGGTCAGAGTTCATAACACAATAAAGGTTGTCAATGTATTGGGAAAGAAGAAATTGCTACACAAGTAATTAAAGAGACTGATATCAATAAATGAATTCTACTGGTTATTACATACATCTAAAGAGTCAAGGACTCCCAAAATCAACTCAGATTCGGAATTGAATATATGTACTGCCTCCTCCATAGTTGTGATATTGCGAATACCAATGGCCATCTTCCTTTTCACCCAAGTGGCTATAGCATCCCTACAGTTTGAACAACCGTCATGTTGTTAGCAATGAGCAGAATAGTAGTTCCCACTTGAGTTTTGAATGTAGGGAAAAATTGAGAAACGTCGATTTCAAAAATTATTCCAAACAAAAACATATTGAATCGATGCTCAGATAAAGCAAACATTTCACAAATGCACATAAATTGAATAAATAAATAAAATATTTAAACGTTTAAAATTTACAAGCTCTTAGGACACAAAAGCTAACAAAGAATGCTATAAATACTCACCACAATCTTCTAACCATAATGAACACATAAATCTTACCTTGTTCTTTCATTTTTAAAATCATAAAGATGTTTGTTCACTCCATTAACAAACAAATACATAGTGGGATACGCCCGAATATGATACTGTTTTCCCAATCTGCTCTCCAGAGAAGCATCAACCATCGCAAACACGGCCTCGGCTTTACCCTTCAGCAATTGAGCAGCCGCTTCAAACTTTGGAGCTAGTTCACGGCTCCAATAGCACCAAGGTGCATAAAACATCACCATCACATACTTGTTCTTTTCTACAAACTGGCTGAAGTTCTTCTCAGTCAACACCACCACGTCATTTTCATCAATAGCAGGCCACACTAGGTTGTCATCAACATCAACGTTATCCTCGTAAGTATAAAGAGCTACGGGGCTGGAAATGATGTTATCTGAGATGGGTTCGATGGGATTGGATTTGAAGATGGTAAGAGCTTCTATAAAATCTTGAAAGGACAGATGATGAGAGACTGGTGATGGTGAAGGGTGGTGATCAGACAGAGGTGTGAATTTGTAGAGGGAGAAGAGGAGATACACTGAAGTCAAGAGAACGAGAAGAGCTCTGGTTCCTGACATGGATGATGAGGCAGATGAAGAGACAGAGAGAGAAACTTGACTGACTATTACATAACTAGTCGACGAATTGAGAGTTGACTTCTATGAGGTTGTTGACAGTTGACAATCCAGGCCCAATCCATTCAATTCAGATTGACTGGATGAGAATGGGCTCCAATCCAACATAGGTCTTATCTGCTCCACACATGCGCCTCAAGCCCATAATACTAGACTGTCAGTCGGAAGAAAAACTTAAGTGAGAAGGTTTCAACATAGACTGTCCACTTAAAATATGACAAATGACAAAGAGTGGCCATATTTCCACCCCTCTACACCTCTTTTGCCATAAAAGTTCTAAAATTTTTCTAATTTGTTTTATATTACTACCAAGAAAACCTTTTTTTTTATTTTTTAATTTTATTATACTATAAGTACACCCCATTTTATTACATTATATTTTTATAAGGAATGATAACCCATTCAACTAATTTCATTAGCAAAATGAAACTTTGATTGAATTCACAAAATAAAAAGAAAACCTGGATGATCACAAAAATCAGTATATACAAACACAATGCAACTCAAATCCAAAGAAAATCAATCAATCATCCTTAACACTACTATCTCCGTACTAATCTTTTCAAATCTGTTTTAGAGTCCTTCGTTTATAATTGTGAAAAATATTTAAATATGAACTATCATTAGTTATCATATAAAAAACCAACACAAACCCCTAAATTTACTCAATGATGGTTAAAAAAAATGCAGAAAATTGATTACTGATTCTTAGCTCCAATTTGATATGTTAAAAAGTACGTGACAACTGTGTTTCTTGAATGAATAATGATAACTATAGGTTCTTGATTTAAATTTAAGTTTTTGACGACAAGATTAATGAAATAGATCAAAAGAAAAAACTTGTAACAAGTAATATACAAACCTTCAAAAATATATTTAAAATTTTCGCCATGCACTTACTATCACAAAGCAAAAAATAGAGTTTTTTTTTTTTTTTTTTTTAATTAACACCACATTTTGAATAATATAATTGGTAAAATTTAGGATGTTTTAGTTTTATATAGTAATTTTTGATATGATAATCAATTATTGAAGTTTAAATCCTTTTATAAGAAATGTGTTATCATTCCTTACATAAATATGGTGTAATAAAATGGGGTGTACTTATAAAAATATATTATAATAAAATTATGAAAAAAAAAAGTATTTTTAATATTAAGTGGAGTTTAAAAATAAATTAAAAAAAATTAAATTTTTTGTGACAAAAGTGACAGGCCTTTTTTCCTTAACTCCAAAACTAGGCAGCCTGTTCGACAATCCCACGGTGGCCTTCCAATTGGGATCTGCATCGACTGAAATGTTTCTATAAAACTAAACCTTTTTCTTTATTGGAAACTTCTTGAAACTCTTTAAACTAAACTTTTTTCTTTACTGGAAACTTCTTGAAACTCTTTAGGTTGAGACTTTTTAGGATTTCTTTCAATTACGGAAATAGGTGAAAGTTTTTCTTTTTTCAAATTAACATTTACAAAACAGGGTTAATAAAAAAAATCTGGTAACACAACAACTGTTTTTCAAAAATTTTCATCCTATAAAAACTCATAAAAACTTGTGTACTTCAAAATCATACAAGTTTTCAACTACTGGGCTTCAGACTCTCTTTTCAATTTAACGCACAACCGCAAACATGTTTTGACAGGACCCAAACCAGACCTTCTCTAAGCTCTTGTCTAGAGGGCCCCGTCGGGCACTTCAACGGACTCCTCGAACCCGACTTGTCGGATTGAAGAAATCCGGGAAGCGAACCCCTTTACTTTACTTAACCGGTTTACTCGTTTTAGGCTTAAAAAAATTTTATTTTCTTTTAATATAGTTGAAACGGTGTGAATTTTTCGCGTTTGATTGAAAACTAATTTTATAAAAATCGGACAGTATAACGGTTGTAAATTTAATATTTCCAAAATCAACCTGCATAAGAAATACACTTCGAACTATTTTGATCACCGTCCAACTTCTTTCAATCTCAAACATGCATTTTTCGTTCATTTCACAAACATGCAATTCTTTTACAAACATAATTCACATATGTAATTAACATATAACAACTCATACTTATATAAAATATGTGCCTTGTGCAATATGTGCATATCAAGTGTAATGGTTCATTTATATATACATATCAAAATATGATTTATAATCCGTCAAGTATCTCATGTCAACACATAATTATTTGATTCAATATATACACATGTACACAATGTCAAAATACATTAACATCCATATATTTCGTCTCATTATTTCCCCCACCTAAAGTTAATCAAAATAATGTCTTTGATGCAAGAGCGTCCGTGCCAACGTCTACTAAAGTATACAAGCTACACAAAAACAAAGAGAGGTTAGGCAATATATATATATAAAGGTATAACTCCGCATAGACATTACTTAGAAAATAATCGATTTTATTTATTTATTTATTTATTTTTAAAACCATTTCTCATAAGACAACCATGTGCAAAGCCACTACGCACGGAATTTGCTACATCGCGACGTAGGGCGAACTTTCTCAACTCTAGGTAACCACAACGCGGAATTTTCTACATCGTCGTTGTAGTGCCAATAGCTTATACTTTACGCAACTACATGCAGAATTTTCTACATCGCATGTTGTAGTGCGATTTACTCATCACTTGCAATTAGATACGGAATTTTCTACATCGTCTCACATTGCTATCAACCTTGACAACTACGAGCAGAATTTTCTACATCGCCGCGTAGTGCCAAGATGCTAATATCGCAACATGCACATGGGTCTTAATTCAACTTTACTTTGCTTTACTTTTAAACCTTTTTGCAACTTACTTTCGCCTTCGAATCTCATTTCTAAATTCTAGGCATTACTCATTACTCAACATAAAACTTATGATTTTGGAAAACCATTTTGCAAAACTCTTTGAAACAATATATTTTATCATTGCCATATAAATAGAAATCAACTAGATGTAAGTGAAGTGAAGGACACTTACCTCGATCCCAACGCTCTCAATGCCTTAACGAGCCTCTCGCGTCTCGTCCGCGTGCTCGTCACCTACACCTCATAGTCTCGTTATAACTTACTCACTTTCATAGCTAAAACTAATAAAAATAGAGTTTCCAATACATTGAAAACTCACTACACCACACTTTTCCAACTCGATTTTTGACTCGATCGAGGCTCTCAAAATTTGGTTTCTTTGTAAAAGTCTTACTTCTAGACCCCTAGGATCATCCCCATATGTTTCGTTTGGTCTCCGGAAGCTTAAAACAAAAAGTCAACTTTTTAACTATACGGTTGACCACGAAAAACAGAATTGAAACCAGCCATGGTTTCACCTCCGTTCCTTTTTCTAGCGTCTCCTTATCACATAACTAAGTCGCCCGTAAAGTTTCGTCGAGAAACTCCATCGTTTGCTATGTCAATCTAGGCAAAACGCCCCATTTTGGGCACTTTTCAAAGCGAGTTTTTACATCGGACAAGCGACGATGATTTTTCTTTCGTATCTAAGGTTCTTTTACCTAATTATGACCGAATACATCTATTTTGGGCATCAACGAATGCATTTGCATCGCTATTACACATCTCGGTTTCCTACGCCCACTATTTTGGCTATAACTTCGTCAATTTTTATCGGATCGATCCCATTCCAATTTCTATGGTTTTATATCATTCCTAGGCATCATTTGAGGTGTAGAACACCCCCATACATGTCATACTTGGTCAGGTTTTCTCTAGCTCATGGTTTGAGCTCGGGATTCCACTTTTACTCTATGACACTTTCTACCCGCATTATTTTGGCCATAACTTCGCCAATTTTTATCGGAATGATTCCGTTCCAATTCCTATGGTTTTCTATGTTCCCGAGGCATGTTTTGAGGTGTAGAACAACCCCAAATAAGCTAGAACAAGTCAGGTCTCTACTGACCCTTCATCAAGCTCGGGATTGCTAATTTGCTCAAAACTACTTCCATTGAACTTCTATCCTTTCTACTTATCTTCCTAATCTTATTTATGGTAAAATTTGGGTTCAAAACCATCTAATCTCAGAGGTTTTCCACTGATCTTCACAGCCATGACACACACACAAACACCATTTTGTCATTTAACCTCTCACAACTCACTCACCAATTTTATCGACTACTTGATGTGCATGCAAAACAGATTTTTGTTTCTACTTTAATCAAGTAGATGGCAGCCCATATTTACAACCCTAAGCTACCATTTACATATTTCAACTTATCATTTAACTCTCTACATAATCACTTAGAGTTCTACCATAATTTTGAGGGAAAATTACTCAACACAACACAAAAATTCTGCACAACACTCACAACCCAACTACTTCAATTTCAGCAAGTATAAGGAAGAAAGAGATGAGATCTCACTTGATTCTTGTTTATGGAAGTGAGAGGGACTTGGAAGAGGTCCTAGAGAAGGGGGTTTGAGGTTTGGAAGGGCTGGATAGAGCTGTCTTCTTCCACTTTTCTGGTTTGGCTTCTGCTCTTCCGTTTCTGCTCTGCTTCTCACGCCAGGATGCCAAGCAGCTGCTGTCAATTTGATTTTCACGGCTACTCTTGTGTTTATTCCATCAAATTTCACTGTAAGTGTTGTATTTATAGATTTAACATTTCCAAAAGTGTCTCCCATGTCCCCTTTTTATCATTGTCACGCCAATCCCCCCTTTCTTTCCTACATCACACGGCAACTTACTCTTTGCTTCTTTCTTGTCTAATTTTGCTTCAACTGTTTTATTTATATATCTCATTAACATTTTATGGAATATCAAACTTGTCCGTTTGATTTGTTTTGTCTATCACTTTTAGTTAAATGTTTGGTTACTCACTTGTTAACTACTAATTCTACATGACACTTCCTCTAGTGTTTATTTTTGAATTTAAACGTATCATCATTTATCATCTATTACTTGATTATGGATAAATTATTTTATCCTTACTAATGTTTATTGTTATAATTCTAGAATGAGCGTTTGCTCATCAATAAATCTATTTAAATTAATACTAACTAGATTTATTACTTAACTTCACAATTTAGTTTCACTCGCTAGGAAATTAAGAATCGGGACTAGGGGTTTACATGTTTTCCAACACAATCAAAGGATAATTTGAAATCAATGAATTTATACAAAATCTAATTTACTTAAGATTTAAAAACATATTTATGAAATTATACGGATAAAACATATCATCTCAAAATAATATTTACAACATGCACATCAAGTTTAAAAATCATAAGTTATGGACATACATGATATTTTAGAAATCAACAACTAGTGCAGTAGCGTCATGTCTTTAGTTCATCTGTATGTTCGACGAAGTTTCTTCCACTTGCTTGCTAGTACCTACACCTGAGAAGGATTTTTATCAAAACAAGAAAAGAACGGTGAGTCTTATAACTTAGTGAGGGAGTAACTTTTATAAACTAAAATAAATTCTTTTTAAATATGAGTATCCTCTCAAAATAATTTTGATAAGCAATTAATTTATTTTGAACTATCAATACGATACACCTAGCATATAAATATAAGTATTTTTGCTTGAAACTTAATAATAATTTCATAAATCATCAATCTTTCTCGTTTCCTAATTTTCACATCTAATAATGTACTTTTCTTTTTATAACTTGCCTTACAAGGTAATCCGGGGAAACTTATCCTCCGTGACTATACGTTTACTCGTTACGGTACTAGGACTAGAGAATACTACTTGCGTGATCACAGATGCGGGAACTTAAGATTGCAATTCCCACAAAACATCAAACAATGCAGGAATTTGGAATTGCGATTCTATCCAAATATCAGGCTATATGGAAACTTGAGATTACGATTCCCTTTAAATATCAAGCAATATGGGAATTTGGAATTACAATTGTCCCTGAATTTCAAGTTATACAGGAACTTAAGATTACGATTGCCCCCGAATATCAAGCAATGTAGGAATTTGGGATTACGATTCTTCCCAAATTTCAAGCCACACGAGAACTTAAGATTACGATTCCCCCCGAATATCAGACAATACGGGAACTTAGGATTACGATTTCCCTCGAATATTAGGTCATACGGAAACTTGGGATTACGATTCCCCCTGAATATCTGGCCCTACGGGAACTTGAGATTACAATTCCCCCCGAATTTCAGGGAATGCAAGAACTTGAGATTACGATTCCCCCCGAATATCAGTTCATACAGGAACTTGGGATTATAATTCTTCCCGAATATCAGGTCATACGAAAACTTGGGATTATGATTCCACCCGAATTTCAAGCCATATGGGAACTTGGGATTATGATTCCCCCGAATATTAGGCAATACGAGAACTTGGGATTATGATTCCCCCTGAATTTCAAACCATATGGGAATTTGGGATTATGATTCCCCTCGAATATCAGGTAATGGGGAAACTTAGGATTACGATTCCCCCCGAATTTCAAGTCATGCGGGAACTTGAGATTACGATTCCTCCCGTCTCTTGCTATACATGCATAGGGTACCTTGGTCAGGTAATATTGGGGATTAAGGTAAACCAAAGATATCTAAAATCCTTTCAATATGCTTAAAACTTTTTCTCTTTAACTTGGCTTGTAATTATTTTGTTCTCTAGAACACGGTCTAAAACCGAAATACTTCCTTTCTAAGGAAAAAATCTAAAACTTTCGAAATTACCTTAACAAGCCTCTTTTATGCATGTATTTATCATAAGCTTACTAAATTAATTTATTTTTGAAATAAATACTTTTATAACATAACTTATAGGAACTACCCATATTATAAAGTAATATGATAACATTCTAAAAATTTGTTTGATAAAACATAATAAATTGCATACTAAAGTAATTATTGTAAATATAAATACTCAATTGATAAATTCATATAAACTTTATGAAAACCATACACACAACTTGCTTCCCAATTTAATGATAACCACTCTTTTGCGCTTTCCTTCCGCTCGACGTTTTACCTACATTTAATACGAGCAAATTTCCGTTGAAAATTAACACATGCCTATCACTTTGATTTAAGTCTAAATTTCCTATTAACGCATCAAACGAAAATTTACAATCGTTCTAATTATTTTGAACAAATTTAAACCAATATTTACACCCTCCATCTTATTCCATTATTCTCATCGCAAATACATTTAAACACACTCAATATGGTGAAAATTCTAATCAAATCCATAAAACATTATATCTTTGCAAATATGCAAAGTTTAGTAGCGAAATGACCATTTAATATTCAATGAGTTTCCCTTTTATTTCCATGCCAATTCTATCATCCAATTAACTTACAAACTCTTTCAAACCATTCAAAAATCATGGTCTAACACTTCAATACCCACAAAATCAATTCATGGCAGCCTATACACAAAAATTTCACTTATAGATTCATCATCAAATTTTCAATAATTCTACACATATACATGCATGGAAATTGCTTAAATCCATCTTACTTAAATTGAACCAAAAATACATATCTTGGCCGAATACATGCATACACAATCCTGACATTTATTTTCAAGCTTTTACATTATCATTCACATCAAAATCACTTCCAACATAATGGCAAATCATCAAGTATCCAAACTAAGACCAACGCATTTCAACTCACATCATATATCATGGTAACACAACCAATATAAATGTGAAACACTAAAAGTCCATCATGGCCGAGAGTTGCATGCATTCTAACATTCATATTTCTTTCAAATCTTGCACCAAACATCACATGTAACCTCATATCTACATTTTGAGGCCTTAAATCCATCAAACTCTAACACAAAATCACAATCCAAACATAAATATCACACCAGCCCATTCAACATACATAAACCCAACATTTTACATGACCAATTTCATGAAAATTAGGTGCTTACCTCTTTAACTTGACATGTGATGGGTAAACCTTTCTCTTAGCCTTGCATACCACTTATTCTCGGCATGAAAATGCTTCAAAAATCACTCAAACTCACCATGAGCTACATGCTGTCTTTGATTCTTCCTTATGGCCGAATACTTCTTCTTGCTCTCCTAAGGTTGCATGTGTTTGAATTCACTCTAACTTGCTCTTGAAACTCAAAATGGCTGATGTTTTCCTAGGTTCTCTCTCGGATTAGCTCTCTCCCTCTCAGATTTGGTGTGATGATGATCGAACCACACTTTCTCTTGCTCTCACCTCTCGGTTTTGGGTGTAATAACCAAATGAACTCTTCCTTCACTTTCTTTCTTTCAAATGTTATATATCTTCACTAATTTCATGTCATTTCTCACCAAACTTGTATCAATTTCTAATACTTGTCACTTTTTATTAAGTCCTTGTGCCACTTATCTCACATGCATTCATTCTCCCTTTCATTCAACGCCAAGTATCATCTTTTCTCATGCTTGTTTCACACGTGTCACCATTTTATGCATTCGTTCACATTTTCGATTTCGATCCATCCAGATGTCCTATTATAACTCAATTCCACATCTAAAAATTCTACTTGAATTTGATTACACGTCCGGATCCAACCACTTTAAATTATTTTATTGCCTTGCAAATAAAAATTCTACCCGGACCTATCCAAAAATTTTATCGAAACTCAATACACATATTCAAATTATCCTAAAATTCTATTAATCGTTTCCATTCTACCCAAAAATTATGTTGGAATTCAATTTCACATTCAAAACTATCCCTAATCTACTCGAAAATTTTATTATTCGTCTTCGGACTATCTAAAGGTTATATTATAATTATTTTATCATTTCTGAACTTTCTGAAAATTTTATTAATTACCTCTGAACTGTCTACGAATCATGTTGGAAATCAAATTTTCACACTTAAGCACTTTTAAATTATTTCCTTATTCCCTAAATACTTTTACGGTCCCAAAATCGAAAAGAATATTTTCATCCGATAATCTTCGGATCACTTAAAATCTATTCGAATGGATTCGTTTTTAATATTGTTGACACTCAATTTCGGTCAACTCGGTTCTCCAAGCCCAATACTTGCGATACAACCAACCATAAACGAAACAAGTATGACCAAGACCAAAACAGATAGAACACAGCGGGTTTTTACGTGTTTCGGCAAAACAATGACCTACGTCCACGATAATTACCCCCTTTCTTCTCGAGGAGTAATTGTATTTATTTCACTCTATCTTTTACACTGAATTTTATCTCCTATTTATAGTGGAGATGTTACAATTGGAATAGGTTTAAGAATCTTACAGATAAGGCAAAAAATAATATACATTAATTGAGATAATATCTCCCAAGATTATCTCTACTGTATATATAGCAATTGCCAAGAATGTCGTGATTCGATTTGTATAAAAATAGGTAAGTTGGCTCCTTTCTTGAATTGAATTAACTCGCCTTCCAGAAGGTCAACTGGTCAACTCCAGTGGTTATATAAAGCGAATAGCTTACTCAGCGGTCAGACGTTACGCCCAGCGATCAGACTACTTCAGCGATCAGACGAGCAGATACAATACCCTTCTGACTATCGGGCAAACACGAAGACTTCCTGATCACTTTGATAACTTCTAAAAGGTGCTTATCGAGCAGCCTTTTGATCACGAACAAATTGTCTTTATGCTTTATAAATCGATCAAACATTCATGTTAAAACTATTAGCCACATTATCAAGTGTGGTACATATACTAGTAGACGACCATATGTTCCTTCCTTTGACTTCTGACCATTTTGACCTGTACTTTTGGGCTTCCCCTTGTAAAACGATATAGTGGGCCTCATCCTTGGGCTTTTTTCATTTTATTCATAATCGCCAAAATGCCCACAACACTAGCCCCCTTGTTTTTCAGTACATTTTTGTACTAGAAACAACATTCTCATACTTAGAGTACTTTTGGCGGGATACGAACCGTCGTCTCTTTCAAACATTAACCAATCCCATGCCACGCGACATTTCCTTATGCGTCAGTTCTCTGTGCATTATGTGTCGTGTGCTATTAATATGTGCATTTAATGCACGTCTCTTCACTGGCGGCTCATGATGACAAAATCGCGGGGCTCATGATGACACAGCTAGATCAATGACGGTTACACAGTTGTTTTGATCTGACGATTGGGGCTAAAAGACAACAGCTACATATAAACTCCCAGTCGATTCATTTTCTTCCTTTGCTCATCACTTTTGAAGACAAACACTTTACCGCTTCCGATTTTCTCTTGTTCGCCATTGTTTTCCTGCATCTTCTTCTCCCTTGCTAGTTAAACTTTCCATACTCAAGGTAATTTCTCATAACCTTTCTCAACCATTTCAATTTCGATGGGTACTTGCATTTGCTTGATTAAGTATGTGTAAAATGTTTTGTTATTTGTGAGTATCTCTGTTGCATCCTTGGTATGAATTAACATGAAGGGCTTGAAGTAGATATTCATTTAATTGTTTTTAGTTATACCTACACATTCCATTCCTTATCTGTTCTCGCCTAACATCCTTACTATGGTAGGGTTAGGAGTTCATTGATTTGTTCAATGTTCCCTGTAATATGTTAGGCTTGTAAATAAGGCTTCTCATGTGCTTGGTAGCCCTCATTTTGCACGTGCGGCTAGATTTCTTTAGAAAAGTAGGAATAATTTTAAACACTGAATTCTGGTCTGTTTTTTGCGACCTGATTTCCTTATTACTTTGTAGATGTCTGGTCGTAGTCGTCGCGATCATAAAGTGGGGTCTGTTGATGTGGCCTCCAAGGAGGAGCTTAACCAATCAGGAATACTGATAATACTACCTCTCAGAGTGGTGAGGCTGCTTCAGGCCCTTCCGAGCACCGCGCTCCTTCTGTTCGCACCCCATTTTTCAGATATGAATCTTTCTTTAGTCTTAGCGAGCTTGAATCCATCGCCGAAGACTTCTCCTTACCCTCTGGGTGTCGAGCTATAGTACCGAAGACTCATGACCACGCGACCTATCCTCCTAAAGGTTTTTTTTCTATAAGCCGTCAGCACATAGAAGCTGGCTTTAGATTTTCGATCCACCCTTATCTGATCGCCCTTCTGAACGACCTTAAACTAACCCCTTTTTCAGCTTACTCCCAACTCCTATGCTCACCTTACTGCCCTTGCTTCAATTTTTCTTAAAAACGGTCTTCCTCCTCTGACTCCCGCGATGATCCAACATCTTTTTTTGTTTAAGAGCACTACGGGCCCTAAATCCGAGAGGAATGACTGATTTTATTACACCTCGGCTCGAAATTCTTCATACAAAATAAACCTCCCGAAGGGTTGTTAAATCAAATGTAGGCGATTACAAATCACGATGGTTTTATGCATCGTGTCTGTCTTTATCCAATCTAAAAATTTTTTCTTTTGCCTTTCTCCCAATAAGTATACTTATATATATATTTATGATTACTTTGCTCACATTCTGCTCATTGCTAATGTTCTTCTTTGTGTAGACGTTGCCAAGAGTGAAATTCCCCTATCCGACCAGGAGTTTTCTTTATTGGAACGATTTTCTGAGGTAAAAACTCATGCGGATGATCAACCGCCATATGATCTCCTTCTTTAGCTACACGGTCTTGCCCCTACAACTCACCAAAAGTTACTAGACAAAAGTTCTGATCTGGGAGCTCGCGAGGACAAAGAGATCTCTTATGCTTTCGAAGGGTTCGGGAAGGAAATTCTAAATCTAGGATAGAAACTAACTCCAAAAATGGTGAGGCTGCACTTTGAACAACCCTTACCAGGCCAGGCTTCTCCCTCAAAGAAATCCGGCCAGACTGCTAAGGATTCGAATACCCCATTGGCCGTTGAAGCTTCCTCGGGGTCACCTCTTCAAAAAGATTCTGACGCGTCTCCTGTTCGCCTCATGAGGCAAAAATCAGTTGGGAGAAAACCTTCGAACAAAGACGCCCACAAAGATGCCGCTTCTCAATCAATTCCTGTTGCCAGCAGCTCACCAGCTCCTCATCCTCGAAGCATTGATAAAGGCAAGGGGATTGCTGAATCGGGAGCCGCAGAACCCCCTTCAAAGTGTCGAAAGACACAGCGGACAAACCCTGTCACCGAGGAGCAAACCCGGGATTTTGATGCAGGAATATACTACAATGATCTTTTAGATCGCACACCTCAATTCCTTGGCATGAGGAAGCCAACCCTTTATAATGAAAAGATGAAGGGCGAAAGGCTAATAAACTATCTAGGCTTCTACAATATGCTCGTAAGTCCTTACATTCATTGTTGTTGCTTTCTTCTTCGTCCTTCCTTGCTTTACTAATAGCTCGTTTCAGGCATCCATGGCATACATGAAGCTCCTTAGAGAGATTTTGGACTGGCCTGAGGAGAAAGCTACCATGGAAGCGACCATAAACTCTCTAGAGGACAAGAAGAACAGAATGCAAGAAGAAGTGAGTTCTCTCGAGCTGGAGGTTGAAAGGTCACGTGAGGCTTTCCGTGAGCTAGAACGGGAGCATGAAAAGTCCCTGAACCAAAGAATGGCCCAGCAAAAGAGTATGAAAATACAAAATGAGCTTCTCGCCTTCAGGGATAAGGAGATCGATGAGCTGAAGAAGGCACTTCATTTTTCTCAGGATTCGGAGAAGAAGCTGAAAACAGAAAACTAGCAGCTAAAAGAGGAGTTGGCCTCGCATGAACATAGGGTGGCTGAAGCTAGAATAGTTATGGAATCAATGAGGCAGGAGGCAATTTCCCTTAAGGAACAAATAGTTCTGGAGCGGGAACGTACTGAGACCTTAGTTTGGGAGGCAGAAGAAAGAACAGGGAGTTTGTTTCTGTACAACCTGTGGCTCAAATGACCAGATGTGGATGTATCATTCTTTGGTCCGAAAGCCGTGGAAGAAGTGAAATTGTACGCTTAAGAGGCTTAATCAAAAGCCAATCTCCCAGCTTCCCAATCTGATCACCCTCCTTCTGCTAGTGCTTTTTCTACTCATGCAGGACCTTCCTCCAGCTCTCCCCGTCCAATTAATATAGACGATGGCAGTGAGCTCCGGGCGAGCAGGATATCCCTCATAGCACTTCTTAGGAATTTTCTAATTTGTTTATTTGTAATGAACACCAACAATATTATTCGATCTTGTGATTTGTTTGTCATTATTCTTTATTCATATGCTTTCTTAGTCACTTAGCTAAATTATGTAGACCGAAACTACAATTATATTTATTCGAGCAGAGTAGGTGTGGGGACAGCTATCATGCTGAAATTATCCTCTTTAAGGCCCCTTACCTCTCCTTTTGTAACATGCTATTTCGGTGTCCAAATAATTTATTAAATGTTGATTATTAATTAAGGGATGATGGAATTAATTATTCATTCGGATCCGGATGAGCAATTGAATTTTTTATAAAATTTTCAAGACGGGTCCGGGGATAATTATTTAATTCAATTTCATAAAATAAATTAGAGCGTCCGGATTCAAATATTTATTCAGAATCTAATAAAGTTCCCGTATGTGAATTTGGATTTTTATTAAATTTCTAGGCGACCCGAAGCGAATCCGAGCGAAAAGTGAAATCCGTAAATCATGAAATGAATACATTAAAGTTGATGCATGAGAGATCGTGCATGGAAAGACAAATGGCTTGAGATTTAACACTTGTATGACAAGTGTCCAAATTGAAGACAAAATATATATATATAAATGTGAAGGTAAAGAGTGAAAGATAAAAATTTAAAAGCAAATGCAATCGGCCTTCATTCTCCAACCTCAACCGAAACCCATTTTTGAAAGAGAGAAAAGTAAGCAAGCAAGTTTTCAGTCATCCATTCAAGCAACCAGGAAACCATCGTGAAAGTTAGAAAAGAGAGACCGAGAGAGTGATCGAGAGTGAGAGCTGCTGCTCGTGGGAGAAGAAGAGAAGTTGTGAGCTGCTGTTGTCAGTCCAAGATGATGCTAGAGTGGAGGAGAGCAGATCTGAAGCAAAGGAGGACATGCAAGGACAGATCTGAGACCTCCAGCTCGTGCATGCAAGCTGGAAGAAGTCAGACCGTGAGCTGAGAAGCTGAAACCGTGAGGAGCTGAGCTGCTGCCATTGTTGCCGCTGTTGAACCAGGTGCTGCCGTGAAGCTACTGCTGCTGGCGAGAGGAGCTGCTGGCATGAGGAAGACCGTAAGCTGCTGTCGTCGTCCTTAGGTGCTGTCGTCGTTGCTGGTGTGAGTCACTACCATTGCCGAGAGTTGTTGTCGCCGTTGTAAGCTGTTGTAACTACTGCCCATGAGCTGTCCAAGTGTAGGCCCAAGCTGGTAGCACCCTCATTTCTTCTTCCCATTTGATTTTCATCAAGTTGGAAGGTAAGTCTTCAAGACCCAGTAGCTGGTGTGTGATGTTTGAGTGCTGTGTTAATTGGTTTCAGCACATGCATGCAGGAAGGAGGATGATAGCTGCTGCCGTGAATGGGTTCCAAGTTAACCGAGTGAGACCAGCCCCCTTCCTTCTCTATTTGCAATTTTCATCAATCTTGTAAGTAAGTTCCTGAAAACCAGCAGCTTGCATGTGGATTTGAGTGATGTTTTTATGAGATTTTAAGGCTTGTATGTTGTTGTTGGATTGAAGGAAGCTCAGTTGTGAGGGAGAATCAAAATCAGCTGCATGCATGTTGGTTTATGGACCGTTTTTGAAATCTGGACAGCCATGAGGTAATCTGCTGATTATGTGGTGTTTTATGTGTTTTAAATGCTTAAGTTGATGAAAAGAAATTGAGGTTTAAGGCTGGTATAGGTTCGGTCAAGCATAGGAAAGTGGACAGCCCTTCGCAAGTAAATTTCGAAAAGTTTCGATTAGTTTCCGTGAGGTAAGTCCGAATTTATGGATTTCGTTTGCAATGGAAATATTTATAATTTAGTTGTGGATTAAATTGACGATGACATGATTGGGATATAGGATTTAGAACCTCGTTAGTGCAGAGGTTCGTCTGATTAAGTTTTGACATGTTTGCGATTGATTTTCGATGTTGAATTTAAGTTGCGAAATCCGTATAGGGGTTGTTATGTTTGGAAAGTATGGGTTGTTATGTTTCGCTTTTCATTTTGAAATTGTAGGCGTGAAAAATGATTCGCAACGATATACGTTAGAGTATTGAAAAGTTATTTGAATATTGATAGATCGTTATCTAGTGTTTCGAGCAAGTTGTCTGTGAATTCGAATGTGTTAGTTGCGGTTTTGACGTCGAATAAATTCTAATTAGTATGCCGGATGTTGAGTGCTTATAGATGTAATTCAAGTGAATAAATATGATGTCAATGATTATGAGATTGCATGATAAGCGGGTTAGAAAAGAATGTTACGAATTGAAGGAAATTCGATTGAGTTGCTACGCGAAATGTTTCGAATAGTTTGAATTAACTGTTTTTGCTTTGCGAAAATGGTTGTTTTGTTATGCATTTAATTCAAGTTACGTAAAGAATTTTTGTGCATAAAAATATATAAAGTTGGCGAATCATTAGAGTTAAAAACAAGCAAGCAATAGCCGACGTAAATGAGTCTTATGGACTGTTTTGAAGTGCAGATTTTTGTGGAACTTAAAAGCTGTTTTGTATGCAATTTTTATGCATAATTAAGGGCTTTTATTGAGTGCTTTAAGAGTTGTTTTCATGCTATGTAAATGAGCTGTTAAGGTGTTATTATATGAGCTATAAACGTGCTAGTCATGAGCTGTCAAAGTGCGGTATAACAAACTGTTTTTAAGGGCTATTACATGCTGATTTTAGAACTGTCATGCGTGCTGTTTTTGAGTTCATTAAATGTTTTTTTCGTATTGATTGTTGGGCTATCATAAGCTATTTTAATGGGCTATTTTGAGGTTATTTTCAACACAGGAAAGACAATCATAAAAAGGATATTATGAGTTGTTTCAAAATGTTATCAATCAGAAGTGTTCAGGATACGTTATAGGAGAGTATATAGTTATAGTGCATTAAGTAATATTAGTAGTATATATAAGTAAACTTTCGTTACGTTTGTTTTGATTGAAAAGTCAAGGAGAACCCGGCGAACCGGATTCTCAACCAAAGAATAAGGGTAAAGCGTAAGGGAGTATTCTATTCAAAGATCGAATCCGTTTGAGGTCGGTATACACATTATCTTTAAATTTTACTTGAAAGTGTTTTCATTGTGAAATGAATTTCTTAAATGAGATTGTTATATGAATTTCTTAAATGAGATTGATATATCATTTCAATATGATGCATTTACGAACGTATTTGACTATACTTGAAATGAAACACGAAATTGATTTGTTATGAAAATCTTGATACTAAAATCAAAGTGTATAATGTGATACAAACGATATGTTATAAATAGCCCTTGTAAACTTAGATATCAATAAATGGAAATTGGTAATTGACATGTCAATAGGAAAATTAGCAGCTGTACCGTTTATTTGCATACACTAAATTGATTCATTATGGACTATGTGAGGCACCTCGTGTCCGGTCCTGAACGATTATGTGATATGATATACGACCCGGTGGATAATCACCGAGCGGCCGATGCCGGGGTCGACCGTTATTCCAACAACTGATCATCGCGTGTCCGATGCCGAAAACCCATATACCAATACATGAGTATCGAATATATGTTTACTAAGGGCATTGAAAAATGTTATAAGAAATGAAATGAAAATGTTATGTAAAATGAAATGTTCAATGCTTTGAAAAATATTAAATTCAAAAAAAAAATTGTAAACTATATGTTTAAGTATTTTTATACAACGTATATATATGTATTTATGAATGTTAAAGTTAGAATGCTTTTAGTTACGATTGAAATTCCATTTAAAATTGAGAAATTAGATTATGTGTATACCTATTAAGCAATTATGCTTAGCGCATTGATTTACCGCGCGTAAGTTGAATCTTTTGACTCCATCTTCAGACAGAGGAAATAGCTTGCACGCAAAGGCTCAGATAGTCACCATCCCCATCTACGCTTTTGGTAGATATATAGATATATTGCATATGATCATGCATTTTTGGGATACATATATATTTGTATAAATTATCGTATTTCACTTAATTATAACAAAGTTCTGTATAAAAGTTTATGTATATTTCTTAAAAGCTTACTTTTGGTTATGTATGCATATAAATGTTTATGATATATTTGAGTAATGAAATGTTTTGGAAACGGACGGGAGGTCCGAATGGGAGTTTAGAAATTGATGTTTTAGAAATGTTAGAGTTTCAATTACAGAAAATGGATTTTTGGGATTTCAGAAAAAACAGAGGAAACTCTGCCGGATTTATGTTTTTTTTAAAAAAAAAAAAAAATTCCTCTATTGATAAAGAGTTTTAGAATGATAATAGTTTTTCAAAAGTAACAGAAACGGATTTATTAGGAAAGTAACGTTCTCCGTTCCGGATTTCCAACAGTAACGGAAGTCGGGCGAAGGGCGTTACATTTATTTGGTATCAGAGCTGTGGTTTAGGCGATTCTAGACCTAAGCTTCCGATAAATAATTGCATTATACATACACATGCATTGCATATTACCAAAGTGGAAAGGATGTGACTCTGACCTGCGAATTTATTTCTTTTGTCTTATGTAAGGAGGTAGGATAGAACCTTCCAATGTTAGAGCCGCCAAGGGCGGTGGTGAGTCAAAGCAAGGTAATCCAGCTAGTGTGGCTGGAGGTATGTTAGAGGGGTCCGTAGGTCCTCAAAGGGCAAGGTCGGCGGCATGGGGTTAACCAAATTTCATGGAATAGATAGTCGAGTTCTTTAAGTATGTGGCAAGAGTTGCTTGACAAGGGAGTTATTCGACCGAGCGTGTCTCCATCGGGAGCACTTGTGCTATTTGTTAAGAAGAAGGATGGATCTTTGAGACTATGTGTGGATTACAGACAGTTAAATAAGCTTACAGTCAAGAATAAATATCCCTTACCTCGAATTGATGATTTATTTGACCAGTTGAGAGGAGCGAGTGTCTTCTCCAAGATTGACCTTCGATCTGGTTATCATCAGTTGAGAGTAAAGAAGTCGGGCGAAGGGCGAAGGGCGTAATAGAAGTAACGGAAGTCGGGCGAAGGGCGTTACATCTTTGATCAAATATCTTATCAGTCCGTTTGCCTTATAAAGTTGGTTTATAAGTTGTGTCAATTTCTTCCCAGCATCTAGACCCATAGATCAAATGTTCCTTACAGAGCTTGCTCGCTTACAGGCTACATAGATCTTCCAGGGTTATTTCATAAGTCCACAGACCATGAGCATTCCTTCCAGAGTCTGTTTGCTCACAGGTAATGCTAAGGCCTTCTAGGACGTTTTAGCTCACAGATGATGACTACACATTTCAGAGCCCGGCTACTCACAGGTGGTAATCATATCTTCCAGAGCATTTGCTTACAGGTAACAACTACACCTTCCAGAGTTTACTCGCTCACAGGTAGCGATTGAACCTTCCAAAGCATGATTAGAAATAATAAACAGTCGAATACGAAACGATCAGAAATTGCCTTCTGAAGAGAATCTTTATTAACTTAATAGCTGTATTCATACAAACCAAAAATAAGTAATCAAAATACGAACTAACTAATTCAAACATAATATGGCCGAAGATTCTCAGCGTTCCATGCTCGGGGAACTTCCGCTCCTTCCAAATTAGTTAGGTGGTAAGCTCCATTTTCCAGACTGTTTTTTACAATATAAAGTCCTTCCCAATTTGGGCCAAGTGTTCCATCACTAGCTTTCCAAGCGGCCGGTAAAATGAGCCATAAAACCAGAACTCCTGACTTAAACTTTCGGACATGAACTTTTCTGTTGTAGAACCTGGCAACTCTTTGCTGGTAGACAGCAATCCTCATTTGAGCTTCATCTCTTGCTTCCTCGATCAGATCCAAATTAGCGACGAGCAGATGGTCGTTATCCTCCTGATTGAACATAGCTCTGCGTTGACTAACGACCTCATATTCTGTTGGAATCATTACCTCCGAACCATAGACCAATGAGAAAGGAGTTTCTCTTGTAGTGTTATGAGCAGTGGTTCTGTACGCCTACAACACTTTTTGCAATTCATCCACCCAAGCTCCTTTCCTTGCTTCCAGCTTAGTTTTTAAGTTTTGCTTGATGATTTTGTTGACGGCTTCCACCTGCCTATTTGCCTGTGGGTGATCTACTGCCGAAAAGCTCTTTTTAATCCCAAGATCCCTGCAAAACTTCTAAAACTGCTCGCTGCTGAACTAGGTTCCATTATTTGTCATGATCTGCTGTGGAACTCCGAACCTGCAAATAATATTTTCCCAAACAAACTTCTCGACTTTGGGAGAAGATATTTCAGCAAGCTCTTTAGCTTCTGTCCACTTCGTGAAATAATCAACTGCTACAATGGCATGCTTGCAACTTCCTTGAGTTGTCGGGAGTGGTCCGATCAGGTCCATACCCCAAATTACGAAAGGCCACAGACTGACCATCTACTGCAAGAAAGCTAGTGGAGCTCGAGCTATTTTGGCAAATCTCTGGCATTTATCGCACCTCCTGACTACTTCAATCGCGTCCTGCTTCATTATTGGCCAATAAAACCCCTGTCGAAGAGCTTTCTGAGACAATGACAGCCCCCCGGCGTGATTGCCACAATGTCCAGCATGTATGTCATTCAGAACGGTTTAACAGTCCAAGCCATCAATGCACCTAAGCAGCGGAGCTGACAATCCTCTTTTATATAGTCTGTCATCATAGATGCAGTATCGAGCTACTCGCGCTTGAAGACAATGAGACTCCAATTTGTCTTTGGGTAATTTTTCGTTCTGTAAATACTCTACAAGAGGGTTCATCCAAGAGTCTTGTGCCACCACAATCGCCATCATCTCTTCTCGTGATTCTGTACTTAGGACCGGCAGAATTTCTACTAGCACAGCTCCTAAGAAATCCACATCTTTAGCAGTGGCCAATCGAGTTAACGCATCTGCGTGAGAATTTTGTGATCCTTTGGCTTGGTATTCTTCTCGGACTTGGCACACAACAAGCTGGGAGTCGCTATAAATCCTTATCCGTTCTGCTCGTACTTCTTTGGCCAATCTTAATCCTGCCAACAGTGCTTCATACTCGGCCTCATTATTGGTAGCCTTAAATCTGAACCTCAAAGCGCACAAAATCCTATGGCCCTCCGGACTTATCAGTATCACTCATACTCCAGCTTTCTGCTCGTTGGAGGATCCATCCACATACAGCTCCCAGAATGGACCTTCAGAAGATTCGGGTTCTTCACTAACCGGCCCCGTGAATTCAGCCACAAAGTTTGCTAGCACCTACTCCTTGATTGCTGTTCGGGGCTTGAATTCTATCTCAAATTGGGCGAGCTTGATAGCCCATTTAAGTAGACGACCAGAGGTATCGGGTTTTTAAAGAACCTGTTTGAAAGGGTACCTAGTCGAAACTTCAATGGTATGGGCCTGGAAGTAAGGGTGGAGCTTTCTCGATACTATCACCAAACAATATGCAAGTTTTTCCATAGGTGTATATCTAGTTTCCGCATCGAGCAACCTCTTACTAATATAGTATACGGGAAGTTGCTTTCTGTCTTCTTCACGGATTAGAGCCCCGCTAAGGGCGTGCTCTGAAACTCCTAAGTAAACGATCAGTTTTTCTCTTTCCACTGGCTTAGATAATAAAGGTGCTCGGCCCATGTATTCTTTTAACTGCTTAAAAGCTACTTCACACTTGTCAGTCCACTGAAATTTTCTTGCTTTTTTCAGCACATCGAAAAACGGAATGCATCTGTCTGTTGATCTTGATATAAACCTGCTCAGGGCAGCAACCTGACCATTCAGACTCTGCACCTCCTTGATCTTGGTAGGTGACTTCATGTCAACGATGGCTTTAATTTTTTCGGGGTTTGCTTCAATTCCCCTGCTGTTGACCATGAACCCTAGGAACTTGCCCGAGGCTACTCCGAACGTGCACTTCAACGGATTCAACTTCATCTGAAATTTTCGAAGGATCTGGAACATCTCTCCCAAGTCGTGCATATGTTCGCATGCTCGTTTGGATTTTACCAACATATCATCAACGTATACTTTCATCGTTCCCCTAATAAGATCTTCAAACATCATATTTACCAACTGTTGGTAAGTTGCTCCAGCATTCTTCAATCCAAACGGCATCACTTTATAGTAGTAGAGTCTTCGATCAGTAACGAAGGAAGTATGTTCCTCGTCATTGGGGTTCATTGGGATCTAGTTATACCCCGAGTAGGCATCCATGAAACTAAAGAGCTGATGTCCAGCAGTACCATCAACGAGCTGATCGATCCTTGGTAAAGGAAAACTGTCTTTTGGACATGCCTTGTTTAGATCGGTGAAGTCGATACAAGTCCTCCATTTTTCGTTCTTTTTCTTTACCATCACCCTACGTACGATGCAGTAAATTTCGTAACGTAGTGGTGGAGATACCTCAGTAGCTTCATGTTGGCGTTAGTTATAATCGCCCGTGATGGTTAGAATATTTCAAGGGTATACATGGGGTTTTTTTTTTAAGAAATTGTAAAATTTGAATAAGTTTGTAAATTGATACATTAGTACATGTTATATTACATTGCCTTGTTGCACTAACTTGTTTGGTTGTTGTGTAGTCTATTTACATTCCATTGAGTGCTACCGTGGACGATATGATTGTATATATATAGGTGGGCGATTCATGCAATATATGATGTAAAATTTTGTGTATGAAATGAATATGTAATTGTGAAGAAGTATTCGTATTTTGAATTGCACGATTGTAAATATGGATGCATTTGACATATGATGTATATACATGTACAGTTTAACATGAAGTTTATGCTTATTTTTTATGGAAAAAGTTATGATATTACATGATTATGGATACAGAAGTTGGGAGGAAATGAAACTATAGTCGAAGTGTTTGTTTACTCGCAGGTAAATTTTGGATTTGTTAAAAATACAACCGTCATGCTGTCGAAATTTTATAAAATTATTTTGAAATGAAATTGCGAAAAATTGTATCACTCCCAACTGTTTTTAAGAAAACCAAGTTTTTAAGTTTAAACGAGTAAACCAGCTAAGAAAATTAAGGGTTCGCTTCTCGAGTTTTCTCCAATCCGACGAGTCGGGTTCAGGAAGTCCGTTGAAGTGCTCAGCAGGTACCTCTAGACGAGAGCATAGATAAGGTCTGGTTTGGGTCCCGTCAAGTTGGTATCAGAGCCCGGTTCTCGTTAAGTTGAGATAAAATTTTAAAAGAAAGTTTGAGTTAGTTTCGCATAAAGTGTACGTTAGTAATGCTTGAGTTATGCATGAGGCATGAGGCTATTATATGCATTTATCTTTTAAGAGTATATGAGTTATGCTTTCATTGATTACATAAGCTATATGATTTAAGTTGAGCATTTCATGTGTATATGGCATATGAGCTAGTTTATACAGTTATACATGAGTTGAGAGGAAATATAAAATTGAAGTTGAACATTTCATGAGTACAGAATAAATTCATGCTTTATAAATGTTCTAACTTGAGTTTTATAATTATTTGAAAACTATAGAGGTATGCAGTGCCGAAATCGACCAAGAACAAGGACGGCAGCCACAGAGGCACCCACTCCAGAAGAAGAGCAGGTTGAGGAATCAGTAAATGTATCTGCTAGTTCTACACATCCAGAGCCTTCCCAGCCTGAGAGACTAGAGTAAGCACAGGCACAAGTGAATATGGAGCAGATGGCTCAGGCCTTAGCAGCAGCATTTCAGCAGCCGCGAGAGACATGGGTATCTATAGAGCGCGCTAGGAAGCTAGGCGTGAAACCCTATGATGGAACAGCAAAACAAAAGCGTACACTGTCATGGCTTGAGACCAACAAAGAGATATTTCAAATTATGGGGTGCACGAAAGATCAGATGGTGAGTTTTTCAGCTTTCCTCCTCAAAGATCGTGCGAAAAATTGGTGGAAGGCACACTAGAGAGCACATCCGGATGGGGTAACTTGGGCAGACTTTAAGAAAGAATTCACAGAGAAGTTCTTCTCCAAAAGCTACAAAGACGCGAAGATAGGAGAGTTCTTTAGATTGGAGCAAGGGAACTCCACAGTGGTGGAGTATGAAAAGAAATTTTCAAGGTTCAGTCCAGTCACCGGGTAGATCCAAGAGTAGGCAGAGTTGGAAAGCGATGCCCCACTGCAGTAAATGTGGAAGAGCTCATGTGGGAGAGTGTTTTAAGGGTCGTACGGGGTGCTACAGATGTGGACAGGAGGGCCACTTTATGAAAGATTATCTCAGTATTGTAGCTTCTAGACCATCCGAGGCCAGATCAGCCGTACAAGGGCAGACTAGTAGGAGTCGTGGACCCGATAGGAGAGGCCCCCAGACCGAAGGTGATACTTGACAGGACCCTTCCCAGACCTTATCTAGGCTCTTGTCTGGAGGATCATGTCGGGCACTTCAACGGACTCATTGAACCCGACTCGTCAGATCGAATTAATCAGAGAAGCGAACCCTAACTTTCTTAGCCGGTTTACTCGTTTAAAACTTAGTAACTCAGTTTTTTTTAAACTGGTTGGGAGTGATAAAATTTTTTCACGATTTTGTTTTAATTACTTTTATAAAAATTTCAGCAGCATAATAGCTGAAATTTGAACATTTCCCAAATATTTTACCTGTAAAATAAACACACTTCGAACTATAGAAATCACCACCCAACTTCGATTTTTCCACAAACATGCAATTCACATCAAATTTCACATCCATACATGTCATATGACATTCATATCCAACCATTTACAACATGTATATATATTCCATAGGTATCACAACCTATGTAGATATATCATGTGTATTGTGCAATAAGTGTGAATGTACAATTTTATATATACATATTTAAATATAAGTTTACAATTTGTAAAACATTCATATATCAAACATGCGATCATTTAGATCATAGCATATACAACAATCTCAAAATATATTTAATATTCACATAGTCCATCCATTCATCCCCACCTATAAGTGGAACGTCGCTTCCTCGGCCACAAAATCACCTATAATTACACTGGATAAAACAAGCGAGCTACACGACAAAATCAATCGTTAGTTCCTTACATAATAATACAACCATTTCAAGTTCATAGTAAAGCATAACTTAAAGAAATATTGAAAGGTTAATCTTTGCAAACTATTTCTTATAAAACAATCATGTGCATCACAAATGTACTCCAACCATCACGTGCCGATTTCTCGACTGACGCCAACATGAAGCTACTATAGTATTTCGACCACTACGTGCGGAATTTACTACATCGCGACGTAGGGTGAAATAATCTCAAACTCTGAGCAACTACAACTCGGAATTCTCTACATCGCAACTGTAGTGCTAATGAACTGTAATTCTTTGCGACTACATGCAAAAATTTTCTACATCGCATATCGTAGTGCAAACTACTCGATAGCTCTTACAAATGTGTGCGGAATTTCCTACATCACAGCATATTATAAGTAACTACTATCTAGGCGACTACAAGCGAAATTTTCTACATCGCAACATAATACCAATAGCTCTCAATATACTCGACTACGTGCGGAATTTACTACGTCGTAACGTATCGATATATACTCTAAAAATTAAGGGATTACACATGGTTTTTACAACTCTTTTTCTATTATGTGCAAAAGCATAAAATTTCCTTTCTTCCAAGGGTTTTACTTAAACCAAACTTACGATCAAAAAGTTATTTTATAAACCTCTTTAGCAACAATTACAATAATTGAAATTACAATTGAACTAGTGTAAGTGATGTAATACTTACCTCAATCCGCGTAAATACAACGATCTCAATGAGCCTCTCGTGCCTCGCTTGCGTGCTCGTCACCTACACATTAATTTCTCATTATATTTTACTCAAATAAAACGTAACATTAGAGTTTTCAATATAAATCAACCTATTGAAAACCCGTTACGCTATAACTTTTCAGACTGGATTTTAACTCAATCGAGACTCTCAAATTCTAATTTCTTTACAAAATTCTTACTTTTAGACCACTAGGGTCATCCCCATATGGTTCGTATAATTTTTGAAGGTCCGAAATGAAAATTCAAAAATTTAAGCAACTTTGACACCCTATAACAGAATATTATGCACAGCCCTGCTGAGAGCTCTGGTTCCTTTCATTCTTTTTCTTACGGTTCACTTATCTCACATTCTGGTCACACGTCAAATTTCGTTGAAAAATTCTATCGTTTGCTATGTCAAATCTAAGAAAAACGCCCATTTCTAGGCACTTTTAGTGTGCGTTTTATGCACTTTTTCATTTCGGACTAGCGACGCTAGTTTTTCTTTCATATCTAAGCTTCATTTACCACATTATGATCATCTAAACTCATTCCATGTAATAAAAATTTCATTCGTATAGTTATTTCACCTATCGACTCTCTAACGGCACTATTTTGCGCATAATTTGCGTAATTTTTATCGGATTCGATTCGTTTCAAAATATATGGTTTTCTATGACTCATAGGCATCATTTGAGGTGTAGAACACCCCCATACATGTCAGACTTGGTCAGGTTTTCTCTAGCTCATGGTTTGAGCTCGGGATTCCACTTTTATTCTATGACACTTTCTACGCGCATTATTTTGGCCATAACTTCGCCAATTTTTATCGGAATGATTCTGTTCCAATTTCTATGGTTTTCTATGTTCCCGAGCCATGTTTTGAGGTGTAGAATAACCCCAAATAAGCTAGAACAAGTCAGGTCTCTACTGACCCTTCATCAAGCTCGGGATTTTCACTTTTGCTCTATAATTCTCTTCTCTTTTTTTTTTTTTTTTTTGATTCTAACACTTCTAATAGGTTTCTTAGAATCTAAAAGACATGGATTTGGTCTCAAATGATTGAAAACAACATGGGTTATACAAACCCTAAGCATGACCAAAATCATCATCACAAGAACCCATAACTATCCTTTAAGTTTCTAACATGAAAATATCATCAACTCATCACCAATCACTCTCAAAATTCATCATCCAAACATATAAAGCTACTTACATAAATTTTTCATATAAAAATCATGGAACTTGATTTTTTTTATAATTGATTTGCTTGGATTACAAGTAGATGACTTCTCTAACTTATTCCCATCTTGATTTTTCCTTGAAAATGGATGAAACACACTTGAGAGGGAAGACCACAAGCTGCCATGACTCTCCTTGTTTGACCGAGCATCACTTCTCTTTTGTTTCCTCTTTTGCCGTCCAAAGATGATGGCTTTAGAGATCATTTCCCTTTATATAAGTAGTACTAATTTACTTGGACTAAAATGCCCTTATTTCAATCTCAAAATAACTATTAATCATCTCCTTTCATTTACCTTACTCTTAAGGGCAAATTTGGTACTTCATGAACTTAAAATATTATTTTTAAGAAATGCATGACAACTAATAATAATATAAAAATCCACATTTAACTTGTAATATGTCACTTATCTCATTTCTTATTGGCTAACATAAAATATCTTTTACTTTATTCCGTGAGCTCATCTCACTTGATTAATACATAAATCACTCCTAATCATTTTGTATTCGCACCGGGGTCAGCTAAATGACATCTGACTTACGATACGAAAATATAATAAACCTCAAATAACACTACTGTACGCCTACGATTCGACCGTAACTTAATTTGAAGATTTCTAATATCATAAAATAATAAAATAATAAATCTGGGTGAGGGCCTACATTAACCTTCTCTAATCTATCTTTCCATACTAAGAGGTTATAAATCGAGATAGGGGTTTACAATACTAGTGTAGGACAGCCCAGTGACGGATCAGGTAGAGGCGTGCCACCCAGAGGATAGCCTGGTAGACCTCGCAATCAGGCCGCCAGAGTATATATAGTAACCCAGCAGGCGACAGATGCGACACCAGATGTGGTCACAGGTATCATTTCTTTATTCGATACTGATGCTTATGTACCGGTGGACCCAAGAGCCACCTACTTTTTTATTGCACAAGAGTTTATAGATAGAGTCGAGGTAGAATTGAGACCTACCGAGTGTAGCCTGGTAGTGTCACTTCCCACAGGTGATTCGTTTATTGCGGATAGAGTTTACATGGGAAGCAAAGTGACTATAGCAAGTCATGAGTTCGAGGCTGATCTGATAGTGCTCAGTATTCATGATTTTGACATTATTTTGGGCATGGATTGGCTATTCAAGCATCGTGCCACCGTAGATTGCTACAAGAAAGAGGTTCAGTTTAACAAGCCTGGGGAACTAGATGTGATCTTTTGTAGAGAGAGGAAAATACTCTCTACAAGTTTGGTAAGTGTGATTCAAGCCAACAAAATGCTCCGTGAAGTATACCAAGGGTACTTGGTTTATGTAATAGAAGCTGGCAGTAGTGAGTTGCAATTGACAAAAGTTCCTGTGGTTAATGAGTTCCCCGATGTATTTCCTGAATACCTACCAGGGTTGCCACCAGATAGGGATATTTGAGTTTGAGATTGAGCTAGCACCTGGTATAGAGCCCATTTCTATAGCGCCGTATCGGATGGCGCCAACGGAGCTAAAGGAGTTGAAGGTGCAGATGGAAGAACTGTTGAGCAAAGGCTTCGTTAAGATGAGTACATCACCGTAGGGAGCTCCGGTGTTGTTTGTTAAGAAGAAAGACGGAAGCCTTCGTTTATGCATCGATTATAGACAGCTTAACAAAGTAACCATCCGGAATCAGTATCCATTGCCAAGAATCGATGATTTGTTCGACCAGCTACAGGGAGCCAAGGTCTTCTCAAAGATAGATCTATGATCGGGGTATCATCAGCTGAAGGTACGTAGGGAAGATGTTCCCAAGAGGGCCTTCAGGACTAGATATGGGCATTATGAGTTCTTGGTGATGTCATTCAGCTTAACCAATGCCCCAGCAGCTTTTATGGATCCAATGAACTGTGTTTTCAGACCCTACTTGGACAAGGTCGTAATTGTCTTCATTGATGACATTTTAGTGTACTCAGGTAGTAGAGACGAGCATGCCAAGCATTTAAGGATTGTATTGCAGACTCTGAGAGAGCATCAACTTTATACAAAGTTCAGCAAGTGCCAATTCTGGCTAGATCACATGGCATTTTTGGGACATATAGTATCCACAGAGGGTGTTTCAGTAGATCCCCAGAAGATAGCAACCATTATAAATTGGAAGCCACCCACGAACGTGACCGAAGTTAGAAATTTCTTGGGTTTAGCTGGATATTACAGAAAGTTCGTGGAAGGGTTTTTGAAAATTGCTACTCCGTTGACCAGGTTAACCAGAAAAGAGGAGAAGCTTGTTTGGTCAGAAGCCTGCCAGAATAGTTTTTATAAGCTGAAGAAGAGATTAACCTCGGCACCAGTGCTTACACTGCCCTCAGAAGTAAGGGATTTACAGTGTATTGTAATGCCTCCAAACAAGGTTTAGGTTGTGTATTGATGCAGCACGACAGGGTGATAGCTTATGCTTTAAGACAATTAAAGAAGCATGAAGTAAACTATCCAACACATGACTTAGAGCTAGCTGTAGTGGTGTTTGCCTTACAGATATGGCGACACTATCTATATGGAGTACCTTGTAGGATCTTTACAGATCACAAAAGCCCGCAATATCTGTTCTCGCAGAAAGAGATGAATATGAGACAAAGAAGATGGGTTGAGCTTATCAAAGACTATGATTGCATCATAGAGTATCACCCAGGCAAAGCAAATGTGGTGGCAGATGCATTTAGCAGAAAGCCTTCTAGTTCCTTAGCTCGGTTAAAAGCTGAGTATTTACCGATGTTAATAGAGTTGAGATCTATGGGGGTTAGTCTGGAGACGGTAGAGTCAGGTACTCTATTAACAGCTTTCCATGTTCGTCCAGTGTTAGTGGACCAAGTCAGAGAACTGTAAGTTCAAGATTTATATTTGATGAAACTGAGAAGCAAGATAGAGGCTGGGCAGCAAAGCAGCTTCACCTTGCAAGGTGATGGAACACTAGTCTTGGAACAAAGATTATGTGTGCCAGATATAGCATAGTTGAAGAAAGAAATCATGGAAAAAGCCCACTCCTCGGCATATGCTATGCATCCGGGAAGTACAAAGATGTATCGGGCTCTGAAGGACCACTACTGGTGGAGAGGAATGAAGAAAGAGATAGCAGAGTTTGTATCAAAATGTTTAACCTGCCAGCAGATTAAAGCAGAGCACCAGAAACCTACAGGTTTATTGCAGCCTTTGTCGATTCCGGAATGGAAATGGGAAAGGATTACGATGAACTTTGTGATTGGATTGCCACGGACTCAAAGTGGATATAATGCCATTTGGGTGATAGTGGACAAATTGACAAAGTCCGCACATTTTCTAGCCATCAGAAACACTTATTCCCTGGAGAGATTAGCTTAGCTATATATGGATCAGATAGTGAGATTGCATGGCGCACCAGTGTCCATTGTATCAGATAGGGATCCTCGATTCACTTCGAGGTTTTGGCTAAAGCTCCAAGAAGCCATGGGCACCAGATTAAATTTCAGTACCGCCTTTCACCCTCAGACGGATGGCCAATCAGAGAGAACTATCCAGACTCTCAAAGACATGTTGAGAGCATGCGTAATGGAGTTTAGAGGGAGCTGGGATAATCACCTACCTTTGATAGAGTTTGCCTACAACAACAGCTACCAGTCTAGCATCGGTATGGCACCATACGAGGCATTGTATGGCAGAAAATGTAGAACCCCAGTTTGTTAGGATGAAGTAGGTGAAAGAAAGTTGATTGGTCTAGAGATTGTCCAAGCTACAACTGAGAAGATCAATGTGATTAGAGAACGGTTGAAGATAGCAAGTAATCGACAGAAGAGCTATGCGGACAATCGAAGAAAAGATTTAGAATTTGAAGTGGGTGATAGAGTATTCCTGCGAATCTGACCTTGGAAAGGTATTTTAAGATTCTGAAAGCGTGGGAAATTAAGCTCACGATACATTGGGCCATACGAGATAAAAGCAAGAGTGGGTGAAGTAGCTTATCGATTGGAGCTACCTTTAGAGCTAGCAAATATTCATAATGTGTTCCACGGTTCAATGCTCCGCAAGTACGTAACTGATCCATCACACGTCTTACAAGAACAACCAGTGCAATTGAAAGAAAACTTGACCTACGAAGAGCAGCCAGTAGAGATCGTAGATCGTAGAGATCAAGTGTTGCATAATAAGGTGATTCCGCTAATGAAGGTGTTATAATGAAGTCACGGATCAGAAGAGGCTACATGGGAGCCTGAAAAGCATATGCGCACCTAGTATCCACGCCTATTCGCCTTAGGTAAGCGATTTAAATTTCGAGGACAAAATTTTTATAAGGAGGGGAGAAATTGTAAACCACTATTCTTGATAAGTCACTCGTTAGTACTAGAAATTGGAATTTGGCAAGGGAAATGTAGGAATGATAACTAATAACAATAAAATTAATATAAAGTGTTAAATATTAATAAAGAGATAAATGCCATGAGGGCAATATGGTCATTCCATAAATTAGAGATAAATGATTAAGTGGTAAAGTTGTAAAATTTGATGATGTAAATTAAATAAATGAGTATAGGAACATATTACTTAAAGACATAAAGACCCATGTAATAGTGATTAATAAAATAGGTGACTAAGAGTATTATGGTAACTTAAACCATTAAAGAGCTATTTATATAAGAGAGGAAGAGATGTGGTCGGCCAACACATAGCAAAAACAAGAGAGGAAAACCGAGAGAGAGTTGAGAGAGAGCAAGGTGTTGGACGACAAAGAGGGGGAAGAGAAGGAAGAGTAAGATCAAGCCATTCCAAGTCATTTCCAAAGCTTCAAATCAAGTTTTGAGGTTGATCTAACCTAAAACATCAAGCTCTAAGTGAGATTGAAGTAAGATCTCATCTTTCTCTTCTTGTTGATGATAGTTGAGTTTATGTTTGTGTTAGTTTGTTTGTTTAGTTTGATGTGTAACTTAGCTTATGTGTTTATCTAAACTAAGAGGAGAACCATAATAAGTTGAAAAAAAGTCTTACTGTAAAAGAGAATATGCATATAATACAAGGTAGCGTTTATGTAGGATAAGCTCTAAGTGGAAAGATTAAGCATAATTAAAGTAAACAAAGTTGTAGATTAAGTGTTTGATGAAAAGCTTGTGAGAGATAGTTTTGTAAAAACTTGAAAGTTTTACTCTAGAATGAGTGTGTGGGTGTGTTATGGACATGAAAATTAGTGGACAACCTCTAAAATTAGAGGGTTTTGAACTCAAATTTAGATATATTTGAGGTTGAAAAAACATAGAAAAGCATGTAGAAGTGGTAGAAGTTCAAAAGAGCTAGTTTAGATAATTTTTGCAATCTGGAGCTCAAACCATGGGCTGGAGAAAACCTAGGCAAAACTGACCTATATGGGTATGTTCTACACCTCAAATGATGCCTAGGAGTCATAGAAAATCATAGGTTTTGGAACGGATCGAATCCGATAAAAATTGTGTAAGTTATGCGCAAAATAGTGTCGTTAGAGAGTCTATAGGTGAAATAGCTATGCAAATACAATTTTTATTGCATGGAATGAGTTGAGTTGATCATAAATAGGTACAAGAAGCTTAGATACAAAAGAAAAACCAACGTCGTTCATTCGACGTTAAAAAGTGCACAAAAAGTGCCCAACAAAGGGTGTTTTTCGTAAATTTGATATAGTAAACGATAGAATTTTTTAATGAAATTTGGTGTGTGACCAGAATGTGAGATAGGTAAACTGTAGGAAAAAGAATGAAGGAAAACGGAGCCCCGAGCAGGGGGCTGCGTTACATTCTATTTTGGTATATCAAAGAGGCCTAAAAATTTGATTTTTCATTTCGGGCCTCTAAAAATTTTTACGGACCATGTG
Source organism: Dimocarpus longan (assembly GCA_022984855.1). Lineage (NCBI taxonomy): Eukaryota > Viridiplantae > Streptophyta > Magnoliopsida > Sapindales > Sapindaceae > Dimocarpus > Dimocarpus longan. The sequence continues at coordinate 15,260,627 of CM041015.1, read as the reverse complement.
GGGGTATTCCTAGGGGTCCAAAACTGAAACTTTTATGAAGAAATCAGAGTTAGAGAGCCTAGATTGAGAAAAAAATCGAGTTGGAAAGTTATAGCATAAAAATGATAGTTTTTGAGCAAGTTGTATTAGAAATGTTATTGTAAAGTTAAAGTTGAGTTATGAGTTGTCACTAGTGATAATAGGAAATTGTCATGTAGGTGACGAGTGAGCGAACGAAGTCCGAGAGACTCATCGAGATGCTTGATTCGGATTTGCGCGATTTCGAGGTAAGTGTACTATCACTTATGCTAACTTCCATTTCATTATGTTCATATTGTACATAAGTGTTAAATGAGAATGAAAATGATTTTCCAACATTAAAGTTAAAGTTTGAGTATATGGATTCTTATGGAATCCATAAAGTAATTGAAATCAATTATTAAGTTGCTTTAGAAAGAGTTGAATCAAAAGAATATTCAAAAGTTCCCAAAATTATTAGTTTTGTGCTTTTGCACTTAATAAATCTAGTTTTACAAACCCATGTATATGCCTTAAGAGTTTATGAGATTTAGCGCTACGTCGTTTTACTAGAAAGTATAGTGCTACGTTGCGACGTTGACAATTCCACACGTAGTTGGTTCTTTTATAGTTTGGCACTACATGGCGATGCAGAAAATTCCGCGTTGTAGTTGCTCAATTATGAGAATTATCACCCTACGTATGATGCAGTAAATTCCGTAACGTAGTGGCGAAGATACCTCAGTAGCTTCATGTTGGCATTAGTTATGATCGCCCGTGATGGTTAGAATGTTTCAAGGGTATACATAGGGGTTTTTTTTTAAGAAATTGTAAAATTTGAATAAGTTTGTAAATTGCTACATTAGTACATGTTATATTACATTGCCTTGTTGCACTAACTTGTTTGGTTGTTGTGTAGTCTATTTACATTCCATTGAGTGCTACCGCGGATGAGATGACGACACTTTGTTTGTATATATATAGGTGGGCGACTCATGCAATATATGATGTAAAATTTTATGTATAAAATGAATATGTAATTGTGAAGAAGTATCCTTATTTTGAATTGCACGATTGTAAATATTTATGGATGTGACATTTGGTGTACGTACATGTACAGTTTAACATGAAGTTCATGCTTATTTTTTATGGAAAAAGTTATGATATATACAGAAGTTAGGAGGAAATGAAACTATAATCGAAGTGTTTGTTTACTCGCAGGTAAATTTTGGATTTATTAAAAATACAGTCGTCATGCTACCGAAATTTTATAAAATTATTTTGAAATAAAATTGCGAAAAATTGTATCACTACTAATTGTTTTTAAGAAAACTAAGTTCTTAAGTTTAAACGAGTAAACCGGCTAAGAAAATTAAGGGTTCGCTTCTCGGGTTTTCTCCAATCCGACGATTCGGGTTCAAGAAGTCCGTTGAAGTACCCGACAGGATCCTCCAGATGAGAGCATAGATAAGATCTAGTTTGGGTCCTGTCAAACGATCTGCTTCATCTCTTCTTACAAAAATTTATGCTCATTTTCTTTAATGATATATTGATCTATAATAAAGATTAGGATTCTCATCTCGACCATTTGAGTATCATCTTGGAAACCTTAGGTTGAATACTTAGGGCAGATAGTCTCTTCAGCAGAGGTTGCCATGGATCCCAACAAGCTTCAAGCAATATAGGATTGGCCAACTTTGAAATCAGTGAAAGCAATGCGTGGTTTTTTGGGTCTCTCAAGTTATTACAAAAAATTCATTAAAGATTATGGTAAGATTATGCATCAGTTGACTGACTTCTAAAAAAGAATTCATTCAGGTTGAACGAAGCAGCCTGAACCTCTTTCATGCAATTAAAATAGGCTTTGATGATTGGAACGGTTCTTGTTATGCTCGATTTTTCGCAGCCTTTTATGATAGAGTGCGGTGCATTGGGGAGAGAGGTAGGTACAGTTTTGATGTAGCAGAATCAACAATGGCTTACTTTAGCAAGGCTAGTTTTCGATAGATAACTAAGTGAATCCGCATATGAAAAGGAGTTATTGGTTGTGGATCATTAAGTAAATTTGTATATGAAAATGAGTTATTGGCTCTGGTATTAGCTATGCAACATTAGCATCCTTATCTGTTAGGCAAGAAGTTTCTGATTCGAATAGACCAAAAATATCTTAAACATTAGCTTACTCAGTAGATAACTACTCCTGATCAACAAAAATGGCTTGCTCGTTTATTGAGGTATGATTTTGATATTATTTACAAACCCGGTACAAATAATTCAGCTGCCAATTCTTTCTCATAATGGGAAATTATTTGGTTACACACAGAACAGCAGATTGTCACCCAAATTATCAGTTATCTCTCAACCTTAATGAGTAGACACATCATACTTAGTGGCAATAGTGGCATCTGATCCCATTTTGTTCGCTACCAAGAGTTCAATTTAGAAGCTGGAACATCCACTAAGCCGAGTTTCACACTCTCTTATGACTTGTTGATGTACAAAGGTCAGTTAGTGCTACCAATAAAGTCTCTATGGGTACAACAACTCTTGGCTAAATTTCATTCCACACCGTTGAGTTCTTCGAACCTATAAAAGGATCACCAACAATTTATATTAGATTACGATGAAGGCTAATATCATGAAGTATGTAGCTAGGTATACGGTGTGCTAATAGAACAAGTACCAAGCTACTTCTCTAGTAGGGCTATTATAACCTCTTTCTCTTCCAACTAGTGTGTAGGAAGATGTGTGTTTTGATTTCATTTCAAGACTGCCTAAGTCGTACGGTTTCGATACTCTTCTTATGGTTATTGACCAATTCTCCAAGTATGGGCATTTTATTCTCCTCAAAAACCCTTATACTACAAAAAAAGAGGCGCAGGTTTATGCTAAGGAGGTGGCATGCTTGTATAGCATGCCTCATTCTTAGTCAATTTTGGACTGAATTCTTTAAGTTATAGGGTATGATATTGCACAGCTTAGCACCCTAAATCGAATGGGCAAACGAAAGTTTGGAACTATTATATAGAAACTTATCTTTATTATTTTGCTTCAGATCAACCAAGATAGTGGAGTTACTGGGTGCATTAGTCTGAGTACTGGTATAACACCACCTTCTAGGCTTTTATCAAGATGACCCCTTTCCAAGTGGTGTATAACCATTCTCCTCCCACTTTTACTAAGTTCTTACCAGGAGAAACTTCGGTTGATGCTATGATTTAGGTACTCGAAAAGTGGGATGAAATTATCCTTCAACTCCAATATAATCTCGAGCATGCGTAGCACAGAATAAAGAAATACATAGATGCCAAGCATAGGCCATTTTCTTTCAACGTTAGAGATTAGGTTTATCTAAAACTTCGACCTTACTGCCAACATTCGATGGCTTACTAAGTGCACCTAAAGCTGTCTACTAGTTTTTATGGCCCATTCCAAGTTAAAGCTCAAATTTGGTCTGTTGCTTATTGTCTCAAGCTACCACAAGGTTCTCACATTTACCTAGTTTCATGTGTCTTTACTAAAAAGAGCATTAGGGGTGCAAATATATAGAGGGAATCTTCTGATTGGTCTAGAAGTTGATTTTCCAGCCAAACTCACACCAAAACTAGTTTTGGCTTTTTGAGACTTGGTCCATGATGTTGTCACGACTGCTCAAGTCCTCATCCACTGGTAGGTCAAACTCGAGAATACTGATAACTCTATTTTTATAGAGTTATTTTATCTTTTTAAACCTGAATTCTTACTTAGTTCTTGATATTTTTATTATTATTAAGTAAATTATTACATCTTTTTATATTTTTCATTTTCAGAATAAAATTGATGAAAAATCGCATGTGGAGCCCACCAAGTACTATTGTTCGTGACAAATTGATCGCTACAAAATGAATGACATTTGAAGTAGTTCATCGCCTCAAGAATAACTCGAATTAGATATCGCATAAAGAAGCTATCGCAGTTTAAAGATCGAGTATTCTAAAAATAAATATTATGTTATGCTGATATAAGGACTTATGTCATTATGATGTAATATGAAAGTTGACTTGTATGAGATAGGTGAACCATGATATAAGCCATGATGTAATATGAAAGTTGACTTGCATGAGGTAGGTGAACCATGATGTAAGCGATGATGTAGAAGGATGAAAAATTAGGGAGAGATGATGCATGTAATGATGTAATTGGAGGTGAACTTTGCTTATAAATAGGCTTTAGAATCATCATTCCAGGCATCTCATCAGAAACCAAAATAACTAGTAGATTAGAGAAACAGAGAGCTCGGAGAGGAGGAGCAAAGCAGAGGAAGAAATTCTACGGCAAAACTTCAATCCACTAAGTTTTTTTATCTTTTGTGATGCTTAATTTTCTAGTCTTTGTCAATTTTAATTTAAGTATGGAGTAGATTTAATTTTCTAAGGTTATGATGTAGCCTAACTTTGATGTTCCAACCCTTTGTTCAATTCAATTAAAGGTTTTCTATCTTGGTTGATGCATTTAATACTGTTCTTAATGCTTCTAAATAACTGACCACTATTTAGTTGAATTGTTAATCATAATGATAGCGGAAGCTGATTTATATGTTTAGTTCATTGTATTAAATGTCATAAATTATATATAGGATAGAAATATACCTGTATGGTTTGTATAGTCTATAAAAGAGATCCATAAATTTTAATGAATCCTTTAATGTTTTAACTTGTATGGAAACATAGCAATTAAGCTTTATAGGGTATTTTTCTTAGACCTCAGGAGGGGCTATGTGAATAATTTAAGAAATCTCGACTAGCAACCGGATAATTAATTTTTGATAAAAATAAATAAAGGGGAGGAACAGATTAGTTATGATGAAATCAGAACCTTAGAGTTTTCATCTATTAAATTAATTTAAGTAAAAATTCATTTATATTTGTAATTAAATTTAGTTGTATTTTTCTTTTCATTTAATCGAATTTCGTTTGCCAAATAAAACTTGAATTACTTTAATTTTGAGCATTAATTAACAACAATTCTCGTGGGATGATACTTCTCTCATTATTATATTACTTGTTCGGCTCGTCCACTTGTGATTATACACTACAAGTTTTTGATGCCGTTGCCGAGGATTGTTTGTTTAAATTAATACTGATACTACATAACTCAAATTTTAATTTGATATTTTATTTAGTTATTTATTTATTTTTTATTTTATTTGTTTTATTGCAGATGTTATTTTCTGGTGTATGAGAAAGTCCAGGAACGAAGTTTTGACACCATTTGATCCAGAAATCGAGAGAACTTACCACAAGAACCGGAAGGAAACAAGGAAAGTTGTAAGTGTTGCTCTCGTAGATATGACTGAAGAACCAAACAACGTACAAAATATTGTACCAATAAATACTGAAAATACTCGAGCATTACGAGATTATGTTTTACCTACAATGGGTAATGCTTCGGCAATACGGCGACCAACCATTGCAACTAATAATTTTGAGATCAAGCCAGCAATTATTCAAATGGTGCAAAACAACTAGTTCGGTAGGGCTCCAAACGATGATGCAAATGCCCACATTGACAGCATTTTGGAGATCTGCAACACTTTTAAGCATAATGGTGTCACTGATAATGCCATCCGATTGGGATTGTTCCCCGTTCTCTCTTCGAGACAAAGCCAAAAGCTGGTTCAAGACTTTACCACCATGGAGTATTACCACATGGGATACCTTGACACAAAAATTTCTTGCTAAATTCTTTCCACCAGCCAATATTGCAATACTACAAACCGAGATAGCCATATTCAGACAACTTGAAAGAGAGTCACTGTATGAAGCATGGAAAAGATTCAAAGATCCGCTAAGAAGGTGTCCACATCATGGAGTTGTTGATTGGCTGCAGCTACACACATTTTATAATGGTTTGGGGAGTTCCACGAGAACATTAGTAGATGCCGCAGCTAGTAGAGTACTTTTGGGAAAACCTCATCAAGCTACCTGAGACTTATTAGAGAAGATGGCTGCAAATGCCTATCAATGACCATCAGAAAGAGCAATTCCAAAAAAAGTTTTCAGAATACAAGAAAATGATATTTTAACTAGACTTTCCGCTCAGGTCGAGACATTAGCTAAGCAACTCGAAAACTTAACAACTAATGCCTTTCATAATCAGTCGGCATCTTGTGATTTTTGTGGAGGGGACCATTCCAACGGGCAGTGCGATAAAGATCAGATAGGTCAAGTTTTTTTTGTGGGTAATAGACAACAAAATAACCCGTACTCCAACACATATAGTCCAAGATGGAGGAATCATTCAAACTTTTCATGGAAAAACAATGATCAACCCAGACAACCATATCTGCCACTACTTCGACAGTAGTAGGCCAACAAACCATCGCTTGAAGAAGCACTTGCTCAGCTCACTGCAAGTACTAATCAATTTATGACGAGAACAGACATCACGCTCTAAAATCAAGCTGCTTCCATTCGAAATCTAGAGGTACAAATGGGTCAAATCTTAAATCTGTTGACTGTAAGACCTCAAGAAACCCTACCAAGCAACACAGAAACCACTCTTAGGGAGCACGTTAAGGCTGTCACATTACAAAGTGGTAAAACGCTGAAAGATCCTGTCAAAAGAACATACGAAAAAGAAGAATCTAGCAAAATAGAAGATGAGTGATGGTTGAACAAAAAGAAGCAGAAAAGTCAAAATCAAAGTTGTTTCCAAACAATCCGACACCATACAAACCACCATTACCTTTCCCTATGAGATTCCAAAAACAGAAACTAGATAAACAATTTTCTAAATTCCTGAAAGTTTTTAGGAAATTACAAATTAATATTCCTTTTGCAGATGCTCTGGAATATATGCCCAGTTATGTGAAGTTCATGAAGGAAATCCTATCAAATAAAAGGAAGCTGGAAGAACATGAAACGGTAGCTTTGACCGAAGAATGTAGTGCAATCTTGTAGAAAAAGCTACCGCCCAAACTCAAAGATCCGGGGAGTTTCACAATTCCTTGCACCATTGGTGTTTCATTCTTTGATAAAGCATTATGTGATCTTGGTGCAAGCATTAACTTAATTTCATTCTCTATTTTTAGGATACTCGGCTTTGGAGAAGAAAAACCTACTATAATATCTTTACAAATAGCTGATCGATCAATCAAGTATCCAAAGGGAATTATAGAAGATGTACTGGTAAAAGTGGATAAGTTCATATTTTCTGTGGATTTCATTGTGCTAGACATGGAGGAAGATCAAGAAATACCCATCATTTTGGGTAGGTCATTCTTAGCAACAGGAAGAACTCTCATTGATGTATAGAAATGTTAACTCATACTAAGAGTTCAAGATGAAGAAGTGACCTTTAATGTGCCAAAAGCGCTCAAACATCCACATGATGTTGGCAACTGCATGAAGGTAGATATAATGGATGAATGTATCAAAGAAAAAATGCTAAGCTTTACAAAGAACGCACCAAAAAGTGGCATGATCAACGTATCCTAAACAGGGAGTTCACTTCAAGTCAAAAGGTTCTTTTATTTAATTCACGGTTACATTTGTTCTCAGGTAAGCTACGCTCCAGATGGTCTAGGCCCTTCACAGTCGTTCAAGTTTTTTCATATGGTGTTATTGAAATTCAAAGTGCAAATCGTCGATTCAAAGTCAACGAACAAAGACTTAAAGCTTACATGGATGGTGGAGAGCCTCAACAGAAATCCACCATCGCGCTTTCAAACCCAACTTAAAGCGTTTTTCAACAGTCAAGCTAACGACTATAAATTAAGCGCTTCTTAGGAGGCAACCCAAGTTTTTTCCTTCTTAATTAGTTTTCTTTTGTTTGTGTGTTATTGTTCTCTTTGTGTGTTATTGTTTTCTTTGATATTTTTCTTTTTTCTTTAAACGATAAAGGCAAGTCTTGCAACACTTAAAAATCATTTTCTTACTCTACCTCAAGATGTACTCAGAAAGATTTACAAGTGTAGACTGGAAAGATTGAGGACACTAACATGTTTAGGTCTTCTAGAGCATATTCGGTAGATCATTGAAGCTAAAGTACGTCTAGTAAGTGAGTTGAATGATTCATTCATTAAACCTTTACCAGGATTGGGAAGAAGTTCTCACTCAAAAAAGAGAAGAGCTAATAGAATAGGAGTCTGCCATAAGTGTGCAAGATAGAACTGCAACACACGCTGTAAAAATTCTGGATATTTGTCCATAAATCGAGAAGATAAAATTAAATGCATAAAAGATGGGCTGAGTAAGAAGTCTCTGGATAATATCCTTGAGACTCTTAAGACGCATCCTTGTGGAAAAGTTCAACGCATTCTTTTAGATTTATGGGAGTTATTCAGTTAAGAGAAACAACATTACAGTCTTGGGAATCTGACTTTAAAATACCCTGTTTGCCAGTTTATAAGAAAACTGGATGGGAAGTCGATCCTCAACTCATAGAAGGTGTTTGAGTCGTTTCTGGACGTAAAATCAGAGGAAAATATGAGCCACAATCATAACTACTATAGCATCATTTTTTTTTTTTGTTTAGTAGCTTATTTCAAACTTTTGCGACAATTGTGTTTACTTTTTGACATTTCTTTACCTACCATTTTGGATTTTTTTAGCTTGTTTCAAACGTTTTCGATAATTGTGTTTACTTTTTGACGTTTCTTCAACTAACATTTTGAATTATTTTTTTTAGCGGTGTGTTTTAAATTTTTTTTAAGATAGTGCCTTCTTTTTGACATTTCTACACTTAACATTTTCTTTTCCCCCTGATCACAACTATTTAGCATCGTAGAAATATTCTTTTACTCTTTCCATTTCTTTAAATGAGCGTTCATTACTGATAACAAACAATTAGTTTTGTATGAAAAAAAAAGGAGAAAAAAAAATGGCAGAGTCCTCGAGCAGTAGATTCAAAATCATCTGTGTTTTTTGTGGCTCAAAGTCTGGTGTGAGTACACAATATTCAAAGGCAGCCGTTGAACTTGGTAAGGCTTTAGCTGACCGAACATAGATCTAGTGTATGGGGGAGACAGTTTAGGACTGAGGGGTTCTGTTACGGTAACTACAAATGTTGCAAGTAGTAGAATCTTAGATATCGCAATAAAGCCTTTAGCTGAAAGGAGAGATATCATCGGTATGAGTATAAGTAATGAGTTTCAGGTCATGAGCATGCATGAGCGAATGGCGTACATGTTACTCAATGTTGATGCCTTTATCCCGTTGTCTGGTGGTTTGGAAACGTTTGAAGAAATCTTCAACATTGCGTCCTGGACCCATTTCAACATTCACTAAAAGACATTAGGTTTGGTTAATGTTAACGGTTTCTATGATGGTTTATTAGCTTTTCTTGATCATGCTGTGCAATAGGGTTTTATGACACCAGCAAACCGACGCATTCTAGTCTCAGCTTCAACTGCTGATGAACTGATTGACTAACTGTAAAACTTTGTGCCCGAAGTTGATCCAATCATATTGTAGGTGGTTTGGGATTCTGAAGCAAGCGATAACAAGAAACGTGTACTGGATCTTAATCTCCGTTTGTAACATTCACCCTATGGTTTTTTCTAATAACATTTCTATTTGTGTTTTTCTTCTTTTTATCTTACTAGATATTGGGGATAATGTCTCAAATAAGTTTGGGGGTAGAGTTTGCTATTATTAAAACCAGAAGATTCAAAAACTGGTCTGAGTTGAAACCAAAAGATGGCAGAGTAAGGAGTACTTTTGTACTCTTTATGCGCATCTTTGTTTTCTTTTCTAAAAGAAAAAAAAACTACAAAAAAAGAATTCATTTTTTTTCCCATTAATTTTTTTTGTTTTTGAATTCTACCCTAACAAGTCGACTAATTATTTTGTATTTATTAATGGAGTCTTAATGTATGTTTTTAGTTGGATATCTTTACTATGGAATAATCATAAACATCTTTGCATGATTTAAGACATTTGAATGTCATGATCTTAGTTAATTGAGTGGATGAATATCATGTTTACATGAATTATGGACTATTAGTAAAGATTACTCTTTGTGAGGATTTGAGCTTTTTAAACGTTTTTTTTTTTAGGAATTTATTTGTTTCTACTCTTAAACACTCTTTACTTTGTTCTTAATAGATGATCTCTATAGGTTTTACATTGAATACTAAAAAACAAATCATCATTGTAGATAACATAAGTTGCTTTGATTTGAAAATTTGATCAACTTCTTAAAAGTGATATAGGTAATTTTTAGTCCACAAAAACTTACTTTCCTACTTTGAATTGAGATATATCATAAACCCTTTGAAGTCAAACACTTTAAATATTTTTCTTTGTTTACCCTTATTAAATGACTCTATTGAGTCTTTAAATTTAACCATACCTTATAAAGCTTGAGATCATGCAATGTAGTGAAAGAAGATAAGGGAATTGAAGTGTTAATATTTATATGATATATACATAGGCATATGCATTAAAAGAAGTGTGTTTATAAATAGCATTGAAAAAAAAAATGAGAAGCACAAGTTTTATAATGCCTAGATGTACAAGGGGAGGTAGAAGTAAATGGAAAAATAAAGTATTGAATTGAAAAATTATGTGAAAAAAAAAAAGAGAGAAAGGAGAAGAGAGAAGTTGTGATGAATTAAAGAGAATAAATTAAGTACTTTGTTCTTGTTGAACCTGTACCTTAAAAATTCTTACATATCAATTAACCATAGCCTAAATACAATCTTTAATAAAGCCTATTGATCTTCAAGAGGAAGTCCAATTTAAGAGTTGAAGTATGTTATCATACTCTATCTACGTTCTTAGTATTTGATTCCAATCATGAGATCTATTCACTTAAAAGCGCGGTTCTTTTTAAACGTCTATATTCATATATGATGTAAATGATGTTTGCTATACCTTTACATAACCTCTATCACATATGATTGCATGAGTGTTTACTTTAGGATTCATGAAAGTTATGAGAGATATCTTGTGAGGATTATAGTCGAGGCGAAATAAGTCCATGACGTGTGAATATGGTGTTTTGAAATGAAATTACTTTGAGAGTGGTGTGAGATTGTTGATGATTGTGTTTTAGATCATTAGTGACTTATCTTTAGTCCTGATACAAGATCATACATATATGAGATTTCTGTTAATTTGTATTTAGTGAGATGTTAATAAGTTATGGGTGGAATCTTTTAACATTTGTGGGTATCGTTGTTGGTAAACCATCAGAAGACACAACTCCTCCTGCTAAGGACACCTAAGGGTTTAAAAGCTTGTGGCATATGCTCAATGCCATCGTGTTTACCTACGAAAATGGATTGTGTTTTTATTTTCTGTGTTTTTAGTTTAAGTTGTTTTAAAATTTTTAGTTTTACTTAAGGACAAGCAAAATCTTAAGTTTGGGGGTGTGATAACTCTATTTTTATATAGTTATTTTATCTTTTTAAACCTGAATTCTTATTTAGTTCTTGATATTTTTATTATTATTAAGTAAATTATTACATCTTTTTGTATTTTTTATTTTCAAAATAAAATTGGTGAAAAATTGCATTTGGACCCCACCAAGTACTATTGTTCGTGACAAATTCATCGTTGCAAAATAAATGTCATTTGAAGTAGTTCATTGCCTCAAGAATAACTCGAATCAGATATCGCATAAAGAAATTATCGCAGTTTAAAGATAGAGTATTCTAAAAATAAATATTATGTCATGCTGATGTAAGAACTTATGTCATTATGATGTAAGCAATGATGTAATATGAAAGTTGACTTGAATGAAATAGGTGAACCATGATGTAAGCTATGATGTAATATGAAAGTTGACTTGTATGAGGTAGGTGAACCATGATGTAAGCGATGATGTAGAAGGGTGAAAAATTAGGAAGAGATGATGCATGCGATGATGTAATTGGAGGTGAACTTTGCCTATAAATAGGCTTTAGAATCACCATTCTAGGCATCTCGTCAGAAACCAAAATAACTAGTAGATTAGAGAAACAGAAAGCTTGGAGAGGAGGAGCAAAGCAGATAAAGAAATTCTACGGCGAAACTTCAATCCACTAATTTTTTTATCTTTTGTGATGTTTAATTTTCTAGTTTTTGTCAATTTTAATTTAAGTATGAAGTAGATTTAATTTTCTAAGGTTATGATGTAGCCTAACTTTGATGTTCCAACCCTTTGTTCAATTCAATTAAAGATTTTCTATCTTGGTTGATGCATTTAATACTGTTCTTAATGCTTCTAAATAACTGACCACTATTTAGTTGAATTGTTAATCATAATAATAGCGGAAGCTGATTTATGTGTCTAGTTCATTGTATTGAATGTCATAAATTACATTATGAATTGTGTAGTCTACAAAAGAGATCCATAAATCTTAATGAATCCTTTAATATTTTGACTTGTATGGAAATATAGCAGTTAAGCTTTATAGGGTATTTTCCTTAGACCTCAGGAGGGACTATGTGAATAATTCAAGAAATCTCGACTAGCAACCGGATAATTAATTTTTGATAAAAAATAATAAATAAGAGGAACAAATTAGTTATGGTGAAATCAGAACCTTAGAGTTTTCATCTATTAAATTAATTTAAGTAAAAATTCATTTATATTTGTAATTAAATTTAGTTGTATTTTTTTTTTCCTTTAATCGAATTTCGTTTGCCAAATAAAACTTGAGTTACTTTAATTTTGGGCATTAATTAACAACAATTATCGTGGAAAGATACTTCTCTCCTCATTATATTACTTGTTCGGCTCGTCCACTTGCGATTTTGCATGACAAATACACAACTTGTGAAGCTATGCATGAGCTTCAAGAGTGGTTTTCGTCATTTTGCCTTGAGGACAAGGCAGTTATTATTAAGGGGGGAGAAGGGGTAAGGGTGCGAAGTAATGTTAGATCCCTAATCATAACGACTTACCATAGACAACAGAAAAAAGTAAAAGCTTTGGAAGCCTATTAAAGGAAATCTAAGAAATTAATATTAATTTAATGGGGATTCTTCCAAATTTGTAAGGCTGATTTAGGGGAGATGTTTATGGGAATAAATCGTGTTTGTAGGAATTTGATTATGGAGACGAATATTATAAATAGGTTGGGGATGTTAGAGTTATTTTTTGAGTTTTGTGTTTTGTTGTGAAGTAGCTTTGCGAAAGGCAAAGTGTAGCACTTGCCCTGATCTCTCGATGTAGCACTGGGAGTTATTTACATTGTCTTTTTTCTTCGTTATTAATAAATAAGGGTGCGTTTGGATACGTTTTTAAAATAGTATTTTTGAAAAGTATTTTAAAAAATAAAAAACATTTAAAAAACGATAATGCATTTGGTAACATTTTTTAAAACACATTTCTAAAAAAAAAAAAAAAGTCATTTTTTACTTCATGTGTTTGGAATCGTTTTTAAAATGATGTTTTGAAAATTATTGTAACATCCTCCTCCCGACTTCCGTCAGAACGAATAATCTAGACAGAAGATGTCACTTATCTCTCTGAAATTCGTTTAAACCGTTTATAAAAATTCGGTTATAAAAGTTTATTTATTTTTCTAGAAAATTCGACAGAGTTCCCTCTGTTTTTCTGAAAACCCAAAATTTACAAAATCTGTAAGGAAAATAAATACACTTCTAAGGTTTCATTCATTTCTCAACTCTCATTCGGATCTTCCATCCGTTTCCACTTTCACTTCACCACACATGTATTTATAATCACACACTTAATAAAAATCATATAAATAATTTGATTGTTACTTAAAAGAAATAAATAAATTTATTTACAGAATCACTTTACAACATCGAAATACTTTCATACCATTTATATGTATTATCAATTACAAAATTTCATGAATACATATTTGCATATAGCTATATATATATATATATATATATACATGCTTATTAATACACGTAAACAATAATGCATGGTGTCCACCAAAAATAATTATCCGAGTGTGAAGTAAGGTGATTCGCAACAATCGCGGCAAACCTCTTCTCTTTAATCTTTATCTATAATGCCCAAATTTCAAACTACGCGTGGTGACTCCAACGCTCTAAGTATTGCTACTTAATAGGTGTATACTTTATTTAAAAGTTATAAAACATTATTATACAACAACATAAACTCACACAATATTCACTATATATTAACATTTTTTTTTTCAAATATAAATCATAAAGCAATTTTGCACAATTTCTAAACTTTTACAAATAAATTACAAATAACTCAAATTTACCAATTAATCCACCCATTAACACCATCAGTGTTATTTCTAATCCTATTAACTCGGATTCCTTTATATTTTTCAGTGCCTTTCATAAACTCTGACACGGTACCATGGATTGGCAGATGGATTTTCTGACATCGGCCACTCGGTGGCTACCCGTTAGAATAAACAGCGTCTCTTGCATCGGCCACTCGGTGATTACCCGTCGGGTCGCATATCACAATCACATATCACAATTGGATCTCCTAGCATCGGCCATTCGGTGGCTACTCGCTAGAATCAACGGCGTCCTCGGCATTGACCACTTGGTGGCTACCCGCCGAGTCGCATATCATGATCATATATCATAATCGATTTCGACTTCAGGGCCGAACACTAGGTGCCTCTCATAATCCATTCGTCGAACACTGTGTTTCGTATCGTATGCCAATTACCAATCTCCACCTACCAATGCTTAGGTTTACTCGGACCCTTCTCAATATATATATTTTTTTTTTGCTAAAAATTTCATATTTTTGACAAAATTGTTTTCTATATAATAGTTCCGTTCGAGAAGCAATAATCACCATTTTAGTCACAATTTTTCACACCTATTCAAATTGTCAAAATAAACTTCATAAAACTGTATTTTTCATTTCAATAATCTCATCAAATCTTTTTCGATTCCGATATATGCTTGGTCAAGACACAAAACTTATCCGTTTCTTTTTATTTATTTATTTATTTCGTTTCATTTCGAAATCCCTTAAAATCATATTTAAGCACCTTTCATTACGATTTAGTTGAAGATTACTACGTACTTAATAATCAAACATAAATTTTCTATCGCGTAAAATTTTAATTTCATATTTATAACAACTTTTCGAGCTCTTTCAAAACATAAATATTTATCGTTTCAAATTACTATTTTACCCCAACGTTTGACTTCAAAGTGTAATAACACCAATATACTTGGATGTCAAAACTAATATACATTCGGCCTACGAAGAAGTTTTAAAGTATTTCTTTTTCACGCATTACTTTATCACATAAAGTATTCAAAAATTATTGATTTAACATATAAATAAGGTTGAAATGACAAAAATACCTATAGGTTATTCCCTAATGTGCATACGGTCTAGAAAACTAAATTATTATTATTATTATATTTTAATTGGGCTTGAATTTGAGATATCATCTCAAATACCTACGTGCCCATTTCATCATTGGGATCAAAGCCCTCGTAGTTCGACAAACTTTTATTATAATTTATCAAAATAATTCACCGTGACATAAAATCATTAATACTAAAATTTTCACACAAACATAAAATCAAATTAATTCAATGCATGCAAAACACAAATTGTCCATACACTAACATAAGTGCTCATCACTTCATTCATTTGAATTCCTTTCTAGAAATCAACTCAACTTAATATCATATCTCACCTAAACTGATCCAATATTAAAATCCATTTAATCACATAATTAATTAATTTTTTTTTTTCAAATTTAGCACATACTAATATAGGACAAAATCAATCCATTCTCTTCCTTTCAAGCTCAAAATTATACCCAAATGCACTAAATAATCATCAATTGCACCACTAAAGTCTTAAAAATCACGATTTAATCTAAGTTCATCACATACTAATTTTTTTATTTGAAAATAAAATCAATTCCATTAAATTTGATTAATCCTACTCATACTAGTTTAATAACACCTTCCAAAAATAAATCCAATTTTACATAAAACATCATCAAAACTATATTACTCATCAAAATCAACTCAACACATAAAAGTCCCTATACTAACCAAACCCATAAAATTAGTTTCAAATAACATCAAAATAAATTTGTTATCACCATACCATGCTCAAACACTTAAACTTTAGTGGAATTTAATTTATCTCTTAACAATTCAACTTCTAATAAACTAGTATACACTTGAACTTGTGCTACATTATTTATTCTCCCATGATTTCTTTTCCAAATCTCATGCTATTTCTATTATTCTCAAGTCTTCATATAATCATTTAAACACTCAAAATCATCCTCCTCCATCCCATACTTTCTTAGGCCGAATGCACCACAACCAATTATATCTATTTCTTCTTTTCATTTTCACTCTTTTAACTTGATAATTTGTTAAACTTTTTTTTTTTTTTGTATGAGTTCACTTAATTAATTCAAACAAAGTCTTGATCATATAAACTCTAGTTTGACCACAACTTTATCCAACATCTTACTACCAATTTTCTTCAACTTTCCATATCAAACCACACTTAAACCATATGAATTTCCGTGATTCTAACACTAATTTACTGCACACATTTTTATTGCATTAGAGTTGAAATTTCATCTAGATTTGTAAGCTCTTCTAATCTTCCTAAAGCCCTAACCTTGCTCTAACATAATTTTGAAGCTTACTTCTCTTAATTCCATGCATAAACATCTCATAAAAATCATATAAAACTCACTTGTAACTTTCATCAAGCAACTTACATATAATTAACTTAAAATCACTTGTAAAAGTCTATGAAATAATATTCATACCATCCACAACTTACTTGCTTTTGCTCAATCTTCTTTCTAGGCTTGTAGGTGACCTTTAGATGACTTGAACTTTATTTAAAATTGTTTGCAATTGAATGAAGATCACTTGCTGCCCCCTGTTCTGTTTGCCAACCTGCACTCTGCCTTTCTTCTCAATTCTTTTTTTTTTTTGTTTCGTTTCCTCTGCTTTTTCTTGTCAAGCAGAACATATATATATATATATATATATATATATATATCTTTTGCTTCGTCCTAATCCATGCACAGCCTCTTATCTTATTTATTTTATTTTATTTTATTTTTGTTTTATTTTAATTATTTCCTTTCAGTCAACCACCACCACAAAATATATATATACATATTTATTGATTTTATTTTAATGCGCCCACCCAAATTGACTTTTAGTATATATGCAAATTTTCATTTTTTACCCTCATAATCATTTTCCTTTTAACCCTACTTTCTTAATTTCTTTTAAAAATATCCTATAATAGGATATTTATTCACAAACTTATATACTTCTAAAATTGAAACCGTACCAAATGAATAATAATAAATTAAATTTCAATTAATCTCTTGGATCCAATTAGATAGGACCTTACAATTCATTATTTCTTATAAAATTTCATCCTCTAAATTTAGGAACCATCTTATCTTAAAATACCTTATTTTAAAGTCATTATTTTTATTTAATCATCAATTACCATAATAATTCTATTCTAAATAAATCTCCAATTTTTCCACATACATAAGATCATATATTTTACACTATAACAATTTATACATGTATAAATCATCATTAACCCAAGCTCTACATTAATCATAATTGTACCCTGATAGAATATTTCATAAATTTCTTTTTCCATTTAATAATTATAATCATAATAATTCAATATACATCAATGCATAATTAATTACTTTTTTTTTTCCATTTCCTTTTCTTTAGTCTCTAATATTAATTTCGAAACCTTATGATTTGCGAGATCCGCTTTTCAAAAGTTACTATTTATACAGACACTTTCCATCCGAAAATACTATTCATCGAAATTTTCACTTTTAATGATTTTCGGGATCCGTTTCTCAAAAATCACTATTCACTCCTTACTATTCATCCGAAAATCACTATTCACCCAAAAATACTATTTATTTCGAAAATATTATTCATTCAGATATATTTTTATTTCTTTTAAATAGAAAAAATTCTGGGCGTTACAATTATTTTAAAAAATGAAAAACATATTTTAAAAGTGATGTAATATATTTGATAAGATATCTTAAAAGTTATTTTTAAAAACAGAAAATGATGTTAATATATTTGGTATTGTTTTTTAAAATAAGTAAAGTAATTTTTTGGAGGAAAAAATAATAATAATTTTTAAAAACATGTTTTGAAAATATGAAAAACATAAAAAAGTTGTTTTTCACTTTTTGGTTATCGTTCTCAAAACTGTGGTTCCTATTTTCAAAAGCACATTCTACAAAATGACCTACCAAACATTTTTCATCCATTTTTTGTTTTTGAAAATGAAAAAATATTTTACAAAACGAATCCAAACACATTTTTGAAAACATATTTTTTATTTCTAAAAACATGTTTTTGAAAATAGGTTACCAAACATATTTTCATCCATTTTTTGTTTTCAAAATTGAAAAACCATTTTTGAAAATTGAACCAAACACCAACTAAAATTCCCCTATTTTTCTATTATTTTTTCCTTATGTTAGCGAGGTACTTATGACGGGACCCTTCTCGAATGCCTTCTCTGAACCCAAGAAAAGATCTAATAGCTCCTCGACAGAACTCCAACGAACCCTAACTTTAGCCCGAGGAATCCCGTCGGAGCATCGAAACTTAATTTAAACTTATTTTCTCACTTTTTAAATAGATAGCAAAATAAAAAATTTTCCTTTTTTTGATAAAAATCCGGCAGCATGCTGGCTATTTATTAAACTATGTCACCCTGCAAATTTTCAAATACAATTTAAAAACACTTCTATAACACTTAATCACAACTACCAGGGGCCTCCGGCCTTCATCCCAAAATCGCAATTCCAGCAAGGAACAACACAAACACGAAAATTGACTTAAAAACCAAAAACTTTTGCATCGAAATAACTTTACAAAACTTACATTCAAAAACTTATATTTACGGTTATAATTTACACTATGCTTTGATATAAAATATGCACATGAAAAAAGTATGAGCTATACAAAGTGATCAAAGTTATCTGTCAGTCAATCCGCGTGTTTGTCTAAGCCTTGTCTACTGAACGACTTGCTCCTGCACCTGAGAGAATTTTTAAGAAACACATAGAAAACAAACTATGAGTAAAACTCAGTGAGAATAAAAATTTAATACTTTTCTAAAATATTTTTATCGAATCTCGTCTGAAAACTATTTTTCCAAGCTCGTTCTCAATCTTTTTCTGAAACTTTCTCATTTCTCACCTGAATGGTAACCCAAGGAAACTACTCCTGTCGTGACAGCATAAAATCTCTTACTAACCACTAGGAGTTAAGGAATCTACTAGGTGTAGTAAACTCAAGGTACACGTTACCCTCTCTCAATCGGTCTTTACTACACTACCCTTATAAGTGCAGATGGTAACTCAACTGACTCTTTCTCTCAAAAGTCGTCTAGACTCCACTCTTAATTAACGACTCTCTCACATCTACCATACGTGCATAGGGTACTCGATCTGGTACTCAACTGAGGCTAGGGTAAACCATCGACGTAATAAAATACTTTTTTAAAGTATTCTCAAATAAGCTCGTTTTTAAAGCAAAAAGCCTAAAATCTTTAATCCTCATATATTCTCGGTATAATTATATATTCAACTTAAACTCATATGATAGAATCTAAATTTAATTTAAATAACTAACTCAGACACATAATGAAATAAGTTCATATAAAAATGAAATAACAATTAAATAAAATAACTCTTGGAAAAAATTAGATTTCCACTCATGAAACACCCTCCAATAAAAGACGATTCTTCTCCAAAAGCTTTCGATACTTTCCGCTTTCACCCTAAAACATTGAATATTTATTTAGAATTACTGAATTCACTAATACAAAGCTATAAATAGCTTCTAATACAATTAACGCTATATAATCCCCTTTACGCCTAAACTTTCGTAACTAAGTTTTAACTCATTTGATGCTTTTGAATTCTAATTTCTTTTTACGAATCCATTTATTATCATCTAGGAATATCTTGATATGCTCGAAATAATTTTCTGAAGCTCAAAACGAAAAATCTCGAAATAAGACCCCCTTTGACCGAATGCTACCTAGGGAGCAATCCCTAGGTTTTCTTCATTCCGTTGTTGCTCCAATTATCTCCCTAACTCTCGTTTAGGTCAAACATGAAGCAAATTTGGAAAGAAACGACCGCTAGGTGGACGTTCCTAGCCGAAAATCACCTTTTTTCAACACTTTATCATGCACATTTTTACGTCACTTATGCATTAAGCTCAATTCTTTCATATCTAACATTCTTTCACTCAAATATAATAAAAAAAATTCATTTCATGCATCAAAAAGAGGCTTTTACATGAAATCCCTTAATGTCCTTCACTTTGATTTTCTCAATTCTATCACTTCTATAAGATTTCTTAGCATCAATTATGCCTAAATTTAAACTCAAAACATTGAAACGAAAATAACATCACAAAGCCCTAGCTTTGGCCGTGACCTCACCTCACAAAACTTCTCATTTTTTTTCAACTTCTAACACAATAATCACACAAAAACCATCATCAACCAATCTAGATTCAATCCCTAAACTCAAATTAAGATTTTGAAGCAAGATAGAAATGGGTTTCTAGGTCATCCATCAAGAATCAAGACAAGAATCTCACCTCTTTGCACTTCAATCTTGCTCCAAAAGAACATACAAAGCTTTGGTTGATGACAAACTTTGATCTTGTGACGAAATACTTGAAGAAAATGGCTTGGAATAGCTTTGCTTCCTCTCTTGCTTTGGACGGCAACTCTCACCCTTACTCTCTCAGTTTTTTAGGCGTGAAATGAAGTGAAGAAATGACATGAAGGCTTCTATTTATAATAGAAAAATTTTCCATTATAAATTTATAGTGGAAGAACTTTTAATTACAATTTATCCCCTTCAACTTTGCTTAATCTTGCCTTGACCCATAAATGGATAAGATTACTTCTAATTGGTCAACTTGTCACTTTATAATCCACTTATTTCATCTATCAATCAAAAGATTCCAATTGGCTCACTAAACACCACATTTTCTATTACACTTAGCTAATTCTTATTGGATGAACTTTTATAACTTTTTGACTTTAATTGCAAGTGACGGGACCCTTCCTGAATCCCTCATTTGGACCCGAGAAAGACCCCGTAGCACTCCGAAAGAATTCCTACGAACCCTATACTCAGCTCGAAGGAACCCCGTCAAGGCACCGAAAATCATTTAGCTAGATATTTTAACTTCCTTTACAAGGTGACGGTGATAATTTTTTTTTTCTTTTTAATAAATATTTTGATAGCATGCCGTCAGTTTTCTAAACTTTGCCACCCTGCAAATTTCAAATACAGTTTATAAAAACACTTCTATGAAATCCATTTCTCAACTTCTGGAGCCTTTGGCTCCTTTCTAAAAAAGAAAAACCACAAACAAGTCAATAAAACTTGAACATTGGATTTCATAAAACGTTAATAAAACATTTTAACTAATGCATCCACTATTTCTTCAAAATATTTATAACTATGTACATCAACACATATACATGATCAAAATAACAAAATATATACATGTAGTAGGTGTCGTCCTATACGTCCGCCTGCACGTCTGACTGAACCTCGTCGACTGGACGACTAGTTCCTGCACCTATGAGAAAATTTTTTTAAAGAAAAATATAAGTTTATACTCAGTGAGTGGTATAATCTTTATAAACTAAATTTCTTATTTTCAAATTTCTAAATTTTTCCCATAGACATTTATAAAACTAAAAGTATTTTTCTGAAATACTTTATAACTTATAATCTGAATTTTTTTTTTTTAAGTAGCTCATTAAGAAATCTTTTTCTAAAATCTTTTCTTAAAATCTTTTCTAGTTCTCGCCTAAATGATAACCCAGGGAATATCTACTTCTGGCGTGGTAGCATATAAAATCTAGCTAACCACTAGGAGTGGGGATCTACCATGTGTAGTCGCCGAAAGCGAGCCCCCGCTGCGGACCGACTACACTACCCTATACGTGCATACGGATCACTCATACCTCGCTCACACATGAGTCGACTAGACTCAAATCTCACTGACTGACTTCCTCTCATCTACTGTATCACGCATAGGGTATTCGATCGGGTACTAAATTGGGGTGGGATAAAACTTCTCATTAAAATATTCTTTAAACTGGACCCATGACAGTGGTTCTGTAACTCTCCTCCTGACTGAATCCCACCATTCTCTCGCGGAGGCTCGCAGGAGAAATGAAGCAATCGAAACTCTCTGGGGATCTACGCACTCCATCTGATCAAGGACTCTCTCTATGTTCTCTAACCACTCTGATGCTGCATCTGGGCCCCCTGATCCATCAAAACCCTCAGCACCTAACTTCTTGGCCCTCTCTACAGTGGCGTCCGGTGCGCGAGGTCTCATCCCCTGAATAATCTGGGCCAATCTCTCTATAGGATCAACTGCTAGCATGCCACTGCTGGCTCCTGCGGTATCTCTGGTTGAGGCTCATTAACTGACTCATGAATGGGCTCCTCAGCCTCCGATGTAGGAGTAGAAGTCTCAGCGACGGCTCTACGCGTGCGGGGATGACCAACTCGACGTATAACCTTACTTACTGTCAAAATAATGAATGTCATGCAATGTTTAAAATTTTAATGTACTAAAATATATAAATAACTTTTGTGCATGCATAACTTTTTAAAAATTTTCTAAATCATTTTAACCAAAAGCTCTGATACCAAATTGACGGGACCCTTCCCGAATCCCTCATTTGGACCCTAGAAAGACCCCGTAGCACCCCGAAAGAATTCCCACGAACCCTATACTCAGCTCGAAGGAACCCTGTCAAGGCACCGAAAATTATTTAGCTAGATATTTTAACTTCCTTTACAAGGTGATGGTGATAAAATTTTTTTTTCTTTTCAATAAAAATTTCGACAGCATGCCGTCTGTTTTCTAAACTATACCATCCTGCAAGTTTCAAATACAGTTTATAAAAACACTTTTATGAAATCCATTTCTCAACTTCTGGAGCCTCCGACTTCTTTCTCAAAAAACAAAACCATAAACAAGTCAATAAAACTTGAACACTGGATTTCATAAAACGTTAATAAAACATTTTAACTAATGCATCCACTATTTCTTCAAAATATTTATAACTATTTACATCAACACATATACATGATCAAAATAACAAAATATATACATATAGTAGGTGTCGTCCTATACGTCCGCGTGCACTTCTGACTGAACCTCGTCGACTGGACGACTAATTCCTGGACTTGTGGGAGAATTTTTAACAAAAACATTTAAAGAAAAATATGAGTTTATACTCAATGAGTGGTATAATCTTTATAAACTAAATTTCTTATTTTCAAATTTCTAAATTTTTCCCAAAGACATTTCATAAAACTAAAAGTATTTTTCTGAAATACTTTATAACTTATAATCTGAATTTTTTTTGTTTTTTTAGTAGCTCATTAAGAAATCTTTTTCTAAAATCTTTTCTAGTTCTTGCCTAAATGGTAACCCAAGGAATATCTACTCTTGGCGTGGTAGTATATAAAATCTAGCTAACCACTAGGAGTGGGGATCTACCATGTGTAGTCGCCGAAAGTGGGCCCACGCTGCAAACCGACTACACTACACTATACGTGCATACGGATCAGTCATACCTCGCTCACACATGAGTCGACTAGACTCAAATCTCACTGACTGACTTCCTCTCATCTACCGTATCATGCATAGGGTATTCGACCGGGTACTAAACTGGGGTTAGGGTAAACCATAGGCTATTAAAATATTTTTTTCTTAATACACTAAAATATTCTAAATCTCAAGGCAGTAAGCCTAAAATCTTTAATTCTAGCACATCCTCATATAAATAAACAATAAACTAAAATCTTTATGTTAGAATTAAAATATAAATTCAATTAATAAAGGAATAACTATTTATAATAAATTCTTTTAATTTTAAAATAAACTTTAAGACGATATAAATAAAAACTTGTAGTTCCACTCACTACACGTCCTCGGATAAAATCCAATTCTCCTCTGAATGCCTCTGGAACTTTTCGCTTTTACCCTAAAACATCAAATATCCATTTAGGGTCACCTAACTCATTCCAATAACATTCAAAATCAATAAAAATCTAATTATCTCTATATATATATATCTTTTAACGCCTAAACTTTCGAATCTCAATTTCTATTTAACCAGGGTTTTCGAAATTCGTTTTCTCTACATGAATCCTACTTATTCTTTCCTAGGAATACCTCAGTATACTCAGTTTCATTGACGGAAACTCGAAATGAAAATCGACCGGATTCGCTTACTAATGAAAATCACTTTTCGCTCCAGATTTTCGACAACTTCAAAAATCAATCCTCTAGTATTCTAATACCCAACTATGATTAAATAAATCGTTTCAAACGTTAAACGAACGCGTTTCGAAGGTTTTCAGAAACCACCCTTCAACTCGTCCGTTTAGCTCCGAAATGGATCCTAAACTTTTCGTTTTCAAAATCTAACTTCAAAAGATTATTTCCTAACCTTTAAAACATCTATCTAATGTCTTAGAATCGAAAACGGAATCAAATTTCATAAAAAACCCATTTTTCTCCACGACTTTCCTCTCTCGTTTTATCTATTTTTCTTCCATCAAATCACTCCAAAAAAATACCAAAATCATCCTCACATATCCCTTTTATCATCCCTAATCTCGGATTCGAAAATAAACGAAAGAAAAAAATGGGTTTCATACGAAGCATCAAGCTTAAAACTGAGATAACTCACCAAATAAGTAACCGTTTTGCTTCAAATTTGTTGGGTTAGCTAGAGGGGATGACGATGAACAACTTTTGTGAAGAAACCATGACAAAATTTGGACCAAATCTTTTTCCTCTTCTCCCTCTCTCTCGGACGCACGAACTTTCTTCTTTTTTTTTTTCTTTCTCTCTTTTTCTCTCTCGGCTTCTCTCACCCGACTCTCTCACAATTCTCTCTCTCTCTCTTTTCTTTTAATTCTCGACCAAATGCACCAAATAAGACAAATCACATAAATATATATATTATATTGCTCAATTTCTAAAAGCTCCCTCAAGAAAATCTCACTTTATTACCTCAAACTTTCAGTAATTATACTAATACCCCAAAATCAATTCTATTGGTCCACTTGGCACATTTTAGTCCATTTATTTTTTCAACCAATCCATGGATGACACGTGGTACATCCATAGCCACTACTTTTTAAATCACTTATCTCACTTCTCATTGTTTAAATTCTGTGAGCTCACCTCACTTGATTAACACGTAAATCTCGCCTAAACACTTTGTAATCGTACTGGAGTCAACCAAACGGCATCCAACTTGCGATATGAAAATATAATAAACTTCAAATAACATTACTGGAGGCCTACGATTCGACCGTAACTCAATTCGAATATTTTTAGTATCATAAAATAATAAATCTGGGTGAAACTTTAACTTAACACAATTATAATTCAATTTTCACAATTTAATATACTATTCAATCCAAAAAATATTATGAAAATATTTCACGGTTATCTAAACTTCAAATTGATCATGAAATATTCTAATTGAGTCTCTTACCTCTCAATCTCATGCTTCGTGAAATTTTTTAATAGAGTTTAGATCACGAAAACTCAATATTCGAAAAATAGTGCAATTTGACTGGAATCTTTCGGATCTCCTGAAACACAATCAAACGGATTCCGTTTCATTTCGTTTCAGTTCCTTCAAGGTCTATGACCTATTTCGGACATTTTCGGTTCTTAGGGCTCTGTTTTGAAAATCACTATTCATCCAAAAATGTTTCCGTTCGAAAATACTATTCACCAAAAGTTTTCGTTTTTCGCCAAAACAAACTCCAAAATTTTCTATACCCTAATCGGGTCTTAAGTCCTTCTTTGACCCTATTTTCGGATCAATATTCCTTATCCTACTCAGGTACACAGAATATAATAGAAAATCAGGTTCAGGGTCTATCAGCGAGCTTATCTTACCCTAAACTCTCCCATGTCACTTTCTAATACTCTTGGGTCCTAATCGACATCCTGCACATGATGCAAAAAATAAATTCAACTTTAAAGACTATTACTGAAGTGATACTAATTAATCGTAACTAAAATCGAAGGTTTACAACCTAACAATTTCATAAAGAAAAACCAAATTTGGGGAATACCTGCCTAAACCCTTTTCAGAGCAGCCAACGTGCAAGGGTTCCCTAAGCCCTATACGTTTCAATATAAGATCTTCATTGGTCTCAGGGGGCCTGTTGTGTAGGCTCCACTGTTTCAATTTCATTTGCTCAATCATCGTAACGACCTTACAAATTTTTTTCTTTCCTCTATTATCTTTACCAATGATACCTTCCCTTTTGCTGCTAGTACTACTACTACCTCTCATTCCATCTCTCTTTTATTCTTGGCTTAAGTTACATTTGCTATGGAACTCCTCTGTACAAGATCTAAAATTCTTACTTATATCCTCTTCTGAAGCTGCTTATTGATCTGTTATGGTTCCTTCCCTTGCAATCTTCTTCCATCTTCTTCCACTCCTACTACCGCCACTTGTACCTGAGTCAATCGGAAGTTCTTCAATTTCAATAGGAAGAACGTTCTTCAATTTCAATGGAAAGTTCTTCAATTTTTCTTCCTTGTGCCTCACCACTTCTCTATGTATGTACACTTACATGGCTAGCACATTTTATTTAATTGGTCTTTATACCCTTTTATCCTTAGCAACACTAATGGTCCCTTCATTACTAGTTTTATCTACCACCATCAAAGCTCTCTCTTCATTAACTTTATCCCCATTACTACTCGTCTTCAAATGCCTCATGTGGATCATCCCTTCATTTATGCCACCTCTCCTGATCCAAAGATGAATCTCTATCCTATTTTACAAAAACATTCTTTTTTAACTTACCATTTTTACAGGCTACTGCTAGATATTATCTCCAAACTTTTCCTTTTGTTAGTTGAACTACGATGCCCCTCATCTACCCCTCAATCCTAAATTAATCTTCCACTCCTCTTAGGGCTCTCCTGTTATTATCCAAACCCCTAACCTCCTACTCCCGATTCCTAGAGATTTCAGGTAAAGCTGCTCGTAATGATGGTCCAAATAGTGTAGAATTAATTCCCCTCCATCGTATCTTTACTTTACTTTTCATTTGGACAATCCTTGTCTACATGACCTATTATACTGACAGGACCTGAACCAGACATTTTCTAAGCTCTTGTCTGGAGGATCCCACCGAGAACTTCAACGGACTTCCCGAACCTGACTCGTCGGATTAAGAAAATCCGAGAAGAGAACCCTCTGAATACTTAGTCGGTTTACTAGTTCTAACTTAAAACTTTCTTTTACTTTTTAAAAATAATTGGGATTAGTGGAAATTTTTCGCATTTCTTTAAAACAGATTTTAATAAAATTTTGACAGTATAACGGCTGTAATTTGAACATTTCCAAAATTTGACCTGCATAAAATACACTTCGAACTATCTTTGATCATCTCCTAACTACCTTTATTTCGTAAACATGTAACTTCACAATTATCCATATTCACAAACATACAATTCACATTACGTTTCACAATTATGCATTTACATTGCCATTATAATCTCCATATGCATTTCCTATGCATCATAATAATAATTTCATTAAGTGCAAAAGGTGATATGTGTCTCTAGTCAACAACAATATATATAATCGTATCAAAATATGAGTTTACAATCCTTTGAATATTCATAAGTTAAACACACGTTCATTTAAATTATAATATATATAATCACATCAAAAAGTATTGGATATTCGCAGGGTTCGTTTATTCATTCCCCACCTATAAGTACGACGTCAACCTTTCCGCAACAAAATCATCAATAATTTCACCTGATAAAATAAGCAAGCTACACAATAAAGGAAAAAAGGTTAGTTCGTCACATATTAATAATACAAGATAACATTCCATAGCAATGCTTTACTTAATAAATATTGGGGGTTTTAAATTTTCAAAATCATTTCTTATAAAAAGATCATGTGTATATCTAACGTACTCAAACTATCACGTGACGCTTTTTCGATTGACGTCAACGTGAAGCTACTATAGTATCTTGACCACTACGTGCGGAATTTACTTCCTCGTCCGAGTGGTGTGAAATCGTCTCAGTTGTAAACATCTACAATGCGGAATTTCTTCATCGTAATTGTAGTACTTAATTTTATAATTCTAGCAACTACGTGCGGAATTTCTTCATCGCAACTATAGTGCCCATAAATCAAACTTTGACGACTATGTGCGGAATTTCTTCATCGCCCCATAGTGCCCAAAATTTTAAATCTAACCGGTTACGCACAGAATTTCTACCTCTTCGTGTAGCGCTAAATCTTATGGAAACTAAAGGTATACACATGGTTTCAAAACTCTTAACTCATTTCTTTTCGAAAACTTTTCCTTTTTTTTAAATTCTCCTTTCTAGACCTAATGTAAAGATTATTTACAAAGCTTAACTCATAATCTAGGAAATTATTTTACAAAGCTTTAACTATAACATTACAAATATGTTTAAAGGAAGTATGGAAATAGCGTAAGTGATAGAACACTTACCTCGAAATCGTGCAAGTCCGAATCAAGTGTCTCGACGAGTCTTTCGGACTTCGCTCGCTCGCTCGTCACCTATATGAAAATTTCTTATTATCACTAGTGACAACTCATAACTCAACTTTAACTTTACAATAACATCTCTAATACAATTTTCCCATAAACTATCCTTTTTGCGCTATAGCTTCCCAACTCGATTTTTACTCAATCTAGGCTCTCTAACTTCGGTTTCTTCACAAAATTTTAAGTTTTGGACCCTTAGGGATACCCCCACGCGGTCCGTAAAATTTTTAGAGGCCCGAAACGAAAAATCAAATTTTTAGGCCTCTTTGATATACCAAAATAGAACGTAACGCAGCCCCCTACTCAGGGCTCCATTTTCCTTCATTTATTTTTCCTACGGTTCACCTATCTCACATTCTGGTTGCACATCAAATTTCGTTGAAAAATTCTATCGTTTGCTATGTCAAATCTACGAAAAACGTCTTTTTTCAAGCACTTTTCGTGCACTTTTTATCGTCGAATGAGCGACGTTGGTTTTTCTTTCATATCTAAGCTTCTTTTACCTATTTATGACCAACTAAATTCATTCCATGCAATAAAAATTGCATTTGCATAGCTATTTCACCTATCGACTCTCTAACGGCACTATTTTGCGCATAACTTGTGCAATTTTTATCGGAATCAATCCGTTCCAAAACCTATGGTTTTCTATGACTCCTAGGCATCATTTGAGGTGTAAAACATCCTCATATAGGTCAGTTTTGCTCAGGTTAGCTCCAGCTCGTGGTTTAAGCTCGGGATTCTCTAACGGCACTATTTTGCGCATAACTTGCGCAATTTTTATCGGAATCAATCCGTTCCAAAACCTATGGTTTTCTATGATTCCTAGGCATCATTTGAGATGTAGAAAACCCCCCATATATGTCAGGTTTTCCCAGGTTATCTCCAGCCCATGGTTTGAGCTCGGGATTCTCAATTTGCCCAAAACTACTACCATTGAACTTCTATCTCTTCTACTTATCTTCCTAACCTTATTTATGGTAAAATTTGGGTTCAAAACCATCTAATCTCAGAGGTTTTCTACTGTTCTTCATGTCCCTAACAAACCCACACATTCATTCTAGAGTAAGATTTTCAAGTTTTTACAAAACTATCTCTCACAAACTTTTCATCAAACACTTACTCTACAACTATCTTCATTTTTAAACAACTTAAATCAAAAGTTAGGGTTCCTCCCATATACATCCTAACTTGCCATTCAAGCTTGTAACATTCAACCTAAGCTTCCTTAACATTAGATTAGAATTCTAGACTTATTTGAGATGAAAGATCTCATCACAACCCATCTAAAATAAACCAACCATCATCACATACCTATCACTCCAACAATCAATCAAACTTAGATAAATAAATGAAATCTTACCTAACTTTTTCTTGGGGTTTGATTTCCTAGCTTGGTTTGCCTTGGAGACTTGATTTGGAGCAAGAAAAATGGATGGAAGATCAACTTTCTCCCTTTCTCCTCTAGTTGGCATCCACCCCTCTCAACTCTCTCAATCTCATGGTTTTTCCTTCTTGTTTTTGCTATGTTGGCCGACTAATCTCTTCTTCTCTTATACATATAACACTTAAATGGTTTAAGTTACCATATTACCCTTAGTCACCTATTTTATCAATAACTAACACATGGGCCTTTATGTCTTTAAGCAATATGTTCCTATATGCATTTATTTACTTTATATCATTAAATTTTACAACTTTATCACTTAATCATATATCTCTCATTTATGAAATAACCATATTGCCCTTCATGGTATTTATCTCTTTATTAATATTTAATACTTTATATTAATTTTATTGTTATTAGTTACAATTCCTACATCTCCCTTGCCAATTTCTACTTTCTAATACTAGTGAGTGACTTATCAAGAATAGGGGTTTACATATATTGTAAGCGTAACAAAACTATGGTAATCTTTCATATTGTGGCGTGGCTATCTTCAACTCCCCTAACTCCCTAAGGTCCAACTTGATTAATCTTCGTAAAGGTTTTGTAATATCTATCAAAACCCTTACTCTCAAAAACTTTCCCCTGCATTCTTGATCATTGATAGGCATTTTAAAGAGCTCTCCAATCTAACTTGCTATCTTTCTCACTGCCTTCCTGTTCATACATATTAAAGGAAGATTGTAAATCTACACCTAAATCCCAAGCTTTGAGAAAGTAAGCTTTGAGATATCTCCAATACCCTCTGGAATCTCTAGAGCTATTAAGTTATTTTTGAAATGCATGGCTCCCTAGCTAAGATTATATTCCTATCCTCTTGTCGTTAAAGATAGAAACTAAAGATGTTGTTACCTATCGCCTCTACCTCTACTTTCCCAATCATATTCCAAAGTTGCTCGTTGACTCCCTTCAAGGAATCCTTATTAACCCTTTTCTTCTACCAAACCTTCTCTATTAAGTAATGGGCTACATCTTTCAGACCTTCTTCTTGCTCAAATCCTGTTATATTACATATTCAATCATTATGTGTAAGGGATAATCACCGACAGAGTTTCACCAAAACATCAGGATCCATCCCTAAAACTATAACACCCTTCACCCAATTCCCATTAAGATAGAGATCGAGTAGAAAGATATTACCCGAATCGATGTATTCATTTATTAAAATTCCTTTAAAATGTTTATTTTATTTTATTCCATCATTTTGTTCTACAGAAAATCTGGCAAAGTTTCCTATGTTTTTCTGAAAAACCCAAAATTTAAAAACCTGCAATAAAATGATAACATTTCTAGAATACATTTACTTTCCCAACTTCCATTTCGGACTTTCTGTCTATCTCCAATTGCACTTTACCACACAAACATTTTTTAAAATAATATTATAACTAATCTTTATCAAAAATGGAAAGCAGCATACTAAAAGTTCTCAAAAGTATTTCAAGTCATAAAAATTAATTTAAAATACAGAACTTCATTACATACACCATAGCAAGGGTTACAGATTAAAATTTCTTTATACAAGTGTACAAAATATACAAAACATACATGAGCCTATGAATATATAAAAATAAAGCTATCAAATATAGAGGGACTGTGACTCGCAGGAAGCGCGACAACTATCTTCTAATCTGGCCTTATCTATATTGCCCAAACCCTAAACCTATGCACAAAAAATTCAACGCACTAAGTATTTCTATTTAATGGGTGTACATTTAATTTAAAGATCACAAAACTTTATTTTACAATAATATAAATTTACACTTTCGACATTTTTTTCAATTTCAAAATATAATAAAATAACAAATAAATACTAATAAAATTTAAAAATCACTTTTAACGATAATTTTTAAACTTTATATCCAAAAATTAACCAAGTAATTCAATTTACTAACAATTACGCATTACAAAATACATAAAATCATTTCTTTCTATTTATATTCATACGATTTTGAACATATATTAATTTTTTTCAAAATTACAAGTCGTAAATTAATATTTTCATAATTTTTCAATACTTTTACAAATAAATGGTAAAGAACCCAAATTACAATTTAAAAAAAAAAAAATTGTTGATAAACATATCAATCCGATTTTCCTTTAAAAGTTTTATAACAAATTTCAACAAAGGCTCTTTACTCATAATTTCACATATCAACTGCATCAGGAATTATTTAATAAAACAGTTTCATATAATACCTTTCAAATATAATAACACGATTTTATTTAAAAGATTTTCAGTGCCATTCGTAAATACTAACACTATACCATGAACCGGATTCGAGTCTCTTGGCATCGGCCATTCGGTGGCTACTCGCTAGAATAAACGGTTTTCCCGGCATCGACCAATCGATGGCTACCCGCTGGGTCACATATCACAATCAGTTTCGACTTCAGGACCGGACACCCGGTGCCTCTCATAATCTATCCGTAAAAAATAATGTGTCAGTCTAACGGCGCTGTACTGCTAATATCACCTTACTAGCTAGCCAACTACCAGTCCCCAACTACCAGTTTTAGAGTATGTTTGATTAATACTAGGCTTCTTAAATATTTTGTCTAAATGATGTGATATGTGAGTTGTTAAAATTTTTTAAATCATGAGATAATGTGATCATTAATAGTATTTTGATAAACTCACATGTCATATTATTTGAATATGAATTTGGATAAAGTATTTGGAAAGCTAAACATTACTCTTTATAAGAGAATAAGTCTACCTGTAGTAACTCCATTAAAGATAGAGCTTTTCAAATAATAATAATAATAATAATTGTTTGGTTGGTAATTAAAATAATACTTTTATAGAATTAGATTATTTTGTTTTATCATCTCAAAAGATCATCTATTGAAATAGGATATTACTAAAAATGACATATAATTTATTCACTCTAAAAGAAATTAAACTTAAAATAATAACATTATACATACCAATTGAAATTTCCTTGTATGTTTAGAGTAGGAAAAATGGCTTATTTATGGAGAACAAAGAACGAAGAATATTATACTTTCAATGGTTTTATTTAATAATGTATTCAATATAAATTATTAAAAATATGGATATTTAAGTTAAATATTTTTTTTTTGAAAAGTTCTCAATGAGCTTTTCTCTAGTAGAGATTTAACCGTTACTACATTAGAAAAATCAATTTCAAATGTTCAACCAAACAACTTTTAAAAACTTAAATAGATGATAGAAAGTTCAACCAAACAAGCATAGTACCTGTTGAGGTTAGATTTCGATCAACCCAGGTTCTTCAGCCCAATACTGCAATGGAAGCAAAACAAAATAAGAAACAAGAGAAGTAGAGAGGAAGAACAAAGAATGGAGAAGGATTTTTACGTGGTTCGACCAATGAAGTGCTTACGTCCACAACTACCTTCTCTGGTTATTTTTTGGGCAGAATAGTAGTATATTATTAATGGTCTTTGTTTGTCCCCCTTTACAATAAGCTTAAACCCCTATTAATAAAGAGAAGGGTGCTACATTTTGAGTACAATATAAATAGGAAAGAGTTTAATATTAATTATATTTTCCAAGACTGACACCAATCAGTGTAAAGTCAAATTACGTAAAATCAGGATCTTGATATTATCTCCAAATTTGGTAGTTGAGTTTTTCTTAAATTTCATTCTAGTAAAACTCAATTTGGACGTCATGCCGCGAGATGGATCTTGATCTGGCTGAGCTAAAGCTTGGTGCTGAGTAGCTTAAACTATGACTAAGTAGCTACCTTAGAGAGCTCTTTTCCACAGGCTGGACGTCTTGAGATCAACGAATTGGAGTTTCTCTATACGAGCTGAGTGTCTTGGGGACTAAAAGCTTGTCTTGCGAGCTGGATGTCTCATAGTTTGAAAGCTTGCTTCTACGAGTTGGATGCTGACAAGCTGAGCCTTTGTCCATTGGATCAGCCTATTGAACCATTTTATTGGGCTTTTACCAACCCATTTATGTAGTCCCAAATTTACCCACAATATTAGCCCTGCAGCTCTTAGTGTGCTTTGCTGGTTGGGAGCTTGAGCTTGTTGGTAAAAGTTGATGTGTCTGGATTTACTGCCCTTTCAAACTCTATCTGTATCACATTGACTTATGAAGAGAGTATTTGTGCAGTTGCAAGATCAAGCTTTCATGGTCAAGTTCCTTAAGAGGGAGGAGTGATCTAGAGCAAGTCATGGAGTGAGCTTCGACTTGAGGTCCCTCTTGTCAAGACGGTGAGATCGAGGTAGAGGTTGCCCGATTCACCTTGTTGCGAGGTTTATTTGACATTTTCTTGCTTTACTTCAATGTTTGTTTTGTGCCTTCTCACCAAGTCCTAGAATTTCCTAGGAGGCAGAAGAGAAAGAATGCAGAATACAACGTTTTTTACGTGGTTCGGGCGAAAAATAGCCTACATTCACGGTTGCCTTCCCTGGTTATTTTTTGGGCAAAGTAACAGTGTTTTACTAATAGTGTTTGTCCATCTTTTACAATAAGCTTCAACCCCTATTTATAGAGAGAAGGATACTATAGTTTGAGTATAATGCAAATAGGAAAGAGTTTAATATTAATTATACTTTACAGACCCCTCTACTTGTACTAGCTAGGTAGCTTGTCCAACAATCCCATGGTAACCTTTCAATCGGGATCTACTTTGACTGGAAAGTTCCATTGAATTTAAGCCCTTTTTTTTTCTTTTTCTTGACTGAAAACTTTTAGATACCTTTTAGAAATTCTTTCGGTTATGAAAATGGGTGGAATTTTTTTTTTAAATCCACTTTATAAAAACACGTTTTACGAAAATCCGGCAGCACAACGACTGTTTTTTTAAAGATTTTCACATTGTAAAATCTCAAAAACATGTACATTTCAAAATCAATCAATTCTCACTTTATTGGGCCTTAGGCCTTTTTTTATTTTCCACAAACAACCGTAACATGCATTCCATCAATTATACGAAAATCTAGTTTACTTAAAATTTTAAAACATATTTACTAAAAGTTTAGGGATAAAACGTATGATCCAAAATAATATTTAGAAACATGTAATAAGTCTAAAAGAAGTAAATGTAATACATGATTTGTCTACTGAAAAACTAGTTCAGCAGCGTCACACCTCTAACTCGTCTGCGCATCCGATAGAGATGCTTCCGCTATTTTTCTTGGACTTGTACCTGGGGAGAATTTTTATAAAAACATGAAAAGAGTGGTGAGTAACAACTCAGTGAGTGGTTAACTTTTATAAACTAGAATAATTGTTTTTAAACAGATAAATCTTTCATAAAAGACGTTAGAAAACTTAATAGTTATTTCTTTCCGTTAAAGCTATAAAGCTAGCATAATATATATAAATATTCTACTCAAAACTTTCATAAAATGAAATTTTTCTTCTTTTCTATATTTCATGTCTAATGATGTACATTCTCTTTCTTTAAATTGCCTCCTAAGGTAAACTCGAAGTTTAATAATCATAATATCTATTTTGGGCCCCTTTCTTGGGTTGCCGCCCTTAAGGGATTTTAGACTCTCACGGATTTTATGAGCCCCTTTCTTGGGTCTTCACCCTTAAGAGATTGTAAGCCCCTATAATACATACGAGCCCCTTTTTTGGGTCTCGCCCTCAAGGGATTATAAGCCCTCATAATACATACGGGCCCCTTTCTTGGATCTCCGCCCTTAAGGGATTTTAAGCCCTTACAGTATATATATACGGGCCCTTTCTTGGGTCTCTGTCCTCATGGGATTTTAAGCCTTTAACGTAATACAGGCTCCTTTCTTAGGTCTCCGCTCTCAAGGGATTGTAAGCCCTTATAGTTTATACAAGCCTCTTTCTTGGGTCTTCGCTCTCAAGGAATTTATAAGTCCTAGCTAACATCAGCGTAAACTAAAGACAATTAAAATCATGTCCAATGTTTAAACTTATGCTTAAAACTTTTACGTTAATTTAGCATGAGAGCATGTTGGTTTAACTCGTAACTATTTTGTTCAGTCATCTACGATTTGTAACGAAATTATTTTCTTTCTAAAGTAAGAGCCTAAATTTTTTTGAAATATCTTAAGCTTGTATTTCCTATGCATGTGTCTCATTTAACTTTTACTTGACTTCTAAAAGTAAATACGTTTACAACATAACTTGAATATAATAATACATGCATTGAAATAAAATAATAACATGCTTGAACTTACATAATGTGCATAAAAATTCTAATGCAACATAATGTTGCATTTATGAAGATTCTCACTAGTAAACATTATTTTCTATTATAACTTTATAATTGAAATACTTACAAAACCACATAATTAAGTCGCTTCTATGCATGTATATATATATATATATATATCTCATAGACTTGCATATTTTACATTATCTTTGGATAACTACACTCCGACATAGCTTAAGAATTTTATATGCATGATAAAGATATAACAGTGTGCTAGAATTTTAATTAAACTTAACAACTCGAAATAATAAAAATAAACATTTGCATTAAGTAACTTGAATATGGAAATATACGTTTGCAATTATCGATAATCAACTTATAAATCGTAAAGTTGAAAATAACCATACTCACTACTTGCTTCCAATAAAATATCAACCACTCTTGTTATGGTTCTCGTCTGCTCACTGGTTCACCTGCATTTATTTACGGTCGAATTTTCATTAAAATCGACGTTTGCATTAACACTTAACTTTAATCATGCGAGGATTTCGAATAAATATTTTTCAAGCCGTAATAACTTCGATTAATCTCACACAAAAACAATATGAAAATCTTAATATCCACATACGAAAATCATTCTGAAATAACATCATTTCGACAAAATGCAACCGACAAAACTTTACAATTATTCTAGCTTCTTCGACTACTTTTAAACCGACGTTAACGCCATTCCTTCTCAATCAATTTTCTCATCGAAATCGCACTTAAACGGATTTAATGTAATGAAATTTCTGAATCAAAACTAATAATGAAATACTTTCGCGATTACGAAAATTTTATCGCGAATTATCCTTTTTATCAATTTGCGCGTTTCTTTTCATTTCAAATCTATCTTAGCATTAATACAACTTATTATTTCATTCAAATCATATAAAACTAAGCGTTAAACACTTTGATACATATAAACTCAATTCATGGCAGCTTATTATCTGTTCAATCGATATTCATTTTGACTTTGAAAATCAACGATTAAACACATTTGCACGCAACGAAAATTATCCGAGTAACCTTAATATAATTCAAACCATCCTAACGTTAAGATTTATCATTTTAATAATCTCAAACAAACATCATGGCAGCTTAGTACTCTTATATCCATTTTTCAATTTGACTTCGAAATTCACAAACTAAACGCGTTCATACGTAAAGAAAAAAATTTATCCAAATCACTCGAAAACAATTTTTTGATAACCAAACAACAATTCAACACTTCGATACTTTAAAATATACCAATACGCATCATTTTCCAAACAATGAAATTGAAAATATTATTCGAAGTATAACAGCCCCTTTACAACAGATTTTTGTAACATTTTCAACATCAAAATTCGTTCATAATCACATCAATATCACGAGTAAATGAACCTCCGCACTAACAAGGTTTTAAATTTTAAAACACAATCATTTTATCACCATAATTCAACCATATGTGGACCTAAACATATTTCACCAAAACGAAAATTATAAAAACTCAACATACCTCTCAAAAATCAAATCGAAAGCTTCAAAATTCACTTGCGAAGGTACTGTCCTTAAATCCCTTTTTAGCTGAACCTTTATGGCTGTCCAAACCTCAAAAACTGCTCCTAAACTATCACGCATGCAAGCTGTTTTTGATTCTTCCTCATGACCGAGCTTCCTTCAATCCAAACAAAGGCATGCAAGTTTTAAAATCACTCAAAATCATCATAAAAATTTTGTTGGGACAGCATCTCACCTTGCATGAGCTGGATATGATCAAAAACAACTTCAGACTTCAAAAAAAGAAGTGTTGTCTTCTTGTTGAATCTCAATAGTCCTTCTAGCTCTCAAAATCGAGAGCTGTTCTCTTCTTTTATGGTGATCAAGCTGCCCTCTTTTTCCTTGATCTTCTCCATTTTGCATGAGTTGATTTCCCTCAAAGATTGCTCTCAATTTTACTCACAAAGCTACTGCACTAGAAGTCTTTCTCTCGGCACAACAACAGCTCTCATTCTCTCTTGGGTCTGCACTTAGGTTCATGGTTCTGATGTAAACCCCTATTCTATTCTTGATAAATCACTCACTAGTACTAGAAATTAGAAATTTGCAAGGGAGATGTAGGAATTGTAACTAATAACAATAAAATTAATATAAAATGTTAAACATTAATAAAGAGATAAATGCCACAAAGGGCAATATGGTTGTTCCATAAATGAGAGATAAATGATTAAGTGATAAAGTTGTAAAATTTAAAAGCTTAAAGACATTGGTTAAATGATAAATGATTAAGAGATATTGCTTAAAGCCATAAAGGCCCATGTGTTAGTTATTAATAAGTAAGGTCATTAAGGGTAATATGGTAATATGAGAGATAGTCAAAACAAGTCAATAGGGACATGATGGGCATTTTATGAAAAGTCACTTATATAGTGAATTTGAAAAGAGATTGCCGTGAGATTGAGAGGAGGGAAAGCGTGTGTTGGATGGCTATGGTGAGAAAGGCAAGGAAGGAAGAGCAAAGGCTTGTCAAACCATTTTTGAAACTTTCAAACTCAATTTTGAAGTTAATTCAAGTTAGGGTAGCACACCATAACCAAGACTAAGGTGAGTTGTTATCATTTCTAGCAAATTTGATAATTAGTTGGGTTGTAAATTGATGTAGAGATTTGGATTGTTTGTGGTGTGTTGTAATGGATGTTTAACACTTAAAGTAAGTGTAGAACTATAAGTATATGACATGGGATCTTAGGTTTCATGATAGAGTGTACAAGTGACAAGTTAGGGTTATGAATGGGAAACTCTAGATTATGAAATCAAAGGAATGAGTTGTTAAAACAATTGCACATATGTTGTTTGATGAAATAGTTAAGAGAAATTAACTAGTAGAAATGACAAAATAGTGAATGTGCGTGTGTCATGGCTGTGAAGGTCAGTGGAAAACCTCTGAGATTTGATGGTTTTGAACCCAAATTTTACCATAAATAAGGGTAGGAAGATAAGTAGAAAGGATAGAAGTTCAATGGAAGTAGTTTTGAGCAAATTGGCAATTCCGAGCTCAAACCATGGGCTGGAGATAACCTGGACAAAAATGACATATTTGGGGGTGTTCTACATCTCAAATGATGCCTAAAAGTCATAGAAAACCATAGGTTTTGGAACGGATCGATTCCGATAAAAATTGCGCAAGTTATGCGCAAAATAGTGCCAATTTTTGCAATCCCGAGCTCAAACAATGGGCTGGACATAACCTGGACAAAACTGACATATATGGGGGTGTTCTACACCTCAAATGATGCCTAGGAGTCATAAAAAATTATAGGTTTTGGAACGGATCGAATCCGATAAAAATTGCGCAAGTTATGCGCAAAATAGTGTCAATTTTTGCAATCCCGAGCTCAAACAATGGGCTGGACATAACCTGGACAAAACTGACATATATGGGGGTGTTCTACACCTCAAATGATGCCTAGGAGTCATAAAAAATTATAGGTTTTGGAACGGATCGAATCCGATAAAAATTGCGCAAGTTATGCGCAAAATAGTGTCGTTAGAGAGTCGATAGGTGAAATAGTTGTGCAATTGCAATTCTTATGGCATGTAATGAGTTTAGTTGATTATAAATAGGTAAAAGAAGCTTAGATATGAAAGAAAAACCAACGTCGTCTGTTCGACGTTAAAAAGTGCACAAAAAATGCACGGAAAGTGTCCGAAAAATAGCGTTTTTCGTAGATTTGACATAGCAAACGATAAAGTTTTTCAACAAAATTTGACATGTGACCAGAATGTGAGATAAGTGAACCGTAGGAAAAAGAATGAAGGAAAACGGAGCCCCAAGCAGTGCACTGTCATGCATTCTGTTATGGGCTGTCATTTGAGCTTAAAAATTTGATTTTTTGTTTCGGGCCTCTAACAATTATACGGACAGCGTGGGGGTATTCCTAGGGGTCTAAAAGTAAGACTTTTGCAAAGAAATTAGAATTAGAGAGTCTCGATTGAGTTAAAATCAAGTCGAAAAAGTTATAGCGTAACGGGTTTTCAATAGGTTGATTTATATTGAAAACTCTATTGTTACATTTTATTTGAGTAAAATATAATAAGAAATTGATGTGTAGGTGACGAGCATGCGAGCGAGGCATGAGAGGCTCGTTGAGATCATTGCGTTTACGCGGATTGAGGTAAGTATTACATTGCTTACACTAGTTCAATTGTAGTTTTAATTATTGTAATTGTTGCTAAAATGTTTTGTAAAATAATTTTCCTATTGTGAGCTTGGTTTAAGTAAAAATCTTGGAAGGAAAGAAATTTTGTGCTTTTGCACATAAGAGAAAAAGAGTTGTAAAAAAACCATGTGTAATCCCTTGATTTTAGAGTATATATCAATACGTTGCGATATAGTAAATTCCGAACGTAGTCGAGTATATTGAGAGCTATTGGCACTACGTTGCGATGTAGAAAATTCTGCTCGTAGTCGCCTAGATAGTAGCTATTTACAATATGCTGCGATGTAGGAAATTCCGCACACATTTGTGAGAGCTATCGAGTAGTTTGCACTACGATATGCAATGTAAAAAATTTCCGCATGTAGTCGCAAAGAATTACAGTTCATTAGCACTACAATTGCGATGTAGAGAATTCCGAGTTGTAGTTGCTCAGAGTTTGAGATTATTTCCCCCTACGTCGCGATGTAGTAAATTCTGCACGTAGTGGTCGAAATACTATAGTAGCTTCACGTTGGCGTCAGTCGAGAAATCGTCACGTGATGGTTAGAGTACATTTGTGATGCACATGGTTGTTTTATAAAAAATTGTTTGCAAAGATTAACCTTTCAATATTTCTTTAAGTTATGCTTTACTATGAACTTGAAATGGTTGTATTATTATGTAACGAACTAACGATTGATTTTATCGTGTAGCTCGCTTGTTTTATTCAGTTTAATTATAGGTGATTTTGTGGCCGAGGAAGCGACGTTCCACTTATAGGTGGGGATGAATGGATGGACTATGTGAATATTAAATATATTTTGAGATTGTTGTATATGCTATGATCTAAATGATCGCATGTTTGATATATGAATGTTTTACAGATTGTAAACTTATATTTAAATATGTATATATAAAATTGTACATTCACACTTATTGCACAATACACATGATATATCTACATAGGTTGTGATACCTATGGAATATATATATATATTGTAAATGGTTGGATATGAATGTCATATGACATGTATGGATGTGAAATTTGATGTGAATTGCATGTTTGTGGAAAAATCGAAGTTGGGTGGTGATTTCTATAGTTCGAAGTGTGTTTATTTTACAGGTTAAATTTTGGAAAATGTTCAAATTTCTGTCGTTATGCTGCTGAAATTTTATAAAAGTAATTAAAACAAAATAGCGAAAAAAAAAAATTTATCACTCCCAACCAATTTAAAGAAAACTGAGTTACTAAGTTTTAAACGAGTAAATCGGCTAAGAAAGTTAGGGTTCACTTCTCGGATTAATTTGATCCGACGAGTTGGGTTCGATAAGTCCGTTGAAGTGCCCGACAAGATCCTCCAGACAAGAGCCTAGATAAGGTCTGGGAAGGATCCTGTCATCTGCTCTCAATCTCTAAACCAAGCAGCTCTCCTCATCCACAAGATCCTCTTTTCCTTCATAGATGGTTCTCAGTCTTGCTTCTTGCAGAGGATAGCTTGGATTGGTTGCTTCTTGCTTCTTGCTTCAATCTTCTTTCGGTTTCTCTCCCTCTCTTTGAGAATAAAGCTCTCAGTTTTTGAAAGCAAAAGAAGACCGAATGGCTGCTAAAACAATTGCTTCCTTTCTTCTTCTAATTTCATTTATATATGCTTCTTACAATATCAACACTTGGCATGCATGCACAATGACTTGGTGCCACTTGTCTCCAACATAATTTGCACATCTTACATGTGGCACACATGCACTAAATTCAATTATCACTTTTCATGCATTCTCCCACTCCAATTTCGAATCCGAATTCGATTCCAACTATCCAAAATTCGATTCTAACTTAATTACACATCTGAAATTTATTTTTACATTCGATATCACTTCCGCGCACTCGGAATTATTTTATTTCTCTAAAAATATTTTATACGATCCCAAATCGGAAAGAATATTTTCGTTCGATAAATTTTCGGATCACTCAAAATCTATCTGAATAGATTCATTTTTTATCCGTTTCACTTTTATTTGACTCAAAATTAAATTTCGAAACTTTCCATTCACTAAATCTGCTTTTCAATAAAATATTATTTTCGCGGATACTTTCCGTTCGAAAACATAATCCATCGAAAAATAATTTGTTTTTCGTTGAATGAAGTTTTGAGTTTTATAATACTTTCCAAGACTGACACCAATCAGTGTAAAATCAAATCCCATAAAATCAAGATCTTGATATTATCTCCAGATTTGATAGTTGAGTTTTCCTAAAATTACGCTACTACCATTCTGGTAAAACTCAATTCGCATGTCACACCACGAGTTGGATCTTGTTCTGGGCGAGCTGGAGCTCAGTGCTGAGCAGTCCAGACTATGACTAAGTAGCTATCTGAGGGAGCCCTTTTCCACAGGCTGGATGTTATGAGGTCAGGGAACTTCCTTATGTGAGCTAAGTGTCCTGGGAATTGAAAGCTTGTCTTGCAAGCTGAATGTCTCATGGTCTAAAGGCTTGCTTCTGCGTGCTGGATGCTAGTAAACTAGACATTTGTCCATTGGATCGGCCTATTGGACCATTTCATTGGGCTTTTACCAGCCCGTTTATATAGTCCCAAATTTACTCACAACAGTACCAAATGAAAAACTCTTTCAACAAAGCTTTTTTATTAAACAAAATCCTCCAAACTATTAGGTTAATTAGTTGAATTTAAATCCAAAAATTTCTATGTGATTTATAATGGATCTCTCTCTCTCTCTATGTCTCTTTCTCTTTTGAAAAATCAACTATAATCAAACTCTTGCATAAACTAAAAGGAATGTTATACAATCCAAAAATTAATCAAAAGTCAATTTAAAATTATAGGACAAATGATTTATTCTTACTATATAGATCATAGAATGGTATGATGAATAACAAATATTTTATATATAATTTTGATAGAATTTTTTGGGTTGATTTTTCTTGCTTTGTATAGCATGATTGTTAAACTAATTGGTATCACAAACATAGCTAGTGTATGCAAAGTACACTAGCTAAGCTTGTAATTGCAGTTGCAGGCAGCAATAGTGTGAGGAAGGAAAAGCCCAAGCTTAAGATTTTTGTTATTACTAGACCTCATATTGACAGCTTAAGCTTGAACATTAATTTGTTTTTTCATTTATAGTTCACAAAATGTAATATTAACTATGTTCTTCAGTCATCTGGCTTATCTTCAAGATAAATCAATATCTTTGACATCTAATAATCCACTTGAAGTGATATTGATTCTATTTATTTAAGAAAAATATCCATATTTATGAATTCTATATAACATTATTAATTGTTAACCTTATTGATGTTCACAAATTAACATGGATAATTTAGCAGTGAATCAAAAGTTAATTAAGTCCATTTGGAAAACTTATAATTAAGTAGGCAGCGATCGTGGGGGAAAGAAAAGCAAAGCTTAAGATTTGTGTTATTAATTATTAGACATCATATATACAGCATGAAATTAAGAAATTTTCTTCTTTTATAGCTCATAAAATGTAATAGTGATTACATTAAAAATGAATTAATCCATATTTTGGCCTCTTATACTCCACTTGAAGTGCTGATACTATCACCAAAGTAGAAACTCGTTAAAATTGTGTTGCATTCCAAAGATAGATTCAGAAGCTCCAGACCTTATCAGAGAACACATACAAACACTCAAATATCAGTCTTATATAGGTTCTTAGCAAAATTGTATAAAAATTATCTAAGACATTACCATTTTGATTTTCAAAATCAGTATCTTTAAATTTAAACACATGAAATGCGTGCATGCATATGATTGATTAAATTTTATTGTCCTTTTGTTTTGAAAAAATATTCAATATGTACGTAACGAATACATGCACCACAACGATATTGTATATTGGATTATGAATAATTAAACAAATGCAATTTTTTATGCCACATGAGATGATTATATAGTAATTAAGTAGTTATGCATTGAAA
Source organism: Dimocarpus longan (assembly GCA_022984855.1). NCBI lineage: Eukaryota > Viridiplantae > Streptophyta > Magnoliopsida > Sapindales > Sapindaceae > Dimocarpus > Dimocarpus longan. Next base: position 15,216,259 of record CM041015.1, on the reverse strand, counting down.
ACTCTTCTTTGGTCATTCACATGTGACGTTCTTTGCAGAACAGACAAACTATATAGTAAAACATATTAATTCCATCCATAAAATTTTACAAATACTTATTGACTATTATATGCATGCATACGATGATCAACATACCTCTTCAACACCCAAATCGACCTCAGTGTCCTCAAGTGCATCCAGATCCTTAACATCAGACGTTTTGAGTAAAGAAAAAAACATTTTGGTAGACATAGGCATGAACTCCAAATTGCCCGTCACAATATATGTAGCTGAACCTTTCACAAACCCACCCTCCACAGGAGCCAAAGAATAATTTGCAGGCGAGGGTGGAACATAAGACATCCCTAAGCTCACTTTACCTCTGCAACTAGAACAATTCAGGTTCGGGACCTCAGCCATGTAAACAAAACAGCTGGAACACTGGTATGAAATTAGAGCCTTGAAATCATAATTAGAGAGCATGAGAGGGATTTCGGTGGCGTATATGGGAGCTCTACGGTTTAGTAGTGAGTTCTTGTCTTGGTTTGGTTGCAAGCAGGAATTAGGAAGATTTTCTAGGTCTCATAGAGGTGGCTGAGGGAGCCCACTGCCAAGTGCATGTTTTTCTCTTTCAAACTTCCAGCAGCAGTTGCTATAGGCAAAGAAAGAAGGCGGATGAGAAAGTCTACGAAGTCTTTGGTAGCTTCTGCCAAAAGTACTTTCCCTGCCCGTGTGTCAACAATAAGCCTCAGCTTTGTTTTGCGGGATGCCATGGCAATATGGACTGTTAATTTCAGGGTGATTTAAGTAAGGATGTACATATACATATATAATACACCACTTGTCGAGGAGAGGAAGGTTTGATGGCATAGTATGGAATAAATCAAAGGTTGGGATACTTCAATAACATGTATATATTTAGACTTGGAGTCTGCCACTAATTTGAGTTTTTAGGCACACATAATTAATTATGATTGGTTCGGTCATCGCTCACTTCTCAACTATTTATTTATAATGTTTATAAAATAATAAGAATGAGAATAAAATTAAATGAAAATGAAAGAAAACCGTGCCAAAGTTGGCTTGAGTCATGAACATGTTATTAAATTAATAGTTTAAATTTTAATGTCACATAAAAGTGTAAAGTGCCCAAAATACCCTTATTGAAAGTTTTGACCTTATATTTGCTCTCTTCTTCCTTTTTATCTCTTACTTTCTTCTCATCGTCGAACCAAATCTAAAACTGAAATCGTCTTGCTTTCTTCTTATCGTCAAATAAATTTGAAACGGAGCTCATCCAACTTTCTTGTCTTTCTTGTCGTAAAGCATCAAAATATATAGGAAAAATTATAAAAACGCCCTAAAATGATAAATAATCTCAATTTACCTCAACTTTTCAAAATCTTAACCAAAAAACCCCTATCGTCATCCAAAAGTGATTTGCATACAACTTTTTTTGGTGGTTTTGTGACCAAATGAGAAAAAGACCATAATACACTTTTTGGACTATTTACACACTAAAAGACAAAAATAAACTTTAATAAAATTACATATTTGTCCCTTTGTAAAGTATTGGTGGCAGCCACTGCAAATTACAGAATTACCTTGACAATTATAGATATTACAACTTTAACCTATGGAAATTACTGCTTTGCCCTGACGTATAACCATTGCTACAATAGTAATAAAGCCATTTCCTTTAAAAGGCATGGTACTTGTTAACAAATATAAACACAAACACATTGACACACACACACGCACACACCTAAAACCAGTTGACACACTCTCTAAACCGGTTCACAAACACACAAACTAGTTTACCCACACACAAGTACTCCCTAAACCAATTCACACATAGCTCATAAGAGATCAAATACGCACTGTAAACCTCTAGTCCCGATTCTTAATTTCCTAGCGAGTGAAACTAAATTGTGAAGTTAAGTAATAAATCTAGTTAGTATTAATTTAAATAGATTTATTGATGAGCGAACGCTCATTCTAGAATTATAACAATAAACATTAGTAAGGATAAAATAATTTATCCATAATCAAGTAATAGATGATAAATGATGATACGTTTAAATTCAAAAATAAACACTAGAGGAAGTGTCATGTAGAATTAATAGTTAACAAGTGAGTAACCAAACATTTAACTAAAAGTGATAGACAAAACAAATCAAAAGGACAAGTTTGATATTCCATAAAATGTTAATGAGATATATAAATAAAACAATTGAAGCAAAATTAGACAAGAAAGAAGCAAAGAGTAAGTTGCCGTGTGATGTAGGAAAGAAAGGGGGGATTGGCGTGACAATGATAAAAAGGGGACATGGGAGACATTTTTGGAAATGTTAAATCTATAAATACAACACTTATAGTGAAATTTGAGGGAATAAACACAAGAGTAGCCGTGAAAATCAAATTGACAGCAGCTGCTTGGCATCCTGGCGTGAGAAACAGAGCAGAAACGGAAGAGCAGAAGCCAAACCAGAAAAGTGGAAGAAGACAGCTCTATCCAGCCCTTCCAAACCTCAAACCCCCCTCTCTAGGACCTCTTCCAAGTCCCTCTAACTTCCATAAACAAGAATCAAGTGAGATCTCATCTCTTTCTTCCTTATACTTGCTCAAATTGAAGTAGTTGGGTTGTGAGTGTTGTGCAGAATTTTTGTGTTGTGTTGAGTAATTTTCCCTCAAAATTATGGTAGAACTCTAAGTGATTATGTAGAGAGTTAAATGATAAGTTGAAATATGTAAATGGTAGCTTAGGGTTGTAAATATGGGCTGCCATCTACTTGATTAAAGTAGAAACAAAAATCTGTTTTGCATGCACATCAAGTAGTCGATAAAATTGGTGAGTGAGTTGTGAGAGGTTAAATGACAAAATGGTGTTTGTGTGTGTGTCATGGCTGTGAAGATCAGTGGAAAACCTCTGTGATTAGATGGTTTTGAACCCAAATTTTACCATAAATAAGATTAGGAAGATAAGTAGAAAGGATAGAAGTTCAATGGAAGTAGTTTTGAGCAAATTAGCAATCCCGAGCTTGATGAAGGGTCAGTAGAGATTTGACTTGTTCTAGCTTATTTGGGGTTGTTCTACACCTCAAAACATGCCTCGTGAACATAGAAAACCATAGGAATTGGAACGGAATCATTCCGATAAAAATTGGCGAAGTTATGGCCAAAATAATGCGGATAGAAAGTGTCATAGAGTAAAAGTGGAATCCCGAGCTCAAACCATGAGCTAGAGAAAAACCTGACTAAGTCTGACATGTATGGGGGTGTTCTACATCTCAAATGATGCCTAGGAATGATATAAAACCATAGAAATTGGAATGGGATCGATCCGATAAAAATTGATGAAGTTATAGCCAAAATAGTGGGCGTAGGAAACCGAGATGTGTAATAGCGATGCAAATGCATTCGTTGATGCCCAAAATAGATGTATTCGGTCATAATTAGGTAAAAGAACCTTAGATACGAAAGAAAAACCATCGTCGCTTGTCCGATGTAAAAACTCGCTTTGAAAAGTGCCCAAAATGGGGCGTTTTGCCTAGATTGACATAGCAAACGATGGAGTTTCTCGACGAAACTTTACGGGCGACTTAGTTATGTGATAAGGAGACACTAGAAAAAGGAACGGAGGTGAAACCATGGCTGGTTTCAATTCTGTTTTTCGTGGTCAACCGTATAGTTAAAAAGTTGACTTTTTGTTTTAAGCTTCCGGAGACCAAACGAAACATATGGGGATGATCCTAGGGGTCTAGAAGTAAGACTTTTACAAAGAAACCAAATTTTGAGAGCCTCGATCGAGTCAAAAATCGAGTTGGGAAAGTGTGGTATAGTGAGTTTTCAATGTATTGGAAACTCTATTTTTATTAGTTTTAGCTATGAAAGTGAGTAAGTTATAACGAGACTATGATGTATAGGTGACGAGCACGCGGACGAGACGCGAGAGGCTTGTTAAGGCATTGAGAGCGTTGGGATCGAGGTAAGTGTCCTTCACTTCACTTACATCTAGTTGATTTCCATTTATATGGCAATGATAAAATATATTGTTTCAAAGAGTTTTGCAAAATGGTTTTCCAAAATCATAAGTTTTATGTTGAGTAATGAGTTATGCCTAGAATTTAGAAATGAGATTCGAAGGCGAAAGTAAGTTACAAAAAGGTTTAAAAGTAAAGCAAAGTAAAGTTGAATTAAGACCCATGTGCATGTTGCGATATTAGCATCTTGGCACTACGCGGCGATGTAGAAAATTCCGCTCGTAGTTGTCAAGGTTGATAGCAATGTGAGACGATGTAGAAAATTCCGTATCTAATTGCAAGTGATGAGTAAATCGCACTACAACATGCGATGTAGAAAATTCCGCATGTAGTTGCGTAAAGTATAAGCTATTGGCACTACAACGACGATGTAGAAAATTCCGTGTTGTGGTTACCTAGAGTTGAGAAAGTTCGCCCTACGTCGCGATGTAGCAAATTCCGTGCGTAGTGGCTTTGCACATGGTTGTCTTATGAGAAATGGTTTTAAAATAATAATAATAATAATAAATAAATAAAATCGATTATTTTTTAAGTAATGTCTATGCGGAGTTATACCTTTATATATATATATTGCCTAACCTCTCTTTGTTTTTGTGTAGCTTGTATACTTTAGTAGACGTTGGCACGGACGCTCTTGCATCAAAGACATTATTTTGATTAACTTTAGGTGGGGGAAATAATGAGACGAAATATATGGATATTAATGTATTTTGACATTGTGTACATGTGTATATATTGAATCAAATAATTATGTGTTGACATGAGATACTTGACGGATTATAAATCATATTTTGATATGTATATATAAATGAACCATTACACTTGATATGCACATATTGCACAAGGCACATATTTTATATAAGTATGAGTTGTTATATGTTAATTACATATGTGAATTATGTTTGTAAAAGAATTGCATGTTTGTGAAATGAATGAAAAATGCATGTTTGAGATTGAAAGAAGTTGGACGGTGATAAAAATAGTTCGAAGTGTATTTCTTATGCAGGTTGATTTTGGAAATATTAAATTTACAACCGTTATGCTGTCCGATTTTTATAAAATTAGTTTTCAATCAAACGCGAAAAATTCACACCGTTTCAACTATATTAAAAGAAAATAAAATTTTTTTAAGCCTAAAACGAGTAAACCGGTTAAGTAAAGTAAAGGGGTTCGCTTCCCGGATTTCTTCAATCCGACAAGTCGGGTTCGGGAAGTCCGTTGAAGTGCCCGGCGGAGCCCTCTAGACAAGAGCCTAGAGAAGGTCTGGTTTGGGTCCTGTCACGCACTTCCACACAACATGGAAACAAAATAAAGCCCATCAGGGTCATCATTTCAAAGCAAAAAAACAAAGGAAAACACTTTATATAAATATATATATATCAAAGAGCAAAATTTTAAAATGATGCATATAAACAATACTTTCTGTTTTGGTAGAATTTTCAGTTAAACAAGCAATAAGCAACACATTCAAGTATATGCAACACCATATGTCGAAATTGCAAATCGATGAAAGAGTTGCAACATTCTTCTTTAGCTTTTTAATTTCTTTAATGCAATTTCAATTCAATATATGTCAAAATTGTATTTAGCTATGATGAAAATTACTTTTGTTTTCGAATAGAATAATAGACTATGATATGAATAAGAATACACCATATGGGCTAAACAGAAATTTTATTTTTTCAATTGGATACTTATATCCTTTCTTAAAAGTAAATACTTTCAATTAAAAGTAGGTGTGGAGAAAACATTTTGGTTGACAATAAAGCCACCCAATAGAAAATTGAGTTACGTCCAACACAAGTACTAATAAGATGTATAACTCGAGGTGCTTCATTGGAACTAAATGGCAATTAAGATTCAACATATGAAACAACACTGCAGTAGGTTCTAGAATAGAAATATTAATCAAAATTAAATGGATTTTCAATCAAACAGAAATTAAAATTACACTGTATAAATAATTTAATAATAAATATTACCAAGCAAAAGAGGAATGCTCACAATACTTGTTAACAAAATAAACCAATAAACTCAGTTAACCACCAACATCATACATACTTGGCATATAAACACTATATAAAGAGAATTTAGTACATATAAGTAACAAGGAACATAATCAAGTGTTTGCAGTACATGCAAGCAACAAACAACATAATGAAGCATATGCATTACAAAAAGCAGATTTTTCATATGATTCAAAACATATATATGCAGTACATGTAAACAATAATAAGGGCATGTAGTAAGTAACAACACAATCAACAATATGCAAACTACAAACCTCACTGCAACTTAGCTTTTTTATCATAGTTTTTGTTGTCAAACTATTTTACTTTTTCTTTCACTTGCTCTTGGTTGCAACGCAAAACATAATAATTGTCAGCCTACTATAACAAAAACATTGATTGAAAGCAGTAAACACATAACTAAGAAAAAACTTCAATGCACATGCAATTATCTGATATGATACATCCACAAAACATACATGAATTTATAAATCAATCTTTCTGAACACAAAACTAAGAAGAAACCTTAAAGTACACTAATAGCATTGCACACAAGTAAAAGCAGTGAAGGTAGTGAGTGAACAAAAATGAAAAGGCCTAAAAAATTGCACACACTTCTTGAAACCTCACTTTATCGCACGCAGTTTGAATTTAACAAACATGTTCAAACATTTCAAAAACTCCTAAAAATTTTTTCAAACCCTAACCTAGAAATCAACCATTAAAAGGCACTGAAATTAATACATCAATCACACAACCATGTAACAACACTTATGATGTATGAAGCACACATATTAACCCATAAAAACCTCTCATTTCCTTCTTCGACCAGCAACAATAGAAATCAACCAAGTCCAGCCTTTTTCAACACACTTTTTACTAGTTAGAAGCAGCAATCGTGGTTGACAACTACCATCATCAGACGTTGATGCAGTAGAGGTTGCAAGCTTTTTTGGCCCGAAGTTGTAAGGTTATCTACTAGTGAAATTTTTTTTCCTTTTTTTTATTTAATTAGAATTGTAAAAAATGGTTTCCAGCTGTCCTCTATACATGTCATCAATGCTAAATGACGTTTTTACCTTCAAAACTAATAGATCCATTAATTTATTGATGGATTCACTGTTCCATTCAATAGTTGAGTTGTTTTGGATATTGCTTTCAAAATCAAAGGTTGTTTGATTGATGTGTCCCAATCAATGTGCTCAATGATGATGTTGTCATCACTAATGTAGAAGTTGCTGAAGTTGGTGTAGTAAGGTAATGGCTGGTGGGTTGGGATGGAACAAAGCACACATAAAGCTAAGCAATAACAGAGCAAGCCAAGCAAGTAGCCAACACAGGCCTCTAGGTTTGTCCTTCTACTTAAGGGGTAAAGAGAAGCGCTTTTGCTACTGAGAAAGCGAACGCACGAAGGTTCAAGACTTAGTCGAGTGTTAGCGAAGTAGGTCTGTGGAAGGGAAAAAAGGACATAGGCCATTCACATCGTAAGAGTGTATCATCCCCCCGAGGGGGATATTAGGGGGGTAACATCCAAATAAGGGGAGAAGGGGAACCTCCTGTTCCCTTGGAAGATACGGATCAAATTAGAGAGAGTAGGGAATGGACGGAAAGAGGGCAAGGCTATGTTAATAGTTTTGGGCCTATTGAAATATAAGCATGCCTTTCTATCTTGTCATTTAAGTCAGATCTATGTATACATTTAAAAGACGGCATGGTATTAACGTTTTCAAGGGTTGATATATGTTGCTTTGATACACATTTATAGTTGGTTAAGCTTGATTTTGATTTTTGTTATTTTTTTTTATTGTAAAAGACTTGTGAAGGATGAGATTCAAAATATGAGTAAATAAATATCAATTCGAGACTAATATCTAAGTATTCAACACCTAATTATGCTTCATTTAGGACCTATTTTAATTGAATTCATGATCAAGTAATAGGAATTCGAGAACTATTTTAACTGAATTCAAGACCTATTTTAATTGAAGCCATGACCTAATTTGACTTAATTCAGGGCCTATTTTGACCTAATTTGGAATTAGTGTCAAAGAATTTGAGACTTACTTATACTTAATTTGGGAACAATTTACTTTAAATTGGGATCAACTAATGGAAATCTAAGACCTATTTAAGAATTTTGGGACCTATTGATATGATTTCCTAAAGTTCTTTAATTATTTTTTAAAATATATTTTGTTAGTAGTGGGATAAAGTGATTTTTTTTTTTCAAATTCTAAAAATTGATAAATGTTAGTTCAAAAAAAATGATAAATGTAAATTTAGTGTTAACATTGAAAAGTTTGTTGTTGCAAAGAAATGGAATGTGTTAGATTTTTAGTTTCGTACAATGGTCAATGAGAGGAAACTCTAGACAAAGATATCTATATAGTGGAGCGAACTCTAAAGGACTAATATTGTAATATAGCTTTCTCGATTTTTGTACTATATATGTATTATACAAGCATGCACTTAGTTATGAAATAATAAAGTAATTTTAAAGTGCTCAGATGTATAACTGAATTTTTGTAGAATTTTCGGATAAACAGGAGATAGATTCGAATACAAGAACTAGTATAGTCGATTTTTTTCTAAACACGTTCAATTGGAATTCTAACTACACTCATCGAACGTTAAGTATGTGAAAAGGGGAATGAAATTCTCCAGAAAAGTTATGGAAGGAATTATGAAATTTTGAAGGCAATTGATGAAAATAAAAGAATTTACTAGAAAGTGGCAAAAATATAAATAAAGTGTTATGACAAGGACATTTTTGGAAATAAAAGAATTCTCTAGAAAAGGGGCAATGATGTAAATAAAGTGTGATGGCAAGGGCATTTTGGAAATTTTAAAATAATGACATGTGTATAGAGATAAGGATGACATATGAGTAATTTTGGAGACAACTAACCAACTAGTTAGTATTTGGTTGAAATGGAATGAAATTAATTAGAATTGAATTGGTTGTTAGATTTCAACCAATCAAAAGCTTTAAATTCTAACTAATGGTAATCTTGTAAATTTAAGGTTAGTTTAGGTGCAAATGTTAAACTTAATTGAGGCTTATATAAAGTTAAGGGTGCACGATATGTGTAGAAAATTGAATGCAAAAATTGAGAGAAAAAAGGAGAGGATTCGGCCAAAAGAGAAGGAAGAAGGATAAGCTTTTCCTGGTCAATTTTTCATCCTAGAATCATTAAATCCACTTTAATTTGGTAATAAGGCAAAGTTTGAGCAAAGAAAGTGAAGTGAAAGTAGTAAGTTTACTTTAATTTTCATGATATTTTGATGATTTCTTGGTTGAAGGATAACTTGATGAGTTGATGAAATTTTTGGTATGTTTAGAAGTGGATTAACTTGTATTCAAGTGAGGAATTGAAAGGAAACTCAAAGGAAATCATTAGACAAGCAAGTGACCAAGGTGAGTATTCTAATATTCTAGGGTTTTATGTAATTTTTTCAAGAAAACTTAAATTGAGTTGATTTTAGGATATTAGATGAAGATTTGAGTAATTTTAGTGTGTTAGTAGCCATGAAAATGAAAGGATGATGTTGGATGTATGATGTGTGTGTTCGACCAAGATTGGGGTTTGATGTCAATGGATTGATTTTAATGTTTTGATGTATTCATATGAGGTTATGCATGATTCTAACATAATGTGCACCAAAAAAATTAAAAGAAAAGTTTGGACTTGGGTGATATATGAATTCAGCCAAGATGGAATGTTAGGGGTGCATTTTATGTTTTTGTCATTTGAATGATTTAGGGTGATTTTGAGATGAATTTAGGATGATTAATGATGGGCCTTGTTCCTATACCTCTATTTCTGTACTATCAACAGTCCTCCGGCAACTCCACGGTAGCCTCCTAGAGGATATCTGATCAAAGTAGAAGGTTTTCATGAAGTTAAGTTTGTTGTAATATACTGTAAAACTTTTAAAAAACTATTTTGAAAACGGAAAATGGTGGGAATTTTTTTTTTTTTTTTTATCATACATTTATAAAATCGATTTAGTAAAAACTCGAGAAGCATAACGTCTATTTTTCTGACAATGCCACCGTACAAAATCTATAGAAAATTTTATACACTTCTAAAATTATGCAAATCTCAACTTCTGAGTCTCAGGCCCCTCTCAATTTAAATCACAAGCAACCCCAAACATGTAATTCGAATTCAGAAACAAGTTAAAAATCAATCACATGTCATGCATATGTTTTCATTTATACAATTTCCGAAATATATACAAATGAATATATATATATATTTAACTTTACAATGCATTCAGTTATTTTTAAAACATCTATAACAACAATATATAAATACATAGCACGCATAACCGAGTCTCTCTACTTCTATGCTGGAGTCCTTGTCTCGGATGTACCAATACCTGTACCTATTCTTGGAGAGGTTTATTTATAAAAACATAAAATAAAGAGTGAGCTAAAAAGCTCAGTGAGTGTCCTAAAAATTCTATTATGTTTTTGCTTTATAAAATGAACCTCCCAGAAGTTTCTTTAAAACGTATTTATAAACTTTCTTTAAAATAGTGTTTTATGCTTTATAAACTTTTCTTTAAAGTTGTACTTTATGTTTTATAAAACTTATTTATGAAAATTACCTTAAAAGACTTGTCAATACCTTATTGTAAAATACAAACAGTGGTGGCAATAAACTTTTGGAAAATCTTTGTATATATATAAAAAAATGATCAACCACTATTAATCTCTGTAAAATATGGTACCTTAGGTACGAGCAGAAAGATCCATCGCTTAGGCCTCTATGGCCTCCTATCCAGTAGGGCGCTAACTATGATATACCTCGAATTCGTGCAAGGATGACAAATTAAGAGGACTTAATGACTCAGTCCCTCCCGCTGTTAGTTATAGAGTCTCCCTGACTCTGTCATGCATGGATTCGGATACTCTGACCAAAAGTTTTTGTAACTCTGTAAATCTCCAAGCATGACGAAACCACCGTCCCCAGAGTGTCTAATAGGACAACCTTTTTATATGACGAGCTTGATCCATCTCCACTCTTAGGTCGCAGCCTCGACCCTTATGCATTCGGATGTGATAGGCCCGACTACCCTCTCTTTTGGACTTTCATGGGCCTGCCCTCAAGGATTTGGGTAGCAGGTATATCCCCTGTAATTGTATCATGTCTGGAATACCTGTAGGTGTACCATACGCTTATAAAACATTTTTATTTCAATTTTTTCTCCTTTATATTTCATTTCACATTTACTTTAAAGTTTTACTAAAATCATTGAGAGGTTTTGAAAACTCTATTTCCTTCAAAATCATTTTAAACATTTCAATATATATAATCTTTAACACAAAACTTTAAAATCAATTTCAATCATTTCAATAAATGATTTTCAATCTTAGAGCATAAAATCATGCAGATAAAAATAAAATTACTTTATATCATTTTTGAAGGGACACTCACCTAATTCTTTAATTTGGCTCACTATGGCGCGTAAGTTTTCGGACTTCCTTTATTTTCCGTCACCTATATATTTTCATATTCTAATTTTAGAGAGAGTCACAACTAAAATTAATCATTTAGATTTACTTCCAATTATACATTAATATTTAATCAACTACTAAATTATACAACAATTCCGAATGTCTAATTTCATGTCGTAACATTTCCGTTTATTTGTGTTTACTTTCCGTTTGAATTTTCAATCATTTCTATCATCCATATAACTTTTAAACTTATCCAATTCACCCAAAAATAACTTTTATCACAACAAACACATCAAACCAAAACATGGCAGCTTGTGAACCATGATTTCCACATTTCATGTAAACCTTAATTCCAACCCTTTAACACATTTAAAACATTACCATAAGTTATCCATTCTATTCAAACTTACCTAATCACATACATACTTCATAAAATCTATCACAAAACAGTACACAATTTTATCAAAGTCATCTTCCCTAGTTAGGCCGAACTTAGCATGCATTCTAATTCAAATTCATGCATCTCATTTTTCACACAATCACATCACACTTGCAGCCCCTTATTCATCTAAATAAATCAAGCAATTTATCCATTCATTTAACATGCTTCTTTAACCTAATTTACAACATATTTTAACTCAACTTCTCTCATCTCAATTCCACATTAATTTCAACATTTAGGCAACCATTAACAGGCCCTATAATAGCTCCTAAGCTGTTACAAAACTCATGGATAGCTTGCACCCCTTTTTGAACACCTTTGGCCGAATGCTTCTCATCATTATCACCATGGTTTCATTTCATATTTTAACACCATAAACCATGATTCTAACATAAATTCAAGTATGAATCATCATCAAAATAATTCAAACAAAGTTGATACATAAAATTATCATATTAGCCAAATACACAAGCATATGATTAAACATCTTAACTTCATTCCACCTCATACTTTTGTACATCAAAATGGCTCCTATATCTCACTAAATCATCCATATTTTCTACACATCATGATAGGACCCGAATCAGACATTTTCTAAGCTCTTGTTTGGAGGATCCCACCAGGCACTTCAACGGACTTCCCGAACCTGACTCGTCGGATTAAGGAAATCCGAGAAGCGAACCCTTAGAATACTTTACCGTTTTACTCGTTTTAACTTAATACTTTCTGTACTTATAAAAATAGTTGGGATTGATGAAAATTTTTCGCATTTCTTTAAAACAGATTTTATAAAAATTTTGACAGCATAACAGCTGTACTTTGAACATTTCCAAAATTTATCTGTAAAGAAAATTACACTTCAATTATAATTTCATTTCCTCCCAACTTCATTTATCCACAGTCATGCAATATCATCACACTTTCCACAACATTATGCATGAATTCATTCTAGAAAATGAATATATACATCATGCATGAGAATTCATGACAATTTACAAACATAATTACCTCTATACAATCCCAAAATGTGAAATGTCATAGTCATCATACAATACAATCCCATATACATACTTTATATACAACATCTATATATCATGTGCATCATGTGATAAGTGTGTCTCAAGTGTGAATGTACAACTAAATGTACATACCAAAATATGAATTCACAATCCGTTAAATGTTCATATATCAACACACGATTATCTTGTTAAAATATATACGATAGTATTAAAATTATTGAGCATCCCTATGGTTCGTCTATTTGTGCCCCACCTATAAGTAAGACGTCGACCTTTCCGCCCACCTAAACAACACCTGATGAAATGAGGAAGCTACACAACAAAATTAAAGGTTAGATCATCACATATTTATAATACAAACTAATGGTCCACAAAATGCTTTAATTATATAGATATACTAAATTTTCAGTTTTCAAAACCATTTCTTATAAAAAGACCACGTGTATACCTAATGCACTCAAACCATCACGTGATGTTTTTTCGACTGACGTCGACGTTAAGCTACTGTAGTATCTCAACTACTACGTGCGGAATTTACTTCATCGCTCGAGTAGTGTGAAATCATCTCAGTTTTAAACAACTACAATGCGGAATTTCTTCATCGTAATTGTATTAATCAATTCTATAATTCTGGCAACTACGTGCGGAATTTCTTCATCACAACCATAGTGCCCATAAATCAAACCTTGGCGACTACGTGCGGAATTTCTTCAACGCCCCATAGTGTCCAAAATTATAAATCTAACCGACTATGCGCGGAATTTCTACCTCGTCACATAGCGCTAAATCTTATGTAAACTAAAGGTATACACATGGTTACAAAACTCCTCACTCATTTTTTTTCGAAAACTTTTCACTTTTAAATTCTCTTTTCTAGATCCAACATAAAAGTTATTTTACAAAGCTTTAACTCATAATGTTGAAAATCATTTTTGAACTTATTTAACTACAATTATACAATTACGTTTAAAGAAAAAAATGAAAATAGCGTAAGTGGTAGAACACTTACCTCGCTCCGCGCAAGCTCAACTGTCTCAACGAGCCTCTCCTGCCTCGCTTGCTTGCCCGTCACCTACATATCGATTTCTTATCATTACTTGCTTAATCACATAGCTCAAAACTTAAAATAACATTTTCAATACACTTTTTTCTATTAACAACTCTTTACACTATAACTTTCCTAACTCGATTTCAACTCAATCGAGACTCTCTAATTCTGATTTCTTTATAAAAGTCTTACTTTTAGACCCTTAGAATTATCCCCATATGGTTCGTTTGGTCTCTGGAGGCTTAAAACAAAAAGTCAAGTTTTTAATAACCCGATTGACCCAAAAAAAATAGTGTTAAAACCAGTTATCGTTTTGCATCCGTTTCTTTTTCTAGCATCTCCTTATCGCATAACTAAGTCACCTGTAAAGTTTCGTCGAAAAATTCTATCGTTTGTCATGTCAAATCTAGGAAAAACACCCTATTTTTGGCACTTTTCGATGCACTTTTCGCATCGAACGAGCGACAATGGTTTTTCTTTCGTATCTAAACTTCTTTTATCTAATTAACATAAACTAAATTCATTCCATGCAATAAAAATTACATTTACATAGTTATTTCACTTATCGACTCTCTAACGGCATTATTTTGGCCATAACTTGCGCAATTTTTATCGGAATCGATCTGTTCCAAAACCTATGGTTTTCTATGACTCCTAGGCATCATTTGTGGTGCAGAACAACCCCATATATGTCAGACTTGCACAAGTTATCTCTATCCCATGGTTTGAGCTCGGGATTCCCAATTTGTTCAAAACTACTACCATTGAGCTTCTATCCCTTCTCCTTATCTTCCCAACCTTATTTATACTAACATTTGGGTTCAAAACCATCTAATCTCAGAGGTTTTCCACTGTTCTTCATGTCCATAACACACCCATACACTCATTCTAGAGTAGAACTTTCAAGTTTTTACAAAACTATCTCTCACAAGCTTTTCATCAAACAACTATTCTTCATTAAATATTTCCACATCCATTCTAGTTGTACTAATGCATAGTTACTACTCAAAACTCATATCATTTAAAGGAAAACACCCTTTTTCACACACACACAAGGCTGACTGAAACACTAACACCCTTCATTTCATTTCAACATAAATTTCAATATCATAATAGCCCTTAACAGCCCTCAAAAGTTGTTGCAAAAATCATAGACAACTTGCACCTTTTCAAACCCATGTTGAGCGAATTTTATCTATACATTACACCATGCTTTTGTTTTGCATTTCAACACCACAAACTATCATTCTAACACAATTTCAAGTATCTAACATCACCAAATTGAATCAATTCAAGGTAGAACATAAAACTTTATCTTAGCTGAACAGCCTGTGCATTTCTTCAAACATCATAACTTCATTAAATTTTCATGCTCTTACACATCCAAAATAGCCCCTATCTCAAGTCATATTTCACTTTAATTATTCTACCTTATCATAACCAATATGCATAATCAAACATAGACCAACATTCCATCAACTTTCTTCACACAAATTCTATCCATAAGCACACTTCTACACTTAACAGAATTTTTCACACATAAACATCCATCAAACCATTTCAAATCACAATATTTCTTAACTAAATCACTTACCAATTGTTCCTTGATCTTGTGCCATGCTTTCCTACTTGATTTATACTTCAAAACCTTAAATCCATGCATGAAAATGTTATTAGAAACACAAGCTGTAAGTGGACAGTTTTGAACCACAATTTTCACACAATATCACCATGGAAACTCAAGTTTTTCACGTGAAAACCACTTAACTTTGTTGGATAATATTCCTAGGCTTGTTTATAAGCTCTCGGGGGCTTGAAATCACTTGAAATTGGGGTGAAATGAGCTGCTGCACCAGGTCTGTTTTTGGTGTTCTGTTTTTGGTCGTGAGCTGCTCTTGTTTTGCTGTGTTTGGTTTCTGCCTCATCTCACGTCTTCCAGCAGCTTCTTCACCCTTTTATAGCTGCCAAAGACTTGAATAATTGCCCCTCAACTTGGTCATTTAATTACATTGCATGCCATTTATTTACATGTTTATTTTGCCCTCACTTTTCACCTTTTTGCTGTCATCCTTTTCTTCCTCCTGCTTTACTGTATTACATACTTCTTCTTCACTTTTATAACTTTAATTTACTCTTATTAACTGCCCTCAATGTTTGTTACTTATTTACATGACATGCCATCATTTTATTGGACCAAAATGCCCTCCAAATTTTTGCATAAATTTCATAGCATCCTTACTGATTTTTATAAAATTTCACAACTCATGCAATTAAATTATTCTAACCACTTCTAACCCATTTTGGATGTCCTTTGATTATAAATTTCATCTCATCTCGTCGATAAATTATCATGTCTTTGATTGGGTTCGAATCCGTTTCCGTTCCGTTCGAAAATTCTAAAAAATCGAGTTACGCAATTTTGAAAAAATCTAATAACTTTATAAATTTTTAACGAATTCGTTTTATACAGTCCATTTACATTGTTTATACATATTCTTTTCTTATAATAAAGAATTCAAATGAGGAACATCACACATCATCTCACCCTAACATAACCAGTATGCATAGAAATATATATCTCAACATCTCATTAAATGTCTCACACAAACTTCAATCACAATCACAACAAAAAATTTCAGCAGCTGTCATCTTTACTAATCATCATAAAAACTCATTCAAATCACAATAATTTTTAACCAAACGACTTACCAAGTGTTCCTTGATGTCTTGCCTTGCTTCTCCACTTGATAAGTGCCTCAAAATCTTGAATTAAATCATCAAAAACTCATTAAACACAAGAGCTGTCCATGGACTGTTTTCTTGACAGCTTTTCATCAAAATTTTCAATTCAAAACTCAATCTTACCTCAAGTTTTTGACTTAATTTTGCTTGATGACCTTCGTAGATTTGTTTAGAACCTTTTTAGGGTTTGAAATCACTTGAAATTGGGGTGAGAATGGGCTGGTATAGCTGCTGCTTAGGACTGGTTTCTTACCCCTGTAGTTTATTTTCTGTTTTGGTTTTTGTCACACTTCACCAGCAACTTCTTCGCCTTTTTATAGCTGCCAAAAACTTGAATAATTGCCCTTGAAGTTTTTTATAAAATTACATGTCATGCCACTCTTTTATTTTAACAAAATAGTCCTCAAATTTTCATGTAATCACACTAGTTTTTCAAAATTTTTACATACAATGCAACTAATTTTATTCCTTCAATCCATGCCCTTTTTGAATATCTTTTGATCATGAATTTCATCTCATATCATTGATGAATCATGATATCACTTATTGGATTCGAATCCGTTTCCGATCGGATCGAAAATTCTACTAAAATCTGATTTTACGATTTGAAAAATTCAATAACTTTATTAATTCTCTAATGAGGGCATCTTTGTACATTATATTTATATCATCTATACAAATCGCCACTACGGTATGGAAATTAGAAAAAGAGTATTACAATTTCTTCTCCCCTTAAACAATTTCGTCCAAATTTATGTTCTTCATGCTTTCAAGTAGTTTCTTCTACTTCATGATTCCTCCACAAAACTTTTACTAAGAAGATAAATTTACTGCGCATAACGTGCTCTTTGCGATCTAAAATCTGTATTGATTCCTCTTTGTAAGTCAGGTTCTCCCTTAGCTCTATTGGTTGCTCTTTGAGTACTTGGGAGGCATTTGGAATGTACTTTCGGAGCATGGACACGTGAAACACATTATGAATTCTTTTCAGTTGTGGTGGTAGCTTTAACTTGTACGACATTGATCCTACTCTATCTGTAATTTTGTATGGCTCAATGTAGCGTGGACTCAGTTTACCAGACTTTCTAAACCTGAGCACTCGGATATCCTGAGGAATACTTTATCTCTAATCTCGAACTCAATGTCCCTATGGCGATTATCTGCATAACTCTTTTGCTTATCGCTTATTATCTTGAGCCTGTCTCTAATGACTTTAATCTTATCTATAGTGATCTGGACAAGCTCGAGACCTATAAAGTTCCTCTCACCTACCTCATCCTGACATACAGGAGTCTTGCACTTTTTTCCATAAAGTGCTTTATATGGAGCCATACTTATACTTGTTTGATAGCTATTGTTGTCGGCGAACTCCATGAGTGGTAGGTGTGTATCCCAATTTCCTTTGAATTCTAGAACACTTGCCCTGAGTATATCTTCAAGTGTCTGGATGGTTCTTTCTGACTATCTATCTGTCTGGGGATAGAAGGCTGTGCTGAAGTTCAGCCGAGTTCCTAAAACTTTCTGCAAATTGGGCCAAAATCTCGAGGTATATATGGGATCGTGATTCGAAATAATAGAAATCGGTGTACTATGGAGTCTAACTATCTTATCAATGTAGAACTGCGCTAACTTACTGAGAGGGTAATCACTTTTGACTGGTAGAAAATGGGAGGACTTCGTTAATCTGTCAATGATCACTCATATAGCATTATCTCCTTTCTGACTGTGCGAAAGCCATACTACAAAGTCCGTGGTAATCTTCTCCCATTTCCATTTTGGGATAGGGAGAGGTTGCAATAATCCTGTTGGTTTCTGGTGTTCCGTTTTTACTTGCTGACAGGTGAAGTATCAGAAGACAAACTTTGCTATCTCTTTCTTCATCCTCCTCCATCAGTAGTGTTCCTTTAGGGTATGGTGCATCTTGGTGCTATCTGGATGCATAACATATGCTGAAAAGTGAGCTTCTTTCGTTATCTCCTTTTCTAGATCTACCATATCCATGCATGTCTTTAGGACCCTGCCATAAACATCAACAAAACTCATGCATAAGCTACTGCCCTTCATCAAATCGAAATGCACAAACAATGTCATCTAGTTTTCCTTTTTAATTTCTAACACTCCTATATGCCTTTCTAGTAGTAATTATGCATGTTGTTCAAGTTGATAGACATCAAAACCCAATGAATACACCTCATCCACCATATAACCAAACCTCCTCATGCACCCTTAACATGTTGTTTCTTTTAACTTTCATGATTTTAGATTTGGCAATTCTCCTAAGCATTTAATCAAACACATTATCTCTAACTATCCACTCCCTTGCCTAACAAACCAGCCCCCATTCAAGCCAAACCAACCACATTTCTTTTACATCATCTCACCCTAAAATAACCAAATTACATCTCATAATATGCATCACCATTTCATCATTTATCTTTGCACAAAACAGTCCACACACACATTCAATCACGTCATCAGATTTCTATCACACTTAAACACCCTCAAACTCATTCAAATCACATTATTTCTCATTCAAACCACTTACCAATTGTTCCTAGGTGTGTTGGCTTGCTTTTCCACTTGATTTGAGCTTCAAATCCTTGAATTAAACCATCAAAACCTCATCAGTATCAAGTCTGGTCGTGAACAACATTGGAACAAAAAATTCATCAAACTTTTTCATTCAAAACTCAATCTTACCTCTTCCTTTTGGTTTGATTTTGCTTGGTGATCTTCTTAAACTTATTCTTGACCTTTTTGGGGCTTAAAATCACTTGAAATTGGGGTGAAGATGGGCTGGGATGAGGAGTTGTCGAACTGCCCCGCAGAATCTTCTTCTTCTGTTGTGATTGACTTCCTTTGCTTTCTTCTTGAATTTTCCAGTAGCTTATCCTCTTATATAGCTGTCCAAAGGCCTTAAAAATTACCCCTAATCTTTGTCAATTAATTACATTTCATGCCACTCATTTGTTTAACAACATAGCCCTCAAATTTTCATGTAATCACACTAGTTTTCTACTGCATTATTTCCTCTTCTGTCATGTTCCACTTGCTGCACTTCTTCTTGATTTCTTCTTCAATTTTTATAGCTTTAATTTATGTACACAATTGTCTTTTAAGTTGGTAAATAAATGACCATTCATGCCATACATTTTAATGTTCATTTTAGCCCTCAATTTGCTTCATTTTGCACTCAAATTTTCAATTCTAAAAATGTCCTCATGCAATCTCTAATTAATTCATTTAATTATGTCGTATCATAGAAATTTATTTGACTCCAATTGCATCTCCAACTTAAATAAATCATCACATAAATTTTCGGATTCAAATTTATTTTCGATCAAATCGAAAATTTCACTCGATTTCGATTATATATCCGAAAAATTTAATGATTTTATTACTCCATCAATGAGGGCATTTTAGTATAATACCTTTACAATATTTATAACCTCATATACAATAAAAATTTCGAAACGAACATTACAAAATAGGTCAGGTCACTATAGCCCTTTCATCTAGCTCTAAATTCCTATGTTACTTCCATGTTTTTCCTTTTTCGATTCTATGCTTTTCCTTTTTTAATTCTAACTTTTCTAGATGTTTTCATGACATCAAATATGCATAATTTAAAGCTTAAAAATATGGAAATACAATGGGATCATACACCCCTTCATTGGCCGTGACTCACACTTTCACACACAACATGATATTGTTTTCATTTCTTAAGCTATTTTCTCTCAAGAGTTTTATCAAACATCTAATCTACCTCTAATATTACTTTAAGCATGCTTGAATCCCAAGTTAGGGCTTTGTTTCCATGACCTTAACTATCCTTCACACATGCCTACTTGTTATTTCAAGCACACTAAAGCATGGAATCACATCAAAATTCCAAAATCAACATGCTAAGAAGACAATTCAATTCATCCTCATATCACAACCCAACATCACACTTTTATATATTCTAACTATCATCTAAACTTGTAGGGATGGTGATATCTTACCTTTAGGTTGCTTAGGGGTGGTTATTCTAACTTGGGTGTGCTTGAAAATAGGGTTTGGAAGCTTCAAAAATCACTTGGAAAGCTTTTGATTGACGGGATCCTTCCCGAATCCCTACTCTGGATCCGTGAAGTATCCCGTAGCACTCCGACAGAATTCCAACGAATCTTAATTTTGACTCGAAGAAACCCCGTCGGAGCATCGTGACTTACTTAAAACTAATTTATTAAATTTTGATAAAAATCCGGCAGCATGTCGGTTATATATTCGACTATGCCACCCTGCAGATTTAAAAGCAATTTAATAATACTTCTATAGCACATAAATCTCAACTACCAAGGGCCTCCGGCCCTTACTCAAAATCAACTCCAACACACAATAATTATATTTACAAAATTTAATAGAGAACTAGGATTTTCTTTTCAAAAACACTTTCGTAAAACGTGCATCCAACATTTGGTATTTATATTTACAAATATTTATACTAAAATTTCCATACAACACATGCATGTGACAAAAGATGAGCTATACTATGGAATGTAGTCGTCCGTCAGTCAACCCGCGCATCAGTCTGAGCCTCGTCAGCTGGACGACTCGCTCCTGCACCTGATAGAAAATTTTAAGAAATACATAGCAAACAAACGGTGAGTATAACTCAGTGAGATAAATAATAAACCGCTTTATAAACTAAAGTATTTTTTTTGAAATACTTTTTATTCCTTTCAGTCAAAACTATTTCTGAAATTCATTTTGAATTTCGTTTTAAAACTTTCTCATTTCTTGTTTTGATGGTAACCTAGGGAAACTACTCCTATCGTGGCCGCATAAATCTCTAGCTAAGCCACTAGGAATTAGGGAATCTACCCTGTGTAGTTACCGATGTGCGACTCTAGACACGCGTTATCCCTACACAATCGATTTAAACTACACTACCCTATACGTGCAGAGGGTCGCTCAACTGACTCTTTTTCTCTCAGTTAGTAACTCTCTCACATCTACCATACACGCATAGGGCATTCTATTGGGTACTCAACTGGGGCTAGGGTAAACCATCGTTGTAAGAAAATACTTTTTCTCGGTATTCTCAAATAATCTAGTTTTTAAGGCAAAAAGCCTAAAAACTTTAAAGTCTCATAATTTCTTTACATAAATATATATTTACTTTAACAATTCATATAATAGGATCCAACTATATTAAAATCTATAAATCAATTACATAATAAAGTAAATGCATATAACATTAAAATAAGCTTTAAATAACTAAGCTTGGAGAAAAGTAGATTTCTACTCACAAAGCGTTTCCCGATCGCTAACTTCCAATTCGAGGAACTCTCATCACCTCTTACACGTCTCGATGTCCAATAGAGAAACTTCCAATTCACCTAACGTTTAAATCACCAACTTATTTACTACTTCATTCCAATATAAACTCTAATGGAATTCTTTAAAACTAATTAAGCCATAACTCAACCCATCACAAGCCCTTATGTTATACCATTCATTTCCATGACCTAATACATTTAAACACACACTTGGAACCACCAAAATAACATAAAATAAAAACAAGACAGCTTGCACGTTATTTATTCAAACAACTATCTTTGAGCGTTACACGCATTCCATACAATGTATTTGTTATCTATGACTTAATCACCCTCAAATACATATTCGAGAACATACTTAGAACCTTAAATCAACTTAAAATAACACAAATGCAACCACATATGCAGCTGTCCTTTACTTTTATCGAAAGCGCACGTATAACTCTTTTCTTGATTTTCTTTCGGTTCCAACTCGTCTTCATATTTCATTACGCATTTATATACTTAAAAATCAATTCATCTCCATTTATTTAAACAAAATACAACCCATACACACATACATACATACTGCCGACAGAACATCACACAAATACCCATTCTTTCCTCTCATTCACGGCACACACACATCACAAAAACTCTACACAATCACCTATTCCATTTCAACATTTTATGAGATAAAATCAATTAAAACCCAACATAACTCACTTGTCTTTGAGATCCACAGCTGCTCTGAGATTCTCATGACATCAATTTCTTTCCATTTCAGCTTGTCAAACTTGAACCACAACCAAAATCAATTACAACTCTTGAAATTGACAGCAAAGAACTCAAGAAACCACTCAAAAAGTCAAGTTATTCCTCTTACCTACTGTAGACCATCTTCTTCACGCCTACCCCTACATTTTTCCTCCATCTACTGGCTTCACGTGGCTGCTTTCAGCTCATCTTTTTCTGGTCTCAGCTCACCCGAAATCTCCTTCCTTCACTCGCGGTCTGCAGCTCGACGACAGCCCGCGTGACTTCAGTTTCTCTTCCCGATTTCTGGTTCGTCCTCCTCACTTCCAGATCTGATTTTCTGGGTTGAAATCAGATACTGATCTTGCTTCTTCAAGCCTCCATCTAACCATGGAAAAACCCCTTAGTTGATCGGTCTTCTTGCTGCACTTGGTGGCCGAGAGAGATCGCTGAGTGGAGAGAGGTCTTCGGTTCTGCTGGGCTGTTTTCGGGTCTGTCTTCGGGTCTGTTGACGGGTCCCTATCCTTCTAAGCTACTATTCTTGTAGAATAAGGATCCCGCCGGCACCCCACGGTCACCCTCCAGCCGATATCTAGATCGACTGAAGAATTTTCGTGAAGTTGAGCCGATTCAACTACTAAATAGTCATATAATTGAAATAAAATCCATTTGGAGTTTAAGGAAAATTTTGGCAGCATAACGGCTGTGTTTCTATAAATCCAAAAAAATTTATTTCCTGTAAGAAAACTTTTAAAACACTTCAAAATTTTCCTACATGCCAATTACTGCCATCGGATTAAAATCCGGTAATCACAATCAACCACAACAATTTATACAATGCAACAAATTCATAATTTAAAACTGAAGTCATTTTCATAATCTAATATGCTATAACTATTAGCCTGTTTATAGACGTACAAAATCACAAGTTTTATACAAAACTTTAACTTCTATAAGTTGCCAAAATCATACATTGTGCCTACTATATATTTATGTACACCACAGCACTTCTACTCACTAATTAATAAACTCTCATTTAGGCAACTTCATGCAAACTTTTCTACTTATTTCTCTATAAGTGCTCCTACTAATTAACTCATCTCATGTTTGTCTACATTACAAGCTTTCATTCTCATATAAATCCTCATACTAAACATATTCAAAACACACTTTAAAATCTTCCTAATTTCATTGAAATACATTTACACAATTAGGCCTTAAACTAGTTTAATTGCAGATTTTTTTTTTCTCATTTCAATACCAATTCAATTTCTTTCAATTCCTACCTTCATATATCCTCTAAATAAACATTAAAATCACTTAAACACACAACAAAAAAATCTGGACAGCTTATGATCACCATAGCCAACAGCCCTTTAATTGCTTCATTTACATATATTTTCAGCTCTAACAATTTCCATGCATAACCTATCCTTCCCACATGCCTCAAATAAATTCAAAATCATTCTCAAAGCACTAATACATCATATACTAATATTATCAAGTGACATAGCACTCATAATTCTCATGAATCCAAATCAACCTTTATTAAATTTCCATGACTTCCTTTCTAGTTTTCATGTCTTTCAACATTAAAACAACTCAAACTAATATAATTTCTTCTACTTCTTGCTAGGGCTGAAATTTACATGGCCTCTAAATCATCATATTACTTCACTTAAATTCTCAAAACACTTCACAAAATTTATTCACTTCACTTAGGCATTAAACCAAACACATGGAGAGCACTTAAATTAATCTCTACACTAACATAAAAATTTTTACTAGTTTCTTACCCCTTTGTCCTTTCAAGTGCTAAGCCAACCTCCACACCAACTCAAGCTATAAATCTAGTCTTTCACATGCCAAGAACATCACCAAGAAATTAGATTACCATGAACCCAACTCAAACCTCCACAACAATTAAAATTTTCATGAAATCAAGACTTGAACTTACCAAATTTTTGTAGAGAATAAAC
This sequence comes from Dimocarpus longan, assembly GCA_022984855.1. Classification (NCBI taxonomy): domain Eukaryota; kingdom Viridiplantae; phylum Streptophyta; class Magnoliopsida; order Sapindales; family Sapindaceae; genus Dimocarpus; species Dimocarpus longan. Next base: position 15,191,469 of record CM041015.1, on the reverse strand, counting down.
TAGGAAGGCTAGAGACTTGATTTTTGATCTTAAAAGCTTAGGATTCAACCTTGAAAACCCTTGGATCACTTGTTCCTTGGCTGATCTTCATCCACTCTTCTTCTTCCTCACTTGGCCGAATGGCCTTTGTCTCACGTTTTCTGTTTTTGCTTTCTTTCTCAATTTCCAGCACATTCTCTTCTTTATATAAAGTGTTGGAATTGTTACTTGTCCCCTTGTCTTTCAATTATTATAACATGACCACTAAAAAAAATTAATAGCACAAACATGTTAACTCTTTACTAACTTTTCAATTAATTCCAACATATTCCTACATATACACACATATATATATATATATATATATATATCTAAGGTTGGCCTTAATTACTTTGCTCTCCATTTGTTTTAATATTTCAAAATGCCATTGAGTGATGCGTTCTTCTCTAATTGGTCCAAATTCTAAGATTATCTCTCACATTAATTAAAATTCTAGCATTTACATTCTAGCCTTCGAATCTAAATTGACATGCTCCAATACTATTAATTAATTAATTTACTATACATAGGTACGATACTACTAATATTAGGGAGGGTGGTTTACAATTTCTCCCCTCCTTATAAAAATTTCGTCCTCGAAATTAAATAAAGTACCTGTACTAAATAGATGGGGGTATTGATTTCGCATCTGTGCTTCAGGTTCCCACGTGGATTCTTCCATTGCGTGATTCCTCCATAAAACTTTCACCAAGGGAATGACTTTGTTCCTTAGAACTTGTTCTCGGCGATCTAGAATCTGAACCGGTTGCTCCTCATAGGTTAAGTCTTCCCTGAGTTCTATTGGCTGATCTTGGAGGACATGGGAAGGATCTGGCATATACTTGCGAAGCATAGACACATGGAACACAGCATGAATTCTGGCTAACTCTGGAGGTAGCTGCAATCGGTAAGCTACGGGCCCGATTCTCTCCACAATTTCATATGGTCCAACATATCGAGGACTCAATTTACCACGCCTACCAAATCTAAGCACTCCTTTCCAAGGGGAAATTTTGAGGAAAACTTTATCACCTACTGAGAATTCAAGGTCCCTACGGCGGTTATCTGCATAACTCTTCTGTCTATCACTCGCCGTTTTCAATCGGTCACGAATAATTTTAATTTTGTCTGAAGTGACCTGTACTAACTCTGGACCTATGAGCTTCCTTTCACCTATCTCGTCCCAGCATACAGGTGTTCTACATTTCCTGCCATACAAGGCTTCATATGGAGCCATACCTATACTGGACTGATAACTATTATTGTAGGCAAACTCCATAAGCGGTAGGTGTGTATCCCAACTTCCTTTAAACTCCATGGCACATGCTCTAAGCATATCCTCTAAAGTCTGAATTGTACGCTCAGATTGCCCATCAGTCTGAGGATGAAAGGCTGTGCTGAAGTGTAGTTTAGTCCCCAAAGCTTTCTGAAGACTAGGCCAGAACTTGGATGTAAATCTGGGATCTCGATCTGATACTATAGAAACCGGTGTGCCATGCAATCTGACTATCTCATCTATATACAACTGGGCCAATTTATTCAGAGAGAAATCACTCCTGATAGGTAGAAAATGTGCAGACTTGGTCAATCTGTCGACTATAACCCAAATTGCATCATGCCCTCTCTGGGTACGTGGAAATCCTATTACAAAATCCATCGTAATCTTCTCCCATTTCCATTCTGGAATCGAGAGCGGCTGCAATAATCCTGCGGGTCTCTGATGTTCCGCTTTTACCTGCTGACAGGTTAAGCATTTGGAGACAAAGTCTGCTGTCTCTCTTTTCATTCCTTTCCACCAGTAATGCTCCTTCAGCGTATGATACAACTTAGTACTACCTGGGTGCATCGCATAGGCTGATGAATGAGCTTCTTCTAAAATTTCTCTCTTCAATTCAGCTATCTCTGGTACTACTAACCGCTGGCCCATCATAATTACACCATCATTTCTGACACTAAAATCTGTTCTTTTGCCTTCCTGAATTTCCTTCCTCATCTTTTCAAATTGAGGGTCTTGTAACTGGAGTTCCCGTATTCGATCTATCAACACTGGCCGTACCTGAAAAGTAGCCAATAATGCCCCTGAGTCTGTTGCCTCTAACTGAGCTCTAAGAGATCGAAATTCCACTAAAAGTGGAAGATACACTGCTTTCATCTGTGCTAAAGTACTATCAGGTCTCCTACTCAAGGCATCTGCTACCACATTGGCCTTCCCCGGATGATACTCAATCGTACAATCATAATCTTTTATCAATTCTAACCATCGCCGCTGCCTCAGGTTCAAGTCTCTCTGAGTAAACAGGTATTGCAAACTCTTGTGATCTGTGAAGATGCGACATGAAGCTCCATATAAATAATGCCTCCAAATCTTTAATGCCAATACTACTGCTGCTAGTTCTAAGTCATGGGTAGGATAGTTCTGTTCATGCTTCTTAAGCTGTCGAGAAGCATAAGCAATCACTCTATCATTCTGCATCAAAACACACCCTAAACCCTGTCTGGAAGCATCACTATATACCACAAACTCCTGATCTGGTACTGGAAGTGCTAACACTGGAGCTGTTGTCAACCTCTTCTTCAACTCATCAAATCTCTGTTGACATTCAACTGTCCACTCGAACCTCACATCTTTCCTAATTAATTTGGTCAACGGCGCAGCTATCCGAGAAAATCCCTCTACAAATTTCCTGTAGTAGCCCGCAATTCCCAAGAAGCTCCTAACCTCTGTCACATTTGTGGGTGCCTTCCAATGCACTATTGCTTCAACTTTCTGGGGATCCACACTTAAGCCCTCAGCTGAGATCACATGACCCAGGAAACCAACTCTGTCTAACCAAAACTGGCATTTACTAAACTTGGCATACAACTGGTGTTCTCGTAGAGTCTGTAATACCATCCTCACATGCTCTATATGCTCCTCCGGACTGCCAGAATACACCAACACATCATCTATAAACACAATCACGAATCTGTCTAGATAAGATCTGAAAACTCTATTCATTAAGTCCATGAATGCTGCTGGGGCGTTTGTTAATCCAAATGGCATCACTAGAAATTCATAATGCCCATATCGTGTTCTGAAGGCAGTCTTGGGAATATCTGACTCTCGGACCTTTAACTGGTGATATCCGGATCTTAGATCTATCTTGGAATACACTCTGGAACCCTGTAACTGATCAAACAACTCATCTATCCTGGGGAGGGGATATCGGTTGCGTATTGTGACTCTATTCAGCTGTCTATAATCTATACACAATCTCAGGCTCCCGTCCTTCTTCTTAACAAACAAAACTGGAGCTCCCCACGGTGAGGTACTTGGTCTAACGAACCCCTTATCTAGTAACTCCTCTAACTGTGCCTTCAACTCTTTTAGTTCAGTAGGAGCCATCCTGTAGGGAGTGATGGAAATTGGGTCTGTTCCTGGAATCAGATTTATCTCAAACTCTATTTCACGATTTGGGGGTAATCCTGGGAGATCATCTGGAAACACATCTGGGAACTCTTTGACAACTGGAATATCTTCCAACTTGACCGTTTCGTGGTTCTGTTCTACTATGTAGGCTAGATACCCCTGGCATCCTTTTCGGAGCATTTTCTGTGCTGTCATTGCTGAAATCATGCTCGTGGCGAGTGCTCTTCTCATACCTCTAAATATTACTTTTGGTTCTCCGGATCTCTCTAGAGTCACTTCCTTTTTGAAACAATCTACTGTGGCTCGGTGCACGGCTAACCAATCCATCCCTAAAATCACATCAAAATCTCTGATATCTAATATGATCAGATCAGTGGGAAACTCTGAGTTTTCTATTACTACCCTGCTGTCTGGGATCATTTTGTCTGCTAACAACGAGTTCCCTGCTGGAATGGATACTAATAGGCCACTGTCTAAAGGTTGCGGTGGAACATTTATCTTACTGACAAATTTTGCAGATACAAAAGAATGTGTGGCTCCAGGATCTACTAGTGCATATGCATCGTGACTAAAAACAGAAATCATACCAGTAACTACATCTGGAGTCACCTCGGCTTCCTGCTGGGTCACCGCATATACCCGAGCTTGAGTCTGGGGCCTCCCTGGCTGTCTAACTGGGCCTCCTCCTCGGCCTCTGGAGCCTCGGCCTCCTGAGCCACGGCCTGATCCTGGTCCACTGGGAGCCCTGGAAGGTGTACTACTGGACTTTTGAGTGCTTGTGGCTGGTGATGAGACAGACTGCCCAACCTGTGATGTCTCTGTAGATACTAACTGTGGACAATCTCTCATAAAATGTCCCTCCTGTCCACACTGAAAACAGGCAGTCGAACTCGCCCTACACTCTCCTGGGTGCTTCCTCCCGCACTTCTCACACTCTGGGTACTGTGTCCAAGATCCGCGGGAACTGCTTGATGGTACTGGAGGTCGTACTGAACCCTGACTGGTCTGGGCTCCCCTGCTTGAGCCTCGACTACCTCTAAATCCGAATCGGCCTTTCTTTTTAGGGCCCTGATTGGGTCCACCTTGGGAGGTACTGGGGGCGCTCCGTTTGCCTTCATATTTCCCTGATTGAGTCATAGCTACCACATTCTTCTCCACCCTAAGAGCCTCTGCAACAATCCGCCCATACTGTAGTGGAGGAGTCTGGGAGATGTGAACTTTAATGCGAGGATGTAAGCCTGCCAAAAACCTCTTGCACTTCTGATCCTCATCCGTAGAAATGTAAGGGACTATCCGCACTAACTCTGAAAATCTTCGCTCATAATCTGTCACGGACATCGTCGCCTGATCTAGTCTAAAGAATTCTTCAGCACGGGAGTCCTTGTAGTTCTGAGGGTAAAACCGATCCATAAACTCCTGCTGAAATCGATCCCAAGTGACTCCTTCAGGATATCTCCTCTCTATCATCTCCCACCAGTCTTTGGCTCGGTCTTCTAACAGGAAGGAGGAGAATAGAACCCTCTGATCATCAGTACACTCCACCACCCTATAGATTTTACTCACCCGGTCTAACCATGAAAGCGCACTCTCTGGATCATCACTGCCATTAAATGTCTTCGCGCCCAACTTACAAATTCTCTCTATCGTAACTTTGGACGGCTCTGGGCCCGGCGGTGGTGTCGATGGTGGCTGTTGTGGCTGTGGTGGTGGAGGAGGATAAAGAGCTGCCCTTAAAATCTGAGCCATCTGCTCTATGTCTACTACTGGAGGCGGTCTAGATGGTCCAGCCTGCCCTTGGTCCACCGGGGCATTTACCGACCCCGCAACATTTTCGGCTTCAGGAGCCAACGGTACAGCAGGTGCTGGAGCCCTTGAAGTGGCTCTCCTGGGACGACCCCTACGCGTCTGGCGCTGCATAGTGCTGTGGATTTAACGAAAATGTTACAAAAATATTATAAACATGTCATCAAAATCATATTTATACTAATCGTTGAAAATTTATCTAGGATTTATATTAACTAATAGCACTAACTACTAACAAACCGCGCTCTGATACCACTTTGACGGGTCCCTATCCTTCTAAGCTACTATTCTTGTAGAATAAGGATCCCGCCGGCACCCCACGGTCACCCTCCAGCCGATATCTAGATCGACTGAAGAATTTTCGTGAAGTTGAGCCGATTCAACTACTAAATAGTCATATAATTGAAATAAAATCCATTTGGAGTTTAAGGAAAATTTTGGCAGCATAACGGCTGTGTTTCTATAAATCCAAAAAAATTTATTTCCTGTAAGAAAACTTTTAAAACACTTCAAAATTTTCCTACATGCCAATTAACCACAACAATTTATACAATGCAACAAATTCATAATTTAAAACTGAAGTCATTTTCATAATCTAATATGCTATAACTATTAGCCTGTTTATAGACGTACAAAATCACAAGTTTTATACAAAACTTTAACTTCTATAAGTTGCCAAAATCATACATTGTGCCTACTATATATTTATGTACACCACAGCACTTCTACTCACTAATTAATAAACTCTCATTTAGGCAACTTCATGCAAACTTTTCTACTTATTTCTCTATAAGTGCTCCTACTAATTAACTCATCTCATGTTTGTCTACATTACAAGCTTTCATTCTCATATAAATCCTCATACTAAACATATTCAAAACACACTTTAAAATCTTCCTAATTTCATTGAAATACATTTACACAATTAGGCCTTAAACTAGTTTAATTGCAGATTTTTTTTTTCTCATTTCAATACCAATTCAATTTCTTTCAATTCCTACCTTCATATATCCTCTAAATAAACATTAAAATCACTTAAACACACAACAAAAAAATCTGGACAGCTTATGATCACCATAGCCAACAGCCCTTTAATTGCTTCATTTACATATATTTTCAGCTCTAACAATTTCCATGCATAACCTATCCTTCCCACATGCCTCAAATAAATTCAAAATCATTCTCAAAGCACTAATACATCATATACTAATATTATCAAGTGACATAGCACTCATAATTCTCATGAATCCAAATCAACCTTTATTAAATTTCCATGACTTCCTTTCTAGTTTTCATGTCTTTCAACATTAAAACAACTCAAACTAATATAATTTCTTCTACTTCTTGCTAGGGCTGAAATTTACATGGCCTCTAAATCATCATATTACTTCACTTAAATTCTCAAAACACTTCACAAAATTTATTCACTTCACTTAGGCATTAAACCAAACACATGGAGAGCACTTAAATTAATCTCTACACTAACATAAAAATTTTTACTAGTTTCTTACCCCTTTGCCCTTTCAAGTGCTAAGCCAACCTCCACACCAACTCAAGCTATAAATCTAGTCTTTCACATGCCAAGAACATCACCAAGAAATTAGATTACCATGAACCCAACTCAAACCTCCACAACAATTAAAATTTTCATGAAATCAAGACTTGAACTTACCAAATTTTTGTAGAGAATAAACTAGGAAGGCTAGAGACTTGATTTTTGATCTTAAAAGCTTAGGATTCAACCTTGAAAACCCTTGGATCACTTGTTCCTTGGCTGATCTTCATCCACTCTTCTTCTTCCTCACTTGGCCGAATGGCCTTTGTCTCACGTTTTCTGTTTTTGCTTTCTTTCTCAATTTCCAGCACATTCTCTTCTTTATATAAAGTGTTGGAATTGTTACTTGTCCCCTTGTCTTTCAATTATTATAACATGACCACTAAAAAAAATTAATAGCACAAACATGTTAACTCTTTACTAACTTTTCAATTAATTCCAACATATTCCTACATATACACACATATATATATATATATATATATATATCTAAGGTTGGCCTTAATTACTTTGCTCTCCATTTGTTTTAATATTTCAAAATGCCATTGAGTGATGCGTTCTTCTCTAATTGGTCCAAATGCTAAGATTATCTCTCACATTAATTAAAATTCTAGCATTTACATTCTAGCCTTCGAATCTAAATTGACATGCTCCAATACTATTAATTAATTAATTTACTATACATAGGTACGATACTACTAATATTAGGGAGGGTGGTTTACATCTGTTCTGTCTCCCGATCTGAGCTGGAAGAAGCACAATAATAATGCTTCACATTTTGCCCAAACACCCCTCAATTTTCTTCAATTATGACAGCTAAAACTTCAATCTAAATGTTGCACTTAAACCCCTCTTTTATTACTATTTTTATGAACTTCACTTATCCATTTTCAATCATGTCCATACTCATTTTTAATCTATAATTAACACTTCCTAATGACCTCTTTTAATCCTCATCACTTATATTTTTCATAAAAAAATTATTCCATAAAAATAAATACGTCCAATCCATCAATTTCCATAACAATTTTCATATCGATAAAATTAACCGTTATTTCTCTCAATAATATTTCTAAAATATTCCACACTTATCAATTCATCAAATTAACCTCATAAACATTCAATTAGACTTATAATTGTTCACTTGTATCACATAAAAAATTTCTCACAACGGTGGAATATTTTAAAATACAATCACATTTGACGTATTTATCGATATTTATATATATTCTTAAGCATGAAGGACTTAGTCCTAACATTGATCTTCTCCCCTTTCTTTCCTCCTCTTACCGTGACTACCTCTCCCTTTTTCCTCTATGTTTTACTTGATTTTTGACTAAGTGGCGTGATTTTCATCAACACACACTTATATGTATAGGCTTTAATGATATAATTTACCATCTTGTGCTTAGGGACTTATTTTTTTCTAATAACTTTTGATTGGTTTTCAAGTAATTTGATAAATTTACAAATATAATCATCTATTAAATTTCTAGAATAATGTCTTACCATTTTGCCATCTATTTATATTTCTTATTCACTAAATGACCAATTTGCCATTTTTATTCGGTAAATTAACTTTTAAAGCTAGGAAACATAAAATCGAATATAAGGGTTTACACAGCTAGTGTGGCTGGAAGAGACTCTCATGGGCTCTCAAGTCGAGGGATGGCTGGACCGAAGGGCTAGGGCCAGCCAGTATTTGTGCAGCAAATGGTAGAATTTTTTTTTCAGAACATGACCCGAGTTGCATCACGGAAGTTCGTGCTAGAGAGGCTACTTATGAGAGTAAGGATGTAATGTGACAACAATACTCTCAACTATTCGAATAAGGTAAATTTTGAGAAAGAAATTTCTTAAGAGAGGAAGAATTGTAACGCCCTGAATTTTCTCTATTTAAGAAAAACAAATGTATATATATATATCCGGATGAATAGTATTTCAGAATGAATAATGATTTTTAGATGAATAGTGATGAGAGAATATTGATTTTTAGAAACGGATCCCGAAAATCATTAAAAATGAAATTTTTGATTAATAGTTTTTCAAATGAATAGTATTTTTAGACGAAAAATATCCTTATGAATAGTGATTTTCAAAAAATAGATTCTGAATATCAAAAGTCTCAGAACAGGAATTAGAGTTAATGAAAACTGAAATAGATCAAGAACGAGTCAGTCTGAGGTAAAATGGAATAGTTTTTGGATCCGACCAGAAATTCGGAAGGATTTTCGAAAAATTCAAAAATTTAGAGAAGTGTCAAAATGAATATAAAAATGCTCAATAAGTATTTTAGAAACTCAAATGGTACTCTCAAATGATATTTGGATGGAAATTGAATCAATCTGGAAATCGTCCAAGGTGATTTAGTGAAATTCAAAGATCCAAAAAGGGGCATGAAATGACTTTTAAGAGTCACCGAGATTATTAGGAGTATATAAAAAATCTAAATATATGCCCCGGTGATGAGACCCTTCCCGAATCCCTCCCCTGGACCCGAGAAAACCCCATAGCATCCTGAAAAAACTCCAACAAACCCTAACTTTAGTCTGAAGAAATCCTCTTGGAGCACCAAAATTTATTTTAAACTTCTTTTTAAGCTTGTTTACGAGGTGGCAGGGGTAGAAATTTTTCATTTTCTAATAAAAATCCGGCAGCATACCGGCTATTTATTGAACTATGTCACCCTATAATTTCAAAGACAATTTAAAAACACTTTTGTGGCAAACAATCTCAACTACCAAGGGCCTCCGGCCTGCATCCAAAACCAACTTCACTATAAAAACCACAATTACGAAAATTAATTGAAGAACTAAAACGTTTTCATTTTATAAAATACATTTTGAAGACATGCATCCAAAACTTATATTTATATTTACAAATTTACACCATGATTTAATTCAAAATATGCACATGACATAACAGGAAATATACAAGGTAGTAGAGGTCGTCCGTTAGTCTATCTATACGTCAGTCTGAGCCTCGTCTACTGGACGACTTACTCCTGCACGACCTGCTCCTGCACCTAAGGGAGAATTTTTCAGAAACACGTTGTAAGCAAACTATGAGTAAAGCTCAGTAAGCAACATAATAAAACTAAAGAAAAACAGTTTTATACTTTTCAAAAATGCTTTATTAAAACTCATTCAAAAACTGTTTTTTAAGCTCGTTCTAAATCTTTTTCTTAAACTTTCTCATTTTCTTGCCTTAATGGTAACCTAGGGAAACTACTCTTGTCGTGACAGCATAAAATCTCTATCTTGCCACTAGGAATGAAGGAATCTATCATGTGTAGTCCCCGATGCTTAAACTCTAGGCACACGTTACCCTCTCACAATCGGTCTGATGTACACTACCCTTATATGTGCAGAAAGTGACTCAACTGACTCTCTCTCTTAGGAGTCGTCCAAATCCCATTATCAGTTAGTGACTCTCTCACACCTACCGTACACGTATAGGGTACTCAACTGGGCACTCAACTGAGACTAGGGTAAACCATAAGCGTAATAAAATACTTTTCTCGGTATTTTCAAATAAACTCGTTTTTAAGGCAAAATGCCTAAAATCTTTACTTCCAACATGTTCTTGATATAAATATATACCCAATTGAAAACTCACATGCTAGAATCTTAATGTAACTTTAATAAACAACTTCATTACATAAAGAAATAATTCATATGAGTAGAGAATAAAATATATTCATTCATATATAACAAGAAATAAAAAAATAAAATAAAATAACACTTTAAATAACTAACTTTTTACCCACGAAACGCCCTCCAATAAATGATGATTCTCCTCTGAAAGCCTTCGATACTTTTCGCCTTCACCCTAAAACATCGGTTACTTATTTAGAATCATTGAATTCACTAATACAAAGTTATAAATAGCTTCCGATACAACTAACTCTATATAATCTCCTTTACGCCTAAACCTTCGCAAATAAGTTTTACTCTTTTGATGCTTTTGAATTCCAATTTCTTTTTACGAATCTATTTATTATTACCTAGGAATACCCCGATATGCTCGAAATAATTTTCTAAAGCTCGAAATGAAAAATCTCGAAATAAGACCCCCTTTGGCCGAATGTTCTTTCATCTTTACATTTTCTTCATTCCGTTTTCACTCCAATCATCTCCTTAACTTGCATTTAGGTCAGCCATGAAGCGAATTGGGAAAGAAACGACTGTCGGGTGGGCGTTCCTAGTCAAAAACTACATTTTTTCAACACTTTTTAATGCACATTTTTACCTCACTTGCACCATAAGCTTGACTCTTTCGTATTTAATGTTCTTTCATTAAATTATGATCAAACATACTCATTTCATGCATTAAAAGAACACTTTTACAATGGATTTCTTCATGCCCTTCAATTAGCTCAAAAACACTAAACTTGCCTCTAAGCTTTTGGTTTTTGAATTCTATCACTTCTAAATGATTTCTTAGCCTCTAAAATGAATGAATTAAACCTCAGATGGATGAAATCAAATTGGGTTACACAAATCCTATCATGGCCATGAGAAACATCAACAAAGAATCATCATTTTTCTTTCAATTTATAACTTAAAAATCACACCAAACTTATCACCAATCATCCTAGTTTTAATCCCTAACATCAAAATTAACTTTAGAGCAAACTTAGAAATGAGTATCATCAACCATGAACTAGACTCAAGAGCAATAAACTTATTTCTTTTTGCTTCAATCTCACTTGATTTTTGCTCTCATGGCTTTGGTTGATGACAAGAAGAAATTTGGTGATGAATTACTTGAAGAAAATAGCTTGATTTTTTTTGCTTTTCTCTCTTGAAATGGTCGGCCTCCACTCTCTCTCTCACTCTTGGTTGAACGTGAAGAAGAACGAAGAAAATGACTTGACTTCAAATAGCTTGACTTCTTTTAATTATAACTTAGCCCCTTGAACTTTGTTTAATTATATTTTGACCCCTAAATGGATAAATTTAATGCTAATTGGTCCACTTGTCACCTCTTAAAACCACTATTTCCATCCACTAATAAAAGGGTTCCAAATAGTTCACTTATGCACCACAAATTTCTATCACATTTAGCTTATTCTTATTGGTGAAAATTTTTTAACTTTTTTGACTTTGAATGGTACGGTTATTCTCACCCAGTACTCACCAATCTCATTTTCTATTACTCTTGGGTCCTCTAATTGACATCCTATTCACGATGCGAAATTAAATTCAACTTTAAAAGCTACTACTAGAGTAATACTAGTAAACTGTAAATAGAATCGAGGGTTTACAATTTAAAGCGCCTTTTTAATGTGACAACCCTTCTCTCTCTTTTGGGCTTGGGCCGTCATAGGATATCTCAGCCCCTCATGTGAGGTCCTTTCTCTCTGAGCTGTCCCACTCACAAGGTACTGTTCTTGAGCAAGAGGGTTGTAAGCCCTCACCCATATTTATGAAGGGTAAAAACAACAATTGATTTTATGAAAAATATTAATTTTTGCAGAACACTGAGTTTTAAAATTTTTTTAGAAAACTCAAGAAACTCTAGATCCATAAAATAATAAAGTAAAATAATACAAGAAAAAATAAAAATAAGATTTTTACCTTATGTATTGATCTCTGTGGATTGCTCACCACCTAGCCTTCCTCGATATATCTCTACACCAAGAAACAAGTGAGTGGACACAATTATATAGAATTGTGTTCACTTTCTATTGATTTCTTTTCTAAAAAGAATCAACAATATATTTAAGAGGTGAGTTTATGATTTTTGGTTATGCTAAAAATTTTTTTTCTCTTCTTTTCAAAGAACGTAAAGCAAAACCAAAAAATAACTTCTGTTAGGAAAAGAAAACTATTTCTTTTCTATTTATAGGCAACTACTTAAGGTTTTAATTAATCAAATTAACATTAAACCCCAAATTTATTAAAATTAAACTTTTACCTCATATAACATAATTAATTCAAAATTAATTCATGTTATATTTTAAAATTAAACTTGTGACCTGTAATTAATTCATAATTAATTTATACCCTGTCACAGCTAAGAATCAAATTCAAATCCTCTTATAAAATTAATTAAATAATTATTAATTCATAATTAATAATTAACTAATTAATTATTAAATAATTTGAATAATCAATATTATTCTAATATTAAGTGAACACAAATTTTGCTACTTGCGTAACAATTATAATTTGACGGTCCAATTATAATATTCTATATACAAGTTTCTTATAGTGAAATGAGCTATCAATGGGACCCGATGGACCTACAGTTTTGAGCTCCAATAATATCGAAATTATTAATTAAACTCTTTAATTAATAATTTACTATTATTAATCTTAGAGTTACTCCACTGAAAACCTAAGATTGCACTCTCAAAATTGTAGATGTTTTTATACAATCTGAAATTTTCAGTGTCCATTGATTTAATCATTACATATGATTTGACCCTCCATAAATAGTTCATAATTAGAGCTAAGTCAAAATGTCCGTTTTACCCCTCTAATTATTTCTTAATCCTCAAGTACCATTGATTCTCTAATGAACAATACATCCATAACAACTTATGAATTTATCTTTTTATTTTCATATGAATGAAAAGTTGAGCGCTCATATTGTTTAAGACCTAAATCAATCCTTAAGGGAACTACTTCTCTACTTCTCGCAAGAAAGAGTGGATTCCACTATCGTGTAGAATGTTTCCAGCTACTTACTAAATCATATCCCCAAAGTATAAAGTTATTAACCGGACATCTACACCAATCTCACTCATGTAAATCAAATGATATAACTCAATAAGCATGAGTCCATAATACACTCAATGTAAGCCCTCACCCAGATTTATTATTTTACAGTATTAGAAACCTTCGAGTTAAGTTACAGTCGAATCATAGGCCTTCTGTAATATTATTTGAGGTTGATTATATTTTCGTATCGCAAGTCGGATATCGTTTGGCTGACCCCGGTACGAATACAAAGTGATTTGAAAATTCAAACCCAATTAACGTATGGATTTGGTGTGAGTGGTGTAAGTATTACATGGAATGAGCTTGAATAAAAGTCAAAGCCATGTCATTAGAATTGCACCAATGAATGGATGACAAATTAAAATTTAAATATGAATTATCATAAATTAGTTGTCATGCAATAATGACTAAATGATTAGTTTTAATTCATGGATTACTAAAATGCCCTTTTATGGAAAATTCCATGAGATGAGTTAGTGAAAATTTTGTGGTAGTATAAAGGGCATTTTTGTCTCATGTAAGTAGCTATAAATGGATATAAGTGATGAGCACTTAGAAGGCATTTCATTGATCGGTCAACAAGCAAGAAAAGCAACAAAATGAGATGAAACAAAAGAAGTGGACGGCAACTACAAGAAAAAAGGGACATCATGGTCATTGTTGCAAAAGTCACCTATATATATAATTGACACTTAGCAAAATTCTTATAAAATAAGACACAAATGCCGTGAGAAAGATTGAGAGAGTGGGAGACATAGTGACGGCAAGGAAGAGTGGAGAAGGAGAAGTGAAACCAAGCTTTTCTAAGGTCATTTTGAAGCTTCCAAATCCAATTTTGAACAAATCCAAGATAGGATAGCAAATCCCTAGCAACAACAAGGTGACGAGCACGCGGACGAGATGCGAGAGGCTCTTTGAGGCATTGAGAGCGTTGGGATCGAGGTAAGTGTCCTTCACTTCACTTACATCTAGTTTATTTCCATTTATATGGCAATGATAAAATATATTGTTTCAAAGAGTTTTGCACAATGGTTTCCCAAAATCATAAGTTTTATGTTGAGTAATGAGTTATGCCTAGAACCTAGAAATGAGATTCGAAGGCAAAAGTAAGTTACAAAAAGGTTTAAAAGTAAAGCAAAGTAAAGTTGAATTAAGACCCATGTGCATGTTGTGATATTAGCATCTTGGCACTACGTGGCGATGTAGAAAATTCCGCTCGTAGTTGTCAAGGTTGATAGCAATGTGATACGATGTAGAAAATTCCGTATCTAATTGCAAGTGATGAGTAAATTGCACTACAATATACGATGTAGAAAATTCCGCATGTAGTTGCGTAAAGTATAAGCTATTGGCACTACAACGGCGATGTAGAAAATTCCGCGTTGTGGTTACCTAGAGTTGAGAAAGTTCGCCCTACGTCGCGATGTAGCAAATTCCGTGCGTAGTGGCTTTGCACATGGTTGTCTTATGAGAAATGGTTTTCAAAAGAAAAAAATTAAAATCTATTATTTTCTAAGTAATGTCTATGCGGAGTTATACCTTTATATATATATTGCCTAACCTCTCTTTGTTTTGTGTAGCTTGTATACTTTAGTAGACGTTGGCACGGACGCTCTTGCATCAAAGACATTATTTTGATTAACTTTACGTGGGGGAAATAATGAGACGAAATATATGGATGTTAATGTATTTTGATATTGTGTACATGTGTATGTATTGAATCAAATAATTATGTGTTGACATGAGATACTTGACGGATTATAAATCATATTTTGATATGTATATATAAATGAACCATTACACTTGATATGCACATATTGCACAAGGCACATATTTCATATAAGTATGAGTTGTTATATGTTAATTACATATGTGAATTATGTTTGTAAAAGAATTGCATGTTTGTGAAATGAATGAAAAAATGCATGTTTGAGATTGAAAGAAGTTGGACGGTGATCAAAATAGTTCGAAGTGTATTTCTTATGCAGGTTGATTTTGGAAATGTTAAATTTACAGCCGTTATGCTGTCCAATTTTTATAAAATTAGTTTTCAATCAAACGCGAAAAATTCACACCGTTTCAACTATATTAAAAGAAAATAAAATTTTTAAGCCTAAAACGAGTAAACCGGTTAAGTAAAGTAAAGGGGTTCGCTTCCCGGATTTCTCCAATCCGACAAGTCGGGTCCGGGGAGTCCGTTGAAGTGCCCGACGGGGCCCTCTAGACAAGAGCCTAGAGAAGGTCTGGTTTGGGTCCTGTCACTCAAGATTAAGATCAATTCATATATGATCATTTGGTTGATAAATATAAATCTCTAAGTTTAACGGATATTGATAAGAGACTTATATTTATCGTGGTCCAGTCCTATATAATCTATATTATATAAGGTGCCTTCATTTTCATGTCACTATATGAATAGTCTCGGATAAGACTATCGTACCGAATACAAAATGGACTGCAACTGTAGATTTACCACAAATAAAGTACCCAACTTTATTTGTTTTCTACGGACTCTTTAGATTACTTATTTCAAACTAAATCTGCCTGCATATAACACTTATATACTTAGTTTGAAATTATATCAGTAATCAAGGATGTTTCTCATGATATATACTATTTTTGCAAAATATATAAATTGAACAAAATGAATACTTTATTATTTATAAAACCATTTACATTATTACAAGCTCTTAGGGCATAAAACCCAACAATTTATTATTTAATGGTATTAGAAATCTTCGAATTGAGTTACGGTTGAATCATAGGCCTCCAGTAATGTTATTTGAGATTTATTATATTTTCGTATCGCAAGTCGGATGTCGTTTGGTTGACCTCGGTATAAATACAAAGTGATTAGGAGTGATTTATGTGTTAATCAAGTGAGGTGAGCTCGCGGAATAAAGTAAAAGATATTTTATTTCAACCAATAAGAAATAAGATAAGTGACTTTTAACATTAGTGTCTATGGTTGTGCCACGTGTTATCTATTGATTAGTTGAAGAAAATAAGTGGACTAAAATATGCCAAGTGGACTAATAGAATATATAATTATTTATTTTGGGGCACTAGTGCAATTATTGAAAGTTTGAGGTAATAAAGTGAGATTTTCTTAAGGGGCTCTTTAGCAATTAAGTATTAGTATATATATAAGTGGATTTTGTCTCATTTGAATCAAATTTTGCCGTGAAAAACAAGAGAAAGCCAAGACAGAGAGTTGGTCGAGAGAGAGGAGGAAAAGGAAAGCTACGAGCGTGACCGAGAAAGAGGGAGGAAGAGAATGTGATCCGGTCCATATCTCGCCTCAGTTTCTTCACCAAAGTTGTTTCTTATCATCTCCTCTAGCTAGCCAAACAAATTTGAAGTAACGTTATCGCCTATTAGGTGAGTTATTTCAGTTCAAAATTTATTGATTTTCATGAAACCCATTTCCTTGTTGGTTTCTTTTTCGAATTAAGTTTAGGGATGATGAGAGGGTGATGTGAGGATGATTTTGGTGTCGTTTGTGAGTGATTTAATGAAAGAAAAATAGAAAAAAAGAGAGAGAGAAATTCGACCAAAAATGGGTTTTTTTCTAGAATCTTATTTCGTTTTCGATTTTAAGGCATTAGATGGATGTTTAAGAGGTTAGGAAATAATCCTATAAAGTTAGATTTCGAAAATGAAAAGTTTAAGATTGATTTCAGAGCTAAACGAACGAGTTGAAGGGTGTTTTTCGAAACCCTTCGATACGCGTTCGTTTAAGTTTCGAAATTGTTTATTTAATCATGATTGGATGTTAGAACACTAAAGAATTGATTATTAAAGTTGTCGGATGTTTGAAGCGAAAGGTGATTTTTATTAGTAAGCGAAATCGGATGAATTTCGTTCCGAGCTTCCGGCGATGAAATTGAGTATTTTAAGGTGTTCCTAGGTGATAATAAATAGATTTTGTTAAAAGAAATCAGAATTCGAAAGCTTCGGATAAGTTAAGACTTATTAGCGAAGTTTAGGCGAAAAAGAGCTTTTATTCAGTTAGTTGTGTTAGAAATTATTTATAACTTTATTTTAGTAAATTTATTGATTCTAAATGAGTATTGGATATTTTGGGTGAAAGTGGAAAGTATCAGAGACTTCCGAAGGAGGTTCACAGTTGCTCGGAGGGCGTTTCGTGAGTAGAAAACTAGTTCTTTCAGTGTTGTTATATTTATTTCTTATTAGTTGGTATATATATAAATGATTGTATTTCATTTATTATTCATGTGAGTGTATTTATATATAATTATGTGATTTGTTGAAGATATAATGAGAATTTAGCACGTGAGTTTTAAACCAGGTATATATTATTACTTAGAACATGCTAGAAGTAAATGTTTTAGGCTTTCTACCTTGAGAACGAGTTTATTTTAAAAAGATCGAGCAAAAGTATTTAAATACGCCGATGGTTTGTCTTAACCCCAGTTGAGTACCCAGTAGAATGCTCTATGCGTGCATGGTAGATGTGAGAGAGTTACTAACTGAGAGAGAGACAGAGTCAGTTGAGCGACCCTCTACACGTATAAGGTAGTGTAGTTCAAATCGATTGCGTAAGGGTAACGCGTGCCTAGAGTCGCACATTGGTGACTACACAGGGTAGATTCCCTAATTTCTAATAGTTAGGTACAGATTTATGCGGCCACAACATGAGTAGTTTTCCTAGGTTACCATCTAGACGAGAAATAAGAAAGTTTTCGAAAGAAATTCGAAATGAGTTTCAAAAACAATTTTATTTGAAAGATTAAAAAGTATTTCAGAAAAATACTTTAGTTTATGAAACTGTTTAATGTTTATCTCACTGAGTTATACTCACCGTTTGTTTTCCATGTGTTTCTTAAAATGTTCCCTCAGGTGCTGAAGCGAGTCGTCCAGCAAACGAGGCTCAGACCGACGCCCGAACAGATTGACGGACGACTACTTTTCATTGTATAGCTCATATTTTACCATACATGTTTTGTATATAAATCATGGGGGAAATGATGTACATTTGTAAATATAAATATCAGTTGCTGGATGCACGTTTCATGAAAATGTTTTGAAAACAAAATTCTAGATTTTTACCGATTTCATAAATGTGATGATTTATGTTATGATTGAATTTGGATGAGGGCCTGAGGCCCTTGATAGTGGAGATTGCATGCCCTAAACTGTTTTTAAATTGCTTTTCAATTTGCAAGATGACATAGTTCAATAAACAGTCGGCATACTGCCGAATTTTTATCAGGAAAAAAAAAAATTATCTTGCCACTAATGAAATGAGTTAGAAAATAAGTTAAATTGAGTTTCGGGGCTCCGATGGGATTTCTTCGGACCAAAGTTAGGGTTCGTCGGAGTTCTGTCAGGGTGCTACGGGGTCTTTCTCCAATCCAGATGAGGGATTCGAGAAGGGTCTGTCAAGTGTTTTGATTCACCTCCCTCACCCGCACTTGAACTCATGACCTAGCCCCTTAGTCAAATGGATTCTTCTTGCAAGGTGAGTACCAATTTAGTTAGTTGTCGAGACCCTTTCCAAACCACCACTCTAGGCCTGAGAAAAACCCTGAAGTATCCCAATGGAATCCCAATGAACCCTAATTTAGTTCGAAGAATCCCGTTAGGGCACCAAACTTTCTTTTCTTAAACTTAAAATTCTTTACACTTTTCTATAAAATGAAAAACGGAGGGCGATGACATTAAAATTTTTTTGCGTTAAAATCTAAAAAAATTTCAGCAAAGCCGACTATATTTCTGACTTTGCCACCTTGCAAATTTGAAATTAAACACTTATATTTCATAAATTCTCAACCACTAGGGCCTCAAGCCCACCATTTTCCAAAACACAAACCAAATCGCAACCATTTTTCAATTTCAATTCAATAAATCATATAACAACATATATATAAATATATACATTGGTTCAAAGCACTATAACTACATATCACAACTTACAATTCTTATAAGTTGAAATCATAATATATAATCATCTCAAACTATTTTGAATAAACATATAATGCAATGGAAATCTCCTTTAAGCAAAACTTTAATATATAAACATATATACACCATAAAATATAACTTTATATCTCCAAATTATAAACATATTTATATAGTTCCAAAACTATGTAAAATGCAACGTTTTTCTCAAAATGAATATGCATATGGTATGGAACATGAACCCACTTGAGAAGATATAGTAGAGCTTGTCTCTGTTAATCAGCCTGTACGATGCTCTGTGCCTCTTCCGTCGGATAACTAATTCCTGCATCTGAGGGAGGTTTTTGGAAATATATAGAAAACAGTGAGAAATCTCAGTGAGAATAATAATTTAACGAAACTAAAGAAAATAGTTTTAAGCTTTTCTAAAATATACTTTCGAAACTCGTTTACAAACTGTTTTCCAAACTCTTTCTTAATCTTTTTCTAAAACGGTCTCATTTCTCATCTGAATGGTAACCTAAGGAAATTACTCCTGTCTTGGTAGCATAAAATCTCTCACTAACCACTAGGAGTTAAGGAATCTACCAAGTGTAGTCGTCGATGCGTAAACTCTGTGCACGTGTTACCCTTTTGCAATCGGTCTCTACTACACTACCCTGATACGTGCAGAGGGTGACTCAACTTACTCTTTTTCTCAGAAGTCATCCAGACTCTACTCTCAGTTAATGACTCTCTTAAATCTACTGTACAAGTATAGGGTATTTAATCTGTTACTCAACTGGGGTTAAGGTAAACCATTGGCGTAGTAAAATATGTTTTCTTAGTATTCTCAAATAAGCTTGTTTTTAAGGCAAAAAGCCTAAAAACTTTAATTCTCATAAGTTCTTGGTATAAATATGTACTTAACTCAAAACTCACAAGATATAATTTCAAAATAATTGTAATACTCAACTCAAATATATAATGAATAAATACAAATAACCATTAATAAACTTTAAACCAAACTACACTTGGAAAGGTTGGATTTCTACTCACAACTAGTCATACACGTATTGTTAAGACCGAATCCTTCATGCTTAGAAAAATGTATATATATATAGATAAATACGTTAAATGCAATCGTTATGGAAATTGACGGATTTAACATATTTATTTTATGGAAATTTTTTTTTTATGAGAAATATAAGTGACGAGGATTTAAAGAGGTCATTAGGAAGTGTTAATTATAGATTAAAAATGAGTATGGGCATGATTGGAAATGGATAAATAAAGTTCAAAAAGAATAGAATAAAAGAGGGGTTTAAGTGCAATATTTAGGTTGAAGTGTTAGCTGTTATAATTGAAGAAAATTGAGGGGTGTTTGGGCAATTGATTTAGCAAATAATCATGTCTTTTTCCAGATCAGATCGAGACTTCCAGACATTCACCCCAGCAGCCCAAAAAATCAGACCCGTAAAATAGAGGAGACAGCAGAACTGAAACCTCCTCACTCGGCAATCTCATCTCTCTCGACAGCCAAGTGAAGAAGCGAGAAGACCAGTCATCAAGGGGTGTTATCTCGGTCAGATGAAGGCTGAAGAAGCTGGGTAGCAACCGATTTCAGTGCAAGAAAACCAGATCTGGGCGTGAAGGAGCTGACCAGAACATGAAGATGAGCTGAGGTCGCGACGGGCTGGTGAAGGCGTCCGGCTGGCCGTGAAAAAGGGGACAGATTCGGGTCAACTGAAGCAAGCTATGGCTGAGATGAAAGCAGCCATGTGAAGCCATCTGATGGATATCACCTGCAGGGGTAGGCGTGAAGAAGATGATGAGCAGTAGGTAAGAGAACTAACCTGAGTTTGTGAGTTGTTTTCATGAGTTTAAAGCTGTCCATTTCGAGTCTTTACTGATGTTGGGTGTAGTTCCAGTTGAGCAAGCTGAAATGGATGGTTATGGATGTCGTGAGACTCTCAGAACAGTTGCTGGTCTCAAAGACAAGTGAGTTATGTTGGGTTTTGATTGATTTTAGCTTACAAAATGCTGCAATGGAATAGATGTTTGTGTAGAGAGTTGTGATGTGTGTGTGTGCCGTGAATGAGTCAAAAGAATGGGTGTTGTGTGATGTTCTGTTCGGCTGAATGTATTTGAGTGTGTGTGGGCTGTATTTTATTTAAATAAAATGGAGATTAATTGATTTTAAGTGTATAAATGCATGTTAGAATGTGATTACGCGTTGAAACAGAAAGAAAAATCGCGTATTGAGTTATTTGTGTGATTTTCGACAAATGTAAAGAGCAGCTGGTTATAAGTGAAATTTGTGTGATTTTAAGTTGATTTAAGGTCCTAAGTATGTGCTTACATGTGTATTTGAATGTGATTAAGTCTTAGATAATAAATTTCATTGTATGGAATGCATTTAATACTCAAAGGTAATCACGCGGACGTATTATGTACAAGCTGTCCCATTTATATTTTATTGTGTTTTGGTGCTTCCAAATGTGTAATTAAATGTGTTTGAGCATGAAAACTTTATGGAAATGAATGGTATAAAATAAGGACTAGAAATGGGTTGAGTTATGGCTTAATTAGTTTTAAAGAATTCTATTAGAGTTTATATTGGAATGAAGTAGTAAATAAGTTGGTGATTTAAACGTTAGGTGAATTGGAAGTTTCTCTAACGGACATCGAGACGTGTAAGGGGTGAAGAGAGTTCCTCGAGTTGAAAGTTACCGATTGGGAAACGCATCGTGAGTAGAAATCTACTTTTCCTCAAGTTTAGTTTGTTTAAAGCTTATTTTAATCTTATATGCATTTATTTCATTATGATTTATATATTTTAATATAGTTGGATCCGATTATATGAATTGTTAAAGTAAATATATATTCATGTAAAGAAATTATGAGACTTTAAAGTTTTTAGGCTTTATGCCTTAAAACTAGATTATTTGAGAATACCGAGAAAAAAAATATATTTTCTTACGACGATGGTTTACCCTAGCCCCAATTAAGTACCCAATAGAATGCCCTATGCGTGTATGGTAGATGTGAGAGAGTTACTAACTGAGAGAAAAAGAGTCAATTGAGCGACCCTCTGCACGTATAGGGTAGTGTAGTTTAAACCGATTGTGTAGGGGTAACGCGTGCCCAGAGTTGCACATCGGTAACTACACAGGGTAGATTCCCTAATTCCTAGTGGTTTAGCTAGAGATTTATGCGGCCACGACAGGAGTAGTTTCCCTGGGTTACCATCAAAGTGAGAAATGATAAAGTTTTAGAAAGAAATTCAAAATGAATTTCAGAAATAGTTTTAATTGAAATGAATAAAAGAAATATTTTAGAAAAATACTTTAGTTTACAAATCTGTTATTTATTTATCTCACTGAGTTATACTCACCGTTTGTGTGCTATGTATTTCCTAAAATTGTCTCTCAGGTGCAGTAGCGAGTCGTCCAGCTGACGAGGCTCAGACCGACGCGCGGGTTGACTGACGGACGACTACATTCCATTGTATAGCTCATCTTTTGTCACATGCATGTGTTGTATGTAAATTATAGTATAAATATTTGTAAATATAAATACCAAATGTTGGATGCACGTTTTACGAAAGTGTTTTTGAAAAGAAAATCCTAGTTCTCCCTTAATTTTTGCAAATATAATTATTATGTGTTGGAGTTGATTTGAGTAAGGGCCGGAGGCCCTTGGGAGTTGAGATTTGGGTACTATAGAAGTATATTTTTTTAATTGCTTTTAAATCTGCAGGGTGGCATTGTCGAATATACAGACGACATGCTGCCGGATTTTTATTAGAAATTTAGTAAGTCTGTTTTAAGTCATGGTGCTCCGATGGAGTTTCTTCGAGTCAAAGTTAGGATTCGTTGGAGTTCTGTCGGAGTGCTACGGGATACTTCACGGATCCAGAATAGAGATTCGGGAAGGGTCCTGTCAATTTGTTATCAGAGCTTTTGGTTCGAAAATGTTTATACAGTTTTGAAAAAAAAAAATCGTGCATCCAAAGGTTATTTATGCATTTTACTGCATTGATTTATAAAACTTTGCATGACATTCATCGTTTTGCTTGTCATAGAGCTATGCGTCGAGTTGGTCGTCCTCGTACGCGCAGAGCCGCCGCTGTGACTCCACCTGTTCCTTCTGGTCCACCTGAGGTTGAGGAGCCTATTCATGAGTCCGTAAATGAGCCTCAGCCTGGGGGGCAGCCAGAGCCAGCAGTGGCAGGGCCAGCAGTTGATCCTATTGAAAGACTGGCCCAGATTATGCAGGGTATGAGACCTCGCGCACCAGGCGCTACCGTAGAGAGAGCACGGAAGCTAGGCGCCGAGGGTTTTGATGGATCAGGGGGTCCTGAGGCAGCTTTAGAGTGGTTAGAGAGTACGGAGAGGGTTCTAGAGCAGATGGAGTGTGAGGACCAGCAGAGAGTATCTATTGCATCATTCCTCCTGCGAGCTTCTGCTAGAGACTGGTGGGATTCGGTAAGGAGGAGAGTGACCACTCCGCTATCATGGGATCAATTTAAAGAATATTTCAATGAGAGGTTTTACCCCAGAGCCTACAGAGATGCAAAGATTGAGGAGTTTTACCGTCTGGTCCAGGGTAATATGACAGTGGAAGAGTATGAAAAGAAATTCACAGAGTTATCCAGAGTAGCACCATTTATCGTCGACGACGAAGCCAACAAATGCCATAAATTTCTTCAGGGCCTGAATTTTAAAATCAAAGCATATGTAGCTGCTACAGAGTACAGAGAGTATGGGAGACTGGTAGAGGCAGCGTTGAGGGTCGAGAGGATTGTTCAAGTAGAGAGAGGGCCACTGCAACAGAAGAGGGGATATATAATTTATGTATGTAAAAAAATTGAAGTGGAGTGGGCTGGGCCGAGGCCCAGAGGTGTGCCCTGCTTCCGAGGCGGCCGAGGCCGGTCGGGGGTCCCACAATTTAGGTGTTAGTTGTTATGGTTTTAGATATTATATATAAAGAAATTTATGGATTATTCTATAAGGGTACAATTATAATTATTGGAGAATTTTGGTTAATGATGATTTATATACGTGTGAATTGTTATAGTATAGAATATATAATTTATGTATGTAAAAAAATTGAAGATTTATTTAGAATATGATTATTATGGTCATTGATGATTAAATAAAAGTAATGACTTTAAAGTAAGATACTTTAAGCTGAGATGATTCCTAAATTCCAAGGATGAAGTTTCATAAAAAAAGGGATGAATTGTAAGGCCCCAATCTAACTGGACCCAAGAGATTAATTGAAATTCAATTTATTATTATTAATTTAGTCCAGTTCCTGTTTTAGAAGTACAGAAGTTTGTAGATAAATATCCAAATTGGAGAATATTTTTAAAAGAAATTAAGAAAGTTGGACTAAAAATAAAAAGGTCATAGGGTATAAATGAAAATTTACATACATATAAAAAAAAATCAAATTGGGTTGGCATGATTTTTTTGTTTTATAATAATAAAAATAATATATATAATTGTTAATGGTGGGGTCCACTTGAGAAAAAATAAAATAATAAATAAATAATATATATATATTTATGTATTAGTTAGTGGTGGAACTCATTTGACATAAAAGAAAAAAAGAAAACAGACGACTGACAATTAAAAAAAACAAAAGAGAGAGAGAAGAAGAGAGGTGGTGCATGTGAAGATAAGGATGAGTTGGTGTATATAAGTCATCAGAAGCAAATAAAAACACAAAAACAAAAATGAAGCCATTCGGCTAACAGGAAGGAAAAAAAAAAAAAACAGAAAGGGAGAAGTAGAGAAGAAGAAAATGAAGAAGAAAAGTAAAGGAAAATATTATGAGTGGTTGGTTTATCCATATAAGTAAGTTTATTTTAATAGAATTTGGATTTTAGAAAAGTTAGTTTATTTTTTCTATAAATTATAAATTGAGTTTTATATGATTTTAGAGTGGATCCAAGTTGATAAGAAAATCAAAGGGGAATTCATTTTATATCCATAAATAAGTAAATGAGTTATGTGAGTTGATAGTTTTATTTTGAATTAAATTAATTCAGTTATATTTATTATTATTTTAAGTAAATAATTAGTCGAGTTAATGGATTTTATGGATTATAAATTATGTTTTATGATTGAAAGAAAAGTTTATATCAGTTTCAAATTTTATTTATTTAAGTATTATTAGAAGAAAATTATTTAATTAGTTTATTGATTTATTGATTTTGTATTATGATTTATGATTTGATTATAAATATTTATTTTGATAATTATATTTATATATAGAAATCGAGTTATACAATTTTGCATATAAAATTATTTAAGATTTGAAAATGAATAAAAATGAGATTTTCAGAACGTTTACGTATATTTCAATTTTTATTATATATTAGAAATAAATTATTTATTTAATAAATTGATTTTATATATCATAAATTATTGCATATTTATAATTATATTATGTTGTCAGAAATAATAATTGTTTATGTTTTGAGAAAAGTATTATTTAATATTATTGATTTTTTTTTTCAAGTTATTTATCAATATGTTCTTATGAAATTTTTAAATTCAATATTCACATGTTTTAAAATATGTTTGAAATTAATACGATGATTTCGTTAAAAATATTAGTTATGAATATTTTAAGCATCTATTACATTGATAGTTCATGTTGAGATTGAAAGTGATGTTCTTTTGAAAATATTAGTTTACGTATATTTTATGTATTTTGACAGGCCCCTTTCTAACTACTAGCTAGGCGACCTGCCCGGCAACCCCACGGTGGCTCTGTAAAACCCAAAACCGCGTTCGTCGAAGGGCGAAATATTTTTCCGATGGATCGCATCCGATCGGAAAAATATAAATATCGAGTCCGAAAATAATTGGAATAATTATTTTCGATTTAGAGAAATAAATTCGAGTTCGCAAAGACGGGTTCGGAATTTATAAATTATTCCAAAGGCGAAAGCGATTAAAAAGCAGATTCCAGGACGGACGGACTGAAACGGAATCCGAGCTTGGAATTAAAAAGCAAGAATGCATGAAATCCACTTAAGTTATTGCATGTTGTGACACATGTCACACATGCAAGAGAAGAGCCATTTTTTTTTTAATATTGGTAGTTGGAATTGAAGAAAGAATGAAGCAAATAACAAGCTCGGTCAACAACTTATTATAGCAAAAATAGAATCCAAAGAGAGAATAATGAGAAGCTATCATCCGGTCTCCATAAAGAAAAACAAAGCTTGCATAAGGCAAGCACCCGATCATCATTCTTGCCTTCAAGACAAACGGAATCCAAAGCAAGCCATCTGTCAACTCCTTCTTCTCCATTTCAACCGAATCCAAAGCAAGTAATCTGTCAACTTCTTCTTCATTTCATTTCAAAACAGAAACCAAGTGAGAGTTGAGAAACGTGTGTGCTGCTCGTGGAAGAAGTTATCAAACCGAGAGAGAGTGTGAAAGAGAGAGAGGTGCAGCTCGTGCATGCAAGCAAAGGTGGACTGAAGAGCTGAGCTGCCGTGAGCTGAGGAAAGCTTGCTGTTGATG
This sequence comes from Dimocarpus longan, assembly GCA_022984855.1. Taxonomy (NCBI): domain Eukaryota; kingdom Viridiplantae; phylum Streptophyta; class Magnoliopsida; order Sapindales; family Sapindaceae; genus Dimocarpus; species Dimocarpus longan. Next base: position 15,164,499 of record CM041015.1, on the reverse strand, counting down.
TAGTTGCTGCCGAGTTTGAGTTGAAGCTGTCAGCTACTATCTTGGAGAAGAGTTGCTGCCCTGCCATTGTCACCATGAAGCACCAGCTGCTGCTGAAAGGAAAGCTTGCTGTCTGACCGTGAACAAGGAAGACAGCTGCTGTCTTGAAAAGCTGCTGGCGTGAAGAACTGATGGCGTGAGGAAACCAGGTGCTGCTGTGTTGTCACCGTGAATCAAGTGCTGAAGCCGTGCTCGAGCTGCTGTCGTCGTGGCTGTTGACGTTGCTGCCATCATCACTGCTATCACATTGCTGCTCTGCTGTCTTGCTGCATGGACTGAGGAGCTGAAGTTGTTGATCCAGGTGCTGTCAGCTTGAGTTGCTGTCGGTGAAGGGAGCTGCTAGCGTAAAGGTGCAACTGCTGCTGTGGATCAGAGCTGCCGTCGCTGCCTTGTGCTGGCGTGAGGTGTCGAAGTCAGCTGCTGTCAACGCCAAGTGCTGTCGCCGTGCTGTCTTGCTGCCTGGTGCTGCACGAGCTGACCAGCTGCTGTCACCTTGCTGCCGTGAGCTGTCCAAGCTGCTGCCAAGCTGTTGGAAGTCAAGCTGTGCTCAAGTTGCTGCCGTGAGCTGTCCAAGCTGCTGCCAAGCTGTTGGAAGTCAAGCTGTGCTCAAGTTGCTGTGGTGAGCTGTCCAAGTTGCTGCCGAGTTGTTAAGTCAGGCCAAACATCTTTCAGACAGGAAGTAGAATAGCAACAAGAAAGGATAGCTGGCTGGTGGAAGAGACAGCTTGCTGCCACGAGAGTTTTGTCGTCGTTCGAAAGCCGTTTCGAAGCGGAGAACAGCTCGCTTCTTGGGTAAGTGCTGCCCATTTTCTTGGTTGAATCATTTTGAGTAATTAGGAATGTGATTATGTGATTAGAGTTGAGATAAATTGATGATATTATGTTTGGAACTAGGATTGGGAACCTCGTTAGTGCGGAGGTTCGCTCGTTGGTGTTGCGATTGTGTTTTTATCATTGATCGTGTTCGTTGTGTTTGATGTTATGGGCTGTTATGAGATGTGTAGGGGCTGTTGAGTTATACTTTTAGTTTCGCATTCATTGTTGTGGAAATTAGTCCGTATTAAAGTGTTTTAAAGTATCGGATAGTCGTTCGGATATTTAGAAATCGTTTCCGAGCGATTCGGTTGATTTTTCCGTGAATGCGAACGTTGTTAGTTGTGATTTTCGTTGTCGGATATAAAGAATTGTGAATGTTATCTCGTTGCCCTAAGATTGATATTAAGCCCGTTAAAGTGTTTAAGTAAAGTTACGAGCTGTTATTAACGATAAGTTTAAGCGGAAACAAAGAAATCGCGCGAAACGCGTAAAATCGATAAATCGCGAGGATTAGTGAAATCGCGTAAGCTTTAAGTTTGTCGTTTAATTTCGAATCTTTTGTTTAGTGAATTCATTAAAATCTGATTTTGATGATGTTACATTAGATTCGAATGGCATAGTTGTCGGTTCTATAACCGCAAAGTTTCGAATATTTTTAAGTCACGATATCGAATCGGTTTGAAATAGTTTTTACGTGCGAATATGAATTATCCGTTTTGTTATCGTGCGAGGATAGTCACTTGAATTATTGTGTTTATAAATTCTCGTATGGCTTAAAGTTTAGTTGCGCACAAGTTATGTTTTAACGACATCTCGATCGAAATCAATTGTAGGTGAATCGGGAATCGAACGAGAGCCGTAGCGGGAAACGGTGATAAGTATTTTGGAAGCAAGTTGTGAGTGTAGATTTTTAAAAGTTTTCATACATTCTATTATTGAATGCAATTACTTTTAGCAAGTTAAATGTTTTGAGCTTTGAGTAAGAGTTTATAGTTTTCAGTAAATTGATTATAAATGCATGTATATTTTAAATAAGCTATGCTTTGAATATGTTTATATTCTTCAGTAAAGTAATTGAGTAAGTTGAAATTATATACATGCATAGAGATAATATTTGTGAAAGTAATTTTTGCGATATTATAGCATATTGCCGAGATTTCATTTTATATATGCCTATGGTTTACCCTAGCCCCTAAGATTACACCCGGCCGAAAGTATTCCATACGTGTACGGTAGTTGGGGGGAGTTACTAACTTTGGGGGGATCGAGTCTGTCAGTCACCCTCTGCACGTATGGGATAGTGTAGATCTGCCTGATGTTGGAGGGATTCGCGATCCCAGAGTTGTATCCACATCTGCGACTACACATGGTGAGAGTTCCCCTATCCTAGTGGCGTGTTTTCGCACCGTCACGAAGGACAAGATTTCCCTGGGTTGCCAGATAAGGCTAGTAAGAAAAGTAAGAAGAGTTTTAAGAAAAGTTTGATAAATAAATTTCATAGTTTTTTTTAACGAGTTTACAGTTTTCAGGAAAAGTAAGTAAGTAATAGTTTTCCAATCTATTTTTGGGAGGAATAGTATTTTAAGCAAAAGTATAGTTTGTGATAAACTTACCCACTCACTGAGTTATTCTCACCACTGTTTTCCTGTTTTCTTAAAAACCTCCCTCAGGTGCAGGTGCGAGTAGCGCGGTTGACGTATCTCCTTCGGACGGACAGGCCACGGACAGGCCAGCTAGACACGCGTGACCAGATTGCACTATTTTCTAGCATAGCATCATGTATTGTATTTAATATCATTTTTCAGATTCTCTAGTTTTGTAAATATCATGCATGTCGTTTTTAAGATTTAATTCAAGTACTTCCGCTTAATTGCATGATTATGAGTTTGAAAATGGCCGGAGGCCTATTGATTATAGAAATTGTTTGTGAATACAATTATACAGGTTTTACGAGATATTTTACAGGGTGGAATTTTAGAAAAACAGCCGTTGTGCTACCGGTTTTCTGTGAAAATCCTATTTTCATAAAGTTATTTTCAACGAACAAAATTTCCACTCTTTTTCAGAATCAAAAGGATTTCAAGTATTTTAGCAAAGAAAAGAGGCTTAGCTTCACGGGAACTTTCCAGTCAGAGCAGATCTCGACTGGGGAGCCACCGTGGGGTTGCCGGGCAGGTCGCCTAGCTAGTAGTTAGAAAGGGGCCTGTCAGCGTTGGTATCAGAGCAAAGTTTTTAAATGCATTACATGATTTCTAAGCATTTACATAGTAAATTTTTCAAACCTCATACATTTTATGACTAAGTATCTGGTTCAAGTGCAGTGAGTCATGCGTCACGTCGGTCGTCCGCGTAAAAGGAGAGCCGCTGAAAATGCTCCACCTCCTGCTCCAGAAATAAGGGAGCAAGTAAATGAGTCTGTCAATGATCCGCAGCCAGGGGTTCCAGTTGAGCCACCAGCAGTAGAACCTGAGCAGGATCCGATCGAGAGATTAGCCCAGGTTATCCAAGGGCTAAGGCCTCGTGCACCAAGCGCCATCGTTGAGAGGGCAAGGAAACTTGGTGCCGATGCTTTTGACGGAACAGGTGGTCCAGAAATTGCAACAGAGTGGTTGGATAATACTGAAAGAGTGTTGGAACAGATGGAATGTACCGATCTCCAAAAGGTGTCAATTGCTTCATTCTTACTTCGAGCGTCAGCTAGAGATTGGTGGGATTCCGTCAAGCGAAGAGCAATCGAACAAGTCACATGGGAAAAGTTCAAAGAAGAGTTTAATGAGAAATTCTACCCCAGGGCATACAAAGACGCAAAGATTGAGGAGTTTTACAGTCTTGTACAGGGTAACATGACAGTGGAAGAGTATGAGAGGAAGTTTACTGAATTGTCTCGAGTGGCACCGTTTATAGTTAATGATGAGATAAACAAGTGCCATAAGTTTGTGCAGGGCTTGAATCCGAAAATCAAGGCATATGTGGTAGCTGCAGAGCATAGAGAGTATGGGCGGTTAGTTGAAGCAGCTTTAAGGGTAGAAAGGACAACAATAGGTGACAAAGAGCAAACGCAGAAATTGAAGCGCAGTCAGGGATCAGGTTGGTATTCAGGAGGCTTCAACAAGGCACCGAAAACTGGAGACAAGTCTAGATGGTTAGGTAGCAAACAGCGAAGTCAGGGAGTCGCGTTTAGTCAGAGTTCAGTCAAACCTCCATCAGGACCCCAAAGCAGAGGTAATACTCAAAGCATAGAGCCGTGTAAGAAATGCAATAGGACACACCGAGGAGAGTGTCATATGGGTATCACTGGATGTTATCGTTGTGGTAAAGAGGGACATTATATGTCTGAGTGTCCGCAGAGAACAAGAGGAGCCAGTGGGTCAAGACCGTATACTCAAGGGCAGTCTAGCGGGGGTCAGTCGCAGGATCAGAGAGGTCCACAGATGAGAGGACCAGGGACTACAGTTCAATCCGGAAGAGGTGTTGGGAGAGGTTTGCCACCCAGAGGACAGTCAGGGAGACCTCGTACTCAAGCCAGGGTGTTCGCGGTAACGCAGCAAGATGCTGAAGCTACACCAGAGGTGGTGACAGGTACTGTAATAGTTTTCAACTCTGATGCTCATGTTTTAATAGACCCTGGTGCTACGCATTCTTTTGTTTCTAAAAGTTTTGCAAGGCATGTTAATATGAAGTTAAAACCCTTAGAGTGCGATATGATAGTAGCTACTCCTACCGGAGATTCCTTAGTAGCAGAGAGTGTTTGTAGAGATTGTGATATTGTACTTGGGGGTAGATCCTTTCCAGTTAGTTTGATGTTGTTGGATCTATGTGATTTCGACATTATACTGGGTATGGACTGGTTAGCTATGCATTATGCCGTAGTGGATTGTTTTCAGAAAGAAGTCAAGTTTAGTTCAGTTGGAGAGTCAGATGTAGTATTCCGAGGAGAGCGTAAAATGCTTCCATCCCGTATCATATCAGCTATGACCGCCAGAAGAATGTTAAAGAAGCAATGTGCAGGTTATTTGGCTTATGTGATAGATTCGTCCGAGAGGGAGACTCAGCTAGAAGATATTCCTGTGGTTGCAGAGTTTTCTGATGTGTTCCCAGAAGATCTTTCAGGTTTACCTCCGGATAGAGATATTGAATTTGAGATTAATCTGATGCCGGGAACAGCACCAATTTCCAGAGCACCGTACAGGATGGCACCTCCAGAGTTGAAGGAATTAAAGGTTCAGTTGGAAGAATTGGTAGACAAGGGTTTTGTTAGATCCAGTGTATCTCCTTGGGGAGCACCAGTGCTCTTTGTTAAAAAGAAAGATGGCAGTATGAGATTGTGCATTGATTACCGGGAATTGAATAAGGTGACTATTCGGAATCAATATCCTTTACCGAGGATCGACGATCTGTTCGATCAGTTGCAAGGTGCAAGGTTGTTTTCTAAGATAGATCTGAGATCAGGGTACCATCAGTTGAAGATCAAGGGAGATGATATTCCTAAGACTGCCTTCAGGACGCGTTATGGACATTATGAATTCTTGGTTATGCCTTTCGGGCTAACCAATGCCCCAGCGGCATTCATGGCATTGATGAATCGGGTGTTCCATGAATTTTTGGATAAGTTTGTCATAGTGTTCATTGACGATATATTGGTGTATTCGGGCAGTAGGGAAGAACATGCTGAACATCTGAGACTAGTTTTACAGACGTTAAGAGAGCAGCAATTGTATGCAAAGTTCAGCAAGTGTCAGTTCTGGTTGAATGAAGTTTCATTTTTAGGCCATGTGGTTTCAGCTGATGGGATTAGTGTTGATCCTCAAAAGATTGAAGCGATTGTGAACTGGAAATCGCCTACAACAGTAACTGAGGTTCGGAGTTTCTTAGGTTTGGCAGGTTATTATAGGAAATTTGTCGAAGGATTTTCTAAGATTGCCATTCCTTTGACGAAGCTCACCAGAAAGGAAGCAAAGTTTGAGTGGTCAGAAGCCTGTCAGAAGAATTTTGACGAATTGAAAACAAAATTGACTACAGCTCCAGTGCTTACTCTTCCTTCAGGAAATGAAGGCTTTGTGGTGTACAGTGATGCTTCGAGGCAAGGTTTGGGTTGTGTTCTGATGCAAAATGGAAAGGTGATAGCTTATGCTTCTAGGCAATTAAAGAAGCACGAGCAGAATTACCCAACCCATGATCTAGAGTTGGCCGCAGTAATTTTTGCACTCAGGATTTGGAGGCATTACTTGTATGGAGTTCGATGTCAGATATTTACAGATCACAAGAGCCTTCAGTATTTGTTCTCCCAAAAAGAGTTGAATATGAGACAGAGGAGATGGTTAGAGCTGCTCAAGGATTATGATTGCACCATAGAGTACCATCCCGGAAAAGCAAATGTAGTAGCCGATGCATTGAGTAGGAGACCCTCCAGCTCAGTAGCTCATTTAAGAGCTGGGTATCTTCCATTGTTAGTAGAAATGAGATCTTTGGGAGTTAATTTGGAAGTAGGAAATTCAGGTGCATTGTTAGCTACTTTCCAAGTTCGACCGGTACTCGTGGATAGAATCCGAGAGTTGCAGATTCAGGATCCTCAGTTAGTCAAGATCAAACAAGAAGTAGAGTCAGGCCAGCAGGGAGACTTCTCAGTCAAGGATGATGGTATGTTGAGGATGAGACAGAGGCTATGTGTTCCAAATGTGACGGAACTCAAGAAAGAAATTTTAGATGAAGCTCACTCCTCAGCATACGCTATGCATCCGGGAAGTACGAAAATGTATCATACCTTGAAAGAGCATTACTGGTGGAAAGGTATGAAGAGAGAAATAGCTGAATTTGTGTCAAGATGTTTGATTTGTCAGCAGGTGAAAGCCGAGCACCAGAGGCCATCAGGACTTCTTCAGCCACTTTCCATTCCAGAGTGGAAATGGGAGCGTATTACTATGGACTTTGTGGTAGGACTTCCTCGAAGTCGAAATGGTTATGACAGTATTTAGGTGATAGTAGATCGACTTACGAAGTCAGCTCATTTCCTACCTGTCAGAAGTACTTATTCCCTGGATAGATTGGCTAAGTTGTATGTCGATGAGATAGTAAGATTGCATGGGGCTCCAGTGTCAATCGTATCAGACAGAGATCCGAGATTTACATCCCGATTTTGGCCTAGCCTCCAGAAAGCATTAGGTACTCGATTACATTTCAGTACAGCATTTCATCCGCAGACAGATGGTCAGTCTGAGCGTACCATTCAGACTTTAGAGGATATGCTCAGATCTTGTGTGATAGAGTTCAAAGGAAGTTGGGATTCTCATCTGTCCTTAATCGAGTTTGCCTATAATAACAGCTATCAGGCTAGTATCGGTATGGCACCGTATGAAGCACTTTATGGAAGACGGTGTAGGACACCGATATGTTGGGATGAAATGGGTGAGAGAAAGTTGATTGGACCCGAGCTTGTTTAGATGACTACAGATAAAATCAAAGTTATTCGGGACAATCTGAAGATAGCCCAGGATCGTCAGAAAAGTTACGCAGATAAGTGTAGGAAGGATTTGGAGTTCCAGGTCGGGGATAAGGTGTTCCTACGGATATCTCTATGGAAAGGAATAATTCGTTTTGGGAAGCGAGGTAAGTTAAGCCCTCGGTATATCGGTCCCTATGAAGTGATTGACAGAGTAGGTGAGGTAGCATATCGACTTGAACTGCCAGTAGAACTTTCCAGGATCCATAATGTATTTCATGTCTCGATGCTCCGTAAGTATATAGCAGATCTTTCGCACGTGTTGTCAGAGCAGCCAATGGAACTCAAGGAGAACCTATCTTATGAGGAGACCCCAGTTCAGATTCTTGATAGGAGAGATCAGGTTCTTCGCAGTAAAGTTATTCCGTTGGTTAAAGTGTTGTGGAGGAATCATGCAGTGGAGGAGGCCACATGGGAGCACGAGGAGCAGATGCGCAGTCAGTACCCGCATCTTTTTGAGACAAGTATATTTAGATAGTCAAGTTTTGAATTTTCTAACTTAAGAAAGTATCAAGTATGTTTGATAAATTCTAGTGCTGAAATGCATTGCATGGAAGTTGTGTAAATTTTGAGGACGAAATTTTTATAAGGAAGGGTGAATTGTAAAACCCAAAACCGCGTTCGTCGAAGGGCGAAATATTTTTCCGATGGATCGCATCCGATCGGAAAAATATAAATATCGAGTCCGAAAATAATTGGAATAATTATTTTCGATTTAGAGAAATAAATTCGAGTTCGCAAAGACGGGTTCGGAATTTATAAATTATTCCAAAGGCGAAAGCGATTAAAAAACAGATTCCAGGACGGACGGACTGAAACGGAATCCGAGCTTGGAATTAAAAAGCAAGAATGCATGAAATCCACTTAAGTTATTGCATGTTGTGACACATGTCACACATGCAAGAGAAGAGCCATTTTTTTTTAATATTGGTAGTTGGAATTGAAGAAAGAATGAAGCAAATAACAAGCTCGGTCAACAACTTATTATAGCAAAAATAGAATCCAAAGAGAGAATAATGAGAAGCTATCATCCGGTCTCCATAAAGAAAAACAAAGCTTGCATAAGGCAAGCACCCGATCATCATTCTTGCCTTCAAGACAAACCGAATCCAAAGCAAGCCATCTGTCAACTCCTTCTTCTCCATTTCAACCGAATCCTAAGCAAGTAATCTGTCAACTTCTTCTTCATTTCATTTCAAAACAGAAACCAAGTGAGAGTTGAGAAACGTGTGTGCTGCTCGTGGAAGAAGTTATCAAACCGAGAGAGAGTGTGAAAGAGAGAGAGGTGCAGCTCGTGCATGCAAGCAAAGGTGGACTGAAGAGCTGAGCTGCCGTGAGCTGAGGAAAGCTTGCTGTTGATGTAGTTGCTGCCGAGTTTGAGTTGAAGCTGTCAGCTACTATCTTGGAGAAGAGTTGCTGCCCTGCCATTGTCACCATGAAGCACCAGCTGCTGCTGAAAGGAAAGCTTGCTGTCTGACCGTGAACAAGGAAGACAGCTGCTGTCTTGAAAAGCTGCTGGCGTGAAGAACTGATGGCGTGAGGAAACCAGGTGCTGCTGTGTTGTCACCGTGAATCAAGTGCTGAAGCCGTGCTCGAGCTGCTGTCGTCGTGGCTGTTGACGTTGCTGCCATCATCACTGCTATCACATTGCTGCTCTGCTGTCTTGCTGCATGGACTGAGGAGCTGAAGTTGTTGATCCAGGTGCTGTCAGCTTGAGTTGCTGTCGGTGAAGGGAGCTGCTAGCGTAAAGGTGCAGCTGCTGCTGTGGATCAGAGCTGCCGTCGCTGCCTTGTGCTGGCGTGAGGTGTCGAAGTCAGCTGCTGTCAACGCCAAGTGCTGTCGCCGTGCTGTCTTGCTGCCTGGTGCTGCACGAGCTGACCAGCTGCTGTCACCTTGCTGCCGTGAGCTGTCCAAGCTGCTGCCAAGCTGTTGGAAGTCAAGCTGTGCTCAAGTTGCTGCCGTGAGCTGTCCAAGCTGCTGCCAAGCTGTTGGAAGTCAAGCTGTGCTCAAGTTGCTGTGGTGAGCTGTCCAAGTTGCTGCCGAGTTGTTAAGTCAGGCCAAACATCTTTCAGACAGGAAGTAGAATAGCAACAAGAAAGGATAGCTGGCTGGTGGAAGAGACAGCTTGCTGCCACGAGAGTTTTGTCGTCGTTCGAAAGCCGTTTCGAAGCGGAGAACAGCTCGCTTCTTGGGTAAGTGCTGCCCATTTTCTTGGTTGAATCATTTTGAGTAATTAGGAATGTGATTATGTGATTAGAGTTGAGATAAATTGATGATATTATGTTTGGAACTAGGATTGGGAACCTCGTTAGTGCGGAGGTTCGCTCGTTGGTGTTGCGATTGTGTTTTTATCATTGATCGTGTTCGTTGTGTTTGATGTTATAGGCTGTTATGAGATGTGTAGGGGCTGTTGAGTAACACTTTTAGTTTCGCATTCATTGTTGTGGAAATTAGTCCGTATTAAAGTGTTTTAAAGTATCGGATAGTCGTTCGGATATTTAGAAATCGTTTCCGAGCGATTCGGTTGATTTTTCCGTGAATGCGAACGTTGTTAGTTGTGATTTTCGTTGTCGGATATAAAGAATTGTGAATGTTATCTCGTTGCCCCAAGATTGATATTAAGCCCGTTAAAGTGTTTAAGTAAAGTTACGAGCTGTTATTAACGATAAGTTTAAGCGGAAACAAAGAAATCGCGCGAAACGCGTAAAATCGATAAATCGCGAGGATTAGTGAAATCGCGTAAGCTTTAAGTTTGTCGTTTAATTTCGAATCTTTTATTTAGTGAATTCATTAAAATCTGATTTTGATGATGTTACATTAGATTCGAATGGCATAGTTGTCGGTTCTATAACCGCAAAGTTTCGAATATTTTTAAGTCACGATATCGAATCGGTTTGAAATAGTTTTTACGTGCGAATATGAATTATCCGTTTTGTTATCGTGCGAGGATAGTCACTTGAATTATTGTGTTTATAAATTCTCGTATGGCTTAAAGTTTAGTTGCGCACAAGTTATGTTTTAACGACATCTCGATCGAAATCAATTGTAGGTGAATCGGGAATCGAACGAGAGCCGTAGCGGGAAACGGTGATAAGTATTTTGGAAGCAAGTTGTGAGTGTAGATTTTTAAAAGTTTTCATACATTCTATTATTGAATGCAATTACTTTTAGCAAGTTAAATGTTTTGAGCTTTGAGTAAGAGTTTATAGTTTTCAGTAAATTGATTATAAATGCATGTATATTTTAAATAAGCTATGCTTTGAATATGTTTATATTCTTCAGTAAAGTAATTGAGTAAGTTGAAATTATATACATGCATAGAGATAATATTTGTGAAAGTAATTTTTGCGATATTATAGCATATTGCCGAGATTTCATTTTATATATGCCTATGGTTTACCCTAGCCCCTAAGATTACACCCGGCCGAAAGTATTCCATACGTGTACGGTAGTTGGGGGGAGTTACTAACTTTGGGGGGATCGAGTCTGTCAGTCACCCTCTGCACGTATGGGATAGTGTAGATCTGCCTGATGTTGGAGGGATTCGCGATCCCAGAGTTGTATCCACATCTGCGACTACACATGGTGAGAGTTCCCCTATCCTAGTGGCGTGTTTTCGCACCGTCACGAAGGACAAGATTTCCCTGGGTTGCCAGATAAGGCTAGTAAGAAAAGTAAGAAGAGTTTTAAGAAAAGTTTGATAAATAACTTTCATAGTTTTTTTTAACGAGTTTACAGTTTTCAGGAAAAGTAAGTAAGTAATAGTTTTCCAATCTATTTTTGGGAGGAATAGTATTTTAAGCAAAAGTATAGTTTGTGATAAACTTACCCACTCACTGAGTTATTCTCACCACTGTTTTCCTGTTTTCTTAAAAACCTCCCTCAGGTGCAGGTGCGAGTAGCGCGGTTGACGTATCTCCTTCGGACGGACAGGCCACGGACCGGCCAGCTAGACACGCGTGACCAGATTGCACTATTTTCTAGCATAGCATCATGTATTGTATTTAATATCATTTTTCAGATTCTCTAGTTTTGTAAATATCATGCATGTCATTTTTAAGATTTAATTCAAGTACTTCCGCTTAATTGCATGATTATGAGTTTGAAAATGGCCGGAGGCCTATTGATTATAGAAATTGTTTGTGAATACAATTATACAGGTTTTACGAGATATTTTACAGGGTGGAATTTTAGAAAAACAGCCGTTGTGCTACCGGTTTTCTGTGAAAATCCTATTTTCATAAAGTTATTTTCAACGAACAAAATTTCCACTCTTTTTCAGAATCAAAAGGATTTCAAGTATTTTAGCAAAGAAAAGAGGCTTAGCTTCACGGGAACTTTCCAGTCAGAGCAGATCTCGACTGGGGAGCCACCGTGGGGTTGCCGGGCAGGTCGCCTAGCTAGTAGTTAGAAAGGGGCCTGTCAGCGTTGGTATCAGAGCAAAGTTTTTAAATGCATTACATGATTTCTAAGCATTTACATAGTAAATTTTTCAAACCTCATACATTTTATGACTAAGTATCTGGTTCAAGTGCAGTGAGTCATGCGTCACGTCGGTCGTCCGCGTAAAAGGAGAGCCGCTGAAAATGCTCCACCTCCTGCTCCAGAAATAAGGGAGCAAGTAAATGAGTCTGTCAATGATCCGCAGCCAGGGGTTCCAGTTGAGCCACCAGCAGTAGAACCTGAGCAGGATCCGATCGAGAGATTAGCCCAGGTTATCCAAGGGCTAAGGCCTCGTGCACCAAGCGCCATCGTTGAGAGGGCAAGGAAACTTGGTGCCGATGCTTTTGACGGAACAGGTGGTCCAGAAATTGCAACAGAGTGGTTGGATAATACTGAAAGAGTGTTGGAACAGATGGAATGTACCGATCTCCAAAAGGTGTCAATTGCTTCATTCTTACTTCGAGCGTCAGCTAGAGATTGGTGGGATTCCGTCAAGCGAAGAGCAATCGAACAAGTCACATGGGAAAAGTTCAAAGAAGAGTTTAATGAGAAATTCTACCCCAGGGCATACAAAGACGCAAAGATTGAGGAGTTTTACAGTCTTGTACAGGGTAACATGACAGTGGAAGAGTATGAGAGGAAGTTTACTGAATTGTCTCGAGTGGCACCGTTTATAGTTAATGATGAGATAAACAAGTGCCATAAGTTTGTGCAGGGCTTGAATCCGAAAATCAAGGCATATGTGGTAGCTGCAGAGCATAGAGAGTATGGGCGGTTAGTTGAAGCAGCTTTAAGGGTAGAAAGGACAACAATAGGTGACAAAGAGCAAACGCAGAAATTGAAGCGCAGTCAGGGATCAGGTTGGTATTCAGGAGGCTTCAACAAGGCACCGAAAACTGGAGACAAGTCTAGATGGTTAGGTAGCAAACAGCGAAGTCAGGGAGTCGCGTTTAGTCAGAGTTCAGTCAAACCTCCATCAGGACCCCAAAGCAGAGGTAATACTCAAAGCATAGAGCCGTGTAAGAAATGCAATAGGACACACCGAGGAGAGTGTCATATGGGTATCACTGGATGTTATCGTTGTGGTAAAGAGGGACATTATATGTCTGAGTGTCCGCAGAGAACAAGAGGAGCCAGTGGGTCAAGACCGTATACTCAAGGGCAGTCTAGCGGGGGTCAGTCGCAGGATCAGAGAGGTCCACAGATGAGAGGACCAGGGACTACAGTTCAATCCGGAAGAGGTGTTGGGAGAGGTTTGCCACCCAGAGGACAGTCAGGGAGACCTCGTACTCAAGCCAGGGTGTTCGCGGTAACGCAGCAAGATGCTGAAGCTACACCAGAGGTGGTGACAGGTACTGTAATAGTTTTCAACTCTGATGCTCATGTTTTAATAGACCCTGGTGCTACGCATTCTTTTGTTTCTAAAAGTTTTGCAAGGCATGTTAATATGAAGTTAAAACCCTTAGAGTGCGATATGATAGTAGCTACTCCTACCGGAGATTCCTTAGTAGCAGAGAGTGTTTGTAGAGATTGTGATATTGTACTTGGGGGTAGATCCTTTCCAGTTAGTTTGATGTTGTTGGATCTATGTGATTTCGACATTATACTGGGTATGGACTGGTTAGCTATGCATTATGCCGTAGTGGATTGTTTTCAGAAAGAAGTCAAGTTTAGTTCAGTTGGAGAGTCAGATGTAGTATTCCGAGGAGAGCGTAAAATGCTTCCATCCCGTATCATATCAGCTATGACCGCCAGAAGAATGTTAAAGAAGCAATGTGCAGGTTATTTGGCTTATGTGATAGATTCGTCCGAGAGGGAGACTCAGCTAGAAGATATTCCTGTGGTTGTAGAGTTTTCTGATGTGTTCCCAGAAGATCTTTCAGGTTTACCTCCGGATAGAGATATTGAATTTGAGATTAATCTGATGCCGGGAACAGCACCAATTTCCAGAGCACCGTACAGGATGGCACCTCCAGAGTTGAAGGAATTAAAGGTTCAGTTGGAAGAATTGGTAGACAAGGGTTTTGTTAGATCCAGTGTATCTCCTTGGGGAGCACCAGTGCTCTTTGTTAAAAAGAAAGATGGCAGTATGAGATTGTGCATTGATTACCGGGAATTGAATAAGGTGACTATTCGGAATCAATATCCTTTACCGAGGATCGACGATCTGTTCGATCAGTTGCAAGGTGCAAGGTTGTTTTCTAAGATAGATCTGAGATCAGGGTACCATCAGTTGAAGATCAAGGGAGATGATATTCCTAAGACTGCCTTCAGGACGCGTTATGGACATTATGAATTCTTGGTTATGCCTTTCGGGCTAACCAATGCCCCAGCGGCATTCATGGCATTGATGAATCGGGTGTTCCATGAATTTTTGGATAAGTTTGTCATAGTGTTCATTGACGATATATTGGTGTATTCGGGCAGTAGGGAAGAACATGCTGAACATCTGAGACTAGTTTTACAGACGTTAAGAGAGCAGCAATTGTATGCAAAGTTCAGCAAGTGTCAGTTCTGGTTGAATGAAGTTTCATTTTTAGGCCATGTGGTTTCAGCTGATGGGATTAGTGTTGATCCTCAAAAGATTGAAGCGATTGTGAACTGGAAATCGCCTACAACAGTAACTGAGGTTCGGAGTTTCTTAGGTTTGGCAGGTTATTATAGGAAATTTGTCGAAGGATTTTCTAAGATTGCCATTCCTTTGACGAAGCTCACCAGAAAGGAAGCAAAGTTTGAGTGGTCAGAAGCCTGTCAGAAGAATTTTGACGAATTGAAAACAAAATTGACTACAGCTCCAGTGCTTACTCTTCCTTCAGGAAATGAAGGCTTTGTGGTGTACAGTGATGCTTCGAGGCAAGGTTTGGGTTGTGTTCTGATGCAAAATGGAAAGGTGATAGCTTATGCTTCTAGGCAATTAAAGAAGCACGAGCAGAATTACCCAACCCATGATCTAGAGTTGGCCGCAGTAATTTTTGCACTCAGGATTTGGAGGCATTACTTGTATGGAGTTCGATGTCAGATATTTACAGATCACAAGAGCCTTCAGTATTTGTTCTCCCAAAAAGAGTTGAATATGAGACAGAGGAGATGGTTAGAGCTGCTCAAGGATTATGATTGCACCATAGAGTACCATCCCGGAAAAGCAAATGTAGTAGCCGATGCATTGAGTAGGAGACCCTCCAGCTCAGTAGCTCATTTAAGAGCTGGGTATCTTCCATTGTTAGTAGAAATGAGATCTTTGGGAGTTAATTTGGAAGTAGGAAATTCAGGTGCATTGTTAGCTACTTTCCAAGTTCGACCGGTACTCGTGGATAGAATCCGAGAGTTGCAGATTCAGGATCCTCAGTTAGTCAAGATCAAACAAGAAGTAGAGTCAGGCCAGCAGGGAGACTTCTCAGTCAAGGATGATGGTATGTTGAGGATGAGACAGAGGCTATGTGTTCCAAATGTGACGGAACTCAAGAAAGAAATTTTAGATGAAGCTCACTCCTCAGCATACGCTATGCATCCGGGAAGTACGAAAATGTATCATACCTTGAAAGAGCATTACTGGTGGAAAGGTATGAAGAGAGAAATAGCTGAATTTGTGTCAAGATGTTTGATTTGTCAGCAGGTGAAAGCCGAGCACCAGAGGCCATCAGGACTTCTTCAGCCACTTTCCATTCCGGAGTGGAAATGGGAGCGTATTACTATGGACTTTGTGGTAGGACTTCCTCGAAGTCGAAATGGTTATGACAGTATTTAGGTGATAGTAGATCGACTTACGAAGTCAGCTCATTTCCTACCTGTCAGAAGTACTTATTCCCTGGATAGATTGGCTAAGTTGTATGTCGATGAGATAGTAAGATTGCATGGGGCTCCAGTGTCAATCGTATCAGACAGAGATCCGAGATTTACATCCCGATTTTGGCCTAGCCTCCAGAAAGCATTAGGTACTCGATTACATTTCAGTACAGCATTTCATCCGCAGACAGATGGTCAGTCTGAGCGTACCATTCAGACTTTAGAGGATATGCTCAGATCTTGTGTGATAGAGTTCAAAGGAAGTTGGGATTCTCATCTGTCCTTAATCGAGTTTGCCTATAATAACAGCTATCAGGCTAGTATCGGTATGGCACCGTATGAAGCACTTTATGGAAGACGGTGTAGGACACCGATATGTTGGGATGAAATGGGTGAGAGAAAGTTGATTGGACCCGAGCTTGTTCAGATGACTACAGATAAAATCAAAGTTATTCGGGACAATCTGAAGATAGCCCAGGATCGTCAGAAAAGTTACGCAGATAAGTGTAGGAAGGATTTGGAGTTCCAGGTCGGGGATAAGGTGTTCCTACGGATATCTCTATGGAAAGGAATAATTCGTTTTGGGAAGCGAGGTAAGTTAAGCCCTCGGTATATCGGTCCCTATGAAGTGATTGACAGAGTAGGTGAGGTAGCATATCGACTTGAACTGCCAGTAGAACTTTCCAGGATCCATAATGTATTTCATGTCTCGATGCTCCGTAAGTATATAGCAGATCTTTCGCACGTGTTGTCAGAGCAGCCAATGGAACTCAAGGAGAACCTATCTTATGAGGAGACCCCAGTTCAGATTCTTGATAGGAGAGATCAGGTTCTTCGCAGTAAAGTTATTCCGTTGGTTAAAGTGTTGTGGAGGAATCATGCAGTGGAGGAGGCCACATGGGAGCACGAGGAGCAGATGCGCAGTCAGTACCCGCATCTTTTTGAGACAAGTATATTTAGATAGTCAAGTTTTGAATTTTCTAACTTAAGAAAGTATCAAGTATGTTTGATAAATTCTAGTGCTGAAATGCATTGCATGGAAGTTGTGTAAATTTCGA
Organism: Dimocarpus longan; assembly: GCA_022984855.1. Classification (NCBI taxonomy): domain Eukaryota; kingdom Viridiplantae; phylum Streptophyta; class Magnoliopsida; order Sapindales; family Sapindaceae; genus Dimocarpus; species Dimocarpus longan. The sequence continues at coordinate 15,147,864 of CM041015.1, read as the reverse complement.
GGACGAAATTTTTATAAGGAGGGGTGAATTGTAAAACCCAAAACCGCGTTCGTCGAAGGGCGAAATATTTTTTCGATGGATCGCATCCGATCGGAAAAATATAAATATCGAGTCCGAAAATAATTGGAATAATTATTTTCGATTTAGAGAAATAAATTCGAGTTCGCAAAGACGGGTTCGGAATTTATAAATTATTCCAAAGGCAAAAGCGATTAAAAAGCGGATTCCAGGACGGACGGACTGAAACGGAATCCGAGCTTGGAATTAAAAAGCAAGAATGCATGAAATCCACTTAAGTTATTGCATGTTGTGACACATGTCACACATGCAAGAGAAGAGCCATTTTTTTTTAATATTGGTAGTTGGAATTGAAGAAAGAATGAAGCAAATAACAAGCTCGGTCAACAACTTATTATAGCAAAAATAGAATCCAAAGAGAGAATAATGAGAAGCTATCATCCGGTCTCCATAAAGAAAAACAAAGCTTGCATAAGGCAAGCACCCGATCATCATTCTTGCCTTCAAGACAAACCGAATCCAAAGCAAGCCATCTGTCAACTCCTTCTTCTCCATTTCAACCGAATCCAAAGCAAGTAATCTGTCAACTTCTTCTTCTTCATTTCAAAACAGAAACCAAGTGAGAGTTGAGAAACGTGTGTGCTGCTCGTGGAAGAAGTTATCAAACCGAGAGAGAGTGTGAAAGAGAGAGAGGTGCAGCTCGTGCATGCAAGCAAAGGTGGACTGAAGAGCTGAGCTGCCGTGAGCTGAGGAAAGCTTGCTGTTGATGTAGTTGCTGCCGAGTTTGAGTTGAAGCTGTCAGCTACTATCTTGGAGAAGAGTTGCTGCCCTGCCATTGTCACCATGAAGCACCAGCTGCTGCTGAAAGGAAAGCTTGCTGTCTGACCGTGAACAAGGAAGACAGCTGCTGTCTTGAAAAGCTGCTGGCGTGAAGAACTGATGGCGTGAGGAAACCAGGTGCTGCTGTGTTGTCACCGTGAATCAAGTGCTGAAGCCGTGCTCGAGCTGCTGTCGTCGTGGCTGTTGACGTTGCTGCCATCATCACTGCTATCACATTGCTGCTCTGCTGTCTTGCTGCATGGACTGAGGAGCTGAAGTTGTTGATCCAGGTGCTGTCAGCTTGAGTTGCTGTCGGTGAAGGGAGCTGCTAGCGTAAAGGTGCAGCTGCTGCTGTGGATCAGAGCTGCCGTCGCTGCCTTGTGCTGGCGTGAGGTGTCGAAGTCAGCTGCTGTCAACGCCAAGTGCTGTCGCCGTGCTGTCTTGCTGCCTGGTGCTGCACGAGCTGACCAGCTGCTGTCACCTTGCTGCCGTGAGCTGTCCAAGCTGCTGCCAAGCTGTTGGAAGTCAAGCTGTGCTCAAGTTGCTGCCGTGAGCTGTCCAAGCTGCTGCCAAGCTGTTGGAAGTCAAGCTGTGCTCAAGTTGCTGTGGTGAGCTGTCCAAGTTGCTGCCGAGTTGTTAAGTCAGGCCAAACATCTTTCAGACAGGAAGTAGAATAGCAACAAGAAAGGATAGCTGGCTGGTGGAAGAGACAGCTTGCTGCCACGAGAGTTTTGTCGTCGTTCGAAAGCCGTTTCGAAGCGGAGAACAGCTCGCTTCTTGGGTAAGTGCTGCCCATTTTCTTGGTTGAATCATTTTGAGTAATTAGGAATGTGATTATGTGATTAGAGTTGAGATAAATTGATGATATTATGTTTGGAACTAGGATTGGGAACCTCGTTAGTGCGGAGGTTCGCTCGTTGGTGTTGCGATTGTGTTTTTATCATTGATCGTGTTCGTTGTGTTTGATGTTATGGGCTGTTATGAGATGTGTAGGGGCTGTTGAGTTATACTTTTAGTTTCGCATTCATTGTTGTGGAAATTAGTCCGTATTAAAGTGTTTTAAAGTATCGGATAGTCGTTCGGATATTTAGAAATCGTTTCCGAGCGATTCGGTTGATTTTTCCGTGAATGCGAACGTTGTTAGTTGTGATTTTCGTTGTCGGATATAAAGAATTGTGAATGTTATCTCGTTGCCCCAAGATTGATATTAAGCCCGTTAAAGTGTTTAAGTAAAGTTACGAGCTGTTATTAACGATAAGTTTAAGCGGAAACAAAGAAATCGCGCGAAACGCGTAAAATCGATAAATCGCGAGGATTAGTGAAATCGCGTAAGCTTTAAGTTTGTCGTTTAATTTCGAATCTTTTATTTAGTGAATTCATTAAAATCTGATTTTGATGATGTTACATTAGATTCGAATGGCATAGTTGTCGGTTCTATAACCGCAAAGTTTCGAATATTTTTAAGTCACGATATCGAATCGGTTTGAAATAGTTTTTACGTGCGAATATGAATTATCCGTTTTGTTATCGTGCGAGGATAGTCACTTGAATTATTGTGTTTATAAATTCTCGTATGGCTTAAAGTTTAGTTGCGCACAAGTTATGTTTTAACGACATCTCGATCGAAATCAATTGTAGGTGAATCGGGAATCGAACGAGAGCCGTAGCGGGAAACGGTGATAAGTATTTTGGAAGCAAGTTGTGAGTGTAGATTTTTAAAAGTTTTCATACATTCTATTATTGAATGCAATTACTTTTAGCAAGTTAAATGTTTTGAGCTTTGAGTAAGAGTTTATAGTTTTCAGTAAATTGATTATAAATGCATGTATATTTTAAATAAGCTATGCTTTGAATATGTTTATATTCTTCAGTAAAGTAATTGAGTAAGTTGAAATTATATACATGCATAGAGATAATATTTGTGAAAGTAATTTTTGCGATATTATAGCATATTGCTGAGATTTCATTTTATATATGCCTATGGTTTACCCTAGCCCCTAAGATTACACCCGGCCGAAAGTATTCCATACGTGTACGGTAGTTGGGGGGAGTTACTAACTTTGGGGGGATCGAGTCTGTCAGTCACCCTCTGCACGTATGGGATAGTGTAGATCTGCCTGATGTTGGAGGGATTCGCGATCCCAGAGTTGTATCCACATCTGCGACTACACATGGTGAGAGTTCCCCTATCCTAGTGGCGTGTTTTCGCACCGTCACGAAGGACAAGATTTCCCTGGGTTGCCAGATAAGGCTAGTAAGAAAAGTAAGAAGAGTTTTAAGAAAAGTTTGATAAATAACTTTCATAGTTTTTTTTAACGAGTTTACAGTTTTCAGGAAAAGTAAGTAAGTAATAGTTTTCCAATCTATTTTTGGGAGGAATAGTATTTTAAGCAAAAGTATAGTTTGTGATAAACTTACCCACTCACTGAGTTATTCTCACCACTGTTTTCCTGTTTTCTTAAAAACCTCCCTCAGGTGCAGGTGCCAGTAGCGCGGTTGACGTATCTCCTTCGGACGGACAGGCCACGGACAGGCCAGCTAGACACGCGTGACCAGATTGCACTATTTTCTAGCATAGCATCATGTATTGTATTTAATATCATTTTTCAGATTCTCTAGTTTTGTAAATATCATGCATGTCGTTTTTAAGATTTAATTCAAGTACTTCCGCTTAATTGCATGATTATGAGTTTGAAAATGGCCGGAGGCCTATTGATTATAGAAATTGTTTGTGAATACAATTATACAGGTTTTACGAGATATTTTACAGGGTGGAATTTTAGAAAAACAGCCGTTGTGCTACCGGTTTTCTGTGAAAATCCTATTTTCATAAAGTTATTTTCAACGAACAAAATTTCCACTCTTTTTCAGAATCAAAAGGATTTCAAGTATTTTAGCAAAGAAAAGAGGCTTAGCTTCACGGGAACTTTCCAGTCAGAGCAGATCTCGACTGGGGAGCCTGAGGTCGCCTAGCTAGCCCAGGCAGTTGAGATCTGCTCTGACTGGAAAGTTCCCGTGAAGCTAAGCCTCTTTTCTTTGCTAAAATACTTGAAATCATTTTGATTCTGAAAAAGAGTGGGAATTTTGTTCGTTGAAAATAACTTTTTGAAAATAGGATTTTCACAGAAAACCGACAACACAACGGCTGTTTTTCTAAAATTCCACCCTGTAAAATATCTCATAAAACCTGTATAATTGTATTCAAAAACAATTTCTATAATCAATAGGCCTCCGGCCATTTTCAAACTCATAATCATGCAATTAAGCGGAAGTAACTTGAATAAATCTTAAAAACGACATGTATGATATTTACATAAAATCCTTAACTCAAAATAATATTTTTCAAAACTAAAGAATCTGGAAAATGATAGTAAATACAATACATGATGTTATGCTAGAAAATAGTGAAATCTGGTCACGCGTGTCTAGCTGGCCTGTCCGTCCGAAGGAGATACGTCAACCGCGCTACTCGCACCTGCACCTGAGGGAGGTTTTTAAGAAAACAGGAAAACAGTGGTGAGAATAACTCAGTGAGTGGGTAAGTTTACATAAACTGTACTTTTGCTTAAAAATACTATTCCTCCCAAAAATAGATTGGAAAACTATTACTTACTTACTTTTCCTGAAAACTGTAAACTCGTTTAAAAGCTGCGAAAGTTATTTATCAAACTTTTCTTAAAACTTTTCTTATTTTCTTACTAGCCTTATCTGGCAACCCAGGGAAATCTTGTCCTTCGTGACGGTGCGAAGACACGCCACTAGGATAGGGGAACTCTCACCATGTGCAGTCGCAGATGTGGATACAACTCTAGGATCGCGAATCCCTCCAACATCAGGCAGATCTACACTATCCCATACGTGCAGAGGGTGACTGACAGACTCGATCCCCCCAAAGTTAGTAACTCCCCCCAACTACCGTACACGTATGGAATACTTTCGGCCGGGTGTAATCTTAGGGGCTAGGGTAAACCATAGGCATATATAAAATGAAATCTCGGCAATATGCTGTAATATTGCAAATTAACTTTCACAAATACTATCTCTATGCATGTATATAATTTCAACTTGCTCAATTACTTTACTGAAGAATATAAACATATTCATAGCATAAACTTTAAAGCTATACATGCATTTATAGATGATAAACTGAAAACTATAAACTTTTACTAGAATCTCAAAACCTTTTACTTGCTAAAACTGATTGCATTCAATAACAGAATGTATGAAAACTTTTAAAAATCCACACTCACTACTTGCTTCCAAAATACTTATCACCGCTTCCCGTTACGGCTCTTGTTCGATTCCCGATTCACCTACATTTGATTTCGATCGAGATGTCGTTAAAACATAACTCGTGCGCAACTAAACTTTAAGCCATACGAGGATTTATAAACACAATAATTCAAGTGACTATCCTCGTACGATAACAAAACGGATAATTCATATTTGCACGCGAAGACTATTTCAAACCGATTCGATATCACGACTTAAAATATTAGAAACTCTACGGTTATAAAACCGACCACTATGCCATTCAAATCTAATGTAACATCATCAAAATCAGATTTTAATGAATTCACTATACAAAAGATTTGAAACCAAACGACAAACTTAAAGCTTACGCGATTTCACTAATCATCGCGATTTATCGATTTTACGCGTTTCGCGCGATTTCTTTGTTTCCACTTAAACTTATCGTTAATAACAGCTCGTGACTTTACTTAAACACTTTAACGGGCTTAATATCAATCTTGGGGCAGCGAGATAACATTCACAATCTTTTTATAATCGACAACGAAAATCATAAACTAACAACGCTCGCATTCGTGGAAAAATTCAACCGAAACGCTCGGAAACGATTTCTAAATAACCGAACGAATATCCGATCCTTTAAAACACTCTAATATTATCTATTTTCCACGACAACGAACGCGAAAGTAAAAACATATCTCAACAGCCCCTAACTTATCATGACAGTCCATATACCAAACTCACAACGAATACGATTGTTTACCAAATCATTCAAACAACCGAAACAACAAAACGAACGAACCTCCGCATTAACGAGGTTCTCGATCCTAATCCCAAGCATAATATCATCATTTATCTCCACTTTATTCACATGATTGCTTACTAATTACCAAAACGACTCAACAATAAAAATGGGCAGCGCTTACCTTACTAGTTTCGTTCGAAACAACTTCCGAACGATGACGAATTATTCGCGGCAGCAAGCTTCTTCTTCTACCAGCAACTGACGTCTTTTCTTGCTGTTCCACTTCAAGTCTGAATGTATAATTCACGGACAGACTTGACAGCAGCTCTGCACGGCAGTTTCAGCTCTCATGACAGCCTAGCAGCAGCAAGGACAGCGCCTGGCAGCAGCTTTCACAGTCAGGCAGCAGCAACAACGGCAACAGCCAGCAGCAGAACAGCTCCAGCTCGGCAGCAGCTCCCGTCCACGGCAGCGGCAGCAGGTCGCGTCTGGCAGCAGCAACCTCAACTCCACGCCAACAACAGCACAGCTCCTCAGGCCTGACAGTAGCTTACGGTAGCAACTCAGCTTGGCAGCAACTACATCCACGTTGACAGCAGCTCACCATCTAACAGCTACAGCAGCTTGCGACGACGGCATGACAGCAACGTGACAGCACAAAATGGCAGCACTTGGTCACGGTGACAGCACACAGCAAAGGCAGCAACTTAAGATGACAACATACAGCAGCAAGACAGCAGAGCAGCAATGTGATAGCAGCGATGATGGCAGCAACGTCAACAGCCACGACGACAACAGCTCGAGCACGGCTTCAGCACTTGATTCACGGTGACAACACAGCAGCACCTGGTTTCCTCACGCCAGCAGCTGTCTTCGTTGCTCACGGTAGCAAGTCAGCAATAGCCACAGCAACGAGACAGCAGCTTCCCTTCTCCGGCAGCAGCTCCTTCACGGCCACACCTGGTTCAACAGCAGCGACACCCCTTTCAGCAGCAGCTGGTACTTCACGGTGACAATGGCAGGGCAGCAACTCTTCTCTTGGTTGCATGCACGGTCTGAAGAGCTCATATCTGCCCTTGCATGTCTTCTTTGGTTTCAGATCTTCTCTTGAGATCTCTCTATCTCTCACACTCGAAACTCTCTTCTTGATAGCTCTCGGTCTCCTCCACTCACGAGCAGCAGCTCACTTCCTCTCTATTTCTCACTTTGGATTCTGTTTTGAAATGAGACCGAGTGATTGCCTCTTGCAAGCTTTGTTTGTCTTTTTTTTTTTTAAAACCATGTTTGACCGAGAGCAATAATCACCTCTTCTTTAATCAATTATCAACTTTAATAATATAATATTTTATACTAAAAGCCTTCCATGCATTCTAGCTTTAACTTCCAAGCTCGAATTCCGTCCGTCCGTCCGTCATGGAATCCGCTTTTGATTAAACCTCGGGTTTGCATTCTCGGAATTATTTAATAAATCTCGAATCCGTCTCACAAACTCGAATTTATTTCTCTAAATTGAAAATAATTATTCCAATTATTTTCGGACTCGATATTTATATTTTTCCGATCGGATGCGATCCATCGGAAAAATATTTCGCCCTCCGACGAACGCAGTTTTGGGTTTTACATATTTACTTGAAAATGAAATGTTTTGTGCATGAAAGGTTGGAAATAATGATGCTTATGTTTTAATGATTTATATGTGATATGTTTCATATTTCAAGTTTATGGAATGATAAAATTCAGTTTTGAATTATGTGGAAGGAAAGAGATAGAAACGGATAAGTTTAGGGACTTGACTGTGTATTAGTAAAGTAAAGGGCAACGTGATATTTGCCTAATTTTGACGAATAATCGAATGAAAAATAATGTTTTATAATGTACTTTTGATATTTTGATGAAACGATGAAAAATGATGATTAAAATTTAATACGTTTCGTTAATTATGAAAATTCTATTGGAAATGGAAATTGTTAAATTTTTGATAAGTAATAAAATTGAGAGGGGTCCGAGTAAACCTGAATATTGGTAGGTGGGGATTGGTAATTGGCATGCCAAAAAAGATAGATTAGCAGTACTGTGCCGTTACACCAAAACACAGTTTTCGATGGATGGATTATGAGAGACACTAGGTGTCTAATCCTAAAGTCGAAATAGATTGTAATATATGACCCGACGGATAGTCACCGAGTTACCGATATCGGGAAAGCCGTTTATTCTGACGGGTAGCCACCGAGTGGCCGATGCCAAGAGAAACCCATTTACTAGTCCAAGGTATCGTGTCAGAGTTTACGAAGGGTGTTGACAAATATAAAAGAAAATCGTGTCGATATGGTTGAAAATGACAATTATTGTAATTTATGTGTGCCTTAAGTTGTAATTTGAATTCTTTATAATTTATTTGTAAAAGTTTGAAAATTTGTGAAATATTAATTGACAACTTGTATTTTGAGAAATATTAATATTTTGTGAAAATTGTGTGGTTGTAATTGAAAATAAATGATTTTGTGTATTTTGTATGTATGATTATTAGTAAATTGATTAATTAATGAATTTTTGATATAAAGTTTAAAAATTGTTGTTAAAAATTGATTTTCAGTTTCACTAGTTATTCACTTTTTATTATGTTAAATTCTGAAACCTAAAAAAAAAAAAAAAAAACAACGTTGAAGTGTGAGTTTAGGTTGTTGTGTAATAAAATTTTATAATTTTTAAATCAAGTGTACATCCACTAAGTAGAAATACTTGGTGCGTTAAAAGTTTTATACGTAAGTTGAGACTTGGGCATAGTAGATAAAAACTAAAGAGAAGATATCTGCAGTAATTGTCGTGAGTCACATCTCTTCACCTTTTGGGTAGTTATTCTTTTAAGCATTATGTAATTTTGTTAACGTATATTGACACGCATGTATATATGTACACATATATATTCATTAGATTTTGTAAATAATAATTTATATAAATAATATAAAAGATTTTGGTATTTTGAAAGTGATTTTGTAAACAAATTTATTACTTTTCTTTTAATTGACAATTACTTTTATTAATATGATTTTTATTAAATGTTGTATTTATAAATGTTTGTGTTGTAAAGTGATTTTGGAGCCTGATGGAAGGTCTGAAATTGGAAGTTGAGAAAAGAAAATTTTGGAAGTGTTATCTTTTTTTTTCCTTGCATGTTTTTAAATTCTGGGTTTCCAGAAAAACAGAAGAAACTCTACTGAATATTTTTTTTTTTTAAATAATGGTACATTTATATATAACCAAAATGAATAAATCGATCAAGGTAACATCCTTCGACTCAATTTGGTGGAGGGTGTTACAATTGCATGTCAATTTGGAGAGGTAAGTGTAAACTTCCATGACTTTCTTGTGTGAAAATGATAGGTTTATATTTGTTAATGGACTGGTTGTGATTTTGTGTTTGGAGTTTAAAAATTTAAAGTCTCAAAACCATGGATGTTGTGTTGCATATGATGTTGGGTGTAAGATTTGAAGGAAAATTTGATGTTAGATTGCTTGTAGGTCTCGGACATGATAGGATTTATTGGCTTAAATTTTGTTTGATTATTTTGCCATGATATATGATGAGGTTATGATGGAATTTAGTGGTTTAACTTGAAGAAATGTGATGTTATACATGCATGTAGGTTTCGGGCAAGACAGGGTATCAAATTGAGTTGATTATCTTGCCATGAAATGTGATGTAATTTTTATGTGAATGCAAGTGTAAAAGCTTGAAAAAAAGTTGATGCTATATGCTTGTATGTAATTTGGCCAAAAGGAGATTAAATGGTTTAATTTGGTTTCAAATGAATTGAGTGAATTTCATGCAAGTAAATTTGTTAAAGTGTTGAATTTTTGGTGTTGAAATTAGAATCAAATTTTGGTATGCAAACCGCCATGATTTATTTATGAGTGTATTGAAGTATTAGAATATTATTTTTCAATAATTTGAATGGTTTTATAGGTTATTTTGATGATAAAATTGACATAAAATTGAAAGGAAATGTATTGAATATCAAATAGTCATTTCGCGACTAAATTTTTCATAATTGCACTAATGTGATGTTTGATGGGTCTAAATTGAATTTACACTATATTACGTGTGTTTGAGTATATTTGTGATGAGAAAAATTGAATAGGATTGATAATGTAAAAATTGGTGTATATTCGACCAATCAAGAGTAAAATGGTCCACAAATATGTTTAATGCAATGATGTGAAAATTGGAATTTAATTGAAGTGTTTTGCTTGCTTGAATGTTGAGAAAGTCGAATGGAATGTATATGCGAGTAATTAGGGTTGTTACAACTTGAAAAAAATATTTCGATATCCTTGTATAGTTAGAAATTTATGTGTTGATATGTGTATAAGTGCTAAATGGAAATCGCACTTGTATTAAAGTGTAGGTGAAGCGGCGAGCCAAAGGAGAGCATGAAAGAGTGATTATTATATTAGGAAGCAAGTTGTGAATGTAGATTTTTACAAAGCTTTTGTGAATTTATCAATTGTTTATTTATAATTGCAATATCATGTTTAGAATCCATTTTAATATGTTTTATCGAGTAGGCTTTTAGCATGTTATCATTTTTATTATAATGCATGTATAGTTTCTTAAATTTATGTTATAGATACATTTATTTTAGAAACAAAGTAAAGTAGAAAGTTTGAATGAAATATATGCATAGAAAAGATATGCTAAGAAATTTTGAAAGTTTAAGCTTTTACCTTAGAAAGCTTTAGGCTTTTGCCTTAAAAAAGAAGTATTTTAGCTATAAGTCATATACTAGAGAAACGAATGTTCACGTGACAGGCTCCTTTCCTTTATACAGCTAGGAAACCTGCCCGGTAATCCCACGGTAGCCTTCCAGTCGAGATCTACTCCGACTAGAAGATTCCCGTGAAGTTAAGCCTTTTTCTTTACTAAAAACCTTTTAAACTCTTTAGAATTTCTTTCAATGTCGAAATGAGTGAGAACTTTATCTTTTTTAAATTAACATTTGCAAAATAGGGTTTATAAAATTTCGACAGCACAACGGCTGTTTTTTTTTTTTAAATTCTACCTATAAAAACTTGATATAAAATTTATGCACTTTTAAAAATTACATTATCTCAACTTCTGGGCCTTAAGCCCTCTTTTCCTTTTCACAAATAGCCATAAACATGCTTTCAATTCAAAAGAAAATTCGAAAATCATTGATCTCAGATAGAACAGTGTGCACACATGATTTAAATTATAATACAAAAGCATTAGTGTATATGTCTTTCAAAATAATGTTTACAAAACATGCATGAAGACTTAAAAATTATAGATGTACAAGATATTTCCAAAATGACCTAGTGCAGTAGCGTCACGTCCTCAGCCAGCCTGCACGTTCAACGAAATTCTTTCTACTAGATGGCTCTTACTTGCACCTGGGGAGGATTTTATTAAAAGCAAGAAAAAAGTGGTAAGTCTTTAACTCAGTGAGTGGGTAATTTTTATAAACTGAGATAATTGCTTTTTAATATATGTTTCCTCCCAAAATAATTTTGAAAACTAGAAACTTGTTTCAAACTGATAAAATTGTAAATCTAGTATATAAATACTTTTGCTTAAGATTTAATAATAGTTTCGTAATTGTAAATCTTTCTCACTTTCTAAATATCACATTTAATGACGTATTTTTCTTTCTATAACTTGTCATACAAGGTAACCCAGTGAAACTTATTCTTCGTGACGGTACGGAGACAAGCCACTAGAATTTAGGGAACTCTTACCATGTGCAATCGCAAATACGAGAAACTCTGGGATCGCGATTCCCCCTAACATCAGGCAAATCTATACGATCCTATATGCGTAGAAGGTGACACACTGACTCATACCTCCCAAGTTAATGATTACCCCCATCTTGCCATACACGCATAAGGTACTTTGGCTGGGTGTACTAGGGATTAGGGTAAACCAAAGACATTCGAAATCTTTTCAATGTGCATAAAATTTATGCTTAAAACTTTTATATTCACTGAGCATGAAAACATATTAATCAATCTCGTAAATGTTTTATTATCTAGTTTACGGTTAATAACTGAAATACTTTCTTTCTAAGGTAAAAATCTAAAACTTTCAAGATATCCTTAGCATATATTTTCTATACATGTATTTCATTCAAACTTTTTACTTTACTTTACTTCAAAAATAAATACATTTATATCATACATTTAAGAAATTATACATGCATTAGGATAAAAACGATAATATGCTAAAAGTTTGCTCAATAAAGCGTAATAAATCGGATACTAACATAATATCGCATTTATAAATATTCAATTGATAAAATGTATAAAAACTTTATAAAATCCACACTAACAATGTAAGCCCCTGTATTCGATTTTATGTTTCCTAGCTTTAGAAAATTAAATTATCAAATAAAAAGGGCGAAATGGTCATTTAGTGAATAAGAAATATAAATGGATGACAAAGTTGTAAAACTTTAGTTTAGTGAATTTAATAATTCAATTTTATGAGAAATAGGAATGACTTAAAAACCACTTATGTTTATTAGAAAATAAAATGACCAAGGACAATATGGTAAATTAGGATAATAAAAGTAAGTCAACAAGGACATAGGGGTCATTTTTTTTAAAAGCTTTCCATAAATATAGTGGGATATGGTGTTACACGGGTAACACTTAACAAAAATTTAAAAGAAAAAAAAAAGAGAGAGTTGAGAGAGAGCAAGTAATAGGCGGCAACAACAAGAAAAGGAAGATACCAAGCAATTTGTCATCATTTCTCAAGCTTCTAATTCATCTTCATAGTTAATTCAAAATTAAGACATCAAGTCTCAAACACAAATAAGGTAAGATATCCATGTCTCTACAAGTTTTGATGGTAGTTAGAGTTGTGTAAAGTGTAATGTTGGGTGTAAAACCCAAAACCGCGTTCGTCGGAGGGCGAAATATTTTTCCGATGGATCGCGTCCGATCGGAAAAATATAAATATCGAGTCCGAAAATAATTGGAATAATTATTTTCGCTTTAGAGAAATAAATTCGAGTTCACGAAGACGGGTTCGGAATTTATTTATTATTCCAAAGGCGAAAGCGATTAAAAAGCGAATTCCAGGACGGACGGACGGAAACGGAATCCGAGCTTGGAATTAAAAAGCAAGAATGCATGAAATCCAATAAAGGGAATGCATGTGTGTGACACGTGTCACACATGCATTGGATGATGAAAAAAAAAAAAGGGGAACAATATCATAGTTAAACAAACGGTAACCCATTATGCATTCAAAAACAAAACCGAAATCATCATTCGGTCAACAAAAATTTTTATTATTTTATTCATTCCAAAACCGAATCCAAGCCAACAATCCGTCAACTTCTTCTAAACCAATTTCAAAAGCAAAAGGAGAAGTGAAGCAAGCAAGAAGAAGGAAACGGTCAAGTAAGGGAGTGAACCGTGAGCCAAGAGAGAGAGAGACCGAGAAGGGAGAGTGAGCTAGATTGTGCAAGCTGCTGCCCGTGCATGCAAGCTGGAGGAAGTTAGTTTGAGGTAGTGCTGCTGTCCGTGACTTTCAGCAAGGAGAAAGTGAAGATCTCGAGCTGGAACTGTTTTGATGCTGGCATAAAGCTGAAGCTGTTGAACCAGGTGCTGCAACGTGAAACAAGAGCAGCAGCTGTTCGTGGAAGAAGAAAATGAGCATGAGCTGAGCGGTGAAGAATAGGAGAAGAAGTGCTGTTCGAGGAAGCTAGAAGCAACCAGATCTGGACGTGATCTGGTGCATGCAAGGAAGAAGGAAGCGCGGGCAGAAGCTAGCTGGTGCAACCCGTGAAAAGAGAAGAGAAGCTGCTGCTGGAGGCGTGGAAGTGCTGCTGTCGTCCTCGCTGCTGCTGGCGTAAAACTTCTACTGCACTGGCGTGAAGGTTGCTGCCAACAGTTGCTGTCACCGTCCCCAAGAGTTGCTGTCGTGCTGCCTTTGCTGTCTGGACGTGAAGGTGGTTGCTGCTGACGTGAAGTACAGCTGCTGCCATTGTCGCCGGTGAGAAGCTGCTGGCGTGAAGGAGTAGTTGCTGCTTGGACTGAAGAGCTGAGGAAGCTTGCTGCCATGAGTGTTGTCGCCATGCAGTCTTGCTGCCGTCGCTGAGCTTGCTGTCACCAAGTTCTGTCGCCGTGCTGTTCTGCTGCCTGGTGCTGCACAAGTTGACAGCTGCTATTTTTCAAATCCAGTTGATGCAAGGAGAAGACAAGAGCAGATCTGAATCATCTAGGCACATGCAAAATCAGATTTGAGACTTTCTGCCCTTGCATGCAAGCTGAGGAGATTCTGCCAAGTTGAAGCTATCGTGAGCTGTCCAAGCTGCCGTTGTCCAAGCTGTTGAGCAATTGTTAAGTCAGACTAATCAGTATTCAGACCTAAAAGGAAGCAAAGCAAGTGAAGTCAGTGGCTGGTGGAAGAAGAAACTTGCTGCCACGAGTGTTTTCGTCGTCGTCGCAATTGCTCGAAAGTTGTTTCGGAGCGAAACTAATAAGGTAAGTGCTGCCCCATTTCCATTTTGAAAGTGTTTTGAGTAATTGGTGAGCATCCATGTGATTAGAGTTAAGATAAATTGATGATAATATGTTTGGGTTAGGATTGGGAACCTCGTTAGTGCAGAGGTTCGTTCGTTGATGTTGCGATTGTGTTTTTATCATCGATCGTGCTCGTTGTGTTTTGTTTATGGACTGTTATGAGATGTGTAGGGGCTGTTGAAATATGTTTTTAGTTTCGCGTTCGTTGTCGTGGAAAATAGATAGTATTCGAGTGTTTTAAAATATCGGATATTCGTTTGGTTAGTTAGAAATTATTTCCGAGCGTTTCGGTTAGATTTTTCTACGAATGCGAGCGTTATTAGTTTATGATTTTGTTGTCGATTATAAAAAGATTGGGAATGTTATCTCGCTGCCCCGAGATTTTTATTAAGCTGTTAAAGTACTTAAGTTGAAGTTTGGATAATTTTTCAATCGCGCGAAACGCGTAAAATCGATAAATCGCGATAATTAGTGAAATCTCGTAAGCTTTAAGTTCGTCGTTTAATTTCGACTCTTTTGTTTAGTGAATTCATTAAAATCTGAATTTTTATGATGTTACATTAGATTCGAATGACATAGTTGTCGATTCTATAATCGCAAAGTTTCGAATATTTTCTAGTCACGATAACGAATTGGGTTGAAATAGTTTTCGCATGCGAATATGAGGTTTCCGTTTTGTTATCGTGTGAGGATAGTCATTTGGATTATTGTGCTTATAAATCCTCCTATGGTTTAAAGTTTAGTTGCGCACGAGTTATGTTTTAACGACATCTCGATCGAAATCAATTGTAGGTGAATCGAGAATCGAACGAGAGCCGTAACGGGAAGTGGTGATAAGTAATTTGGAAGCAAGTTGTGAGTGTAGATTTTTAAAAGTTTTCATACATTCTATTATTGAATGCAATTACTTTTAGCAAGTTAAATGTTTTGAGCTTTGAGTAAGAGTTTATAGTTTTCAGTAAATTGATTATAAATGCATGTATATTTTAAATAAGCTATGCTTTGAATATGTTTATATTCTTCAGTAAAGTAATTGAGTAAGTTGAAATTATATACATGCATAGAGATAATATTTGTGAAAGTTAATTTTTGCGATATTATAGCATATTGCCGAGATTTCATTTTATATATGTCTATGGTTTACCCTAGCCCCTAAGATTACACCCGGCCGAAAGTATTCCATACGTGTACGGTAGTTGGGGGGAGTTACTAACTTTGGGGGGATCGAGTCTGTCAGTCACCCTCTGCACGTATGGGATAGTGTAGATCTGCCTGATGTTGGAGGGATTCGCGATCCCAGAGTTGTATCCACATCTGCGACTACACATGGTGAGAGTTCCCCTATCCTAGTGGCGTGTTTTCGCACCGTCACGAAGGACAAGATTTCCCTGGGTTGCCAGATAAGGCTAGTAAGAAAAGTAAGAAGAGTTTTAAGAAAAGTTTGATAAATAACTTTCATAGTTTTTTTAACGAGTTTACAGTTTTCAGGAAAAGTAAGTAAGTAATAGTTTTCCAATCTATTTTTGGGAGGAATAGTATTTTAAGCAAAAGTATAGTTTGTGATAAACTTACCCACTCACTGAGTCATTCTCACCACTGTTTTCCTGTTTTCTTTAAAATCCTCCCTCAGGTGCAGGTGCGAGTAGCGCGGTTAACGTATCTCCTTCGAACGGACAGGCCAGCTAGACACGTGTGGCCAGATTGCACTATTTTCTAGCATAACATCATGTATTGTATTTACTATCATTTTCCAGATTCTCTAGTTTTGAAAAATATTATTTTGAGTTAAGGATTTTATGTAAATATCATGCATGTCGTTTTTAAGATTTATTCAAGTTACTTCCGCTTAATTGCATGATTATGAGTTTGAAAATGGCCGGAGGCCTATTGATTATAGAAATTGTTGTGAATACAATTATACAGGTTTTATGAGATATTTTACAGGGTGGAATTTTAGAAAAACAGCCGTTGTGCTGCCGCTTTTCTGCGAAAATCCTATTTTCATAAAGTTATTTTCAACGAACAAAATTTCCACTCTTTTTCAGAATAAAAAGGATTTCAAGTATTTTAGATAAGAAAAGAGGCTTAGCTTCACGGGAACTTTCCAGTCAGAGCAGATCTCGACTGGGGAGCCACCGTGGGGTTGCCGGGCAGGTCGCCTAGCTAGTAGTTAGAAAGGGGCCTGTCAACGTTGCTACTAGCTCAATTGGTACCCACTTCTCTAAGAATTTGGTATTAAGCCCCTGGTGCCAGGTTCGAGAGGTGGGGGAGGCGAAAGAAAGTCCCTAGGGGAGGGAACAGTACCTAGTGAGTGGGTGAGAGGGGCAAACCTGGGGTAGCCCGAGGGACCCAGTATAGGCAAATCCCAGACCCCACAATTAAAA
Source organism: Dimocarpus longan (assembly GCA_022984855.1). Taxonomy (NCBI): domain Eukaryota; kingdom Viridiplantae; phylum Streptophyta; class Magnoliopsida; order Sapindales; family Sapindaceae; genus Dimocarpus; species Dimocarpus longan. The sequence continues at coordinate 15,131,094 of CM041015.1, read as the reverse complement.
AGGCGCCTTTTATTGTGGGGTCTGGGATTTGCCTATACTGGGTCCCCTCGGGCTGCCCCAGGTTTGCCCCTCTCACCCACTCACTAGGTACTGTTCCCTCCCCTAGGGACTTTCTTTCGCCTCCCCCACCTCTCGAACCTGGCACCAGGAGCTTAATACCAAATTCTTAGAGAAGTGGGTACCAATTGAGCTAGTAGCTCAATTGGTACCCACTTCTCTAAGAATTTGGTATTAAGCTCCTGGTGCCAGGTTCGAGAGGTGGGGGAGGCGAAAGAAAGTCCCTAGGGGAGGGAACAGTACCTAGTGAGTGGGTGAGAGGGGCAAACCTGGGGCAGCCCGAGGGGACCCAGTATAGGCAAATCCAGACCCCACATTGGGCTTGTGACATGATGATGAATTGGATTGTTTCTTTAGAATATTATTCATAGAATTTTGTTGCAATTTCATGCCTTAGTATGGGATAAATGAAAAGGAAGCTTAAACAATAATTAGGCATGTGTATAAAGATAGCTAGGGTTTTGTAAGTAAAATCAAAGTGATGATTAAAACATGGTTATAGTCAAAGTTTTATTGTAGATCAAGTGTTTGATGAAATGATGTAGGAAAAAAATAATAAATAGCATGAGAAATTAAAAGAAACTATGATTGTGTGTGTGTAAGTGAGGGTCATGGCCATATGAGAGATGTGTAATAACATGTTGTTTTGACTTAAATAAGCTTAGATTCATGCAAGATAAATGTTAGAAAAGCATGTAGAAGTGATAGGATTTCAAAGAGAGAAATATAGAGGTAACTTGGAAATCCCGAGCTTGATAAAGGGTCTGGTGAGACCTGACCTATTCTCGCTTAATTTGGGTTTTTCTAGACCTCAAAACATGCCTCGGGAACATAGCAAACCATAGGAATTGGAATGGAATCATTCCGATAAAAATTGACGAAGTTATGGCCAAAATAATGCGCATAGAAAGTGTCATAGAGTAAAAGTGGAATCCCGAGCTCAAACCATGAGCTAGAGAAAACCTGACCAAGTCTGACATGTATGGGGATGTTCTACACCTCAAATGATGCCTAGGAGTCATAGAAAACCATAGGTTTTGGAACGGATCGAATCCGATAAAAAATTGCGCAGGTTATGTGCAAAATAATGCCGTTAGAGAGTCGATAGGTGAAATAACTATGCGAATGAAATTTTTATTACATGAAATAAGTTTAGATGATCATAATGAGGTAAATGAAGCTTAGATATGAAAGAAAAACTACCGTCGCTAATCCGAAACGAAAAAGTGCATAAAACGCACACTAAAAGTGCCCAAAAATGTGCGTTTTCTTAGATTTGACATAGTAAACGATAGAATTTTTCAACGAAATTTGACGTGTGACCAGAATGTGAGATAAGTGAACCATAGGAAGAAGAATGAAGGAAAACGGAGCCCCGAGCAGTGAGCTGTCATGCATTCTGTTATGGGCTATCGATTGAGCCTAAAAATTTGATTTTTCGTTTTGAGCCTCTAATAATTATATGGACAGCATGGGGCTATTCCTAGGAGTCTAAAAGTAAGACTATTGTAAGGAAATTAGAATTTGAGAGTCTCGGTTGAGTTAAAATCGAGTCGAAAAAGTTATAGCGTAACGGGTTTTCAATAGGTTGATTTATATTGAAAACTCTAATGTTACGTTTTATTTGAGTAAAATATAATGGGAAATTAATGTGTAGGTGACGAGCACGCAAGCGAGGCACGAGAGGCTCGTTGAGATCGTTGCATTTATGCGGATTGAGGTAAGTATTACATCACTTACACTAGTTCAATTGTAATTTCAATTATTTTAATTGTTGCTAAAGAGTTTTATAAAATAACTTTCTGATCGTAAGTTTGGTTTAAGTAAAAACCTTGGAAGAAAGGAAATTTTGTGCTTTTTACACATAAGAGAAAAAGAGTTGTAAAAACCATGTGTAATCCCTTGATTCTTAGAGTATATATCGATACGTTGTGACGTAGTAAATTCCACACGTAGTCGAGTATATTGAGAGCTATTGGCATTACATTGCGAAGTAGAAATTCCGCATGTAGTCGCCAAAATCTGATTTATGGGCACTATGGTTGCGATGAAGAAATTCCGCACGTAGTTGCTAGAATTATAAAAATTTAGTACTACAAATGCGATGAAGAAATTCCGCATTATAGATGTTTACAACTGAGATAATTTTACCCCACTCGGGCGAGGAAGTAAATTCCGCACGTAGTGGTCTAAATACTATAGTAGCTTCAAGATGCACATGGTTGTTTCATAAGAAATAGTTTGCAAAGATTAACCTTTAAATATTTCTTTAAGTTATGCTTTACTATGAACTTGAAAGGGTTGTATTATTATGTAACGAACTAACGATTTATTTTGTCGTGTAGCTCGCTTGTTTTATCCAGAATAATTATAGGTGATTTTGTGGCCGAGGAAGCGACGTTCCACTTATAGGTGGGGATGAATGAATGGACTATGTGAATATTAAATATATTTTGAGATTGTTGTAAATGTTATTATCTAAATGATCGCATGTTTGATATATGAATGTTTGACAGATTGTAACTTATACTTAAATATGTATATATAAAATTGTACATTCACACTTATTGCAGAATACACATGATATATCTGTATAGGTTGTGATACCCATGGAATATGTATACATGTTGTGAATGGTTGGATATGAATGTCATATGACATGTATGGATGTGAAATTTAATGTGACTTGCATGTTTGTGGAAAAATCGAAGTTGGCTGGTGATTTCTATAGTTCGAAGTGTGTTTATTTTACAGGTAAAATTTGGAAAATGTTCAATTTTATGCCGTTATGCTGCTGAATTTTTTTTATAAAAGTAATTCACTCCTAACCAATTTAAAGAAAACTGAGTTACTAAGTTTTAAACGAGTAAACCGGTTAAGAAAGTTAGGGTTCGCTTCTCGGATTAATTCGATCTGACGAGTCGGGTTCGATAAGTCCGTTGAAGTGCCCGGCAGGATCCTCCAGACAAGAGCATAGATAAGGTCTGGGAAGGGTCGTGTCAAACAACTTGCTTTATAATTTAGCAAACCACTCTTTCACGCCTTTTTACCTACACTTTAATACAAGCGAAATCCCTTTAGAACTTACTCACGCATTAACATATAAACTCTAACTACGCAAGGATATCGAAATATCATTTTTCAATTCGTAAGGGCTCTAATTACTTGCATAAACATTTCACTCAAATTTCTCAACATTCAAGCATGCAAAATACTTTAATTAAGGTCCAAATTTCACATCAATGCATTAAACACATTTTGGACCATTTTACATTTGATAGGCTGAATATGTACAAATTTTTACACCATCAATCCTATTCGATTTTTCGCATCGTAAATAAACTCAAACACACACAATATGGTGTAAATTTTAATTAAATCAATAAAACATTATAATGATGCAATTACAAAAAGTTTGGTCGCAAAATAGCCATTTAACATTTAATGAGTTTCTTTTCAATTTTCATGTCAATTCATCATCAACACAACCCATAAAATCATACAAACCAACCAAAAATAATTTTCTATCACATTAACATCACCTTGGCCGAATACATAGTATGTTAATATACCAACTTTGCTTACATAGTATGTTAATATACCGACTTTGCTTTTCATTTCAACATCAAAACTTGATATTTAAACACATTTGCATGTATGTAAAATACTTAAATAACTCAAACTCAATTTGGGTCATTTCCACGCAACCTTGACCGAATCCTATATACAATATATCACCAATGTTTCCTTCAAGTTTTACATTTACATTCACACCAAAATCACACCAAATATCATGGTAACACAATCAAAATCATTTTGAACCATAAAAACCTCTTCATGGCCGAGAACTACATGAAATCAAACATCAATATTTCATTAATTTTCACACCAAACTCATATGCAATTCAATCTCCACACTATTCAGGTCTCAAGTCCTAAAACTCAAACATAATATCACAATAATCCATCCATTTTCTCAACAAAATCATGGAAACTTAGAGCTTATCTCTTGAAATCAACTTAGGATGGATGGAACTTGTTCCTAGACATGCATGCAACCTTGATGGACTTGAAAATCTCTCAAAAATCACCTTGAAACCTCAAAAATAGTTGCTGCCGTCCTTAGTCATGAGTTCCCTTCAATCTAAATGGCTTGCATGTGTTAAGATTGCTCAAAATTGGCCTTTCATCCACCATGCATGGCTACTGTCCTCCTTGGTTCTTCTTGCTTCCTTTTAGCCAAAAACAACCCTCTCTTTCTTTTCATAAGATCGAATGCACTCTTTTTGTTTCTCTCTTGTTTCACTCTTGCAATTCTCTCAAAAATGGCTCTCAAAAACCTCAAACTAGGTGTTGTATTCAAGTTTCTCTTCTTGGCAGCTCACACTCCTCCAAGATCGAAATACACCTTTTTTAACCATGAGGTTTTCTTTGTTTCATCTTTCATATTTTTCTTCTTTCAATTTCTTATATATATGCATTCGATTTTCATGACACTTGTCCTAATGCATGGGTTCATTGTGTTATTTGTCCTAACTTTTCCTTCAATGTGTGACACTTGTCACACATGCTCTCCACTTATTGCTTTTCATGCTTTCTTGCTTTCCGATTCCATATTTGAAATCATTTCTAATCCATCTGAGAATTATATTATAATGCAATTTCACATCTGAAAATTCTAATTGAATTCGATTACATGTTCGGGCATTTAAAATTATTTTATTTCTCTCTAAATAATCGGAAGGGCATACGTACAATATTAAAATCGAAAAAGATATTTTCGTCCAAAAAGTGTTCGGATCACTTACAATTTATCCGAATGGACTCATTTTTTATCCGTTTAAATTTTCTTTAATACTAATATTAATTTCGAAACTTTTGATTGGTGATGTTCACTTTTCAAAAATTATTATTTACACGGACACTTTCCGTTTGAAGATACTATTCATCATAAAAATAAATTATTTTTCAAAAACAAAATTTTGGGTTTTACATTATGAGCAAAGATCAATATGCTTTCAAGTCAAGTTAAAGAGAAAAGAAAGTTTTAAACATATTGAAAGGTTTCAAATGCTTTGGGTTTATCCGGCTGTAGTATCATGTGCGTGTATGATAGATTGGTTAGGAGAGTCACTAACTTAGGGTGATTTGAGTTAATGTGTCACCCTCTGCATGTATAGTAGTGCAGATCTACCTGATATTATGGGAGGAATCGCGACCTCTGAGTTCCTGCATTGGCGACTACACAGGTAGCATTCCCTAGTCTTAATACCGTGAAGTGTAGATGTACAGTCACAGAGGATAAATTTTCCTCGGTTACCTTGTAAGGCAAGCTTAAAAAAGAAAGGCACGACATTAGACGTGAGGTTTAGAAAAAAGAAATTTATGCTTTATGAATTTATTATCAAATTTCAAGTAGAAATATTTATGTGTTATATGCTCGATTTACAGTTTTTAACAGTTCAAAATAAATTACTAGTTTTTCAAATTATTTTGGGAGGAGAAATATTTTTAAAAGCGAATATTATAGTTTATAAAGTTTACCTACTCACTGAGTTGAATACTCACCACTCTTTTCATATTTTTATAAAAACCCTTCTTAGGTGCAGGTGTGAGCCAGCAATCAGAATGAGCTCTGCCAAACGTGCAAGTGGGCTGAAGACGTGATGCTACTGTACTAGTTTTGTAAACCCTTAATTCTATTTACGGTATACTAGTATCACTCCAGTAGTAGTCTTTAAAATTGAATTTATTTTCACATCACATGTAGGATGTCGATTAGAGAACCCAAGAGTATTAGAAAGTGATACGGGAGAGTTTAGGGTGAGATAAGCTCACAATCAAAGTCAAAAAGTTATAAAATTTTATCCAATGAGAATTAGCCAAGTGTAATAGAAAATGTGGTGTTTAGTGAGCCAATTGGAATCTTTTGGTTGGTGGATGAAATAAGTGGATTATAAAGTGACAAGTGGATCACTTAGAAGTAATCTTATCCACTTAGGGGTTAAGACAAGATTAAGCAAAGTTCAAGGGGCTAAATTATAATTAAAAGTCTTCATGCCATTTCTTCACTTCATTTCACGCCTAAAATTCGAGAGAGTGAGGGTGAGAGTTGTCGTCCAAAGCAAGAGAGGAAACAAAGGTATTCCAAGCCATTTTATTCAAGTATTTCATTACAAAATCAAAGTTTGCCATCAACTAAAGCTTCGTGTGTTCTTTTGAAGCAAGATTGAAGTGTAAAGAGGTGAGATTCTTGTATTGATTCTTCATAGATGACCTAGAAATCCATTTCTATCTTACTGTAAAATCTTAATTTGAGTTTAGGGATTGAATCTAGATTGGTTGATGATAGTTTTTGTATGATTATTGTGTTAGAAGTTGAAAGAAAAATGAGAAGTTTTGTGAGGGGAGTTCACGACCAAGCTAGGGCTTTGTGATGTTATTTTCGTTTTAATGTTTTGAGCTTAAATTTAGACATAATTGATGCTAAGAAACCTTATAGAAGTTATAGAATTAAGAAAACCAAAGTGTAGAGTCAATGGAGTGTTATTAAGCTTAGTTGAAAGGCATTAAGAGATTTCATGTAAAAGCCTATTTTTGATGCATAAAATGAATATGTTTGATTATATTTGAGTGAAAGAATGTTAGATATGAAAGAATTGAGCTTAATGCAAAAGTGAGGTAAAAATGTGCATGATAAAGTGTCGAAAAAATGTGGTTTTTGGCTAGAAACACTCATCCAACGGTGGTTTCTTTCTGAATTCGCTTCATGGCTGACCTAAACGCGAGTTGAGAAGATGATTGGAGTGAAAATGGAATGAAGAAAACCTAGGGATTTCTCCCTAGGTAACATTCGACCAAAGGGGGTCAAAAATGGTGATTTTTCGTTCTAAGCTTCAGAAAATTATTTCGAGCATGCCGGGATATTTCTAGGTGCTAATAAATATGATTCATAAAAAGAAATTAGAATTCAAAAACCTCGAATAAATTAAAACCTGATTGCGAAGGTTTAGATGTAAAAAGGCTTATATAAAATTAGTTGTATTAGAAACTATTTATAGCTTTGTATTAGTGAGTTTTGTAATTCTAAATGAGTATTTGATGTTTTAGAGTGAAAGCGGAAAGTATCGGAGGCTTTCGGAGGGGAATCGTCATTGATCAAAGGACGTTTCATGAGTAGAAATATAACTTTCCCAAGTGTAGTTGTTAGGACCAAGTTCTTTATGCTTAAGAATATATATAAATATCGATAAATACGTCAAATGTGATTGTATTTTTAAAATATTCCACCGTTGTGAGAAATTTTTTTATGTGATGTAAGTGAACAATTATGAGTCTAATTGAATGTTTATGAGGTTAATTTGATGAATTGATAAGTGTGGAATATTTTAGAACTATTATTGAAAGAAATAATGGTTAATATTATCGATATTACAATCGTTATGGAAATTGACGGATTTAACGTATTTATTTTTATGGGATAAAATTTTTATGAGTAATATAAGTGATGAGGATTAAAAGAGGTTATTAGGAAGTGTTAATTATAGATTAAAAATGAGTATGGACATGATTGAAAATGGATAAGTGAAGTTCATAAAAATAGTAATAAAAGAGGGGTGTAAGTGCAAAATTTGGATTGAAAGTTAAGCTGGCATAATTGAGGAAAATTGAGGGGTGTTTGGGCAATATGTTAAGCAAATAATTGTGTCTTCTTCCAGCTCAGATCTGGCACAGCAACCAAACTCCAGCAGACCCGAAAACAGCCGACAGTAGAACCGAAGACCTCTCTCACTCGGCGATCTCTCTCGGCCACCAAGTGCAGCAACAAGACCAATCATCTAAGGGGTTTCTTCACGGTCAGATGGAGGCTTGAAGAAGCAAGATGAGTATATGATTTCAGCCCAGAAAAACCAGATCTGAAAGTGAAGAAGTCAGACCAGAAAACGGGAAGAAGCTGAAGTCGCGCGGGCTGTTGACGAGCTGTAGACCGCGAGTAAAGAAAGGAGATTTCGGGTGAGCTGAGACCAGAAAAAGATGAGCTGAAAGCAGCCACGTGAAGCCAGCAGATGGAGGAAAAATGCAGGGGTAGGCGTGAAGAAGATGATGAACAGTAGGTAAGAGAAATATCTTGAGTTTGTGAGTTGTTTTCTTGAGTTGTTTGCTGTCAATTTCAAGAGTTATGGTTAATGTTGTTGTAGTTCAAGATTGACAAGCTGAAATGGAAAGAAATTGATGTCGTGAGAATCTCAGAGCAGCTGTGGATCTCAAAGACAAGTAAGTTATGTTGGGTTTAAGTGATTTTATCTCATAAAATGCTGAAATGGAATAGATGATTGTGTAAAGTTTGTGTGATGTGTATGTGCCGTGAGTTGAGTGAAGAGAAATGGGTGTGTTCTGTTCGACAGTAGGTGTTTGCGTGTGTATGGGTTGTATTTTGTTTAAATAAATGGAGATTAATTGATTATTAAGTGTATAAATGCATGATAGAATGTGATTACGTGTTGGAAATGGGAGAAAATCAAGAAAAGAGTTATACGTGTGCTTTCGACAAAAGTAAAGGGTAGTTGCGTGTAAGTGGAATTTGTGTGATTTTAAGTTGATTTATGGTTCTAAGTATGTTCTCGAATATGTATTTAAGGGTGATTAAGTCATAGATAACAAATTACATTGTATGGAATGCGTGTAATACTCAAAGGTAACCATGTGGATGTATTACATACAAGCTGTCCCATTTGTATTTTATGTTATTTTGGTGGTTCCAAGTGTGTGTTTAAATGTATTAGGACATGGAAACATCATGGAAATGAATAGTAATGGTTAAATTAAGATAAGGGCATGTAACAGAAAGAATATTGCTTAATTAGTTTGAGAGATTGTTAAGGAAAATTCTATTGTCAATAGAGTTGTATTTGAAGAGAATTTTGAATAAAAGTTGGTGATTAAATTTTAGGTGAATTGGAAACTCTTCGAACGGAAACGGAGACGTGCAGGAGGTGAAGGAGGTTCTTTGAATTGAAAGTTAACAGACGGAAATAAGTTGTGAGTGTAAAACTATATATATATATGTTTTGTGTAAATATATATATATATGTTCTTTTAAGTATATATTTGCATATGTATATTTGATATATGTTTATGACTTGAATATACTTGTTTTGATTATAGAAATGTTTTAAGTTTCGATATAAGGTTTAAGGAAAAAGAATCAAGTGTTAAGGTTTTGATTTTAAGAAAAATCTTGACAAATCAAATGTTTATGGAAAGTATAAAAGAAATAGTTTTAGTTTTCAAAGGAAATGTTGTTTATAAAAGGATTTTTAGCCGATGGTTACCCTAAACCCTATCATGACTGAAATGACTGGATAATCGGCCGAGATACTTTAAATGTGTAAAGGTATGGGTAAAGAAATAGGTTACTAACTAAGGGAAGGGATAGAACTTGTAGGATTGCCTTTATACATTATAAAGTATTCTTATGACTGTTACCCTACGCAAGGCGTGATTTATCCGCAGCGTAGTGGTTTTATGACTGGAAATGGATCGTCCCGCCACCGTCGCTTTTAGGTCGGTTGGTGAATTATTCCCTGGGTTCCATTATTAGTGACTGAAATGTTAAAAATTGTTTCAAATGTATAATTATGATTTTTTATAATTGATAAATGAAATGAAATGCTTTAATTATTTATGTAAATGTTATGATTTTACTGAATGATGTTGAAAGGTATTTTGTTATTAAACTGTACACTCACTGAGCTATTTTTAGCTCACTCTTCCAAAATGTTTTAATAAAATTTTCAGGAACTGAGACTAGGGAGCAGTCTGAGCATCCTCTAGGGCAGTCGTAGGCGGCTTCCTTGTAGACGACGACGACTTGAAAATATGTATATAATTTTTGGGCTGTAAATATGTCATATTATGGTTTTGATACTTGCATCATTATTTTTGTATTGTATATATGTAGATGCATAATTAAACTTTGAACTACGAGGGCTTTGATCCTCTGTAGATAATTGAGGTACGTAGACGTTTGGGAGTACCCAAATTCAAGCCCAAAATATTTCAGAAAATATTTTGAATTGTACATAATGCATATATTTTGTTTTATGGATGAAAATGATTTTTATGAAAGTTTTTAAATGTTGTTGTGGTTAAATTATGGTGGACCTGAGGTCCTGAAAATGGTAGTGGAGAAAATGAATGAATTTTAGAAGTGTTAATGATTTTATTTGCAGGTTTTGTAAAATTGGGATGTTCGAAAAACAGAGAAAACTCTGTCCGTTTTTCTACAAAATTTTTAATGAAATAAATGGTTTGTTGGTTTTTATAGAAAAAAAAAAAATTTCCCACCACATTTTCTGATAGTTGATGAAAAGAATAAATGTTTTAATCGGGTTCGCTCCATAGATTCCTAAGTTAATTGTTTAAAGAAAAGGTTTTCGGAGTCCGTTGGAGTGCCGGGAGGGCTTCCCACGGATTCAAGAGGTTAAATCCGGGTTGGGTCCCTTCAGTAGTGTTGTTTAGATTTTATTCCATGGTTATATGCATTTATTTTATTATGTAACTGAATTGTGTATTATAGTTATACCAAGATTCTATTATGTGAATTTTTAATTGAGTATGTATTAAGAACTTATGAGAATTAAAGTTTTTAGGCTTTTTGCCTTTAAACGAGATTATTTGAGAATATAGAGAAAAAATATTTTATTATGTCGATGGTTTACCCTAGCCCCAGTTGAGTATCAGGCCAAGTACCCTATACGTATATGATAGATGTGAGAGAGTCACTATGTGGGACCCCTCTCTACGGGACAGGGCGCTAACTTCTGGGCCTCGACCCATCCTACTCACAAGGTGCTGTTCCCAGGGCAGGGTGCTACTAGCTCAATTGGTACACACCTTACTCTAAGAATCCATTTAACTGCAGGGGCTCAGGTTGTGGGTTCGAGTGGTGTTGATAGACCCCGATCTTAGTTTCCTCAGAAAATTCATTTTCGACGATCGAATGGAGAATAAAGAGTCCAAAAATAGTGCAAGAGGTCCAGTTAGAATTCGATTATATTTATAAGGCCCTGAGTATCGTATCAGGAAGAAATGAGAATTTTCAGTGAATAGTATTCGGATACAAATAAATAGTGATTATTTTTAAAAAGATCCGAAATTTTGTGTTTAAGATCGAATTTGGACCCGGTTATATTGTCAAGGGTCATGAATTTAGATTCGATGGAAAACAAAAGTTTTTGATGAATAGTATTTTTCGAACGAAAATTTCTAAATAAATAGTAAAATTTTAAGAAATTGACTTTAAGTGTTGAAAAGGTTTGAAAATAGCAGGTGAGTATGAAGAAACAGAAACGGATCAAAAAGAAGACCATTTGAATCAATTTTAAGCGATCCGAATAAAATTACGATATTGCACTTTTGAGAAATTAATGGGTTTTAATGAGTTTAAATCCAATTGAATTTTTTTCGAAGCATGAGATTGATAGATAAGACACCCAATTAGAGTATTTTATGGTCAATTTAAAGATTAGATGACCATGAAATATTTTCAAAATATTTTTTGGTCAAAGTGAAATTAGATCATAAAAAGGGCAAAATTGACATTTTAAGTTAAGTATGCTGGATCACACATGAGCCTAATATGAGAAAGTTTCAAGGAGTATAACCCAAGTGAATGGGAATGAGTTAAAAAGAATGGGCATAAAAATTGAGTATTTAAGCTATAAATACGTATAAAAAGATATCGGTTTATTCGACCGGATTTCGGTTAGAAACATTTCCTTTATCAAGTATATATGAGAGGTATTATGCCTAAATTGAAGTTTATAAAGTCAAATTGGTCATAAGATATGTGTAGAATATTTGTGAAATATTTTTCAGAAGGATTAGGTATTGAAAGTTTTATTGAAATGAAAACTCGAATTTATACACCAAGTGTAAGCCCTCACCCAGATTTATTATTTTATGGTATTAGAAATCTTTGAATTGAGTTACGGTCAAATCGTATGCCTCCAGGAGTGTTATTTGAGGTTTATTATCTTTTCGTATCGCAAGTTGGATGTCGTTTGGTTGACCCCGATGCGATAAAAAAGTGACTAGGAGTGATTTACGTGTTAATCAAGTGATGTGAGCTCATGGAATAAAGTAAAAGATATTTTAATTCAACCAATGAGAAATGAGATAAGTGACTTTTAACATTAGTGGCTATGGATGTGACACGTGTCATCCATTGATTGGTTGAAGAAATAAGTGGACTAGAATGTGCCAAGTGGACCAATAGAATATAAAATTAGTTATTTTTGGGCACTAGTGAGATTATTGAAAGTTTGAGGTTAATAAATGAAGTTTTCTTGAGGGATTTTTTAGTAAATGAGCATTAAAATATATATATGTTGATTTTGTCTCATTTGAGACATTTTTTAGTCGTGAAATAAGAGAGAAACGAGAGAGAATTCGAGTGAGAGCCGAGAGAGAGACCGTGAGCGATGCCGAGGAAGAGAGGAAGAAGAGAAGGAGATTCGATCCGATTTTCGACGCGATTTCTTCACGAAAGTTATTCCTCGTCATCTCTCCTAGCTAACCCAACAAATTTAAAGCCAAAAGGTTGCCTATTTGGTGAGTTATTTCAGTTTAAAGATTGATATTTTATATAAAACTCATTTTTATTTTGGTTTGATTTTCGAATTTGAGTTTAGGGATGTGTGAGGATAATTTTGGTGTGATTTTGGAGTGATTTGGTGGAAGATAAATAGGAGAAAAAGAGAGGGAAAGTCGTGGTAAAAAAAATGGGTTTTTATGGAATTTTATTTCGTTTTCGATTCTAAGGTATTAAATGGATGTTTTAAAGGTTAGAGAATAATCTTTTGAAGTTAGATTTTGGAAACGAAAAGTTTAGGATCGATTTCGGAGCTAAATGGACGAGTTGAAGGGCGGTTTTCGAAACCCTTCAAAACGCGTTCGTTTAACGTTTGAAATAGTTTATTTAATCATAGTTGGGTGTTAGAACATTAGAGGATTGATTTTTGAAGTTGTCGGAAGTCCGAAGCGAAAAGTAATTTTCGTTAGTAAGCGAATCCGGTTGATTTTCATTCCGAGTTTTCGACGATGAAATTGAGTATACTAAGGTATTCCTAGGGAAAAATAAGTAGAATTCATGTAGAGAAAATGGATTTTGAAAATCTCGATTGAATAGAAATTGAGATCTGAAAGTTTAGACGTTAAAGAGTAATAATAGAGATAAATGAGATTTTTATTGATTTTGAATGTTATTTGAATAAGTTAAGTGACCCTAAATGGATATTTGATGTTTTAAGATAAAAACGGAGAGTTCCAAAGGCATTCGGAGGAGGATCAGATTCTATTCGAGGACGTGTTGTGAGTGGAACTACAAGTTTTAATATTTATATTTTCTTAAAGTGTATTTTAAAGCTAAAAGAATTTATTATAAATAGTTATTCATTTATTAATTGAATTTATATTATAATTCTAATATAAAGATTTTAGTTTATTATTTATGTATATGAGAATGTGCTAGAATTAAAAATTTTAGGCTTATTGCCTTGAGACTTAAAATATTTTAGTGTATTAAGAAAAAAGAATTTTTAATAGCCTATGGTTTACCCTAACCCTAGTTTAGTACCCGGTCGAATGCCCAATGCCTGATACTGTAGATGAGAGGAAGTCAGTCAGTGAGATTTGAGTCTAGTCGACTCTTGTATGAGCGAGGCATGAGTGATCTGTATACACGTATAGGGTAGTGTAGTCGGTCCGCAGTGTGGGCCTGCTTTCGGCGACTACACATGGCAAATTCTCACTCCTAGTGGTTAGCCAGATTTTATATGCTGCCACGCCAGGAGTAGATATTCACTGGGTTACCATTTATGCGAGCATCAGAAAAGATTTTAACAAAAGATTTCAGAAAAGTATTTTAGAAAAAGATTTCTTAATGAGTTATAGAAAGAATTTTGAAATTATGATTTATGAAGTATTTCAGAAAAATACTTTTAGTTTTACGAAATGTCTTTGGGAAAATTTAGAAATTTTAGAATCAGAAACTTAGTTTACAAAGATTATACCACTCACTGAGTTATACTCATATTTTTCTTTAAATATTTTTCTTAAAAATTCTCCCACAAATGCAGTAGCTAGTTGTCCAGCTGACGAGGTTTAGTCAGACGTGCAGGTGGACGTATAGGATGACACCTACTACATGTATATATTTTGTTATTTTGATCATGTATATTTTAATGTATATAGTTGTAAATATTTTGAAGAAATAGTGGATGCATTAGTTAAAAATGTTTTATTAAATTTTTATAAAATTCAGTTTTCAGATTTTATTTACCTATTTGTGGTTGAGTTATGAGAAAGGAGTCGGAGGCTCCAGAAGTTGAGAAATTGATTTCTAGAAGTGTTTTTATAAACTGTATTTGAAACTTGCAGGTGACATAGTTTAGAAAACAAACGGCATGCTGCCGGATTTTCAATAGAAAAGTGAAAAATTTGTACCCCTATAATCTAGTAAACAAGTTTAAAAAGAAGTTTAAAGTAAGTTTCGATGCTCTGACGGGATTTCTTCTGACCAAAGTTAGGGTTCATTGGAGTTCTGACGGGGTGCTACAGGGTCTTTCTCGGGTCCAGAGGAGGGATTTGGGAAGGGTCCCGTTAGGTGTGGGAGGCGAAGCAAAACCCCAAGGGCCTGGGGACAGTACTTAGTGAGTGGGGCCGATCGGGGCCAGTAGGTAGCGCCCTGCCTTAAGAATGGGTCCCACACATTAATTGAGGTGGAGTCCGGACGACTCCTGAGAGAGAGAGTCAATTGAGTCACCCTCTGCACGTATAAGGGTAGTGTAGTTCAGACCGATTGCAAGAGGGTAACGCGTGTCCGGAGTTTATGCATCGGCGACTACACATGGCAAATTCCTAAATTCTTCGTGGTTAGTGAGAGATTTTATGCTACCACGATAGGAGTAGTTTCCCTGAGGTTACCATTTAGACGAGAAATGAGAATGTTTTAGAGAATGATTTATTGAAGGGACCCAACCCGGATTTAACCTCTTGAATCCGTGGGAAGCCCTCCCGACACTCCAACGGACTCCGAAAACCTTTCCTTTAAACAATGAACTTAGGAATCCGTGGAGCGAACCCGATTAAAACATTTATTCTTTTCGTCAACTAACAGAAAAGGTGGTGGGAATTTTTTTTTTTTTTTTTTTTTCTAAAAACCAATAAACCATTTATTCAACGAAAATTTTACAGAAAAACGGACAGAGTTTCCTCTGTTTTTGGGACATCCCAATTTTTACAAAACCTGCAAATAAAATCATAAACACTTCTAAAATTCATTCATTTTCTCCACTACTATATTCAGGACCTCAGGTCCATCACAGTTTAACCACAAAAACATTTAAAAACTTTCAAGGAAATCCTTTTCATCCATAAACAAAACATATGCATTATGAACAATTCAAAATATTTTCTGAAATATTTTGGGCTTGAGTTTGGGCACTCCCAAACGCCTACATACCTCAATTATCTACAGAGGATCAAAGCCCTCGTAGTTCATAATTTAATTATGCATATACGTATATACAATACAAAAATAATGATGCAAGTATCAAAAGCATAATATGACATATTTACAGCCAAAAATTATATACATATTTTCAAGTCGTCGTCGTCTACAAGTAGGCCGCCTACGACTGCCCTGGAGGCTGCTCAGACTGCTCCCTAGTCTCAGTTCCTGAAAATTTTATTAAAACATTTTGAAAGAGTGAGCTAAAAATAGCTCAGTGAGTGTACAGTTTAACATCAAAACACCTTTCAACATCTTTCAGTAAAATCATAACATTTATAAAAATAAATAAAACATTTCATTTCATTTATCAATCATATCAATCATAATATACATTTGAAATAATCTTTAACATTTCAGTCACTACCAATGGAACCCAGGGAATAATGCACCAACCGACCTAAAAGCGACGGTGGCGGGACGATTCATTTCCAGTCATAAAACCACTACGCTGCGGATAAATCACGCCTTGCGCAGGGTAACAGTCATAAGAATACTTTATAATGTGTAAAGGCAATCCTATAATTTCCATCCCTTCCCTTAGTTAGTAACCTATTTCTTTACCCGTACCTTTACACATTTAAAGTATCTCGGCCGATTATCCAGTCATTTCAGTCATTCCAGTCATAATAGGGTTTAGGGTAACCATTGGCTAAAAATCCTTTTATAAACCACATTTCATTTAAAAACCAAAACCATTTCTTTTATACTTTCCATAAACATTCGTTTGTCAAAACTTTTCTTAAAATCAAAACCTTAACATTTGATTCTTTTTCCTTAAACTTGATATCAAAACTTAAAACATTTCTATAATCAAAACGATTATATTCAAAACATAAACATATATAAAATATGAATATACAAACATATACTTAAAAGAAACATATATGTATAAATATATAGTTAAACATAACATATATATTTAAATAAAACATATATATATAGTTTTACACTCACAACTTATTCCCGTCCGTTAGCTTTCGATTCAAAGAACCTCCTTCACTTCCTACACGTCTCCGTTTCCGTTCGAAGAGTTTCCAATTCACCTAAAATTTAATCACCAATTCATTTAAAATTCTCTTCAATCACAACTCTAATGACAATATAATTTTCCTTAACAATTTCTCAATCTAATCAACCTAATCAAGCAATATTCTTTCCGTTAAATGCTCTTATCTTAATACCATTCATTTCCATGATATTTCCATGTCCAAACACATTTAAATACACACTTGAAACTATCAATTTAAAAGAAAATAAAAATGGGACAGCTTGCGCATCATTTATTCAACTATTATCCTTGAGCGTTACATGCGTTCCATACAATGTAATTCATTCCCTATGACTTAGTCACACTCAATTACACATTCAAGCACATGTTTAAGACCTTAAAATCAACTTAAAATCACACAATTTTAACTACACGCAACTGCCCTTCATCCTAGTCGCAAATCACACAATAACAGCTTACGCGATTTTCTTTCGGTTCTAACGCGTCTTCATATTTCATTACGCATTTATACACTTATAAATCACTTAATTCTCATTTAACCAAACAAAATACAGCCCATACACACACAAATACCTGCTGCTCGGCAGAACACATAACACATACTCACTCATTTTCATTTGATTCACGGCACACACATCACGCATAACTCTACACAATCAACCATTCCATTTCAGCTTTAATAAGATAAAATCAACTAAAACCCAACCTTACTTACTGGTGTTTGATATCAGTAGCTAATCAGAGGCTTCATGGCAGTCCAAATTCTTCCATTTTCGAATCTAACTTGAGCTACAACAACAAAACGAATAATAACATGAAATGGACAGCACAGCTCAAGAAAACATCACACAAACTCAAGTTATTTCTCTTACCCACTGTTGACCATCATCATTCACGCCTACCCCTGCCATTTTCCTCCATTCCTTGGCTTCTTCCAGCTGCTTTCAGCTCGTCCTTTGCTTGCTCCAGCTGACCCGAAACTGCTTTTCCTTCACTCGGCCTGCCGAGCTCGTCAACACCCACGCACGACTTCAACTTCTTCCCGTTTTCGAGCTGTCTTCCTCACTTCCAGATCTGGTTTTTTTTTTCTGGGCTGGAAATCAGATGCTAACCTTGCTTCTTCAAGCTTCCTTTTGACCGTGAAGAACCCTTGGAGGATCGGTCTTGATGGCTGCACTTGTTGGCCGAGAGAGACGATCGCGCGAGAGAGAGATATGGTCTGCTTCGGGTCTGCCTTCGGGTCTGTTTTATGATTGCCTGGAGACCAGATTTGAGCTGGAAGAAGGCACTAGAATTTACTTAACATATTGCCTAAACACCCCTCAATTTTCCTCAATTATAACAGCTTAACTTTCAATCCAATTTTGGTCACTTACACCCCTCTTTTATGACTATTTTTATGTACTTTATTTATCCATTTCCAATCATGCCCACACTCATTTTTAATCTATAATTAATACTTCCTAATGACCTCTTTTAATCCTCATCACTAATATTTTTCATAAAAAAATTATTCCATAAAAATAAATACATTAAAGCCGTCAATTTCCATAACGATTGTAATATCGATAATATTAACCATTATTCCTCTCAATAATATTTCTAAAATATTCCACTTATCAATTCATCAAATTAACCTCATAAACATTCAATTAAACTTATAATTGTTCATTTTCATCACATAAGAAAATTTTCCCACAACGGTGGAATATTTTAAAAATACCATCACATTTAACGTATTTTATCGATATCTATATATATTTTTAAGCATGTAGGACTTGGTCCTAACAATTTCTCCCCTCCTTAAAATAAATTTCGTCCTCGAAATTTAAATATGCATACCTTAAGTAAACAAGTGTGGATACTGTGTCTGCATTTGATCCTCGCGCTCCCATGTAGCTTCTTCAACTCCGTGATTCATCCATAACACTTTAACCAAGGGAATTCTTTTATTGCGGAGAACTTGCTCTTTCCTGTCTAAGATCTGAACCGGTCTCTCCTCATAAGTCAAATTCTCTTTCAATTCTATCGGTTGATCCCTTAGAATATGCGAAGAATCCGGAATGTATTTACGAAGCATAGACACATGAAAAACATCATGAATCCTGGCCAATTCACTAGGTAGCTTCAATCTATACGCCACTTCCCCAATTCTTTCTGTAATTTCATAGGGTCCAATGTACCTAGGACTCAGTTTTCCTCTTTTTCCAAACCTTAACACCCCCTTCCAGGGTGATATCCTCAGAAATACTTTGTCTCCAACCTGAAACTCTAAGTCCCTCCTTCGATTGTCCGCATAACTTTTCTGTCTGTCATTTGCTATCTTCAGTCTGTCTCTGATAACTTTAACTTTTTCTGACGTAAGCTGGACAATCTCTGGACCAATCAATTTTCTCTCGCCTACCTCATCCCAACAAATTGGAGTTCTACATTTTCGTCCGTACAAAGCCTCATATGGAGCCATTCCAATGCTAGACTGATAGCTATTATTGTATGCGAACTCCACTAAAGGTAGATGCGTATCCCAGCTACCTTTAAAATCCATAACACAAGCTCTAAGCATGTCCTCTAATGTCTGAATAGTCCGCTCAGATTGCCCATCTGTTTGCGGATGAAAAGCTGTACTAAAATTCAACTTGGTGCCTAAAGCTCGCTGTAAGCTGGGCCAAAATCGAGAAGTAAACCTTGGATCCCTGTCTGACACAATTGACACCGGCGTACCATGAAGCCGTATAATCTCATTCACATATACCTGAGCCAACTTATCCATAGAATATGTATTCTTGATGGGTAAGAAATGGGCTGATTTCGTCAGTCTATCAACAATCACCCATATCGCGTCATGGCCACTCTGGCTACGCGGAAGTCCTACCACAAAATCCATCGTAATCCTCTCCCATTTCCATTCAGGTACCGAAAGAGGCTGCAAAAGTCCTGCAGGCTTCTGGTGTTCAATCTTTACCTGCTGACATGTAAGACATTTGGAAACAAAATCTGCTATTTCTTTCTTCATACCCTAAACCAATAATGTTCTTTCAGGGTACGATACATTTTCGTGCTACCCGGATGCATTGCATAAGCAGAAGAATGAGCCTCTTCCATAATTTCTCTTTTCAATTCAAGAACATTCGGTACACACAATCTTTGTCCCAATACCACTGTACCATCATCTTTAACTGAATAATCTGTTCTCTTTCCTGACTTCATTTCTGTTTTCAGTTTTACTAACCATGGATCCTGAGTCTGTAACTCTCTGATTCGGTCTATCAAAATAGGACGAACATGAAATGCAGCTAACAATGCTCCTGATTCTGTCGGCTCTAGTCTCACACCTAAAGACCTTAATTCTACTAGAAGTGGAAGATACGTGGTCTTAAGATGAGCTACTGAACCTGTAGGCTTCCGACTGAGAGCATCTGCTACTACATTAGCTTTCCCTGGATGGTACTCAATGGTACACTCATAATCCTTAATGAGCTCAATCCATCTTCGCTGTCTTATATTCAATTCCTTCTGTGTAAACAGGTACTGTAGGCTCTTATGATCCGTGAAAATTCTGCAAGGCACCCCATACAAATAATGTCTCCATATCCGTAAAGCAAAAACTACAGCTGCCAATTCTAGGTCATGTGTAGGATAGTTCTGTTCATGCTTTTTCAATTGCCTGGAAGCATATGCTATCACCTTTTCATTTTGCATCAACACACAACCTAAACCTTGCCTAGAAGCATCACAATATACTGAGAATCCGTCCTTTCCTGACGGAAGTGTAAGCACAGGTGCTGAAGTCAATCTCCTTTTCAATTCATCAAAACTCTGCTGGCACGCCTCTGACCATACAAACTTTTCCTCTTTCCGTGTCAGCTTAGTTAATGGAGCAGCTATTTTCGAAAACCCCTCAACGAATTTTCGATAATACCCTGCCAAACCCAGAAAACTCCTTATTTCAGTCACATTAGTAGGCGGTCTCCAATTCACTATAGCCTCTACTTTCTGTGGATCCACGGAGACCCCTTCTGCAGAAACCACGTGCCCCAGAAAAGCGACACTATCCAGCCAAAACTGACATTTATTGAGTTTGACATACAACTGATGTTCTCTTAATGTCTGTAAAACTGTCCTCAAGTGTCCTGCATGTAACGCCCCTCGCCCCGACTTCCGTTACCGTCGAAAATCCGGAACGGAGGACGTCAACTTTTAATTTATTTTTTACTTACGTTTACAAAATATCAAAATCCGTTTCTGTTACCTTTTTAAAAGCTTATTATCAAGATAGCGGAAATATATATTTTTTTTTTTTTGAAAAAATTTCGGCAGAGTTTCCTCTGTTTTTATGAAATCCAAAATTTATCCCCTGTAGAGAAAATTCTAATATTTCTAAAACAATAATTTCAGAAATTTCCGATTCGGACCTCCGGCCCGTTTTCCAAACATTTCATTATTCAAATGTATCATAAATATTCATTTGCATACATAACCAAAGTAAGTTTAAAAAAATATACATAACCCTTTTTACATAAGTGAAATACAATAATTTACATATTTATACATATGTTCCAAAATGCATGATTTTACGCAATATATATATATATATATATACATATAACTACCAAAAGCGTAGAAAGGATGGTGACTGTCTGAGCTTCTGCGTATGGGGGACTTCCCTGTCTGGGAATGAAATCACAAGCTTCAACCTGCACGCGGTAAATCAACGCGCTAAGCATATTTGCTTAGTGGTATACACATAATTTAATTTTCTCAATTTCAAATATAATTTCATTCATAACTGAAAGCATTATAACTTATCATTCATAAGCATAAATATATGTATATGCTTCATAAAAATATTTAAACATATGATTCTCAATTTTTCGAGTTCAACATATTTCAAATCATTGAGCATATTATAACATGTAACGATTTCATTTCATCGTTTATAACATTTTATCTCAGTGCCCCTTTGTAAACATATATTCGATACTCATGTATTGGCATATGGGTTTCCGGCATCGGACACGTGGTAGTATCCGCCGAAATAACGGTCGACCCCGGCAACGGCCGCTCGGTGATTATCCACCGGGTCGTATATCATAACACATATAATCGTTTCAGGATCGGACACGTAGTGCCTCTCATAATCCATAACGAATCAATGTAAATAAACGGTGCAGCTGCTAAGTTCCCTATTGACATGTCAATTACCAATTTCCATTTATCAATATCTATGTTTACAAGGGCTATTTATTTCACAACGTTTGTATCATATATTTTCACTTTCATTTTTGTATCGAGATTTTCATAACAAATCGATTTCGCGTTTCATTTCAATATAATCAAATACGTTTGTAAACGCTTTGTATTAAAACGATATATCAATCTCATTTAGTGAAAATCATTTCACAATGAAAACATTTTCAAATAAAATTAAAGATAATGTGTGTACAGACCTCAAAAACGATTCGATCTTTGAATCGAATGCTCCCCTATGTTTTGCTCTTACTTTCGGGTCGAGAATCCGGTTCGTCGGGTTCTCCTTGACCTTTCATTAAAATAAACATAGCAAAGTCTATTTAGCATGTTTCTAACGTTAAATAATGCATAATGCTTCCCTATTATGCAACCTATAAACAACCAATGGATATCACCTCGAAACAACACGTAATATCACACTTTGATAGCTTATAAACTTAACCGTATCGTCTTTCCTTTACGCGAATTATTTCCAATTAACTTTTTCATGTCAACCATTGCGTAACGAAAAGCAAAACGTCACAATTCATCTTTCCAAATATAACAGCCCCTATGCGGCTTCACAACTCAATTTTTAACATCGAAAAATTATTCGCAAACACGTCAAAGCTTAATCCAACGAACCTCCGCACTAACGAGGTTCTAAAATCCTATTTCTCAAACATGTTATTATCACCCTTTTTATCCTCAACTGAAGCTCAATCATTATATAATCGAAACGGAAATCAAATAACTCTTAACGTACCTTTCGAAGCTTACTTTGAAAGTTTCGAAATAAGCGCGAAAAGTTGTCCAAAATAATTTCTTTTATTAACGAGCTTCCTTCAATCCAAACGGGCATCATTAACGTCCAAATGTTGTTCAAATCATGATTACAATATTAGCGGGGCAGCGACTTACCTTCGCTTGAGCTGGTTTTCGTTTCGAAACAGCTCACGGACGATTGCGATAACAACGATAACAGCTCGGCAGTATTTCGCACCAAAAACAGCAACTTGTTTTCGACGACAGCACACAGCACAGCGGCGGCACAACTTCAGCTTGGCAGCTCGCAGCGGCGTCGTCGATTTCAGCCACCAGCAGCTCACGTACAGCAGCAAGGCAGCGAAGACAGCACACGGCAGCGCACAGCGCAACAGCGCAACAGCGCTCAGCAAAAACAGCACAGCAGCTTGACAGCGCGACAGCAATGGCAGCACTTCGCGACGCAAACAGCTTCGCGACAGCAGCTTCGCAACGCCAACAGCTTCGCGACAGCAGCTTCGCAACACCAGCAGCTTCGCGACAGCACGATATCGACAATAGATCAGCACATAACGATGACAGCAACTAGTAAAAACAGCACAACCATAACCATGATTTCAGCAACAATGACAACAAGGGTACAAGGCAGCAGTTACCTCCGTTCAAGGCGAGACTTCTTCCAGCGACGACAGCACTTCCACGCCACCAGATTCACGGCGTCAGCACCTTCATCACGTCAACAGCAGCGACAACCCCACGGTGACAGCAACCTCTCGGCAATGGCAGCGACGGCGACAGCAGCTTTCTTCTTCCTTGCTGCACCAGCTTCCTTCTTCACGATCAGCTCTTGCATGCACAACCAGATTTGTTCATTTTCAGCTCTTCAGCTCATGGTTCAATTCATAGCAGCAAGACAGCACCTTACCAGACCACGGCAGCAGCTGAGGACGACGACGGCAGCAGCACGGCCTCCTCACGCAGCAGCTCCTCTCGTCGCCAGCAGCTCTATGCAGCAGCACCAGGCAGCACCAGATCTTCAGTCCTTGCTTGCATGCAAGGTCAGATCCACTCTCCCAAGCTTGCATGCACGAACGGCTCTCTTCCTTCTTTTCTCCTTCACGGTCTCACGAGTTCAGCAGCTATCCTTTGTTTTGTTTTCAGTTTTTTTGCTCTCAACTCTCTCTCTCTCTTGGTCTGACCGAACAGCAGCTCTCTCTCTCTCTCTCACTTCATATCTGATTTTGTTGCTTTCCTTTATTTGTTTTCAGCTTTTGTTTTGCTTTTGATGTTGTTGACCGAATATAACAATTCTTCTTTCTTTTTGTTTACTAATTCATTTCCAGCTTTTTGCTTTTCATTTCATTTCATTATTCATTTCTTTTCATTTATTTATTTCCTCTCTTGACACATAGCATTGCTTTACCTTGCATGCATGCCATGTGTCCCTTTGGCCCACTCATTTTATTTAATCCTTCCATTCCGACAATTTTCGCTTTAGGATTCCGCTTTCCGCTCGGATTCGATTCGGGTCCATCCTGGAAATTTAATAAAATCCAATTTCATAGACGTAAATTTTATTAGGTTCCGAATGAATATTTAAATTCGGACACTCTAATTTATTTTACGAGATTGGATTAAATAATTATCCCCGGATCCGTCTGGAAAATTTTATAAAAATTCCGTTACTCCTCCGGATCCGATCGGATTATTACTAACATCGTCCGTTAATATATAATTACTATTAAATAAATTATGAGGTATAATAACGGAATGTTACACTGCATGTTCTTCCTTACTGCCAGAATAGATCAGTATATCATCGATGAACACAATTACAAACTGATCTAAATAAGGTCTGAAAACCCTATTCATGAGATCCATGAAAGCGGCTGGGGCATTAGTGAGTCCAAATGGCATGACTAAGAACTCATAATGTCCATACCGTGTCCTAAAAGCAGTCTTCGGAACATCCTCTGCATGAATTTTCAGCTGATGATAGCCTGACCTCAGATCGATCTTAGAGAATACCCTAGCTCCCTGCAGCTGATCAAAGAGATCATCAATCCTCGGAAGAGGATATTGATTACGTATCGTTACCTTGTTCAATTCCCTGTAATCAATACATAACCGCATGCTTCCATCTTTCTTTTTCACAAACAAAACCGGTGCTCCCCATGGGGAAGTACTCGACCTGACAAAGCCCTTATTTACTAATTCTTCCATCTGTGCTTTTAATTCTTTCAACTCTGAAGGAGCCATTCGATAAGGTGCTTTAGAAATTGGTTCAGTTCCTGGAGCTAACTCTATTCGAAAGTCAATTTCTCTATCTGGAGGTAATCCCGGAAGATCCTCTGGAAACACATCTGGAAATTCTCGAACCACCGGAATATCTTCCAGTCTCATTTCAGAATCCCTCATCTCCATTGCATAAACGAGATATCCCTGGCACAACTTTCGAAGCATTTTTCTAGCTGTAATAACTGACACCATGCTAGTGGGAAGTATTTTCCGTACCCCACGGAAAATCACATCTGACTCCCCTACTTTACCAAAACTGACTTCTTTTCGAAAACAGTCTACAGTTGCATGATGTCTCGACAACCAGTCCATCCCCAATATCACATCAAAGTCCTGGATGTCTAATACAATCAAATCTGCCAAGAACTCTCTACCCTCAATAATAACTGTACTACCCAGATAAACTCTATCTACAATCACTGAATCCCCTGTAGGAAAAGATACTGCCATACTACAACCTAAAGGCTGAGATTCTGCATTTATATTTATAGTAAAATTCTTGGAAATAAAGGAATGAGTAGCACCTGGATCAATCAACACATAAGCATTCCGATCAAAGATTGTAATTGTACCTGTCACCACCTCTGGAGCTGTATCTGCCTCCTGCTGAGTAACTGTAAATACTCTGGCCTGAGTCGGAGGTCTACCAATTTGTCCTCTGGATGACTGACCTCTACCTGAAGATGCACTGGGTCTGCTAGGGGGTGTGGGGCCTCTAGTCGGTGTACCTCTCTGATCCTGACCTCGACCAATACTAAAAGGTCTCTGTCCTACTGGTCCTGCACCTGATCCACTGCTCGATACTAACTGTGGACACTCTTTAGCAAAATGACCAGACTGTCCGCATTTAAAACAAATGTCTGTACCAAATCTGCAGTCTCCGAAGTGCCTCTTTCCACACTGAGTACATTCTGGTCTTGAACCTTGTGTGCTGCTAGTCGATGATTTTGCAGAGCTCTGACTTGATTGCGCCCCCTGACTAGGCCTATTGCCGCTCGTCCACTGCGGTTTACCTCCCCTCTTTGTCTGTTTACTGGAACCTCCTTGAACCCAAGTTGACCCACTTCGTTTCTGTCCTTGAGTGTGAGTACTAGCTTGAGACTTCAATCCCAAACTTCTCTCTACTCTGACTGCGGCTTCAACCAATGGACCATATTGCGTATGTGCAGTCGATGCGACAATACTTCTGATTTCAGGATTTAAACCCACAGCAAACCTTTTACTTTTCTGTACCTCATCCTCTGAAAATAAGGGAACGTGTCTGACCAACTCTGAAAACTTTCGCTCGTAATCTGTCACTGAGAATGTTCCTTGCCTTAGCCTGAAAAATTCTTCAATCTTTGCATCTTTGTAACTGGCTGGAAAGAACTTATTATTGAATTCTTCCTTGAATTGGTTCCATGACACTCCCTCGGGGAATCTCCTCTGCACTGCTTTCCACCAATCTATTGCTCTATCTCTGAGTAAGAAAGCCGAGAAAGTCACCATTTGTTCTTCTGTACAATCCATCACCTGGAAGACACGTTCGTTTCCCTCTAACCATGACAGGGCTTTTTCTGGATCCCCTGTACCATCAAAATTCCTTGCCCCCAATTTTCGTGCTCTTTCAATAGATACTCCGGGCTCACGGGGTTGCCTAAGGGCGGCTGCTAAAATCTGTGCCATTTGCTCTACGGGTATATTTCCTCCCGCCATCTCTGGAGGCACTGGAGGTCCTGCCTGGGACGGCTCAGAAGGAACTGGAGGTGGAGGAACATGTGAGGACTCTTCTATGCGTTCCTCCTCTGGAACAGGCTCTCGAGCAGGAGCTCTCCTAGTGGGAGGTCGGCCTCGACGACGCATTTCTGTTAAATAAAACTTATTCATTATCATGTAAAACATATGTGATTTCAAATAAATGAATAAGTCATGCAATTTTGAAAAACACATTAAATCATTTCAGGAAGTGGAGACTTTTCAAAATCATTTTTATTACTATCAAAACCATTTGCTCTGATACCACGTTGAAGGGACCCAACCCGGATTTAACCTCTTGAATCCGTGGGAAGCCCTCCCGGCACTCCAACGGACTCCGAAAACCTTTCCTTTAAACAATGAACTTAGGAATCCGTGGAGCGAACCCGATTAAAACATTTATTCTTTTCGTCAACTAACAGAAAAGGTGGTGGGAATTTTTTTTTTTTTTTTTTTTTTTTTTTCTAAAAACCAATAAACCATTTATTCAACGAAAATTTTACTTAAAAACGGACAGAGTTTCCTCTGTTTTTGGGACATCCCAATTTTTACAAAACCTGCAAATAAAATCATAAATACTTCTAAAATTCATTCATTTTCTCCACTACTATATTCAGGACCTCAGGTCCATCACAGTTTAACCACAAAAACATTTAAAAACTTTCAAGGAAATCCTTTTCATCCATAAACAAAACATATGCATTATGAACAATTCAAAATATTTTCTGAAATATTTTGGGCTTGAGTTTGGGCACTCCCAAACGCCTACGTACCTCAATTATCTACAGAGGATCAAAGCCCTCGTAGTTCATAATTTAATTATGCATATACGTATATACAATACAAAAATAATGATGCAAGTATCAAAAGCATAATATGACATATTTACAGCCAAAAATTATATACATATTTTCAAGTCGTCGTCGTCTACAAGTAGGCCGCCTACGACTGCCCTGGAGGCTGCTCAGACTGCTCCCTAGTCTCAGTTCCTGAAAATTTTATTAAAACATTTTGAAAGAGTGAGCTAAAAATAGCTCAGTGAGTGTACAGTTTAACATCAAAACACCTTTCAACATCTTTCAGTAAAATCATAACATTTATAAAAATAAATAAAACATTTCATTTCATTTATCAATCATATCAATCATAATATACATTTGAAATAATCTTTAACATTTCAGTCACTACCAATGGAACCCAGGGAATAATGCACCAACCGACCTAAAAGCGACGGTGGCGGGACGATTCATTTCCAGTCATAAAACCACTACGCTGCGGATAAATCACGCCTTGCGCAGGGTAACAGTCATAAGAATACTTTATAATGTGTAAAGGCAATCCTATAATTTCCATCCCTTCCCTTAGTTAGTAACCTATTTCTTTACCCGTACCTTTACACATTTAAAGTATCTCGGCCGATTATCCAGTCATTTCAGTCATTCCAGTCATGATAGGGTTTAGGGTAACCATTGGCTAAAAATCCTTTTATAAACCACATTTCATTTAAAAACCAAAACCATTTCTTTTATACTTTCCATAAACATTCGTTTGTCAAAACTTTTCTTAAAATCAAAACCTTAACATTTGATTCTTTTTCCTTAAACTTGATATCAAAACTTAAAACATTTCTATAATCAAAACGATTATATTCAAAACATAAACATATATAAAATATGAATATACAAACATATACTTAAAAGAAACATATATGTATAAATATATAGTTAAACATAACATATATATTTAAATAAAACATATATATATAGTTTTACACTCACAACTTATTCCCGTCCGTTAGCTTTCGATTCAAAGAACCTCCTTCACTTCCTACACGTCTCCGTTTCCGTTCGAAGAGTTTCCAATTCACCTAAAATTTAATCACCAATTCATTTAAAATTCTCTTCAATCACAACTCTAATGACAATATAATTTTCCTTAACAATTTCTCAATCTAATCAACCTAATCAAGCAATATTCTTTCCGTTAAATGCTCTTATCTTAATACCATTCATTTCCATGATATTTCCATGTCCAAACACATTTAAATACACACTTGAAACTATCAATTTAAAAGAAAATAAAAATGGGACAGCTTGCGCATCATTTATTCAACTATTATCCTTGAGCGTTACATGCGTTCCATACAATGTAATTCATTCCCTATGACTTAGTCACACTCAATTACACATTCAAGCACATGTTTAAGACCTTAAAATCAACTTAAAATCACACAATTTTAACTACACGCAACTGCCCTTCATCCTAGTCGCAAATCACACAATAACAGCTTACGCGATTTTCTTTCGGTTCTAACGCGTCTTCATATTTCATTACGCATTTATACACTTATAAATCACTTAATTCTCATTTAACCAAACAAAATACAGCCCATACACACACAAATACCTGCTGCTCGGCAGAACACATAACACATACTCACTCATTTTCATTTGATTCACGGCACACACATCACGCATAACTCTACACAATCAACCATTCCATTTCAGCTTTAATAAGATAAAATCAACTAAAACCCAACCTTACTTACTGGTGTTTGATATCAGTAGCTAATCAGAGGCTTCATGGCAGTCCAAATTCTTCCATTTTCGAATCTAACTTGAGCTACAACAACAAAACGAATAATAACATGAAATGGACAGCACAGCTCAAGAAAACATCACACAAACTCAAGTTATTTCTCTTACCCACTGTTGACCATCATCATTCACGCCTACCCCTGCCATTTTCCTCCATTCCTTGGCTTCTTCCAGCTGCTTTCAGCTCGTCCTTTGCTTGCTCCAGCTGACCCGAAACTGCTTTTCCTTCACTCGGCCTGCTAAGCTCGTCAACACCCACGCACGACTTCAACTTCTTCCCGTTTTCGAGCTGTCTTCCTCACTTCCAGATCTGGTTTTTTTTTTCTGGGCTGGAAATCAGATGCTAACCTTGCTTCTTCAAGCTTCCTTTTGACCGTGAAGAACCCTTGGAGGATCGGTCTTGATGGCTGCACTTGTTGGCCGAGAGAGACGATCGCGCGAGAGAGAGATATGGTCTGCTTCGGGTCTGCCTTCGGGTCTGTTTTATGATTGCCTGGAGACCAGATTTGAGCTGGAAGAAGGCACTAGAATTTACTTAACATATTGCCTAAACACCCCTCAATTTTCCTCAATTATAATAGCTTAACTTTCAATCCAATTTTGGTCACTTACACCCCTCTTTTATGACTATTTTTATGTACTTTATTTATCCATTTCCAATCATGCCCACACTCATTTTTAATCTATAATTAATACTTCCTAATGACCTCTTTTAATCCTCATCACTAATATTTTTCATAAAAAAATTATTCCATAAAAATAAATACATTAAAGCCGTCAATTTCCATAACGATTGTAATATCGATAATATTAACCATTATTCCTCTCAATAATATTTCTAAAATATTCCACTTATCAATTCATCAAATTAACCTCATAAACATTCAATTAAACTTATAATTGTTCATTTTCATAACATAAGAAAATTTTCCCACAACGGTGGAATATTTTAAAAATACCATCACATTTAACGTATTTTATCGATATCTATATATATTTTTAAGCATGTAGGACTTGGTCCTAACATTTATTTCGAGCTTGGAAAACAGTTTTCGAATGAGTTTCGATAAAGTATTTTAGAAAAGTATAAAATTGTTTTCCCTTAGTTTTATTAAATTATTATTCTCACTAAGTTTTACTTACAACTTGTTTTCAATGTGTTTCTTAAAAATTATCCCTCAGGTGCAAAAACGAGTCGTCTAGCAGACGAGGATTGACTAACGGAAGACTGATAACTTTATTTTTATAGAGTTTTATTATTTTTTTAAACCAAAATTCTTGCTTAGTTCTTGAGCTTTTTATTATTATTAAGTAAATTATTACATATTTTTGCATTTTTCATTTTTAGAATAAAATTGATGAAAAATCACATGTGGACCCCACCAAGTGCTATTATTCATGACAAGATCATCATTGTAAAATAAATGTCATTCGAAGTAGCTCATCGCTTCAAGAATAACTCGAATAAGAAATCACATAAAGAAGTTATAGCAGTTTAAAGATCGAGTATTCTAGAAATAAATATTATGTCATGCTGATGTAAGGACTTATGTCATTATGATGTAAGAATGATGTAATGTGAACCATGATGTAAGCAATGATGTAATATAAACTTTGACTTACATGAGGTGGATAAACCATGATGTAAGCGATGATGCAGAAGGGTAGAAAATTAGAAAGAGATGATGCATGCGATGATGTAATTGGAGGTGAACTTTGCTTATAAATAGGCTTTAGGATCACCATTCCAAGCATCTATCAAAGATCAAAATAACAAGTAGATTAGAGAAAAAGAGAGCTTGGAGAGGAGGAACAAAGCAGAGGAAGAAATTCTACGGCGAAGTTTCAACCCATTAAGTTTTGTTATCTTTTATTATGTTTAATTTTCTAGTCTTTGTCAATTTTAATTTAAGTATGGAGTAGATTTATTTTTCTAAGGTTATGATATAGCCTAACTTTGATGTTCCAACTCTTTGTTTAATTCAATTAAGGATTTTCTATCTTGGTTGATGCATTTAATACTGTTTTTAATACTTCTAAATAACTGGCCACTATTTAGTTGAATTGTTAATCATAATGATAGGGGAAGCTGATTTATGTGTCTTAGTTCATTACATTGAATGTCATAAATTACATATAGGATAGGAATATACCTGCATAGTTTGTGTAGTCTATAAAAAATATCCATAAATCTTAATGAATTCTTTAATTTTTTTATTTGTATTTAGTTGAATTGTTAATCATAATGATAGCGGAAGCTGATTTATGTGTCTTAGTTCATTACATTGAATGTCATAAATTACATATAGGATAGGAATATACCTGCATAGTTTGTGTAGTCTATAAAAAATATCCATAAATCTTAATGAATTCTTTAATTTTTTGATTTGTATGAGAACATAGCAGTTAAGCTTTATAGATTATTTTCCTTAGACCTCGGGAGGGGCTATATGAATAATTCAGGGAATCTTGACTAGCAACCGGATAATTAATTTTTGGTTAAAAAAAACAAAGGGGAGGAACAGATTAATTATGGTAAAATCAGAACCTTAGAGTTTTCATTTATTGAATTAATTTCAGTAAAACTTCATTTACATTTGTAGTTAAATTTAGTTGTATTTTTCAGCTTTTTTAATCAAATTTCATTTGCCAAATAAAAATTAAGTTATTTTAATTTTGGAAATTAATTAACAACAATCCTCGTGGGACGATACTTCTCATCATTACATTACTTGTTCGGCTCGTTCACTTGCAATTTTGCACGACAACGATTTTGATCACATTGTATAGCTCAAGTGCATGTGTTGTATATAAAACATGGTGTAAATTGTAAATATAAATACAAATTGTTGGATGCATGTTTTTATAAAAAATGTTTTGATAAGAAAATTCTAGTTTTTAAATCAATTTTCGTGTTTTTTGGTTTTCCATGTTGAAATTGATTTCGGGATGAAAGCTGGAGACCCTTGGTAGTTGAGATTGATTGGTATAGAAGTGCTTTCAAATTGTATTTGAATTTGTAGGGTGACATAGTTTAATAAACAGCCGGTATGCTGCCGGATTTTTATTAGAAAAACAAAAAAGTTTTACCCTTGCCACCTGGTAAATGAGTTCAAAAATAAGTTTTAACTAAGTCTCGGTACTCCGACAGGATTTCTTCGGGTCAAAGTCAGGGTTTGTTGGAGTTCTGTTGAATGCTACGAGATCTTTTTTGGGTCCATAAAAGGGATTCGGGAAGGGTCCCTTCAAGTTTGTCTTTGGAAATATCATGTATATCCATAACTTTTAAGATTAGATGCATGTTTTGTAAACATGATTTTGGAAGACATACACACTTTTGCTTTTGTATTATGTTTTAAATCATGCGTGCATAGTGTTTTGTTTGAGTTCAATGATTTTCGAATTATCTTTTGAATTGAAGTCATGTTTGTGATTGATTTGGAAGGGAAATAAGGGCCTGAGGCCTAAAAGTTGAGATTATGTGGGTTTTGAAGTCCATAGGTTTTATATCACATTTTTATAGGGTGAAATTTTTAGAAAAATAGTCGTCATGCTACCAAAATTCTGTAAACCTTGTTTTGCAAAGGCTCTTTTAAAATTTTAAAAAGTTTCCACCACTTCCATTTGAAAAGAAATTTCAAGAGTTTTGAAAAGGTTTTTAGAAAAAAAAATAAGAGGCTTAACTTCACAAGAATCTTTCACCCGGAGCAGATCTCAACTAAAAGACTACCGTGAGATTGTCGGATGGGATGCCTAGTAGTTAAGGAAGAGGGGCTCGTTAGCACTGATAGTTGAAACTTGTTTTTCTTATAGATGCAATTACTTATCTATCCCTGAATTTAACCGAACTATTGACTTTTAGATGGAAAAAATAATACACTAATTGCTGGGATTTTTTTGGATAATAATTTCAAAACTTGTGGACATTTGATATTATTTTCAAATCTAGGGGAATGATAACTGCCCATTTAAATAAAATAAAAATTTTAAAGGGGATGGTTTATAGTGATTTTGTATATGTAACACTAAAATCCAAAGTAAATAAATAACACTTATCTATTATTTTAATATGTCAAAATTCCTTTTAAAGACTTAAGTTTTGTAAAGAATTAAATCTAAATATCATATTCCAATTTAAATTTAAAACTTCATCTATTCTTTCAAAGCTTTATCAAGTAAAGTATATAGAATGTAAAGTGAGTAGCGGAAAAATAAATTCCAATTCTTGTTTAATGCTTTGGTGCAAGAAAGCATAAAATTACTTGTCTTAATTAAACATATAATTTCACTAAGTTAATAAAAGAAGCATCTTCCTAGCTCACACCCCTCCTTTTCAATGAGAGTTGGTTTAGTATCATGCCAATGTTTGCGGTTTAAGGTTGTTGTAAACTTAAGAATGTGCTTGGTATATTCTCTACTTATCAATTTTGTTTTTTTTTTAGACTATGTTTGTTAGATCTTTAAATTACCTCTATTTGTAAAAATTCTACTTATAATAAATCCATTTGAAATAGAGCTTTTGAAAAAAAAAAATTATAATTATTTGTTTAGCAATTAAAATAACACTTTATAGGATTAGATTATTTGGTTCCATCATCTCAAAGATCTATTGAAATACGATATTACAACTCTAAAATAAATTAAACTTAAAATAATAAGGACGAAAAATTATACATATCAATTAAAATTTTCATGTATGTTTAGAGCAAGTAAAATGGCCTACTTATAGAGAACAAAAAATGAAGAACATTATACTTTCAGAGGTTTTATTTAATAATGTATTTCATATATATCAATTATAAAAAAAATAAGCATATTTAAGTTTGATACATTTTTTTGAAGAGTTTATTTTGAAAAGTTCCTTCCAATGAGCTTTTGTGTAGCGGAGATTTAATCTCTACTATGCTTTACTACATTAGAAAAATCAATTTCAAAAGTTCAACCAAACAACTTTAAGAAACTTAAATAGAGGATAGAAAGCTCAACCAAACACACATTGTAAAACCCAAAATTTCTGGAATAATGAATTCTAGATAAATAGTATATCGAATGAATTATTGTTTCGAGTGAACAGTGATTTTTGGGAAACGGACCTTGAAAATTGTTAAAAATAATTATTTTGATGAATAGTATTTTTAGATGAATAGTATTTTTGGACGAAAAGTGTTTATGTGAATAATATTTTTCCGAAAGCGAATCTCGACAATCAAAAATTTTGAAATTAGTATTAGAATTATGAAAAATTGAAACAGATTGAAAACGAGTCCATTTGGATAGATTTTTAGTGATCCGAAACTTATCGGATGAAAATATTTTTTTTTTTGAATTTAGGTGAAAGGACCCGGCCCGGATATCCCTTGAAGAGATCCGAGCGGAGCCCTCCCGGCACCCCACAGAATCCTTACAGTCTTTAAGCAGGTGACTTAAAAGGATTCCATAAAGCTAAGCCGTAAAACAGTTTCATTTCTTAATCATTAAAAATTGAGGGTGAAAAATTTTCGGCAGCACAACGGCTGTTTTTCCGACATTTTCAACTTTTTCAAAACACCTGTAAAACAATTAATAATATTTCAAAATGCATACATTCATTTCCACTTCCAAATAGGACCTCAGGTCCATTGCAAAATCCACATTTCAATGCAATTCGAGTCTTTAAAAACTAAAACCATTTCAACTTAAAAGAAAACATTCCACATGCATGATAACGTAATTAAAGTTATTAAAACTTAAATATTTACATCACATTAAAATCCGTTATACAACAAAAATTTACTTTATTTTCACAGTTTCGGTCGCCTGTTAAACTCACCTACTCTTGAGCTGGAGACCTGCCGCCTGAAGGACTCGATCCTGCGCCTGGGGAGTTTTTAAAACAAAATAAACAAGAAAAATAATGAGCTAAAAAGGCTCAGTGAGTGTTATGCAGTTCTAAATAAGTTTCCTTTAATACCCTTTTCAAAATCTTTTGAAAGAATTCAAGTTCCGAAACAATTTATGTAAACGTGAATTTCATGATATTACATAATCATTTTTATAAACAATTGCTTGAAAACAATATACAAGATTATAAGCATCATAAAATTTATTCATAACATAATCATAAGTTCATAAATAAACTCATAAAAATCATAAATCAATCCTCAGTCATAAAACATATATCCAATGGGACCCGGGAAAATCATGATCACCGCCCGGTCTTGAGTCACCGGTGGTGGGGACGTGCAATCTCATTCATAACCACTATGCCGCGGTATGTTACCTCGCTGCACATAGGGCATCATTCATGATAGTACCTTATATACGCGTAGAGGGTGACATGACAGACTCGATCCCCCCCCTATAGTTAGTGGACTTTCCCCCGACAGACATGCCATACGCGATATAAGGCTCTTCGGCCGCATAACAATCATATTTCAGTCATAATGGGGATGGGTAGCCATTGGTTTTGAAATACATTATCATGCTAAAATAGTATTTGTAAAGCATGTTCCTTCGCTTATAAAACAAAACATAAACATAAAAGTACATTTCAATAACAAGTTTACGATCAATATTACTTTAAATACAAATATAAACAATTCAAAGCGTATAACATTCCTGTAAAGCGTATATCATTCATATAAATTCATTTAAGTATTAAAACATTTAAATTTTGCATGAAAGCATAAAAATCATATAGAAATCATATTGCATTTATCATTTATAAAACAAGTTACACTCACCGATTTCTAACTCACGGAAACGATCAAACTTTCTACTTTGCGCTACTTTTTCAACTTCGCTTTCCTTCGCCTTATCGCTGCCTAAATAAGTTAACAATCTAATATAAGCATGCCGGAACTACACCAATCGAATCTAAAGCAACATCATCGAAACCACAATCTAAAGAATTCAACGAAGAGAATAAGCGAACCTAAACGAACAACATAAAATTTACGCGAGTTTAACTAACTATCGCGACTAATCGCCTTTAACGTTTCGCGCGATTCCTTTAATTTCGAATTAACTTATCCTCCATATCACTCATGACTTAACTTAAATCAAGGCAAACAAAGATTCAAACATGATAAAACATAACCGTGAAAAATATGGCAACAACTTAACAATTATACATTTTTCCGATTCATCTCCAAAACCAACAATTTAACGATTTCGCGCGAAACTAAACTATCCAATTAACTTAAACGTATCTTAAACTATCCCAACATCAACTTAACATTATAATGGCTTAATAAAAATCTCGGGGCATCGAGCTAACATCACATTTACTTTCATATTTGACAACAAACATCACAAACTGACAACGCTCGCATTCGCGGAGAAATTCAACCGAATCGCTTGGAAACAAATTCTAAATATCTGAACAATTATCCGATACTTTAAAACATTCAAAAACTAACCATTAATTCAAGACAATGAACTCAAATTAAATTCACTCCATAACAGCCCCTAAAGTCTCTTATAACAGCCCGCACTCGAAACACAACGCAACAATCGATAACCATTTCGTTCCAAAATCACAAGCAAAATAAATCTCAAGCGAACCTCCGCACTAACGAGGTTCTCAATCCTAAACCCAAACATAATATCACCACTTTATCTCAACTTAATCACATGGTTGCTTACTAAATACCAAAACAACTTAACAAAGCAACATGGGGCAGCACTTACTCACTAGCTTCGCTTCAAATAGCTTTCGAACGAGCGCGACGATGACGAATCACTCGCGGCAGCAAGCTCCTTCTTCCACCAGCAAGTATCTTCGCTTCTTGCTGTTTCACTTCAAAACTGGATGTGGATTTCAGCTTGACAGTAGCTGTTGGCAGCAGCTACATCAATGTTGACAGCACACGGCACCAGATGGCAGCAACGACAGCAAGCTCACGATGGCAGCAGCTCGCATAACTCAGCTTGCGACGACAGCAATTGGCAGCAGCAAGGACAGCGTCACGGCAACACCAGCACCTTCACCACGACAGCAGCAATTCCACGGACAGCAGTGACAGCACCTGACAGCAGCGTGGACAGCATCACGATAGCTCCAGCACTCGCTCGGCAGCAACACCACGCTTGGCAGCAACAGATCTTCCTTCTTTGCTTGCATGCATGCTCTAATCAGCTCTAGTTGCTTTCAAACCTCACCGAACAGCACTTCTTCTTCTTCTCTTCCACGACCAGATCTGTTGCTCAGGCTTCACGTTTCAGTTCTGATCACGTCCAGCACCACCCAACAGCACTTCCTTCACAGCTCAGCCCTTGCATGCACATCCTCCGATCAGATCTGCACCATCAAGCCGCTAATCACACTTTCTGGTAGCAGCTCCTTCATCACCAGCTCACGGCTGAATCTTCTTTGCTTTTCGGGCAAGAGGAAAGAAGGATGAAGAAGAAGAAGATGACATGCAAAGGCTCTCGGTTCTCTCTTTAGCTCACGGCAACACTTCTTGCTTTTTGGTTTCTGATTTTAGCTTGAAGAAGTATGGTGGCCGAATGTCTCTTCCTCTCACTCTTACTTTGGTTTCAGTTTTTTGAAATGAAGAAATGTTGTTGACCGAGCTTGTTAGCTTCTTTTTATTTTTATTATTATTATTATTATTATTATTTTTTTTTGGCCACTTGTCACCTTTCCTATATGCATGCATGACATTTGTTTTGCTTTCTAACCGTATGCTTGACATTTGTCAAAGCCATGCACCAATAAGCCACAAGTTGATTTATGCGTTCTCCCATTCCGATTCCAGGCTCGAATCCGATATCGTCCGTCCGTCTGGGAAACCGCTTATGACTTGATTTCGTCATCGGGATTATTATTATTTTTTATTTTTTATTTTTTACTAAAATTCACATCCGTCATTGCACTCTAAAATTAATTTTATTCCTTGAAAATACTTATTCCAAATATTTTCGGTCTTAAAAATTATATTTTTCCGATCGAAACACGATCCAATTAGAAAAATAATTCGCTCAATGACGATAAAAATTTTGGGTTTTACATTAGGACCTTATAAAGTATTTAGGAGTAATAAAATAATTTAAAAGTGTCCAGATGTGAAACTTTAATTTCCAGTATGATATCCGGACAGTCCGGAAATAATTAATAAAATTCTCGAAAAGTACGAAAATGACGAAATGAGTTATAATATAATTCCCTGATAGTCCAGAGACGAAAAATAAAATTTTTAAGTAGACCGAAAAAGGTTTCGGATGTAAAATTGAATTCTAGCATAATTTCTGAGTAGAACGAAAACGATTAATAGAATTTCCTAATAGTCCGAACGGAAACGATTAATAAAATTCTGATAGAATTTTCGGATGGGTCCAGAGATGTTTTTTATTTACAAGGTAATAAAATAATTAAAATGGTCAGATCTGGGCATGTAATCTTAATTCAAGTAGAGATTCCAAATGTGGAATTTTTCAAATGGATCGAAAATGAATTCGAATTCGAAATCGAAAAGTGTGAATGAATGCACGAGACATGTGACGTGAAATGGGAGGATGAAACAATGCATAGGAGACAAGTGGTAAGAAGATAATCATGCAAGTTGACAAGTGGCAAAATGATAAGCATGCAAGTGACAAGTGGCAAAGTGATAAGCATGCAAGTTGACAAGTGGCAAGGAATCATGAAGCATATATAAAATTGAAAATGAAAATTAAATGAAAGAAAGAAGTGAGCACTCGGTCAAACACAAGAAACCAAGAGAGAGAGACATCAAACAAGAGAAAAACAATCAAGGAGAGAAGCAGAGTGAGAGATATGGTCAAAAATGGGTGTTTTGGCCTAAAGAGTACCAAAGAAGATAGCTACTGTTTTGAGTGATTTGGAGAGCTTTTTGAGAGG
This sequence comes from Dimocarpus longan, assembly GCA_022984855.1. Lineage (NCBI taxonomy): Eukaryota > Viridiplantae > Streptophyta > Magnoliopsida > Sapindales > Sapindaceae > Dimocarpus > Dimocarpus longan. The sequence continues at coordinate 15,091,984 of CM041015.1, read as the reverse complement.
ATGCATTCGGCCATGGAAAAAGGAAAGACGACAACATAATGTCCTTGTTGAATTTTCAAGTTTATTCTAAGTAATTTTTAAACATGCAAGCCATTGGATTGAAGGGAAATCATCGCCAAAGAGGAAGCAAGTGGGCAGTAGCTTTGCATGTAGTTTTGGAAGTGATTTTGAGTTGATTTTCAAGAGGTAAGTTTATGTTTCAATGGTTATTTTTTGTGGAAATGTTTGAGTTATGATATTAAAGGATTATTGTGATAATATGTTTGAGTTTTAGGATTTGAAACCTCATTAGTGTGGAGGTTCAAATGCATGTGATTTTGGTATGGAAAGTTGATGAAATATTGATGTTTAAATTGGGATAGTATTTGGCCATGAAGGAATGTTTATGCTTCAAATTTATTTTTAGTTGTATTGCCATGAAAAATGATAAATTTTTTATGAATATGTAAGTGTTAATGTGAAGAAAACTTGGTGCTATAAGCTTAAGTGTTGTTTGGCCAAAGTAGTGTGGAAATGATCCAAATTGAGTTTGAGTTATTTAACTATTTTTCATGCATGTATATGAGTAGAAATATTGTATTACGATGTTAAAATCAGAAGCCAAATTCTAGTATACAAGCTGTCATGAATTAGTTATTAGTGTATTAAAGTGTTATGCAACTATTTTTGAGTGATTTGAATAAGTTTATAAGTTATTTGGATGATAGAATTGACATTGAAATCGAAAGGAAACTCATTGGATGTTAATTGGTCACTCCGCGACCTAACTTTGTATAAATGTAGAAATGTGGTGTTTTATGGATTTAATTATAATTTTCACCATATTGAATATGTATAGGTGTTTGCAATTTGAATAATTGAATAAGATGGATGGTGTAAAGATTGGTATGAAAATTTATTGATATTCAGCCGACATAGGCCAAGTGGATGTTAAAATGCGTTTAATACATTAGATAGAAATTTAGACTTTTATTGACATGTTTTGCGTGTTGAGGCGTTAGGAAATTCAATGAAAATTGTGTGTGAATGATTGAAGTCATTTTGACTTGGAAAAGGATATTCCTATACGCTCGAGTAGTTAGAAGTTGTTGTTGACACATGTGTAAGTGCTAAACTGAAATCGCGCTTGCATTAACGTGTAGGTAAAGCGACGAATATAGGAAAGCGCGAAGGAGTGGTTATCATTAAATTGAGAAGCAAGTTGTGAGTGTGGTTTTTATTAAAGTTTTTATACACATCTTCCCTTTAATATTTATAATGCAATATTATATTGTATCGGAATTATTATGCATTTTTTGAGCAAAATTTTAGTATATTATTGTTTTTGTTATAATACATGTATAGTTCATGAAGTTTTGTTATAAATGTATTTATTATTGAAGCAAGCAAAATAGAGAGTTTAAAGAAAATACATGCATAGAAAATACGTGCAAAAGTATTTTGAAAGATTTAGGCTTTTGTTTTAGAAAGAAAGTTTTTCGGTTTTAAACTGTAAACTAGAGAATAAAATATTTACGAGATTTTTCAATATGCTTTCATACTAAGTAAAATAAAAGTTTTAAGCATGAGTTTTAGGCATACTGAAAAGATTTTATATGCCTTGTGTTTACCTTGATCCCCAGTTATACCCAGTCGTAGTACCGTGTGCATGTATGGTAGATTGGGTGGGAGAGTCATTAACTTGGGGGGATTTGAGTTAGTATGTCACCCTCTACATGCATATGGTAATGTAGATCTGCATGATGTTAGGGAGGAGATAACATCATGCAGATGCGACAACATAGGTAGCATTCCCGAGTTTGAGTTCCATGATGTGTAGACGTAGAGTCACGTGAGGATGAGCTTCCCTATGTTAACTTGTAAGGCAAGTTATAGAAAGTAAAGTACGTAACTAAACGTGAGATTTAGAAAAATAAGAAAATTATGTTTGTGAAATTTAAAAGCAAAAATATTTATTCCCATTATACGAGTTTTACAGTTTTCAATAGAAAGAAATAAACTAGTAATTTTTTGAACTATTGATAGGACCCAATCTAGATTTCCTCTAACAAATCCAGTGATCCTATCGGGCACCCCACTAAACCTTTCTGAAGCCCAACTAATAAGGCCCAAAAAGGAAATCGTAGAGTGAACCCGTACTATCTCTCAAACTCTAAGCATATAAAATTCATTCATTTCAAAATTTCATTTAAGTATGCAGTGGATAAGCATGCAATTTAAAATATTATTATAAAAATGTAAATATCTAAAACATGCATGCATTTAATATAGTGCTACCATCTCTATTCACAAATATGAAAATATGCAGATTACATGGTTAAATTTAAATTGCGAATTTTGCACAAAAAGGCTATGCAGCATCGTCGATCGGGATCCACCTAGTCTGCACGTGGCACGTTGGTACTTGATCACCTCTTCCTGCACCTGGGGAGTTTATTGAAATAAAAACATTGTGAGCTATAAAGCTAGTGAGTGTGAATGGGTTTGTTCTAAAAATTTTCTCCCAAAAACGTTTTGGCAACATTTTTCTTTAGCCGTCCGGGCTTATCAACATTACTCCTGCCCCAGCTTTCTGCTCGCTCGAGGATCCATCTACGTACAACTCCCAGAATGGACCTTTAGAAGATTCGGGTTCTTCACTACCTGGCCCCGTGAACTCAGCCACAAAATCTGCTAGCACCTGTCCTTTGATTGCTATTCGGGGCTTATATTCTATTTCAAACTGGGCGAGCTCGATGGCCCATTTAAGTAAACGACCAAAAGTATCAGGCTTTTGAAGAACCTGTTTCAAAGGGTACCTAGTTGGAACTTCAATGGTATGGGCCTGGAAGTAAGGGCGGAGCTTCCTTGATGCTATCACCAAACAGTATGCAAGTTTTTCCATGGGCATATATCTGGTTTCTGCGTCGAGCAACCTTTTGCTAATATAATACATAGGAAGTTGCTTTCCATCTTCTTCACGGATCAGAGCTCCACTAAGGGCGTGCTGTGAAACTCCTAAGTAAACGACAAGTTTCTCTCCTTCAACTGGCTTAGATAGTAAAGGTGCTCGGCCCATGTATTCCTTCAACTGCTGAAAAGCTACTTCACATTCCTCAGTCTACTGAAAGTTTCTTGCCTTTTTCAACACATCGAAAAACAGAATGCATCTGTTTGTCGACCTCGATATAAATCTGCTCAGGGCAGTAACTTGACCGTTTAGACTCTGTACTTTCTTGATCTTGGTGGGTGACTTCATGTCAACGAGGGCTTTAATTTTTTCAGGGTTTGCTTCGATCCCCCTGCTGTTGACCATGAATCCTAGAAACTTGCCCGAAGCTACTCTGAATGCACACTTCAAGGGATTCAGCTTCATCTGAAATTTCCGCAGGATCTGGAACATCTCTCCTAAATTATGTACATGTTCGTATGCTCATTTGGATTTTACCAACATGTCATCGACATATACTTCCATCGTTCCCCCAATCAGATGTTCAAACATCATATTTACCAACCGTTGGTAAGTTGCTTCTGCATTCTTCAACCCAAACGACATCACCTTATAGTAATAAAGCCATCGATCAGTAACGAAGGAAGTATGCTCCTCATTATTGGGGTTCATTAGGATCTGATTATACCCCGAGTAGGCATCCATGAAACTGAGGAGTTGATGTCCAACAGTACCATCAACAAGCTGATCGATCCATGGTAAAGGAAAACTGTCTTTCGAACATGCCTTGTTCAGATCGGTGAAGTCGATATACATCCTCCATTTTCCGTTCTTCTTCTTCACCAGAACAGGGTTTGCCACCCAGACCGGGTAATAGACTTCTCTGATAAATTTGTTTGTCAGAAGTTTCTCTACCTCTTTCCTGAGCGCCTCATATCGCTCCTCCGTCATCGGTCTCCTTTTTTGACGAACTGGCTTATGGAGAGGATTAATGTTTAGCCTATACGATATTACGTCTGGACTGATCCCTACCATGTCTTCATGATTCCACGTGAAGACATCCAGATTTTCTTTCAAGAACTTAACGAGCTGCGCCTTAATGTCTGGTAGTAAATCTTTCCCTATCTTCAAACACAGTCTGGCGTCATGTTCGCTAACCCGCACATCCTCCAATTCTTCCACAGGGCCTGTTGCTCGGTCTTCGTCTATCTCTCTTGGATCCAGATCCTGACTCACCCCTGTAGAGCTGATTGGTTGTTTCTTTTCTTCGGTCACCATACTGACCTTCTTTCCTTTAACCCCAGCTTTTACTATATTTTTATAGCACCTCCTCGCCACTTTCTGTTCTCCTCTAACACATCCTACCCCATTCGGAGTGGAAAATTTAATAGTGAGCGTTCTGGTGGATATTGCTATATCTAGGTCGTTCATAGCTGGTCTTCCGAGGATATCATTGTATGCCGAAGGACAATCGATAACTAAGAAATCGGCCATCGTAAGAGCTTATTTGTCCGAATCCCCAATAGCAAGGGGAAGTCTGATCTGCCCCAACGGCACAATTGCATCTCTTGTAAAGCCAAAGAGGGATTCAGGAGATGGTGCTAACTGCTCAGACGCTAAACCCATCTGTTCGAAACAACCCCTGTACATCACATTCACCGAGCTATCCGTGTCCATCATTATCCTTCTTACTTCAGCATTACCAATCCTTGCCCTGATAACCAGCGCGTCATTATGGGGCCAATGTACACCTCGGGCATCTTCTTCACCGAACCTAATACCACCTGAAGTTATTCTGGCTTTCTTGGCAGCCCCTCTGTTTCACTGTGATCGGACTCTGCTGGCTTCCCGTACATAGCATTCTTGTGATCTGTTGGATGTCCCTGCAATGTGCGGTCCTCCATGGATAGTAAAGATGGTCCTCACAGCGGGTAGGTGGCCTTGATCAATCATCTGCTGTGGTTGTTGCTGGGCAGGTTACCGAGATGGGTCAAGGTGTAAAACCCAAAACCTTGTTCGTCGGAGAGCGAAATATTTTTCCTATGGATCACGTCCGATCGGAAAAATATAATGCTCGAGTCCGAAAATACGTGGAATAATTATTTTAGAATAATAAAAATAAATCTGAGTTCGTGAAAACGGATTTGAATTTTAAAATAATTCCGAGAATGCGAACCCGAGATTTAATCAAAAGCGGATTACCGGACGGACGGACGGAATCGGAATTCGAGCTTGGAATTAAAAAGCGAGAATGCATGTGAAATAAAATAAAGTTATTGCATGGAAGAAACTAAAATAAAGTAAAATTTGTGCATGGGAGTGACACATGTCACACATGCAAAGGATGAGCAAAGCAAGTGGCATCATTTTGTGATTTTATATTATAAAATTGAAAGTGAATGAAACTGGCAATAATCCAAGCCAATGTATTCGGTCACCATTATCCATTATCCATCCAAGAGGCAAAAACCGAGTGAGAGTAAGAGAAAGAGAGAAATAGAAAGAGAGATGCAAAGTAAGCAATCAGATTTTTATTTCAGTCTCAGTCTCCAATTGTTGAAGCCAAAAGAAACGAGAGAGTTAGAGAATGAGGAAGTGAAAGAAAGACAAAGAGAGACCAAGAGCCTTCATAGAGAGATTAAGAGAGATCCGAGCGTGAGAGATAGAGAGATCGTGAAAGAGCTGATCGAGAGCAATCTGAAGCAAAGAAGGACATGCAAGGGCAGATCTGAGCACTTCAGACCGTGCATGCAAGCTGGAAGAAGTCAGATTGTGAGCTGCTGCCTTTGTCGCCGCTGTTGAACCAGGTACTGTCATCGTGAGCTGCTGCCTGCGCGGGAGGAGCTGCTGGTGTGAGGAGGTCGAGCTACTGCTATCGTCATCCTCAGGTGCTGCCGTGGTCTGGTAAGTGTGTTGGAGCTAACCAAGTGCTGTCGCTGCCATTGCTGTGCACCAGCTGCTGTCGCCACTGTTGTTGAAGTTGCTGCCATCGCCGTTGCTACCAATTGCTGCCGTGTTGTCGTCGCAAGCTGACGTTGTGTGAGCTGCTGTCAAGTTTGGCCGTGAACTACACAGCAGACCTGAAGAGAAGACAGTTACTGGTGGAGGGTGACAGCTTGCTGCCGCGAGAGATTCGTCGTCGTCGCACTTGCTCGAAAGTTGTTTCGAAGCGAAACTGTTAAGGTAGGTGCTGTCCCCTTTGTTTGTGTTGTGCGTTTCGAGTAATTGTTATTGAGATATTGAAGATATTATGATTGGGTTTAGGATTGAGAACCTCGTTAGTGCGGAGGTTCGCTCATTGTTGTTTCGGTTGTGTTTTGAATGCAATTGTAAAGAGTTGGTTTCGTTGTGAAATCTATTACGGGCTGTTAGAAGATAAGTTAGGGGCTGTTGAGTGATGTTTTAAATTGAAGTTTGTCGTCGTGGAAAATAATGCATTTTAGTGTATTTTAAAGTATCGGATAGTCGTTCGGATATTGAGAAATCGTTTCCGAGCGATTCGGTTGAGTTTTTCTACGAATGCGAATGTTTTTAGTTGTAATTTTCGTTGTCGACAAAGAAAGTGTTTGTGATGTTATATCGCTGCCTCGAGTCGTTATTAAGCCCGTTAAAGTGTTAAATTTGATGTTAGAATAGTTTAAAAGACATTTAAGTTAATCGGATAGTTTTTGTTTCGCGCGAAATCGTTAAATTGTCGAAATTTCGGGGTTGAAATCGGAAATGGATATTCATTAAGCTTGCTGCCATATTTCTCTTGTTTGTGCTGTAAAGTGTTTGAATATTCGTTTGCCGTGTTTTAAGTAAAGTCACAAGTTGAAATTGACGATAAGTTAAATGGAAACGAAGGAATCGCGCGAAACGCTTAAATCGATAAATCGCGATATCTAGTTGAAATTGCGTAAGCGTTATGTTAGTCGTTTGGTTTCGAATCTTCTTTTCATTTAATCTTTTAGAATCTGATTTTGATGATGTTACCTTAGATTCAAATGGCATAGTTATTGGTTTTGTAACCGTAGAGTTTCGAGTAGTTTATGTTGCGATAACGAATCGGTTTGAAATAGTTTTCGCGTGCGATTATGAGTTTTCCGTTTTGTTATCATGTGAGGATGGTCACTTGAGTTATTGTGATTAGAAATCCTCGTATGGCTTAAAGTTTAGTTGCACGCGAGTTATGTTTTAATGACTTCCCGATCGAAATCAATTGTAGGTAAATCGAAAACCGGACGAGAGCTATATCAGAAGTGGTTGATTAGTTATTGGAAGCAAGTTGTGAGTGTGCATTTTTATTAAGCTTTCGCGAATTCTGTTATATGAAATTATTAATGCGATACTATTTTAGTTTATGATTTATGTTATTCAAGTAACATTTTAGAATATTATCGCTTTCCCTATAATGCATATATAGTTGTATATATGTATTTAGTCGTAAAGATACTTGAGAACATTATTTCAATAATTGAGTTTTCGCTCTAGAAAGCAAGTTTTTCGGTTTTAAACCGTAAGTAGAAAACGAAACACTTATGAGATAATTTTAAAGGTAATTAATATCTCTTTAGTTTATCTTAACTTCTAGCAGAACCCTGTCGAGGTACCCTATGCGTGTATAGTACTAGACGGGGGGAATCGTAATCCCAAGTTCCCGTACGCCTAATAGACGGGGGGAATCGTAATCTCAAGTTCCCGTACACCTAATAGACGGGGGGAATCGTAATCCCAAGTTCCCATACGGCTTAACATTCGAGGGGAATCGTAATCTCAAGTTCCCGCATTTTTCTAATGTTGGGGGGAATCGTAATCCCAAGTTCCCGTATCTGAGCACACGCAAACAAAAAATTTCGAGTATTTCATGTCATATAGATATTTAGCTTAAGAGCTTAAGAGAATGAGTTGTTCTAGAGTTACCCTTCTAAGTTGAAATACGTCAATAGACGTTAGTTTAGAATAAAAAGAATCTTTTGATTATATAAGCCGTATCATTTTCAAAATACTAATGAAAGCAGAATTTATTATTATGTGCACTCACTGAGTTATTCTCACCATCATTTTCTGTTTTATTTAAATTCTTTCCCAGGTGTAGGAGCGAGTAGCGCGACAGAGGTATCTTCATCAGACGTACAAGCGAGCTGCAGACGCGACCACGCTGCACTAGTTTTAAACAAGTTATCATGTATTGCACTTACTATCGTTTTTCAGATTTCTCAAGTTTTGTAAATATTGTTTTGGATAAAGTATTTTATGCAAATATCATGCATGACGTTTTAAAATTTTAATCAAGTTGCTTTCCATATTATTGCATGATTGTGAGTTGAAAAAGGGCTTGAGGCCTATTGATCATGGAAATAATTGTAAATAAACTTGTACAGGTTTTGTGAAGTATTTTACAGGGTGAAATTTTAGAAAAACAGTCGTCGTACTGCCGGATTTTGTAAAAATTCTATTTTCATAAAGTTATTTTCAACGAACAAAATTTTCACCCATTTTCAGAACTAAAAAGATGTCAAGTATTAGAAAAGAAAAGAGGCTTAGCTCCACGGGAACTTTTCAGTCGGAGCAGATCTCGACTGGGGAGCCACCGTGGGGTGCCGGACAGGTCGCTTAGCTAGTAGTTAGAAAGGGGCCTGTCACAAGGTGTTCCTGCACTGGCTGATGCCCTTACTGGGGATGCTGATTTTTTTATCGCGCTACATACTACCTCAAATGACCTCTTCTGATCAATTCTTCTATCGCATCCTTGAGTTCCCTACACTGAGAAGTATAGTGCCCATTTTCTCTGTGGTAGGCACAATATTTCCTTGAATCTTGGAATCTCCTCGGGATATTTGTGGGACTTGGCTTCCCGAAGTTCTCCCGTCTTTTTTTTGCTTTGAATATCCTGTCCTATCTGTCTGTCAGGACACTGTAGTTCTGGTAACGATTTCTCGGTGGAGATGTCTTTCTTTCGTACTCATTTTTTGACCGCTTCGCCACCTAGTTACTGGAGCGATGCTTGTGACCGCTCTTTTCACTTTCACGCTGCCCCTTCTTTTTTCCCTGGTGCGAGCTGCTTACTCCATTTTTCTGCTCGCTGGACTTCTTCTGCCCGAAAGTATCTTCCCAACAAATCTCTTTTGCTGCACGATCGTAAAATTTTCCCAGGCTTTTTACAGGGTTCCTGTAAATGCTTTTATAAAGCTTTCCGTCTTTCTTCAGCCCTGTAGAAATAGCAGTTAAGATACTTTCATCAGAGGGATTCTCCACATTGTTTACCTCACGCCTAAATCTGGCAATATAGTCCCTTAAAGTCTCATCCTGCTTCTGGAAGATAGTTGCCAGGTGGCAAGTTGGAGGGAGCTATTTTCTCAACGCCTTGTACTGGTCCGTGAACTTTCCTTGGCATTCATCCCAGCTATTTATATTGCGGGCCAGAAGGCTCCTTAGCCATGTCCTCGGCACATTCCCCAGTGTTGCTGGGAACACTCGACCATTGTCCAGAGGATTAGAGGTCTGCAAATCCATTTGAACGTTGAAAGTGTCCAGATAATCATACGGGTCATTATCCCCATCATAAAGCAGGATGTTCGGGAGCTTGAATCTTGGTGGCAGCAGCTGTGTCTCAATCTCTCTCGAGAATGGGGTTCTATCTTCTCGTCCCCCTGCTTGGCCGTGGAGCTCGAGTCTAGTTTCCAATTGCTAAACCCTCTGCATTAGTTCTTCCAATATTGGGTCCCGTCATTCAATCCTGTTCGTTGAGGACCGATGATTCCTCCTACTCTCCCGGCCTTCAGAAACACGAGTTCGTGACCTCCTTCGGTCCATAGACATTCTTTCACGTGAACCGTTCCTTCTGTGTGAACTCCCTGCAAGAGGTGATTCTCTTCGATGCATATGCTCTCCATTGCGCTGTTGAACTCTTTCATCCCCACGGTTAGTCTCCACACGGCGGCTGCCATTCTGACTTACTCTAATCCTCAGGTTGGAAGGGTGAGACGCTACTTCTTCTTCATGAACCTGACGTCCTTCCTCTCTCGAGCGTAAGTTTGAGGAACGAACAGAAACTACCGGCTGTTCTCTTACCCTGCCAGCCTCTTCTCTTCTAGTAGGCACAACACCTACCGAATGGCGTTGAGGTTGAGGGTTTGCATTCCTGGGGACCTCCTGGGCCTGCGTTAGAGTTCTGATGGCTTCTGCTAATTACGCTATTGTATTCTCTAACGCTTCCTGACGCGTTTCTTAACGCTGCTACCAACCTGGTGCAGCTTCTCCACCAACGGCTGCTTGGTGTGGGGGAAGCGGGGGCAAGGCGACACTGGACGTCCCTGCTGCATGACCCTGGCCCTGGTGGCCCTTCGATTGGTCAGCCTCTGTCGCAACAATCCTAGTTGTCTTGATCTTGGCCATGTCAGCAAATAAAAACAAAAAGAGAACAGTAGTAAAAAAATGGTTGTCAAATCGTAGTCTGGGCCCTCCTTCTAGTGCCAAAAAATGTTGATACTCAATTTTGGTCAACCCGGTTCTCCAAGCCCAATACCTGTGAAACAACAAGCTACAAAAAAAACAAGTATTACCAGGACCAAAACAAACAAGACACAACGAGATTTACGTGGTTCGGCAAGAACAATGGTCTACGTCCACGACAATTACCCCTTCACTCTCTCGAAGTAATTGTATTTTATTTCACTCTATCTTTTACACTGAATTTCTATCTCCTATTTATAGTGGAGATGTTACAATTATAATTGGCTTAAGAATCTTACAGATAAAGCAAAAAATAATATATATTAATTGAGATAATATCTCTCGAGATTATCTCTACCGCATATATAGCAATTTCCAAGAATATAGAGATTCGATTTGCATGAAAATAGGTAAGTTGACTCATTTCCTAATTTGAATTGATTCACCTTCTAGAAGGTCAACTGGTCAACATTAGCGAACAGCCTGTTCAGCGATCAGACATTGCATCAAATAGGCAGACTACTTCAGCGATCAGGTGTTTCCACTACCGAACAGACGAGCAGACTTAACTGTCCCTCTGACTATCGAGCAGACGAGCAGACTTAACTGTCCCTTTGACTATCGAGCAGACGAGCAGACTTCCGGATCGTTGTGATAATTTCTAAAGGGCACTTATCGAATAGCCTTTTGATTACGAGCAGATTATCTTTATGCTTTTGTCAACCAGTCAAACCTTCATACAATCACTCTGAACACTTAGCGTTTTAAGACGATCAACTGCATAATCAGGTGTGCTCGGGTGCACAGATCAATGAATGGCTATACTTCTTCCTTTGACTTCTGACCATTTTGACCAGCACTTTTTGGGCTTCTCCTTACAGAGCGACACAATGGGCCTTCATTCTTGGGCATTTTTCATTGTACCAAAATACCCACAACAAAATTGGAATGAGAGATTGTATGAAAAGTGGTGAGAGGAGTGAGTAAGTGCATGTGTGCCATGTGTTATGCATGCATATAGGAATGAAGATAAATGTTATTCATGCAATTAAGATTCGTGACAAGCATTAAGATTTCATCAAAAGTATATATATGTTAATTGAAAGAGAAAAAGATGAGCCAAGCAAAAGCATATCATTCGCTCTTCTTTTCCAAACCGAGGGAGACAAATTAAGAGAGGCGTGAGAATGCAGTCGTGAAGTAGAAAGCTAGAGCAAGAAGAAAAGCACGAGCAGCACCAAGAAGCAAGATCGAGATCCATCCATGAGAGAGAGAGCTTGAAAGACCAAGAGCTGTTCTTTTTTTTATTTGCTTCCTTTGGTCATTAACCTTGAGATCTGAGAGAGTTTTGTGTGTTCCATTCGATTCTCTAAGAAGCAAGATCGAGAACCATCCATGAGGGAAAAGAGGATCTTGAGGATGAGAAGGGCTGCTCGGTTTGGAGAATGAGAGCAAAACTATGAACCTTAAATGCAGACCCAAGAGTAAAATCAGCATGCAGCAGCTTGAGAAGGAGTTAAATGCAGTTTTGATGGAGATCAGCTCGTGCTGCCTATAGGAATGAAACCAAGCTGTTTTGGGTGAGTTTTAAAGACCATTGGTGCAGCTTTTTTCCATGCAAGGTATGAGTGAAGTTTGAGAGTCATATGGAGTGGTGTTCAGTCATGGTGAAGAGGAATTAGAGGGGACAACCATGCTTGATGTTTGGAGGTCAGTTTTGAGGCAAAAACAGTGACATGCAAAGGTAAAATACTGCCTTCTTGATTCTCTTAAGCTGATTTTAAGTGATTTTAAAGCATGCATGTCTCTTTTTGGATTGAAGGAAGCTCGATCAAAGAGGTTATAATAGGTAGTAGGTTGCATATGATGTTTAAGCTGTCATGAACTATTTTAAATGATGTTTAAATTGTCTTGACTATTTTGAATGATGTTTAAGCTATCTTGAACTGTTTTAAATGATGTTTAAGCTGTCTTGAATTGTTTTGAATGATGTTTAAGCTGTCTTGAACTGTTTTGAATGATATAATGGGCTATTTTGATGTTAAACTTAATAAGGAAATTGTTTTGGAAGTTTGTTTGACGTTAGGGGCTGTTTTGGTGTTGGAAGTTGAAAGCAAAGGTTTGAATTACAAGCTACCATGAACTATTTTTGGGAACATTTAAGTGCTATGTAATTAATTATGAATAGTTTGAATGAGTTATAAGATATTTAAATGATTCAAACAGTGACATGTAAAGGTAAAATACTACCTTCTTGATTCTCTTAAGCTGATTTTAAGTGACATTTCAATTAATTGTGAAGAGTTTGAATGAGTTTGAATGAGTTATAAGATATTTAAATGAGGTTGAGTACCCTAAGCGTGCATTGACAGTGTCGGTGGTGTTTGTCACTAGTAATAGGAGGGAATATATTAGTCAGTTCAATTCTGTGTGTTGTCCATGCACATACAGAGTATATTATTAGCTAGCTCTCACCTGAACGAGGGTAAATTGCCCTCCGTAGCTAGAGTAAATTTTGTTATGCAAAACCGAATAGATGGCATAAACAAGGGTAAATTCCAAGATGGCTTGAACAAGGGTAAATTCCACTCTATACCTAGGATACAATGTGGTACGGACTGCCAATGGTTGGTTTATTTTACTTAGAGATTTTTCAAAAATTTTATCCCCACCACTAGTTACATTTATTAGTAGAAAATTGAAATTATACAGCATGTTTTTTTTTTTTATAATGTAGTTTTACGATGCATGAATTTTATTTTATGATAAATGTTTATCCTTGCACTTAATTTAGTTATGATTTTAAGAAAAGAACTGATTTCATATTACAACAATCAAATGATCATAAAATGCTTTAAAAATATTTTTGGGAGGTTTAATTTCAAAAATAAAATTTGGATAGAAATCTACGACACTCATTAAGCTCATTTGGCTCATATATTGTTTTATGTTTTATAAACAGAACTCCTTAGGGGTAGATGCAAGGACAGATGTGTCAGTAGTAGGGACTACAGCTTAGGATTAAACGAATCGAGTCGTGTGTGTCGCTGTTACTCTATTTATTTTGTATATTTTTTAAAGTTGTATTTTAACATCTATATAAACTTACCTATGATTTTGAAAAATGTATAAATGGGTATATACATGACATGTAAATATACTTTAATTTATCTTTGAAACTAATATCATGTTTGTGGTTGCTTGTGAATGGAGAAAAGTAAGGCCTAAGGCCCAAAATTTGAGAAATTGTTTTTTTAGAAGTATATAAAATTTCTGTAAATGTTTGTAGGGTGACATTTTTAGAAAAACAACTGTCACTCAGTCGAAATTTTTATAAACCTGTTTTATAATTATATGATAAAAAGAAAATTTTTTCACCTGTTTCCGTTAGAAAAGAGATTTCTAAAAAAGGTTTTCAGTAAAGAAAAACGACTTAACTTCAAGGGAACCTTTCAACCGGATTTGGATAATCGATCGGGGGGGTCGCTACTGTGAGGTTGCTAGTGTACTACCGAGAGTATGGAAATAGTGTGTAAAGATTAGGGTCTGTCAAAATTATTGCGTTAATTAGTTGAATTTAAATCCAAAAATTTCTACATAACTTATAATGGATCTCTCTCTATCTCTCTTTCTCTTCTGAAAAAGTCAACTATAATCAAACTCATGCATAAACTAAAAGGAATGTTATACAATTCAAAAATTAATCAAAAGTTAATTTAAAATTATAGGACAAATGATTTATTCTTACTATATAAATCATAGAATGGTATGATGAGTAACAAATATTTTATATATAATTTTGATAGAATTTTTTGGGTTGATTTTTCTTGCGTTGTATAGCATGATTGTTAAACTAATTGGTATTACAAACATATTTAGTGTATGCAAAGTCCTTTGGAAAACTTGTAATTGTAGTTGCAGGGAGCAAGAGTGTGAGGAAGGAAAAGCCCAAGCTTATGATTTTTGTTATTACTAGACATTATATCGACAGTTTCTATAAACCCCAGAGTTTCATTTTTCAAAAACTAACTTTTCGGTGAATAATATTTTCAGGTGAATAGTGATCGAATGAATAGTGATTTTTGAATATGGACCCCGGATATTCGAAGTCGTAGAATTGGTATTAAAGTTATTAGAAGTTGGAATGGGTTGAAAATAAGTCCATTTGAGTAGGTTTAAGCGGTTGGAAATTTAATGTACGAAAACGCCCTTTTTGGAGAATAATAGGTATTAATGATTATTTACTCATTTGATTTTTTTTTTTTTAAAGCATGAGATTGAGAGTTAGGATACCCAATTAAAGTATTACATGGTCAATTTGATGATTGGATGACCATGAAATATTTTTGTAATTTATTTAGACCTAGATTATAATTAAATATATTAAGGGCACAATGGTCATTCAACTTCAAATATCCATGGAATTGGTGTGAGCATCACATGGAAATGAATTAAGTAAGAAGCACAATCTATGTCATGTAAAATTAACCAATGGGAGAATGACAAATCAAAATAAATTAATGGAAATTAGTTATCATGCATTAAGAGATATTAATGCATTAATGCTTAAGTTACTAATTTGCCCTTAGTTGGTTGAATTTATGTGAGATTTAATTAAGGGCATTTTGGTAAAACTAATGAGAGGATTTGATGATTATTTAGGGGTTTGATGAGGGGCATTTTGGTCAATAAAAAGTGAGGGTATATAAAGTTGATTGTGAAGACATTTCTAGCAAAAATTGAAAGAAAAGAAAAGGGAAAAAGAGAGGGGTCTCGGCCAAAGAAGGAAACCAAAAGAAAGCATATCCATTTGAAGGTTTCGAGGTGATTTTTAAGTGGTTTTCAAGTCCTTTAAGGGTGTACAACAAGCTTAGGAGCAAAATACATCCATTATAAGTCAATTTCAAGTGGTAAGTTTAGTTGTTTTTCATGGGTTTTGATGAGTTATGGGTTTGGAAGATAAATCGATGGATTTGTGAAATTTTTGTCATGTTTAGAGGTAGATCCACTTATTTTCAAGTGTGGAAGTGAAAGTAAACAAAAAGAAGTCATCAAACAAGCAATGAAGTAAGGTAAGGATTCTAGGGTTTTTATAATTTTTCATGAAAATTTCAATTGAGTTGATTTTTAGGTATATGATGAATGATTGAGTGATTTTAGTGTGGTTAGTGGCTATGAAAGTGGATGAATGATATGGGATATCATGATATTAATTTAGGCCAAGTAAGGGTTTGATGAATATAGGTTGATTTTGGTTGTATTGATGTTTTTGTTTAAGGTTTTACTTGATTCCAAAGTGAATTGTATCAAGAAATTGAAAGAAAAAGTGGGATATTTTATGTGTGTGTAATTTGGCCATGATAAGGGTTTGGTGTACAAGTTATGATTTAAATGTTTTGATGCATTTTCATGAAATTAAATATATATTCAAGCAAGTTTGGGTGAAATAAATGAAAAGAAAAAGTTTATGTATGGTGGATGTGTTAAATTCTGCTAGAAGGATATGTTGGTGTGCAATTGGTTCTTTGATTATGTGTTTTTATAAATTTATGCATGTAAGTAAGTGATCTTGAATTAAGGAAATGGAAGGAATCAAATGCGATGATGAATGTATTAGTTTATGCCAATTTTGGTGGTTTAGGGTGGACATGATATTTTAAGTGACAATGCATGGTTAAATGCTAATTTTTATTAATTGGGTGATGAAATCGTATTTAGGATATTATTATAGATGAAAAGCAAGCCAAAGAATCGAGAGGGATAAATTGAAGGGTAAACTAGTAAATTGTGGGCCATGTGAGTGAAAATTTGTTTTATGAATTGTTAAATGCATGTTCTATCATTTTATAGCATTTATGAAATTGATAATGCATTTTGAGATGAAAATAATTACTTTTGAAAATATTAGTTTATGAACATTTCATGAAATTGCTTGAAAAAGATAATGCTTATGTTTTAATGAGTTTATGTAATATGTTTCATGACATCAAGTTTATTGAATGAATGTATTCAACTTTGAGTATATGGAAAAGAAAATGTTTTCAAATGCTAATGGCCTACCCCATGTTACATGTTATGGATTTACGAATTATGATTTAGACCTTATAAGTATACCTCACTGTGTTTGGCAAGTATTGGGAGGGCGTGCCACTAACCTAAGGGGGATTGAGTCAGTCGGTCAAGTTGTGTCGCCCTCTACATATATGGGGTATTATCTCACTCATACGTGCGATGCATGAAAATTCCGCTTCATGTTGTGAGATGTTTTATGTATTGTCACGGTGAGCGTCGCTAATCGAATCGCCACATGACCATATTATAATAGCTTCTTTGGATGCCATTGGTACAGTTTCAACAAGGAAAGGACATTTCAAAATTTTATGCAATAATTAAAAGATTAATATGTTTTTATACATGAAACCAAGTTTTAAAGATTTTCTGCAAATTTAATAAAGTTTATGATTTCTATTACCAAAATGTTACAAAATCGCTTAAGTGTTTCCGAAAATGTTTTGACAGGAATTTCTAACAGAAACGATTTTATTTAGAAAAATCGTAACACTCAGTGAACTCTTTTAGTTCACTATTTTGTTTTATGTCATAAAAGTCTCCCTAGGTGCAGAAACCAACAATTAGGGTGCTCACTCTCTATAAACCCCTAATCCGAATTATGGTATACTGTACCATTACTCGTGAAGTTAAGGTAATAAGTCCCGAGTATGAATAGCTCAGTTATGATTTTAGAAGAGTTGATTTGATGAGAAGTAAGTTTAAAGAGCCTTTAAGATTAAATAGAGAGAGTTTTAAAGGTTATGGAGTTTAATTATAAGTTATAAGTCGAAGGAGGGGCCTAATTATAATTTTCCAGTTGGAGACTTTAAGGATTAATATGAATCCAAATGAGGTAAGGATGCCCCAAAATAATTAAAAGTTAACTAAATCCCACCGATAGGATTCAAATGAGTGTCATTAGAATTCGACATTTCGGAGCACTACCTGATGTAAAATGACTTATTAGAAAATGTCACGATTGTGGAGATGATAAGTGAAGTTTAAGGGATAAAATGGTAAATGATGGATTCCCTAATATAAGAAGTAATGATATTTAAGCTTTGAATTTTAGAGAACGAGTTAAGTGAGGGAATACGTATTTATAGTAAAAGTTTTGAGGTATACGGAGCCAATTATAGAGTTAAGTTTAATAAAGAAACAATATGGTCATTGAGCCATGAGAATTAGTTTCGATGTGAGTTATAATGTGTAAGGTAACCAAAGGAAGAAACACAATTCAAGTGAAATGAAGGAACCAATGAGATTAGAGATGAGTGGAAGAGTACTAAGTTAATAGAATTTTAAAAGTACATTAATGCCCTTTTGTAAGTTAATTGATTTAGTATAAAGAAAGAGTATTATGGTCATTTGGCAAGCTAAAAGGCTTCATAAAATATAGCTAGTGTTGTGAACAACACTTAGAAAAGAAAAAAAGAGAGAAGCAATTCGGGTAATTGAGAAAGAAAAGAGGATGTTGGACGAGAAAGAGATAAGAGCCGAGAGAGAGTTGAGTTAAATTGTGAAAAGAGGGCAAGATGGTCATTGTGACTTCATTAAAACTTAAAAGAGTGATGGTTGGTCGTGACATGAATAAAGCAAAAGTCAATTAGAAGCAAAATTAGAGAAGATGTCGTGCATGAGCAAGAGAGACCCGAGAGTGAAGAAGTTGTCATGCCATGAAGAGGAGCAAGGAGACCAAAGCTTTCCAAACCTTTTCAATCCACCAAATCAAGAGAGCAAGTTCATCTAAGCTTGAAGACCAAGTTAGGAGCAAGAAACAAGCCATAAAAAGTGAGTTTCTAAGCTTTCCATTAATGGAGGTTTTATGGAAACTTGATGATCAAGTTAGTATTTGTTGAGATATTAACTTGGATTTTTGTTTATGATGTGTTTTGAGTTATATGGCATTAGAGAGAAGCATAAATGATTGATTATTATGCTAGTCGATGTGTTAGGGTTTTGTAGAGACACCATGATGTTTGAGCAATAACTTGATAAAGTTTAATGTGGATTTTAGTGTAGACAAAGTGTTTGTATCATGGCCTTAAAGAAACTAGTTATATAATGGCTTGAGATTATTGAATGGAATTGGTATGAGTGTGTGTACATGATGCACGACATTGATAAGGGGTGTATAACTCTTTGAGTTTTGTTTAATGTAAGTGAACTTGAGCTAATGCATATTAATGATATATTAGAACAAGTTAGCAAAAGAATAGTTTAGAAGTTGAAAAGCATGATTAGAGTATGTTGTGTGTGATAGATGGCTAAGTAAGGGCACGTGAAACTCTTTGTATTTTGATGCCTTAAAGTCTAAATCTATGTATATTAGAGATTAGAGAAGCATCTAAGCATGTTAGCATTGAACAAGAGAAATGTGAGAGACAAGTGCGCAACAAAGCCTAAGATGAAAAGCATGGATAGATATTATGTAAAGTCACTTAGTTCTTGCATATTTAAGTAATAAATGACTCAAGATAGTGCATGAGATAATGTTGTATGTGAATGTGTCATGCATGCCCTGTGTTAGAGAATGAGTAAGTCTTTGAGTTGGATGAGTTGAGCAAAGATTAGAGATCATTTAGTAGCCATTGTGTTGTAACATAGACTTATCACCCAAATAGACTCAAATTAGAAAGATATGAACTTGGAGTGAAGATGAGTGACACGCAGTTATGAGAAACATGTGTGATATCATTTGTTTTGGTACCTTTAAGCTTAAATAAGTGCTCATTTGATGTCACACAAGCATTAGAAAGCAAAAGAATAGAAATTAGAAGTGATTTAAGACGAGATGTGATATAAGCCTAAGTTGAAGGGCTTGAGAATATATATTGTATGAACCCTTCCTATATGCATCCCTAAGTCTTAAATGAGTATAATTAGACATATACAAGGTAGAGTTCATGTAGGATAAGCTCTAAGTGGTGAAATTAAGCATGATTAAAGTAAACAAAGTTGTAGATTAAGTGTTTGATGAAGTGTTTGAGAGCAAATAGATTGAAGAATTAAAAGAAGTGAATTGTTGTGAGTGTAAGGGTGATTCGGCCAAGAGGGGCTGGTGTGTGACACCTTTATATTTTGATACATTTGAGCTCTCAATCATGCATGATATATATTAGTAAATCATATAGTAATGTTTGATTGATCAAAAAGGAATTAGATTTGCATTGTTGTGCATTGTGGCTAGAAGAAGGGCATTAAATTATGCGTGAGTTTTTTTTATGGTTATGACGTATTTAGGGTCATAAAAGTATGCATAAATGAGTAGGAATCAACAAAATTGACATGGATACACATAGATACAAGAATAGCCTAAATCTAGTAGAGGTTAAAATAGTGCATAGAAGCATGTTGACAATCCCAAGCTGATAAAAGGGTCTGGGAAGACCTGACTTATTCTAACTTATATGGGGTTTTTCTACACCTTAAATGATGCCTAGGAGTCATAGAAAACCATAGGTTTTGGAACGGATCGATTCCGATAAAAATTGCGCAAGTTATGCTCAAAATAGTGTCGTTAGAAAGTCGATAAGTAAAATAACTATGTAAATGCAATTTTTATTGCTTGGAATGAATTTATTTGGTCATAATTAGGTAAAAAGAGCTTAGATACGAGAGAAAAACCATCGTTGCTCGTTCGATGCGAAAAGTGCATCGAAAAGTACCAAAAACAGGGCGTTTTTGCTAGATTTGATATAGCAAATGATAGAATTTTTCGACGAAACTTTACAGGTGACTTAGTTATGCGATAAGGAGATGCTAGAAAAAGAAACGGATGCGAAACGAGTGCCGGTTCTAAATCTATTTTTCTTGGTCAAACGGGTCATTAAAAAGTTGACCTTTTCGTTTTAAACCTTCGGAGACCAAACGAACCATATAGGGATGATTCTAGGGGTCTAAAAGTAAGAATTTTACAAAGAAACCGAAATTAAAGAGTCTCGATTGAGTTAAAATCGAGTTAGAAAAGTTATAGTGTAAAGAGTTGTTAATAGAGAAAAGTGTATTGGAAATGTTATTTTAAGTTTTGAGTTATATAATTAAGCAAGTAATGATAAGAAATCGATACGTAGGTGACGCGCAAGCAAGAGAGGCAGGAGAGGCTTGTTGAGACAGTTGAGCTTGCGCGAAGCGAGGTAAGTGTTTTATCACTTACACTATTTCCATTCTTCCTTTAAACATAATTGTATCATTGTATTAAAATGACTTCAAAAATGATTTTCAAGATTATGAGTTAAAACATTTGTAAAATGACCTTTACATCGGGTTTAGAAAGGAGAATTTAAAATGAAAAGTTTTCGGAAAGAAATGAGTTAAGAGTTTTGAAACCATGTGTATACCTATAGTTTACATAAGATTTAGCGCTACGTGACGATGTAGAAATTCCGCACGTAATTGGTTAGACTTATAATTTTAGGCACTATGTGATGATGAAGAAATTCCACACGTAGTCGCCAAGGTTTGATTTATGGGCACTATGGTTGCGATGAAGAAATTCCGCATGTAGTTGCTAGAATTATAGAATTGAGTACTACAATTGCGATAAAGAAATTCTGCATTGTAGTTGTTTAGAATTGAGATGATTTCACACTATTATTGCGAGGAAGTAAATTTCGCTTGTAGTAGTCAAGATATTTTATTAGATTCACGTTTGGCATCATTCGAAAAATTGGCCTCGTGATGGTTCGAATACTATAGGGGTATACATGTAGTTTTGGGAACTAAAAGTTTTAAGAAACTTTAAGGTTAAGTAAGTTTATAAATCCTTCTATATAGTTATATGATTTACTACCTTGCTATGTTGCACTAACATGGTTGTTTGGTGTGTAGTTTATATATCCTATCGGGTGTCATTACGAGTGACTGCGTGATAGAGTCATCATTCTCTATAGGTAGGCGTCGAGTAGATGATTTGTATAAAGTCTGGATACATTTTGGATGTTGTAAATAATAAAATCAAATGATAACATAACTTGAATTGTCGATATGTGAATGATGGTTCTTGATGTGATGTTATGTATACTTATATATTTTTGAGACACTTGCATAAAATACACATCTATACTTGAAATTTCTAAGTGATTTTGCATGACAATATAATGGTTGAAATGTGTGTACACGAAAATTTTATGTGTGTGAAAATGCTTATATGAGAGATTGTATGTTTGTGGCCAAAAGAAGTTGGGAGGTGATCTGATATAGTTCGAAGTGTTTGTTTTCTTTACAGGTAAATTTTGGAAATATTCAAATTACAGCCGTTATGCTGTCAAAATTTTTATAAAATCTGTTTTAAATAAAGGTGAAAAATTTCCACCAATCTCAACTATTTTATAAGTAAAGAAAGTTTTAAGTTAAAACGAGTAAACCGGCAAAGTATTCTAAGGGTTCGCTTATCGGATTTTCTTAATCTGACGAGTCAGGTTCGGGAAGTTCGTTGAAGTGCCCGACGGGATCCTCCAGACAAGAGCTTAGAAAAGGTCTGGTTCGGATCATGTCACTCTCTCACCCCGAATTAGGTCGGCTAGCTATGGACGATATTCTATGGATGTTTGTAAAGTCACATATTGCATATTTTGTTTCAATTTGAAACTGATATTTGTATATAACTTTTGGTTGTAAAAGGATTTTATGAATTTTACAACAGTTGTGGAGTTATGTTGTATTCGGTTAAATGAAACGGTTTGATGCTTATATGTATATACAATGTAAATATTTTGGGATGTATATAAATGCTTTTGATTTGATATTTGAAATTATGTTTTTGACTTTGAAATGATTTTGTCGAATTAGATCTTATGTGGCTAGGTGATGTTTTGATATGGACCAAAGGTCTAATATGGTAATGGATATTATTGTTGAGATATTGAAGTGTTATTGATTTGTTTTTCAGGAAATTGAAATTTTGGGAAACCATAAAAAACAATCGCTATGCTGTCAAAATTTTAGAAAACTTAAACTATGAAATTTTATAATTGATGATTTATATGTTTATGAATTAATTTAAGTTTTAGGGCTCGCTCCACGTTGTCCTTTTGGTGATTCAAGCTAAAATCCATAAGAGTTCCGTGGGATATCCGACGGGATCACGGGAGCTCCAAAAGGGAAACTTCGGGGCGGGTCCCGTTAGCTTGAGCTTGAACATTAATTTATATTTTATATTTTCACTTACAGTTCACAAAATGTAATATTAACTATATTCTTCAATCATTTGGGTTATCTTCAAGATAAATCAACATTTTTGACGTCTAATAATCACTTGAAGTGATATTGATTCTATTTATTTAAGATAAATATCCATATTTTTGAATTCTATATAACATTATTAATTGTTAAACTTATCGATGTTCACAAACATAGATAATTTAACAGTGAATCAATAGTTAATTAAGTCCACTTGGAAAACTTATAATTAAGTAGGCAGCAATCGTGGGGGAAGGAAAATCAAAGCTTAAGATTTGTGATATTAATTATTAGACATCATATTTCCGGCATGAAATTAACCATTTTTCTTCTTTGACAGCTCATAATATGTAATATTGATTACATTGAAGATGAATTAATCCATATTTTTGGCCTCTAATACTCCACTTCAAGTGCTGATATTATCACCGCGGTAGAAACTTGTTAAAGTTGTGTTGCATTCGAAAGATAGCTTCAGAAGCTCCAGACCCTATCAGAAAATATATACAAACACTCACATAGCAGTCTTATATAGGTTCTTAGCAAAATTGTATAAAAATTATCAAAGACATTACCATTTTAATTTTCAAAATCAGTGTCTTTAAATTTACACACATGAAATGCGTGCATGCTTGTGATTGATTAAATTTTATTGTTCTTTTGTATTGAAAAAATATTCAATATGTATCTAATACATGCACCACAATGATATTGTATCTTGGATTATGAATAATAAAACAAATGCAATTTTTTATGGCACATGAGATGATTATATAGTAATTAAGTAGTTATGCATTGAAAACTCTTCTTTGGTCTTTCACATGTGACGTTCTTTGCAGAACAGACAAGCTAGTGAAGCATATTAATTCCATCAATGAAATTTTACAAATACTTATTGGCTATTATATGAATGCATATGATGATTAACATACCTCTTCAACACCCAAATCGAATTCAATCTCCTCAAGTGCATCCAGATCCTTAACATCAGACCTTTTGAGCAAAGCCAAAAACATTTTGGTAGACATAGGCATGAACTCCAAATTGTCCGTCACAATATAAGTAGCTGGACCTTTTACAAAGCCACCCTCCACAGGCACCACAGAATAATTTGCAGGCGAGGGAGGAACATAAGACATCCCTATGTTGACTTTACCTTTGCAACCAGAACAATTCAGGTTCGGGACCTCAGCCATGTAATCATGACATCCGGAACACTTGTAAGACTTTCGAGCATTGAAATCGTAATCAGAGAGCATGAGAGGGATTCCGGTGGCGTATATGGGAGCTCTAGGGTCTAGCAGTGAGTTCTTCTCTTGGTTTGGTTGCAAGAAGGAATCAGGAAGATTTTCAAGGCTCTCATATAGGTGGCTGAGGGAGCCCACTGCCACGTGCATGTTTTTCTCTTTTAAGATTCTAGCGGCAGTTGCTATAGGCAAAGAAAGAAGGTAGATGAGAAAGTCTATGAAGTCTTTGCCAGCTTCTGCAAAAACTACTTTCGCAGCCCTTGGGTCAACAATAAGCCTCAGCTTTGTTCTGCGGGATGCCATGGCAATATTGACTATTAATTTCAGGGTGATTTAAGGGTGCACACGTACATATCGAAAGAGAAAAATCAAGCTGAACATATATAATGCACTACTTGTTGGGAAGAGGAAGGTTTGATGCCATGGTATGGAATAAATCAAAGGTTTGTTGCACGCCAGCGTTATTCCTTGTGCCCAGGTATCGTAGGTGGGACACTTGAATGACCTGTATATATTAGTTTTGGAGTCCACTACTAATTTGAGTTTTCAGGCAAACACATAATTAATTGTGATTGGTTTGGTCAACGATTACTTTTCAACTATTTTTCTATAATGTCAATAAATAATAAGAATGAGAAAAAAATTAAGTGAAAATGAGGAAAAACAATATCCAAGTTGGCTTGAGTTGTGAACATGTCATTAAATTAATAGTATGAGTTTTAATATCACTTAAAAGTATAAAGTGCCCAAAATACCCCTTAATGAAAGTTTTTGACCTTATATTTGCTCTCTTTTTCCTTCTCTCTCACTTGCTTTCTTCTCATTGTCGAAACAATTCTAAAACTAAAATCATCTTGCTTTCTTCTCATTGTTAAGTAAATCTATAACAAAATAAAGCTCATCAAGGTCATCATTTCGAAGCAAAAAAACCGAAGAAAACACTATATATGTATGTGTGTTTGAAAGTAGAATTTTAATATGATGCATATAAACAGTATTTTTCTGTTTTGGCAAAATTTTGAGTACAACAAGCACCTAGCAACACTAAATTGCAAATCAGTGAAAGAGTTGTAGCATTCTTCTTTAGTTTTTTAATTGAGCAAATTACAAAAAAAACTACCCAGTTGAAACGCTTTTACAGGCGGAGCAACATTTTTATATTTATTACAATTTACCCTCTTACCGTTAATGAATCTAGTTAGAATTAATTGATGGAGGGGTAAAATTATCTTTTGATATTAATTTTATTTTTTTAAAAAAATAAATTAAATAAAAAATTGTTAATTAGAGACTGATTTAAAAATATATATTAAAAAAATAAAATAAATAAAAATTAAACATTCAATTTCTTCCGATTCAAAATCATGAATCATCAATCTTCTTCCAGTTCAAAATCTGGGTTTCCAGTGGCATGGAAACCCAAAAAATGATCTCAAACATCATCAACCATCATCAATCAACCAGCCAACATGATCAATTCATTCTTGGAAACCCAAAAATGACCTCAAACATTATCGATCAAACCTAACATTATCAATCTCCCACAAAACCATCAACCCAACATTCTCAATCTCCCACAAAAAATCATCCAAAATCAACTCAAGCAACTACCAATTCAATAACAAAATCTGAGAATGAACTCATCTGGGTTTGTTAGAACCTAGAACTCAGATCTGGGCAGAACCCAGAAATTTGGGTTTGTGAGAACCCAGATTCTGGGTTCCTCATGAACCTAAATTTTTGGGTTCATATGAACCCAGAATTTCTGGGTAATTTTGGGTTCATCATGAACATTGATCTGGGTTCTCTAGATCGTTCATTTGTGAACCCAGATCGGGCTCACTCCTAGGAAGAAGAATTGCAGAAGAAGAACAAACGAAAGAAGAAGAAGAATGAGAGGAAGAGAGAGAAGGGCAGAATGGGAGACTAATGAGAGAAAGCGAGAGAAGAGACAAGGAAAAGAGAAAAGGGAAGGGAGCACCAACGGAAAGGACAACGGCAGCGGAGAGACGAGCAGATGAGCACGGCGGACAGAGGAAAGGCGAGGAAGTGAGAGCGGTTGAGAGAGGAAATGAACTGAGGATGGTGAGTGTTTATGTTAAGGTGACCAGTAAACTGGTTTATTAAAAAAAAATTATTTTGTTTTTTTCATTTTTTATTTGGTCAACTCAGTCAATACACAGTTAAGGGTATTTTCGTATTTTCATCGTTTTGATACGGTTTACTGTTAAATATAACGGAAACTAGTTAACAGGAGAGGGTAAATTGTAATAATATCTAAACAATTGCTCCGTCTGTAAAAACGTTTCAACCAGGTAGGTAAATTGTAATTTGCTCTTTTTAATTTCTTTAATGCAATTTCAATTCAGTATATGTCAAAATTGTATTTAGCTATGATGAAAATTACTTCTGTTTTTGAATAGAATAATAGGGATTATGATATGAACAAGAATATACCATATGAGCCTAAATAGAAATTTTACTTTTTCAATTGGACGCTTATGTCCTTCCTTAAAGGTAAATACTTTCAATTAAAAGTAGGTGCGAAGAAAACATTTTGAGTAACAATAAAGCCACCCAATAGAAAATTGAGTAAGACACAAGTACAAATAAGATGTATAACTAGAGGTGCTTCATTGGAACTAAATGGCAATTAAGATTCAATATATGAAACAACACTACAGTAGGTTCTAAATATTAATCAAAATTAAATGGTCTTCAATCAAACAGAAATTAAAAATTACATTGTATGAATAATTTAATAATAAACATTAAAAGCAAAGAGAAAGACTCGCAATGCATGTTAACAAAATAAACTAATAAACTCAGTTAACCACTAACATCATACTTACTTGGCATATAAACACTATCTATAAAGGTATTAAGCACATGTAAGCAATAAGGAATACTGAGAGGACTCGACTCGGATTCCCTCTATCGAATCTAATGATCTTGTCGACAACCCCACGAAACCCTTCCGAAGTCTAACTAACCAAACCCTAAAAGATGTCATAGAGTAAATCCTTAACTATTTTTAAATTACCAAACATTTAAATAATACTCCATAAAATCTCATTTCAAATTTCGAAACAAATTTTCAAATCATAATCAAAAGCATCGTCATAAATAGTTAATTAACTAAAACGTGCATGCATCATATTAATATAAAAGTTCTATAAATCTGTTCATAAATAAAATATGCACAAACATGTGATGAATGCTAATGTTACAATATTTGTAAAGGAAACTGTATGGCATCGTCGGTTGTCTATCTCACCTAGTCTGAATGAGGCTCACCAGTACTGGAGGATCCCTTCTCTTTGGGCTGCCCCACTCACAAGGTACTGTCCCCGGGCCACAAGGTTTTGCTTCGCCTCCCCACCCGCACTTGAACCCATGACCTAGCCTCTTAGTCAATTAGTACTCACCTTATAAGAAGAATCCATTTAACTAAGGGGCTAGGTCATGGGTTCAAGTGCGGGTGGGGGAGGCGGAGCAAAACCCTCTGGCCCGGGGACAGTACCTTGTGAGTGGGGCAGCCTAGAGAGAATAGACCCCACAA
This sequence comes from Dimocarpus longan, assembly GCA_022984855.1. NCBI lineage: Eukaryota > Viridiplantae > Streptophyta > Magnoliopsida > Sapindales > Sapindaceae > Dimocarpus > Dimocarpus longan. Next base: position 15,064,581 of record CM041015.1, on the reverse strand, counting down.
TAAAAAGGTGTCTCTTTTATGTAACGGTCTATCCCGGTCTGGGTCGGGGCCTCTCTAGCAGTTGGACTCGCTCTTTAGGCCCAAGATATCTCGACCCCCAAACCGATTTCTTTCGTCTCCCCAGACACTCGAACCCACGACTTAGGGGCTAAGTACTTATGGGAAGCATGTCTAGTACCACTTGAGCTAGAAAACTGAGTTTGGGATACGGGCCGGAGGTCCCTGGTAGTTGAGATTTGTGTACTATATAAGTGTTTTTAAATTGCTTTTGAATTTCTAGGGTGTCATAGTTCAATAAACAACCGGCATGCTGTCAAATTTCCATTAGAAAAACAAAAATTTTTACCTCTACCACCAAGTAAATAATTTAATAAATAAATTTTAAGTCACAGAGTTTCGACTGGGTTTCTTTGAGCCAAAGTTAGGGTTTATTGGAGTTCTGTCGGAGTGCTGTGAGGTCTATCTCGGGTTCAGAACAGAGATTCGGGAAGGGTCCCGTCAGGTACCTAGATCCCTTGTTCTTGCACTTGGTAGGTTTTTGAACATAAAACCAAAAACATTATGAGTTACAAAAGCTCAATAAGTGTGGATGCATTTATATGTTTAAAATGATCTTTCTAAAATTTCCTCCTGAAAAACAATTTGAAAACATTTTTCTTTAAAATAATTTTATTTCTAAAAGTTTGTGTTTTTTATAAACTTTCTACAAATTTCAAAAGCTCATTCTAATGCATAAAAGGGCTAAAATGTTTTGTATTTCAAAAACATTTTATTTCTAAAATTTGCTTTTAATGGTATACTTTTCTGTTGTAAGAAAATGCTCTAATAGAGACCCAAGAGAAGCTACAACCACATGAGCGACTAGACCAACTTCATTCGGTGTAGGAGGTCATATGGCGTAAAAGCTAGCATTGCTCACCGTGACAAAACTACAAAGATATCTCGTTATCACGTAGCGGAACTATCATTGCATACCGTGTAACGAGATAATACCCCACAAGTGTAGAGGATGACTCGACAACACGACAAACTCGATCCCCTTGATGTTAGCAGGATGTGCCCTTCGAACACTTATCATACACTGTAGGATACACCGGCTGGGTCTAATGTTAGAAGGTCTATATATAAAAGCTCGGGTCGTCTACTAGCTTGAAAACCTTTTTCTCTTTTTTTATAATTCAAATAAATTTTCTTTTCATTTTATAAGTATAAAGTATGCTAAATATTGCATACCAATATATAAATAACTATTTCTTTTCATGCTAAAACATAAATATTTTATCAGTTAAAAGAACAAATAATGAAAATAAAAATTTGCTAAATAAACTAAAAGTATTTAAAATATTTTCACACTCATAGCTTGCTTCCCAATCTACTCAAAATTTCAGCTTCAACGACCTCCTCAGCTCGCCTCCTCACTACATTTAATCACCATTGAGATCTTCACTTAGCTCGCAAAACATTTCAATTCCAAGTCATTTCTATTATCTCTATAACTTATAATTTCACCCAAGCTGTTGCAGACTGCAGTACTACTAACTCAGTTCAAGTTGCGAGCTTATACCCTAGCTCGCCCAGTTCATCTTATGTAAGCTCCTACATCACCAATTGAGCCTGAATTATGGGCATTAATCATCTTAGCGAGCTCGCTCAACACACCCTTGGTGATCTTCTGCCTTTATCTAGCTTGACCTGACTATAGGTACCGCCAGCTCGCTAAGCTCACCCCTTGCGAGCTGCTACCCTTGACTAGCTTGCCCTCACAAGTTTCTGCTTTAGTCTAGCTCCGACAGGCATTACAGTAGGTGGTCGTATCACTCAGCTCGCTCTTTGTTACCTCATGCTTCAGCCAATGTTGAAAAAGGGTTGCAGGTATTTGTCCAGCTCGTAACTTGCGAGCTCTCGCTCTAACTCACACCACTTATAGCATCTCTTCTTTCCAAGTTTTACAGACACACACTAGCATTTGTACATCTCTGACCTCACTTAATTTCACAACATATACTTAACAACATATCATCAGTTTTCTTCACAAAATCTAGGTCGTAACCACAAACACGTCGCTTAACTACTCTGGGATGGGGGTCTCCGAAGCTGTAGCACCACCTGGAAAGGTTTTGGGTTGAAAACAATAAAGCAAGGAGTGAGTTAAATAAGCTCGATGAGTGTCATAACTTCTATTCAAACTATCATAGGAAAATACTTCCTTAAAAGCATTTAATATAACAGAATACAATTTCTAAAGGAAAATAAAGATGCCATGGAAAATATAAATGCATAATAGAAAACCTCCAACTGTGATACACATATATATTTATATAGATGAACATTTGATAATAGAAATAAATCATGCGTATTTAAACATAAAGCAGTATATAACATGATATTAAAATCATGTTTGTAAGCCCTCACCTAGATTTATTATTTTATGGTATTAGAAAGCTTCGAAATGAGTTACGGTCAAATAGGATGCCTCCAGTAGTGTTATTTGAGATTTATTATATTTTTGTATCGCAAGTCAGATGTTGTTTGGTGGACCCCAGTATGAATACAAAGTGATTAGGAATGATTTATGTATTAATCAAGCGATGTGAGCTCACGGAATAAAGTAAAAGATATTTATTTCAACTAATAAGAAATGAGATAAGTGACTTTTAAAAGTAGTGACTATGGTTGTGCCACATGTTATCTATTGATTGGTTGAAGAAATAAGTGGACTAAAGTGTGTCAAGCGGACCAATAGAATTGATTTTGGGCACTAGTACAATTAATAAAAGTTTGAGGTGATAAAGTGAGATTTTCTTGAGGGACTTTTTAGCAATTGAGCATTAGTATATGTATAAGTTGATTTTGTCTCATTTGCTTCATTTTGAACATGAAAAGCAAGAGAGAAAGAGAGAGTCGTGAGAGAGAGAGAGAGAGACCGAGAGAGAGGGAGGAAGAAAAGCTTCATGCGCAATCAAGAGAGAGGGAGGAAGAGAAGGTGATCCGGTCCATATCTCACCCTGGTTTCTTCACCAAAGTCGATCCTTATCATCTCCTCTAGCTAGCCAAATGAATTTGAAGTAAAGATATCACCTATTAGGTGAGTTATTTCAGTTCAAAGTTTGATAATTTCTATGAAACCCATTTTATCTTTTGCTTCTTTTTCTAATCCGAGTTTAGGGATGATGAGAGAGAGATGTGAGGATGACTTTGGTGTGGTTTGTGAGTGGTTTAATGGAAGAAAAATAGATGAGAAGTGAGGGAAGTACACGATCAAAATGGGTTTTTTTAGGGTCCGATTTCATTTTCAATTTTAAGACATTAGATGGATGTTTCAGAGGTTAGGAAATGATCCTATGAAGTTAGATTTCAAAAATGAAAAGTTTAGGATTGATTTTGGAGCTAAACGGACAAGTTGAAGGGCGTTTTTTGAAACCCTTTGAAACGCGTATCTTTAACGTTCGAAACTGTTTATTTAATCATGATTGGGTGTTAGAACACTAGGTGATTGGTTGTTGTAGTTATTGAATGTTTGAAGCGAAAAGTGATTTTTACTAGTCAGCGAGATCAGACGAATTTCGTTCCGAGCTTCCGACAATGAAATTGAGTATATTGAGATATTCCTAGGTGATAATAAATAGGTTTCATAAAAAGAAATCGAAATTCGAAAGCCTCGGATGAGTTAAAATTTAATTGCGAAGTTTAGGCGAAAAAGGGCCTTTATAGAATTAGTTGTGTTAGAAGCTATTTATAGCTTTGTTTGAGCGAGTTTTATATTCTAAATGAGTATTTGATATTATAGAACAAAGGCAGAAAGTATCGAAGGCTTCCGAAGTAGGTTCGCAGTTGATCAAAGGGAGTTTTGTGAGTAAAAAACCAACCTTTTCAAAAATAGTGTTGTTTAATTTTTTTTTTTTGATTATATGTGTTTATTTCATTATATAATTGAATTGTATATTGTAATCGTATTGTGTGAATTTCAAGTTAAGTTTGTATTTCTATCAATAATGAAAGAAAATTAAAGATTTTAGGCAGTGCCTAGTAAATGAGTTTATTTTAAAAGATTGAGCAAAAGCATTTTAATACGTCGATAGTTTACCCTAGCCCCAGTTAAGTATCCAGCAGAATGCTCTATACGTGTATGGTAGATGTGAGAGAGTTACTAATTGAGAGAGAGAGAGCCAGTTGAGCGACCCTCTACACGTATATGGTAGTGTAGTTCAAACCGATTGCGTAGGGGTAACGCGTGCCCAGAGTCGCGCATCGGTGACTACATAAGGTAGATTCCCTAATTCCTAGTGGCTAGCTAAAAATTTATGTGGCCATAATAGGAGTAGTTTCCCTGGGTTACCATCAAGGCGAGAACTAAGAAAGTTTTCGAAAGAAATTCGAAGTGAGTTTCAGAAACAGTTTTATTTGAAAGATTAAAAAGTATTTCAGAAAAATACTTTAGTTTATGAAACGATTTAATGTTTATCTCATTGAGTTATACTCACCGTTTATTTTCTATATGTTTCTTAAAATTTTCCCTTAGGTGCAGGAACGAGTCTTCCAACAGGCGAGGCACAGACTAACGCGTGGATAGACTGACAGATGACTACACGTATAGCTCATCTTTTGTCATGCATATGTTGTATGTAAATCATGATGTAAATTTGTAAATAGAAATATCCGTTGTTGGATGCACATTTTATGAAAATGTTTTAAAAGAAAAATTTCAGAATTTCCATCGATTTCACAAATGTGATAATTTATGTTGTGATTGAGTTTGGATGAGGGCTAGAGGCCCCTAGTAATGGAGATTGTATACCATAGAAGTGTCTTTAAATTTCTTTTGAAATTGTAGGGTGGCATTGTCCAATAAACAGCCAGCATACTGTCGGATTTTTATTGAAAAACGAAAAATTCTTACATTTGCCACCTAATAAATGGGTTCAAAATAAGTTTCAATTGGGTCTTGATACTCTGATGAGATTCCTTTGGGCTAAAGTTAAAGTTCGTTAGAGTTCTGTTGGGGTGCTATAAGGTCTTTCTTATGTTTAGAGTAAGGATTTGGAAAGGGTCCCGTCAATTTGGTATCAGAGCTTTTGGTTTAAAGTTGTTTAGAAAGTTTTTGAAAAATGGTGCATCCAAAAGTTAGTCATGCATTTTATTGCATTCAATCATTAAAGGTTGCATGACATTCATTGTTTTGGTTGTAATAGAGCTATGCGTCCAGCTAGTCACCCTCATACGCGCAGAGCCGCCGCTGAGACTCCATCTGTTCCTTTTCCTCCACCAGAGGCTGAGGACCCCATTCATGAGTCCGTAAATGAGCCTCAGCCTGGGGGGCAACCAAAGCCACTAGTGGCAGGGCCAGCAGTCGATCTTATTGAGAGACTGGCCTAGATTATGCAAGGTATGAGACCTCGCGCACCTGGTGCCACTGTAGAGAGAGCACAAAAGTTAAGTGCCGAGGGTTTGATGGGACAGGAGGCCCAGATATAGCTCCAGAGTGGTTGGAGAGTACAGAGAAGGTTCTAAAGCAAATGGAGTGTGAGGATCAACAGAGAGTATCTATAGCTTCATTTCCCCTACGAGCTTCCGCTAGAGATTAGTGGGATTCCGTAAGGAGGAGAGTGATCACTCCGCTTTCATGGGAGCAATTTAAAGAATATTTTAATGAGAGATTCTATCTCAGAGCTTACAGGGTTACAAGATTTAAGGAGTTCTATCGTCTGGTACAGAGTAATATGACGGTGGAAGAGTACGAAAAGAAGTTTATCGAGCTGTCCCGAGTGGCATCGTTCACTGTCGACGACGAAGTCAATAAGTGCCATAAATTCCTAAGGGCCTGAACTTCAGAATCATGGTGTATGTAGCTGCTACCGAGTACAGATAGTATGAGAGATTAGTAGAGGTAGTGTAAACCCCTATTCTTGATAAGTCACTCACCAGTACTAGAAATTAGAAATTGGCAAGGGAGATGTAGGAATTGTAACTAATAACAATAAAATTAATATGAAGTGTTAAATATTAATAAAGAGATAAATGCCATGAAGGGCAATATGGTTACTCCATAAATGAGAGATAAATGATTAAGTGATAAAGTTGTAAAATTTAATGATGTAAAGTAAATAAATGAATATAGGAACATATTGTTTAAAGACATAAAGGCCCATGTGTTAGTATTAATAAATAAGGTCATTAAGGGTAATATGGTAATATGAGTGATAGTCAAAACAAGTCAATAGGGACATGATGGGCATTTTATGAAAAGTCATTTATATATAAGTGACACTTAGTGAATTTGAAGAGAGATTGCCGTGAGAATTGAGAGGAGAAAAGGGTGTGTTGGACGGCTAAGGTGAGAAAGGCAAGGAAGGAAGATCAAAGGCTTGTCAAACCATTTTTGAAGCTTTCAAACTCAATTTTCAGGTTGATTCAAGTTAGGATAGCAAACCCAAACCAAGACTAAGGTGAGTTTTTATCATTTCTAGCAAATTTGATAATTAGTTGGGTTTATAAATTGATGTAGAGATTTGGATTGTTTGTGGTGTGTTGTAATGGATGTTTAACACTTAAACTAAGTGTAGAACTATAAGTATATGACATGGAATCTTAGGTTTCATGATAGAGTGTACAAGTGACAAGTTAGGGTTATGAAAGGGAAACTCTAAATTATGAAATCAAAGGAATGAAATGTTAAAGAATTTGCATATATGTTGTTTGATGAAATGGTTAAGAGAAATTAACTAGTAAAAATGAAAAAATAGTGGATGTGTGTGTGTCATGGCTATGAAGACCAATAGAAATGCTCTGAAATTAGAGGGTTTTGAACTCAAAGTTAGACATATTTGAGGTTGGAAAAGCATAGAAAAGCATATAGAAGTGGTAGAAGTTCAAAAGAGCTAGTTTAGAAAATTTTTACAATCCCGAGCTCAAACCATGGGCTGGAGATAACCTGGGCAAAACTGACATATATGGGGGTGTTTCACACCTCAAATGATGCCTAGGAGTCATAGAAAATCATAGGTTTTGGAACAGATCGAATCCGATAAAAATTGCGCAAGTTATGCGCAAAATAATGCCGTTAGAGAGTCGATAGGTGAAATAGTTATGCAAATGCAATTTTTATTACATGGAATGAGTTTAGTTGATCATAAATAGGTTAAAGAAGCTTAGATATGAAAGAAAAACCAACATCGCTCGTTCAACGTTAAAAAGTGCACAGAAAGTGCACGAAAAGCGTCTGAAAAAGGGCATTTTTCATAGTTTTGACATAGCAAACGATTGAATTTTTCAACGAAATTTGATGTGTGACCAGAATGTGAGATAGGTGAACCGTAGGAAAAAGAATGAAGGAAAATGGAGCTCTGAGTAGGGGGCTGCATTACGTTCTGTTTTGACATATCAAAGAGGCCTAAAAATTTTATTTCCCGTTTCGGGCCTCTAAAAATTTGACAGACCGCGTGGGGGTATCCCTAAGGGTCCAAAACTTAATCTTTTGTGAAGAAACTGAAGTTAGAGAGCCTAGATTGGGTAAAAATCAAGTTGGGAAGTTATAGCGCAAAAATGATAGTTTATGAGAAAGTTGTATTAGAAATGTTATTGTAAAGTTAAAGTTGAGTTATGAGTTGTCACTAGTGATAATAAGAAATTTTCATGTAGGTGACGAGCGAGCGAGCGAAGTCCCAAAGACTCATCGAGACACTTGATTCGGACTTGCGCGATTTCGAGGTAAGTGTTCTATCAATTACGCTATTTCCATTCTTCCTTTAAACATAATTGTAATGTTGTAGTTAAAATTTGTAAAATAATCTTTGTAAATGATCTTTACATTGGGTCTAGAAAGGATAATTTAAAAATGAAAAGTTTTCGAAAAGAAATGAGTTAAGAGTTTTGAAACCATGTGTATGCCTATAGTTTACATAAGATTTAGCGCTACGTGACGAGGTAGAAATTCCGCACGTAGTCGGTTAGACTTATAATTTTGGGCACTATGGGCGATGAAGAAATTCCGCACGTGGTCACCAAAGTTTGATTTATAGGCACTATGTTTGTGATCGAAAAACTTCCGCACGTAGTTGCTAGAATTATAAAATAGAGTACTACAATTGCGATGAAGAAATTCCGCATTGTAGATGTTTACAACTAAAATGATTTCACACCACTCCGGCGAGGAAGTAAATTCCGCACGTAGTGGTCAAAATACTATAGTAGCTTCACGTTGACGTCAATCGAAAAAGCGTCACGTGATGGTTTGAGTGTGTTAAATATACACATGGTCTTTTTATAAGAAATGGTTTTGAAAATTTAAAATCTCCAATATTTATTAATTAAAACATTGCTATGGAATGTTATCTCGTATTATTAATATGTGACGAACTAACCTTTTTCCCTTTCTTGTGTAGCTTGCTTATTTCATCAAGTGTAATTATTGGTGATTTTATTGGGGAAAGGTTGACGCCGTACTTATAGGTGGGGGATGAATAAACGAACCCTGGGAATATCCAATACTTTTTGATGTGATTGTATATATTATAATTTAAATGAACGTGTGTTTAGCCTATGAATATTCAATGGATTGTAAACTCATATTTTGATACGTTTATATATATTGTTGTTGACTAGAGACACGTATCACTTTTTGCACTTAATGAAATTATTATTGTGATGCATAGGAAATGCATATGGAGATTATAATGGCAATGTAAATGCATGATTGTGAAACATAATGTGAATTGTATGTTTGTGAATATGGATAATTGTGAAGTTACATGTTTGTGGAATAAAAGTAGTTGGAAGATGCTCAAAGATAGTTCGAAGTATATTTTATGTAGGTCAAATTTTGGAAATGTTCAAATTACAGTCGTTATGCTGTCAAAATTTTATTAAAATCCGTTTTAAAGAAACGCGAAGAATTTCCACCAATCCCAATTATTTTTAAAAAGGAAAAGAAAGTTTTAAGTTAAAACGAGTAAACCGGCTAAGTATTCAGAGGCTTCTCTGCTCGGATTCCTTAATTCGACGAGTCAGGTTCGGGAAGTCCGTTGAAGTGCCCGACCGGATCCTCCAGATAAGAGCTGAGAAAAGGTCTGGTTCGGGTCCTGTCAAGTTGGTATCAGAGCCCGGTTCTCGTTAAGTTGAAATAAAGTTTTAAGAGAAGTTTGAACCATTTTCGTATAAAACGTGTGTCAAGGATGCACGAATTATGCATAAGGAGTGAAATAGTTATATGTATTCATGTTTTTCAAGATTATATGAGTTATGCTGTTATTGATGTACATCAATACGTATAAGTCATTTTATACATGAGACATGAGCTAGCTTATGCAGTTATATATGAGATATAACGATTGAAGTTGACAATTGCATGAGTATAGAGTTATTTCATGCATTATAAACATTTTAACTTGACTTTATGATCATTTGAAATTATAGAGATGCAGCGTAGAGATCGCCCCAGAACAAGAAGGGCAGCTAAACAGGTACCCACCCCTGAAGAGGAATATATTGACGAGTCAGTCAATGTGTCGGCTAGTTCTTCACATTCAGAGCCTTCCCAGCCTGAGAAACCAGAGCAGGCACAAGCATAGGTGAATATAGAGCAGATGGTAGAGAGGATGGCACAGGTTTTTGCTGCGACACTCCATCCGCCACCACCACAGCAGCCCCATGAAACAGGGGTATCCATTGAGCGGGCTCGAAAATTAGGTGCAAAGCATTATGATGCCACAAGTGATCCATAGCGTGCAACATCTTGGCTGGACACTAATGAAGAAATATTCCAGATTATGGGATGCACCGAGGAACAGATGGTCTCTTACTCAGCCTTTCTACTTAAAGATCGTGCCAAGGACTGATGGAAAGCGCATCAGAGAGCACATCAGGAGGGAGTGTCTTGGGCATATTTCAAGAAAGAGTTTATAGAGAAATTCTTCCCCAAGAGCTATAGAGACGCGAAAATGGAAGAGTTTTCAAATTAGAACAGGGAAACTCCTCCGTGCTGGAGTATGAAAAGAAATTTTCAGAATTGATCCGCCTGGTCCCTTTTATTGTAGAAAATGAAGAACAGAAGATCAACAGGTTCATGGCAGGCCTTAACCCTACAGTTAGGACCATTGTATCATCCTCAGTGCATACTCGGTATGTACAGCTGGTGGAGGCAGCTACCAGAGTGGAGCAGAGTGCAGGAAACGTTCCCAAACCGAAACCACCATTCAATTAGAAGCGCAATTGGAGTGGTAGCCATCAAGGGGGACCGAGTTAGGTAGGCAAAAGTGATCAAAGGCCCGTATGGTCCGAGAGCCGTAGACAGGGTCAGAGGGCACAGCCTAGTCAGAGCCAGAGTTCAGTTCAGTCTTCTGGGGATCTAGGAGGAGTCAGAGTTGGAAGAGTAGACCCGTTTGCAGCAGATGTGGTCGATCACACCCGGCAAGTGCCTTCAGGGCAGGACGAGATGCTACCGATGTGGTCAGGAAGGCCACTTTATGAAAGATTGTCCCAACTTAGTCGCTTCCAGTCCATCAGAGGCTCGATCAATGGTACAAGGACAACCCAGTGGGAGCCGTGGACCCGATAGGAGAAGCCCCCAAACTGGAGGAGCTACTAGTGCAGGACAGCTCAGTGGCAGATCAGGTAGAGGCATGCCACCCAAAGGATAACCTGGCAGACCTCGTAGTCAAGCCGCCAGAGTATATACAGTGACCCAACAGGCAACAGATGCGACACCAGATGTGGTCACAGGTATCATTTCTCTATTCAATACTGATGCTTATGTACTGGTGGACCCAGGGGACACTCATTCTTTTATTGCACGAGAGTTTATAGATAGAGTTAGGATAGAGTTGAGACCGACCGAGTGTAGCCTGGTAGTGTCACTTCCCACAGGTGACTTGCTTATTGCGGATAGAGTTTACATGGGAAGTAAAGTGACTATCGCAGGTCATGAGTTCGAGGTTGATCTGATAGTGCTCGACATTCATGATTTTGACATTATTTTGGGCATGGATTGGCTATCCAAGCATCGTGCCACCGTAGATTGCTATAGGAAAGAGGTTCAGTTTAACAAGCCTAGGGAACCAAATGTGATCTTTTGTGGAGAGAGGAAAATACTCTCTACAAGTTTGGTAAGTGTGATTCAAGCCAACAAAATGCTCCGTAAAGCATGCTAGGGGTACTTGGTTTATGCAATAGAAGCTGGCAGTAGTGAGTTGCAATTGACGAAAGTTCCTATGGTTAATGAGTTCCTTGATGTATTTCCTAAAGACCTACTAGGGTTACCACCAGATAGGGATGTTGAGTTCGAGATTGAGCTAGCACCTGGTACAGAGCCCATTTCTATAACGCCGTATCGGATGGCGCCAACGGAGCTAAAAAAGTTGAAGGTGCAGATGGAAGAACTATTGAGCAAAGGCTTTGTTAAGATGAGAACATCATCGTGGGGAGCTCTGGTGCTGTTTGTTAAGAAAAAAGACGGAAGCCTCCGTTTATGCATCGATTATAGGCAGCTTAACAAAGTAACCATCCGGAATTAGTATCCGTTGCCAAGAATCGATGATTTGTTCGACCAATTACAGGGAGCCAAGGTCTTCTCGAAGATAGATCTACGATCAGGGTATCATCAGCTGAAGGTATGTAGGGAAGATGTTCCCAAGACGGCCTTCAAGACTAGATATGGGCATTATGAGTTCTTGGTGATGCCATTCGGCTTAACCAATGCCCCAACAACTTTTATGGACTTAATGAACAGAGTTTTCAGATCCTACCTGGACAAGTTCGTAATAGTCTTCATCGATGACATCTTGGTGTACTCAGGTAGTAAAGATGAGCACGTAGAGTACTTGAGGATTGTATTACAAACTTTAAGAGATCATCAACTTTATGCGAAGTTCAGCAAGTGCTAGTTTTGGCTTGATCGAGTGGCATTTTTAGGACATGTAGTATCCGCAGAGGGTATTTCAGTAGATCTCCAGAAGATAAAAGCCATTGTAGATTGGAAGCCACCCACGAACGTGACCGAAATTAGAAGTTTCTTGGGCCTAACGGGATATTACAGAAAGTTCATGGAAGGTTTTCAAAGATTGCTACTCCTCTAACCAGGTTAACCAGAAAAGAAGAGAAGTTTGTCTCGTCAGAAGTATGCCAGAGCAGTTTTGATGAGTTAAAGCAAAAGTTGACTACTGCACTAGTGCTTACACTTCCCTCAGGAAGTGAAGGATTTACAGTGTATTGTGATGCCTCTAGGCAAGGTTTAGGTTGTGTGTTAATGCAGCATGACCGGGTGATAGCTTATGCTTCAAGACAGTTAAAGAAGCATGAAGTAAACTATCCAACACACGATTTGGAGTTAGCGGCTGTAGTGTTCGCATTGAGAATTTGGAGGCATTACCTCTATGGAGTACCCTACCAGATATTTACTGATCATAAAAGCTTGTAGTATCTGTTCTCACAGAAAGAGTTGAATATGAGATATAGAAGGTGGATTGAGCTCATCAAAGATTATGACTGCACCATTGAATATCATCCGGGTAAAGCAAACGTAGTGGCAGATGCACTAAGTAGAAAACCCTTTAGTTCCTTAGCTCGATTAAAAGTCGAGTATTTGCCACTATTAATAGAGTTGAGATCTATGGGGGTCAGTTTAGAAACAGCAGAGTCAGATGCTCTACTAGCAGCTTTTCATGTTCGTCCAGTGTTGGTAGACCAAGTTAGAGAATTGCAAGCTTAGGATCCATATTTGATGAAACTAAAAAGCAAGATAGAGGCTGGGCAGCAAAGTAACTTCACCTTGTAGGGTGACGGAACACTAGCCTTGAAATAAAGATTATGTGTACCAGATATAGCAGAATTGAAGAAAGAGATCATGGAAGAAGCCCACTCCTCGGCATATGCTATGCATCCAGGAAGTACAAAGATGTATCGAACTTTAAAGAACCAGTATTGGTGGAAAGGTTTGAAAATGGAGATAGCAAAATTCGTATCCAAGTGTTTAACCTGCCAGCAGATCAAAACAGAACACCAAAAACCCGCAGGTTTGTTATAGCCTCTATCTATTCCTGAATGGAAATGGGAGAAGATTATGATGGACTTTGTAGTTGGATTACCACGGACTCAGAGCGGGCATGACGCCATTTGGGTAATAGTTGACAGATTGACAAAATCCGCTCACTTTCTAGCCATCAAAAACACTTATTCCTTAGAAAGACTAGCTCAATTGTATGTAAATGAAATCGTGAGGTTGCATGGCGCACCAGTATCCATTGTATCAGATAGAGATCCTCGGTTCACTTCGAGGTTTTGGCCGAAGCTATAAGAAGCCATGGGCACCAGATTGCACTTTAGTACGGCCTTTCACCCGCAGACAGATGGCTAATTAGAAAGAACCATCCAGACTCTCGAAGACATGTTGAGGGCTTGTGTAATGGAGTTCAGAGGGAGCTGGGATAATTACCTACCATTAATAGAGTTTGCCTACAACAACAGTTATCAGTCCAGCATTGGTATGGCACCATATGAGGCATTGTATGGTAGAAAGTGTAGAACCCCAATTTGTTGGGATGAAGTAGGTGAAAGAAGATTGATTGGCCCAGAGATTGTTCAAGTTACAACTCGAGAAGATCAATGTAATAAAAGAGCGGTTGAAGATAGCTAGGGACCGACAGAAAAGCTATAAGGACAATCGAAGAAGAGATTTAGAGTTCGAAGTGGGTGATAGAGTATTCCTACGAATCTCACCTTGGAAGGGTATTGTGAGGTTCAGGAAACGTGGAAAGTTAAGTCCACGATACATTGGACCGTACGAGATTATGGCAAGAGTGGGCGAAGTAGCATACCGATTGAAGTTGCCACCAGAGCTTGCAAACATTCATGACGTATTTCACGTCTCTATGCTCCGCAAGTACGTAGCCGATCCATTGCATGTCTTAAAAGAACAACCGGTGCAGTTGAAAGACAACTTGACCTACAAAGAACGGCCAGTAGAGATCTTAGATCGTAGAGATCAAGTGTTGTGTAATAAGGTGATTCCACTAGTGAAGGTGTTATTGCGAAATCACGGATCGAAAGAGGCTACATGGGAGCCTGAAGAGCAGATGCGCACCCAATATCCGAACCTATTCGCCTCAGGTAAGTGATTTAAAATTTCGAGGACGAAATTTTTTTAAGGAGGGGAGAAATTGTAAACCCCTATTCTTGATAAGTCACTTACTAGTACTAGAAATTAGAAATTGGCAAGGGAGATGTAGGAATTGTAACTAATAACAATAAAATTAATATGAAGTGTTAAATATTAATAAAGAGATAAATACCATGAAGGGCAATATGGTTACTCCATCAATGAGAGATAAATGATTAAGTGATAAAATTGTAAAATTTAATGATGTAAAGTAAATAAATGAATATAGGAACATATTGTTTAAAGACATAAAGGCCCATGTGTTAGTATTAATAAATAAGGTCATTAAGGGTAATATGGTAATATGAGTGATAGTCAAAACAAGTCAATAGGGACATGATGGGCATTTTATGAAAAGTCACTTATATATAAGTGACACTTAGTGAATTTGAAGAGAGATTGCCATGAGAATTGAGAGGAGAAAAGGGTGTGTTGGACGGCTAAGGTGAGAAAGGCAAGGAAGGAAGATCAAAGGCTTGTCAAACCATTTTTGAAGCTTTCAAACTCAATTTTCAGGTTGATTCAAGTTAGGATAGCAAACCCAAACCAAGACTAAGGTGAGTTTTTATCATTTCTAGCAAATTTGATAATTAGTTGGGTTTATAAATTGATGTAGAGATTTGGATTGTTTGTGGTGTGTTGTAATGGATGTTTAACACTTAAATTAAGTGTAGAACTATAAGTATATGACATGGAATCTTAGGTTTCATGTTAGAGTGTACAAGTGACAAGTTAGGGTTATGAAAGGGAAACTCTAAATTATGAAATTAAAGGAATGAAATGTTAAAGAATTTGCATATATGTTGTTTGATGAAATGGTTAAGAGAAATTAACTAGTAAAAATGACAAAATAGTGGATGTGTGTGTGTCATGGCTATGAAGACCAATAGAAAAGCTCTGAAATTAGAGGGTTTTGAACTCAAAGTTAGACATATTTGAGGTTGAAAAAGCATAGAAAAGCATATAGAAGTGGTAGAAGTTCAAAAGAGCTAGTTTAGAAAATTTTTACAATCCGGAGCTCAAACCATGGGCTGGAGATAACCTGGGCAAAACTGACATATATGGGGGTGTTTCACATCTCAAATGATGCCTAGGAGTCATAGAAAATCATAGGTTTTGAAACAGATCGAATCCGATAAAAATTGCGCAAGTTATGCGCAAAATAGTGCCGTTGAAGAGTCGATAGGTAAAATAGTTATACAAATGCAATTTTTATTGCATCGAATGAGTTTAGCTGATCATAAAAAGGTAAAATAAGCTTAGATATGAAAGAAAAACCAACATCGCTCGTTCGACGTTAAAAAGTGCACGAAAAGTATCTGAAAAAGGGCATTTTTTGTAGTTTTGACATAGCAAACGATAGAATTTTTCAACGAAATTCGACGTGTGACCAGAATGTGAGATAGGTGAACCGTAGGAAAAAGAACGAAGGAAAATAGAGCTCCGAGCAGGGGGCTGCGTTACGTTCTGTTTTGACATATCAAAGAGGCCTAAAAATTTTATTTCCCGTTTCGGGCCTCTAAAAATTTGACAGACCGCGTGGGGGTATCCCTAAGGGTCCAAAACTTAATCTTTTGTGAAGAAACTGAAGTTAGAGAGCCTAGATTGGGTAAAAATCAAGTTGGGAAGTTATAGCGCAAAAATGATAGTTTATGAGAAAGTTGTATTAGAAATGTTATTGTAAAGTTAAAGTTGAGTTATGAGTTGTCACTAGTGATAATAAGAAATTTTCATGTACGTGACGAGCGAGCGAGCGAAGTCCCAAAGACTCATCGAGACACTTGATTCGGACTTGCGCGATTTCGAGGTAAGTGTTCTATCACTTACGCTATTTCCATTCTCCCTTTAAACATAATTGTAATGTTGTAGTTAAAATTTGTAAAATAATCTTTGTAAATGATCTTTACATTGGGTCTAGAAAGGAGAATTTAAAAATGAAAAGTTTTCGAAAAGATATAAGTTGAGAGTTTTGAAACCATGTGTATGCCTATAGTTTACATAAGATTTAGCGCTACGTGACGAGGTAAAAATTCCGCACGTAGTCGGTTAGATTTATAATTTTGGGCATTATGGAGCGATGAAGAAATTTCGCACGTAGTTGCTACAATTATAAAATTGAGTACTACAATTGTGATGAAAAAATTCCGCATTGTAGATGTTTACAACTGAAATGATTTCACACCACTCGAGCGAGGAAGTAAATTCTGCACGTAGTGGTCAAGATACTGTAGTAGCTTCACGTTGACGTCAATCGAAAAAGCGTCACGTGATGGTTTGAGTGCGTTAGATATACACATGGTCTTTTTATAAGAAATGGTTTTGAAAATTTAAAACCTCCAATATTTATTAATTAAAACATTGCTATGGAATGTTATCTCATATTATTAATATGTGACGAACTAACCTTTTTCCCTTTATTGTGTAGTTTGCTTATTTCATCAAGTGTAATTATTGGTGATTTTGTTGCGGAAAGGTTGACGCTGTACTTATAGGTGGGGGATGAATAAACGAACCCTACGAATATCCAATACTTTTTGATGTGATTGTATATATTATAAATTAAATGAACATGTGTTTAACCTATGAATATTCAATGGATTGTAAACTCATATTTTGATACGTTTATATATATTGTTGTTGACTAGAGACACGTATCACTTTTTGCACTTAATGAAATTATTATTGTGATGCATAGGAAATGCATATGAAGATTATAATGGCAATGTAAATGCATGATTGTGAAACATAATGTGAATTGTATGTTTGTGAATATGGATAATTGTGAAGTTACATGTTTGTGGAATAAAAGTAGTTGGAAGATACTCAAAGATAGTTCGAAGTATATTTTATGTAGGTCAAAATTTGGAAATGTTCAAATTACAGTCGTTATGCTGTCAAAATTTTATTAAAATCCGTTTTAAAGAAACGCGAAGAATTTCCACCAATCCCAATTATTTTTAAAAAGGAAAAGAAAGTTTTAAGTTAAAACGAGTAAACCAGCTAAGTATTCAGAGGGTTCTCTTCTCGGATTCCTTAATTCGACGAGTCAGGTTCGGGAAGTCCGTTGAAGTGCCCGACCGGATCCTCCAGACAAGAGCTGAGAAATGGTCTGGTTCGGGTCCTGTCAGACAGCTTTGAGGTTGAGAGGATTGTTCAGGCCGAAAGGGGACTGCAGCAGCAGAAGAGGGGAACGAGCCAGGGATGGTAGACAGGGGGACCTAGTAAAACCCCCAAGACCGAAAGCAAGTCTGAAGGACCTTTTGTGAGGCCATAGAGTCAGAGAGCCACTTCCAACTAGGGTTCAATGAGGCAGCCGTTAGGTTCTCAAGACTGAGGAAGTAGCCAAAGTAGGGTACCTTGGTGTGCGACTTGTGGCAAAATGGAATAGGGGAGAGTGTCACTTTAGCCTTACTGGGTGTTATTATTGTGGTCAAGAGGGACATCTGAAGAGAGATTGCCTGCAGAGGACTACTGTAGAGAGTAATGAGTAGAGACCAGTGACTCCGGTTTAGCCTAGTGGAAGGCAGTCGAAAGGCAGGGGAGGTCCATAGGGGAGAGGACTAGGGACCTCTAGT
Source organism: Dimocarpus longan (assembly GCA_022984855.1). Classification (NCBI taxonomy): domain Eukaryota; kingdom Viridiplantae; phylum Streptophyta; class Magnoliopsida; order Sapindales; family Sapindaceae; genus Dimocarpus; species Dimocarpus longan. Next base: position 15,046,863 of record CM041015.1, on the reverse strand, counting down.
CAGCCAGGCAAAGGTATGGGTCGAGGTACCCCATTCAAAGGCTAGTTAGGGAGACCTCCATTCAAGCCAAGGTCTTTACTATCACTCAACAAGAGGTAGAGGCGATGCCTAAGGTGGTTACAAGTGCAGTTTTACTCTTTGATTTTGATATTCAAGTGTTAGTAGATCCAGGAGCTACTCACTCCTTCATTTTTGAGAGTTTTGCTAATCGAGCTGGATTATCATTAAAGCCATTAGAGTATGAGATAGTGGTGACTACTCCTATTAGAAATGTTTTAGTGGCGGAGAGGGGGTACAGAGGTGGTAAGGTTATAGTTGGAGACAGAGCATTCCCGGTCAGCTTGATAGTGATGGACATCCATGATTTTGATGTGATACTAGGGATAGATTTGTTATCTACTCTCTGTGCCACAGTTGATTGTTATCGCAAGGAAGTCAGATTTAGTATTTCAGGGGAGCCATATATGGTATTTAGGGGTGAGCGTCGGATGTTTTCTTCTTATATAATCTCAACTATGATAGCCCGAAAAATGTTAAGAAAGCAGTGTGAGGGTTATTTGGCATATATGGTGGATACTTTGAAGAGAGAGGCCCGATTAGAGGATATCCCAATGGTTAGGGAGTTTCTAGATGTGTTCCCGAAGGATCTTTCTGAGTTGCCACTAGACAGAAAGATTGAGTTTGAGATTAATCTGACTCCGGGGACAGCGCCTATAGCCAGATCACCCTACCGGATGGCACCTACTGAGTTAAAAGAGTTAAAGGTCTAGCTAGAAGAGTTAGTGGATAAGGGTTTCATACGGCCGAGTGTTTCTCCCGGGGAGCATCGATTTTGTTTGTGAAGAAAAATTATGGTAGTATGCGATTGTGCATTGATTACAGAGAGTTGAATAAAATGACTGTATGGAACCAGTATCCACTTTCTCACATTGATGATTTGTTTGATCAGCTTCAAGGAGCCTGTGTATTTTCAAAGATAAATCTAAGATCTGGATACCATCAGTTGAAGATTAAAGAAGATGATGTTCCCAAAAGTGCCTTCAGGATGCGTTATGGATACAATGAGTTCCTGGTGATGCCGTTTGGGCTAACCAATGCACCCGCAGTATTTATGAACCTGATCAACAGGGTGTTCCATGACTTTATTGATAAGTTTGTAATAGTGTTCATTGACGACAATCTAGTGTATTGAAGTAATAGGGAGGCCCATGTTGAGCATTCAAGATTGGTTTTGCAGACTCTCGGAGATCGCCGACTGTATGCTAAATTCAGCAAGTGTCAGTTCTGGTTAGACAGAGTCTCATTTTTAGGGCATGTGGTATCGAAAGATGGGATCAACATAGACCTCTAGAAAATTGAAGCAATTCTGAATTGGAAGCTACCGACTTCGGTTACAGAGGTTAGAAGTTTCTTAGGATTAACAAGGTATTATCGGAAGTTTGTAGAGGGATTCTCTAGGATAGTCATTCCTTTGACAAAGCTGACCAAAAAAGATGTTAAGTTTGAGTGGTTAGAAGCCTGTCAGAAAAGCTTTGATGAGTTGAAGGCTAGATTGACCACAGCTCCCATTCTTACACTCTTTTCTAGAGCAAAAGGCTTCGTGGTGTATAGTAATGCATCCAAACAAGGCTTAGGGTGTGTTTTGATGCAGAATGGGAAAGTAATAGCATACGTATCCAGACAATTGAAGAAGCACGAGCAGAATTATCCAACTCATGATTTGGAATTAATAGCAATGGTGTTTGCGCTGAGCATCTGGAGACATTACTTGTATGAGGTATCTTACTAGATTTTCACAGACCACAAGAGCCTTCAGTATTTACTCATGCAGAAAGAATTGAATATGAGGCAGAGAAGGTGGTTGGAAGTAATTAAGGACTATAATTGCTTTATAGAGTACCATCTAGGAAACGTTAATGTAGTGGCTGATGCCCTGAGTAGATGGTCTAGTATCTCAGTGGCACATTTAAGAGCAAGGTACTATTCATTGTTGAGAGAGATGAGATCTTTAGGGGTTCAGTTGACGACTTCAGATTCAGGTACACTGCTAGCCACATTTTAGGTTAGATCGGTACTCTCAAATCAGGTTCGAGAGCTTCAGGCATAGGATCCTCAGTTGGTCACGATTAGACAAGGAGTTGAGTTGGGTAGAGACCAGGACTTTTCAATGAGAGATGATGGCACACTGATGATGGGACTGATGTGGACCCCTTTCCGGGTGCTATCTACGGCCTTGGCCAGCCCCACTCACTAGGTACTGTCGTCGGGCCCCTGGGGTTTTACTTCGCCTCCCACACCACTCGAACCCATGACCTGAGCCCCTGAAGTCAAATGGATTCTTAGAGTAAGGTGTGTATCAATGGAGCTAGTAGCTCAAGGCGAGATTATGTGTTCTGGTTTGGGTCTTGTCATCCGAGATTGTGTGTTCCAGACCTGGCGGATCTTAAGAGAGAGATACTGGATGAGGCCCATTTTTTTAGCTTAAGTTATCCATCCTGGTAGCACGAAGATGTATCATACCTTGAAAGAGCATTTCTAGTGGAAAGGTATGAAAAGGGAGATAGCTGAGTATGTATTTAGATGTCTAATATGCCAGCAGGTTAAAACAGAACATCAGAAACCAGCAAGTTTATCTCAGCCTCTCCCTATCCTAGAGTGGAAACAAGAGCATATCACCATGGATTTCGTTATTAGTTTTCCCTGTAGTTAGAGTGGGCATGATAGTATTTGGGTGATTGTTGATCGACTCATAAAGTCAGCTCATTTTCTGTCGGTTCACAGTACTTATTCCCTAGACTGGTTAGCCAGTCTATATGTTGATGAGATCATCAAGTTGTATGGAGCTCATGTTTCGATTGTATCTGACAGAGATCCTATATTTACATCCAGGTTTTGGCTTAGTCTGTAGAGAGCTTTAGTCATTCGGTTACACTTCAACATAGCATTTCATCCTCTGACAGATGGACATTCTAAGCGTACCATTCAAACTTTAGAGGATATATTGAGATCCTGTGTGATGGAGTTTGAAGGTAGTTAGGATTCTTATTTGCCTTTGATCGAGTTTGCCTATAATAATAGTTACCAAGCCAGTATCGGTATGGCACCTTATGAAGCTCTTTATGGGAGGCGGTGCAAAACGCCGGTATGCTAGGATGAAGTGAGCGAAAGGAAACTTCTGGGCCCCGAACTGGTACAAATAATTACAGATAAGATCAAGATTATTCGGGACAAATTAAAAATCGCCTAAGATCGTCAGAAAAGTTATGCAGATAATAGAAGACGAGATTTGGAGTTTCAGTTAGAGGATAAAGTATTTTTGAAAATATCACCGTGGAAAGGGATCATCATATTTGGTAGACGTGGAAAACTTAATCCTTGATATATTGGTCCCTATAAGGTGATCGGTAGAGTTGGAGACGTGGCTTATCGTCTGGAGTTTCCATCAAAGTTGTCTAGGATTCATAATATATTCCATATCTAGATGCTTCGCAAGTACATGCCAGATCCTTCACATGTATTGACTGAGCGGCCAGTGGAATTGAGAGAGAACCTGACCTACGAGGAGAGTCCAGTCCAATTTCTAGACATGAGGTAGCATGTTCTACATAGCAAGATAATTCCATTGGTTAAAGTTTTATGGAGGAATCATTCAGTTAAGGAGGCTATGTAGGAGCCTGAGGAGCAGATGCGGAGACAGTCATCTTTTTATTCAAGTATGTTATTTAAATTTCGATGACAAAATTTATTTTAAGGAGGGAAGTAATTATAAGCCCTCACTTAGATTCATTATTTTATGGCATTAGAAATCTTCAAAATGAGTTAAGGTTGAATAGTATGCCTCCAGTTGTGTTATTTGAGGATTATTATGTGTTCGTATCGCAAGTCGGATGTCATTTGATGGACCCCGATACGAATACAAAGTGATTAGGAGTGATTTATGTATTAATCAAGCGAGGTGAGCTCACGGAATAAAGTAAAAGATATTCATTTCAACCAATAAGAAATGAGATAAGTGACTTTAAAAGTAGTGGTTATAGTTGTGCCACATGTCATCTATTGATTGGTTGAAGAAATAAGTAGACTAAAATGTACCAAATGGACTAATAGAATTGATTTTAGGCACTAGTACAATTATTGAAAGTTTGAGGTGATAAAATGAGATTTTTTTTAAGGACTTTTTAGCAATTGAGCATTAGTATATATATAAGTTGATTTTGTCTCATTTGCTTCATTTTGAACGTGAAAAGCAAGAGAGAGAGAGGCTAAGAGAGAGGGAGGAAGAGAAGGTGATCCGGTCTGTATCTCGCCACGGTTTCTTTACCAAAGTCGATCTTTATCATTTCCTCTAGCTAGCCAAGTGAATTTAATGTAAAGATATCGCCTATTAGGTGAGTTATTTCAGTTCAAAGTTTGATAATTTCTATGAAACCCATTTTATCTTTCACTTCTTTTTCGAATCCGAGTTTAGAGACGATGAAAGGGAGATGTGAGGATGATTTTGGTGTGGTTTATGAGTGGTTTAATGGAAGAAAAATATATGAGAAGTGAGATGGAAGTACATGGTCAAAATGAGTTTTTTTAGGATCCGATTTCGTTTTCAATTTTAAGGCATTAGATTGATGTTTTAGAGGTTAGAAAATGATCCTATGAAGTTAGATTAAAACGAAAAGTTTAGGATTGATTTCGGAGTTAAACGGACGAGTTGAAGGGTGTTTTCTGAAACCCTTCGAAACGCTTTCGTTTAACATTTGATACCATTAATTTAATCATGATTGGGTGTTAGAACACTGAGAAAATGCATAAAATGACTCATTTTAGCAGCTCAACTCCAAAACTGACCTTATTTTTGTTCATACAAAAATGACAATGCGTGGACAAAAATGCCCTTAATGAACAAACACTAAAATTGACAGAAGATGAAAATGCTTTGGTGAACAAACCTATCTTCTCACCCATTCGTCTCTTCTATCGAGCAGCCTCTCCCGCCAATCAGTTGTGCAACAATCGCCTCCCGCCAACCAGCATTCCGTTATGTCACTTTCGACGGCGAAAATGTCTTCTCACTTCCACGACCAACCTCTCTTCTCACTTTCTAACCTCTAACACCAAGCAGTTATGCAGCAGTGTTCGCCAATCGATTTTACGTATTTTCTCAATTCCGACGGCTAACATCTCTTCCATTTCCTATAGCCAACCTCTTTTCTCATTTCCCACGACCACTCTTTCTTTTGCCTTTCCTTGCCTAAGAAATGAAAGGGCATGATTTTTGGTTTTTGGACTGTCGAAGAACTGCACCACTTTGCTTTACTACGGGTGGGTAGTATATTTGACTAGTTATGGTTGCTTTGGGTATGTGAATATGGTGATATGAACCAAGGATGGGGTATTGAAAGTGAGTTCCCATTGTTTTGTGTAATTTATGTGTGGTTTTGTGGGTATGATTAGAATATGAAAGTTAGATTGTATTGGTAGTTGTAATGTGAATCTATACTTTGATGGTGTGATTTATAACGGAGGCTAAGACGAGTTTAAAAGTGAAGCTTTCATGTCAAGGGTGGAAATCAAAGCTTTTAGGCTAAGAATCTCAAGCTTCAAGTTGGGATTCCCAACCTGTAGGTGGGAATCTTAACCTTTATGTTGAGAATCTTAATGTTGAGGTTGGGAATCTTAGAACTTTGAGTTGAGAATCCCAACCAACAGATTGAGATTCCCATTCTTGAGGTTGGGTACTAGAACTATTAAGTTGAGAATCCCAACCTCCAGATTGAAAATGCCAACGTGAATATTAGGTTGGAATTCCCAACATGGAGGTTGTGATTCTCAACCTTCAGGTTAGGAATCCAAACCTTCCGGTTGGAATTCCCAACATGGATGTCAACTCTAGTTTGGGAATCACAACCTGGAGGTTGGGAATCCCAACCTCAAAGTTGAGATTTTCAATCTTGATTTAACATCCAGGTTGGGATTCCAAATGTGTATTTAAATCGAGGTTGGGATTCCCAACCTACAAGTCCAGGTTAAGATTCTGAATTTTGATTAACATCTATATTAGGAATCCTAACTTGGAGGTAGGGAATCTCAACCTTGAGGTTGAGATTTAAATTATAAGTGTTGAATCAAGGTTGGAATTCCCAACCTAGATATTAAGAATGTTAACTTGGATGTTCTATCAAGATTGAGATTCTCTATCTCGAGATTGGGATTCCCAATTGCGAGATTGAGATTTCCAACCTAGAGATTGAGATTTCCAACCTGTAGATTGGGATTCTCAACTAGGTCGGGAATTATAACATTTAATTTGAGAATTCCAACCTGAAGGTTCCATTTCCTAACCTTGATTGAACATCCCAATAAGTTACAATGTGTTTTGTATTCTATTTATGAATGTGTTTAATGTGATAATTTTTTGGTATGTTTTTACACTTTCATCTAGTTGTTGATTGATGGTGCTTATTCAATGTTTGGTAGATTTGGTTTTACGGATCAATACGGGAAGTTGTATAGCATTGGATATGAAAAAAATAAAATATTGCTATGAAATGTGTATAAGTGATTGTTGTCGTTGAAATAAATGCAATTGGTATGGAGAATTCAATGAAATTATACACTGCCGTATTTGGGAGGTTGTGAGACTAGTAAATGCTGGAAAGAGTTAAGTTCTATGACTTTGTCAAGTAATTGTGTATTGTCTGGCAAAAATATTTTTATGTACATACTTTTCTTTAGTAAGTGCTGAAATCATATATACATTTATGCGATAGTTGTAATTAAAACAGAGAAGCATGTCTCAGATACATAAAGTAAAATAGCAGGACTGCAATCACATGGCAAGATAGTCACCAAAAGTAACATTCTGTGGATAGACCAGTAGATATCAAGTAATTTAATGACAGTTACTAGATTGAAAAGAATTTTTTGTAAACCAAATAGAAGCAGAAATGGTCAGCTTGAAACTTGCTTAATAAAATTTACTTATCCAAAATCAACTCATCACGAAATGGAATTAAAACCGTTCATGCAGAAAATGATCACATAATGCAAGTGCATGTACAATACATTAAACATCACTTAGCAGAGGAAGAGGTCAGCCTCAAAAGAAATTTAACACAGAACAATATCCTAGTTGTTGCTCAGGTTTTAATACATAAGACCTATGACATGTGTTGGAAAGCAAGGAGCTATCTATTGTTAACTGGTGAAAGCCAATAAAAGTATGAAAAGTAGAGACGATTCGATGAAAACATTCCACGAACCAAATAGATGAGATTAAATGCATTTGAGGTTTAGTATTATTGTTTAGAACTCATCATCATTATCCTCGATAATGTGTTTTGCGAGCTGATGCTCTTGTTGTTGTCTCTCCTTCCTCTTCTCGGCGCTTTCCTTTTCCTTGTGGGAGTTTGGTGGGAAGTGAAAGGCATGCACGACCTCATTGTGCATGGTCATGTAGAAAGCAATCCTATCCTTGAATGCAATTTGTGCTTCGTTTGTGGAGCAGATGCCTTCTGTCTCATTCGACAGCATCCAACAATTTGCATGATGCACGGTTGCACCCATTGCACAGATTGCACCATTTTCGCAACATCAGCCAGTACACAAACGAGAATAAGAGATGCTGATGTCCCGTAGGGCAGTTCTTATGACATTGTGACACAACATAAGTAGGAAATCATCCAAAATAATGATTTATAACGCAATTCTTCTGGATTTTGTGACTGATACAGGTTCAAACCATACTGGAACACTAGATTCTGCCGCCACTGCAATAGGGAGAAAAATAATGACAACTAATACAAAAATAGAAACTTAAAAGTGAAACAAGGCAAAAAGAAATAAGAAGAAATAGCAAAGAGTAAAGAGACTAGCTGATTAATTATGGTAAACAAAGACCAACTGATTAATTATGGTAAACAGAAAGAGAGCAAGAACTGACAATCTTAAGTGATGTCACAAACTTACTTGGTCAAAAAACTTCTAAAGTATAAGGATTCAAATTTCCATCAACCAGTAATATAGAAGCAAAAGATATATTGCACTTGAACGATTGAATCCACTCAAGAGTAAGAAATTTTTCTTGTGGTCAAAGTAATCATGAACAGACTTAAGACCTTGTGAAACTATTTAAGCAGGCAAACAACTGTGATTCCATACAGCAAACTTAAGTCTACTTACGATTGCTTCAACACTTGCAACTACAGCTGCCAATTCTCTATTGACATCAAGTATGTTGCACACAATAGCAGTATCAATATCTTGTTGTCTCTTCATGCCTATTCCAGAACCAACACAATTGAATATAGACTGATTGATTTTCAATGCCAACTTTGGGAAAAAAGGGCAAATAAAGGCTATATTATAAAACAACAAAAGCTTTTCTCCACTCTTGATACTTGTTATGAATTTCTATTTTCCCAAAAAAAAGAAAAGTTCTAACCAAGGTTATTTCCCATGTAAATACTAAAAATATATGCCACAATAAATTCTGCATTGGGAAGGTAAAAAGATTATATCAAGGTTGAAACATGTCAATATTAGATCTCGAACAAAATATGTATCAACAATTCATTAAGTCTCTAGGAATATGAAAAATAGTTTTGTTGCGGTACCTATCTCACTCCAATTGGCAACACAATTATGAGTGCTCTACAGTGTTATTTTCTAACAGATGAAATAATTAAAACATATAAGCATGTCTTAGATATATAAAGTAAAATAGTAGTACCATAATCATATGGCAAGATAGTTACCGAAAGTAACCTTCTGTGGATAGACCAGTAGATTTCCAATGCTCCAATAGTAAATTTCCTACAAATAATGAAATTAAAAATAAAACAATCTGTCAGTTACATAAAAACTATTTGGACAGTTGATTAAATATGATGATGACCATAACATGATTGATGATAATAACATTTTGAAATCCAAACATCCCAGTACAAATGCAATTTTTCTGCATACACTGCACTTAAGTTATGTCTTCATTGGATGGTTAATATAGAATGCTACCAAAATTTGGATAAAGATATTGGAACTGATAAACCCATATACAAGTAACAAAATACACATACAATCCATTTTAGATAAATACTCTTCCTGATCAGAACAGGGTGACCTTCACTCTTTCTGATCAAAACAAGGTGACTTTCATATAAACCAAGCCCACAAAACACAATGTGAACAAACGTAGTAAGAAAGAAATACTAAATAAAAAAAAAAAAGAAGCAAACACAAAGCTCCCACAATACAACAAAGAGAAAGCAATCACCTGTCATGTCAAGTCCCAAAGCACTACTCATAAAAGGCTTAGCTTCAAGCTTTGACATACACTTGACAACATTCCTTGCCACACCTCCTAGTACATAATGCACTTGTATATATAATTATCCCCTACCATAAACATTAACAAACGAAACCATTTCGATATTTTCCCAATTCATCTACATACTACTCACAGATAAATTCACATTAAGCCTTCACTAAAGAAGAACATCAATTTCTTCCCTAAATCCAAAACTGGGAACAACAACCATTCCAAAATGGGTTTTTTTTCCCTCCAAGTTTTCAAATTTCAAAAAAAAAAAAAAAATACACACACATATAGAGAGTTCAAAAACAATAAAATGGGTTGCCAGGCATGGTGGTTCTGGGCATGGAGGGGAGAGAAGGCATGGCATGAATGTCCAACACCATCCTTCCTACAATCATTGCCTCTGCTTCCATCTCTTGTTTCTGCAACTGCCCACCTCTTAATAACACCTTATAGAAATAACTTGAGTTCTGAAAACACCCTCATAGAAATAACGAGTTTGGCTTTTGTTCCGACTCGGACGATGGTGGGTAGAGGAGATACGAGGTCGGTAGGTTAGGGTTTCTTTGACAGAAAATAACACAAAAAGCTTACAGAGAGAGAGATCGACGGTGGATGGGTCGGGTTTGCATAGTCGGTCGTGGGTGGAGGTTAGCAATCGGTGAGATGCGATGGTGATGAGGTCGGACGGTGGGTGAGTTTTCAATTACACAGAGAATGAGAGCAAAAGTTGGGAATAGAGAGAGAGTGAACTGTTTGGTACAGAGAAAGTGACCGAGACACAAAAAGGGGTGGGTCAAAGGTAGTTTCATAAAAAAAAAAGACAATGTGCAATGCTTTATGAAAAATGGTTCATTTCTCAAATGGGTCATCCAAGATGGTTAAGTTTTCAACAAAACCCTAAAACACTAGATGATTGATTGTTGAAGTTATCGAATGTTTAAAGCGAAAAGTGATTTTTACTAGTAAGCGAGATCGGTCGAATTTTGTTTCAAGCTTTCGATGATGAAATTGAGTATACTGAGGTGTTCCTAAGTGATAACAAATAGGATTCGTAAAAAGAAATTGGAATTCGAAAGCCTCGGATGAGTTAAAACTTAATTGTGAAGTTTAGGCGAAAAAGGGCCTTTATAGAATTAGTTGTGTTAGAAGCTATTTATATTTTTGTTTGAGTGAGTTTTATAATTCTAAATGAGTATTTGATGTTATAAGGTAAAGGTGGAAAGTATCGAAGACTTTCGGAGGAGGTTCGCAGTTAATCGGAAGGAGTTTCGTGAGTAGAAAACCAACCCTTTCAAGAGTAGTGTTGTTTAAATTTTCTTTTATGATTATATGTGTTTATTTCATTATATAATTGAATTGTATATTATAATCACATTGTGTGAGTTTCAAGTTAAGTTTATATTTCTATCAAGAATGAAAGAAAATTAAAGATTTCAGGCAGTGTGCCTAGTAAACGAGTTTATTTTAAAAAGATTAAGCAAAAGTATTTTAATATGCCGATGGTTTACTCTAACCCCAGTTAAGTACCCAGTAGAATGCTTTATGCATGCATGGTAGATATGATAGAGTTACTAATTAAGAGAGAGAGAGAGAGTTAGTTGAGTGACCCTCTGCACGTATAGGGTAGTGTAGTTCAAACCGATTGCGTAGGGGTAATGCGTGCCCAAAGTCGTGCATCGGTGACTACATAGGGTAGATTCCCTAATTCTTAGTGGTTAGCTAAAGATTTATGCAGCCATGACAGGAGTAGTTTCCCTAGGTTATCATCAAGGCGAGAACTAAGAAAGTTTTCGAAAGAAATTCGAAGAAAGTTTCGGAAACAATTTTATTTGAAAGATTAAAAAGTATTTCAGAAAAATACTTTAGTTTATGAAACGGTATAATGTTTATCTCATTGAGTTATACTCACCGTTTATTTTCTATATATTTCTTAAAATGTTCCCTCAAGTGCAGGAACGAGTCATCTAGCAAGCGAGGCTCAGACTAACGCACGGATAGACTGACGGACGACTACACCACATTGTATAGCTCATCTTTTGTCATGCATATGTTGTATGTAAATCATGATGTAAATGATGTAAATTTGTAAATAGAAATATCCGTTGTTGGATGCACGTATTATGAAAATGTTTTGAAAGGAAAATTTCAGAATTTCCATCGATTTCACAAATGTGATAATTTATGTTATGATTGAGTTTGGATGAGGGCCAAAGGCCCCTGATTGTGGAGATTGTATGTCATAGAAATGTCTTTAAATTGCTTTTGAAATTGCAGGGTGGCATAGTCCAATAAACAGCAAGCATACTACTGAATTTTTATCAGAAAAACGAAAAATACTTACCTTTGCCACCTAATAAATGGATTCAAAATAAGTTTTAATTGAGTCGGTGCTCCGACGAGATTCCTTCGAGCTAAAGTTATGGTTTGTTGGAAATCTATTGGGGTGCTACGGGATTTTTCTTGGGTTCAGAGTAGGGATTTGGGAAGGTTCTCGTCAATGTTCATGAAGAAAAGTAGTCACCATTGCCTATTATTACTTGGCACCTTAAGTACATGACAGAGCGAAATAAAAACCCACATCAATTACATATCAAAACCAACTAAATCATCAACTCTCATTCTAATCCAACTAACTTCAAACTTGAGAAAAATGAGAATAACTTACCCAAATTTTGCTTAGCTTTTGATCCTCTTACTTGAATCTATCTAGTGTCTTGATTTGGAGCTTGAAATTTATTGATGACATTTGCTTGGTTACCCTTGCTTCCTTTGGTCGACCACCCCTCTCAAACTCTCTCAATTTTTGTTTTGAAATTTTGCTAAGTGTTGGTGACTAACTCTTATATATATAGGCCTCACTTATGAATTTGCCCTCAAAGTTTATCATTTAATTACATATCATACCACTACTTGAATTTTAACCAAAACGTTCTCCAACTTGCATAAATTTCATGGCATCCTATTAACTTTTGTAAATTCTCATAATTCCCATGACTACTTTATCCTAATCACTTATATACATATATAGGATTCTAAATCAGCAAAATGACCATTTTGCCTCATAATATATCTTCTAATACTAGAAAGTTAAAATAGTAAAAATAGAGGCTTACATGCTGAGTCACTGTTAACACTCTGGCTTAAGCATGGGGTTTACATGGTTGGCCTCTGGATGGTACACCCTTGCTTGATGCTCTGCTAGGCTGGCTAGAACTAGTGGTCTCTCTAGCTTAGGAACTCCTCTGATCTAGTCCCCGACCTTCACTAAACTGCCCTGGTGCTACAGTCCTGATCTCTGGCTGGAAAGCTGAAGCTGCCTTTGGGCAATCCTTCATGAAATGGCTCTCTTGACCGTATCTGAAACATCCAGCACTACCTCTGAGACATTCACCCCTATGTATCCTTCTGTATGTCCGGCACTAGGCCAATTCTTCCAATTCTCATTACTACTCCTGGATTCAGTTGATTGCCTTATAGAGCCTTAACTTGATTGTGACCCCTGGCTCGATCTTCGACTACCAGATCTAAGGGATGACTCCTCACTCCTCATGAACTTGCTAGGTCCTCTTGAAAAATCGTCGATCCAACTGCACTTCTGACACGGCTACTTAGGTCTAGGAATGACCTCTATACTTCTTTCTACTCTAATTGCAGCTTTTACTAGCTCTCCGTACTACATATGGACTGTCGAAGCAACATAGACTTGAATTTTGTACGGACGGACTGTTGAAGCAACATAGACTCGGATTTTCGGGTTCAAGCTTGCTGCGAATCTCTTTGTCTTTTGTTCTTCATTATTAGCTATGAATGGCACTACACGAACTAGCTCTAAAAATCTCCTCTCGTAGTCGGCCACTGAAAGGTTTCCTTGTTCCAACTTGAAAAATTCTTTAATTTTTAGGTCCAACTAGCTCTTCGGATAGAATTTATCTATAAATTCTTGCTTGAATAGTGCCTAGAATACTCCAGCTATGGTGATAAGACCCAGACCAGATTCTCTCTAAACTCTTATCTGGAGGGTCTCATCGGGCACTCCAACAAACCTCTCGCAACCCTCTTTGTTGGGTAGAAGAGATCCGTAGAGTAAACACCTTAATCTTGCCCGTTTACTTTCTTTACCTTAAATTGAAGTTCTTTTCTAGAAAATAATTGGGTTGGTGTGAATTTTTCAAACTCAATATAAAAATAAGTTTACGAAAAATTTTGACAGCATAACGACTGTACTTTTAACATTTTCAAAATTTACCTGTAAAGAAAAACACACTTAGAACTATTTTAAATCACCACCCAACTTCTTTTGACCACAAGCATGTATTTTCTCAATTCAATCTCATAGCATACATTCTCGCAAATAAGTAATTTCCGTAACATACATTTTTCACAAGCATACAATTCAACAAGCATTATGAAAGTAATTCATATGCATTAATATATGTGTATATATATGGAAATATCACATATCAGTATGTGTCATGTGCAAGTGTTCTAACTATATATACATATCAAAATGTGATATTATAGTTTTCCAATAACCATATATCAATCATGCAATCACACATTTAAGTCATTTACAACAACAAAATGTATGTTTTGTTTGATGCATTCTTCGATTTCGCCCACCTATTTATATGATGTGAATCTTTTCGAACACCCTGTCACCTGTAACGATTCCTAAACATAATGTACAAGCTACACAACAAGTAAATGTGTTAGCGCACATTACAAGATAATATAATCATATAATTATAAAACAGCTCATAACTTATTCGTATATTAAAAATTTCTCGATTTTTAAAACTTTTCTTTCTAAAACTCCATGTATACCCCTAATGTGCTCGAACCATTACGTGGCGATTTTCAACTGACACCAAATGTGAAGCTAATGAGATATCTTAACTGCTATGATGCGAAATTTACTGCATCGCAAATGTAGTGTGAACCGATCTCAAATCTGAGCAACTACAATCCGAAATTTTCTGCATCGCAAATGTAGTGCTATAATTGTGGGCGACTACGAGTGGAATTTGTTGCAGCACAACGTAGTGCTAAAACTGTAAATCTAAACGACTACGTGCGAAATTTGCTACATCGCAACGTATCGTTAGAAATCTTTCTATATTTCAGTGATAATGTATGGAATTTTCTACATCGTACATATCACGCTAGATACTCTGAAAACTGAGCGACTACAGACGAAATTTTTTGCATCGTCGCGTAGCACTAAATCTATAATAAGCTAAGGGTATATACATGGGCTTTGAAATTGTTTCTCTAAGTGCAAAGGCACCAAACCTTTAACTTTTCAAACTCTTAAAATTTTTCTCGATTAAAGTATTTTGAAATCGACTTAGTTTTTTATTCCTTTCCTTTTTGGATCCCATAAAGAGACCACATACTCAAGACTCGGATTTAGAATTCAAAAATCACTTTTAAATTCGTTTAATTATATAATTCGAAATTTAACTTAGAAATTGAAATAGATGCAAGTGATAACACACTTACCTCACCAAGCGAGCTATACTCGTCACCGAGCCTTCTGTGCTCCGCTAGCCTGCTCGTCACCTATATAACACAATCTTACTTAAAAACTTTGCTCAATTAAGCTATTCAAAACTTTTAAATAACGGTTTCCTATTGAAAACCCTTTTTCCTACTTCCCTACTTGATTCTAACTTAACCAAGGCTTTCTAATTCTGATTTCTTTGCATAAGCCTCACTTATTATCACCTAGGAACACCCCTATACATTCGAAATGATACTTGGAAGCATGGAACGAAAAATCAAGATTTTGCACCCCCCAAACTTGAATGGTATGCATAGCCCATTCCATGGGCTTTTCAACTCCCCTTTTTGCTTAAATCATCTCCCTAACTTACATTTAGGTCACCCGTAAAGCGGTTTCGAAAATTTCTAAGTATCGAGGGGTGAAATCTATGAAAAACACCTATTTTTCGACATTTTTAATGCACATTTTTGCATCCCACATGCAATGATGTCATTTCTTTCGTATCTAATATTCTTTGACTCAATTATGATCAAATATATTCATTACATGCATCAAAGAATGCATTTTCATTCTCAACTCATCTTTACAACTACATACGTGCACTATTTCAACTATAACTTACTCAATTTTTATCCAAAGTTTTGCCTTCAATTTTCTATGGTTTGCTATGACATTTATGCATGTTTTGAGGTCTAAAACAACCCCAATTAATCCCAATTAGTGCAGGTCTCTATAACCCCTTCAATCTCCTATTCTTTCATTATACAATTATTTCACTATTTACTAGATGATATGCCATTAATGCACCTATACATATCCACTTTAACTTCCTTAATTCCTACTCATTCATACATGTTTTTGGGACCCTAAATATGTCACATTTCACATTAAAAACCATCATCAAACTCAATTTGAAAACTATAAACCAAGCATTAACTTTTGAGTGCAAAAACACCCAAACTAGAAAGGCATTTTACTCCAAATCTTAACATATTTCATACTCTCATGTTGCTATTCTTTTCCTTCAATCTTTCATGCATAAAGTCACTCAAATACAAGTTTAACCTCACAAAATTTCATCCATTGAAATTAGGGGACAACTTACATACAAATCTCGCCAAATTAATTCCCATATATTCCTACACTTTCTTTTTTATTTTTCTTTCAATCATTCTTGCTTATAAACTATTTAAAGCCTTAAATATACATAAATTCCAGCCATTATAAGCTTGAATAAACATGCCCTTCACTTGACTAAACTTGCTAGAAATTGCTTCCATACTTTCTTTTCCAATTTCTTGTTACAAATCATATCCAATTACACTTAACTTATATTCTTAACACATATACATAAAAATATGCAGCTCATACTTGAATATCAAGGCTCATCCAAAATTCATACACACATACTCATCAATTTTCTTGGCACAAATTACATGAAAAACACACTAATAATTTTCTAATACCTTAACACACTTCAATTTAAATTTCCATGCAAGGATCACATAAAAACCTAACTTTTACCTTACTAATTTTTGGGTTTAATGTTTCCTATCACTTCCAAGCTTGAATCCAAGCTTAAATCTCCTCAAATATAAGCTTAAGACAAGAAAAATTCATCACTTAAATGAGAACAGCCCATAACTTCATAAAATCTCACCAAAACTCACAAAATCAACATCAACTCACCTAGTTTTCATTACTCCTTATTGCTTGATCTTCACTTGATTTTCTTGGCTGATTTCTTGGCATCAAATCTGTAGGTATTATTCTTCCTCTTCCTCTCCTCTTCTTTCATACCAGATCAGCCCTTCTTTTTTTTTCCTCTCCTTGCTGCTGTATTCTGCTCTATGTGTCTCACGGTTTCAGTTTTGATTTGGGCTGAAATTTTCAGCTGATAACTTATAAGCCTTTCATCTTGTTTAAAATAGCCCCTCAATCATGCTTCAATTACAACAATGCCACTAGTTAAAAAAATGCAATTGGATTGACTTAAAACAAACCATAGTTAGATGTAACCACTTGAGTTAAATCTCATGCCACTTTTTCATCATTTCTTACTTTATGCTTGACATGATTTTATTTGCTCATTTTAAGTGGCATGGATTGTGCTTTTTAATGGGATTTCATTCCATATAAATCTCATACTAAATCCATGTATTAGTGAATTGGAATTTACTAATTCACTCTTTAAAGATTTAATTCCAATTCCAAGCCAATAAAATTCTAAAAGTATTTTTCACTTGTCTAATTCCCCAATTGACCTTATAATCATTAATTTGGTCTAATATCTCTCACATGCACAATAAAAAAAGATATTTCTAGTAATGGTAGAATCGGTTAACTCTACGGTTTCTTTAACGCTATATACCGAAATATATGCATTTCTTATGATAATAAAATTTGATTTTACAAAAATAAATTTCAGAAATATTCCATGGTTGTCCAATCCCAAACTGACCATTGAATACTCTAATTGGGCACCTTACCTTTCAATTCCATGCTTTGGAATTATTTCGAACAGATTTAAAATCACTAAAATCTGTTAATCTCTAAATAAAGCATTTTTTTTTGTACTTTATATTTCGGATCACTTAAAACTTACTCAATTTGACTCCTTTTTTATCCGTTTCTATTTCTTTAAACTCTATTTCGAAAATTTTCGATTTTCGGGGTCCATTTCATCGAAAGTTACTATTCATCTGAAATCCAGACACTATTCAACAGAAATTTGCATTTCCTTTCGAAATGATACTCAGGGCTTCAAAAAGATAATCGAATCCTGAACTAGCCTTAAGCACTCTTTCCGGACCACTTATCCAATGTCCTAATCACGAAATGGATTTTTCGAGGACATCAAGATCGGGATCTATCATATGGTCCACCTCTAAAGCGCTTTTCACCAATCTTTAGCTCTATCATTTAATAGGAAAGCGGAGAATGCTACCATTTGGTCCTCTTAGCAACCTATTACTTGGAAAATCTCCTCACTAGTCTACAACTAAGACAAGGTGCTCTCTGGATCTCTGGTCCCATCCTAAGGCCTAGTGCCCAATTTTCGAGGGCGTTCGATGGAAACCTCTGACTCATGTGGCTGATGAAACGTCGCTGCCAAAACTCGAGCCAACCGTTCTATATTTACATTCTCACCTATGGGCTTTGTACGTCGCAAAGGTCCAGCTTGAATCTAAGGTACTAGAGAGCCATGATCAAACTAGATGGGTCCCAACTGACAACACAGCATAACTTTTTGTGTAAAATTTAAGATTTAGATTTATTCATGTGATTTATATATTTTTCAGTTTTATGAATAGGTATTGTAGCACTTTTATGAATGCATGCATGTTTTAGATATTCACATTTTATTTTAATACTATGTTTAATTATTTGGAGCAAGTGAAGTATGATTTATATATAATTAGTTAAACAGTTACGGGTTCGCTCCATGATGTCCTTTTGGGTCATAGTAGTTGGGCTTCAAAAGGGTCTCGCGAGGTGCCCAACAGGATTACTGGATTCATTAGTAGGAATCCGAGTAGGGCCCTATCATATACTATTCTAAATAATAATAATTTTTTTTTTATCACTTCCAATAATGTACAAAGCTTAATAAATCATTCCATGTGACTCTTTTACTTCATGTAGCTTTCGAATAATAAATCAATATATATCAATGAATAATTAATCACACATTTTTCATTTTTTTAGGTGACACTCAATCATTGGTAAATTTTACATGACATGGATCACCATTTTAGACCTCCATGTGTCACTTTTTGATTGGTTCATTTTTCATGATATGGATTTGTGTTTCTTATTTAATTATCATTCACACTCAAATAAATTCCAAAAATATTCCATGATCATCCTATCATCAAATTGACCATGTAATACTCTAATTAGATATAAGACCTTTCAATTGCATACTTATCACTTTGCCACTTGTTAACTTGCATGCTTATTACCTTGCCACTTGTCTCACATACATTACTACATCCTTTCATTTTACGCCACGTGTGTCATACAGTCATTCATACTTTAGGATTTCCTATTTCCTTATCCGAAATCATTTCCAATTTATTCGTAAATTATACTAGAATTCAATTTACATACTCGAAAATTTTACTAAAGTTCGATTATACATCTGAACTATCCGAGAATTCTATCAGAGCTTAATTTACATATCTGAACTTTACGAAGGTTTTATTAATTACTTTCGGACTACTCAGGAATCATACAGGAAATTCAATTTTCACACTTGAGCATTTTTTAAGTTATTTCATTACTCCATAAATATTAAATATAGCATGTGTACGATACTAAAATTGAAAGGGATACTTTCGTCCAATAAACTTCGGATCACTTACAATCTCTTCAAATGAACTTATCTTTGATCCATTTCAGTTTCATTTACCATTAATACTAATTTCGAAACTTTTGATTTGTGAGGTTCACTTTTCAAAAATTACTACTTAGGCGAACACTTTCCGTCGGAAAATACTATTCACATGAAATTATTTTTCATAAAAAAATCACTTTCAACTATTTTCGATTTCTCAAAAATACTATTCATCAAAAAGTTTTATCTCACCATATGCACATCTAATTCCAATTAATTCACCTTTTTACCTACTAAACTTAAATTAAAAGACACTAATTATATTGAAGTAAATTTCGAGGCGTTATAAAAATAATTTATTATTTGTACGATAAATAGTGCTTTCGTGTGAATAGTATTTTCGGACGAATAGTGATTTTTGAGAAATAAACTCCGAAAATAATTAAAAATAATTTTTTTGATGAATATTATTCGTGTGAATAATGATTTCAAAAAGCGGATCTCGCAAATCGAAAGTTCTAAAATTAGTACTAGAATTAAACAAAACTTAGATGGATCAAAGATGAGTACATTTGAAGAGATCATAAGTGATCTGAAATTTATTAGACGAAAATACTTTCTCCAATTTTAGTACCGTATATAGTAATTATGGAGTAATAAAATAATTTTAAGTGTTCGGATGTGAAATTGAATTTTAGTAGACTTTTCAGATAGGATCAGAGATGATTTTATTTGTAAGGTAATAAAATAATTTAAAATGGACAGATCCGGATATGTAATCGAATTCTAATAAAATTTTTGGATGTGAAATTGAGTTATAATAGGATTCCTAGATGGATAAAAAATGATTTCAAATACGAAATTGGAATGGAAGAATACATGAAAAGTGATAAGTAGAATGAATATATGTATACGTGACAAGTGTCACGAAAAGACAGAGTGATAGTGTGCATGAAGGACAAGTGGCAGACATGTAAGTGAGGTTGGTGACAAGTGTTAGGCAAACTTGGTGAATGGATGACAAATGGCAATAAATTATCAAGGGTATAGTGAATTCAATGCAATGAAAATCAAATGACAAACATGAAATGAAGGACACGATCAAAAAGGATGAAAACAAAAGAAATCATGGAAAGAAGAAGAAACTCTTTGCCATAAGAGAGAAACTGAGACAGCTTGTTATCCATGGTATCTTGCAGCCATTTTTGAGGTTTTTGAGAGCGTTTATGAGAGATTTCCAATGACAGGACCCGAACCAGACCTTCTCTATGCTTTTGTCTAGAGGATCCTGCCAGGCACTTCAACGAACTTCCTGAACCCGACTCGTCGAATTGAAGAAACCTGAGAAGCGAACCCCTAACTTTCTTAGCCTGTTTACTCGTTTAAATTTAAAAATTTGGTTTTCTTTAAAATGGTTGGGATTGGTGTAAATTTTTCGTACTTTCTCAAAATACTATTTATAAAAATTTTGACAGCATAACGAATGTATTTTTTACATTTCCCAAAATTTACCTATAAAGAAAATTTCACTTCGATTATTTCGAATCACTACCCAAACTTCTTTTCTTTCACAAACATACATTTTCTCATTTAAAATTGGCAACCATGCAACTCAATCACATCTCGCAATGCAATTAAATTTACAAATCTCAAGTGACTGATGTATATTGTGTGCAAATATTCAAACATATATGTGTATATAGATATATGCATATCATAATGAGGGTTTACAAAGTTACAAGGTCCATGTATTAAATATGCAAACAATTAGCTAAGTTATTTACAATATCATCACAATATGTTTGGCGTTTATGTAATTGGTCTATTCGGCTCCCACCTAAAATTGATCCAAGATGATTTTCTAAATGCAATACCGTCGGTGCAAACGCCTACTAAAATACACAAGCTACACAAAACATAGAGGTGTTAGTTCAACATATAAAGATAATATAACAATTAAATCACATAGGATTTTATACTTATACACTTATAAAAAAATTTAATTTTCTTAAAACTTTCCTTTGTAAAGAAACACCATGTGTACCCCAATATACTTATACCATCATATGGTGGTTTTCAACTGACGTCAAACGTGAAGCTACTCAAATATCTCTACCACTAAGATGCGGAACTTTCTACATCGCAAGCGTAGTATGAAACCATCTTAAATCTGAGCAACTACTATGCGAAATTTTCTACACCGTAATTGTAGTGCTATATGTAAACTGTAACTCTAGGCAACTATGAGCGGAATTCACTACATCGCAAAGTAGTGCCAAACCTGTAATTCTAAATGACTACATGCGAAATTTCTACATCGCATTGTAGTGCTAGAAATCTCACTACATCTCAGCGATTATATATGAAATTTTTTACATCGTACATATCACGCTAGATATGCTGAAAACTAAGCAACGACGGACAAAATTTTCTACATCGCCGCGTAGCGCTAAATCTTATATAAACTAAGGGTATACACATGGTTTTCCAAAACTCTTTCACATTTAGTGCATTGAGCACAAAATAGATTGTCTTTCAAAATCTTTAACTACAATTCTTTATTCAAATCCTTTCAAAACGATTTTGTTTCAAAAACCCTTTTTCTGAATCTGATATAAGGATCGTTTTATAATTTTAACTTGTCATTTGAAAATTGTTCTTGAAACAAATTAAATTACATAACTCATAATAATTTTCAATGTAAATTATAATTAAAGTAATGTAAGCAAGGAATACTTACCTTGATCCAAATATGCTTAAACATCTCAACGAGTCCCTCGTACCTCGCTTGCTTGCTCATCACCTACATAACATTCATATATATAAGAAGCAAATTTAACAGTTGACTAGTTGACAATGTATATAGTTACATTGTTTTACACTTAAACTAGTGATACGGATTTATCTTTGATTTGATCTTTAAAATTCTAATTTCTTTGTAAAATTTTTACTTTTATATTCCTAGGATCATCCCTATATGGTCCTTATAATTTTTGAAGGCCTGGAACGAAAAATCAAAAATTTAAACCTCTTTTGACACCCCAAACTAGAATGTAATGCACGACCTTGCTCGGGGCTCCACTTTCCTTCTTTCTTGTTCCTACGGTTCTCTTATCTCACATTCTAGTCTCCCATAAATTTTCATCGAAAAATTCTATCGTTTGCTATGTCAAATCTAAGAAAAACACCCTTTTTCGGTACTTTTTTGTGCACACTTGTGGCATCCTACATGTGTCGACTTCATTTTTTTCGTATCTAAGTTTCTTTTACCTAATTATGATTTAATTCATTCATTTCGGGCATCGAAGAATGCATTGTTATCCTTATTTCACATTACGACTTCCTACGCACACTATTTTAGCCATAACTTGATCCAATTTTATCGGAATGATTTCGTTCTAATTTCTATGGTTTGCTATATTCCCGAGGCATGTTTTGATGTCTAGAATAACCTCAAATAAGCTCAAATAGATCAAGTCTCTACAGTCCCTTCATCAAGCTCGGGATTCTTAACTTGCTTCTATGGCTTCCTTTTTTGACTCTATGCTTTTCCTTTTCTAACTCTAACTTTTCTAGAGAATTTCATGGAATCAAATATGCATAATTTAAAGCTTAAAATGATGGAAATAAAATGGGATCATACACCCCTTCATTGGCCGTGACACACACCAAGCATTCACATGTCATTCTTTTCAAGTTTTCATACAATATTTCTTTCAATTATTTCATCAAACCAGTTCTCTACAACTCATTTTATTTAAATCATACTTAAATATCTGCTTAGGGTTTCTCCCATATAAATCCTAACTATGAATTCATGCATCATTTCTTATAGTTAAACTCTCTTTTCATCTACCTTTCACTAAAGTATGAATTCACATCACAAACCCATGAACAACATACTAGAAAAGCACTTAAATCTATCATCTCATTTACTATCCAACTAACATCAAAGCTTATAGAAAAGGATGATAACTTACTTTGATTTTGCTTAGGGTTGGCTCTTTTAGCTTAGTGAAACTAGAAAAGTTAACTTGGAGCTTGAAAAAGTTGCTTTGAAATCACCTTCTCCCTTCCTCAAATTGTCATCACTCACTAGTCTCCCTCTCTTGATTTTTACTTGAAAATTTTTGAAGTGTTGATAACTAACACTTTGATTTATATAGGCAACTTTTACAAGAATGACCATTATGTCCCATTTTTCTTCTTTTGCTGTGCACACTCTCTTGCTCTCTTTACTCTCTTAATTTATTTATTTTTCTAAGTGTGGATTGCTAACACCACACACTTATATTTAAGCTATTTAATTGATAACAAAAACCAAAATGTCCTTCTTTCTTCATTTCATTATTAACTTTAAATTTTAACTAAGTGTTAGATTTCTAACACTTATTATATATATAATTAACTTTTTAATGTGAAAGGACCGCTTTGCCATTTATGTGCACATAGCTCCTATTGTAACATGCTATTTCGGTGTCCAAATAATTTATTAAATGTTGATTATTAATTAAGGGATGATGGAATTAATTATCCATTCGGATTCGGATGAGCAATTGAATTTTTTTTTTTATAAAATTTTTCAGACGGGTCCGAGGATAATTATTTAATTCAATTTCATAAATAAATTAGAGCGACTAGATTCGAAAAATTTTTCATAATCTAATGAAGTTTCCATGTGTGAAATTGGATTTTTATTAAATTTTCAGGCGGACTCGAAGCGAATCTGAGCGAAAGCGAAATTGTAAAGCGAGAATTGATGGCATGAGAATTAAATAAATTGAAAAATTGAATGGTGGATGAAAATGTGACAAATGTATGATGGTTATTAATCATATATTAAATGAAAGCAAACTATTGATGGGAAGCAAAGTTCATTCTCGGTCAATAGAAACCAAAAGAAGAGAGAGAACAGAGTGATAATATTAGAGTGAGAGACCGAGAGATCGTGTTTTAGAGAGCTTGAAACCGTGAGATGTTATGATTGTGGAGGTGCAGCCGAGAGCTGGTGAAGGAGATCGAGCAATACCAGCAGCTGCATGTGCTGTCCAAGAATCCAGGTGAAAGATATGACCTTACATGCAAGCAAGGACTAAAGATCTGTTGCTGCCAGACCGCGAACTGCTGCTGCTGTGACCTGCAGTAAGAAGAAATCGTGCAAGCTGCCATCAGCTGTTCGTGAAGCCGTGAGAAGGGAGAGGAGTGAGCTGGTGGTCGGTGTTTCAGATCTGAGCCAACTCATGCATGCAAGGTAAGAGCTAAAACTGAGAGTTGTCTTGTGCATGCGAGATGTGTGAAAATCTATGAACTTATGAGTGTGTATGTGCAGTCGTGGAGTTGAGAGAACAGAAGAGCTATCCATGCAACTCAAGTGTAGACCAGAAGTAAAGAATATGAGGCACTCGATCAAGCATCATCCAAGCCGTGAGAGGGCTGCTCGGTGCTGAAGTTGAGAGCTGATTCAAGTTCAGCTGGTTGGTAAGTTTTACTGAATATGTTTTGGACGTGAAATCTGACAGCTTTATATAGAGTTTGAGTGCTGTTTTGGGTCTTTAAGCAGCAGTTGTAAATCTATCAGAGGTTTGAGGATTGTCTTGGAGCAACACCAGCTGTGCATGTAGGTGAAATAGATTGCTTGCTGTCGTAAGTTTCTGAGAGTGTCAATTGTCGTTGCGATCATCCGAGAGCTGTTTCGAAGCGAAAAATAGCTCAAGCGAAGGTAAGTTACTGTCCCATTGATATTGTTATCATGATTTGAGTAATGTTTAAATGTTAATGGTGTCCATATGGGTTGAAGGAAGCTCGCGGATAAGGAAAATTAATATAGACAGCCCTTCGTGCTAGTTTTCAAAGCTTTCGAAACGCTTGTGGAGAGGTAAGTTCTAGATTTATGGTTTTCGTTTCGGATGAAAAATATTTAGGATTGAGATATGGAATAAATTAGTGTTGATATGTTTGGGATATAGGATTTAAAACCTCGTTAGTGCGGAGGTTCGTTTGATTAAGTTTTGACATGTTTGAGAATGATTTTCGATGTTGAATGTGCGTTTTCACCTACATGCATGATTTTCGATGTTGAGAAATCTGTCATGGTGCAAAGTGTGGGCTATTTTATCGTGCATTTAGACTAAGAAACACTAATGACTTTCGTACATATGAGTATGTCGAATTGATGGATTATTAGAATGTAAAAATCAAGCAAATGAATGACGATGTGATTAAATTATGGGCTGTTTTGGCAATGCAGTTTTTGTGCAGTTTTTTTAGCATGATTGAGAGCTATTTTTGAGTTGATTCAAAAGCTGTCATGGACTATTTTCATGCTATATAAATGAGCTGTTAAGGTGTTATTATATGAGCTGTAAACGTGCTAGTCATGAGCTGTCAAAGTGCGGTGTAACAAGTTGTTTTTAAGGGTTGTTACATGCTGATTTTAGAACTGTCATACGTGTTGTTTTTGAGTTCATTAAATGTTGTTTTCGTATTGATTGTTGGGCTGTCATAAGCTATTTTAATGGGCTGTTTTGAGGTTATTTTCAATACGGGAAAGACAGTCATAAAAAGGATATTATAAGCTGTTTCGAAATGATATCAAACGGAAGTGTTTAGGATGCATTATAGTAAAGCATATAGTTATAGTGCTCTAAGTAACGCTGGAAATTTGTTAAATAAACTTTTGTTATATTTGTTTTAATGAAAGGTCAAGGAGAACCCATCGAACCGGATTCTCGACCGAAGAATAAAGATAAAGCGTAAGGGAGCATTCGATTCTAAGATCGAATCCGTTTAAGGTCGGTATACACATTATCTTTAATTTTACTTGAAAGTGTTTTCATTGTCAAATGAATTTCTTAAATGAGATTGTTATATCGTTTCAATATAAGGCATTTACAAACGTATTTGACTATACTTGAAATGAAACGCGAAATTGATTTGTTATGAGAAACTTGGTACAAAAACCAAAGTTGTAAATGTGAATTAAACGATATGTTGTAAATAGCCCTTGTAAACTTAGATATCGATAAATGGAAATTGGTAATTGACATGTCAATAGGAAAATCAGCAGCTGCACCGTTTATTTGCATACACTAAATTGATTCATTATGGACTATGAGATGCACCACGTGTCCGGTCCTGAACGATTATGTGACATGATATACGATCCGGTGGATAATCACCGAGCGACCGATGCCGGGGTCGACCGTTATTTCGATGGGAAGTCACCACGTATCCGATGCCGGAAACCCATATACCAATACATGAGTATCGAATATATGTTTACTAAGGGCACTGAAAAATGTTATGAGCAATGAAATGAAAAATGTTATGTGAAATGAAATGTTCAATGCTTTGAAATATGTTGAACTCGAAAAATTGTGAACTATATGTTTAAGTATTTTTATGCAACGTATATATATATATTTATGAATGTTAAAGTTAGAATGCTTTTAGTTACGAATGAAATTATATTTGAAATTGAGAAATTAGATTATGTGTATACCTATTTAGCAATTATGCTTAGCGCGTTGGTTTATCACGCGCAGGTTGAATCTTTTGACTCCATCTAAAGACAAGGGAAATAGCTTGCATTCGAAGGCTCAGATAGTCACCATCCCCTCTACGCTTTTGGTAGATATATAGATATATTGCATATGATCATGCATTTTTTGGATATATATATTTGTGTAAATTATTGTATTTCACTTAATTATAACAATGTTCTATATGTAAAAAGTTTATGTTTACTTAGTAAAAGTTTACTTTTGAGAATGTATGTATATAAACGTTTATGAAATATATGAGTAATGAAGTATTTTGAAATCAGATGGAAAGTCCGAATGGAAATTGCTTAAATTTGATGTTTTAGAAATGTTAGAGTTTTAATTACAAGAAACGGATTTTGAGATTTCAGAAAAATAGAGGAAACTCTGCTGGATTTATGTTTTTTAAAAAAAAAAAAAATTTCCTTTATTGGTAACGAGCTTAAGAATGATAATAGTTTTTCAAAAGAAACAGAAATGGATTTATTAGGAAAGCAACGTTCTCCGTTCCGGATTTTTGATCGTAACAGAAGTCGAGCGAAGGGCGTTACACTTATATGCGAAAAGACCATTTTATCCTTTGTTAAACTTTTCTCATTATTAGGTTCAAATACTTTCTAAAATTTTTACTAACATTCTATTATCACTTATAATGATGAAATTTATTATCTTCATCTTATAACTTAGCTCGTAAGACTAGAAAGTTTAGGATCAAAATAAGGGCTTACATTTTCTCCCCTCTTTAAACAACATACTTGTTTCGAATAGTTGTGGGTATTGGAAGCGCATCTGTTCTTCAGGCTCCTATGTGGCTTATTCTGATCCGTTATTTTGCCATAATACTTTCACTGGCAGAATCACTTTGTGGCATAGTACTTGTTCCCTACGATCCAAGATCTCTACTAGTTGTTTTTCGTAGGTCAAGTTCTCCTTCACTTGTACTGATTGCTCTTTTAGGATATGCGATGGATCAGCTACATATTTGCATAGCATAGAGACATGGAACACGTTATGAATATTCACTAACTCTGGTGGCAGCTTCAATCGATATGCCATTTCACTCACTCATGCTATTATCTCATATGGCCCAATGTATCATAGGCTTAACTTCCACGTTTCTCGAATCTTAAAATACCTTTCCATGGCGAGATTCATAGGAATACTCTATCACCCATTTCGAACTCTAAATCTCATCTTCGATTATCCGTATAGCTTTTCTATCTATCTTTAGCTATTTTGAACTGCTTTCTTATCACATTAACTTTCTCGGTTGTGGCTTGGACAATCTCTAAGCCAATTAATCTTCTTTTACCTACTTTATCCCAACAAACTGGGGTTCTACACTTTCTTTCATACAACGTCTCGTAGGGCGCCATACCAATACTAGACTGATAACTGTTGTTATAGGCAAACTCTATTAAAGGTAGGCAACTATTCCAACTTCCTCTGAATTCCATCACATAGGCTCTTAGCATCTCTTCAAGAGTCTGGATGGTTCTTTCTGATTGGCCATCTGTTTACGGGTGAAAGGTAGTACTCAAATTCAATCTAGTGCCCATGGCTTCTTATAGCTTCGACCAAAACCTCAAAGTGAATCGAGGATCTCTATTTGATACAATGGACACCGGTACGCCATGCAACCTTACTATCTCATCTACATATAGCTAAGCTAATCTTTCTAGGGAATAAATGTTTTTGATGGCTAGAAAATGAGCGGACTTCATCAATCGGTCAACTATTACCCAAATGGTGTCATGTCCACTCTGAGTCCATGGCAATCCAACCACGAAGTTTATCGTAATCCTCTCCCATTTCCATTCAAGAATTGATAGAGGCTGTAATAAACCTGCGGGTTTCTAGTGCTCTGTTTTAATCTGCTGGCAGGTTAAACACTTTGATACAAACTCTGCTATCTCTTTCTTTATTCCTCTCCACCAATAGTGGTATCTCAGAATCCGATACATTTTAATACTCCCTGGATGCATGAAATACATTGAGAAATGGGCTTCCTCTAGAATCTTCTTCTTTAATACATCTACATCTGGCACACGCAATCATTGCCCCAAAACTAGTGCCTCATTGTTTCTCAATGCGAAACTACTTTGCTGCCCTTCTTCTATTTCATGTCTAAGCTTCATCAAGTAAGGATCTTGAAGCTGCAGGTGACGGAACCCTTCCCGAATCCTTCCTTTGGACCCGAGAAAGACCCCGTAGCACCCCGTCAGAACTCCAACGAACCCTAACTTTGGACCGAAGAAATCCCATCAGAGCACCGAAACTTTCTTTAATCTTCTTTTTAAACTCGTTTACTAGATGGCAGGGGTACAAGTTTTTCGCTTTTCTATTGAAAATCCGGCAGCATGCCGTCTGTTTTCTAAACTATACCACCCTGCAAGTTTCAAATACAGTTTATAAAAACACTTCTATGAAATTCATTTCTCAACTTCCAGAGCCTCCGGCTCATTTTTCACAACACAACCATAACCAAATAATTAAAATCAGAAAACTGATTCATATAAACTTTAATAAAACATTTTTAACTAATACATCCACAATTTCTTTAAAATACTTACAACTATATATATAAACATATACATGATCAAAATAACACCACATATACATGTAGTAGGTATCGTCTTATACGTTCACCTGCACGTCTGACTGAACCTCGCCGGCTGGATGACTAGCTCCTGCATCTGTGGGAGAATTTTTAAGAAAAATATTTAAAGAAAAACGTGAGTATAACTCAGTGAGTGGTAGTAACTTTTAAATTAAAACTCATTTCTACACTTAAATTTCTCCCAAAAACAGTTTAATAAAACTAAAGTATTTTTCTAAAATACTTTCTAAAACTCATTTAAAACTGCTTTTGAATCTCGTTCTAAATTTCTTTCTAAAACTTTATGAAAGCTTTTCTTAAACTCTTTTCTTAAAAATCTTTTCTGGGGCTCACCTGAATGGTAACCCAGAGAATATCTACTCCTGACGTGGTAGCATATAAACTCTAGCTAACCACTAGGAGTGGAAAAAACTGTTTTTGAATCTCATTTTAAATTTCTTTCTAAAACTTTCTGAAATCTTTTCTTAAACTCTTTTCTTAAAAATATTTTCTGGTGCTCGCCTGAATGGTAACCCAAGGAATATCTACTCCTGGCGTGGTAGCATATAAAATCTAGCTAACCACTAGGAGTGGGGATCTACCATGTGTAGTCGTCGAAAGCGGGCCCACGCTGTTGACCGACTACACTACCCTATACGTGCATACAAATAACTCATACCTCGCTCACATATGAGTCGACTAGACTCAAATCTCACTGACTGACTTCCTCTCATCTACCGTATCACGCATAGGGCATTCGGCCGGGTACTAAACTGGGGCTAGGGTAAACCATAGGCTATTAAAATTTCTTTTTTTTAATACACTAAAATATTCTAAATCTTAAGGCAATAAGCTTAAAATATTTAATTCTAGCACATTCTCATATACAGAAATAATAAACTAAAATCTTTATGCTAGAATTATAATATAAATTCAATTAATAAATAAATAACTATTCAAACTAAATTCTTTTAACTTTAAAAATAAACTTTAAGACGATATAAATAAAAACTTGTAGTTCCACTCACTACACATCCTCGGATAAAATCCGATTCTCCTCCGTATGCCTCCGGAAGTCTCCGCTTTTACCCTAAAACATCAAATATCCATTTAGGGTCACTTAACTCATTCAAATAATATTTAAAATCAATAAAAATCCTATTATCTCTATTTATATCCTTTAGAGCCTAAACTTTTGGGTATCAATTTCTATTCAACCGGGTTTTCAAAATCCGTTTTCTTTACATGAATTCTACTTATTCTTTCCTAGTCATACCTCAGAATACTTAATCTCATCATCGGAAACTCGGAACAAAATTCGACCGGATTTGCTTACTAACGAAAATCATTTTTCGCTCCGGACTTCCGACAACTTCAAAAATCAATCCTCTAGTGTTCTAACACCCATCTATGATTAAATAAACCGTTTCGAATGTTAAACGAACGCATTTCGAAAGTTTTCAGAAACCACCCTTCAATTCGTCCGTTTAGCTCCGAAATAGATCCTAAACTTTTCGTTTTCCAAATCTAACTTTAAAAGATTATTTCCTAACCTCTAAAACATCCATCTAATGTCTTAGAATCGAAAATGGAATCAAATTCCATAAAAAACCCATTTTTCTCTACGACTTCCCTCTCTCGTTTTATCTGTTTTTCTTCCACCAAATCACTCCAAAATCATACCAAAATCATCCTCACATATCCCTCTTATTATCCCTAATCTCTGATTCAAAAATAAACGAAAGAAAAAAAATGGGTTTCATATAAACATCAATCTTTAAACTGAAATAACTCACCAAATAGTCAACTGTTTTGCTTCAAATTTGTTGGGTTAGCTAGAGGAGATGACGAGGAACAACTTTCGTGAAGAAATCGCGTTGAAAATCGGATCGGATCTCCTTCTCTTTCTCCCTCTCTCTCTCGCGCGCACTCGTGGGCCTCTCTCGGCTCTCACCGCCTCTCACCCGAATCTCTCTCTTTTCTCTCTGTTTTCACGGTCAAAAATGTCTCAAATGAGACAAAATTTATTTATAAATATTTTAATGCTCATTTACTATAAAGTCCCTCAAGAAAATATCATTTAAACCTCAAACTTTCAATAATCTCACTAGTGCCCAAAATTAAATGATTTTATATTCTATTGGTTCACTTGGCACATTCTGGTCCACTTATTTTTCCAACCCATCCATGGATGACACGTGGCACATCCATAGCCATTACTTTTTAAATCACTTATCTCATTTCTTATTGGTTGAATTCCGCGAGCTCACCTCGTTTGATTAACACGTAAATCTCGCCTAATCACTTTATAATTGTACCGGGGTCAACCAAATGACATCCGACTTGCGATACGAAAATATAATAAGCCTCAAATAACTCTACTGGAGGCATATGATTCAACCGTAACTCAATTCGAAGATTTCTAATACCATAAAATAATAAATCTGGATGAGGGCTTACACTTGGTGAATTCTCATTTCAATATCAATACCTAATCCTTCTGAAAAATATTCCACAAATATTCTACACACATCTTATAACCAAATTCGACTTTATAAACTTCAATTTAGGTCTAATACCTCTTATATATACTTGATAAAGGAAATGTTCCTAACCGAAATCTGATCGAATCAACCGATATCTTTTTATACGTATTTATAGCTTAAACACTCTATTTTTACACTCATTCTCATTCACTTAGGTTACACTCCTTGAAACTTCTGCATATCATTCTCATGTGTGATCCATGAATACTTAACTTAAAATGTCCATTTTGCCCTTTTTATGATATAATTTTACTTTGACCGAAAAATATTCTGAAAATATTCTATGGTCATCTGATCTTCAAATTGACCATGAAATACTCTAATTGGGTGTCTTATCTATCAATCTCATGCTTCAAAAAAAATTCAATTGGATTTAAACTCATTAAAACCTATTAATCTCTCAAAAGGGCAATATCGTAATTTTCTTCGGATCGCTTAAAATTGATTCAAATGGTCTTCTTTTTGATCCGTTTCCATTTCTCTATACTCTCGTACTATTTTCAGACCTTTTCGACCCTTAAGGTCAATTTTCAAAAATTTTACTATTCATTCAAAAATTTCCGTTCGAAAAATACTATTCACCGAAAACTTTTGTTTCCCATCGAATCTAAATTCATGACCCTGAACAATATAATCGGGTCCAAATTCGATCTTAAACACAAACTTTCGGATCTTTTTTTAAAAAATCACTATTTATCTAGATCCGAATACTATTAACTAAAAATTCTCATTTCTTCCTAACACGATACTCAGAGCCTTATAAATATAATCGAATTCTAACCGGACCTCTTGCATTATTTCTAGACTCTTTATTCTTTATCTGATTGTCGAAAATGAATTCTTTGAGAACACTAGGATCGGGGTCTATCAGCAGGTCTCGAATTCGATCTACCAACAATGGACGGACATGAAAAGTTGCTAATAAGGCACCTGAATCCGTCATCTCTAATTAAACACCCATCGTCCTCAACTCTATCAGCATGGGTAAGTACTCTGCTTTAAGTTGAGCTAATGAGCTAGTAGGCTTTCTGCTCAGTGCATCTGCCACCACGTTAGCTTTGTCCAGGTGATACTCAATGGTGCAATCATAGTCTTTTATGGGTTCCACCTATCTTCTCTGTCTCATATTCAACTATTTATGTGAGAACAGATATTGCAGCTTTTGTGGTCTGTAAAGATCCTGCAGGGTACTTCATAAAGG
Source organism: Dimocarpus longan (assembly GCA_022984855.1). Lineage (NCBI taxonomy): Eukaryota > Viridiplantae > Streptophyta > Magnoliopsida > Sapindales > Sapindaceae > Dimocarpus > Dimocarpus longan. The sequence goes on along the minus strand of CM041015.1, from coordinate 15,013,821 downwards.
TAGTGTTGCCATATTCGTAGAGCAAACACCACTGTAGCTAGCACTAAGTCATATGTTGGATAATTGATTTCATGCTTTTTCAACTGTCTCGAAGCATAAGCTATCACCTTGTCGTGCTGCATCAACACACAACCCAAACCCTGTCTGGATGCGTCGCAGTACATCGTAAATGTAAGCCCTCATTCCTACAAATTGAACTCCCTAGTAATAGGAAGTAGAGTATGCAATAAAAATACTAAAGTTGGTAAATATCAAGGTAGGAATTGTTAACGTTATTCAATGCTCATTTTAATACAAAAATCAAACGAAAGGCAAAAGGATCATTTTGCCAAATAAAAGACATATGTATACATGGAAGTGATTAGCATAAATTAGTTGGGGGAACTATGGTAATTCATAGAAGTTAGTAAGATGCCATGAGATTTAAATAAAATTGGAGAACATGTTAATTAATTTCCAAGCAATGGCATGACATGTAATTTAGTATCAAACTTTAGGGGCAATTTTATAAGAGAGGCTTATATATATAAGTGTGTTGGTTATGAAACTTGGCAAAATTTGAGACAAAAATTGAGAGAAAGAGAGAGGAAAGTGGCGACCAAGGAAGGAGAAGGAAGAAGTAAGAAGTTTTCATGCAATTTCACCCTCCAAATCAACATTTCAAGTAAAATCAAGCAAGAACATCTAAACCTAAGCCAAATCAAGGTTTGTTTCCATGAATTATCACAAGTTTTATAAGATTATTGTTGTAGTTGGATTTGTAGGATAAGATGATGATTAGATTAGTTTTGAGAAGTAATTTGATGGGGGTTTTGATCATAATCAAGACTAGAATCCTCATGAATGAAAAAGAGAGCTTAAGTTGAAAGAAATCATGCAAGATATGGAAATTTAGGTTTATGTAGATGAAACCCTATGTGTGGATTGAAGTATGTTTTAATTGAATTGAGTTGTAGATATTATGTTTGATGAAATGTCTAAGAGAATGACAATGTGACAATGTGTAAAAATTTAGAGAGACAATGGTTGTGTATACATGGGTACATGGGTGACTCATGGCCAAAGGGGTGCATGTATGACACCATCATACTTTAATGCATTTAAGCTTTAGTTTATGCATATTTGATGTTAGAAGAACATATAAGAATGTTAGAATTGAAAGAGAACAAATGTTGGATTAAATTGAAGTATTGAGAATTTAGTTGAAGCGCATTTAGGAATTTTGAGCTAGATAAAGGGGCTATAATGACCTGCACCCTTCAAGCTTATTTGGAGTTGTTCTAAACCTCAAAACATGCCTATGAATCATAGAAAACCATAGGAATTGGAAGGAAACGATTCCGATAAAAATTAAAGAAATTATGACTAAAATAGTGCACGTATGAAGTTGTAAGGAGAAATATGAATGTAAATGCATTCTTCGATGCATGAAATGAATGTATTTGAGTATAATTAAGTAAAAGAACCTTAGATATAAAAGAATTGAATTCGTTGCATGTAGAATACAAAAATATGCATCAAAATGTGCCCGAAAAATGGTGTTTTTCTTAGATTTGACATAGCAAACGATAGAATTTTTTGATGAAATTTTATGGGTGACTAGAATGTGAGATAAGAGACCTGTAGGAAAAAAAAAAAAAAGAAAATGGAGCCCCGAGCAAGGCTGTGTATTCAATTCGGTTTTAAGGGGTCCTAAAATAGTGATTTTGAGTTTCGAGCTTCCGGTGACCATTTTAAGCATTCCGGAGGGTTCCTAGGTGATAATAAATAAGGGTTATTCAAAGAAATCAGAATTTGAAAGCCTTATTTGAGTTAGAATCTAGACGGAAATATTGTAGTCTAAAGAGGTCTTAATAGAGTTAATTGTATTCAAAGCTTCATTTGTAGTTTTATGAAGTTCATTCTAGCAAAGTTTGAATGATAATATGATGTGTAGGTTCAAAGCAAGCTAGCAGAGCGAGGGAGACCCATTAGAGCAGTTGGCAAGCTTGGACTTGAGGTGAGTATATTAACTCACATTGTGTTTAATTGTGTTGGTTATTGAAATTTTATTTATTCTCAAAAAGATTTATGAAAAAAAAAATGTTCATATGTGCTCAAAGTGATTTAAAAGTAAAAGATCCTTGAGAAACTCGAGCTTAAAAGCTCTAAGTTTAAAAGTTTCAAAATATGAGTTAATTAGTGCTCAATGCACTTAGAAGAGAATTTCAAAGAAAAAAGAGATTTTGGTGCTTAAAGCACTTAATAAGAAAAATGAGTTTTCAAAGCCCATTCGTAGACCCTTAGCATCTTAGAGTATCTAACACTACGTAGCGACGCAGAAAATTTCGCTCGTAGTCGCTCAGAGTTGCAGTTTAGCTAGCACTACATATTACGATGCAGAAAATTCCGCAATATAGTGCTTAGATTTGATATAGTGTCTTGCGCTACGACTGTGATGTAGTAAATTTCGCACGTAGTCGTCAAGCCTATATAGCAGCTCACACCATGATTGGCGATGCAGAAAATTCCACATGTGGTTACTGAGAAGTATCACCCTGTGACATAACAGTTAGGGAATGCGAATGGTGCCTTTAGAAGTAAAAGAATTGTAAGAAAAGCTTTATAATTTTATTAAGTTATGATTTCCAATAAGTTTATAAGTGATTAATTGTAAATTACCTAATGGTTGAGATTGTTTTAAATTCATATTGTTGTTTTTTTATATTGTATAAAACCTCCATAGGTACTCACAAGGAAAAATCAAAATCAAAGAAATACTTCATCGCAATAGGTGGGCGAAAATCGGAAGACCATATCTCATCAATATATTTGTATATATGTTCATATTGATTACTAAGCAATACATACATTATGGTTACATCTTGTGTGTGGAAAATGTTTAAGAATACAAATGATGATGTTTTGAGATGTAAATATTTTGTAAAGTTTCTAATGATGACAAGACCCAAACCAGACCTTATCTAGGCTCTCGTCTGGAGGATCCCGTCGGGCACTTCAACGAACTTCCTGAACCCGACTCATCGGATTAAAGAAATCTGAGAAGCAAACCCCTAACTTTCTTAGCCCGTTTACTTGTGTTAACATAAAAATTTTCTTAAAATGAAGTTTATAAAAATTTTGACAGCATAATGGCTGTGTTGTATGTATTTTTGGGCTATCGCAAATGGGCTAGTAAAAGCCCAGAGGTCTAGTAAGATAACCTACCAAAACCGTCCCAACAGACAAAGGTCCAAGTTACTGGTCCAAAGAAATAGGCATAACTTTGTGCTCGGTTGTCAGATTGCCTATTATAATATGTTTTCGGAAAGGGATTTTCGTGCCCCGGTTGATGCCGTTTACATCCTCAAAGTTTCTATTTTCATGGATGTGTTCTTGAGGTTTACATTTGCTGTCAAAAAGTTCTGACAACAACCAGCGGCGACAAGGCCCCCAGATCTGCTCGCCAGGCTGCTCGCTCAGATCTGCTCGTCCGGATCTGCTAGCTCAGATCTGCTCGCCCGGATCTACTCTCTTTGATCACTCGCTGAATCCTGATCACTCAGGCTGATAGCTGAATCTGTCCGCTCAATCTCTGCGTTGAGGCTGTTCACCAGTTCTGTCCGCTGAGGCTGTTTGCTAGAGCTATCCGCTGAGTCTGTTTTCTCAGTCTGTCCGTGATCAATCTGTCCGCTAAATCTGATCGCTCAGCATGTCCGTTGGTTCTGATCGCTCAGCATGACCGCTGGTTCTGATCACTCAGCCTGACCGTTAGTTCTGATCGCTCAGCCTGTTCACCAGTTCTGTTCACCGAATCTGTTAGCCGAATCTGTTCGTCGGTTCTGTTGGTTTAAGCCATTCACCAAAGGGATGATCATCAGACCTTATTCATCCAGGATCATCCGTCTGGTTGTTCGGTGATTTTTGGGCGTGCTCGTGTACCTGCTCATTTACGAGATTGCCTGCTATTATAACCAATCGCGGAGGTATTAATTCACAATCTATCTTCTTAACTCTCCAGATGTCCAGATCATCAGAAGCTAATCTACTCGCCAGTTGAACTGAATATTTTGCCTGCTAGAAAGTCTATCTCAACCATGCTCCTCAGAATCATAAGTCAATAGAAGTCAAATGTGCCATGCAGAATACAGCTCCAAAACGTGCCATGCACGCCACCTTTGCCAGAGGCTACAGCCAAGATTACGGTAGCCACTCATGACCCGTGCAGATCAGCCACTTGAAATCTCGCTCGGGAAGAGCTCAGAAGTGATGGATTCGGCCTCATTAAATGCAGTGTTAGCCGCATTAAATGATATCCCAACGCATTAAATGCGGCCCATCATTGTGTTTTCAGTTTACTGTACGATTTTGTCGTATTCTGTTTTACTGTAGCACATCCCCTTTCCCTATAAATAGGGGATGATTTTCGTTGTAACATGGACGATCTTTTGAGTGCTGTTATTCTGCCAAAATAGTGAGAGAGTGAATAGTGGACGTAGGTATCTTTTTTGGCCGAACCACTCTAAAATCTTATTGTCTTCTTGATCCTCGCCTTTGATCTCTTCTTCTTATTCTCTTCGCTTTGCATGTACCATACTAACCACTCAAAACTACAGCTTGGGCCCAAAACGAATCTCGTTGACTAAGGATCCAAATCCTAACGTTAACAGGCTGTAATTTGAACATTTCCAAAATTTGACCTACATAAAAATACACTTTGAACTATCCTTGATCACCTCCCAACTTCTTTTATTCCACAAACACATAATTTCACATATGTAAATTTTCACAAACATACAATTTCAACAACATGCAATTTTATAAATGTTTCGAATACTTTGCATGTGTATCAAATGTGAGTGTTGCAACTCTATATATATACATGTCAAAACAATAATTACAAATATTATACACATTCATATTCAGATTAATCAATCTTTTAATTAACATATGTATACAAAATCACCTGCACGGTACCTAAATGAATATACAAGCTACACCAAAAACAAAGGCGTTAGTTCAAGCATATGGAAATAACAAGAATATATTCACATAAAAATCATAAATTATCAAAATCCATTTTCAATTTTGAGAATTTTCCTTTCTAAACCCCCTATGTATATCCCTAAAACACTTTATCCATCATGAGGTGATTTCGACTAACACCAATCGTGAAGCTAATGAGATATCTCAACCACTATGATGCGGAATTTACTTCGTCGCAAGAGTAGTGTGAAATCATCTCAGTTCTAGACAACTACAATGCGGAATTTTTTCATCGCGATTGTAGTGCTATATATGAATTATAACTCTAGTGACTACGAGCGGAATTTCTTCATCGCCCCATGTTGCCCAAAACTATAAATCTAACCGACTACGTGCGGAATTTCTATCTCGTCACGTAGCATTAAATCTCATGTAAGCTAAAGGTATATACATGGGTTTTCAAAATTCTTTTCCATTAAGTGCATTGAGCACAAAATTTGAATTTTCTTTCAGAATCTTAACTATAATTCTTTCCAAAACAACTTCGTTTCAAATGCTCATTTCTAGATCCGACGTAAGAATCATTTTACGAAATTTTAACTCATCGTTTGGAAATCATTTTGAAGTAATTTCATTATACAACTCAAAACTTAACATAGAAATTGAAAAAAGTTGCAAGTAGTAGAACACTTACCTCGCTCCACACAAGCTCAACTATCTCAACGAGCCTCTCGTGCCTCGCTTGCTTGCCCGTCACCTACATATCGATTTCTTATCATTACTTGTTTAATCACATAACTCAAAACTTAAGATAACATTTCCAATACACTTTTCTCTATTAACAAGGCTTTACTCTATAACCTTCCCAACTTGATTTTAACTCAACCGAGACTCTCTAATTCTGATTTCTTTGTAAAAGTTTTACTTTTAGACCCCTAGGATCACCCCCATATGATTCGTTTGGTCTCCGAAGGCTTAAAACAAAAAGTCAACTTTTTAATTAACCCGTTGACCCAAAAAAATAGTTTAAGAACTAGCGATCGTTTCGCATCCGTTCTTTTTTCTAGCATCTCCTTATCACATAACTAAATCACCCGTAAAGTTTCGTAAAAATTCTATCTTTTGCTATGTCAAATCTAGGAAAAACGCCCTATTTTGAGCACTTTTTCGCATCGAACGAGCGACGATGGTTTTTCTTTCGTATCTAAGCTCCTTTTACCTAATTATGATCAACTAAATTCGTTCCATGCAATAAAAATTGCATTTACATAGTTATTTCACTTATCAACTCTCTAACGACACTATTTTGAGCATAACTTGCGCAATTTTTATCGGAATCGATCCGTTCCAAAACCTATGGTTTCTATGACTCCTAGGCATCATTTGAGGTGTTGAAAAACCTCATATAAGTTAGAACAAGTCAGGTCTTACCAGACCCCTTTATCAGCTCGGGATTTATCAACTTGCTTCTATGCACTATTTTACTCTCTACTAGATTGTAGGCTATTCTTGTACCTATGTGTATCCATGTCAATTTTGTTGATTCCTACTCATTTATGCATGTTTTTAGGACCCTAATTATGTCACAAACATCAACGAAACACATGCCTAAGTTAATGCCCTTCATCAAACCGAAATGCACCAACAATACAATCTAGCTTCCTCTTTCCAACTCTAATTCTACTAGATGCTTTTCTAACATCAATTATGCTTGAATAATAGTTCAAATAGTTCAAAATACAAATGTGTCACACAACATCACCAAAACCATGACACACACATACTACCTCATGTTATTCTTTTCATTCCTTTTTGTAAAACTAATGTCCCTTGTGATTTCCTATCATGTTATGTGCAGATATTTAAGTCTATATGGATCAACATTCAATGAAACCATATCATTCCCTTGCTGGCCGTGAATCACACATACATGCCCAACACATTGCTTCTTTTACTTATCAAGATTTTTGCTCAACAATTCTTTTAAACAATTAATCAAACACCTAATCTACAACTATATTTATCTTGAACCTACTTAATTCAACACTTAGGGTTTATTCCACATAAACTCTAACTTATTTTTCATACATAATTTCTTGCAACCTAGGCTTCCTTTTTCAATTTTTCAAGTTCAATTCTACATCAAAAGCATCCAACCTTCTTCTAAAATCTTAATATACCATAAGGCTAAATCTCATCATAAAAACACACAAAACCACCAAAAATCATCACCAAACACACTAGTTTTGATGTCTATTTTATTCCCCTTGATTTCCTTTCCATTTCTAAGCTAAAACTCATGGATTAAACATGATTTGGACTCAAAAATAACACTCAAACTGCAGCATCTATGCAGGTCACCACAAATCTCATCAAACAACCTCAAACTCACCTTGTTTTTATTCGCCCTTTCTTGCTCGGTTTCCACTTGGATGACTTGGGTATTTCTTGAGCTAAAATCTGCAGATGATCCTCTTCCTTTTCCTCCCTTGCAGCTGACCAAACAACCCCTTCTTCTTCCTTCACGGCTGCACGTTTCTTGGTTCTGCTTCAGCTCAAGTTCTGCTCTTGCTCCTCACAATTTTAGCTTGCTTTGACCGAATAAATCACTCCCTCAAGCTCTCATGCACTTCCACTTTATATACTCATGCTTACAAATGTCTAAAGTACCCTTTAACTTACTTAAAAATACACAAGTGCCACTAGTTATCAATTAAAACTTTTGATTCGTCATTTAATTTCATTCAATTAATAACTAACCAATCACTCAATTTCTTAATTCAATTTCACTAATCACTTTGCTTTTTGACTTTAAATGTGTCACAACACCATTGGTTCCCACTTAATCACATGGATTGTGCTTCTTTGGATGATTATCCTCTCATAAATCCTTTAATAACTTACTAACCTAAATTTAATTCCTCATTTAACACTAATAAATGCCACAAATATTCTATGGTCATCCTATCATCAAATTGACCATGCAATGTTCTAATTGGGTGTCTAACTAATCAATCTTGAGCTTCGAAAAAAAATTCAAACGACCTTCAGATCATTATTATTTTTAATAACTCAAAAAGGACGTTTTAATAATTTTCGTTCAGACCGTTCAAAATCTTACTCAAATGAACTTATTTTTAGTCTGTTTCAGTTCTTATGGACTCCATTATTCATTCTGGGGTTTTTGAATCCTAAAGTACAATTTTCAAAATTTACTATTAATCTAAGCACTATTCAGCGAAAGTCACTATTCACAAAAAAAATCACTATTCACCTAAAATTAAATGTTAGGGTATTACAAATGATATGAACATAATTGCCTATTAATTGTGGTTCGTGAAAAATGATGGTATGTTTGTGGATTAAAAGAAGTTGGGTTGTGATTGGTATATTTGGGAGTGCATATTTCAATTGTAGGAATTTGGAAACCTTAAAAATGCAGCCATTATGCTGCTAGATTTTTTAAATCAAATTTTCGATTTTGAAAACAAAATGGCTACTTTTATAATTTTAATCCAAAATGAAAATCCGAATTTCAATTAAATCAACCTAACTATTTTTGAATCAATAATATCAAAGTAGTTTAAAGCAAAAGCAAAATGGGCAAGTTTTAGGGTTCGCTCTATGATTCTATTTAGTTGACAAGTGGAGATTAAGAGGGGGTCGTTGGAATGCCAGGCGAGGTCCATTGGATACTAGCTTAGAGGGAATTTGGTTTTGGGTCTCGTCAGTAAACCCATCAATTCCCGATGGCAGTGTAAGCACTGAGGCTGAGGTCAATCTCTTCTTCAGCTCGTCGAAACTGTTCTAGCATGCCTCTAACCAAACAAACTTCTCTTCTTTCCTTGTCAATCTGGTCAGTGGAGTAGCAATCTTCGAAAACCCTTCCACAAACTTTCTGTAATACCCAGTTAAACCTAAGAAACTCCTTACTTCGGTTACATTCGTGGGTGGCTTCCAATTGATCATTGCTTCTACTTTTTGAGGATCCACGGATATCCCATCTGCTGATACCACGTGTCTCAGAAATGCCACTCAATCTAGCCAGAATTGGCACTTGCTGAATTTTGCATAAAGCTGATGTTCCCTCAGCGTCTGCAATACTATCTTCAGGTGGTCAGCATGTTCCTCTCGGCTACCTGAATACACCAAAATATCATCTATGAAAACTATTACAAACTTGTCCAGATAGGGTCTGAAGACTCGATTTATTAAATCCATAAAGGCTACTGGAACATTAGTCAAACCAAATGTTATTACCAAAAACTCGTAATGCCCATAACGAGTCTTGAAGGCCGTCTTAGGAACATCCTCCTTACGTACCTTCAGCTGATGGTATCTCGACCTCAAGTCAATCTTCAAGAATACCTTAGCCCCTTGTAGTTGATCAAACAAATCATCTATCCTCGGAAAGGGATACTGATTCCGAAAAGTAACTTTATTAAGCTATCGATAGTCAATACATAACCGGAGGCTTCCGTCTTTCTTCTTTACAAATAACACTGGAGCTCCCCACGTTGAGGTGCTTGACTTAACGAATCCCTTATTCACCAATTCCTCCATCTAAATCTTTAACGCCTTTAGTTCTGTTGGTGCCATCCGATACGGAGCTATAAAGATAGGCTCAGTACCAAGAGCTAGCTCAATCTCGAATTCTATCTCCCTGTCCGGAGGTAACCCTGGTAGATCCTCTGGGAAGACATCCATGAACTCATTAACCACGAGAACCTGTGCTATCTGTAACTTACTATCCTCAGGTCCCACTATATAAGCTAAGTATCCTTGGCAATCTCTTTTGAGCATCTTATTCTCCTTCATCACACTGATTAACCCTATAGGTAGTATCTTTCTCTCTCCGTAGAAAATCACATTGGGCACTCCGGGTCTACTAAGCTTAACTTCTTCTCTGTAGCAATCAACGGTAGCTCGATGCTTTGAAAGCCAATCCATACCCAAAATGACATCAAAGTCATGAATAGCTAATACAATAAGATCCGCCTCAAACTCATGACCCATTATAATCACTTTACTTCCCACATAGACCTAGTCGGCCATAAATGACTCACCAATGGGAAGTGACTCTCATATTGCACTTTATTTGTTCAAATCTACCCCGACTCTATCAATAAACTCCCCGAATACAAAAGAATGAGTGACTCTTAGGTCTACCAAAACACGTGCAACTAAAGTAAAGACAGTAAGAATACCTGTTACCACCTCTGGGGCTGCTTCAGTATGCTGCTGGGTCATTGTGTACACTCTGGCTGCTTGGCTACGAGGTCTACTAGGCGGTGCTTTGGGTTGCATCCCTCTGCTCGGACCACTACTAGGTGGCTCTGGGGTTGCAGCTCTTCTGGTCTGGGGGCCTCCTTTATCTGGTCCATGACCATTGCTTATTTGTCCTTGCACTGCGGATCTAGCCTCTGCTAGGCTTGACGACACTACACTGGGACAATCTCGTAAGAAATGGACCTCTTGGCAACATCTGAAACACCCTGTATAGCCCATGAGACACTCTCCTAGATGTGATCGACCGTACTTACTACAGGTAGGTATGTCCTTCTAGCTTGGCCTTCTTCTAGATCCCCCAGATGATTGTACGGAACTCTAGCTGGTTTGGGGTCTCTAGCTCTGTTGTCGACTCTCGGACTAGGCTGGCTTCTGGTTGCTTTTAGCCATTTTACGGTACCTTCATTTATAGCTACCTGTCCAGCTCCGCTTCTGTTCAAATTTATTTAGTTGAGGGGCAGGCTCCACACTCAGCTCAACTTTAGTAGTGGCCTCTACTATCTCCCCATATCGAGTATGTACTACCGAGGTCACATATGCTATGATCCTCGGACTTAACCTTGTCGTGAACCTGTTTATCTTCTGTTATTCATTCTCGGCAATGAAAGGAACTAAACAAACTAGCTTGGAGAACCTCTTCTCATACTCTATCACTATAGTAGTCCCCTACTTTAATCAAAAAAACTCTTCGATCTTCGCATCCTTGTAACTCTTGGGAAAGAATTTATCAGTGAATTCCTTCTTGGAATCCGTCCATGACACTCTAGCTGGATGCGCTCTTTGGTGGCCTTTCCACCAATATTTTGCTCTATCATTGAGGAGGAACGCTGAAAATGTCACCATCTATTCTTCACTACAACCCATTACCTGGTATATTTCCTCATTTGTCTCTAACCAGGATAGTGCTCTCTCAGGCTCACTAATACCATCATATGGCTTGACGTCTAACTTGCAGTTGCGCTCTATAGATATGCTTGTCTCCCGCGGTTGTTGGAGTGCCTCTGCTAGCATCTGGGCCATCTGCTCTATATTGCTTGGGGCAGGCTCTGATCGGGCTGGTTGCGATGGCTCTAGATGGGATAAGCTTGTCAGCACATTGATGGACTCATCAACATGCTCCTTCTATAGTGGGGGTGCCTCAGTGGTTGCCCTCCTCGTCTACGGATGATCTCTATGCTGCCTATCTCTAAATTTTCAAATAATTATAAAACTCAAGTTAGAACATTTCCAATGCATGAAATAACTCTGTACTCATGCCATGTTTAACTTCAATCGCTATAGCTTATTTCATCTCATGTATAAAATGCATAGGCTAGCTCATGCTTCATGTATATAATTGATGTACAATTTAATGTAATGCTCCACTCTAATCATATAGCTTTTACTTCAACTTATGTAATCAATGAAAGCATAACTCATATAAAAAAAATGAATGCATATAATGGCTTTATGCTTCATGCATCACTAACGCATGCTTTATGCGAAAATAACTCAAACTTTCTCTTAACATTTTATCTCAACTTAATAAGAACCTGGCTTTAATGCCAACTTGATAGGACCTAAACCAGACATTCTCTAGGCTCTTGCCTGGAGGATCCTGCTGGGGATTTCAACGGACTTCCTGAACCCGGCTTATCAGATTGAAGAAACTCGAGAAGCAAACCCCTAACTTTCTTAGTCGGTTTACTCGTTTAAACTTAAAAATTTGGTTTTGTTTAAAATGGTTGGGATTGGTGTAAATTTTTCGCATTTTCTGAAAACAATATTTATAAAAATTTTGACCTTATAACGGCTATATTTTTTACATTTCCCAAAATTTACCTGTAAAGAAAATTTCACTTCAACTATTTCGAATCACCTCCCAAACTTCTTTTCTTTCACAAACATACATTTTCTCATTTAAAATTGGCAACCATGCAACTCAATCACATCTCGCAATGCAATTAAATTTACAAATCTCAAGTGACCGATGTATATTGTGTGCACATATTCAAACATATATGTATATATAGATATATGCATATCATAATGAGGGTTTACAAAGTTACAAGGTCCATGTATTAAATATGCAAACAATTAGCTAAGTTATTTACAATATCATCATAATATGTTTGGCGTTTATATAATTGGTCTATTTGGCTCCCATCTAAAATTTATCCAAGATGATTTTCTGAATGCAATACCGTCCATGCAAACGCCTACTAAAATACACAAGCTACACAAAACATAGAGGTGTTAGTTCAACATATAAAGATAATATAACAATATAATCACATAGGATTTTATACTTATCCACTTATCGAAAAATTCAATTTTCTTAAAAACTTTCCTTCGTAAAGAAACGCCATGTGTACCCCAATATACTCATACCATCACGTGGCAGTTTTCAACTGACGCCAAATGTGAAGCTACTGAAATATCTCTACCACTACGATGTGGAACTTTCTACATCACGAGCGTAGTATGAAAACCATCTCAAATCTGAGCAACTACAATGCAAAATTTTCTATATCGCAATTGTAGTGCTATATGTAAACTGTAACTCTAGACAACTACGAGCAGAATTCACTACATCACAACGTAGTGCCAAAACTGCAATTCTAAATGACTACATGCGGAATTTCTACATCGCATTGTAGCACTAGAAATCTCACTACATCTCAGCGATTATGTATTGAATTTTCTACATTGTACATATCACGCTAGATATGCTGAAAACTAAGCAACTACTGTTGGAATTTTCTATATCACCGCATAGCGCAAAATCTTATATAAACTAAGGGTATACACATGGTTTTCCTCTCTTTCCCATTTAGTGCATTGAGCACAAAATAGATTGTCTTTCAAAATCTTTAACTACAATTCTTTATTCAAATCCTTTCAAAACAATTTTGTTTCAAAAGCTCTTTTTCTGAATCTGATATAAGAATCGTTTTACAATTTTAACTTGTCATTTGAAAATTGTTCTTGAAACAAATTAAATTACATAACTCATAATAATTTTCAATATAAATTTTAATCAAAGTAGTGTAAGCAAGGAATACTTATCTCGATCCAAATATGGTCAGACGTCTCAACAAGCCCCTCGTACCGCGCTCGCTTGCTCGTCACCTATATAACATTTATATTCACAAAAAGAAAATTTAACACTTGACTAGTTGACAATGTACATAGTCATATTGTTTTACACTTAAACTAGTCATACGAATTTATCTTTGATCTGATCTTTAAAATTTTAATTTTCTTTATAAAAGTTTTACTTTTAGACCCCTAGGATCATCCCCATATAGTCCTTATAATTTTTGAAGGCCCGGAATGAAAAATCAAAAATTTAAGCCTCTACTGACACTCCAAACCAGAATGTAATGCACGGCCTTGTTCGGGGTTTCGTTTTCCTTCATTCTTGTTCCTACAATTCTCTTATCTCACATTCTGGTCACTCATAAATTTTTATCGAAAAATTCTATTATTTGCTATATCAAATCTAAGAAAAACGCCCTTTTTCGGCACTTTTTGATTCACACTTGTGGCATCCTACATGCATCGACTTCATTTCTTTCTTATGTAAGGTTATTTTACCTAATTATGATTTAATTCATTCATTTTGGGCATTGAAGAATGCATTTGCATCCTTATTTCACATTACGACTTCCTACGCGTACTATTTTAGCTATAACTTCGTCAATTTTTATCGAAATGATTCTGTTCCAATTCCTATCATTTGCCATGTTCTTGAGGCATGTTCTTGAGGTCTAGAACAACCTTAAATAAGCTCAAATAGGTCAGGTCTCTACAGCCCCTTCATCAAGCTCGGGATTCTCAACTTGCTTTTATATCTTCCTTTTTCGATTCTATGCTTTTCTTTTTCTAACGCTAACTTTTCTAGAGACTTTCATGGCATCAAATATGCATATTTTAAAGCTTAAAAGGATGAAAATAAAATGGGATCATATACCCCTTCATTGGCCGTGACACATCCCAAGCATTCACATGTCATTCTTTTCAATTTTTCATGCTATATTTCTTTCAATCATTTCATCAAACCAGTTCTCTACAACTCATTTTGTTTAAATCATACTTAAATCTCTACTCAGGGTTTCTCCCATATAAATCCTAACTATGAATTCATGCATCATTTCTTATAGTTAAACTCTCTTTTGATCTACCTCCATGAACAACATACTAGAAAAACACTTAAATCTATCATCTCATCTACTATCCAACTAACATCAAAGCTTATAGAAAAGGATGATAACTTACTTTGATTTTGCTTAGGGTTGGCTCTTTTAGTTTAATGAAACTAGAAAAGTTGACTTGGAGCTTGAAAAAGTTGCTTTGAAATCACCTTCTCCCTTCCTCAAATTGCCATCACTCACTAGTCTCTCTCTCTTGATTTTTACTTGAAAATTTTCTAAGTGTTGATAACTAACACTTTGATTTATGTAGGCAACTTTTACAAGAATGACCATTATGCCCCATTTTTTCTTCTTTTGTCATGCACACTCTCTTGCTCTCTTTAATCTCTTAATTTAATTTTTTTTTTTCTAAATGTGAATTACTAAAACCACACACTTATATTTAAGCTATTTAATCGATAATAATGACCAAAATGTCCTTCTTTCTTCATTTCATTATTAACTTTAAATTTTAACTAAGTGTTAGATTTCTAACACTTATTATATATATATAATTAACGTTTTAATGTGAAATGACCACTTTGCCATTTATGTGTACATAGCTCCTATATGCGAAAAGACCATTTTATTCTTTGTTGAACTTTTCTCACTATTAGGTTCAAATACTTTCTAAAATTTTTACTACTATTCTATTATGACTTATAATGATGAAATTTATTATCTTCATCTCATAACTTAGCTTGTAACACTAGGAAGTTCAGGATCAAGAATAGGGGCTTACATCCAAGCCATTTGAGGTTACATGCAAGATTAAGAGGAAGAATCAAGGAAGAAGGAAAGAGAAGTGTTCTACTGAGACTAAAAAAATAGGACAGTAGCTTGCTTTGGTCATTTTAAAGCTTTCTTCTAGTGATTTTCATGCCAAGAAGGGTTGCATGCAAGGTTAGGATTAAGGTTTATCCATTGCATGTCAATTTGAAGAGGTAAGTGTGAACTTCCATGACTTTTTTATGTGAAAATGCTTGGGTGATGATGTTTGATGGATTATTGTGATAGTATATTTGGGTTTTAGGATTTGAAGCCTCATTGGTGTGGAGGTTGAATTGCATGTAAGTTTGGTGTAAAAATTTGAAGAAAAATTGATGTTTGATTTATATGGTATTTGGCCATGAAGAGGTTTTTGTGGTTCAAATTAATTTTGGTTGTGTTACCATGATATTTGGTGTGATTTTGGATGTGAATATAAATGTAAAGCTTGAAGGAAATATTGGTGATATATTGCATGTATGATTCTATCAAAGTAGTATGGAAATGAATCAATTTAAGTTTGAGTTATTTAAGTATTTTTCATGCATATAATGTGTAGAAATATTGAAATTTGATGATAAAATTGGAAGTAAAAATTTTGATATACAAGTTACCATGATTTGGTTATGAGTGTGTTGAAGTGTTAGATTATAAATTTTGAATTATTTGAAAGATTTTATAGGTTATTTTGATGATAGAATTGACATAAAATTGAAAGGAAATGCATTAAATATCAAATAGCCATTTCGCGACCAAATTTGCATATTTGCGAAAATGTAATATTTATGGATTTGGTTAGAATTTACACCATATTATGTATGTTTGATTGTGATTTTGATGATAAAAATTGAATGAAATTGATAGTGTAAAGTTTTGTGTGAATTCGGCCAATGAAGAGTAAAATGGTCCAAAAATGTGTTTAATGCAATGATGTGGAAATTGGATCTTAATTAAAGTGTTTTGCATGCTTGACGGTTGAGAAAATTGAGTGGAACGAATTTGCGAATAAGTAGAGTCATTACGACTTCAAAAAGAGTAATTTGATACTCTCGTGTAGTCGAAGTTTATATATTAATGCATGTGTAAGTTCTAAACGGATATCGTGCTTGTATTAAAGTGTATGTGAAGCAGTGAGCTAAAGGAGGACATAAAGGAGTGATTTATTATATTGGGAAGCAAGTTATAAGTGTGGATTTTTATAAAGTTTTTATGAGTTATCAATTGATTATTCATAATTGCAATATCCTGTTAGTATCCAATTTATCATGTTTTATTAATCAAGCTTTTAGCATGTTGTGATTTATATTATGATGCATGTATAGTTTCTTAAATGTATGTTATAAATGTATTCTTTTAGAAATAAAGTAAAGTAGAAAGTTTGAATAAAATACATGCATAGAAAAGACATGTTAAAGATATTTTCGAACGTTTTAGACTTTTACCTTAGAAAGGAATTGTTTCGATTATAAACCGTACACTAGAGAACAAAATATTTACAAGCCAAGTTAAAGAGAAAAAGTTTTAAGCATATTTAAAAGATTTTAGATACATTTAGTTTACCTTAATCCCTAATATTACCTGGCCAAGGTACTCTATACGTGTATGGTAAGAGATGGGGCAAATCGCAATCCTAAGTTCTTGTATGGCTTGATATTCAGGGGGAATCGTAATCTCAAGTTCCCACATCGTCTGATATTCGAGGTGAATCGTAATCCCAAGTTCCCATATGGCCTGATATTTGGGGGAAATCATAATCCCAAGTTCTCGCTTCGCTTGACATTCGGGGGGAATCGTAATCTCAAGTTCTCGTATGGCCTAATATTTAGGAGGAATTGTAATCCTAAGTTCTCGAATCATCTGGTATTCGAGAGGAATCGTAATCTCAAGTTCCCGTATGGCCTGATATTCTAGGAAAATCGTAATCTCAAGTTCTCACATCACATAATGTTTGGGGTGAATTGTAATCTTAAGTTCTTGCATCTATGACTATTCAAGTAGCAATCCCTAGTCTTAGTACCGTGACGCGTAAACATACCGTCATGAAAAATAAGTTTCCCTGGGTTACCTCTTAACGCTAGCTAAAGAAAGAAAAATACGTCGTTAGACGTGAGATTTAGAAAATAAGAAAATTAAATTTTATGAAAGTTATAAGCAAAAGTATTTATTTGCATTATACTAATTTTACAGTTTTCAACGGATAGAGATAAACTATTAATTTTCAAAATTATTTTGGAAGGACACATATATTTAGAAAGCAATTATCATAGTTTATTAAGATACTCACTCATTGAGTTATAAGATTCACCACTCTTTTTCTTGTTTTGGTAAAAATCCCCTCAAGTACAGGTACGAGCAATCAAGCATAATGAACTCCATCAAACGTGTAGGCGGGCTGAGGATGTGACGCTACTGCACTAGTTTGTTTTTGGAAATATCATGTACATCCATACTTTTTAAGTCTTGATACAAGTTTTGTAAATATTATTTTAGAAGTTATGTACAATTACGTTTTTGTATTATGATTTTAAAAATCGTATGTGTACAATGTTTTATTTGAGATCAATGATTTTTGCATTGTCTTTTGAATTGAAATGTTGTTGTAATTGTTTGAAAGCATATTTGCGGTTATTTATGCAAAGTGAAAGAGGGCCTAAGGTTGGAAGTTGAGATGATATGATTTTTAGAAGGGCACATGTAAAACCCAAAACTTCGTCCAACGGAAAATAAATTATTTTTCGATGGATTGTATTTTTTATCGGAAAGTATGCGCAAAAATATTAATTTTTCAAAAAGCAAATTTAGTGAATGAAAAGTTTTCAAATTTATTTTTGAGTTGAATAAAAGTGAATCGGATCGAAAACGAATTCATTTGGATAGATTCCGAGTGATTTAAAAAGTTATCGGACGAAAATATACTTTTCGATTTTGGATTGTACAAAATATTTTTAGAGAAATAAAATAATTCCTAGTACTCGGAGGTAAAATCAAAATTTAAAAATAATTTCGAAGGTATAATCGTGTTATAAGCGGATTTTCGAATGGATGAAAACCAATTCAAATTCGAAATAAAAATGGGAGAATGGATGGAATAACTCATGTCATGATTAATGCATGAAAATGACACGTGTCGAGCATGCATGAAGGAAGTAAAACAAGTGGCACTCTAATCCCATACATGGACGCCAAGTGTCAAGAAATTAGAGATCCTATATATATCAACTTGAAAGAAGAATGAAGAAATAAAAAAAACTCATTTCATTGTGTCACTTCTAAAAATCAAAATCGAGAGAGAGAACGTAGAGAGGGAGAAGGAAGAGTGCAACTTTATTTAGTCCAAGAGTTTGAAACCCACAAGAGAGACACCAAGATTCATTCGGTTATTACACCAATCAAGAGAATAAAAATCAAAACCAAAGCCGAGAGAGTCAAGGAGAGAAAGAGAGAGTGTGAGACCGAGAGGAAGTCTTAAGAGAGAAGGAGAAGAGCTTGGTCAAGAAGCAAATCAAAAAGGAGAAGTGCTCGGTTTTGAGAGCACAAGTGCAGACCCAAGAGAAACAAAAATCCAAGAGTGAAATCAGCTTGCATGCATGTCGACTTATGAGCTGTTTTTGAAGTTTTGGACAGCCTTAAGGTTCAACTAGAGTAAGAGGACTATGGTAGCAGCTTATAGGGTGAGTACCAAGCTGTTTAAGTGAGATTCGTGCATTAAAAGGGGTTGGAAAAGCTGTGTTATTGGCTAGTGAAGGATCTTCAAGAAGACAACACCCTTTTTATTTAATTTCGAAACTGTTTTTTTATATTAAACAGTGCATACAAAGGTAATTTGCTATACTAGTTGAGTGCTTGTGCTGTTTTTGATTGATTTTCAAAGCTTGTATGCTTGTTTAGATTAAAGAAAGCTCACGACAAGGGAAGAGTTTTCGGGCAATAAATAACTTGTGCTTTCGAAGCTTTTGAATTGATTTTCGAGAGGTACGTCGAGTTACTGTGGTTTTCGTTTTGGTGGAAAATGTATAGGTCGAGATATGGTTGAATATGGTGATAAAATGTTTGGGATTTAGGATTTAGAACCTTATTAGTGTGGAGGTTCAATTGCTTGTGATTTTAATGTGATTATGGACGAATTTTGATGTTGGAAATGTTGCAAAAAAAATAAAAAAATCTATTGTATAGGGGCTGTTATAATTTGAATCATATTTTCAATTTCATTGTTTTGAAAAATGATGCGTATTAGTATGTGTCGAAGCTTTATTTGGTTATCAAAACATTGTTTTTAAGTGATTCGGATAAATTTTCTTTACGTTCGAATGCGTTTAGTTGCGAATTTCGCAGTCGAATTGAAAATTGGATATAAGAATACTAAGCCGCCATGATGGTTGTTTGAGAGCGTTAAAATGTTAAATCATGAATTTAGAATGGTTTAAGTTATACCCAAGTGATTCAGATAATTTTGTTGCACGCGAATGCGATTAATTGTTGAAATTTCGAAGTTGAAATATTAGCGATTAAATGAACTCTAAGCTACCATGAATTGAGTTTATGAGTATTGAAGTGTTAAACTTTTATTTTTATATGGATTGCATGATATTTTAAGTTGTATTGATGTTAGGATTGATTTGAAACAAAAATAAGCACGTGAATTGTTAAAAAGGATAGTTGGCGGCGAAACGTTTTGTAATCATGAAGGTATTGCGTTATTAGTTTTGATTCGAAATCTCATCATGTTCAATCATTTTAAGTGCAATTGCGATGAAATAATTGCTTGAAATTGATGGCATTAATATTGGTGAGTGTGGTTAAATTTTAAAAGCATTTTTGCGAGTTACTATTTAGTTATCGATATTGCAATGTAAACCTTTAGTATTCAAGTTATTACATTGATTTAATTAAATTGTTAGCAAAACAATATATTTTTACTTATACAAGTAAGTTTTTTTTGTATTATGTTATAAATGTATTATGTTAGAAGTATAGTAAATTTGTTATATTAAAATGAGATACATGAGTTAAAGACAAGCTAGAAATGTTTCGAAAAATTTTAGGCTTTCGCCTTAGAAAAGAAATTATTTGGTTTTAACCGTAAGTTAGAAATGACATATTTTCAAGATTATCAATATGCCTTCATGCAAATTAATAAAAGTTTAAGCATAAGAAATAAGCATATTGAAAGGATTTTAGAGGCCTTTGGTTTACTTTAATTCCTAGTATTACACAACCAAGATACCCTATGCGTGTATGGCATGAGATGGGGGGAATAGTAATCCCAAGTTCTCGTATGGCTTGATATTCGGGGAGAATCATAATCCCAAGCTCCCGTATGGCTCGATATTTGAAAGGAATTGTAATCTCAAGTTCCTGTATTGCTTAATATTCAAGGCGAATCGTAATTCCAAGTTCCCTTATCGCCTAATATTCGTGGGGAATCGTAATCTCAAGTTCCCATATGACTTGATATTCCGACAAATCGTAATCCCAAGTTCCCATATGGCTTGATATTCGGGGGGAATTATAATCCCAAGTTCCCGTATGACTTGATGTTGGAGGGAATCGTAATCCCAAGTTCCCGTATTTGTGAACACATAAGTAGTATTCCTTAGTCTTAATACCGTAGCATGTAAACGTATAGTTACGGAGGACAAGTTTTTTCAATTTATCTCGTAAGGCAATTTATAGAAAGAAATGTAACATGCTGTTTCGATGTATATATAATTTATTAAATATTGATTATATATTAAGGGATGATGTAAATAATTATCCGTTCAGATCCGGAGGAGTAATTGAATTTTTTTTTTATAAAATTCTCCAGACGGGTCCGGGGATAATTATTTAATCGAATCTCATAAAATAAATTAGAGCGTCCGGATTCAAATATTTATTCGGAATCTAATAAAGTTTCCGTTTGTGAATTTGGATTTTTATTTAAATTTTCAGGCGGACCCGAAGCAAATCCGAGTGAAAAGCGAAATTATAAAGTGAGAGTTGATGGCATGAGAGAAATAAATAGAATAAGTGGGCCCATGTGGGACACATGGCAAGCATGCAATAAAAATCAATGACATGTGTCATGAAGAGAAATAAATAAAATGAAATAAAAATTTAAAGTGAAGAGATCCAATGCTTTCGGTCATCATTCATTCATCAAAAGTTAAAACCAAAAACCTTGAGATAGAGAGAATTGAGAGTGTGAAGTCAGATTGAAAATTTTTAAAATAATTTTGAGTGTGCGGAATGGAAATCAAGTCGTAAGCGGATTCTCGGACGGACGGATGAAATAGGAATCCGAGCTTGGAATTAAAGCGAGAATGCATGGAATAAAATAAAATAGAATTAGTGCATGAAAATGGTGGACAAATGTCATTCATGCATGGACAAGTTGGCAAGTGGCATCAATTGTAGATTATGTATAATTATATGTTGAAGTTGAAAAAAAAAAACAATTTATATGATAATATATGTTATAAGCTCATTCAGTCATCAAAGGCTTTCAACCCATATCAAGCAAACCGAGTCAAATTGAAAGAGAGAGAGGTGCTGCTCGTGGAATAAGAGAGTGACCGAGAGAGAAATAAGGTAGCTTTAATCAAATCTCATTTCGGTCACCATATTTCAAGAATGAGAGAGAGAGCTTGAGCGAGAGAGTGAGCACGAGAAAGAGAGAAATTGAGGAATGAGTTGTTGTTGTCAGCAGACCAAGATGATGCTCAACTAAAGGAGACTTCAGATCTGAAGCATCTGGATGCATGCAATAGCAGATCCGAGCTAAGAAACCAAACATGCAAGCAGAGGAAGCTATTGCCTTGCTGCCGTGCTGCTGTTGTCATCCTGAGCTGCTGGCGGTGAGAGGAGCTGCTGGAGTGAAGAGGCTATGTTGCTGTCATCGTCATCTTCAGGTGCTGCCGTGGTCTGGTAAGGTGCTGGTGCTAGCCAGGTGCTGTCTTGCTGCCATGAACTGAACCATTAACTGAAAAGCTGAAGCTGAGCGAATCTGATCGTGCATGCAGCAAGGAGAGGTCAGACCGTGAGCTGAAGTGCTGCCGTTGCTGGCCGTGAACTGAAGTGCAGACCAAGCTGAAGCACCGTTCCCTCTCCTGCCCATTTGATCTTCATCGAGCTGGAAGCTCAAGCATGTAGGTAAGGATGAAAGAGCTGCTGCCGTGACTTTGTTATTGCTGTGGTTGCTGTTGTTGCTATTGTTGCTGTCGTTGCTGTCATTGCTACTGCCGTCATCACTACTGCGAGCTGTTGAGCGAAAGCCGTGCTGCTACTGTCGCCGTGTGCTATCATCGGTGAAGCAGTTGCTGCCGTGGTGCAAGCTTCTGCCGAGCTGCTGTCAAGACGGACGGAACTCCATTTCAGATCTGAAGTGAATAGCATCAGAAAAAGACAGCTTGCTGCCGTGAGAGCGTCGTCGCCGTCGCAATCGTCCGAGAGCTGTTTCGAAGAGAAAAACAGCTCAAGCGAAGGTAAGTTGTTGTCTCGTTGATGTTGTTATCATGATTTGAGTAATGTTTAAATGTTAATGGTAATTATTTAGGTTGAAGGAAACTCACGCATAAGAAAATTAAAATAGGCAGCCCTTCGTGCTAATTTCAAAGCTTTCGAATTGGTTTCGGAAAGGTAAGTCCGAATTTATGGACTTCGTTTGTAATGGAAATATTTGTGATTTAGTTATGGATTAAATTGATGATGACATGATTGGGATATAGGATTTAGAACCTCGTTAGTGCGGAGGTTCATTCGATATTGATTCGATATGTTTGCAAATGAATTTTGATATTGAAAGTGCGTTGCGAAATCCGTCTAGGGGCTGTTATGTTTGGATAGTATGGGCTGTTATGTTGTGCTTTTCGTTTTTGAATTGTCGGCATGAAAAATGATTCGCATCGATATGCTTTAGAGTATTGAAGCATTATTTGAATATCATTATATTGTTTTCAAGTGTTTCGATCGAATTTTCCGTGTTTTCGAAAGGCATTAGTTTGTGATTTAGTGCCGAATGAATTGTGATTAAAATGCCATGATATTAAACGAAATTTGAATGTGATTCAAATGAATATCTATAACGAAATGACTGAGAGATTTCATGATGGTTTATTAGAGTTAATTCGCGTAAATAAAAGACGATGTGACAATTTATGGGCTGTTTTGAGACATGCAGTTCTCATGGAAATTGTGTGCAGTTTTTAGCATGTTTAAGGACTGTTTTTGAATTGTTAAATGGCTGTTTTCGTGTAGTTAAATAAGTTGTTAAGGTGTGATTATATGAGCTGTAAACGTGCTAGACATAAGCTGTCAAAGTGCAGTATAACATGCTGTTTTTAGAACGTTTTACATGCTGTTTTGAGTTATTTGAATGCTGTTTTCGTATTGATTTTTAGGCTATCATAAGCTATATGAATATGCTGTTTTGAGGTTATTTTCAATACGGGAAAGACAGTCATAAAAATGATATTGTAAGCTGTTTCGAATTGATATCAAACGGAAGTATTTAAAATACGTTATAGGAAAACATATAGTTATAGTACAGTAAGTTATATTAGTAGCATATGTAAGCAAACTTTTGCTATGATTGTTTTAACGAAAGATCAAAGAGCACCCGGCAAACCGGATTCTCGATCAGAGAATAAGAGTAAAGCGTAAGGGAGTATTCGATTCAAAGATCGAATCCATTTGAGGATGGTATACACATTATCTTTAATTTTATTCGAAAGTGTTTTCATTTTGAAATGAATTTCTTAAATAAGATTGTTATATCATTTCAATATAATGCATTTACAAACGTATTGACTTTACTTGAAATGAAACGCGAAATTGATTGGTTATAGAAAAACTTGGTACAAAAACCAAAGTTGTAAATATGAATTAAATGTTATGTTATAAATAGCCCTTGTAAACTTAGATATCGATAAATGGAAATTGGTAATTGACATGTCAATAGGGAACTTAGCAGCTAAACCGTTTATTTGTATACACTAAATTGATTCAATATGGACTATGAGAGGCACCTCATGTGTAGCATGCTGTTTCGGTGTCTATATAATTTATTAAATATTGATTATATATTTAGGGATGATTTAAATAATTATCCGTTCAGATCCGGATGAGTAATTGAATTTTTATAAATTCTCCAGACGGGTCCGGGGATAATTATTTAATTCAATCTCGTAAAATATATAGAGCATTCGGATTTAAATATTTATTCGGAACGTAATAAAGTTCCTGTATTTGGATTTGGATTTTTATTAGATTTCCAAGTGGACCCGAAGCGAATCCGAGCGAAAAGCGAAATCTTTAAGCGGGAATTGATGGCATGGGAGAATTAAATAGAATGAGTGGGCCATGAAGGACACATGGCATGCATGCAAAAGAAATCAATGATAGGTGTCATGTAAAGGATTAAATAAATGAAATAAAAATGATAAAGTGTAGAGAGCATTGATTCGGCCAACAATCTTTCACCAAATACAAAACTGAAGTGAAAAGCAAATGAAGCAACAAAAGAAAGATCTGTTCATGTAAGTTGAGAGAGAACGAGAGAGAGATTGTAAGGAGGAAGATCTACTCGGTCAAGAAAGCAGAACCTAGAGCTGATCCGGGTAAGCACCTTCACCATTCTTCTCTCCCATTCGGTCTTCAGCTAAATCTGGAAGTAAATCCTTAGGTGCAGTCGCTGCATGTAGCATCCAAGCAATCCAAAAGCGAATCTGATCGTGCATGCAACAAAGAGAGGTCAGACCGTGAGCTGAAGTACTGTCGAGCAGCTGCTGCCAGGTGCTGTCGCTGCCGAACGCTGGAATTACTGCTACCAGACCGCGACCTGCTGCTGCTGCCATGAACGAGAGCTGTTGTCATGGGAGCTGTTGCAATAGCTACTGCCAGACCGTGGAGTGGTACTGTCAAGATCTGAATCTGCTGCTATTGGCATGACAGTGCTGTCGCTGCCGAACGAGGAGCTGCTGCTACCGTGGTGCAAGAGTTGTTGCTGCCAAGAGCTAGCGTGAGAAGCTACTGTTGTGAGGTTCTGTCAGGCCGTGAGTCACCAAGTGTAGACCGGGCAGCTTTAAATCCATTTATCCATCCCCTATTCGGTTTTTCTCAAGATTAGAAGGTGAGTTGAAATTGAATTTCAGCAGTTGATTGATGTTGTTTGAATGCCTTGGAAATAATTTCAGCCTGAGTATGTGCGTGAACTGCTGTTGTCATGAGTCGCATTAATGTTAACTTGCTGTCAAGAATTCTAATTTTAGCTTGTGCATCCAAGTAAGGATGATAAGTAAGCTGTTGTCGTGGAGATTTCTTGGTACCGTCGTGCCGTCGTGCACATGAGGGGCTGTTTCGAAGCGAAGGGCAGCTTACTCGAATGTAAGTTGCTGCCCCATTGGTCTTGTTATCATGTTTCGATTGATTTGTAAGAGTTAATCGTGTTCGTTTACATTTAAGGAAGTTCGCGGATAGGAGAATCGATTTAGGCTAGCCCATTTGCATGAGTCCCTTAAAGTTTCAAAGCTTTCGAATTGATTTCGGAGAGGTAAGTCCGAATTTATGGATTTCATTTGTAATGAAAATATTTATGATTTAGTTGTGGATTAAATGGATGATGACATGATTGGGATATAGGATTTAGAACCTCGTTAGTGCGCAGGTTCATTTGATATTGATTCGATATGTTTGCGAATGGATTTTGTTATTTAAAGTGCGTTGTGAAATCCGTATAGGGGCTGTTATGTTTTGCTTTTCGTTTCAAGATTGTCGGCATGGAAAATGATTCGCATCGATATGCTTAAGAGTATTGAAAGGTTATTTGAATATCGCTAGATTGTTTTCAAGTGTTTCGATCAAGTTTTTTCCATGATTTCGAAAAGTGTTAGTTTGCAAATTAGTGTGAAATGAATTGTGATTAAAATGCCATGATGTTAAGTGATATTTGAATGCGATTCAAATGAATATCTATGACGAAAATGATTGAGAGATTTCATGATGGTTTGTTAGAGTAAGTTGCTGTCCTAATTAAAGATTAATGATGATTGGAGATTAAATGGAGTTTAATTGCTCGGTCTAAGATAGTTTAATTGCTCAAATGGAGTTCTAAGATGTTAACTTGAATCTTGAGTTGCTATTGATGTGATTTGGAGATTAAAAGCTTTATTTGGTGTGGGTTGTGTATAGCTCACGGCCAAGGGGACATTTTTGGTGGTTCAAAGGAAATTTGGATGCAATGTAATAGTATCATGTTTGATTATATGTTAAATGAATGTAAAATGATGAGTTATGATGTTGAAATGAATTTCATGGGCTGTTATGGTATTGCAAGCTGTTTTGATTAAGTGTATGGGCTGTTATGTTGTTTTAGATGCTGTCTTGATTTAGTTGATGGGCTGTCTTGATGATATTAAAGCTGTTTGAAGCTGTCTTGATGATATTAAAGCTGTTTGAAGTTGTCTTGATGATATTAAAAGTTGTTTAAGCTGTTTTGGTTTGTGTTAAAAGCTGTTTAAGCTGTTTCGGATGGTCTTAAAGGCTGTTAAGAGCTGTCTTAATGTTTAACGGGCTGTTTTGATTATATTGGATGAGGTTTAAGGGCTGTCTTGGTGTTATAGGAGCTGTTTTGATGCCGTAAGCTGTCTTGGTAGAGTTGTGTGAGCTGTTACGATGTTTTAAGCTATCTTGAATGCATTGCGTAAGCTGTTTTGATGTCATAAGCTGTCTTGATGAGTTGTGCGAACTGTTATATTGTGAATTTAAATTAAGTTTCGCAATGAATTTTCATGCATAAAAATATGTTAAGATGATGAATTGTTAGAGTTAAAATCAAGCAAGCAAAAGTCAATGCGAGTAAGAATTGTGGACTGATTTTAATGTGCAGCTTTTATGAAATTTAAAAGCTGTTTATGTGCAGTTTTTATGCATGATTAAGTGTTGATATTGAGTGTTTTAAGGGTTGTTTTCATGCAGTATTTCAAGCTGTTATAGAGCTGTTTTAGTGAATTGTAAATGAGCTAGATGTGGGTTGTCATAAGCTATTTTAATGGGATTGTTTTGAGATTATTTTCAATACGGTAAAGACAGTCATAAAAAGGATATTATAAGACAGTCATAAAATGATATTATGAGTTGTTTCGAAATGATATCCATTGGAAGTGTTTTAGGATGCATTATAGGAGAACATATAGTTATAGTGCACTAAGTAACACTAGAAATTTATTAAATAAACTTTCATTACATTTATCTTTATTGAAAAGTCAAGGAGAACCCACGAACCGGATTCTCAACCAAAGAATAAGGGTAAAGTGTAAGGGAGTATACGATTCAAAGATCGAATCCGTTTGAGGTCGGTATACACATTATCTTTAAATTTTACTTGAAAGTGTTTTCATTGTGAAATGAATTTCTTAAATGAGATTGTTATATCATTTTAATATGATGCATTTACAAAAGTATTTGACTATACTTGAAATGAAACGCGAAATTGATTTGTTATGAAAATCTTGATACTAAAACCAAAGTGTAAAATGTGATACAAATGTTATGTTGTAAATAGCCCTTGTAAACTTAGATATCGATAAATGGAAATTGGTAATTGACATGTCAATAGGAAAATCAGCAGCTGCACCGTTTATTTGCATACGCTAAATTGATTCATTATGGACTATGAGAGGCACTTCGTGTCCGGTCCTGAACGATTATGTGTTATGATATACGACCCGGTGGATAATCACCGAGCGGCCGATGCCGGGGTCGACCGTTATTCCGGCGGATAATCACCACGTGTCCGATGCCGGAAACCCATATACCAATACATGAGTATCGAATATATGTTTACTAAGGGCATTGAAAAATGTTATAAGCAATGAAATAAAAATGTTATGTGAAATGAAATATTCAATGCTTTGAAAAAAAATTGTGAACTATATGTTTAAGTATTTTTATGCAACGTATATATATATATTTATGAATGTTAAAGTTAGAATGTTTTTAGTTACGAATGAAATTACATTTGAAATTGAGAAATTAGATTATATGTATACTTATTAAGCAATTATGCTTAGCGCATTGAATTACCGCGCGCAGGTTGAATCTTTTGACTTCATCTTCAGACAGAGAAAATAGCTTGTACGCGAAGGCTCAGATAGTCACCATCCACTCTACGTCTTTGGTAGATATATAGATATATTGCATATGATCATGCATTTTGGGGATACATGTATATTTATGTAAATTATGGTTTTTTCACTTAATTATAACAAAGTTCTGTATAAAAGTATATCTATATTTCTTAAAAGCTTACCTTTGGTTATGTATGCATATAAATGTTTATGATATATTTGAGTAATGAAATTTTTTGGAAACGGACGGGAGGTCCAAATGGGAGTTTAGAAATTGATGTTTTAAAAATGTTAGAGTTTCAATTACAGGAAACGGATTTTGGGATTTTAGAAAAACAGAGGAAACTCTACCGGATTTATGTTTTTTTTTTTTTTAAAAAAAAAAAATTCTCTATTGGTAAAGAGTTTTAGAATGATAATAGTTTTTCAAAAGTAACAGAAACGGTTTTATCAGGAAAGTAACGTTCTCTGTTCCGGATTTTCGACTGTAACGGATGTCGGGCTGAGGGCGTTACAAGAAAAGTTCGTTATTAGATGCGAAAAATTAGGAAACGAAAAAGATTGATGATTTATAAAAGTGATATTAAGTTTCAAGTAGAAATACTTATATATATATGCCAGGTGTACCGTATCGGTAGTTCAAAATAATTTAATTTCTTATCAAAATTATTTTGAAAGGATACACATGTTTAAAAAGAATTTATTTTAGTTTATATAAGTTACCCGCTCACTAAGCTGTAAAACTCATCGTTTTTTTCTTGTTTTGATAAAATCCTCCTCAAGTGCAAGTACGAGCAAGCAAGAGGAAAGAGCTCCGTCGGACGCGCAGGCTAATTTAAAATGCCACACAACTGCACTAATCTACTTTTTGGAAATTTATATGTACATGCATAACTATCATGACTTTATGAACGTGTTGTTGATGATATTTGGATGATATTTATACATCCATGTTTTGTATTATGTTTTAAGATTTTTGCACGCGTATCTTTTTATATAATTTGATGATTTTCGAATGATTTTATAATCCAAGTTACATTTGTGGATTGTTTGTGGGAATAAATATGGCTTAAGGCCTAGTAGTTCAGAATGAGAAATATTTTGAAGTGCCCAAGTTTTTTTTCCTATTTTACAAGATGGATTTTTCAGCAAAACAATCATTGTGCTACCTGATTTTTAATAGGAAAAAATTGATATTTCTGAGAGCTTTTAAAAGTTTTTAATTTTAAGAAAAAGGCTTAACTTCATAGAAACCTTTCAACCGGTGCAGATCCCATCTGGAAGGCCACCGTGGGGTTACCGGGCAAGATGCCTAAGAGACAAGTAAAAAGGGCCTGTCAAGTTTGGTATAAGAGTAAAG
Organism: Dimocarpus longan; assembly: GCA_022984855.1. NCBI lineage: Eukaryota > Viridiplantae > Streptophyta > Magnoliopsida > Sapindales > Sapindaceae > Dimocarpus > Dimocarpus longan. The sequence goes on along the minus strand of CM041015.1, from coordinate 14,984,161 downwards.
TTTGGAGTGCATTATATGTTTTCAGAGCATTTAGCCTTGCATTTTTATAAACATCATGCATTACATAACAGTTAGCATATTTCAAGTGCAGTTTGTCATGCGTCGTGTCGGTCATCCGTGCACGTAGAGAGCCATAGCTGATCTCCACCTATTGCATTGGACATAGAAGAACAAGTAAATGAGTATGTTAAAGATCCGCAACCCAAGGATTCAGTTGAGCCACTTATGGTAGATCATGACTCGGATCCGATAGAGGGACTGGCTCATGTTATTCAGGGATTAAAACCGCGCGCACCACATGTCAGTGTAAAAAGGGCATAGAAATTAGGTATTGATGCCTATGACGGATTGGGTAGCCCGGGGGTTGCAGTAGAGTGGTTAGACAACACCGAGAGGGTGTTGGAGCAAATGGAATGTATAAATCCCCAAGGAATATTTATTGCTTCATTCTTATTGAAGGCCTCAGCGAGAAATTGGTGAGATTTCGTAGGGAGGGGAGCGATCGATCCGATTGCATGGAAAAAGTTTAAGGAAGATTTTAATGAGAGGTTTTATCCAAGGGCGTACAAGGACACCAAAGTAGAAGAATTCTACAGCTTGGTGCAAGATGATATGACAGTTGAGGAATATGAGAAAAAGTTCTCCGAGCTGTCCCGAGTCGCTCCATTTATGATGGATAGTAAGGTGAATAGGTGCCACAAGTTTGTGTAGGGTCTGAATCCAAAAACCAAGGTGTATGTGGTAGCCGCAGAGCATAGGGAATATGGGTAACTAGTAGAGGCAACTTTGAGAGTTGAGAGGACTGTACTATGTGATAGGGATCACATACAGAAATTGAAGCACAGTCAAGGTTTAGGTTGGTATTGAGGAGGTTCCAGTAAGTCCCCCAAATTTGGAGACAAATCCAGGTGGTCTGATAGTAACCAATAGAGTCATAAAGCAATGCCAAGTCAGGGTACTGCAAAACCACCCTCGAAATCCCAGGGAAAATGTGGTAGTCAGAGGAGAGCAGGGATATATAAGAAATGCAGTAGAGTTCACCAAGGAGAATGTCATGTAGGTATCATAGGTTGTTATCATTGTGGTAAAAAAGGGCATTACATAAACGAATGCTCGTAGAGAGCTGTTGGGATTAGTGGTGGGTCAAGACCAATGACTCAGGGACGAGCCTGCGAGGGTCAGATACAAGACAGGAGAGGACTTGGGACTTCAGTTCAGTCTAGCAGACGGCTGGTAAAGGCATCCCACCTAGAGAACAGTAAGGGAGACCTCATGCAAGCTAAGGTATTTACAATGACTTAGCATGAGGCCGAGGCTACGCCAAATATAATGATAGGTATGATGTCAGTTTTTAGCATTAATCTTGTAAGTATATTTTGAAGGAAAAACAACAATTGTTTTTATGAAAAATATGAATTTTGCGGAACACTGAGTTTTAAAAATTTTTAGAAAACTCAATAAACCCTAGATCCATAAAACAATGAAATAAAATAATACAAGATAAAATAAAAATCAGATTTTTACCTTATGTATTGATCTCTGTGGATTGTTCACCACCTAGCCTTCCTCGATATGACTCTACACCAAGAAACTAGTGAGTGGACACAGTTATATAGTATTGTGCTCACTTTCTTTTGATTTCTTTTCTAAAAAAAAATCAACAATATATATAAGAAGTGGGTTTATGATTTTGATTATGCTAAAAGAAAACTTTTTCTCTTCTTTTCAAAGAACGTAAAGCAAAACCAAAATATAACTTCTGTGTTTTGAAAAGAAAACTATTTCTTTTCTATTTATAGGCAACTAATTAGGGTTTTAATTAATCAAATTAACATTAAGCCCCAAATTTATTAAAATTAAACTTTTGCCCCATATAACATAATTAATTCAAAATTAATTCATGTTATACTTTAAAATTAAACATGTGACCTATAATTAATTCATAATTAATTTATACCCTGTCACAACTAAGAATCAAATTCAAAACCTCTTATAAAATTAATTAAATAATTATTAATTCATAATTAATAATTAGCTAATTAATTATTAAATAATTTGAATAATCAATATTATTCAAATATTAAGTGAACACAAATTTTGCTACTTTCGTAGCAATTATAATTAGACGGTCTAATTACAATATTCTATATACAAGTTTCTTATAGTGAAATGAGCTATCAAGGGGACCCGATGGACCTACAATTTTGAGCTCCAATAATATCGAAATTATTAATTAAACTCTTTAATTAATAATTTACTATTATTAATCTTAGAGTTACTCCACTAAAAACCTAAGATTGCACTCTCAAAACTGTAGATGTTTTTATACAATCTGAAATTTTCAGTGTCCATTGATTTAATCACTATATATGATTTGACCCTCCACAAATAGTTCATAATTAGAGCTAGGTCAAAATGTCCGTTTTACCCCTCTAATTATTTCTTAATCCTTAAGTACCATTGATTCTCTAATGAACAATATATTCATAACAACTTATGAATTTATCTTTTCATTTTCATATGAATGGAAAGTTGAGCGCTCATATTGTTCAAGACCTGAATCAACCCTTAAGGGAACTACTTCTCTACTTCTCGCAAGAAGGAGTGGATTCCACTATCGTGTAGAACGTTCCCAGCTACTTACAAATCATATCCCCAAAGTACGAAGTTATTGACCGGACATCTACACCGATCTCACCCATGTAAATCAAAGGATATAACTCAACAAGCAGGAGTCCATAATACACTCAGGATTAAGATCAATTCATATATGATCATCTGGTTGATAAATATAAATCTCTGAGTTTAACGGATATTTATAAGAGAATTATGTTTATCGTGGTCCAGTCCTATATAATCTTTATTATATAAGATGCCTCCATTTCCATGTCACTACATGAATAGTCTCGGATAAAACTATTGTACCGAATACAAAATGGACCGCAACTGTAGATTTACCACAAATAAAGTACCCAGCTTTACTTGCTTTCTACGGACTCTTTAGATTACTTATTTCAAATTAAATCCGCCTGTATATAACACTTATATACTTAATTTGAAATTACATTAGTAATCAAGGATATTTCTTATGATATATACAATTTTTGCAAAATATATAAATTGAATAAAATGAATACTTTATTATTTATAAAACCGTTTACATTATTACAAGCTCTTAGGGCACAAAACCCAACATATTTAAATATTCGAGTTAAGAAATTTTATATATTAAAAATATGTAATTGAGTATTGAATGATAGACCTAAATTTTGAAATAAGTTGAGTAAGATTTATGAGTATGTTAGCATTGGTGTCATAGACTTTGACTTTACAATGAGAATTGTTTCAAGTAGAGGTGTTATACAAATTTTCAGGACGAAATTTTTTAAGGAGAGGTGAAATGTAAAACCCAAAACTTTATCTGACAAAAAATAAATTATTTTTCAATAAATCTTAGTTTCGAGCGGAAAGTATCCTTGGAAATATTAATTTTTTGAAAAATGAATTTAGTGAATGAAAAGTTTCAAAATTTATTTTTAAGTTGAATAAAAGTGAATCAGATCGAAAATGAATCCATTTGGATAGATTTCGAGTGATTTGAAAAGTTATCGGACGAAAATATACTTTTCGATTTCATATTGTACAAAATATTTTTAGAGAAATAAAATCATTCCTAGTACTCGGAGGTGAAATTGAAATTTAAAAATAATTTCGGAGGTATAATCGTGTCATAAGCGAATTTTCGAATGGACGGAAATGAATTCGAATTCAAAATCAAAATGGGAGAATGGATGGAGTAACTCGTGTCATGATTAATGCATGAAAATGACACGTGTCAAGCATGCATGAAGAAAGTAAAACAAGTGGCACTCCAATCCCATGCATGGATGCCAAGTGTCAAGAAATTAGAGATTCTATATATATCAACTTGAAAGAAGAGTGAAGCAATAAAAAAAAAACTCATTTATTGTGTCACTTCTGGAAATCAAAATAGAGAGAGAGAGCTTAGAGAGGGAGAAAGAAGAGTGCAACTTCATTCGGTCCAAGAGCTTCAAATCCGTGGGAGAGAGACCAAGATTTATTCGATCATCACACCGATCAAGAGAATCAAAACCACAACCAAAGCCGAGAGAGTCAAGGAGAGAAAGAGAGAGTGAGACCGAGAGGAAGTCTTGAGAGAGGAGGAGAAGAGCTTGATCAAGAAGCAAGTTAAGAAGGAGAAGTGCTTAGTTTTAAGAGCACAAGTGCAAACCCAAGGGAAACAAAAATCCAAGAGTGAAATCAACTTGCATGCATGTCTACTTAGGAGCTGTTTTTGAAGTTTTGGACACCTTAAGGTTCGACTAGAGTAAGAGGACCATGGCAGTAGCTTGTGGGGCGAGTACTAAGATGTTTGAGTAAGATTCGTGCATTTAAGGGGGTGGAAGAGCTGTGTTGTAACATACCCTCCGATCTTGGTATGGTATACGTACGAAATAGTATATGCCCATAATATTAAGGTAATGAAATAAATTAAAGTGTCCTGAGGTGAGATTGAATTTCAGTATGATTCCCAGTAAGTACAGAGGAGATCAAGAAAATTTCTGGATAGTCTAGAAATGATTAGTAAAATTTCTGAAACATCCATAAGAATTTAATGAGGTTCTCAGAGACCTCGAATGAGTAAATTAAGTTGTGATAAAATTCCTAGATCGTTCAGAAATTAATAAGATTTTTGGATGGCCTCGGATGTGTAAGTTGAAGTCTAGTATAATTTTCAAGTGGTTCAAAGAGGATTGAAAAAATTCTCGAAAGGTCCGGAAATGATAATTTAAGTAATAAATAAATAAACAAATATATTTATTCGCAATGTAAGACCCAAGACTTAGTTCGACGGGAAATAAATTATTTTTCGATAAATAGTATCTCCGGATAGAAAGGAGGTCCGTATAAGTAATATTTTCACAAAACGGATTTCGTAGATTAAAAGTTTCGATATTAATATTACAGTTAAATAAAAATGAAGCGGAGTGAAAACGAACCCATTCGGATAGATTTCTAGTGATCCAAAAATTTATCGGATGGAAATATCTTTTTTGATTCAGGATCGTATAATATATTTTTAGAGAAATAAAATAATTTCGAATGCTCGAAGGTGAAATCGAAATAGAAAATAATTCGATAGGTGGAATTAAGATATAATAGGATTTTCGGATGGATCGAAATCAAATTCGAATATGGAAAGACATAATCGAAAAGTATGGAACGAAATATGAGATAGATTGCAAGTAAGACAAGTGTCGCGCATTTAAATGAAAATGGGACACTTGGCATGCATATATAGAAAAAATGATTGCATGATGAACATTTGTCACAAGGGAAGAGTGAGTGGTGGACAAGTGGCAAGAAAGTATTATGCATATATATATTTGAAGCAAATAAATGAAATGGAAAAAAAAAAAAAAGGACAATTATTCATTCAGTCAAATGAACATAAAAGAGAACAAGAGAGAGTTTTTCTTTGTTTGACTGGGTCAAAAAGGCAATCAAAGAGAACCGAGAGAGGAAGAGATATCAAACACAAGAAACTTTAGAGAGAAAACTCTAGAACTCGAGAGCAAAGTCACCAAAAAAAATCAAAGTCAAACCAAAAGAGAGAGAGACATTAATCACAAGAAAGAAAAGTTGAGAGAAGCAATATATGGGCATTCGGTCAAAGCAAGCAAAACCGAAAAGGAAAGAAACCAAGGGAGTGAGAGAGAGAGCTCGGTCTTGGAGGTGTTTTGGTCATGAGAATCAAAGGTAAGAAGATAACCATGCATGGTGATGTTTTAGGAGATTTTAGAGTGATTTTCTTCAGTCATACAAGAAGGAAACAAGAAGCAATTTGGGCAAAGACTAGGGGCTATTCTATCATGATTTTTCAAGGGGGGCAGCAAGCACTTTGGGTGGTTTCAAAGGTATTTTCGAAGGGATTTAATGCATGCATGAAGTATTCATCCATCTAAAAGTAAAATCCAACCATTTGAGGTTAGTTTGAAAGTTAAAAGTTGAGTTTTCCATGAGTTGTTTATGTAATCTTTAGATTTTTAGTTTTGGATGATTTTATGAGAAGATTATGTTTGAGTTATGATTTTGGAAGATTAATGTGAAAATATGTTTAGGTTTTAGGATTAGAACCTCATTAGTGCAGAGGTTCAATTGCAAGTGATTTTTGGTGTGATAATGAATGAATTTTTTATGTTCGAAAAATTGTCAAATTTGAAATTTAGGGGCTGTTATAGTCCAAGTATAATTTCGATTTTGTTACCATCGAAAATGATGTGTTTCGATATGATTGAAAGTGTCGAAGAGTTATTTTGACTATCGAAAAGTTGTTTTCGGGTGTTTCGGATAATTTTCATTACGTACGAATGCATTTAAATGACAAATTTCGAAGTCGAATCGAAAAGTGAATATATAGTTACTAAGCTGCCATGATTTTAGTTTGAGAACGTTAAAATGATAAATCATGATGTTATGATGGTTTAAGTTACATTAAAGTTACCCGGATAATTTCATTGTGCGCGAATGCAATTAATAGTTGAAATTTCGAAGTTGAAACATGTAGCGATTAAATGAATTCTAAGCTGCCATGATTTGAAATAACGGATATCAAAGTGTTAGACTTTTATTTTTATGTGAGTTGCATGAGTTTATAAGTGGTATTGACGTTAGAATCATTTGAAAAACTAAAAGAAACGCTTAAATTGCTAAAAAGGATAATTCGTGACGAAACTTTCGTAATCGTGAAATGAATTGTGTTTTATAGTTTCGATTAGGATTATCACCATATGAGATATGTTAAGTGGGATTACGATGAAATTAATTGAAATTGATAAATGGTGCAATGATCCATTTAAATTCAGTTGTCATAGAGAAGTTAATTCAAAAATTTCCATTTAAAGCATTAGATGGAAAGTAAATGCAAATTTATTTACATTGTCACGAATTCAAAAAGGATGTTTCGAAAATCGTTATGTGATTAAGTGTCGTGAAATAGAATATATGTTGACGGAAATGATTTCACGAATAGCGTAGTTACAATGTGCTTATAAGAGGATGGTAAATTGCATAGGTATCGAGAAGGTGAAGGGAATCAAAGTTGAGAATTATCGCGGACTAGAAAATCGGGAAGTTTCCGTGAGTTAGAAATTGATGAGTATTTCTAAAATGTTTGGAAGCTATTGTTTAATTCCAAGTGACGTAAAGATTATAAATGTTTTGGTACGAATGTTCTATTTTAAGCTTATTGATTTCATGAAAGTTTATTTAAGTTAATTGATGTTATTAAATTTCAAGTTATAGAATTTTATGTAACATTTAAATCCTATGATCAATTATGTTGTGGTATGAATTTAAATTAATTGTGATATCCTCCCTTATGAATTATTATGTTCAAGTATGAAATGTGGATTTTATATGAAATACAACTTATTTTATAAATATTTTATCAAGTCTATGGTATCCCTTAGGGAAATTTCATGATGTTATCGGTAATGGTAGAGTACCCTAAAGCGATGTAGGATTCCGTTTGGGAGTTGCGATGTAGGATTCCGCCTCTCCCCTAGGGTACACTATGAGCTAGCTTACTATCTAAGCGATGTAGGATTCCGCTCATAGCGATATAGCATTTCGCTATCGATCATATGGCCTTGCAATGTAGGATTCCGTTTTGCCATATGCCTAAGGTGCCATAGGTGAATAAATGATTGGTGGTTGATTTACTTTATTATTACGCAATGATTTTTAATTAGTTCGTATACCACCATTTTTATTTTACAGATTTATGTTATACTGAAACGATATAAGCTACTGGATTTTATTTCAGATTTACTAATTATGTTTTATGATTATGTTTAAAGTTTAAGTGCAATGATTTAATTATGTTTTATGAATCATTTATTAAACATTAGGGAGGATATAAGTTTTTGTTTAATTATTATGTTCAACGATATAAGCTTTTGTTTAATTCTAAGTAATATGAATTTTATAAATATTTTTGGGATGAATAAATTTCTTTTAAGCTTTATGATTTCATGAAAGTTTAAATAGAAATGCATAACACTCACTAAGCTTTTTTAGCTCACTATTTCTTGTCTATTGTTATGAAAAACCTCCCCAAGTATATGAGTGAATACTCAAGGCGAGCGATCTCTGATGCAAAGTTAGGTGAGCACATCTGACGATTGTTACTATGAAATTAAAACAAATATTTTGATATATAATGAATTTGCATGATATAAATACTTTTGATTTTATATTGATGCTTACGAATTTATGCATATTAAAATGATTTTAAGTTCAAATAGTTTCGATTTAAATATTTTGATTTATGTTTGAATGTCAATTTTGAGATGGACTTAAGGTCCAATTTGGAAGTAGAGAAAAATGTATGTATTTAGAAATGTTTATAAATTGATTTACAGGTGTTTTGAAAATCTTGAAAAAGTCAGAGAAATAGCTATTATGCTGTCAAAATTTTTTCATCAGATTTTTTTTTAAAAAAATGATTAAGGAATGATGAAATATGATAGCTTTGCTCCACAGAGCCCTTTTAAGTCACCTGTATGAAGACTACAAGGATTTTAGTTGGGGTGCCGAAAGGGCTTTGCTCGGATTCAGATAGAAAAAATTCGGATTAGGTCCTTTCATGTGTGTTTGGGTGGTGAATGAGAACTGCATGCTGTCAGGTTTCTCTTAAACAACACCCTTTTTATTTAATTTCAAAGTTGTTTTTTTATCTTAAACAGTGCATGCAAAGGTAATTTGTTGTACTAGTTGAGTGCTTGTGCTATTTTTGATTGATTTTTAAAGCTTGCATAATTGTTTGGATTAAAGAAAGCTCACGACAAGAGAAGAGTTTTTGGGTAATAAATAACTTGTGATTTCAAAGCTTTTGAATTAATTCTCGAGAGGTATATCGATTACAATGGTTTTCATTTTGGTGGAAAATGTATAGGTCTAGATATGGATGAATATGGTGATAAATGTTTGGGATTTAAGATTTAGAACCTCATTAGTGCAGATGTTCAATTGCTTGTGATTTTGATGTGATTATGGACGAATTATGATATTGGAAATTGTTATGATGGAATTCTTGCGATCAGAATAATCCGGTCCAATTGGATCTACAGTGCAAGCCCAGAGGCCCAGACGTCCCAAATATCCGTCCTCATCTTGGCCCATTCTCCTGGAATTGAAGCCTATCAGTGGGCGCTTGCTGAGGCTGAAGCCCGTTATCTCCCATTAAGTCCGCAGTCGCTCAGTCTGATCACTCGATCTCAACATATACCACCTATTCCGCGAGATCTTTTATGACCGTCATGTTCCATGTCGCCATGCTCCCCCAGAATTCTACTTGCTAAAAATGAACCACCGATCCTCGTCGCCGATCGCTGACTTCCATCCTTCAGGTTTATCTGCTAGAATTTCCGCCATCCGTGACAGTTATATCAGATCGCCATATTTCCGCCACTTTCGATAGCCCAGTTGACTGATTATTTCCAGTCTGATTAAGGTATCCGTCAAAGAGGAGCCGTCCATCTGAGGTATCCAACGAGCCATCCACGCCCATAGTTGTCCGTCTGCACTGGCCGCTGTTTTCTGAGCGTGGACGCATTCCGACTCCTTCACTCATGATGTTATCCGTTTTAATGCCGTGACCGACTGCGGGCGTGCCGGTCCAGAATCCATCCCATCAACTTCCCAGCCTGCTGAAGAAATCCGTCTCCCTCTCGAGTTTGGAAGTTCCGGTCAGCAGGAATCAACAGCGCCATGCAGAGTACAGTTCCAAAGCTTGCCATGCACGCTACTTCTACCAGAAGTCAGAATCTCAACCTCGACAACCCATCATTGCGTATCCGACCCGGTCAGCAAAGATCCCCTGTGGACAGACCTCGGATGCGACGGATTCAGCCGCATTTAATGTGTTTTCGGCCGCATTTAATGCACTGACAGTCGTTTTAATTGGGTTTCCGATGCATTAAATGCTGTCTGTCAGTGTAACTGTAGTTAACTATTTACTTTTGTCTTATTCTGTTTACTGTAGCATGTCCCCTTCCTCTATAAAAGGGGACGATTTTCACTGTAAAAAAGGATGGAACTTTTGAGTGTCGTTACTATGCCCAAATAGTGAGAGAGTGAACAGTGGACGTAGGCATCTTTTTGGGCCGAACCACTCAAAAAATCTTTTGTGTCTTTTCTTCCTCGCCTCTAGCTTCTCCATTTTATTTTCATTACTTCGCATGCAACCCATTGATCGTACGAAACTGTGAGTTTGGGCCCTAAAACAACCTCGTTGACTAAGGGAACCATTTCCCGACGTTAACATTTTTGGCGCGAGAAGGAGGGGCTCATCTTCGGTTTCGCTACCTTCCATTCCATTAGCTTTCGCAGCTCTTTCTTTATTCGCCATGGTTAGAGGGAGGATTCCTAGAGACTCCAATGTAGCAGAAAGCCGCCAGGAAACTTCAGATCATCGACCAGCCATGCCTGCGGAAGGAGTGTCTAATAATGGCGCGGGGCCATCTAATGTGCCTGGGACAGGAAATGCTCAGGGTGGGGACGCAATGCAGGTGATGCAACGACGACAGGAAAGACTGGAGAATACCGTCGTAGAGTTTATGGGTGAAGTTAGAGCTCTGTTTCGGAACCAAGCCCAACCTCCTCAAGCTCCCCCCCAAACCGTTCCGGAGAGAAATGTTTCCCCTAGGAGGCGCGTGGGGATTCCTGAGATGAGCAGGAGAGGTGCCAGGGAGTTTGAACGAGAAGGGTCTGTCCATTCCTACAGCGTGCACTCCAGCGCTCATCCCCCACGAGCCCGCGATGGACATAGATCGGAACAGACCGGCCGCAATCGTGATCGGATCCCGGCCCGTGTAGACGGAGCAGGATTAAGACCTGGTGCAGGAGGGCGAGCTGGTGAAGATAACCGATCCCCAGGTAGGAGAGACGGACACTCCGTTGTGGGAAGAACTGAAACACGGGGTACGATGGTAGCCGAACTCCTTCAAAGGGTCCGGCAGCTGGAAGCGCGACCTATGGTGCAGGAACAGAGGGGCCAAGCCGGGGAGAGGACCCCGTTCGCTGTGGAGGTTGAGCTGGAGCCACTCCCCCCGAGATTCAAAGTTCCCAACATTCCCCAATACAAAGGAAACTCTGACCCCTACGATCATCTTGACGCCTTCAACATACAAATGGACCTCCAGACAACCAATCCGCTTGTGAAATGCAGAGTGTTCCCAGCAACTCTTGGGGACATTCCACGGACATGGTTCAGAAGCCTCCCCCCACGCAGCATCAACAATTGGGAGGAGTGCCAGCAGAAGTTCTTGAACCAGTATAAAGCACTAAGGAGGCGTCTCGCGCCACCCTGCCACCTTTCTACCATTTGCCAGCGCCCAGGTGAGCCTCTAAAAGAATATATCAACAGGTTCAGGCGTGAGGTGACAAACGTGGAGAATCCTACAGACGAGGGGGTTTTGTCAGCTATCTCGTCCGGTCTCAGGAAGGATGGCAAACTGTACGAGAGCATATACAGGTCCCCTGTCAAAGACCTGGGGGAATTTTATGACAGAGCTGAAAAAGAAATCCGGTGGGAAGGAGTGACAAACCCTAGCAAAACCAGTGTTCAAAAGGACGAGACTGGTACTTCCAGCCATGGAAGAAAAAGAAGCAACGGGGGAAATAACCCAGGAGGGCGGAGAGAAAACTAGCAGGTTGCCAAGAAAGCCCGGGATTGGCAGAAACCAGACAGCGGCCGATGGCCGGAGCGGCCGCGGTATCGAAGTCGTTACAATACCTACAACGCCCTGTCAGATACCCAAGACCGAATATATGCGACCGAGAAGAACAGAGAAAATTTCGGTCGGCCGGCTCCCCTTCAAGGCCCGGAAGGGCGAAGGGACAGAAACAAGTTCTGCGCCTACCACAACGACATTGGGCACAATACTTCCGATTGCTGGGCACTCAAAGATGCCATTGAGGAGCTAATCAGAAATGGCCGTCTGAAGGATTATGTCGTGAGGCCCCTGAGGTGACCGTCTCAGCAGCAGCGTCCCCGTTCGCATTCAGAGGATCCTCCAGCTCAGAACTAGACAGAGCCGAATTCCACCCAAGGGCCCTCCGTCAGAACTATCCATACAATCCATGGGGGACCCTCACGAGCAGGAGAATCTAATCGTTCTCAGGAAAGATTTGTACGAGAAGCGAGACGTGTTCAGCCTGGCAAGCAGGGAGAGTCAATAAGGCCCGCCAAAAAAGCAAAAAAGGTGGCGGAGGACATTGTGTTTACTGATGAGGACGCGCGGGATGTCCGTCTCCCTCATAATGATGCTTTGGTGATCAGGGCGCGCATCGGCAACTCGGTAGTGAAGAGGATCATGATAGACACCGGCAGCTCCGTGAATGTCATGTACAAAGGCTGCTATGATCAGATGGGAATCGGTGATGATCAGCTGGAACCGTCCCCTGACCCCCTTTACGGATTCACTGGAGATTTCCTTTGACTGCCTTTGACTCTCGGCGATGAAACCAAGCAGTCCACGGTACTGGCGGATTTCCTTGTCATCAATTCTCCATCAGCATACAACGTAGTGATGGGAAGGCCCGCGATGAACGACCTCGATATGGTTGTCTCCACCAAAGCTCTAACGGTAAAGTTCCCGACTCCCAGTGGCGTAGGATGTGTGCAGGGTGAACAATCCATGGCCCGTCGCTGTTATGTGGACGCGATCAGAAAAGGTGTCCAGGGGAAGAAGGAAGAGATGGTCACAGAACGGGAGTTACAGGCGATCACTTCATCGGGGGTCAGTTATGACTTAGATCCCAGGGAGTTTGACGCATACCCAAGTTCCGGTCCAGTAGAAGAGCTCGAAGATGTTCCAATCATCGAAAATGATATGTCAAGATGTCTGAAGCTGGGTAAAAGTCTTGTCTCTGAGGTAAGATCCCAATTGGTTAACTGTCTCAAGAAGAATGCAGATATTTTCGCCTGGAGTCATGGAGATATGGTGGGAATCGACCCGGATGTGATGACGCACAAGTTGAACGTCAACCCCCGCCATCGGCCAGTCTGCCAGAAGAGAAGACAGATGAACCAGGAGCGCAGCGAAGCCCTAAAGGAGGAAGTGGACAAGCTTCTGGCCAATAATTTTATCCGCGAGGTCCAATATCCAGAATGGGTGGCTAACCCCGTGCTGGTGAAGAAAAAGAATGGGAAATGGAGAACTTGCATAGACTTCACAGACCTGAACAAAGCCTGCCCAAAAGATAGCTTCCCCCTGCCCAGAATCGATCAGCTGGTAGACGCAACAGCAGGACATGAACTCCTGAGCTTTATGGACGCTTACTCGGGATACAATCAAATCCCCATGAATCCCAAAGATAAGGAGTGCACATCATTCACCACCGACCGGGGGCTCTACTGCTACAAGGTAATGCCCTTCAGTCTGAAAAATGCAGGAGCCACTTATCAGAGACTGGTGAACAGAATGTTTGAAGACTTGATCAGAAAGAGTATGGAGATTTACGTGGACGACATGCTTGTGAAGTCGGAGAGAGCCGCCGATCACGTCCACGACCTAGAAAGAATGTTCAGGATCCTGAGGAAGTACCAGATGAAACTCAATCCTCTCAAATGCGCCTTCGGGGTTTCCTCAGGTAAATTTCTTGGCTTCGTTGTAAACAACAGGGGAATAGAAGCCAATCCGGAGAAGATACAAGCCCTGCTGGACATGAAGTCACCAAGAAATGTGAAGGAGATTCAAAGTCTGAATGGCCAGATTGCGGCCTTGAGTCGTTTTGTCTCTAAAGCTTCTGACAGATGTGTTCCGTTCTTTAAAGTGTTAAAGAAAGCCAGGAATTTCGAATGGACCGATGAATGCGAGGCTGCATTCCTACAACTCAAAGAATACGTAGGGCGCGCACCGCTGCTGACCAAACCAAAGGAGGGGGAAATACTGACTGTCTACCTGGGCGTATCACAACACGCCCTAAGCGCAGCGTTGATAAGGCAAGAGGGAAACGGAGCACAGGTGCCGGTATACTTTGTAAGTAAGAAGCTGCTTGAGGCAGAATCCAGGTACACTCCAATGGAGCTGCTCGCCTACTGTCTGGTGATGGCATCTAGAAAGCTGCGTCCTTACTTCCAGGCACACAAGATCGAAGTCCTAACCAGGTATCCGTTGAAGCAAATCCTCCAGAAGCCAGATACCTCCGGCCGACTCATCAAATGGGCTATTGAGCTCGCCCAGTATGACATCGAGTTCAGACCGAGGCCGGCAATCAAGGGCCAAGTACTGGCCGACTTCATCGCTGAGTTTACAGGACCGGCGGACGATCAAGCTGAAACTTCTCAGGGACCATACTGGGAGCTTTTTGTGGACGGATCCTCTTGCGAGAAAAGTGCCGGAGCTGAAATCCTGCTGATTAATCCCGACGGTGGTAAGTTTCTCTGTGCTCTAAAATTTGGCTTCAGGGCAACTAATAATGAGGCGGAGTACGAAGCGCTACTGGCAGGGCTCCGTCTGGCCAAGAGGATGCAGGTGGAACGGATCAGAATCTTCAGTGATTCCCAACTGGTGGTCTGTCAGATAAAAGGGGAATACCAGGCTAAAGGGTCGAAGATGGTCTCCTACTTGCGGGAAGTTCAGAAATTGCTGGGGGCCTTTGAAGTATTCTAGTTGAACCAGATTCCGCGCGCCCAAAACTCCCACGCGGACGCTCTGGCTCGTCTAGCATCCGCTCAGGATACGGATGGCACCGAGAGTATACCTGTGGAGTTCCTACCCAAACCGAGCACCAAATCTGACATGGAAGTGATGACCTTGATAGTGGTTGATGGATCATGGATGAATCCCCTAGTCAATTACTTGCAGGAAGGCGCACTGCCAGAAAATAAAATGGAGGCACGTCGTCTACGAATAAGAGCAGCCAGGTACTGTATTTATGGAGATGTCCTCTATAAGAGGGGCCTTTCAACCCCACTTCTCAGGTGCATTGACGAACCAGAATGCACTGCCTTGATGAGGGACATACATGAGGGACATTGTGGCAACCACGCCGGAGGGCTTTCTTTGGCTCAGAAGGCGCTCAGATAGGGTTTTTACTGGCCGACGATGAAGAAGGACGCCATCAACTTAGTGAAGAGATGTGACAAGTGCCAGAGATTCTCTAAGGTTCCCCGAGCTCCACCAGCCTACCTCCGTCAGATGGTCAGTCCATAGCCCTTCGCTATCTGGGGCATGGACCTGATTGGACCTCTTCCCATAGGACGAGCAAGATGTAAATATGCAGTTGTGGCCGTTGACTACTTCACTAAATGGGTAGAAGCAAAGGAGCTGGCTGAGATCTCTACCACGAAAATTGAGAAATTTGTGTGGGACCATATAATCTGCAGGTTCGGCGTTCCCCAGCAGTTGGTGACAGACAATGGAACTCAATTCACAAGCGAGCAGTTTCAGGAGTTCTGCCACGACCTCGGCATCGTCAAGAGCTTCTCTACGGTTGACCACCCGCAAGGCAACGGCCAGGTGGAAGCGGTCAACAAAATCATCAAGCAAATCCTGAAGACCAAACTTGAAGCTAAGAAGGGAACGTGGGTTGACGAGCTGCAGAAAGTATTGTGGGCCTACCGCACTACCGCCCGCAGCATTACTGGAGAGACCCCCTTCTCAATGGTCTACGGGTCTGAAGCCATGATTCCAGCAGAATTCGAAGTCTACAGTCACCGGAGGACAAGCTTCAATCTCGATGACAATAACCAACTCCTGGCTACTAGCTCAGACTTACTTGAGGAATCGAGGGAAGCTGCTCGCCTCAGGATGGCCGTCTACCAGCAGAGGATGGCCAGACACTACAATAAAAAGGTCCGGGTACGTCAATTCAAACCAGGTGACCTTATCCTGCGGGAGATCCTGCCCGGCGCCCGCAAGGCAAGTGAAGGAGTGTTGGGGCCGAACTGGGAGGGACCTTACATGATTTATGAGAGCCTTAACAACGGAGCCTACCATTTGGCGGACATGGACGGGACAATTCTGCCAAGGGCCTGGAACGCCATCCACCTGAGGGCATACTACACTTGAAATGATTGTATTGTTTTTTGAGCAAAATACACCAAGCCCCCCTCAGGTAAGACATAAATACAGTTATAATCAAAGATTGAATTTAATAACACAATAACCCCAGTTTAACGGTCAAAATGTGTTAAAATTGACGGTCAACTTTAATTTAAAGTGTAAAGACGTAAATACCCTCCATTTTTAAAATTATTTTTTTTTCTTTTAAAATTTAAAACTCTCTGCAACAACCATCTTCATCTTCATCTTCATCCAGTTCATCTTCATCCAGAAGGTTATGAAGGTTTCTACTCATCCAGAAACCTTCATCTCCCAAACATCAATCTGCATCCAGACATAAATGGCCACTACATACAAAAACCCACATCAATATGTAAAAACCCAAACATATTATTAATCATCTGCAAAAATCCAAACACATTATCAATCATCTTCTTCAAACCCAGATAAACCCATCCAGATATCATCTTCAAACACATCCAGACATCATCTTCAAACAGATCTGGGTTGTCTGGGTTCGAACCCAGACGAACCCAGATCTGGGTTCGGGGAACCACGAACCCAGATCTGGGTTCGACAAACCACGCCGAACCCAGGTCTGGGTTCGACGAACCACGCCGAACCCAAGTCTGGGTTCGTCGAACAATGACGGGTTCGACGAACCCAGATCGATCTGGGTTCGTCATTAGGAACCCAGACGTCTGGGTTCGTCGTCGCGAACCCAGATCTGATCTGGGTTCGCGACGACGAACCCAGATCAGATCTGGGTTCGCGACGACGAACCCAGATCAGATCTGGGTTCGCGTCGTCGTGAACCCAGATCTGATCTGGGTTCGCGACGATGCGAACCCAGATCTGATCTGGGTTCGCGACGATGAACCCAGATCAGATCTGGGTTCGCGTCGCGCGAACCCAGATCTGATCTGGGTTCCACGAACCCAAATCAGGAAGAAGAAGAAAAAGAAGAAGAAGAAGAAGAAGAAGAAGGCGGTGGAGATCAGGTAGAGGCAAAGAAGAAAAAGAGGAGAAGAAGAAGAAGAAGAAGAAGAAGAAGAAGAAGAAGAAGGTGGTGGAGATCAGTGGAGAGAGGCGAGCATGTGGGAGTGAGAGAGATACTGTTAACAGATACTATAGCTGTTATTAGTAAATGATTTTAATAATTTTTATTATTAGTAAATGACGAAATTACCCTTGATCAATCCAGAGTTGCCTAACAGATACTGTTAACTCGGGGGTATTGTGTCATTAAACCTAATCTTTAACTATAGTTGATTTAGGTCTTACCTGAGAGGGGTTTTGTGTATTTTGCTCATTGTTTTTTACTATTGTTATTTTGTCGTATATGTAAAAGCAAGCCGTGTATAATGAAAATCGCCCACCAGTCGTGATGAAATATTTCTAACAATCAAGTGTCTTTATGTGTTTTTATGAAAGGTACATCACCAAACGGCCATGCGTCAACTCAAAGCTCCGACACTTAACAGCCCCAAGGGGCTCGAAGGGTGGAATCGGCCACGAGCTCGCGCACCTAATCGCCGCTCACGGACTGGCCTTCCCCTCCACCTTCGTACACGGTCACGAATAAAGGGCTCGATCGAAATAACTCTCAGCCCCGATTCTGAAAAAATGACTACACACGGCCCAACTCTAGCTGTAAATGCTCGGGTACGCCCTGTGAGCGCAGCTGGAGATATTGCCTCCATTAAGCTGTAAATGCTCGGGTACGCCCTGTGAGCGCAGCTGGAGATATTGCCTCCGTTATGCTGTAAATGCTCAGGCTAAGTCCTTGTGAGCGCAGCCGAGGCCCAATCCTCCCCAACTCTAGTTGTAAATGCTCGGGTACGCCCTGTGAGCGCAGCTGGAGATATTGCCTCCATTAAGCTGTAAATGCTCGGGTACGCCCTGTGAGCGCAGCTGGAGATATTGCCTCCGTTATGCTGTAAATGCTCAGGGTAAGTCCTTGTGAGCGCAGCCGAGGCCCAATCCTCCCCAACTCTAGCTGTAAATGCTCGGGTACGCCCTGTGAGCGCAGCTGGAGATATTGCCTCCATTAAGCTGTAAATGCTCGGGTACGCCCTGTGAGCGCAGCTGGAGATATTGCCTCCGTTATGCTGTAAATGCTCAGGCTAAGTCCTTGTGAGCGCAGCCGAGGCCCAATCCTCCCCAACTCTAGCTGTAAATGCTCGGGTACGCCCTGTGAGCGCAGCTGGAGATATTGCCTCCATTAAGCTGTAAATGCTCGGGTACGCCCTGTGAGCGCAGCTGGAGATATTGCCTCCATTATGCTGTAAATGCTCAAGCTAAGTCCTTGTGAGCGCAGCCGAGGCCCAATCCTCCCCAACTCTAACTGTAAATGCTCGGGTACGCCTGTGAGCGCAGCTGGAGATATTGCCTCCATTTTGCTGTAAATGATCAGGCTAAGGCCTTGTGAGCGCAGCCGGAATGGATCACCGCGTAGCAAGTTCCGAGCCCCCGCAGTTTGAACGTGGTCCGTCTTTAACCCATGCAGCAGCCATAGAGGGTATACATATTAGAAGCGAAATTACCACGGGATCAGAATTATTTGCCCATCCTCGAGGGCCCTCTTACGCTCCTCCAATTGTTATGAGCGCTGGAAACATTCTCTTGATTCTGTTTCTCCGAAGATACGCTTAGGGGTGATTTCCCCCCCTTTTTTCATTGCCCTTAAATTGATATTTATTTGGCTGGGTATACCTATCCACAACCTACTATTACTGCATGTGTACGAAAACAAGAAAGCTACAAAGCGAAGTGAAAGAGAAACTGCTGAAATAATTATCAAACAAAAATTACAAATTGTTCCACAAACAGGGTAAAAATGATAACGACCAAAATATCAATGTTCAAAGATGAGCCTCAACAACAGCGGGGGAAAGTATTGAAATCATTTGTTTGAAGGGGCTTTTGAAGAACTGGCATGGGCATCTACGGGATCCTTTGAAGAGCTGGAGGGGGCGTCTTTGGGATCTTTGCTGCTATGTTCTCCATCTTTCGTTGAACCTGGAGGAGCTGAGGACGAACCACTTTGGGCCGATGGAGTACCTGTCCGAGCAGGAAGAGGGTCTGAGGTTTTCTGCGGAGCTAGAGGAATTTTCTCCTTATGAGCGCCTTCCGCCACCTTCTTCTGAGCATTCGCAGCAGCGTGAGCCTTATATTTCTTTACCTCCGCCACTGCGTTCTCGCCGAAATAAGAATAATCCAGCGTGGGATGACGCAGCCATGAAGTATATAAGAATTTGCTACTCGTCTTTTTGATAGCTTCCTCCACGGCTTGTCTGGCCCGAAGTTCTGCCATATAGAACGCCTCTCTCGAGTTGGCAAGCTCATCCCTCACCACGGCCAAGTCTTTCTCGACTGCTTCGTTCTTCTTCTCAGCATCATTAGCCCGCTTCTTATAAAGTCCGGCCTCCTCGGTAAGCTTGTCCACGTCTGCGGTAGTCTTCAGGAGCGAGTCGGAGGCAGCCATCCGAAGTCTCTTCTCTATGTCAGCTGTTTTCTCCGCTTCCTTGAGTTTCTTTTCCAACTCAGAAATGGTCTTCTTAGCGGTCACTGATCCTTCTTTGAGACTCTGAACCTCCGCCTCCAGCTCCCTATTCGCGTCCTCGAGGGAAGCTTTCTCTCCTGCTAAGTCAGGGAGGTCCCGACGCATCTTCATCACAGCCAACGAAGCCTGGGGAGAACGGTACATTAACAGCAAGTGTGAGTGTAAAATGTAACTATAAAGCGATTAAAGGAACTTACTAGCACGGTGCAGCGTGCAGTGTAATCCATCAGCTGATCACCGCAAATATGCTCCTGGTAGACATCCGGCTTGTGGGGGCCCAATAATGCTGGTATCCGATCCAGCAAGTCGTTAAAGTACTCCCCCGCATTGGCCTCCGGGGTCGATTCTTCATCAATTCCTCCCACTGCGGCCACTTTTTCCTTGCCTTTGTTCTTGGACTTCGCGCGCTTCGCAGAGGGTTCCAAAGCCCCTTCTTCCTCTTCTTCGGTCTCCGAAGCCGAAATCCTCTTCCCAGCAGTGCCCCTTGTCCGCCTCCTGGTTTTCTCTGCCACGCTTTTGGCCCGCATCCCTATCGGCGCGGCAGGTGGAGTGGCGGTTGTGACCGGTGAACCCGCTGGCGGGGCCGAGGGCCCCTTTGAGCCCGTTATCTCCACTTTAAGTCTTTCTGTCCCAGCTACAGGCGAAGAAGGAGGAGAAATCATTTCGAGGTCCACCATCGTCTTAGGCTTCTTTGAGGCTGGGGCGGAAGTTCCTTCACCTGATTCTGTGAGGACGGATTTGACTTCCCGACCCTTTCGCTTGCCAACATCAGAAGCCAACCTCAGGGGCGGAGTCTCAAGTCCAGGAGCGAGCCCGTACTTCCTCAAAGCGGAATTGTCTGGAAGGAAGTCATCATCGGGACCTTTCACTTCTACAAATTTCTTCAACACTCTTGTCTCCTCATAGGTGAGACGGACCGCTCCTTTGGCGAAAGCTGCATGCAAATATAAAAAAATGTCAGTGATGATAATGCCTAAAGACAAAAATGCGAACGCCCTAGTTGCAAGTTAGAATAAGCCTACCAGGACCATTTTTGAAATCAAGATGAACAAGTCGTTGTAGGGACCGGCAAGTGGCATAAAACCACTTCGATTTGTAATCCCCCACATTCGATTTGCCAACACTCTGTGGCAAAAACGCCTTATAGGGTGATTTGCGAGCGGTTATGTAATAAATACCGTCTTGCTTAGTATTGTGAAGATTGGTGGTGGATTTAAAAAAGTAAAGGCCTTGGATGATATTTGAGGTAGGTGGCGGAAGACCGTTTCTGAGGAAGGTATAGGCCAAGGTGGTAATTTGGCCGTAAGAATTCGGCGTAAGCTGAAAAGGGGCTATTTCCAGGTCGTTCAATAGGGTTATCAGGTATGGGGGAACCGGAAACCTAAACCCCATCTTTACATGGTGGCGGCTGATCGCTATGAATCCCTCGGGAGGACCAGCCGCATGATCGCGATGGGCGGGGATCACGACGCGACATGTCGAAGGAAAATGGAATGCGTCGGCCAAGGTCTTGAGTTCTCTAACAGTCATGTGGGAGTCGTGTTGGTAAAAAGTCTCATACGCAAAGGTTCTCTCACGCCCGGAAGAGCTCGGTGTGTCCTCGCTGTCCTGGGCGTTCACACTTGAAGAACCCTCATCACGCTGAGAGGACCTCCCCTCGGAGCTTTCGTCACTGGACATGACTCGGCGATAACGGAGTCCACGGCTTGACATCTACAAAAGGAATAGCCAGTTAGGCTGCTGACAGTCACCCAATCTAAAACCAACCAAGAAAAGCCTAAGGAGACAAAACCTAGACGTCAAGCCGCGCACCTAAGAAGTTATAATGGGGAAAGGATAGGGGCTTCGTCCTAAGGAATCCCTCCCCGGGATTATGAAAGGAGAAGAGAAAACGAACCAGTCACCCTATGCTACCGCCAGACCACCCCAGACCAGAGACAACACGGAGGCTATCCGCCCCAATTAGTCCAAAACCCCGGAAGGAAGAACATCACACAGAAGATGGAAAACAGTAACGTCAAGAACAAAATGTGAACAGGGAAGAAGAGCCTAACCTGAATTATGGTGGTCGCTGGAAGTCGTAAGCGACAAACCTCTGAATATTATTGAAGAGTCGGCGCGAATGGAGAAGACGAAGGAAATGCCTGTGAATTTTGAAAAAAATGCCAGAAGAAGAATACGGAAGGGTGTTTCCTCTTTTTAAATAATTCAGCCCCAACCGTTAGATAAAGACAGTTGTGCAACCGTCCCCGATCAGATGACATGGCGCGATTCCCGGGATTTTGTCATTATACAGCAGGTCAGTTGAGTGACGTGCATTAAATGCGCACGGCGCGCGTTATGGTCAGTAACCGTCATCTGGGGAAGCGCCACGTGGTCTGACAATAAAGCAGAATTCAAAAGGTACTGTAACCGCCCTCCTCATGTAACCGTTCCCGCCTATTCTGCTCGCTCTGGAATATATGTCTCCTAGTCCTCTCCTGAGCACCAAGAGCCAGGGGGCTTTATGTTATGATGGAATTCTTGTGATCAGAATAGTCCGGTCCAATTGGATCTACAGTGCAAGCCCAGAGGCCCAGACGTCCCAAATATCCGTCCTCATCTTGGCCCATTCTCCTGGAATTGAAGCCCATCAGTAGGCGCTTGCTGAGGCCGAAGCCCGTTATCTCCCATTAAGTCCGCAGTCGCTCGGTCTGATCACTCGATCTCAACATATACCACCTATTCCGCGAGATCTTTTATAACCGTCATATTCCATGTCGCCATGCTCCCCCAGAATTCTACTTGCTAAAAATGAACCGCCGATCCTCGTCGCCGATCGCTGACTTCCATCCTTCAGGTTTATCCGCTAGAATTTCCGCCATCCGTGACAGTTATATCAGATCGCCATATTTCCGCCACTTTCGACAGCCCAGTTGACCGATTATTTCCAGTCTGATTAAGGTATCCGTCAAAGAGGAGCCGTCCATCTGAGGTATCCAACGAGCCATCCTCGCCCACAGTTGTCCGTCTGAACTGGCCACTGTTTTCTGAGCGTGGACGCATTCCGACTCCTTCACTCATGATGTTATCCGTTTTAATGCCGTGACCGACTGCGGGCGTGCCGGTCCAGAATCCATCCCATCAACTTCCCAGCCTGCTGGAGAAATCCGTCTCCCTCTCGAGTTTGGAAGTTCCAGTCAACAGGAATCAACAGCGCCATGCGGAGTACAGTTCCAAAGCTTGCCATGCATGCTACTTCTACCAGAAGTCAGAATCTCAACCTCGACAACCCATCATTGCGTATCCGACCCGATCAGCAAAGATCCCCTGTGGACAGACCTTGGATGCGACGGATTCGGCCGCATTTAATGTGTTTTCGGCCGCATTTAATGCACTGACAGTCGTTTTAATTGGGTTTCCGGCGCATTAAATGCTGTCTGTCAGTGTAACTGTAGTTAACTATTTACTTTTGTCTTATTCTGTTTACTGTAGCATGTCCCCTTCCTCTATAAAAGGGGACGATTTTCACTGTAAAAAAGGATGGAACTTTTGAGTGTCGTTACTATGCCCAAATAGTGAGAGAGTGAACAGTGGACGTAGGCATCTTTTTGGGCCGAACCACTCAAAAAATCTTCTGTGTCTTTTCTTCCTCGCCTCTAGCTTCTCCAATTTATTTCCATTACTTCGCATGCAACCCATTGATCGTACGAAACTGTGAGTTTGGGCCCTAAAACAACCTCGTTGACTAAGGGAACCATTTCCCGACGTTAACAGAAATGTTGCAAAAAAACATTCTATTGTACAAGGGCTGTTATAATTCGAATCATATTTTCGATTTTGTTGTTTTGGAAAATGATGCGTATTAGTATGTTTTAAAGTGTCGATGCGTTATTTGGTTATCGAAACATTGTTTTTAAGTGATTCAAATAAATTTTCTTTACGTTCGAATGCGTTTAGTTGTGAATTTCGCAGTCGAATTGAAAAATGGATATAAGAATACTAAGCTACCATGATAGTTGTTTGAGAGCGTTAAAATGTTAAATCATGAATTTAGAATGGTTTAAGTTACACTCAAGTGATTCAGATAATTTTGTTACGTGCGAATGCGATTAATTGTTGAATTTCGAAGTTGAAATATTAACGATTAAATGAACTCTAAGCTGCCATGAATTGAGTTTATGAGTATCGAAGTGTTAAACTTTTATTTTTATATGGGTTGCATGACATTTTAAGTTGTATTAATGTTAGGATTGATTTGAAACAAAAATAAGTGCGTGAATTGTTAAAAAGGATAGTTCGCGGCGAAACTTTTTGTAATCATGAAAGTATTGCATTATTAGTTTCGATTCAAAATCTCATCATATTGAATCCTTTTAAATGCAATTGCGAGGAAATAATTGCTTGAAATGGATGGCATTAATATTGGTGACTGTGGTTAAATTTTAAAATCATTTTTGCGAGTTACTATTTAGTTATCGATATTGCAATGTAAACCTTTAGTATTCAAGTTATTACATTGATTTAATTAAATTGTTAGCATGACAATATATTTTTACTTATGCAAGTAAGTTTTCTTGTATTATGTTAGAAGTATAGTAAATTTATTATATTAAAATGAGATACATGCGTTAGAGACAAGTTAGAAATGTTTCGAAAAATTTTAGGCTTTTGCCTTAGAAAAGAAATTATTCGGTTTTAACCGCAAGTTAGAAATGACATATTTTCAAGATTATCAATATGCTTTCATGCAAATTAATAAAAGTTTAAGCATAAGAAATAAGTATATTGAAAGGATTTTAGAGGCCTTTGGTTTACCATAATCCCTAGTATTACCCAACCGAGGTACCCTCTGCGTGTATGATAAGAGACAAGGGGAATCGTAATCCTAAGTTCCCGTATGGCTTGATATTCAGGGAGAATCGTAATCCCAAGTTCTATATGGCTAATATTCGGGGGAAAATCGTAATCTCAAGTTCCCGTATCACCTAATATTTGGGGTGAATTATAATCCTAAGTTCCCGTATAGTTTAATATTCAAGGGGAATCATAATCCCATGTTCCCGTATGGCTTGATATTCAGGAGGAATCGTAATCTAAAGTTCGCGTATGACTTAATATTCGAGGGGAATCGTAATCCCAAGTTCTCATTTCGCCTAATATTCGGGAGGAATCATAATCTCAAGTTCTCGTATCGTCTAATATTCGGGCGGAATCATAATCCTAAGTTCCCGTATGGCTTGATATTTTGAGGGAATCGTAATCCTAAGTTCCCACATGACTTGATATTTAGGGGGAATCAAAATCTCAAGTTCCTATATGGCTTGATGTCGGAGGGAATCGTAATCCCAAGTTCCCGTATGACTTGATGTCGGGGGGAATTGTAAACCCCTAATCCGAATTATAATGTACTTTACCATTATTCGTTAAGTTAAGGTAATAAGTCCTTAGTATGAATAGCTCAGTTATGATTTTAAAAGAGTTGATTTGATGAGAAGTAAGTTTAAAGAGCCTTTAAGATTAAATAGAGGGAGTTTTAAAGGTTATGGAGTTTAATTATAAGTTATAAGTCAAAGGAGGGGCTTAATTGTAATTTTCTAGTTGGAAACTTTAAGGATTAATATGAATCCGAATGAGGTAAAGATGCCCTAAAATAATTAAAAGTTAACTAAATCCCACCGATAGGATTCGAATGAGTGTCATCAGAATCCGAAAATTCGGAGGCTATCTGATGTAAAATGACCGATTAGAAAATGTCATGATTGTGGAGACGATAAGTGAAGTTTAAGGGATAAAATGGTAAATGATGGATTCCTTAATATAAGTATTTAAGTAATGATGTTTAAGCTTTGAATTTTAGAGAACGAGTTAAGTGAGGGAATACGTATTTATAGTAAAAGTTTTGAGGTATACGGAGCTAATTATAGAGTTAAGTTTAATAAAGAAACAATATCGTCATTGAGCCATGAGAATTAGTTTCGATGTGAGTTATAATATGTAAGGTAACCAAAGGGAGAAACACAATTCAAGTGAAATGAAAGGAACCAATGGGATTAGAGATAAGTGGAAGAGTACTAAGTTAACAGAATTTTAAAAGTACATTAATGCCCTTTTGTAAGTTAATTGATTTAGTATAAAGAAAGGGTATTATGATCATTTGGCAAGCTAAAAGGCTTCATAAAATATAGTTGGTGTTATGAGTAACACTTAGAAAAAAAAAAAAAAAAAGAGAAGCAATTCGGGTATTTGAGAAAGAAAAGAGGATGTGGACGAGAAAGAGATGAGAGCCGAGAGAGAGTTGAGTTAAATTGTGAAGAGAGGGAAAGAGGGTCATTGTGACTTTATTAAAACTTAAAAGAGTGATGTTTGGTCGTGACATGAAAAAGAGGAAGTCAATTAGAAGCAAAAGGAGAGAAGATGTCATGCATGAGCAAGAGAGACCTGAGAGTGAAGAAGTTGTCGTGCCATGAAGAGGAACAAGGAGACCAAAGCTTTTCAAACCTTTCCAAGCCACCAAATCAAGAGAGCAAGTTCATCTAAGCTTGAAGATCAGTTAGGAGCAAGAAACAAGCCATAAAAAGTGAGTTTCTAAGCTCTCCATTAATGGAGGTTTTATGGCAACTTGATGATCAAGTTAGTATTTGTTGAGTTATTGACTTGGGTTTTTGTTTATGATGTGTTTTGAGTTATATGGCATTAGAGAGAAGCATAAATGATTGATTATCATGCTAGTTGATGTGTTAGGGTTTTGTAGAGACACCATGATGTTTGAGCAATAACTTGATAAAGTTTAATGTGGACTTTAGTGTAAACAAAGTGTTTGTATCATTGCCTTAAAGAGACTAGTTATATAATGGCTTAAGATTATTGAATGGAACTGATGTGGGTGTGTGTACATGATGCACGATATTGATAAGGGGTGTATAACTCTAAGTTTTATTTAATGTAAGTGAACTTGAGCTAATTTATATTAATGATATATTAGAACAAGTTAGCAAAAGAATAGTTTAGAAGTTGAAAACATGATTAGAGTATGTTGTGTGTGATAGATGACTAAGTAAGAGCATGTGAAACTCTTTGTATTTTGATGCCTTAAAGTCTAAATCTATGTATATTAGAGGTTAGAGAAACATCTAAGCATGCTAGCATTGAACAAGAAAAATGTGAGAGACAAGTGCGCAATACAGCCTAAGATGAAGAGCATGGATAGATATTATGTAAAGTCACTTAGTTCTTGCATATTTAAGTAATAAATGACTCAAGATAGTGCATGAGATAATGTTGTATGTGAATATGTCATGCACGCCCTCTGTTAGAGAATGAGAAAGTCTTTGAGTTGGATGAGTTGAGCAACGATTAGAGATCATTTAGTAGCCATTGTGTTGTAACAAAGACTTATCACCCAAATAGACTCAAACTAGATAGATATGAACTTGGAGTGATAGATATGTGATGATGGTTGGTTTGTTTTAGATGGGTTGTGATGAGATGTTTCATCTTAAATGAGTCTAGAATTCTAATCTAATGTTAAGGAAGCTTAGGTTGAATGTTACAAGCTTGAATGGAAAGTTAGGATGTACATGGGAGGTGTAAGCCCTCATCCAGACTTATTGTTTTATAGTATTAAAAATCTTCAAATTGAGTTACGGTCGAATCATAGGTTTCCCTTAGTGTTATTTGAAGTTTATTATAATTTCGTATCGCAAGTCATATGTCGTTTGGCTGACCCCGGTATGAATACAAGACGGTTAGGAATGAATTATTCATTAATCATGTGAGGTGAGCTCACATGATAAAGTGGAGATACTTTATCTCAACCAATAGGAAGCAAGATAAGTGACAAATCGCATAGTTTAATATTAATTACATATATGCATAAATTAGTTGTCATGCACTAATGATTAAAGAATTATTTTAATTTCATGAGTTACCAAATTACCCTTAGATGGACGAGTCTCCATGTCATGAATAGTAGGGCTATTTTAGTCCTAGTAAGTGAGCAAAATAAATAAAATAAAGAAAGCATGACAATTAAGCCACCATTCACGCCAAAAACAAGAAGCAAAAGTGAAACAAAAGTTATGTTAGACAAAAGAGAGAGTGACGGCAATAAAAAGCAAAAGAGGGCATCAATGTCATTTCCATAAAAGTCACACCTATATATGTGACACTTAGCAATTTTTAAAAGAAAAAACACAACAAATAAGTGGCAGAAACCGTGAGTTGAAAAAGAGAGAGTGGTGGGACGCCAAAGGAAGAGAGACCAAGGAAGAAGACCAAAAGTTGCACAACTCATTTTTGAAGCTTTAGGTCTCATTTTCAAGCAGACCCAAGCTAGGAGGATAAAACCCAAGCTAGCACAAAGTAAGTTACCATCACTTTCTTTAAATTTGATGATAGTTGGATGTATGAAAATGTTGATGGATTGAGTTATTTCTTGTGAAATTGTTGGTGGGATTTTGAGGTAGATTTATGCTTTAGTGATAGGTATATGATATGGAGACTTAAATTATAAGTTAGAGGACTTGAATGACAAGTTAGGAATTATGTAGAGAAAACCCTAACTTGTGGATTAAGTGAGTAAAGAGCTAAATACATTATCAATCACTTGTTGGTTAAAGGATTGAAGGAAATGTAACATGAAAAACTTGAAAGAATGACATATGAGTGCTTGGTGTGTATGTCATGGCCAATGAAGGGGTGTGTGATCCCATTGTATTTCCATTCTTTTAAGCTTTAAATTATGCATATTTAATGTCACAAAAGTCTTTAGAGAAGTTAGAAATTTAAAGGGAAGAGCATAGGATTTAAAAGGAACAACATAAAAGCAAATTGAAAAACCCGAGGTGATAGAGGGGGCCTGGTAAGACCTGACCTATTCTAGCTTATTTGAGGTTGTTCTACACCTCAAATGATGCCTAGGAATGATATAAAACCATAGAAATTGGAATGGGAGCGATCCGATAAAAATTGACGAAGTTATAGTCAAAATAGTGGGCGTAGGAAACCGAGATGTGTAATAGCGATGCAAATGCATTCGTTGATGCCCAAAATAGATATATTCGGTCATAATTAGGTAAAAGAACCTTAGATACGAAAGAAAAACCATCGTCGCTTGTCCGATGTAAAAACTCGCTTTGAAAAGTGCCCAAAATGGGGCGTTTTGCCTAGGTTGACATAGCAAATGATGGAGTTTCTCGACGAAACTTTACGGGCGACTTAGTTATATGATAAGGAGACGCTAGAAAAAGGAACGGAGGTGAAACCATGGCTGGTTTCAATTCTGTTTTTCGTGGTCAACCGTATAGTTAAAAAAGTTGACTTTTTGTTTTAAGCTTCCAGAGACCAAACGAAACATATGGGGATGATTCTAGGGGTCTAGAAGTAAGACTTTTACAAAGAAACCAAATTTTGAGAGCCTCGGTCGAGTCAAAAATCGAGTTGGGAAAGTGTGGTGTAGTGAGTTTTCAATGTATTGGAAACTCTATTTTTATTAGTTTTAGCTATGAAAGTGAGTAAGTTATAACGAGACTATGATGTGTAGGTGACGAGCACGCGGACGAGACGCGAGAGGCTCGTTGAGGCATTGAGAGCATTGAGATCGAGGTAAGTGTCCTTCACTTCACTTACATCTAGTTTATTTCCATTTATATGGCAATGATAAAATATATTGTTTCAAAGAGTTTTGCAAAATGGTTTTCCAAAATCATAAGTTTTATATTGAGTAATGAGTTATGCCTAGAATCTAGAAATGAGATTCGAAGGCGAAAGCAAGTTGCAAAAGGGTTTAAAAGTAAAGCAAAGTAAAGTTGAATTTAGACCCATGTGCATGTTGTGATACGATGTAGAAAATTCCGTATCTAATTGCAAGTGATGAGTAAATTGCACTACAATATGCGATGTAGAAAATTCCGCATGTAGTTGCGTAAAGTATAAGCTATTGGCACTACAACGGCGATGTAGAAAAATTCCGCGTTGTGGTTACTTAGAGTTGAGAAAGTTCGCCCTACGTCGCGATGTAGCAAATTCCGTGCGTAGTGGCTTTGCACATGGTTGTCTTATGAGAAATGGTTTTCAAAAGAAAAAAAAAATAAAATCGATTATTTTCTAAGTAATGTCTATGCGGAGTTATACCTTTATATATATATTGCCTAACCTCTCTTTGTTTTGTGTAGCTTGTATACTTTAGTAGACGTTGGCACGGACGCTCTTGCATCAAAGACATTATTTTGATTAACTTTAGGTGGGGAAAATAATGAGACGAACTATATAGATGTTAATGTATTTTGACATTGTGTACATGTGTATATATTGAATCAAATAACTACGTGTTGACATGAGATATTTGACGGATTATAAATCATATTTTGATATGTATATATAAATGAACCATTACACTTGATATGCATATATTGCACAAGGCACATATTTCATATAAGTATGAGTTGTTATATGTCAATTACATATGTGAATTATGTTTGTAAAAGAATTGCATGTTTGTGAAATGAATAAAAAAATGCATGTTTGAGATTGAAAGAAGTTGGACGGTGATCAAAATAGTTCGAAGTGTATTTCTTATGCAGGTTGATTTTGGAAATGTTAAACTTACAGTCGTTATACTGTCCGATTTTTATAAAATTAGTTTTCAATCAAACGCGAAAAATTCACACCGTTTCAACTATATTAAGAGAAAATAAAAATTTTTAAGCCTAAAATGAGTAAACCGGTTAAGTAAAGTAAAGGGGTTCGCTTCTCGAATTTCTCCAATCCGACAAGTCGGGTTCGGGGAGTCCGTTGAAGTGCCCGGCGGGATCCTCCAAACAAGAGCTTAGATAAGGTCTGGGAAGGGTCCTGTCAGGAGGAACCCTAACTTTTGATTTAAGTTTGTTTAAAAGTAAAGATAGTTGTAGAGTAAGTGTTTGATGAATTGATTGAGAGAAAATACCATGAAATTTTGAAAATAGCAACTTGTGGGTGTGTGGTGTGTGTCATGGCCAATGAAGGGGTGTATGATCCCATTATATTTTCATCCTTTTAAGCTTTAAATTATGCATATTTGATGTCATAAAAGTCTCTAGAAAAGTTAGACTTTGCAAAGGAAAAGTATAAAATTTTAGAAGAAGAAACATAGAGTGAAATGAAAAATCCCGAGCTAATAAAGGGGCCTGATAAGACCTAACTTAGTCTGACACATATGGGGTTGTTAAAGGGACCTGGTGAGACCTGACTTAGTCTGACATATATGGGGTTGTTCTACACCTCAAATAATGCCTAGGAGTCATAGAAAACCATAGGTTTTGGAACGGATCGATTCCCATAAAAATTGCATAAGTTAATGTTCAAAATAGTGTCGTTAAAGAGTCGATAAGTGAAATAACTATGTAAATGTAATTTTTATTGCGTGGAATGAATTTAGTTTATCATAATTAGATAAAAGGAGCTTAGATACGAAAGAAAATTAAAAAGTTGACTTTTCGTTTTAAACCTCCGGAGACCAAACGAACCATATAGGGATGATCCTAGGGGTCTAAAAGCAAAAATTTTCCAAAGAAATGGGAATTTTAAAGATCAGATCAAAGATAAATCCGTGAGACAAGTTTAGGCGTAAATGGTCAAGAAACGCATATGAGCAAACTAGGCCTATATCTTTAGTTGTAGAGTGCTGGGCATATTGCCCTTAATTTGAGTTAAAATAGACCTTAAAATGTGCATGAATATCATAGTAACGTGTAAGAATTGGAACGGGAAGGTTCCGATAAAAATTATCCAAGTTGTGGTCAAAACAGTGTGCTTTTATGGACTGTAAAGTAGTAAATCATTTTAAATCATTAGAATGATTTTTATTAAAGCTATGAATATTATGTAAGCGACGTAAAGACTAGCGGCGCGAGGCACGAGGATTGATACTTTTGTTTTCGAGTAAGTAAAATAAGCAAAGCTAAGGTGAGTGCTTAAGAATTTTAAAACAGCGTTGAGCTATTTAGTTTATAATTGAGTTCATTTTAATTTCATGAGGTTATGGTGCTTGAATAAATTAAATTGAACACCTTTGAGTATGATTTTTATCATATGAGATGTGATGTTATAGCATGTGTTTTGAGTACGTGCACTTGAGTTTATAAAAGTTTATACGTTGAGCTTAGTACAGTGTTTTACATACTATGAGTATATCTTTATTAATAGCAAGTGAGAAAATGTTATGTCCTACTATTATGTCTTTGTACAAGTGGGACATTTCTCATGCTACGGAAGTGATGGAACATTCCACTACTAGTCGAGAGAGAGTTAATATGCGATAGAGCATTCCGCATATCAGATGATCATGCGATGGAGCATTCTGCATGCTAGATAGTCACGAGAAATATTATGCGATGGAGCATTCCGCATACGTGACTTAAGAGATATTATAAGTTATTATGTTATTTTCTATTAGTAGATTAATTACATTTTATGTTTATAAAGCTTTGAGTTATATTTATATTATAAGTTATATTTATCCAAGAAATTTATTAATGTTACTAAGACACTAAATGCACTCACTGAGCTTTTGTAAGCTCATTCCCCTTTTATTTTGTTTTGAAACCCTTCCAGGTACAGGCATGGGTGAAGACCAGTAAATAGCTGCTCAGACGAGATAGGTGGGCAACGACACGACAAAGGCTGCTATTAATGTCTTTAATGTTTTGTTTATGTTATTGAAGTCAAACCATGGCACATTAGAATATATATATGTTATGTATTCATAAGTTAAGAATGATGTTATGAGTTGAGATATAAAGTTTGAAGAGTTACGTTGATGTCCATAGGTGATCTATGTGTAAGTTTATAGTAAGCTACTTTATGTATTAATGTCTATATTTAATGGTTGACTCTTGATGGTTTCGTTTTAGTTTACTTTAAGTTAAATCTTGATGGCCCTAGTGATGACTATGGTTGATAGATTATGCTGAGTTTGGATGCCTATGATTGAGGAAATGAAGTTGGGTTGGATAAGTAAAAGAAAATATTGAAGTGTTTTCGATGTTTGCAGTTTTTTTGGTAGTCCCTAAAACAACCGTTATACGGTCGATTTTTGTTTTGAAATGCAAGTCAAATTTGAGTTTTAAATAAAGTAACCCAACGATGTGAATGTAAAAAGGAATTTCAATAGGACACAAAAGAAAGGCTTAGGAGTAAACAGTTAGGGTTCACTTCGCGGATTTCTCTCCACCGCGCAAGACGTTGTGAGTATCCGTTGGGGTGCCCGCACGATGCTTATCCGACATGAGTTCTAGAGGGTCGGGTAGGCTCGTATTAGGAATCGTAATCTCAAGTTCCCGTATCTATAAACACGCAAGTAGTATTCCCTAGTCTTAATACCGTAGCGTGTAGATGTATAGTTACGGAGGATAAGTTTTTTCGTTTTACCTCGTAAAGCAAGTTATAGAAAGAAAAATACATTATTAAATGTGAAAAATTAGGAAACAAGAAAGATTGACGATTTATGAAAGTGATATTAAATTTCAAGTAGAAATACTTATATATATATGCCAAGTGTACCGTATCGGTAGTTCAAAATAATTTAATTGCTTATCAAAATTATTTTGAAAGGATACACATGTTTGAAAAGAATTTATTTTAGTTTATATAAGTTACCCACTCACTAAGTTATAAGACTTATAGTTCTTTTCTTGTTTTGATAAAAATTTCCCTAGGTGCAGATACGAGCCAGCAGACAGAAAGAGCTCCGTCGAATGTGCAGGCTGATTTAAAACGCGACGCAACTGCACTAATCTACTTTTTGGAAATTTACATGTACATGCATAACTATCATGACTTTATGCACGTGTTATAGTTGATGTTTGGATGATATTTATACATCCATGTTTCGTATTATATTTTAAGATATTTGCACACGTATTGTTTTATATAATTTGATGATTTTCGAATGATTTTATAATTCGAGTTACATTTGTGGATTGTTTGTAGGAATAAATGTGACTTGAGGTCTAATAGTTGAGAATGAGAAATATTTTGAAGTGCCCAAGTTTTATTTCTTGTTTTATATGATGGATTTTTTAGAAAAACAATCGTTATGCTACCGGATTTTCAATAGAATCTGATTTATAGACATATTTAATAAAAAAAATGATATTTTTGAGAGTTTTAAAAGTTTTTAGTTTTAAGAAAAAAGTTTAATTTCACGGAAACCTTTCAGTTTGTACAAATCCAGTCTGAAAGGCCACTGTAGAGTTATCGGATAGGCTACCTATGACAAGACTTGAACTAGACCTTCTCTAGACTCTTGTTTGGAGGATCCCACTGGACACTTCAACGGACTTCCTGAACCCGAGTCATCAGACTAAAGAAATCTGATAAGCGAACCCCTAGAATACTTTGTCTGTTTACTCGTTTTAAATTAAAAATTTTAAAATAGTTGGTATTGATGTAAATTTTTTGCATTTCCTTAAAACAAATTTTGTAAAAATTTTGACAGCATAACGACTGTATTTTGAACATTTCCAAAATCAATCTATAAAGAAAACACAATTCGAACTATATCAAATCACCTCCCAACTTCTTATAACCACAATCATGCAATTTAGTCATCATTCATATCCAGATCAATAATATATAAATTGATGAAATAAAGGTTTCATTTAATGTTATAAAAACTCAATATATATATATGCAATTAATTTACAATTATATCATATGATACATATCATCATTCATTTTTCATTTTTCACAAGGCAAAATATATATATATATATATATTTTTGTTCGAAGTATTCTTCAACATCCCACCTAAAGTTTTTCAGCGACGAATGTACTCGATACGAAATCACTTGCCAAAATCACCTAATAGAATGTACACACTACACAAGAAAGCAAACTCGTTAGATTAACATATAAAGGCAATGTATATATAATTTCATAGCTAATCATCAACTTAATTGAAATCTTGGTTTTCAAAATGAGTTTTGTTTTACTAGAAACACCATGTGTAACCTCAATTGCTCTCTATAACATGATGGTTTTCTACTGACACCAGCCGTGATGCTATTGAGATATCTCGACCACTACGTGCGGAATTTGCTATATCGCATCGTAGCGTGAAACGATCTCGACTCTAAGCAACTACAACACAAAATTTTCTACATCGTAATTGTAGTGCTGATAAACTATAACTCTTTGCCACTACATGCGGAATTTTCTACATTGTATATTGTAATGCAAACTGCTCAATAGCCCTTGCAACTGGGTACGGAATTTGTTACATCGCAGCATATTGCAAGTAGCTATCAATCTGGGCTACTACGAGCAGAATTTTCTACGTCGCAACGTAATGGCAAATGCTCTAATACTACGGTATACACATGGTTTTTGAAACTCTTTTTCTCTTCAGTGCAATAAGCACAAAATCACTTATCCTTGAATGTTTTAAACTCAAACTTTACTTCAAACTTTTTGAAAACAACATTTGTCTTCGAATCTCATTTCTTGATCCGAGACAAAAAATTTTACTCGAATTCGAACTTATATTTTGGGAAATCATTTTGTAAAGCTTTTGAATTATAATAAGTTATAATGTAAATTAAAATCAAATAATATAAGCGAAGTACACTTACCTCAATCCTTGTAAGCTTAAGTCGAGCGTTTAAACAAGCCTCTCATGCCTTGTTTGCTTGCTCGTCACCTATATATCAATTTCTCATTATACTTTATTCAGTTACATAACTTAAAACTTAATGATGGAGTTTCCAATACAAATTAATCTATTGAAAACCCTTTTACACTGTAATCTTTCTGACTCGATTTTAACTCAATCGGGACTCTCTAATTCCAATTTCTTCTCACGGGCCTTATTTATTATCACTTAGGGACTCTCCAGAATGCTTAAAATGGTCACCAGAAGCCCGGAACGCAAAATCACTATTTTTGACCCCCCTAAAACCGAGACTAATTTAGGCCCCTTTTGTGCGATTTTCTTCGCTCTGTTTTCACTCAAATCATCTCCTTAACTCGCACTTAAGTCGCCCATAAAACTATTTCAAAAAATTCTAAGTATTGAGGATCGAAACCTATGAAAAACGCTTATTTTTCAATACTTTTTATGCACATTTATGGCATCCTATATGCGACGACTTCATTTCTATCGTATCTAAGGTTCTTTTACCTAGTTATGATCAATTACATTCATTTCATGCATTGAAAAATGCATTTACATTCTTATTCACTACAAAAAAAACAGGGCATTAACGCCAGACTATCCATACCGGGCATTAAAGGCCCGGTATGGATAACCTTACAAAATATCAAAATAAAATAAAAATGACTTATCCATACCGGGCATTAAAGGCCCGGTATGGATAATCTATTATCTATTAT
The DNA here is from genome assembly GCA_022984855.1 of Dimocarpus longan. Lineage (NCBI taxonomy): Eukaryota > Viridiplantae > Streptophyta > Magnoliopsida > Sapindales > Sapindaceae > Dimocarpus > Dimocarpus longan. Next base: position 14,948,149 of record CM041015.1, on the reverse strand, counting down.
TTAAAAAATAAAAAATCACTTATCTATACCGGACACTGATGGTTCGGTATGAATAATACGAATTTTATTTTTATAAATTGATTATCCATACCGGGCATTAATGGCCCGGTATGGATAGTCATATTTTTTTAATTTTTAAAATGGTTTCATTCTTCTCCATTTTTTTAATTTTTTAATTTTTAATTTTTTTAATTTTTAAAATAAAAAAATATGATTATCCATACCGGGCTGGTCACCCGCCCGGTATGGATAATCTGGGCTCGGGTAATTTACCCGAGCCTTCCCCTCATTTTCAACATTATCTTTCTCTCTCTATCCCTTTTTCTCACAACTTCTCTCTCTAAAAACCCTAGCCGCCCCTACCCAGTAGCGTCGCCGCTCCAGTTGCTGACCGACGTCGACGCCGACCGCCTCCGTTTTTTTACCGTCGCCGGTGAGTTCTCTCTTCTTCTTCTTCTTCTTTTCTTCTTGGTCTCATTCTTCTCCTTTTCGTAGCGTCGCCGCTCCAGTTGCTGACCGACGTCGTCGCTGACCGCCTCCGTTTTTTAACCGTCGCCGGTGAGTTCTCTCTTCTTCTTCTTCTTCTTCTTTTCTTCTTGGTCTCATTCTTCTCCTTTTCGTAGCGTCGCCGCTCCAGTTGCTGACCGACGTCGTCGCCGACCGCCTCCGTTTTTTGACCGTCGCCGGTGAGTTCTCTCTTCTTCTTCTTCTTCTTCTTTTCTTCTTGGTCTCATTCTTCTCCTTTTCGTAGCGTCGCCGCTCCAGTTGCTGACCGACGTCGTCGCCGATCGCCTCCGTTTTTTGACCGTCGCCGGTGAGTTCTCTCTTCTTCTTCTTCTTCTTCTTTTCTTCTCCTTTTCGTCTTCTTCTTCCGTCCACTGGACGGCCAGATTGCCGCCAGATCGTCGGCATGACTTTCTGTTATGTTTCGCAACATGGAGGGTGGTGTTAGATCTGGGTTGTGCTTTTTGTTGGTTGTCTTCTGTGCATGCATTGCTGGGCTTTCTGCAGAGAATTATCGCAGACCCAAGAACGTTTAGGTCGCTATTTGGGCCAAGTCGTCCGACACTACTTTGCTTCTCGAAGCTGGGTATGTCTAGCTCTGCTTTGATTGTATATTCACTTTTGTTGCTTATTTGTTTCTGTACTTTATTTGCTTACATATTTTTTTGATTTAGTGAGATTGGCTCAGCTATGAAAGGAAGATGGTTGTAATTGTGAATTGTAGTAGAGATGTGAAAGAAAAATGTAATAGAGAAGAACATCTTATAGGTTTTGCAAATATAGGGGTCTTGAGGAGTTGGAACAATGCATCTTTTTATACTTGTCTTGAAGGCTTTGACAATTATCAGAACCCGTAGTTGGTTAAGTACTTGGCACTTGCTTTGAAAAATCCCTAATGGACTGTGGGTAGCACACACAATTCTGCAGTAGCTTAATTTGTCTTCTGGCTCAAGTCTTTTTCATTTCTTCTGTTTATATATTTCATGCGCAAGCCTTTGATGTGGGTGGTTATAGTTTTAAGGATGAATGTTGTAAGTTTAGTTGTATCTGAAATATCATTAGAGTTTTATCATAAATCCTGGGGTGGTTCAATTGCTAACACTGGTCTTCAATCTAATGGACGGGATTGAGGTGTAAATTAGGCCTTAAAAAGCAGTTTTACCTTCCCTTTTTCCATCACATGACTTTAGTTATGATTCTTATGAAAACTTTTGTTTATGTACTTTTTTTTTTTATTATTGTGTATGACTTTCTGTTGGTTGTAATGTACCGTAATTGTCTATGTGGTGGCTGATAATTATTTTGAATACTCGTTATTAGGGAGATCAAGTGGAGATTGCACGCTTCATCAGGGAAGAAGTGAAGAAATTCATCAGGGAAGAAGTGAAGAAAGAAAGAGATGCAGAAATGCCTTGACAAAGTGCAACAGATTTACTCTGTAATTTACAATGCATATTAACATTGTTGATAACGTAATTTGTTTTAACATTTTACAATATACTTTAATTTTTTGTTATGTAATTTAAATGTTGTTTATATATTAAATTATATAAATTTTTATCATTTCTATACTATATTTGTTTTATTGTAATAAAAAAATTATATATTCTATAATTTATTTTTTTTAAAAAAATTTTACCAATATCCATACCGGGCATCTGCCCGGTATGGATATTGTTAATGTCACGGGTCAACCCGTGACGACCCGTGACATAAACAATATCCATACCGGGCGGATGGATAGCCCGGTCCAGTATCCATACCGGGCGCAACCACACCGGGTGGCCGCCCGGTATGGATAGTCAACCATACCGGGCATTGCCCGGTATGGTTGGCTCATTTTGTTGTAGTGATTTCACATTACAACTTCATACGTGCACTATTCTAGCCATAACTTCATCAATTTTTATCGGAATCGTTTCCTTCCAATTCTTATGGTTTGCTATGTCTCCAAGACATGTTTTGAGGTCTAGAATAGCCCCAAATAAGCTCAAAGGGTGTAGGTCACTGGAGCTATAAGCCCCTATATTCGACTTCAAGCTTCTTAGCGTTAGAACCTAAGTTAAGGACTGAAAAGATTAAAATTCATCACCGTCGTCCTTATGAATGTCATTAGAATGCTAGTAAATGATATTAATATTAAAAAAAATCAATGAAGGGCAAAATGGTATTTTATAGATAAGAGATGTCTATAGGTGGCAAAGTTGTGTTTATTTCAATTATGAGAGTTAAATTTCTAATTATATGAGTAATTTCATTAAATATTTAAAAACCAAGTAAAATTAGTAGTGAAATAAGTTGAAGAAGGGCATTATAGTAAATGATTTCCATTAAACACTACATATACATGAGTGTGATGGTGTTGGCACTCGGACATTGAAAAAAACTGAGAGCAAAAATAAAAGATATTGAAACAAGAGAGTGAGAGAGAGGGACAGCTCGCTGGTTTGCTTGTGGGTGCAGTTCGGTGCAACGGCTTGGAAGGACTGCCTTGTTGCTATTGTTAGTGCTGTGAGTAGGCACTGTTTGCAGTGGTGCTGTATGTGAGGGGCTGTTGCTGGTGGCGCTGAACTGACTGTGCAGTTCGGTGTTTTGGTTGACGGTGGCTGCAGTTTGGTGGACGCCGGTTCTGGTGAGTGCTGTGTCATCGTTTGGTATTGGCGACAGTGTAGTTTGCGGTGTGGGGTGGTCCTGGTCTGGCGGCGCTGATTCTTTTTCTGCTGTTGACCAAGCTGAAACGGCTATCTCACACCATTGCTCACAAAGTGTTTGATTTAATGCTCGATCGATCAAAATCTGCAGGTTTTTGGCAGCCAATATTCTGCAGTTTTTGTAGATTTTTGGAGGCATCTTTGGGCGTGAAATTGAGAGTTTGAACGAGGGGTACGAGGGATAGTTTACTATAGAAAAAGCAGCCCCTAAAACTAGCCTATAACAGCCCATATTCTGCAGTATTTTGGTAGTTCTTCAAGCTGATTTGAAATCGGTTCTATAGCAGCCTTCTTGCTCTATCACAGCTTTTGTAGGCCTTTGATGTGAAGAGTGAAGGCTAGATTCGAGCCAAAAATCAGCATCAAAATCAACCCTCAACACTAGGTCATAACAGCCTTCAGAGAGGAGGACGAGGATTTAGAGCCACTACCTGCCACATCCAACTTTTGAGGTTTTGATCGTTACATGCAACATCCATGCGACATTAGTAGGTGACGAGTAAGCAAGTGGAGCACAGGGAGGCCGTTGAAGCTATTAGCAAGCCGTGAGCCAAGGTAAGTATTACATCCACTTACACTTCTGTATTGTATTTTGCAATTGTAGTTTATTATTGTTAAAATGATTTACGAAATGACTTTCAAAATATAAGCCTTCTTTGTGAAAAGGATCCTTAAATGGGATTTAGAAATGAAAATCGAGAACAAATCGTTTTCGCAAGAATCGAGTTTAAAAGTTACCATTAAAAGTTTCGAAAGAAGAGTTGATTTGTACATATTACACTTATTAGAAAAGAGATTTTTAAAACCATGTGTATACCCTCAAGATTATAAGATAGTTTGCGTTATGTGGCGATGTAGAAATTCCGGTCATAGTTGCTCAGATTAATAGATTATCTAGCACTACGTTTACGACGTAGAAAATTCCGTACGTAATCACATAGATTTATAGCTTATTGCATTACGGATTGCGATGCAGAGAATTCTGCACGTAATTGCAAAAGTTATAGAGTTTAGCACTACAATATGCGATGCAGGAAATTTCGTATGTAGTTGCTTAGATCTGAGATTGTTTCACACTACGCTTGCGTTGCAGCAAATTCCACACGTAGTGGTCAAGATATCTCAACAGCGTCACAGTTGGTGTTAGTTGAAAACCGCAATGTGACATACCACATTGAGCATGGTCAAAATATAGAGGGGTACACATGGTGCTTTTAGAAAGAAAAGTTTTGAAAATTGAAATATTTGGATACTTAAATAAATCTATGATTAGTTATTTGATTTTTTTATGTTGCCTTTATATGATTGAACTAACGATTCTATTTTTGTGTAGTGTGTGCATTTTGTTAGGTGCTATTACAGGTGATTGGATATTAAGAAAATCGTCATCAGAAATATAGGTGGGCATCACCTTGCGGATGCTTTTTATGGATAATAAATGCACATTATTTTGTTGTAAACAAACGTCCAAATGATTGCATATTTTGAAACCATTGTTGGAAACTTGTATCATAATGCATTTTGGTATCTATATATATAGTTGTAAACTTATTACAAGAGTAATGTATTGCATGTGATGTGGTCTTTGATGGTTATGGTATGAAATGAATGTTTGTGGAAATATAAGAAGTTGGGTGGTGATTGAAAATAGTTAGAAGTGTGTTTTCTTTGCAAGTAAAAATTTGGGAACCTTAAAAATGCAGTTGTTATGCTGTCGAATTTTTATTAAAAATATTCTTAAATCAAATGCGAAAAATTCACACCAACCCAACTATTTTTAAAAGAAGTAAAATCATTAAATTTCAAAATAGAGTAAACAGGCAAGCTTAAGGGGTTCACTCATTGAGTCTCTTTTACCCAGTTAGTAGGGTCAAAAAGGTTCACGGGAGCGCCCGACAAGACTCTCTAGATAAGAGTTAAAGAGAATCTGGTTCGGGTCCCGTCAATAGCCTCTTCATCAAGCTCGGGATTTTCAACTTAACTCTGTGATTCTCCTTTTGAAATTCTAATCATTCTACATGCTTTACTAGGCTCTTATATGCATTTATATATGCTCATTTGCATCAAGACTCAAGGGATTACACATCCCCCTTAGTGACCGAACTCACCATGGACATACATAACATTCTTTTCTTTTAAATTTTCTCAGTATTCTAGCTTAGAGATTCTCTTAGGGAATTTCATCAAGCACATAATCTACCCTTAAATTCACTTTGAGCAATAATTAAATTACAAGTTAGAATTCTCTCATAAACCCTAACATATCACTTTTGCATCATTACTTGCAAGTCTAAACTTCATTTGCTCATATTTAGTGTTCTACACCTACTTTAACATCAAAAACTTCCATCACAATCACACATAATTCATACCAATCACCACACACTTTAACCATTCATTCACATCAATTTTAATAGCAAAAAGATGATATCTTATCTTAATTGTGCTTAGGGTTTGCTATCCTAGTCTTGAATCAACTAAAAAGATAAGTTGGAAGCTTGAGAAAGGATGAAAAATGACTTGATCTCCTCCTTTTTAAGTTGGCATCACACACACCCCTTTTGCTATCTCATCTCACGGTATTTGCTTCTTGTTTTCTAAAAATTTTTTCTAAGTGTCAATAATATATATAAGTAACTTTTGCAAAAATGACAATGATGTCCTCTTTTTTTTTACATTGTCGTCCACGCTCTTTTGTTTACTATCTTTTGTTTTAAAAATTTCCTAAGTGTTGGAAACAACACTTCTATATATATATATCCCTCAAGTGAGCAATTTACCAATTTACCCTTCATTTATATTTTTTCATCATCTCAAGTTAAATTAACATCTAATTTCTATCAACATTTCACTATTACTTGTAAAGATAATAATGACAACATTTATCATCTTCATCTCATAACTTAGTTTCTGACACTAGGAAGTTCAGAATTAAGAATAGAGGCTTATAACCTAAGATATAAGTAAAATGGGCCTATCAGCACAGGTTCTTATAAGTTTTTGTAGGGTAAAAATCTTTTAAAAACAGCCGTTGTGTTGCCGGATTTTTATAAACCTTATTTTGCTTTTGTTAATTTAAAAAGAAAAAGTTCTCATACATTTCCGCATTGAAAGAATTTCTGAAGAGTTTTAAAAAATTTTCAATAAAGAAAAAGGGTTTAGCTTCATGGCAATCTTCCAGTTGAAGCAGATTTCGACTGGAAAGTTACCGTAGAATTGCCGGGCGAGTTTCCTAGCTGTATAAGGAAAAGGGGCCCATCATGGTATATAGTGATTTTTGTATATGTAACACTAAAATCCAAAGTAAATAAATAATACTTATCTATTACTTTAATGTATTAAAATTCCTTTTAAAGACTTAAGTTTTGTAAAGATTTAAATCTAAATATCATATTCCAATTTAAATTTAAAAACTTCGTCTATTCTCTCAAAGCCTTATCAAGTAAAGTATATAGAATGTAAAGTGAGTAGCTGACAAATAAATTCCAATTCTTGTTTAATGCCTTGGTGCAAGAAAGCATAAAATTACTTGTCTTAATTAAATATATAATTTCACTAAGTTAATAAGAGAAGCATCTTCCTAGCTCACACCCCTCCTTTCCAATGAGAGTTGGTCTAGTATCATGCCAATGTTTGGGGTTTAAGGTTGTTGTAAACTTAAGAATGTGCTTGGTATATTCTCCATTTCTCTTTTTTTTTTTTTTTTTTTTTTTTTTTTTTAAAGTAAGTTTGTTAGATTTTTAAATTACCTCTATTTGTAAAAAGTCTACTTATAATAAATCCATTAGAAATAGAGCTTTTGAAAAAAAAATTATAATTATTTGGTTAGTAATTAAAATAACACTTTACATAATTAGATTATTTGGTTCTATCATCTCAAAGATTTATTGAAATATGATATTACAGCTCTAAAATAAATTAAACTTAAATAATAAGGATGAAAAATTATATATATCAATTAAAATTTTTCTGTATGTTTAGAGCAGGTAAAATGGCCTACTTGTGGAGAACAAAGAATGAAGAACATTATACTTTCAAAGGTTTTATTTAATAATGTATTTCATAAATATCAATTATAAAAAAATAAGGATATTTAAGTTAGATACATTTTTTTGAAGAGTTTATTTTGAAAAGTTCCTTCCAGTGAGCTTTTGTGTATTGGAGATTTAATCTCTACAAAGCTTTACTACATTACAAAAATCATTTTCAAAAGTTCAACCAAATAACTTTAAGAAACTTAAATAGAGGATAGAAAGCTCAACCAAACATGCATAGTACCAAATGGAGAGCTCTTTAAAAAATCGTTATTTTTCATTAAACATAGGGAAAAATCTAAAATAACAAGACCCTTCCTGAATCCCTCCTCTGGACCCGTGAAAGACCCCGTAGCACCCAGATAGAATTCTAACGAACTCTAACTTTGGCCCGAAGAAATCCTATCAGAGCACCGAGACTCATTTTAAACTTATTTTCTAAACATTTTCTTGGTGGTAGAGGTAAAAATGTTTCATTTTTCTGATGAAAATCCTGCAGCATGCCCGCTGTTTATTGAACTATGTTACCCTGCAATTTGAAAAGCAATTTAAATACACTTCTATGGCACACAATCTCCATTATCAAGGGCCTCTGGCCTTCATCCAAAATCAATCATAACACAATTAATCACATTTGTGAAATCGATGGAAATCTAGATTTTTCTTTTCAAAATATTTTCATGAAATGTGTATCCAATACCTGATATTGACGATTACAAATTTACAATATGATTTATATACAATACATACGTGACAAAAGTATGAGCTATACAATGGGGAATAGTCGTCCGTCAATTAACCTACGCATCAGTCTAAGCCTTGTCTGCTGGATAACTCGCTCCTACACCTGAGGGAACATTTTCAAGAAACACATGGGAAACACACAGTAAGTATAACTCAGTGAGATAAACATTAAATAGCTTCATGAATTAAAGTATTTCTAAAATACTTTTTAATATTTCATAGAAAAACTGTTTTCGAACACATTTGACTTTCTTTCGAAAACTTTTTCATTTCTCGCCTTGATGGTAACTTAGTTCTACTCCTATCGTGGCAGCATAAAATCTCTAGCTAACCACTAGGAATTAAAGAATCTACCTTGTATAGTCGTCGATGCGCGAACTCTAGGCACGCATTACCCCTACGTAATCGGTCTGAACTACACTACCTTATACGTGCAGAGGGTGACTCAACTAACTCTCTCTCTCTCTGGAATCGTTTGGACTTCTCTCTCAGTTAGTGACTCTCTCACATCTACCGTGCACGCATAAAGTACTCCACTGGGCATTTAACTGGGGTTAGGATAAACCATCAGCGTAATAAAATACTTTTCTCGATATTCTCATTAAACTCGTTTTTAAGGAAAAGCCTAAAAACTTTAAATTCTCATAAATTCTTTACATGAATGCATTTTCAATTTAACAAGTCATATAATAGTATCTAAAAATATTACAATATATAAATCAATTACATAATGAAATAAGTGCATGTAACATTAAAATGAACTTTAAAACAACTACACTTGGGAAAGTAGATTTCTACTCACGAAGCGCTTCAGATCAAAAGCGAACCTCTTCCGACCTCTTCCGATACGCTCCGCTTTCACCTTAAAACATCCAATACTCATTTAGAATTACTTGAATCATTAACACAAAGCCATAAATGACTAAAAACTCAACTAACTCTATTAACTTCACTTTACACCTGAACCTTCGCAACTAAGTTTTAACTTATTAGAGGCTTTCAAATTCTGATTTCTTTGTACAAGCTGTATTTATTATCACCTAGGGACTCTGCGGAATGCTTAAAATGGTCAACGGAAGCCCAGAATGCTAAATCATTGTTTTTGACCCCCTAAAATCGAGACTAAATTAAGCCCATTCTGAGCGATTTTCTTTGCTCCATTTTCACTCAAATCATCTTCCTAACTCGCACTTAAGTGACCCGTAAAACGGTTTTGAAAAATTCTAAGTATCGTAGGTCGAAACCTATGAAAAATATCTATTTTTCAATATTTTTTGCTCACATTTAGGCATCCTATATGCGACGATTTCATTTCTTTCGTATCTATGGTTCTTTTACTCAATTACAACCGAATGCATTCATTTTATGCATCAAATAATGCATTTGCACTGCCAACTCACTTTACGATTACATAGGTGCACTATTTAAGTCATAACTTACTTAATTTTTATCAGAATCGATCCTTTCCAATTTCTATGACACTTAGGCATATTTTGAGGTCTAAAACAACCTCAATTAAGCTCAAAATTCCCACTTAACTTTAGATTTTAACTTTTTCAACTCTATCACTTCTCATAGGTTTCTTAACATCTAAAATACATGGATTAAGTCTCAAATGGATGAAAACAAAATGGGTTACATAAACCCTAAGCTTGGCCGAAAATCATCAACAAAGATTCATCATCCTTTTTTTAGTGTCCAACATAAAAAATCACATTAAACTCATCACCAATCAATGAAGTTTCAATCTCTAATCTCAAAACAAACATTAAAGTAAACTTAGAAATGGGTATAACCCACCCTCAACTAGATTCTAGAGCAAGAAACTTACTTCTTTAGACTTCAAATTCACTTGATTTTTGACTCCTAAGCCTTGGTTGATGACAAGATGAAATTTGGTGATAAATTGCTAGAAGAAAATTGCTTGAAAAGCTTTGATTTCCTCTCTTGCTTGGGCGATAGCTCTCTCCCTCACACTCTTGATTTTCAACGTGAAGAAAAGAATGAACGATTGACATGAATTCAACTTTATATAATGGTGCCAATTTGCTAAAAGGTCCCTTTTGAAAATCACCAAAATAACCCTTAAACTTTGCTTAATATTGTCTTGACCCATAACTAGATAAACTCGAATCTAATTGGTCAATTTGTCATCACTTTAGTCCACTTATTTCATCAACCAATCAATAGATGACATGTGGCACAACCATAGCTACTACTTTTAAAAATCACTTATCTCATTTCTTATTGGCTAAATAAATATCTTTTATTTTATTCCGTGAGCCCACCTCGCTTGATTAATACATAAATCACTCGTAATCACTTTGTATTCGTATCAGGGTCAACCAAACGACATCCGACTTCCGATACGAAAAATAATAAACATCAAATAATACTATTGAAGGCCTACGATTCGACCATAACTCAATTCGAAGATTTATAATACCAGAAAATAATAAATCTGGGTGAGAGCTTGCAATTCCTCCCCTCCTTAAAATAAATTTCGTCATCGAAATTTAAATAACATACTTGAATCAAAATAAGGAGGGTACTGTCTCCGCATCTGCTCCTCAGGCTCCCACGTAGCCTCTTTAACTGAATGATTCCTCCACAAAACTTTTACCAATGGAATAGTCTTGCTGTAAAAAACCTGATCCCTACTGTTTATGTCATGACCCGGGCCCTGGACCGTGGCAAAATCGTAAATATTAACAAATAAAAATTTTCAATTTTTAATAATATAAAGAAAATTTTCCTATTTTGGGTACTCCAGAGCATCAAAATAAAACAATGTGAACGATGAAACGAAAATATTTAAAAACACTCTAAATTAATCTCGGTGGGGACCATTCCCACAGATATGTAAACACCTACTAGAAATCATAGATTCTAAGTAAATAATAAAATCATAAACACTTAGTCGTGCAATCAACTTATCATAATTAAGCATTCACATTCATTTAGAATCTCAAATGAAATTTCAACATTCTAGTGTTCTTAACACAATGTCTTAAATACATCGAATGCAAGTCCCTTAAATGAGTTGCAAGGACATTCAATTCCAAATATCAAACTTGAATGAAATAAACTAAATATCCATATCACGGACATAATCCTTGATTTCCTTGGTTCTCTACCTAATCCGCCTGATGGCCACCTAAATCACCCTGCACATTTCCTGGAAGGGGAAAAATAAAGTAGGGGTGAGCTAGTGCTCAGTAGGATTTCATTCACGATAAGGTTTTGGAAACCGCTTTCTAAAAGCATTATTAAAACTCTACATGCTTAACTGTTTAATAAATTCAATAAACCATTTCATAAAATATATAGGCTACTAGAATAGTCATACAACATTTAAGTGTTTATATCAAGTCATGTTATTTTCAAAACAAGGTAAATCTAGTCCCCTAGTTATATACCCGGTGGTCTACAGTTTTCAGTAAATTATTTTGAATAAGGAAAACAATATTTGGCACACCGTGACCCTGGTAGCCATACTAGAAAATACCTTGCGCAATAACCCGCACAGTAACCCCGACATAAAGTCGTATCATATGAATAGCAGAAAATATAGTGACCCTAGTAGCCATACCAGAAAATACCCTGCGCAGTAACCCGCGCAGTAACCCCGACATAAAGTCGTATCATATGAATAGCTATTGATAGCATTACATAATGACTAGGACGGTGGATTTTTACCTTATTTAAGTTAACAAAACGATTCAGATGAGTTACCATGCAATCAATGCAATATATATATAATTCAATATCTTGGAAACTTTCCTTTTTATTTATAAAGTTTCGGCAGCATAACGGCTACTAATTCAATAAACCAAAATTTATAAACCTGTCATAAAACCATAAATTTTCACCAAACAAACAACAAAATACTTCCAAAAGCAATCCACAATATATATCCGCATATAATCAACATATTTTCAAAATTATACATATATATTTTAAATAAACTCCATTTTAACATAAAAATTACTAAAAGATCAGGATAGAACTCCTACCTCAATATAAGCTATTGATCACTCCAAAAACCTCGTTCCTAAAGTAATTATCGCCGTTCCGGATCGAATCTACACGGTAATGCAATATAAATAATTTTTAACATGGTTGCCCTATAGGGAAAATACCTATAAAAATGGATTATACACTTAAAAACGAGTTCGTAGACGCGTCCGGAACTAAATTTCAAGTTCGGGAGGTCTTCGCCATATGTGGCGGTCGACGATGACTTTTCGATGGCGGATTCCAGCAACCACGGTGGTGGGATGTGCGGCTAGGTGGGTTTTTTTATTCTCGACACACTTGTCACGAAAATGGGGTTGGTCAGAATCGAAATCGCCTACTTTCGCTGGATCTAGTAAAATAAAAGTTGGTTAATGGTAGACCTTCCTCTGTTGAAACGAATACCCAAACGATGATAAAACTTGTCAAAATTGATGCCTATGGAATCTACGTCACACGAGCTTTTGAACGGTACCAAATTTGGCCAAAACGGAGGTCGGACGAGGTTGGAATGACGAGTCAAAGTCGAGCTCGCGAAAATGGAGCGGCTGGAGAGAAAATGAGGAGAGAGAGAGAGAGCTGGTTGGCTGGAGGTTGAAGAAGGGTGATGCAATCCGACCAAATTACAATTTGGTCCCCTCAACTATTTAAAAATTACAATTTTAATCTAAAGCTTTAGAAGTCTAACTTTTTGACTCTTACACTTTTACACAAATTTTCATAATATTTTCAATTTCACCCTTTATAAAATTTAAGATTTTACAGTTTAAGATCTGAAATGGACTCTCTTTAAAGGTCAAGTTCTCTTTCAATTCCACTGGCTGCTCAGTCAATACATGTGAAGGATCTGGCATGTACTTACGGAGTATCGAGACATGGAATACATTATGAATCCTGGACAATTTTGACGGAAGCTCCATACGATAAGCCACGTCTCCAACTTTACCGATCACCTCAAAAGGACCAATATATCGCAGACTAAGCTTTCCACGTCTACCAAATCTGATGATCCCTTTCCACGGTGATATCTTTAGAAATACTTTATCCCCTAACTGAAACTCCAAATCTCGTCTTCTATTATCTGCATAACATTTCTAATAATCCTGGACGATCTTTAATTTTTCCCGAATAATCTTGATCTTATCTGTAGTCATATGTACTAGTTTAGGTCTCAGAAATTTCCTTTCGCCCACTTCATCCCAGCATACTAGTGTCCTGCATTGCCTCCCATAAAGAGCCTTATAAGGTGTCATACCGATACTAGCCTGATAACTATTATTATAAGCAAACTCAATCAACGGAAAATAAGAATCCTAACTACCTCCAAATTCCATCACACAGGATCTTAACATATCCTCTAGAGTCTGAATGGTATGCTGGGACTGTTCGTCCATTTGAAGATGAAATGCTGTGCTGAAGTGTAATCGAGTGCCTAAAGCTCTCTGCAGACTAGGCCAAAACTTGGATGTAAATCTAAGATCCATGCAACTTGACAATCTCATTAACATATAAACCAGCCAATCTGTTTAGGGAATAAGTACTACGAGTCGATCAACTATTACCTAAATACTATTATGCCCACTTTGACTGCGGGGAAAATCAACCATGAAATCTATGGTGATATGTTCTCATTTTCACTCTGGAATAGGGAAAGGCTGAGATAAACCTGCTGGTCTCTGATGTTTTGTTTTAACTTGCTGGCATATCAAACATCTAGATACATACTCAGCTATCTCCCTCTTCATACCTTTCCATAAGTAGTGCTCTCTCAAGGTATGGTACATCTTCGTACTCCCCGGATGTATAGCATATGCAAACGAATGGGCTTCATCAAGAATCTCTTTCTTAAGATCTACCAAGTCTAGAACACATAATCTTTGACCCATCATCAGTGTACCATCTAGGGGTGGCAATTTAGAACCCGACACGACGGGTCGACACGAAACCGACACGATAATTACCGGTTAGGGTTAAGTGTAAACGGGTTGGGTAAATTAATGGGTCAATCCGTTTAACCCGTTAACTAATCGTGTCGGGTTCGTGTTGGGTTAATCGTGTCACGGGTTGACCCGTTAAGTGAGGGTAAAAATATAATTTGATATTAGAGGGGCATTCATGTAATTTTAATTAGAGGTATATATAGTCTTCATTCGTCCAAACCCTACACTACACTGCCTACACATTTGTTACAAACTTACAGCCGCCGCCTCTTCCACTCCACCAGTTCACTGTCCACCTCGACAGCCACCACAGCTACCACCGCCACGCGTTTCGTGTCGCCGCAGCTCCCATCGCCACCGGGCCTCATCTCCTTTCTCACCCATTGTCTTCTTCGGTAGCCGCCACGTGTCTCCTTCTGTCGTCATCGCATCTCCTTCCGTCGATCATCTCCTTCGGGTCGTTGCCTAGTCGATCTCCTTCAGTCGCTGCGCCGCATCTCATTTGCACGTCGATCTCCTTCAGTCGCTGCCACGGTACACCCATCTCCTTTGGTCGCCGTGCCGTATCTCCGTCGTCACCCAGCCACGCCGCACCCCACACCATTTCTTCATCTCGGACGCGGTTCATCAACTTCGTCACCCAGCTGCGTTGGTATGTAGATTTGTTTTAGATTTTTTATTTTTGATATTGATAGTTGAAACTGTTAGTATTTATTTATGTGTTAGAATATTTGAATAATGTGATTTTTGATGCATTACACCACTGATAAACATTGCCATGGGAAAAAGGTAAAGAAAAGTTGTGGGCAATATTATGTGTTGCATTTTTGTGTACATAAAACTTAAAAGTTGCGACTCAGTGTTGTCAAATTAGTGGCCAAGGCCAACATAGTGTGTAGTAGATTGAGATGAAATTTCGATTCTCTTTCCATCAAATACAACAAAATCAGGACATGAAAGGGTGTGGGTTCTGCATTGTGATTTAGGGGAACTCTTCGCTTGTGATCATCCTTTGTTGGTGATATAAACCTGAACCTCGAACCATTTTTGGATTCTCAAAGCTTTGATATTTTTGGTTGAGTAAATCCTATTAATAGTTTTATATTATATTATGTGAATATTTTAAATGATTGTTTATTTATATCACATAATATAATATAAGATATATTTTTTTTGTCTGAACAGTAAAGGGAGAAAAAATATATATAGTTATTGTAACATTATAAAACTAACTTTAAAATGTTATAATAATGAAATTTACTTTTGTAAAGTTATAAAATCAATAGTTATGATCTTTTTAAGAATATCCTGATAAAAGAATTATTAGGCTCAACATTTATATTTGCACACTGAAATGTTAAGAATAATTTGTTAGGATAACTTTTTCACCTTAATAATTACATTTTATGTTATATTGTATGATAATATAATTATCACTATTTTGGATTTGTGGTTTTAAACCAACAGTGTGATGACATTCTACTACAAAATGTGTCAACAATTAAAATGTGTCAAAATGAATCTATCTCATCACAAATTGTCATGTAGTGGTAAAAGTTTATTGGTTTTGATAAAATATTTGTTAAAATATTTTTTTCATGTATAAATGTATAATTTACTAATTAGCTAACTTTTAATTATTATCTTTTAGTAGGTTTAGTTTGGTAGATGCAATCAACACTTTAGTTTGGTGGGTGCAATCAACACTTGATATTGTTATTCTATTAGAAAGGACTACATTTGTAGATCTTTTATGTGTTTTTTTTTTTTAAATATAAAGGACTATATTTGTAAATATGTTTTTATAATTATCTTTGTGAATATTTGTATTTTTATGGTTTGAATTGTATTTGTGAATGATTATATTTGTAGATTATTGTATCGTATTTGTGGATGATTATATTAAAATTTAAATGTATTAATTATTGTTAAACGGGTTGATAACGGGTCATAAAACGGGTTGATAACGTGTCAGTTAAATGGGTTGATAACGTGTCGGTTAAATGAATCATTAACGTGTCGGTTAAACGGGTCATTAACGTGTTGGGTAAATGGGTCATTAACAGGTTGATAAACAACCCGTAAATAAACGGATTAATCGGGTCGTTTTCGTGTCAACCCGTTAGTAATTGTGTCGTGTTCGTGTTGAAGGGGTTCAACCCGTTTAGTTATCGTGTTGTGTTCGGGTCGTATCAAAAATTATCGTGTCGTGTTCGGGTGGTGTCCAACCCAACCCTCCAACCCGGATTGCCACCCCTAGTACCATCCTCTCTCACTGAGAAATCCTGGCCTCTGCCTAACTCAACCTCCTGACGAATCCTAATCAACCGAGGATCCTGACCCTACAACTCTCGGACCTGATCTACAAGTACCGGTCGGACCTGAAATGTAGCTAGCAGTGCACCTAACTCTAAAGTCTCCAAATGAACTCCTAAGAATCTCATAAATCTCAACAATGAAAGGTACCCTGCCCTCAAATGAGCCATAAAACTACTGAGCTGTCGACTCAAAGCATCAGCCACCACATTAGCTTTCCCTAGATGGTACCGAATGGAGCAATCATAATCCTTGATCAGCTCTAACCACCTTCTCTATCTCATATTCAATTCTTTCTAATTAAGCAAATACTTGAGGCTTTTGTGGTTTGTAAATATCTTGCAAGAAACCCCATACAGGTAATGTCTCCAGATTCTTAGTGCAAATACCATTGCAGCTAACTCCAGATCATGCATAGGGTAATTCTGCTCGTGCTTCTTCAATTGTCTAGATGCGTAAGCTATTACTTTCCCATACTGCATCAAAACACACCCTAGACCCAGTCTGGAATCATCACTATACACCACGAAGCCCTCTACTCAGGAAGGAAGTGTAAGAACGGGAGCTGTGGTTCTATCGACAATCTGGCTCAACTAATAAAGCTCTCAGAAATAAAAGAGTGAGCAGCTCCCAGATCTATTAACACATAATTATCATAACCAGAGAGTGAAACTGCATTCTAACAACCTAGGGTGTCGCTTCTGCCTCATGTTGGGTAACAGCAAAAACCCTAGCCTGAACTAGAGGTCTTCCTGGCTAGCCTCTGAATAGGGTACCTCCACCCATACCTCTGCTTGGCTGACTAGGGGTCCCTGGTCTTCTCCCTTGTGGACCTCCCCTGCCTCGCGACTGCCCTCTGCTAGGTTGAATTGGAGTCGCTGGTCTCGACTCATTACTCTTTGCAGTAGTCCTCTACAGGCAATCTCTCTTCAGGTGTCCCTCTTGACCACAGTAATAACACCCAGAACGGCCAAAATGACACTATCCCCGATGGAATCTCCCATAAGTCGCACAATGGGGTACCTTTCTCAGACTTCTACCTTGACCCTAGGAACCTGACAGCGGCCTCAACGAACCCTGACTGGAAGTGGCCCCCTGACTCTGCGGCCTCACTGATGGTCCTCCAAACTTGCTTCTAGTCTTGGGGGTCCTACTAGGTCCCCCTGTCTGCCATCTTTGGCTCGACCCCCTCTTCTGTTGTTGTTGCCCCCTCTCTGCCTGAACAATCCTCTCTACCCTCAAGGCTGCCTCTACTAATCTCCCATACTCTCTATACTCGGTAGCAGCTACATATGCTTTGATTCTGAAGTTTAGGCCTGCAAGAATTTAAGACACTTGTTGGCTTCATCGTCAACAATGAATGGTGCCACCCTAGATAACTCTATGAACTTTTTTTCATACTCTTCTACCGTCATATTACCCTGAATCAGATGGTAGAACTCCTCAATCTTCGCATCTCTGTATGCTTTGGGGTAGAACTTCTCATTGAAATATTCTTTAAACTGCTCCCATGTGAGTGGAGTAGTCACTCTCCTCCTCACAAAATCCCACCAATCTCTAGCGGAAGCTCGAAGGAGAAATGAAGCAATAGATACCCTCTGCTGATCCTCGCATTCCATCTGCTCTAGAACCTTCTCTGTACTCTCTAACCACTCTAGAGCTACATCTGGGCCTCCTGTCCAATCAAAATCGTCGGCACCTAACTTTCGTGCTCTCTCTACGATGGCGCTTGGTGCACGAGGTCTCATACCTTGCATAATCTAGGCTAGTATCTCAATAGGATCAACTGCTGGCACTACTACTGGTGGCTCTAGCTGCACCCCAGGCTGAGGGTCATTTACGAACTCATGAATAGGCTCTTCAACCTCTAGTGGAGCAGAAGGAGTAGGTGGAGTCTCAGCGGCAGCTCTGCGCGCACGAGGACGACTAGCTAGATGCATAGCTCTATTACAACCAAAACGATGAATGTCATGCAATGTTTTATAACTCAATGAAATAAAATGCATACATAACTCTCGGATGCACCATTTTCAAAAATTTTCAAAACAACTTTAAACCAAAAGCTCTGATACCAAATTGACAGAACCCTTCCCGAATCCCTCCTCTAGACCCGTGAAAGACCCCGTAGTACCGCGACAGAATTCCAATGAACCCTAACTCTGGCCTGAAGAAATCCTGTCAGAGCATCGAGACTCATTTTAAATTTATTTTCTAAACATTTTTTTGGTGGTAGAGGTAAAAATTTTTCATTTTTATAATAAAAATCCGGCAGCATGTCGACTGTTTATTGAACTTTGCCACCCTGCAATTTGAAAAACAATTTAAATACACTTCTATGGCACACAATCTCCATTACCAAGGGCCTTTGGCTCTCATCCAAAATCAATCACAACATAGTTAATCACATTTGTGAAATTGATGGAAATCTGAATTTTTCTTTTCAAAACATTTTCATGAAACGTGCATCCAACAACAGATATTGACGATTATAAATTTACAATATGATTTATATACAACACATGCATGACAAAAGTATGAGCTATACAATGGGGAATAATCGGACGTCAGTCAACCCACGCGTCAGTCTGAGTCTCGTCTGTTGGACGACTCGCTTTTGTACCTGAGGGAACATTTTTAAGAAACACATGGAAAACAAATAGTAAGTATAACACAGTGAGATAAATATTAAACAGTTGCATGAACTAAAGTATATTTTTGAAATACTTTTTAATATTTCATAGAAAAACTGTTTTCGAACTCATTCGACTTTCTTTCCAAAACTTTCTCATTTCTCGTCTTGATGGTAACCCAGGGAAACTACTCCTGTCGTGGTAGCATAAAATCTCTAGCTAACCACTTTGAATTAAGGAATCTATCCTGTGTAGTCACCGATGAGCGAACTCTGGGCATGCGTTACCCCTACGCAATTGGTTTGAACTACACTACTATATACAAGCAGAGGGTAACTCAACTGACTCTCTCTCTCTCTCTGTGGAATCGTTCGGACTTCTCTCTCAGTTAGTGACTCTCTTACATCTACCGTGCACGCATAGAGTACTCCACTGGGCATTTAACTGGGGCTAAAGTAAACCATCAATGTAATAAAATATTTTTCTCGATATTCTCATTTAAACTCGTTTTTAAGGCAAAAAGCCTAAAAACTTTAAGTTCTCATAAATTCTTTACATGAATGCATTTTCTATTTAACCAATCATATAATAGTATCTAAAAATATTACAATATATAAATCAATTACATAATGAAATAAGTGCATGTAACATTAAAATGAACTTTAAAACAAATACACTTGGGAAAATGGATTTCTACTCACGAAGTGCTTCCCGATCAAAAGCGAACATTCTCCGAACTCCTCCGATACATTCCGCTTTCACCCTAAAACATCTAATACTCATTTAGAATTACTTGAATCATTAATATAAAGCTAGAAATCACTAAAAACTCAACTAACTCTATTAACTCCAACTTATGCCTAAACCTTTGAAACTAAGTTTTAACTTATCAGAGACTTTCCAATTCCGATTTCTTTCCAGAAGCCATATTTATTATCACCTAGGGACTCTTCAGAATAATTAAAATGGTCACTAGAAGCCCAGAATGCAAAATCATTGTTTTTGACCCCCCTAAAATTGAGACTAAATTAAGCCCCTTCTAAGCGATTTTCTTCACTCTATTTTCACTCAAATCATCTTCCTAACTCACACTTACGTCATCTGTAAAACGGTTTCGAAAAATTCTAAGTATCGAGAATCGAAACCTATGAAAAAATCTATTTTTCAACATTTTTTATGCACATTTGTGGCATCCTACATACGATGATTTCATTTCTTTCGTATCTAAGGTTCTTTTACTCAATTACGACCAAATACATTCATTTTGTGCATCGAAGAATGCATTTGCACTGCCAACTCACTTTACGATTATATAGGTGTACTATTTAAGCCATAACTTACTTAATTTTTATCGAAATCGATCCCTTCCAATTTCTATGGTTTGCTATGACACTTAGGCATATTTTGAGGTCTAAAACAACCTCAATTAAGCTCAAATAGGTCAGGTCACTATAGAACCTTCATCTAGCTCGAAATTTCCACTTGACTCTACACTTGAACTTTTTCAACTCTATCACTTCTAATATGTTTCTTAGCATCTAAAATACATGGATTAAGTCTCAAATGGATGAAAACAAAATGGGTTACGTAAACCCTAAGCTTGGCCGAAAATCATCAACAAAGATTCATCATCTTTCTTTTAGTTTCCAACATCAAAAATCACATTAAACTCATCACTGATCAATGAAGTTTCAATCTCTAATCTCAAAACAAACTTTAAAGTAAACATAGAAATGGGTATAATCCACTCTCAACTAGATTCTAGAGTAAGAAACTTACTTCTTTAGACTTCAAATTCACTTTATTTTTGACTCTTAAGCCTTGGTTGATGACAAGATAAAATTTGGTGATAAATTGCTTGAAGAAAATTGCTTGAAAAGCTTTGATTACCTCTCTCGCTTGGAAGGCACCTCTCTCCCTCATACTCTCGGTTTTCAACATGAAGAAAAGAATGAATGAGTGACATGAATTCAAATTTATATAGTGGTGCCAATTTGCTAAATGGTCCGTCTTAAAAATCACCAAAATAACCCTCAAACTTTGCTTAATATTGTTTTGACCCATAACTATATAAACTTGAACCTAATTGGTCCATTTGCTATCACTTTAGTCCACTTATTTCATTAACCAATCAATAGATAACACGTGGCACAACCATAGTTGCTATTTTTAAAAGTCACTTATCTCATTCTTATTGGTTGAAATAAATATCTTTTACTTTATTCCGTGAGCTCACCTCGTTTGATTAATACATAAATCACTCTTAATCACTTTGTATTCGTACCGGGGTCAACCAAACGACATCCGACTTGTGATACAAAAATATAATAAATCTCAAATAACACTACTGGAGACCTACGATTCGACCGTAACTCAATTCAAAGATTTCTAATACCATAAAATAATAAATGTGGGTGAGGGCTTACATAAAATACTCTTGAAATGGAATATATTATCAGTTTCCCTAACTTTTGAAAATATTAACCAAAAAAACCCCCTACTATCAGTTCAAAAGCGGTTTCATCCAAAAAGTTTAATGGTTTTGTGATAAATCCATGAAAAGATGAAAATGCCCTTACTGCTTTGAAAAAATAAAAAATAAAATTTAAATACAATCATAATTAAATATAATTATTTAATATTTAATAACAAAAATAATTAAAACCAAAAAAATAAATTGAAGATTTGGCATTAAAGCAATATAATAATAACAAGCCAAAAAAACATAATAAAAAAGTGGAAGATCCCAGATCTTCAACAGGATTAACCCAAATTTCAATAAAAGCTAGAAAAAATCAAAAACCAAAAAACATAATAAATTGTAGTAAGTTTGTTTTGGTATTTTAGTATTTTTGTCACAAAACCACTAAAAATTTGGATGGAAATCGCTTTTGATTGACAGTAAGAGGTTTTTTTGCTAATATTTTGAAAAGTCAAGGTAAAATGATATTATCTCCATTTTGGGGATCTTTTAGACTTTTTTCCAATTTGTTTTTTGGAGTATGTTTGGTTAAGAACAAATTACAAATAAGCCACTCAGTTAAAACTTATTTACGGACAAACTCAACTTTATAGGTTTGTTACAATTTAGTTACCTACTGATAGTTTAGGTTAGTCAACAGTTTGTCAATTTCAATACATCCAAGGATATTTTTGTCTTTCAGCTATATTTTAAATTTTTTATAATTAAAAAATTATAATTTCTTTTTAATTAAAAAAATCAAAAACTTAATAAAAATTAAAAAGATTGTCTCTATCCAGATCATCCCTTACCAAGTTCATCTTCCTCATCCCTCTATCACCTAGTCCATAAATAACCTTTAACATCATCCATCCACCATCATCATAAATCTATCATCATAAGCACCATCATCATCATCACCAACCCATCACCATCATACTTCGCCCTCTTTCTCTCTTTCTCTTCTCTCACCTTCTATCTATCACCTCTGTATTCTGTCTCCCCATCTAGAAATTCGATTTTCCAAGTAAACCTAGAATTCTAGGTAGCACGTCAAATCATGGCTAAATTGCTTTAATGCCCTTATTGCATGGCAAAAGACTTATAATTTCTGGAAGTGGAAATAGTATTGTGTAATAATAATGCTCTAGAATAAAATTGATAGAGAACAAAGGGAAGCAAAATTATTGCTATCTTAGGATAAATGTTGAGGTACTAATATCAATATGCATAAAATACTCAAGAGTTTTACATTTCAGTTTTAGTAACACAACAACGTAATAGGAAAGATTTATGGCAATTTTTGCAGTTACAAGAGAACCTTGCTCTCCTATCACAATATAATTTAGAAAAGAGATAAACTACAACAACTTTAGAAAATATGTGGGGTCTGGGATTTGCCTATACTGGGTCCCTCGGGCTACCCCAGGTTTGCCCCTCTCACCCACTCACTAGGTACTGTTCCCTCCCCTAGGGACTTTCTTTCGCCTCCCCCACCTCTCGAACCTGGCACCAGGGGCTTAATACCAAATTCTTAGAGAAGTGGGTACCAATTGAGCTACTAGCTCAATTGGTACCCAGCTTGCAAGTTAAACACTCATATCCTTGAGGGTCAGAGGTTCGAGTGGCAGCTGGGGGAGGCGAAGTAAATCCCCTGACCAGGGACAGTACCTAGTGAGTGGGTGAGAGGGGCAAACCTGGGGTAGCCCGAGGGACCCAGTATAGGCAAATCCCAGACCCCACAATAAAAGGCGCCTTTTTATTGTGGGGTCTGGGATTTGCCTATACTGGGTCCCTCGGGCTACCCCAGGTTTGCCCCTCTCACCCACTCACTAGGTACTGTTCCCTCCCCTAGGGACTTTCTTTCGCCTCCCCCACCTCTCGAACCTGGCACCAGGGGCTTAATACCAAATTCTTAGAGAAGTGGGTACCAATTGAGCTAGTAGCTCAATTGGTACCCACTTCTCTAAGAATTTGGTATTAAGCCCCTGGTGCCAGGTTCGAGAGGTGGGGGAGGCGAAAGAAAGTCCCTAGGGGAGGGAACAGTACCTAGTGAGTGGGTGAGAGGGGCAAACCTGGGGTAGCCCGAAGGACCCAGTATAGGCAAATCCCAGACCCCACAAAATATGTCAGCATTACGTTTTACTTTATACTCTTAAATTCTGGGTTTCTAGATCATCAATCATAAAACCCTAAAACACCCCAAAATCGTTATAAGTCATCAAACCCAATCACCACCAAAATATCATCCCAATAACCCCAATCACCCTATCACCCCCTAAACACCCAAAACATACACCACTCAAACACTCACCCACTCACCCATAGAATCAGAGGCCCCTAGAAGTCACCCTCACCGCCACCCAACATTACCCCTAAACACCACCACATGACCACTAGCCAACAACATATCCTAAACACACCATCGAAGCTCCAGATTACAAGATTGTTTCATCATCAACCCCCAATATAACCATTGAAATCCACCCAATCAACACCAAATACCAATAAAACCAAATCACATAGATGTTAGAGAGAACAAAGAAATGGAGAGAAAGAGAGTAAAGGCACTGATCTTTTTTGCTAGAAAGAGGTCATCACTTCGTGTTAGCAACAAGAAATGATATAATGGCGAAGAGAGAAGAGTGAGGAAAGTAGCGGTCGAGAGAGGAGAATAGGGCCATGGGATTTGAGGCAGGTAGTTTATGGCAACATCGTCTGGGAGAGCTAATGGCAACAATACTGTCGACACTATCATTGGAAAGGTAGATGGAGAGATAGAAGCAGATAAGAGAGAGGTAGGACAAGAGAGAAGGAAGAAGATGGTTAAAAATATTTTAAATTTAATTTATTTAATTTTTTATTTGGTCAAATCAGTCAACATAGTTAGTTAGGGGTATTTTCATCTTTTTAACATTACAAAACTATTTGTCATCAAAACTAACAGACTTGAGTAACTGTGGGTTAGCATTTTGTAAAAAATGTATAAAGTTGATTCCCTCTACAAATAAGTTTGAACTAGGTAGTTAATTCGTAACTTACTCTTTGGTTAATATTAGGTTTTTCAAATATTTTGTTCAAATTTATGTTCAAATGATGTGGTATGTGAGTTGTAAAGATCTTATAAATCATAAGATAATGTGATAATTAGTTGGATTTTGACAACTTATATGTCAAATCATTTGGACATAAATTTTGATAAAATATTTGGAAAGCCTAATATTACTCTTTATAAAAGAAAAGTCTACTAATAGTAATTCCATTAAAAATAGAGCTTTTACAGTATATATATATATATATATATATAATATTGTTTGATTGGTAATTAAAATAACACTTAGATAGGATTAGATTATTTGGTTCTATCATCTCAAAAGATCTATTGAAATAGGATATTACTAAAAATGGCATATTATTTATTCACTCTAAAACAAATTAAACTTAAAATAATATTAAACATGCCAATTGAAATTTCACTATATGTTTAGAGCTGGAAAAATGGCCTATTTATGGAGAACAAAGAATGAGGAATATTATACTTTTAAAGGTTTTATTTAATAACACCATATCAATTATTAAAAATAAGGATATGTAAGTTAAGTATGTATATATATATAATTTTTTTTCGAAAGGTTTATTTTGAATAGTTGACAATGAACTTTTGTCTAGTAGAGATTTAATGTAATATCCTAACTTTTAATTTTAGGTGAATAGTGATTTTTTTGTGCGAATAGTGACTTTCGCTGAATAGTGCTCAGATGAATAGTAAATTTTGAAAATTTTACATTAGGATTCAAAAACCTTGGAATGAATAATGGAGTCCATAAGAATTGAAACAGACTAAAAATAAGTTCATTTGAGTAAGATTTTGAACAGTCTGAACGAAAATTATTAAAACGTCCTTTTTTGAGTTATTAAAAATAATAATGATCTGAAGGTCGTTTGAATTTTTTTTTTTCGAAGCTCAAGATTGATTAGTTAGACACCCAATTAGAGCATTGCATGGTTAATTTGATAATAGGATGACCATAGAGTATTTGTGGCATTTATTAGTGTTAAATGAGGAATTAAATTTAAGTTAGTTAGTTATTAAAGGATTTATGAGAGGATAATCATCCAAAGAAGCACAACCCATGTGATTAAGTGGGAACCAATGGTGTTGTGACACATTTAAAGTCAAAAAAAAAAAAAAAAAAAAAAAAGCAAAGTGATTAGTGAAATTGAATTAAGAAATTGAGTGATTGGTTAGTTATTAATTGAATGAAATTAAATGACAAGTTTTAGTTGATAACTAGTGGCACTTGTGTGATTTTTAAGTAAAGTAAAGGGGTTCGCTTCTCGGATTTCTCCAATCCGACAAGTCGGGTTCGGGGAGTCCGTTGAAGTGCCCGGCGGGGCCCTCTAGACAAGAGCCTAGAGAAAGTCTGGTTTGGGTCCTGTCAAGTTGGTATCAGAGCCAGGTTTTCGAAAGATTTGAGATTTAGCTTCAAAGAAAAGATTTGAACTATTTTATGCACGCAATTGAGTTTAATATGCATGAGTTTATATATAAATCGTGCATTGAGTTCAAAGAAAGTTTAATGTTATTTTGTGCATTAAGTGAGCTATTATGCATGAAGCATGCATGAAATTATTTTATGCATTGAGTTTTCTTGAGATTGTAGAGAAGTTATGCTTTCTTAGATTGCATAAGATGAGCATGATATTGCAAGATTTAAGTTTAAATTATCGCAAAATTTTAAAGAGCCATTTCATGCTGAGCCATTATCCTAACACCTACATCTTATGATTACCGTACCTACTTAGTGCACATAGAGTTATGCAGCGATGTACCCATCTTAGATGGGGGAGGGCAATCGCAGAGGCATTTACACTAAAGGGAGAGCATGTTGATGAGTCTGTCAATGTGCCGACGAGTTCTTCTCAACCAGAGCCATCCAGATCAAAGCCTGCTCTAGGATATATGGAGCAGATGGCGCAGACGCTAGCAGTGGCGCTCCAGCAACTACGAGAGACAGGCATATCTATTGAGTGCGCTCGCAAGTTAGGCGCCAAGCTGTATGATGGGACTGGTCAACTCGAGAGCACATTACGCTGGTTAGAGACTAATGAGGAGATATATCGAGTTATGGGTAACAGTAAGGATCAGATGGTGACATTTTCAGCATGTCTCCTCAAGGATCGAGCAAAACATTGGTGGAAAGCCCACTAGAGAGCACATTCAACTGGAGTGTCATGGGTAGAGTTCAAGAAGGAATTCACTGACAAAATTTTTTTTCCCAAGAGCTACAAAGATGCGAAGATAGAGGAGGTTCTCCTAGCTAGTTTGCCTGATCCCTTTTATTTCAGAAAATGAAGAGCATAAGATAAACAAATTCATAACTAGGTTGCATCCGAGGATTAAGTCATATGTGCCATCACAGTACACACAAGATATGAACAGTTAGTAGAGGCCGCCATCAAAGTCGAAAGAAGTGTGGAACCCACTCCTCAGTCAAAGAAGTTCGAACAGAAACGTAACTGGTCAGGTAGCTAGCAAGGAGGGTCCAGTAAAGTGGCCAAAAGTAGTCAGAAGCTCGCATGGTCTGAGAGTCGACGATAGAGTCAGAGGCCCCAGACTAGCTAGAGTTCAGTCCAATCCTCAGGAGGGTCCAGGAGTCGACAGAGTTGGAAGAGCAGACCCGTTTGCGACAAATGCAGCAGATGTGATCGATCACACCCCGGAGAGTGTTTTCAGGGTAGGACCGGATGTTTCAGGTGTGGACAGGAGGGCCACTTCATGAGAGACTGCTATAACATGGTCGCATCGAGCCCAGCAGAGGCCAAATCTACAGTACAGGGATGGACCAGCGAAGGTCATGGACCAGAAAGGGGAGGCCCCTAAACCAAAGGAGCGACAGGCCCAGAGTAACCCAGTAGTGGATCGAGTCAGAGTGTACCATCCCGAGCACAGTCTAGTAGACCCCGCAGCCAGGCCGCGAGAGTGTACACAGTGACACAACAACAGACTGACGCAGCTCCCGAGGTGGTCACAGGTACTCTTACTTTGTTTGATTTAGATGCTTATGTTTTGGTGGACCCATGAGCCATCCATTCTTTTGCCTCTAGGGATTTTGTTGATGGAGTTAGAGTAGAAATGAGACTGACAGATTGTAATGTGATAGTGTCACTTCCCCGGGCGATTTGCTTATGGCAGATAGAATCTATATAAGAAGTAAAGTGATTATAGCAGGTCATGAATTCGAGTCTAAATTGATAGTGTTAGATATTCATGAATTTGATGTTATTTTGGGCATGGATTGGTTATCTAAGCATTGTGCCATAGTGGATTGTTATGGAAAGGAAGTTAAGTTCAGTAGACCTAGGGAACCAAATGTGATCTTCTGTGGTGTAAGGAAAATGTTCCCTATAGGTGTGACTAGCGCGGTGAAAGCCAACAAGATGTTTATGATGGTATATTAGGGATACTTGGCCTAAGCAGTGGAGTCAGATGATAATGAATTGCAGCTAACAGAGGTTTCAGTAGTCAGTGAGTTTCCAGATGTTTTTCCAGAGGACTTTCCAAAACTACCACCAGACAGAGAGATAGAGTTCAAGATTGAGTTAGTTCCTGGTACAGAGCCCATTTCCATAGCGCCGTACAGGATGACAACAACAAAGTTAAAGGAACTAAAGGTTCAAATGGAACAATTTTTGAATAAGGGGTTCGTTAGACCGAGTACATCGTCATGAGGAGCTCTAGTGTTATTTGTGAAAAAGAAAGATGGCAGCCTCTGGTTGTGTATCGATTACAGACAGCTTAACAAAGTCACCATCAGGAATCAATACCCGCTACCAAATACAGATGATCTATTTGATTAGCTTCAGGGAGC
Organism: Dimocarpus longan; assembly: GCA_022984855.1. Lineage (NCBI taxonomy): Eukaryota > Viridiplantae > Streptophyta > Magnoliopsida > Sapindales > Sapindaceae > Dimocarpus > Dimocarpus longan. The sequence continues at coordinate 14,919,920 of CM041015.1, read as the reverse complement.
CAGGGTGTTTTCAAAGATTGAATTAAGGTCGGGATACCATCAGTTAAAAGTTTACAAGGAAAATGTTCCTAAGACGGCCTTTAGGACTCGCTATGGGCATTATGAGTTCTTGGTCAAGCCACTCCAACAGCCTTTATGGAATTGAGGAACAGAGTTTTCCGGCCATATCTGGAAAGCGTGGAAAGTTAAATCCACGATATATTAGCCCATTTGAGATAGTGGAAAGAGTGGGTGAGGTGGCATATCGTTTAAAGCTGCCACCAGAGTTGGCAAACATTCACGATTTTTTTCTATGTTTCCATGCTTCGTAAGTATGTAGCCGATCCTTTGCATATATTGAAAGAACAATCGGTGCAATAAAAAGAAAACTTGACCTATGAAGAGCAGTCGATGGAGATTCTAGACCGTAGAGATCAGGTGTTGCACCATAAGATTATTCTATTAGTAATAGTGTTGTAGAGAAATCATGGATCAGAAAAAGCTACATGGGAACATGAAGAGCAAATGCGAGCCTAGTATCCGCGCTTATTTGAGATAGGTATGCAATCTAAAATTTCGAGGACGAAATTTTTATAAGGGGAGGTGAATTTGTAATATCCTAACTTTTAATTTTAGGTGAATAGTGATTTTTTTGTGCGAATAGTGACTTTCGCTGAATAGTGCTCAGATGAATAGTAAATTTTGAAAATTTTACATTAGGATTCAAAAACCTTGGAATGAATAATGGAGTCCATAAGAACTGAAACAGACTAAAAATAAGTTCATTTGAGTAAGATTTTGAATGGTCTGAACGAAAATTATTAAAACGTCCTTTTTGAGTTATTAAAAATAATAATGATCTGAAGGTCGTTTGAATTTTTTTTTTTCGAAGCTCAAGATTAATTAGTTAGACATCCAATTAGAGCATTGCATGGTTAATTTGATAATAGGATGACCATAGAGTATTTGTGGCATTTATTAGTGTTAAATGAGGAATTAAATTTAAGTTAGTTAGTTAGTTATTAAAGGATTTATGAGAGGATAATCATCCAAAGAAGCACAATCCATGTGATTAAGTGGGAACCAATGGTGTTGTGACACATTTAAAGTCAAAAAAAAAAAAAAAAAAAAAAAAAGCAAAGTGATTAGTGAAATTGAATTAAGAAATTGAGTGATTGGTTAGTTATTAATTGAATGAAATTAAATGACAAGTTTTAGTTGATAACTAGTGGCACTTGTGTGATTTTTAAGTAAAGTAAAGGGGTTCGCTTCCCGGATTTCTCCAATCCGACAAGTCGGGTTCGGGGAGTCCGTTGAAGTGCCTGACGGGGCCCTCTAGACAAGAGCCTAGAGAAGGTCTGGTTTGGGTCCTCTCATTTAACCTTCACTAAATTAGAAAAATCATTTACAAAAGTTCAACCAAACAACTTTAAAATACTTAACTAGAGGATAGAACAAACATAGATAATTTAACAGTGAATCAAAAGTTAATTAAGTCCATTTGGAAAACTTATAATTAAGTAGGCAGCGATCGTGGGGGAAGGAAAATCAAAGCCTAAGATTTGTGTTATTAATTATTAGACATCATATTTACGGCATGAAATTAACAATTTTTAATTCCTTCTTTTACAGCTCATAATATGTAATATTGATTACACTGAAGATGAATTAATCCATATTTTTGGCCTCTAATACTCCACTTCAAGTCTGATACTATCACCAAGGTAGAGACTTGTTAAAATTGTGTTGCATCCCAAAGATAGCTTCAGAAGCTTCAGACCCTATCAGAGAATACATACAAACACTCACATATCAGTCTTACATAGGTTCTTAGCAAAATTGTATAAAAATTATCTAAGACATTATCATTTTGATTTTCAAAATCAAATATCTTTAAATTTAAACACATGAATGCATGCACGTGATTGATTAAATTTTATTGTCCTTGTGTTTTGAAAAAATATTCAATATGTATCTAATACATGCACCACAATGATATTGTATCTTGGATTATGAATAATTAAACAAATGCAATTTTTTATGCCACTTGAGATGATTATATAGTAATTAAGTAATTATGCATTGAAAACTCTTCTTTGGTCATTCACATGTTACATTCTTTCCAGAACAGACAAGCTATATAGTAAAACATATTAATTCCATCCATAAAATTTTACAAATACTTATTGGCTATTATATGCATGCATACGATGATTAACATACCTCTTCAACTCCCAAATCGACCTCAATCTCCTCAAGTGCATCCAGATCCTTAACATCAGACTTTTTGAGCAAAGAAAAAAACATTTTGGTAGTCATAGGCATGAACTCCAAATTGTCCGTCACAATATAAGTAGCTGAACCTTTTACAAAGCCACCATCCACAGGCGCCAAAGAATAATTTGCAGGCGACGGAGGAACATAAGAGATCACTGTGCTCACTGTACTTTTGCAACTAGAACAATTCAGGTTCGGGACCTCAGCCATGTAAACAGCACATCCGGAACACTTGTAAGACTTTCGAGCCTTGAAATCGTTATCAGAGAGCATGAGAGGGATTCCGGTGGCGTATATGGGAGCTCTAGGGTCTAGTAGTGAGTTCTTGTCTTGGTTTGGTTGCAAGAAGGAATCAGGAAGATTTTCAAGGCTCTCATATAGGTGGCTGAGGGAGCCCACTGCCACGTGCATGTTTTTCTCTTTTAAGATTCTAGCGGCAGTTGCTATAGGCAAAGAAAGAAGGTAGATGAGAAAGTCTATGACGTCTTTGCCAGCTTCTGCAAAAACTACTTTCGCAGCCCTTGGGTCAACAATAAGCCTCAGCTTTGTTCTGCGGGATGCCATGGCAATATTGACTATTAATTTCAGGGTGATTTAAGGGTGCACATATACATATCGAAAGAGAAAAATCAAACTGAACATATATAATGCACTACTTGTTGGGAAGAGGAAGGTTTGATGGCATGGTATGGAATAAATCAAAGGTTTGTTGCACGCCAGCGTTATTCCCCGTGCTCAGGTATCGTAGGTGGGACACTTAATTGAATTACGTGTATATATTTAGTTTTAATTAGAGTCTGCCACTAATTTGAGTTTTCAGGCAAACACATAATTAATTGTGGTTGGTTTGGTCAACCCTTACTTTTCAACTATTTTTCTATAATGTCAATTAAATAATAAGAATGAGAAAAAATTAAGTAAAAATGAGTGAAAACAATATTCAAGTTGGCTTAAGTTGTGAACATGTCATTAAATTAATAGTATGAGTTTTATTGTCCCCTAAAAGTATAAAGTGCCCAAGATACCCTTGATGAAAGTTTTTGACCCTATATTTGCTCACTTTTTCCTTCTCCTTTACTTTCTTCTCATCGTCAAAACAAATTGAACACTAAAATCATCTTGTTCTCTTCTCATCGCCAAATAAATATGTAACAAAACTCATCCAACTTTCTTGCCCAAAAGCATCAAAAATCAAAATATATAGAGAAAAATCTAAAAACTCACTAAAATGGTAAATAATCTCTATTTACCTCAACTTCTTAAAATATTAGTCAAAAAAACTCCTTTTCGTCAATTAAAAGTGGTTTTCATCCATTTTTTTTTTTTTGTGGTTTTGTGACCAAGTGAGTAAAAGACCATAATACCCTTACACACAAAAAGTAAAAAATAAACTTTAATGAAATTACATTTTTGTCCCCCTACAAAATATTGGTGGCAGCTACCGCATATTAGAAAATTACCCTAACAATTATAGATATTACAGCTTTAATCCATGGAAATTACTGCTTTACCCCTACATATAATCATTGCTATAACGGTAAGAAAGCCACAAGCATGGTACCTGTTAACAAATACAAACATAAACACACACTCCCGAAACTAGTTCACAAGCACACACACCTGAAACCAGTTGACATACGCTCCCCAAATGAGTTCACAAACACACAAACCAATTAAAACACACACATTCCCCAAACCAATTCACAAATACACAAACCACTTCACCCACACACATTCCCCAAGTCAATTCACACAGCTCATAAGAGATCAAACACACATGTCCACACAAGAAAACAAAATAAAGCTCATCAAGGTCATCATTTCGAAGCAAAAAAACCGAAAAAAACACTATGTGTGTGTGTGTGTGAAAGCAAAATTTTAATATGATGCATATAAATAGTACATCTTATTTTGGCAGAATTTTTGTTGTGCACAGCAAAAATTTAAACGAATACACAACTACTAATGCTAGCTATTAAATATAAATAACAAATACTAATAAAGTAGAAAAAAAATAAATGCAAAGCGAAAAAAGAAAGAACACACCAGAATTTACGTGGTTCGGTATAAAATCTACATTTACGGGCGCTGCTGAAAATTTTCACTTACTCCAAAGAAAAATATTACAAAATCTGAGTAAAATCCCAAAACTCATAAACAAATAGGGAGAAAACAAATATAATACAAATATATGGATATTTTGTAATTGTTATTTTGAGATATAAAAATAATTAGCTAAAGGGCTTATTTATAACCCACTAAAGCTCCTACCACATTACGTTCTTCAGATGTGGGATTATCAAATATAGCTAATTAAGCCAAAATCAACAAATCTCCACCTTGGCGTATTAGCCTTCAGCAATGCCCTCATATATGTCCTTTTAGAATTTCAAAATATTTATCAAGTCCAAACAATAGTTGAACTTGATTGTCGTCACCACTTTGGTCATCATATCTACAGGATTATCAACTGTCTCAATTTTCTATCAGAGAATCGACCTTTCACTCAAAATTTCCCCTCATAAAGTGATATCGGACATTAATATGTTTGGTGTGAACGTGAAATACTGGGTTCTTTGCTAAATGAATGACATTTTGACTATTCGAGTGAATAGTAATATTCTTCTATCCCATTCCCAACTCTACCAGTAATCCTTGTAACCAAATTGCTTCCTTCATAGCTTCTGTCATTGCCATATACTCTACTTCTGTCGTAGACAAAGCAACTGCTGACTGTAAAGTAGACTTCCAACTTACTAGAGCTCTCGCAAAAGTGAATTCATATCTAGTACTTGACCGTTGTTTATCCAAGTCATCAGCATAATCTGAATCTACATATCCGATTGCAAACTGACTAAGTGAATTTTTCTTCTGAAATACCAAACCAAAATCTATGATTTTTAACAAGTACCATAGAATCCATTTCATCGCTTGCCAACGTCCTTTCCCAGGATCATGCATATACCTACTTACAACTTTAACTGCTTGCAAAATATCAGGTCTTATACACACCATAGCATACTTCAGGTTACCAACCGCATTGGAATATGGAACACAAGATATGTACTCTCGTTCTTCATCAATACTTGGAGATAATGATGCACTCAACTTAAAATGAGGAGCAAGTGGCGTACTTACAGGTTTTGACTATTTAGATACACTAAAACGTTGTAATACCTTCATCAGATATTGCTTCTGAGTCAAACAAACCTTGCATTTTCTTCTATCTCTACTAATCTCCATACCGAGGATCTTTTTAGCTTCACCCAAATCCTTCATTTCAAACTCTGAATTCAACTGAGTTTTCAGCTTCTTAATCTCCACTTTGCTCTTAGAAGCTATCAGCATATTATCAACATATAAGAGCAAGTAGATAAAAGAACCATCTTGTAGCCTTCGAAAGTATACATAATTATCAAATTTGCTTCTGGTGTATTTTTGTCCTATTATAAATTGATCAAATCACTTGTACCATTGTCTAGGAGACTGTTTCAAACTATAAAGCAATTTCTTCAATTTGCAAGCCTAATTATCCTTACCAGCAACCTTGAATCCATCTGGCTGAGTCATATAGATTTTCTCTTCCAAATCACCATGCAAAAATATAATTTTTACATCCATTTGAACTAGTTCAAAATCCAATTGAGCTACAAAGGCTAATAGAATTCTAATGGAAAAGTGTTTCACAACAGGAGAAAATACCTCATTATAGTCAATTCTTCCTTCTGAGCGTAGTCTTTCGCCACCAACCTTACCTTATAGCGGACATCTTCTTTGTTAGGAAATCACTCTTTCCTAGCAAACACCCATTTGCACCCAATTGCCTTCTTATTCTTCGGTAGTTGAGCTAGTTCCTAAGTTTCATTTTTTCGAAGAGACTACATTTCTTCATCCATAGCTTTCTTCCATTTATCAACTTTAGAACATTGGACTGCTTCTCTATAAGTGGAAGGAACATCATCATCTATAATTGAAAGTGCATAGGCCACCATATCAGCAAAACGAGTAGGTCTACGAATCTCACGTCTTAGCCTATTTGTTACAATTAGTTCTTGTTGTTGTGAAGGTTCTTAGGTAGGAACCTCTTCTTCTACTTCTTCTTCAGTAACCTCTTCTGTGATAGAGTGTCACCATCTGCATCAACAATTTTAGTTAGATTATTTGTTGACTCCATCTGTTTCTGAAAAAACTCTACCTGCTTTCGAGTAGACTCCACCTGTTGGATTACCCTCAATAATATCTTCTATTTTCTTTTTCAGCCTCGAAGACTCATCAAACGTAACATCCCTACTGAAGATTATCTTCTTCGAATTTAGATATAAAAGATGATACATGTTCACCCCTGAAGACATCCCCACAAATATAGCTTTCTTTGCTCTTGGATCTAATTTAGATTCCTTTACATGATAATAAGCAGAACAACCAAAGACATGTTGACAGGACCTGAACCAGACATTTTCTAAGCTCTTGTCTGTAGGATCCCACCGGACACTTCAACGGACTTCCCGAACCTGACTCGTCGGATTAAGGAAATCTGAGAAGCGAACCCTTAGAATACTTTACCGGTTTACTCGTTTTAACTTAAAAGTTTATGTACTTTTAAAAATAAATGGGATTTGTGGAAATTTTTCGCATTTCTTTTAAAGCAGATTTTATAAAAATTTTAACAGTGATGTGTAAATTCCTAATGCACTAATTACAATAGGTCGCGTGCAAGTATACACGGTCACAATGTAATATAATGGCAAATCAAGGTCGTTCCCACAGAGACAATTGCTAAATTTTACGTATCAATTACCAAAATTGCTTGAAACAATTTTATTCAAACTATCAAAACTAAAACAGAGGTGTATAACAATATAGTAAAAAAATTAAAAAGTAAAAATTAAATAAACAACCAAATTAATTGATGAAATTAACAGCAGATTAGTAGATCTAATGCATAATTTCATCTTTTTATTTCATCAACCTATTCTCATTTTATTCTCATAAAAATATAACTTTTATATTGTAATTAATTGAGTAAAGTTCTAAATCAATTACCAGACTCTTTCGAACGGTCAGGTAATATTATCCAGAATAATTAATCTATTATATGTCTATATAGATTAAATTATTCCGAACTCATTAAGTTTCAATTACCCACAAATGATTACACAATCCTATAGGTATATGTCTATCCTATACAGATTATGCTATTCTATTGACGTCTAACACATGATACCTTTGTCAAGCGCATCATAGTTACAAGATTTGTCAATTAACAGGCCTTATTTGATTGACAACATTAAGATCCAGTAGAATAGAATACAAATATAAAAGAAAACAATCATCCATTAATCCAAAAACTCATTGAATAGGTAATGAAATAAATCGGCTACATTATAGCCTTAGAAATTGAAATTAGTTCGACATGAAGTTGAATAACACAGCATCTAAAATTGAATTAACAATAATCAACATTGAAACAAATAATAAAAAGATGAAATAGTCACTGTGTTGTTGTTTGAGATGTCACTCCCTCATGAAATTGAATATTTGGAGTGCTCTGAATCTTGACGAAGACCAGATTATACTAAGACTCCACTTTCCTCTAACCTTCTCTGCTGTCGGCTGCTATCCAAAAGAAAAATCAATGAAAGAAAAAAACCTTAAACTTTTCTCTCTGTCGAACTCCCCCGTCTGCTGCTCCCCACTGTGAATTTATATGAGAAGGGCAATATATTGAACGCATCGGTTGACTTCCCTTTTCTTTCTTGATTCTCTGTCAATTGCCAATGCCAATTTCCTTCCAAAAATCCTCCAAATTACTCTCTGTCAATACCATATACAGACTGCTCGAATCATTGCTTTGACTGCTTACCAAATTAATTAAAAAATCCTCCGTAAGGCCGCTTGAATTTCCTTCAAAACCTTGATCCATTGCCTAAATTATCTTCGACAAATCAACTGAGACATTCTTGGTGATTTTCCACGCGTGAAATATGCAAGGAAATTTTGCAACGCACGTTTGGATCGCTTCACGCTGGCCTGCAGGTCGCTGACGCGAAAAAAAAACAAAACACGCAGCCCATGGTCGCAGGCCTGTGGCTCGCGTATACTTCCAACAGCCAGCTGCTAGTGTGGGCTGCTGGAAATCAACCAGCAGCTATGGCCTGAGGGTAAATTATGAAAAGCCCCCTCAAGTTTTGAAAATCACACTTTTGCCCCTAAACTTTTAAAAATTATACTTTTACCTCAAAATTTATAAAAATTTATAGTTCAGTCCCTGCATTCAATTTTTGTACAAAACACTTAGAAAACATTAGAACACCCCTATTTTACTCGGGTTTTCATCACAAGAGTATAGGTTAAGAATATATAATCATGCATAATTTTAGCCCGATCAAATGCCTCCAAACCTAACTTTTGCTAGCCCTCGAGCAAAAATCTAACAAAACAAAAATAAAAAACAACCAAAATTAAAATCACATCCATTTTCGTAGGTAAACATGATGACATTTAGCATATGTCATAAGCCTTTAAACCTCTAAGTGTCCCTAGATGAGGAGTTGTGTCTCCTGAGGGTTTACCAACTACGATACCCACAAACGCAAAACAATCAAGTTCAAACTTAACAACAAATCTTCTAGTGCTATCTTCAAGAATAATCACTTCACCTGAGATCTTGAACCTCGACTAAAAATAAGTCACTAGTAATCTTCACACAATCGTCCGTTTTCTCCAACTCATCACCCAGCATTTGAAATTCGATAACACTACGCAAATACACCATGACCTTATTTCGCCTTGACTCTACGCCTCACCGGAAATCACTCATTTTATTTTATTTCACAAAGTCCTACGGCAACACTCTCACAACATACAAGCAGTTAGGACGTTGTGCATCAAGAAAAATTCAAATCTTTATAATGCTTGTATAATACTTTATGAATTATAAACGCTAAGTACAAATTAGGTCTCTTGAAAGAATCAGACATCTAAAGTCAGTACAACACCCATAATTCTGACTTTAAGCAATCATGATCCCCTATTAATCAGCAGGTCTTACCAAGGGATGTAACAAGGCTAGGGGTTTTGGCTTACAAAGAACTGGAATAAGGTCAACAAAATGAAGCTTGAACTTCTTCAAAGATTATTCATTCCATCTCTAAAAATATTGCAATTAACATTGAGCTCAACTTTGCTAACTGAACGACGCCTTCTTTATTTCGTTATCAATAAGTTCACATAACGACTCAAAACTTCAGAAATTATAAAGAATTGCAATGAATTTCTGACCTTAAAGTCTAAATAAAGCCTAAAGAGACCAACTAGTAATGAAAAAATTTTGAAGAGTGTTTAAGAGTGTAAATGAATATAGTCCCTCTGAAATGAAACGATATGGCTCAAAAGTTCTCACTAGGGTAGTCTCCACTAATAGATCACATCTATGCATGCACAATATCTCTCCATTCTCCTACTAGGCTCAAGGTCTTTGATAAGATCAAATTATGCTTAAAACTTTCATGGCTCTTTCCTAGTCAAGCTTACCAATCACATAGTACAATAACTCTCCTCTCGATAGCACATGGTCAATTTATTAATCAAGTTTGAAACATGAATGTTTCTACCCCCAAACCTAGTCCAAACATTGTCCTTAATGGTTGAAAAAAACTAAATTCAGGAGAACAACAACAAAATGAAATAAAAATAAAACACACTTAAATATGAAAGAAAAGAAAACAAATAAGCAATCACAAAATAGTAGACAAACAAAAAATAAAAGGTAAAAGATAAAACAAAATAAAAACATAAAAACAAATAAAAGAAAAGTAAACAATGCAAAAAATAAAAGGAGTTACTTGGAAACTTGGGTTGCCTTCTAAGAAGCGCTAGATTTTTAGTCTTCAGCTCGACTTCCATCTGTCTTCAATTGTTCTAATCCACCAAGGTGATAGTGGATTTTTGACGATCCAATTCACCACTGTAATAGTGCTTCAACCTTTGGCCATTGACCTTGAACGAATTCTTCATCTTCTCATCTTCAACTTCCACTGCTCCATATGGATATACCGTTTTCACAATGAAAGGGCCTGACCATCTGGATTTGAGCTTGCCTGGAAATAATCTGAGCCTGGAATTAAACAACAGAACCTGCTGTCCTGGTACAAAATGATTAGCTAAGATTTTCCTGTCATGCCATTGCTTTGTCTTTTCCTTGTAGATGCGAGCATTCTCATATGAATCCAATCTGATTTCTTCGAGCTCATCCAATTGAAGAAGACGTTTATCACCAGTTTTCTTCAAATCAAAATTCAACGCCTTAATTGCCCAAAAAGCTCGATGCTCCAACTCTACTGGCAGATGACATACTTTCCCATACACTAACCGAAATAAGGACATTCCAATTGGTGTTTTATAGGCAGTTCGATAAGCCCAAAGTGCATCATCAAGCTTGATACTCCAATCCTTCATTGATCTACTCACAGTCTTCTCTAGAATACCCTTAAGTTCCCTGTTTGAAATTTCCACTTGTCCACTAGCTTGAGGGTGATATGGGGTCGTTATCTTGTGAGTGACCCCATATTGCTTAAGAAGACTCTCAAATTGGCGATTACAAAAATGTGAACCTCCATCACTGATAATAGCTCGAGGTGTTCCAAATCTGGTAAATATATTCTTCTTCAAAAACTTGGTCACAACCTTTACGTCATTTGATGATGTAGCAACAGCTTCTACCCACTTCGACATATAGTCCACTACCACCAAGATATACTGATTTTGAAAGGATGACGGAAAAGGTCCCATGAAGTCTATACCCCATACATCAAACAGCTCAACTTCTAAAATATTCTGTAGCGGCATCTCATGGCGCTTTGAAATATTTCCTGTCCGCTGGCATTGATCACATGTTTGCACAAAACTCCGTGCATCTTTAAAAATCGTCGGCCAGTAAAACCCTGCCTGTAAAACTTTTATGGCAGTTCGCTCTCCACCAAAATGACCCCCATAATTGGACGAGTGACAATGTCGTAAAATATCTTCGGTCTCTTCGTATGGCACACATCGTCTCAACATCTAATCGGCACATTGCCTGAACAAATATGGGTCATCCCATACATACCTTTTCACGTCATGGAGAAATTTCTTCTTTTGCTGAAATGATAAGTTAGGAGGAAGTACATTGCACACTATGAAATTAACAAAATCTGCGTACCACGGTGCCTCTTCATTGCTACACGAGAAAAGTTGCTCATCGAGGAATGCCTCATTGATATTTGTCTTATCATCCGCACTATTCCCTTCTAATCTGGACAAATGATCCGCAACTTGATTTTCTGTCCCCTTCTTATCTCTTATTTCCAAGTCAAACTCCTATAATAGCAGTACCCATCTGATCAGACGTGGCTTGGCATCCTTCTTGGTTACAAGATACTTAATGGCAGAGTGGTCAGTGTAGACTACCACTTTAGACCCAATCAAATACGGTCTAAACTTATCAAATGCAAATACTACGGCCAATAATTCTTTTTCTGTTATTGTGTAATTCATTTGGGCTTCATTCAATGTCTTACTGGCGTAGTAAACAGTGTGAAAAACTTACCCCTTCTCTGACCAAGGATAGCCCCTACTGCAAAATCGCTGGCATCACACATTAACTCAAATGGTGTGTTCCAATCTAGAGCAGCAATAATCGGAGCTGTTACTAATTTCTTCTTCAAGGCTTCAAACGCTTGCAAACAATCTTCATCAAACTTAAAATGCACATCCTTTTCCAGGAGACTTATAATGGCCTTAATATCTTGGAAAAATCTTTGATGAATCTTCTGTAAATTCCTGCATGTCTAAGAAAACTACTAACTCCCTTGACTGATGAAGGCGGTGGAAGTTTCTCAATTACTTCTATTTTCGCTCTATCCACTTCAATGCCACTTGCTGATATTTTGTGCCCTAAAACGATACCCTTCTGAACCATAAAATGGCATTTTTCCCAGTTCAACACTAGGTTAGTCTCCGTGCACCTTTTCAACACCTTAGCAAGATTTTGCAAACACAAGTCGAACGAATCCCCAAATACCGAAAAATCATCCATGAAAACTTCCAAGAATTGCTCCACCATTTCAGAAAAAATGGACATCATACATCGTTGAAATGTTGCAGGAGTATTACATAATCCAAATGGCATTCTTCTGTAGGCAAAGGTACCATAAGGACATATAAAGGTTGTCTTTTCCTGATCCTCTGGAGCTATGACAATTTGGTTGTACCCAGAATATCCATCCAAAAAGCAATAGAATTCATGTCCGGCTAACCTATCAAGCATTTGATCAATGAAAGGTAGCGAAAAATGATCTTTCCTCGTGATTTGATTCAGCTTTCTATAATCCATACAAACCCGCCAGCCATTGACCACTCTCGTTGGAATAAGTTCATTTTTTTCATTTGTCACCACCGTTATTCCACCTTTCTTGGGAACACATTGAACTGGATTGATCCAAGAACTATCCGAGATGGGATAAATGATACCCGCATCTAACAGTTTAATTATCTCCTTCTTTACCACATCCTTCATAATTGGATTCAGTCGGCGTTGAGGTTGAATAGTTGGCTTGTAGTTATCTTCCATTAGGATTTTGTGCATGCAGAAAGATGGACTAATACCCCTTATATCAGCGATTGTCCATCCCAAAGCTAACTTATTTTCTCTCAACACCCGCAACAATTTCTCTTCTTGAACATCATTCAGTGCTGCAGAGATGATCACTGGCAAAGTGGATGCCTCCCCAAGATAAGCATATCGTAAATGCTTTGGGAGTGGCTTAAGCTCTAAAGTTGGTGGCTCTTCTATTGATGGCTTGAGGATCGACGATGCCAATAGAGGCTGAGCATTATGCATATTTAACACCTCATACTTTGGAGCTGCTTCAAGTATTTCCAAATAATCTTGGACTTCTTCCCGATTTCCTTTACTTGAATTTAACAAAGCGGCTTCCAAGGCATCTAGTGGAGTTTCTTCATTGTGTACCTCCCGAATACAATCATGTAACACTTCCACTCTTTTGCATTCATCGGTGTCACCAAGAAATTTCAAAGCTTTGAAAACATTAAAAGTGACTTCTTCATCTTGTACCCTCATTGTTAACTGGCCTTGTTGCACATCAATAACAGTTCTACCGGTGGCTAAAAAGGGTCTTCCCAGTATGATAGGAATCTCTCGGTCTTCTTCCATGTCAAGGATAATGAAATCTGTTGGGAATATAAGCTTCTCCACTTTCACCAAAACATCATCAATTATACCTCTAGGTCTCTTCACAGATCGATATGCAAGAGTAACTGATGTTGGCTTAGCTTCCCTCAAACCTAATCTCTTGTAAATGGATAAAGGCATCAAGTTGATACTTGCTCCCAGATCGCACAAGGCTCTTCCTTCAAAATTCTCTCCAATTCTGCACGAAATAGTGAAACTGCCAGGATCCTTTAATTTCGGAGGTAACTTCTATTGTAAGATTGCGCTGCATTCTTCTATGAGTGCTACAGTCTCAAACTCTTCCAACTTCCTTTTCTTCGATAAGATCTCTTTCATGAACTTTACATAACTAGGCATCTATTCTAATGCTTCTGCAAAAGGTATATTGATATGCAGCTTTTTGAATACCTTCAGAAATTTCGAGAACTGCTGTCTAGTTTTTGCTTCTGAAACCTCTGAGGAAATGGTAACGGTGGTATCTGAGACACTTTCTTTTCTCCTATTGGCTTTGCTGGTCCCTCTTTGTCATCCTTCTGCTCTTTCTTCAACTCCTCCTCTTCTGTAACTACCTCTTCATCCGTTGATGGGTTAGGCACCACAGTAGATTTTCTTATGCTTTGATTCAGCTCCTTACCATTCCTCAACGTGATGGCCTTACACTGCTCCTTGCCTTCCCTCCTAGGGTTTTGCTCCGTATCGCTGGGTAAGTTTTCATACGGTCAACTGCTCATAGAATTAGCAAGCTGCCCTATTTGCACTTCCAAGTTTCGAATTGATGCACTCTGGTTCTGTAATTGAGCTTGGAATTGATTTTGCTGATTCTGCTGATTTTGAAGTTGATTCTGCTGATTCTGTAACATATTCTGTTGATTTTGCATAAGAGAATCAATTTTCGTCATGTACTACAACATCATTTCTTCCATTGAAGGCTTATTGACTTGAGGTTGAACTTGTTGTGGTTGACTCTGAAAACCCGGTGGAAATGCAGGCTTCAATTGTAATGCTTGATCTTGATTTTGCTTCCACGAGAAATTGGGGTGATTTCTCCACCCAGGATTGTAAGCATTTGAATATGGATCATTGCGTTGTCTGTTATAGTTGGCTACAAACTGTACCGACTCCTCATTACTCGGACAACTATCTGTTGCATGACTGCCTCCATATTCTTCATAGTTAACAAATGAGCTTTAGATTGCGTTAATGCCACTTGCACCCATACCGCAAGCGTCCAATCTCTTAATCAAGGTAGAAACTTGAGCTGTTAATGCTGTAATTGCATCTAACTCGTGTACACCTGCCACTGATTTTCTAGATTTTGTTCTCTCAGAAGGCCACTGATAAATATTAGAGGACATCTCTTCAATAAGCTCAAATGCATCCTCCACATTTCTTTTTAATAGAGTGCCCCCTGCTGTAGCATCCACATTGGACCTTCCAACCTCTGATAATCCTTGATAAAAAGTCTGTATTTGCATCCATTCTGCAACTCCATGATGAGGACATTTCCTAAGCATCTCCTTGAACCTCTCCCAAGCCTCGTATAATGATTCTCCTTCCCTCTGAGTGAATTGAGCAATATCATTCCTCAATTGCGCTGTTTTCGCTGGAGGGAAGTACTTGGCTAGGAACTTCTGTGCCAACTCATCCCATGTAGTGATAGAAGATCGAGACAATGAATTCAGCCAGCCTTTTGCCTTATCCTTTAATGAGAAAGGGAACAACCTTAACTGAATGGCATCGTCCATCACTCTATTGTACTTGAAGGTGTCGCAAATCTCCAAGAAATTTGCGATATGCTCATTTGGATCTTCATTGAGTAAACCACAAAATTGCACTGCTGATTGAACCATTTGAATGGTTGCAGGTTTGATCTCAAAATTATTCGCTTGAATGGTTGGTCTATGAATGCTTTGATGAATCCCTTCCACGGTTGGTATAGAATATTCTCTAAGCGGTTTGGAACCCTCGGGATGTGCTTGATTATCCCCCATTTTTACTTTATGTTCCACCAAACGCCTAGCTTTTCTTATTCCACGAACTGTTCTCTCAATTTCACTATCGAATGGCAATAGCTCAGCACTTTTAGACCTTCGCATAAAACGTCTACCAGCATCTAAAAAAAATACAAAGTAAAATTGTCTGAAGTAAGATTGTTTCAACTAGTATTGATATTGATACTATAAAACAGCACGTTGTCCCCGACAACGACGCCAAAAACTTGATGGGTAAATTCCTAATGCACTAATTACAATAGGTCGCATGCAAGTATACACGGTCACAATGTAATATAATGGCAAATCAAGGTCGTTCCCACAGAGACAATTGCTAAATTTTACGTATCAATTACCAAAATTGATTGAAATAATTTTATTCAAACTATCAAAACTAAAACAGAGGTGAATAACAATATAGTAAAAAAATTAAAAAGTAAAAATTAAATAAACAACCAAATTAATTGATAAAACTAACAGCGGATTAGTAGATCTAAGGCACAATTTCACATTTTTATTTCATCAACCTATTCTCATTTTATTCTCATAAAAATAATAACTTTTATATTGTAATTAATCGAGTAAAGTTCTAAATCAATTACCAGCCTCTTTCGAACGGTCAGGTAATATTATCCAGAATAATTAATCTATTATATGTCTATATAGATTAAATTATTCCGAACTCATTAAGTTTCAATTACCCACAAATGATTACACAATCCTATAGGTATATGTCTATCCTATGCAGATTATGCTATTCTATTGACGTCTAACACATGATACCTTTGTCAAGCGCATCATAGTCACAAGATTTGTCAATTAACAGGCCTTATTTGATTGACAACATTAAGATCCAATAGAATAGAATACAAATATAAAAGAAAAAAATCATCCATTAATCCAAAAACTCATTGAATAGGTGATGAAATAAATCGGTTACATTGTAGCCTTAGAAATTGAAATTAGTTCGACATGAAGTTGAATAACACAGCGTCTAAAATTGAATTAACAATAATCAACATTGAAACAAATAATAAAAAGATGAAATAGTCACTGTGTTGTTGTCTGAGATGTCGCTCCCTCCTGAAATTGAATATTTGGAGTGCTCTGAATCTTGACGAAGACCAGATTATACTAAGACTCCACTTTCCTCTAACCTTCTCTGCTGCCGACTGCTATCCAAAAGAAAAATCAATGAAAGAAAAAAACCCTAAACTTTTCTCTCTGCCGAACTCCCCCGTCTGCTGCTCCCCACTATGAATTTATATGAGAAGGGCAATATATTGAACGCATCGGTTGACTTTCATTTTCTTTCTTGATTCTCTGTTAATTGTCAATGCAAGTTTCCTTCCAAAAATCCTCCAAATTGCTCTCTGTCAATACCATATACAGACTGCTCGAATCACTGCTTTGACTGCTTACCAAATTAATTAAAAAATCCTCCGCAAGACCGCTTGAATTTCCTTCAAAACCTTGATTCATTGCCTAAATTATCTTCGACAAATCAACTGAGACATTCTTGGTGATTTTCCACGCATGAAATATGCAAGGAAATTTTGCAACGCACGTTTGGATCGCTTCACGCTGGCCTGCAGGTCGCTTATGCGAAAAAAAAAACAAAACACGCAGCCCATGGTCGTAGGCCTGTGGCCCGCGTATACTTCCAGTAGCCAGCTGCTGGTGTGGGCTGCTGAAAATCAACCAGCAGCTATGGCCTACGGGAAAATTATGAAAAGCCCCTCAAGTTTTAAAAATTACACTTTTACCCATAAACTTTCAAAAATTATACTTTTACCCCAAATTTTATATTTCAGTCCCTGCATTCAATTTCTGCACAAAACACTCAGAAAACATTAGAACACCCCTATTTTACTCGGGTTTTCATCACAAGAGTATAGGTTAAGAATATATAATCGTGCATAATTTTAGCCCGATCAAACATCATAACGGCTGTAATGTGAACATTTCCAAAATTTACCT
Organism: Dimocarpus longan; assembly: GCA_022984855.1. NCBI lineage: Eukaryota > Viridiplantae > Streptophyta > Magnoliopsida > Sapindales > Sapindaceae > Dimocarpus > Dimocarpus longan. Next base: position 14,902,463 of record CM041015.1, on the reverse strand, counting down.
GTAAAGAAAACAAACACTTCGAATTATATCAAATCACCTCCTAACTTCTTTTGGCCACAAACATATAATCTCTCATAGGAGCATTTTCACAAACATAAAATTCCCGTGTGCACATATTTGAACCATCATATTGTCATACAAAATCAATTAGAAATTTCAAGTATAGATGTATATTATATGCAAGTGTCTCAAAATATATAAGTATACATAACATCACATAAAGAACCATCATTTACACATCCACAATTCAAGTTAATGCTATCATTTGGATTATATTATTTACAGCATCCAAAATATGTGGATTTTCATGCGACATCTTGACTTGACGCCCACCTAAAGAAATCGATGTGGTTTCCTAAATGCAAAGACACATAAATGAGCACCTATTATGATAATTAAGCTGCACAAGGGTAAAGAGGTTAGTTCAACGAATAATAACAACATCAAGCTATAAAATTCATATAGATTTACAATTTCACTCATTTATTGAACGTTTTCGATTTAAAAGAAAACATTTCTTTCTAAAACCCCATGTCTACCCATAATGAACTCAACCATCACGTGGCAATTTTTTCATAAAACGCCAGACGTGAAGCTAGTAAAATATCTCGACTACTACAAGCGAAATTTGCTTCGTCGCAAGAGTAGTGTGAAATCATCTCAGTTTTAAACAACTACAATGCGGAATTTCTTCATCGCAATTGTATTACTCAATTCTATAATTCTGACAACTACGTGCGGAATTTCTTCATCGCCACCATAGTGCCCATAAATCAAACCTTGGCGACTACGTGCAAAATTTCTTCATCACCCCATAATGCCCAAAATTATAAATCTAACTGACTATGCACGGAATTTGTACCTCGTCACGTAGCGCTAAATCTTGTGTAAACTATGAGTATACACATGGTTACGAAAACTCACTCCTTTCTTTTCAAAAACTTTTCACTTGTAAATTCTCTTTTCTAGATCCAACGTAAAAGTCATTTTACAAAGCTTTAACTCATAATGTTGAAAATCATTTTTGAACTTATTTAACTACAATGATACCATTACGTTTAGAGGAAAAATAGAAATAGTGCAAGTGATAGAACACTTACCTCAAAATCGCGCAAATCTGAATCAAGTGTCTCGACGAGTCTCTCGGACTTCGCTCGCTCGCTCGTCACCTACATGAAAATTTCTTATTATCACTAGTGATAGCTCATAACTCAACTTTAACTTTACAATTACATTTCTAATACAACTTTCTCAAAAACTATCATTTTTACGTTATAACTTCCCAACTCGATTTTTACTCAATCTAGACTCTCTAACTTCGATTTCTTCGCAAACATTTCAGTTTTGGACCCTTAGGGATACCCCCACGCGGTTTGTAAAAATTTTTAAAGGCCCGAAACGAAAAATCAAATTTTCAGGCCTCTTTGATATACCAAAAAAGAATGTAACGCAGCCCCCTGCTCAGGGCTCCATTTTCATTTGTTCTTTTTCTTGCGGTTCACCTATCTCATACTCTAGTCACACGTCAAATTTCGTTGAAAAATTCTATCGTTTGCTATGTCAAATCTACGAAAAACGCCCTTTTTCCGAGCACTTTTTGTGCACTTTTTAACGTCGAACGAGCGACGTTGGTTTTTCTATCATATCTAAGCTTCTTTTACCTATTTATGATCAACTAAACTCATTCCATGCAATAAAAATTGCATTTGCATAGCTATTTTACCTATCGACTCTCTAACGGCACTATTTTGCGCATAACTTGCGCAATTTTTATCGACTTCGATCCGTTCCAAAACCTATGATTTTCTATAAATTGCTTCAAATTAAATGCATGTTTGGATTTGCTTGTAGATTGAATTAAGAAGGGCCTGAGGCCTAAGAAGTTGAGAAAATGTATGACTTTAGAAGTGTTTGAAAGTTTTTTAAAATTTTACAGCGTGGAATTATCAGAAAATCGGATGTTATGTCGCCAAAATTTTTACTAAATCTATTTTACGAAAATATATATATTCACACGCGTTTCCGATTTTGAAAGATTTTTATCAAAAGATTTACAGTAAAGTAAATGGCTTAATTTCGTGGAAACTTTCCAGTTTGATCATATATTCTCTGGGAGTCTACCGTGGGGTTGCTGGTAGGTCATCGATAGTGACAGGACCCGAACCAGACCTTTTCTAAGCTCTTGTCTGGAGGATCCCGTCGGGCACTTCAACGGACTTTCCTAAACCCGACTCGTCGGATTAAGGAAATCCGAGAAGCGAACCCTTAGAATACTTTGCCGGTTTACTCGTTTTAACTTAAAACTTTCTTTTCTTTTAAAAATAGTTGGGATTGGTGAAAATTTTTCGTATTTCTTTAAAACAGATTTTATAAAAATTTTGACAACATAACGACTGTAATCTGAATATTTCCAAAATTTGACCTGTATAAAAATACACTTCAAACTATCCTTGATCACCTCCCAACTATTTTTATTCCATAAACATGTAATTTCACATGTATACATATTCACCAACATACAATTTACATCACATTTCACAATCATATTGTCATGTAAGATCAATTAGAAATTTCAAGTATAGATGTGTATTATACGCAAGTGTCTCAAAAATATATAAGTATACATAACATCACATCAAGAACCATCATTCACATATCCACAATTCTAGTTATGTTATCATTTGATTGTATTATTTACAACATCCAAAATGTATCCAGAGTTTATGCAAATCATCTACTCGACGCCCACCTATAAAGAATGATGACCCTATCACGCAGTCACTCGTAATGACACCCGATAGGATATATAAACTACACACCAAACAACCATGTTAGTGCAACATAGCAAGGTAGTAAATCATATAACTAAATAGAAGGATTTATAAACTTACTTAACCTTAAAGTTTTGATTTTTAAAACTTTTAGTTCCCAAAACTACATGTATACCCCTATAGTATTCGAACCATCACGAGGCCAATTTTTCGAATGATGCCAAACGTGAAGCTAATAAAATATCTTGACTACTACAAGCAGAATTTACTTCATCGCAAGAGTAGTGTGAAATTATCTCAATTCTAAACAACTACAATGCAGAATATCTTCATCACAATTGTAGTACTCAATTATATAATTCTAGAAACTACGTGCGAAATTTCTTCATAGCCCCATAGTGCCTAAAATTATAAGTCTAACCGACTACGTGCGGAATTTCTACATCATCATATAGCGCTAAATCTTATGTAAACTATAGGTATACACATGGTTTCAAAACTCTTAACTCATTTCTTTCCGAAAACTTTTCATTTTTAAATTCTTCTTTCTAGACTCGATGTAAAGGTCATTTTACAAATGCTTTAACTCATAATCTTGAAAATCATTTTTGAAGTCATTTAACTACAATGATACAATTATGTTTAAAGGAATAATGAAAATAGCGTAAGTGATAGAACACTTACCTCACTCCGAGCATGCTCAACTGTCTCAACGAGCCTCTCCTGCCTCGCTTGCTTGCCCATCACCTACATATCGATTTCTTATCATTACTCGCTTAATTACATAGTTCAAAACATAAAATAACATTTCCAATATACTTTTCTCTATTAACAACTCTTTACACTATAATTTTTCTAACTCAATTTTAACTCAACCGAGACTCTCTAATTCCGATTTCTTTGTAAAAGTCTTACTTTTAGACTCCTAGGATCATTCTCATATGGTTCGTTTGGTCTCCGGAGGCTTAAAACAAAAAGTCAACTTTTTAATAATCTGTTTGACCAAGAAAAACAGATTTAGAATCGGCACTCATTTCACATCCGTTCCTTTTTCTAACATCTCCTTATCCCATAACTAAGTCACCTGTAAAGTTTCGTCAAAAAATTCTATCGTTTGCTATGTCAATTATAGGAAAAAGGCCCTGTTTTGGGCACTTTTCGATGCACTTTTCGCATCGAACGAGTGACGATGGTTTTTCTTTTGTATCTAAGATCCTTTTACCTAATTATGACCAACTAAATTCATTCCAAGCAATAAAAATTTTATTTACATAGTTATTTCACTTATCGACTTTCTAACGGCACTATTTTGAGCATAACTTGCGCAATTTTTATCAGAATCGATCAATTCCAAAACCTATAGTTTTCTATAAATCCTAGGCATCATTTGAGGTGTAGAACAACCCCATATAAGTTAGAATAAGTCAGGTCTTCCCAGACCCCTTTATCAGCTTGGGATTTTCAACATGCTTCTATGCACTATTTTAACCTCTACTAGATTTAGGCTATTCTTGTATCTATGTGTATCCATGTTAATTTTGTTGATTCCTACTCATTTATGCATGCTTTTATGACCCTAAATACGTCATAACCATAAAAAAAAACTCACGCATAATTTAATGCCCTTCATCTAGCCACAATGCACAACAATGCAAATCTAATTCCTTTTTGATCAATCTAACATTACTATATAATTTACTAATATATATCATGCATGATTGAGAGCTCAAATGTATCAAAATATAAGGGTGTCACACACCAGCCCCTCTTGGCCGAATCACCCTTACACTCACAACAATTCACTTCTTTTAATTCTTCAATCTATTTTCTCTCAAACACTTCATCAAACACTTAATCTACAACTTTGTTTACTTTAATCATGCTTAATTTCACCACTTGAGCTTATCTTACATGAACTCTACCTTGTATATGTCTAATTATACTCATTTAAGACTTAGGGATGCATATAGGAAGGGTTCATACAATATATATTCTCAAGCCCTTCAACTTAGGCTTATATCACATCTCGTCTTAAATCACTTCTAATTTCTATTCTCTTGCTTTCTAATGCTTGTGTGACATAAAATGAGACTTATTTAAGCTTAAAGGTACCAAAACAAATGATATCACACATGTTTCTCATAACTGTGTGTCACTCATCTTCACTCCAAGTTTCTAATTTGAGTCTATTTGGGTGATAAGTCTATGTTACAACACAATGGCTACTAAATGATCTCTAATCTTTGCTCAACTCATCAAACTCAAAGACTTACTCATTCTCTAACACAGGGCGTGCATGACACGTTCACATGCAACATTATCTCATGCACTATGTTGAGTCATTTATTACTTAAATATGCAAGAACTAAGTGACTTTACATAATATCTATCCATGCTCTTCATCTTAGGCTTTGTTGCGCACTTGTCTCTCACATTTCTCTTGTTCAATGCTAACATGCTTAGATGCTTCTCTAACCTCTAATATACATAGATTTAGACTTTAAGGCATCAAAATACAAAGAGTTTCACGTGCCCTTACTTAGCCATCTATCACACACAACATACTCTAATCATGTTTTTCAACTTCTAAACTATTCTTTTGCTAACTTGTTCTAATATATCATTAATATACATTAGCTCAAGTTCACTTACATTAAACAAAACTCAAAGAGTTATACACCCCTTATCAATGTCGTGCATCATGTACACACACTCACATCAATTCCATTCAATAATCTCAAGCCATTATATAACTAGTTTCTTTAAGGCCATGATACAAACACTTTGTCTACACTAAAATCCACATTAAACTTTATCAAGTTATTGCTCAAACATCATGGTGTCTCTACAAAACCCTAACACATCAACTAGCATGATAATCAATCATTTATGCTTCTCTCTAATGCCATATAACTCAAAACACATCATAAACAAAAACCCAAGTTAATATCTCAACAAATACTAACTTAATCATCAAGTTTCCATAAAACCTCCATTAATGGAAAGCTTAGAAACTCACTTTTTATGGCTTGTTTCTTGCTCCTAACTTGGTCTTCAAGCTTAGATGAACTTTCTCTCTTGATTTGGTGGCTTGGAAAGGTTTGGAAAGCTTTGGTCTCCTTGCTCCTCTTCATGGCACGACAACTTCTTCACTCTCGGGTCTCCCTTGCTCATGCACAACATCTTCTCTAATTTTGCTTCTAATTGACTTTTGCTTTCTTCATGTCATGACCAAACATCACTCTTTTAAGTTTTAATGAAGTCACAATGACCATCTTGCCCTCTTTTCACAATTTAACTCAACTCTCTCTCTCGGCTCTTATCTCTTTCTCGTCCAACATCCTCTTTTCTTTCTCAATTACCCGAATTGCTTCTCTCTTTTTTTCTTTTCTAAGTGTTGTTCACAACACTAGCTATATTTTATGAAGCCTTTTAGCTTGCCAAATGACCATAATACCCTTTCTTTATACTAAATCAATTAACTTACAAAAGGGCATTAATGTACTTTTAAAATTCTATTAACTTAGTACTCTTCCACTCATCTCTAATCTCATTGGTTCCTTTCATTTCACTTGAATTGTGTTTCTTGCTTTGGTTACCTTACACATTATAACTCACATCAAAACTAATTCTCATGGCTCAATGACCATATTGTTTCTTTATTAAACTTAACTCTATAATTGGCTCCGTTTAACTCAAAACTTTTACTATAAATACGTATTCCCTCATTTAACTCGTTCTCTAAAATTCAAAGCTTAAATATCATTACTTCTTATATTAGGGAATCCATCATTTACCATTTTATCCCTTAAACTTCACTTATCATCTCCACAATTGTGACATTTTCTAATCAATCATTTTACATCAGGTAGCGCTCCGAAATTTTGAATTCTAATGACACTCATTTGAATCCTATCTATGGGATTTAGTTAACTTTTAATTATTTTGGGGCATCCTTACCTCATTCGGATTCATATTAATCCTTAAAGTCTCCAACTGGAAAATTATAATTAGGCCCCTCCTTCAACTTATAACTTATAATTAAACTCTATAACCTTTAAAACTCTCTCTATTTAATCTTAAAGGCTCTTTAAACTTACTTCTCATCAAATCAACTCTTTTAAAATTATAACTGAGCTATTCATACTCAGGACTTATTACCTTAACTTCACGAGTAATGGTATAGTATACCATAATTCAGATTGGGGGTTTATAGATAGTATGGAAATAGAGGTATAGGAATGGGGCCCATCAACCAAAGGAACCCATGCTCTTCTCTTTCAAGAGCCTAACAACCGTTGTAATAGGCAAATAACCAAGGTATAATTGAAAATCTATAAAGTCTTTACCTGCTTCGGCAAAAAGGACTTTCTTAGCCTTTTTGTCAATGAAAAGTTTCAATTTGATTGTATAGGATGCCATGAATGTTTTCACTATGAATGAAGGGTTATCAAATGACTTGTGTATATAGAAGGTTTCAAAGGAAGAGAAAAGGTTAGCAACAAAGAATAAAGATATGTTGCACTTCCAGTTATAGAATTAGATTCCTTGAGTCATGAACATGGTAGTTGTTATTTCTGTCTTCAAACCTTCTCTATTTTTATGGCTTTTTAGAGGTAACCATTATAAACCTTGGTCTTAGTTAATGAATTTCTTTTAGGGAGATTGCATGACTTCCAATCACATACAATTTCTCTTCTTTTCAAAAAACTACATGTAATTGAAAATATTTAAATGCTATAATGATAACACAAAAATTTCTTGTTGCTTTCTCTAAAATGTTGTTATGAGAATGTGTTTATTAAATTAAAATTATGGCTATCTTGTAACGTTCTGGTTATATGCTATAAGTTATTTTGTTCTAATTTTTAAATTATATTGAATTTTGATCAATTATATCCATGTTATTGTTTTTTAATTATATATATATAAAGTAATTCTACCATCAGTATCTCCTAACAATAAAAAGTTAGGACGAACCAATCAAATTCATCCATTATATTTCAATTTAATAAGAGAGATAATTTGTTTTAGGAAAGATAATGTAATGGATAAATTTGATTAGTTCATCCTAACTTTTTAAAGTTAGAAGACACTGATAGTAGAAACTTGTTCTTCTTATAGATGCAATTATTCATCTACCCCTGAGTTTAACAGAACTATTGACTTTTAGATGGAAAAACCTAATCCACTTACGGTTGGTATTTTTTTGAATAATAATTTCAAAACTTGTGGTGATTTGATATTATTTTCAAATCTAGGGGAATAATAATAGCCCATTTAAATAAAATAAAAATTTTAAAGGGGATGGTATATAGTGATTTTGTATATGTAACACTAAAATCCAAAGTAAATAAATAATACTTATCTATTATTTTAATGTGTCAAAATTCCTTTCAAAGACTTAAGTTTTGTAAAGAATTAAATCTAAATATCATATTCCAATTTAAATATAAAAATTTGTCTATTCCTTCAAAGCTTTATCAAGTAAAGTATATAGAATGTAAAGTGAGTAGCGGACAAATAAATTCCAATTCTTGTTCAATGCCTTGGTGCAAGAAAGCATAAAATTACTTGTCTTAATTAAATATATAATTTCACTAAGTTAATAAAAGAAGCATCTTCCTAGCTCACACCCCTCCTTTCCAATGAGAGTTGGTCTAGTATCATGCCAATGTTTGGGGTTTAAGGTTGTTGTAAACTTAAGAATGTGCTTGGTATATTCCTTACTTATCAATTTTTTTTTTTTTTAGAGTATGTTTGTTAGATTTTTAAATTACTTCTATTTGGAAAAAGTCTACTTATAATAAATCCATTAGAAATAGAGCTTTTGAAAAAAAAAAATTATAATTATTTGGTTAGTAATTGAAATAACACTTTATAGGATTAGATTATTTAGTTCTATCATCTCAAAGATCTATTGAAATACAATATTACAACTGTAAATTAAATTAAACTTAAAATAATAAGGACAAAAAATTATACATATCAATTAAAATTTTTCTACATGTTTGGAGCAGGTAAAATGGCCTACTTGTGGAGAACAAAGAACGAAGAACATTATACTTTCAAAGGTTTTATTTAATAATGTATTTCATATATATATCAATTATAAAAAAAAATAAATAAATAAGGAGATTTGTAAAACCCAAAACCTCGTTCGTGGGAAAACGAACTATTTTCAAATGGATAGCGTTTCCAAATGGAAAGAATCCGCGACAATCAAAATTTTTCGAAAAGCGAAATAAGTGATTGGAAAGTTTTGAAAAATTAATTTCGAGTCAAATAAAAGTGAAACGGATCGAAAACGAATCCATTCAGATATATTCCGAGTGATTCGAAAATTTTCGAACGGAAAAATATTTTTGATTCTGGATCGTACAGAATATTTTTTAAAGAAATAAAATAATTTCGAGTGCTCGGATATAAATTCGAAAATTAAAAATAATTTCAAAGCCGTAATTGAGTTATAAGCGGATTCCCAAATGGACGGAAATGAATTCGAATTCGAAAGTGGAATGGGAAAGCGCGCAAAAAGCAAGTGTCACAAAAAGAGAGGTGATAGGGTTCATAAAGGACCCGTGTAAAGTATGCAAGGTTAGTAGATGATAAGTGTTAAGTTAGCAAGTGAAATGAGTGGCAAGTGTCAATCAATTAGAAGCAATCTATATATATTAAATTGAAAGCAATTAGAATCAATATATATATATATATATATATATTAAATTGAAAGGATAATATGAAAGGAGAATTAATTTTGGCCACTCATTTTCAAATCAAGAGAGAGAGAGACCTTTCATCATCATCTTCTTCTACCATTCATGACAGAGAGAGAACATTAGAGAGAGATTTGGAATCGATCACTTCTTGTTCAAGAGAGAGAGAGAGAGAGAGAGAGAGGGACCGAGAGAAGCAAAACTCAAATCATTCGGTCCTATCCTCCAAAACCGTGAGCTAAGTGAGAAAAAGAGGAGCACAAGCAACTCAGGCAACCGTGACGGCCTGAGAGCTAAGCAAGAGAGTTTAAAGACCCATTCGGTCTAGAGCAAGAAGCAAAGCCTGAACGCCATTTAGAGAGAATTGAGAGAGGAGCTCGATCATTATTTCCTTCAAACCGAGAGAACCCTTTTTGAGAGAGAGGGAGAGTAACCAAAGGAGAAGATCAGATCTGAAGCAAAGCCGAGAGATTCAAGCCCAAGCAAATCACCTTTCAGTCCTCTATACATCAAACCGAAAGCTTCAAATCAAAGAGACAGGAGCAATACCTCTAAACCGTGAGAGAGACAGAGTAAGTGAGCTCGTGAGGAAAAAGGGGCTATCTTGGGCATGAAATCTAGCAGCTACAACTCCATTGGAGGCTTTGAGGGCTTTCTTGGAGTAGCTTCAGCCCATGCATGCAGGTGAAGAAGAAGTTGCTTGCTATCGTGAGTGTTTTATTGGTGACAATCTGCTGTCAAGGAAGTTTGGGAGCTGTTTCGAAGTGAAAAACAGCTCACGCAAAGGCAAGTGCTATCCCATTTGGTTTTATTATGATGTTTTGAGTGATTTTAAAGGTTGCATGTGTCGTTTGGATCAAAGGAAGCTCTCGAAAAATATAAGAGATTAGGCAGCCCCTTCATGTAAGCGTTTCAAGTTTTCAAATTGAGTTTCAAAAGGTATATTGAGTTTTATTACTTTTGTTTTGATGGAAGATATTTAGGATGAGTTGTGGATGAATTTTGATGATGTTATGATTGGGTTTTAGGATTTAGAACCTCGTTAGTGCGGAGATTCATGCGATTGTGTTTCGTTGTGATTATGGATGATTTTCGATGTGAAATTGTGTGAAAAATTCGACGTAAGCCCTGTTATGATGAGTTTTAGGGGTTGTTATGTTGCGTTTTTAATTTCGACTTCGTCATCATGAAAAATGTTTCGTATTGACGTGTTTTAGAGTATCAAAAAGTTGTTTGAATATCTAAAAATCGTTTCCGGGTGATTCGGATAATGTTTGTTTTCGTAAGAACGTGTTTAGTTGTGATTTTCGTTATGGAATGTGGAAATGTAATTGAGATGAATGAGCTGCCATGAGGTGTATTTGAGCTTTTTAAAATAATAAAGGTTGTTGTTAGGATGGATTGGAATATGTTGAAGTTAATCAGATAGTTTTCGTTTCGCGCGAATGCGTTTAATGGTTGATTTTCGGTGTCGAAACGAAAAATGATTAAATGTGTAACATGCTGCCCTGATTTTCATTTATGTGTGTCGAAGTGTTTGAATCTTCGTTTTCTATGATTTGAGTGAAATAACAAGTTGTATTGACGTTATGTTTGAATTGAAACGAAAATAGTAACGCGAAATGTTAGAAAATGATAGTTCGCGTTAAAATTTTTGAAATCACGAAAGTTTGTTGTTTATTCGTTATGTTTTGAAACTTTAGCTTATTGAAGCCATTTAAGTGTGAATTAGATGATATTGATTGAGACTGGAATGACGTTATTGTCGGTTTCGTAATCATCGAAAAAGTTAGCATAATCATGAAGTTTCGATTGGATTGCGTTTGTGATAATGACTTGATTTATCTATCAATTTTAGCATGTTATTGTTTTCTTTTTATGCATGTATAAATTTACTCAAGTTATGCTATGAATGTGTTTATTTTCAAACAAATTAAAAAGTTTAAATGATATACATGCATAGAAAATATGTATGGAAGTTAGTTTTGAAAAATTTTAGGCTTTTGCCTTAGAAAAGAAGTTATTCGGTTTTTAAACCGCAAGATAGAAACGAAATACTTATGAGATTTTTAAAAGTGATCAATATGCTTCCATGCAAGTAAATAAAAGTTATGCACAAGTTTTAAGCGTATTAAAAGATTTTTAGATGCCTTTAGTTTATCTTAACCTCTAGTATAACCCAGCCGAGGTACCCTATGCATGTATGGCAAGAGACGGGGGGAATCGTAATCTCAAGTTCCCGTACGACTTAATATTTGAGGGGAATCGTAATCCCAAATTCCCGTATCGCCTAAATGTCGGGGGAAAACGTAATCCCAAGTTCCTGCATTTTTTTAATGTTGAGGGGAAACGTAATTCCAAGTTCCCACATTTCTTGATGTTGGGGGAAATCGTAATCCCAAGTTCCCGCATCTAAGAACACGTAAATAGAAAATTCCTAGTATCAATATCGTGTCAGGTAGTAGTATAGTCTCGGAGAATAAGTTCCCTGAGTTGCCATATAGGTTAATTAAGGAAATGAGATACGTCGATAGATGTGAGTTTAGAAAAATAAGAAAACCAATTTAAGAAAAGTTTAATAAAGTCTTTTTCGCATTTAAAATGAGTTTTACAGTTTTTAGAAAAGTAAAGTAAATAATAGTTTTTCCAACCTATTTTGGGAAGAATATTATTTTAAGTGAAAGTACAGTTTAAATTAAATTACCTACTCACTGATTTATTCTCATCACTGTTTTTTTTATGTTTTATAAAATTTTCCCCAGGTGTAGATCTGAGTAAAGTGTAGCGGAAGCATCTCCGTTGGACGTACATGCGAGATAGAGACGCAACACTGCTGCACTAGTTTTCAGTCGAGTTATCATGTATTGCATTATGTTATTTTCATATTTATCTCATGTTGTAAATATTATTTTGGATGGCAGATTTTATCATATTTTCAATAATGATATTTTAAGATTTGTAAAGTAAGTTTGATTTCCACATGATTAAGTTATTTTGCCTTGAAAGTATGATTGTGAATGTTTGTGGTATTTGAAAGAGAGTCTGAGGCCCAGTATTTGAAAAGTTATTGATTTAGAATTATATAGGTTTTGTGAACTTTTACAGGGTGGAAATCTTCGTAAAACAACCGTCGTGTTGCCGGATTTTTGTAAAAATTTATTTCGTAAAGTTGTTTTCAACGAACAAAATTTCCACCCATTTTCAAAATTTAAAAAAAAAAAAAAATTTCTAAAAAGATTCAAAAGTTTTTAAGTAGAGAAAGAGCCTTAGCTCCACGGGAATTTTCCAATTGGTGCAAATCTCGATTGGAAGGCCACCGTGGGGTGCTGGGTAGGTCGCCTAGCTAGTGTAGTTAGAGAGGGACTTGTCAAGATTTAAGTTAGATACATTTTTTTGAAGAGTTTATTTCGAAAAGTTCCTTCCAATGAGCTTTTGTGTAGTGAAGATTTAATCTCTACTAAACTTTACTACATTAGAAAAATCAATTTCAAAAGTTAAACCAAATAACTTTAAGAAACTTAAATAGAGGATAGAAAGCTCAACCAAACACGCATAGTACCAAATGGAGAGCTCTTTCAAAAATGTTTATCTTTCATTAAACATAGGGAAAAATCTAAAATACTCTTGAAATGGAAAATATTATCAATTTCCTTAACTTTTGAAAATATTAACCAAAAAACCCCCTACTATCAGTTCAAAAGCGATTTCATCCAAAAGTTTAATGGTTTTATGATAAATCCATGAAAAGATGAAAATGCCCTTATTGCATTGAAAAAATAAAATTTAAATACAATTATAATTGAATATAATTATTTAATATTTAATAACTAAAATTTAACAAAAATAATTAAAACCAAAAAAAAAAAAAATTGAAGATTTGACATTAAAGCAACAATAATAATAACAAGCCAAAAAAACATAATAAAAAAGTGGAAGATCCCAAATCTTCAAAGGGATTAACCCAAATTTCAATAAAAGCTAGAAAAAATCAAAAACCAAAACAACATGGTTGAAACACACAAATCTCCATTAAAATCAAGGGAAAAATAATAATAAAAAGATCACGGATCCTCCAAACCAACTCCAAAAACTTAAAAACTTCGAGTATCCACCAATCATTGCATTCCAGGTGACAACATTTCTTTCAAACACATAATCAAACACTTTGCGTGAAGCCAAGATGTAATTATATTTTGCATACATGTTAATCAATGAGTTCCAATCATGACATCAAAATCAGCACCCAACTCAACAGACACGGCGTGCAAAGTTTTCCCATAATTAAGGCTACATAAAGCAGCACAAGCCTTTAATTTTAAAGGTACCACACCAAAAATGTAGGCTCCTTTATGGCGAAATTGGTTGTATACAACAAGGCCTTCTTTTGGAGAATTTTGAGAGAGGTGCTGTCTTATGAGAGAACTCCAGCTGGGTTGATCGGGGTATGTTTTTGTTTGGTAAAATTCAGACTTCTATTTAAGTGACATTGAATTTGAGAGGTTTGAGTGACTTTTGAGGGTGCTTTCCAATTATGGGTGGAAGTAAGGCATGTGGGCACTTTGGAATAAAGATTTGTTAGACGCCATGATTTGATTTTTTGTGGTTATTTCTTTCAACTTTTCGTATATCCATGTCAAATAATTATATATAACTAGAATGAAAATGAAAAGATGTATAATTAATGGGTAATTGATATTTATTGAATTATAATACAATAAAAAAATAATATTTAAAAATTAAAAATATTATATATCTATACATAACTTACATGATTAGTGCACTTCTCGTATACATTTGTGATTGAGTTTCGAGTCCTATCAGCATATTAACCAACATGTATGGGGAGCTTACTCTCCTTATTGTAGTTTATGATATTGATGTTAATAAATTTTTTAATATATTATAATTATATATAAATAAATTAAAAATTTCAAGGGGATAGTATTGTGATTTTGTATATATAACAATAAAATCCAATGTAAATAAATAATACTTATCTATTATTTAATGTGTCAGAATTCCTTTTAAGGACCTAAGTTTTGTAAAGAATTAAATCTAAATATCGTATTCCAATTTAAGTTTAAAACTTCGTCTATCCTTTCAAAGCCTTAGCAAGTAAAGTATATAAAATATAAAGTTAGTAGCAGACAAATAAATTCAATTCTTGTTTAATGCCTTGGTGCAAGAAAGCATACAATTACTTGTCTTAATTAGATATAATATTTCACTAAGTTAATAAGAGAAGCATCTTCCTAGCTCATACCCCTCCTTTCCAATGAGAGGTAGTCTAGTATTAGGCCAATGTTTGGAGTTTAAAGTTGTTGTAAACTTAAGAATGTGCTTGGTATATTCTCTGCTTATCAATTTTGTTTGGGTTATTATTATTATTTTTACTCTTGAAATTGAAAATAATATCAAACAACCCCTAATTTTGAAAACATTACACAAGAAACCCAACCGTTAATGGGTTAGTGACTTTCATCCATAAATTGATAGATCCATTAGGGTGTAAGGGTAAAAACGTCAATGTGTTTGATAAGTTCATTTGGTTCTCCGTCAATTAGATTTCAATTATTCATATTTTAAATTAAAAAATAAAATAAAACTAATATATTATTTATTTTCTCTCTCTATCGCATCACTGTTTCTCTCACCTCTCACTTTCTCTTAATTGAGACCATGGCCAATTCTCTCACTATCTCTCTCTCTTTCACCATCTCTCAACTCATCACCTCCTTGGCAACGTCAACGAGGAGGGAGAAGATAGAGGGTGATTGACTATGAGGTATTGCTAGTCAGGTCTTCACGCGATTGAGACCTTTGGGTCGCTTTCACCGGAGGCCTCCGGTCTCCAATAATGGCGAACCAAGTTTTTCCGTCTTTCCATTAATATTTTTTTAATTGATTTTTTTGCAAGGTCTATCACTCCAATTTATTTATGAAAAAAAAATATCTTTTTTCTTTTTTGGGTTTTTGGTTTGATTGATTAATGGATACACATATACTCACTCTCTCTCTCTCTAGCTCTTTCTTTCTTTCTCTCACAAAACTAATTCTCTTTTATAGTCTTTGTTATGAACTGCCATTGGTCATGTCTGGCTCATCACCTGCCATGGTCTCTCACCATCGATTGACGACCATTTAAACCTCTTACCGTCTCTCAATTAAGTTTTTTGATGAACCCAGGTGGGTTCATCTAGATTGTCGAAACCCATAAGGGTTTGTTTGTCGATGAACCCACTTAGTTCATCCTTTGGGTGGTTGGATGTGGCTGGGGATTTTTTGAAGATTTGGGTTTTTTCAAATTTTTTTGAATTTTTGAATTAATTTATTGAAGAGTTTTATTATCATTATTATTATTATTATTACTTAGTGAAACCTAGACCTTCAAATGTTCATTGAAGATCTGGTTTCTTCATTTTTTTTCATGTTTTTAATTTATTAAAGAGTTTTTTTTTGTTTAATTTTTGTTTTGATTTAATGAGACCTAGATCTTCAAGTTGTTAAAGATCTGGGTTTCTTTAATTTTTCTTCAAATTTTTGTTGAGGATTTGGATTTGTTTTTAGTTTTTAAATTTTCTTTTTTTCAAATTAATCTCCACTGTGATTGAGATATGATAAGATTTTTTTATTTAATTTATTTATTTTTATTTATTTTTTAATTTTTTAGTTTGGTCTTGAAAAGGTAGTTTGGTAATTGACTAATTTTTATTTTATTTTTTTATCTTTAAAGATATCTTTTATTTTTTAATTTTTCAATGTAGTAATTGGTCTTTTAGTTTTTTTGTCACAAAACCACAAAAATTTGAATGGAAATCACTTTCGGTTGACAGTAGGAGGTTTTTTGGCTAATATTTTGAAAAGTCAAGGTAAAATGATATTATTTCCATTTCAGGGAGTTTTTAGGTTTTTTTTTCCAATTTGTTTTTTAGAGTATGTTTGGTTAATTTTTCAATGTAGTAATTGGTCTTTTAGTTTTTTTGTCACAAAACCACAAAAATTTGAATGGAAATCACTTTCGGTTGACAGTAGGAGGTTTTTTGGCTAATATTTTGAAAAGTCAAGGTAAAATGATATTATTTCCATTTCAGGGAGTTTTTAGATTTTTTTTTTCCAATTTGCTTTTTAGAGTATGTTTGGTTAAGAGTAAATTATAAATAAACTACTTAGTTCAAACTTATAGGTTTGTTACATTTTAGTTACCTACTGTTAGTTTAGGTTAGTAAACAGTTAGTCAATTTCAACACATCCAGAGATATTTTTGTCTTTTAATTGTATTTTAAATTTTTTATAATTAAAAAATTATAATTTCTTTTTAATTAAAAAACTCAAAAACTTAATTAAAATTAAAAAATTGTCTGCATCGAGATCATCACTTACCGAGTTCATCTTCCTCATTTCTCCATCACCTAGTTCATGAATAACTTTTAATATCATCCATCCACCACCATTATCATCATCAACCCATCACTATCATCCTTCTCCCTCTTTCTTTCTTTCTTTTTCTTCTCCCCTCTTCTCTCTCTCTTCTCTATATTCTATCTCGCCATCTAGAAATTGGGTTTTCCAAGTAAACCTAGAATTTTGGGTAGCACGACAAATCATGTGTAATGCCCGGAAATTTATTTCCCTCTGATTAGTATCCTTGAATTAAAGATTTGAATGTGAAAAGTTGGATTAAATTAGAATTTTATGCATTTCGTGTGACATCTGACAGGCCCTATTTTCCTTCTCTCTTAGGTAGCTTGCTTGGCAACCACACGATGGACCTCTAGATGGGATCTGCACAGGTTGAAAGGTTTCCGTGAGGCTAAGCTTTTTTTTTAAAAAAACTAAAAACTTTTAAAAACTCTCAGAAATATATATATATATATATATTTATATTTATAAATAAGATTTTATTGAAAATCCAGCAGCACAACAATTGTTTTTCTAAAAAAATTCATCCTGTAAAACATGAAATAAAACTTGGGCACATCAAAATATTTCTCATTCTCAACTACTAAGGCTCAGGCCACATTTATTCTCATAAACAATCCACAAATGTAACTCAGATTATAAAATCATTTGAAAATCATCAAATTATATAAAACGATATGCGTGCAAAAATCTTAAAACATAACATGAAACATGGAAGTATAAGTATCATCCAAATATCATCTACAACACATGCATAAAGCCATGATAGTTATGCTTGTACATGTAAATTTCGAAAAAGTAGATTAGTGCAATTGCGTTGCATCAGCCTGCGTGTCCGACGGAGATCTTTCCACTTGCTGGCTCGTACCTGTACTTGGGGAGGATTTTATCAAAACAAGAAAAAAATGGTGAGTCTTATAACTTAGTGAGTGGATAACTTATATAAACTAACATAAATTCTTTTTAAATATATGTATTCTCTCAAAATAATTTTGATTGAAATTAAATTATTTTGAACTACCGATACGGTACACCTGACATATATATATATATATATAAGTATTTCTACTTGAAACTTATTATCACTTTCATAAATCGTCAATCTTCCTCGATTCGTAATTTCTCACATCTAATAACGTACTTTTCTTTCTATAACTTGTTTTACGAGGTAACACGGTGAAAACTTATCCTTCGTAACTATACATCTATATGTCATTATATTAAGACTATGGAATTCTACTTGTGTGCTCATAGATGCGAGCACTTGGGATTACGATTTCCTCTAACATCAGGTAATGCAAAAACTTGGGATTATGTTTCCCCCCGAATATTAAGCCATACGGGAACTTGAGATTACGATTCCCCCCGAATATTAAGTCATACAGGAACTTAGGATTATGATTCCCTTTGAATATTAAGCCATAATGGAACTAGGGATTATGATTCCCCTTGAATATTAAGCCATAAGGGAACTAGGGATTATGATTCCCCTTGAATATTAAGTCATATGGGAACTTCGGATTACGATTCCTCCCAAATATTAAGCCATATGGGAATTTGGGATTACAATTCTCCCCGAATATTAAGTCATACGGGAACTTGAGATTACAATTCCCTCCGAATATTAGGCTATACGGGAACTTGGGATTATGATTACCCCCGACATCAAGCCATACACGCATAGGGTATCTCGACTGAGAAATGCTAGGGATTTGGGTAAACCAAAAACATCTAAAATCTTTTCCATATTCTTAAAACTTTTCTCTTTAACATGACTTGTAGTTATTTTGTTCTCTAGTATATAGTTCAACCGGAATACTTACACATTTTTCTTTCGATAGATTCATAAAGATATTTCATAAGCTAACAACTTAAATAAATCTGGTTTAAAATTTCAATTACATTATCATCAATAAAAAGGCACTTTAAAACATGCAATTAACATCATAAAATAATTTATATATTCACATTAAAGCATACTAACATGCATTTATCATTTCGTAAAACAATTTATACTCACCACTTACTTCTAACAAATAACAACAACTTTTGTTATGATCTCTTCCGCTTGCCGGTTCACCTATATTTTAATTACAATCGAATCTATGTTAAATTCAACGTTAGCGCCATCTATTTTCAATGAATTATCTCATCGAAATCATACTTAAATGGATTTAATATAATAAAATTTCCGAATCAAAGCTAATAATGAAATACTTTCACTATTACGAAAATATTTTATCTCGAATTATCCGTTTTATCAATTTGCGTGTTTCTTTTAACTTCTAATTAATCCTAACATCAATACAACTTAAAAATGTCATGCAACCCATATAAAAATAAAAGTTTAACACTTCGATACTCATAAACTTAATTCATGGCAGCTTAGAGTTCATTTAATCGCTAATATTTCAACTTCGAAATTTCAACAATTAATCACATTCGCGCGCAACAAAATTATCCGAATCACTTGGGTATAAATTAAACCATTCTAAATTCATGATTTAACATTTTAATACTCTCAAACAACCATCATGACAGCTTAGTATTCTTATATCTATTTTTCAATTTGACTGCGAAATTTGCAACTAAACGTGGTCAAACGTAAAGAAAATTTATCCAAATCACTTAAAAACAATTTTTCGATAATCAATTAACGCTTCGACACTATAAAATATACTAATACACATCATTTTCTAAAACAACGAAAATCGAAAATATGATTCGAATTATAACAGCCCCTTTACAACAGATTTTTGCAATATTTTTAATATCAAAATTTGTCTATAATCACATCAAAATCACAAGCAATCGAACCTCCGCACTAATGAGGTTCTACATTCTAAATCCCAAATATTTTATCACCATATTCATCCATATCTCGACCTATACATTTTGCACCAAAACGAAAACCATAGTAACTCGACATACCTCTCGAAAATCAATTCAAAAGCTTCGAAATCACAAGTTATTTATTGCCCAAAAACTCTTCCCTTGCCGCGAGCTTCCTTCAATCCAAACAAGCATGCAAGTTTTAAAAATCAATAAAAAATAGCACAAACACTCAACTAGTATAGCAAATTACCTTTGCATGCACTATTTAAGATCAAAAACAGCTTCGAAATTAAATAAAAAGGGTGCTGTCTTCTTTAAGAAACTTGATAGCATGCAGTTCTCCTTCACCAACCAAGACATAGCTCTTCCACCCCCTTGAATGCACGAATCTCATTCAAACAGCTTTGTACTCGCCCCACAAGCTGCTACTATGGTCCTCTTACTCTAGTCCAACCTTAAGGCTGTCAAAAACTTCAAAAACAACTCCTAAGTCAACATGCATGTAAGCTGATTTCACTCTTGGATTTTTGTTTCTCTCAGGTCTGCACTTGTGCTCTCAAAATCGAGCACTTCTCCTTCTTGATTTGCTTCTTGATGGAGCTTTTCTCTTACTCTCTCAAGACTTCCTCTCGGTCTCACACTCTCTCTTTCTCTCTTTGACTCTCTTGGCTTTGGTTCTGGTTTTGATTCTCTTGATTACTGTGATGACTGAATGAATCTTGGTCTCTCTCTCTCATAGGTTTGAAGCTTTTTGATCGAATGAAGTTACACTCTTCCTTCTCCCTCTCTAAGCTCTCTTTCTCGGTTTTGATTTTTGAGAAGTGACACAATGAAATGAGTTTTTTTTTATTGCTTCATTCTTCTTTCAAGTTGATATATATAGGATCTCTAATTTCTTGACACTTGGCATCCATGCATGGGATTGGAGTGCCACTTGTTTTACTTCATTCATGCATGCTCGACACATGTCATTTTCATGCATTAGTCATGACATGTGTTACTCCATTCATTCTCCTATTCCAATTTCAAATTCAAATTCGTTTCCATCCATCCGAAAATCCCCTTATAACACGATTATACCTTCGAAATTATTTTTAAATTTCGATTTTACCTCCAAGTACTAGGAATTATTTTACTTCTCTAAAAATATTTTGTAAAATCCGAAATCGAAAAGTATATTTCCATCCGATAACTTTTCGAATCACCCGAATCTATCCAAATGGATTCGTTTTCGATCCGATTTACTTTTATTCAACTCAAAATTAAATTTTGAAACTTTCCATTCACTAAATTCACTTTTGGAAAAATTAATATTTTCACGGATACTTTACGCTCGAAAACAAATCCATCGAAAAATAATCATTTTCCATTGAACAAAGTTTTGGGTTTTACAATATCAATTGATTTCTTTATTTATTTAGGAAATTTAATATTTTTGGAGATTTTCTTCCTAGTAAAGAATTAAATTAGAAATTAAATGAGATAGATTGAAGAATGGAAATCTATGATTGGACAAGGAAGGAAAGTAAGTAGAATGCATCACATGGAATTAGTTTTTGAACTAATGGGAAGTTGTCAAATTTAAAATTAAAAAGTAATGTAATCTAGTTAAAATGTGACAAGTGTGTGGTGAATTGAATTAGTATAAAGATGAGTGGCATGAATAACCAATGACACGCAAGCATGTGTGTCAAGAGACATAGTTAGGGGTAAAAGAGTCAATTGAAGGTGACTAATACATATAGTGAAACCTATGCTAGAAAAATCATTTCCTTTTCTTCCTCTTCTTGGCCGACTTCATCTTCTTCATTTCCTCTCCATTTTCTTTCAAATTTAAGCCTCCAAATCACTCCTAAATCTTGTTCTCTCCATCATCTACCAATCCAAATCATTGATTTCATCAAAATCCATCAAGATTCAAAGTTGGTTTACATTAGAAAGGTGCCAAATCAAGGTAAAATCATGTAAATTTTTAATTGAGTGATGGGTTGAGATTATAAATGATGTAGATGCATCCCTAAACATGAATAGCTAGCCATGTTTACATTTAAGTTAGTAAAATTGTTGTTAAGGTTAATAAATCCATTTTTTTGAAACCCCCTTAGGTGTGGGTCTCACTCAAGGAACTCAAGAGAAAGATAAGGGGAAGTCGTAAACTTTCCTTGAAGGTGTGGAAAAGTTAGAGATCAAGCCCAAAAGGTTGGTGTACACTTATTTTAAAAATTTGCCTTTATTAATAGACTTGACAATTTAAAATTCTTTTGAAACTTTATGATTTTATTACATTAATGTCATAACCATGTATGGATAATGTTTATGTGTCATTTGCATGTTTTTTAAGTGAATTATGGGATGAAAAACAAATTTGAAAAAAGAATCTCACTAGGCCAAATAGGGTATGTGGGATTATGGTAATGGTTTTCAATGATTTTCATGATTTGGATTCAATTTAGATATTATTTAGAGGTGATTTGAATGATGAATGGAGTGGAAAATAAAGTAGAAAACAAATTTTGAAAAATAAGGCCCCTTGCTGAATGTACACTAGATACCATCAAGGGGTACTTTTATCATTTCATACCCATTTATGTGTTGATTAAATGATGTTTTGATGATATGTGTAATGATTTAGTAATTTGAAAAGAAAAGTTTGAAAAATACCTCCTTTGGCCAAATGCAAGCTAGAAACTGATAGGAGTGGTCTTTTTAAAATTTAATGCTAAAACTAGGGGTAAAATGGTCATTTCATATGGGCAAAAGTGATGCTCCAAAGAATTTCAAAAAATGGATCCAAAAATGTGTTTAAGTATTTATGCGATAAAAATTTAGTTTGAGTCGAAAATTTTGTAATTTTGAAAAGTTTAGAGGGCCTGAGTAAATCTAGACACCGGTAAGTAGGGATTAGTAATTGGTATGCCAATAGGGTGATTATTGTACTGCACTGTTACATATGCATACCGACTTTGATTTACAGACCTTAAAAGACACCGAGTGCCTGGTCCTGAAATTATAAAATTATGTAAATTGTGATCTGGTGGGTAGGCACCGAGTGTCCGATGTCGGAGAAACCCGTTTCCGATCCAAGGTATCGTATCAGAATTTACAAAGGGCTCTAGAAAAGTTTTAGGGGTAATATCGTAAATGTGCTTGATAATTGGTTTGGAAAGTTAAATTGTATAATTTTTAACTTGTTTGATTTATGGTGTGTATATTATGAAAAGTTGATAATTGTGCACATCATTTGATTTTAATGTTGTATTTTGAAAATAATTATAATTACAATATTATATGTGTACACCCACTAAGTAGAAATACTTAGCGTGTTAGATTTACCACACGTAGGTAGTTGAGTTGGGCTTTGTAGATAAAAACGAAGACGACATATCCGCCGCATTCCTCATGAGTCACATCCATCCTCATTTTGGGTAATGATCATTTTGTGACACATATGTATATCTACATGTGCATATTCATGGAAGTATGTACTTCACTAAAATGTAATTTTTGTAAATAATAATTTATCTAAAGGTTGTAATGTTTTGTAAATTATATAAATTGAGTGGTAATTATGATTTGAGTTTGTGTTAGTTTTCGTGAAATTTGAAATTTGTAAAGAAATTATTATATATATTTGTGTGGTGAAGTGCATTTGGAAACGAACAGGAGGTCCGAACGAAAGTTAAGAAAGAATTATTGTAGAAGTGTTATTTTTCTTTGCAGGTTTTTATATTTTGGGCTTTTAGAAAAACAGACGAAACTCTGTCTAATTTTCGATAAAAATAAATAAACAAATAAATGAATTTTAATGAGAAAGATAATATCCTTCGTCTCCATTCTTATCCCTTTTGGAGTCGAGAGGAGGGTGTTACATCATGGCTAAATTGTGGCCTTATTACATGACAAAAGACTTATAATTTCTGGAAGTGGAAATAGTATTGTGTAATAATAATGCTCTGGAATAAAATTGATAATGAATAAAAGGGAGCAAAATTGTTGCTATCTTAGGATAAATGTTGAGGTACTAATATAAATATGCATAAAATACTCAAGAGTTTTACATTCAGTTTCAATGACACAACAACGTAATAGAAAAGATTCATGGCAAGTTTGCTGTTTCTGAAAACCTTGCTCTCCTGTCACAGTATAATTTAGAAAGGAGGTAAACTACAACAACTCTAGAAAATATGTCAACATTACATTTTACTTTATACTCCTAAATTCTAGGTTTCCAGATCATCAATCATCAAACCCCGAAACACCCCAATATCATCATCACTCATCAAACCCAATCACCACCAACATATCCAATAACCCCAATCACCCCATCACCCCCTAAGCACTCAAAACGTATTGATGGGACTCTTCCTGAATCTCTCATCTGGACCCGTGAAAGACCCCGTAACACCCCGGTAGAATTCTAATGAACCCTAACTTTGGCCTGAAGAAATCCCGTCAGAACACCGAGACTCATTAGACTTATTTTCTAAACATTTTCTTGGTGGCAGAGGCAAAAATTTTTCATTTTTCTGATGAAAATCTGGCAGCATGCTAGCTGTTTATTGAACTATATCACCCTGCAATTTGAAAAGCAATTTAAACACATTTCTATGGCATACAATTTCCACTACCAGGGGCCTTTAGCCCTCATCCAAAATCAATCACAACACAATTAATCACATTTGTGAAATCGATGGAAATATGGAGTTTTCTTTTCAAAACATTTTCATGAAACGTGCATCCAACAACTGATATTGACAATTACAAATTTACAATGTGATTTATATACAATACATGCATGACAAAAGTATGAGCTATACAATGAGGAATAGTCATCCGTGAATCAACCCGCGCGTCAATCTGGGCCTCGTCTGCTGGACGACTCGCTTCTGCACATGAGGGAACATTTTTAAGAAACACATGGGAAACAAACAATGGGTATAACTTGGTAAGAAACATTAAATAGTTTCATGAACTAAAGTATTTTTCTGAAATACTTTTTAATATTTCATAAAAAAACTGTTTTTGAACTCATTTGACTTT
The DNA here is from genome assembly GCA_022984855.1 of Dimocarpus longan. Classification (NCBI taxonomy): domain Eukaryota; kingdom Viridiplantae; phylum Streptophyta; class Magnoliopsida; order Sapindales; family Sapindaceae; genus Dimocarpus; species Dimocarpus longan. Next base: position 14,877,682 of record CM041015.1, on the reverse strand, counting down.
CTTTCGAAAACTTTCTCATTTCTCGCCTTGATGGTAACCCAGGGAAAATACTCATGTCGTGGCAGTATAAAATCTCTAGCTAACCACTAGGAATTAAGGAATCTACCTGTGTAATCGCCGATGCGCGAACTCTGGGCACACGATACCCCTACGCAATCGGTCTGAACTACACTACCATATACGTTCAGAGAGTGACTCAACTGACTCTCTCTCTCTCTCTCTCTGGAATCATCCGGACTTCTCTCTCAGTTATTGACTCTCTCACATCTACCATGCATGCATAGAGTACTCCACTGGGCATTTAACTAGGGCTAAGGTAAACCATTAGCTTATTAAAATACTTTTCTCGATATTTTCATTTAAACTTGTTTTTAAGGCAAAAAGCCTAAAAACTTTAAGTTCTCATAAATTCTTTACATGAATGCATTTTCAATTTAACAAGTCATATAATAGTATCTAAAAATTTTACAATATATAAATCAATTATATAATGAAATAAGTGCATATAACATTAAAATGAACTTTAAAACAACTACACTTGGGAAAGTGGATTTCTATTTACGAAGCGCTTCTCGATCAAAAGCGAACCTCCTTCGAACTCCTCTGATACACTCTGCTTTCATCCTAAAACATCCAATACTCATTTAGAATTATTGAATCATTAACACAAAGCTAGAAATCACTAAAAACTCAACTAACTCTATTAACTCCACTTTACGCCTAAACCTTCGTAACTAAGTTTTAACTTATTAGAGGTTTTTAAATTTCAATTTCTTTGCACAAGCCTTATTTATTATCACCTAGGGACTCTCCGGAATGCTTAAAATGGTCATCGGAAACCCGGAACGCAAAATCGCTGTTTTTAACCTCCCTAAAATCGAGACTAAATTAAGCCCTTTCAAAGTGATTTTCTTCGCTCAATTTTTCTCAAATCATCTTCCTAACTCGCACTTAAGTTGCCTGTAAAATGGTTTTGAAAAATTCTAAGTACCAAGGGTCGAAACCTATGAAAAACGTCCATTTTTCAACACTTTTTTATGCATATTTGTGGCATCCTACGTGCAACGACTTTATTTCTTTTGTATCTAATGTTCTTTTACTCAATTACAATCGAATACATTCATTTCGTGCATCGAAGAATGCATTTGTACAACCAACTCACTTTACGATTACATTGGTACACTATTTAAGTCATAACTTACTCAATTTTTATCGGAATCAATGTCTTCCAATTTTTATGGCTTACTATGACACTTAGGCATATTTTGAGGTCTAAAACAACCTCAATTAAGCTCAAATAGGTCAGGTCATTATAGACCCTCCATCTAGCTCGAAATTCCCACTTAACTCTACACTTTAACTTTTTCAACTCTATCACTTCAAATAGGTTTCTTAGCATCTAAAATACATGGATTAAGTCTCAAATGAATGAAAAAAAAATGGGTTACATAAACCCTATGACAGGCCCCTTTCTAACTACTAGCTAGGCGACCTGCCCGGCAACCCCACGGTGGCTCCCCAGTCGAGATCTGCTCTGACTGGAAAGTTCCCGTGAAGCTAAGCCTCTTTTCTTTGCTAAAATACTTGAAATCCTTTTGATTCTGAAAAAGAGTGGGAATTTTGTTCGTTGAAAATAACTTTAAGAAAATAGGATTTTCACAGAAAACCGGCAGCACAACGACTGTTTTTCTAAAATTCCACCCTGTAAAATATCTCATAAAACCTGTATAATTGTATTCACAAACAATTTCTATAATCAATAGGCCTCCGGCCATTTTCAAACTCATAATCATGCAATTAAGCGGAAGTAACTTGAATAAATCTTAAAAACGACATGCATGATATTTACATAAAATCCTTAACTCAAAATAATATTTTTCAAAACTAGAGAATCTGGAAAATGATAGTAAATACAATACATGATGTTATGCTAGAAAATAGTGCAATCTGGTCACGAGTGTCTAACTGGCCTGTCCGTGGCCTGTCCGTCCGAAGGAGATACGTCAACCGCGCTACTCGCACCTGCACCTGAGGGAGGTTTTTAAGAAAACAGGAAAACAGTGGTGAGAATAACTCAGTGAGTGGGTAAGTTTATATAAACTGTACTTTTGCTTAAAAAATACTATTCCTCCCAAAAATAGATTGGAAACCTATTACTTACTTACTTTTCCTGAAAACTGTAAACTCGTTTAAAAGCTGCGAAAGTTATTTATCAAACTTTTCTTAAAACTTTTCTTATTTTCTTACTAGCCTTATCTGGCAACCCAGGGAAATCTTGTCCTTCGTGACGGTGCGAAAACACGCCACTAGGATAGGGGAACTCTCACCATGTGTAGTCGCAGATGTGGATACAACTCTGGGATCGCGAATCCCTCCAACATCAGGCAGATCTACACTATCCCATACGTGCAGAGGGTGACTGACAGACTCGATCCCCCCAAAGTTAGTAACTCCCCCCATCTACCGTACACGTATGGAATACTTTCGGCCGGGTGTAATCTTAGGGGCTAGGGTAAACCATAGGCATATATATAAAAATGAAATCTCGGCAATATGCTATAATATCGCAAAATAACTTTCACAATTACTATCTCTATGCATGTATATAATTTCAACTTGCTCAATTACTTTATTAAAGAATATAAACATATTCATAGCATCTCATATAAAAATATACATGCATTTATAAACGATAAACTGAAAACTATAAACTTTTACTAGAATCTCAAAATCTTTTACTTGCTAAAACTGATTGCATTCATAAAGTAGAATATATGAAAACTTTTAAAAATCCACACTCACAACTTGCTTCCAAAATACTTATCACCGCTTCCCGTTACGGCTCTCGTTCAATTCCCGATTCACCTACAATTGATTTCGATCGAGATGTCATTAAAACATAACTTGTGCGCAACTAAACTTTAAGCCATACGATGATTTATAAACACAATAATTCAAGTGACTATCCTCGCACGATAACATAACGAAAAACTCATATTTGCATGCGGAAACGATTTCAAACCGATTCGTTATCGTGACTTGAAATACTCGAAACTTTGCGGTTATAAAACCAACAACTAAGCCAATCGAATCTAATATAACATCATCAAAATCAGATTCTAATAAATTCATTAAACAGAAGATTCGAATTTAAACGACGAACTTAAAGCTTACGCGATTTCACTAATCATCGCGATTTATCAATTTTACGCGTTTCGCGCGATTTCTTTGTTTCCACTTAAACTTATCGTTAATAACAGCTCGTAACTTTACTTAAACACTTTAACGGGCTTAATATCAATCTTGGGGCAGCGAGATAACATTCACAATCTTTTTATAATCGACAACGAAAATCATAAACTAACAACGCTCGCATTCGTGGAAAAATTCAACCGAAACGCTCGGAAACGATTTCTAAATAACCGAACGAATATCCGATCCTTTAAAACACTCTAATATTATCTATTTTCCACGACCACAAACGCGAAACCAAAAACATATTCTAACAGCCCTTATTCTTCTCATATCAGCCCATATATAAAACTCAACGAATACGATTGTTTACCAAATTATTCAAACCAACCGAAACAACAAAACGAACGAACCTCCGCACTAGCGAGGTTCTCGATCCTAGTCCCAAACATAATATCATCAATTTATCTCAACTCTAATCACATAATCACATTCCTAATTACTCAAAATAATTCAACCAAGAAAATGGGCAGCACTTACCCAAGAAGCGAGCTGTTCTCCGCTTCGAAACGGCTTCCGAATGACGACAAAACTCTCGTGGCAGCAAGCTGTCTCTTCCACCAGCCACTGCCTTCGCTTCCTTCTGCTTCCTTTCAGCTCTAAAATGATGCACTTAAATAAAATTGACAGCAGCAACTTACAATGACAGCACACAGCAGTAATCGGCAGCAGCGTGACAGCACAACAACAACTTGACAGCAGCAACTTACAATGACAGCACACAGCAGTAATCGGCAGCAGCGTGACAGCACAACAACAACTTGACAGCAGCAACTTACGAAGACAGCACACAGCAAAGGCAGCGCCAGCAACAGCAGTAAGCTTAACTTCTCACGCCAGCAGCTACACTCACCGGCAGCAGCTCACAATGACAGCCTACGGCAGCAAAGTGGCAACGGCTACAGCACAGCAGTACCTCAACAGCTGCAGCTCTTCAGTTTATGGCAGCAAGCTCAACTTCCACTACGGTGACAGCAAGCTCACGGCAGAAACTGGCAGCAACAGCAGTTCAACACCGACGACAGCAGCTGCAGCTCAACAGCGATGACAGTAGCTCAAGCACAGCTTTCTCACCAGCAACCTCACGCCAGTAGCAGCTTCAGCTTCACGCCAGCATCAACCATTCCAGCTCGGCAGCAACTCCTCAGGCCTGACAGCAGCTGTCTTCAGCTCACGGCAGCTCAGCTCTTCAGTCCACCTTTGCTTCAGATCTGTTCCCGATCAGCTCTCTCAATCCTCTTTATCTCTCTCGGTTTTGATAACTTCTTCCACGAGCAGCACACACGTTTCTCCCCTCTCACTTTGGTTTCTGTTTTTGGAATGAAGAAGAAGAAGTTGACAGATTGTTTTGCTTGGATTCGGTTTTTGAAACAATAAAAAATTGTTGACTGAATGATTAATGTCTCTTCGTGACCGAGCATCCTATAAATGTTGCTCTCTTCTTTTTCAACATCACAACATGTAATATATAATTGTTTTGCTCATCCAATGCATGTGTGACATGTGTCACTCCCATGCACAATTTTTACTCCATTAATTCTCTACCATGCATTCTTGATTTAGCTTCCAAGCCCGAATTCCGTCCGTCCATCCGTCCTGAAATCCCTTTTTTTTTTTATTAAACCTCGAGTTCGCACTCTCGAAATTATTTAATAAATCTCGAATCCGTCTCACGAACTCGAATTTATTTCTCTAAAACGAAAATAATTATTCCAATTATTTCCGGACTCGATATTTATATATTTTTCCGATCGAACGTGATCCATCGGAAAAATGTTTCGCTCTCCGACGAACGCGGTTTTGGGTTTTACACCCTAAGCTTGGCCAAAAATCATCAACAAAGATTCATCATCCTTCTTTTAGTTTCCAATATCAAAAATCACATTAAACTCATCACCAAGCAATGAAGTTTCAATCTCTAATCTCAAAACAAACTTTAATGTAAACTTAGAAATGGGTATAATCCACTCTCAACTAGATTCTAGAGCAAGAAACTTACTTCTTTAGACTTCAAATTCACTTGACTTTTGACTCCTAAGCCTTGGTTGATGACAAGATGAAATTTGGTGATAAATTGCTTGAAGAAAATTGCTTGAAAAGCTTTGATTTCCTCTCTTGCTTGGACGGCACCTCTCTCCCTCACACTCTCGATTTTTAAGGTGAAGAAAAGAATGAATAAGTGACATGAATTCAACTTTATATAGTGGTGCCAATTTGCTAAATGGCCCCTCTTGAAAATCACCAACATAACCCTCAAACTTTACTTAATATTGTCTTCCCATAACTAGATAATGTTGAATCTAATTGGTCCATTTGCTATCACTTTAGTCCACTTATTTCATCAACTAATCAATAGATGACATATGACACAACCATAGCTACTACTTTTAAAAGTCACTCATCTCATTTCTTATTGGTTGAAATAAATATCTTTTACTTTATTCTGTGAGCTCACCTCACTTGATTAATACATAAATCACTCCTAATCACTTTGTATTCATACTAGGGTCAACCAAACGACATCTGACTTGTGATACGAAAATATAATAAACCTCAAATAACATAGTGGAGGCCTACGATTCGACCGTAACTCAATTTGAAGATTTCTAATACCATAAAATAATAAATCTGGGTGAGGGCTTACACGTACACCACTCAAACACTCACCCACCCACCCACCCACAGAATCAAAGACCCTTAGAAGTCACCCTTACCTCCACCCAACATTACCCCAAAACACCTAAACACAACCACATCACCACTAGCCAACAACACATCCCAAACACACCATCGAAGCTCCAGATTATATGATTGTTTCATCATCCCCCAACATAACCATTGAAATCCACCCAATCAATCTCAAATACCAATAAAACCAAATCACAGAGATGTTAGAGAGAACAAATAAATGGAGAGAAAGAGAGTAGGAGCGCCGATCTTTTTTGCTAGAGAAAGGTCATCACTTCGTGTTAGCGACGAAAAACGATGTAGTGGCAGAGAGAGGAGAGTGAAGAAAGTCGCGGTCGAGAGAGGAGAGTGGGGCCACGGGATTTGAGGCAGGCAATTATAGCAACGTCGTTTGGAAGAGCTGATGGCGGCGATACTGTCAACACCATCGTTGGAGAGGTAGACAGAGAGACAGAAGCAAACGAGAGAGAAATGGGAGAAAAGAGAAGGAAGAAGATGGTTAAAATATTTTAAATTTAATTTATTTAATTTTTGATTTGGTCAAATCAATCAACACAGTTAGTTAGGGGTATTTTTGTCTTTTTAACACTATATAACTATTTGCTGTCAAAACGAACAGACTTAAGTAACCGCGGGTGAGTATTTTGTAATAAATGTATAAAGTTGATTTCCTTTACAAATAAGTTTGAACTGGGTAGTTAATTCGTAATTTACTCTTTGGTTAATGTTAAGTTTTCCAAATATTTTACTCAAATTTATTTTCAAATGATGTGACATGTGAGTTGTAAAGATCTTGTAAATCATAAGATGATATAATAATTAATAGGATTTTGACAACTTACATGTCAGATCAGTTGAACATAAATTTTGATAAGATATTTGGAAAGCCTAACATTGCTCTTTAGAAAAGAAGAGTCTACTAATAGTAATTCCATTAAAAATAGAGCTTTCGAAATATATATATATATATACATATAAAATTGTTTGATTGGTAATTAAAATAAGACTTAGATAGGATTAGATTATTTGGTTCTATCATCTGAAAAGATCTGTTGAAATAGGATATTACTAAAAATGGCATATTATTTATTCACTCTAAAACAAATTAAACTTAAAATGATATTAAACATGCCAATTGAAATTGCACTGTATGTTTAGCGCAAGAAAAAAGGCCTATTTATCGAGAACAAAGAATGAGGAATATTATACTTTCAAAGGTTTTATTTAATAATATCACATCAATTATTAAAAATAAGGATATGTAAGTTAAATATATATATATATATATTTTCGAAAGGTTTATTTTGAAAAGTTGAGAATGAACTTTTGTCTACTAGAGATTTAACATTTACTAAATTAGAAAAATCAATTACAAAAGTTTGACCAAACAACTTTAAAATACTTAACTAGAGGATCGAATGCTCAACCAAACAAGCGTAGTACCAAATGGAAAACTCTTTGAAAAAGCTTTTTAATTAAACAAAGTCCTCCAAATTATTGGGTTAATTAATTGAATTTAAATCCAAAAATTTCTATGTAATTTATAATGGATCTCTTTCTCTATCTCTCTTTCTCTTCTGAAAAATCAACTATAATCAAACTCATGCATAAATTGAAAGGAATGTTATACAATTCAAAAATTAATCAAAAGTCAATTTAAAATTATGGGACAAATGATTTATTATTACTATATAAATCATAGAATGGTACGATGAATAACAAATATTTTATATATAATTTTGATAGAATTCTTTGGGTTGATTTTTCTTGCGTTGTATAGCATGATTGTTAAACTAATTGGTATTACAAACATAGTTAGTGTATGCAAAGTCCTTCGGAAAACTTGTAATTGAAGTTGCAGGCAGCAATAGCGTGAGGAAGGAAAAGCCCAAGCTTAAGATTTTTGTCATTACTAGACATCATATTGACAGCTTGAGCTTGAGCTTGAACATTAATTTATATTTTCATGTACAGTTCACAAAATGTAATATTAACTATATTCTTCAATCATCTGGCTTATCTTCAAGATAAATCCACATTTTTGACGTCTAATAATCCACTTGAAGTGATATTGATTCTATTTATTTAAGATAAATATCCATGTTTTTGAATTCTATATAACATTATTAATAGTTAAACTTACTGATGTTCACAAACATAGATAATTTAACAGTGAATCAAAAGTTAATTAAGTCCATTTGGAAAACTTATAATTAAGTAGGCAGCGACCGTGGGGGAAGGAAAATCAAAGCTTAAGATTTTTTTTATTAATTATTAGACATCATATTTACGGCATGAAATTAACAATTTTTAATTGCTTCTTTTACAGCTCATAATATGTAATATTGATTACATTGAAGATGAATTAATCCATATTTTTGGCCCCTAATACTCCACTTCAAGTGCTGATACTATCACCAAGGTAGAAACTTGTTAAAATTGTGTTGCATTCCAAAGATAGCTTCAGAAGCTTCAGACCCTATGAGAGAATATATACAAACACTCACATATCAGTCTTGTATATGTTCTTAGCAAAATTGTATAAAAATTATCTAAGACATTATCATTTTGATTTTCAAAATCAATATCTTTAAATTTAAACACATGAAATGCGTGCATGCATGTGATTGATTAAATTTTATTGTCCTTTTGTTTTGAAAAAATATTCAATATGTATGTAATACATGCACCACAATGACATTGTATCTTGGATTATGAATAATTAAACAAATGTAATTTTTAACGCCACATGAGATGATTATATAGTAATTAAGTAGTTATGCATTGAAAACTATTCTTTGGTCATTCACATGTGACGTTCTTTCCAGAACAGACAAGCTATGTAGTAAAACATATTAATTCCATCCATAAAATTTTACAAATACTTATTGGCTATTATATGAATGCATATGATGATTAACATACCTCTTCAACACCCAAATCGACCTCAATCTCCTGAAGTGCATCCAGATCCTTAACATCTAACTTTTTGAGCAAAGAAAAAAACATTTTGGTAGTCATAGGCATGAACTCCAAATTGTCCGTCACAATATAAGTAGCTGAACCTTTTACGAAGCCACCCTCCACAGGCGCCAAAGAATAATTTGCAGGCGACGGGGGAACATAAGACATCACTGTTCTCACTTTACTTTTGCAACTAGAACAATTCAGGTTCGGGACCTCAGCCATGTAAACAGCACATCCGGAACACTTGTATGACCTTCGAGCCTTGAAATCGTAATCAGAGAGCATGAGAGGGATTCCGGTGGCGTATATGGGAGCTCTAGGGTCTAGCAGTGAGTTCTTCTCTTGGTTTGGTTGCAAGAAGGAATCAGGAAGATTTTCAAGGCTCTCATATAGGTGGCTGAGGGAGCCCACTGCCACGTGCATGTTTTTCTCTTTTAAGATTCTAGCAGCTGTTGCTATAGGCAAAGAAAGAAGGTAGATGAGAAAGTCTATGAAGTCTTTGCCAGCTTCTGCAAAAACTACTTTCCCAGCCCTTGGGTCAAAAATAAGCCTCAGCTTTGTTCTGCGGGATGCCATGGCAATATTGACTAGTAACTTCAGGGTGATTTAAGGGTGTACATATACATATCGAAAGAGAAAAATCAAGCTGAACATTTATAGTACACTACCTGTTCGGAAGAGGAAGGTTTGATGGCATGGTATGGAATAAATCAAAGGTTTGTTGCACGCCAGCGTTATTCCCCGTGCCCAGGAGTCGTAGGTGGGACACTTGAATGACGTGTATATATTTAGCTTTGGAGTCTGCTACTAATTTGAGTTTTCAGGCAAACACATAATTAATTGTGGTTGGTTTGGTCAACCCTTACTTTTCAACTATTTTTCTATAATGTCAATTAAATAATAAGAATGAGAAAAAATTAAGTGAAAATAAGGGAAAACAATATCCAAGTTGGCTGAAGTTGTGAACATGTCATTAAATTAATAGTATGAGTTTTATTGTCACCTAAAAGTATAAAGTGTCCAAAATACCTTTGATGAAAGTTTTTGACCCTATATTTGCTCACTCTTTCCTTCTCTCTTACTTTCTTCTCATCGTCAAAACAAATTTAAAACTAAAATCATCTTGTTCTCTTCTCATCGTCAAATAAATATGTAATGAAGTTCATCCAACTTTCTTGTCGAAAAGCGTAAAAAATCATAATATATAGAGAAAAAACTAAAAACTCGCTAAAATGGTAAATAATCTCTATTTACCTCAACTTCTTAAAATATTAGCCAAAAAAACACCTTTTCGTCAATTAAAAGTGGTTTTCATCCATTTTTTTTTGGTGGTTTTGTGACCAAGTGAGTAAAAGACCATAATACCCTTACACACTAAAAGTCAAAAATAAACTTTAATGAAATTACATTTTTGTCCCCCTACAAAATATTGGTGGCAGCTACCGCATATTAGAAAATTACCCTGACAATTATAGATATTATAGCTTTAATCCATGGAAATTACTGCTTTACCCCTACATATAATTATTTCTATAACGGTAAGAAAGCCACAAGCATGGTACCTGTTAACAAATACAAACATAAACACACACTCCCAAAACTAGTTCACAAGCACACACACCTGAAACCAGTAGACATACGCTCCCCAAATGAGTTCACAAACACACAAACCAGTTAAAACACACACATTCCCCAAACCAATTCACAAATACACAAACCACTTCACCCACACACACTCCCCAAGTCAATTCACACAGCTCATAAAAGATCAAACACACATGTCCACACAAGAAAACAAAATAAAGCTCATCAAGGTTATCATTTTGAAGCAAAAAAATCGAAGAAAACATTATGTGTGTGTGTGTGTGAAAGCAGAATTTTAATATGATGCATATAAATAGTACTTCTTGTTTTTGCAGAATTTTCAATACAACAAGCAACAAACAACACAATCAAGTATATGCAACACTATATGTCGAAATTGCAAATTGATGAAAGAGTTATAGCGTTCTTCTTTAGTTTCTTAATTTCTTTAATGCAATTTAAATTCAATATATGTCAATATTGTATTTAGCAATGATGAAAATTACTTTTGTTTTCGAATAGAATAATAGGGATTATGATATGAACAAGAATATACCATATGGACCTAAACAGAAATTTTACTTTTTCAATTGGACACTTATGTCCTTGCTTAAAAGTAAATACTTTCAATTAAAAGTAGGTGTGGAGAAAACATTTTGAGTGACAATAAAGCCTCCCAATAGAAAATTGAGTTACGTCTAACACAAGTACAAATAAGATGTATAACTAGTGGTGCTTCATTGGAACTAGATGGCAATTAAAATTCATCATAAGAAACAACACTACAATAGGTCCTAGTGTATAAATATTAATCAAAATTACATGGATCTTCAATTAAACAGAAATTAAAAATTACACTATATAAATAATTTAATAATAAACATTACCAAGCAAAGAGGAATGCTTGCAATGCATGTTAACAAAATAAACCAATAAACTTAGTTAACCACCAACATCATACTTACTTGGCACATAAACACTATATATATAAGGGTATTCAATACATGTAAGCAATAAGGAACACAATCAAGTATATGCAATACATGAAAGTAACATGCATTAAAATAAGCAGATTTTTCATGCAATGTAGAACATATATATGCAGTACACACAAACAATAATAAGGGTATACAGTAGGTAACAAACAACACAATCAACAGCATGCAGACTACTAATCTCATTGCACCTCAGCTTTTTTGAATAGAATAATAGGGATTATGATATAAACAATAATAAAGCATAAAGTGCCCAAAATACCCTTAATGAAAGTTTTTAACCTTATATTTGCTCTTTTTTTCCTTCTTTCCCACTTGCTCTCTTCTCATCATCGAAACAAATCTAAAACTAAAATTGTCTTGCTTTCTTCTCATTGTCAAATAAATCTGTAATGAAATAAAGCTCATCAAGGTAATCGAACCAAAAAAACTGAAGAAAACACTATATATATGTGTGTATAAAAGCATAATTTTAATATGATGGCAGAGTTTTAATATGATGCATATAAATAGTACATTCTGTTTTGACAAAATTTTCAATACAACGAGCAACAAGCAACACAATCAAGTATATGCAACACTATATGTTGAAATCGCAAATTTGTGAAAGAGTCGTAGCATTCTTCTTTAGTTTTTTAATTACTTTAATGCAATTTCTGACGGGCCCTGTCCGCCTCATCCTATTACGACCTGGAGACCCGCTCGGCAACCTCACGGTGGCCCTTCAGAGGATATTTTGATCGGACCTTTTTCGAATCCCTCCTCTAAACCTGAGAAAGACCCCGTAATACTCCGATAGAACTCCGAAAAACTGAATAACATATTTCTTTATTTTCCTAACATTTGAATCTATTTGTCAAGCCCTTATCCTTACTATACCATAACTACGGAGGATTAGGCGACCTGTCGGCACTTCACGGTCACCTTCCAGCCGATATCTAGATCGACTAAAGAACTCCCGCGAAGCAAAGCCGATTTGTCTCTAAAATTTTTTCTAATTTCTATTTAAAATTAAGCAACCCGATTATTGTTTGTGGTGACTATAAGATATACTACAATCATTAGTTAATAAAAATCATTTAAAATTTTATAAAAATTTCGACAGCATAACGGCTGTTTTTATTAAAAACCCATCCTACACGAAAAAAGGTTTGACACTTCTAAAATTTCAATTAATTCACTACTACCATTGGATTAAAATCCGGAAACCACAATCAGCCACAAACAAGTATATTTAGCGGATTTTAAACCAAACCACATTTATTACTAATACCATAATACCATAATTATTTACACATCCAAAATGGGAATTTATAGATTAATATAAAATTCTAACCATTTAAAAATATTACAAAACCATAGATTTTCGATATTTACTTCAAAACTTATCCACAGCATGCCTAATGCTCCGGTGCGGTGTCCCAGCTCCCATCGCAGCAGAACCTGCACCTTAAAATTGTTTTTGGGAATTTTGGGATGAGCTAAAAGCCTAGTGAGTGTCATAGGTTACTAAAAACATTTATAAATGCGTAAACATGCCATTTCATACATAACTTATCATAAGAATTTCCTTTCATAAATGCTGAAATGAAATCATATGAAAACATAATTAGATTCAGTGGAATAAAAACAATTTCCATAACTATATCTGTATCTTACTTAAAGTCCACTGAATACTATAACTAGTGGTATCCTAGGTGCTACGGTAGAGTGGAATCCTACATCACTCAAACCGTACAATGCGACGGAGCGAAATCCTACATCGCTCGGGCCGTCAAAAGTAACGGAACGGAATCCTACATCGCCATAGTGTGGTAAGCGCGCAAACCTATATACCCCATACCGTGTCACGGCCATCGTACTAATATATCAATATGCATGAGTCGTTGCCGAAGTGGCAAAGTCCAAATGCAATGCAATATGTCCTATTTTGCCGTGCACATACGATATACTACTAACCGGTATATATCTATAATGCCCTAGGGGTACCAAAACATAAGTTTTTGCATAATTACCATAGAATTTCAGCATATAAATCATACTAAAATTGAAAGGAAATTTGATACAAATAAAATTCTAATTAAAAACACATTCGAGTTTCATAAACTATTTAAAAAAAGAAGACACTCACTGTTTGGCGAATTCTCACTACTGGATGCGCCTATAGACCCTTAGATGGCTCCCCTACAATAATCATTCACCAAACATTTAATACCATTCCACTAACATTCAATCCATAATTCAAACACCACTAATTAGATTACTAGTTCTAAAGTTCCCATTTAGGCACTTTTGGATCGATTTTTCTAACAATTTTTCCATAACCGATCACTAGCCCAATTTATCCAATTCAAGCTTACATTACAAGCTTTTATTTCCACAATAAATCTAGGATGAATCAGGTCTGAATTCATGAATTAAAAATGCCTAAAAATCGTGAAAATCGCGTAAACGTTATATTTAATCAATTTCACTGTTTTGGTCCGTTTTTCGCCGTTTTAAATCCGATTCAACTTCCGTTAGTTCCTACCTTCTTGTTTCATCGAAACGGACATTTCAATCACATAAAATGTTGAAAATAAAAATCAGACCAGAACCTCTTATTTGGGCAGAACGCCCCTGCACTTTTTCCTCTTATTTCATTTTTCAATTCTACTAGTTTCCAATGCACATTTTAGGCCTCTATCATGCTCAAATTTCATTCCAAACCACTCTAACTCCATTAATACATGTCATACTATGTTAGTCAAGTGTCATAGCATTTAAACATTTCATAATTCCTTGCCATTTTTTGCCCTTGATTTCATGATATCCACACTAGTTTTACAAAATCCTTTAACTTCAAACTATCAAAATTGATTTTAAACCTTGCATTTCTTGTTATAGCCAAATCCTATGTGTCCCCTCTCATCAATTTTACTTCATTCAAATCATCAAAACACATCACATAATTAGTTGAATTCACTTAGGCATTTAATCAAATGCTTGAAGGGCATGATAAACTAACTATATTCTAATTTGAAAAATACTAGTTTCTTACCTCAATTTGGTTCCAATGGTTATGGTTCTTCTTTTCCACAACTCAAGCTATATTTCCCCTCTAACACATGTCAAGAACAAGTCTCATAACTCAAGTTGCCATAACCTAACCTTAAGCACACAAAACTAATCAAAAATCATCAAAACATACACTAAACTTACAATTCTTGGTTGGATAATGATCTAGGGAGTTTGGAGACTTGATTTTTGGGCTTGGAACCTTTCAAAACACCCTTGAAAACCTTTAGAGTGGACTGCCCTAGCTGCTTTCTTCTTCTTCCTCTTCTTTCTCCTTTGCCGAATTTTCCTTCTCTCACTCTCTAGATTTTTCTTTTGATTTTTCACACTATCTCATCATATTTATACTATCTCATGCCTCTTAACAATTGCCCTCCATTCATCCATTAGTTTCAAAAATGCCATTGTGATGTGTCTCCATATGATTGGTCCCAAAAATAAATATCTCTACACTAGTGCAAAAATTCCAATTTTGCCCTTAAACCACTTAATTCAATTCCCATTATTTTCTACCACTTGAAATAAATTCTCAAGGCTATTTTAAGGTTCTAAAAGCTACTAAAGTAATTTATGGGACCTTCATAATTTATTGGGACCATTTAAATTAAATTTTCATTACCCGATTGAATTTACGGGTAATTTTTGGAAATTTTTGGATTTCACCGGATTGGTCCGGTTTCACCCAGAAAATTCATATAACTTATTTTAAGTCCACTTTAAGTCTCTTGAACTTCTAATTAAGCTATTTGGAGACTTTTCAGAATTTCCAAAATTTTTTTCGGAAAACCCGATTTATTCCCTTAACGGTTCCCGAACTTTCCTAAACCATTTATTTTAACTTCGTTATAATATTAGGCACCATGAAATTATATTAGCTAATTTACTGTACATAACTACAGTACTAATATTAGGGAGAGGGGTTTACACTATTGTTAACTTTTTTTAATTAAAATTATCTAAATTAGTAATTTGACATTTATATCCTTTATATTATTAATTGCTACGAAATTTTATTTAATATAATGCAAACAACTAAAGACAAATAATTTAACAAATTATAAAATACTTTTATATACATATTATTCATGCTTAAAATATAATTAAAAAAACCATGTTAACTGATGGCCCCTCTTTCTTAACTAGCTAGGTAGCCCGTCCGGTAACTCTACAGTAAACTTCCAGTTGGGATCTTCTCCGACTAAAAGTTCTCGTGAAGTTAAGTCTTTTACTTTATTGAAAACTTTTTCAAACCTTTTTAGCATTTCTTTCAATTACAGAAATGGGAGGAATTTTTTTTTAATTAATATTTTTTGAAATAAGGTTATAAAAATCTGGCAGATAATAGCTGTTTTTCAAATATTTCCACTTTGCAAAATCTTAAAAATCTATGCACCTCAAAATCATACAAATCTCAACTTTCGGATCTCAGACCCTCTTTTCTCTTTCACAAACCACCACATCAAAATTTTAAATCAAATGATAATTCGGAAACCATTGATTTAACTAAAACATTGTTCATATAATATTTTAAAAACATAATTGTACGTAATATCCAAAACAATATTTACAAACTTGTGTTATGACTTAAAAAGTATAGATGTACATGATGTTTCCAAAGTCACTCTAGTGTAGTAGCATCATGTCCTCAGTCAGCTTGTGTGTTCGATGAAGTTCTTTCCGCCTGATTGCTCGTACCTACACCTGGGGAGAATTTTATCAAGACAAGAAAAAGAGTGATGAGTCTTTAACTCAATGAGTGGGTAACTTATATAAACAAAGATAATTGCTTTTTAAGTATATGTATCTTCACAAAATAGGTTGGAAAACTTAATAGTTATTTCTTTCCGTTAAAAACTATAAAACTAGCATAATGCTTATAAATATTCTTGCATCGAAACTTTCATAAAACATAATTTTCTTATTTTTCAAATCTCATATTTAATGATGTACATTTTCTTTCTTTAGCTTGCTTTATGAGGTAACCTAGGAAAACTTATTCATAATAGGACGAAATGTGGCCCACCCCCTTTCTTAGGCCTCAGCCCTTAAGGGATTCTAGGATGGCATCGCAACTACAAAATATGGCTTACCCCTTTTTTTGGACCTCGATCCTCAAGGGATTTTAGGATAACATCACAACTTATCCTCATGATAGAATGTGACCCACCCCCTTTCTTAGGCCTCGACCCTCAAGGGATTCTAAAATGGTGCCACAACTTATCTTGACTGTCCGTTTTGGGCCCCTTTCTTGGGCCTTGACCTTCAAAGGATTTTAGGCCTTAGCTAATATTAGGATAAGCCAAAGGTATTTAAAATTCTTTCAATATGTTTAAAACTTATGCTTAAACTTTTTATTTTTACCTAGTATGAAATCATACTGATTGAACTTGTAAATGTTTTATTCTCTAGTTTACGGTTTATAACCGAAATACTTTCTTTCTAAAACAAAAGCCTAAAACATTTGAAATATTCTTAGCATGTATTTTCTATGCATGTATTTTATTCAAACTCTCTACTTTACATTTATATCATACATTTAATAAACTATACATGCATTACGATAAAAATAATAACATGCTAAAAACTTGATAAATAAATCAAGCTAATTCAATTACTAACATTATATTGCAAAAATAAATAATCGCTTGATAAAACTTATAAAATTTTTGTAAATATCCACACTCACAAGTTACTTTCCAATACAAGATAAACCACTCCTTTTATGCCTTCCTTTTGCTCACCATTTTACCTACATTTTAATTTCCGTTTAGAACTCATGCATGCATTAATATATACATTTTTAACTATGCAAGAATATCAAAATATTCTTTTTCAAGTCGTGTTAACTTTAATTTTTCGTACACAATATCCATTCGAATTTCTTAACATCAACGCACGCAAATCACTTTGATATAGCCTAAATTTCATACTTAACACATTAATCGAAAATTCAGAATCATTCTAGTCACTTTGACCAAATTTAAACCAATATTTACACCATCCATCTTATTCCATTTTTCTTATCATAAATACATTCAAACATATACAATATGGTGTAAATTCTAATCAATTCCACAAAACATCACATCTTCGCAAATATGCAAAGTTTAGTCGTGAAATGGTCATTTAATATTCAATGAGTTTCCTTTTCATTTCCATATCAATTCTATCATCCAATTAACTTATAAATTCTTTCAAATCATTCAAAAATCATGGTCTAACACTTCAATACCCACAAAATCAATTCATGACAGCTTGCACATCAAAATTTCACTTCTAGATTCATCATCAAATTTCAATGTTTCTATACATATACATGCATGAAAAATATTTAAATCAGTCAAACTCAATTTGGGTCACTTCCACACTACCTTGGCCGAACCACACATAAGCTCATCACACCAAATTTTCTTCACATCAACACTTACATACTCATCAAAATTACATCATTTTTCGTGGCGACACTGTAATACTCTCTCCCAACGATAGTATTTTATATCTGTATGGAATGAAGAAATGTACAAATGTACTCTCTTGGTAATTCATAAAAAGGATTTTTTAAGTATTCAGAAGTGAAAATTTTAATGTTTGTAAATTTTTGAAAGTTTTTAGAATAAATTAAAATTATAAAGAGTTTAGAGACATAAGAGAAAAATACCAGATATTTATAAAGAATGGAAAAACGGTAAATAAGTAGAAAGGATAAAGACATTATGGAAATAGAGAATTTTCTAGAACAGGGTAGAATTATAATTTTAAGGAATTTTGAGGGTTAAAGTCGAGCTTGACCCACTCCTATAAATAGGCGTGAGTGGTGAGTCGATGAAAGGGAGAAAAAATGGTAAGAGTGGAAAGAGAGTGAGAGAGAGAGATGTCGACAGAGTGAGGAGTAGAGCTACCACCACTGATCTAATACTAGATTCCTGCCATCATGAAGGACGAGCTGGCTGCTGAAATGTAAAGAACAGATCTAGAAGGAGAATCAAGCCAGATCTGGTAAGGATTAAGCAGTAAAGTTGGCTATTATGGCATTGTTTTGGTAAATAATATGTTAGGAACGATTTGGGTTTCATTTGAAAACTGATGAGGATTTTATGTATCGATCTGAAGCTGAAGCAGTGAGCTGAAGAGCGAGGTAAAAAGGGCTGAGGAGAAATTGGTAAGTAAAGTAACTGTGAAATAATGTTGATCTGTGAAAATTTGATGGTTGTGTTTGATGATGAGCTTAATCGTGGAACCTATTGAGGTCGTGACCTGGGTTAAAACGAAAAATGGGTGAAATATTGTTAAGTAGGTGTTGGGAGTCTAATAAGGTCAGTGGTGTGCAAATTCTAGTGTGTGTGTGTGTGTGTGTGTGTGTAAAGTCTAGGGAAAGCAGTGTTAAGAGTATATATAAGTGAGCTAGGGCAGGAGCTCGCATGGTGTGAGCTGGGTGAATACCCATAGCTTATTTTCAGCGTTGGTCAAGTTAGCTTGAAGTGCAAGCTCGTAGGAAACGAGCTGAGTAATGCACCAGGCTGCCATAGTGGTTGTTTGAGTTTGGCTAAGGCCTCACAAGCTGATTAAGATCCGTGAATCGAGCTGAGCTAGAATAATGAAGCAGCTCGTTGAAAAAAGTAAGCTGAGCAAGCTCACTAAGTTAGGAAATGCCCTCAATTCAGGCTGAGTGGGGTGATGTTGAAGCTTGCGTAGGATAAGCTGGGCTAGTTAGAGATCGAGCTCGAGCTCGACTGACAGTAAGCAGTTCGTTGCAGTGGGTAAGATAGAGAAGATAGAATAGATTTAAATAACCTACAAGCTAAGATGAGCTTTTTTGTGTGACCAAGTGTAGGTGGCGTAACAAGCTAATCAAGAGATCACTGAAGGTAGAAGTAAAGTGAATTGGAAATCAAGTTATGAGTATGCAATCCTTTTTATTAAATGATTTTCAGTTTATTTCGCAATTTCTTTATCCCATAATGTATAGCAATAGTATTGAGAGAGTTAGTTCTGCTACCATTAGGGGGATAGAGTTTGTCGAGTCTATCAGTCGCCCTCTATACTTATGGGGTATTTCTCGATACACAATGAACGATGATAGTCACATGTGTATACAAGACATCTTAGTAGCTTTGTCATGGTAAGCGATGCTAGCCTTTGTGCCACGTGATCCCCCACACTAAGCGGAGTTTATCCAGCCACCTTTTTTGTTTTGGCTTTCTTGGGTGGCCATTAGAGATTTTTTTGAAAAGTTAGCATACCATTAAAATTAGATTTTAGAAAGAAATTATTTTTAGAAAGATTAAACATTTTTAAACAAGTTGCTAAAACTTTAAGAAATTTTTATAAAAACTCAAAGTTTTTAGAAATAAAATTATTTTTAAAAAAAATGTTTCCAAAACATTTTTAGGAGAAAGTTTTTAGAATAAACTTATCCACACTCACTGGGTGTAAAACTCAAAACTTCGTTCGATGGAAAACGAATTATTTTTCTATGGATCGTGTAACGCCCTTCGCCCGATTTTCGTTACGGTCGGAAATCCAGAACGGAGAACGTTACTTTCCTGATAAAACCGTTTCTGTTACTTTTGAAAAACTATTATCGTTCTAAAACTCTTTACCAATAATTTTTTTTTTTTTAACATAAATTCGGCAGAGTTTCTTCTGTTTTTCTGAAATCCCAAAATCCGTTTCCTGTAATTAAAACTCTAACATTTCTAAAACCATCAATTTCTAAACTCCCATTCGGACCTCCCTTCCGTTTTCAAAACATTTCATTACTCAAATATATCATAAATATTTATATGCATACATAACCAAAGTAAGCTTTTAAGAAATACAGATATGCTTTTATGCAGAACTTTGTTATAATTAAGTGGAAAACAATAATTTACACAAATATACATGTATCCCAAAAATGAATGATCATATGCAATATATCTATATATCTACCAAAGGCATGGAGTGGATGGTGACTATCTGAACCTTCGCGAACAAGCTATTTCCTCTGTCTGAAGATGGAGTCAAAAGATTCAACCTGCACGCAGTAAATCAACGTGCTAAGCATAATTGCTTAATAGGTATACATATAATCAAATTTCTCAATTTCAAATATAACTTCATTCATAATTAAAAGCATTCTAATTTCAACATTCATAAATATATATATACGTTGTATAAACATATTTGAACATATAAGTTACAATTTTTCGAGTCCAACATATTTCAAAACATTGAACATTTCATCTCATTACTTATAACGTTTTTCAGTGCCCTTAGTAAACATATATTCGATACTCATGTATTGGTATATGGGTTTCCGGCATCGGACACGCGGTAGTATCTGTCGGAATAACGGTCGACCCCGGCAACGGTCGCTCGATGATTATCCACCGGGTCGTATATCATAACACATAATCGTTCAGGATCGGACACGTAGTGCCTTTTATAATCCATAACGAATCAATGTAAATAAACGATGCAACTGCTAATTTCCCTATTGACATGTCAATTACCAATTTCCATTTATCGATATCTAAGTTTACAAGGGCTTTTCACAATATAACGTTTATATCACAATTTTCCTTTGGTTTTAGTAACAAGATTTTCATAGCAAATCAATTTCGCATTTCATTTCAAGTAAAGTCAAATACGTTTGTAAATGCATCATATTAAAAAGATATAATAATATCATTTAAGAAATTCACATAACAATCTCATTTAAGAATTTCGTTTCATAACAAAAACACTTTCATAAAACTTTAAAGATAATGTGTATACCAACCTCAAACGGATTCGATCTTTGAATCGAATACTCCCTTACGCTTTACCTTTATTCTCTGATCGAGAATCCGGTTTGCTGGGTGCTCTTTGATCTTTCATTAAAACAATCATAGCAAAAGTTTATTTAATAATTTCTAGCGTTACATAATGCCCTATAATTATATGCTCTCCCATAATGCATTCTAATTACTCCTAATGAATATGACTTGAAACAGTTCATAATATTCTTTTATGACTGTCTTTATTGTATGGAAAATTAACCTTAAAACGACACATTCATATAACTTGTGATAGTCCAAAAAATCAATATGAAAACAGCATTTAACGAACTCAAAACAGTGCGAATAACGTCCTAAAAACAGCATGCTATTTCTTAATTTAACATCCCATAACTAGCATGTTTATAGCTCACATAATAATACTTTAACGGCTCATTCGTATAGCACGAGAACAGCCTTTTAACACTTCAAAACAATCATTAAATTATGCTAAAATCAACACATAATTTCCATGAAAACAGTATATCCAAAACGGCCTATAATTCGTCACATCGTCTTTCATTTACGCAATTTAATTCTATCAAACCATTATGAAACCACTTAATCAATTTCATCATAGAAATTCGTTTAGCTCATATTCAAGTATCGTTTGACAACATGACATCTTTAAATCACAACTCATTCGACACTAAATAGCGAATTAATGCCTTTTGAAATCAAGGAAAACTAGATTAAAACACTTGAAAACAATCTAGCGATATTCAAATAACTTTCCAATACTCTAATGCATATCGTTGCGAACCATTTTTCATGCCAACCATTACAAAACGAAAAACAAAACATAACAGCCCATATTTCTTAACATAACAGCCCCTATACGGCTTCGCAACGTAAATTTCAACATCGAACAATCATTTTCCAACACGTCAAAACTTAATCAAACGAACCTCGGCACTAACGAGTTCTAAATCCTAGTTCCCAAACATATCATCAACAAAATTCATCCTCAACTCAATCTTAGTCATTATTCAACGAAACGTAATCAAATAAATCACAACGTTCCTTTCGAAGCTTACTTCGAAAGTTTCGAAACTAGCGCGAATGGCTATCCCAATTAACTCCTTATATTTACGAGCTTCCTTCAATCCAAACGGACATCATTAACATTCAAATATCATTCAAATCATGATTACAATACTAGCGGGGCAGCGACTTACCTTCGCTTGAGCTGTTTTTCATTTCGAAACAGCTCGCGAACAATTACGATAACAACAACAGCAGCTCGGCAGTATTTCGCGCTACGATAGCAACTTATTTTCGATGACAGCACACGATGACAGCAGCGGCACGGCTTCAGCTCGACAGCTCGCAGCAGTGTCGACGACAACAGCCACCAGCAGTAAGGCAGCAAAGACAGCAACGACAGCAGCACGGCAGCACATCAGCACAACAGCGCAACAGCAATGACAGCAAAAACAGCACAACAGCCACCAGCAGCTTCGCGACAGCAGCTTCGCAACACCAGCAATGACAGCACAACAATAACAGCAACTCAGCAAAACAGCAATCGCAACAAAGACAGCAACAAGAACACGCCAGCAACAACAGAAATTTCAGCAACCAAAAACAACGACAGCAATGGTACGAGGCAGCAGTTACCTCAGCTCAAGGCGAGACTTCTTCCAGCGACGACAGCAAGCTCACACCATCAGCAGCAACTTCACCAACCTGACAACAGCTCACAGCCTACAGCAGATCACGCCACCAGCTTCACGGCGACAGCAAGCTCAGCTCACGGTAATGGCAGCGACGGTAACAGCTCCTCCCTTCTCGACAGCAGCAAGATCTCTCTCCCAAGCTTGCATGCAAGGTCAGATTCACTATTGGGGAAGCTTGGACATCACTTCGGCGACAGCAGCAAGTCACGGACAGCAATCTGGTCGCTTCCAGCTTCACCGAACAGCAGCTCTTCCTTTGCTCTTCACGGCTCAGCTCACACTTCTCTTGGTTCCACGAGCAACACTCTCACTCTTCACTTTTGCTCTCAATCACTTTCTCTCTCAAACTTGCACGACCAGATCTGTTTTGTTTTGCTTCACTTACCTTTTTGTTTTGTTTTCGGTTTTGAATTTGATGAACAAATGGTGGCCGACTAATGCTTCCTTCACTTTATCATTTCTTTTATTTCATTTGTTTATTTTATTTTGTTTCATTTATTGCTTGCACACATGTCATGCATGCAATACTCCTCTAATGCTTTTGTGACACTTGTCAAAGATCATTCCTTGCATGCTTACCATGTGTCCCGCATGGCCCACTTGTTTTATTTAATTTTTTTCTCATTCCATCAATTCTTGCTTTTGAAGATTCCGCTTTCCGCTCGGATTCGCTTCGGATCAATCTTGGAAATTTAATAAAATCCAATTTCACAAACATAAACTTCATTAGGTTCCGAATAAATATTTAAATCCGAATGCTCTAATTTATTTTACGAGATTAGATTAAATAATTATCCCCGGACCCGTCTGGAGAATTTTATAAAAATTTCATTACTCTTCCGGATCCGAACGGGTAATTATTTACATCATCCCTTAATATATAATCAATATTTAATAAATTATATCGACACTGAAACAACATGTTACAAATCGTGTTTCCGAACGAAAATATCCATGGAATAATAATTTTTTGAAAAGCGGATTTAGTGAATTGAAAGTTTCAAAATTTATTTTCGAGTTGAATAAAAGTGAATCGAATAAAAAAAATTCCATTTGGATAGATTCCGAGTTATTCGAAAATTTATCTAACGAAAATATATTTTTTTTCAATTTCAGATCGTACGGAATATTTTTTAGACAATAAAATAATTCCAAGTGTTTGGAGATGAAATCGAAATTTAAAAATAATTCCACAGGTGTAATTGAGCTATAAGCGGATTTTTGAATGGACGGAATCAGAATGGGAGAATGGATAGAACAACAATAGGCATGACCAATGCATGGATTGGACACGTGTCATACATGTATGAATCAAGTGAAACAAGTGGCAAAATGAACTTGTGCATGAGGGACAAGTTCGAGAAATTTTGAAACATATATAAATCAACTTGAAAAGAAGACAATGGAAGCAAAATTCAACACCATTTGGTCACTTCTTCATTCTCAAACCGAGAGAGAGAGAGAGCTTAGAGTGAGAAAGAGGAAGCTCGATCATTCATCACCAAAAATCGAGACCGTGAGAGAGTGTGAGAGAACAAAAAGAGAAGCACGAGCAGCCCATCAACCCGTGAGCCAAGAGTGAGAGAAAGAGAGAGCTTAAGAGAATCGAGAGTGGAATTGAGAGAGGGAAGGATTCCGGTGTTGTCAGGTTATTCAAGAAAATCAGTAGCCATTTGAAGGCTTTTGAGTGCAGTAGTTAAGCGAAATCAGTGCAAGCAGCAAGTGTTTGTCAAAAGAGGGAGAAGAGCAAGCTATCGTAAGTTGTTTTTACAAGACAGCTTGTTATTTTTGAGCATTTGAGGTTGTTTTTTAGCAAATCCAGCACATGCAAGTGGTAAGTGCTGTCCTAGCTAAGTTTTAGTGATCTTTTTGATTGATTTTTAAAGCTTGCATGTATGTTTGGATTGAAGGAAGCTCATGGCAAGGGAAGAGTTTTTGGGTAGTACCTTCGCAAGTGAATTTCAACGCTTTCGATTCGATTTTTAAGAGGTATGTTGACTTTTTATGGTTTTCATTTTGATGAAAAATGTTTAGGTTGGGATATGGTTGGATTATGGTGATAAAATGATTGAGATTTAGGATTAGAACCTCGTTAGTGCGGAGGTTTGTTCACTTGTGATTTTGATGTGTTATTGGATGAATTTAGATGTTGAAAACGTCGCTAAAATCTATCGTAAAAGGGCTATTATGTTGCAACTTTATTTTTCGATTTCGTTGTCTTGGAAAATTATGCTTATTGGTGTGTTTTAAGGTGTCGAAATGTTGTTCGGTTATCAAAAAATTGTTTCCGAGTGATTCGGATAACTTTTCTTTACGTACAATGGTGTTTAGTTTGCGAATTTCGATGTTGAATTAAAAACTGGATATGAGAATAATAAGCTATCATGATGTTTGTTTAAGATCGTTAAAATGATTAATCTTGATGTTAGGATGGTTTGAATTATGTTATAATTACTCGGATTTTCGTTGCGCGCAAACGCATTTAATTATTGAATTTCGAAGTCGAAGTGAAAAGAAAATAAATGGATAGTAAGCTGCCATGATTTGAGTTTATGTGTATCGAAGTGTTTAAATCTTAGTTTTATTTGGTTTGAATAAAATAATAAGTTGTTTTGATGTTAAGTTTGATTTGAAACGAAAAGAAACGTGTGAATCGTTAAAAAGGATAATTCACGATAAAATTTTCATAATCGTGAAAGTTTTACGTTTATTCGTTTTGATTCAAAATCTCATTTTATTGAATTCGTTTAAGTGTAATTTCGATGAGATAAAGGATTGAGAATGGATAGCATTAACGTTGGTTTGAAAGTAGTCGGTTGCGTTTTGTCAAAATGATATGATTTCGAAATGATTCTCGTGTGTGAATGTTAGGATTTCCGTATTGATATTGTGTGAGATTAATTGAAGTTATTACGCCTTGAAAAATGTTTATTCGAAATCCTCGTGTGGTTAAAGTTTAAGTGTTAATGCGAACGTCAATTTCAATGGAAATTCGATCGAAAATAAATGTAGGTGAATCGGCGAGCAGACAAGAATCGTAACAAGAGTGGTTGATAATTTATTGGAAGCAAGTAGTGAGTGTGGTTTATTTCCAAGCCTTTATGAATTATAACTTGATTATTAATATTGCAATTGCATACTTTAATTGTAAGCCCTCACCCAAATTTATTATTTTATGGTATTAGAAATCTTCGAATTGAGTTACGGTCGAATCGTATGCCTCCAGTAGTGTTATTTGAGGTTTATTATATTTTCGTATCACAAGTTGGATGTCGTTTAGTTGACCCTGGTACAATTACAAAGTAATTAGGAGTGGTTTATGTGTTAATCAAGTGAGGTGAGCTCACGGAATAAAGTAAAAGATATTTTAATTCAACCAATAAGAAAAGAGATAAGTGACTTTTAACAGTAATGGCTATGGGTGTGTCACATGTCATCTATTGATTGGTTGAAGGAATAAGTGAACTAGAATGTGTCAAATGGACCTATAGAATTGGTGATTATCCATATTTGGGTACTAGTGAGATTATTGAAAGTTTGAGGTAATAAAATAAAATTTTCTTGAGGGACTTTTTAGCAATTAAGCATTAATGTATATATCTATATATATATGTTGATTTTGTCTTATTTGAGTTATTTTTCAATAGAAAAAACAAGAGAAAAAGAGAGAGTGTCATGCGAAAGAGAAAGAGAAGCTGAGAGTGTGTGACGCCGAGAGAGAGAAGGAAAAAGAAACAGATCCGATCCGAATTTCGACACAGTTTCTCCACAAAAGTTGTTCATCGTCATCTCCTTTAGCTAACCCAACCATTTTGAAGTAAAAAGATTTTCTATTTGGTGAGTTATCTCAGTTTTAACCTTGTTGGTTCTGGTGAAACCCATTTTTGTTTTTAGTTTGATTTACGAATTTGAGTTTAGGGATGTTGAGAGGGATATGGAAGGAAGTGGTTTGGTGGAAGATAAATGGAAGGAAAGAGAGGGAAATTCATGGTCAAAAATGGGTTTTTATGGAATTCTATTTCATTTTCAATTCTAAGACATTAGATAAATGTTTTAGAGGTTAGAAAATAATCTTTTGAAGTTAGATTTTGAAAACGAAAAGTTTAGGATCGATTTCGAAGCTAAACGGACTAGTTGAAGGGCGTTTTCCAAAACCCTTCGAAATGTGTTCATTTAACATCCGAAACAGTTTATTTAGCCTTGGTTGGGTGTTAGAATATTAGAGGATTGATTTTTGAAGTTGTCGAAAGTCCAGAGCGAAAAGTGATTTTCGTTAGTAAACGAATCCTGTCGATTTTCATTTCGAGTTTACGACGATGAGATTGAGTATTCTGAGATATTCCTAGGAAAGAATAAATATGATTCATGTAGAAAAAATGGATTTCGAAGACCCCGATTGAAAGAAATTGAGATCCGAAAGTTTAGACGTTAAAGGGTAATAATAGAGATAAATGGGATTTTTATTGATTTTGAATGTTATTTGAATAAGTTAAGTGACCCTAAATGGATATTTGATGTGTTAGAGTAAAAGCGGAGAGTTCTGGAGGTATACGGAGGAGGATCGGATTCTATCCGAGGACGTATAGTGAGTAGAACTATGAGTTTTTAAAATTTATTTTTTAAATGTTCAAGTTTACTTGGGCCATTTTAAATTTTATTATTTATCAAAAATTTCATATTCTCGATAACTTTTAATTCTATAAAAAAAATTTCATTCAGATAGCGAATAAACACAATTTCAGTTACAGTTTTTCCTATAAATTCAAATTATCAATATGGACATACAAAACTTTATTTTACATTCAACTAACTCATCAAATCTTTTCTAACACGTTCGTGTCTTTCTTCCGATACACGCTCGATCAAGGCACTGAACATGTCCATTTCTTTCCGTTTCTATCTGGTTCTTTTCTATTTTCTTCCGATTCTTTTCTGTTTCTATTCAAAATTCATTAAAATCATATTTAAACATCTTCTATTAC
The DNA here is from genome assembly GCA_022984855.1 of Dimocarpus longan. Taxonomy (NCBI): domain Eukaryota; kingdom Viridiplantae; phylum Streptophyta; class Magnoliopsida; order Sapindales; family Sapindaceae; genus Dimocarpus; species Dimocarpus longan. The sequence continues at coordinate 14,849,678 of CM041015.1, read as the reverse complement.
AATTTATCTAAATAATTCCACGTATTTCAAAATCAAACATAAATTTTAAATTGTGTAAATATTTAATCATATACTTGTAACAATTTTTTAAAACTTTCAAAACATCAATCTTGGTCATTTCAAATGACCATTTTTGACAGGACCCAAATCAAACCTTATCTAGGCTCTCGTTTGGAGGATCTCGTCAGGCACTTCAACGGATTTCCTGAACCCGACTCGTCGAATTGAAGAAATCCGAGAAGTGAACCCTTAACTTTCTTAGCTCGTTTACTTGTGTTAGTATAAAACTATTTGCTTTCTTTTAAAATAGTTGGATTGGTGTAAATTTTTCGTATTTTCTTAAAATGAGATTTAAAAGAATTTTGACAGCATAACGGCTATAATTTGAACATTTCCAAAATTTGACCAGCATAAAAATACACTTTGAACTATTCTTGATCACCTCCCAACTTCTTTTATTCCACAAACATGTAATTTCACATATATAAATTTTCACAAACATACAATTTCAACAACATGCAATTTTATAAACGTTTCAAATACTTTGCATGTGCATCAAATCTGAGTGTTGCAACTATATATATATATATATATACATACCAAAACAATAATTACAAATATTATACACATTCATATTCAGATTAATCAATCTTTTAATTAACATATTTACAACATCCAAGTTTGTTCGATATTTATCCAATGCATCGAGATGATGCCCACCTAAAGTATCCAACAAGGTTTTCTGTATACAAAATCACCTATACGGTACCTAAATGAATATACAAGCTACACCAAAAACAAAGGTGTTAGTTTAAGCATATGGAAATAACAAGAATATATTCACATAGAAATCATAAATTATCAAAATCCATTTTCAATTTTGAAAATTTTCCTTTCTAAACCCACCATGTATATCTCTAAAACACTCTATCCATCACAAGGTGATTTCGACAAACACCAATCGTGAAGTTAATGAGATATCTCAACCACTACGATACGGAATTTACTTCGTCACAAGAGTAGTGTGAAACCATCCCAGTTCTAAACAACTACAATGTGGAATTTCTTCATCGCGATTGTAGTGCTATATATGAATTATAACTCTGGCGACTACGAGTGGAATTTCTTCATCGCCCCATGTTGCCCAAAACTATAAATCCAATCGACTACATGCGGAATTTCTACCTCGTCACGTAGCGCTAAATCTCATGTAAGCTGAGGGTATATACATGGGTTTTCAAAATTCTTTTCCATTAAGTGCATTGAGCACAAAATTTGATTTTTCTTTCAAAATCTTAACTATAATTCTTTGCTCAATTCTTTCCAAAACAACTTCGTTTCAAATGCTCCTTTCTAGATCCAACGTAAGAATCATTTCACGAAATTTTAACTCATCGTTTGGAAATCATTTTGAAGTAATTTCATTATACAACTCAAAACTTAACATAGAAATTGAAAAAGTTGCAAGTGGTAGAACACTTACCTCGCTCCACGCAAGCTCAACTATCTCAATGAACCTCTCATGCCTCACTCGCTTGCCCGTCACCTACATATCGATTTCTTATCATTACTTGTTTAATCACATAACTCAAAACTTAAGATAACATTTCCAATACACTTTTCTCTATTAATAAGTCTTTACTCTATAACCTTCCCAACTCGATTTTAACTCAACCGAGACTCTCTAATTCTGATTTCTATGTAAAAGTCTTACTTTTAGACCCCTAGGATCATCCCCCATATGGTTCGTTAGGTCTCCGAAGGCTTAAAACAAAAAGTCAACTTTTTAATTAATCCGTTGACCCAAACAAAACAGTTTAAGAACCAGCAACTGTTTCGAATCCGTTCTTTTTTCTAGCATTTCCTTATCACATAACTAAGTCACCCGTAAAGTTTCGTCGAAAAATTCTATCGTTTGCTATGTCAAATTTAGGAAAAACGCCATGGTTTGAGCACTTTTCGATGCACTTTTTCGTATCGAACGAGCGACGATGATTTTTCTTTCGTATCTAAGCTTCTTTTACCTAATTATGATCAACTAAATTCATTCCATGCAATAAATATTGCATTTACATAGTTATTTTACTTATCGACTCTCTAACGACACTATTTTGAGCATAACTTGCGTAATTTTTATCGGAATTGATTCGTTCCGAAACCTATAGTTTTCTATGACTCCTAGGCATCATTTGAGGTGTAGAACAACCCCATATAAGTTAGAACAAGTCAGGTCTTACCAGACCCCTTTATCAGCTCGGGATTTTTCAACTTGCTTTTGTGCACTATTTTACTCTCTACTAGATTGTAGACTATTCTTGTACCTATGTGTATCCATGTCAATTTTGTTGATTCCTACTCATTTATGGATGCTTTTATGACCCTAAATACGTGATAAATACCATCAAAACACAATGGGGTCACATGCCCCTTCATAGGCCGTGACATGCACACACACTACACATTTATTACATTTCATTTCTTTTTGCAAAACTAGTATTTTCATATGATTTCCTAAGCTATAATAGGCATGGAATCAAGCTCATATGGATAATTGTTCATGGTAATCACCCATCTCCTTGTGATCGTGTACTACACATGCACACATAACACATTATTTCATGAGATTTACTTGGTTATTCTCTCAAACACATTATTCACTTAAACACAATTGCTCTTCATCTAACCAAATATTGCTAGAAGAGCTTTCATACTAATTCTTCATCATTCTTTTACTTAAATTATAACGACCCATCCTCTCCCCATGCTGGGCCGGGACCTTCCTAGGTGCATGGGCTCACTCATCCTTCAGTCCAGGTACTGTCCCTTAGCCTTTAGGGATTTCATACGCCTCCCTAAAAAGGCGCCTTTTTATATAATGACCCATCCTCTCCCCATGCTGGGCCGGGACCTTCCTGGGTGCATGGGCTTACCCATCCTTCGATCCAGGTACTGTCCCTTAGCCTTTAGGGATTTCATACGCCTCCCACACCCCTCGAACCCATGACCAAGGCCATATAGTCAAATGGGAAGCAAGATGTGTACCAACTGAGCTACGCCTTTTTATATAATGACCCATCCTCTCCCCATGCTGGGCCAGGACCTTCCTGGGTGCATGGGCTCACCCATCCTTCGGTCTAGGTACTGTCCCTTAGCCTTTAAGGATTTCATACGCCTCCCTAAAAAGGCACCTTTTTATATAACGACCCATCCTCTCCCCATGCTGGGCCGGGACCTTCCTGGGTGCATGGGCTTACCCATCCTTTGGTCCAGGTACTGTCCCTTAGCCTTTAGGGATTTCATACGCCTCCCTAAAAAGGCACCTTTTTATATAACGACCCATCCTCTCCCCATGCTGGGCCGGGACCTTCCTGGGTGCATTGGCTCACCCATCCTTCGGTCCTGGTACTGTCCTTAGCCTTTAGGGATTTCATACGCCTCCCACACCCCTCGAACCCATGACCAAGGCCATCTAGTCAAATGGGAAGCAAGATGTGTACCAACTGAGCTACGCCTTTTTACAAAACGACCCATCCTCTCCCCATGCTGGGCCGGGACCTTCCTGGGTGCATGGGCTCACCCATCCTTCGATCCAGGTACTGTCCCTTAGCCTTTAGGGATTTCATACGGCTCCCACACCCCTCGAACCCATGATTAAGGCCATATAGTCAAATGGGAAGCAAGATGTGTACCAATTGAGCTAGCTAGCTCAATTGGTACACATCTTGCTTCCCATTTGACTATATGGCCTTAATCATGGGTTCGAGGGGTGTGGGAGCCGTATGAAATCCCTAAAGGCTAAGGGACAGTACCTGGACCGAAGGATGGGTGAGCCCATGCACCCAGGAAAGTCTCGGCCCAGCATGGGGAAAGGATGAGTCGTTTTATAAATGGCTCATTTACAACCTAATCATCACATAATTGATAACATAAAAATATAGCATTTAACAAAACATAATTCTCTCATTATTGACTCTATAGTAACTTGAAACTTAACAATTTATTTCCTACACATTTCCTTTCAATTCCAACATTTAAATTTGATATCTAAGCACATTTTTATATCTTAACATAACTTAAATAAACGATATATAGATCAGCCCTCATCACAGCCCCTCAAACTTGAATTTTCCTCCACGCTACACAACATCTCTTTATCTTAAATTACCATACTCATTTTAATCATTCCAAGGCATAGCTACTACTTTAATTCACTTCATTTAGATTCAATTTAATCCTCTAAAAACATTTTCACTAGCCACTTAAAACATCTCCAACTTTAACCCAAATTATAAATCAAACAATTTAAACTTTAAACAAAATAAAAAAATAATACCACAAACCTAAAGGTACTGGTCATGGATTTCTTTCTCTCTACAGAAATATTTTTTCAAGAATCCCACGGTTCAGATTGATAAAAAATGTCTGAGGAACCTATAGACCAAATTTGAGGCTGAGCCAATGGTTAACAAAGGAGATATGGTGAAATAAGCAAGAATGTCCTAGTTGTGCCCTGTTATCCGGCCAGCCCTGTTTCAAAAGCCATAACTCACCCTAGACACATTCAATTGCAAATCAAACTATTCATAAGTAAGAACCATATGTGCTTAGCATACCTAACAAAGTTCAGCTCGATCCAACGGTGGATGAAGGCGATATCCCGATTCTCTGAAACCTGTGCAGATAGCTCTCTGCTTCAGTTCTCTCTCACGTTTCAGCTTTTGTTTCTCACGATTTGGTGAGCTGAATGAGTGAAGGTTTCTGCCTCAATTTCTAGCTGAGAGTGTCTTTATATAGGCCCTCCAAAACTTGTTGAAAAGTGCCTCAAATATTGCCTAATTACATAACACTAATTGGTTAACTTTAACTAAAGTTAAATTCCAATTAACCTTAGTTAACTTCCATCATTTTCCACTTTTTCTTGGCAAACTCTTATTGGCTAATAAACTTTCACATGGATTTATGTTTCTTCTAGGATTTCATTACTCCCATTTACTCACATCAAATCCATATACACTTAAATTATAATTTACTCAAATCACCTTTATAATTTAATTCCAAGTTCCAAGTCAATAAAATTTCAAAAATATTCTATAGTCATCTAATCATCAAATTAACCATAGGGTACTCTAATTGAGTATCTAACTAATCAATCTTAAGCTTTGAAAAAAATTCAAACGGTCTTCGGATCATTATTATTTTTAATAACTCAAAAAGGATGTTTTTAATAATCTTCGTTCTGACAATTCGAAATCTATTCAAATGAACTCATTTTTAATCTGTTTCAGTTTCTATGGACTCCATTATTCATTCCAAGGTTTTGAAATCCTAAAGTAAAATTTTTGAAATTTACTCTTCATCCGGATACTATTCATCGAAAGTCACTATTCACACGAAAATTCACTATTTACCCAAAATTAAAGGTTAGGGTATTACAAATTCAACCCCCCTTTACAAAAATTTCATCATCGAAATTTTAAATTATATACCTATCTCAATTAAGTACGGATACAGGGGCACCTTTGCTCTTCATGTTCCCATGTAACTTCTTCTGATCCATGATTTCTCCACAACATTTTCACTAATTGAATAATCTTACGGTGCAACATCTAATCTGTACGGTCTAGAACCTCCACTGGTTGGTCTTCATAGGTCAAGTTTTCTTTTAGTTGCACCGGTTGTTCTTTCAATATGTGTAAAAGATCGGTTACATACTTGCAAAGCATGGAAACATGGAAACATCGTGGATGTTTGCCAACTCTGGTGGCAGCTTTAAACGATATGCCATCTCACCCACTCTTTCCACTATCTTGAATGGGCCAATATATTATGGACTTAACTTTCCACGCTTTCCAAACCTTAAGACACCCTTCCATAGTGAGATTCGCAAGAACACCTTATCACTCATTTGAAATTCTAAATCTCTTCTTCAATTCACTAAAGCTATGCTGGCACACGTCTGAACATTCAACTTTCCTCTTTCCTCTTTCCTTGTCAACCTTATCAAGGGGGTAGCTATTTTTGAAACCCTTCCATAAACTTTCTATAGTAGCTAGCAAATCCCAAGAAACTTCTAACTTTCGTCATGTTCGTAGGTGGCTTCCAATATACTATAACTTCTATCTTTTAGGGATCTATTGATATTCCCTCTACTGATACCACATGACCTAGAAATGCAACTCTGTCCAATCAAAACTGACTCTTACTAAACTTTCTATACAACTAATGCTCCCTCAGTGTCAGTAGTACAATACTCAAGTGCTCAGCATGTTCTTCTCGGCTACTTGAATATACCAGGATGTCATCAATGAACACTATCACAAATTTGTTCAGGTAGGGTCTGAAGACTTAATTCATCAGGTCCATAAAAGCTGCTGGAGCATTAGTCAAGCCAAATGGCATTACTAAGAACTCGCAATGGCCATATCTGGTCCTGAAGGCCATCTTAGGAATGTCTTCTCTACGCATCTTTAGTTGATGATACCCCAATCGTAGATCAATATTCGAGAATACCTTGGCTCCTTGGAGCTGATCAAACAAATCGTCTATCCTGGGTAGCAGATTCTGATTTCTGATAGTGACTCTATTGAGTTGTCCGTAATTTATGCGTAATCGAAGGCTCCTATCTTTCTTTTTCACAAAAAGCACTAGGGCTCCCCATGGCGATATGCTCGATCTTATGAATCCTTTACCCATTAACTCTTCCATTTGGACCTTCAACTCCTTTAATTCTGTTGGTATCATCATGTATGACGCTATAGAAATGGGCTTTGTACCAAGTGTCAACTCAATCTCGAACTCTATCTCTCTGTCTGGTGGTAGCCCTGGAAGGCCGTCTAGAAAGACATCCTGAACTCCTTAACTTCAGGAACCTTTGCCAACTGCAACTCATTATCATCTGGTTCTACTGCATAGGCTAAATATCCCTTGTACACCTTTCTAAATCTCTTGTTCGTTTTTATCGAGCTTATACAACCTGCAGGAAGTATCTTCCTCATACCATAGAAGACTGCATCCGGTTCCACAGGTCTGTTGAACTTAACTGTTTTTTTTTTCTTATAACAATCCACGATGGCCCGATGCTTAGATAACCGGTGTATGCCCAAAATGACATCAAAGTCATGGATATCTAATACTATTAAGTCTACCTTGAATTCTTGACCTACTATGATCACCTTACTTCCCATAAAAACTTTATTTGCTATAAATGAATTGCTTGTGGGAAGTGACACTATCACACTGCAGTTTGTCGAGCTCATCTCGATTCTAACTCTACCCACAAAAGCCTCAGAAACAAAAGAATGGATTGCCCCTAGGTCAATCAAAACATGGGCATCTGAGTCAAATAAGGAAATAATACCTGTAACCACCTCTGGAGCTCCCTCGGCCTTCTGCTAAGTCACTACATAAACTCGGGTTTGGCTACGGGGTTTACTAGGTTATCCCCTAGGTGGCATGCTCCTATTGGGTCCGCCGTTGGGTTGCCCTGAACTAGCATCTCCTCTAGTCTGGGGGCCTCCCCTCTTAGGTCTACGACCTTCGCTGGTCCGTCCCTGGACTATAGATTTAGCCTCCGTTGGGCTCGATACAACCATGTTATAACAGTCTCTCATGAAGTGGCCCTCCTGTCCACACCTAAAACATCCAGTCCTGCCCTGAAAACACTCTCTAGGATGTGATCGACCACATCTGCTGCATATAGGTCGACTCTTCCAACTCTGTCGACTCTTAGACCCTCCTGAAGACTGAACTGAACTTTGGCTAGTCTAGGGTCTCTAACTCTGTCGTCGACTTTTAGATCAGGTTGGTTTCTGACTACTTTTAGTCACCTTGCTGGACCCTTCTTGCTGGCTACCTGTCCAGCTGTGCTTTTGTTCGAATTCTTTAGCTAAGGGGCGGGCTTCACACTTTATTAAACTCTAGTAGCGGCGCCCACTAATCGTCCATACTGAGTATGCACCGCTGATGTCACATATGTCCTAATCCGCAGATGTAATCCGATTATGAACCTATTGATCTTCTGCTCCTCATTCTCTGAAATGAAAGGACTCAGGCGGACGAGTTCGGAGAACCTCCTCTTATACTTGATCACAGTTGAAGTCCCCTGCTCAAAGTGGAAGAACTCTTCTATCTTCGCATCCTTATGGCTCTTAAGAAAGAATTTGCCGATGAATTCCTTCTTGAAATCCTTCCAAGACACCCCATCCAGATGCGCTCTCTGGTGGGCCTCCATTCAATCTTTTGCTCGGTCATTGAGGAGGAATGCTGAAAATGTTACCATTTGCTCCTCACTGCAACCCATAACTCAGTATATCTCCTCATTGGTCTCTAACCAGAATAGTGCTCGCTCAGGCTCAACAGTCCCATCTTACATCTTGGCGCCTAACTTGTAGGGGCGCTCAATAGATATATCTGTCTCCCGCGACTACTGGAGCGCCGCTACTAGCATCTATGCCATCTGCTCCATATGTCCGGAAGCAGGTCCTGCAGTAAGCTCTGATCTGGATAGCTCTAATGGCTCGGGGTGTGAGTAACCGGTCGGCACATTGACGGACTCGTCAACATGTTCTCCCTTTGGTAAGGGTGCCTCAACGGCTGCCCGCCTAGTCCTAGGACTACCACGACATTGCATAGCTCTATTTTGCACCAAATAGATATGATAATCATAAGATATAGATGTTAGGATAATGGCTCAGCATGAAATAGCTCTCTAAATTTTTGCTATAATTTAAACTTAAATCTTGCAATATCATGCTCATCTTATGTAATCTAAGAAAGCATAACTTATATAATCTCAAGAAAACTCAATGCATAATATAATCTCATGCATGCTTCATGCATAATAGCTCACTTAATGCACAAAATAACATTAAACTTTCTTAAACTCAATGCATGACTTATATATAAACACATGCATATTAAACTTAATTGCATGCATAAAATAGTTCAAATCTTTTCTTTGAAGCTAAATCTCAAATCTTTCGAAAATCAAGCTCTGATACCAACTTGACAGGACCCAAACCAGACCTTATCTAGGCTCTCGTTTGGAGGATCCCGTTGGGCACTTCAACGGACTTCCTGAACCCGACTCGTCGAATTGAAGAAATTCGAGAAGTGAACCCTTAACTTTCTAAGCCCGTTTACTTGTGTTAGTATAAAACTATTTTCTTTCTTTTAAAATAGCTGGGTCGGTGTAAATTTTTCGTATTTTCTTAAAATGAGGTTTAAAAAAATTTTAACAGCATAACAGCTATAATTTGAACATTTCCAAAATTTGACCTGCATAAAAATACACTTCGAACTATCCTTGATCACCTCCCAACTTCTTTTATTCCACAAACATGTAATTTCACATATATAAATTTTCACAAACATACAATTTCAACAACATGCAATTTTATAAACGTTTCGAATACTTTGCATGTGCATCAAATGTGAGTGTTGCAACTATATATATATATCCATATCAAAACAATAATTACAAATATTATACACATCCATATTCAGATTAATCAATCTTTTAATTAACATATTTACAACATACAAGTTTGTTCGATGTTTATGCAATGCATCGAGATGATGCCCACCTAAAGTATCCAATGAGGTTTTATGTATACAAAATCACCTGTACGGTACCTAAATGAATATACAAGCTACACCAAAAACAAAGGTGTTAGTTTAAGCATATGGAAATAACAAGAATATATTCACATAGAAATCATAAATTATCAAAATTCATTTTCAATTTTGAAAATTTTCCTTTCTAAACCCACCATGTATATCCCTAAAACACTCTATCCATCATAAAGTGATTTCAACAAACACCAATCGTGAAGTTAATGAGATACCTCAACCACTACGATACGGAATTTACTTCGTCGCAAGAGTAGTGTGAAACCATCTCAGTTCTAGACAACTACAATGCGGAATTTCTTCATCGCGATTGTAATGCTATATATGAATTATAACTCTGGCGACTACGAGCGGAATTTCTTCATCACCCCATGTTGCCCAAAACTATAAATCTAACCGACTACGTATGGAATTTCTACCTCGTCACGTAGCACTAAATCTCATGTAAGATGAGGGTATATATATGGGTTTTCAAAATTCTTTTCCATTAAGTGCATTGAGCACAAAATTTGATTTTTCTTTCAAAATTTTAACTATAATTCTTTGCTCAATTCTTTCCAAAACAACTTTGTTTCAAATGCTCCTTTCTAGATCCAACGTAAGAATCATTTTACGAAATTTTAACTCATCGTTTGGAAATCATTTTGAAATAATTTCATTATACAACTCAAAACTTAACATAGAAATTGAAAAAGTTGCAAGTGGTAGAACACTTACCTCGCTCCACGCAAGCTCAACTATCTCAACGAGCCTGTCGTGCCTCGCTCGCTTGCCCATCACCTACTTATCGATTTCTTATCATTACTTGTTTAATCACATAATTCAAAACTTAAGATAACATTTCCAATACACTTTTCTCTATTAACAAGTCTTTAGTCTATAACCTTCCCAACTCGATTTTAACTCAACCGAGACTCTCTAATTCTGATTTCTATGTAAAAGTCTTACTTTTGGACCCCTAGGAACATCCCCCATATGGTTTGTTTGGTCTTCGAAGGCTTAAAATAAAAAATCAACTTTTTAATTAATCCGTTGACCCAGAAAAAAAATAGTTTAAGAACCAGCAACCGTTTTGAATCCGTTCTTTTTTCTAGCATTTTCTTATCACATAACTAAGTCACCCGTAAAATTTCGTCGAAAAATTCTATCGTTTGCTATGTCAAATTTAAGAAAAACGCTATGTTTTAAGCACGTTTTGATGCATTTTTTCGCATCGAACGAGCGATGATGGTTTTTCTTTCATATCTAAACTTCTTTTACCTAATTATGATCAACTAAATTCATTCCATGCAATAAATATTACATTTGCATAGTTATTTCACTTATCGACTCTCTAACAGCACTATTTTGAGCATAACTTGCAAAATTTTTATCGGAATCGATTCGTTCCAAAACCTATGGTTTTCTATGACTCCTAGGCATCCTTTGAGGTGTAGAACAACCTCATATAAGTTAGAACAAGTCAGGTCTTGCCAGACCCCTTTATTAGCTTGGGATTTTTCAACTTGCTTCTATGCACTATTTTACTCTCTACTAGATTGTAGACTATTCTTGTACCTATGTGTGTCCATGTCAATTTTGTTGATTCCTACTCATTTATGCATGCTTTTATGTCCCTAAATACGTGATAAATACCATCAAAACACAATGGGGTCACATGCCCCTTCATAGGCCGTGACATGCACACACACTACACATTTGTTACATTTCATTTCTTTTTGCAAAACTAGTATTTTCATATGATTTTGTAAGCTATAATAGGCATGGAATCAAGCTCATATGGATAACTGTTCAAGGTAATCACCCATCCCCTTGTGACCGTGTACTACACATGCACACATAACACATTGTTTCATGAGATTTACTTGGTTATTCTCTCAAACACATTATTCACCTCAACACAATTGCTCTTCATCTAACCAAATATTGCTAGAAGAGCTTTCATACTAATTCTTCATCATTCTTTTACTTAAATGGCTCATTTACAACCTAATCATCACATAATTGATAACACAAAAATATAGCATTTAACAAAACATAATTCTCTCATTATTTACTCTATAGTAACTTGAAACTTAACAATTTCTTTCCTACACATTTCCTTCCAATTCCAACATTTAAATTTGATATCTAAAGCACATTTTTATATCTTAACATAACTCAAATAAGCGATATATAGATCAGCCCTCATCACAGCCCCTAAAACTTGAATTTTCCTCCATGCTACACAACATCTCTTTATCTTAAATTACCATACTCATTTTAATCATTCCAAGGCATAGCTACTACCTTAATTCACTTCATTTTGATTCAATTTAATCCTCTAAAAACATTTTCACCAGCCACTTAAAACATCTCCAACTTTAACCCAAATTATAAATCAAACAATTTAAACTTTAAACAAAATAAAAATAATAATACCACAAACCTAAAGGTACTGGTCACAGATTTCTTTCTCTCTACAGAAACATTTTCTCAAGAATCCCACCATTCAAATTGATAAAAAACATCTGAGGAACCTCCAGACCAAATTTGAGGCTGAGCCAATGGTTAACAAAGGAGATATGGCGAAATAAGCAAGACTGTCCTGGTTGTGCCCTGTTATCCGGCTAGCCCTGTTTCGAAAGCCATAACTCACCCTAGACAAATTCAATTGCAAATCAAACCATTCATAAGTAAGAACCATGTGTGCTTAACATACCCAACAAAGTTCAGCTCGATCCAACGGTGGATGAAGGCGATATCCCGATTCTCTGAAACCTATGCAGATAGCTCTCTGCTTCAGTTCTCTCTCACGTTTCAGCTTTTGTTTCTCACGATTTGGTGAGCTGAATGAGTGAAGGTTTCTGCCTCAATTTCCAGCTGAGAGTGTCTTTATATAGGTCCTCCAAAACTTGTTAAAAAGTGCCTCAAATATTGCCTAATTACATACCACCCATTGGTTAACTTTAACTAAAGTTAAATTCCAATTAACCTTAGTTAACTTCCATCATTTTCCACTTTTTCTTGGCAAACTCTTATTGGCTAATAAACTTTCACATGGATTTATATTTCTTCTAGGATTTCATTACTCTCATTTACTCACATCAAATCCATATACGCTTAAATTATAATTTACTCAAATCACCTTTATAATTTAATTCTAAGTTCCAAGTCAATAAAATTTCAAAAATATTCTATGGTCATCTAATCAACAAATTAACCATGGGGTACTCTAATTGAGTATCTAACTAATCAATCTTAAGCTTTGAAAAAAATTCAAACGATCTTCGAATCATTATTATTTTTAATAACTCAAAAAGGACGTTTTTAATAATCTTCGTTCTGACCATTCGAAATCTATTCAAATGAACTCATTTTTAATCTGTTTCAATTTCTATGGACTCCATTATTCATTCCAGGGTTTTTAAATCCTAAAGTAAATTTTTGAAATTTACTATTCATCCGAATAATATTCATCGAAAGTCACTATTCACACAAAAATTCACTATTTACCCAAAATTAAATGTTAGGGTATTACAAATTTACCATTTGTTCTAGCATCAAAATTTAACAATACCAATAATTTTCTTTTCATACACATATTCGGTCAGAGCTTAAAATTTGTGAAACTTTTCTTTTCAAATTCATTTCATACTTCACCCAAACATTATTCCATCAACACAAATTAAGCACGAAATGACAAAAATATCGTTGGGTTTCAAAACTAACATATATTCGTCCAAATAAAGGGAATTTTGAAAACGTTCTTTTTAACTCAATAATTTATCATATAAATCATTCAAAGTCCTTCATTTTCAAACTTTTGTTTCCAATTTATTTTCTATTCCAAAAATCATTCCAAACATGTCTAAATAATATAAAATCAAATTTTAATTATAATTACTATATCATTTTAATCAAATTCATAATATTTCAAAAACTTATAAATATTAAGCTTTACTAATAAAATTGAAGTTTCAAAGGAAGGGTACACCAACCTTTTTGGGCAGGACTCTCTAACTTCTCTACCTTTTCAATTCGAGCTTATAACTCCCCTTGCTCCTCCTCACAACTTCTTTGGGCTCGATCCACGCCTCACTAAATTCTTGATCCAAAGCTCCTTGATACTTCCTTTATCTATTAAGCTCAATTTGAAGATGATCTAACTCAAATCTTCTCCAACTCGTCTTGATCATTTGAGAGTGGAAACTAGAGTGAGAGAGGATGAAAACCGCCTTGAAACCATGATTCTCTCTTCTTCCTTTCTTCTTCTCTCATTCTCTTGGCTTTTTTTCTTTCTTCCTCATGGTCACTCTCTCTTTTTCTTTCTTCTACTCGGTTTCTGCTCTCTTATGGTTGAGTATCATCCTTCTTTCATCTCATTTCACATTTAAATATATATAACTCTCCAAATTACCATTTTACCCTTAAAACTTTAACAAAACTTCAAAATGTCAACCATAGATTTATGCTAAGTGTCTTCATCCTTATCCATACCGCCACATGTCACTCATCTATTGGTTACTTTTTCCATGCTTATCTCTTCCTTTATCTTTTTTATTTTTGACTTTTTCGGGACATTCGAATTCGGCTTTTTCCGGGACTTTTTTGAAATCTTTTCACAATTTACCAGGGCCTATATTCGAACTTCCTACATACTACTGGTAACTTCGGTCACCCTTAAAAGTCATTCCATCCTCCTTTTCGACTCTCTGTTTTTCATCAAATCGCCCTTAATAATTTTCGAATTGACTCCGATTCGATCCAAATCTCATTCGAAAGTGCCGTTTGAGTTTCTAAAATACTTCTTGAACATTTTAATACTCATTTGAAACTTTTCGAGATTTACAAAACTTTTTCGGAAACCCTTCCAAATTTTCTATTGGATCCAGAAATTGCTCTGTTTTATCTTAAACTAACTCGTTTTTGATCCGTTTAAGCTTCCATAAATTCTAATAAAATTTTCAAAGATTCCAATATGCGAGACCCATTTTTCAAAAATTACTATTCATATGGATGGTTTTCATCCGAAATATTATTCACCCGAAAATATTATTCATCAAAAAGTTCACTTTCGATGGTTTTCGGGATCCGTTTATCAAAAATCATTATTCACTCATCACTATTCATCCAAAAATCACTATTCATTCTGAAATACTATTCATCTGGATATATATTTGTTTTTTACTTAAATAAAGAAAATTCAAGGCGTTACAATTCTCCTCTCCTTATGAAATTTCGTCTGTGAAATTTAGATGATCAATATATTAAACTAGGTGGGGAATATTGGTAACGCATCTAACTCTCACGCTCTTGCGTAACCTTTTCATTTGCAACATCATTCATAACATTTTCTGTATTATCACTATAAATTCTGACATCCTCATTGTTTGAGTATCACAACCATATATCTTCTTTTTCCTATAATCCTTTTAAAAAAAAAAAAATGAAATAAAAAAATTAGACTTCACTAAAGCACTCGCTTCTAGATTTCTCTTTGAATATGAAAGGCAATACCATATCAAAATAGTCTAGATAGTTCCCTCAAAGCTTTCTTTTGGCTTTAGAAACTTTATCCATCTTTCCTTTTAGAAAGCAATGATATCTCCGGAATCACATTAGTAAGATGAAATCTCCTTGCTGTCACTTCCTCATTAATTGTTTGAAGCTCGTTAACAGCAATGCCACATAAAGATATATGTCTTTTATTACCGATAGGACTTTCATTTTCACTTCATTATATAGGTAATATAGCAAAAGATACAGGCTGATCTGTCTCATTTTCAAAATAGTTATTTGAAATTGATGTCAACGTGGACTTAACCTTATCATCTAAAGATTCCTAAATAAATCCCTTATGCCTTATTTAACATCTTACTATAATTGCGGCAACAAGCTAGGTTTTCTCTTTTCTTGAACTTGTATAGAAGTCCAAAAGAAGCTCACTTACTATGCCTCCATCCGATTCCAAAATCACTTAACCATCACTTTCCAGCTCGCTTTGCGAACTCCTACTTAGCTCCTTCGAGTCATAGAAATTCTTATTACTCTTATATGTATTCGCTTTACTATTCAAGCATACAAAACACTGTACTATGCTGAGCACTATCCAGCTCGTCATTTGGGAGTTGTTGCTCTAGTTAACTCATTACTAGCTGCGAGCTCCACAAAGTTCGCTCTCTATGAGCTCCACACAGTTCGCTCTCTACGAGCTATTGCCCAGCTCGTTCGGCCTGTGAGCTTCTGCTCGAGCTCAGTCTAACTTAAACTGCGAGATTCTCTTAGCTCGTCCTTTACAAGCTGCTACTTTAACCCAACTCGCACTGCGAGCTGCTTCCTTAGCCTAACTCTAACTCGCGACCTCGAGCTTCTCAAATAAGCTCCAACGGATATGCTTTTGCTTCAGAACTCTCAATCTAGCTTGCTACACCCTTACTACTCTCATGGTGGAACACTTAAACAATGGCTCCAACTATCTGTATCCTTTGCTTTCCGCAACTACTACATACTTCTTGATTTTCGGATTCAAGCCCTACTCGATCCTACGACACTTATTCAATTTATCATTAACTATAAATAGGGCCACTAATGCCACATTCTAGAAAAACTCGGTCATCTACTGCCTAGAGGCTGACCGACCTTAGCCATTTTGGTCCAGCCATTTCCCTAACTCAATAACTCATGAGAAACTCCTCCAACCATACTAACTAGGTCAATATCTCCGCTTCCTTCACAACCCTCTGCTGTTGGAGTGTCAAAAGGTTCTATTCTTTTCCTTATTCAGATTAGAGAAGATAGTCGCACATTCAAGTCACATCCTTCTATTTTATTTCTATATGTAATGCTTGTACAGTAAAATACAACAATTCGTTTTCGAAAACTGCTAGGTTTAGGAATACCTAAACCATAGCTCTGATACTACTAAAACTATAACATCCTTTACCCGATTCCCATTAAGATAGAAATCGAGTCGAAAGATATTACCGGAATTGATGTATTCATTTATTAAAATTCCTTTAAAACATTTATTTTATTTTATTCCATCATTTTATTCTACATAAAATTAGATATAGTTTCCTTTATTTTTCTGAAAAACCCAAAATTTAAAAACCTACAATAAAATGATAATAATTCTAAAATACATTCACTTTTCCAACTTTCATTTCGGACTTCCCGTCCGTCTCCAATTGCACTTCACCACACAAATATTTTTAAAAATAATATTATCACTAATCTTTATCAAAAATGGAAAGCAGCATACTAAAAATTTTCAAAAGCATTTCAAATCATAAAAATTAATTTAAAATACAGAACTTCATCACATGCACCGTAGTGAATGTTACGGATTAAAATTTCTTTATACAAGTGTACAAAATATACATGAGCCCATGAATATATAAAAATAAAGCTATCAAATATGGAGGGATTGTGACTCACAGGAAGCGCTGTAACTATTTTCTCATATAACCTTATCTACATTGCTCAAACCTTAAACTTGCACGCCGAAAATCCAACACGCTAAGTATTTCTATTTAATGAGTGTACACTTAATTTAAAGGTCACAAAACTTGATTTCACAATAATATAAATTTACACTTTTGACATTTTTCCCAATTTCAAAATATAATAAAATAACAAATAAATACTAATAAAATTTAAAAATCACTTTTAACGACCATTTTTAAACTTTATATCCAAACATTCACCAAGTAATTCCATTTACTAACAACTACGCATTACAAAATACATAAAGTCATTTCTTTTAATTTATATCCACACGATTTTGAACATATATTAATATTTCTCAAAATTACAAGTCATAAATTAATATTTCCACAAATTTTCAATTCTTTTACAAATAAATGGTGAGGAACCCAAATTACAATTTTTTTAAAAAATTATTGATAAACATATCAATCCGATTTTTCTTTAAAAGTTTTATAACAAATTTTTACGAAGGCTCTTTACTCATAATTTCACATATTAACTACATCAGGAATCATTTAATAAAACAGTTTCATTTAATACCTTTCAAATATAATAACACGATTTTATTTAAAAGATTTTCAGTGTCATTCGTAAACATTAACACGATATCATGGACCGGATTTGGGTCTCCTAGCATCGGCTACTCGGTGGCTACCCGCCAGAATAAACGGCATCCACGGCATCGACCACTCGGTGGCTACCCGCAGGATTGCATATCACAATCACATATCATAATAGGTTTCGACCTCAGGACCGGACACCCGGTGCCTCTCATAATCCATCCGTCGAAAACAATGTGTCGGTGTAACGGCGCAGTACTGTTAATATCACCCTATTGTCTAGTCAACTGCCGGTCCCCATCTACCAATGTTCAGGTTTAATCATACCCTTTTAAATTTTATTATTTACCAAAAATTTTATGTTCTCGACAACTTTTAATTCTGTAAAAAACATTTCATTCAGATAGCGAATAAACACAATTTCAGTTACACTTTTTCCCATAAATTCAAATTATCAATATGGACATCACAAAACTTTATTTTACATTTGTTGATGTATAAAATTAGTCAACTAAGTTCTTCCAAGCTCAACACTACATGAACGACACGTATAACGTATGGTAGCGAATGACATGAGTAAAGATGGCAAAGGTAGACTGCAAGACAATGAAGTGTTTAAGTGATTCGGTTAACTTTGCCTACGTCCACTGTTTGTTCTCTCAATATCTGTACAGAGTAACAGCCAGTTTTTCACTAAGTATTTCACTCTTAGGTTTACAGAGAAAAGCTTTCCTTAATTATAGAAGGAGAAGTGCTACAACGATGTGCAATGCATTAAACTAGAATGATTACAACAGTTAATGCACCTGACTTGTATTTAATGCAACCAGATTACATTAAATGCAAGGGACAGGTGGAAGATGTATATGACTAACCCACGTGGATTAGGTATGATTATTTGTGATTTGAACAGTAATCTCTGACAAGTTTGGCGTGTAAGGCAAGTTATGTTATGACCTGGCATGGTAGTGAGCAAAGTGGAGGCGCCTGGCAGACTGGAGTGTAAAAAGATGGGGAGTACCGATTGACGGCCTCAGCTTCCCATAGATAAGCTTGGCTTGGCATGGAACGGACTTAGCTTTGCAAAGTGGGCAGCGCGGACTTCGGACTGCGTCTGATGGTAGACAATATTGCATGCTTATACGTTTCACTCCACACGGATTTCACTCCACTCTTGATTCTTGAATGTACTCCACGTCGTAGGTTTTATGCAAAACTTGACAGTTTCCTCTGATGGTTAAACTGGAATTAGGCCTGGCTCAGATGGGCCGCTTAGTTGGGCTTTTATCAATCCAAGTAGGTATATAGAAAAATACCCACAACATAAGCCCCCATGTTCTTAGGCCGTATCGCGGATTGAGAGCTTTGAGCTGAACTGATAAAAGCTGAACAGGCGGGAACCATTACTCTTTATTTTTTTAAATTTGTCTTATCTGATACGTGGCAGTTACTCAGAGGAGGTAAAGAGACGTGTCTTTGTGCAGAGTGTGCATTTAATGCACGTCTTTCAACTGACGGTGCAATAATAACTGCTCATGACATCTCACGAGACCGTCGGATCTAAGACGGTTGCTGAGCTTTGAGATCTAACGGTTGGGGTGCATTAGGGAAACAAACAAAAGCAGAGGCTGTTCGGATACTCTGCTTTTCCACCATTGTTCAACAATTACTGCCAGAGAGAGATTTTCAGTTTCCCTTTTACAGTTGTGACAACCACCTTCGTCCTTCATCGGCGACCATCCTCCGTTATCTCAGAACACCTAAGCTTTGCATTATTCGAGTAAGTTACTATGTCTCCCTTTCTCATTTTGTACTTCTGTATCTGACATTGTAGAGATAGTTTTCTGGGTTGCGCTTTGGATGAAGAGTGTTCTTCATGTTCTTGCTGCATTATAGGATTATCTTGACATAAAAATAGGAAAATAGTTATCCTTTGATCTGCGTAAGTAGCACTTTGTAGGTTGCCAGTTGTTTCTCGTAGAGTTAAGAAATCCTTTGTAGAAGCATAAATAAGCAGTCCGGAGGCCGTGAGGCAGTGGCCAGGGCTTGACTTCGAGTGTAATCTCCTGTGGTGTCTGCGGCCTGTTGACCATGGGAGAAATAGTTATTGAGAATTAAGAGCCTTAGACTTTAGGCTAGGTCTGCGTACTGCGGACTAACTATTCCTTGTCTTATTTTGTAGATGGCTTCAGGTCGTAGACGTCAACATCATATAATAGGAGAGAGAGAATCTTCAGGCTCAGAAGAGCAGATAGATCAGGAACAGGCTCCTCAGGAAGCAATTCCTCACCTCGAGGAGGGTGCTCCAGCTTTTTCTCCTCCCTGGGCTCCCACTCCCTTAGCCCAGGCGTCAACTTTGGCTAAACGAGCTACCGAAAAGAGAGCAGCTCGGGAAATATTCAAGCGCCATCCTTCAAAGGTTGCTACAATAGATCTTATGGGAATAGTGCTTGAATTTCATCATCCTATAGGTTGTCGCATCATGGCGGCTTCGCCAGAGGGTCACGTAGCTTATCCTCCAGAGGGTTTTGTAGCTGTGAGTATGCAGCATTTAGAAGTGGGGTTTAGGTTTCCATTTCCGTCCTATCTTATCGATCTTCTCAATGAACTGGGCTTAGCCCCCTTTCAGCTCACCCCAAATACATATAATCAGATAACCTCAATAACTATCCTTTTTAGGAAGAATGGCTTTCCCTTTCCTAGTCCTAACATAATCAAACACCTGCTTACCTTTAAAGGGACTAGCGCGGGTCAGCCACTAGATGGGTATTATTATTCTTCACCTCGCCTGTCTCGTCATAAAAATATATTACCCAAGGGGCAAGCAAAGGGAAAATTCAATGTGGGAGATTATAAAACATATTGGTTTTATATTTCTTGCCCATCTTTAGTTAATCTGTAATACTTCACCTTCCGAGCTGAGCCAGGTACAATGCTTTGTATAATGCTATTGACGATACGGTATTTAGTTTGGACATTCTGACTAACTTTTCATTTTCTAATGATATACAGATTTAAGGGCCAAGAAGGTTGACCTGACGCAGGAATAAGAGTCTCAGTTGGACGTCCTCTTGGCACGAAAATCAGAGGAGGACGATGTTAAACTGACAATCGAGTTGCTTCAATCTTACGAACTCACACCGTCTTCCGAGAGTAAGATTATCAGAAGTAAGTACATGGGTACTCAAGGAGTTGAAGATATAGAATCGGTTTTTGCTGCTGAGGACATTAGTGGAAGTTCCAGCACTCCGGAAGGGTTGATTTCTCCAAGCGAAGTGGAAGTTGAAATCATTTCTGAAAGAGCTGCGAAAATGACAGAACCAAGGGGCAACCTGAATTTACTACCTCTCCCAAAGAGAAAAATCAAACTTGGGGGCTCCGCCACCACTACTTCTGCAGTTCCTAGCTCTTTTACTGCAGCCACGAAGGAGATTCCAGATCTCAGTACGGCGGAGTCCCCTGCTCTAACTGTTCCTAAAGGTTCTTCTGCAGTTACTCCTCCCACTTCTGTGCAGGAGACCGTTTATGATATTCCACCCTTAAGCTCTCAAGATCCAAAGATCACTGCAACTGCGAAAGGCAAAAAGGCTGGGACCAATAGAAAAGAACTTGGTGGTGCCAGTAAACTTCCTCCTGCAAAGAAAACCCAAAAAGAAAAGGGCAAGCAGGTTGCTAGTCAACCCCCCACATCAAGGCCAAAAGTTCCTGTTGGACTGACTCCTGACGATTTCCCTGAAGGGGCCTATCTGGACATCGCGTCTGAACAGGCTCCTTCTCTTGTAGGTATATCAGCTCAGAGGCTAGAGGAGGAGGAATTCACTGGTGAAAGGATACTTTCTTCGGGACTTCGCCAGTCACTCAGGGTAAGACAGAAGATAAATATACTTTCTTTATATGTCAATTTCTGATCATATGTATCTTCCACAGACTTCTATGGCACTTATGAAAGCCTTGGATGGGGAGTCTTATGCGGAGGATAAAAACAACGGACTCAAGGCCGCCAATAAGAAATTGAAAGAGGCGTCCAAGAAAAAAGATGAAGAGCTTATTTCGTTGAAGGAGGAGCTCAGGTAGTCTCAGGAGGCTGCAAACAAGGCCGAGCAGGCAGCGAAGACATCTCAGGAGGCAGTGAGTAAAGTTGAGCAGGTGACGAAAAAAGCTCAAGACATGGCTGATAAGGCTAAGGAAAAGGCTACAGCGCTACAGTCTAAGCTAGATGTGGCTGATGCCACCAAGTGCGCTCTTGAGCGCACTCTACAGAAGGAAAAAGAGCGCCATAAGACGGTGTCTTCCAACCTCTACTACCAGCTTCAAAACACCAAAGATGCCTTGGGGGAACGGGAGAAGGAGGTGGGAACTACTTCTCAGGAGATAATCAAGCTGAAAGAGCAGCTCGCCGCAGCAGAGGCTGCATAGAGGAGATCAGGATCGAGACAGAAACAAGGATGTTGTATACTTTGTGGAATACATATCCTGATCTTGATTATTCCATTTTTGGTGAAGACGGAGTCAAGGAGGTTCAGCAGTTCGTTGAAGATGCAGCAGAGGAACAGGCTGAAGCACAAGATCAGGCCCCAGATACGTGGCCTGGGGGAAATGCTCAAGATCCTCTTACTAAAGGTGCAAGGGATCAAACACCCTCCTCTTCAGCTCCTCAGGACCCTGCTGCATGACTTTATAGCCTCCTGTTAGCACTTATTCATTAGTTTACTATTTAGTTTCTGTAGTTGGACAAATTTTATTTCATTTACCTCGTTTATGAGGGAATTGCTCGAATTTATACAGTGTTCCAGAAATATTTTCAATTTGACTTCTACTTCTTACTGTCTTAAGATGAATATCAGACATAAAGATAAACAGATAAGAAGCAATGGCCTCTATTTGACTTAAGCGACATTACTTGCCTTATTAAAGTAAAATAATAATAACGAAGTGAATGTTGTTGGCAAACTGAGAGTCAACATGAGCGAAATAACATAAACAAGTATGAGATTACTTGAAACCTTAACGGAGATCATCAATGCCATCATATTAGCTTATGTATCCTTTCAGTGCAAAATGGTGATGATGATAAAATCACGCGGCCTACGGCCTATCATCACAAGTTGACGATGTGAGCACGCGCGGCCTTCCAACAAAGGTTGGCAAAGTGAGCACATATGGCCTGCCAACGAAGGTTAGCAAAGTGAGCACATATGGCCTGCCAACAAAGGTTGGCGAAGTGAGCACATATGGCCTGTCAATGAAGGTTGGCGAAGTGAGCACATATGGCCTACCAATGAAGGTTGGCGAAGTGAGTACATATGGCCTGCCAATGTAGGTTGGCGAAGTGAGCACATATGGCCTTCCAACAAAGGTTGGCTGTAACATTCCGTTATTATACCTCATAAATTATTAAATATTGATTATATATTAACGGACGATGTAAGTAATAATCCGATCGGATCCAGAGGAGTAACGGAATTTTTATAAAATTTTCCAGACGGATCCGGGGATAATTATTTAATCCAATCTCGTAAAATAAATTAGAGTGTCCGAATTTAAATATTCATTCGGAACCTAATAAAATTTACGTCTATGAAATTGGATTTTATTAAATTTCCAGGATGGACCCGAATCGAATCCGAGCGGAAAGCGGAATCCTAAAGCGAAAATTGTCGGAATGGAAGGATTAAATAAAATGAGTGGGCCAAAGGGACACATGGCATGCATGCAAGGTAAAGCAATGCCATGTGTCAAGAGAGGAAATAAATAAATGAAAAGAAATGAATAATGAAATGAAATGAAAAGCAAAAAGCTGGAAATGAATTAGTAAACAAAAAGAAAGAAGAATTGTTATATTCGGTCAACAACATCAAAAGCAAAACAAAAGCTGAAAACAAATAAAGGAAAGCAACAAAATCAGATCTGAAGTGAGAGAGAGAGAGAGAGCTGCTGTTCGGTCAGACCAAGAGAGAGAGAGAGTTGAGAGCAAAAAAAACTGAAAACAAAACAAAGGAAGCCAGCTGCTCGCGTGACCGAGAAGAAGAAGTGCTGGTCGGTGATCTGGACGTGACCAGAACTGGAAGTGAGAAGCAAGAACCGAAGTGAAGAAGATCAGCTCGTGGAAGAGAAGAAGAAGCAACCAGATCTGAGTGCATGCAAGGGTCGAGGCCGAGAGGTGCAAGCTGACCGTGAGCTGCACTCGACCGTGAAGTTGCTGGAAGAGGAAACCAGAAGAAGGAAGCTCGTGCATGCAAGCTTGGGAGAGTGGATCTGACCTTGCATGCAAGCAAGGACTGAAGATCTGGTGCTGCCTGGTGCTGCTGCATAGAGCTGCTGGCGACGAGAGGAGCTGCTGCGTGAGGAGGCCGTGCTGCTGCCGTCGTCGTCCTCAGCTGCTGCCGTGGTCTGGTAAGGTGCTGTCTTGCTGCTATGAATTGAACCATGAGCTGAAGAGCTGAAAATGAGCAAATCTGGTTGTGCATGCAAGAGCTGATCGTGAAGAAGGAAGCTGGTGCAGCAAGGAAGAAGAAAGCTGCTGTCGCCGTCGCTGCCATTGCCGAGAGGTTGCTGTCACCGTGGGGTTGTCGCTGCTGTTGACGTGATGAAGGTGCTGACGCCGTGAATCTGGTGGCGTGAGGTTGCTGCTGGTGGCGTGGAAGTGCTGTCGTCGCTAGAAGAAGTCTCGCCTTGAACGGAGGTAACTGCTGCCTTGTACCCTTGTTGTCATTGTTGCTGAAATCATGGTTATGGTTGTGCTGTTTTTACTAGTTGCTGTCGTCGTTATGTGCTGATCTATTGTCGATATCGTGCTGTCGCGAAGCTGCTGGTGTTGCGAAGCTGCTGTCGCGAAGCTGTTGGCATTGCGAAGCTGCTGTCGCGAAGCTGTTTGCGTCGCGAAGTGCTGCCATTGCTGTCGCGCTGTCAAGCTGTTGTGCTGTTTTTGCTGAGCGCTGTTGCGCTGTTGCGCTGTGCGCTGCCGTGTGCTGTCTTCGCTGCCTTGCTGCTGTACGTGAGCTGCTGGTGGCTGAAATCGACGACGCCGCTGCGAGCTGCCAAGCTGAAGTTGTGCCGCCGCTGTGCCGTGTGCTGTCATCGAAAACAAGTTGCTGTTTTTGGTGCGAAATACTGCCGAGCTGTTATCGTTGTTATCGCAATCGTCCGTGAGCTGTTTCGAAACGAAAACCAGCTCAAGCGAAGGTAAGTCGCTGCCCCGCTAATATTGTAATCATGATTTGAACAACATTTGGACGTTAATGATGCCCGTTTGGATTGAAGGAAGCTCGTTAATAAAAGAAATTATTTTGGACAACTTTTCGCGCTTATTTCGAAACTTTCAAAGTAAGCTTCGAAAGGTACGTTAAGAGTTATTTGATTTCCGTTTCGATTATATAATGATTGAGCTTCAGTTGAGGATAAAAAGGGTGATAATAACATGTTTGAGAAATAGGATTTTAAAACCTCGTTAGTGCGGAGGTTCGTTGGATTAAGTTTTGACGTGTTTGCGAATAATTTTTCGATGTTAAAAATTGAGTTGTGAAGCCGCATAGGGGCTGTTATATTTGGAAAGATGAATTGTGACGTTTTGCTTTTCGTTACGCAATGGTTGACATGAAAAAGTTAATTGGAAATAATTCGCGTAAAGGAAAGACGATACGGTTAAGTTTATAAGCTATCAAAGTGTGATATTACGTGTTGTTTCGAGGTGATATCCATTGGTTGTTTATAGGTTGCATAATAGGGAAGCATTATGCATTATTTAACGTTAGAAACATGCTAAATAGACTTTGCTATGTTTATTTTAATGAAAGGTCAAGGAGAACCCGACGAACCGGATTCTCGACCCGAAAGTAAGAGCAAAACATAGGGGAGCATTCGATTCAAAGATCGAATCGTTTTTGAGGTCTGTATACACATTATCTTTAATTTTACTCGAAAATGTTTTCATTGTGAAATGATTTTCACTAAATGAGATTGATATATCGTTTTAATACAAAGCGTTTACAAATGTATTTGATTATATTGAAATGAAACGCGAAATCGATTTGTTATGAAAATCTCGATACAAAAATGAAAGTGAAAATATATGATACAAACGTTGTGAAATAAATAGCCCTTGTAAACATAGATATTGATAAATGGAAATTGGTAATTGACATGTCAATAGGGAACTTAGCAGCTGCACCGTTTATTTACATTGATTCGTTATGGATTATGAGAGGCACTATGTGTCCGATCCTGAAACGATTATATGTGTTATGATATACGACCCGGTGGATAATCACCGAGCGGCCGTTGCCGGGGTCGACCGTTATTTCGGCGGATACTACCACATGTCCGATGCCAGAAACCCATATGCCAATACATGAGTATCGAATATATGTTTACAAAGGGGCACTGAGATAAAATGTTATAAACGATGAAATGAAATCGTTACATGTTATAATATGCTCAATGATTTGAAATATGTTGAACTCGAAAAATTGAGAATCATATGTTTAAATATTTTTATGAAGCATATACATATATTTATGCTTATGAATGATAAGTTATAATGCTTTCAGTTATGAATGAAATTATATTTGAAATTGAGAAAATTAGATTATGTGTATACCACTAAGCAAATATGCTTAGCGCGTTGATTTACCGCGCGCAGGTTGAAGCTTGTGATTTCATTCCCAGACAGGGAAGTCCCCCATACGCAGAAGCTCAGACAGTCACCATCCTTTCTACGCTTTTGGTAGTTATATGTATATATATATATTGCGTAAGATCATGCATTTTGGAACATATGTATAAACATGTAAATTATTGTATTTCACTTATGTAAAATGATTATGTATATTCCTTTAAACTTATTTTGGTTATGTATGCAAATGAATAGTTATGATACATTTGAATAATGAAATGTTTGGAAAACGGGCCGGAGGTCCGAATCGGAAATTTCTGAAATTATTGTTTTAGAAATATTAGAATTTTCTCTACAGGGGATAAATTTTGGATTTCATAAAAACAGAGGAAACTCTGCCGAAATTATTTCAAAAAAATATATATATATTTCCGCTATCTTGATAATAAGCTTTTAAAAAGGTAACAGAAACGGATTTTGATATTTTGTAAACGTAAGTAAAAAAAATAAATTAAAAGTTGACGTCCTCCGTTCCGGATTTCCGACGGTAACGGAAGTCGGGGCGAGGGGCGTCACATTGGCGAAGTGAGCACATATGGCCTGCCAACCTTTGAACCACAAGGTAAGTGTGGGGTCGGTTGGCTTACCGATATTAGGCCCCTTACCCTTATGGTTTTGTGTTTATAGCAAGGACTTAAAGATATGCCATCCTTAATGCTATAATTCCGGAGTTGCTATGAGCAAAATTGCTGCCGAAGGTTATCATAACCGAAGTGAGTCAGTAATGTGTATAGAGATGTTCTTATTAACTTGTAAAACTATTGACATGTACAAGAAGCAAAAGTTAATAAACTATTGATAATAAGGTCTGAGATGTTCAGTATTCCAAGCTCGTGACAATACATCTCCTTCCATAGTCATCAAGTGGTAAGCCCCATTCTCCAGAGTTTCCTTAATGACATAAGGTCCTTCCCAGTTCGGACCTAGTGTTCCATCACTTCTCTGACAGACCCCAAGTAAGATGAGGCGAAGTACGAGGTCGCCAGGGTTGTACTTCCGGACTCGGACCTTTTTGTTATAATATCTAGCCACTTTTTTACAATAGATGGCAGCTTTCATATTAGCAGTCTCCTTTAACTCTTTAAGAAGGTCCAGGCTGGTGGTGAGGAGTTGCTCATTCTCTGATGTATCGAAGTTCATCCTTCGTTGACTGGCTACTTCAATTTCAGTAGGAACCATGGCCTCAAAGCCATAAACCAGAGCGAAAGGAGTTTCTCCAGTAGTGCTGCGGGTTGTGGTTCTATAGGCCCATAACACTTTTTGCAGTTCGTCCACCCATGCTCCTTTCTTGGCTTTTAACTTGGTCTTCAGTATTTGCTTGAGTATTTTGTTGACAGCTTCTACTTGACCATTTGCTTGGGGGTGATCAACTGTTGAGAAGCTCTTTTTGATACCAAGACCATCACAGAATCTGATAAATTTTTCGCTGCTGAACTGGGTACCATTGTCAGTCACAAGCTACTGAGGGACTTCGAACCTGCAAATAATGTTATTCCATACAAAGTTTTCTACCTTCCCAGTTGAGATTTGAGATAATTCTTTTACTTCAGCCCACTTGGTGAAGTAGTCTACTGTTACAATTGCATATTTGCAACTACCTCGACTTGTGGGAAGTGGTCCTATCAAATCCACGCCCCAGATTGCGAAGGGCTATAGACTGACCATCTGATGCAGGTAAACAGGTGGAGCTCGCAGGACTTTAGCAAACCTTTGGCAAACATCGCACTTCTTTACCAAGTTGAGTGCATCCTACTTCATAGTGGGCCAATAATATCCTTGCCTTAGGGCTTTTTGGGCTAGGGAGATTCCCCCAGTATGATTCCCGCAGTGACCTGCATGGATGTCAGTCAAAATACCAGTGGAGCCTGGCTCATCAACGCACCTTAATAACGGAGCTGAAAAACCTCTCTGGTAGAGCACGTTGTCACAGAGGCAATATCTAGCAGCTCGTGTTTGTAGACGGCGTGCTTCTAATTTGTCATTTGGCAGTTTCCCTTCTTGTAAGTAATCAACTAGCGAGCTCATCCATGAGTCAGCTGCTACAGTCAAAGTCATTACCTCCTCTTGAGATTCAGCACTGGGCTTGGGCAAGTACTCTATCGGTATTTCCCCAAAAAAATTAGCATCCTGAGCGGTTGCCAAGCAAACTAAGGCATCGGCATAGGAATTCTGAGCTCGTGGAATCTGGTTTACTTCATATTTTTTGAATTGTTCTAGTAAATCCCGTACCTTCTGCAAGTAGACCATCATTTTTGTTCCTCGAGCTTGATATTCCCCTTGTACTTGACATACCACCAGTTGAGAATCATTGAAGATTCTAAGTTACTCAACATGTAATTCTTTTGCCAAACGGAGTCCCACCAATAAAGCTTCATATTCGGCTTCATTGTTGGTGGCTTTGAACCCGAATCAGAGAGCATAGAGGATTTTCTGTCCTTCTGGGCTGACTAATAATATACCTGCTCCAGCTTTTTGATCATTGGAGGAGCCATCAACATATAACTCCCAATAAGGACCTTCCGAGGTTCCAGCTTCTTGTTCATCAAGAGGCCCTATAAATTCAAGCATGAAGTCAGCTAAAATTTACCCTTTGATTGCTAACCTTGATTTATACTCTATGTCGAACTGAGTCAATTCAATAGCCCATTTGAGAAGGCGGCCCGAAGTTTTTGGCTTTTGAAGGATCTGTCCTATAGAATACTTAGTGAGGACAGAGATTGTATGCGCCTGGAAATAAGGACGCAACTTCCTGGATGCCACAACCAAGCAGTAGGCAAGCTTCTCTATGGGAGTATACCTCGTCTCAGCATCAACTAGTTTCTTGCTGATGTAGTATACTGGGTGCTGGAGGCCATCTTTTTCTTGCACCAAAGCTGCACTCAAGGAGTATAGAGATATCCCAAATAGAGCAGTAAAGTTACTTCTGTTTTTGGTTTTGCTAGGAGTGGAGCTCGCCCCAGGTATTCTTTCAACTGTTGAAATACCTCCTTACACTCTGCAGTCCATTCGAAGGTCTTTGTTTGTTTCAACACGTTGAGGAAAGGAATGCACTTGTCAATGGCCTTGGAAATAAATCAATTAAGTACGGCGACTTGGCCATTGAGACTTTGCACCTCGTTTTTACTAGCTGGTGGCTTTATATCTAAAGAGCTTGTATCTTCTCGGGATTGGCTTCAATTCCCTTGTTATTCACCAGAAACCCAAGAAATTTACCCGATGCCACGCCGAAGGCACATTTCAAAGGATTAAACTTCATTCTATACGTCCTCAGCACTTGGAATGTCTGCTCCAGATCACGCACATGGTTCATAGCTTGAGTGGACTTCACCAACATATCATCGACATAGACCTCCATGCTCTTCCCTATGAGGTCTACAAACATCATATTTACTAACCTCTGGTAAGTAGACCCTGCATTTTTCAGTCCGAAGGGCATTACCTTATAGCAAAATAGGTCTTGGTCAGTAACAAATTATGTGTGTTCTTCATCTGCAAGATATATTAGGATTTGATTATAACCGAAATACACATCCATAAAACTGAGGAGTTCATAGCCGGCAGTAGCATCGACGAGCTGATCAATCCTGGGTAATGGAAAACTGTCTTTCGGACAGACCTTGTTGAGATTGGTGAAATCTATACAAGTTCTCTATTTGCCATTCTTCTTTTTGACAAGCACAGGGTTGGCTACCCAGGACGGATAATGAGCGATTCTGATGAAGTTATTAGCCAGGAGTTTTTCTACTTCATCTTTCAGGGCTTCATATCGTTCCTGCGTCATCGGCCTCCTCTTCTGACGAATTGGCCAGCAATGAAGGGTAATATTTAACCTGTGAGATATCACCTCTGGACTTATTCCCACCATATCCTCATGATTCCAAGCGAAAACGTCTAGGTTTGCTTTTAGAAGAGTAACAAGCCCAGCTTTCACTTCAGGGATTAATCTGGTTCCCAACTTCAGACATCTCTCAGGGTCAGTTTCACTGACTGGTACATCCTCTAATTCTTCCACAGGACCCGTAGCCTTGCCAGTATTGACTTCGCGAGGGTCCAGGTCATGATTCACCCCAATTTCTGTCAGCACTCGCGTTTCACCACCGGACACTACA
Source organism: Dimocarpus longan (assembly GCA_022984855.1). Taxonomy (NCBI): domain Eukaryota; kingdom Viridiplantae; phylum Streptophyta; class Magnoliopsida; order Sapindales; family Sapindaceae; genus Dimocarpus; species Dimocarpus longan. The sequence continues at coordinate 14,819,238 of CM041015.1, read as the reverse complement.
TTTATCTTTATAACTTCCTGGGTGCCTAACTTTACAGCTTTCTCATAGCACTGGCGGGCTATGCGCTGCTCACCTCGTACACACTTAACACCGTTAGGAGTAGGAAACTTCACAGTAAGGGTCTTGATGGATGTGATCATGTCCAGATCATTCATGGCAGGTCTCCCAAGCACCATATTGTAAGCAGAAGAGGAATTGATGATTAAGAAATCTGCAAGCACAGTAGATTGACATTTGACATCACCTAGGCTCAAGGGTAGCTTGATCTGCCCCATGGGAATAACTGCATCTCCGATGAATCCATACAAAGGCTCTGGAGAGGGTTGAAGCTGTTCGTCTCCAATTCCCATATGATCATAACACCCTTTGTACATTACGTTTACAGAACTCCCGGTGTCAATCATTATGCGTCTGACTTCAACATTTTCAACTCGAGCTCGAATTAAAAGGCATCATTATGAGGCCAGTAGATATCCTTGGCATCATCTTCTGTAAACACGATTTCTACTGGGGTTGTTTTAGCTCGTTTGGAGGATCCTTCCACTTCTTTTTGGCCTGCAACTCGTACATGATTAGCTTCGCACACATAGCGCTGATGAGATCTGTTGGATGTTCCTACAATGTGAGGTCCTCCATGAATGGTAAAGATAGTTCTCACTTCCTGACCTCGTTCTTGCTCAGCATCTTGCCTGCCAGGTTGGGGCGGTGAACGCTACTGAGATTGTTGATTCTGAGGCCACTGACCCGCAGGGCGTACCACATAATCTCTAAGACGCCCATTTCTGATCATTTCTTCAATGGCATCTTTCAGCGCCCGACATTCCGAAGTGAAATGTCCTGCCTCATTGTGATAAACATAATATTTATTTTTGTTTCTGAACCGGTTGGGAACATTTATGGGAGCAGGTTTCCCAAAATTCTCTCTGTCCCTTTCAGTAGCAAAGATTCTGCCCATGAAGTCTGATAGGATAGCATAATGCTCATATCAGCTTGGACGAGGAGGACGTTCAGACCTTCTATTAGCTCTTTGCCCCGATCCACTTCATGCCTTTTTCGCTATTTGATGGCTACTTCTCTGTCCATCATAATTATTTCTTTCATTGCTCCTCTTTTTGTTTTGCTGATTAGAGTTACCAGCCTTATCCTTCTGATCAGCTGGTTTTTTTAGACCCAAAGGCCTCTTCCCATCGTATCTCCTTTTCTGCTTGCTCATAAAAAGCTCTCAAAGTCTTTACCGGAGACTTGTAGATGTTTTCATACAATTTCCCATCCTTTCGCAACCCCAACGAGATGGCATTCAGGATACCCTCCTCAGTTGGACTATCAACTTTATTTACTTCGCGTCTGAATCTATCGATATAATCCTTCAATGATTCCCTATGGCGCTGAAAGATGGTGGCCAAATGACAAGGTGGCACGAGTTGCCTCTTCAACGCCTTATATTGATTCAAGAATTGTTGTTGACATTCCTCCCAACTACGAATGCTTCGATGTGGGAGGTTCTTGAACCATAACCGAGGGATATTACCGAGTGTTGCGGGAAAGACGTGACATTGCACCAGCGAACTGATGGTTTGTAGGTCCATTCGAACATTAAAGGCATCCAGATGGTCATGAGGGTCAAAGTCGCCGTTGTATTGTGGAATGTTAGGGATTTTGAATCTGGGAGGAAGGGGTTTTGCTTCAACTTCTAGGGAAAACGGAGTCCTCTCTCCTTCTGGAATTCTCTGCTTTGGTATTCCTAGCCTTGCCTCCAGCTGTTGCATCCTTTGAAGAAGGTGCCGGATAATAGAACCTTGTACTAAAGGCTGTCCAGCAGAAGATCGCCTATTCAGTCTGCTTTCCTTGTTAGGAGGATAGTGCTCAGGTTCTTCATGCCTCCTGCTTCTGTGCTCAAGGGAACGGCGATTAGGCTCCTGTCTTCGATGTGACCGGTTTGGAACTTCTTCTCTACGAGAGCCTTGATACAGGCGTTCATTCTCATTTCTCCAAGGTGACGCCTGGACACCTCCATGGCTCACTTCGACTCTCTGGTGTCCATCGTGGTCCACTCTTACTCGTAAGTCTGAAGGCTGAGCTTCATTTTCATTATCGCGAGCTCACCGAGTCCGAGCTACTGAGCATACATTGGATGACAGGTTTGACCCCTGGAACGGCGGCACCTCCCTAGTCACTCGCCTTTCAGCAGCAGGGGGGTCCCCTGGCCTTCGTGGACCACAAACTTGGGCCTCCGTCAGTGCTCTTACAGCTTTGGCCAACTGCTGAACTGTGCCTTCTAATCTCTCCTGATGTTACAAGATTTGTACATAATTCCCTCCTTGAGCTGCTTCATCCACATGAATGCGAGGGGTACCTACACCGAGAGTTGTTGTTACCTCACCTCGCTTGTGGTTTGAACCTTCCATTCTCTCAACTACAACGTCTCAACTTTTGGTGCTTCTACCCTTTGCCATGATAGTAACAGAGAAATGATGCAGATGAGCCCCTCCTTCTAGCGCCAAAATGTTGACATATAAAATCAGTCAACTAAGTTCTTCCAAGCTCAACACTGCATGAACGACACGTATAACGTATGGTAGCGAATGACAGGAGTAAAGATGGCAAAGGTAGAGTGCAAGACAATGAAGTGTTTAAGTGGTTCGGCTAATTTTGCCTACGTCCACTGTTTGTTCTCTCAATATCTGTACAGAGTAACAGCCAGTTTTTCACTAAGTATTTCACTCTTAGGTTTACAGAGAAAAGCTTCCCCTATTTATAGAAGGAGAAGTGCTACAGCGATGTGAAATGCGTTAAACTAGAATGATTACAACAGTTAATGCACCTGACTTGTATTTAATGCAGCCGGATTACATTAAATGCAAGGGATGGGTGGAAAATGTATATGACTAACCCACGTGGATTAAGTATGATTATCTGTGATTTGAACAGTAATCTCTGACAAGTTTGGCGTGCAAGGCAAGTTATGTTATGACCTGGCATGGTAGTGAGCGAAGTGGAGGCGCCTGGCAGACTGGAGTGTAAAAAGATGGGGAGTACTGATTGGCGACCTCAGCTTTCCATAGATAAGCTTGGCTTGGCATGGAACGGACTTAGTTTCGCGAAGTGGGCAGCGCGGACTTCGCACTGCATCTGGTAGCAGACAATATTGCATGCTTATATGTTTCACTCCGTACGGATTTCACTCCGCTCTTGATTCTTGAATGTACTCCACGTCGTATGTCTTATGCGAAACTTGACCGTTTCCTCTGATGGTTAAACTGGAATTGGGCCTGGCTCAGATGGGCCGCTTAGTTGGGCTTTTATCAGTCCAAGTAGGTATTTCAGAAAATACCCACAACAACATTCAATTAACTCATCAAATCTTTTTCAACACACTCGTGCCTTTCTTTCGATACACGCTCGATCAAGTCACTGAACATGTCCGTTTCTTTCTATTTATTTTCTGTTTTCTTCCATTTCTTTTCTGTTTCCGTTTAAAATTCATTAAAATCATATTTAAATATTTTTTATTACAATTTATCTTAATAATTTCACGTATTTCAAAACCAAACATAAACTTCAAATTGCTTAAACATTTAATCGTATACTTGTAACAATTTTTCAAAATCTTTCAAAACATCAATCTTGGTCATTTCAAATGACCATTTTACCCTTTGTTCTAGCATCAAAATTTAATAATACCAATACTTTCCTTTTCATACACATATTCGGTCAAGGGTTAAAATTTTTGAAACTTTTCTTTTTAAATTACTAATTCATTTCATACTTCACTCAAATATTATTCCATCAACACAAATTAAGCACAAAATGACAAAAATTCCCTTGGATTTCAAAACTCACATATATTCATCTAAATAAAGGGGATTTTAAAAACTTTCTTTTTAACTCAATAATTGATCATATAAATCATTCAAAGTCCATTTTCAAACTTTTGTTTTCAATTTATTTTCTATTCTAAAAATCATTCAAAACATATCCAAATAATATAAAATCAAATTTTAATTATAATTACTATATCATTTTAATCAAATTCATAATATTTCAAAAACTTATAAATATTAAACTTTACTAATAAACTTGAAGTTTCGAAGGAAGGGTACACTAACCTTTTTGGGCAAGACCCTACGACTCTTGTAACGCCCTTCACCTGACTTCCGTTACGATCGAAAATCCAGAACGGAGAACGTTACTTTCCTAATAAATCCGTTTCTGTTACTTTTGAAAAACTATTATCAACTTATTAAACTCGTTACCAATAGCGGAAATATATATATATTTTTTAAAACATAATTTCGGCAGAGTTTCCTCTGTTTTTCTGGAATCCAAAAATCTATTTCCTGTAATTAAAACTCTAACATTTCTAAAACATAAATTTCAGAATTTCCAATTCGGACCTCCGGTCCATTTTCCAAATATTACATTACTCAAATATATCATAAATATTTATATGCATACACATTCAAAAGTAGGCTTTTAATAAATGTACATAAGCCTTTTACATAAGTGAAATATAATAATTTACATAATTATACATATGTTTCAAAATGCATGATCCTACGCAATATATATATAACTACCAAAAGCGTAGAATGGATGGCGACTATCTGAGCCTTCGCGTATAAGCTATTTTCCCTGCTTGAAAATGGAATCAAAAGGCTCAACCTGCGTGCGGTAATTCAACGCGCTAAGCGTAATTGCTTAATAGGTATACACATAATCAAATTTCTCAATTTCAAATATAACTTCATTCGTAATTAAAAAGCATTCTAACTTTAACATTCATAAATATACATATACGTTGTATAAACATATTTAAACATATAATTCATAATTTTGTTGAGTTCAACCTATTTCAAAACATTGAATATTTCATTTCATTGCTTATAACATTTTTCAGAACCCTTAGTCAACATATATTCGATACTCATGTATTGGTATATAGGTTTCCGGCATCGGACACGCGATGGTTACCTATCGGAATAATGGTCGACCCCGGCATCGGCCGCTCGGTGATGATCCACCGGGTCGTATAACATAACACATAAATCGTTCAGGATCGGACACGTAGTGCCTCTCATAATCCATAACGAATCAATTTAATGTATATAAATAAATGGTGTAGCTGCTAAGTTCCCTATTGACATGTCAATTACCAATTTCCATTTATCGATATCTAAGTTTACAAGGGCTATTTATATCATAACGTTTGTATCACATATTTTTCACTTTGGTTTTAGTAACAAGATTTTCATAATAAATCAATTTCGTGTCTCATTTTAAGTATAGTCAAATACGTTTGTAAATGCATCATTTTGAAATGATATAACAATCTCATTTAAGAAATTCATTTCACAATGAAAACACTTTCAAGTAAAATTTAAAGATAATGTGTATACCGACCTCAAAAATGATTCGATCTTTGAATCGAATGCTCCCCCTAAGCTTTACCCTTATTCTCTGATCGAGAATTCGGTTCGCCGGGTTCTCCTTGACCTTTCATTAAAACAAACACAGCAAAAGTTTATTTAACAAATTTCTAGCATTACATAATGCGCTATAATTATATGCTCTCCTATTATGCATCCTAAATACTTCCAATGGATATCACTTTGAAACAGCTCATAATATCATTTTTATGACTATCTTTATCGTATTGAAAATAATCTCAAAATGACCCATTAAAATAGCTTATGACAGCCCAACAATCAATACGAATATAGCATTCAAATAACTCAAAACAGCGCTAACGTTCTAATAACAGCATGCTACTCCTCACATTGACATTCCATAACTAGCATGTTTATAGCTCATAAAATAATACCTTAACGGCTCATTCGAATAGCACGAAAACAGCCTTTAAACACTTCAATACAATCCTTAAAACATGTTAAAAACAACACATAATTTCCATGTAAACTGTATGTCCAAAACAGCCCAAAAATCATCATATCATCTTTCATTTACGCAAATTAATTCTATCAAACCATTATGAAACCTCTCAATCAAATTCATCATAGATATTCATTTGACTCATATACAAATATCGTTTGACAACATGGCATCTTACTCACAATTCATTCGACACTAACTTGCAAACTAACGCCTTTCGAAAACACGGAAAACTCAATCGAAACACTTGAAAACAATCTAGCGATATTCAAATAACTTTCCAATATTCTAATGCGTATTGTTGTGAACCATTTTTCATGCCGACCATTTCAAAACAACCCATACTTCCTAACATGACAGCCCCTATACGGCTTCGTAACGTAAATTTCAACATCGAAAAATCATTTTCCAACACATCAAAACTTAATCAAACGAACCTCCGCACTAACGAGATTCTAAATCCTATTTCCCAAACATATCATCATCCAAATTCATCCTCAACTCAATCTTAATCATTATTCAACGAAACGAAATCAATAAAATCACAACATACCTTTCGAAACTTACTTCGAAAGTTTCGAAACAAGCACGAAGGGCTGTCCAAATAAATTTCTTTGTCTACGAGCTTCCTTCAACCAAAATGGACATCATTAACATTCAAACATCATTCAAATCATGATAACAGTACTAGCGGGGCAGCAACTTACCTTCACTTGAGCTGTTTTTCTCTTCGAAACAGCTCTCGGATGATTGCGACGGCAACGACAGCAGCACGGCAGTTGCTTGCACAACGGCAGCAACTGATTTACGATAACAGCACACGACGATAGCAGCGGCACGGCTTCAGCTCAACAACAACGACAGCACAACAGCAACAACAGCACAACAACAAAGACAGCACAACAGCACAACAGCAATGACAGCACAACAGCAACAACAGCAAAGACAGCACAATAGCAAAGATAGCACTTTCATGCCATCAGCAGTTTCGCGACACCAGCAGGTTTTGACGACAGCAAGGCAGCAACTATTCCAGTCCTTGCTTGCATGCAAGATCAGACTCTCCACTTGGATTACTTGGACAGCACATGCATCATCTGATGTTGCTCGATCTCCCTTACTAGATTAACAGATTCCAGCTTTCATTCTCACAAAACAATTTTTTTTTTTTTTTGCTTGGATGGAAAGAGAAGATGGCAAGGTTTCGGATTCAGCTCTTACCTTGCATGCACGAGTTGACTCGGATCTGAAACACAGACCACCAGCTCACTCCTCTCCCTTCTCACGGTTTCAAGAATAGCTGATGGCAGATTGCACAGCTCTTTCTTCTTTGCATGCACCAGCTTCACGTTCAGATTTCCATTACTCTTCTCGGTTTTCTCTTTTTCCACGAACTGCACCCACTGATCAGCTTGCTTCTTGGCCGAGTATCTCCTCACTCTCAACTCTCTCTTGCTAATTATCTTTCATTCTTGGGTCTTAAGGCAAGTGAAAACCGGTGAAGATATTTGCTTTAGATTTCTATTATTTTACTCATTATCATCACAATTTAATATATATATCTTGTCTTCATTTTGGACACTTGTCCTACAAATGGTAAACTCTCAAGCCACTTGTCCCACCATGCACCAACTCCCACACATCAATTTTTAATGCATTTACTTCGCACTTTATGGATTTCGCTTTCGCTCGGATTCGCTTCAGATCCGCCTAGAAGTCTAATAAAAATCCAAATCCACATATGGGAACTTTATTAGGTTCCAAATAAATATTTAAATCCGAATGCTCTATTTATTTTACGAGATTGAATTAAATAATTATCCCCGGACCCGTCTGGAGAATTTTATAAAAATTCAATTACTCATCCGGATCCGAACGTATAATTATTTATATCATCCCTTAATATATAATCGATATTTAATAAATTATATAGACACCGTAACAACATGTTACAACTCCTCTACCTTTTCAATTCGAGCTTATAACTCCGCTTGCTCCTCCTCACAACTTCGTTGGGCTCGATCCACATCTCACTAAATTCTTGATCCAAAACTCCTTGATACTTCCTTCATCTTCTAAGCTTAATTTGAAGATGATCTAACTCAAATCTTCTCCAACTCTTCTTGATCATTTGAGAGTGAAAACTAGAGTGAGAGATGATGAAAACCCTTTTGAAATCATGGCTTTTCCCTTATCTCTTCTTCCTTTCCTCTTCTTTCCTTCTCTCGACTTTTTTTCTTTCTTCCTCACAGTCACTTTCTCTTTTCCTTTCTTCTGCTCAGTTTTTGCTATCTTATGGCCGAGTATCATCCTTCATTAATCTCATTTCACATTTAAATATATATATAATTACCATTTTACCCTTAAAACTTTAACAAAACTTCAAAAATGTCATCCATAGATTCATGTCAAGTGTCTTCATCCTTATCTACACAACCATGTGTCACTCATCCAGTGGTTGCTTTTTCATGCTTATCTCTTCCTTTATCTTTTTTATTTTTGACTTTTTCGGGACGCCCGGATTCGACTTTTTTCGAAACTTTTCGAAAATCTTTTCAAAATTTACCAAGGTCTATATTCGAACTTCCTATATACTCCTGGTAACTTCGGTCACCCTTAAAAGTCATTCCATGTCCCTTTTCGGCTCTCCGCTTTTCATCAAATCGCATTTGATGATTTTCGAATTGACTCCGATTCGATCCAATTCTCCTTTAGATGTACCGTTTGAGTTTCTAAAATACTTTTTGAGCATTTTAATACTAATTTAACACTTTTTGAGATTTTTAAATTTTTTTCGAAAATCCTTTCTAATTTTCGATCGGATTTGAAAATTACTGTTTTACCTCAAACTGACTCGTTTCTAATCCGTTTCAGCTTCCATAAATTCTAATAAAATTTTCAGAGTTTCTAATATGCGAGACCCATTTTCTGAACATTACTATTCACACTGATGGTTTTCGTCTGAAAATACTATTCACCCAAAAATATTATTCATAAAAAATTTTACTTTCGATGGTTTTCGGGATCCGTTTTCCAAAAATCACTATTCATTCAAAAATACTATTCATTCGGATATATTTTCGTCTTTTTCTTAAATGAAGAAAATTCGAGATGTTACAAAAACTAATCACTCCAAAATGTTTAAAACAGAAAACTAGAAGGAAGAAGTAGAAAGGCGACTGCTCTTACATCAAGAGACTGAATCTCCAAGGACAACCCTAGCTTCTACAATGTCCCTTTCACTAGAAATGGCTTCTCAAGAAAGCTTTGGGAGGAGATATGAGAAGACTGGATTTTTTTCTTTTTTCTTGATGTTAACTTCTATTAGGGTATTGTTACATTTTAAAAAAAAAAAAAATTCAAAAGGGGTATTTATAAATAAAATAAAAATGAAAAGTGAAAACATAAAATAAAATATGAAAACAAACCCAAGTGAGTTTGGACAATTTGCTTCACGACCTACTTATTCGCAAAAAGTGTCTACTCATTTTAAGCAATTCACTTCACAATCTATTTGTTAGTAAGATCGGTTGGGTCATCTGCTCTCAAAGCTTTCCATTGAATAGATTTTGGTAAGCAAGCCCATTTATGAAGCTACTTACCAAGGTTACCCACTCTAAGGTATGTGATGGATTGAATCTATTTCCTTTTCCATGCTTTAGAGACCACCTAGTTGTGTGCTCTTGGGAAAAGCACCTCATCCTTGTGTTTGAGATATTCTAACCATTGGTTAGTGAAAACAGGTGAAGAGAATGTAAACTTAAAGTAAAATCGATTGACTCAGAGACTTTCTTCATCCTCCTTGTAGTACTAAAATGTTGACATAAAAAATGGGTACCCGAATCAATGTGAATGATCAGTTTAAGGCTATAATAATGGCGAATAAGCAAGATAATAATGATGCAAGAAAGTAAATAAAGAGACAAAAGAGTTTTTAACGTGTTTTGACTTTTTTAATGTTGCCTGCGTAGAGGGTTATGTTATTGTGTTAAAGGAAAGGTTATGTTTTAGCAAAATTTCTTCTAAGGGTCAATGAGCAAGTTATAATGTGCGTTCGTTTACATGAAGATCACTTTATATAGTGTTAGGTTCATTGTTTACATTTGATTTGATTACTAAATTAAAGGAAACGTTAAGATCCTCCTTCCTATTTTATATAAAACAATAGTTAATGCATCAATGTTTGAATCAAAGTATACTTTTGGTAGCTTTTCGTTTGAAGAGATCTTTTGTGTATTACAAGGATCATCTTGTTTAGTAGAATTCTATTTCCTTTACTAATGATTTCACTAAAACAAGGAAATATGCCAATTTTGGTTAGCTATAAAAAGTCTTCTACTCCTGGAAATCTACGCTACATAGGTAATTACGAGTCGATGGCGTGTGGAGGACTGCTATACCAGGATGCTCTCAAGTTATCTTCTATACGAGCTAGTCAATTCAGGCTAACTTATTGTTTTATGATTGAACCTGTTAAGCATCCTACTCATTTATCTTGTGATTAATGGGCTTTGAACCACATTACTTCCTATTTGATCCTTTGGGCTTACCAGCTTATTAGGTCTTAATAGGCTTTCATCCTAAGCGCTATTTTTGGATATAACAATTAGTCAACTGTGGTTAATGATTAAATCTAACAAACTTGACTAATAGATTGGGGTTAATTTGTTAATAAACCATGAAAGTGGTTTTGCTTGTAAATGGTGAAACCTTAGGTAGCTACCGTAATTTGTAGTTGTTTTAACTTTTAGTGTAATACTACCTTATCTCCACCTCCCTCAAATAGAGTGATTTTCCCATATTTTGTAACTTTATAAGTAAAAATGACGTTTAAAGCTTTATTATTGTTATTTAAAGGGTAAAAATCATTTTAATCTCTAAGTTTGAGCATTAAATTTTAAACCATCATTTTAGTCCCAAGTTTAAGTATCACATTTTTAACTATGTTTCGAGAAATGAACCAATGAACCTTAATTTTTCAAAAAAAATGTCAAATTAGTCTTTCACGTCAGACAACTGATGATCAAACTTAACCAAAAACGTGAAAATAATCATTTACCCTTGGACTTAGTGCATAACTAGTAAATTTTAGTTGTAAATTTTTTGTGCATATACGATTAGCTTTTAATTATAAATTTCTTATGTATATATGGTTAGGTTAAATAAGTCTTTTCGTATTTTCCATTAGATTTGATTGTTTATTGACTGGTGGGAGAGACTAATTTTAAATTTTTTCAAAAAAGTAGGGATCATTTAATACTTTTCGAAATATAGTTAAAAATTTGACATTTTCCAAAAACTTAGAGACTACAATGATTTTTATCCTTATTTAAAATATGAAGCATACAACTAATACGAGTCCTTATTCTCAAAATAAATAAATCGGATGCCTTTAGCATTGACAATCAATAATTTTATTGTATTCAGGTCGTTTATTTTTATCATTTTTTTACTTAATGAGTCTAAATTATACGTATTAAGTAATTTTTGTATGTTTTCTTAAGTAGTTAAACAACATAAAACCACTCAAAAATCACTGAAAATAAAAAACTATAATTTCTTACTTTTATTTTAATGTCAAATCACTTAATGATTTTTTAAATATATTATTCCAAATCTATCCTTTTCAAAATAATATATTTTCAAATTTGTTCTAATTTTATATTATAAAGATTTCTTTTAATATTATTCTTTTTAATGTGATTTTTATTTAAATATAAAATAATAGTAATTAAATTTAAGATCTTTTTTTTTTATTTAAATATATAAATTTAATTTATTTTACTATAATAATTTATTTATTGTTATGGGTAATTTAGCGATCAGACTATTCGGGCCCAATAATATCTACAATGCAGGCTCAATGGCCCAAAGGCTCAATAATTCGCCCTTCTTCTAGTCTACCTTCCTGGCAAGGGGCCCATTCGTGGTCGCTCAGCCTGTCCACGGATCACTATCTGTCAGCCTGTCCGTCGATCGCTATCTGTCAGCTGGTCCGCTGGGTGTGACCGTTGATGCTATCCGTCATCCTGACTGTGGGTTCTAATCGCTCAATTTGTCCGTTGATTTTGACCGTTCAGGTGGACCGCCGCCTCTACTCGCCACATTTGTTCATCAGTCCTACTCGCTCAAGATTATCCGCCTGGTTGTTCAGTGATTTCTGGGCGTGCTCAGATACCTGCTCATGTACGGGATTGCTTACCTATTCTCATAACCGGTCGCAGAGGTATTAATTCACAACCTGCCTTCCCAACTCTTCAGGTGTCCAGATTCATCAGAAACTCGTCTGTTTGCCAGATGAACTTGATATTTGGTCTGCTGGAAAGTTCATCTCCGCCATACTCCTTAGAATAACAAGTCAACAGAAGTCAAAGGTGCTGTGTAGAATGCAGCTCCAAAACGTGCCATGCACGCCATCTCTACCAGAGACTACAGCTAAGATCTCGATAGCCTATCATGACCCATGCGGATCAGTCACCCGAAATCTCTCTCGGACAGACCTCAGAAGCGACGAATTCGACCGCATTAAATGTATTTTCGGTCGCATTTAATGCACTGTCAGCCGCATTAATTGAAATCTCGGTGCATTAAATGCGATCCATCATTGTAACTGTAGTCTACTGTATGCTTTTGTCTTATTCTATTTTACTGTAACAAGTCTCATTTCTCTATAAATAAAGGACGAATTTCTTTGTAAAAAGAGGATCCCCGATTCTGAGTGCCGTTATTCTGCCAAAATAGTGAGAGAGTGAACAGTGGATGTAGGCATCTTTTTGAGCCGAACCACTCTAAAATCTTCGTGTCCTTCTGCTCCTCGCCTCTGACCTCTTCTTCTTGTTCTTTCTGCTTTGCTTGCATTCATACTAGCTACACGAAACTGCAGTTTGGGCCCTAAAACAACCTCGTTTACTAAGGAACCATTTTTCGACGTTAACATTTATGTATATATAATTTTCAAAAGAAAAAATTTTACTATAATAATTAATCATATTTTAATTATAAATAAAAATATTATTAATATATACATAAAAGTATTTTAGTATTTATTAAATAATTTATTATAATTATTTGTATTTATATTAAATGGATTTATAAAATAATTAATAGTAAAATAATATAAAATTTTAATTATCAATTTTCAAACAATTTAACTTTACAAGATAAATAAGATTATTTTAATTAAATTTTAAGTTTTAATCATCGTTCAATCTTCAATATTCAGATAAAAAAATAAATGATCTCTTAATATTAGATATATTGTTAGTAAAAACTTCAGATGTGCATTAATTGCTGAAGTGGGTCTCTACTTTGGAGCGCCTGATGCTCACATTAAGATTTCAACAATTAGCCTTAATTGTCGATCAATTTCGTTTTATTTCAAAACGTATAAACCGAACAAGGTTTATTTATTTATTTATATTTTAATGCTAAATAAGTTCTTTTTGCGTGCACAAACTAAACAAAAAAAAAAAAAAAACCTTTTTGCGTGCACAAGTCTGACATGACTCTAGCTAAAAAAAGGTTTGACATGACTCAACTGTTTATTCAACTTAAAATATTGATTTACTTATTTATTATAATATATTGTGTTCCTAAATTATTTGTGTTATCGATGGTGTGCATGAAATAACTCCCACTTACATGTATTTATCGGAAATTGTACTTAGGGCCACCCAATTGTTTAATAAGAAATTTATTCATTATAGATGCAGTTAATTGTTACAAGAACACCTTTAGGTGTCACTTGATAGCTGGTGCTTTTGCCGCTTGACAATGATCAGGTTCGACATCTATATAAGTTAATAAATAATATATTTTTTTATTTTATACATAACTATATCATTAATATTTTTATTTCGATAAATTTCAATAATTCTTATATAAGTTTCAATCAATAAAAAAAATATATATTTTTTTGTGCCATATACCTCACAAATAATTGATCCAAATTAGTTTAAATTATGAAGTGTCAAGTAATCAACCAATGTCTCTGAAGATTCCAACGTTGGGGTTTGTGTGAGAATAAGAATAGCGAAGCAGAGTTGATCAAGAATCTTGAAGGAAATCTAAGGAGTGTCTCCGATATTGCATTGGACGACTCCCTTAAAACCATGTCTTCCATAAAATTCTCAGTAAATGCCTGCATCAGAGGGAAACGGCTATCATACAGACAAAAAAGTTGTTCGTATGATACGTAGAACCCAAAAGATGATCATCCAACCATTGGATGATAAATAATTGCATCCAACGGTTAGGAATGTTGAAAAAAAAAATAATAATAATAAAAGAATGGGAACAAGCTACCGGCTAAATGGGTACAAAAGAGAGAGAAAGTGAATTTAAAAAAAAAAAAATTCCATTCAATTATCTCTGTCTCTTCCATATGCTTTTTCTGTCGACTAAGTCTCTCTCTCTCTATCTTCGGCTTCATCGGTGGAACCCATCTGGAATTTGGTGGTGGTGGTGGGTCGGTGGTTTCTGGGTTGATGTTGGTGACCGTCTGAATGTATTTGATGGGTGAGTGTGGTGTGTGTTTGATGTGTTAATGGTGGTGGTGGTGGTGGTGGGTGTTGTGGATGCATTTGATGGGTAGCTGTGGGTGGGTGTTTGATGGTGGTCGCCGTCCATGGGTGGTTTCATCATCATCTTCTTTTCTTCTTCCTCTTCTTCTCTCCTTCTTCGTATATGCGAACCCAGATTTTTGGGTTCGATTAGAACATTGAACCCAGAAAACTGGGTTCAGAATCGAACAAAATAGAACCCAGAAACTGGGTTCGATTCGTACCCAGTTTATGGGTTCGATTCTGAACCCAAATGAGTTTTTTTTTTTTTAATTTTTTTTGCAGTTTGATTGATGAGTTTGTATTTTATGTAGATTTTTGATGATTTTCATTTGGGTTTGGTGATGTTTGATGATTTTGGTGGTGGTGGGTGGGTGGCTTCTTGGTGTTCAAGGTGGTGTCGGCGTGTGTGGTGGTTGTTCGATGTTGATGGTCGTCCGAGTGTGGTAGGGGATTTCTCTCCAACATAACTTTTCTGTGCCTCTTCCTCATCTGCTTTCCCCTGGTATGTGTGATCCTCCAAGGGCTTTTTCGATTAAACTTTATGGGTGTGGGATTTTTGTTTTGGTGTTTTGTTTTAAATTCTTTTTGGGTGTTGTTGGTTCTGGTTTTACTTGAGCAAAATGGGAGGAAGAAGAAGACTTACAGTCCTACACGAAGCCTAAGAAGATCAAGCACAAGAAACAAGGTCGCAAGTTGCTCTGTTAGACCAGCACACCGCATTTGCTTTCAACTTGTGAGAAGCTTATGGAAAATATTTATATGAACTTGCAAGAAGGCCGGAGGTGATTTTCATGTCCTTCGTTGATTTCTAGTTTATGGTTGTCATTGTTAGTGTTAACAACTTGTATGTTGATTCTTTGCTTGATTGTTACTAGTTGAATATATTTTGAGTGTTGTGGTATGTTAAGATAAAAAGAATATTTGACAACTTGAAAATTGATTTGATTTGAGGATTGTTTGTGAATATAGAATTGATGAATACTCTTTGTTATTGTTCAAGTTATTGTCTTTGTTACCAAATGTGTGCTATCAATTCCTGTGAACATTATGTTTATGGATATTGTGGTGAAAGTAATGGCATTTCCATTTTATAGATATATGATTACGTATGAGTTGCATTTCTGTTGCTTTTTTGACAAATAGAAACTAGCATAATTTGGTTTTTTGGTAAATTTAAAGGAATTTACCAGATTTTATGGGTAGATTTATTAGAAATTGATATTGTAAATTTTAATTTATAATGAGTCTTCAAACATGGCAATGAATCAACTCATCCTAACACACACACACACACATACAGAGACATACACACATACACACACACACACACACACACACACACACATATATGGTAAATTGGGTTCTCAGGTGGCACCACCCTCTAGAAGTTTATGTGCATCAGTAGCTCCTTAACTCAACTCTGCCTCCAGTAGCATACCTCCTCAACCCAACTTTGGTTGGTTTGTAATGCTCATTGTTCTTATTTTGCTCAACTCAATTGTTTTTTGTAATGTCGCTATTGTCTGCTTGTACAAATATTATGATGGTAGCTGGATTGTCCCATGGACTTTAGGTCCTATCTGTACTATAAGATGATTCTTCTAAGCAGTAATTATCAAATCACTCTGTCAAATTTCTGCTTCATGCTATTGATACTATTACTACAAAATTGTCATATGACCTGATAATACCTCTCATTTTTTCCCGTTATGTCTGCAAGATCCCTAAAGCCACATGGAATGAAAAAGAGAGGTCCCTTTTCTTATTAGTTTTTAGCAGTTGAAGCAGAACCAAGCTCTGTATTTTGGTGTATTTTATCACTCACTTTTCCAGTTCCAGTCCAAGGATTTCGAAAGCATTCGTGAGGTTGCATTGGTTTGTCTCCTAATGAGCTAGTTCTTTTTTTTTTTTTTTTTTTATGTATTAATTAGCTGGTTCTATGAAGCTTACATTTGATGAGCTGGTTCTAAAATGCTTACATTTGACATTTCCAAGGTACATAGTTCATTATGTTTGCCTAGATTTGTTTTAGTTTGGTGACTTTATGACACCATTAAGGTTTAAATCAATTTATTACTTTCTTATATTTATTAAATCTATAACATATAGATATTAAGAACCTTGTTGCCTTTTACCATAGGCGACAAAGCTAGCCTTACGTGGATAGAGACAAGAACCTAGAAGATAACCAAAATTGAATAGCAAAGAAGTATGCTGGTATTGTTTAAGTTGGTGATGAGCTTAATTTATGGCCTTGAATAGCCCTTACTAGGCTGTATTATCATACTTTTGGTTTTAATATATCATGCCATGTTATTATCTTGTTTTAGTCTTCTTTATTATGGAGTTAGTTAATTTGCTTAGCTTTAGGTGCTATAATGAATTAAAATAATAGCACAATTTCACAAGGAAAACTGTAATACCCTATAAAGATTAGTTTCTTGTTGGTGTTAATACATGATGTAGCTATCAATGAAGATCAATTTTAGTAATTACTTGGAAGCTTTATCCAGAAGTTTTGTTGTCTACTTATGATGTTAGTTCTTTGCATGTGGTCCAAAATAGTGGTGGGTGGCAAATGAACTGTATTTAAACTAATTTTTCAGATTTTTTGGATTATAAGGATTCAAACCAAAAATATTTTTCTTTTCAAAAAATCAGTTTTCAATATGAAATTTTGTATTTTGTCTTTAAACATTGTGCAGCAGTGCAAATTTTTTACTTCAGTAGCATATATGTAAGATCCGGACAATATACAGGTATGAAAAATAATTACTTCATGGTGAGAACAATATTTTAGATTCACTTTCTTCGAAAAGTCATTATATTGAGTGCCGTTTGTATGTCCCTATATTTGGCCTTTCAACATTTAGTTATCTTATGGTAAATGTTTCATTTACTTAAAAAATGATACTTGTTCTTATTAGTTGAAAATAGCAGTCACTTAGCCAAAAAAAAAAAATGTATTTTTAATTAATGTTTGGTAAAACTATAGGCGTATTTTTAATTAAAAAAATATTTTTAATTAATGTATTTTTAATTAATATTCAGTTATGATCTCATACTGAATACTGATAAATATGCTTCTTTGTTTGTGATGTATGCTCTACAGGGTTTCTATGCAATTGTGTTCTTCTAGTGACTTTAAAGTGAACGAAAGTTTGATATCATGAATAAAAGATAAACCTTGTGAAGGAAGAGAAGATATCGACAAGTGAATCAAACAGATTCACTTCTTCGAATTCTTCATCATCCTAATCGTCTTCTCCTTATTCTACGATAATGTGAGGCAGAAGTAGAACCAAGCGACATGCCGTTGCTCCATCTTCACCTTTAACTCTCTGGATATGGCTATGATACGAACATAAAAACGCGTTCGTATCATACGAATTGGAGAAAAGAAGAGAGCTAACATTTGTGTATGTGTAACTTCCCATTTGTTATGACACTCATTAAAATGTTGAAGGTTTCTGTAAATTTGGAGTTCATTTTGTGAATATATTGTTGGAGGTGATTGCTTTTGCTAATCAACTTTGGTTTTCTAATTTCAATTTTTGAGTTACGAAAATATCTGTTTGGTTTGAATAATATTTTCTATTTTGGTTTGGTGTTGTGTTATTGTTCTTGATTCTCTCAATTTTGTGTTTTTGGTATGCAAGTATATTGTGTAAAATCAAAGGAATGACTATGAACGTTGATCAGAATGTCACGCGGGTTCTGTTTTGTGGACCATATTTTCCTAGCTCTCATGTTCATAGTAAAGAATACTTGCAAAAATATCCTTTTATGCAAGTAGAGCTACGCATTTTTGATGATATGTGTTGCATATATATAGATACATAATAAAAGAAAAACTATAATGAAGGATCAATAGTTCTATGGTGCAAATTGTAGTGTTTTCAAGATTAAAAGTTTCTCGTTTGTCAACTTTGTACCATATATCAATATTTTGACCTCTACCCAGCTTAGTTCTTATATAGTCCCTTCATCATATGTTGTTGTTTTCTTAGTTTAATTTATCTAGCAACAGCATAATTATTTTGTTACATTTTGGGGGCACATGCTAGAATTTAATGCAAGAAACAACTTCACATTTGATTATTAGATGAGTATATTCAACAGTACTTAATTATCTTAGCGAAGCAATTATATATAAGAAATATAGTTAATTGTCGAAGATTCAACAAGTTTAACTCATACTAAATATTCGAATGGAAGTAATCAGCACATTTTAGTTATGACTGTCAAAATTCAAAGTTCAGAATTCAGTATTTATCATAGAAATGATCATTTAGTGCTTAAAGATTTATAACATTTAATTTGTTAGAAAAAATTAATAAAATGGAAATAGATGGAAAAAATAAAAAAATAAAAAGAAACGTAGACATAAAATAGAAATAGATGGAAAAAATAAAGTAAAAGGGTACACAACCACGTACTGATGGTACAGATAAGGGTTTTCGGACATTAATGTTTGTAACATGCGACACCCGTCCCAATGGACATTGCTTTTATCATGGTGTGTGTGTGTGTGTGTGTGGAAGGCCCTGTCGACGCCGTGTGTCAGAGTACAGTTACTGGTCGTGTTGGTAAGTAGTCGCTCCTGGATGTGCGAGTGGACGCGCACCCATTAGAATTAGGAACCATGTCTTGCTGATGGGTGCACCGCTGCACTGATGTGGAGGTGCGGCTGCATAGTTTTGACAGTAGTGGTGTGCGGTTGCACAACATAATAGGTGCGGTCACACAGTTTTGGTAGTGGTGGTGTGCGGCTGCACCTATCATGTGGTGCGGCTGCGCAGTTTTGGTAGTGGTGGTGCGCGGCTGCACCTATCATATGGTGCGGCCACGCAATTTTGGCAGTGGTGGTGCGCGGTTGCACCTATCATGTGATGCGGCTACGCAATTTTGACAGTGGTGTTGCGTAGTTTTGGCAATGGCGGTGCGCGACTGCACCACATAATAAGTGCGGCCGTGCAGTTTTGACAGTGGTGGTGTGCGGCTGCACCTATCATATGGTGTGGCCGCGCACCCATGACCATTTATCACCCTGACCACTGCCTTAGGTGCGCTGACATGATGACATGGGAGTGAGGTCGCCTAACCATTTGTACTGGCTCAACATTTCTTGGTTATGGGGGAGCGACTGCCTTAGAGTTTTTTTTTTTAAGCTGGTGCGGGTAGGAGGTATATAAGGGACGGGTATTTTGCGGGTCTTCGAATACACCCATAATCTTGTCTTGGTTATACGGGTTGTGCTGATCTTATTCTTTTAATGGTTTTTTATATTACCGATTCGAGTTTACACCCGAATTATTGCATTGTGGGTATGGAGACTTATTTAGACCCTGTCCATTTTGTCGTTCTTAAACCACACATTTACTTCATTATTTGTGCATATTCTTTTTTTCACGGGCGATATAGTTATTGATGATACACCAAAATAGCATGTATTTTATTTTTACATATTAATTTTATTAATCATATTTGAAAGCTTATACTGGTATTCATTCTCGACCATATTAAAACACTTATGCGCTCGTGTATCAGCGTTATGACTAATGAACAGTTTGCACTGGTATGGGTCCATAGACACGCTTTTCCACAATGGTGTTGTCTTTGTGCACTGGTATTGTCTTTGTGCACGGGCACACGAGGGTGTGACTGCATCCACCGACCCAACATATTAGATGTTTTTTTGGGTCGATTTTAGGGTTATTACCTAATCAGACAGGCAAAACCTCACGTGCACCACATATTGGGAGATGATAATGTTTTGATGGTCACGTTTGCTTAAAAAGTAAGTTATTAAATAAACTCACTATATTTTTTCAATATAAATATAGTGTCATAACCCCAACAACATGAATGGATCAATAAGATATGATCGCGACGAAAAACTCAATCCATTTGTAGTGTTCCACGAACTAAATGTTTAATGTATTGATTCAACATCATAAGGCTCAAGATGGGCCTGCGAAATTAACTCGTAATAGAAACAAAATATTTCCTTGAAATTATATTAAAAATATGTGTACCTATTTTTATGCAAGATGAAGATAACAATATAGAAAACTTATTTTTTTCAATAATATAAAAAAATTAGTCCAATTCAATTAATATTTTTTTCAATAATATTATAACTTCAGGATATTTGACTAAATTACATTTAATGGAGGTTCACATATAACAAATCGAGTTCACGTTATTTAAATAGTTTTTATATAACAATGAATTGACATAAACAACGTGTTTTTTAAAATATGAAAATATTATCGTACATAACAAATTTAAAAATTATCGTATATTATTGAATTTGTTAATAAAACCGTTAAAATTGTTGATCCAATAAGTTGAACGTTTGTTGAGGTCATACGTCCGAAGTTGTTGACTGTCAACAACTTCAGATGTTGCTTGCACGTCGAACTTGTTGATCCAACAATAACTTGTTGACGTCAACAAGTTCACGTTTCAATAGTTGTTAAAATATACGTTGGAAATTGTTGATCTGTCAAGTTCGATGCACACGTGTCACTTCCCCCTGCATATTCATTAATTTTTTTTTTTTTTACTTATTTCAAACATTATCATCTTAGATATTTTTTTTGTTGGATTTGAGGGTCATTACCTTGTCACAAATGGTCAAAAACTCGCCTACAAAGAGTATTGAGAGATGATAATGTTTTGATAGTCAAGTTTACTTAAAAAGTAAGCGAAGGAATAAACTCACAATATTTTTCACATGAATATAGTGTCACAACCCTGCAAACAAGATTGAATAAGTAAGATATGATTGGGATGAAGAACTCAATCCCTTTGTAGTGTTGCACGAACTAAATGTTTTATGTGTTTATTGAACAATATAATGGTAAAGATATAATTGCAAAATTAAATCCTAAAAGAAAAAAAAAATTCCATGAAATTATATTAAAATTACGTGTAAATATTTTTACGCATTTGCAAGATATAAATTTAATAAACTTATTTTCTTCAATAATATAAATATATAAACTTTTAGTCCAATTTAAGTAATATTTTTAAAAAAATTCCATACAATTTTAAAATATTTTATAATATTTAAAAAACTAAATTTAAGTTAAAGTTGTTAAGAGTAACGTTGAAATTATTAAATCAACAACTAGGACGTATGCTGACGTCATACGTTCGAAGTTGTTGAAAGTTAACAACTTCGGACGTTGGTTTAACGTCCAAGTTGTTAATCTAACAACTTCGACGTTCATGTCAACAAGTTGACGTCACCCAAGTTGTTAAGGCAACGTTGGAATTCTTAATCCAACAACTCGGACGTATGCTGACGTCACACGTCGAAGTTGTTGAAAGTTAACAACTTGGGACGTTGGTTTAACGTCGAAGTTGTTAATCTAACAACTTCGATGTTCATGTCAACAAGTTGACGTCATCCAAGTTGTTAAGGCAACGTTGGAATTGTTAATCCAACAACTGGGACGTATGCTGACGTCACATGTCGAAGTTGTTGAAAGTTAACAACTTCGGACGTTGGTTTAACGTCGAAGTTGACAATCTAACAACTTCGACGTTCATGTCAATAAGTTGAAGTCATCCAAGTTGTTAAGGCAACGTTGGAATTGTTAATCCAACAACTCGGATGTATGCTAACGTCACAAGTCGAAGTTGTTGAAAGTTAACAACTTCGGACGTTGGTTTAACGTCCAAGTTGTTAATCTAACAACTTCGACGTTCATGTCAACAAGTTGACGTCACCCAAGTTGTTAAGGCAACATTAGAATTGTTAATCCAACAACTCGGACGTATGCTGACGTCACACGTCGAAGTTGTTAAAAGTTAACAACTTCGGACGTTGGTTTAACGTCGAAGTTGTTAATCTAACAACTTCGACGTTCATGTCAACAAGTTGACGACACCCAAGTTGTTAAGGCAACGTTGGAATTGTTAATCCAACAACTCGGACGTATGCTGACGTCACACGTCGAAGTTGTTGAAAGTTAACAACTTCGGACGTTGGTTTAACGTGGAAGTTGTTAATCTAACAACTTCGACGTTCATGTCAACAAGTTGAAGTCATCCAAGTTGTTAAGGCAACGATGGAATTGTTAATCCAACAACTCGGACGTATGCTGACGTGACTAAGTTGTTGAAAGTTAACAACTTCGGACGTTGGTTTAACGTCCAAGTAGTTAATCTAACAACTTCGACGTTCATGTCAACAAGTTGACGTCACCCAAGTTGTTAAGGCAACGTGAGAATTGTTAATCCAACAACTCGGACGTATGCTGACGTCACACGTCGAAGTTGTTAAAAGTTAACAACTTCGGACGTTGGTTTAACGTCCAAGTTGTTAATCTTACAACTTCGACGTTCATGTCAACAAGTTGACGTCACCCAAGTTGTTAAGGCAACGTTGGAATTGTTAATCCAACAACTCGGACGTATGCTGACGTCACACGTCGAAATTGTTAAAAGTTAACAACTTCGGACGTTGGTTTAACGTCGAAGTTGTTAATCTAACAACTTCGACGTTCATGTCAACAAGTTGACGTCACCCAAGTTGTTAAGGCAACGTTGGAATTGTTAATCCAACAACTCGGACGTATGCTGACGTCACACGTCGAAGTTGTTGAAAGTTAACAACTTCGGATGTTGGTTTAACGTGGAAGTTGTTAATCTAACAACTTCGACATTCATGTCAACAAGTTGAAGTCATCCAAGTTGTTAAGGCAACGTTGGAATTGTTAATCCAACAACTCGGACGTATGCTGACGTCAGACGTCGAAGTTGTTGAAAGTGAACAACTTCGGACGTTGGTTTAACGTCGAAGTTGTTAATCTAACAACTTCGACGTTCATGTCAACAAGTTGAAGTCATCCAAGTTGTTAAGGCAACGATGGAATTGTTAATCCAACAACTCGGACGTATGCTGACGTGACTAAGTTGTTGAAAGTTAACAACTTCGGACGTTGGTTTAACGTCCAAGTAGTTAATCTAACAACTTCGACGTTCATGTCAACAAGTTGACGTCACCCAAGTTGTTAAGGCAACGTTAGAATTGTTAATCCAACAACTCGGACGTATGCTGACGTCACACGTCGAAGTTGTTAAAAGTTAACAACTTCGGACGTTGGTTTAACGTCCAAGTTGTTAATCTTACAACTTCGACGTTCATGTCAACAAGTTGACGTCACCCAAGTTGTTAAGGCAACGTTGGAATTGTTAATCCAACAACTCGGACGTATGCTGACGTCACACGTCGAAATTGTTAAAAGTTAACAACTTCGGACGTTGGTTTAACGTCGAAGTTGTTAATCTAACAACTTCGACGTTCATGTCAACAAGTTGACATCACCCAAGTTGTTAAGGCAACGTTGGAATTGTTAATCCAACAACTCGGACGTATGCTGACGTCACACGTCGAAGTTGTTGAAAGTTAACAACTTCGGAGGTTGGTTTAACGTGGAAGTTGTTAATCTAACAACTTCGACATTCATGTCAACAAGTTGAAGTCATCCAAGTTGTTAAGGCAACGTTGGAATTGTTAATCCAACAACTCGGACGTATGCTGACGTCACACGTCGAAGTTGTTGAAAGTGAACAACTTCGGACGTTGGTTTAACGTCGAAGTTGTTAATCTAACAACTTCGACGTTCATGTCAACAAGTTGACGTCATCCAAGTTGTTAAGGCAACGTTGGAATTGTTAAACCAACAACTCGAACGTATGCTGACGTCACACGTCGAAGTTGTTGAAAGTTAACAACTTGGGACGTTGGTTTAACGTCGAAGTTGTTAATCTAACAACTTCGACGTTCATGTCAACAAGTTGACGTCACCCAAGTTGTTAAGAACACGTTGGAATTATTAATCCAACAACTCGGACATATGCTGACGTCACACGTCGAAGTTGTTGAAAGTTAACAACTTCGGACGTTGGTTTTACGTCGAAGTTGTTAATCTAACAACTTCGACGTTCATGTCAACAAGTTGACGTCATCCAAGTTGTTAAGGCAACATTGGAATTGTTAAACCAACAACTCGGACGTATGCTGACGTCACACGTCGAAGTTGTTGAAAGTTAACAACTTGGGACGTTGGTTTAACGTCGAAGTTGTTAATCTAACAACTTCGACGTTCATGTCAACAAGTTGACGTCACCCAAGTTGTTAAGGAAACGTCCGAAGTTGTTGAAAGTTAACAACTTCGGACGTTGTCTTAACGTCCAAGTTGTTAATATAACAACTTTGACGTTCTTGTTAACAAGTTGACGTTTTCGTACTTGTTAACTATAACGTTGAAGTTGTTATATGAACAACTTTCACGTTAAAATTCTTTTTTAACAATAAAAAAATATTAAACTAATATAATATTTATATTTTATTATATTATTTTTATATTATTTTAATTATAATATTAAATATATTTTTTTATTATAATCTAATAAATTATTATATTTATATTATTTTATTATTAAAATATTATTTTAAAATTTTTTATTATAATATTAATTTTTTAAATTTGCAGCAACCGATTGAAACCGGTTGCTGCAAGTTTCAAAATTTTGCTTTAAGCTGCCAGTTGGCAGCCAAGTCTGTTTGTATGGTGCAAACAACAAAATTGTTTGTACCATAGCCATTCCCGCATCAGAGATGTTTTGATTATGAATTTTCGTATAACTTAACTGAACTTTTGTAACACGATGATGGATTTTGATGAATCTAAAATCATTCAGATCTTCGAGTATATAAATTTCCACTTGATCAAATGCAGTGTACAAATTAAAATGGCATCTGTTCCTTTGTCTTGCATATATATAGAATTAAAGGAAATCAAAGAGAATAATACAAACCTTGATATTATCAAATGTCAATTCACTATTTAA
This sequence comes from Dimocarpus longan, assembly GCA_022984855.1. NCBI lineage: Eukaryota > Viridiplantae > Streptophyta > Magnoliopsida > Sapindales > Sapindaceae > Dimocarpus > Dimocarpus longan. The sequence continues at coordinate 14,793,913 of CM041015.1, read as the reverse complement.
TATATATTTCTCTTCATCGATACTGCCAGTGTAAGCTATAATCTGCAAGTCAAATACACAGCATCCTCATGTTATGCCTTCTATTTATAAAGAAAGCTTGAGAAATTATCAATAAATAACTTGGGTAAAGAAACTCACTACTGGGTTTTGATCGATGATTTCAAGTTCATCGGAAATTAGTAAACCAGCCTCCCTAAAGTCCAATTTCCAATTCATAAAGCTAAGGCCCAGCTTGGAGGCAGAAAATGCGGAACTACCATCTACATTCACATGTTTGATTGTATCCTGGAACCACGATAAATGTAAGGGTTAATCATTTTTTTTCTTCTGCAGTTTAAATTAAAACTCAATATTCCCCCTCATTTGCCATTAACCCCCCTTATTTACGAGTAAATGAGAGAGATTTTGAGTATGAATTCGAACCACAGTTGAAAAAATACTATTTTTCCTAAATATAAAAAATGTAACTAATAGTTTGGCGGAAACTTGTAATCCTGATGGATCATGAATCTTTTTTTTTTCAAAAGCATAGTTTCTCTACTCACATTTCCTTGGGACTTTCTACTGAAAATAGGAAACGGCTATCATACGTACAAAAAAAACGTTTGTATGATACAAACAATATAGAGCATGGCTATGGACCGTTAGATCAAAAAAATTAAGATCCAATGGCTATAAAAATAAAGTTGAAAAAATGTATTTTTTAATAAGGAAAACGGGCAACCGGACTCTCTCTTTCCTCTGAGAATCACGTACTGGAAAAACTGAAACAAATCTCTCTCTTTCCTCTCACAATCACACACGGCAAAAACCTAATTCCAGTAGCTTTTGAAGGCCTCACAAATCACTTCTCTTCTCATCTCTTTCATTCTCTTCTATCTTATTCTCTTGATCTAAGGATACATTAATCAGAAAAGAATTTCAGCTGATCCAGTAAATCGAGAGACGATGAAGAATATGGTTCTACTGAGATCTCTTTGTCGAGCAGCCGCCGCCAACAACCACCACGTCGGCCGTCTCGTCAGCCATCTCATGTTCTCTTCTCACGCCCTTTTTCTGTCTTTGCTCCTTCCATGATCAAAACCCTCCCTTCTTCAGGTACTCTTCTTTTCTAGATCCAAACTTGATTAAATTCAATTTTCTTTGTTTATATCGAAATCTTCAGTGGAAGTATCATCTGGGTCAGTTTAGTTTTCAGAAAAAACACACAAAATGCTTCCTTTTAGGTTGTTTGATAATACAAATGTGATCTTTTTATATTTTTTGTTCTATAAAGAATGAAAAGGTAGCAACTTCATATGCATAGTGTTTATCGATATTGATTTTCGATTAGTGTGGATGCAAATGAAGTGGTAGTGTTGGTTTGTAGACAGTTATTTGTTTTCGAAAATGATTTAATGTTGTTTTAGTTCTTGCCATTGAATACTTGCTGCATTTGGGAGGCAAAAATCGATGTCAAACCTAGTTATGTTCACAAAGGTTTGAGAACTTTGTGGTTTTTTTTTTTTTATTGAAAATTCTTTTTATCTTTCTTGATTGATTGGTAAAATGTATGAATGGCCTTGTGTTTGTGTATTCAGCATATGATTGATTGTTGTTCTATGATACTCGCTTTTCATGCTTCAGTCAGCGTTGTGTGTGACGTGTGTGTAGTTGCTGCAAACTTTGTTTGGTTGATTAAGAGACAGTAGGCTTTGTAATGGCGTCAACCAGTGAAACAGCAGTAGATGAACAACGACACAGTGTACGTTGCACTGGGAAAAGATATCCAGAAGAGCAAGTTGACTCTTTCATGGGCTTTGAAACATTTCCACGACAAGAAATTTTGCATTCTTCATGTTCATCTCCCCAAAGTGATCCCTTCTTTTAGTAAGTTTTTGTTTTTGTTTTTTAAAGTATGCAGATGTAGATGATATCTTGACCGCTTATCCTTGTAGTGATGGACGGAGTTGATGAAAGCAAGTTATATTTGGTAGTGAAGAGTTGAAAAGCTCTGTGTGTGTATGCTTTTTTTTATGTTTTCATTTTTTTATTATTATAATTTTTTTTGAAGTTTTTTATTTTTATGGGTGTCAATTCTCGTGTTGTGAAGTGGGTAAAGATCCTCAGGGGAGCAGGCATGAAGAAAATGTATTGTGCAGGATCCCGAATCTGGACACGAAAATTATGAAAAATATTTTGGATGGGTACATTCTTATGTGTCAGCGAGCAGGGGTAAGTGAACCTTGCATTTAGTGAACATCTTGTTTATGGGTATTTTCACTAGTCTGTTTTTAGTAATATGCCAAAAACATGTTTTGCAAGTGGCAGGTGAAAATTTTTCCTCGATTTGATCTTGTGGAAATTAAAGGCAAGACATTTTTAACAACATTTTGTTATGAAAAAATTAAAAGTTGAGAAATTTGTGTATGATTTCAGGTGTATGCAAAGAAGCTACATGTCGAGATGGAAGATATCGGAGAAAGGTTCGTGGAAGTCATGTATCAGCATTCTATTAAAAAGCTTGTTATTGGAGCGGCAGCAGACAAGCATTATTCAAAGTACCAATTACATAGAATAATATCTTTAGTTTTTATGTGACATTGATTGTTTTTGTTTTTTTGGTTTGAGGCATATTTTCAAGGCTGACAGGGCAATTATATGATTCTTGGTATGTTGTTTTTGTTTTCCAAAAAAGGTGTGTCTAACTACTAATAAATATTTTTTTATTTCTGTCAAATGTTTATAATCCACACTGCGTATTTTTCTTTCCAAGTAGGGAGACATTGGTTAATGTTCTTTTGTGTAGAAGCATTAGATACAATGAAGTTTGTTTGATTTTGTTATTATGTCAGTGAAGTGATCAGCTGGACTCTTTTGATGACCGACTGAACTAAAACTTGCATTTTGACTTGTACATTAAGATTGATACAGATATCTTGGTATTATAAGGGTATGAACTATATCAAGTCTACGAAAGCCAAGTATGTGCTTGACCATGTGCCTTTGTCATGCCAAATTTGGTTTATCTGTGGGGGGCACCTCATTTGCAGAGGGTATGTTTTCGATAACAGTTATATACTTTTGCAATTTTTTGTCTCCCTTGTTGGAATGCTAAGACAATATGATTTAAATGGAATGTCTGACATTTATGCAGGTCGTTATTATTTCAAACATTTGATTTTACTACCATAGACACTAATTGAATTATTATATGTACTAGAAAAGTGGTTTAGATGTTGCTAACGTTGAAGATAGATTTGCATTATTGCGAACAAGTTCAGTCTCTGAAACTAGATGTTCGAACCCAAGTACAAGTGCTTCACATTTGAGTAATTTGAGATGTGCAAAGAGTGAATTCGAGCTAGAAGCATGTGATGACCTGCCTTGGTTTCTTCGGGTTTAACCTTCTTTCCGTGAGCTAGGTCACTTAAGCCTATGTGAATTCTTTTGGTTAGGGTATGTGCAGAAAGTTTAACTCGTATATTCATACAATCTTTACTATAACAATCAATTTATCTGTCATGACTCTTGATTACATTATTTTTGTAGTTAATATGTAAAATCAAAACTTCATCTATTTAAATGATGTTGTTGAAGGCCTATGACCAGGCCCCTTTCTAACTACTAGCTAAGCGACCTGCCCGGCAACCCCACGGTGGCTCCCCAGTCGAGATCTGCTCTGACTGGAAAGTTCCCGTGAAGCTAAGCCTCTTTTCTTTGCTAAAATACTTGAAATCCTTTTGATTCTGAAAAAGAGTGGGAATTTTGTTCGTTGAAAATAACTTTATGAAAATAGGATTTTCACAGAAAACCGGCAGCACAACGGCTGTTTTTCTAAAATTCCACTCTATAAAATATCTCATAAAACCTGTATAATTGTATTCACAAACAATTTCTATAATCAATAGGCCTCCGGCCATTTTCAAACTCATAATCATGCAATTAAGCGGAAGTAACTTGAATACATCTTAAAAACGACATGCATGATATTTACATAAAATCCTTAACTCAAAATAATATTTAAAAAAAACTAGAGAATCTGAAAAATGATATTAAACGCAATACATGATGCTATGCTAGAAAATAGTGCAGTCTGGTCACGCGTGTCTAGTTGGCCTGTCCGTGGCCTGTCCGTCCGAAGGAGATACGTCAACCGCACTACTCGCACCTGCACCTGAGGGAGGTTTTTAAGAAAATAGGAAAACAGTGGTGAGAATAACTCAGTGAGTGGGTAAGTTTACATAAACTGTACTTTTACTTAAAAATACTATTCCTCCCAAAAATAGATTGGAAAACTATTACTTACTTACTTTTCCTGAAAACTGTAAACTCGTTTAAAAGCTGCGAAAGTTATTTATCAAACTTTTCTTAAAACTTTTCTTATTTTCTTACTAGCCTTATCTGGCAACCCAGGGAAATCTTGTCCTTCGTGACGGTGCGAAAACACGCCACTAGGATAGGGGAACTCTCACCATGTGTAGTCGCAGATGTGGATACAACTCTGGGATCGCGAATCCCTCCAACATCAGGCAGATCTACACTATCCCATACGTGCAGAGGGTGACTGACAGACTCGATCCCCCCAAAGTTAGTAACTCCCCCCAACTACTGTACATGTATGGAATACTTTCGGCCGGGTGTAATCTTAGGGGCTAGGGTAAACCATAGGCATATATAAAATGAAATCTCGGCAATATGCTATAATATCGCAAAATAACTTTCACAAATACTATCTCTATGCATGTATATAATTTCAACTTGCTCAATTACTTACTGAAGAATATAAACATATTCATAGCATAAACTTTAAAGCTATACATGCATTTATAGATGATAAACTGAAAACTATAAATTTTTACTAGAATCTCAAAACCTTTTACTTGCTAAAACTGATTGCATTCAATAACAGAATGTATGAAAACTTTTAAAAATCCATATGTGGGACCCCCTCTCGGGGCAGGGCGCTACCTACCGGCCTCGGCCGGCCCCACACACTAGGTACTGTCCCCGGGCCCCTGGGGTTTTGCTTCGCCTCCCACACCACTCGAACCCACAACCTGAGCCCCTAGAGTTAAATGGATTCTTAGAGTAAGGTGTGTACCAATTGAGCTGGTAGCTCAATTGGTACACACCTTACTCTAAGAATCCATTTAACTCTAGGGGCTCAGGTTGTGGGTTCGAGTGGTGTGGGAGGCGAAGCAAAACCCCAGGGGCCCGGGGACAGTACCTAGTGTGTGGGGCCGGCCGAGGCCGGTAGGTAACGCCCTGCCCCGAGAGGGGGTCCCACAATAAAAAGGCGCAAATTGATAGATCCTGATCCTAGTGTCCTCAGAAAATTCATTCTGTGATTAGGATGGCGGATAAGTAGTCCAAAAAGAGTACTAAGGACTAGTTTAGGATTCAATTATGTTCATGAGGCCCTGAATATCATTCTAGGAAGAAATAAGAATTTCCAGTGAAAAGTGTTCGGATCCGAAATGAATAGTAATTTTCTGGACAAGATCCAAAATTAGTGTTTAAGACCGAATTTGGCTCCAATTATAATTTCCAAAGTAGTTGATTGAGATTCGATAGAAAACGCAAGTTTTCGATGAATAGTATTTTTCGAACGAAAACTTTTGGGATGAATAGTAAAAAAAAAAAAAAAAAATTAATAGATTTAGTTAATTATTAAATAGATGGGATTTGTTGACCAATCACAAGTGTTGTTTTATAACTAATGGCAATTAAATTATTTTAAGGATAGTTAGAGGGCAAGTTAGTCAATGGTGAGTGTTAGTATATAAAGCTAAGTGCATGAATAGATGAGAGGAGGATAGACATTCGGTGAGAGGGAGCTGAAAACGTGAGAGACCAAGGCTGCCGTGAGTGAACTGAAGCAGAACCGAAACCTTGCAGCCATGAAGAGAAGCAAAGAGACCAAAGCTTTTCAAACCTTTCCAAGCCACCAAATCAAGAGAGCAAGTTCATCTAAGCTTGAAGACCAAGTTAGGAGCAAGAAACAAGCCATAAAAAGTGAGTTTCTAAGCTCTCCATTAATGGAGGTTTTATGGAAACTTGATGATCAAGTTAGTATTTGTTGAGATATTGACTTGGGTTTTTGTTTATGATGTGTTTTGAGTCATATGGCATTAGAGAGGAGCATAAATGCTTGATTTTCATGCTAGTTAATGTGTTAGGGTTTTGTAGAGACACCATGATGTTTGAGCAATAACTTGATAAAATTTAATGTGGATTTTAGTGTAGACAAAGTGTTTGTATCATTGCCTTAAAGAGACTAGTTATATAATGGCTTGAGATTATTGAATGGAATTGATGTGGGTGTGTGTACATGATGCACGAAATTGATAAGGGGTGTATAACTCTTTGAGTTTTATTTAATGTAAGTGAACTTGAGCTAATGTATATTAATGATATATTAGAACAAGTTAGCAAGAGAATAGTTTAGAAGTTGAAAACATGATAAGAGTAGTGTTTATGTGTGTGTCATGACTGTCAAAATCAGTAGACAAGCTCTGAAATTAGATGGTTTTGAACCCAAATTTTACCATAAATAAGATTAAGAAGATAAGTAGAAAGGATAGAAGTTCAATGGGAGTAGTTTTGAGCAAACTAGCAATCCCGAGCTTGATGAAAGGTCAGTAGAGACCTGACTTGTTCTAGCTTATTTGGGGTTGTTTTACACCTCAAAACATGCCTCGGGAACATAGAAAACCATAAGAATTAGAACGGAATCATTCCGATAAAAATTGGCAAAGTTATGGCCAAAAGAATGCGCGTAGAAAGTGTCATAGAGTAAATGTGGAATCCCGAGCTCAAATCATAAGCTAGAGAAAACCTGACCAAGTCTGACATGTATGAGGGTGTTCTACACCTCAAATGATGCCTAGGAACTATAGAAAACCATAGGTTTCGGAATGGATCGAATCCGATAAAAATTGCGCAAGTTATACGCAAAATAGTGCCGTTAGAGAGTCGATAGGTGAAATGACTATGCAAATGAAATTTTTATTACATGGGATGAGGTTAAATGATCATAATTAGGTAAAAGAACCTTAGATACGAAAGAAAAACCATCGTCGCTTGTCCGATGAAAAAACTCGCATTGAAAAGTGCCCAAAATGAGGCGTTTTACCTAGATTGACATAGCAAACGATGGAGTTTCTCGACGAAACTTTACGAGCGACTTAGTTATGTGATAAGGAGACGCTAGAAAAAGGAACGGAGGTGAAACCATGGCTGGTTTCAATTCTGTTTTTCACGGTCAACCGTATAGTTAAAAAGTTGACTTTTTGTTTTAAGCTTCCGGAGACCAAACGAAACATATGGGGATGATCCTAGGGGTCTAGAAGTAAGACTTTTACAAAGAAACCAAATTTTGAGAGCCTCGGTCAAGTCAAAAATCGAGTTGGGAAAGTGTGGTCTAGTGAGTTTTCAATGTATTGGAAACTCTATTTTTATTAGTTTTAGCTATGAAAGTGAGTAAGTTATAACGAGACTATGATGTGTAGGTGACGAGCACGCGGACAAGACGCGAGAGGCTCGTTGAGGCATTGAGAGCGTTGGGATCAAGGTAAGTGTCCTTCACTTCACTTACATCTAGTTGATTTCCATTTATATGGCAATGATAAAATATATTGTTTCAAAGAGTTTTGCAAAATGGTTTTCCAAAATCATAAGTTTTATGTTGAGTAATGAGTTATGCCTAGAATCTAGAAATGAGATTCGAAGGCGAAAGTAAGTTGCAAAAAGGTTTAAAAGTAAAGCAAAGTAAAGTTGAATTAAGACCCATGTGCATGTTGCGATATTAGCATCTTGGCACTACGCAGCGATGTAGAAAATTCCGCTCGTAGTTGTCAAGGTTGATAGAAATGTGATACGATGTAGAAAATTCCGTATCTAATTGCAAGTGATGAGTAAATTGCACTACAACATGCGATGTAGAAAATTCCGCATGTAGTTGCGTAAAGTATAAGCTATTGGCACTAAAACGGCGATGTAGAAAATTCCGCGTTGTGGTTACTTAGAGTTGAGAAAGTTCACCCTACGTCGCGATGTAGCAAATTCCGTGCGTAGTGGCTTTGCACATGGTTGTCTTATGAGAAATGGTTTTCAAAAGAAAAAAATAAAATCGATTATTTTCTAAGTAATGTCTATGCGGAGTTATACCTTTATATATATATTGCCTAACCTCTCTTTGTTTTGTGTAGCTTGTATACTTTAGTAGACGTTGGCACGGACGCTCTTGCATCAAAGACATTATTTTGATTAACTTTAGGTGGGGAAAATAATGAGACGAAACATATGGATGTTAATGTATTTTGACATTGTGTACATGTGTATATATTGAATCAAATAATTATGTGTTGACATGAGATACTTGACGGATTATAAATCATATTTTGATATGTATATATAAACGAACCATTACACTTGATATGCACATATTGCACAAGGCACATATTTCATATAAGTATGAGTTGTTATATGTTAATTACATATGTGAATTATGTTCGTAAAAGAATTACATGTTTGTGAAATGAATGAAAAATGCATGTTTGAGCTTGAAAGAAGTTGGACGGTGATCAAAATAGTTCGAAGTGTATTTCTTATGCAGGTTGATTTTGGAAATGTTAAATTTACAGTCGTTATGCTGTCCGATTTTTATAAAATTAGTTTTCAATCAAACGCGAAAAATTCACACCGTTTCAACTATATTAAAAGAAAATAAAATTTTTAAGCCTAAAACGAGTAAACCGGTTAAGTAAAGTAAAGGGGTTCGCTTCCCGGATTTCTCCAATCCGACAAGTCGGGTTCGGGGAGTCCGTTGAAGTGCCCGGCGGGGCCCTCTAGACAAGAGCCTAGAGAAGGTCTGGTTTGGGTCCTGTCACCACACTCACAACTTGCTTCCAAAATACTTATCACCGTTTCCCGCTACGGCTCTCGTTCGATTCCCGATTCACCTACAATTGATTTCGATCGAGATGTCGTTAAAACATAACTTGTGCGCAACTAAACTTTAAGCCATACGATGATTTATAAACACAATAATTCAAGCGATTATCCTCACATGATAACATAACGGAAACCTCATATTCGCACGCGAAAACGATTTCAAACCGATTCGTTATCGCGACTTAAAATATTCAAAACTCTACGGTCATAAAACCGACAACTATGCCATTCGAATCTAATGTAACATCATCAAAATCAGATTCTAATGAATTCACTAAACAAAAGATTCGAAATTAAACAACGAACTTAAAGCTTACGCGATTTCACTAATCATCGCGATTTATCAATTTTACGCGTTTCGCGCGATTTCTTTGTTTCCACTTAAACTTATCGTTAATAACAGCTCGTGACTTTACTTAAACACTTTAACGGGCTTAATATCAATCTTGGGGCAGCGAGATAACATTCACAATCTTTTTATAATCGACAACGAAAATCATAAACTAACAACGCTCGCATTCGCGGAAAAATCAACCGAATCGCTCGGAAACGATTTCTAAATATCCGAACGACTATCCGATACTTTAAAACACTTTAATACGGACTAATTTCCACAACAATGAATGCAAAATTAAAAGTATAACTCAACAGCCCCTACACATCTCATAACAGCCCGTAAACAACATTCAACTAATACGATCGATGATAAAAACACAATCGCAACACCAACGAGCGAACCTCCGCACTAACGAGGTTTCCAATCCTAGTCCCAAACATAATATTATCAATTTATCTCAACTCTAATCACATGGGTGCTCACTAACTACTCAAAACTTCTCAACAAAAACAAAGGGGCAGCACTTACTTAATAGTTTCGCTTCGAAACGGCTTCCGAACGGTGACGAATCTCTCGCCCGTTCTCGGCAGCAAGCTGTCCCCTTAAATGATGTTTCGTTTCAGTTCTGAAATGGCTTCTTGGCCTAATGACTGTTCGACAGCAGCTTGAACAACGACAGCTTGCGACAATGACGCATTTCTCGCGGCAGCAAGCTTCTTCTTCTACCAGCCACTGACTTCGCTTCCTTCTGCTTCCTTTCAGCTCTGAAATGATGCACTTAAATAAACTTGACAGCAGCAACTTACAATGACAGTACACAGCAGTAATCGGCAGCAGCTTGACAGCACAACAGCAACTTAAACAGCAGCGGCGACAGCAGCAACTCGGTAACAACTGGCAGCAACTCAGCTCGGCAGCAACTCAGCTCAGTAGCAACTCAGCTCACGGCAGCAAGCTGACAGCAGCTGGTCAGCACGTGCAGCACCAGGCAGCAAGACAGCATGGCGACAGCAACGTGACAGCAGTTTCCCTTCGCCGGCAGCAGCTCACGCTAACAGCACCTTGTTCAACAGCGCGACAGCACACAGCAAAGGCAGCATGGCAGCTCTCTCGCTGACAGCAGCTTCTTACCTGGTGACAGCAGCTTACCTTGCTTGCTCCAGCTTGCTCAGATCTGCTCAAGGATGAATCAGATGTTGCATGCAGATGCTGGCCCTCTCTTGATCTCTCTATCTCTCACGAGCAAGGAAGAATGAGGTAGAAGAAGAAGTTGAATGCTCTCGGCCTCTCTCTAAACTTCAAGAGCAGCAACTTGTCTTCAGTTTCTGTTTTGAAATGAAGAGAAGTTGACAGATTGCTTTGGATTCGGTTTTGATAAAAAAAAAATTGTTGACCGAATGATGGCTGTCTCTTTGTGACCGAGCATGCTATCAATATTGCTCTCTTCTTTTTCAACATCACTACCTATATTAATAATAATTGTTTTGCTCATCCAATGCATGTGTGACATGTGTCACTCCCATGCACAAATTTTACTTCATTAAGTCTCTACCATGCATTCTTGATTTAGCTTCCAAGCCCGAATTCCGTCCGTTCGTCCTGGAATTCGCTTTTGATTAAACCTCGGGTTTGCATTCTCGGAATTATTTAATAAATCTCGAGTCCGTCTCACGAACCCGAATTTATTTCTCTAAAACGAAAATAATTATTCCAATTATTTTCGGACTCGATATTTATATATTTCCGATCGGACGCGATCCATCGGAAAATATTTCGCTCTCCGACGAACGCGGTTTTGGGTTTTACAATTCACCCCTCCTTATAAAAATTTCGTCCTCGAAATTTACACAACTTTCATGCCATGCATTTCAGCACTAGAATTTATCAAACATACTCAATACTTTCTTGAATTCAAAAAAAATTCACAACTCGAATAACTGAGGATACTTACTTGTATCGAAAAGATGCGGATACTGACTGCGCATCTGCTCCTCGTGCTCCCACGTGGCCTCTTCCACTGCATGATTCCTCCACAACACTTTAACCAACGGAATAACTTTACTGCGAAGAACCTGATCTCTCCTATCAAGAATCTGAACTGGGGTCTCCTCATAAGATAGGTTCTCCTTGAGTTCCATTGGCTGCTCTGATAATACGTGCGAAGGATCTGCTATGTACTTACGGAGCATCGAGACATGAAATACATTATGGATCCTGGAAAGTTCTGCTGGTAGCTCAAGTCGATACGCTACCCTACCTACTCTGCCAATCACTTCGTAGGGACCAATATACCGGGGGCTTAACTTACCTCGCTTCCCAAAACGAATTATTCCTTTCCATGGAGATATCCGTAGGAACACCTTATCCCCGACCTGGAACTCCAAATCCTTCCTACGCTTATCTGCGTAACTTTTCTGACGATCCTGGGCTATCTTCAGATTGTCCCGAATAACTTTGATTTTATCTGTAGTCATCTGAACAAGCTCGGGTCCAATCAACTTTCTCTCGCCCATCTCATCCCAACATATCGGTGTCCTACACCGTCTTCCATAAAGTGCTTCATACGGTGCCATACCGATACTAGCCTGATAGCTGTTATTATAGGCAAACTCGATTAAGGACAGATGAGAATCCCAACTTCCTTCAAACTCTATCACACAAGATCTGAGCATATCCTCTAAAGTCTGAATGGTACGCTCAGACTGACCATCTGTCTGCGGATGAAATGCTGTACTGAAATGTAATCGAGTACCTAATGCTTTCTGGAGGCTAGGCCAAAATCGGGATGTAAATCTCGGATCTCTATCTGATACGATAGACACTGGAGCCCCATGTAATCTCACGATCTCATCAACATACAACTTAGCCAATCTGTCCAGGGAATAAGTACTTCTGATAGGTAGGAAATGAGCTGACTTCGTAAGTCGATCTACTATTACCCAAATACTGTCATAACCATTTCGACTCCGAGGAAATCCTACCACAAAATCCATAGTAATACGCTCCCATTTCCACTCCGGAATGGAAAGTGGCTGAAGAAGTCCTGATGGCCTTTGGTGCTCGGCCTTCACCTGCTGACAAATCAAACATCTTGACACAAATTCAGCTATTTCTCTCTTCATACCTTTCCACCAGTAATGCTCTTTCAAGGTATGATACATTTTCGTACTTCCCGGATGCATAGCGTATGCTGAGGAGTGAGCTTCATCTAAAATTTCTTTCTTGAGTTCCGTCACATTTGGAACACATAGTCTCTGTCTCATCCTCAACATACCATCATCCCTGACTGAGAAGTCTCCCTGTTGGCCTGACTCTACTTCCTGTTTGATCTTGACTAACTGAGGATCCTGAATCTGCAACTCTCGGATTTTATCCACGAGTACCGGTCGAACTTGGAAAGTAGCTAACAATGTACCTGAATTTTCTACTTCCAAATTAACTCCCAAAGATCTCATCTCTACTAACAATGGAAGATACCCAGCTCTTAAATGAGCTACCGAGCTGGAGGGTCTCCTACTTAATGCATCGGCTACTACATTTGCTTTTCCGGGATGGTACTCTATGGTGCAATCATAATCCTTGAGTAGCTCTAACCATCTCCTCTGTCTCATATTCAACTCTTTCTGGGTGAACAAATACTGAAGGCTCTTGTGATCTGTAAATATCTGACATCGAACTCCATACAAGTAATGCCTCCAAATCCTGAGTGCAAAAATTACTGCGGCCAACTCTAGATCATGGGTTGGGTAATTCTGCTCGTGCTTCTTTAACTGCCTGGAAGCATAAGCTATCACCTTTCCATTTTGCATCAGAACACAACCCAAACCTTGCCTCGAAGCATCACTGTACACCACAAAGCCTTCATTTCCGGAAGGAAGAGTAAGCACTGGAGCTGTAGTCAATTTTGTCTTCAATTCATCGAAATTCTTCTGACAGGCTTCTGACCACTCAAACTTTGCTTCCTTTCTGGTGAGCTTCGTCAAAGGAATGGCAATCTTAGAAAATCCTTCGACAAATTTCCTATAATAACCTGCCAAACCTAGGAAACTCCGAACCTCAGTTACGGTTGTAGGCGATTTCCAGTTCACAATCGCTTCAATCTTCTGAGGATCAACACTAATCCCATCAGCTGAAACCACATGGCCTAAAAATGAAACTTCATTCAACCAGAACTGACACTTGCTGAACTTGGCATACAATTGCTGCTCTCTTAACATCTGTAAAACTAATCTCAGATGTTCAGCATGTTCTTCCCTACTGCCCGAATACACCAATATATCGTCAATGAACACTATGACGAACTTATCCAAAAATTCATGGAACACCCGATTCATCAATGCCATGAATGCTGCTGGGGCATTGGTTAGCCCGAAAGGCATAACCAAAAATTCATAATGTCCATAACGCGTCCTGAAGGCAGTTTTAGGAATATCATCTCCCTTGATCTTCAACTGATGGTACCCTGATCTCAGATCTATCTTAGAAAACAACCTTGCACCTTGCAACTGATCGAACAGATCGTCGATCCTCGGTAAAGGATATTGATTCCGAATAGTCACCTTATTCAATTCCCGGTAATCAATGCACAATCTCATACTTCCATCTTTCTTTTTAACAAAGAGCACTGGTGCTCCCCAAGGAGATACACTGGATCTAACAAAACCCTTGTTTACCAATTCTTCCAACTGAACCTTCAATTCCTTCAACTCTGGAGGTGCCATCCTGTACGGTGCTCTGGAAATTGGTGCTGTTCCCGAAATCAGATTAATCTCAAATTCAATATCTCTATCCGGAGGTAAACCTGGAAGATCTTCTGGGAACACATCAGAAAACTCTGCAACCACAGGAATATCTTCTAGCTGAGTCTCCCTCTCGGACGAATCTATCACATAAGCCAAATAACCTGCACATTGCTTCTTTAACATTCTTCTGGCGGTCATGGCTGATATGATACGGGATGGAAGCACTTTACGCTCTCCTCGGAATACTACATCTGACTCTCCAACTGAACTAAACTTGACTTCTTTTTGAAAACAATCCACCACAGCATGATGCGTAGCTAACCAGTCCATACCCAATATAATGTCGAAATCACATAGATCCAACAACATCAAACTAACTGGAAAGGATCTACCCCCAAGTACAATATCACAATCTCTACAAACACTCTCTGCTACTAAGGAATCTCCGGTAGGAGTAGCTACTATCATATCGCACTCTAAAGGTTTTAACTTCATATTAACATGCCTTGCAAAACTTTTAGAAACAAAAGAATGCGTAGCACCAGGGTCTATTAAAACATGAGCATCAGAGTTGAAAACTATTACAGTACCTGTCACCACCTCTGGTGTAGCTTCAGCATCTTGCTGCGTTACTGCAAACACCCTGGCTTGAGTACGAGGTCTCCCTGATTGTCCTCTGGGTGGCAAACCTCTCCCAGCACCTCTTCCGGATTGAACTGTAGTCCCTGGTCCTCTCATCTGTGGACCTCTCTGATCCTGCGACTGACCCCCGCTAAACTGCCTTTGAGTATACGGTCTCGACCCACTGGCTCCTCTTGTTCTCTGCGGACACTCAGACATAAAATGTCCCTCTTTACCACAACGATAACATCCAGTGATACCCATATGACACTCTCCTCGGTGTGTCCTGTTGCATTTCCTACACGGCTCTATGCTTTGAGTATTATCTCTGCTTTGGGGTCCTGATGGAGGCTTGACTGAACTCTGACTAGACACGACTCCCTGACTTCGCTGTTTGCTACCTACCCATCTAGACTTGTCTCCAGTTTTCGGTGCCTTGTTGAAGCCTCCTGAATACCAACCTGACCCCTGACTGCGCTTTGATTTCTGTGCCTGCTCTTTGTCACCTATTGTTGTCCTTTCTACCCTCAAAGCTGCTTCAACTAACCGCCCATACTCTCTATGCTCTGCAGCTACCACATATGCCTTGATTTTCGGATTCAAGCCCTGCACAAACTTATGGCACTTGTTTACCTCATCATTAACTATAAACGGTGCCACTCGAGACAATTCAGTGAACTTCCTTTCATACTCTTCCACAGACATGTTACCCTGCACAAGACCGTAAAACTCCTCAATCTTTGCGTCTTTGTATGCCCTGGGGTAGAATTTCTCATTAAACTCTTCTTTGAACTTTTCCCATGTGACTTGTTCGATTGCTCTTCGCTTGACGGAATCCCACCAATCTCTAGCTGACGCTCGAAGTAAGAATGAAGCAATTGACACCTTTTGAAGATCGGTACATTCCATCTGTTCCAACACTCTTTCGGTATTATCCAACCACTCTGTTGCAATTTCTGGACCACCTGTTCCGTCAAAAGCATCGGCACCAAGTTTCCTTGCCCTCTCAACGGTGACGCTTGGTGCACGAGGCCTTAGCCCTTGGATAACCTGGGCTAATCTCTCGATCGGATCCTGCTCAGGTTCTACTACCGGTGGCTCAACTGGAACCCCTGGCTGAGGATCATTGACAGACTCATTTACTTGCTCCCTTATTTCTGGAGCAGGAGGTGGAGCATTTTCAGCGGCTCTCCTTTTACGCGGACGACCGACGCGACGCATGACTCACTGCACTTGAACCAGATACTTAGTCATAAAATGTATAAGGTTTGAAAAATTTACTATGTAAATGCTTAGAAATCATGTAATGCATTTAAAACCTTTGCTCTGATACCAACGTTGACAGGCCCCTTTCTAACTACTAGCTAAGCGACCTGCCCGGCAACCCCACGGTGGCTCCCCAGTCGAGATCTGCTCTGACTGGAAAGTTCCCGTGAAGCTAAGCCTCTTTTCTTTGCTAAAATACTTGAAATCCTTTTGATTCTGAAAAAGAGTGGGAATTTTGTTCGTTGAAAATAACTTTATGAAAATAGGATTTTCACAGAAAACCGGCAGCACAACGGCTGTTTTTCTAAAATTCCACCCTGTAAAATATCTCATAAAACCTGTATAATTGTATTCACAAACAATTTCTATAATCAATAGGCCTCCGGCCATTTTCAAACTCATAATCATGCAATTAAGCGGAAGTAACTTGAATACATCTTAAAAACGACATGCATGATATTTACATAAAATCCTTAACTCAAAATAATATTTAAAAAAAACTAGAGAATCTGAAAAATGATATTAAACGCAATACATGATGCTATGCTAGAAAATAGTGCAGTCTGGTCACGCGTGTCTAGCTGGCCTGTCCGTGGCCTGTCCGTTCGAAGGAGATACGTCAACCGCACTACTCGCACCTGCACCTGAGGGAGGTTTTTAAGAAAATAGGAAAACAGTGGTGAGAATAACTCAGTGAGTGGGTAAGTTTACATAAACTGTACTTTTACTTAAAAATACTATTCCTCCCAAAAATAGATTGGAAAACTATTACTTACTTATTTTTCCTGAAAACTGTAAACTCGTTTAAAAGCTGCGAAAGTTATTTATCAAACTTTTCTTAAAACTTTTCTTATTTTCTTACTAGCCTTATCTGGCAACCCAGGGAAATCTTGTCCTTCGTGACGGTGCGAAAACACGCCACTAGGCTAGGGGAACTCTCACCATGTGTAGTCGCAGATGTGGATACAACTCTGGGATCGCGAATCCCTCCAACATCAGGCAGATCTACACTATCCCATACGTGCAGAGGGTGACTGACAGACTCGATCCCCCCAAAGTTAGTAACTCCCCCCAACTACCGTACACGTATGGAATACTTTCGGCCGGGTGTAATCTTAGGGGCTAGGGTAAACCATAGGCATATATAAAATGAAATCTCGGCAATATGCTATAATATCGCAAAATAACTTTCACAAATACTATCTCTATGCATGTATATAATTTCAACTTGCTCAATTACTTACTGAAGAATATAAACATATTCATAGCATAAACTTTAAAGCTATACATGCATTTATAGATGATAAACTGAAAACTATAAACTTTTACTAGAATCTCAAAACCTTTTACTTGCTAAAACTGATTGCATTCAATAACAGAATGTATGAAAACTTTTAAAAATCCACACTCACAACTTGCTTCCAAAATACTTATCACCGTTTCCCGCTACGGCTCTCGTTCGATTCCCGATTCACCTACAATTGATTTCGATCGAGATGTCGTTAAAACATAACTTGTGCGCAACTAAACTTTAAGCCATACGATGATTTATAAACACAATAATTCAAGCGATTATCCTCACATGATAACATAACGGAAACCTCATATTCGCACGCGAAAACGATTTCAAACCGATTCGTTATCGCGACTTAAAATATTCAAAACTCTACGGTCATAAAACCGACAACTATGCCATTCGAATCTAATGTAACATCATCAAAATCAGATTCTAATGAATTCACTAAACAAAAGATTCGAAATTAAACAACGAACTTAAAGCTTACGCGATTTCAATAATCATCGCGATTTATCAATTTTACGCGTTTCGCGCGATTTCTTTGTTTCCACTTAAACTTATCGTTAATAACAGCTCGTGACTTTACTTAAACACTTTAACGGGCTTAATATCAATCTTGGGGCAGCGAGATAACATTCACAATCTTTTTATAATCGACAACGAAAATCATAAACTAACAACGCTCGCATTCGCGGAAAAATCAACCGAATTGCTCGGAAACGATTTCTAAATATCCGAACGACTATTCGATACTTTAAAACACTTTAATACGGACTAATTTCCACAACAATGAATGCAAAATTAAAAGTATAACTCAACAGCCCCTACACATCTCATAACAGCCCGTAAACAACATTCAACTAATACGATCGATGATAAAAACACAATCGCAACACCAACGAGCGAACCTCCGCACTAACGAGGTTTCCAATCCTAGTCCCAAACATAATATTATCAATTTATCTCAACTCTAATCACATGGGTGCTCACTAACTACTCAAAACTTCTCAACAAAAACAAAGGGGCAGCACTTACTTAATAGTTTCGCTTCGAAACGGCTTCCGAACGGTGACGAATCTCTCGCCCGTTCTCGGCAGCAAGCTGTCCCCTTAAATGATGTTTCGTTTCAGTTCTGAAATGGCTTCTTGGCCTAACGACTGTTCGGCAGCAGCTTGAACAACGACAGCTTGCGACAATGACGCATTTCTCGCGGCAGCAAGCTTCTTCTTCTACCAGCCACTGACTTCGCTTCCTTCTGCTTCCTTTCAGCTCTGAAATGATGCACTTAAATAAACTTGACAGCAGCAACTTACAATGACAGTACACAGCAGTAATCGGCAGCAGCGTGACAGCACAACAGCATCTTAACAGCAGCGGCGACAGCAGCAACTCGGCAACAACTGGCAGCAACTCAGCTCGGCAGCAACTCAGCTCAGCAGCAACTCAGCTCACGGCAGCAAGCTGACAGCAGCTGGTCAGCACGTGCAGCACCAGACAGCATGGCGACAGCAACGTGACAGCAGCTTCCCTTCGTCGGTAGCAGCTCACGCTAACAGCACCTTGTTCAACAGCGCGACAGCACACAGCAAAGGCAGCATGGCAGCTCTCTCGCTGACAGCAGCTTCTTACCTGGTGACAGCAGCTTACCTTGCTTGCTCCAGCTTGCTCAGATCTGCTCAAGGATGAATCAGATGTTGCATGCAGATGCTGGCCCTCTCTTGATCTCTCTATCTCTCACGAGCAAGGAAGAATGAGGTAGAAGAAGAAGTTGAATGCTCTCGGCCTCTCTCTAAACTTCAAGAGCAGCAACTCGTCTTCAGTTTCTGTTTTGAAATGAAGAGAAGTTGACAGATTGCTTTGGATTCGGTTTTGATAAAAAAAAAATTGTTGACCGAATGATGGCTGTCTCTTTGTGACCGAGCATGCTATCAATATTGCTCTCTTCTTTTTCAACATCACTACCTATATTAATAATAATTGTTTTGCTCATCCAATGCATGTGTGACATGTGTCACTCCCATGCACAAATTTTACTTCATTAAGTCTCTACCATGCATTCTTGATTTAGCTTCCAAGCCCGAATTCCGTCCGTTCGTCCTGGAATTCGCTTTTGATTAAACCTCGGGTTTGCATTCTCGGAATTATTTAATAAATCTCGAGTCCGTCTCATGAACCCGAATTTATTTCTCTAAAACGAAAATAATTATTCCAATTATTTTCGGACTCAATATTTATATATTTCCGATCGGACGCGATCCATCGGAAAATATTTCGCTCTCCGACGAACGCGGTTTTGGGTTTTACAGCCTATGTTTTATAATATTGCCAGGAAGGAAGCAAGGACTATCAACTTTTTAATTAGCTTGAACAGACCCTAGCAGAGATTGAAAATTTGAAAAGAGAAGCATTTGAAGAGTCAATGAGGCGAGTGAAAGCCGAAAAAACTACCATTGAGGCCACTCGTAAGGTTTGTCTTTTTCTTTTTTTGTGAGTCGATTCAATTCTTTCTACCGTAGATAACATTCCATTTGCACGAAGTGATTATGTAGATAGAGATTTCACATAAAAGAAAGGCTCCCTCTACTTCATCACTAGTAGCTGGGGAATGTGAAATTATTATACTCTACTCTCCACTAACCACCGTTTGTAGGAAATGAGAGATGATATCAAGTGCTAACTACACAGATGACAGAACTTATTGTAGTTGGATTCGTTTTTCTGTAAATTTGTGTGTAAATGATTAATTGAGACTCTAAAGTTTCCTAGTGCCTGCGTTTTTCGACCATGGGGCATTTTTCAGAAAATCTAGATTAACATTCTACTATTACATTTAAACAGACCGGTATAGATCTGACATGTTTTATTCAGTAATGTGTATTAGTTGGACACAGAAGCTTGAAAGCTTCACATTATGAAAATTGCTGATTACAGCTATCAATTTACATGCTGCAACATTAAATTTGTTTAGATGATGAGTAAGTTTGATAAAAGAAAAAATATTAAATTTAAGTAAAGTGTTAATTTATTTTAGAGTTTTGAAATTTAAATGGAGATACATGTTCATTCAAAATCATATCAAAAATTTAACTTATATTACATATTAATTTTTTTATCAGTAATAAATTTATTTATATTATTTTCGTGCTCGTTAATTTTTTGTAGGCTATATTATCAACAAAATTGATATAGGGAATGGTGTTGATAAAATTTTGATTGGCCTTATTATATATTTTACATATATATATTTTTCACTATAAGTGGCAATGGTATAAAGATTCTTCTTGATTTCATGTTTGATAAGCAATATATGGTTCACTCAATTTTGGCAAAGAATTTTTAGTCTTTAACTAAAAAGTGGCTATGTTAAATGTTTATGTGATTTTTTTTTTTTCAATGAAAACTAGGCGTATACCTCTGAACAGGTAATATTAGTGTTAGGAGCCCTATTGGCTATAATAATTTCTTTTTGAGATTGATTTTTATATTGCATCTTTGCCTTCTTTAAGTTTCTTTATTTCTAGTAGAATTGACTTGCTAACATGCAAGTTAATACCTTGTGAATGCACCAAAAATAAGTAACTTGTGAATGCACCAAAAATAAGAATATGCATCGAATTTGTTTTACAGAACCCATTGAAGTCTATTCAAGTTTCATGTTTTAATTTTAAATACAGTTGAAGCTTGCTTACAAAATAAATAAATAAATAAACTCACCATATTTTTTATATAAATATAGTGCCATAATCCCATAAATGTTGGTTGGAGAAATGAGATCCGATTCAAGAGGAGTAACTCCTTTTGTAGTGTTCTGTGAACTATATTTTAGTCTCACTATACGCTTTGTTCAAAAGTTAAATTGTAAAGGTAACTTTTTATCATTTTATTAAATATGAAAATTTTTAAATTTTATTAAAGTTTATTATAATTTTATTTTATTTTTTTTTATTTTCAATACTATATAAAATATAGAATAAAAAATAATTTTAAATATTTGTAAGAAATAAATTTAATAAATTTATTTTATAAAAAATGTATTTAAATAATATTTTAATCCAATTTAAGTTAATTTATAAAAAATAATTCAAATTAATTTATTATATTTAAAATATAATATCATTTAAGTTATTATATTTTTCTACATTTTAAAATTAAAAATTAAATTTGATTGTACTGGTATATGTGCGCAGCCACACTAAAACAATGGTGCAGCCAAACACCAACACTGGAGTAAGTATACGGCCGCGCTAGGATGTGAGTGCAGACGCGCACCTATGATCAATGGTTGCACCGGGATGGGTGCACGGCCACGCTAAAACACTAGTGCGGCGGCGCACCAACACTGGAGTAAGTACCCGATCGAACTAGGATGTGAGTGCAGCCGCGCACCCATGATCAATGAAAGGTTTGCACTGGAATGGGAGTGCGGTCGTGCTAAAACGGTAATGTAGTCGCGCACCAATATTGGAATAAGTACGTGACTATGCCATGATGTGAGTGCGATCGATGAAAAGCTTACGCTCTAGAATTTATAAAAATTTGACATTTTAGAATTTATTGATTGGATATATGAGACTAAAATTATTAAATGTAAAAAGATTAAGGAAAATTTTCAATTTAGTCTATAATGTTTGACGAAATATCAAACTTATGCATTTTGAATACCCGTCATTCATAAAGTTTCAGAAATTTATCAATTTAATCCCTCTGATCGTGTAAGTACGATCAAATGTGATAAACACCGTAAAAAGACTAAAATACTCTAAATTAAATTTCAAAAAACTAAGTGAAGGAATAAACTCACTATATTTTTCACATGAATATAGTGCGACAACCCTACAACATGATTGGATAAATAAGATATGATTGCGACGATGAACTTAATCTTTTTGTAGTGTTCCACGAACTAAATGTTTTATGTATTTATTAAATATCATAACGGTAAAGATGTAATTACAAAATTAAATTCTAATAGAAAAAAAAATTCCTTGAAATTATATTAAAATTACGTGTAAATATTTTTACGCATTTGTAAGATATAAATTTAATAAACTTATTTTCTTCAATAATATAAATGTATAAAATTTTAGTTCAATTTATTTAATGTTTTTAAAAAAATCTCATACAATTTTTAAATATTTTACTATATATAAAAAATTAAAATTAAGTTATGGCAGTGATGGTGCGCAGCTGCACCTATCAGTGGTGCGGCTGCGCAATTTTGGCAGTGGTGGTGCACGGCTGCACCACAGGATAGGTGCGGCCGCGCTGTTTTGGCAGTGATGGTGCGCGGTTGCACCTATCATGTGGTGCGGCCGCGCAATTTTGGCAGTGGTGGTGCGCAGCTGCACCACATGATAGGCGTGGCCGCGCTGTTTTGGTAGTGATGGTGTGCGGCTACACCTATCATGTGGTGCGGCCGCGCAGTTTTGGCAATGGTGGTGCACGGCTGCACCACATAATAGGTGCGGCCGCACAGTTTTGATAGTGGTGGTGCGCGGCTGCATCTATCATGTGATGTGGCCGCGCACCCATGACCATTTATCACGCCGACCACTGCCTTAGGTGCGCTAACATGGGAGTGAGGCCTCCCAACCATTTTTACTGGCTCAACATTTCTTGGTTATGGGGGCACGATTGTCTTAGAGTTTTTTTTTATGCGTGTGCGGGTAGGAAGTATATTAGGGACGGGTATTTTGTGGGTCTCCGAATACACCCATAATCTTGTCTTGGTTATGCGGGTTGTGTTGATCCGGTTCTTTTAATGGTTTATTATATTACCGATTCGAGTCTACACCTGAATAATTGCATTGCGGGTATGGAGACTTATTTAGACCCTGTCCATTTTGTCGTTCTTAAACCATACATTTACTTTATTGTTTGTGCATATTCTTTTTTTTTTTTTTTTTTACGGGCGCTACAGTTATTAATGATACACCAAAATAGCATGTATTTTATTTTTACATATTAATTTTATTAATCATATTTGAAATCATTGTATTTAAGACCATATTAATTAATTTCAGTCAGTATGATGGATATATGTTTAACTTTAGTCTAAAGTTATGTGTGAAATATTATAACTTCAGGATATTTGACTAAATTACATTTAACGGAGGTACACATATAACAAATCTAGTTCACGTTATTTAAATAGTTTTTACATAACAATGAATTGAAATAAACAACGTGTTTTATAAAATATGAAAATATTATCGTACATAACAAATTTAAAAATTATCGTATATTATTGAATTTGTTAATAAAACCGTTAAAATTGTTGATCCAATAAGTTAGACGTTTGTTGAGGTCATAAGTCCCAAGTTGTTGACTGTCAACAACTTCAGATGTTGCTTGCACGTCGAACTTGTTGATCCAACAATAACTTGTTGACGTCAACAAGTTCACGTTTCAATAGTTGTTAAAATATACGTTGGAAATTGTTGATCTGTCAAGTTTGATGCAAACGTGTCACTTCCACCTGCATATTCATTAATTTTTTTATTTTTTTTTACTTATTTCAAACATTATCATCTTAGATATTTTTTTTGTTGGATTTGAGGGTCATTACCTTGTCACAAATGGTTAAAAACTCACCTACAAAGAGTATTAGGAGATGATAATGTTTTGATAGTCAAGTTTACTTAAAAAGTAAGCGAAGGAATAAACTCACAACATTTTTCACATGAATATAGTGTCATAACCCCGCAAACAAGATTGGATAAGTAAGATATGATTGGGATGAAGAACTCAATCCCTTTGTAGTGTTGCACGAACTAAATGTTTTATGTGTTTATTCAACATCATAACGGTAAAGTTATAATTGCAAAATTAAATCCTAATAGAAAAAAAAATTCCATGAAATTATATTAAAATTACGTGTAAATATTTTTACGCATTTGCAAGATATAAATTTAATAAACTTATTTTCTTCAATCATATAAATATATAAACTTTTAGTCCAATTTAAGTAATATTTTTAAAAAAATTCCATACAAATTTAAAATATTTTATAATATTTAAAAAATTAAATTTAAGTTTAAGTTGTTAAGAGTAACGTTGGAATTGTTAAACCAACAACTCGGACGTATGCTGACGTCATACGTCGAAGTTGTTGAAAGTTAACAACTTCGGACGTTCGTTTTACGTCGAAGTTGCTAATCTAACAACTTGGACGCTGATGTCAACAAGTTGACGTCACCCAAATTGTTAAGAGTAACGTTGGAATTGTTAAACCAACAACTCGGACGTATGCTGACGTCATACGTCGAAGTTGTTGAAAGTTAACAACTTCGGACGTTCGTTTTACGTCGAAGTTGCTAATCTAACAACTTGGACGCTGATGTCAACAAGTTGACGTCACCCAAGTTGTTAAGAGTAACGTTGGAATTGCTAAACCAACAACTCGGACGTATGCTGACGTCATACGTCGAAGTTGTTGAAAGTTAACAACTTCGGACGTTCGTTTTACGTCGAAGTTGTTAATCCAACAACTTGGACGTTGATGTCAACAAGTTGACGTCACCCAAGTTGTTAGGAGTAACGTTGGAATTGTTAAACCAACAACTCGGACGTATGCTGACGTCATACGTCGAAGTTGTTGAAAGTTAACAACTTCGGACGTTCGTTTTACGTTGAAGTTGTTAATCTAACAACTTGGATGTTGATGTCAACAAGTTGACGTCACCCAAGTTGTTAAGAGTAACGTTGGAATTGTTAAACCAACAACTCGGACGTATGCTGACGTCATACGTCGAAGTTGTTGAAAGTTAACAACTTCGGACGTTCATTTTACGTCGAAGTTGTTAATCTAACAACTTCGACGTTCATGTCAACAAGTTGACGTCACCCAAGTTGTTAAGAGTAACGTTGGAATTGTTAAACTAACAACTCGGACGTATGCTGACGTCATACGTCGAAGTTGTTGAAAGTTAACAACTTCGGACGTTGCTGAAAGTTAACAACTTCGGACATTGCTTTAACGTCGAAGTTGTTAATCTAACAACTTCGACGTTGAAGTGAACAAGTTGACGTCACCCAAGTTGTTAAGAGCAACGTTGTAATTGTTAAACCAACAACTTAGACGTATGCTGACATCATACATCGAAGTTGTTGAAAGTTAACAACTTCGGACATTGCTTTAACGTCGAAGTTGTTAATCTAACAACTTCGACGTTGAAATGAACAAGTTGACGTCACCCAAGTTGTTAGAAGTAACATTGGAATTGTTAAACCAACAACTTGGACGTATGCTGACGTCATACGTCGAAGTTGTTGAAAGTTAACAACTTCAGACGTTGCTTTAACGTCGAAATTGTTAATCTAACAACTTTGACGTTCATGTCAATAAGTTGACGTCACCCAAGTTGTTAAGAGTAACGTTGGAATTGTTAAACGAACAACTTAGACGTATGCTGACGTCATACGTCGAAGTTGTTGAAAGTTAACAACTTCGGACGTTGCTTTAACGTCGAAGTTGTTAATCTAACAACTTCGACGTTCATGTCAACAAGTTGACGTCACTTAAGTTGTTAAGAGTAACGTTGGAATTGTTAATCCAACAACTTGGACGTATGCTGACGTCATACGTCGAAGTTGTTGAAAGTTAACAACTTCGGACGTTGCTTTAACGTGGAAGTTGTTAATCTAACATCTTCGGCGTTCATGTCAACAAGTTGACGTCAGTCAAGTTGTTAAGAGTAACGTTGGAATTGTTAAACCAACAACTTGGACGTATGCTGACGTCATATGTTGAAATTGTTAGAAGTTAACAACTTCGGACGTTGCTTTAACGTCGAAGTTGTTAATCTAACAACTTTGATGTTTATGTCAACAAGTTGACGTCACCTAAGTTGTTAAGAGTAATGTTGAAATTGTTAATCCAACAACTTGGACGTATGCTGACGTCATATGTAGAAGTTGTTGAAAGTTAACAACTTCGGACGTTGCTTTAACGTCGAAGTTGTTAATCTAACAACTTTGACGTTCATGTCAACAAGTTGACGTCACCCAAGTTGTTAAGAGTAACGTTGGAATTGTTAAACCAACAATTTGGACATATGATGACGTCATACGTTCGAAGTTGTTGAAAGTTAGCAACTTCGGACGTTGCCTTAACGTCCAAGTTGTTAATATAACAACTTTGACGTTCTTGTTAAGAAGTTGACATTTTCGCACTTGTTAACTACAACGTTGAAGTTGTTATATCAACAACTTTCACATTAAAATTCTTTTTTGACAATAAAAAAATATTAAACTAATATAATATTTATATTTTATTATATTATTTTTATATTATTTTAATTATAATATTAAATATTTTTTTATTATAATATAATAAATTATTATATTTATATATTATTTTATTATTTTAATATTTTTTATTATAATATTAATTTTTTAAATTTGCAGCAACCGGTTGAAACTGGTTGCTGCAAGTTTCAAAATTTTGCTTTTGGCTGCCAATTGGCAGCCAAGTCTGTTTGTACGGTACAAACAACAAAATTGTTTGTACCATAGCCATTCCCGTGAAAATATCCGATACTTGGTTAAATGTAGATAGGAAACGGATACCATACGTGCAAAAAAAATGTTTGTATGATACAAACAATATAGAGCATGGCTATGGACCGTTAGATCAAAAAAACTGAGATCCAATGACTATAAAAATAAAGTAGAAAAAATGTATTTTTTAATAAGAAAAACGGGCAACCGGACTCTCTCTTTCCTCTGAGAATCACGTACTGCAAAAACTAAAACAAATCTCTCTCTTTCCTCTCACAATAACACACGGCAAAAACCTAATTCCAGCAGCTTTTGAAGGCCTCACAAATCACTTCTCTTCTCATCTCTTTCATTCTCTTCTATCTTATTCTCTTGATCTAAGGATACATTAATTAGAAAAAAATTTCAGCTAATCCAGTCAATCGAGAGAGGATGAAGAATATGGTTCTACTGAGATCTCTTTGTCGAGCAGCCGCCAACAACCACCACGTCGGTCACCTCGACGGCCGTCCCATGTTCTCTTCTCACGCCCTTTTTCTGTCTCTGCTCCTTCCATGATCAAAACCCTCCCTGCTTTAGGTACTCTTCTTTTCTAGATCCAAACTTGATTAAATTTAATTTTCTTTGTTTATATCGAAATCTTCAGTGGAAGTATCATTTGGGTCAATTTAGTTTTCTGGAAAAAACACACAAAATGCTTCCTTTTAGATTGTTTGATAATAAAAATGTGATCTTTTTATAATTTTTGTCTATAAAGAATGAAAAGGTAGCAACTTCATATGCATAGTGTTTATCGATATTGATTTTCAATGAGTGTGGATGCAAATGAAGTGGTAGTGTTGGTTTGTAGACAGTTATTTGTTTTTGAAAATGATTTAATGTTGTTTTAGTTCTTGCCATTGAATACTTGCTGCATTTGGAAGGCAAAAATCGGTGTCAAACCTAGTTATGTTCACAAAGGTTTGAGAACTTTGTAGTTTTTTTTTTTTATTATTGAAAGTTCTTTTTATCTTTCTAGATTGATTGGTAAAATGTATGAATGGCCTTGTGTTTGTGTATTCAGCATATGATTGATGTTCTATGATACTCGCTTTTCATGCTCCAGTTAGCGTTGGGTGTGACGTGTGTGTAGTTGTTGTGAACTTTGTTTGGTTGATTAAGAGACGGTAGGCTTGGTAATGGCATCAACCAGTGAAACAGCAGTAGATGAATCATCGTCGAACGACGACACAGTGTACGTTGCACTGGGAAAAGATATCCAGAAGAGCAAGTTGACTCTTTCATGGGCTTTGAACCATTTCCATGACAAGAAATTTTGCATTCTTCGTGTTCATCTCCCCAAAGTGATCCCTTCTTTTAGTAAGTTTTTGTTTTTGTTTTTTAAAGTATGCAGATATAGATGATATCTTGACCGCTTATCCTTGTAGTGATGGATGGAGTTGATGAAAGCAAGTTATATTTGGTAGTGAAGAGTTGAAAAGCTCTGTGTGTGTATGTTTTTTATTTTATTTTATTTTTTTATTATTGTAATTTTTTTTGAAGTTTTTTATTTTTATGGGTGTCAATTCTCGTGTTGTGAAGTGGGTAGAGATCCTCAGGGGAGCAAGCATGAAGAAAATGTATTGTGCAGGATCCTGAATCTGGACACGAAAATTATGGAAAATATTTTGGATGGGTACATTCTTATGTGTCAGCAAACAGGGGTAAGCGAACCTTGCATTTAGTGAACATCTTGTTTGTGGGTATTTTCACTAGTCTGTTTTTAGTTATATGCCAAAAGCATGTTTTGCAAGTGGCAGGTGAAAATTTTTGCTCGATTTGATCTTGTGGAAATTAAAGGCAAAACATTTTTAACAACATTTTGTTATGAAAAAAATTAAAGGTTGAGAAATGTGTGTTTGATTTTAGGTGTATGCAGAGAAGCTACATGTTGAGATGGAAGCTATCGGAGAAAGGATCGTGGAAGTCGTGTATCAGCATTCTATTAAGAAGCTTGTTATTGGAGCGGCAGGAGACGAGCATTATTCAAAGTACCAATTAGATAGAACAATATATTTAGTTTTTACGTGACATTGATTGTTTTTGTTTTTTTGGTCTGAGGCATATTTTCAAGGCTGACAGGGCAATTATATGATTCTTGGTATGTTGTTTTTGTTTTCCAAAAGAGGTGTGTCTAACTACTAATAAATATTTTTTTATTTCTGTCAAATGTTTATAATCCACACTGCATATTTTTCTTTCCAAGTAGGGAGACATTGGTTAATGTTCTTTTGTGTAGAAGCATTAGATACAATGAAGTTTGTTTGATTTTGTTATTATGTCAGTGAAGTGATCAGCTGGACTCTTTTGATGGCCGACTGAACTAAAACTTGCATTTTGACTTGTACACTAAGATTGATACAGATATCTTGGTATTATAGGGGTATGAACTATATCAAGTCTAGGAAAGCCAAGTATGTGCTTGACCATATGCCTTTGTCATGCCAAATTTGGTTTATCTGTGGGGGGCACCTCATTTGCACAGGGTATGTTTTCGATAACAATTATATACTTTTTGCAATTTTTGTCTCCCTTGTTGGAATGCTGAGACAATATAATTTAAATGGAATGCTTGACATTTATGCAGGTCGTTATTATTTCAAACATTTGATTTTACTACCATGGACACTAATTGAATTATTATATGTACAGGAAAAGTGGTTTAGATGTTGCTGACGTTGAAGATAGATTTGCATTATTGTGAACAAGTCCAGTCTCTGAAACTGGATGTTCGAACCCAAGTACAAGTGCTTCACATTTGAGTAATTTGAGATGTGCAGAGAGTGAATTCGAGCTAGAAGCATGTGATGACCTGCCTTGGTTTCTTCGGGTTTAACCTTCTTTCCGTGAGCTAGGTCACTTAAGCCTATATGAATTCTTTTGGTTAGGGTATGTGGAGAAAGTTTAACTCGTATATTCATACAATCTTTACTATAAAAATCAATTTATCTGTCATGACTCTTGATTACCTTATTTTTGTAGTTAATATGTAAAATCAAAACTTCATCTATTTAAATGATGTTGTTGAAGGCCTATGTTTTATGTTATTACCAGGAAGGAAGTAGGGACTATCAACTTTTTAATCAGCTTGAATAGGCCCTAGCAGAGATTGAAAATTTGGAAAGAGAAGCATTTGAAGAGTCAATGAGGCGAGTGAAAGCCGAAAAAACTACCATTGAGGCCACTCGTAAGGTTTGTCTTTTTCTTTTTTTGTGAGTCGATTCAATTCTTTCTACCTTAGATAACATTCCATTTGCACGAAGTGATTATGTAGATAGAGATTTCACATCAAAGAAAGGCTCCCTCTACTTCATCACTAGTAGCTGGGGAATGTAAAATTATTATGCTCTGCTCTCCACTAACCACCGTTTGCAGGAAATGAGAGATGATATCAAGTGCTAACTGCACAGATGACAGAACTTATTCTAGTTGGATTCGTTTTTCTGTAAATTTGTGTGTAAATGATTAATTGAGACTCTAAAGTTTCTCAGTGCCTGCGTTTTTCGACCCTGGGGCATGTTTCAGAAAATCTAGATTAACATTCTACTGTTACATTTAAACAGACTAGTATAGATCTGACTTGTTTTATTCAGTAATGTGTATTAGTTGGACACAGAAGCTTGAAAACTACACATTATGAAAATTGCTGATTACAGCTATCAATTTATATGCTGCAACATTAAATTTGTTTAGATGATGAGTAAGTTTGATAAAACAAAAAATATTAAATTAAAGTGTTAATTTATTTTAGAGTTTTGAAATTTAAATGGAGATACATGTTCATTCAAAATCATATCAAAAATTTAAAATTTAACTTATATTACAGATTAATTTTTTTATCAGTAATAAATTTATTTATATTATTTTTGTGTTCGTTAATTTTTTATGGGCTATATTATCAACAAAATTGATATAGGGAATGGTGTTGATAAAATTTTGATTGGCCTTATTATATATTTTACATATATATATTTTTTTTCACTATAAGTGGCAATGGTATAAAGATTCTTCTTGATTTCATGTTTGATAAGCAATATATGGTTCACTCAATTTTGGCAAAGAATTTAACTAAAAAGTGGCTATGTTACATGTTTATGTGAATTTTTTTTCAATGAAAATTAGGCGTATACCTCTGAACAATAATTTGTGGTAAGGTAATATTAGTGTTAGGAGCCCCATTGGCAATAGTAATTTCCTTTTGAGATTGATTTTTATAGTACATCTTTGCCTTCTTTGAGTCTCTTTATTTCTAGTAGAATTGACTTGCAAACGTGCAAGTTAACACCTTGTGAATGCACCAAAAATAAGAATATGCATCGAACTTGTTTTACAGAATCCATTGAAGTCTATTCAAGTTTCATGTTTTAATTTTAATTACAGTTGAAGCTTGCTTACAAAATAAATAAATAAATAAATTCACCATATTTTTTACATAAATATAATGCCATAATCCCATAAATATTGTTTGGAGAAATGACATCTGATTCAAGAGGAATAACTCATTTTGTAGTGTCCTGTGAACTATATTTTAGTCTCACCATACGCTTTGTTCAAAAGTTAAATTGTAAAGGTAATTTTTTATCATTTTATTAAATATGAAAATTTTTAAATCTTATTAAAGTTCATTATAATTTTATTTTATTTTTTATATTTTCAATACTATATAAAATATAGAATAAAAAATAATTTTAAATATTTGTAAGAAATAAATTTAATAAATTTATTTTATAAAAAATGTATGTAAATAATATTTTAATCCAATTTAAGTTAATTTATAAAAAATAATTCAAATTAATTTATTATATTTAAAATATAATTTAATTTAAGTTATTATATTTTTCTACATTTTAAAATTAAAAATTAAATTGGATTGTAGTGGTATATATGCGTGGCCACACTAAAACAATGGTGCAGTGTCTACCAATGCTGGAGTAAGTATGCGGCTGCACTAGGATGTGACTGCAGACGCGCACCCATGATCAATGCTTGCACCAGGATGGGTGAGCGGCCACGCTAAAACACTAGTGCGGCTGCACACCAACACTGGAGTAAGTATACGGCTGCACTAGGATGTGACTGCAGACGCGCACCCATGATCAATGCTTGCACCAGGATGGGTGAGCGGCCACGCTAAAACACTAGTGCGGCCGCACTAAGATGTGAGTGCAGCGGCGCACCCATGATCAATGCTTGCACTGGGATGGGTGCGCGGCCATGCTAAAACACTGGTGCTACCGCGTACCAACACTGGAGTAAGTACGCGGTCGCACTAGGATGTGAGTGCAGCCGCGCACCCATGGTCAATGAAAGGTTTGCACTAGAATGGGAGTGCGGTCGTGCTAAAACTGTAGTGTAGCCGCACACCAATATTGGAATAAGTATGTGATTATGCCATGATGTGAGTGCTTTTTGATGAAAAGCTTGCGCTCTGGAATTTATAAAAATTTGACATTTTAGAATTTATTGATTGGATATATGAGACTAAAATTATTAAATGTAAAAAGATTAAGGGAAAATTTCAATTTAGTCTATAATGTTTGACGAAATATTAAACTTATGCATTTTGAATACTCGTCATTCATAAAGTTTTAGAAATTCATCAATTTAATCCATCTGATCGTTTAAGTATGATCAAATGTGATAAAAACCGTAAAAAGACTAAAATACTCTAAATTAAATTTCAAAAAACTAAGTGAAGGCATAAACTCACTATATTTTTCACATGAATATAGTGCGATAACCCCACAACATGATTGGATAAATAAGATATGATTGCGATAAAGAACTCAATCCTTTTGTAGTGTTCCACGAACTAAATATTTTATATATTTATTCAATATCATAACAGTAAAGATGTAATTGCAAAATTAAATTCTAATAGAAAAAAAAATTCCTTGAAATTATATTAAAATTACGTGTAAATATTTTTACGCATTTGTAAGATATAAATTTAATAAACTTATTTTCTTCAATAATATAAATATATAAAATTTTAGTTCAATTTATTTAATGTTTTCAAAAAAAATCTCATACAATTTTTAAATATTTTACTATATATAAAAAATTAAAATTAAGTTATGGCAGCGATGGTGCGCGGCTGCACCTATCATGTGGTGCGGCCGCGCAGTTTTGGTAGTGGTGGTACGCGGCTGCACCACATGATAGGTGCGGTCGCGTAGTTTTGGCAGTGATGGTGCACGGCTGCACCTATTATGTGGTGCGGCCACGCAGTTTTGGTAGTGGTGGTGTGCGGCTGCACCTATCATATGGTGCAACCGTGCACCCATGACCATTTATCATGCCGACCACTGTCTTAGGTGCGCTGACATGATGACATGGGAGTAAGGTCGCCCAACCATTTGTACTGGCTCAACATTTCTTGGTTATGGGGGCGCGGCTGCCTTAGAGTTTTTTTTTATGCGGGTGCGGGTAGGAGGTATATCAGGGACGGGTATTTTGCGGGTCTCTGAATACACCCATAATCTTGTCTTGGTTATGCGGGTTGTGCTGATTCGGTTCTTTTAATGGTTTTTTATATTACCGATTTGAGTTTACACCCGAATAATTGCATTGTGGGTATGGAGACTTATTTAGACCCTGTCCATTTTGTCGTTCTTAAACCATACATTTACTTCATTGTTTGTGCATATTCTTTTTTTTACGAGTGATACAGTTATTGATGATACACCAAAATAGCATGTATTTTTAAATCATTGTATTTAAGACCATATTAATTAATTGCAGTCAATACGATGGATATATGTTTAACTTTAGTCTAAAGTTATGTGTGAAACATTATAACTTTAGGATATTTGACTAAATTACATTTAATGGAGCTACACATATAACAAATCTATTTCACGTGATTTAAATAGATTTTACATAACAATGAATTGACATAAACAACGTGTTTTTTAAAATATGAAAATATTATCGTACATAACAAATTTAAAAATTATCGTATATTGTTGAATTTTGTTAATAAGACCGTTAAAATTGTTGATCCAATAAGTTCGACATTTGTTGAGGTCATACGTCTCAAATTGTTGACTGTCAACAACTTCATATGTTGCTTGCACGTCGAACTTATTGATCCAACAATAACTTGTTGACGTCAACAAGTTCACGTTTCAAAAGTTGTTAAAATATACGTTGGAAATTGTTGATCTGTCAAGTTCGACATTCTCTGACATTATACATTTAAAGTTGTTAAGTTTTAACAACATTAGACGTTGTTTTAACGTCAAACTTGTTGATTCAACAACTTTAACGTTAATGTCAACAAGTTCCTTTTGCAAAACTTTTTGACATGAACGTTAAAAGGTTGGATCAACAAGTTGGACGTAAGTTGATGTAATACGTCGTAAGTTGTTGAGTGTCAACAAGTTTGTCCGTTGCATCAACGTCGTACTTGATGATCCAACAACGTCACTGTTAGTGTCAACAAGTTAACGTTGGAAAACTTGTTGACATGAACATTGGAACATGTGATCCAACAAGTTTGACGTACACTGACTTCATACGTTGAACCTTTTTGAGTCTCAAAGACTTC
The DNA here is from genome assembly GCA_022984855.1 of Dimocarpus longan. NCBI lineage: Eukaryota > Viridiplantae > Streptophyta > Magnoliopsida > Sapindales > Sapindaceae > Dimocarpus > Dimocarpus longan. Next base: position 14,759,621 of record CM041015.1, on the reverse strand, counting down.
GTACATTGCTTCAACATCGAATATGTTAATAAATTCACATTAGACAACTTGTTGACATGAACATTAAACTTGTTGATCGAACAAGTACGACGGTTCCACCCGTCATACGTTCGAAGTTGTTGAGTGTCAACAACATTGGATGTCGCTTCAATGTCTAACTTGTTGATCTAAGAACTTCGACGTTGATATCAACAAATTCACATTAGGTAACTTGTTGATATGAACGTTAAACTTGTTGAACGAATAAGTTCGACGTTTGTTGACGTCACACGTCCGAAGTTGTTGAGTGTCAACAACTTCGAATGTTGCTTCAACGTCGAAATTGTTGATCCAACAACTTGGATGTTGCTGTTAACAAGTTCACGTTGGGCAACTTATTGACATGAACGTCAAAACTTATTGAATCAACAAGTTAAACATTTACTAACGTCAGACATCCGAAGTTGTTGAGTGTCAACAACTTCGGACGTTGCTTCAACGTCGAACTTGTTTATCCAACAACTTAGGCATTCCTATCAACAAGTTCACGTTGGACAACTTGTTGACATGGACATCAAACTTGTTAAACCAACAAGTTCGACGTTGGCTGAGTTCTAACGTCGGAAGTTGTTGAGTCTCAACAACTTGGGACGTTGCTTAAACGTTCAACTTGTTGATCCAACAACTTGGACGTTGATGTCAACAAGTTCACATTGACCAACTTGTTGACATCAACGTCAAAGTTGTTGAACCAACAAGTTTGACGTTGGCTGACGTCCAACGTCCAACTTGTTGAACTAACAACTTTGACATTGATATCAACAAGTTCACGTTCGGTAACTTGTTGACTTGAACGTCAAACTTGTTGAACCAACAAGTTCAACGTTGGCTGACGCCTAACGTCCGAAGTTGTTGAGTTTCAACAACTTCGGACGTTGCTTCAACCTCCAACTTGTTGAACCAACAATTTCGATATTGATGTCAACAAGTTCACATTTGGCAACTTGTTGACTTGAACGTCAAACTTGTTGAATCAATAAGTTTGACGTTTGCTGACGTCCAACGTCCGAAGTTGTTGAGTTTCAACAACTTCGAACATTGCTTCAACGTCTAACTTATTGAACTAACAACTGCGACGTTGATCTCAACAAATTCAAGTTTGGTAACTTGTTAACATGAACATCAAACTTGATGAACCAACAAGTTCGAACGTATGCTGACATCATATGTCGAAGTTGTTGGAAGTTAACAACTTCGGAAGTTGCTTTAACGTCGAAGTTGTTAATCCAACAACTTCGACATTGAAGTGAACAAGTTGACGTCACCCAAGTTGTTAAGAGTAACGTTGGAATTGTTAAACCAACAACTCGGACGTATGCTGACGTCATACGTCGAACTTGTTGAAAGTTAACAACTTCGGACGTTGCTTTAATGTCGAAGTTGTTAATCTAACAACTTCGACGTTCACGTCAACAAGTTGACGTCACCCAAGTTGTTAAGAGTAACGTAGGAATTGTTAAACCAACAACTCGGACTTATGCTGACGGTCGGAGTTGTTGAAAGTTAACAACTTCAGACGTTGCTTTAATGTCGAAGTTGTTAATCTAACAACTTCGACGTTGAAGTGAACAAGTTGACGTCACCCGGGTTGTTAAGAGTAACGTTGGAATTGTTAAACCAACAACTCAGACGTATGCTGACGTCATACGTCAAAGTTGTTGAAAGTTAACAACTTCGGACGCTGCTTTAACGTCGAATTTGTTAATCTAACAACTTCGACGTTGAAGTGAACAAGTTGACGTCACCCAAGTTGTTAGGAGTAACATTGGAATTGTTAAACCAACAACTCGGAGTTGTTGAAAGTTAACAACTTCGGACGTTGCTTTAACGTCGAAGTTGTTAATCTAACAACTTCACGTTCATGTCAACAAGTTGACGTCACCCAAGTTGTTAGGAGTAACGTTGGAATTGTTAAACCAACAACTCGGACGTATGCTGACGTCATACGTCCAAGTTGTTGAAAGTTAATAACTTCGGACGTTGCTTTAACATCGAAGTTGTTAATCTAACAACTTCGACGTTCATGTCAATAAGTTGACGTCACCCAAGTTGTTAAGAGTAACGTTGGAATTGTTAAACCAACAACTCGGACGTATGTTGACGTCATACATCGGAGTTGTTGAAAGTTAACAACTTCGGACGTTGCTTTAACGTCGAAGTTGTTAATCGTTGAAGTGAACAAGTTGACGTTACCCAAGTTGTTAAGAGTAACGTTGGAATTGTTAAACCAACAACTCAGACGTATGCTGACGTTATATGTCCAAGTTGTTGAAAGTTAACAACTTCGGACGTTGCTTTAACGTTGAAGTTGTTAATCTAACAACTTCGACATTGAAGTGAACAAGTTGACGTCACCCAAGTTGTTAAGAGTAACGTTAGAATTGTTAAACCACAACTCGGACGTATGCTGACGTCATACGTCGAAGTTGTTGAAAGTTAACAACTTCAGACGTTGCTTTAACGTCGAAGTTGTTAATCTAACAACTTCGACATTGAAGTGAACAAGTTGACGTCACTCAAGTTGTTATGAGTAACGTTGGAATTGTTAAACCAACAACTCGGACGTATGCTGACGTCATACGTCCAAGTTGTTGAAAGTTAACAACTTCGGACGTTGCTTTAACGTCGAAGTTGTTAATCTAACAACTTCGACGTTGAAGTGAACAAGTTGACGTCACCCAAGTTGTTAAGAGTAACGTTGGAATTGTTAAACCAACAACTCGGACGTATGCTGATGTCATACGTCGAAGTTGTTGAAAGTTAACAACTTCGGACGTTGCTTTAACGTCGAAGTTGTTAATCTAACAACTTCGATGTTGAAGTGAACAAGTTAACGTCACCCAAGTTGTTAGGAGTAACGTTGGAATTGTTAAACCAACAACTCGAACGTATGCTGATGTCATACGTCGGAGTTGTTGAAAGTTAACAACTTCGGACGTTGCTTTAACGTCGATGTTGTTATTCTAACAACTTCGACGTTAAAGTGACCTGGTTGACGTCACCCAAATTGTTAGGAGTAATGTTGGAATTGTTAAACCAACAACTTGGACGTATGATAACGTCATACGTCCGAAGTTGTTGAAAGTTAACAATTTCGGACGTTGCCTTAATGTCGCAGTTGTTAATATAACAACTTTGACGTTCTTGTTAACTAGTTGACGTTTTTGCACTTGTTAACTACAACGTTGAAGTTGTTATATCAACAACTTTCACGTTAAAGTTCTTTTTTAACAATAAAAAAATATTAAACTAATATAATATTTATATTATATTATATTTTTTATATTATTTTAATTATAATGTTAAATATATATTTTTTATTATAATCTAATAAATTATTATATTTATATATTATTTTATTGTTAAAATATTATTTTAATAATTTTTATTATAATATTAATTTTTAAAATTTGCAACAACCGGTTGAAACCGGTTGCTACAAGTTTCAAAATTTTGCTTTTGGCTGCCAGCTGGCAGCCAAATCTGTTTGTATGGTACAAACAACAAAATTGTTTGTACCATAGCCATTCCCATGTAGATATTGTCTCGTTTGATTTATTTGACCTTGAAGGGGCCAAAAGCCATATCTGAAAAAAAAAAAAAAATTGTAGATGCTTGTTAATGCAAAGCTATACTTAATTATATTTCCTGGTCCTAGTCTAAGATCCAACCTGCTTGGGTGGATTCTCAAAATGCACACCGGATTGAGAAGTTTCTATAACAAAAGTGACCAGCAGGAGAAGCTTGATGTTCGCTACAAAGTTGGATATTGGCACTCTGTAGAATTCGCCATCTAAAAACAAGTGAAAACGAAATCGTTATAAGACTATATGTGGAGATTATATACATGACAATCATAATTAATGTTGGAAGCATAAAAAAATGATACCATAGATAGCATATTTTCCAGACACTCTTTCCAGGAAGATCAAATCAGGGCGTTTGTTTTGTGGGTCAATGTGGAAAAACTCCGCGATATCCGCCCTAGTTGTCTGATAGAAGTTGATATTTTTACCATGTAGTTCTTGTACAGCAGCAAGTTCTCTAGTCTCTCCCTCCTGTCAATTGTTTGGAGGATCAATGAAGTTACGAACAATGTGATTTGAGATCCTTAGTAATTCTAGGGTGCAGATTTTAATCCGTATACACTCATATCTTTAGTGAATTCTGTTAATTGATTATTTGTACAAAGAATTCATTAAAATAAATAATCCATATATAAGAATTTGCCAAAGATTCTTACATACTAGTGCATTATTCCTATAACAAAGGTCTCAGTTTTGAAACATAAGATGTCGGTAATTTTCTCTTAATTTAATTCATCTCCTCCCACCATAATAATGATAATAATAATATAAAGAGCCTCAACTTTGTAGGTAAACATGGTAAATCTTTATTTGATAACAAAATTTGTCAATATAACTCAGATTCTAACGGTGATTAAATACCTGCAAATCGTCAACAAACCCCAAAATTAATTGAGTTTCAGCATTGAATATTCGTTCAGCATCTTCCATTGTTGTTATGCTGTAAATACCATGAGTAATTATCCTTTTCACCCAATCTATTATGTCAACCCTGCAGTTTGAAGAACCATGTGTTTGTTAGCAATTGCATGCTTTATACAGGCCCTGATATGCAAGGAAATAAGAGAACTATTCCACTAATAACCTAAAACTTTGTACAAGCAATATAAATATATATATTTGAAACATGTACAAGCAATATTTGTTAAGAATATTGAATGGGTAAATTAAATCATATAAAATTTTATTTCACATAATATTATTTAAATGGCCTAAGGTATGTATTCAAAGTAAAAGCCAACAATTTTCTCTTTTTATGAAAAATAAAATTTTTTTGTGTGAATAGTATTTCTGAGTAGATAATAATTTTTAAAAAACGGATCCCAAAAATCATAAATAGTGATTTTTTCGATGAATAATATTTTCATATGAATAGTATCCACGTTAATAGTAATTTTTGGAAAACGGACCTCGCAAATCAAAAGGACCAAAATTAGTATTAATGTTTAAAGAAACTAAAATAGATCGAAAATGTGTTTGTTTGAGTAGATTCTAAGTGAATCGAAGTTTATTGGATGAAAATGCTCTTTTTAGAGAATAGTGGGTATTAATGGTTTAACACCAATTTGAAATTTTTTTAAAAGCAAGCAATTGAAAGGTCTTATATCTAATTAGAGTAATACATAGTTGATTTGATGATTGAATAACCATAAAATATTTTTGGAATTTATTTAGGCATGAATGTGAATTAAATACATTAAATGGCAAAATGAACTTTTTAACATGAAAATATTAATTAGTAGAAATATGATCCATATTAAGGACCAATCATATATTTCCTTAAGGGTAAAGTTTAATTATTTTAATGATGAGTGGATTGGTGAGTCATTAAAGAGAACAAATCAAGATATGACATATGTAAAAGTTGAGTTTTATAATTAAATGATGGTCAAGGGGCATTTTGGTCTTTTAGCACTATCAAAAGAGGATATAAATAAGTTGTCCCAGCAGAAAACAAACCAGATTTCAGCCCGTATATTGTGCAATTCAGTAGAGCAAGGAAGAAGAAGAAGAAAGTGAGTTGTCATGAGTTATTCCAAGTGATCTAGGTGAGATTCTTCACCATCTCTTCCTCTTGTCTTCATTAAAAGCATTCAAAAAGTGTGAAGAGATAAATTTGAGTAAGAAAAAGTGAAAAAATAAGTATATCAAGTTAGGTTTTATGAGTTTTTATGAGTTTTTGGTTTGGTTTTCCAGTTTGATTTATTAATTGAACTTTTGGCATGGATACAAGTAGGATTCAAGCCTAAATAAGTCTTGGAATTGATGGAAAAACAATATCAATGAAATTAGTATGCATGAAAATTTGGCCAAGGTGAGATTTTTAAGTATAAATGCATCAATTTAATGTTAATGCAAGGAATTTGATTTAAGGTATTAGAGAAGTGGTTTGATGGCATGAGAGCAAAATGAAATTCATGGTAGGTCAATGATGCAAGTTTAGGCCAAGGCTAGGGTTTGATGAATACATGTTGATTTTATTGTTTTAAGGTTTTGTTTAAGGTTTTGCATGATTCTAAGTTAGTTTGTATCAAGAAAATGAAAAGAAAAAAAGTTTGGATTAGATTTTTATATAATTCAACCAAGTGTGTATTTCTTAGTTCAATTTATGTTTTGGTGATTTTGAGGGGTTCTAATGCTTATTTATATGTGTTTAATTTGATTGGAACCAAGAAAACTGAAAGAAAAATTCATGAGTAAATATGTACATCGCATTTGGCTAAATGGTATTTTTGTATTTTAAGTTGTACTTGTAAGTTATTCATGTAATTAGGGATTAATATGTATGAATCCAAGTTAAATTAAATTAAGAAAATGAAGAGAAAAAACATGAAAATTGGATGTGTATATTCAGCCAAGCTTGAAAAGTTTAGTATGCATGTGAGTTTTAAGTTGTTTGAATGAATTAGGATGGATTGAAGTGCATTTATGATGATTGATGCAGGAAAAAAATGAAAATCTAAAGAATTATTCATATGTATAAAGTTGTGTGGATTCGACCATGATGGCAAGGATGTGTTTTTTTTTTGGTGTATTGATAAACTAGAACATAATTATTAGGTGATATTTAAGTAAATTGTGTAAATGGAAATCAATAAAAGCATCGATAAGTTAATTGGTGCACTATTTGGCCAATGTGCACCTAACTTAGTAAGTTGTGTTTATGATTTGATTTGCATTTCTAGTAAGTAAAGTTCATAAATTATGCATAAAGGAAACAAGTAAAGTGAAAAGGAAGTTAGGAAATACATCAAGGTATTTTAGGCCAAGATTGGTTATGTATGGTTTCAGTTGAAAGTTTAAGCAATGGTGATTGAATTCTAAGTTATGGATGAAATGTAGGTTTAAGGCAAGCAAGCAGACAAGAAAGGAGTCCATGAAGGGATTCTCTTCAAGGATTGGAAAAACAATGAGTAAGTGTAAATATATTTTAAGAATGCTAAATACATTTCTAGCATATTTTAAAGATTTTTTTTTTTTTTTTTCATATTGCCAATGTGATTTTTGAAATTGAAAATGAGTTTACATTAAATATGTTAGTTCTTGAATACTTTTATGTATCAATTTAAAAGGAAATGTTTTATGCATGAAAGTTTGAAAAAATGGAGCTTTATGTTTTAGTAAGATTTTTAAGTAATATATTTTTATACTTTCATGCTTAAAGAATTAAATAATCAATTTTAGAATTTGTATGAAAAATTTCAAAGGCCAATGGCTTACCTAAATTTATAGAAAAGTTTCAAACCCGACTGATATACCCTATATGTGTATGACAAGTGTTGGGAGGGTGCGTCACTAACATTGGGGGGATTGAGTCAAGTTAGTTATGTCGCCCTCTACACGTGTGGGGTATTATCATGCTCTACGTATGTGATGTAGAATTCTACTGCGTAGTAATTGAAATGTCTTTGTAGTTATTAGGCTAGTTGACACGTGACATCATATTGTACCGCACTAGGATAGTCGACATGTGATATAAGTTTCTTTGAGTTTCCATTGGTATGGTTTTAGAAAGAAAAACGTATTTCTAGATGTGAGATTTAGAAAGATAATATTTTTAAACGCATCTTGAAAGTTTATAGAATATTTTAGCCTTTTATGACTTTAAGCCATAATGAATTTTCAAGGATATAAGTTTTATATGTTTTCAATATGATTTTATTAATTTTAAATACAAGATTATAGATACGATATGATGTTTAAATGCTTGTGTTATGATGAATTTTCATGATACGAGATTATATATTCTTCTTCATGATTTATATTATTTTATAATCCCGATACTAGAGACTTACAACTTTGATAATATTTAAGAAACTAGACTTATAAATGTTTTGGGAGGATTTTATAAAAGAAATGATTATTTTGTATAAAGTTTAATGCCACTCATTGAGTTCTTTTAGCTTACACTCCTTGTTTTATGTTTTATGAAAAATCTCCTCAAAAGCATAATCAAATGTTCAAGGTATCAGATCTCCTCTACAAGGATAGGTGGGCACACCCGATGGATGCGAATTAAGAAAGCATGTGTATATATATTTTTGATAAGTGCAAAATTCACACTGTATGTCATGTACTTTAAATATTCTTGATTTTATGCATGAATATGCTTTGAAAAATTCAAAGTGTTTTATGTTGTTGATTTGCGTTTGGAAATATATATGTTTGGGTCGTCGAAATTTTCAAGAAAAATTTGTAACCATGATTTCTAAAGTGTATAAGAAAAAAAAAGTTTTGATTAAGTTCTACGACTTTACTCCTCAGAGTTCCTTTAGAGTCACCTGTAAAATGACTGCAAGGGTTCCATTGAAGTATCGGGAAGGTTCCTCTTGGATTCAAAAAAGGGAAGTCTGGGAAGGATACTTTCAGTATTTCTATCAGAGCTATGGTTAGGGTTTTTGAAAGATGTTTGAAAGATTTGAAATGTTTTCATAGTATGAGCCACTTTTGAAAATATTTAAGTATTTTCTTCGAAAATACATGATATTGTTTTTATGCATCATTGAGATCGTCCCCATTACGAGAAGAGCATCCTTTGAAGCACCTCCACCGGAGGATGAATAAGTAGACAAGTAAGTTAATGTCCCCATAAGGTTGGTTCCTAGGCAGTAATGAGGATGTTTTTGCAATTATAAGATGTCCTGAAGATTTTTTAAGAGAATAATTTAAGTGAATAATTTTCTTTTTTTTTTTATATTTAATATGATTGAGATATTTAGGTACTCAAATATATGTTTCTTATCGACTAACATAGTTTGAAGATAGTGGGTTGAATATGGTATATTGGTAGAACCTAATTTATTGGTTCTTTTGCAAAGACAAATATATTGTGATGACTTGATGGTTATATGATTTGACTGTATGAAAAGTATAATGTTTACTTGATGACATTAATTAGTGATGAATATATTGACTTGATTGGTGAATAATTCTAGAAATTGTAGTTATTCATTATGTATGAATGGTTTACAATTTAAGAATTGATATGATTATGTTGTGATTAAGTTTTGAGGTACTTTGAATGATTTAATACATAAGTGAAAATAATAGTTAAGTGCTGAAGTACTTTAGTGTTATTAAGTTTGATTATTTCCTGGCTCAAATTGTAGAACTTGAGGATGTTGATATTTTCAATTATAGAAGTCTAGGTAATTTAGTGAAAGGAATGATATATAAGCAAGAATGATTTTATGTTCTTAATCCTTGGTGTTTATATAATTTGAGGATTGATGATAGGATAGAGGAGATTGAATTGTGATTTAATCTTTTATCATCGAATAATGGTCGAATTTAAGGATTTAAATCTTCGTCGTATGTAGGTTTGATGATGAAAGGGTAATCACATATAACCCTTTATTTTAAGTTTTGATTTTGGAATCCATTTGCAATTTTAAGGAAATTTATGAGTTCATACGAGATTGAGATCTAGTTATAATACTGATGAATTTTAATCTAGTATTAGTGGTTAAAAGTATTTTTGGTAGAAACCTATTGCTATTGGTGATGAATATGATATAGATAATTATTTGTGCTGGTGTTAGTACGTTGGTGGTAACTAATGAATATTCATTGCTCAAGGTTCTTTGTGGGATAATTTTATTATTATTTTATAATTATTCGGGTGAAAAGAGTGGTAGAATTTTAAGAAAATTTTGATGAAGAATTTTTAATTCATTATGCAGAATTATCAAATTAAAAGAGGTGATAATATGAGTAATTATTAGTCTCTTGTAGCGAATTGAGACTAAAGTAGTTTTCAATAAAGATTGTTATCGATATATTTGAATTTGGAATTGTTATTTGTTGATATTTAGGATTTAGAGTTTTGGATTATGATATGGATTATAGATGATGTCTTTGAATATTTATAACTTAGAGTTTTAGATAATTAAAATTTTGTAATGTAGAATATGGTTCATAATAATTCTTACGACATGTGGAAAATTGTATATTTATTTTGTGGTGTTACTAAAGGTGAAGAGTATATCTGTTGAATATCAGAGCTACGCAGCGGAAGTGTGGTGTTATATATTCTAATTGAGAAACTTTATAATTACTAGACTTATAATTGAGTATAGAATAGCAGACTTTAATTTTGAGACAATTGAATGAGATTTATATAAAAGAGATATAGCATTGGTGTCATAAGTTATGATTTTGAATGATTTGGGAGAATGAAGCAAAAATCATCAAATAATTGACTGTTGGAATGAGAAGTGTATCAAGTGAAGATGATGCGCAAATTTCGAGGATGAAATTTTTATAAAGAGAGATGAATTATAAACTCTAGAATTTTCTCTTTTTATGAGAAATAAAATTTTTTCGTGCGAATAGTATTTTCGTGTAAATAGTATCTCCGAGTAAATAGTGATTTTTGGGAAACAAAACTCGAAAATCATGAATAATACTTCCGTGTGAATAGTATTCACATGAATAGTAATTTTCAAAAAATGGATCTCACAAAGCAAAAAGACCAAAATTAGTATTACTGTTTAAAGAAACTAAAATGGATCGAAAATGAGTCCATTTGAGTAGGTTCTAATTGAAACAAAGTTTATTGGACGAAAATACCTTTTTTAAAGAATAATGTGTATTAATGGTTTTACACCCATTTGAAATTTTTTTAAAAGCATGCAATTGAGAGGTCTTATATCTAATTAGAAGATTACATAGTCAATTTAATGATTGGATGACTACGAAATATTTTTGAAATTTATTTATGCATGAATGTGAATTAAATACATCAATGGGCAAAATAGATTTTTTGACATGAAAATATTAATTAGTAGAAGTATGATTCATATTAAGGACCAATCATATGTTTCCTTAAGGGTTAAGTTTAGCTATTTTAATGATAAGTGGATTGGTGAGTCATTAAAAAGAGCAAATCAATATGTGACACATGTAAAAGTTGAGTTTTGCAATTAAATGATGGTTAAGGGGCATTTTGGCCTTTTAGCACTATCAAAGGGGGGTATAAATAGGCTGTCCTAGTAGAAAACAAACCAGATTTCAGCCTCTATATTGTGCAGTTCGATAGAACAAGGAAGAAGAAGAAGAAAAAAGTGAGCTACCATTAGTAATTACAAATTATCTAGGTGAGATTCTTCATCATTGCTGTAACCCCCTATAGTCGATTTTACGTTTCCTAGCTTTAGAAACTAAGTTACCGAATAAAAAAGGGCAAAACGGTTATTAATGAATAAGAAATATAAATGGATGGCAAAGTTGTAAAACTCTATTTAAGTGAATTTACTAAGTTAATTAGAATTGAAATGGTAAAAAGGACTTAAAAACCATAAATGTTATTAGTAAATAACATCACTAAGGGCAATTTTGTAAATCCAACAAGTCAAGAAAAGATATGGTGATCATTTAGCAAAAGATGGCTGTATAAATACAACACTGAGTCAATTTTTCATTCAAAAAGAAGAAGTAGCCGTGAATGCAACAAAAATAGAAGAGAGGAAATTGAGAGGGAGAGACCAAGTTTGGATGGCAAAAAGAGAGAGTGAAGGAGGGGACTCTTCCATCAACTTTTCAAGCTTTAAATTATAACTCTAAGGTGTTTTCAAGTTAAACCAACAATCCTAAGCAAGAGCTCAGGTGAGATATCATCCTCTTTCCCAACTTTGATGGTAGTTAGATGTATGGATATGTTGATGTTTGGGTTGTTGTTTTGTTGAGTTGTTAATGGGATTCTAATTCCAATCAAGCTTTTATTCATAAATAACTAAAAAGAGAAGTGGTTTTTGATTAAAACCATACAAGAGATAGAAGTTAATATGTATATGAGGGAAACCCTAAGCGTATAGTTATGCATGAATCAAGTGAATTAATAGCATATAAGGTGTTTGGTAAATTGATTGAGAGAAAATAGCTTGAGAAACTAAAAGAAGTGAAATTGTTATGAGTGTTAGGGTGACTCGATCAAGAGGGCTGGTGTGTGTTACCCTTATGTTTTGATGTGTAATGCCCTTCGCCCGATTTTCGTTACGGTTGGAAATCCGGAACGGAGAACGTTACTTACCTGATAAAACCGTTTCTATTACTTTTGAAAAACTATTATCATTCTAAAACTCTTTACCAATAGAGAATTTTTTTTTTTTTAAACATAAATCCGGCAGAGTTTCCTCTGTTTTTTCTGAAATCTCAAAATCCGTTTCTTGTAATTGAAACTCTAACATTTCTAAAACATCAATTTCTAAACTCCCATTCGGATCTCCTGTCCATTTCCAAAACATTTTATTACTCAAATATATCATAAACATTTATATGCATACATAACCAAAGGTAAGCTTTTAAGAAATATAGATATGCTTTTATACAGAACTTTGTTATAATTAAGTGGAAAACAATAATTTACACAAATATACATGTATCCCAAAAATGCATGATCATATGCAATATATCTATATATCTACCAAAGGCGTAGAGTGGATGGTGACTATCTGAGCCTTCGCGTACAAGTTATTTCCTTTGTCTGAAGATGGAGTCAAAAGATTCAACCTACGCGCGGTAAACCAACGCTCTAAGCATAATTGTTTAATAGGTATACACATAATCTAATTTCTCAATTTCAAATATAATTTCATTCGTAACTAAAAGTATTCTAACTTTAACATTCATATATATATATATATATACTTTGCATAAAAATACTTAAACATATAGTTCACAATTTTTCGAGTTCAATATTTTTCAAAGCATTGAACATTTTCATTTCACATAAACATTTTCATTTAATTGCTTATAACGTTTTTCAGTGCTCTTAGTAAACATATATATTTGATACTCATGTATTGGTATATGGGTTTCCGGCATCGGACACGCGATGGTTACCCGTCGGAATAACGGTCGACCCCGGCATCGGCCGCTCGGTGATTATCCACCGGGTCGTATATCATAACACATAATCGTTCAGGATCGGACACGTGGTGCCTCTCATAATCCATAACGAATCAATTTAGTGTATGTAAATAAATGCTGCATCTGCTATGACAGGACCCGAATCAGACCTTCTCTAAGCTCTTGTCTGGAGGATCCTGCCGGGCACTTCAACGGACTTCCCTCACCTGACTTGTCTGATTTAGGGAATCCGAGAAGCGAACCCTCAAAATACTTTGCCGATTTACTCGTTTTAACTTTAAAACTTCTTTGCTTTTTAAAATAGTTGGGATTGGTGGAAATTTTTCGCGTTTCCTCAAAACAATTTTTATAAAAATTTTGACAGCACAACTGCTGTAATTTGAACATTTCCAAAATCAACCTGCATAAGAAATACACTTCGAACTATTTTGATCACCGTCCAACTTCTTTCAATCTCAAACATGCATTTTTCATTCATTTCACAAACATGCAATTCTTTTACAAACATAATTCACATATGTAATTAACATATAACAACTCATACTTATATGAAATATGTGTCTTGTGCAATATGTGCATATCAAGTGTAATGGTTTATTTATATATACATATCAAAATATGATTTATAATCCGTCAAGTATCTCATGTCAACACATAATTATTTGATTCAATATATACACATGTACACAATGTCAAAATACATTAACATCCATATATTTCGTCTTATTATTTCCCCCACCTAAAGTTAATCAAAATAATGTCTTTGATGCAAGAGCGTCCGTGCCAACATCCACTAAAGTATACAAGTTACACAAAACAAAGAGAGGTTAGGCAATATATATATAAAGGTATAACTCCGCATAGACATTACTTAGAAAATAATCGATTTTTTTTTTTTTTCTTTTTGAAAACCATTTCTCATAGGACAACCATGTGCAAAGCCACTACGCACGGAATTTGCTACATCGCGATGTAAGGTGAACTTTCTCAACTCTAGGTAACCACAACACGGAATTTTCTACATCGCCGTTGTAGTGCCAATAACTTATACTTTACGCAACTACATACGGAATTTTCTACATCGCATATTGTAGTGCAATTTACTCCTCACTTGCAATTAGATACGAAATTTTCTACATCGTATCACATTGCTATCAACCTTGACAATTACGAGCGAAATTTTCTACATCGCCGCGTAGTGCCAAGATGCTAATATCACAACATGCACATGGGTCTTAATTCAACTTTACTTTGCTTTACTTTTAAACCTTTTTGCAACTTACTTTCACCTTCGAATCTCATTTCTAGATTCTAGGCATAACTCATTACTCAACATAAAACTTATGATTTTGGAAAACCATTTTGCAAGACTCTTTGAAACAATATTTTTTATCATTGCCATATAAATGGAAATCAACTAGATGTAAGTGAAGTGAAGGACACTTACCTCGATCCCAACGCTCTCAATGCCTCAACGAGCCTCTCGCGTCTCGTCCGCGTGCTCGTCACCTTATCTATGCTTAGGGTTTGATGTTTTGGCTTGGGATCAACTAGAACAATTGTTTGGAAGCTTGAAAATTGGTTGAAAATATCACTTGTTCTTCTCCCCTTCTAATTGCCTTCCATCTCATGCTCTCCCTCTCAACTCTCTCTTCTATTTTTGTGTCTCACGGCTACTTCTTTTTTTATCAAAAAGTGACTTAGTGTTGTATTATATGGCCACCTTTTTGCTAAATGACCACCATATCCTCTATTGACTTGTTGGATTTACAAAATTGCCCTTAGTTATGTTATTTACTAATAAAAGTCAATGACCATTTGTCTCATTTTTCATATAATTGAATTATTAACTTACTAAACTAAAGTTTTACAATCTTGCCATCCATTTATATTATATATATCATTTTTATTTACTAAATGACCATTTTGCCATTTTTATTCGATAACTTAGTTTCTAAGGCTAGGAAACATAAAATAGAATATAGCGGTTTACAATTTTGCCTTTTTATTGTGGGGCCCCCTCTCAGGGCAGAGCACTACCTACCGGCCTCGGTCAGTCCCACTCACTAGGTACTGTCCCCGGGCCCCTGGGGTTTTGCTTCGCCTCCCACACCACTCGAACCCACAACCTGAGCCCCTAGAGTTAAATGGATTCTTAGAGTAAGGTGTGTACCAATTGAGCTAGTTAGCTCAATTGGTACACACCTTACTCTAAGAATCCATTTAACTCTAGGGGCTCAGGTTGTGGGTTCGAGTAGCTCAATTGGTACACACCTTATTCTAAGAATCCATTTAACTCTAGGGGCTCAGGTTGTAGGTTCGAGTGGTGTGGGAAGCGAAGCAAAACCCCAGGGGCCCGGGGACAGTACCTAGTGAGTGGGGCCGACCGAGGCCGGTAGGTAGTGCTCTGCCCTGAGAGGGGGTCCCATATGCTAAGTTCCCTATTGACATGTCAATTACCAATTTCCATTTATCGATATATAAGTTTACAAGGGCTATTTATAACATAACATTTAATTCAAATTTACAATTTTGGTTTTTGTACCAAGTTTTTCATAACCAATCAATTTCGCGTTTCATTTCAAGAAAAGTCAATACGTTTGTAAATGCATTATATTGAAATGATATAACAATCTTATTTAACAAATTCATTTCAAAATGAAAACACTTTTGAATAAAATTAAAGATAATGTGTATACCAACCTCAAACGGATTCGATCTTTGAATCGAATACTCCCTTACGCTTTACCCTTATTCTCTTATCGAGAATCCGGTTCGCTAGGTTCTCTTTGATCTTTCATTAAAACAATCATAGCAAAAGTTTGCTTACATATGCTACTAATATATCTTAATGCACTATAACTATATGTTTTCCTATAACGTATCTTAAACATTTTCGTTTGATATCAATTCGAAACAGCTTACAATATCCTTTTTATGATTGTCTTTCCCGTATTGAAAATAACCTCAAAACAGCATATTCATATAGCTTATGACAGCCTAAAAATCAATACGAAAACAGCATTCATATAACTCAAAACAGCACGTAAAACGTTTCTAAAAACAGCATGTTATACTGCACTTTGACAGCTTATGTCTAGCACGTTTACAGCTCATATAATCACACCTTAACAACTTATTTAACTGTACGAAAACTGTCCTTTAACAATTCAAAAACAGTCCTTAAACATGCCAAAAACTACACACAATTTCCATGAGAACTGCATGTCCCAAAACAGCCCATAAATTGTCACATCGTCTTTTACTTACGCGAATTAACTCTAATAAACCATCATGAAATCTCTCAGTCATTTTCGTTATAGATATTCATTTGAATCACATTCAAATATCGTTTAATATCATGACATTTTAATCACAATTCATTCGGCACTAAATCACAAACTAATGCCTTTCGAAAACACGGAAAACTCGATCGAAACACTTGAAAACAATATAATGATATTCAAATAACTCTTCAATACTCTAAAAACACATCGATGCGAATCATTTTTCATGCCGGCAATTCTGAAATGAAAAGCAAAACATAACAGCCTATACTATCCAAACATAATAGCCCCTAAACGGATTTCGCAACGCACTTTCAATATCAAAATCCATTCGCAAACATATCGAATCAATATCGAATGAACCTCCGCACTAACGAGGTTCTAAATCCTATATCCCAATCATGTCATCATCAATTTAATCCACAACTAAATCATAAATATTTCCATTGCAAACGAAGTCCATAAATTCGGACTTACCTCTCTGAAATCCATTCGAAAGCTTTGAAACTTTAAGGGACTCCCGCGAATGGGCTGCCTATCGATTCTCCTATTCGCGAACTTCCTTAAATCTAAACGAACAAGATCAACTCTTACAAATTAATCGAAACATGATAACAAGACCAATAGGGCAGCAACTTACCTTGGCTTGAGTTGTTTTTTTTATTTCGAAACAGCTCTCGGATGATCGCGACAACAATTGACATTTCTCAGAAACTTACGGCAGCAGCAACCTATTCTATCTACATGCACAAGCTGATGCTGCTCCAAGAAAATCCTCAAACCTCCAATAGATTTACAGCTGCTGTTTGAAGACCCAAAACAGCACTCAAATTTTATATAAAGTTGTCAGATTTCACGCCCAAAATAGATTCAAGAAAACTTACCAATTAGCTGAACTTGAATCAGCTCTCAACTTCAGCACCGAGTAGCCCTCTCACGGCTTGAATGATGCTTGACCGAGTGCCTCATAATCTTTACTTCTGGTCTGCACTTGAGTTGCACGGATAGTTCTTCTGTTCTCTCTACTCCATGGCTGCACATCACACTCATAATTTCACAGATTTTTGCACATCTCACCTGCACAAGATAGCTCTCGGCAGCAACTTCTTTTTTCCCAGCAAGCTGTCTTCTCTTCAAGTCTGAAATGGTGTTCGGTCTGACTTGACAGCTGCTCAGCAGCAGCTACATCAACGGTGACAGCTCACAATTGCAGCACTCGGTTCACGACGACGGCAACAACTTCAACAGCAGAGGCGATAGTAGCTGGTGCACGACAATGGCAGCGACAGCAGCTTCTCTTGCCAACAGCCCTTTACGCCAGCAGCTTCACAAGTTGGAAGCAGTGCACGACTTCAGCTCTTCAGCTTATGGCAGTAAGGCAGCACCTGGTTAGAGTCCACAAGCTGCATTATCACACCAACCAGACCACGGCAGCACTCCACAATAGCGACAGCAAGTTCATGATGGCAGCAGCTCACTCTCTCTTGCTTGCATGCGCGATCTGTAGCTATCAGATTTGTCCTGGATGGTTCAGATGCTACATGCAACTGCTGGATTTGCAGAATTCCTCTCTGATCTGGTCTCGGTTCTGCTCTCTCTTACGATCTCTCTATCCAAAGGTTTCAGCTCACACTTCTTCTAGCTTTTACATGAGTTGGTTGCACATCCAAACAGCTCCTCAAGTCTTCACGAGCTACACTTCCCATTCTCTCACATACAACTCTCGCTCACTCTCTCAATTCTCTCTATCTCAAGGTTTTCGGGTCTTCAAGACAAATGAAGACTGAATGGATATATTTGACTTCCATTTTCGATTTGTCTCTTGAAGAATATATGCTGGCCGAATGCAATTGGGTCTCCTATTTTTAATTTTTATTTCATTTCATTTAATTACCTTCATGACACGTGTCATTGATTTTTATTGCATGCATGCCATGTGTCCCTCATAGCCCACTTATTCTATTAATTCTCCCATGCTATCAACTCTCGCTTTATGATTTCACTTTTCGCTCGGATTCGCTTCGGGTTCGCATGGAAATCTAATAAAAATCCAAATCCACATACGAAAATTTTATTAGGTTCCGAATAAATATTTAAATCCAAATGCTGTATTATTTTACGAGATTGAATTAAATAATTATCCCCGAACCCGTCTGGAGAATTTATAAAAATTCAATTACTCATCCGGATCCGAACGAATAATTATTTACATCATCCCTTAATATATAATCAATATTTAATAAATTATATAGACACCAAAATAACATGTTACATGATGTATCTAAGCTCTAAATAATACGTGATTGATGCTAGAAAAACATGTAGAAGTGATAGAAATTCAAAGAGAGAAGCATAGAGCTAAATTGAAAATCCTGAGCTTGATAAAGGGATTGATAAGACATGACTTATTCTAGCTTATTTGGGATTTTTTTTTTATACCTCAAAACATGCCTCAAGAACATAGCAAACCATAGAAATTGAAACAGAATCATTTCGATAAAAATTGACGAAGTTATGGCCAAAATAATGCGCGTGGAAAGTTGTAACATGAAATAAGGATGTAAATGCATTATTCGATGCCCGAAATGAATGTATTCGGTCAAAATTAGATAAAAGAACCTTAGATATGTAAGAAATAAAGTCGTCGCATATAGGATACCATAAGTGTGTATCAAAAGTGCCCGAACAAGGGTATTTTTCTTAGATTTGACATAGCAAACGATGAAATTTTTTGATTAAATTTTATAGCTAACTAGAATGTGAGATAAGAGAATTGTAGGAAAAATAACAAAAGAAAACGGAGCCCCGAGCAGGGCTGTGCGATACATTCTGGTTTGGGGTATCAAAGAGGCGTAAATTTTCGATTTTTCGTTCCGGACCTTCAAAAATTATATATACCATATGAGAATGATCCTAGGGGTCTAAAAGTAAGACTTTTATAAAGAAATCGGAATTAGAGAGTCTCGGTTGAGTTAAAATAGAGTCAAAAAAATTATAGCGTAATGGGTTTTCAATAAGTTGATTTATATTGAAAACTCTATTGTTAAGTTTTAAGTTGTGTATTTGAGTAAAATATAATGAGAAATTGATGTGTAGGTAACGAGTAGACGAGCGAGGCACGAGAGGCTCGTTGAGATTATTGAGTTGATATTACGCGGATTGAGGTAAGTGTACTTCACTTACATTATTTCGATTTCCATTTACATTATAATGTATTTTGTTTAAAGGTATTACAAAATGATTTTTTAAATTATAAGTTTGGCATTGAGTGAAAGTTGTGTCTCGAATCAAGAAATGAGATTCGAAGACAAAAATTATTTTCAAAAAGTTTAAAGTAAAGTTTGAGTTAAAAATCATGTGTATACTGTAGTATCAGATTTTTGACACTACGCAGCAAAGTAGAAAATTTCACTCGTAGTTGTCGAGATTTATGGTTACTTGCAATAGGTTACGATGTAGAAAATTTCGTATCTAGTTGCAAGTGATAGTGATAAATTGCACTACAATATGCGATGTAAAAAATTCCGCGTTATAGTTGCTTAGAATATAGTTCATTAGCTCTACAATTGCGATTTAGAAAAATCCGCGTTGTAGTTGCTCAAAGTTGAGATTATTTCACCCTACGTCACGATGTAGTAAATTCTACACATAGTGGTCGAGATACTATAGTAGCTTCACGTTGACATCAGTCGAAAAATCGTCATGTGATGGTTAAAGTACATTAGAGATACACATGGTTGTCTTATAAGAAATGGTTTTCAAAGATCAATATTTTGATGTCTCTTTGAGTTATGCATCAATATAGACTCGTAATTGTTGTATTAGCATGTGACGAACTAACGTTTTACTTTGTTGTGTAGCTTGCTTGTTCTATCCAGTGTTATTGTTTTTGTTGTCGAAAGAGCGACATTCTACTTATAGGTGGGGAACGAGTAGATAAAACATGTGAATGCTAATTATATTTTGATGTTGTTGTACATGCTCTAACAAAAATGATCGTTTGTTGATATATGAATATTCAATATATTGTAAACTCATATTTTGATATATATATATATATATGTATAGTTGTACATTCACACTTGTGACACACTTATCACATGATGCACTTGATATTTATATGTTGTGATGAACATGAATTATACATGAAGAATATAGGTGTAATGTAAATGTATGATTGTGAAATATGATGAGAAATTGTATGTTTGAGTATTTAAAAGAAGTTGGGTGGTGATGAAATTATAGTCGAAGTGCATTTTCTTTATAGGTAAAATTTTGAAATGTTCAATTTACAGCCGTTATGCCATCAAAACTTATATTAAAACTGTTTTCAAAGAAACACAAAAAATTTACACCAACCCAACTATTTTAAAAGAAAATCAAATTTTTAAGTTTGGACGAGTAAATCGGCTAAGAAAATTAACGGTTCGCTTCTTAAGTTTCTTCAATTCGATGAGTCGGGTTCAGGAAGTCCATTGAAATGCCCGGTAGGATTCTCCAGACAAAAGCTTAGAGAAGGTCTGGTTCGGGTACTATCAATCGCTTCCTCTTGTCTTTATTAACAGTTTTCAAAAATATGAAGGAATGAATTTAAGCAAGAAAAAGTGAAGAAATAAGTAAGTTTTCAAGTTAAGTTCTATAGGTTTTCATGAGTTTTTGGTTTGGTTTTCTAGTTTGATTTATTAATTAAACTTTTGGCATGGATACAAGTAGGATTCAAGCTTAAACAAGTCATGGAATCGAGGAGAGAACAAAATCAAGGAAATTAGTATGTATGAAAATTTACCCAAGGTGAGATTTTAAAGTATAAATGCTTCAATTTAATATTTAATGTAATGAATTTGATTTAAGGTATTAGAGAAGTGATTTGATGACATCAAAGCAAAATGAAATTCATGGTAGGTCAATGATGCAAGTTTAGGCCAAGGCTAAGGTTTGATGAATACATGTTGATTTTATTGTTTGAGGTGTTTGTTTAAAGTTTTGCATGATTCTAAGTTAGTTTGTATCAAGAAAATGAAAAAAAAAAAAAAAAAGCTAGGATTAGATTTTTATGTAATTCGGCCAAGTGTGCATTTCTTGGCTCAATTTATGCTTTGATGATTTTGAAGGGTTCTAATGCTTATTTATGTGTTTAATTTGACTGGAACCAAGAAAAATGAAAGGAAAATTCATGAGTAAATATGTACATCACATTCGGCCAAATGGTATTTTTATAGTTTAAGTTGTACTTTTAAGTTATACATGTAATTGGGGATATATGTGCATGTATCCAAGTCAGATTAAATTAAGAAAATGAAGAGAAAAAGCATGAAAATTGGATGTGTATGTTCGGCCAAGCTTGGAAAGTTTGGCATGCATGTGAGTTTTAGGTTGTTTGAATGAATTAGGATGGATTGAATTGCATTTAGGATGACTGATGTATAGAAAAAAAAATCAAATCAAAAGAATTATTCATATGTGTAAAATTTTGTGGATTCGGCCATGTTGGTAAGAATGTGTTTTTTTTTTAGTGTATTGATAAGCTAGAATATAATTATTATGTGACATTTAAGTGAATTGTGTAAATGGAAATCAATAAAGACATTGATAGGTTAATTGGTGCACAATTTGGCCAAAGTGCACCTAACTTAGTAAGTTATGTTTATGATTTGATTTGCATTTCTAGTAAGTGAAGTTCATAAATTATGCATAACGGAAACAAATAAAGTGAAAATGAAGTTAGGAAATACATTAAGACATTTTTAGGCCAAGAGTAGTTGTGTATGGTTTTAGTTGAAAGTTTAAACAATGGTGATTGAATTCTAAGTTATGGATGAAATGTAAGTTTAAGGCATGCAAGGGGACAAGAATGGAGTCCATGAAGGGATTCTCCTCAAGGATTGGAAAAGTAAGGAGTGAGTGTAAATATATTTTATGAATGCTAAATACAATTTTAGCATATTTTCAATCAATGTTTTTTTTTTTATTGCCAATGTGATTTTTGAAATAGAAAATGAGTTTGCATTAAATATGTTAGTTTATGAATATTTTTATGTATCAATTTAAAAGGAAATGTTTTTATGCACGAAAGTGTGAAAAATGAAGCTTTATGCTTTAGTAAGATTTTTAAGTAATGTGTTTTTATACTTTCATGCTTATAGAATTATATGATCAATTTTAGAATTTGTATGGAAAAAGTTTTCATAGGCCAATGACTTATCTAAATTTACAAAAAAGTTTCAAAATCAGCCAACATACCCTATATGTGTATGGCAAGTGTTGGGAGGGCGCGTCACTAACATTGGGGGATTGAGTCGAGTAAGTCATATCGCCCTCTACACGTGTGGGGTATTATTTTGTTTTACGTATGCGATGTAGAATTCTACTGCATAGTAGTGAAGATGTCTTTCTAGTTATCACGTTGTACGATGCTAAGCTAGTCGACACGTGATATCATAGTGTGTGGCGCTAGGATAGTCGACATATGAAATAAGTTTCTTTGGACTTCCATTGGTACGATTTTAGAAAGAAAAGCGTATTTCTAGATGTGAGATTTAGAAAGATAACATTTTCAAATACTTCTTGAAAGTTAATAGAATATTTTAGCCTTTTTATGACTTTATGCCATAATGAATTTTCAAGGTTATAAGTTTTATATGTTTTCAATATGATTTTATGAATTTTAAATGCAAGTCATGATTTATATGATTTTATAAGCAAGATAACATAGACTTACAACTTCGATAATTGTTTAAGAAACTAGATTTATAAATGTTTTGGGAGGATTTTATAAAAGAAGTGATTATTTTGTATAAAATTTTATGCTACTCACTAAGCTCCTTTAACTCAGACTCCTTATTTTATGTTTTATAAAAAACCTCTCCAAGGTAGGATCAAGTGTTCAAGGCATCAGATCTCCTCTGCAAGGATAGGTGGGCACACCCGCCGGATGCAAATTAAGAAAGCATGTGTACATATGTTTCTGATAAGTGTAATTTTGCATTGTATGTCATGTAATTTAAATATTCTTGATTTTATGCATGAATATGCTTTGAAAAATTCAAAGTGTTTTATGTTGTTTATTTGCATTCGGAAACATATATGTTTGGGCTACCGAAATTTTCAAGAAAAATTTGTAACCATGATTTCTAAAGTATATAAGAAAAAAAAAAATTGATTAAGTTCTACGGCTTTGCTTCTCGAAATTCCTTTTCACCTGTAAGATGACTGCAAGGGATTCTATTGGACTGCCGGGAAGATTTCTCTTGGATTCAGAAAAGGAAAGTCTAGGAACAGTTCGTTTATTCAAACATAAGTAAACTTTTTTAATAGGGTGTAATTAAACCAGTTTGCTAGGCCATGTTGACTAGGCCAACTTCCATTTTCATCACCATATTTAATGAAAATATTTATTGGTGGTCCTTCATTGCTCGGCGATGGAGATATCCTGGTGAATCTTCGCTAAATTTTCTTTAATTTTTAATTTTTTTAAATTCACATTTTATTTTCTCTTTTTTATTATTGTTTATCACCATTGTCCATCTTTGAGATGAATAATGAAAATCAATCTTTTTCTTATTTTTATTTTCTCAATTTTATTCTAATTATAATTAAAATAATATTTCAAATAACGAAACCACCCTTGTCTCCGTTAAGTTTGACCAAAATTTGATTGATAATAAGAACCAAATTGATAAGTTTCTAAAATTCTAAGGATAACGAGAGCAAATAATAAATTTGTGTTTAAAAAGTAAATATTTTATTAAAGTATAGAGGAAAAAATGAAATTTGTCTTATAACATAATTATTAATGTGGGTTAAATTAAATATGCAGTCCCAAGATACTTAAATTGAAGTGCAAATAACATAAACCATTTTTTTAATTTTTGGGCGTCGAATTGCCTGGCCCTCCTGGTGTCACTTGTGGTCGAGCATAATCAAGTCTAGCCCAACTTTATTATTTTATTTTATTTTTTTGAGGACGAAAAGGTTCCCTTTTTGTGTAAAGTTGATATCCAATTTTAAAGATCCTTGGAAACAGACAAACCAAGGTATTTCATATTATAATAACATATCTTCTTAATTGATATATTGAAGATAAAGTGTATTTAAAATGTTATATTTCCATAAAATATACTATCATCCTGTTTATCGATTTTTAATTCTAATAGTTGAGTTAACATCCATTTATTTATTTATTTATTTTTAATATCAACTAGGATTGAGATTTCATCAAAAATAATAAATATACACGATCGAGGTTTATTTTTTTCGAAACCTAATGCAATCAAGCATAACATGTATTATTCGAACGATTGCTCTCATAACATTAAGAAATAAAACTTCCATCCATATATATATATACATAATGAAATTAATTTGAATCTAAAAAGAAAAATACACACCCTTTGAGTTAAGAAGGTCATGGTAATTTACTGTTATCATATAAAATCACAAATTTTAATTAATATATTCATGAGCTAAGAGGTAATGTTCGCTTAATTTTATAATATAAAATCATAATTTTAAACTAGTACATTCAATTAAACAATAATACTAGATATTCTGTATTTTGTAACATATTTTGATATTTCAATTGATAAAAGAATATATTTTTCAAATGAAATAAATAATTATTACTGAGTATTTATTATTTATTAATTAATTAATATATATTAATTGGGATTGTATTATTACTCTTCAACCATATTATGTACAATTTTTAAAAAGTTAAATTTGACATTTACGTTAACAAAAACAGCCTCATAAAAAAAATACATTAACAAAAGCAGCAATTTCCCAAAACCTAATTTAAAAAATAAATTAAAAATAAAAAATAAAAAATAAAAAACACATACACACGCAAATGGAAAGCTTACCTTTTGCCGTCAGATTCCTCAAAGTTGAAGTAAGAGAGACGACCACGAGGAAACAATGAACACATAGTCGGATAACGTCCAATGAAGAACCCTGTGGCTGACTCATAAGCATCCACCATCCCGAACACTACCTCATCACCCTTCAGCATCTTAGCTGCCGCCGCATACTCCGGCGCCAGTTTCCGGCAGGTGGGGCAGTTAGAGTCATAGAACAACAGCACCACCCCCCTCTTGTCGTCCATGTAGTCAGTGTAACTCTTCTCAGTCATGGCCACCACGTTTTCATCATCAATAAGTGGCCACGGCTCCTCCTCCACTGTAAGTCCTTGGAGGTTGGTACTGGTAGGAGATTCGGCTTCCTCTTTTTCCATGAATTTGGCAAAAGTGAAACAATTGAGAGTGAAGAGGAGGAGGAGGAGGAGGAGAGGAGTTTTACGAATGGTTAAGGCAAATTCAAAGAAACGGGAAAAAGAGAAGAACATTGTACTGGTATGTGATCAATCATGTTCTATCAACTTTATATATATATTGTTAGCTGGCAGTGGATGCATGTTAACTGTTAAAGGATTATTTATATTTTATTCATTCATTTTAAAGCGCAAAGTTAGGATATGGCAAGGATTTAAATAATAATATTAATGAAACTGTTTTGTATACATAAATATAAATATTCGAGATAAAAAATGGCATTTATATTTTTAACCATTCAAGTACTTATTTGATATATAGTATGTTTAAAAAAAAAAAAAAAAAAACACTTCGAGTTGCTTATTAACCTTTAACACAAACTTTGTTAAAATTTAGTCTTCTCCTTCCATAAATAACATAACCATGGATATAGACATTATTCAAAAGAGTCGAACCACATCAAAGTTTCTCTTGCTTCTTTACTCTTATTCTTACATTTTTATTGTTTTATTTACTCATAATTAATTATTACATTCGTTCATCTATTATTCACACTCAATTCGCATCTATTCTGATGTTGACCGATTTTTGCTGTCAACAAGTTTCATCTTGCAAAAAAAAAGGAGGAAAATTAATTCATTACCATAACAATAATTAGTACTCTCATGATTATGCTTATAATGGTTGAATTTTAGACAAGTCTCAGATCCTAAACGCAACAATAACCCTTTAAAGCAAATTACACACAACATTTTTTTTTCTTTTCTTCAAAGATATTTTCTTTTTAAAGTCCTATGTTTGTATGTGAAGACCCCTTTATCTAGTGTTAGAATTACTTGTTTATATTTGATTTGACCACTAAAACATGGGCAAGATTGAGATCCTCCTTATTATTTAACATAAAACTGTAATTAATATGCTTATATTCAAATCAAAATGTATTTATGACAATTTCATGTTTGAAGTGATCTCCTGTGCATTATAGAGACTTCATGTTTGATGGAATTTCATTTTCCTTTACAGAGACTTGCTGAAGTAAGGAAATATACTAATTTTGGTTGGCTATAGAAGGTTTTCAATTTTTAGAACATTGTATTATCTAGGTAATTTGTGAGCTGATGACGTGTCACAAGTTGTTATACCAATACTGACGAACCTCGTCCTTATACGATAGGCAATCCGTTTGGAAACCCTACAGTGGCGTTTCAATCGAGATCTATTCCGACTGAAAAGTTTCCGTGAAGTTAAGCCCTTTTACTTTTATTGAAAACCTTTTATAACTTTTTAGAAATTTCTTTTAGAAATGGAAGCAAATGGAAACCTTTTCTTTTTAGTGCATGTTTGTAAAATAGACTTATTAAAAATTTTGACAGCACAACGACTATTTCTCTAAATATTCTACCCTGCAAAAATTTATAGAAATTATATACACTTCTATATCAACAAAATTCTCAACTCCTGGGCCTCAGACCCTCTTTTTCTGTTTCCACAATCAACCACAATCATGTTTTTAGTTTAAAATACGACTTGAAAATAAACAATTTTACACAAAAAGCAAGATGTACACAAGACTTTTAAAACTTTTAAGCTTGAGTTGAGATTAAGGTCAACCGCCTACGTACTCCAACTTGGTGGAGATCAAAGTTCTCGTAATTCATCATTTTCTTTTTCTTTTAAAAAACATAAACGACAAAGGTATATATACATATATGTCTTCAAGATAGTGTTTACAAAATATATATCAAATCCTAAGTAGTTATGCATGCATATGACATTTTAAAAGTAACAAGTGCAGTAGCCTCATGTCCTCAGCCCACCCGTATATCCGATGGAGCCCCTTCCATTTGATGGCTCGAACCTGTGCCTGGGGAAGATTTTTCAAAAACATAAAAAGAGTGGTGAGTATTTAAACTCAGTGAGTGGGTAAACTTTTAAATTATGGTATTTGCTTTCAAAATATATACATCCTCCCAAAATAGGTTGGAAAACTAATAATTTCTTTCTAACATTTATAGAACGGTAAAACTAGCATAAAACATATAAATAATAGTGCTTGAAATCTAGTAATAAATTTCATAAGCGTAAATTTTCTTATTTTCTAAACTTCACGTCTAATGACGTGCTTTTCCTTCTAAAGCTTGCCTTACAAGGTGACCCAAGAAAACTCATTCTTATGTGACGGTACGTATACACGTCACTAGAACTAGGGAATGCTACCATATATAGTTATAGATGCGGGAACTCTGAGATTGCAATTTCCTCCAACATCA
This sequence comes from Dimocarpus longan, assembly GCA_022984855.1. Taxonomy (NCBI): domain Eukaryota; kingdom Viridiplantae; phylum Streptophyta; class Magnoliopsida; order Sapindales; family Sapindaceae; genus Dimocarpus; species Dimocarpus longan. The sequence goes on along the minus strand of CM041015.1, from coordinate 14,731,800 downwards.
ATGTAATACCCTTTCCCGAAGATATTACTATTTCTGTGTTTAGAGTAAGGAAGCGTGTAAAAGTGCCCATTTAGAAAATAAATAAAAAGATTATAAAGTATAAAAAGTGAAAAGTTAAGGTTTGTAAGTTTTTAAAAAGTATTAGGAAATAAGTGTAAATTTTAAAAATGGAAGGGCTAAAGAGAAAAAATGCCAGATATTTATGAGAAAGAGTTATCTAGATCATGACATTTTCGTAATTTTTAGGAATAGTAAGTTCAACCCACGTCTATAAATAGGCGTGAGTTAAGTCGGTTAGAAAGGGAGGAGGAGAGAAAGGTAAAGAAAAGAAGAAAAGAAAAGAGGAAGAGAAAAGAGGAATGTGAGAGAGAGAGTTAGCTCTCAGCTAGAAGGAGAGGGACGCTGTCGCCGTTCCAAGTAGGGAACTACTGCATCAGAAGAGGAGACTAAGCTGAAGTGAAGACCAAATTAGAAAACAATCAAGGCAGATTTGAGCAGCGAGTGAGTTGAAGATTTAAGTGAAGTCTGAGGCAAGTAAGGATAAGTGAAGCAGTGATTAGAAAAAAGTAGGCTGAAGTTTGAGGCAAGCTTGGAGGATCAGCATGCTGAAAAAGGAATTCGAGTTGAAGGAGAGCAATTAAGTCCGACTTAATCTGAAGAACAAGAAGTAAGCAAGTCAGTGTTGAGTTGGAGTTGAAGCAGTTGGCGAGCTAGTGAGGAATTAAGGCTGAAGGTAAGTAAAGTAGTTAAATAATAAGCTTAGTTAAATTGTGTTGCTAGTGATTTAATTTGATTCTAGTTCAGTTGGTCGCATGGCCTGTGAAGTCGAGACCTGAGTAAATTTAGGAGTTTGTGTTGAGTTATTAAATTGGTTATTGCAATTGAGTTGTGTGTTGAAATCTAGTGTTGAGCTGTTGAATTGATGTTATGTTTGAGAAGTATTAAGCTCGAAAATGTGCTCGTTAGTGAGATCGCGTAAGAGATCGCTAGATATGAGCTAGTTGTCAATTGTAGCTCTTTTTAGTGCTGGCCGAGTTAGCCTAGGCGTGAGCTCGTAGGAGGCGAGTAGTGGAGAATCCCGATTCACTATATTGCCTATCTGAACAGGACCAAGGCAGTAGCTCGTTAGGACGAGCTAGTCTAATGTAAAAGCTGTGAGTGAGCTAAGCAGTATTGAGGAAGTTGAGTGGAAGTTACGGGCAGAAGCTCATTAGAAAGAATGTGTTGAGTGAGCTCGGGGAGAGAAGGTACTCTCAACCCGAGGAGAGTTATGTAGAATAAGCTCGTCTAGATTGAAGCTGAGATAAGCATAAGGCTAGCAACTTGTTAAAGAAGATGAGTTGAACGAGTTAGCGAAACCAAAAGAAAGCTCTCAGTCCGGGCTTAGTTGTCATGTAAGAGCTCGCGTTAGTAACGTAAAAGGTGAGCAGGAGCTCGCATGTGTAGCCTTGAGAGCGAGTAAAAGGCCGCTTAGGAGCTCATTTAAGGCAAGTTAATGAACAGGCTGTTTGGGCAAAATTGAGTAGAGTTGATTTCAATTGAGAGCTCGCAAATCGAGCTAGAAGAGGCAGTATAGCTGTAGTTGAAGTGAGGAAGAGAATAAAAGCTTAATTTTAGAATAGTAGCCTGCAAGCTGAGTAAAGTCTTTTTGTGGTTGAGTGTAGAAGCAGCTGCAAGTCAGAAGAGAAGGTCATTGGACAACAAGTTAGTAAGGTCGCTGGACGAAATTTTGAGGCAATAAGCTAATAAGTGAATGTGATGTTTATTTAAGTTTCTTTTTATACGTTTTATCAATTGAGTATTCATAATTGCATTATTACATTATGATAGTCTAATAACTATCAGAGCAAGTTAATTAGCATGTATTTATTTTTATAAAATGCATGTATAGTTATAAAATAGATAAAGCTAGTAGAACTACAAGGGCTTTGATCCCAATAATGGAAATTGGTACGTAGGCGTTTGAGATAATATCTCAAACTTAAGCCCAATTAAAGTAAATTAATTACCTTCGCATGCCTTTATTTTATATGATGCATGAGTTGTGAAAGTATATATATATATATATATATATAAATGTTATATGCTTTAAAAGTAAAACAAGTTATTTATATTTATTTATGTATCAGTAAATTACATGCTAGAGAATACTTTCTAAGATAAAAGAGAAAAGAAAGTTTTAAAGTTTTATAAAAAATATTTTATTACGCCTATGGCTTACCCTAGTCCCAATGAGTGCCCAGTTGAGTACCCTATGCATTTACAGTAGATGTAAGAGAGTCACTAACTAAGAGTGGAGTCTGATCGATCCTGAGAGAAAGAGTCAGTTGAATCACCTTCTACATGTATAAGGGTAGTGTAGTTTAGACCGACTGTGAAAGAGTAACGCATGCCCAGAGTTTACACATCGGCAGCTACACATGGCAGATTCCCTCATTCCTATTAGTTAGCGAGAGATTTTATGTTACCACGACAGGAGTAGTTTCTTTGTGTTACCATTAAGACGAGAAAATGAGAAAGTTTCAAAGAAAGATTTAGAACGAACTAGAAAAATAGTTTTCGAATAAGTAATGAGAAAGTATTTTAGAAAAGTATAAAATTATTTTCTTTATTGTATTAAATTGTTAACTAAGTTTATACTCACCATTCTTTGCTATTATTTTATAACATCCTCCCCAGGTGCAAGTTCAAGAGATTCAGGTATTCGTGCAGATTATGTGGATTTCGACCGTCGACACAGTATATTTCTTTTCGTATAAAGATAGTAATGATAGTTTTTACCATTAAATTTCTATACATTTCATATTTATAAACCTATGCAATAACATTTTTATGGATCGTTGCATATTTTTAAAAATTTTGTATATTTAATTTTTTTTTTTTTTAAATCGAAAAATTTTAGGCTCATGATCAGAGATAGTTAGCAGTTAATGTCCTTTTTGGACCTTAGTAGATGGGCTCTAGAAGGATCTCGTGGGGTGCCCGGCAGGGCCCCGGATTCATAGTAGGAATCTAGGCATGTCCTATTAATAAGGAAGATCTACATTACCATATACGTGCAGAGGGCGACACACTGACTCATCCCACCAAGTTGGTGATTTTCCTAATCTCTTACCATACACGAATAGGGTACTACAACCGGATATATTGGGGATTAAGGTAAACCAAAGACATTTAAAATTTTCTCAATATATTTAAAAATTTTACATGCCCTATGTATGGAAATATATTGATTTAACTAGAAAATATTCTTTTCTCTAGTATATGGTTTACAACCAATATACTATCTTTCTAAGGTAAAAGCCTACAACTTTATAAATACTCTTAGTATGTCTCTTTTATGCATGTCCTGTAACATCCCGAAATTTAGTCGTAATTATATAATTCAACTGTTAATTATCGAAATTCAAATTTTCGAAGACTTTTTTCCTCGTAACGAATTATTTTCGAATTTAAATAAAGTAAGTCAAAGAATAGGAAGGTTAGGATTAGCCAATAAGTAAGTGAATTTGGATCGTATCATACGAGATAATTTTTGGATCGAATAAATAAATTTTTTTTTTAAGTTTTAATGGGAATTAAAATAAATTATTTGTTTTTGGATAATAATAATGTTTAGGATAAGTTTGAGTGGGTTAGTGAGATGGTGTGTTGGCAAAAGTATTTAATGGGATGTCAGCATGTGTGTAAGGATGTTAATACAGATAATAAAAAGTTTTGTTGCTAATTTCTAAATAAAGAAAAGTTTGAGGTAATTGTATAAATAACATAAGTTGGTGACTATAAAAAGGGGTTCTGTCTAGATTTTTTTTCATTTCCTTCTCTCCATTCTGTCAACACCAATTTTTCTTCTGCCTGTGCACTTCATCTTCTTCTATTCTTCATTTTCTTTGTTTATTTAATTAATAAATCTCTCAAAATTTCATTTAATTTCATCACCTACCCATTCCAAGCTTTAAATTCATCAAAACCTATCCATTTTTTCAATTTAATTTTTGCTCAAAAGGGGTGCAATTCGAGATATGTTCATGGATTTTTGATTTCTTGTGATGGGTATTGATAACTCTATTTTTATAGAGTTATTTTATTTTTTTAAACATGAAGTCTTGCTTAGTTCTTGATATTTTTATTATTATTAAGTAAATTATTACATCTTTTTGCATTCTTCATTTTTAGAATAAAATTGATGAAAAAATCGCATGTGGACCCCACCAAGTGTTATTATTCGAGACAAGATCATCGCTACAAAATGAATGTCATTCGAAGCAATTCATCGCCTCAAGAATTACTCGAATAAGAGATCGCATAAAGAAATTATTATATTTTAAAAATCGAATATTCTAAAAATAAATATTATGTCATGCTGATGTAAGGAATGATATAATGAAAATTATGATGTAAACAATGATATAATATGAAAGTTGACTTGCATGGGATAGGTGAACCATGATGTAAGCTATTATGTAATATGAAAATTGACTTGAATGAGATAAGTAAATCATGATGTAAGCGATGATGCAGAAGGGTGAAAAATTAGGAAAAGATGATGCATGCGATGATGTAATTGGAGGTGAACTTTGCTATAAATAGGCCTTAGAATCACCATTCCAAACATCTCATCAGAGATAAAAAATAACATGTAGATTAGAGAAAGAGAGAGAGAGCTTGGAAAAGATGAGCAAAGTAAAAAAAGAAATTTTACGGCGAAACTTCAACCTACTAAGTTTTCTTATCTTTTGTTATGTTTAATTTTCTAGTCTTTTGTATGGAGTAGATTTAATTTTCTAAGGTTATGATGTAGCCTAACTTTGATATTCCAAACCTTTGTTCAATTCAATTAAGGACTTTTTTATCTTGGTTGATGCATTTAATATTGTTCTTAATGCTTCTAAATAACTAGCCACTATTTAGTTAAATTGTTAATCATAATGATAACGGAACCTGATTTATGTATCTAGTTCATTGTATTTAACGTCATAAATTATATGTAGGATAGGAATATACCTGCATGATTTGTGTAGTCTATAAAAGAAATCCATAAATCTTAATAAATCCATTAATATTTTAACTTGCATGGAAACATAGCAGTTAAACTTTATAGATTATTTTCCTTAGACCTCAGGAGGGGCTATGTGTAAGCCCTCATACAGACTTATTGTTTTATGGTATTAAAAATCTTCAAATTGAGTTACGGTCGAATCATAGGTTTCCCTTAGTGTTATTTGAAGTTTATTATAATTTCGTATCGCAAGTCGGATGTCGTTTGGCTGACCCCGGTACGAATACAAGACGGTTAGGAATGAATTATTCATTAATCATGTGAGGTGAGCTCACATGATAAAGTGGAGATACTTTATCTCAACCAATAGGAAGCAAGATAAGTGACAAATCTCATAGTTTAATATTAATTACATATATGCATAAATTAGTTGTCATGCACTAATGATTAAAGAATTATTTCAATTTCATGAGTTACCAAATTACCCTTAGATGGACAAGTCTCCATGTCATGAATAGTAGGGGTATTTTAGTCCTAGTAAGTGAGCAAAATAAATAAAATAAAGGAAGCATGACAATTAAGCCACCATTCACGCCAAAAACAAGAAGCAAAAGTGAAACAAAAATTATGTTAGACAATAGATGGAGTGGCGGCAATAAAAAGCAAAAGAGGGCATCAATGTCATTTCCATAAAAGTCACACCTATATATGTATATGACACTTAGCAATTTTTAAAAGCACAAACACAACAAATAAGTGGCAGAAACCGTGAGTTGAAAAAGGAGAGAACAAGGTGGGACGCCAAAAGGAAGAGAGACCAAGGAAGAAGACCAAAAGTTTACACAACTCATTTTTGAAGCTTTAGGTCTCATTTTCAAGCAAACCCAAGCTAGGAGGATAAAACCCAAGCTAGCACAAAGTAAGTTACCATCACTTTCTTTAAAATTGATGATAGTTGGATGTATGAAAATATTGATGGATTGAGTTATTTCTTGTGAAATTGTTGGTAGGAATTTGAGGTAGAGTTATGCTTTAGTGACAGGTATGTGATATGGAGACTTAAATTATAAGTTAGAGGGCTTGAATGACAAGTTAGGAATTATGTAGAGAAAACCCTCACTTGTGAATTAAGTGAGTAAAGAGCTAGATACATTATCAATCACTTGTTGGTTAAAGGATTGAAGGAAATATAACATGAAAAACTTGAAAGAATGACATATGAGTGCTTGGTGGGTATGTCATGGCCAATGAAGGGGTGTGTGATCCCATTGTATTTCTATTCTTTTAATCTTTAAATTATGCATATTTAATGTCACAAAAGTCTTTAGAGAAGTTAGAAATTTAAAGGGAAGAGCATAGGATTTAAAAGGAACAACATAAAAGCAAATTGAAAAAAAAACCCCGAGGTGAAAGAGGGGGCCTGGTTAGACCTGACCTATTCTAGCTTATTTGAGGTTGTTCTACACCTCAAATGATGCCTAGGAATGATATAAAACCATAGAAATTGGAATGGGATCAATCCCATAAAAATTGACGAAGTTATAGCCAAAATAGTGGGCGTAGGAAATCGAAATGTGTAATAGCGATGCAAATGCATTCGTTGATGCCCAAAATAGATGTATTCGGTCATAATTAGGTAAAAGAACCTTAGATACGAAAGAAAAACCATCGTCGCTTGTCCGATGTAAAAACTCGCTTTGAAAAGTGCCCAAAATGGGGCGTTTTGCCTAGATTGACATAGCAAACGATGGAGTTTCTTGACGAAACTTTACGGGCGACTTAGTTATGTGATAAGGAGACGCTAGAAAAAGGAACGGAGGTGAAACCATGGCTGGTTTCAATTCTGTTTTTCGTGGTCAACTGTATAGTTAAAAAGTTGACTTTTTGTTTTAAGCTTCCGGAGACCAAACGAAACATATGGGGATGATCCTAGGGGTTTAGAAGTAAGACTTTTACAAAGAAACCAAATTTTGAGAGCCTCGGTCGAGTCAAAAATCGAGTTGGGAAAGTGTGGTGTAGTGAGTTTTCAATGTATTGGAAACTCTATTTTTATTAGTTTTAGCTATGAAAGTGAGTAAGTTATAACGAGACTATGATGTGTAGGTGACGAGCACGTGGACGAGACGCGAGAGGCTCATTGAGGCATTGAGAGCATTGGGATCGAGGTAAGTGTCATTCACTTCACTTACATCTAGTTGATTTCCGTTTATATGGCAATGATAAAATATATTGTTTCAAAGAGTTTTGCAAAATGGTTTTCCAAAATCATAAGTTTTATGTTGAGTAATGAGTTATGCCTAGAATCTAGAAATGAGATTCGAAGGCGAGAGTAAGTTGCAAAAAGATTTAATAGTAAAACAAAGTAAAGTTGAATTAAGACCCATGTGCATGTTGTGATATTAGCATCTTGGCACTACGTGGCGATGTAGAAAATTCCGCTCGTAGTTGTCAAGGTTGATAGCAATGTGAAACGATGTAGAAAATTCCGTATCTAATTGCAAGTGATGAGTAAATTGCACTACAATATGCGATGTAGAAGATTCCGCATGTAGTTGCGTAAAGTATAAGCTATTGACACTACAATGGCGATGTAGAAAATTCCGCATTGTGGTTACCTAGAGTTGAGAAAGTTCACCTTACGTCACGATGTAGCAAATTCCGTGCGTAGTGGCTTTGCACATGGTTGTCTTATGAGAAATGGTTTTCAAAAGAAAAAAAGAATAAAGAAAATAATAATCGATTACTTTCTAAGTAATGTCTATGCGGAGTTATACCTTTATATATATATTGCCTAACCTCTCTTTGTTTTGTGTAGCTTGTATACTTTAGTGGACGTTGGCACAGACTCTCTTGCATCAAAGACATTATTTTGATTAACTTTAGGTGGGGGAAAATATGAGACGAAATATATGGATGTTAATGTATTTTGACATTGTGTACATGTGTACATATTGAATCAAATAATTATGTGTTGACATGAGATACTTGACGGATTATAAATCATATTTTGATATGTATATATAAATGAACCATTACACTTGATATGCACATATTGCACAAGGCACATATTTCATATAAGTATGAGTTGTTATATGTTAATTACATATGTGAATTATGCTTGTAAAATAACTGCATGTTTGTGAAATGAATGAAAAATGCATGTTTGAGATTGAAAGAAGTTGGACGGTGATCAAAATAATTCGAAGTGTATTTCTTATGCAGGTTGATTTTGGAAATGTTAAATTTACAGCCGTTATGCTGTCCGATTTTTATAAAATTAGTTTTCAATCAAACGCGAAAAATTCACACCGTTTCAACTATATTAAAAGAAAATAAAATTTTTAAGCCTAAAACGAGTAAACCGGTTAAGTAAAGTAAACGGGTTCGCTTCCCGGATTTCTCCAATCCGACAAGTCGGGTTCGGGGAGTCCGTTGAAGTGCCCGGCGGGGCCCTCTAGACAAGAGCCTAGAGAAGGTCTGATTTGAGCCCTGTCACTATGTGAATAATTCAAGGAATCTTGACTAGCAACTGGATAATTAATTTTGGTTAAAAAGAACAAAGGGGAGGAACAAATTAGTTATGCTGAAATCAAAACCTTAGAATTTTCATTCATTGAATTAAGTTTTATTTATTTACATTTGCATTTAAATTTAGTTTTAGTTTTCACCTCCAATTTCGTTTGCCAAATAAAAGTCGAGTTATTTTAATTTTGGGCATTAATTAACAACAATCCTCGTGGGACGATACTTTTCTCATCATTATATTACTTGTTCGGCTCGTCCACTTGCGATTTTGCACGATAAGTATGAGTTAGAAAAAGTTTAAATTATCTCCAGAGCATGAAAATGTACCTATTTTTGCATTTGATTAATTGTATGTGATTTTTTTTTATTGAGATTTAATTTATTTTGAACTCTATGTGAGGGTTTGGTGCGTGAGGCCTTAGAGAAGACTAGGAAGGCGTGAAAACCTCTCCTTAGGTGTGTAGAAAGCTAGTGGAAAGCCCAAAAAGATTGGTATACATTTGTCTTAAATTTTTGCTTTTGTTAGTAAGCTTGAGAATAAAACTTTATCTTAAAATTTTGTGATTTTGTTTCTTTGATGTAATAACCAAGTAAGAGTGGGTTCTATATGTTATTTGGATGATTTTTGAATAGATTTTGAGGTGAAAAACAATTTGAAACAAAAATTTGAAATTTGAACTCCTTTTTGGTCAAATTTGATACATAAAATACCCCTAGGTTATTTTATGTATCAAATTTGGCCAAAAAGGAGTTCAAATTTCAAATTTTTTCTAGAAGTGTTTTGGTCATTCCAAACACATTTACGTATTATTCTAATGATGCTTGAATGGTTTTTGTGATAAAATATGAAGTTGAATAAAATTTTTAAAAATAAACCCCCTTTGGCAAAATATGAAGCATAGGATGACCTACGACTATTTTTGTCTTTTCGCACACCCATTTACGTGTTAAGTATATGATATTTTGATGATACGTGTAATGAATTGAGGTATCGTAAAGAATTAAAACTAAAAGAAAATATATGTAGTTTTGATATAGTGTGCAATGAAAATTAGGGGCAAAATGATCATTTGAAATGACCATGAGTGGTGCTTTGAAGAAATTCGAACAATAAATTTAAATATGTATTAAAAAGTTTACGTGATTAAAGTTTTGTTAAAAATTTATATATTTTGTAATTATGAAAACTTAAAGGACCCGCGTAAAACTAGTCATCGATAGATGGAGATTGATAGTTGGCTAACCAATATGGTAATTATTAGCCAATAGGGTGAAAGAAAGGTGAGGATACATGAAGGGGTATGTCACGGCCAAAGCTAGGGCTTGTGACTCAATTTTTGTTTTCATGTTTTAAGCTTAAATTTAGATATAATTGAGGCTAAGAAATCATATAGAAGTGATAGAATTGAATAATCAAAGGTGTAGAGTCCAATTGAGTGTTTTTAACTTAGTTGAAGGGCATGAAAGAATATCATGTGTAAGTGTTCTCTTGATGCATGAAATGATTATGTTTGATCATAATTGAGTGAAAGAACATGGAATATGAAAGAATTGAGCATATTGCATAAGTGAGGTGAAAATGTGCTTTTAAAAGTATTGAAAAACATAGTTTTTGGCTAGAAACACCCATCCGGTAACCGTTTCTTTTCGAATTCGTTTAATGGCCGACCTAAATTCAAGTTAGGGAGATTATTAGAGTGAAAACGAAATGAAGAAAAGTTTTGTATTGGCCTCTAGGTAGCATTTGGGTTTGACACCCCTTATTTTTCATTTTTTTGTTTCGAGTTTCTAAAAATTATGTCAAACATATCGGGGTGTTCCTAGGTGATAATAAATATGATTCGTAAAAAAAAATGGGAATTCGAAAGCATAAAATAAGCTAAAACTTAGTTGAGAAAGTTTAGACGTAAAAAGGATTTTATAGAGTTAATGGCCTTAAAAGTTATTTACAGCTTTGTATTAGTGAGTTTAGTGATTCTAAATGAGTATTTGATGTTTTAGGGTAAAGGCGGAAAGTTTCGAAGGCTTCCGGAGGAGAATCATCATCTATCGGAGGATGTTTTGTGAGTAGAAAACTAGTTATTTAAGTGTTATTTTATTTTAATTTTATTTCTTGTTATGTGACATGACCTACCCTAGATTCCTACTATGAATCCGGCGGTCCTGTCGGGCATCCCACGAGATCCTTCTGAAGCCCATCTACTAAGGTCCAAAAAGGACATCATTGGGCGAACCCTTAACTGCTAACTATCTCTACTCATGAGCCTGAAATTTTTCTTGTAAATCATAAATATACAAATTTTTGAAAATATGAAACTATCCATAAAAATGTTATTGCATAGGTTTATAAATATGAAATTTGTAGAAATTTATGGTAAAAACTATCATTACTATCTTTATATAAAAAGAAATATATTGCGTCGATGGTCGGAACCCCACATAGTCTGCACCACGCACACGGGTACCTGAATCTTCTGAACCTGCACTTGGGGAGGATTATATAAAACAATAGAAAAGAAAGGTGAGTATAAATTCAGTTAACAATTTAATACATTACAGAAAACAGTTTTATACTTTTCTGAAATTACTTTCTCAACATTCATTCAAAACCTGTTTTTTAAACTCGTTCTAAATTTTTTTATTTTTCTTCTTTAACTTTCTCATCTTCTCGCCTTAATGGTAACCCAGAGAAACTACTTTTGTCGTGGTCGCATAGAATTTCTTGCTAACCACTAGGAATGAGGGAATCCGCCATATGTAGTCACTGATACGTAAACTCTAGGCACGTGTTACCCTCTCTCAATCAGTATGAACTACATTACCTTTATATGTGCAGAGGGTGACTTAACTGACTCTTTCTCTCAGGAGTCGACCAGACTCTATTCTCAGTTAGTGACTCTCTCACATCTACTGTACACGTATAGGGTACTTAACTAGGGCTAGGGTAAACTATAAGCGTAATAAAATACTTTTTATAAAACTTAAAACTTTCTTTTCTCCTTTATCTCAGAAAGTATTCTCTAGCATGTATTTCACTGACATGTAAATAAATATAAATAATTTGCTTTACTTCTAAAATATTTAACATCTATATATATACTTTCATAACTCACATGCATTATATAAAATAAAGACATGCTAAAATAATTAATTTAATTTAATTGGGTTTGAGTTTAAGATATTATCTCAAATGCCTACGTACCCATTCCATCATTAGGATCAAAGCCCTTGTAGTTCTACTAACTTTATTTATTTTGCAACTACACATGCATTTTATAAAAATAAACACATGTTAATAAACTTGCTCAAATAGTCATTAGACCATAATATAATATTGAAATTATGAATACTCAATTGATAAAACGTATAAAAATAAACTTAAATAAACATCACATTCACTGATCAGCTTACTGTCTCACAATTTCCTCTAGCTCGCTGCCTAGTGATTTCATTAGCTAGCTGTCCAACGACCTTCTCGTCTGACTTACAGTTGCTCCTATACTTAGCCACAAAAAGACTTTACTCAGCTTGCAGGCTACTACATTAAAATTCATATTTTATTTTCTTCTTTACTCGAGCTGCAGCTACACTGCCTCACTCAGCTCGATCTGCGAGCTACATCTCGTTACCTACTCAAATTTAAGCTAGCACCATCACGCCCTCTTTACCCATGAGATCAATAGCTCGTATTCAGCTCTACTATGCAATCTCAAGCTCATCCCAACTAAATCTGCACGAGAATTCACTTCTCATAACTTAGCCTATGCAAGCTCACACTTAGCTCTGATTGAGGGTATTTCCTCCCTCAGTGAGCTCTTCAAATCACTCATATCAATGAGTTCCTTCTTTACACAACTTAGCATGGATTAACGGTACATCCATTTCCCATAATCTAGTTTTACTCGTCTCTCCTTAACGAGCTGCTACTCTCTTACCCAGCTTGCTCATAGCTCGACCTATGCTAACTCCTATCCTCAACCTAGCTGTAAACAAGCTTATTCTCAATTCATCTCAGCTCGAGACTACTTCCCTCGTCACAGAGCTCCCTCAGCACACCTAATATAGGGAGCTGATTTCTCTGTAGAGCTAAGCTTGATTTCACGACCTTGCTCAGCTCACACTCTTAGTGTTAGGACCAAGTCCTTCATACTTAAGAATATATATAAATATCGATAAATACGTTAAATGTCAATGTATTTTTCAAATATTCCACCGTTGTGAGACATATTTCTTATGTGATGAAAATGAGCAATTATAAGTTTAATTGAATTTTTATGAGATCAATTTGATGAATTGATAAGTGTGGAATATTTTAGAAATAGTATTGAGAGGAATAATGATTAATGTTAATCGATATTAAAATCGTTACGGAAATTGACGGATTTAACGTATTTATTTTTATGGAATAATTTTTTTTTATGAAAAATATAAGTGATGAGGAATTAAATGAGGTCATTAGGAAGTGTTAATTATAGATTAAAAATGAGTATGGACAATGGATAAGTAAAGTGCATAAAAATAGAGTAAAAGAGGGGTAAACGTGCAAAATTTGGATTGAAAGTTAAGCTGGTATAATTGAGAAAAATAGAGGGGTGTTTGGGCAATTGTCAAGCATTATAATTCAGTGTTTTTCCAGCTCAAATCTGGTACAGTAATCAGACCTCATCAGACCCGAAAACACCAAAAAGCAGAACTGAAGACAGCCCAAAATCTTCCATTCGCGCGATCATCCCTCTCGGCTATTAAGTTCAGCCACCAAACCGATCAACTATGGGCTTTCTTCACGGTCAGACGGCGGCTTGAAGGAGCAAGATGAACCTCTGATTTCAGCCCAAAAAACCAGATCTGAAATTGAAGAAGCTAACCAGAAAGCGGGAAGAGAAGCTGAGGTCGCGCGCGGCCGTTGATGAGCTCGACAGGCCGTGTGAAGGAGGCCAGATTCGGGTAAGCTGGAGCAAGCAGAAGCTGAGCTGCAAGCAGCCATGTGAAGCCAGCAAATGGAGGAAAAAAATGCAGGGGAGGCATGAGGAAGATGATGAACAGTAGGTAAGAGCAACAGCTGAAACTTTTGGGAGATGTTTCTTGAGTTATGGGCTGTCCATTTGATGTTATTGTTGGGTTTTTTGTGGTAGCTCAAATTAGATCCGAAAATGGAAGCCTTGGACTGCTGTGGGAATTCATGACCAGCTGCTAAACTCTCAGACATCAGTAAGTTAGCTTGGGTTTTCTTGATTTTGCCTCATAGAAAAGCTGAAATGGAATGGTTGATTGTGTAGAGTTAATTGTGGTGTGTGTGCCGTGAATGAGTGAAAAGAATGGGTGTCGTGTGATGTTCTGTTCGGCTGCATGTAATTAGGTGTGTGTGGGCTGTATTTTATTTAAATAAAATGGAGATTAAGTGATTTTAAGTGTATAAATGCATGATAGAATGTGATTGCGCGTTGGAAACCGAAAGAAAATCGTTTAGTTAGTTATTCGTGTGATTTTCGACAAGTGTAAAGAGCAGCTGGTTATAAGTGGAATTTGTGTGATTTTAAGTTGATTTTAAGGTCTTAAGTATGTGCTTACATGTGTATTTGAGTGTGATTAAGTCTTAGATAATAAATTTCATTGTATGGAACGCATTTAATACTCAAAGGTAATCACGTGGACGTATTACGTACAAGCTGTCCCATTTATATTTTATTGTGTTTTGGTGATTCCAAGTGTGTAATTAAATGTGTTTGAGCATGAAAACTTTATGAAAATGAATGGTATAAAATAAGGACTAGAAATGGGTTGAGTTATGGCTTAATTAGTTTTAAAGAATTCTATTAGAGTTTATATTGGAATGAAGTAGTAAATAAGTTGGTGATTTAAACGTTAGGTGAATTGGAAGTTTCTCTAACGGACATCGAGACGTGTAAGGGGTGAAGAGAGTTCCTCGAGTTGAAAGTTACCGATTGGGAAACGCATCGTGAGTAGAAATCTACTTTTCCTCAAGTTTAGTTTGTTTAAAGCTTATTTTAATCTTATATGCATTTAGTTCATTATTATTTATATATTTTAATATAGTTGGATCCTATTATATGAATTGTTAAAGTAAATATATATTCATGTAAAGAAATTATGAGATTTTAAAGTTTTTAGGCTCTTTGCCTTAAAAACTAGATTATTTGAGAATACCAAGAAAAACATAATTTCTTACGACGATGGTTTACCCTAGCCCCAGTTGAGTACCCAATAGAATGCCTTATGCGTGTATGGTAGATGTGAGAGAATTACTAACTGAGAGAAAAAGAGTCAGTTGAGCGACCCTCTGCACGTATTGGGTAGTGTAGTTTAAACCGATTGTGTAGGGGTAACGCGTGCCCAGAGTCGCACATCGGTAACTACACAGGGTAGATTCCCTAATTCCTAGTGGCTTAGCTAGAGATTTATGCGGCCACGACAGGAGTAGTTTCCCTGGGTTACCATCAAAACGAGAAATGAGAAAGTTTTAAAACGAAATTCAAAAAGAATTTCAGAAATAGTTTTAATTGAAAGGAATAAAAAGTATTTTAGAAAAATACTTTAGTTTATAACTCTGTTTATTATTTATATCACTGAGTTATACTCACCGTTTGTTTGTTATGTATTTCTTAAAAATTTTCTTTAGGTGCAGGAGCGAGTCGTCCAGCTGACGAGGCTCAGACTGACGCGCGGGTTGACTGACGGACGACTACATTCCATTGTATAGCTCATCTTTTGTCACATGCATGTGTTGTATGTAAATCATAATATAAATATTTGTAAATATAAATACCAGATGTTGGATGCCTATTTTACGAAAGTGTTTTTGGAAAAGAAAATCCTAATTCTCCATTAAATTTTACAAATATAATTCTTGTGTGTTGGAGTTGATTTTGAGTAAGGGCCAGAGGCCCTTGGTAGTGGAGATTTGTGTGCTATAGAAGTATTTATTTTAAATTTCTTTTAATCAGCAGGGTGGCATAGTCGAATATACAGTTGATATGCTGCCGAAATTTTTATTAGAAATTTAATAAATCAGTTTTAAGTAAGTCACGGTGCTCCGACGGAGTTCTTCGAGTCAAAGTTAGGGTTCGTTGGAGTTCTGTCGGAGTGCTACGGGATACTTCACGGATCCAGAATAGAGGTTCGGGAAGGGTCTCGTCACTTAGCCTAGTTCAACCTGGCCATAACATTATCAACTCGCTGAGCTTGCCCACAACAGCTTCTATCTAATCTTTACGAGCTCCTACTCACCTCTAGGTTTACTATGCTAGCACTCGTGCTAGCTCTTACCTCATAGCTTAGCTAGGATTGAAGGCCTTCTCTCAACATAGCTAACTCGCTCAGCTCATCTTCCTCAGCGAGCTGCTAGTCTCAAGCTTATCTCAGCTTTAGCCAAAACGAGCTTATTCTACACAACTTTCCTTAGGTCGAGAATACCTTCTCTCCCTGCGAGCTCGCTCAGCTCATTCTTTATGCTACTCTCACACTTAACTCAACTTCTTAACATTGCTTAGCCCATTCACCTTAACTTACATCCTTAACTAGCTCGTTCTTACGAGCTACTGCCTTGATCCTACCCAAACAGGCAATACGGTGAATTGGTACATAGCTTGCAAGTTAAACACTCTTATCTGTGAGATCAACGATTCGAGTGGCAGCTGGGGGAGGGCATGGCTTAGCTAGCAAATCCCGTGGTGGGGACAATACCTAGAATAAGTGGGATAGTCCGGAGGGGACCCCACATTTTAAAATTATAGTTAAACACCCTTTATTACAATTTATCGGAATAATTTCACGTATTTTAAAATCAAACAAAATTTTAAATCGCATAAACATTTAATCACGCATTTGCATTAAATTTAACAAAAAATTCCATTCTTTTTTTTTATACACATATTCAATCAAACACCCATTTTTCTTTTAAACTTTTGTTTTCAACTTAAATTTTATTCTAACATCATTCAAAATATATCCACCAGCGGTTGTTCAACTATTGGAAGGCTTTGAGTTTATGGTTGAAGGTGAAGTTTTTTTAAATTTAATTTTTATTTCTTTTTTAATTGTTAAAAAAGCTCCACCAATGATGGAACTCATCAACCGTGGAGATCCACCAAATTTTTTTATTTTTAATTATTTTTTTCAAAATTAATTTTTATTAATGTAGTAATTATATATTTTAATTTTATATTAAATGTTTTAAAATTAAGTTGATTAATACTACAATTTAAAATAAACACCTTAGGGGCATTTTGTCAAATTATATTATAATATGATTGTTTCATTAACAGTAATATAGTAATTTAAGCGATAAGTCTTTTCATATTTTGTCTCCTTTGACCATCAACTGACTGATAGAACAGACTTTTTTGAAATGTTTTTGAAAACCATAGGGAAGATGAGAGTTATTTTTAAAAGATACTTAACATCTTGATAATTTTCAAAATCTCAAGGATGAAAATGAAATTTTCCCTTAACCTCTTTCATATATGCAGTCGTATCGGATTTTTCAAGAAACTACAAAAAAAAAAAGTCAATTACAAATTTATTATCCAGTTCAAATTAATTGTTAGGCGGAGTCAATTTTATGCATTTAATTCAAAATGTCCACCTGTCATTATGACAAGTCTCAAACCAGATTCTCTCTAAACTCTTATCTAGAGGGTCTTGCCAGGCACTCCAACGAACCTCTCGTAACCCTACTAACTGGGTAGAAGAGATCCGTGGAGCGAACCCCTAAATCTTGCTTGTTTACTTTACTTTACTTAGATTGAAATTCGTTTTTCTAAAAATAGTTGGGTTTGTGTAAATTTTTCGAATTTGGTTTAAATGATTTCACTAAAAATTTTGACAACATAACAACTGTAATTTTAACATTTCCAAAATTTACCTGCATAAAGAAAAATACTTCGAACTATTTTCAATCACCACCCAACTTCTTTTGGCCCCAAATATACATTTTCTCATTCAATCTCACAAAATACATTTTTGTAAACATACAATTTTCATAACATGCATTTTCACAAACATTTCAATGGCACACATGTGTATCAATATATTTACATACATACATAGACACATCATGTGATAAGTGTGTATCATGTGCGAGTGTCTCAACTCTATGTACATATCGAAGCATGAGTTTACAAATTTCTGAATGTCAACCACGCAAACATTAAGTCATGTTAATTACACCAACAAAAATATGTTTATCGTTTAAGCGATATATCTACGCGGTGCCCACCTAGTATTTTCGACACGGTTTTCCTAGGTGCAAAATCACCTATATAGGTACCTAATAGACTGTAAAAGCTGCACAAAGGTAAAAATGTTAGTTCATCATATAATAATGATACGAAGATATAATTACATAAAAAATCATATTTATACAAATATCAATGATTTCTCGATTTCTAAAACCATTCTTAACTCTTCTTTCTAAAAACACCATGTATACCCTCTTAAAGCACTCTAACCATCACGTGGTGATTTTTAACCGACGCCAAATGTGAAGTTACTGAGATATCTCGATCACTACGATACAGAATTCACTGCATCGCAAACATAGCGTGAAACAATCTCGAAACTGAGCAACTACAATGCGAAATTTTCTGCATCACAATTGTAGCGCTATAATTCTGGATGACTACGAACAGAATTTGCTGCATCACAACGTAGTGCCAAAACTGTAAATCTAAATGGCTACGTGTGAAATTTTCTGCATTACAACATAACGCTATATATTCTCGAAAACTGAGCAACCATGGACGGAATTTTCTGCATCGTCGCGTAGTACTAAATACTCTGTAAAACTGAGCGACTACAGATGAAATTTTCTGCATCGTCACGTAGTGCTAAATCTCATGTAAATTAAGGGTATATGCATGGTTTTCAAAACTCTTTTCCTTTGAGTGTATTGCACACAAATCTATTTTCTTTCGAAATCATTAATTTAAAATTTTTTACTCATTTCTTTTTCGAAAACATTTTATTTTCAAATCCACCATTCTAGATCCGTAGTAAGGATCATTTTACAATGTTTTAACTCATAGTTTTGAAAATCATTAATTACACAACAACTTATAATTTAAATACAAATTGAAATAATGTAAGTGATAGAACACTTACCTCAAACTAAGCGAGCTAAGCACGTCAACGAGTCTAATGTGCTCCGCTAGACTGCTCCTCACCTACAAAACACAATCTTATTCAAAACTTTGCTAAATCAGGCTATTTGATTTTGTCTTCGCGTTACCTATACATTTAACGTTAATTCTTTAGGTAACGTCGCAAACGAATTTAATTGCATAATTAATCATATAAACGCATTCGCGTAATGTAATCGCTTTTGCATTTCAATCTAATACATAAAACACTATATGACGGTTGCCAACTATCTTTAAGTGACACTCAAAACAGTCTGCAACATCAAGACTGCATGTAACGTTCATTTGAATCAGTATTTAACACTAAAACAACATATGTTATCCATACAACCAGCTTCGTCATTAAAGCAACACATACAATCTCTTCGAAACAACTTATAATCATCGAAACAGCTTACGCAATTATTTAAGACAACTTTGAAGTCAAAACAGCCTATGATACTCGATGAAAATAGTTTTTTACAGCACTTTAATAGCCCCCAAAAACAGCAGACATAACAACTCCAAAACAGCACATATTAGTGTGTATGACAGAGGAATGGAGTTGTTTAGGATGAGAAGGGATAGTGTGCTAATCGTTCTGGTTGGGGTGATGCAGTCTGGTAGTGTGGATTTCTTGGCTGAAGTGTGTATGATTTTGTGGTGCATTTGGGGTAATCGTAACCGTAGGCAGCAATGCATCAGGCAGCAGGGCTCTGAGATCTGGGTTCAGAAGGAGGTTGCTGTTAAAGCATTGGATCTGCTGAAAGAGTTTCGAAGCACCAGGTTAGGCCTCTCTTCCCCTCCTCCTTCGGTTGGGCCAGCTCGTTGTCAGGTTTGGTGCCCACCCCATGCGGGTACTTTGAAGTTGAATTCGGACGCTGCTGTCAGGCCAAGTAAATTTGTAGTGGGTTTGGGAGCTGCTGTTCGGGACAGTGCAGGGGTGGTGGTGGTGGCCTCGGCTAGGCAATGGCTGGGTTGTCTTTCTCCGGAGCTGGGGGAGCTGATGGCGCTCAGGGAGGGTCTTAGGCTGGCTTATGATACAGGTTTAAGGGTAGAATGGGTTGAGGTAGACTCTGTTAATGTTGCTTTTGCTGTTAACTCCTGTGAGACTGTTAGTGGATCTTCTTGTTTTATTATTGATGATATTAAGGCTTTATGTGCGAAGCTGGGTGTCTGTATATGTCTTGCCGTTCCGAGAAATGGGAATCGCTTGGCACATAACTTAGCTTCTCTTGCCTTGTCCTCTTCGGAGGTGTTGAGTTGGCGTAATGTCAACGTTAGCTGTATTTTCCCTTCGGGGGCTGGTGTTATATAAGTTAATTGGTTTTCAAAAAAAAAAACAGCACATACTAGCCCACGAAACAATACGATGACAGCCCAATAAAGAGTATGTTAACAGCCTATTAAATGACCCATAAACAGCCCATGAACTGCATGATAACAGCCCTTTAATATCTTGTAACAGTTCATAAAATGTTCATAAAAACTGCATGTAATAACAGTCCATATCTGTTCATAAAAATAGTCCATTAATCATGCGATCGTATCGACTTTTGGTTTTCTGTTTTAACTCGAAAAACTCATCAATTTAACATATTATTATGCATGAAATCATTTGCGTAGCTTAACTTAAATGTGCAACAAAAACAATCCCTATCTTATAATATAATAGCCCTTATGATAGATTTTTCACAACAATCTTAGCATCAAAATTCATTCGTTATCACAACGAAACACAAGCGAAAGAATCTCCATACTAACGAGATTATAAATCCTAAAACCCAATCATATCATCATCAAATTTCATCCATTTCTCAACCTAAGCTCTGTCCATCAAAAAGAAGTCCACAAAAACTCGACGTACCTCTCGAAAATCAATTCGAAAGCTTCGAAAATCACTCGCGAAGTGATATCCAAACTCTTCTCTTTGACTGAGCTTCCTTTGATGTGCTATTTTTTGCCTTAAAATAGCCTTGGATCCTCTCCATGAGCTATTGCATGGGATGTCACTTTCGAAACCTCAAACTTGTTGAAAACCGAATGGGAAGGAGAAGTGAGGGTGATTCATGCTCGAGTCTGCTTGGGCGAGCTCTCAGGTAGCTTTACAACATCAAGTTGTCTCTTCCTTGCAACACTCGATTTGAGATCAGTTCTTGGATCAGCTCTCCAGCTTCTTTTTCCTTTGCATGCACTCTCACGACCTTTCACAAACCTTACGAGCTCACTTGTTCTCTTTCTCTAACGATTTCTCAAGCTCTCTCTCAAGCTTTGCTCTCAGCTTCTAGCTTTGTTGGAGACCAAATGGCTTGAGTTGATTTCCTTCTCTCTCTCTATGACTTTCTCTCTTGGTCTTGCCTTCAAAAATGGTTATCGTAAGTGTCTCTTTCTTGGATTCTCTCAAATTGTCTCTGTAAAATCCAAAATCCTCATCGTCGTTAAGCGAATTATTTTTCTGATTTGGATCGTGTTTTGATCAGAAAAATAAAATTCTTAAGTCCGAAATTATTTGGAACAAGTATTTTTTGAGAAATAAAATTTATTTTATAGTGTAAGACGGCTGCGAAATTTGAATATTAATAATAAGAATAATAATAATAATCCCAAAGACAGAATCAAGTCGTAAGCGGATTCCCGGGCGGACGGACGAAATTGGATTCAAGCTTGGAAACGGAATGGGAAATTGCATAGGAAACTATAAGAGAGATAATAGCTTGTGTGCCACGTGTAAGGAATGCAAAGGTGAGTGAAGACAAGTGTCAAAGAAGTCATACTTGGAGTGACAAATGTATGGATATTTACAAGGAAAGATGACATGTGTAAGGTAAATATTAAGTATATAATTATATGTTGAAGTTGGATTAAGCAATTTTTATGATACTATATGTTATAGGCCCATTCGATCATCAAAGGCTTTTAGCCCATATCAAGCAACCCGAGGCAAATTAAATGGGAGATGTGCTGCTCGTGGTTTAGGAGAGTGACAGAGAGAAATAAGGTAGCTTCCATCAAACCTCATTATCTGTCACCATATTTCAAGAGCGAGAGAGAGAGCTTGAGCGAGAATGTGATCGTGAGAAAGAGAGAATTTGAGGAATGAGTTTCTGCTGTCAGTAGACCAAGATGATGCTCAACTGAAGGAAGTTTCAGATCTGATGCATCTGGATGCATGCAATAGCAGATCCGAGCTAAGAAACCATACATGCAAGCAAGAGGAAGATGCAGCCGTGAGCTGGTGAAGAAGAGTGAGTGTAATCAGTTGAAGCATGTGCTGTCCAGGACACCCAAAGTGATCAGATCTGATCATGCATGCAAGGGTAGAAGCAAGGAGAGGTGAATCTAGGCCGTGCAGTGAAGAGCAGCAAGGAAGTGAGCTGCTGGCGTGAAGGGAGGTTGTCGTTGCTGTGCGTGGACTGTTGCTACCAAGCTAGAACCGTTCTACTTCTGGCGTGTGGGCGTTGCTGCTGCCTGGTGGGTACTGCCATGAGTTGAAGCTGCTGGTGGCGTGAGGTTCTGGCGTGAGGTTGCTGCTGCTGGCGTGAAGGGGCTGGTGTTGCCGTGCCGCGGTCCTTGCTGCTACCAGTTGCTGTCGCCGTGTCCTGCCGCCTTGGTGAGCTGCTGTCGTCGCAAGCCGAGTCGTGCGAGCTGCTGCCCAGTCAGGCCGTGAGCTGCACAGAAATCCTGAAGAGAAGTCAGTAGTTGGTGGTAGGGGACAGCTTGCTATTGTGAGAGATTAGTCGTCGTCGCGATCGTTTGTGAGTGAATTTTGTTGTTCAAAGCTTCGTATTGAGTTTCGAAAGGTATATTATGATTTTATGGAATTCATTTTAATGAATATTGATTAAGTTTGAGTTGAGATAAAGTGATGATATTATGTTTGGGCTTAGGATTGAGAACCTCGTTAGTGCGGAGGTTCGTTTGTTTTGTTTCGTTATGTTGTCGATTGATTGCCGATGTTGAAAGTCCGCGGATTATTCGTTGTGTGGGCTGTTATAAAATGATAAAGAGGTTGTCATGTAGTGCTTTTATTTCCAAGTTTGTTAACATGAAAAAGGATGCATTTTAGTGTATTTGAAAGTATTGAAATATCGTTCGAGCGTTGATTAATCGTTTTCGAGCAATTGGTCGAGTTTACCGCTAGTGGGAATGTTTTTAGTTTGTGATTTTTGTTGTCGATTGTGGAAGTGTTTATGATGTCTACTCGCTGTCTTGAGTTGTGTTTAAGCCCATCATAGTGTTAAGTCGATGTTAGGATAGTTTAAGATGCGTTTAAGTTAATCGGATAGTTTTAGTTCGCGCGGAATCGTTAAATAGTCGATTTTGGAGTTGAATCGAGAAAATGTATATTCGTTAAGCTTGTTGCCATATTTTTTCACGTTTGCGCTTTTAAATGTTTGAATCTTCATGGTCTTGTTTTAAGTAAAGTCTCAAGTATAAGTTGGCATTAAAGTTATTTGGGATCGCGCGAACGTTATAAGTGTTTAGTCGCGATAGTTAGTTAAAATCGCGTAAGTTTTATGTTGATCGTTTAGCTTCGCTTATTCTTTTTGTTGAATCCTTTAGACTGTGGTTCGATAATGTTGCTTTGGATTCGATCAGCGTAGTTCCGACATGCTTATGTTAGAATGTTATCTTATATAGGCAGCGCTAAGGTGACGGAAAGCGAAGTTGATAAAGTAGCGCAAAGTAGGAAGTCCGGTCTTTTCCGTGAGTTAGGAATCGGTGAGTGTAAATTGTTTTATGAAATGATAAATGCAATATGATTTCTATATTATTGCTTTCATGCAAAATTTAAACGTTTTAATATTTAAATGAATTTATATAAATGATATACGCTTTACAGGAATGTTATACGTTTTGAAGTGTTTTTATATTTATACTTAAAGTAATATTGATCGTATAATTTGTTATTGAAATGTGCTTTTATGTTTCGTTTTATAAGCGAAGGAATATGTTTTACAAGTATTATTTTAGCATGATAATGTATTTCAAAACCAATGGCCACCCATCCCCATTATGAATGAATTATGACTGTTATGCGGCCGAAGTGTCTTATTGCGCGTATGGCATGTCTGTCAGGGAAAGTCCACTAACTATGGGGGGGGGGATCGAGTCTGTCATGTCGCCCTCTACGCGTATATAAGGTACTATCATGAATGATGCCCTATGTGCAGCGAGGTAACATACCGCGGCATAGTGGTTATGAATGAGATTGCACGTCCCCACCACCGGTGACTCAAGACCGGGCGGTGATCATGATTTTCCCGGGTCCCATTGGATATATGTTTTATGATTGAGGATTGATTTATGATTTTATGAGTTTATTTATGAATTTATGATTATGTTATGAACGAATTTTACGATGCTTATAATTTTGTATCTTGTTTTCAAGTGAATTATGTATAAAAAATGATGGTATACTATTATGAAATGCACGTTTTAATTAAGATATTTCAAAACTTCGCATTTTGTCAAAAGATTTTAGAAAGGAAACGTATTTAGAACTGTATAGCACTCACTGAGCCTTTTTAGCTCATTATTTTCTTGTTTATTGTTTTATAAAATTCCTCAGGCGTAGGTTCGAGTCCTCCAGGCGGCAGATCTCCAGCTCAAGAGTAGGCAAGCTTATTTGGCGACCGAAACTGTGAAATCAAAGTAAAATTTTGTTGTATAACGGATTTTAAATGTGATGTAAATATTTAAGTTTTATAACTTTGATTTCACTATCATGCATGTAGAATGTTTTCCTTTAAGTTGAAATGGTTTTGTTTTGAATACTCGAATTACGTTTAATACGGATTTTGAGATGGACCTGAGGTCCCTTTTGAAAGTGGAAATGAATGTATGCATCTTGACATATTATTAATTGTTTTACAGGTGTTTGAAAAAGTTGGAAATATCGGAAAAACAGTCGTTGTGCTGCCGAAAATTTTTCACCCTGAATTTTTATTGATTAAGAAATAAAACTGTTTTACGGCTTAACTTCATGGAGTCCTTTTAAGTCACCTGCTTAAAGACTATAAGGATTCTGTGGGGTGCCGGGAGGGCTCCGCTCGGATCTCTTCAAGGGATATCCGGGTCGGGTCCTTTCAGTCTCTCTCTAGTTAGAGCTCCTTGGGGACCGAATTCATGCTTTTGGATTTTTGTTTCATGCTTTAAGTTACTTGATTTCCATTTCTTTTGTTGCTTTAAAAAATATATATGCATAATACTTTTTTGCCAGTTGTCCACCATTCACTCTCCCCTTGTGACACATGTTCATCATGCAATCACTCTTTCTCTATTTGCATGCCAAGTGTCCCATTTTCTTTTAAATGCGTGACACTTGTCTTACTTGAAATCTATGTCATATTTTCATTCCATGCTTTTCGATTTCCGTCTTTTCATATTTGAAATCATTTTCGGTCCATCTGAAAATCCTATTATAACTCAATTTCACATTTGAAAATTCTACTTGAATTCAATTACACGGCTGGATTTGGCCACTTTAAATTATTTTATTACCTTGCAAATAAAAATCATCATCGGACTTATCCTAAAATTCTATCAGAACTCAATTCACATATTCGAAATATCTAGAAATTATATGAGAATTAAATTAATACTTCAAAAAATTTATTAAAATCTGGTTAACACCCTCGGGCTCTAAAATAATTATTCTATTACTTTGGAGATGAAATCACTTCCGGTCCTATCTGGAATTCTATAAAAATTCACTTTTCACATCCGGGTACTCAAAATTATTTCATTTCTTTATAAATACTGCATACGGCACACTAATCGAATAGAGTACTTTCATCTAATATACTTCGAATCACTTAAAATCTATTCGAAATGGCTTATCTTCGCTCCGCTTTAGTTTCCCTTTTTATAAAATAACTCACTTTCTTACACAATTAAATTCCAAAACTATTCTATGGTCACTCAACCTTCATATTAACCATAGAATCCTCTAATTAGGTATCTTACTGTTCAATTGTATCCTTCGAAAAATTTTCGATTGGATTAAAGAGCATTAATATCTAACAATCACGAGAAAGGGTATTTTATCCTATAACTTTCAGATGCTTCGAAACTTACTTAAATGAGCTTCTTTTCAATATGTTTTAATTTCACTACATTCTCCTACTATTTTCGAACCTGTTCGACCCTTAAGGTCTATTTTCAAAAATTTTACTATTCATCAAAAAAATTTCATTAAAAAAGATACTATTCACAAAAAACTTTCATTTCCCATCGAATCTCAATTCATGACCCTGGACAATATAAACAAGTCTAAATTTGATTTTAAACACTAATTTTGGATCTTTCTCGAAAAAATCACTATTCATTCTGGATCCGAATACTATTCATTAAAAATTTTCATTTCTTCCTGAAATGATACTCAGGGCCTCATAAATATAATTGAATTTAGAACTAGCCCTTAGTACTCTTTCTGGACCACTTATCCGCTATCCTAATCACAGAATGGATTTTCTGAGGACACTAGGATCAAGGTCTATCATGTTACCCCAAGTTTGTTAGCTTTGACGACAAATAGTATTATAGTGCGAGGAAGATGAAAATGCCCCTGATGGTTAACAAGTTGACTGTTTTGACTAGTTTGAGCAAATAAAAATTCAAAAAAATGCAAATAAACAAAATTAAGAAATTTAAAAAAAAAGAACCAAAAAACTTTTAATAAATTTTAAAAACCAAAACCTTTGCATTACAAAAAATAAATTAGTTAAATTACAAATTACAAATAAAATTAAAAATGAAAAAAAAAAGGAATTTAAAAAAAAAAAATCGATTACCCAAAGCTAACCTAAATCCTACCTATCCTTACCATTTCTTCTTCTTCTTCAACAAAGTTTCTTACTCAAAAAATTTTTGGGGCTATAAAGATAATGGGGTATGAGAACAAGGTCTATACTAGAAAGGCTTTTATGGGCCCCAAAAATCACAACAATACCATTAACAAAACTCGCATCACCACTACCACCTCTCCATCATCGTAACTCCATCCCCACTTCTGTGCCAATCGATTGAAACCCAAAGATGGAAAGGGTTTCGACTTTCGGTCAGAAACCCAAAAATGGGTTTCAAAACATTTTCCGTTGCTGGGTTTCAAAACCTATTTCTGGGTTGTTCCTATAGAAATTGTAAAAGTGGGTTTTGAAACATAGCAATGGAAAGTGTTTCGAAACCTTAAAATTCTTCTCTTTCCATTATCGATGTGATGACTCCAAAACTGGCAGTGCTCTTTCTTCTCTTTTCCTTTTCTCTTCCAATCCCTTTATCACTTGTTACACCTATGGAGATATAGTTCAAGTTTGGATTTGGGTGATACAATTTTCTATTGGGTTTAAGTTTGAGTATGATTTTGATTTTGTATTGGCTTTGAGTTTGATTCTAGGTTTGTGTTTGATTTCATTTTAATTTGATTGGTTTTAAGTTTGTGTTTGATTTCTTCTGGTTTGAGTTTTTCATGCATAAAAATATTTCAATGGAATTATTTGCATTACTACGTTATAAAACCTCACTTAAAAATATTTACATATTATGCACAAATATATTTGCAAATTTTTCCAAAATACATATGATTTCATACTAGTGTTATTGTACATATATTCAAAAGCATTTATATTAAATATGCACAAACAAAAACATAGTAGTACACAACATCGTTCAACTACTCTGAAGTTGTAGTCCCTGCTACTAAAACACCTGCACCTGCTCTTGCCTCTAGGGAGGTTTTGTTTATAAAATATAAAATAAAGAGTGAGCTAAACGAGCTCAGTGAGTGTCATGTTTTTTTATTCAAACTATACTTTCGAAAATAGCCTCCCTTCAAACTTTAAAAAGCATTTCATAATTATTTTCATGCTATAAAACTTAAATGTATTTTCTGAAAACCCCATCTGAAACAAACGTATGTATAAATATTTAGTATAAATATAATTTATGCGTAATAAAACTGAAATTTAAAAACATGTTGAAAAGTGAATTTTTTTATTTCGAAAAACTATTCTGAACCACTTTTCAAATATGAAAACATAGCAACCAATACTATTACATCTTTACTATAAAATAATAAATGGTGGTGGCAATACAATTTTCTGAAAAATTTCTCTTGTGAAATAAGCCAACCACCGGCGCTTAAATACAACATGGCACCCTAGGTATATGGCATGGTGGAATCTTGCACTGCTTAGGCCTTGGTCTTATGTCTGGTTCTGTGTAGCAGAGTTTGGCATCGCTACCAGGAGCTAGCCATTATATACCTCTATATGTGCATGGGCAACATATTGAACTAGACTAATTGACACAGTCCTGGATTTCCTGTTTTAGGGCCAGAGAGGAGCCCTCCCGCTATTAGTGACAAACACCTCTAACACTATCATACACATTTTAGAGTACTCTGATCGGTAACATCTATCTGAGATATCTTTGAGCCATACCATAGACTTATAAAAATATTTCCATACATGATGTTTTTCATCATATAATCCATAATTCACATAAACTTTCTAAAATTTATACAAGAGGTTTTCATCTTTAATTTATTTACATTCAAATCAATTTCAACATTTTAATACATAAATTTAAATATAACACATAAACTCATAGTGAATAGAAAAAAAATAATAGCATCAAAACATTTTGAAAAGGACACTCACCGTTTCCTAGTTCACGATAATTCAGAATTTCAGGTTCTCTCGCCTCCACATTACCTATGTATTTTCACATTCTATTTTAGGCAAAGTCACAATCAAAGTTATTCACACACACACTTCCATAGACATGCATCGACACACAAACGCTTTGCTACAGAAACATTTCGAAACACCCTTTTTCAAGTCATACCAATCTTAATTATTCGCAGATAATTTCTATTCGAATTTCTTAATATTTAAGCATGTAAATCACCTCAAATGAAGTCTAAATTTCACATCAATGAATTAAACATATTTTTGAACCATTTTAACCTATGTTGGCCGAACTTTAACCAGCTTTTACACCATCAATCTCATTCAATTTTTTTTTATTATAATTACACTCAAACACATGTAAAATGCTATTAAATCAAGTCAAATTTATAAAACATCACACTTGTGTAAAACCCAAAACCTCATTTGTCAGAGATGAATTATTTTTTCAGTGGATCGGGTTGTCGATCGGAAAAATATAATTCTCAAGTTCGGAAATATTCGGAATAGTTATTTTTGAATAATAAAATAATTTGGAGAGCATGAAGACGGATTTGAAATGTAAAAATAATTTCGAGTGTGCGGAATCGAAATCGAATTATAAGTGGAATTACTCGGTCAGACGGAAACGAATTACAATACGAAAGCGAAAGGAAATCAAGCGGCACAAAAAGATAAGTGAAAGCATGCTTGTGGGACAACTGTCGTGCTTTTATATGATAAGTAAGACAAGTGGCACAAAGCCACCATGAATGAATGACAAGTGACAGCTACAATTTATATATCAATTGAAAGATGAATTTTATAGCAAAAGCAAAACTTCAAAACTTGCATTCTCGGTCACCATTTCCAAGCACCCGAGAGCCTTCATCTTTTTCTTCTTCTATCTCCCCAAAATCGAGAGCTCATTAGAGTGAGAAAGAGAGCTCGTGCAAGTTGAGAGAGACATGAGAGAGAGCTAGAGAGTGAAGGAGGGAGTGCAAGTTGAACCCATGAGCTGTCTAGATGCAGATCGTGAGCTGTTATGAATGTGGAGGTGCAGTCGAGAGCTGGTGAAGGAGAACGAGCAACACCAGCAACTGTATATGTCATCCAAGGAAACCAAAGGAGGATCTGATTATGCATGCAAGCAAGGGGGGACGATCAGCTGCTGTTAGGCCGAGAGGAAGCTACTGCCATCAGCTGCTGTCAAGCCGTGGATGAGTGCTGCTGCTGTGGGTGAGCTTCTTTGCCTTAGGAAAGAAGACCGAACAGCAGCTGAAAGGGTAGTTTGGAAGCTGATCTCGAAGTCCTTTTACTCATGCAACAAGCTATTGGGTAGGAGGGAGAAAAGAGAGTGTGGTTGTCGTAACCTGCACTTCGAAGTAAGTGGCTGTTGGGTTTTTGTTTAAATGCAGTTTTGGGATGACAAACAACAGTTAATTGAAGGTTTTAAGTGTAGTTTTGAGGGAAGGCAGTGCATGCAACAGGTATTTGGAAAGAGAGGGAGAAGAGCAAGTTGTTTGGAGCTGAAAACAGAAGATAGCTCGCTGTTTTGAACGTGTAGAAGCTGTTTCTGAGCAGATTCAGCTCATTCAACGAGTAAGTGTTGTCCCATTAGCTTTGTTGAGATGTTTTGAGTGGTTTTTAAAACTTGCATGTCAATTTTGGATTGAAGGAAGCTCAGTTAAAGGTGAGGTATAAGGGCAACACCTTCGCGAGTTGTTTTCAAAGTTTCGAATTGATTTTCGAGAGGTATGTTGAGTTTTTTATTGATTTCATTTTGATGGAAAATAGTTAGGATGAGTCTATAATGATATTTGATATTGTTATGATTTGGTTTTAGGATTTAGAACCTTGTTAGTGCGGAAGTTCGCTCGATATTATTTGGTTGTGTTTTTGAATGATATTGTCATCGATTGATCCCGTCGTAAAATCGATTTTGGGCTGTTATAAGATGATTTAGGGGCTGTTAAGTTATGCTTTTAATTTCAAGTTCATCTTCGTGGAAAATGATGCATTTTAGTGTGTTTTAAAGTATCGAATAATCGTTCAGATGTTGAAAAATTGTTTCTGAGAGATTCGGATAAGTTTTCCGCGAATGCGAATGTTATTTAGTGGCAAGTTTCGTTGTCGAATGTGGAAATGTAATTGATGATTAGCAAGCTACCATTTATGTTATTAAGCTCTTTAAGATGATAAATGTTGATGTTAGGATAGTTAGAATTATAATAAAGTCAATCGAATAGTTTCGTTGCGCGCGATTATAAGAAATCGTTGATTTTCGGAGTCGAAACGGAAAATAAATAATCGTTTAGCTTGCTACCATAATTTTCATTTTTGTGTTTTAAAGTGTTTGACTATTCGTTTTCCATGATTTAAGTATAGTCACGAGTAATATTAACGATAAGCTTGATTAGAACTGAAGTAATCGTGCAAAACGTTAAAAGCGATAATCCACGGTAAGTCGTCGAAATCGCGTGAGTTTTATGTCATTCATTTAGCTTCGCTTATCCTTTTTGTTGAATCCATTAGAATGTGATTTCGATGATGTTGCTTTAGATTCGAATAGTGTAGTTACGCCATGCTTATATTAGAATGTTAAATTATAGGCGATAAGGCGGAGGAAAGTGAAGTTGATGAAGTATCGCGTGATAGAAAATCGGGACGTTTTCGTGAGTTAGAAATCGATGAGTGTAAATTGTTTTATGAAATGATAAATGTACTATGATTACTATGCTTTCATGAAAGATTGAAACGTTTTTAATATTTAAATGAATTTATATGAATGATGTACGCTTATAAATGTTTTATATATACATCTAAAGAAATATTGATTGTGTGAATTTATTATTGAAACGCGCTTTTATGTTTTGATTTTTAATCGAAGAAATATGTTATACAACAATTATTTTAACATGTCAATGTATTTCAAAACTGATGGCTACCCAATCCCCATTATATGACCGAAATATGACTATTATGCGGCCGAAGTGCCTTATTACGCGTATAACATGTCTGTGGGAGAAAGTCCACTAACTATGGGGGGATTGAGTCTGTCATGTCGCCTTCGACGCGTATATAAGGTACTATTATAACTGATGCCCTATATGCAGTGAGGTAACATTCCGCGACATAGTAGCTTATGACTGAGATTGATCGTCCCCACCACCGGTGTCCTAGGACCAGACAGTAATCATGATTTCCCTAGGTCCCATTGGATACATGTTTTATAACTGAGGATACGATTTATAAATTTATGATTATGTTATGAATGAATTTTAATTGAGTTATGTTACGTAAT
This sequence comes from Dimocarpus longan, assembly GCA_022984855.1. Classification (NCBI taxonomy): domain Eukaryota; kingdom Viridiplantae; phylum Streptophyta; class Magnoliopsida; order Sapindales; family Sapindaceae; genus Dimocarpus; species Dimocarpus longan. The sequence goes on along the minus strand of CM041015.1, from coordinate 14,700,165 downwards.
GAAAATTTTCCGATGCATATAATCTTGTTTTCAAGCAAATATATATAAATGATTATGTAATAATATGAAATTTATGTTTGAATAGCTCATTACATAACTTAGAATTTTTTAAAGAATTTTAGAGAGGAAAGCTTATTTAGAAATGTGTAACACTCACTGAGCCTTTTTAGCTCACTATTTTCTTGTTTCTTCTTATAAAAACTCCCCAGGTGCAAGTTCGAGTCCTCCAGGCGGCAAATGTAACGCCCTTCGCCCGACTTTTGTTACGGTCAAAAATCCGGAACGGAGAACGTTACTTTCCTAATAAATCCGTTTCTGTTTCTTTTGAAAAACCATGATCATTCTAAAGCTCGTTACCAATAGAGGAATTTTTTTTTTTTTAACATAAATCCGGCAGAGTTTCCTCTATTTTTCTGAAATCCCAAAATCTGTTTCCTGTAATTGAAACTCTAACATTTCTAAAACATCAATTTCTAAACTCTCATTCGAATCTCCCGTCCGTTTCTAAAACATTTCATTACTCAAATATATCATAAACATTTATATGCATACATAATCAAAAGTAAGCTTTTAATAAATATACATAAGCTTTTTACATAAGTGAAATACAATAATTTACATAAATATACATATGTTTCAAAATGCATGATCCTACGTAATATATATAACTACCAAAAGCGTAGAATGGATGGCGACTATCTGAGCCTTCGTGTACAAGCTATTTCCCCTGTCTGTAGATGGAGTCAAAAGATTCAACCTGAGCGCAGTAAATCAACGCGCTAAGCATAATTGCTTAATAGGTATACACATAATCTAATTTCTCAATTTCAAATATAATTTCATTCATAACTAAAAGCATTCTAACTTTAACATTCATAAATATATATATACGTTGCATAAAAATATTTAAACATATAGTTCACAATTTTTCGAGTTCAACATATTTCAAAGCATTGAACATTTCATTTCACATAACATTTTCATTTCATTGCTTATAACATTTTTCAGTGCCATTAGTAAACATATATTCGATACTCATGTATTGGTATATGGGTTTTCGACATTGGACACACGGTGATTATCCGTCGGAATAACGGTCGACCCCGGCATCGGCAGCTCGGTGATTATCCACCGGATCGGATATCATATCATATAATCGTTCGGGATCAGACATGTGGTGCCTCTCATAATCCATAACGAATCAATTTAGTGTATGCAAATAAACAGTGCAGTTGCTGATTTCCCTATTGACATGTCAATTACCAATTCCCATTTATCGATATCTAAGTTTACAATGGCTATTTATAATATAACATTTAATTCATATTTACAACGTTGGTTTTTGTACCAAGTTTTTCATAACAAATCAATTTCGCGTTTCATTTCAAGTAAAGTCAAATACGTTTGTAAATGCATTATATTGAAATGATATAACAATCTCATTTAAGAAATTCATTTCAAAATGAAAACACTTTCAAATAAAATTAAAGATAATGTGTATACCAACCTCAAACGGATTCGATCTTTGAATCGAATACTCCCTTATGCTTTACCCTTATTCTCTGATCGAGAATCCGGTTCGCTGGGTTCTCCTTGATCTTTCATTAAAACAATCATAGCAAAAGTTTACTTACATATGCTACTAATATTACTTAATGTACTATAACTATATGCTCTCCTATAACGTATCCTGAACACTTCCGATTGATAACATTTCGAAACAACTCATTATATCCTTTTTGTGACTGTCTTTCCCGTGTTGAAAATAACCTCAAAACAGCACATTAAAATAGCTTATGATAGCCCAACAATCAACACTAAAACAACATTTAAATAGCCCATAAACAGCCTATATCACTGTCCTAAAAACAGCATGCAACGGTCCTTAAAACAGCTTGTTATACCGCACTTTGACAGCTCATGTTTAGCACGTTTACAACTCATATGATAACATCTTAACAACTCATTTATATAGCATGAAAACAGCCTTTAAACAATTCAAGACAGGCCTTAATCTTGCTTAAAAACTGCACATAAAACTGCACTTAATTTCCATAAAAACTACATGTAAAAACAACTTCTAAAATTTATTCGTAACGGCTTTCATTTGCGCGAATTAACTCTAACAATCCATCAACTTTACATACTCATGAACATGAAAATCATTTGCGTTTCTTAGTTTAAATTGCACGATAGAACAGCCCATACTTTATACCATAACAGATTTCGCAACACAAATTCAACATCGAAAATCAATCGCAAACACGTCAAAACTTAATCAAACGAACCTCCGCACTAACGAGGTTCTAAATCCTATATCCCAAACATATCATCATCAAAATTCATCCTCAACTCAATCTTAATCATTATTCAACGAAACGAAAACAATAAAATCACAACGTACCTTTCGAAACTCACTTTGAAAGCTTCGAAACTTCGAAAAACACTCGCGAACAATCGCGACGGCGACGACGCTCTCACAGCAGCAAGCTGTCTTCCCTTGATGCTGTTTCACTTCAAGTCTGAATGGATGAGCTCGGCCTGACTTAACAACAGCTGCTCGACAGCAGCTCGTACAACGGCGACAGCACCAGATCACGGCTTCAGCTCAACAGCACACAGCAGCAACGATGACAGCAGCTCACGGTCTTCCTCACACCAGCAGCTCCTCTCGTCAGCAACAGTAGCTTCATGGCAACAGGACTCAGCAACAGCAAGGCAGCAGCTCAGCTTCTCACGGCAGCACTTCTTCTAGCTTGCATGCACGAGCTGGAGGTCTCAGATCTGTCCTTGCATGTCCTCCTTTGCTTCAGATCTGCTCTCGGTTCTCTCTTCTTCCACGAGTAGCACGTACAGATTCAGCTTGCTTCTTGACCGAGGATCTCCTTCCTCTCAATCTCTCTCTCGCTCACTATCTCTCACTCTCGGTTCTCTCTCACGAGCTTGCCTTTCTCTCTCAAAACACTCTCTTGGTCTTAAGACAAATGAGAGGCCGAATGCTCTCTTGAAAGCTTTACTTCTCTCTCTCAAAAAATGGGTTTCGGTTTTTGCTTGTTAGTGATGACCGAAATGAGTGTCTCTTCCTTCTAGTTCAATTCTTTGTTTGTCTTTCACTTTTATGCCATTTCTTGCTTTTCAACTATTAATATATATTGCTTATTCCTTGGATGACTTTTGTCTTTGCTCACCCTTTACATGTGTGACACGTGTCACTTGCATGCAATAACTTTATTTGATTTAACTTATTCCATGCATTCCCGCTTTAATTCCAAGGTCAGATTTCGCTTCTGTTCCGTCTGAAAATTTAATAAAAATCTAAATTCACATACGGGAACTTTATTAGATTCCGAATAAATATTTGAATCCAGACGCTCTAATTTATTTTATAAGATTGGATTAAATAATTATCCCCGGACCCGTCTGGAGAATTTTATAAAAATTCAATTACTCCTCCGGATCTGGACGGATAATTAATTACATCATTCCTTAATTAATAATCAATATTTAATAATTTATTTGGACACCGAAATAGCATGTTACAGCAAATCTCCAGTTCAAGAATAGGCGAGCTTATCAGACGACCATCACTATGAAATTAAAGTAACTGTTTTGATGTATAACTGATTTAGTGTAATGTACATGTTTAAGTTTTATAATAACGATTATGATATCATGCATATGGAATGTTTTAAATCTTTGAAATGGTTTTGGTTTTGAATACTTGAATTGTGTTTAAACATTAATTTTGAGATGGACCTGAGGTCCCATCTCGGAAGTGAAAAGAATGTATACATTTAGAAATGTTTATAAATTATTTTATAGGTGTTTGAAAAGGTTGAAAATATCGGAGAAACAGCCATTGTGCTGCCGAAATTTTTCCACTCTAATTTTTTTATAATTAAGAAATGAAATTGGTTTACGGTTCTGCTTCACAGAGTCCTTTCGAGTCACCTGCCTAAAGATTGTAAGGATTCTGTGGGGTGCCGGAAGGGCTCTACTCGGATCTCTATAGGGTTAATGACAGGCCCCTTTCTAACTATATTAGCTAAGCGACCTGTCCGGCACCCCACGGTGGCTTCCCAGTCGAGATCTGCTCCGACTGGAAAGTTCCCGTGGAGTTAAGCCTCTTTTCTTCCTAGAATTACTTGAAATCTTTTTAATTCTAAAAACGGGTAGGAGTTTTACAAAATCCAACAGCACAACGGTTGTTTTTCTAAAATTTGACCCTGTAAAATACTTCACAAAACCTGTATAAGTTTATTCAATATATTTTCATAATCAATAAGTCTCAGGCCCTTTTCAAATTCACAATCATTCAATGATATAGAAACTAACTTGATTAAAATTTTAAAACGTCATGCATGATATTTACATAAAATTCTTAATCCAAAACAATATTTACAAAACTTGAGAAATCTGAAAACAATAGTAAATACAGTACATGATAACTTGTCTAAAACTAGTGTAGCGTGGTCGGGTCTGTAGCTCGCCTGTACGTCCGATGAAGATACTTCCGCCGTGTTCGCTCCTACACTTGGGGAGGATTTTTAAATAAAACAAAAAACGATGGTGAGAATAACTCAGTGAGTGCACTTAATAATAAATGCTGCTTTCATTATTATTTTGAAAACGATACGGCTTATTTACACAAAATATTCTTTTAGTAAACTTTTTGCAATTGAATTTTTCTTATTATTATAAACTAACGTCTATTGACGTATTTGATTTCTTTACTAACTTAGAAGGGTAACTCTAGAAAAACTCATTCTCTTAAGCTCTTAAGTTAAATATCTATATGACATGAAATACTAGAAATTTTTTGTTTGCATATGCTCAGATGCAGGAACTTGGGATTACGAATCCCCCCAACATCAGGAAATGCGGGAACTTGGGATTACGATTCCCCCCGTCTATTAGGCGTACAGGAACTTAGGATTACGATTCCCCCCGTCTATTACTATACACGCATGGGGTATGTGAAACTCAAAACCTCGTTCGTCGGGGAGCTGATTATTTTTTCGATGGATCGCGTTCGATCGAAAAAAAAAATAATTCTCGAGTCCGAAAATATTCGGAATATTTATTTAAAAAATAAAAATAAAAATAAAATAAAATAAATTCGAGAGCGTGAAGACGGGTTCGAAATGTAAAAATAATTTCAAGTATGCGGAATCGAAATCAAGTCGTAAGTGGATTCCCGGACGGACGGACGAAAATGGATTCGATTTCGGAATGCGAGAATGCATGGAAGAATGTTAATAAAATAAAGAAAATAAAATTGACGAATGAATTTGACAAATGTCATGCATGCATGGAATCAAGTCAACAAGTGGCAATGTAGCTTATATATAAGTTAATTGAAAGGCAAAATTGAAAGTGAAAGTTTAAGAAAAGCAAATGCATTCGGTCATCACTATTTATCAAGCAAAAACCGAGACCTTTAGATAGAGAGAACCGAGAGTGTGAGAATAGAGAAACATAGAGAAGTAAGACCCATCCTTTATTGTGAGAGAGTATTTGTGAGACCGAGAGAGAGTGACCCGATAGTTGCATGTGCTGTCTGAGTGTAGACCCAAGTGAGGACAGCACCCATTCGGCCTGGAGAAGAAGTCAAGCTGCTTGTGCTTGCAAGGAAGAGTCTGAAGTTATGAGTGAAGGAAATCAATAGCACCAGCAACTGCATGTGCTGTCCAAGCATCCAGGTGAAAGATTTAATCTTGCATGCAAGCAAGGACTGAAGATCTGCTGCTACCAGACCCTGAATTTGCTGCTGTCGAGAAGTGGAGCTGCTGCCAGAAAGTGAGTTGCTGCCAGGAAGTGAGTTGCTACCAAGAAGTGAGCTACTGCCAAGAAGTGCTGCTGCTGCTGGCGTGAAGATGCTGTTGCTGTCGAGAGCTGGAGCTGTTGCTGTGGACGAGAGCTGCTGCCGTGGATGGAGCTGCTGCCGAAACTGACACTCAAGCTGTCCGTGACCTGCACTTCGAAGTAAGTAGCTGTTGGGTTTTGTTTGGATGCAGTTTTAGGATGACAAACAACAGTTTATTTGAAGGTTTTAAGTGTAGTTTTAAGAGAAGGTAATGCTTCCAGCAAGTAATTGGAAAGAGAGGGAGAAGAGCAAGATGTTTGGAGCTGAAAACAGAAGATAACTTGCTGTTTTGGGACGTTTAGAAGCTGTTTCTGAATCGATTCAACCCATTCGACGGGTAAGCACTGTCCCATTAGTTTCGTTGAGATGTTTTGAGTGAATTTTATATCTTACATGTTAATTTGGATTGAAGGGAACTTGCGGATAAAAGCATTAAGTAGGCAGTACCCTCGCGCGATCGTTTCGAAGTCTCGAGTTGAGTTCCGAAAGGTATAATGAGTCTTATTGATTTCGTTTGGATGGATAATGATGATGTTGAGTTATGGATAATAATTGATGATGTTGTGATTGATTTTTAGGATTTAGAACCTCGTTAGTGCAGAAGTTCGTTCGATTTTGTTTCGTTGTGTTGACGGTTGATTTTCGATGTTGAAATTTCGTGAAATTTTTGTTGTAGGGGCTGTTATGATGTGATTTAAGGGCTGTTATGTTGTGCTTTTATTTTCAAGTTCGTTAACATGAAAAATGATGCATTTTAGTGTGTTTTAAAGTATCGGATAGTAGTTCGGATATTGAGAAATCATTTCCGAGCGATTCGGTTGAGTTTTCCGCGAATGCAAATGTTTTTAGTTTGTGATTTTCGTTGTCGATCATGAAAGTGTTTATGATGTTATCTCGCTGCCTTGAGATGTATTTAATCCCATTAAAGTGTTAAAGTGGAGGTTAGGATAGTTTGAGTTATAATAAAGTTAATCGGATAGTTTTCAATTCACACGAAATTGTTAATTGTTGAAATTCAGAGTTGAATCGGAAAATGAATATTGTTTAAGCTTGCTGCCATGTTTTTCATGATTGTGCTTCAAAGTGTTTGAAAATTCATTTTCCATTATTTAAGTTAAGTCGCGAGTAGTATTGACGATAAGTTTAATTGAAAACGAAGGAATCGCACAAAACGCTAAAAACGATAATTCACGATAGCTAGTTGAAATCGCATAAGTTTTATGTTATTCGTTTAGCCTCGTTTATCCTTTATTGAGTTCATTATAATATGACTTCAATGATGTTGCTTTATATTCGAATAGCATAGTTACGACATGCTTATATTATAATGTTAACTTATATAGGCATCGATAAGGCGAAGGAAAGCGAAATTGAAGAAGTAGCACGAGGTAGAAAATCCGGACGTTTCCGTGAGTTAGAAATCGGTGAGTGTAAATTGTTTTATAAAATGATAAATGTACTATGATTACTATGATTTCATGAAAGATCGAAACATTTTTAATATTTTAATGAATTATATAAATGATGTACATTTATACATGTTTTCATATTTGCATCTAAAGTACTATTGATCACATAAATTGTTGTCGAAATGTGCTTTTATGTTTTGTTTTATAATCAAAGATATATATTATACAATAATTATTTTAGCATGTCAATGTATTTCAAAATCGATGGCTACCCAATCCCCATTATATGACTGAAATATGACTGTTATGTGGCTGAAGTGCCTTATTGCGCGTATGACATGTCTGTGGGGGAAAGTCCACTAAGTATAGGGGGGATCGAGTCTGTCATGTCACCCTCTATGCGTATATAAGGTACTATTATGACTGATGCCCTCTGTGCAATGAGGTAACATTCCGCAGCATAATGGTTATGACTGAGATTGACTGTCCCCACCACCGGTGTCCTAGGACCTGGAGGTGATCATGATTTCCCTAGGTCCCATTTGATATATGTTTTATGACTGAGGATACGATTTATGAACTTGTTTATGAATTTATGATTATGTTATGAATAAATTTCAATTGAGTTATGTTACGAACTAAATTTTTGATGCATGTAATCCTGTTTTCAAGTATGACATTCGTATTTGAACAATTCCTTTCAGAACTTAGCAATTTTTAAAGAGTTTTAGAAAGAAAACGTATTTAGAAATGCATAACACTCACTGAGCCTTTTTAACTCATTATTTTCTTGTTATTTTATAAAACTCCCCAGGCGCAGGTTCGATTCCTCCAAGCGGCAAATCTCCAGCTTAAGAATAGGCGAGCTTATCAGATGACCGTCACTGTGAAATCAAAGTAAAATTTTTGATGTATAACGGATTTAATGTGATGGAAATATTTAAGTTTCATAACTATGATTACGCTGTCACGCATGTGAAATGTTTTATTTTAAGTTTGAAATGATTTTATTTTAAATACTTGAATTTTGTTTAAACGTGGATTTTGAGATGGACCCGGGGTCCCATTTGGAAGTGGAAAAGAATGTATGTATTTTGAAATGTTTATAAATTATTTTACAGGTATTTGAACAGGTTGGAAATATCAGAGAAACAGCCGTTGTGCCGCTGAAATTTTTCCACCCTCATTTTTAAATGATGAAGAAATGAAATTGTTTTACGGCTTTGCTTCACGGAGTCCTTTGAGTCACCTGCATACTGACTGCAAGGATTCTGTGGGGTGCCAGGAGGGCTCCGCTCGGATCTCTACAGGGATAATCCGGGTTAGGTCCTTTCAGGGTACCTCGACCGGATTTTGCTAGAGGTCAATATAAACTAAAGAGATATTAATTACCTTTAAAATTATCTCATAAGTGTTTAGTTTTCTAGTTATAGTTTAAAACCGAAAAACTTGCTTTCTAGAGCAAAAACTCAATTATTGAAATAACGTTCTCATGTATCTTTACGACTAAATACATATATACAACTATACATGCATTATAAGGAAAGCGATAATATTCTAAAATGTTACTTGAATAACATAATAATCATAAACTATAATAGTACCGCATTAATAATTTCATATAACAAAATTCGCGAAAGCTTTATAAAATACACACTCACAACTTGCTTCGAATAACTGATCAACCACTCCTATTATAGCTCTCGTCCGCTCGTTGGTTCACCTATGATTGGTTTCAATCAAGCTTTCGCTAAAACATGGCTCGTGCACAAACTAAACTTAAACCACACGAGGATTTCTAATCACGACAATTCAAGCGATTATCCCCACACGATAACAATACGGAGAACTAATATTCGCACGCGGAGACTATCTCGAACCAATTCATTATCGCAACAAAAACTACTCAAAACTCTACGGTTACAAAAGTAACTAAAGTAACATCATCGACATCACATTCTAAAGGATTCAATAAAAAGAAGATTCGAAGTTAAACGAATAACATAAAACTTACGTGATTTCAACTAATTATCGCGAATTATCGCGAATTAGTGTTTCGCGCGATTCCTTCGTTTCCAATTTAACTTATCGTCAATTACCACTCGCGACTCTACTTAAAACATGGCAAATGAATATTTAAACACTTTAAAGCACAATTATGAAAAATATGGCAGCAAGCTTAAACAATATTCATTTCCCGATTCAACTCCGAATTTCGACAATTTAACGATTTTGCGCTAAACAAAAATTATCCAATTAACTCAAATATATTTCAAACTATCCTAACATCAAACTTTAACACTTTAACGGGCTTAATTACGTCTCGAGGCAGTGAGATAACATCATAAACACTTTCATATTCGACAACGAAAATCACAAACTAAAAACATTTGCATTCGCGAAAAACTCAACCGAATCGCTCGGAAACAATTTCTCAATATCCGAACGGCTGTCCGATACTTTAAAACATACCAATACTAACCATTTTCCATGACAACGAACTCAATTTAAATTCATAACATAACAGCCCCTAACATCTCCTATAACAGCCCGTAATCCATTTCAAAACGAAAATGACCGATGACAATTTCATTCCAAAAACACAACCAAACAATAACGAGCGAACCTCCGCACTAACGAAGTTCTCAATCCTAAACCCAATCATAGCAATTTGATCCATATCTCAATTCTTATTCACATGTACGCTTTAAAAATTACTCGAAACACACAATACAACCAAAGGGGACAGCACTTACCTCAACTCGAACTATTTTTCGCTTCGAACCAACTCTCGAACAATTATGACGGCGAGACGACTCTCACTGCAGCAAGCAGTCTCCTTCCACCAGCAAGCTGTCTTCTCTTGATGTTGTTTCACTTCAGGTTTGAATGGTTGAGCTCGGCCTGCCTTGACAGCAGCTGCTCGACAGTAGCTCACAACGGTGACTACAGCTCTCGACAATGGCAGCGACGACGATAGCACACGATAGCACTTGGTTCATGGTAGCACTTCACAACGGCGACAGCAGCAGTACCTTTCGCCAGCAACTCCTCAAGATAGTAGCAGCTCACGGTAATGGACAAGATAGCAATGGCAACAGCTCCTCCAGGCCTGACAGCAGCTCACGGCCTCCTCTTGCTTGCATGCACGGCTGAAGTTCTCAGATCTGTCCTTACATGCATCCAGATTGCTTCAGATCTGAATTTCTTCCTCAACCTTGCATCATCTCGGTCTGAAGACAGCAGCTGGTTCCTCTCTTGTTCTCTCTATCTCTCACGATCACTCTCTAGCTCTCGATTCTCTCTTTCGATCTCTTTTCCTTCTCAATCTCTCACTCTCGGTCAAAAAGGAATGATGAAGAAGAAGCAGACCGAATACCTGATTGCTTGTTTTTTTCTCTTTCTCTTACTCTCACTCTCTCATTCTCTATCTCTCTCGGGTCTAAACAAATGAGAGGCCAAATGCTTTATTGCAAGCTTTCTTCACTTTTTAATATTTGCTTTTCATTTCTTATTCAACTCCTTATAAATATAATATATTATTTATAAAAGGATGCCACTTGTCAAATTACCCATGCATGAATGACATTTGTCCACCATTTTCATGCTCTAATTTTACTTTATTTTATTTCTCCCATGCATTCTCCCATTTTTTATTCCGAAATCTAATTCCACTTCCGACCGTTCGTCTAGGAATCCACTTTTAATTGCTTTCGCCTTCGAAATTTTTAATATTTCGAATCCGTCTTCACGAACTCGAATTTATTTTTCTTATTCTAAACTAATTATTCCGAATATTTTCGGACTCAATAATTATATTTTTCTGATCGAACGCGATCCATCGGAAAAATATTTCGCTCTCCGACGAACGAGGTTTTGGGTTTTACAATTAATTCGGGTTGGGTCTTTTCAACTTGAGCCGTAAAACTAGGTTTGGCCATGACATACCATCATCTGTCATCCAATGAATTTCTTTCAATTTACATGTTAAATTTATCATCAACATGACCCATAAAATCATCCAAAACATCCAAAAACAAATGTATATCACTTTAACCCTCTTATGATCGAGACATAACAATTCAATATACCATAGTTTTGCTTCTCATTTCAACATCAAAACTCAACATTTTAACTCATTTACATGCATGAAAATCACTTAAATAAGTTAAACTCAATTTAAACCATTAAAATCCTTCTTTGGTTGTGAACCACATCCAACACAAATTAAACTCAATTTAAACCATTAAAATCCTTCTTTGATTGTGAACCACATCCAACACAAAACCAATATTCCTTCAAGTTTTACACTTGAATTTATGCTAAAATCACATCAAATATCATGGCAAAGCAACTAATGTCCTAAATACATCAACTTAAATTGTAAATTAAAAAGTCAACTTCACTAGTAAGCTTACCACTTGCTCTTGGATCACTAGTCTTATTTTCTCATAACTTTGAGGTCTCAAATCTTTAAATTCATACATAAAAATCACAAATACACTATTAGAAACCTTAAACCCAACCATTTACACAAACAAATCATGGAAGTTTGAATCTCAGATCTTGAATTCAACTTAAAATGGATGGATCTTGCTCTTAAGCTTGCATGCAACCTTAAATTACTTGAAAACCATTCAAATCTCACCTTAAAACCACTAAAATAAGCTAATGTCTTCTAGTTTCTCTCATGGCCGAACACTCCCCTTTATTACCCAAATGCCTTCTTTTTTGTTTCTTTCATTTTTCTCTTTTGATTTCCACTTTATATAGTCCTTGCTTGCTCTAACAAATAGCCCCAAACTAACTTTAAATTCACAAGTTTACCATTGGTTGGGTTTGAAAGCTTTTGATTGATTACAACATAAAATCCATTTCAATTTTAACTAAATTCCAACCAAAAACTAACTAAATATCAACTAATTTGTCTTTTTGCCTAATTTGTCTTCATGTGCCAAATTTATCTCACTTTTTAATGCTCCAGTCTTCCTTCACACGCCACACACGCTCCTTATCACGTCACCATTCATCTTTCACACCAACTTTCATGCTTTGTCTCAAAATTCTAAAAATTTCTAAAATGCCCTTTGTAGATGTTTTGCACTAATCAATATAATCATGTCCTTTTTGATAATTTCATTGACACTAATTATATTTTAAACCTTAATTAATTTTTTTATACCAATTCTTGTATCCAAAATCATCTCTGGACTATCCGGGAATTTTACTATAACTCAATTTACACATCCAGATCCGACCACTTTACATTATTTTATTACCTTGTAAATAAGGGTATAATTTATAATACATGTATAACACACGAATTCAAAAGGGTATGTTACACATGTATTCCTAATTATAACCTAGCATGATGTCTACTTAAATTTAATAATTGAAACATTAAGCACTAGAAGAATATGAATATCACACATATACTATAACATGACATCTATCCTATGTATCTATGAATTAATGCTCTTTAATTGGTTCATAAGTAATTTATTGTTGCAAACTAAGAATATGCACGTTTAGCATGCGATTTATATTCTTACGACATAATCCTATAAACATGCTTCTAAGATGATCTATCAAAGAAATATAATAAATAGAATAAAATTAAACTAAAGACATTAATTTCATCATGCAAAACACTGAGCTTCATTGAAAATATAAACAAATTAAGTTCATGTCTAGGGCTTCAATTTTGGTCTAACTAATAAATTAACTATATAACCATAAGAATAAAGAAAAGAAAAAGAGAAGGCAGAACCAAATTGGCCTTTTTGCTCCTTGTCGCAGGTCCAATCCCTTTGAATGAATGCCAATTGTTGCATAAACTTGGGTATTTATAGGCATGCAAGTCTAGTTTGATCAAAGCTCTAACCTTTTTCTTGATTTGGATGAAATTTTGTTTTCTTTATCTTTTGTTATTCTAATCTCATCCAAATATGTTTGACTAATTAGTTTAGGACACAACAATGCTTAGCAAGGCAATTAAGACTTCTTTTGATTTAGATGAAACTTTGTTTTCTTTATCTCTTATTATTCTAATCTTATCCAAATATGTTTGACTAATTAGTTTAGGATGTGACGATGCTTAGGAAGTCGATTAGGATTGCAAAACCAGGAGTTTCGATTGAATTAGGACTATCCCGCAGCTGTCAAGTCTTGTGATAGTCTGACCTTGAAGTATTAAATCGGATATAACTTTCTATAGAAAATTTTGATTCATTAATATCAATGGCTATGAAAACTAGACATCCAAGGTTTTAATTTGATATATTAAGTCTCATGTAACTCAAACTATACACTCCGTACTAGCTCCCGAAAGTCATGTCCATTTTTTATCCAAAAATTCCGAAATTTCGTTCTAGAAACTTTCCAAATCCGATTTCGTATTTTATCCCAAATTTAATTTTCTTATAGCACAATTTTTGAATCCTTTTTTAATTCTTTTTTAAATATTCAATGCTTATCTAAATTCCTCTTGATTTTCTTCCCCAATTTAAATTCTTGTACTAAAAGAAATTTGAATTAAATTGAATTCTTGTTTCCTTTTATAAGTTAGATTTGAATGGCAATTGGCAGAATTGACCCCTTGAATTTCTTCAATTTCTCAAAACTGCATTAATCTTCAAAAATCATCCAATTCTATCATTTTCTTCTCAAAACATAAATTTAAACACTACAATACTAAACACATTAATAATACCAGTTCTACTGAAAAACACAACATTAATAATAGATAAATTGGATATAAAATGATGATAATAAATGACATAACGGTTTGCTAACAAGGAGACCTCCCATAGGAAACTCCAAACCTGTTAACCCAACGGGCTTTATTAACGAGAAGATTTTTCTATGGGAACTTCAAACCTCCAGATCCATGGAATATTAACGATGAGACTTTCTAATGGAAACTTCAAACCCATAGATCCCTCACTTAAAAATTTCTAGTTTCGGAAGCGAGCCACTCCATAAACATGTAGCTTTGTAAGCGAGCAATACAACAAGTGAGCAGCTCTATAAGCGAAAAACTCGACAAATGAGTAGCTCCACATTAAAGCAGCTCGTGAGGCATGCAGTTAAGCAACACCTAAAAGTAAGGGTGACAATATGGGTTACGACACGATGGGTCGACATGAATTCTCAAAAAATAAATGGGTATGGGTTAGAGTTAAACGAATTCGTGTCATAATCATGTCAACCCGTTTAACCCATTTATTACACGAATCGAATCGAGTTTGGTTAAACAAATCGCAGGTTGACACGATTAAAATTGGAGTTAAATTATAATTTAATATATTATAGGGATTAAGGTGTAATTATACATTTATATATATACACTTAACAAATCCCTAACACTAACACATACTAAACATTTTGAAATAGTTTGTCGGCAGCCTCTTTCACACACTAGTGAGTGGTGACCAGATGGTAGACCACCATCTTGTTCCTTCTTCTGACGATGACCTGACGACAACGCAAGGACTTGACTACAACGCGGTGACCTGACGACAGCTTGGCGATGCGACGATCCCGAGACGACATTGACGATGACCCGATGACACCATCCATGCCAGCAAATCACCCCTTTCTCCCTTATAGTGACGGTCACCATCTTGTTTCTCACAGTCACCACCTTCACCAGCTCCAGGAATCTCTTTCTTTCATTTTCTTTTGTGTATTCTGTATTCTATTCTAGTTTTCAGATTTTGTATTTGGATTCTAGTTTTTAGTTTTTTATCAGTTTTCAGTTTTTTTTTTTTTTTTGGATGGATTTTATGATGTTTGGTAATTCATGTGATTTTTTGTGCATAGAGATGTTTTGATTTGTAGATATTTGAGTGATTTGTAGACGTTGCGTTGTTGTAATGTGTTTTAAAATTATAGTTTTCTTAGGCTTGAGGAGACTATTTTTGTTTGTGGGTATTGATTGTTAAGTTGCTGGCTTAAGTCTTTAAGGTTTTATTGTGGAATTGATGATGTGATTAGAGGTGAACTGTAAAGATTTTGATTAGAAAATGGTTATAGAAATGTTTCACTTGTAGTAATTACATCATCGTTTATGCTTAGGAGAGAGTGAGTGTTTATTTGATTAAAAAATGATTATAGAAATGCTTCACTTGTGGTAATTACATATAAGGCATTCTAGCCTTTTAGAAATCATTGTACAGAAGTCCCAACTTGTTTGGTTGGAATGACGCCTTCATATCTAAGTTTGAATTTTTGTAGTACATAGTAGCAACCAAAGGAATTGTGAGACATTAACTCTATGCATTTGCACCTTAGGATCCTTGTGTTTATCTCTCTTAACTAGATTGTCTAAATAACTATCGTTCTGTTGTCAGCATGTACTGATGACTGTAATTTTTAACACCTCCTAATTATTTCGTCAGATAATATATAAATCAGCTATCAACATGGTTGGTGTGGATGCTTGTGAGTCTATTGTTGTAGGTGATTCTCTTCACCATGATATTAAAGATGCAAATGTAGTTGGAATCCAGTCAGCATTTATCACATGAGGGATCCATGCCACTGAACTTGGACTCAGCAGTTTTGAAGAAATTGCAAATTTATTTTCTGTACAAACTCTTGCATCTAAATATGATAACAGACCCCTCTCTAACTATACTAGCTAGGCGACCTGCCCAACATCCCACGGTCGCTTTCCAGTTGAGATTTGCTCCGGTTGGAAAGTTCTTATGGAGCTAAGCCTCTTTCTTTTCTGAAAATGTTTGAAATTCTTTTATTTTTGAAAATGGGTAAAAATTTTGTTCGTTGACAATAACTTATAAAAATAGAGTTTTTATGGAAATCTGGCAGTACAACGGCTGTTTTTCTAAAATTCCACCTTGTAAAAACTTCACAAAACTTGTATAATTTCATTCAGTATCTTTTATCAAACTAATGGGCCTCAAGCCCTTTTTTAGATACACAATCATTCACAACATGCTTAAAAATATTCAATGATATGGAAAGCAACTTGATTAAAATCTTAAAACATCATGCATGATATTTACCATAAAATCTATTATCCAAAACAATATTTATAATACTTAATAAGTCTGAAAACGATAGTAAATGTAGTACATGATAACTTGACTAAAACTAGTACAGCGTGATCGCGTCTCTAGCTCGTCTGTACGTCCGATGAAGATGCTTCGGCCGCGCTGCTCGTACCTGCGCCTGGGGAGGATTTTAATAAAACAGGAAAATAATAGTGAGAATAACTCGGTGAGAAGAACTCAGTGAGTGGGTAAATTTAATATAAACTATGCTTTTTGCTTAAGATAATATTCCTCCCAAAATATGTTGAAAAAACTATTACTTACTTTATTTTTCTGAAAACTGTAAAACTCATTTTAAAAATGCGAAAGATACTTTATTAAACTTTTCTTAAATACTTTTCTCGTTTTCTTACTAGCCTATTTGGTAACCCAGGGAAACTTATCCTTCATGACAGTGCGAATACACGCCACTAGGATTAGGGGAACTCTCACCATATGTAGTCGCAGATGTGGAAACAACTTTGGGATCACGATTCCCTCCAACATTAGGCAGATCTACACTATCCCATACGTGTAGAGGGCAACTGACAGACTCGATTCCCCTAAAGTTAGTAACTCCCCCTAACTTGTCATACACGTATGGAATACTTCGACCGGGTGTAAACTAGGGATTAGGGTAAACCAAAAGCATATAGATATACAAAATCTCGGCAATATGCTATAACATTGCAATATAACTTTCGCAAATAATATTTCTATGCATGTATATGATTTCAACTTACTCATTTACTTTACTTGATATATATATATACATTTATAACGGGATATATATAAAACTATACATGCATTGTATGAAAGAAAATGATAATTATAAAATCTTACTCGAATATCGAAATAAATCACTTGCTAAAAATGAATCGCATTCATATAATAAAATGTATGAAAACTTTATAAAATCCACACTCACAACTTGCTTCCAAATAATTTATCACCACTTCTCGTTACGGATCTCGTCTGCTCGCCAGTTCACTTACAATTGGTTTCGATCGAGATTTCGTTAAAACACAGGTCGCACAAAAACTAAACTTAAATCGCGTGGGGATTTCTAATCACGACATTTCAAGCGATTATCCTCACACAATAACAATACGGAAAACACTAATATTTCATGCGGAAACTATCTCGAAACCAATTCATTATTACAACATTATCTAATTGAAACTTTACGATTACGAAACTGACAACAATGCCATTCGAATCTAAATCAATATCATCAAAATCACATTCTAATGGACTCAACAAAAATAATATTCAAATCTAAACGAATAATGTAAAACTTAAGCGATTTCGACAATTTATCGCGAACTATCCTTTTCAACGTTTTGCACAATTATTTTGTTTTCAATCAAACATATCGTCAATAATACTCGTTACTTCACTCAAATCATGGAAAACGAAGATTCAAACACTTCAAAACAAAATCATGAAAATTTATGGCAGCATACTACTCATTGTCTCATTTTCCGATTCGATTCCGAAAATCAACAATTTCATATAATCGTGCGCAACGAAACTATCCGATTAACTTTAATATATATCAAACTATCCTAACATCAACATTTACCACTTTAATGAGCTTAATCACACAACATGGCAGCTTGTTAACATCAATTACATTTCCACATTCAACAACGAAAATCGCACACTAAATACATTCACATTCACGAAAAACTTATCAAAATCGCTCGGAAACGGTTTTTCAATATCCGAACGACTATTCGATACTTTAAAACACGCTAACAATAATCATTTTTCACGGCAACAAACTTGAGATTAACAACGTAACATAACAGCTCCTAAATCTCAATATAACAGCCCATAAGTCAATTTCGCAATATAACAAGCATCCACAATTTCATTCGGATTTACAACCAAATAATATCGAGCGAACCTCCGCACTAACGAGGTTCTAAATCCTAATACTCAATCATAACGTTATTAAATATCATTCATAACTCAACATAACATTTACCAACGAAACAACGCTCACAAAAATACAACTTACCTCATTAAAATCAATCGAAACTTTTCGAAAATTACACGTGAAGAGCTGTCCGATATCCTTTGCTTGACCGAACCTATATCAGCCCTTAACATCAATTTCTTTTTATCAACTCAAGCATTTAAGTTACGCAAAACATCACATAGATAGCAGCTTACCTTAAGGACCATGCATGAGAGCTAAATCACTCAAAACAACTTCTAAAATCATAATGCATGGGTTGTCCACTATCCGATCTGCATTAACACTAATTTAGGCTGTTGTATGAGCTTAAAATACTTCAAATTAACTCTCAAATTACTCACAAGCTGTTGGAATTACAAACCTCAGTCACAGATCTACTGAAAACTGAATGGAGACGAAAAATTATGGCTGCTCTGCTCGGGTCTACACTCACACTCTCACGAGCTCACTTTTTCACGGACAGCTTGTCTTCTCGGGTTGGCTTCTGGTCTGCACTACCTTGCTCTTTAAATGGATCACGAGATGGATGGATGAAGCTTGCATGTTCTCAGCTTTGCTTTAGATTTGGTCTTCTCCTTCGGTTTTGCTTCAGGTCTAATTTGCTTGCTTTCAGCCTGACAGCAGCTCACGGCAATAGCAGCTCTTGATTTCAGATCTCACCTTTCTATTGCTTACATACACGGGCTGATATTCTTGGATCTGTCCTTGCATGCACGATCAGTTTGGGCTAAGCTTGGTGATGTCTCGGTTGATTGAAAATGGGTGACCAAATGCATGAGCTGAGCTACTCTTCAAATAGTTCTCTCTCGGATTTGCTTGCTTGAGCTGATCTCTCTCTAAGACTCTCCTTCTCTATCTCTTGCTCTCGATTTTTGAAGACAAAAGGGAGGACGAATGGTTTTGCTTGAGCTGTTCTGACAGGCCCCTTTTTAACTATACTAGCTAGAAGACCTGCCCGACACCCCACGGTGACTTTCCAGTCGAGATCTGACTGGCTGAAAAGTTCCCGTAGAGCTAAACCTCTTTCTTATATGAAAATACTTTACATCCTTTTAGTTCTGAAAACGGGTAGGAATTTTGTTCGTTGAAAATAACTTTATGAAAATAGAGTTTTACGGAAATCCGACAGCACAACAGCTGTTTTTCTAAAATTTTCACCTTGTAATAATGTCACAAAACCTGTATAATTTTATTCAAAGTATTTCCGTAACTAATAGGCCTCAAGCCCTTTTTCAATTTCACAATCCTTCAATGATATGGAAAGTAACTTAATTAAAATCTTAAACATCATGCATGATATTCACATAAAATCCTTTATCCAAAACAATATTTACAAAACTTGAGAAATCTGAAAACGATAGTAAATGCAGTACATGATAACTTGTCTAAGACTAGTGCAACGTGGTCACGTCTCTAGCTCGCTTGTATGTCCGATGGAGATACTTTTGCCGCGCTGCTCGCACCTGCACCTGGGAAGGATTTTAAATAACACAGAAAATAATGGTGAGAATAACTTAGTGAGTGTACTTAATAATAAATTCTTCTTTCAATATTTTTTTGAAAACAATACAGCTCATTTAGGCAAAAGATTCTTTTAGTAAACTTTTTGTAATTGAATTTTTCTTTAAACTAACGTCTATTGATGTATTTAATTTCTTTATTAACTTAGAAGGGTAACTCAGGGAAAACTCATTCTCTTAAGCTCTTAAACGAAATATCTACATAATATGAAATACTAAAAATTTTTTGTTTGCGTGTGCTCAGATGCAGGAACTTGGGATTACGATTCCCCCCAACATTAGGAAATATGGGAACTTGGGATTACGATTCCTCCCGTCTATTAGGCGTACACGTATAGGGTACCTCGACTGGGTTATGCTAGAGATCAAAATAAACTAAAGACATCTAAAAATCTTTTAATACACTTAAAACTCATGGTTAACATATATTACTTAGTATTTAAGTATATTAATCACTTTTAGAAATGTCTCAAGATAAATTAAAGACATCTAAATATACATTCATAATGTATATTTACAACTATACATGCATTATAAGGAAAGCGATAATATTCTAAAATTTTGCTTGAATAACATAATAATCTTAACTAAAATGGTATCACATTAATATATATTCATATAGTAGAAGTCACGAAAGCTTTATGAAAATTCACACTCACAACTTGCTTCCAAATGATTTATCACCACTTCTCGATACAGATTTCGTTCGCTCGCCGGTTCACCTATAATTGGTTTCGATCAAGATTTCATTAAAACATGGCTCACGCGAAAACTACACTTAAATCACACGGAGAATTCTAATCACGACATTTCAAGCTATTATCCGCACATAATAACAATACGGAAAACACTAATATTCGCACGCAGAAACTATCTCAAAATCAATTCATTAACGCAACATAATCTACTCGAAACTCTACAATTACAAAACTGATAACTATGTCATTCGAATCTAAAGTAACATCATCGACAACACATTCTAATGGATTCAATAAAAAAAAGATCTGAAGCTAAACGAATAACATAAAACTTACGCGATTTCAACTATTTATCGCGAATTATCGCTTTTAGCGTTTCGCGCGATTACTTCGTTTCCAATCAAACTTATCGTCAATATTACTCGTGACTTTAATTAAATCATGGAAAACGAATATTCAAACATTTAAAGCACAAAAATGAAAAACATGGCTGCAAGCTAAACAAGAATGCATTTCCCGTTTTAATTCCGAAATTTGACAATTTAACGGTTTCGGGTGAAACAAAAACTATCCGATCAACTTTATTATAATTCAAACCATCCTAACATCAAACTTTAACACTTTAATGAGCTTAATCACATAAATGGCAGCTTGCTAATCATCAATTACATATTCACATTCGACAACGAAACTCACAACTAAAAACATTCACATTCGAGGAAAAACTCATCTGAATCATTTGGAAACGATTCCTCCATAACCGAACGACTATTTAAACTTAGAAACATACTAAAATGCATCAATTCCCATGACAACGAACTTGAAATTAAAAGCATAACTTAACAACCCCTAACTTCTCCTATAACAGCCCGTAATCAAATCGCAACGAAAACAACCATTGACAATTTCATTCAAAACACAACCAAACAATAATGAGCGAACCTCCGCACTAACGAGATTCTAAATACTAAAACCCAATCATAATATTATCAATTTTCATCCATAAATCCATTCTAAAAATTTTCCATCCAAACTAAAACCATACAATCAAAACTTACCTCTCTAAAATCGCTCGAAAGCTTAGAAATCACTCGCGAAGGAGTTGCCTATATCATTTCTATAATCCGAGAGCTTCCTTCAATCCAAAATTGACATGCAAGCTTTAAGAACCACTTAAAACATCTTAACAAAGCTAATGAGACAGCACTTACCTCAACTCGAACTGATTTTCGCTTCGAATTAGCTCTTGAACAATCGCGACGGCGAGACGACGCTCACTTAAGCTCACGGCAGCAAACAATCTCCTTCCTCCCTTCAAGAACCAGTTGAAACTACTCAAATTAACATCAAAAATATGCTCTAGCTGCTGGGTCTTCAAGGCTTACCTTTCCAACTTGATGAAGATCCAAAGGATGACAGATTGATGGTTCAAGGCTGCTCAGTCTGCACTTGGTGAGCTCTCGGCCTGACAGCAGCTCATGACGGCAGCATTTCGCGGCAGCAGCTCTTCAAGACCTGACAGCAACTGATCGTTCTTCCTTGCTTGCATGCACGATCAGATTCGCTCCTGGGTTGTTTGGATGACACATGCAGCTGTTGGTTGAAGGTGCTGCCCGATCCTCTCTCCTTTGACCAGCTCACGGCTTCACTCCTTGCCGAGCAGATCTCTCACTCTCGGGTTTTGCTTGCCTTGCTTCCTCCATTCAGGAATAGATCTCTCTCTTCCTTCACACTCTCGGTTTTCTCTCTTTCTCTATCTCTCACTCTCTTGTTCTCTCTATGAAGGCTCTCGATTTTTGGTTGAAGAATGGAGGTCGAAATGTGAGTTCTCTCCTTCTCTCACTTTCTTGCTCACGGGTAAGGATGATAAATGACTGAATGACATTATTTGCTTAAGCTTTTCCTTCACTCTCTCATACTTGGTTTTCGGTTTTGCTTGAAATGGGTGACCGAATGGATTTATGCAAGCTTACTTCACTTCAATTGTATTTCAACTTTAATATATATTTGCTTTCTAAAATTTCGACACATGGCGTGCATGCAAGATAGTTTGATGCCACTTGCCTTGCTTTCTTTTTGCATGTGCGACATGTGTCCGCCATTTATCAATTTATTTTACTTCTCAAGCATTCTCCCATTTTAATTCTGAAATCGAATTCCGCTTCTGTCCGTCCGTCCAGGAATCCACTTTTAATTGTTTTCGCTTTCGAAATTATTTTAAAATTTCGAATCCGACTCCACACTCTCAAAATTCTTTTATTATTCTAAAATAATTATTTCGAATATTTTCGGACTCTAGAATTATATTTTTCTGATCGAACACGATCCATCGAAAAAATAATTCGCTCTCCGACGAACGAAGTTTTGGGTTTTATATGTTCTCTCAATTTAATTCTCTCGGGTTTGAATGTAAATGGTGACTAAAATTGATTAAATGTGCTTCACTGCACTTTCAATTGATATATATAATTTATATAATTGCTTGACAAGTGGCACCCATGCATGTAACTTCTTGCCACTTGTCTTGCTTCCATACCATTTGTCATATTCATTTCATGCATTCTCTCATTTCGATTCCAAGTTCCAATCCGATTCCGTCCGTCAGAAAATCCGCTTATAATTGCTTTCGCCTTCGAAATTATTTTTAAATGTCAAATCCGTCTCCACGTCCTCAAAATTATTTTATTATTTCTTTTCTAGAAATATTCTGAATGACTCGGAATTGAAGAAAAATATTTTTCCGATCGAAAACGAGATCCATTGGAAAATAATTCATTTCCCGACGAGCGAGGTTTTGGGTTTTACATATGATGCATATCCATCATATGTGTTACCATCATTTGCATAGTAGAGTATCTAATAATTTTAATTATAGTTTTTAATTTTAAGATTGTGAATGTAGATATCTAATTTTATGTTTTTGTGTTTTTTTGTGTAGTTTGAAGATCTTTTTGGAGTTTGGAATCAATGAGGAAAGAATTTAAGTAACAAAAATTTGATGTTGGAGAATGATAATGTTATGTTATTTTAATTTATATGGCTTTGCATTAAGTTTTTTTGTTGTGATTTTTAAATATGGATGATGTGAAATTTTGTGTAGTTGACTTAATGTGTGTGTTTTTATGTGTTGAATTAGGTGTTTAAATGTTTGTTTGTGAATTATTTATTTTATTTGTGTTTGATTTTGTTGTGGTTTTTAAATGTGGATGATGTGAAATTTTATATAGTTGATTTACTGTTTAGGTTTTTATGTGTTGAATTAGGTGTTTAAATATTTGATTATGAATTATTTATTATATTTGTGTTTAAATTGAGTTTGATTTTGTTGTGGATTTTAAATGTGGATGATATAGAATTTTATGTAGTTGATTTAATGTGTAAGTTTTTGTAAAACCCAAAACCGTATTCGTCGGATAGCAAAATATTTTTTTTTCCGATGGATTGCATCCGATCGGAAAAATATAATTATCGAGTCCGAAAATATTGGAATATTATTTTCAATGAAGAAAAATAAATTCGAGTTCGTGAGACGGATTCGAGATTTATTAAATAATTCCGAGAATGCAAACCCGAGGTTTGATCAAAAGCGGATTCCAGGACAGACGGACGGACGGAATTCGAGCTTGGAAGTTAAAGCTAGAACGCATGGAAGGCTTTTAGTATAAAATATTATATTATTAAAGTTGATAATCGATTAAAGAAGAGGTGATTATTGCTCCCGGTCAAAGTTTTAATAAAAAAAAAAAAAAAGAAAACCAAGCTTGCAAGAGGCAAGCACTCGCTCATTTCAAAACAGCATCCAAAGTGACAAAAAGAGAGGAAGATGCTACGCTCGGTCATCATTCAAACCGAAAGTGAGCTGCTGTTGGCGTGAAGGTGGTTGTTGCCGAGCTGGAACGGTTTTGATGCTGGCATGAAGCTGAAGCTGTTGAACCAGGTGCTATCAACGTGAGCTGCTACCGGCGAAGGGAAGCTGCTGTCTCGTTGCTGTGGCTGTTGCTGCCATTGCTGTCGCCGGTGCTGTCTTGCTGCTACTGGCGTGGTGTGGTAGCTGCTGCTGCTGTGTGTTGAGCTGTTCTACTGTCAGCGTGAAAGTGTTGGTGCAACCGTGATGAAGTCCCTGCTGTTGGCTAGTGTTGAAGCTGCTGTTGCCAGATCGTGATAGCTGCTGCCATTGTCGCCGGTGAGAAGCTGCTGGCGTGAGGTCGTGCTGTTGTTGCCATTGTTTTCAAGTGCTGCCATTGTAAGCTGCTGCCGATCAGTGGTCAGGCCAAGAATCCATTTTAGATCTGAAGTGAAAGAGTACATGCAAGCTTGAGGGAGTTCCAGCCCGTGCATGCAAGTTAGGAGAAGTTACCGTGCTGCTGCCTTTGTCGCCGGTGCTGTCTTGCTGCATGGACTGAGGAGCTGAAGTTGTTGATCCAGGTGCTGTCAGCTTGAGCTGCTGTCGGTGAAGGGAGCTGCTGGCGTAAAGGTGCAACTGCTGCTGTGGATCAGAGCTGCCGTCGCTGCCTTGTGCTGGCGTGAGGTGTTGAAGACAGCTACTGCCAACGCTAGGTACTGTCGCCGTTATGCCGTGTGCTATCATCGTTGATGTATCTACTGCCAAGCAGCTGCTGTCAAGCTAAAATCAACATCCAGTCTTGAAGTGGAACAGCAAGAAGAGAAGACATCTTGCTGGTAGGGAAGACAGCTTGCTGCCGAGAGAGTCGTCACCGATCGGAAGCTATTTCGAAGCTGAGAACAGCTCGCTTCTTGGGTAAAGTGCTGTCCCCTTTTGTTTTTGTTGAGTTGTTTCAAGTAAGTAGTAAGCGTACGAATGATTAGAGTTGAATTAAGCGAGCATATCCCAATGCAATTAAGTTTTTGCGGGCTGTCGTCATGTGCAGTTTTTATGCTCGTCATGCGCAGTTTCTTTATGCTTGTTTTGTGCAGTTTTTATGGTGATTCAGGATTGATTTTAGGTGCAGCTTTTATGCTGATTTAAGGTCAGATAATGAGCTGTTATAGGGCTGTTTTATGAGCAGTAAATGTGCTGTTTATGGCCTATCGAAGCGTGATGTTGCGTGCTGTTTTCGGGACAGTTCTGCATGCTGTTTTAGTGTCGTTTGCATGCTGTTTTGGTGCCGTTTGCACGCTGTTCTGGTGCAGTTTTGCATGCTGTTTTGGTTTAGAATTACAAGTTACTTTGACATCAAAACTGCCCCAATTAATCGCGTACGCTAGTTCGACAAATATAAGTTGTTTTGAAGTAATGTTAAGCGATGTTTTTGCATCGAAACTATAGGTTTGATTGTTGTGTGTTGTTTTGATGATAACCATAGAGTTTCGAGTATTTTAAGTCGCGATAACGAATCGGTTTGAAATCGTTTTCGCGTGCGAATATGAGTTTTCCGTTATGTTATCATGTGAGGATAGTCGCTTGAATTATTGTGTTTACAAATCCTCGTATGGCTTAAAGTTTAGTTACGTGCGAGTTATGTTTTAACGACATCTCGATCGAAATCAATTGTAGGTGAATCGGGAATCGAACGAGAGCCGTAACGGGAAGCAGTGATAAGTATTTTGGAAGCAAGTTGTGAGTGTGGATTTTTAAAAGTTTTCATACATTCTATTTTATGAATGCAATCAGTTTTAGCAAGTAAAAGATTTTGAGATTCTAGTAAAAGTTTATAGTTTTCAGTTTATCATCTATAAATGCATGTATAGCTTTAAAGATTATGCTATGAATATGTTTATATTCTTCAATAAAGTAATTGAGCAAGTTGAAATTATATACATGCATAGAGATAGTATTTGTGAAAGTTATTTTGCGATATTATAGCATATTGCCGAGATTTCATTTTATATATGCCTATGGTTTACCCTAGCCCCTAAGATTACACCCGGCCGAAAGTATTCCATACGTGTACGGTAGTTGGGGGGAGTTACTAACCTTGGGGGGATCGAGTTTGTCAGTCACCCTCTGCACGTATGGGATAGTGTAGATCTGCCTGATGTTGGAGGGATTCGCGATCCCAGAGTTGTATCCACATCTGCGACTACACATGGTGAGAGTTCCCCTATCCTAGTGGCGTGTTTTCGCACCGTCACGAAGGACAAAATTTCCCTGGGTTGCCAGATAAGGCTAGTAAGAAAATAAGAAAAGTTTTAAGAAAAGTTTGATAAATAACTTTCGCAGCTTTTAAACGAGTTTACAGTTTTCAGGAAAAGTAAATAAGTAATAGTTTTCCAATCTATTTTTGGGAGGAATAGTATTTTTAAGCAAAAGTACAGTTTATGTAAACTTACCCACTCACTGAGTTATTCTCACCACTGTTTTCCTGTTTTCTTAAAAACCTCCCTCAGGTGCAAGTGCGAGTAGCGCGGTTGACGTATCTCCTTCGGACGGACAGGCCACGGACAGGCCAGCTAGACACGCGTGACCAGATTTCACTATTTTCTAGCATAACATCATGTATTGTATTTACTATCATTTTCCAGATTCTCTAGTTTTGAAAAATATTATTTTGAGTTAAGGATTTTATGTAAATATCATGCATGTCATTTTTAAGATTTATTCAAGTTACTTCCGCTTAATTGCATGAATTTGAGTTTGAAAATGGCCGGAGGCCTATTGATTATAGAAATTGTTTGTAAATACAATTATACAGGTTTTATGAGATGTTTTACAGGGTGGAATTTCAGAAAAACAGCCGTTGTGCTGCCGGTTCTCTGTGAAAATCCTATTTTCATAAAGTTATTTTCAACGAACAAAATTTTCACCCTTTTTCAGAATAAAAAGGATTTCAAGTATTTTAGAAAATAAAAGAGGCTTAGCTTCACGGGAACTTTTCAGTCAGAGCAGATCTCGACTGGGGAGCCACCGTGGGGTTGCCGGGCAGGTCGCCTAGCTAGTAGTTAGAAAGGGGTCTGTCAGTTTTTATGTGTTGAAATGTTGATTTAGGTGTTTAAATGTTTGATCGTGAATTATTTATTATATTTGTATTTGCATTGAGTTTGATTTTGTTGTAGTTTTTAAATATGGATGATATGAAATTTTATAGTTGATTTAATGAATAGATTTTGGTTTAATATTTAGTTGAAATATTATTTATTATATTTGAGTTAAACAAATTTAAAGAAATTAAACATGTTAAAAGAGTTAAAGGAATTAAACGGGTTAAACGGGTAAAACGTATTAAACAGGTTAAACGAATTAAACGATTTAAATTATTAAACGGGTTAAACGAATTCGTATCGTATTAGCCGTGTATAAAGGAATTCGTGTTGAATTCAAAAATGTCGACCCGTTTCTTAAACGAATTCATGTCGAATTAATCGAATTCATCGAATTCATAAACGAATCAAATCAAATTCAGTTTAACCCGGCATGTCAACCCTTTTTGCCACCCTTACCTAAAAGTCAAGTCATAAAGCAACAATGGCAGGTCAAAAACAATGACGACCTCCTTGAAAAAGGGCTGGTTGCATTTCAATTTGCATGTCAGTTTTCTTTACGTACTTAACCTTAATTTTTCCCAAGCTACCATACAGATAAGTTGGTCATAACTAGTAAAGAATAATGAAATGCGATAAAGCAAAGAAATTTGAAAAGCTAAAAAATATAAGCTATTTTTACAAACCATATAGTTCAAGTAACCGACAAACGAGCTGGTAAATAAGTTCAGGACAATTCAAAGAAAAAAAGGTAATACACGATAATAAATAAATTTTTGACACGTGCACAAAACACCTTGAAGAGAAAGCGGGTCAAGAAGCCGGAGGAGCAGCAGCACCGTCACCCTGACAAGTATCAACAGTAGTGGGAGCAAAAGGGTTAGGGAGCAAGGCCTCGGCAGCCTCCCTTGCTTCAAAGCGCACAATGATTTGACCAACGTCTACACTCAGGAAGGAGAAGTCAAAGTCTTTATTCAGCCAAACAGTATACAATAAGGCAAGCTAGGTGTCAGACTCTGCCATCTCCCTCTCCCACCACTGTAGCCGAGGAGCATTTTCAGTCGCTAGGATTGCCTTAGCCTTGGCATCAACTATCTCCTTTTTCAAGATGGCGACCTCATCTGTTTTCTTGCCAATCTTTTCTTTATGAAAGGTAATTAAACCTACAAGATGCTTCTCCTTAGCAACGCAAGCCTTCCTTTTACACTCCAACTCAACTTTCTCTTTTGCGACCTCCCTTCTATAGTAGGTCTTACCTCTCCTGGCATCTTCCCAGGCCTCGACAAGCTTTACCTTTTCAGCCTCCATCTCGATCAGTTGCTGCTGAAGCTCCTAATGCGCGCGCCGCTTCTAACGATTGCCAACATTAGAATACTCCTCGAAAGTTTCATGAAAAGAAGTGTAAGCGTGCAGGAATAAGTAGAGGCAGGAAAATCAAATATACAAAAAAAAAAAAAAAAAAAAAAGGATAAACAAATGAAAGAGGGACACTAAAGATTCGTATTGCTGGGAGGCATGAACGACAACGGTAACCAACTGGTCCTCCTCAGGTGTCACTATAGTTTGGCTGTAAACTTCTGGAAAAAGCCTCTTGTTGAGGAAGCAAACTTGTCTACAAGAGCAGCACAAACGGGGCCAAATTAAGCCCCCTTAAAGGAGGAGCATCATCTATATGAAGGGTTATCCCTTTATCTTCCGACGTAGTTATTGTTGATGTGGAAATCTGGGAGGAATATTGGGATCTTGATGGAGTCTCATCATGTTCAGAAACCTTCTGCCTCTTCCCCAACTTGTCATCTGCAGAGGTGTCATTCATGCTACAGTGACTAGGGGGAACCCCTAGAGATGTTTGTGGAAAACCGAAGCCGGAGGGTCTCTTAGAGTCACTGCCCCTGGGGAGCTAGGACAGTTGCAGCTTAAACTTGGGGCCCATAGTCTCTTCTATTGATAATGTTTTTAGTAAACCCTGCTATTATCACCGTTGCTGATCAAACCATCATTAAAAGAAAAACCCTAGAGTGCTATCAAGTGCCTTAAATTTGTTCGAACATCAAGAGTTATCCGACCTAAGGTTACTTAGCAAGTCCAGAACACGTCAACCAGCAAACACAATCGTGTGTAAACAACATGTTTCTACACAGTGATGCTTGAAGGTGAAAAGAGAGAACTTTTGTGTAAGAAAAGGAAATCTACTGCTTTTAGAATTCAAAATGTTGCAAATGAGAGGAAATCGTCTCTCTCATCCTTTTATACCATTATAACATTATTGTTCGATTGAAGTAATGATAACTGTCACAGATCCAACAGTTGGGAGTGAACTTCGCACCACGTCTACCTAGAAAAGCTGCGTGGCCTAAATTAGCATATTTTCTTATTTCAGCAAAGTTCCTAAAAAGGGAAAGAGATCTCTATCAAATAGGAAATTACACGAATTAGAAAATCTATATAATTGTAGTTTAATATAAAATCTAAGTACTTAATACAGTTTGATGTAAATTAGAAAATAAATCTTAGCCCTTCCCACATTTTTAGTGAGCTAATTGTTTGAAAATAAGGAACTTTAGTATTATAAAGAGGGTCCTTGACACATGAGAAGGGATTAAAAAGCACCCATCCCATACAGAAACTCTAAAACCTTACTCTTCTTCCTCGTTGTAATATCGTAACAATGGACATAGGCTTCAACTTAATTAATAAGCCGAATCACGTTTAAAATTCTCTTGTCAAATTTTATTGCTTTCATATTATTGTTACATTGTACGTCTACACCATAGGCTCTTTTGTTATTTTATAATTTTGTCCAAATTGTATTAAATTGGGTGTTGGCCAATTTTTTGGTTAACAAGTGAAATGTTTCGAGGGGCTAAAAAAGAATTAAAACAATTGAAGTTTCTTTTGGGACAAAAAATGATTAAACTTTTTTTTTTCTTTTTTCTTTTTTTTTTTTGTTACAAAGGACAATTTACTTTCATTTTTTTCCATTTTTGAGTTTACCCACAAGATAACTACAAAAATATATATTATTGTTAATATAATTAATTAATTTAAACTATAATTCAAGCACTTTCTCATATGAGTTTTTTATAGATGTGACATAGAATCAATTGATTTTTCCCCATATTACGTTTTTTATTTTTTTAACTTTTTTTTTATAATTAAATTTTTTTAAGGAATATATTGATTGTTAATAAATTAATTAATATAAGAAAAATAAATTATAATTTCAAGATACCATCTAAGATGCAACAACTTGAACTGGAATATTATCACGTGAAATAAAAATTTTTACCTCGTGGTTATCGTAAACTATAAATTAATCATAATTATTTATTACTTAGTTATTTTTAAACTATTAAGTCAAGGATTTGACTACTTTAGTAGTTATAAGGTTATTCATCAATAATAATCATTAAATATTTTTCAATAATCAATCTTACAACCAATCCAAATAATTATTATTAATGGGTTACCTCATCTAATCAGTAAAGTAGTCATGAGAATATTAAAGTCCCTATCAAAATAATCCAATCATGAACTCTATCACTCTATAATCCATGACCATTCGATTTGATTATAAACTGATTATAAGAATTTAATGAAGGCAAATCATTGAAGAAAATAACGAATTATCAGTGCCAAAATCTCGTCCACTAGAAGACAAAAAATTGAATATAAACGAAATATTCATTCATACACAGTGGTTGGTTTGAGACTTGACTCTGAAGTCACGATAAAAGCAAGAGGAGGTTAGTTCGGCAGTGCCAACAACCTCTTTGAAGATATCTTTAATTCTTCATCTACTTGCCCAACCCAACTAAACAAAAAATTTGAAGCGTCACTCTTAACTGGTGTAGAGTGTCTGCTCTACTCACAACACATCAACTACTGGTGTGATCATTGAATGAATTTCACACGTACGTACCCAATCATCCGTCCTAATGTTTTCATCCAAGGGGCCACTAATCTCCTTTATTAGTGATACATTTAATATGATAGCATGTCTAACTTCTATGTCCACACTACTCACCAAAACTGATTAAATGGCATTTAATGGCTGATTTATGGATTTGTAATTATATAGCATAGCATATATATAAAGCTATGCCAGCCCTACTTGTCAATGGATTGACCAGATGGTTCACTATAGTTTGCTCATATTTGGTCCTTGTCTATGATCAGATGATCCACTACTAGTTTGCTCATATGTAATTCTTATCTATGAGGTAGATCCTTCATGATTTAATTACTATTATTTGCGCCTATGTGGCCCTTATATATTAGGTGGTCCTTTGTTTATCTTAAAGTGAAGTGGGGTTCATTTGAACAAAACCAGAGAAAATAATTTTTTTTGGGAGAACTTATTAAAATATAAATATACAATATGAATTTGGCTATCATACTGATTGTGTAAGGTTATCAACCCATACAATCAATTTAAAATTTATTATTAATAACTAACTTTATCCAATCAGTAAGGTAGCTAAATTCATTAAAATATTTGAGAGGTAAAGTAAAAATTTTACAAAATTGAGTAAGATGACCAATATTTTTACAAAATTGATTGGTAGATATGTAATTTTTAACTATATTTTTTTATTTATTTTGCGAGTGGGGCTAAGTTTCTGTTCGCCACTTGATTTCTGATTTGAGTAATACTGCACTTTCTTAATTATTATATCAATTTTTTTTTACTTAAATTACTTATTTTTTTTAATTATTTTAATGGAGCAATGAAGAGAATGACAAATAAAAATTCAAAAAAATTATATGGTAAATGATAATTTTAAGTATATTTTTTAAATTGTCTTGGGAGCAAGGACACGGCCCGCCAGCCTATTGATTCGCTTTCTGATTTTAGTAAATATCACGATGAAATAATTATTATATCAATTTTTTATATATTCAAATTACTAACAATTTTTTTTTTTTATTTTAATTCAGCAATGATAAGAAGATGACATGATACATTTTGAATGTTATTTTTCCTTTAATGGTTTGGATGAAAGCTTTGGATAATAGTTAGAAAATTTTCGTAAATACAATTATAAATTGCTTGTAATTACAAGTTTTCAAAAATAAATGCTTTTATCTTGGTTGACAATGATCCTACTATAAAATATTAATAATTAATTTTACATATGTAAGTATCATTTTAAACAACTCTAACATAGTATTTTAAAAAACTTTTA
This sequence comes from Dimocarpus longan, assembly GCA_022984855.1. Taxonomy (NCBI): domain Eukaryota; kingdom Viridiplantae; phylum Streptophyta; class Magnoliopsida; order Sapindales; family Sapindaceae; genus Dimocarpus; species Dimocarpus longan. The sequence continues at coordinate 14,667,501 of CM041015.1, read as the reverse complement.
AGAGTGACTTTCAAGAAGTTTAGAACTTTAATTTTGTGAGATCTTAAGAAAATTTTCTCGGATCTTAAAGAAAATTTTGTAAACCACTCATGATCAAATATATATATTGGCGACATTTAAAAAAAAAAAAATTCATAATTTTGATAAGGGTTAAAAGACTAATTCCATTACGACTTAATTAAAACTTTAATTTCAACATCCAACCAACCATTTTGATTTGATTTAAGAGTTGATAATGATATCTTAACAATTATCTCAACCATTAGATTGAAAGCACATGAATGGTTCGATGTTGTGATGTTGTAGTGAAAAAAAAAAAAAATGAAGTAATTATAATTTTAGATAAAACGGTTTAACCCTTTTAATAATATATATATTTTTTTGAAATATTAAAAATAATTCAAAATTTAGAGGAATGAAACATGGCTAACTCAAATTTATGATCTTGTGGTATAAGTGTCAGAGGTATATCATTGAATTAATCTTATTTTACTTCAATTATGTAAGCTAGCTAGATATTGTTTAAACTTATATTTTTCATAATCTTAGACTATCTTATGTAATGGCACTACTGGTCCATACTCCATTATAGTTCATCAATGAATAGTAAATATTACATTAACATAAATATAATCATTTTAATTGTATGATAATATTAGTTTGTCTAATTTTCTTTTTTTAATATTTGTTTGTCTGCTTTCAAAAAAAAAATATTTGTTTGTCTAGAAACGGCAAATGGGGGACAAATCACAAAGACAAAAATGGTTTAATAATTACAATTTATGGAAATTCACGCTTGATCAACGTGTACCATCGTTTGTTAATCAATTATTATTATTATTTATTTTATTATCATTAGATCATAACAATGTCAAAACCGGTCGAAATTAGATTCTGAAACACGATTCATAACTTTACTCTCAAAAATAGGATAGAACAACTCACATAGCGTGAAAAAACTACCTACATATCAAATGAGAGGTACGCTTGAGCTAAGCATCTAGGAGTTAAGACTTGGTGAGGGGTGGTCTTATTCCATTGAGCCACCCCTCCTTTGCACAGTTAATCAATGATCTTGTCACTTTGTGAGTAAAACGTCATTTTACATGTGAAAAATATATAAATGAGTTAAAAATTGCTATATCAAAAAAATAATATGCCACACCAAACAGAAATTGAAATCACTTAAATAATAATTTTATAACCTAAAATACATTAAGGATTGATTTCTCCGCATCTTTTACAAAACAAATTTTTTTAATCATCGTCTTCGACGTCATCATATTGTTCTCAAATTAATATAAAAAATGCTCAACATCCTACTTATTTCATTACAATATTGCACATAAGAAAATTCTTTTCTTCATTATCATATATAACATCCCATATCAATAAAAACAAAACTAAAAAATAAATGAGATCTTCTTTGAGGATATCTGAAAACATTATCTCCATTAATGGAGACCGAAATCTACTTTAAAGGAGATCGCTAGAAACCAATGATAACCTTTATTAGAGATTGCCGTCTCCGTCTCCATCAATGGAGATCTTTCAAGTTCCATTAGTAGAGATTTTAATGCAAATCGCGATCCCCATGGAGAGATTTAGGTTCATTTCTCCTTCAAAATGTTGGATGAAGATATGCCAAATTGCAATTTATTATTATTACTATTATATTGTTACTATTATTATTTTGAGTTTGGGAGGGAGAGATAATTTAAATTCACCATCTTTTGAGTGCAAGTGTTAAGGGACAAATCACTGTATCAAATTCATCTTGTCATTTATTGGATTACTTATATTTTCTTTCAATCATGAATTATTTTAATAATTAATTATATTATATCTCCATTAATATTCACGAAAGAAATTTGGTTTCAAATATTCTCCAAAATTTTGAAAGGTGATATACTAATATCTCCATATATTAAATTTTTTATTTTTATTTATAAATTATTTAATTATTTATTTATAATAGATAGAGTCACTATAGTTTTTCGCTCCAAATGGATAATCAAACTGATAATGGTAGGTTATTAACTTACCAACTTTGATAAAATGTTATTATTGAATTTTTCTTTTTTTTTTTTAAGGATGCCCCATCATAATTTCAAAAAAAAATAATAATAATAAGAATAATCCTCCTAATCGATACCAATTTTGTATCATTACACTTATGATTTAAATTCTTTATTAGTTGGATAAGGTTAACCAATAAGTATAACTATCGGATTGATTTCATAAGTATTCTTAGAACCTATCCAATAGATTTATTGGATGAAATCATCCGATTAGTAAGTATTAGTAAGGTAATCAAATTTTTGTATTTTATAAACGATGTCGACGTCAAAATATAAAGAGGGTTTCACCATAACAGCTGTAATACGCGAAGCATCATATAGAAGTCTCCAAAAGAAACGATAAGTAGCAGAAGTGCGTCTCAACTGAAACCATACCAGCAAGAAATCCTGCAGATTCTCAGAATCCCGAAAATGCCCAAACACCCAGTGGCTGAAGCCAACGAGCAGAGCCTATTTGGCTCCCTCACTCCCGACGAGTTCTACGCCCGCCACTCAGTGAGTCACTCCTCCGAGTTCATCACCAACTCACGTGGCTTCCAGCTCTTCACTCAGTGGTGGACCCCGCTCCCTCCCAGCCAAGTCGTCGGTGTCCTCTGCGTGGTCCATGGCTTCACCGGCGAGTCCAGCTGGATCCTCCAGCTAACTTCCATTCTCTTCGCCCAATCAGGCTTCGCCACGTGTGCTATCGACCACCAAGGCCATGGCTTCTCCGACGGACTCGTTGCTCATATTCCAGACATCAATCCCGTCGTAGACGACGCAATTGCTTTCTTCGATTCGTTCCGTGCGCGACACGCGCCGGACTTGCCTGCTTTTCTGTACTCGGAGTCTTTGGGCGGGGCCATAGCACTTTACATCACGCTCCGCCAGAAGGGCGCGTGGAGTGGGTTGATTTTGAATGGCGCCATGTGTGGGATCAGTGATAAGTTCAAGCCTCCATGGCCATTGGAACATCTTCTTTTCACAGTAGCATGGCTGCTCCCTACGTGGCGCGTGGTTCCCACGCGTGGATCCCTGCCAGATGTGTCGTTCAAGGAGGAGTGGAAGAGGAAGCTGGCAGTGTCGAGTCCGAGAAGGCCGGTGGGTAGGCCACGCGCGGCCACGGCTTACGAGTTAGTGCGCGTGTGCAGGGATCTTCAAGCGAGGTTTGAAGAGGTGGAAGTTCCGCTGTTGGTATCTCACGGCGGCGACGATCTCGTGTGTGATCCAGCATGCGTGGAGGAGTTGTACAAACGCGCCGCGAGTGGGGACAAGACGTTGAAGATCTACCCGGGCATGTGGCACCAAATGGTTGGTGAGCCGGAGGAGAATGTTGAGCTTGTTTTTGGAGACATGGTGGAGTGGCTGAGAACAAGGGCACTACGGGCCAACCGTAGTACAGGCGACGACGCCGTTGTGGGGGATGGTCTGTAGTAACATCTCAGACAGACTAATCAATGGCTGCCTGACATGTGCTTTAACTTGTAATAAATGAAATGAAGATTAGTGGTAAGCTGTGAGAAGACTTTATTCATTGCAGTGAAAATATAATAATGAAATAATTGTAAAAAATATCCATTTGAAAAGGTAAACCTCATACCTAATCTTTATTTTTTTATGAAGAAAAAATTTAAACTCTAACGTTGAGATGACTTGAATTAATATTAAAGATTCACAATCTAGAAGTTGGGATTCTTAACCTAGAAGTTGAGATTCTCTACCTTAAAATTGAGATTTAAAAAATAAATATTATTTTTTAAATGGGTTATTAAAAATGGGTTAGTTTTCAACAAAACTCAAATATAATTTAGTTAGGCCCAATTTAATACGTAAAATACGATTAGATTATTTATATTAGATTAGATTAAATCGAATTAATTTAAAAGTAATATTATGTTTATTGAAATATGAGATAAGATTAAAAATAGTGTGTATAAACTTAGATTTTAAATAAACTTTTTAGACAAATTTTGAAAAAAGTCAAACTCTCCAAATCTCCGATGGTTTCAACGATTCGAACACCCAAAATCCATCAATTGTAGTAAACTCTTCAAATCAAAAAATAAAAAATCTAAATCCTTCAATTGCAACAGTGATTTGAAAATTCCAAACTCTCCAAATTAAAAAAACAAAATCAAAATACATCAATCGTCACCAAGAAACATAAAACAAAAAGAAATGGAGATAAGAAAGAAGGAAGAGAGCAAAGAAGGGAGGCAACGGAGAAAGGATAACCAGTACCGGGCAAAGCGGAAGGAGGCAAGTCACACCTCCAAGAAGTGTAAGGACGAGACGAAGAAGCGAGCGAAGGTGACAGCGAGGAAGGAAGAGGTGAGGTGCTATCGAAACTAGAAAGGTGCTAGTGGAGTTGGGGACGATGAGAGAAATTTCACTTATCTGCTCAATTGATTTAAGTTAACCCATTCTAAGGCTTCGTTTATTTGTTGAAATTGGACTGGGTTTGGATTAAATTTTATCCAAACTCATGTTTGGTGTTGATAAATGAGGTTGAATAAATTTAACCCATCACGATTTTATCTCACTGGAATAGGATATATCTATCCCATTAAAATGATGGGTTAACTTTCTTCCACTAGATCTCTCCTCTCTCACCGACCTAATGTGTTCTTTGATAAGATCACGCCACCACATCCACGTCCAATTAGATACCGACAACAATGATTGTGTCGTCTCCAAGTTCAACGAGATCATGTTAGAAACAATATTGGAAATAGCTTTGGAAACGGCATCGCTCGGTGTAAATTCAAGACAAAGCAAAAATGATAGTGGAAAGTGAGAGGGTACGACTTCACGGTAAAGGTGAGGAGTTGTAGGGGGATAAGAAAGGGGGGTTCGATGTGGAACAGCATGCGACAAAGGTGAGGAGCAATGGAAGAATAAAAGAATAGGGGCTTGATACGAAGGACAGAAGAAGGAGAAAGGTTGGGGATTGGCAATTCTATGATTTTCTAGCTTTAAAAAGCATCTAGAAATGGTAGAAAATGGTATAAATTAATATAGCTTTTGCAAAATTTCGAAAAAAACTCTAAGAAATTTCTTTAAAATCCAAGTTCATACAGCTATTTTTGATCTTATTTTATATTTTGTCAAACAAGAGATAAAATATAAATTAGTCCAATCTAATTCAATCTCACATAAATAATCTAATCATATCCTATATACCAAACGAGGCCTAATGTGATAAAATGAGAGCTTGGATAAATTAGTGAAGGTTAGTTGGTTGTACTAAATATGGGTTTGAACAAAATTTTTGGAAAGTCTAGCATTACTCTTTAAAATATTGTATTATAAATGTATCATTCCTAAAATTATATTCTCAAATCCAGACGATGGTTTTGTGACCACTAGCCACCTGTGGCACCACTTTCAAGCGGCATCGTGTATCAGAAGCTCAGTTTTGCAAGGGTTTCAGGGACAGTTTTGTGTTTGTCCAGTTTTAAAGTTTCACACCTATTTAAACTATGCCATGCACGTCTTAAGTGAGGAGCAAACACTCAAAATGCATTTCAAATAAGTTTTCCATTTATTCAATTAAGTTTTCAATAGGGATTCAGTGAGATTACAAAGTCTTGATCGGGAACACCATTGAAGATCATCAAATGACCAATTCATTCGATTGCGCTCATAGGTGTTTTCTTCTCTTGTTTTTATTGCTGTTTTATTAATTTAATTATGTGTTATAGATTTACTTGTTAGGAACTAGTGTTATGTAAACATTGAATATTTTTATATAAAATTCAGTTGTTATTCATTCGTGCTTATTGAATATATTTTTATTGGTTATTATATGTTACGGGAGATGTCCTATTGCATGATAATAACCTGAATGAACAGTAGTGAAAGGATCCGACCCAGATTTTTTCTGTAGGGGTCCAAGCGGAGCCTTTTCAGCACCTCAACGGAAATCCTCTCAGTCTTCATATTGATGACTGACTTAAAAGGATTTCATGGAGTAAAGCCGTTATACATTTTCATTTTTTTTTTAATCATTTAAAATTTAGGAAAGAAAAATTTCGACAGCACAATGACTAATTTTCGATATTTTCAACCTTTTTAAAACATCTATAAATCAATTTATAAACACTTCTAAATGCATACATTCTTCTCCACTTTCAATTTAGATCTCAGGTCCATCTTAAAATTCATATTCAACCATAATCAAAGTATTTAAATCAAAATAATTTCGAACTTATAAATATTTTACATGCGTACAATCGTAATCATTAATGTAAAATTAAAAATATTTACGTTCTGCAAAATTCATTATACATCAACATATTTACTTTAATTTTATAGCAAAAATCATTGGATGAGCTTGCCTAACTTTGCACCGGAGATTTATCGCCCTGAGTATTCGTTCCTGCACCTAAGGAGGTTTTTCATAAAAATAGATAAGAAAAAATGAGTTAAAAGAGCTCAGTGAATGTTATGCGTTTTTATTTAAACTTTCCTTTTAAAATAATATTCTCTCTAAAATCTTTTGAAAAATCTTTTAATCATTTATTCCAATCGTAAATCTCATGATTTTGTGTGTGTGTGTGTGTGTGTGTATATATATATATATATATATATATATATATATATATATATATATACAAATCTACTTGAAATCATAAAAACATGCATCGTAAAAAAATTTGTTCCATAATATGCTTCATTTGAAATTTATTCGTACTATAAACATAAGTTCATAAAACATATTATCAATCATAAAATATGTATCTGATGGAACCCTGAGAAATCATAATCACCGCCCAGTCCAAGGACACCGGTGGTGGGGACGGTCAATCTCAATCATAAGCCATTATGTTGCGGAATGTTAACCCACTTTGCATATGACGTCAGTCATGATAGTACCTTAAATACTTGTAGAGGGCGACATGACAGACTCGATCCCCCTATGGTTAGTAGACTTATCCCCTACTGACTTGCTATACATATAGTAAAGTGCTTCGATCACATTACAGTCATATCTCAGTCATATAATGGGGATTAGGATAACCATCGATTTTGAAAAACTTCCTTTCTATTTCGCTTTACAATTTCGTTCGTATACTAAAATAATCATTTATAAAACATACTACTTTCAAATTTTCTTGCTACAAGCATAAAACACATTTCTTTAATAATATCATGTTATACACATTTCTTTCATAAATCTCATTTAAAATTTCATGATATTTCAATATCCATAAAGATATCATAAAAACGTGTTAAATGTGTTAAAATTTTACAAAATAACTTTACATTCACATAAAAACAAACTAAAATATATTTATCAATTCATAAAATAATTTACACTTACCAATTTTTAACTCACGGAAATTTTTTTTCGATTTCCTAGTTAGCGATAGTTTTAAAAATTTGAATTCCATCACCTTCTCAATACCTATATAATTTAATATCCTATTATAAGCATGTCGCAACTAATTTATTTGTAAAATCATTTCCACCATCATATATTTTAAATCACACAAACATCTAATTACATAAAGATTTTCGAAACATCCTTTTTCAAATCGTAACAACGCCAATTATTTGTGTTTACTTTCCGTTCGAAATTTCTAAATATCTTAACACATAAAGAATGTTGAATAAAGCCTAATTTTGCTCTAACACTTTAAACAAAATTTTTGAATTAAACTCCCCTATGTTAGCTGAATCTAATATATTTTTATACCATCAATTTCATTTTATTTTTCTCATCGAAATTACACTTAAACATAATGTCTAGGGGTGTAAATGCAAGTCCATCACATATAATATCATACTTTTATAATTACGCAAAGTTTTGTTGCAAAGTTGCCATTTACATTCCAATACGTTTCTTTTAATATTCATGCTATTTTCATCATCAAAACAAGTTATAAAATCATCCAACATATCCCAAAATAATTTTTCATCATCTAAACATCAACATGGCAGCCTAGTAACCAAAGTTTTGACTCTAATTTCAACATCAAAATCTATCATTTCATCACATATTCATGTATGAAAATCATTCAAAACTCTTGACCACAATTTTGGACTATCAATTTCTACTTTGGCCAAATCCAATACCAACACATATCCAACTTTCTATCAAGAATTTACACATCAATATCACACAAAATCTCATGGCAAAACAACCAAAATAAATTTCAATCACTAAAAACTTCTTATAATCGAAACTACACAAAATCAAATATCCATTCTCCTTCAAATATCACACCAAATCCACATACAATTTAATCTCCACACTAATGAAGTTCCCAATCCTAAATCCCAAACATAATATTATAACCAAATTATCAAAAATCATAAATCCAAAAATCTTCACAAACTAATTTATGAAAAACTCAATTCTTACCTTTCAAACTAACCTCAAATGATTGGATTTTACTTCTAGGTTGATGCACACCTCTTGCATGTGTGAAAAAGTTTCAAAAATATCTCCAAACTCACTCAAAATACTTATTGTCCTCTTGTTTATGCATAGTAGAACAACCCCTTTCTCCTTGCCAAATTGCTTCTTCTTTTGCTCGAATTCTTCTCTTGTATGTGTGAAGAAAAATCACTCAAAACATCCTCCAAGATCACTATGCAAACTTGCTATCTCCATGCTTCTTCCTTGGCAGAAACCACTCATCCTTTCCTTGGTTTCTCTTGTTTGACCGAGTGAATAAACTTGACCTCTCTTGCTTTGAGTTTTGTTGTTTGACCAAGTGTATCATCTTTTCACTTTTGTTTCTCTTTTGTGTTGGTTTGACCAAATGTACTTGTTTCTTCCATTTCTTGATTGCTTTTTCACTTTTTGATGCTTCTCTCCCTCTTTAATATTGCTCTCAGTTTTCTTGAGTTTTTATGTCTCTCTATTTGATTTGTGCTTTATCTTTGTTTGACCAAGAATGCACTTTTTCTCTCATTTGCTTGATTGATTTTCACTTTTCCTTGCCACTTGTCAAGCATATCTCCCCTCTTTTTGACACATGTCATTCATGCATTTACTCTTCCTTTCATTTAACGCCAAGTGTCCCACTTCATGCCACGTGTCTCATACATCATTCACACTTTACGATTTCTTATTTCTATAATCGAATTAGTTTCCAATCCATCCAAAAAATTTTAATAGAATTCAATTTAGACATCCAAAAATTTTACTAAAGTTCGATTATACAACCAAACTATCCGTGAATTCTATCAAAACTAAATTCACATATTCGGACTATCCGAAAATTCTATTAATCTTTTCTGTTCCAACTCGAAAATTACACTAGAATTAGATTTGACATTCGAAACCATCTTCAATCTACTCGAAAGTTTATTATTCACCTCTGGACTATTTGGAAGTTATATTATAACTCAATTTATCATTTTCGTAATTTTTGAGAATTTTATTAATTACTTCCGAACTGTCCGAGGATCATTATGAAAACTTAATTTTCACATCTGGGCACTTTAAATCATTTTATTATTCCTAAATAATCGGAAGAGTATTTTCGTCTGATAAACTTTGAATCACTTATAATCTCTTCAAATGAATTTATCTTTGATCCGTTTCAGTTTCTTTTAACACTAATACCATTTTCGAAACTTTTGATTTTGCGAGGTCCGCTTTTCAAAAATTACTATTCACACGGACACTTTCTATTTGAAAATACTATTCATACGATGTAAGCTCTCATTCAGATTTATTATTTTATGGTATTAAAAATATTTGAATTGAGTTACGATCGAATCGTATGCCTCCAGTAGTGTTATTTGAGGTTTATTATATTTTCGTATCGCAAGTCGGATGTCGTTTGGATGACCCTGGTACGATTATAAAGTGATTAGGAGTGATTTATGTGTTAATCAAGCGAGGTACAGAATAAAGTAAAGATATTTTAATTCAACCAATAAGAAAAGAGATAAGTGACTTTGAAAAGTAATGGCTATGGATGTACCACATGTCATCTATTGACTGATTGAAGAAATAAGTGGACTAAAATGTGTCAAGTGGACTAATAGAATTTGTGAATTTGGACACTAGTGAGATTATTGAAAGTTTAAGGTAATTAAATGAAATTTTCTTGAGAAAATTTTTAGAAATTGAGCATTAGTGTATATATATATATATGTTGGTTTTTGTCTCATTTAAGACATTTTGAACATGAAAAAGAAAGAAAGAAAAGAGAGAGTCGAGTGAGAAGCTGAGAGAGTGACATCGAGAGAGAGAAAGGGAGGAAGAGAAGGATCCGGTTCGAATTTCATCATGGTTTCTTCACAAAAGTTGCTCTTTGTCATCTTTTCTTGTTAGCCTAATTAATTTGAAGCTAATAGATCGCCTATTTGGTGAGTTATTTCAGTTTAAAGATTGATGTTTTATATGAAACTCATCTCATATTTTGTTTCTTTTTCGAATTAGAGTTTAGGGATGATGAGAGGGAGGTGTGAGGATGATTTTGGTGTGATTTGTGAGTGATTTGATGGAAGAAAAATAGGTGAGAGAGAGAGAGGAAGTCACAGCCAAAATTCTATTGGTAGTTGTGGGATCCGATTTCGTTTTCGATTCTAAGGTATTAGATGAACATTTTAGAGGTTAGAAAATAATCTTATAAAGTTAGATTTCGAAAACGAAAAGTTTAGGATCGATTTCGGAGCTAAACAGACGAGTTGAAGGGCGCTTTTTGAAACCCTTCGAAATGCGTTCATTTAATGTTCGAAACCGTTTATTTACTCATGGTTGGGTGTTAGAACAGTAGAGGATTGATTGTTGAAGTTGTTGGACGTTCGAAGCGAAAAATGATTTTTACTAGTAAGCAAAATGGAACAAATTTCGTTTCGAGCTTTCGATGATGAAATTGAGTATACTGAGGTATTCCTAGGAAAGAATAAGTATGATTTATGTAGAGAAAACTGATTTCAAAAACCCCAATTGAATAGAAATTGAGATCCGAAAGTTTAAACATTAAAGGGTATTAATAGAGATAAATGAGATTTTTATTGATTTTGAATGTTATTTGAATGAATTAAGTGACCCTAAATGAATATTTGATGTTTCAGTGTAAAAGCGGAGAGTTCCGAAGGCATACGGAAGAGGATCGGATTCTATCCGAGGACGTATTGTGAGTGGAACTACGAGTTTTTAAAATTTATATTTTCTTAAAGTTTATTGTAAAGTTAAAAGAATTTATTATAAATAGTTATTCATTTATTAATTGAATTTATATTATAATTCTAGCATAAAAATTTTAGTTTATTATTTATTTAAATGACAATGTGCTAGAATTAAAGATTTTAGGGTTATTGCCTTGAGATTTAGAATATTTTAGTGTATTAAGAAAAAGAAATTTTCATAGCTTATGGTTTACCCTAACCCCAATTTCGTACCTGGCGGAATGCCTTATGTGTGATACGGTAGATGAAAGAAAATTAGTCAGTGAGATTTGAGTGTAGTCAACTCTTGTATGAGCGAGGCATGAATGATCTATATGCACGTATAAGGTAGTGTAGTCGGTCCGTAGCATGAACCCGTTTTCGACAACTACACATGGTAGATTCTCACTCTTAGTGATTAGCTAGATTTTATATGCTACCACGCTAGGAATAGATATTCCCTGGATTACCATTTAGGCAAGCATCAGAAAACATTTTAAGAAAAGATTTCAGAAAGTGTTTTAGAAAAGAATTTTAGAAAACATTTTAGTTTTTTAAAAAAATTATTTTTGGGAGAATATTTTATATAGAAATGAGTTTTAGTTTATATAAATTATACCACTTATTGAGTTATACTCATATTTTTCTTTAAATGTTTTTCTTAAAAATTCTCCCATAGGTGCAGGAGCTAGTCGTCCAATCAACGAGATTCAGTCAGACGTGCAGACGGACGTATAGGACAACACCTACTACATGTATATATTTTGTTATTTTGATCATGTATATGTTGATGTACATAGTTATAAATATTTTGAAGAAATAGTGGATGCATTAATTAAAAATGTTTTATTAAAGTTTTATGAAATTCAGTGTTCAAATTTTATTTACTTGTTTGTGGTTAGGTTGTGAGAAATGAGTCGAAGGCTCTAGAAGTTGAGAAATTGATTTAATATAAGTGTTTTTATAAATTATATTTGAAACTTACAGGGTGGCATAGTTTAAAAAACATATGGCATGCTGTCGAAATTTTTATTAAAAAGCAAAAAATTTTATCATTGTCACCTTGTAAAAGAAGTTAAAATCTTTAGCTAAATGATTTTCCAATGCCCTGACGAGGTTCCTCCGAGCTGAGTATAGAGTTCGTGGGAATTCTTCAGGATGCTACAGGGTCTTTCTCGGTTTCAAAAAAGGGATACGGGAAGGGTCCGGTCATACGAAATTACTATTAATCAAAAAGATCACTTTTAACGATTTTCGGGGTCCGTTTCCTAAAAATTACTATTCACTCGATAATACTATTTACACGAAAAATACTATTTATCGAAAACACTATTCTTAGAAAATTTTATTCCTAAAAAAAGAAGAAAATTCTGGACTTTACAATTCACCCCTCCTTATAAAAATTTCGTCTTCGAAATTTGAATATCATCTTTAATTGATACGCTTCTCATTGCAATAGTCGATTATTGGATGTTTTTCATTTCATTCTCCTAAATCATTCAAAATCATAGCATATGATATCAATGATAATCATTTTCATAAATCATTCAAAATCATAACCTATGACACCAATGCTATATCTTGTCCATGTAAATCTCATTCAATTATCTAAAACTTCAAGTCATAAATATTCAAAGGCATCATTTGTAATCCATATCATCATCTAATATTTTAATCATAATTATCTCCAAGTATCATTTCCAAATTCAAGTATACCAAAAACAATCTTTATTGAAAAACACTTTAGTTCCAATTTTCTATAGGAGACTAGTAATAATTCACAAGATCATTTCTCTTAATATTACACCTTTCCAAATGGATATAGAAATCCCTCATCAATATTTTCTTAAAATTCTACTACTCCTTTCACCTACGAAAATACAATATACTAATCAAATTAATCCACAAAGAACCTCGAACAACAAATATTTACTAATTATCATCAATGTACTAACACTAGTACAGATAACATTCTTCATCATATTCATCACCAATAACAATAATATTCCACCTAAAATACTTTTAACTACCTAACTTGATTATAATACATCAAGATTATAACTAGTTCTTAATCTTGTAGAAATCCATAAATTCCTTATAATTCCAATTGGATTCGAAATTAAACCTTAAAGCACAATATTATACAACGATTAAATTTAACCATCAAAGTCTTTATAAAAGAGGCTTAAACTATTAAACTCCATCTACATTCAACTATGTAAAGTTATGTCCAGACATAACAACTCAATCTCATCAAGTCTATCACTTAGAAGGGGATCTAAACATCAAGGGCTTGATTTGCATTTTCTACCTTATTTATTATCCTTCCAATTGGTTCCACAAATTTGTATGATTCGTAACATCAACACTTATAAGCTCCACAACTTAAATAATACCAACCCCATATTTATTCTAATTGATTAACATCTAGTCATATCACCTAAACCCATCAAAATTCAATCATCCATTATCAATTCTTAATTTACAATCGATTCAAATGTCATGAACAATTACAATTTCACAACATAATCAGTAGTTACATAACTAGTATTTATTACCAATATATATTCTAATAATGGCCATCTCAATATTCGGATTTCCAGACAATCTAATGAATCATGCATTACTACCATACACTATATCACACTTTTTATATCAAAATCAATTCAATATAATCTACCAACACTAACTACAAGTGTTAACCTAGATCTTTCGAAACATCCTTACTATTGTCATTGCAATCATTAAACTAGTAGAAAACATTTTCTGTATCCCACAAAAAATAACATCTAATTCCTCTGATTTAAAAATCTTACCTCTTTTTAGAAACAATTCATAATAGTGTGATACTTCGACAACCAATCCATATCTACATCAAGTCATAAATATCTAGCAACATCTAGTTCACTCAAAACTTGTATCCTTCTATCATCACTTTACTATCCCTATACACTTTTTCGACTACAATTGAACCATTCGTAGGGTTTGACATTATCATATTACAATCTAAAGGTTTATATTCAACATCCATGCTTGTAATAAAATTTGTAGAGACAAATGAATGAGTAGTCCTAGGGTCCATTAATGCATACGTACCATAATCAAATATAAAAATTATACCTATCACCACCTCTAGGGCAACGGGTCACTACAAACACTCTGGCCTAAATCTAGGGTTTGCCTACCAGTCCTATGGACAATTGACCCCTACTTATTGGTTCACTTGACTTACTAGATGTAATGGGGCATCTAGTCTATGCACCTCTTTGGTTCTGGCCCGCCCAAAACTGGATGGTCTCTGTCCTACTGACCCCCTATCCAACCTACCACCTAAAGCTAGCTATAGGCAATCCCTTGCAAAGCGCCCTCTCTGTCCACACTTATAACATATATCTGTACCTATTTTACACTCACCACAATGACGTTTACCACATTTTACGCATTTTGGCTCGGTAGCCTTGACTTGATTGTTACCCAAAACCTGACCAATCACTGCCTGGACATTTCGATTTTCTACCACTCTTGACTTGTTTATTGGACCTTCCCTATATCCAAATTAATCCACTGCGTTTTAAACTTTGGGTGCCACTCCGAGGTTTCTCATCCATACTCCTTTCAGCAACCCTGACTACAACTTCAACCAATTTCTCATACTGATCATGTACAGTCGATGCCAAATAGGTCCGAATTTTTAGGTTTAGATGTATTGCGAACCTCTTAATTTTCTATTATTCATCATCTTGTATGAACGGAACATTCTTCACCAACTCTGAAAATTTCCTCTCATATCTCGTCACGGAAAGTACACCCTGTTCCAACTTGAAGAACTCCTCAATTTTAGTATCTTTATAGGTTTTCGAGAAGAACTTATCCGTGAACTCGTTTTTGAATTGAGTCCAGGATACCCCTTCCGGATTTCGTCGCTGCAACTTCCACCAATCCTTGGCCCTATCTTTCAATAGAAAGGTTAAAAATGTCACCATTGATTCTTCTGAGCATCCCATAACCTTAAATATCCCTTCATTATTCTCCAACATTGATAAGGCTTCCTCCGGTTCACCAGTTCCATTATAATTCCTGGCTCCTAACTTTCGAGCCCCTTCAATGGAACCTCCTACTCCTCACAGCTGACAGAGTGTCGCAACTAACAACTGAGCCATTTGTTTTAATTTTACATTTTTGCCATTAGGCTCAAAAGGCTAGGATAGTCTTGGTTGGGACGGTTCTGATGAGACTGGATCTTGAGGAATATTTACGGACTCATCCATTTGTTCCTATATTGATGTAGGAGTCTTTGCGGCAACTATCCTAATAGTAGGACAGCCTTGACGATGCATATTTTGTTAAATTTTAAAACATATACAATATTGTGTAATGTATATAATTTTAATTTTTTTTTAAAATAATATCAAAAGGAAATCATGAAATCTTAGAGAAAACGTTAAATCATTTTCAGAAGTGGGTTTTTAAAATAGCTTTTTGAATCTTTCAAACAGTTTTTGAAAACCTTGGCTCTGATACCAACTGAAAGGATGGATCCCAGATTTTCCTTGTAGGGATTCGAGCGAAGCCCTCTTGGCACCCTAACGAAAATCCTCACATTCTTCACATCTGTGACCGACTTTAAAGGGCTCAATGGAGCAAAGCCGTCACACCAAACTCATCACCAATCATCCTAGTTTCAATGCATAACATCAAAATAAACTTTAGAGCAAACTTGGAAATGCGTCTCATCAACCATAAACTAGAATCAAGAGCAAGAAACACTTGATTTTTGCTCTCATGACTTTGGTTGATGACAAGCTTGAATTTTGGTGTGAAATCACTTGAAGAAATGACTTGAAACTCACTTGATTCTTCTTCCTTCCATGGCTGGCGTTCTTACCCCCTCTCTCAGTTTGTTTAACGTCTCAAATGTGAAGGAAAATGACAAATTGACTTCTATTTATAGTGGAAATTTTTTTCTAAAAAAAATACTTTCTTTTAATTACAACTTTGCCCTTAAACTTTACTTAATTTCATTTTGACCCATAAATGGATAAGTTTAATGCTAATTGGTCCACTTGTCACCACTTAAAACCATTAATTCTTCCACCAATAAAATGGCTTTAAATGGCTCTCTAATATCCACAAACTAAATTACACTGGGCTAATATCTATTGGTGGAACTTTTATATCCTTTTTGACTTTACTCGTGGGCTTATCTCACCCTATACTCTCCCGTATCACTCCCCAATACTCTAGGGTCCTTCAATCGACATCCTACTTATGATGTGAAAATAAATTCAACTTTAAATAATACTATTGCAGTGATACTAGTAAACCATAATCATAATCGAGGGTTTACACGACGCCTTCCACCAACTTCTTGAAACTCCTCCTCGAAATCCTCATTCTCGACCATGTCAAACCTCCATTCTTCATGATGCCCTACAGCCTTAGGTGGTGTTTTTTCTTTTATCTATCAGTCAACTCCTCTAGCATAGTGCTCACCTCGTCCCTTTCATCTATTGCCCCTTATTCAGTTGCAATCTAAGCTGATCTTTTTATGTTCTCCAGTTGCAAAATCTTCTCTATGATGTGAAACATGAGATTGTAGTGCATCACCTTGAGTTTCCAGTCCCTTTTCTTGAATTTGAAGTTCCTCTTCTTGAATTCGTCCTTGGTGATCGTTCTCTTTTGGTTCCTTCGCAACAATGGCTCTCCGAATCTTCAACAGCCCTTGATAATGGTGCCAATGAAATATAAATATCATTTACTGATTTTGACAATCTTGATTGTCCTTCCAATCTTGATTGTCATTCTTCCAATTTTAATTGTCCTTCTTCCAACATTTCAAATCTTAGATGATTGGACAATGGTATATTCCTCCTCCTGGCTCCATTAGACAATTGTACTCCTATACTCTTAACGAAGTTTTCCCAACATATTAACAAATAAAAATCTCGCAATTAATTTTTTTTCGTACAATTGTCAATGAAATTTTTTTACTGTATTATCGTTGAAAAACACTCCACAAGAGCACTAAATTGTTGAAGACCTATCTCAAAATCCAACAACAACCCTAAATTGCCCTAAGATCTTCTTGCAAACAAGTTAGCTTTTCGAATCTAACTTAATTTAATTAGCAACAAACACTTGAATGAAAGATCTAGGGAAATTCAACTCCGTTTACTATTCTTATGTTATTTTCCTTTCATATTATATTTGATTGTGCCTACAATTATATTCATGAGCCTCTGTCGAGTTCATTACAAGTATGTTCGTATTAAACACTTAACTATATTTCTATGTTAAATGGTTAATACAAACTCATTACACACAAATACTCACATAAGATCACACATGAAAACTAGATATATGTTTATTCCAATTCTCAAATGCTATTTTATCAAGTTCTAATTATCAATATCTTCTTCAAGTATATTAATAACACAAAATCATTCAATTGACTAGGCCTAAATCAATCGAAAGCATAAAGAAACGACAAAACAAAATACCAACATATGAAATTAACTCATTTAAACATCAATAAATCATCCACAAGAATAAATCTATATTAAACTACATTGAACTCCCTAGAAATAACTTAGTTCTCCATAGATCTATATAAAATCAAGCCAGAAATGAAAAAACAATTGAACAACATAATGATTGAAAAAAAACCAGAAGATAACATCATGAGTTCACCACTGTTCTTGCTCTAGAATCCACCTAAACCACTTCTATGTTACTCTTGAATTACTCCAATGAAGTGTTGAATGAATCTCCAATGGAACTTGACTTGAATCTATGAAAAATCTCTGTAAAAATGAAGAAAAATAACTTTGAATGTGTCCTGTGGTTTTTTGCCCGACTTCTGGAAATGAGAAAAACATGAATTTATAAATGAAATAGTTTAAGGTTGGAGAGTTTCCTCCATGCACGTCTGACGCCAATTTGTGACTTACGATTGCAAGTCACGTTTAGCGAAAATCCCTAGAAAACTACGCGATTGGCGTTTGATGAACCGTGTTCAATGAGATCATCTTATTAAAATTTCGCACTCGAGACTGGGAGTTGTGTATAGCGAATGCTCTTTGCAAAAAGCTCTAGCTCCCTTTTAAAACTTGATTTCTTCGACCATTTTCTTCCATCTTCTCCCCTACAAAAACAAACACTAGAAAACACATCCAAATAATAGAATCTACTCAAGTATTCCTCACAAAAGTTAGGATTAAAGATATAAAATTACATCTAAAAATGACATGATCAACAGGATTTTACTAATTCTTCAAAACCCCAAAACCATAACATCAATCTTAAGCTAATCTCCTATTTATAGGCAAATAATTCTAACTTTCCTAGGAAAATAACTTTCTTAGAAAATAAATCCTAAAACAAAACAAATTCTAAATTAACAAAAAGAGAATTCTAATTTACATGCAATACTAATCCTAGATTAAATGAAATAACTACCTAAATTAATATAATCCTAATTAAAATAACAAAAGTCCTAAATTAAGTGAAACTCAAGGTTCTCATCATGATAGAGTGCAAGTTAAACAAACACTTCCAAGTTCCAACTTTGTTTCCAACAAGATATAAAATCGAACAAAGAGATAAAAAAATTATAATTTTTAATATAATTATATCTCATAATTTGTAAATTAACTATTATAATCCACAGTACATTTAAGTCCACCATTGTTCATGGTTTGTACAGAAATAATTAAAGTTCTCTCACATATCTAGTCCAACTTTGTACGGATAAACACTTAAACAAAGACCAAAAAATTTCATTGCCTTGTTATATGATGATTATGTATTTCCTGAGAAAATTTGATGCTTGAAATAGAACTACGGTTTCTGATTTTTTTTTTTTTTACTCTTCTTTTGATACAAAGGGTTTAAAATTCGTAAAATTAATGGATATGCATAGTATTTGATTTATTTTAATTAAAATGAGTTGTCCTTATTAATCACATATTTTGTGTAGGGGGTTTTTTTGTAACTAAAATTTTTAGTAAAATATAGGTGCGTAAATTATTTTTATGGGTAACAATATGGACATCCTAATTTATAACTCTTTATTATTATTATTATTTTTTAAAAGAATAAATCTTTAATTTATAACATTTGAGATTAAATTATTTAATTTAATTTTTTTTTTTAACTCTTACATCGAATGGGTGGATCATGAGATCCCTCTTGGACGTTCCTCTAGCAAACTTGGAGTCGGATAACTTGCTGAAATAAAGCATATAATCAAATCTCAAACAACTTGAAATCAGTTGTACAAGTACTCAAAAAAAACTCAATCCGGGATCAAACACTGCGTTTTTTTTTTTTTTTTTGAATGCCTAACGATAATTGAATTTATTTTAATTATTATCACCAGTGACAATTGGGCCGGCATTCTACACGAAAAAAAAACTTACGTAATACATGCACCTGAGGAGTACTAATGTTGCATGTACACAAAGTTTATGTGTGCGTGCTAAGTTTGAGCCTTTAGAGATGAAAATAATTAAGTATGCCAATTTTTGGGGAATTGAAGCTACATATTTGAGGACTGTAACGTTTTAGAACAAGTCAATTATATCTCCACTTTTAAAGGAGATAAAAAAACGAAAACAAACAAAGATCTCACATACATTCTCATTGTGACTGCTTATGTTGTAGTTGTAGCATAAAATTGCAATTTCTAATAGATCTCAAATCACATTTTCTGGTTGTGATATTATTGTTAGCATTCATTATGTTTTTGGAAAAGATGGATGATCTTTTTGGAATGCTAGGTGGTAGCCTTAGAAGCTCCATAACGGATTCAACCATGATGTGGATAGTGCACTATGCGATGGATAAAGCACATGGAAAAGTGAAGTCCAATGGAGGGGTTTTCCAGCGGTTGAATGAGATATCAAAATTCTATGAGTTGGCAGTAATTCAGTTAGAGGGGTGTATGAGGTTTGTTCAAGAAGAGGCTGATCATGGTGGCATTCTCGAAAGCTGCCAGGAAAAGGTCCTGGCAGACTTGACAGAAATTAGAGATCGTCTTCTGGGACGACTTAAGGAGTCAGAGCAGGCTATATTGGCCAAAGATCGCGAGTTGTTGGAAAGATTTGAGAATGAGTTAAAGCTCAGGCAAGCATTGGAATTGAAAGAAAGAGAATTGATTTCATTGAATGATACTTTCAAGGTTCAACCAACAAGTAGCGAGGATGTAGTGGAGTGGAAGGGTGTGAGTAGGACTGAAGATAGAGATGGTGAATTTGGTGAGTTGATGCAACAGGTGTTGAATATAAAACAACAACTTGAGCCTGATTCTAGAGAAGTTGACAACAAGAAGATCGAGCAGATGGGGTTTGACATAAACATTTTGAAAGAAACAATGGATCACGCGTTTGGTAAGATGCAAGATGCAATTTTCTTGTCTGAGCTGAGGCCACAAGAGAAGAAATGGAGGTGGCGTATTGAGAAAGAGA
The DNA here is from genome assembly GCA_022984855.1 of Dimocarpus longan. NCBI lineage: Eukaryota > Viridiplantae > Streptophyta > Magnoliopsida > Sapindales > Sapindaceae > Dimocarpus > Dimocarpus longan. The sequence goes on along the minus strand of CM041015.1, from coordinate 14,646,836 downwards.
CGGTTGGTACCTTTATTAAAGGTTTCCTGATGGATTTTAAAGACAAATTTGAGGTTGAGATAAGGAAGCAACATTCCACCGGTTTGACTGAGCATATGTCACATTTGATCAAAGAGGCTACAAGCTTGCGTGATGAACTAGAGTCTCTTATTGATCTTAATGAGGCTCCACCAAACCACAGTGATGTTGAGTGCAGGCAGCTTTGTCCAAAGACAATGTCATTGTCAGAAGGTGATGGCATCGACCAAGATGAACCAGAAAAAGATGGTTCTCATGTTGCTAAGATGATAAAGGATCATGAATTGATCATTCGCAGAAAAAGTGAAGAGTCAAATTGGCTCTGGCGGGAAATCCTTGGGGAAAAAGGGTGCTCATCCTCTACCAGAGAAAAAATTTCTGTTAGCCTGAAAGGACGAATCCAAGATGTTATTGTGGGATTGGACAATTTAATTGATTGCAATAGTAAGCTGGTTGAAAATTTTGAAGATTATGGAATTGATCGTCGCGAGGAAGCTTGTCCAACACAAGAATCCGATGCAAATTATAGCGAGAACTCGGGAACTAAAAATTTGGAAGATGTCCGGGAGAAAATGAATGCTCCTGTTTCTGGTGCAGTCGATGAAGAGCTACATAATGAAATAAGGATGTTGAAACAGGAAAAGGAAGATGGAAATTTGCTAATCATAATAATGGAGGAGACTCATGCAACCATCTTCAGAGGTTTAATAAGCGAGTTGCGTGCTCATACCTTAGAGTTGAAAGAAGATGTTGCAAGTAGACAGGCTGAAACACAGACCAGAGAAGATATATTTTATGTCGTCTGCAGTGAGACCATTAAGGACTTTTGTTCTGCTCTTGACTGTGCCTCAATAAATTTTCAAGACGAATATGCTTTAAGAGAGGAAGTAAGCACGATCCTTTTCCAGGAAATGTATAAGGAATGGAATGCAGGTCTTGAAAGATATAGCAATGAAACGCTTGTTAGAGAAGATATTTCTCATATTGTCTTAGATGAATTTATCAGAGACATTGCGAATACTGCCAATTACAGATTAAGCGAACTTGAAGAGGCCAAAGTTGCTGAGAATTGTATATATGGCTCCTCATTAAATATAAAGTCATGTGAAATTGCAGAATATACAGTGAAGGAGGAAGTCTATATGGTGTTCTTCAGGCAAGTCATTGATGAGTGGAAGAAGGAGATAGATGTTTTTAACATTGAGAGTCTTATTAAGGACGTGATGCACCGTTTTATCTTAATTGAGGCAATGAAAGAAGCTAGCCTATGTTTCATGAAGACAAGAGCCCAGAAACAAGACAAAACTTCTGAAAATGTTCTCTCTGCTGATGGTAGGGAAAGGGTTCATGATCAAGTGACTCCTGCTGACACCCTGCATGATGGAAAGTCCTGCTTTTGCCAGCAAAAATACAATGCGGGGTTTTATATAAACCAGTCTGATTCCATATTTAAACCTATCCTGGAATTTCCACAACTTTTTGTGAATTTCGAGATCGTTGCACATCAAAAATTAGGGAACAGCCTTTTGAGGTACTGCAATTTCGTCCAAGTTTGAACATTAGTTATACCCATTGATCGTTATTCTTGAATCATTAGCAAATATGAATCACTCCTGCTATCAGTTGTTTACATTTTGACATAATAAATATGCACTTTATTTCAAATAAAAAACATGCATTTCAATTTTGGTTCTGGTTGAATTGTGATCATTGAATATAACTGGCTTTCTTTAACATGCAGTCAATGAATTGTAGTCATTTGTACCTAACCAATATACATTGATATGATGAAAATTCTAATATATATCTTGTAACATTTCTGCCTCAGTTTATAACCATCAGTAAACCACAGACCTTTTGAAATTATGATTAGTCTCACCTACCGGTCCTTGTTACACTTTCTGCATCAATAATATGATTGCATTTTAGTCCTCACAGTTTCTTTTCGGCTAAGCTGAGCGGCTATATGACCTGATGACTATGGACGAATTACGAATATGTTTAAATTATATCATAACTAGTTGTTGAAACTAAGGAACTCATTGCCTTGGCAAATCTTACAAGTTCAGACCTAATGCTTATCGAGACATCAATATGATTTCCTTGGACTAAGCATCCTGCTATGGTGCTTTCATACAGGTTAGATAGAATGAAGCACCAACTAGATTCTCTTGTCAAAGTTGCTGCCTCCAGACAAAAAAGGGAATTTCTTTACAGGGAAGCTTTCATTAGGAGATGCCAGAACCTCCAAAAGGCTGAAACTGAGGTTCTGAGACTACATCTACAAGTTTTTCCCCTTAAAATTTTCATGCTGTGATACAAAGAAAAATCTGAGCTCACATTAATTGTTAAAGTAGCTTCAGCTATTTTTTTATTTTTCCTCAAAATTTACGTGTCTTGAGCTGTAGGTGGATCTGCTGGGTGATCAAGTGGATGTACTCCTAGGTCTAGTTGAGAAGGTACATGCGACATTGCATCAGTATTCACCACTGTTGCAACAGCATTTCGAGGTGAGCAATGATTATATTGTTTTCTTAAAATTCTTTCACAACGATGGTGAGTGATTGTTTATACAAGATGTAACTATGAAAATGTTGTAATTACATATGTTTTATTTGTTATCTGTGACGTTTTCATTATACTTGGTCTGTTTTCTACTTTTCTATCACTATGCAGGTCTCAGAAGTAATGAAGTTGATCCAAAAAGAACTAACCGGAGAAGTTCATGGTTTTGGCAAAAAATGAAGATCTGCATCTTTATAGAGGGGGGAACTTTTTATCCTCTATTCCTTTTCTTGAGACAGAAGATTTATCAACGACTACAAGCTATCTGAACTTAGACACACAATTTTTTGTAATTTTAAGATGCAATGGTCAGGCATGTTCATCAAATGGAATTTAGATTGACAACCTAAAAACCGTTAAGTGTGTTGACATGGAAAGAAAAATTCGTAGGTTTCAAGATTATGTGAGAGTACAGAAATGTTGGGTTTTGTGCCCTAAGAGCTTGTAATAATGTAAACGGTTTTATAAATAATAAAGTATTCATTTTATTCAATTTATATATTTTGCAAAAATTGTATATATCATGAGAAACATATTTGATTACTAATGTAATTTCAAAGTAAGTATATAAGTGTTATATACAGGTGGATTTAATTTGAAATAAGTAATCTAAAGAGTCCGTAGAAAGCAAATAAAGCTGGATACTTTATTTGTAGTAAATCTACAGTTGCGGTCCATTTTGTATTCGGTACGATAATTTTATCCGAGACTATTCATGTAGTGACATGGAATGGAGGCATCTTATATAATAAAGATTATAGGACTGGACCACGATAAACATGATTCTATTATTAATATCCGTTAAACTCAGAGATTTATATTTATCAACCAGATGATCATATATGAATTGATCTTAATCCTGAGTGTATAATGGACTCCTGCTTGTTGAGTTATATCCTTTGATTTACATGGGTGAGATCGGTGTAGATGTCCGGTCAATAACTTCGTACTTTGGGGATATGATTTGTAAGTAGCTGGGAACGTTCTACACGATAGTGGAATTCACTTCTTCTTGCGAGAAGTAGAGAAGTAGTTCCCTTAAGGGTTGATTCAGGTCTTGAACAATATGAGCGCTCAACTTTCCATTCATATGAAAATGAAAAGATAAATTCATAAGTTGTTATGAATATATTGTTCATTAGAGAATCAATGGTACTTAAGGATTAAGAAATAATTAGAGGGGTAAAACGGACATTTTGACCTAACTCTAATTATGAACTATTTATGGAGGGTCAAATCATATGTAGTGATTAAATCAATGGACACTGAAAATTTCAGATTGTATAAAAACATCTACAGTTTTGAGAGTGCAATCTTAGGTTTTTAGTGGAGTAACTCTAAGATTAATAATAGTAAATTATTAATTAAAGAGTTTAATTAATAATTTCAATATTATTGGAGCTCAAAATTGTAGGTCCATCGGGTCCCCTTGATAGCTCATTTCATTATAAGAAACTTGTATATAGAATATTGTAATTAGACCGTCTAATTATAATTGCTACGAAAGTAGCAAAATTTGTGTTCACTTAATATTTGAATAATATTGATTATTCAAATTATTTAATAATTAATTAGCTAATTATTAATTATGAATTAATAATTATTTAATTAATTTTATAAGAGGTTTTGAATTTGATTCTTAGTTGTGACAGGGTATAAATTAATTATGAATTAATTACAGGTCACATGTTTAATTTTAAAGTATAACATGAATTAATTTTGAATTAATTATGTTATATGGGGCAAAAGTTTAATTTTAATAAATTTGGGGCTTAATGTTAATTTGATTAATTAAAACCCTAATTAGTTGCCTATAAATAGAAAATAAATAGTTTTCTTTTCAAAAACACAGAAGTTATATTTTGGTTTTGCTTTACGTTCTTTGAAAAGAAGAGAAAAAAGTTTTCTTTTAGCATAACCAAAATCATAAACTCACTTCTTATATATATTGTTGATTCTTTTTAGAAAAGAAATCAAAAGAAAGTGAGTACAATACTATATAACTGTGCCCACTCACTAGTTTCTTGGTGTAAAGTCATATCGAGGAAGGCTAGGTGGTGAGCAATCCACAGAGATTAATACATAAGGTAAAAATCTGATTTTTTTTTATTATTTTATTTCATTATTTTATGGATCTAGGATTTCTTGAGTTTTCTAAAAATTTTTAAAACTCAGTGTTCCGCAAAATTCATAATTTTTAATAAAAACAATTGTTGTTTTTCCTTCAAGAAAGTCATGGCGCAAAATAAGAAGTTGCAAAATGGCTGGCAGCTCATTTGAATATTCAAAGCAGTTGAAAGTGATTCCTTGCTGATACATTGTGATTATCACGGAGTACATGGTTTTATGGGCAATAGGTGTAAGTTTTGTTGTTATCTGCCAGAAGGTTTCTTGTTGACAACGTTAACTGGGTAAAATGACTTCTTGGTTTTTCATTGTCTGCGTAAGTGCATAGTAGATTCATAAGTGAATAAGCCAAGGAAATTCATTTGCTAAGTACTAGTACTTTTCATATGCTTTTGTTTTCTGTCTTCTCTAATCCTTTTTCTTGCTCCAGGTCGGCCACCCCCACCCCATCATTGCTTTCATTGCAAAGGTCATGAGATTCGAATAGATTTTGGAGTATCTCCCGCATTATATCAATAACTTTTCCATCATTGTATTGATAGACCTCCCCCATCTTCTAGTGGTGAATTTTCGAGTCATGCTTCAGAATGATATCTCAATTAAGTCTTGATCGATATAATGTTAAAAAAAAAAAGGGCTTTTCTTGTATATAACAAATCCTATAAACCTTTTTGTGCAAATTGACGTTATCAAAGATTAAAAGAAACAAAAAGAAGAAAGTGTTAGAAAATGGTCATAAATAACCAATTTCATGGTTAATTGTTGAGTGTATTTTAATCTTGATTATGAGAGATTAAGAAATATCCATATTCTTTATTGTAAGAACAATGAAATGGAGTGTAATACATTCAAAATTAGGATTAAATGAATGAGAAATTGAATCTCAAAATGTATACTCTGATGCAAGGAATGGTCATTAATCCCACCTTGGAAGATGAAAAAGGATTTGTGTTGTTTTCCATTCAAATTTAAAATCAAATTGTCATTATTTGATTTTAATAATTTTCAGTTAACAAATCTTATTAATTTTAATGATTTTGTAATTGAATTATGAATTAATAAAGATGTTAAATTCTGATTTTAAATCAGAATTGTAACAGTCATGATATTAATAATTTTCAATTAACAAATCTGATTAATTTTAATGATTTTGTAACTGAATTATAAATTAATAAAGGTGTTAAATTATGATTTTAAATCAGAATTGTAACAGTCATGATTTTAATGATTTTCGATTAACAAATAAAATTTTAATGTCAAATTAATTTTAATGATTTTGTAACCGTTAATGGAATGATGAATAAAATTGAACTATTAGTTAATGGAGGTATTTAAATTCTAATTTTAAATCAGAATTGTAACAGCCATAAATAATGACCATAATTGATAGAATTTAATTCTAATTTAAGGTGATTTAATTATGATTTTAAATTAGAATTGTAACAGTCAAAATAATGACCATAATTGAGAAATTTTAATTCCCCAAAGTTGAATGATTTATATTGGCATCCAAGTTGAAGAAAGGTAGTGATTTTTTGAGAAATAATCTTCTTTGTTTACTTACACTTTCAACTTTAGTTTAAGCATCCAGTGTGATAGAGATCGGATTCAATTAGGTTTGCTAGACGGTTTCAGCCGCTGTATCTTGGGAGACGAACGCAATACACCGCGAATTCGTTTTAAGAACACTGTAATTCTTACAGGCCTCGGCAGCTTCAACTTATATTCAGAAATTTATTGTATCTTTGATGTAATTTGTTGTTTTTTGTTTTTGCTTTTGTATTGTTTTGTTTCATTTTTCCTTTACTCTGCGTATGTGCAGAAGCATAATCTTATAATTTGTAATTGACATCCAACAGAAAGATCTATTGGGTATTACAATAAAATTGAGAAGAATGAATAACTCTATTTTAACTAAACTTTTTCCCAACTAGCAATGGCGAATTTAGATATTTATATTAGAGGGTCGTTTTATAACAAAGTAACAAAACATAAAAATTAATTAAGATAAAAACGATTATAGCTCATATGAGTATTTTCATTTATGAAATTTATTATATAAAGAGAGACAAAAGTCTCTCTATATATTGTTAAATATAAATTATGAAACTCAAACTTCTATCACAAATGTGAAAATATATGTACTAATTACTTAAATTATAAATAAAGGTGCAATTCATACATAATTAAACAAATTTTTATTTTTAAAATTTGATCATGATAACCTCTATTATTTTAACCAACAAACCCTATAAAATAAAATTAAAACACTGGTGAATTTATGCTCTAACAATAAAAAACAAAAATAAATTTATAACATTCGTTAAGTTATGAGCGAGATACGAAAGAAACCCCAAAAAATTAAAAAGTTGAAGGAAAATTAGTCAATAGTTTATATAAATATGATATAGTTTGTGATTAAAAAAAAAGTATGTGATAGCTAACGATAATTATTCATAAATATCAAAAAAAGAAAAAAAAATCATTCATAGTTCATGGTAAGTTATAAAAATTTTCGAAGTTAAAATACTTTAAGCTTGAAGATTTGCTTGGTTGGTAAGTACTTATATTATTTGTTTTACAACTCAAGTTCAAACATTAACAAACCAACTCATTGTTTGTTACTTTAAAAAAAAAAAAACATAGAGAAAGAGGACATGTTTAAGTGAGGATCGAACCACGGGCCTCCTAGAATCAGAACATTCAACATTTGGTGATCATATTTACTTCAAAATTATATATATCAATTCACTTATATATTTAAATATCCAATAATTAGCATCATAAATTTTTATAAAATTTCAGAGAATGCTCGTGCCCCTACTGGTCTTTTGCCACCTAGTGTTTGAATTTCTTAAAGTTGCAAACTATGTTGTCACTAGTCCACGTCTGCATTGACCATAAGATCAGTACAAATTTAACATTTTGGACATGTTCAATCCTACACAACCAAGAAGCAGAAACTCTCAAGCGATAAATAAATTTATTTAATCAAATGACAGCACACACACACTGTCACTCAGGGCCGGCTGTTCATATATTCATCAACTTCATAGTGTCTGTCTCTGCCATTGTAATAAACCCTACTAAATTCAACTCAGCAATGTCAGAAACCACAAAAACTTTTCTCCTTTTCACCGCAACACTTCCTCTTCTTTTCACCATCTATTGGTTCTCGCCCTTCTGTATCTGCACAACAAAATATGAAGCAAGTGTCAAACTATATGCCTTGTACAAGCCTTCTCCACCCATTTTAACAAGCAACACCGCTGATCCTCAAAACGTTTTGGATGATCAAAATGAGGATTCTTTGCCGGTTATTGATGATAAAAATGTGGTGGTACTAAGTGAAAAGAATTGCAGCCATTTTGTTGCTAAGAACTGGTATGTGATGGTGGTTTTTTATGCACCATGGTGCTACTGGAGCAAGAAATTGGCAGCTGAATATGCTGCGGCTGCAACAGAGCTGAAGGGTACTGAGGTGGTGCTAGCCAAAGTTGATGTTGCTAAGGAGAACGGGTTGGCAAACAAATATGGAGTTTATGGAACTCCAAGTTTGGATTTCTTTGTAGGTGGAGTGGACTTGGAACGTTACTATTATGATAGGAATAGGTAAATTAGATTCCTTGATTGGTTTGGTTTTGGATATCAATTTCTCCTAGTCATATGGATTAATATGGTGTGTTGGCTGAGTGAATGTGACAAATGGAAAGAAAAAACATATCAAGTGTAAAACATTAATTAAAAGATAAAAGGATATAAATTGAAGACCCAAAATTTTAAAATCATGGCCTTTTTTTTTTTTTTTTTTTTTTAATTACTGAAACTGATCCATGAGACTATCGGAATGGAATGCTGGTGGTGCGTCCCAAGAAGCTGCTTCATATGATAGGGATTGGCCCACACAGAGATCGGGAAGCGACTCGCATGAGAGCGGAGAGTCTGTCCACAAAAATTGTCATAGGGCTGTTGGCATTGTTGGTAAACGCCACAGCCCCCTATGTTTTATAGCATGAGTTTTACACCCAATAAACCCCTATTCTAAACAAATAACATTTAGAATTTATAATACAACATATAGAAACTCTCAGAGTTTCTCTTAAACTAGCACAATTTTAAAAGCCTAAACAATAAAATTTGGGCAAAACCAGCTGGATATCATGACAAAGGCGGCATTTGCCTATTGTTGATGTAGTTGACCTCAGTACTACAAATTTTGACATGAAACCTGCCTAGGACATGACAATCGAATACATACATAAACTCTTATTTGTTTTTGTTAGGTTTGTATGTATAGCTGCTACTAAAAATTGATTGAATACACGGTAGGGAAGCACTTGAGAATTATGCAAAGACTAAAATGGCACTTGGTGTTTACACTATAATGACAATCCAGCAAGCAAGACAGGTGTTAATGGCTGAACCTCCAGTTGTTTTCGGATTCCTTCACTCTGTAAAGGTAGTACGTGCATCCTATTAAAATTCGAGCAGCTACGGTACAAGTTCATTATATTATTTCAAAAGCTTTGTAAAATAATGAATATTCTTAAACACTCCTTACTGTTCTTGTAAACGTTAATTATGCTTTAGTGCCAGGATAGCAAGGAGCTTGCTGCGGCTTCAAAAGTGCACACCGATGTGATATTCTATCAATCAGATAGTGCTGATGTTGTTGGGTTGGGTTCCCTCATATGTATAGGCCCAACAAGTTTTAACAAGATTGAGCCCATATGGAAATCCTAATGTAATTAGGAATTGTAACCCTATTTAATTCTTATTTCCTTGATCAATATAAGCAAGAGAAAGAGAGGGTTTGGTGGCTGTGAGAGTTTAGGGTTTTTGGAGGCAGAAAACAACACAATCAAGTGTGAAGAGAGAAAATCGTGTGGAAGAGAGGAGGAAAGAAAAGAGTGAATTTTCTACATAGAAATTTATCCCGCGCAGTTTCGGAGTTGTTGCGATATCTTTTTCGTTAACCGTTGGATCGTGCTGAAATTTGGACAGCACATTCATCTCTTCTGGATCTTGATTCAAACTGTAGAGATCGGAAACGGAGTTGTCGTTTATGAGATATACAGCCCGTAACAGAGCTGTCAGGTTTTCGCGGTCACTGTAAGCGCAGCAGTTTTGTAAGACCGATATCTCTTTCGTTCACCGTTGGATCGATCTCAAATGTGGACAGTATACTCAGCACCCGTGATTCTAAATTCTGACGGTGGAGATCGGATTTTGAGATCCTAGTAAAGAGCGACGCAGTCCAGAACGTTCTGCTGAGTTTGTGATTTTTCTCTTCACTTGTTATTTAAACTTGAATTTGTGTTATTAGGGAACCTAGATAATTGTTGCTTGGTTTTGGTTCCTATTTGATGTTAAAACAGTTTGTTACTTTTACATTTGATTATTAGTGGAGATTTTTGGGTGGACTACGGTCCCGTGGTTTTTACTCCTCGCATTGGGGAGGTTTTCCACGTAAAAATTGGCTTGTGTTATTGGTGCATGTGGTGGTTATTTTATTTACTCATTATTTGATCGTTGGTGCTTTATATTGTGGTGAATTTGTGCATTACTTAATGGTTTTCCATAGGATTCATTCAGGGGGAGAAAACGTTCCGCTGTGAAATTTATTTGTATTTGTTTTTCTCCCATCAAAGTGGTATCAAAGCCTGGTTCCGAATTTTACAATGATGAATATAGAGAACAATTTGAATCTAAGTAGAATGATTACTCTGAATGGTTCGAACTATCATATTTGGAAGGGAAAGATGGAGGATCTTTTGTATGTGAAAGATTTTCACTTACTTGTTTTTGCCACAGAAAAGCCTAGTGATAAATTTGATGCAGAGTGGACTTTGCTTCATCGGCAAGTATGTGGTTTCATTAGGCAATGGGTGAGTGACAATGTTTTGAATCATATCAGTGGGGAAACACATGCACAGACTTTGTGGGTCAAGCTTGAGGAGTTGTATGCTAGAAAAACCGGGAATAATAAATTGTTTCTGATGAAGCAATTGATGTATTTGAGATATCATGACGGTGCTCCTCTGACAGATCATTTGAATATATATCAGGGGATTATAAATCAGTTGGCTGGCATGGGTATCGAGTTTGATGATGAGGTACAAGCATTATGGTTGCTTGGTACATTACCGGACTCATGGGAGACTTTCAGATCTTCTTTGTCGAACTCTGCTCCGAATGGAACAATGACAATGGATTTGGTCAAGGGTAATATTCTGAATGAAGAGACAAGAAGAAAAGCACAAGGGTCCACTTCATCCTCAGAAGTTCTGGTTATAGAAAGCAGATGGAGAAGTAAAAGCAGGGGTCCAAAGAATATAAGTCAACATAGAAGTAAATTCAATAAGTTTGCAAATGTTGAGTGTCACTACTGCCACAAAAAGGGACACATAAAGAAAAATTGCAAGTAGTTGGAAAGGAAAAATAATAATGACACAAGCAAAGAAAAGAAGAATGAAAATAATAGCAATGATGACAAAGTTGCTACCGCTATTCATGAAGACTTTGTTTTCATGTATGATGCTGATTTCATTAATTTTGCATGTCATGAGACTAGCTGGGTGATTGACAGTGGTGCCTCCATTCATGCTACATCGCGGAAAGATTTCTTTACATCTTACACACATGGTGATTTTGGGAGTGTAAAGATGGGGAATGATGGCACGACAAAAGTTGTTGGCATTGGAGCTGTGAACCTAGAAACAGATAACGACTCCAGGTTAGTTTTAAAAAATGTAAAACATATTCCTGACATTCGTGTGAATATTATTTCTACAGGTAAACTTGATGATGAGGGATACTGTAACTTCTTTAGTAATGGTCAGTGGAAGCTCACCAGGGGTGCCATGGTTGTGGCCAGAGGTAAAAAGTGTTCTACCTTATATTTGTTGCAGGCAAAAATTTCAAAGTCCATCATCAATGCAATTCAGGATGAAGACAAAGTAGAACTTTGGCACAAGAGGCTTTGACACATTAGCGAGAAAGGCTTGATTGTTTTAACTCAGAAAAAGAAGCTACCTGACATGAAAAATATACAGTTGAAGAAATGTTCTAATTGTTTTACAGGGAAGCAGAACAGAGTCAACTTTCACAGCTCTCTTTCTACAAGGAAGTCAGGTATACTTGATCTAATGCATTCAGATCTCTACGGCCCTATGAAGATGAGATCACTCGGTGGAGCTCTATATTTTGTGACTTTCATAGATGATCACTCGAGAAAGACTTGGGTTTACACCTTGAAGACGAAAGATCAAGTATTAGATGTGTTCAAGAAATTTCAAGCACTGGTTGAGAGACAGACTGGGAAAAAGTTGAGATGCATCAGAACTGATAACGGGGGAGAGTATACAGGTCCTTTTGATGAGTATTGTAGACAGCAAGGTATTCGACATCAAAAGACACCTCCCAAGACTCCTCAGTTGAATGGTTTAGCTGAGAGGATGAACAAGACACTAGTAGAGAGAGAGTGAGATGTTTGCTTTCACAAGCACGGTTACCAGGATATTTCTGGGGTGAGGCTTTGAGTACTGCTGTACATGTTCTTAATCTCACACCATGTGTTCCTTTACAGTTTGATGTACCAGACAGAGCTTGGAGTGGTAGAGATGTTTCCTATGATCACTTACGTGTTTTTTGGTGTAAGGCATTTGTGCATATTCCCAAAGATGAGAGATCCAAGCTTGATATGAAAACTCGACAGTGCATCTTCATCGGTTATGGTCAGGATGAGTTCGAATATAGATTCTTTGATCCGGTTGAGAAGAAACTTGTGAGAAGCAGAGATGTAGTATTTATGGAAAATCAGACTATACAGGATATTGAGAAAGTTGGGAATTCAGTGTCCGATGACAATAATGGTTTGGTCGATTTGAGTCCAGTTTCTTCAACAAATTTGGCAACACAGGTTGATGATCAGCAGATTGCAGTTGATACAGGTGGTTCCTCACAGGCAGAGGAAGATATTGAAACTAATGAACATGTGCAAATTCCTGATCCTCCATTAGATGTACCACTCAGGAGGTCTACCAGAGACCGACATCCTTCCAATCGATATCCTACAAGTGAGTACGTGTTATTGACTGACGGGGGAGAACCCGAGTGTTATACAGAGGCCTTGAAAGATGAGCACAAGAAAGAATGGCTTGAGGCTATGCAAGATGAAATACAATCACTTCATCAAAATCATACTTTCGAGTTGGTAAAGCTGCCTAAAGATAAAAGAGCTTTGAAGAACAAATGGGTTTACAAAATTAAGCATGATGAGCTTAGTACTCAACCTTGATACAAAGCCAGATTGGTTGTCAAAGGATTCAATCAGAGAAAAGGTATTGATTTTGATGAAATTTTCTCTCCAGTTGTGAAGATGTCATCCATCCGTGTTGTGCTTGGTTTAGCAGCCAGTCTTGATTTAGAGATCGAGCAGATGGATGTGAAGACTGCATTTCTCCATCGTAATTTGGAGAAAAAGATTTACATGGAACAGCCAGAAGGTTTCATTGTAAAAGGAAAAGAGAATTATGTGTGCAAATTGAAGAAAAGTCTTTACGGTTTGAAACAGGCACCGAGACAATGGTATAAGAAGTTTGAGTCGGTTATGGAGGAGCAAGGCTACAAGAAAACTACTTCTGACCATTGTGTATTTGTTCAAAAATTCTCTGATGATGACTTCATTATTTTACTGCTTTATGTTGATGACATATTGATTGTTGGCAGGAATGTTTCAAGAATTGATAGGTTGAAGAAGAAATTGAGTCAGTCTTTTACTATGAAGGACTTGGGGCCAGCAAAGAAAATTCTTGGCATACAAATTGATCGTGATAGAAAGTCCAAGAAGTTATATATGTCACAAGAGAAATATGTTGAAAAAGTACTTCAGAGATTCAACATGGACAAAGCTAAAGCAGTTAGTACTCCACTTGGTGCACATTTCAAGTTGAGTACGAAGCAGTGTCCTCCTACAGATGCCCGAGAAAATGACAAGGAAAAATTTCCATATGCTTCAGCAGTCGGGAGTTCAGTATGCAATGGTATGTACGAGACCAGATATAGCTCATGTTGTTGGTGTTGTTAGCCGGTTTATGTCTAATCCTGGAAAAGAGCATTGGAATGCTGTCAAGTGGATCATGAGATATCTTCGAGGTACTTCCAGTTTGAGACTTGGTTTTGGTGGTGAGAAGCCACTGCTAGTTGGCTACACAGATGCAGATATGGCAGGAGATGTGGATTCTCGTAAGTCAACATCTGGTTATTTGATTATCTTTGCAGGTGGTGCTGTAGCTTGGCAATCGAGATTGCAGAAATGTGTTGCACTTTCTACCACAGAAGCAGAATTCATTGTAGCAACTGAAGGTTGTAAAGAGTTGTTGTGGATGAAAAAGTTTGTAGTAGAGCTTGGTTTCAAGCAACAGATATATGTGTTATTATGTGATAGTCAGAGTGCTATTCACCTTGGGAAGAATTCAACCTTTCATGCAAGATCGAAGCATATTGATGTGAGATATCATTGGATTAGAGATGTGTTGAATGACAAACTACTGGAACTTGACAAAGTTCATACAGACCACAATGGATCCGATATGTTTACAAAGGTATTACCAAGGGAGAAGCTTGAGGCCTGTAGGATGATCGTTGGAATGGTGAACCCCTCCACATAATCGGGAAGGGGGAGATTTGTTGGGTTGAGTTCCCTTATATGTAGAGGCCCAACAAGTCTTAACAAGATTGAACCCATATGAAAATTCTAATGTAATTAGGAATTGTAACCCTATTTAATTCTTATTTCTTTGATCAATATAAACAAGAGAAAGAGAGGGTTTGGTGGCTATGAAAGTTTAGGGTTTTTGAAGGCAGAAAACAACACAAAATCAAGTGTGAAGAGAGAAAATCGTGTGGAAGAGAGGAGGAAAGAAAAGAGTGAATTTTCTGCATAAAAATTTATCCCGCGCAGTTTCGGAGTTGTTGCGATATCTTTTTCGTTAACCATTGGATCGTGCTGAAATTTGGATAGCACATATATCTCTTCTGGATCTTGATTTAGTACTGTGGAGATCGGAAACGGAGTTGTCGTTTGTGAGATATACAGTCCGTAATAGAGCTGTCAGGTTTCGCGGTCACTGTCAGCGCATCAGTTTTGTAAGACCGATATCTCTTTCGTTCACCGTTGGATCGATCTCAAATTTGGATAGTATACGCAGCACCCATGGTTCTAAATTCTGGATGGTGGAGATCGGATGTCGAGATCCTAGTAAAGAGCGATGTAGTCCAGAACATTCTACTGAGTTTGTGATTTTTCTCTTCACTTGTTATTTAAACTTGAATTTGTGTTATTAGGGAACCTAGATAATTGTTGCTTGGTTTTGGTTCCTATTTAATATTAAAACATTTTTTTACTCTTACATTTGATTATTAGTGGAGATTTTTGGGTGGACTACGGTCCCGTGGTTTTTACTTCTCGCATTGGGGAGGTTTTCCACGTAAAAATTGGCTTGTGTTATTGGTGCATGTGGTGATGATTTTATTTATTCATTATTTGATCGTTGGTGCTTTATATTGTGGTGGATTTGTGCATTACTTAATGGTTTTTCATAGGATTCATTCAGGGGGAGAAAAAGTTTCGCTGTGAAATTTGTTTGTATTTGTTTTTCTTCCATCAAAGAGGAGAAAAAACAAACACAAACAGATGTCACAAAGGTATTCCAGATTGATCCAGAAATAAAACGCCCTGGTCTGGTCTTGGTTGAGAAGAAGTTTCGGCAACTTAACCACTTTGGTGAGTTTTCACATCTCTATGCTTGCAAGATTCAAATTTATGATTAAATTCCCTTGTCATTCACTTTTTATATCATTTCTCAGATGGTCCATTCACCAAAACCACAATATCTAAATTTGTATCTATAAATAAGCTTCCATTGGTGACCACTTTCAGTACTGAAACAGCCCCATTGATACTTGATTCCTCCTTGAAACAGGTATTAATCATTAGTGTTGTTACTTATTAAGTCCCTAAGAAGCTAGACAAATATATGGCTTTACATGTTTACGGTAAAATTGTTTTCAGTTATGGCTATGCCACCTTATGCATGATTCCAAAAAGGTTAAATCAGCATTTCAATAGGCTGCTAAAGCTTTCAAAGGAAAGGTAACTATAATTGACGATACGGATGTACCTTCCTTTTGATTCGGTTAAATACAGATAGATCAATTTTTTATTTCATCAACTGTCCCTGCAATGGCGATATTTTAACACATATCCTTGGCAGCTTCTGTTTGTGTATACGGAAATGGACTAGAGAGATGTTGGGAGACAATTTCAATATGAGATTGGTTACATTGGTTATTATCCTCCAAGAGTAAGTATCTCTAATTTCCCCAGTTGGTTCAATGAATTGGATTTTTATGCGCTTTTAGTTCTGATTCATGATTTATTTCCATCCTTATCAAATAAAAAGATTTTTGAACTGCTATAGTAAATGAGACATAAGGCTCTATATATTTGCCCAAGCAGGTTGTAGCTTACACAGGCAATGTTATCAACGGCAAGAAGTATTTTATGAATGGAGACTTGACCTTGACCAATATTAAGGTTAGTATCACTACTTAGCTTCTCCTGAGTCACTTATAATCAGTACTAGAAGGGCAAGAAGTATTTTATGAATGGAGACTTGACCTTGACCAATATTAAGGTTAGTATCACTACTTAGCTTCTCCTGAGTCACTTATAATCAGTACTAGAAGGCTTCTGATGCATGATTACATGGTAAGGGGAAAAATCGAACAACTATTTAAGACAGAGTTCTAACAAATTGTAAAATTGTAAGAGTCTAAACCAATTTCATAACTTCATAGAAATTGTCTAAACTTTATTTCTATATGTATATATATATAGACATCTCAATGAAGGTCACTAAAATTATCCTTTATACTATAGTCAGGTAAATGCTAACACATTCATTTTCTTTTAATTTTGATAGTCATTTGTAGAGAAATTCATGGACGACAAGCTCTCAAGCCAGTCACATATAATTTCGGAGAAAGTTCATAATTTCAATTACCATGGTGATTAATAGTTGTTACGCATTCTCATGCGTTTGATCTGATATCTTTAGTTGATTCCTATCTGAATTTCTGATGTAGACTGATATCCGTGGGACATCATCCATGTTATGTGTGGGAAATATAAAAATTCTGAATTAAATAAAGCGGAAACAATTAAATAGAACCTAGTAGTTGTTCAACCGGTCGATTTCAGGTCACCAAATAACTGGAATCTGAAATTCTTCTCACAGTGTAAGAGCCATGCCTTCTCTTATCAAGAATATAGAAAGATCCTCAAAGAAAATATCAAGTTCTCTTCTCTAAAAAGAAATTGAACATATGTATTTTCTCTGTACGTTGTTTTTCTCAAATAAAAAAAAACTGTTGGAATGAATAAGTTTTACTACCAGTTAAACTCTAAAGCAGTTATTTGCTAATTCAAAAAAAATATATTGATAACCACCAAATAACTGCTAATATGGGCTTGGGCTCTTGGGTCATCTTGGGTGGACCCTGCCCATAGCCCATAATTCATATTTATCCAACATCTCCCACTCACACGAGATGAACCAAACGGTACTCTGTAGGAATCACATTGATCAACTTTTTTTTGATAAGGCATTAAGGCATTCATACGGACAAATACACCGTGTGACCTATGAACAAAGATAATAAATAGCTCGTATTTTAAATCTCAATTATACATATTTATAAGAGATTTCGTATTTTGTTCATTGTGTGTCCTAGATTCAATAGAATTTTATTTGTCAAAGCATATGTAATCCCCCACGATTATATGCATGATCTAAATCTCCATTCCATATATTTACAATTATAATTCCAAATTATAATTCGTCGACGAGTAAATATATGAATTTAAATAAAATTCATTAAATCTTCCTGCTCCTCTTTCATTTCTTGGTCAACAAAAATGACTGACACCATAGCAATGTCCCATAGGCCGAATTATCATAGCCATAGAAGACACACTAATGGTATAAACATCATTCTGTTACTTTAAAATAAAGAAAACAGTCATTGAGGACACAATTTTAAAGTTTTGAGTAAATTTCAATGGAATTTACACAATGAGGAATTGGGGATAAATTCACTCATTTTTCATGTCGGTCATTATCAAGCACATGCGGTATGAAGAGCATGTTACAGTGGATCCTGTCATCAATTGAGGACGCGTATGTTTGTGATTATTATATTATCCACTGTATAGATCTTAGTTCAGTCGCAATCTTTGCGTTTAACCTGATTTTCAAAAAACTCGCTTTCAAGTGTCCATTAAAAATCACATCTGGCTTAAATCAGGTTTCATGACAATGGGAGCAGGTCATGAATGGTTCAATAATTAACTTAGATAGAATCTCATCTTGACTATATATTCAAGGTGACATATCATATATTCGAGCCTTTAGAGGATAACCTTTTAAATATCCTCTAAAATATATGTGTCTCATCTTGACTTGTTATCTTTGCAATCAAGGCGACTGTATGTGTAAAAATACTAGTCTCATACCTGACGACATACTTTCATAAATAGATGAAGTGAATATGTGCTAGTATTAAATGATCAAAACACAAATCATTATCTAAATAGATATAAATACATGTAACAATTACAATCATCATAATCTACGCAAACCCAATGATCTAGCATGTGACATAAAAACATCTCTTGTCACAGCTTTTGTAAGTGGATCCGCTATCATCTGATGCGTAGATATATACTTGATTGTCACACCCTTTTTCATTATAATATCTCGTACAAAATTATATTTAGTTTCTATGTGTTTTGATTTATTGTGATATTTCGCATCCTTGGTGTAGGCAATCGCAGCCTGACTATCACAGTATACAGTTACTGGCTTCTCCGCATCATTTTGCAAGTTTAAATTCTCTAAGAATCTTTTAAGCCAAATTGCTTCTTGCACTGCTGCCGTACATGCTATAAATTCAGCTTCCATGGTTGACAACGCAATACAGGATTGTTTCTTGCTACTCCAAGAAATAGCACCTTGGCTGAGCAAAAAACGCATAACCAGATGTAGATTTTCGCTCATCCAAGTCTCCTCCCTAATCAGCATCTGTATATCCAATTAGGCGCAAATTGCCGCCTTGGTAACAGAGGGAATAATCTGCGGTCCCCTTAAGATAAGCTAATATTCTTTTCACGGCAATCCAGTGTTTCTGTCCAGGATTGGATTGATATCTACTTATTAGTCCGATTGCATAGCAGATATCAGGTCTCGTACATATCATTACATACATGAAACTTCTTATGGCGTTAGAGTAAGGAACTATTTGTATTTTTTCACGCTCTTGTGGAGTCTTAAGACACATTTCTAGACTAAGA
Source organism: Dimocarpus longan (assembly GCA_022984855.1). Classification (NCBI taxonomy): domain Eukaryota; kingdom Viridiplantae; phylum Streptophyta; class Magnoliopsida; order Sapindales; family Sapindaceae; genus Dimocarpus; species Dimocarpus longan. Next base: position 14,627,710 of record CM041015.1, on the reverse strand, counting down.
GTTTGACCTTTTGAGATAGGAGTATCCATAGGCTTACAGTTAGTCATATGGAATCGTTCAAGAATCTTCTTAATATATGGCTCTTGTGATAGAGCAAGGATTCTTTTCGAACGATTTCTTACAATCTTAACTCCTAAAATGTAGGCAGCCTTTGCCATATCTTTCATCTCAAAAGTCGATGACAACCATTCCTTAATAGTTGTCATAAACTCCTTATCATTTCCAGCCAATAAAATATCATCCACATATAAAGACAAAATTATGAATTTGTCTTTTACCCATTTGACATACACACAATGGTCCTCTTCAGTCATCTGAAATTCATAGGAAATTACTGCCTCATGAAAATGAAGGTACCATTGTCTAGAGGATTGTTTCAAACCATAAATAGATCTCTTGAGCTTACAAACATTTTGCTCTTGACCTTTTGAAATGAAATTCACTGGCTGTTCCATGTAAATTTCTTCCTCCAGTTATCCATTGAGAAAAGCTGTCTTTACATCCATCTGATGCAATTCTAAATCCATATGTGCGACGATAGCTAATATAAGGCGAATTGAAGCAAACCTAACCACAGGTGAAAAGGTTTCTTCATAATCTATACCCTCCTGTTGAGTATATCCTTTTGCTACTAGTCTCGCCTTATACCTTTCTATTGAGCCGTCTGCCCTACGCTTGATTCAGAGAACCCATTTATTTCCAATGGCTTTTCGATTAGGTGGCAATTCAACCAAGTCCCAGACGTGGTTGTTTTTCATTGACTCCATCTCTTCTTGCATAGCTTTAATCCAAAACTCTTTAGTAGGTGAGTTGAGAGCCTCATTCACATTATTTGGCTCATCACTATCATGTGAAGCAACCATAAAAGCTTTTCCTTCTATCTCAAATCGACGACGAGGAATAGTTTTACGGCCACTTCTACGAATTTGTGATTTTGGTGGTATAAATTCATTAATTCCTATGCTCCCACTGGGAAGCAATAAGGGGGCACTTTCAATTGCTTTACCACTCCCACTAGGGACAGAGTATTCATACAACTCCTTTTCTACCTCTAGTTGAGTATTTGAATTCACAAAATCATGAGATTCACTCAATTCGTAAAATTGAAAATCTTTTTCAACTTCACCTCTGCTAGGAAATTCATTCTCCAAGAAATTCACATCACAAGATTCTAATTCAGTTATGTTACCATCTGTATTCTCACCTATAAGTACATATCCAGTTGAGTGCTTTGAGTATCTAATGAAGATACACTTTCTTCCTCTAGCACCCAACTTCCCAAATTTACTTGAAAAATCATGTACATATCCTGCGCACCCCCATGGTCGTATGTAAGTTAGATCAGGTTTCCTACCTATCCATAGTTCATAAGGTGTGGTAGCTACTGACTTAGAAGGTACCCCATTCAAAATGTAAGCAGCAGTCAATAACGCATCTCCCTAATAAGATACTGGAAGGTTCGCTTGTGCCATCATAGATCTGACCATCTTCAATAAAGTTCTATTCCTTCTCTCCGCTACGCCATTCTGTTGCGGAGTTCTCGGAATGGTCAGTTGTCTATCAATACCTTTCTTATAACACAATATCTTAAATTGTTCAGAAAGATATTCTCACCCTCGGTCAGTTCGTAAAATCTTAACTGTTCTATCTAATTGATTCTCTACCAAATTCAAGTATAATCTAAAGCAATCCAATGCCTTAGATTCATGGGAGATCAAGTAGACATAACCAAAGTGAGTGAAATCATCTATAAAGGTAATAAAATATGATACACCATTTCTTGCTCTTACATTCATTGGGCCACAAATATCCGAATGAATTAGATCTAATGGATTCTTAGCCCTAATTCCTTTTCCAAATGGTTTTCTAGTTGTTTTTCCTGCTAGACAACTCTCGCAAACAGGCAATTCTATTTTACTGATGGAACCTAAAAGTCCCTCATTTGCCAATCTGTTCATACGATCTTGTCCTATATGACCTAGTCTAGCATGCCAAATATTAACATCAATATTTGCAATATCAGTGGAAGATATTAACAAAAAACAACTATTATCATTAATAGTACCACCGATATATTCGGTGTCCAACACAATAAATCCATCACTAACATAACCAGTTCCTAAACATACTGAATTCAAAGAAATTGTCAAACATTCACCATGAAAAGTCAAACAATATCCTAGGCTTAAAAGGACTATTATAGAGATGAGATTCTGTTGAATCTCTGAAGCATACAAGACGTCATGTAGATATAACATTTGGCCACCACGCAGAATCACTTTGCAGGTGCCAACTCCTCTAACTTCGACCTTGGAGTTATTTCCTACATATATCCATCTTGTTCCTCGGCTGATCCGACGATATTCCACAAACGCTCCTATATCTCTAGCTATGTGGTCTGTGGCTCGTAAGTCTACAATCCAAATAGGATGAGATTCAGCGAGAAATATTGAGCTAGAAACGTGAACATAAGTTAGTGAATCAGAATAAGATGGTACCTGTTTCTTCAGCTCAGTGCATTCACGAGCGAAATGACCCATTTTGCCACAATTGAAACACTTCATCTTGCTCTTGTCCTTTTTAGCCCCACTGCGCTTACCCCTCTTACGTTTTTCGGACTCAATTTTATTGGAATTAGGATTTCCCTTTCCTTTTCCCTTTTGAAAGTACTTGTTCTTTCCTCCCCTCTTGCGCTTAAAGCCTGAACTTTTGCGCACACTGGACTTAGCCATATAAAGCTGACCTGAAGCTTTAGCTGCCTCTAAGCGCTCATCTTCAAGTTCAACATGATGAGCAATATCATCAAACGTTTTGATGCTGTCATTATGAGTCATATTGATTCTCATGTTTTCCCAGCTATTCGGGAGGGACCGGATCACGGCTTGCACTTGCTGCTCATCAGTCAGGACATGGCCTGCAGACTTCAGTTCACGAATCATGTTCGACATCTCCCTCAGATGCTGCCTCATGTTATGTTCTTGGCGCTTCCGATAGGTATCGAACTTAATTGTGAGCCTTCTAAGTTTTGTGGTCGAAGTACCACCATATTTGTCCTTTAAGGCCAACCAAATGTCCTGTGCTATATCGATTTCTTCATACGAACACATGAGGTCATCAGCTATACTTGACAGCATTGTTATACGAGCGATGTTGTTTTTCTTTCTCCAGGCTTGATATGCCTCCATATCTTTCTTATGTTGAGCAGAAGTACCATGTTGGGGTTCAACCATAGTATTTGACAGGGTTTCAAGAGCCTCTTGCTCTTCAAGGACGTACTGAATCTTTCGGTGCCAGATATCATAGTTGTCACCATTCAGTTTGTCACCCTTGTTCAATTCAGCTATAATTGACTTTGAAGCTGATGCCATTTTCCCTGAAATGACATTTATTCTATTTAGAGACTTAAGGGTTATATTTATCTCTATCTATACTAGCACATTCATTTTCATTTCATCAAAAATTGCAGCAACGTTACACTCATATATATAATAAAAGAATCATTTGGATAGAATTCGAAAAAGTGATCAAGCCACTCATCATAATTCATTTCTAAGTTTTCATGTTGCCATATATGTGAGTGTTTCGCGCAAAACGATCCCAATATAAAGTATCTCTAAAATTGTATATTCATATAAACATTCAATGATAAATAATTAATTCAATGAAACTAAATAAATTACCATTAAATTAAATAAATATTCTAACAACTTAATAAAGAATTCACCACAATCTTAAACAATACAAAAAAATAAATTCTAAAATGTATGGTGACATAATTACACCCCCGAGAGGATATACATCAAGTAAAACCTTATACACCAGTCTATAAAATGTACAAGGTCCCTGGGAATAGGTTCATTAAGTGGGTCCCCTAAATTCAATTCAGGAAACCAATCATTATTTTCACCAATTCCTTCTTGATGTTCACCAGGATCTTCCATAGGAACGTTCTCATTAGCCATATTAGGCTCCCTTTGAGGTATCTCCTCAGCAACAGGATTAGCTCTCTCAGCAGGATTAGGGCCCTCAATAGGCACCTCTACAGGCTCCTGCTACATAGGCTCTTCCTCAAGAACCTCTTCCATTGGTTCTTCCTCGGGATTTTCCTCAGGGCCCTCCATATGGACCTCTTCCTGATTCACCTCCTCGTCTGAAGAGATATCAATAATCTCATGGTCAGAGGAAATGTTGATCACCTCCACAACCTCATCATCACTGTCCGACGGAATATTAATAATTTCAGGTTGGACATGATTTTGCTGATTAATTACATCGGGGTGTAAATTGTCCAAATAATAATCATTATCATCATATAGAGCAGGGTCAATATTTTCCATCTGCACACATACAAAACAGAAAAAAAATATGCAAATTCATATGAATTAATATTGGATTAATGATAATGAAACTAAGGCAAAATTTAAATCAGCTCCCACTAGAGCGATATAAATTAAATTAAACAAACTCAACTCACTTATTAGAGCGAATTACAAAATAGAAAATTTTTTTCTTTTTTTTTTTTTTTGAAAAATCGCCGATGACCGCCGTCGCCGGCGGAGAGTGAAAGTCTCGCGCCGGCGACAATGGTCACACACTGCAAGCGCGGCGTACCACACGCCGGTGCGTGGTTCTCACGCGCTTGCCAGGTGTCCCGATCCACTGGGACACATGACGACATCTCAAGTCGCCACGTGTCAGACGACGAGACTGCCACTTGTCTCCACGTCATCTGACACATGGCGACACGTGTCAACACGTCTGCCAACCATGCTCCCTTCCTCACGTGCCAGGCCGGCCGTGTAATGCACGCGCCGCCTTGCCGATCTCGGAAGGTCACTGGACCACCACCAGAAAACTCAAAATGTCATCCTCTTTCCATTTATGCCCTCAGTTTCCAATTTTAGTGGGTAATGAATTACACAAACGTTAGGCCGAGACTATAATTCATTTTCAATCTTATAAAATAAATATTATTAATCTAAAAACAATATAATTAAGGCAGAAACTTTAAATGCCCATAACTTTTTCATTTTAAATCGAAAAACAGTGATTCAAAAGCCTACAGATTCGTCTCGAAGTCTACTTTCACATGCTTTTGGAATCAAATAAAAAGGATTTCGGTAGAAAACATTATGACATAAACAAATTTCGGGTTCATGTTCTATTTCCTAGGTTCTCAACAAACATAATCAAAGTTTTCAATCAATGATTCAAACAAAATTGCTAGAACCACTATCCTACTAGCAAACAACCACAAACCAGGCTTTGATACCAATGTAGGAAAAATAAAAATTCCGAATTAAATAAAGTGGAAACAATTAAATAGAACCTGGTAGTTGTTCAACCGGTCGATTTCAGGTCACCAAATAACTGGAATCTAAAATTCTTCTCACAGTGTAAGAGCCCCGCCTTCTCTTATCAAGAATATAGAAAGATCCCCAAAGAAAATATCAAGTTCTCTTCTCTAAAAAGAAATTGAACATATGTATTTTCTCTGTACGTTGTTTTTCTCAGATAAAAAAAAAACTGTTGGAATGAATAAGTTTTACTACCAGTTAAACTCTAAAGCAGTTATCTGCTAATTCAAAAAAAATATATTGATAACCACCAAATAATTGCCTAGCAGTTATTTGGTCTTATCCATTAATATGGGCTTAGGCTCTTAGGTCATCTCGGGTGGACCCGACCCATAGCCCATAATTCATATTTATCCAACATTATGTATAAATATTTGAGAACGCATCTCTGTAACAAGCAAAACACACATGTTAAATATAGCCTAGTCTGAACTACTTTGTTTTTCAATTCTTTGTCCTTCCAAGTGGACCTAAAATGTGTCATATGACGGTAAAATTCCAAAAGCTTAATGGGGCATACAATTAAACCACCTAACAATAAAATAAACAATGAATCACTACAAGTGTTAGGGATTGTGCTCTAAGAGCTTATAATTTGTAAACGTTTAAGTAAATAATAAATAAAATATGTTTATTTTATTTAATTTATGTGCATCTAATCTCAAGCTAAGTATATAAATGTTATATACAAAATGATTTAGTTTGAGATTAGTAATCTAAAGAGTTCATAGAAACAAACAAAGTTAGATATTTTGTTTGTGGAAAATCTACAGTTGTAATCCATTTCGTATTTGATACGATGATTTTATCCGGGATCGTTCATATGGCGACATCAAAATAGAGACACCTTATATAATAATGATTATATAGGAGTCGACCACGATAAAAATAAATTTCTTATTAATATCCATTAAACAAAAAATTTATATTTATCAACTAAATGATCATATATAGATTGATCTTAATCCTGAGCATTTTATTATCTTCTATTTGTTGAGTCATATATTTTGATTTATATAGGTGAGATTGTTATATATTCGGGTCTTAAACAAAAAGAGCGTTCGACTTTCTGTTTATGAGTAAACGAAAAGATAAATTCATTAGTTGTTGTGAATATATTGTTAATTAGAGAATCAATGATACTTAATGAAACAAGATATAATTAGAGATATATAACAAAATTTAATGAGCTAACTCTAATAATGAACTACTCGTGGATGATTGAACCATATGAAATTATTAAATCGATGGAAACTGAAAATTCAAATTGTGTAAAACATCTACAATTTTGAAAGTGTAACCTTAATTTTTAATAAAGTAACTTTAAGGTTAATAATAGTGAATTATTAATTAAAAATTTAATTAATAAGTTCGATATTATTAGAGCTCAAATTATAGGTCTATTTGATCTCCTTGCTAAAGAAATAAATGGAAGCATATAATTGGACAACTATTTGTGTTACATATAAATTTTATGGATACATTCATGAATTATTTGAATAATCTAATTATTTAAATATATGTAATTATTTAATTATCTACAGGTTTAATTTTAAATGGTGTCATTAAATTATTTATGATTTAAAATTATTTAATTTAATGAAAAATCATTTATTGATTAATGGAAATAGTAATTTAATTTAATTGGAATTAGATTCCATATTAAATTAAATTAACAGAGTTCTAATTTAATAGGAATTGAATTTTATGTTAAATTAAAAGTAAAGAGTTCAAAACCAATAAGGAATTTGATTTCATATTAGATAGACACTAAGTCTTTCAATTTAAAAAATGAAATCGGATTATTTGTTAAATTGAAAAACACTAGCTTATCCTTATAAAAAAGTGTTTTATGTTGGTAACTAAAGATAGAATTTTTGACTTATTGAACCAAAAACTTCCATTGATTAGAAACATAAAATTGTCGCCTATATCATAAGAAATCAAGAAAATTGTTTTTAATATCTACATAATTTTCTTTATGAAATGATTTTGTGAGTTGACTTTTTTAGATTGTGTTTACATACAGCTTCTTTAATAAATAGTCATAACAAGGAAGATCAGGTGGTAAAAAATTTGTGAATCAAAGGGGATCAATTTAATTTTCATGTAATGTAAGATTCGATCTTACTAATTTAGTTATTAAATTATTATTACTAATACCAATCAGACATGTTTTTGTTTGGAAAAATTTTTAAAATTTACATCTTCGTATTAAACTTAAATCAAGAAAAAAAATCATTTATGGGGATGGAAAATTTCATCCTTATAGCCTTTATTGGTCCTAAAATTCGTCCCTTTTGGTGCGTAACAACATGAAAAAAGGGACGAAATACCTAGTTCGTCTCTGAAAATTATTTATGGGATGAAATTGTTTCGTTCCAAAAACATGTCTATTGGGATGAAAAAATCAGTGCTTAAATCCAAAGCTTAACCATTTTGCCATTTGTGGTCATACGATTAACATTGTGACACCTTTTTATATATATTGTTGACACAAGATTTTACTCAATATCAATAATAGAAGAGTATGGGCAACTCTTTTGATGTGAGTAGCAAATATGGCTTTGGAGTTGATGGTGCACGTGACAAGGATGCCCGTCCCATGGATGAATTGAGCATACTCGATGGAACAATCACAAGGGTAAGGTCAAAGAGGTTAAAAACGACATTTCAATGCTTTGCGCAACATTTTATTGACTTGGAGCTGAGGACGCGTGATAAGGCTTATGGTGGACCTTTGATGATGGCCTACGATGGACTGTCGAGTGGAGTCAAGGGGCCAACCCAATATGTCAACCTAATTGGCACATAGAGGCCTGATATTAAAGTCTAGAATTTAATATATTTTAGCTCATTATGTAAATAAGCATGTCATGTGTCATGTATATGATTTTATTAATTAGGTGCTATGTTTACATTGTTTTGGACTTATTTATTTAAATTTGAAGAGTAGGCCTTATAATTAAGCCCATTAAGGCATCTTTAAGATTTCTTTGTGAACTAAAGTCTTTATAAATAGGTGTTTGTGCCTCCTTTATGGGGGGCGACGGAATTTGCAAATGAAAGATTATTTTCTCCTAAGTTCTTCATTGAACTCTTGACCAAACTTATCAAGGGTTAATCTAATCTTTATGACGTTCTTTTTTCTCTTGAATATTTTGGTTTTTGTTTGCAATATAACAACAGATCAAGATTTCACACATTTAAATCTTGTGTTGGGAATTGGTGTTCTTGATCCAAATCTGGTTTTGGGGATTTCAAGACTTGATTCTTGGGGTTTTCGCTTCATTTGGTATCAGAACCTGGCTCAAACAGGTTATATTCTATCCTATTTGTGTTAATTTATCTTGTTTATTATAGTTCCTTTTCTTCTTTCCATTTGTTTGTTAATCTAAGCGTTGCAATATATGAAACCAAGGGTTGCCAATTTTTTTTTTTTGGTTGAATTTGTGATATATATATAATTATACAAATATATATATACAGAACCTTGAAATTGTTTGCAGCTAATACAATCGTAGCTGAATTTGTGTTCTTTTGCTTCAAATATTCGTTTGGTATTAAATTCAGCCTAAGTATTCATTGAATTGCACTTTGCAAATTACGTTTGGAATTGTGGCTGTTAAGGTTTGTTTGTTATCTAATTAAAACGTAAATTTGAAGATTTACTATTGTTCTTGATTTTCATTGATTTGAGACCATTAGAACGTCAATTGAACAATCCATTATAAGAATTTCATGCATATCTTTTCTTGTTTAATCTTCTTGTCAGTTTGTTTGCGTATTTATTTTTATCTTGTCTAAATTCCTTCTAAATCCTTTAAATTTTGTTGTTGTTCGTTTTCCTTGGTTCTTTCTCTGTTTGTCGTTACCCGGAGTTAATTGAATTGCTAAAAGTTAGTGACTCTTGGTGTCACAGCCCGTCCCTTCTACGTCGTAGCGATCTTCTGGGCTTGGGCTGGACTCACTAGGATCTAACCCTCCCTCAAAGGGTTTTCTTTCGCCTCCCCAGAGTCTCGAACCTGGTGCCTGAGGGCTTAACACCAAATTCCTAGCTACTCTGGTACCAATTGAGCTAGAAAAATAGAGAGTGAAAAAAAAAAAAAAACTATGGTTGTAAGTGCAATAAGAGTGACAGAAAAGGCTATAGGAAAAGAGTGAAACAGGAGTGGATTGGAGTGACATTCAATTGAGCGTAAACACGTGAATGAGTGCTTGGTGAAGTCATTTTTTTTATTACTAATATTTTCTCGCAAGTTTTAAAAACATGTCTAATCACGAAAGTGAAATCGCAAATCCGGATCTGAATTTTACAATTCGAGCAATGCAACAACAATTTGAGCGAATGAATCTTGTTTTTGGAGAAATAAGGGACCAAATGGATAGGCAAGACACTGCCATAGCTGACTTGCGTAAGGAGCCACCTATGCGAGCCCAAAATGGTAGAAGGCATGTGAGGCGAGTTGTTTCCCCACATGTACATGAATTTGATGATGAGATATCTGATGATGTTAAAGATGAAGAAGAGCAGGTTGCATATGATGGCAGATTTATGTCTCGAGGTGGAAGGCAAGAAAGAAGAGCATGAAGAGATCAAAGAGGTCAAAATTGGCAAGATGGAAATAGAAATTATAAAGATCAGAATCGACAAGATAACAACATCAGTAGTATAAAGATGAAGATACCACCCTTTCAAGGCAAAAATGATCCTGATGTGTACCTTGAATGAGAGCGTAAAATGGAAATGGTCTTTGAATGCCACAATCATTCTGAAGAAAAGAAGATGAAGCTTGCTGCAGTTGAATTCATTGATTATGCACTTGTGTGGTGGGATCAATTGTTGTTGATGAGGAGGAGAAACCGTGAGAGGCTTATTGATACTTGGGATGAGATGAAGGCTGTCATGAGGAGACGATTTGTTCCTAGTCATTATTATCGATAGCTTTATCAACATTTGCAAGGTCGTACACAAGGCTCTAAAAATATAAAGGATTATCATAAAGAGAGAGATGGCTATGATTCGAGCAAACATTGAAGAGGATAGAGAGACTACTATGACTAGATTTTTAAGTGGGCTGAATTGAGATATTGCCAATATAGTTGAATTGCAACCTTATGTGGAGTTAGAAGATATGGTGTACATGGCAATAAGAGTGGAGAAGCAATTGAAACGCAGAGGGGTAGCAAGAGCTGGGTTTAATGCAAGTTCAGGTTCAAGCTCCAATTGGAGGTCCAATTTGGGAAAGAAGACTGTTTCGAAGCCTAAGGAAGATGAAAACAAGCATCAAAGCCATAGGGACATCAAAAAGAAAGGCAAAAACACTTCCTATCCTCAAAGAAATAGATATATTAAATGCTTTAAATATTTGGGGACTAGACATATTGCTTCTCAATGCCCCAACAAAAGGGCAATGATTTTACGTGACAATGGGGATATAGAGACTGAGGATGATAAAAGTGATTCTATGCCACCTTTGGAGGATGCTAGTGATGTGGAGTATGCCGTGGAAGGTAATGCTTTGGTTATAAAGCCTGCATTGAATACTTACGTGAAAAAAATGATGGTGATAAAGTTCAGAAAGATAATATCATTCACACTAGGTGTCTTATCCATGATAAAACATGTAGTATGATTATTGATGGTGGTAGTTGTGTGAATGTAGCTAGTACTACTTTGGTGGAGAAATTGAATTTGCCTACTTTAAAACATCCTAGGCTATACAAATTGCAATGCTTAAATGAATGCGGAGACATTAAGGTGAATAGGTAGGTATTAGTTTCATTTTCCATTGGAAGGTATAAGGATGGGGTGTTGTACGATGTGGTACCTATGCATGCTGGTCATTTGTTGCTTGGTAGGCCTTAGCAATTTGATAGACGTGTCTTTCATGATGGATACAAAAACAGATACACATTTGAGAAAGATGGAAGAAAGATTACACTTGCTCCTTTAACTCCAATGTAAGTGTATGAGGATCAATTAAGGATTAAGAGAGCTCTTGATGAGAAGAATAAGAGTAAAGTTGAAAAGAGAGATTTTGAGATTGAAATAATAAAAGGGTGTGAAAATAAAGAGTTCCCCATTGAAAAGAAAGAGAGCACATCTCAAAAGAAAAGAAAAGAGAATGAGAGCAAAGTAAGTTTGAATGAAAATAAAAAGTGTCCAATTAGAAAGAAAGAGAGTACAGTCCAAAATGAAGGAAAGGAGAAAGAGAGCAAGGTGAGTTTGTATGCGAAAGAAAGAGATGTTAAGAGTGCATTTTTTGCAAACAAACTAACATTTGTACAAAGAGACTTATTTAAATAATTTTAACCTTAACACTTCTTTGCCCAGTGCTGTTGTGGCTCTTTTACAGGACTTTGAGGATATCTTTCCTGAAGAGACATCGAAGGGGTTACCACCAATTATGGGGATAGAACATCAAATTTATTTGTTGTCTAGAGTTGCTATTCCAAGCCGACCAGCCTATAGAAGTAATCCTAAGGAGACAAAGGAACTTCACATGTAAGTTGAAGAGCTTTTAACAAAGGGACATGTTCGTGAAAGCATGAGTTTGTGCATCGTTCTTCTTTTGTTGGTGCCAAAGAAGGACAAAACCTAGTGAATGTGTGTGGATTGTCGACCTATCAACAAAATAATGGTAAAGTATCGACATCTCATTCCTCGATTAGATGACATACTTGATGACCTACATGGATCCATCATCTTTTCTAAAATTGATCTTAAAAGTGGTCATTACCAAATTAAGATGAAAAAAGAAGATGAGTGGAAAACTGCTTTTAATATAAAACATGGTTTATATGAGTGGTTGGTTATACGTTTTGTTTTAACTAATGCACCTAGCACGTTTATGCATCTTATGAACCATGTATTGCGAGCATTTATAGGAAAATTAGTGGTTGTCTATTTTGATGACATTATGGTGTATAACAAGAGCTTACATGATCATATTAGTCATTTGAGATATGTGTTTGAAGCTTTGAGATGTGAAAAACTATATGCTAACTTGAAGAAGTGCACTTTTTGCATAGATGGAGTTGTGTTTCTTGGTTTTGTTGTTAGTGCTAGGGGCGTGGAAGTTGATGAAGAAAAAGTGAAGACCATCAAAGATTGGCCCACGCCAACAACAACAACGGAAGTAAGGAGCTTTCATGGCGTAACTGGTTTTTATCGGAGGTTTGTGAAAGATTTCAGCACCATTATTGCACCTTTAACCAAGATCATCAAGAAGGATGTAGGATTTAAGTGGGGGTGAAGCGCAAGAAATCGCATTCAACACTTTGAAATAAAAGCTAAGTTTTGCTCTTTTACTTCGTTTACCAGGTTTTTCTAAAACATTTAAAATCGAATATAATGCTTCTGGTATTGGTATAGGTGCTATTCTTATGCAAGACAAACGACCCATTGCTTACTTCAGTGAAAAACTCAATGGGGCTGCCTTGAAATTCCATATATGACAAAGAGCTCTATGCTTTGGTAAGGGCATTGGAAACATGGTAGCATTATTTATGGCCAAAGGAATTCATGATCCACATTGATCATGAGTTCTTGAAGCACTTGAAGGGGCAAACTAAACTGAATCGACATCATGCAAAATGGGTGGAATCCATTGAAACCTTTTCTTATGTCATTCAGTACAAGGTAAAGAGAATGTGATAGCTAATGCACTTTCTAAAAGGTATGCCTTAATCACAACTTAGAGTTTTAAGTTTTTAGGATTTGAACAAATTAAAGATATGTATGCTACCGATTCTAATTTTGCCAATGTGTATAATGCGTGTGAGCATATAGCTTTTCAAAAGATCTATAGGCATGATGGATTCTTCTTTAGGAAAGGTAAATTATGCATGCCTATATGTTCTTTGAGGGAATTGCTTGTGCGTGAGACATATAATGGAGGTTTAATAGGTCATTTTGGTGTGGCTAAGACATTAGACATATTACATTAACATTTCTTTTAGCCTAATATGCGTAGAGATGTAGAAAGAATATGTTCTAAATGCATTTCATGTAGACAAGCTAAATCTACGGTCTTACTGCATGAATTGTATACGCCTTTACCTGTTCCAATGGACCCTTAGGTTGATATTTCAATAGATTTTGTTTTGGGTTTACCTAAGACAAAAAATGGTAGAGTTAACATATTTGTTATTGTGGATAGATTTAGTAAAATGGTGCATTTTATTGTATGCCACAAGAACGATGATGCAACAAATATTGCTAACTTGTTCTTTAGGGAGGTTGTGCGTTTGCATGGTGTTCCTAAGATAATTGTTTCTGATAAGGATGTTAAGTTCTTAAGCCATTTTTAGAAAGTTTGGTGGGGTAAGTTGTTAGGAACTTAGTTGCTTTGTTCTATAACTTGTCATCCACAAATTGATGGACAAACAAAGGTAGTGAACAGAACTTTAAGAAACTTATTATGTGTCGTTATTGATAAAAACTTGAAAACTTGGGAAGATTTTTTATCATTTGTTGAGTTTGCATATAATAGGAGTGTGCATTCATCTACTGGTTGTTTACCATTTGAAATTTTGTATGGTTTTAATCCTTTAACTGTGTTAAATTTGATGCCTTTACCTTTGAATGAAGTTACAAGCTTAAATAGTCAGAAGAAGACTGAATTGGTTAAAACCATTCATAAGAAAAGGCGACAACATATAGAGAAGAAGAGCAAGACCTATACCCAACACGCCAATAAAGAGCGCAAACTTGTGACTTTCGAACCTAGAGATTGGGTTTAGGTGCACTTGAGGAATGATAGATTTCCTACACAAAGGAAGTCTAAGCTTGATCCTCGAGGCGATGGTCTTTTCCAAGTCTTAGCGAAGATCAATGATAATGCCTACAAGATTAATTTACCTAGTAAGTACAGTGTTTCTACTACATTCAATGTTGCTGACCTATCTCCTTTTGACATGGATGCAGATTCAAGGACAAATCTTTTGAAGAGGGGGGGAATGATGTGAGCAACAAACATGGCATTGAAGTTAATGGTGCACGTGACAAGGATGCCCATCCCAAGGATGAATTGAGCATACCCGATGGACCAATCACAAGAGCAAGGTCAAAGAGGTTAAAAATGACATTTCAAGGCTTTGTGCCACATTTTATTAACTTGGAGTTAAGAACATGTGTGGTGGACTTTCGATGGTGGCCTACTATGGACCGTCGAGTGGAGTCAAGAGGTCAACCCAATATGTCAACCTAATTGGCACATATGGGCCAAATATTAAAGTCTAGAATTTAATATATTTTAGCACATTATGTAAATAAGCATGTTATGTATCATGCATGTGATTTTATTAATAAAGTGCTATATTTACATTGTTTTGGGCTTGTTTATTTAAATTTGTAGAGTAGGCCTCATAATTAAGCCCATTAGGGCAGCTTTAGGGTTTCTTTGTGAACTAAAGTCTCTATAAATAAGTGTTTATGCCTCCTTTATGGGGGTCAACGAGATTTGCAGATGAAAGATTATTTTCTTCTAAGTTCTTCATTGAATTCTTAACCAAACTTATCAAGGATTAATCTAACCTTTGTGACATTTTTTCTTCTCTTGAATATTTTGGTTTTTGTTTGCAATACAATAATAGGTCAAGATTTCACACATTTGAATCTTATATTGGGAATTGGGGTTCTTAATCCAAATCTGGTTTTGGGGGTTTCAAGACTTGATTTTTGAGGTTTCCGCTTCATCTCTAGTGTAAGGTTAGTTTGGAATGGGTTACTAAGGTTATGAATATGTATAAAAAAAGGAACGAACATGTTAGAAAAAGACACCAAATGAAAATGCACACCTAACTTTTATAGGCAAACCTTTACCACTCCTTAGACAAATGTCCTCAACCTGTTGATCTTTCTTTGTTTTATCAAGTTTCCATAGAGCTATTTCATGGACAAACTCCTTGCCACTCTTAAGACTAATCTCAACCTCCCCCCATTCTACTAAGTCGTCTATTTTTCCTCTATCAACCCTGGTGTAACTGAGGTTTCCTTCCTTGGCTGGATGGTTATGCTAACATCATTCTCTCCCTTTTTACTTAATTATCCCTTGCTTTAAGGCATCGTTTAAGAGAGGAGATATTCATGGCCGACATCCTGATCCAGTTAATGGTCTTTGTCTGCACATGTGGAGGATTCCTCCTTGCTATTGTTCTCCCAAGCTAAAATGACATTTTATGAGTGGTTGTCCTTAAGAGGTAAGGACAGCTATCATAAGTTGGTTGCTCACTTGATGAGACATATGGACCGAAGGAGGAAAATACCAACTATTATCATAATATACATTCCTAATACAAGTCAAAAGAGAAAGCTTTGAAAGAGACAAGTTAGAGGTTCAATCCATTAAAAGCACATTCATCCAATTGTCCAACCATAAACGTATCTTTGAATGACGACCCACCAACTATTTGAACTCGAGCACCAGAAAAAAATAATGACGTTTCATACTGGGCCAAATAGAGGAAAAAAGTTTCTCACCCTAAGAAGAAATGCAGAAGAAAGACATTTAAGAAAGGAGAAATTTGAAAACTTAAGAATCCTAAATTATGAAGCTCCAAGTAAATTTTTTAAGGAGAGCTTCATTAAGAAGACACAAATCTTACAAACCAAGACCTCTTTCAAGTTTTGATCAACAACAGACATTCCACGAAACTTGAATGGACGTTCTCCTATCTATAGAGTCCATCCAATAAAAATTCCTAATTGAGAAAGTGAAAGAATACAAGACAGAAAGCCAATGATACGTATGAAAAGAATGAAAAAAATGAACCATAGATCACTTATTTAATAAGACACAGCCTATCAACCATAGAAAGAGTAGAACTCGCCTAAGATTGAAGCATCAGATGAATTATATTAGCCAAAGACAAAAACCATTATCTACGAGAAGCAATAACAATTTGTATTCTATTGCTACCAAAACCCAAAATTGTCCTTCCATTTAACGTCTTCAATGCTACACAAAAATATATTAATTGTTGTGCTATTACTTTCAGGCTCAACATTAAATTTGTATTTAAAATGAAAAGAACATCCAATTTACACCTTGTAATTTAATACAAGTTTGAGAAATTAATTAAATTTAATATTGAATAATATCAACATAAAAATATGTATTTAGGAAAATTAATTAAATTTATTATTAAAAGGTGTATTCTTTGAATTTGGAGTGTGAAAAGATAAAAAGGGTAATTTTGAAACAAAATAGAGTGTCTTTAGACTTTTTTAAAAATCAAGGTTTTAAAATATAATGGTTTTTATTTTTTAAAATATATATAATAATAAAATAAAATAAAATAAAGAATATCAAAAGATAAAATCAGATTGTAAAAAGAAAATATATTTAAAAAATAAACAAACTAACAATACATTTAATGTTAAAAAGGGGCAAATTGTACAAAAAACGCTCGAGATTAGGCGAAATTGCATAAAAATAAGAATGTTTGCAATACTCGCACAAGGGTTACTTAAGGTTCCAAAAACTCAACACAAATTTCTTCTACCATTAATCAACCACTATGAAATTTTAACGGTTAATAGTCAAAGTTACAAAAAGACTAAAATATTCTTCTAATCAAATTTAAAGTCAATATTTTAATTTTTCATTTTAATTTAAAAAAAAAAAATTGTCTTCATCCCAGTCTCTAGTGGAGACTAGGTCTTCATCAATGGAGACAAACTGGTCTTCATCATTAGCAACCACGTCTCCAACGATGGAGACCCGTTCGTCTCCATAGATGAATACTTTAGTCTTCGACAATGAAGACCAGTTGGTCTCCATCACCAAATATGATCTTCAGCGATGGATATGATCTCCAGCGTCAGAGACAGTTTTCAGTAATAAAGATGGTCTCCATCTCCAGAGACCAGAGTCTCTAGCGATGGAGACCCATTGGTCTCCATCGTTGAAGACTCCGTTCCCTAATGATTTAGACGAAAGGGTCTCCATCATCAGAGACAAGATTTCTAGTGTTGGAAATCCATTTGTCTCCATTGTTGGAGACCTGGTCTCCATCGACAGAGACTAAGTGTTTTTAATTTTTTATTTTTCAATTAAATTAAAAACATATATTATATTAATTTTAAATTTATAAAAAAGTGAAATGTTAACTTTAAATTTGACTTCAAGAGTATTTTAGTCCTTTTGTATATTTGACCATTGACTGTGAGAATTTAACAGTGGCTAAGTAACAACAGGGGAGATTTATGCTGAGTTTTTGAAACGTCAATGGAGGTTTGTCCGAGTTTTCCATACATCGTTATTTTCATCCAGTTTTGACAAACTTCAAGGGAAAGTTTGTGCAATTTGTCCTAAAAAAAATTGTCATTTAGATTCAAGGTTTCAAAACTCGCTACTCTACCAACAAGACAACAAGTAGTAAGTTCTTGGTTAATAGGCAAGTACTCTATTTGACCATCGATCAATGGATAAATCGTTGATCGACGATAAACTAGGTCAAATCCCAAAAAAATAAATACTGAAAAAAATTTTCATAAGATCAAAATACAATCACATGGCCCCGAAACATTATCAAATTTAACTCATGCAATCTCAAAATCATTTTAGCACCATCAAATAATAAAAATAATAAAAAATAAATAAATTTAAAATTAAAATAACAATATATAAATTTTTTAAGATTGAGAAATTTTAGTTTTTAACACTTTTGACCACTGATCGTTGGGATTTAATAGCAATTTTTTAAAGGCAAGGAGTATTTCTGTTAAGTTTTCGAAATCTCAAGGAGATTCATGTCATTATGGCCAACTGATCATGTCGATTTTAGACATGATTTTGTATCTTTAATTCTAGCTTTTGTGATGAATACATGAGTAAATTTTATTATTTTAATAAGTTTTCTAGTGTTTTTGTTTATAGGTTCATTTTGGAGAAGATGGAAGAAAAAGTTGGAAGATTTTAATTTTGAAAAAAGAGAACTAGAGCTTTTCACAAAATGCAACTCGCAATCTCGAGTCGTGAAAAGTTATTGATAAGTTCGCTTAACACAGTTCGCCAAACACTAGTTGTCGCAGTTGTCATAAGATTTTTACTAATTGCAATCGTGAAACGCGACTTGCGATCATAGCTCACGAACTGGCATTAGACGTGCATGTGAAGAATTCTCTAAACCTTCTTCATTTCTGCTATAAAAGCTTCATTTTCTCATGCATTGAGCAAGAAGCAGCCAGCAGAACACTTTGAAGATATTTTTCTGTCAGTTTTTACGGAGATTTTGAGAGCTCTAAATCAAAGGATTGTTGGTGGTTAAAGCTACATCTTGTGAAAACTATTCAAGAAATGTTGTGGGTTGATTGCAAAGCCAGAGCATGGGTGATTTCATGATGAATCTTTTTATTCTTACTTTGTTTATGATGTTGTCCAATTATTTTATTTATTTTGGCTTGATACTTTATAGATCTATGGGTAATTAAACCTTTTTTAGGGCATTCAATGTAGTTTAATATAGATCTATTCTCATGGATGATTTTGGATATTTTATTGAATGATTTCTCGATTCAATGTTTTGTTTTATTAGTGTTTACTGTTATTGATTAATGTTAGGCCTAATCAATTGATTGATCTTGTGGTATTGGTATGATTGAAAGAGATATTAATGCTTAAAACCTAATAAAATGGCATTTGTTGATTAGAATAGACATATATCTAATTATCAAGTATGGTCATGTATGGATGTTTGCTCTTAATGAGTTTGTATTAACCATCTAGCATAAAAATATAATTAGGTGTTTAATGCAAACATACTTGTGATGGACTCGAAAGAGGCTCGCAAGTACATTAGTGTATTCGATCAAATACTACATGAAATCAGGAAAATGACATGAGAATGGTGATTTATTAAATGAAGTTGAATTCCCTAGATTTTATTTCCAATTGTTTGCTGCTTTGCTGCAAGTAATCAAATCATTTTCATTAATTTGAGTTTTTATAATTTTATTTCATTTTAAAAAATTGAAATTGTTAATTAAGTTTTGGATAAAGTTATGTAGATCAATTTCAGTAATTAGTATTGATTTGAACCGTTTCTATGAGATCGACCTTGATTCACCACAATACTACATTGAGACTGTGTATACTTACACAAAGTTTTGTATAATAAAGTGTTATACCAAAACGCACATCACTAACACTCAAATATTAGTGTAATTTCATCAAACTTTAAAAGAGGTTTGTATAATTTACCTTTGATATATATATATATATATATATATATACAGAGAAACCCTTAGACTTTCTCACACTCCTCTGTCATGCCGCACTAGATTTTCTCACCCCACCCCTCCTTCTCTCTCTCTCTCTTAAACCTTGACAAATAGTAGCAAACTTTCTCCATTAAATCGTGTGTGACAATCACTGGACACCAATCAGAACCAGTAAGTTGATTGAGCAACCTAGGGTTTATTCTTCTTCTTTATTTGTTTCTCTCTTGGGAGACTTTGAAAGGCATCGACTAAGGACGTGAAGACGAGTGAGTCCACTGTTTCAATTATCATGAATCTCGTGGAGGAAGCCAAGCTATCCTACGAAGCAGTCAAGGTACCAAGCCACACACCTCTCACCATTGGTAAGTTTCTTAATTCTTGTGGAGTGTGACTCTCCTCTTTTGATTCGTTTCTCGTTTTTTTCGTTTTTCTGTTAATTTTTTTAAAATAATTAGTTTAAGCCGAGTTGATCAAGTTAGCCCGTATTTTGTGGAGTGTGACTCTCCTCTTTTAATTGTTTTCTTGTTTTTTTTCCTTTTTTTGTTAATTTTTTTAAATAATTAGTGTAAGCCGAGTTGGTCAAATTGGCCCGAATAAGGGCCAACTCAACCAAGTACTCATCTCTAGCGAGCATGACTCCCGATTTAAGGGTTCTTGGATCGACATTGTGTTGATCCCAGTCAACTCGGCTGAGTTCTGAAACATTATTTAGATTTAAGTTTTAGTCACTATTCGATCTTTAATAAAATCTAGAAATGATTTTTTAAACCAAAAAAAAAAAAAAAAATCTCCAAGTTAATTTATGTTATTTTTTAAAACAACATTACTTGTTATCCAATGTCATAATCATAAGAAATTAGATATTTAAGATTGAAAATCTATAAATAAAATTCAAAAATACAAAATGTTTTTATATCATCCAACCATAAATTTAGCCCATTTAAAATAAAGAACCTAGCTATACTTAAAGATATCAATGGGGGCAAATGGAGATGCAGAACTACAATATGTCAACCCTGAGTAGGCCTTATCAATCAACTTTTTTTGGAACCTGATAACTTGTATCTTGCATAAACCAAACAAAGAGTACAATGATCTTAGCACCAGCGTGGTGTCTACCAAAGAACTTCAACGATCAAGTTAGCAAACCAATCATAAAATAATGTAAAGACAAAATAAAAAGCATAGAAAACATAATAGAATGATAATGGTCGACCAATCATAGATCAGAAGTCTCTAGCCTCATGACAACATGAACAATGGTTTGTGATGACAGTCCAGCACTAAGATATGGCATCAGATGACATGCGGATAATGGTTTTATGATAGTGATGCACTAAGTTGGCTGTGTTGATGGATGAAGAGTGTTGAAAATAACGGTGGACAGTTGATTGGCAAACTATTGCTTCAAAGGCATACCAGAGTTATATATTCTAAATGGTCTCATATAATTTTAACAGAGTAACAATATCTGTATCAAAGATCAGATTCCTTAATTGGAAGGTTGAGGGCCCTTTTATAGACAATCCATGCTAAGAAGTGAGTCACAACCAATGTTTAAAAATTTGGTGAGTTTCGTCGAGTTCTCGTCGTCTTCTTACGAATTGGCACTTAGCTGATCCGAGAACCTCTAGATCGGAGGTCTTGCTTGTCAAAGGTAGATAATTAGCCTAACTCGACTGAACTCGGTTCAACTCGGCTGACTTGACGAGTTAAACCAACACAAAATATTCATAAAAATCCAATACTCCCAACAAGACAAACAAAACAGTATACACCAATCACACTCACAGTTCGTCACCGATGACGAGTTGAAGGGAAAAGACAACGGTGACAGCTTGAGAAAGGCATCGACGATTTAGGGAAAGAGAATGAGACTTGAACTGGCAGAGAAGGAGAATGATCGGGTACGCAAATGAGAGAGAGAACTGACGACGGTGAAAGGAGTGGCTTCGACTTCAACTTCGATGATGGCAACAATTCATGATCTTAAAACCGCGACTGTGACAGCAACGACGACGATGACCTGAATGGCGAAAGCAACGATGAGAGAGACGAGACAAAAAAGAGGGATAAGAGAGGAGAAGAGCGAGAGAGAGAACAATTGAGCTTTGAGAGCGTGTTTGACCGTGAGGTGAGTGGTGATTAATGATGGGTGAGCTTTAAATAGGGTGAGAATAATTTGATTATAGCCCCTGACGTTTAATAAAATATTATATTATACTTTCAAACTTTAAAAATTATAATTTTTACCCCAACCCCCATTCCCCCCCCCCCCCCCCCCCCCCCCCCCCAAAACAGTATTTTTTAAGCACTCACCTATTATTCGTCGAGTTATCGATTACTCATTGCTCGTTAGGTCACCGGTCAACTAGCGAGTTTTGGAACATTGGTCACAGACTAGTTTGGATAGGCTTAGAAGTTTGAATCCAAATGAAACTTAGAGATGAACATGATTATCCTTAGATTTTATAAGATGAAGTTGACTCCTATTACACTATCCATTAGTCAGGTGATCGAGTCCTAATGGAACTAAACTCTTGGTGAGTTGAATCAAAGATAATGGATGCTGGGTCTTTATTAATCGACTGATTCGTTAAACCTGCGTTATATCGATTGAGTGGTTGTATTCACACTCAATCAATTGAACTTTTAAGCCTATAATAAGTCAACTGGTTTGTAGTACTGGTTCTTTAGAAGGTTACGGGTCATGTACTGGACTTGGTCAATTGAACCAATACATCGACCTACTGAATATGTTTATAGTCTGAATTTGATTAAATGTCATTGCATTCATTAGGTGATAAACGTATTGGGTCGTGAATTAGTACCAACTAGCTTATTAGGCCAATCCACTTTAATAAGCTCTGGGCTCATGTTTTTGGGCCTTGGCTGCGACCCACTGTAACCATAAATTTAGTCAATCTAAAATAAAAATCTAACTATGCTTAAAGACATCAATAGAGGCAAATGAAATGGGTTCCCCCATCCCCATCTCATTTCCCACCAAATTCCCATTTTCCCATTTGAGAGAATTAGGTATAGGAGTATTTCAGGTGAGGCTCCCATCTCTACACCCCTCCCCCACCCACTCTTCCTACCCCCACTATCCCTTTCCAACCCCACACCCACCTACCCACTCACCCTATGCCCCCATTTTTTTCTATGCAAATTTCACCCCATTTAACCCAGACTTAAACAAATATATAATTGAAAACATTATTCACAAAATAACTTTATAGAATTTTACATACTAAATCCATAATATTATATTACAATTATAATGCTAGTTATAACATATGATAAAAATTCAAACAATATAAAAGCCTATGCCCATGCACGGGATAGGACGAATCAACCCATGATATTCACAAATACATAAATGTTATGAAACATCCCAAAAGCAAACCTCTAACTTTTGACCTATCGTCCATTTTCCACCACATAGTTTCGTTTTATCCGAAATACCGTCAAACTTTAAATTAAACACCTAAAATATTCCCTATAGGCATGTGAAAAGATGACAATATCTTTAATAGTCGCAGATTTTGTTATATTGAAACTGTTGACCATTTAACTCTAAGAATAAAAAAGGAAATGCAATAAAAATATCATAAAAATAATATTAATTAAAATATAAAAAATCAAAATTTAAATTAAAATAATAAATTTTTTTCCTCCATTCACAAAAACAAAAATAAATAAATAAAAAAGAGAAAATTCTCCCACCTCACTAACCGCACTCTCTCGCTCTCTTTATCACGTCACCAATCTCTTTCTATCACCTCACCAATCTCTCTCTTATCATGATCTTCTTCTGCTCTGTTGCTTGCCACTGCATAGCTCCTCCACCTTCTCTTGGTATTCTTTTCTACTCCTTTTGGTCTTTATCTTACGTCGCCACTACCACCAAACATCCACCACAACCCCTCTTCATCTCTAGCTCTCTTCGCCACTTCCGCTACCTCCTCTCCTCACTTTTTTTTTTTCATCATCTAGATTCAAACTCAGAAAAAAGTTTATCTGGGTTCAATGAACCCAATTGAAACTTCATCTAGGTTCATCGAAACCAGATGAGTCATCTGGGTTCAAGCCCAATTGAACCTTCAAATTCATCTGTTCAACTGGGTTCGAACCTAGACAAATCTAGTGAAGGTTAGATGAATCGATTTGGTTTTCTAGTTTCTTAAGGTTTCCAGATGTTCACTCAATGATGTTTGATGATTTTTTTTTTCAATCTTTCTGGGTTTGATGACGATTGATTAGTAGGGTTTGATATTTGTAATAATTTTGATTTGGGGTTGAAAATGGGTTGAAGATGATTTTTTTTTTTTTTTTTTTCATCTCAAGGTTTTTTTTTTAGATGATGATATTAATGACGTTTATAAAGATTTATTGATGTTCAAAATAACGTTTAATGTTGGACATGGTTCCAAATGAAGTTTGAGATTTATTAATGTCCTAAATAATAATGTTATGACTGTTAATGATATTGATAAAGTTTTATTTTTTAGTTTTTCATTTTTTTCGGAGATTGGATTTTTTTTTTACAATTTTTCTTTTGAATTTCATTTTTGCTTTTATTTTTTTAAAAAAAAAAATATTTTGTTTTTTATTTTTTATTTGATCAATTATGTCAATTTAATGTTATTTATTTTTATTTTTTTTATTTTTATATTTTAATATCATTTAAACCAAGTGTGAATTCAACATTTTAACTTTTTCTAACATTTTTATTAAAAAATTAACAATATGAGAAATTTTGAATAAAAATGAAACTGTATGGTAAAAATGAACAATATGTCAAAAATCAAGGGTTTTTCAGGCTTTTCAGGCTTTTCCCTAAATTTTAAGCAGAAAAATAGACTACATGACCTAATGAGGAATAGCTTTTTTTTCTTTCCAAGAGTCCAAGTGTGCATTTGTTGAGTTAGGATAAATTAGGTCAAAATTTGTTTATCAAGTTGGAAAAATTTTAAAATAATTTATCCTAACTCAACAAAAGTTTAACCCATTAAATTCTATAAACAAAAAGTCAATCCATAAACTTATAAAAAAAATAGTCTTTAATTCTTATCCCTAGCAAATGTCTTTTTAGAAGACGGAGAAAATTTTGGATTTAAAATTAAGAGTAAACATTTGTCAGGTTATATTGGATTTAAAATTTTTCAACTCAACTAAACCCAATATAATTTTCAACCCATCTCAATTCACCGCAGCTTTTTTTAATATTTAACCCAACCCAACCCAACAAAAATGGTTGGATTGGGTTAGGTCTATCAAGTTGGGTTGCAAGATGCCCACCCTACCCAAGGATGGAAGTTATAGAGAAGTGAACATGTATCAGATTAACAGCATCCGTCGAACAGCACTAAAATTTCAATTTTATGTACAAAGTGTTTCAGTAATGGAAACAGCCCAAAATGTGGTCATTGATGTTCCTTCTGTTGTTCTACATCTTATATCTTGACCTTGAAGAGTAATGACCTTTAGTATTTAATTTGAAAAATCTAGAACATATGTACAGATTGATTCAGTGACCACATGACATGCTGAATCTGCATCAGTTACTCGTCTTGATTGATACAAGCTGAAAGAAGAGAATCAGTAAACAAAACAGATTTCTCGCAAATAAGGAAGACTTGATGAATTGCACTGATTGAAGGAGTTCAGTGTAAGAATTGAAAGAAATGAAAGCATTGACATGTTCAGAGTCATATAAGCAAAACACAATCCACTCAAGAGAAACAAAAATGGAAGAATAGTAGTTATTGTCATCATCAAACCAGACTAAAGAAGAGCACGTGTTGAATGAAGAGGAAAAAATTAAAAAAATGACAACAAACTGTCAGAACTTCACTGTGAAGCACTATTGAAGAAGTTCGTAAAATCACATTCATTAAATCACATATAGCACAACTATGGCAAAATTAACAATTAATCCATCCACACACCAGGTCATTAGAAGCCCAATCATACCAAATATCTAGTTCCAAAAGCAAAAAGAAAAACATTCTTCGAGAGAAAATACTTCATCATTGGAAAACAAAACCCCATTCATCTGACAATCTTACTGGATTTTAGAAAAGTTCAAATTCATTTTAGAACTATGCAGAGCTAGAGAGCAATGCATATTTAAAATAATAAACACAACTTTGAAAATTTTAAATATCAAGCAGGCAATGAATATCGTTCACTAATTGAAAAAAAAATCCTTCACTCATAGTATTAAGGTTATATAAGAAAAATTATTTCTAAAAAAAAAATGGTTATACAAGAAAAACTATACTTTCTTAAGACTCACAAGAAATGCATGAGCAATTAATCTTGTGTAATTTGTAATATGTCCACGTGACTTCATTGGACTTTACTGTCAATCACATAAACTAACTTCTAAACCAAATTGAGCTAAACATATTCCCTCATCAATCCTTAAATAGTGCAATTTTAACAAGTATTTCTGCCAAACAAGGTCAATTTAGAACTTGCAAAATTCATCCTTGGGAAATGAAACTACAAAATTACCAAACAACTCACCAACACTAAACCACTTGCTATCTACATTTACTAAAAAATTACTCCACATCATGTTTCAAGGTTAACACTACACTATGCCAGGCCTTCAAGGATTGTGTACAGCTTAAACTTACGATCCTTCCCTCAATGAAAGGAAGAGGAAAGCAATAGCTTCTGCAAGTCCTTTTCTTAACTTGACCCGCATCCATTATAACTACCTGATTAGTAAAAGAAATTAAAGCATCTCATTTATAACATGTGCCCAAGATTACTAATGTTTTTCTCATTGGCCTAACTAGTGTGTAGGACGTTAAGTCAATGATATAGAAAATAGTTAACTAAATTGGAAAGAAAAGAAGGTACAGTAACCATTAACAATCCCACAACATGCATGGACCCCCAAAAATTAGATAAATTATTTTTCCCATTCAACTTTCTTGTGTCCTGGGCACTTGACTGAGCCAGAATGCACAATTTTATAGGGCACTGATTCTCAGGATGCTAATAAGTTTTGCAAGAACAAATCATATTGGAGTATAACAGCTTTGGCTGGCAACAAGATCCCAATTTGATTTAAGTAGACTCTTAAGATCCATCAAAATAGGGATTAGCAGTTCCATTAAACTCTATATAAGAACTTAATGTTTATTCAATCCTGGAGTCATACCAACCTCATTTCAATATGCCCAACAAACAGTTTCACATGCAAGACACCCCACCTCTAAGGGATTAACACGGCTGCTGAGATATGGAATCAACTGATTTCTAGACTTGATAGACGGGTATCAACAATTATTTCGTCCTAACACCCTCCTCATTTCAAATTCCATATTTCAAAGGGCTTCTCCAGTACAAGTCCTTTTAACTTAAACGAGTGACTTTTGAATAACCAATTCAACAAAACATTCTAAGCAAGACTTCTCACAATCAGATCACTCAAACAAGCACAGTTTATTTTAATCTCTCTCCAAAACCAAAAACCCATATCATGCAACTTCAATTCAAACACATATTATCAAGAAAAACATGAAAAAAAAAAAAAAAAAAAAGAACTCAAATTACCTCCACAACAGAAACAGCAGTAACAGCAAGAGGCAAGCATGAGTATCTCTCTACAAATAGAAGCAAACCCAGAAGGCTTTTCTGGAGTGGAGGCCTCCTGAGCAGCAAGATGATTTCTTTGATTATCAGGCAAGAGTTGCTGTTGGTGGTCGTTGTTGGTCTGAGACTGCTGTTTCTTCTTCTCGATCTTCATTCGCTGGAGATTCCATTCGAGCTTCGATAAATATGATATCTTAAAAGAGTCTCTTATTCTCGTGGATGGCCACAGATGCATCTCTCTCTTCTTCTGACCCAAAGAAGAACGAAGAACGAGACCTTGACAATTTTTGAAGCGACCGGACAGATAGGTGGTGAGAAAGATTTTTCTTTTTTTGAAATTATACTAATAATTTCAATGTAATATTAATAATAGAAGTAAATTACACAAGCCTCCCTCATTTTTAATGAAATTATACCATCATGGGAGTTGGCTATAATGACACGAGTCTCTTTCGATATTTGAAAAACTCAATATAAATATTTTCTATCGCTAGTCAATTATTAGTTAATTACCGTTAAATATACAATAATAAGGGTAAAACAGTAAATACATAGATAATAAATATTTTAACTAAAAAATGATATTTTTAATTAATAAAATAATAATATATTAATTAAAAGAGAAAGCTACAATAGGGTTCCAAGCAATTAAATCAAATAATAATAATAAACCACTAACACAACAAAAATTGTAAATCGACCTGCAAATAAAAGTACAAACAAAGACAATGCTTACCTCTACAAGAATAAAGAAGTAAATGACAGAGCAACAGACGAGGAAAACCAACAAGAAATCAAGGAAGTCGTAGTTCAAGAAATCTTAGATATAAAATAATGAAAAAAGAAAACCTTTTTCACCATTATATAGTCACTAGTATAACTATCAAGATTATAAGTAACAATAACTATTACAGATCCAATGGCTGGTAGAAAGCGTTGCTTCACGTCTATATAAGATGAAGTGAAATGATGTCTCATTCATGTGCATGTTGCATTAATAGGATGTGACAATTATGGTTAGTGGTTGATAGCCATTAACCAGTTGGAGCTACTAGTGGAAATTCAAACGATCAAACTTAACATGATTAGGAACAACCAACTCGCATTGAAAGCTAAGGGATTTATGTTGTGCTCAAAATTAACACCTAGGCCACGAGTTCAAATAAAGTCCAAAAGACCAGTAAGCTTTAAGGCCCAAAAAGGAAGTAAAGCGTTATAAAGCCCATCAACCTGTGATACATCAGCATAAACCATGTCATTAGAAGCATCTAAAAATTTAATTTTACTAAGATAATAAGAGTAGCTCAAATCAACCAACTCACGTAAGGAATAGCTCAACGTTGTAATAACATAGTGTTGACGTGGAAAACCAGTCAACCAGATTCTTGAGCCCAATGCCGCAACGTAAGAAGACCTGCAACAGAGAAATCAGATAATGGCAAAAGAGAAGAGATGAAGGAGAACAAGACAACCCAATTATTAAAGTGGTTCGGCCCTTATAAACTGCCTACGTTCACTGTTCTTCTTATTTCCGGCAATAACTCTCTCTCAAAGTGTTTTTGCTCTCCTCCTTTACAATAAATGCTCCCCTCTATTTATAGAGAAGAGGGGGCTACAAAGAGAATAATCAGATAAAAAGGTCTTAATCTATCACAATTAATGCATCTAGAACGCATTTAATGCTTCTGACTTTCGCCAGGTCAACTCTGGCAACACGTGGGCCGGATGCTAACCCATGCTGGTTTGGTGAGATCTCCCGGAATTAAGCTGTCATTAGGTGAAATAACCTTGCTTATCGTGTAAGATACACCATTTTACTGTTCTGGACTGGCACTGAGCGGTCTGAGTCGAAAACGGACTGAAACCGTGGGGCTAGCGGTCTTGACTTCGCATGAACACGGCGTACTCTACGTCGTTGCAATAGGAATAGTCGTTTAACGATCTTGACTTCGTTAGTCTTCCCACGGACTTGACTTCGTTAGTCTTCTGACCGTACTCACAAGCTTCTATGTTGGGCTTCACACATTGGTCTCACTGGTCTTGGGCCACTAGCTTTATGGGCTTCTGTCGGCCTATTTAAGTAGCCCGAAAAACATCCACAATATCAGCCCCCCAGTTCTTAGGTCGTTCTGGCGGCCTGAGAACTTTGAATTATAATGGGTAAAAAATTTCCCCCCTTTTCTTAGACACGTGGCGATTCCCCTCGATGACGGTTCAGCGTCTGCAGCGGGTATTTAATGCGCCTCTCTTCAACTGATGGCGTCTGTTGGCCACGTCCCGAGGGTAGCGCTGCATCATTAGATCTGAGGCAGTTGGTAAGCCACCAGATCCAACGATCAGGGATACGACTCTTGGGGGCATATATAAGGTAAAAAACCTTGCTTTTTCTCTTTTCGCTTGTCATTTTCACGCTTCTGTCTTCTTCTTCATTTCTTTTTCTTCCGTCTGCCACCAAGTTCTGGTCTTCAAGTTCTTAGTACGCCCCACTCCGGCACCTCTTCCAACTTTGATCAACGGTGAGTTCATACTTGTCACTTTTCTTTAGTGTTTTGCTGCTTTTTCTAATGGTTTTTCAGTCGTTTTCTGGTGCTCTCATTCTTTTGAGTGTCGTTTGGTTTTCCGCTGAACGTTTGATTGATTGCTTATGCCTTTTCATATTCCATTAGTTTGATCCGTTAGGTTGTTGTTGACCATTTGATTGGTTGTTTGTAAGCTCAAGCGATCTTAAGATCGCGCATAGGAAATAGAAGACATATTTTTGAGGTCGTTAGGGTAGCGGCCTCACGTGGCGTTTGTGACCTGCTGTTTTTAGGAAATAGTCAAGTAGCAAACTTGGAGCTTTAGTTTTGGTAGGAATGGTCTGCGCTTAGCGGCCTAATTGCTCCCTTTTGTTTGTAGATATCTTCAGGTCGCAGACGTCCACTGCACTTAATAGGAGAGGATGATACCTCCAGCTCTGAGGATCAAGTAAGAGAAGTTCCTCAAACGTCCTTACAAAGCGGGGAGACCGTTGAGGGATTCTCAGCCCGGATTAGTCCTGGAGGGGACCGGCCTTTCGAGACCAAAGATCTTGACCCCGCAGAAGTTAGGCAGGGTCGCGACATGTTCAAGCATTATCCCTCACGGTTGTCGCACCAGGACCTCGTCGGTCTGGGATTGGAGTACCACTTTCCTCAGGGCTGTCGCCTCATGGAACCCTCTCCCTTAGACCACACGGCTACTCCTCCCAAAGGTTTTGTGGTCGTTAGCGTTTAACATTTGGAGGCTGGGCTGCGGTTCTCGGTTCCTTCATACTTGATCGAGCTTCTTAACGACTTGAAGCTCGCCCCTTTTCAGTTAACCCCGAACTCGTACACCCAGCTATCTTCCTTAGCCATTTTCTTTAGGAAATACGGTCTCCCTTTTCCTTCTCCCGGGATTATAAAACACTTGTACACCTTTAAAGCCACCAGCAAGAGGCGTCCCCGAGATGGTTTTTATTATGTCTCTCCTCGTACGTCGTCTCTGTATAGGGAGATTTGCCAAAAGGTGAGGCTAAAGGTAAATCCAACGTAGGTAATTATAAAACGAATTGGTTCTTTGCGTCCTGCCCTTCCTTGTTAGACCTTCAAAACTTTAGCTTTCGGGCTGTGCCAGGTAGAAAGCTCATTGAACTGCTTCTCAGCTTACTTATGACTGGTGGTCTGGTTCTGAACGAACTAATTTTTTTTTCTTTTGCAGATCTTAGCGTGTCATCGCTTGACCTGTCCCAAGGCGAGACAGTAGACCTTGAGGTCCTCGGGGCTCAGAAATCTTATAAGGACGATGTCAAGTTAACAAATGAGTTTCTTCGCCGTTTCTTGCTCGCCTCCGTTCCTGAGGAGAGGCTGATCCGTTCCAAGCATATCGGATCGCGGCGTACTCGACCTATAAGGTCTGCTTTTGACGATACCGGCGTCGAGACGAGCTCAAGTTCACCTGGGTCATCTTCCCCACCTAGCGTCGCCGAAGTTGAAGTCGTGCAGGGAGAAGTTGTCGAGATGGCGCCCTTTAAGGTAATTCCACCTCCGAAGAGAAGGATTCGTCAAACCGAGGGTTCGGTCGCGACGTCATCGGTCGCTCCAGATTCGCCTCAGGTAGTGGCGAAAGAAGGACATCAGGCCGTGAGCACGGTTGAATCTCCAGTCCCTAAGGCCACGCAACTCGTACCTTGGTCGAAGGCTCCTACAGGTAAAGAGGCCGCTACCGTGGGGAAAGGTAAACAGGCCGCAGCCCAACAAGGGACAAAGAGGAAAGATTATGACGTCCCCGGCAAACTTCCCCCTGCCAAGAAGACTGCGAAGAAGAAGGGGAAACAAGTTGCTTTCGCAGCTTAGGAGTCTCCACGCGAGGAGACTGCGAAAGAACCTACTGGGGACATTCTTGGGCTGTCATATTTTGATCTTCTGGTTGATCAGGCTCCTAGCTTCTTGGATAAATCGACCAAATATTTGGACCATCAGTCTTGCCATGAGGTGAACCTGTTTTCCTGGGCAGCTCGCGAGTCGCTTAAGGTCGGATCCTTTCTGCTTTATTTTTACCATTTCTTGGTCGTGCTCCTCATCACTTTTTGTTATGCAGGCCGCAATGGCAATGGCAAAGGCGTTGGAAGAGGAGCTGGAGAGAGAAGAACAGGGAGATGAACTCAAGGCCGCCAATGAAAAGCTTAAGGAGACTTTGGCGAAGCGCGACAACGAGCTTGCGGTGGCAAAGAGTGAGGCTGCAGACCTTCGAGGAAGATTGGACGTAGCTTAGGCTGTTCGGTTCGAGGTCGAGACCGTTATGGCCCAAGAAAAGAGCAGACATGAAACCGTCTCGGCCAGTCTGTATTCTCAACTTACGATGGCTCAGACCTTCTTGGACGACCGGGAGAGGGAGCTGGAGATCGCAGTGAAGCAGCATGAGCGGGAGTCTGCTGAGGCTAATCAGGAGATTGCCAGGCTTAAGGAAGCGCTGACTGCTGCTGAAGCTCATACAGAATAGATAAGGGCGGACATGGAGCAGAACATCATCTATACCCTATGGGTGAATCATTCTGGGATAGATTATTTTATCTTTGGCGAGGAGGCGGTGAAGGACGTCGAGTTCTACGCTGAAGAAGCTCGTGCTGCCGCAGGGGAAGGACAAGGTCAGCCTCAGGAAGTTTCACCAATGGTTGTGGAGAACGTCCCATAGGAGGGCGTTGGTGACCAGGTGCCCGTAGGCTCATCCCCCCAAGACCCTCTAGGCCAAGGAGCATAGGCCGTTTGCTTTGTGTAAACTTTATTTTTGTTAACTTACCTCTTTCCGAGGTTTTTATTTGTAATACTCTAACTTGGATGGATAATTCATGTTTTCCGGTTTGCTTTAGTTCAATGCATGTTATTTTTTTTTTTTTACTTCAATTTTTATTTGTGCGATCTTTAGCATTTTGTTGAATGACTTGACAATTGATGGGGCGATCTCGAGATCATTGCGTCGTAATTTTGTCCGCAAGAGACCATCGCTCCGTCCAGAGCGTCGCGAGCTCACAGGACGCGATGGTTACTTCCAGGACTTTGTTGGAGTCCATAGGAGACCATCACTCCGTCCAGAGCTTCGCAAGCTCACAGGACGCGATGGTTCCTTCCAAGACCTTGTTGATGAGTCCACAGGAGACCATCGCTCCGTCTAGAGCGTCGCGAGCTCAAAGGGCGCGATGGTTCCTTCCAAGACCTTGTTGATGAGTCCACAGGAGACCGTCGCTCCGTCCAGAGCGTCGCGAGCTCATAGGACGCGATGGTTCCTTCCAAGACCTTGTTGATGAGTCCACAGGAGACCGTCACTCGGTCCAGAGCGTCGCGAGCTCACAGGACGCGATGGTTCCTTCCAAGACCTTGTTGATGAGTCCACAGGAGACCGTCGCTCCGTCCAGAGCGTCGCAAGCTCACAGGACGCGATGGTTCCTTCCAAGACCTTGTTGATGAGTCCACAAGAGACCGTCGCTCCGTCCAGAGCGTCGCGAGCTCACAGGACGCGATGGTTCCTTCCAAAACCTTATTGATGAGTCTACAGGAGACCGTCGCTCCGTCCAGAGCGTCGCGAGCTCACAGGACGCGATGGTTCCTTCCAAAACCTTATTGATGAGTCCACAGGAGACCGTCGCTCCGTCCAGAGCATCGCGAGCTCACAGGACGCGATGGTTCCTTCCAAGACCTTGTTGATGAGTCCACAGGAGACCGTCGCTCCGTCCAGAGCGTCGCGAGCTCAAAGGACGTGATGGTTCCTTCCAAGACCTTGTTGATGAGTCCACAGGAGACCATCGCTCCGTCTAGAGCGTCGCGAGCTCACAGGGCGCGATGGTTCCTTCCAAGACCTTATTGATAAGTCCACACGGGCCAAAAGTGGAAATAAATAATTTTGAGAAGCAAAGCAAATCTGCTTGAATATATTTATATATGAAATACCAAAAGGTTGTTACATTCGAGACAGATGATTCGAACTGAACAAATTACATGAAATATGGTCGGAGCTTCTCAGCGTTCCATGCCCTTGGGACTTCGGTTCCATCCATGCTGCTCAAGTGGTAGGCCCCATTTCCTAGATCTTTTTGAACGACGTAAGGCCCTTCCCAGCTTGGCCCTAAGGTGCCCTCGTTTGGATTCCGTGCTGCGGGCAGAATGAGTCTCAGTACTAGATCCCTGACATTGTAGTGGTGGGTACGGACTTTCTTGTTATAATATCTGGCAACTCGCTGCTGATAAACTGCCAATTTCAATTGAGCTTCATCTCGCACTTCATCTGCGAGGTCAAGACTCCAAGCAAGGAGTTTGTGATTATCTTCAGCGTTGAATGTAGCTCTTCGATTGTCGTTACCTCGAATTTCACTGGGATCATAGCCTCGCAACCATACACCATTGAGAAAGGTGTCTCCTACGTCGTACTGTGAGCTGTAGTTTGGTAGGCCCATAGTACTTTTGGGAGCTCGTCTACCCATGCCCCTTTTCTAGCCTCTAGTTTCATCTTCAGGATCTGCTTTATAATCTTGTTCACGGCTTCAACTTGCCCGTTGGCTTGAGGATGATCTACTGCTGAAAAACTTTTTGTGATTCCGAGATCACTACAAAAATTGAGGAACTGTTTGCTGCTGAATTGAGTCCCATTATCTGTTATCACTTGCTACGGAATTCCGAACCTGCTAATGATGTTACTCCACATAAATTTAATGATCTTCGAAGTGGAGATCTCAGCCAACTCCTTCGCTTCCACCCACTTTGTGAAATAATCTACTGCGACCACAGCGTGCCTGCAGTTTCCTCGGGCCATTGGCAGAGGCCCAATCAGGTCCATTCCCCAGATCGCGAAGGGCCACGGACTCACTATCTGCTATAGGTGTGCTGGTGGAGCTCGGGGTACTTTTGCGAACCTCTAACACTTATCACATTTTCTTACCAAGGCGATGGCATCCCTCTTCATCGTGGGCCAGTAAAATCCTTGCCTCAACGCTCTTTGAGCCAGAGCGAGTCCCCCAGAGTGATTTCCGCAGTGGCCTGAGTGCATGTCGTTCAGTACCTTCTCGCAGTCCGCCCCGTCTATACATCGCAAGAGTGGGGCTGAGAATCCTCTCTTGTATAGCATGTCGTCATAAATGCAGTAGCGCGCAGATCGCGCTTTCAGCTGGCGAGCTTCGTTCTTATCTTTAGGGAGCTTTCCGTTCTACAGATATTCAGTCAGCGGCTTCATCCACGAATCTTCTGCTACTACTAGGGCCATTATTGATTCTCTCTGCTAGATGCTGGGTACCGGTAAGAGTTCAACTGGTACAGACTTCAAGTCCTCCGTTGCCTGAGTGGTTGTTAAGCGAGCTAGGGCATCAGCGTGTGCATTCTGAGCTCGCGGAATTCGAGTTACCTCGTACTTTTGAAACGTTTTGAGTAACCCTTGAACCTTCTCGAGGTACGCAGCCATTTTTGGTCCTCGACTTTGGTATTCTCCTTTTACCTGGCATACGACGAGCTGCGACTCACTAAATATTCTCACCCGATCTGCTCGCATTTCCCTGGCGAGCTTCAACCCTGCTATAAGTGCCTCATACTCAGCCTCGTTGTTGGTCGCCCTAAACCCAAACTTCAAAGAGTAGAAGATCTTGTGCCCTTCCGGACTGATAAGCAATATACCTGCTCCAGCTCTCAGCTCGCTCGATGAACCATCGACATATAATTCCCACATCGGCTTCTCTGATGGTTCAGCTCTTTCTTTCACTGTTCCCGTGAATTCTGCAATAAAGTCTGCCAGGGCTTGAGCCTTAATGGCCAGTCTGGGAACGTAGTCTATGTCAAATTGCGCCAGCTCGACCGCCCATTTTAGTAAGCGACCTGAGGTATCCGAGGTTTGAAAAATCTACCTCAGGGGATATCGAGTTAGGACTTCAATCCTGTGAGCCTGGAAGTAAGGGCGGAGCTTCCTGGACGCGGTCACCAAGCAGTCAGCGAGTTTTTCTATTTGTGAATACCTTGTCTCTGCGTCAGATAGCCTTTTGCTTACATAATACATCGGGAGCTGCATCTTGTTCTCCTCTCGTACTAGGGCTGCGCTGAGGGAGCTCTCGAATACCCCTAAATAAAGGATGAGCTTTTCTCCGTTTATCGGTTTTGACAAGAGTGGAGCTCGGCCTACATACTCCTTCAGT
Source organism: Dimocarpus longan (assembly GCA_022984855.1). Classification (NCBI taxonomy): domain Eukaryota; kingdom Viridiplantae; phylum Streptophyta; class Magnoliopsida; order Sapindales; family Sapindaceae; genus Dimocarpus; species Dimocarpus longan. The sequence goes on along the minus strand of CM041015.1, from coordinate 14,591,841 downwards.
TGCTGGAAAGCCTGCTCACACTGCTCGGTCCATTTGAAGTCTTTCACCTTTTTGAGCACGTCAAAGAAGGGGATGCATTTGTCTGTTGCTTTCGAGATGAATCTGCTCAACGCCGCGACCTGTCCTGTGAGACATTGGACCTCTTTGACCTTTCTAGGTGACTTCATATCGATCAGGGCCTGTATTTTTTCTGGGTTGGCTTCGGTCCCCCTTTCATTTACCATGAATCCCAAAAACTTTCCAGACGCTATCCCAAATGCACATTTCGACGGGTTGAGCTTCATATGATAGTTTCTTAGAATTTGGAACATTTCTGCCAGATCGTCCACATGAGATTCTGCTCGTCTTGACTTGACCAGCATGTCGTCTATGTATACTTCCATCGTCCTGTCGATCTGATCCTCGAACATTTTGTTGACAAGCCTATGATAGGTCGCCCCAGCATTCTTGAGTCCGAAAGGCATTACCTTGTAGCAATAAAGCCCTCTATCTGTGATGAACGAGGTGTGTTCTTCGTCCTCCGGGCTCATGGGGATCTGATTGTAACCCGAATATGCGTCCATGAAGCTCAGCAGTTGGTGACCAGCGGTCGCATCCACCAGTTGATCAATTCTTGGAAAGGAAAAACTGTCTTTTGGGCACGCCTTGTTGAGATCTGTAAAGTCGATGCACATTCTCCATTTCCCGTTTTTCTTCTTTATGAGCACCGGGTTAGCAAGCCAAACCGGGTACTGGACGGCTCTGATGAAACCATTAGCTAGCAGCTTGTCTACTTCTTCTTTGATGTCTTCCGATCGCTCTTTGGTCATCGACCTCCGCTTCTAGCGAACTGGCCTATAACAGGGGTCAATATTTAGCTTGTGCGACATAACTTCCGAGGCGATTCCAACCATGTCCTCATGATTCCATGCGAAGACATCTACATTTTTCTTAAGAAACTTGACGAGCTGGCTCTTCACACCTGGTGTTAGACCTCACCCCACGCTCAGACATCTCATGGGGTCTTCCTTGCTGACCTGAATTGATTCAAGCTCGTCAACTGGACTGGATGTCCTGTCTGCGTCTACCTTACGAGGATCGAGATCGCGATCGAATCCTTCTTTGCTGACCTCAAGCGGCTTCCCTCCTGCTACCATGTCGATTCTTTTGTATGTTACCCCTATCTTTACAGCCTTCACATAACATCGCCTTGCCGTGTACTGCTCACCTCACACTACTCCTACTCCGCTGATCGTCGGGAACTTGATCATAAGAGCTTTGGTTGAGACGACCATATCTAGATCGTTCATCGCAAGTCTCCCCAAAACTACATTGTAAGCAGATGACCCGTTGACAATAAGAAAGTCCGCCAACGTAGTCGCTTGGCGAGCTGGATCTCCTATCGAAAGTGGAAGTCTGACTTGGCCCATTGAGATGAAGGCGTCGTCGGTAAAGTCGTAGAGGGGCTCTGGAGATGGCTTCAACTGATTGGCTCCCAGCCCGAGTTGGTCATAGCATTCTTTGTACATAACATTTACCGAGCTACCTGTATCTACCATGATCCTTAAAATTTCTGCGTTGCTGATTCTCGCCCTGATGACAAGGGCGTCATTATGAGGCCATCGCACCTCGCTCACGTCCTCTTTGGTAAAGACAATTTCTTCCAAGGTCACCCTAGCCTTTTTTGCTGGCCCCTCCTAGTCACTTCGCCCTGCAATTAAGACATGATTAGCTTCTCGTATATATCGCTAGTGAGATTTGTTGAAGGATCTAGCGATGTGGGGACCGCCATGAATGGTGAAGATGGTTTTCACTGTCAGGTCAACCTCCTGCTCCTGGTTTTGCTAACTTTTCTACGCGGGCTGATGGCTCTATCGAGGACGCTGATTCTGAGACTTCTCGTGGGTGGGCTACACCACATATTCTTTCAAACGACCATTCCTTATTAAATCCTCAATGGCGTCCTTGAGGTCCCAACAATCGGAGGTATTATGCCTTGTCTCCTGGTGATAGGCACAATACTTGCGAGGGTTCTTTAACTTGCCAGGGAAGCCGGTAGGACTTGGTCTTCTAAAATTCACCCCGTGTTTCTCGGTCTGAAAGATCCTGTCCTGCCTATCTGACAAGGTGGTGTAATGGTGGAAGCGACTTCGAGATGGAAAACGATTTCTTCTAGGTTCCTTTCTAGCCCGTTTTGCTACCTGATTGTTAGATCGATTCCTTCTGTCTTCATTGCCGCCCTGATCCCTCTTTTTGCCCTGATGGGAACCACCTGCCTCACCTTTTGGGTGACCAACCTTCCTCGAGCTGAAGGATTCTTCCCATCTGATCTCTCTGTTAGCTCGTTCATAGAATTCTCCCAAGTTTTTCACTGGTGTCTTGTAGATGCTCTCATAGAGCTTGCCGTCCTTCCGGAGTCCAGCTGATATTGCAGTTAGGATCCCCTCATCTGACGGGCTTTCCACGTTGTTGATTTCGCTTCTGAACCTGCTGATGTATTCCTTTAATGATTTTCCCGAACGCTGAAAAATTGTAGCGAGGTGGCAGGCCGGTGCGAGCTGCTTTTTCAAGGCCTTATATTGATCGAGAAATTTCTGCTGACACTCCTCCCAGCTGCTAATGCTACGAGGTGAGAGGTTTCTGAGCCAGGCTCGTGGGATTTCCCCAAACGTAGCAGGGAAGGCGCGACACTTTACCAGCGAACTGAAAGTTTGCAAGTTCATCTGAACGTTCAAGGCATCCAGGTGGTCGTATGGGTCTGAATCCCCATTGTACTACGAAATGTTTGGAATTTTGAACCTGGCGGGAAGTGGCTCCTGGTCTATTTCTGCTGTGAAAGGACTCTTGTCTTCACTTCACCTCCCTGTTTCCTGAGTCCCAGGTCGTGCTTCTAGCTGCTGCATTCTCTCTAGGAGCTGCTCAATTATTGGATCTCGGGCTCCGTGCTGCCTCGCAGGAGATCTTTTGCTTCTGTGGCTTGATTCATAATTCTCATCTTCCCTGCGTGGACCTTCCTGTCTTCGCCGCAACTCATTTTCATTTCTTCGAACTGAAGCTCGCGGGTACCCATTGCTTGCATCAACTCTCCTATGTCCGTTTTGGCTAACCCTTACTCTTAACTCCGAAGATTGGGCCGTGTTCCCGTTTTCCCGAGCTCGCTGACTTCGTGCTTCAGGCCGTCTATTTGATGAATAGATGGATCCTTCTAGGATAGGTACTTCCCTCGCGACCTCTGCTACGGATGGTGGGACTGCAGTTGTCCTCGAAACATTCTGATCACGACCTCGCATCAACGTTCTCAGGGTGTCCGCTATCTGCGCCATCGTGGTTTCTAACATTTCCTGACGCCGGGCTAGGCCGTGCATGACGTCTCTACCCCCATTAGAAGGTCCTACACCCGTATCCGTCACCTGAGCGTGACGTCGCTGCCCGACTTCCTCTGTCCTCTCGTTTATAGCGTCAAAATTCCTTGTAGTCCTCCCCTTTGCCATGGCGGTTATAGACCTTCACCTGCAGTTGGCCCCTCCTTATAGCGCCAAAATGTTGACGTGGGAAACCAGTTAACCAGATTCTTGAGCCCAATGCCGCAACGTAAGAAGACCTGCAACAGAGAAACCTGATAATGGCAAAAGAGAAAAGATGAAGGAGAACAAGACAACCCAATTTTTAAAGTGGTTCGGCCCTTATAAACTGCCTACGTCCACTGTTCTTCTTATTTCCGGCAATAACTCTCTCTCAAAGTGTTTTTGCTCTCCTCCTTTACAATAAATGCTCCCCTCTATTTATAGAGAAAAGGGGGCTACAAAGAGAATAATTAGACAAAAAGGTCTTAATCTATCACAATTAATGCTTCTGGAACGCATTTAATGCTTATGACTTTCGCCAGGTCAACTCTGGCAACACGTGGGCCGGATGCTAACCCATGCTGGTTTGGTGAGATCTCCTGGAATTAAGCTGTCATTAGGTGAAATAACCTTGCTTATCGTGTAAGATATGCCATTTTACTGTTCTGGACTGGCACTGAGCGGTCTGAGTCGAAAACGGACTGAAACCGTGGGGCTAGCGGTCTTGACTTCGCATGGACACAATGTACTCTACGTCGTTGCAATAGGAATAGCCGTTTAACGATCTTGACTTCGTTAGTCTTCCCACAGACTTGACTTCGTTAGTCTTCTGACCGTACTCACGAGCTTTTATGTTGGGCTTCACACATTGGTCTCGCTGGTCTTGGGCCACTAGCTTTATGGGCTTCTGCCGGCCTATTTAAGTAGCCCGAAAAACACCAACAACACATAGCAACACAAAACACATCATCAACTCATTTTTCCTTAAGGGATAATCTCAAAAAATCTATTGTAGTTTATAAAAATATACATTTTATCACCTATAGTTTTATTTTTAACTAAAATTCTTCCTAAAGTTAATAAAACATTCAAAATACCCTCTAAAGGCGGTGAAATGACGAAAATGCACTCGATGGATGCAAATTGATGATGAAATCATTAAGGGTAAAATTAACTGTCTCTATTAATTTTTTAATATCAAAAAGGATTTTAAACAAAAATAAAACATAAGTGATAAAATAAACATTTTTGTAAACTATAATGGGTTTTTTAAGATTATCTATTTCCTTAATAGTATAGAGTTCTAGAAATTAAAAAAAAAAAAAATTCATAGTAGAAAGAGGATCACTTCAAAGAAGAAGCTGTCAAATTGCACTTTGATTCAAATATTGATATGCTAAATGTAGATTTATGCAAAATAGAAAAGAAATTTAGTCTTCCATATATTTTAGTAACCAAATTGAATATAAACAGCAAAGTCTAACTTTATGTAAAAAAGGAATCCTAATGCTATTTATATAATAATATTAATAATAATAAGAGAACAACATAATAGCAACATTTTAGCACTAGGCAATCCTAGAAACCCTAGTTAAATCCCAACTTTCTCCTTTAGAAATAACATAACTGTGGACGTGGACGTAGGTAGTATTTAAAGAGTCTATTTTTATTTAGACTGTTGGTTTATTTGTTAGCACACTAAATGATTTTGTTTTATTTTTGTGTTTAGACTTTGGAACTCAGGTAATATTTCCCCTCTAAGATCATTTGTATTTTAACTTTAAATTTAAGTATTTTTTGATATTTTATTGTGTTATGTTTTTAATTTATTTATTAGTTTAAAAAAAATCATGTATTACTTACTACCACGTTTTATGTCAGTTAATTTTATGAATTTTTTAGCACATCAAAAATAGTTTACTTTAAAATAATTTTTTTAAAAAAAAGTCTATATATTAGATACATTGGATCGAATCCAATAAGATTTAAATAATTATTGGATCGAATCAAATCAAATCAGATTTTGCTTTAGGATATGATCATATCGAATTGTAATTTCATCAAGTTAATTGGATTATATTGGATTTGGATTAGGTAAAATCTAATGGATCCGATTCGTCATATAAAATCCAATGGATTATATCTGCTACACAACCCAAGTCTAATCTTATGTAAAAGTTTCATTTCTTTCATGTGTAATATCATAATATGATAATTTTATATATATATATATATATATATTACATATATACCATGACATGTTAAACTCCTTGGAATTTTTCGATTGAATCAAGTAAATATTACGTGATTCTATGACGTTTCGATACTTGTTTGGTATTATTCTTTTATTTTGTATTTTGGTAAGCATAATGAGGGTGTCCAAGAATTTCAAAAGAATTCCAAGATTCCCCCACCTCAACTAAATGCTGATTTTTTTCTCATATCTTTGGTGAAGGTAACAAGGCAGCCGATGGGCTGGCATAAATTTGGCTTTATCTCCTTCTTCTTTGTGCTAGTGGGTTTCTCCTGTGTCCAAGATCAGGACTCTTTTGTACGCCTAATTTCATTTTGGTAAGGGGTGTTTTGGTCGTTAATTTGACTTATTTTGGTAGTTTATTTTTACTTGGTTCTCTATTCGTACACTCTTCTAACTTCCCTACTAATATTTATTTTGCTTTCAAGGGTTCCACTTAAAATTAAAGTTAAAAAGCTGGTATTAATTTTTAAATAGACTTAAAATTTGATACAATTTAATCATCATCTTCACATTGTATCTCACCACAAATCTTCATTTTCAAACAAAATACAACTAAATCTAATCTTAAACATCAATATCCAACATTTAAAATACAAAATAACTCAAAAAATAAAAAAAATTAAAAAAAAATCCCAACAGAACTTGGATGCAAAGATCTCATATCATGAGTAATGGAGAAGGAGAATAAGGTCTGCAGGTGTAATTTGAGTAATTTGGGTATAAGTTGTAATTAATTTATTTGAGGGGTTAAAAAGGAATTTTATTAAAAAAGTGGACAAAACCGAATTTTTTCTTTTCTAGAATGGACTTTTGTAATTTCCACTTAAAATTAAAGAGAGGAAAACAAATCCTGAACATATGTACCCAAGAACAACGTGGTTCCCCTAATTAGTCCTTTTGAAATACCAAGTCCCCTTTACAGTCAAACTTCTGGTTAACCAAATGAAGAAGGATGCAAAACTACACAAATCACAAACAGGATTGGCTTCTGAATGAGCCGAGAGCCTTAACAGATGCTCCTCTCATGATGACTTGGTGAAAGAAGGATGCTATGGCTGCACCAGTCAACGGTCCAACCCAAAATATCCACTGGATGGCAAAAAAAAAAAACCATCAAACACATTATCGAAAAGAATATCGGTTAATAAATTTTAAATGAAAGTTTTAGGAAAATTAACAAGTTTATTAGAATTACTGACTTGGACACGCCAGGCCGCGGGATGTCTCCAGACAATAGCTGCTGCTAAAGATCTTGCAGGATTGATGCCTGTGCCTGTGATTGAAATTGTTGCCAAGTGAACCACAAACACAGCAAATCCAACCGGGACTGGTGCCAAAACCTTCAATTCAGAATCACATACAAACAATTAACACTTTTAAAGCTGCATTAAACATATACACCATCAATAAAGGATCAGGGTATAAAAATTAACATATCATTCGAAGTTTAGGAAGAACTTAAAACACACCTAAAATTTGTTCAAATTTTAAAAATAAACACCTTTACAATTTTATCAAATTCGGAAAATGTACGGAGTTGTTTTTCAATTTTAACCAAATTTCAAGAGAGATCTTAGATTGTCTATAGACAATTCTAAAGAAAAATTGGAACTTATCTAAATGGTTTTTTTGTAAGAATCCAGATCCCTTATAATCAAAAGTAGTAGCCCATCCGTACATAGATAGTGGAAAAAAAAAAAGGAGCCATGTATGAACTCAATTTTGATGATAAGTAGTCATAAATTAATGGGATATTATCAAAATAACCCTGAATATAAAATTAATGTAAAATTATATATTATTAAAATACATTTGAAAATGAAATTAATGAGATATTATCAAAATATCCCTTGAAATGATATTAACTTACCGAAACTATCTTTTTTTATGTTAAAAAATAAGGTTCAATAATATTATTTTTCACTTTAATTGGTTCTTCCGATTTTTTCTAAATTAAACTTTTGTCTCGTCAACCAGACCCATGTGCTCCCATGTGGTTGAAAATGAAAAGAAAGAGTAGTAAAGATACATACAGGAATGTGGGAGTCAACAGCATTCTTCTTGGGATCAATGGCAGAGAAGACCACGTACACCAAAACAAAAGTGCCGATGATCTCGGCCGCCAATCCGACGCTGTTGGTGTACCCATGAGCCACCAAGTTGGCTCCACCACCGTATTCACTGTATTCGTAGGCACCGATTATAAACTTGGCCAGCCCTACTCCACATAAAGCCCCCAAGCACTGAGCCACCACGTACATCACCGCCCGCACCAACGGCACTTTTCGAGCCAACAACAACCCGAACGTCACCGCCGGATTCACATGACCCCCTGTCAAAACCAAACCAAACACATTATTTCATAATTTAATTTTATCCTGAAAAGAAGAATATATATTAGAATCCACAACTATCCTGCGTACCAGAAATATTGGTAGTGGAGTAAACAACAAGAAACATGGCAACGCCGAAAGTCCAAGCGATTCCGACAACTCCAACAGCAGGAGAGGGATCACCTTTCTTGACCGGATCCGCCAGGTCATGGTAATTAACCGTAGTCATGACAGTCACGTAGAGAAACACAAGTGCCCCAAAAAACTCGGCCATCAAAGCCCTGTAAAACGGCCACTTCTTCAGCTCCTCTCCACCTATCAACGGCGCCTGTGGTCTCCTCCCGGAAAGTACTGATCTTCCCATCTCTTCTTCTATATCATTTGCCATCTCAGTTTAGTGATTCGAAAGTTCTGGGGATGTTAGAGTGTTGGTCCTTGTAAACTTGGAAGAGACGCGGGCCACAAGTAGATATATATTTTTTCTTTCATTTCCTTGAGTCAACGATCTCTTCCGCGTCTGCACAAACAGTTTTTTTTTTTTTTTTTATTATTAGACCAGGACAATCAAAACTAAATCGATCCATATGAAAATAAGAAAGCAGCCCACACGAGGTAGAAGAATCAGTCCACACAATGGCGGAGGAAAACAACCACATTTAGTGGCCATGTGGGGTCAAATTTGACATCAGTAGGATTCTTAGTTGTACAGTAGCCAATGTGGCATTGCACTTATTGATTTTTTTTTTTTTTTAATTTCAACTTATCAATAAAATAATATTAAGACTCTAATTTGAATTCTCAATTATTGTGATTCAATTTTATTTTAGAGTAAACTTCAAATCTCAAATTGAAAAATGTTATTTTTATCCGGTAATATAGAATTCAAAGTTGATTGCTTGGTTAATGTTAAGCAAATTAATGATTGCAATATGTATGATCAAATAAGTGATGATTGCTTAATGTTTCGGTTTAGTTTAAATTACTGAAAATGAAAGGATCAATGGTCTAAAGTACTTTCCTAGAAGGAGGAATTGGATAAGTTCGACGGCACTCGGTGGCCGATGATGACATTTTCATTAAAACAAAAGCGACAAGTGATGGATGAGATGGTATCGCCACTAAAGCCATTTTTTCAATTGTTTGACTTTCAACGGTTTTACTTGACCCATTGGAAATCCTACTTCTTTCATAATTAGAATCTTAAGAATGTATTTCTAATCAAATCTCATACTTTTCTATATTCAGCCAAATTTAATTAAGTTATGATGTAAAATAAAGAGAATAACCAATATAAGTTTGAGATTAATAATTAAATAAATAAAATGGAGGGTGAGATTAAGTAGAAGACAGAACAATTGGGAGGAGAGAAGAATTTGCTTTCTCATTAAATTGAATTTGAACAGAGGCATGACATGTATATATAGTGCAAATGAATCGGCCACCAACCGCTTGGCGAAACTGACTTCAGAAATATAATGATGTTAATCCATTATACAACACTCACCCTTAGATAACACCATTATATTATTCTTAAATTTTGTTAATAAAAATCCAATTGGATAAAAACCTAAGCAAAATATAGTTTATAATCTGCTAGATCAAGGCAAAAATATACAGTGATATATTGAATCTGATAATGTTTAGGTATGATTAAGAGAGGATCTCATTAAAAACCTTATCAATAAAACCTAGTAGAACAAAATCTTATCAAAGAAAAAAAAAATACAGTACACATATTAATAATGACAAATATAATGCCCCCCGAAAGAATACTCCCCCTAATAGGATACTCAATGATAATATTCTTCCAAAAAAAATCTTCCTTTCGCTTGAATGATGTAAGTAGGGAAAGCCTGCATGTACTTAAATATGATAAATATTATATCTTAACAATAAACATGATTACCTTGTTTTATGAAGTTGAATAATACTATAGTGGTCCGGGGTTGTCTTAGCAAAAGTCTTGCTTCTTGAAGTGCAATGAATTTATGAGTAGTAAATATAAGCAGCTTGAGAAAAAGTTTGGTGTAGATAAAAAAAAAAAAAAAAAAAAAAAACACGTTTTATCTACGTAACTAAATATGTTGAACACTTCCCTTTTTCTTTAAGAGCTCAAGGGTTCAAATCTGACCCTAGTCATAAAACATAATATATGGATAATTTTCTTTGAATTTAATCCCCTTTCCTCCATTATAAAAATAATACACACACACACACATATAGTTTGAATACAACTTAATTTTAAAAATAATACCAAATCCAATATTTAATGAAGATAATGAAAAATATATTTGATCTCATCTAGTAGTTAAATTGACAGGACCCAAATCAGACCTTATCTAGGCTCTCATCTGGAGGATTCCGCTAGGCACTTCAACGAACTTCCTGAACCCAACTCGTCGGATTGAAGAAATTCGAGAAGCGAACCCCTAACTTTCTTAGCCGGTTTACTCGTTTAAAACTTACGAATTTGGTTTTCTTTAAAATAGTTGAGAGTGATAAAATTTTTCGCGATTTCATTTTAAAATGATTTTATAGAAATTTTGGCAGCATAACGGCTGTATTTTTAATAAATCCAAAATTTACCTGCAAAGAAAATTATACTTCAACTATATTTTCATTTCCTCCCAACTTCATTTATCCATAATCATGCAATATCATCACACTTTCCACAACATTATGCATGAATTCATTCTAGAAAAGGAATATATACATAATGCATGAGAATTCATGACAATTTACAAACATAATTACATCAATACAATTCCAAAATGTGAAATGTCATAGTCATCATACAATACAATCTTATATACATACTTTATATACAACATCTTGCATGACTCGCCCACCTATATATATATATATGTGTGTGTGTGTGTGAGATGAAAATGTCGTCACCCCGTCCGACGATCGCACCCAATAGAATATAAAGAAGCTACACAGCCAACAAACGAGTTAGTATAACAAAGTCATATAACATAACATACATTAATATGTTAAGCTAACGTCTTATTTATTTTCCATAGTTTCAAAATCTTAATATTTTCTTTCAAAATCCCCATGTATACCCTCAAAGTACTCTATCCATCACGGGCGATTTTAACTAACGCCAACGTGAGGCTATTGCAACATCTCAACCACTACGATACGGAATTTACTGCATCGCACGTAAGGTGCTAATTCTCATAACTGAGCGACTACAACGCGGAATTTTTCTACATTGCAATTGTAGTGCTATACTTTCTAGGGAAAATTGAGCAACTACGGACGAAATTTTTTTCTAGGGAAAATTGAGCAACTACGGACGAAATTTTTTGTGTTTTCGCGTAGTGCTAACTTCTTTATAATCTGAGCGACTACGGATGAAATTTTTTGCATCGTTACGTAGCGCTATATCTTATATAATCTTAAGGTATATACAGGTGTTTTTAAAATTAAATTGACACGACCCTTCCCAGACCTTATCTATGCTCTTGTCTGGAGGATCCTGCCGGGCACTTCAACGGACTTATCGAACCCGACTTGTCGGATCGAATTAATCCGAGAAGCGAACCCTAACTTTCTTAACCGGTTTACTCGTTTAAAACTTAGTAACTCAGTTTTCTTTAAATTGGTTAGGAGTGAATTATTTTTATAAAAAAAATTCAGCAGCATAACGGCATAAAATTGAACATTTTTCAAATTTTACCTGTAAAATAAACACACTTCGAACTATAGAAATCACCAGCCAACTTCGATTTTTCCACAAACATGCAATTCACATTAAATTTCACATCCATACATGTTATATGACATTCATATCCAACCATTCACAACATGTATACATATTCCATGGGTATCACAACCTATACAGATATATCATGTGTATTCTGCAATAAGTGTGAATGTACAATTTTATATATACATATTTAAGTATAAGTTACAATCTGTCAAACATTCATATATCAAACATGCGATCATTTAGATAATAACATTTACAACAATCTCAAAATATATTTAATATTCACATAGTCCATTCATTCATCCCCACCTATAAGTGGAACGTCGCTTCCTCGGCCACAAAATCACCTATAATTATTCTGGATAAAACAAGCGAGCTACACGACAAAATAAATCGTTAGTTCGTTACATAATAATACAACCCTTTCAAGTTCATAGTAAAGCATAACTTAAAGAAATATTTAAAGGTTAATCTTTGCAAACTATTTCTTATGAAACAACCATGTGCATCTTGAAGCTACTATAGTATTTAGACCACTACGTGCGGAATTTACTTCCTCGCCCGAGTGGGGTAAAATTATCTCAGTTGTAAACATCTATAATGCGGAATTTCTTCATCGCATTTGTAGTACTAAATTTTTATAATTCTAGCAACTACGTGCGGAATTTCTTCATCGCAACCATAGTGCCCATAAATCAGATTTTGGTGACTACATGCGGAATTTCTACTTCACAATGTAATGCCAATAGCTCTCAATATACTCGACTACGTGTGGAATTTACTACGTCACAACGTATCGATATATACTCTAAGAATCAAGGGATTACACATGGTTTTTACAACTCTTTTTCTCTTATGTGCAAAAAGCACAAAATTTCCTTTCTTCCAAGGTTTTTACTTAAACCAAACTTACGATCAGAAAGTTATTTTATAAAACTCTTTAGCAACAATTAAAATAATTGAAATTACAATTGAACTAGTGTAAGTGATGTAATACTTACCTCAATCCGCATAAATGCAACGATCTCAACGAGCCTCTCGTGCCTCGCTTGCGTGCTCGTCACCTACACATTAATTTCCCATTATATTTTACTCAAATAAAACGTAACATTAGAGTTTTCAATATAAATCAACCTATTGAAAACCCGTTACGCTATAACTTTTCCGACTCGATTTTAACTCAACCGAGACTCTCAAATTCTAATTTCCTTACAATAGTCTTACTTTTAGACCCCTAGGAATAGCCCCATGCTGTCCATATAATTGTTAGAGGCTCAAAACGAAAAATCAAATTTTTAGGCTCAATCGATAGCCCATAACAGAATGCATGACAGCTCACTGCTCGGGGCTCCGTTTTCCTTCATTCTTTTTCCTACGGTTCACTTATCTCACATTCTGGTTACACGTCAAATTTCGTTGAAAAATTCTATCGTTTACTATGTCAAATCTAAGAAAACGCACATTTTTGGGCACTTTTAGTGTGCGTTTTATGCACTTTTTCGTTTCGGATTAGCGACGGTAGTTTTTCTTTCATATCTAAGCTTCATTTACCTCATTATGATCATCTAAACTTATTTCATGTAATAAAAATTTCATTCGCATAGTTATTTCACCTATCGACTCTCTAACGGCATTATTTTGCGCATAACTTGCGCAATTTTTATCGGATTCGATCCGTTCCAAAACCTATGGTTTTCTATGACTCCTAGGCATCATTTGAGGTGTAGAACATCCCCATACATGTCAGACTTGGTCAGGTTTTCTCTAGCTCATGGTTTGAACTCGGGATTCCACTTTTACTCTATGACACTTTCTATGCGCATTATTTTGGCCATAACTTCGCCAATTTTTATCGGAATGATTCCATTCCAATTCCTATGGTTTGCTATGTTCCCGAGGCATGTTTTGAGGTCTAGAAAAACCCAAATTAAGCGAGAATAGGTCAGGTCTCACCAGACCCTTTATCAAGCTCGGGATTTCCAAGTTACCTCTATATTTCTCTCTTTGAAATCCTATCACTTCTACATGCTTTTCTAACATTTATCTTGCATGAATCTAAGCTTATTTAAGTCAAAACAACATGTTATTACACATCTCTCATATGGCCATGACCCTCACTTACACACACACAATCATAGTTTCTTTTAATTTCTCATGCTATTTATTATTTTTTTCCTACATCATTTCATCAAACACTTGATCTACAATAAAACTTTGACTATAACCATGTTTTAATCATCACTTTGATTTTACTTACAAAACCCTAGCTATCTTTATACACATGCCTAATTATTGTTTAAGCTTCCTTTTCATTTATCCCATACTAAGGCATGAAATTGCAACAAAATTCTATGAATAATATTCTAAAGAAACAATCCAATTCATCATCATGTCACAAGCCCAACATTACACTTTACACAACTCTAACTACCATCAAAACTTGTAGAGACATGGATATCTTACCTTATTTGTGTTTGAGACTTGATGTCCTAGTTTTGAATTAACTATGAAGATGAATTAAAAGCTTGAGAAATGATGAAAAATTGCTTGGTATCTTCCTTTTCTTGTTGTTGCCGCCTATTACTTGCTCTCTCTCAACTCTCTCTTTTTTTTTCTTTTAAATTTTTGTTAAGTGTTACCCGTGTAACACCATATCCCACTATATTTATGGAAAGCTTTTAAAAAAAATGACCCCTATGTCCTTGTTGATTTACTTTTATTATCCTAATTTACCATATTGTCCTTGGTCATTTTATTTTCTAATAAACATAAGTGGTTTTTAAGTCATTCCTATTTCTCATAAAATTGAATTATTAAATTCACTAAACTAAAGTTTTACAACTTTGTCATCCATTTATATTTCTTATTCACTAAATGACCATTTCGCCCTTTTTATTTGATAATTTAATTTTCTAAAGCTAGGAAACATAAAATCGAATACAGGGGCTTACAATTTCTCCCCTCCTTATAAAAATTTCGTCCTCGAAATTTTAAATCGCTTACCTAAGGCGAATAGGTGTGGGTATTGGGTGCGCATCTGCTTTTCAGGCTCCCATGTAGCCTCTTCCGATCCATGATTTCGCCATAATACCTTTACTAGCGGAATCACCTTATTACGCAACACTTGATCTCTACGATCTAAGATCTCTACTGGCTGTTCTTCGTAGGTCAAGGTTTCCTTCAACTGCACCGGTTGTTCTTTTAAGACATGCAATGGATCGGCTACGTACTTACGAAGCATAGAGACGTGAAACACGTCATGAATGTTTGCAAGCTCTGGTGTCAACTTCAATTGGTATGCTACTTCACCCACTCTTGCCATAATCTCGTACGGTCCAATGTATCGTGGACTTAACTTTCCACGTTTCCCGAACCTCACAATATCCTTCCAGGGTGAGATTCGTAGAAATACTCTATCACCCACTTCGAACTCTAAATCTCTTCTTCGATTGTCCGCATAGCTTTTCTGTCGGTCTCTAGCTATCTTCAATCGTTCTTTTATTACATTAATCTTCTCGGTTGTAACTTGAACAATTTCTGGGCCAATCAATCTTCTTTCACCTACTTCATCCCAACAAACTGGGGTTCTACACTTTCTGCCATACAACGCCTCATATGGTGCCATACCAATGCTGGACTGATAACTGTTATTGTAGGCAAACTCTATTAAAGGTAGGTGATTATCCCAGCTCCCTCTAAACTCCATTACACATGCTCTCAACATGTTTTCGAGAGTCTGGATAGTTCTCTCTGATTGGCCATCAATCTGAGGGTGAAAGGCCGTACTGAAATTCAATCTAGTACCCATGGCTTCTTGGAGCTTCGGCCAAAACCTCAAAGTGAATCGAGGATCCCTATCTGATACAATAGACACTGGTGCGCCATGCAATCTCACTATCTCGTCCACATAGAGCTGTGCTAACTTTTCCAGGGAATACGTATTCTTAATGGTTAGAAAGTGAGCGGACTTTGTCAATCTGTCAACTATCACCCATATGGCATCATGTCCGCTCTGAGTCCGTGGCAGTCCAACCACGAAGTCCATCGTAATCCTTTCCCATTTCCATTCCGGAATCGACAAAGGCTGCAATAAACCTGCGGGTTTCTGGTGCTCGGCTTTAATCTGCTGGCAGGTTAAACACTTGGATACGAACTCTGCTATCTCTTTCTTCATTCCTCTCCACCAGTAGTGGTCTCTCAGAGTCCGATACATTTTGGTACTCCCTGGATGCATGGCATAGGCGGATGAATGAGCTTCATCCATAATTTCTCTCTTCAATTCTGTTACTTGTGGCACACATAATCGTTGCCCCAAAATTAGTGCCCCATCGTCTGTCAATGCGAAGTTACTTTGCTGACCAGCTTTTAACTCGCTTCTAAGCTTCATCAAGTAGGGATCTTGAGCTTGCAACTCTTTAATTTGATCCACCAATACCGGACGGACATGAAAAGCTGCCAATAAAGAGCTTGAATCCACCACCTCCAATCTGACACCCATAGATCTCAACTCTACTAACATGGGCAAGTACTCGGCTCTCAACTGGGATAAGAAACTGGTAGGCTTCCTGCTTAACGCATCTGCTACCACATTAGCTTTACCCGGGTGATATTCAATGGTACAATCATAGTCTTTAATGAGCTCAATCCACCTTCTCTGTCTCATATTCAACTCTTTCTGCGAGAACAAGTATTGCAAACTCTTATGATCAGTAAATATTCGGCATGGTACTCCATAGAGGTAATGCCTCCAAATTCTCAATGCGAACACTACAGCCGCTAACTCCAAGTCGTGTGTTGGATAGTTTACTTCATGCTTCTTTAACTGCCTTGAAGCATAAGCTATCACCCGGTCATGCTGCATTAACACACAACCTAAACCCTGTCTTGAAGCATCACAATACACTGCAAATCCATCGCTCCCGAATGGAAGTGTAAGCACCGGTGCCGTAGTCAGCCTTTTCTTCAACTCATCAAAACTGCTTTGGCACGCATCAGACCAGATGAACTTTTCTTCTTTTCTTGTTAGCCTAGTCAACGGGGTGGCAATCTTTGAAAACCCTTCCACAAAAGATTATTCCCTAACATCTAAAACATCAATCTAATGCCTTAAAATCAAAAACGGAATCAAATTCCATAAAAAAACCTCATTTTTCTCCACGACTTTCCTCTCTCATTTTATCTATTTTTCTTCTATCAAATCACTCCAAAATCATACCAAAATCATCCTCACATATCCCTCTTATCATCCCTAATCTCGGATTTGAAAATAAACGACAAAAAAATGGGTTTCATACAAAGCATCAAGCTTAAAACTGAGATAACTCACCAAATAGGCAACTGTTTTGCTTCAAATTTATTGGGTTAGCTAGAGGGGATGACGAGGAACAACTTTCGTTAAGAAATCACGGTGAAATTCGAACCGGATCTTTTTCTCTTCTTCTCTCTTTCTCTCGGCACACAAATTTTTTTTTTTCTTTATTTTTCTTTTTTCTCTCTCGGCTTCTCTCACCTGACTCTCTCACAATTCTCTCTCTCTTTTCTCTTTTAATTGTCACAGCAACAAATGTCTCAAATGAGACAAAATCACATATATTTATATTTTATTGCTTAATTACTAAAATATCCCTTAAGAAAATCTCACTTTATCACCTCAAACTTTCACTAATTATACTAGTGCCTCAAAATCAATTCTATTGGTCCACTTGGTACATTCTAGTCCACTTATTTCTTCAACCAATCCATGGATGATATGTGGCACAACCATAGCCACTCATGTGAAAAGTCACTTATCTCATTTCTCATTGGTTAAATTTTGCGAGCTCACCTCATTTAATTAACACGTAAATCTCGTCTAATCACTTTGTAATCGTACCGGGGTCAACCAAACGATATCCGACTTGTGATACGAAAATATAATAAACCTCAAATAACACTACTGGAGGCCTACGATTCGACCGTAATTCAATTCGAATATTTCTAGTACCATAAAATAATAAATCTGGGTGAACATTTAACTTAACACAATTATAAGTCAATTTTCACAATTTAATATACTATTCAATCCGAAAAATATTCTGAAAATATTTCACGGTTATCTAAACTTTAAATTGACCATGGAATACTCTAATTGGGTCTCTTACCTCTCAATCCCATGCTTCACGAAATTTTTGAATAGAGTTTAGGTCGCAAAAACTCAATATTCGGAAAATAGTGTAATTTGACTGGAATCTTTCGGATCTCTTGAAACTCAATCAAACGGCTTTCGTTTCAGTTCCTTCAAGATCCATGACCTATTTCGGACATTTTCGGTTCTTAGGGCTCTTTTCCCAAAAATCACTATTCATCCAAAAATGTTTCCGTCAAAAATACTATTCATCGAAAGTTTTCGTTTTTCGCCAAAACAAACTTCAAAATTTTCTATATCCTAATTGGGTCTTAAATAATTCTTTGGCTCTATTTTCAGATCAATATTCCCTATCTTACTCAGGTACATAGAATATAATAGAAAATCAGGTCGGGGTCTATCATAAAATGTCCTCTAACTTGATTTTAATCTCATGGCATTCCACTAACTCTTGTAAATTCTCATAATTCTCATACTTTAGTTATTCTAATTACTCCTCCATATACATAATTCTTTATTTGACAAAATGACCATTTTTGCCCTTCGTTTGATTTTTGTATCACTCTTAAATTAAATTAACATTATATTTCTCATTTCTAATGGATTTGTTTATGGAACTTAACCTTTTTACTTTATACTCTATTGTCTACCATTAGGAAGTTCGAATGGTAAGAATAGGGGCTTACAGAAATACTAGTGTAGAACTAGATCTTGAAAATGCAATATCCAGTCGATTGCATTGTGTTGCATATATATCAGTACAATAAGGGTGTTATGGGCATTTTGGCGATTATAAAAAAGGGCTGGCAAAAGCTCAAAGATGAAGCCCAGCGTGTTGTTTTATGAGAGGAAGTCCAAGAGGCTACTCAAATTAGTCAATAGTCAAAGGAGGGAATATATGGTTATTTCTTAGCCTGTGTACCTGAGCACATCTGATTGTATGGCTGATCGTTTTAATTACCAAATAATTGACTGAGTTGTTTTAGCGCATGTTTGGTCGCGAGAAGGTCTAACCGTGTGTTAGAATGTTAAGACAATCTAGTTGTGTTTAAGAAATTGCTTGATAGTATTCTTCAAAAGCTATCGGAACGACTAAGAGATCTTCGTATCTGATCGTCAGTTGTAGAGGCAGATCTCTTAAACAATCTGCTCGTTGGGTGTAGTATCTAATCGCTTAAGTAATCTGTCCGCTCAAGGTGCCCATTAAATTTGATTAGTTGACCTTCTAGAATGCCGAATCAGTTCAATTCAGGAAATGAGTCAACTTGCCTATTTCCATGTAAATCAAATCACGACATTCTTGGCAATTGTTGTAGATACGGTGGAGATAATCTTGGGAAATATTATCTCAATTAATGTATATTATTTTTTGTCTTATCTGTAAGATTCTTGAACCTATTCAAATTGTAACATCTCCACTATAAAAAGGAGATGAAATTCATTATAAAGGAGAAAGGTAAGAAATATATATTGTTACTTTGAGAGAATAAGGGGGACAGTCATGGACGTAGGCCATTACTTTACCGAACCACGTAAAAATCATTGTGTCTTGTTTGTTTTGATTCTAGTCATTGTTGCTCTATTTGCTAGTCATTGATTCGCAGGTATTGGGCTTATAAGAACCAGGTTGACCACAAAACAGTGTCAACATCTTTTGGCGCTAGAGGAAAGGCCCAGATTGCGATTCTACAATCTTTTCAATATTTCTCTTTTGTTTTAGTTGTGATTTGCTAATATGGTCAGGATCATGACAACCAGGATTGTTACATCAAAAGCTGACCAATTAGAAGGTCATCAGGGCCTGGGTCACACTACAAGAACTTCCAGTGCGGCTTTGCCTCTACTTCCCCCACATCAGGTTGCCATTGGTAGAGATGTTGTACCAATTTGGCAACAGCGCTAGGAAGCATTGGAAAATACAGTGGCACAATTGACAGAGGCAATTAGGGCCTTGACATAAGCCCAGGCTCAGGCTGTCCCCAAGAATGTAGATCCCCAATGCCAGCCAGCAAATGTCATACTCGCTAGAAGAGAAGAGGCTGTTGGAGCAAGAATACAGCCGACAAGTTCCGTCCATTCCTCAAATTTACGCTCTAGGGGAGGCGGACGTCAAGCTCGCAAAAAGGAAGTAGCGCCTCGCCCACCTAGTCTGAGGGTAAGGGTAAGCCAGGATGGCAGCCACCGCGTAGAGGCTAATCATGTTAATGAATGAGCTTATGGATGCAGTGAGGAGTGTGTGTGCCGAGGAGAGTCGCACCATGCAGAGAGCTCGCATAGAAGAAATAGGTCGTGTGAAAGAATGCCAGTTGATCAAGAGAATCACGTGATAATTTCTCAGGAAATAGGGAAAGTAGGAGGAGTCGCTGATCCCTTTCGAGAAGAATGGAGCGGCAGGGCCTAATGGTAGAAGAATTAATGTAAAGGGTCAAACAATTGGAGACAAGACCTAGACTCCATGGTCAAGCAGAGTTGCGAGAAGAAAGAACCCCTTTTACAAGGGAAATTGAGATGGAACCATTGCCCCCAAGATTCAAGCTTCCAAGCGTCCCACTCTACAATGGAGACAGTGATCTATATGACCATCTAGATGCTTTCAATGTCCAGATAGACCTGCAGATCTCCAATTCTCTGGTCAAGTGTAGAGTGTTTCTGGCTATATTGGGGAACGTGCCAAGGGCATGGCTGAGGAGTCTTCCAACTCGTAGTATTAATAGCTGGGATGAATGCCAGATAAAATTCACCGATCAGTACAAGGCACTGAGAAAGCAGCTTACGCCAACTTGCCACCTAGCGACGGTCTTTCAGAAGCGGGATGAAACATTAAAGGACTATATCACTAGGTTCAGAACTGAGATGAATAATGTGGAAAACCCCTCAGATGAAAGTATCTTGATAGCAATTTCAGCGGGACTTAGAGAAGATGGAAAGTTCTACAAGAGCATTTATAGGTCCCTTGTTAAAAATCTTGACGAGTTTTACGATCGAGCAGCAAAAGAAATTTGCTGGGAAGAGACTTTTGGGCAAAAAAGATCCAGCAATCAGAAGAACGGAGCGAGTAGCTCTCACCAAGAAAGAAAGAGGGGCCAAGGTGAGAGCGAAGAGAGCGGTCACAGAAATTGCTATAGCAATTAGGTAGTGAAGCGGGCAAGGAACGAGCCTAGAAGAAAGACATCCCCATCGCGAAATCGCTACCAGAACTACAGCGTTCTGACGAAAAGGTAGGATAAAATATTTGAAGCAAAAAAAAAAAGGGAGAATTTCAAGAAACCAAGTCCCACAAATATCCTAAGAAGGTTTCAAGATTCGAGGAAGTATTGCACCTATCATAGGGAAAATAGGCATTATACTTCCTAGTGCAGAGAACTCAGGGATGAGATAGATGAACTAATAAGAAGAGGTCACTTAAGGGAGTATGTGGCGCGACCAGAGAATCAGCATCCCCAGCAAAGATATCAACTAGCGTAGGAACGCCCTGATCCGGCTCAGCAACCTACCCAGCAACAGCCTCAGCAGATAGCCGATCAAGACCATATGCCCGTAGTAAGAACCATTTTTACTATTCATGATGGGCCGCACATAGCGAAAACATCAAACAGATCGCAAGAGCGCTACGTGCGAGAAGCTAGTTATGTTCTGCTAACAGGGCATAGTGAGGCGGAGGGGCCAACAAAAAAGACCAGAGTAACTTCAGTTGCCATCGTGTTCAATGAAAAAGATGCTAGAGGTGTACACTAGCCCCATAATGATGCGTTGATCATCAGGGTAAGGATTGAAAATGCCGAAGTGAGGAGGATCATGATGGACACAGGCAGCTCAGTAAATGTGATGTACATGAGTTGCTTTAAACAGATGGGTTTGAGGTCCGATCAAACAACGCCATCTCCTATGCCTCTTTTCGGGTTTACTAGAGATGCAATTGTGCCGTTAGGGCAAATTAGACTCCCTCTTACTGTTGCAGATTCAGATCGACAAGCTATGACGATTGTAGATTTTCTAATCATTCACTATCCATCAGCATATAATATTACTCTCGGAAGACCAGCCATGAATGATTTAGACATAGCAATATCGATCAGAACCCTCACTATTAAGTTTCCCACGCCAAATAGAGTAAGATGTGTGCGAGGAGAGCAGGAATTGATAAGAAGATATTACAAAAACGTAGTAAAGGCGGGGGTCAAAGGGAAAACGATCAACATGGTGACCGAGAAAAAACTGCGACCAGTTAGTATAACAGGGATGAGCCAGGACTTGGATCCGAGGAAAATAGATGTAGACCAAGTAATAGGCCTTATGGAAGAGCTCGAAGATATGCAAGTCAGCGAGCAGGATACTAAACGATGCTTAAAGGTGGGGAAGGATTTACCCCTAGATGTTAAGGCACAACTCACTGATTTTTTGAAAAGAAACCTAGACGTCTTCGCCTGGAATCACGAAGACATGGTGGGGATCAGCTCAGTCGTGATGTCACACAAGTTAAACATCAATCCTCACCATCGACCAATTCGTCAGAATAGGAGGTTAATGACGGAGGAGCGTTATGAAGCGCTCAGGGAAGAGATAGAAAGACTTCAAGTGAACAAATTTAAGTTCATTACTCGATCTCGGTAGCAAACCTCGTTCTGGTAAAGAAGAAGAACGAAAAGTGAAGGACTTGCATTGACTTCACCAATCTGAATAAGGCGTGTTCGAAGGACAGTTTTCCTTTGTCAAGGATTGATCAGCTCGTTGATGGCACTGTTGGTCATCATCTCCTCAGTTTCATGGATGCTTACTCAGGGTATAACCAGATCCTAATGAACCCTGATGATGAGGAGCATACTTCATTTGTCACTGATCGTGGACTTTATTGCTATGAAGTGATGCCGTTCAAGTTGAAGAATGCTGGAGCAACCTACCAACGGCTACTAAACATGATGTTTGAAGATCTTATTGGCATAACAATGGAGGTTTATGTGAATGATATGTTAGTGAAGTCCAAGCAAGCATGTGAGTATGTGTACGATCTGGGAGAGATGTTCCAGATCTTAAGGAAATTCAAATGAAGTTGAATCCTTTGAAGTGTGCATTTGGAGTGACCTCGGGTAAGTTCCTAAGTTTCATGGTCGACAGTAGGGGAATTGAAGTAAACCTCGAGAAGATTAAAGCCCTGATCGACATGAAATCGTCTATCAGGATCAAAGAGGTACAAAGTTTGAATGGCCAAGTTGCCGCTCTCAGCAGGTTTATATCCAGATTGACAGACAGATACATCCCCTTCTTTGATGTGTCAAAGAAAGCAAAGAACTTTTAATGGACTGAAGAATGTGAAGCTACTTTTCAACAATTGAAAGAATACATGGGCCGAGCACCATTGCTTTCTAAGCCAATGGAAGGGGAGAAACTGATCGTTTATCTAGAGATTACTTAGCATGCCCTTAGTGCGACTTTAGTCCGTGAGGAGAACATGACGTAACTTCCTGTATACTATATTAGTAAAAGGTTACTCGATGTAGTGACAAGATACATTCCCATGGAAAAACTTGAATACTGTCTGGTGGTAGCATCAAGAAAGCTTCCCCTTACTTCTAGGCTCACACCATTGAAGTCCTGACTAGGTACCCATTGAAGCAGGTCCTTCAGAAGCCTAATACATCTGGCCGCTTACTCAAATGGGCAATCAAGCTCACCCAGTTTGAAATAGAATTTAAGCCCCAGACGGCGATCAAGGGGTAGGTGCTAGTAGATTTTGTGGTTGAATTTATGGGGCCGGGGAATTAGGAGGTTGAATCCTCTGAAGGCCCATTTTGGGAGTTGTACGTGGATTAATCCTCAAGCGAGCAGAAGGCTGAGGTAGGAGTGATGCTGATAAGCCTGAAAGACCATAGAATTTTATGCGCCTTGAGGTTCGAATTTAAGGCCACTAGTAATGAAGTCGAGTACGATGCACTGCTAACAGAGCTGAGGTTGGCCAAAGAAGTACAAGCAGAACGAATAAAGATACACAGTGACTCCCAGCTCATCGTGTGCCAAGTACGAGAGAAGTATCAAGCCAAGGAATCCAAGATGTCTATTTATCTATAAAAGGTCCTAAAGCTCTTGGCAGTATTTGAGAGATATGAGGTATACCATGTTCCACGGTTACAGAACTCTCATGCTAATGCATTAGCTTGCTTGGCCACAACAAAAGACGCAGATTTCATGGGAGTTGTACCAGTGGAGGTTCTGCCAGTCCCGAGCACAGAACCATGAGATGAGATGATGGCAATAGTGGTGGCGCAAGATTGCTGGATGAATCCTATTGTGAAAGATTTACAAAATGGAGAATTGCCTGAGGACAAGTTAGAGTCTCGTCGTCTTCGAGCACGAGCAGCTCGATACTATATTTACGATGACAAACTCTACAAAAGAGGATTCTCGGCTCCACTGCTCAGGTGCATTGATGGCTCGGACTATCAAACCGTTCTTGACGGCATACATTCAAGACATTGTGGCAATCATGCCGGATGGCTATTATTAGCTCAAAAGGCTCTTCGGTAAAGGTTTTATTGGTCAACAATGAAGCAGGATGCAATTGAGATGGTCAAGAAGTGTGATAAGTGACAGAGGTTTTCCAAGGTACCGCGAGCTCCACCAGCTTTCTTATGATAGATGGTCAGTCCATGGCCTTTCGCTATTTGAGGCATGGATCTGATCGGACCACTCCCGACAGCTCGAGGAAGATGTAAGCATGCCATTGTGTTGGTGGATTACTTTACAAAATGGGTAGAAGCTAAAGAGCTTGCCGAAATATCTACTATCAAAGTCGAGAAGTTTGTCTGGAAAAATATTATTTATAGGTTTGGAGTTCCTCAGCAGATCATGACGGATAATGGGACCCAGTTCAACAGCGAGCAGTTCCAGAAGTTTTACGAAAATCTTGGGATCAAGAAGAGCTTTTCAACTGTGGACCACCCCCAAGCGAATAGACAGGTGGAAGCGGTCAACAAGATTATCAAGCAAAACTTGAAGACCAAGTTAGAAGCAAGGAAAGGAGCTTAGGTGGATGAGTTGCAGAAGGTGTTGTGGGCTTACAGAACAACCGCTCGCAATACCACAGGAGAAACTCCTTTCTTGTTGGTGTGTGTATGGATTAGAAGCAATGATTCTAGTAGAGTATGAGGTCGCCAGTCAGCGTAGAGCAACTTTCGGACAAAAGGATAATGACCATCTTCTCATGGCTAATTTGGATCTACTCGAAGAAGCAAGAGATTAAGCTTGCATGAGAATCGTTGTTTATCAGCAAAAGGTCGCTAGATTTTGTAACAGGAAAGTCCAAGTTCGGAGCTTCAAGCCTGACGATCTGGTCTTACGTCTCATTCTACCAACTGCTTGGAAGGCCAGTAATGGAACCCTTGGCTCAAATTGGAAAGGCCCTTATGTTGTAAATGGTAGTCTTGAAAATGGAGCTTATCACCTGGCTAACTTGAATGGGGCAGAAGTCCCTCAAGCATGGAATGCCGAAAATCTTCGGTCATATTATGTTTGACTTCCTTAATTCTTGTTTAATTCATTTATCTTATCTAACTTATATGAATGCAACTATTCTATCAATAAAGATTCTCCTTTACAAAGCAATTTCTGATCGCTTCATCCTTATTTGGCAATTCATTATTTTATTTCTACTCATGCTTTGGAAGGTTCAATTACTGCCTATGAGTGAGTAGACTCTGGAAGGTGCAATTGATACCTGTAAGTAAATGCTCTGGAAGATATGATTACTACCTGTGAGTAACCGGGTTCTGGAAGGTGTAATCATTATTTGTGAGCTAAAAATATCCTGGAAGGTCCCAGCATAGCTTGTTAGCGAGCAAGCTCTGGAAGTAATGCTTATGATCTGTGAACTTATAAAGTAATCCTGGAAGATCTATGTAGCCTGTGAGCGAGCAAGCTTTGGAAGGAACATTTGATCTGTGGATTTATATGCTGGGAGGAATCAATACTACCTATGAATGAGCAAGCTCTGAAAGGGATAAACAATCTCATATGAATCATGGGCATGGCAATTTAAATGATTTGATTAATAGTTAGAATTGCTAGATATCAAATAACAACAGAGAATGGAAAAGATAAGAAGCAAATTGCATTTATCAAAGTTCATGAACTGAATTACAAATAAAGTTAAAAGAATTGAAAATTTTCTAAGTATTGTTGGGAGGTATATCCTGCTCGCCTGTGGCCTCAACTGAAGCTTTGCCTTCATCTTTTATAACAATTGGCTGAGAAGAGCTCGAAGAAGGTCCTGCGTGAGTTGGAGGAGCACGATCATAAAGAGAATGGTCTGGGCCTGATTGGGAAGCTGAAAGACTGGCTTCTAATTGAGCCTTTTGAACAGCTCATTCTGCGTACATTTTCACTTCTTCCACGGCTTCTAGGCCAAAGAATGAGACGTCCACATCTGGCCGTTTAAGCCATAAATTGTATAAAAATAAACTTCCCATTCTTTCCTCTGCTTCCCTAACTAAGGCTTCAGTACGGCTCTGTTCCCAGGCTAGTTCTTCGTTGATAGAAATCACCTCATGCTGCATCAATTCAATAATCTTCTTAGCCTCGCCAGGTTTACGCTCTTGCAAGGCCAGCTCCTCCTTTAGTTTCTTGTTTTCTCCCTTCAGTTTCTTCTTCGAGTCTTGGGCATGATAAAGCTTCTTTTTCAACTCATCTCTCTCCTTCTCTCTCAAGGCAATAATTTCATTTTGGTACTTCACAAAATTCTATAGCTCCAGCCTCTGTCTCAGAGATTTTTCATGATCTCGTTCCAAGTTGTGGAAAGCCTCCTGAGACTTTTCGGCCTCCAACTTGAAAAAGTCCACTTCACTTTGAATTTTGTTCCTCTCGTCTTCCAGTGAATTTATGGTTGATTCCATGGTAGCTTTCTCCTTAGGCCAATCAGAAATTTCTTTAAGAAGCTTCATGTAGGCCATGGATGCCTGAAGTGAAATGTTAGTAAAGTGAGAAAAGATAAAAAACCAATAAAAGTGACAGTGATAAGTATGGAAACTCACGAGCAGGTTGTGGAAACCCAGGTAGTTAATCAACCTCTCGCCCTTTATTTCTTCGTTGTAAAGGGCAAGTTTCTTCATACCAAGGAATTGTGGCGCGCGATCTAGGAGATCGTTGTAATATATTCCCGCATCAAAGTCCTGGGTCTGTTCTTCGATAGCGGGCTCTTTCCCCAAAGTTTTTTGAAATCTTGAAGGGGGTTCAGCAACCCCCAGTTCTACAACCCCCTTGCCTTTATCAATGCTCTGGGGTGCGGAGTAGGCGAACTACTGGTAGGAGGAGCTGATTATGAAGTAGGCTCCTTATGAGCATCTTTGTTCAAAGACTTTCTCCCTAACGATTTGTGTCTCATCTACGAGTAGAAGGTATGGTAGAATCCTTTTGAATGGATGACCCTGTGAGGGCTTTTGTAAGCTCTTACCCAGATTTCTTATTTTACAGTATTAACAATCTTTGAATTGAGTTACGGTCGAATCATAGGCCTTTAGTAGTATTATTTGAGGTTGATTATATTTTTGTATCACAAGTCGGATGTCATTTGGCTGACCCCGGTAAAATACAAAGTGAATAGGAAATTCAAACCAAATCAATTTATGATTATGGTATGAGTGTTACATGGAATGGACTTGAAGAAAAGTCAAAATCCATGTCATTAAAGTTGCACCAATGAATGAATGACAAATTAAAAGTTAAATATGGATTATTAGATATTAGTTGTCATGTATTACTTACTAATTAGTATTTTAAATTCATGAATTGTCAAACTTGTCTCTTTATGGAAAAGGTTACATGAGATACAAGAAAATGGCATTTTAGTCCTATTAAGTTAGCAATCATGATGTAAGTGATGATCACTTAAAAAACACATCACTTGATCGGTCAAACAAAGAAGAAAAATCAACAAAGTAAGATGAAACAAAAGCAAAGTGGTCGGCAATCAACAAAAAGGGGACATGATGGTGATTTTATAAAAGTTGACCATATATATATATATATATATATATATATATATCAATTCAACACTTAGAATATTTTGCACATGAAACAAGAAGCAAAACCGAGAGTAATAGAGCAAAAGAAAAGGTGTTGGTCGACAATTGAAGGGGAGAAGGATAAGTGACTTTTTATCGCATTTCAAGTTTCCAATCCATCTTTCAAGTTGATTCCAAGCCAAGACACCAATCCTAAGCAAGAACTAAGGTGAAATATCATCTTTCTTAACTTTGATGGTAGTTAGATGTGTTAATATGTTGATAGATTGAGTTGTTTATTATGGAATTGTTGGTGGGATTTTGATGTAGATTTATATTTTAGTGAATGGATATGTGATATGGACACTTAGCTGATAAGTTAGAGAGCATGAAGTCATAATTAGGATTTATATGGGAGAAACACTAAGTAGAGATTTAAGTATGATTTAATCAAAATGAGTTGTAGATAACTTAGTTAATGAAATGATTGAAAGAAATATAGCATGAAAAATTAAAAAGAATGACATGTGAGTAATTGGTGTGTGTCATGGCCAATGAAGGGGTGTATGATCCCATTGTATTTCTATCCTTTTACGTTTTAAATTATGCATATTTGATGCCATGAAAGTCTCTAGAAAAGTTAGAATTTGAAAAGAGAAAACATAGAGTTGAAAAAGGAAGACATAGAAGTAACTTGAAAAATCCCGAGCTCATAAAAGGGTCTGGTAAGACCTGACTTGTTCTAACTTATATGGGGTTATTCTACACCTCAAATGCTGCCTAGAAGTCATAGAAAACCATAGGTTTTGGAATGGATCAATTCCGATAAAAATTGCGCAAGTTATGCTCAAAATAATGCTATTAGAGAGTCGGTAAGTGAAATAACTATGTAAATACAATTGTTGTTGCATGGAATGACTTTAGTTGATCATAATTAGGTAAAAGGAGCTTAGATACGAAAGAAAAACCATCGTTGCTCGTTCGATACAAAAAGTTCATCGAAAAGTGCCCATAACAAGGCGTTTTTCCTAGATTTGACATAGCAAACGATAGAATTTTTCGATGAAATTTTACGGGTGACTTAGTTATGGGATAAGGAGATGTTAGAAAATGGAATGAACGCAAAATGAACACCGGTTCTAAATCTTTTTTTTTTGGTCAACAGGTTAATTAAAAAGTTGACCTTTTGTTTTAAACCTCCGGAGACCAAACGAACCATATGGGGATGATCCTAGGAGTCTAAAAGTAAGAATTTTATAAAGAAATCAGAATTAGAGAGTTTCGATTAAGTTAAAATCGAGTTGGGCAAATTATAGCGTAACGGGTTTTCAATAGGTTGATTTATATTTAAAACTTTATTGTTACGTTTTAAGTTATGTAATTGAGTAATGAGAAATTAATGTGTAGGTGACGAGCAGACGAGCGAGGTACAAGAGGCTTGTTGAGACGATCAAGTTGATATTACGTGGATTGAGGCAAGTGTACTTTGCTTACATTATTTCGATTTCCATTTACATTGTAATGTATTTTTGTTCAAAAGTATTACAAAATGACTTTCCAAATTATAAGTTTGAAATTGAGATAAAAGTTGTGTCTCGAATCAAGAAATGAGATTCGAAGACAAGAGTTATTTTCAAAATGTTTAAAAGAAAGTTTAAGTTAAAAACCATGTGTATACCAGAGTATCAAAGCTTTGGCACTACGTGGCGATGTAGAAAATTCAGCTCGTAGTTGTTGAGATTTAGTTACTTGCAATAGGGTACGATGTAGAAAATTTCGTACCTAGTTGTAAGCGATAGTGAGAAGTTGCACTATAATATGTGATGTAAAAAATTTCGCATGTAGTTGCACAGAGTATAGTTCATTAGCACTACAATTGTGATGTAGAAAATTTTTGCATTATAGTTGCCCAGAGTTGAGATCATTTTACTCTACGTCGCGATGTAGAAAATTTCGCACGTAGTGGTGGAGATACCATAGTGGCCTCACGTTGGCATCAGTTGAAAATCGTCACGTGATGCTTATAGTGCCCTAGGTATACACATGGTCTTTTTATAAGAAATGATTTTAAAAATGAAACTTTCAACATCTATATAAGTAAGCACCACTATGGAATAATATTATTCTATGAAAAACTAACCTTTCATTTTGATTGTGTAGCTTGCTTATTTCATCAGGTGTGGTTATGGATAACTTCGTAGCCTAGAGATCGTTATTTAATTTATAGGTGAGTGTTGCCTAAACATATTGTCGAAAGGACTAAATAATTATGTAAATGAATCATGAACATGGAAGCAATTGTATATTTATGTTTTGGGATATGTATATAATCGAAACACTTACACATGATATATATATCTATCATATATATGTTAACACATATGTGTTTCATGGAATTCATTTTGAAAATGCATGTTGTGAAAATTACATGTTTATGGAATATAAGAAGTTGGGAGGTGATCAAAGATAGTTGAAGTGTTTTTATGTAGGTCAAATTTTGGAAATGTTCAATTTATAGTCGTTATGCTGTCAAAATTTTTATAAAAATTGTTTTGAGGAAATGCGAAAACTTTACACCAACCCAACCATTTAAAAAAAAAATCAAAATTTTAAGTTAAACGAGTAAACCGGCTAAGAAAGTTAGGGATTTGCTTCTCGGGTTTCTTCAATTCGATGAATCGGGTTCAGGAAGTCCGTTAAAGTGCCAAGCAGAATCCTCCAGACAAGAGCCTAGAAAAGGTCTGGTTTGGGTCCTGTCAAGTTGGTATCAGAGCCCGATTTTTGTAAAGTTAAGATAAAGTTTTAAAGAAAAGAATTGAGCTATCTTATGCACTGAGTTTTAAAGAAAAGAATTGAGCTATCTTATGCACTGAGTTTTAAAGAAAGTTTGATGCAATTTTATGCATTAAGTTAAATTTATTATGCATAAGGAGTGAAATAGTTATATGCATTCATGTTTTTCAAGATTATATGAGTTATGCTGTTATTGATTACATAAGTTAAAGCATAAGCTATATGACTTGAGTTTGAGCATTGCATGGAATTGTACATCAATATGTATAAAGTCATTATATGCATGAGACATGAGCTAGCTTATGCAGTTATATATGAGATATAGAGATTAAAGTTGACAATTGCATGAGTATAGAGTTATTTCATGCATTATAAACGTTCTAACTTGAATTTATGATCATTTAAAACTATAGAGATGCAGCGTAGAGATTGCCCCAGAACAAGAAAGGCAGCTACACAGGTACCTACCCCTAAAGAGGAACATGTTGACGAGTTAGTCAATGTGTCGGCTAGTTCTTCACATCCAAAGCCTTCCTAGTCTGAGAGACCAGAACAGGCACAAGCACAGGTGAATATAGAGCAGATGGCAGAAAGGATGGCACAGGTTTTTGCTGTGGCACTCCATCCACCGCCGCCACCATAGCAACCCCATGAAATAGGGGTATCCATTGAGCGCGCTCGAAAATTAGGTGTGAAACATTATGATGCCACAGGTGATCCAGAGCGTGCATTATCTTGGCTGGAAAGGAATTGTAAGCCCTCACCCAGATTTATTATTTTGCAGTATTAGAAATCTTCGAATTGAGTTACGGTCAAATCATAGCCTCCAGTAGTATTATTTGACGTTGATTATATTTTCGTATTGCAAATCGGATGTCGTTTGGCTGACCCCGGTAAAATACAAAGTGAATAGGAAATTCAAACCAAATCAATTTATGATTTTGGTATGAGTTTTACATGGAATGGATTTGAAGAAAAGTCAAAATTCATGTCATTAAAGTTGCACCAATGAATGAATGGTAAATTAAAAGTTAAATATGGATTATTAGATATTAGTTGTCATGCATTACTTATTAATTAGTATTTTAAATTCATGAATTGTCAAACTTGTCCCTTTATGGAAAAAGTTACATGGGATACAAGAAAAGAGCATTTTAGCCCTATTAAGTTAGCAATCATGATATAAGTGATGATCACTTAAAAAACACATCACTTGATCGGTCAAACAAAGAAGAAAAATCAACATAGTAAGATGAAACAAAAGAAAAGTGGTCGACAATCAATAAAAAGGGGACATGATGGTGATTTTATAAAAGTTGACCATATATATATCTATTCAACACTTAGAATATTTTGCACATGAAGCAAGAAGCAAAATCGAGAGTAATAGAGCAAAAGAAAAGGTGTTGGTCGGCAATTGAAGGGGAGAAGGATAAGTGACTTTTTATCCCATTTCAAGTTTCCAATCCATCTTTTAAGTTGATTCTAAGCCAAGACACCAATCCTAAGTAAGAACTAAGGTGAAATATCATCTTTCTTAACTTTGATGGTAGTTAGATGTGTTAATATGTTGATGGATTGAGTTGTTTATTATGGAATTGTTGGTGGGATTTTGATGTAGATTTATATTTTAGTGATGGATATGTGATATGGACACTTAGCTAATAAGTTAGAGATCATGAAGTCATAGTTAGGATTTATATGGGAGAAACACTAAGTAGAGATTTAAGTATGATTTAATCAAAATGAGTTGTAGAGAACTTAGTTGATGAAATGATTAAAAGAAATATAGCATGAAAAATTGAAAAGAATGACATGTGAGTAATTGGTGTGTGTCATAGCCAATGAAGGGGTGTATGATCCCATTGTATTTCCATCCTCTTAAGCTTTAAATTATGCATATTTGATGCCACGAAAGTCTCTAGAAAAGTTAGAATTTGAAAAGGGAAAACATAAAGTTGAAAAAAGAAGACATAGAAGTAACTTGAAAAATCCCGAGCTCATAAAAGGGTCTGGTAAGACCTGACTTGTTCTAACTTATATGTGGTTGTTCTACACCTCAAATGATGTCTAGGAGTCATAGAAAACCATATATGCTAGTTCAGAGAAGCAAGCTCCCAGATCACGCGTCTCATGATCTCAGCAACGTCAAGCTCGCCCAACAGTCACCAAATGTTGAGGTCGTCTAGCAGTTACCAGTTCATATGTTACTAAGAAGCTGAGATCGTCAACCGCCCTCAGTAGCTCCAGCTCGCCCAGAATAATGCTTGATCTCGTTTATGATGTGTCATGCAAGGAAAGTGTTTCAGACTAATTACAGCATAATTTCAGGAAATCCTACCTAACCAGCATGGGTTTAGCGTCTAAATCCATGCTTTGACAGAGTTGACCTGAGAGATGTTTGGTGCATTAAATGTAATCATCATACTATTTTAACTTATTACATGCTACTGTAGCACCTCACTCTCTATAAATAAGGGAGAATTTTTAGTGTAAAATTAAGAGAGAAACACCGAGTGAAAACTTGTCGTTACTCTGTCCAGATAGTGAGAGAAAAACAGTGGATGTAGGCACAAATTAGCCGAACCACTCTAAAAACTTTGTTGTCTTTATTCTTCCATTGCTTTCTTCTTCATCCTATATTTGTTTCTTGTATTGTTATGACCATATTGCAGCATTGGGCTTAGAAGAATCTCGTTGACTGAAATCGAACGTCAACATTTTGGTGCCAGAAGGAGGGCCTAACTGTAATCTTTCATTAATCATAACCATGGCAAAGGGTAGAACAACTAGAAGTTCTGGTGCGATGGCTGATAGAACTGAGGGTGTGAATCACCAGCGAGGTGCTATGCCAGCTAACCTAGGTGCAAACACCTCGAATGCTCCTGCAGAAAGGATTGCTCCAGAAGGAGATGTTGTATAGGTATTGTAGCAGCACCAGGAGAGGTTAGAGAATACAATGGCGCAGATAGCAGATGCTATAAGGGTGCTGACGCAAGTGCAGGTTCAAGTCCCTCAGAGACCAATTGAGATCCTAGTGATGAAAGGGAGAGCTACAAGGGAGGTGCCAATGTTGGAGGGATCAAACCAGTCCTCAAATGTGCGATCTGGAGCTCGAACCTAACGAGCTCGTGGAGATGAAAACGTCACTCAATTTTCAGGATTGAGAGTGAGGGTATGTCATGATGGGCATCGATAGGTCGAAATGAGCCATGAACATGCACGAGCCTCAGCTCGGATAAATGAGAATGAGCGCCCACGCCGTCATGGGGGCTCACGCAGAGATGATAAGTCAAATAGGTAGGACCAAAGACATGAGCCCAGCCACCACTCTCTTGAGTTCTAGCGCAGAAGAAGACCTAATGTACCAAACCAATATCCCTTGAACAGGGAGAGTAGGCGAGGCAGGTAATCCCCCGCCAGGCAATCAAAGGTATAGAATTTAGTAATTGAGCAACTCGTCCAAGGGATCCAACAGTTAGAGGCGAGACCAGAGACCCAAGAGTAGGTAAATCCCAGAGGAGAAAGAACTCCATTTTTTTTTCTGGAGGTTGAAGGAGAGCCTCTACCCCTTAGGTTTAAGATCCCCAACATTCGTCAGTACAACGGGGATTCTGACCCTTACGACCACTTGGACGCCTTCAACGTTCAAATGGATTTACAAATGACTAGCCAGCTCGTTAAATACCACTTCTTCCTAGTGACGCTCGATGAAGTACGACGAACGTGGCTCAGAAACCTCCCACCTCGCAGCATAGATAGCTGGGAGGAGTGCCAATAGAAGTTCGTAAATCAGTATAAGGCACTAAAGAAACAACTCGTGCCTTATTGTCAGCTTGCTATAATATTCCAACGTTCTGGAGAGTCGTTGAAGAACTACATCGGCAGGTTTAGGCGCGAGGTGAACAACGTGGAGAGCCCTACGAACGAGGGGATCTTAACAGCTATCTCGGCAGGACTCAGGAAAGATGAAAAACTGTATGAGAGCATTTACAAATCCCAGTGAATGACCTAGGGGAATTTTATGAGCGAGCTTTAAAAAAGATTAGATGGGAAGAAGCTTTTGGCTCTAAGGAGCAGTGGAACTAGAAAAATGAGGCTAACAGCTCCAAGTAGAATAGAAAGAGGAGCGATATGGGAAATAATAACGAGGAGCGGAGAAATAGTCACCAGGTAGCCAAGAAAGCCAGAAGCGGACCTAGGCTAAGAGCTAACCAAAGGAGTGGGCAACCTCCCCGCTCAGGTCAGTACGAGAGCTACGTTGTCCTATTCGACTCTAAAGACATGATCTTTGCCACAGAAAAGAATAGAGAGAATTTTGACAAGCTTGCTCCAACAAACACCCCCAACAGGTTCAAAAACAAGAACAGGTATTGTGCTTATCATAACAAGGCAGGGTACAACACCTCAGATTGTTAGGCTCTAAAAGATGTCATCGAAGAAATGATTAGAAATGGCCACCTTAAAGATTATGTGGTGCAGCCTGCAGGTCAGCGGTCTCAAAACCAGTGTCCTCAACAGTGG
Source organism: Dimocarpus longan (assembly GCA_022984855.1). Lineage (NCBI taxonomy): Eukaryota > Viridiplantae > Streptophyta > Magnoliopsida > Sapindales > Sapindaceae > Dimocarpus > Dimocarpus longan. The sequence goes on along the minus strand of CM041015.1, from coordinate 14,556,777 downwards.
TCAACATCGCGACCAAGAACAGGCACCTTCAGTAAGGACAATCTTTACTATCCATAGAGGACCCCATATAATAGGTACATCAAACAGGTCACATGTACGCTACGTGCGCGAAGCTAATCATGTGCCGCTTGCAAGACGGAGAGAATTAGAAGGACCTGCCAAGAAAGCGAAGATGACCTAAGAAGAAATTGTCTTTACTAAAGACGATGCCATGGGCGTTCATTAGCCCCATAATGACGCCCTGGTGATATGAGCTCGTGTCAAGAATGTAGAAGTTAGGAGAATAATGATTGACACTGGGAGCTCAGTTAGTGTGATGTACAAAGGTTGCTATAACCAGATGAGGATTGGAGATGAGCAACTTAAGCCTTCCCCTGAGCCTCTATATGGCTTTACTGAAGATGTAGTCACCTCCATAGGCCAGATCAGATTACATTTAACCCTTGGGGACTCGGAACGCCAATAAACTATGCTTGTAGACTTCCTAATTATCAACTCCCACTCTGCCTACAATGTGGTATTAGGAAGGCCAGCTATGAATGATCTTGATATGATCACCTCCACCAGGAGCCTTATAGTGAAATTCCCAACACCCAAGGGAATAGGGTGTGTGCGAGGTGAGCAGCACGTAGCCCACCAATGTTACAAGGATGCAGTAAATATGGGAACCAAAGGGAAAAAGGTGAACGTGGTATCGGGAGGCGAACCACATGTTATGATGGAAAAGGGGGTGAGCCATGACCTCGATCCTCGCGAGGTGGACTCAAACAGGGCAATCGGTCCAGTAGAAGAGTTAGAGGACATGCAAGTCAGTGAGGCAGATCCTGAAAGATGCCTCAAGCTGGGAAAGAATCTGCAACAGAAATGAAGGCCCAGCTCGCTGATTTCCTTAAGACGAACTTAGAAGTCTTTGCTTGGAATCACGAGGATATGGTGGGGATAAACCCCGAAGTGATATCGCATAAACTAAACATTGCCCTCGACCATAAGCCAGTTTGCTAGAAGAGGTGGCCTATGACTCGTGAACAATATGATACCTTGAGGGATGAAGTAGAGAAGCTTCTAGCTAACAACTTCATCAGAATAGCCCACTACCTATCTTGGGTCACCAACCCTTTGCTTGTGAAGAAGAAGAATGGGAAGTGGAGAACCTGTATGGACTTCACCGACCTTAACAAAGCTTACCCTAATAACAGTTTCCCTCCACCCAGAATCGACCAGCTCGTCATGAGCTCCTCAGCTTCATGGACGCGTACTCAGGCTACAATCAAATTCCCATACATCCTGAAGACGAGGAGCACACCTTATTCGTCATCGACCGTGGATTATACAGTTAAAATGTAATGCCCTTCGGACTCAAAAATGCAGGGGTAACTTACAAAAGCTGGTGAACATGATGTTCGAGGACTTGATAAGGAAGACCATAGAGGTCTACGTTGACGACATGCTAGTGAAGTTAGGGCAAGCCATTGATCACGTACGCGACCTGGAGAGGACATTTCAAGTGTTGAGGAAGTATCAGATGAAGCTCAACCCTCTCAAGTGCGCCCTTAGGGTGGCTTCAGGAAAATTCCTAGGAGTTATGGTGAATAATAGGGTGATTGAGGCCAACCCTGAGAAGATAAGGGCTCTGATGGACATAAGGTCACCAATACAAATAAAACAGGTGCGAAGTCTTAACGATCAGGTCGCTACACTTAACAGGTTCATTTCTAAGGCCCTTGATAAATATGTTCCCTTCCTTGATGTGTTGAAAAGGGCGAAGAATTTTGAATGGATTGAGGAGTGTGAAGTGGCGTTCCAGCAGTTGAAAGAATATATGGGACGAGCTCCGCTCCTCTCAAAGCCAAAGGAAGGGGAGAACTTGATGATTTACTCTGGGGTATCTCAGCACTCGCTAAGCGCAACTTTAGTCCGAGAAGATGACAGGACACAACTCTTAATTTATTACATTAGCAAGAAGTTGGTTGATGCTGAGACAAGATACACCTTAATGGAGAAGCTCACCTATTGCCTAGTGGTAGCGTCAAGGAAGATAGAAATTCTGACCAAGTATCTGCTCAAGCAAATCCTCCAAAAGCTAGAGACTTCAGGCCGCCTCCTCAAGTGGGCCATTGAGCTGGCCCAATTTGACATAGAATTCAAGCCAAGGTTAGTAACTAAGGGGCAAACGTTAGCTGACTTCATAGCACTGGACCTGTCGAAGAGGAAGAAGCTGGGACTTCAGAAGGGCCCTATTAGGAATTATATGTTGATGGGTCTTCCAGCGAGCAAAGGGCATGAGCTAAAGTATTGTTGATTAGCCTAGAAGGGCACAAAATCCTCTGCGAGCTCAAGTTCGGTTTTCGGGCTACCAATAATGAGGCTGAATATGAGGCTCTATTGGCAGGACTTTGCTTGGCAAAAGAAATAAGAGCTAAATGGCTTAGGATTTTTAGCAACTTCTAACTTGTTGTTTGCTAAGTATAAGGAGAGTATCAGACGAAAGAGGCTAAGATGACTATCTATCTACAAAAGGTTCAAGAGTTATTGGGAACTTTTGAGAAGTATGTGGTGAATCAGATTCCGTGAGATCAAAATTCCCATGCAAATGCCTTAGCTCGCCTAGCAATGTCCCAAGACACAGAACTCTCATGAGCCATGCAAGTATAATTCCTTCCAAAACCAAGTACGGAACCAGCAGATGAAGTAATGGCTATGATTATGGTGGATGACTCCTGGATGAGTTCCTTGATCAATTATCTATAAGATGGGAAGCTATCAGATGATAAGTTGGAGGCACATCGCTTGCGAACTTGAGCTACAAGATACTACATTTACGACGATATGCACTATAAAAAAGGCTTCTCAGCCTCGCTACTAAGGTGCATAGATGAGCCCGATTGCTCCAAAGTCCTAATGGATATTCATACAAGTCATTGTGAGAATCATGTCGGAGGGCTCTCCTTAGCCCAAAAGGCCTTAAGCCAGGGGTATTATTGACCAGCTATGAAGCAGGATGCCATCAACTTAGTCAAGAGGTGTGACAGTTGCCAAAGATTTTCCAAAGTCCCACAAGCTCCACCTGCCTATCTGCAACAAATGGTCAGTCCATGGCCATTTGCGATCTGAGGCATGGACTTAATAGGGCCTTTCCCAACATGCCAATAAAGGTGCAAGTATGCCATCATCACAGTAGATTATTTTACCAAATAGGCTGAGGCTAAGGAACTTGCCAAGATCTCCACTGCAAAGGTAGAAAATTTTTTCTGGAATAACATTATTTGTAGGTTTGGAGTTTCTCAGTAGCTCGTGACCGACAATGACACTCAATTCAGCAGTGAACAGTTCATTAGATTTTGCCATAACCTCGGCATGGTAAAAAGCTTTTCAGTAGTAGACCATCCTCAGGCAAATTGCCAGGTTGAAGCGATCAACAAAATTATCAAACAGACTTTGAAGACAAGACTGGAAGCTAAGGAAAGAAGCATGAGTGGACGAGCTACCGAAGGTGTTGTGGGCTTATAGAACTATAGCTCACAGCACCACGGGAGAGACTCCTTTCTCGATGGTCTACAGGTCGAGGCAATGATACCAGCTAAACTAGAGGTAACCAGTGTGCGAAGAATGAGCTTCAACCCGACAGAGAATGATCAGCTCCTCGCTACAAACCTAGATCTGCTTGACGAGGCGATAGAAGTAGCCTACATGAGAATTGCCATCTACCAGCAGAAGGTGGCAAGATATTATAACAAGAAGGTCCGAGTTCGGAGCTACAAGCTTTGTGATCTTGTACTTCACATCATTCAAGCTGGAGCTCGTAAGGTAAGTGACGGGACACTGGGCCCGAATTGGGAAGGACCTTATATCATAAAAGAAGATTTGAAGAATTGAGCATATCACCTGACAAACATGAGTGGAGCAACAATGCTGCGAGCTTGGAATGCAAAACACTTGCGGCCTTATTTCCAATAGTTTATTGCTCACTCACTTTATTTTTGTAAATCCTGTTTGTTTATGAATTAATAAAAGCTCCATATTCTTCATGAATCTTACTTATGATTACATGCAATAGAAAACGAACTCATAGCCTTATTTAACTCGAATAATGGGAGCTGCAAAATTGGGAATCTTACCTCTTTTTAAGCCACAGGGGTAAGATGCTTAATATCAGCTTCCCAGCTGACCCCACACCTACCCTGCGGCCTAAAGAGAATCAACACCCATGAAGCTCCTACCAAAGGTTGATAGGCCACGTGAGCTCAAATCGTCAACCTTTGTTGATAGGCCGCCCAAGCTCAAATCGTCCACCTTCGTTGATAGGTCGCGCGAGCTCAAATCGTCAACATTCATTGATAGGCCGCGCGGGCTCAAATCGTCAACCTTTCGTTGATAGACTGTGCGGGCTTAAATCGTCAACCTTTGTTGATAGGCCGCGTGGGCTCATATCTTCAAACTTCATTGATAGGCCGCACGAGCTCATATCTTCAACGATAAATGATCCAGTTAGTCATATGGGCAAGATAAAGGCCTTATCTAGAATTTCAAGTAAGAACTCATTTATATATGTGGCTCACTCTGTGCATTCAAATTCAATTTCTTGAGTTTATTTATAATCTAGTTCATTTTACGAGCTTCAGCTTATTGAGCAAATTTATACAATATTCTGCTAGGGCTATGAGTTTTGGTTTGCTAAAGCAATATAAGTCATATTCAATTCTAGAAATTTATATGATGAATTGCGAGCTCAAGAAACATTGTAATGTATGAGCTACCAAACTCCTACCAATATATCAAGTGAGGCATCCATTTTGTCAGCTTATAAGGACGCACAGATAGACAAAATTAAAATTTATCAAAGCAAATATTAAAAGATCTCCGAGGTCAGTATCCATACAAACCAGAAAATAACCTCATAAGCGAGATAAATCGATATGAAGAAAACAAATTGTTCAAGTACAAAATGAAATAAAAGAAAGCGAAGCTCATGATGTGTCTGCGAGGTCAGAAGCTCAGGTGATAGGGTCCTGTGGAGCCAATCCAGAAGGCCTTTGATCATCTACGCCCCCAGCAGGCTGGTTTGTCATACTCTCTTTAGGCAAAGTCTCCTAGACTTGGTCCTGCACCTCACTCTGGGTCCTTCATGCTTCCTCTATGAAGAACTGGACTTCATTAACTCCCCCTTCACTAAGAATTGAGAAGTCCAGGTTGGGGTATGACTTCTACAGGGTATATAAAAACCCTGATTCGGTCTTAACCCTCGCCTCCTGAGCACGAGCTTTTGCCAAGGTAAGGTCTTCCTTCAGCTTTGCGATCTATTCCTCTCTCAGCTCATTCTCCTTTAAAGCCACCTTCAAGTCTTTCTCTCGCTCCTTCAGATTAGTTATGTTGTTATTGAGCTGGGAGTATAGCTTGGAAGTCATCGACTCATAGAGGCTCTTTTTTTTTTCACCAAGACGACCTCGACCTCGTGCCTAGCTACCTCAACAACGTCCAGCTTGGACTAAAGAGTTGCAGCTACCTTCTTAGCCTTATTAGCTATCTCTTGGGTCTTGCCTTTAGCCTCCTTAGCCTTCTCAAGCTCGCTCAACCAGGAGAGCCGCTCGTCCTCATGCTTCTTAGTTGCCTCCTTGAACTTCTTGTTGAGAGCCTTAAGCTTACTGTATTACTCCTCGAGGATGGGCTCTTCGTCCAGGGCTTTTGTGAGTCCCATTATGGCCTGTAGAATCCGAGAAATGATGAACGATGAGAAACGTAAAAAAACTAACAAGTATACAAGGAAGAAAAATGGCCTTACCCTGATGGACTGGCGTAGTGACCAAGTAAGTATATGTGAGCTAGATAATTCTTCTTCCTCAAGTTTCTTGGCTAAGGAACCTATAACGAAGGGGGCCTGCTCACATGCAAGGTCAAGGTAGAATCCCCTAGGAAAAACCATAGGAGGAAGCTCATCGGTGACTTAGGGTGCTGCCTTCTGACTCGGAGCTGCAACCTGCTTCCCTTGTCCTTCTGTATCTTCTAGGCAGGGGGAAGCTTGCTTGGAGCTTCAGGGCCTTTTCTCTTTACCCCCAAGCTGGCAGCGATACTTTTACCTTTCATCGCAGCAACTGCTTTTGGATCTTGGGAGATTTGTCGCTAAGGAGCAGAAATTATAGCCTGTGAAGTCCCAGAAGGGTCAACCATTGAATAATCCTCTAGGATAATCGGAGCAGGGGATTCGGTAGTGCTGAGGTCCTGCGAGACCTCCTTCATTACATCTACAAATGAGCCAGGAGCAGTGAAAGCAGTAGCAATCGAGCTTTTAGGCTAGCAAGATTTTCTTTTTGGAGGAGTCAACAAGCTTAAATTACTTGTCATCTCTACGGCCTCCGTTGAAATAATCTTGACCTCGATGCCACTGGAAGAGGACAATCCCAACGAGCTAGAGCTCTCACTTATGTCTCCTATTTCAAAGGCAGATTCGATGTCATTGTAGCCATGAGTGCCTATATGCTTTTTCTTGATGAGTTTGTCCTCGCAAGAAGGGGCGAGCTCGTAGGTACAAAGAAGTTCGTCTGTTAGCTTGATGTCATCTTCCTTCGATTTTCGCACCAAAAGGATTTCAAAATCTATGACCTAGCCCTGGTTCAGCTCGATTTTCCAGGCCTTTAGGTCAAAAAAATAAATAAATAAAAAATCTCAATTAATGAAGAGACCAACAGTCAGTAATTAAGAAGATCCATGATATGGTCCGAAAAACCTTTACCTAGCTCGGCTCAAAAGGTGAAATTGTTAAGACTAAACAAAGAAGTGTAGGAAATATAAAACCAATGTGTCTTTTATTCGCCCACATTGGACTTCTCCTTTGCTTGATCTCGAGGCAAAATACTCTTGTACGTGGTATGATGGGCTGAGGTGTAATACCTCCCGTCTCGTGGTTGTCCAGTGCTAGTGCTTTTGAAGGTCAGCAGGTATTTTATTAATTTGGGGGAAGGGTAAGGAAGATTATTTTTTCTAAAAATAATAGTGTTGTGCAAATTTTAGTACTCGTAAGTGCACGAATCTATTGTAAAATAGATTATGTAAGTACGATGTCGATCCACAGAGATTGAGAAAATATTAATCTAAATCCAAATTAAATTTAATTCTAATCTAGTTAACAATGCTTGAAAATTGAAAATTAATTAAAACTAAAGCAAATAAAATTCTAAATTAACAAAACTAGATTAAATTGCAATATTCAAACAATAGACAAGAAATCTGAGGTTCAGAATCCACCATTATCAACTTATAATATTTTATTATTAAAAATATTATTATCAAAAATTAAAGAAATAACTTAGAAATCAATTTGTTGTTTTCTCAGGATTTGTCAGTTAAGCTTTAAAAATAAATCTTATGTAAATTCATACTTCAATACTTGAAATTTATAAGATCTAAGTATTATATATATCCGATATTGAAGAACACATAATCAAAAATCTTATATTTGAGCCTTTCAATTCAAAGTCAAATTAATAAAATAATTTTGTAACAACCAAAAATACTTGATATTAAAAGTGAAATAATTTTTATTTTATCAATTGATAAAAGTAAGAATTATTAAATATTAAAAACAAAATTGATAATAATATTCAAATAGTAAAATCATTACAAAGTTAATAACGGTTTCATCCTACACCTTAGTAAAGAAAATTAAACAAACATGGTGATAATAAGTACAAAAAGAGAATTAAAATCCAGCATCTTGTCGAAACTGTTGATATAAGTTTGGTCTAAGTTCACGTCTAAATCTGCTCCAAATCTCAGTTCAACGCAATCTTGCCAGCTTGCTCCTCTTTTGATTTGTCTTCTTCTCAACCAAGGCTGCTCTCTTGTCTCCTTATATTTTCTGTCTCCAAGCTCTCTTTTATACTACTACCACTAGTCTCAATTTTGTAAATTAAAAACTGCCTCAATATTATTTAATTAAGACATTGCTTTTGTCTTTCCATAAAACTACATAGTGAGCCTTGATTTTTTTATCTCAAAATCTGTTACTTCTTTTCTTGATTTCCTTTTTCCTTCATTGATTTATTTCCTTATCTCAACTAATTTCCTAATTATTTGACAAATAATTTTAGGCAAGAATTGAATCCTTGATTGACTTGAATTTTGACTTGACCAAAATTGTAATTTTTCCTCATTCGACACGCAAATCTTCTTTTATTCCTGTTTCACCAAAACACAACTAATTAAAATAAATTCAACAGAAAATTGGACTAATAAATCTATATTTTAAGGGTAATAAATATATGTAAATTATGTTTATCAAATACCCCCAAACCTAGATTTTGCTGGTCCTCAAGCAAAACCTAAAAATTTTAAAACAACCTAAGCTAAAAACACAGAAAATAAAAACACAATCCATTTTCGTAGGTAAACACGATGACATTTAGCGTATGCCACAAGCCTTTAAACCTCTAGGTGTCCCCAGTAGAAGGAGTTAAGTCTCATGAAGGTTTACCAGCAACGATACCCATAAACATTAAAAGATTCAACTCATAACTCATCAACCTCTCACTAAATGCAAATTAACAAAAATCTCATTCATGTATGATCTTGTATCACGACTAAAGATGAGTCACTAATAATCTAAAACACAATTATCAACAATCTCACACCACTCTCATAGCAATTTTATTTCAAAACACCACATTCACATATCATGGACTTATTTCGCCTCGACTCTAATCCTCACAAAATATCTCTCATAGCACTAAAGAATCCTAAGGCAAGCACTTATGCAATCATATGTGACAAAGGTTATGTAAAGGCATAGCAAGTGTCATTTACATCACATATGAATATAGACGTTAAAATGAACTACACTTTTAAGTGGAGATCTCATGATTGGAATTAAATACTAAGAACGTAGATAGAACGTGATGACATACTTCAACTCTCAAATTGTACTTCCTCTTGAAGATCAATAGGCTTTATTAGAGATTGTATTTGGGTTATGGTTAATTGATATGTAGAAAATTTTAAGGTACAGGTTCAACAAAAAAAAAAAAAAACTTAGGATCATATCAAAGTACTTCATTTATTCTCTTTAATTCATCACAACTTCTCTCCTCTCCTTTATTTCTTATCACAAAACTTTTCAATTCAATACTTTCTTCTTCCATTTACTTCCACCTCCTTTTGTACATCTAGGCATTATAAAACTTGTGCTTCTCACATTTTTTTTTTCTTTCTTTTTTTTTTCATTCTCATGTTTTTTTTTTTCTATTTTCACCTTTTTTTTTCACAATGCTATTTACAAACACACTTCTTTTAATGCATATGCCTATATATATATATCATATAAATCTTAACACTTCAATTCCCTTCCCTTCTTTCACCACATAGCATGATCCCAAGTTTTATCAGGTATAGCCAAATTTAAAGGCTCAATAGGGTCATTTAATAAGGATAAACAAAGAAAAAAGTTTAAAGTGTTTGGCTTCAAAAGGTTTATGATGTATCTCAATTCAAGGAAAGAAAGTAGGTTTTTATGGAGTAAAAATTAGCTATATCACTTCTAAGAAGTCGATCCAATTTTCAAATCAAAGCAACTCATGTTATCTACAATGATGACTTGTTCTTTAGTATTCAATACAAAACCTATAGAGATCATCTATTAAGAACAAAGTGAAAAGTGTTTAAGAGTAGAAACAAATAAATCCCTTAAAAAGAAACACTTAAAAAGCTCAAATCCTCACTAAGGGTAGTCTCCACTAATAGTCCACAATTCATGTAAACATGATATTCATCCACTCAATTAACTAAGATCATGACATTTAAAAGTCTCAAATCATGCAAAGATGTTCATGGCTATTCCCTAATAAAGAGATCCAACTAAAAACATATATTAAGACTCCATTAACAAACACAAAGTAATTAGTCAACTTATTAAGGCAGAATTCAAAATCAAGAAAAAAAATTTAATGGAAAAAAGATTATTATTTTTTTTATTAAAACATTTTACACCACCCCCAAACCTATTTTAGACATTGTCCTTAATGTTTCTTTATCTATTATCCAAAAATGTTCAAACTAATATCCAAATATGTAAGGAAATAAAAAAAAAAAATAGTATAAAATAGTAAGGAAGAGATCACACCTTGTTGGCTCCATTATGTAATCTAACACAATAATGTAAATCAAGAATTCAAGTTAGCATACATTAATAATTAAAAAAAAAAAATTAAAAAAAAAAACTAAAACGAAAACGAAAACTAACATGAATCACACAAACGAAAACCAAATGCTAAGAAAAATAAAATAAAAATCAAATAACAAAAACCCTATAAAAAATTAAAAATAAACAAAAGAAATAAAAGTAAGCCTAGATTTAAAAGAAGGTCAATCCTAATAAATAGGATCTTTCAACAATGTTTCCTCTACTTTTGAACTTCTTAACTTCAAGAAAGGTTTCAATCTTTGACCATTGACTTTAAACACATCACCATTTTTAGGATTCTCAATTTCAATAGCACCATGAGGAAAAACAGTGCGGATAATGAAAGGACCTGACCATTTAGAATGCAACTTGCTAGGAAATAGATGCAAACGAGAATTATATAACAAGACTTTTTGACCAAGTAAAAAGGATTTTCTTAGAATATTCCTATCATGAAAAACTTTCATTCGATCCTTGTAATGTTTAGCACAATCGTAAGCATCATTCCGTATTTCTTCAAACTCATTAAGTTGTAGCCTCCTGCGATTACCTGCATTATCAAGATCAATATTCAATTTTTTAATGGCCCAATAAGCTCTATGTTCCAACTCCATAGGTGAATGACATGCCTTACCATAAACAAGTCGTTAAGGAGACATTTCAATAGGGGTTTTGAAAGCAGTACGGTAAGCCCACAATGCATCACAAAGTTTCAAAGACCAATATTTTCTAGTTGGGTTAACTGTTTTTTCAAGAATATTTTTAATCTCCCTATTAGAAATCTCAACTTGTCCACTTGTTTGTGGATGATACGGTGTTGCAACTTTATGTGTAATACCATATTTTTTTATTAATTGCTCAAAAGGCCTATTACAAAAGTATGTTCCCCCATCACTAATGATTACACAAGGTGTACCAAAACGAGAAAATATATTTTCTTTCAAAAATTTAACCACCACCTTGTGATCATTAGTTTTACAAGAAATTGCTTCCACCTATTTAGAAACATATTCCACAGTAACAAGAATATAAAAATTGCCAAAAGAATTAAGAAATGGACCCATAAATCAATACCTCAAACATCAAACAATTCAACAATAAGAATAGGATGTAAAGGCATCATATTTCTACGAGTTATACTTCCTAATTTTTGGCACCTCTCGTAGGAACTACAGTACGCATGAGTATCTTTAAACAAATCTAGCCAATAAAACCATATTATAAAATTTTTGCAGCGGTTTTCTTGGAACTAAAATGGCATCCACAAGTATGATCATGACAAAAAGAAATAACATTTAATTGTTCACTCTCAGGCACACATCTCCTAATGATTTGGTCAGGACAATACTTAAACAAATATGGATCATCCTAAAAATAATGCTTAACCTTGGCTAAAAATTTCACACGATCTTGTTTAGTCCAATGTGTAATCATTTGACCAATAACAAGATAGTTAACTATGTTAGCATACCATGGAAACTTGGACACAAGCATGAGTTACTCATCAGGAAATGACTCTCTAATAGGCACACACTCATCTATAGACTCGACTACTAGTCTTGACAAGTGGTCAGCGACAATATTATCTAACCCTTTCTTATCCCTAATCCCAAGATCAAATTCCTATAACAACAAGATCCATCTAATTAAACAATATTTAGCATCTTTCTTAGACAAAAGATATTTCAATGCAGCATGATCTGAATAGACAATTACCTTAGATCCAACCAAATAAGACCTAAATTTTTCTAATGCAAAAACTACTGCTAACAGCTCTTTTTCTGTGGTGGAATAATTGAGTTGTGCATCATTAAGAGTCTTACTAGCATAATAGATCACATGAGGTAGTCTATCAATGCGTTGTCCTAAAACAGCCCCTATGGCATAATCAAAGGCATCACACATAATCTCAAAAGGAACACTCCAATCTGGTGGCCTAATAATAGGTGCAGTTGTCAAAAAGGTCTTAAACTTCTCAAAAGCTCTCAAATAGTCATCATCAAAGTTGAAATGGGTCTCTTTAGCAAGTAAGTTACACAAAGGCCTAGAAATCTTACTAAAATCCTTTATGAACCTACGATAGAAACCTGCATGACCTAAAAATGACCTAACCTCATTAACTATTCTAGGAGGTGGAAGACTAGAAATCAAGTTTACTTTAGCTTTATCTACCTCAATACCACTATTAGAAATAACATGGCCAAGAACTATCCCTTTCCTAACCATAAAGTGACACTTTTCTCAATTAAGCACTAAGTTCTTTTCCTTACATCTAACTAACACTAAGGTCAAGTGGTGTAGACACTCATCAAAACTAGATCCAAAAACTGAAAAATCATCCATGAACGCCTCTAGGAACCGCTCTACCATGTCAGAGAAAATACTCATCATACACCTTTGAAAAGTAGCAGGAGCATTGCACAACCCAAATGGCATACGACGGTAGGCAAAAGTGCCAAAAGGACAAGTAAAAGTTGTTTTCTCTTGATCCTCAGGGGCTATAGGAATTTGGTTATAACTGGAATAACCATCTAGGAAACAATAAAATGCATGACCAGCTAACATTTCTAGCATTTGATCAATAAAAGGAATAGGAAAATGGTCTTTCCTAGTGGCGGCATTAAGCTTGCGGTAGTCAATACAAACATGCCACCCGGTTTGCATTCGGGTAGGAACTAATTCATCATGATCATTCTTAACTACCGTGATGCCAGACTTCTTAGGTACTACCTGCACAGGACTTACCCATGAACTATCAGAGATAGGATAAATAACACCTGCATTTAAGAGTTTAATGGCTTCAGCTCTCACAACCTCTTTCATGTTAGGGTTTAATCTTCTTTGAGGCTCACGAGTGGGTTTAATATTATCTTCTAAATGAATTTTATGTATGCACATAGATGGACTAATACCTTAATATCTGCAATTGTCCAACCTATTGCTTCTCTATGCTCTCTAAGTACACTAATCAACTTATCCTCATGTTCTTTTTCTAAATCAGATGCAATGATAACAGGCAAAGTCTCAGAATGTCCTAAAAACACATACTTTAATGACTCAGGAAGAGGTTTCAATTCTAACTTAGGTGGTTTCTCCACAGATGGAAAAGGTACAGACTCAGAAGGTGGAAGAGGTTCTATTTTGGCTTTCCATTTGGTAGTATCTAGTAATAGGGCAGATTCTAATAAAGCATTCACCTCACTAACAATACTATCTTCATCTAAGTTCATGCCAAAATGAGCCAAACATCTCTCTAATGGGTCCTCACAAGACAAGTGTCTAAAGGAATCATAGACTGCACAATAAAATTTACCTCACATAAGTTATCATGATCCTAAGGTTTTTGACTAACATTAAACATATTGAGCTCTACAGTCATGTTTCCAAAAGAAAGTTTCATGACTCCATTGCAACAATTAATTATCGCGTTGGAGGTGGCTAAGAAAGGTCGTCCTAGAATCACAGGAATCTGAGCACTAATGTTTTCAACAGGCTGGGTATCTATGACAATAAAATCTATTGAAAAGTAAAACTTATCAACCTGGATCAAGACATCCTCTATGATACCTCTTGGAATTTTAACAGACCCATCAGTCAATTGAAGGGTCACAAAAGTGGGTTTTAGTTCCCCTAATCCTAATTGCACATACACAGAATATGACAATAAATTAACGCTTGCACCTAAATCAAGTAAGGCTCTATCGATAACATGCTCACCTATAACACAAGAAATAGTAGGACATCCAGGATCCTTATACTTAACAAGAGTTTTCATTTGGATTATGGAACTAATTTGCTCAGTCAGACATGTAGTTCTAGGAACATTTTTTTTTTCTTTTCATAGTGCAACGATCTTTTAAGAATTTAGCATAGACAGACATTTGTTGAATAGCATCAAGAAAGGGGATGTTTATGTGAACTTGCTTAAACACCTCCAAAACATCATTATATGGTGTGCCTTTCTTTAAAAGGACAAGTCTCCGTGGAAAAGGGGCCTTAGGAACGTAAGGAATAGAAATAACATCACTCTCTTTTGACTCTTGACTTATAAATCTCTTAGATGACTCATCAGGATGTAAATCATCTACTGTGCCATTACTAGAGTCTTTTTTCACCTTAGATTTCCTAGGCTCAGGCTCAATTACATGGTTATCTATTTCTCTACCAGACCTAAGGGTGGTTATGGATTTGACTTCATCATGACTCCTATCAGAAATAGAACCTATCTCAAACTAACCCTACGGGTTAGGTATTGGTTGACAAGGTAACTTCCCTTTCTCTCTCTCCCCTATGACAATGGCTAACTGACCCATTTGAGTTTCAAGTTTCAATATAGCTTATTGGGTCGACTGCATGAATTGTTGTTGCGATTGCATCATTTGTTGCATTGTATCCTCTAAGGAAGGTTTCCTTTGAGATGCAGCAAAATAGGGAGTAGATTGAAAACCAAGAGGATGTGAAGGGTTAGAAGGGGTAACTTGTTGCCCTCCATAACCCATCGAAAACTGATTTTGTCTCCATGAAAAATTTGGATGATTCCTCCAATTAGAATTGTACGTGACTGAGAATGGGCTATCTGATGAATTCTTATAATTGAGTGCATTTGCCTATTCAGCATAGCTCTCTTGAAAAGTAGGGGTTGGATTGACATATGAAGCACACAACTCATTCCTAGAACTCATTATTGAATTCATAGATTGACTTAAAGCTAAGGCCTCTACTTTTCTAGTGAGATTTCCTAAAGCAATTTTTAGATCTAGATTATCACTCACCTCATACAACCCTCCTCTCCTAGGTTTCTCCCTTTCATTTGAAAACTCCCAATGTTGAGAATTTTCAGACAAAGTCTCTGAGAACTGTCAAGCATCGGTACTACTTAGGCTTAAGAATTTTCCACCATGCATAGATTCAATCATTTGACGGCTAGGCATAGTTAATCCATTATAGAAATACTGCACTAGTCTTCATGGTTCAAAACCATGATGGGGACACCTTAACACCAGGTCTTTAAATCTCTCCCAACAGACATAAAATTGTTCATCATCTTTTTGAGTAAAATCTGCTATTTCTCTCCTAAAGGCATTAGTCTTAGATATGGGGAAAAATTTAGATAAAAATTTATAATTTAATTGGTCTCAATTAGTGATAGAATTAGGAGCAAGTGAGTTAATCATGTTTTTGCTTTATCTTTTAAAGAAAATGGGAACATCCTAAGCCTAATAGACTTATCTGAAAATTTTTGGAAACGAAAGGTAGAACATCTATCTATGAATTTCTTGACATGAAGGTAAGGGTCCTCACTCTTTAACCCATAGAATGATGGAAGAAGCTGAATCACAGAAGGTTTAAGCTCAAAGTGAGTCACCCTAGTTTGTGGCAACTCTATGCAAGAATGATGATTAATTGCAACTGGTGAAAAATATTCTTTAAGAGATTTCTCTATAGGCACTATATTTTCCACTGCATCATTGTTTCCTACTGGTGCTACATTATTTTCAGCCATATTTGAATCTAAAATGTCTATCCTAGTTAAGTGTTGATGTAATTCACGAGTCCAAGCACTCATAAACTAGCACAGATCCTAGCCACAAGTCTCTAGTCCTAATTGTCTCTAAAGCAATCCAAGAAAAATAAGTCTCTAAGTAAAAAATAATAATAATAATAATAACTAACAAAATATTAAAATAAAATAAAATAAAAGCAAAACACCAGCAATAAAATTAAAAACACATAAAAACAAAAACAAATAGACTAACACAAATAAAAGCAAAATAAACTGATACTGACAAAGGTAAAAAAAAAATAAAAAATAAATTTTTTTTTTTGCAATATATTAGAATAATCCTAAATTAAAACTAGTAGAAGAATTCAATAATCTAGACTAAACTAATTTTTCAAACAATCAGCGGCAACAGCGCTAAAAATTTGTTGTGCAAATTTTAGTACTCGCAAGTGCACGAGTCTATTATAAAATAGATTATGTAAGTACAAAATCGATCCACAGAGATTGAGAAAATATTAATCTAAATCCAAATTAAATTTAATTCTAATCTAGTTAACAATGCTTGAAAATTGAAAATTAATTAAAACTAAAGCAAATAAAATTCTAAATTAACAAAACAAGATTAAATTGTAATATTCAAACAATAGACGAGAAATCTGAGGTTTAGAATCCACCATTATCAATTTATAATATTTTACTATTAAAAATATTATTATAAAAAATTAAAGAAACAATTTAGAAATCAATCTGTTGTTTTCTCAAGATTTATCAGTTAAGTTTTTAAAATAAATCTTATGTAAATTCTTACTTCAATACTTGAAATTTATAAAACAATTTAGAAATCAATCTGTTGTTTTCTCAGGATTTGTCAGTTAAGTTTTTAAAATAAATCTTATGTAAATTCTTACTTCAATACTTGAAATTTATAAGATCTAAGTATTATATGTATTCGATATTGAAAAACACATAATCAAAAATCTTATATTTAAACCTTTCAATTCAAAGTCAAATTAATAAAATAATTTTGTAGCAACCAAAAATACTTGATATTAAAAGTGAAACAATTTTTATTTTATCAATTCATGAAAGTAAGAATTATTAAGCATTAAAAACAAAATTGATAATAATATTCAAACAGCAAAATCATAACAAAGTTAATAACGATTTCATCGTACACCTCAGAAAAAAAAAAAAAAATAAACAAACATGGTGATAATAAGAATAAAAAGAGAATTAAAACCCAACATCTTGTCGAAACCGTTGATGTAAGTTTGGTCTAAGTTCACGTTTGAATCTGCTCCAAATCTCAGTTCAACGCAATCCTGCCAGCTTGCTCCTCTTTTGATTTGTCTTCTTCTCTACCAAAGCTGCTCTCTTGTCTCCTTATATTTTCTGTCTCCAAGCTCTCTTTTATACTACTGCCACTAGTCTCAATTTTGTAAATTAAAAACTGCCTCAATATTATTTAATTAAGACATTGCTTTTGTCTTTCCATAAAACTACATAGTGAACCTTGATTTTTTCTCTCAAAATCTGCTACTCTTCTTATTTTCTTGATTTGCTTTATCCTTCATTGATCTATTTCCTTATATCAACTAATTTTCTAATTATTTAACAAATAATTTTAGGCAAGAATTGAATCCTTGATTGACTTGGATTTTGACTTGACCAAATTGTAATTTTTCCTCATTCGACACACAAATATTCTTTTATTCCTATTTCACCAAAACACAACTAATTAAAATAAATTCAACATTAAATTGGACTAACAAATCTATATTTAAGGGTAATAAATATATATAAATTATGTTTATCAAATAGCTAAGGAAGTTATTTGAGAATATATGTTTGGGGTGAGCTGAAATGATGCGAGGTCCAGGTCGTTGAGAAGATCTATAAGGTAAGAGAGAACAGGAAACCTAAGCCCCGCTTCTAAATGATGCGAGCTAATAGAAATGAAACCCTTAGGACGATAAGCCGCATGGTTGAGAGGAGAAGCTTCCATGATGCGATAACCTCTTGGGATACAGTTGTAAGCCCTCACTCAGATTTATTATTTTACAGTATTAGAAACTTTCGAATTGAGTTACGGTCGAATCATAGGCCTCCTGTAGTATTATTTGAGGTTGATTCTATTTTCGTATCGCAAGTCGGATATCGTTTGGCTGACCCCGGTACGAATGCAAAGTGATTAGGAAATTCAAACCAAATTAACTTATGGATTTGGTGTGAGTGGTGTGAGTATTACATGGAATAAGCTTGAATAAAAGTCAAACTCCATGTCACTAGAATTGCACCAATGAATGGATGACAAATTAAAAATTAAATATGAATTATCATAAATTAGTTGTCATGCAATAATGATTAAATGATTAGTGTTCTTCCATAAGTTACCAAAGTGCCATTTTTGATAAATTCCATGAGATGAATTATTTTGGTTATTATGTAATAGAATGAAGGGCATTTTAGTCTCACTAATGTTAACAATATATATAATGGGAGATGATGAGATGATCACTAAAAGCAATCAAAAGTTCACGGCAATTACAAGAAAAAAGGGACATCATGGTCATTTTTGCAAAAGTCACATATATATATATAATTGACACTTAGCAAAATTCTTATAAAAACAAAAAGTGATTGTTGTGAGAGTTAGAAAGGGAGAGGGTGTGTTGGACGCCAATTGAAGGGAGGAAGAAGGTGCTTTGCACATCAAATTTTCAAGCCTCAAATCGTAATCTTAGGATGTTTTCAAGCTAAACCATCAATCCTAAGCAAGAACTAAGGTAAGATACCATCATTTCTATAGGTTTTGATGTCAATTGAAATTCTAGGGATGTGTAAATGGTTGGTTTGTTTGGATAAGTTGTGATAGGAGTTTTACACCTAAAACATGTGTAGAACTCTAAGTTAGTGACTAGGAAGCTTGAGTGGTATGAGAGAAGGCATGAGTGATGTGTTAGGGTTTATAGGAGAAACCCTAAGTAGAGATTTAAGTATGATTTAAACAAAATGAGTTGTAGAAAACTTGTTTGATGAAATGATTGCAAGAAATATAGCATGAAAAATTGAAAAGAATGACATATGAGTGCTTGATGTATGTCATGACTAGCGAAGGGGTGTATGATCTCATTGTCTTCCCATCCTTTTAAGCTTTAAATTATGCATATTTGATGCCATGAAAGTCTCTAGAAAAGTTAAAATTAGAAAAGAGAAAGGATAGAGTTGAAAACGGAAGACATAGAAGTAATTTGAAAAATCCCGAGCTGATAAAGGGGTCTGATAAGACCTAACTTTGTCTGACCTATATGAGGATGTTCTACACCTCAAATGATGCCTAGAAGTCATAGAGAACAATAGGTTTTGGAACGAATCGATTTCGATAAAAATTGCGCAAGTTATGCGCAAAATAGTACCGTTAGAGAGTCGATAGGTGAAATAGCTATGCAAATGCAATTTTTATTGCATGGAATGTGTTGATTTGATCATAAATAGGTAAAAGGAGTTTTGATACGAAAGAAAACCATCGTCGCTCGTTCGGTACGAAAAGTGCATCGAGAAGTGTCTAAAATAGGGCGTTTTTCCTAGATTTGACATAGTAAACGATAGAATTTTTCGACGAAACTTTACGGGTGATTTAGTTATATGATAAGTAGATGCTAGAAAAAGAAACAGACGCGAAAAGAGTGCCGGTTCTCAATATGTTTTTGTTGGTCAAATGGTTTATTAAAAAGTTGACTTTTTGTTTTAAGCATCCGGAGACCAAACAAACCATAAGGGGATGATCCTCGGGGTCTAAAAGTAAGACTTTTACAAAGAAATAGGAAGTAGAGAGCCTCGGTTGAGTTAAAATCGAGTTAGGGAAGTTATAGTGTAAAGAGTTGTTAATAGAGAAAAGTGTATTGAAAATGTTATTTTAAGTTTTGAATTATGTGGTTAAGCAAGTAATGATAAGAAATTGACATGTAGGAGACGAGCAGGTGAACGAGATACGAGAGGCTCATTGAGACGATCGAGTCGCTATTGCTCTGATTGAGGTAAGTATACTTTACTTACTTTATTTTAACTTCCAATGATATCGTAATATATTTTGTTATTTTTAAACGTTTAAAGTAAAAACCATGTGTATACCGTAGCATTAGAGTTTTGGCACTACGCGGCAACGTAGAAAATTTCGCTCGTAGTTGTCAAGATTTATAGTTACTTGCAATAGGCTACGATGTAGAAAATTTCGTATCTAGTTATGAGTGATAGTGAGAAGTTGCACTATAATACACGATGTAGAAAATTCTGTGTTGTAGATGCTTATAGTTGAGATCATTTTACTCTACGTCGCGATGTAGTAAATTCTGTACGTAGTGTTTGAGATACTATAGTAATTTCACGTTGACATTAGTAGAAAAATCGTCACGTGAGGTTAAGTATATTAGGGTACACACATGGTCCTTTTTAAAAGAAATGAGATTTCAAACTCAACAATTTGATGTCTTTTGAAACTATGTATTATTATAGACTTACAGTTGTTGTATTATCATGTAAAGAACTAACGAATTATTTTATTGTATACTTTGCTTGCTCTATCAGGTGTTATCATAGATGATTTTGTGGCCGAAAGGACGACATCTTACTTATAGGTGGGGCACAAATAAACGAATCGTAGGAATGCTCAATATATGTTAACACGATTGTATATAGTTTAACAAGATAATCGTGTGTTATATATGAACACTTAACGGATTGTAAACCCATATTTTGATATGTATATATCGTTGTACATTCACACTTGAGATACACATATCACATGATTCACATGATATATATATTATGATGCATATGAAATGCATATGGAGATTATATTGGCAATGTCAATGCATGATTGTGAAACATGATGTGAATTGTATGTTTGTAAATCTGTATACATGAAAAATTACATGTTTGTGGAATTAAGGTAGTTGGGAGGTGATCAATGATAGTTTGAAGTGTATTTTTATGCAGGTTAAATTTTGAAAATGTTCAAATTACAGTCGTTATGCTATCGAAATTTTTATAAAATTTGTTTTTAAGAAATGAAAAAAAATTTCCACCAATCCCAACTATATTTAAAAAGTAAAGAAGTTTTAAGTTAAAGCGAGTAAACCGGTAAAGTATTCTAAGGGTTCTCTTCTCGGATTTCCTTAATCCGACGAGTCAGGTTCGGGAAGTCCGTTGAAGTGCCCGGCAGGATACTCCAGACAAGAGCTTAGAAAAGGTTTGGTTCGGGTACTGTCAAGTTGGTATCAGAGCTCGATTCTCGTTAAGTTGAGATAAAGTTTTAAAAGAAGGTTTGAACTATTTTCGCATAAAGCGTGCATTAGTGATGGATGAATTATGCATAAGGAGTGAAATAGTTATATGCATTCATGTTTTTCAAGATTATATGAGTTATGCTGTTATTGATGTACATCAATATGTATAAGTTATTATATGCATGAGACATGAGCTAGCTTATGCAGTTATATATGAGATATAAAGATTGAAGTTGACAATTGCATGAGTATAGAGTTATTTCATGCATTATAAACATTCTAACTTGACTTTATGATCATTTGAAATTATAGAGATGCAGCGTAGAGATCGCCCCAGAACAAGAAGGGCAGCTGTACAGGTACCCACCCCTGAAGAGGAACATGTTGACGAGTCAGTCAATGTGTCGGCTAGTTCTTCACATTCAGAGCCTTCCCAGCCTGAGAGACCAAAGCAAGCACAAGCACAGGTGAATATAGAGCAGATGGCAGAGAGGATGGCACAGGCTTTTGCTGCGGCACTCCATCCGCCACTACCGCAGCAACACTATGAAACAGGGGTATCCATTGAGCGAGCTTGAAAATTATGTGCAAAGCATTATGATGCCACAGGTGATCCAGAGCATGCAATATCTTGGCTGGACACTAATGAAGAAATATTCTAGATTATGGGATGCACCGAGGAACAAATGGTCTCTTACTCAGCCTTTCTGCTTAAAGATCGCGCCAAGGACTGGTGGAAGGCGCATCAGAAAGCACATCCGGAGGGAGTTTCTTGGGCAAACTTTAAGACGGAATTCACAGATCAATTCTTTCCCGAGAGCTACAAGAATATGAAAATAGAAGAATTTTTTAGTTTGAAGCAAGGGAACTCCTCAGTGCCAGAGTATGAAAAATTTTTTTGAGCTAATCCGCCTAGTCCCTTTTATTGCAGAAAACGAAGAACAGAAGATCAACAGGTTTCTAGCAGGCCTTAACCCTATAGTTAGGACCATTGTATCATCCTCAGTACATACGCGGTATGGACAACTGGTGGAGGCAGCCACTAGAGTGGAACAGAGTGCAGGAACCGTTCCCAAGCCAAAGCCACCATTCAATCAGAAGCGCAGTTGGAGCGGTAGTCAACAAAGGGGACCTAGTAAGGTGGGCAAACAAGATCAGAAGTCCACATGGTTTGAGAGCCGTAAACAGAGCTAGAGGTCCCAGACCAGCCAAAGTTTAGTCCAATCATTTGAGGGATCCAAGAGGAGACCGAGCTGGATAGACAGACCTACCTGCAGCAAGTGCGGTCGAATGCATCTGGACGAGTGCCTTATGGGCCGTACGAGATGTTTCAGATATGGCCAGGAGGGCCATTTCATGCGAGACTGTCCCAGTGTAGTTGCCTCGAGCCCAGCAGAGGCCAGATCAATGGTACAGGGACAACCCAGTGGGAGCCGTGGACTCAATAGGAGAGGCCCCCAAACCGGAGGAGCTACTAGTGCAAAACAGCCCAATGGCGAATCACGTAGAAGCGTGCCACCCAGAGGACAGGCTGGTAGACCTCGTAGTCAGGCCGCCAGAATATATACAGTAACCCAGCAGGCGGCAGATGCGACACCAGATGTGGTCACAGGTATCATTTCTCTATTTGATACTGATGCTCATGTACTGGTGGACCCGAGGGCCACCCATTCTTTTATTGCACGAGAGTTTATAGATAGAGTCGGGATAGAGTTGAAACCGACCGAGTGTAGCCTGGTAGTGTCACTTCCCACCAGTGATTCGCTTATTGCGGATAGAGTTTACATGGGAAGTAAAGTGACTATAGCAAGTCATGAGTTCGAGGCTGATCTGATAGTGCTCGATATTCATGATTTTGACATTATTTTAGGCATGGATTGGCTATCCAAATATCGTGCCACCGTAGATTGCTACGGGAAAGAGGTTTAGTTTAACAAGCCTAGGGAACCAAATGCAATCTTTTGTGGAGAGAGGAAAATACTCTTTACAAGTTTGGTAAGTGTGATTCAAGCCAACAAAATGCTCCGTAAAGCATGCCAGGGGTACTTGGTTTATGCCATAGAAGCTGGCAGTAGTGAGTTGCAATTGACGGAAGTTCCTGTGGTTAATGAGTTCCCTGATGTATTTCCTGAAGACCTACCAAGGTTGCCACCAGATAGGGATGTTGAGTTCGAGATTGAGTTAGCGCCTGGTACAGAACCCATTTCTATAGCGCCGTATCAGATGGCGCCAGCGGAGTTAAAGGTGCAGATGGAAGAACTGTTGAGCAAAGGCTTTGTCAAGACGAGTACATCACCGTGGGGAGCTCCGGTGTTGTTTGTTAAGAAGAAGATGGAAGCCTTCGGTTATGTATTGATTACAAGCAGCTTAATAAGGTTACGATTAGAAATCAGTATCCGCTGCCACGGATAGACGATCTATTTGATCAACTCCTAGGAGCCAAGGTATTCTCGAAGATTGATCTACGGTCGGGATATCATCAGCTAAAGGTACGAAGAGAAGATGTTCCTAAGATGGCCTTCAGGACTAGATATGGGCACTTCGAGTTCTTGGTTATACCATTTGGCCTGACAAATGCCCCAGCTGCTTTTATGGATCTGATGAATAAAGTCTTCCGACCCTACCTGGACAAGTTTGTGATAGTTTTCATAGACGACATCCTAGTGTATTCGGGTAGTCGAGAGGAGCATACTGAGCACTTGAAGATTGTACTACAGACGCTGAGAAAGTATCAGCTTTACGCAAAGTTTAGCAAGTGTCAGTTCTGGCTAGATCAAGTGGCATTTCTGGGACACATGGTATCAGCAGATGGAATATCCGTAGATCCTCAAAAGATAGAAGCCATAGTGAACTGGAAGCCGCCCACGAACGTGACAGAAGTTAGAAGCTTCTTGGGTTTAGCAAGATACTATAGAAAATTTATGGAAGGGTTCTCTAAGATTGCTACTCCACTGACCAGATTGACAAGGAAAGAAGAGAATTTTGTCTGGTCAGACATGTGCCAGAACAGCTTTGATGAATTGAAGAAGAGATTGACTTCAGCACCAGTGCTTACACTGTCATCGGGGAGTGATGGGTTTAGGGTGTACTGCGATGCCTCTAGACAGGGTTTGGGTTGTGTGTTGATGCAACATGACAAAGTAATAGCTTATGTTTCGAGACAGTTGAAGAAACATGAAGTCAATTATCCAACACATGACTTAGAACTAGCTGCAGTAGTGTTTGCCCTACATATATGGCGACATCATCTTTATGGAGTACCCTATAGGATCTTCACTGATCACAAGAGTTTACAGTACTTGTTCATTCAAAAGGAGTTGAATATGAGGCAGAGACGATGGGTTGAACTCATAAAAGACTATGATTGCACTATTGAGTATCACCCGGGTAAAGCTAATGTGGTAGTAGATACGCTGAGTAGGAAGCGTACCAGATCCCTGGCCCAGCTTAAAATGGAATACTTACCCCTGCTGATTGAGTTGAGGGCGATGGGTGTCCATTTAGAGATGACGGATACAAGTGCCTTGTTAGCAGCCTTTCATGTCCGTCCAGTGTTCATCGATCGAATTCGGGCTTTACAGCTTCAAGATCCTTACTTGATGAAGCTTAGACACGAGATAGAAAATGGGCAGCAAAGTAGCTTCGTGTTGAGAAACGATGGGGCACTAATTCTGAGGCAACGATTATGTGTGCCAGAGGTAGCAGAATTGAAGAAAGAAATCATGGATGAGGCTCATTCATCCTCCTATGCCATGCATCCATGGAGTACCAAAATGTATAGGACTCTGAGAGACCACTACTGGTGCAGAGGAATGAAGAAAGAGATAGTAGAGTTTGTATCAAAGTGTTTAACCTGCCAGCAAATCAAAGCAGAGCACCAAAAACCTGTAGGTTTATTGTAGCGTCTGTCAATTCCGGAATGAAAATGGGAAAGGATTACGATGGACTTTGTGGTTGGACTGCCACGGACTCAAAGCAAACATGATGCCATACGGGTGATAGTTAACAGATTGACAAAGTTCACTCACTTTCTAGCCATCAAGAACACTTATTCCCTGGAAAGATTAGCACAACTATATATGGATGAGACAGTGAGATTACATGGCGCACCAGTGTCCATTGTATCAGATAGGGATCCTCGATTCACTTCGAGGTTTTGGCCGAAGCTCCAAGAAGCCATGGGTACTAGTTTGAATTTTAGTACGGCCTTTCACCCTCAAACTGATGGCCAATCAGAGAGAACTATCCAGACTCTCGAAGACATGTTGAGAGCATGCGTAATGGAGTTTAGAGGGAGCTGGGATAATCACCTACCTTTGATAGAATTCGCCTACAACAACAGCTACCAATCTAGCATCGGCATGGCACCATATGAGGCGTTGTATGGTAGAAAGTGTAGAACCCCTGTTTGTTGGGATGAAGTAGGTGAAAGAAAGTTGATTGGTCCAGAGGTTGTCCAAGCTACAACCGAGAAGATCAATGTGATTACAGAATGGTTGAAGATAGCAAGCAACCGACAGAAGAGCTACGCGGACAATCGAATGAGAGATTTAGAATTTGAAGTGGGTGATAAAGTATTCCTACGAATCTCACCTTGGAAGGGTGTTTTGAGATTCAGAAAGCGTGGAAAGTTAAGTTCACGATACATTAAGCCGTACGAGATTATAGCAAGAATGGGTGAAGTAGCCTACCGATTGAAGTTGCCACTAGAGCTCGCGAACATTCATGATGTGTTTCACGTCTCTAAGCTTCGCAAGCATGTAGCTGATCCATCGCATACCCTAAAAGAACAGCCGGTACAACTCAAGGAAAACTTGACCTACGAAGAGCAGCCGGTAGAGATCTTAGATCGTAGCGATCAAGTATTATGTAACAAAGTGATTACGTTAGTGAAAGTGTTATGGTGAAATCACGGATCAGAAGAGGCTACGTGGGAGCTTGAGGAACAGATGCGGAGATAGTATCCTCCTCTTTTTGATTCAGGTATGTTATTTAAATTTCGAGGACGAAATTTATTTTAAGGAGGAAAGGAATTGTAAGCCCTTACTCAGATTTATTATTTTACAGTATTAAAAACCTTCGAATTGAGTTACGGTCGAATGATAGGCCTCCTGTAGTATTATTTGAGGTTGATTATATTTTCGTATCGCAAGTCGGATATCGTTTGGCTGGCCCCGGTACGAATGCAAAGTGATTAGGAAATTTAAACCAAATTAACTTGTGGATTTGATGTGAGTGGTGTGAGTATTACATGGAATGAGCTTGAATAAAAGTCAAACTCCATGTCACTAGAATTGCACCAATGAATGGATGACAAATTAAAAATTAAATATGAATTATCATAAATTAGTTGTCATGCAATAATGATTAAATTTAGTGTTCTTCCATAAGTTACCAAAGTGCCATTTTTGATAAATTCCATGAGATGAATTATTTTGGTTATTATGTAATAGAATGAAGGGCATTTTAGTCTCACTAATGTTAACAATATATATAATGGGAGATGATGAGATGATCACTAAAAGCAATCAAAAGTTCACGGCAATTACAAGAAAAAAGGGACATCATGGTCATTTTTATAAAAGTCACATATATATATAATTGACACTTAGCAAAATTCTTATAAAAACAAGAAGTGATTGCCGTGAGAGTTAGAGAGGGAGAGGGTGTGTTGGACACCAATTGAAGGGAGGAAGAAGGTGTTTTGCACATCAATTTTTCAAGCCTCAAATCGTAATCTTAGGATGTTTTCAAGCTAAACCATCAATCCTAAGCAAGAACTAAGGTAAGATACCATCATTTCTACAAGTTTTGATGTCAATTGAAATTCTAGGGATGTGTAAATGGTTGGTTTGTTTGGATAAGTTGTGATAAGAGTTTTACACCTAAAACAAGTGTAGAACTCTAAGTTAGTGACTAGGAAGCTTAAGTGGTATGAGAAGAGGCATGAGTGATGTGTCAGGGTTTATGGGAGAAAACTTAAGTAGAGATTTAAGTATGATTTAAACAAAATGAGTTGTAGAAAACTTGTTTGATGAAATGATTGCAAGAAATATAACATGAAAAATTGAAAAGATTGAATGACATATGAGTGCTTGGTGTATGTCATGACCAGCGAAGGGGTGTATGATCTCATTGCCTTCCCATCCTTTTAAGCTTTAAATTATGCATATTTGATGCCATGAAAGTCTCTAGAAAAGTTAAAATTAGAAAAGAGAAAGCATAAAGTTAAAAAAGGAAGACATAGAAGTAATTTGAAAAATTCCGAGCTGATAAAGGGGTCTGATAAGACCTGACTTGTTCTGACCTATATGAGGATGTTTTACACTTAAATAATGCCTAGGAGTCATAGAAAATCATAGGTTTTGGAACGGATCGACTCCGATAAAAATTGCGCAAGTTATGCGCAAAATAGTGACGTTAGAGAATTCCGAGCACAAACTATGGGCTGGAGACAACCTGGGCAAAACTAACTTATATGAGGATGTTCTACACCTCAAATGATGCCTAGGAGTCATAGAAAATCATAGGTTTTTCGATAAAAATTGCGCAAGTTATGCGCAAAATAGTGACGATAGAGAATCCCGAGCACAAACTATGGGCTGGGGACAACCTAGGCAAAACTGACTTATATGAGGATGTTCTACACCTCAAATGATGCCTAGGAGTCATAGAAAACTATAGGTTTTGGAACGAATCGATTCCGATAAAAATTGCGCAAGTTATGCGCAAAATAGTACCGTTAGAGAGTCGATAGGTGAAATAGCTATGCAAATACAATTTTTATTGCATGGAATGAGTTGAGTTAATCATAAATAGGTAAAAGGAGTTTAGATACGAAAGAAAAATCATCGTCGCTCGTTCGGTGCGAAAAGTGCATCGAGAAGTGTCCTAAATAGGGCGTTTTTCCTAGATTTGACATAGTAAACGATAGAATTTTTCGACGAAACTTTACGGGTGACTTAGTTATGTGATAAGTAGATGCTAGAAAAGAAACGGACACGAAACGAGCGCCGGTTCTAAATCTGTTTTTGTTGGTCAAACGGCTTATTAAAAAGTTAACTTTTTGTTTTAAGCCTCTGGAGACCAAACGAACCATATGGGGATGATCCTAGGGATCTAAAAGTAAGACTTTTATAAAGAAATAGGAAGTAGAGAGCCTCAGTTGAGTTAAAATCGAGTTAGGGAAGTTATAGTGTAAAGAGTTGTTAATAGAGAAAAGTATATTGGAAATGTTATTTTAAGTTTTGAATTATGTGGTTAAGCAAGTAATGATAAGAAATTGATATGTAGGAGACGAGCAGGCGAATGAGGCACGAGAGGCTCATTGAGACGATCGAGTCGCTATTGCTGGGATTGAGGTAAGTATACTTTACTTAATTTATTTTAACTTCTAATGATATCGTAATGTATTTTGTTATTTTTAAACGTTTAAAGTAAAAACCATATGAATACAGTAGTATTAGAGTTTTGGCACTACGCAGCGATGTAGAAAATTCCGCTCGTAGTTGTCGAGATTTATAGTTACTTGATATAGGCTACGATGTAGAAAATTTCGTACCTAGTTGTGAGTGATAGTGAGAAGTTGCACTATAATACACGATGTAGAAAATTCCGTGTTGTAGATGCTTATAGTTGAGATCATTTTACTCTACGTCACGATTTAGTAAATTTCGCACGTAGTGTTTGAGATACTATAGTAACTTCACGTTGACGTTAGTAGAAAAATCATCACATGATGGTTAAGTATATTAGGGTACACACATGGTCCTTTTTAAAAGAAATGAGATTTCAAACTCAACAATTTGATGTCTTTTGAAACTATGTATTATTATGGACTTACAAGTGTTGTATTATCATGTAAAGAACTAGCGAATTATTTTATTGTATACTTTGCTTGCTCTATCAGGTGTTATCATAGGTGATTTTGTGGCCGAAAGGACGACATCTTACTTATAGGTGGGGCATGAATAAACGAACCGTAGGAATGCTCAATATATGTTAACACGATTGTATATAGTTTAACAAGATAATCGTGTGTTATATATGAACACTTAACGGATTGTAAACCCATATTTTGATATGTATATATCGTTGTACATTCACACTTGAGATACATATATCACATGATTCACATGATATATATATATTATAATGCATATGGAGATTATATTGGCAATGTCAATGCATGATTGTGAAACGTGATGTGAATTGTATGTTTGTAAATCTGTATACATGAAAAATTACATGTTTGTGGAATTAAAATAGTTGGGAGGTGATCAAGGATAGTTTGAAGTGTATTTTTATGCAGGTTAAATTTTGAAAATGTTCAAATTACAGTCGTTATGCTGTCGAAATTTTTATAAAATCTGTTTTTAAGAAATGAAAAAAAAATTCCACCAATCCCAACTATATTTAAAAAGTAAAGAAGTTTTAAGTTAAAGCGAGTAAACCGGTAAAGTATTCTAAGGGTTCGCTTCTCGGATTTCCTTAATCCGATGAGTCAGGTTCGGTAAGTCCGTTGAAGTGCCCGGTAGGATCCTTCAGACAAGAGCTTAGAAAAGGTTTGGTTCGGGTCCTGTCAACAGTACACTAGCGCCACTCCCACAAGTTCCGTGGAAGACATTTTGGTGGGGTAACGCTTGAACATTTCACAGGCTCTCCTCTCCTCAACAACCCGTTCAGCCGTAGTCGATTGTTGAGTTGGATCGGGATCCGCCTGAACAGAAGACCCTTCAGCGACCTCGTCGCTTTGTGAGGTCATCTCTTGAGGAGCTTTCCTTTGCTCCATTCGCTCATCAGAGCTTGAGGCCTCTCCCTCTCCTATTATGTGTGGATGGCGTCTGCGACCTAAAGACATCTACACAATGAAAAGGAGCTGTTTGGTCGCTATATGCAGACCAGACCTAAAATTATCTGAGGCTTCAATTCCCTGAATTGCTCCTAAGGTCAATAAGTCTCAAACGCCATAAGAAACTATCTATGAGGTACATCCTAGTTTACCATATAGCGACCTACGAGCTACTAACCTATTACTCTCTCTCTCTCTAAGCCCGTGAGCAGTTTACAAACAACAAAAAGATTTCAAAAGGTAGGTTTACCAGATTAAAATCAACAAAGATGAAGTTTTGGTCTCAAATAGAAACTCAAACAATAAGAACATGAAGAACAAGCTAGAAAACCCAGAAAAGCATGACAGCAATACAAATAATGTAGCCAAAAGAAACCAAAAAACCAGAGAAGAAGTTGTAAGAACTTACTGTGAGAGAAACTGAACTTAATAACTCTTAAAAATGAAGTTTGATCCTCAACGGAGATGAAGAATAATTGTGTAGCAGTTGAGAGAAAGATGAAGGAGGATTGCTAGATTCTGAAAGTGACGAGTGAGAGGGGAGATGAAAAGGTTTCTACCTTTTTATAGCTGTAACACCTCTAGCCGTCAGATCTGAGAGCCCAATAACCACCCAAGATCTAACGGCCCAACACGACGTTTGCATTTCGGTTATCATGTGCCATCAGTTGAAAGACATGCATTAAATGCATATTCTATGCGAGAACATATGCTGAAACCGTCGTCTAAGAAGTTACCGCGTGTCAAGAGATAAAACAAATTTGAAAAGCCAAGTAACCGATCCCGCTAAACCAGCTTTTACCAGCATGCTCGGAGCTCTCAGTCCGTAGGACGCCCTGTGAACTGGGGGGCTTGTGTATGGGTATTTTTTGGATTACCAGTTGGGCTGGTAAAAGCCGATGAATAGGCCCAAAAGGCTTGGCCCAATCCACCAGTTCGGAGAAGCAAGCTCCCAGATTGTACGTCTCATGATCCCAACGACATCAAGCTCACCTAACAGTCACCAAAAGTTGAGGTCGCCCAGCAGTTACCAGTTCATATGTTACTAAGAAGCTGAGATCGTCAACCACCCTCAGCAGCTCTAGCTTGCCCAAAATGATGCTAGATCTCATTTATGATGTGCCGTGCAAGGAAAGTGCTTCAGACTAATTACAACGTAATTTCAAAAAATCTCACCTAACTAGTGTAGGTTTAAGCGTCTAAATCCATGTTTTGACAGAGTTGACCTGACATATGTCAGGTGCATTAAATGTAATCATCATGCTATTTTAACTTATTGCATGCTACTATAGCAGCTCCCTCTCTATAAATAGGGAAAGATTGTCAGTGTAAAATCAAGAGAGAAACACCGAGTGCAAACTTATCGTTACTCTATCCAGATAGTGAGAGAAAAATAGTAGATGTAGGCACAAATTGGCCGAACCACTATAAAAAAACTTTGTTGTCTTTGTTCTTCCTTTGCTTTCTTCTTCATCCTGTATTTGTTTCTTGTATTATTTTGACCATATTGCAACATTAGGTTTAGAAGAATCTCGTTGACTAAAATCGAACGTCAACTCAACAGAACACTAATCAATTTAAAATAAATTTTTGGGCATTACAAGTAAGCTTACTAGTGAGAATGACTTTTTGATTTAAATTTAAGTTGATGTTGTTTAGGACACTAGTTGCCTTACCATGAGATATGATGTGATTTTAATATAAATTCAAGTGTAAAAATTGAAGGAATATTGGTGTTATGTTAGGATATGATTCACAGCCAATAAGGGTTTCAATGGTTCAATTTGAGTTTAAGTTATTAAAGTAATTTTATAGAGGGGCAAAAATGTCAAATTATAATATTGAAATGAAAAGCGAAAGTATGGTATTTCCATTTGCTATGTTTTGGCCATAAGAAGCATAAAGTGATAGACTTTTTTTTTTTTCTTTTTGGATGCTTTAAATGATTTTATAGGTCATGTTGATAATGGATTTAACTTGAAATTAAAAAGAAATCCATTGAATGTCAAATGACACACCTCATGACCAAACCTTGTCTTATTGCTCAAGTGTGAGTTTTATGAATTTGACTTGATTTTATACCATTTTATATGTGTTTGAGCATAATTATGATAAAAAATATTGAATGAGATAGATAGTGTAAAAGTTGGTGAAGGTTAGGCCAATATGAATCAAAATAATTCAAAGATGCGTTTAATATATTAATGTGAATTTAGACTTCATTTAAGGTATTTTACATGCTTAGATATTAAAAATGTCGAATAGAAAGTATATACCAATAAGTTTGGTTGTGGCATTACCTAAAAATAGAATGTGAAAATGTGTAGGTGGAGTGGAGGCGGGGGAAACCCTTAATTGTGCTTTATCGTGAGTTAGGAAAAGTTAGTGTCCTTTCCAATATTTTGATATGATTATATTTCTATTCATAATTATTTTTATATGTTATGTTTAAATTCATGCTTGGAAATATTGAAAATTGATTTTAAAGTAAATGAGTTCAATATAAAACCCTTTTGCATGGACTTTCGAAATTTCGTATGAGATATGAATTATATGATGAAAAACAGCACATTTTGTAAGCCTATGGTATGCCTTATAGGTATTGTAACATACCCTCCCGATCCTAGTACGGTATATGTACAAAATAGTATATGTCCATAATATTAAAGTAATAACACAAATTAAAGTGTCT
The DNA here is from genome assembly GCA_022984855.1 of Dimocarpus longan. Lineage (NCBI taxonomy): Eukaryota > Viridiplantae > Streptophyta > Magnoliopsida > Sapindales > Sapindaceae > Dimocarpus > Dimocarpus longan. The sequence continues at coordinate 14,524,281 of CM041015.1, read as the reverse complement.
AGAGGTGAGACTGGATTTTAATATGATTCTCGGGCAGTACAAAAGTGATTAAGAAAATTTTTGGATAGCTCGAATGTGCGATTGAACTTTAGTAAAATTTCTAGATGTGTAAATTGAATGTAAAACTCAAAACTTCATCTGGCAAAAAAATAAATTATTTTTTAATGGATCGTGTTTCGAACAAAAATTATCCATCAAAATAATAATTTTTTGAAAAATGGATTTAGTAAATAAAATGTTTCAAAATTAATATTAGAGTTAAATAAAAATGAAACGGATCAAAAATAAATTCACTCGGATAGATTTCAAGTGATCTGAAAATTTATCGAACGAAAATATTATTTCTGATTTCAAATCGTATGAAATATTTGTAGAGAAATAAAATCATTCCGAGTGCTCGGAGGTGAAATCAAAATTAAAAATAAATTTTGAAGGTGGAGTTAAATTATAATCGGATTTTCGGATAGATGGAAACGAATTCACATTCAAAATCGGAATGGGAGAATGGATGGAATTACACATGACATGACTATTGCATGAAATGGATACGTGTCATGTATGCAAAAAGGAAATGAAACAAGTGGCGTGCAAGAGAGCAAGAAAGATGACAAATGTATGGCAAGTGAGAATAGATTGTGACAAGTGTAAAGACAATACAAATCATATATAAAATGAAATGAAATGAAATTCAAGAAGCAAAAAAAAAAAAAAAAAAAAATCCATTCATTCGGTTCTTTCATTACCAAAAACAGAAAGTGAGAAACCAAGAAAGGCTCTCAGTCATCCATTCAAAAGCCAAGGAGCTTTAGAGAGAGAGAAGCCAAAAATCCATCACCTATTCGGTCATCAAACTCCATCACGCTGGAACTTCCATTTTCTTCTTCAATCTTCCAAACCCGAGACAACCTAGAGAGGAAATGAGACCTGCTCGATCAAGAAAGAAGGAAGAGAGTTGTTCTGGTCTTGAAGAAGAGTGTGAAACCGAGAGGAAAAAATCTAGAGAGAGAGAAGCACATGCATCCATTCGGTCCTCAAGCAAAATCGAGAGTGAGCCTTCAAATGCAGCAGTTATTTGGAGGTTTTTGAGAGCTTTCTGGAGTAGCTTTAAGCACATGTAAGCAAGGGAGAGCATGGTACTCCATCAAGAAGAGGAATGAGAGCAGTTCGGTCTTGTAGGAGGACAATAGCAGCATGTTGGATGAATTCAAAGTAGCTTTGGGTGGAGTTCACACATTCAAAGGTGAGATGCTGTCCCAACTGAATTTTTGTGATGATTTTATGTGATTTTAAGCCTTGCATGCCTTTGTTTAGATTGAAGGAAGCTCGACTAAAGAGGAGAAATTTGGCAGTTCCATATGTGATGTGTGAGTTATTTTTGAGTTGTTTCTCAGTGGAAATTAAGACGTGAGTTGTGTTTTTAAGACTCTCATTTTTATTGGAAATGTTGGATTGTGATTTTGGATGAAATTTCATGATAAAATTATTGGGAATTAGGATTTAGAACCTCATTAGTGTGGGGGTTCGATTGTATGTGATTTTGATGTGATAATGGATGAATTTTGATGTTGGAATTGTTGCCAAAATCTTTCATATAAGGGTTGTTATGATTCAACTTTATTTTCGATTTCATTGCCGTAGAAAATGATGCATTTTGATGTGTTTGAAAGTGTCGAAGTGTTTTTTTTATTATTGAGAAATTGTTTTCGGGTGTTTCAAATAATTTTCATTACGTTCGAATGCATTTAATTTACAAATTTCGAAGTCGAATTGAAAAGTGAATATATGGTTACTAAGCTACCATGATTTTAGTTTGGAAACATTAAAATAATAAATCATGATGTTAGGATGGTTTAAGTTATGTTAAAGTTACCCGGATAATTTTCTTTGCGCATGAATATGTTTGACTATTGAATTTCGAAGCCGAAATGTAAATCGAATTTAAAGTGACTAAATTGCCATGACTTGGAATTATAAATATCGAAGTGTTAGACTATTATTTTATATGGTTTGCATGAAATTATAAGTTGTATTGACATTAGAATTGATTGAAAAATTAAAAAAAAAAATGCTCGAATTGCTAAAAATGATAGTTCGTGACGAAAGTTTTCACAATTGCAAAAGTATTTCATTTATTGGTTTCGATTCGAAATCTCATCATATTGCATCCATTTAAGGGTAATTACGATGAAATAATTGATGGAATTGGATGACATTAATATTAGTTTAAAAGTTGTCGAAGAAACTAGAATGATTAAGTGTTGTATGAAATGATGTGTGGTTATGAAATATGCGTGCGAATAGCGTTGATTTCGGCATAACCTAAAAATAAATTATGAAAATATGTAGGTTATATGGAGGAAAGAAAACCTTCCCATTGATTTTGAATCTTGGTAGCGTGCTAGTGAATAAGGTGAGTGTTTTTAAAATGTGTTGAAGCTATTGTTTAATTCCAAGAGACGTAAAGATTATAAATGTTTTGGTATGAATGTTCTATTTTAAGCTTTTTGACTCTATGAAAGTTTATTTAAGTTAATTGATGTTATTAAATTTCAAGTTATGAAATTTTATGTAACATTTAAATCCTATGATCAATTATGTCATGGTATGAATTTAATTTAATTGCGAGATCCTCCTTTATGAATTATTACATTCAAGAATGAAATGTGGATTTTATATAAAATGCAGTTTATTTATAAATGTTTTATCAAGCCTATGGTATTCTTTAGGATGATCTCATGATGTTATCAGTAATGGTAGAGTACCCTAAAACGATGTAGGATTCCGCTTAGGAGTTGCGATGTAGAATTCCACCTCTTCCTAGGGTACATTATGAGCTAGCTTACTACCTGAGCAATGTAGGATTCCACTTGGGATTTACGATGTAGGATTCCGCCTCTCCTTAGGGTATATTATGAGTTAGCTTACTACCTGAGCGATGTAGGATTCCGCTCATAGCGATGTAGGATTCCACTATTTAGTTGTCGATCATATAGCCTTAAAATGTAGGATTTCGCTTTGTTATATGCCTAGGATGCCATAGGTGAACAAATGATTGGTGGTTGATTTACTTTATTATTACGCAATGATTTTTAATTAGCTCGTATACCACCATTTTTATTTTACAGGTTTATGTTATATTAAAACGATATAAGCTGCTGAATTTTATTTCAAATTTACGAATTATGTTTTACGAGTATGTTTAAAGTTTAAGTGCAATGATTTAATTATGTTTTATGAATCATTTATTAAACATTATGGAGGATATAAGTTTGTGTTGAAGTATGATATTCAACAATATAAGCTTTTGTTTAAGTAATGTGTGCAACGATATAAACTTTTGTTTAATTCTAAGTAATATGAATCTTATAAATGTTTTGGTATGAATAAATTTCTTTTAAGTTTTATGACTTCATGAAAATTTAAATAGAAATACATAACACTCACTAAGCTTTTTAGCTCACTATTTCTTGTTTGTTGTTATGAAAAATCTTCCCAGGCGTAGAAGTGAATACTCAAGGCGAGCAATCTCCGATACAAAGTTAGGCGAACACATTCGACGATTGTTACTGTTAAACTAAAACAAATATTTTGATATTTAATGAATTTGCATAATGTAAATAATTTTGATTTTATATTGATACCTACGATTTTATGCATATTAAAATGATTTTAAGTTTGAAATAGTTTTGATTTAAATACTTTGATTTATGGTTGAATATGAATTTTGAGATGGTGTCCAATTTGGAAGTTAGAAATGTTTATAAATTGATTCATATGTGTTTTGAAAAGTTTGGAAATGTCGAAGAAACAGTCATTGTGCTGTCAAAATTTTACCATTAGAATTTTTAAAGAATTAAGGAATGATAAAATATGATAGTTTTGCTTCACGAAGTCTTTTTGAATCACTTGTACGAAGACTATAAGGATTTCTATTGGGGTGTCGGGAGAGCTCCGCTCGGATTCAAATAGGAAAAATCCGGGTTGGGTCCTTTCAAGTATCTTAGATATTACCGGTTGAATACCCTAAGCGTGCATGGTAGTGTCAAGGGCATCTGTCACTAACAGTAGGAGGAATTGTGTCGGTTAGTCCAGTCTAATGTGTCCAGTCTAGTGTGTCGCCCTCTACACGTACAAGGTATATTATATCCTAGTTTTACGTGAGCAAGGCAAAATTTTGCTACGTAGTTACTGGATAGGTGGCCTGAGCGATAGTAAATTCTACTTCGGAGCGAGGGTAAATTCCGTTTTACCATATATACCTAGGGTACCATGTAATATGAGTTGTCAGTGGTTGACTTATTTCACCCAGAGATTTTTCAAAAATTGCATTGTCACCACTTTTTATAAATTTATTGCAAAAATAAAGTAATACAAAATTCCATTTTTTATTGAATTTCAAAACGTTATTGAATTTCAATTTTATGATGCATGATTTATGTTTATGATAAATAATTATTCATGTAATTATTTCAGATGTGGTTTTCAAAAAACCTATTTTAAAATTTAGGAAGGTTTAATTACAATTTGAGTAGAAATGTATGACATTAACTGAGCTCATTTAGCTCACTCTTTATTTTTATGCTTTATAAACAAAACCTCTCCAAGGACAGGTGCAGGTATAGGTGTTTCAGCCAACTAGGACTCCAACCCCAAAGTAGACAGACTAAGTCGTGTGCTGCTGTGTTTATGTATATTTGTTATATGTACTTTTGAAAATCTGTATAATAATATTTGTATGTAATTCGATGCAGTTTTGGAAAATGTGCAAATATATACTTGTGCATGACATGTAAATGTTTTAAGTGACATTTTATATTTCAGTTATATAAATAATTGTAAAGTCCAGAATTTTCTCTTTTTACAAGAAATAAATTTTTTTTCAATGAATAGTATTTTCACGTGAATAGTATTTTCGTGAGAATAGTATTTTCGAGTGAATATTGATTTTTGGGGAAACGGATCCCGAAAATCTTAAATTTCTAGAATAGGTATTAAAGACCAAAGAAACTGAAACGGGTCAAAGATGAGTTCATTCAAATAAATTGTAAGTGATCCAAAGTTTATTAGATAAAAATATCCTTTCTGATTTTAGTATTATACATATGCCCTTATTTATGGAGTAATAAAGTAATTCAAAGTGCATAAATGTGTAATTACATTCTAGTAGAATTTTCAGATAGACCGAAGATAAATTCAAATACGAGAAGTGGTATAGTGATTGATTAAGGTTTAACATGAAATTGATGTCAAAGGAATTACCAAAAAAGGAGCATGATTAAATAAATTAGTTTAAGATATATAAGGGCATTATGGGAAATTTAAAAATATGAGAGAGTCATATGAGTGTAGAGATAAGGATGGCACATAGGTAATTATGAAGACAAACTAACTAAATAGTTAACATTTGGTAGCAATAGAATGGAATTAGTTATGATTGAAATGGTTTTTGGGGTTTCAATCAATCAAAAGTCTCCAAACCAAATGAATACCAAATTTGTAAATATAAACTTAGTTTAGGGGCGATTATTAAAGCAAACAAATGGTATATAAAGTGAAGTAAATAAAATAATCAAGAAAAAATTTGGGAGAGTTGGAAAGTGCAGTTCGACCAAGAGAGGAAAACCAAGAACAGTAGATGCATTGGATCATTTTAAGACCATTTTTGAGTGTTTTCAAGCCATACTGAGGGTGTATACAAGCCTAAGACTGAAATCCATCAATATCAAGTTAATTTCAAGTAATAAGATTCAAGTTTTAATGACTAGTTTGTGTAAATCTTTAGATTGATAATCTTTAATGAATTATTTGTGATTTCTGTGTATGGATTTAGAGCTTTGAGACCTCAAACTTATAGGAAAGCAAAGCTAGTGATCCAAAAGAAGTAAGCAAGCATACTAGTGAAAATGAATTTATGATTTAAGTGTGAGTTGATGCTGGCTTGAATACTAGTTGCTTTGCCATAAAATTTGGTGTGATTTTGATATGCATGCAAGTGTAAAAGTTGAAGAAATCTTAATGTTTGCATGTGGTTCGACCAAGATGGGTTTTCAAATGTCCAATTTAAGTTTGATTGATTTAAGTGATTTTCATGCATGTAAATGTGTTAAAGTATTGAGATTTTATGTTGAAATTAAAAGCAAAAATATGGTATATCAAGCTGCCATGTTTCAGCCATGTTGAGTTTAAAGTGGTGGACAATTGTTTTTGGATATTTTGAATGATTTTATGGCTTGCGTTGATGATGAATTAATCATTAAATTGAAAAGAAATCCATTAGATATCATAGGACACATCTCACGGCCAAACTTTGTGTTGTTGCACAAATATGATGTTTTATGAATTAGACTAGATTTGTCACCATTTTATATGTGTTTGAGTGTGATTATGATGAAAAAAATTGAATGAAATTGATAGTGTAAAAGTTGGTAAGAATTCGGCCAACATAGGCCAAAATGATCTAACAATGTGTTTCATGTATTGATGTGGAATTTAGACTTAAATTGTGGTATTTCACATGCTTAGATATTAAGAATTTCGAATCGAAATTATATATGAATAATTAAGGTTGATACAGCTTAAAAAAATGGTGTTTCGAAATCCTTATGTAATTAGGCATTTGTATGTATTAATGCATGACAATGGAAATATATGTGTGAATAAGTTCGGTTGTAACGTCGCCTAAAAATATAATGTGAAAATACGTAGGTAATGTGGAGGCAAGGAAATCAAAATTTTGAGATTATCATGAGCTAGGAAAATGTGAGTGTCGTTTTATAAGGTTCTGATGGAAATGTTTTCTATTCACTATGAATTTTATGTGTTAAATTTAAATTCATGCGTTGAATGTTTTAAAGTTAATTTTTATAGTAAATGAGTTTTAGCATGAAAACTTCTTGTATGAATTTTCAAAAGTTTATGTGAATTGCGTATTATATGATGAAAAGCAGTATATGTGGAAATGTTTTTATAAGCCTGTAGAACGTTCTACAAGTATCTCAGATATTTTCGGTCAGAGTACCCTAATGCATGTATAGCAGTGTTAATAGTATTCGTCACTAATAGAGGGAGGAAACCCACGGGAGAGACTGTGTCAGTTAGTTCGGTTCAATGTGTCACCCATGCACATATAGAGATATATAACGGCTAGCTCCCAATAGCCATACAGAATTTCGCTACGTGGAACCGGAGGGCCCAGAATCCCTTGAGGGGTGAGGCCCAAGAAAGAGGGTGGGTCACATTCCGTCCTACTATATACCTAGGGTGTCATATGATATTTAGACGCCAGTGGTTGGCTTATTTCACAAGAGAAATTTTTTAGAAAATTATTGTAAGCTCCTATTCTCGATGTTCTATCCCTAATAATAGAAGGTGGAACATGGTAACGAAAATTTTCACATTGTAAACAATGTTAAATAACAATAAAATTGATATAAAGTGTTAAATATTAATAAAGAGATAAATGTCAGGAAGGGCAATATGGTCATTGCATAAATAAGGAATAAATGAATAAGTGGCAAAGTTATAAAAATTGATGATGTAAGTTAAATAAATGATTATAGGAATATATTTACTTAAAGACATAAAGACCCATGTAATAGTTATTAGTGAAATAAGTGACTAAGGGTATTATGGTAAAGTAAACTTATTAAAAGCCACATATCTAAGAGAGGAGAGGTGTTGGTCGGCCAACACTTAGCAAAAACAAGAGATGAAAACCGAGAGAGACTTGAGAGAGAGCAAGGTGTTGGACGGCAAAAAGGGGGAAAAGAAGGAAGAGTAAGATCAAGCCATTCCAAGTCATTTCCAAGGCTTCAAATCAAGTTTTGGGGTTGATCTAATCTCAAACATCAAGCTCCTAGTTAGATTTAAGTAAGATCTCATCTTTCTCTTCTTGTTGATGATAGTTGAGTTTATGGTTGTGTTGGTTTGTTTGTTTAGTTTGATGTGTAACTTAGTTTGAGTATTTATCTAAACTAAGAGGAGAACCATAATATAACGCCCTTCGCCCGACTTCCGTTACGGTCGAAAATCTGGAACGGAGAACGTTACTTTCCTGATAAATCCATTTCTGTTTCTTTTGAAAAACTATTATTATCATTATTAAACTCGTTACCAATAGAGCAATTTTTTTTTTTTTTTAAAACGTAAATCCAGCAAAGTTTCCTTTGTTTTTCTGAAATCCCAAAATTCATTTTCTGTAATTAAAACTCTAGCATTTCTAAAACATCAATTTCTAAATTCTCATTCGGACCTCCCGTCCGTTTGTAGAACATTTCATTACTCAATATATCATAAACATTTATATGCATATATAAATAAAAGTAAGCTTTTAATAAATATACATAAGCTTTTTACATATAGAATAATATTATAATTAAGTGAAATACAATAATTTACATAAATATACATATGTCTCAAAATGCATGATCCTACGCAATATATATAACTACCAAAAGCGTAGAATGGATTGTGACTATCTGAGCCTTCGCGTACAAGCTATTTCCTCTGTTTTTAGATGAAGTCAAAAGATTCAACCTGCGGTAAACCAACGCGCTAAGCATAATTGCTTAAAAGGTATACACATAATCTAATCTCTCAATTTCAAATATAATTTCATTCGTAACTAAAAGCATTCTAACTTTAACATTCATAAATATATATATATATATACGTTGCATAAAAATACTTAAACATATAGTTCACAATTTTTCGAGTTCAACATATTTCAAAGCATTGAACATTTCATTTCACATAACATTTTTCAGTGCCCTTAGTAAACATATATTCGATACTCATGTATTGGTATATGAGTGTCTGGTATCGGACACGCGGTGATTTTCCGTCGGAATAACAGTCGACCCCGGCATCGGCCGCTCGGTGATTATCCATCGGGTCGTATATCATATCACATAATCGTTCGAGACCGGACACGTGATGCCTCTCATAGTCCATAATGAATCAATTTAGTGTATGCAAATAAACGGTGCAACTGCTAATTTCTCTATTGACATGTCAATTACCAATTTTCATTTATCGATATCTAAGTTTACAATGACTATTTACAACATAACGTTTGTATGACATTTTACACTTTGGTTTTAGTACCAAGATTTTCATAACAAATCAATTCCGCTTTTCCTTTCAAGTATAGGCAATTAGGTTTGTAAATGCATTGTATTAAAACGATATATTAATCTCATTTAATACAATCACTTCACAATGAAAACACTTTCAAGTAAAATTAAAGATAATGTGTATACCGACCTCAAAAGGATTCGATCTTTGAATCGAATGCTCCCTTATGCTTTACCCTTATTCTTTGATTGAGAATCTGGTTCGCCGGGTTCTCCTTGACCTTTCATTAAAACAACATAGCAAAAGTTTACTTATATATACTACTAATATTACTTAATGCACTATAACTATATGCTCTCCTATAACGCATCCTAAACACCTCTAATGGATGTCACTTCAAAATAGCTCATAATATCTTTTTTACGACTGTCTTTACCGTATTGAAAATAACCTCAAAATAGCCCATAAATTTAGTCACATTATCTTTCATTTACGCGAATTAACTCTAACAAACCATCATGAAATCTCTCAATCATTTTCGCCATAGATATTCATTTGAATCACATTCAAATACCGCTTAACCTCATGGCATTTTAATCACAATTCATTCAACACTAAATCGCAAACTAATGCATTTCGAAATCATGGAAAACTCAATCGAAACACTTGAAAACAATCTAGCGATATTCAAATAACTTTTCAATACTCTAAAAGCATATCGATGCGAATCATTTTTCATGCCGACAATTTCAAAACGAAAAGCGAAACATAACAGCCCATATTTTCCAAACATAACAACCCCTATATGGATTTCACAACGTAAATTTCAATATCGAAATTCATCTGCAAACATATCAAACCAATATCAAATGAATCTCCGCACTAACGAGGTTCTAAATCTTATATCCCAATCATGTCAACATCCATTTATTCCATAACTCAATCCTAAATATTTTTCATCCAAAACGGAAACCATAAATCTCAAACTTACCTTTCCAAAAGTGTTTCGAAAGCTTCGGAAACTAGCACGAAGGGCTATCCAAATTAATTTCCTTATCCGCGAGCTTCCTTCAACCCATACGGACACCATTAACATTTAAACATTACTCAAATCATGATAACAATATCAACGGGACAGCAACTTACCTTCGCTTGAGCTGTTTTTCGCTTTGAAATAGCTCTCGGACGATCGTGACGACAATTGACACTCTCAAAAAATTACGGTAGCAAGCAACCTATTCCACCTACATGCATAAGCTGGTACTGCTCCAAGACAATCCTCAAACCTCTAATAAATTTACAGCTGCTGGTTGAAGACCTAAAACAGCACTCAAACTCTATATTAAGCTGTCAGATTTCACGCCCAAAACAGATTCAGGAAAACTTACCAACTAGCTGAACTTGAATCAGCTCTCAACTTCAGCACCAAGCAGCCCTCTCACGGCTTGGATGATGCTTGACCGAGTGCCTCATAACCTTTACTTCTGGTCTGCACTTGAGTTACATGGATAGCTCTTCTGTTCTCTCAACTCCACGGCTGCACATACACACTTATAAGTTTATAGATTTTCGCACATCTCGCATGCACAAGATAGCTCTCGATTTCAGCTCTTACCTTGCATGCATGAGTTGGCTTAGATTTGAAACACCGATTACCAGCTCACTCTTCTCCCTTTTCACGGTTTCATGAACAGTTGATGACAGCTTACACGATTTCTTCTTGCTGCAGGTCACGGCAGTAGCAGACCTTCAGTCCTTGCTTGCATGTGCTATCTTCCCTCTCCAGATCAACCAACAGCTGTCTTCTCTGGATTCTGCTTCACTTCAGGTCTGAAATGTTGTTCTTGGCCTGACCTAACAGCAGCTGCTCGACAGCAGCTCACACAACGGTGACAGTAGCTCACGACAGTGACAGCAACACCAGTTCACGGCAGCAGCTCCTCAAGCCAGTAGCAGTAGCTTCACGGCAGCAACTGCAACTTCAAAGCAACAACTCACGGCTTCAGCTCCTCAGCTCACAACAACACTCCTTCTAGCTTGCATGCAATTTTTGGCATCAGATCTCACCTTTCCTTTGCTGGAATAATGAGCTGAGACCGTCCAAGGAGAGTGATTGCAGCTGCTGGTGCATTCCTTCACGAGCAAGTCTCGGGTTTTGCCTTAGATATGGTCTTCCTCCTTTCACGAGCAGCACGCACAGATCTCTCTTGCTTCTCTCGTTTACTCTCTCGATCTCTATCTCTCTTGTTCTCAATCTCTCACTCTCGGTTCTCTCTATCTAAAGTTCTTGGTTTTTGCTTGATGAATGGAGTCTTGACCGAATGCTTTATTTGCTTTCTTCACTTTTAATTCTTGCTTTTCAAATTTATATATATATAAGCTACAAAATGATGCCACTTGTTAACTTGATTCCATGCATGAATGACATTTGTCATTTTCATCCACCATTCAATTTTTCAATTTATTTAATTCCCATGCCATCAATTCTCGCTTTACGGATTTCGCTTTCGCTCAGATTGGCTTCAGGTCCGCCTGAAAATTTTTATTAAAAATCCAATTTCACAAATGGAAACTTCATTAGATTCCGAATAAATATTTGAATTCGGACGCTCTAATTTATTTTATGAGATTGAATTAAATAATTATTCCCGGACCCGTCTGAAAGATTTTATAAAAAATTTCAATTGCTGATCCGGATCCGAACAAATAATTAATTCCATCATCCCTTCATTAATAATCAACATTTAATAAATTATTTGGACACCGAAGTAGCATGTTATAATTAATTTCGTCCTCGAAATTTACCTTAATTCAATAGATGAGGATACTGATTTTGCATTATCTCTTCACTTTCCCAAGTAGCTTCTTCAACTTTATGGTTCTTCCAGAGAACCTTGACTAACGAAATCTTCTTGTTCCTGAGTTCCCTGATTTCCCGATCCAAGATTTTTACTGGTTCCTCCTCGTAGGTCATGTCGGGCTGTATTTCAATAGCTTCATGAGAGACTAAATGAGATGGATCTGATCTGTATCTCCTCAGCATAGATACATGAAACACATTATGTATCTTGTCCAATTCTGGTGGTAAAGCAAGTCTATAGGCTACCAGTCCTATACGCTCAATGATCTCGTATGGGCCAATAAACCTAAGACTTAACTTTCCTTTCTTTCCAAACTGAAGCACTCGCTTCCATGGAGATACCCTAAGAAAAACTTTGTCTCCAACTTGATATTCAATATCTTTCCTCTTCAAGTCCGCATAGGACTTTTGTCGATCGGATGTAGCTTTTAATCTTTCCTTAATAATCTTCACTTTTTCTTGAGTCTGCTCCACTAGATCAATCCCCACTAACTTGCTTTCACCCAACTCGGTCCAACATTAGGGTGTTCGACATTTTCTCCCATATAAGGCTTCATACGGTGCCATTTTAATACTTGCTTGGTAGCTGTTGCTATAAGAAAATTCTATCAGTGGAAGATGGTTATCCCAACTCCCTTCAAAATTAATCACACAGCTCCTAAGCATGTCTTCAAGCACCTGAATTACTCTTTCTGATTGCTCATCCGTCTGTGGATGGAAGGTCGTACTGAAATGCAACTGAGTACCCAAAGCTTCCTGTAATTTCTTCCAAAACCTGGATGTAAATCTCGGGTCTCGGTCGGAAATGATAGATATGTGTACCCCATGCAATCTGACAATCTCTTTAATGAATAGCTCAACCAACCTATCCAATGAGTAATCAACTCTTATTGGAAGAAAATGCATTGACTTGGTTAAGCGATCCACGATTACCTAAACTGAATCATGCTTGCTCCGAGTAAGCGGTAGACCAATAACGAAATCCATAGTAATTCGATCCCATTTCCATTCTGGTATAAAAATCGACTGTAAAAGACCTGATGGAACCTGATGTTCCGCCTTTACTTGCTGACATGTCATGCATTTACTCACAAAGTCTACGATCTCCTTTTTCATTCCGATCCACCAGTAATGATTTTTCAAGTCTTGATACATTTTAGTACTTCTTGGGTGTATAGCATAAAGACTACTATGGGCTTCCGTAAGAATAATCTTCTTCAATTCTTCATCATTCGGAACACAAATTCTGTCTTTAAAATATAGGAAACCGTCATCCCTCATGGTGAACTCAATCTCTTTACCCTGTGAAATCTGTCTACTAATAGCTGCAAACTTTTCATCTAATTTCTGCTTTTCTTGAATTTGCTGCAATAGACTCGACTTCACTTTTAACTCTACCACTAAAACATCGTCTTGGGTCACCTGTAATTCGGCATTCATGGCTCTTAAAGAAACCAAAGCTTTACGACTTAAAGCGTCGGCTATCACATTGGCTTTCCCTGGGTGATAGTCGATGATACAATCGTAGTCTTCGATTAGCTCCATCCATCTTCTTTGTCTCAAGTTCAGTTCTTTTTGAGAAGGCAAATATTTCAGGCTCTTGTGATCTGTATAAATGTAGTATCTTTCCTCATAGAGATAATGTCTCCATAATGCAAAGACGATAGCTACTAACTCCAGATCATGCGTCGGATAATTCCTCTTATGAGTCTTTAGCTGTCTAGAGGCATAAGCAACTACTTTTCCTTCCTGCATTAGCACACATCCAAGTCCTTGATGGGAAGCATCACTATAGACCACAAAATCCTTACCGGTTACTGGCTGAGTAAGGATTGGAGCCTTTACAAGCATCACCTTTAATCTGTCGAAAGCTGCTTGACACTTCTCAGTCCACTCATACTTAACATCTTTGTGGAGCAATCGAGTCAATGGAGTCGCTATGGATGAGAATCCTTTGACAAAATGCCTATAATATCCAGCCAAGCCTAAGAAGCTTTTGACTTCTGTGACATTCTTCGGAGGTTGTCATTCCATAACAGCTTCTATTTTCTTCGGATCTGCACGGATTCCCTTAACAGATACAATATGTCCTAGAAAAGCAATTTCAGTGAGCCAAAACTCACATTTATTCAACTTGGCGAATAATTGCTTTTCTCTCAAAGTCTGCAAGACTACCCGAAGTTGTCTATCATGATCCTCTCGGGTCTTAGAGTACACCAGAATATCATCAATGAATACCACAATGAACAGATCCAAATACGGACGAAAAATACGATTCATTAAATCCATAAAAGCTGCAGGCACATTCGTTAGTCCAAATGGCATCACCATGAATTCATAATGTCCATATCTAGTCCTGAATGCAGTCTTAGGAATGTCCGACTCCTTTACTCGTAACTGATGATAACCAGATCGAAGGTCAATCTTGGAGAAGACACTCGCTCATCTCAACTGGTCAAATAAATCATCAATCCGAGGCAAGGGATATTTATTCTTGACTGTAATCCACACACAGTCTCAAAGATCCATCTTTCTTCTTAACAAATAGCACAGGTGCTCCCCATGGGGACACGCTCGGTCGAATAAATCCCTTGTCAAGTAACTCCTATAACTGAATCTTTAATTCCTTTAGTTCAGCAGGTGCCATTCTGTATAGAGCCATCGACACTGGCGCAGTGTCTGGCATAATATCAATGACAAACTCAACTTCCCTTTCTGGAGGCAAACCCGGTAATTCATTTGGAAACACATCTGGAAAATCACACACTGTGGGTATATCTTGAAGTTGAGATCCAGTCTGATGAGAATCAACCACATGAGCTAGATAAGCTTCGCACCCTTTCTTTACTAATTTCATAGCCGACACGGCTAAAATCACATTAGAGAGATAATCAGATCTCTCTCCCACCAAAGTTATTTCATTACCATCCACAGTCTTAAGTGTGATTCTTTTCAGACGACAATCAATCATGACTTGATGCCTGGATAACCAATCCATATCCAAAATCATATCAAACTTCTAAAATGGTAACACCATCAGATCACTCGGAAACTCATGTCCCTGAAGCCGAATGGGACAATCTTTATATACCCTATTCACGATCACACTGTGACCTAAGGGATTACTAACCACTATTTCATTCTCGGTGACATCAGCCTGTAAATTCTTATCTCTCGGTATAGGAGTGCAAATGTATGAATGAGTAGATCCTGGGTCTATCAATGCACGAACAGAAATATCAAAGATGGAAATCATACCAACTATCACATCTGGAGCATCCTAATCATCCTGGGCCCTGATCGCGTAAGCACGAGCCGAGACACGGGTATCTCATCTCTCTGTAGAGTCTGGTATTCCTCTCGGCCTACTGCTCTACGCGTCTGACTGACTAGGACCCGGTCTCCCTCCCTTATGAACTGAAGGAGCTGATACTTCTGTCTGAGGAGCGAAAACGGCTCTGTACTTTGGATAATTTTTCTGAATATAATCAGGTGATCCGCATATATAACATGCTCCTGACACTTTTCAACATTCACCCTCATGCTTTTTACCATATTGCTCACATGGATGCGGAGTTGGTCCTCACGCAAATGCTTCTTGGGTGTAGCTCTTGCCACATACTTAAAGAACTCGACCATCTGTTCTATGAAATTTGGTTGACCCTATGCCGTCGGTCTTGCCCTTTGAGGACCTACGGACCCCTCTGACATACCTACAGCCACACTAGCTGGATTACCTTGCTCTGACTCACCACCGCCCTTGGCAGCTCTAACATTGGAGGGTTTTATCCTACCCCCTTACATAAGACAAAAGAAATAAATCCGCAAGTCAAAATCACATCCTTTCCACTTTGGTAGTGTGCAATGATGTGTATGTATAATGCAATTATTTATCGGAAGCTTAGGTCTAGAATTGCCTAAACCACAGCTCTGATACCAATAAATGTAATGTCATTCGCCCGACTTCCATTACGGTCGAAAATCCAGAACAGAGAACATTACTTTCCTGATAAATCCGTTTTTGTTTCTTTTGAAAAACTATTATTATCATTATTAAACTCGTTACCAATAGACCAAATTTTTTTTTTTTTTTTAAACGTAAATCCAGCAGAGTTTCCTTTGTTTTTCTGAAATCCCAAAATTCATTTCCTGTAATTAAAACTCTAGCATTTCTAAAACATCAATTTCTAAATTCTCATTCAGACCTCCCGTCTGTTTGTAAAACATTTCATTACTCAATATATCATAAACATTTATATGCATACATAAACAAAATTAAGCTTTTAATAAATATACATAAGCATTTTACATATAGAACATTATTATAATTAAGTGAAATACAATAATTTACATAAATATACATATGTCTCAAAATGCATGATCCTACGCAATATATATAACTACCAAAAGCGTAGAATGGATGGTTACTATCTGAGCCTTCGCGTACAAACTATTTCCTCTGTTTTTAGATGGAGTCAAAAGATTCAACCTGCGTGCGGTAAACCAACGCGCTAAGCATAATTGCTTAAAAGATATACACATAATCTAATCTCTCAATTTCAAATATAATTTCATTCGTAACTATAAGTATTCTAACTTTAACATTCATAAATATATATATACGTTGCATAAAAATACTTAAATATATAGTTCACAATTTTTCGAGTTCAATATATTTTAAAGAACATTTCATTTCATTTCACATAACATTTTTCAGTGCCCTTAGTAAACATATATTCAATACTTATGTATTGGTATATGGGTTTCCGGCATCGAACACGCGGTGATTTCCCGTTGGAATAACAGTCGACCCCGGCATCGACCGCTCGGTGATTATCCACCGGATCGTATATCATATCACATAATCGTTCGAGACCGAACACGTGGTACCTCTCATAGTCCATAATGAATCAATTTAGTGTATGCAAATAAACGGTGCAGCTGCTAATTTCTCTACTGACATGTTAATTACCAATTTTCATTTATCGATATCTAAGTTTATAAGGGCTATTTACAACATAACGTTTGTATCACATTTTATACTTTGGTTTTAGTACCAAGATTTTCATAACAAATCAATTCCGCTTTTCCTTTCAAGTATAGGCAATTAGGTTTGCAAATGCATTGTATTAAAACGATATATTAATCTCATTTAATAAAATCACTTCACAATGAAAACATTTTCAAGTAAAATTAAAGATAATGTGTATACCGACCTCAAAAGGATTCGATCTATGAATCGAATGCTCCCTTATGCTTTACCCTTATTCTTTAATTGAGAATCCGGTTCGCCGGGTTCTCCTTGACCTTTCATTAAAACAACATAGCAAAAGTTTACTTACATATACTACTAATATTACTTAATGCACTATAACTATATGCTCTCCTATAACGCATCCTAAATACTTCCAATGAATATCACTTCGAAACAGCCCATAATATCTTTTTTATGACTGTCTTTACCGTATTGAAAATAACCTCAAAAAAGCCCATAAATTTAGTCACATCGTCTTTCATTTACGCAAATTAACTATAACAAGCCATCATGAAATCTCTCAATCATTTTTGTCTGTAGTTGTTCAATTTTCTAGAATATCTAGCGCCATGTTACGACGCAGTCAATTCCGCGTGTAGTCGCTTAGATTTATAGTTTTCGCACTATGTGGCGATGCAGTAGATTCTGCTCGTAGTTGCCTAGAGTTACAGCACTACAATTGCGATGCAGAAAACTCCGCATTGTAGTTGCTCAGGTTGAGATCGTTTTACCCTACGTTTGCGACGCAGTAAATTCCGCATCGTAATGGTTGAGAGATCCCAGTAGCTTCACGTTTGGCGTTAGTTAAAAATCGCCACGTGATGGTTGAGTTCCTTAGAGGTATACATGGAGTTTTAGAAATAAATGTTTTCTTTTAAATCGAAAACGTTTGATAAAAGAGTGCGGTTATAAATCTTGATGAATTTTATAGCTTGATGTTATTATTATTCGTTGAACTAACCTCTTTACTTTGTGCAGCTTAATTATCGTAGTCGGTGCTTATATAGGTGACTCTGCGTCTTAGACACTACATCGATTACTTTAGGTGGGCATCGTCTCGATGTATCATATAAACATTTAATACACTTTTGGCGTTGTAAATAATAAATATTAAGGATTTAAATAGTTGAAAATTTGTAATAAAATTCTTGATATGTATATACAACTAAACACTTACACATGATACACACTTATCACTTGATATATCTATAGATATTTGATATACGCATTGTAGTGTAATTTCCAAAGTATTTATAACATGCATGTTATGGAAATTAATTGTTTGTGAAAAACGTGTGATGTGAATTGAATGAAGGAAGTGTATGTTTGTGGCCAAAAGAAGTTGGGAGGTGATTTGATATAGTTCAGAGTGTTTTTCCTTATAGGTAAATTTTGGAAATGGTCAAATTACAACCGTTACGCTATCGAATTTTCATTAAATCTATTTTGAGAAAATGCGAAAAATTTACACCAACCCAACTATTTTAGAAGAAAAATAATTTCTAAATTAAAACAAGTAAACGGGCTTAGTGAGTTAAGGGGTTCACTTCTCGGCTTTCTTCAATCCGACGAGTCGGGTTTAGGGAGTCCGTTAAAGTGCCCGACGGGATCCTCCAGACTAGAGCCTAGAGAGGGTCTAGTTCGGGTCCTGTCAGTTATATTGCCACCACCATTTATTATTTTATAATAAAGATGTAATAATATAGGTTGCTATGTTTTCAGATTTGAAAAACGCTTCTGAATAGTTTTTCAAAATCAAGAAAATTCGTTTTTCAATATTGTTGTGGGTGTTTTCCGGATTATCTGAGTGGGCTGGTAAAAGCCCATGAGTTTAGTTGGCCCAAGCCCTTGGACCCAATGAGCAAGGCCCAGTATCGAAGTTCGCAATAAATAGACTGATTGGTCCTTCAACGAAATCCAATCCATATTCACCTAATGTTGTAGTATGGCAGTATCTTTTCCTACAGGGGATTCAGTGATTGTAGATAGAGTTTATCTGGGTAGTACAGTTATTATTGAGGGTAGAGAGTTCTTGGCAGATTTGATTGTATTAGACATCCAGGACTTTGATGTGATATTGGGGATGGACTGGTTGTCGAGACATCATGCAACTGTAGACTGTTTTCGAAAAGAAGTCAGTTTTGGTAAAGTAGGGGAGTCAAATGTGATTTTCCGTGGGATACGGAAAATACTTCCCACTAGCATGGTGTCAGTTATTACAGCTAGAAAAATGCTTCGAAAGTTGTGCCAGGGATATCTCGTTTATGCAATGGAGATGAGGGATTCTGAAATGAGACTGGAAGATATTCCGATGGTTCGAGAATTTTCAGATGTGTTTCCAGAGGATCTTCCGGGATTACCTCCAGATAGAGAAATTGACTTTCGAATAGAGTTAGCTCCAGGAACTGAACCAATTTCTAAAGCACCTTATCGAATGGCTCCTTCAGAGTTGAAAGAATTAAAAGCACAGATGGAAGAATTAGTAAATAAGGGCTTTGTCAGGTCGAGTACTTCCCCATGGGGAGCACCGGTTTTGTTTGTGAAAAAGAAAGATGGAAGCATGCGGTTATGTATTGATTACAGGGAATTGAACAAGGTAACGATACGTAATCAATATCCACTTCCGAGGATTGATGATCTCTTTGATCAGCTGCAGGGAGCTAGGGTATTCTCTAAGATCGATCTGAGGTCAGGCTATCATCAGCTGAAAATTCATGTAGAGGATGTTCCGAAGACTGCCTTTAGGACACGGTATGGACATTATGAGTTCTTAGTCATGCCATTTGGACTCACTAATGCCCCAACTGCTTTTATGGATCTCATGAATAGGGTTTTCAGACCTTATTTAGATCAGTTTGTAATTGTGTTCATCGATGATATACTGATATATTCTGGTAGTAAGGAAGAACATGCAGGACACTTGAGGATAGTTTTACAGACATTAAGAGAACATTAGTTGTACGCCAAACTCAATAAATGTCAGTTTTGGCTGGACAGTGTCGCTTTTCTAGGACACGTGGTTTCTGCAGAAGGGGTCTCCGTGGATCCACAGAAAGTAGAGGCTATAGTGAATTGGAGACCGCCTACTAATGTGACTGAAATAAGGAGTTTTCTGGGTTTGGCAGGGTATTATCGGAAATTTGTTGAGGGGTTTTCAAAAATAGCTACTCCATTAACTAAGTTGACATGGAAAGAGGAAAAGTTTGTATGGTTAGAGGCGTGCCAGCAGAGTTTCGATGCATTGAAAAGGAGATTGACTTCAGCTCCTGTGCTTACACTTCCGTCAGGAAAGGATGGATTCTCAGTATATTGTGATGCTTCTAGGCAGGGTTTAGGTTGTGTGTTGATGCAAGATGAAAAGGTAATAGCGTATGCTTCCAGGCAATTGAAAAAGCATGAACAGAACTATCCTACACATGATCTAGAATTGGCAGCTGTAGTTTTTGTCTTACGGATATGGAGACATTATCTATATGGAGTGCCTTGCAGAATTTTCACGGATCATAAGAGCCTACAGTACCTGTTTACACAGAAGGAATTGAATATGAGGCAACGAAGATGGATTGAGCTCATTAAGGATTATGAGTGTACCATTGAGTATCGTCCAGGAAAAGCTAATGTAATAGCAGATGCTCTCAGTCGGAAGCCTACGAGTTCAGTAGCTCATTTTAAGACTACTTATCTCCCTCTTTTAGTAGAATTAAGGTCTTTAGGTGTGAGACTAGAGCCGACAGAAACAGGAGCATTGCTAGCTGCATTTCATGTTCGTCCCATTTTGATAGACTGAATCAAAGAGTTACAGACTCAGGATCTATGGTTAGTAAAACAAAAAGGAGAAGTGGAGTCTGGAAAGAGATCAGATTATTCAGTTAAGGATGATGGTACAGTGGTATTGGGACAGAGATTGTGTGTACCGAATGTTACTGAATTAAAAAGAGAAATTATGGAAGAGGCTCACTCTTCTGCTTATGCAATGCATCCGGGTAGCACTAAAATGTATCGTACCCTGAAAGAACATTATTGGTGGAAGGGTATGAAGAAAGAAATAGCAGAGTTTGTTTCCAAATGTCTTACATGTCAGCAGGTAAAGATTGAACACCAGAAGTCTGCAGGACTTTTACAACCTCTTTCGATACCTGAATGGAAATGGGAGAGGATTACGATGGATTTTGTGGTAGGACTTCCGCGTAGCCAGAGTGGCCATGATGCGATATGGGTGATTGTTGATAGATTGACGAAATCAGCCCATTTCTTACCCATCAAGAATACCTATTCTATGGAAAAGTTGGCTCAGGTATATGTGAATGAGATTATACAGCTTCATGGTACGCCAGTGTCAATTGTATCAGACAGGGATCCAAGGTTTGCTTCTCGATTTTGGCCCAGCTTACAGCGAGCTTTAGGCACCAAGTTGAATTTTAGTACTGCTTTTCATCCTCAGACAGATGGTCAATCTGAGCGGACTATCCAGACACTAGAGGACATGCTTAGAGCCTGTGTTATGGATTTTAAAGGTAGTTGGGATACGCATCTACCTTTAGTAGAGTTCGCATATAATAATAGCTATCAGTCTAGCATTGGAATGGCTCCATATGAAGCTTTGTACGGACGGAAATGTAGAACTCCAATTTGTTGGGATGAGGTAGGCGAGAGAAAAATTGATTGGTCCAGAGATTGTCCAGCTTACATCAGAAAAAGTTAAAGTTATCAGAGATAGACTGAAGATAGCAAATGACAGACAGAAAAGTTATGTGGACAATCGAAGGAGGGACTTAGAGTTTCAGGTTGGAGATAAAGTATTTCTGAGGATATCACCCTGGAAGGGGGTGTTGAGGTTTGGAAAAAGAGGAAAACTAAATCCCAGGTACATTGGACCCTATGAAATAACAGAAAGAATTGGGGAAGTGGCGTACAGATTAAAGCTACATGCGGAATTGACCAGGATTCATGATGTTTTTCACATGTCTATGCTTCGTAAATATATTCCTAACTCTTTACATATTTTAAGGGATCAACCGATAGAATTGAAAGAGAACTTGACTTACGAGGAGAGACCGGTTCAGATCTTAGATAGGAAAGAACAAGTTCTCCGCAATAAAAGAATTCCCTTGGTTAAAGTGTTATGGATGAATCACGGAGTTGAAGAAGCTACATGGGAGCGCAAGGATCAAATGCAGACATAGTATCCACACTTGTTTACTTAAGGTATGCATATTTAAATTTCGAGGACAAAATTTATTTTAAGGAGGGGAGAAATTGTTAGGACCAAGTCCTTCATGCTTAAGAATATATATAAATATCGATAAATATGTTAAATGTGAATGTATTTTTAAAATATTCCACCGTTGTGAGAAATTTTTCTTATGTGATGAAAGTGAACAATTATAAGTTTAATTGAATGTTTATGAGGTTAATTTGATGAATTGATAAGCGTGGAATATTTTAGAAATATTATTGAGAGGAATAACAGTTAATTTTATCGATATTAAAATCGTTATGGAAATTGACGGATTTAACGTATTTATTTTTATGGAATAAAGTTTTTTATGAAAAATGTAAGTGATGAGGATTAAAAGAGGTTATTAGAAAGTGTAAATTATAGATTAAAAATGAGTATGGAAAATGGATAAGTGAAGTTCATAAAAATAGCAATAAAAGAGGGGTTTAAGTGCACAATTTAGATTGAAGTTTGAGCTGTCATAATTTAAGGAAATAGAGGGGCTTTTGGGCAATATGTGAAGTGTTATTTCTGTATTCTTCCAGATCTGATCGAGAGAAAAAAAAAATCAGACTCCAGCAGACCGAAGACATCTCTCTCTCGCGCGATCGTCCCTCTCGGCCACCAAGTTCAGCCACCGAAGCGATCAACTAAGGGTTCTTCACGGTCAAAAGGAGGCTTGAAGAAGCAAGGTTAGCATCTGATTTCTGCCCAGAAAAATCAGATCTGAAAGTGACGAAATCAGACCAGAAATCGGGAAGGAGATGAAGTCGCGCGTGGGCTGTTGACGAAGCTGTTGACCGCGACTGAGGGAAGGCGATTTCGGGTCAGCTGGAGCAAGCAAAAGCTGAGCTGCAAGCAGCCATGTGAAGCCAGCGGATGGAGGAAAAAACGCAGGGGAGGCGTGAAGAAGATGATGCACAGTAGGTAAGAGAAATAACTTGAGTTTGTGTGATGTTTTTCTTGAGCTGTGCCGTCCATTTCGTGTGATTGTTGGGTTATTTGTTGTAGTTCAAGTTAGATTCGAAAAATGGAAGGATTTGGGACTGCCATGAGTCTCTAAATATCTGCTGATCTTAAACACCAGTAAGTAAGGTTGGGTTTTAGTTGATTTTATCTTATTAAAGCTGAAATGGAATGGTTGATTGTGTAGAGTTATGCGTGATGTGTGTGCCGTGAATCAAATGAAAATGAGTGAGTATGTGTTATGTGTTCTGCCGAGCAGCAGGTATTTGTGTGTGTATGGGCTGTATTTTGTTTAGTTAAATGAAGATTAATTGATTATTAAGTGTATAAATGCATGATAGAATATGATTACGCGTTGAAACCGAAAGAAAATCGCGTATTGAGTTATTCGTGTGATTTTCGACAAAAGTAAAGGCAGCTGCATATAAGTTGAATATGGGTGATTTTAAGGTCCTAAGTATGTGTTTGAATATGTATTTGAGTGTGATTAAGTCATAAATAATAAAATTCATTGCATGGAACGTATTTAATACTCAAAGGTAACCATGCGGACGTATTATGTACAAGCTGTCCTATTTACATTTTATGTTATTTTGGTGATTCCAAGTGTGTATTTAAATGTATTAGGATATGCAAATATCACGGAATTGAATGGTATTAAGAAAAGGGCATGTAACGGAAGGAATATGGGTTAATTAGTTTGAGAGATTGTTAAGGAAAATTATATTGTCATTAGAGTTGTGATTGAAGAGAATTTTAAATAACTTGGTGATTAAATTTTAGGTGAATTGGAAACTCTTCAAACGGAAACGGAGACGTGAAGGAGGTTCTTGGAATCGAAAGTTAACGGACGGAAATAAGTTGTGAGTGTAAAACTATATATATATGTTTTGTGTAAATATATATATGTTCTTTTAAGTATATATTTGCATATGTATATTTGATATATATTTATGACTTGAATATACTTGTTTTGATTATAGAAATGTTTTAAGTTTTGATATCAAGTTTAAGGAAAAAGAATCAAGTGTTAAGGTTTGATTTTAAGAAAAGTTTTGAAAAACGAATGTTTATGAAAAGTATAAAAGAAATGGTTTTGGTTTTTAAATGAAATGTGGTTTATAAAAGGATTTTTAGCCGATGGTTACCCTAAACCCTATCATGACTGGAATGACTGAAATGACTGGATAATCGGCCGAGATACTTTAGATGTGTAAAGGTATGGGTAAAGAAATAGGTTACTAACTAAGGGAAGGGATAGAAATTATAGGATTGCCTTTACACATTATAAAGTATTCTTATGACTGTTACCCTACGCAAAGCGTGATTTATCCGCAGCGTAGTGGTTTTATGACTGGAAATGGATCGTCCCGCCACCGTCGCTTTTAGGGCGGTTGGTGAATTATTCCCTGGGTTCCATTGGTAGTGACTGAAATGTTAAAAATTGTTTCAAATGTATGATTATGATTTATATGATTGATAAATGAAATGAAATGAAATGCTCTAATTATTTATGTAAATGTTATGATTTTACTGAAAGATGTTGAAAGGTATTTTGTTATTGAACTGCACACTCACTGAGCTATTTTTAGCTCACTCTTTCAAAATGTTTTAAATAAAATTTTCAGGAACTGAGACTAGGGAGCAGTCTGAGCATCCTCCAGGGCAGTCGTAGGCGGTCTACTTGTAGACGATGACGACTTGAAAATATGTATATAATTTTTGGGCTATAAATATGTCATATTATGGTTTTGATACTTACATCATTATTTTTGTATTGTATATACATATATGCATAATTAAACTCTGAACTACGAGGGCTTTGATTCTCTGTAGATAATCGAGGTACGTAGGCGTTTGGGAGTACCCAAACTCAAGCCCAAAATATTTCAGAAAATATTTTGAATTGTCCATAATGCATATGTTTTTCTTTATGAATGAAAATGATTTTATGGAACGTTTTTAAATATTCTTGTGATTAAATTGTGATGGACTTGAGGTCCTGAAAATGGTAGTGGAGAAAATGAATGAATTTTAGAAGTGTTTATGATTTTATTTGCAGGTTTTGTAAAATTGGAATGTCCGAAAAACAGAGGAAACTCTATCCGTTTTTCCGCAAAATTTTTATTGAATAAATGGTTTATTGGTTTTTAAAAAAAAAAAAAATCCCATTACATTTTCCGATAGTGAATGAAAAGTATAAATGTTTTAATCGGGTTCGCTCTACGGATTCCTAAGTTAATTGTTTAAAGAAAAGGTTTTCGGAGTCCGTTGGAGTGCCGGGAGGGCTTCCCACGGATTCAAAAGGTTAAATCCGGGTTGGGTCCCTTCACAGGAGACGTTAGAAGCCACAATGGCACATATAGCAGACACTTTGAGGATGCTGACACGAGCCCAAGATCAAAATGCTCCGAGAGCAACTGAAATCCCACCCCCTGGACAGGAAGTCGCGAAAGAAGTGCCTGTCCAAGAGGGGTCCATCCATTCATCGAATAGACAACCTGAAGCCCAGAATCAGCGAACTCAAGAAAATTGGGACATAGCTCAACCTTCTTGGTTGAGAGTGAGAATTAGCCATGACGGACATCGACAGGTTGAGGTGAGTCATGGGCATCCATGAATTCCAGTTCGGATAAATGAAAACGAGTTATGGCAGCGATAGGAAGGTTCACGCAGGGAAGGAGATGCTCACGAACTGGGCCAAAGGCGTGGGGTGCGTGATGAGCATTCCCCAAACAAGGCGAGCCAGAGAAATAGGCAGTCCCCAGCAAGGCAACAAGAAGTCCGAGACCCGATAGTTGAACAACTCCTTGAAAGAATCCAACAGCTGGAGGTAAGACCTGCGGCTCGGGAGCCAGGGAAATGGAGTTATGAGAGGAGTCCCTTTATAGTGGAAATAGAGTAGGAACAACTCCCTGTCAGGTTCAAAATCCCCAGCATCCTACAGTACAATAGAGATTCAGACCCCTACAATCATCTGGACGTCTTTAACATTCAAACGGACCTACAGACAACCAGTTCGTTGGTAAAATGTCGTGCTTTCCGCGCAATGCTTGGAGACATTCCACGAACGTGGCTCAGAAACCTCCCACCTCGTAGCATTAGCAGTTGGGAGGAATGTCAGTAGAAGTTCATCAATCAATATTAGACATTGAAAAAGCAGCTTGCGCCAGCCTGCCACCTCGCTACTATTTTTCAGCGTTCTGATGAGTCGTTAAAAGATTATATTAAAAGGTTCAGGAGCAAGGTCAACAATGTGGAAAGCCCATCTGATGAGGGGATCTTGACTGCAATATCGACGGGACTAAAAAAGGATGGAAAGCTCTACGAAAGCATATATAAGTCACCTATGAAAAGCCTAGGCGATTTCTACCAACGGGCTCACAAGGAGATCAGATGGGAAGAATCTTTCGGGTCGAAAAAGGCTAATCGCTCAAAAAATGAGGCAGTAGTTCCCATCAGGGGAAGAAGAGGAATCAGGGCAATAATGAAGATCGAAGGAGTCATTCTAATAATCAGGTAGCAAAGCGGGTTAGGAAAGTGCCCAAATGAAATCAATCTCCACATCGGAGCCGCTACCACCATTATAGTATTTTGTCAGATATGCAAGATAGAATCTTCCAAACTGAGAAGCATAGAGAAAATTTTGGAAGACCAAATCCCACCGGCTTCCCCAGCAAATTCAGAAATCTCAACAAGTATTGTGCTTATCACAAGGAGAAAGGGCATTTAACCTCCGACTGCTAGAATATCAAGGACGCTATTGAAAACCTGATAAGAAATGGCCACCTGAAGGGGTATGTGGTACGGCCTGCCCATCACAGATCCCAAAGTCAGCGTCCTCAGCAAAACCAGCAACCCGCATAGCAAAACCAGTAGGACCAAAAATAGGAGATCGATCCCACGGTAAAAACTATCTTCACCATTCACGGTGGTCCCCATATTGCAGGATCGTCTAATAAATCTCATGAGTGTTATATGCGGAAAGCGAATCATGTCCTAATAGCGGGACGGAGTGACCAAGAAGGACCAGCGAAGAAGGCAATGGTGACCTCAAAAGATGTCATTTTTACTAAAGAGAACGCAAGAGAGGTACGTTGGCCGCACAACGACGCCATCATTATCAGAGCAAGAATCAGCCATGCTGAAGTCCTAAGGATCATGGTAGATACAGGAAGCTTAGTAAATGTCATGTATAAAGAATGCTATGACCAGCTGGGCTTGGAAATCAGTCAGCTAAAGCTATCCCCAGAGCCCCTCTACAGCTTCACCGAGGACGCTGTCATTCCAATGGGCCAAGTCAGACTTCCGCTCTCAATAGGGGACCCGGCTCGCCAAGCGATTATGTTGGCAGATTTTCTCATCATCGATGGTCCGTCCGCATATAACGTTGTCCTGGGGAGACCTGCAATGAACGATCTAGAAATGATTGTCTCGACCAGAGCTCTTATGATCAAATTCCCCACACCCAGCGGAGTAGGGTCTGTGCGGGGTGAACTGTACACAGCAAGGAGTTGTTACGAAAAGGCAGTAAAAATAGGGGTCACGAGCAAAAGAATCAATATGGTCTTAGGAGGAACGCCACATGAGAAAAGTGAGAAGGGAATAAGCCACGATCTCGATCCTCGAGAAGTAGATGTGGACAGGACAACAGGGCCAGTTGAAGAACTTGAGCAAGTACAAGTCAGTGAGAAAGATGCCGAGAGGTGTTTGAATCTAGGGCGAGACTTAGCACTAGATGTAAGGAATCAGCTCATCGATTTTGTAACGCCCTTCGTCCGACTTCCGTTACGGTCGAAAATCCAGAACGGAGAACGTTACTTTCTTTTATAAATCCGTTTCTGTTACCTTTTTTAAAAAACTTATTATCAAAATTATAAAACTCATTACCAAGATAGCGAAATTTTTTTTTTTTTTTTTTAAATAATTTTGACAGAGTTTCCTCTGTTTTTCTAAAATCCAAAATTCATTCCCTGTAAATAAAACTCTAACATTTCTAAAACATAAATTTCAGAATTTTCATTTCGGACCTCCGGTCCGTTTTCCAAACATTACATTACTCAATTATATCATAAACATTTATATGCATATATATATTCAAAAGTAAGCTTAAAGAAATTTACATAAGCTTTTTACATAAGTGAAATACAATAATTTACATATTTATACATGTGTTTCAAAATGTATGATCCTACGCAATATATATATATAACTACCAAAAGTGTACGATGGATAGTGACGGTCTGAACTTCCGCGTATCAGCTACTTCCCTGTATGGGAAAGGAATCAAAATGTTCAACCTGCGCGCGGTAAATTAACGCGCTAAGCATATTTGCTTAGTAGTATACACATAATCTAATTTCTCAATTTCAAATATAATTTCATTCGTAACTAAAAGTATTATAACTTTATCATTCATAAACATAGATATATATATGATGCATAAAAATATTTAAACATATGATTCACAATTTTTCGAGTTCAACATATTTCAAAATCATTGAACATTTCATAACATGTAACAATTTCATTTTATTGCTTATCACATTTTTCTCAGTGCCCCTTAGTAAACATATATTCGATACTCATGTATTGGCATATGGGTTTCCGGCATCGGACACGTGGTAGTATCCGTCGAAATAATGGTCGACCCCGGCAACGGCCGCTCGGTGATTATCCACCGGGTCGTATATCATAACACATAATCGTTCAGGATCGGACACGTAGTGCCTCTCATAATCCATAACGAATTAATGTAAATAAACGGTGTAGCTGCTAAGTTCCCTATTGACATGTCAATTACCAATTTCCATTTATCGATATCTATGTTTACAAGGGCTATTTATATCACAACGTTTGTATCACATATTTCTCACTTTGATTTTTGTAACGAGATTTTCTTAATGAATCAATTTCGTATCTCATTTCAAGTATAGTAAAATATGTTGTAAATGTATCATATTGAAAAGATATAACAATATCATTTAAAAATATTCAAATAAAATCTCATTTAAGAAGTTCATTTCATAACGAAAACACTTTCAAATAAACTTTAAAGATAATGTATATACCGACCTCAAAAATGATTCAACTTCGAATCAAAAGCTCCTCCTAAGCTTTACTCCTATTATCCGGTCGAGAATCCGGTTCGCCGGGTTCTGCTTGACCTTTCATTAAGACAACATAGCAAAAATCAATTTAGCAAGTTTCTAACGTTACATAATGCATAATGCTTCCCTATTATGCAACTTACAAACATCCAATGGATATCACCTCGAAACAACACGTAATATCACACTTTGATAGCTTATAAACTTAATCGTATCGTCTTTCCTTTACGCGAATTATTTCCAACCAAATTTTTCATGTCAACCATTTCAAAACGAAAAGCAAAACATCACAACTTATCCTTCCTAACATAACAGCCCTTATACGGCTTCACAACACAATTTTCAACATTGCAAGATTATTCGCAAACACATCAAAGCTCAATCAAATGAACCTCCGCACTAACGAGGTTCTAAAATCCTATTTCCCAAACATATTATCATCACACTTTTATCCTCAACTCAAGCTCAATCATTATATAATCGAAACGGAATCAAATAACTCATAACGTACCTTTCGAGGCTTACTTTGAAAGTTTCGAAACTAGCGCGAAAAGCTGTCCCAATTAACTCCTTTTATTAACGAGCTTCCTTCAATCCAAACAGGCATCATTAACGTCCAAATGTCGTTCAAATCATGATTACAATATTAGCGGGGCAGCGACTTACCTTCGCTTGAGCTGTTTTTTGTTTCGAAACAGCTCACGAACAAGTTTGATAACAATGACAGCAACTTGGCAGCAGTTCGCCCAAAAACAGCACCTTATCTTCGATGACAGCACACGACGCAGCAGCGGCACGGCTTCAGCTTGACAGCTCGCAGCAGCGTCAACGATTTCAGCCACCAGCAGCTCACGTACAGCAGCAAGACAGCGATGACAGCACACGGCAGCGCACAGCGTAACAGCACAACAGCGCGACAGCAATGGCAGCACTTCGCGACGCAAACAGCTTCGCGACAGCAGCAAAAACAGCACGTTATCGACAACACGACAGCACAACAATTACAGCAATTACAGCACAATCGTAACCATGACAGCAAGCAACAATCACGACAGCTTAACAATTAAGACAGCAACTTCGCAACACCAGTAGTTTTGACAGCACAATATCAACAGCGATGACAATCCCAACAGCAAATTTCAGCAACTTCACTCACAAAAACACGCATGCACGCTCTTGTGACTCTCATCTAAGATCAATATCGAAAGAAGAGGAAGTTAGGGGCTGCACTTACCTCAGTCAGCCCATCATTCCACGGTCAGAGCTTAGATTAGCTCACGGACAGCCCTTCACAATAGCTACACTCCCACCTCCTTTCACGGATCACCAGCTAGCATCTACCCAATCTTCACTTCTTCTTGCATGCACTCATCACGATCAGATCTGGCTGTTTCAAACCTCACCGAACAGCACTTTCTTCACGGCTCAGCCCTTACATGCACGAACAACAGCTTCTCTTCTCAGCTCTCTCCTCTTCCACGACCAAATCTGGTTCTCCTTCACGGTCAGCTCACACTTCACGGCTTCACGAGCAGCTCTTTCTTGCTGGTTTCTTCTTCCACGAGCTACACTCACCTTTTCTCTAAGAGCAATCTCTCTTTCTCTCTCGGTTCTACGAACTCACAAGCTCTCTCTCTCTCCTTTTTGCTTCTCACGGTTCTTGGTCTCACACAAGCAGATTTTGTTTTTTCTGATTTTCACTTCAGTTTTTTGAGCTTAATGAGACCGAACACCACTCTTTTCTTTTATCATTTAATCATCTCATTTTTATATCATTTTTTTTCCATCATTCATTTATTTCATTTGTTTATTTTTGTTTCATGACACATGTCCAATAATCATCACCCATCACATGTTATTTCATGCCACTTGTCATTACTTTCCTTTGCATGCATGCCATGTGTCCCACATGGCCCCACTCTTTATTTAATCCTCCCATTCCGACAATTCTCGCTTTAGGATTTCGCTTTCCGCTCGGATTCGCTTTGAGACAAATCCTAAAATTCAATAAAAATCCAATTTCACAAACGGAAACTTCATTAGGTTCCGAATAAATATTTAAATCCGAATACGCTAATTTATTTTACGAGATTCGATTAAATAAAAATCCTCGGATCCGTCTGAAAAATTTTATAAAAATTACGTTACTCCTTCGGATCCGATCGGATAATTACTTACATCATCCGTTAATATATATTCAATATTTAATAAATTATATTGATATAATAACGGAATGTTACAGATTTCCTCAAAGCGAACTTGGATGTCTTCGTATGGAACCACGAGGACATGATCGAGATCGACCCAAAGGTTATGTCATATAAGTTAAAC
Source organism: Dimocarpus longan (assembly GCA_022984855.1). NCBI lineage: Eukaryota > Viridiplantae > Streptophyta > Magnoliopsida > Sapindales > Sapindaceae > Dimocarpus > Dimocarpus longan. The sequence continues at coordinate 14,492,686 of CM041015.1, read as the reverse complement.
GTTGATCCCTGTTGTAGACCAGTTCGCCAGAAACGTAGGCCCATGACCAGGGAAAGTTCTGAAGCCATCAAGGAAGAGATGGACAAGTTGCTAGCCAATGACTTCATCAGGGCGGTCCAGCATCCAGTTTGGCTTACCAACCCTGTGCTCGTCAAGAAGAAGAATGGGAAGTGGATGACATGTATTGACTTTACAGATTTAAACAAAGCATGTCCGAAAGATAGTTTTTCCCTTCCTAGAATTGACCAACTGGGATGCAACTGCGGGTCATCAGCTTTTGAGCTTCATGGATGCTTACTTGTGCTACAATCAAATACCCATGAGCCCAGAGGACGAAGAGCACACGTCGTTCATCACCAACCGAGGCCTGTATTGTTACAAAGTTCTGCCCTTCGGACTCAAGAACATAGGAGCAACCTATCAGAGACTTGTCAATAAAATGTTCGAGGAGCAGATCAGTAAAACGATGGAAGTATGTGTAGATGATATGTTGCTAAAATCAAGGCGAGCAGAATCCCATGTGAACGATCTGGCAGAGATGTTTCAGGTCCTAAGGGATTATCGAATGAAGCTGAACCCATTAAAATATGCATTCGGGGTAGCTTTTAGGAAGTTCTTAGGCTTCATGGTGAATGATAGAGGTATTGAGGCCAAACCAGAGAAGATCCAAGCTTTGATCAACATGAAATCCTTCAACAAGATAAAAGAAGTTCAAAGCCTCACTGGCCAGGTCGCAGCATTGAGTAGGTTCATCTCAAAAGCGACGGATAAGTGTATCCCATTCTTTGAAGTACTCAAGAGGTGAGGGACTTCGAGTGGATTGAGCAGTGTGAACAAGCTTTCCAACAGCTGAAGGAATATTTGGGCTGCGCTCCACTCTTATCAAAACCAGTTGATGGGGAGAAGCTCATCTTGTACCTGGAGGTATCTCAGCACACCCTCAGCGCAACTTTAGTACGAGAAAAAGGCAGGACGCAGCTCCCAGTATATTATGTGAGCAAGAGGTTATCCGACGCAGAAACCAGATACTCACAGATAGAGAAGCTCGCTGATTGCCTAGTGACCGCCTCAAGAAAGCTCCACCCATATTTTCAAGCTCATAAAATCGAAGTCCCGACCCGGTATCCCCTGAAGCAAATCTTTCAGACATCAGACACCTCAGGTCGGCTGCTAAAATGGGTAGTAGAGCTGGCACAATTCAACAATAATTATGTTCCCAGACCAGCCATTAAAGCCCAAGCCCTGGCAGACTTCATTGCATAATTCACGGGGTCCGTAAAAGAGAAAGTCGAACCTTCTAAAAAATCGATGTGGGAACTGTACGTTGATGGCTCATCTAGCGAGCTAAAAGCTGGAGCGGGTATACTACTTATCAGCCCAAAGGGGCATAAGATTTTCTGTTCTTTGAAGTTTGGGTTTCGTGCAACCAATAACGAAGCCAAGTACGAAGCATTGATAGCAGGACTGCGATTAGCCAAAGAGATGCGAGCTGAGCATATTAGAATCTTCAGTGATTCCCAGCTCGTGGTGTGCCAGGTTAAAGGAGAATACCAGACTCGAGGATAAAAAATGGTTGCATACCTCGAGAAGGCTCAGGAGCTGCTCAAAATGTTTCAGAAGTTTGAAGTAACCCGAATTTCCTAAGCTCAGAAGACGCATGCTGATGCCCTGGCTCGCCTAACAACTACTCAGGCAGTAGAAGATTTGAAGCATGTGCCTATTGTGCTCCTTCCAACCCCGAGTATCCAGAAGGGAGATTCAGTGATGGCCCTGGTAGTGCTAGAAGACTTGTGGATGAGTCCGCTAATTGAATATCTGCAGAATGGAAAGCTCCCCGACGATAAGAATGAAGCACGTTAGCTGAAGGCACAAGCTGCACGGTATTGTATACAGGATGATATGTTGTACAAAAGGGGATTCTCAGCTCCGCTTTTGCGATGCATCGACGGGGTAGATTGTGAGAAGGTATTGAACGACATCCACTCGGGCCATTGTGGAAACCAGTCTGGGGGACTTACGCTAGCTTAAAGAGCGTTAAGGCAAGGATTTTACTGGCCTACAATGAAGAAAGATGTCATTGCCCTAGTTAAAAGGTGTGATAAGTGTCAAAGATTCGCAAAGATCCCACGAGGTCCGCCTGCACTCTTGCAGCAAATGGTAAGTCCATGGCCTTTCGCGATCTGGGGAATGGACCTCATTGGGCCCCTACCGACTGCTCGAGGAAATTGCAAGCATGTTGTAGTCGCTGTAAATTACTTCACAAAATGGGTAGAAGCCAAGGAATTGGCAAAAATCTCCATTGCGAAGATAATAAAATTTATGTGGAGCAAAATTATTTGCAGGTTTGGGGTACCGTAGCAGGTGATAACAGACAACGAAACTCAATTCAGCAGCGACCAATTCCTCAATTTCTACAGCGATCTGAGGATCGTATAAATTTTCTCAGCAGTCGATCATCCTCAAGCCAACGGTCAAGTCGAAGTGGTAAATAAAATCATAAAGCAGATCCTGAAAACAAAGTTGGAAGCCAGAAAAGGGGCATGGGTAGACGAGCTGCCAAAAGTATTATGGGCTTACCGAACTACAGCTCGCAGCACAACATAGGAAACCCTTTTCTCTATGGTTTATGGGTGCGAAGCTATGATCCCAGCAGAGTTTGAAGTAACAACACACCGCAGAGCTACGTTCAACCCCAAGGATAATCACCAGCTCCTCGCCTCTAACCTTGACCTAGTAGAAGAAGTACGGAATACAACTCAGATGAAATTAGTCGTTTACCAGCAGCGAGTTGCCAGATATTATAACAAGAAAGTTCATGCCCGGCGCTATAATGCTGGAGATCTGGTATTGAGACTCGTTCTACCAGCAGCATGAAATCCTGGCGAGGGCACCTTGGGACCGAATTGGGAAGGCCCTTACATCATTAAAAAAAATCTAGGAAACGGAGCCTACCTTCTTACCAATATAAATTGAGCTGAGGTCCCAAGAGCGTGGAATGCCGAGAAGCTCCGTCCTTACTTCGTTTAATTTGTTTGATTTGAATCATCTATTCCAAATGTAATGATGTTCTGACGGTATGCCCATATATGAATATAATCCAAACAGATTTGCTTCACGTCTCAAGTTAATCTATCTTGATTTTATTTTACTCGCACCAGTTATGATACAACCCAAGAACAAGTTCTGGAAGGAACAATTGTGTCTCGTGAACTCATCAAAGTTTTGGAAGGAACAATCGTGTCCTGTGAGCTCGCAACACTCTGGAAGGAACGATTATGAACTCATCAAAGTTCTGGAAGGAACAGTCGCGTCCTGTAAGCTCGAGACGTTCTGGAAGGAACGATTGTGTCTTGTGAATTGATCAAGGGATTTACACAGATTTGTATCATCCACGTTAAGAGAGTTATAGTTACATAGCTCCGCGAACTCAAGGTCACCCATTCATGTTCAACATATCTAATTATGATGTTATTTTCTACAAGTCAAGAAAACATTATAGTAATCTCTTGAGGGTCGCATGAGTCAAAACAGAACATATATCAGGCTAAAATCACAAATATTTATAAATCCTCAATCGAGGTCAACAGTTAGAACATTACAATTAAAATTGTCAAACCTCAAAAAAGAGATAAGCTACAACAAAAAATAAAAACTTTTCACAAAATGGCCTTATGCGTCATGGCTGGCAGGATCCTGAGGGTCTTAGGGGGCTAAGCTCGAGGGCATCTAGTCACCTACGCTCCCTTGAGGAACATTCTCTAAAACTGCAGGTGAGACCTCTTGGGGCTAGCTTTGGTCTCCGTCCTTAGCGGCCTGGGCGTCCTCAGCATAAAACTCTATATCCTTGATCGCCTCCTCACCAAAGATAGTATAATCTATCTTGGGGTATTTAAGCCACAAGGTGTACAAGAACCTCTCCTTTGTGTCCGCCTTTATTTGCTCAGCACGAGCTTCCGCTGTAGCCAACTCCTCATTGAGCTTGGTAATCTTTTGATGAGCTTCGATGGTCTACTTTACAGTGGCCTCCAACTCCCTCTCTCGATCATCCAAGAGGGTCTTAGTGTTTTCAAGTTGGGAATACAGTTTGGCGGAAACATACTTATGAAAGCTCTTCTCTTTAACCATGGCGGTCTCAACCTCGAATCTAGCCACCTCAGCGATGTCCAGCCTGGATTAGAGATCTTTAACTTTATCCTTGGCTATGGCAAGCTCCTCTTTCAAGGGAAGAAGCTCATTATCGTGCTACCTCAATGCCTTCTCAAGCTTTTCGTTGGTAGCTTTGAGATCGTCCTCCTGCTCCTCCTTTGCCAACTCTTCATCCAGCGCCTTTGCAAGCATCATGGAGGCCTACGTAGTGAGCAGAATGATAAAGAGAATAAGGTTAAGAAAAATAAAGATGTGAAGATAAGAGAAAGCCCGACCTTGACCGATTGGCGAGTAGCCCAAGAGAGCATATTCATGTCGATGCAAGACTTCTGGTCCAGATATTTTGCTGACTTATCTAAAAGATTTGGAACCTGCTCGACCAGAATGTCAAAATATAACCCCCCAGGAAGATCTGTGAGAGGTGCCTCTACAGTGGCCCTTGGTGGTGACTCTCGAGCGGTGAACGCAACCTGTTTCCTCTTCTCCTTCGATACCTTCTTAGCAGGAGGGGGCTTGATAGAGGCATCGTGTTCTTTCCTCTTTACCCCCTGGCGGGCCGCAGCCTGTTTGCCTTTCTCCGCAGTAGCAGCATCCTTGCTTAGATCCCTAGAAGTTTTGGACTGAGATCTCTCGACCTGCGGAGTGCCTCCTTAAGAGACCTCGAGGATTGACAATTCGACTGTACTTGTAACCTGGGAACCTTTCTATGCCATCACCTGGGATGAGCTGGGAGCAGCCGACGCCGCCACAGTAGGACCTCCAGGCTGGCGACCTCTCTTCCTCGAAGAGTCAGCTAATTTCAGGGGTGCCATTTCAGCAACTTCTTTCAATATGACCTTGGCACCGCTGGGTGAAGGAGACAACCCTGATGAACTTGAGTTAGTCGTGACGTCACCCTCTCCAAAGGCAGACCTTACAAGTTGAGTGCGTCGAGACCCTATATGCTTGGAGCTGATTAGGCTATCTTCAGGACTGAGAGCGAGCTGGTGGTAGCAAAGAAGCTCAGTCGTCAACTTGACATTGTCCTCGTAAGACTTCTGAGCGGAGAGAATCTCAAGATCTGCTGTTTCACCTTGAGTCAGATCAAACTGCTTCGCTTTGAGGTCTAAAAAAAAAAATGTGTTTAAGTTCAAGACCACCGATTATGAGTAGGATAAGATGCAGTTTGAAGAGTCTTTACCTGGTTCAGCTTAAAAGCTGAAGTTTTCAAGAGCTACCAAAGAAGGGCAAGACACGAACAACTAATGTATCTTGTAATTACCTACATTGGATTTACCTTTGGCCTCCCTCCGTGGCAAAACTTCTCTATATTGAGACTGACGAGGTGAAACATAAAAAAACCCATCTCGTGGACGCCTTGTAGTGGTACCCTTAAAGGTGTAAAGGTACTTCAGGATCCAGGGGGAAGGAAGACGAAGGCCGTATTTTCTAAAAAAGATGGCTAAAGAAGATAGTTAAGTATATGAGTTTGAGTTTGGGGTTAACTAGAATGGAGCGAGCCCCAGATCGTTAAGGAGCTCGATCAGATATGAAGGGACTGGGAACCTAAACCCAGCTTCTAAATGTTGTAGGCTGACGGCCACAAAACCCTTGGGGGAGTAGCTGCGTGGTTGATTGGAGAAGGTTCCATAAGGCGGCAGCCCCTAGGAAAATTGTACTCCAGCCCTAATCCTAGGAGATCCTGGTGCGATATTCGTGTGGGATAATGTTTAAACATGTCGCGAGCCCTACTAATCTCTACGACCTCAAGTTTTTTGGCCTCGGTAGATTGGTTTCCCCCAGGATTCATCCGAGCTGCGAATCCCTCAGCGGCTTCTCCGTTTTGCTAGGGCGCTTGATGAATCCCTCTCACTTGCTCATCGGAGTTGGAGGTATCATTCTCTCCTATTATGTGTGTTTGGCATCTGCAACTTAAAGACATCTACAAATAAAATGGAGTAGTTAGGCTGCTGAACGAAGACCATACTTACAAGTTCTAAAGCTCCAGTCTCCTAAAATACCATCTTCCTAGTCAACAAGTCACAAACGCCACACAAGGTTTATACTACGCATTCCCTAAGGAGTACCCTAACAATCTACACAATCTATCTACAAGCGAGCTTAGGCATGCACAAGCTATAAACAGCAAATAGATGACAGAATAACGACTCATCGAATCGAACCAGCATAATATGAACAGACATTTAGACAAACATTCAAGCCATCAAGAGTACCAAACACTCAAAAAATGACAAAAATCAAGAAAAAGTAAGAAACTATAAAAAAGCCTTAAGGCGAAAATAAAAGTTGTAAACTTACTGTTGATCGGAGTCGGAAACGGTAGCCTGAAAATAAAAGTTGTCACTTGATTGGAGTCGGCGACGGAGCCAAAATCCCAGAACTAGACGACAAATGGAAGAAAAGAAACGGAGAAGAAGACTGAAGTTTGAAAATGACGAGTGGGATGTGAAAGGATAGAGTTTCCACTTTATATATGGGTGCGAAGTCGCATCCCTGGCCGATGGATCTGGTGGCTTACCAACCGCCTCAAATCTGACGGTGAAGCGCAAACCTTGGAAAGTGGCCATCAGGCGCCGTCAGTTGAAGGGACGTGCATTAAATGCCTGCTGCAGGCGCTGAGTTATCGCCTAGGGAATCACCATGTGTCCGAGAAGAAAGGAATTTGAAAAGTATCAAGTGACAAATCCCACCAAACAGCTTTCACCAACGCAGTTCGGAGCCCTTAGGCAACAGAACGCCCTAAGGGTTGGAGGGCTGATGTTAAGGGTGTTTTTCGGATTATCTGAGCGGGCTGGTAAAAGCCCATAAGTTTAGTTGGCCCAAGCCGCTGGACCCAATGAGTAAGGCCCAGTGTCGAAGTTCGCAGTAAACAGACTGATTGGGCCTTCAGCGAAGTCCAGTCCGTATTCACCCTGTAACAACACCCAGATCATTTGATGTGTATTCTTATTGTAACGATGTTGAGTTCATTTGGTGAGTCCGTTTACTTGGTTCCAGTCCTCACTCTCTGCAGTTTCAGTCCGTCTCGGTCCAGTTCGCCAAGTGTTAGTCCAGAACAGTAATCTGGCCTATCTTGCACGATAAGAAAGGTTATCTCACCCAATGGCAGCGTAATTTGGGGAAATCTCACCTAACTAGCATGCGTTAGCATCTAAACCCACGTTTTGACAGAGTTGACATGACAAATGTCAAGAGCATTAAATGTAATCCAGATGCATTAATTGTAGATCATCATGTTATTTTGTCTTATTATTTTCTGCTGTAGCACTACTTCCTCTATAAATAGGGGAAGATTTTCATTATAATTCAAGAGAGACACACTGTGAGAAAATGTTGCCACCACTCTGCAGAAATATAGAGAGACAGTGGATGTAGGCAGATTAAAAGGCCAAACCACTTTAAAAATCTGTGTTATCTTGTTCTTTTTTGGCTTCTTCCTTTTGCTCTTATTCTGTTTCTTGTTTGTGATCTTCTTACATTACAGTATTGGGCTCGAAGAATCTCGTTGACTGGTTTCCCACGTCAACAAATGTTAATAAATTCAAGTTTTACCATGCATGAATTATATTTATACCAAATGTTTATACAAGCGTTTGATTTAGATGAGGTTTTCAGAAAATGCACTTCAGCTTTATAGAAGTGAGACAGTTATGAAATGATTTTAAAGTTTTAGGGAGGCTATTTTCAAAAGTATAGTTTGAATAAAAAAACATGACACTCACTGAACTCGTTTAGCTCACCCTTAGTTTTATATTTTATAAACAAAACCTCCTTAGGAACATGCGCAGGTGCAAGTGTTTCGGTAGCAGGAACTCCAACCCCAGAGTAGTCAGACGACGTCGTGTGCTACTGTGTTAATGTATATTTGTCATATATGCTTTTAAAAACTTGTATATTAATATTTACATGTAATTTAATGTAGTTTTGGAAAACGTACATGACATATAAATATTTTTTAATGACATATTTATATTTCAGTTATATAGATGCTTCCACACAAAAATTTTGTATAAATTAAATGATTTCAAATTGTATTTTAAATTAAATGTATGGTTATGGTTGATTGTTGAAAAGAGAGTCTGCGGCCTAGAAGTTAAGGATTTTTCTTGATACAGAAGTGTACAGATTTTATAAACTTTTGTAGGGTGAAATTTTTAAAAAAACAATCGTTGTATTGTCAAAATTTTTAAATATCCCTATTTTTCAGATATACACTAAAAAGGAAAAAGTTTCCAACCACTTCCATTTGAAAATAGATTTCTAAAAAGTCATAAAGGATTTTCAGTAGAAAAATGCTTAGCTTCACGGAAATCTTTCAACCGGAGCAGATCTCGATTGAAATACCATCGTGGGTTACCGAGCGTGGGCTGCCTTATGGTAGAAAGAAGAGGGGTCACGTCAACAATTCCACGGAAAAGTTGTGTGGAAAAAAAAAATCTTGTTATTTCCATATTAATGGGTTGCTAAAATAAAAGTTATTAAAGATTTTCAAAAAAAAAAAAATGTTTAGCTTCACAAGAATCTTTCAGCCAAAGCAAACATCAATTGGAGGACCACTGTAGGGTGCTAGCAGGCTGCCTAGTGTACAAAAATAGTTGTGTAAGGACGGGGCTCGTCACGTGTGCTCCCCCAATTCCTTTATAAATTGTCTTATTCCTCTAATAGTAACGGTTTGATCATTCTAAACTAATCGTAGCAATCAGGTTGTCCACACAACGACTTGAAAAATAATAACTAAATAAATTGAAAGCTAAAATATATCTAATTTTAGAAATTAGATCATAACGGTCTATCTATGCAACTCTTTTCTCGACTTGGACTCATTATTTTCAGGATTTAGCTTTTGCATGAGTGACTTGCTCCAAGCAATTCACTTAGCAATATACCTGCCCGTAAGGGGTGTTTACTCTTAATTTCTTTTCAGATAGCTTTTATGATTACAATCTAACTCTAGTGATTTGTTTGCAGAGTCTATTGTCTGCTAAGCCACTTGTTGACCAAGTTACACACTTGTGAGGCTATATGTTGGCTAGGGCTATCTACTTATGGAATGGAATGGTAAGCTGATTACTTGGTTGGGTGACTTGCTTATGGAGCAACCCGCCTACTGATTGATCGGTAAGATGGCTCACTTGTGGAGCGGTCTATCGGTTAATTGGTTGGCAAGGTAACCCATTCGTGGAGCAATTCGCCTGCTAATGAAGTGCTGCCCTTAAGGGTCCCTAAAAGAGATGTGATGGAGACAAGAGATTGTTATGTCCTCCTTAGTTGCTTAGGCTAAAATATTCCTCATAGGGATTCAGATTAAGGTTACCCCTGTAGGGGTGTAAACGAAGTGGAGTGCTGTCATGTCCTCCTGTTTTCATAAGACATCCTATAAGGTTTTATGGTAGAGGATAGTCATTTAGGACTAATTTTGCAACTTTTTTTCCATGATGGTACTTGTGCAATTTCCTTTCATAAGAAAGGTATTTTTGCAAAAAACTATACTTTTAAAATAAATCACCAATGAAATCCTTATTTAGCTCTATAGACATTAATGATGTATACTTTCCATTCTATAAACATCAAAAGTCCACTGAATTTATTATTAAAAAAAAGGCATATTATTATTATTATTATTATTATTATTTCATTTTACAAACACATCCATCTCTATCAACATGAATGTATTTAGCTCTTTATTATGTTACAGATAAAATGTTATGATTAGAACAATCGATCCAGAAGAACTTCAACGACATATTATGTTGTAAACTCAAAATCTGAATAATTGTCCACTTGCATGACATAGATGGTGGTGAATGGTTGTCCACATCCATGGCGTGAGGTGATAAAAATAGGCTAGGCAAACACACACTATTTTTTTTCCAACCAATTAATTACAATGAATTTTAGAAATTAATGTTCTACAAAATCATACTTAGTCCTACAAATGCACCTCATGAGATCAGAAACAATATTTATGGTTTACTCTCCTCCATGACTTCCACACAATATATAACAGGCCATCAATCAAGAAAGACTGTTTTTGCAAAGCTCTAATAAACTGTAAAAATTGAAATGAATTGATCTTGAAAGAATGAACATAAAAGATATCCTCAGACCCTTAGCAAATATAGATGTTGGAAACCATTTGAGACATCAAAAGAAACATTGTACAGTTAAGTATATATACTAATGAACTGAGGAAATTTTAAGTTGCAGGGAAAGACATGATAACTTTATTTTTATAGAGTTATTTTATCTTTTTAAACATGAATTCTTGCTTAGTTTTTGAGATTTTTATTATTATTTAAGTAAATTATTATATTTTTTTGTATTTTTCATTTTCAGAATAAAATTTGTGAAAAAGTACATGTGGATCCCATCAAATGCTATTATTTATGACAAGATCATCGCTGTAAAATAAATGTCATTTAAAGCATCTCATCGCTTCAAGAATAACTTGAATCAGAGATCGCATAAAAAAGTTATCGTAGTTTAAAGATCGAGTATTCTAGAAATAAATATTATGTCATGCTGATGTAAGGACTTATGTCATTATGATGTGAGTAATGATGTAATGAGAACTATGATATAAGCAATGATGTAATATGAAATTTGACTTACATGAGATTGGTGAATCATGATGTAAGCGATGATGTAGAAAAGTGAAAAATTATAAAGAGATGATGTAAGCGATGATGCAGAAGGGTGAAAAATTAGAAAAAGATGATACATGCGATTATGCAATTGGAGAACTTTGCCTATAAATAGGTTTTCGGATCACCATTCCAAGTATCTATCAGAAATCAAAATAACAAGTAGATTAGAGAAAGAGAGAGCTTGGAGAGGAGGAGCAAAGTAGAGGAAGAAATTCTACGGCGAAGCTTCAACCCACTAAGTTTTCTTATCTTTTGTTATGTCTAATTTTCTAGTCTTTGTAAATTTTAATTTAAGTATGGAGTATATTTATTTTTCTAAGGTTATGATGTAGCCTAACTTTGATGTTTCAATCATTTGTTCAATTCAATTAAGGATTTTCTATCGTGGTTGATGCATTTAATACTATTCTTAATGCTTCTAAATAACTGTCACTATTTAATTGAATTGTTAATCATAATGATAGCGGAAGCTGATTTATGTGTCTTAATTCATTGTATTGAATGTCATAAATTATATATAGGATAGGAATATACCTGCATAGTTTATGTAGTCTATAAAAGAGATCCATAAATTTTAATGAATCTTTTAATATTTTGACTTGCATTGGAACTTAACAGTTAAGCTTTATAGAGTATTTTCCTTAGACCTCGAGAGGGGCTATGTGAATAATTCAAGGAATCTCGACTAGCAACTGGATAATTAATTTTAGTTAAAAAGAACAAAGGGGAGGAACAGATTAGTTATGGTGAAATTTCTTGCTTAGAGTTTTCAATTATTGAATTAATCTCAGTAAAAATTTATTTATATTTGTAGTTAAATTTAATTATAGTTGTCCACTCCTTCAATCAAATTATGTTTGTCAAATAAAAATTGAGTTATTTTAATTTTGGGAATTAATTAACAACAATCCTTGTGGGACGATACTTCTCTCATTATTATATTACTTGTTCGGCTCGTCCACTTGCGATTTTGCACGATAAAGTTTTGGCACCGTTGCCGGAGATTGTTTATTTAAATTAATACTAATACTACGTAACTCAAATTTTAATTTGGTATTTTATTTAATCATTTATTTATTTTTCTATTTTATTTGCTTTATTGCAGGTGTTTTTTTTCTAATGTATGAGAAAGTCCGAGAATGAAGTTTTGATACCATCCGATCCAGAAATTGAGTGAACTTACAGCAAGAACCGGAAAGAAGTAAGGAAAGCTGCAAGTGTTGCTCTCGTAGACATGGCTAAAGAACCAAATAACGCACAAAACATTGTACCAATAAATGTTGAAAATACTCGAGCATTACAAAAGATTATGTTTTACTCACAGTAGATAATGCTTCGGCAATACAGCGACTGACTATTACAGCTAACAATTTTGAGATCAAGCCAACAATTATCCAGATTGTACAAAACAACCAGTTCGGTGGGGCTTCAAACGATGTTGCAAATGCCCACATTAATAGCTTTGTGGATATCTGCGATACTTTTAAGCATAATGGTGTTACTAATGAAGCCATCCGATCGAGATTATTCTCGTTCTCTCTTCGAGACAAAACCAAAAGCTTACTCAACTCTTTGCCATCAGGGAGTATTATCACATGGGATACCTTAGCACACAAATTTCTAGTTAAATTCTTTCAACCAGGGAAAACTTTAGGACTACGAACTGACATAGCCACATTCAGACAACTTGATGGAGAGTCATTGTACGAAGCATGGGAAAGATTTAAAGATCTGCTAAGAAGGTGTCCATATCATGGAGTTACTAATTGACTGCAACTACACACATTCTATAATGGTTTTAGGAGTTCCACAAGAACATTGATATATACCACAGCTGGTAGAGCACCCTCATCAAGCCGCTTGGGACTTATTAGAGGAAATGGCTGCAAATGCCTATCAATGGCCATCAGAAAGAGCAGTTCCGAAAAAAGTTTTCGGAATACAAGAAAATGATGTTTTAACCAGACTTTCCACTCATGTCGGGACATTAACCAAGCAACTCGGAAACTTAACTGCTAATGTTATTCATACTCAATTGGCATCTTGTGATTTTTGTGGAGGGGACCATTCCAACGGGCAGTGCGATGAAGACCAAAAAGTCAAGCCTTTTTTATGGGCAACAGACAACAAAATAACCCGTACTCTAACATATATAATCCAGGATAGAGGAATCATCCAAATTTTTCATGGAAAAACAACAATCGACCCAGACAACCATATCCGCTACCACTTCAACAGCAGTAGGCCAACAAACCATCACTTGAAGAAGCACTTGCTCAGCTCACTGCAAGTACTAATCAATTTATGACAAGAATAGACATCATGCTCCAGAATCAAGCTACTTCCATTCGAAATCTGGAGATACAAATCGGTCAAATCTCAAATCTGCTGACTGCAAGACCTGAAGGAACCCTACCAAGCAATACAGAGACCAATCCTAGGGAGCACCTGAAAACTGTCACATTACAAAGTAGTAAATTACTGAAATATCCTGTCAAAAAAACATACGAAAAAGAATAATCTAGCAAAATAGAAGGAGTGATGGTTGAAAAAAAAAGAAGCAAAGAAGTCAAAATCAAAGTTGTTTCCAGACAATCTGACACCATACAAACCACCATTACCTTTCCCTTAAAGATTCCAAAAGAAGCAACTAGATAAATAATTTTCTAAATTTCTATAAGTTTTTAAGAAACTGCAAATTAATATTCCTTTTGCAGATGCTCTGGAACAAATGCCCAGCTGTGTGAAGTTCATGAAAAAAATACTATCAAATAAAAGGAAGCTGGAAGAACATGAAACGGTAGCTTTGACCGAAGAATGTAATGCAATCTTGCAGAAAAAGCTACTGCCCAAACTCAAAGATCCGGGGATTTTCACAATTCCTTACACTATTGGTGATTCATTCATTGATAAAGCATTATGTTATCTTAGTGCAAGCATTAACTTAATGTCATTCTCTGTTTTCAAAAAACTCGGCTTTGGAGAAGCAAAACTAATGGGACCCTTCCCGAATCCCTTTTCTAAACTCGAGAAAGACCATGTATCACCCCAAAAGAATTTTCATGAACCCTATACTCAACCCGAAAGAATCCCGTCAAGGCACCAAAAAATCATTTAGCTAGATATTTTAACTTCTTTTACAATGTGACGGTGATAAAAATTTTTCAAAAATTTAATAAAAATTTTGGTAGCATGTCATTTGTTTTCTAAACTATGCCACCATGCAAGTTTCAAATTCAGTTTATAAAAGCACTTCTATGAAATCTATTTCTCAACTTCTGGAGCCTCCGGCTCCTTTCTCACAACTCAACCACAAACAGATAAATAAAATCTAAAAACTGAATTTCATAAAAGTTTAATAAAACATTTTTAACTAATGCATCTACTATTTTTTTTAAATATTTACAACTATATACATTAACATATACATGATCAAAATAACAAAATATATACATATAGTAGGTGTCGTCCTATACATCCGCCTGCACGTCTGACTGAACCTTATCCATTGGATGACTAATTCCTGCACCTGTAGGAGAATTTTTAAGAAAAACATTTAAAGAAAAAATATGAGTTTATACTCAGTGAGTGGTATAATCTTTATAAACTAAATTTTGATTTTAAAATTTCTAAATTTTTCCCAAAGATATTTTATAACTAAAAGTATTTTTCTAAAATACTTGATAAATCATAACCTGAAAATTATTCCAGTAACTCATTAAGAAATTTTTTCTTAAAATCTTTTTTTATGCTTGCTTGAATAGTAACCCAAGAAATATCTACTCCTGGCGTGGTAGCATATAAGATCTAGCTAACCCCTAGGAGTGGGATATACCATGTGTAGTCGCCGAAAGCGGGCCCACGCTGCAGACCGACTACACTATCCTATACGTGCATGGATCACTCATGTCTCGCTCACACTAGAGTCAACTAGACTCAAATCTCACTGACTGACTTCCTCTCATCTATCGTATCACGCATAGGGCATTCGATCGGGTACTAAACTGGGGCTAGGGTAAATCATAGGCTATTAAAATTTCTTTTTTTTAATACACTAAAATATTATAAATCTCAAGGCAATAAGCCTAAAATATTTAATTCTAGCACATTCTCATATACATAAATAATAAACTAAAACCTTTATGCTAGAATTATAATATAAATTCAATTAATAAAGGAATAACTATTTATAATAAATTTTTTTAACTTTACAATAAACTTTAAGAAAATATAAATAATAAAAACTCGTAGTTCCACTCACAACATGTCCTCGGATAGAATCCGATCCTCCTTTGTATACCTCCGGAACTCTCCGCTTTTACCCTAAAGCACCAAATATCCATTTAGGGTCACTTAACTCATTCAAATAATATTCAAAATCAATAAAAATCTCATTTACCTCTATTATTACCCTTTAACGTCTAAACTTTCGGATCTCAATTTCTATTCAATCTAGGTTTTTGAAATCTGTTTTCTCTACATGAATCCTACTTATTCTTTCCCAGGAATACCTCAGTATACTCAATTTCATCGTCGGAAGCTCGAAATGAAAATCAACCGAATTCGCTTACTAACAAAAATCACTTTTTGCTCCGGACTTCCGACAACTTCAAAAATCAATCCCCTAGTATTCTAACACCCAACTATGATTAAATAAACTATTTCGAACGTTAAACGAATGCGTTTCGAATGGTTTCGAGAAATGCCCTTCAACTAGTTCGTTTAGCTCCGAAATCGATCCTAAACTTTTCGTTTTCGAAATCTAACTTCAAAAGATTATTCTCTAACCTCTAAAACATCCATCTAATGCCTTAGAATCGAAAACAAAATAGAATTTCATAAAAAACTCATTTTCGACCACGATTTTCCCTCTCATTTTCTCCCATTTATCTTCCACTAAATCACCCCGAAATCACACCAAAATCATCCTCACACATTTCTCTCATCATCTCTAAACTCAGATTCAAAAAAAAACGAAAAATAGAAATGGGTTTCATACGAAGCATCAAATTTAAAACTGAGATAACTCACCAAATAGACGATCATTTTGCTTCAAATTTGTTAGGTTAGCTAGGGGAGATGACGAGGAGCAACTTTTGTGAAGAAACCATGACGAAATTTGGATCGAATCTCTTTCTCTTTCTCTCTCCTTCTCATGCGCGCATGAAGCTTTCTTTCTTTCTTTTTTTTTTTTCTCTCTCGGTCTCGGCCTCACATTCTCACGACTCTCTCTTTCTCTCATGCATTCTCACGATCAAAATGTGCTCAAATAAGACAAAATCATATATATATTAGTACTCATTTACTAAAAAGTTCCTCAAGAAAATTTCATTTAATAACCTCAAACTTTCAATAATCTCACTAGTGCCCAAAAATAAATAATTTTATATTCTATTGATCCACTTGACACATTCTAGTCTACTTATTTCTTCAACCAATTCATGGATGACACGTGACACATCTATAGCCACTACTTTTTAAATCATTTATCTCATTTCTCATTGGTTGAATTAAAATATCTTTTACTTTATTCTGTGAGCTCACCTCGCTTAATTAACACGTAAATCTCGCCTAATCACTTTGTTATCGTACCAGGGTCAACCAAACAACATCCAACTTGCGATATGAAAATATAATATACTTCAAACAACACTACTGGAGGCCTACGATTCGACCGTAACTCAATTCGAATATTTCTAGTATCATAAAATAATAAATCTGGGTGAAAATTTGTCCTAAACGCAATTATAATTCAATTTCCATAATTTAATATACTATTCAATCCGAAAAATATTCTAAAAATATTCCACGGTTATCTAAACTTTAAATTGAGCATGAAATACTCTAATTGGGTCCCTTACCTCTCAATCTCATGCTTCGCGAAATTTTTTAATAGAGTTTAGGTCACAAAAACTCAATATTCGGAAAATAGTGCAATTTGACCGGAATCTTTTGGATCTCCTGAAACTCAATCAAACGGATTCCGTTTCATTTCGTTTCAGTTCTCTCAAGGTCCATGACTTATTTCGAACATTTTCGGTTCTTAGGGCTTTTTTTCAAAAATCACTATTCATCCAAAAATGTTTCCATCTGAAAATCCTATTCACCAAAAGTTTTCATTTTTCACCGAAACAAACTCCAAAATTTTCTATACCCTAATCTGGTCTTAAATCATTCTTTGGCTCTATTTTCGGATCAATATTCCCTATCCTACTTAGGTACATGGAATATAATAGAAAATCAGGTTTAGGATTTATCAATTCACTCCTCCTTATAAAAATTTTGTCCTCGAAATTTAAATAACATACCTGAATCAAAAAGATAAGGGTACTGCCTTTGCATTTGCTCCTTAGGCTCCCATGTTGCCTTTTCCACTGAGTGATTCCTCCACAAGACTTTTACCAATGGAACAGTCTTGCTGCGACAAACCTGATCCCTTATATCTAAAATCTGAACTGGACCCTCTTCAAAGGTTAGGTTCTCTCTCAATTCCACTGGCTACTCTGACAACACATGTAAAGGATCTGGCATATATTTACGAAGCATCGAGACGTGGAATACATTGTGAATCCTGGATAACTTTAGTGGCAACTCCAACTGATAAGCCACGTCTCCAACTCTATCGATCACCTCATATGAAACAATATATCGTGGACTAAGCTTCCCACGTCTGCCAAATCTAATGATTCCCTTCCATGGTGATATCTTCAAAAATACCTTATCCCCTACCTGGAACTCCAAGTCTTTTCTTCTATTGTCTACATAGCTTTTCTGACGATCCTAAGCGATCTTCAATCTGTCCCGAATAATCCTGATCTTATCTGTAGTCATCTGAACAAGCTCAGGCCTTAATAATCTCCTCTCGCCCACTTCATCCCAACTTAACGGCATCCTGCACCATCTCCCATATAAAGCCTCATACGGTGCCATAATGATATTGGTTTGATAACTATTATTGTAGGCGAACTTGATCAGTGGCATATGAGTATCCCAACTCCCACCAAACTCCATCACACATGATCTCAACATGTCCTCTAAAGTCTGGATAGTGCGCTTAGACTGTCTATCTATCTATGGATGAAATGTTGTACTGAAATGTAATCGAGTGCCTATGGGTCTTTGTAAACTAGGCCAAAATCGAGATGTAAATCTAGGATCCCAGTCAGAAACAATATAAACTGGAGCTCCATGAAGTCTGACAATCTCATCAATATACAATCTGGCTAGTCTGTCTAAAGGATAAGTACTACGGATAGGTAGAAAATGAGCTGACATTGTAAGACGATCAACTATCACCCATATACCATCATACCCACTCCGACTACGCGAAAATCCAACCACAAAGTCCATGGTGATATGCTCTCATTTCCACTCAAGAATAAGAAGAGGTTGAGATAATCCTACTGGTCTTTGGTGCTCTGCTTTAACCTGTTGACATATCAGACATTTGGATACATACTCAGCTATCTCCCTCTTCATACCTTTCCACCAGAAATACGCTTTCAAGGTATGGTACATCTTCGTGCTACCAGGATGCATCGTATAAGCTGAAGAATGGTCTCATCTAGTATCTCTCTCTTAAGATCCGCTAGGTCTGGAACACATAATCTCTATCTTATCATCATGGTACCGTCCTCTCTCACTGAGAAGTCCTGACCTCTACCCAACTTAACTCTCTATCTGATTGCGACCAATTGAGGATCCTGTCCCTGAAGCTCTCGGACCCGATCTGAGAGTACCGATCTCACCTAAAATGTGGCTAACAGTGCACCTGAATCCGAAGTCATCAACTGAACCCCTAAAGATCTCATCTCCTTCAACAATGTATAGTACCCTGCTCTCAATTATGCCATTGAGCTACTAGGCTGTTTACTCAGGGCATCAGCCACTACATTGGCTTTTCTTGGATGGTACTCTACAGAGCAATCGTAGTCTTTAATCAGTTCCAACCACCTTCTTTGCCTCATATTCAATTCTTTCTGCGTGAGTAAATATTGGAGGCTCTTGTGGTCTGTAAAAATCTGACAAGAAACCCCATACAAGTAGTGTCTCCAAATCCTCAGTGCAAATACCACTACTGCTAACTCCAAATCATGAGTTGGATAATTCTACTCGTGCTTCTTCAATTGTTGGGATGAGTATGCTATTACTTTCCCATTCTACATCAAAACACACCCCGAGCCCTGTCTGGATGCATCACTGTATACCACGAATTCCTATGTCCCAGAAGGAAGTGTAAGAATAGGAGTTGTGGTCAACCGAGCCTTCAATTCATCAAAACTCTGCTGACAGGCTTCTAACCACTCAAATTTAACATCCTTTCTTATGAGTTTCGTCAAAGGAATGGCTATCTTAGAGAATTCCTCTATGAATTTCCTATAATACCCTGCCCATCCCAAGAAATTCTTGACCTCTATAACTGTGGCTGGCTACTTCCACTGTAAAATAGCTTCAATTTTCTGGGGGTCAACACTGATCCCATCTACGGATACCACATGCCCGAGAAAGGAGACCTTGTCCAACCAAAACTGACACTTACTGAACTTAGCGTACAGTTGACGATCCCTCAGGGTCTGTAGAACTACTTTTTAGTACTCAGCATATGCCTCCCTACTACTCGAGTACACTAGAATATCATCAATGAACACTATTACAAACTTATCAAGAAAATCATGAAACACCCTATTCATCAAGTCCATAAATACTGCGGGTGCATTGGTTAGCCCAAAAACTCATAGTGTCCATATCTAGTCCTGAAGGCAGTCTTAGGAACATCTTCTACCTTAATCTTTAATTGATGGTATCCGGATCTCAGGTCAATCTTTGAAAACACACTAGCCCCCTGAAGTTGATCAAACAGATCATCAATACGAGGAAGTGGATACTAGTTCTGTACTGTTACTTTGTTCAGCCCTCTGTAATCAATGTACAACCGCATACTGCCATCTTTTTTCTCCACAAATAACACTGGCACTCCCCAAGGAGAAACACTTGGTGGAATAAAACCCTTATCCACTAACTCCTCTAACTGCACCTTCAACTCCCTCAACTCAGTAGGTGTCATCCTGTAGGATGCTCTGGCTATAGGTGCTGTCCCCAGAATCAAATTAATCTCAAACTCAATCTCCCTGTTTGGTGGCAACTCAGGAAGATCATCCGGGAATATATCTGGAAACTCCCCAACCACAGGAATATCCTCTAATTTGGCCCCAGTCTTTGTAGTGTCCACCACATAAGCCAAATAACCTATGCACTGCTTCCTCAACATCTTCTTAGCTGTCATAGTCGATATTATACATGAAGGAAGCATCCTACGCTCACCCCTGAACACCACATTTGGCTCCCCTAGAGTACTAAGTCTAACTTCCTTTCGGAAGTAATCAACTGAAGCACGATGAGAAGCTAACCAATCCATCCCCAATATCACATCAAAATCATGAATATCCAACAATATCAGACTAATTGGGAATGATCTGCCCTTAATCACAACCTGACCACCTCTGTATACCCTTTCAGCCACCAATGTATCTCCAGTGGGAGTAGCAACTATCATCCCACTCTCTAAAGGCTCTAAAGACAACTCTACCCTACTAGCAAAGCGCTCAGAGATGAAAGAATGTGTGGCCCCTGGGTCTATCAAAACATGAGCATCTGATTCGGAAATCGAAACAGTACCTGTAACCACTTCTGGAGTAGCCTCTGCCTCTTGCTGGGTAACAGCAAACACCCTCGCCTGTATTGGAGGTCTCCCTGGCTGTCCTCTAGCTGAGGTACCTCGACCCATACCTCTACTTGGCTGTGTAGGAATCCCTGGTCCTCTCCCTTGTAGACCTCATCTACCTCTTGACTGCCCTATACTCGACTGTGTTTGAGTGCTGGTCTCGACTCACTAGTCTCTGCTGCAGTCCTCTGTGGACAATTCCTCTTCAGATGTCCCTCCTGACCGTAAAAGTAACACCCAGTCCTGCCAAAGTAGCACCTGGAGGAATACTACTCTGGCCACTGCCTCTGCCTTTGCCTTGAGAACCTAATGGTAGCCTCACTGATCCCTGACTAGAGGTAGCCCGCTGACTCTGCTGTCTAGCTAAAAACCCTCCAGATCTGCCTCCTATCTTAGGGGTCTTACTGGGTCCCCTTACTGTCATCCCTGACTCTGGCCCCTCTTCTGTTATTGATCTCTCCACTCTCAAAGTTGCCTCTACTAATCTCCCATAATCCCTGTAATCTATAGCAGCTACATATGTCTTGATTCTGATGTCCATGCCTTGAAGAAACTTGTGGCACTTATTTGCTTCGTCCTCTACCACGAACGGTGCCACTCGGGATAGCTCTGTGAATTTCTTCTCGTATTCCTTTACCGTCATATTACCCTGAATCAGACGGTAGAACTCATCAATCTTTGCATCCCTATAGGCCCTGGGATAAAATTTCTCATTGAAATATTCTTTAAACTGGACCCATGTCTATGGCTTTGTAACTCTCCTTCTAACTGACTCCCACCAATCTCTCGCGG
Source organism: Dimocarpus longan (assembly GCA_022984855.1). NCBI lineage: Eukaryota > Viridiplantae > Streptophyta > Magnoliopsida > Sapindales > Sapindaceae > Dimocarpus > Dimocarpus longan. Next base: position 14,471,380 of record CM041015.1, on the reverse strand, counting down.
AAGCTCACAGGAGAAATGAAGCAATCGAAACTCTCTGGGGATCTACGCACTCCATCTGATCAATGACCCTCTCTACGTTCTCTAGCCACTCTAATGCTGCACCTAGGCCCCCTGATCCGTCAAAACCCTCAACACCAACTTTCTAACCCTCTACACAGTGCGCCCGATGCGCGAGGTCTCATCCCCTGAATAATTTGGGCCAATCTCTCTATAGGATCAACTGCTGGCATTACCACTGTTGGCTCCTACGGTATCTCTGGCTGAGGCTCATTAACTGACTCATGAATGGGCTCCTCAACCTTCGATGTAGGAGTAGGAGTCTCAGCAACGGTTATACACGTGTGGGGACGACCAACTCGACGCATAGCTTTACTACAGTTAAAAATAATGAACGTCTTTAAAAATTTTAATGTACTAAAATATATAAATAATTTTTGTGGATGCATAACTTTTCAAAAATTTTCTAAATCATTTTAACCAAAGGCTCTGATACCAAATTGATAGGACCCTTCCCGAATCCCTTATCTGAACTCGAGAAAGACCTCGTAGCACCCTAAAAGAATTTGTACGAACCCTATCCTCAGCACAAAGGAACCTCAACAGATAAATAAAATCTGAAAACTGAATTTCATAAAAGTTTAATAAAACATTTTTAACTAATGCATCCACTATTTTTTTAAAAAATTTATAACTACGTAGATTAACATATACATGATCAAAATAACAAAATATATATATGTAGTAAGTGTCATCCTATATGTCAGCCTGCACGTCTAACTGAACCTCATCGACTGGACGACTAGTTCCTACACCTGCGGGAGAATTTTTAAGAAAAACATTTAAAGAAAAAATATGAGTTTATACTCAGTGAGTGGTATAATCTTTATAAACTAAATTTTTTATTTTAAAATTTCTAAATTTTTTCCAAAGACATTTCATAACTAAAAGTATTTTTCTGAAATATTTGATAAATCATAATCTGAAAATTATTTCGGTAACTCGTTAAGAAATCTTTTTTTAAAATCTTTTTTTATGCTCGCCTGAATGGTAACCCAGTAAATATCTACTCCTGGCGTGGTAGCATATAAGAACTAGCTAACTACTAGGAGTGGAGATCTACCATGTGTAGTCGCTGAAAGCGGGCCCACACTGCGCACCGACTACACTACCCTATACTTGCATACGGATCACTCATGTCTCGCTCACACAAGAGTCTACTAGACTCAAATCTCACTGACTGACTTCCTCTCATCTACCGTATCACATATAGGGCATTCGACCGGATACTAAACTGGGGATAAGGTAAACCATAGACTATTAAAATTTCTTTTTCTTAATACACTAAAATATTCTAAATCTCAAGACAATAAGCCTAAAATATTTAATTCTAGCACATTCTCATATACATAAATAATAAACTAAAATCTTTTTGCTAGAATTATAATATAAATTCAATTAATAAAGGAATAACTATTTATAATAAATTCTTTTAACTTTATAATAAACTTTAAGAAAATATAAATATTAAAAACTCGTAGCTCCACTCACAACACGTCCTCGGATAGAATCAGATCCTCCTTCGTATACCTCCGGAACTCTCCGCTTTTACCCTAAAACATCAAATATCCATTTAAGGTCACTTAACTCATTCAAATAACATTCAAAATCAATAAAAATCCTAGTTACCTCTATTATTACCCTTTAACGTCTAAACTTTCCTATCTCAATTTCTATTCAGTCGGGGTTTTTGAAATCCGTTTTGTCTACATGAATCTTACTTATTCTTTCCTAGTAATACCTCAGTATACTCAATTTCATCGTCGAAAGCTCGAAATGAAAATTGACCAAATTCGCTCAGTAACGAAAATCACTTTTCGTTCCGAACTTCCGACAACTTCAAAAATCAATCCTCTAGTGTTCTAACACCCAACTATGATTAAATAAATTGTTTTGAAAGTTAAACGAACGCGTTTCGAAGGATTTTGGGAAATGCCCTTCAACTAGTTTGTTTAGCTCCGAAATCAATCCTAAACTTTTCATTTTTGAAATCTAACTTCAAAAGATTATTCTCTAACTTTTAAAACATCCATCTAATGCTTTAGAATCGAAAACAAAATAGAATTCCATAAAAAACTCATTTTTGACCACGACTTTCCCTCTCTTTTTCTCTCATTTATCTTCCACCAAATCACTCCAAAATCACACCAAAATCATCATTACACATCCCTCTCATTATCCCTAAGCTCAAATTCGAAAAGAAACAAAAAATAGAAATGGGTTTCAAACGAAGCATCAAGCTTAAAACTGAGATAACTCACCAAACAGACGATCGTTTTGCTTCAAATTTGTTGGGTTAGCTAGGGGAGATGACAAGGAGCAACTTTTGTGAAGAAACCACGGTAAAATTTGGATCGAATTTCTTTCTCTTCCTCGCTCTTTTTCACCCGCACACAAAGCTTTCTTTCTTTTTTTTTTTCTCTCTCTCGGGCTTGACCTCACATTCTCACGACTCTCTCTTTCTCTCATGCATTCTCACGGTCAAAATGTGCTCAAATAAGACAAAATCATATATATATTAATGTTCATTTACTAAAATGTCCCTCAAGAAAAGTTCATTTAATAACCTCAAACTTTTAATAATCTCACTAGTGCCCAAAAATAAATAATTTTATATTCTATTGGTCCACTTGGCACATTCCAGTCTATTTATTTTTTTAACCAATCCATGGATGACACGTGACACATCCATAGCCACTACTTCTCAAATCATTTATCTCATTTCTCATTGGTTGAATTAAAATATTTTTTACTTTATTCTGTGAGCTCACCTCGCTTGATTAACACGTAAATCTCACCTAATCACTTTGTAATTGTACCAGGGTCAACCAAACAACATCCAACTTGCGATATGAAAATATAATATACTTCAAATAACACTACTTGAGGCCTACGATTCGACCGTAACTCAATTCGAATATTTCTAGTATCATAAAATAATAAATCTGGGTGAAAATTTAACCTAAACGCAATTATAATTCAATTTCCATAATTTAATATACTATTCAATCCGAAAAATATTCTGAAAATATTCCACGGTTATCTAAAATTCAAATTGAGCATGAAATACTCTAAGTAGGTCTCTTACCTCTCAATCTCATGCTTCGCGAAATTGTTTAATAGAGTTTAGGTCACGAAAACTCAATATTCGGAAAATAGTGTAATTTGACCGGAATCTTTCGGATCTCCTGAAACTCAATCAAACGGATTCAGTTTCATTTCGTTTCAGTTCCCTCAAGGTCCATGACCTATTTCAGACATTTTTGATTCATAGGGCTCTTTTTCAAAAATCACTATTCATCCAAAAAAATTTCCGTCCGAAAATACTATTCATCGAAAGTTTTTATTTTTCATCAAAAGAAAATTCAAAATTTTTTGTACCCTAATCGGGTCTTAAATCATTCTTTGGCCCTATTTTCAGATCAATATTCCCTATCCTACTCAGGTACATGGAATATAATAGAAAATCAGATTCGGGGTTTATCAAAATCCTACTACAGTATCTTTACAGCTGGCTGATCGATCAATCATGTATCCAAGGGGAATTATAGAAGATGTATTAGTAAAAGTGGACAAATTTATATTTTCTATGGATTTCATTATGCTAGACATGGAGGAAGATCAAGAAATACCCATCATTTTAGGTAAGCCCGATGTACAGAAAGGTTAACTCATACGAAGAGTTTAAGATGAAGAAGTGACCTTTAATGTGCTAAAAGCGCTCAAACATCCATATAATGTTGGCAACTACATGAGGGTAGATGTAGTGGATGAATGTATCAAAGAAATACATCAAATCATCACTCCAAAAGATCCGTTTGAAGCTTGCCTATATAGAATGTCAAACTCAGAAAGACCGAACATCATTGAATGTGTTAACCAATTGGAAGCTTCACCTCTCATCTTTATCAAATGACCATTCAAGGAACTTGGAACCAGTAACAGACAATCGGTACCATCAACAGAAAAACCACCAGAGTTAGAGCTCAAGCCACTTCCAGTTCATCTCAAGTACGCATTCTTAGGTGATTCATCTATACTACCTGTTATTATTTCATCTTATCTGAGTATAGAACAAGAGGAAAAGCTTTTGAGAGTACTATGAGAACATAAGATGGCTATTGGATGGTCGATCACAGACATTAAAAAAATCAGCCCATCTATATGCCAACACAAAATTCTCATGGAGGACAAGTATCGGTCATCCATCGAGCACCAATGACGTTTAAATCCAAATATGAAAGAGGTTGTCCGAGCAAAGGTACTTAAACTTTTGGATGCAGGTATCATTTATCTCATTTCGGACAGCACATGGGTAAGCCCAGTACAAGTGATACCAAAGAAATGAGGAATAACAGTAGTCACTAATGAAAATAATAAGTTGATTCCAACACGAACAGTAACCGAATGGAGAGTGTGCATTGACTACAGGAAACTAAATAAGACGACCAGGAAAGATTATTTCCCTTTACCCTTCATCGATCAAATGCTTGACAGATTAGCAGGTCATCCTTACTATTGTTTCCTAGACGGTTATTCTAGTTACAATCAGATTTCTATAGCACCTAAGGACCAAGAAAAGACTACATTCACATGCTTATACGGAACGTTCGCGTTTCGAAGAATGCCGTTTGGTCTATGCAATGCACCAGCCACCTTCCAACGGTGCATGATGTCAATCTTTTCAGACATGGTGGAATACTTCATCTAGGTATTTATGGATGATTTTTTAGTCTTTAGCTCATCATATAATTCTTGTTTGGATAACTTAGCACAAGTACTGAAAAGATGCGAATAGACAAACCAGATTCTTAATTGAGAGAAATGTCATTTCATGGTACAAGAAGGGATCGTCTTAGGTCATAAACTTTCAGCCAAGGGCACTGAGGTTGATAGAGCCAAGATTGAGGCAATTAAAAAGCTACCACCACCAATATCTGTTAAATGCATTTGAAGTTTCTTAGGGCATGCAGGGTTTTACAGAAGATTCATCAAGTACTTCTCGAAGATCATAAAACCATTATACAATTTGCTTTAGAAGGATGTTTCATTCCACTTCAATAATACATGTAGGAAGGCATTTGAGATACTGAAAAAGGCCCTTGTGATAGCCCCAGTCGTTATTGCACCTGACTGGGCTTTACCTTTTGAGCTGATGTGTGATGCTAGCGATTATGCTATTGGAGCCGTGTTAGGGCAACATATTAGTAAGGTTTTTCATACCATTTATTATGCTAGTCGTACACTAACCGATGCACAGGTCAACTATGCTACCACTGAAAAAGAGCTTCTAGATGTGGTCTTCGCATTCAACAAATCCCTACCATACTTGATCGGTTCCAAAGTCATTGTATTCACGAATCACTCGGCGATCAAGTACCTACTGGAGAAAAAAAATGCAAAACCATGCCTAATCCAATGGGTCCTTCTACTACAAGAGTTTGATTTAAAGATTCAAGATAAGAAGGGAAGTGAAAATGTGGTGGCTAACCATCTATATAGACTAGCGCAACTAGAGGATAAGGATGATCTTAACATAGCAATTAAAGAAACTTTCCCTGAGGAACAGCTCTTCGTTTTGGATACAAGCAATATCTCATGGTATGCTGATTTTGTTAATTTTCTTTCTTACAAAGTTTAACCTTTCATAACAGCAAAAGAAGAAATTATTGACGGATGTAAAACATTACTATTAGGATGAGTCGTTCTTGTATAAGTTACGTCCAGATCGGATCCTTTGACGAAGCATCTCAAAAGATAAAGCACGAGATATTCTCCACCATTGTCATTCTTCTGATTATGGTGGAATTTTGGGGTCAATCGAACTACAGGCAAAATTCTTCAATCTGGATACTATTGGCCCACTATTTTCAAGGATGTTCAATCGTACGTTGTTGCATGTGATCAGTGCCAACACACAGGTAACATTTCACGAAGGCATGAGATGCCCCTAAACAATATTTTGGAAGTAGAGTTGTTCGATGTTTGGGGTATCGATTTCATAGGACCATTTCCACCGTCTTTCAAGAATGTCTACATTCTGGTGGCCATAGATTATGTGTCAAAATGGGTTGAAGTCATTGCCACGCCAACCAATGACTCTAAAGTGGTGGTGAATTTTCTACATAGAAATATCTTCACCAGATTTGGAACTCCAAGAGCAATCATCAGTGATGAAGGGAAGCATTTTTGTAACAGGTATTTTGATGCTCTTCTAGCCAAATATGGAGTCAAACACAATGTTGCTACGGCCTATCACCCGCAAATGAATGGACAAGCTAAAATCTCAAATTGAGAATTGAAATAGATTTTGGAAAAGATAGTAAGTGCATCTCAAAAAGAATGGTCCAAAAAGCTTAATGATGCATTATGGGCCTACATAACAGCATTCAAAACGTCGATTGGGATGTCTCCTTACATGTTAGTATTCAAAAAAGCATGCCACTTACCCGTTGAATTTGAGCACCATGCATATTAGGCTATCAAAAAGTTAAATTTTGACATAAAGCATCAGGAGCTTTGCGAAGGTTGCAACTCAATGAGATGAACGAATTCCGTCATGATGCATATGAAAATGTTAAGCTTTACAAAGAATGCATCAAAAAGTGACATGATCAATGTATCCTAAATAGGGAGTTCACTCCAGGACAGAAGGTTCTTTTATTTAATTCACGATTACGTTTGTTCCTAAGTAAGCTACACTCCATGTGGTCTGGATCCTTTACAGTTGTTCAAGTTTTTCCACATGGTACTATTGAAATTCAAAGTGTGAATCGTCTATTCAAAGTCAATGGACAACAACTTAAAGCTTACATGGATCGTGGAGAACCTCAACAGAAATCCACCATCACGCTTTCAGACCCAAATTAAAGAGTTTTTCAGCAGTCAAGCTAACGACTATAAATTAAGTGCTTCTTGGGAGACAACCCAAGTTTTTCCTTCTTAATTAGTTTTCTTGTTCTCTTAGTGTGTTATTTTTTCTTTGATAATTTTCTTTTCTCTTTTAGAGATGGAAGCAAGTCTTACAACACTCAAAAATCATTTTCCTACTCTATCTCAAGATGTACTCAGAAAGATTTACAAGTGCAGACTCAAAAGAATGAGGGCACTAATATGTTTAGGTCTTCCCAAGCATATTCAGTGGATCATTGAAGCTAAAGTACGTCTAGCAAATGAGTTGAATATTCATTCATTAAATGTTTACCAGGATTGGGAAGAAGTTCCTACTCAAAGAAGAAGAGAGCTAAGATAATGGGAATCTGTCATAAGTGTGCAAGATGGAACTACGACACACGCTGTAAAAATTCTGGATATTTGTCCATAAATCGAGAAGATAAAATTAAATGCATAAAAGATGGGTTGAGTAAGAAGTCTCTAGATAATATCCTTGTGACTCTTGAGATGCATCCTTGTGGGACAGTTCAACGCATTTTTTTAGATTTATAGGAGTTTTCAGTAAAGAGAAACTGCGTTACAGTCTTGAGAATCTGACTTTAAAAGACCCTATTTGTCAGTTTATAAGAAAACTAGATAAAAAGTTGATCCTCGACTCATAGAAGGTGTTTAAGTCGTTTTTGGAAGTAAAACCAGAAGAAGATATAAGCCACAATCACAATTACTATAGTAGCATTTTTTTCTTTCTTTAGCAGCTTATTTCAAACTTTTTCGATAATTGTGCTTACTTTTTGACATTTTATCACCTAACATTTTAAATTTTTTATTTTTAGTAGCACTTTTCAAACTTTTTCGATAATTGTATTTACTTTTTGACGTTTCTTCACCTAACATTTTGAATTTTGTATTTTTGGCAACTTGTTTTAAATTTTTTTTTTTAAGTTTGTACTTTTTTTTTTACATTTCTACACTTAACATTTTTTTCCCCTGATCACAACTATTTAGTATCATAGAACTATTCTTTTACTCTTTCTTTTTCTTTAAATGAGCGTTCATTGCTGATAACAAACAACTAGTTTTATATGAGAGATAAAAAAAAATGACAAAATCCTCGAGCAACAGATTCAAAACCATCTATGTTTTTTATGGTTAGAAGTCTGATGTGGATAAGCAATATTCAAAGGCAACTGTTGAACTTGATAAGGCTTTAGTTGCCCAAAACATAGATTTGGTGTATGGGAGAGGCAGTTTAGGACTGAAGGGTTCTGTCACGGTAACTGTAAATGTTGTAGGCAGCAGAATCCTAGATATCATAGTAAAGCCTTTGGCTGAAATGAGAGATATCATCGACATGAGTATAGGTTGACAGACCCCTTTCTAACTATCCTAGCTAGGCAGCCTGCCCGGCACCCCACGGTAGCTTTCCAATCGAGATCTGCTCCGACTGAAAAGTTCCCGTGGAGCTAAGCCTCTTTTCTTTTTGAAATTACTTGAAAACCTTTTTACTCTGAAAACAGGTAGGAATTTTGTTCGTTAAAAATAATTTTATGAAGATAGAATTTTTCGGAATTCCGACAGCACAACGGCTATTTTTCTAAAATTTCTACCCTGTAAAAACTTCATAAAACCTATATAAACTCATTCAATATCTTTTATCAACTATTGGGCCTCAAACCCTTTTTCAAATTCATAATCATGCAATGATGCGGACAGTAACTGGATTAAAATCTTAAAACGTCATGCATGATATTTACATGAAATCTTTAACTCAAAAATAATATTTACAAAACTTGAAGGATCTAGAAAAGATAATAAATACAATACATGATAATATGACTATAAAATAATACAGCATGGTCGCGTGTCTAACTGGCCTATACGTCTGATGGAAATACCTCCGTCGCGCTGCTCGCTCCTGCACCTGGGAAGGATTTTAAATAAAATAGAGAATGATGGTGAGAATAACTCAGTGAATGTACATAATAATAATTTATGCTTTCATTATTATCTTGAAAACGATACGGCTTATTTAAGCAAAAGATTCTTTTAGTAACTCTTTGTAATTAAATTTTTTTCTTATTATTCTAAACCAACGTCTATTGACGCATTTCATTTCGTTACTAACTTAGAAGGGTACTCTAGAAAAACTCATTCTCTTAAGCTCTTAAGTTCAATATCTATATGACATGAAATACTAGAAATTTTTTGTTTGCGTGTGCTCAGATGCGGGAACTTGGGATTATAATTCCCCCCAACATCTGAAAATGTGGGAACTTGAGATTACGATTCCCCCCAACATCTGGAAATACAGGAACTTGGGATTACAATTCCCTCCGCAGATTAAGCCGTACGGGAACTTGGGATTACGATTCCCCCCGTCTATTAGGCATACGGGAACTTGGGATTACAATTCCCCCCATCTATTACCATACACGCATAGGGTACCTCGACCGGGTTATACTAATCACTTTTAGAATTATCTCATAAGTGTTTCGTTTTCTAGTTACGATTTAAAACCGAAAACTTGCTTTCTAGAGTGAAAACTCAATTATTGAAATATCGTTCTCAAGTATCTTTACGACTGAATACATATATACAACTATACATGCATTATAGGGAAAGCGATAATATTCTAAAATATTACTTGAATAACATAAATCATAAACTAAAATAGTATCATATTAATAATTTCATATAACAGAATTTGCGAAAGCTTTATAAAATGCACACTCACAACTTGCTTCCAAAAACTGATCAACCACTCCTGATATAGCTCTCGTCTGCTCGTCGGTTCACCTATAATTGGTTTCGATCGAGTTTTTGTTAAAACACGGCTTGCACAAACTAAACTTAAACCACACGAGGATTTCTAATCACAACAATTCGAGTGACCATCCTCACACGATAACAAAACGGAAAACTCATATTCGCATACGAAGACTATTTCAAACCGATTCGTTATCGCGACATAAACTACTCGAAACTCTACGGTTATAAAACTGACAACTATGCCATTTGAATCTAAGGTAACATCATCAAAATCAGATTATAAAGGATTCAATGATAAGAAGATTCGAAACCAAACGACTAACATAAAGCTTACGCGATTTCACTAGCTATCGTGAATTATCGTTTTAGCGTTTCGCACGATTCCTTCGTTTCCAATTAAACTTATCGTCAATTTCAACTCATGACTTTACTTAAAACACGGCAAACGAATATTCAAACACTTTTAAGCACAAACAAGAAAAATATGGCAGCAAGCTTAACGAATATCCATTTCCTGTTTCAACTCCGAAATTCGACAATTTTATGATTTCGCGCGAAACAAAAACTATCCGATTAACTTTATTATAACTCAAACTATCCTAACGTTAACTTTAACACTTTAACGGGCTTAATAACGACTCGAGGTAACGAGATAACATCACAAACGCTTTCATTGACGACAACGAAAATCACAAACTAAAAAAACATTCTCATTCGCAGAAAACTCAACCGAATCGCTCGGAAACGATTTCTCAATATCTGAACGACTATCCGATACTTTAAACCACACTAAAATGAATTATTTTCCACGACGATGAACTTGAATTTAAAAACATAACTCAACAGCCTCTAACTTCTTCTAACAGCCCGTAATAGATTTCACAAAGGAAACAACAATTTACAACATCATTCAAAACACAACCGAAACAACAATGAGCGAACCTCCGCACTAACGAGGTTCTCAATCCTAAACACAATCATAGCAATTTGATCCATATCTCAATTCTTATTCACATGTACGCTTTAAAAAATACTCGAAACACACAACACAACCAAAGGGGACAGCACTTACCTCAACTCGAACTCGCTCAAAATACTGCTGTCCTTTTCTCAAGATTGAACTGCCTCTTCCTGATTTGCATGCTGTCTTCTCTTGATTTTTGCTTCGCTTCAATTCTGAAATGATGCACTCGGACAGACTTGATAGCTGTTCGACAGCAACTACATCGATGGCAACATAAGCAGCACGGCAGCACCTGGCTAATGGGCCTTGAGTGTCCACGAGCTGCTCCAGCGCACCTAACAGATCACGACAACACTTCAGAACGACGACAGCACCTGAGGATGGCGACAGCAGCTCAAGGTCCTCCTCACCTCAGCAGCTCCCCTCACTAGTAGCAGGACACGGCAGCAAGGCAGCAACTTCTCAGCTCACGGCAGCAGCGATTACAGCTCTCCACGGCGGTAGCACCTCTCGACAGCGGCTCTCCACGATCTGACAGCAGCTCACGGTCCTCCTCTGGCTTGCATGCACGGTTTCTTAGTTCAGATCTGCTCCTGGATTGTTTAAATGATACATGCAACTGCTGGATTGAAAGTATTGCCCGATCCTCTCTCCTTTCACTAGCTCACAGCTTCACACCTTGCACGAGCAGATGATTTCGGGCCTAGTTTTTGATCTCATGAGCTGCACTTTCTCCTTCAACTTTGCTTCTTGAAGAATGGAGGCCGAAAGCTTGCTTTGCTTCTCTCTTTCTATTTCTCTCGCTCACTCTCTCAATTCTCTCTATCTCAAGTCTCGATTTTTGAGATGATAAATGTTGTTGACCGAGTTTGGGATTCCTTTGCTTTTTATCTCCCACTAATCTTTCTTCAATTTTATTGTATTGCTTATTCCACTAACTTATATAAACATGAAATCTACAAATAATGCCATTTGTCTTGTTCATCTTTTGCATGTGTGACATGTGTCACCAACATGCATAAAGTTTACTTTATTTTACTTTCAAGCATTCCCGCTTTAATTCCAAGCTCGGATTCCGTTTTCGTCCGTCCTTCCGGGAATCCGCTTTTGATTTAATCTCGAGTTCGCACTCTCAGAATTATTTTAAAATTTTTTTAATCTGTCTCACGAACTCGAATTTATTTTATTTGTTCTGAAATAATTATTTCGAATATTTTTGGACGCGATAATTATTTTCTTTTTTCCGATCGAACGCGATCCATCGGAAAATATTTCGCTCTCCGATGAACGAGGTTTTGGGTTTTACATAGGTAATGAGTTTCAGGTCATAAGCATGCACGGGTGAATGGCATACATGTTACTCAATACTGATGTCTTTATCGCATTACTTGGTGGTTTGAAAACGTTTGAAGAAATCTTCAACATTGCGTCCTGGCCCATCTCAACATTCACAAAAAGCCATTAAGTTTGCTTAATGTTAACGATTTCTATGATGGTTTATTGGCTTTTCTTGATCATGCTGTGGAACAGGGTTTTATGACACCAGCAAACCGGCGCATTCTAGTCTCAACTTCAAGTACTGATGAACTGATTGACCAACTGCAAAGCTTTGTGCTCGAAGTTGATCCAATCATGTCGTAGGTGGTTTAGGATTCTAAAGTAAGCGATAACAAGAAGCGTACATTGGATCTTAATCTCAGGTTGTAACTTTCTTACCCTATGATTTTACTGATAGCATTTCCATTTTTGTTTTTCTTCTTTTTATCCTACTAGTCATTAAGGACGATGTCTCAAATAATTTTAGGGGTAGAGTTTGGTCTTAAAAAAAAAAAATTACTATTATTAAAACCATAAGACTCATAACTGGTCCAGATTGAAACTAAAAGATGGCAGAGTAAAGAGTACTTTTATACTCTTGATACGCATCTTTGTCTTCTTTTCTATAAAAAAAAAAAAAAAAAAAAAAAAAAAAAAAAAAAGGCTCTGTAATCACTATATAAAAAATAGCTCCGCTTCAAAGGCATGTGTATTAAATAATCATCCTTTAGATCTGTATTAAGCTTTGGGTTTTTCACTTTTACTTGGCCTTGTGATATAATTTAAGCCCACCATTGTGACAAAGAGAGTGATCTTAACCCAAAACTCGGTGATATGGACAATGTATGTTTTCTTACGATGCTCAAATAAAATAATTTAGTATGTTATTTGTTATAACAAAAAAATAAATAAAAAAAAGAGCGGGGCAATACTTCGATGCCTTTATATATGCTGAGTAACTAGGAATCTGTATCATAAATATGGATTTTCACGTAAAAAAGTGTATCCAAGGTATGAGCATATAAAGCATACTAGTGTAAATGCTTCAATGCCTTTATATATGCTGAGTAACTGGGAATTTGTATCACAAATATGGATTTTCACGTAAAAATGTGTATCCAAGGTATGAGCGTGCAAAGCATACTAGTGAAAATGTTTCACTGAGTAACTAGAGGTCTGTATCATAAATATGGATTTTCACGTAAAAAGGTAAACTATTTCCTAGGATCAGCCGCACAAAAAAAAAAGAAAGCACAATCAATGAAATAAATAAATAATAAATATATACATATATAAAAAATAATTAATATATATAATTAAATAAAATTAAATAAATAATATTGAGCTCATAGTCTACGTTGCCAAAACCAATTGCCAGAGTTAAGAGTTTGGGTCATTCAAATTGTCCATCCACACACACACTTCAGGAGACTTGGTAAGGTCATTTAACCTTTTGATTAATATTCAGATCTTTATAATGATTATTTTACCCTATGTTAATGATTATGAGTTATTGATTCTGAAGTTGGTTTGGAGTTTGTTTCACTTGAGGACAAGTAAAATCTTAAGTTTGGGGGTGTAATAACTCTATTTTTATAGAGTTATTTTATCTTTTTAAACCTGAATTCTTACTTAGTTCTTGAGATTTTTATTATTATTAAGTAAATTATTATATCTTTTTACATTTTTTATTTTCAGAATAAAATTGGTAAAAAAACCCATATAGATCCTACCAAATGCTATTGTTCATGACAAGATCATCGCTGTAAAATGAATGTCATTCGAAGCATCTTATCACTTCAAGAATAACTTGAATCAGATATCGCATAAAGAAGTTATCGCAGTTTAAAGATCGAGTATTCTAGAAATAAATATTATATCATGTTGATGTAAGGACTTATGTCATTATGATGTAAGTAATGATGTAATGAGAACTATGATGTAAGCAATGATGTAATATGAAATTTGACATATATGAGATGGGTGAATCATGATGTAAGTGATGATGCAGAAGGCTGAAAAATTAGAAAGAGATTATGTAAGCGATGATGTAGAAGGATAGAAAATTAGAAAGAGATGATGCATGCGATGATATAATTGGAGGTGAACTTTGTCTATAAATAGGTTTTAGGATCACCATTCCAAGCATCCATCAGAAATCAAAAGAACAAGTAGATTAGAGAAAGAGAGAGCTTGGAGAGGAGGAGCAAAGCAGAGAAAGAAATTCTACAGCGAAGCTTCAACCTACTAAGTTTTCTTATCTTTTGTTATGTTTAATTTTCTAGTCTTTGTAAATTTTAATTTAAGTATGGAGTAGATTTATTTTTCTAAAGTTATGATGTAGCTTAATTTTGATGTTCCAACCATTTGTTCAATTCAATTAAGGATTCTCTGTCTTGGTTGATGCATTTAATACTATTCTTAATGCTTCTAAATAACTGGCCACTATTTAGTTAAATTGTTAATCATAATGATAGCGAAAGCTAATTTATGTGTCTTAGTTCATTGTATTGAATATCATAAATTACATATAGGATATGAATATACCTGCATGGTTTGTGTAGTCTATAAAAAAGATCCATAAATCTTAATGAATCCTTTAATATTTTGACTTGCATGAGAACATAGCAGTTAAGTTTTATAGGTTATTTTCCTTATACCTCGGGAGGGACTATGTGAATAATTCAAGGAATCTCGACTAGCAACTGGATAGTTAATTTTTGTTAAAAAGAACAAAGAGAAGGAACAGATTAGTTATGGTGAAATCAAAACCTTAGAGTTTTCAATTATTGAATTAATCCCAGTAAAACTTTATTCATATTTGTAGTTAAATTTAATTGTAGTTGTCAGCTCCTTTAATCAAATTACGTTTGCCAAATAAAAATTGAATTACTTTAATTTTGGGAATTAATTAATAACAATCCTTGTAGGACAATACTTCTCTCATCATTATATTACTTGTTCGACTCGTCCACTTGCGATTTTGCACGACTAGACACAACATTAGACTGAAGTGAATTCCAAAGTGAGTGATGAAAAGAACAGTTTTCAAGATAAAGCTTCAGGCAAACTATCTGCTCTGATGGGGTTGGACCCTTTTAAATGGCCAACAAGCCCAATTGGCCTAAACAGCATATTAAAATTAGAGCTAATTCCAATTGGTAATATCACAATTTACCTAAAAGAGGCCTCACTTTTCAAGAGACCATCAAAACCTTCAAAAATCAAACAATTTTACTAATAGATAACATACACCCAGTCAACTTTTGGTGCTATAATTTTGTAGTTTGCCGCTCTCTACTTTCATATCATGCTTTGAGATTAGTGTTTGAACAAAGAATTTTTATGGTTTATGATAATGGAATAAAAGGTTTGGCCTTTTTTTTAGCACTAAATAATTGGGCTATGTTTTACTAATATCAAAAAATTGAAATGAGTTTTTCTAACACCATTTCACTGTTTATTTTTTTAATGACAGAAATACTCTTACTTTAAACTTTAAAAAACCAGTGCAAACCTTAATAAAAAAATAAAAAAACACGAATCACATCCTAATAGAGGGCGTGATTTGCTGCGAAATATCATTCATTCTCCTACAACAACTTCAATATCAACATAAAAAAAAAATAGAAATGCGACATTTGGCAAACAAACCCTAACCAAATTCAGCACTTATAAAAAAATTAATAATAAAAAAAAAAAAAAGAGAGATAAAGGGTGCTGTTGCTGTCGGGTTTGTCGACGATGGTTGTCTGCGATGGAGGAGGATACGAGAGCGACAGAAAGAGAGAAATGAAAGAGTAAGAGAGATAGAGAGGAAAATGATAGAGAAAGAGATGAAAATTTTTTAATTTTTTTTTTTTAAAAAAAAAAAATAGTAGTGTCTTTTCATTCAGGTAGGTGCTAATAAAACTCATTTCATTTCTTTGATACTAGTTAAACATGACGCTAGTTTTTTGCTGTTATTTGGCATCATTTACTTAAAAAGGATTATAAAATATTATATATGAGGTACTTGAGATTAATAACTTGCATAACATAAGGTGATGAATTAGAGTTCATAGTGCTTATTAGGCTCGCTCTAGAGTTCTATCTTTAAAATAAAATTGATCAAATAATTATGTCTATCCTTTCATTTCACTTCCACAAAATAATAATTGTACTTCAAACCAAGGTTTCAAAACTCGCTACTAGCTACTTCATCGATGACCCAATGAGTAGCAAGTAATCGGTTACTCACCGAGTAATCGATGAGTTCTCGTAAAGAACTATTTATGGGGGGTGGAAGAAAATTATAATTTTTGAAAGACTGAATTACAATTTAGCTATCTGAATGAAACGCTTTTACAAGCGGAGCAATAGTTTCGATATAATTACAATTTACCCCCATTCCGTTAATAAGTTCCGTTATATGTAACTGAAAATAGTATAAAAAGAGCAAAAGACGAAAATACTCTTGATTATTGGAGTTGACCGAATTGACCGTAAAAATTTGAAAAATCTTTAAAATTTTTGTGCAATTGCTGTTAAAATTTCTGTGCAGTGGCTGACCTGTTGGAATTTTTTTTTTTTTTAAGAATCTGGGTTTCCAGAAACTGGAAACCAGATTTTCAGTTGCCACCAGAATTTGGGTTTCCAGAACTAAAAACCCAGATTTTGGGTTTCCAGTTGTCTGGAAACCCAGATTCTGGGTTTCCAGTAAACCCAGATTTTGTTTGGGTTTCCAGAAATGATCCTAAACATACAAAAAATGATCTTAAACATCATCAACAATCACCCAACATCATCAATCCACTCCTGGAAACCCAAAAAATGACCTCAAACATCATCAGTTAAACTTAACATAATCAATCTCCCACTGACAGGACCCAAACCAGACCTTCTCTAGGCTCTTGTCTAGAGGGCCCCGCCGGACACTTCAACGGACTCATCCAATGCATGTGTGACACGTGTCACCAACATGCATTCCCTTTATTTTTCTCAAAGCCTTCCATGCATTCTTGCTTTTTAAATTCCAAGCTCGGATTCCGTTTCCGTCCGTCCTTCCTGGAATCCGCTTTTTAATCGCTTTCGCCTCTGGAATAAATTAATAAATTCCGAATCCGTCTTCGCGAACTCGAATTTATTTCTCTAAATCAAAAATAATTATTCCAATTATTTCCGAACTCGATAATTATATTTTTCCGATCGGACGCGATCCATCGGAAAAATATTTCGCTCTCCGACGAACGCGGTTTTAGGTTTTACAATTCACCCCTCCTTATAAAAATTTCGTCCTCGAAATTTACACAATTTTCATGCAATGCATTTCAACACTAGAATCTATCAAACATACTTGATACTTTCTTAAGTTAGAAAATTCAAAACTTGACTATCTAAATATACTTACTTGTCTCAAAAAGATGCGGGTACTGACTGCGCATCTGCTCCTCGTGCTCCCACGTGGCCTCTTCCACTGCATGATTCCTCCACAACACTTTAACCAACGGAATAACTTTACTGCGAAGAACCTAATCTCTCCTATCAAGAATCTGAACTGGGGTCTCCTCATAAGATAGGTTCTCCTTGAGTTCCATTGGCTGCTCTGACAATACGTGCGAAGGATCTGCTATGTACTTACGGAGCATCGAGACATGAAATACATTATGGATCCTAGAAAGTTCTGCTGGCAGCTCAAGTCGATACGCTACCTCACCTACTCTGCCAATCACTTCGTATGGACCGATATACCGAGGGCTTAACTTACCTCGCTTCCCAAACTGAATTATTCCTTTCCATGGAGATATCTGTAGGAACACCTTATCCCCGACCTGGAACTCCAAATCCTTCCTACGTTTATCTGCGTAACTTTTCTGACGATCCTGGGCTATCTTCATATTGTCCCGAATTACCTTGATCTTATCTGTAGTCATCTGAACAAACTCGGGGCCCAATCAACTTTCTCTCGCCCATCTCATCCCAACATATCGGTGTCCTACACCGTCTTCCATAAAGTGCTTCATACGGTGCCATACCGATACTAGCCTGATAGCTGTTATTATAGGCAAACTCGATTAAGGACAGATAAGTATCCCAACTTCCTCCAAATTCTATCACACAAGATCTGAGCATATCCTCTAAAGTCTGAATGGTACGCTCAGACTGACCATCTGTCTGCGGATGAAATGCTGTACTGAAATGTAATCGAGTACCCAATGCTTTCTGAAGACTAGGCCAAAATCGGGATGTAAATCTCGGATCTCTATCTGATACGATCGACACTGGAGCCCCATGTAATCTCACGATCTCATCAACATACAACTTAGCCAATCTATCCAGGGAATAAGTACTTCTGATAGGTAGGAAATGAGCTGACTTCGTAAGTCGATCTACTATCACCCAAATACTGTCATAACCATTTCGACTCCGAGGAAATCCTATCACAAAATCCATAGTAATACGCTCCCATTTCCACTCCGGAATGGAAAGTGGCTGAAGAAGTCCTGATGGCCTCTGGTGCTCGGCTTTCACCTGCTGACAAATCAAACATCTTGACACAAATTCAGCTATCTCTCTCTTCATACCTTTCCACCAGTAATGCTCTTTCAAGGTATGATACATTTTCGTACTTCCCGGATGCATAGCGTATGCTGAGGAGTGAGCTTCATCTAAAATTTCTTTCTTGAGTTCCGTCACATTTGGAACACATAGTCTCTGTCTCATCCTCAACGTACCATCATCTCTGACTGAGAAGTCTCCCTGTTGGCCTGACTCTACTTCCTGTCTGATCTTGACTAACTGAGGATCCTGAATCTGCAACTCTCTGATTCTATCCACGAGTACCGATCGAACTTGGAAAGTAGCTAACAATGCACCTGAATTTCATACTTCCAATTTAACTCCCAAAGATCTCATCTCTACTAACAATGGAAGATACCCAGCTCTTAAATGAGCTACTGAGCTGGAGACTCTCCTACTCAATGCATCGGCTACTACATTTGCTTTTCCGGGATGGTACTCTATGGTGCAATCGTAATCCTTGAGCAGCTCTAACCATCTCCTCTGTCTCATATTCAACTCTTTCTGAGAGAACAAATACTGAAAGCTCTTGTGATCTGTAAATATCTGACATCGAACTCCGTACAAGTAATGCCTCCAGATCCTGAGTGCAAAAACTACTACGGCCAACTCTAGATCATGGGTTGGGTAATTCTGCTCGTGCTTCTTTAACTGCCTGGAAGCATAAGCTATCACCTTTCCATCTTGCATCAGAACACAACCCAAACCTTGCCTCGAAGCATCACTGTACACCACAAAGCCTTCATTTCCGGAAGGAAGAGTAAGCACTGGAGCTGTAGTCAATTTTGTCTTCAAGTCGTCGAAACTCTTCTGACAGGCTTCTGACCACTCAAACCTCACTTCCTTTCTGGTGAGCTTCGTCAATGGGATGGCAATCCTGGAAAATCCTTCAACAAATTTCCTGTAATAACCTGCCAAACCTAAGAAACTCCGAACCTCAGTTACGGTTGTAGGGGTTTCCAGTTCACAATCGCTTCAATCTTCTGAGGATCAACACTAATCCCATCAGCTAAAACTACAGGGCCTAAAAATGAAACTTCATTCAACCAAAACTGACACTTGCTGAACTTGGCATACAATTGCTGCTCTCTTAATGTCTGTAAAACTAGTCTCAGATGTTCAGCATGTTCTTCCCTACCGCCCGAATACACCAATATATCGTCAATGAACACTATGACGAACTTATCCAAAAATTCATGGAACACCCGATTCATCAATGCCATGAATGCTGCTGGGGCATTGGTTAGCCCGAAAGGCATAACCAAGAATTCATAATGTCCATAACGCGTCCTGAAGGCAGTCTTAGGAATATCATCTCCCTTGATCTTCAACTGATGGTACCCTGATCTCAGATCTATCTTAGAAAACAACCTTGCACCTTGCAACTGATCGAACAGATCATCGATCCTCGGTAAAGGATATTGATTCCGAATAGTCACCTTATTCAATTCCCGGTAATCAATGCACAATCTCATACTTCCATCTTTCTTTTTAACAAAGAGCACTGGTGCTCCCCAAGGAGATACACTGGATCTAACAAAACCCTTGTCTACCAATTCTTCCAACTGAACCTTCAATTCCTTCAACTCTGGAGGTGCCATCCTGTACGGTGCTCTGGAAATTGGTGCTGTTCCCGGCATCAGATTAATCTCAAATTCAATATCTCTATCCGGAGGTAAACTTGGAAGATCTTCTGGGAACACATCAGAAAACTCTGCAACCACAGGAATATTTTCTAGCTGAGTCTCCCTCTCGGACGAATCTATCACATAAGCTAAATAACCTGCACGTTGCTTCTTTAACATTCTTCTGGCGGTCATGGCTGATATGATATAGGATGGAAGCATTTTACGCTCTCCCCGGAATACTACATCTGACTCTCCAACTGAACTGAACTTGACTTCTTTCTGAAAACAATCCACCACGGCATGATGCGTAGCTAACCAGTCCATACCCAATATAATGTCGAAATCACATAGATCCAACAACATCAAACTAACTAGAAAGCATCTACCCCCAAGTACAATATCACAATCTCTACAAACACTCTCTGCTACTAAGGAATCTCCGGTAGGAGTAGCTACCACATATGCCTTGATTAGTAGCTAACCGTCCATACTCTCTATGCTCTGCAGCTACCACATATGCCTAGATTTTCGGATTCAGGCCCTGCACGAACTTATGGCACTTGTTCACCTCATCATTCACTATAAACGGTGCCACTCGGGACAATTCAGTAAACTTCCTCTCATACTCTTCCACTGTCATGTTACCCTGCACAAGACTGTAAAATTCCTCAATCTTTGCGTCTTTGTATGCCCTGGGGTAGAATTTCTCATAGAACTCTTCTTTGAACTTTTCCCATGTGACTTGTTCGGTTGCTCTTCGCTTGATGGAATCCCACCAATTCCTAGCTGACACTCAAAGTAAGAATGAAGCAATTGACACCTTCTGGAGATCGGTGCATTCCATCTGTTCCAACACTCTTTCAGTATTATCCAACCACTCTGTTGCAATTTCTGGACCACCTGTTCCGTCAAAAGCATCGGCACCTAGTTTCCTTGCCCTCTCAACGGTGGCGCTTGGTGCACGAGGCCTTAGCCCTTGGATAACCTGAGATAATCGCTCGATCGAATCCTGCTCAGGTTCTACTGCCGGTGGCTCAACTGGAACCCCTGGCTGAGGATCATTGACGGACTCATTTACTTGCTCCCTTATTTCTGGAGCAAGAGGTGGAGCATTTTCCGCGGCTCTCCTTGTACGCGGACGACCGACACGACGCATGACTCACTGCACTTCGTATAATGTTTGAGAAATACTATGAAAATGTTTGAAAATCATGTAATGCATTTAAAATCTTTGCTCTGATACCAACGTTGACAGGCCCCTTTCTAACTACTAGCTAGGCGACCTGCCCGGCAACCCCACGGTGGCTCCCCAGTCGAGATCTGCTCTGACTGGAAAGTTCCCGTGAAGCTAAGCCTCTTTTCTTTTCTAAAATACTTGAAATCCTTTTTATTCTGAAAAAGGGTGGGAATTTTGTTCGTTAAAAATAACTTTATGAAAATAGGATTTTCACAGAAAACCGGCAGCACAACGGCTGTTTTTCTAAAACTCCACCCTGTAAAATATCTCATAAAACCTGTATAATTGTATTCACAAACAATTTCTATAATCAATAGGCCTCCGGCCATTTTCAAACTCATAATCATGCAATTAAGCGGAAGTAACTTGAATAAATCTTAAAAACGACATGCATGATATTTACATAAAATCATTAACTCAAAATAATATTTACCAAACTAGAGAATCTGAAAAATGATATTAAATACAATATATGATGCTATGCTAGAAAATAGTGCAGTCTGGTCACGCGTGTCTAGCTGGTCTGTCCGTCTGGAGGAGATACGTCAACCGCGCTACTCGCACCTGCACCTGAGGGAAGGTTTTAAAGAAAACAGGAAAACAGTGGTGAGAATAACTCAATGAGTGGGTAAGTTTATCATAAACTATACTTTTGCTAAAAATAATATTCCTCCCAAAAATAGATTGGAAAACTATTACTTACTTACTTTTTCTGAAAACTGGATTCTCGTTTAAAAACATGTGAAAGTTACTTATCAAACTTTTCTTAAAACTTTTCTTACTTTTCTTACTAGCCTATCTGGCAACCCAGGGAAAACTCGTCCTTCGTGATGGTGCGAAGACACGCCACTAGGATAGGGGAACTCTCACCATGTGTAGTCGCAGATGTGGATACAACTCTGGGATCGCGAATCCCTCCAACATCAGGCAGATCTACACTATCCCATACGTGCAGAGGGTGACTGACAGACTCGATCCCCCCAAAGTTAGTAACTCCCTCCAACTACCATACACGTATGGAATACTTTCGGCCGGGTGTAATCTTAGGGGCTAGGGTAAACCATAGGCATATATAAAATGAAATCTCGGCAATATGCTATAGTATCGCAAAATAACTTTCACAAATACTATCTCTATGCATGTATATAATTTCAACTTACTCAATTACTTTACTGAAGAATATAAACATATTCATAGCATAAACTTTAAAGATATACATGCATTTATAGATGATAAACTGAAAACTATAAACTTTTACTAGAATCTCAAAACCTTTTACTTGCTAAAACTAATTGCATTCAATAACAGAATGTATGAAAACTTTTAAAAATCCACACTCACAACTTGCTTCCAAAATACTTATCACTGCTTCCCGTTACGGCTCTCGTTCGATTCCCGATTCACCTACAATTGATTTCGATCGAGATGTCGTTAAAACATAACTCGCGTGTAACTAAACTTTAAGCCATACGAGGATTTATAAACACAATAATTCAAGTGACTATCCTCGCACGATAACAAAACGGAAAACTCATATTCGCACGCGAAAACTATTTCCAACCGATTCTATATCGCGACTTAAAATATTCAAAACTCTACGGTTATAAAACCGACAACTATGTCATTCGAATCTAATTTAACATCATCAAAATCAGATTCTAATGAATTCACTAAACAAAAGATTCAACATTAAACAATGAACTTAAAGCTTACGCAATTTCACTAATCATCGCGATTTATCGATTTTACGCGTTTCGCGCGATTTAAAAACTATCCAATTAACTTATTTAAAACTCGAACTATCCTCACTTCAACTGAAACACTTTAAGGGCTTAATAACAATCTCGGGGCAGCGATATAACATTCACAATCCTTTTATATTCGACAAAGAAAATCATAAACTAACAACGCTCGCATTCGTGGAAAAATTCAACCGAAACGCTCGGAAACGATTTCTAAATAACCGAACGAATATCCGATACTTTAAAACACTCTAATATTATCTATTTTCCGCGATAATGAATGCGAAACTAAAAACATAACTCAACAGCCCCTACACATCTCATAACAGCCCATATACAAAACTCACAACGAATACGATCGTTTACCAAATCATTCAAAACCAACCGAAACAACAAAACGAACGAACCTCCGCATTAACGAGGTTCCCAATCCTAGTCCCAAGCATAATATCATCATTTATCTCTACTCTATTCTCAAAATCACATTACTAATTACTAAACATCTCTATAACGAAAATGGGGCAGCACTTACCTTACTATTTTCGCTCCGAACAACTTCCGAACGGCGACGAAACTCTCGCACGTTCTCGGCAGCAAGTTGTCCCCATATATGATGCTTTGCTTCAGATCTGAAATGGATTCTTGGCCTAACCACTGATCGGCAACAACTTATAATAACAGCACCTGATTCACGGTGAACAATCACGTTTCAACTCAACAGCTCACACAAGACAGCACACACACACATGCAATCGGCAGCAAGACAATTTCAGCTCGCTCAAACAGCAGCAGCACTGCCTTCTCACACCAGCAACTCCTCTCGCCGGCGACAGCAACGGCAGCAACTCCAGCTCAGTTCTTCTTACTTCCAGATCTACTCTCAGCCAGCTCTTGCATCAACTCGGCCTGAAAAACAGCAACTGGTCAGCTTGTGCAGCACCAGGCAGCAAGCTCAGCTCAGCAACAGCTTCTTACCCGGTGACAGCAGCTCACCTTGCTTGCATGCAATATCAGCTTGCTCCAGCTTGCTCAGATCTGCTCAAGGATGAATCAGATGTTACATGCAGATGCTGGCCCTCTCTTGATCTCTCTATCTCTCACGAGCAAGGAAGAATGAGGTAGAAGAAGAAGTTGAATGCTCTCGGCCTCTCTCTAAACTTCAAGAGCAGCACTTCTTGTCTTCAGTTTTTGTTTTGAAATGAAGAAGAAGGAGTTGACAGATTGCTTGGATTCGGTTTTGAATGAACAAAAGAATGGTGACCGAATGATGGCTTTGGTTTTGATTGTGTCTTTGAATGCATAGATGACCGAGAATTGCCATAATATTGTTTCCTTCTCTTTTTTTTTTTTTATCATCCAATGCATGTGTGACACGTGTCACCAACATGCATTCCCTTTATTTTTCTTAAAGCCTTCCATGCATTCTTGCTTTTTAAATTCCAAGCTCGGATTCCGTTTCCGTCCGTCCGTCCTGGAATCCGCTTTTTAATCGCTTTCGCCTTTGGAATAAATTAATAAATTCCGAATCCGTCTTCGCGAACTTGAATTTATTTCTCTAAATCGAAAATAATTATTCCAATTATTTCCGGACTCGATAATTATATTTTTCCGATCGGATGCGATCCATCGGAAAAATATTTCGCTCTCCGACGAACGCGGTTTTGGGTTTTACACCCCGAACCCGACTTATCGGATTAGAGAAATCCGGGAAGCGAACCCCTTTACTTTACTTAACCGGTTTACTCGTTTTAGGCTTAAAAATTTTATTTTCTTTTAATATAGTTGAAACGGTGTGAATTTTTCGCGTTTGATTTAAAACTAATTTTATAAAAATCGGACAACATAACGGCTGTAAATTTAACATTTCCAAAATCAACCTGCATAAGAAATACACTTTGAACTATTTTGATCACCGTCCAACTTCTTTCAATCTCAAACATACATTTTTCATTCATTTCACAAACATGCAATTCTTTTACAAACATAATTCACATATGTAATTAACATATAACAACTCATACTTATATGAAATATGTGCCTTGTGCAATATGTGCATATCAAGTGTAATGGTTCATTTATATACATATCAAAATATGATTTATAATCCGTCAAGTATCTCATGTTAACACATAATTATTTGATTCAATATATACACATGTACACAATGTCAAAATACATTAACATCCATATATTTCGTCTCATTATTTCCCCCACCTAAAGTTAATCAAAATAATGTCTTTGATGCTAGAGCGTTCGTGCCAACGTCTACTAAAGTATACAAGCTACACAAAACAAAGAGAGGTTAGGCAATGTATATATAAAGGTATAACTCCGCATAGACATACTTAGAAAATAATCGATTTTATTTTATTTTTTTTCTTTTGAAAACCATTTCTCATAAGACAACCATGTGCAAAGCCACTACGCACGGAATTTGCTACATCGCGACGTAGGGCGAACTTTCTCAACTCTAGGTAACCACAACGCGAAATTTTCTACATTGCCGTTGTAGTGCCAATAGCTTATACTTTACGCAACTACATGCGGAATTTTCTACATCGCATATTGTAGTGCAATTTACTCATCACTTGCAATTAGATACAGAATTTTCTACATCGTATCACATTGCTATCAACCTTGACAACTACGAGCGAAATTTTCTACATCGCCACGTAGTGCCAAGATGCTAATATCACAACATGCACATGGGTCTTAAATCAACTTTACTTTGCTTTACTTTTAAACTTTTTTGCAACTTACTTTCGCCTTCGAATCTCATTTCTAGATTGTAGGCATAACTCATTACTCAACATAAAACTTATGATTTTGGAAAACCATTTTGCAAAACTCTTTGAAACAATATATTTTATCATTGTCATATAAATGGAAATCAACTAGATGTAAGTGAAGTGAAGGACACTTACCTCGATCCCAACGCTCTCAATGCCTCAACGAGCCTCTCGTGTCTCGCCGCGTGCTCGTCACTTTGTGCTAGCTTGGGTTTTATCCTCCTAGCTCGGGTTTGCTTGAAAATGACACCTAAAGCTTCAAAAATGAGTTGTGCAAACTTTTGGTCTTCTTCCTTGGTCTCTCTTCCTTTGGCGTCCCACCTTGCTCTCTCTTTTTCAACTCACGGTTTCTGCAGCTTATTTGTTGTGTTTGTGCTTTTAAAAATTGCTAAGTGTCATATATATAGGTGTGACTTTTATGGAAATGACATTGATGCCCTCTTTTGCTTTTTATTGCCGCCACTCCATCTTTTGTCTAACATGAACTTTTGTTTCACTTTTGCTTCTTGTTTTTGGCATGAATGGGGGCTTAATTGTCATGCTTCCTTTATTTTATTTATTTTGCTGACTTACTAGTACTAAAATACCCCTACTATTCATGACATGGAGACTTGTCCATCTAAGGGTAATTTGGTAACTCATGAAATTGAAATAATTCTTTAATCATTAGTGCATGACAACTAATTTATACATATATGTAATTAATATTAAACTATGGGATTTGTCACTTATCTTGCTTCCTATTGGTTGAGATAAAGTATCTCCACTTTATCATGTGAGCTCACCTCACATGATTAATGAATAATTCATTCCTAACCGTCTTGTATTCGTACCGGGGTCAGCCAAACGACATCCGACTTGCGATACGAAATTATAATAAACTCAAATAACATTAAGGGAAACCTATGATTCGACCGTAACTCAATTTGAAGATTTTTAATACCATAAAACAATAAGTCTGGATGAGGGCTTACACCCACAAAACCATCAAACCCAACATCATCACTAAAATCAACCTCACAATCACCCACAAAACTGTCAATCAAACTGGAGAAAAGAAAAATCAGAAATCAACCTCAACCTCATTATCGAACCCAGATCTGGATTCACGATAACCCAGATTCTGGGTTCACTAGGAACCTCGATTCGGGTTCGCGACGGACCCAGATTCTGGGTTCGTCTCTTTGACGAACCCAGAATTTGGGTTCGTCGAAGAACCCAAAATCTGGGTTCGTCGAATAACCCAGATCTGGGTTTGTCGAAGAACCCAGATTTGGGTTCGCGAGAACCCAGATCTGGGTTTTCAGAAACTGAAAACCAGATTTTTGGTTGCCATCAGAATTTGGGTTTCCAGAACTAGAAACCTAGATTTTGGGTTTTCAGTTGTCTGGAAACCCAGATTTTGGGTTTCCAGTAAACCCAGATTTGGTTTGGGTTTCCAGAAATGATCCCAAACATACAAAAAATGATCTTAAACATCATCAACAATCACCCAACATCATCAATCCACTCCTGAAAACCCAAAAAATGACCTCAAACATCATCAATTAAACTTAACATAATCAATCTTCCACAAAACCATCCAACCCAACATCATCACTAAAATCAACCTCACAATCACCCACAAAACTGTCAATCAAACTGGAGAAAAGAAAAATCAAAAGTCAACCTCAACCTCATTATCGAACCCAAATCTAGGTTCACGATAACCCAGATTCTGGGTTCACTGGGAACCCAGATTCGGGTTCGCGACGGACCCAGATTCTGGGTTTGTCTCTTCGACGAACCCAAAATTTGGGTTCGTCGAAGAACCCAGAATCTAGGTTCGTCGAACCCAGATCTGATTACGAACCCAGATCGGGTTCGAGAAGAAGAAAAAGCAGAAGAAGAGACAGACACGTCGAATGGCTGAGGGAAGAAAGTGAGAGAGTATTTTTAAAGTTTTTAAAATTTATTTTTTCAAATAATAAAACATTTAAAAGTTTTTATTATTTTTAAATCAATATATGTTTAATATATATTTTTAAATCAATATCTGTTTAATATATTTTTTTTATTTAATTTATTTTAAAAAAATTTTAAAAAAATAAAATTAATATCAAACGATAATTTTACCCTTCTCTCAATTAAGTGTAACTGGATTCATTAAAGGTAGGGGGGTAAATTACAATATCATTGAAACATTTGCTCCACTTGAATAAGCGTTTCAATTAGGGGGGTAAATTATAATTCGCTCTTTTTGAAATCTGAAAGTGTAATATGATATTTTTATAAACATCAAGGGACATGCCCAAATTATCCTCAGCTTATTTAAAGCTCACCACACAATCAAACAACTCTCAAAACTCTCATATTCCCTCTCTCTCTCTCTCTCTCTCACCCTTCTCATATCTCTCCTTTCTCCTCTCTTATCCTTCCTCTCTCTCTAACACATCGTCGCCTTCACCATTCAAATGATCTGTTGCCATCACCATCGCCATCATTGCTATCGTTTTAAGATCATGAACTGTCATTGTCGCTGAAATGGAAGCCAGTTCTCTTCATCGTCACGGACCATTTAAAATCTCTTTCTCTCTTCTTTATGTAGCCGATCGTTCTCCTTTTCTACCGGTTGAAGTCTCTTTCTCTCTCTCCGTGTCATTATCATCTTCCTTCAAGCTATTGCTGTTGTCTTCTCCCTTCAACTCGTCGCCAGCGACAAACTGTTAGTGTAAAAACCTTAAATTTTATAAAGGGTGAAATTGAATTATTATGAAAATTTTGTGTAAAATTGTAAGGGTCAAAAAGTTAGACTTCTAAAGTTTTAAATTAAAATTGTGATTTTTAAACAGTTGAGGGGGTCAAATTGTAATTTGACCGGATGACAGCCCCTTCTTCAACCTCCAGCCGGCCATTTCTCTCTCTCTCCTCATTTTCTCTCCAGCAACTCCATTTTCGCGAGCCCGACTTTGGCTTGTCGTTCCGACCTCGTCCGACCTCCGTTTTGCCCAAATTTGGTACTGTTGGAAAGCTCGTGCGATGTAGATTCCATAGGTACCAATTTTGTCAAGTTTTATCAACGTTTGGGTGTTCGTTTCAGTAGAGGAAGGTTTGCCATTAACCAACTTTTACTTTCTAGATCCCGGCGAAACTAGGCGGTTTTGACTCCGACCAACCCCATTTTCGTGTCAAGCATGTCGAGGACAACAAAACCCGTTTAGTCGCGCGTCTCGCCACCGTGGTCGTCGAAATCTGCCGCAGGAAAGTCACCATCGACCGCCACTTCCGACGAAGGTGAGTTTCCGACCTCCCGAACTTGAAATTTAGTTTCGGACGCGTCTACGAACTCGTTTTTAAGTGTAGGATCCATTTTTATAGGTATTTTCCTTATAGGGCAGCCGTGTTAAAAAATTATTTATCTTACGTTACCGTGTAGATTCGATCCGGAACGTCGATAATTACTTTAGGAATCGAGATTCGTGGAGTGACCAATAGCTTGCATTGAGGTAGGATTTCTATCCTAATCTTTTAATAATTGTTATGTTAAAGTGGGATTTATTTATTATATGTATAATTCTGAAAGTATGTTGATTATATGCGGATATATATTGTGGATTGTTTTTGGATGTATTTGTGGTTTGATTGGTGAAAAATTGGTGACTTTATGACAGGTTTATAAATTTTGGCTTATTGAATTAGCAGTCGTTATGCTGCCGAAATTTTATGAATAAAAAGGAAAGATTTCAGAATATTGAATTATAAATATATAGTGCATTGATTTCATGGTAAACCATCTGAATCGTTGGGTTAATTTACATAAGGTTGAAATCCACCGTCCTAGTCATTGTGTGATGCTATCAATAACTATTTTAATGATACGACTTTATGTCGGGGTTACTGTACGGGTTACTGCGTAGGGTATTTTCTGTTATTCATATGATACGACTTTATGTCGGGGTCACTGCGCGGGTTATTGCGCAAGGTATTTTCTGGTATTTCTACCAGGGTCACGGTGTGCCAAATGTTGTTTTCTTATTCAAAATAATTTATTGGAAACTATAGGCCACCGGGTATATGACTAGGGGACGGGATTTACCTTAATGTGTAAATGATATGGTTTTATATAAACTCTTAAATGTTGTATGACGATTCTAGTACCCTATATATTTTATGAAATGATTTATTGTATTTATTAAATAATTGAGTATGTAGAGTTTTAAGTAATAATTTTATAAAATGGTTTCCAAAACCTTATTGGGAATGAAATCCTACTGAGCACTAGCTCACCCCTCCTTTATTTTTTTTCCTTTCCAGGAAATGTGCAAGGTGACTTAGGTGGTCATCAGGCGGATTAGGTAGATGGCCAAGGAAATCAGGGATTATGCCCATGGCATAGATGTTTAGTTTATTTCACTTTAAATTCTGTATTTGGAACTGAATGTCCTTGCAACTCATTTAAAGGGTTTGCATTTAATGTATTCGGGACATTGTGTTAAGAATACCAGGGTGTTGGAATTTTAATTGAGATTCTAAATGAAATTGAATGCTTAATTATGATAAGTTGATCGCGTGACTAAGTGTTTATGATTTTATTAATTATTCTGAATCCATGATTTCTAGCAGGTGTTCACATATCTGTGGGAATGGTTCCCACTGGGATTAATTTAGAGTGTTTTTATTTTTGAATATTTATAATTCTGCCGCGGCCCAGGGTCCGGGTCTTGACAAAAAAGTTTGGTATCAGAGCTTTTGGTTTTTCATACCTCGGAATGTGACACCTACTAGCGTAGATGAAGGATATTTTACTTAGTCAGCATCGTTATTTTGTTAATACTCTGGTGTTTAAATTTTAGGTTGAGGAAATGCCCCCGAGGACAAGAGTCAAGGACTGACAGTCCACCCCCGCCGCAACCTACGAGTGAACAGATGGCTAATTTCTTTGAAGCTTTTATGGCGATGTCTGCCTCTCATGCTCCACGGGTCAAGGACAAAAATGGAAGGTTGAGAGATTTTTGTAGAATCTTTGATACTCAGTTTGAGGGTCGACAGGACCCTATAGCCGCTGATAGATGGTTGAAAGCAATTAAGAGATCTTTTTCCCAGGTCGATACCCCTAGAGAGTTCTGGGTGGATTTTGCTGTTTACAGGCTAACTGGTGATGCAATTATATGGTGGGAAAATTTGAGAGCACACCGTGATCTTGTGGATATTGATTGGGATGCTTTCGAAGAGTTGTTCCGTGATAACTATTTCAACGCAGGTCACAGACGGGCACTAGCTGACATGTTTGAGACCATTGAGCAAGGAGGGATGTCTGTGAACGAATATTATACGAGGTTTATGGAGTTATCCCAGTATGCAGGTAGAACTGATGAATCATTGTTACTATCAAAGTTTTTGATGCATTTGAGGCCCGCAATAAGGAGCAAAATCTATACCCAAGAATTTAAAATGATCACAGATTGTTTAGCTGCAACCGCCTTAGCTGAAACAATTGTTGGAGATGGTTCGTCCCACCAAAATCGAAATCGTGGCAGTGGAGATAGGAAAATGACCAAGAAAAATCAAGAGGGATGGCGTGGCAATAATAATAATACTACTAGTGGGAGTGGCACCTGTAACGCCCTTCGCCCGACTTCCGTTACGGTCGGAAATCCAGAACGGAGAACGTTACTTTCCTTTGTAAAACCGTTTCTGTTACCTTTTTAAAAACTTATTATTAAAATTATAAAACTCATTACCAAGATAGCGGAAATATATTTTTTTTTTTATAAATAATTTCGGCAGAGTTTCCTCTATTTTTCTAAAATCCAAAATTCATTCCCTGTAAATAAAACTCTAACATTTCTAAAATATAAATTTCAGAATTTCCATCTCGGACCTCCGATCCATTTTCCAAACATTACATTACCCAATTATATCATAAACATTCATATGCATATATATTCAAAAGTAAGCTTAAAGAAATATACATAAGCTTTTTACATAAGTGAAATACGATAATTTACATATTTATACATATGTTTCAAAATGCATGATCCTACGCAATATATATATAACTACCAAAAGTGTAGGATGGATGGTGACTGTCTGAACTTTCGCGTACACACTACTTCCCTGTCTGGGAATGGAATCAAAATATTCAACCTGCGCGCGGTAAAACAACATGTTGCTCTATGAATCCATTTAACCAATGGCCAGGTGGTGGGTTCGAGCAGCTGGGGAGGCGAAGCAAATCCCTTGGCCAGGGACAGTACCTAGTGAGTGGGCTCGTGGGGCAAACCTGGGCAAGCCTGAAGGGACGACCCAGTATAGGCAAATCCCGGACCCCACAATAAAAAGGTGCCTTTTTATTGTGGGGTCCGGGATTTGCCTATACTGGGTCGTCCCTTCAGGCTTGCCCAGGTTTGCCCCACGAGCCCACTCACTAGGTACTGTCCCTGGCCAAGGGATTTGCTTCGCCTCACCAGCTTTGCTCTAAGAATCCATTTAACCAATGGCCAGGTGGTGGGTTCGAACAGCTGGGGAGGCGAAGCAAATCCCTTGGCCAGGGACAGTACCTAGTGAGTGGGCTCGTGGGGCAAACCTGGGCAAGCCTGAAGGGACGACCCAGTATAGGCAAATCCCGGACCCCACAGCACCAGTAGTGGATCCTCTGGGCGAAGTGCACCATATGGGAATTGCTTTAATTATGGACAATAGGGTCACTTAAAGAGAGCTTGCCCCTATCTGAAGAGGTCATCATCATCTCGTAGGGGAGTTTCAGGGAGTCATTCAGATTCCGTTTCCTTCCATGGTCAGCCCGTGCCAAATCAGTCTCATACATCATCTCCGGCTTTAACCTCTCCTCCTCAATACCATCATCAATACCGCACGCCTACCATGGGGTTTAATCAGAATGTTCCTCGGGGTTTTCAGACCCCACAAGCATCTGGGAGTCAGGGAAATCGTGACTACAACATGGGTTCAAGTGCTAGTGGAAGTCGTTCTGGGAGTGGGAGAGGAAAAGGAAAGGGAAGGGCCGGACAAGCTTATGCTACCACTGCTGAAGAGGCATATGATCAATCTGGCAGAGGGGTAATTGATGGTATGATTCTTATCTCCCGTTCTTGGGCTCATGCTTTATTTGATACTGGTTCAACCCATTCTTTTATATCTATGTTGTTCGCAAATACTTTAGGATTGGGTGTTGAGAACCTTAGTATACCTTTGAGTATAAGAACCCCTTTGGGTAGAGTTCATGACTTGACAACTTCTTGTAAAGCAGTGAGCGTTGAGATAGATGGTAAGAGGTTTTCTGATGATTTGATTTTGATGCCTATGGAGCAGTTTGATGTGATTTTTGGTATGGATTGGTTAGCTAAGTATCGGGCTATAATTGATTGTTATAATAAGAGAGTGATACTTCACACAAAGAATGGTAAGGTCGTTTATCAGGCGACTCACGAGGTGTGGCAATCAAGTCCAATTTTGAAACCATTGTTAGGGAGGAGAAGAATGCTAGAGACTTATGGAAGTTTGTTTGCTATTAATGGAGAAATGGGGATGGTTAACCAATATTCTCCATTGTATGTAGTTGAGGAGTACCCAGATGTGTTTCCTGATGAGTTACCAGGGTTACCGCCGAATAGGGAGATTGAGTTTTGTATTGATTTAATCCCTAAAGCTCAACCAATTTCCATGACTCCTTATCGTATGGCACCGGCAGAGTTGGGGGAATTGAGGAAACAATTGGGAGAGCTTATAGAGAAGGGTTTTATTCGGGAAAGTACTTCCCCTTGGG
The DNA here is from genome assembly GCA_022984855.1 of Dimocarpus longan. Lineage (NCBI taxonomy): Eukaryota > Viridiplantae > Streptophyta > Magnoliopsida > Sapindales > Sapindaceae > Dimocarpus > Dimocarpus longan. The sequence goes on along the minus strand of CM041015.1, from coordinate 14,437,663 downwards.
GAGCCCCCGTTTTGTTTGCAAAGAAAGCAGATGGTTCCTTGAGACTTTGTGTGGATTATCGAAAATTAAATCAGCTAACAGTGAAGAACAAGTATCCATTGCCCAGGATAGATGAGTTGTTTGATCAATTGGGAGGATCAAAATTCTTCTCAAAAGTTGATTTGAGGTCCGGTTATCACCAGCTGAAAATTCGAGAAGATGATGTTCCTAAAACAGCTTTTCGAACTCGTTATGGTCATTTTGAGTTTCTTGTTATGCCGTTTGGGTTGACTAATGCCCCTGCAGCTTTTATGGACCTTATGAATCGGATTTTCAGACCGTTCCTGGATAAGTTCGTGGTGGTGTTTATTGACGACATTTTGATTTATTCCAAGACTCGAGAGGAACATGCCGAACATTTAAGGATAGTCCTACAAACGCTTAGGGAGAACCAGCTGTACACAAAGAAAGACAAGTGTGACTTCTGGTTGACCGAGGTCAAATTTTTGGGTCATGTGATCTCTCAAGAAGGAATATCCGTGGATCCAGCAAAGGTAAAAGCTGTTCTAGAATGGGAACGACCAAAGAATGTAACGGAAGTTCGTAGTTTTCTTGGTTTAGCGGGTTATTATCGTCGTTTCGTTGAGAACTTCTCAAGAACTGCGATTCCGTTAACCAAGTTGACGAGAAAGGATGTGAAGTATTTATGGGATGAAGAATGTGAAGCTGCTTTTCTAGAGCTAAAACAAAGGTTGACCACAGCACCTGTTCTTACCGTACCAAATAGTAATGAACCCTATGTGGTGTATACAGATGCCTCAGGCACTGGTTTAGGTGCTGTTCTGATGCAAGGGGGAAAAGTGGTGGCTTATGCTTCTCGTCAATTGAAACCACATGAAAAGAATTATCCTACTCATGATCTAGAACTTGCTGCTGTGATTTTTGCCTTAAAAATCTGGAGGTGTTATCTTTATGGGACAAAGTTTGATATCTACTCTGATCATAAGAGTTTGAAGTATCTCTTCACCCAGCGGGACTTAAATTTGAGGCAAAGGAGATGGGTTGAGTATATGGAGGATTATGACTTCAATCTTCAGTATCATCCGGGAAAAGCAAATGTGGTTGCAGATGCCTTGAGTAGAAAACCGCATGGGATATTAGCAAGTTTGGCATTGGATGACTGGAAGAGAACAATCGTCATTGGGGATTATAATTTGTGTTTATATGAGGACTGTACCACAAGTTATATTTGCAACATGGTGGCCACTCCTAGTACTCTACAACTTGTTAAACAAAGCCAATGGCAAGACGAGGAATTAAGGACTACTTGAAATTGTCTACAAAATGGAGAACAATTGGAGAATTGGGAGATTAAGCCAGATGGATTTTTATATTACCATGGAAAAGTGGCAGTTGCCAACAATCCGGAGCTTAAGGAAGCCGTTTTGATCGAGGCTCACAAGTCAAAATTTGCGGTGCATCCTGGAAACACAAAGATGTATCATGACTTGAAGAGACAATACTGGTGGCCCGGAATGAAGCGAGATGTAGCTGAGTTTGTTGCTAAGTGCATGATATGTCAACAGGTAAAAGTCGAGCATCAGCGACCGTCGGGGTTACTTCAGCCATTATCGATTCCAGAATGGAAGTGGGACAGGATCACTATGGACTTTGTGATGGGATTACCTTTGACCTCACAAAGGCATGATACAGTATGGGTCATTGTGGATCGATTGACTAAGACAGCCCACTTTATACCCATAAGAAAGGACTACAAGCTCGTTAAGCTAGCTAAACTTTATGTTGAGAACATTGTCCGATTGCATGGTGTACCCTCTAGCATTGTTTCAGATAGAGATCCGCACTTCACTTCTAGATTTTGGAGAGCCTTACAAACTGCTTTAGGGATAGAACTCAATCTTAGCACTGCTCATCACCCTCAAACTGATGGGCAGTCTGAGAGGACTATCCAAATATTAGAAGATATGCTCCGTTCTTGCATTTTGGACTTCGGAGGAAATTGGGGTGAACACCTACCGTTGGTGGAGTTTGTTTATAATAATAGTTACCAGACCAGTATTGGTATGGCCTCATATGAGGCCTTGTATGGAAGGCCTTGTAGATCACCTTTGTGTTGGGCTGAACCAGATGAGCGAGTTACCATAGGACCAGAGATTATTGAGGAGACTACAGGAAAGGTAAAGAGCATTCAGGAAAGACTTAAGGTAGTCCAGAGTCGTCAAAAGAGTTATGCTGATCTTCACCGACGTGAGGTGGAATATGAGGTTGGTGACCATGTTTTCTTGAAGGTAACTCTTATGCGTGGTGTAACTAGATTCGGGGTTAAGGGAAAACTAGCCCCCAGGTACATTGGGCCATTTGAGATCATGGAAAGAATTGGAGAGGTTGCTTACCGGTTGAATTTGCCACCACAGTTAGAGCATGTTCACAATGTTTTCCACGTGTCCATGTTGAGGAAATGCGCTGCAGACCCATCTCACATTGTTCCCTATACGGGGATTCCTATACAAGAAAATATGACATACGAAGAACAGCCGGTACGGATCCTGACAAGGGAAATTAAGGTGTTACGAAATAAAGAAATACCTATGGTTAAGGTATTATGACAGAATCATACTGGAAATGAGACTACTTGGGAGCTTGAGTCAGAGATGTGTCATAAGTATCCTTATCTGTGTGAAATTCAACTTGAGGTTGTACTTTGAATTTCGGGACGAAATTCTTTTAAGGAGGGTAGAATGTAAAAACCTTAAATTTTATAAAGGGTGAAATTGAATTATTATGAAAATTTTGTGTAAAATTGTAAGGGTCAAAAAGTTAGACTTCTAAAGTTTTAAATTAAAATTGTGATTTTTAAACAGTTGAGGGGATCAAATTGTAATTTGATCGGATGACAGCCCCTTCTTCAACCTCCAGCCGGCCATTTCTCTCTCTCCCCTCATTTTCTCTCCAGCAACTCCATTTTCGCGAGCCCAACTTTGGTTTGTCGTTCCGACCTCCGTTTTGCCCAAATTTGGTACCGTTGGAAAGCTCGTGCGACGTAGATTCCATAGGTACCAATTTTGTCAAGTTTTATCAACATTTGGGTGTTCGTTTCAGTAGAGGAAGGTCTGCCATTAACCAATTTTTACTTTCTAGATCCCGGCGAAACTAGGCGGTTTTGACTCCGACCAACCCCATTTTCGTGTCAAGCATGTCGAGGACAACAAAACTCGTTTAGTCGCACGTCTCGCCACCGTGGTCGTCGAAATCTGCCGCAGGAAAGTCGCCGTCGACCGCCACTTCCGACGAAGGTGAGTTTCCGACCTCCCGAACTTGAAATTTAGTTTCGGACGCGTCTACGAACTCGTTTTTAAGTGTAGGATCCATTTTTATAGGTATTTTCCTTATAGGGCAGCCGTGTTAAAAAATTATTTATCTTACGTTACCGTGTAGATTCGATCCGGAACGTCGATAATTACTTTAGGAATCGAGATTTGTGGAGTGACCAATAGCTTGCATTGAGGTAGGATTTCTATCCTAATCTTTTAATAATTGTCATGTTAAAGTGGGATTTATTTATTATATGTATAATTCTGAAAGTATGTTGATTATATGCGGATATATATTGTGGATTGTTTTTGGATGTATTTGTGGTTTGATTGGTGAAAAATTGGTGACTTTATGACAGGTTTATAAATTTTGGCTTATTGAATTAGCAGTCGTTATGCTGCCGAAATTTTATGAATAAAAAGGAAAGATTTCAGAATATTGAATTATAAATATATAGTGCATTGATTTCATGGTAAACCATCTAAATCGTTGGGTTAATTTACATAAGGTTGAAATCCACCGTCCTAGTCATTGTGTGATGCTATCAATAACTATTTTAATGATACGACTTTATGTCGGGGTTACTGTGCGGGTTACTGCGCAGGGTATTTTCTGTTATTCATATGATACGACTTTATGTCGGGGTCACTGCGCGGGTTATTGCGCAGGGTATTTTCTGGTATTTCTACCAGGGTCACGGTGTGCCAAATGTTGTTTTCTTATTCAAAATAATTTATTGGAAACTATAGGCCACCGGGTATATGACTAGGGGACGGGATTTACCTTAATGTGTAAATGATATGGTTTTATATAAACTCTTAAATGTTGTATGACGATTCTAGTACCCTATATATTTTATGAAATGATTTATTGTATTTATTAAATAATTGAGTATGTAGAGTTTTAAGTAATAATTTTATAAAATGGTTTCCAAAATCTTATTGGGAATGAAATCCTACTGAGCACTAGCTCACCCCTCCTTTATTTTTTTTCCTTTCCAGGAAATGTGCAAGGTGACTTAGGTGGTCATCAGGCGGATTAGGTAGATGGCCAAGGAAATCAGTGATTATGCCCATGGCATAGATGTTTAGTTTATTTCACTTTAAATTCTGTATTTGGAACTGAATGTCCTTGCAACTCATTTAAAGGGTTTGCATTTAATGTATTCGGGACATTGTGTTAAGAATACCAGGGTGTTGGAATTTTAATTGAGATTCTAAATGAAATTGAATGCTTAATTATGATAAGTTGATCGCGTGACTAAGTGTTTATGATTTTATTAATTATTCTGAATCCATGATTTCTAGCAGGTGTTCACATATCTGTGGGAATGGTTCCCACTGGGATTAATTTAGAGTGTTTTTATTTTTGAATATTTATAATTCTGCCGCGGCCCAGGGTCCGGGTCGTGACAGTTAGTATGATTGTTTCCCTAATTTTCCTTTTAGGTGTGGTGTGTTGTTTATTTTGTTTGGAGTATTGGGTTTTGACCGATTTTTTGATAGTGTTTGGGATGATTTTCGACAGGTTTTGTGATGATTGGACTCGTCAAATCGGTCGAGTTAGGTTAAGTATCCACCTCTGGTGAGCAGGATCTCTGATCTGAGGGTTTTCAAATCGGTAAAGTGTCGATCAACGAAAACCCAATGAGAACTCGACCAAATTTATAATTTACCCTTCCGATCCTTGTATTGTACATGTACTGTATAAAGTATGTCCTTATTTACGAGGTAATAAAGTAATTTAAAGTGGCCAGATATGTTAATTGAGTTATAGTAGAATTTCTAGATAGGTCGGAGATGACTTCGAATACGAGACTTGGAATGGTGATTAATTAAGGCTTAAAATGCAATTAGTGTCAATGAAATTTCCAAAAAAAAAAAAAACGGTATGACTATATTGATTAGTAAACGACGTGTACAAAGGGCATTTTGGAAAATTTTTAAATGTGAGATAAAACATGAAAGTGTGGCATGTGTGTGGCGTGTGAAGAGTGGATAAGGAGTGCACATGAAGACAAATTTAGTTAAAAGCCAAATGAGCTATCATTTAGTTGAAATGGAATGAAATTAGTTAGAATTAAAATTATTTTTATATTTCAACCAATCAAAAGTCTTCAAACCAAACTAATGGTAATCTTGTAGATTTAAACTTAGTTTGGGGGCAACTTTTGGAGCAAATAAAGGTTATATAAAATTGACATGAAATGGAAATCAAAGTGAGAACAAAGAGCAACTTATAGGGGTTAAAAAGGGAATTCACAAGCTCGAGAGAAATCGGTGGGCAGCAACTGAAATTGGTGATTTTTAGATTATTTTTGAGTGGTTTTAAGGTTATACCAAGAGTGTATACAAGCCTAGAGTGAAATCTATCAATATCAAGCTGATTTCAAGTGGTAAGATTCAAGTTTCCATGACTTGTATGTTTAAATATTTAGATTTATGGTCCCTGATAAATTATTTATGATTTTTATATATAGATCTAATGATTTAAGACTTCAAATTGGTGGGAAAGCAAGTTTAGTGATCCAAGAGCAAGTGGTAAGCTAGAATGACTTTTTATTGAAATTTAAGTTGATGTTATTTAGGATACTAGTTGCCTTTCCATGAGATATGATGTGATTTTAATGTAAATTCAAGTGTAAAACTTGAAGGAATGTTGGTGTTGTGTTGGAATATGACTCATGGCCAAGAAGGATTTCAATGGTCCAATTTGAGTTTAATTTATTTAAATAATTTTCATACATATAAATGTGCTAAAATGTCAAGTTACAATATTGAAATGAGAAGCAAAAATATGGTATCTCCACTTCATATGTTTCAGCCATAAGAACCTTAAAATGATAGACCATTGTTTGTGGATGTTTTAGATGATTTTATAAGTCATGTTGATGATGAATTTAACATGAAATTGAAAAAAATCCTATCAGATATCAAATGACACATCTCACGGCCAAACCTTGTCCTATTGCTCAAGTGTAAGTTTTATGAATTTGACTTGATTTTACACCATTTTATATGTGTTTGAGCATAATTATGATGAGAAATATTGAATGAGATTAATGGTGTAAAAGTTGGTGAAGGTTCGGTCAATATGGGCCAAGACAATTTAAAGATGCATTTAATGCATTGATGTGGATTTAGACTTCATTTGAGGTGCTTTACATACTTAGATATTAAGAACGTCGAATAGAAAGTATATACGAATAAGTTTGGTTATAACGTTGCCTAAAAATAAAATGTGAAAATGTGTAGGTAAAGTAAGGGCGAAATGAACCCTTAATTGTGCTTTATTGTGAGTTAGGAAAATGTGAATGTCCCTTCACTATGTTTTGATATGATTATATTTCTATTCATAATAATTTTATTTGTTATCTTTAAATTCATGCTTTAAAATATTGAAAATTGATTTTTAAAGTAAATGAGTTCAATAGGAGAACTTCCTGCATAGACTTTGGAAATTTTGTATGAGATATGAATTATATGATGAAAAGCAATTTGTTTTGTAAATCTACGCCTTATAAGTATCTTAGATATTATCGATTGAGTACCCTAAGCGTGCATAATAGTGTCGGAAGCGTCTTTCACTAATAGTAGGAGGGACTGTGTCGGTTAGTCCAGTCTAGTGTCACCTTCTGCACATACAGGGTATATTATTATCTAACTTTTACGTGAGCGAGGCAAAAATTTCGCTACGTAGTTACCGAATAGGTGGCCTGACGAGGGTAAATTCCATTCTGCTATATATACTTAGGGTACCATGTGGGGGTGGCAATATGGATTACAACACGACGAGTTGACACGAATTCGCTAAAAATAAATAGATATAGGTTAGAGTTAAACGAATTCGTGTCGTAATCGTGTCAACCTGTCTAACCCATTTATTAAACGAATCGAATCGGGTTTGATTAAACGAATCGCGGGTTGACACGATTAAAATTGGGGTCAAATTACAATTTAACATATTAGAAAGGTTACAGTGTAATTATACATTAATATATATATACACTTAACAAATCTGAAATCTCTAACTCAAGCCATCTGCTGTTGCTTGTGTCGATAGCTCCTTAGTGCCTACACAGTGCACACGATCACACCCAGTCACCCATCCACCATCCACTGGTCCACCACTCCACCATCTTCCTTCTTCTTCCTTAAAACGGCGACACGATGATACCGTGAAAGCGATGACGACGAGACGACACCAACACCGATGATGACAAGACGATAGAAACGACACGACAACATCGACGACGACCTAACGACACCTACGATGAGCCCATCCATCCCACCAAATCACTCATTTCTCTGCCACAGTCACCACCGTCTCGCTTTTGGTAGCCATCCAGTCCAGTCACCACCTTGACCAGCTTTAATTCAGGTTCCTTCTCTTTCATTTTCTCTGTATTTCAGTTTAGCTTCAGCTCAGTTCACTTGTACTGAATATCAATTAGTTTCAAATACTTCACTAGTCTTAAAGAGGGGATTTAATCTTGAACTGAATATCAATTAGTTTCGTTATTGATATATATAAATGAATTGTTAAGTGTGTATATATATATATCAATTAGTCTTAGAGAGTGGATTTATATATCCATTAGTTTCGTTATTCATTTAATATTCCTTTTACGATGGCAAGTTTAATCTCAAAATTGATTTGGATCAGTCTAATCATCTGAAAATTAAAGTTTTCATATATATATATATATATCTAGTGTGATGTAATATGATTTCATGGTTATTTGGTTCTTAGATATGGATCTTTTTGTGTATTCTGTATTTCGATCCATATCTAACATATCTGAGAACCAAATACGCTAATATGATCAGATATGCTAATCATTAATGACGAAACTTTCGCTAAAAGACGTCACTGAAGATATATTGAATTTAAGTATTAACAAAGCTCCCCCTAATGCAAGTACCCCTAGTGAATCAGTATAAGGCTCAACACCAAATTCTTTCACTTAGTGATAAATTCTCTTAATTATATTTCTTAATTTTAAGATTGTGAATGTTAATATCTAATTTTGTATTTTTGTGTTTTTTGTGTAGCTTGAAGATCCTTTTGGAGTTTGGAATCAACGAGGAAAAAATCTTTAAATGACAAAAGTTTGATGTCGGAGAATGATAATGTTATGTCATTTTAATTTATATGGATTTGCATTAACTTTGATTTTATTGTGATTTTTATAGGTGGATGATATGGAATTTTGTGTAGTTGATTTAATGTGTAGGTAAATGTGTTGAATTAGGTATTTAAATGTTTGATTGTGAATTATTTATTATATTTGTGTTTGCATTGAGTTTGCCTTTGTTATGGTTTTTAAATGTAGATGTATGAAATTTCATATAGTTGATTTAATGTTTGGGTTTTTATGTGTTGAATTAGGTGTTTAAATATTTGATTGTGAATTATTTGTTATATTTATGTTTCAGTTGAATTTGATTTTGTAGTGGTTTTTAAATGTGAATGATATGGAATGTTATAGTTGATTTAATGTGTAAATTTTATAGTTTATTTAATTTTTAATATTTAGTTGAAATATTATTTATTATATTTGAGTTAAATAAATTAAACGATTAAACAAATTAGACGGGTTAAACTGGTTAAACGAATTAGACAGGTTAAATGAGTTTAACGAATTAAACGGGTTAAACGAGTTAAACGATTTGAATGATTAAACAGATTGAACAAATTTGTGTCATGTCAATTATGTATAAACGAATTTGTGTCGAATCCAAAAATGTCAACCCACTTCTTAAACGCATTCATGTCGAATTTGTCGAATCATAAACGAATCGAATCGAATTCAGCTCAACCCGACACGCTAACCTGTTTTGCCACCCCTAGTACCATGTGGTATAGACCGTCAGTAGTTGGCTGATTTCGCTCAAAGATTTTCTGAAAATTTCATTGCTACCACTATTTATAATTTACAAAAAATAATAATAATAATAAAATAATATAGAATTCTATTTTATATATAATTCAGGTTTGAAAAGTTTTTCAAAATAGTTTTTAGAAAAAACAAAAAAAAAAAAAAAAAACTGTTTTTCAATATGTTATTGAATTTCAGTTTTATGACGCACGATTTATATTTATAATAAATGTTTATTTATGTATTTATTTCAAATGTGGTCTTCAAAAAACCTATTTTAGTTCTGCAATATTGAAATAGTTATGAAATATTTTAATATTTTTAGGAGGTTTAATTACGAAAGCACAGTTTGAATATAAATGTATGATACTCACTGAGCTCGTTTAGCTCACTCTTTACTTTTATGCTTTATAAACAAAACATCCCCAGGGACAGATACAAGTACAGGAGTTTCAATAGCCGAGACTCCAACTCAAGAGTAGACAGATTAAGTCGTGTGCTGCTGTATTTATGCATTCTTATTATGAATATTTTTGAAAATCTGTATAATAACATTTGTATGTAATTGGATGTAGTTTTGGAAAATGTGCAAATATACTTGTACACAATAAGTAAATATTTTCTTAAATGACATTTTATATTTCAGTTATATAAATAATTTCGTGAAAAAGTTGTCTGAAAAAAAAAATCCTTACTTCTATATTAATGTGTTGCTAAAATAAAAGATTTTCAATAAAAACAAATAGCTTAACTTCACGAAAACCTTTCAATTAGAGTATATATCGACCGGAAGGCCACCATGGGATGCCGGCGGGCTGCCTGCCTAGTGGATGGAAATAATTGTATAAGGATAGGTCCCGTCAAAACTCGCCGAGCTTTTAAACACTACTTCAAACAAAAAGAAAATGTGATTGAGGTATTTTTAGGTAAGTAGAGGAAACAAACATATATGAGAAAACTCGATTTAGATTTAAACTCGTTGGGAAACATAATAATCTCAAGTTGTCAATTCAAACCTAATTAATGTTGTCAAAAAAAAAAAAAAAAAAAGGCAACTTTGCCTTCCTCTCTTCTTCTTTTGATTTTTCCTTTTTTTTTTTACAAATATATATTATATTCAAAAAGTAATGTTATACTTTTCATAAATTTACCCAAAAATTTTATTCAAATGATAATGACAAACAGATTTGTAATTACCCATATTAATTTTGAAATGATATATTGATGATGTGTTAATTACACTAAAATTTGATACATCATTTGGACAATGAAATGATGTATTGATGATGTGTTAATTACACTAAAATTTGATATATCATTTGAACAATAAATTTTTAGATAGTATAACATTACTTTATATTAAATTAAATGAAAAAGTATGATAATAGGACCAGAGATTTAGTATACCAATAGCATATTGTTGGTTTCGGTTAGATATGTTTTCAGCCGAAACCGAAAACGAAAAAATTACGAGTCCTTGGTGAGAATATGGGCATGTCAACGTCACAGTGTCCTTAGGCCCATAATACATGTGTACTGCATTAGGCCCATTCCCATCTCCTCCTCCACCACCTTTTCGCCTTCTTGTCAGAAAAAAATCAGATGACCCGGCTCTACACCTTTTATACCAAAGATATCATTAAGATTTTGATACATTTGCTGAGAGAATCAGCCCACATGTAATACTAATGGCAAAGCACAAGCTTTTTAAACCAAGAAATCACATATTTCCATCTCGACTCATTTATTATTATAGCTCAATCTATGCAGTGAGCACACATTGTCAACACCAAAAGTCTCTTTTAATATTCTATGCAAGTAACTCATTTATGTCTAAATTCTGTTTAGAATCTTTAAATAAAATATAAATACGAAAAAGAAAATGTCTTTGACAGCGATAGGAGTAATGCACCTCACACATTGTCAACACCGAAAGTCTTTTTTAATATTCTATGCAAGTAACTCATTTATGTCTAAATTCTGTTTAGAAACATTAAATAAAATATAAATACGAAAAAGAAAATGTCTTTGACAGCGATAGGAGTAATGCACCTCACCCACCTTGTGGCGATGGTCCTAACTCCTAGAAGACCATTAAATGGCTATGCTGCATTAGCTTCTATGAATGGGTCGTACCCCAAGTTTCTCTCTTGAATTGAATGAGATCAGGACATGCACTTTTTTTTTCTTGAAGCTCTGATTATAGATTGAAACGTAAAGTAACTAGTAATTGATTAAATGATCACATCATTAAAAATTAACTTAAAAGCATATGGATCAGAAACAAATGAGGAGGATACAAACACTGAAGTGAATTCTAAGACAAGTGCGTATAAAGGAAAAGGAGAATAAGGGAATAAGGGATCCAAAAAAGCCCCCCATTTGCTAAGAGACTTTATCTACAATTCCATGATTCCCATCCCTCTTTGTTTTTTTCAAATAAAACTTGAGAACATGGAACAGGGACCGCACCACACAGAAACTACACCACCCACTTGACTTCCCTCATTATTTTAAGACCCTTCTTCCTCTCTTAGATTTTTGACATAATGAAGCCATGAAGAAGGAAATTGGAGCTTTGAAATTAGACATGGGACTGGCTCCTGAATGAACCAAGAGCCTTGACAGCTGCTGCTCTCAAGATGAACTGGTGGTAGAAGGCTGCAAGAGCTGCACCAATGAAGGGTCCAACCCAGAAGATCCACTGTAAAAACAATTAATAAGGAAACAAAAGTCAGAAACTATTTTCATTTGGAGATTAAACCAAAAAAAAACAAAACAAAAACAAAAAATAGTGTCACACAGCATGGTGAGAATATATACTGACTTGGTCATCCCAGGCCGCCTTCTCGTTGTAGATAACAGCAGCTCCAAGACTCCTGGCAGGGTTGATGCCAGTTCCAGTGACTGGAATGGTGGCCAAGTGAACCATGAACACAGCAAATCCAATTGGGAGTGGCGCCAAAACCTTTGAATTCAGATCGACACACAGTAACAACATCATCAGATATTAGTTGAAACACCTTTTTTAAGAATTAATGGAGTCAAAAACAAGTCATGGTACTGTATACTCGTGAAACACCACAACCCCATCTGATTTTCCACGTGAAGCCCATAACATATATTTTTTTTTAATAATAGTTCGGCCATAATAAAATAATATAATAATAACAATAATAAAAGAAGATAATAAAAATGAAGTTAACCAGCCTCTCACGGAATTCCTAAAATACTGATGAAAGAGACGCACCACGCTTAACAGGTCCATAAAAGACGTTTTGCTTTTTGTCAAATACAGGACACATGTATGCACACAGAGTCACAGACCTATACTAGCTCATATAGCGTTTGTTCGAATCCAACGAGACGATGTTTCGAGTCAAGAAAAAAGGCAAAGCAAAAGAGACGCATAAAAAAAAATCCTCATTTGATTTTATGAAACAAAAAAGACGAAGAAAGTTAGGTCCCATCCATGTTCCAGTGTTTCAGGTCCCCTCAATATCCACCACAAATTTCACGACCATTTAATTCCTTACCCCATCTACTTTCTTTATTGCTTGATAGATCTATTCACAAGAAAAGTAAAAATAAAATAATAATTTTTTATTATTGCCATTATTATTTTTGACAAAATGCTAAAATAGTTGTGTTATATTACACTAAAAATTGAATGAAGTACCTGCGATTGGACAAGGTTACCAATAAAAATCTTATATATCTATATTTTGAACCACTCTTATGTGATCCATATAACCAATTTTAGAAATTATTAAAAAAAAAAAAAAAAACTGGTTTGGATATGCTAGAAACAGCTGATTACACGATATATCCCTAATTAATTAAGATTTCTAAACTCAAATTAAAATGAAAACGACAAGTCAACATGGATGCATTGAATTAGTCTAGAAGGTGAGGTCCATCTAATCTAATATTAAAACAATTTAAAATTTTACTAAATCTCGTATCATGCTTTCAGTTAACAAATTTAAGATCCGATCTAATAATTTTATTTCCAGACAAGAAAAAAAATGGAACTAAAGTTTCAAATAATGAACGTTTCATGTGTATAAAAGCAATCAACGTATATATCACTTGTTACTTATGTGAGAGAGGCAGCGAGATTTGGCTTTTTGAAAAAAAAAAAAAAAAACTCTGGTGGGTGCGAGACGAAAGGATAAGGTGGATGCATGTACCGGAACATGGGAGTCTCTGGCGTTTCTCTTGGGATCAGTGGCAGAGAAGACAGTGTAGACCAAAACAAAAGTTCCGATGATCTCAGCACCCAATCCAACGCCAGTGGAGTAGCCAACAGACAGGGTGTTGGCCCCACCTCCATGCCTAACGTAGAGTGAGGACTGGAATGCCCTAACCAGCCCAACTCCGCATATGGCTCCCAAGCACTGAGCCACCATGTAAGAGACCGCCCTCAATAGTGACACTTTCCTCGCCAATAACAGCCCGAACGTCACCGCTGGGTTAATGTGACCTCCTGCACGCACCACCATCGAACACCTTTTTATCTTTCTTATAAATTCAAGACACAACTGAGAATAAAATCATTTCTGTTATTATGGAGAAAGAAGCACTTACCAGAGATACCAGCGGTGCAATAGACGAGGACGAAGATCATGCCACCGAAGGCCCAGGCGATGCCGAGAATGCCAACGCCACCACAAGGGTCGGAGGCGGACTGGCTCTTGTAACCGATAACGGTCAAGACGGTGATGTAGAGGAAGAGCAGGGTGGCAATGAACTCAGCGATAAGGGCTCTGTAGAAGGACCACTTTCGAAGCTCCCCACAAGCCATAAAGGGAGCTGGTGGTGGGTCTGTGTAGTCCTTGCCTGAGAATGACCCGTGCTCCGCCATCGTGTTTTTGGCCATCTTGAGAGACAGAGAGAAAGCTTTGAGAGTGTATGAGTATGAGAGCGAGTAGAGAGTTGTTGGTACGGGAGAAATAAAGGAGGACGTGGGGTTTATATTGAGAGAACCGGACGATGCTACTCCATCACTACTACCTTCCTTTGGTTTTCAATGAAAATTTCACTTTAATCCCTATACTTTTATAAAAGTATCGTTTTTAAAAATACCTATTAAAAGGGACTCAATCATTCTTAAAAAAATAAAACAAAATAAAAATATAAATAATAAAAACACTCCCTCCTATTAATCAATGAACAGTTAAAGCAAACGAAATGGGTAAATTTAATCATTTACCTCTTATTTTGATAACAATATGTTAATTACCATCCTAACCCTAGTGAAACAAAAAAATTGGAATTAACACATATATAATTAAAAAAAAATTGCTTAATGAAAAAAGGAAAAATGATTAATTAAAAAAAAAATGTTCCCATTAGATGGAGATCCATGAATGTTGACCTAGGTTCACTATATCGTTGAGATCTATTAAAACCCAAATTGTCAATAAATCGTCACCCTTTTCACTGTCAAAGAATCAATCAAGGTTTTGGATTGATTTTATTGGTTTTGGTGTGGTTGGTTGTGTTGGGTACCAATTTGACTGTGTTTAATAGATATGCGCTCAATTATGTGGAGTTTTTTGTCATTGATATTAGTATGAAGGTATACGGGGCAAGGGTTGTGGTGGTTTGATATTGGTTATTAATGTTAAGGAAGAGGGGGTGGTCGTGGTGGCATAATCAATAAGAGCATATTTGGGGGCGACGTGGTTGTTTGGTTTAGCATCAATGGTATTGGTTGTTGGTGTGGTTATTTGTTTAGTGTCAACGACAGTAGTGGTTCGACGTGGACTTCGTCATCAATGGAACAATCTGATTCCTCGGATCGTTCAAACTACCTAGTAAAACCAAATTATCAACAACGATCTAATTGATCTAGAAACAATTAGATTGTTTGAACTAGATCGACCACCAAATAAATTCTAATCGATGGTCGATCTAGTTCAACCAAATCTTTTATTTTATTTTAATTTTTAAATTTATGTTTTTTTTTATTTTAAATTTTATTTATTTATTGTGATTTCCACTGTCTTTCTATACAAGGAAGATCTTTCTATTTTTAACGTTTGTTTTTTAATCTATTTTTTAATTTCATATCCATATTTTATTTTATTTTTCAATCAGTTATGATCATAAATGTCTCAATTCGATAAATTCCAATATAAAATATCCAAAAAAATTTTGAGGTAATAAAATGTCCAAATTACCCAGGTCAACTATGGTCAATGTTTATTTTAATTATCAATTGATTAATTGGAGGAACTGTTTTAATGTGTTTTAAAAACGTTAAGAGAGATTGAACCCTGTTTTGAACAAATAGTTCAAATAACGATGTTTTTAAAAAATAATGATTTTTTTTCAAAATATGAGGACTAAAATAAATTTATAATAATTATTATTATTAAAATTCTTTGCTTAGGTTGTCGATTTAAGACGAGTTCAGGGGCGTTAAATGACTAGATGTACCTATTCAGTATCCTTTACAGTACTTAAATTTTAATTTACAATTTTTTATTTACGTAAGATAAAAGTTCAATTTATTAATACGACCAACCTAAAATACAATTTTTTTTAAAAAAAATAAAGTGAATAAAAAAGTTTAATATATACTTTTTACATAATATTTTAATTAAATAAATAACAATTTTTACTTTTTTTTTGGGTCTTAATCTTAATATGTTCTTAAAGTGTACATTAGACATAAACAAATATAATGGAATATTTCTTAATAAGTAGGGAGATTATGTAAATTTTGTTTTTTGTTTTTCTAAAAAAAAAAATGAATTTTACTATGTAAAAACAAATTTTGATTGTGATATTTCTTGCATTTAAGATTGTGCATCGTATTTTTTTTCTCATTTTTGTTTTTTCAAATTTATACAAAAGCCTTTAACTATACGTTAATCTCATGAAAATTAAGTTTTGTTTTCTTTCAATGATACTTTTTAAGGTAACAACAAAAACAATTAAACAGATATTTTTATTTTCATAGAATAATTTACAAAAATATGCTTTCAAACACGTTACATTTATAATAATTACATCATTCAATATGATTTTCAGTTAAGAGCTTAATTCATTCTAAGTTTGTCCAAGTTGTTGTACTGGACATAATTTTTTTTTTAAAAAAAGATTACAATAATAATAAATAAAATAAAATAAAAATTGCCGTCCGTACGGTCTACCAGGACAACTTTGGTTTTTGAGTTGGTTTTGCTTTCACCGACGCTACTTGACTTTACCACACTGCCACCACCTCCCCACTTATATTTTCTTTCAATTTTTTCTTCCTTTTTTTTTTTTTTTTTAATATATTTGATTTACTGCCCACCCATTTGTATTCCACTTACTTTTTTTTTTTTTGGAACCAAATTGTATTCCACTTACTTACGCCCCCTTTTTTTTTCACTTATTCTTAAAGTTTACTCACTTTATTTTAGCTTTTAAGGGAACAAAAAAAAGAAGAAGAAGAAAAGTTAATAAGCACAATTTTGAGTTGCTTAAAATTAAAGTTTAAAAATCATGCCTATTTTGAAGCTACTTGAAGCGTTTTCTTTCTAGGCATTCGGCGGGTAATTTTGAAACTCACTTTATGTCAAATGCATACATTACAGCTTCAAAATTATTTGAAAAAAAAAATAATACGGTAGAGAATTAATATTCTACAATAATTATGAATTACTTTGTTGTTTCAGTTATTAATATAAACATATGTTACTTCAAAAATATATATAAACATATGGCGACTAGTTGGTTTCTACTAAACAAAATTGAAAATTTGCATCTAAAAATATTTCAAACTTAAAATACAAAATTCTATTTTGTTTGATTTTGTTTTTCTGTATTTGTGACCAAACTAAATAAAATGGTTTATTAGGGAAATTTTCTTGTGATACTCTTTATAATATGTACGTTGGCAGCCGGGCAGGTACTTTAATATACGTGTTCACTGCCAACGTCTCTTTTTTTTTTTTTTTTAATTATTTATGTAATTATTTAGAACTTTCATGATCTCAAAAATTAACTTTTCAAGGAATAATATGAACAATAACTACTACTAACATTTATATATAATAAAAAAATTATCCACAAATTAATAAGATTTACAGTAGATTGTTCATATTTATGAATTAATTTATAATTATTAACAAAATAGGCCTGGGCATTTAAAACCGCGACATTGCTTCTAGTGCGGCAGCGGTGCCGTGGTTTTTCCTTCACTGAGGCAAACATCTTGGTGAGTGCCAACGTCTCTCTCTCTTGTGATGGTCAGTTTCCTGCATTCCACGAGACTCTATCTAACTTTTATTGGATATATATATATGATTGAAATATTTTCGAATATTTGAAATTAAACAAATAATGATATATGAAAATTACTTTTCAACTAAAATCAAAAAATAATTTTAAGTATTATCATCATACCATTGTATATTATGATAGTGTAATATAATAATAATAATATTAATAATAGTACAAAAATT
Source organism: Dimocarpus longan (assembly GCA_022984855.1). Classification (NCBI taxonomy): domain Eukaryota; kingdom Viridiplantae; phylum Streptophyta; class Magnoliopsida; order Sapindales; family Sapindaceae; genus Dimocarpus; species Dimocarpus longan. The sequence continues at coordinate 14,420,005 of CM041015.1, read as the reverse complement.
GTTGGACTCATGTTTTTGAAATATTCAAAGCATGTCCAACGGGCAAATTTGAACGAAGGAGAAGCACAGGGCCGTGCCCAACACGTGAAAAATTAGGTCAAGTGAGTGGTTGTAGTGAAATGAAAGGAGACGTCAAAATGGTGACAGATGCTGGATCATCATATCGCATTTATGAGACCAGACCTCCTCAAACCTACACGTTTCAACTCCTCATTGGATCCTGTTAAGAAGAAACAAGAATTTGGCAGAAACGTACTGGGTTTTGAGTATTCGAAGATCAGTTGACACGTGGACGCTTCTGCTTCACTTGTTCTCACGATAACTCCTTTTGCTTTGGTTGGCCTTGGACTTTCGCGAGTGAAAAACATCTTTCACACGTGGTCAATGTACGTGTGGCTAGTGACGCATCGGCGGTTTGGGCATGACCGTTGCAAGTGTAGCGCCGGGACCCGCTTCACACTCACTGTTGCCCTGTTGGATAAGGGAGGAGAAATGCTTTGTTTCCGGACCATCCAACCCATTCACACTTCCTACCCAAATTATATACAAAAATTATAAATAATTAAATATATATTTTTTATAAAATAATATAATATCAAATGAATAGTTTACGGAAATCCCTATGATATTTTCTCCTTCATTATTATAAAAAAAAAAAAAAAAAAAAAAACCCTCACTCTCTAGTTTGAAATTCAAATAAAAACCTATTTATTGCTGTTGCATACTAAAATCGTATTATACTTTCAAATTTTGGTTAAAATCTCTTTATTTTGTAATCAAAACTTTCGTACAAAATATTCTTATCTAAATTCAAAATTAGAAGATTATACTTTTACAAAAAGATAAAACCTAAAAGCTAGTTTTTATAAAGAATTAATTACACGAAATCCCCTGAAGTATAGTTAAAAAAATACGGATATATATTTATCATTTTATTACATTAAATTTTCATGTCATCAGTTGACTTTCATTAACTTGAATAGTGAATTAAAATTTTTGAATAAATGTTTAAGATGCCCCTAACATTGTAAAGTGACCAAATGGTCCATGAATAAGACAAAAATATAATATTAAAATATTTTTCGATTTCTTTTAAAAATAATTTTTAAAACTCTTTAAAAAAATAAAAGAAAAAAAAGAAAGGAAAAAACAAATGGATTTTCATTGTCCATCCCCGATATGAATGGTAGAGATCAAAATAATTAGAAAACAAAAGAAAAATGAAAAAAATAAAAGAAATAAAAAAAAAATCTATTAATCCATGTAACAATGTTCATCTTCTTCCATTTAACTCTTTTTTTCTCTCTTCTTTGTCGACATCACTATCTTCTCTCTCTCCATTGCCAACACCTTCCCTCTCTTTGTTCTTTTGCCAACATCACTCTCACAATGTCTCTGTTCTCACCGGACCAAATCTTCATGGTTGGAGACCTAAACCTAGGTGGGTCTAGGTTTCTAGCGATAGAAACCCAAAATAGGTTTTCAGATTATTCATTTATTTTTCGGTTGATAATGGTGAATGTTAATGATGGCACTCGGTTGATATTGATAATGGTGGTCGGTTGATGATGATTGGGTGTCATTGGGGGTGGTAGACGCTGATGATAATGAGTTTCGGTTATATTATTTATTTATTTATTTTTTTGGGAATTCTAAACCTAAATCTTCAACTTGAAGGCCTAGGTTTCAAACACATATCTTTAATCAATTTGTTTTTTAATTTATTTGTTTTAGAAGATCTTGGTTTGAAACCCAGATTCAAGTTAAAGATATGTTCAAACCTAAATCTTCAATCAATATCTTTTTCTTTATATATATATATATATATGTCATTTTTGGAAGATCTTGGTCAAATTTAGATCTTCAATCAATTTCATTCTTTTATTTATTTTTTCTTTTTTTTGGGTTGAAAATGTGGGTTTAATACCCAGATCCATCCTTCAATCTCATTTTTAATAATGGGTTAATGCTTATGATAATGAGTTGAAGATTTGGGTTTTGAACACATATCTGCAATCATTTTTTTTTTTTATTAATTTGTTTTGGAAACTCTTGATTTGAAACTCATATTCAAGCTAAATATCTAGGTTTCAAACCTAGATCTTTAATTAATATCTTTTTCTTTATATATGTATTTCATTTTTTGGAAGGTTTTTGAATATCTGGGTTTCGAACCTAAATCTTCAATCAATATCTTCGTTTGTTTTTCTTTTTTGTTTAAAAAAAAAAAGAAATTTGGAAGATCTGAGTTTGAAACCCAGTTCTTCAAGTTAAAAATATAAGTTTCAAACTCAGATCTTCAATCGATTTCATTTATTTATTTTGAAAATTTGGGTTCAAAACCTAGATTTTCATCTTCAATCTCATTTTTAATTTTTATTTTTAAATTAATCCTCACTCTTCATCATGTTTTTTTTTTTTTTTTCAAATTTTCATTATTTTTAATTCTTTTTTATAGTTTAAATTGTAAAAGAAAATTGAAAAGAAAAAGACGAAATAATCTTAAGTCAAATGAGTTTGACTAATCTTAATAGAATTTGACTAACGGAGTATGAGTGTTGTGTAATAAATAGGTAGATGTGTTTTTATCGAATTTTAAGCACATCTCAGCGGATTTCGTGTAATTCATTCTTTTATAAGTCTCCTAACAAAATGCAATATTATTAATTCAAACACATAAGAGGTCAAAATATTATTAAATCATGTGATATTATGAAAAATAATTTGCCAAACGGAATAAGTAATAAGAAATATTTTTGTATTTGATTAGGATGTATTGTTTATAATCACTAAAATTACATCACATGACATAAAAATCACATATAATCAAATACATGAATAGATCGTAACAAGTAAATTTCTTTAAATTTTATAATATAATGTGAAGCTTATATATAAATCAAACGCTTATGCATGTATATTTTAGGTCGAGCGTTCCACCTCGATCTGCCAAGTATGGAAAATGTTTTGATACACCTAAGGCTCATAAACCCAATATAATGGTATCGGGACTTTTTTAATTTTTTTGAAATAATATAACATCTTATTAGCATTCAATAAAAGTTGGAAAGATAATAGTTATATGTACAGAAAGCCAAAATCCCAACCGAAGTCGGAGAAGAAGAGATCACATCGAATAGTTGGGTATCGGTACTTCAAAAAAAAAAAAATTTGGTTGGTTATCGAGACTAAAAGTTTCAATGCACATATTTTAATGTGTTGTACAATAACATTTCAATGACCAAATACATTTAGGAAATGTCCGAAAGAATCTCTTTTAAGGGGCGTAAAAGATGAAGTCAGCATCAATATCAGGTTGGCATTTAAAGACTCTGATGACCAGTGATGATTCAGGGGAGAGAGTAAATGAACGTTTGGATTTTGTAATTATTATTAGTGAGGAAGAGTGTGGTTAAAGAAAAAGCTTTGATCCTGGTGCTAAGAGGAGGAAAGTGTAATTGACAAGGACACCGGGACAACGGTCTTTTCGAGCTACCACATTTGTGCGTAAATGAAAAGGCGACAAAATTAGTCTTAATACGACTATTAAGATTTTGTTTAATTAGATTCTGGCCATCTAATGATCCTGATGTGGCAAGTTGAAAGTGGATGTCCAAAAAGTACTTCTAAACCTGCACATTCCTTTTAAGATAACAAAACTAGCAATTGTTTTTAGAAGAATGTCGCAAAGAAAAAGTGCTTTTAGAAGAGGAGATAGAAAGTCATGTTTTAAATAATAAACGTTGCATAATATACACAACTATCGATAAAATTTTCATGAGGGTGTCATTAGTTGAAATGATTCTAAATTTATAAAACCTATTAGGCTATTAAAGCTTAAGAGTTTATCAATCACTGTGATGATTTGAGAATTTATTTATATTAAAACTAAACTTATATTCAATGAAGATATCCTTGTATGATGTGGTGCATTCTTTTTAATTATTTTTTTTTCTTTTAAAATGTTTTCATGACTTTTATATTTAGGTTTAACAATTTTATCCAATTAATAACAAACTAATCAATTATAGTTTTTAGATCGATTATAAGGATAATTATTGAAATCAATTCAAAGACTACAATTAATGAATAATATTATTGATCGAATAAAGTAGTTAAACCTATATACTTATATTTATTATTAAATACACAAAGAATCATAACTTAAAAACATTAAAATTAAAAAAAGAAGAAAAAAAAACTATAGAACTTGTAAACTTCGATTAAACAATTCCCACCATCCTCGCACATAAACCAATTCTACTTGAATTAAATAATTTGTTATGTTTACATTTTCCTGTCTTAATCCCAACTGCCTCTCCACTCTGGCTTGCATAAAAAGGTGCTAAATCAAATTTATTAAATTGCTATTGGGATTTAAAAACATAAAAATTAAACAATTAATTCGTTTGGATTAGAGCTTCTATTAGTTGTTTCTGGATTTCCTCTTTTGGTTACAAATAATAATTGTTTAAAGGAGCGCGAAGGGGGGTCGTTTGAGTGGTAAAAGGCTGCATCATCCTCCCTTTGACTTGCAGGGCAGGTTTCAAAACCACATACCCCACCTCCATAACCAAAAAGGCCACCACCATTACCATTAACAAAATGGTAAGATTTTTTTTTTCTTATGTCTATGAATTATTTTTCACTCAGATATAGGTGATTTTTAACTGTATCTAATCCGTTTATCCAGATTATGTTACCGATGTCGTATCAACTCAGTTTCCATTATCTCCAGACTAGTTCCAGTGTAATAACTCGAGAAAAAAATTGTTTACAGAAATAAATATATATAAATATAATCCTGATTTTACCAAGAAGCAAATTTTGTTGTGGGTCCCACGTGTTAGTTGATTGGATTTTACGGGAGTCATTCGCGTCCCGTAGTCAGGATCAATTGTGATTGGTCAGGCCAGCGAAGCAAAGGCCCCAAGCACATGGGAGCCCACCAAAACAAGACCTCGGAGATAGGGTTTGGCTGTTGGATGTTTTGTTTTTGTCCACAAACAACTTTATTAGTAAATGGTGACCATGACTAATATGGTCTAAGCTGTTAAAAGTGCTTTTTCCTTTCTACCTACCATAAAAGTTAACGAAAGCAGAGGGAATCCAATTTAGTGCTTTAGACTTCCCCGGTTTAGATTCTTAATAAGAGCAAAAATATTTAAAAAAAAAAAAAACAGAGAGAGAGAAGTTCAAAAAAAGCGGTTAATTGATTACAGGAGAAGAATCACTTATAAAGAAGTTTAATTGGTGTTGCTTTTCACTCAATCCAAACGGGGCAATGTTACTCGTCTTTTACCGTTGGCCTTTTGTTTTTCTGCAGTTCACGAAAGAAGAATCTAATCCAAATTATTTACTTTAGTATTTGGACTTTTGGAGCAAATGAAAAAATTGACTGACTAATTAAAGAAACAACAAAAAGGAGAAATAAGTAGTTTCTGGAAAGATTGAGATGAATTTGAAATCTAACAATAAAGCTATTATTAGGTTAGATTTTATATGCTGATGGCGTAAGTATTATATCACTAACTTATGTTACTTAATATTGTTACCAAGTATAGATGAAAATAAAATGTTGGTTTTGATCAATAATTTTATATATATATAAAAAAATAGTATATACACACACATTAAGGTTATAAATTTATTTTTTCTAAAAAATATATATATATTACAATCGAAATTTGGCATATTACAATCGGGATTCAGAAAAGAAAACATAACTCAAACTCATAATTTGAAATTTAGGAAAAAAAACATAACTCAAAATCATAATTTGAAAGTGCAAATATAAAGAGTATATCACTGAATCAATCAAAGTAATATCTTTAAGTGTCAAAATAGTGTGTTTTTTATGGATATAAAATTCCATTTGATTCTCTATTTCATAAATGACTTGACTTGCATTAGTCCCTTTAGTAGAACCTTTTCATTTAGAGCTTTTAGGAGTTGATTTTTTTTAAAATAATTATATTACAAGTAGAGTTTTTTGAAAGAAGTTATTGGTTATTGCATTATATATTAAAAAAGACAAATTATAAATAGTTGGGCTACATTACTTTAAAAGTTTTTTAAGTTTCAAGATTATAAAAATATTAAATAACAAAATTTGATAGAATATTACTTTTTGTAATTACAAAATCGAAAATATTATAAATAAGTAAGAAAGTATGAGTTTTGAAAAAAAAAAGAAACTCAAAATTCGAAACATAACAAAGTGTTTATACATGTACATCGAATATAATATTCAAAATAGTACATATATTCAAAAGAAAAAAAAAATTGACAGCACATGAAGTACTTGGAAAACTTACCAATTAAAGATAAATCTTCAACAATTTTGGTTGAAATATATATGTAACACCCCTACCTCGATTTCCTTGACGGTACAAGGATCAAGGCAAGAGACATTACCTTTTTCGATTTCAAATTGCATAATGAAAATTTCTTTAAAAAAACTTGATTAAATTTTATTTTAATAAAAATCTAACAGAATTTTCTCTATTTTTCTGGAAATCCAAAATTTACAAAACCTACAGATTTCAAAAACAACACTTCTAAAATACATACATATTATCCACTTCCATTTCGAGCCTTCCGTCCAACTTCAAAATCACTTCCCCACACAAACATCTATAAACACAATAGTTAATAACATTCAGTTTAATCGCAATAAACACTAAGTAAAGATAATTAGCTATTCGTTTACAAATTCCTTTACAAACCAAATACTTTTTATACGATGAATACATATTAATGTTTTCAAAATTCTTACAGCTCAATATACATATACATACATCTCCCTATATTAACATCACTATACAACACCAAAAGAATAATTATTGAATGCAGACTCATAGGAAGCGCGATAACTGTCTTCTCATCTAATCTTATCTACATGGCCTAAACCCTAAACATACGCATGAAAAGTTTAACGCGCTAAGTATTACTATTTAGTGGTGTACAATTAGATTTTTAAGTTCATCATTTATTCAAAATACCATATTATAAAACAAACTGTCCAAAATCCATAACTTTTACTAAAATTCACAATTAAATCAATTTTCCATTAAATGCACCTACAAATTATATCAATTTATTATTAATCATAACAATTCGATTTGTAAAAATTTTATTACAATTTCCAATGAAAACATATTACTAATAATTACACATATCAAATACGTACTAATCCTTTTTCATTTATTTATATACATTTCTATTATTTTCTTAAACATAAAAATAAAAAAATTTTATATCAGAATTCACCAAGTACTTGATTTACTACCATCTACATGTACAAAATACTTAATATCATTCTTTTCCATTTATAACCACATGATTTTCATCACAATTTTACAGTTTTTAGAATATAAGTCGTGAATTAATATTTCACAAATTTTTCAAACTTTTACAAATAATTCGAGAATTCCAATTACAGTTTGAAACACACATAAAACTCACCAATTTTCATTTTCAATTGTATTAACACTGTGAGACCATGAGCTACGAGCTTAAGGTCGCTCTAGGAGTATGGTATGCGAGCTAGGCCTCATTATTAGAAAATTTGAGTTGCTAATAAGACATGCTTGATGTTGGAAAAGTAGCGACCTCCGAGCTAGAAGATCACAAGGACTGTCCAACTACGAGTTGGACATGGCGTGAAGTAAGAACTAAATAAAATAGACTTCAGAAATTAATGTGAATAAATAAAGAGCTCGATCTGTGGGTTGTAAGTTAGTGAAATGAGACATTAAGCTGAGAGCTCTAATTAGTAAGATAAAGTGAGAAGCTCGTTACGCGAGTTGTAAATTAGTAAAATAAGAACTCATTTTACGAGCTGTTAATGATGAAAATCAAAGCATATGTTGAGAACTGAGAAGTTAGTAGGTTGATAACTCGTCCAATGAGCTGAATAATTAGCAAATTTCTAGTTTGTTTGTCAACGTGAATCTTAGCAATTTGAAAGTCGGAGATTAGCAATCTGAAAGTTCGTTATGCGAGCTATAATCTAGTAGGATAGTGTAATCCCTAAAGTTCCAATAAAAATATGAGAGAAAATATTTTTTGGTCGATGAGAAGGGGAATGAGTTGCCGAGAGCTTAAATGTAGATTTAGCAGATTTAGCTCATTTTAACAAGTTCAACTCGCAGCAATATATATGAGTTTACTGTAATAGAGTTCAGCTCGTGGTAATAAAGTTCAACTAGCTGCAGTAGATTTCAGCTCGTGGTGAAAGGATTTAGTTCGCTGCATGAGAGTTTAATCGCAACAATAAGAGTCAGCTCGCTGCAAAGGAATTTAGCTCACGATAACAAAGTTCAGATAGTTGTAGAGGAGCTCGATTTGCAGCAATAAGTTTTAGCCCGCTGAAGGGGAGTTTAGCTCACTGTAGTAAGATTCAACTTGTGGCAGTAGAGTTAAGCTCGCTGCACCTGTTTTATGGTATTAAGAGATTTTAACAGACTGTGAGCATGAGCATTAGTGAAACCTAGAACTTGTACATATTGAATGATTAGAAAATTAAGAGCTTGCCTTGCTAGTGGATATTAGTGAGCTAAAAACCAGTTTAACGAGCATAGATATAAAAAAAAAAAAAAAAAAAAAACTAGAATTTATTATATAAACTGGATATTAGAAATTAAGAGCTCGCCCGGTGGTAATAATGAGTATTCAATTCTTCTAGCGATGTGTTGGTTCGGCAAGCTGAACAGGAACAAGTGAGAACTGATGTGCGAGCTGGCTATCAATAAATAAAAGAAAAGAACATTCTAGAAAGGTCCTGAAAGTTATGGAAAGGATAGTTTGGATAAGTAAGGAATTCTCTAGAAAATGGCTTGAATGTAAATTATAATAACTTGAGGGACGATCTTGCAAAGGAGAAATGGTCTATATTTATAAGTGGACCAAGTACAAAAAAAGTGAAGAGAGAAGCAAGAAAAATCTAGAAGAAGAACCAAGAGACTCAGAGAGAGAAAAAATGTGTCGGCAAACAAGAAAGAAAAAGAGAGAAAATTTAGAGTGACTAAGGGGTGGACGGCCAGAAAAGGAGAAGGAGAGCTAAGGTCATTTCAGGCTACAAAACAAGATTTTGAGTTGATCTAAGCAAGAATATCAAGATTAAAGTAAGATTAAGGTAAGTTTTCATGATTATATTTAAGATTGAGATTACTCGGGTTTATAGGTGTATTGATGATTGGGTGAGTTTTTTTATGTGTATTTGATGTGAGTTTTTATTTAAATAAAGTATATAATCTTAATAAACTAAAAAGGAAGCTTGATTTAAAGAAATTATGCAAGAGATGAAAGTTAGGGTTTATATAGAAGAAACCCTAGAATTTGATTTAAGTTTGGGATAATTGAATTGAGTAGCAGATAAAGTATTTGATAAAATGCCTAAGAGAGTGATCAAGTAAAAATCTTGAAAAGTTAAAATAAGCAATGTGTTGTGTGTGTGTAGTCACGACCATAAAGGGAATGTGTGATTCCCTCACATTCCCTTGAGTTTTGATGCAAATGAGATTATTAATGAGATTTTATGCATAGATCTAGAAACTTGAAATAATTAGATTGTTATTTAAGATGTTAAAGTTCTGCTACAAAATCTGTTTTATTATGGTATGGTATTATGTGAGGAAATCGATGAAATATTGTTGCATCTGGACTGTGAAAATGTTAATCTGTGAGTTAGTGAAAATCCGAAAAAGAAATGTTAGAGTTAGTACAAGTGAGTAAGGGCGGGAGCTCGCCTGGAGCGAGCTAGGCACTGTTTGCAACCTTTGTGTTAGCGTCTGTAGAACTAGATTAGAGCAGCTCCGAGCTACGCCAAATCAACAGCTCACTTAAGATGGCTGAGGGATGACGCAGTTCATTATAGTGCTTGTTTAAGTTGAATTAAGGCAGCAGCCCGTAGGAAAAGGGTGAGCTGGACAAGTTGGTTGGAGCTCAAAGCTCGAGCTAGACTGTGCATTGTGCAGTTGTTACGACCTGGATGAAATTAAAGCTATATTAATAATAAAATTAGCTAAATTGAAGCATAGTATATGAATAGATGTTCTAAGCAAAGATCATGATTGTAATTAAATGTAAGTGATGAGTCGAGTTAGCAAGAGGTGAGTGCTAGACACTTACTTTACAAATATTATGTTGTGAAATTTAAAGGTTATTGTTTGTTAAAAGTTTGAGTATGAGTTATTATCATGCATATTCTTTCTTTGATTAAGAAGATTATTAGATTTGTTCCATGAAATTTGGAAATAAAGGAATTTTTATGAGAAATTGAATTTTAAAAAAAAAACACTCTAGCTTAAAGTTTTGAAAGATAAGCTATTTTGTGCTTAGTGCACTTAGTGAAAAAGGATTTTCAAAGGTCATATGTACACCCTCATATTTATATATTATCTGGCGCTACAATTTTCTGTAGTTGTCGAGATGTCTTAGCAGCGTCACGGTTGGTGTTAGTTAAAAATCGTCACGTGACATACCACATTGCGCGGCAATAGTAAATCGTCGTGTGGTCAGAGTATTAATTGTGCTTTTAGTAAGAAAAGATTTTAGAAAAAAAGATTCTAGAAAGATTTCAGCAAAATCTTAGAAATATTTTAGAAATGAAATTTCAGAAAGATTTCAGAAAGAAGGTTTTCCAAAAAGATTTTGAAAGCTATTCTGATTGTAGTTTTATAAAGTTACCCCCAAAGAAAAGATTTCAAAAGTTTATAGTTCCCGAAATGAAAATATTTTAGAATAAGATAATGTAAAAAGAGAATGTTTTCCTGAGAGATAGATTTTTAAGAAAAGATTTAGATAACAACTTTAAATACTCACTGAGCTTTTTAACTAATACTTTTATTTTATGTTTATTTTCAAAAACCTCCTCAAAGATAGGTACAAATGCAAATTCAGTTATACAACTAGTAGGGGACTCCGACACTAAGGTAAAGTAGACTAAGTGGTGCACTACTATGACTGGTATACAAGACATATGAATAATTTCAAATTATTTTAAATTTAAATTTAACTATGTGAATTATAAATGAATTTTTCGGGTTGCACTTTAAAAATTTGAAAGCATATTTGCGTTGAATTAGAACTTATCGAAAAGCAAAAAATTTCCCACTATTTTCGCTAGAATTGAGATATCATAAAGAAGATTTAGAAAAGAGAAATGCTTAGTTTCATATAAACTTTTCAGCCGGATCCAGATACTGACTGGAGAACTACTGTGGAGTTACCGGCAGGCCGTCGACTATACGATAACAACTTTAGAAAGTTCGAGGCCTGACAAACACTGTTTTTTTTTTTATTTTTTTATTTTTTTATATTTTTCAGTGCCTTCGTAAATTCTGACACAATACCATGGATCAGAATTCGGGTCTCCTGACATCGATATTCGGTGGCTATCTGCCAGAATCAATGGCGTCCCCGATATCAACCATTCCGTGGCTACCCAATGGGTCCGCATATCACAATCGATTTCAACTTCAGGACCGGACACCTAGTGTCTCTCATAATCCATCCCATCAAACTTTGTGTATCAGTGTAATGACGCAGTATTGCTAATGGAGCCCCTATTGGCTAGCCAACTACCAATCACCACCTATCAATGTCCAGGTTTACTTGGACATTTTTAATTTTTATTATTATTTACCATAAATTTCATATTTTTTACCACTATTATCTTTAAATAAAAGTTTCATTTAGAAAACAGTAAACACAATTTTTGTCACAATTTTTCTCATATATTTAAATTATCAATATAAGCTTCACAAAACTCTAGTTTACATTCCGATAATCTCATTAATCTTATCAAATCTTTTCCAAAATGTTCATACCTTTCTTCTGATATACGTTCAGTCAAGGCACTGAATGTGTCCGTTTCTTTCTGTATTTTTTTCGTTGTAGTTCGAAATTCATTCAAATCTTATTTAAACACCATTTAGTACAATTTATCGAAAAAATTTCACGTATTTCAAACACATTTTAAATCGCGTAAATATTTAATCATATATTTGTATTAATTTTGCGAAATATTTCATAATGTAAATTTTGGTCGTTTCAAACAACTATTTTACCCCTAGTTTAAGCATCAAAATTTAACAAAATCCATTCTTTTTTTTTTTTAAGCACATATTCGGTCAAAGAATAAAATTCTTGAAACTTTTCCTTTCAAATCACTAATTCATTTCATAATTCACTCAAACATCATTCCATTAACATAAAATTAAGCACGAAATGACATAAATACCCTTGGATTTCAAAATTCACATATATGAAGGGGATTTTGAAAACTTTCTTTTTAACTCACTAATTTATCATAGACATCATTCAAATATTATATAAGTTCGAAATTACAAAAATACCTCTTAGTTTCTCCTTAAGGTATATTCGATCAGAACCCTTCATTTTCAAAGTTTTGTTTCCAATTTATTTTCTTTTTCAAAAATCATTCAAAACATATCCAAACAATATAAAAATCAAATTTCAGTTATACTGACTATATCAATTTAATCGAATTTATGATATTTCGAAAACTTGTAACTACTAAACTTTAAAATAAAAAGTGAACTTTCAAAAGAAGTGTATACCAGCCTTTTTGGACAAGATTCTACGACTTCTACACACTTTTAATTTGAGTTCCTGATTTTTCTTTACTTTTCTTTCGATCACCTCGCTCCCCACTCATACCTAGGGTTTTTCAAGAGAGCAATTTATCAATATAAATCAAATCAATGAATCTAAATGCAAGAAATGCAAGAATAACTGTCCTTACATGCTCACGAATGTTTTTACATCGCTTCACACATATATTTTCATTTTAACCACCTTAACGCTCAAACTTTCGATTTTAAATTTTTCTCTCATTGGTTTGCTACCAAATTAACTCAAACATATTCCAAACCTCACACAAACCATTCAAACCTTTAACATCACTTCAACACATATAAAAACTCAACTTGACCATATACTAATATAAATTTTCATCACTTCATTCACTTGATTTTTCTTCCGTAATTCGACTCAAATTCATATAAAAGTTCATATAAATACACCAATGTATCAAAAGAAATTTAATTACCCCAAATACCTCATATTACCCATATACTAATATATCACATTCAATTAATTCTAACTTTATTTTCTTTCCATAAACTCAATTCCATGCCATTCAAAACCACATAAAACATCATCAAAACAATTTTAATCATTTAAAATTCAATATAACACATAAAATTCATACACTAATTAAATTCCCTACCAAGCTTTCCAATCCATTCTTTTTCAATTTCTTCACACAAACAAACTTATATTCACCTAAATTATCACATAAATTCATCAACCATAAAAAAGTTACAAAATCACCAACTCACACACCCTTGGCCGAATGCGCACACACACACTCCTCATCCACCATTTTTCATTTTCAACAATATCAATCCCATTCAAAATGCTTCACAACTAATTCAACATCCAAAAATCAATTCAAACACATTTAATTCCACAAATCACCAAAAACCTATAAACTTTAACTTACCAAAACCCTTGAGCAATATGTGCTTCACATCCCTTTGCCACTTCCAAGCTCAAATGGATGATAACCCACCTCTAGTCAAGCAAAAATTTCATCCACAAATCACCATATCATCAATCCTTAAAAATTCATAAAAATATCATCAAATAACATCAAAATAAATTCAATTTTTCTTACCCAATCTCCAACTCTTCTTAGTTCTCTATGGATGGAAACAAGAGGAAGAAAATGATAGAAAACCCCTTGACTTGGCCTTCTCTTCATTTTCTTCTCTCTACCTTTTTCTTTCTTCCTCATGACTTTTCTCTCTTTTTCTTTCCTTCTCATGTTTTTTGCTTCTCTTTGCCGACTCTCCTCTCTTCTTCTAACTCATTTCACACTTATTTATATATATATCACTTCCAAAAGACCATTTTGCTCTTAAAACTTACTAAAATCACAAGAAAACCATCCACAAGATTTTGACACGTGTCTTCATGCTAACCACAACGCCACATGTTGCTCCTCCATTGGTTGCTTTTTCTTCACGTTTATCTCTTCTTACTTCTTTTTAATTTTGACTTTCCTGGGACGTTTGGATTCAGCTTTTTCGAAATCCTTTCAAAATTTACCAGGGCTATATTCGGACTCCTTATATGCTTTTAGTAACCTTTATAACCCTTAAAAGTTATTCTATGTCCCTTTTCAGGTTTCCGCTTTTTACTAAATTACCTCTGGCGATTTTCGAATTCACTCTGATTCCATCCAAATCTCATTCGAAAGTGTCATTTGATTTATTAAAATACTTCTTAAGTATTTTAATACTTATTTGACACTTTTCGAGATTTTTAAAATTTTTCATCGGAATTTTTGATAGGATTCGAAAATCACTCCGTTTTACCTCAAATTGATTCGTTTTTTATCTGATTCAGTTTCCGTAAATTCCAATATAATTTTTAGGACCCTTAATATACAAAACCCATTTTTTAAAAATACTATTTACATGGACACTTTCCATCTGAAAATACTATTCGCTCGCAAATATTATTCATAAAAAATTTCGCTTTCTATGATTTTCAGGATCCGGTTTTCAAGGATCACTATTCACTTATCATTATTCATCCAAAAATCACTATTCATCTCGAAATACTATTTATTCGGATATAGAATAAATTTGGAGCATTACAATATACATATAAAGAAATGAAGTGTTTATAGCATATTAAAGAAAGAGTTCATTTAAGGTTTTAAGTTAGGAGGGTACAATGAATTTAATAAAATATAATACGATTATATTAGCAATTTTAATGTTTTTTTTTTAAAAAAAAACTTATAAAAATCTACTTGAAAAGGTCTTAAATTTGAGCTTCTCCCAATAAAATTTTAGTGGTTGTTTGGATGTATTTTCAAAAACAGTTTTTCTTTTTGTTTTTAATACAAAAAACATTTTTTCTTTTTTAAAAATGGAAAAGATTGTAAAGTGTGTTTGGCAACCCATTTTTAAAAACATGTTTCTGAGAATAAAAAATAGGTTTTCTAAAATTATAATGTGGGAGTGAAAAATTATTATTATTATTATTTTCGTTTTCCATCATTTTTTTTTTTTACAGTACACAACACTCGAAAAAAGTCTAGAGAATCGTTTTCGTTCAGAGGAGAGAAAATCTTAGACAACCTTTTTCCTTTCTTCTTTGTTGCCATCACTTCTTCTGTAGAGGAGATTCTTTACGTAAATACTTTTCTTTGTTATTCTATTGTGCTTTCACTTCTTCTACAATACAGATCCTCCACGACAACATTCAAGGTATCGCAGCTAGTAATTAGGCGGTTGGCTCTCAGAGGTGGAGTAAAGCGTATTAGTGGTTTGATCTACGAGGAGACTCATGGTGTTCTCAAAGTGTTAGAAAATGGGATAGAAATATTCATTTTCATGAATCATTTTGATTGGGTTTTATTTTGATTTTGATAGATCAAAATAGCTTTATATTCTTCCTCGTGAGGACATTGAATTGGTATGATTATAAATCTAAAATGATTCTTCAGTGAATGAGAAATGAAAACTCAAATATCACCAATCGAAATTTGAATTAGTTGCCATTAAGTATTTTATTTGATTGAAATAATGAAGAATAATTGCAATTGATTTGTTTGAATTATTTCATTTAAATTTTTTTAATAAATAACTACAATTGATTTCATATAATAATGAATTGAATTAATAACTTATTTATTTCATTTCGATTTTAAATGACATAAGTAATTTTATTAAAATTATGAATTAGAATTGTAATTGAAATTACAATTGATTTCATTACAATTATGTCGGTTTTGAATAAAATAAATCTTTTATTTAAGTTTGAATTGCAATTGTAACTGAAATTACAATTGATTTCATTACAATTGATTTCATTTGAATGAAATAATTAAAAGTTTGAATGACTATTTAATTGTGAATTGTAACTGAAGTATGAATTTATTGATGAAATAAATCTATAATTGAAGCCTCACATTTTTTAATGATATATATTGGCATCGTTATTTCGTTGAATGGTTCATAACTTTACTCTCCATATTCAATTCCCCCAAAAAGTTCATCCTTCCTTCCATGTAATAGAATTTTAACTCAAATCGATTCATTGACTTCATAGTCATTGTATTCTGAAATACGAACACATAACACAGACGGTAGGACGTGAATTTGTTTTAGAGGCACCATAGTGAATACGGGGTCTTGACTACTTCCAAATCCGTGTAATTGTGTATTTTCAATTTTTTTTTTTTATATTGATTTGTACTTATTTTTTTAAAAAAATATGTGGACAGTTCAATTTGCAATTATGGTGTAAAACTGGAACATGTTCTAGTTAGATTTTATTTGTACTCTGTAATTTCCAACCATTCACTTAAGAAGTCAACTTTAATAAGTTGATTACATTTGCACTGTGTCTTATAATTTTTTTCATGCACTGTCTCTGAAGTCTGTAGGTTTTTTGTCGTAATGTCGATACATCATTGCTAGACTTCTTGTTATCTACAATTGAAAAGCTGTTGTTATGACTGTATTCTCTTTACGACAATAATACGAGCTGCTGATTAATCTGGGCCACGTATTCTATAAAATAGGGAATCCTCACTCACAACATCTTAATTTTGAGTTACATCATTCTTATATGAAATGGAACTGCGGTTCCACCATTTTAAAAGTTGCAATATGGCTAAATGTTTCATCACAACTTGATTAACCATTGTTTGCTCTTGCTTT
The DNA here is from genome assembly GCA_022984855.1 of Dimocarpus longan. Taxonomy (NCBI): domain Eukaryota; kingdom Viridiplantae; phylum Streptophyta; class Magnoliopsida; order Sapindales; family Sapindaceae; genus Dimocarpus; species Dimocarpus longan. Next base: position 14,403,233 of record CM041015.1, on the reverse strand, counting down.
AATGGAAGCAGGATTCATCTCCTGTGCATTGATTTATGATTATTATTATTGAGGACATCATGACTTTTTATTTTTTATTTATGATTTATGATTATTATTATTGAGGACATCATGACTTTTTTTTTAAAAAAAAAATTCTTATGACTTCTTAACAAAAAATAAATAAAAAAGTATGATATACACTACTTTATAAATAATTAAATTTAGTTATCATTACCTGAATGATTTTATATTATTATGAAAGTTATATGCATTCATGTTAATGCTAATTATTGTTTCTTTCGATTATTTTTAGAAACAGTTTTTATCCAAATACATTTTTAGTGTTTACCTATTTTTTAAAAATTGTATCAACCTCTATTATCATTTTTCGTTTTTGAAATGTATTTTAAAAAATGCTACCAAATGCATTACTATTTTTGAAAATATTATTTTCAAAATATGTTTTTTATTTTTGAAAATATTTTTCAAAAACATCATTTTAAAAACATAATCAAACGTACCTTAGCTTTTTAAGTTGTCGAAAAGCTCTACTATAATGACAAAAAATGGCACAAAATAAATTGAAAATAGGCTTTTGAGATTTAAAACACTTTTCTAGCTAGTAGATAAGCTCTACCGAGCGTAAAATTGTTTGTTGATTTTTTTCCCCACTTGTCATCAACGGGAACCCAAATCTTTATTCTCGTTTTGGGGGAGATTTCAGGGATTGGGAATCAAGATCAAGATGGAAATCAATCCCTAAATCCAAACAAGGATAGGGATGGGAGCAAGCCATTCCCATCCTCATTTTCATTTTCCCATTTGTCATATGTGAATGCAAAAATATTTATATTTAATAATTCCCCCCATTTCCTTAATTTATGACTTTACCTATGTAATAGTTTTATATTGTTTGAACTTTTATCATGTGTTATGATTTATATAAAAGGATTCTAATTGTAATACAATATTACGAATTTCATAAATTGAAATGTTGTAGATTTAATACGCTGAAATTTAATGAAATTGTTTCATGTTTTAATTATATATATATTAAAAAAAAGCCAAATAGGGTAAAATGCAGGATATTAAAAATGGAGGAAATAGGGATGAGGATAATTGGAACTCACTCCTAAGTAACCTGATCCCCATTTTTCCTAAATTGAGATATAGTTGGAGACACAAAAAGAATGGAGGAATGGGGATAGGGATGAGGATGGAGGAACCGATGCCTACCCTCATTTTCCCCTATTAACTATAGAGAAAAACAACAATTATTTTAATAAAATTAAAATATACAAAACATTGAGTTTCAAAACCTTTATAAAACTCAAAAACTCAAGATTTATAAAACAGTGAAATAAAATAATAAAACTATATAAGATTGAATCTTTTATTTTTTGTATTGATCTATATAGATTGTTCACCACTTTACTTGATGTGTTTCTACTCCAAAAAACAAATGAATGGGTACAATTATATAGAATTATGTTCACTTACTTAGTTACTTTTGTTTTTTATTTTTGAAAATCAAATCAAATCAATGGGTATAAAAGGTGAGTGTTTGATTTTAATTATACAATTAAGGTTTATATTAATTCAAAATTAATGTTGGTTATACAATTGGGGCAACAATTAGGGTTTACATTAATTCAAAATTAATATTGAATCCCATGCTTATTAAAATTAAACTTTTGCTCCATATAACACAATTAATTTAAAATTAATTCATGTTATAATCTGAAATCGAACTTGTGATCTCAAATAAATTAATTCATAATTAATTTAAAGCAAAGTCACTAATGAGAATCGAATTAAAGATCTCTTATGAATTTAATTAAATAATTATTAATTCATAATTGATAATTAACTAATTAATTATTAATAATTTAAATAATCAATATTATTCAAACATTAAATAAACACAAATTTTGTTACTTATGTAATACTTGTAATTAAACAATCCAATTATAATATTATATATATATATTTCTTATAATGAAATAAACTATCAACGGAACCCAATATACCTACAGTTTTGAGTTTTAATAATATCAAAATTATTAATTAAACCCTTTAATTAAATAATTTATTATTATTAATCTTATAGTTATTCCACTAAAAACCCAAGATTACATTCTCAAAACTGTTGATGTTTTATACAATCTAAATTTTCAGTATCCATTAATTTAATGACTACATATGATTTGACCCCTCACAAATAATTCATAATTAGAGCTAGGTCAAAATGTTTGGTTTACATATCTAATTATTTCTTGATCTTTAAGTATCATTGATTCTCTAATGATTAATATATTCATAGCATCTTATTAATTTATCTTTTCGTTTACATATAAACAGAAAGTTGAACGCTGTTATTGTTCAAGGTCTAAATCAATCTTTAAGAGAACTACTTCTCTACTTCTTGTAAAAAGGAGTATATTCCACTATTATATAGAATGTTTTCAGATACTTACTAAATCATATCCTCAAAGTACAAAGTTATTGATCGTGCACCTATATCGATCTCGCCTGTAAATCAATGGATAAAACTCAAGAAGCAGGAGTCAATAATACATTTAAGATTAAGGTCAATTCATATATGATTATCTGGTCAATAAATTTGAATCTCTAAGTTTAACGAATATTAGTTGGAGACTCATATTTATCGTGATTCAGTCCTTTATAATTTTCATTAAATAAGGTGTCTTCATTTCCATTTCACCATATCATGTCACCACATGAACAATCTCGGAAGCAGACTATTGTACCAAATACAAAATGAACTGTAGTTGTAAATTTATCACAAATGAAATACCTAGCTTTGTTGCTTTCTATGGACTCTTTAAATTACTTATCTCAAACTAAATCTGCTTATATATAATATTTATATATTTAGCTGTAGATTTACCAAAAACGCAGTATCCAGCTTCGTTGTTTTTTACGGACTCTTTAGATTACTTATCTCAAATTAAACCTGTTTGTATATAATACTTATATACTTAGTTTGAGATTATATCAGTAATTAAGAATATTTCACGATATTCGTATGAAACAAATATTTCGTAAATGTACATAAAATTGAATAAAATAAACATATTTTATTTATTATTTATTTAAACGTTAATAACTTACAAGATCTTGGGACACAAACTCTAACATTAATATTCCTAGTTATCACTTAAAAGGATCCAAATTAGATTTATTAAATTGTTTTGTTTATTTTTGAAGTGATCAAGCAACTTAAAAATATTGAAAAACAATTGATAAAAAATAAAAAAATAAAAAAATCTAACTTGTCACTTAATTCGAAATCCTTGAATTGCATTTAATTTTTTTTTTTTCCAATTTTTCCTCTCAAAAACAATATATTTCCAATTTTATCTTACTATCATATTTTACAACTTTTTTTTTTTTTTTTTAATTATAACTGAATACTTATGACAAACCAAAGCTCTCAAATTTTTTTTTTTTTTAATTTTTTTTCTTTCTTTTTTAAGTTAACTAGTAAATTTCGCTTTGTCATTAATATTTCAAAATTATTGTTGAATATTCATTTTGTTTTTATAAACAATATAAAAAACATATTTACTTTACTTTTTTTTTTTTTTTTTATATCATATCTTAATCATGAATAAATTCTTATTGAAATATACAATTAAAAGGTTTATTTGTTAACTTATTTATTTTTGGTTGTTTGTTTCATATTAAATAAAAATAGATTAAAAATTAATAGTTAAAAAGGTATAAATGATAAATGACATGTTTTAAGATAATTTTATCTTTAATGAATAAACAAGTTGATAATATATTTAGAGGTAGAAAAAAAATATCATTTAGTTTTAGATTTTAGTTACAATTCAGTCTTCATCAAAATTCAAGACTATTTAGTCGGTAGATAATAAAATAAACAATCCCTAATTAAGATAGAGAAATCTAAACAAGGGAAATATAAACAAATCCTTTATTGAGGTTTTACTAACTTACTGATTAGATAAGATTATCCTTCAATAATAATATTTGGATTAATTGTAAGAGTGATTTTTGAATATTTAAACATTGTTATTGATGGTTTTACTAATTAAGAGTGATTTTACTAACTTACTGATTGGATAATATTATCTATCAATAACAATCTTTGGATTGATTGTAAGAGTGATTTTCGAAGAATATTTAAACGTTGTTATTGATGAGTAACCTTACTCAATAATAAAGTAGTCAAACTCCATTTATTGAAATTACTAATGTTTTGAATATTTATATCAAAGTTAAGAAATTTTTAGTTACTAATCTTGTGATTTAAGGATTAGTTAATTAGTATTATATTGATGTGATATGTTTAGTTAAATTAGGATTTGAGAAAAATATAACTTTAACTCACTTCTTCCACATATGGATGTGAGAGGTTTCCCACAAAGCTCCCTCGACTTTTATCTCTATTTATGTGATTTTGGAATTCCTCTTTAAATCATTTTAATTGTTGAAGTATTTAAACTGACTTGAAAATTTACTAAAAATCGAACAAACATTTCTTTAAAAATAAATGAAAAGTGTAAATTAATTTTTCTTGTTTGGAGTCTTCAAATTCTATGAAACGTCAATAAACAATAATTTTGTTTTGGTCTGGCATCATGCTTTGGTTGAACCAACGAAATGTTATGGCAGGTCATATGTTATCTCCTTGAACTAACGTAATGGTTTTGTTGTCATACACCCCATCTATGGTCTATAAGACGAGAAAACGATTTGACAGAATATCAATTCCTTCTCTCGATTTTTGTTTCGACATATTCTTCCCATAAACAATAATGATGATATTTTTATTTCTTCATTTTAATCAACTGTTTTTCTCCCAAAAATAATAATAGATTAAATGGTTAAGGCAGACCAACTAGCCGCCCGACAACATAATGTAAATCCAATCATAAGAAGTTACCAGTTTATTATTATTATTATTATAATTGTTTCTCGAAAGAATTCGTAATTAATTACCAATCATTGTGAAGAATGAAGAGAACATGCTAATTATATTATTTGAAGAAATAAGTATAAAATCTCTTTAATTGGAAAAAAAATGTCGCACGTTAATGCAATTACTTTGATCTGACAACTGTGATTTGTAAGAAAACCTGCCTCTTTCAATATGTCTAAAGGACTTGATTGTGTGAACATAATTTTATGGTTTGGTGGTTGCCATTTGCCAATCTGTGCTTCTAAGTGGAATGTTATTGAAGAATATGATTTTTAGTTTAATCATTGAGAAATTGTTTGCAAGTTGCTTTTTTATCTTTCAATTTTATCGAATCTGTTTCAGATAGCTTAAATTTCTTTTTGTTGTCTTAGTTTTGGTAGTTGACTGAAATAAATTATAGAAACTCATAGAAACTTTTAATTTATGGATTCATTAGAGTTTCATAACAAATTAATTTTACAAATACGATGTACGAGATTCAACATAAAATTTATATAATTTAATAAATATAAATCTACAATCTTATGCGAACAATATATATATATATAATGCTTATATAATCAAGTGTACTTGATTTTAAAAAATAAAAACTAACCAATCAAATTCATCCATTCTATTTGAATTAAATAGAAGAGAAAATTTATTTTAGAAGAGAGAATCTAATGAATGTATTTAATTGATTGGTCTTTACTTTTTAAAATTAGGTATATCTGATTATAAAACAATAAATATATATATGAGTGAATTACTGTAAACCCTCTCCACATTTACTTTATTACAATCGAAAACCATTTTTACCTTTTGTAACAATGGCTTCCCCTCTACTAACGTTTGACCATGATTGATCGTCAAAGTTAACTGTAATAAGGGTATTTTGGTCAATTTATTTAATTTTTATTTTTTCTTTTAAAAATTATATTAATTAATAAATAATTTAAAATTTTAAAACTTAAAATATTTAAAAATTAAATAATTTAAAAAATTAAATTTAAACTACAAAAAAATAAAATAAAATTTTTTCAAATTGATCTAGACCATCCATCTTTGAGATGGACGGTCTAAATCCATTTATAAGAAAAATAATATTTAAAAAAATAAAAAAAAAATTGATTGTGATTCAGTTGATCGCATTTCAGTTTTTGGTTCACATTTCAGGTTTCTAGTTCCCGGTTCCGGAAGGATATTTGGATTTCTGGTTCATCAACAGAGACATTAATCTAGCATCATCAGTCATCATCACAAATAAAACCACTACCATCATCATCAAATAGACCCAAAACATCATCATCAACACCATCTACAACAAACACAATCATCATCAACAATAAACAGTAAAAATCAATCATCCAAACGGAAACCCAGTTCTGAAAACCCAGATCAAACTGGGTTTTCAGATGGAATCCCATATCGAACTGGGTTCCATATCCGGAACGAAAACCCATATGGGGTTTCCATAAACCCAGATCGATTTTCGATCTGGAAACCCGATCTGGGTTTTCATATGGAAACCCAGTCGCCGGACGGGCGTCTGGGTTTCCATTTGGAAACCTGATCTGGTTTTCATCTAGAAACCCGATCTGGGTTTCCAGATGACAACCCAGATCGAATTTCCAGATGGCATTTGGGTTTCTATCTGGAAACCCAGACGCCGATTTGGGTTCTGAAACCCAGATCGACTGGTGAAGAAAACCAAAAACAATGAGAAGAAGGAGAAGAGAGAAGAATCCGGCATCTGGGTTTTCAGGTGGAAACCCAGACGTCAATCTGGGTTCCAGAACCCAGATCGGCGTCTGGGTTTCCAAGAAAACCAAAAACAATGAGAAGAAGGAGAAGAGAGAGAGAGAGGTGAGAGAGAGAGAGAAGAAAACAGAGAAATAGAAAAGAAGAGGGAGAAGAAAAAGACGAGAGAGAGAGACAGAGAGAGAAGAGTGAGGGTAATGGATTTTATAAATTAAGGATATTTCCGTCATTTTATCTTATTTTGTTATTTTCCAGTTATATTAAACGGTCAAACGTGATCAAAAGGGAAGGTCATTGTTATAAAACACAAAAGTAATTTCTGATTATAATAAGGTTAATATGCAGAGGGTTGTGAGTAATTTGCTCATATATATATATACTTACTCAATTTCACACTTATTTAACATAAATATAAAATTTTTTGTTTATCTAAATTTACAATTTAGCTTCAAATTTATTCAAGAATATCCATATCTTCAAAAAATGTTTCAAGACTACAACAACATAGGAATTGCCACATTGTTAAAAACCGAAAATTCAACACCGGTTGTTGGCACCAAAATGCAACTCTATTGTTAACAATTTCCATTCGAACGTATATTTTATTCATAATGAAGACATTAAAAACTGTACACCTACAGTATTAATATTATGCAATACATTTAGCATATAGAATTTCACTAACAATATTAAAGTTTACAATTATAACTTTATTTATACAACATTGCACCATGACTCACATTAACGCCTTCTTTTTTTTTTTTTTAGAAAATATTAATCCGCCATTAGAAATTATAGTATGCCACTTCTCAATATTTATTATTCAAAGTGTCCATATATATATATATATGTATATGTATGTATATTTTGATATTACAAGTCCATCGTATATCAGTTGGGACATTTTAATAGATACTTATAAAGTACGATCCATAATATAATATTATAACTCTATTTTTGAATAATCGTGAGAGAGGGACTAACTTTCCTGATAAAACTGTCATTTCAATTTAACAGACTTGATCCAGTAATAATTTTGAGAAGCAATTATTAAATAAACGCCACTGAACTTTGCCAAACCGACCGCCGACCCGCCTTACATTTCAAGTCGTCAATCCAATAAGAGAAAGACACGTAAGGCTCTGTCCCACACTCGCTGGCATCACTCGGACGGATTTGAATGGATGTGATGATTAGCGTCACCGCCTTGACAGCCGCAATCTAATTTCCACATTTTATGGAAAGCAAGGCTGTGATGTAGCCACGTGTCCCATGAAATCATATCATAGAGATGAGAATTCATTTTCCTTTGTCTGGTCGGTTGCCTCCATTGCTGACTTGTTTGAATCCATTGAATCCAACCACACTAAAATTTTCATATGGTTTAATTTAGTTTGCTCGTTTTCTTCTTTTTCTTTGATTTGCAATTCTCTTAAAATCGTATTTTATTTGTCGAGTCAGGATGGAATTTTGTGGTGATAATGTCTCAAAAAATTGGTACACCTGCTAACAAAATTCACCAATGTCTTAAAATGTATTGCTCAATCCAACAACATCACTGTACTCAGTCTTTATCAATATTGCTTGTGATTGTAACCTTCCTATCATTCTGTGTCACAATTTTCCTTTTGTTATCCGAATGATAGTAACAAATTAACTACTGTGTAGAGAATATATAATTGGACGGTCTACAAATAAGTTGATCGAGAAATGTCTTAAAATAGAGAGGTGGGATTAAGAAGGAATTTGAGTTACACTATGATTAGGCATTAGAACAAATGATGCCTATTTTATCTTCTTGTCAACGCAGGAAGGCATTTAAAAACCGACTTTTGAGAACAAAAGCTCTCTGTGGGTCACTTTTCTCGCATGCAAGTAAAAATCTCTCCAGTCTTATCATGTAATGGATTTGAATGATTATTAGATACTGAACAATGTCTTCTTGACATATGCAAGTCAAGATCAATTATGATTACTTTGGGAATGAGTTACAAGCTATGCAACTTATTTGAATGCAAAATGTATGGAGTTTGAATACAAGTTTGTACTTGTTAATTAGTACGAAATTAACATTGTATCTGTAAAGTTGAGTGTCAAAAGATCAAACAAGTGAAAAATTCATTTGGTAATTCAACGCATGGCTCAAATGTAATCAACACGAGAGCTTTGTAACTTTACAATTCACTACTGACAGTAAACCAACATCATATCATCATATCCTCCAGTTTTTTATTTATTATTCACACATCAAATCCACCATCTAATTGGTTCATAGGATTTTAAATCTTTCAATAGATAAATGAAAGAATCAAAATTCATAGAACTCAACTTATTTTATTCGACAGATATCAATATGTTCATTTGAATACACGTTTTTCATTGGTTACTGCATAGAGGCAAGCTACTAAAATTCCTCCTTCCAAGCTCTCACCATCTGGTCCACTAATCATGATTGCAGATCAAACAAGAAGCAAACGTTTGATAAGCCTGACCTGATTTTCAAAAGGATGTTCAAAAGCAGATTGTTAATGGGGACTGGGGAGTGGTCAATCCTCAAGCAGCTTCACAATGAGGCGATTGTACTCTCCAGCACTAAATCTTCATATAGCTCATGAGACGCAAAATCATTGTGCTTCGAATTCACTTACCAAATCACTGCAATTTACGTAAAGCACAACAAAAGTGACAGATGCAAAGACAGGCAAACTTCTTCATGGGCCTCAAGATCATGAAAAAGCTCCGGATAACAATTACAAGAATATGACCAAGAGATAGCAAAGCAAAAACATCTACTCCACTAATCATCAACACACAGCAATTTAGGGTTACATCAAACAAGATAGTATTCTTCAGATTCACTAACAAAATAACTAAAACAACAAAGCACCATTTTGACAAATACGTCTCTGTACAGAATATACATAGCACCCGAAGCTGAAATCTGACAAACAATATACAGCTGGTACAGCCACTAAATGGGCATGAAGGGTGAACAGTGCTATTGGTAATACAGGTGAGGCGATAGAAACTAACACGTTCTATGTGAACATAGAAGCTTTACAAAAGAGACTTGAGTTAGATCTTTAAGAAGAGAAACCGGCTTCCATTGCTTGTAAGATGACAGTGGTATCAAATCTAAAGTTCCTGAAGCTTTTGTTAAGGCCTTTGTCAGGAGGCTGAGAATCAGATCGAGGCTGAGATTCGGATCCAGGCTTGTTGAATTGGCTATCCATTATCATTGGGCTACTCCCTATAGAATTGCTCTTTGCTTTCCACACACAGATCCCTAGACAAAGTTGAACACATCATCAGAAGTGCGTAGAATATTAGCACAATAACCTAATTCCTATGAAAAAATAATTATCCTAAGAATATGAGACATTTTGATACCAGATATCTCACTGATGTGCCTAATTTGACAACGAAAGTACTAAGTCCAAAATAAGCATTTTTTTTTTTTTGGTGCAACCACAAACTCATAACTTTTCTTTTTCCAATACAGAAGAGCAAATCCACCTATAGAATCCTTATTCACAGTTTTTTACCTTCTGCATTTGCTTGCCAAGATATTCAAAAAGGTAGACGAGTTAGTGAAATCCAATAACATGGTGCAGTTCAAACAAATTTTAAACAGGTATCAGATTACCATTCTTTCCCTATCATTCCTCAGCAACTGCACAAAGTTTTAAATCTAAACCATTGATGTAATTATCTATCATTTAATGAGACAGCCAAGCGATGTTAAGACATCCAACAATAACCGCTTCATTCAAATCTCATTATGTTAACTATTTTCTATAAACAAAAGTGGATACTATTTGGTTCAACTTGATTTGAGTCCTCCAAATGGGCTAAAATGTCTATCAATTGGAATTCACAAGATTCCCTGAAGGCAACCTTCATGAAGCACACAAGATACTTTTATTCCTGAAGCATAGATGTAATCATTTATCATTTGATGGGGCAGCTAAGCAATGTTAAGACATCCAACAATCACCGCTTCATTCAAACCTCATTATGTTAGCTATTTTCTATAAACAAAAGTGGATACAACTTGGTTTAACTTGATTTGAGTCCTCCAACTGGGCTAAAATGTCTATCACTTGGAATTCACAAGATTCCCCCAGAAGGCAACCTTCATGAAGCATAGAAGATACTTTTATTGCTTGGTTCATGCACAGGTTTCAAACAAACCAAATTTGAATGATATCCTACCAAATTAAAGTTTCACAGAAAAAGCTGAGGAGAAACCTTTGAGAGGCACATCTTGTTTTGGAGCAGTGGGGGGCTTATGAGCTGAAATCCATTTTCTCAAAGATCTGCATGAAAATAGTGTGTCCTATTACTCAATGCACAAATTGGTTTTCAAATCAAGTTTAATACCACAGTACTCACGCCAAAAATGGGGCCACCATGTAGAGCTTGAGACCAGTGATCCCATGAGATATCACATCGTCACTAGCCGGCTGAAGATCATCAAGTCGGTGCCATGCTATTTCCTACATAAAGATAACAGAAGGCATACTTGCAACATTGCAACTTTCAAGTACATACTAGTGTTTAATACTCAATCCATCACTTTGATGAGAAAATCTTAAAAATAAGAAATAATAACAAATAAAATGATTAATCAAATTCCATTCCCTAACAATCTTTAAAATAAGGAATCAAATTTCAACATTTTATCAATAAGATGATGGCAAGCTCTATTCTCTACTTTTTATATAATCATTAAAATGCAAAATTTTCTCATTATCACATTATTTCTCTGAGTTTGGGACTTTGGGTAAAGATATCTTATTAAAACAATCAAATCAAATTTCGATATAGAGAAAAGTAATATTTCATTTATCTGTTACAAACTACTTCCTTGGATTACTCAATATGACCTTAAATGAAATAAATATATTCAGTAGCATTTTATAAAACTAACATACTACTATAATTCGTTAAGGTTCACTTTTGCTATTCTGTTTCATTTTTGACACAAGGGAATTAGCATTCAATATGTCATCATTAGTTTAAATAAGAATTTTGTAGATAGAAAGTAATATCATATGAGCATTCATAGATACAAAGTGTTAGGACTCTCACTAACCAAAGATTAACAAAGGTTGAATATGGGGATTTGCTGATTGAAAAATAAAGAAATGATTACAAGTTTTCTAGTGCTTGTTAGGCCCCAATCATCATCTACCATAGGAGGTATAGATCAAGCAAGAGGGTGAATTGTTGAATAAGGAAAGTCAAAAGTATTAAAGGGATTCAATTGTTTAATAAGAAAAGTCAAACAAATTAAATGATTGCTTGATTTTGGCTTGATTGATGGGAGATGTTTTTGGGATAGAGTTTGGTTGGAAAGTCAATGATTGCTTGATTGATTGTAGCTTGTCGGAAGGGACATGTTTTTGCAGTAAATGGCTATTTATAAGGGATGTTAGGAAAGTTAGGGGGTATCTTGTGTCTAGTATATTGTTTGCAGAATAGCTCTATTAAGGCTTAGTACTAGCCTTATCCTTTTCGTGCAGCAATAAGAGTTTTGTTCTTGTTTTCTTGTTTATCAATAATAAAATCTCTTTTTCTACCTTTTGTTATACTTGTGTTTAATGTTTTGAAAGGTGAGGCGACGCCTTGATTTGGCTCCTTCAACGCCTTAAGGCGGCCAATTTGGGTGAAAACGGTGCAAAATCCTACCTCGGCCACCTTGAGACGCCCGCCTTAGCCTTGCCTTAGATCACCTTGAGGCAAAAGTAGTCTAAGGTGAGGCTAAGGTGAGCAGAAGGGCAAAAATGAGACGAGGAGAAGGGAAAAAATGGGATTTCAACAATTTTTGTCCCGTTTTAAATCCTAACTCTCCTTATAACCGAGCAGTTGACCTCTTTCTCATTTTTTTGTGTGGTTTTCATGCTTTTCTCACATTTTGGGGTGATATTCTCCCTTTTTCTATCATTTTTGTGTGATTTTCTCTTGAAATCCTCTCCATCCATCACTAAAATCCTCCTTTCAAGTCACTAAAAGCCCTTCAACCTAGGCTCTCTGAAGATCCAACTTTAGCAGCCAACTCTCTCAAGTCTCAAGTAAATTTCTTTCAACTTCTTTCAACTTTAAATTTATTATACAATGGGTTTGTACAATCGGTCTTGGTTAAAATTACTTGATTGCTTGTTTAAGTTTGTTTGTTTTTTAAAAATTTTGTTATCATTATCAATGGTTTCTTAACTTTGTTTTTGTTAGCTATTTGAGGGGATGTGCCAAATTTCAGCTTGTATGCTATATATTTTTTAATGTATACTTGTAAGTTAGTTGTTTGAGATCATAACTTGCATGCATTTTACTTTTCATTATGTATATTTTAATAATCACTGTTGTATATTAGTTTATATTGCTGTTTTGGCTATTATATGTGTTAAAGATTATTATACATCAATGGTTAATTGGTTTTGTATATTATTGTTTGTTGTTTACTTGTAAGTTATTTTTGTACATGATTTGTTATAGAATTTGTACGAAATGTCGAACCGGAAAGATCTTGGAATTATGGGATTGAGGTTGAATAGGATGCACGGAAGCCATACAAGTATGTCCGTTGTATTTTTTGTGACAAAATAATCGAGAGAAATGGGGGGCGGAGGGGTGATGTTTAGGTTGAAAGAGCACCTTGCGGATACTAGTGGGAATGCTGGCCCATGTAAAAGGGTTACCTCGAAAACTTGGGATGAAATTAGGAAATACGTGGCCAAAATTGGAGATACCAAAATGCAGGCTCAATTGGCACAAGAAGAAAGTTTGATAGCTCTATCAACTGCAGCACTCCTCATCAATCTATAGGAGTTTCAAACACAGGTTCCGTGACCCAAAGTAGAATCAGGGGTCCAATGGATAAGTTTTTAAGTGAGGGGAAAGGATGATGTGCAATTGAACGTGTATGGACATTAGTAGGTTCTTCTTTGAGAACGAGATTGCATTTAATATTGTTCAGAGTCCTTCGTTCATTAATATGTGTCAATCAATTGGTAATTATGAACGTAGTTTAAAACCACCTACACTATGTTAAACCCCGATTATTGTGACCTATCATAGGAGGAAGAAGCGTATCAAGGATCTTAAGATTTACAAAAGGAAATTCCCTAATAGGAAGGTTTTGACCATTAGTGGGATTGAGTCCAAAAGGAAAGAAATAATTTGGGCAATTAATTAAGGAAGGATATTATGAGATTCTTGTAGGGTTTTTACTAGTATTTAAATGGTGGGGCTGTAGGGTTTATTTTCATCTTAGGCTTTCAGAATTTAGCAGAGGAGCTCTGTAAGAGGCATTGTGTAGCACGATACTTAACACTCAGTGTAACATTGAGGTTTTTTCATTTGTAATCATTGTTTGAGTTCTTTAATTAATAAAAAACCCCACATTCTTATACAAATTCTTCATTTATTGTTATAATATTTTTCTTTGTTAGCAAGGTTTCTAACAAATTGGTATAAGAGCATTTGAATGGTGAATATGTGTATGGAGAGACATGTAGAAAAGCTGGAACAAGATGTGGCAAAAGTGAAGGAGCGCTTGGCTGCTATGGACAGCAACTGTTAAGACCAGGGGGCAATACGTGCAACTATGGATAGCAAGCTGTCAGATCTGGGAGCTATTCGCAACATGCTCACCAGGCTGAGTGAAAATAATATGGCAGAACAGGAAATAGCTGAGAAGGAAGAGTTGCTGTCTAGAGGCAAAACAACAATAGTGACAGCAGCAACAAATTTGGAAGAACCGGAGTTGGCAATCTGGGCAGCTCAACGCTCACCTTTTATTAACGACGAATTTCATTTGTTCATAAAAAAGGTGAAGTTACTCAACTTTAATGGACAAGATCCGATTGGATGGGTTTATTGGGCGGGGCAATAGTTTGATGTTTAGCGGACCAAGCCAAAAAATAAGATGCGATTAGTGTTTGTCGCAATGGAACTGGCAATAGGGCATTGGTTGCATTAGCTTAGAAATAAACTGCAACTAACGTGGGTAGGATTCTCGTCAAAATAGATGAGACAGTTTGGAGGACAGAAGGCCGATAATCCCATAGTTTTAAAAGGCACAAAGCGTATCAAGGCGAAAAATGGCTATGAAGCTCGAGACGTAACGCGTGAGGCTCAAGGCGTCGAGACAAGGCACGCCTCTTATAAAAAAGGTTTAAAATATTATAAAATCATAAAATTTGGATCTTTTTATATATGTATATATAATTATAGGGGTTATTTAATTATTCTTCAAATTAATGGGTATAATTACAGGGGTTATTTGCAATTTCCTACATATATTTAAAATTTGGATAGCCAAAAAACCTAGCCGTCACTTCTCTCTTCCTCACCCTCTCCCTTCACCGTCTTCTTTCATGCCTTTCTTCAACTCTCCTCACCGTTTGCAGCCAAGCAACCACCATCTTGGAGTGTCAATTTCGACGACTGCAACGCTGACATGAGAAGAGGGGAGTGGATCGATGACAAGAATATTGGTTTCAAGGTTGTTTGGTCGGTTTTAGGTCTGTAGCCAAGTGATCGAGGTGACTCTTCTGTTGGTTTTTACACTTTATTTTGCCCAAGTGTGCCTAGGCTCTCCTTGGGTTTCTACGCACAGGTGCCGCGTGCGCCTCTTCAAGGGCGTTACGTCTGATCATCGTTCAGGCGCCGACGGTGCGCCTCTCGCCTAAGCATGTGCTTTTTAAAACTATGGTCTAAACCATAATGCCTTCAACCCTTGCCTTGACCCGCGCGCAACCACCGGTTCAGGGTAACTTCTCCCTATCAATGGCTGAGATGAGAGCACAATGTGTGCAAAATCAGTATTTCCGTTGTAAAGGGCAATATTCTCCTATGCACGTTTGCCCTATTGCCCATTTGAGGGTAATGATAGCTGTCGACGATGAGGACATAAAAATGGAATTGCCACCTCCTGAGGTTGAACGCGAAGCTTCAACTTCTATGATCAGCTGCGATACTATGGAATTACATGTGTTTTCAACAGCGGGTTTAACACATCCGAGTACCATGAAGTTTAAAGGTACCCTCAATAGTTGTTCCATAGTGATTTTAATTGATAGTGACGCAAGCTACAACTTTATTTTACAGGATTTGGTACGGGCCTTAGGCCTAGTTGTGTAGCCAACCTCGACATCTGGAGCTAAGTTAGATGACGGCCAAAATATTCCGTGTAGTGGAATTTGTAAAGGGGTAGTTTTCTACGTTCAAGGATTGAACATTTCTGCAGATTGTTACCCATTCTAATTAGGCAAAGTAGATGTCATTTTGGGTGTGGCCTGGCTTGAAACATTAGGGTATATCAAAGTAAATTGGCATAAGATGACCATGGCATTTGAAGCTCAAGGGCAGCCCCGACGACTGCAAGGTGACCTCGTATTACATTCATCCCTCGTAACTTCTAAAAACCTGTTATATGCCACAGAGATTGAATACAATATGCTTTTATGGTCATTAAAGAACCAGATGGAAGGGTAATTAGACGAGACACATTTGCAAGGGTTGCAACACCAGTGGTTATATGCGGTGCTAGAACAGTTTTCCACGGTGTTTAAGGAGCCTCAGGGTCTGCCGCCCATGCAAAACTGTGCCCATACAATTCAATCGAAACCGAAGGTTACCGCAGTCAATGTTAGGCCTTACTGATATGCTTACAGCCAAAAAAATGAAATAGAATGTTTGGTACAAGAAATGTTATCAGCTAGGATCATTCAGCCAAATGGTAGCTCCTTCTCAAGTCTGGTCATTTTGATTAAAAAAATGATGGTAGTTGGAGATTCTGTGTAGATTACCAAGCTTTGAATGAGGCCACAATCCCGAATAAGTACCTCATTCCGATTATTGATGAGTTATTGGATGAGTTGTATAGGGTGATGTATTTTTCCAAAATTGACCTTCGCGCCAGTTACCACCAAATTCGTATTCAACATGAAGACATTCCTAAAACGGCTTTTCCCACTCATGAGAGGCATTATGAGTTCTTAGTCATGCCTTTTGACTTTACAAATGCTTCGACAACTTTTCAAGCCACCATGAATGATTTACTCCATCCTTACTTACATAAGTTTGTGCTTTTTTTTTTTTTTTATGACATTTCGATCTACAGAGGGATTGGGAAGCATATCTCCAACACTTGCACCTCATGCTAGATACTTTGACTTCCAACCAATTTTTCACCAATCAGAAGTGCACGTTCAGGCAAATTTAGGTGGAATATTTGGGACATATCATTTCAGCGGCCGGCGTAGCCATGGACCCTAACAAAATACGTGCGATACAGGGCCGACCTACTCCGACTTTAATGAAAGTGGTCCGAGAGTTCTTGGAGCTCACTAGGCATTATAGGAAATTCATTTAGGATTATGGCAAGATTGCTCGTCCTCTGACGGGATTTACTCAAAATGAACGCTTTTGGTTAGACTGAGGCGGTCCAAGCTTCTTTCACGCAGCTAAAGCAAGCATTGATGATTGGGCCCGTACCTATTTCATCAAGGCCATCTCCGACCGAGTAGCCAGTAAATCGGCTTACGAGAAAGAATTATTGACATTAGTGTTAGCCGTACAGCATTGGAGACCTTACCTTTCAGGTTAGAAGTTTATGATTCATATCAACCAAAAAAGCCTCAAGCATTGATTAACTCAACGAATTATCACTCCAGATCAACAAAAATGGTTGACTCGTCTTTTAGGTTATGATTTTTCTGTAGTCTATAAACCTAGAAAGGATAACTTTGCAGCTGATTCTCTGTCTTGACGGGAAGATTATTTTGGGGATTCCAGACCAATTGTAGGGACCCTAGAGCTATCAACTATGTCACAACCTCAATGGGTGGATACCACAACCTTAATTGCTACCATCATAGCCGATTCCCAGTTGTCAACCATTCGATTAGTTTTAGAATCTGGAGTAACTGCGAAACCGGGGTTTTCTTTATTGCACGATATGTTACTATATAAGGGCTAATTAGTATTGTCGTCTAAGTCTCGATGGGTGCAGCGATTTTTGGTTGAGTTTAATTCCACACCTATGGGTGGTCACTTTGGGTTTCTGAGGACCTATAAACAGATTCCCAGTAATTTGTATTGGATTGGGATGAAGGCTGACGTCATGAAGTTTGTTGCACAGTGTACTATTTGTCAACAGCACCATTAGGTTGCGGCAACCTCTAGCCCTTTCCATCAATGTTTGGAAAGATATATCCTTGGATTTCATCTCAGGGCTTCCGAAGTCCCAAGGATTTGATACCTTATTAGTCGTCATCGATCGTTTTTTGAAGTATAGATACTTCATTCTACTCAAGCATCCGTATACAACCAAAAAAGTAGCCAAGGTGTTTGCAAAGGAGGTTGCACGGTTACATGGCATGCCTCGTTTGGTGGTGATTGACCGAGACCCTACTTTTATCAGCCAGTTTTGGACGGAATTCTTTAAGTTGCAGGTACAGTTTTATGCATGAGTTCGACATACCATCCGGAATCTGATGGTCAGACTAAAGTATTGAATCTTTGTGTGGAAACATACCTCTCAATTGTTTTGCGTCTGCCCTGCCTCATCAATGGAGTTGTTGGGTACACAGGACAGAATATTGGTATAACACTTCTTTTCAAACTTCTATTAAAATGACTTCCTTTTAGGTGGTATACAATTGTTCCCTACCCACTATCGCAAAGTTCTTGTCTAGGGAAACTCCTATAGAGGCAGTGGTTCGGGAGTTCGAGGAGTGGGATGAGATTCTATGCAACTGCAATATAATTTGGAACGGGCGTAACACTGAATGAAGAAATATGCAGATGAAAAACGACGATCAGTCTCTTATCAGGTGGGCAATTGGGTGTATTTGAAGCTACATCCTTATCGCCAACAATCA
Source organism: Dimocarpus longan (assembly GCA_022984855.1). Taxonomy (NCBI): domain Eukaryota; kingdom Viridiplantae; phylum Streptophyta; class Magnoliopsida; order Sapindales; family Sapindaceae; genus Dimocarpus; species Dimocarpus longan. The sequence continues at coordinate 14,384,648 of CM041015.1, read as the reverse complement.
GTAGCTCATCGGGTGCATCCTAAATTGGCGGCTCGTTTTCATGGGCTCTTTTTAGTTAAGGGTTGCATAAGTGCAATGGCTTATCGCCTCAAGCTTCCAAACAGATCTCGAGTTCATCTAGTTTTCCATGTTTCTTTGCTTAAGAAAGCTGTGGGAGTTACGCCCTTAACAGGAACCCTTCCTCTTAGATTGGAGGTAGATCTTACGATTTCTTACAACCATAGTTTTAAAAGGCGCAAGGCGCACCGAGTAGCAAGGCGCAGGGCGCGTCTTTTCAAGGTAAGACGTACTTAAAAAAAAAATTTCAAAATATTATAAATTCATAAACAACCACAATAATAAGATAAAATTCAACAAAATAAACATTTAATCATTAATTATAATCAAAATCATTATCATCAAAGTTCAACAACTAAGTATCATAAGAAAACAACAAAAATCATCCAAGTTTAACTAAAAACTAAGTCAATACCTAAGTTTCCTCCCTAGACAAATAACAAAAGTCATAAGTCATCACCAAAGCCAAAAGTCATCACCAAACAACAAAAGCCATAAGTTTACTTGAGCTCATTTGGTGTTGAAGAAATTGAAACTGATGAGAGGAGAAGAGAGGACAGTCACCGGCGGCTGGATGAAGCTGATCGGCCACCGGACGGCGGCTGGAAGGCAGTTGGAAGATAGAATCGACAGCGGGTAGAGAGAGAGTGTGTGTTGAAGAAGCTGAAATTGATGAGAGAAGGAGAGAGGACAGTCATCGACGACCGGACGGCGGCTGAAGGGCGACTGGAAGACAGATCGACAGCTTCCGGGTTAAAGAGAAAGAGTGCTAAAGAAGCTTGAAACAGATGAGAGGGAGAAGAGAGGACAGTCACCGACGGCGGATGAGGCTGGACGGCAGTTGGAATACGACTGGAAGTCGACAAGAAGACAGAATCGGCGGCTTGAGGGTCGGGGTAGAGAGTGAGAGGGTCGGGTAGGGCACAAAATGGGTAAAAAAATTGGGGCCTGATATTATTGACTAGGCACGCTTGGGGCCTCTGCGCCTAGGCGCGCCGAGCGCGCGCCTAGTCCAGGTCGCCGCGCCTGGTCAGCGTCCGGGCACCGGAACAGCGCCTCATAAGGCCCGGAGCCTAGGCGCGCGCCTTTTAAAACTATGCTTACAACCCCGAATGCATTATGACATTTTGTAATGTGATTCATGATGATATTACTAGTCGGCAAGTGTTAGTCCAGTGGTGTGGTCATTCTACAGATGACGCCACTTGGGAAGATGTGTAAGAGTTATGGAGCGTTTTCCTTCCTTTTACCTCGAGGACAAGGTAATTATTGAGGGAGGGAGTATTGTTAAACTCCTGATTATTGTGACCTATCATAGGAGGAAGAAGCGTATCAAGGATCTTAAGGTTTACAAAAGGAAATTCCCTAATAGAAGGTTTTGGCTATTAGTGGGATTAAGTCCAAAAAGGAAAGAAATAATTTGGACAATTAATTAAGAGAGGATGGTATGAGATTCTTGTAGGGTTTTTACTAGTATTTAAATGGTGGGGCTGTAGGTTTATTTTCATCTTAGGCTTTCAAAATTCAGCAGAGGAGTCCTGTGAGAGACATCGTGTAGCACGATACTCAATCCTCAATGTAGCATTGGGGTTTTATCGTTTGTAATCGTTGTTTTCAATTCTTTAATTGATAAAAGTCCCTACATTCTCATACAAATTCTCCATTTATTGTTCTAATATTTTTCTTTGTTAGCGAGGTTCCTAACACACTACATGAGATGCGCACTAAGTTTTTGAATGACGAAGTAGGCAACACAGTGGCTATTGTTGATGACATAACGAAGACATGACCACAGATATGGGTGTCAATATTGTCGAATGGTTGGAAAGATATAAGAGAAAGACAATTGATGAACTTCCTTATGAACAATTTGTCTGGTACAGTTTCTTTAAAATCAATTGATCTAAGTGATGAGGTGAAAGATGCAAATTTGATGTTTAACCTACTAGATGATATAGTTGAAGAAGTTGGTGAAGATTTTGTTGTTCAAGTAGTGACGGATAATATGTCAAACCATAAACAAGCAGGTAAAATGTTGATGGTGAAAAGAAAACACCTATGGTGGATGTCATGTGCTGCTCATCGCATTAACTTAATGCTTAAAAAAATTAAAAAACTTCCTCAACACAAACGTGCCTTGTTAAAAGCAAGCAATGTAAATATCAAATTATCAATTATTTTATGAATATATTTTTTTTTTCTTTACTTTAATTATTTTGTAGTTTATATTTTTATTGTTGTTTTATTATAGGTAACTTCATCTATAATCACGGGTGAGTATTGGCCTTGATGAGGAGCCATACAAATAAAGAATTGGTTCGTTCTGCTCTTACAAGATTTACGATTGCATACTTGACTTTATAAAATATATATAGTTTGAGTTCCATTGCAGATAATGTTCAGTTCAAAAGAGTAGTAGTAGAGTACTTGGAGTAACAAATCGGAGGAAAAAGCAATAAGAGACATCATATTTAGGGATAGGAGCTTCTGGGGTAGTATTTCTTATGCATTGAAGACAATTAAGCCTATTGTAAATGTGTTGAGGATGGTAGATTCTGAAAAGATCTCTGTAATGGGATTCATTTATGATGGCATTGATAAAGCTAAATAGAAAATAGTCAAAAACTTTGAAGGTGATTTAGGGACTTACAAAGAGATATGAGACATTATTGATGAGAAATGAGAGTTTCAATTGCACTACCATTTGCATACAATTGCCTATTTTTCGAATCTCCAAATCCATTATAGTGAAAATCCTTCCAATCATTCAAAGATTAAGAGAGGGTTTGTTATATATGTGGAGAAACTTATTGCCAATGAGGAGGATAAAATTAAGGCTCATGCTCAAATGGATGTCTATGATAAAATACAAAGGATGTTTGGATATACAAAGTACCATGTACAAACGCGATGCTGGTATGTGAAGTTCTCATTTACTATTACTAATTTGTTTAAGAAATTTATGGAATTCTCCTAATTCCTAAATGATTATTTGCAACTGATTGGTAGCGTACATTTGGAGCTGACACCTTTGAATTGATATCTTTTGCTGTGAGAATTTTGAGTCTCACTTGCTCCTCCTTCGCTTGTGAGAGGAATTGAAGTGCATTTAATATGATATAGCTTTCTAAATTAATATATACACACACACTAATTTGATATATACTAACTTAATTTTTCCTTAATGCTCATTTTCCTTAAACATTTGTATAGATTCATACAAAGAAGAGGAATCGATTGCATACCAAGAAATTGAATGATTTGGTATACATCATGTACAATAGAAGATTACAACATAGGTACTTGAAGAAATAGACACTAAAAGCTGTTATTAGTGATGAGGTGCCTTCTGATGATGAATGGGTGGATGATGAATCCTTAGGAGTTGACATGAGTCAACCAAGCGGTAGTAGGCAAAGAAAGAGAAAGAAAAGTACAAGTTATTCTCTAACTAAATATAGTAGGTTCAATTTAGAGTTAATGAGATGATAGTCACTAAATTTTTATTATATATTGTTTGTTAGACAGAAGGAAGAATATATGACTAGAGGCTGAAGAACTCGAGTGGGACGAGGATGAGACTAGTGATGAGGATGATGACAAAAGAATCAGATATGATGATGATTCTTTGAAAGATGACACATCACATGATGACAATGAAACCTTACCTCCAAATTTAACCATACATTTTGATCCAAATTTTAGGCCACTAGATTCAAATGATCCTTACTTAATACTAGTGGTCGCTAGGATGATATGAATTATTTGATATTTTGTATGTTAGGGTTTATATGGATGATTTTGTATGTTAAAATGATATGGATGATCCACATTTTGATTGTGTTGGTTTTGTTTTGTTTGATATTTATGTTTCTAATATTGGTTTTCACTATATTTTAAAATGTTATGGATGATTTTGTATGTTAAGAGTGTTTTTTTTTTTGGGTCATTTGGTGTTGAGGCGGTCACCTCAAGGAGACCGCTTCGCCTTTCAAAATATTGCTTGTGTCAACGAGTGTCCTAACAGCGCTACACCAAAAAATTAACAAGGTTAATGTCACACTAAGTTTCAGTATAGCTACTTTGCAACAATAAAACAATGCTCAAAAATATCTTTGACAACTTTAATATCTTCTTTAAGAGTAATGTTAGACTTCCCAAATAATTTGCCAAAATTCATGCCCACATAACATGGCATGTGAGTTGTCAAAATCCTATTAATTATCACATCATCTCAAGATTCACAAGATCTTGACAACTCATATGTTACATCATTTGGACAAAATATTTTAAAAACTTAATATTACTCATCTAAATAATTCACTCACTACCTAGACAACATCTCAAAGATCAAGCCATTACCAAAACCATTTCCCTTCAATCAAGCTCATTTCTCATTAATATGTTTAACTTTCCTATCGAGCTATTGCCAAAACCATTTCTCTTCAATCAAGTTCTATCCTCATAATACTTTTGATTTTCTTTATTAAACAATTCAACTCCTTGATTGATCTCTACCTCCTACGTTAAGAAAATCTATAATGATTTTTCCCTTTTACGTAGTTCACTCAAAAATCCTAGGAACAATCTTCAAGCTATAAAACTATTGTTCCATATTCCAACAAGAGATGTAAGACTGAATGAAGAATGAAACTTGATAACAATTTCTTAAGAAGAAAAACATACACTAACCTTCTTTTCTTATGTAAAGCATTGAGGAATTTAAAATAAGAAAAAGCTACACCATATTCACATGCTTATGTAGGTCACAAGCAAAAACATTAAAGACTGTCCTACAGCTATTAAAATAGTTTCCACAATTAAACACAAGATGTAAAATTCTATGAAAAATGAAACTTGATAAAAACAGATTTATCTGCAAAAGGAATACATACACTAATTTCCTTTTTGGTTTGTGGGGCAAAGGCAGTATCATCCCTCACACCAGCAATTATGTATAACCGTACCCTCTGCTGTCCAAATACTTTTTCAATGTACTCATCTTTGTTAAGAAGCTTTGAAACATCAAAACCTGTTTCCTCTAGGACCTGTATTCAAGAAGTGGATCAGATAATATATACCAAGTGATAATTCTTAAGGTCACCAATAATGACTCAAATTCTCGTAAAATAATCTCAATGATAGCAGTGAACTTCAATGCTCCTTAAAAACAAGATAACCATTTTTTTTTTTAAAAAAAAAAAAAATGTAAAAAGAAAACCTATTCGAACATGGACTGGTTGTATCATATTTGTTTCCCCAAGTTAGTGAAAAAACCTGATGATCAGTTTATTATTTCAGATAGACTATCCCTATGATACCATGATTGAATTACGAAATATCAAGAAAGGTGCCAATGAACTATACTGCATGTGTATACAAAAGGCTCAATAGGACTAAAGTCCAAGGTCAACTATGCATCAATAGGGACATCGTTTGCCAATTTAATCAAGGAACAGTTTCTATTCTCCAAATAAATTTCTCAAACAATACCTTAAAACCTATAAGTTTTTGCTATCGCATGTCCACTGCTTCAAGTATAAAGAAACTAGCATTTTAACTCAAAAGACTAGAGCACCATTGGAGACAAACTTACTTCCCGAATGGCACATGTATGATCTTCCTCATCTTTGTTTTTTTTACCACGCGGAAAACTCCAGCTTGTCCCTTTCCATCCCTTTACTAGTAAGCACTGTCAAATGCAGCATCCAGGCATAAGACACAAGGCAAATATTATAAGAATTTTTTTTTATTAAACAATAAAAAAATAATAATAATAAAAAAAAAAAAAACTGAATTCCATAGACAAGTTTTATCCAGTTTAAGTATTACTATCCTGAATTACACAGAAAAGTACCACTGAAGGACCAATCAAATTGATAATACTCTGTTGAATGAACATGAGGTATGCTGATATGCCATTTTCAGATCGAAAGCTATAACCAGGACAAAAGAATAATAGAAAACCCAGATATTGTAAAGGTAAAATATTTAAGGATAAATGTCTAATAACAATTATCAGTGTGTGCTGTACTCTACAATGTCAATATCAACAGAACTTATCTTGAATAAGCCATAAATTCAGATGCTCAAACCCTCAACCATCATACATAGCAAAAAATGAATTTGTAATTAGAAGTTGGAGAAAAAACTTTCATATTCCAGGGGCACAGATAAACACATATGCATAAATGCATATTTCAACCATAGATCATCCCAGCCCTTAACAAGTACCTAGAGGTACCTTAATTGATGGCTGTTTTCCACTTACAATCAGTGATAGTACCATTTCGATCCTAATAATTTTATGTACCCCTCATATTCATTGTTGAGTATCAAACTGCTCAACAATCCACATTTCCACCAGTGCTTATTTGCATCAGTGGTTAATGTTTTTGTAAGCAGTCGATCTTTCTGCCAAATTCTCAAGATTCAAAAATAACTTCTTCCCCCTTTTAGTATGATGATAAAATCCGGCAAAACAGTACAATACTTCAACTCAGGCCAAGGACATTAAAGTGCCATGCGCCTCAGCAAAGTGAATCAAGTGATAGAAAATGAAAAAGTGAATGGGTATAGGGACATATGTTCACATAAAAAGCTAACCATGCTCGTCTATATGCTTGGAGTAGGAAAACAAAATCAAGTGTCAAGTTATGATCACCGAAAAAACAAATTGGTTGAAGATCAACATAAAAAGCTTAACATTTAGGATTAAACTAACTATTGTTTTGCAAGCTTTCTGAGCCTCACCCGCTCATAGGTTTCGTCCAATATGATTGCCCCAGTTACAGGAACTCGAACCTTGTAAGAAGTGAAATCCTTAAAGATGTCGTCTATATGAGCAACATAAGGTCTTAAGACATCACAATTGTTAAAAACTGAGATATATTAAGGAAAAAGAGGATAACTTGAAAATTAATTAACTTGATGAAATTAAAGAGGAAACTGCAAAGGATACGTAAGGATGTGAACTCCTTCAAAGTGAAAGACTTGAGTGATGGATTGTTTTCTACTGAATTGTCCTCATAAAACCAATGTGCGTACTCCACAAGAAAGAGAATCCTCTCAAATGACTGTTGGTCTTCTTTTGGCACATTTAACACGAACCGACTGCACCAAAAGACTAAGCATATGAATAGAAAACAAAAAGAAAATGTAGATTAAGGAGGAAACATACATTTATGATACTATAAGAGTGCATTTCCCAAACTGCGATTGTTGTGTTGATGGAAATTAAATTTTGTGAACCTCACAACACACAAACCTTGGAAAGAATTCTGTTTTGCGCTGAAATTAGATTCCAAGACATAATCCAACCAAAAAATTATCCATATATCACAAAAATTACAAATATTTAATTTAAATTCACTGCTCAGTCTTCTACTACTCAAACTAATCAAAAACTAAGAACTACTTCAACACTTGAGGTCGACATCATTTAATCAAATTACCAATAGAGACAAAAAAAAAAATAATAATAATACGATGCTCATTCGATCGATAAAAAATTTAAACCAAACAAAATAAAAACCTGCAGAGATCATCGAGGAGTTCTTGAGGAGGGAGGCCGTTCTTCAACGGAGCGCTTGATGATCGATTGAGACCGGACGACATCGGCTTCTTATACGAGAAACTTTTTTTCTTCTCAAGTTTTTAGGGTTGTGTTGTGTTGTTTTAAGGGAGTGAAAGAGGGACAGTGCAATCAGTCTCTTTTGGGATCTGAAGTGAGGGCAGAGGAAGCAACCACGCTCTTCTACGCTTCTCTCCTCTCTGGACCCTCCCCTTTTCTTCTTCTCTTTTGTACCTGACCCGAGTTTCCTCAACCGGCCTAAACCGGCTATTAGACCGGAAATTATATTTACATCTATCCCTTTTATAAAATTACGAAAATAACTATTTCTTAATGCTGAAGCTGAACAATAACCATTTTTTGAGATTCCATATTTTCATCAAGTGTATTTTTATCTAAAAAAAACAGTTATTCTTATAAAAATTTTTTAAAAAATAAAGGTTTGACCTAAAAAAAGAGTCATTTACCAAAAAAACTTTTTTTGGACAAGTATATTTACTTTTATTTTATTCACCTAACAAATACTTATACTCACTATCTATATAATGAAGTTTATCCAAAATTTTGTCATCTATCTTTTTTTTTTTTTTTTTTGAATTTATTACAGGACTAGTTCGGGGAGGAATCAAAATTAAGCGGAATCAAACATTGGTACCGTAATCAGGGAAGAATCGGAATTAAGCGGAATCAGACATTGATACAGCAGTCAGGGGAGTGATTCTATACAAAAAGAAGAGATCCATACATAGATGGAAGAATGTGAGTGCGACCCACACATAGGTAGGAGATACACCAATTTACGAGTGGGGAGTGTTGAACCATGGTCTCATAATGAGTGGACAACAATGCTTTTATCCACTGCGCTACAGTTCAAGTACAATTTTGTTATCTATATTTTCAATCTTATAAGTATATTAAATAGATTTTTAATTATTATAATTATTTTAAAATTTAGTTTTTTGTTCCTCTAGAGACCTAGAAGGTTTTACTTATTTTTTTTGAGAAAATGTATAAAATAACCCTTTTTAGAGAGTCCACTTGAAAACTAACATTTGTTGTCTTTCCAAACCAAAAAAAAGACCTAGAATGGACAATAATGTCATTAATGAAAACACCAAAAAGCTAACCTTTGTTGTCTCCTACCTAAAAGCTCTGCAGTCACAATCCTATAATCCACCACCATCTCTGATTGCTACCCCTAGGTGTACACGAATCTCTTACTGTCCACCATGCTTATATCTTCGTCTTCATCTCGACCACCCACTACCCATTGCCTCGTACTCCACCTCATAGTCCTTCTTGTTGTCCAACTCCTCCATTTCTTCCTCCTCCATGTCGTAATCGTCATCGTCCGCATCGCCCTCGTCGGCGTGAGCCACTAGACGACTTGTCTTTTCTGAGAAGGCATGCAAATAGAGGGGAGCTTAATGGACGAACGAAGGAAAGCCGTTTCAGTGTTGTTGAAAGAGCAAGGTTTACAGGTCTACTATGTAACTTGTAGGTTGTGGTTGTTTGGCGTATTTTGTGTGTGTTTTTATAGGTATGATTAGAATGTGAAAGTTATATTGTATTGGTAATTGTTATTGGTGAATCTATATTTTGAGAGTGAGATTTGTAATGATGGAGGTTGACAATCGGAGTTTAGAGGCGAAATCTTCACGTGAAGGTGGTGAATCCAAATTTTTAAGTTAGTTGGGATTCCCAACCTCGAGATTGAGATTCCCTACAAATCTCAACCTATAGGTTGGGATTTCAAACCTCGAGGTTGAGATTCCCAACCTTGATTGAACATTCAAGTTAAGATTTTTTAACTTGGAGGTTGAGATTCTTAGCCAATTCCAACCTAACTAGATAGAGAATCTCAACTTTGGATGATCAATCAAGATTGGGATTCCTAACCTAGAAGTTAGGACTCCTACCATTCCCAATCCCGAGGTTGGGATTCCCCACCAATCCCAACCTCTAGGTTGAGATTAACTTCGACGTCGGGATTCTCCATTTGATTGAAAATTCAGGTTAGGATTCCCCACCAATCTCAACCTTCAAGTTGAGAATCTCAACTTCGACGTTAGGATTTTTAACCTTAGTTGAAAATTTAAGTTGAGATTCTTCACCTAGAGATTGAGATTCTCAATCTAGAGGTTGAGAATCCCAACTTGAGTTTTCAATCAATGTTGGGATTCCCAATCTTAATTAAACATCCAGGTTTTGATTCCGAACTTTAATTGAACATTCGCAACCTAAAGGTTGGGATGCCCATCCTTCAGGCTTAGATTCTCAACTTGGAGGTCGGGATATTTTTCGACTGTCGACAGGATCTAGGGTGGGATTCCCAACCCGAAAGTTAGGAGTCCCAACCTTTAGGTAGTCCTAACCCCTACGTTGGGATTCCCACCCTCCGACCTTAGATCCCGCCATATCTGGGTTGGGAATCTCAATCGCAAGGTTGGGAACAATTTGGAAGTTGGAAATCAAAACCCAAAGGTTGGGAATTCCAACCTATTCCCAACCCCTAGGTTGGGATTCCCGACTTCCTGATTGGGAATCGTAATCCAGGATCCCGTCGGAGTTCAATAACTCAAGGGATGGGAATCCTATTCCAAAGTTGGAATCCGAACCTTCGGGTTGACAATCCCAACCTCGAGGTTGAGATTGCCAATCTGAAGGTTGAGATTCTCAGTCCGGAGGTTGAGAATTGAGTACTTACATTAGGAATTGAGTATTCTTTTCTATACTTCCAATAATTCTTGGATAATGAATGTTAAAACTCTTTTGGTTGGGATTTCTCAGTTAGGGGTCATCATTTTCCTTTTCCTTTTCTTTTTATTTTTTGTTTCATGTTCATATTTTCATTGTTTAATTCATTAGCCTAATTTCCTAACTAAATTATGTTGTCAATGTCAACAGGAGAGCAAGAACGGCCCTTAGCAACCTGCCTATAAGGTTTCAGCTTAAGAGACACGCATACTTTCTATATATAAATATGTTTGAAAAATAGTAGTTGATCTGGATCAAACCCTTTTCATCCTTGATTGTTTCCTCATTGCTAGGAAAGTTGCTACTGCAACCCTTGGTTTCAGAGCTTAATACAACAACTAATTCAATGCACCTCTTAATTTAATTAGAAAAGATCTGAAAGCCAAAGATGTTAGCTAGAAAGATGATAGTGTGCTCATTAATTCAGTTGATATGAAAATTTTCTGAAGGTTGACATTTAGCTTACTTATTTATTTTGATTAAATCAGATTTTCTGTATTTGTTAATATGGAAACTTTTATCCAAGTCAATAATTGTTTTTTATATAGTTATTATTTACCATTCATAAATCATGTGATTTTGAAATAACAGCAATAATAAATTATATAATAAAGGTTCTTCACTTTTTCTATTGCAATGGGGATGCTCATGAAGACTTCAAAGTCACCAACCCTGGCACTCCAATTGTTTCACCTCGTAACAAATACTAGTAACAGACCTTCTTTCCCCATCAACCACCACATATAAACAATCATTCAAACTAAAATTTAACGCACATTTGATCAACCCAAAAAAGAATAACAAATTATACCAATGCTATTGTCTTTTGTCTTTACAGCCAAAGGTTTCAATAAGTTGTGCAGATGCATTAGCTAAATAAGTCACATGATTATATACTAATCAAGAGTACAACTCTAGAGAATACACCTTTACCATACATTTTCTGAGCTATTGACAATAAAGGCAACAACAAAATCAGTACAAACAGATCTCTTAAGTCGAGCAATATATTGCACAACTGCACCTGTTATACCTACTCAATAGCCTATGCAATTATATTACTTATTGAACTAGCTTGTTCTTTTGCAGTCTCCACCAATGAATCCTACAAAACACAAGTGATATTATTCGATCTTCAAAGTTTAGTATATAGGTAAGTAATAACTAAATAAAGCTTTTATATCTAAATATAGCAACAAATTGGTTAAAAGAACAAAAGAATAATCTGCCCACAAACCTGCGAAAATATTCTATCAACAATCCTGTAGATAAGCGCATGGTTGCCATATCTGATAAGGTTATCTTTGTCGATTTAGAAATCATGATTTGTGTCCAACTCCCAAAACTTGTAGTATATAACGTTCTATAATAACAGGGGCTAAGTCTGCTGTGTATTAAACATGATGCTTCCAGTCTTCCAAGTTCTGAATGTTTTTGTAGGTTACTCACCCATGGGATACAATATGTCATTGACATCAATAACTTTTATACACCTCGACAGCAGAATGTGCACAAATGGCTTCCAAACTGCGAGATGACATCCACAAGACCTCCATAACCTCCAACTGCAGCAACCTGTTCAGATAAATTGATTTGGCAAATATAAGAGGCAAGTAAGGGCAAATTAGAAATATAAAACATTATCCATTCTATTGAACTAACAATAAAACAGACAATGATGCATTAGTTGAATGCAGAAAAGGGAGAAGAAATACGTGTGCACAGAGAGATTTCATATCGGGAGAATATCACGTGATAATTCTTTTCATGTTGTTCATAGTACTGATGACTTCTAATAAAAAGGACGTCAATCAGGACTCATGACTTCTATAACATTATCTATAAACAATGAGGATAGATAAGTACATAAAAAAGTGAAACATAATTACAGCCAGAATCTGTGTAAGTTCTTGTTTCCCCTAGCAGTGTTCCACACACACAAAGTTTAACTTCAGACATGGTCAAAAATCTTAATGGAAAAATTACATCAAGTCCATCATACAGCTATTAGAACATTTTTATGTTAGATAAATTGATACATTAACTCATAAAAGTAAATCACCTGCAGTGAAAATGAATCAGTGCATTAATGAGTTTTGGGTCCATTTATTAATGGGTACAACTCCATTGTGAAGTGCAAGCACATTTGGTTATAGCTCAGATCACAATTAGTGGGTAATGTTGGTGAACTACTTCTAATTAATAAACTAGACAAAGCGAGCAAGTTTAGAAAAACAAAAATTAATATGAAATTGAAAAGAGAAGAGTAACTAAAACATTTGTGGAAAGCAATTTCGAAGATAAAAAGAAACTAGCAATAAAAAAAATATGGAGAGAGGTAGATTCATAGTGTCATACTCCAGATGGATGAAGAGAGACGGAAAATGCTGAGGGAGAAGCACATTTTATTTGTGAAAGTATTGCCCCGTTTATGTCAAAATGACTAAGTAGAGTTCAGCACCCACTGCTAAAATCTATAACAGTAATACATTATTTGTTAGATTGGAAAATATGAAGAGCTAATTCAAAACCATAATACTTCCAAGGATACATGAATCTTGAAAAAGTGGCGTGAGATCAGTATATCATGACAAATATTAAAAATCAGCACAAGTTAATGCTCCTTACTGGTAGCAATCGGGAACCAAATCATCAGAACATAGTTGATATATGACCAACTTAAATTCATAGACAGAAAAGAAGCTGACAGTTTTAGTTGGTCAGAAACTAAAAAATTCCAGCTGGCTCAGTAACCACTTTATCCAATATTATTATTTATTTATGAGAAGATTTCCACAAAGGAGAAAGTAGAAGACAAAAGATCAACTTATGAAACCGCTACCTCCATGTCACTTATGATAGCGTAAAGCAACAAGTTTTGGTTTTTAAAATTTGCCTACTGCCTCTCTGTTCACTAAAAAAGTTTTCCTTTTAAAAGTGATACACAAGATTGCATAGGTTTCTACCATCTCGCGTTCCCTCCATATCTTATGAAAATGTACAAACATGTTAAATTCCAGTTCTATTTCTTCTCGCTTACTTGATTATCTTCAAAAATTACATCATGTATAAATGCACTGGTATAAATGCCTGAAACACATTCAGACGCATGAAGACTCCAAACTGATAATCTTAAACCATTGCCACAAGCCTGAGCAGGTGAGAGTTTAATAAGCAGGGGTCAAATTCTGAACCAAGCAAATACAACATGAAAACTATTCTTGACACCAGAAAAAGCTAGCACAGACATAGTATTTAAAGTGGGAAACTACATGACATATCAATTTAACACTTCCTTTCCATTAGCAACCACAACATTTTAGACGAACTCTTTGTCAATATATGCAAAAATTAGCGTCTTGTATTCACCTCAAAGGTCAAAGTATCTGTGTGCTAATTTACCCATATGCAAACAAAAATGAAAAATATTGCAAATTTTTGCTAGTTGAACTCTTACCAATCAGCTCTCACTTGCAACAAAGGCAATGCAACTATACATGAAATGAATCCTTTCAACTTCTTATCCTTTACTGAATTAATTACTTGAACACACTTTTCGCTTCTGCAATCTATGTAAAGACCATATAAACATGTCAGTTAGCACAATGAATGGTAACTAGTTACTCAGATATGATAAATTACAAAGAATTTAAGTGGATGCTGTCAAATCCAAGATACATGATAAGTTTGATGAAAAATGACTCTTTTCTTTTTCTTTTCTTTGATAGAAAACAGAACTTAATAAAATTTATCCAAGGTACAAAGGGTCAACAAGCTGTCCCTTTCAACAAGTTGAGTAGGTGAACATGCAGATAATGTGCCTAACACAATTGACAAACCAGCAGTAATAAAAATGTTGAGTTGGTAGCTGGGTATGACTTTAAGTCCAAGTTTTGGCACTGATGTGTAGGGATATTCAACAAGGTCACTATTCAACAAGTTTACTAAATTCATTTAGACTAGATTAATAACTAGTATCTAACTGGGTTAAGCTAACTTTCCCTCAAAATATATACATCAATGAAGGTCAGGAATACGCACTAATTATTCATCCACCCATTCTCAACTTCATGAGACGAGCAACATGTTGATTTCGAACAAGCCTATAGAATTTACAGATCCTTTTGCTCGGCTTCTAAAGTTGTCTTTTGTGGTTGAATCTCTTTCCTTTTAGTATACTTTCTCTTCTCCAATAAAAAAAATTACTACTAAACATTAAATTTCTCCCACATCTCGTTAGAATCAGTGGCAAGATGATAGATAGATAACATTTGTTCCAATAAGAATTCTCCTCATGGCCATGGGACAACAAAATGTGCTAAACTTTTTTGCTTTCTTTCCCTCATTTATAGTTTTTTTAAAGATTTCCTCTAGAAATTGATTTGAGCCCTACCCTTTTTCTTTCAGGTTTGTTTTTATAACAGTCTCACACTAACAAACTGAAAGAACCACTACATTAAAAGAAAAAGCACTTTATATCGTTGACATAATTCAGAATTATTTTTATTAAGTGTTGTTCACAAACTTATTGACAAGTAACCATCATTAACAAAGAGAAAGAAATGATTTGACCTGATTGGTAGGTTTTTGGGCAACTATACAATGCAAGTAGTCTGAATGTCCCTTAAAAACCTTTTTGATCTTACTGCTCTCCTGAAAAACTCTATTTAGAAAAATTGAAATCAATACAGCTAACAAAATATATTTGTGGATGACATTTGGTAATGATACTAAAAGGAAACTTAATGATATAATTAACATATTCACCTTGATCAAATACATACCACATCCCAGCAATACGCATAAGAATCGCTTGCAGTAGAAAAAATGGAACCCCCCTATTGTAGAACAAAAGGTGAAGTTAAAAACACTTTCAAAAATAAATAATCAACCAGTCATCTAATACTACAAATAAATAGAAGTAAACTTTAAGAAATAAACGCTTATCCTGGCATTAGGTATGGTTAGTTATACTTGGATACCTTTCTTGGCATGATTAAGCCCTTAGTCTCTGCATCTTCTATCATACTATACGTAATCCTGCAAGTAAATACGAATACCAAACAAATGAATTCCCAAAGAAACATTTGCAGGGTGATATTAAGATACAATTGACAAAAGATATAAAAAACAGGGTAAAATGGTTATGTACCTGTGTTTGACACAAGAAGTAGGTTCCATCATTTCAAGCTTTACACCAATTCGGGCTACACAACCATCCACGACTTTGTTGAGATATACCATTTGTGCATTACCTATCAAGAATACCATTTGCGCCAGTGAGGTGCGTCAGTGAGATTCCTAGAGAAGAATGAGAGTAAAAGTAGGGAATGGAGAGATTTTCAATTTTGGTAGGGAGAGAAGAGTCACCGTCACACACAAAAGCTGCGAGTAGAGAGCGAGGAGGGCATTGTTTGGGAGTCCAAAGAGGAGGTGGGGTTTGAAGTTGGGAGGTCGAAAATGGAGAAGTGGAGAGAGAGAGGAGAGAGAGGAAGGTTTTTGGACAGTGAACGCCAGTAGGTGCAAGTCCGCCAGTGAGGTGCGCCGGTGAGGAGTTCAGTGAGATTCCTAGAGAGAGAATGAGAGTAAAAGTTAGGAATGAAGAGATTTTCAATTTTGGTAGGGAGGGAGAGTCACCGTCACACACAAAAACTGGTTGGACAGGAGTATGTTTGTCCAAAAAAGGATAACCTTCCTAGATTAAAAAAAAAAAAGGATACGTTTGTAATGATCATAAAAAATGGGTTAGTTTTCAACTAAACCTTTTTTTTTAAAAAAAAAAAAAAAAATTTACTAAACTTCCATTCATAAGAAAGGAATAATACATTGAGGCTCAATAACAAGTCAAAGTTCAACCCTCATTGGAGGAAAAGGTAAGGAAAGAAAGAGTGTGTGCCACATTGTTATAACTTTGTGGAACAGAGCGACAGCTTTGGACTCTTGCTATTTTACACAGTGCCTTTTCATCGTCTAATATGAGAAATAGGACTCCATGAAGGATTGTCCTGTATAATATAAAATACCATATTGACAGCATCCAACTTAAGCAAGAAACCTGGAAATTAAGCCTTTGTGCCAAAGAAGACCTTCTCGGACAGCCAATAACTCTCTAAGCTCTGCATTAAAGCTGCCTAACAGTGGTTGAGCAAGTGCAGCAATAACTTTGCATGACAGTCACAAATTGCAGCTCCTACACCTATACAAGATGAACATTGTTTTGCAGCAACATCAGTGTTTAATTTAAGGTTCAACATAGGAGGAGGAGACCAAGAGGTGAGCCCGTGACTTCTTGAAGAAGAGGTGCACAATGTTTGCAATAGCTGATAATTCTGAAATTCAAACAACCCCAGACCCCAGTTAATCAATTCCGAACTGCCACAAATTTTTTGATCGTGAATGGCACTATCACGAGTGAACCAAATGCACCATAACAGCATGTAAAAAGACTCTCATTCAACCTTAGAAAAACTGACTTGGAGGCAACAGAAGATGTCTAAGCAAGAGAAGCCATTATACCTCTGAAGTTGTTCTTGAAAATAGTTTTACACCAGACTTGCTTCGCCAAACTACACCAAAAAAGCGCATGAGGAGTAGTTTCAGGGTAATTCCCACTTCGTTTACAAAGGTCTGAATGAAAAATGTTTTGTGCACGAAGGCTGGAAAGGGAAGGTAACGCATTAAGGCTAAAAAGCTATACAAAGATTCTCACCTTTAGAGGGAAATTCATAGACCATAATATTTTCCACCAACTGCCAAGAGGCCCTAAGGAATTCCTGCACTCTTATATTTCTCAAAAAAAGCCATCATGTACCCACTTCAACCGTATAAGACGCTCTCTTGTCATAATGCCAAATCAACTTATCACTCCTGTTTGTAATACTGAGCGGAATTGCCATAATTGCTTCCCTATCAACGTCAAGAAAAGTTCCCTCAAGAGATGCTTGATTCTAAGACGGATGACCTAGTGTCATATAAGCTACAACCTTGATACTTTCATCCAAATTAGTAGTAACTGATTTGAAAATACTCTCTCCAGGACGCCATGGATCCTTGAACGCTCGATACTTTCTCCATTCCCCACTGTAACGCCTCGAAATTTATGTTCGTATAATTTGTTTTCGTTGATTAACTAATTTAATTCGATAAGTGGGATTAATTCGAAATCGAGTGAATTAGTGCGATATATATATTTCGTTCATTATTTAATAAATTTATTAAATTCCGGAGATATTTTCCTTAGTAATGGATTTAATTAGAGATTTAATGGGAGAGATTGAATAATGGAAAAATATTTGGACAATCAAGTGAGTATAAGTTAGAATTACGAAAATTTCCATTTTACTGCCTATAGTTTCATTTTTATCCAAAATCCTACCTAACGTTAATAAAAACACTCAAAATACCCCCTGAAGGCATGTAAAAGGACGATAATACCCTTGACAGTTATAGATTCCGTTAAGTTGACTTTGTTGACCGTTTGACTTTAAAGGTAAAAAGGGAAATGTGATAAAAAATTAATTAAAATTAAGGGATAATCCCAAAAAACCTCCTCTAGTTTGAAAAAATGTCTATTTTACCACATATGATTTCTTTTTTATCCAAAATTCCCCTTAATATTAAGAAAAATACTCAAAATACCCATTAAAAGCATATAAAAGGACGATAATACCCCTAACGGTTATAGATTCTATCAGCTTGACCTGGTTGACCGATTGACTCTAAGGGTAAAATGGGAAATGTAATAAAAAATTAGTTAAAATATAAAAAATCAAAGTAAATAAAATAATATACTAATATTAAATATAAAAAATATTATACTAAATTTAATAAAATAAATAAATAAAATAACATTATAATTAAAAAACAAAATTAAAAAACCAAAACCCTATTCTAGTCGCCATTCATCATCATCATTCCCATCTCTTCATCTTCATCTTCTTCTTCCATTCATCTCGTCTCCACCGCCACCGATCTCTACCATCGATGACCGCGGCACACCCATCTCCACCATCGATGCTTTTAAAACCAGGTTTGGATCCACTAATCTCCTCTGTCGATTTTGACGTACTACCCATCCCACTTTATCACTCTCTCTCTCTCTCTCCTCATTATGCTCTCTCTCATCTTCCTTCACATTTCCCTTCAACCTTAGCCTCTTTTCTGCTCAGAGCTTTAACTCCACCGCATCGAGTGATATGTGGTTTGGGTTTGATTGGGGTTGATAGTGGTGGTGGTAGGTTTGATTAGGTTTGACGGCAGCCATAGTGGTGGTGATGTTGGGGTTTGTGTTTGATAGGGTTTATTGTTGTGAATCGGTGGTGGTAGTGGAGTCGGGGTTTGTCGACTGGATTTCTAAGTTTGATTGGGTTTGTTGTAGTGAATAAATGGTAATGGTGTTGGGGTTCGACGACTAAGTTTCTGGGTTTGGTTAAATTTCTGAGTTTGTTGTTGTGATTGAGTTTCTGAGATTGATGATGATAACTGGGATATTGGGTTTGTGAATCTTGAGATTGGAGGTTGACTGTGGTGGTGATAGGTTTGATTGAGTTTAACGACGGCGGTGGTAGTGGTGATGTTAGGGTTTGGGTTGAGTAGGTTTGTTGCTGTGAATCAGTGGTGTGGTGTTAGGGTTTGATGGCTTGATATGGGTTTGATTGAGTTTCTGGGTTTGTTGTTGTAATTGAGTTTATAGGATTGATGATAATAACTGAGATATTAGGTTTGTGAATCTGGGTTTCTAGTAGCGGGAAACCCAGAAAATTTATCAATGACAAAGTTAACTTCTTGAGATGATGATGATGGATAACTAGGACATTGGACATTGGACATTGGGTTGTTGTTTTTTTTTTTTTTTTTGTTAATTTTCCTATTTTTGGTTTAATTTTTCTTTAACTTTAGTTTTCAATGTTTCAATTTTTTTAATATTATTTTGATTTAATACTGTTTATTTTAAATTTTAAATTTTATATTATATTATTTAAATCAAGGGTAAATCGGATATTTTATTTTTTTTAAAAAAATTTCATTAAAATTTTGATGGTAGAGGGGATTTTGGACAAAAAAATGAAACCTTGTGAGAAAATTGACATTTTTTCAAACTAAAGCAAGTTTTTTGGGATTATTATTTTTAATATTATTTTGATTTAATACTGTTTATTTTAAATTTTAAATTTTAAATTATATTATTTAAATCAAAGGTAAATCGAACATTTTAATTTTTTTTAACATTTTCATTAAAAAATTGACAGTAAGAGGGATTTTGGACAAAAATGAAACCTTAGTGGGAAAATAGATATTTTTTCAAACTAGAGTAGGTTTTTTGGGATTATCTATTTAAAATATTGAGAAAAAGTATTTTAATATGTCGATAGTTTACCCTAGTCCCAGTTGAATACCTAGCCAGATGCTCTATGCATGCACGGTAGATGTGAAAGAGTCACTAACTGAGAGTGGAATCGAACGACTCCTCTGAGAGAGAGAGTCAGTTAAGTCACCATCTACAAGTATAGAGTAGTGTAATTCAGACCGATTGCATAGGGGTAATGCGTGTCCAGAGTTCACGCATCGACGACTACACAGGATAAATTCCTTAATTCTTAGTGGCTAGCGAGGGATTTATGCTGCCACAATAAGAGTATTTTCCCTGGGTTACCATTCAGGTGAAAAATGAGAAAGTTTCAGAAAAATATTTAAAACGAGCTTGGAAAACAGTTTTCGAATGAGTTTCGATAAAGTATTTTAGAAAAGTATAAAACTGTTTTTCCTTAGTTTTATTAAATTGTTATTTTCACTGAGTTTTACTCACAGTTTGTTTTTAATGTATTTCTTAAAAATTATTCTTCAGGTACAAGAGCGAGTCATTCAGCAGACGAAGCTTAGACAGACGTGCAGATTGACTGACGAATGATTGATCACATTGTATAGCTCAAATTTTTTTATGTGCATCTTTTGTATCAAAGCATGATGTAAAATTGTAAATGTGAATACAGGTTGTTGGATGCATGTTTTATAAAAATGTTTTGATAAGAAAGTTTTAGTCTTCAATCAATTTTCATGATTGGGGTTTTCCACATTGGAATTGATTTTAGAGATGAGGGCCGGAGGCTCCTGGTAGTTGAGAGTGTATACTATAGAAGTGTTTTAAATTGTATTTGAAATTGTAGGGTAACATAGTTCAATAAACAGTCGGCATGCTACCAGATTTTCATCAGAAAAAGGAAAAATTTTTATTCTTACCACCTAGTAAACGAAATAGAAAAGAAAACAAGTTTTAACTAAGTCTTGATGCTCCGACGGGATTTCTTTGGGCTAAAGTTTGGGTTCGTTGGAGTTCTATCGAGGTGCTATGAGGTCCTTCTCGGGTTCAGATGAGGGATTTGGGAAGGGTCCCGTTAATTCACCTTTTTATTGTGGGGTCCCTTCTCTCTGGGCTGCCCCACTCATAAGGTACTGTCTCAGGACCAGAGGGTTTTGCTTCACCTCCCCCACCCGCACTTGAACCCATGACCTAGCCCCTTAGTCAAATGGATTATTCTTGCAAGGTGAGTACCAATTGAGCTAGTGGTACTCACCTTGCAAGAAGAATCCATTTGACTAAGGGGCTAGATCATGGATTCAAGTGCGGGTGGGGGAGGTGAAGCAAAACCCTTTGGCCAGGGGACAATACCTTATGAGTGGAGCAGCCCAGAGAGAAGGGACCCCACATTAAAAATTCAAACTCAATTGATTTGAGTCGAATTTCCAATACTCACATAAAATTTCTCAAGTAATCATAAAGAATTTCCAATACTCACGTAAAAGTCTATATGCAAGTTTTGAAAAACCAAAATTATTGTGACATAATTAAAACATATTCTTACTTCAATGAAATTTGAAACCAAATCTATTTTTTATGCATAGAAAACAACCTTATTGATTAACAAAAATGTTACAAACAAATCAATAAAATGATTAAGTTTGTTAATACTGGTTTAAATATTAGATACATCATTATCAAGCAACAACCACCCCGTTGTCCCCATTATTTTTAATAAAACTAACACAATTTGTTTAATAAACCAAATTAAAACTCAATCACATCACCTTATTGAAACCATTTCAACAAACTAGCTAAAAGAAATTGATTTTCTTTTAAACTTATTGAACCAAAACCAATCAAATTTGTTGCAAAACAAAACTGCAACACACATTTCCTCTCTTATTCAACAAAATAATTTCACAAAGAAATTGTTTTCCAAAAAAATATTCCAAACAATTGTTCAAACAAAAAAAAAAACTATTTTGAAAACAAACACAAAAAGAGTGAAGAATTAGAAATTCAAAAATTTTAAAAAACAATTAAAAATTGAATTAATCATTCCCAACTGATGCAATACATGTTCTTCAAAACAAATGAGCAAAAGAAGGTTTGTCTTAAGATTGTTAAAAAATTTGATAATAAGATGAACGAATAATCATATAATATCAAAATTTTAGAGACTTTTCAGATTACAAAGAATTTGTAGTAGGAAAAATAAAATAAAGAATGTTTATGTTGAGACCCGTAATAACTACGATGTCCTTAAGATAAATTCGCTGCTCACTCTCTATGTTGTTCAGCGTTTATCTCCCAGAATATAACAATATCAACCAGATATCGTCTGGCGAATTGAACAATATCTAAATTTCTATCACTCTAGAATCCTACGACTAGAAATAGTGTTTGAAAGAAAATAAACTGGAAAACAAAATGGATTTTCAGTTGTTTCTGAATAGCTAGAAATGATGCTAATTCATAGTCTTCATGTGAGCAGTTACAAAACTGATTTTAAATTAACCATTAAATCAATTAACGACTATGCTTTGAAAATTCAAATTTTCATTTAACACCAACGGTTATAATATGAATATTAAATTTCGTAATTCATGACAATTAAAATTACAATTCAATTCTACAATTAATACTTGTAGTTACAATTTAAAAAATTAAATCTGCTATTTAATTTTTATAGTTACATGTTTCCAAATTCAATTGAATTCATGGTACTTAATCCAATAGTTATATTATGAAAATTAAATATTCAATTCAATTTTCACTCATCTAAGCACCGTTTTTTCTATGAATCCATCTTGATTCATCTCAATCAAAATCTCTAACCCAACAAAAATGAGTTGTAACAACTCTACCCCGACTTCCCCGTCTGTACGAGGATCGAGGCGAGGGATGTTACTCTTTTTCGTTTTCAAATTCCTTTCTTAAAATTTCTTTTTAATAAAAAAGTTGATTTTATTTTTATCGAAAATCCAGCAAAGTTTCATCTGTTTTTCTGAAAACCCAAATTTTTAAAACCTGCACGGAAAATACACTTCTAAACCAATCCATATCTCAACTTCCGTTTCGGATCTCCCGTCCGATTTTAACTCACTTCGACACATAAACATATAATTATCATTTCCTTCAAATATCAAACTTCACGAAAATAATACGACACACGACACATTCGACAATTAATATACATCATTTACAACATTTGATAAACCTTAGTACAAGTTTATTTCTTACAAAATTTACAACTGTAGAGAAACGCACACAACATGATGGTACCCATATAAATTTACACACATATGATACAAAAATGTTCATTACCAAAAAGACGACGTCGGATGTGATTCGTGAAAGACTGCAAGTACTTTATCTACGTCTTTAACTTCAAGCTCGACTCAACTACCCGCACGTGGTAAATCCAACGCGCTAAGTATTTCTACTTAGAGGTGTACAAATAAAATAATAAAACCAAACTCATTGTCGAAAATATAATGAGAAAGTCAAACAACATACACAAACAAATTACGTTTCGAAAACATATGCGTCAAACATTATTCAATTTAAGCTTTAATCACGTAAACTTTTCAGAAATCTCTTTATTGAGCATTTTTATAAATTTACCCTTATGAAATCAATTATTACACATTTTTACGAAATTGCTCTTATTATAATTTCGTAAAGCCCTTTGTAAAAACTAATACGATACCATGGATCGACAAGGAGTTTCTTGGCATCGACCACTTGGTGGCTACCCACCAGAAATAAACTACGATTTCGACGTCGGCTACTCGGTGACTATCTGTCAAGTCGCAAAGCACAATTTGTTTCCGTTTCGGGATCGGATACTCGGTACCTCTCAAGGTCCGTCATTCAACATCGATAAGCAATCATAATGGCGCAATAATACTAATAATCATCTTATTGACTAGCCAACTACCAATCCCTAACTACTGGTAACTAGTTTTACACAGGCCCTTTAAAATTTTCAAAATTACGAAATTTTCTATTTAAAACTAAACTTTTGATTGTATTTTTAAATCGATTTTTTGAATTTCTTCAGGGCATCACTTATGATAGTTTCAAATGACCATTTTGCCCTTAGTTTCGGTATCACATATTAACAAAATATTTGTCACTTTTCTCATCTTTAATTTGGCCCCAAAAGAGGCAATTTCAAATTTTTTATTTCAAATTTCTAATCTATTACATGTATCACCAAAACCTCATATAATTAACACGAAAATTGGTGCTAAAAGACAAAAATACCCCTAGTTTAGCCCAAGGATACCATTCGACCAAGGGGTGTTAAATTTTAAAATTTTTGTTCAACTTCATATTTCATCAAACCAACCTCTCAAACATCATTGAAATAATACGTAAATAAGCTTGAAATAACCAAAATACCCCTAGATTTCTATTTACTTCAATTTCGGCCGAAAGGAGTTGAAAATTCAATTTTTTGTTCCAAATTGTTTTTCTTCTCAAAACTCATTCCAAAAACACTCAAATAACATATAAACATCATTCATATCTAATTTTCATATCAAAGAAGTAAAATCAACAAATTACATGAAAAAGCCTCATTGTTATGCTTACTAAATTAATCAAATTTATAAAGTTTGTGTACACCAACCTTTTTTGGGCTTGCTAAGAGCTTTTCCACACCCTCAAATGAAGTCAAAGCTTCTCTTTAATCTTGCTTGGATCACCTTTCTCCAATTGACCATCTAGGGTTTCAAAGGAAACTATTTTCATCAACAAACACACACACACTCAATCAAAAGCGAAAATAATCCTATCTACATGCTCATGAACCTATCTAGCTTCTATCTAACCCAAACCCACCATAAAATAAAATAAAAAAACCATGACACATACCTCTGATTGCACCCCTCTTTAGCAAAAATCATTTGGAAATCTTGGTGGGTTTTTATGGATTTTGGTACTTGGATGGATAAGTGATTAATAGAGCAAGAAAATTTGATGATTTAGAGAGCAAAAGAAGAAGAAAATCGAGAGAAGAAGGAAGAAGAAGTGATCGGCAGAAGGATGTGATTATGATCTATAGAAGACAAATATGCAGATCATAGTCACATCCTTCTATTTTATTTTTATATGCAATGCATGAACACACAAATGCAGCAAATCCTTTTTTTTTTTTTTTCCAAAAACTGCAAAAGCTAAGAATGCCCAACCATGGCTCTGATACCACTAAAATGGGTTGTAACACCCCTACCTCAACTTCCCCATTGGTACAAGGATCGAGGCGAGGGATATTATCCTTTTTCGTTTTCAAATTCCTTTCTTAAAATTTCTTTTTAATAAAAACATTGATTTTCTTTTTATCAAAAATCGGGTAGAGTTTTCTTTATTTTTCTGAAAACCCAAATCTTTAAAACCTGCACGGAAAATAGACTTCTAAACCAATCTATATCTCAACTTTCGTTTCAGACATTCCGTCCGATTTCAACTCATTTCGACACATGAACATAAATAATTATCATTTCCTTCAAATATCAAACTTCATGAAAACTATACGACACACGACACATTCGACAATTAATATACTCATTTACAACACTTGATAAACCTTAGTACAAATTTATTCATTTCAAAATTTACAACTTTAGAGAAATGCACACATGATGGTGCCCATACAAATTTATACACATATGATTCAAAAATGTTCATTACCAAAAAGATGATGTCGGATGTGATTCATGAAAGATTGTAGGTACTTTATCTCATCTTTAACTTCAAGCCCGACTCAACTACTTGCGCGTGGTAAATCCAACGCGTTAAGTATTTCTACTTAGAGAGTGTACACATAAAATAATAAAACCAAACTCATTTTCGAAAACATAATGAGAAAGTCAAACAACATACACGAACAAATAACATTTCAAAAACATATGCGTCGAACATTATTCAATTTAAACTTTGATCATGTAAACTTTCCAGAAATCTCTTTATCGAACATTTTTACAAATTTACCCTTATGAAATCAATTATTATACATTTTTACAAAGTTGCCCTTATTATAATTTTGTAGAACCCTTTGTAAAAACTAACACGATACCATGAATCGACAACGGGTTTCCTGACATCGACCACTAGTTTAGCCTAGGGATACCATTCGGGCAGGGGGTGTTAAATTTTTAAATTTTTGTTCCACTTCATATTTCATCAAACCAACCTCTCAAACATCATTGGAATAATACATAAATAAGTTTGAAATGACCAAAATACCCTTAGGTTTCTCTTTGCTTCAATTTCGACCTAAAGGGGTTGAAAATTCAAATTTTTGTTCCAAATTGTTTTTCATCTCAAAACTCATTCCAAAAACACTCAAATAACATATAAACATCATTCATATCTAATTTTCTTATTAAAGAAGCAAAATTAACAAATTAAACGGAAAAACCTCATTGTTATGCTTACTAAATAATCAAATTTATAAAGTTTATGTACACCAACCTTTTTTTGGGCTTGCTAAGAGCTTTTCCACACCCTTAAATGAAGCTCAAAGCATCTCTTTAACCTTACTTGGATCACCTTTCTCCAATTGACCATCTAGGGTTTCAAAGGAAACTATTTTCATCAACAAACACACACACACACTCAATCAAAAGCGAAAATAATCCTATCTACATGCTCATGAACCTATCTAGCGCCTATCTAACCCAAACCCACCATCAAAAAAAAAAAAAAAACCCATGATACATACCTCGGATTGCACCCCTTTCTAGCAAAAATCACTTGAAAATCTTGATAGGTTTTTATGGATTTTGGCACTTGGATGGATAGGTGATAAGTAGAGCAAGAAAACTTGATGATTTGGAGAGCAAAAGAAAATAAAATTGAGAGAAGAAGGAAGAAGAAGTGATCGGTAGAAGGAGAGGAAGAAATGAAATGAAAATCTCAATTTTTGGTCACTATATATACTAATCAACTTCTTGAAATTACATCTTTGCTCCAACTTTTCTTTATTTGTATTTTGACCCCACATAACACATGTCAACTCTCCATTGATCACTCTTGACAACTCATACTTCCATTAACTTCTTCAAACTTATCCATAATTTTATCCTAATCCAAAAATAAAATAATTTATTTTAATTTCCATTTAAAATTTTAGAAAATTTCTCATTGGTTCTAACTTTAATCCCATGCGATCCATTCCAATTGCACTCACTTGATTGTCCAATAACATTTTTCTAGAGCTCAATCTCTCCCATTAATTCCCTAATTAAATCCGTTACTAAGAAAAAAATCTCCAAAAATTAACAAAATTCTTAAATAAATAACGAAATATATACTACTGCATTAATTTGCTCGATTTCAAATTTAACCCCACTTACTTTATTTAATTACTAAATAAATAAACACTAATTGTACAGAAATAAACATCGGGGCGTTACATGAGTCCTTAAAATGGGTATTTATCCTACTTTCCTAACATCTTCTTCGTTGGAATGAGAGCCATGTTTATTGCATTGAAGGATTGAATTAAGTATTTTCCATTAACACTTGTAAACATGTTCTGATAACATCCTCACCCATAACCCCCTAGAATTTGTGAAACCTATCAAGGCCTGGAGCCTTTGTAGACCTTATATCAAATACAGTTATGTGCACTTCCTTTAGTGTGAAAGGTCTTGTAAGAATGTTTATACTGGACTCTTTTAACTTTTGACTAAAGGTTACAAGGTTTACTTTTATATTATCATCAGAAGGATTCTTTGATTCAAATAAGGAGGAAAAATAATTACAAATAAATGTTGCTATTCCATCTTCAGGAATTGCTTCATTACCCTACTCATCAACTACCTTTTTAATCTCATTTTTCTTCCGTCTCATTGATGCTTTGAGGCAAAAAAATTTCAAGTTTTTGTCCTCCACTTGCAACATTTTTGTTTTAGAGTGCAGTCTCTAATACAATTCTTCATTTATCAATAACTTTTCTATTTCTATTTCCTTCTTTTTTATCTCTTCAAATACTTAAGGATATAGTAGGAAGAGAGAATTCAGCTCTTGCTTTTTGCTATTACTAACCTACTAGATGGAACCAAAGTTCAATCTACTCCACCTCATTAGTCTTGTTGCACAACAACAAAGTTTTCATGTAAAAGAAGTAACTAGGCATTTATTTAAGTTACCTTTTCAGACCTCATGAACCACAGAAATACATTCTTTTTATGTGGCCTAAAATGGTTCGAATTTAAAAGATTTGCTGCATTAAATAGAGTTAGGATGGCATAAATAAATCATTCCAACATCCCTCTTTGACTTTCTCTGTCTTTGGTGAAGGAGAAACGACAAAGTAGCGGTATTAATCCCTAAAGGTAGTAGGTCTCACAGCGGTGTGGGTAGCTGAGCGTTACGACGTCTTTTCTTCTTTTTTTTTCCTATGGTAGAGGAGTGGCTCATCCATTTGTGTAAATCTCTCAACTTATTAGTAGAAGAAGAAAAGGAATGTCTCATTTTAGGTGCTATACATGCTGAAAGGGGTAGAAGAGGTAAGCCATTGCTTGGTAAGTAAAGTTCTTACTACGAGGAGAGTTAGTAAGGATGCCTTTAAATCTACAATGGAACAACTCTGGAAACAAATAAGGTGGGTAGACATTGAATCCCTAGGAAACAACACCTTCATTTTTTACTTTAATAGAATAGAAGTGAAGAATGAAGTTTGGAATCGAGGGCCTTGGCACTTCGACAATAGCCTTGTAGCCTTTGAAATACCTCAAGGAGTTGGGGAAGTCTTAAAACTAGGATTTGACCAGATGGAGATCTGGGTTCAAATTCATAACCCTTTCCTAGTATGTATGAACTAAAAGGCAGTGTAGGCTATAGCAAATCAAATCGGAAGGGTGTCGACTCCTATAAAGGGTAGGGAATGTAGAGGGAAATATTTGAGGGTTAAAGTCAAGATTGATTTAAAGAAGTCGTTGCTTAGGGTTCTTAAGTTAAAGGTGGATAGAATGGGTAATGCGTGTGTAATAGGCTTTCTATATGAAAGATTACCTTAATTCTACTATACTTATGGCATTGTGGGGCATAGTAGTCACGATTGTGGGGATGAAGAAGCTAAGGAAGCAATCCATAAGGGAGAGCCCTATCAATATGGCCCCTTGTTAAGGGCGAATTAAAATGAGGGGGGTAAACGAAAGATAGAACGTAATAGGGAGGATGAGACCCAGATAAGAAGAAGGTTAGGGTTCCTAAGTGTGCAAAACCAAGGGAGGCAGAAACTGGAAGAAGGAAATAGTGAGGAGTTAGTAAGGGTAACAGAAAGGGACTCAAGAATTGACACTTTAAAGGCTAGAAATAAGGACCCGAATGTCTTAAATCTCAAAGAGGCTGAGGGTTTTATTATCGTTAGAAGTGTGACGGTGGTCCCAACCTCAAAGAAAGGTGATGTTTACAATGATGGGCAAGTGGGTGAGCAGATGAAGGTAGTAAAGGAAGGGGTATTTTCGTCAGTGGATATAGTAGAAGGGGATAAGAGCCCACAAAGAGAAATTGACTACTCTATCTCCATAAATGTTAACCAGATGAATATAGAAAGTACTACCCAAGAGGGCAATATTGGTAACATAGAGATTGAGGAGAACATGGTGAGTCCCAGCAAAAAGAATACAAGGAAATGGAAAAGGGCTTCTAGAGAATGAAAGCTTCTAGGAAGAATTACAAGTCCAACCCAAAAAGTGTTATCAGCCCAGATGTGCCTAGAAAAAGGCAGTAGAGGGTCCAGCCTTTCTCCAAAACAAAAGATCTCCCCTAAAGGATTTGCGAGTAAGGGGATGGTCTCGATAAGGTAAGCAGAGAAGGGGATGGCCAGAGAAAAGAAAATGTGTTCTGGGATAAAGAGGAAGAAACTGGTTTTTATTGAAGATGATGAAACTAACTAACAAGCCCCAACTTTTATACTCAAGGCGACCTGTCCGGCAACCCTACTATGACCTTCCAGTCGAAACTTGCTTGGGTTGAAAGGTCTTCGTAAAGATAAGTCTTTCGAAAACATTTTTTTTTTTAAATTATTCATTTAGCGAAAATAGGTGGGAACCTTTTCATTTTAAGAATAAACTTTTACAAAACATAATTTATAAAAATTTTTATAGCACAACAGCTGTTTTTCTAAAAATTTCACCTTGTAAAAGTTAATGAAAAACCTGTACACTTCAATGTCAATATAAATCTTAACTACTGGGCATCAGGCTCTCATTTCAAAATCTCAACAACCATAATCATGCTTTTATTTAAGAGATAACTTGAAATTATAAACAACTCATGCATAAACAGATTTTTCGAAAGATATATATGCAAATTTATACAAAATTTGTTTTACAAGTTGTCAAGATCATAAATATCATACATGCATTTATAAAGTTTCACAGCAACACTACACTTGACGACGTCAAGGTACTCTAGGGTTGGAGTCCCTACTATTATAGTATCTGCACCTGTACCTAACCCTAGGAGGTTTTATTTTTAAAACATAGAACTAGGTGAGCTACATAAGCTTAATGAGTGTCGTATATATATATTTCTATTCAATCAACTTTCAAATTATCCTCCCTAAAAACTTTAAACACAATTCATAAATATAATCAGGCTGTAATAATTAAATATATTTCATAAGAACCATATAAAATTTAAAAGCATGAATAATATTTATATTAATATAATTCATGCATCGAAAATCTGTAATTTATTAATGGATTAAAAAGCAATTTTTTTGGGAAAATTATTCTGAAATGCTTTTCAAATATAGAATGATGCATAAAATATTATTTTGCATGATTTCATTTTTCTACCATAAATTATAAACAGTGGTGGTATTTCAATTTTCGAAAAGCTTTTAATTAAACAAACCAATCATTAATTATTCATTCCACATGGTATACTAGTATATGGAGGAGCGGAATTTATCCTCGCGTAAGCCTTCTATTAGGTATCTACTAGCGGAATTTAGCCTCGCTAGAAGTGGCATTTATCCTCGCTCAAGACATCTATCCAGTAATTACGTAGTGAAATTTAACCTTGCTATGGAGTGACATTTATCCTCGCTCAGACGGAAGCTAGCTAATAATATACCCTGTACGTGGATTGAACGACACATGGAACTAAACCAATGGACACATTCCTTCTTGCTGTTAGTGACAGATACTTTTGACACACACATTGCCAATGCACGCTTAGGATACTCAACCTCAACTGGTAATATGGGGATACCTTTTAAGGCATACCATAAGCTCACAAATCATTTTCATTGATTTTGCTTTTCATCATTTCATTCACATTTTATGCAAAATATTCAATAATTTACGCAAAATGGTTCTCTTATGGCAATTCATCAATTATAAAAATAAACTTTCATTCCAGCATGAATTTAAATTCATCATATAAAATCAATATGAACAGAAATATAAACATTTCGAAACATTTTTCTTAAGACACTCACCTTATTTTCTAGTTCGCAAAAAGCTTAAATTCAACAGAGAGATTTTCTCGCCTCCGCGTAACCTACACATTTTCGAATTCTATTTTTAAGTTACGTCATAATTAACGTTATTCGTTCGAATAATTTCGCAATTACGTACTAATATATCAACAATTCGAAACACCCTTTTTAAAATCATATCAACGCTAATTCTTCGTGTTTATTATCTATTGTCATTCTAATTATTTAAATGCATAAAGGACATCGTATGAAGCCTAAATTCATACTAATGGATCAAGCGACATTTTCGAATGAATCACTCCTTATGATGGTCGAACCTAGCATACTCTCTTATATTCATTTTTTTAAAAAAAATTTCTCATCAATTTTACATTCAAATGTCTTCTAAAATCATCTCAAGTATTCAAAAACAATTTCTATCACAATACACATACCATGACCAAATCTAGACCTTTAAGAATATCATATTTTTGTTTCCCATTTCAATATCAAAACTCAATATTCTAACATGTCCAAATACATGAAAAACCAATCAAATAAAATGAACTCATTTTGGGCCTTTTCTAGACTATTTGGCCGAACTATACACAAGTCCATACGTCAATTTTTTTCCTTCACATTTACACTTACACAAACAACCAAATCGCATTATATTCCATAACAAACAACATTTCAACCACAACCCTCTATCTTGGCCGAGACCTATTCAACACAAAACACAAATTTTTTTCATCAAAGATTGCATCAATACCACATGCAAGCCATCATTAATCACTTTAAGACTTTAAACATTCAAGCCCAAACATAATTTCACCGCCATCTATCCATCTCGACAAATAAATTCATAAAAACTAAACTTACCTCTTGGAATCAATTTAGGATGGATCCTTGATTTGCATGCAAGCTTGATGGACTTGTAAATCACTTGGAAATGCTCTAACAAAATCAAGGAAAGCTTGTTGTCCCCTTGATAAATACTCGGTAGAACACAACTCACTCTCAAAATCGTGAGCTCCTTTTTCCTCTTTTGTGATTGAGCTATACTCTTCTTTGTTGTTCCTCTCCTTTTGCATGGGCTGAAATCTTTCAAAAATGCACTCAAATCACTCAAAACAATTGTTGCACTTCAAGTCTCTCTCTCGATAAACAAAATAGCTCTCAACTCTCTTGTTTTTTCTCAGTTCAGCACACCCCTTTAGAGACTGAATGTGATTTGCTTCTTGTTTGTTGCCTTTTTATTGTTTAATTCAACTATATATATATATATATATATACACCATAAGATCATACCACTTGTCACTTCTTTCTCTCCATCTATCACACATTTGTCATCTTTCTTGAAGTCTTGCACACCACTTGGCAATCATGCATTCCCATTTCACCTTTTCATGCATCCATTCGCCACATGTTATAACATGCAATCTCCCACTCCCACTCCGATTCCGTATTCGAATTCGTCTCAGGTCCACCTGAAAATTTTATTATAATCCATTCTCACATTCGAAACTTTATCAGTATTCGATTATTTATCCGAGTCTGATAATTTTAAATTATTTTATGATTTCGAAATTAAAAACCATTCCCAGACCCATCCAGAAATTCTACAAAAATCCAATTACACATCCGGATGTGAATACTTTAATAATTCTATTATTCCATAAATAAGGGCAAAATTTTAATAGATTACCTATACGTCGGAAGAGCATGTTACAAATTCTCTACCCTTATAAAATTTCATCCCTAAAATTTGCAAGATCTATCTATTCGAAAAGGTGGGGATATCGGTGACGAATTTGGTCCTCATGCTTCCATGTAGCCTTTTCCATGTTATGATTCCTCCACATAATCTTCAGTAAGGAAATGACTTTACAGCGCAGAACCTACTCCCTACGATCTAAAATCTGAGCTGGTTCTTCTTCATAAGTTAAATTCTCTCTTAGTTCCACAAGTTGATCTTTAAGTACATGGGAGGGATCGAGAATGTACTTCCAAAGCATCAAGACATGGAACACATTGTGAATTTTGGAGAGTTCTTCTGGTAACTCAAGTCGATACGCCACTTCACCTACTCTGCCAATCACTTTATAGGGACCAATGTATCGTGGACTTAACTTGTAAAACCTCAAATTTTACTCAAGGATGAAATTGAAAATATTATAAAAATTTGTGTAAAAGTGTAAGGGTTAAAAAGTTAGATTTTTAAAGTTTAAGATTAAAATTGTAAATTTTAAATAGTTAAGGGGGCCAAATTGTAATTTGGCCGGATTACACAGTCTTCTTCAACCTTCAGCCGATCACTTTCTCTCTCTCTCTCTCCTCATTTTCTCTCCAGCCGCTCCATTCCCGCGAGCTCGACTTTGAGTCGTCGTTCTGACCTCATCCGACCTCCGTTTTAGTCAAATTTGGTACCGTTGGAAAGCTCGTGCGACGTAGATTCTATAGGTACCAATTTTGTCAAGTTTTATCCTCGTTTGGGTGTTCGTTTCAACAGAGGAAGGTCTGCCATTAACCAACTTTTATTTTTCTAGATCCCGACGAAACTAGGCGATTTTGACTCCGACCAACCCCATTTTCGTGACAAGCATGTTGAGGGCAACAAAACTCGCCTAGCTGCACATCACGCCACCGAGGTCGTCGGAATCCGTCGTCGAAAAGTCACCGCTGATCGTCACGTACGGCGAAGGTGAGTTTTCCGACCTCCCGAACTCGAAATTTAGTTCCGGATGCGTTTACGGATTCGTTTTTAAGTGTAAAATCCATTTTTAGGGATATTTTACCTATCGGGCAGCCGTGTTAAAAATTATTTATATTGCGTTACTTTGTAGATTCGATCCGGAACGGCGATAATTACTTTAGGAATCGAGGTTTTTGGAGTGATTAATAGCTTATATTGAGGTAGGAATTCTATCCTAATCTTTTAGTAATTTTTATGTTAAAGTGAAATTTATTTAATATATATATGTATAATTTTGAAAGTATGTTGATTATATGCGAATATATATTGTGGATTGCTTTTGGAAGTATTTGTGGTTTGTTTGGTGAAAATTTGTGGCCTTATGACAGGTTTATAAATTTTGGCTTATTGAATTAGCAGCTGTTATGCTACCGAAATTTTATAAATAAAAATGAAAGCTTTTAGAATATCGAATTATATATATATATATTGTGTTGATTGCATGGTAAACCATCTGAATCGTTTAGTTAACTTAAATAAGGTTAAAATCCATCATCCTAGTCATTGTGTGATGCTATCAATAGCTATTCAAATGATACGACTTTATGTCGGGGTTACTGTGCGGGTTACTGCGCAGGGTATTTTCTGCTATTCATATGATACGACTTTATGTCGGGTCTACTGCGCGGGTTACTGCGCAGGGTATTTTCTAGTATGGCTACCAGGTCACTGTATTTTCTGTTATTCATATGATACGACTTTATATCGGGGTTACTGCGCAGGTTATTGCACAGGGTATTTTCTGGTATTGCTACCAGGGTCACAGTGTGCCAAATGTTGTTTTTCTTATTCAAAATAATTTACTGAAAACTGTAGGCCACCGGGTATCTGACTAGGGGACGAGATTTATCTTATTTTAAAAATGACATGACTTGATATAAACATTTAAATATTGTATGACTATTCTAGCAGCTTATATATTTTATGAAATGGTTTATTGAATTTGTTAAATAGTTAAGCATGCAGAGTTTTAATAATGATTTTAGAAAGCGGTTTTCAAAACCTTATCGGGAATGAAATCTTACTGAGCACTAGCTCACCCCTATTTTATTTTTTCCCTTCCAGGAAATATGTAGGGTGACTTAGGTGACCATCAGGCGGATTAGGTAGAGGACCAAGGAAATCAGGGATTATGCCCGTGATATGGATGTTTAGTTTATTTCATTTCAAGTTTGGTATTAGGAATTGAATGTCCTTGCAACTCATTTAAGGGACTTGCTTTCGATGTATTTAAGGCATTGTGTTAAGAACACCAGAGTATTGGAATTTCATTTGAGATTCTAAATGAATTTGAATGCTCAATTATGATAAGTTGATTGCACGACTAAGTGTTTATGATTTTATTATTTACTTTGAATCCATGATTTCTAGCAGGTGTTCACATATCTGTGGGAATGGTCCCCATCGGGATTAATTTAGAGTATTTTTGAATATTTTCATTTCATCGTTCATAATGTTTTATTTTGGTACTCCGGAGTATCCAAAACAGGAAAACTTTCTTTATATTATTAAAAAATTAAAAATTTCTATTTATTAATATTTACGATTCTGCCACAGCCCAGGGCTTGGGTCATGACATAACTTATCACGTCTTCCAAAATATATTATTCCTTTTCATGGTGATATCTGAAGAAATAACTTATCCCTAACCCGGAACTCCAAATCCTTTCTATGCTTATTTGCGTAGCTTTTCTGTCGATCTTGGGCTATTTTCAAATTATCCCGAATAATCTTGATCTTATTCGTAGTCATTTGTACAAGTTTTGGTCCAATTAATTTTCTTTTGCCCATTTCATCCTAACATACCGTCGTCCTATACCGCCTTCCATAAAATGCCTCATACGGTGCTATGCTGATACTAACCTAATAACTGTTATTATAAGCAAACTCGATTAATGGCATGTGAGTATCTTAACTTCCTCCGAATTCCATCACGCAAGATCTGAGCATATCCTACAAGATCTGAATAGTATGCTCAGACTGTCCATCTGTCTGCGGATGAAATGTTGTACTGAACTGTAATCGAGTGTCTAAAGCTTTTTGTAGAGTTAGCCAAAATCGGGATGTAAATCTCATATCTCTGTCTGATAATATCGACATTGGAGTCCCATGTGATCTCACAATCTCATCAACATATAGCTTAACCAATCTGTCAAGGGAATAAGTACTTCGAATGGGTAGGAAATGAGCTAATTTAGTAAGTTGATCCACTATCACCTATATACTATGATATCCGTTCTGACTTCGAGGAAATCCTACCACAAAATCCATCATAATACGTTCTCATTTCCATTCTGAGATAAAGAGTGACTAAAGACGTCCTACTGGTCTTTGATGCTCTGCTTTAACTTGCTAACATACCAAGCATATCGACACAAACTCAGCTATCTCCCTCTTCATACCTTTCTACTAGTAATGCTCTTTTAAGGTATGGTACATTTTCGTGCTTCTTGGATGCATAGCATATGCTGAGAAGAAACTTCATCTAAAATCTCTTACATAAGTTCTGCCATATCTGGTATACATAATCTCTGACCCATTATCAGTGTATCATCATCTTTCACTGAAAAATCCTCTCGTTGACCTGATTCTACTTCTTATATCATCTTAACTAACTGAGGATCCTGAACTTGTGATTCTCTGACACGATCCACGAGTACTGATTGAACCTAAAATATAGCTAGCAATGCACCTGTATCTGTTGTTTCTAAGTTGACTCCCAAAAATCGCATCTCCACTAACAAAGAAATATATCTTGCTCTCCAGTATGCTACTGAGCTGGGGGGTCTCATATTCAATGCATCAACTACTACATTTGCTTTTTCGGGATGGTATTCTATGGTACAATAATAGTCCTTGATCAATTCTATCCATCTTCTCTGCCTTATGTTCAATGCCTTCTAAGAAAACAAACACTACAGACTCTTATGATCCATGAAGATCCGTGAAGATCCGACAAGGAACACTGTACAAATAATGCCTCTAAATCCTCAGTGCAAATACCACTGCTGCGAGCTCCACATCATGGGCAGGGTAATTTTGCTCATGCTTCTTCAACTATTTGAAAGCATATGCAATAACTCTATCATTCTGCATCAAAACACACCTTAAACATTGTCTCGAGGCATCACTGCTTACAGTAAAACCGTCTGTCCCTGTGGGCAATGTCAATATAGGAGCTAATGTTAGTCTCCTCTTTAACTCATCAAAGTTTTGCTAACAGGCATCGACCATACAAACTTTTCATCTTTCCTCGTCAATCTGGTCAGTAGGGCTACTATTATGGAAAACCCTGAACGAACTTCCTGTAATAACCTGCCAACTCGAGGAATCTCCTGACTTCAGTCACATTGATGGGGCGATCTCCAGTTTGTAATGACTTCTATTTTCTTATTATCCATACTATGTCCTTAAATTGAAATCACATGATTGAAGAAAGCAACTCTATCCAACTAAAACTGACACTTACTGAACTTAGCGTACAACTAGTGCTCTTATAGGGTCCATAACACTATCCTGAGATGTTCCGCGTGCTCCTCATGACTGCCCGAGTACACTAGGATGTCATCGATGAATACAATCACAAACTTATACAAGTAGGCTCGGAAGACTCTATTCATCAGGTTTATAAAGACTGTAAGGGCATTTGTTAACCTAAAGTGATAGGACCCGATCTAGATTCCTCTAACGAATCCAACGATTCCGCTGGGCACCCTACAAAACCTTTCTGTAGTCTAACTAGTAAGACCCAAAAAGATGTCATGGAGCGAACCCTTAACTTATAATCTTTTCAAATTCCAATATAAATTTTCAAGAATCTATATTATTTATATAGATGATCCTTAAATACATATATATAGTAACTTAACACATCACCATAAATATAAGAAGTTTTACAGTTCAAAATATGCACATGCACATGATCCTAATATACATAAAAGTGATTCCACAGCAATGTTGATCATCTTCGGCCCACCTAATCTGAAAGAGAAGAATGAGTACTCTGATCACTTGCTCCTGCACCTAGGGAGGTTTTTGTAATATAAAACCAAAAATATAGTGAGTTAAAGAAGCTCAGTGAGTGTGTAAACTTTTCTATTTAAACTAATCTTTAGAAAATCTACCTTTCGAAAATATTTGAAAAACATTTTTATCTAAAATATTTTCATTTCTAAAAACTTATTATGAAGTTTCAAAAGCTTGTACTAAATTAAGTTCATAAAATGCTAAAACATTTCAGAAGATCTTGAGAATTTAATGCATATTTTGCAAATCTTGGAGATTCAGAAGATCTTGAGAATTTAATATATACCTTGCAAATCTTGGAGATTCAGAAGATCTTGTAAATTTAATATCACGCAATCTCTTATTTAATAGGTTATTTTGTTAGGATTATTGACTTTCCATGTTGGTTTTATTTTCTTAAATTTTAAGTCCTATAATATAGATATTTTTCGTTTGAGAATTAATTATGTTCCAAAACCAGTTTATTTTTTTTACTTATAAAAGGCATGTAACCCTAAGCAAAAGGAGAAATGAAAATGTAACCAATGATGTTTTATTGAGAGAGAGAATTGTCTCTTTTGTTCTACATGAACATGTGATCTTATCAAACTATGCTTGTGGTGATCAAACCATAACTTATCTTCACTATCTCCTCTATGTCTTGGGAGTGGCGTCAACATCCTTCTTTTATAATTTTGGTTCTTGATTGCGTTCTAGTAATTGGATCAAAGTTATTTATAACTTTTGTTATTGGTTGACATATAATCAACGGGTTAAAATTCATTTTTATGAACATGTTTTAATCTTTCTTAGGATTGTGCTTCAATTTGATCGTAGGTGTCGTATCTTTATACACGGGGTTCACATCAATTGGCACCAGAGCTTTGGGTGTTAATTCAGGTTTGATTATCCAATGTATTATCATTTTTTTTCTTTTCCTCATATCCATCATCTTAGTTTGTGAATTAGTTTTTATTGTTTGGTTTTATTTTTCTTTGTTCTGTCTACGCCACCCAACATCAGTCAATAGACCTTGTATTTTATTGTCTCATCTTGCTTCATCAAATCATTTTGCTGATTCACTTATCACCACAACGTTTTCGTACCATATCAAGTCAGTTTCAAAACTGTTTTCATAGCATTTTCTGATCTGATTTATTTTTATGTTTTTTGGCATGATTAAAAATAAATGGGGGACAAAAAAAATGTGAAACACACAAGTGATTCGAGTGAAACACGTGAGGAAGTGTTGTGATGATTTTATAACATTATTTCCAGGATTCAATCGCCTCTTCGAACAACAAGAAAAATGAGTCACAATTTAAGGGCAAATCGTTTTAAGGAAATGAGGAATGATGGAACCCAAGGAAGTAAGCAAGATTTGGGCCTAAACTACAATAGCCACTTTTATGTTATTCAAAATATCTAGCAAACCTTGAAGATTTAAAAGATCTTAAGAATTTAATGCATATCTTGTAAATCTTAGAGATTCAGAAGATCTTGAGAATTTAATGTATATCTTGTAAATCTTGGAGATTCAGAAGATCTTGTAAATTTAATATCACCCAATCTCTTATTTAATAGGTTATTTTGTTAGGATTA
Organism: Dimocarpus longan; assembly: GCA_022984855.1. Taxonomy (NCBI): domain Eukaryota; kingdom Viridiplantae; phylum Streptophyta; class Magnoliopsida; order Sapindales; family Sapindaceae; genus Dimocarpus; species Dimocarpus longan. Next base: position 14,345,152 of record CM041015.1, on the reverse strand, counting down.
TTTACTTTCCATGTTGGTTTTATTTTCCTAGATTTTAAGTCCTACAATTTAGATATTTTTCGTTTGGGAATTAATTATGTTCCAAAACCAATTTATTTTTTTTACTTAGAAAAGACATGTAACCCTAAGCAAAAGGAGGAATGAAAATGTAACTAATGATGTTTCATTGAGAGAGAGAATTGTCTCTTTTGTTTTACATGAACATGTGATCTTATCAAACTACACTTGTGGTGATCAAACCATGACTTATCTTCACCATCTCCTCTATGTCTTGGGAGTGGCGTCAACATCTTTTTTTTTTATAATTTTGGTTCTTGATTGAGTTCTAGTAATTGGATCAAAGTTATTTATAACTTTTGTTATTGGTTGATATATAATCAACGGGTCAAAATTCATTTTTATGAACATGTTTTAATCTTTCTTGAGATTGTACTTCAATTTAATCGTGGGTGTCGTATCTTTATACACGGGGTTCGCATCAATTGGCACCAGAGCTTTGGATATTAATTCAGGTTTGGTTATCCAATGTATTTTCATTTTTTTTTTCTTTTCCGTATATCCATCATCTTAGTTTATGAATTAGTTTTTCTTGTTTGGTTTTATTTTTCTTTGTTCTGTCTACACCACCCAACATCAGTCAATGGACCTTGTATTTTATTGTCTCATCTTACTTCATCAAATCATTATACTAATTCACTTATCACCACAATGTTTTTGCACCATATCAAGTCAGTTTCAAAACTGTTTTCGCAGCATTTTCTGGTATGATTTATTTTTATTTATTTTTTTTGGCTTGATTAAAAATAAGAGGAGGACGAAAAAAAATGTAAAACACACAAGTGATTGGAGTGAAACACATGAGGAAGTGTTGTGAGGATTTTCTAACATTATTTTCAGGATTCAATAACCTCTTCGAACAACAAGAAAAATGAATTACGATTTGAGGTCAAATCGTTTTGAGGAAAGAGAGAATGATAGAACCCAAGGAAGTAAGCAAGATTTGGGCCTAAACTACAATGGTCACTTTTGTATTATTTAAAATATCTAGCAAACCCTGAAGATTCAGAAAATCTTGAGAATTTAATACATATCTTGCAAATCTTAGAGATTCAGAAGATCTTGAGAATTTAATGTATATCTTGCAAATCTTGGAGATTCAGAAGATCTTATAAATTTAATATCACCAAATCTCTTATTTAATAGGTTATATTGTTAGATTATTTACTTTCCATGCTGATTTTATTTTCCTAGATTTTAAGTCCTACAATTTAGATCTTTTTGTTCGGGAATTAATTATGTTCCAAAACCAGTTTATTTTTTTTACTTATAAAGGGCCTGTAACCATAAACAAAAGGAGGAATGAAAATGTAACTAATGATGTTTCATTGAGAGAGAGAATTGTCTCTTTTATTCTACATGAACATGAGATCTTATCAAACTATGCTTGTGACGATTAAACCAGGACTTATCTCCCACATTCTCATCTATGTCTTGGGAGTGACGTCAATATCCTTCTTTTATAATTTTGGTTCTTGATTGAGTTCTAATAATTGGATCAAAGTTATTTATAACTTTAGTTATTGGTTGACATATAATCAATGGTTCAAAATTAATTTTTATAAACTTGTTTTAATTTTTCTTGGGAATGTGCTTCAATTTGATCATGGGTGTCTTATCTTTATATACGGGGTTCGCATCAGTTGGTATCAAAGCTTTGGGTAATAATTTAGGTTTGGTTATCCAATGTATTTATTATTTGTTATCTTTTTCACATATCCATCATCTTAGTTCATTAATTAGTTTTTCTTGTTTGGTTTTATTTTTCTTTGTTTTGTCTACGCCACCCAACATCAGTTAATGGATCTTTTATTTTATTGTCTCATCTTACTTCATCAAATCATTCTGCTGATTCACTTATCACCATAACTTTTTCGCACCACATCAAGTCAGCTTCAAAACTGTTTTCACAGCATTTTCTGGTCTGATTTATTTATTTTATTTTTCTAGTTTGATTAAAAATAAGAGAGGGATGAAAAAAAAATGTGTGAAACACTCAAGTGACCGGAGTGAAACACGTGAGAAGGTGTTGTTAGGGTTTTCTTGAAGGAAAAATTGAATTTTGAATTTAATGTGGAAACGTGTATTTTAAAAATTTTTTCATATAAAAGCACGCCTGATCGATACTAGTAATAACAATTCAACAATTAAATTAATAAGATCGAATCTTACTTTGCATGAAGATTGAATTGATCCCTTTTGATTCGCAAATTCTTCACCACCCGATCTTCCTTGCTATGACTCTTCACAAAAGAAACTGTGTGTGGGCACAATCTCGAAGAATTATATCACGAAATCTTTTTAATTAATGGAAGTTTTTGATTCAAGTAACCAAAAATTCTCTCTATTTTTCTTTCTCTATTTTGTTACCAATATAAAACACTTTTATATAATGGTGAGTTAGAGTTTTCTAATTTAATAAGGAATATAATTTCCTAATTAAATTGTAAAACTCAATTCATATCCAATATGGAATCATAGTTCTTATTGGTTTAAAACTCTTTACTTTTAATTTAACATGGAATCTAATTCCTATTAAATTAAAACTTCTTTAATATAATTTAATATGGAATCTAATTCCAATTAAATTAAATTACCATCTCCATTAATTAAAAGATTTTTCATTAAATTAAAATGATTCTAAATCATATATAATTTAATGACACCATTTTAAAGTTAAACATTTAACCTCTACAAATAATTAAATAATTACTTATATTTAAATAATCAAATTATTTAAATTATTCGTGAACGTGTTCATAAAATTATATGTACACTTATAATTGGACAATCCAATTATATTCTTCCCTTTGTTTCTTTATGTGGTTGTGAGCTAGCAAGGGGACCAGATGGACCTATAATTTGAGCTCCAATAATATCGAAATTATTAATTAAACTCTTTAATTAATTAATTCACTATTATTAACCTTAAAGTTACTCCACTAAAAACTTAAGATTGCACTCTCAAAATTATAGATGTTTTATACAATCTGAATTTTCAGTGTCCATTGATTTAATCATTTCATATGGTTCGATCATCCACGAGTAGTTCATAATTAGAGCTAGGTCATTAAAGTCCGTTATACCTCTCTAATTATTTCTTATTCCATTAAGTACCATTAATTCTCTAATAAACAATATATTCATAACAACTTATAAATTTATCTTTCCATTTATTTACAAATAGAAAGTCGAGCGCTCTTATTGTTCAAGACCCGAATCAACACTTAAGAGAACTACACATCTACTTCTCGCAAGAAGGAGTGAATTCCACTATTGTGTAGAATGTTCCCAGCCACTTATTAAATCACATCTCCAAAGTACGAAGCTTATTGACCATAAATTTATAACAGTCTCACCCATGTAAATCAAAAGATATGACTCAACAAATAGGAGTCCATAAAACACTCAGGATTAAGATCAATCCATATATGATCATCAAGTTGATAAAAATGAATTTCTTTATTTAACGGATATTAATAAGAAATTCATTTTATCATGGTCCAGTCCTATATAATCTCTATTATATAAGGTGCCTCCATTTTCATGTCACCACATGAACGATCCCGGATAAAATCATCGTATCAAATACAAAATGGACCGCAGTTGTAGATTTACCACAAACAAAGTACCCAGCTTTGTTTGCTTTCTACGGACTTTTTAGATTACTAATCTCAAACTAAATCCTCTTGTATATAACACTTATATACTTAGTCTGAGACTACATAAGTAACTATGGATATTACATGATATTTGTATGAAGCAATCATTTCATAAATGCACATAAATTGAATAAATTATATTTTATTTATTATTTAATTTAAATATTTACAAATTACAAGCTCTTAGGGCATATTACCCTAACAATCTCCCACTTGCCCTTAGAGCAGATGAGACATGTCTCGTAATCCTAGACTCTCTAGATGACTTTCAAACACTTTAGCCGTTAAGGTCTTTGTAAACGGATCAGCATGGTTGTCTTGTGATGCTATCTTCATCACTGACACATCTCCTCTATGTACTATCTCTCTAATGAGATGATACTTTCTTTCTATATGCTTTCCTCTTTTATGGCTTCTTGGTTCTTTAGAATTAACCACTGCACCACTATTATCACAATAAAGTGTGATTGGCCTATCCATATTCGGAATAATTTCCAAATCTGTCAAGAACTTACGGAGTCAAACTGCTTCCTTAGTTGCTTCACAAGCTGCTACATATTCAGCTTCCATGGTGGAATCAGCAATGCAAGATTGCTTAACACTTCTCCATACTATAGCTCCACCACCTAGGGTAAATACTGACCCAGAAGTGGATTTTCGAGAATCCTTATCTGATTGAAAATCAGAATCTGTATATCCTGTTGGAATCAAATTCTCGCCAGAATACACAAGCATATAATTTCTTGTCCTCCGAAGATATTTGAGAATACATTTTACTGCCACCCAATGATCCAATCCTAGGTTAGATTGATAACGACTGACTACTCCCACTGAATAACATATATCAGGTCTCGTGCATAACATAGCATACATGAGACTGCCTACTGCAAAGGCATAAGGAATTTGTCTCATATCCTCAATCTCTTGAGGTGTCTTAGGACATTGTTCCTTAGACAAGTGAACTCCATGCCGAGAAGGTAAATAACCTTTCTTGGAATTCTGCATCGCAAAACGTACAAGGATTTTATCAATGTACGATGCTTGAGACAATGCTAACAGTTTGTTCTTACGATCTCGTATAATTTGGATCCCAAGAACATAACTAGCCTCTCCCAAATCTTTCATTTGGAATTGGTTAGCAAGCCAGTTCTTTACATCAGATAATGCTCCAACATCATTCCCAATGAGTAGGATATCGTCGACATAAAGTACGAGGAAAACCACTATCTTGTCGATGATACGCTTGTATACACAAGGTTCATCAACATTTTGCTCAAAACCATAAGACTTGATCGATGTATCAAATCTAATATTCCAAGATCGAGAAGCTTGCTTAAGCCCATAAATGGACCTTTGTAACTTGCAAACCTTTTGCTCTTGACCTTGAATCACGAATCCCTCTGGTTGCATCATATAAATGCTTTCATCAAGATTGCCATTCAAGAATGCAGTCTTGACATCCATTTGCCATATCTCATAGTCGAGACATGCAGCTATGGATAGAAGAATGCGAATGGATTTAAGCATGGCTACTGGCGAGAAAGTTTCTTCATAGTCAACTCCCTCTTTCTGAGTATACCCCTTTGCCACTAGCCTAGCTTTGAAGGTCTCCACCTTCCCATCTACTCCTCTCTTCCTCTTGTAGATCCATTTACAACCTATGGGTTGTACCCCATCTGGTTGATCCACAAGTTCCCAGACTGAGTTTGAGTACATAGACTCCATCTCGAGATTCATAGCTTTAAGCCATTCTTCCTTATCAGAATCTTCCATTGCATCATGATATGTCAATGGATCATCTATACACTCATCGGAGATAGCAATTTGTGCTTCTCCGATTTCTCTGTAACGGACTGGTAGTCTAATAACCCTTCCACTACGACGAGATGGTAGATGATTCTGATGGAAGTCTGTCTGATGCTCAGACGTGGTCTTAACTATGTTGTTCTCAACAACTATTGTTGATTGGATACTGGTTGAACCAGGTAATAACTCCTCAAGTACAACTTTACTTCGAGGTTTATGTTCTTTTATGTAATTATCTTCAAGAAATGTAGCATTTGTGATGAGACCCTTCCCGAATCTCTATTCTGGATCCGTGAAGTATCCTGTAGCACTCCGACAGAACTCCAATGAGCCCTAACTTTGACTCGAAGAAACTCCATCGGAGCACCGTGACTTACTTAAAACTGACTTACTAAATTTCTAATAAAATCCGGCAACATGTCGTCTGTATATTCGACAATGTCACCCTGCAGATTTAAAAGCAATTTAAAAATATACTTCTATAGCACACAAATCTCAACTCCCAAGGGCCTCCGGCCCTTACTCAAATCAACTCCAACACACAATAATTATATTTGCAAAAATTAATGGAGAACTAGGATTTTCTTTTCAAAAACACTTTCGTAAAACGTACATCCAATATCTGGGATTTATATTTACAAATATTTATACTATAATTTACATACAACACATGCATGTGACAAAAGATGAGCTATACATTAGAATGTAGTCGTCCGTCAATCAACCCGCGCGTCGGTCTGAGCCTTGTCAGCTGGACGACTCGCTCCTGCACCTGAGAGACAATTTTAGGAAATACATAGCACACAAACGGTGAGTATAACTCAGTGAGATAAATAAATAACAGATTTATAAACTAAAGTATTTTTCTAAAATACTTCTTTTATTCATTTCAATTAAAACTATTTCTGAAATTCATTTTGAATTTCTTTCTAAAATTTTATCATTTCTCACTTTGATGGTAACCCGGGAAACTACTCCTGTCGTGGCCGCATAAATCTCTAGCTAAACCACTAGGAATTAGGGAATCTACCCTGTGTAGTTACCGATGTGCGACTCTGGGCACGCGTTACCCCTACATAATCGGTTTAAACTACACTACCCTATACGTGCAGAGGGTCGCTCAATTGACTCTTTTTCTCTCAGTTAGTAACTCTCTCACATCTACCATACACGCATAGGGCATTCTATTGGGTACTTAACTGGGGTTAGGGTAAACCATCATCGTAAGAAAATATATTTTTTCTCGGTATTCTCAAATAATCTAGTTTTAAGGCATATAGCCTAAAAACTTTAAAGTCTCATAATTTCTTTACATGAATATATATTTACTTTAACAATTCATATAATCGGATCCAACTATATTAAAATATATAAATCATAATGAAATAAATGCATATAAGATTAAAATAAGCTTTAAACAAACTAAGCTTGAAGAAAAGTAGATTTCTACTCACAAAGCGTTTCCCGATCGCTAACTTTCAATTCGAGGAACTCTCTTCACCCCTTACACGTCTCGATGCCCGTTAGAGAAACTTCCAATTCACCTAACGTTTAAATCACCAACTTATTTACTACTTCATTCCAATATAAACTCTAATGGAATTCTTTAAAACTAATTAAGCCATAACTCAACCCATTTCTAGCCCTTATTTTATACCATTCATTTCCATAAAGTTTTCATGTTCAAACACATTTAATTACACACTTGGAACCACCAAAACAAAATAAAATATAAATGGGACAGATTGCACGTAAAACGTCCGCGTGGTTACCTTTGAGTATTAAATGTGTTCCATGCAATGAAATTTGTTATCTATGACTTAATCATCCTCAAATATACATTCAAGCACATATTTAGGACCTTAAAATCAACTTAAAATCACACAAATTCCTACTTATATGCAGCTGTCTTTACTTTTGTCGAAAATCACACGAATAACTCAATACGCGATTTTCTTTCAGTTTCAACGCGTAATCACATTCTATCATGCATTTATACACTAAAAATCAATTAATCTCCATTTAATTTAAACAAAATACAGCCCATACACACACCCATACATATTGCCGACAGAACATCACACAAATACCCATTCTTTTCACTCATTCACGACACACACACCCATCACAAAATCTCTACACCATCACCTATTTCATTTCAGTTTTTCATGAGGCAAAATCAATAAAACCCAAGCTAACTTACTGGTCTGAGAGTTTAGCAGCTGGTCATGAACTCCCACAGCAGTCCAAAGCTTCCATTTTTCGAATCTAACTTGAGCTACAACAAAAACCTAACAATAACACGAAAGGGACAACACAGCTCAAGAAAAACATCACACAAACTCAAGTTATTTCTCTTACCTACTGAGCATCATCTCCTTCACGCCAACCCCTGCATTTTTCCTCCATTTGCTGGCTTCATCCAGCTCCTTTCAGCTCATCCATTGCTTGCTTCAGCTGACCCGAAATCTGGCTGCTTCACTCACGGTCTGCCGAGCTTCATCAACGCCAATCGCGACTTCAGCTTCTTCCCGATTCCAAGTTGTCTTCCTCACTTCCAGATATGATTTTCTGGGCTGAAATCAAAGGTTCATCTTGCTTCTTCAAGCCTCCATCTGACCGTGAAGAAATCCCTTGGGTGATCGGTTTGGTGGCTGCACTTGGTGGCCGAGAGGGACAATCGCTCGAGAGAGATGGTCTTCAGTTCTGCTGGGCTGTTTTCGGGCTACTGGGGTGAATGTCTGGAAGTCTCGATCTGATCTGGAAAAAGACATGATTATTTGCTAAATCAATTGCCCAAACACCCCTCAATTTTCTTCAATTATAACAGCTAACACTTCAACCTAACTATTGCACTTAAACCCCTCTTTTCTTTCATTCTTTTTTTTTTTTTTGAACTTTATTTATCCATTTCCAATCATGCCCATACTCATTTTTAGTCTATAATTAATACTTCCTAATGACCTCTTTAAATCCTCATCGCTTACATTTTTCATATAAAAAAATTATTCTATAAAATAAATACGTTAAATCCGTCAATTTCCATAACGATTGCATTTAACGTATTTATCTATATATATATATATATATATATTTTTTTTTTTTTCTAAGCATGAAGGATTCGGTCTTAACAATTTGTCGATACAATCACTTTATTATCTTGAGGATCATAAAAGAATCCGCCTCTAGTTTCTCTGGAGTAGCCTACAAATAGGCAAACTTGTGAACGTGGTTCTAACTTCCCAGTCTTATTTTTCAGCACATGTGCTGGACACCCCCATATGCGAAAATATTGCAAACTAGCTTTGCGACCATTCCACAACTCTAAAGGTGTTTTAGGAACAGACTTGGAAGGAACTATATTCATGATATATACTGCAGTTTGCAGTACATATCCTCAGAAAGAACTAAGTAAAGATGAAAAACTAATCATAGCTCTTATCATATCCTGCAGGGTTCGATTTCTCCTTTCTGCAACACCATTCTGCTGTGGTGTTCCAAGAGCTGTGAGTTGGGATATAATCCCATTCTCAATCAAGTAATCCTTGAACTCTGTATCAAGGTACTCTCCTCCACGATCTGATCGTAGAGCTTTTAATGTTTTACCTAATTGATTTTCAACTTCAGTTCTAAATTCTTTGAACTTTTCAAAAGTTTCAGACTTCCGTTGCATTAAATAAACATACCCATATCTTGAATAGTCGTCAATAAAAATGACGAAATATTCATAACCACCTCTAGCTTTAACATTTATTGGACCACAAACGTCCGAATGTATAAGCTCTAGTGGTTCTTTGGCTCTATAACCTTTTGTCTTAAAAGGTCTCTTGGTCATTTTACCTTCTAAACAGGATTCGCAAACAGGTAAAGTGCCAATCTTTAACTCTCTTAAAGTTTCGCTCTTTACTAGTCTGTCTATTCTGTTAAGATTAATGTGTCCAAGTCTTAGATGCCAAAGATGAGTATCATATTTGGAGAAATCTTTTGTCGTTTTGTTTTTGGTTTTTCAACTTTAAACAATTCGGCATTGAGCAGTGAATTACATGTTAACGACCTTAACATGTATATGTTGTTTTCTAATATTTCAGAACAAATATTCAACCCATTTCTAGAAATAATAACATCTTTATTACTGAAAGAAATTGAATAATTATGTTCCAACAATCTAGAAACTGAAATCAAATTTCTTCTAAAATTCGGAATATAATAAACATTGTTCAAAACAATAAAACTACTATTTGAAAATTGAAGTCTAACTTCTCCCACTGCTCTAGCTGACACGACAGTGCCAACTCGCATGGTGAACTCGCCCTCATCAAGTTCCCTCAAAGAATCAATTAACTGTAAAGAAAAGCAAACATGATTAGTGGCTCCTGAATCAATTATCCAAGTGAATATATCATTCTCCACTAAACAAGATTCAATGACGAGTAAATCAAATTTACCTTTCATTTTCTTTTTGTTCTTGAGCTCTTCGAGGTACTTTGGACAGTTCCTCTTCCAATGCCCTTCCACATCACAATGAAAACATTTTCCTTTGGGTTTGGAAGTCTTAGAGCCCTTCTGCTTCTTCTTTTTGGTAGCTTGCTTGTTGGACTTTGCCTTAGCCTTACTGGTGGTCCTTTTCCTCTTATTTTTATTAGAGGTGGAAGTTTCAGCAACATTTGCTTCACCAGACTTAGTCTTGTCCTTATTCATGGACTCATAAGTTGTTAATTCATTAAGCAATTGAGTAATATTATATTGCAGTTTGTTCATAACATAATTACTCTTAAACTGCATAAAACTCTTTGAAAGAGTTTGCAGTATCATGCTTACTTGGCTAGGCTCATCTATCACCCCACCATGAGTTTCGGCTGTGTTAAAATAGGTCATCATATTCAAGACATGCTCTCGAACTGATGTCCCTTCCTTCATCTTAGCAGTCATAGCAGCACAAACAGCTTCGTGTCGCTGCTGCTCAGAAGGTTGCCCAAACATCCCTTATAATGACAACATCATCTCAGATGCTGTTGCCATTATTTCATGCTTCTTAGCAAGCACATCGGACATTCCTGCTAACAGGTAGCAACGGGCCTTTTCATTAGCCTTAACCCAATTTTGGTGGGTTTCGCGTACATTACGCGCAGCATTTGCCGGTGGCACAGGAGGACGCTCCTCTGTCAGGACAAACTTTAGGTCCTCACAAACCAAAATGGCGTTCATGTTATTTTTTCATTTAACATAGTTATCCCCATTCAATTTATCATTGACAAGTATAGTAATTAAAGGTGACGACATTGCTGAAATAAATAAACAAAATATTTTATTCAAAATTGCATTCATACGAATATCAATAGTTTTTGGCATAAAATTAAACGTGATGCATGATTGACGAATAATGAATCAGAAATACCCTAAAAAGAATTACTATGCCACGATAATCTAACATGCCATAAATAAATGACACCTTAGGGTAAATCAAATATTTTTATGTTAGATTGAGAAAATCTCAGTCAAATAATATAACAGAATAACTCTTATTCCTATATAGTCTGACTACCGCTTATTTCAGTCAAAGAATTAAATTATCAATTAATTAATTCTTTTATGAGTGTAACCCATCATTTCAGATTTCTCGGACTTAACTTGAGAATTGCCAGCCTTAGGGTAGGTCAATCCCAAAATACATCCAGAAATCCTATCCTTTAGGAAGTCAACCTTGATATTGACCCAAATGGACACCACCCTTAGGGGGACGAAAACAAAGCCGTCTCGAGGCGCCATTCAAATCTCACGGTGTTGAACTAATGATGGAGACCGTGAGATATATTGTCATATATCCCTCTCCCACTCATTATTTTTGGATTAGGGTTTTCTACATATTATTCCTAGTCATTATCTTAGATTACTAACGACTAATAAATATAATCTAAGTTACTAGGAATTAGTGTGTTACTAGAATCAACATCCTATTAACACCTAATAAATTACCAGAATTTTAACTTTTTAAAAAAAAAATTATTTTGATAATCTAAACTTTTTAGTTATAAAGATTAGATTTAATGTGAGATTACTCAATTTTAACTTTTAAAATCTAATCCACATTATAAACCAATTGTATGAAATATATCTTTTAATCACATTAAAACTATATTTCTAATTGGTTTACTATTCTAAATAAATTAAACTCTTTAAATGATTTAGATTAGAACTAATGTGAGTTACCCAATTTTAACTATTAAAATCTAATCACATTATGAATACCAATTATTGAGATATATGTTTTTAATCACATTAAAAATTAATCATATATTTCTAATTTGTTATCTTAAGATTTTCAACTAAAATCCTAACAAATTATGAAATTGGTATTCTATGTATTATTATCTCTATTTTAACTAATAAACTATTTAATAGAAAAATAAATAATAATACATATATGTATGTCATGTTATAATGTAACGAGTAGGTACTTTCTAACATATATGACATATTTTATGCATGAACATGTTATCAACAAAATATTCAATCATCATAAGATAAACAATTTAAATAAACAACATGTGATTGACCGGGTTCTTTGGCTTTAACAACCTAAAACTAATTTTTCAAGATTATAAAAACTAACCAAGACATTCCTTGACCTTCACTTGTAGTCTTCAAGATCTTCAAGGGCTCACTTAGGCTCAAAATTAAATCCAATTTAACAATCAAGTATATCTATCAAATGGATTGGGCTAGAAGCCAATAACTTGATTCTTGAACCAAGGAGTTATTGTCCATTTAAGAATGGACAATTTGATAAATATATACATATATACACAAACTTAATGGAAAGCCGAAAAGCTTGAAACACAAAGTTTAGGACCTTTTCCGGAAAAATCCAATAAAGTGCCAAGCATGAGCCATCAATCATGTGCTCTGTGTGTACACGTGTCGTACAAACAAACTTGCAATGCTTTTCACGCACAATTGCAATGATTGCATTGTTATGTGCATGAAACTTGATCATGTGCAACTATTGCACTTTACTATGCATTGCATTGTTTTGTCAACACGTGATGTGCAAAGGCACCGTATCCAGTGCGTTGTTATCGGGTATATCATGCACTGCCAACACACCTATAGCTCAGTACGCATCCAATGCGCATATCAAAGTTTTGGTGCTAAACTGGGTACAAATTTTGCACCGATTTCACAGCTGAATCAATTCTGTCGACAACGATCTTCGCGAATAATTATTTGGAAAAAAAAAATAAATAAACTTATATCTATGATTTACAAAAAATAATAAACGCCACGTATGGTTTACAAATTTAATCAAATTAAATTAACCAAAGAACCATACAATTAACGATCAATCCATGCAAACCCAATTCATCAAACATTAAAATAAAATATGCACATTAATAATTAGTGCTTACTCTATGACATACAATCAATCATAATTAAAAAGATATTCACTAATTATTAAATTTATTATTGAACTAGCGTAACCAGGCTCTGATACCAATTGAAGGAAAAATTGAATTTTGAATTTAATGCGGAAACGTGTATTTTAAAAATTTTTCCATATAAAAGCACGCCTGATCGATACTAGTAATAACAATTCAACAATTAAATTAATAAGATCGAATCTTACTTTGCATGAAGATTGAATTGATCCCTTTTGATTCGCAAATTCTTCACCACCCGATCTTCCTTGCTATGACTTTTCACAAAAGAAACTGTGTGTGGGCACAATCTCGAAGAATTATATCACGAAATCTTTTTAATTAATGGAAGTTTTTGATTCAAGTAATCAAAAATTCTCTCTATTTTTCTTTCTCTATTTTGTTACCAATATAAAACACTTTTATATAATGGTGAGTTAGAGTTTTCTAATTTAATAAGGAATACAATTTCCTAATTAAATTGTAAAACTCAATTCATATGCAATATGGAATCATATTTCTTATTGGTTTAAAACTCTTTACTTTTAATTTAATATGGAATCTAATTCCTATTAAATTAAAACTTCTTTAATATAATTTAATATGAAATCTAATTCCAATTAAATTAAATTACCATCTCCATTAATTAAAAGATTTTTCATTAAATTAAAATGATTCTAAATCATATATAATTTAATGACACCATTTTAAAGTTAAACATTTAACCTCTACAAATAATTAAATAATTACTTATATTTAAATAATCAAATTATTTAAATTATTCGTGAACGTGTTCATAAAATTATATGTACACTTATAATTGGACAATCCAATTATATTCTTCCCTTTGTTTCTTTATGTGGTTGTGAGCTAGCAAGGGGACCAGATGGACCTATAATTTGAGCTCCAATAATATCGAAATTATTAATTAAACTCTTTAATTAATTAATTCACTATTATTAACCTTAAAGTTACTCCACTAAAAACTTAAGATTGCACTCTCAAAATTATAGATGTTTTATACAATCTAAATTTTCAGTGTCCATCGATTTAATCATTTCATATGGTTCGATCATCCACGAGTAGTTTATAATTAGAGCTAGGTCATTAAAGTCCGTTATACCTCTCTAATTATTTCTTATTCCATTAAGTACCATTAATTCTCTAATGAACAATATATTCATAACAACTTATGAATTTATCTTTCCATTTATTTACAAATAGAAAGTCGAGCGATCTTATTGTTTAAGACCCGAATCAACACTTAAGAGAACTACACATCTACTTCTCGCAAGAAGGAGTGAATTCCACTATTGTGTAGAATGTTCCCAGTCACTTATTAAATCATATCTCCAATGTACGAAGCTTATTGACCATAAATTTATAACAGTCTCACCCATGTAAATCAAAAGATATGACTCAACAAATAGGAGTCCATAAAACACTCAAGATTAAGATCAATCCATATATGATCATCAAGTTGATAAAAATGAATTTCTTTATTTAACGGATATTAATAAGAAATTCATTTTATCATGGTCCAGTTCTATATAATCTCTATTACATAATATGCCTCCATTTTCATGTCATTATATAAACGATCCCGGATAAAATCATCGTATCAAATACAAAATGGACCGTAGTTGTAGATTTATCACAAGCAAAGTACCCAGCTTTGTTTGCTTTCTACGGACTTTTTAGATTACTAATCTCAAACTAAATCCTCTTGTATATAACACTTATATACTTAGTCTGAGACTACATAAGTAACCATGGATATTACATGATATTTGTATGAAGCAATCATTTCATAAATGCACATAAATTGAATAAATTATATTTTATTTATTATTTAATTTAAATATTTACAAATTACAAGCTCTTAGGGCATATTACCCTAACATTTCTAACATTATTTTCATGTTTCAATTACCTCTTCAAACAACAACAAAGATGCGTCACGATTTGAGAACAAATCGTTTTGAGGAAAGACGGAATCCAAGGAAGCAAGCAAAATTTGGGCCTAAACTACAATGACCACTTTTGTGTTATTTAAAATATCTAGCAAACCCTGAAGATTCAGAAGATCTTGAGAATTTAATACATATCTTGCAAATCTTAGAGATTCAGAAGATGTTGAGAATTTAATGTATATCTTACAAATCTTGAAGATTCAGAAGATCTTGTAGATTTAATATCACCCAATCTCTCATTTAATAGGTTATTATTTTGTTAGGATTATTTATTTTCTATGTTGATTTTATTTTTATAGATTTTAAGTTCTACAATTTAGACTTTTTTTTTTGTTTGGGAATTAATTATGTTCCAAAACTAGTTTATTTTTTTTACTTATAAAAGACCTGTAAGTCTCAATAAAAGGAGGAAGGAAAGTGTAACCAATGATGTTTAATTGAGAGAGAGAATTGTCTCTTTTGTTCTATATGAACATGTGATCTTATCAAGCTATGCTTGTGGCGATCGAACCATGACTTATCTCCCACCTTTTCATCTATGTCTTGGGAGTGGCGTCAATATCCTTCTTTTACAATTTTGGTTCTTGATTGAGTTCTAATCATTGGGTCAAAATTATTGATAACTTTAGTCCATAGTTGACATATAATCAACAGGTCAAAATTCATTTTTATAAACCTGTATTAATCTTTCTTGGGGTTGTGTTTCAATTTGACTGTGGTTGTCGTATCTTTATATACGGGGTTTGCATCAGTTGGTATCAGAGCTTTGGGTAATAATTCAGGTTTGGTTATCCAATGTATTATTATTTCTTTCTTTTCCGTATATCCATCACATTAGTTTATCAATTAGTTTTTTTTGTTTGGTTTTATTTTTCTTTGTTTTGTCTACGCCACCCAACATCAGTTAATGGACCCTTTATTTTATTTTATTTTATTTTACTGTCTAATCTTGCTTCATCAAATCATTCTACTAATTCACTTATCATCACAATTTTTTCGCACCACATTAAGTTAGCTTTAAAACTATTTTCGCAGCATTTTCTAGTCTGATTTATTTTTTTTCTAGTTTGATTAAAAATAAGAGGGGGACGAAAAAAAAATGTGAAACATACAAGTGATTGGAGTGAAACATGTGAGGAAGTGTTGTGAGGATTTTCTAACATTATTTTCAGGTTTTCAATCATCTCTTCGAACAACAAGAAAGATGAGTCACAATTTGAGGGCAAATTGCTTTGAGAAAGGGGGAATGATGGAACCCAAAGAAGTAAGCAAGATTTGAGCCTAAACTACAATGACCACTTTTGTGTTATTCAAAATATCTAGCAAACTTTGAAGATTCAGAGGATCTTGAGAATTTAATGCGTATCTTGCAAATCTTGGATATTCGGAAGATATTGAGAATTTAATGTATATCTTGCAAATTTTGGAGATTCAGAAAATCTTATAAATTTAATATGACCAAATATTTTATTTAATAGGTTATTTTGTTAGGATTATTTACCTTCCATGTTGATTTTATTTTTCTAGATTTTAAGTCATGCAATTTAGACTTTTTTTTTTTCTTTTTGTTTAGGAATTAATTGTGTTTCAAAACCAATTTATTTATTTTTTTACTTATAAAAGGCATGTAACTCTCAGTAAAAGGAGGAATGAAAATGTAACCAATGATGTTTCATTGAGAGAGAGAATTGTCTCTTTTGTTTTACATGAACATGTAATCTTATGAAGCTATACTTGTGGCGATCAAACCATGACTTATCTCTCACCTTCTCATTTATGTCTTGGGAGTGGTGTCAACATCCTTCTTTTATAATTTTGGTTCTTTATTGAGTTCTAATAATTGGGTTAAAGTTATTTATAACTTTGGTTATTGGTTGACATATAATCAACGGTTCAAAATTCATTTTTATAAGCCTGTTTTAATGTTTCTTAGGATTGTACTTCAATTTGATCGTGGGTATCATATATTTATATACAAGGTTCGCATCAATTGGTATAAGAGTTTTGGGTAATAATTCAGGTTTCGTTATCCAATGTATTATTATTTCTTTTCTTTTCCGCATATCCATCATCTTAGTTCATCAATTAGTTTTTTTTTTTTGGTTTTATTTTTCTTTGTTCTATCTACGCCACCCAACATCAGTCAATAGGCTTTTTATTTTATTTTATTGTCTCAACTTGCTTCATCAAATCTGATTCACTTATGACCACAACTTTTTCGCACCACATCAAGTCAACTTCAAAACTGTTTTCGCCGCATTTTCTAGTCTGATTTATTTTTCTTTTTTTTATTATTTTATTTTTCTGGTTTGATTAAAAATAAAAGGGGGACGGAAAAAAAAAGTGTGAAACACTCAAATGATTGGAGTGAAACACGTGAGAAAGTCTTGTGAAGATTTTCAAACATTATTTTCATGTTTCCATCACCCCTTCGAACAACAACAAAAATGAGTCACGATTTGAGGACAAATCGTTTTGAGGAAAGAGGAAATGATGGAATCCAATGAAGCAAGCAAGATTTGGGCCTAAACTACAATGGCCACTTTTGTGTTATTCAAAATATTTAGTAAACCCTGAAGATTCAGAAGATTTTGAGAATTTAATACATAACTTGTAAATCTTGAAAATTCAAAAGATTTTAAGAATTTAATGTATATCTTGCAAATCTTAGAGATTTAGAAGATCTTGTAAATTTAATATCACTCAATCTCTTATTTAATAGGTTATTTTGTTGGGATTATTTACTTTCCATATTGGTTTTATTTTCTTAGATTTTACGTCCTACAATTCAAACCTTTTTTGTTTGAGAATTAATTATGTTCCAAAACCAGTTTATATTTTTTGCTTATAAAAGGCCTGTAACTCTGAGCAAAAGGAGGAATGAAAATGTAACCAATGATGTTTCATTGAGAGAGAGAATTGTCTCTTTTGTTCTACATGAGCATGTGATCTTATCAAGCTATGCTTGTGGCGATCAAACCATGACTTATTTCCACCTTCTCATCTATGTCTCGGTAGTAGTGTCAATATTCTTCTTTTATAATTTTAGTTCTTGATTGAGTTCTAAGCATTGGGTCAGAGTTATTTATAACTTTGGTTCTTAGTTGACATATAATCAACGAGTCAAAATTCATTTTTATAAACCTATATTAATCTTTCTTGGGGTTATATTTCAATTTGATTGTGAGTGTCTTATCTTTATATACGAGGTTTACATCAGTTCGTATTAGAGCTTTGGGTAATAATTCAAGTTTGGTTATCCAATGTATTATTATTTCTTTTCTTTTCCGTATATCCATCGTCTTAGTTTATCAATTAGTTTTTCTTGTTTGGTTTTATTTTTCTTCGTTCTGTCTACGCCACCCAACATCAATCAATGGACCTTTTATTTTATTTTATTTTATTTCACTTTCTAATCTTGCTTCATCAAATCATTCTGCTGATTCACTCATCACCACGACTTTTTCGCACCATATTAAGTCAGCATCAAAATCGTTTTCACAACATTTTCTGGTATGATTTATTTATTTATTTTGGTTTGATTAAAAATAAGAGGGGGACGAAAAAAAAAAGTGAAACACATAAGTGATTGGAGTGAAACATGTGAGGAAGTGTTGTGAGGATTTTCTAATATTATTTTCAAGTTTCAATCACCTCTTCGAGCAACAAGAAAGATGAGTCACAATTTGAGGGCAAATTGTTTTATGAAAAGGGGGAATGATGGAACTCAAGGAAGTAAGCAAAATTTGAGCCTAAACTACAATAACCATTTTTGTGTTATTCAAAATATCTAACAAACCCTGGAGATTGAGAATATCTTGAGAATTTAATGCATATCTTGCAAATCTTGAAGATTCAGAAGATGTTGAAAATTTAATGTATAGTCTTACAAATCTTGAAGATTCAAAAGATCTTGAGAATTTAATGTATATCTTGCAAATCTAGGAGATTCAGAAGATCTTGTAAATTTAATATCATCCAATCTCTTATTTAATAGGTTATTATTTTGTTAGAATTATTTACTTTCCATGTTGATTTTATTTTCCTAGATTTTAATCCTACAATTTAGACCTTTTTTATTTGCAAATTAATTATGTTCCAAAACTAGTTTATTTTTTTTACTTATAAAAGGCCTGTAACTCTCAGTAAAATGAGGAATGAAAATGTAACCAATGATGTTTCATTGAGAGAGAGAATTGTCTCTTTTGTTCTACATGAATATGTGATCTTATCAAACTATGCTTATGGCGATCAAACCATGACTTATCCCCACATTCTCATTAATGTCTTTAGAGTGACGTCAACATCATTCTTTTATAATTTTGGTTCTTGATTGAGTTCTAATAATTGGATCCAACTTACTTATAACTTTAGTTATTGGTTGACATATAATCAACGGGTCAAAATTTATTTTTATAAACCTGTTTTAATCTTTTTTAGGATTGTGCTTCAATTTGATCATGAGTGTCGTATCTTTATATACAGAGTTCGCATCAGTTGGTGTCAGAGCTTTGGGTATTAATTCAAGTTTGGTTAGCCAATGTATTACCATTTTTTTTTCTTTTCCGCATATTCATCATCTTAGTTTATCAATTAATTTTTCTTGTTTGGTTTTATTTTTCTTTGTTCTGTCTACGTCACCCAATATCAATCAATGGACCTTTTATTTTATTGTCTCATCTTGCTTCATCAAATCATTTTACTGATTCATTTATCACCACAACTTTTTCACATCATATCAAGTCAGCTTCAAAACTGTTTTCATAGCATTTTCTGGTTTGATTTATTTTTATTTTTTTTTGTTTGATTAAAAATAAGAGGGGGACAAAAAAATGTGAAACACACAAATGATTGGAGTGAAACATGTGAGGAAGTGTTGTGAGGATTTTCTAACATTATTTTCAGGTTTCAATCACCTTTTCGATCAACAAGAAAGATGAGTCACAATTTGAGGACAAATCATTTTGAGGAAAGGGGAAATGATGGAACCCAACAAAGCAAACAATATTTGAGCCTAAACTACAATGGGTCACTTTTGTGTTTTTCAAAATATTTAACAAATTTTGAAGATTTAGAAGATCTTGAGAATTTAATGCATATCTTGCGAATCTTGGAAATTCGGAAAATCTTGAGAATTTAATATATATCTTCCGAATCTTGGAGATTTAGAAGATATTATAAATTTAATATCACCTATTAATAGGTTATTTTGTTAGGATTATTTACTTTTCATGTTGGTTTTATTTTCCTAGATTTTATGTCCTACAATTAGACATTTTTTGTTTGCGAATTAATTGTGTTCCAAAACCAGTTTATTTTTTTTACTTATGAATGACCTGTAACTCTCAGCAAAAGGAGGAATGAAAATGTAATCAATGATGTTTCATTAAGAGAGAGAATTGTCTCTTTTGTTCTACATGAACATGTGATCTTATCAAGCTATGCTTGTGGCGATCAAACCATGACTTATCTCTCACCTTCTCATCTATGTCTTAGGAGTGGCACAATATCCTTCTTTTATAATTTTGGTTCTTGATTGAGTTCTAATCATCGGGTCAAAGTTACTTATAACTTTGGTTCTTGGTTGACATATAATCAATTAGTCAAAATTTCTTGTTATAAACATGTTTTAATATTTTTTTGGGTTGTGTTTCAATTTAATCGTGGGCGTCGTATTTTTATATACGAGGTTCGCATCAGTTGGTACCAAAGCTTTGAGTATTAATTCAGGTTTGGTTATCCAATGTATTATTTTTTTTTTCTTTTCCGCATATCTATCATCTTAGTTTATCAATTAGTTTTTCTTGTTTGGTTTTATTTTTCTTTGTTCTGTCTACGCCACCCAACATCAGTCAATGGACCTTTTATTTTATTGTCTTATCTTACTTCATCATATCATTCTACAAATTCACTTATCACCACAATGTTTTCGCACTATATCAGGTCAACTTCAAAGCTATTTTCACAGCATTTTTTGGTCTGATTTATTTTTATTTTTTTATTTTATTTTTCTGGTTTGATTAAAAATAAGAGGGGGACAAAAAAAAAATGTAAAACACACAAGTGATTGGAGTGAAACATGTGAGAAAGTGTTGTGAGGATTTTCTAATATTATTTTCAGGTTTCAATCACCTCTTCGAACAACAACAAAGATGAGTCACGATTTGAGGATAAATTGTTTTGAGGAAAAAGGGAATGATGGAACCCAAGGAAGCAAACAAGATTTGGGCCTAAACTACAATGGACCACTTTTGTGTTATACAAAATATCTAGCAAACCCTGAAGATTCAGAAGATCTTGAAAATTTAATGCATATCTTACAAATCTTGGAGATTCATAAGATCTTGAGAATTTAATGTACACTACAAGAAAAACGCATATTAATCACGGGTAATGCCCGTGTTAGATGTGTTACTAGCACGGACATCGCCTGTGCTGGACATATGTGATGGATGAAGGCGTGATGGTAAACGGTGCTTCTAGAGTACGAGCAACTGCCCGTGCTAAAATATTAGCGAGTATGGGCTCCGCCCGTGCTAACAGATTAATCAGTATAGCCTAAGCCCGTGCTAAAAATATTAACAAGTACGAACGGAGCTCGTGCTACAAAAATTATCAAGTACAAGTGGATACCGTTGTAAATATATTAACTAGTACAGGCGGAGCCCGTGCTAAAAATATTAATGATTGTGAACAAAACCCGTGCTATAAATATTCAAAAGAACACATACCTGTAAAAATTATTGATAAATTATATTAGGATATGTCCCTAATTGATAAAATAATTATTGTATTTGTTGTCGAATAACATACTTATTTTTATAATACAAAGTTGTTAATATAGTTAAATAGTCAAATAACACTTTAATAATAATAATTTGAAACATATATAAAGTTCACAAATTTTCTAAAACTTTCATATAATATTGAACATGATAATTCATAACCATAGAAATTATAAAATATTCATATGCAATAGTAACAACTCCTAATATATAATGTTAACCCCTAACAATTACCTACCTTCTAATTATGTGTCCTTCACTTAGTAAAACTAATATGTAATATACTTTATGGGCCAAGCAATGTAGGTGCCTCTAGCATCTTCAAGAATTCGAATGTCATTAGTAGGGCGAATCAAAGGAACCTTGCTCACCAATATCTTATTCACAGCAACTCTCCAATAATCTGGACCAAGAAGCATATGATGAACTAATGCTGTTGAATCAGTGCAATCAATTTCACCTTCAGCCACTTCTTCTCCATTATCAATCCAATGTAGTAACTTGCATTTTTTACCCATTAGAAATGAAACATCCCGTTCACTTGTACTCTGTGAGAAACATATACAAAAATATGAGTATTAAAACAAAAAAAAAGCTCAATTAAACAATTGTCATTAACATCAAACATATAAAATATAAGATTAAGTACTACCACACCTAGATTGCTGTAAAGACGGTGAGGAGGCATTTTTGTCTCTTACGATGAAAACAAAGGCTATCTAAAACTATAACAAGACAATCTGCTTGTTGTCAAAAACTTTAGGTGTCAAAATGGAAACTCTGCTTATAATAAGTGAACAAGTACTGAAATTTTAGAGCATTGACTCCCACTTCTAACAAAACCTGTCCTTTGTTACTAAGAAATTAGTTTTAATATATAAGTAAGGATACAAAAAAACCGCTTCTATTGTGATTAATATATAATTATTAGCTAGCAAGTTCCACACCACCACTACCAACGACTTTTCTTCCTAGCCACATCAATAATTTAGATTGCACATTTTAATATTATACATTGAAAATAATAAAGGAGAATGAAAAGATTAGTAATTCATCCTAGAAAAAAAGAAAAAAAGAAAAGAAACTAAGAATTGGAATATGGAATTAATAAAACATATGTTGTAATTAATATTTCATACATAGAATCTGGATCCTCTCTTATTAAGGTTTAGAATTAATATGTGCTATTACATTTGGTGTTTCTTCAATTTTATGATAAAAAATAATATATCTAATAATAATATTCCTTTAGTTAGAATAGTTTTTAAAAATAAAATTCTATGATCACTAATTCCCACCCTCATTTATTAGCCAATGACTTATATATTTTGTTATTACTTTTCTAGTTATGATTAATTCTGAAATTAGTTTTTGTTAGTTAGAATAGTTTTTGCAGTGGTGCGCATGCACAGCATTGCAAAAGTCGAATTGTATCATTGCAAATCAATGTTCTTAATATATACAATCCTTTAGTTAGAATCTGTTGTACGGAAACGTATACACACAGTATGCTAAAAAAAAAAGGTATTGGGTGGGATTAAGGTTGAAAAAGACAGCAGCAGAGTTTTTCTATAAAGACTGCTCTGTTAGTTTGTCGACAGAGAAGACAATTGGTTAGTATTACTAGCTAATATCAATTATTTTCACATTTCAAGGTACAT
Source organism: Dimocarpus longan (assembly GCA_022984855.1). Lineage (NCBI taxonomy): Eukaryota > Viridiplantae > Streptophyta > Magnoliopsida > Sapindales > Sapindaceae > Dimocarpus > Dimocarpus longan. Next base: position 14,321,793 of record CM041015.1, on the reverse strand, counting down.
GTCATGTGTAAATACATATGTTTGGTGGTGTAATGGCTTAACCACTAAAATTATTGACTGTTTGTAGAGCAACCCTCCCATGTGGTGGGTAATCAGGCCATTCTTTCAACATATGTTTTGCAAAGGAACGATCATGAGCAACCAAATTAAAGGATTTTCACACTAAAACACCAACAAAATCTAATACAAAAGATTGCTACTTCTTTGGCTGACATTTGCCTTTTATATTTTCTTTTCTTTTTTCTCCTTTTAAGTGTAGTTAACTTGAAACAATTATAAGTACTAGTTAAGGAAAATAATAATCGAAACAGCGCTATACACTTAGTCCCAAAAAAAAAAAAAAGCAATTCTTTCACGTTAAAAAAAAAAATAAAAATGGTAGGACATGCCTTTAGCTTGAGTAATGTATACCTCTCTTTCCATGTTTGTTAATAGAGTTTAATTTCCAGTACTACTGGTTCCACAGAGCACTTCACCATCTTAAACAAATATACTCTAAGACACTTGACTACAACATAAATAAATCAAAGATTCAAGGAACTAAAATACACATATATATTATCAAGTGGTATTCATCTGTACAATAAGCTCTACTATGCTATCAAGTGCAAGCAATTATCAAGTGCATATATATTTGCTGGAAAAGTAACTGTCAGCACATATAACTTTTGAAAGATAAAATTTGTACACTAATTCATCAGCATTAAAGCATAAAAATATAACTTTGTCATGTCTACTACAATGCTAAGATGAAATAATTATTTTGAAAACTTACCTCAATTATGTCATGCTCAAAACCACACCTCTGTTCAAACTGTCTTTGCAGATCTGTAAATAGGATCACCAAACAATACATATAACCATGTCAATATAATAGATATAATAATGTATACAACAATATATATATAACAAGGCCATTGGAGAGACAGAGAGGACATCCAAAAATCAAGTGGAGATAGATCTGTAAATAAGACCACCAAACAATACACATAAAACATATAACAAAAGTCAAGTGGGACCGATGCAAAAGCAGCTCTCTGTCTCTCATTTTCGTATAAAACACAAGCAAAAGTAAGGCTCTCTATCTCTGGACATCCAAGACACACAAAACATACAACAAAAGTCAAGTGGGACCAATAACAAAGCAGATCTCTATCTCTCACTTTCATACAAAAAACAAATAAAAGTAGGGCTCTTTATCTCTCACTCTTAAAAATTTGTTTTTGCTCTTCTTGTACCTCTCAATGTCGCACAAAATACAACGTTTTCTACTCTCACAAAAGCCATGCGTGTATAGACTCTGTGTGTGTTAAAAACCCAACGATTGAAACAAAATGAGTTTGTAAATCTTTGTTGAAGTCTCAAAACACAACATTTTCTTGATTTCTCAAAAACCCACCAAATCCCTAGCCATTGATTTTTAATCAGTACATAAAAATGAGATGACAGTGAAATAAAAATGGGAGAGATAGAAGAAACCTGAGATGAAATTGGAAAACCCAAACTTGGATCTAAGATGCGATACGAAGAAGATGAGTCAGGAACAGCCGGGAAAGAGAGTATTGGCGGGGAGCCAAGAAAATTTTCCCTCCCCAAATTTTTGGTCTCTGATTAAATATGCAGTTTGCTTATCTACCTGTAATCGAGCACGAGCTATTTGTGTGCTCTCTAATTAAATATCCAGCATGGGTTATTACCGTGCTCTCTAATAAAATATCCAAACATTCATTACGGGTCTTTATTGGCCCGTACTAAATATATATAAATTGACAACTTTGTTACGGGCCTTTAAAAGCCCGTGCTTAATTATATTTTTCAGCACGAATCATTTGCGTCTGTAATAATTAAACCGTGATAGTAAATGATTTTTGTTGTAGTGGTACATCTTTCAAATCTTGGATATTCAGAGAATCTTGTAAATTTAATATCACTTAATCTCTTATTTAGTAGGTTATTTTGTTAGGATTATTTACTTTTCATATTGGTTTTATTTTCCTAGGTTTGAAGTCCTACAATTTAGACTTTTTTTGTTTGGGAATTAATTATGTTCCAAAACTAGTTTTTTTTTTTTTTTTTTACTTATAAAAGGCCTGTAGCCCTAAGCAAAAGAAAGAATGAAAATGTAACCAATGATGTTTCATTGAGAGAGAAAATTGTCTCTTTTGTTCTACATGAATATGTGATCTTATCAAGCTATACTTGTGGCAATTAAATAATGATTTATCTCCCACCTTCTTATCTATGTTTTGAGCGTGACGTCAATGTCCTTCTTTTATAATTTTGGTTCTTGATTGAGTTTTAATCATTAGGTCAAAATTGTTTGTAACTTTGGTTTTTGATTGACATATAATCAATGGGTCAAAATTATTATTATTTTTTATAAACCTATTTTAATCTTTCTTGAGGTTGTGTTTTAGTTTATCGTGGGTGTCGTATTTTTATATACTGGGTTCGCATCAAGGTCTGAATCTATAAAGTCTATAAATTTGGGCAATCCACTGGCCTTTGAAAACTTTCTCTTTCCATAATTCAAATTGAATTCCTTTTCTTTCTATAAGCTTAAATATATAGTAACATATTGCATGTCATTTCATACATAAACTAATTCTTTTCATGCTAGAATATAAAATCATTTGTCAACTAAAAAGGATTAATAAAAATCTATAAAAAACTTGCAATGTAAACTAACATGTATTTAATATTAATAAATTATTTTTACACTCACAACTTGCTTCCCAGTTCACTGATAACCACTCTTCTGCGCCCTCCGCTAGCTCCATGCGTCACCTACATTTAAATACAAATGTGAATTTTCCGCTTAAAACGTTCATACAGATAAAAGACTTCAATTCCAAGCCAATTCTATTATTAATGTAGCTTATAATTTCACCCAAGCTGTAACAGACTGCAACACTGCCCAGTCCAGCTCGAGCTGCGAGCTTCGGCCAACTCGACCAGCTCACTTATTTGCAAAATGCTGTCTTTGCCCAGCTCACCCTTTACGAGTTACGGCCTTAGTCCAGCTCAGACAGGCACTATAATGAACTGCAATATCATTCAGCTATGTTTGTGAGCTGCCGCTTTAGCCTAACTCAGACAGACGCTGTAAACGGTTACGGGTATTGCCCAGCTCGCTATTTACAAACTCGCGCTCTAGTCCAGCTCACCTCTAACTCACACATACTAAATGCTAACATTTCTTTTCTAGATTTTACACTTTCCCATGTATCAACACATCCCGATCTCAACATTTTCACAACATACACACACCAACATTTCATCAATCTCTTTATATAAAACTAGATCACATACACAACAGATTTGGTGGCAGAACTTTAACATTTTAAACAACAATCTAACCACTTCAAATCTGTAGTTCTATGTACGAAAATCTCATTAATATTAGGTGTAGCTCATGGACTGTTTTGACAGATTTTTCTCTAAAAGAAACCATGAAAACTCAATCTTACCACTTGATTCTTACTTGATCTTGCTTGATAATCTTCCTAAACTGGTTATTCACCTCTCTATGGTCTAATTTCTTTTCGAAAATGGCGGAAGGATCACTTGGATCTGCTGCTGCGCCAAGATCTGTCTTCTGCTCTTGCTTGCCGACAACTTTCTCTTTTCCTCTCTAGAGTTTTCTCCCAGCTTCACTTTATATAAACCATTCTCTCCTTTGCAAAAATTGCCCCTCAAGTTTATTATAAATTTATATTTATACTATTATCTAGAGAATTCCTCACTTTCCAAAAATGTTCTTGACACTTCATTTCATTTATAACTTAGTCACTTTCTAAATAAAATCTTTTATTTTCTCAAATAAGAGTATACATTTATACATTTTGGCTATAATACTAGGTTCGGAAAAAAGGTATTATAATTTCTTTCCCCTTTATAAAATTTTCGTCCTTTAAATTTACATGACTTAACCTACTGAAAAAGGTGAGGATATTTATGTCATATTTGTTCTTCGTGCTCCTAAGTGGCCTCCTCTACCTTGTGATTCCTCCACAAAATTTTCACTAAAGGAATAACTTTATTGCATAGAACCTGCTCTCTATGATCTAGAATATGTACCGGTTCCTCTTCATAAGTCAGGTTCTTCCTTAGTTTTACAAGTTGCTTTCTAAGTACGTGAGAATAATCTAGAATATACTTGCGGAGCATGACTACATGAAACACGTCATGAATCTTGTTTAGCTGAGGTGGTAGTTACAACCTGTATGCTACGGATCCTACTCTTTCCATGATCTTATACGACCCCATATAGCGTAGACTTAGCTTACCACGCTTTCCAAATCTGAGCACTCATTTCCATGAGGATATCTTGAGAAATACTTTATCGCCAACTTCGAACTCGAGGTCCCTACTGTGATTATCTGCATAGCTCTTCTGCCTATCACTCGCTATTTTAAGTTTATCCTTGATAATTTTGACTTTATCTGTAGTGATTCGGACAAGTTCGGGACCTATCAATTTACTCTTACTTACCTCGTCCCAACACACCGGAGTTCTGTACTTTCTTCATTAGAGAGCTTCGTATGAAGTCATACCTATATTGGTTTGATAATTGTTATTGTATGCAAACTTCACTAATGGTAGGTGTATATCCTAACTCCCCTTGAACACTTTCCTTGCCCGAAGTGAATCCCCAATAGAAATGGACACTATCATACTACAATCTAAGAGTTCCGGTTCAATACTAACAGTCTTAGCAAAATTGCAAGACACAAAGAAATGGGTAGCCCCGAAGTCAATCAATAAATATGCATCACGATCAAAAACTGTAATAGTACCTTAACTACTTCAGGGGTAACGTCTGCCTCTTATTGGGTTACTGTGAATACCCGAGCCTGAGTACGGGGTCTACCTGGCTGACTTTTGGATGATACACCCTTACCTGCTGCTTCGCTAGGTTAACCGAAACTAGTGGTCCCTCTAGCGTGGGAGCCTCTAGGATCCAGTCCCCGACCTCCAATGGTCTGCTCTGGTGCTGCAATTATGACCTCTAACTTGGTAGCTGAAGCTGCATTTGGGCAGTCTTTCAGAAAGTGACCTTCTTGTCAATATCTGTAACATTCATTACTGTCTCTGAAAAATTCACCCGGATATGTCTTATCGCATTTTTTGCACATGGGCCAGTTCTTCCAACTCTCACCACTGTTTTTGGGTCTAACTGGTTGCTTTACGGAGCTTTGACTGGATTGTGATCCCTAGCTCGATCTCCGACTTTCAGATCCAGTTGACATCTCCCCACTTCTTGAGAACTTACTAGGTCCTCCGAAAAAGCTACCCGACCAACCACACTTCTGAGTTGGCTGACTGAGTTTAGGAATGACCTCTATACTCCTTTATACTCTAATTGCAGCTTCTACTAATTCTTTGTACTGAGTGTGAGTTGCTGATGCTACGTAGGTTCTGATCTTAGGATTTAGGCCTATCGCGAATCTCTTCACCTTTTGTTCTTCATTACCAACAATGAATGGAATAGCTCTAACTAATTTTGAAAATTTCTTCTCATAGTTTGCCATTGAAAGTGCACCCTGTTCCAACTTGAAGAACTTCTAAATCTTGGCATCCTGGTAGCTTATCGGATAGTATTTCTCCATGAATTTTTTCTTGAATAGTGCCTAGATACTACGGCCGCATTCCGCCTCTTAATTGCTTTCCACTAGTCTTTAGCCCTATCTTTTAATAAAAAGGTGGAGAATATTACCATTTGGTCCTCTAAGCAACCTATAACTTGAAATATCTCCTCATTGGTGACAATTTGCGCTCCGGATTACCAGTCCGTACTCTACTCTAGAAGCCTCTACTTGGGCCTTTGGTCGACACTGGCCTGAGTGGATACTGAGGGTCTAACTTTTCAACTTGTAGGGGTAGCTATCTACGGGCAATCTCTCATGTAATGACCTACTTGTCCACAGCGAAAACAAGTAGTGCTACTCATTCGACATTCGCCCAGATGTCTCCTTCCATATGTACCACACTCTGGTGCTGAGCTTTTGGTATTACGGAAACTTCCAGATGCTGTGGGTGGCTTAATTGATCCCTGACCAGATGATGCTCCTCGACTCATCCATTATCCCATTTAGACTTGCTCATCTTTTTGGCGATCTTGCTGGGCCCTTCCTCAGGCAAACTGGATCCACTGTGCTTACATTTCCGTCTTCCACTCTATGCAATAACTGTCATATTCTTCTCTACTTTCATAGCAGCTTCTACTAGTTCCCCGTAATGTGTCTGAGGGGCCAATGACAATTAAACTCTGATGTTGGGATTTAGGCTTGCAATGAATCTTTTGCACTTCTATTCCTCAACCTCAGCGATAAACTGTACTATCCTAACTAGCTCCGAAAATCTTTTCTTATATTCTGCCACGAAAGTCGAATCCTAATCCAGTTTGAAGAACTCCTCTACTCGTGCATCCTTGTAACTCTTTGGGTTGAATCTGTTTGTGAATTCTTTCTAAAATAGTGCCCATGACACCCAATTGGATGTCGCCTTTCCAATGCTTCCCACCAATCTTTCGCTCTGTCCTCCAGGAGAAAGGTGGAAAATAAGATCTTCTGTTAGTTGAAGCACCTCATCACTCCATAGATCCTGCTAACATGGTCCAACCAAGCTAGGGCACTCTCAAGATCACCACTTCCATCAAACAGTTTGGTGCCCAGCTACAAACATGCTCAATTGAACTCTTAGGTACTTTTGGTGTCTCCCGCAGTTGAAGCATGGCTGCTATTAATATCTGGGCAATTTGTTCAACATTGAAACTCCCACCTACCGGTTCCGTCGGTCCTGGTTAGGATGGGTTCATGGAGGCGTTTACCGAGCCTATTGCATGCTCGGTCTCCCGTGTGGATGGTACATCAGGTACTGGAGCTTCTGGAAGAGGTCTTTTGGGACCCCTATGGCCTCGTCGATGCATACTGTTGTGATTTCAACAATAAGAAAATCATATAACACTTGAAATATTCTAAAATCATATGCATGAATCATAATGAAAACTTTCCGGGTTGCTCTATAAAAACATCTTATGAAATCATAACATAAAAAGAGATAACCCTATTTCATATAAAACCTGGCTCTTACTCTTATACTCAAGGCGACCAACCTCTTAACCCCACAGTGGTCTTCCAGTCGAAAATGGTTCCGACTGAAAGACCCCCGTGAAGTTAAGCCTTTTGAAAATATTTTTTAGAAATTATTTATTTAGCGAAAATGAGTGGGAACTTTTTCATTTTAATAATATACTTTTACAAAACAAAAATTTATAAAATTTTTGGCAGTATAACAACTGTTTTTCTAAAAATTTCACCCAGTAAAAGTTTACAAAAAACTGTACACTTCTATTTCAATATCAATCTCAACTTCTGGGTCTCAGACCCTCATTTCAAAATCACAACAACCAAAATCATGCTTTTATTTAAGAGATAACTTGAAATTATAAACAATTCATGTGTAAACAGATTTTTCGAAAGATATATATTAAAATATATACGAAATTTGTTTCGTAAGTTGTCAAGATCATAAATATCATACATGTATTTACAACGTTTCATAGCAACTAGAACAATTTTCTATAAGTTATATGACAGAAATAAATGCTAAACAAACTAAAACCCTAATTTCACACCTCTAATTACCTAAAAAATAAATTCTCCGAAAACAAACATCGATCAACACTAAAGGTATCAATTTCTGATCACATTTATAAAAGCAAAACTAATTGACCTAGCTCAAGTAAAGCTCTGACCTCTCGAAACCTCTGGTACTGCTCGGCGGACGGATCTGTAGACCCCGGGCCGAGCCTCAGCACCTCAATAACCTTAGCGAAGTAATGCAAGTAGACAACGAGAGCTATGCCATGAGCGGCGGCGGCCAGGGAGCCGACGATCATCAGCGCCCAGTCGAGCCGGTCGGCGCAAGCGAATAGCCCAGAGAAGGGGACGGTCGTTGGAGGCGGCTCCATCTCCTCGGCCTCCTCCATCTCTTCCTGCTCCTGCTCCTACGGAGCCGCTGCAGCAGCAGCCGCCTCTTCTCCAGGGTCCAGATACGGCGATGGCGACTCCGGCGGCTCCGATACCTCCGACATCGGCGTTAATGGCTGTATATGCGGCGGCGACCACCCGAACAAACCTCTCGATATCATCATCTTCGCTTAAAACCTTAAAACAACTCAACAATCAACAACAAAACCAACAAAAAACCCTAACTCAACTCTCTCTCTCTCTCTCTGTCTTCCTTTAAATTTAGCGGGAAATATTTTTTATTTATAAATACGAAAAAAAAAAAAAAGGAAAAGAAAAGCTTCGCGAATGTATCAGTTGGTGCGCTTTTTTGCTTTTGATATTGTTTTAAGAGTTCGAAGAAAGTGAAAAATTTAGGGTTGACGGGGACCAAGTCAAAGACGGAGGAGCTGGTGGAGAGATCATCAACTCCAAAACAAGATTCAATCAACCAAAAACTTCGTTTGAAAGTGTTATCGTTTTTTATTTATTTTACACTTTTTTTCCCCTCTGATTCTCGTTTCTGGTGTTAATGCTCAAAAATGTTTAAGTTTTTATTTTATTTATTTATTTATTTTGGTTAGGTTAACGGTCAAAAGCCGGCGAGGAGTTTTTCAGGAGATTTTATTCAATATTTTATTTACATTTTTATCCTTTTCGCTGTAATAGTCCTTATATATTTATTGAGGGCAAAAACGTTATTTCAGTTTATTTCAAACAAATCTTAGGGTGTGAAATTGTGTCACCAGCCACTTCCCAATTTTTATAAGTAGTTAATAGATATTGCACTCGATGACGTCAAACTACTTTGGGGTTGGAGTCTCTGTTACTATAGTATCCACACCTATAGCTAACCCTGAGAAGTTTTATTTTTAAAACATAGAATTAGGTGAGCTACATAAGCTCAATGAGTATCATATATATATTTTCATTCAATCAACTTTCAAATTATCCTCCCTAAAACTTTAAACACAATTCATAAATATAATCAGGTTGTAATAATTAAATACATTTCCTGAGAACCATATAAAATTTAAAAGTATGAATAAACATTTATATCAATATAATCCATGCATCGAAAATCTGTAATTTATTAATGGATTGAAAAAAAAAATTTCTGATTTCTGAAAATTATTCTGAAATGCTTTTCAAATATAGAACGATGCATAAAATATTATTTTGCATGATTTCATTTTTCTGCCATAAATTATAAACAGTGATGATATTTCAGTTTTCAAAAAGCTTTTAATTAAACAAACCAATCACTGATAATTCATTCCATATGGTATATTAGTATATAGTGAAGCAGAATTTATCCTCACATAAGCCTTCTATTAGGTATCTATTAGTGGAATTTAACTTTGCTAGGAGTGGCATTTATCCTCACTCAAAATATCAATCCGGTAATTGTGTAGCAGAATTTAACCTCGTTACGGAGTGGTATTTATCCTTACTCAGGTGGAAGCTAGTTAATAATATACTCTGTATGTGCATTGGACGACACACGGAACTAAACCAACTGACACATTCCCTCCCGCTGTTAGTAATAGACACTCGCGACACACACTGTCAATACACGCTTAGGGTACTTCAACCGGTAATATCGGGATACTTTTAAGGCATATCATAGGCTTACAAATCATTTTCATTCATAAACACTATAAATTTAAATTTATCATATAAAATCAATATGAAAAAAAATATAAACATTTCGAAACATTTTTCTTAAGACACTCACCTTATTTCCTAGTTCGCAAAAAGTTTAAATTCAACGGAGGGATTTCCTCGTCTCCGCGTAACCTACACATTTTCGAATTCTATTTTCAAGTTACGTTATAACCAACGTTATTCGTTCAAATAATTCCGCAATTACATACTAATATATCAACAATTCGAAACACCCTTTTTAAAATCATATCAATGCCAATTCTTTGTGTTTATTATCCGTTTGCCATTCTAATTATTTAAGCACGCAAAGGACATCATACGAAACCTAAATTCATACTAACGGATCAAGCGACATTTTCGAATCAATCACTGCCTATGATGGGCGAACCTAATATACTCTTTTATCTTCAATCTTTTTAATTTTTCTCATCAATTTCACATTCAAATATCTCCTAAAATCATCTCAAGTATTCAAAAACAATTTCTATTACAATACACATACCATGACCGAACCTAGACCATTAAGAATGTCATATTTTTGTTTCCCATTTCAATATGAAAACTCAATATTCTAACATGTCCAAATAAATGAAAAACCAATCAAATAAATGAACTCATTTTGGATCTTTTCTAGACTACTTGGCCGACACAAGTCCATACACCAATTTTTTTCCTTCACATTTACACTTACACAAACAACCAAATCACATTATATTCCATAACAAACAACATTTCAACTATAACCCTCTATCTTGGCCAAGCCTCTTCCACGTATAACACTAATTTTTTTCATCAAAGATTGCATCAATACCACATGCAAGCCATCATTCATCACTTTAAAACCTTAAACATTCAAGCCCAAACATAATTTCACCACCATCCATCCATCTCCACAAATAAACTCATAAAAAATAAAACTTACCGCTTGGAATTAATTTAGGATGGATCATTGACTTGCATGCAAACTTGATGGGCTTGTAAATCACTTGGAAATGCTCTAAAAAAAAACCTCAAAATTCGATCTTGTGCCTTTTAATTGTGTTGTATAATCATTACAAGCGTCAACTGGGTTGTTTTGGTTTACAAAAAAATTTTGAAATCCATGTTTCCACAAATATCTATTTCTAAATCGTTTCAACCAAAACCTTACAAAATCTTCGAATGATGATGATTGATTTAAAATTAATGATCCTAATAGGTTTGATGTAATGGGTTATTAGTTTTTTTTTTAGGCAAAACTCATTTTAGTCTCTAAATTTTGAGAAATTATCAAAATTTTAACTACGTTCCTAAAAAATGACTAAATGAGCCTAACGTTTCAAAAAAAATATCAAATTAGTCACTCTCGCTAGTCAATTGACGATTAGACTTAACGGAAAATATGAAAAGTAACGGAAAAGTCAACTTTGAAGAATAAATTGGTCATACTATAAGTGGAAAAATTTTTAATGATTAAAATTAATTATACCCAATCAAAAACTACTACATCATACTAACTTTATAAATATTTTTTTAGAATTTTTTTTTTTATTTGGAATAGTCCAAAAAACACACTCAAAACCTAGTTTGAAAGTTGAAACTTGTTCTCTTCAGTCTTCCCCTTCTCTTCCGTCTCTTTTATCTCTGGCGGCCTCCATATCCTTCTCCTTTTTTTCTCCTCACCGTCTCCTCCATTGACGAAACCCTTCCCGAATCCCTCCTCTGGACCCGAGAAAGACCCCGTAGCACTCTGTCAGAACTCCAACGAACCCTAACTTTGATCCGAAGAAATCCCGTCAGAGCACCGAAACTTTATTTAAACTTCTTTTTAAACTCGTTTACTAGGTGGCAGGGGTACAAATTTTTTGCTTTTCTATTGAAAATCCGGCAGCATGCCGTCTGTTTTCTAAACTATACCACCCTACAAGTTTCAAATACAGTTTATAAAAACACTTCTATAAAATTCATTTCTCAACTTCCAGAGCCTTCGGCTCATTTTTCACAACACAACCACAACCAAATAATTAAAATCAGAAAACTGATTCATATAAAACTTTAATAAAATATTTTAAACTAATACATCCACGATTTCTTTAAAATACTTACAACTATCTATATAAACATATACATGATCAAAATAACACCATATATACATATATTAGGTATCATCTTATACGTCCACCTGCACGTCTGACTGAACCTCGTCGGCTGGATGACTAGCTCCTGCATCTGTGGGAGAAATTTTTAAGAAAAACATTTAAAGAAAAACGTGAGTATAACTCAGTGAGTGGTTGTAACTTTTAAATTAAAACTTATTTCTACACATAAATTTCTCCCAAAAACAGTTTAATAAAATTAAAGTATTTTTCTAAAATACTTTCTAAAACTCATTTAAAACTGCTTTTGAATCTCGTTCTAAATTTCTTTCTAAAACTTTCTGAAGTCTTTTCTTAAACTCTTTTCTGGTGCTCGCCTGAATGGTAACCCAGAGAATATCTACTCCTGACGTGATAGCATATAAAATCTAGCTAACCACTAGGAGTGAGGATCTACCATGTGTAGTCGCCGAAAGCGGACCCACGCTGCGGACTGACTACACTACCCTATACATGCATACGGATCACTCATACCTCGCTCACACATGAGTCGACTAGACTCAAATCTCACTAACTGACTTCCTCTCATCTACTGTATCATGCATAGAGCATTCGGTCGGGTACTGAACTGGGGTTAGGGTAAACCATAGGCTATTAAAATTTCTTTTTCTTAATACACTAAAATATTCTAAATCTTAAGGCAATAAGCCTAAAATATTTAATTCTAGCACATTCTCATATACATAAATAATAAACTAAAATTTTTATGCTAGAATTAAAATATTAATTCAATTAATAAATAAATAACTATTTATAATAAATTCTTTTAACTTTAAAATAAACTTTAAGATGATATAAATAAAAACTTGTAGTTCCACTCACTACACATCCTCGGATAAAATCCGATTCTCCTCCGTATGCCTCCGGAAGTCTTCGCTTTTACCTTAAAACATCAAATATCCATTTAGGGTCACTTAACTCATTCAAATAATATTCAAAATCAATAAAAATCCTATTATCTCTATTTATATCCTTTAAAGCCTAAACTTTTGGATATCAATTTCTATTCAACCGGGGTTTTCGAAATCTGTTTTCTCTACATGAATTCTACTTATTCTTTCCTAGGAATACCTTAGAATACTTAATCTCATCGTCGGAAACTCAGAACGAATTTCAACCGGATTCGCTTACTAACGAAAATCACTTTTCGTTCCGGACTTCCGACAACTTCAAAAATCAATCCTCTAGTATTCTAACACCCAACTATAATTAAATAAACTGTTTCGAATGTTAAACGAACGTATTTCGAAGGTTTTTAGAAACCACCCTTCAATTCATCCGTTTAGCTCCGAAATAGATCCTAAACTTTTCGTTTTCGAAATCTAACTTCAAAAGATTATTTCCTAACCTCTAAAACATCAATCTAATGCCTTAGAATCGAAAACGGAATCAAATTCCATAAAAAATCCATTTTTCTCTACGACTTTCCTCTCTCGTTTTATCTGTTTTTCTTCCACCAAATCACTCCAAAATCATACCAAAATCATCCTCACATATCCCTCTTATTATCCCTAATCTCTGATTCGAAAATAAACAAAAGAATAAAAATGGGTTTCATATAAACATCAATCTTTAAACTGAAATAACTCACCAAATAGGCAACCGTTTTGTTTCAAATTTGTTGGGATAGCTAGAAGAGATGACGAGGAACAACTTTCATGAAGAAACCGCGGCGAAAATCGGATCGGATCACCTTCTCTTCCTCTCTCTCTCTCTCTCGCGCGCGCTCGCGGCTTCTCTCACGGCAACACCTGGCTTCTCTCTCTGTTTCTTTCTCATTTCACGATAAAAAATGTCTCAAATGAGACAAAATTTATTTATAAATATTTTAATGCTCATTTACTATAAAGTCCCTCAAGAAAATCTCATTTAATAACCTCAAACTTTCACTAATTATACTAGTGCCCAAAAACAAATCATTTTATATTCTATTGGTCCACTTGGCCTATTTTCATCCACTTATTTTTCCAACCAATCCATGGATGACACGTGGCACATCCATAGCCATTACTTTTTAAATCACTTATCTCATTTCTCATTGGTTGAATTCCGTGAGCTCACCTCGCTTGATTAACACGTAATTCACGCCTAATGACTTTGTAATCGTACCGGGGTCAACCAAATGACATCCGACTTGCAATACGAAAATATAATAAGCCTCAAATAACACTACTGGAGGCATATGATTCGACCGTAACTCAATTCGAATATTTCTAGTACCATAAAATAATAAATCTGGGTGAGGGCTTACACTTGGTGAATTTTTATTTCAATAGAACTTTTAATACCTAATCCTTCTGAAAAATATTTCACAAATATTCTACACGCATCTTATGGCCAATTCGACTTTATAAACTTCAATTTAGGTCTGATACCTCTCATATATACTTAATAAAGGAAATGTTCCTAACCGAAATCTGATCGAATCAACCGATATCTTTTTATACGTATTTATAGCTTAAAAACTCGATTTTTACACTCATTCTCATTCACTTGGGTTACACTCCTTGAAACTTCCGCATATCATTCTCATGCGTGATCCATATATACTTACCTTACAATGTCCATTTTGCCCTTTTTATGATATAATTTCACTTTGACCGAAAAATATTCTGAAAATATTCCATGGTCATCTAATCTTCAAATTAACCATGAAATACTCTAATTGGGTGTCTTATCTATCAGTCTCATGCTTCGAAAAAAATTCAATTGGATTTAAACTCATTAAAACCTATTAATCTCTCAAAAGGGCAATATCGTAATTTTCTTTCGGATCGCTTAAACTGATTCAAATGGTCTTCTTTTTTATCCGTTTTTGTTTCTTTATACTCTCATACTATTTTCAGACCTTTGCGACCCTTAAGGTCAATTTCTGAAAATTTTACTATTCATTTAAAAATTTTCGTCCGAAAAATACTAATCATCGAAAACTTTTGTTTCCCATCGAATCTAAATTTATGACCCTGAACAATATAACTAGGTCTAAATTCGATCTTAAACACAAACTTTCGGATTTTTAAAAAAAAAAAAAAAATCACTATTTATCTAGATCCGAATACCATTCACTGAAAATTCTCATTTCTTCCTAACACGATACTCAGGGCCTTATAAATATAATCGAATTCTAATCGGACCTCTTGCATTATTTCTAAACTCTTTATTCTTTATCTGATCGCCGAAAATGAATTCTCTGAGGAAACTAGGATCGGGGTCTATCATCCATCAACCACCATCTTTTCCTCTGTCTTTTCTTCTTTTCTCATCTTCCATATTCTCCTTTGTCTCTTCTCCTCACCGTTTACTCCATCGATCTCCATCTCTTTCTCCTTCATCTTCTCCTCCATCTTCTCTTTTGTCTCTTCTCCTCATCGTTTCCTCCATCTGCCTTTATCTCCTTTCATCCATCTTCTCCGTCTTTCCTCCCTATCCTTTTTTTACGAAGATATAAATAAAGTTAAAGATTTGAGGTTTTTTTTTTTTTTTGCATGGATTTATTTTTGGACTATTTTCTATTCTTCTATATGCTTCATAAAGATCTTCAAAAACTTAAATCTCCAATAATCTAGATCTTTAAAAATCCAGTTCAAACCTTTGTTGATGAATATATGGAGTTTGTTGAGAAACTAGGTTTGTTGAAACTTGGAGTTTGTTGATGAAATGGGTTGTAATTCACCTATTTGAATTGGGTGGTAATTCACCCATAGCATGTCTTCATTAACTGGGTTTTCAATCTGATTTTTGTAATTCACCTTTGTTACATGCTTTGATAACTTCTCCCTTCCTTCCTTCCAAGGGTAAAACGATAATTATACCATAAATAATTATATAAAATTCAGTCCAAAGGTCAAATGGTAATTTCACAAAAATACCATAAAAAACCATCAAGGGTGTTTTCATAATTAAATATTATTATAATATTTATCTATGGATAGGGTATACCGATCTTTTTGTTCGTTTTGACTGAGTCCAAAGGTAATGAATTTTTTCATGTTTTTTGTTAGGTTTATTGTCAGTTGATTGATGGGAGAGACTAATTTGCTACTTTTTTGAAATGTTAGGGTTCATTTAATCATTTTTCGAAACATAGCCAAAAAATTTGACCCTGAGGACTAATATGATTTTTGCTTTTATTTATTTTTTTTGATTGCTTATTGGTGTTGTTTGGATTGTAAACACAAAAATCACTAAAGCTATGTTTGGTGCCTTAGACACTTTATGGGATTAGGATTAAAAATTTCTAATCCCATGAAATCTGGCATTTGGAGAGGTTGGGAAGGGATTGAAAACCCAATCTCAACCTCTCTTCATTCCCCGTTCTCATGGGAATCATCATTTCTACTATAATTGGTGGGTTTGGACCTGAATGGAATTTCTTACTTTTCTTGTTCTTCCTCTTCTCCTTCATCTATCTCTCTTTATCAAATCCATGTCCATCAACCACTGTCAAGCGCAATAGCAATCACCGTCGAACTCAGCTTCATCACCATCACTTTCTCCCATCACCACAACAAACCACCCTAAACAACCACAACAATCAAACTAACAAAACCCACAACCACAACAGTCAACCATAATCATCTGAGTTCCTTAATCAACTACAACAATCAAACCCAAAAAAAAAAAAAAACCCAGAATTGCAAGAAGCCCATCACATTAGCAATAAATCGATCAACATCCATCATCACTAGCAAGAAAGAGTGAGAGGGAGAGAAATAAGTGAGAGTCGCAACAAACCTAGGTCGACGATGAAGACGAAACAGAAATGGAGATGTTGGCGATGAAGACAGAGACATCAGAGACAGAGATTAAGATGATGGTGATAGGTGATCGATTATAGATAAAAGGAAAAGAAAGAGGACCGAGAGAGTGTGATTTTTAGAGTTTGGTTGGAGAAGATGAAATGAGGGGAAAGAAATAAATTTGTTTTAATATTTGAATATTTTAATTTTAATATTAATATAATTTTAATTTAATTTTAAATTCTATTAAATATAAAATCATAATTTTTTAATCCAATTCCATCAATTTCGAGTCATTTTAGTTTCGTGTGTTAAATGAAGCCAATAAGTCAAAGGCGAAGATAGCGAGTGTTCGTGAGTATCATAAAATATTAGTTGGGTATTGAGTGAGGGGATTTTACCCTTGTATAAGGGTCCCTCCTCGTTTGTCCTTGTAGAACCGATGGTAGTTGAAACAAACCAGTCGGCGACAATTAAAATGACGTGAGGTTGGTTCATATTTAAAAACCACAGCAACTGATCTGATTGGATACAAATACCAAAACTGTTTCAACTTTCACTCGTTTCAAAGAACCTCAGATTCATCTCCCTCCGCTTCAAATTCAATCTGGTCAAAATGGAAGTTGCTTCGGCAAAGGAAGAGATGGAGACGAGGAGGAATAATGATGCGTACTTGAAAAGCGAGAAGAGGTCGGGATTAGTGTGGATGATAGTGTTTTTGACGGCGATTTACTCGGCTTGGGGCGTCTACTATTACCAATACCAGAATCTGCCTCCGCCTCTCACAGCTGAGCAGGCCGGCAAGAGAGGCTTCTCTGAGGTTGAGGCTATGAAACACGTCAAGGCCTTGACTGATTTGGGACCGCATCCTGTTGGTTCTCATGTTCTTGATCAGGCCCTCCAGGTCTGGTTCCATTCTTAGCATCAAATTTTCAATCATTATCTGCGTGTCATGTTATTTTTCACTAAAGCAATACAGTTGATGAGTATTTACTGGACTCTTTTTATTATTATAGCTAGGTGAGAATTGTCACTAGTCTCTTTTCAATGAACTAAAATAGATAAATTAGATTTAGATTGTTTTACAAACAATTTATTTATTTATTTTAATCAAGATAGTGACTTAGCTAGTGAGGTTTTTTATTGCAGAGCTCAAACTGGTAGAATTTTTGCTAGGTGTAAGGCCTTTCTTGTGGAGACCCTGTATGTGTTTATCACATAGAAGCCTTGGATCATATCTTCAAATATGTCGTTTATTTATCCTTTTAGCTTAGATGTGGAGTGTAGTGAGTTATTGATTGATACTTAAAGTCTGCTGGGTGTGTTTTTTTTTTTTTTTTTTTTTTTTTTTTCCTTCTGTACAAAACTATAGACTTTTCTGGAAATTATAGTTGTACGTTAAATCCATTGAACTGGGTTATTTTTCATGGGGGCCTGTTGCAAGCAATTGTGTTAATGTATAAGTTTTACTTAGTACATTAGAGTGTGTACTTCAGTTTGATAGTTGGGAAAGGGTGTGAGAAGTAGATTATGGTTTTCATACACCTTGATATGGTTGATGTGATACTAGTCTGATCATGCTTCCATCGTAATTTCTTTACTATAATGGATCTTATATCTAGTAAATATGGTCGATCACTATTTATGCTATCAACTTGTAGCTGTCACTTTTTAACAATGCTTTTCACCTCAGTATGTTCTGACAGCTTCAGAAAATATTAAGAAAACAAGTCATTGGGAGGTCAATGTTGAAGTGGACTTCTTCCATGCAAAATCTGGTGCTAATCGTCTCATCACTGGTGTGTTCAAGGGGAGAACACTAGTTTATTCAGATCTGAGTCACGTCGTTGTTAGAATTCTGCCAAAATATGTATCTGGAGCAGGAGAAAATGCTATTCTGGTCTCATCTCACGTTGACACTGTCTTTTCAGCGTATGATTTCTTTGGCCTTGCAATTCAAGTTTTATGTTGGAGCAAATTACTTTGCCAGTCTCTTAATTCGGAAGGTTCTTTCCTTGTTTTTATTTACTCTGGAGTGCTTTGGATGTCGTTTTTAAGATTGATCTTTTATTGTGTGTGTTTTTATGGTCAATAACATATACAGTTCATTGACCTCTGCAGGGCTATCATGATATCATCATAAAGCTGAGATTTATGTCTCTTGGGATTAGACCAATAATAATATAACGCATTGTTTGGAGATTCAATTTAAACAAGTAATACAGTCTATAATCAGTGGAAACATACATGACAATGCAGATGCAGTCTATATTCTTGATACTGATCTGTATGCAAATAATAATAATAATAGATTTAAGTGCCTGGAAACTCATTCCAGGAGGCAGCCTTTTATCTTCCAAGCACCTTCTGCATTGTGGCGTTTTTTATGAGCAATTCTTGTCACTTTATTTTTCACATCATAACATGAGATGGACACCATATGGACTTCGTTGGAATAGCTGGACGTTAATAATAAGCATCTAGGACTAGGTTGGAGGAACTTGAAATAATTTGCTTAGCCTACAGAATCTCTTTAACGATAATTGGTATCTTTATTAGGTAACGTAAATTTAATCATTCTCTAGACAGCCACCTGTGCCCAATTCCTTGGATCCATGTAATTTCTAGCCTATCATCCCACTTTGAATATAAAAATGAACACCTGTCCTATCCTGCCTTGGCCTGCTAGTTTTGATCGTGGCAGATCAAGTGAGGTTTTTCTCTGTTTTGCAACCCATACATCTTTCAAACCCTGAAATATCATCTAGATGGATTGCATAATTAAAAGGCTTTCAATTTTCATTGTCTTTTCTTTGTATTTAAGAAAAACTAAATAATAAACCTACAAATGCTTGAAATAGAAATAATAAATCTGTAAACATTTGTACATAGAAAAAGAAAATCTGGGGAGATGTAGAACGTCAGACCTAATGATAGTGCTGGATAATGGTTACAAGATAGCTTGGTAATAAAAAATTAGAATATTTGTTATAACATATCTTGATTCAATACTTGATAGAAGAAGACTGAGCAGTTGACATTTGTAAAAGTCTTATGATAAGATACAGATAAAATTTAAGAGACTGTAGATAAGAAATGAGAGTCATAAGTTCTTTTTGAGGACATGCAGGATGGATATATGGTAGAAAAATCCTGAAGTTAATATAAATATAGAGGTTAGTTTAGCAAATATATTTCAATTTGGGCTAGCTAAATCTACCACTGCTCCATTTCCTGGCCAAAGGCTATATTGTTGCTATGCAGCTCTGTCCGTTGTTTGTCTTATTCAGAAAGCTTCTGCCTTCAACTTGGTTCAGCCCACAATATCAATTCAGTGTCCGTAAACCTATATGTTACCATATGCTTTTCTTGATCATCCTCATGGCACTTCTAGTTTTATCTTCCGAAAATTGTTTCATATACTTTGCTTGATGGTCACAAAGTTCATGGCTTGGTTCAGGGAAGGGGCTGGTGACTGTAGTTCATGTGTTGCTGTTATGTTGGAACTTGCTCGAGGGATTTCTCAATGGGCTCATGGTTTTAAGCATGCTGTCATATTTTTATTCAATACAGGGGAGGAGGAGGGTCTAAATGGTGCTCATAGCTTTGTAACTCAGGTTAGTATTATCTTGTATTGAGTGGATTTTTTCTTTAAATCTTTCTAACCTCTTGATTCCATATCTGAAAAGGATTATTTCACCATCTCACAACGGTTCTTATGCTTGGATTTCTGCATGTTTGTGACTTTGTGTCTCTCAAGCTGGTGAGGGGCTTGGTGTGTGCTTGGGTTGGGGTAGTAAAAAAGGGAAAAAAAAAGAAAAAAAGGTAACAGTGTTGCTAAGAATGATATATAGACAAAAGAATGTTCTAAAGCAAATAATTGTGAGGTTTTAGTTTATCGTATGTAATTAATTAATTAATTAATTTTTATAACTTTTGTTGCGATAAGTTGCTTGTAATCTCTCGTGTTCTAGTTTGTGTGAGCCTTGCACACGATTAATGGTTGATTACTCAGCAGCATCACTCTGAAACAGAAGTATATGAGTACTTATTTTTAAATATCTAAAACTAACATGTTTCTGTGAAAGCTGAATATCACACATTTTAGAGTGATTATGAATTCATTTTGCTGATGTAGCATCCCTGGAGTACAACTGTTCGACTGGCTATTGATTTGGAGGCTATGGGCATCGGAGGGAAGTCTGGCATTTTCCAGGTGCAGTTTTATAGATAATGCATCTCTCATTTGGGTATTTCTGTTGCCGTTGATTTGAATACTATAATTAATCTGAACTTCTGATTTTATTGCTCCACTTGGTGTTGGATGTTGTATTTGATAAGAGAAGTCTATTATCAAAGACATAAATTGTTGTGTACTAACAACTATGAAGTTTTCTATTTGATTTTTGGCTAGCTGTGAATTTAATAGCTGGCTTGCTGGAAAAATATTATACATTACAATGTTTTTCTCTAACTCGGGCACCTCCCACAGTTTTAAGTGCTTATGTATCAAAAATAAAAGGAATTTTTACTGCTAAAATCAAGTTGCTAGCACAAATCTAATTGTTGTACATTTTTTTTTTTAAAAGCCAGACAGTGCTAAGAAGATAGTGTTTGTGCATTTTATTCAACTGCTTATGACATTATCTACCTTTTATATTGAAATTATGAATTAATATACATGTTATAAGATGCTGATCATGAATTATGTCATTATGTATGCTTGAAACAGTACCTTTATTTATTGTGTTATAAAGGTTAAGAGCATATCCTTTTTTATTTTCATCTTTCTTTCATCACATCTTGAGCCTGATGTGATGAAAATGATCATCTGGCTATTGCATTTTAAGTGCCCTCAGTTTGCTGGTTATTTCCATTAATTTGTTAGGCATGTTTTGTTTTTCTTCTTATTTGTTGTTCTTTGTCTTGCAGGCTGGTCCTGATCCATGGGCTCTTGAGAACTTTGCCTTGGTAGCGAAATATCCTTCCGGCCAAATCACTGCACAGGTTTGTGGTTCCACTTCTGACATTTACTTCTTAACACTTCTATTTGTTTTTATCTGATGCTTATTTATTAGAAACTTTTTCCTTCTGAATAAGTTAAGTTATCTGATGCTTATTTATTAGAAACTTTTTCCTTCTGAATAAGTTAAGTGCTTCAGGATTTATTTTCTAGTGGAGCCATTACATCTACTACCGATTTCCAAATATACAAAGAGGTTGCTGGTCTTTCAGGTCTTGACTTTGCATATACTGATAATAGTGCAGTATATCACACCAAGGTATGTGTTTTATGTCCGTTTCTTTTCCAGCATTGATCTTGAAAAGCTCCATTCTGTAACATGCTGACTAAAAGCTCAATAAAGTTCATATGTTATTTTGGTCAAAGGAATGAATCTGTTACATAAGGTGGATCACTTTTTGTTTCATTTGTCAAAGATAATTTCATTGACCACAAGACTTGGCCTTTGTTTTACAGCTTGATAAGTACACCTGACCTAAGTCGTTTAACTTTGGTCACTATGACCTAGGAAAGGTTTAGGTGCTTCACATGCGAGATAACAATGCCTGTTTGTTGTGGTCGTTGGCATGGTTATATGTGAAGTGGTATATACTATATAGTACATGGTTTACTATCCCTTACATCACTGGTTTCTGCAGTTTGTTACATGAGCTTTGGCCAAAAGAGGGATCTTCTTGATAGTATGACCATTTTAATGAGTTTAATTTTGGGGAGAGTCACTTTTTGAGGTAGCGGGTGGTTATTAAAAGATGATCTACTTGTTATGTGAGCCTGTGACCAACATTGTGTTTGCTGATTTTCAGTAATCAGTGACTGAGTCAACAGACCAACTGCTCCTCTACTAGGGAGTTAATTTAATTGACGTGTCAATATTTGATGGAAACAATATGTTTGCCAGTATATTAACTCATTCTTTGTACAAAAGAGGAAACAAGAGAAAAAGGTATTTGGAGTGACGTAGCTTCAATTTATAAAAGAAATTAATAAGTCTTATTAATTTGGAAACGCAGATGCTCCTGGGTTTTGAAGCTCAAATTCATTCCATTTACTATTTCTGCTTTGGAAACTGGAAATCTAATTAATTGTCTGCGAGAGAAATAGTCTCAAACCCTAGCCATATTCTTTTTTTTTTTAAAAAAAAAATTATTGAAAATAAAAAAGGTCTACACTGAATGACTTCAATTGTATCTTAATTTTGAATGTTTATAATAAATCGATTATATTCCTTTTGCAGAATGACAAAGTAGACCTAATACAACCGGGATCTCTTCAGCATCTTGGGGAAAATATGCTTGCTTTTCTGCTTCAGACTGCTTCATCCTCTCATATTCCAAGAGGCAGTGCAGTGGAAGAAGAGGGTAAAACTGACAAGGAGACTGTTATATTCTTTGACATTTTGGTAAAATTTGCTACCTTTTTAATTGCTTACAACTTGAAGCTGTTTAATGTCTTTGAAAATTGGTGGTCGTTGAGGGCGTTTAGCTCCCCTATAATTATGTTTCTTTGCGAATTTCTAACACGCATCACATTCAATCTCAGGGGACATATATGATCTTATACCGTCAACGTTTTGCGAATATGCTGCACAATTCAGTGATATTACAATCACTTATGATATGGACCACATCATTGCTTATGGGTGGTTATCCAGCTGCAGTTTCTTTGGCCTTGTCATGCTTGAGTGCTATCCTGATGTTGGTTTTTTCAGTTTCTTTCTCTGCTGTCGTTGCCTTCATTCTACCCCAAATTTCTTCGTCACCAGTGCCCTATGTGGCAAGTCCTTGGTTGGTGATTGGTTTGTTTGCTGCCCCTGCTCTTCTTGGGGCACTGACTGGTCAACATTTGGGTTTTATTGTTCTGAAAAGGTATCTCGCAAATCAATATTCCAAGAGAAAACAATTATCACCTGTTATTCAAGCTGAAGTGATCAAGTTAGAGGCTGAAAGATGGCTATTTAAAGCTGGTTTTGTTCAGTGGCTTATTCTTCTGCTGTTAGGAAATTATTATAAAATTGGATCATCCTATATAGCTCTTACTTGGCTAGTTCCACCTGCATTTGCATGTAAGTTTGTGTTTGCAGATTTAAGATTTAATCTTAAATTACCTTTTGTGCCTGACATGTCATTTAGTTAGATACTGTTGACTTTTTGAATAATGTTGACGAGATTATGAGTTATACATAGTCAATGTGATTGAATATTTCATTGTTTCAAGAAGTTGCTTTGAAGCTTGAACTAATTGTTTCATACTGAAATATCCAGATGGCTTGCTTGAAGCAACTTTAACCCCAGTCCGGTTACCAAGGCCGCTAAAACTTGCAACACTGCTGATAGGCTTGGCTGTTCCAATTTTAATTTCAGCTGGCGGCTTTATTCGATTGGTTGGCATAATTGTAGCAATTTTAGTCCGATTTGACAGGTAAAACTTCATAATGTTGTTATCACTTATTAGAGTTAGAGCCTTTGATTGAAATTTTGGCTTCCTCATGTTCTTTTCTTATTGGTTATCCATCTCTTTGTCTTTGTTGATGATAGAGATAGTTTCTAAATAGAAACTTATTAAAAAATGCTACTTGCATGCAGGGGCACAATGTTACTGATTTTTGCATCAAATTTCTATGCTTGGAACATTTCACAAAAAATATTATTGATTTTAAATAATTTTCTGATTGCTAGTAGATGTGCCTTTGTCATCTTACTATTATCATATTTTGAACATTTCACAGAAAAAGCTTGTGTTTTCAAATTCTTAAGCAATCTAAATTTCATTTTTTCATTGATTGGATGCAGTAAACCATGAGTGATAGATGTCACTTCATAATCATAGATTTACATTTGGATTAAGTAGTGTGATTTACCCATCTACATTTGGATCATCATGCACTTCCTGAGTTTTGAAGTATACAAATTGTCACCTTTTGTGCATGCTGCAGCACCATAGCTTGGTGCATCTAAGCCAAAATCTTTGTAGCAATCATTGCCTCCTAGTAATGCTTCACGGACGAGATCTATTACTCAGTGAATCTTCATTTGTCACTAATATGCTATATAAAATGTTGGCTGATCTTGCTTCACATCCATGTGCAGGAATCCAGGCAGTACTCCTGAATGGCTGGGAAGTGTAGTACTTGCTGTTTTTATTGCTGTTGTCATATCCCTAACTCTGGTGTATCTGCTTTCATATGTTCACCTTTCTGGTATTCTTTTTCTGAATGCTTTCTTTCTTTACATATTGCACTGACCTGTTTGTTATTGAATTACTGATTCCATTCGTTGGGGTGTCAATTGGCTAACATTGAGACTGTTTTAGTATTTTCAATATCTAAAGATAAGGAATAATAGAACCCATTTTTATATAATAATTGATAAAAGTTATTTTTGATCATTCCTTTGGGCTTCCACTTTAGAGAATTATAAGGAACATCCATTGTTCTTCATTATAGGATTGGGATTTTTTGCTTCTGATTGGATCGGTTGTTGCTCTCTTATTGTTGTATTTATCATAAGCTTGTGGCAGGCCGTATGATTGCATTGCTTTGTATCCCTCTCTTTTTTCTGCATAGCTAATAATTCTTCTTTCTTATGTGGTAGATAAGTTAACTTTATTCTTATTTTCGTTCACATAATCAATATTTAGGTTCATCTTGTGCATACAAAGATACGATTGAGATCTTTTTATGCTTGAAATTAATTATTATAACTCCATTTATGTGTAAAATTGATCTCTAGGTGCAAAAAGACCAATTGTTCTTGCAACTTGTGTTTTGTTCAGCCTTTCTCTTGTTTTGGTGTTATCTGGTACAGTTCCACCCTTCTCAAAAGACACCGCCAGAGCTGTTAATGTAAGTTTCATGAGGTCCTATTTACTATTTTTGTGCCACTGTAATTTGTGTTCCATAGTTCATGTTGACCATAACTGTTTTCAGAATTTGGCTCCTGAAATGGTCCTGATAGTACTTAGGCCGGTGCAAATAATTTACTATTTAAAACTAGTAGGATTGTCCCATCTATATAATTTTATTTTAGTTTTTAATTGTGTATCAAAGAGATTGTCGCCAAGTGAGCAATAAAATAATCAAGTTCAATATTTGTGTTGAGTAATGATCCTATGGAATGGATCACAAATACAAAATAGTCCTCCTCAGATGTTGTACCATCAATTCGTAGCATAGATTAAACAATAAGTGAAAATATATGAATTGAATAAATCAAGCCAAACTTCTCAATCCTGAGACAATAAGACGCTATCATTGGAATCAAACTAGAATCAATTTTCTGAAGATGGGTTTTTCCTACCTGTTGACAATTTGTGAACGATAATATTATGTGACCTTTTAATAGGAATTAGACTTAGCAGATACTTTTTTATGGCAAACTTATACAGAGATGAACTGATCTGGTTGAAATTTTTATGATTTCTCCTTTATCACGAAAATATTTCAATTACCTCAGCTGATTTTCTGAGCCACAGGCCATGCATGAGGTATCTTTTGAGCAACTGAGTAGTCTACTTGTTTATTTTAACAATTATTTACACTATGCAATACGCTAAACAAAGAAGAAACTAAGAAACAAATAAAAATTTCACTAACTATTATGTAAGTTTCTAGATTAGAGAATCCAATGCTTGTTCTTGTAAATTGGGTTATGTGTATTATGTGTATATCTACTTTTAGAATTGGCTGTTTTCTCATTTCAGGCATTCTGAAATTTCATATGCGAACATTTCATGAATCCTGTCATTGTATCTGCATTAACTAATAATATATTAATAGTAATTCTAGTAATATTGATAGCAATAAATTATGCTAAAACTGAGACAGGATACCTTCAATGTGGGGTTCGAGTATTAGCAGGTTGATGGTGCCAAGATTAGGCCTGCGCACTCCTGCCCAACCCCACTTTCCCCTCCCCCCCCCCACCCTTTTTTTTATATTTCCTTTTTTCCGAGTATCTCGCCAGACGAGTTATCACAATGTTAACAACCAATCGTTACTTTACAATGTGAGATTCCGCCAGTGCATCATAGTAAACATAGTTATTGTATGTATAATGTGGAGATTACAATAATTTATGATTTTTAGGTTGTGCATATTGTGGATGCAACTGGAAAATTTGGTGGAAAGTCGGAACCTAGCTCATATGTTGCTTTATTTTCAACTACTCCTGGAAAGTTGATGAAGGAAGTTGAGCAGATTAAAGAAGGCTTCAAATGTGGTAGAGAAAATGTGGTTGATTTTGTTACTTTCTCCATGGAGTATGGTTGTTTGACCTATGATGACACAGAAATTGGGTGGAGCCAGTCAGATATTCCTGCAATTCAAGTTCATAGTGATACCAAGGTGGATGATAGAATCACACAAGTGTCAATTGATTTAAAGGGTTCGGTACGCTGGACTCTTGCAATCAATGCTGAGAGAATAGAAGATTTCACATTCAAAGGTATAATGAACTTTCTATTGTGCTGAAAATTTTTTAACATTTAGAAAAATAATGGATACTATGCTACAAAAGCCTACTTTATTGTTGTTGCTGACTCATCCCAATTAGTTTGACAGGCTTCTAGTCCTACTTACTAACACCTTATTTTGACCTGAAATGCAGAGGCAGGTGAATCAGAAGAGTTAGTTCCGGTGGGTGGCAAGACCAGCCTAGACGGATGGCATATAATTCAGTATTCAGGAGGAAAGAATGCGCCGTCAAAGTTTGATCTGAATCTTTTCTGGGCTAAAAATTCTACGTGGTCTGCTGATAATGTGGATGGACAGCATCTCCTAAAGCTAAGAACTGATTTCGACCGGTTAACACCAAAAGCAGAAAAAATTCTGTCGAAGCTGCCTCCATGGTGTGCTGTGTTTGGGAAGTCAACGTCTCCTCAAACTCTATCTTTCTTAAATAGTCTGCCAGTGAATTAATAGGAAAATTAAATATCAAGCAGAAAATATATCTATAAAAATTTAGGGAAGAATGATTTGTCATAGGATTGTTACAATGTAACAGTAATTTATGTTAAAATGGTTGGAATGATTCTTTGGTTTACATCTTGTATGAGAGACATAATAAGTTTATGGGCAAATTTAATTTTCAGCCCTATGTTTTGAGAAATAGTCAAATATTCAACTATGCATTGCAAATCGATCTAAACATTCCTAATGTTTAACAAATAAATCAATAAATAAATCAATCTAGTCCCTTTGACGAGAAATTTGATAATCAATGTTAGTTGAAAGTATAAAATGCTTATTTTACCCTTATTATTAAAATAAATAAAAAGTGTAAAAAGTAAAAATAAGTTCATCTTTTATTCATCTCAAAAGGTAGACGATTGAGAACAAAGTTTGATAAAATAAAGTTTAATTTGTTTTTAATAAGATCTAGCTCTATTCATCAACAGTTTGATAAAATAAAGTTTAATTTTTTTTTTTTAATAAGATCTAGCTCTATTCATCACTGATGAAGACTCCATCTTCATTGAAATTGTTGCCGATCTAATTGGGCACTAGATTGGTGACGATATGGTCTTTAACTAGGTCATGGCGATATGGTTCATCACCAACTCATTACCGATCTGGTTGTGACGATTCGTAGTTAGATCGACGACGATCTGGCCACAATTTAGTGATAAACTAGATCGTTGATCTGATTCATCATTGGATTATAAATTGGTAAAGACCAGATGGACGATCTAGTATTTATTTATTTTTTAACTTTTTTTGATTTTTTAAATTTATTTTAATTATGTTTGATTTTCATAATTTATATCAGAAATTGGACGATTGAGATTTATGTTTTATATTTCTATTTTAATTTGTTTATATTCTAATTACGTCTCTCGTGCATCTCAATGATGGACAGTGGAAATCTATTTATTTATTTATTACTCTTTTTTTTTTTAATTACTTTTAATTTTGATCAAACATATGACATCCTCTTGATATCGATAGTGAAATGTCAAGGCTGCCCTTATTGACAAACGTTTGACTAATGGTGGACTATCGACACTACTTAGATGAGTTTTGAAAACTTCAGAGACTAATGAGATGGCTTGTAATATATAGATTAAAATTTGATAACTTTTCAAAATAATAAGGACCGTTGACATGAGAAATTAGTCAACGAGATTATTGAAGCCCAAGACTGTAAATCAATGAAAAATAGAACAAAAGTAAGAGAATAGAAGCAAAAAGGAAGAGATTAGACGTAGATTTTACGTGGTTCGGCCAATGGAATGGCCTACATCCATGGTGCCGGCTCCGGTGAGGGGCGACAGTCATTGTTATTACTATATTTTTTGGGTACAAATAGAGAGAGAAGAGAGAGAGAGCAGAAAAAATCATCCCCTTTTTTATGATTTTGCTCCCATTTATAGAGAGGGTGAGGTGCTACAATAATAGGAAAACATTAAATGTATATTACAATTGTCAAAGTCTTCTATCAAAAAGTTTGAGTCTTCTGACACTACTCACGCTGCAGTGGTTGAATAAATCAAGCTGCCACTGATCTGGAATGGTTAGCCGTGCACATCACGCCATCGCGCGAGCTGAAGCTACTCTAAGCCAACTGGAGCTTATCCAAAACGAGCTCACGAGGTCGTTTTGGGCGAGCTAATGAGCTGATGAGCTGATGCCTATGAGTTGGGAGCTGAGCATCCTGGGAGCTAAGAGCTGGGAGTTGAGCATCTTGGGAACTGAGAGCTGGGAGTTGAGTATCTTAGGAGCTAAGAGTTGGGAGTTGAGAGCTGAGAGCTGAGCGTCTTGGGAGTTGAGAGCTGGGAGCTAAGCGTCATAAGAGCTGAGAGCTGCTGAAGGAGCTCACGGGAGGAGCTCGTGAGCTGCTGGAGGAGCTCACGCTCACCAGCTGGGCTTCTGCCTGTTAGGCCGATTCATTGGATCATCTTTGTTGGGCCTTTGGGCTTTTACCAACTCATTTGATATAGTCCAAAAATACACACAACATAAGCCCCTCAGCTCCTAATTCGTTCTGCGGACTGGGAGCTTGGACTTGCTGGTAAAAGCTGTTGCATCTAGTATTTTCGTGCTGCCTCTTCAAGTTTTATTTTGTGCTTTTATCTCACCAGGTCTTTGAATTTACTGTGGACTGAAAAATGAAGTAATAACAACCTCTCGAGCTATGTCCATATGGGTCGTAACCTCAGCTAATATAGCGAGAGTTAAGGAGGTCAGAACCTCAGCTACACTTAAAAGGTCGGAACCCAAGTTTGTACAGCATGATATCCTGTAAATTGTCCAGGAGGTCGTACCCGACAACATAGTATAATTATTTACAAACTATGTCCAAGAGGTCGTACCTGGCAACAACATAAGGGGTTGTGGCTGTCCAGGGGATCGTCACCCGATAACAACGTGATAGACAGCGAGCTATGCCAGGAGGTCGTCACCCGACAACATAGCTCGAGTTGCATAAACTTTTGGCCATAGAGATATTATAGAAATAATTATAGCACAACAATATAATGTATTTATATTCAAAAATTGAATTTTACATCAAGAGCATAAGCTCAGAAAGTTACAGAACATAGAGCTGTAACCGTGAGGTGAAGCTCACCTTGTGTAGGGATTCCTTTTACAACTAGTTCATGTTTCGGATTGGGAGCTCGTTAGGATTGTTGCCACACTGTCTATTGAGGCTGTTGAAGTCGCTAGCTCGTCTGCTGCATCATATAATCACTCAGTCGGCCTTGCTTAATCAGATTTTCAATGGCATCCCTCAACTCCCTGCAATCTGAGGTGTTATGCCCGACCTCGTTGTGATACTCACAGAACTTCTTCTGATTTTTGCTATGGACGGAGGATCTCATGGGATTGGGCTTCCCAAAGTCTTCTTTGTCCTTCTCAACTGCATAGATCTTGTCTTGAGTATCTGATAAGATGTTGAAGCCACTATGATGAGCTTGATGCTGAGGTCGCTCATGCTTGGCTTTCTTGGCGACCTGATTATCTGAGCCACTGTCTCGACCTCTATTTCCATCATGATCTCTTTTCTTTGGTGGGTTGGAGTTACTGGTTTTCCCTCTTGGTTGGGCTGTTTTGAGCCGAAGGCTTCTTCCCACTTGATTTCCTTGACAGTTCACTCATAGAACTCGCCCAGGTCCTTGACCGGAGACTTGTATATATTTTCAAATAGCTTTCCATCCTTCCGAAGGCCAGCTGAGATCGCTGTCAGAATGGTTTCGTCTGAAGGATTGTCTACCCTGTTGACCTCGCATCTGAACCTGGCAAGATAGTCTTTTAGCGATTCACCTCATCGTTGGAAGACTGTTGCGAGGTGGCATGACGGTGCGAGCTGCTTCTTTAAAGCCTTGTACTGGCTTGCAAACTTTCTTTGCAACACTTCCCATCTGTTTATACTGTGAGTTGGGAGATTTTTGAACCAAGTCCGTGGAATGTTCCCTAGAGTTGCTGGGAAGACTCGGCACTTGACCAACGGATCGATTGTTTGAAGGTCCATCTGGATGTTGAATGCGTCTAGGTGATCATAAAAGTCGTTATCCTCGTTGTATTGAGAGATATTGGGGACATTAAACCTTCTTGGGAGAGGTCGTATCTTAATTTCTCTAGTAAGAAGGCCCATTTTTTCATACTGATCATGTTGATTCGTGGCGTCTGGGCGTTCTTCGAGCTGCTGAATTCTCTTAAGCAACTCTTCTATCCTTAGGTCCTGAGACCTGTGCCTCCTGAGTTCGCGATCTGAGAGGTGGTGATCTGGGACGTTTACCTGACTAACCCTTTGTGAGCTATTAGATCGTTGCGACACTTCATGTCGCGGATAGCTTGCTCCCTCTTATCAAGCTCGTCGTCCTTCAGCTCTTGAACGCAAATGGGAGGGACGAGCTGAGTTGGGAGGTCGCAGCTCTTCTCTTATGTGCCTTTCACGAGCTGACACTCTTTCTTGTTGCTGACGGGCTTCTCTGGGAGCCTCAGCCTCAAATCTGGGCATGTTTTATGCTCGGACCTGTGTCAGCGTCCTCAATGCATCTGCGAGCTGCTGCATTGAATTCTCCAATGCCTTTTGTCGTTAGTATTGGATCTGAAGCCCCCCGACTACAAGGATTGCCAGATCTGGTTGGCAAGGGGCTGGTGGGATTTCATCTCCAACAGCATCGTCTGAAGGGACAACAACTTCCCTTGCTGGTTGGTTAACGGCCGCTGCGTTGGAGTTTCTGGCTCTTCCTTTTGCCATGACAGTTTGAAGATCTGGAGAAATCTGCAGTTTGGGCCCCTCCTTCTAGCGTCAAAATGTTGACGTGGGAAATTAGTCAACGAGATTCTTGAAGCCCAAGACTGCAAATCAATGAAAAATAAAATAAAAGTAAGAGAATAGAGGCAAAAAGGAAGAGATTAGACGCAGATTTTACGTTGTTCGACCAATAGAAGGGCTTACATCCACGGTGCCGGCTCCGGTGAGGGGCGGTAGTCACTGTTATTACTATATTTTTTGGGTACAAAGAGAGAGAGCAAAAAAAATCATCCCCCTTTTTATGATTTTACTCTCATTTATAGAGAGGGGGAGGTGCTACAGTAAGGAGAAAACATTAAATGTATATTATAATTGTCAAAGTCTTCTGTCAAAAAGTCTGAGTTTTCTAACACTACCAACGCTACAGTGGTTGAGTAAATCAAGCTGCCACTGATCTGGAATGATTAGCCGTGCACGTCACGCCATCGCGCGAGCTGGAGTTGCTTTAGGCTAGCTGGAGCTCATCCAAAACGAGCTCACGAGGTCGTTTTGGGTGAGCTAATAAGCTGATGAGCTGATGCCTGCGAGCTGGGAGCTGAGCATCCTGGGAGCTGAGCATTTTGGGAACTGAGAGCTGGGAGCTGAGCATCCTGAGAGCTGAGAGCTGGGAGTTGAGCGTTCTAGAAGCTGAGAGCTGGGAGCTGAGCGTCCTGGGAGCTAAGAGCTGGGAGCTGAGCGTCCTAAGAGCTAAGAGTTGTTGAAGGAGCTCACGGGAGGAGTTGGTGAGCTGCTGGAGGAGCTCACGCTCACCAGCTGGGCTTCTGCCTGTTAGGCCAATTAATTGGATCATCTTTGTTGGGCCTTTAGGTTTTTACCAGTCAATTTGATACAGTCCAAAAATACACACAACAAGGACGAAAATGGACTTTGCCCTAAGTTGATAAATGAGTGTTTGGCGGGTGCAAATGTTGAATTTCTTACCGAAACTGAACTATTAATTTAATATAATAAGGGTAAAAGTTGTCAATTATAGAGGTTTGAATTTGATGAACCTATTGCGCACCATTTTCACTTTAAGATACTTGTGTAGAAGTTGTGTAATACTTAGATCCATTCAATAATCAAACTTTGTCCTTTTAGAAGGGAAGCTAATCTTCAACGTGGATGGTTTTATTTTCTTATATATTTTTTCATTCTATTATTAAGTTTACCTTTCCATGAAAACGAACTTATATTCTTAGTAGAGTACAATTTTACAAACTCATACACAAAAAATATATTAAAAAAAAGGAATAAATCATAATGAAATTGAATAAAGAAAAGGAACTCGATAAAAATTGATTAAAACAATCTATTTAGGATATAAAGAACTTAGTCGCCACACCTACGCTTACTAGTAATTATCAGGAGAGGACTAGGTACAGAATCCAAGTTCTATGTACAAGGAATGTAATTTCTTGACATAATTGTGTTGACATAATGTGGATAATAATTACTCGAGTTATATAGTCAAGAAATTAAAATTAACAAATATTTTTGTTAATATGATGAAACTTTTGAAGGATTTTTTTTTTTTGAAATTACTACTGTACTTGATAGAAATTCAATATTGATATAAAAGCTGTACTTAGAGTTTCAACTATATTTTGCAAGTTTACTTTGAAAAATACAAATTTTCAGATGGAAAGTATATCGTTGACGAGAACTTTCATCAATTAAAGTGAAAAATGAGAAGGAAAAGGTCAAACCTAATATAGTTCAACCGGATTATGAATTAATTAGAATTTACTTTTGGTTTATTTCTTATTTTAGAATTATTTCATTCGAGGGATTTATTTTCTAAAAGAATTAAAATTAATTAGAATAATTATTGTTAGGGATTCTATTTCCTTTTAAGTTGTTTAGTTTATTTTCTGATAGGATTAGATTTATTTCTTTTTAGATTGCCATTAATTAGATTGATACTATTTAGTTTATTGAATTACTGTTTTTTTAGGAAAGACTTGCTCATTAAAAATTATATGACTATAAATAGCTATTGATCTTTAGAGTTTATTTGATGTTAAGGTGCTACGAGTTTTCTTTAAGCATTGGTAAAATCCTAGATGTTGTAATTCTGTTGGGTGTGGTCTTAAGCTAATTTAGGCTTGCAGCGTTAATTCGTTGGAAAATTTTAATGAGAGGATTTGAGATTGGGTGCGAGATGGAATCAGGCGACCACAAAAGATTCGAGGCTGAAGGATTAGAGGCTTTAAAGGACAATCGATGTTGCCAAAATCGGTGGATGATATTCACAGTTCAATGGCGCAATTATCAAGGCCGGTTGAAGAAATTCGAAGAGCAACCATTGAGAGGGAACAAAGGAAGAACTCTGATAGACGAACTCAAGTTAAAGGACTGCGATCACATATATCATTGTGTGTGACGGATACCTTGTCGATGAAAAGTCTTAAGGCTGATCTGTTTGAAGATATAAGAGCATTAGTTCAGAAATCTAGCAAAATGTCCAGCGTGGCAAACTCAAAAGGTAACAACAAATCAGAAGCAAAGCAGGAGAAAGACTCTTCAAAGATGATAGGCAAGAAAGCAGCCGCGAAGGAAGCTGCCAAGCAAGATGAGTGGCGCCGTCGTCGTCAGTGTCACATCTCTCTGTGTGAAAGAGGCAGGCGCGCTGGATAACAACTTTGGAGTTGTGTGCCTCTGAACGAGCTGCAGACAGTGACCAATGCGGAGACTGGGAAGCGGACGAATGCCGTTAATGGTAAAGAACGATCGAAGAGTGGAGAGTTGACAGATTCGTTGAAGGAACAGGAGGTTGCTGTCGGTTCCGATGATGAATAGCCTTCAATGGTGTCATCTGTCTTGGTGTTCCTGGTTATGGAGATGTCGTGACTGGGTCTGTTGTGTATCCTTAAAAGGGTGCTTTTGGTTGTCAGCTTTTTGATGGTGATGAGCCCTGCTGCTATCATCGGAGGCATAAGGTTCGTCTTCGGTGAGACGATGTCGGCGCTGATTTGTTCGATGGAGAAAGCAAAAGATATTGTACTCAACAGTGTGGCAAGTTTCATGTTGAAGAAGCCATCATAGGGACAGGTGGAGAAGGCGGTGTACTGGCATTGAAACGCACGCTCAAGAGCTACCAAAAGCCAGTATCAATTGGTGCATGGGACGTAGAAAACCATAAGAAAGGCTGTCTTTGTGGTGAGTCAGAAACCAGATTAGCTGTGCATGAAGGATGATGGAATTAAAGGATTCCATGATACCCTGAAAGAGTGTGCTGCTATCAGCAAACCAACTGGAGGTATTAATGTCTCAATTCACAACATGTGTGCCAAAGGCAGTTGTATTCATGGAGCAAATGGGAAATCAAATGGCATTGTTCCCATGCTGCGGGTGGGTGTTCAATAATGTCGTTATGTTAACCAAGGAAGGGTGCATTTGCTCTGTACTTGGAGCCGTGTCATGCTGAAATATTTGAGTTTCTATATCTTAAGAAAAATTACGGAAAGAGAGAGGCTGAAGTTGCTGAATACCACAAGCTGAAAATGGATCTATCCCAACTTGAGAAAATGTAGTTGATGTCAGAAGCCGAAAATAGTTCTTTATCAGCTTGGTTCTAGTCGGTTGCTCAAGGCAAGAGATGGTGAAAAGTTTATTAATAATAATGGCGGGGTTTTTGTTGATGTTATTTATGGAACATATGACCCGAAGTACCTTACTGAGTGGCAGTCTAAATGATTCAAGATTTTAAAACCACCGCCAGATGCACCGTTTGAATTAATTGGAAAAGATTTGAAAGCCAAGGATGTGAGTTGGGAAGATTATGTTGTCATGATGAGGAAATTTTCAGATCCTACATTGAGGACAAGGGTCTTTTTAAAGATTAGGGAAATGATGAGAAATTTCGTCAATCAAAGTAGAAATAGGGAAGAAACAAGTCAAGCCTGATGTGGTTCAACTAGATTAGGAATTAGTCTTTAATTAGGATCTATTTTTGGTTTATTACTTATTTTACTTCTTTTATTATTTCCTTGGAGGTATTTATTTCCTAAACGAATTAGAATTAATTAGGTTAATTATTATCAGGGATTCTATTTCCTTTTTAAGTTATTTAGTTTATTTCCTTGG
Organism: Dimocarpus longan; assembly: GCA_022984855.1. Lineage (NCBI taxonomy): Eukaryota > Viridiplantae > Streptophyta > Magnoliopsida > Sapindales > Sapindaceae > Dimocarpus > Dimocarpus longan. The sequence continues at coordinate 14,285,892 of CM041015.1, read as the reverse complement.
AGGATTAGATTTTTTTTTTTCCTTCTAGGTTTCCATTAATTAGATTGATACTGTTTCCTCCATTGAATTATTATTTTTTAGGAAACACTTGCTCATTAAAAATTGTAAGACTATAAATAGTAATGAAACTTTAGAGTTTATTTTATGTTAAGATGTTATAAGTTTACTTTAAGCATTAATAAAATCCTATAAGTTATTAGATAATTTATCGTATGTTATTATTTTGACTTATTCTTAGAATTCGTTTTAGAATTTACTTGAGTTAGGGTTGAATAAATTATGTTATCCAATTTTAAAGGATCAATTTGTTTAATTTTGTGGGTTGATTGATTCAAAACCTATATAGTCTTGGATGTGTTCTTAAAACAATTTAGACTTATTGTTGGATTTTAAGATAGGTCCTCAATAATCATCGTATTTTAAATTTTAATTGGATTGTTTTTAAAAGTTACATTAGTTTAAAATGAATAATGTAAAACCATTTTATTTGTAGATGCCATTAGATTAAGAGAAATCTAACCAAAATTGATATATGATGGATCCAAATTCCCTAAAACCAAGCTTGCTGTAATATTTATAGCATACCAAACATCATCCACACATACGATGAAAACGTGCCGATACAATAAGATAGTAAGTAGTATGCATATCAATTTAACCGCAAAAACTAGAAAAAACAGTCTACAGAAAAACAACACACGTGTCAATCATGCGTAACACAACACTACGGTCCAGAGCCCAGACCGAGCAGACTACAAGCTCTACATTCCTCAGCGGTTGTCCTGCGTTTGTGTTCTAAAACAAGGAACTAAATATAGAGAGAGAGAGAGAGGGAGAGACACAAACGCAAACAAACACAATACAAAATCTGCAAATAATGCGAAGCGTACCGTTAGGAACCTCTCCTCTCTCTATAAACAATCTCAATTTCAACAAACACACACACCCTTTTCCCTCTTCTTCCACCTCCTCTCGCCTGTCTCTCAATTCTCATCAACCATCATCTTCTCTCTCCAAGTTGGGTACTTTTCTTTTCCTTCACTTTAACCCCACTTTTTATTTTCTTGCGATTTTATATTTTTGCCTTTGTTTTCTTGTTTTGGAGTATTTTCTACCATTATTTGTTTGACTGGATCCAGTATTTCATATATTTACATGATATTTTATGATTGTTTACTGGTACATTAGAGAACATGTTGATTGATTGAATATTTCACTGATAAAATTCATGTTGATTTTGCACTTGTTGACCTAAAGCAAGCAAAAATCAGTCTTTAAGGCCTTGTTGTGTGTACTTTCTTACGTATATAACTGTTTTTCTGTAGCTATTTGGATCTTGTAACATTTCATTGGCGACTTCACAATTCATTTTTTTTTTTTTTTTTACCGATTGAATGCATATAATTGGCCACTATCATAAGCAAAAGCAACCCATCTGAGATTTAATATAGAAAATATAAAGAAATAGGATGTTCAAACCTTTTGGTTATAAATGATGTTGCGAATGATTTTGGTCGTGTAGGAGCATGCAGAGCGAGTCAGGTGGTTGAAATTTTTCCAACTGTGTCCCCTGAGATTGTTGTTCGGGAGGCACGGTTAGAGGATTGTTGGGAAGTGGCTGAGACTCATTGTAGCTGCTTCTTCCCTGAGTATACCTTTCCTCTAGATTTGATGCTACGCGTCGACAGGTTGCTGGCAATGCTAGCAGGATTCTCTGGACAACATGGTCGTAAGAGAACCTGTTTGGTTGCTGTTGTTGGTAGCTCCTCCGTTGCTGAAACCTTCTATTTGGGAAGTGAAGATATCAAAATTGGAGGTTTTAACGGACAATTCAGTCTCAATAGAGGGTATGTTGCTGGGATATTAACAGTGGATACACTGGCTGATTTTCTTCCGAGAAAAGGACCTCTTCGACAGAGAAGGTGAGTTGAATATCTACTTTTGGGCAAGTTTCATCTCATTTAAGGAACTAGCTAGCAAATGCAAATTTCAACACAACTTTTTATTTTACTTGCCTGTGTACAAGCATGGATTTTGTGTTGTCCCTCCTAACCTTAGAAAATGAGATGTGGTTCTTGAATAGGTGCATATTTAATAAACAGTAACAATTCTTTGTTGTCTTAACATGGTCATGGGAGGCTACTGTTGAGAAATCTGACTCATTCTATGAACATATTAGTTTAGTTATGCTGGAGAATCAGGTCACAGAAGAAAATACTTTCTCTGCTATTGGAAAAATTGCACATTCATTTTAGTGCTCACCCACTAACTTTTACAGATACTGTTCTCGTGATGGCTATCTGTATCCAGCTTTAATTAGTTGTTGGTGATGGCTATCTGTGTCCAGCTTTAATTAGTTGTTGGTGTCCATCATAGCTGCACAACGGTCAAATTTGTAGTCGTATGGCTTGATGATTTGCCACTATCATCTGCGTCTATTTCATATCAAAGATATGCTAAATATGTGTAACTTCACTGTCAAACATAATATGTTGTTAATGTTCCATGGATGGGTCTAGGTGAAATCTTATGGTTTTAGCATCTTTACTTTCTTAGTGTCTTCCTGCATTATTTTGTTCCCTTGCAGCCAGTTTCTCTCTCTCTATGCCAGATAAGTTTTTGTAGTAGCATTTGGGGCATTTAACGTATCTTAATCAGTTAAATCTTGTTTTTCGTAAGATTTTAATATATTCTAGGCCTTAGTTTGAATCTTTTGAGAAATTTATATGAATGGCTTTGGGAGGTTTTTCCTTTTAAGCTTTCCGAATCATATTCATTACACGAGGCAAGAATTCAGGTTAATACTGAACAGGATTTATTTCTGTGATCTTGAGTTGTAGGTTTAAAAATAACAGCTTGTTGATGAGTCAAGTTTTTGTGCTCCGTATCACAGCTTTCTGTTATCCCTGCATTGATCAAATCTATATCGTGTGTAGTTCCCGTCTTCTTTCTTTTCCTTTTTCTTCTTTCTCTTACAAAAATGAGGCATTAATGTTCCTACATCAGGACTGGAATTGCATACATATCCAATGTTGCAGTCCGGGAAAGATTTCGACGCAAGGGGATAGCTAAAAGGCTCATAGCAAAGGCAGAGGCTCAAGCTAGGTGCTGGGGCTGCCGCACAATTGCATTGCATTGCGATTTGAAGAACCCTGGGGCAACAAAGCTATACAAAGGGCAGGGTTTCAAATCGATTAAGGTTCCAGATGGAGCGAACTGGCCCCAGCCGAAGACCTCTCCAGATATCAGGTTCCATTTCATGATGAAGCTTCTTTCCAACCCAACCAGTGCTTAGTTTAGGTAGGAACATGCAAAGTATTATTTAGAAAAAACCGAGAATGAAAATGGAAAATTAAAAAAATGTAGAAATTTGAACCATAGTTTGTGTAAACATGTAAATCGATGGGGTCAGCTGCAGTTCTTGCCCATAATGTGTACGTTGTGCCATCTACTTCTTTGTATGTATGATTTAACTCCTGTAAAGCTTCTGCTACTAGTTATTGAAAAGATAAATTACAAGTTTGCTTGTGATTCTAGCATCAAATGCTTGGCTGAGTGCCTTCTTGTTTCATATGAAGTCCTTAATTCAAGACTTGATGGTACCAGATTTAGTTGGGGTCGTTCCCTCATGAAATCGACAACAGATCCCATTAGAGTCTTAGAATATTAAACTTTTAAACTCATAGTCCCATTTCCACGTTAGATCCATGAGGCATCTATTTTCCTTCTGATATGCATTTAGACCCTATAAGCTACCGCAAATTTGAAATTGTTGCGCTCATCGTGCTAATGCAATAACACAGACAATATGCTGGAGACTACACAAACCAAAACTGCATTGTATTTTAGCGGGTCAAGCTTCAGGCTCCAGCAACAGGAACATCATTTGGAATTGCACACCATTCATTTCTCTGAAACTTCAAACCACAATATGGTTACCTAATTATAGATATATGAGATTGTTCTGGTCTTACTGGCAAAACAAGATTTTACCAGATTTTTGAGGAAAGCTTGCATTTCCTCAAGCTACAAAACACCAGCCACCAAAGTCGTAGATCAGATACACTGAAGGTGAAGTATCTGTATGGAAACAATCTAACAGGAACGGCAAGTATAGAAGTACAACTTAGGATGCTTGGACAAATTTGTCCAATGCAGATGTGTCCAAAGCTTGGAATTCCTTGGCGGCCGCAGCCACAATAAGTCCAAGTTTTACAGCATCATCATGGCTTGGTGCCTACAATATTCATAATTGAAGTTAGTTGCAATTATACCCATTATTATAATAGTTTTTGCAAATAATGAATAATACTTTTTACCTCAATGTTGAGGGGAAGTACAGGATCATGTAGAGAAAGTCTAAGAAGGAACCACCCACCAAAGCCAGAAACTCTGACCTGTTTGAAGGAAGAAATTGAAATTTTATTTGGATGCATTGGAATTTAAAGCTATTAAAGGCATACAATTGGTTCAGTACTACAGTTATTATTGCTAACATCAAGTTAAACTTACCCCTTCATAGTTAACCGGGGCTTTTTGAAGCTTTGGATCTGAATCTATACGGTTCTCCAAGTCTTTCAGCACTGCCTGTCCATAATCGCGGAAAGATCTGCAAATTCTAATAAATCAGCTACTGCAATAGCAATAGTACAGGCGCACCACTTCTGCATGGAGCAAACACATAAGGAACATACCCTCCTTGAAGATCTGGATGACCTTGATTGATTTTCAATCTCAATTCTACAGCGACTACTGGTTCTTCCAGACCCTCTACAAGATCAGTCAAAACTTTACTACCACCACCTAATCCAGCAGCTCTGGCTGAAGCAAGTTTATTCAAGATCTTGACCTGCATTTGGAGCCATGTAAATGAGAAAACACTAAGAAAATGTAAATGAGAAAACACTAAGAATTGACAAACATTGCACAAACAGACATATTTGTTACTTATGTATTCTTTGGCTGATTTATGAACAGCCTGTCTACTGTACTAAAAGAAGCTAAGCCACAAGGTTAAGCTTTGTGCATACCATGAGATATGCTCCATCATCAAGCCAGTGATTCTCCTTGAGAGCTCCATGGCCACTGGTTTCAATAGCCAAATGGGACTCCTCTCCAACAGAGTTCTGCCAGCACTTTCATTGATTAGTTTCAATTATTACACAGATGAGATAGAATGCTTAAAAGATTACATGACAAGTATTGTTCATTTTATCACCTCCATGAGGACTGTTCAAAATCAATTAACAACATAGGAAGAGAGCCTGATGTCAGACACCTAGATACCTCATTGTCATTTTGAAAGAGAAACTTTGATAAAGAAGAAAAAAGAGTATGTCTTTTGCTGGGGATTCAATCTCTTGGTTGTTATTTTTATTATTGTTATAATTCAGGGGTGAGGGGCTTGTTACAGGAGCTTTGAAAACTAGTGTACATATAACATAGATTTCTAAGTAAATTTACTACAAATGCACATGACTACACATAAATTTCTAAAATTTTCAGGATATTCACATAGTCTCCAATTAATAAAACGCCCGCCACTGCCCCCTTTTTGGTGTTCACAGATTACAATTACCTCAAATCCGGTCAAATCATAGTTTTTCAAGTTTACTTTTTATTAATAACATTAGCTAGGAAGAAGAAAAGATAAAATATATATATATCATCTAAGCCTTATCTACATGTTTACTAATATAAGCAAATGAAAAATACAAGCCAAGGCAGGCAGCCTGTTGACTTGAAGTATGAGCAAAATATTAGTATTTCGTGTTCAATGGAGCATAAGACCATGACCACTACAAATTATTTGGATAGAAATAAATTGCCCAGAATTATAGTGGGTACCACATTGTTACTGTTTGTCCTATAATTCCATATAATTTCCATGCCTTCACGGATCAAGCACTAAGATCCCTTACATAGTTCCTAATATGTAAATATTTGTAAAGCTCCGTTAACAAAATTTAGAGATAACACCAAAAATCAACCTTACCAAACGAATAGCTTCATCAATGACATTTTTATAGCCTCTTTTGAACCGATGATGTTTTCCCCCTAAAACAAATTCAACTTATTAGCACACGGAATGTAAAAACTATATCATGAGATCTCACTTATCACCATACCAAGATTCTTTTCAATAAACGCTGTCAGCCCATCTGAAGTTACACTGTCTGTAACAATTGTTGATCCCAGATGCTAACAAAAAGAACAAAAAAGGATAAAATGGATAAGATTTAGAAAAGTTCTGATACAGAGAAACAATAAATTGAACTTGACTGTATAGTAATATCTTACTTCCTCAAGAACAATGGCAGACATTAGGGCAATTAATCGATTCCGATTAAATTCACGACCAGTTGAATCCACAGCAGCAGATCTTTAGAAACTTTAAATCAATGATCCATGTTTAAATATATCAAATTCAAAAAGAAAAAAGGACAGCAAGAACCTTCACCTGTCAACATCAGTATCAAAGATGATACCCAAATCAGCCTTGCTATTGAGGACTGCCCGAGTGATAGCTTTCATTGCTGCTTTATCCTCCGGATTGGGAATGTGATTTGGGAACAAACCTGGCGCCATGACAAATGTCATTCAAGTATTTTATTAACAAAGCACGACCAATTTCTAGAATGACATATTACCATCTGGCTCCAAGAACTGACTACCAGAGGTGATAGCACCCAGAGGCTCAAGAACCTTAGCCTGAAAAAACCATTGAAATAATCCAATAAAATAAGAAATTGAAATAAGATATCTCTATAAATAGAGACCAATAAAACATCAACAATCTTAAAAAATATGAAACACTTGATTTAAGATATCATACATTCACTAACTTTATTTATTTATTTATCTTCTGAACAAACACATTCATTAAACGTTTAGGGCAGAAAGCTTTTATCTCCATAATATAATATTTCTATCGCCAAATAATATTGCAACTGAAACTTACTGCAAAAAAGCCTCCTGCCCCATTTCCTGCATCAACAACAATATGGAATCCCTCCAATGGCTTCTCTAAGAGTTGACAACACCAAGCAACAATTAACAAAATATATAAATAAAACACCTAAGAGGAAACAATCAAAAGAAGAATTTTACTACAGATGATAACATATATGAAACAGTGAAACAGATGCCAGACACGAACATTAATTCAAGTTCAGCTATGACATCAGGAAAAGAATCGATGTTAATCAATGACAATATATCCACCTTAATGAACATTTCAGGAAGCTAATTACCTATATCTCCAGCAGCTTTGCGGACTGCCTTTACAAGATCAGATGTATAAATAGACATGTAATCAACTCTCTTAACTGAAGTGAAAGCTATATTCTCTGAATTCATTAAGGCTTCAACTGTAAAATTTTTGTATATATCAGCAGCACGTTCCAAAATGTTTTTGATATCAGCCTTCCCTAGCCCTCCAGCATTTGTGAAGAACTTGAACCCATTCCTGTTGAAAGGCAGATGACTTGCTGCTCACAAGGTTAGAGACTTCATTAGGTGAATTAAAACAAGATAATCCATAACGTCAAAAAAGCAAACAAATATTTATTTAAACCTTCATCCAAAGAAAGTGTCTTGGCATTTTCAGGCAAATGCAATCTCCAAGATTGTAAAGTTCTAGCCAATAGAATGAAACTATTTAATACGTACCAGTAATCATAATAGCCCCATCCGTGGGACACAAAAAGGCATCATCTTTAGTGAGTGTGCTGTTAAACATCGCTGGGGTGGATGCTAAACTACAAAAATGAAAATCACATTCGTAAAGATGACTTGATTTTTAAGTAGCACTAGGAAAACAAATTTTATGATGACTATATGCATTAAACTGCCTTAAGTAAAAAATTGATTAAAAAGAGAAAGGAGAAATCCATATCATCTCCCAATCACTTGAATCATAGTTACAACTAGTGAGAACAAGCAGGATCACTACATCAACCAAAGGATTAACCAAATTATGGTATCATTAGCACATTATCATAAATGCAACCAAAGGATTAACCAAATTATGGTATCATTAGCACATTATCGTAAATGCAAAAACTTTACATCTTCTAGTCAAGGTCACAAAATAATGCTAATCACATCCCCCATGTTTTTGCCAGCAAATTAAATTGTCCAGTTATAAGAATTTGGAATGGTTTGATTCAGAAACAGTTTATAACTAATTATGCAAACCCTGCATGACTGAATAGGACATCATGAATTTCAGTCAGAGTTGACAATCAACAATTCAGCCAGACACTGTCACTGGGCACAAGCCAGATGTGCCTGAACCCATCAACATTGCCCAACAAATCCCAAGCTTATAAAGTCAACCATGCCGAGATTAGCAGAAATTAAAAGAATCACCATAAACATTAAGAAAACACCAACCCATATTGAACGACATCCAGACCTGCCCCAGCAAGTCCTCGTGAAACTGCATCCTGGAAATTCAATCATTAAATTCTGAGTAAGTAAATAGATTAATACACAATATTCTTTCTAACGAAAATTTCAATGAATACTTGGGAATTGCTTAAGTAAGATTCTGCAAGAAGATAAATTTCTTTTCAGCATCAAATTTCTGGTGAAGAGACTGAAGTCAGCTACCACAATCTCTTATCAGAAAAGAACAAGAAGAAGAAGACACAACAGTAAGAAGAGCAAGCATGCTATACCGAACATTATCTAACCCAAACAAGAGGAAAAGACAGCAGGCTTCAAGAATTAGATGCCACTAGAAAAGCAGCAAGCACTAGCAATAAACTAAAACTAAATACTACATACAAAACTTGGCAATCAAGAAAATATCATAAAAGAAAGAAACTGCAAGAGGTTCAAGCTTAGTTTTAAATTGGAGGAAAAGAATACCTGTAACATTTGTGCAGATATCCGAGAATCATGGCCAATGGAAACTCTCAGATGATGGGATGTATTGGCCTTCTTCTTTTCTACTAACCATGCAGCAAATGCTGCGGCTATTGCTTCTGTAACTGGTTCCGTAAGGCTAACTGGTTCTCCCTCAACACCAGCAACAGCAACACCACGAATATCACTGCACATTCATTAAGAAAATGGATAAAATTATGTAGTAATCAAAATAGCATGATACTGACAGGATAAAACATATAATTTGCCAACAATATTTTAAATCAATATAGATTTTAAACCTCTGAATCAGGGGTGTTGTTAGAAAGTACTTCCTAAAAGAAGAACAAGTGAAAAAGATTATATAAAAGAAAAACAAGGGTATAATTAAATACAATTAGTAATATCGTTGTTGAACGTTAAATATCGCCTGAATATATTCCTATAATCTTATGTCATCTGAATTACTATAAGGGCAAATAGATTTACTTCTCTACAATAAAAGACTAGTACAAAAATGGCACCATTAGATTTACGAGGAAATTAAAGATCGCATGCTACTGAGGGATGGATTCTTCACCTGCCATTTTGAAGCTTAAGAAAGTCGAATTTGTCAAGAGCTGGTGCTGCAGCAGTTGATGAAGCAGCTGCAACAAAAAACCAATCAGCAAAGATGTGGAAATTGTCAAATCAAGGTTGTCAATACCATCATGCAAACAAGACACGACATCAATCAATTGCTTTCAGGGTTCAAAATGCAACAGTTGCATTTGGCATTTGATAGTGAGAGTCTAGAACAGACCGTTGCAGTAAACAGTTGGTCGGTTAACAAAAGCAGTCTGGTATTTGGACAAGGTGGGCATTTGCATGGAAGAGAAAATGGGAGTCCTCCATGCTAACTTCCCTCCTTGAAAGGGAAGGGAGTTGCGCATATAAGGGGCACAACACTCCCTTCCAACCTCTGCTATTATTACATTTTGAACAACCTTCCCTGACGTTGCTGCATCACAATTTACAACCTTATATCAGATCCTCTCCCAGTTACTCATATATCACTTGCTTCCAGCTTGAATATTATTTGTTTTAGCTATAAAAATATACATATAAAAAAAAAAAAAATCATCCATTCACCAGTCCTCGTCTATGTTTATATAATTGAATCATAACAACCAAAAATCAGCATCACATACCCTTTGCTTTATATTCACAATCACAGACACTATATTAATTTAATCTATCTCAGATCAAATTAATATCAAAAAATTGAAAAAAAATAAAGAGAGTTATTGAGAGGAGATGAAATTGACCTGACATTTTTAGCGAAGACGATTGACGGACAAACTGATACAAGGCTATGCAAGACAGTAGGTAAAGTTTATTTATTTATTTATTTTTTTGAAGTAAGGTCAAGTTTGTTTTTGCACTCTACAGGTCGCACAGCTTCAAGATTATCGCAACATACCACCCGCCTCCTCAATTTTGTTTTTTATTCACAATTTTTAAAAGAGATAATCCCAATTCCTCCCTAACTTGAAGTAATCGATAATTACCCCTTTTATTAACTCTTTTGATGAAATACAAATTCCGACCATAATAGGTGTGAAAATGTCAAACTGTCATTTAATTAAGGGAAATTTATGAATTTTACCCAAATATAAAGAAAAGTTTTGTTTTTACCCCAATTCTTAATCAAATTTGTTTTTGACCTCTCAAACAAACTATTTCTATTATATACCCAAGATTACGAAATTACCCTTAAGATTATATTACCCAAATGCCCAATATTGAAATTACCAAACTAACCTTCATCTTCCACTCAAAATTACCAAACTAACCTTCATCTTCCTCCTAAAACCTCCATATTTCTCCTCTACCTACTTTTGCATTGATGATTTCTGAGATTTGATTTTGAGTGTCTATATTTGCTCTTCATCTTCTTCCTCACAATATCCATTGAAGGATTTTGAACATTAGTGGCATCCATTGAAGGATTTGATTGTTGAAGAATTTAGTGATCAAAGGTAATGTATATGTTTATTTGTTAGTTTTTGGGTTATTTAGTTCATATTTGCATGGTTTAGGGCTGTAAGATTGTATTGGTTTTGATGGATATGGAAATCTGAAAATGCGACGGAAACTGCACAAGCTGCGACGAAATCGGTTTTTCGTGACTGATAATCGGTTTTTCAGGGACTGAAAAACCGATCGGTTTTTCAGATCGGTGTTCAGTTTCAGTGGCTTGAAAGGGCGAATAGCTGCTGAAAAACCGATTTCGATTTTTCAGTCACACATTGAAGTTTTGCAGGGATAAAAATCGGTTTCTGTTAAAAACTGATCACAGAAAAATCGATAAAAACCGATCGATTTTTGTGTGATCGGTTTTTCAGTGGCTACAAACCTAACAAAAACTGGAAAATCGTTCGGTTTTTCAGTGCTGAAAAACCGAACGGTTTTTCAGTGCTGAAAAACCGAACGGTTTTTCAGTTCCACTGAAAAACCCAATCGATTTTTCAGTGCCACTGGAAAACCGTTTTCCAGTGGCACTGAAAAACCGAACGATTTTCCAGTGGCACTGAAAAACCGATTACAGTTAATTTAAAATAATAAATTAATTTGATTATAAGATTGTATTTTGTAATGTTGCCCAATTGAAATGAGATTAATTTATTATTTTATTTGAACGTTACAGGAATGACTCAAGAAACAATTGTAACCAATTTTGACGGAGAGTGGAATGGATGTAATTACGTAGGAGGGGAGTCGATCATGTGTGGGGTTCACAGTAATAATAGTTTTTCATCATTAGTCGATATTGTGTACAGAGAAGCTGGTATTGATAGGAGAATGTGGGATATCCGTATACATTATTTACTACAAAGTGCGACAAGTGGTAAAATTAAAAAGATACGTATCATGTCCGATCTTGGTGTTGTTGGTTTGATGGCAATAAAAAATATTGATGTTAAAGAGATTTATGTGGATAAGATTGTGAAAGATTGTGGAGCTGAGGTTAGCAGGCGTATCGGTTTTCCGATTGCCACCAACTTAATACCAGGAAGAAGATACAACGAGGCAGAAACGTCAAGACCTGTAAATCCTCAAATGGTTGAAAGTCATTTTCATCGAACTTTAGGAATTGGGAGCAATAATCCGCTGGATGCTGCTGGCACCCAATTTACATGTACAGAAAATCCAATTTGCGATATTAACAATGACTATATGAATTATGGTACTGATGATGAAGATTGGGACATAAATGATAATGGTGGTGAGATACGGGATAGTGATTCTGAGGAAACTAGAGATAGTGATAACGAGGGAACTCGAGTTGATGATGTGTCTGAAGAAGAAGGGTTTCCAGAAATAAGATTTTCAGGTTTACAATTTCAGAACAATCCTTTACAACCACACTAGATTGTTCCTGGTGTTGAACTGGGCGACATTGAGCCTGCTTCAAGTGCTATGTCAACCGTCTACCAACTTGGTTCATTATACAAGGGAGCATTTTTTAATAGTAAAGAAGAAATGAGTATAGCTATTGGAGAATATGCTCTGAAAGCGAAATTTGAATATCGGGTTAGACGTTCAGACACGGAGCGATTTGAGGCTAGTTGTAAGGACAAAACTTGTAGCTTTATAGTTCGTGCCAGATGCAGAAAGGGTTGCTCGATGTGGTTTGTGTTGAAGTATGAGGCGGAGCACACGTGTCGTCAGACAGCCATGGAATCACATATGAAAAGTGTGAAGGCCATTGTCATCGGAAAGTTGTATGCGGGAAAGGTGGGGAGAGATATGTATACACCTAATCGATTGATTGGAGAAATGCTAGAGCAGTATGGAGTTCAAATCTTGTATAGCAAAGCTTGGAAGGCTTTACAATATGCAAAGAAACTTGCGTATGGACAAGCGGATGAGTCATATCAACAGCTTTCATCCTACTTTGAGATGTTAAAGTTAGCAAACCCGGGCACAATAACAGCAATTGAGAGAGATGAAAACGATCGGTTCTTGTATTCTTTCGTTGCACTTGGAGCTTCGATAGAGGGTTTCCGAGCTTATATGAGACCGGTTGTTGCTGTTGATGCAACGCATTTGAAAGGTGAATATAAAGGGGTGATTTTTTTTTGCTGCATGCAAAGATGGAGAAGAAATGATTTATCCCATTGCTTATGGATTTGCTGACGGAGAGTCAGACTGTTCGTGGACGTGGTTTTTAAGAAAATTACGATTGGCGATCGGCGTGTCGGACGATTTGCTTATTGTATCTGATCATCATAAAAGCATATCGAATGGGATGAAAGAAGCTTTTCCAGAAGTTCCACATGTGTTATGTTTTTTTCACTTATGGCAAAACCTAAAGCAGCATTGTAAAAAGCATTCGGATGTGGAAAATGCATTTTACAATGCAGCATACTGTTATGTAACTGAGGAATGCAACTGGATATTGGAAGAAATGCTAGTGTTACATCCGAGGACACATGGAACTTTGGTTAAAGCTGGGGTGAGTAGGTGGTCACGATCACATTGTCCTAAAAGAAGATATGAAATGATGACCACCAATATTGCAGAGTCGCTCAACAAATGTATGATGCAAGCACGCCGTTTGCCAGTAACAACTGCACATGAATATATAAGAAATGTGCTGCAGAGATGGTTTAATAATAGACGTATTGCTGCTGCTCAATTGACAACTTATGTTACCACTGCTGCGTACGATCGCATCATGTTGGCAAAAAATCTAGCAACGGAAGGTTGTGTATATCCCATTACAGAACCGGTAACGTACAGTGTCATGCATCCTAGTAAAGGAGATGCGGTGGTTAATATTGAAGAGCACACATGTACATGTAAGCAGTGGAACTTAGATCAGTTACCATGTGTTCATGCATGTGCTGTGGCCAGGTATGATATTTCAACGTTGTTGCTTTCAGCTTTTCATGTTATGTCTATACACTTCAACTTGGATTTTCTGATAATTTGACAGGTTCAAGGGCGTCAGTTGTGATACACTTTCCAGTCAGTATTACAGCACAGAATGGTTGAAAGCTGCTTATGCAAGTCCGATCAATCCAGTCCCTAAATTAGCCAGCTGAAATGTTTCTAGGGAAGTTAGAAGTATGGTTGTACTACCACCCATAGGAAAAAGACAACCAGGTAGGCCGAAAGAAGTTCGGATTCCTTCAGCCGGAGAAGATTGTCGTAGGAAAAAGTGTGGAAGATGTGGCGAGAGGGGACACAACCGTCTTCGTTGCCCTAACCCCCCTATTTCTACCAGGGGTGGGATGAGTTCAGGTTTTGCGGATGCGGAAGCTGGCCCAAGCACAATTGTTATTGACAACGGCCCACCGTCCCGCAGATGCCGCTTATATCATGAGATTGGACACAACCAACGTCGATGTCCTCTGCGATTTCCTGCTACCAATCAAGAAATGGATAATGATGAAAACAATGAGTAGGAATCGCGTATGAACTCTCTGAAGCATGTATAAGTTATCTTATTTCGTTAAATTGATGTATTATAATCGCATTGGTCTTTCTTTTAGTTTTGTTAAACGGATTAATAGATTAGTATCTGTTACAGTTGTTTGACTGTGTCCGCACACCACATTCATCTGTTATAAGTGCTTTAATCTGTTACAATCAATAGTTTAGCGGAATCGATTTTCCATGCAAAGAAAAATCGGTTCGGTTGTTGGTAACCCTGGAAAACCGGTTCGGTTTTTCAAAACTCTGAAAATCGGTTCGGTTTTTGGTAACCCTGGAAAACCGGTTCGGTTTTTCAGGGTTCCTGAAAAACCGAATCGGTTTTTGGGTGACCCTGAAAAACCTTTTCAGGGGGAATCTGAATGATGGAATCGGTTTTCCAGATCATCTGAAAACCCGATTCGGTTTTCCAGATCTATGGAAAACCGAATCAAGCTTTGGTTTCAAAATTACACAATAATATAATATTATTGATGTTATTATTGATGTTAATACACAATAATATTTAAGTTACACAATAATATTTAAAACTAAATCATGCAAACCAATTGATTAAATATTAAAACTAATTAACTAAAGGCCAATACTTTCAGTTGAATTGATTTCAATTGATGAAATCATTAGTGTTGGATGATTCAAAACCAATGATTTCATGATTTCGAAATTTTAAATTAATATATCCTAACCATAATAAAGACTCTAATATTAATTAACTTAAATTGGTTTCTATTGATGAAATATTTAATGCGACTGATTTCATGATTTCATTAAGTTTTATAATTCATTAAGTGGAATTATAAAAAAACTAAATTATTGTTTTCATCAATAAATTTATTATTTAAATTTATTAAATTTAGGATTTATTGAATTTATTATTTTTTAATTTATTTATTTTTAATAATTAAAATTTGGCATACATCCATTAATAAATCCTAAAATCTCAAAATTTAAATTATTGCATTAGAATTATTCATGTATTATCATGATTCAATTTTTTTATATTTAATTTTTTAGTTTATAATTATACTTTATTTAGAATCATTAAAAATTTGATATTTATGAAAATTGAGAACATGGTTGATAATATTGTTATTTAATTATATTAAATATATTTTAATAATAAAAAAATTTGGATGGATGCTACTATGAAGGATAATTAATTATACATATATAATTTAGGTCCACTAAGATTTAATTAAATTGGCCAAATAAATGAATTTAAAAAAAATAAGTATTAGAAATATTAAAAATAAAATATTTTCCGTTTTTACTATTAGACGTGTTTATCGGTTTTCATTTTCATAATACTGTTATCAGTATATACTATCAGACATATTTTCATAGTTTCAAAACAAAACAAACATCATTGTTTTCATTTTCATTTTCATTTTGTTTTGCGTTCTCATAATTTTCATAATAATATTTAAACTAAATTATTGTTTTCACTGATTGACATAAATAATTGAAGGCAAAACTTGAATAAGATATGGATAATTAACTGTTTATTGATGTCACTTAAGTACAACTTCCCCGTAAGAATCAATCATCCAATATCCAAAGTTATTTACTTTATACAGAGGACGTGAAAATGAATAAATATCTCGTGCAAGCGAAGCCCTCAGTGCGAGGGCGTCTGCAGGTGTATCACGTGGTCTTGATTCCCATGTACTTTCCCTGGACTGCAAAAGGTCCCGTACGTACATGGCGACATATGCTCCACAACTCGTCCTGTTTCATAATTGTATGTCAATTAAGAGATACTAACTATTTATTAATTAACAACTTCCATGATTAAAAAATAAGAATGCTATTTGATTAAAAAATAATTATTTCATGATTAACTAAATATTAATTAATAACTAAATATTAACTAAATATTAATTAATATTTAATAATAACTAAATATTAATTAATAACTAAATATTAATTAACTAATAATAACTAAATAATAATTAATAACTAAATATTAACTACATATTAATTAACTAATAATAACTAAATATTAATTAACAATAATAACTAAATATTAATTAATAACTAAATATTAACTAAATATTAATTAACTAATAATAACTAAATAATAATTAATAACTATATATTAACTACATATTAATTAACTAATAATAACTAAATATTAATTAACAACTCACCCATCGGGTTGCTGTGGCACAGCTGACTCATCAATACGCTCAATCGCCCATCGCTCATCTACAGCTGGCATATGTAATTGAGTCCTCTCATAAAACCCAATAAAGCGAAGCATAATGGGCATAAAACACACCAACGGCTCCAGTGCTCGGAGCCGTACCTCAATGTCAGTGGACGCCTGGGAATCATATACATAAATTTTCTTCTCTTTCAAGCACACTCGACAGAGGACCCAGTGTTGTTGGTTCAAGCTACACGGCAATAGCACCTACAGTTTCTCTCAATGTAAGTGTTGTAGGACTAGTTCCAATGATCAAATAAAATATATATATTTTAAAACAACACTTACATTGTCAACACACCACCACGGGACCGATGCATCTATCTTGCCACATCCGAATGGCAGCCATTCTGGGGGTATAGTGGCTGTAGCTGGATCAAATATTTTTCCTTGCTTGACATATTGATTATTATACTCTATTGTCATAATGCCCTGCACATTTTAAAAAATAATAATGTTATTTGATTTCGATGATACATTAGAAAAAATTATCAACCAATAACTTACAAATAAAGAAGTGCCATGAAGGGCGTATCTTCTATCCTCGTCCTCATTCCACCATCCGTTTTGTATGCACATCAAATACGCATCGATGTGCTCACTAGTCAACCAACTATTTCCGTCCTCCAAGGTCACCAATGTAGTCGGTATCACGCACCACGAGCAACGCTCAACCGCACGTCTAAAATAAAAAATTTTAACAAAGTGGTAAAAATTAAAAGTTACGGCAACAACTACGATTATAGGAATTTATTATTTTGTTTTCCATACCTAAGGTCCAAATATGGTGAAGCTTTATATTCATTATAGACGACCTCTATGGGATCTACAGGTTGTGCAACCTCTTCCACCTGCTGTTGGACAATTTTTTTTTTCTTTTTCGCCGGCCCAGGATCCGTGTATGGAGTCCGTAGAGGTGCTGCTGGCTTGGTCTTTCGTTTGGCCAGTTCGTGGCCGTCTTCTCCCTGCAACTGCACTCAAATTCAAAGACACAAAAGAATATTTATAATTCAATTGTCAACGTTAAACACACTGTTTAAATTATGTCTACCTGGTCATCATCCAGCCCAGCCTCTGCAGCGGCTACACCGCTGATCTCCTGCTCCTGCTCCTCCAGCTGATTGGGTGACTGGTGATCCCCCTGTGCCAGAACGACATCCTGAATCTCCTGTTGGATGACTGACTGGCCCGCCTCAATAGGTGACTGCTGGACCCCCTCGTCCTCATGTAGAGCTGATGGTGCTGGCTGATCTGTAGTCGGGACATAAATGGGCTCCTCTGGGACACAGCTCCCACCGCGATGATCGTCGTCGTCACCGTCATCATCATCTGAATCATCGCTACCACTGAGATACCTCCTAATATATGAGAAATCCTGTTCCACCCGTCTCAATCTCCTATCCATGTCCTCAACGAGCCGTACAGTTGCCTTCTGCCTCTTCTCCATCCTACTTAACTTCTCATTAGTTGTCTTCTGTAAATTTACAATATATTCAAACAACTGCTTCACCTATAAAAAAATTTTGACACGGTTAATATATTTAAAAAAATTTTGCCAGAGTCTCCCCTATATTTTTAAGTATCCAAAAAAACATAACCTGCTTATAATAAATTACACTTCGTCTATCATGTTTAGAGACTCTGTCTCTCCGTCACACCGTACTACAACACAACAATGTTCATATTTTTTACATTACATACAATGTTCATATTCCGTAGATAATCATATAAAGGGGTGATTTGTACCTCAGGATGGACGTTTGGGACATCGTGGATCTTTTTTGTTCGAAACTCTGCAAGGGAATCCTCTGATTCTGATTGCATGCCTTGAACGTCTTCATTTGCGACAGAGTCACCCTCTACCACATCATCACCCTCCACCCTAACATCATCAACCTCGTCATGATCATCATCATCATCATCATCATCACCATCACCATCATCACCATCACCATCATCACCATCACCATCACCATCACCATCATCATCATCATCACTATCATCGCCATCATCATCGCCATCATCCGCATCATCATCATTTTCACTGTCACCCTCACTCCCTCCCCCGCCAGATTTATGTACTTCACCCGTTACTAAATTATTAGGGTTGAAGGATTTCCAATAAGCCGTTTGTCTTTCGGCGTCGGTAGGCTCAAAGGTTTGCTCTAAGCCAACTATCTGCATTATATACATGTATACAGTTACATTATAATGTTATACTTCATATAAATAAGTGTAATTAAAACAAACAATAAATTTACTAAACTAATTTAGTTTACGTTTGCCACTTACTGGAGGTAAATCATCAAGACTGTTCATAATTGTCGGTGTTCTTTTAAGTGACTTTCTCAAGCATCTTGGCAAGTCATTTTGCAAATCTCGGACACTTTCTGATATTCTATCTGCTAATGCCAGAAACACTTCTACCAACCACCACTATAATGCCAAAAAAAAACAAATATTACATATACTTAATTTAACCACATTACAAAGGAATAAATATTAACGATATTGGTTATACCTGAAACGCATAGACATAGCCATAAATATTGATGTTACGCAGTGGCTTTCTGATCCGCTTTTCAGTCAATGCCATGCGGAGGTAGTGGAATAGGACACTATAACATAATGTGCCCCAAGGGAACGAGTTCCACCTCTCCATATCCTCAATGATGATCCACAAAAATAGCGAAATCTTCGCCTTCTCATCCTGCCCTATAAACAGATGAAAAGCAATCCCTATATTCGCTAACTTTAAAAGATCTTCATCATTTAATACATCCTCGTCTTCACGGTTCAACTGACTTCTTGCCTCAACAAATGTAGCAAACTCGGATATATTCGGCAATACTCCATTGAACCATCGCTGTAGGAGACTGTTCGGGTCATTTTGGGTTGCCTGGAAAATTTCACGGTCTATGCCTCCAAAATGAAGTCCTGTAATCAATAAAAACTCCTGTTTCCCGAATCTATATATTCTCCCACCAATTTCAAACCACATTTCATCTTTACGTCCACTCACCTCCACTTCTCTAGCGAGAACCCATAATAGAACGGAGCCGGCAGTCGTATGTTTGGTATTCCTCAACATATATCCGAATGGGCACTCTTTTATAAACCGGTCATACAAGTTCCTTCCAGTCAGGATATCAAGTATTTTCTTCACCATCTTCTGACCAATGTGTGTAATCCCTTTCGTTTCCTTAGGAATTGTTTGCAAACTATATTTATAATTGAACTCCATCTGTAGGACACAAAAACACTGACAAAAAGATCAGTATCATGATTAAAAGCCATTCTGCCACTACATAAACAATCGGTTTTTCACACCTGTGAAAAACCGAATCGGTTTTCCACAGGCGTGAAAAACCGAATCGGAAAACCGATTCGATTTTTCACTTCGGTTTTTCACCTGAAATGAGCAGATCTCAAAAACCCAACTGACAAAACCGATATGATTCATCACATTTCGAAAAACCTATGTCAAAGTGCATCACCCAATCAGAGTTTCATATGTAACATCGGTTTTTCACTATTCAACCAACAAACATTTAAAATCGATTTTCCAAACGCATCGGTTTTCCACTATCGGTTTTCCACAGGTGTGGTGGAAAACCGAATCGATTTTCCACACTTGTGGAAAACCGATGCGTTCCAGACGACGCTCATATGGTCGGAATCGGCCATATCAGCCACAAATCAGGCCAAACCCAGTCAATACCAACCTATTCTAAACCAAATAACCAATACCCAACATCCATATTACACAAACATGTCCAAATCGCGAATGAAAATAAAAAAACTCAACAACCCAACCGAAAACTAACCTTGGCAAAAGCACTCACGTCCCCCGAGCTCTATCCTCCTCTGAGCAAGTCGGAATCGTCGCCGTTGTGGCCGAAAAAAGTGGTTGTGCGTCGCCTCTCGATCGGTTTTTCGCTCTCCCTCTGTTTCTCTCAAAAACCGAACGGTTTTCCGCTTGGTCGGTGATGGTAGGTAACCGGTTTTCCATCTTTCTGCCACTTATATACTTAGGGGTATTGTGGGTATTTTGGGTATAACATGTAATTAGTTTGTTTGAGGGGTTAAAAACAATTTTTATAATTTCAGGGGGTAAAAACAAAATTGAGGTTTTTTAATGGGATATTTCCTGTAATTTCCACTTTAATTAAAAACAAAAATAAAATGGATAAATTGTACAAACCTCCCATAAGGTTTGATGAAATTACACAAAAATGAGGATGTTTGGGCAACTTTCACTAACCTCTTCTAAGGTCCAAAAAACTTAACACAAACCTCCCATACTAATAATCAACTATAGTTAAATTCACATGGTTAACGGTCAAATGTATGAAAAGACTATAATACCCCTTAAGTCAAATTTAAAATCAAACCTGTTATTGGTAATTTAGCAATCAAATCAATTGGACCAAGGAAGATCTACAGTATAGGCCCAATGGTCCAAAGGCTCAATAATCTGTCATTCTTTCTAACCGTCTTCTTGACAACAGACCTGTTCGTTAGACCAACTCTCCATTTTTGTTCGTATCCCAAGTCCCCCTGTTGATCGTTAATCTACTCGCGAATAGTATTGATAGTCTGATCAGTGATATGTTCGTTATCCTACATACGATTGCGGTTAGTACCAGTCCTTAATTCTGATCGTTATATTTGTTCGCCTAGGCTGATCGCTATGTCTGTTCGCCCAAGCTGATCGCTATATCTATTCGTTCAGGCTGATCGCTATATCTGTTCGCTCAGGCTACTCACCAAATCTGTTCACTTAAGCCATTCGCTGAAGGGTGATCGACAGATCTATTTCGCCCGAGCTTGTTTGTTCAGAATTGTTCGCCTGGTTGCTCGGTGATTTCTGAGCATACTCGTATGCCTGCTCGTTTGTGAGACTGTTCGTTTAATATTATGACTGGTCACGGAAGAACTAATTCATGATTTATCCTCCTAACTCTCAAAGTGCCCGATTCGTCAGAAACTCATCTGTTCGCTAGTTCAACTGGATATTCTATTCGCTGGAGAGTCCATCTCCTCCATACCTACCAAACCGCGAGTCAACAGAAACCGAAGACGCCATGCAAGATGTAGCTCAAAGCGTTTCATGCACGCTATCTCTACCAGAGACTGCAGCCAAGATTACGTGGCCTCATTTAACCCGTACAAATTAGCCATCTGAAATCACACTCGGGCAGAGTTCAGAGGTGACAGTTTCAACCACATTTAATGTAATTTCGGCAGCATTAAATGCACTGTCAGTCGCTTTAAATGAAATCCCGGCGCATTAAATGTAGTTCATCATTATAATTTCAGTTTACTGTATATTTTTGTCTTATTCTGTTTTACTGTAGCACCTCCCATTTCTCTATAAATATGAGAGGATTTTCATTGTAAATCATGTACAATCTTTTGAGGGTTGATAGTCTACCAAAATAGTGAGAGAGTGAATAGTGGACGTAAGCATCTAATTGGGTCGAATCACTCTAAAATCTCTTTGTGTTTTTTCTCCTTGCCTCTGACCTCTTCTCTTTTACTTCTTTATTATCGCATATACAACATCCACGATCCGAAATTATAGTTTGGGCTCAGAAACGAACCTCGTTGACTAGGATCCAAATCCAGATGTCAACAAAACCTTTTATTTTTTATAAATTTAAAATTAATATTATATAAATTTTTAATTTAATTAAATAATTAAAATATATATTAAAAAAAAAAAAAAAGTCTCCATGGGAGACTATTTGGTCTTTCATGGAGACAATGAGACCGTTTCCAACTTTGGATACTATCTCTATTGATGAAGTCTGTCTTCATCATTAGAGACCTTCTAATGATGGCTCCATCATTGGAAGGTCTCCAGCGATGGAGACGATCTCCATCCTGAAGACCTCTGATGATAGAGCCATTATTGGAACTTCCAACGATGGAGCCATTGTTGTAGGTCTCCAGCAATGGAGACGACTCCATTGCTGGAGACGTATCTAGAGACCAGTGGTCTCTAACGATGAAGACCACTAGTCTCCTAATCTCCATACGATGGAGACCAAGAGACCAATGGTCTCCGGTGATCCAGTGGTCTCCATCGTCGGAGACCATTGGTTTCGTGGTGTCCCTCGCGAAGACCAGATGATATCTCCGGTGATAAAGACTAGATTTGGTCTCTAGAGGGTAATTTTTTTTTTTTTTTTTAAATTTCATGAACTTTAATTTTTTCTTATTTCAGTGATATGTGGTTTGATGATGATAATTGATTTGGATGATATTGTTTTGATGACAATGGTTGAGATGATGATTTTAATGAAAATAGGAGATGAATGATAAAAAAGATGAAACGCTACAAAGAAAGATGATTATGGAAAAGATGAAGTTTTTTTTTTTTAGGGTTTAATATTATATTATTATTTTATTAATTAAAAAATATTTTTTTAATTAATTAATTAATTTATTAAATTAATATATTTAAATTAAAATATTTATAAGGTATGTATTGACCATTTTACCCTTGACAATTTTGATTTAGTCGAGGTTAACTAATGGTTGACTAAGAATAGAAGAGATTTGTGTTAAATTTTGAGAACCTCAGGGGAAGTCAGTATAGGCTACTTAAACATCATAATTATTATGTAATTTCGACAAGTCTCAGGGGAGGTTTGTTCAATTTGCTCAAATAAAAAAATCATTAAAATTTTTTTATGTAATAAAATTTAAAAAATGAAAAAGTGGAGATCCAATCTCCAGATTAGAAATCTATCGTCTATCAAAAGTTAATGGACGGTTGAGATCTAATCTGGAGATTGAATCTCATTGTATCCTTATTATTCTTAATATAAAGAATACCATCATTATCTATTCAACGAACCTGGACATCTTCACTCATCTCTATTTAGCCAAACCATCATCAACAATAAATACCATTATCATCAAAGCCCCCAACATTATAACAACAACATCAAATACAATAGAACCAACCTAAACAACTTCACTCATTTACATTCAACCAATCCATTATCAATAGTAAATACCATTATCATCAAACAACCAAATACTGTAATAACAACATCAAAAGAGAAAAAAAAACAAAACAAAATACAACACAACTTTTTAGGTTTCAAGCGCGGGAAACCCATAAATCTTTGAGCTTCATGCATAGAAAAACTAAGGAATTTTAGGTTTTCAGTGCGAAAACCCAGAGATCTTTTGATTTTTATGGCAGGAAACCGAATTTGGGTCTTTATGAGATCACTTCCATGAGAGATAGAGATGAAAAGAAGAAGAAACAAAAGAAGAAGAAGAAAAAGAGAAAAATAGAGAGAGTGAATGTTTTTAAGTTTTTTTTTTTTTTTTAATTTTTTAATTTTTTAATTTTTTTGAATTGTGTACACCGTCTATCATGTTGATAGACGATGGGCGTAATTTGTTTTTAGAAAAAATCATTAATATTTATAAATTTTAAATTTTGCTAGTAGTTTTAATCACGACCATCATTTTAGAGATAGATAGTGGAAACTTTTTTTTAAAATATTAAATTACATTTTATTAAACATTAATATTTTGTATATTTTGTTTTACTTTGACAGTTTTGCTCTTCCACATTAATAAGCAACTGTTGACTTTTAACGTCTAAATTGACGGTAGGGGTTTTTCAGATATTTTAATAACTATAGTGGTCTTTTTATCTATTTTGTGAATCAAGAGGTGAATGTTAGTGATTTCTTAAAGTAAGGGGGTATTTAGGTTATTTCATCAAACTACAGAGGAAATTAGGATTATCTCTTTTTAAAAGGCACATTCTAGTATATACATGGGTGTCTATTACTTGATAAAAAAAATAATTATATTTTAAAATTACTAATAGTAATTTATTATATTTTTATTATATCTGATTATAACTAAACATGTGTGACTACAATAAATAAATGTGATACTGTTGATTACATTTACTAACTATAATTAAGCATGCTTTGTTATAATCAAATACAATAAAGATATAATAAATTACAATCAATAATTTTAGAATCTAATCACTCAATTTTTTTTTATCAAATGTATACATACTCTAGGTGTACTCAAGGCAACCCTTTTTAAAACTCTCATCAATGAAGACAAGTGAAAAGGAAAAAGAGTAGATGATGATAATAATAATAATAATAATAATAATAATAATAAAAATATCGTGGAATTAAACTCTATGAGATAGAATTTCCCATTGTTCCTCTGTAGCTCAATGATAGAAAGGTCAGTTGTTAACTAAGTAGTCGTATGTTCTAATCCTACTTGGTATTAAACTTTATGAAATATAATCTCTTTGTTGTTCCTTAAATAGCTAGCTAATTAAGTGGTCAGCTGTTAACTAATCGGTCGTAGGTTCGAATCCTACTTGAAGAGATTTAATTCATTTCGAGTAACTTAATGATAAAGAGGTCGGCTTTTAACTAACCAATCGTATGTTCGAATCCTACTTATAATTAAACTCTGAAATAGAATCTCCTATTGCTCCTCAGCAGCTCACTAATAAAGCAGTTGACGGAACCCTTTCCGAATCCCTTTTCCGGACCCGTGAAAGACCCCATAACATTTTGATAGAACTCCAACGAACCCTAACTTTGGCCCGAAGATGTCACGCTGGAGCACTAAGACTTAGTTTTAACTTATTTTATAAATCATTTACTTGGTGGCACAGGTAAAAATTTTTCCTTTTTTTGATAAAAATTCGACAGCATGCCGGCTGTTTATTGAATTATGTCACACTGCAAATTCAAAAGCAATTTAAAAACACTTCTATGACACTCAATCTCAATTACCAGGGGCCTTTGATCCTCATCCAAATTCAACCCCAACACAAATAATCATATTTGAGGAAATTGATGAAAAACTAGAATTTTCTTTTAAAAACATTTTAGTAAAACGTGTATCCAACAACTCGTATTTATATTTACAAATTTACAGCATTTACATCATGCTTGGTATACAAAATATGCACAACAAAAGTATGAGCTATACAATGAAAAATAGTTGTTTGTCAATCGTTCCGCGTGTCGGTCTGAGCCTCGTCTACTGGACGACTCGCTCCTGCACCTGAGGGTAAATTTTAAGAAGCACATGAAAAACAAATAGTGAGTATAACTCAGTAAGATAAATATTAAACAGTTTCATAAACTAAAGTATTTTTCTGAAATATTTTTTAACCTTTCAATCAAAACGGTTTCTAAAACTCAATTCGAATTTCTTTAGAAAACTTTCTCATTTCTCGCCTTGGTGGTAACCCAGGGAAACTACTCCTATCGTGGCAGCTTAAATCTCTAGCTAGCCACTAGGAATTAAGGAACTTACTTTATATAGTCATCGATGCGCGAACTTTGGACACGTGTTACTCCTACCCAATCGGTTTGAACTACAATACCCTATATGTACAGAGGGTGACTCAACTGACTCTCTCTCTCTCTCAGTTAGTAATTCTCTCATATCTATCGTGAATGTATAAAGCATTCTACTGAGTACTCAACTGGGGCTAAGGTAAACCGTCGGCGTACTAAAATACTTTTACTCAATCTTTTTAAAATAAACTCGTTTAATAGGCAAACTACCTAAAATATTTAATTCTCTTTCATTCTTGATAGAAGTACAAACTTAATTTGAAACTCACAAGATATGATTACAATGTACAATTCAATTATATAATGAAATAAATGCATATAATCATAAAAGAAGATTTAAATAATACTATACTCTAAAGGATTGGTTTTCTACTCACGAAACTCCCTCCGATCAACTGTGAATCTCCTCCGGAAGTCTATGATACTTTCCGCCTTTACCCTAAAACATTAAATACTCATTTAGAATTATAAAAATAGCTAATACAAAGCCATACATAACTTCTAAGGCCATTAACTCTATAAAAGTCTTTCTTCGCCTAAACTTCATAATTAAGTTTTAACTTATCCAAGGTTTTCGAATTTCGATTTATTTTTACAAAACCTACTTATTATCACCTAGGAACACCCCGGTATACTCGAAATAATTTTCTAAAGCTCGAAACGAAAAATCCTAAAATAAGACCCCTTTTGGCCGAATGCATGCTAGGGAGAAATCAGTAGCTTTTCTTCGTTCCGTTTTCGCTCCAATCACTTCCTACTTAACTTGCGTTTAGGTCAGCTATGAAACGAATTTTGAAAGAAACGACTATCGGGTGAACGTTTCTAACCAAAAGCACACTTTTTCAATACTTTTAAATGCTCATTTTTACACAACACTTGCAATTAACTTATTTCTTTCACAATTAACATTCTTTCACTCAAATATGATGAAACATATTCAATTCAAGCATTAAAAGAACACTTAGGCATGAGATTTCTTCATGCCCTTCAACTAGACCAAAAACACTGAAATTGTCTCTACACTTTATCTTTTTCAATTCTAACACTTCTAATAAGTTTCTTAGCCTCTAAAATGCTTCAATTAAACCTTAAATGAGCGAAACCAAATTGGGTTACAAAAACCCTAGCATGGTCGAACTCAACATCACCAAAGAGCCATCACCATTCTTTGAATTTTAACACAAAAATCACATTAAACTCATCACTAACCAACATAAATTCCATCCATAAACTCAAAACAACAATTAAAGCAAGATGAAAAATGGGTTTCCTACATAATCAAGTTGAATCAACACAAATAAACTCAATTGATCATGCTTTGCTCTTGCTTCAAAATTGCTCTAGTAGTTTTGATTGATGAAGAGATGAGATTTGATGACAAAATCTTGAAAGAAAATGGCTTGGAATCTCTTGCTTTCTCTTCTCCTTTGGTCGGCACCACCACTCTTTCCCTCTCGGTTTTTCATGCCCAAAATGAATGAAGAAGTGCCTTTCCATCAACTATATATAGTGGTGCCACAATTGCTAGTAAGTCCCTCTTAAAAATTACTAAGGAAACCTTCAAACTTTACTAATTCATGCTTTGACCCCTAACTAGATAAACTTAAATCTAATTGGTCCATTTGTCACTATTTAGAATCACAAATTCTTCCACCAATCAAATGCCTCCAAATGGCTCACTAAGCACCTTTACCTTTTATCATATTTGGCAACTTCCCATTGGTGGAATTTTTTGACTTTTCAACTTTGAAAAGTAAGGTCATCTCATCCTATACTCTCTTATCTCATTTTCTATTTCTCGTGGGTCCTCTAATCGACATCTTATTCGCGATGCGAGAATAATTTTAACTTTAAAAACTATTACAGAAATGTTACTATTCAACTGTAGCTAGAATCGAGGGTTTACAATTTCTTCCCCTCTTATAAAAATTTCGACCTCGAAATTTAAATCACCTATCTGAATAAAAAAGATGAGGGTACTGTCTTCGCATCTACTCCTCAGGCTCTCACGTAACCTCCTCAACTGAATGATTCCTCTACAAAACTTTTACCAATGAAATTATCTTGCTGCGTAGAACCTGCTCCCTCTTGTCTAGAATCTGGACTAGACTCTCCTCGTAAGTCAGGTTCTCTCTCAATTCCACCGGTTGCTCAATCAATACATGTGAAAGATCTGACATGTACTTGCGGAGCATCGAGACATGGAATACATTATGAATCCTGGAAAACTCTGATGGAAGCTCCAGACGATAAGCCACGTCTATAACTCTATCGATCACCTCATAGGGACCAATATATCGTGGACTAAGTTTTTCACGTCTACCAAATCTGATGATCCCTTTCCACGATGATATCTTCAAAAATACTTTATCCCCTAACTGAAACTCCAAATCTAATCTTAGATTATTTGCATAACTTTTCTGACGATCTTTAATTTGTCCCGAATAATCTTGGTCTTATCTGTAGTCATCTATACCAGTTCGGGTCCCAGAAGTTTCCTTTCACCCACTTCATCCCAACATACTGGTGTCCTGTACCGCCCCCCATAAAGAGCCTAATAAGGTGCCATATCGATACTGGCCTGGTAACTATTATTATAGGCAAACTCGATCAAAGGCAAATAAGAATCCCGACTACCTCTAAACTCTATCACATAAGATCTCAACATATACTCTAGAGTCTGAATGGTACGCTTGGACTGTCTGTCCATTTGAGGATAAAATGCTATGTTGAAGCGTAACCGAGTGCCTAAAGTTCTCTGTAGACTAGGCCAAAATCTGTATGTGAATCTGGATCTCTATTGGATATAATTGAGACTGGAGCTCCATATAACTTGACGATCTCGTCAACATATAAACTAGCCAACTTGTCTAGGGAAAAAGTATTGCAAACTGATAGAAAATGAGCTAACAAAATGAGTCGATCAACTATCACCCAAATACTATCATGCCCGCTTCGACTGCAGGGAAAACAAACCACGAAATCCATGGTGATACGCTCTCATTTTCACTCTGGGATAGGGAGAGGCTGAGATAAATCTACTAGTCTCTGATGTTCTGCTTTAACCTGCTGGCATATTAGACATCTAAATACATACTCAGCTATATCCCTTTTCATACCTTTCCACCGGTAGTACTCTCTCAAGATATGATACATCTTTGTACTTCGCAGATGCATCATATAGGCAGAAGAATGAGCTTTATCTAGAATCTCTTTCTTAAGATCTGCTAGGTTTGGAACACATAATCTCTAATGCATCATCAAAGTACCATCCTCTCTCATAGAAAAGTCTTATCCTCTACCCAACTCAATCTCCTGATGGATTTTGCTCAACCGAGGATCTTGGCCCTGTAACTGTTGAACTCGATCTGTAAGTACCGGTCGAACTTAAAATGTAGCTAACAAAGCAACGGACTCCGTAGTTCCCAAATGAACTCCTAGGGACCTTAGATCTCTCAATAATGAAAGTATCTTATCCTCAAATGAGCCACTGAACTACTAGGTTGACAAGACCCAAATCAGACCTTATCTAGGCTCTCGTTTGGAGGATCCCGCTGGGCACTTCAATGGACTTCATAAACTTGACTTGTAGGATTGAAGAAATCCGGGAAGCGAACCTCTAATTTTCTCAGTCGGTTTACTTGTTTTAAACTTAAAACTTTAGTTTTCTTTAAAATAAAATAGTGAGGATTGGTGTGAATTTTTTTTTTCTTTCGTATTTCCTTGAAACAAAGTTTATAAAAATTTGACAGCATAACGGCTGTATTTTGAGCATTTCCAAATTCAACCTGTAACAAAAAAACACTTCAACTATATCAAAGCACCTCACAACTTCTTATAACCACAAAATACATTTTCTCATATCATTCATATCTTTTTCGTGTGCAAATCACATTCATTAAAACATATATATATCATGTGCATCATGTGATAAACGTATCTCAAGTGTGAATGTACAACTATATATACATATCAAAATATGGGTTTACAATCCATTGAGTATTCACATATAAAACACACGTGTTTGTTAAGATATATACAACCACATCAAAATATATTGAACATTCATATGGTTCATCTATTTATCCCCCACCTATAAGTAGAATGTCACTCTCTCGACCACAAAATCACCTACACTAACACCGGATAGAACAAGCAAGCTACACAACAAAATAAATCGTTAGTTCAAAATATATCAATATTAGTAATATAATTACATATAACGTTATAATTTAGTTAACTATCATATTTGATTTTTGAAAGTTTCCTTTTTAAAAAACACCATGTATACCTCTAATGCTCTCGAACCATCACGTGGCGATTTTTCAACTAACGTCAAACATGAAGCTAGTGAGACATCTTGACCACTGCAATACAGAATTTACTGTATCGCAAACATAGTGTGAGACGATCTCAAATCTAAGTAGCTATAATGCGGAATTTTCTGCATCGCAATTGTAGTATTAACACTCTAGGTGACTACGAGCGAAATTTGCTACATCGCAACGTAGTGCCAAAACTGAAATGTAAACGACTACGTGTGGAATTTACTACATCGCAACATATTACTAAAAATCTCTTTATATCTCAGCAATCATGTAAGGAATGTTTTACATCGTACATATCACGTTACATACCCTGAAAACTGAACGACTACGGACGAAATTTTTTGCATCACCGTGTAGCACTAAATCTCGAATAAGCTAAGAGTGTATATATGGGCTTGCAAAACTCTTTACTCATCTCTTTGTCGAAAATAGTTTATTTTCACTTTCTTTTTTCTAAATTCGACATTAATATTATTTTGCAATACTTTAGCTCATGGTTTTGAAAATCCTTTTTGAAATCATTTAGTTACAATAATGTGTATATATATCTAAATGAAAAACTAAAATAACGCAAGTGATAGAATACTTACCTCCAAGTTAGGCAAATCCAATCAATCATCTCGATGAGTTTCTCGGACTTTGCTCGCTCGCTCGTCACCTACATGGCAATTTCGTATTATCACTAGTGAAAATCTCATAACTCAACTTTAACTTTAAATTAACATTTTCCAATACGACCTTTTTTACACTATAACTTCCCAACTTGTTTCTAACTCAACTGAGACTCTCTACTTTCAATTTCTTTTCAAAAGTTTAAGTTTTGGACCCCTAAGGATACCCTCAGGCAGTCCGTATAATTTTTAGAGGCCTAAAATGAAAAATTACAAATTTAAGCATCTCTTTGTAAAACCCAAAACCTTGTTCGTCAGAGAGTGAATTATTTTTTCGATGGATCGCGTGTTCGCTCAGAAAAATATAATTTTCGAGTATATTTATTTTAGAATAATAAAAATAATTTTGAGAGCGTGAAGACGGATTCGAAATTAAAAAATAATTTCGAGTGTGCGAAGCCGAGATTAAATCATAAGCACATTCACAGACGGACGGAAGCGAAATTCGATTTTGAAATCGGAATGAGAGAATGATTAGAACAACAAGTGGCATTACTAGTGTATGAAAGTGACACGTGTCACACATGCAAAAAGAAAGCAAGGCAAGTGGCATCGAACTATCATGCATGCACGCCATGTGTCAAAATTTTAGAGAGCATATATATATATTAAAGTTGAAAGAACAATTGAAAAGCAAGACTTGAAGATTGCAAACCATTCGGTCCTATCAAGCAAACTGAGAGCTTCACATAAAGAGAACGAGAGAGAGAAGAACGAGAGAGTGAAATGTAAGAGAAAGAGAGAAAAGTTCAAGCAAAAGGCATTTCGGTCACCTATTCTTCAATAAAAAACCGAGAGTGTGAAGGGAAAGAAAGATCTGCTCGTGAAAGGAGAAAGCAAATCAAACACCATCAAGCTTAGCCCAAGCTGATCATGCATGCAAGGACAGATCCAAGGAGAATTGGAACCAGACCGTGAGGAGGAAGAGCAGCAAGGAGAGGTCAAGCCGTGAGCTGGTGCTGCTACCGTGAACCAAGTGCTGCCGTGAGCTGGTGCTGCTGTCGTGAAGCAAGTGCTGCTGCGAGCTGGTGCTACTACCGTGAGCTGGTGTTGCTGCCGTTGTGAGCTGCTACCGAGCAGCTGCTGTCAGGCCGAGATCAAGCATTCCAGGCCTGAGGTGGAGCAGAACCAAGAGAAGGTAGTACATGCAAGCAAGGAGGGGCCGTTCTATTTTTGCATGTGAGTTCAGCCGTGAGAGAGAGCTTGTGAGGACTGTTTTATTCATGGGTCAGTAGTTGGATGAAGGTTTTTGAGTTCCATTTTTGAGTGATAACAGCTCATTCTTGAAGGGAGGAAGGAGATTGCTTGCTGCCGTGAATTCTGGTGGATGTCAATCGGTGTAACGCCCTCAGCCCGACTTCCGTTACAGTCGAAAATCCGGAACAGAGAACGTTACTTTCTTGATAAAACCGTTTCTATTACTTTTGAAAAGCTATTATCATTCTAAAACTCTTTACCAATAGAGATTTTTTTTTTTTTTAAACATAAATTCGGCAGAGTTTCCTTTGTTTTTCTGAAATCCCAAAATCCGTTTCCTGTAATTGAAACTCTAACATTTCTAAAACATCAATTTCTAAACTCCCATTCGGACCTCCCGTCCGTTTCCAAAACATTTCATTACTCAAATATATCATAAACATTTATATGCATACATAACCAAAAGTAAGCTTTTAAGAAATATAGATATGCTTTTATACAGAACTTTGTTATAATTAAGTGGAAAACAATAATTTACACAAATATATATGTATCCCAAAAATGCATGATCATATGCAATATATCTATATATCTACCAAAGGCGTAGAGTGGATGGTGACTATTTGAGCCTTCGCGTATAAGCTATTTCCTCTGTTTGAAAAATGGAATCAAAGGATTCAACCTGCATGCGGTAAATCAATGCGCTAAGCATAATTGCTTAATAGGTATACACATAATCTAAATTCTCAATTTCAAATGTAATTTCAATTGTAACTAAAAACATTTTAACTTTAACATTCATAAATATATATATATACGTTACATAAAAATACTTAAACATATAGTTCACAATTTTTCGAGTTCAACATGTTTTTCAAAGCATTGAACATTTCATTTCACATAACATTTTTATTTCATTGCTTATAACATTTTTCAGTGCCCTTAGTAAACATATATTCGATACTCATGTATTGGTATATGGGTTTCCGGCATCGAATACGTAGTGATTATCCGCCGGAATAACGGTCGACCCCGGCATCGGCCGCTCGGTGATTATCCACCGGGTCGTATATCATAACACATAATCGTTCAGGACTGGACACAAGTGCCTCTTATAGTCCATAATGAATCAATTTAGTGTATGCAAATAAACGGTGCAGCTGCTAATTTCCCTATTGACATGTCAATTACCAATTTCCATTTATCGATATCTAAGTTTACAAGGGCTATTTATAACATAACGTTTGTATCATATTTTACACTTTGATTTTAGTATCAAGATTTTCATAACAAATCAATTTCGCGTTTCATTTCAAGTATAGTCAAATACGTTTGTAAATGCATCATATTGAAATGATATAACAATCTCATTTAAGAAATTCATATAACAATCTCATTTAAGAAATTCATTTCACAATGAAAACACTTTCAAGTAAAATTTAAAGATAATGTGTATACCGACCTCAAACGGATTCGATCTTTGAATCGTATACTCCTTTACGCTTTACCCTTATTCTTTGGTTGAGAATCCGGTTCGTCGGGTTCTCCTTGACTTTTCAATAAAAAAAATAAACGTAACGAAAGTTTATTTAATATATTTCTAGCGTTACTTAGTGCACTATAACTATATGTTCTCTTATAATGCATTCTAAACACTTCCAATGGATATCACTTCGAAACAGCTCATAATATCCTTTTTATGAGTGTCTTTACCGTATTGAGAATAATTTCAAAATAACACATTCATATAGCTTATGACAACCCAAAAATCGATTCGAAAACAACATTTAAATAACTCAAAACTGCACGAATAACGTTCTAAAAACAGCATGCTATTCCTCATTTTGACATCCCATAACTAGCATATTTATAGCTCATATAATCACACTTTAACAGCTCATTTATATAGCATGAAAACAGCCTTTAAGCAATTCAAGAATGGTTCTTACACATGCTAAAAACTGCACATAATTTCTATAAAAACTGCATGTCCAAAACAGTCCACAAAATTTAGTCACATCGTCTTTCATTTACGCGAATTAACTCTAACAAACCATCATGAAATCTCTCAATCATTTTCGTCATAGATATTCATTTGAATCACATTCAAATATCACTTAACTTCATGGCATTTTAATCACAATTCATTCGACACTAAATTGCAAACTAACACCTTTCGAAATCATGGAAAAACTCGATCAAAACACTTGAAAACAATCTAGCGATATTCAAATAACTTTTCAATATCTTAAGCATATCGATGCAAATCATTTTCCATGCCGACAATCTAGAAACGAAAAGAAAAACATAATAGCCCATACTATCCAAACATAACAGCCCCTATACGGATTTCGCAACGCACTTTCAATATCAAAATCCATTCGCCCATACTATCCATTCGAATCAATATCGAACGAACCTCCATACTAACGAGGTTCTAAATCCTATATCCCAATCATGTCATCATCAATTTAATCCACAATTAAATCATAAATGTTTCCATTGCAAATGAAATCCATAAATTCGAACTTACCACTCCGAAATCCATTCGAAAGCTTTGAAACTTTAAGGGACTCCCGCGAATGGGCTGCCTATCGATTCTCCTATCTGCGAACTTCCTTAAATCTAAACGAACAAGATTAACTCTTACAAATTAATCGAAACATGATAACAAGACCAATGGGGCAGCAACTTACCTTCGCTTGAGTTGTTTTTCGCTTCTAAACGGCTCTCAAACGTTCGCGACTGCGAAACGACGCTCGGTTTAGCTCACGGCAGTAACTTGAATGCGTTGATTCCCTTCAAAACAGTATCCATAAATTCTTAACAGAAATTTAATGCCAACGAAAACTCACCCACTGCAGCAGCACAGCCACGGCAACAGCTCCTATGGCAACAGCTCCCACGGCAGCAGTTTCAGGTCACGGCAACAGCTCTCGTCCATGGCAGTAGCAACGACAGCACCAGGCAGCAGCAACGACAGCACTTGGCAGTAGCAGCAGTGACAGCACCTAACAGTAGTAGCAGCGACAATACCAGGCAGCAGCAGCAGCCTCACGCCAGCAGCAGCAGCCTCACGCTAGTAACAGTTGCCTCACGCCAACAGCAGCTCCTCCAGCGCTCGCTCGGCAGCAACTCACTTTCTGGTAGCAGCTATATCATGGTCTGGCAGTAGCAGATCTTCAGTCCTTGCTTGCATGCAAGGACAAATTTCAGCACCTTAAAGCTTCTTCTTCCAGCTCGTTTTCTCTGTTTTGGAGCTGCAAATGGTGACCAAACTGCAGCTCTCTTCACTTGGATCTACTCTCACTTCATGGACAGCACTCTCACTCCTTCACGAGCTCAACAACTGCTGCATGTCTTCTGGTCTGCACAACTTGCCTGCCTTGGCCGCTGCACATGCAAAGAGTATTTCCACATCTAGATGAAGATCGAAGGGTGAAGCTTGAGGATGCTTTTTGGGACCGAAAATGACTCTCGGGTTAAGCTCTCCAAGGACAAAATCAACGAATGAAGTTTGCACTCCTCTCTCTAAACTTTTAATTTCAGATTTGAATGCTGAAAAAGAAGATGATGACCGTGAACTTTTTATTTTTAAAAGAGAGAAAAAGAATTTGCTTTTGAATGCATGGTTGCCATTTGTCTCTTGTATTATTACATGGGTGCCATTTGTCATCTATACAATGGCCATCTCACCTTTTTCATGTCACTTGTTCTTTCATGCACGATCTCCCATGCATCAACTTTAATGCATTCATTTCATACTTGTACGAATTTTGCTTTTCGCTCGGATTCGCTTCGGGTCCGCCTGAAAATTTATTAAAAATTCAAATTCACATACGGGAACTTTATTAGATTCCGAATAAATATTTGAATCCGGACGCTCTACTTTATTTTATGAGATTGGATTAAATAATTATTCTCGGACCCTGCTGGAGGATTTTATAAAAATTCAATTACTCATCCGGATCCGAACAGATAATTATTTACATCATCCCTTAATTAATAATCAACATTTAATAATTTAATTGAACACTGAAATAGCATGTTACAATCGGTGATCAAACAAGTTTAGGTGTTGTTTTTGATGAAGAACAGCTAACACCAAGGTAAGTGCTGTCCCGTTTGGTTTCGTGTTGATGTTTCGATTAGCTTTTATTGGTTGTATGTTAATTTGGATTGAAGGGAACTCATGGATAAAAGTTTTAAAGTGGGCAGTACCCTTGCGCGATCGTTTCGAAGTTTCGAATTGAGTTCCGAAAGGTATGTTGAGTTTTTATTGATTTCATTTGAATGGATAATGATTATGTTGAGTTATGGATGATAGTTGATATTGTTATGATTGGGTTTTAGGATTGAGAATCTTGTTAGTGCGGGGGTTCACTCGATATTGTTCGGTTGTGTTTTTGAATGATATTGTCATCGATTGTTTCCGTTGTGAAATCGATTATGGGCTATTATAAGATGATTTAGGGACTGTTAAGTTATGCTTTTAAATGCAAGTTCGTCATCGTGGGAAATGATGCATTTTAGTGTGTTTTAAAGTATTAAATGGTAGTTCGGTTATGGAGAAATCGGTTCCGAGCGATTCGGATGAGTTTTCCTCGAATGCGAATGTTATTTAGTTGCGAGTTTCGTTGTGGCATGTGAATATGTAATTGATGATTAGCAAGCTGCCATTTATGTGATTAAGCTCATTAAAGTGTTAAAGTTTGATGTTAAGATAGTTTGAATTATATAAAAGTTGATCGGATAGTTTTTGTTTCACGCGAAATCGTTAAATTGTCGAAATCGCGTAAGTTTTATGTTATTCGTTTAGCTTCGAATCTTCTTTTTATTGAATCCATTAGAATGTGATTTCGATGATGTTGCTTTAGATTCGAATGGCATAGTTGTCGGTTTTGTAATCGTAGAGTTTCGATTAGATTATGTTGCGCTAATGAATTGGTTTCGAGATAGTTTCCGCGTGTGAATATTAGTTTTCCGTATTGTTATTGTGTGAGAATAATCGCTTGAATTGTCATGATTAGAAATCCCCGTGTGATTTAAGTTTAGTTTGTGCGCGAGTCATGTTTTAATGAAATCTCGATCGAAATCAATTGTAGGTGAATCGATGAGCGGACGAGATCCGTAACGGGAAGTGGTGATAAAGTATTCGGAAGCAAGTTGTGAGTGTGGATTTTATTAAGTTTTCATACATTTTATCATTATGAATGCAAATAATTTTTAGCAAAGTGAATTGTTTCGATATTCGAATAAGATTTTATAATTATCATTATATTTCATACAATGCATGTATAGTTTTAAATAATTTATATTATGAATGTATATATATTCTTCAAGTAAAGTAAATTAGTAAGTTGAAATCATATACATGCATAGAAATATTATTTGCGAAAGTTATATTGCAATATTATAGTATATTGCCGAGATTTCATTATCTATATGTCTTTGGTTTACCCTAGCCCCTAGTTTACACTCGGTCGAAGTATTCCATACATGTACGGTAAGTTGTGGGGAGTTACTAACTTTTGGGGGATCGAGTCTGTCAGTCACCCTCTACACGTATGGGATAGTGTAGATCTACCTGATGTTGGAGAGAATCGCAATCCCAGAGTTGTTTCCATATCTGTGACTACACATGGTGAGAGTTCCCCTAATCCTAGTGGCGTGTCTTCGTACCGTCATGAAGGATAAGTTTCTCTGGGTTACCAAATAGGCTAGTAAGAAAACTAGAATAGGTTTTAAGAAAAGTTTGATAAGTATCTTTCGTATTC
Source organism: Dimocarpus longan (assembly GCA_022984855.1). NCBI lineage: Eukaryota > Viridiplantae > Streptophyta > Magnoliopsida > Sapindales > Sapindaceae > Dimocarpus > Dimocarpus longan. The sequence continues at coordinate 14,247,969 of CM041015.1, read as the reverse complement.
TTAAAGTGAGAATTACAGTTTTCAGCAAGGTAAGGTAAAGTAAGTAAATAATAGTTTTCCAACATATTTTGGGAGGAATATTATTTTAAGCAAAAGTATAGTTTCTGTTAAACTTATTCACTCACTGAGTTATTCTCACAATCGTTTTTCCTGTTTTATTAAAATCCTCTCCAGGTACAGGTACGAGTAGCGCGGTGGAAGTATCTCCATCGGACGTATAGGCCAGTTAGAGACGCGACCACGCTGCACTAATTTCTAGACAAGTTATCATGTACTGTATTTATTATCATTTTCAGATTTCTCAAGTTTGTAAATATTATTTTGGATAAAAGATTTTATGTAAATATCATACATCATGTTTTAAGATTTTAATCAAGTTGCTTTTCATATCATTGAATGATTGTGAAATTGAAAAAGGGCCTGAGGCCTATTAGTTATGGAAATATTTCGAATGAAATTATACAGGTTTTGTGAAGTTTTTATAGGGTGAAAAATTTAGAAAAACAGAAGTTGTGCTGCCGGATTTCTGTAAAACTCTATTTTCATAAAGTTATTTTCAACGAACAAAATTCCTACCAATTTTCAGAACTAAAAGGATTTCAAGTATTTACAGATAAGAAAGAGGCTTAGCTCCACAGGAACTTTTCAACCGGAGCAGATCTCTATTGAAAAGTCACCGTGGGGTGCCAGGCAGGTCGCCTAGCTAGTATAGTTAGAAAGGGGCTTGTCACTTTTGACACCCCAAAACAGAATGCGATGCAGCAATCTGCTCGAGGCTCCCTTTCCTTTCGTTCTTTTTCTTACGGTCCCCTTATCTCACATTCTGGTCACACGTCAAATTTTGTCGAAAAATTCTATCGTTTGCTATGTAAAATCTAAGAGAAACGCCATGTTTTGGACACTTTTCAATGTATTTTTTCGCATCGAACGAGTAATGATGGTTTTGCTTTCGTATCTAAGCTCCTTTTACCTAATTACGATCAATTAAATTCATTCCATGCAATAAAAATTGTATTTACATAGTTATTTCATTTATTGACTCTTTAACGATACTATTTTGAGCATAACTTGCGCAATTTTTATCGAAATTGATCCGTTCCAAAACCTATGATTTTCTATGACTCCTAGGCATCATTTGAGGTGTAGAACAACCCCATATATGTCAAACTTGCACAGGTTGTCTCTATCCCATGGTTTGAGCTCGAGATTCCCAAATTGCCCAAAACTAGCTTTTTGACAACTCTATCATTTCTAGATGCTTCTCTAGAAACTAATATGACATCAAACATGCATGATTTAAAGCTTAAAAGGATGGAAAAGCAATTGGATCATACACCCCTTTCTTGGCTGTAATACACATCAAGCATTCACATGTCATTCTCTTCAATTTTTTATGTTATATTTCTTTCAATCATTTCATCAAATAAGTTCTCTACAACTTATTTTGTTTAAATCATACTTAAATCTCTACTTAGGGTTTCTCCCATAGAAATCCTAATTATGAATTCATGTATCATTTCTTATAATTCAAGTGTCCATATTACATATCCATCATTAAAGTATAAGTCTACATCAAAATCCCACCAACAATTCCATAAGAAACAACTCAATCCATCAACATATTAACACATCAAACTACCATCAAAGTTGAGAAAGAGGATGATATCTCACCTTAGTTCTTGCTTACGATTGTTGGTTTAACTTGAAAATACCTTAGAGTTGTGATTTAAAGCTTGAAAAGTTGATGGAAGCGTCACCTCCTTCACTCTCCCTTTTTGCCGTTCAAGCTTGGTCTCTTCCTCTCAATTTCCTCTTTTCTTTTGTTTTGTTGCATTCACGGTTACTACTTTTTTTTTTGAATGAAAAATTGACTGAGTGTATAGTCATCTTTTGCTAAATGACCACCATATCCTCTCTTGACTTGTTGGATTTACAAATTTGCCCTTAGTAATGTTATTTATTAATAACATTTATGGTTTTTAAGTCCTTTTTACCATTTTATTTATAATTAACTTACTAAATTCACTTAATTAGAGTTTTCCAACTTTGCCATCTATTTATATTTCTTATTCATTAAATGACCGTTTTGCCCTTGTTATTCGATAACTTAGTTTATAAAGCTAGAAAACGTAAAAATCGAATATAAGGGGTTACATGGGCTGTCTACTTAAGGCGTCAGCAACCACATTCGCTTTCCCTAGATGATATGCAATGGTGCAATCGTAATCCTTAAGTAACTCTACCCATCTTCTCTACCTCATGTTTAATTCTTTCTAAGAAAATAAATGCTGAAGGCTTTTGTGGTTTGTAAATATCTGGCAGGAAACTCCATACAAATAATGTCTCTAGATCCTCAGCGCAAATACCACTGCAGCTAATTCCAGATCATGCGTAGGGTAATTCTACTCATGCTTCTTTAACTGCCTTGATGCATATGCTATTACTTTCCTATTCTACATCAAAACACACCCTAAACTCTATCTAGAAGTATCACCATACACCACGAAGCCCTCTGCTCCAAAAGGGAATGTAAGAACCGGAGTTGTGGTCAATCTAGCCTTCAACTCATCAAAACTCTTCTAGTAGGCTTCTGACCACTCGAACTTAACATCTTTTCTGGTTAACTTTGTCAAAGGAATGACTATCTTGGAAAATCCCTCCACAAACTTCTGGTAATATTCTGCCAATCCTAAGAAACTCCGAACCTCCATAACCGAAGTCGGTGGCTTCCAATTCAGAATTGCTTTAATTTTCTGAGGGTCTAAATTGATCTCATCTGCAGATACCACATTCCCTAAAAATGAGACTCTATCTAACCAGAACTGACACTTGCTGAACTTAGCATATAGTTGACAATTCCTCAGAGTGTGCAAAACCAATCTCAGATGCTCAGCATGGGCCTCCCTACTGCCTGAATGCACTAGGATGTCATCAATGAACACTATAACAAATTTATAAAGAAAATCATGAAACACCCTATTAATCAAATCCATAAATACTGTAGGTGCAGTGGTGAGCCTAAAAGGCATCACCAAAAACTCATAGTGTCCCTAATGCATCCTAAAGGCAGTCTTGGACACATCATCTTCCTTAATCTTCAATTGATGGTATCCGGACCTCAGATCAATCTTCAAAAATACACAGGCCCTTTGAAGCTGATCAAACAAATCATCAATACGAGGAAGTGGATATTGGTTTCAAACCGTCACTTTATTCAACTCCTTATAGTCAATACACAATCGCATACTGCCATCCTTTTTCTTCACAAACAAAACTGGTGCTCCCCAGGTAGAAACACTAGGCTGAATGAAACCCTTATCCACTAACTCCTCTAATTGCGCCTTCAACTTCTTTAACTCAATAGGTGCCATTCTGTAGGCTATAGGTGCTGTACTTGGAATTAGATTAATCTCAAACTCAGGAAGATCCTCCGAGGAACACATCAGAAAACTCCGTAACCACTGGGATATCCTCTAATCTGGCCTCTCTATCTGAAGTATCCACCACATAAGCCTAATAACCCTCACACTGCTTCCTTAACATCCTTCGGCCTAACATGGTTGATACAATACAAGAAGAAAGCATCCAGCGCTCACCCCTAAATACCACCTCTGATTCCCTTGGAATACTAAATCTGACTTCCTTTCGAAAACAATCAACTGTGATGCGGTGAGTGGCTAACCAGTCCATCCCCAGTATCACATCAAAATCATGAATATCCATCACTACCAAACTGACTAGGAATGCTCTACCTCCAACTGTAACCTCACCACCTCTATACACTCTATCTGCCATTAATACATTTCCAGTAGAGGTAGTCACCACTATCTTACACTCTAATGACTCTAATGACAATCCAGCTTGACTCGCAAAACTCTCATAAATGAAGGAGTGAGTAGCTCTTGGATCTACTAATGCATGAACATCAAAACTAGATAGTGAAACTGCACTTGTAACCACCTCGGGCGTTGCTTCTGCCTCCTGTTGAGTGACAGCATGTGACATGCCATCCCGAGGTCCAGGCAATTATTTAAATGTTGATTATCAATTAAAGGAAATTGAAAATTAATAATCCGTTCGGATCCGAAAGCGTAATTGACTCCTTATAAAAATTGTCGGATGGGTCCGGGGAATATTTAATAAATTTAAAATCGTAAATAAATTAGAGCGACCGAATTCGAATAATTATTCTAAGTCTAATGACGTTTCCATTTATAAAATGTGATATCAATAAAATTTCCAGGCGAACCCGAAGCGAAAAGCGAAATTCGTAGAGCGTGAATTAAATGTATGGGAAATGGTGCACGAAAGTTTGTGAAAGTAAGACAAATGTCTTGAAAATAGAGAGATAGGCATGCATGATGGACAAATGTCATTAATGCATGGTGATTTATGACAAGTGTAAGTCGGTCACCATTTCATTTGAAAAACAAAAACCGTGAGAGAGATGGGGGAAAAGGAAGTCACGGTCATTCTTTTTGGAGGCTAGATCGAGAGAGTTGATTGAGAGATAGAGAGAGCTCGTGAGTAGCTTCTAAACCCGTGACCTGCATAGAGAGAAACCGAAAGTGAAAGAGTGAAAGAGAGCTTGCTGCATTCGGCTATCAAGAATCAAGTGAAACAAGCATCATCTGTCATCAACCAAAAAGCTGAGAGTGAGGGAGAAAGGCAATGAGCATTCACGGCTAAGAACAGTTTAAGCAAACCAGTAGCTTGATCAAGGAGGAGTTAGCTCGCTCATGCAAGAGAAAAAGAAGAAGATACTACTCAGTTTAGAGAATAAGAGCAGAACCGTGAATCTTAAAGTGCAGACCCAAGAATAAAATCAACATGCAGCAGCTTGTGAAGGCTTTTGAGTGCAGTAGATGAGGGAAATCAGTGCATGCAGCAGGTGCTTATCAAGAGAGGGAGAAGAGCAAGCTGCCGTGAGTTCCTTGTTGGCATCATCTGGCTGTCAAGGATGTTTGAGAGCTGTTTTTGAAGAAAATCAGCACATGCAAGGTAAGCTACTGTCCTAATTAAAGATTAGTGATGATTGGAGATTAAATGGAGTTTAATGGCTCGGTCTAAGATGTTATGCTCGATCTAAGATAGTTTAATTGCTCAAATGGAGTTCTAAGATGTTAACTTGAATCTTGAGTTGATATTGATGTGATTTGGAGATTTAAAAGCTTTATTTGGTGTGGGTTGTGGTCAAGGGGACATTTTTGGTGGTTCAAATGGAATTTGGATGCAATGTAATAGTATCATGTTTGATTATATGTTAAATGAATGTAAAATGATGAGTTGTGATGTTGAAATGAATTTCATGGGCTGTTATGGTATTGCAAGCTGTTTTGATTAAGTGTATGAGCTGTCTCGTTGTTTTAGAAACTGTCTTGATGGTGTTAAAACTGTTTGAAGCTGTCTTGACGATATTAAAAGCTGTTTAAGCTGTTTCGGATGGTCTTAAAGGCTGCTAAGAGCTGTCTTAATGTTTAACGGGCTGTTTTGATTATGTTGGAGGAGGTTTAAGGGCTTTCTTGGTGTTATAGGAGCTGTTTTGATGCTGTTACGATGTTGTCATCGTGCTGTATTATGATGCTGTCAACGTGCTGTTATAGTGCTGTCGTCATGCTGTTATCGTGCTGTCGACGTGCTGTTATAGTGCTATCGTCGTGCTGTTATAGTGCTGTCGTAGTGCTGTTATAGTGCTGTCGACGTGCTGTTATAGTGCTGTTATCGTGCTGTCGACGTGCTGTTATAGTGCTGTCGCCGTGCTGTTATAGTGCTGTCGTCGTGCTGTTATAGTGCTGTTTTATGGTGCTGTCATTGTGCAATTATGATGCTGTCCTTGTGCTGTTTTATGGTGCTGCTGTCATGCTGTTTTGTGAGCTGTTAACATGTAGTTTTATAGAAGTTTTAAGGACTGTTATGGGCTGTCTGATGGGCTGTTAACGTGTTAATTAGTGGGCTGTCATCGTGTTATCTCGTGGGATAGTATGTGCTGTTTTTGGGGCTGTATATTTATGCTGTTTTTAGAGGCTGTTAAGGTGCTGTTCTATGAGCTGTCATTGTGTTATAACATGCTGTTTGGATTTAAATCATGGGCTGTATTGCGTTGAGCTGTCTCGAATGATTTTGCAAACCGTTTAGGCGATTATAATCTGTTTGAAGAGATTGTATGTGCTGTTTTAATGAGGAAGCTGGTTGTATGGATAACATATGTTGTTTTAGTGTTAAATATCAGGTCGATTGAGCATTACATGCTGTCTTGTTATTGCGGACTGTTTTGAGTATCACTTAAGGATAGTTCACAACCGTTATATAGTGTTTTATGTAGTAGATTAAAATGCGAATGCGATTACATTACACGAATGCATTTATATGATTAATTATGCGATTGAATTCGCTTACATCGTTACCTAAAGAATTAACGTTAAACGTATAGGCAACGCGAAGGCAAAATCGAATAGCTTGTGAGCTTCGCAATAGCATGTCAAGCTAGTATGTTTTAATGAAAGCATTTATGGCATGCTTGCAAATTATGTTTAACAATAAGTTGATTTAAATCAAATTATGTGATTTCATGAAATCTTATGTAGCATTTAAATTCTACAAAGTATGTTATGAAGTAAATTCAAATGCATTATAATATCCTCCCTTTCGAAATTTTATGTTTAAGAATAACATGTAAATTTTATAAGAAAAGTAGCTGATTTACATGCTTTAATAACCTATGGTATTCCTTAGGATGTGTTTATGATATTGTCGGTAATGGTAGAGTACCCGAAAAGCGATGTAGGATTCCGCTTGGGAGTTGCGATGTGGGATTTCGCCTCGCCCTAGGGTATATTATGATGCTAGCTTCTACCTGAGCGATATAGGATTCCGCTCGTAGTAATGTAGGATTCCGCTACTTAGTTGCCGATCATATGGCCCTGCGATGTAGGATTCCGTTTTGCCATATGCCTAAGGTGCCATTAGGTGATTAAATATATGGTGGATGATTTACTTTATCATTACTTAATGAATTTTTATCAATATGCATGCCACCATTTTATTTACAGGTTTATACTATGTTGAAATGATATAAGCTGCTAGATCTTATTTGAAACTTACGAATCATTATGTTCAAAAATGAAATATAGATTTTATATGAAATGCAGCTTATTTATAAATGTTTTATCCAGCCTATGGTATTTCTTAGAGTGATCTCCTGATATTATCGGTAATGGTAGAATACCCGAAAAGCGATGTAGGATTCCGCCTGGGAGTTACGATATGGGATTCCGCCTCTCCCTAGAGTATATTATGATGCTAGCTTACTACCTGTGCGACGTAGGATTCCGCACGTAGCGATGTCGGATTCCGCTACTTAATTACCGATCATATGACCTTGCGATGTAGGATTCTGCTTTGCCATATGCCTAGGCTTCCATAAGTGAATAAATAATTGTATACCACCATTTTTATTGTACAAATTTATGTCATACTGAAATGATTCGAGCTGCTGGATTTGATTATGTTTATGAAACATTAGAGAGGATATATGTTTATGTTTAACTATTATGGGAAAAGATATAAGTTACGTTAAGTATTATATACAAAATATAAATGCATACTAAGTAATATGAGTTTATAGATGTTTAGGCACGAGTAAATTCTTTTTATAGTTTTATAACATTATGAAAGTTTAAATAGAAATGCATATCTATTACTGAGCTTTTTCTTTCGCTCACTATTTCTTGTCTATTGTTATGGAAACATTCCGAGGTGTAGGAGCAAATACTCAAGGCGGGCGATCTCCGATGCAAAGATAGGCGAGCACATCTGGCAATTTCTACTGTGAAAATTTAAAACAAGTATCTTGAGATATAATGAATTTACATTATATAAATACTTTTGATTTTATATTGACATTTACGATTTTATGCATATTAAAATAATTTTAAGCTCAAAATAGTTTCAATTTAAACGCTTTGAATTACATTAAATGTAGATTTTGAGATGGACCTGAGGTTTCATCCGGAAGTGGAAATGAATGTATGTATTTGGAAATGTTTATAAATTGATTCACAAGTGTTTTGAAAAGTTTGGAAATATCGGAGAAACAGCTGTTGTGTTGTCGAAAATTTTTCCACCCTACTTTTTAAATGAATAAGAAATGAAATTGTTTTACGGCTTCGCTTCATAGAGTCCTTTGAGTCACTTATACGAAGACTGCAAGGATTTTGTGAGGTGCCGGGAGGGTTCTGCTCGGATTCAGATAGAGAAAATCCGGGTTGGATACTTTCACAACAAAAACCTTGACTTAGACTGGAGGTCTCCCAAGTTGGCCTCTAAATGGGGTACCGTGACCCATACCTCTGCCTGGCTGACTAAGGGTCCCTAGTTCTCTCCTCCGTGGACCTTCTCTGCCTCTCGATTGCCCCTCGGCTGAACTGGAGTCGTTGGTCTCGACTCACTGCTCTCTACGGTAGTCCTCTGTGGGCAATCTCTCTTCAGATGTCCCTCCTGACCATAATAGTAACACCCAGTATGGTCAAAGTGACACTCTCCCTTATGCCATCTCTCACAGGTCGCACACTAGGGTACCCTACTCTAGCTACTACCTTGGTTCTGTGATCCTGATGGCGGTCTCACCAAACCTTGACTTGAAGTGGCTCCCTAGCTCTGCTATCTCGTTGAGGGTCCTCTAGACTTACTTCCGATTTGGGGGTTTCGCTGGGTCCTCCTATCTGCCATCCCTGGCTAGGTCCCATCTTTTGTTGTGGCAACCCCCTCTCGGTTTGAACAATCCACTCAACCCTCAAAGCTGCCTCTACTAATCTTCCATACTCTCTGTATTCTGTAACAGCTACATATACCTTGATTATGAAATTCAAGCCCTGTAGGAATTTGTGGCACTTATTGGCTTCGTCGTTGACAATGAACGGTGCCACTCGTGATAGCTCTGTAAACTTTTTTTCGTACTCTTCCACTGTCATATTACCCTAAACCAGACGGTAGAACTCCTTAATCCTAGCATCCCTATAAGCCCTGAGATAGAATCTCTCATTGAAATACTCTTTAAACTGTTCCCATGAAAGCGGAGTGGCCACTCTCCTCCTTATGGAATCCCACCAATCTCTAGCGGAAGCTTGAATGAGAAATGAAGCAATAGATACCCTCTACTGATCCTCGCACTCCATCTGCTCTAAAACCCTCTCTATACTCTCCAGCCACTCTAGAGCTACATCATGACCCCTTGATCCATCAAAACCATCGGCACCTAACTTCTGTGCTCTCTTTACGGTGTCACCTGGTGCATGAGGTTTCATGCCCGATATAATCTTGGCCAGTTTCTCTATGGGATCGACTGCTGGCTCTACCACTGGTGGCTCTGGCTGCACCCCAGGCTGAGGCTCATTTATTGACTCATGAATAGGCTTTTTAGCCTTAGGTGGAGTCTCAACGGCGGCTTTGCACATACGAGGATGACTAGCTGGACGCATAGCTCTACTACATTAAAAAACAATGAATGTCATGCAACGTTTTATAACTAAATGTAATAAAATGCATAAATAACTTTTGGATGCACAATTTTTCAAAATATTTCTAAACAACTTTAAACTGAAAGCTCTGATACCAAATTGATGGGACCCTTCCCGAATCCCTCCTCGGGACTCGTGAAAGACCCGTAGCACCTTTATAGAACTCCAACAAACCCTAACTTTGGCCCAAAGAAGTCCCACCGGAGCACCGAGACTTAGTTTTAACTTATTTTATAAATCATTTACTTGATGACACAGGTAAAAATTTTTCGTTTTTCTGATGAAAATTTCTCAGTATGTTGACTGTTTTGTTGAACTATGCCACCCTACAAATTCAAAAGCCATTTAAAGACACTTCTATGACACTCAATCTCAACTACCAAAGGCCTTTGGCCCTCATCCAAATTCAACCTCAACAAAAATAATCACATTTGCGGAAATTGATGAAAAACTAGAATTTTCTTTTCAAAACATTTTAGTAAAACGTGCATCCAACAACTTGTATTTATATTTACAAATTTACAGCATTTACATCATGCTTGGTATACAAAATATGCACAATAAAAGTATAAGCTATACAATGAAAAATAGTCGTTCGTCAATCGTTCTGTGCATCGATTTGAACCTCATCTACTAGACGACTTGCTCTTGCACCTAAGGGTAAATTTTAATGAACACATGGAAAACAAACATTGAGTATAACTAAGTGAGATAAATATTAAGCAGCTTCATAAACTAAAGTATTTTTCTAAAATACTTTTTAACCTTTCAATCAAAATGGTTTCTGAAACCTAATTCCAATTTCTTTAGAAAACTTTTTCATTTCGCGCCTTGATGGTAACCTAGGGAAACTACTCATGTCGTGGTGGCTTAAATCTCAAGCTAGTCACAAGGAATTAATGAGCTTACCCTGTCTAGTCATCAATGCACAAACTCTGGGCATGTGTTGTGCAAAATCGCAAGTGAACGAGTCGAACAAGTAATAAAGTGATGAGATAAGTATCGTCCCACGAGGATTGTTGTTAATTAATGCCCAAAATTAAAATAACTCAACTTTTATTTGGTAGATGAAATTTGAGTGAATGAGTTGATAATTATGATTAAATTTAATTGCAATTGAAAATAAATGAAAATTAATTCAATGAATAAAAACTCTAAGATTATGATTTCACCATAACTAATCTGTTCCTCCCCTTTGTTCTTTTTAACAAAAATTAACTATCCAGTTGCTAGTCGAGATTCCCTGAATTATTCACATAGCTCCTCTCGAGGTCTAAGAAAAATATCCTATAAAGATTAACTGCTATGTTCCCATGCAAGTCAAAACATTAAAGGATTCATTAAGATTTATGGATCTCTTTTATAGACTACACAAACCATGCAGGTATATTCCTATCCTACATGTAATTTATGACATTAAATATGATAAACTAGACACATAAATCAGCTTCCGCTATCATTATGATTAACAATTCAACTAAATAGTGGCCAATTATTTAGAAGCATTAAGAACAATATTAAATGCATCAACCAAGATAGAAAATCATTAATTGAATTGAACAAAGGTTTGAAACATCAAAGTTAGGCTACATCATAATCTTAGAAAACAAATCTACTCCATAATAGAATTTACAAAAACTAGAAAATTAAACATAACAAGAGATAGGAAAACTTAGTGGATTGAAGCTTCACCGTAGAATTTCTTCCTCTGCTTTGCTCCTCCTCTCCAAGCTCTCTCTCTCTTTCTCTAAACTACTTATTGTTTTGGTTTGTGATGGAATGCTTAGAATGGTGATTTTAAGGCCTATTTATAGGCCAAATTCACCTCCAATTACATCATCGATTGCATCATCGTTTCCTGATTTTCCACCATTTTGCATCATCGCTTGCATCATCTTTCACCTACCCCATTCAAAGTCAACTTTCAAATTGCATCATTGCTTACATCATCGTTCACCTACCCCAGTCAAGTCAACTTCTATTACATCATTGCTTACATCATAATTTTGATTACATCATTTCTTACATCAGCATGACATAATATTTATTTCTAGAATACCCTATCTTTAAACCGCGATAATTTCTTTATGCGATCTCCGACTCGAGTAATTCTTGAGGCGATGAACTTGCTGCGAATGATATTCATTTTGTAGCGATGATCTTGTCTTGAACAATATTACTTGGTGGGGTCCACATGTGCATTTTTAACCAATTTTATTCTGAAAATAAAAATAAAAGAAATATGAAATAATTTACTTAATAATAATAAAAATATTAAGAACTAAGCAAGAATTCAAATTTAAAAAGATAAAATAACTCTATAAATATAAAGTTATCAGCATGTGTTACCCCTACGCAATCGGTTTGAACTACACTACCCTATACATGCAGAGGGTGACTCAATTGACTCTCTCTCTCTCAGTTAGTAATTCTCTCATATCTATCGTGCACGTATAAAGCATTCTACTGGGTACTCAACTGAGGCTAGGGTAAACCATCAGCGTACTAAAATATTTTTACTCAATCTTTTTAAAATACACTCGTTTAATAGGCAAACTGCTTGAAATCTTTAATTCTCTTTCATTCTTGATAGAAGTGCAAACTTAATTTGAAACTCACAAGATATGATTATAATATACAATTCAATTATATAATGAAATAAATGCATATAATCATAAAAGAAGATTTAAACAATACTATACTCTAAAGGGTTGTTTTTCTACTCACGAAACTCCCCCTGATCAACTATGAATTTCCTCCGGAAGTCCCCGATACATTTCGCCTTTACCCTAAAACATTAAATACTTATTTAGAATTATAAAACTCGCTAATACAAAGCCATACATAACTCTTAAGGTCATTAACTCTATAAAAGCCTTTTTTCGCCTAAACTTCGCTATTAAGTTTTAACTTATCCAAGGCTTTCGAATTTTGATTTCTTTTTATGAAACCTATTTATTATTACCTAGGAACACCCCGGTACACTCGAAATAACTTTCTGAAGCTCAAAACGAAAAATCCTAAAATAAGACCCCTTTTGGCAGAATGCATGCTAGGGAGAAATCTCTTGCTTTTCTTCATTCTGTTTTCACTCCAATCACCTCTCTAACTCGTGTTTAGGTCAGCTATGAAGTAAATTCGAAAAGAAACGACCACCGAGTGAACGTTTCTAGCCAAAAAGCACACTTTTTCAACACTTTTAAATGCTCATTTTTACACAACACTTGCAATTAACTTATTTCTTTCACAACTAACATTCTTTCACTCAAATATGATGAAACATATTCAATCCAAGCATTAAAAGAACTTAGGCATGAGATTTCTTTATGCCCTTCAACTAGACCAAAAACACTAAAATTGTCTCTACACTTTATCCTTTTCAATTCTAACACTTCTAATAGGTTTCTTAGCCTCTAAAATGTTTCAATTAAACCTTAAATGAGTCAAACCAAATTGGGTTACAAAAACCCTAGTATGGCCAAACTTAACATCACCAAAGGGCCATCACCATTATTTGAATTTTAACACAAAATTCACATTAAACTCATCACTAACCAACATAAATTCCATCCATAAACTCAAAATGACAATTAAAGCAAGATGGAAAATGGGTTTCCTATACAATCAAGTTGAATCAACACAAATAAACTCACTTGGTTATGTTTTGCTCTTGCTTCAAAATTGCTCTAGTAGCTTTGACTAATGAAGAGATGAGATTTAATGACAAAATCTTGAAAGAAAATGGCTTGGAATCTCTTGCTTTCTCTTCTTCTTTGGCCGACACCACCACTCCCTCTCCCTTGCAGTTTTTCACGCCCAAAATGAATGAAGAAGTGCCTTTCCATCAACTATATATAGTGGTGCCACAATTGCTAGTCAGTCCCTCTTGAAAATTACCAAGGAAACCTCAAACTTTACTAATTCATGCCTTGACCCCTAACTTGATAAACTTAAATCTAATTGGTCCATTTGTCACCACTTAGAATCACAAATTCTTCCACCAATCAAATGCCTCTAAATGGCTCACTAAACACCTTTACTTTTTATCATATTTGGCAACTTCCTATTGGTGGAACTTTTTGACTTATTAACTTTGAAAAGTAAGTTCATCTCATCCTATACTCTCTCATCTCATTCCTTAATTCTCTTAGGTCATCTAATCGACATCCTACTCGCAATGCAAAAATAATTTGAATTTAAAAAATATTACGAAAATATTACTATTCAACTGTAGCTAGAATCGAGGGTTTACGGCGGTCAACTATTAACTAACCGATCGTAGGTTTGAATCCTACTTGAAGAGATTTGATTCATTCCGAATTAAAGAATTTAGAATGTCTAAATAAAAGGGTTCACTTTGACTTTCACATATATATATATATTTCTTTTCCTTTTTTATTGTTTTCATTGAAGAGAGTTTTTAAAAGGGTGGCAATAGATGTCTTGGCATACCCATTTTTTTTAAGATAGTCATTATAAAAATTTAAACTTGATAAGTTTATCTTTACACCTCTTATAATTCCAAAATTAATATTATTCCCTTTTACATTAACTAATTTCTTTTCTGATTCCATCCATTTTCTGTGTTCTTTAGTCTTATGATATTATTCTTTTACTTTGAACTCTTATTCTCTTATTGAATCTCAACCTAAAAGTGATCAAAGATAAATTTTAACGATAACCTTTCGACTCCTCGATTGCTGTTTCAACCAATGTTGAGCCCGAGCTTGTGTAAGAGCACAAGACTACAATACAAGACCACACCTAGAGCAACAAAGAGTCCTAACTTAGTTCTAGCTCTAACCTATAATCTTCTTGATCTCTACTCAAGTTATCTCTCTTCAAGAATAGTTAAAACTTATAATAATATTTGTAATGTTAGGTATCATTGTTGTTGATTGAAGTTGAAAAAAGAGAAAAATATTTCCGAAATATGTTGAATCAATGAAGAAGAAGATGGGTTTATGTTGTTTAGATATTGTTGATGTAAAAAATCGGTCAACACCTGAATTGATATGAATTGAATGCGAATGACGAATGTAAAGTTATGATAATGGTGAATAAACAAGATAATGAAGATGTAAGAAAGTAGTTAAAGAGACGAGAGAGTTTTCAATGTGGTTCGGTCCCTTGAATAATGCTTACATCCACGGTTATGTTATTGCTGAGGTAGAAGGATGTGTTTTAACATTGTTTCTGCTATGATGAATGATCAAGTTATAGTGTGTGTTTGTTTACATGTGAAGAACCCTTTTATATAATGTCAAAGTTTCTTAGTTACATATGATTTGGTCATTAATATATAGAAATGGTTAAGATTCTCTTTTCTATTTTACGTCAAACTATATTAAGTTTTAGATACTGAATCAAATCACGAGATTTCCTAGTTGGAGTAATTTCCTATTTGATGATTGTTTCCTTTTCTAGAGATTTATTGAAATAAGCAAATATGACATTTTGTACTATTAGGTTAAAATAATATACGAGTTACTTTCCTTATGAGCTGTTATCAAGCACGCTGAAGTGGCATGTATTGTCAAGATATGTTTTATAGGCCTCGTGATGATATTGCCCTTTTTAGGCTCTTAAACTCCTGGGCTATTTACTCTTTTATTAGGCTTAAGGCCTAGGTACTATTTTAGGCACAACATAAGCCCTCCAGCTTTCAATGGGAGTTGATCACTCCTATTCGCCTTGAAAGCTTAATCGTTTGATCCTTTATGAGCTACGTTAATGGTTGACAATTCTCATTTAACATTTATAATTGTCACGTCTCATTAAATACAAGACGTGCACAATTAAGGCACCATTTTAGTATCCCCATACTTGATCTGACATGAGATTAGATTTGTGGTGGTCATGATTACCCTGATCGAACGATTGCATCTTTTTGCTTGCAAATAAGGCATGAGAAGATGACTTTTCTTTCACTTTACATAAAGTACTTTCTTAAACCAGTAAAGAATATATTTTTTTTCAACTTTCTTGGATACCTTTACATGATTCCTTACAATTCCTTTTGAAGGTAATCTCACTTTTCTTGCATGTCTGTCGCATGTTTTTTGGGTTCTTATTGAATGTGGTGTCTTGATACTTTTGACTACCAAAATGTCATTGCAAACAAGGTGCCTGAAAATGCTTGTTTGTTGTAGACTACCTAATTTTTTCAAATGTTAGGATTAATCAATATTATGACTTAATATGTTATATTATAACTCCAGTGAAATGTCATAATATATAAATTATATGTTGTAACAATTTTAATACAGATGCATTAGATGCAGCAAAATAAAATCAACACAAAAATATTTTTAACGTGATTCGATATTACCCTACATCTATAAGGTCTTGCCTAGTGATTGACTTATTAATGAACTTAATAATGAACAACTTACCTTGACTTATTCAATCTAAGATTCCCTCTTAGAATTGACACAAGCCTTGTACACCTTCATCAACCTCATTGCAGCAAACTTCTCTTGCCTTCAATGGTGATAGTAGCTAGAACTCTCTTCAACTTGTGTGCCTATCTCCTCTCTCTGTGGTCTAATGTCTTGTTATCCCAACAAGGACTCAATCTAGATAAAATAGCCCTACCAGCCTAAGTCTAGCACACAAACTTAAAGAACAAACCTCTCTAAGTAATACAAGCAATCTCACAACATCTCTTAATGAATACGTATTGCTTTTTGTATCTTAAACATACAAATCTTCATTCTCTATCTTTGTTTTATTCACGAGTGCATAGCCATCTAACTAACAAGGAAAACACCTAAAAATCAGTTTTGAAATCAACTAACAAAGAATAAAAATCTGCAATAATAAGCACTAAAAAATAGAAGGAAACTTCCCTATTTTTTGGAGTTTGAACTGATACTTTAGAAATCCAATATCCTTGCTCGTCTAATATTGAAACAAGAATATAAGCAAAGCTCCTCTACATTTAAATCAATAGTTGACTGATAAAAGTCTTCTCATAATCAAATAACATATTTTTCCAAGTTTCTTGCACAAAAACAAATCACATAATAAAGTATTTTCCTTATACAGAATGTCAACATTAATTCTAAACAATAAAGGAAATAATACTGTATTCTCTACAAAAACTTTGTCAAATAATCACAATAATATCCAACAAATCAAAGAAGAACAAATAAGAACTAATTTGAGTCAACTCTGAAAATATTCAAAAATCTACACTGAGACATGCACTGTAAACTGTCAGGAAAAGTATGTTGTAACATCATAACTAATATTGCAACATTAACCTATATATTATAACTCAGACAATAATCAACACAGTACTTAAACACTCTGTAATCCATGTAAACACTTGCCATTCATGAGTTTTGCTATACACACTTGCTATTTCACCAATGCTATAAGATGCACCTTATTGCTATAATATAAACCTCAATGCCATAAGATACCAACACTAGTGCACTC
The DNA here is from genome assembly GCA_022984855.1 of Dimocarpus longan. Lineage (NCBI taxonomy): Eukaryota > Viridiplantae > Streptophyta > Magnoliopsida > Sapindales > Sapindaceae > Dimocarpus > Dimocarpus longan. Next base: position 14,231,008 of record CM041015.1, on the reverse strand, counting down.
CATACATGTGCACTAACAATGCCCAAGTTCAGAGGTGACTCTTCCTTTGAAGGATGATAAAACCAATTATGATGTGTTTACTTCATGGATTAGGGAATGAGATTGATTGATAGTATTTACTTACTTAAAATTCATTCAGTAATGAGAATGAAAATGTAGGTTTCACATTAACTTGAGGATGTGGAATAGAAATCTCATTGCCCCTTATTTAAGAATCTCATTCTCATTCTTAAATTTAATAATGTAAAAAGTCTCTTATACTCTTTTTTAAGAAAACCTATTTTGATAACGTTATATATATATATATATATAAATCCAGACTTAATATAAAATATGTTCTTTCAAGAAAAAAGAGAAAAAAGAGAAAAAAAAAAAAGGTACACAATATGCTTACAATAATATTGTGAAGATAGTTCATTTTCGTTTTTAGCCTATTATGACGAGTTACATAACAAAAATATGACATTATGCTTAAATACTATTTTGCATATTGTAATAAAACCATAATTTTAATCAAAGACATTTTTGTAATTTATAATTAATCAATTTCTATTCTAAGGTAAAGAAAACAACTTAAGGAGAATATTGCTGACTCCGATTCTGATTCCTACAATTGAAGTAAACAATTTATTCTAATTCCGATCCATCATTCCTATTCTAAACCATTTCTATTTCAAATCATTCTAATTCCCATTTTGATTTCTCCAAGTGAAGTAAACACACCATTATTTCTTTAACTTAAACTCATCTTGACCACATGTTAAAGTCTAGCCCAGTTGTCCTTGCTTGTTTGACACCTCCGACGTTGGCTAGTTAAAGAAGAAGCAGAAGGTTTTTGACCAAGAAAGGTCTCCGTCACAAATCAGGAGGGTTCTTGGAGATAAAAGGAAGGGTGTCACCTTCCTCCCCTTCCTTTTCGTGCTAATGAAGTCCTTTCTTCTAGAGAGGTTGAGTTTAGTCTAGTTCCAATTTTATTGGATGGTTTATTGCCTTGATAAGGGGCTAGTTTTTGGAACCCACAGCTCAGGCTATGGAAATGCTTGCATGGGACCATCTGGTCATTACAGCATGAATATTTCATAACAAGTACATCTTTTAAAGTGTCTTTCTTTTTTTTGTACTTTATTTTTATTCATCTTTGTGGTTATACATGACTTCTCTCTATATAGCTCGCGCTTGTCTCTATAAAGGCCCACGACGAGCATTCCAATGCTATCAACCTTTGCAACATAATGTTAGCGTTTGTAGAGTTTATCTTCATCTGAATCTTTAGCTCTAAAATATATATCTTGTAACACCCCTCCTTCGATCCTTGTTGGTACGAGAATCGAGGCGAAGGATATTACCTTTCTTATTTCAAATTCATCTATTAAAAATTTTCGACAGAGTTTCTCTTGTTTTTTTTGAAAACCCAGAAGTTATTTAAAACCTATAGGGAAAATGATACACTTCTAAAATATTTATTTTCTCAACTCCTATTCAGACCTTTCGACTATCTTCACTTGCACTTCACCATACAAACAATTATAAACACAACATTTAATAAATGTCATATCAACAAATTTATTTAAAAATCACTTTACAATCCCAAAATCTTTTATACTATTTATATACATCATTATTTACAATGACGGAACCCTCCTCAAAGCTCTCTACTAGATTCGAGGAATATAACATAGCACCTCGGCAGAACTCCATCTAGTCCTTACATTGGCTTAGAGAAATCCCACAGAGGCACCGCTTTTACTTTAAAACTTTTCTTAGTTGAATGCCATATATAAAATGTTTTTGCTTTTTCAAAAAAATTTCGGCAGCAGCTCGACTGTTTTCTAAATATGCCTCTCTGCAATTATTTTAAAATAATTTCTACACTTCTATGGAATGCAATTCTCAACTACTAGGTCTCTGACCTTTTTTTCAATTTTCCACAAACAGCCATAATCATACTTTAAGACAAACTTAATAAAAATGTATTTAAACTTTTCTCAAAATATATTATAAACTAATAAATCATAATTGAGTTCCACCAAAATAAAAGCACCAAAGTACATATATATATATCTATAAATAAACAACAAGCAAAATAAGGATTTACAAAAGTTTGAATATCAAAAATCCAAGTAACGATGCATGATGTTTTGAAACAATTGATTAATGTAGTGGCAATGCGTCCTTAGCCCACCTGCTCGCCTGACTAAGCCTCGTCGGTTGGACAGCTCGGACCTATACCTGAAGGAGACTTTTAAAAAACATAAAAAATGAGTAATAAACTTAGTGAGTGGCAAACTTTTAAAACTATAATTACACCATGGAAATAATAATTATCCTCCCAAAAATGGATTTACCAAATTTTTAACTTGGAAGATATATATATTTATATATATATATATATCTTTTGTTCTCTAAACTTCACCACTAAGGGTGTATTTTTATTTCAAAATCTAGCTTGATGAGTAACCCATGAAATCTATCTTGCCGTGACGGAATGCTCCCTCGCCACTAAGATTAGAAAACTACCATGTGTAGTTGCCGATATGGGAACTAGGGTCATGATCCCCCCATGACATCGTGCAATCCTACACCACCCCACACATGCAGAGGGTGACACACAGCACTCAGCACTCAAGCATCGTCCAGACTCTAATATAAAACTAATGACTCTCTTCACTACTGTCTGCACACGCATGAGGTACTATGGCAAGGTATTCTAGAGACTAGGGTAACCCAAGGCATTTAAAAATCATTTTTCCATCATACAAAAAAAATATTATTATTAAGGCAAAAGCCTAACATTTAATAATATTGCTAGCATGTGTTTTAATGTGTATGTATATATATATATCTTTCTCAATCAAAATAAATGATTTTATTACTAAAATACTCTCATTTCTAAAATAAGCTTGAAAATTCACATGCATTAAGTTATAATACTCACGTACTAAATATTCATCAATTCAACTAAATACCTAGATATTCAATACATACTCATGAATATTAATTTTAATATAAATCAAAATATTACCACATAAAAAGCACTTTCCACTCACAACTTTCTTCACCAAACTAATGACTCCTTCCTTGAGATTTTCCTTTCGTTCCATCTCCGTCAACACCTTTACAACACAATAAGCCTTCCATAAGAATTCACATACATAATTCAAATCATAAAAATTTCATTTACTCAATTTAACCCAAAACTAGTAAATGCCATTTCTTCATGCAATACTAGTTTGACCACTCTATTTTTATTAATACTTTCCTTATTTCAAATTGATTGCCTGAGGCCATTCAAATACATAAATTCATGCAATAGACAATTGCATCAAAATACCCTTCAACTTGTCCAAGAAACAACCACACTTTTCCATACTTTCTTTTTAAATTTTCTTGGTGAATACATGCTCATTTTCACCTAGATGGCTATGAAATCACCTCATTTTTTCAAAAGCACAACTCATGCATATTTATACATAAGCTGGCCGAAGCACACATACACACCTCTAATCAAGATTTCATCCATATTATCATGGTAATTCATATCTTATTCAAACTTTATGACCATAAACTTATATCATTTTAAGGAAAACACAATTTTACACACACATACAAGGGCTGGCCGAAATATAACACCCTTCATGACAGGTCCCTTTCTAACTATGGCGATTTGCCCGACACCCCACGGTGGCTTCCCAGTAGAGATCTGCTCCGGCTGGAAAGTTCCTGTGGAGCTAAGCCTCTTTCTTTTCTGAAAATACTTGAAAACCTTTTAATTCTGAAAATGGGTGGGAATTTTGTTCGTTGAAAGTAACTTTATGAAAATAGAATTTTCATGAAAATCCGGCAGCACAATGACTGTTTCTCTAAAATTTCACCTTGTAAAATACTTCACAAAACCTGTATAAGTTTATTCACTATATTTCCATAATCAATAGGCCTCAAGCCCTTTTCAAACTCACAATCATTCAATGATATGGAAAGCAACTTGATTAAAATCTTAAAACTTCATGCATGATAATTACATAAAATTCTTAACCAAAATAATATTTACAAAACTTGAGAAATCTGAAAACAATAGTAAATGCAATACATGATAACTTGTCTAAAACTAATGCAGCGTGGTTGCGTCTGTAGCTCGCCTGTACGTCGAATGAAGATACTTCCGCTGTGCTGCTAGCTCCTGCACCTGGGGAGGATTTTATATAAAATAGAAAATGATGGTAAGAATAACTCAATGAGTATACTTAATAATAAATTTTGCTTTCATTATTATTTTGAAAACGATACGGCTTAATTATGCCTCGAGGCAGCGAGATAACATCATAAACACTTTCATTTTATATAAAATAGAAAATGATGGTAAGAATAACTCAATGAGTATACTTAATAATAAATTTTGCTTTCATTATTATTTTGAAAACGATACGGCTTAATTATGCCTCGAGGCAGCGAGATAACATCATAAACACTTTCATATTTGACAACGAACATCACAAACTAAAAACATTCGCATTCGTGGAAAACTCAACTGAATCGCTCGGAAACAATTTCTCAATATCCGAACGACTATTCGATACTTTAAAACATACTAATACTAACCATTTTCCACGACAACAAACTCGAATTTAAATTCATAACATAACAGCCCCTAATGTCTCCTATAACAGCCCGTAATCCATTTTAAAAATTACTCGAAACACACAACATAACCAAAGGGGATAGTACTTACCTCAACTCGAACTCGCTCAAAATGCTGCTGTCCTCTTCTCAAGATTGAACTGCCTCTTCCTAATTTGCATGTGCTGTCTTCTCTTGATTTTTGCTTCGCTTTAGATCTGAAATGATGTACTTGGCCTGACCTGACAGCAGCTGCTCGGTAGCAGCTCCCACAACGGCGACAGCACCAGTTCACGGCTTCAGCTCCTCACTCGGTTCACGGTAGAACTTTACAACGACGATAGTAGCTCCTCCAGGCCTGACAACTCCTCACACAAGTAGCTCCTCATGCTAGCAATTCCTCATGCCAGCAACTCCTTTCGCCAGCAGCAGTAGCTTCACGGCAGTAATGGCAGCAGCTCCTCTGCTCACGACCTTCTCTTGCTTGCATGCATAGCTTCTTGGCTCCGAATTTGCCCTTGCATGTATCCAACTTGCTTCAGATCTGAAATGGAGAAGAAGAAGAAGATTTAAATCTGATTTTGACATCCCTCACTCACAGTTGTACTTTTCTTTGCATGCATGGGCAGATATGGTCTTCCCCTCCTCTCGATCACTCTCGTGTTCACTCTCTCGAGTTCTCTCTATGAAGGCTCTCAGTTTATTTGATGATGCATGGAGACCAAATACTTGCTTGCTTACTTTTCTCTCTTTCTCTTACTCTCACTCTCTTATTCTCTATCTCTCTCGGATTTGTTTTGATGAAGCATGGTGACCGAGTCCACTTTTATTTCTCATTCTAACATTTGCTTCCTCTCTCGGTTTCATGCTTGACCGAATGCAATATCTCCCTTTCAATTCATTCATTTCTTGTTTTTAAATTTTATAATATAGTTACTTGACAAGTAGCATTCATGCACACTCTTACTATGCCTATTGTCCTTGCTATCCATGCCATTTGTCACCATCATTTCATGCATTCTTTTATTTCAATTTCCAAGCTCAAATTCTGTTTCCGATCTTTCGTCCGGAAATCCGCTTTTAATCGCTTTCGCCTTCGAAATTATTTTAAATTTTCAAATCTGTCTTCACGAACTCGAATTTATTTTTATTATTCTAAAATAATTATTCCGAATATTTTCGGACTCGATAATTATATTTTTTCGATCGAACGCGATCCATCGAAAAATATTTCGCTTTCCGACGAACGAGGTTTTGGGTTTTACACTTCATCTTATTTTATTTCTTCAATTTCTTGGCATAATCAAGTATAAAATCAACTATATGCAGTCTTGTAAACACATGATAGCTCACATGCATTTTTTCATCAACATAATCACATAAACCCTAACTTACCCTACTTGAATCTTGAGTTGGATGATTCCATCCATCTTTAAGCTTAATTTTTAAGCACAAATCTCCTCAATCTAAACTCAAAACACACTTGAATCAATTAATCACCCAAAACAGCCCCTAACTTGGAAAATCATCACTAAATTCACCCTAACTCACCTAGTTTTCTTGGCTCTTTCTTGTTTGGTTTCCACTTGGTTGATTTTGGTAATTCTTGGGCTGAAATTTGCAGTTGATTTTCTCCCTTTTCCTCCCCTACAATTGACCGAACAGCCCCTCCTTCTCCTTTAATTTTTCTGCCATGAATTTCTCGTATGCTTCTCTTTATGTTTTTCGGTTAGGTGAGCTAAAAAATTGAGGTTTTCTGGTTCAGTTTCCAGCTGAGAGTTTCTTTATATAGGCCCTCCAAAACTTGATAAAAAGTCTCTCAAATATTACCTAATTACATAACAACCACTGCTTAACTTTAACTAAAGTTAAATTCCAATTAACCTTAGTTAACTTCCATCATTTTCCACTTTTTTCTTGGCAAAATGTTATTGGTTACTAAACTTTCACATGAATTTATGTTTCTTCTAGGATTTCATTACATCCATTTACTCACATCAAATCTATATACACTTGAATTATAATTTACTCAAATAACCTTTTATAATTTAATTCCAATTCCAAGTCAATAAAATTCCAAAAATATTCCACACTTGTCCAATTACTGAATTGATTTTATAATCCTCTAATTGGACCTATCACCTCTTTACTCTTCTCAATATAAAATATTTTTATTATAGGTAAAACCAATTAATCCTACGATTCCCTTAACACTATATATCGAATTATATACTTTAGTAATGATAATGAAAATCGGGTTTTACAAATTCACCCATCGTTAAAATAAATTTCATCATCGAAATTTAAATCACCATACCTATCTCAAAAAGGTAAGGGTATTGGGTTTACATTTTGTAAAACCCAAAACCTCATTCATCGGATCGCGTTCTCGATCGAAAAAATAATTTAAAAATAATAAAATAATTGTGAGTACGTGGAAATGAATTCGAAAAATAAAATAATTCCGAAGGTGAAATCAATTATAAGCGGATCATCAGACGGATGGAAATGAATTCAAATTCAAAAATTTAAAGCGAGAGAATGCATGGAAGAATTTAATAAAATAAATTGGTAAATGATGGACACGTGTCGCTCATGCAAAGAATAAGAAAGGACAAATGGCATAGTAAGAGTGTGCATGAATGACACTTGTCAAGCAATTGTAATAGGTATATATATTAAGTTGAAAGAACAAATGAAGGAGGGAAAGCAATTCGGTCACTTTCCATTATCCTTAGTCCGAGAGATCAATAAAGGGAGAGAGAGAGCTCGTGAGAGAGTGTGAGAGAGCAAAAAGAGAAGCTTGAGCGACCATTAACTCATGAGCTTCACCTAGAGAGAATTGAAAGAGAAAATCGAAAGAGAGGGAGATAGATCAAGAGAGTTAAGCAAGGGAAGAAGTTCGGTCATTCTTCACCCAAGGATCGAGAATCATTCTTGAAGGAAGAGAAGAACTTGAAAATGTTAAGAGTTGCTTGGTCTTAGAGATGAGAGCAGAACCGAGTGCATGAAAGTTTGACCAAGAGCTAGGTGTAGATCCGAGCAAGAACCACCATCATTCTTCTCTCCCAGTCGGTCTTCAGCTAGATCTAGAAGTGAATCCTTAAGTGCAGCTACTACAGCAACTATTTGGAGGAATTAGCTCATACATGCAAGGGGAGAAGAAGAGTGGTGCGTTTGGCAAGTGAAGAAGAAAGTTGCATGCTACTGTGAGCTTCTTGTTGGCGTCAACTTGCTGTCAAGGTCGTTTGGAGGCTGTTTTTAAAGAAAATCAGCACATGCAGAGGTAAAATGCTGCCTTAGTAACCCCTCTAATATGATTTTGAGTGATGTTAAAGCTTTCATGTCATTGTTTGGATTGAAGGGAGCTCGGTCAAAGAGATTTTTGTAGACAGCAGCTGCATGTGAAGTGTGGGCTGTTATGTGTCATTTTTTTTAGTTGAAAATTATGAGGTAAGTTGTGTTTTTGCAAGCGTCGTTTCGTTGGAATTATTTTGAGTATGTTTTGGAAGAAATTCGATGATGAAATGATTGGAATTTAGGATTTAGAACCCCGTTAGTGCGGAGGTTTGTTCAATATTATTCGGTTGTGATTTCGAATGAAATTGTCAATGGTTGTTTTCGTTGCGATCTGATTATGGGCTGTTATAGTGAGATTTGGGGGCTGTTATGTTATGCTTTTAATTTCAAGTTCGTCGTCATGAAAAAATGATGCATTTTAGTGTGTTTTAATGTGTCGAAAAATTGTTCGAGCATTAAAAAATATCTTTGGAGTGATTTGGTGAAAATTTTTCGCTAGTGCGAATGTTTTTAGTTAGAGAGGAACCTATCAAAATGTGAAGTGTTTATGATGTTATCAAGCTACCTTGAGATTTATTTAAGCCCGTTAAAGTGTTAAACGTTGAAAATAGGATGGATTGGAATGAGATAAAGTTAATCGGATAGTTTTCGTTTTGCGCGAAATCGTTAAATTGTCGAATTTTGAAGTTGAAACAGGAAATGAATCCTCGTTTAGCTTGCTGTCATGATTTTCATTTTTGTGTTTTAAAGTGTTTGAATATTCGTTTTCCATGATTTGAGTGAAGTCAAGAGTTGTATTTACTATAAGTTTGATTGGAAACGAAATAATCGCGTAAAACGTTAAAAATGATAGTTCGCGATAAATTGTCGAAAACACATAAGTTTTATATTATTCGTTTAGATTCGAATATTCTTTTTATTGAATCCATTAGAATTTGAATTCAATGATGTTACTTTAGATTCGAATGGCATAATTGTCAGTTTTGTAATCGTAAAGTTTCAATTAGATTATGTTGCGTTCACGAATTGGTTTCGAGATAGTTTCCATGTGTGAATATTAGTATTTTCCGTATTGTTATTATGTGCAGATAATCACTTGAAATGTCGTGATTAGAATTTCCTGTGTGATTTAAGTTTAGTTTTCGCGCGAGCCATGTTTTAATGAAATCTCGATCGAAACTAATTGTAGGTGAACCGGCGAGCGAACAAGATCCGTATCGAGAAGTGGTGATAAATCATTTGGAAGCAAGTAGTGAGTGTGAATTTTTATAAAGCTTTCGTGAATTCTACTATATGAATATTTATTAATGCGATACCATTTTAGTTAAGATTATTATGTTATTCGAGCAAAACTTTAGAATATTATCGCTTTCCTTATAATGCATGTATAATTGTAAATATACATTATGAATGTATTTAGTCTTGAAGTAAAGAAAATAGAAAGTGTAAATGAAATACATGTATGGAGATACAAGAGAAAGTTATTTCAAATAATTTAAGTTTTTGCCTTTGGAAGAAAGTTTTTCGGTTTTAAACCGTAAACTAGAAAATGAAATAATTATGAGATATTTCTAAAAGTGATTAATATGCTTGCATATTAAGTAAATATAAGTTAAGTGTGAGTTTAAGTGTATTAACAGAATTTTAGGTGTCTTTAGTTTATCTTGATTTCTAGCATAACCCGGTCGAGGTACCTTATGCATGTATGCCTAATTAACGGGGTCAATCGTAATCCCAAGTTCTCGTATGCCTAATAGACGGGGGGAAATATAATCTCAAGTTCCCGTACGGCTTAATATTCGAGGGGAAATCGTAATCCCAAGTTCCCGCATTTCTTAATGTTGGGGGGAATCGTAATCCCAAGTTCCCACATTTCCTGATGTTGGGGGGAATCGTAATCCCAAGTTCCCGTATTTGAGCACACGCAAACAGAAAATTTCTAGTATTTCATGTTATGTAGATATTTAGCTTAAGAGCTTAAGAGAATGAGTTACCCTTCTAAGTTAGTAAAGAAATGAAATACATTAATAGACGTTAGTTTAGAATAACAAGAAAAATTCAATTACAAAAAGTTTACTAAAAGAATCTTTTGCTTAAATGAGCTGTATTGTTTTTAAAATAATAATGAAAGCAGAATTTATTATTAAGTACATTCACTGAGTTATTCTCACCATCATTTTCTGTTTTATTTAAAATCCTCCCTAGGTGCAAGTACGAGCAGCGCGGCGGAAGTATCTCCATTGGACGTAAAGGCGAGCTAGAGATGCGACCACACTGTATTAGTTTTAAACAAGTTATCATGTACTGCATTTACTATCGTTTTCAGATTTCTGAAGTTTTGTAAATATTGTTTTGGATAAAATTTTATGTGAATATCATGCATGATGTTTAAGATTTTAATTAAGTTGCTTTCTATATTATTGAATATTTTAAGCATGTTGCGAATGATTGTGTATCTGAAAAGGGCCTGAGGCCTATTAGTTTGATAAAAGATATTGAATGAACTTATACAGGTTTTGTGAAGTTTTTACAAAGTGAAAATTTTAGAAAAACATCCGTTGTGCTGCCGGATTTTCGTAAAACTCTATTTTCATAAATTATTTTTAATGAACAAAATTCCTATCCATTTTCAGAACTAAAAGAGTTTCAAGTATTTTCAGATAAAAAAGAGGCTTAGCTCCACGGGAACTTTTCAGCTGGAGCAGATCTAGACTGGAAAGCCACCGTGGGGTACCGGGCAGGTTGCCTAGCTAGTATAGTTAGAAAGGGGACTGTCACATTTGCTCCTCAAGCTCCCATGTATCCTCCTCCATTGAATGATTCCTTTACAAAATTTTCACCAATGGAATAACTTTATTTCTTAGAACTTGCTCTCTCCTATCAAGAATCTGAACGAGTGTCTCCTCGTATGTCAGGTTCTCTTTAAGTTCCGTTGGCTGTTCTGTCAGGATATGAGAAGGATCAGGTATATACTTACGGAGCATTGAGACATAGTATCATTATAAATTATGGAGAGTTCTCCTAGCAAATCAAGATGGTAAGCCACTTCTCCTACTCTATCGATCACTCCATAAGGACCAATATATCTTGGACTCAACTTGTCACGTCGTTCAAAACGTATGATCCCCTTCCATGGCGATATCCATAGAAAGACCTTATCCCCGACTTAGAACTTAATCATTTATTCGTTTATTTGCATAACTTTTCTGTCGATCCTGGGCAATTTTCAGCTTGTCTCGAATAATCTTGATCTTTTCTGTGGTCATCTGTACCAATTAACTTCCTTTCCCCCATTTCATCCTAACACATCGGCGTTCTGCACTTTCTTCCATACAATGCCTCATATGGTGCCATACCGATACTAGCCTGATAATTGTTATTGTAAGCAAACTCGATCAATGGAAAGTGAGTATCCCAACTCCCTCTGAATTCCATCACACAAGATCCTAGCATATCTTCTAAAGTCTAAATAGTACGCTCAGACTGTCCGTCCATCTGTGGATGAAATGTTGTACTAAAGTATAGTCGAGTGCCTAAAGCTCTCTGTAAACTTGGCCAAAACTGGGATATAAATCTCGGATCTTTGTCCGATACGATCAACATTTGAGTCTCATATAACCGTACAATCTCATCTATATATAGCTAGGCTAGTCTGTCTATATATACTTCGGGTGGGTAAAAAATGAGTAGACTTCATAAGTCGATCAACTATCACTCATATGCTATCATATCCATTCCGACTCCTCGAAAATCCTACCACGAAATCTATGGTAATATGCTCCCATTTCCATTCAGGAATAAAGAGTGGCTGAGTAAGTCTTGCTGGTCTCCGGTGCTCGGCTTTAACTTGCTGACATATTAAACACCTGGATACATACTCAGTTATTTCCCTCTTCATACCCTTCCACTAATAATGCTTTTTTAGTGTACGGTACATCTTTGTACTTCCTAGGTGCATAACATACGTTGATGAGTGAGCTTCATCCAAAATCTCTCTCTTAAGATCTGCCAGATCTGGTACACATAACCTTTAGCATAGCACCAATATACCATTATCTCTCATGGAGAAGTCCTGTTGATTTCCAGACTCTACCTCTTGTCTTATCTTAATCAACTGAGGATCCTGAATTTGTAATTCTCGAACTCGATCCACCAATATCGGCTTAACCTGAAATGTAGCTAGCAGTACACCTGTCTCTGTCATCTCTAAATGGACTCCCAATGATCTCATTTCCCTTAATAACGGGACATAACCTGCTCTTAAACTTGCTATTAAACTGGAGGGTTTTCTACTCAATGCATCAGCTACTACATTTACCTTACTTGGATGGTACTTTATAGTGCAATCATAATCCTTAATTAACTCTAGCCACATCATCTACCTCATATTCAATTTTTTCTTGGTGAATAAATATCGAAGAGTTTTGTGATTAGTAAATATTTGACAAGGGACTCCATATAAATAATGTCTCCAAATCCACAATGCAAACACTATTGTAGCTAACTCCAAATCATGGGTCGGGTAGTTCTGCTCATGCTTCTTTAATTGTCTAGAGGCATAAATTGTCACTTTCCATTTTGCATTAAAACACAGCCCAAACCCTGTCTGGAAGCATCACTGTATACCACAAAACCCTCATTATTGGAAGGAAGTGTAAGCATAAGAGCTGTAGTTAATCTTTCCTTTAGTTTATCAAAACTACACTGACAGGCCTTTATCCACTCAAACTTAGCTTCCTTTTAGGTAAGTTGTGTCAGTGGTATTGCAATTCTAGAAAATCTCTCAACAAACTTTCTGTAGTACCCTGTTAACCCTAGAAAACTTCTAACTTTCGTTATAGAGGTTGGTTGTTTCTAGTTTAGAATCGCCTCTATCTTTTGAGGATCCACACTGATACTATATGTCGAAACCACGTGACTTAAAATGTCACTCTGTCCAAACAGAACTAACACTTGCTAAACTTTACATGAAGTTGTCGTTCCCTCAGTGTCTGTAATACTGCTCTCAGGTGCTCTGCATGTTCTTCCTTATTACCTAAATACACCAAAATATCATCTATGAACACTATAATAAACTTATCTAGGAAAACATGGAATACCCTGTTTATTAAATCCATGAATGCAGCTGGTGCATTGGTCAACCCAAAAGGCATTACCAATAACTCATAGTGTCCATAACGGGTTCTGAAAGTTGTCTTGAGAACATCATCACTCTTAATTTTTAGCTGATGATATCCTGATCTCAAATCTATCTTAGAGAACACCCTTACACCTTGTAGCTAATCAAACAAATCATCGATCCTCAAAAGTGGGTATTGATTTCATACCGTCACCTTATTCAACTTCTGATAATCAATACACAATCTCATACTACCATCATTTTTCTTGACAAACAGTACTGGTACTCCCTAGGGAGAAACACTCGATATGACAAAACCCTTGTCAACCAACTCCTCTAACCGAACCTTTAGTTCTTTCCACTCAGTGGGAGTTGTCCTGTAGGGTGCTCTAGAAATAGGCGCCATTCTCGAAATCAAATTAATTTCAAACTCAATCTCCCGGTTTAGGGGTAAACCCGGAAGATTCTCTGGAAACACATCTATAAACTTCCTAACTATAGGAATATCAGTTATCTGCATCTCTCTCCCTATAGTATCAATCACGTAAGCTAAATATCCCATACACTGCCTTCTCAACATTTTCCTGACTGTCATAGTGGATATGATGTGAGATGGAAGCATTCTATGCTCTCCACGGAATACTATATCTGACTCCCCAGAAAATTGAATCTGACTTCCTTTTGGAAACAATCCAATGTGGCATGATGTGTGGCTAGCCAATCCATTCCCAAGATAATATCAAAATTCTGTATATCCAACAACACCAAACTAACTGGAAAGGCTTTGCCCTCAATCACTATTTCACGATCCCTATAAACATTTTCTGCCAATAAAGTATCCCTAGTTGGAGTAGTCACTACCATACCACACTCTAACGGCTCCAATTGTACATTCATTTGGTTGACAAAATTTTTAGAAACAAAAGAGTGTGTAGCTCCAGTGTCTATAAGTGCATAAGCATTGCAACTAAAAACTGTAACAATACCTATCACTACATCTAGGGTAACCTCTGCATCCTATTGAGTCACAGCAAATACTCTGGCCTGAACTGGAGGTCTCTCTGGTTGCCTTCTAAGTGGGGCGCCTCTACCTATCTCTTTGCTTGGCTGGCTAGAGGTCCCTGTTCATCTCCTTTGTGGACCTCCCTTGCCTCTAATTGAGCCTCCACTAGGCTGCCCCTGCATCATAGGTCTCATCTCACTGCGTATTGCAGTGGCTCTTTGTGGGCAATCTTTCTTAAAATGTCCCTCCTGCCCATAATAAAAACCCCCAATAATGCGTGCGTGGCACTCTCTTCTATGAAATCGACCACAGGTCTTACATGGCCCTATCTTGTTCGGGATGCCAACTTTGCCCTGAGACCTGTATGACTGTCTCACAGAACCCTGGCTCGATGCTGCCCCCTGACTCTGTTGTTTACTTTCTATCCATCCTAACTGGCCTCCTGTCTTAGGGGTTTCGCTAGGACCCCTTGCTTGCCATCCCAGGCCCTGGCCTCTTTTTTGATACTATCCCTAGCCCTGGCCCTTCTCGGCCTATACAATCCTTTCCACTCTCAAAGCTGCCTCCACGAGCTTTCCATACCCTCTATACTTTGTTGCAGCTACATAGGCCTTAATCTTGAAATTTAAACCCTGCAGGAATTTGTGACATTTTATTCGCCTCGTCATCAATAATGAATGGGGCAACATGGGATTATTTAGTAAATTTCTTCTCATATTCTTCCACGGTCATATTCCCTTGTACTAGTCTGTAGAACTCATCTATTTGTGCGTCTCTATATGCTCTGAGGTAGCATTTCTCATTAAAATCCTCATTAAATTTATCCCATGTAATTGGATCAGTAACTTGCCTCATGATGGAATCCCACTAGTCCCTGGCTAAAGCTTTTAAAAGGAATGAGGCAATTGATACTTTCTATTGATCCGCGCACTTCATTTGGTCTAACACTCTTTTAATGTTCTCTAGCCATTCTATAGCGGCATTTGGGCCCTCTGTCCCATCAAATCCCTTAATAGGATTGTATGCACCCTCTCCATACTAGCACTTGGTGCCCGTGGTCTAAGAACCTGTATAACCTGTGCCAACCGCTCAACAGGGTTTACTATAGGTCCTATTGCTGGTAGCTCTCGCTGAGCCCTTGGCTGCTGATCATTCACATATTCATTAATGGGCTCTTCGCCCTCTGATGGCAGAGGTGGAATAGGTGGAACCTTCTCAATTGCGGCTCTACGAGTGCGGGCACGACCAACTCGACGTATAGCTCACTGCAATAAGAAAAATGTTGAATGTCATGTAATGAATTATGGCCGAAAAAAAACATTTCATGAATTCTTAAAATAAAAATATGCATTTCACACCAAAAATACTAATCAGGCAATTCCATTATGATTTTTAGATGGTATTCAGAAGCTTTTTTTTTTTTTTTTAAACAATTTAAAACTAGGCTCTTGTAACACCCTTCAATCCGATTCCCATTAACTATCGAAAATCCGGACGGAGGATGTTACGGACTCCGAAAATCTGTTTCAATTCAAAAACTATTATTATCATTATTAAACTCGTTACCAATAGAGCAATTTTTTTTTTTTTTTAAATCCTGAAATTCATTTCCTGTAATTAAAACTCTAACATTTCTAAAACATCAATTTCTAAATTCCCATTCGAACCTCCCGTCCGTTTTCAAAACATTTCATTACTCAATATATCATAAACATTTATATGCATACATAACCAAAAGTAAGCTTTTAATAAATATACATAAGCTTTTTACATATAGAACATTATTATAATTAAGTGAAATACAATAATTTACATAAATATACATATGTCTCAAAATGCATGATTCTATGCAATATATATAACTACCAAAAGCGTAGAATGGATGGTGACTATCTGAGCCTTCGCATACAAGCTATTTCCCCTGCCTTTAGATGGAGTCAAAAGATTCAACGTGCGCGTGGTAAACCAACGCGCTAAGCATAATTGCTTAATAGGTATACACATAATCTAATTTCTCAATTTCAAATATAATTTCATTCGTAACTAAAAGCATTCTAACTTTAACATTCATAAATATATATATATATATACGTTGCATAAAAATACTTAAACATATAGTTCACAATTTTTCGAGTTCAACATATTTCAAAGCATTGAACATTTCATTTCACATAAGATTTTTTATTTCATTGCTCATAACATTTTTCAGTGCCCTTAGTAAACATATATTCGATAGTCATGTATTGGTATATGGGTTTCCGGCATCGGACACGCGGTGATTACCCGTCGGAATAACGGCCGACCCCGGCATCGACCGCTCGGTGATTATCCACCGGGTTACGTATCATATCACATAATCGTTCGGGACTGGACATATGGTGCCTCTCATAGTCCATAATGAATCAATTTAGTGAATGCAAATAAACGGTGCAGCTGCTGATTTCCCTATTGACATGTCAATTACCAATTCCCATTTATCGATATCTAAGTTTACAAGGGCTATTTACAACATAACGTTTAATTCACATTTATAACTTTGGTTTTTGTATCAAGTTTCTCATAACAAATCAATTTCGCGTTTCATTTCAAGTATAGTCAAATATGTTTGTAAATGCATTATATTGAAACAATATAACAATCTCATTTAAGAAATTCATTTCACAATGAAAACACTTTCAAGTAAAATGAAAGATAATGTGTATACCGACCTCAAACGGATTCGATCTTTGAATCGAATACTCCTTTACACTTTACCCTTATTCTTTGGTTGAGAATCCGGTTCGCTGGGTTCTTCTTGACCTTTCAATAAAAACAAACATAACGAAAGTTTATTTAATATATTTCTAGCGTTACTTAGTGTACTATAACTATATGTTTTCCTATAATGCATCCTAAACACTTCCAATGGATATCACTTCGAAACAGCTCATAATATCCTTTTTATGACTGTCTTTACTATATTGAAAATAACCTCAAAACAGCCCATAACTTGCGTATTTACAGCTCATATAATAACACATTAACAGCTCATTTATATAGCATGAAAATAGCCTTTAAACAATTCAAGAACAGTCCTTAAACATGCTAAAAACTGCACATAATTTCCATGAAAAATGCATGTCCAAAACAGCCCATAAATTTAGTAACATCGTCTTTCATTTACGCGAATTAACTCTAACAAACCATCATGAAATCTCTCAATCATTTTTGTCATAGATATTCATTTGAATCACATTCAAATTTTGCTTAACATCATGGTATTTAATCACGATTCATTCGGCACTAAATCGCAAACTAACACCTTTCGAAATCACGTAAAACTCGATCGAAACACTTGAAAACAATCTAGCGATATTCAAATAACTTTTCAATACTTTAAAGCATATCGTTGCGAATCATTTTTCATGCCGACAAATTTCGAAATGAAAAGCAAAACGTAACAGCCCATACTTTCCTAACATAACAGCCCCTATACTGATTTTGCAATGTAAATTTCAATATCGAAATTCATTCGCAATCATATCGAACCAATATCAAACGAAGCTTTCACTAATAAGGTTCTAAATCCTATTTCTCAATCATGTCATCATCAAAACTCATCCATAAACCATCCTAAACATTATCCATCAAAAATCATATCAATAACACTCAACGTACCTTTCGAAAATCAAGACGACACAACAAAAATTGCTCACGAAGGGCTGCCCGCTATCCTTTGCTTGACCGAACCTATACCAGCCCCTTAATCATCAATTTTTTATTATCAAATCAAGCATTTAGGCCTACAAACCACACTAAGGCTTAACTTAGGATAGTACTTACCTTCGGAGTGCTGTTCTTTGTTTCTAATAGTTTCTACGCATTCGTGACGGCAACGCGGTGCCCACTAATGCTCACGGCAACAACCACACTTCCCTCATTCTGCATGTAAGCTGAAATCACTTCAAAAGCAGCTCTCTAAACCTTACACACACTGCAGGAACATGAAAACCTCACCTTAAAAATTGATGACAGCCGAATGGAGAAGGGAATGAAAGTTCAAAGCTGCTTGGATTGCACTTGGGTGTCACGGTCAGCACTCTCACTCACAACCTGCACTGTTTTACAACCCAGATCATTTCTCCCTCTTGCATGCATGATTTCACTCATAAACTGCACTTAGATCTCACCTCAAACAGCTATTTTTCCTGCCCAAAACAGCCTCTAATGCCATCCACAAGCTACAGCAAAATCTCAAAAACTCATGGACAGCTTGATGGCAGCTTGCACGTTTTCTTCTTGCTGCAGGTCATAACAGCATAACCACTTACAAAAATGTACATGCAACACTCTTTTGGCTCTCATCCTTGACAAAGATTGAAAGAAGAAGAAGTTAGGGGCTGTTCTTACCTAAATCAGCCTACAAACTCAAGGTTTTGCACACAAATCAGCTCACGGACAGCTTGCAATCACCGTGAGTTCTCCTTCACTGCACCAACTTCACGTTTCAGATCTCATTTCCCCAAACCGAGCAGCTCCAGCTTCTTGCATGCACAAGATGAAGGCCTCGATGATCAGCTCTCTCGGTTCTCTCTAATGCTTCTCACGGGTCCCCTCAAGCTTTCTTTTGAAATTGGTTTTTGCTTTCAAACTGAAAATGGTAACCGGCTGCACTTGAATGCTTCTGCTCTCTTCTTTAATTCACTTTTCATTTCATTTATATATACTCTCTTAATGCCGTACACGTGTCATAGCTAAGTCATCATCCACCATTCAATTTTCATTTATTTAATTCCCTTGCATGACACATGTCATTCATGCAATACCTATCTCATGCTTTTGTGACACTTGTCCCACCATGCATAATCTCCCATATATAAACTTTAATACAATTAATTCGCGCTTTACGGATTTTTCTTTTCGCTCAGATTCGCTTCGAGTCCGCCTAAAAGTTTAATAAAAATCCAAATTCACATACGGAAACTTCATTAGATTCCTAATAATTATTCGAATCCAGTTGCTCTAATTTATTTTATGAAATTAAATTTAATAATTATCCTCGGACCCGTCTGAAAATTAAAAATTCAATTACTCATCCGGATCAGAACGAATAATTAATTTCATCATCCCTTAATTAATAATCAACATTTAATAAATTATTTGGACACCGAAACAGCATGTTACAGCTCTGATACTAACTTGACAGGACTCTTCCCAAACCCCTCTACTATATCTGAGGAAGATCCTATAGCACCCTAGTAGAACTTCGTCCAATCCTTACATTGGCTTAGAGGAATCCCACAAAGGCACCGCTTTTACTTTAAAACTTTTCTTAGCTGAATGCCATATATAAAAATTTTTCGCTTTTTCAAAAAAATTTCGACAGCACTTTGACTGTTTTTCTAAATATGCTTCCCTGCAATTATTCTAAAATAATTTCTACACTTCTGTGGAATGCAATTCTCAACTACTGGGCCTTTGACCCTTCATTCAATTTCCCATAAACAGCATAATCATACTTTAAGACAAACTTAATAAAAAGACATTTAAACTTTTCGCAAAATATATTATAAACTAGTAAATCATAATTGAGTTCCACCAAAATAAAAGTACCAAAATACATATACACATATAGATATCCAACACACTAAGTATTTCTACTTAGTAGGTATATACCATGACAGGCCCCTCTCTAACTATACAAGCTAGGCGACCTGCCCGGCACTCAGCGATGGCTTTCCAGTCGAGATCTGCTCCGGTTGAAAAGTTCCCATGGAGCTAAGTCTCTTTCTTATCTGAAAGTGCTTAAAACTCTTTTAGTTCTGAAAATGGGTAGGAGTTTTGTTCATTGAAAATAACTTTATGAAAATAGATTTTTACGGAAATCCGACAGCATGACGGCTGTTTTTCTATGATTTCCACCCTGTAAAAATTTCATAAAACCTGTATAATTTCATTCAATATATTTTCTTAAACTAATGGGCCTCAGGTCCTTTTTCAAATACACAACCATTCACAACATGCTTAAAAATTCAATGACATGAAGATTGACTTGATTAAAATCTTAAAACATCGTACATGAAATTCACCATAGAATCCATTGTCCAAAACAATATTTACAATATTTGATAAGTCTGAAAACGATAGTAAATGCAATACATGATAACTCGATTGAAATTAGTGAAGTGGGGTCGCGTCTCTAGCTTGCCTATACGTCCGACGGAGATGCTTCCGCTATGTTGCTAGTACCTGCACTTGGGGAGGATTTTAATAAAATAGGAAAAACTAGAGGTGAGAATAACTCAGTGAGTGGGTACTATAATTTAAACTATACTTTTGCTTAAGATAATATTTCTCCTAAAATAGGTTGGAAAAACTACTACTTACTTTACTTTTATGAAAACTGTAAAACTAGTTTTAAATGCGAAAGATACTTTATTAAACTTTTCTTAAATCGCTTTTCTTGTTTTTCTTAAACTCACGTCTACCGACGTGTCTCATTTTATTACCAGCTTGTTTGGCAACCCAGGGAAACTTATCCTTCATGATGGTGTAAAGACACGCCACTAGGATTAGGGAAACTCTTACCATGTGTAGTCGTAGATGTGGAAACAACTCTGGGATCGCGATTCCCTCCAACATCAGGCAGATCTACACTATTCCATATGTGCAGAGGGCGACTGACAGACTCGATCCCCCCAAAGTTAGTAACTCCCCCCAACTTCCCGTACACATATGGAATACTTCGGCCGGGTGTAAACTAAGGGCTAGGGTAAACCAAAGGTATATATATATATACAAAATCTCGGTAATATACTATAACATTGCAATATAACTTTCGCAAATAATATTTCTATGCATGTATATCATTTAAACTTACTAATTTACTTTACTTGAAAAATAAATACATTCACAATGTGATATATATAAAACTATACATGCATTGTATGAAAGATAATGATATTATAAAATCTTACTTAAGTATCAAATTAAATCACTTGCTAAAAATGAAATCGCATTCATATAATAAAATGCATGAAAACTTTATAAAATCTACACTCACTACTTACTTCCAAATAACTTATCACCACTTCTCGTTACGGTTCATGCCCGCTCGTCGGTTCACCTATAATTGGTTCCGACCGAGTTTTTGTTAAAACATGGCTCGCGCAAATACTAAATTTAAATCACACGGGGATTTCGAATCATGATATTTCAAGCGATTATCCTCACACAATAACAACACGGAAACACTAATATTCACATGCGGAAACTATTTGGAAACCAAATCATTATTGCAACATAATCTAATCGAAACTTTATAATTTCGCTAGCTTTTCGACTATTTCATAACCAACAATAACGTCGTTCATTCTCAGTCAATATCATCGAAATCGCATTTTAATGGATTCAACAAAAAGAATATTCGAATCTAATGAATAATATGAACTTTGCGCGATTTGAACAATTTATCGCGAACTATCATTTTTAACGCTTTACACGATTATTTCGTTTCCAATCAAACTTAACGTCAATACAACTTGTAACTTCACTTAACTCATGGAAAACAAAGATTCAAACACTTCAAAACACAATCATGAAAATCATGGGAGCATACTACTCATTGTCGCATTTTCCGTTTCGATTCCGAAAATCAACGATTTATTAAAAGCGCGCGTAACGAAACTATTCGTTTAACTTTAATATATTTCAATCCATCCTAACGTCAACATTTAACACTTTAATGAACGTAATCACACAACATGGCAGCTTGTTAACATCATATACAATTTCACATTCGCTAACAGAAATCGCACACTAAAAACATTCGCATTCGCAGAAAACTTATACGAATCACTCGGAAACGATTTTTCGATAATCGAACGACTATTCGATACTTTAAAATACATCATTATGCATCATTTTTCACGAGAACAAACTCGAATCTAAAACACAACATAAAAGACCCTACACTGAATCATAACAGCCTCTACAACGAATTTTACACAACAATCTCAACATCGAAATTCATCCGCAATCATAACAAAACACATTCGCACGAACCTCCGCACTAACGAGGTTCTAAATCCTAAAACCTAATCATAACATCATCAAATTTCATCCAAATTACAATCAAAATATTTCCAACGAAATAACGCTCGAAAAACACAACTTACCTCCCACTTTTTAACTCAAAAATGACACCATAACAGCCCACAATTTCACATGCAGCTGCTGACCACTAAATCTTCTTTGATTGAGCTCCCTTCAATCCAAACAATGACATGCATGCTTAATATCTCTCAAAAATAGTTTAGAAGGATTTATAAGGTAGCAATTCACCTTTTCATGTGTTGATTTTCTTCAAAAACAGCACCTAAACTTCTTTGACAACAGATTGACGCTCATCAGAAACTTATAGCAGCAAGCAACCTTCTTCCTCTCTTCATGAACAAGCTGTCATTACTGAAAAATAGCACTTAAAAACCTTCATCAAGTTGCTGATTTTTATCCTAAAACATATACAAATCCACTTACCAAAAACTGCATTTTGAAGCTTGACTCATGGCACCACAACAGCCTCCTTTCTCTTAAGCATTTCGATTTTGAATGAAAAAAGGTGACAAAATGGGAGCTTGAATGACACATGCAACTGCTGCTCTTGCTTGGGTTTGCACTTGTTCTCCTTCCTTGCTCGAGTTCACTCTCTCCTTGTCTCACGAATCACTTTCTCACTCTAACTCTCTCGGTTTCTCTTTATGCAAGTCACGGGTTTGGAAGCTGCTCACGAGCTCTCTCTTTTGAAGATGCCGGTCTCGGTTTGGAAACGGAGGACTGAGCTTGCTTCTCTCTCTCAAGAACTCCCCTCTCTCATTAGAAAATGCTACTCTCTCAGTCTAGGATGAAGAATGACCGAATAATGTTGAATTTACTTCCTTTTTCTTCCTTCATGATTGATATATATATGCTTGGTAAGATTTAGACACTTGTCACTATCATTTCAAATTTTCTAACACTTGCCTTGCACTTCCCATGCATGCATGACACATGTCTTGCTTCCTTGCCATTTGTCACATTTATTTCATGCATTCTCCCATTTCGATTCCAAGTTCGAATCCGTTTCTGTCCGTCCAAGAATCTGCTTATGACTCGATTTCGTCTTCACACACCCAGAATTATTTTATTTTTCTTAAAATATTTTGTAAGGTCTGGAATTGAAAAAAATATTTTTCCTTTCGAAAATTTTCGAATCGCTTAGAATCTATCCAATTGACTTCGTTTTCGACCCATTTCACTTTTATTTGACTCAAAATTAATTTTTGAAACTTTCTAATTCACTTATTTCGCTTTTCGAAAATTTTTGATTCCCACAGATTCTTTCCATTCTGAAACACGATTTATAGGAAAATAATTTGTTTTCCGACAAACGAGGTTTTGGGTTTTACATACCAAATTTAAATTTCATCATTTTCTCAAGATACAAGTTAGTAAGGCAAGATTTCACAGTTATCAAGTTTTTATAATAAATCATAAAGATATCAATTTACTAATAAACACATACATGAAGTGGCTAAAAGTCATTTTTCAAGTATGACTTTACAAAATC
This sequence comes from Dimocarpus longan, assembly GCA_022984855.1. NCBI lineage: Eukaryota > Viridiplantae > Streptophyta > Magnoliopsida > Sapindales > Sapindaceae > Dimocarpus > Dimocarpus longan. Next base: position 14,207,386 of record CM041015.1, on the reverse strand, counting down.
AAATTTCACAATTTTCAAATATTCATACTAAAACACAAATCTTTATTACACCACAACATAAACTCACACTTTCAACATTTTTCAAATTTCAGAATATAATATAATCAAAAGTAATTAACTAGTGAAACTTACAAGTCATTTTTAAACAACCATTCTTAAACTTGGTATCAAAAATTCACTAATTAATCAATTTACTAATAATTACACATACCAAATACATAAAATCATTTCTTTCCAATTACAATAACATGATTTTCTCCAGATCTTTTGTAAACACTGATACGATACCATGGATTGGAAAATGGTTTCTCTGGCATTGGACACTCGGTGACTACCCACTGGATCTCATTTCACATATCACTTAAATTCTAAGACCAGACACTCAGTGTCTCGTAAGGGGGCTGTTGATACTAGATTCATCGATTTGCTTTCACTTAAACTACTTTTATGGAATCCAAATCATATTAAAATAAATTTACTTATCTGAATAATCGGACGTCCAAAATATTTTTCTTTTCTTTTCTTCTTCGTTACCTCATTCTCAGCTTCTCTCTCCTTTTATTATTTATTTATTTTTTATCTAGCTGAATGGCCTTCCACCTCCCCATTTGTTTCTCACGTCACACATATATGCACACAGCCACTACCTTACTATTTCCTTCACTCATCCTTATCTTTATATATATATAAATATATTTCTCTTTGCATCTCATGGCAATCTTCTGTTTTCTTCTTTTTACTTTTTATTTTTTATTATTTTTTCCCAAATGGGTCCCATCACTATGCAATAAATATATATTTTCATTATTTTATTATTTTTCTTAAATGGGTCCTGCCATAAACAATTATAAATATTATTATTTAAAATTCACACCACCCTTTTTTGACTTTTTTGCAACCTATGTAAATTTTTATTTTCAACCCTTATGACTTTTTCTTTTAATCCAACTTTTTTAATTTCTTTTAAAAATATCCTCCTAAAAGATATTTGTCCACAAACTTCTGTACTTTTAAAACTAAAACCGAATCAAACTAATAATAATAAATTAAATCTCAATTAATCTTTTGAGTCTAGATAGATTGGGGTCTTACAATTCATCCTTGGGCCTTATGAAATTTTATCTTTAAAATTTAGGAATAATTTCAGCTCAAAATATCTTACTCTAAAGTCATTATTTTCATTTAATCATCAATAACCATAATAATTATATTCTAAATAAATCTTCAATTTTTTTTTTTACATACATGAGATCGTATATTCTACACTATAATAATTCATACTTACAATTATTCTAAATAATAAATATTTATAATATGCTAAATAATAATTCTTTTCCTTTTTTTTTTTTGTTTTTGAAAATCTTTCAAAAATTTTCGGGGCCTATATTTGGATTTCCTACATACTCCCAATAACCTCGATGACTCTTAAAAGTAGTTCCATGTCCCTTTCTGGCTTTTCAAGTTTCACTAAATCTCTTTTGGCGATTTCCGAATTGATTTCATTTCCATTCGAATCTCCTTCGAGAGTATCATTTGAGTTTCGAAAATGCTTCTTGAACATTTTCATACTCATTTTCACACTTCTCTAAATTTTCGAATTTTTCGAAAATCTTTCCGAATTTTCGATCGGATCCGAAAACTATCCCGTTTTACCTCAAATTGACTTGTTCTTGATCCGTTTCAATTTTTACTAATTCTAATTCCTATTTCAAAACTTTTAATGTTTAGAGTCCATTTTTCAAAAATCACTATTCATTAACACCTTTTCCATTTGGAAACACTATTAACCGAAAATACTATTCGTCAAAAATTTTACTTTCAATAATTTTCGGGATCATTTTCTCAAAAATCACTATTTACTCATCACTATTTATCCAAAAATACTATTTACTCCGAAATACTAGAAAATTCGGGGCGTTACATATCCTTTCAAGAAGGATCACCAAAGTCCATTCTTTAGGATGTTATTGATGGGTCTCTAGTGTGACTATCAATAATAAAATTTATAAAAAAATCACACTTTCATTTTATAGTAAAGTGGTATGCCGGATCGTACCATAGAGAGATTGTAAAACCCAAAACCGCATTCATCAGAGAGCGAAATATTTTTTCGAATGGATCTCGTCCGATCGGAAAAATATAATGCTCGAGTTCGAAAATAATCGGAATATTAGCTTAGAACAATAAAAAAATAAATTCGAGTTAGTGAGACGGATTCGAGATTTATTAAATAATTCCGAGAGTAGAAACCAAGAGTTAATCAAAAGCGATTAAAAGTGAATTACCTGGACGGACGGAAACGAAATCTGGGCTTAAAAAAAAACAAACGAGAATGCATGAGTAATAAAATAAAGAGAATGCATGTTGGTGACACGTGTCACACATGCAAGAAAGGAGCAATGACAAGTGTCCGAGAGAACCAAAAGCAAATGTTTATTAAAGTTGATAAAGCAAAGCTTGCAATAAAACTAGTAATAAAAAAAAATTGAAAAAGAAGAAAGCAATATATATATCAAGCTCGGTCAACACTCCATTTAAAAACAAAAAGCTAATATCATTCAGTCACCATTTCTCCACCCAAAATCGAGAGTGAAGCAAAGCCCATTCGGTCCATTCCTCAAGCTATATCCGTGAGAGAGTAATAGAGTGATCAAGAGAGGAAGATGCTACGCTCGGTCATCATCCAAACCGAAAGTGAGCTGCTACTCGTGAGTAAATGGTGAGAGAGTGTGATTGAGAGTTGCATGTGAGAGATTAGAATAGATCTGTAAGCAATTCTTCAATCCAACAGCTGCATGCAACCTCTGCGCGAGCTAGGAACCAGTTGGAGCAAGCAGATCGTGCATGCAAGCAAGGTAAGATGGTGAGCTGCTGTCTCCGGGAGAGGAGCTGCTGTCGCCTGGTCGTTGCTATCTTGCTGCCATAAGCTGAAGAGCTGCTGCTGTTGAGGTGCTGTTGTGCTGCCTCGAGTTGACCCTTTGTTGTCGCTGCCAGCTAGCTACCGTGAGCTGTCCAGGTGCTGTCGCCGTGACCAAGTGCTGCCATTGTGTGCTGTCACGTTGCTGCAGTGTCGTCATCTCAAGCTGCCGTTGTCCAAGCTGCTGTCAAGTTTATTCAAGAGCATCATTTTAGAGCTGAAGCGAAACATCTTCAAAGGGGCCAGCTTGCTACAGAGAACGTGCGAGAGATTCGTCGCCGTTTCGAAGCGGAGAACAGCTCGCTTCTTGGGTAAGTGCTGCCCCTTTCCGCTTGTGTAAATGTTTTGAGTAAATTAGTAAGCATCCATGTGACTAGAGTTGAGATAAAGTGATGATTTTATGATTGGGTTTAGGATTGAGAACCTCGTTAGTGCGGAGGTTCGCTCGTTGATGTGCGATTGTGTTTTTATCATCGATCGTGTTCGTTGTGTTTTATGTTATGGGCTGTTATGAGATGTGTAGGGGCTGTTGAATTATGTTTTTAGTTTCGCATTCGTTGTCATGGAAAATATATAGTATTAAAGTGTTTTAAAGTATCGGATAGTCGTTCGGATATTTAGAAATCGTTTTCGAGCGTTTTCGTTGAATTTTCCGCGAATGCGAGCGTTGTTAGTTTATGATTTTCGTTGTCAAATATTAAAGAATTGTGAATGTTATCCCGCTGCCCCGAGATTGTTAGTAAGCCCATTAAAGTGTTTAAGTTGAAGTTAGAATAATTTGAGTTTTAACAAAGATAATCGGATAGTTTTTGGTTTCGCGCGAAATCGTTAATTGTCGAAATTTCGGAGTTGAAAACGGATATGAATATACATTAAGCTTGCTGCCATATTTTCTTCTTTAGGCTTAATCATATTTGAATATTCGTTTGCCATGTTTTAAGTAAAGTCTCGAGTTGAATTTGACAATAAGTTTAAGCGGAAGCAAAGGAATTGCGCGAAACGCTAAAATCGATAAATCGCGATATTAGTTGAAATCGCGTAAGTTTTAAGTTCGTCGTTTGGTTTCGAATCTTCTGTGTAGTGAATTCATTAGAATCTGATTTCGATGATGTTATATTAGATTCGAATGGCATAGTTGTTGGTTTTGTAACCATAGAGTTTCGAGTAGTTTAAGTCGCGATATCGAATCGGTTTGAAATAGTTTTCGCATGCGAATATGAGTTTTCCGTTTTGTTATCGTGTGAGGATAGTCACTTGAGTTATTGTGAGTAGAAATCCTCGTATGGCTTAAAGTTTAGTTGCGTGCGAGTTGTGTTTTAATGACATCCCGATCGAAATCAAATGTAGGTGAATCGGAAACCGGACGAGAGCTATATCAGGAGTGGTTGATCAGTTATTGGAAGCAAGTAGTAAGTGTACATTTTTATTAAGCTTTCATGAATTCTGTTATATGAAATTATTAATGCGATGTAGTTTATGATTATGTTATTCAAGTAACATTTAAATATTATCGCTTTCCCTATAATGCATATATAATTGTATATATGTAATTAGTCATAAAGATACTTGAGAACGTTATTTCAATAATTGAGTTTTCGCTCTAGAAAGCAAGTTTTTCGGTTTTAAACCGTAAGTAGAAAACAAAGCACTTATGAGATAAATTTTAAAGGTAAATTATATCTCTTTAGTTTATCTTAACTCTTAACAGAACCCGACCGAGGTACTCTATGCGTGTATGTTACTAAACGGGGGGAATCGTAATCCCAAGTTCCCGTTCGCCTATTAGACGGGGGGAACCGTAATCCCAAGTTCCCGTACGGCTTAATCTGCGGGGGGAATCGTAATCCCAAGTTCCCGTATGCCTATCAGATGGGGGGAATCGTAATCCCAAGTTCCCGTACGGCTTAACATTCGAGGGGAATCGTAATCCCAAGTTCTCGCATATTTCCAGATGTTGGGGGGAATCGTAATCCCAAGTTCCCGCATCTGAGTACACGCAAACAGACAAGTTCTAGTATTTCATGTCATATAGACATTTAGTTTAAGAGCTTAAGAGAATCAGTTGTTCTAGAGTTACCCTTCTAAGTTGAAATACGTCAATAGACGTTAGTTTAGAATAAAAAGAATCTTTTGCCTAAATAAGCCGTATCTTTTCAAAACACTAATGAAAGAATAATTTATTATTATGTGCACTCACTGAGTTATTCTCACTATCATTTTCTATTTTATTTAAATTTCTCCCCAGGTGTAGGAGTGAGCATCGCGGCGGAGGTATCTCCATCGGATGTACAGGCGAGCTGCAGACGCGACCACGCTGCACTAGTTTTAAACACGCCATCATGTATTGCATTTATTATCATCTTTCAGATTTCTCAAGTTTTGTAAATATTGTTTTGGGATAAAGTATTTCATGTGAATATCATGCATGATGTTTAAGATTTTATTCAAGTTGCTTCCGTATTATTGCATGATTGTGAGTTTGAAAAAAAGGGTCTGAGGCCCACTGATTATGAAATATTTGTGAATACAATTATACAGGTTTTGTTAAGTATTTTACAGGGTGAAATTTTAGAAAAACAGCCGTTGTGCTGCCGGATTTTCGTGAAAATCCTATTTCCATAAAGTTATTTTCAACAAACAAAATTCCCACCCAGTTTCAAAACAAAAAGGATTTCAAGTATTTTAGAATAGAAAAGAGGCTTAGCTCCATAGGAACTTTCCAGTCGGAGCAGATCTCGACTGGGAAGCCACCGTGGGGTGCCGGGCAGGTCGCCTAGCTAGCAGTTAGAAAAGGGGCCTGTCAGAGATGAAGCACTTTAACTTCTAAAACCCTTTAATGTGATTGACACAACTTGACTAAAATGCAAAACAATCAAAATAAAATAGTAATAATACACTAAATAAAGGTTATCAATAATGATGATTATTGCGATCAAGTAAAATCTAACCTAATTCGGCTAACTTAAACACACGCGTAGTTCACCATAAGACCTTAGATATAAAATGGGCATTAGAGCATCCAATACTATTCTTGTTTGACATACAATAAACATACATGGAATTCCAATTCATACAGTCACTAATTAGAGGATGTTACTAATCAACTATTACATTGAATTTGTCATGACTTCACACCCTATTAATACTATGCTTAAATTGGTCATTCCAGACAACATATAAGCCAATCAGAGCCTAAGTACTACGATTAATAGTGAGTTTAACGAAACTCAATCCGAATTTCTTCTATTAGACTCCGCGATCCCGTCGGACACCCTACGAAACCCTTTTAGACTTTCAAACTAGCAAGACCAAAAAAGTTTCATAGAGCGAACTCTTAAATTTAATTCTTACTAAACATAAAATTATAAACTTTTTAAATGTCATTTTTCTATAGTTAAGGTTTAAAAAAAATTCGGCAGCATAACAACTACATTTTTAATATTTCTCATCTTATCAAATCATATAAAATCAATTTATAATACTCCTGAAAGTTTCAACATTATCCTCTACTTCCAATTCGGACCTCCGGTCCATTTTCATCACAATCTTAGCCACGATTTATCTAATTCAATGAAAATCATCTCCATTTTGAAAATAGATTTTCATGCAAACAAATCCAAATGCATTTACATATCATTCAAAAACAGTTATACATAATTCAAATATCCACTTCATGTACATAAAATAGTTATCAAATATTTAATTTACATAGGGACAACACATCACTACAAATGTGGCGATTTTACACCTCATTTACAATAAAAAACATGAACATGCACATGATTTTATCTTAATCAAAATATGCATGGATATGATTTCACAAAAGCATCGGTTGTCTTCAGCCCACCTAATCCGAAGTAGAAGAATAGACACTTTGATTACTCAACCTGGTACTTGGGGAGGTTTTTAGAATATAAAACCAAGAAAACATGAGCTAAATGAGCTTAGTAAATGTTTAATATTTTTCTATTTAAGCTATTTATTGAAAAATCTACCTCCCAAAACATTTAAAAGAACTTTATATTTCTTAAACATTTTCATTTATAAAACTATATACTTTGTAAATTTTCTAAGCAATTTTAAAAACTCGTAATTGCATATAAAACTATAATACAATTTTATACTAAAAATAGTTTCATAAATCACTTAAATATTTCATAAACTTTCAAGAATAACTAAAACATTATTTTTCTAAAATCCATCTCTGGTGGCATGTTTTCTTTCTAAAACCGTACCAATGGAACCTAAAAGAGCTACACTCATATAACGACTCGTCTAATGACACATAATGGGTCATGTGGTGACTCAACTAGTGTCGCTCACCGTGACAACTGCTAAGACATCTGACTACTATGTAGCAGAATTTTTCTACATCGTATACTTGAGCAAGATAATATCCATAAGTGTAGAGGGTGACACGATCGACTCAAGACTCGAGCCTCAATTCCCCCAAGATTAGTGACACGCTCTCCTAACACTTGCCATACACGTATAGGGTATATCAGTCGGGTCTGAATCAATAAATCTCTGTAATTTGGGTAGGCCATTAGTTTTTAAAAACTTTACTTTCACATAATTCAAAGTTAAATCTTTCATTCTATAAGCATGGAAGTACTAAAACAAATCTCTTGAGATTTCATAAAAGCATAAAAGCTCAATAATTTTACAATTTCATGCATAAGGCACTTTATTTATTTATTTTTTAAATCAACACATAAAGGTATTTTTTATTAGTATACTTAATAGAGATTCATAAAAGCATGCTTTAAAATAGGTTAAAAAGCATTTAATATTTCTAAATGCTTTAAAATTAAACTAAGATACATTTAACATTCATAAACAATTTTCACACTCACTTGGCTTTTGGTTACTAGAATACCCTTTAACGACTCTCTCTTGATTCCTTTGCTTCCCTTTTCACCTACAATGTACATTCTAACTTAGAATCCATCAACAATTCATTTAAAACTAATACTAATTCATCCAATTTGACATTTCAACAAACATACCTTTCACTTGACCAATTTCACTATCTTTCACATAAACTTTATTCCTTTGATTTCCCATGCATTAATCATCTTAAATTCATCTTAACATCACTTTTAAATGATTAAAACATAAAATGCACCCTTAGAATCAATGGAGGATAGTTTAGGGCAATTGTTAAACTAAACAAAAATCTACATATAATGAAGGGTGTAAGAATGGTGTAGAAAAATTGAAAGAAAGAAAAAGAGAGAGTGAGAGAGAGAATTCGACCAAGGGTGAAAGAAGGGTAAGGCTCTTTTGATCAATTTTTCATGCTAGAATCATTAAATCCACTCAAATTTGGTGATAGGACAAGGATTTAGCAAAGAAGGTGAAGTGAAAGTGGTAAGTTTCCTTTATTTTTCATGATGTTTTGATACTATCATGGTTGTAGGATAAGTTAATGGATTGATGAAATTTTTGGTATGTTTAGAAGTGGATTAACTTATATTCAAGTGAAGAATTGAAAGGAACTCAAAAGGAAGCCATTAGACAAGTGAGAAACCAAAGTGATGCGAACCCTGTATATAAAGATACGACACCCACGATCAAATTAAAATACAATCATAGGAAAGATTAAAACATGTTTATAACAAAAGAATTTTGACCCATTGATTATATGTCAATTAAAACCAAAGTTATAAAGAACTTTGACCTAATGATTATAACTCAATCAAGAACCAAAATTATAAAAGAAGGATGTTGATGCCACTTCCAAGACATAGATGAGAAGGTGGGAGATACGTTATGGTTTGATTGCCACAATCATAACTTGATAAGATCACATATTCATGGAGAATAAAAAAGACAATTATCTCTCTCAATGAAACATTATTGGCTACATTTCCCTTCCTCTTCTGTTTGCTTAAGGTTACAAACCTTTTTATAGGTAAAAAAAATAATAGATAACGTGAAACCTTAGCCCCCTAACAATTGAGCTTACTAAATAAACACACTTTGGGCTCTAATTTAATTAATTGTCTAGCCCAAACAACATTGATTAAAAGCTAACATAAAATTAAATAAATTAAAATTCATTAAAGCCCAATAAAACGTAACCCATATTGATAATTAATTGTTGTCACTAATTAAAACCCAATTGCTCCAATAAATCTTTAATATAACCCAATTAACTCTATTTTGCCTCTGATTGTCTTCAAATTAGCTCCTAAAGCCTTTAAGATTAAGCCCAACAGCCTATAAGATTTGCCCTATTGTCTTTAATTACCTCATTGCTTAATTGTCTCATCGTCCTCCATGCTTGCTATCTTGGTTTCCGTCACAAAGTAAACATTCTAATATTCTAGGGTTTTATGAAATCTTTCAAGAAAACTTGATTTGAGTTGATTTAGGGCACTAGATGAAGATTTAAGTGATTTTGATGTGTTTAATGGCCATGAAAATGAAAGGATGATGTTGGATGTATATGGTGTGTTCGGCCATGACAAGGGTTTGATATCAATGGATTGATTTTAATGGTTTGACATATTTATGTGATGTGTTGCATGATTTTAAGATGAGTTGTATCAAGATAATGGAAAGAAAAAGCTAGGATTACATACAAGTTTGTCATTGATGAGTTTAAAAATTGCCCTTAAACTAACCTAAATTGACAAGCCCCGAACTTTATACTACTGTACATTGGGTAACCCGCTAGCAATCCCACGGTAGCCCTCTGGTCAATATCTGGATCCGACTGAAAAATACCCGTGAAGTTAAACTGTAACTTTTACTAAATTTTTTTTTTAAAATATCTTTAATTGCGGAAATGTGGGGATTTTTTTTTTTCACTTTTCATCAATTATTTTATGAAATGATTCTATAAAAATTTCGGCAGCATATCAGTTGTTTTTCAAAGTATGCCACTCTACAAAAACCTTTATAGAAAATATACACTTCAAATTTCAAAGTTTTCTCCATTTACTGGCCTCAGGCAATTTTAAAACACAATCCTAGCCATAGTTTTGTCTAATTCAATAAAAATCAACTCAATTTTTATGAATTATAATTTCATGTATAAAATTTTCAAAACATTCACATCTAATTTTATGCAAACACAAGACATTAAAATATAAATACAAAAGGAAATAAAAATTTTATTTATTTACAACAACTTAATTACACAACATAAAATTCAAACTAAACTTATAAACTTGTAACATTCTTTATAATTAAAAGTTTTACAAAATATACTAGTTTCAATTAAATCAAAACATGCAAATATGGGTTTACAGAAGCATCTATTCCATCCAGCCCATCAATCTAGTGTAGGAGATTGTGTGCTCTGAGCACCTGTACCTACACCTGAAGAGGTTTTTGGAAAAACATAAATTAGAAAATAATGAGCCAAAGAACTCAATTAGTGTTTGTGGTTTAAATCAAGCTCGTTTCTTTAAAAGAATCTACCTCCCGGAGAAAACATTTTTCGGGAAGGATTTTTATTTTAAAATATTTTTTTTTCAGAAGTTATAAACTTTGGAAACATTTTCTTTTGGTGTAAAATTTATAAAGCTCGACATATATATAATAACTTTCAAATCTTTCTAAAATCTCATTTTTGAAAAACATTGTTTTTCTAAAATCTGAACCAATGGAAATCCCCAGAATCTATAACCACATGGTGAATAACTAGTGCGCTCTATGTGACAATATCTACTGACTAACTGGCACCGCAATATCTAAGTCACGTGATGACTAACTAGCACCGCTCACTGTGACCAATCTGCTAAGACATCTCTTAACCACACAGTGGAATGCTACATCGCAAACATGGAGTGAGATAATACCTGTACGTGTAGAGGGCGACATGACAGACTCGACTCTGACTCAATCCCCTCGAAATTAGTGACTCACCCTCCCAATAACTTACCATACATGATGAGGTATACCGACCGGGTCTATATCTGAATCTGAAATCTGTAATTTGTACTGATGGGTATACCATTGGCCTTTGAAAATGTTTCATTCTAGTAATTTGGAAATCGATTTCTAATTTCAAAGGCATAAGACTATTATAGTTTTTGCTTTCAATTTTTTAAACCATAAAGTCTCAAAACTAATAAAATGAATTAACATTACTTTCTAAATCTAAAAATTCATTCATTGAAATATGATCTAACAAAATAATGAACACTTATAAAACATTTCAAATAAATCTAAAATGCATTTAACATTTTAAGAAAAAGTTTAACACCCATATGGTTCGTGACAGGACTCGAGCCAAACCCTCTCTGGCCTCTAGTCTGGAGGATCCCGCCGGGCACTTCAACAGACTTCCTAAACTCAACTTGTCGGATTAAAGAAAGTCGAGAAGCGAACCCCTTAACTCACTTAGCCCGTTTACTTGTTTTAACTCAAAAATTTTATTTTCTTCGAAAATAGTTGGGTTGGTGTAAATTTTTCGCATTTTCTCAAAATAGATTTTATGAAAATTCAACAACGTAACAGCTGTAATTTGACCATTTTCAAAATTTACTTGTAAGGAAAAACACTTTGAACTATATAAATTCACCTCCCAACTTCTTTTGCCCACAAACATACACTTCCTTAATTTAATTCACATCACACGTTTTTCACAAACAACTAATTTCCATAACATGTATGTTACTAATACTTTGGGAATTACACAACAATGCATATATCAAATATATATAGATATATCAAGTGATAAGTGTGTATCATGTGTAAGTGTTCAGTTGTATATACATATCAAAAATTTTATTACAAATTTTCAACTATTTAAATCCTTTAGATTTATTATTTACAACGCTAAAAGTATATTAAGTGTTATGCGATGCATCGAGATGATGCCCACTTAAAGTAATCGATGTAGTGTCCAGGAAGCAGAGTCACCTATATAAGCACTTACTATGATAAATAAGTTGCACAAAGTAAAGAGGTTAGTTCAACGAATAATAATAATATCAAACTATAAAATTCATCAAGATTTATAACCACACTCATTTATCAAATGTTTTCGATTTAAAAGAAAACATTTCTTTTCTAAAACTCCATGTATACCCCTAAGGAACTCAATCATCACGTGGCGATTTTTAACTGATGCCAAACGTGAAGCTATTGGGATCTCTCAACCACTACGATGCGGAATTTACTGCGTTGCAAACGTAGGGTAAAACGATCTCAACCTGAGCAACTACAATGCGTAGTTTTCTGCATCGCACTTGTAGTGTTGTAACTCTAGGTGACTATAAGCGGAATTTACTGCATTGCCACGTAGTGCCAAAACTGTAAATCTAAGCGACTACGCACAGAATTGACTGCGTCGCAATGTAGCGCTAGATATTCTAGAAAACCGAGCGATTACAGATGAAATTTTCTGCATCGTTATATAGTGCTAAATACTCAGCAAACTAAGCGACTATGGACGGAATTTTTTGCATCGTCACGTAACGCTAAGTCTCATATAATCTGAAGGTATATACATGGGTTTCGAAATGATATTGCTAAGTACAAAAGCACAAAACCTCTTACTTTTCAAACTCTTAAAAATTTTCTTGATTTCAAACATTTGGAAATCAACTTTGTTTTGGTTTCTTCACTTGTGAATTCCATAAGGAACTCACATACTCAGAACTTGAATTTAGGATTTGGAAATCATTTTCATTTTCCTTTAACAACAATATATACAAGTTTAAATAGAATTGAAATAGATGCAAGTGAAAGACACTTACCTTGCTCCACGCAAACTCAAATGTCTCAACGACTCTCTCGTGCCTCGCTCACTTGCCCCTCACCTACATATCATTTCCTTATTATTACTTGCTCAATTACATAACTTAAAATTTAACATAACATTTCCAAGACACTTTTCTCTATCAACTCTTTACACTATAACCTTTCAAACTCTATTTTAACTCAATCAAGACTCTTTATTTCTGATATCTTTGTAAAAGTCTTACTTTTAGACCCCTGAGATCATCCCTATATGGTTCGTTTGGTCTCCAGAGGCTTAAAACAAAAAGTCAACTTTTTAATTAACCCGTTTGACCCAAAAAAACAGTTTAAAAACCAGTCATTGTTTTGCATCCGTTCTTTTTTCTAGCATCTCCTTATTGCATAACTAAGTCACTCGTAAAGTTTCGTCGAAAAATTTTTATCGTTTGCTATGTCAAATCTAGTAAAAACGCCCTATTTTGAACACTTTTTGATGCATTTTTTCGCATCGAACGAGCGGCGATAGTTGTTTTTTTCGTATCTTAGCTCCTTTTACCTAATTATGATCAACTAAATTCATTCCATGCAATAAAAATTACATTTACATAGTTATTTCACTTATCGACTCTCTAACAGTACTATTTTGAGCATAACTTACGTAATTTTTATCGGAATCGATTCGTTTCAAAACCTATGGTTTTCTATGACTCCTAGGCATCATTGGAGGTGTAGAACAACCCCAAATAAGTTAGAACAAGTCAAGTCTTACTAGACCCTTCATCTAGCTCATGATTCCCAAATTAGCTTTATGTTTCTCATTTTGCAATTCTATGACTTCTACAAGGTTTCTTAGCATCTAAACTACATGATTTAAGTCTCAAATGAATGAAAGCAACATGGATTATACAAACCCTAAGTATGGCCAAACACACCTTAACCAAGACTCATCATTGATCTTTCAAGTTCTAACACCAAAATCACATCAACTCATCATCCATCATCCTAGTTTCAATGCTTATCACCAAAATAAACCTTAGAACAACTTTTAAAAATGTGTATCATCAACCATAGATTAGAATCAAGAACAAGAACTCACCTATTTAGGCTTTACTTTTGCTTAAAAAAGAGCATTAGTAGCTTTAGTTAATGATTAGAAGAAGTTTGATGATGAATTGTATGAAGAAAGTGCATAAGAGACCTTGCTTTCTCCCTCTTGAATGGCCGGCTCAACACCACCTTTTTTGCTCTCTCACCATGTGCAAAAATATTCTAAGTGTCACTTATATATATATGGTCAACTTTTATAAAATCACCATCATGTCCTATTTTTGTTGTTTGTCGAGCACTTTTCTTTTGTTCCTTATTCACTTTCTTGATTTTGCTTCTTTGTTTGTCGACCAACTAAGTGATGGCTTTTACGTGGTCATTACTTATATCATGATTGCTAACTTAAATGAGACTAAAATGCCCTTCGTTCTATCACATAATGACCAAAATAAATTATCTCATGGAATTTTATCTAAAAGGGCACTTTGGTAACTTATGGAAGAGAACTAATCATTAAATAATTAGTGCATGACAACTAATTTATATAATTTCATATTTAGTTTTTGATTTGTTATTTATTCATTGGTTCAAATTTAATGGCATGGATTTTGACTTTTCTTCAAGTCCATTCCATGTAATATTCACACCAAAATCATAAATTAATTTGGCTTGAATTTCCTATTTCACCCTTAACGTATTTAATGGCCATTTATAAACACCCTAATGACATTTATAAAGACGACATTGACGAAATTTAATCTTTTCATCCTTTAATATAGTTTTTAACACTAGGGAATCTAGAATCCAAAATGAGAACTTACAGTTCGGTTATTTCTCTTGGTCACTCTTCCCTCTTTTGCCTTCGATTTCTTCGTTTAGTTTCCACCTGTTAAATTTTAGAATTCAATCCAATTCTAACTTAAATCATTTTAAACAAAACACTTTACTTAATTTACAACTTATTCTAACATCACCAATTTGCATGAACTTGTTCTAATATCTTCATTTGATTTCCATTCCATTCTAAATCATTTAATTACACATTCAAATTCCATTATTTCTTGACCTAAATTAAACTTATTCAAGCTCAACCTTTTCACTTCATTTCCACAACATTTTTCAACATCATAACATCCCCTATACTGTCCAAAAACCTATCATCCAATATCATGGACAATATGCACTCTACTTGATGTTCCTTTGGTCGAATACCCCAAATCATGCATACCACATTTTCATTTCACATTTCTAACATCACAACCATTATTCTAAAACACATTAAGCATGTAAATTCATCAAAATGAATTTAACAAAATTGATACATAAAATCTTCAAGTTGGTCGAACATAAGTATACTTTCAAACACATTAACTTCATCAATTTCTCGTGTCTTTGCACATCAACACCAGTTCATATCTCAAGCCAAATCACTCATATTTCATTTAAATTATCTTACCCTATCATGATCAAAATAAATGCTCAAACATAAGCCATCATTCCATCAATTTCTTAAACACAACATCAGTCTACAATTATGTTTCAAAAACACTGCAGAATTTTTATCACCATATACCAAACTTAAACCACTTCTAATCATAACCATTTTTAATTAAATCACTTACCAAATGTACCTTGATCCTTTGTCTTGCTTCTCCACTTGATTTATGCTTCAAAACCTTGAATTTAACCATAGAAAACTCATCAATATCATAAGTTGTCCATAGATTGCATTGTGATAACTTTTCACTTAAAAACTCAATCTTACCTCTTGTTTTTAAGTTGATCTTACTTAGAAATATTCCTAGACTTGTTTTTCAACTTTCTAAGGCTTGAAAACCCTTCAAAATTAATGGAAAGATGGCGTGAGAAGGCTACTAGTCTAAATTCTGTTCTCCCCTGTTGCTGGCAATGAGTATCTTCTGCTCTTCCCCATATTTTTCCAACAACTTTCACTTATATATTGCCACTAACTTCTTAAATGTTTGCCCTTAAACTTTGTTACATAATTACATTGCATGCCACTCTTTTTCTTTGACCATTTTGCCTTATTTTGTTTCCTTACTTTCCATGCATTACACTAGTTTCTTTTTGAAAAATTCACCTACCATTCAATTAAATTAATTCATTCAATTTATACCCTTACTTGGATATCTTTAGACATAAATTTCATTTTATACCATAGACAAATCATCATATCACTTTTTGGATTCAAATTCGTTTCCGATCCGTTTAGAAAATTTTTCTAAAATCCGATTATACGATTCGAAAAAAATTAAATAACTTTATTAATTCTCTAATAAGGGCATTTTAGTACATATATTCACATTGTTTACACAAATTCTCCATCTACAGTACGAAATTTGAAAAAGGTATTACAAATTCTCCTCTCCCCTGCCCCCTCCTCCTATTATAAAATTTTATCATCAAAATTTACAAAACTCTATTTACTAAAAAAGGTAGGGGTACTTTTGATGCGTCTGATCTTCATGCTCCCAAATAGCTTCTTCTACCTTGTGATTCATCCATAAAACTTTTACTAAGGGAATAACTGTATTGCGTAAGACTTGTTCTCTGCAATCTAAAACTTGCACTGGTTCCTCTTCATAGGTCAGGTTCTCTCTCAACTTTACTGGTTGCTTAAAAACACGTCATGAATCCTTTCTAGTTGTGGTGGTAGTTTTAGCATGTACGCTATATATCCCACTCTTTTTACGATCTCATAAGGCCTAATATAGCATGACTCAGCTTACCATGCTTTTCAAATCTAAGCACGCCTTTTGAAAGGGATATTTTGAGAAATACTTTATCGCAAACTTTGAACTCGAGGTCCCTACGGTGGTTGTTTGCATAACTCTTTTGTCTGTCACTTGCTAACTTGAGCTTGTCCGTGATAACTTTAATCTTATCTGTAGTGATCTGGACAAGCTTAAGACTTATCAACTTCCTCTCACCTACCTTGTCCCAGTACACGGGAGTTCTGCACTCTCTTTTATAAAGAGTTTCATACGGGGCCATACATATGTTGGCTTGGTAACTATTATTATATGCGAACTCCACCAATGCTAGATGTGTATCCTAGCTTCCCTGAATTCCAAGACACATGTTCTGAGCATATCTTTAAGTATTTGGATAGTCTTCTCTAATTGTCCATTTGTTTGAGGATGAAAAGCTATGCTAAAGTTTAGTCGAGTACCTAAAGCCTTATGTAAACTGGGCCAAAAAATTTGATGTAAATCTGGAATCTCGATCTAATACCATAGAAACCAGTATACCATGGAGTCTGATTATCTCATCTATACAAAGCAACGCTAACTTGCTTAGGGAGTAGTCGCTCCTGATTCGCAGAAAATGGGCGGACTTCATCAATCTATCTACTATCACCCATCTAGCATCGTGCCCCCTTTGACTGTGCGGAAGCCTTACCATAAAATCCATGGTGATCTTCTTCCACTTCCATTCTAGAATAGAAAGTGGCTGCAACAATCCTACTAGTTTCTGATGTTCAGCCTTTACTTGTTGACAAGTGAAGCATTGGGATACAAAATCTACGATCTCTTTCTTCATCCCTTTCCACCAATAATGTTCTTTCAGGTTATGGTACATTTTGGTTGTAAAACCCAAAACCTCGTTCGTCGAAGAGCGAAATATTTTTCCGATGGATCCCATTCGATCGAAAAAATATAATTATTGAGTCCGAAAATATTCAGAATAATTATTTTTAGAATAATAAAAATAAATTCGAGTTCATGAAGACGGATTTGAAATTTAAAAAAATAATTCTGAGAGTGCGAAGCCAAGGCTATATTAAAAGCGGATTCCCAGACGGACGGACGGAAATGGATTCGATGTCGGAATCCAAAGTGAGAGAATACATGAAAGACTTTGATAAAAATAAAATAAATGGGGGCATGCAAGAATTAGTAAGGACAAATGGCATAGTGAAAGTGTGCATGAATGACACATGTCAAGCTATGCATTAAACAATATATAAGTTAAATGATAAAGCAAATATTGAAAGAAAAGATTGAAAAGCAAGAATTAAAGAGCAAACTCCATTCGGTCAACATTCATCATCCAAGAGCCGAGAGAGATAGAGAATGAGAGAGTGAGAGTTATAGAAGAGAGACCGAAAGTGTAAGTTCAAAGAGAGAGGCAGATTTGTTCGTGATTGAGAGGAAGAAGATCCACTCAGTCAAGAAAGCAGAATCGAGAGCTGATCTGAGTAAGCACTTCCACCATTCTTCTCTCCCATTTGGTCTTCAGCTAAATCTGGAAGTAAATCCTTAGGTGCAGCAGCTGCATGTAGCATCTAAGAAATCCAAGAGCGAATATGATCGTGCATGCAGCAAGGAGAGGTCAGACCGTGAGCTGAAGTGCTGCCGTTGCTGTCGTATCCGCTGCTGTGAAGTGCTGCCGAGCAGCTGTTGTCAGGCCGTGTGTTATCCAAGTGCAGACCTAGCTGAAGCATCGTCCTCTCTCCTGCACATTTGACCTTCATCAAGCTGGAAGCTCACGCATGCAGGTGAGGAGGAAAGAGCTGCTGTCGTGACTTTGTTGTTGTTGTGAGCTATCGCCGTTGTGTGAGCTGCTGCCGAGCAGCTGTTGTCAAGCCGAGTACATCATTTCAGATCTGAGGCGATGCAACAATCAAGAAGAGAAAGCTGTTGGTTGATCTGGAGAGGAAAGACAGCACATGCAAATAAGGAAGAGGCAGTTAAGTCTTGAGAAGAGAACAACAGCATTTTGAGGGAGTTCGAGTTAAGGTAAGTCTTGTCCCCTTTGGTTGTGTTGTGTGTTTCGAGTAATTTTTAAAGCGTACATGTGAATAAGAATTGAGATATGGATCAAATTGTTATGATTGGGTTTAGGATTGAGAACCTCGTTAGTGCGGAGGTTCGCTCGATATTGTTAATTGTGTTTTTGGAATGACATTGTCGTCGATTATTTTCGTTCCGTTTCGAGTAGAGGCTGTTATAGGAAAGTTAAGGGCTGTTATGTTATGCTTTGAGTTTCGAGTTCGTTGTCATGAAAAATGGTTAGTATTGGCATGTTTTAAAGTATTAGATAGTCGTTCGGATATTGAGAAATTGTTTCTGAGCGATTCGGTTGACTTTTCCATGAATGCGAATGTTTTTAGTTTGTGATTTTCGTTGTATAATTTGAAAGTGTTTATGATGTTATCTCGCTGCCTCGAGATGTAATTAAGCCCGTTAAAGTGTTAAAGTTTGATGTTAGGATAGTTTGAAATATATTTAAGTTAATCGGATAGTTTTTGTTTCACGCGAAATCGTTAAATTGTCGAAATTTCGGAGTTGAAATTAGAAATGGATATTTATTAAGCTTGTTGCCATACTTTTTTATGTTTGTGCTTTAAAGTGTTTGAATATTCGTTTGCTATATTTTAAGTAAAGTCGCGAGTAGTAATTGATGATAAATTTAATTGGAATCGAAGGAATCGCGCGAAACGCTAAAAACAATAATTCGCGATAACTAGTTGAAATCGCGTAAGCTTTATGTTAGTCGTTTGGTTTCGAATCTTTATTTTTCATCAAATCCTTTAGAATGTGATGTCGATGATGTTACTTTAGTTTCGAATGGCATAGTTATCAGTTTTGTAACCGTAGAGTTTCGAGTAGTTTATGTTGCGATAACGAATTGGTTTGAGATAGTCTCCGCGTACGATAGTTTTCCGTATTGTTATCGTGTTATCGTGTGAGGATAGTCACTTGAATTGTTGTGATTAGAAATCCTCGTGTGGTTTAAGTTTAGTTTGTGCAAACCGTGTTTTAACAAAAATTCAATCGAAACCAATTGTAGGTGAACTGACGAGCGGATGAGAGCTATATCAAGAGTGGTTGATCAGTTATTGGAAGCAAGTTGTGAGTGTGCATTTTTATAAAGCTTTCGCGAATTCTGTTATATGAAATTATTAATGCGATACTATTTTAGTTTATGATTATCATATTATTCAAGTAATATTTTAGAATACTATCGTTTTCCTTATAATACATGTATAGTTGTATATATGTATTTAGTCTTGAGGATACATGAGAACGCTATTTCAATTAATGAAGTTTTTGCTCTAGAAAGCAAGTTTTTCGGTTTTAAACCGTAACTAGAAAACGAAACACTTATGAGATAATTCGAAAAGTGATTAATATGCTTGAATGCTAAGTAAATATAAGTTAAGCGTAAGTTTTAAGTGTATTAAAAGATTTTTAAAGGTCTTTAGTTTATCTTGACCTCTAGTATAACCCGGCCGAGGTACCTTATGCGTGTATGGTAATAGATGAGAGGAATAGCAATCCCAAGTTCCCGTATGGCTTACTATTCGGGGGGAATTGTAATCCCAAGTTCCCGCATTTCCAGATGTTGGGGGGAATCGTAATCCCAAGTTCCCGCATTTGAGCACAGGCAAACAGAAAATTTCTAGTATTTTAGGTCATATAGATTTTTAACTTAAGAGTTTAAGAGAATGAATTTTTCTAGAGTTACCCTTCTAAGTTAGTAAAGAAATGAAATACGTCAATAGATGTTAGTATAGAATCTTTTGCTTAAATAAGCCGTATCATTTTCAAAATAATAATGAAAGCAGAATTTATTATTATGTACACTCACTGAGTTATTCTCACCATCATTTTCTGTTTTATTTAAAATCCTTCCCAGGTGCAGGAGCGAGCAGCGCGACGGAGGTATCTTTATCGGACATACAGGCGAGCTCAGACGCGACCACGCTGCACTAGTTTTAGACAAGTTATCATGTACTGCATTTACTATCGTTTTCAGATTTCTCAAGTTTTGTAAATATTGTTTTGGATAAAGGATTTTACGTGAATATCATGCATGATGTTTAAATTTTAATTAAGTTACTTTTCATATCATTGAATATTTTAAGCATTTTGCGACTGAAAAAGGGCTTGAGGCCTATTAGTTTGATAAAGATATTGAATGAATTTATACAGGTTTTGTGAAGTTTTTACAGGGTGAAAATTTTAGAAAAACAGCTGTTGTACTGCTAGATTTCCGAAAAATTCTAATTTCATAAAATTATTTTCAATGAACAAAATTCCTACCGTTTTCATAATTAAGAAGATTTTCAAGTAATTTCAGAAAAAGAGGCTTAGCTCCATGGAAACGTTCCAACCAAAGCAGATCTCGACTAGAAAGTCACCGTGAGGTGCTGGGCAGGTCGCCTAGCTAGCTCAGATGCATGACATATGTTGAAGAATGAGCTTATTCCATTATTTCCTTTTTTAGATCTCCTACATCCGGTATGCATAAGCGTCGACCCATCATTATCGTACCATCGACCTTGATTGTAAAATATGTTCTTTGTCCCTCTTCAATTTCCTTTCTTACTTTTACCAACTGGGGATCTTGTTTTCACTGTTCTCTTATCTAATCCACCAAATGTGGCGAACTTGAAAAGTAGTTAATAATGCCCTTGAGTCTGCCACCTCTAACTTAACTCTCACAGACCTCAGTTCTACGAGAAACAGAAGATATACGGTCTTTAGATGAGCTAAAGAACTCGTAGGTCTCTTGCTTAAAGCATCTGCTACCAAATTGGCCTTCCCAAGGTGGTATTCAATTGTTCAGTCATAATCCTTTATCAATTCTAACCACCTCCTCTGCCTCATATTTAATTCCTTGTAAGTGAACAGATATTGTAGACTCTTATGATCTATGAAGATCCGACAAGGGACGCCGTACAAGTAATGCCTCCAAATTCTCAGTGCGAACACCATTGCTACGAGCTCTAAATCGTGGGTAGTTCATGCTTTTTCAACTGTCTGGAAGCATAAGCTACAACTCTGTCATTCTACATCAGAACACATGTAACACCTTCCCCACAACTCCCAATAGGATGAGAATTAAGACGAAGGATGCTATTTTACTTACTAAAATTCATTTATTTGTTTATTTTATTTTAGCGAAAATCCAGCAGAGTTTTGTCTGTTTTTTTTAAAACCCAAATTTAAAACCCGCAAAGAAAAACAACACCTGTAAAATAATTTCATTCTAAACTTTCATTCGAACTTCCCGTTCGTTCCTATTTCACTTCACCACACAAACATTTATAATAATCATTTCTTTACAAAATTCAAATTTCATGAAAACTAACACAACTTGAATAAGAATTGCCACTCAGTTTACATAATTTATAAAATATTACAATTTTATACAATTTATTCTTTGAAAATGTTACATTTTAGTGAAGTACACATTTGCATGAACATGCACATGGTGATATACATAGGTGGTACAAAATGATCATTACCCAAAACTGTGGATGGATGTGACTTGTGAGGAAAGCAGCAGATATGTCGTCTTTCATCTGTTGTGCGTGGTAAATCCAACGTGTTAAGTATTACTATTTAGTGGTGCACACATATAATATTGAAATATTGAAATTATAAATATTTTCCAAAAATACAACATTAAAATCAAATGAAGTTCACAAGTATCAACTTTTCATAATATATATACCATAAATCGAACAAGTTAAAAACTTTACAATTTAACTTTCCAAATCTAATTGTCAAACACCTTTACGATGTTACCCCTAATACTTTTTCAAAACCCTTTGTAAATCCTAACACCATACCTTGGATCGGAAATGAGTTTTCCCGATATTGGACACTCAGTGTCTACCCGCCAGATCACAATTTACATACGTTTACAATTTTAGGACCGAACACTCTTAAGGTCCGTAAATCAAAGTCGGTATGCATGTATAATGATGCAGTACTGTTAATAATCACCCTATTGGTATGCCAATTACCAATCCCCACCTACTGGTGTCTAGTTTTACTCAGGCCCTCTAAACTTTTCAAAAATTACCAAATTTTCAATTCAAACTAAATTTTTACCACATAAATATTTAAACACATTTTTGGATTTATTTTTGAAATTTTTCTAAGTATCCCTTTTTGGCCATTTTAAATAACCATTCTGTCCTTAGTTTTAACATCAAAGTTTAACAAAATCATTCATTTTCTTTCCTAACACATATTCGGCCAAGGCTTGAAACTTTTCCTTTCAAATCACTAATTCATTTCATAATTCATTCAAACATCATTTCATCAACACATAATTGAGCACAAAATGACAAAAATACCCATGGCTACAAAGTTAGTGTGCATTCGGCCATAAGGGGTCATTTTTCAAAATCTCTTTTCAACTCAATAATTTATCATATAAATTATTCAAATATCATTAGATTAACATATAAATAAGCATGAAATAACAAAAATGCCCCTAGGTTTCTCTCTAGTGTGCATTCGGCCTAGGGTGTTTCTTTTTTCAAAATTTTGTTCCAATTCAATTCTCATCTCATTAATTATTAGAAAGGCATGCAAATGACACATAATTATCATCCATACATAGTTATCACATCAAATGAACAAAATCATCAACTTTCAAAAGAATTTTTCATTGTGAAACTTAATAATAAAAGCAAATTTTTAAAGTGAGTGTACACCAACCTTTTAGGCAAGGTAACAAGCTCTTTCAAACCTTCAATTGAAGCCTACAACTTCTCTTTATTCTTCTCTTAGCTTCTTTTGATTAGATCTCCACCTAGGGTTTCAAAAGAATGCATTTATTGATATTAAAAGCAAATCAACTATCTTAAATGCACACATGGCTAGCTATTCATGCTTAGGACTACATCTACATGCTTACTAATCTCCTTCTAACTCTCAAACCAAAATCCCACATCACTTACCTAGAATTAGCACCTTACTAGAGAAGTTCACTTTGAATTTTGGATGGATTTTGATGGAAATAATGGCTTAGATTGGTAGAATATGGGAAGAATAAGGTTTAGGAGTGATTTGGTAGCTAAAAGTTGAAGAAAATTTGAGAGAATTGAGAGGCATAAGTGACGGCAAGAAGAAGAGGAAGATGGAAAATGATGTTCATGCTTAGGTTTCACTTTATATAATACCCCTTTTGCCTTTCAATTTTACTCCTATCAATCTTCATAATTACTTCTATATCCCTTGTCACACATGCTTGCATTTCATTGGTTATTCATGCCACTCATCTTTCCATTCATTCAATTCACCACACACTTGTCACATTTTAGCTAAATTACATTACTTTTTCACTTTAAATTTGGCAACTTCCCATTGGTCCGAAAACTAATTCCATGTAATGCTTTCTACTTACTTTCCTTCCTCATCCAATCATATGATTCCATTCTTCAACTTATCTCATTTAATTTCTAATTCAATTCTTTACTTGGGAAAATGTCTCCAAAAATATTAAATTCCTTAAATTAATTAATTAATATCACAGTAATTACATGAAATTCTAATTTAATCCAACTTATTACATTCAACTCTTTAATTAAAAAATACTAATCCTATGGAAATAAATTTTGGGGTGTTACAACTTTTTCCCTCTCAAGAAATTTCGTCCTCAAAATTTACCTCATTCGAATAACTATAGATACTGCTGTTACATTGTTTCTTCACTTTCCTAGGTAGCCTCTTTAACTTTATGATTCCTCCAGAGAACCTTGACTAATGGAATATTCTTTTTCCTTAGTTCTCTGATTTCTCGATCTAATATTCTTACAGATTCCTCCTCATATGACAAATCAATTTATACCTCAATAGATTCGGTTGATACAACATGAGAGGGGTCCGATCTGTATCTCCTTAGCATAGATTCATGAAATACATTATGTATCTTATCCAATTCCGATGGTAAAGCTAGTCAGTAGGCTACTGGTCCCACACACTCAATGATCTCATATGGACCAATAAACCTAGGACTTAACTTACCCTTTCTTCCGAATCTTAACACTTTCTTCCACGGAGATACCTTGAGGAAAACTTTATCTCCCACTTTATATTCTATGTCCTTCCTCTTCAAGTCCACATATGACTTCTGTTCATCGGATGCAGCTTTCAATCTTTCTTTGATAATCTTCACCTTTTCTTCGGTCCTTATTATCAAATCAGGTCCTACCAGCTTGTCTACACCTAGTTCCGTCCAACACAGGGGTGTCCTACACTTCCTTCCATACAGAACTTCATAGGGTGTCTATACTTGACTGATAGCTATTATTCTAAGTAAATTCTACCAAAGGGAGGTGCTTCACCCAACTCCCCTTAAAGTCAATAACACAGCTTCTAAGCATATCTTCCAGCACCGGAATTACCCTTTCGAATTGTCTATCAGTCTATGGATGGAAGGCTGTGCTGAAGCTCAATCGAGTATCCAAAGCTTTCTGTAACTTCTTCCAAAATCTTGATGTGAATCTTGAGTCTCTGTCTGATATTGTGGAAACAAGCACTTCATGCAATCGAACTATTTCCTTGATGTACTACTCTGCCAATCTGTCCAATGAGTAGTCCGTTCTGACTAGTAAGAAATGCACTGACTTAGTCAACTTGTCCACAATCACCCAAATTGCATCGTGCTTACTCTGAGTGAGAGGTAACCCTATGACAAAATCCATGGTTATGTGATCCCACTTCCATTCAAGTATGGGTATCGACTGCAATAAATCTGAAGAAACCTAGTGCTCAGCTGTAAACCTCTATGCTTGATTTTAACCTTCCTTGCGTGAGAAGTTAAGTTATCAAATGAAAAGATTAAATTTCGTTAATAGTGCCTTAGGAGTGACATTAACGTGTTAATAAATGTCGTGATAATAAGAAAAGTCAATAAAAAAGGTGAAATGGTCATTTAGTGAATAAAAATATAAGTGGATGACAAAGTTATAAAACTCTAATTAAGTGAATTTAATAATTTAATTAGAAATGAAATTGTGAAAAGATTTAAAAACCATTGATATTTATTAGTAAATAAAATAACTAAGGGCATTTTTATAAATCAAACAAGTTAAAAGCTTGTAAGTATGAGTGTTGGTGATAGTCACCAACACTTAACCGAGATTTGCAAGAAAAAATAAAGAGGACAGAGTAAGAGAGGGACAGCATAAGGAAGGAAGAAGAGAAAGTGAGTTGTTTTCATCCAAGTTCAAGCTCCTAATCAAAATTTCAAGTAGATACAAGCTAGATAACCAAACCTTAAGCCCAAGTAAGGTAAGATATCATCTTCTTGCTATTAAATTGATGTGAATGAATGGTTAAAATGTGTGGTGATTGGCATGAATTGTGTGTGATTGTGATGGAAGTTTTTGAGTTTAAAGTAGGTGTAGAACACTAAATATGAGCAAAGGAAGTTTAGATTTGTAAGTAGTAATGCAAAAGTGATATATTAGGGTTTATGGGATAAATCCTAACTTGTGATTTAAGCTAGTAAAGAGTTAAATAAATTGCATGTAAGTTGTTTGATGAATTGTTTGAATGAGATTAACATGTAAAATTGAAAACGTGATATGTGATGTGTGAGTAGGGTGAGTTCGGTTACTAAGAGGGGATGTGTAATCCTTTGAACTTTGATGTAAATGAGCATATATAAATGCATATTAGAGCCTAGTAAAACATGTAGAAGTGATAGAATTTTCAAAAGAGAAGCATAGAACTAAGTTGAGAATCCCGAGCTTGATGAAGGGGCTATAGTCACCTGCACCCTTCGAGCTTACTTGGGGTTGTTCTAGACCTCAAACATGCCTTGGAGACATAGCAAATCATAGGAATTGGAAGGGAACGATTCCTATAAAAATTGAGGAAATTATGGCTAAAATAGTGCAAGTATGAAGTCGTAATGTGAAATATGAATGTAAATGCATTCTTTAATGCATGAAATGAATGTATTTGATCATAATTAAGTAAAATAACCTTAGATACGAAAGAAATGAAGTCGTTGCATGTTGGATGCCATAAATGTGCATCAAAAAGTGTTGAAAAATAGGTGTTTTTCATAAGTTTCGACTTTCGATACTTAAAATTTTTCAAAACCATTTTACGGATGACTTAAGTGCGAGTTAGGGAGATGATTTGAGTGAAAACAGAGTGAAGAAAATCGCTCGGAAGGGCCTAAATTAGTCTTGGTTTTAGAAATAGCAATTTTACGTTCCGGGCTTCTGGTGACTATTTTAAGCATTTCAGAGAGTCCTTAGGTGATAATAAATAAGGCTCGTACAAAGAAATCAGAATTAGATAGTCTTTGTTGAGTTAAAATCGAGTCAGGAAGATTATAGTGTAAAGGGTTTTCAATATATTAATTTATATTGGAAACTCTATTATTAAGTTTTAAGTTATGTATTTAAGCAAAGTATAACAAGAAATTGATATGTAGGTGACGAGCGGGCGAGTGAGGCATGAGAGGCTCATTGAGATGCTTGACTAGAGCTTACGCGGATTGAGGTAAGTGTACTTTGCTTACGTTATTAAAAGTTGAATTTAATTTGTAACTTGTTATTGTTCAATAAACTCATAAAATGATTTTCCAAACATAAGTTAGATTTCGAGTAAAAATCTTTATCTCGGAATCGAGAAATGAGATTTGAAAACTAAAGTTGTTTTTAGAAAATTTGATGTAAAAGTTGAGTTGAAAGTGTTTCAAGATAAGTGATTTGTGCTTATTGTACTTGGAAAGCAAAAGAGTTTAAAAAGCCATGTGTAATCCCTCAGTGTTCAAAATATTTAGTACTACGTTGCGATGTAGAAGATTCTGCACGTAGTTATCTAACTTTAGAGTTATTTGCACTACATTGTAACGTAGAAAATTCTGCTCGTAGTCACCCAGATTTATAGCTACTTACACAATATGCTGCAATGTAGAAAATTTTGCACATAATTGTAAGGGCTATCAAGTAGTTAGCACTACAATTGCGATGCAAAAATTCCGCGTTGTAATTGCTCAGAGTTGAGATCGTTTCATGCTATGATGCGATATAGCAAATTCTGCACGTAGTGATCGAGATATCTCCATAGTGTCACAACTGGTGTTAGTTGAAGACCGCCACATGACATAGAGCAATGGACCACACATGGTATTTCTAGTAATGCAAAACTCATTTTGAAACCAAGCTTTCAATTGGTTAACTACGTAATTATATTTACATTGCCTTTATATGTTAAACTACGAGTTTGTTTTCTTGTGTAGCGTGTACATTCTATTAGGTGATTTTGGCAAGTGACTGTGTGGCATAAAGATCGTCATTTCACTTTTAGGTGGGCGTCAAGTTGATGAATTACACGAACATTGAATACAATTTGGCGTATTTCTAGTAATGCAAAACTCATTTTGAAACCAAGCTTTCAATTGGTTAACTACGTAATTATATTTACATTGCCTTTATATGTTAAACTAACGAGTTTGTTTTCTTGTGTAGCGTGTACATTCTATTAGGTGATTTTGGCAAGTGACTGTGTGGCATAAAGATCGTCATTTCACTTTTAGGTGGCGTCAAGTTGATGAATTACACGAACATTGAATACAATTTGGCGTTGTAAATACTATGATGAAAGGATTGCAAGATTTTGAAATTGTAGTATATATTTTGATATGTATATATATATAATTGAACACTTGCACATGATGCACAATATTCACTTGATATATCTATGCATATATATATATATTAAGTTTTCATGACATTAAATGAAATGTCTACATCATTAGTTTAGATAGTATTGATTTAGATGTGAATGATGATTGAATTGCATGTTTATGGAATAAAAGAAGTTAGGTGGTGATCAAAAATAATTCGAAGTGTGTTTCCTATGCAAGTAAATTTTTGGGAATGTTAAAAATACAGCCATTATGCTGTCAAAATTTTTATTAAAACTGTTTTCAAAGAAATGCGAAAAATTTACACCAACCCAACTATTTCAAAAGAAAATAAAAAGTTAAAGTTAAAGCTGGTAAACGGGCTAAGAGAGTTAAGGGTTCGTTTATCAGATTTCTCCAATCCGACGAGTTGGGTTCAGGAAGTCCGTTGAGTGCCCGACATGACCCTCCCGATAAGAGCCTAGAGAAGGTCTAGTTCGGATCCAATCATCGGCTTTCACCTACTAGCATGTTATGCACTTGCTCCCAAAATCTATCACCTCTTTCTTCACACCGGACCACCAATACTCGGCTTTCAAATCTTTATACATTTTCATGCTACTTGGGTGCATCACATATGGACTGCTGTGAGTTTCTGTCAGAATTGCCTTTTTCAACTCCTCATCATCTGGGACACAAATCCTTTCCTTGAAGTACAAGTAGTCCTCTCTGATTAGAAGCTCGGTCTCCTTCCCTTCTTGGACTTGTCTAATAATCACCAAAAGCTTTTCATCTTGTTTATGCTTTTCTTGAATTTGTTGAAGGAAACTGGGCCACACTTGCAATTCTGCCATCATTGCCTTATCTTCTCTCATATTTAACTAGGCATTCATTACTCTTAAGGTAACCAAGGATTTTTTGCTCGATGCATCAGCTACCACACTTACTTTCCTAGGATGGTAGTCGATAATGCAATCATAATCTTTTAGTAACTTCATCCATCTCCTCTGTCTCAAGTTTAGCTCCTTTTGAGTGGGCAAATACTTGAGGCTCTTATGATTTGTATATATGTAGCATCTCTCTCTATACAAGTACTACCTCTATATTTTCAAAGCAAAGACTATGATTGCTAGCTCCAGATCATGCGTCAGATAGTTCTTCTCATGATTCTTTAATTGTCTAGAAGCATAGGCAATCACTTTTCCTTTCGGCATCCATATACACCCAAGTCCATTATGTAAGGCATCACTATAGATCACAAAATCCTTACTGGATACAGGTTGGGTAAGGATTGGAGCCTCGACCAACATCGCCTTCAGCTTTGCAAAACTCTCTAGCATCTTCCCATCCACTCAAATATAATATTCTTGTGGAGCAATTTGGTCAACGGAGTTGCTATGGAAGAAAACCCTTCACAAATCATCTATAGTAGCCGGCCAAGCCCAGAAAACTTCTTACTTTAGTGACATTCTTAAGAGGCTTTTATTCCAAAATAGCTTCAATTTTCTTCGGATCGGTCTTTATACTTTGAGCTGATACAATATGACCCAAAAAAGCAATCCCATTTAGCCAGAATTCACATTTGCTCAACTTGGCATACAATTGTTTTTCCCTCAAAGTTAGTAACACTATGCAGATAGGTCTGTCATGTTCTTCTGGCATCCTTGAATACACCAGGATATCATCGATGAATACCACCACAAACTGATCTAGATACAGACAGAAAATATGGTTCATCAAATCCATGAAAGCTGCGGGTGCATTGGTCAACCCAAATGGCATCACCACAAACTCATAATGTCTGTATCGAGTCCGAAAAGCTATCTTTTGAATATTTGATTCCTTTACCCTCAATTGATGGTACCTTAATCGAAGATTTATCTTAGAGAAAACAATGGCTTTTCTAAATTGATCAAATAGATCGTCAATCCTAGGCAAGGGATCTTATTTTTTATTGTGACTTTATTCAATTGCCTGTGATACACACAATCTAAACAACCCATCATTTTTCTTCACAAATAAAATTGGAGCTCCACACGGTAATACACTGGGCCTTATAAATCCCTTATCTAATAATTCCTGCAACTAAATCTTCAACTCTTTTAGTTCAACAGGTGCCGTCTTGTAAGGGGTAACAGTAACTGGAGTAGTTCCTGACATTACATCAATCACGAACTCTACCTCTCGTTCCGGCGGTAACTCTGGTAACTTTTTCAGAAATAGTCCAAAAAATCACATATAGTGGGTATGTCTTGAAGGCTAGATCCGAGCATCTGAGAATCAACCACATGCGCTAAATACACTTCACATCCTTTTCTTATCAACCTCCTAACGGTAGTGGCTGAAATGACATTAGAGAGATAATCCGATCTCTCTCCCACCATAGCAATCTCCTTTCCACCTGCTATCTTCAATGTAATTCTTTTCAGAGCACAATCTACCACAACTTTATGTCTAGAAAGCCATTCCATACCCAATATCACATCAAACTCCCGAAATGGCAGCTCCATCAAATCACTTGGGAAATCATACCCCTGAATCCTGATAGGACACTCTCCGAACACTCTATTCGTAATCACACTATGACCCAAGAGAATACTGAGTAATATCTCATGATCTGTAATGTCTGTCTCATAATTGCTTACGCTAGGAATCACAGTGCATATGTAGGAATGAGTGATCCTGGATCTATCAATGCATGAACAGAGATATCAAAGATAGAGACTATACTAACTATCACATCCAGTGCATCCTGTTTCTCCTGGGCCTTGATAGCATGGGCCCATGCTAGAGTATGGGTATCCTATATGGCCACAGACTTCGGTGCCTCTTTTTGAGTACTCCCCTCAGCCACTGTCTGATTGGGTCTCCTACCTCTCGGAGCTACGGGGGCTGATCTCTCCGTTTGTGGAGCAGATGTCACTTTGTTCTTCGGTAATCTCTTTGGAAATGATCATGTGAACTATATCTATAACACATTCCTGTCACTTTCTAACATTCACCCTGATGTCTCTTTTCGCAATACTCACATGGCTGTGGGGCTGGTCCCCTAGCTGTGCTCATAGGGGTACTAGCTACTGAGGTTGTAGACTGTGCTGATCTACCTGAAGTACCTTGTCTCTGCCTCTGAGGGTGTGACTGGCCACTCGCCTAGGGTCCCTTGAATCTTTTTACAGGCTGGGAGGAGCTGGATTGTTCTGAACCCTCTTTTGTTGGCTTCGATCTTTCTTGGCCTGTTCTTCTTTCTTTACTCTTTCTACGTTCAAGGCCGTAGAAACCAATATAGGGAAGTCCTCTAACTCCAAGGCTATAATCTGGAGGCTTATATAATCATTCAGGCCATCCTCAAACCTCCTGCATCTATTTGCCTCCGTCGCTATAATCTCCCGGGCATACTTGCTGAACTGGATGAATTCCCGCTCATACTCATTTACTATCATTTATCTCTGCTTCAGGTTTATGAATTATCTCTTCATGGCATCAATATGAATACGACCGATGTATTTCCTTTGGAATTCTAGCTAGAAAAACTCCCAAGTCCTCTCCTCAAGCCGTACTGAAAGAGATATGGACATCCACCACTGATAAGCATCTTCTTGCAATAGAGAAACTGCGCACCCTAGGCGATTCTTTAAAGTGCAATGCAGCTGTTGGAGGATCCTCTCTATCCGCTCCAACCAATACTTAGCCGCGAATGTATCTTCATCTTTCCTACTATGGAAGTCTATGTGCTTATATTTAGCGGGCCTCTCTATCACAAAACTTCGCGGTGTAGCTCGGGCCATGTTTTGCAAAAATTATGCCATCTGTAGCATAAAGGTTGGCTGACCCTGACCCTCGGGTCTGCCATCCTTTGGCTCGAAGACCCACCGGAGGCTCCTCTTACGACACTGGCGGGACTGCCTTGCCTACTCTCATCGCTGCCCTTAACTATTTGAGCATTTAAGGGATCCATTATTTACCCTATTCAAGACAGAAGAGAAATCTGCAGGTCAGAATCACATCCCCCTATTTTATTTCTATATGCAATGCAATGCATGTTCACACAATTGTAACAATTCTTTTTTAAAAACTGCTAGGTCTAGGAATGCCTAAACCATAGCTCTGATACCATTAAAACTGTAACATCCTCCCCACGACTACCAATGGGATGAGAATCGAGACGAAAGATGTTATGTTACTTACTAAAATTCATTTATTTGTTTATTTTATTTTAGCGAATATTCGGTAGAGTTTTGTCTGTTTTTCTAAAAACTTAAAATTTAAAACTTGCAAAGAAAAACAACACTTCTAAAATAATTTCATTCTCAACTTCTTTTTGGACCTCCCATCTGTTCCTATTTCACTTCACCACACAAACATTTATAATAATCATTTCTTTACAAAATTCAAATTTCATGAAAACTAACACAACTTGAATCAGAATTGCCACTCAGTTTACATAATTTATAAAACATTACAACTTTATACAATTTATTCTTTACAAATGTTACATTTTAGTGAAGTACACATTTGCATGAATATGCACATGGTGATATACATAAGTGGTGCCAAATGATCATTATCCAAAACTGTGGATGGATGTGACTTATGAGGAAAGCGGCAGATATGTCGTCTTCTGTCTTTGTCTATAAAGCCCAACTCAACTACCTACACGTGATAAATCCAACGCGCTAAGTATTTCTACTTAGTGGTGTGCACATATAATATTGAAATATTGAAATTATAATTATTTTCCAAAAATACAACACTAAAATCAAATGAAGTTCACAAGTGTTGATGTCTAGATTTGGCTCCCTAGTCAACGAAGTTCATTTTGGGCCTAAGCTGCAGTTTTGGGTAGTTGATGTAGATTGTGCAAAGTAAAAGTGAAACAATGAGAGGAGATCAGAGGCGAGGAACAAGAAACACAAGAAGATTTTAGAGTAGTTCGGCCCAAAAAGATGCCTACATCCATTGTTCACTCTCTCACTATTTTGGCAAAGTATCGACACTTAAAAAGATTGTTACTGTCTTTACAATGAAAATCCTCCCCTATTTATAGAGAAAGGGGAGGAGCTACAGTAAAATGGAATAAAACAAAAATATACAATAAACTAAAAACACAATGATAGGTCGTATTTAATGCGTCGGGACTTCATTTAATGGGGCTGACAGTGCATTAAATGCGGTCGAAATTACAATTTATGCGGCCGAATCCGTCACTTCTAAGCTCTTCCCAAGCGGGATCTCAGGCGGCTGATCTGTATGGGTTATGAGAGGCTACCGAAATCTTGGCTGTAGCTTCTGGTGAATATGGCGTGCATGGTACGCTTGGAGTGGTATCTTGCATGGCACCTTTGACTTATGTTGACTCGTGATTCTGGGGGGCATGGTTGAGATGGAATTTCCTGCAGATAGAATATTCAGTCCAACTGGCGAACAGACGAGCTTCTGATGAACCAAACATTTTGAGAGTAAGGAAGACATATTATGAATTAATACATCCACGACTGATCATAATAATAGGCGAGCAATCTCATAAATGAGCAGGTACATGAGCATGCCCAGAAATCATCGAACAATCCAAACGGACAATTCTGAACGCAGAAGTCCGGACGAAACAGATCTGATGATCACCCTTTGGCGAATAGCATAAATGAACAGATATGGCGGACAGGCTAGGCGAACAGCTTAGCCGATCAGATTCAGCGGACATCCTTGGCGATCATCCTGGACGAATAGAATTAATTATCAGCCTAAGCGAACAGAACGGGTGATCAGACTAGGCGAATAGAATGGGTGATCAGATTCAGCGGACAACCTTGGCGATCATCCTGGACAAACAGAATTAGCGATCGGCCTGAGCAAACAGATATCAATACTTATTCACGAACAGACTAACGATTATAAAGGGGACTTGGGACATGTTGAAAAAATAGAGAGTAGGTCTGACGAACGGGTCCCTTGTCGAGAAGGCGAACTGGAAGAATAACAGATTGCTGAGCCTTTGGGCCATTGGGCCTACACTATAGAGTCTTCCTAGGTCTGAATAATCTGATCGCTAAATTACCCATAACAACAAGTATAAACTTTTCATAATATATACACCATAAATGGAACAAGTTAAAAACTTTACAATTTCACTTTCCAAATCTAATTGTCTAACACCTTTACGATATTACCCCTAATACATTTTCAAAGCTCTTTGTAAATCCTGACACGATACCTTGGATAGAAAACGAGTTTTGTAACGCCCCGAATTTTCTTCATTTAAGAAAAAGACGAAAATATATCAGGATGAATAGTGATTTTGGGATGAATAATGATGAGTCAATAGTGATGAGTGAATAGTGAGTTTTGAGAAGTAGATCCGAAAATCATCGAAAGTGAAATTTTTGATGAATAGTATTTTCGGACAAGAACTGTCCGTGTGAATAGTAATTTTTGAAAGATGGATCTCACATATTAGAAGCTCTGAAAATTTTATTAGAATTTATGGAAGTTGAAATGGATAAAAATAAGTCAATTTGAGGCAAAACGGAGCAGTTTCTGGATCTGATCGAAAATTCGGAAGGATTTTTGAAAAATTTTAAAAATCTCGAAAAATGTCAAATGGGTATTAAAATACTCAAGAAGTATTTTAGAAACTCAAACGACATTTTCGAAGGAGATTTGGATCGAATTGGAGTCAATTCGAAAATCGTCAAGGGTGATTTAACGAAAAGCGGAGAGTCGAAAAGGGGCATAAAAATGACTTTTAAGGGTGATCGTGTTAGTGATGTGCCCTAGAACCAATCGACCTTAGATTGTATTTATGCATATTTCATTTTAATAAAATAGGCAATATTATTATTCAGTATATATTCTTATATTCAATTACGTAATAAAGTCCCTAGTACATATAACACAGTGTAAAGGAAATCATGAAAGAGTTCATGATATGAGATTCCTATTACATGCAAATGTGTTAATACTTAAATATCCCTAGTCATAGTATTAATGAGACGGGACATCATTAGTACAGATAGACTAGCACGTGTTATACTCCTCGATTGGATCGAGCAGTAGTTCTCATAAACTGATGGCATATGAGATGCCTATAGTAAACATGTGGACGCTTGTTAAGAATGATAACATTGGATGACCACGATATGGTAGCAATTCGGGTTCTATATCCACGTGGAAATCGAAATGGGGTAAAAACGATGAAAAGATACATTTCAAGCCTAAGACCGAGGGTACTAAGCCTAAGAAGGGTGGTAGTAGTCACGATAAAGGCAAGATAGAGGAAACTCAATAGAGAAATAGTGACAGTAAATGCTTTAAATGCTTAGGTAGAGGTCGTATCTCTTCTCAATCTCCTAATAAGTGAGTTATGATATTGAGGGAGGATGGAGATATAGAAACCGATGGTGAGAGTGAAGATGATGAAATGCCACTATTGGAAGAAGCTAATGATGTCGAGGTTGCGTATCCTATAGATAGGAGATTGTTAATGGCTAGGTGTGCTTTAAGTGTACAGGTGAAGGAAGGTGATGAGATGCAATGTGAGAATATTTTACATACTATATGCCATATCAAGGATAGGGTTTGCAGTATGATCATTGTTGGGGGTAGTTGCACAAATGTTGCTAGCACTGAATTAGTAGAGAAACTAAGCTTACTTACTTCTAAACATCATAAACCATACAAATTACAATGGATAAATGATTATAGGGAAGTTAAGGTGACAAAATAGGTGCTAGTATCCTTTGCTATTGGTAGGTACAAGGATGAGGTGTTATGTGATGTTGTACCTATGCACACGAGTCACTTGCTTTTGGGATGTCCATGACAATACGATAGAAAGGAAACTCATAACGGGTTTAAGAATAGATATTCTTTTACCATGGATGGGCGAACAATCACTCTTGTGCCTTTAACACCTTAACAGGTGTATGAAGATCAAGTGAGGATAAGAGCGAGTGAGCAAAAGAAAGAAAGTGAGAGAAAATGAGAGATCAAGAGTTCAAACACTAGTGAGGTTAAGAGAAAAAGTGACCAAACACTTGAGTGTGAGCAAAAGAAAAGTGAGATGATTGAGTGCAAAGAGAATGAGAGAAAACAAAGTGAGAAAAAGAAAACGAGTGTTTATGCAAAAGGGAGCGATGTGAGGACTTCTTTTTTAGCCAAGCAACAAATGTTTATACTTTTGTACAAAGACACTTATTTTTCTAACACTGACCTTGGTGTTTCTCTGCCTAGTTTTGTTTCAACTCTTTTGCATGAATTCAAAGATGTAATCCCTAAAGAGATTCTAGATGGATTGCCACCGAAGAGAGGAATAGAGCATCAAATTGACTTCATACGTTGGGCTTCAATTCCAAACCGTCCAACTTATAGAAGTAATCCTAAGGAGACAAAGGAACTTCAAAGGCAAGTTAAGGAGTTGTTGAAGAAAGGGTACGTGAAGGAGAGCATGAGTCCATGTGTCGTACCAGTATTACTTGTACCTAAGAAAGATGGGATTTGGTGTACACTAACTGTCAAAAAAATTACAGTTAAGTATCGACATCCCATACCTAGATTAGATGATATGTTGGATGAGTTGCATAGATCTTGTGTTTTTTCTAAGATTGATTTGAAAAGTGGATATCATCAAATTAGAATGAAAGAAGAAGATGAGCGGAAAACTGCCTTTAAAACTAAACATGGTTTATATGAGTGGTTAGTAATGCCTTTTGGATTAACTAATGCTCCTAGTACTTTTATGAGGCTAATGAATCGTTTTGCGCTCTTTCATTGGAAAATTTGTTGCGGTATACTTTGATGACATATTAGTGTACAGCAAGAGCATAGATGAACATGTTAGGCATTTGCATTGTGTGCTTGATGTGTTAAAGAAAGAAAAGTTGTATACTAATTTGAAAAAGTGTTCCTTTTACATTGAAACGATTGTATTTTTGAGTTATGTTGTTTCGTCAAAAATGATAGAAATAGATGAAGAAAAAGTTAAGGCTATTAGAGAGTGGCCTATACTTTGGAATGTTAGTGAGGTACATAGTTCTCATAGGTTAGCTAGTTTTAATAGAAGATTTGTTAAAAATTTTAGCACCATCGCTGCACCATTAACTGAGGCTGTGAAAAAGAGTGTGGATTTCAAATGGGGTAGTGAGCAACAACATGCATTTGATTTGATTAAGGATACATTGTGTTCTGCACAATTGCTTGCATTACCTAATTTCTCTAAGACATTTGAGATAAAGTGTGATGCATCGAGAATAGTTATAGGGGCTACTCTTTTGCAAGATAGATGTCCTATAACTTATTTTAGTGAAAAACTAAGTGGAGTATCATTGAATCATCCTACTTATGATAAGGAGTTGTATGCTTTAGTTAGGGCCTTAGAAACTTGGCAACATTATTTGTAACATGTTGTTTTGGTGTCCAAATAATTTATTAAATGTTGATTATATATTAAGGGATGATGTAATTAATTATCCGTCCAGATCCGGAGGAGTAATTGAATTTTTATAAAATTCTCCAGACGGGTCCAGGGATAATTATTTAATTCAATTTCATAAAATAAATTAGAGTGTCCGGATTCAAATAGTTATTCAGAGTCTAATGAAGTTTCTGTTTGTGAAATTGGATTTTAATAAAATTTTCAGGCGGATCTAAAGCGAATCCGAAGCGAAAAGCGAAAATCGTAAATCGTGAAATGAATGCATGAAAGAGGTTACATGGGAGACATGTGTCATGTGTCATTCATTCATGTACTCAAGTGACATGTGTCAAGAGATCATGAGCCATATATAAATTAAATTGAAAAAGTAAAAAAAGAAACAAGAAATAAAATTGAAGAAAGAGCATTGTATTCGGTTATCACTATCAAGCAAAAACCGAAACCCATTTTTGAGAGAGAGAAGTAAAGCTTTCAAGAGAGCATTCGGCCTCTCATTTGTCTTAAGACCGAGAGAGTGTTTTGAGAGAGAAAGGCAAGCTCGTGAGAGAGAGGTTGAGAGGAAGGAGATCCTCGATCAAGAAGCAAGCTGAATCTGTGCGTGCTACTCGTGGAAGAAGAGGGAACCGAGAGCACATCTAAAGCAAAGGAGGACATGCAAGGACAGGTCTGAGACCTCCAGCTCGTGCATGCAAGCTAGAAGAAGTGTTACCGTGATGAGCTGAGCTGCTGTCGCCGAGTCCTGTTACAGTGATCTGGTAGGTGTGCTGGGTGCAGCTCGTGGACACTAACCAGTTGCTGCTGTGCTGCTACTATCGTCGTGAACTTGCCGTCATGAACCAGTTGCTGTCACCGTTGCTGCCGATTGCTGTCATTGTGAACCAGTTGCTGCTGTTGTGTGAGCTGCTGTCTAGCTGAAAACAACATTCAGACCTGAAGGGAAGCAGACTTGAAGAGAGGACAGCTTGCTGGTGAAAGAAGAAGTTGCTGCCGAGAGCGAACGTGAGAGCGTCGTCGCCGTCGCAATTGCCTGAGAGCTGTTTCGAAACGAAAAACAGCTCAAGCGAAGGTAAGTTGCTGCCCCGTTGATATTGTTATCATGATTTGAGTGATGTTTAAATGTTAATGGTGTCCATTTGGGTTGAAGGAAGCTCGTGGATAAGGAAATTAATTTGGACAGCACTTCGTGCTAGTTTTTGAAGCTTTCGAAACGCTTATGGAGAGGTAAGTCTCAATTTATGGATTTCATTTGCAATGGAAATATCTATGATTTAGTTGTGGATTAAATTGATGATGACATGATTGGGATATAGGATTTAGAACCTCGTTAGTGCGGAGGTTCGTTTGATTAAGTTTTGACGTGTTTGCGATTGATTTTCGATGTTGAATTTACGTTGCGAAATCCGTACAGGGGCTGTTATGTTAGAAAAGC
Organism: Dimocarpus longan; assembly: GCA_022984855.1. Taxonomy (NCBI): domain Eukaryota; kingdom Viridiplantae; phylum Streptophyta; class Magnoliopsida; order Sapindales; family Sapindaceae; genus Dimocarpus; species Dimocarpus longan. The sequence goes on along the minus strand of CM041015.1, from coordinate 14,168,443 downwards.
ATGGGCTGTTACGTTTTGCCTTTCGTTTCGAATTTTGTCGGCATGAAAAATGATTTGCAACGATATGCTTTAGAGTATTGAAAAGTTATTTGAATATCGATAGATTGTTTTCAAGTGTTTCGATTGAGTTTTCCATGATTTCGAAAGGTGTTAGTTTGAGATTTAGTGTCGAATGAATTGTGATTAAAATGCCATGATGTTAAGCGATATTTGAATGTGAATCAAATGAATATCTATGACGAAGATGATTGAGAGATTTCATGATGGTTTGTTAGAGTAATTCGCGTAAATGAAAGACGATATGACTAAATTTATGGGCTGTTTTGGACATGCAGTTTTCATGGGAATTATGTGCAGTGTTTAGCATGTTTAAGGACTGTTCTTGAATTGTTTAAAGGCTGTTTTCATATTATACAAATGAGTTGTTAAGGTGTTATTATATGAGCTATAATTATGCTAGTTATGGGCTGTCAAAATGAAAAGTAGCAAGCTGTTTTTTTTTAAGGGGCTGTTACATGCTGTTTTTAGAAACATTATACATGCTGTTTTTGAGTTCATCAAATGCTGTTTTCGTAATGATTGTTGGGCTGTCATAAGCTATTTTAATGGGTTGTTTTGAGATTATTTTCAATATGGTAAAGACAGTCATAAAAAGGATATTATGAGCTGTTTCGAACTGATATCCATTGGAAGTATTTAGGATGCATTATAGGAGAACATATAGTTATAGTGCAGTAAGTAACGCTAGAAATATATTAAATAAACTTTCGTTACGTTTGTTTTTATTGAAAAATCAAGGAGAACTCGGCGAACCGGATTCTCAACCAAAGAATAAGGGTAAAGCGTAAGGGAGTATTCATTTCAAAGATCAAATCCGTTTGAGGTCGGTATACACATTATCGTTAATTTTATTTGAAAGTGTTTTCATTGTGTAATGAATTTCTTACATGAGATTGTTATATCGTTTTAATATAATGCATTTACAAATGTATTTGACTATACTTGAAATGAAATGCGAAATTGATTTGTTATGAGAAACTTGGTACAAAAACCAAAGTTGTAAATGTGAATTAAACATTATGTTGTAAATAGCCCTTGTAAACTTAGATATCAATAAATGGGAATTGGTAATTGACATGTCAATAGGGAAATCAGCAGCTGCACCGTTTATTTGCATACACTAAATTGATTCATTATGGACTATGAGAGGCACCTCGTGTCCGGTCCTAAATGATTATGTGATATGATATGCGACCCGATGGATAATCACCGAACGGCCGATACCGGGGTCGATCGTTATTCTGGCAGGTGATCACCGCGTGTCCGATGCCGGAAACCCATATACCAATACATGAGTATCGAATATATGTTTACTAAGGGCACTGAAAAATGTTATAAGCAATGAAATGAAAATGTTATGTGAAGTGAAATGTTCAATGCTTTGAAAAATGTTGAACTCGAAAAATTGTGAACTATATGTTTAAGCATTTTTATGCAACGTATATATATATATTTATGATTGTTAAAGTTAGAATGTTTTTAGTTACGAATGAAATTACATTTGAAATTGAGAAATTAGATTATGTGTATACCTATTAAGCAATTATGCTTAGCGCGTTGATTTTCCGCGCGTAGGTTGAATCTTTTGACTCCATCTACAAACAGAGGAAATAGCTTGTACGCGAAGGCTCAGATAGTCACCATCTCCTCTACCCTTTTGGTAGATATATAGATATATTGCATATGAGCATGCATTTTGGGATACATGTATATTTGTGTAAATTATTGTATTCCACTTAATTATAACAAAGTTCTGTATAAAAGCTTATGTATATTTCTTAAAAGCTTACTTTTGGTTATGTATGCATATAAATGTTTATGATGTATTTGAGTAATGAAATATTTTGGAAACGGATGGGAGGTTCGAATGGGAGTTTAGAAATTGCTGTTTTAGAAATGTTAGCGTTTCAATTACAGGAAACAGATTTTGGGATTTCAGAAAAACAGAGGAAACTTTGCCGGATTTATGTTTTTTTTTTTAAAAAAAAAATTCCTCTATTGGTGAAGAGCTTTAGAATGATAATAGTTTTTCAAAAGTAACAGAAACGGATTTATTAGGAAAGTAACATTCTCCGTTCCGGATTTCCAACCGTAACGGAAGTCGGGCGAAGGGCGTAACATTATTTGTGGCCTAAGGAATTTGTAATTCATATTGATCATGAGTACTTGAAGTTCTTGAAAGGACAAAGTAAATTGAGTAGGAGGCATGCTAAATGGGTAAAGTTCACAGAAACGTTTTCTTATGTGATTAAGTACAAACAAGGAAAGGAAAACGTTGTAGCTGATTCTTTATCTCGTAGGTATACATTAATTTCTATTTTGAAGGCAAGATTATTGGGTTTTGAGCATATCAAGGACTTGTATGTGAATGATCCTAATTTTTCTTTTGTGTATGTTGCTTGTGAGAACACTACTTTTGGTAAATTCTATAAGCATGACGGATTTTGGTTTAGGGAGAATAGGCTATGTATTCCTTAAGGGTCTATGAGAAAGTTGTTAGTTAGAGAAGCACATGGGGGAGGACTAATGAGACATTTTGGTGTTAAGAAAACTTTAGATGTGTTAAACGAGCATTTCTTTTGGTCGCACATAAAGAGAGATGTTGAGAGAGTTTGTGATAAGTGCATAACATATCGATGGTCGAAGTCTAAGGCTTTACCGCATGGTTTGTGTAACCTTTGCCCATACATAGTGAACCTTGGATTGATATTTCTATGGATTTTATATTGGGTTTACCTAGGTTCAAAAAGGGTCGAGATTCGATATTTGTTGTGGTTGACAGGTTTTCGAAGATGTGTCATTTGATACCATGTCACAAAATCGACGATGCTACACACGTTGTTGATTTATTCTTTAAGGAGATTGTTCAACTTCATGAAGTGCCAACGAGTATTGTTTCGAACCGAGATGCAAAGTTCTTAATCCATTTTTGGAGGACTTTGTGGGAAAAATTAGGAACAAAGCTGTTATTTTCTACTACTTGTCATCCATAAACTAATGGACAAACGGAGGTGGTTAACAAGACTCTGGGTGTTTCATCATCCAAAAGAACTTGAAGAATTGGGATGATTGCTTACCACATGTAGAGTTTGCTTACAATAGGAGCATGCATTCGAATACTGATTGTTTGCCATTTGAAGTGGTATATGGATTCAATCCACTTACTCCATTGAATTTGATACTCTTGCTTATGGAGCAAAGAGCGAACTTGGATGGAAAGAAGAAAGCTGACTTTATTAGGTAACTACATGAAAATGTCAAGCAACATATTGATAGGAAAACTGAGCAATGTGCTACTCAAGCTAATAAAGGGTGAAAGAAAGTTGTGTTTGAACCAAGAGATTAGGTTTGTGTGCATATGCGCAAGGAGAGGTTTCCTGAGCAACGAAAATCTAAGTTGCAGCTGCGTGGAGATGGTCTATTTCAAGTGCTTGATCGTATCAATGATAATGCATATAAGACAGACTTGTCAGGTGAGTATAATGTTAGTGATACCTTTAATGTTTCTGATCTTTCTCCTTTTGATTTCGATGCAGGTGTAGATTTGCGAACAAATCCTTTTGAGGAGAGGAGGAATGATGGCAACCAAAGAAGCAAACCTAATGATCATTTGAGCATCAATGGAGGGCCTATTACAAGAGCTAGAGCTAAAAAGATGAAGTAGACTTTAAATGGGATGATTCAAGAGATTTAGGCCAAGAGTCTTGTGCAACAAGGATTAAACGACATGGAAAGGATGCCAAGGTTTCAAAACATGATCCAAGCTCAAGATCAAGTCCAATATCATATATTTTGAAGGCTTGGATGGCTATTTGAAGACATATTGGGCTAGTTTCATTTGTTTGTATTAATTTGGATATAATTTGTGTTTGGGTTGGTTTAATTAAATTAGTTTATTTAATTAGTTAGTTAAGTATCAAACTTTGATATCATTGGCTTTAATGTGATGTTCCTCATTTGAATTCTTTATTATAGAAAAGAACATGTATAAACAATGTAAATGGACTGTATAAAACGAATTCGTTAAAAATTTATAAAGTTATTAGATTTTTCAAAATTGCGTAACTCGATTTTTTAGAATTTTCAAACGGAACGGAAATGGATTCGAACCCAATCAAAGACATGATAATTTATCAACGACATGAGATGAAATTTATGAACAAAGGACATCCAAAATGGGTTAGAAGTGGTTAGAATAATTTAATTGCATGAGTTGTGAAATTTTATAAAAATTAGTAAGGATGCTATGAAATTTATGCAAAAATTTGGAGGGCATTTTGGTCCAATAAAATGATGGCATGTCATGTAAATAAGTAACAAACATTGAGGGCAATTAATAAGAGTAAATTAAAGTTATAAAAGTGAAGAAGAAGTATGTAATACGGTAGAGCAGAAACAAGAAAAGGATGACAGCAAAAAGGTGTGAAAAGTGAGAGCAAAATAGACATGTAAATAAATGGCATGCAATGTAATTAAATGACCAAATTGAGGGACAATTATTCAAGTCTTTGGCAGCTATAAAAGGGTGAAGAAGCTGCTGGAAGACGTGAGATGAGGCAGAAACCAAACACAGCAAAACAAGAGCAGCTCACGGCCAAAAACAGAACACCAAAAACAGACCTGGTGCAGCAGCTCATTTCACCCCAATTTCAAGTGATTTCAAGCCCCCAAGAGGTTATAAACAAGCCTAGGAGTATTATCCAACAAAGGTAAGTGGTTTTCAAGTGAAAAACTTGAGTTTCCATGGTGATATTGTGTGAAAAACGTGGTTCAAAGCTGTCCACTTACAGCTTGTGTTTCTAATAACATTTTCATGCATGGATTTAAGGTTTTGAAGTATAAATCAAGTGGGAAAGCATGGCACAAGATCAAGGAACAATTGGTAAGTGATTTAGTTAAGAAATATTGTGATTTGAAATGGTTTGATGGATGTTTATGTGTGAAAAATTCTGTTAAGTGTAGAAGTGTGATTATGGATAGAATTTGTGTGAAGAAAGTTGATGGAATGTTGGTCTATATTTGATTGTGCATATTGGTTATGATAAGGTAGAATAATTAAAGTGAAATATGACTTGAGATAGGGGCTATTTTGGATGTGTAAGAGCATGAAAATTTAATGAAGTTATGATGTTTGAAGAAATGCACAGGCTGTTCAACTAAGATAAAGTTTTATGTTCTACCTTGAATTGATTCAATTTGGTAATGTTAGATACTTGAATTTGTGTTAGATTGATAGTTTGTGGTGTTGAAATGCAAAACAAAATCATGGTGTAATGTATAGATAAAATTCGCTCAACATGGGTTTGAAAAGGTGCAAGCTGTCCATGATTTCTGCAACAACTTTTGAGGGCTGTTAGGGGCTGTTATGATATTGAAATTTATGTTGAAATGAAATGACAGGTATTGAAATTTATGTTGAAATGAAATGACAGGTGTTAGTGTTTCAGTCAGCCTTGTGTGTGTGTGAAAAAGGGTGTTTTCCTTTAAATGATATGAGTTTTGAGAAGTAACTATGCCTTAGTACAACTAGAATGGATGTGGAAATATTTAATGAAGAGTAGTTGTTTGATGAAAAAGCTTGTGAGAGATAGTTTTGTAAAAACTTGAAAGTTCTACTCTAGAATGAGTGTATGGATATGTTATGGACATGAAGAACAGTGAAAAACCTCTGAAATTAGATGGTTTTGAACCCAAATGTTAGCATAAATAAGGTTGGCACGATAAGTATAAGGGATAGAAGCTCAATGGTAGTAGTTTTGAACAAATTGGGAATCTCGAGCTCAAACCATGGGATAGAGATAACCTGTGCAAGTTTGACATATATGGGGTTGTTCTGTGTCTCAAATAATGCCTAGGAGTCATAAAAAACCATAGGTTTTGGAACGGATCAATTCCGATAAAAATTGCGCAAGTTATGGCCAAAATAGTGCCGTTAGAGAGTCGATAAGTGAAATAACTATGTAAATACAATTTTTATTGCATGGAATGAATTTAGTTGATCTTAATTAGGTAAAAGAAGCTTAGATGCAAAAGAAAAACCATCGTCGCTCGTTCGATGCGAAAAGTGCCCAAAACAAGGCGTTTTTCCTAGATTTGACATAGCAAACGATATAATTTTTTGACGAAACTTTACGGGTGACTTAGTTATGCGATAAGAAGATGCTAGAAAAAGAAACAGATGTGAAACAACAGCTGGTTTTAACACTGTTTTTTTGGGTCAAACGGGTTATTAAAAAGTTGACTTTTTGTTTTAAGCCTCCTGAGACCAAACAAACCATATGAGGATGATCCTAGGGGTCTAAAAGTAAGACTTTTACAAAAAAATCAGAATTAGAGAGTCTTGATTGAGTTAAAATCGAGTTAGAAAAGTTATAGTGTAAAGAGTTATTAATAGAGAAAAGTATATTGGAAATGTTATTTTAAGTTTTGAGCTATGTGATTAAGCAAGTAATGATAAGAAATCGATATGTACGTGAAGGGCAAGCAAGCGAGGCAGGAGAAGCTCGTTGAGACAGTTGAGCTTGCGCGAAGTGAGGTAATTATTCTACCACTTACGCTATTTCCATTTTTTTCTTTAAACGTAATTGTATAATTATAGTTAAATAAGTTCAAAAATGATTTTCAACATGATGAGTTAAAGCTTTGTAAAATGACTTTTACGTTGGATCTAGAAAAGAGAATTTAAAAGTGAAAAGTTTTCGAAAAGAAAGGAGTGATGAGTTTTGTAACCATGTGTATACCTTTAGTTTACATAAGATTTAGCGCTACGTGACGAGATAGAAATTCCGCACGTAGTCGGTTAGATTTATAATTTTGAGCAATATGGGGCGATAAAGAAATTCCGCACGTAGTCGTCAAGGTTTGATTTATGGGCACTATGGTTGCGATGAAGAAATTCCGCACGTAGTTGCCAGAATTATAGAATTGAGTAATACAATTGTGATGAAGAAATTCCGCATTATAGTTATTTAAAACTGAGATGATTTCACACTACTCGAGCGACGAAGTAAATTCCACATGTAGTGGTTGAGATACTATAGTAGCTTCACATCAACGTCAGTCGAAAAAACGTCACGTGATGGTTTGAGTGCGTTAGGCATACACATGGTCTTTTTATAAGAAAGGGTTTTGAAAACTGAAAATTTAGTATATCTATATAATTAAAGCATTTTGTGGACCATTTGTTTGTATTATAAATATGTGATGATCTAACCTTTAATTTTGTTGTGTAGCTTCCTCATTTCATCAAGTGTTGTTTAAGTGATTTGTGGCGGAAAGGTCAACGTCTTATTTATAGGTGGGGCACGAATAGACGAACCATAAGGATGCTCAATAATTTTAATACTATCGCATATATTTTAACAAGATAATCGTGTGTTGATATATGAACATTTAACGGATTGTAAATTCATATTTTGGTATGTATATTTAGTTGTACATTCACACTTGAGACACACTTATTACATGATGCACATGATATATAGATGTTGTATATAAAGTATGCATATGGGATTGTATTGTATGATGACTATGACATTTCACATTTTGGGATTGTATAGAGGTAATTATGTTTGTAAATTGTCATGAATTCTCATGCATGATGTATATATTCATTTTCTAGAATGAATTCATGCATAATGTTATGGAAAGTGTGATGATATTGCATGACTGTGGATAAACGAAGTTGGGAGGAAATGAAATTATAGTCAAAGTGTAATTTTCTTTACAAATAAATTTTGGAAATGTTCAAAGTACAGCTGTTATGCTGTCAAAATTTGTATAAAATCTGTTTTAAAGAAATGCGAAAAATTTCCACCAATCCCAACTATTTTTAAAAGTACCAAAATTTTTAAGTTAAAACGAGTAAACCGGCAAAGTATTCTAAGGGTTCGCTTCTCAGATTTCCTTAATCCGATGAGTCAGGTTCGGGAAGTCCGTTGAAGTGCCCAACAGGATCCTCCAGACAAGAGCTTAGAAAATGTCTGGTTCGGGTCCTGTCATTTAATTTGTTTTATTACATGTCTGGTTATTAGTTTATGTATTGGGCTATCATATTTAATTACAGTAAGCCTAAACTTAGTTATATTAAGCCCAAGTAGGGTGTATTAAGGGGCTAGGGCATCCAGGTAATATTTAGAAGCTAGGGTTTCACTTATTTTGCCTATAAAAGGCTATGTAAGCTTCAAAACCGAGGTTAGACATTTTTAATATAAAATTTCAATTTTCTCTCTTTGTTCTTGAAGAACTTTAAGAATTTATCAAGGCTTAGCTCTTGAATTATTACTTGACTTATCTCCCTCATTCTTCGCTTGTTCTTGGGAGTGACGTCTTTATTATTTTGGTTCATGGTTCGCTAATCATTGGGTCAAGGTATCTTCTTTTTTTTTTTTTTCATTTACTTTTACGTTTCTGAATTAAACTTTCTTGAGGTTATTGATTCAATTAATTTTGGGTGTCGTATCATTATATACGGTGTTCGCATCACCACTGGAAACTAAGGGAAGGATGTTACAGAAACTAAAGATGATAGTGATGATATGCCTAAGTTGGTTGATGCTAGTGATGAGGAAGGTGTGGAGTACCCTATAAAAGGTGAAACTCTTGTTGCTAGGTGTGCTCTTAATGCACAAGTTAAGGTAGATGAAATGGAGCAGCAAAGAGAGAACATATTTAATACTAGATGTCATGTTAATAATAAGGGGTGTAGCATGATCATAGATGGGGAAAGTTGCACTAATGTAGCTAGTACCACCCTTGTTGAAAGATTAAACTTACTTACACTAAAACATTCTAGTCTTTACAAATTACAGTGGTTGAATGAGTGTGGAGAGGTCAAGGTTAATAAGCAAATTTTGGTAGCTTTTACTAGAGGGAAGTATAGAGATGAGGTGTTTTGTGATGTGGTTCCTATGTATGCTGACGACCATTTTTTGTTGAGGAGGCCATGGCAATATGATAGAAAGGTGATGCATGATGGGTTTAAGAATAGGTACAACTTTGTTAAAGATGAAAAATCCATTACACTTGTTCCATTAACCCCAAAACAAGTTTTTGAGGACCAAATGAAATTAAAATGAGAAGTTGAGCAAAAGAGAAAGAGTGAGGTTGGGATACAATAGAAAAAAATAGATAGGAAAAATGATAGTGAGGCTAAAACATACAAAAAGGAGTGGAAAATTAGTGGAAAAGAAAATGGAGTGGTGACTATTAAGGGTGAGAAAAGAGAGAGACCACAAGAGGGAAAAGAAAGAGATCATACAGAGAAGAATGGAAAAAAAAAATTGAGTTTTTTTGCAAAAGAAATGGAGGTTAATAGAGCTTTCATAGCAGGTCATTCTATGATCTTACTTACAAAGAATCATATCTAAGTCTTTATGAAACTAACCAGTCCCTTCCTAGTATTGCTATTTCTTTGTTTTTGGAATTTGAAGACATGTTTCCTGAAGAGATGCCTAGTGGATTGCCACACATTAAAGGCATTGAGAACCAAATTGATTTCGTACAGGGAGTTGCTATTCTAAACCGACTAGCCTATAGAAGTAATCCAAAGGAAATAAAGGAACTTCAACAGCAAGTTGAGGAATTGATTAGCAAAGGGTACATGAGAGAAAGCATGAGTTCATATGCTGTACCCATCCCATTGGTGCCAAAAAAAGATGGAACATGGAGAGTGCGCATTGATTGTAGGGCAATTAACAATATAATGGTAAAGCATTGTCATCTAATACCTAGGTTAGATGACATGTTTGATGAGTTGCATAAGTCAAGCAATTTCGACAAAATTGATTGTAAAAATGGATACCATCAAATTAGGATGAAAGAGGGAGATGAGTGGAAAACCGTTTTTAAAACTAAATATGGTTTGTATGAGTGGTTGGTAATATCATCTGGTCTCACTAATTCACCAATCACTTTCATGAGGTTGATGAACCATAATTTACGTGCATTCATAAGTAAATTTGTGGTTGTGCATTTCAATGATATCCTAGTGTATAGCAAGAGTCTAGATGAGCATGTTATGCATTTGAGAAGTGTTTTTGAGGTTTTGAGACAAGAAAAGTTGTATGCCAATTTTAAGAAATGTACATTTTGCATGAAAAAGGTTGTGTTTCTTGGTTATGTTGTTAGCTCAAAAGGCATTGAGGTGGACAAAGAGAAAATTCAAGCAATTAAGGAGTGGCCAATTCCTAAAAGCGTCACTAAGGTAAGAAGTTTCCATGGCCTAACTAGTTTGTTTAGGCGATTTGTTAAAGATTTTAGCACTATTGCAGCACCACTCATTGAAATTGTTAAAAAGAATGTTGGATTTCATTGAGTTGTTTCAAGAAAATGCATTTAGTTATATCTTGTTCTGCACCTGTGTTAGCATTACCAGATTTTAACAAAATGTTTGAGATTGAATGTGATGTCTCAGGAGTAGGGATTGGAGTCGTTTTGATGTAGAAAGGGCAACCCATAGCATTTTTTAGTGAGAAATTAAGTGGGGCAGCCTTGAAGAGCTTTATGCTCTTGTTAGGGCTTTGAAGACGTGGCAACACTCTCTGTGGCCTAAGGAGTTTATGATCCACACCGACTATGAGTTTTTGAAACATCTCAAGGGGTAAGTTAAATTGAATAAAAAGCATGCTAGATGGATGAAGTATATCGAGACTTTTCCCTACGTTATTAAGTATAAACAAGGTAAGGAGAACATAGTTGCTGATGCTTTATCGAGGAGATACGTGTTTCTTACTTCTATGAGTGCCAAAATGCTTGGATTTGAATATGTGAAAGAAATGTATGCAAATGTCGGTTGTGTACATGGCATGTGATAAAGGAGTTATTAATAAATTCTATAAGTATGATGGTTATTTGTTCAGGGAAAGCAAATTGTGTGTGCCTAACTGTTCTATGCATGAGTTATTGGTGCTTGAGGCACATGGTGAGGGTCTAATGGGTCATTTTGGTGTTAGGAAAACATTAAAAATCTTGCATAAGCATTTCTTTTGGCTTAAGATGAGGAAAGATGTCATTCGCATTTGTAATAGATGCGTTATTTGCAAAAAGGCCAAGTCTAAGGTTTTGCCACATGGGTTGTGTACACCCTTACCCGTTCCTAGTGAGCCTTAGGTAAACCTTTCTATGGATTTTATTTTAGGGTTGCCTTGAACTAAAAAGGGTAGAGATTCTATTTTTGTGGTCATTGAGAGGTTTAGTTAGATGGCACACTTCATTCCATGTCATAAAACTGATGATGTCATGAATATAGCTGACTTGTTTTTTAGGGAGATAGTGCAACTCTATGGTGTACCTAGGAGTATCGTGTCAAATAGAAATATTAAGTTCCTTAACTACTTTCGAAAAGTTTTATGGGGTAAGATAAGCACTAAACTTTCATTCTTCACCACTTGTCATCCACAAACCGATGGATAAACTGAGGTAGTTAACAGGACTTTAACATAGCTTTTGTGCACTGTCATTCATAAAAACTTGAAAACTTAGGAGGATTGCTTGCTGTTCATAGAGTTTACATATAATAGGACCATGCATTCTACTACTTCTTATTCTCTTTTTCAAATTGTTTATGGTTTTAATCCACTTACTTCTTTGGATTTGATACCATTACCTATTAATGAAAGGGATAGTTTGGATGGGAAAAAGATAGCAGAATTAGTGAAGTCACTACATGAGAGGGTATGACTTTAGATTGAAAAGAAGAATGAATAATATGAGTCTCAAGCCAACAAAGGAAGAAGGCGTGTGACCTTTGAACTTGGTGATTAGGTTGGGTTTACATGCGTAAAGAGAGGTTCCTAGACCATAGAAAAACAAAACTGCATCCAAAAGGAGATGGACCATTTCAAATTCTCAAGAAAATAAATGATAATGCCTACAAAGTGGATCTTCCAGGTGAGTATAATGTGTTTGCTACTTTTAATGTTGCTGATCTTTCTCCTTTTGATGTAGGTGACGATTCGAGGTCAAATCCTTTTGAGGAGAGGGGGAATGATGAGTACCAATGTGGACTGGTTGATAAGAATAATAAGGATCCTTTGCATATTCTGGATGAGCCAATAACAAGATCAAGAGCGAAGAAGATCAAAGAAGCAATGCAAGGACTCGTGCAATCTACTTGGGTTGAAGTGCAACTAGCAAGACACTAACAACATTCAAGATGGGATCAAGTGAGGTGGAACCATCCTTCGTTCATGTGATTCAAGTCGTGGAGAAAACAACCTAGCATTTGAAGCAATGGATGCATGGGTTGGCATCATGGCTGTTGGAGTCTTTTATGTGGGCTTCAAAGTAATTATGTTTTAAATAAGTTTATGTGTAATTTGGGCTAGAGTTTTTGCAATCAAAAGGCCTTATTTGTGACTTTATTAATAGGTTACTATTCACGTCATAGGAGTTAATTTAATTAGTTTTAGGTCTTATTTAATTAGATATCATATTGGGATTATATTAGTTAATGGGCCTTTGAAACCAATTAGGGTTTGGACCTATTTAGGAGTAGTTTTTTTTTATTTCTTTTAACCTTAATATAAATAAGGTAAAACCCTAATTTTGTTGGGGAGTTTTTTAGCAGTCATCAATTAAAGAATTTAGAGAAATTTGTTTCCTCTTCTTGTTCTTGAATGAACTTAGAACTTATCAAAGAATCAAACCTTTATGGCATTCTTACTATCAATCCGAGTTCTTGAAACGAGTTTTCAATAAGTCTGGAATAATTAAAATTGATTCTTAGCTTTCTTGGGGTGTTTGTTGATTTATTTGTAGGTTCTAAGGTTTCAATCCTACGGGTTCACATAAAAAAGAGACGAATGGAAAACTGCTTTTAAAACAAAATATGGTTTATATGAATGGTTAGTTATGCCATTTGGATTAACTAATGCACCAAGTATTTTATAAGATTAATGAACCATGTTTTGCGTGCTTTCATAGGCAGATTTGTTGTGATTTATTTTGATGAAATTTTGATTCATAGCAAAAACTTAGATGATCATGTTGAACATTTAAACTTGTTTTAGATGTCTTAAGGAAAGAAAAGTTTTTTGCTAGCCTAAAGAAGTGTACCTTTTGCATGGATAAGCTTGTGTTTCTTAGATTTATTAAGAGTGCACAAGGTATATATGTTGATGAATAAAAAGGTATATGCAATCCACGAATGGGCGAGTCCCACAAGTGTAGGTAGTGTTCGTAGTTTTCATGGACTTGCTAGTTTTTACAGAAGGTTCATGAAAAACTTTAGTAGCATCACCGCACCACTTATCAAAGTTATCAAGAAGAACGTTAGATACAAATGGGGTGATGAGCAAGAGAAGGCGTTCCAATTGATAAAGGAAAAATTAACTAATGCTTTTTTACTTGTTTTGCTTGATCTCAAACGTTTGAAATTGAATGTGATGCTTCAGGTATTGGTACAGGCACAGTCCTTATGCAAGGAGGAAAACCAATTGCATACTTTAGCAAGAAAATAAGTAGGGCAACCCTAACCTACCCTACTTATGATAAGGAATTGTATGCATTGGTTCGAGCTTAAAAAACATGGCAGCACTACTTATGGCCTAAGGAATTAGTGATTCACACTAATCATGAGTCCTTCCTTAAAGCATTTGAAAGGCCAACACAAGCTGAGTAGGAGACATGCACGTTGGGTGAATTCATCGAGACATTTCCATACATGATTCGGTACAAAAAAAGCAAGAAAAATGTTGTGACAGATGCATTCCCCCCGCAGGTATGTATTAATTTCCACTTTTGATGCTAAGTTGTTTGGTTTTGAACATATTAAAGAACTATATCCGTTAGACCATAATTTTAGTGATGTGATCATTTTTGTGAGAAATCTGCATTTGGGAAGTTCTTCAGGCATAACGATTATTTGTTTCGGAAAAATAAGTTGTGTGTGTCTAATTGTTCGTTGCGAGATTTGATAGTGAGGAAATCCCACGGTGGAGGTTTAATGGGACACTTTGGAGTTGTTAAGACCTTAGCTACTATATAATAACACTTCTGTTGGCCACACATAAAAAGGGATATTAAAAGGATTTATGGGAGATGTGTTACATGCAGGTAGGCAAAATCTTGGGTGTAACCCCATAGTTTATGCACACCAATACCCATTCCTAGTGAACCTTAGATTGATATTTTGATGGACTTTGTGTTAGGTTTACCTAGGTCTGGATGTGGTAAAGATACAATTTTTATGGTTGTAGATAGATTTTTGAAGATGACACATTTTATTCCATGTCACAAAACTAATGATATTCAATATGTTGTCGAATTATTCTTTAGAGAGATTGTGAGATTACATGGTATGCCTAGGACAATTGTTTCAGATAGAGATGCTATGTTCTTAAATTACTTTTGGAAGACCTTGTAGGGTAAGTTAGGAACTAAGTTATTGATGGTCAAATCGAAGTAGTAAATAGGACCTTGTCTACTTTATTAAGGGCTATTATAAAAAAGAACATCAAAACATGGGAAAAGTGTTTACCATATGTTAAGTTTGCTTATAATCATACTATTCATTCCGCAACTAAGTTTTCACAATTTGAAATTGTGTATGGTTTTAATCCTTTAACTCCATTGGATTTAATGCCACTACCAATGTATGTACATGTTAGCTTAGATGGAAAGAAAATGGTTGAATTTGTTAAGTAGATACATGAGAAAGCAAGACTCAACATTGAGAGGAGAACGAAGCAATTTGCAAAACAAGCTAACAAAAGGTGGCACGAATTGATTTTTGAACCCAGAGATTGGGTTTGGTTACAGATGAAAAAAGAAAGATTTTCGGCACAAAAGAGATCTAAGTTCCTTCCGAGAAGAGATGGACCTTTTCATGTTCTTGAACGCATCAATGATAATGCATGCAAGTTGGATTTGCCGGGTGAGTACAATATTAGTGTCAGTTTCAATGTTACTGATTTAACTTCTTTTGATGTAGGTGAAGATTTAAGGATAAATCCTTTTCAAGAGAGAGGGAATGATGAGAATAAAGAAGCATAAACAAAGGATCCATTGCATATTAACAATAGCTAAGAGGTTCAAAGCAATAAATGGATTAGTTCAAGAGATTTGAATTGATTTTAAAATAGTAAATTCCAAGATAGGCCTAAAAGAAGATCAAGGCTTAATCAATTAATTAAAGTAATTGGTATGACTGATTCTAGCTAATTTCTTACCCATGAAGACTTTCTAATATGGAGCTAATTTTTGGTCATGAAAACTTTCAATTTGGGGCTGATTTATTGCCTATTATTTTCAAGACAATTAGTTATCAATTTTTATTCCTTATTCTTCTTTCCTTATTAGTTATTTTCCTAATTTTGAGGGGTTGACTTTTTCTTTTCTTTTATAGGCTTATAAGAGCTTAATTGCCTAATTAATTGTTTCCTTTTATACTGTTTAGTGTCTTCAATTATATAAATCAATGTAACCCTAAAGGGGAATTCAATTGATGATTAATAATATTAGTGAGAGTATTCTCTTTGGTTCTTTGTAGAACTTTTCGAACTTATCAGGATTTTCCTGTGGCGTTCTTCCTAGACTTATCAATCATCGTTGACTATGGCGTCTTCATTATACCAAGGTTTTTGCAATATAAGCAACAAGTCAAGATTTTTATGCAAATCTGATTCTAGACGATCTTGGAACCTTGATCACGAGTTTCGTCAGTTCTTGGCATGGTTTGCATCACGTAGCGACTCAACTAACACCGCTCACCGTGACAACTGTTAAGACATGTCACTACTATGCGATAGAATTTTTCCACGTCGCATACATAGAGTAAGATAATAGCCATGTGTGTAAAGGGCTATACGACCGACTCAAGACTCGGGACTCAATACCCCTAAGGTTAGTGACACGCTCTCCCAACACTTGCCATACACATATAGGGTATACCGGCCATGTTTGAATCAATAAATCTCTATAATTTGGGTAGACCATTAGTTTTTGAAGACTTTACTTTTACATAATTCAAAGTTGAATATTCCATTTTATAAGCATGGAAGTACTAAAACATATCTTATGAAATTTCATAGAAGCATAAAAGCTCAATAATTTTACAATTTTATGCATAAGGCACTTTTTTTTTTTTTTTTTTATAAATCAACATATCTTTATTCTTCACTAGTATGTTTAATAGGGATTCATAAAAGCATGCTTTAAAATAGGCTAACAAGCATTTAATATTTCTAAATGCTTGAAAATTAAACTAAAATGCATTTAACATTCATGAACCATTTTCACACTCACTTGACGTCCAGTTACTAGAATAACATTCAACAACTTTCCCTTGATTCCTTTGCTTCATTTTTCACCTACAATGTATATTCTAACTTAGAGTCCATCATCAATTCATTTAAAACCAATCCTAATTCATCCAATTTGACATTTCGACAAACATGCCCTTCGCTTGACCAATTTTGCTATCTTTCATATAAACTTTATTCTTTTGATTTCTTATGCATTAATCATCTTAAATTCATCTTAACATCACTCTAAATCATTCAAATGATCAAAACATACCCTAAAATCCATGTTTGGCCGAATACAACACATCATGTAATTCTAGCTTTTTCTTTCCATTATCTTGATACAACTCATCTTAAAATCATGCAACACATCTCAAAAATATGTTAAACCATTAAAATCAATCCATTGATGATACAAACCACGCCAAGAATTGACAAAATTAGTGAATCAAGTAAGGTTTCAAGATTGTCTAGAATCAAATTTGTATGAAAAAATGTAATATGTTATCCTGATGTCTAGGTAATTTATTAAATATTGTTATTGATTAAGGAATAATAGAATTAATTATCCGTTTGAATCCGGATGCGTAAATGAATTTTTATGAAATTCCCGGATAGGTCTGGGGATAATGTTTAATTTTGAAATCATAAAATATTTCAGAACGATCGGATCTAAATAATTATTCGAATTCTAATGAAGTTTCTGAATGTGAAAGTTGATTATACTAAAATTTCCAGGTGGATCGAGTTGATTTCGAAGCAGAAAGCGAAATTGAAAGCATGAAAGAATGTGCATAGGAAATTGAGCATAAGTCAGACACATGTCATGAAATGAGAGAATGAGAGGTCGTATGAGAGACAAGTGTCAAGCAAGCATAGTGAAAAGATGACAAATGGCATTCACACAAGAGGAGAAGGTGGCACTTGGCAAATAAACATTAAACAAATTGGTAAATGATGTCATGAAATAATGATGCACGGTCAAAACAAAAAGTGAAGCAAAATAATAAAAAAAAAAAGTGAAAAATCAAAAGCAAACAAATGAAGTACACAGTCATCATTGTGTTTGGAAAACACAAAGCAAAGTGAAGTCAAACAAAGAAGAAGCTCACGGTCACCTTGTTTTTTGAGAGACAAACCGAAATTAAAAGTAAGCACAAAGAGAAGTGAAAAGCAAGAAACCAATAACCAAAACCAAATTCTATAGAGAGAGAGAGTGAGACCGTGAGGTAGATAAGAGAGAGTGAGAGCCAAAAGCAAGATCCAAGCAAGAGGAAGTTCACGGTCATCACCAAGAAATCGAAACCAAAGAAAAAGAAAGCTTGAAAGGGTAAAGATGAAAAGCAAATCCAAGAGGTGAAGTAAGGAGAACGAGTAGCAGCTGCATGTGTCATTCAAGGTCAAAATCGAGAAGAGCATATAAGGAAAAGAGTGAGATTCAAGTGCAGGACATGGTAAGATAATTTGAATCTGTTTTGGGGTGAAAAACAGCAGCTAATGGAAGACTTTTGAGTGCTGTCTTTGAGTGATTTCAGCTTGTGGAAGTGTTATGTGCAATTTTTGAAAATGACAGCTCGTGCAACAACTTGTGGTGGGGATCCTAAGCTGTTTTGAGGTGAAAATTAACACATGAAAAGGTAAAATACTGCTCCCTTGATTCTCCTAAGCTGATTTTGAGAGATTTAAAACTTGCATGTGTGTTTGGATTGAAGGAAGCTCACGGTTAAGAGAAAAAAAATATAGGCAGTACTGTCGTAGGTGATTTTCAAAGTTTAAAATTGATTTTTGAAAGGTAGGTTGAGTTTTATGGATTTCGTTTTGATAGAAAATATTTAGGTTGAGATATGGATGAAATTCGATGATGATATGATTGAGATTTAGGATTTAAAACTTCATTAGTACGAAGGTTCGTTCGATTATGTTTTGTTGTGTTAATGGATGATTTTCGATGTTGAAACTGTGTGTAAAAAAATATCTGTCATAGTAGGGGCTGTTATGTTGTGCTTTTATTTTCGAGTTCGTTGTCTTGAAAAATGATGCATAATGGTGTGTTTTAAAGTATCGAATAGTAGTTTGATAATCAAAAAGCCGAAAGCCGATATGATCGCATGAATAATGGACTGTTTATATGAATTGAAATGGGCTGTTATTATATGCAGTTTTTGTGGACTTTCTATGAACTGTTATAGGCTATTATTACAGGGTGTTAAAGGGCTGTTATCATGCAGTTCATGGGCTATTTGGATTGTATAAGAGCTGTTTGGTGACGTTATGAGCTATTAATAGTGTATAAAAGCCGTTGAATGCTGTCTTCTTGTTTTAGAAGCTGTCTTGATGATGTTAAAAGTTGTTCAAGTTGTTTTGTGTTGTGTTAAAAGTTGTCTAAGCTATTTTGGATGCTGTTTTACGAGCTGTCATAAGTGTTGTATTATGGGCTGTTTTGATGACTGTCATAGGTGCTGTTTTGATGCCATCATAAGTACTGTATTATGAGCTATTTTGATGCTGTTTTTATGGGCTGTCATAGGCTATTGCACAAGCTATTTGTAGGGGCTATTAATGGATGTATTACGAGCTGTTTTATGGGCTGTTTATTGGGCTGTTATCGTGTTGTTTCATGGGCGGTTATATGCTGTTTTTGGAACTATTATGGTGTTGTCCTATGGACTGTTATTATGCTGTAACAAGCTATTTTGATTAGGTAAGAAGGGTTGTTTTCTGTTAAGCTGCTACATCGAATTGAGCAAACTGTCTTGAAGAGATTGTATGAGCTGGTTTAATATCGAAACTATTGGTATGAGTGACATGTGTAAACCCCTGGTCTTGATTTTTAACCTCCTAGCATTAGAAACTAAAATATGAAGTTAAAATAATAAATCTAGTAAATGATTATCGAAATTGGAACATTAAGGAGTTAGTAATCGTTTAGGATTATACGATAACTGTATTAAGGAGAACAAAGTTGGATAAGAGTAAAATTATATTTTTTTACAAATAAGAGATAATATATATAATTGACAATATGGACAAGTTCAAAAGTTAGATCTTTATTACAGAAATGTCCATAAGTAATAAACTATTACTAAGCAATTAAATAAGAAATTGATGATAGTCAAAACAAGTCAAGGGACAAGCTTGGTATTATATGAAATGTTAATGAGATATATAAATAAAACAATTGAAGCAAAATTAGACAAGGAAGAAATAAAGAAGTAAATTGCCATGTGATGTAGGAAAGAAAGGGGGGATTGGCGTGAAAGTGATAAAAAGGGGACATGGGAAACATTTTTAAAATGTTAAATCTATAAATACAACACTTAGAGTGAAATTTGATGGAACAAACACAAGAGCAGCCGTGAAAGAACAAACAAACAGCAGCTGCCTGGCGTGAGAAGTAGAGCAGAAACAGAAGAGCAGAAGTGGACGGCCAAACCAGAAAAGTATAAGAAGAAAGCTACATCCAGCCCTTCCAAACCTCAAAACCCCCTCTCTAGGATCTCTTCCAAGCTAGTCTCACCTTTCTAAACAAGAAACAAGGTGAGATATCTCCTCTTCTGTTCATCTTGCTTGCTAGTTGGTGTGGTATGTGTGGGATGAAGATTGTGTTGGTGTTAGTGTATTGTGTTGGGTATTTTACCCTTAAAATTGGTATAGAACCCTAAGATGGGAGTTATGTAAACTTTAATGATAAGTTTTTGTAGGTAAATCTAAGGTTAGGGTTCTTGGATGGAAATCTTTAAAGCATGGGTTAAAATATTAAAAGTTACACAAGGTGTAGAGTAGTGTTTGATGAAAAGCTTGTGAGAGATAGTTTTGTAAAAACTTCAAAGTTTTACTCTAGAATGAGTGTGTGGGTGTGTTAAGGATATGAATAACAGTAGATAACCTTTGAGTTTAGATGGTTTTAAACTCAAATTTAAGCATGAATAAGGTTAGAAAAGCATCTAGAAATGATAGAGTTGTCAAAGAGCTAGTTTTGGATAATTTGGAAATCCCGAGCTCAAACCATAGGATAGAGACAACCTGTGCAAGTCTGACATATATGGGATTGTTCTACACCTCAAATGATGCCTAGGAGTCATAGAAAACCATAGGTTTTGGAACGAATCGATTCCGATAAAAAATTACGCAAGTTATGCTCAAAATAGTGCCGTTAGAGAATCGATAGTGAAATAACTATGTAAATGCAATTTTTATTGCATGGAATGAATTTAGTTAATCATAATTAGGTAAAAAGAGCTTAGATACGAAAGAAAAACCATCGTCACTCGTTTGATGCAAAAAAATGCATCGAAAAGTTCCCAAAACAAGGCATTTTTCTTAGATTTGACATAGCAAACGATAGAATTTTTCAACAAAATTTGACGTGTGACTAGAATGGGAGATAAGAGGACTGTAGGAAAAGAATGAAAGGAAACGGAGCCTCGAGCAGGTTGTTGCATCGCATTCTGTTTTGGAGTGTCAAAAGAGGCTTAACTTCGTAGTTTTTCGTTTCGGGCCTCTAAAAATTATACGGACTACGTGAGGGTATCCCCAAGGGTCCAAAACAGAAATTTTTGCAAAGAAATCAGAATTAGAGAGTCTTGGTTGAGTTAGAAACAAGTTGGGAAGTTATAGTGTAAAAAGGGTCATATTGGTGAATGTTAATTTAAAGTTAAAGTTAAGTTATGAGATTTTCACTAGTGATAATACAAAATTGCCATGTAGGTGACGAGCGAGCGAGCGAAGTCCGAGAGACTCGTTGAGACACTTGATTGGATTTGTGCAACTTGGAGGTAAGTGTACTCTCACTTATGTTAAATTTTATTTCTTTGTGTTAAATATTGTATATAAGTGCTAAATGAGAATGAAAATGATTTTTCAATATCAAAGTTCAAGTTTTGAGGTTATGGGTTCTTATGGAATCCATAAAGTGATTTAAATCAATATTATGTTGTTCTAAAAAGAGTTGAATCAAGAGAGTTTTTGAAAGTTCCCAAAATTTGTTGGTTTTGTGCTTGTACACTTAATGAATTTAATTTTGAAAACCCCTGTATATACCTTAAGATTATATGAGATAAAGCACTACGTGACGATACAGAAAATTTCGTTCGTAGTCGCTCAGATTATAGAAAAGTCAGCACTACACGACGACGTAGAAAATTCTGTCCGTAGTTGCTCAGTTTTCCCTAGAAAGTATAGCACTACAACTGCGATGCAGAAAAATTCCTCGTTGTAGTTGCTTAGTTATGAGAATTATCACCCTACATGCGATATAGTAAATTTCATATCGTAGTGGGTGAGATGCACAGTAGCCTCACGTTGGCATTAGTTAAAATCGCCTGTGATGGATAGAGTACTCTGAGGGTTTACATGGGGATTTTGAAAGAAAATATTAAGATTTTGAAAGTGTGGAAAATGAATAAGATTTTAGCTTAACATATTAATGTATGTTATGTTATATGACTTTGTTATACTAACTCGTTTGTTGGCTGTGTAGCTTATTTATATTCTATTGGGTGCGATCGTCGGACGGGGTGACGACATTTTCATCTCGCATATATATATATAGATGGACGAGTCATGCAAGATGTTGTATATAAAGCATGTATATGAGATTGTATTGTATGATGACTATGACATGTCACATTTTGGGATTGTATAAATATAATTATGTTTGTAAATTGTCATGAATTCTCATGCATGATGTATATATTCATTTTCTAGAATGAATTCATGCATAATGTTGTGGAAAGTGTGATGATATTGCATGATTGTGGATAAATGAAGTTGGGAGGAAATGAAATTATAGTCGAAGTGTAATTTTCTTTGCAGGTAAATTTTGGATTTGTTAAAAATGCAGCCATTATACTACCTAAATTTCTATAAAATCATTTTGAAATGAAATCGCGAAAAATTTTATCACTCCCAACTATTTTAAAGAAAACCAAATTCGTAAGTTTTAAACAAGTAAACTGGCTAAGAAAGTTATGGGTTCGGTTCTCAGATTTCTATAAAATCGTTTGGCGTCAGTAAAAAACTACCACGTGATGGTTTGAGTACATTAAGGTATACATGGTGTTGTGTGTATTTTGGAAAATATGGAAAGAGGAGGAGAAAAGCCCAAAGACGAGGCCCATTGTATTGTCTTATAAGAAAAGGCCCAAGAAGTCTGGTCAAGATAGTCAAAAGTCAAGGGAAGGTATGCGCAGTCATTGGGTAGCTTGTATCCAAGCGCACCTGATTATATGCCTGATTGTTCTGATCGTTGAGCAATCAGGTGGACATGTGGTAAAGCATAAAGAAATCCAATCGTAATCGACAGATTGCTTGAAAGATGCCCCCTAAAAGTATTAGAGCGATCAGGAAGTCCCTACATCTATTTGGTGGTCAAGGAAGCAGCAGAATCTGCTCGGTAGAGGCAGCATTAGATCGCTTGAGAAACCTATTCGCTTGATGTGCTCATTAAAGTTGACTGGTTGAACTTTTAGAAGATGAATCAATTCAATTCAGGAAAGGAGACAACTTGCCTATTTTTATGCAAATCAAATTACGATATTATTAGCAGTATTGCAGATATAGTGAAGATAATCTCGAAAGATATTATCTTAATTAATGTAAATTATTTTCTTTGCCTTATCTGTAAGATTCTCAAGCCTATTTTGATTATAACATCTTCACTATAAATAAGGGATGAAATTTGGTGTAAAAGACAGAGTGAAATATACACTGTTATTCCCAGAGAGAGAAAGAGGGTGAAAGTCGTGGATGTAGGCCATTATTTTGCTGAACCACGTAAAACTCATTGTGTTCTATGTGCTTTGGTCTTGGTCATACTTGTTTTGTCTATAGTGTGTTGTTCCGTAGGTATTAGGCTTGAAGAACCAGGTTGACCAAATTTGGGTGTCAACATCTTTTGGCGCTAGAGGAAGGACCCAGACTGCGATTTGACAACTTTTTCAATACTTTTCTCTTTTGTTTGGTTGTGATTTGCTGACAGGGCCAGGATCAAGACAACTAGGGTTGTTGTGTCAGACGCTGACCAATCGGAGGGCCACCAGGGCCAAGGTCATGTGGCAGGAACATCCAGTGCGGCTTTGCCCCCACTTTCCCCGCATCAGACAACCGTTAGCGGAGAAGCTGTACCAGTTTGGCAACAGCGTCAGGAAGCTTTAGAAAATAATGTAGCACAATTGGCAAAGGCCATCAGAACTCTAACGCAAGCCCGGGTTCAGGAGCCCTCTAGGAATGCAGACCCTCTACGCCAGTCGATGGAGGTCATACCTACTAGAGGAGAGGAGGTTGGTAGAGAAAGAGTGCAGCCGGCAGTTTATGTTCGTTCCTCAAATCTACGCCCAAGAGGGGAAGGGCATCGGGCTAATGAAGAAGAAGTAGTGCCTCACCCTCCCAGTTTAAGGATCAGAGTAAGCCAAGATGGCAGCCGCCGCGTGGAGACTGATCGTGGGAATGAAAGAGCTCGTGGGCGCAATGAAGAGCGTGCGCATCGAAGAGAATCGCATCTCACAGAGAGTTCTCACAGAAGAAACAGGTCGCGTGAAAGAATGCCTATTGACCGAGAGATGTCACGAAATCGATTAGCTGGAGACAGGGAAAGTAGGGGAATCATCGGTCCCTAGCGTTTAAAACCCAAAACCGCGTTCGTCGGAGAGCGAAACATTTTTCCGATGGATCGCGTCCGATCGGAAATATATAAATATCGAGTCCGAAAATAATTGGAATAATTATTTTCGTTTTAGAGAAATAAATTCGAGTTCGTGAGACGGATTCGAGATTTATTAAATAATTTCGAGAGTGCGAACTCGAGGTTTAATCAAAAGCGAATTCCAGGACGGACGAACGAAATTCGAGCTTGGAAGAATGTATGGAAGGTTTGTAGTATGTAATATTATATTGTTAATATAATATTATTAACAAAAGAAGAGTTATTATGGCCATTGATGGCTCTCGGTCAAACAAGAAATTTTTAATGAATAAAACAAACAAAGCTTGCAACGGTCTCATTCCATAACAGCATCCAAAGTGAGAAAAAGAGAGGAAGATGCTAAGCTCGGTCACCACTATTGCATGCAAGACAAAACCAAAAACAAAAGAGTTACTGCTCGTGAGTGAAAGAGAGAATACGAGAGTGAAAAATAGACAAACGGGGACCGAGAGCATCATTTGCATCTGGTGAAAGAAGCAAAGAAACCGAGGAGCAGATCGGAACCAAGAGGAAGATCGTGAGCTGAAAGTTGAAGCCGTGAGCTGCAAGGGATGAGAGGAGCGACAACACCTTCAATCCAGCAGCTGCATGCAACATCTGGGTGAGCTAGGATCCAGCTGGATCAAGCAAATCGTGCATGCAAGCAAGAGAAGGTGAGCTGCTGCTCATGGAAGAAGAAGGAATCGAGAACAGATCTGAAACAAGAAGCACTGCATGCAAGCAAGAGATTGTGAGCTAAAAGGAGAGAGAGCGAGAATGAGAGCTGCATGTGGGAGATAATACCAGATCTGTGAGCCATTCTTCCAGGTTAGCAGCTGCTTATGTTCTTCAATCAAGCTAAGAAGAGAATCGGTCCATGCATGCAAGTAAGGTGAGGCGATCAGCTGCTGAGAAGTGGTGAACTTGCTGCCGTGAGCTGACCGACTGCCATTGCTGCCTTTGCTGTGTGCTATCAGCGTGAGCTGCTGCCGGCGAAGGGAAGGTGCTGTCGTCCTTGCTGCTGGCGTGAAGAGCTGATGGTGTGAGTTGTCCAGTTGCTGCTGTGCTGTCACCTTGAATCACATGCTGAAGCTGTGTTCGAGCTGCTGTCATCGTGGCTGTTGACGTTGCTGCCGTCACCAGCTGCTGTCACCGTCCCCAAGTGCTGTCTTACCGTGCTGTCTTGCTGCCTGGTGCTGCACGTGCTGACCAGCTGCTATAAGTTTGCTGCCGAGCTGAGTTACTGCCTTGTCCAAGCTGCTGCCATCGTGAACTTGCTGCCGAAGCTGTCGCCGTTGAGCCGTGTGCTGTCAACATTGATGTAGCTGCTGCCAACAGCTGCTGTCAAGCTGAAATCCGCATCTAGTTTTGAAGTGAAACAGCAAGAAGCGAAGATACTTGCTGGTGGAAGAAGTTGCTGCCGAGAGCGAACGTCAGAGCGTCGTCGTCGTCGCGCTTGCTTAGAAGCCGTTTCGAAGCGATAAACAGCTCTCTTGTTGGGTAAGTGCTGCCCATTTCCATTTTTTTAAAGTGTCTTGAGTAATTAGTAATGTGAATATGTGAATAGAATAGAGAGAATTGATGATATTATGTTTGGGACTAGGATTGGAAACCTCGTTAGTGCGGAGGTTCACTCGTTGATGTTGCGATTGTGTTTTTATCATCGATCGTTTTCGTTGAATGTTGTTTATGGGCTGTTATGAGATATTTAGGGGCTGTTGAAATATGATTTTGGTTTCGCGTTTGTGGTCATGGAAAATGGATTGTATTAAAGTGTTTTAAAGTATTGGATAGTCGTTCGGATATTTAGAAATCGTTTCCGAGCGATTCGGTTGATTTTTCCGCGAATGCGAGCATTGTTAGTTGTGATTTTCGTTGTCGAATATAAAAGGAATGTGAATATTATCTCGCTGCCCCGAGTTATTTTTTTAAGCCCATTAAAGTGTTGAAGTTGAAGTTATAATAGTTCGAGTTTCAATAAAGTTAATCGGATAGTTTTTGGTTCGCGCGATATCGCTAATTGTCGAAATTTCGGAAGTTGAAATTGGAAATGAATATGTTAAGCTTGCTGCCATATTTTCTTCTTTGTGTTTAATCATGTTTGAATACTCATTTTCCGTGTTTTAAGTAAAGTCTCGAGTTGAAATTGACAATAAGTTAAAGCGGAAACAAAGGAATCGCGCGAAACGCTTAAAACGAGATAACGAGATAATTAGTTGAAATCGCGTAAGCTTTAAGTTTGTCGTTTGGTTTCGAATAATTGGTTTAGTGAATTCATTGGAATCTGATTCTGTAATGTTACATTAGATTCGAATGGCATAGTTGTCGGTTTTGTAACCGTAGAGTTTTGAGTAGTTTAAATCGCGATAACGAATCGGTTTGAAATAGTCTTCGCGTGAGGATGGTCGCTTGAATTATTGTGTTTATAATTTCTAGTATGGCTTAAAGTTTGGTTGCGCGCGAGTTATGTTTTAACTACATCTCGATCGAAATCAATTGTAGGTGAATCGAAAACCGAACGAGAGCCGTATCGGGAAGCGGTGATAAGTATTTTGGAAGCAAGTTGTGAGTGTGGATTTTTAAAAGTTTTCATACATTCTGTTATTGAATGCAATCAGTTTTAGCAAGTAAAAGATTTTGAAAGTTTATAGTTTTCAGTTTATCGTTTATAAATGCATGTATATTTTTATATGAGATGCTATGAATATGTTTATATTCTTCAGTAAAGTAATTGAGTAAGTTGAAATTATATACATGCATAGAGATAGTATTTGTGAAAGTTATTTTGCGATATTATAGCATATTGCCGAGATTTCATTTTATATATACCTATGGTTTACCCTAGCCCCTAAGATTACACCCGGCCGAAAGTATTCCATACGTGTACGGTAGTTGGGGGGAGTTACTAACTATGGGGGGATCGAGTCTGTCAGTCACCCTCTGCACGTATGGGATAGTGTAGATCTGCCTGATGTTGGAGGGATTCGCGATCCCAGAGTTGTATCCACATCTGCGACTACACATGGTGAGAGTTCCCCTATCCTAGTGGCGTGTCTTCGCACCGTCACGAAGGACAAGATTTCCCTGGGTTGCCAGATAAGGCTAGTAAGAAAATAAGAAAAGTTTTAAGAAAAGTTTGATAAATGACTTTCGCACATTTTAAATCAAGTTTACAGTTTTCAGAAATAATAAGTAAGTAATAGTTTTCCAATCTATTTTTGGGAGGAATAGTATTTTAAGCAAAAGTATAGTTTATGTAAACTTATCCACTCACTGAGTTATTCTCACCTCTGTTTTTCCTGTCTTTCTTGAAAATCCTCCCTCAGGTGCAGGTGCGAGTAGCGCGGTTGACGTATCTCCTTCGGACGGACAGGCCAGCTAGACACGCGTGACCAGATTGCACTATTTTCTAGCATAACATCATGTATTGTATTTACTATCATTTTCCAGATTTTCTAGATTTGAAAAAAATATTATTTTGAGTTAAGGATTTTATGTAAATATCATGCATGTCGTTTTTAAGATTTATTCAAGTTACTTCCGCTTAATTGCATGAATTTGAGTTTGAAAATGGCCGGAGGCCTATTGATTATAGAAATTGTTTGTGAATACAATTATACAGGTTTTATGAGATGTTTTACAGGGTGGAATTTTAGAAAAACAGTCGTTGTGCTGCCGGTTTTCTGTGAAAATCCTATTTTCATAAAGTTATTTTCAACGAACAAAATTCCCACCCTTTTTCACAATAAAAAGGATTTCAAGTATTTTAGAAAAGAAAAGAGGCTTAGCTTCACGGGAACTTTCCAGTCAGAGCAGATCTCGACTGGGGAGCCACCGTGGGGTTGCCGGGCAGGTCGCCTAGCTAGTAGTTAGAAAGGGACCTGTCATAGCGGGTAGAGTTGAACGGCGTGACCCAATGGTGCAAGAATTAATACAGAGGGTGGTCCAGCAACTGGAAGCGGGACCCAGGCTCCACGGTCAAGTAGGGGAACGAGAAGATAGAACCCCTTTCACAAGGGAAGTCAAGATGGAGCCGCTTCCGCCAAGATTTAAGCTCCTAAGCATCTCGCTTTACAATGGGGACAGTGACCCGTATGACCACTTGGATGCTTTGAACTTTCAAATGGATCTACAGACGTCTAACTCTCTAGTCAAGTGCCGAGTGTTCCCAGCTACATTAGGGAATGTGCCGAGGGCATGGCTAAAAAGCCTTTAGGCCCGCAGTATAAATAGTTGGGATGAATGCTAGAGAAAGTTTGCTGACCAGTACAAGGCGTTGAGAAAATAGCTCGCTCCAACCTGCCACCTGGCAATTGTCTTTCAGAAGCGGGATGAGACAATAAGAGAATATATTGCCAGATTTAGGAGTGAGGTAAACAATCTGGAGAACCCCTCGGATGAAAGTATCCTGACGGCAATTTCAGTGGGACTTAGAAAAGATGGGAAGCTTTATGAGAGCATATACAGGTCCCATATAAAAAATCTTCGTGAATTTTATGATCGTGCGGCGAAAGAGATTCATTGGGAGGATACTTTCGGATAGAAGAAATCTGGCGAGCAGAAAAACGGAGCGAGCAGCTCACATCAAGGAAAAAAGAAGGGTCAACGTGAAAGTAAAGAGAGCGGTCATAAGAATCGCTCCAGTAGTCAGGTAGCGAAGCGATCAAGAAATGAGTCTAGAAGAAAGACATCCCCGCCGAGAAATTGCTACTAGAATTACAGCGTCCTAACAGATAGACAGGACAGAATATTTGAAGTAGAGAAAAGACAAGAGAATTTCGGGAAGCCAAGTCCCACAAATATCCCGAAGAGATTCCAAGACTCAAGGAAGTATTGTGCTTATCATAGGGAAAATGAGCACTATACTTCTCAATATAGGGAACTCAGGGATGCGATAGAGGAATTGATCATAAGAGGTCGTTTGAGGGAGTATGTGGTGCGACCAAAAAATCAGCATCCCCAGCAAGGGTATCAACCAGCACAGGAGCGCCCTGATCCAGTTCAGTAACCTGTCCAACAACAACCCCAGCAGATGGTTGATCAGGGCAACTTACCCACTGTGAGAACCATTTTTACTATCCATGGTGGACCGTACATTGTAGGGGCATCCAACAGATCACAAGAACGCTATGTGCGGGAGGCCAGCCGTGTCTTTTTGACAGAGCACAGTGATGTGGAAGGGCCAGCTAAGAAAGCTAGAATGACTTCAGGTGGCATTATGTTCAATGAAGAAGATGCCAGAGGTGTACATTGGCCCTATAATGATGCACTGGTTATCAGGGCAAGGATTGGTAATGCCGAAGTGAGGAGGATAATGATGGATAATGGCATATCGGTGAATGTAATGTATAGGAGTTGTTTTGAGCAGATGGGCTTAACGTCCGAGCAGTTAGCACCATCCCCTGAGCCCCTCTTTGGTTTTACAGGAGATGCAATTGTGCCATTGGGGCAAATCAAACTCCCCCTTGCTGTCGGGGATTCAGACCGACAAGCTCTGACGATGGCAGATTTCTTGATTATTGATTGTCCTTCAGCATACACTGCTATCCTCGGAAGACTAGCTATGAACGATCTAGATACAGCAGTATCCACCAGAACACTCACGATTAAATTTTCCACTCCGAGTGAGGTAGGATGTGTTAGAGAGGAACAAGAAATTGCAAGGAGATGCTATAAAAATGCAGTAAAGGCAGGGATTAAAGGAAAGAAGGTCAGCATGGTGGCCGAGGAAAAAGCACGACCGATCAGTGCTACCGGGGTGAGTCAGGACCTGGATCCAAGAGAAATAGATGAAGACTGAGCAACTGGCCCTGTAGAAGAATTAAAGGATGTGCAAGTTAGTGAGCAGGATGCTAGACGATGTTTGAAGGTAGGCAAAGATTTACTCCCGGATGTTAAAGCACAACTCACTAAGTTCTTGAAGGAAAACCTAGATGTCTTCACATGGAATCACGAAGACATGGTAGGGATCAGCCCGGACGTAATGTCACACAAGCTAAACATCAATCCCCTCCATAGACTAATTCGTCAAAAGAGGAGGCCAATGACAAAGGAAGGCTATGAAGCGCTCAGGGAAGAGGTAGAGAAGCTTTTGGCAAATAAATTTATTAGAGAAGTCTATTACTCGGTCTGGGTAGCAAACCTTGTTCTGGTAAAAAAGAAGAACGAAAAATGGAGGACTTATATTGACTTCATTGATTTAAATAAGGCATGCCCAAAAGAGAGTTTTCCTCTGCCAATGATTGATTAGCTTGTCTATGGAATTGTTGGACATCAGCTCCTTAGTTTTATGGATGCCTACTCAGGGTATAAACAGATCCCAATGAACCCTGACGACGAAGAGCATACTTCATTCATTACTGATCGTGGGCTTTATTGTTATAAAGTGATGTCGTTTAGGTTGAAAAATGCTAGAACAACCTACCAGCGGCTGGTGAATATGATGTTTGAAGATCTCATTAGGGGAACGATGGAGGTTTATGTTGACGATATGTTGGTAAAGTCTAAGCGAGCACGTGAACATGTGTGTAACTTAGGAGAGATGTTTCAGATTCTGCGAAAGTTTCAAATGAAGTTGAATCATTTGAAGTGTGAGTTTAGGGTAGCTTCGGGCAAGTTCCTAGGATTCATGGTCAATAGTAAGGGAATTGAAGCAAATCTCGAAAAGATTAAAGCCCTAATTGACATGAAATCGCCTACCAAGATCAAAGAAGTGCAGAGTTTAAATGGCCAAGTTGCCGCCCTTAGCAGGTTTATATCCAAGTCGACAGACAGATGCATTTCGTTCTTCGATGTGTTGAAAAAAGTAAGAAACTTCCAGTGGACTGAAGAATGTGAAGCGGCCTTTCAACAATTAAAAGAGTACATGGGCCGAGCACCTTTGCTATCTAAGCTAGTGGAATGGGAGAAATTGATCGTTTACTTAGGAGTTACTCAACACGCCGTTAGCGGGGTTTTGGTCTGTGAGGAAAATGAAAAGTAGCTTCCCGTGTACTATGTTAGCAAAAGGTTGCTTGACGCGGAAACCAGATATGCACCCATGGAAAAACTTGCATATTGTTTGGTGATAGCATCAAGGAAGCTCCGTCCTTATTTTCAGGCCCATACCATTGAAGTCCTGACTAGGTACCCCCTGAAGTAGGTTCTTCAAAAACCTGACACATCTGGTTGTCTACTTAAGTGGGCCATTGATCTCGCTCAGTACGAAATACAATTCAAGCACCGAATAGCAATCCAGGGACAGGTGCTAGCAGACTTTGTGGTTGAATTCACGGGACCTGGCAGTAAAGAACCTGAATCTTCTGAAGGACCATTCTGGGAGCTGTATGTAGACATATCCTTAAACGAGCAGAAAGCTGGAGCGGGAGTGATGTTGATAAGTCCGGAAGGCCATAGGATTCTGTGCGCTTTGAGGTTCAAGTTTAAGGCTACCAATAATAAGGCCGAGTATGAGACGCTGTTAGCAGGGTTAAGGTTGGCCAAAGAAGTACGAGCAGAACGAGTTAGAATCTATAGCGACTCTCAGCTTGTGGTATGCCAAGTCCAAGAAGAATATTAGACTAAAGGGTCTAGGATGGCCATGTATCTGCAAAAGTCCGAGAACTTTTGACGGTGTTTGAGAGATACGAACTGCATCATGTTCTACGATCACAGAACTCTTATGCAGATGCATTAGCTCGTTTAGCCACCGCTAAAGACGCGGATTTCATGGGGGCCGTACCAATAAAGGTTCTGCCAGTCCCGAATATAGAATCACGAGATGAAATGATGACAATTGTGGTGGCACAAGATTCCTGGATGAACCCTCTTGTGGAATATTTACAGAATGGGATACTACTCGAGAACAAACTAGAGTCCTGTCGTCTTCAAGCACGAGCAGCCCGATACTGTATTTATGATGACAAACTTTACAAAGGAGGATTCTCGGCTCCACTGCTTAGGTGCATTGATGGCTTAAATTGTCAAGTCATCCTGAGTGACATACATTCTGGGCATTGTGGTAATCACGTCAGGAGGCTCTCATTGGTCCAGAAGGCTCTTCGGCAGAGGTTTTGTTGGCCGATAATGAAGCAGGATGCGATTGAAATAGTTAAGAAGTGTGATAAATGCCAGAGATTTGCCAAAATACCTCTAGCTCCACCAGCTTTTTTGCAGCAAATGGTCAATCCGTGGCCTTTCGCCATTTGAGGCATGGACCTGATCAGACCTCTCCCGACAGCTCGAGGGGGATGCAAGCATGCCATTGTAGCAGTGGATTATTTCACGAAGTGGGCAGAAACTAAAGAACTTGCCGAAATATCTACTGCTAAAGTTGAGAAGTTCGTCTGGGAAAATATTATTTACAGGTTTGGAGTTCCACAGCAGATCATGAAAGATAATGGAACCCGGTTCAGCAGCGAGCAGTTTCAGATGGTTTGCAGGGATCTTGGGATTAAGAAGAGTTTCTCGGCAGTAGATCACCTATAAGCAAATGGGCAGGTGGAAGTTGTCAACAAGATCATCAAGCAAAATTTAAAGACTAAGCTAGAAGCAAGGAAAGGAGCCTGGGTAGATGAATTACAAAAGGTGTTGTGGGCATATAAAACCACTGCTCGCAACACCATAGGAGAAACTCTTTTCTCATTGGTGTACGGTTAGGAAGCGATGATCCCAGCAGAATATGAGGTCGCTAGTCAACGCAGATCTACGTTCAATCAAAAGGATAATGACCATCTGTTCGCAGCTAATTTAGATCTTATCGAGGAAGCAAGAGATGAAGCTCAAATAAGGATTGTTGTCTACCAGTAAAGAGTTGCCAGGTTCTATAATAGGAAAGTCCGTGTTCGGAAGTTTAAGGAGGGAGATCTGGTTTTACGTCTCATTCTACCAACTGCCCGGAAAGCTAGTGATGGAACACTCGACCCAAATTGGGAAGGACCTTATATTGTAAAGGACAGTCTGGAAAATGGAGCTTATCACCTGACTAACTTGGAAGAAGCAGAAGTTCCCCGAGCATGGAACGCTGAGAATCTTCGGCCATATTATGTTTGAATTATTTAGTTCATGTTTTGATTACTTATTTTTTAGCTTGTATGAATGCAGCTATTAAGTTAATAAGGATTCTCTTCAAAAGGCAATTCCTGATCGTTTCATATTCGGCCGTCTATTACTTCTACTCATGCTTTGGAAGGTTCAATTGCTATCTGTGAGCGAGTAGACTCTGAAAGGTGAAATTGATACCTATAAGCAAATGCTTTGGAAGATATGATTACCACCTATGAGTAGCTGGGCTCTGGAAGGTGTAGTCATTATCTGTGAGTAAAAAACATCATGGAAGGCATTAGCATTACCTGTGAGCAAGCGGGCTCTAGAAGGAATGCTCATGGCCTGTGGACCTATGAAATAACCCTGGAAGATCTATGTAGCTTATGAGCGAACAGGCTCTGGAAGGGACATTTGATCTATGGGTTTAGATGCTGGGAGAAATTGACACAACTTATAAGCCAACTTTAGAAGGCAAACGGTCTGTCCAGATATTTGACCAAGCAGAGATAAGGGGCCTTAAAAAGGGTAATTTCAGCATACTAGCTATCCCTACACCTACTCTGCTCGATTAACGAATGAATTTAATTGCTATTTCGGTCTACATAATTTAACAAAGTGACTAAGAAAAACGTGCAAATAAAGAATAACGATAAGCAATTCACAAAGCTAAATAAAATTGTTTATAACAATTTGTATAAATAAATAAATAAATAATTCCTAAGAAGTGCTGGAAGGAAAATCCTACTCTCCCGTAGCTTTACCCGAAGCTCCGCTCCCATCTTCTATAATAATAGGATGGGGAGAGCTGGAGGAAGGCCCTGTATAAGTGGGAGAAACGCGATCAGAATGAGGGTGATATGATTGGGAAGCTGGGAGATCGGCTTTTGATTGAGCCTCTTGAGCATATAACTTCACCTCCTCCACGGCTTCCGGACCAAAGAATGAAACATCTACGTCTGGTCGTTTAAGCCATAGGTTGTATAAAAATAAGCTTCCTGTCCTTTCCTCCACTTCCTTGACCAAAGCTTCAGTACGGCTCTGCTCCAAAACTAATTGTTCCTTGAAGGAAATCACCTCTTGCCTCATCGACTCCATAACCATTCTAGCTTTGACTGCCCCATGGTCGCGTAAGGCTAGCTCTTCCTTTAACTGCTTATTTTTCGCTTTTAGTGCCTTCTTGGAGGCCCGCGAAAGATGAAGTGCCCTCTTCAACTCATTGATCTCCTTGTCCCTGGAGGCAATAAGCTCGTTTTGCACCTTCATATTCTTTTGCTGTTCAATTCTCTGGCTGAGGGACGTTTCATGCTCCCGTTCTAGATTGCGGAAAGCCTCCCGGGACCTTTCAACCTCCAGCTCGGGAGAACTCACTTCTTCTTGAATTCTATTCTTTTCGTCCTCCAGAGAGTTTATGGTTGCTTCCATGGTAGCTTTCTCCCCGAGCTAGTCTGAGATCTCTCTGAGGAGTTTCATGTATGCCATGGATGCCTAAAACAAGCTGTTAGTAAAGCAATGAAGGGCAAAGAAGAAAGTGACAGCAACAGATGTTAGGACTTACGAGCAGATTATGGAAACCTAAGTAATTGATTAACCTCTCACCCTTTATCTCTTTGTTATAAAGGGCTGGCTTCTTCATGCCAAGAAATTAAGGTGCGCGATCTAGAAGATCGTTATAGTATATTCCTGCATCAAAGTCCTGGGTTTGCTCTTCTGTGACAGGGTCTTTCCCCTGTGTCTTTTGACGCTTTGAGGGGGGTTCTGCGACCCCCGATTCGGCGATCCTCTTGCCTTTATCAATGCTTCGGGGGCGAAAAGTTGGCGAACTACTGGCAGCAGGAATTGATTGAGAAACAGCTTCTTTATGAGCGTCCTTATTTGAAGGTTTTCTCCCAACTGATTTTTGCCTCATAAGGCGGATAGGACATACGTCAGTCTTTTTGAAAAGATGACCCCGTGAGAGTTTCAGCGACTGTTTGGAAATCAGAACCCCTAGTCGCTTAACCAGATTTCTTCAGCGCAGGAGCTTTGCCAGGAAGAGGTTGTTCGAAGTGGAGTTTCATCATTGTTGGAGGATGACTTTCCAATAAATTAGGAATTTCCCTCCCGAAAGCTTCAAAAGCAGAGGAGATCTCTTTGTCTTTAAGAGCTCCTAGGTCAGAATGCTTGTCAAGCAATTTTTGGTGAGCTGTAGGAGCAAGACCGTGTAGTTGTAGGAGATGATCAGATGGTGGGTGGTCGTCTGAGAGAGTCTTTACCTCTAAGAATCTTTCTAGTAAAGCGGACTCCTGGCTGGATAGAGGAATCTCACTCTTGGCAACGTCTGCACAGATGTGAACGTTAGTAACGAGCAGAATGTGGGCAAAATAATTATATATATAAGTATACTTACTAGGAGAAACGCAAAAATAAAAGTTTTTGAGGTCGGATAAAGATAGACATGACGTGTAAAACCATCGCGATTTGTAGTCGCCTATATTGGACTTACCAACCCCCTTTGGGAGGTTCACTTTGTATGGAGAGTTTCGGGCCGAAGTATAATAAAACTCGTCTTTCTTCTCGGATTTAAGGCCCGTGGTACTCTTAAAAAGAAAGAGATGCTGAATCATCACAGGAGTCGGTGGAGGAAGACTATTTTTTAGGAAAATTGAGGCAAGAGCGGTAAGATGAGCATAAGAGTTAGGAGTAAGTTGAAAAGGGGCTAGGTTAAGATCGTTCAGAAGGGCGACCAGATAAGGATGGACCGAAAATCTAAAGCCAGCTTCTATGTGCTGGCGGCTTATAGAGAAGAAACCTGTAGAAGGATAGGCTGCATGGTCATAGGTCTTCGGCACCATAGCCCGACATCCAAAGGGTAAAGAGAAGTCCTCAGCAATTGATTCAAGCTCGCTGGGACTAAGAGAAGAGTCATATCTAAAAAAGGGGACGCGAGCAGGTGGAGCACGGTTCTCGAAAGGGTCTGAAGCAGTTTCACCTCTCTGAGAGGTCGTGTTATCAGTATTCTTGACTTGGTTAAGCTCATCTTCGGAGTCCATGTTAGTAGACCCCACTTTACGACCGCGACGACTATGACTAGACATCTACCAAAACAATAAGGAAATTAGGTCACAAAAGGCAAACTAGAATTCGGTGTTTAAGGTTATTCCTACTTTTCTAAAAAGTCTAGTCGTGCGAGCAAGGAGGCTACCAAGCACGGGAAAAGCCCTATCTACCAGCCTAACAGAGTACAGAGATTATTAAGCAATCAATGGATTCCAAACTCTACCAGAGTAAGGATACTAGGTGACCACAAGTAAGGAATGGCATGAGTAGGTATAACTTAAAGCAATTAAACGAATATCTACCTCAGGCTCTCTAGGTTAAATCATGCCAAGAATGTGACAGAAGCAGGTTAAATAACAATAAGCTCACACATACGTAATCTAGCAAATGCAAGTACCAATCGTGAATTAAAAAATTGAGAAAGGTCATAAAAGATTATCTTGAATATATAAGGTGTCGCTGACGGAGAAGAAGAGGATGCAAGTTTGTAATGGCAAGCAAAAGAAAGTTGAAAGCAGAAAGGCGTCTGTCTTCGAAAGTGACTGATAAAGGAAGAAAATGAAACGATTGGACATTTATATATATATAGCTATCGTCTTAAGGCCCTAGCCATCAGATCGAGACAGCTGTATAACCGTCATTAATCTAGTGGTCTGGCGCGAAACCCACGATTTCGTCGTCATGAATAGCCAGTGAGGAGACGTGCATTAAATGTGCACATTAAATAGCACATAACCCATGATGCACAGAGAACTGACGCCTAGGGAGGTACCGTGTGTCACGGGATAGGTTAATGTTTGAAAAAGACGACAATTCGTATCTCGCCAAAAGTACTCTGGGAATGAGAATATTGTTTCCAGTACAAAGAATGTACTGAAAAACAAGAGGGCTAGTATTGTGGGTATTTTGGCAAATATGAAAAGAATAGGAGAAAAGCCCAAAGACGAGGCCCGTTATATTGTCTTATAAGAAAAGGCCCAAGAAGTCTGGTCAAGATAGTCAAAAGTCAAGGGAAGGTATGCGCAGTCATTGGGTAGCTTGTATCCGGGCGTACCTGATTATATGCCTAATCATTCTGATCGTTGAGTAATCGGGTGGACGCGTGGTAAAGCATAAAGAAATCTAATCGTAATCGAAAGATTGCTCGAAAGATGCCCCCTAAAAGTATTAGAGCGATCAGGAGGTCCCTGCATCTGTTCGGTGGTCAAGGAAGCAGTAGAATCTGCTCGGTAGAGGCAGCATTAGATCATTAGTGAAACCTGTTCGCTCGACGTGCACGTTAAAGTTGACTGGTTGACCTTCTAGAAGACAAATCAATTCAATTCAGGAAAGGAGTCAACTTACCTATTTTTGTGCAAATCAAATTACGATATTATTGGCAGATATTGTAGATATAGTAGAGATAATCTCGAAAGATATTATCTTAATTAATGTAAATTATTTTCTTTGTCTTATCTATAAGATTCCCAAGCCTATTTTGATTGTAACATCTTCACTATAAATAAATGATGAAATTCGGTGTAAAAGACAGAGTGAAATATACACTGTTATTCCCAGAGAGAGAAAGGGGATGACAGTCGTTGATGTAGGCCATTATTTAGCTGAACCACGTAAAACTCATTGTGTTCTATGTGTTTTAGTCTTGGTCATACTTGTTTTGTCTATAGTGTGTTGTTCCGCAGGTATTGGGCTTGAAGAACCAGGTTGACCAAATTTGGGTGTCAACATATGCAGTTTTCAAAAAGAAAGGTTTTAAAAATTGAAAAACAATTTGATACCCAAAAGAAGTTATGAATTGTGATGTAATTATATTTTAATGTTATTATCATTCATTGAACTAACCTTTTTACTTTTGTGCAGCTTGTATATCGTATTAGGTGCTTGTACAGGTGATTTTACATTCAGAAAATGACGGGTCCCTATCCTTCTAAGCTACTATTTTTGTAGAATAGGGAACCCGCCGGCACCCCACGGTCACTCTCCAGCCGATATCTAGGTTGATTGAAGAATTTCCGTGAAGCAAAGCCGAATTAACTACTAAATAGTCATATAATTGTAATAAAATCCATTTGGAGTTTAGAGAAAATTTTGGCAGCATAACGGCTGTGTTTCTGTAAATCCAAAAAATTTATTTCCTGTAAGAAACTTTTAAACACTTCTAAATTTTCATATACGCCAATTACTGCCATCGGATTAAAATCCGGTAATCACAATCAACCACAATAGTTTATATAATGTAACAATTCATAACTAAAACTAAAGTCATTTTCATAAATTAATATTCTATAACTATTAACCTGTTTATAATGTACAAGTCACAAGCTTTATACAAAACTTTAACTCCTATAAATTTGCCAAAATCATACATTGTTTCTACTATTTAATTATGTTCACCACAGCACTTTTATTCTACTGGAATCGAGGTCCCAGCTTCTGATGCACCCGTGCCTGTACCTGAAATGTTTTGGGAATTGTAGGGAATGAGCTACTAGCCCAATGAGTGTCATAAAATTTTATTTAAATTGCAGTAACTATTAAAATACATAATTATGAATTCAAATGCATTAACTATGAATTTAAATTCCTTTCATGATAAATACTAACTTATAAATTTCTAAAATCAGTTTCTGCTGTCATAATCAAATTTATAGCATTTCTCTATTTTTCTACTAGTCAATCATATTCTAATGGTACTCTAGGCATCACAGCAAAGTGGAATTCTACATCACTAATACCGTATAGGGTGACAAGGCGAAATTCTACATCGCTCAAGTCGCAATCCGGTGAATGTGGTGGAATTCTACATGACACGACCCTTCCCAGACCTTATCTATGCTCTTGTCTGGAGGATCCTGCCGGGCACTTCAACGGACTTATCGAACCCGACTCGTCGGATCGAATTAATCCGAGAAGCGAACCCTAACTTTCTTAACCGGTTTACTCGTTTAAAACTTAGTAACTCAGTTTTCTTTAAATTGGTTAGGAGTGAATTACTTTTATAAAAAAAAATTCAGCAGCATAACGGCATAAAATTGAACATTTTCCAAATTTTACCTGTAAAATAAACACACTTCGAACTATAGAAATCACCAGCCAACTTCGATTTTTCCACAAACATGCAATTCACATTAAATTTCACATCCATACATGTCATATGACATTCATATCCAACCATTCACAACATGTATACATATTCCATGGGTATCACAACCTATACAGATATATCATGTGTATTCTGCAATAAGTGTGAATGTATAATTTTATATATACATATTTAAGTATAAGTTACAATCTGTCAAACATTCATATATCAAACATGCGATCATTTAGATAATAACATTTACAACAATCTCAAAATATATTTAATATTCACATAGTCCATTCATTCATCCCCACCTATAAGTGGAACGTCGCTTCCTCGGCCACAAAATCACCTATAATTATTCTGGATAAAACAAGCGAGCTACACGACAAAATAAATCGTTAGTTCGTTACATAATAATACAACCCTTTCAAGTTCATAGTAAAGCATAACTTAAAGAAATATTTAAAGGTTAATCTTTGCAAACTATTTCTTATGAAACAACCATGTGCATCTTGAAGCTCCTATAGTATTTAGACCACTACGTGCGGAATTTATTTCCTCGCCCGAGAGGGGTAAAATTATCTCAGTTGTAAACATCTATAATGCGGAATTTCTTCATCGCATTTGTAGTACTAAATTTTTATAATTCTAGCAACTACGTGCGGAATTTCTTCATCGCAACCATAGTGCCCATAAATCAGATTTTGGCGACTACATGCGGAATTTCTACTTCGCAATGTAATGCCAATAGCTCTCAATATACTCGACTACGTGTGGAATTTACTACGTCACAACATATCGATATATACTCTAAGAATCAAGGGATTACACATGGTTTTTACAACTCTTTTTCTCTTATGTGCAAAAAGCACAAAATTTCCTTTCTTCCAAGGTTTTTACTTAAACCAAACTTACGATCAGAAAGTTATTTTATAAAACTCTTTAGCAACAATTAAAATAATTGAAATTACAATTGAACTAGTGTAAGTGATGTAATACTTACCTCAATCCGCATAAATGCAACGATCTCAACGAGCCTCTCGTGCCTCGCTTGCGTGCTCATCACCTACACATTAATTTCCCATTATCTTTTACTCAAATAAAACGTAACATTAGAGTTTTCAATATAAATCAACCTATTGAAAACCCGTTACGCTATAACTTTTCCGACTCGATTTTAACTCAACCGAGACTCTCAAATTCTAATTTCCTTACAATAGTCTTACTTTTAGACCCCTAGGAATAGCCCTATGCTGTCCATATAATTGTTAGAGGCTCAAAACGAAAAATCAAATTTTTAGGCTCAATCGATAGCCCATAACAGAATGCATGACAGCTCACTGCTCAGGACTCCGTTTTCCTTCATTCTTTTTCCTACGGTTCACTTATCTCACATTCTGGTCACACGTCAAATTTCGTTGAAAAATTCTATCGTTTACTATGTCAAATCTAAGAAAACGCACATTTTTGGGCACTTTTAGTGTGCGTTTTATGCACTTTTTCGTTTCGGATTAGCGACGGTAGTTTTTCTTTCATATCTAAGCTTCATTTACCTCATTATGATCATCTAAACTTATTTCATGTAATAAAAATTTCATTCGCATAGTTATTTCACCTATCGACTCTCTAACGGCATTATTTTGCACATAACTTGCGCAATTTTTATCGGATTCGATCCGTTCCAAAACCTATGGTTTTCTATGACTCCTAGGCATCATTTGAGGTGTAGAACGTCCCCATACATGTCAGACTTGGTCAGGTTTTCTCTAGCTCATGGTTTGAGCTCGGGATTCCACTTTTACTCTATGACACTTTCTATGCGCATTATTTTGGCCATAACTTCGCCAATTTTTATTTGATAATTTAATTTTCTAAAGCTAGGAAACATAAAATCGAATACAGGGGCTTACACTACATCACCACAAAATAGATAGCGCGCTAACTCTATATACTCCACACGTGCAGAGGGCGACTCTGGACTGACTGACTACTAAAGTCCCATTTTCCTGCTGTTAGTGACACGCCCCGACTATGCCATGCACGATAGGAGTACTCTGACCGGTAATATCTCCAATGCCTTAAGAAGTACCAAAACATAAATCGTTTGCATAATATAAATAAATTTCAGCATAATGAATTTACTAAATGGAAGGAAATTTAACTAAATTTAAATCTATTTTCAAAACACATTTTGTTTCGTAAATTCTAGGTAAAAAGAAAGACACTCACTAATTGGCGATTTCCTCCGATCGGATTTGTCTATGGACCACTCGAGGGCTCACCTACATTAATTACACATTAACCATTCAATAGAGCTCATTAAATTTATTTACTTCACACATTATACTCATCAATTAACAAATTCTCATTTGGGCAACTTCATGCCAATTTTTCTACTTAGTTCTCTATAAATGCTCATACTAATTAACTCATCTCATGCTTGTCTACATTACAAACTTTCATTCTCATATAATTCCTCATACTAAACATATTCAAAGCACACTTTAAAATCTTTCTAAAGTTCATTGAAATACATTAACACAATTAGGCATTAAACTAGTTTAATTGCTGATTTTTGTGTCATTTCAATACCAATTCAATTTCCTTCAATTTCTACCTTCATATATCATCTAAATAAGCATTAAAATCACTTAAACACACAACAAAAAAATTCTGGACAGCCTGGTATCATCATGGCCGAACAGCCCCTTCTTTGCTTCATTAACATTATTTTTTCAGCTCTAATCATTTCCATGCACAAACTATCCTTCCCACATGCCTCTAATTTATTCAAAATCATTCTCAAAGCACTAGTACATCATATACTAATATTATCAAGTGACATCGCACTCATAATTCTCATGAATTCAAATCAACCTTTACTAAATTTCCATGACTTCCTTTCTAGTTTTCATGCCTTTCAACATTAAAACAACTCAAACTAATAGAATTTCTTCTACTTCTTGCTAGGGCTGAAGTTTACATGGCCTCTAAATCATCATATTACTTCACTTAAATTCTCAAAACACTTCACAAAATTAATTCACTTCACTTAGGCATTAAACCAAACACATGGAGAGCACTTAAATTAATCTCTACACCAACATAAGAATTTTACTAGTTTCTTACCCCTTTGTGCTTTCAATTTGCTAAGCCAACCTCCACACCAATTCAAGCTACAAATCTAGTCTTTCACATGCCAAGAACACCACCAAGAAATTAGATTACCATGAGCCCAACTCAAACCTCCACAACAATTAAATTTTCATGAAATCAATACTTGAACTTACCAATTTTTGTAGAGAATCAACTAGGAAGACTAGAGACTTGATTTTTGGGTTCAAAAGCTTAGGATTCAACCTTGAAAACCCCTAGATCACTTGCTCCTTGGCTGATTTTCCTTCACCCTTTTTCTTCCTCACTTGGCCGAATGGCCTCCTTGTCTCTCGTTTTCTATTTTGCTTTGTTTCTCAAATTTCCAGCACATTATGTTCCTTATATAAAGACTTGCAATTGTTACTTGTTCCCTTGTCTTTCAAATATTATAAATTGGCCACTCTAAATAAAACAATAACATTAACATGTTAACTTTTACTAACTTTTCAATTAAACCCAACATACCTCTACATATATATATATGTTTTAAGGTTGGCCTTAATTACTTTGCTTTCCATTTGTTTTAATATTTCAAAATGCCATTGAGTGATGTGTTCTTCTCTAATTGGTCCAAATTCTAAGATTATCTCTCACAGTAATTAAAATTCTAGCATTTACATTCTAGCATTCGAATCTAAATTGACATGCTCCAACATTATTAATTAATTTACTATACATAGGTACGATACTAGTAATATTAGGGAGGGTGGTTTACAGAAAACCTCATCAGATATTTTAGGTGGGCGTCAAGTAGATGATTTCATAAACGCCCAAAACACAATTTTTGATGTTATTGTAAATGACTTAACTAAATGTTGCAAGTCTACATACGGACATTTATAAATTTGTAAATTCATATTATGATATGCATATAAATATATATATAAATTTATTTGGAATTTGCATATGTTGCACCTTTATCACATGAGATTGACTAATTGAAATTGCATATTGAAGTGTTTATGAAAATACATGTTATGGAAATTCTGTTGATAAAAATGTGTGTTATGAATTGAATGAGAAAATATGTGTTTGTGGCCAAACGAAGTTGAGTGGTGATTTGATATAGTACGAAGTGTGTTTTCTTTACAGATAAATTTTGGGAAATGTTAAATATACAATCATTATGCTGTCAAAATTTTTTAGTGAAATCATTTTAAACCTAATTTGAAAAATTTACACCCACCCAACTATTTCCACAAAAGCGAATTTCAACTTGAGTAAAGTAAACGGGCAAGATTAAAGGGTTCGCTCCGCGGATC
This sequence comes from Dimocarpus longan, assembly GCA_022984855.1. Taxonomy (NCBI): domain Eukaryota; kingdom Viridiplantae; phylum Streptophyta; class Magnoliopsida; order Sapindales; family Sapindaceae; genus Dimocarpus; species Dimocarpus longan. Next base: position 14,124,895 of record CM041015.1, on the reverse strand, counting down.
TCTTCTACCCAGTTAGTAGGGTTATGAGAGATTCGTTGGAGTGCCCGATGAGACTCTCCATATAAGAGTATAGAGAGAATATGGTTTGGGTCTTGTCAAAAAAATCTTGACCCATTGCTTATATTAAAGCAAGAATCTTGGTATGGTGAAGACGCCATAATCAATAATGAAATAATTGATTGATAAGTCTAGGAAGAATGCCACAAGAAAATCCTGGTTAGTTCGAAAAGTTCTATGAAGAACCAAAGAGAATACTCTCATCAATATTATTAATCATCAATTAAATTCCCTTTTAGGGTTACATTAATTTATATAGTTGAAAACACTAAATAGCATAAAAAAAACAATTAATTAGGCAATTAAGCCCTTATAAGCCTATAAAAGAAAAAGGAAAGTCAACCTCTTATAATTAGGAAAATAAATAATAAGGAAAGAAAAATAAGGAATAAAAATTGACAATTAATTGTCTTGAAAATAATAGATAAGAAATCAGCCCCAAATTGGAAGTCTTCATGAGTAAGAATCAGCTTTATATTGGAAAGTCTTCATGGGCAAGAAATTAGTTAGAATTAGTCGCACCAATTGCTTTAATTAAGTTGATTAAGCCTTGATCTTCTTTTAGACCCATCTTGGAATCCACCATTTCAAAATCAGCCTAAATCACTTGAACCAATCTATTAAGTGCTTTTTTAAATCTCTTAGCTCTTGCGCTTGTAATTGGCCTAACTGGAATACACAATGGATCCTTTGGTGATGCTTCTTTATTCTCATCATTTACTCTCTCTTCAAAATGATTTATCCTCAAATGTTCACCTATATCAAAATGACTTAAATTAGTAACATTTTCAGTGGCACTAACATTGTACTCACCTGGTAAATCCAACTTGTATGCATTGTCATGATGAGTTTCAAGGACTTGAAAAGGCCAATCTCCTCTCTAAAGCAACTTAGACCTCCTTTGTGTTAGAAATCTTTCTGATGGAAACCAAGGAAGCAAGCCTAATGATCCTTTGAGCATCAAGGGAAAGCCTATTACAAGAGCTAGAGCTAAAAGGATGAAAGAGGCTTTTAAACGAGATGATTCAAGAGATTTGGGCCAAGAGTCTTGTGCAACAAGGCTTGGACGGTATGGAACGAACACTAAGTGATGCAAACCCCGTATATAAATATATGACACCCACGATCAAATTGAAACACAACCCTAGGAAAAATTAAAATAGGTTTACAAAAAGAAATTTTGACCCGTTGATTATATGTTAATCAAGAACCAAAGTTATAAAGAACTTTGATCTAATGATTAGAACTAAATCAAAAACCAAAATTATAATAGAAGGATATTAACGCCACTCCCAAGACATAGATGAGAAAGTGGGAGATAAGTCATAGATTTGATCGCCACAAGCATAGCTTGATAAGATCATATGTTCATGGAAGAATAAAATAGAAAATTCACTCTCTCAATTAAACATAATTGGCTACATCTTCTATTCATCTTCTTTTTTGCTTAGGTTTACAAGTCTTTTATTGGCAAAGAGAATAAAACATAACATGAAACCCTAGCTCCCTAACAATTGGGCTCATTAAACATAATCATGGGTTTAAAATAATTAAACACGGGCTTAACTTAATAAAATATTTTAGCCTAATACATAAATTAAGACCCAACATGAAATTAAATAAACCAACTTATTGTACAAATCCATTACAATTAAAATAAACTCAGCCCAAATTATTTAAATCCCAATTAACTTAAGTTTGCCTCCAATTATCTTCAATTAGCACCTAAAATCTTTATGATTAAGCCCCACTGTCTTCATTTATCTCATTGCCTAGTTGTCTCGTGTTCCTCAATGATTGCTATCTTGGTTTCCATCATTTTCCCATTCTTCAAAACGATTTGTCCTCAAATCATCATCCATCTTTATTGTTGTCCGATGATTTTATTGACACATGAAAAAAAAATGTTAGGGAAATAGCCTTACACACTCACTCACATGTTTCACTCCAATCACTTGTGTGTTTATCACTCGGCACTCTTGATTTAACTCAACACTCCCTTTGCACGCTCAAACTTTTCGCTTCTTTGCTTTTTAATCAAACCTATATGTGTGCAAGGCTAAACTGAATGTAAATTGCATTGAAGAACCCTAATTGATGAATTTTGGCCAGCCAAGAATTCAAGAACCTAAAAGTAATATTAAGAACCTAAAAGAACCAATATAATATGTGGCCAAAGAAACTGATATGATTTAAGGTTCTAGAATGCCAAGAGTGATGATATGTTGAAACAAGAAACAAAAGTCAACGAGAAACAAAAGAATATATATATATATTGGCTAGACAATCAATGGAGATGTACGGCACTGCAAGAACAAAGATAAAAATATATATAGTGGACTGATGATGGAACAAATAAAACATTGAGAAGATGCAACCAAAGATGATATGACCAGAAAACAAAATAATCAGATTGCTACAAGATGACGTGAACAGAGCAAAAGAAATAATAATAATAATAATAACAAACCAGACCAGTAATAAAAAAACAACTGCAAGACACAAAACAAAATTGATAGATCAAACCTGATTTAATACCCAAAGCTCTGATACCAACTGATGCGAACCTTGTATATAAAGATACGACACCCACAATCAAGTTGAAACGCAACCCCAAGAAATTAAAACAGGTTTACAAAAAGAAATTTTTACCTATTGATTGTATGTCAATCAAGAACCAAAGTTATAAAGAACTTTGACCCAATGAATAGAACTCAATCAAGAACCAAAATTATAATAGAAGGATATTGATGTCACTCCCAAGACATAGATGAGAAGGTGAGACATAAGTCATAGATTTGATCGCCATAAGCATAGCTTGATACAATCACATGTTCATAGAAGAACAAAAGAGAAAATTCACTCTCTCAATTAAGCATAATTGGATGCATCTTCTATTCATCTTCAATTTTGCTTAGGTTTATAAGCCTTTTATAAATAAAGAGAATAAAACATAACATGAAACACTAACCCCCTAACAATTGGGCTCAATAAATATAATCTCAGGATTAAAATAATTAAACACGGGCTTAACTTAATTAAATATTTCATCCCAATACATAAATTAAAACCCAACATGAAATTAAATAAACCAACTTAATTTACAAATCCATTACAATTAAAATAAACTCAGCCCAAATTATTTAAAGTTCAATTAACTTAAGTTTGACTCCAATTATCTTCAATTAGCACTCAAAATCTTCATGATTAAGTGATGAAACCCTTCTAAATCCTTACTCTGGATCCGTGAAGTACCCCGTAGCACTCCTACAGAGTTCAAACGAACCCTAACTTGGCCCGCAGAAATTCTACTGGAGCATCGGGACTCACTTTAGATTTCTTTTTACAAAAAATTTATTAGGGGGCAAGGGTTTTCTTAATGAAAATCCGGCAACATGTCGGCTATTTATTGAGATATGTCACATTACAAGTTCAAAGCAATTTAAAAATACTTCTATGGTAGACAATTCTCAACTACCAGGGGCCTCTAGCCCTTACCCACAATCAACCACAACATGAATATATATAAACTTTCAAAATTTTATGGAAACTCAATTTTCTGAATTAAAACATTTTCATAAAACGTGCATCCAACAACTAATATGTAAACTCCATTTAAACTTATTTTAAATGTACATCATTTACACCATACTCATATACAATACATGCATGATTAGAAGTGTGAGCTATACAATAAGAAATAGTCGTCCGTCACTCGATTCGCGTGTCGGTCTGAGCCTCATCTGCTGGATGACTCACTCCTGCACCTGAAGGAACATTTTAAGAAATACATAGCAAACAAACGGTGAGTATAACTCAGTGAGATAAATAATAAACAGCTTTATAAACTAAAGTATATTTCTCTGAAATACTTTTTATTTCTTTCAATTAAAACTATTTCTGAAATTCGTTTTGAATTTCTTTCTAAAACTTTCCCATTTCTCGCTTTGATGGTAACTTAGGGAAACTACTCTTATCGTGGCCGCATAAATCTCTAGCTAGCCACTAGGAATTAGGGAATTTACCTTGTGTAGTTATCAATGTGCAACTCTGGGCATGTGTTACCCCTACACAATCGGTCTAAACTACACTACCCTATACGTGCAGAGGGTCGCTCAACTGACTCTCTCTCTCAGTTAATAACTCTCTCACATCTACCATGTATGCATAGAGCATTCTACTAGGTACTTAACTGGGGCTAGGGTAAACCATCGGTGTATTAAAATTATTTTTTTCTTGGTATTCTCCAGTAAACTCGTTTTTAAAGCAAAAGATAAAACGTTAATTCTCAATGGTTTTTATATAAGCATATACTCAATTTAAAGCTCATGTAATAGAATCTAGATATAACAATAATACACAATTCAATTACAATAATGTAAGAAATGCAATTAACCATTAAATGAACTTTGAATTACACCACACTTGATAAGGTGAGATTTCTACTCATAAAGCGCTTCCTGATCAAAAGTGAACCTCCTTCGAACTACTCTGATACACTCCGCTTTCACCCTAAAATATTTACTACTCATTTAGAATTACTTGAGTCATTAACACAAAGCTATAAATTACTAAAACGCAAATAACTCTATTAACTCCACTTTACGCCTAAACCTTCTCAACTAAGTTTTAACTTATCAAAGGCTTTTAAATTCTGATTTCTTTGCAAAAGTCTTACTTTTAGACCCCTAGGATCATCCTTATATGGTTCGTTTGGTCTTTGAAGGCTTAAAACAAAAAGTCAACTTTTTAATTAACTTGTTGACAAAAAAAAAAATAGTTTAAACACCAGCCATCGTTTCGCATCCATTCTTTTTTCTAGCATCACCTTATCACATAACTAAGTCACCCGTAAAGTTTCATGAAAAAATTCTATCGTTTGCTATATCAAATCTAGGAAAACGCCCTATTTTGGGCACTTTTAGATGCACTTTTTCGCATCGAACAAGCGACGATGGTTTTTCTTTCATATCTAAGCTCCTTTTACCCAATTATGATAAACTAAATTCATTCAATGCAATAAAAATTACATTTACATAGTTATTTTACTTATCGACTCTCTAACGGCACTATTTTGAGCATAACTTGAGCAATTTTTATCGGAATCGATCCATTCCAAAACCTATGGTTTTCTATGACTCCTAGGCATCATTTGAGGTGTAGAACAACCTCAAATAAGTTAGAACAAGTCAGATCTTACCAGACCCTTCATCCCACTCGGGATTTTTCAACTTCACTTTATGCTTCTCTTTTTCCAACTCTATGACTTCTACAAGGTTTCTTAGCATCTAAATGATTTGATTTAAGCCTCAAATGGATGAAAGCAACATAGGTTAGACAATCCCTAACATGGCTAAAATTTACATCACAAAGAATCATCATCTTTCCTTTTATTTCCAACACTAAAAATTACACCAAACTCATCACTAAACCATGAAATTTCAATCTCTAACATCAAATTTAGCTTTTAAAATAAATTAAAAATGGGTATTCATGAAATCTAAAATAAATCAACATCAAGAAACTCACTTGATTAAGCTTTGATCTTGAGCCTAACTTGATCTAGTAGCCTTGGTTGGTGACAAAATGAGATTTGGTGAAGAATTATATGAAGAATGGCATGAAATACCCTTGCTTTTCTCTCTTCAATGGTCGGCACCTCTCTCCCCTTTTGCTCTCGATTTTTCATGCTCAAATGCAAGAGAAAGTGACTAGCTTTTAACTTTATATAATGGTACCACAATTACAAGTTAGTTCCTCTAGAAAATCACCAAAGAAACCTTTAAACTTTTCTAATTATACCATGACCCCACTCTAGATAAACTATCTTTTAATTGGTCCACATGTTATCACTTTACTCCACTTATTTCATCAACCAATCAATAAATGAAAAGTGGCACAATCTTAGCCACTACTTTTTAAAAATCACTTATCTCATTTCTTATTGGTTGAATTAAAATATCTTTTACTTTATTCCGTGAGCTCACCTCGTTTGATTAACACATAAATCACTCATAATCACTTTGAATTAGTACCGGGGTCAGCCAAACAACATCTGATTTACGATACGAAAATTTAATCAACTTTAAATAATACTACTGGAGGCCTACGATTCGACCATAGCTCAATTCGAAGATTTCTAATACCATAAAATAATAAATCTGGGTGAGGGCTTACATTTTGACTTTAGAATTCTAAACTTATTTTATTCAAAAATTTTCCATCTCAATTCCTAATTCTCTTAGGTCCTCTAGATGACACCCTATTCTTAATGTGAAATTAAATTCAACTTTAAAAACTATTATTGAAATATTATTATTCAACTATAGCTCGAATTGAGGGTTTACATTAAGCCCCACTGTCTTCATTTATCTCATTTCCTAGTTGTCTCATGTTCCTCCATGATTGCTATCCTGGTTTCCATCATTCCCCCATTCCTTAAAACGATTTGTCCTCAAATCGTCATCCATCTTTATTGTTGTCCGATGATTTGATTGACACATGAAAAAAAATGTTAGGGAAAGAATCTCACACACTCACTCACATCTTTCACTCCAATCACTTATATGTTTATTACTCGACAGTCTTGATTTAACTCAACACTCCCTTTGCACGCTCAAACTTTTTGCTTATTTTTTTTTTTAATCAAACCTGTATGTGCGCAAGGCTAAACTAAATGTAAATTGCACTAAAGAACCCTAATTGATGAATTTTGGCAAGCCAAGAATTCAAGAATCTAAAAGTAATATTAAGAACCTAAAACAACTAATATAATATATGGCTAAAGGAAACTGATATGATTTAAGATTCTAGAATGCCCAGAGTGATGATATGTTGAAACAAGAAACAAAAGAATATATATATACATATATATATATCTATATATATATTGGCTAGATAATCAATGGAGATGTACGACATTGCAAGAACAAAGACAAAAATATATATAGTGGACTGATGATGGAACAAATAAAACATTGAGAAGATGCAACCAACGATGATATGATCAGAAAACAAAATAACCAGATTACTAATAGATGACGTGGACAGAGCAAAAGAAAAAAAAATTAATAACAATAATAACAAATCATACCAATAATAAAAAAACAACTGCAAGACACAAAACAAAATTGATAGATCAAACCTGATTTAATACCCAAAGCTCTGATACCAACTGATGCGAACCCCATATATAAAGATACGACACCCAAGATCAAATTGAAACACAACCCCAAGAACAATTAAAACATGTTTACAAAAAGAAATTTTGACCCGTTGATTATATATCAATCAAGAACCAAAGTTATAAAGAACTTTGACCCAATAATTAGAACTCAATCAATAACCAAAATTATAATAGAAGGATATTGACGCCACTCCCAAGACATAGATGAGAAGGTGGGAGATAAGTTATAGATTTGATCGTCACAAGTATGGCTTGATAAGATCACATGTTCATGGAAGAACAAAAGAGAAAATTCACTCTTTGAATTAAACATAATTGGCTGCATCTTCTATTCATCTTCTTTTTTGCTTAGGTTTACAAGCCTTTTATAGGCAAAGAGAATAAAACATAATATGAAATCCTAGCCCTCTAACAATTGGGCTCACTAAACATAATTATGGGTTTAAAATAATTAAACACGGGCTTAACTTAATTAAATATTTCAATCCAATACATAAATTAAGACCCAACATGAAATTAAATAAACCAACTTAATTTTCAAATGCATTACAATTAAAATAAACTCAACCCAAATTATTTAAAATCCAATTAACTTAAGTTTGCCTCAAATTATCTTCAATTAGCACCCAAAATCTTCATGATTAAGCCTCACTATCTTTATTTATCTCTTTGCCTAGTTGTCTCATGTTCCTCCATGATTGCTATCCTGGTTTCCATCATTCCCTCATTCCTTAAAACGATTTGTCCTCAAATCGTCATCCATCTTTATTGTTGTCCGATGATTTTATTGACACATGAAAAAAATTGTTAGGGAAAGAACCTCACACACTCACTCGTATGTTTCACTCCAATCACTTATGTGTTTATCACTTGGCACTCTTGATTTAACTCAACACTCCCTTTGCACACTTAAACTTTTCGCTTCTTTTTTTCTTAATCAAACCTGTATGTGCACAAAGCTAAACTGAATGTAAATTGCATTCAAGAACCCTAATTGATGAATTTTGGCAAGCCAAGAATTCAAGAATGTAAAAGTAATATTAAGAACCTAAAAGAACCAATATAATATATGACTAAAGGAAACTAATATGATTTAAGATTCTAGAATGCCAAGAGTGATGATATGTTGAAACAAGAAACCAAAGTCAACGAGAAACAAAAGAATATATATATACATATATATATATCTATATATATATTGGCTAGATAATCAATGGAGATGTACGACAGTGCAAGAACAAAGATAAAAATATATATAGTGGACTGATGATGGAACAAAAAAAAACATTAAGAAGATGTGACCAAAGATGATATGATCAGAAAACAAAATAACCAGATTGCTAATAGATGATGTGGATAGAGCAAAAGAAAAAAAAATAATAATAATAACAAGTCAAACAAATAATAAAAAAAAAACTGCAAGACACAAAATAAAATTGATAAATCAAACCTAATTTAATATCCAAAGCTCTGATACCAATTGATGCGAACCCCGTATATAAAGATACAACACCCACGATCAAATTGAAACACAACCCCAAGAACAATTAAAATAGGTTTGCAAAAAGAAATTTTGACCTGTTGATTATATATCAATCAAGAACCAAAGTTATAAAGAACTTTGATCTAATGATTAGAACTCAATCAAGAACCAAAATTATAATATAAGGATATTGACGCCACTCTCTAGACATAGATGAGAAGGAGGAGATAAATCATAGATTTGATTGCCACAAACATAACTTGACAAGATCACATGTTCATAGAAGAACAAAAGAGAAAATTCACTCTCTCAATTAAACATAATTGGCTGCATCTTCTATTCATCTTCTCTTTTGCTTAGGTTTACAAGCCTTTTATAGATAAAGAGATAAAACATAACATCAAACCCTAACCCCCTAACAATTGGGCTCACTAAACATAATCATAGGTTTAAAATAATTAAATATGAGCTTAACTTAATAAAATATTTCAGCCCAATACATAAATTAAGACCCAACATGAAATTAAATAAACCAACTTAATTTACAAATCCATTACAATTAAAATAAACTCAGCCCAAATTATTTAAAGTTCAATTAACTTAAGTTTGCCTCCAATTATCTTCTATTAGCACCCAAAATCTTCATGATTAAGCCCCATTGTTTTCATTTATCTCATTGCCTAATTGTCTTCTGTTCCTCCATGATTGCTACCCTGGTTTCCATCACTAAGGTTTCAAAATATGATCCAAGCTCAAGATCAAGTCTAAGATCATATATTTTGAAGGTTTGGGTGGCTATTTGAAGATATATTGGGCTAGTTTAATTTGCTAGCAGTAATTTGGTCCTAATTTGTGTTTGGGTTTGTAACATACCCTCTCGATTCTAGTACGAGATATGTATGAAATAGTATATGCCTTTATTATTGAGGTTATAAAATAAATTAAAGTGCCCAGAAGTGATTAAGAAAATTTCTAGTTAGTTTGAAGATGATTAGTAAAATTCTCGAAATGTCCATAAAAAATTTAATAAGGTTCTCAGAGAGTTCAAATGCATAATTTAAATTTCGATAAAATTCCTTGATCGTCCAGAAAGGATTTAATAAGATTTTCGGATAGTCAAGGAATAATAGAATTATTTATCCATTTAGAACCGATGTATAAATGAATTTTTATGAAATTCCTGGATGGGTCCTGTAACGCCCCGATAATTATTTCCATCCGATTTATAGTCGTTGATTTCATAAGTAATTTTATAAAATATTTTGATCGTGAATAAGTACAATTTAATATTTTTGAAAACGTTTTTGCCCCGTAAAGAATTTTATTTTCGAGTTTAAATAAAATAAGTAGCAAAGTGAGAAAGTGAGGTTAGTGTAATTAGATTGTATTGTAGGGAAGAATTTTTGAGTTAAAATAAATGATTTATTATATAATTATGATTATGATTATGATTATTATTATTATTATTATTATTTTTCATTAAAATAAATTAATTATTTTTGAATAAAATAAAGTTATGAATAAGTTTGATTGAGTTAGTGAGATGATGTAATGGCAAGAATGTCAAATGGGATATTAGAATGTGAGTAAGGGTATAAATGCAGAAAATAAAAAGTTTTGAGGTCAATTTGTAAATATCAAAACTTTTGGGGTAAAAGCGTAATTTTCAAAAGTTGGTGCTTATAAATACCCGATTGTTTCAAGATTTTTCACTATGTTTCTGCTCTGCCCAGCCGATTCTGCTCTGCTCTGCTGCGTGAGTCTTCTTCCCTTTTTCATTAATTTTGTTTTGTTTTATTTTTAATTAATTCCTTTAATCTCTTAATTTTTCCATGATCTACCTATTTCTAAACTCAAAATTTCAAAAACCCATCTATTTATCAAGTTTAATTTCGGGTCTGATGAGATTAAATGAAATAAATGGTTATGGGTGTGTGATTTTAGGATTAATTATGTTTAAAAGTGTGATAAATACATCCATAGACATGTATTTGAAATTATTTTAGTAGTTTGATTTATTAAATTGATATTATTGTTTATTTTTTTTAAATCCTAAGTGAGAATTAAATTTCAGAGGCTTTAGGGAAGGTTTGAGAGGTCTGAAAACTTCCTATTGGGTGAGTGGAAAGCTATTGGAAAGCCCAAATAGGTTGGTGTACACTTATTCTTAAAATGTTAATTTTATTAGTTTTAAATCAATTATATATAACCTCCTGAAATTGTTTTTATTATTTATTTGAGATGTTAAATGGTTTTAAATGCTATTTGAATGTTAATTGTATGCTCCTGGATGAGTTTATTTGATGAAAAATGAATTTGAAAATAATTTCGGAAATAATATACCCTATAGTCAAAATTGATGTGTAGCATGCTATAGGGGTAATTTTGTCATTTTCATACCATCTGTATATTATTCGAATGATGTTTAAATGGTCGATGGGTTAAAAATTAAATAGATAAAATTAATCTCTTGAAACTAATTTGTGGTAAGGAAAAAGAAAAAGGGTTTATTAAAAAAGGTTAACTCTGAAGTTAGGGGCGAAATAGTCATTTACAGTAGTCATGAGAGGTGACACAAAGAAAGTTGACTAATAGATTTAAATAGGTAATTATTATATATATGTGATTTAAAGTTTGTTGGGTTTTGAAGTGCGTGGAATTATTTTGGTAAATTATTCTGAAAGATTGTTTAAATATGATTTGACTGAATTTTGAACGTAAACGAAAAGAAAACACAAGAAAACGAAAAGAAATGAACAAGTTGAATACCTTGACCGAAAATATATATATCGGAATAAAGGTATGAATATTCTGAACAAGAATTGATGAATTAATTGAATGTATAATAGTGTTTTCTGTCATTGATATTGATAATTTCTAAGTATGAGAAAAACCGTAACTGAAATTGTATTTATTGGTTTTTAAATGAAATTTTTGTTAAAAGATAAAAGTTGTATATATATATGTGAAAAGTTGCAGTGATTAATAATAAATCATAAGGGCCCGCGTAAATCTAATCACCGGTAGGTGGGGATTGGTAGTTGGCTAGCCAATAAGGTAAATTTTAGCAGTACTGCACCGTTACGATTGATATTAGACGTTGTATGATGGACTTTGAGAGGCACCGCGTGCCCGATCCTAAAACGGAACTAGATTGTGATATGCAACCCAGTGGATAGACACCGAGCGGCCGTTGCCGGGGTTGCTGTTTAGTCTGGCTGATGCTAGTAAACCCGTTACCGATCCATGGTATCGTGATAGAATTTTACAAAGGGTTCTAATTAAAGAAAAATGATAGAATCGCAAATATATTTGATAAATGTTCTTTGATAAAGTAAAGTGTGTGAGATATGTTACAAAGGAAAATGATATGAGAGAAAGGGCATTATCGTAATTAGATATGACAAGTAAAATTTGACATGATGAGTTTGACATTTTAGTTATTAATTGATATAATGCCGTGAACTTTACGATTGGTTAAAATGTTTAAATGATCAGTTAATGCATTACGAATATATCGTTGAAATTCGTATCTTGTGTTTTGGTTTATATTTGATGATAACGTGCTATTTTCAGAAATATAATGATGATTATGATATTAAAATTGAGTTGAAAGAATAATAGTGTGAATGTGATTGACAACGGATTTTGAAAAAGTTTATGTGAATTGCAGTTTATATTGATTCAGGTTCAAAAATATATATATATATATATATATTTATATATGTTTGCGAAAAACTGATCGTCATGTATTTCATTATTGTAAAATTTAAGTTGAGTTACCGTGTTAAAAGTGATTAAAATGAAATTTATTATGTTATAATATAAATATTTAAAAAGATTATGAAATCTAGATTTATGACTTAAGTTTTTGAAAAAAAAAAAGAAAAATCATTTACGAAAATAATCTGATTGAAAATCGGAAAGAAATGAGTTATGTACTGTATATATGTAATGAGAAAATCGATTAGTAACTTTTAGATAAAAAGTTTAAGAATGACGTTAATAATATTAATTGAAAAGTTGTGTGAGTTGAAAAAGGGAGATAAAGAATTTTATATGTTTTACATTCAAAATTGTTAATAAAAGGGTAATTAGCGAAATTGATAAAAGTTTGAAATTGTGTAACATATTAATTGTGATTGAATTTTGAAAAATAAAAATTATTAAATGCAACGGTGGTATATTAAAATATATATATATATATATATGAAAAGTGATTTCTAAGTATTTAATAAGTATAATTCTTAAGTAATATAATTTCATCGGGATTTGTAATAAAATCCTTACAAAATCGAATTGATAGAATTCGTAAGTAATAGTTTGAATATGAAGTATATAATTTAGATATTTGAAACTGTTTATAAAGTAATTACACTAGGATTTATTATGAAAATTTAAAAAGAATATATATATATATATAATATCGGATTGTTACGTTCAACAACAAATTTTATGTGTTGAATATGTGAAATTATGTGTAAATAGATGAAAAAACGATTATTATGTAATTGATGTGTATAATAAATCGTAAAGTGTTTTCATAGTGATATGTAATAGAATTTTGATAAATATAATTGATATGTTTAGTAATAAACTGTATATATTTTGTATGTGTATTTATTAGTAAATTAATGCAATTATGAAGTTTAGTAACAAAAAATACTGGTTGAAAAATTGTTTTAAAATCTCGTCAAAAGAAATTTTATATTTATATCTATTTATCAATCAATAAATTATTAATGTGTTATATGATGTTTATTTGAAACTGAGAAAAACTGAATTTTATAAAGTCATATTTGAACAATATTTTATGCACTTTATGACTTGTGTTTTCTTCTGAACTCTCAATTATTGTTGAAAGGTTTTGTTGAGATTATATTATGAGAAAATAAAGTTTTATGATTTTTAAATGAAGTGTACACCCACTAAGTAGAAATGATTAGCGCGTTGGATTTACCACGCACAGGTAATTGAATTGGGCTTGTTGCCGAGACGAAGACGAAATCCCTGCAGATACTCTACGAGTCACATCCCGTCATAAAATTTTGAGTAATATTCATTCTGTATCATGTGTGTATATTTGCATGGGCACCATCATGTATGTGTATAAGTTTTTAAATTTAAACGTCTGTCAAGTACAATTTGTATTAAAGTTTTAAAATATTTGTAAATTATGTATACTTTGAATTTTGATTAAATTGTGATTTTAATTATTTGCGTGTTGAAGTGATTTTTGAAATCGGACGGGAGGTCCGAATTGAAGTTGAGAAATAAATTTTGTAGAAGTGTTATCATTTTCTTTACAGGTTTTTAAATTTTGGATTATCAAAAAAACAGAGGAGACTCTGCCGAATTTTCTAAAGATATACACGAGAAAATAATATTAAAGTTTTTCAATATCAAAAAACTTTTAGTGGTGATTCCATTTCCTTCAATAAGAAATTTTCAACTAAATGAATAAATGAATTTTCAGTTTGGAACCGTAACGCTCTTCGCCTCGAATCTCGCGTCGACGGGAAATTCGGGTGAGGGGTGTTATAGGTCCGGGGATAATTTTTTAATTTAAAAATCATAAAATAAATTAGAGCATTCGGATCTGAATAATTATTCGAATTCTAATAAAGTTTTCAAATGTGAAAATGGATTATAATAAAATTTTCATGTGAACCAAGTCGATTCCGAAGTGGAAAGTAGAAATCGAAAGCATGAAAGATTGTTTATGGGAGATTGTGCATAATAGGACATGTGTCAAGGAATGAATGGAAGAGTGAATGCATGCAAGACAAGTGTCACACATTGAATTAATCAAATAACAAGTGGCATGCATGCAAAAGGTGAAAGGTGACACTTGGTAATTAAATACTAAACATATATATATATGAGTAAAAACAAAAAAAAATAAAGGAAGAGAAGTCACACAGCAATCGGTTCCTTTGACCTCACTAAAACCGAGACAATCATCAAACAAAAAAAAAGAAAAAAGCAAACAACTAAGTGAAGTCAAACATGAAGCATAAGTCATGGTCACCTTGTTTTTGTGAGAGCCAAAACGAAATCAAAAGCAAAGAGAAGCAATTCATCACATTCGGTCAAGCAAAGGAAGTTTAAAGTAAATAAAAAGCTCTCGGTCAAGCTAAAGCCATGAGCCATATTCAAGAAGAAGAAGAAATTGAAAACAGAGATTGAGTCAAGAGAAGCTCAAACAAGTGAGATTCGGTCACTTTGTCTTTGAAGCTAAACAAACCTGAGAGCTAAACTCCAAGAGAAGCCGAGAGCATCACTCAAGCAAGCTTCCATTCGGTTTCGAAAGTGTTGATGAAGTTAAATCAAGCAAGAAGCATTTAGTCTTGATCAAGCATGCAACTCGGCAATCAAAGTGAGGAGAGAGTGCTGCCGTGAATTGTCAAGGGGAATTTTAAGCCATTCTTGAAGGATTTTGTCACATACAAAGGCTATAGAACAAGCTTGAAGTCATTTTCATCCATTTCCAATAGGTGAGTTTGATTTTCATGAGTTTTAGATAGTAAATGGATGAGATTTATGAAATCTATGCTTGGGTTTTAGGAATGGAAACCTCATTAGTGTAGAGATTGGAATGTATGTGGATTTAGTGTGAAAATCAAATGAAATATTGACATGCATGGTGAGTTATGTTCGGTCATGAGTGAAATTTTAAGAGTGGATCAGTTTTGATTATTTTGTCATGACGTTTAGTGATGTTTGGATATGATTCAAAGTGTGTAAACATGATGAAAAAATGAATATGAAAATGCATGTTGGATTCGGTTAGGAAGGAAGTGCGAGTCGATTGAATTTCGATCATGATGATATGTGTTTTTAGTGTGCGATATATTTTGAAACGAAATGTAGGGACTGTTTTTGTTTTGGTCGTGAAGGGTCTGTTTTGTTGCATTTTCGAGTTAAGTTATGAAAAAGATTTTCATGCATGACAATATGTCGAATCGATGAGTTTTTAGATTAAAACGAAAAACCGAAAGCCGATGCGATTGTGTGTTTATAGGCTGTTATCATGCAGTTTTATGGGTCGTTTAATCGGCTGTTAACATGCTGATGATTTATGGGTTGTTATCATGTAGTTTTTGTGGGTTGTTAGTATGTTGATTTATGGGTTGTTTATGGGCCGTTACGAGCTGTTTTTATGGGTTGTCATTGATAGACCCTGATTCTAGTGTCCTCGAAAAATTCATTTCGAATTAGGACAACGGATAAGTGGTCCAGAAAGAGTACTAAGGGCCAATTCAAGATTCAATTATATTCTTGAGGCTCTAAGAATCATTCCGGGAAGAATTGAGAATTTCCAATGAAAAGTGTTCGGATCCAAATGAATAGTGATTTTTCTGGAAAAGATCCGAAATTAGTGTTTAAGATCTAATTCGGACCCAGTTATATTGTCCAGGGTCATGAATCGAGATTCGGTGAGAAACAAAAGTTTTCGATGAATAGTATTTTTCGGACGAAAATTTTTGGATAAATAGTAAAATTTTTGAAATTGACCTTAAGGGTCGAAAAGATTCGAAAATAGTAGAAGAGTATAGAGAAACAGAAACGGATCAAAAAGAAGACCATTTAAGTTAATTTTAAGCGATCCGAAGAAAGTTACGATATTATCCTTTTGAGAGATTAATGGGTTTTAATGAGTTTAAATCTAATTGAATTTTTTCGAAGCATGGGATTGAAGATTAAGACACCCAATTAGAGTATTGCATGATCAATTTGATGATAAGATGACCATGAAATATTTTTGGAATTTATCAGTATTAAATGAGGATTAAAATTTAAGTTTAAGGATTATTAAATGTTGCATGAAAAGATTATCAATCAAGAAGCACAATCCATATGAAAGTGAAGGAACCAATGATGTTGTGACACAATTAAGTCAAAAACTAAAGTTATTAGTTGGAGTTGAACAAAAATTTAATGGATTTAGTTAATTATTAAATGGATGGATTCAATTGACCGATCACAAGGCTTCATTTATAACTAATGGCTCAAGTGTGATTTTAAAGTTAGTTCAAGGGTAATTTAGACATGTGTATGGATGTTATATAAAGAAGAATTAATGAGAGGAGTTGATGTTCATTTGGACATTAGATGTGGGCATTTTTTTATCAAGTAAAAGTGGCACTATATATAAGTTAAAAACAAAAGCAAATCAAGAGATAAACATCTTCGGTCAAAAGACATAAGCAAGAAACAAGAAGCTTTCTTGTGTTGCCAAGTGTCCCTAACTTTTCAAACATATATAAAGTGACAAACAAACAATATAAAAGAGAGAAACAAGAGTAGGACCGGTCAAACAAGAAGAAAAAAACAAAGACATTCGGGTAAGGGGTGTTCTTGGACCGAGAGAAAGGAAACCAAGAGGGAGAGAGGGCTGGTGTGTTTGGCAGCAAGGGCGAAGGAAGATCAAGGTAATTGCAGCTCATTTGTCATGCAAAAATCACTAGCTTTCCAACCTATAAGGTGTTTGTAAGAAGATTGAGCAAAAAGGTGGTGAAAATAGGTAAGTTTTATTAGTTTTTATGATGATTTTTGATGATTAGTATGGTGTGATATTGATGGCAATTTTGACATGTTTAGAAGTTAATCATCATCAATTTTAGCTTGGAAGTGAAGGGAGGAGTGAATCAAGGGTGAAGCAAGCAAACCAGTAGGTAAGGTTAAGGTTTTGTAGAGAATTTTTGTGAGTGAATATAATTGATGGATGTTGAACTTGAATGAATTTTTGAAGTGTTTGGATGTGATTAGTATGCATGAAATGGGAAAAAAAAAAAATTGATGGTGCAATATAGATGTTAGATGGCCAAAGTGGTGTGAAGATGATTATGTATTGGGTTGCGTTGTTTGATGTAATTGTATAAGATTTAATATGATTGTATGATGTTTTATGAAAAAGAAATGGAAAAGATTGAATGAGAATTCATGAAAGGAAATTTTTTTTAGTAAGGATTATTATGTGTTAAGTTGTATTAATTTGATTTTTTTGGATGATTGATGATTGATGATTGATATAGGATGTTGTATGTGAATTTGAATTTAACGTAAAGCAAAGGAATGAAGAAAATGAGGTTGGGGTTAGTTTGGATATAGTTGCGGTCAAGGTATAAACATATCATTCAAAAATTATTTTAAGTGTTTGGATGAGAATTGATAGTTAAATCAATGAAAGTATTTAAGTGTTTTCGAATGGAAGAAATTAAAAGAAATGCTTGAGAGACTTAACAATAAATAGCTTCAAAAAGGTGAATGAAGTAAATTATTGTGTGTATAGGGGTGGTTCGGTCATAGTGAAGGAATATGTAATCTCTTTGAACCTTGATGCAAATAATCATAAATTAGTAGATGTTAGATGCTATAAATTCATAGAATTGATATAATTGAAAAAGCGAACGCAAAGAGTATTGCATGTGAAGCTCACGGCCTCCTAAAGGGGTAAGTAATATCATTGGTTTTTAATACCCAAGAGCTTGAAATTTGGTGCAATGGAGTCTAGGAAATTGCATGAAAACGTTAGTCTGGCAAAAACAATCGAATTGCAATTAATGTGTGGGGTGTGTATATGATGCAAGGCCAAAGGGTCTGGGTGTGATGCCATTATGTTTTGTGGGTGCTTAGGATGTATTTAGGGTCCTAAAAACATGCATGAGCAAGTGGGAATCAATGTAATAAAAATAGATATACATGAGTGCATGAATAGCATATAACTTAATATATTGTGAAATAGTAGTAAAATAGAAGGATAAGCCTTTGAGAGAGGTATAAAGACCTGCACTCTTTGGGCTTAATTGGGGTTGTTTTACATCTCAAAACATGCCTAGGGGTCATAGCAAATCATAGGAATTGGAAGGAAACGATTCCGTTAAAAATTGAGGAAGTTATGGCTAAAATATTGCACGTGTATGAAGTTGTAATGTGAAATATAAATGTAAATGCATTCTTCAATGCATGAAATGAATATATATGATCATAATTAAGTAAAAGAACCTTAGATACTAAAAGAATGAAGTCGTCGCATGTAGGATACCACAAATGTGCATAAAAAAATGTTGAAAAATAGGCGTTTTTCATAGGTTTCGACCCTCGATACTTAGAATTTTTCGAAACCGTTATATGGACGACCTAAGTGTGAGTTAGGGAGATGATTTGAGTGAAAACAGAGCGAAGAAAATCGCTAGGAAGGGCCCTAACATAGTCTCAATTTTAAGCATACCAGAGAGTCCCTAGGTGATAATAAATAAGGCTTCTGTATTGGAAATCAGAATTAGAGAGTCTTGGTTGAGTTAAAATTGTGTCGGGAAGGTTAGAGTGTAAAAGGTTTTCAATAGAGAAATTGTATTAGAAACTCTATTTTCAAGTTTTGAGTTATGTATTTTGAGTAAGTTATAATAAGATGTTGATATATAGGTGACGAGCAAGCGAACGAAGCATGAGAGGCTTGTTGAGGCATTTGAGCATAATTGGATCGAGGTAAATGTCTTGCTACTTGCATCTATTTTGATTTTTATTTTAAACTTCGCATATTGTTGTTAAATGAAAACAAAAATAATTTTCAAATTCTAAATCCAAGTTTTGAGCATGTGAGTTCCTTATGAAATTCACAAAGTGAAGGAATCAAAACAAATTCGATTTCAAAATGTTGGAATCGAGAAAATTTTAAGAGTTTGAAAAGTAAGAGGTTTTGTGCTTTTGCACTTAACAAAACAGTTTCGAAACCCATGTATATACCCTCAGATTATATGAGATTTAGCACTATGCGACGATACAGAAAATTTCGTCCGTAGTTACTTAGCTTACAGAGTATTTAGCACTACGGGATGACGCACAAAATTCTGTCCGTAGTTGCTCAGTTTTTTAGAGTATCCAGCATTACGTTGCGATGCAGCACATTTCGTTTAGTCGCCTAAAGTTATAGCACTACAACTGCGATGTAGAAAATTTCGCATTGTAATTGCTCAGATTTGAGATCATTTCACACTATGTTTGCGATGCAGTAAATTCTGCATTGTAGTGGTTGAGGGATCCCGGTAGCTTCATGTTTGGCATCAGTTGAAAACTGCCACGTGATGGTTCGAGTTCATTAGGGGTGTACATGGAGTTTTAGAAAGAAAGGTTTTCTTTTAAATCGAAAAGTTTGATAAACAAATGAAGTTATAAATCTTGATGAAATTTATAGCTTGATGTTATTATTACTCGTTGAACTAACCTCTTTACCTTTGTGCAGTTTATATATCATATTAGGTGCTTATATAGGTGACTCTGCGTTCAAGAAACCACGTCGATTACTTTAGGTGGGCGTCAAGTTGATGAATTGCTCAAACATTTAATACAATCTAGCATTGTAAATAATATGATGAAAGGATTGCATGATTGGGAAATTGTAGTACATATTCTTATATATATATAATTAAACGCTTGCACATGATGCACAATATTCACTTGATATATCTATGTATATATATTAAGTTTTCATGACATTAAATGAAACCTTTACATCATCAATTTGCACATTATTGATTTAGATGTGAATGATGATTGAATTGCATGTTTGTGGAATAAAAGAAGTTGGGTGGTGATAAAAAATAGTTCAAAGTGTTTTTTCTATATAGGTCAAATTTTGGAAATGTTAAAAATACTACGGTTATGTTGTCAAAATTTTTATTAAAACTGTTTTCAAAGAAATGCGAAAAATTTACACCAATCCTACTATTTAAAAAGAAAACAAAATTTTTAAGTTAAGGCGAGTAAACAGGCTAAGAAAGTTAAGGGTTCGCTTCTTGAATTTCTCCAATCCGACGAGTTGGGTTTAGGAAGTTCGTTGAAGTGCCCGACGGAATCCTCCAAACAAGAGCCTAGAGAAGGTTTGGTTCGAGTCCTATTAGTCATGGGAATAGTATAAGCCGTTTTTGTGTTAAGCTGTTTCAAATAAATTGCATAAGCTGTTTAGAAAAGATTGTATGTTTTGTTTTAGTGTCGAAGCTGGTTGTACGGATGACATGTGTTATTTTAGTGTTAAATATTGTTTCGAATGAGCACTACACGCTGTCTTGATGTGTGAGCTGTTTTGAGTATCATTTAGAGATATTTCGAAACCGTTATATAGTGTTTTATATAGTCGTTGAAATGCGAAAACGATTTCATTATGCGAATGTGTTTATATGATTAATTATGCGATTGAATTCGCTTGCGAGTTACCTAAAGAATTAATGTTAAATGTATAGGTAACGCGAAGGAAAAATCGAATAGGTTGTGAGTTTCGCAAATGGGTATTAGGTGAGTGTAAATTATTTTACGACTTGATAAATGCAATCTAGTATGTTTTAATGTGAGTGTTATTAAATTGATTTGAAACTATTGTTTAATTATAAGTCATATGAATTTCTATAAACGTTTTGGCATGAATGATTTTATATTAAGTTTTATGATTTCATACAAGCTTATTTAAGTTAAATGATGTTATAAAATTTTAAGTAATGAATTTTTATGTGACATTTAAATTCCATGATCAAATATGTCATTATATGAATTAAATTAATTGTGATGTCCTCCCTTATGAATTATTATGTTCAAGTATGAAACGTGGATTTTATATGAAACTCACCTTATTTATAAATGTTTTATCAAGCCTATGGTGTTCCTTAGGGTGATCTCATGAGATTATTAGTAATGGTAGAGTATTTGAAAAGCGATGTAGGATTCTGCCTAGGAGTTGCGATGTAGGATTCCGCTACTTAGTTAACGATCATATGGTCTTGCGATGTAGAATTTCGTTTTGCCATATGCCTAGAGTGTCATTGGGTGATTAAATGAATGGTGGTTGATTTACTTTATTGTTACGCAATGAATTTTAATTAATATGTATACCACTATTTTATTTGACAGGTTTATATTATATTGAAATGACATAAGCTGTTGGATTTTATTTGAAACTTACGAATTATTATGTTCAAGAATTAAATACAGATTTTATATGAAATACAACTTATTTATAAATGTTTTACCAAGCCTATGGTATTCCTTAGGGTGATGTCATGATGTTATCAGTAATGGTAGAGTACCCTAAAGCGATATAGGATTCTGCTTGGGACTTGCGATGTAGGATTCTACCTTTCCCTAGGGTATATTATAAGCTAGTTTATTACCTGAGTGATGTAGGATTCCGCTATTTGGTTACCAATCATATGGCCTTGCAATGTAAGATTCTGCTTTGCCATATGCCTAGGGTGCCATAGGTGAATAAATGATTGGTTGTTGATTTATGTTGTTATTACGCAATGATTTTTAATTAACTTGTATACCACTATTTTTATTTTACAAGTTTATGTTATATTAAAATGATATAAGCTGCTGGATTTTATTTCAGATTTATGAATTATATTTTACGATTATGTTTAATGTTTAAAGTTTAAGTGCAATGTTTTGATTATGTTTTATGAATCATTTATTAAACATTAGGGAGGATATAAGTTTGTGTTTAAGTATGATGTTCAACGACATAAGTTTGTGTTTAAGTATAATGTTTAACGATATAAGTTTGTGTTGAAGTATGATGTTCAATGATATAAGCTTATGTTTAAGTATTATATTCAAAGATATAAATTTGTGTTTAAGTATGATATTCAATGACATAAACTTTTATTTAATTCTAGGTAATATGAATTTTATAATTGTTTAGACATGAATAAATTTCTTTTAAGTTTTATGACTTCATGAAAGTTTAAATAGAAATGCATAATACTCACTGAGCTTTTTAGATCATTATTTCTTGTTTGTTGTTATGAAAATCTCCCTAAGTATAGGAGCGAATACTCAAGGCAAGCGATCTCCGCCGTAAAGTTAGGCGAGCACATCCGACGATTGATACTGTGAAAATTAAAACAAGCATTTTGAGATATAATAAATTTATATGATGTAAATACTTTTGATTTTATATTGATGCTTACGATTTTATGCATCTTAAAAGAATTTTAAGTTCGAAATAGTTTCAATTTAAATGCTTTGATTTACCTTTAAATATGAATTTTGAAATGGACCTAAGGTCTAATTTGAAAAGGGAGAAGAATAGATGTATTTAGAAATACTTATAAATTGATTTACAAGTGTTTGAAAATGTTGAAAATGTTGGAGAAATAGCCGTTGTGTTATCAAAATTTCTCCATCAGATTTAAAAAAAAATAAATAAATAAGTAATGATAAAATGTGACGGTTTTGCTCTATAGAGTCCTTTTGAGTCACCTATATGAAGACTACAAAATTTTTGTTGGGGTGCCGGGAGGGCTCCGCTCGGATTCATATAGAGAAAATCCGGGTTGGGTCCTTTTAGGGTTGGTTTAATTAAATTAGTTTATTTAATTAGTTAGTTAAGTATCAAACTTTGATATCATTGGGCTTTAATTTGTTTTATTACATGTCTGGTATTAGTTTATGTATTGGACTATTATATTTAATTATTTTAAGCCCAAACTTAGTTATTTTAAGCCCAAGTAGGGAGTATTAGGGGGCTAGGACGTCTATGCAATATTTAGAAGTTAATGTTTCACTTATTTTACCTATAAAAGGCTATATAAGCTTCAAAACTGAGGTTAGACATTTTTGATATAAAATTTCAAATTTCTCTCTTTGTTCTTGAGGAACTTTAAGAATTTATCAAGGTTTGATTCTTGAATTATCAATTTACTTATCTCCCTTACTCTTTGCTTGTTCTTGTAAGTGGCGTCTTTGTTATCGTGATTCGCTAATCATTGGGTCAAAGTACTTTCTTTTTATTTTATTTGTTCTTGAATTAAACTTTCTTGAGGTTGTTAATTCAATTGTCTGTGGGTGTCGTTTCATTATATACGGGGTTCTCATTATTTGATATCAGAGCTTTAGCTTAATTAATTTGGGATTTACTTAAAAAAAAATTTAGATTTGTTCATTTTTATTCCGCATAATATCGTGTTTATGTCGTCATATTTCTTGTTCTTTTTCCTACTATTTACATCAATATTCATTATATTTTTTGTTTTCATCTTGATTTGTAAGTTATCAATATTCTTTATTCTGTGTGATTTTTAGTATTAAAAAAAAAGAAGAGAAAAAAAAAAGAAAAAAAAAAGAAAAAAAAAAGAGAGCAAAAAAAAAAAGGAAAAAAAAAAAACAACAGAAGGAAAAAGAAAAAAGAAATTCTTAATTGGAAGAGATTGAAATTTTATTACCTTCTTAATTGAATATATTACATGTAAGGAAAGTCTTTTAAGAAATCAATTTCATTTTTTTCCTTTTATGTTCTTGCCTAAAATAAAATGAATTAATTTTATTTCTTTCCTATTTTGTTCTTACTTACATAAAGAAATAAAATTTATTTCCTTTCCATTCTGGTCTTCCTTAAATCAATGGGTTAAACTTTAATCTTTTCCTAAATGTGTTTCTTTGAAATCATTTTGTTTCCATTTGTTTCTCATTTTGACTACAATTAATTCCTTTTGTGCCTTCATTGATATTCTTGAATGTCTTTTATGTTCCATTATTTCTTTTCATAAACAAATGTTATTTTCTTATTGAAGTTTAGCTAAGGTGATTATTTCAAGGGTGACCTTGGTGTAATCGATTAGGTCTATTAAAAACTTAGAGACAAAACTGTGTGGACAAGGAGTGTTAAGTTACATTATAAGTGTTGAGTAAAAACAAGAGTGACGAGTGATAAACACGTGAGAATTAGAGTGAAACATGTGAGAGAGTGTTGTGAGATTTTTTTTTCCTAACATTCTTTCCAGGTTTCAATCATGTCTTTGAGTAATGAAAGAGACATTGAATGAGGAGAAAAGATCAATGAGTCAAATGTGCTTAAAGCCATGCAATAACAATTTGAGAGGATGGATGTGGTGTTTGGAGATATTAGAGATCGATTGGAGAGACAAGACGAGGCCATTGCTAATTTGCAAAGAGGACAACAAAGGAGGACTCTAGAATTGCGTGGTGGTGGCAATGAGTTTGAGGATGATTTTGGGGTATTTTATGGAGATGAATTAGATTTAGAAGATAATGCCTTCAATGCCCATAGGGAATGCTTTAGAGGTGCTAGAGGTGGACGTGGAGGTAGAGGTAATAGTAATAGGGATAATAGGAATTATGAGATTGAGAACGAGAGAGAAAGGTGAAATGATAGGTAGAATAGGGATCTTAGTAGCATAAATATAAAAATACCATCTTTCCAAGGGAAGATGGATCCCGATGTGTATCTTGAGTGAGAGAAACGGGTGGAGTTGGTTTTTGAGTGTCATAACTTTGTTGAGGAAAAGAAGTGAAGTTAACAGCAGTTGAGTTTGTAGATTATGCTGTAGTTTGGTGGGATCAGTTAGTGTTGAATAGAAGGAGAAATCGAGAGCATCCTATAAATACTTGGGATGACATGAAATCAGTTATGAGGTGGCAATTTGTCCCTAGTTCATATTATAGGGAATTGTACTAATGATTGGTAGGCCTTATGTAGGGTTCTAGAAGTGTAGAAGATTATTACAAGGAGATAGAGATAGCCAGCCAACGTGGATGAAGATAGAAAAGCTATTATGGCTCGATTCTTGCAAGGGTTGAACAAGGACATGCCAATATCCTGGAGTTGCAACATTATGTCAAAGTGGAGGAAATGGTTTATATGGCCATGACAGTAGAAAGGTAACTCAAACAAAGAGGTACCATGTCACGATATGGTAGCAATTCTGATTCTACATTCACGTGGAAGTCGAAATGGGTAAAAAGGATGAAAAGATATATTTCAAGCCTAAGGCCGAGAGTACTAAACCTAAGGAGGGTGATAGTAGTCACGATAAGGGCAAGAAAGAAGCTAGTGATGTCGAGGTTGTGTATCCTGTAGATGGGAGATTGTTAGTGGCTAGACGTGCTTTGAATGTGTAGGTGAAGGAAGGTGATGAGTTGCAACATGAGAATATCTTCCATAAAGGATAGGGTT
This sequence comes from Dimocarpus longan, assembly GCA_022984855.1. NCBI lineage: Eukaryota > Viridiplantae > Streptophyta > Magnoliopsida > Sapindales > Sapindaceae > Dimocarpus > Dimocarpus longan. The sequence continues at coordinate 14,099,200 of CM041015.1, read as the reverse complement.
TGCAGTATGATCATTGATGGCGACAGTTGCACAAATGTTGCCAACATTGAATTAGTAGAGAAACTAAGTTTACCTACTTCTAAACATCCTAAATCATACAAATTACAATGGTTGAATGATTGTGGAGAAGTTAAGGTGACAAAACAGGTGCTAGTATCCTTTGCTATTAGTAGGTACAAGGATAAGGTGTTATGTGACGTTGTACCTATGCACGTGGGTCACTTGCTTTTAGGACGTCTATGGTAATATGATAGGAAGGTAACTCATGACTGGTTTAAGAATAGATGTTCTTTTACCATGGATGGGCGAACAATCACTCTTGTACCTTTAACACCTCAGCAGGTGTATAAAGATCAAGTGAGGATAAGAGTGAGTGATACAAATACTGCTCCACACACCACTGGTGTTCAAGGAAGTGACTTGGAGATTCATATTGGAGATTTTAGTAGACCAATCACTAGGGCTCAAGCTAAAAAGTTAAATGAACAACTTTAACTATTTATGCAAATTGAGTTGATAATGGGTTGTCGAAGCATGGAGATTTTAAATAGCATAAATTAATTAATTTAATTGGGCTAAAAGATTAGTTTTGAATTCAGCCCATCTCTTTTCCAACCATCAAAGTGGTGTCTAGATTCATGCACTAATGGCAAAAATCAAAGGAGTCACTAATGGCAAGAATCAAGATTCATTCACTAATGGCAAGAATCAAGGAGTCACTAATGGCAAGAATTAAAGAATCACAAGAGTTATTTTGACATTCATGAGGGGGTTGACTCACCTTGATTAGTGTCTAGGTTTAATATACATTTTGATTGTAAAAACTTTAAATAAGGTTGTTTAATTTTGTTTTCGCATGATTTGATTATTTCTTCAAACAATTCCTATACAGAATACGAGAAAGTTTGCTTTTCTTGTGGTTTTATGCATAAGGTGTTGAATTGATGCAATTGAGTTCATCTTTGTATTTCAATTCTATTTCTTATTTCTATTGTTCCTAATTGCTTTGATATTGGGTTTAAGGGTCATTCTCTTGGGTTCTTGTCAAAATGCATTTCTTGGGTGATAGAACGAATCTATTTGAATTACTTTGGTGTGATTCAAATCTGGTTATAAGTGATAAAGAGTTTGAAGAAGCAATTTGGGTCTTGGGGTTCTGCATCATTTGATATCAGAGTTAGGCTCACCAAGTAATTATGTATCCTTTTAGTTTCTCTGTTCTTTCCATTAGTCTTGTTGATTATCTTTTTTCTTGTTGATCTTGTTCTTTAAAAAAATAATAATAACAAAATCAAAAAATAAAAAAGAGAAATCAGTTCTAAACGAGATCCTCCATTTGATTAGTGTGATTGATTCTCCTCGGGCTATGAAGAATCGACTCATCATATTGAGTCTGATTTTTGTTAAAAATATATATATATTTGACAAGCCTCTTTCTAACTACTAGCTAGGCGACCTGCCCGGCACCCCACGGTGGCCCCCCAGCCGAGATCTGCTTCGGCTGGAAAGTTCCCACGGAGCTAAGCCTCTTTGTTTTTCTAAATTTTCTTGAAATCCTTTTAGTTCTGAAAATGGGTGGAAATTTTGTTCGTTGGAAACAATGTTATGAAAATATAATTTTCACGGAAATCCGGCAGCATGACGGCTGTTTTTCTAAAATTTCACCCTATAAAATACTTCACAAAGCCTGTATAAATTTATTCACAAACATTTCCATAATCAATAGGCCTTAAGCCCTTTTTCAAACTCACAATCAAGCAATAATACGGAAAGTAACTTGCTTAAACTCTTAAAACGTCATGCATAATATTTACATAAAATACTTTATCCAAAACAATATTTACAAAACTTGAGAAATCTGAAAACGATAGTAAGTGCAATACATGATAACTTGTTTAAAACTAGTGCAGCATGGTCGCGTCTGCATGCTCGCCTGTACGTTCGATGAAGATACCTCCGCCGCGCTACTCGCTCCTACACTTGGGGAGGAATTTAAATAAAACAGAAAATGATGGTGAGAATAACTCAGTGAGTGCACATAATAATAAATTCTGCTTTCATTAGTATTTTGAAAATGATACGGCTTATATAATCAAAAGATTCTTTTTATTCTAAACTAACGTCTATTGACGTATTTCAACTTAGAAGGGTAACTCTAGAACAAATCATTCTCTTAAGCTCTTAAGCTAAATATCTATATGACATGAAATACTCGAAATTTTCTGTTTGCGTGTGCTCAGATGCGGGAACTTGGGATTACGATTCCCCTCAACATTAGAAAAATGCGGGAACTTGGGATTATGATTCCCCCTGAATGTTAAGCCGTACGGGAACTTGGGATTACGATTCCTCCCGTCTATTAGACGTATGAGAAATTGAGATTACGATTCCCCCCGAATGGTAAGCCGTACGAGAACTTGGGATTACGATTCCCCTCGTCTATTAGGCGTATGGGAACTTGGAATTACGATTCCCCCCGAATGTTAAGCCGTACATGAACTTGAGATTACGATTTCCCCCGTCTATTAGGCGTACGGGAACTTGGGATTACGATTCCCCCTATCTATTACCATACACGTATAGGGTACCTCGACCGGATTATGTTAGAGGTCAAGATAAACTAAAGACCTTTAAAAATCTTTTAATACACTTAAAACTTAACTTATATTTACTTAGCATTCAAGCATATTAATCACTTTTAGAATTATCTCATAAGTGTTTGGTCTTCTAGTTACGGTTTAAAATCGAAAAACTTGTTTTCTAGAGCAAAAACTTCATTAATTGAAATAACATTCTCCTGTATCCTCAAGACTAAATACATATATACAACTATACACGCATTATAAGGAAAGCGATAATATTCTAAAATATTACTTAAATAACATAATAATCATAAAGTAAAATAGTATCGCATTAATAATTTCATAAACAGAATTCGCGAAAGCTTTATAAAAATGCACACTCACAACTTGCTTCCAATAACTGATCAACCACTCCTGATATAGCTCTCGTCCGGTTTCCGATTCACCTACAATTGGTTTCGATTGGGATGTCGTTAAAACATAACTCGCACGCAACTAAACTTTAAGTCATATAAGGATTTCTAATCACAATAACTCAAGTGACCATCCTCACATGATAACAAAACGGAAAACTCATAATCGCAAGCGAAGACTATTTCAAACCGATTCGTTATTGCAAAATAAACTACTCGAAACTCTACGGTTACAAAACCAACAACTATGCCATTCGAATCTAAGGTAACATCATCAAAATTAGATTCTAAAAGATTAAATGGAAAGAAGATTCGAAACCAAACGACTAACATAAAGCTTACACGATTTCAACTAGATATCGCGATTTATCGATTTAAGCGTTTCGCGCGATTCCTTCGTTTCAGTTTAACTTATCGTCAATTTCAACTCGTGACTTTACTTAAAACACGGCAAACAAATATTCAAACACTTTAAAGCACAAACAAGAAAAATATGGCAGCAAGCTTAACGAATATCCATTTCCGGTTCAACTCCAAAAATTTCAACAATTTAACGATTTCGCGCGAAACAAAAACTATTCGATTAACTTTATGATAACTCAAACTCTCCTAACTTCAACTTTAACACTTTAACGGGCTTAATAATGACTCAGGGCAGCGAGATAACATCACAAATACTTTCATATTAACAACGAAAATTACAAACTAAAAACATTCACGTTCGCGGAAAAACTCAACCGAATCGCTCGGAAACGATTTCTCAATATCTGAACGACTATCCGATACTTTAAAATAGACTAAAATGCATTATTTTCCACGACGATGAACTTCAATTTAAAACATCACTCAACAGCCCCTAACTTATCTTCTAACAGCCCGTAATAGATTTCACAACGAAACCAACTCTTTACAATTGCATTCAAAACACAACCGAAACAACAATGAGCGAATCTCCACACTAACGAGGTTCTCAATCCTAAACCCATTCATAATATCTTCAATATATCAATAACAATTACTCGAAACGCACAACATAAACAAAGGGGACAGCACCTACCTTAACAGTTTTGCTTCGAAACAACTTTCGAGCAAGTACGACGACGACGAATCTCCCGCGGTAGCAAGCTGTCTCCCTCCACCAGCAATTGTCTTCTCTTCAGGTCTGCTGTGTAGTTCACGGCCAGACTTGACAGCAGCTCGCACGACGTCAGCTTGTGAACACAGCACTGCAGCAATTGGCAGCAACAGCGACGGCAGCAACTTCAACAACAGTGGCGACAACAGCTGGTGCACAACAATGGCAGCGACAGCACTTGGTTAGCTCCAGCACACTTACTAGACCACGGCAGCATCTGAGGATGATGATAGCAGCAGCTGCCCTCCTCACGCCAGCAGCTTCTCTCGCGCCGGCAGTAGCTCACGATGACAGTACCTGGTTCAACAGCGGCGACAAAGGTAGCAACTCACAATCTGACTTCTTCCAGCTTGCATGCACGGTCTGAAGTGCTCAGATCTGCCCTTGCATGTCCTCCTTTGCTTTAGATCTGCTCTCGGTCAGCTCTCTCACGATCTTTCTATCTCTCACGCTCGGATCTCTCTCAATGAAGGCTCTCGGTCTCTCTTTGTCTTTCTTTCACTTCCTCATTCTCCAACTCTCTCGTTTCTTTTTGGCTTCAACAATTGGAGACTGAGATTGAAATAAAAATCTGATTGCTTGCTTTGCTTCTCTCTTTCTATTTCTCTCTTTCTCTTACTCTCACTCGGTTTTTGTCTCTTCGATGGATAATGGATAATGGTGACCGAATACATTGGCTTGGATTATTGCAAGTTTCATTCACTTTCAATTTTATAATATAAAATTACAAAATGATGCCACTTGCTTTGCTCATCCTTTGCATGTGTGACATGTGTCACTTCCATGCACAAATTTTACTTTATTTTAGTTTCTTCCATGCAATAACTTTATTTTATTTCACATGCATTCTCGCTTTTTAATTCCAAGCTCGGATTCCGATTCCGTCCGTCCGGTAATCCGCTTTTGATTAAATCTCGGGTTCGCATTCTCGAAATTATTTTAAAATTCAAATCCGTTTTCATGAACTCAGATTTTTTTTTATTATTCTAAAATAATTATTCCGCGTATTTTCGGACTCGAGCATTATATTTATCCGATCGGACGCGATCCATCGGAAAAATATTTCGCTCTCCGACGAACGAGGTTTTGGGTTTTACAATATCTGTTCTTGAGAGTTTGGGTGTTATTTTATAAGAAATTAATTACAAGTTTCATTCTTAAATTTAGTATTTGTCATTCTATTGCAACTATAGCTTTATTTTTTGATTCCGTTTCTTTACTAGTCACCATAAACATCAAATGTGTGCCTTTTCTTTATTGGTTCTGTTGCTTTGTTTTGCATATCCTTGTTGTTTATTTTTCGGATTCTTTTAATAAAATTAAATTACATTGAGATCTTGATTGCTGTTTGATTTGACCTTTATGTATAAAATCATAAAGATTGCTTAGTGGTAAAAGGCAAGAGAGTGTGAGCTCAAAAGAGGGTAAAAGCCAATTTGATTTAAACATAAGAGAAGTATGAGGGAAACACGTGAGGGAGTGTTTGTAAGGTTTTTCTTTGTTATTTTCTTTGATATTTCAGATTGCACAAAAAAAATGGAAGGAAGTGGAGGTGCACCAAAAGACCAAGAATTTCTTCTCAAGGCTATGCAACAACAGTTTGAGAGGATTCAACTTGTTCTTGGCAACATGAATGACACTTTGGAGAGGCAATAAAACGAGATCAATATCTTACGCGAAGGAACTGCCCAAAACATTCCAGGGGCAAGGAGGCAACCTGCACCTCAATATATAAAAGAGTCTGCAGAGGAATTTGATGATCAAGCTACCTTGGTCAATGAAGGCCGAAATTATGGAAGGGGTAGGAGGAACCAAAATGATCTTGATAGGAATATTGGGAGTATAAAAATGAAAATTCCATCCTTTCTGGGGAAGAATGATCCGGATACATATATGAAGTGGGGGCGAAAAGTGGAATTAATCTTCTAATGTCACAATTACTAAGAGGAAAAAAAGATCAAACCTACAGTGGTGGAATTTGGAGAATATTTACTTCTATGGTGGGATCAACTTCTCGTAAGTAGGAGGAGAAATAGTGAAAGACTGATCCGAACGTGGGCTGAAATGAAGGCTATCATGAAGCGTAGATTTGTTCCAAGCCATTATTATAGGGACTTGCACCAAAGATTGCAAAGCCTTGTATAAAAAACAAAGAGTGGAGGAATACTACAAAGAAATGGAGATTGCTATGATCCGAGCAAACGTGGAGGAAGATAGAGAGGCTATCATGGCAAGGTTTCTCAATGGATTTAATAAGAACATAGCCGACAAAGTGAAGTTGCAACACTATATGGAGATGGAAGATATGGTGTACATGGCTATGAAGATAGAAAGGCAATTGCAGTGCAAAGGGAATGGGAAACAAGCCAACACCATTTCGGCTCAAAACAATCTAGGGAGGCCAAATTGGAGAAATGATAACAAATCTGCACAAACAAAAAATGATGACAAGGCGCAACCATTTCAATCACTTGACAACAAAAACAGAGGTACTTCTTCTGCCCAAAACACTAGAAGTCGTGACATTAAGTATTTTAGGTGTTTGGGGTATGGGTACATAGTATCTCAATGCCCAAATAAAAGGGCAATGGTGTTGCGTGGTAATAGGGTAGAGACGGATGAGGAAAGTAATGATGAGGATGAGATGCCTCATTTAGAGAATTGTAGTGATGTTTGAGTTGCCTATTGAGGGACAATTGTTGGTTACTAGGCGTGCTCTTAATGTGCAAGTGAAAAAGGATAATGAGAGGGTTAGATTGCAAAGAGAAAATCTTTTTTATACTAGGTGCTTATGATACAAATGCCGCTCTACACGCCACTAATGTTCAAGGAAGTGACTTGGACATTCATCTTGGAGATTTTAGTAGTCCAATCACTAGGGCCCAAGCTAAAAAGTTAAAGGAACAACTTCAACTATTTGTGCAAAATTGGGTTGATAATGGGCTGTCCAAGCATGGAGATTTTAAAGAGTCCAAGTTAATTAATTTAATTGGGCTAAAAAATTAGCTTTGAATTCAGCCCATCTCTTTTCCAGCCATCAAAGTGGTGTCTAGATTCATGCACTAGTGGCAAAAATCAAGAAGTCACTAATGGCAAGAATCAAGATTCATTCACTAATGGCAAGAATCAAGGAGTCACTAATGGCAAGAATCAAGGAATCACAAGAGTTATTTTGACATTCATGAGGGAGTTGACTCACCTTGATTAATGTCTAGGTTCAATATACATTTTGACTGTAAAAACTTTAAATAGGGCTGTTTAATTTCGTTTTTGCATGATCTGATTATTTCTTCAAACAATTCCTATACGGAATATGAGAAAGTTTACTTTTCTTGTGGTTTTATGCATAAGGTGTTGAATTGATGCAATTGAGTTCATCTTTGTATTTCAATTCTATTTCCTATTTCTATTATTCCTGATTGCTTTGATCTTGGGTTCAAGGGTCATTCTCTTAGATTCTTGTCAAAATGCATTTCTTGGGTGATAGAACAAATCTATCTGAATTACTTTGGTGTGATTCAAATCTAGTTGTGAGTGATAAAAAGTTCAAAGAAGCAATTTGGGTCTTGGGGTTCTACATCATTTGGTTGAAGGGAAAGTGTGTAGTTTGATTATTGATGGGGGTAGTTATATGAATGTGGCTAGTGCTTTATTTGTGGATAAGTTGGGGTTGGAAACTACTAAATATCCAAGATCGTATAGATTGCAATGGCTTAATAATCGTGGGGAAGTGAATGTTACTAAACAAGTGAGGGTTTCATTTGCTATTGGAAGGTACCATGATGAAGTTAATTGTGATGTTGTTCCTGTGCAAGCTAGTCACTTGTTGTTAGATAGACCATGGCAATGGCATAGGAGAGTGAACCATGATTGATATCTTAATAGTTACGTGGTTGAGAAAGAAGGCAAAAAGTATACTCTTTTTCCTTTGACCCCTAAATAGATCTTTGAAGATCAATTGCAACTTGAGAAGTCTTATGGAGAGTTCATTCAAAGAGAAGTCGATAGAAAAAGAAAAGAGAGTGGAAAAGAAAAAAAGAAAAGTGAAAAAAAAAAATGAGAGAATGAGTGAAAATGAGAGAATGAATGAGGAGCATTCAACCATAAAAAGAAAAGAGGGAAAGAAAACGAGTTTCTATGCAAAAATGAGGGATGTGAGGAAGGCTTTAACCACTCATAGGCCAATGACTGTACTTTTGTACAAGGAGGCTTATTTCTCTACTAACGACCTTGACCCTTCTTTACCAAGTATTGTTATTGATGTTTTGTAGAAGTACAAAGAAGTTTTTCCCGATGATTTACCTTAAGGTTTACCATCTTTGAGAGGGATAGAACATCAAATTGACCTCATTCCCAGGCCTGCCATCCCTAATAGACCAGCATATAGAAGCAATCCCGAAGAAACAAAGGAGCTACGAAAGCAAGTGGAAGAGCTCTTGAAGAAAGGACTTATAAGAGAAATTTTAAGTCCATGTGCATTACCCATCTTGTTAGTGCCAAAGAAGGATGGAAGTTGGTGTATATGTGTGGATTGCAGAGCTGTCAACAAAATAATTGTAAAGTATCGACACCCCCATACCTCGACTTGATGACATGTTGGATGAATTGCATAGTGCATGTGTCTTTTCTAGAATTGAATTGAAAAATGGTTATCACCAAATTATAATAAAACTAGGTGATGAGTGGAAAACCGCTTTTAAAACAAAATATGAATTGTATGAGTGGATGGTAATGCCGTTTGACCTAACCAATGCCCCTAGTACATTTATACGATTAATGAACCATGTTTTGTGTGAGTGTATTGGAATATTTGTGGTTGTCTATTTAGAAGACGTTCTAATGTATAGCAAATCTGTTGATGAGCATGTTATGCATTTAAAATATGTGTTTGATGCTTTGTGCAAAAACAAGCTGTATGCTAACTTGAAGAAATGTTCATTTTGCACTGATCACATCATTTTTTTTTGGGTTATGTCGTGAGTTCAAATGGAATTGAAGTAGATGGTGAAAAGGTAAAGTGACAGGACCCAAACCAGACCTTTTCTAAGCTTTTGTCTGGAGGATCCCGTCGGGCACTTCAACGGACTTCCAGAACCTGACTCGTCAGATTAAGGGAATCCGAGAAGCAAACCCTTAGAATACTTTGCCGGTTTACTCGTTTTAACTTAAAACCTCTTTTACCCTTTTTAAAATAGTTGGGATTGGTGGAACTTTTTCGCATTTCTTTAAAATAGATTTTATAAAAATTTTGACAGCATAATGGCTGTAAATTGAACATTTCCGAAATTTACCTGTAAAGTAATTAGAACACTTCAACTATTTTCCAATTCCAACCCAACTACGATTGGCCTCAGGGCCTCAAACATGCTATTTCAAACTTAAATATAAAATCAATTTCTACTATTCGCAAATCACAAAATTTCAACCTTCGCAACATGAAAATATGCACAACAACTAATAACAACTTATTTACAAATATGTACAACTCAAAATGATTTATTTACAACAAATTCTTTTAAGATGCAAAACATGCAAAATGTTTATCATGTGGGAACATCGTTGTGTCGAGCCCACCTATAATTGAAGTGACGATCTTTAGGCCCCGACTTTATTTATAACCACACCTGATGAAATAAGCGAGCTACACAATAAAAATGAAAGGTTAGTTCGTCATATAACAATAATATTGTATAGTAGTGCTCTACTTTTATAGACGTTGAAAGTTTCCATTTGAAAACCATTTCTTATGAAAAGACCATATGTGTACTTAACACGCTCAAACTATCACGTGACGCTTTTGTTTTTCGATTAACGTCAACATGAAGCTACTATAGTATCTTGACCACTACGTGTGGAATTTACTTCGTCGCCCGAGTGGTGTAAAATTGGCTCAGTTTTAAACACAAACACTATGGAATTTCTTCATTGCAATTGTATTACTCAATTCTATAATTCTGGCAACTACGTGCGAAATTTCTTCATCGCAACCATAGTGCCCACATTTTAAATCTAACCGACTACGCGCGGAATTTCTACCTCGTCGCGTAGCGCTAACTCTTATGGAAACTATAGATATACACATGGATCATTTTCAAACTTTAACTCATAATCTTGAAAATCATTTTACAAAACTTTAATACAACAATGCATATATGTTTAAAAAAAGAATGGAAATAGCGCAAGTGACAGAACACTTATATGATTTAAATGGTTTAAGTTACTTTACTACCCTTAGTCATCTATTTTACTAACAACTAACATATGGGCTTTTATGGGCTTTTATGTCTTTCATTAATATCTTTTAATCATTTATCATTTAACCAATGTCTTTAAGTTTTTAAATTTTACAACTTTATCACTTAATCATTTATCTCTCATTTATGGAATAACCATATTGCCCTTCGTGGCATTTATCTCTTTATTAATATTTAACACTTTATTTTAATTTTATTGTTATTAGTTACAATTCGTGATCTCCCTTGAAAATATCAAATTTCTGGTACTAGTGAGTGACTTATCAAGAATAGGGGTTTACATAAAGACTATCCAAGAATGGTCGACACCTAAGAATATGAGTGAAGTGAGAAGTTTTCATGGCTTGACAAGTTTCTATAGGAGATTTGTCAAAGATTTTAGCACCATTACTACACCATTAACCGAGATCATAAAGAAAGATAAGGGGTTTATTTGTGGTAAGGAACAAGAACATGCATTTTCTGTGCTAAAGGAGAAGTTGAGTAGTGCACCATTGTTGAGGGTGCCCAATTTCGATTTAACTTTTGAAATTGAATGTGACACCTCTGGGATTGATATAGGTGTTGCTTTATTATAGGAAAAGAGGCTCGTTGCTTATTTTAGTGAAAAGCTAAATGGAGCATAACTTAACTACTCAACTTATGATAAGGAGATGTATGCTTTGGTGAGGACATTGCAAACATGGCAGCATTATTTGTTACCAGAGGAGTTCGTGATTCATATAGATCATGAGTCATTGAAACACTTGAAAGGACAAAGTAAGCTGAACAAACAACACACCAAATGGATGGAATTCATAGAATCCTTTCTGTATGTGATCCAATATAAGCAAGGCAAAGAGAACATCGTGGCAGATGCGTTATCTCGAAGGTATGCTCTAATCTCTACTCTTTCAACTAAGTTGTTATGATTTGAGCAATTGAAGGAATTGTATGCACATGATAGTGATTTCTCTAATGTTTATAATGCTTGTGAGCATGCTGCATTCCGTGATTTCAATAGGCATGAGGGATTTCATTTTAAAGGGAAAAAATTATGTGTGCCTAATAGTTCAATTTGAGAACTGCTTGTTCGTGAGGCTTATAGTGGAAATCTTATGGGACATTTTGGCATTGACAAAACTTTGAACATCTTCCATGAACACTTCTTTTGTCCTAGTATGCGTAAGAATGTTGAAAAAATCTATTCTAGTTGCATTTCATGTAGACAAGCCAAATCTAAAACTCAACACCATGGATTATACATGTCTTTACTAGTACCAATAAATCTTTGGGTTGACATTTCTATGGATTTTATTTTGGGTCTACCAAGGACTAGAAATAGAAAGGATTCAATTTTTGTAGTTGTGGATCATTTTTCCAAAATGGCTCATTTCATACCATGCCATAAAACTAATGATGTCGTGCATATTGCTGATTTATTCTTTAAAGAGGTTATGCGTTTACATGTCATTCCTAAAAACATTGTGTCCGATCAAGATGTTAAATTTTTGAGTCACTTTTGGCGAGTGCTTTGGTCCAAATTTGGTACTAAATTGTTGTTTTCTACTGCTTTCCATCCTCAAACTAATGGACAAACTGAAGTAGTAAATAGGACTTTGGGAATGTTGTTACGTGCTTTGATTGGAAGGAATGTTAGAACTTGGGAAGATAATCTGCCTTTTGTTGAATTTGCATATAATAGGAGTGTGCATTCTACCACTGGGTTTTCTCCCTTTGAAATTGTGTATGGATTTAATCCACTAACTCCTTTGGATCTTTGCCTATTCCTTTGAGTGAGATTTCTAATACAGATGGACATAAAAATGCAGAAATAGTTAAATCCATTCATGACAAAACAAGACAAAAGATAGAAAAGTGAAATGAACAAATTGCATTTCAAGTGAACAAAGGAAGGCCCATGGTGTCATTTGAACCAGGAGATTGGGTTTGGGTTCACATGCACAAGGAAAGATTTCCTTCCAAAAGGAAATCAAAATTGGATACTCATGGAGATGAACCTTTTCAAGTTGTTGCAAAGATCAATGACAATGCATACCATATTGATCTACTTGCTGAGTATGGTGTTTCAGCTACTTTTAATGTTTTTGATTTATCTCCCTTTGATATTGATGCAAGATCTGATTCGAGGACGAATCCTTTTAAAGGGAGGGGAAATGATACAAATGCCGCTTCATACGCCACTAGTGTTCAAGGAAGTGACTTAGAGATTCATCTTAAAGATTTTAGCAGACCAATCACTAAGGCCTAAGCTAAAAAGTTAAAAGGAACTACTTCAACTATTTATGCAAAATTGGGTTGATAATGGGTTGTTCAAGCATGGAGATTTTAAAGAGCCCAAGTTAATTAATTTAATTGGGCTAAAAGATTAGCTTTGAATTCGGCCCATCTCTTTTCCAGCCATCCAAGTGGTGTCTAGATTCATGCACTAATGGCAAAAATCAAGGAGTCACTAATGGCAAGAATCAAGATTCATTCACTAATGACAAGAACCAAGGAGTCACTAATGGCAAAAATCCAGGAATCACAAGAGTTATTTTGACATTCATGAGGGGGTTGACTCACCTTGATTAGTGTCTTGGTTCAATATACATTTTGGTTATAAAAACTTTAAATAGGGCTATTTAATTTCATTTTTGCATGATCTGATTATTTCTTCAAACAATTCCTATACAGAATATAAGAAAGTTTGCTTTTCTTGTGGTTTTATGCATAAGGCGTTGAACTGATGCAATTGAGTTTATCTTTGTATTTCAATTCTATTTCCTATTTCTATTATTCCTGATTGTTTTGATCTTGGATTCAAAGGTCATTCTCTTGGATTCTTATCAAAACGAATTTCTTGGGTGATAGAACAAATCTATCTGAATTACTTTGGTGTGATTCAAATCTGGTTGTAAGTGATAAAGAGTTCGAAGAAGCAATTTGGAACTTAGGGTTTTGCATCAGCGAGTGAGCAAAAGAAAGAAGTGAGAGAAAAGGATAGGCCGAGAGTCCAAACACTAGTGAGACTGAGAGAAAGAGTGACCAAACACTAGAGTATGAGCAAAAAAATATGGGAAGGTTGAGTGCAAAGGAGAGAATCAGAGAAAAACAAGTGAAAAAAGAAAATGAGTGTTTATGCAAAAATGAGCGATGTGAAGGCTGCATTTCTAACTAAGCAGCAAATGTTCGCACTTTTATAGAAAGACACTTATTTTTCTAACTTTAACCTTGGTGTTTCTTTGCCTAGTGTTGTTACAACTCTTTTGCAGGAATTTAATGATGTATACCCTGAGGAGATTTCGGATGGATTGCCACCGAAGAGAGGAATAAAGCATCAAATTGACTTTATACATGGGGCTTCAATTCCAAACCATCTAGTTTATAGGAGCAATAACAAGGAGATAAAGGAACTTCAAAGGCAGGTCGAGGAGTTGTTAAAGAAGGGGTATGCGAGGGAAAGCATGAGTCCATGTGCCGTACCGGTTCTACTTGTACCTAAGAGGGATGGACTTGGCGTATGTGCATTGATTGTAGAGCTATCAATAAAATTATAGTTAAGTATTGACATCCCATACTTAGGTTAGATGACATGTTGGATGAGTTGCATGGATCTTGTATTTTTTCTAAAGTTAATTTGAAAAGTGGATATCATCAAATTAGAATGAAAAAATGAGATGAGTAGAAAACTGTCTTTAAAACTAAACATGATTTATATGAGTGGTTAGTGATGCCTTTTGGTTTAACTATTGCTCATAGTACTTTTATGAGGCTAATAAATCATGTTTTGCGCTCTTTCATTAGAAAATTTATTGTGGTATACATTTATGACATATTAGTGTACAACAAGAGCATAGATGAACATGTTAGGCATTTGCATTGTGTGCTTGATGTGTTAAGGAAAGAAAAGTTGTTTGCTAATTTGAAAAAGTGTTCATTTTGCACTTAAAAGATTGTGTTTTTGGGTTATATTGTTTCGTCAAAAGGGATAGAAGTAGATAAAGAAAAAGTTAAGGCTATTAGAGAGTTGCCTATACTTAGGAATGTTAGTGAGGTGCGTAGTTTTCATGGGCTAGCTAGTTTTTATAAAAGATTTGTTAAAAATTTTAGCACCATCGCTATAGCACTAACTGTGGTTGTGAAAAAGAGTGTGAATTTCAAATGGGGTAGTGAGCAACAACATGCATTTGATTTGATTAAGGATACATTGTGTTCTGCATCATTGTTTGCATTGCCTGATTTCTCTAAGACATTTGAGATTGAGTGTGATGCATCGAGAATAGATATAAGGGCTGTTCTTTTGCAAGATAGGTGTCCTATAGCTTATTTTAGTGAAAAACTAAGTGGAGCATCATTGAATTATCCTACTTATAATAAAGAGTTGTATGCTTTAATTAGGGCCTTAGAAACTTGGCAATATTATTTTTTGTGTAAGGAATTTGTAATTCATACTGATCATGAGTCCTTGAAGTTCTTGAAAGGACAAAGTAAGTTGAGTAGGAGGCATGCTAAATGGGTAGAGTTCATAGATACGTTTTCTTATGTGATCAAGTACAAACAAGGAAAGGAAAACATTATAGTTGATGCTTTATCTCGCAGGTATACATTAATTTCTACTTTGAATGCAAGATTATTGAATTTTAAGCATATTAAGGACTTGTATGTAAATGATCTTGATTTTTCTTCTGTGTATGTTGCTTGTAAGAATACTGCATTTGGTAAATTCTATAGGCATGAGGGATTTTTGTTTAGGGAGAATAGGATATGTATTCCTCAAGGGTCTGTGAGAGAATTGTTAATTAAAGAAGCATATGGGGGAGGACTAATGGGACATTTTGGTGTTAGGAAAACTTTAGATGTACTAAACGAGCATTTCTTTTGGTTACACGTGAAGAGAGATGTTGAGAGAGTTTGTGATAAGTGCATAACATGTCAACGGTCGAAGTCTAAGGCTCTACTGCATGGTTTGTATAAACCTTTGCCATATCTAGTGAACCTTGGATTAATATTTCTATGAATTTTATATTGGCTTTACTTAGGTCCAAGAAGGGCCGAGATTTGGTATTTGTTATGGTTGACAGGTTTTCGAAGATGGCTTATTTCATACCATGTCACAAGACCGATGTTGCTACACATGTTGCTCATTTATTCTTCAAGAAGATTGTTCAGCTTCATGGAGTGCCAAAGAGTATTGTTTCGGACCGAGATGCAAAGTTCTTAAGCCATTTTTTGAGGACTTTATGGGGAAAGTTAGGAACAAAATTGTTATTTTCTATTACTTGTCATCCACAAAGTGATGGACAAACTGAGGTAGTTAATAAGACTCTGGGTACTTTGCTACTTTCCATCATCCAAAAGAACTTGAAGAATTGGGAAGATTGCTTACCACACGTAGAGGTTGCTTACAATAGGAGCAAGCATTCGACTACTGGTTATTCGCCATTTGAAGTGGTGTATGGGTTCAATCCACTTACTCCATTCGATTTGATACCCTTGCCTATGGAGGAAAAAATGAACTTGGATGGAAAGAAGAAAACTGGCTTTGTTAGGCAACTACATGCATAAGTCAAGCAACATATTGAGAGGAGAACTGAGCAATATGCTACTCAAGCTAATAAAGGGCGAAAAAGAAAGTTGTGTTTGAACCAGAAGGTTGGGTTTGGGTGCATATGCGCAAGGAGAGGTTTCCTGAGCAATGAAAATCTAAGTTACAGTCATGCGAATATGGTCCATTTCAAGCGCTTGAACATATCAATGATAATGCTTACAAGATAGACTTGCCAGGTGAGTATAATGTTGTGCTACCTTTAATGTTTCTGATCTTTCTCCTTTTGATTTCAATGCTAGTGTAGATTTGAGGACAAAACCATTTGAGGAGAGGGGCAATAATGGAAACCAAGGAAGCAAGCCTAATGATCATTTAAGCATCAATGGAGGGCCTATTACAAGAGTTAAAGCTAAAAGGATGAAGGAGACTTTAAATGGGATGATTCAAGAGATTTGGCCCAAGAGTCTTGTGCAACAAGGGTTGGACAGCATGGAACGGACACCAAGGTTTCAAAACATGATCCAAGCTTAAGATCAAGTCTAAGATCATATATTTTGAAGGTTTGGGTGGCTATTTGAAGACGTATTGGGCTGGTTTCATTTGTTTGTATTAATTTGAGCCTAATTTGTGTTAGGGTTGGTTTAATTAAATTAGTTTATTTAATCAGTTAGTTAAGTATGAAACTTTGATATCATTGAGCTTTAATTTGTTTTATTACGTGTCTAGTCATTAGTTTATGTATTGGGCTATCATATTTAATTATTTTAAGCCCAAGTGAGGTGTATTAAGAGGCTAAGGCGTCCATGCAATGTTTAGAAGCTAGGGTTTCACTTATTTTACCTAGAAAAGACTATGTAAGCTTCAAAACTGAGGTTAGATATTTTTGTTAAAAAATTTCAGTTTTCTCTCTTTGTTCTTGAAGAATTTTGAGAATTTATTAAGGCTTGATTCTTGAATTATCAATTGACTTATCTCCCTCATTCTTCGCTTGTTCTTGGGAGTGGCATCTTTGTTATTTTGATTTGTGATTCGCTAATCATTGGGTCAAGGTATTTTCTTTTTATTTTCTTGTTTCTGAATTAAATTTTCTTGGGGTTGTTGATTCAATTGTTTGTGGATGTCGTATCATTATATACAAAATTTGCATCACTTTCTTTTCTCATGTGCAACCAAACCCAATCTCCGGGTTCAAAAATCAACTTGTGCCGCCTTTTGTTAGCTTGTTTTGCATATTGCTCTGTTCTCCTCTTAATGTTGAGTCTTGCTTTCTCATGTATCTGTCTAACAAATTTAGCCTTTTTCTTTCCATCTAAATTAACATGTTCAGACACAGGTTAGTGGCGTTAAATCCGATGGAGTTAAAGGATTAAAATTGTAAACAATTTCAAATGGTGAAAACTTAGGTGCGGAATGAACAGTGCAATTATAAGCAAACTCAACATGGTAAACATTCTTCCCATGTTTTGATGTTCTTTTTGATAATAGCCCTTAACAACGTAGACAAAGTCCTATTTACTACTTCGGTTTGACCATCATTTTGAGGGTGACAAGTAGTAGAAAATAATAACTTAGTTTCTAACTTAACTCACAAGATCTTCCAAAAGTAACTCAAGAACCTAGCATTTCTATCTGAAACAATTGTCCTAGGCATACCGTGCAATCTCACTATCTCTCGAAAGAATAATTCAGCAACATGTGAAGCATCATCAATTTTGTGACATAGAATAAAATGTGCCATCTTAGAAAATTTATCTACAACCTTAAAAAATGAATCCCTATCACATTTAGACCTAGGCAAACCTAATACAAAGTCCATCGAAATATCAATCCAAGGTTCACTAAGAATAGGCAGTGGTGTGTAACCATAGGGTTGCACTTGGGATTTTGCCTGCCTACATGTAACACATCTTTCACAAATCCTCTGCATGTCCCTTTTCATGTGTGGCCAATAGAAATGTTTTTGTAAAATGGCTAAAGTCTTAGCAACTCCAAAGTGTCCCATTAAATCTGATGAAAACCAAGGAAGAAAGCCTAATGATCCTTTGTGATACGAACCTGTCTAACTCCTTCTCAAAAGCTAGCTTGCAAGGGGAAGATTGCAAACCTATATATATAATACCTAAGAACACCCTCGCTAACCGATGTGGGACTCATCATTCCCCGACCTCTTTAGACTACACGTCCTCGTGCAGAGAACCTTTATACATGGCCCATCGACCAGATAAGGTGTGGCTCTGACACTATATGATACGGACCTACCTAACTCCTCCCCAAAAGCTAGTTTGCAAGGGGAGGATTGCAAACTCATATATGTAACACCCAAAAACACCCTCGCTAACCGATGTGGGACTCATCATTCCCCGACCCCTTTAGACTACACGTCCTCATGCAGAGAAACTTTGTACATGGCTCATCGACCAGACAAGGTGTGGCTCTGATACTATATGATATGGACCTGTCTAACTCCTCCTCAAAAGCTAGCTTGCAAGGGGAAGATTGCAAACTCATATGTATAATACTCAAGAACAACCTCGCTAACCGATGTGGGACTCATTAATGATGGAACCTAGGGAAACAAGTAAGATTTGGGTCTAAACTACAATGGACTACTTTTGTGTTATTCAAAATATCTAGCAAACATTGAAGATTCAGAAGATTTTAATGCATATCGAAAAAATCTTTGAGATTTAAAAGATTTTGAAAATTTAATGTATATCTTGCAAATCTTAGAGATTCAGAAGATCTTGTAAATTTAATGTTACCCAATCTTTCATTTAATAGGTTATTTTGTTAGGATTATTTACCTAGGGCTTCAATTCCAAATCATCTAGTTTATAGGAGCAATACCGAGGAGATAAAGGAGCTTCAAAGGCAAGTCGATGAGTTGTTGAAGAAGGGGTATGCGAGGGAAAGCATGAGTCCATGTGCCGTATCGGTTCTACTTGTACCTAAGAAGGATGGACTTGGCGTATGTGCATTGATTGCAGAGCTATCAATAAAATTACAGTTAAGTATCGACATCCCATACCTAGATTAGATGACCTATTGAATGAGTTGCATGGATCTTGTGTATTTTTTAAAATTGATTTGAAAAGTGGATACCATCAAATTAGAATGAAAGAAAGAGATGAGTGGAAAATTGCCTTTAAAACTAAACATGGTTTATACAAGTGGTTAATGATGCCTTTTGGTTTAACTAATACTCATAGTACTTTTATGAGCTAATGAATCATGTTTTGTGCTCTTTTATTGGAAAATTTGTTGTGGTCTACTTCTATGATATATTAGTGTACAGCAAGAGCATAGATGAACATGTTAGGTATTTGCATTGTGTGCTTGATGTGTTAAGGAAAGAAAAGTTGTATGCTAATTTGAAAAAGTATTCCTTATGCACTGAGAAAATTGTGTTTTTGGGTTATATTGTTTGCTCGGATCATAGCAATCTCCATTTCTTTGTAGTATTCCTCCACTCTTTGTTTCTTATACAAGGCTTTGCAATCTTTGGTGCAAGTCCCTATAATAATGGCTTGGAACAAATCTACGCTTCATGATAGCCTTCATTTCAGCCCACGTTCGGATCAGTTTTTCACTATTTCTCCTCCTACTTATGAGAAGTTGATCCCACCATAGAAGTAAATATTCTCCAAATTCCACCACTGTAGGTTTGATCTTTTTTTCCTCTTAGTAATTGTGACATTAGAAGATTAATTCCACTTTTCGCCCCCACTTCATATATGTATCCGGATCATTCTTCCCCAGAAAGGATGGAATTTTCATTTTTATACTCCCAATATTCCTATCAAGATCATTTTGGTTCCTCCTACCCCTTCCATAATTTCGACCTTCATTGACCAAGGTAGCTTGATCATCAAATTCCTCTGCAGACTCCTCTATATATTGAGGTGCAGGTTGCCTCCTTGCCCCTGGAATGTTTTGGGCAGTTCCTTCGCGTAAGATATTGATCTAGTTTTATTGCCTCTCCAAAGTGTCATTCATGTTGCCAAGAACAAGTTGAATCCTCTCAAACTGTTGTTGCATAGCCTTGAGAAGAAATTCTTGGTCTTTTGGTGCACCTCCACTTCCTTCCATTTTTTTTGTGCAATCTGAAATATCAAAGAAAATAACAAAGAAGAACCTTACAAACACTCCCTCACGTGTTTCCCTCATACTTCTCTTATGTTTAAATCAAATTGGCTTTTACCCTCTTTTGAGCTCACACTCTCTTGCCTTTTACCACTAAGCAATTT
The DNA here is from genome assembly GCA_022984855.1 of Dimocarpus longan. NCBI lineage: Eukaryota > Viridiplantae > Streptophyta > Magnoliopsida > Sapindales > Sapindaceae > Dimocarpus > Dimocarpus longan. The sequence continues at coordinate 14,079,039 of CM041015.1, read as the reverse complement.
TATGATTTTATACATAAAGGTCAAATCAAACAGCAATCAAGATCTCAATGTAATTTAATTTTATTAAAAGAATCCGAAAAATAAACAACAAGGATATGCAAAACAAAGCAACAGAACCAATAAAGAAAAGGCACACATTTGATGTTTATGGTGACTAGTAAAGAAACGGAATCAAAAAATAAAGCTATAGTTGCAATAGAATGACAAATACTAAATTTAAGAATGAAACTTGTAATTAATTTCTTATAAAATAACACCCAAACTCTCAAGAACAGATATTGTAAAACCCAAAACCTCGTTCGTCGGAGAGCGAAATATTTTTCCGATGGATCGCATCCGATCGGATAAATATAATGCTCGAGTCCGAAAATACGCGGAATAATTATTTTAGAATAATAAAAAAAAATCTGAGTTCATGCAAACGGATTTGAATTTTAAAATAATTTCGAGAATGCGAACCCGAGATTTAATCAAAAGCGGATTACCGGACGGACGGAATCGGAATCCGAGCTTGGAATTAAAAAGCGAGAATGCATGTGAAATAAAATAAAGTTATTGCATGGAAGAAACTAAAATAAAGTAAAATTTGTGCATGGGAGTGACACATGTCACACATGCAAAGGATGAGCAAAGCAAGTGGCATCATTTTGTAATTTTATATTATAAAATTGAAAGTGAATGAAACTTGCAATAATCCAAGCCAATGTATTCGGTCACCATTATCCATTATCCATCGAAGAGACAAAAACCGAGTGCGAGTAAGAGAAAGAGAGAAATAGAAAGAGAGAAGCAAAGCAAGCAATCAGATTTTTATTTCAATCTCAGTCTCCAATTGTTGAAGCCAAAAAGAAACGAGAGAGTTGGAGAATGAGGAAGTGAAAGAAAGACAAAGAGAGACCGAGAGCCTTCATTGAGAGAGATACGAGCGTGAGAGATAGAGAGATCGTGAGAGAGCTGACCGAGAGCAGATCTGAAGCAAAGGAGGACATGCAAGGGCAGATCTGAGCACTTCAGACCGTGCATGCAAGCTGGAAGAAGTCAGATTGTGAACTGCTACCTTTGTCGCCGCTGTTGAACCAGGTACTGTCATTGTGAGCCGCTGCCGGCGCGAGAGGAGCTGCTGGCGTGAGGAGGCCGAGCTGCTGCTATCGTCATCCTCAGGTGCTACCGTGGTCTGGTAAGTGTGCTGGAGCTAACCAAGTGCTGTCGCTGCCATTGCTGTGCACCAGCTGCTGTCGCCACTGTTGTTGAAGTTGCTGCCGTCGCCGTTGCTGCCAATTGCTGTCGTGTTGTCGTCGCAAGCTGACGTCGTGCGAGCTGCTATCAAGTCTGGCCGTGAACTACATAGCAGACCTGAAGAGAAGACAGTTGCTAGTGGAGGGAGACAGCTTGCTGCCGCGGGAGATTCGTCGTCGTCGTACTTGCTCAAAAGTTGTTTCGAAGCAAAACTGTTAAGGTAGGTGCTATCGCCTTTGTTTGTGTTGTGCATTTCGAGTAATTGTTATTGAGATATTGAAGATATTATGATTGGGTTTAGGATTGAGAACCTCGTTAGTGCGGAGGTTCACTCATTGTTGTTTCGGTTGTGTTTTGAATGCAATTGTAAAGAGTTGGTTTCGTTGTGAAATCTATTACGGGCTGTTAGAAGATAAGTTAGGGGCTGTTGAGTGATGTTTTAAATTGAAGTTCGTCGTCGTGGAAAATAATGCATTTTAGTGTATTTTAAAGTATCGGATAGTCGTTCGGATATGGAGAAATCGTTTCCGAGCGATTCGGTTGAGTTTTTCCGCGAACGTGAATGTTTTAAGTTTGTAATTTTCATTGTTAATATGAAAGTATTTGTGATGTTATCTCGCTGCCCCGAGTCATTATTAAGCCCGTTAAAGTGTTAAAGTTGAAGTTAGGAGAGTTTGAGTTATCATAAAGTTAATCGGATAGTTTTTGTTTCGCGCGAAATCGTTAAATTGTTGAAATTTTTGGAGTTGAACCGGAAATGGATATTCGTTAAGCTTGCTGCCATATTTTTCTTGTTTGTGCTTTAAAGTGTTTGAATATTCGTTTGCCGTGTTTTAAGTAAAGTCACGAGTTGAAATTGACGATAAGTTAAACGGAAACGAAGGAATCGCGCGAAACGCTTAAATCGATAAATCGCGATATCTAGTTGAAATCGCGTAAGCTTTATGTTAGTCGTTTGGTTTCGAATCTTCTTTTCATTTAATCTTTTAGAATCTGATTTTGATGATGTTACCTTAGATTCAAATGCCATAGTTGTTGGTTTTGTAACCGTAGAGTTTCGAGTAGTTTATTTTGCGATAACGAATCGGTTTGAAATAGTCTTCGCGTGCGATTATGAGTTTTCCGTTTTGTTATCATGTGAGGATGGTCACTTGAGTTATTGTGATTAGAAATCCTCATATGACTTAAAGTTTAGTTGTGCACGAGTTATGTTTTAATGACATCCCGATCGAAACCAATTGTAGGTGAATCGGAAACCGGACGAGAGCTATATCAGGAGTGGTTGATCAGTTATTGGAAGCAAGTTGTGAGTGTGCATTTTTATAAAACTTTCGTGAATTCTATTATATGAAATTATTAATGCGATACTATTTTAGTTTATGATTATTATGTTCAATTCAAGTAACATTTTGGAATATTATCGCTTTCCTTATAACGCATGTGTAGTTGTATATATGTATTTAGTCTTGAAGATACATGAGAACGTTATTTGAAATAATTAAGTGTATAAAAAAATTTTTAGATGTCTTTAGTTTATAACCCGGCCGAGGTACCCTATGCGTGTATAGTACTAGACGGGGGGAATCGTAATCCCAAGTTCCCGTACGGCTTAACATTCGGGGGGAATCGTAATCCCAAGTTCCCATACGCCTAATAGACGGGGGGGAATCGTAATCCCAAGTTCCCGCATCTGAGCACACACAAACAGAAAATTTCGAGTATTTCATGTCATATAGATATTTAGCTTAAGAGCTTAAGAGAATGAGTTGTTCTAGAGTTACCCTTCTAAGTTGAAATACGTCAATAGACATTAGTTTAGAATAAAAAGAATCTTTTGATTATATAAGCCGTATCATTTTCAAAATACTAATGAAAGCAGAATTTATTATTATGTGCACTCACTGAGTTATTCTCACCATCATTTTCTGTTTTATTTAAATTCCTCCCCAGGTGTAGGAGGGAGCAGCGCGGCGGAGGTATCTTCATCGAACGTACAGGCGAGCTGCAGACGCGACCACACTGCACTAGTTTTAAACAAGTTATCATGTATTGCACTTACTATCGTTTTCAGATTTCTCAAGTTTTGTAAATATTGTTTTGGATAAAGTATTTTATATAAATATCATGCATGACGTTTTAAGAGTTTAAGCAAGTTACTTTCCGTATTATTGCATGATTGTGAGTTTGAAAAAGTGCCTGAGGCCTATTGATTATGGAAATGTTTGTGAATAAATTTATACAGGCTTTGTGAAGTATTTTACAGGGTGAAATTTTAGAAAAACAGCCGTCGTGCTGCCGGATTTTCGTGAAAATTCTATTTTCATAACGTTGTTTCCAACGAACAAAATTTCCACCCATTTTCAGAACTAAAAGGATTTCAAGAAAATTTAGAAAAGCAAAGAGGCTTAGCTCCGCGGGAACTTTCCAATCGAAGCAGATCTCGATTGGGGAGCCACCGTGGGGTGCCGGGCAGGTCCCCTAGCTAGTAGTTAGAAAGGGGTCTGTCACAGATATTCACTGATCACAAGAGTCTCTAATATTTGTTTACTTAGAAAGAGTTGAACATGAGACAGAGGAGGTGGTTAGAATTGATCGAGGACTATAATGGAAACTAAGAAAGCAAACCTAATGGTCATTTGACCATCAATGGAGGGCCTATTACAAAAGCTAGAGTTAATAGGATGAATGAGATTAAATAGGTTGATTCAAGAAATTTGGGCCGGGTTGGATGGTATAGAGAGGACACTAGGGCTTCAAAACATGATCCAAACTAATTGAAGACTTGGGTGATTATTTGAAGGTATATTGGGCTAGTTTCATTTGTTTATATTAATTTGGGCCTAATCCTATTTTGTGGGTTGGTTTAATTAAGTTAGTTTATTTAATTAGCTGTTAAATATTAAACTTTGATGTCTTTGGATTTTAATTTATTTTATTACATGTTGGATCATTAGTTTATGTACTGGGCTATCAAATTTAAATATTTTAAGCCCAACCTTAGTTATTTTAAGCCCAAGTGAGGTGTATTAAGAGGCTAGGGCGTCTATGCAAGGTTTAGAAGTTAGGGTTTCAATTATTTTGCCTATAAAAGACTATGTAAGATTCAAAACCAAGATAGACATTTTTAATATAAAATTTCAGTTTTCTCTCTTTATTCTTGAAGAACTTTGAAAAATTATCAAGGCTTAACTCTTAAATTATCACTTGACTTATCTCCCTCATTCTTCGCTTGTTCTTAAGAGTGGCGTCTTTATTATCTTGGTTCGTGGTTCGCTAATAATTAGGTTATGATATCTTTTTTTTTTCTTTTCATTTTCTTTTCTGTTCTTGAATTAAAGTTTCTTGGGATTGTTGATTCAATTGATTATGGGTGTCGTATCATTATATGTAGGGTTCGCATCATTTAATATCAGAGTTTTAGGTTAATTAATTTGTGATTTACTTAAAAAAAAAAACCTTTGTTCATCTTTTTTTTTCACATAATATCGTGTTTGTGTCTTCATATTCTCTTATTATTATTTTTTTACTGTTTAAGTCACTATTTATTGTGTTTTTGTTTTCATTTTGATTTGCAATTTACGAACATGCTTTATTGTATGTGATTTTTAGTATTTAAAAAAAAAAGATGAAAAAAAATAGAAAAAAAAAATTTCTTAATTTGAAGAGATTGAAATTTTATTTCCTTCTTAACTGGGCATCTTATATGTAAAAAAGGCCTTTTAAGGAATCAATTTCATTTCCTTCCTTTTATGTCTTGCCTAAATAAAAAGAATCAATTTGATTTCTTTTCTATTTTATTCTTGTTCACATAAAGAAATAAAATTTATTTTCATTCTCTTCTGATCTTCCTTAAATCAAGGGGGTAAACTTTAGTTCCTTCCTAAATTTGTTTATTTGAAATCATTTTGTTTTCATTTGCTTCTCACTTTGACCACAATTAATTCCTTTTGTGCCTTCATTGTTTCTTGAATGTCTTTCATGTTTTATTATTTACTTTCATAAATGTGCACATTTCTTATTGAGATTAGTCAAGGTGATTATTTCAAGGATGACCTTGGTGGGTCGATTAATTCTATAAAGAACTTAGAGATAAAACTTTGATCATGGATAGAGAGTGTTGAGTTACGTCACGAGTGTTAAGTGAAAACAAGAGTGATGAGTGATAAACACACAAGAATTAGAGTGAAACATGTGAAAGAGTGTTGTGAGATTATTTCTTTATAACATTCTTTGCAGGTTTCAATCATGTCTTTGAGTAATGAAAGAGATGTTGAACAAGGAGAAAGTATCAATGAGTCGAATGTGCTCAAAGCAATGCAACAGCAATTTACGAGGATGAATATGGTGTTGGAAAATATTAGAGATCGATTAGAGAGACAAAATGAGGCCATTGCTAATTTGCAAAGAGGGCAACAAAGAAGGAGTCCAAAATTATAAGGTGGTGGCAATGAGTTTGAGGATGATTTTGGGGTATTTTATGAAGATAAATTAGATTTAGAAGATAATACCTTCAATGCCCATAGAGATTGCTTTAGAGGTGGTAGAGGTAGATGTGGAGGTAGGGATAATGGTAATAGGAATAATAGGAATTATGAGATTGGAAACGAGAGAGAAAGATGGAATGATTGGCAAGATAGAGATTTTAATAGCATAAAGATGAAAATACCCTATTTCCAAGGAAAGATGGATCCCGACGTGTATCTTGAGTGGGAAAAATAGGTGGAGTTAGTTTTTGAGTGTCATAACTTTTTCGAGGAAAAGAAGATGAAGCTAACTACAGCTGAGTTTATAGATTATGCTGTGGTTTGGTAGGATCAACTAGTGTTGAATAGAAGGAGAAATCGAGAGCGTCCTATAAATTTATACTTAGGATGATATGAAAGTTGTTATGAGGAGGCGGTTTGTTCCTAGTTCATATTACAGGCCTTACACAAGGTTCTAAGAGTGTAAAGGAGGATTATTATAAAGAGATGGAGATAGTCATGGTTAAAGCCAACGTGAATGAAGATAGAGAGGCTACTATGGCTCGATTCTTGCAAGGGTTGAACAAGGACATTGCCAATATCGTGGAGTTGCAACATTATGTAAAACCCAAAACCTCGTTCGTCGAATAGCGAAATATTTTTCCGATGGATCACGTCCGATCAAAAAAATATAATGCTCGAATCCGAAAATACTCGGAATAATTATTTTAGAATAATAAAAATAAATTCGAGTTCGTGCAGACGGATTCAAAATTTTTAAATAATTCCGAAGGCGAAAGCGATTAAAAGCGGATTCCCAGACGGACAAACGGAAATGGATTCGATTTTGGAATCAAAGCAAGAAAATGCATGGAAGAATTTAAATAAAATAAAACAAGTGCATGATAGTGACACGTATCACACATGCAAGGTGATAGCAAGACAAGTGGTTAAGATATGTGATGCAAGTATTAAAAGCAAGGATTAAAATATTAAAAAGTAAGACTTGAAAGCAAATAAACATACTTGGTCATCCATTCAAGCAAAAACCGAAATCCATTAGGAGAGAGTGAAGTCAGGTAAGTCAAAACCAAGGCAAGAGGCATTCGCCCTTGATATCAAGCAAACCAAGAATGAGAGAGAGATTGAGGAGGAAGTGAGATCTGTGCGTGCTGCTCGTGGAAGAAAAGAGAACTAGGATCATATTGGAACCAAGAAGCAATGCATGCAAGCAAGAGAGAGTGAGCTGATCGTGCATGCAAGCTGGAAGAAGTCAGACCGTAAGCTGAGGAGCTGCCACCATTTCTGCCGAGTCTTGCTGCCGTGAAGCTATTGCTACTGGCGAGAGGAGCTACTGGCCTGAGGAGGACCATGAGGAGCTACTGGCATGAGGAGTTGCTGGTGTGAGGAGCTGTCAGGCCTGGAGGAGCTGCTGTCGCCATTATGAAGTGCTGCCGTGAACCGAGTGAGGAGCTAAAGTCGTGAACTGCTGCTGTCGCCATTGTGGGAGTTGTTGCCGAGCAGCTGCTGTCAGGTTAGGCCGAGTACATTATTTCATATCTGAAGCGAAGCAAAAATCAATAGAAGACATCACATGCAAATTAAGAAGAGGTAGTTCAGTCTTGAGAAGAGGACAACAACATTTTGAGCGAGTTCGAGTTGAGGTAAGTGTTGTCCCCTTTGGTTGTGTTGTGTGTTTCGAGTAATTTTTTAAAGCGGACATGTGAATAAGAATTGAGATATGGATCAAATTGCTATGATTGGGTTTAGGATTGAGAACCTCGTTAGTGCGGAGGTTCGCTCATTGTTGTTTCAGTTGTGTTTTGAATGAAATTGTAAATGGTTGGTTTCGTTGTGAAATCTATTACGGGCTGTTAGAAGATGAGTTAGGGCTGATATAGTATGCCTTTAAATTCAAGTTCGTTGTCATGGAAAATGGTTAGTATTGGTATGTTTTAAAGTATCAGAGAGTCATTCGGATATTGAGAAATTGTTTCCGAGCGTTCAGTTGAGTTTTCCGTGAATGCGAATGTTTTTAGTTTGTGATTTTCGTTGTTGACTATGAAAGTGTTTGTGATGTTATCTCGCTGCCTCAAGTCGTTATTAAGCCCGTTAAAGTATTAAAGTTGATGTTAGGATAGTTTGAGTTATAATAAAGTTAATTGGATAGTTTTTGTTTCGAGCAAAATCGTTAAATTGTCGAATTTCGGAGTTGAAACCGGAAATGGATATTCGTTAAGCTTGCTGTCATATTTTTCATGTTTGTGCTTTAAAGTGTTTGAATATTCGTTTGCCGTGTTTTAAGTAAAGTCACGAGTAGTAATTGATGATAAGTTTAATTGAAAACAAAGGAATCGCGTGAAACGCTAAAAATGATAATTCGCGATAGCTAGTTGAAATTGCGTAAGCTTTTTGTTAGTCGTTTGGTTTCGAATCTTCTTTTTATTGAATCCATTAGAATGTGATGTTGATAATGTTACTTTAGTTTCGAATGGCCTAGTTGTCGATTTTGTAACCGTAGAGTTTTGAGTAGTTTATGTTGCGATAATGAATTTGGTTCGAGATAGTCTCTGTGTGCGAATATTAGTTCTCCGTATTGTTATCATGTGAAGATAATCACTAGAATTGTCGTGATTAGAAATCCTCGTGTGGTTTAAGTTTAGTTTGTGCACAAGCCATGTTTTAACGAAAGCTTGATTGAAACCAATCATAGGTGAACCAACGAGCAGACGAGAGCTATAACAGAAGTGGTTGATCAATTATTGGAAGCAAGTTGTGAGTGTGCATTTTATAAAACTTTCACGAATTCTGTTAAATAAAATTATTAATGCGATACTATTTTAATTTATGATTATTATATTATTCAAGTAACATTTTAGAATATTATCGCTTTCCTTATAATGCATGTATAGTTGTATATATGTATTTAGTCTTAAAGATATATGAGAACGTTATTTCAATAATTGAGTTTTTGCTCTAGAAAGTATGTTTTTCGGTTTTAAACCGTAACTAGAAAACGAAACACTTATGAAATAATTTTAAAGGTAATTAATATGCTTCAATGCTAAGTAAATATAAGTTGAGTGTAAGTTTTAAGTGCAATAAAAGATTTTTTAGATGACTTTAGTTTATCTTGACCTCTAGCAGAACCCGGCTGAGGTACCCTATGCGTGTATGGTAATAGACGGGGGGAATCGTAATCCCAAGTTCCCGTACACCTAATAGACGGGGGGAATTGTAATCCCAAGTTCCCGTACAGCTTAATATTCAGGGGGAATCGTAATTCCAAGTTCCCGTACGCCTAATAGACGGGGGGAATCGTAATCCTAAGTTCCCATACGGCTTAATATTCGGGAGGAATCGTAATCTCAAGTTTCCGCATCTGCGCACACGCAAACAGAAAATGTCTAGTATTTCATGTCATATAGATATTTAGCTTAAGGGCTTAAGAGAATAAGTTTTTCTAGAGTTACCCTTCTAAGTTAGTAAAGAAATGAAATACATCAATAGACGTTAGTTTAGAATAATAAGAAAAATTCAATAGCAAAAAGTTTACTAAAAGAATCTTTTGCGTAAATAAGCCGTATCGTTTTCAAAATAATAATGAAAGAAAAATTTATTATTAAGTATACTCACTGAGTTATTCTCACCATCATTTTCTGTTTTATTTAAAATCCTCCTCAAGTGCAGGAGCGAGCAACACGGCAGAAGTATCTTCATCGGACGTACAGGCGAGCTACAGATGCGACCACGCTGCACTAGTTTTAGACAAGTTATCATGTACTGCATTTACTATTGTTTTCAGATTTCTCAAGTTTTGTAAATATTATTTTGGTTAAGGATTTTATTTAAATATCATGTATGATGTTTTAAGATTTTAATCAAGTTACTTTCCATATCATTGAATGATTGTGAGTTTGAAAAGGGTATGAGGCCTATTGATTATGGAAATATAGTGAATAAACTTATACAGGTTTTGTGAAGTATTTTATAGGGTGGAATTTTAGAGAAACAGCCGTTGTGTTGCCGGATTTTCATGAAAATTTTATTTTTATAAAGTTACTTTCAACGAACAAAATTCCCACCCATTTTCAGAATTAAAAGGTTTTCAAGTATTTTCAGAAAGGAAAGAGGCTTAGTTCCACTGGAACTTTCCAGTCGGAGCAGATCTTTACTAGGAAGCCACCGTGGGGTGCCGGGCAGGTCGCCTAGCTAGTATAGTTAGAAAGGGGCCTGTCACATTACGTCGAAGCGAAGGAAATAGTTTATATGGTTATGAAAGTGGAAAGGCAACTCAAACGAAGGAGTACCATATCACGATATTGTAGTAATTCGGGTTCTACATCCATGCGGAAGTCAAATTGGGGTAAAAAGGATGAAAACATACCTTTCAAGCCGCAGGCCGAGGCTACTAAGCCTAAGGAGGGTGGTAATAGTCACGATAAGGGCAAGGCTGAGGAAACTCAAAAGAGAAATAGGGATATTAAATGCTTTAAATGCTTAGGTAAAGGTTATATCTCTTCTCAATGTCCTAATAAGAAAGTTATGATCTTGAGAGAGAATGGAGACATAGAAACCGATGGTTAGAGTGAATATGATAAAATGCCACCATTGGAAGAAACTAGTGATGTTGAGGTTGCATATCCTGTAGATGGGAGAATATTAGTGGCTAGGCGTGCTTTGAGTGTGCAGGTAAAGGAAGGTGATGAAGTGCAACGTGAGAATATTTTCCATACTAGATGTCTTATCAAGGATAGGGTTTGCAGTATGATCATTGACGAGGATAATTGCACTAATGTTGCTAGCACTGAATTAGTAGAGAAACTGAGCTTACCTACTTCTAAGCATCCTAGACCGTACAAATTACAATAGTTGAATGATTGTGGAGAAGTTAAGGTGACGAAACAAGTGCTAGTATTCTTTGCTATTGGTAGGTACAAAGATAAAGTGTTATGTGATGTTATACCTATGCACGCGGGTCACTTGCTTTTGGGATGTCCATGGCAATGTGATAGAAAATTAATACATGATGAGTTTAAGAATAAATCTTCTTTTACCTTGGATGGATGAGCAATCACTATTGTGCCTTTGACACCTCAATAGGTGTATGAAGATCAAGTGAGGATAAGAGCGAGTGAACAAAAGAAAGAGAGTGAGAGAAAAGGAGAAGCTTAGACTTCAAATACTAGTAAGACTGAGAGAAAGAGTGACCAAACATTAGAGTGTGGGCAAAAGAAATGTGGGAAGATTGAGTGCAAAGAGAATGAGAGAAAACAAAGTGAGAAAGAAAAATGAGTATTTATGTAAAAGGGAGCGATGTAAGGGCTGTTTTTCTAGTTAAGCAGCAAATGTTTGTACTTTTATACAAAGACACTTGTTTTTCTAACTCTGACATTGATGCTTCTTTGCCTAGTATTGTTACAACTCTTTTTACAGGAATTCAATGATGTGTTCCCTTAAGAGATATCGAATGGATTGCCACCAAAAAGAGGAATAGAGCATAAAATTGACTTCATACCTGGGGCTTCAATTCCAAACCGTATAAGAGCAATCCCGAGGAGACAAAAGGAGCTTCAAAGGTTAAGGAGTTGTTAAAGAAGAGGTATGTGAGGGAGAGCATGAGTCCATATGCCGTACCGGTTCTACTTGTACCTAAGAAGGATGGAACTTGGCGTATATATGTCGATTGCTTAAATGACTCTAACTTCAACTCATGGAAAGAGAACCTTTTAATAGTTTTCGGAGTCATGGATCTCGACCTTGCATTAAGAGCCGATTCTCCCAAACCTATTACAGATAAGAGTACCTCTAATAACAAGAGGGATATAGAAATGTGGGAGAAATCAAATCGCATGTGTATGATGATCATGAAGAAAGCCATTCCAGAAGCATTTAGGGGCATCATATCTGAAGAAATTACTACAACTAAAGAGTTCCTTAAGGATATTGAAAAGAAGTTTGTTAAGAATGAAAAAGCTAAAATAGATACACTCTTAGCAAGTCTAATTGCAATGAGATATGAGGGCAAAAACAATATTAGGGAGTATATCTTGGAGATGTCTCATATTACTTTCAAGTTAAAAGCACTTAAGCTTGAACTCTCTGAGGGCTTGCTAATGCTGCATCTGGTTTTGATATCTCTTGTGGTATAGTTTAGCCAGTTTTAGGTGAGCTACAACTACCAAAAGGATACTTGGTCTCTGAATGAGCTCATCTTACACTGTGTTCATGAATAGGAAAGACTTAAGCAAGATAAGGCAGAAAGTGTTCACTTGGTTTTAACCTCTAAGGACAAGGATAAGGGAAAAAAAAAAAGGAAGAAGGATAAGGAAGCTACTGATGTGAACCCTATAGCATTGAAACCTTAGAACCCACAAATAAATTGATAAACAAGAAAGCCAAGAATCAGATTTTAATTATTCTAGACCCGTTGAAAACTCGTTTCAAGAATCCGGATTGATAATAAGAATGCTACAAAGATTTGATCTTTTGATAAGTTCTAAGGTCATTCAAGAATAAGAAGAGGAAACAAATTTCTCTCAATTCTTTAATTGACACTGCTAAAAAACTCTCCAACAAAATTAGGGTTTTGCCTTATTTATATTAAGGCCAAAATAAATAAAAGAAACTACTCCTAAATGGGTCCAAACCCTAATTGGCTTCAAAGGCCCATTAATTAAAATAAACCCAATATGATATCTAATTAAATAAGACCCAAAACTAATTAAATTAACCCCTATGACATGAACAGTAACCAATTAATAAAAGTCATAAATAAGGCCTTTTGATTATAAAAACTCTAGCCCAAATTATACATAAAGTTATTTAAAATATAATTGCTTTGAAGCCCATACAAAAGAATCTAGTAGCCATGATGCCAACCCACACGTCCATTACTTTAAATGCTAGACTGTCTTCTCCCCGGCTTGAATCTCATGAATGAAGGATGGTTCCACCTCATTTGATCCTATCTTGAATGTTGTAGTGTCTTGCTAGTTGCACTTTCAACAAAGGTTCTTTATTACTTTTGTCAACCAACCCACCTTGGTATTCATCAACTGCAAATATGTCACCTTAAAAGAAACAACAAAAGAAATCAAATGAATCGGGAGGTACTAGTTGTTTCTTCTATGGAGCTGAAGGACATCAGAAGAAGCAATGCATTAACTATCACGCATGGCGTGCTAAGAAAGGTATGCTTCTTAATTTGGTTTGTTCTGAGGTTAATTTAACTTCAGTACCTAAACATACATGGTGGATAGATTCTGGTGCAACAACTCATATCAGTGTGTGTATGCAGGGTTGCCTTAATTGTCGAAAGCCAAGTGATGCTAAAAGACACATTTATGTGGACGATGACAAGACGGTTCAAGTTGAGGCAATAGAAAAATTTAGATTATTGTTAAAAACTGTATTTTATTTGGATCTTAATAAGACATTCATTATACCGTATTTTAGACGGAATTTGATTTCTATTTTTGCTTTGGAAAAATCTAGTTATTCTTGTTCATTTGGGAATGAAAAATTTAGTATGTTTTATGATTCAAAATTGGTTGGTTCCGGTTCTTTATCAGGTTACGATAATCTTTATTTGATTGACACAATTGTTTCATTTAATGAATCTCTACATTTAAATACATGAGGTACAAAGAGAAAATTAGCCAATGAGAGTTTGGCTACATTGTGGCACAAGAGATTAGATCATATCTCCATATGGAGAATAGAAAGACTTGTGTCAAATGAAATTCTAGATCTCTTAGATTTCACAGATTTTGATGTTTGTGTTAATTGTATAAAGGGAAAACAAACCAATAAAAGGAGATTTGAAGCTAACAGGTCTTTAAACGTCTTAAAACTCATACATACAGATATTTGTGGGTCATTCCCTACAATAGCTTGGAATGGTCAACAATACTTTATAATGTTCATAGACGATTTTTTAGATATAGCTAAATATCTTATACATGAAAAGTCACAGTCGTTGGATGTGTTCAAACATTATAAAGCTAAAGTTGAAAACCAACTCAACAAAAGGATCAAAAGCATCAGATCTGATCGTGATGGTGAGTACTATAGTAAATATGATGGTTCAGGTGAATAATGTCTAGGACCTTTTACTAAGTTCCTAGAGGAATGCGCTATCGTCCCACAGTACACCATGCCGGGTTCACCCACTATGAATGGTGTTGTTAAGAGACGAAATAGAACGTTTAAGGACATGGTAAAGAGTATGATTAGTCATTCTATCTTACCAGAATCACTTTGGGGAGAAACGCTCAAGAATGCAGCTTATATCATTAATAGAGTTCCAATTAAAGCAACTACCAAAACTCCATGTGAACTTTGGATGGGCAAAAAGCCTAGTATAAAGCATTTGCATGTTTAGGGATGTCCAATTGAGACAAGGCCTTATAGGCCTAATGAAAGAAAATTGGACTCAAGGACTGTGAGTTATTATTTTGTTGGATACTCTGAAAGATCTAGGGGGTACAAGTTTTATGATCCCACGACTAAGTCGATTTTGAGTCAAGAAATGCTCGGTTATTTGAGAATGTCGAGTTTGCGAGGTTATAGTTAAAGACTTTGTTTTTTAATAGAAATATGTTAATATTCCAACAGGTGTTATTGGCATTGATCAGGATTCCATTCCTGACATTGTTTAAGACACATGAGATCAAGACAATGTCGGAGAACCTTCAATTCAAGTAATTGTTCCAGAAGAACAATCTCGAGCACCTCAAGAACCTATGCCATTAAGGAGATCTAATTGAGAGAGGATAAGTGCACTATCAAACGACTACATTGTATTTCTCCAAGAACATGAGGTAAACATTGGAGTGATGGAAGATGATCCAATCAACTTTTGTAAAGTCATGGAAATTTCTAACTCTCAAAAGTGGGTTGATGTCATGAGTGAAGAGATCAAGTCCATGAAGGACAATGACATGTGGGATCTTATCCCATTTCCAAAAGGTACGAAAACCATTGGTTGTAAATGGATATTTAAAACCAAGAGGGATTCAAAAGGTGATGTGGAAAGGTTTAAGGCTTATCTTGTCGCAAAAGGCTTTACACAGAAAGAAGGCATCGACTATAAAGAGACTTTCTCACCAGTTTCTTTGAAAGACTCTTTCAGGATTATAATAGCATTGGTGTCACATTTCAATCTTGAGTTACATCAAATAAATGTGAAGACAACGTTTCTTAATGGTAACATTGATGAGATGATCTATACGGTCCAACTAGAAAACTTTGTGTCAGGAGACCCAAAGAATATAGTTTACAAATTTAAGAAATCCACCTATGGACTCAAACAAGCATCTCGACAATGGTATTTCAAGTTTAATCAAGTGATCATCTCGTTCAATTTTGAGATGAATTTAGTCAATGATTGCATATACCATAAGTTCTATATGAGCAAACATATTTGTTTGGTTTTATATGTCGATGACATCTTGCTTGCTAGTAACGATATAGGTTTATTACATGAAACCAAGAGATTTTGTAAAACCCAAAACCTCATTCATCAAAAAATAAATTATTTTCCGATGGATCGCATTCTCGATCGAAAAAATAATAAAATAATTGCAAGTACGTGGAAACGAATTCGAAAAATAAAATAATTCGAAAGGCGAAAACAATTATAAGCGGAACTCCGGACGGACGGAAATGAATTCAAATTCAAAAATTTAAAGCGAGAGAATGCATGGAAGAATTTAATAAAATAAATTGGTGAATGATGGACATGTGTCGCTTATGCAAAGAATAAGTCAGGATTGGCATAGTAAGAGTGTGCATGAATGACACTTGTCAAGCAATTGTAATAGGTATATATATTAAGTTGAAAAAACAAATGAAGGAGGGAAAGCAATTCGGTCACTTTCCATTATCCTCAGTCCGAGAGCTCAATAGAGGGAGAGAGAGAGCTTGTGAGAGACAAAACCGTGAGAGAGTGTGAGAGAGCAAAAAGATAAGCTTGAGCGGCCATCAACTCGTGAGCTTCACCTAGAGAGAACTGAGAGAGAAAATCGAAAGAAAGGGAGATAGATCAAGAAAGTTAAGCAAGGGGAGAAGTTCGGTCATTCTTCACCCAAGGACCGAGAATCATTCTTGAAGGAAGAGAAGAACTTGAAGATGCTGAGAGCTGCTTGGTCTTGGAGATGAGAGCAGAACCGAGTGCAAGAAAGTTTGACCAAGAGCTACGTGCAGATCCGAGCAAGAACCACCATCATTCTTCTCTCCCATTCGGTCTTCAGCTAGATCTGGAAGTGAATCCTTAAGTGCAGCAGCTACAGTAATTGTTTGGAGGAATTAGCTCATGCATGCAAGGGGAGAAGAAGAAAGGTGCGTTCGGCAAGTGAAGAAGAAAGTTGCATGCTGCCGTGAGCTTCTTGTTGGTGTCAACTTGCTGTCAAGGTCATTTAGAGGCTATTTTTAAAGAAAATCAGCACATGTAGAGGTAAAATGCTACCTTGGTAACCCCTCTAATTTGATTTTGAGTGATGTTAAAGCTTGCACGTCATTGTTTGGATTGAAGGGAGCTCAGTCAAAGAGATTTTTGTGGACGGCAGTTGTATGTGAAGTGTGGGCTGTTATGTGTCATTTTTTTTAGTTGAAAATTGTGAGGTAAGTTGTGTTTTTGCTAGCGTCGTTTCGTTGGAATTATTTTATGTTTTGGAAGAAATTCGATGATGAAATGATTGAGTTTTAGGATTTAGAACCTCGTTTGTGCGGAGGTTCGTTCGATATTGTTCGGTTGTGATTTCGAATGAAATTGACAATGGTTGTTTTCGTTGCGATTTGATTATGGGTTGTTATAATGAGATTTGGGGGCTGTTATGTTATGCTTTTAATTTCAAGTTCGTTGTCATGAAAAAATAATACATTTTAGTGTGTTTTAATGTGTCGAAAAATTGTTCGAGCATTGAAAAATCGCTTTGGAGTGATTCGGTGAAAATTTTTCGCTAGTGCCAATGTTTTTAGTTAAAGAGGAACCAGTCAAAATGTGAAGTGTTTATGATATTATCAAGCTGCCTTGAGATGTATTTAAGCTCGTTAAAGTGTTAAACGTTGAAAATAGGATGGATTGGAATGAGATAAAGTTAATCGGATAGTTTTCGTTTCGCGCTAAATCGTTAAATTGTCAAATTTCGAAGTTGAAACAAAAAATGAATCCTTGTTTAGCTTGCTGCCATGATTTTCATTTTTGTGTTTTAAAGTGTTTGAATATTTGTTTTCCATGATTTGAGTGAAGTCACGAGTTGTATTGACTATAAGTTTGATTGGAAACGAAATAATCGCGTAAAATGTTAAAAATGATAGTTCGCGATAAATTGTCGAAATCGCATAAGTTTTATATTATTCGTTTAGATTCGAATATTCTTTTTATTGAATCCATTAGAATGTGAATTCGATGATGTTACTTTAGATTCGAATGGCATAGTTGTCGGTTTCGTAATCGTAAAGTTTCAATTAGATTATGTTGCGTTCACGAATTGGTTTCGAGATAGTTTCCGCATGCGACTATTAGTATTTTCCGTATTGTTATTATGTGCGGATAATCACTTGAATTCGTGATTAGAATTCCCCATGTGATTTAAGTTTAGTTTTCGTGCGAGCCATGTTTTAATGAAATCTCGATCGAAACCAATTGTAGGTGAACCGACGATCGAACAAGATCTGTATTGAGAAGTGGTGATAAATCATTTGGAAGCAAGTAGTGAGTGTGAATTTTTATAAAGCTTTCATGAATTCTACTATATGAATATTTATTAATGCGATACCATTTTAGTTAAGATTATTATGTTATTTGAGCAAAATTTTAGAATATTATCGCTTTCCTTATAATGCATGTATAGTTGTAAATATACATTATGAATGTATTTAGTCTTGAAGTAAAGAAAATAGAAAGTGTAAATGAAATACATGCATGAAGATATACGAGAAAGTTATTTCAAATAATTTAAGTTTTTGCCTTAGGAAGAAAGTTTTTCAGTTTTAAACCGTAAATTAGAAAACAAAATACTTATGAGATATTTCTAAAAGTGATTAATATGCTTGAATACTAAGTAAATATAAGTTAAGCGTGAGTTTTAAGTGTATTAAAAGATTTTTAGATGTCTTTAGTTTATCTTGATCTCTAGCATAATCCGGTCGAGGTACCCTATGCGTGTACGCCTAATTGACGGGAGGAATCGTAATCCTAAGTTCCCGTATTTCCTGATATTAGGGGGAATCGTAATCCCAAGTTCCCGCATCTGAACACATGCAAATAGAAAATTTCTAGTATTTCTTGTTATGTAGATATTTAGTTTAAGAGTTTAAGAGAATGAGTTACCCTTCTAAGTTAGTAAAGAAATGAAATACATCAATAGACGTTAGTTTAGAATAACAAGAAAAATTCAATTACAAAAAGTTTACTAAAAGAATCTTTTGCTTAAATGAGCTGTATTGTTTTCAAAATAATAATGAAAGCAGAATTTATTATTAAGTACACTCACTGAGTTATTCTCACCATCATTTTCTGTTTTATTTGAAATCCTCCCCAGGTGCAGGTACGAGCAGCGCTGCGGAAGTATCTCCATCGGACGTACAGTCGAGCTAGAGATGCGACCACACTGCACTAGTTTTAAACAAATTATCATGTACTGTATTTACTATCGTTTTTAGATTTCTTTAGTTTTGTAAATATTGTTTTGGATAAAGGATTTTATGTGAATATCATGCATGATGTTTAAGATTTTAATTAAGTTGTTTTCCATATCATTGAATATTTTAAGCATGTTGCGAATGATTGTGTATCTAAAAAGGGCCTGAGGCCTATTAGTTTGATAAAAGATATTGAATGAACTTATACAGGTTTTGTGAAGTTTTTACAGGGTGAAAATTTTAGAAAAACAGTCGTTGTTCTACCGGATTTTCGTAAAACTCTATTTTCATAAATTATTTTCAACGAACAAAATTTCTACCCATTTTCAGAACTAAAAGAGTTTCAAGTATTTTCAGATAAGAAAAAGGCTTAGCTCCACGAGAACTTTTCAGCCGGAGCAGATCTCGACTGGAAAGCCATCGTGGGGTGCGGGACAGGTTGCCTAGCTAGTATAATTAGAAAGGGGCCTGTCAGAATTCTAATTAAGAATTTTGAGATGAAAGATCTTAGTGATGCCTCTTTTATATTAGGCATAAAGATACACCGGGATCACTCTCAAAGTATTCTTGGATTATCACGAAAGAGCTATATTGAAAAGGTTCTTAAGAGATATGGCATGCAGGATTGTAAACTAGGTGATACCCCTCTGGCAAAAAGACAAGTTCAGTCTCAATCAATGCCGTAAGAATGATTTTGAGTTAAAGGAAATGTAGAAAATTCCCTTTTGCCTTAGCAATAGGGAGTCTAATGTATTTTTAGGTATGTATGCATCCTGATATTGCGTACATTACCCGGATGTTTGACAAAAAATTAAGTAATCCAGGAGTAGACCATTGGAAAGCAACCAAACGAGTCTTGCGGTACTAACAGAGAACAAAATATTACATGCTCACTTATTGAAGGTTGGATCAACTTGAGATCATCGGGTATACTAACTTTGATTTTGCGGGATGCCAAGATAATATGAAATCTGCATCGGGCTACATTTATCTACTAACTGGTGGTGCCACCTCTTGGAAAAGTGCTAATGTACCGCCCAGAAATCTATTTTCATATGATTAGTAACATTTATTTAGGAATTGAATACAATAAATTGAATTAAATTAGATTTGAGTGCAATTAGTGTGATATATATATTTATTTATTTATTTGGGGAATTTAATAATTTTGGAGATTTTTTTATTAGTAAGGGATTTAATTAGAGATTAAATGAGATAAATTGGATGATAAAAAAATGTCATTGGATAATCAAATAAGTCTAATTGAAATGCATGGCATGGAATTAATTTTGAACCAATGGAAAGTTGCCAAATTTGAAGTGAAAAAAGTGTTGTAATATATTAAAAAATTGACAAGTGTATGGTTATGATATAAAGTGGTGCATAACTTGGCATTGTGAATCAATGAGAAGTTAGCATGTGTAGCATGGGATAAGATGGGAATTTGTGAGCTTGTTTGGGGTAAAATTGAAAAACCAAAAATATGGATAGTATATAAAGGGAAGATAAACTTGAAAAATCATTTCATCTTTTCCTTCTCTCTTGATCGATCATTTCATCCTCATTTTTCTCTCCATTTACTTTCAATTCAAGCCAACAAATCACTTCTAATTCTTGTTTCTTTCATCTTCTATTAATCAAAGTCCATAAATTCAATAAAACCCATCAAGAATTCTAAGTTGGTTGTCTCTAGTAAGGGTGCAATTCAAGGTATGTTATGTGAGCTTTGGTTTGAGAGTTAAATAGAGGTTAGGAGGCATATATATGCATCTTTTAGCATGAATATCTAGTCATAAATGTATTCAAGTTAGTTGATTAGCTTTTAATGTTCATAAATGCATTCTTTTGAAACCCTAGGTGGAGATCTAACCAAAGGAAGCCAAAAGAAAGATAAGAAGAAGTTGTAAGCTCTCTTGGAGGTGTAGAAAAACTAGAAATAAAGCTCAAGAGGTTGGTGTACACTTGCTCTAAAAATTGACTTTTATGTAAGCTTGAAAGTAGAAAATTATTTTAAAATTTGATGATTTGGTTTCTTTGATATGATAAACATGTATGAATGATATTTATGTGTCAATTGGATGCCATTTGAATGGAGGTTGTGATGAAAAACAAATTAGAACAAAAATTTGAAAATTTTGACCCCTAGGTCGAATGCATGCTACAGAAAAGCGTAGGAGTATTTTTGTTATTTCAAACCCATTTATGTGTTAATTAGATGGTATTTAAATGATTTATGTGATGAATTATTAATTTGAAAAGAGATTTTGAAAAATGACCTCTTATGGTCGAATATGTATTAGCTTTATAATCAAGGGTATTTTTGTCTTTTTACCCTCAATTATGTATTGATTAAATGGTATCCGAATGATTTATATTGTAGGACCCATAATTTCATTTTTCAAAAGAAATAATGATTTTTGGATGAATAGTGATGCATGAATACTAATACATGAATAGTAACTTTTCAAATTCAACCCCGGAAAAATTGAAAATATTTAGAATGAGTAACAGAGTCTCATAAAACTGAAATGGAGCGAAAATGAGTCTGTTTAAGTAGATTTTAAGGGTTTCGAAAGTTAATCGATAAAAATACCTTTGTTGGAAACGTTGTGAATTTTAACGAGTTTAAATCCAACTGAAATTTTTTCGAAGCTTGAGATTGAAAGTTAAGATACCCAATTAGAGTATTATATGGTCAATTTGATGATAAGATGACCATGAAATATTTTTAGAATTTATTAATGTTAAATGAGGAATTAAATTTAAGTTTAATGAATTATTAAGAGATTAATGAGAAGATAACCATCTAAAGTAGCACAATCCATGTGAGTAAGTGAGAGCCAATAGTGCGTTAACACTTTTAAGTCAAAAAGGAAGACTCATGAGTTGATTTTGAATTAAAGTTGAAGGCATTTACTTGGAAATTAATGAGATGAATCGTGTGATCAATCAAATGAGAGTATTTATAACTAGTGACACTTGTGTGATTTTTAAGTGCGTTAATGGGCAATTTCGACAATTGTGAGTGTTAGTATATAAATTCAATTGCATGAATGGATGAAGGAAGGAGAGACATTCGGTGAACTAACTGAAACCGTGAGAAACAAACTGTGAGGGAGAACTAAATCTGAGAGTTATCAACACAGGTTTCAGAGAATTAGGATATCTCCTTCATCCACCGTTGGATTGAGCTGAAATTTGTAGGGTATGTTAAACACACATGGTTCTTAATTCTGAACGGTTTGATATTTGATTAGAGGTGTCTAGGATGAGTTATGGCTTTCGAAACAGGACTGATCGGATAACATGGCACAATCAGGACAGTCTTGCTTATTAAGTCATATCTCCTTCGTTAACCGTTGGATCGACCTCAAATTTGGCCTGAAGGTTCCTCAGAATTTTTATCAATCAAAACGGTTAGATCCTTGAGGAGATGTTTCTGTAGAGAGAAAGCAATCCGTGACTAGTACCTTTAGGTTTGTGATATTATCATTTCTATTTTATTTAAAGTTTGAATTGTTTGATTTATGATTTGGGTTGAAGTTGGAGATGTTTTAAGTGGCTGGTGAAATGTTTTTAGAGGATTAATTGAGTCTAAATGAAGTAAATTAAGGTAGTAGCTATGCCTTGGAATGATTAAAATGAGTATGATAATTTAAGATAAAGAGATATTGTGTAGCATGGAGGAAAATTCAAGTTTTAGGGGCTGTGATGAGGGCTGATTTATATATCGTTTATTTGAATTATGTTAAGACATAAAAATGTGCTTAGATATCAAATTTAAATGTTGGAATTAGAAGGAAAAGTGTATGAAAGAAATTGTTAAGTTTCAAGTTACTATAGAGTAAATAATGAGATAATTATGTTTTGTTAAATGCTATATTTTTATGTTATTAATTATGTGATGATTAGGTTGTAAATAAGCAATTTAAGTGAAAGAATGATGAAGAATTAGTATGAAAGCTATCCTAGTAATATTTTGTTAGATGAAGGGCAATTGTGTTTAGGTGGATATTGAATTAAATCAAGTGTTTTTATAGCACTATATGGATTATTTTATTATTGTAAGTGTGATTCTAAATTCTCCATTGGGTAAAGTTTGGATTGATTTCGATTGGTGAAGGGTAGTAAACATAGCTGCTGTCCCAAGGTTGTTTCGGATGATTTTGAATGCCTTTAAGTGTTTAAATGAGTTAAAATTAATGTGAGTTTGATGGAGAATTGAAATAGAAAACAATCGAGCAAAAGTTTGAGTGAAAACGGACACTAAAAAGTGTCTAAAACGTTTTTAAAACGGAAGCTCTATTTGTAGCTTGAGTAGTTTGTTTGAGTATATTTTGAATGAGAATGTGATATGTAGGTAAAGAGCAAGCAAGCGAAGCATGAGAAGCCCGTTGAAGCACTTAAACACGCGTTGGATCGAGGTAAGTACTAAATGTGTACTTACAAATGTTATTTTTTGAATTGTAAAGTCTATTGCTTATTTTAAAATTTATGAATAATTATTTTAACATAAGTTCCTTAATTGTGCAAAAAGATCATTTTATTCGTTACGGAATAGATTTTAGAACCCAATGGATTTTACGAGAATTGAGATTAAAATCGCGAGTTGAAAAGTTTTGAAAGAAAAATTATTTTGTGTTTATGGCACTTAGCAAAAGAGTTTTCCAAAGGTCAAGCGTACCCCTCAGCTTTATATATTATCTAGCACTACGTGGCGATGCAGAAAAATTTCGGTCGTAGTCGTTGAGATTTATAGATCATTTAGTGCTACGCTTACGATGCAGAAATTCTGAACATAGTTGTTCAGATTCATTGATTTTCTCGCACTACAATTTGCGATATAGAGAATTTCGCATGTAATTGCCGAGGTGTCTCAGTAGCATCATGGTCGGTGTCAGTTGAAAATTACCACGTGACATGCCACATTGAGCAGCCTCAATTAGTCGTCGTGTAGTCAGAATATTTAGGGGTACAAATGACAAGTCTTCGAAAGATAAGATTTATGTCGAAATTCATGTGTAATCAATTAAGTTTATAAGTATCGATTTAACTATCGTTAAATTGCCTTAATTGCATTGAGATTACATTTTCTATTATCATTCGAAAAAACTTGTAATACAATATTTGGTGATGTAAATAATTTTTGTTGTATTATTATGGCATGGAAGACTTTGATCATCATTTACAATCTTTATTTTTTATGACTAAATGATGGTTGAAATGCATGGTTGGGAAAACAAGAAGTTTGGTTGTGATTGAAATCATTTGGGAGTGTGTTTGTTTTGCAGGAAATTTTAGGAATCTTATAAATGCAGCCGATATGCTGCTAGATTTTTGTTAAAAATTGAACTTTGAAATTGAAATGAAAATGGTTACTTTTATGGTTTTTAATTCAATTACAATGAAACCAAATTGAGTTTAAAATAAATCAAATACGATTGGTTCAAACTAACGAAATTAAATTAGTTTAAAACAAAGTTTAAACGGGCAAGTTTCAAGAGTTCGCTCCGCTGATTTCTTTTAGCCATCTAGTAGGGTTTAAAAGAGGTCTGTTGGGATGCCGAACGAGACCTACTGGACACTAGCCTAAAGAGGTTCGGATTGGGTTGCGTCAAGTTGGTATTAGAGCCAGGTTTTGTAAAGTTTTGAGATAAAGCTTAGAAAATGCCTCGAAGTTGTTTTAGGCATGAGCTTTTATTTTCAGATAGCATGAGTTATACAGGTTTTAGTTTGAACATTGCATGAGTTCTATAGTTGTTTTCATGCATTGTTAGTATCCTAACTCATGCATTTCATGACTTTTCATGCATATTCAAAATAGAACAAAAACATGTAACGTCGTGATCGCCCAAGGACAAGGAGGGCAGCCGCAGAGGCACCCATAACCAAGGAAGAGCACGTTGACTAGTCAGTTAATATGCCAACTAGTTCCTCCCATCCAAAACCTCAATAACCCGAGGGACTAGAACCTGCACAAGTAAATTGTAACGCCCTTCGCCTGACTTCCGTTACGGTTGGAAATCCGGAACGGAGAACGTTATTTTCCTAATAAATCCATTTCTATTATTTTTGAAAAACTATTATCATTCTAAAGTTCTTCACCAATAGAGGAAATTTTTTTTTTTTTTTTAAACATAAATCCGGTAGAGTTTCCTTTGTTTTTCTGAAATCCCAAAATCTGTTTCCTGTAATTGAAACTCTAACATTTCTAAAACATCAATTTCTAAACTCCCATTCGGCGTTCCCGTCCGTTTCCAAAACATTTCATTACTCAAAAATATCATAAACATTTATATGCATACATAACCAAAAGTAAGCTTTTAAGAAATATACATATGCTTTTATACAGAACTTTATTATAATTAAGTGGAATACAATAATTTACACAAATATACATGTATCCCAAAAATGCATGATCATATGCAATATATCTATATATCTACCAAAAGCGTAGAGGGGATGGTGACTATCTGAGCCTTCGCGTACAAGCTATTTTCTCTGTCTGAAGATGGAGTCAAAAGATTCAACCTGCGCACGGTAAATCAACACGCTAAGCATAATTGCTTAATAAGTATACACATAATCTAATTTCTCAATTTCAAATGTAATTTCATTCGTAACTAAAAGCATTCTAACTTTAACATTCATAAATATATATATATATATATATATATATATATACGTTGCATAAAAATACTTAAACATATAGTTCACAATTTTTCGAATTCAACATTTTTCAAAGCATTGAACATTTCATTTCACATAACATTTTCATTTCATTGCTTATAACATTTTTCAGTGCCCTTAGTAAACATATATTCGATACTCATGTATTAGTATATGGGTTTTCGGCATCGGACACACGGTGATCACCCGTCGGAATAACGATCGACCTCAGCATCTGTCGCTCGGTGATTATCCACCGGGTCGTATATCATATCACATAATCGTTCAGGACCGGACACGAGGTGCTTCTCATAGTCCATAATGAATCAATTTAGTGTATGTAAATAAACGATGCAGCTGCTGATTTCCCTATTGACATATCAATTACCAATTCTCATTTATCGATATCTAAGTTTACAAGGACTATTTACAACATAACGTTTAATTCACATTTACAACTTTGGTTTTTGTACCAAGTTTTTCATAACAAATCAATTTCGCGTTTCATTTCAAGTATAGTCAAATATATTTGTAAATACATTATATTAAAACGATATAACAATCTCATTTAAGAAATTCATTACACAATGAAAACACTTTCAAATAAAATTAACGATAATATGTATACCGACCTCAAACGGATTCGATCTTTGAATCATATACTCCCTTACGCTTTACCCTTATTCTTTGGTTGAGAATCCGGTTCGCCGGGTTCTCCTTGACTTTTCAATAAAAACAAATGTAACGAAAGTTTATTTAATATATTTCTAGCGTTACTTAGTGCACTATAACTATATGTTCTCCTATAATGCATCCTAAACTGACAGGACCCAAACCAGACATTCTCTAGGCTCTTGTCTAGAGGGCCCCGCCTGGCACTTCAACAGACTCCCCGAACCCGACTTGTCGGATTGGAGAAATCCGGGAAGCGAACCCCTTTACTTTACTTAACCGGTTTACTCGTTTTAGGCTTAAAAATTTTATTTTCTTTTCATATAGTTGAAACGGTGTGAATTTTTCGCGTTTGATTGAAAACTAATTTTATAAAAATCGGACAGCATAACGGCTGTAAATTTAACATTTCCAAAATCAACCTGCATAAGAAATACACTTCGAACTATTTTGATCACCGTCCAACTTCTTTCAATCTCAAACATGCATTTTTCATTCATTTCACAAACATGCAATTCTTTTACAAACATAATTCACATATGTAATTAACATATAATAACTCATACTTATATGAAATATGTGCCTTGTGCAATATGTGCATATCAAGTGTAATGGTTCATTTATATATACATATCAGAATATGATTTATAATCCGTCAAGTATCTCATGTCAACACATAATTATTTGATTCAATATATACACATGTACACAATGTCAAAATACATTAACATCCATATATTTCGGCTCATTATTTCCCCCACCTAAAGTTAATCAAAATAATGTCTTTGATGCAAGAGCGTCCGTGCCAACATCTACAAAGTATACAAGCTACACAAAACAAAGAGAGGTTAGGCAATATATATATAAAGGTATAACTCCGCATAGACATTACTTAGAAAATAATCGATTTTATTTTTGTCTTTTGAAAACCATTTCTCATAAGACAACCATGTGCAAAGCCACTACGCACGGAATTTGCTACATCGCGACGTAGGGCGAACTTTCTCAACTCTAGGTAACCACAACGCGGAATTTTCTACATCACCATTGTAGTGCCAATAGCTTATACTTTACGCAACTACATGCGGAATTTTCTACATCGCATATTGTAGTGCAATTTACTCATCACTTGCAATTAGATACAGAATTTTCTACATCGTATCACATTGCTATCAACCTTGACAACTACGAGCGGAATTTTCTACATCGCCGCGTAGTGCCAAGATTGCTAATATCACAACATACACATGGGTCTTAATTCAACTTTACTTTTACTTTCGCCTTCGAATCTCATTTCTAGATTCTAGGCATAACTCATTACTCAACATAAAACTTATGATTTTAGAAAACCATTTTGCAAAACTCTTTGAAACAATATATTTTATCATTGCCATATAAATGGAAATCAACTAGATGTAAGTGAAGTGAAGGACACTTACCTCGATCCCAACGCTCTCAATGCCTCAACGAGCCTCTCGCGTCTCGTCCGCATGCTCGTCACCTACACATCATAGTCTCGTTATAACTTACTCACTTTCATAGTTAAAACTAATAAAAATAGAGTTTCCAATACATTGAAAACTTACTACACCACACTTTCCCAACTCGATTTTTGACTCGACCGAGGCTCTCAAAATTTGGTTTCTTTGTAAAAGTCTTACTTCTAGACCCCTAGGATCATCCCCATATGTTTCGTTTGGTCTCCGGAAGTTTAAAACAAAAAGTCAACTTTTTAACTATACGGTTGACCACGAAAAACAGAATTGAAACCAGCCATGGTTTCACCTCCGTTCCTTTTTCTAGCGTCTCCTTATCACATAACTAAGTCGCCCATAAAATTTCGTCGAGAAACTCCATCGTTTGCTATGTCAATCTAGGCAAAACGCCCCATTTTGGGCATTTTTCAAAGCGAGTTTTTACATCGGACAAGCGACGATGGTTTTTCTTTCGTATCTAAGGTTCTTTTACCTAATTATGACCGAATACATCTATTTTGGGCATCAACGAATGCATTTGCATCGCTATTACACATCTCGGTTTCCTACGCCCACTATTTTGGCTATAACTTCGTCAATTTTTATCGGATCGATCCCATTCCAATTTCTATGGTTTTACATCATTCCTAGACATCATTTGAGGTGTAGAACAACCTCAAATAAGCTAGAATAGGTCAGGTCTTACCAGGCCCCCTCTTTCACCTCGGGTTTTTCAATTTGCTTTTATGTTGTTCCTTTTAAATCCTATGCTCTTCCCTTTAAATTTCTAACTTCTCTAAAGACTTTTGTGACATTAAATATGCATAATTTACAGCTTAAAAGAATGGAAATACAATGGGATCACACACCCCTTCATTGGCCACGACATACACACCAAGCACTCATATGTCATTCTTTCAAGTTTTTCATGTTATATTTCCTTCAATCCTTTAACCAACAAGTGATTGATAATGTATTTAGCTCTTTACTCACTTAATTCACAAGTTAGGGTTTTCTCTACATAATTCCTAACTTGTCATTCAAGCCCTCTAACTTATAATTTAAGTCTCCATATCACATACCTATCACTAAAGCATAAATCTACCTCAAAATCCCACCAACAATTTCACAAGAAATAACTCAATCCATCAACATTTTCATACATCCAACTATCATCAAATTTAAAGAAAGTGATGGTAACTTACTTTGTGCTAGCTTGGGTTTTATCCTCCTAGCTTGGGTTTGCTTGAAAATGAGACCTAAAGCTTCAAAAATGAGTTGTGCAAACTTTTGGTCTTCTTCCTTGGTCTCTCTTCCTTTGGCGTCCCACCTTGCTCTCTCTTTTTCAACTCACGGTTTCTGCAGCTTATTTGTTGTGTTTGTACTTTTAAAAATTGCTAAGTGTCATATATATAGGTGTGACTTTTATGGAAATGACATTGATGCCCTCTTTTGCTTTTTATTGCCGCCACTCCATCTTTTGTCTAACATGAACTTTTGTTTTACTTTTGCTTCTTGTTTTTGGCGTGAATGGTGGCTTAATTGTCATGCTTCCTTTATTTTATTTATTTTGCTCACTTACTAGGACTAAAATACCCCTACTATTCATGACATGGAGACTTGTCCATCTAAGGGTAATTTGGTAACTCATGAAATTGAAATAATTCTTTAATCATTAGTGCATGACAACTAATTTATGCATATATGTAATTAATATTAAACTATGGGATTTGTCACTTATCTTGCTTCCTATTGGTTGAGATAAAATATCTACACTTTATCATGTGAGCTCACCTCACATGATTAATGAATAATTCATTCCTAACTGTCTTGTATTTGTACCGGGGTCAGCCAAACGACATCCGACTTGCGATACGAAATTATAATAAACTTCAAATAACACTAAGGGAAACCTATGATTCGACCGTAACTCAATTTGAAGATTTTTAATACCATAAAACAATAAGTCTGGATGAGGGCTTACATAAACACTTCCAATGGATATCACTTTGAAACAGCTCATACTATCCTTTTTATGACTGTCTTTACCGTATTGAAAATAATCTCAAAACAATCTCATTAAAATAGCTTATGACAGCCCAACAATCAATACGAAAACAACATTTAATGAACTCAAAAACAGCACGTATGATAGTTCTAAAATCAGCATGTAACAGCCCTTAAAAACAGCTTGCTACTCCTTATTTTGACAGCCCATAACTAGCATATTTATAGCTCATATAATAACACTTTAACAGCTCATTTATATAGCATGAAAACAGCCTTTAAACACTTCAAAAACAGTCCTTAAACATACCAACAACTGCACACAATTTCCATGAAAACTGCATGTCCAAAACAGCCCATAAATTGTCACATCGTCTTTCATTTATGCGAATTAACTCTAACAAACTATCATGAAATCTCTCAATCATTTTCGTCATAGATATTCATTTGAATCACATTCAAATATCGTTTAACATCATGGCATTTTAATCACAATTCATTTGGCACTAAATCGCAAACTAACGCCTTTCGAAAACACGGAAAACTCGATCGAAACACTTGAAAACAATCTAGCGATATTCAAATAACTTTTCAATACTCTAAAGCATATTGTTGCAAATCATTTTTCATGCCAACAAATTTCGAAACGAAAAGCAAAACATAACAGCCCATGCTTTCCTAACATAACAGCCCATATACGGATTTCGCAACGTAAATTCATTATCAAAAATCAATCGGAAACACGTCAAAACTTAATCAAACGAACCTTCGCACTAACGAGGTTCTAAATCCTATATCCCAATCATGTCATCATCAATTTAATCCACAACTAAATCATAAATATTTCCATTGCAAGCGAAATCCATAAATTCAGACTTACCTCTCCACAAGCGTTTTCGAAAACTAGGACGAAGGGCTGTCCAAATTAATTTTCTTATCCACGAGCTTCCTTCACTTGAGCTGTTTTTCGTTTCGAAACAGCTCTCAGGCAATTGCGACGGAGACGACTCTCTCACGTTCGCTCTCGGCAGTAACTTTTTCTTTCACCAGCAAGCTGTCCTCTCTTCAGGTCTGCTTCCCTTCAGGTCTGAAATTGTGTTTGGTCTGTCTTGACAGCAGCTCGGTAGAAGCTCGCACAACGGTAGCAACTGGTTCACGATGATAGCACACGGCGACAGCAGCAGCACGGCTTCAGCTCAACAGCTCGCAGTAGCGACGGTTCACGATAGCACTTCAGAACGTCGACAGCAGCTGCACCTCTCGCTAGCAACTCCTTAAGGCAGCAGCAGCTCACCAAGGCCTAGCAGCAGCTCCACTCAAGGCTTGACAGCAACTCTCGTCCACGGTAGTAGCTGCTCCACGCTCGGCAGCAACCACCTTGCAGCAGCTCTCACTGCAACACGTCAGCAACTCTCCCATTCCACGGCCTAGCTCCACCTCTCCTTGGATCTGTCCTTGCATGCAAGATTTGATCTGCTCACTGGGGTTGGATCTGCACTCATATTACACATGCAACACTCGGTCTCTCTCTCTCTCGCACTCTATAGAGCTCTCGACTTCACTTCCCTATCCAACATAGCTCACGGTCTTCCTCTTGAGCTCTCTTTTTCTAACTCTCACTCTCTCGTTCTGTAACTCTTTCGATTAAGGAAAATGGAGACTGAATGGCTGCCTTGGCTCTGCCTCTCTTTCTCATTCTATTCCCTCACTTGGTCCTCTCTTTTTTTTTTTTTTTTTGTCTCTCGGGTGACAGCAAATGGTGACCGAATGCAAATGTTTCTCTTCACTTTCAATTTTAGTTAATTCTCTTGCATGACACATGTCTTTGATTTCTCTTGTATGCTTGCCATGTGTCCCTCATGGGCCCACTTATTTAATTTATTTCTCCCATGCCATCAATTCTCATTTTATGATTTTGCTTTTCGCTCAGATTCACTTCGGGTCCGCCTAGAAATTTAATAAAAATCCAAATTCACATACGGGAACTTTATTAGATTCTGAATAAATATTTGAATCCGGACGCTCTACTTTATTTTATAAGATTGGATTAAATAATTATCCCCGGTCCCGTCTGGAGAATTTTATAAAAATTTAATTACTCCTTCGGATCTGGACGGATAATTAATTACATCATCACTTAATTAATAATCAACATTTAATAATTTATTTGGACACTGAAGTAGCATGTTACATAAATATAAAGCAGATGGCACGGTTTTGGCAGCGGCACTCCGTAACTTTCTATAGTAGCCAGCAAATCAGAATAAACTTCTAACTTCTGTCACGTTCGTGGGTGGCTTCCAATCTACTATAGCTTCTATCTTCTGGGGATCTACTGATATTCCCTCTACTGATACCACATGATCCAGAAATACAATTCTATCCAGTCAAAATTGACACTTACTAAACTTTGCATACAGCTAATGCTCCCTCAAAGTCTGTAACACAACTCTTAGGTGCTCAGCGTGCTCCTCTCAACTACCGGAATACATTAAAATGTCATCTATGAAAACAATCATGAACTTGTCTAAGGCCTAAAGACTCTGTTCATTAGATCTATAAAGGCTGCTGGGGTATTTTTTAATTCAAATGGCATTACCAAAAACTCATAATACCCATAGGGAGTCCTAAAGGCCGTTTTAGAAACATCTTCCTTGCAAACTTTTAACTGATGATTCCCCGACCTTAAATCAATCTTTGAAAATATCCCAGCTCCCTAAAGCCGATCAAACAGACCATCTATCCTTGGTAGCGGGTATTGATTCCTGATGGTGAGCCTGTAGTCAATGCACAACTAGAGGCTTCCATCCTTCTTTTTCATAAACAGCACTGGGGCTCCCTAAAGCGATGTAGTCAACCTGATGAACCCTTTACTTACTAATTCTTCCATCTGAACCTTCAGTTCCTTCCAACTTTGCTGGTCCTATCCTGTATGGCGCTATGGAAATGGGCTCTGTCTTAGGTGCTGACTCAATCTCAAACTCTATCTCTCTGTCTGGTGGTAGCCCTGAAAGATCCTCTAGAAAAACATCTCGAAACTCACTGACTACTAGAACTTCTGTTAACAGCATCTCATTATTGCCAGATTCCATTGCATAGACCAAGTACCCCTGACATGCCTTCCTAAGCATCTTATTAGCTTTTACTACGCTTATCGAATTTGTAGAGAGCATCTTTTTCGCACCACAGAAGACTGTATCCGGTTCCCCAAGTCTGCTGAACTTAACTTCTTTTCTATAACAATCCATTGTGGCACGATGCTTAGATAGCCAATCCATGCCTAAAATGACATCAAAATCGTGGATATCTAACATTATCAAATCTATCTCAAATTCTTGGCCTGCTATGTTCACCTTACTTCCCATATAAACTTTATCTGCTAAAAGTGAATCACCCGTGGGAAGTGACACTATTACACTGCAATCCATGCTCATCTCAACTCTAACTCTACCTATATAATCCCCAAATACAAAAGAATGGGTTGCTTTTAGGTCAATTAAAACCTGAGAGCATCTGCATCAAATAATGAAATAGTACCTATAACAACCTTTGGAGCTACATCAACCTCCTACTATGTCACTGTATATACTCTACCCTGGCTACAAGGTCTACTAAGCTGTCCTCTAGGTGGTATGCCCCTGTTGGGTCCATCACTAAGCCACTTTGAACCTGCAACTCCTCTAATCCGGGGGCCTCATCTCTCAAGTCCATGAACCCTACTGGGCTGCCCCTAAACTACTAATCTGGCTTTCGATGGGCTTAAGGCGACTATGCTAGGGCAGTCCTTCATAAAGTGGTTCTTCTGACCACTTTATAGCATCCAACCCTGCCCTTTAAACATTCGCCTATATATGCTCTTCCACACTTATTGCAAATGGGCTAAATCTTCCAACTTTGTCTACTTCTAGACCTACCAGGTGACTGGACTGAACTCTGACTAGTCTGGGTTCCCTTTTATTATGGGACCCCTCTTTGCGGGGCAAAGCACGACCTACTGGCCTCGACCGGCCATACTCACTAGGTACTGTCCTTGGGCTACAGGGTTTTGCTTCGCCTCCCACACCCTTCGAACCCACGATCTAGCCCTTGCAGCACAAATGAATTCTTAGAGGAAGGTATGTACCAATTAAGCTACTAGCTTAATTGGTACACACCTTCCTCTAAGAATCCATTGATATTGCATGGGCTAAGTCATGAGTTCGAGGGGTTTGGGAGGCGAAGCAAAACTCTTGGCTCAGGGACAGTACCTAATGAGTGGGGCCGATCGAGGTCGATAAGTAGCATCCTGCCTCATAAAAGGGTGCCATAATAAAAAGGTGTCTTTTTATGTAACGGCAAGACCCAGCATCGGTTGGTGACCAGTTTGCGGGCCAGTCCCACTGCCTAGCCTCGGCTGTGCGGTTCTTCTAGCAGGTACTGCAGGATCACCTTGCTCTCATTTGTTAGGCCTCGGCCCATGCCTCCTCGGTCACTTGAACCCAAGTACTAGGGGTTGTATACAATTGGGAAGCAACACGAGTACCAATAGCTCAATTGGTACTCATGTGGTACAAAACTAATCGTTACCCAGTAGAGAAATGAATGTTTTAGAAGTGTTATGTTTTTCTTGTAGGTTTTAAATTTTAGGTTTTCAGAAAAATAGAGGAAACTCTACTGGATTTTCTATAAAATAACATGATTAAATAAAAGAATAAAATAAATGATGAAATGAATTTTAGTAAGAAAAGTAATATCTTTCGCCTCTATTCTCATTCCACTAGGGATCGAGAGAAAGGTGTTACAGCTAAACAGTCAATTATAGCCTTCTCTACCATGGCAACAGAGTTCATTGCATGTTATGAGGCATCCAATCATGGAATATGGCTGTTGAATTTTGTCACAGGGCTACGTATAGTAGACAGTGTTGAAAGACCACTCAAATTATTTTGTGACAATAAGTCAGCGTTTCTATATTCCAACAACAATAGAAGCTCGACAAAGTCGAAGTATATAGACATCAAGTTCCTAGTTGTTAAAGAAAGAGTTCAGAGTGGACAATTGTTTGTGGAGTACATTAGAACAAACTCCATGATTGCGGATTCGCTTATTAAGGAATTGCCACCCAAAGTATTTCACGAGCACACTGCTCGTGTAAGTGTCATGTCTTTTTGATGATATTCAGTTTTAGTGGGAGTTTGTAATTTTAGATGCTTTTATGATGTAGACATTTTTGAGTTATGTCAGTTTATGGATATTTTGAGGTTATTTTCTACAGAAATAAAGTTTTGGTTTATTTGCACTCTGGTTTTTTTTTTTTTTTTTGGTTTGATCTCTCTAAAGTTTAAGGGTGGACCAATTAGAAATAGACATATTAAGATCACATTGCATGAAATTTCCATGTTACACATCCATATCATTATCCATGTTATTCAATTATATCGACATATATGACCATTGATGGGTTGAGTTACGTAAGTTGTGATGAAGGCTGCTTTGATTCAATGATTAGTATGATTGATGGACCGGATTGGTTATAGATGCATTTCAGTAATGAAAACAAAGTTGAGCTCAGTCAATTTTTTTTTTTTTTTTTTTTTGTAAAGCATAATTATAAGGTTACACATATAGCCCAAGTGGAAGATTGTTGGATCTTTAATCCAATGTTGGACTTATATATGAATAATTATATATTGCGAACTGTCAAATAAAATTAAGCCAAATTGAAAGTGATCTATTAGGCTTTAGGTAATTTTAGACTTTAATGTATCTGATAAGGTGTGACTCTTTCATGTGTAGAGACTTAAGAGGTAATTTATATTTTATGATGGGTTGAATTAGAAATTCCAAAAAAAAAAAGGATAATAGGCATTTATATATATTGTGATCATGGTCCCCAAATTACATATACAATTCCAATTCTTTCTGACATCCTATCATCAGAGAGAGAATAAAGAGAGAAAACTAAAGGGTTCTCTCGGAATCGTGTTAACTTGAAAGGCTAAACCGCGTGACTCTATAAAGTGATTGGTAAATATGGATTCAAGTACGCCTCCATACTTTTATTTATTGGTTCTTGGTGATTCAACATGAATGCTTTTATTGTTTAAATGATAGTTTTCATCAAAGGTATATTATCTATCATATTTTTCATTCAAAATAGCATCATAATTGTTCTTAAACTTACAAGAGACTCTAGCCTTGGAACAACCCTCTGCGTATAGGAAACTTAAGGGACATAAGTAAAAACAACAAACTACAAGAAATAATAAAGCTTACCAAATAAATAAATAAATAAATAAATAAAACTAATATTGTTGATTGTTGAGCATCTTAAAGAATTCCTAAATAACTTTTTCTAGGAGGCTCCAAATGATGCACTATGAAATTATAGTTAATACTCTGATCTTTCCAATGACTTATGACATGTCTCATAACTACTTTGCAATCAAAAGTTATGAAGTCCCAAAATTACTAGTCATGCAAAATTCGTTGCTCAACAAACTGTAGTGAGAGTTTGGAATCTCTTTGTTCCTTGGTTTGAATTCAAGTAATTGGACATTCCCATGTCACACATCATCTTATGATTTATAACAATTATAATTATCCGCCACCAGTATTCATGATGCAAATCTTGGAATAAAATTTACTCACATTTTCTATACTCAACTAGTAGCACAATGGACAATATGAAGTTGACCTATTAATAGCCCCTTATACTTTAATACTCTAGAGATAATGAACTCGAGTAATATTATCCTCTTCAAAATTTGAAATTTACCATAATATTTCAAAAAAAAAAAAAAGAAGAAAGTAGCACGATCCAATTCAGAATGTGAAATATTATTCTCTTCTCGCCTGGTTACAGTGTTGACGAGCCATTGTGCATGATCAAATAGACTACATTTTTGGGGTTATCGATTTAAAGCCCAATTGCCCACCGAGACCCATTACTAAACACATAAAATCAAATTGATTTAGGTCGTATTTGCAATTGCAATTAAACTCTTACATCAATAAAGTAGTTGTTTCGAAGTACAAACAAGTCGTAGACAACTTCTAAGGTGATGAACCTTTTTCGTTTTTGTTTTTGTTTTCTTGTTTTTTTTTTTTTTTGTTTTGGTGAATAATGATGAATTTTCAATTATACGATAAATTTGGAAAATTTTCAAAATTCGTAGCAACAATCATGGAACTATATTACAAATAATAATAAAATTTACAACTTTTCTTTATCTAAATTCTGACAGTTGAAATTCTTCATGGAGAATTCTCTCACGTTATTATATTTTTGGTAAGGATGTATTCTACGACTCTTTCTTTAAGAATTTTGACATTAAATTTAAAAGTCACCCTTTCACATACTATTTAAATTCTTTTTGACAATACTTTACTCATTCAAAGGAGAAATACATGGTTCTCAATCGCGCAATAAAGATAGGAACATGAATGTGCATTGAAATGTCCAAAAAAGAATAACAGAACCATAAAGTTTGTGAGTAAGGATTCTCTACCATTTTTTTTTTGTTAATCTTTTGATAATCTAATGACACATCAGCATTTGAAAAAATGAATGATCAAGATTGATAGATTTTTTCTCTCTCATACATCACTCAAACTTAAATTGTTCTCATAAAAAGATTAGCATCATGTCAACATTGACAGAGAATCTTTGTCCAAATTTTGTAGTGATAACCATAATGGTTCTAGTCTCATATTAGAGTAAGGATTCTCTACCATCATTTTTTTTATTAATCTTTTGATAATCTAGTGACACATCAACATTTGAAAAAATGAATGATCAAGATTGATAGATTTTTTCTCTCTCATACATCACTCAAACTTAAACTATTCTCATGATGCCACTTTTCTCCACGGTAAATTTACAACTGTATATTTGTCAACCCACATAATAACCCTACATTACCCATATTATCCTTTTAAAACCCATCCCAAGTCCATCCGCTTCATGCCTAAAATTGTCTTCTTCATGAAAAACTTAAATTAGGAAAATGTTGTTTCCACGTCGGCTAGTGATTGAAGCACCTACGTGTCACATGGTCTCATTAGAAGATGTTTTCAAGTTTTGAATTTTTGAATTTATTTTTTAGGTTCTTTTTTTAATCCTTGAAAAGCAAAATAATGTCAAACTATCTCTAATTTTTAATATAATACCAATAAACACCCAAAACCAAATCAATTAATGGTTTCTTTCCAAAAATAATGAGTTGTTACTATCCAAAGGTAAATGGATAAATGTGTTAGTGATTTAAATATCAAAAACCCTAATTCATCTCCTTTCTCTCTTAACTCTTTATCTCTCTCTTCTCCCTTTCCCTCTTTTTCCTCTCACCATTGTCCTTCTCTCCTCCATCTCACTATCTATTTTTCCTCACATCACTTGCTGCTCTCTCTCTTTTCCCTCTCGTCGATCTCTCTTATCCCTCTCATTGTTCTTTTTGTTCGAAGAAGAGACCCATTGGTAGAGCCGGCCTGTAACATGCTACTTCGATGTCCAAATAATTTATTAAATGTTGATTATTAATTTAGGGATGATGTAATTAATTATCCGTTCGGATCCGGATGAGTAACTGAATTTTTATAAATTTTTCAGAAGGATCCGGAGATAATTATTTAATCCAATCTCATAAAATAAATTAGAGTGTCAGGATTCAAATATTTATTCGAAATCTAATGAAGTTTCTATTTGTGAAATTGGATTTTAATAAAAATTTCCAGGTGGACCCGAAGCGAATCTGAGCGAAAGCAAAATCATAAAGCGAGAATTGATGGCATGGGAGAAATAAATTGAATAAGTGGGTCCATGAGGGATACATGGCAAGCATACAAGAGAAATCAAGGACATGTGTCATCAAGGGAATAACATTTTATAAAAATTGAAAAGCAAGATTAAAAAAAGCAAATAAAACATACTCGGTCATCCATTCAAGCAAAAAAAATGGAAATCCATTATGAGAGAATGAAGTCAGGTAAGTCAAAACCAAAGTAAGAAAGCATTCGGCCACCCATTCTCCAGCAAATCCGAAAGCCCAAGCATGAGAGACCGAGAGATCGTGTGAGGGAGAAACAGAGAGCTCGTGCAATCAAGAGTAGTGCAGACCGAGAGAGGAAGAGGAAGCTAGTGAGGATGAAGAACTCGAGCAGCAACCAAGAGAAACCATCAGTCCGAGAGTGCAAGCTGATCCGTGAGCTGTTGTGCAAGCTGGAACCGTGAGCTGTTGTAAATGTAGAGGTGCAGCTGTGAGCTGGTGAAGGAGAATGAGCAGCACTAGCAGCTGCATGTGCTGCCCAAGCATCCAGATGGAAGATCTGACCTTGCATGCAAATAAGGACTGAAGATCTACCGCTGCCAGACGTGGAGTGTTGCTGCCGAGAGCTGAAGCTGCTGCTGCCGTAGTTTGCTGCTGCTGCTGGCATGATGAAGGTGCTATTGCTGTCAAGGGATGGTGTTGTTGGTACCATGGTGCTGCTGCCAGGCCTGGAGGAGATGCTGCTGTGACTTGTTGCTACTACCATGGGTTATTGTCGCTGCCGAAGGTGACATGCAAATTGTTATGACCTGCACTTGAAGTAAGTGGCTGTTGGGTTTTGTTTGAATGCAGTTTTGGGATGTCAAATAATAGTTTAATTGAAGGTTTTAAGTGTAGTTTTGAGGGAAGCTAATGCATGCAACAAGTCATTGGAAAGAGAGGGAGAAGAGCAAGCTGTTAGGAGCTGAAAGCAGAAACTAACGTGCTGTTTTGGACGTCTCGAAGCTGTTTCTGAATAGATTCAGCCCATTTGACGGGTAAGCGCTATCCCATTAGCTTTGTTGAGATGTTTTGAGTGAATTTTAAAGCTTGCATGTCAATTTTGGATAGAAGGAAGCTTGGTTAAAGGAGAAGTTTAGGGGCAGTACCTTCGCGAGAAGTTTTCGAAGTGACTTTCAAGCGGTATGTTGAGTTTTTATTTATTTCATTTTGTTGGAAAATATTTAGGATTGAGTTATGGAATAAATGGATGTTGTCATGATTGGGATATAGGATTTAGAACCTCGTTAGTGCGGGGGTTCGTTTGATATTGGTTCGATATGTTTGCGGATGAATTTCGACATTGAAATTACATTGCGAAATCCGTATAAGGGCTGTTATGTTTGGAAAGTATGGGCTGTTATGTTTCGCTTTTCGTTTTGAAATTGTCGGCATGAAAAAAATGATTCGCATCGATATGCTTTAGAGTATTGAAAAGTTATTTGAATATCGCTAAATTGTATTCAAGTGTTTCGATCGAGTTTTCCGTGATTTCGAAATGTGTTAGTTTGCGATTTAGTGTCAAATGAATTGTGATTAAAATGCCATGATGATTAAGCGATATTTGAATGTGATTCAAATGAATATCTATGATGAAAATGATTAAGAGATTTCATGATGATTTATTAGAGTTAATTCGCGTAAATGAAAGACGATGTGACTAAATTTATGGTCTGTTTTGGACATGCAGTTTTCATGAAAATTATGTGCAGTTTTTAGCATATTTAAGGACTGTTCTTGAATTGTTTAAAGGCTGTTTTCGTGTTATACGAATTAGCTATTAAGGTGTTATTATATGAGCTATAAATATGCTAGTTATGGGCTGTCAAATGAGGAGTAACAAGCTGTTTTTAAGGGCTGTTACATGCTGATTTTAGAACTGTCTTACATGCTGTTTTGAGTTCATTAAATGCTATTTTCGTATTGATTGTTGGACTGTCATAAGCTATTTTAATGGGCTATTTTGAGGTTATTTTCAATACGGGAAAAACAGTCATAAAAAGGATGTTATAAGCTGTTTCGAAATGATATCAACGGAAGTGTTTAGGATGCATTATAGGAAAGCATATAGTTATAGTGCACTAAGTAACGCTAGAAAGATATTAAATAAACTTTCGTTATGCTTGTTTTTATTGAAAGGTCAAGGAGAACCCGGCGAACCAGATTTTCAATCAAAGAATAAGGGTAAAGCGTAAGGGAGTATTCGATTCAAAGATCGAATCCGTTTGAGGTCGGTATACACATTATCTTTAATTTTACTTAAAAGTGTTACCATTGTGAAGTGATTTTTATTAAATGAGATTGATATATCGTTTTAATACAATGCATTTACAAACCTATTTGCCTATACTTGAAAGGAAAAGCGGAATTGATTTGTTATGAAAATCTTGGTACTAAAACCAAAGTGTAAAATGTGATATAAACGTTATGTTGTAAATAGCCCTTGTAAACTTAGATATCGATAAATGGAAATTGGTAATTGACATGTCAATAGGGAAATCAGCAGCTGCACCGTCTATTTGCATACACTAAATTGATTCATTATGGACTATGAGAGGCACCCCGTGTCCGGTCCTGAACGATTATGTGATATGATATACTGATAGGACCTGAACCAGACCTTCTCTAAGCTCTTGTCTGGAGGATCCTGCCGGGCACTTCAACGGACTTCCCGAACCTGACTTGTCTGATTTAGGAAATCCGAGAAGCGAACCCTTAGAATACTTTGCCGGTTTACTCGTTTTAACTTTAAAACTTCTTTTCTTTTTAAAATAGTTGGGATTGGTGGAAATTTTTCGCGTTTCTCAAAACAATTTTTATAAAAATTTTGACAGCACAACGGCTGTAATTTGAACATTTCCAAAATTTGACCTACATAAAAATACACTTCGAACTATCCTTGATCACCTCCCAACTTCTTGTATTCCACAAACATGTAATTTCCACAACATGTTTCTTTTAAATTTCACAATACACATGCCACAATATGCATTTTCAAAATGAATTCCATAACACACATAAGTGTTAACATATACATAACAAATATATATATATATATATATCGTGTGTGAGTGTTTCCATTACATACATATCCCAAAAACATAAATATACAATTGCTTCCATATTCATGATTTATTTACATAATTATTTAGTTCTTTCGATGATATATTTAGGCAACGCCCACCTATAATTGAAATGATCGAGGATCCTTAAGCCACGAGGTTATTTATAACCACACCTGATGAAATGAGCGAGCTACATAATACAAATGAAAGGTTAGTTCGTCATATAATAATGATATTATATAGTGGTACTCTACTTATATATATGTTGAAAGTTTCAATTTTAAAATCATTTCTAATAATAGACCATGTGTATACTTAGGGTACTCTAAGCATCACGTAACGATTTTTCTACTAACATTAACGTGAAGCTTACTATAACATCTCGACCCCTACATACGGAATTTACTAAGTCGCGACGTAGGGTAAAATGATCTCAACTATGGGCATCTACAATACGGAATTTTCTACATCGTGTATTATAGTGCAACTTCTCACTATCACTCACAACTAGGTACGAAATTTTCTACATCGTAGCCTATTGCAAGTAACTATAAATCTCGACAACTACGAGCGAAATTTTCTACGTCGCCGCATAGTGCCAAACTCTAATGCTACGGTATACACATGGTTTTTAACTCAACTTTGCTTTAAACGTTTCAAAATAACAAAATACGTTACAATATAATTGGAAGTTAAAATAAAGTAAGTAAAGTATACTTACCTTAATCTGAGTAATAGCGACTCGATCGTCTCAGTGAGCCTTTCGTGTCTCGCTCGCCTGCTCGTCTCCTACATGTCAATTTCTTATCATTACTTGCTTAATCACATAATTCAAAACTTAAAATAATATTTCCAATACACTTTTCTCTATTAACAACTCTTTACACTATAACTTTCCTAACTCGATTTTAACTCCACCGAGGCTCTCTACTTCCTATTTCTTTGTAAAAGTCTTACTTTTAGAGCCCTAGGATCATCTCCATATGATTCGTTTGGTCTTCGGAGGCTTAAAACAAAAAGTCAACTTTTTAATAAGTCGTTTGACCCACAAAAACAGATTTAAAACCTGTGCTCATTTCGCGTCCGTTTCTTTTTCTAGCATCTCCTTATCACATAACTAAGTCACCCGTCAAGTTTCGTCGAAAAATTCTATCGTTTACTATGTCAAATCTAGGAAAAATGCCCTGTTTTGGGCACTTTTCTATGCCCTTTTCGCACCGAACGAGCGATGATGGTTTTTCTTTTGTATCTAAGCTCCTTTTACCTAATTATAATCAACTAAAGTCATTCCATGTAATACAAATTGCACTTGCATAGCTAGTTCACCTATCGACTCTCCAACAGCACTATTTTGCGCATAACTTGCGCAATTTTTATCGGAATCAATCTGTTCCAAAACCTATAGTTTTATATGACCCCTAGGCATCATTTGAGGTGTAGAACACCCCCATACATGTCAGACTTGGTCAGGTTTTCTCTAGCTCATGGTTTGAGCTCGGGATTCCACTTTTACTCTATGACACTTTCTACGCGCATTATTTTGGCCATAACTTCACCAATTTTTATCGGAATGATTCCGTTCCAAAACCTATAGTTTTCTATGACTCCTAGGCATCATTTGAGGTGTAGAACATCCTCACATAGGTCAGTTTTGCCCAGGTTATCTCCAGCCCATGGTTTGAGCTCGGGATTGCAAAAATTGGCACTATTTTGCGCATAACTTGTGCAATTTTTATCGGAATCGATCCGTTCCAAAACCTATGGTTTTCTATGACTCCTAGGCATCATTTGAGGTGTAGAACAACCCCAGATAAGCTAGAATAGGTCAGGTCAATGTCAGCCCTTCATCTAGCTCGTGAGTCCCAACTTGGCTCTATGTTATCCTTTTTCAATTCTAACTTATCTAGAGATTTTTAGGACATTAAATATATATATCAATTCAAGGTCATAAGCATCCAATTCGATGAGATCACATACCCCCTTCATGAGGCCGTGACTCACACATATTCACACATTCGTCAACTACTTTCTTTTTGTATGTTTTTTGTTTAAAAAATCTTTCAAGTATTTTATCAAACATATCATTCATCACTTAACTCACTCTCAACAAACTTCAAGCAATCTCTAGGGTTTCTCCATAAACCATAACTCTAATTTCATGCATGATTTCCTACCATCTAAGTTACCCTTTTCCTTGATTAAGATTCTACACTTGCTTTAAAATACAACTTTCATCTAAACACATCAAAAACTAATCACTACAACATATCCATAAAATTTCCAACTATCATTAACTTAAACAAAGTGATAATATCTCACCTTGTTGTTGCTAGGGATTTGCTATCCTATCTTGGATTTGTTCAAAGTTGGATTTGGAAGCTTCAAAATGACCTTAGGAAAGCTTGGTTTCACTTCTCCTTCTCTACTCTTCCTTGCCGTCACTATCTCTCCCACTCTCTCAATCTTTCTCACGGCATTTGTGTCTTGTTTTATAAGACTTTTGCTAAGTGTCAATTATATATATATATATGTGACTTTTGCAACAATGACCATGATGTCCCTTTTTTCTTGTAGTTGCCGTCCACTTCTTTTGTTTCATCTCATTTTGTTGCTTTTCTTGCTTGTTGACCGATCAATGAAGTGTCTTCTAAGTGGTCATCACTTATATGCATTTATTGCTACTTACATGAGACAAAAATGCCCTTTATACTACCACAAAATTTTCACTAACTCAACTCATGGAATTTTCCATAAAAGGGCATTTTAGTAATCTATGAATTAAATCTAATCATTTAGTCATTATTGCATGACAACTAATTTATGATAATTCATATTTAAGTTTTAATTTGTCATCCATTCATTGGTGCAATTCTAGTGACATGGCTTTGACTTTTATTCAAGCTCATTCCATGTAATACTCACACCAAATCCATAAGTTAATTGGGTTTGAATTTCCTAATTACTTTGTATTCGTACTGGGGTCAGCCAAATGATATCCGACTTGCGATACGAAAATATAATCAACCTCAAATAATACTACATAAGGCCTATGATTCGACCGTAACTCAATTCGAAGGTTTCTAATACTGTAAAATAATAAATCTGGGTGAGGGCTTACATATACGACCCGGTGGATAATCACCGAGCGACCGATGCCGGGGTCGACCGTTATTCCGGTGGGAAGTTACCACATGCCCGATGCCGGAAACCCATATACCAATACATGAGTATCGAATATAAGTTGACTAAGGGTACTGAAAAATGTTATGAGCAATGAAATGAAAAATGTTATGTGAAATGAAATGTTCAATGTTTTGAAATATGTTGAACTCGAAAAATTGTGAACTATATGTTTAAGTATTTTTATGCAACGTATATATATATATATATATATATTTATGAATGTTAAAGTTAGAATGCTTTTAGTTACGAATGAAATTATATTTGAAATTGAGAAATTAGATTATGTGTATACCTATTAAGCAATTATGCTTAGCGCATTGGTTTACCGCGCGCAGGTTGAATCTTTTGACTCCATCTAAAGACAAGGGAAATAGCTTACACACGAA
The DNA here is from genome assembly GCA_022984855.1 of Dimocarpus longan. Lineage (NCBI taxonomy): Eukaryota > Viridiplantae > Streptophyta > Magnoliopsida > Sapindales > Sapindaceae > Dimocarpus > Dimocarpus longan. Next base: position 14,034,449 of record CM041015.1, on the reverse strand, counting down.
GGCTCAGATAGTCACTATCCCCTCTACGCTTTTGATAGATATATAGATATATTGCATATGATCATGCATTTTTGGGATACATGTATATTTGTGTAAATTATTGTATTTCACTTAATTATAACAAAGTTCTGTATAAAAGCTTATGTATATTTATTAAAAGTTTACTTTTGGTTATGTATACATATAAATGTTTATGATATATTTGAGTAATGAAATGTTTTGGAAACGGACGGGAGGTCCGAATGGGAGTTTAGAAATTGATGTTTTAGAAATGTTAGAGTTTTAATTACAGGAAACAGATTTTTGGGATTTCAGAAAAACAGAGGAAACTCTGCCGGATTTATGTTTAAAAAAAAAAAAAATTCCTCTATTGGTAACGAGTTTTAGAATGATAATAGTTTTTCAAAAGAAACAGAAACGAATTTATTAGGAAAGTAACATTCTCCGTTCCGAATTTTCGACCATAAAGGAAGTCGGGCGAAGGGCGTTACACGGCCCTAGGCACGTCCAAGAGATGCGATTGCTCTAGGCCCCCAAATTTTATAAATTTTCTATTTTTTATAATTGATTTGTAACATAGTGATGTGTTTACTTGATGGAATAAAGAATAAGGATGAGGAATGCGAATGATTGTAGATGTTTACTTGTATTAAAATCAATTTGTAATGAGAATAAAATAGTGGATCCCACATGAATTTGAGATTATAGAATGGGAATCTCATTTCTCTCGCCCCACTTGGGAATCTCATTTTCATTCCCTTTTAATTGTTAAAAAAGCTTTTATACCCCTTATAAATAATCAGTTACCTTTTGCTTGTATTTGTTTTTTTGCAAGTCATGTTTTTAAGATCAGTTTATGGACCTTTTTCTGTTCTAATTCTAAGGGGGTAGTTTGAACGTTGTCTCTGATTCTTGCCCGGAGTGTGGTTTAACCTATCATGTAATAGATTGTATTGACTAATAATATAATTTGGTGGTAAAATAGAATGATCAAGTCTTGGAAGATATTGTATATAAAATTAATTTAGTTTTTAGACATCCGGAGATAATTTTGGATTGCTAGTCTCGTGTATCATTCTCATGGACATAAAAATTCTTGATTTCCTCGTTCTTTTTAAATATACATAAACATTATTGTTCATATGTTTATTGTCTATGTTGGCTCTTGCAAAGAAACGCCCAACTAGTAATCAATCTATAGCTCATATTTTGCAATTTGTAAAATCGCAATGGTTACATAATTTTTTTTTTAACAAAAAATGCTTATAGAGTACATAATTTTAATCAAAGATATTTTATAAATTATAGTTAATCTATTCTGATTTTAAAGCAAAGTAAACAGTTTCATTAGAATACTACTGATTTCGATTCTGATTTCTACAATTTAAGTAAACAACTTATTCTGATTCCGATATATTATTCCAATTTCAAGTCATTTGAATTCCATATTTTTTTTATTCTCATTCCGATTCGACAATTCCTACAATTAAAGTAAACGCACCATAAATATATTATTAATGTTTCAAATAATGTATGAAGACTCATTAGCTTTTATGATCAAAAGGCTTCTAAGTTAGTGGTTTCCAACTAGGGGTGGCAATATGGGTTATGACATGATGAGTTGACACGAATTTGTTAAAAATAAATGGGTATAGGTTGAAGTTAAACGAATTCATGTCGTAATCGTATTAACCCGTCTAACCCATTTATTAAACGAATCGAATCGGGTTTTGTTAAACGAATCACGGGTTGACACTATTAAAATTGGGGTCAAATTACAATTTAACATATTAGAAGGGCTAAAGTGTAATTATACATATATATATACACACTTAACAATTTGAAATCCCTAACTGAAGCCATCTGCTATTTTGCAATTTTTGCTTGTGTTGGCAGCTCCCTATTGCCTACACAGTGCACACGGTCACACCCAGTCACCCACCGTCCACCGGTCCACCACTCCACCATCTTCCTCCTTCTTGCTTAGAACGACGACACGATAACACCGTGAAAGCGACGACGACATGAAAGCAACGACCCGACGATGTGACAACATAAATGACATAACAACACTGACGACACCAACATCGACGACGACTTGATGACACCAACAATGAGCTGATCCCTATCCCACCAAATCACTTTTTTCCCAATCACTGTCACCACCGTTGGTAACCGTCCGGTGTAGTCACCACCTTGACCAGCTTTAGTTCAAGTTCCTTCTCTTTCATTTTCTTTTTATGTATTCTATATTTCGTTATTCACTTGTACTGAATATCAATTAGTTTCAAATATTTCACTTGTCTTAGAGAGGGGATTTAATCTTGAACTGAATATCAACCAGATTCTACCTGGAATCATTATTCACCAAACTAATTACTATATTTTATAAGATAATAAAGTTAAACAAGTAAAAAATTCTTTAGTTCTTTTTCTAAAACCTATGACGGTGTAATTAACAAAACAAGCTTGAATGTCATAATATAAGCAATATGATGTGATGTGAAACTGCATCTTACATGAAAAGATAAGGGCATATTAATCTGAAACACTTATTAGATATTTACATTATCAAAGTCTATGTCATATGACTTGATGTCAATAAGCAATATCTATAAGTCATTTAATGTTCCTTTTACGATGACAAGTTTAATCTCAAAATTTCTTTGGATCAGTCTAATCAACTGAAAATTAATCGTCAGTTTTCATATATATATATATCTAGTGTGATGTAATATGATTTCATGGTTATTTGGTTCTCAGATATGGATATTTTTGTGTATTCTGTATTTCGATTGTAGTTTTCGTTTTTTTGTCAGTTTATATATATATATCTAGTGTAATGTAATATAATTTCATGGTTATTTGGTTCTCAGATATGGATCTTTTTGTGCATTTTGTATATCGACTGTAGTTTTCAGTTTTTTATCAATTTTCATATATATATATATATATATTTCTCCAGTGTAATATAATATGATTTCATGGTTATTTGGTTCTCAGATATGGATCTGAGTGTTGACTTCGAAGACGATACCATCGATCTGGAAGATGAGCTTGAAGTAGAAAATGAGCTTGAAAATGTGGGAAGTTCAATGACAGGCCCGGTTCACTTTATCCTAATACGACCCGGCGACCCCACAGAGGCCCTCCAGAGGATATCTAATCCAGTTGGAAGATTCCTGTGAAGTTAAGTCTTTTTCCTGATAATTTGGAACATATATATATTTTTTTGGTAATCCAGATTTAATATAAAAGCGGAAGTTTAAATACATTTTCATACATTCAAAAATTTGGAGCAAAATTCAAATTATGTAATTAAAAACAAAAGATATCATAGTGAAATTTAAAACAACATTTAAAATAGTTTACAATTCATATATATATATATATATATATAGGTTTATAACTATCTCAAAATAAAGTTAATATAATTCAAATGTTAATATTTACAACCCAAAAATATTTATAACAAAAAGTTGTAGATAAACACGCACATCAATTATAATGCAACCAAGTCCTACTATTCGTGGGTCGGAACAACTGAAGCTGTAGCACCTAAACCTGCACCTTGACCTGGATGAGATAATAAACTCAGTGAGTGTTATATTATTCTAAATAAAATTTAGTTTCAAAATAGTCACCTCCCTATCATTTACGAATTTATTCATAAAACATGATTGAATCATTTCACTTAACTTTAAACACATTCATAAAACATAATTTATGAATTCTGAAAAAAAATTCAGCAGCTTATATCATTTCAGTAAATATCATAAACTTGTAAATTAAAGTGGTGGTATACAAATTAATAAGAATTCATTTAATAAAAATATAGTAAATGAACCACTAATACTTTAATCACCAAATGGTATATCACCCAAGCATATGGCAAAGCGGAATCCTACATCGCAAGGCCATATGATCGGTAACTAAGTAGCGAAATCCTACATCGCTACGAGCGGAATCCTGCATCGCTCAGGTAGTGTTATGGGTATTTTTGGGCCACCCTTGAAAGACTGATAAAAGCTCAAGATTCTCATAGAAGGCCCAGAATAGCATGCGGCCCAAGGCCGTCTAAGAGAAAAGGACCATTTATTTTGGCTAAGGCACAGCTTGCCTAAAATTCATCAACTAGTGGCACAGCTTGTCTAAGAGAAAAGTCCTCTCAGAGGATAAACATATAACCCGTCAAAGAAACCAGCCCAATACACGCATAATTCACAACCCGTCAGCTCCACAAACAAACTTAATGTAGAAGAACCCAGCTCATCACCAGTGACAAGACAGACCAAGTACTTTGTCTATCCATCACACCGCCCATCAGACAAGAAGATCGTCAGGTCGCATAGCCACAATGCTTGATCAATGTACAAAGACAGAATCGTTGATTCCAGCTCGCTGAGACGGACTATTGACTAATCCAGCTCGTCTAGAGTAGATCAGACATTGTCAGAGCTGTCAGAGCAGAAGTCAACAAATCATGCCGCCCATACCATTTCGTGCCGTCCACACCATTTTCGTCAACAATTACAGCATGTATTACGGTAGTCTCACCTAATCCGCTTTGATTAACCTTCTAATGCAGACTTTAATCCACTTGGTCTGACACATGTCAGATTGTTAAATATCACACATTAAATGTAATTTATCATTACAAAGTAAATAATTGCACAAATACTGTAGCACCTCTCCACCCTATAAATAGGAGAGGATCCCCATTGTACACAACATTCTCTGAAGAGTACACTAACTCTACAGACATAGTAAAAATCACAATGGACGTAGGCAAAAATACTTTGGGCCGAACCACTCTAAAAACCTCTTGTCTAGTGTTCTTTCTCTCTCTCTCTTACTGTCTCTTTTATGTCTATTACTTCATTCTCAACTTAAACCGTAGTTTGGGCCAAAAGAATCTCGTCGGTTAATTCCCAACGTCGACATTTTGGCACTAGAAGGAAGGCCCTTTCTGTGGTCCCAATTTATGCACTTTTGAGTTCACCATACGTGTATCATATACAGTGGTTCGAGAGAGAATCACTAGAAGTTCAAACGCAGCGTCTGGTTTAGATGCGGTAGCAGATCAGCCCAATAATGCCAATCAATCAAGAGGTCCCCAGTTCACTGGAGAACGTATCGGTCTGGGGGCTGGAACCTCTAATATTTCGTTACCCAGGAATCCTCTAGGAATACCTTCATGCCCTTCCCACCAATTCACACTCAACACTGTTGGAGAAAACGTTATCTATACCTTACAATAACGTCAGGTGACACTGGAGAATACCATGACGCAATTGGTAGAGGCAATAAGAACATTGATGCAGGCCCAGGCTGCTCACAGACCTGCCCAGATCCAAGCAGAACATGGACAACCCGTCAAGGGGGTGCCAACACCAAAAGCGTCAGTTCACTCTTTGAATGTGCACACCATAACTCGGGCACAGCGGGCTGGCGGTGAGGAAGACGCAGCTCACCACTCGGGATTAAGGGTGAGAATAAACCAAGATGGGCATCGCCAAGTGGAGATAAGTCAAGGGCATACGGGGTTCCAGCTCGGAGAAATGAAGTTGAACAACAACCTTGATGCGGAGATCCACTTAGAGAAAATAGACCAAACCGGTTCCTCCGTGAAAACGAACCTATGCGCCGTTCTCCTGAACCTGAACGAGAAAGGAGGCATAGGATTCAAAACCGAAATTCACCATATAGGGATAGTAGAAGAAGCAGACAATCCTCTGTCAATCAGTCTAAGATGCAGGGCCAGATCGTTGAAGAGCTCCTTCAGAGAGTCCGCCAACTAGAAGATTGACCTGGAACTCAGGAGCACATAGGTCGATATAGTAAAAGAACCCCATTCACAGCTGAAATCGAAAGAGAGCCACTTCCCTCAAGATTCAAAGTCCCCAATATTCCACAATATAAGGGGAATTTCGATCCTTACGACCATCTCGACGCCTTCAACGTCCAGATGGATCTTCAAACCACCAGCTCGTTAGCTAAATGTCGTGTAGGGAATATCCCAATGCTTAGGGATATTCCGTGAACGTGGTTCAGGAACCTCCCGTCTTACAGCATCAACAGTTGGGAGAAGTGCCAACAGAAGTTCCTGAACCAATACAAAGCACTAAGGAGGCAGCTCGCCCCACCTTGCTACCTAGCAATGATTTTTCAGCGACTTGGTGAATCGCTCAAAGACTACATCAACCGGTTCAGATGGGAAGTGACCAACATTGAAAATCCCACCGATGAAGGGATCCTAACAGCCATCTCAACAAGATTGAGAAAAGATGGCAAGCTATACGAAAACATTTACAAGTCTCTCGTAAAAAACTTAGGGGACTTTTACTACCAAGCATAGAAAGAGATCAGATGGGAAGAAGCTTTCGGTCTGAAGAAAGCAAGTACCCAAAAAGGGGAAGCCAGCAGTTCCAAACAGGGAAAAAAAGGAGCAATGAAGGAAGCAGTCGCGGAAACCAGAAAACTAGCAATTAGGTTGCCAAGAAGGCTAGAAACAGGTCCAGGCCAAACAACGACCAGAGGCGTAAGCGCCCCCCCTACTCAAGTCGCTACGAGAACTATACAGACCTGTCGGATTCCAGGGATAGGATTTATGCGACCGAGAAAAACAGAAAAAATTTTGGAAGGCCACCTCTCATCCTAACTCCTGAGAGACAAAGGGATAGGTACAAATTCTGTGCCTACCACAACGAGGTGGGACATAATACTTTCGACTGTTGGGCATTGAAGGACGCCATTAAGGAGCTGATTAGAAATGGTTGTCTACAAGATTATGTGGTCCAACCTACAGGACATCGCCCTCAACAGCAGCGACCTCAACAAAGGTCGCAGGAGCAGCCGGCCCAAACGCAACAGACCTCTGATCCTTAGCTTGAACCTACTGTAAGAACGATCCTGACAATTCACAGAGGTCCTCATATCACCGACACATCTAACAAAGTACAAGAGCGCTACGTACGAGAGGCCGCTCATGTGCAGATCGCTAGACAAAATGAGGCAGGTGGACCTGCTAAAAAGGCAAGGGTGACGACAGAAGAGATAGTGTTTACAAAGGAAGATGCTAGGGAAATTCACTGGCCCCATAATGACGCCATGATAATCTGAACTCGTATCGAGAATGCAGAGGTCAGAAGAATAATGCTGGACATAGGAAGTTCTGTTAATGTAATGTACAAAAAATGCTAAAACCAAATGGGGATTGGGGATGAACAGCTGCACCCTTCTCCTGACCCCTTATACGGTTTCACTGGCGATGCAATTATTCCTGTTGGGCAAATAAGACTGCCTTTTGTAAACCCCTATTCGATTCTTGATAAATCACTCACTAATACTAGAAATTTGATATTTTCAAGGGAGATGTAGGAATTGTAACAAATAACAATAAAATTAATATAAAGTGTTAAATATTAATAAAGAGATAAATGCCACAAAGGGCAATATGGTTATTTCATAATGAGAGATAAATGATTAAGTGATAAAGTTGTAAAATTTAAAAACTTAAAGGCATTGATTAAATGATAAAGGATTAAAGATATTAATGAAAGACATAAAAGCCCATAAAGCCCATATGTTAGTTGTTAGTAAAAGAGATGACTAAGGGTAGTAAAGTAATTTAAACCATTTAATCTTTGAAGTGTTATATATTATTGAGAGGGGGAGATGTTGGTCGGCCAACATCCAGCAAAATCACGAAGAGAAAAACGAGAGATTGGAGAAGGAGGAAGTGGACAGCATAACAGGAAGCAAAGGAGCAGAAACTGGACAGCAAAGAAAAGTGGAAGAAGAAAGCCCCTCCTAGCCCATCCAAACCTCAAAACCACCTCTCTAGGACCTCTTCCAAGTCCCTCTCACTTCTCTAAACAAGAATCAAGTGAGATCTCATCTCTTTTCTTCCTTATACTTGCTGAAATTAAAGTAGTTGGGCTGTTGAGTGTTGTGCAGAATTTTGTTGTGTTGTGTTGGGTATTTTACCGTCAAAATTATGGTAGAACTCTAAGTGATTGTTGTAGAGAGTTAAATGATAAGTTGATATGTTTAAATGGTAGCTTAGGGTTGTAAATATGGGCTGCCATCTACTTGATTAAAGTAGAAACAAAAATCTGTTTTTGCATGCACATCAAGTAGTCGATAAAATTGGTGAGTGAGTTGTGAGAGGTTAAATGACAAAATGGTGTTTATGTGTGTGTCATGGCTGTGAAGATCAGTAGAAAAGCTCTGAAATTAGATGGTTTTGAACCCAAATTTTACCATAAATAAGATTAGGAAGATAAGTAGAAATCATAGAAGTTCAATGGAAGTAGTTTTGAGCAAATTAGCAAATCCCGAGCTTGATGAAAGGGTCAGTAGAGACCTGAATTGTTCTAGCTTATTTGGGGTTGTTCTACACCTCAAAACATGCCTCGGGAACATAAAAAACCATAGGAATTGGAACGGAATCATTCCGATAAAAATTGGCGAAGTTATGGCCAAAATAATATGCGTAGAAAGTGTCATAGAGTAAAAGTGGAATCCCGAGCTCAAACCATGAGCTAGAGAAAACCTGACCAAGTCTGACATATATGGGGGTGTTCTACACCTCAAATGATGCCTAGGAGTTATAGAAAACCATAGGTTTTGGAACGGATTGAATCCGATAAAAATTGCGCAAGTTATGCGCAAAATAGTGTCGTTAGAGAGTCGATAGATGAAATAACTATGCGAATGAAATTTTTATTACATGGAATGAGGTTAGATGATCATAATGAGGTAAATGAAGCTTAGATATGAAAGAAAAACTAGCGTCGCTAGTCCGAAAAGAAAAAATGCATAAAACGCACACTAAAAGTGCCCAAAAATGGGCTTTTTTCTTAGATTTAACATAGCAAATGATAAAATTTTTCAACGAAATTTGACTGTGACTAGAATGTGAGATAAGTGAACCGTAGGAAAAAGAATGAAGGAAAACGGAACCCCGAGCAATGCACTGTCATGCATTCTGTTATGAGCTATCATTTGAGCTTAAAAAATTTGATTTTTCGTTTCGGGCCTCTCACAATTATACGGACAGCGTGGGAGTATTCTTAGGGGTCTAAAAGCAAGACTTTTGCAAAGAAATTAGAATTAGAAAGTCTCGGTTTAGTTAAAATCGAGTTGGAAAAGTTATAGCGTAACGGGTTTTCAATAGGTTGATTTATATTGAAAACTCTAATGTTATGTTTTATTTGAGTAAAATATAATGGGAAATTAATGTGTAGGTGACGAGCACGTAAGCGAGGCACGAGAGGCTCATTGAGATCGTTGCATTTACGCGGATTGAGGTAAGTATTACATCACTTACACTAGTTCAATTGTAACTTCAATTATTTTAATTGCTGCTAAAGAGTTTTATAAAATAACTTTCTGATCGTAAGTTGGGTTTAAGTAAAAAACCTTGGAAGAAAGGAAATTTTGTGCTTTTGCACATAAAAGAAAAAGAGTTGTAAAAACCATGTGTAATCCCTTGATTTTTAGAGTATATATCGATACGTTGCGACGTAGTAAATTCCGCACGTAGTCGAGTATATTAAGAGCTATTGGCATTACGTTGCGATGTAGAAATTCCGCACGTAGTCGTCAAAGTTTGATTTATGGGCACTATGGTTGCGATGAAGAAATTCCGCACGTAGTTGCTAGAATTATAAAAATTTAGTACTACAAATGCGATGAAGAAATTCCGTATTATAGATGTTTACAACTGAGATAATTTTACACCACTCGGGCGAGGAAGTAAATTTCGCACGTAGTGGTCGAAATACTATAGTAGCTTCAAGATGCACATGGTTGTTTTATAAGAAATAGTTTGCAAAGATTAACCTTTAAATATTTCTTTAAGTTATGCTTTATTATGAACTTGAAATGGTTGTATTATTATGTAACGAACTAACGATTTATTTTGTCGTGTAGCTCGCTTGTTTTATCCAGTATAATTATAGGTGATTTTGTGGCCGAGGAAGCGACGTTCCACTTATAGGTGGGGATGAATGGATGGACTATGTGAATATTAAATATATTTTGAGATTGTTGTAAATGTTATGATCTAAATGATCGCATGTTTGATATATGAATGTTTGACAGATTGTAACTTATACTTAAATATGTATATATAAAATTGTACATTCACACTTATTGCAGAATACACATGATATATCTGCATAGGTTGTGATACCCATGGAATATGTATACATGTTGTAAATGGTTGGATATGAATGTCATTTGACATGTATGGATGTGAAATTTGATGTGAATTGCATGTTTGTGGAAAAAATCGAAGTTGGGTGGTGATTTCTATAATTCGAAGTGTATTTATTGTACAGGTAAAATTTGGAAAATATTCAAATTTATGCCGTTATGCTGCTGAATTTTTTTTATAAAAGTAATTAAGACAAAAATAGCAAAGAAAAAAAAATTTTATCACTCCCAACCAATTTAAAGAAAACTGAGTTACTAAGTTTTAAACGAGTAAACCGGCTAAGAAAGTTAGGGTTCGCTTCTAGGATTAATTCGATCCGACGAGTCGGGTTCGTTAAGTCTGTTGAAGTACCCGGCAGGATCCTCCAGACAAGAGCCTAGATAAGGTCTGGGAAGGGTCCTGTCACCTTTGACCATCAAAGACACAGATCGACACTCCACAGTCATGGTGGACTTTCTCATCATAGACTCCCATTCTACCTACAACGTGGTGCTAGGGAGGCCAGCGATGAATGACCTAGATCTAGTCACCTCCATGAGAGCACTTACAATAAAATTTCCAACTCCCAATGGAATCAGATGTATACGAGGCGAGCAGCAGTTGGCCCGTCTTTGCTATAAAGATACAGTAAATATGGGAGCAAAAGGAAAGAATGCAAGTATTGATTCAAGACACGAGCTGCAGACAGTCAGCACCTCCGGGGTCAGTCACCACCTAGATCCCAGGGAGATAGATGCAAGCCAGATGAATGGACCAGTTGAAAAATTGGAAAATATCCAAGTAAGTGAAGTCGACCCTGAAAGACACCTTAAGATGGGTAAAAATCTGGCTTCTGAAGAAAAAAACTCAACTAGCAGAATTTCTAAAAGCAAACCTGGATGTTTTTGCTTGGAATCACGAGGACATGGTTGGGATTGATCCAACAGTGATGACACACAGGTTGAATGTAGACCCTCATCACAGGCTAGTCTGCCAAAAAAGGAGGCTGATGACTAGAGAACGCTATGAAGCCCTAAAGGACGAAGTAGACAAACTCTTGGCAAACAAATTTATTCGTGAGGCTCATTACCCGGTCTGGGTAGCCAACCCTGTGCTCGTTAAAAAGAAAAATGGGAAGTGAAGGACATGCATAGATTTCACGGACCTGAACAAGGCTTACCCCAAAGATAGTTTCCTATTCCCCAGAATTGATCAACTTGTGGATGCTACAGCAAGACATGAACTCCTCAATTTTATGGATGCTTACTTAGGGTATAACCAGATTCCAATGAATCCACAAGATGAGGAGCACACATCGTTCACCACAGATCGCGGCCTGTACTGTTACAAAGCGATGCCCTTCGGTCTAAAGAACACTAAGGTGACCTACCAAAGATTGGTGAACATGATGTTCAAAGATCAGATAGGAAAGACAATGGAGGTTTATGTGGATGACATGTTAGTGAAGTCAAGAAAGGCCACCGATCATGTAAGCGACCTAGAGGGGATGTTCTAAATCCTGAGGAGATACCAGATGAAACTTAATCTCCTCAAATGCACATTCGATGTGGCCTCAGGAAAATTCTTAGGATTCATGGTGAACAACAAAGGAATCGAAGCTAATTCGGAGAAGATAAAGGCCCTACTCGACATAAAGTCACCCACAAATCCAAAAGAGGTACAGAGCCTCAACGGCCAGGTCGCCGCCCTCAACAGATTCGTCTCAAAGGCCTCAGATAAATGTGCCCCATTCTTTGAAGTCTTGAAGAAAGCAAAAAAATTTGAATGGACTAAAGAATGCGAGATTCCGTTTCAGTAGCTGAAGGAGTACATCGGGCGAGCCCCGCTCTTATCAAAACCTATCGAAAGAGAAACTCTAACGCTCTATCTCGAAGTATCCCAGCACGCTTTAAGCGCTGCCCTGGTAAGAGAATAAGGAAATGGAGCCCAGTATCCAGTCTACTACATCAGTAAGAAATTGGTTGACGTAGAAACAAGATATACTCTAGTCGAGAAGCTCGCTTACTGTCTGGTGGTGGCTTCCAAAAAATTGCGTCCGTATTTTCAAGCCCACAAAGTGGAAGTATTGACTAAGTACCCCCTCAAACTTATCCTCCAGAAACCTGACACCTCAGGACATCTTCTGAAATAGGCAATCAAGCTCACCTAGTTCGACGTTGAGTTCAAACCAAGGGCGGCAATTAAGGGGTAAGCGTTGGCAGACTTCATCATAGAATTTACAGGACCTACGAACGAACTAGCTGAATCCTCGGAAGGTCCATTCTGGGAGTTATTCATTGATGGATCTTCCAACGAATAAAAGGCTGGAGCTGAAGTGCTACTGATCAGTTCTGATGGACATAGAATCCTCTATGCCCTTAAGTTCGAATTCAGTGCCACCAATAATGAGGCAAAGTATGAGGCATGGCTAGTCGGACTTCGTCTGGCCAAGAAAATACAAGCTGAATGACTCAGAATTTTCAACGATTCTTAGCTCGTGGTATGTCAAATTAAAGGAGAATATCAAGCTAAGGGCGCGAGGATGACGATTTATCTTGGCAAGGTCCAAGAGCTGTTGAAAACCTTTCAGAAATATGAAATCAACCAAATCTCAAGAGCTCAAAATTCCCACGCTGACATGCTAGCTCGCTTGGCCACAGCCCAGGACACAAATTTCTCTGGAGATATCCCAGTTGAAACCTTGTCCAAACCAAGTACGAAACCTAATGAAGAAATAATATTTTTTCGCTTGGCTGAAGACTCATGGATGAAACCTTTGGTGGATTACTTACAAGAGGGCAAACTGCCAAATGAAAAGCCAGAAGCCCGTCGTATGCGAACGTGAGCTGCCAGATACTGCATTCTGGATGACAAACTCTATAAGAAAGGCTTTTCCGCTCCCCTACTTCGATGTATCGACGAACCAGATTATACTTCTATATTAAAGGACATCTATGAAAGATACTGCAACAACCACGCTGGAGGCCTATCTTTGGCCCAAAAGGCATTACGCCAAGGTTTCTACTAGCCAACCATGAAGCAGGACGCCATTAACCTGGTGAAAAAATACGATAAATGCCAAAGATTCACCCAAATCCCACGAGCTCCGCCAGCCTACCTGCAATAGATGATCAGTCCCTGGCCCTTTACCATCTGGGGAATGGACTTAATATGACCTCTCCCAACAGGTCGGAGTAGATGCAAATACGCTATTGTCGCTGTAGATTATTTCACAAAGTGGGCTGAAGCAAAAGAACTTGTTGAAATTTCTACAAGGAAGGTGATAAAATTCATCTGGGATCATATCATTTGTAGGTTTGGGATCCCTCAACAGCTTGTCACAGACAATGGGACTCAGTTCATGAGTGAATAGTTTCTTGAATTCTGCAGCGAGCTAGGTATTACAAAAAGCTTCTCAGCGGTAGATCATCCCCAGGCCAATGGTCAAGTCGAAGCCATCAACAAAATCATTAAACACATTTTGAAGACCAAACTTGAAGCCAGAAAATTAGCATGGGCAGACGAGCTACAAAAAGTTCTTTAGGCCTATAGAACGACAGCTCGAAGTACCACTGGAGAAACTCCTTTTTCGATGGTCTACGGATCTGAAGCAATCATCCCTGCGGAGTTTGAAGTAGTCAGCCAATGAAGGACGAGTTTCAATCCCACAGAAAACAATCATCTACTGGAGGCGAACTTAGACCTCCTCGAAGAAACCAGGGATACAGCTCGCCTTAGAGTAGCCATCTATCAACAGAGGGTGGTTAGATACTACAACAAAAGGGTTCAAGTGTGCAAATTCCGACCAGGCGACTTGGTGTTATGACAGCTTCTACCTGGAGCTCGAAATCCCAGTGATGGCACTTTAGGGCCGAACTGGAAAGGACCTTACATCATCCAAGAGGATCTTGGAAATGGAGCATACCACTTAACAGACATGAGTGGAGCAACACTTCTCAGGGTTTGGAATGCAATCCACCTCAGGCCATACTATAGATAATGTTTTCTATCTTTCAACCTGTAATTTCCACAAAAAATTATATATATAATACAAGTTTCGAAGTTCTCATCAAACATATTGACACAAATTGATTTAGTGCTTCTTGACCTGTAAAAAACTATAATCAATGCAGGGAACGAACTGTTGAATCCAACAAGGATAAAAGGCCAAAGAACGGGGTCCATAAGGTCGAGAGTCTGGACACCCATCCGCAGCTCGTTAACAGATCAACCCTACAAAAGATTATTACAAATGCTTCACGACCGGAGGAAGAAAAGTGATATGATATATCAAACAAAAAGTCTTCTTAGTTTGGTACAAATGCCCTAAGATGATAAAGTGTGCTGTAGATGCTCAGGTTATAACCTTACGAGCACATCTGAGGTCTCAACCTTCCTAACTCTAACTATAAATGCTCGGATCAAAACCCTGTAAGCGTAGTCTAAGAGAATGGATAAATAAGTTCTAACATTTCGAGCACAGCTAGCTATAAATGCTCAGGTTTAGACCTTATAAGCGTAGCTCACTGTATCAGCTCAGGTTTCAACTTATGAACGAGCTGAGGTCCCAACCTCCATAAACTCGCTATAAACGCTACCAAATCTCAAGTATGCCCTAAAAGCACAGTTGCAGAATATAACATTTTTACCTTAAGAATGCAGTTCGGGTCTCAACCCTTGGAACATACTTTAGAAAATTTATCACGCTCAGGTTCTTATCCTTTGAGCACAACTAATTGTAAAGCTCAGTTTCCGACCTCACAAGCGCAGTTCGTTGTATCAGCTCGGGTCTTTACCACGTTGAGCACGGATAAGCAGTATCCTCTTCTCAAACAAAAGCATTATTGTTCATTATTGTTCAATTACTAATCAAGAATTATAATGTAGATCGTCATCCTAAGATAAAACAACTCAAATGATAGTCTACGAGGTAGTTTGATTGCAAATATTCAAAATGATCCATTAAACTACTTTTGCAGGAAAGAAGAATGGACAAGACAGCAACGTCTCATATGAATCAAAGAACTGTTTATAAACCCTCAAAATGAGGTCCAAATGTCTATTACATTGAGATAAAGAAAATAAAGCAAAACTTTTCCTAAGTGTCAGCTAGGCGACACTCCTCTACTTGCTTCCCCATGAGAAGTTGACGGCCCAGCAGCTGTATCGTGCGAGGTCGCTTCAGACGGGGCATTGGCCTGGACGGCCCCTAAGGTAGAAGCCTGAGGAATTTCAGCAGTAGCTGCAGCATCCATAGCAGCTTCCTCCTTAAACCGCTCCACCTCAACAAGGCCTCCTTCACCAAAACAGGTGAAGTCCGTCTCAGGATGATTGCTCCAAAGAGTCTAAAGGAAGTTACCTGTCGTCTCTTCTATCGCTTCCTCCTTGACACTGGCCATCTCCTCCTTAAGCTCTTCAATCTTCTTTTCAATAGCCTCCGCCCGCTAAGCATTCTTATCCCACTCATCTTCAGCATGAAGAAGTTGAGAAGTAAGCAGCGACCTCGAGGATCTATACTCTTCCTTCTAGCGAGCTAAAGTCTCCTCAGCTTCATTCTGAGTAGCCCGAGCATTCCTCAGTTGAGTACTCAACATAGATTCCGTTGTCTTGGCTCTAGAAGCCTCTTGAGACATGAAGGCTAGCTCGCTTCTTGCCTGATCCTGTTCCGCTTTAAGCTTCGCCTTCTCGGCCTCGAACTTCTGAAGCTCGACCTAGAGGTGTTCATTCTCTTCTCTCAGAACCAAAGCCTCCTGCATTTGCTTCCTGATCCCCATGGAAGTCTGCAAAATAACGAATTAGCATCAAAAGAAAGGAAACATAAGAAAAATGACTAAATGTCAGAACGTACCATGACGGAGTGATGAAGGGACCAGAAGAAAAGATCATGGTCAGTCAGCTCGTTTTTGTCCAGATCCTTAGCATGATCACCAAGAAACTCTGGAAGAATCTCCAACATTCCTTCAAGGTACAACAACCCAGGAATGCGTTCGTACTTACCCTCAGAACTCCTCTCCGAGGTCGAGGTCGCTGGCTGTTTACCCTTTTCAGCCTGGGAGTGTTTCGATAGAGCTCGCCTCGCCACTGTTTTCCTTTTTGTGGCCTTACGAGTAGCACCCGCTGTTGCCCCCTCAGCAGGAACCTGACCAGTGGCTGCAGCTATTCCTTCAGCAGCACACTCCTGATCACTCTCGATTTCAATTGGTTGAGAAACAGGGGGTTGGGGCTCTACAGACTCCGCAGCTTGTTCAGAAGCAGTTGCCTCAGTTGAAGCAAAGGCCATTGGAGCAGCAGTCGATTGAGCAGTATGGCGCTTAAGACGCTGTTGCAAAGAAATCTTCGCCATCGGCGAAATGTTTAAAGGATCCGAATCAGCAAGAACGGAAACAAGCTCATGATATCCTTGAGTGCCAATATCCTTCTTGCTATCTATTAACTCGATATCTCGAGCTGGTGCGAGCTAAAACTGCGTAAGAAGATCGTCGTCAAATACTTGCGTTGAGCTTCCCTCTCCAAAGTCTGCAAGCGTTCTAAGCTCATCTCTCTCTTCCGCAGTTATGTCCCTTCTGCTCCCATCTGCAAAACAACAAGTATTAAAAGAAGAATAGGTAAAAGGTTATACAAATAGCTGAATACTATTCTATGATCTACCTGGAGTCAAAGTAAAGCTATGATAATGAAGAGGAATGAGAGAAGGGTAGGAGATACAGAACCACGTAGACTTATAGTCTCCTACGTTAGATTTACCCTTCGCATGCCCCTTCGGCAAAAGATCCTTAAAATTCGACCTACGAGTTGTTAAATAAAAAATCCCCTCGCGAGGTCCCCCCTTGGGGCTACCAACACCCTTTACGCTATATAGGTGGGATAAGATGCATGAATTAGGGGCCTCCAACCGGTTCATTAACAAGACCAATGCCAACGAGGTAAGTTGGGCATATGAGTTCAAAGTCAATTGAAACTGACTGAGTCTTAACGTATTAAAAAAGTCTACCAGATAATCGAGGAGCGAAAATCTTAGCCCGTGCCTCAGATGAAGAACACTCATGGCGATGTAACCCTGAAGGGGCAAAGCCGCATAATCCAAAGGTTGTAGAAGCA
This sequence comes from Dimocarpus longan, assembly GCA_022984855.1. NCBI lineage: Eukaryota > Viridiplantae > Streptophyta > Magnoliopsida > Sapindales > Sapindaceae > Dimocarpus > Dimocarpus longan. The sequence goes on along the minus strand of CM041015.1, from coordinate 14,017,147 downwards.
TGATGCGACATCCCATCGGTAGACGATACTCTAAAGCTATGCCACCCAGCTCGTCTAGCTCTAGACTCGAGGGATGGTGCGTGAATATATCACGAAGAGCCCTATCGGGAGGACGTATCGTTGTTATAGGATCAACTTGAGCCGCAAATTCCTCAACGACATCCCCACTACTGGAAGTCACCCCTTCGACCTCACGGGTCATTCCCATATCACTATTTTCCAAGCTGTTAGTACTAGAAGACTCCCCTACTCTGTGCTCTCGGTGAGTGCTACCTGAAGACATCTACACGTAAAAAGGGAACAATCAGGTCTCTATCTACGATCTATAGACCCTCCCTGCCTACACTTAAGCAATCAACGCACCCCTAAATGTCTACAGGTCACAAACACAGCACAGATTACCAAGGTCATCTAACCTACTATTAAAACGACCTAACGACCTATATGAGTATCAACCCACATTTCATCTGGATAGTAACACAAACAGTAAAAGCATGCACAAGACTTGGCAAACAAGATCAAAAATAGCAGAAAATGAAGCATCGTAACAAAATATTAATTCCGAAAACATGAAGAACATCGCGAGAAGTCAAAACCAAAGAATGCACTATGAAAATACATCGGAAGCAGAAATTGAGAAACAAGAAAAGTGTGAAAAGCTTACTTTGGAGCGCGATGAAGGAAGTCTGATACTCCGGTGCTAGATACTGAAACGAAGCAAAGGTTGAAGACGAATGGAACATAAAGCGTCGAAAGTGACAAAAGAAGATGAAAAAGACGTATACTCTGTCTTATATAGGGACGCACACCTAAAACCCTGACCGTTAGATCTGGTGGCTTCTCAACCACCTCAAATCCAACGATGTAGTGCGATTCAAGGGATATGGTCATCATGCGTCATCAATTGAAAAACGTGCATTAAATGCACCAAGGAGAAACGTACCCTGCACGATAGCCAACATGCTCACCACGTGTCCCAAGCAGTTTGGAATTTGAACAGACAGAGCAACTGTTCCCTCCCAAAACCAAAGCACCGGACTAGATGTTTTCAGCTTTTATCAGCGATCTGTCAGTTTCCAGTCCGCAGAACGAACTAAAAACTAGGGGGCTGATGTTATGTGTATTTTTGGGCCACCTTCGAAAGACTGTAAAAAGCCCAAGATTCTCATAGAAGGCCCAGAATAGCATACGACCCAAGGCCATCTAAGAGAAAAGGACCATTTATTTTGGCTAAGGCACAGCTCGCCTCAAATTCGTCAACTAGTGGTTTCTCCAAACACCCAGCTTGCGAAAATGCCTGGTCCACCAAATAACATACCGAAAAGTCCTCTCAAAGGATAAACATATAGCCCGTCAAAGAAACCAGCCCAGTACACGCATAATTCACAGCTCGTTAGCTCCACAAACAAACTCAATGCAGAAGAACCCAGCTCGTCACTAGTGACACGACAGACCAAGTACTTTGTCTATCCATCACACCGTCCATCAGACAAGAAGATTGTCAGGTCGCATAGCCACAATGCTTGATTAATGTATAAAGATAGAATCATTATTCCAGCTCGTTGAGACGGACTATTGACTAATCCAGCTCGCTCAGAGCAGATCAAATATTGTCAGAGCTATCAGAGCAAAAGTCAGCAAATCACGCCGCCCGCGTTGTTTCGTGCTGTCCACACCATTTCTGTCAACAATTACAGCATGTATTACTGTAGTCTCACCTAATCCGCTTTGATTAGCTGCCTAATGCAGACTTTAATCCACTTGGTCTGACACATGTCAGACGCATTAAATATCATGCATTAAATGTAATTCATCATTACAAAGTAAATAATTGCACAAATACTGTAGTACCTCTCCACCCTATAAATAGGAGAGGATCCCCATTGTACGCATAACACAACATTCTCTTAAGAGTACACTTACTCTGCAGACATAGTAAAAATCACAGTGGACGTAGGCAAAAATACTTTGGGCCGAACCACTCTAAAAACCTCTTGTCTAGTGTTCTTTCTCTCTCTCTCTTACTGTCTCTTTTATGTCTATTACTTCATTCTCAACTTAAACCGCAGTTTGGGCCAAAAGAATCTCGTCGGCTAATTCCCAACATCGATAGGTAGTAAGCTAGCTTATAATATATCCTAGGAAGGGCAGAATCCTACATCACTTTAGGGTATTCTACCGTTGTCGACAACATCATAAAATCACCCTAAGTAAAACCATAGGCTTGATAAAACATTTATAAATAAGCTGCATTTCATATAGAATCTATATTTCATTCTTGAACGTAAAAATTCGTAAGGGAGGATATCATAATTAATATAATTCATATCATGACATATTTGATCATAGAATATAAATGTCATATAAAACTTCGCAACTTAAAATTTTATAACGTCATTTAACTAAATAAGCTTGCATGAAATCATAAAACTTAAAATAAATTCATTTATGCCAAAACGTTTATTAAACTCAAATGACTTAGAATTAAACAATAATTTCAAAACAATTTAATAACACTCACTGGATACCCTATTACGAAGCTCACAACCTATTTGATTTTGCCTCCGCGTTACCTATACATTTAACGTTATTTCTTTAGGTAACGCCGCAAGTGATTTCAATCGCACATTTAATCACATAGAAGCATTCGCTTAAAATAATTGCTACATGATTCGACTTTGCCAATTTCAACAATTAATCATATTCACGCACAATGAATTTATCCGGGTAACTTTAACGTAACTTAAACCATTCTAATGTCAATATTTATCATTTTAATGATTTCAAACAAACATCATGATAGCTTATTAATCTCATATCCATTTTCCAATTTGACAACGAAAATCGCAAACTAAATGCGTTCATACTCACGGAAAATTTATCTGAATCACCCGGAAACAATTTTTTGATAATCAACCGACCATTCAATACTTTAAAACATACTAATACAGCATCATTTTTCAAGACGATAAACTCAAAAATAAATGCACAACAGAAGAGCCCCTAACTTGCAATTCAACAGCCCTTTACGACAGATTTTTCACAACAATTTATACATCCAAAATCATTTACAATCGCATCAAAATTACAAACGAATGAACCTTCACACTAATGAGGTTCTAAATCCTAAAACTCAATCATATCATCATCGAATTTCATCCATAACTCAACCTAAACATTTTCCATCAAAACAAAATTCATAAAAACTCAACATACCTCTCAAAAATCAATTCCAAAATTTCAAAATATGCTCACGAAGGTACTACCTATATCTCTTCTCTTAACCGTAAGCTTCTTTCAATCCAAATACACATGCAACTTTTAAAAATCAACCAAAAACATCACTAAACTCAGCTAGGATAGCACTTACCCCTTGTATGCAATAAAAACTGCACGAATGGTCTTTAAACTCACCCGAAACAGCTTGGTTTCATTCCTATAGGCTACTACACTAGCTGATCTCCATCAAAACAGTCTTCAAATCATCCAAAAACATCACTATACTCAACTAGGACAGCACTTACCCCTTGCATGCAAGAAAAACTGCACCAATGGTCTTTAAACTCACCCGAAACAGCTTGGTTTCATTCCCATAAGCTATTACACGAGCTGATCTCCATCAAAACTGCATTTAATTCCTTCACAGGCCGCTACACTTGCTTGGTCTCCCTTTCCTCTTGTTGCATGTGCTGTTTTTCATTTAAAACAGTCTTCAAATCATCCAAAATAGCTGCTGCCGCCGCTGCACTTAAGGATTTTCTTCCAAATCTAGTTGAAGACCGAATGGGAGAGGAAGAGATGGCTGTTCTTGCTCAGGTCTGCTTGGAGCATGTTCTCGGTCTGCACTGGTTCTTGGTTCAGCTCTCAAGCTCTCGCTCTCTCACTCTAAGCTCACGGGTTTTGAAATGGATGGTGACCGAACTAGGTGCTCTCTTGCTCCTCTCTTTCTCTTCTCAATTTTGATCTTAAAAAATAGCTCTCAAGATTACCGCATGCAGTTGTCTTCCTTAGATGTTCTCAACAAAATAGGTCACTTTTTTTTCTCCACAAAGTCGAGAGCTTTTTCTTGCTTTAGTTTGATTAATTTTCACTTCTAATTTCTCTCTAATGACCGAGAGAATGTTTGAGATTGAGAGAGAGTGTGTTTGCTTTATTGTGGACCGAATAAGATGTGCTTGCTTACTTCATTTCCTTCTTTTCAATTTGATTTATATATGCTTCTTCAAATCTTGACACTTGGCACTCATGTACAAGTCCATTGTGCCACTTGTTTTGCTCTCTCTTTGCATGTGTGACATGTGTCACTTTCCATGCATTGGTCATGCCACTTGTTTCTCAAATTATTCTCCCATTCCAATTTCGAATTTGAATTCATTTCCGTCCATTCGGGAATCCGCTCATAATTCAATTACGCCTTCTGAATTATTTTTAAATTTCGATTTCATCTTCGAGCACTCGAAATTATTTTATTTTTCTAAAAATATTCCTTACGATCCAAAATCGAAGAATATTCTTCCGTCCGATAAATTTTCGAATTACTCGAAATCTATTTGAATGGATTCGTTTTCGATCCGCTTCACTTTCAACTCGAAAATGATTTTCGAAACTTTTCATTTACTAAATTTGTTTTTATAAAATGTATTATTCCCGCAGATACTTTCCATTTGAAAAAATGATCCATCGAAAAAAATAATTCATTTTTCGACAAACAAGGTTTTAGGTTTACATTCAAGCAAGTCAAAGCAAACTAAAGCTGCTCGAAAAAGAAAATACACTTCGCATATGTGGAAGTCCTTCGAAATGATATGCACAAGCAAGCCACAACTTACAGCGGTTTTAGGTTTACATTCAGGATCCATCATAACAATATGCCCAGGCGAGCTACAACTTATAAAAAATGGGTTTGCTCATATAATGATAGGCACCATCCAATAGTGAGTAAGTCAGTTTCGCAGAACAGTAATATCTGTAACAAAATCAAATATTTGCAAAGTAGTATAAGTCAAAGAAGGAATGACTAATAAAGATAGAGTCTTGTTCACGAACTACTTCAGCCATACTTCATTCTATCAGTGTTGTGCTCAAAAGGTAGGGACCCGAGCCTTTATAGGGTATTGCGCTAGAAAGGTAGGGGCCCGAGCATCTATAGTAGGCTACGCTCACAAGGTTAAACCTGAGCATTTACAGCGGACTACGCTCACAGGGTCGATACCTGAGCATCTACAACGAATTGCGCTCACAGGGTCGATACCTGAGCTTATACAGTGCATTGTTCTCTCAAGCTACACTCATAAGGATAGAATCTTGAGCATCTATAGCGAGAGTTAAAAAGGTAATGAGACCTCGGCTGTGCTTATAAGGTCGTAACCCGAGCATTTACGGTATAATTTGAGGTGTGTCACCAATTGAGTATGAGCGGATTTAAGACACACGTTTTGATCAAGAACGTTTTAAGGAACTTGTAGGCCGAGCTCATTAGGAGGGTACGTCTCATATCCCGTAGGCCTCAATGCTTGTTTAACCTTCTAGCCCTGTGAGGCGGCGTCTAGAGTAAAACCCTCAACCTTGTAGGTTTCTTGGGTGCATAACCCCTATCTGTCAAGTTGATCTCTATGTCGCAAGGCGAGTTTGGTGGTGAAGCGTCTGGTGCAGCATAGGACAAATTGTAAATGAGCTGCGATTAGGTGCATGAGCTCGTGGTCGTGTCAGCCCATGCTTTTCGTAGCTACACACTTCACATAGAAATGCATTGTCAATTTGCATTAGTGAGAATATATATGAAAATCGTGGATCTTTGTCATTAAGTTTATACAGCCACTATTTACAAATGCCTATCAATTAATACAATAATTATTGATAATACAGCCGGAGATGTATTGTGTTCCATGCTCGCGAAAGCACTACTCCACTCATGTCTACCAAGTGGTGGGCTCCATTCTTGAGGGCTTCGTGGATGACATAAGGTCCTCCCCGGGTAGAATCTCTCGTAGCACTAGATCACCTGGTTTGAACTTCAGAATATAGACCCTTTTATTGTAGTGTCTGGCCATTCTTTGTTGGTAAACAGTCGTCCTCAGGCGAGCTGTTTCTCTAGCTTCTTTAAGGAGATCAAAACTGGTGGACAAAAGTTGGTCGTTCTCCTCAAGATTGAAACGCGCTCTCCGCTGGCTGGTTACTTCGAACTCGATAGCAATCATGGCCTCAAACCCATAGACCATCGAGAAAGGGGACTCTCCAGTGGTGCTGCGAGCTGTTGTTCTGTGTACCCATAACACCTTTTGTAGCTCGTCTACCCATGCTCCTTTCCTAGCTTAGAGTTTGGTCTTCAGGGTTTGCTTAATGATCTTGTTGGCAGCTTCTACTTGGCCAATAGCTTGGGGATGATCCACTACCAAGAAGTTTTTAGTAATGCCAAGGCTGCCACAAAATTCCAGGAACTGCTCGCTGGTAAATTGGTTCCGTTATGTAATGCCCTTCGCCCGACTTCCGTTACGGTTGAAAATCCGAAACGGAGAACGTTACTTTCCTAATAAATCCGTTTCTGTTACTTTGAAAAACTATTATCATTCTAAAACTCTTTACCAATAGAGGAATTTTTTTTTTTTTTTAAAACATAAATTCGACAGAGTTTCCTCTGTTTTTTTGAAATCCCAAAATCCATTTCCTGTAATTGAAACTCTAACATTTCTAAAACATCAATTTCTAAACTTCCATTCGGACCTCCCGTCCGTTTCCAAAACATTTCATTACTCAAATATATCATAAACATTTATATGCATACATAACTAAAAGTAAGCTTTTAAGAAATATACATAAGTTTTTATACAGAACTTTGTTATAATTAAGTGAAATACGATAATTTATACAAATATACATGTATCCCAAAAATGCATGATCATATGCAATATATCTATATATCTACCAAAAGCATAGAGGGGATGGTAACTATCTAAGCCTTCGCGTGCAAGCTATTTCCTCTGTCTGTAGATGGAGTCAAAAGATTCAACCTGTGCGCGGTAAATCAATGCGCTAAGCATAATTGCTTAATAGGTATATACATAATCTAATTTCTCAATTTCAAATGTAATTTCATTCATAACTAAAAGCATTCTAACTTTAACATTCATAAATATATATATACGTTGCATAAAAATACTTAAACATATAGTCCACAATTTTTCGAGTTCAACATTTTTCAAAGTATTGAACATTTCATTTCACATAACATTTTCATTTCAATGCTTATAACATTTTTTAATGCCCTTAGTAAACATATATTCGATACTCATGTATTGGTATATGGGTTTTCGGCATCGGACACGCAGTGATCACCCATCAGAATAACGGTCGACCCCGGCATCGACCGCTCGGTGATTATCCACCGGGTCGTATATCATATCACATAATCGTTCAGGACCGGACACGAGGTGCCTCTCATAGTCCATAATGAATCAATTTAGTTTATGCAAATAAATGGTGCAGCTGCTAATTTCCCTATTGACATGTCAATTACCAATTTCCATTTATCGATATCTAAGTTTACAAGGGCTATTTGCCAGATAACGTTTGTATCACATTTTATACTTTGGTTTTAGTACAAAGATTTTTATAACAAATCAATTTGACGTTTCATTTCAAGTATAGTCAAATACGTTTGTAAATACATTATATTAAAACGATATAACAATCTCATTTAAGAAATTCATTACACAATGAAAACACTTTCAAATAAAATTAACGATAATGTGTATACCGACCTCAAACGGATTCAATCTTTGAATTGAATACTCCTTTACGCTTTACCCTTATTCTTTGGTTGAAAATCCGGTTCGTCGGGTTCTTCTTGACTTTTCAATCAAAACAAACTTAACAAAAGTTTACTTACATAAACTACTAATATTACTTAATGCACTATAACTATATGATCTCCTATAACGTATCCTGAACAGTTCCGATTGATAACATTTTGAAACAACTCATAATATCCTTTTTATGATTGTCTTTCCTGTGTTGAAAATAACCTCAAAACAGCCCAGTAAAATAGCTTATGACAGCCCAACAATCAATACGAAAACAGCATTTAATGAACTCAAAAACAGCACGTATGACAGTTCTAAAATCAGCATGTAACAGCCCTTAAAAACAGCTTGTTATACCGCACTTTGACAGCTCATGACTAGCACGTTTACAGCTCATATAATAACACCTTAACAACTCATTTACATAGCATGAAAACAGCTCTTAAAGCACTCAATAACAACCCTTACTCGAGCATAAAAACTGCACACAAAATAGCTTTTAAGTTCCACAAAATCTGCACATCAAAACAGTCCATGAGACTCAATTACGTCGGCTATTGCTTGCTTGTTTTTAACTCTAATGATTCACCGACTTTACATTTTTTTATGCACGAAAATTCTTTACGTAACTTGAATTATGCACAACAAAACAGCCCTTTTGCGAAGCAAAAACAATTTATGCAAACTATTCGAAACATTTCGCCTAGTAACTCAATCGAATTTCCTTCAATTCGCAACATTCTTTTCTAACCCGTCCATCATGCAATCTCATAATCATTCTCATCATATTTATTTACTTGAATTACATCTATAAGCACTCAATATCCGGCATACTAATCAGAATTTATTCGATGCCAAAACCATAACTAACACATTCGAATTCACGGACAACTTGCTCGAAACACTAGATAACGATCTATCAATATTCAAATAACTTTCAATACTCTAAAGTATATTGTTGCGAATCATTTTTCATGCCTACAATTTTCAAATGAAAAGCGAAACATAACAGCCCATACTTTCCAAACATAACAACCCCTACACGGATTTCGCAATGTAAATTCAACATCGAAAATCAATCGCAAACACGTCAAAACTTAATCAAACGAACCTCCGTACTAACGAGGTTCTAAATCCTATATCCCAATCATGTCATCATCAATTTAATCCATAACTAAATCATAAATATTTCCATTGCAAACGAAATCCATAAATTCGGACTTACCTTTCCACAAGCATTTTCGAAAGCTTTGAAAACTAGCACGAAGCGCTGTCCAAATTAATTTCCTTATCCACGAGCTTCCTTCAACCTAATTGGACACCATTAACATTTAAACATCACTCAAATCATGATAACAGTATCAACGGGGCAGTAACTTACCTTCGCTTGCTGTTTTTCGCTTCGAAACGGCTCTCAAACGTTCGCGACGGCGAGACGACGCTCGATTTAGCTCATGACAGTAACTTGAATGCATTGATTCCCTTCAAAACAACATCCACACATTCTTAACAGAAATTTAATGCCAACGGAAACTCACCCACTGCAGCACACCCATGGCAACAGCTCCCACGGTAGCAGCTCTAGGTCACGATAGCAGCTCTCGTCCACGGCAGCAGCACTACATGGCAGCAGCAACGACAGCACCAGGCAGCAGCAGCGACAGCACCTGGCAGCAGCAACGATAGCACCAGGCAGCACCAACACCTTCATGCCAACACCAGCACCTTCATGCGAGCACCAGCAACCTCACGCCAGTAGCAGCAGCCTCACGCCAGTAGCGGTTGCCTTACGCCAACAGCAGTTCCTCCAGCGCTCCCTCCGACAGCAACTCACTTTCTGGCAGCAGCTCCACTTCTGGACAGTAGCAATATCATGGTCTGGCAGCAGCAGATCTTCAGTCCTTGCTTGCATGCAAGGTTAGATCTTTCATCTGAAAGCTAGGACAGCACATGCATGTGCTGGATCTCCTTCACCAGCTCACGCTCAGCATCCAAACAGCTCACAGTTCAGCAGCTTGCATTTCCTCCATCACTCTCTAGCTCTCTCTTACGTCTCTCTCAACATGCACAAGGATGAGCTCTCGGTCAGCTCTCTCTTTTAATCTAACACTTTGGGGAGGTAAAAGAAGAAGGAACCGAATGCTCTCCCTTTCCCTTTTTTGGCTTTCGGTTTTAGACGAAATGGATGACCGAATACTCACTCAAGTTCTCACTTGCTCCCATTGAAATCTCTCTCTCGGCTTAGGGACCATAAGATGAATGATGTTGACCGAACTTCATTTGTCTTCTTCACTTTCAATATCTATTTGTTATAAAAAGGATGCCACTTGTCCCACCATGTAATTTTTTTCCAATTTATTTAATTTCCTTACATGACACATGTCCTTGATTTCTCTTGTATGCTTGCCATGTCCCTCATGGCCCCACTCATTCAATTTATTTCTCCCATGCCATCAATTCTCACTTTATGATTTCATTTTCGCTCGGATTCACTTCGGGTTCGCCTGAAAATTTAATAAAAATCCAAATTCACATCGAGAACTTTATTAGATTCCGAATAAATATTTGAATCCGGACGCTCTAATTTATTTTATGAAATGGAATTAACTAATTATCCCCGGACCCATCTGGAGAATTTTATAAAAATTCAATTACTTCTCTAGATCTGGACGGATAATTAATTACATCATCCCTTAATATATAATCAACATTGAATAAATTATTTGGACACTGAAACAGCATGTTACAATTTTCCCCTCTAAAAGAAATTTCATCCTCGAAATTTACCTTAATTGAATAGATGAGGATATTGATTTTGCATTATCTCTTCACTCTCCCAAGTAGCTTCTTCAACATTATGGTTCCTCCAGAGAACTTTGACTAACGAAATCTTCTTGTTTATGAGTTCCCTGATTTCCCGATCCAAGATTTTTACTAGTTCCTCCTCGTAGGTCAAGTCGGGCTGCATTTCAATAGCTTCATGAGAGACTATATGAGATGGATCCAATCTGTATCCCCTCAACATAGATACATGGAATACATTATGTATCTTGTCCAATTCCGATGGTAAAGCAAGTCTATAGGCTACCGGTCTAACATAAGGGTGTTCGACATTTTCTCCCATATAAGGCTTCATATGGTGCCATTTTAATACTTGCTTGGTAGCTTTTGTTATAAACAAATTCTATCAGTGGAAGATGGTTATCCCAACTCCCTTCAAAATTAATCACACAGCTCCTAAACATGTCTTCAAGCACCTGAATTACTCTTTCTGATTGCCCATCCGTCTGTGGATGGAAGGCCGTACTGAAATGCAACTGAGTACCCAAAGCTTCCTGCAATTTCTTCCAAAACCTGGATGTAAATCTCGGGTCTCAATCAGAAATGATAGATATGGGTACCCCATGCAAGCTGACAATCTCTCTAATGAATAGCTCAGCCAACCTATCCAATGAGTAATCAACTCTGATTGGCAAAAAATGCACTGACTTGGTTAAGCGATCCACAATCACCTAAACTGAATCATGCTTGCTCCAAGTAAGCAGTAGACCACTAACGAAATCCATAGTAATTCGATCCCATTTCCATTTTGATATAGAAATCGACTGAAGAAGACCTGATGGAACCTGATGTTCCGCCTTTACTTGACGACACGACATGCATCTACTCATAAACTCTACAATCTTCTTTTCATCTAATTTCTACTTTTCTTGAATTTGTTGTAATAGACTCAACGTCACTTTTAACTCTGCCACTAAAACATTATCTTGGGTCACCTATAAATCGGCATTCATGGCCCTTAAAGAAACCAAAGCTTTACGACTCAACGCGTCGGCTACCACATTAGCTTTCCCTGAGTGATAGTCGATAATACAATCGTAGTCCTTGATTAGCTTCATCCATCTTCTTCATCTCAAGTTCAACTCTTTTTGAGAAGGCAAAAATTTTAGGTTCTTATGATCTGTATAAATGTAGCATTTTTCCTCATAGAGGTAATGTCTCCAAATTTTTAATGCAAAGACAATAGCTGCTAACTCCAGATCATGCGTCGGATAATTCCTCTCATGAGTCTTTAGCTGTCTAGAGGCATAAGCAACTACTTTTCCTTCCTACATTAGCACACATCCAAGTCCTTGATAAGAAGCATCACTATAGACCACAAAATCCATACCGGTTATTGGCTGAGTAAGGATTGGAGCCTTTACAAGCATCACCTTTAATCGATCGAAAGCTGTCTAACACTTTTCAGTCCATTCATACTTAACATCTTTGTGGAGCAATCGAGTCAATGGAGTCGCTATGGATGAAAATCCTTTGACAAAACGCCTGTAATATCCAGCCAAGCCTAAGAAGCTTATGACTTATGAGACATTCTTCGGAGGTTGCCATTCCATAACAACTTCTATTTTCTTCGGATCTGCACGGATTCCCTCAGCGGATACAATATGTCCCAAAAAAGCAATTTCAGTAAGCTAAAACTCACACTTATTCAACTTGGCGAATAATTGCTTTTCTCTCAAAGTCTACAAGATTACCCGAAGTTGTCTATCATAATCCTCTCGGGTCTTAGAGTACACCAGAATATCATCAATGAATACCACAACAAACTGATCCAGATACGGATGGAAAATACGATTCATTAAATTCATAAAAGCTGCAGGCGCATTCCTTAGTCCAAATGGCATCACCACAAATTCATAATGTCCATATCTGGTTCTGAATGCAGTCTTGGGAATATCCGACTTCTTTACTCATAACTGATGATAACCGGATCGAAGATCAATCTTGGAGAAGACAGTCGCTCCTCCTAACTGGTCAAATAAATCATCAATCTGAGGCAAGGGATATTTATTCTTGACTGTAAGCTTATTCAACTATCTGAAACCCACACACAGTCTCAAAGATCCATCTTTCTTCTTAACAAATAGCACAAGTGCTCCCCATGGAGACATGCTCGGTCGAATAAATCCCTTGTCAAGCAACTCTTACCACACACTTAAAGAATTAGACTATCTGTTCCATGATATTTGGTTGACCCCATGCCGCCGGCCTTGCCCTTTGAGGACCTACGGACCCCTCTAATATACCTCCAGCCACACTAGCTGGATTACCTTACTCTGACTCACCACCGCCCTTGGCGGCTCTAACATAGGAAGGTTCTATCCTACCTCCATACATAAGACAGAAGAAATAAATTCGCAGGTCAGAGTCACATCCTTTCCACTTTGGTAGTTTGCAATGCATGTGTATGTATAATGCAATTATTTATCGGAAGCTTAGGCCTAGAATTGCCTAAACCACAGCTCTGATACCAATAAATGTAACGCCCTTTACCCGACTTCCGTTACGGTTGGAAATCCGGAACGGAGAACGTTACTTTCCTAATAAATCTGTTTCTGTTACTTTGAAAAACTATTATCATTCTAAAACTCTTTACCAATAAAGAAAAATTTTTTTTTTTTAAAACATAAATCCGGCAGAGTTTCCTATGTTTTTCTGAAATCCCAAAATTCATTTCCTGTAATTGAAACTCTAACATTTCTAAAACATCAATTTCTAAACTCCCATTCGGACCTCCCGTCTGTTTCCAAAACATTTCATTACTCAAATATATCATAAACATTTATATGCATACATAACCAAAAGTAAGCTTTTAAGAAATATACATAAGTTTTTATACAGAACTTTGTTATAATTAAGCGAAATATGATAATTTATACAAATATACATGTATCCCAAAAATGCATGATCATATGCAATATATCTATATATCTATCAAAAGCGTAGAGGGGATGGTGACTATCTGAGCCTTCGCATGCAAGTTATTTCCTCTGTCTGAAGATGAAGTCAAAAGATTCAACTTGTGTGCGGTAAATCAATACGCTAAGCATAATTGCTTAATAGGTATACACATAATCTAATTTCTCAATTTCAAATGTAATTTCATTCGCAACTAAAAGCATTCTAACTTTAACATTCATAAATATATATATACGTTGCATAAAAATACTTAAACATATAGTTCACAATTTTTCGAGTTCAACATTTTTCAAAGCATTGAACATTTCATTTCACATAACATTTTCATTTCAATGCTTATAACATTTTTCAGTGCCCTTAGTAAACATATATTCGATACTCATGTATTGGTATATGGGTTTCCCGCATCGGACACAAGGTGATCACCCGCCGGAATAACGGTCGACCCCGGCATCGGCCGCTCGGTGATTATCCACCGAGTCGTATATCATATCACATAATCGTTCAGGACCGGACACGAGGTGCCTCTCATAGTCCATAATGAATCAATTTAGTGTATGCAAATAAACGATACAGCTGCTAATTTCTCTATTGACATGTCAATTACCAATTTCCATTTATCGATATCTAAGTTTACAAGGGCTGTTTACTAGATAACGTTTGTATCACATTTTACACTTTGGTTTTAGTACTAAGATTTTCATAACAAATCAATTTCACGTTTCATTTCAAGTATAGTCAAATACGTTTGTAAATGCAATATATTAAAACGATATAACAATCTCATTTAAGAAATTCATTACACAATGAAAACACTTTCAAATAAAATTAACGATAATGCGTATACCGACCTCAAACGGATTCAATCTTTGAATTGAATACTTCTTTACGCTTTACCCTTACTCTTTGGTTGAAAATCCGATTCGTCGGATTCTCCTTGACTTTTCAATCAAAACAAACATAACGAAAGTTTACTTATATAAACTACTAATATTACTTAATGCACTATAACTATATGCTCTCCTATAACGTATCCTGAACACTTCCGATTGATAACATTTCGAAACAACTCATAAATCCTTTTTATGATTGTCTTTCCTGTGCTGAAAATAACCTCAAAACAGCCCATTAGAATCGCTTATGACAGCCCAACAATCAATACGAAAACAGCATTTAATGAACTCAAAAACAGCACGTATGACAGTTCTAAAATCAGCATGTAACAGCCCTTAAAAACAGCTTGTTATACCGCACTTTGACAGCTCATGACTAGCACGTTTACAACTCATATAATAACACCTTAATAGCTCATTTACATAGCATGAAAACAGCTCTTAAAGCACTCAATAACAGCCCTTACTCGAGCATAAAAACTGCATACAAAATAGCTTTTAAGTTCCACAAAATCTACACATCAAAACAATCCATGAGACTCAATTACGTCGGCTATTGCTTTCTTATTTTTAACTTTAATGATTCGCCGACTTTACACATTTTTATGCACAAAAATTCTTTACGTAACTTGAATTAAATGCACAACAAAACAGCCCATTTGCAAAGCAAAAACAATTTATGCAAACTATTCGAAACATTTCGCGTAGCAACTCAATCGAATTTCCTTCAATTCGCAACATTCTTTTCTAACCCGTCCATCATGCAATCTCATAATCATTCTCATCATATTTATTTACTTGAATTACATCTATAAGTACTCAACATCCGGCATACTAATCAGAATTTATTCGACGCCAAAACCACAACTAACACTTTCGAATTCACGGACAACTTGCTCGAAACACTAGATAACGATCTATCAATATTCAAATAACTTTCAATACTCTAAAGTATATTGTTGCGAATCATTTTTCATGCCTACAATTTCGAAACGAAAAGCGAAACATAACAGCCCATACTTTCCAAACATAACAACCCCTACACAAATTTCGCAACGTAAATTCAACATCGAAAATCAATCGCAAACACGTCAAAACTTAATCAAACGAACCTCCGCACTAACGAGGTTCTAAATCCTATATCCCAATCATGTCATCATCAATTTAATCCATAACTAAGTCATAAATATTTCCATTGCAAATGAAATCCATAAATTCGGACTTACCTTTCCACAAGCGTTTTCGAAAGCTTCGAAAACTAGCACGAAGCGCTGTCCAAATTAATTTCCTTATCCACGAGCTTCCTTCAACCCAAATGGACACCATTAACATTTAAACATCACTCAAATCATGATAACAGTATCAACGGGGCAGCAACTTACCTTCGCTTGCTGTTTTTCGCTTTGAAACGGCTCTCAAACGTTCACGACGGCGAGACAACGCTCGATTTAGCTCACGGCAGTAACTTGAATGCGTTGATTCCCTTCAAAACAGCATCCACACATTCTTATCAGAAATTTAATGCCAACGAAAACTCACCCACTGCAGCAGCACACCCACGGCAGCAGCTCTTATGGCAACAGCTCCTACGGCAGCAACTCTAGGTCACGGCAGCAGCTCTCGCCCACAGCAGCAGCACTACGCGGCAGCAGCAATGATAGCACCAAGGCAACAGCAGCAATAGCACCTGGCAGTAGCAGCTACTGCACCAAGCAGCAGTAGCGACAGCACCAGCACCTTCAAGCCAGCACCAGTAGCCTCACGCCAGCACTGGCAGCCTCACGCCAATAGTAGCAGCCTCAAGCCAGCAGCAATTGCCTTACGCTAGCAGGAGCTCCTCCAGCACTCGCTCGGTAGCAACTCACTTTCTGGCAGCAACTCCACTTCTCGACAGCAGCAATATCATGGTCTGGTAGCAGCAGATCTTCAGTCCTTGCTTGCATGCAAGGTCAGATCTTTCATCTGAAAGCTAGGACAGCACATGCATGTGCTGGATCTCCTTCACCAGCTCACACTCAGCATCCAAACAGCTCACGGTTCAGCAGCTTGCATTTCTTCCATCACTCTCTAGCTCTCTCTTACGTCTCTCCCAACATGCACAAGGATGAGCTCTTGGTCAACTCTCTCTTTTAATCTAACACTTTGGGGAGGTAGAAGAAGAAGGAACCGAATGCTCTCTCTTTCCCTCTTTTGGCTTTCGGTTTTGGACGAAATGGATGATCGAATACTCACTCAAGTTCTCACTTGCTCCCTTTGAAATCTCTCTCTCGGCTTAGGGACCATAAGATGAATGATGTTGATCGAACTTCATTTGTCTTCTTCACTTTCAATATCTATTTGTTATAAAAAGGATGCCACTTGTCCCACCATACAATTTTTTTCCAATTTATTTAATTCCCTTACATGACACATGTCCTTGATTTCTCTTGTATGCTTGCCATGTGTCCCTCATTGCCCCACTCATTCAATTTATTTCTCCCATGCCATCAATTCTCACTTTATGATTTCGTTTTCGCTCGGATTCGCTTCGGGTTCGCCTGAAAATTTAATAAAAATCTAAATTCACATACGGAAACTTTATTAGATTCCGAATAAATATTTGAATCCGGACGCTCTAATTTATTTTATGAAATGAAATAAATAATTATCCCCGGACCCGTCTGGAGAATTTTATAAAAATTCAATTACTCCTCTAGATCTGGACGGATAATTAATTACATCATCCCTTAATATATAATCAACATTGAATAAATTATTTGGACACCGAAACAGCATGTTACACGTTATCTGTTATGAGTTGCTGGGGAACATCAAACCTGCAAATGGTATTATCCCACACAAACTTTTCTACCTTTGTTATGGAGATCTCAGCCAATTCTTTTGCTTTTGCCCACTTTGTGAAGTAATCGACTACAACTACTGCATACTTACACCTACCTCGACCTATTGGGAGAGGTCCTATTAAGTCCATCCCCCAAATTGCATAAGGCCATGGACTGATCATTTGCTAGAGGTAGGCTGGCAGAGCTCAAGGAATCTTGGAGAACCTCAGGCACTTGTCGCGCTTCTTCACTAGGTTGACGGCATCTTGTTTCATAGTCGACCAGTAAAACCCTTGCCGGAGTGCTTTTTGAGATAAAGATAGCCCTCCAGTATGGTTGCCACAGTGCCTTTCATGGAAGTATTTCAACACCGCGATGCAGTCCGGCTCATCAATGCATCGTAGTAACAGGGTCGAGAAGCCTTTCTTATAAAGCATATTATCATAGATACAGTACCTCACTGCTCTTGTCTGAAGGTGACGTGCTTCTAGTTTATCCTCTGGCAATTTTTCCTCATGTAAATAACTAACCAGAGGACCGATCTATGAGCCCGCTGTTACTGCTAGGATCATAACTTCATCGTTGGGCTCGGTACTTGGCCTCGACAGGAGCTCCACCGGCACACTCCCAGCAAAATCTGTGTCCTGAGTTGTAGCTAAGGGAGCCAGTACGTCTGCATGGGAATTTTGAGCTCGCGAGATTTGATTTAACTCGTATTTCTCAAAGGCTCCCAGCAGCTCTCGGACCATCTGTAAGTAAACCGTCATTCTTTATCCTCTGGCCTGATACTCTCCATTGATTTGACAGACCATGAGTTGGGAGTCCCTAAATATCCTGAGTCGCTCGACCTGCATCTTTTTGGCTAATCGAAGACCTACCAGCAATGCTTCATACTCTGCTTCGTTGTTTATAGCTTTGAACCCCAACTTGAGCGCATAAAGGAATTTCGGCTCTTCTGGGCTTATCAATAAAATTTTAGCCCTTACACTCCGCTCGCAAGAAGATCCATCGACAAACAATTCCCAGAACGAGCCTTCAGAAGACTAGGTCTCCTTATCCGCGGGCCCTGTAAACTCAGCAATGAAATCTGCCAGTGCTTGACCTTTGATCGCTGATCTTGGCCTGAACTTAATATCGAATTGGGCCAGTTCAATTGGCCATTTAAGAAGGCGGCCTGAGATGTCGGGTTTCTACAGGATTTGCTTGAAAGGATACCTAGTCAGCACTGCGATTTTGTGCACCTAGAAATAAGGGCATAGCTTCCTGGACACCACTACAAGATAGTAGGCTAGCTTCTCCATCATGGTATACCTGGTCTCGGCGTCAGACAACATTTTACTAATGTAGTACACGGGGACTTGAGCTTTATTTCCTTCTTCTCACACCAGTGTTGCACTTAGGGCGTGCTGAGATACTCCAAGGTAGACTATCAGAACTTCCCCTTCTTTTGACTTTGACAGTAGGAGAGCTCGTCCCATGTATTCTTTCAGCTGCTGGAAAGCAGCCTCACACTCCTCTGTCCATTCGAAGTTTCTTGCCTTCTTTAAAACCTCAAATAACGGAACACATCTGTCGAAGGCTTTCGATATAAATCTACTCAGGGCCGCTACTTGCCCATTCAAACTTTGCACTTCCTTTATCTTTATTGGCGATCTCATGTCCAGCAGGGCCTGAATTTTTTCTGGGTTGGCTTCAATTCCCTTGTTATTCACCATAAAGCCCAAAAATCTGCCTGAGGCCACTCGAAATGCACACTTGAGGGGATTGAGCTTCATTTGGTATCTTCTCAAATTTTGGAACATCCCCTCGAGGTCGCGAACGTGGTTAACAGCCTTCCTAGATTTTACCAACATGTTGTCAACGTACACTTCTATGGTCTTCCCAATTTGATCCTCGAACATCATGTTTACTAGCCTCTGGTAAGTTGCCTCTGTATTTTTTAGTCCAAAGGGCATTACCTTGTAGCAGTACAAGCCACGGTCCGTGATGAACGAGGTGTGCTCCTCATCTTCGGGGTTCATTGGAATCTTATTATAGCCTAAATAAGCGTCCATAAAGCTAAGGAGCTCATGCCCAGTAATCGTATCTACTAGCTGGTCAATCCTAGGCAGTGGGAAGCTGTCTTTCGGACATGCCTTGTTCAAGTCTATGAAGTCAATGCAGGTTCTCCACTTCTCGTTTGTCTTTTTTACTAGTACGGGATTTGCTACCCAAGTAGGATATTGGACTTCTCGGATGAAATTGTTTGCCAGGAGCTTGTCTACCTCCTCTTTCAAAGCTTCGCAGCGTTCTCGAGTCATCTACCTCCTTTTTTGGCAAATAGGTTTATGGTGAGGATTAACATTCAACTTGTGAGTCATCACTCTCGGATCGATCCCCGTCATGTCCTCATGATTCTAGGCGAACACATCGAAGTTCGCCTTGAGACAGTCAGTTAGTTGGGTCTTTATCTCTGGGGCCAAGCTCTTACCCAACTTAAGGCATCTTACCACATCGGCCTCGCTGACCTGAATGTCTTTAAGCTCTTCTACGGGACTCGTAGCTTGGTATGCATCAATCTCTCTAGGGTCCAGATCATGGTAACCCCCGTGGCAATGATAGCCTGCAGCTCACGCCTTGGAATTGTATCTACCTTTTCCCCTCAAACTCCTATTCTTACAGCATCTACATAGCAACGACGAGCCAGGAACTGCTCGCCCCGCACACACCCGATCCCATTGGGAGTTGGAAACTTCACTGTGAGAGCTCTAGTAGAGGTGACCATGTCTATATCATTCATCGCTGGTTTTCCCAGTACTACATTATAAGCTGAATAGGAGTTAATGATAAGGAAGTCTGCGAGCACTGTGGACTGTTAAGCTGCATCTCCGAGAGTAAAGGGTAATCTAATCTACCCGATATGAGTGACTGCATATCCAGTGAATCCATATAGAGGCTCGGAGGAAGGTTCCAACTGTTCATCGCCAATCCTTATCTGATCATAACACTCCTTATACATCACATTTACCTAGCTCCCGGTGTCAATCATTATTCTCTTGACCACTGAGTTCCTGATGTGGGCTCAAACTACTAAGGCATGTTATAAGGCCAGTAAATATCCCGGGCATCTTCTTCTATAAAAACAATCTCCTCATATGCCCTTCTAACCCTCTTGGTGGGTCCCTCCGATTCTCTTCATGCTGAGACTTGGACGCGATTAGCCTCCCGTACACATCGCTCTTGCAATCTGTTAGATGCTCCCGCCGCAAATGGACCCCTATAGATGGTATGAATTATTCTCACAACAAGTCCATACTGAGGGTCAAGCTCCTATTGAGTCTGGGCTGGCGGCTCTTGCTGTCGTTGATGGAGACACTACTGTTGAGATGGTCGCCTGAAAGGTCGCACAACATAGTCCCTTAAGCGACCATTCCTGATCATCTCTTCAATGGCATCTTTGAGCCCCCAACAATCAGAGGTGTTATGCCCGATCTCATTGTGATAGGCACAAACTTGTTCCTGTCTCTTCGCTTCTCAAGAGTTTGAATAGGGGCTGGTCTTCCAAAGTTCTCCCTATCCCTTTCAGTCGCAAAGATCCTGTCTTGAGTACCGGATAGGGTGTTGTATGTATTGTAATGGCCCTGATATTAAAGTCGTTCTCATCTCTGACCACCCCTAGGTCCAGGCCCATTTCTGGTCTTCTTCGCGATCTGGTTGTTGTTTCTCTAACCCCCACAGCTGCTTCCCTCATTGCTCCTCTTCTTCCCTTGATTGGAGCTACCGACTCCAGCTTTTTTACCACTAGCCTTTTTGGGGCCGAATGCCTCTTCCCATCTGATTTCCTTCGCTGCTTGATCGTAGAATTCATCCAAATTCTTCACTGGAGATTTGTAAATGCTCTCATACAGATTCCCATTTTTTCTTAGTCCTGACGAGATGGCTGTCAAGATCCCTTCATCTGTAGGATTTTCTACGTTGGTCACCTTGTGCCTAAACCTGCTGATATAGTCCCTCAACGATTCGCCGAAACGCTGAAAGATAGTTGCAAGATGGCAAGGTGGCGTAAGCTGTCTCTTCAGCACCTTAAATTGGTTCAGGAATCTTTGCTGGCACTTCTCCCAATTATTGATGCTGTGGGACGGGAGATTCCTGAACCATATCCGCGGGATATTCCCAAGTGTTGTTGGGAATACGCGACATTTCACAAGCGAGCTGGTGGTCTTGAGGTCCATCTGGATATTGAAAGCATCTAGATGGTCATAAGGGTCAGAGTTCCCCTTATACTACGGGATGTTGGGAACTTTGAACCTTAGAGAGAATGGCTCTAGTTCAACTTCTGAAGTAAATGGAGTCCTTTCCCCGCTCTGACTCCTCTGTTCATGGGCCCCGGGTTGCACTTTAAGCTGCTGGACCTTCATAGCTCTTCAACAAGTGGATCCTGCACTTAAGTTCTCCTAACAGTGGACTGTCTGTCCAGCCTGTCTTGTCTGCTTGGAGAATATTGGTTGTGAGCCTCCTGTCTCCTCTTACCTTCAAATCCTTCTAATTCAGGGCCATAACGACTAGGTTCACGTCTCCCCTCGGGCTTATCTGATAGAACTTCCCTTCGCGAACCTCCATTACCAGGCCTCTGCCCAGCCCCATCTTCATGAGTCGACGCCTGATCACATCCACGGTTTGTCTGCGCCAGTCTGCGTTCATTTTGGCTCACCCTTGTTCTAAATCTTGAGGGATGAGCCGCATCATCCCTATGGCGAGCTCATTGAAAACGAGCACTAGACTGCAGACTTGAGGAGTGAGATGACCCCTTTTGAACTGACTCCCCAACAACTCTGCGATTCGGAGCAGAGGCCTCGTTGCGCTGTTGTTGCAGAACATCCCTTCTTGCAATGGCCTAGGGTGGCCCTTGAGCTGCTTGGACCTGGACTTGGATCAAAATCCTGACTTCATTGGCCAACTGTGCCATAGTATTCTCAAGCATCTCCTGACATTGCTGTAACACTTGTATAACTTCCCTTCCAATAGTATTGGGAATAGGTTGATAGGTAGAAAGATGAGGCATACATTGAGTGTTACCAGCCGTAAGCGCATTAGACGTTCCTACACCCACATCAGGTAGTCCTCCAGTAGGTATCTCATTTTGTCATTGACTTAAGGCTTCGGGACAGTCTTCGGTAGCATAAGAGCTCCTGGTGACTCTTCCTCTAACCATGATGAATAACGAGCGAGCTCTATAGACTAAAAGCAAAGGTGATGAAACTGTAGATGGGCCCTCCTTCTAGTACCAAAAATGTCGACATCCAAAATTAGCCGACTAGGTTTGTTCGTTGGCCCAAGTTATAGTTTTGGGTTTATTGTAATGATTGGCAAAGCAAAGAAAGCGAATAGAGTAGATGGGGTCAAGGAAGAGAAAAGGAACACAGAATTTTAAGTGGTTCGGCCCAAAAAGATGCCTACGTCTACTGTTTACTCTCTCACTATTTTAGCAGAGTAATGGCACCTAAGAGATGTATATGTTTACAAAGAAAATCCTCCCCTATTTATAGAAGAAGGGAGGAACTACAGTAGAACACAATAAAATAAAATATAGTAAGACAAAAAGTGTAATGATGAGTTACATTTAATGTACCTGAATCATATTAAATACGCCTGGATTGCATTTAATGTGGCTGACGATGCCAGACTAATTCTGCCTAAAGCATGGGTTTAGGTGGCTAACCCATGTGGGTTAGATGAGATCACCGTAATCTAGACTATAATCTTTGACAGGATTGACGAGCACGACACGCCTTAGGCTGTAATCTGCTTGACAATTTTGACTTCCGTTGATTTTGCGGAGAGAGAGATGTAGCAACGGTGAACTCTTTAGCGAGCAGAGCAGTTTGTTGAGCTAACGAGCAAATAAAGCTCAGGTAAATGAAACATCTTGAGAGTCACTGATGTAGGCTATAGGCGAGCACTTTAGCGATTAGACATATTGGTAATTAATAGGCCTTGTAGGCGAACAGGTATGCGAACACGAGCAGGTAGACTAGAAAGGTTGTGCGGGCACGAGAACGAGCAACCGACCAGTCTCATAGACGAACTCAGTCACAAACTAATAAACGATCACAAAGGAAGAGCCAATGAGCGATCAGATACGCGAGCAAGATATCGAGCCCCCACGGACATATGAACAGATAGACGAGCAGGAAAGCAAGCAGACCCTAGGCGGACAGAGGTAGACCTTTTTGGGCTCTTATGTTGTTGGACCCACATTTTGGGCTTTCTTCGACCCATCAAGTCTGATCGCGAAAATACCCATAACAATTACCAAGCGTGTTGCTTTTGTTTGTTAATCTAATTTTAACAGGCTTCATTTCTATACATTCATTTCCGTGTAGACGGTAGCCCACCAGCAACCCCACGATGGCCCTCCAACTAATCTCAAGTCTGACCGAAAGGTTTCCGTGAAGTTAGGTTGTTTCCCTTTATTTAAAAAATTTACTTTTTATATATAAATAAAATTATAAGATAAATTTAATGAAAATTTGGTTAGCATAACAACTGTTTTCTAGGAATGTCCCCTTGCAAAGTTTGTATAAGATTTAAATACTTCTAAAAATCAACTAATTAGGTTGACACTACCAATGTACGCTTCGGGTACTCAACCTCCTGTAATATCTACCAGGCATACCGTAGGTTTACAAATATATTTCCAAATCTATGCTATTCATAATTAATATAATAAATTTTCAATCCATGGAAAAACATTTCATTACAAACTTATTTAACTCAAAATCAATTTCTAACATATCAAAGCACTTATTTTAAGTATATCAAATCAATCGTTTAAAGAATACTCACCTAACGGCAACTCACGATGATACACGCTTTGGGGTTCCTTTGATTTTTAAGTCACCTACATATATTTTCGTATTCTAATTTTAGAAAGAATCGCAACTACAAATAACCATTTATATTTACTTCTATTGATACATTAACGTACAATTCAATAATTTAACATTCCAATAGTCTTCCTTTTGATTTCGATTTAATTTGTCATTCACATAATTTATAAACTCATTCAATTCATCATATTTTATCATAACCTACACTGTAACGCCCTTCGCCCGACTTCCGTTACGGTCGAAAATGCGGAACGGATCACGTTACTTTCCTAATAAATCCGTTTCTATTTCTTTTGAAAAACTATTATCATTCTTAAACTCGTTACCAATAAAGGAATTTTCTTTTTTTTTTAAATATAAATCCGACAGAGTTTCCTCTGTTTTTCTGAAATCTCAAAATCCGCTTCCTGTAATTAAAACTCTAACTTTTAATAAAACATCAATTTCTAAACTCTCATTCGGACCTCCCATCCGTTTCCAAAATATTTCATTACTCAAATATATCATAAACATTTATATGCATACATAACCAAAAGTAAGCTTTTAATAAATATGCATAAGCTTTTATACAGAACTTTGTTATAATTAAGTGAAATACAATAATTTACACAAATATACATGTATCCCAAAAATGCATGATCATATGCAATATATCTATATATCCACCAAAAGCGTAGAAGGGATGGTGACTATCTGAGCCTTCGCGTACAAGCTATTTCCCCTGTCTTTAGATGGAGTCAAAAGATTCAACCTACGCGCGGTAAACCAACGCTCTAAGCATAATTGCTTAATAGGTATACACATAATCTAATTTCTCAATTTCAAATATAATTTCATTCGTAACTAAAAGCATTCTAACTTTAACATTCATATATATATATATACATTGCATAAAAATACTTAAATATATAGTTTACAATTTTTTTTCGAGTTCAACATATTTCAAAGCATTGAACATTTCATTTCACATAACATTTTTTATTTCATTGCTCATAACATTTTTCAATACCCTTAGTAAACATATATTCGATACTCATGTATTGGTATATGGGTTTTCGGCATTGGACACGCGGTGATTACCCATCGGAATAACGGTCGATCCCGGCATCGCCCGCTCGGTGATTATCCACCGATTCGTATATCATATCACATAATCGTTTGGGACCAGACACGTGGTGCCTCTCATAGTCCATAATGAATCAATTTAGTGTATGCAAATAAACGGTGCAGCTACTGATTTCCCTATTGACATGTCAATTACCAATTCCCATTTATTGATATCTAAGTTTACAAGGGCTATTTACAACATAGCGTTTAATTCACATTTACAACTTTGGTTTTTGTACCAAGTTTCACATAACAAATCAATTTCGCGTTTCATTAAGTATAGTCAAATACGTTTGTAAATGCATTATATTGAAACGATATAACAATCTCATTTAAGAAATTCATTTCACAATGAAAACACTTTCAAGTAAAATTTAAGATAATGTGTATACCGACCTCAAAATGATTCGATTTTTTATTTGAATACTCCCGTACGCCTTATCCTTAACCTCCGATAGAGAATTCGGTTCACCGGGTTCTCCTTGACCTTTCATTAAAAACAAACCTAACGAAAGTTTATTTAATATATATCTAGCATTACTTAGTGTGCTATATGTTCTCCAATAATGCATCCTAAATACTTCCAATGGATATCACTTCGAAACAGCTTATAATATCCTTTTATGACTGTCTTTACCGTATTGAAAATAATCTCAAAACAACCCATTAAAATAGCTTATGATAGCCTAACAATCAATATGAAAACAGTATTCAAAGAACTCAAAACAGCACGTATAACATTTCTAAAAACAATATGTAACAGCCCTTAAAAACAGCTTGTTACTCCTCATTTTGATAGCCCATAACTAGCATATTTATAGCTCATATAATAACACCTTAACAGCTCATTCGTATAACACGAAAATAGCCTTTAAACAATTCAAGAACAGTCCTTAAAGATGCTAAAAACTGCACATAATTTCCATGAAAATTGCATGTCCAAAACAGCCCATAAATTTAGTCACATCGTCTTTCATTTATGCGAATTAACTCTAACAAACCATATGAAATCCCTCAATCATTTTCGTCATAGATATTCATTTGAATCACATTCAAGTATCGCTTATCATCATGGCATTTTAATCACAATTCATTCGACACTAAATCGCAAACTTACGCATTTCGAAATCACGGAAAACTCGATCGAAACACTTGAAAACAATCTAGCGATATTCAAATAACTTTTCAATACTCTAAAGCATATCGATGCAAATCATTTTTCACGCCGACAATTTCAAAACGAAAAGCGAAACATAACAACCCATACTTTCCAAACATAACAGCCCCTATACGGATTTCGCAACGTAAATTTCAATATCAAAATTCATCCGCAAACATTTTGAACCAAAATCAAACGAACCCCCGCACTAACGAGGTTCTATATCCTATATCCCAATCATGAAAACATCCATTTATTTCATAACTCAATCTTGAATATTTTCCAACAAAATGAAATCAATAAAAACTCAACATACCTCTTGAAAGTCACTTCGAAACTTCGAAAACTTCTCGCAAAGGTACTGCCCCTAAACCTCTCCTTTAACCTAGCTTCCTTCAATCCAAAATTGACATGCAAGCTTTAAAATTCACTCAAAATATGGGGTCCTCACCGTCGTGTCAAGCTCGGGTCTTGGTCCCACTCATAGGTACTGTTATGGGAGGTCGCAACTCCCCTTTTCTTTCGCCTCCGCGAGAACTCGAACCCACAACCTCAAAGCGACTCTTATAGGTTTGGGAAGCATTCTCACTACCAATTGGTAGTGAGAATGCTTCCCAAACCTATAAGAGTCGCTTTGAGGTTGTGGGTTCGAGTTCTCGCGGAGGCGAAAGAAAAGGGGAGTTGCGACCTCCCATAACAGTACCTATGAGTGGGACCAAGACCCGAGCTTGACACGATGGTGAGGACCCCATAATAAAAGGCGCCTTTTATTGTGGGGTCCTCACCGTCGTGTCAATCTCGGGTCTTGGTCCCACTCATAGGTACTGTTCCAGTCAAGATGGTTTTTCTTTCGCCTCCCCCACCTCTCGAACCTGGCCCTTGACCCTTAAATCCAAATTCTTAGAGAGGTGAGTACCAATTGAGCTAGTAGCTCAATTGGTACTCACCTCTCTAAGAATTTGGATTTAAGGGTCAAGGGCCAGGTTCGAGAGGTGGGGGAGGCGAAAGAAAAACCATCTTGACTGGAACAGTACCTATGAGTGGGACCAAGACCCGAGATTGACACGACGGTGAGGACCCCACACAAAACATCTCAACAAAGCTAATGGGACAGCGCTTACCCGTCGAATGGGCGGAATCTATTTAGAAACAGCTTCAAGACGTCCAAAACAGCAAGTTATTTTCTGCTTTCAGCTCCTAACAACTTGCTCTTCTCCCTCTCTTTCCAATGACTTGCTGCATGCATTACCTTCCCTCAAAACTACACTTAAAACCTTCAATTAAACTATTATTTGACATCCCAAAACTGCATTCAAATAAAACCCAATAGCCACTTACTTTAAGTGCAGGTCACGGCAACTTGGATATCACCTTCGGCAGCGACAGCAACCCATGGCAGCAGCAGTAAGTCACGGCAGCATCTCCTTCAGGCCTGGCAGTAGCACCACGGCAGCAACAACACCAGCCCTCGATAGCAACACCACCTTCACGCCAACAGCAGCAGCTTCAGCTCTCGGCAGCAACACTCCATGGTCTGGCAGCAGCAGATCTTCAGTCCTTGGTTGCATGCAAGATCAGATCTTTCACTTGGATGCTTGGACAGCACATGCAGCAGCTGGTGTTGCTCGATCTCCCTCACTAGCTCTCGGCTGCACCTCCACAATCACAATAGCTCACGGTCTCGACTATAGTTGCTCATCCTTCCTTCCCCTCACGAGCTCACTCCCATGGTTTTGAAGACGCAGCTCTTGGTTGATTTGAAAATGGGTGACCGAGAATGGCTTAAGATGGGTCTCGGTTATAGAATGTAGAAGAAGAAGATGAGAACTCGAGTGGTGATGGCTTTTGGACTGAGAGTTTCTTGATTTTGCTGGATGGTTTCAGTTTTGCTTTAATATGAAAGTGATTACCGTGAGATTCATTTGGATGTTTGCAACTCATTTAAATATGATTCACTCATTACCGTACACTTGTCATTCATGCAACACCCATCACATGCTTTTCATGCCACTTGTCCCACCATGCACCAACTCCCACACATCAATTTTAATGCATTTAATTCGCGCTTTACGGATTTCGCTTTCACTCAGATTCGCTTCGGGTCCGCCTGAAAATTTTTTATTAAAATCCAATTTCACAAACAAAAACTTCATTAGATTCTTAATAAATATTTGAATCCGAACGCTCTAATTTATTTTATGAGATTGGATTAAATAATTATCTTTGGACCCGTCTGCAAAATTTATAAAAATTCAGTTACTCATCTGGATCCGAACGGATAATTAATTATATCATCCCTTAATTAATAATCAACATTTAATAAATTATTTGAACACCGAAGTAGCATGTTACATACACACTAAAACCAAAACATGGCAGCTTGTAAACCATAGCTTTCACATCTCATTTCAACATTAATTTCATTATTTTAACATATTCAAAACATTACCATTTAAACTAAATTTTCTTATTCATGCATTAGACTAATTGTTTGATTCATTTCCCACTCTTTTTGGCCAAATGCACTCCATCTTTTACACCATAAATCTAACTCAATTTTCTCACCATAATCGCATTCAACAAGCACATTTTATGATATATAAACAAACCAATTTCACCAAAACATCACTTTTGAACACTAATGCATATTTGAATGTGAATCACCCTTTTTTCTTCCAATCAATTTCTTTAAATTGTATGCCATTAACATCATCCAAAATAGCCCATACATTATGCTAAAACTATTAAAAACAACCATCTATTCACCTTAGATTATTATGACCTAAAACAAGCAAACTAATCCACTAAATTTCTAATTTTCATTTTCAACATTTCCACTTGATTTTCTAACTCAATTTTCATGCATAATCCTCACTCAAACACATTAAACACACTTGAATTTCACATCATTTTCCTTGGTCGTGCAGCCCATGTAAACCCTCGATTCTAACTACAGTTGAATAGTAATATTTTAGTAATAGTTTTTAAAGTGGAATTTAATTTCACATTAAGAACAGAGTGTCGACTAGAGGACCCAAGAAAATTAGGAATTGAGATGGGAAATTATTGGATGAAATAAGTTTAGAATCTTAAAGTCAAAATCTAAGCTCTCACCTAGATTTATTATTTTATGATATTAGAAATCTTCAAATTGAGTTACGGTCAAATCGTAGGTCTCTAGTAGTGTTATTTGAGGTTGATTATATTTTTGCATCGCAAGTCGGATGTCGTTTATCTGACCCTGGTACGAATATAAAGTGATTAGAAGTGATTTATGTGTTAATCAAACGAGGTGAGCTCACGGAATAAAATAAAAGATACTTTAATTCAACCAATAAGAAATGAGATAAATGACTTTTAAAAAGTAGTGGCTATAGTTGTGCCACTAGTCATTTATTGATTGGTTGAAGAAATAAGTGGTGCAAAGTGATAACAAGTGGACCAATCAAAGTCAACATTATCTAGTTATGGTTTAAGATAGAATTTAGCAAAGTTTAAGGGTGATTTTGGCAATTCTTTGGAGGGACCAATTAGCAAATTTTGTGCCACTATATAAAGTGGAACTCATGTCACTCTTTCATTCCATTCTTCTCGTCAAAAACAAGAGAGAGAGGGAGAGTGATTGTCGTCCAAAGAAAGGGAGGAAATCAAGCTTTTTCATGCAATTTCTTCAACCAAATCATCATCGAATCTCACCTTGCCATCAACCAAAGTCACTAGAGCCATTTTGAAGCAAAAGCAAAGTATAAGTAAGTGAATTTACTAGTGTTAAATCATCATGTATGTATGAAAAACTCATTTCTAATCCTGCTTCAAATGATGATTTGAGTTTATGGTATGAATTTTGGTTGATTAGTGATGAGTTTAGTATGATTTTCATGTTAGAAATATAAAAGATAGTGATGGGTTCTTGTGATGATGATTCGACCATGGTTAGGGTTTGTGTAACCCATTTTGTTTTCATTCATTTGAAGCTTAATCCATGCATTTTAGATACTAAGAAACCTTGTAGAAGTCATAGAGTTGTAAAAAGAGGAGCATAAAGTGAAGTTGAAAAATCCAGAGTTGGATAAAGGCACTGGTAAGACCTGACCTATTCTAACTTATTTAGGGTTGCTCTAAATCTCAAATCATGCCTCAGGGGCATAACAAACCATAGGAATTGGAAGGGATCGATTCCGATAAAAATTGAGTAAGTTATGGCCTAGAAAGTGCACCTATATAGTCATAAAGTGAATTGATAATGTAAATGCATTTTTCAATGAATGAAATGAATGTAATTGATCATAATTAAGTAAAAGAACCATAGATACGAAAGAAATGAAGTCGTCGCTCGTAGGATGCCTTAATTGTGCACCAAAAAGTGTCAAAAATAGGCGTTTTTCATAGGTTTCAACCCTCGATACTTAGAATTTTTTGAAACCGTTTTACGGGCGACTTAAGTGCGAGTTAGGAAGATGATTTGAGTAAAAATGGAGCGAATAAAATCACTTGGAAGAGGCTTAATTTAGCCTCGGTTTTAAGGGGGTCAAAAACGGGAAATTGGTGTTCCGGGCTTCCGATGACCATTTTTAGCATTCCGGGTTGGCCCTAAGTGATAACAAATAAGGCTTGTACAAAACAATCGAAATTCGAAAGCCTCTGATAAGTTAAAATTTAGTTGCGAAGGTTTAGGCATAAAGTGGAGTTAATAGAGTTATTTAAGTTTTAGTGATTTCTAACTTTGTGTTAACGATTCAAGTAATTCTAAATGAGTATTGAATGTTTTAGGGTGAAAGCGGAGTGTATCCGAGGAGTTCGGAGAAGGTTCACTTTTGATCGGGAAGTGCTTCGTGAGTAGAAAACCAACTCTTGTGAGTGTTGTTGTGGGGTCCCCGCCAGCCCTTCTCTTAGTCCTTCAGGCCCGGGGTTAGTAGCTCAATTGGTACCCACCTCTCTAAGAATTTGGATTTAAGGGTCAAGGGCCAGGTTCGAGAGGTGGGGGAGGCGAAAGAAAACCCATCTTGACTGGGACAGTACCTTATGAGTGGCAAACCCCGGGCCTGAAGGACTAAGAGAAGGGCTGGCGGGGACCCCACAATAAAAAGGCGCCTTTTTATATAACGACCCATCCTCTCCCCATGTTGGGCCGGGACTTTTCTGGGTGCATGGGCTCACCCATCCTTCGGTCCAGGTACTGTCCCTTAGCTCAATTGGTACACATCTTGCTTCCCATTTGACTATATGGCCTTGGTCATGGGTTCGAGGGGTGTGGGAGGCGTATAAAAACCCTAAAGGCTAAGGGACAGTACCTGGACCGAAGGATGGGTGAGCCCATGCACCCAGGAAGGTCCCGGCCCAACATGGGGAGAGGATGAGTCGTTATAGTTGTGTTGCTCAAATTTTATTTAATGAATATATATGTGTATTTCATTACATAATTTTATTGTGTATTGTAATTATATGTTGTGAATTTTAAGTTAAGATTGTTTTTCTATCAAGAATAAAATAGAATAAGATTTAAGGCAGTTTACCTAGTAAACAAGTTATTTTAAAAGTTTTCATAAAAAAAAAAATTTAATACGTCGATGGTTTACCCTAACACCAGTTGAGTACCCAGTAGAATGTTCTATACGTGTATGGTAGATGTGAGAGAGTTACTAACTGAGAGAGAGTCAGTTGAGCGACCCTCTGCACGTATAGGGTAGTGTAGTTTAGACCAATTGTGTAGGGGTAACGCATGCCCAGAGTCGCACATCGGTAGCTACATAAGGTAGATTCCCTAATTCTTAGTGGCTAGCTAGAGATTTATGCGGCCACGATAGGAGTAGTTTCCCTGAGTTACCATCAAGGCGAGAAATGATAAAGTTTTAGAAAGAAATTCAAAATGAATTTCAAAAATGGTTTTCAAATGAGATTATATATAAAGTATTTCAGAAAAAATAAATAAATAATACTTCAATTTATAAAGCTGTTTAATATTTATCTCATTGAGTTATACTCACCGTTTGTTTGTTATGTATTCCTTAAAATGTTCCCTCAGGTGCAGGGGTGAGTCGTCCAACAAACGAGACTCAGACCGACGCGCGAACCGAATGACGGACGACTATTTTTCGTTGTATAGCTCACACTTTTGATCATGCATGTTTTGTATATGAAGTATGGTGTAAATGATGTACATTTGTAAATATACATATGAGTTGTTGGATGCACGTTTTATGAAAATGTTTTGATCAGAAAATTGAGTTTTCCACAAAGTTTAGAAATTATATATATTCATGTTGTGATCGATTGTGGATGAGGGCCAGAGGCCCCGGGTAGTTGAGAGTTGTTTGCCATAGAAATGTTCTTGAATTGTTTTTGAAATTGCATGGTGGCATAGTTCAATAAACAGCCAACATGCTTCCGGATTTTCATTAGGAAAACGAAAAATTTTTACCCTTGCCACCTAACAAAATATGTTTAAAATAAGTTTAAATGGAGTTCGGTGCTCCGATGAGATTTCTTCAAACTAAAGTTAGAGTTCGTTGGTGTTTTGTCTGGGTGCTACGGGATCTTTCACGGGTCCAGATGAGGGGTTCAAGAAAGGTCCCGTCAACCCATCACACATACATCAAATTCTACTCAAGTTTTTCACTTAAAACTCACTCAAAACAACACTAACTTAACATGGTAGTAGCTCATCAACATAACTCACATCAATTTCATTTAAACTCACTAAATCAACTTAACTAATTACTTACTAAAATTGTCTTAAACCCTTACTTAGCTTTCCCCACAAGTTTAAAGCTTTAAAACCTTGAATTCATGCATGAAAACATCATTAAAAACTGCACACTTATTGGACAGCTTTGAAATATATTTTTTACATAAAACTCAATCAATTTTACTTGAAATTCACTTATCCAAGTACGATAACCTTTCTAGACTTGTTTGTGACCTTTTAATGGCTTGAAATTACTTAAAAATTGGCTTGAAATTGTTGAAGGATAGCTACTGCCATTGGTTTTGTTTTTGCTTCAATCGAACACTTCTCTCCCTCTCTCAAGTTTTCTCCCAAGTTTTCTAGTGGATTCCATGTATATATATATAGCCTTGAAAAAATGCCCTTTAAGTTTGATACATAGTTACAATCCATGCCATTGCTTTTAATTTACAAAATTGCCCCCTTTTTCTCTACACATTTTTACACTTTTAAATTTTCCAATAATGCTCTCTCATGTGTTTCCAATTAATTTAGTAATTTCTTGGAATTTTACTTAACACTAATTGTATCATTCACTTAAATAACTCACCATACCACCCTTCATATTCGAATTCATTTCCAGTTTATTTTAGAAATTTTATTGAAATTTCATTTCACATCCAAAAATTTTACAGAAATCCGACTATACACTCAAGGTACTTTATTCCATAAATGGGTTGTAAGTAGACAATGCACTTATAATACTAAAATAGGGAGGCTATATTACAAATTTATTTCAAAAACTAATTGTAAGATATAAAAGGCCTCAAAATTGATAAAGTAATGTTTTATGAGCTATTTGGTATGTATAGATAAATTTTGTTTGTAAGTTTTAATGATTTTTTTTATCATTATATGAAGTTTTTTGTCTTATATGATTATATTTGTCTTCTAATATCAATTCTTTTTTTCATTTTTTCTTAATGAAATTATTATATGCATTAAAAAAAAAAAGGAAAAATAGGTTTCTTATATATATATATATATATAGTTTTAAAAAATTATTTATATGAACAAAAAGGCTCATTTTAATTTTTCACATTAGATCTTTAATAATAGGGTTGGCCTTGCCGATTAACGTGGGAAAAACACAACCAATCCACCCAAAAGATACAAATGATAGGAAAGACACAATCTAACCCTATATCACCCATGACTAGGCTTAGGAATCCACCTTGACCCTATCTCGTTTAGGCTTTACTTTGAAAATCCCTTATAAAGAGCCCCACCTGCATGTTTCATGATGCCCCTGCATCATTCTCCCATAACAAGGAGAAAATTCCCCTCTTAACGTGCACTCAAATGGATTCATACATAAGGCCTCTAGTTTTGATACTAACTAATGTAAGGGAGATGCAACCAATCCTCCCAAAAGCTACCAGCGATGGAAGATGCGCAATCTTTATTACCCAGGTATCTAGCTCTGATCATGTCTTATGGACTCCGTTCTTATACGACCGATAGCCTGCTCGGTAACCCTACGGTGGCCTTCCAGTCAAGATCTACTCCAGCTAAAAGATTTCTATGAAGTTAAGCCATTTTACTTTTATTGAAAACCTTTTATAACTTTTTTAGAAATTTCTTTTTAGAAATGGAAGCAGATGGAAATCTCTTCTTTTTAGTTCATGTTTGCAAAATAAGGTTATTAAAAATTTTGGCAACACAACGACTGTTTTTCTAAAAATTTCACCCTGTAAAAATTTATAGAAAATATGTACACTTATATTAACAAAATTCTCAACTCCTAGGCCTCAGGCTTTCTTTTCATGTTTCTACAATCAACCACAATCATGCTTTTGGTTTAAAATATAACTTGAAAATCAATAATTTTACACAAAAGCAAGATATACACAAGATTTTTAAAACTTTTGAGCTTGAGTTGAGATTCAGCTCAACCGCTTACATACTCCAACTCAGTGGAGATCAAAGCTCTCATGGTTCATCATTTTCTTTTTCTTTTCAAAAACATAAACGACAAAGGTATATATACATATATGTCTTCAAAATAGTGTTTACAAAATATACATCAAATCCTAAGTAATTATGCATGTATATGACATTTCAAAAGTAAACAAGTGTAATAGCATCATATCCTCAGCCCACCTGCATGTTCAATGGAGCCCCTTCCATTTGATGGCTCTAACCTGCACCTAAAAAGGATTTTTCAAAAACATAAAAAGAGTGGTGAGTATTTAAATTTAGTGAGTGAGTAGATTTTTAAACTATTGTATTTGCTTTCAAAATATATACATCCTCTTAAAATAGATTGGAAAACTATAATTTCTTTCTAACATTTATAGAACAGCAAAACTAGCATGAAGCATATAAATAATAGTGCTTGAAATTTAGTAACAAATTTCATAAACGGTAAGTTTTCTTGTTTTCTAAACTTCATGTCTAATTACGTGCTTTTCCTTCTAAAGTTTGCCTTACAAGGTAACCAACCCAGGGAAACTCGTTCTTACGTGATGGTACGTATATACGTTACTAGAACTAGGGAATGCTACCATGTGTAGTCACAGATACGGGAACTCTGGGATAGCGATTTTCCCCAATATCAGGCATATCTACACAGTTATATACGTGCAGAGGGCGACACACTGACTCATCCCTCCAAGTTAGTATTCTCCCAATCTCTTGCCATACACATAACTAGGGATTAGGTAAACCAAAGACATTTAAAATTCTTTCAATATACTTAAAAATCTTACATTCACTAGGTATGCAAGTATATTGATTTAACTAGAAAATATTATTTTCTCTAGTATACAGTTTGCAACCAATATACTATCTTTCTAAGGCAAAAGCCTAAAACTTTACAAATACCCTTAGCATGTCTCTTTTATATATATAATTTACTCAAACATACTAAATTGTTTTATTACTAAAATATATACATTTATAACGTAAATTTAAAAACTTATATGCATCATAAAAAAAAAAAAATGCAAACATGCTAAAAGTTTAATCAATTCAACATATTAAATTGACTACTATAATAAATATTGCAATATCAATAATTAATTTATCTCATAAAATTTTTAAAAATAACCACACTCACTACTTACTACCAACTAGCAAACCAATCCTTCAAGCTCTTTTTTAGCTCTTCACTCCATCTACACTTTAATATAAACATAATTTTAACTTAGGACTCATACATTCATCAAGCTATTAAACTCAAATTGTATCATAAGCCATAATCATCCTAATTATTCGCATATATATTCTATTCAAATTTCTTAACATCTAAGCATGTAAAACTCCACAATTTAAGTCCAAATTTTACATCAATACGTTAAACACATTTTTGGACCATTTTATCCTATGTTGGTCGAACCTTGACCAACTTTTACACTATCAATCTCATTCAATTTTTCTCATTATAATTACACTCAAACACATGTAATATGGTATAAAATCAAATCAAATCCATAAAACATCATACTTGTGCAAATAAACAAAGTTTGGCCATGAAGTAGCCAATTAACATACCAATGAATTCCTTTTTACTTTCATGCTAATTTCATTATTAATATAATTTATAAAATCATTCAAAACATTTAAAAATAAATGTCCACCACTCTAGACTCCTTAGAGCCGAAACATAGCATGACAATATGTCATAGTTTTGTTTCTCATTTTAACACCAAATCCCAACATTCTAATACATTTACATGTATGAAAACCACTTAAATGAAATGAACTCATATTGAACCATTTAAAACTCATCTTGGCCGTCCTATAATATATACTCCCCATTTTAGTATTGTACATGTATTGTACACATATGCCTCATTTATAGAATAAAGAAATCGTTTAAAGTATTTAGAGGTGTAATTGGAATTTAGTAAAATTTTTAAATGTGAAATTGAATTCTGGTGAAATTTTTTTTGGGTAAATTGAAAATGATTTCAAAATCAAAAAGTGGTAAAATAATCGATTTAGGGGCATGAAAATGGTATTAAAAGAAATATTCAAATAAGAGTGAAATTGAAAAATTTTATGAAAATT
This sequence comes from Dimocarpus longan, assembly GCA_022984855.1. NCBI lineage: Eukaryota > Viridiplantae > Streptophyta > Magnoliopsida > Sapindales > Sapindaceae > Dimocarpus > Dimocarpus longan. The sequence continues at coordinate 13,980,000 of CM041015.1, read as the reverse complement.
GTGTAAAAGTGTAAGGGCTAAAAAGTAATATTTTTAAAATTTTAGGTTAAAATCGTAATTTATAAAAAGGTGAGGAGCAAATTGTAATTCGATCAAATTATATAGCTTCATCTTCTTCCTCCAGCCGACAGTCCTCTCTCTCTCTTCATTTTTTTTCCAGCAAACCCATTTTCATGAAGCAATTTTTGACCTCTCGTTTCGACCTCATCCGAGCTCCGTTTTGGCCAAACTTGGTATCGTTAGAAAGCTCGTGTGACGTAGATTCCATAGGTAACAATTTTGTCAAATTTAATCACCGATTGGGTCTTTGTTTCAGCCAAGGAAGTTAGACCATTAACCAACTTTGATTTTTCAAGATTCTGGTGAAACAAAGCGATTTTGACTCTGATCAACCTTATTTTCATGACAAGCATGTCCAAGATAACAAAACTCACCTAGCCGCACCTCCCACCACCTAGGTCATCGAAATCTAATGCCGAAAAGTCACCGTTGGCCACCACGTAGGCAAAGGTAAGTTTCTTGACCTCCCGAGCTTGAAATATAGCTCCGGACACGTTTACAGATTCGTTTTTAATTGTAGAAATCACTTTTAGGATTATTTTTCCTATAAGGCAGCCATATTATAAATTTCTTATATTGTATTACTTTGCAGATTCGCTTTAGAACGACGATAATTACATTGGGAATCGAGAGATTTGGAGTGGGTGATAGCTCATATTGAGGTAGGGGTTCAATCCTAATCTTTTAGAAATTTTTATGATAAGGTTGGAGTTTATATAAATTTCTATAATTTTGGAAGTGTGTTAATTCTTTGTGAAAATATATTATGGATTGTTTTTGAATGATATTTATGGTAAAAAATTGAAAGAAATTGATTGGAAGGAAAAAGGGGGTAAAATGGTCCAAAATTTTGTTTAGTGCATGGATAAAAAAATTGAGCTCCATTGCGTTGTTTTCTAAATGTACAATGCGAAAATATGTAGGTGACGCGAAATCGAGGGAGCCCTAAAACATATGATTTCGTGAATCAGTAATTGGTGAGCGTTATTCAAAATATTTTGGATATGATATTTTAAAATTTATGCTATGATACGTTATAATTTGATTTTGAAATAAATAAAATTATATGAAAAATATTTTGCATGGATTATAGATGATTATATGAGATGTGGATTTTCTAAATTTGAAAAGTTTATACGAAATGAGTATTTTATGGTAAAAAACTGTTTGATGGAAATATATATTGAAGCTATGGTATGCTTGGTAGATGTTACAGTTATTTTCGGTTGATGTTGAGTACCCGAAGCGTGCATTGATAGTGTTAGGAGTGTTTGTTACTAACAGCGAGAGAAAACCCGCATGGGGATTATGTCGAGTCATTGGTTCAGTTTATTGTGTCGCCTAATGGACGTGTAGGATATATTATTAGCTAACTTCCACCTGAGTGAAGAAAAATGTTGCTCCATACCGGGGGAAAAATTTCGCTACGTAATACCGGATAAATGGCCTAAAGGAGAGAAAATTCCGAAAAGGCTAGAGCGAGGTAAAATTCCGCTCCATACCTAAGATACCTTGTGGTATGGATCGTTAGTGGTTGACTTATTTTATTCAAAGATTTTTCAAAAAAATTAATGTCACCATTATTTACATTTTATGCAGATAACTGAAAATATACGATATTTCATTTTATCATTTAGTTTCATAATGAAATTGAATGATATTTACGTAAATAATTTATCCATGCATTTATCTGAAAAATGGTTTTCAGAGAAAAACTGATTTTTCATATTACAGTGATAAAAGGTTTATAAAATGTTTTAAAACTAAGGGAGGAATTATTATAAAGATAAAATGAAAATAAAACTTACAACACTCACTAAGCTCGTGCAGCTCAAATTGTTTTATGTTTTACAAACAAAACCTTCCCAGGGGCAAATGCAGGCATAAGTACATCATGATCAAGGACTCTAACTCAGGACTAAACAGATCGAGTCGGGAGTGCTTTGTACTACTGTGACTGTATAGATGAATTTTATTTTGGAAAATTCTTAAATAATTGTATATGACATAATATATAAGTTTTCCTTATTTTTGAAAATGTATAAATAAATATATGTGCATGACTTACTGTTTTGTGTTTTAAATTATTTTGAAATTGGATGACATGTTTATGGTTGCTTGTGAATTGATGAATTGAGGACCTGAGGCTTAGAAGTTTGGAAAAAATTGATTGATTTTAGAAGTGTTAAATTTTTATATTAAATCTGTAGGGTGGCAATCTCAGAAAAATAGTCGTTATGCTGTCCAAATTTTTACTAAATGTAGTATATAGGTGTGCAATAAAAATAAAAAATTCCCCATTAGAAAAGAGACTTTTGAAAAGGTTTTTAGTAAGGAAAAACGGCTTAACTCCACGAAAACCTTTTAGTCCGATTAGATACCAGCTAGAGGGCCACCATGGGGTTACCAATGGACTGCCGTCTGTACGAAAATAGGAGTGTAGAAACAGGGCCGGTCATGTTGGTATCTGAGCAGGGTTTTGAAATGGGATATCATGATTTTAGGTTTTAATTGATTGAGTTATTTATTTTACTTTATTTTATAAATAAAGCAACTCAAACATGTTTTCGTTATTTTATTTGTCATGCATATGATTTTTAAAATTTCAAATGTTTCACGATCTTGTTTTTGTTGAAATCACAGCACTATACCCCGATGAGGTCGTATGGGTCCTTGTAGAGCCACTTCAGAAGCTTTCGTACCTAAGTTACCGTCCACCCAAGAGGTAGAGCACACAACGGGGTCGGTAGATGCCCCTGTAGATCAGAGTTCTCCGAACTGTCAGCATCTGCAGAATCAACTAGTAAGAGTTTTAATGCAGAATAGATCACCCAGATAATAATAGTGGCAATGCGTCAACCGTAGGAGGCCTTGAAAAACCAAAGCGTTCGATAGAACATGCTTGCAAGTTGGGGGCAAAGCCATTTGACGAGAGTAACAACCAAGAGAGTGCCCTGGCGTGGTTGGATAGGGTTACAGAGATTTACAGAGTGATGGGATGTATAGATAAACAGAGAATTCTGTTATTCTCTTTCCTCCGGAGGACAAAGCAAAAGATTGATGGAAAGCCTTGAAGAGACGACATCCGGGAGGAGTGAAGTGGGAGATATTCTAGCAGGAGTTTATAGACAGATTTTACCCAAAAAGCTACAAAGATGCCTGAATGGAGGAGTTCTTTAGACTGGAGCAGGGTTCAATGACCGTGACCGAATACGAAATGAAATTCTCAGAACTGGTCCAGATAGTTCCATTCATTTCTGAAGACGGGGAGCAAAAATGCAAGAAATTCATGGCGGGCCTGAGTCCCAATCTCAGAGTTCATTTGTCGTGGGCTCCTCAAACACATTATGGAGAGCTAGTAGAGGCTGCATTGAAAGTAGAGAAAAATGTGACAGTCATAACTCAACAGGGAAAACCAGAAGGCAAGTGCAGCGGATCCAGTTTACCACAGGAAAGGCCTAACAAGTTCACTAGAAGAAAGAGTAGATCCGGATGGGTTGGTGGTAGGAGGATGAGCCGAGGAGCATCATCTAGTGAGGGATCAGCCAGACCACCTGCAGTGTCTGAAGGCTCCCGTGATACCCGGAGTTCGATACCAAAGTGCAATACATGCGGGAGGAGACATCCAGGCGAGTGTCGGATGAGAAGTTGAAGCACAGCTTGCTTTCATTGCTAGCAGAAGGGCCATTTCATGAGGGATTGCTCGTAGCTAGCCACCTCAGCGTGTTTAGAGGCTGGACCTTTAACAGCACCTTCACAGGCCAGTGTGGTCCTAAGACAGGAAGGTAAAGGCTCCCAAAGTAGAGGACGTGGCACTTCAGTCTTAGTTAGAGGTGCAGTAGGTAAAGGAGTGTCTTCAGCGAGTCAGTTAGGTAAACCCCACACTCAGGCCTGAGTATTTGCTGTCATACAGCAGGAGGCGGACCCATTCCAAAGGTTGTTACTAGTATGGTTTCTATTCTAGATCATGATGCATATGTATTGATAGACCCTGAAGCCACGCATTCCTTTATGTCCGTACCATTTTCAACAAAGGTTAGAGCAAAATTACAGCTTTTGGAGGGTGGTATAGTAGTTTCCAATCCTACTGGAAATTCCTTATTAGTCGAGAAGGTGATTGTGGATAGCAAAATCATGATAAAAGATAAAGAGTTTCCAGCTGACCTGATTATATTAGATATTCAGGACTTTGATGTGATATTGGGGATGAATTGGCTATCCAGATATCAGGCGAGAGTCAATTGTTGTGGGAAGGAAGTCAAATTGGCTAGACTAGGAGAACCAGAAATGGCATTGCGTGGAATTCGAAAAGTACTTGCCATCAGTATAATCACCGCCATGACAACCAGTAGGATGCTCTGTAAAGGATATCAGGGATATCTGGCTTATATGGTTGAACAGAAGAAGAATGAAGTTCGATTTGAAGACATTTCGGTGGTCAGAGAGTTTCCAGATGTATTCTTGAAAGATCTCCTAGGTTTGCCACCAGATAAGGAGATAGAGTTTGAAATAGATTTGGTTCCGAGAACTGAACAAATATCGATTACTCCATACAAGATGGCGCCAGCTAAGTTGCAAGAGCTGAAGGTATAGATGGAAGAGCTACTAGAAAAGGGTTTCTTAAAGTCCAGTCATTTACCATGAGGGGCTCCAGTTTTCTTTGTGAAAAAAAAAATACAGGAGCTTACGGTTGTGTATCAGTTACAGACAGCTGAATAAGGTGACGATACGGAATCAATATCTGCTCCCGAGAATTATTGATTTGTTTGACTAGTTATAGGGATCTAAGGTGTATTCGAAAATTGATTTGAGATCGGTTTATCATTAGCTGAAGGTTCGGGGAGGGAGATGTTCCGAAAACTACATTCAGAACTCGGTATGGGCATTATGAGTTCCTAGTCATGCCTTTTGGATTAACCAATGCCCTAGCCGCATTTATGGACCTAATGAATAGGGTCTTTCGAGTCTATTTGGATAAGTTCGTAATTGTGTTTATTGATGACATTTTGGTGTATTCAAGCAATCATGAAGAGCAAGCGGAACATCTTAGGATTGTGTTATAGACCCTGAGGAAGTACCGATTATATGCAAAATTCAGCAAGTGTCAGTTTTGGTTGGACAGAGTTGCTTTCCTAGGTCATGTCATTTCAGCTGAAAGGCTTAATGTGAATCCCCAAAAGATTGAAGCTATCACGAACTAGAGACTGCCCACAAATGTGACTAAAGTCAAGAGCTTTCTCGGGTTGGCAGGCTATTATAGAAAGTTTGTTGAGGGTTTTTCCAAGATAGCAAACCCATTAACCAAACTGATGAGAAAGGAAGAAAAGTTCGAATGGTTAGAAGTCTGCCAGCAAGCTTTGATGAATTGAAGAGAAGATTAATGTCAACTCCTGTTTTGACATTGCTAACGGGAATAGATGGATTCACTGTATTCAGTGATGCCTTGAGACAGGGTTTAGATTGTGTGTTGATGCAGAACAATAAAGTTGTAGCTTACGCTTCCAAACAGCTAAAGAAACATGAGCAGAACTACCCTACCTATGATTTAGAATTGGCAGCAGTTGTATTCGCATTAAGGATTTGAAGGCATTACCTGTACGGTGTTCCTTGTCGGATCGTCACAGATCATAAGAGTCTGCAATACATACTCACTCAAAAAAATTGGTAGACTGAGGTCGCTGAGAGTAAAATTAGATATGGTAGACTCAGGGGCACTGTTAGTTACTTTCCATGTCCGTCCCATTTTAGTGGATCAGATAAGGGAATTACAAAAACAGGATCCCCAGTTGGCCAAATTAAAGATAAAAATCGAATATGGAAAGAAAACATATTTCATTATCAGGGAAGATGGTATAGTGATGATGGGACAGCAGTTGTGTGTACCGGATGTAGAGGATCTAAAGAAGGAAATCATGGAAGAAGCTCACTCCTCAGCATATGCCATGCACCCGGACGACACAAAGATGTACCATACCCTGGAGGAACATTACTGGTGGAAAGGGATGAAGAAAGAAATAGCAGCTTTTGTATCCTGATGCTTCACCTGTCGGCAAGTTAGGGCAAAGCACCAGAAGCTGGTAGGACTATTGCAACCCCTCTCTATTCGCGAATGGAAATGGAAGAAGATCACCATCGACTTTATAGTAAGGCTTCCGCGTAATCAGAGGGGGCATGATGCAATATGGGTGCTAGTTGACATATTAACGAAGTCCGCCCATTTTTTGCCTATTCGGAGTGATTGCCCCTTTAGCCGTTTAGCGTAGCTCTACATTGATAAGATAGTCAGGCTCCATGGCACGTCGGTTTCTATAGTCTCAGATCGGGATCCCAAGTTCACATCAAAGTTTTGGTCCAGTCTACAGAAGGCATTAGGAACTCGATTGAACTTTAGCATTGTTTTTCACTCACAGACAGATGGTCAGTCAGAGAGGATGATCCATACACTTGAAGATATGCTCAGATCATGTGTTCTGAAATTCAATGAGAGTTAGGATACATACCTACCACTTATAGAGTTCACTTATAATAACAGCTATCAATCCAGTATAAGTATGGCCTCATATGAGGCACTCAATAAAAGGAAGTGCATGACTCTAATGTGTTGGGATGAGATAGGTGAAAGGAAACTGATAGGTCCTGAGTTCGTTCAGATCACTACAGTTATCAGGGACCAGCTCAAGATAGCAGGCGATCGGTCAAAGAGTTATGCAGACAATCACCGTAGAGACCTTTAATTTGAAGTTAGAGATAAAGTATTCCTCAATATATCTCCCTAGAAAGGCGTGCTTAGATTTGGAAAGCATGATAAACTGAGTCCGCGCTATATTGGGCCGTATGAGATTACCGACAAAGTGGGATCGGTGGCATATAGGTTGAAGCTGCCACCATAACTAGATAAAATGTATGACGTGTTTCACGTGTTCATGCTCCGAAAATACATCCCAGATCCCTCCCATATACTTAAAGAACAACCTGTGGAATTAAGGGAAAACCTGACTTATGAAGAGGAACCGGTTCAAATTTTAGATCGCAGAGAACAGGTCCTACGTAGTAAAGTCATTCCCTTAGTGAAGGTATTATGGAGGAATCACGATATGGAGGAAGCCACATGGGAGCATGAGGATCAAATGAGACGTAAATATCCCTAATTTTTCAGTAGGAGTTAATAAGTTTTGTAAATTTCGATGACGAAATTTTTTTATGGGAGAAAGAAATTGTAATATGCTTTCCCCATTTTAGTATTGTACATGCATATAGAATAAAGAAATGATTTAAAGTATTTAGAGGTGTAATTGGAATTATGTAGAATTTTCAAATGTGAAATTGAATTTTGGTGAAATTTTTTTTGGGTAATTGGAAACGATTTCAAAATCAAAAATGGTAAAATAATCGATTTAGGGGCATGGAAATGGTATTAAAAGAAATATTCAAATAAGAGTGAAAGTGAAAAATGTTATGAAAATTATGTAAAAATGTAAGGGCTAAAAAGTAAGATTTTTAAACTTTTAGGTTAAAATCGTAATTTATAAAAAGTTGAAGGGGTAAATTGTAATTCAATCGGATTATATAGCTTCGTCTTCTTCCTCTAGCAGGTAGTCCTGTCTCTCTTTTCATTTTTTTTTTTTTTCCAAAAAACCCATTTTCACGAAGCAAGTTAGACCTCTCATTCCGACTTCATCCAAGCTCTGTTTTGGCCAAACTTAGTACCGTTGGAAAACTCATGCGACGTAGATTCTATAAGTACCAATTTTGTCAATTTTTATCACCATTTGGGTCTTCGTTTTAGCAAAGGAAGTTAAGTCATTAACCAACTTTGATTTTTCAATATTCCGACAAAACCAAGCTATTCTGACTCCGATCAACCTCATTTTCGTGATAAGTGTGTCGAAGTTAACAAAATCCACCTAGTCGCACCTCCCACCACCGAGGTTGCCGAAAAGTCGCCGTCGGTCACTACGTACGGCGGAGGTAAGTTTCTCGACCTCCAGAGCTCGAAATTTAGCACCGGACGTATCTACGAATTCGTTTTTAAGTGTAGATCCATTTTAGGGTTATTTTTCCTATAAGGCAGTCGTATTAAAAATTTCTTATATTGCATGACTTTGTAGATTCGCTTTAGAATAGCGATTACATTGGGAATTGAGAGATTTGGAGTGGTTGATAACCCACATTGAGGTAGAGACTCAATCCTAATATTTTAGAAATTTTTATGATAAGGTTGGAATTTATATAAATTTCTATGATTTTGGAAATATGTTAATTCTTTGTGAAAATATATTATGGATTGTTTTGAATGATATTTATGGTAAAAAATTGAAAGAAATTGATTGGAAGGAAAAAGGGGGTAAAATGGTCCAAAAGTTTGTTTAGTGCATGGATAAGAAAACTAAGCTCCATTGCAATGTTTTTTAAATGTAGAATGCGAAAATATATAGGTGACGCGAAAATCGAGAGAACCATAAAGCGTGTGATTTCGTGAATCAATAATTAATGAATGTTATTCAAAATATTTTGGATATGATATTTAAAAATTTATGCTATGATATGTTATAGTTTCATTTTTTGAAAAAAAAAAAAAAAAGAAATTGTATGACAAATATTTGCATGGATTATACTAGTCATTAAACTAACTAAATCATACCAATTCTAGTTACATAATGTAATACCTTCTCACAAGGTTATTACTGTTCATATATACAGAATGAGGTAATATACTAATGTACCCTCATTAGTGAAATAAATAAGAGATTTTTAAGTGTTTAGTAGTGAAATTTAATATCTATGGAATTTTCGAAAGAATGGGTAATAAATTTGAATTATAAAAGTTGAGGGTAATATGGGAAAATAAAATATTTTTCTAGAAAGTGGCAAAATTGTAAATAAAGAAAAATGACAAGGATATTGGGGAAAAGTGAAGAATTCTGTATAAATAGGTGTGTGTGTGTGTGTGTGTGTGTGTGTGTGTGTGGTTAAAATTATCGTGAATGAAAGGGAGAGAGTGAGAGAGTAAAAGTGGGAAAAAAATCTAAAGAAAAAGAGAGAGAGCTATCAACAGTCAAGAGCAGCCGCTGATCTAAGCTAGATCTCTACCATTTTTGAAGGAAAATCAAACCGTGGAAAGGTGAAGAACTATCTAGGAGGGTGATCAAGCCAGATCTGGTAAGGATCTAGTAGTAAGATTTGTGGTTTATGGCGTTCTTTTGGTGGAAAATCTATCAAGAACAGTCTCTGGGTTTCCTTTGAAATTGACGAGATTTTTGTATGTCAAAGAGGCCATACAAAATATAGTTCAAGGCATGCCATGCACGCCATCTCTATTAGAAACTACAGCCAAGATTACGGTGATCTCACTTAACTCGTATAGGTTAACCGCCTGAAATCACACTTGGGCAAAGCTCAGACCTGACAGTTTTAGCAACATTTAATGTAGTTTCAGCCGCATTAAATGCGCTGTCAGCCGCATTAAATGCGCTGTCAACCGCATTAAATGAAATCCCGACGCATTAAATATAACTCATCATTGTAATATCAACTTACTGTAGCTTTGTACTGTAGAATCTTAACTGTAGCACATTCATTTCTCTATAAATAGGGGAGGGAATTTCCTTGTAAAGGATCCGAATCTTGAGTGCCGTTACTCTGCCAAAATAATGAGAGAGTGTACAGTGGATATAGGCATCTTTTTAGGCCGAACCACTCAAAAAATCCTCTAGTGTTCTCTTTTTCTTCTCTGACCATTTCTCCTCTACTTACTGCTTCACTTAACGATCATCTTATAATGAACAACATGAAACTGTAGCTTGGGCCCGAAACGAATTTCGATCGACTAATTCCCAACGTCGACAAGATCTCTATCCCCAATATTATTTTTTTAACTTTTTACTTTTAATTAGTTTTTAAAAAGTGAAGATCTCAAATGAGATCTTCACCATCCATCATCCATCATGATGGATGGTGGAAATCCCATCTGAGATCTCTACCTCCATTTTGTTTAGTTTAATTAATTAGTTAGTTTGATTTGATTATCAATATGTGATGAATTGTGGATTTTATGATGACTGGTGGGTTGTGATGAACAGTTGGTTGTGATGATTTTAAGGTGATGGATGTGTGATGAAACCATGGTGATAAGCATGTTGTGATGTAAGGGCAGTCTAGTAATTAACTTTTTTCTTGGTTTTTAATTTTTACTTTTGAATTTTTTAATATTATTGATAATTTGAAATGTTTTTTTCGTATTTTTTTATGTTTGGATCAAATACCATTTACTTTTTGGATAAAACCACTATCCTAAAAATGGTAGGGAGTTTTTCGAAGATTATTTTGGAAACCAACGATGGCTTGGTATTATTTTGCTTTTCAAGAGGGTTTTTCTAATATCCTATTTTAATTTTTAATTTTTGTTTTTTGAAATAAAGTTTGTTATTTATGTCAATCATGTTTTTGCAGCTAAAATCGTGTCCAACCATCGCTTACGTTGTCTCGGTTCCTGGAGCCTACAAGTGTGGTGTGACCATTCCCTTACAAACACTATTTCCACGTCACCATTACGATACACCTTGCAATTATACAAATGACAATTTCCACGTGGCACCATCACATGCTGCTTTCTATTCTCCACTGCAATCCAGCCACATGTGTTACATGACACCATGTTGAGAGGACCTCAAATGATTGCAATCTATTTGAATTGTCATCTCTTTTCCATTTTTTTATTCCACAAAGAATTATTTGAAAAGTTGATCCCATATTATTTACTATGGTAAAAAATTGCGTACAAATATCCGAAAAGTGGTTTAAATAAAATTCAAAATAACTTTACACCTAAATTTTTCACTTTTTATTTAACATTAAAAAAGGATATTTGAACTTTAAATATCACCTTCATTGAGATATGTGATTAACTATGTATGTGATCACCAATATACAAAGAATTTTATCTTTACATTCAATCTTAAATATTAAAAAGTTATATAATAATTTTCTCATAGTTTTGTCAAATTATAACAATAAAATCATGCACCTTTTATTTTAAAAATTATTTTAATGTCAAAAATCACCAAAATTTTAAATTATTTTCAAATAATTTGTACATTTTACTAAATTCATATTAAGGGATAAATAATTATATTAAATTTGTATAGATAATAGCAAAATTATAACATAATATATAAGAAATTTATCCATATTGAGGTGAAACGGATCCAATACTCTTAGAATTATGTTATGAGACTTCACCACTATTTACATAGGGTTAATTATATCAACTTAAAATTTTAATTTATAAAATAACTTCAACAAGCTTGTTCTATTTTTATTCAATCCAAAAGTAAAAAATTATAAATAAATTCAAGAAAGATAATGATCCTTAAATTAAGAGAAACATATATATAATGTGAGACTTGCTAAACTGAATAAAGGATTTCAAATATATTATACTAAACTTTTAAGTTATTATAACTCATTTGTATACTAGATCATTTATTTTTTATACCACCATATATGTTTATTACTTGAATATATATATGTATATATATATATATAAGATTTGACTATCTTATTAGTTGAATAAAATTACTCATCAATAATAAGTTTTAGATATTTTTCAATAATTACTTTTATGATTAATTCAAATATTGTTATTAATATGTAATCTTATCCAATCAATAAGGTAATCAAGCTCATAAATATATATTAATTTAATTAAAAATATTTAAAAAAAGTTTTTTTTTTATGAACGGATATTTTAAAATAAATAAATAAATAATAGATAAAAAAAAAAAAAATTTGTCAACGGTCGTAACTCCGCAAGGCAAGGCGTAAAACCGTTAGAGATACGGAGCGAGCTGACAGTCGAGACGTCCCATAAAAAGTCAAAAAAATAACGCACCGACGCGTCAATTACTACTCCAATCATGGATGTCATGATCGAAACGCCTGTCAGCTTCTGTCACCTGTTACACCCGGTAACTTTGTCGGTCCTGCTGGCTGTCGGCACCGACACGCCAGATTTATTCCCGGTTAATATATACAAAACGGCTGCAAATTATCGCAATCGCTTTCCTAGTAGTTACAGGACGTGGCACTTGTTGGAATTTGTGTTAGTCGGGTTTGATTATATGTGTCGCAGCCGGAAGATAAGACGGTGGTGGTGGGGGTTGTGTTCAATGAATGGGAATTTTATGGTGAGTTTAATTACTAAGAATACATGTAGTTGCTTTGATTGGAGAGTGTGGGGCCAGGTGTTGCTTTCGTAGCCGTAGGTGAGAGGTACTTGATCACGAGGCCACGTGACTCGCAATCCCATGAAAATAGACAAGGCGGTTTGTGCATGCAAGGTCTTGTATCTTGATTAATTATTTTGTACTCCAAAAAAGTAACAACCCTTTTTTTTTTTGTAAGAAACTAAAATAGGGGACCAGCTGAAACAATGCCCAGATCTGTTAAATTTTCCTACTTTGGGTAAATGGAGTGTCAATTTATTGCCGTATAAAAATACTTGGGTGTTAGATAAATAGTAGAAAGAAAATGACAATTGTCTTGCCTTTATTTTCAGCTATCTAAAATAAAGTCACTTGTATTTTCGAGAGAAAAAAAAATGATAAGAGCTTATCCATTATCTACGCAATGATTATAAAAAAAAATTACATTACGTTAGATTAGACAAAAAAAAAAAAAAAGAATATATAATGTAAATTTGTCATGTAATACATTATAAATAAATAGTCTTGTCATTGCTTTTCAAATTTTTAAGTTTTTTTTTTTTTAAAAAAAAATGAAAGAATGTTTTTTAATTAGGATTTATATTATGTGGAACACTGTTGTTTTTTTTTCTTAAATAAAAATTAAATTAAAAAATATCTTTTTAAAAAATTAAAAATTTTTAATTCACATTTATTTTTAAGTTACAATATAACAGTTTATTGTAATTTTCTAAATTAGCCTTATTATTAAGGGAAAATCTAAAAAAATCCTGACTTTTGATAAAATATCCAATTTTTCCCATATAGTTTCTTTTTCATCCAAAATATTACTCGACTTTTGAATAAACACATAAAATAACCCTTGGAAACGTATAAAATGATAATAATGTCCCTAACGATTATAAATTCTATTAGTTTGATATTGTTGACCTTTTGACTTTAAGGGTAAAAACGAAAATTCAATGAAAATATTAATTAAATATAAAAATCCAAATAAATAATATTTAATATAAAATTATAAAAAAAGTATTTTTATTCAATAATAATAATAATAATACTATAAGAATAAAAAAAAATTCCTCTCAATTCATGTCTTCCTCTCACCCTCTTCTCTCTCTCTTTCTCTTTCTCTCTCTTCTTTTCCCCTTCTCTTTCCATCTCCGACCGGATTTGCAAGTGGCTCGATGATGACAGCATGGAAAGTTGGACAACGAAATAGTTGGAGACCCAAGTCTCTAAGATATAGAGACCTAAAATGGGTTTTCTATAATAGAGACCCAATTCGGATCTCCAACAGTGGAATCTCTTTGCATGGTAAAGACTCGGATTCCACCATAGGACACCTTTTTGTTGTTTGATTTTTTTTTTTTTTTTGGGGGGTTATTGATTGTTGTGGTTTTTTTTTTTATTACTGTTTGATTGTTACTTTTTAGGTTATTGATTGCTATTGATTGAGGGTTTTTTTTTTTTTTTTTAAATGGTGTGTCAATTATTGATGATTATGGGAGATTGATAATGGAAAATCTGAGTTGATAGATGTTGAAGGTTTATGATGATGATGCCAGAGTAATGGTTGATGGAGATCTAGATTGAATCTCCACCGTCCATCCAAATATTTGGATGGTAAAGATTCAATCTAGATCTCCACTTTTTTTTTTCTAATTTTTATTAATTTTATTATTTTAATTTTTAAATGTCATTTTATAATTATTTTTTATATAAAAATCTTAACGGTAAAAATGTCTTTTTATTTGTTCTTTAATTTTTCTATTAGCTTTATAATAGAAGAGGGATTTTGGATAAAAACGAAACTATATAGGGAAAATGGATAATCCATCAATAGTCAGTGGGTTTTTTAGTATTTTCCTTTAATTTAATTATTACCAAAAATGCCTCACTCACTAAGAAATTATTAATTTCATTACATTAAATCCTAACCTTAAAATTGAAGTCAAGTAGGAGAAAAAGGAGGTGACAATGCCTTCTCCCTTGATTACGATCAAAGGAGCCTAAAGTTTGACTCCTGGTAAGGAGGAGGGTGCTAGTCTTCTGCAATATTGGTGACAAAGGCCATCGGCCTCCATAGTGGAGGCCATTGGTTTCTATCATCACTATCAAGGGAGGTGATCAGCATCCTTCCTCGTTAATAGTTTTTTTAATTTTTTAAAATAAAATGTTTAATTATTATTTTTATTTATATGTATAGATTAAATAAATAATAAATAAAAAATAATAATAGTAGGCTTTTTAAATTTTTTGTTCAAATCTATACTGAAATGGTGTGACATGTAGTTGTCAACATCTCTCGAATTATGAGATAATACAATTATTAAAATGATATTTACCACTTACATGTCATGTCAATTGAATATAAATTTTGATAAAAAATTTGGGAAGGCTAGCATTATTCAACAACATTAAAAATTTCTCACAAAATAAATTGAAAGGAAAAATTTCATTTTGGTCCTCATGTTTGATAAAATATTGCTATTTTACTCAAGAATGCATTTTTAGTCTTCGCCATCTCTAACGTTTCAGAAATTCATTAAATTGGTCTATTTGGCTAAAAGCTAACAGTCAACTATCACAAAATACATACAAAGGTTAAAATACCCTTGCTCATTTTATTTTTATTTTAATTAAATTAAAAAAAAAATCTAATATCTAATCAATTGAAAAGAAAAATAAAAGTAAAAAATATGATTAGACAAAAATGAAAAATTAAAAAAATAAATAAGATTAAAGAGATGTTCAATATCTTCTTGAAGATATGAATTCAAAACCCAGATTTTCAAGTTTAAGATCTAGGTTTTGAGCCCAAATCCTCAACTTCTTGAAGATTGGGTTTGAAACCCAGACGCACATCCAATGTGAAGCATTAATGGACAACAAGGCTCTAAAAAAAAAGACCTTGCCTTCCTTGTCCTTTGAGAGCTAGAACCAAAAGTTTTGGGTTCAATCAAACCTAGAACATGAAGGTCAATTTTATGAAAATTTCAAACAAAAAACATAGAATAGAATTCAAACAAAAAATCAATTTTGAACAAAAAATCAAATAAAAAATATAGAATAAAAATAAAATAAAATAACATGAAGACCGAACTCAAAATCTAATCAACTCAACCAAAAGAACGAAAAAAAAAAAAAATAGAGGTCTCAACCAATCCATGGCTGACCTCCATCACCAATGAGAGCCTCTTTGCTTCTTCGATCAAAAAAATAATCTAATGGAGTAAATGATGAAGCGAAGTCTTGTCAATGAACATGAGGTCGAATCACAAGTCGATTGCACCTTTGACTTCCTCATCAAGACCTATTGGAACTTAGGATCCTAGTGTATGGATGCAAATCGAGGATCCATGATGATTTATCTAATGTTGCCACGTTTATCAACACTGGCGTTATCCTTCGCTTTGGCTTTGGTCTTGTTCTTATTTTTGGAGTGAGGTGTTCTTTGATATGTTTTCTTGGTTTTATCACTATAAGAAATCAGCAATACAGTAACATACAGAACATGTTGCCAAAATCTTTCGCAACCACACCCTTATGTACTGGAAGAGCATGTAGCCAAAAAGTGTACCCCTTTAGCAACGTTAATCTCATGTTGCTTTATATTTTTATTTTTTTTTCAATTTAACTCTAAGAAATGTGATCTATGTTCTTGTTCTTGATGGGTGGGTGCAATTTTAGGTTGGTGGGTGACTGGTAACGAAGGTAATTCTCATTTTTAAGGTTTATTTGAACTTTAATTATTGAATTGGATGATAGATTACTTACAGTTTGGATTTTTTTTTTTTTTTTTTTTGTTAAAGTTGGAATATTTGTGTTAAAGTTTGATGTTTTATTTTTAATTTGTTTTTTATTTTAATTTTTTTATTGAATTAAATCTCCACCATCCATCACAATTTTGATGGATGATGTAGATCTAAAGTTTTAAATATTTTTTTATTACTTTTTCATCTAATCTCCACCATCATCATGTCAATTATATAATTAATCAGATATAAAAATACCAAAATACCCCTCATATTATTAAGTTTGACTAATAGTCAACTAATATAATGACTAATTTGATAAATTTATCAAACTTTAGGGATGATGGGGGACTAAAACACATTCATAGGTAAAAATGTAATATTTTACTAAAATTTAGACATTAAAATGAAATTTGCCTAAATGAAATGCACATTAAAGATGAACAGTATAATGGTAATAGCCATAGCACTTAATATATGTTATAAAACCTCAACAACAACAAACAAATTAAAATGTCTTACCTTTCAAGTGCTGAAAAGTATTTAATTAAAGTAAGATCGATCTTATGATATTTAAGACATAAAACCAATCTTTATATATTGAATTATATTTATATCAAATATGAATCAAAATACTTTATTTTTATGCCTATTTTAAGTATTTTATAAATTCACAGCAATTAACATAAGATTTACCAACCATGCATACATATATATATATATATATATATATATATTGCTTTTGATAGTTGTAACAACAGAATTAATCAAACATTAACCTAATTAATTATGACAAATATAGGCTAATTTGGTATTGTTGTATTTTTAAAATAATCATTGATAGTTGTGTTGAAGAAGTAATCTGCTGTAAAGTTAATTAAGCTAGTGGTTGGTTAATTTTGCTATTAAAACTATCAAAAGAGATTTATATACATTTAGTGTTGTGAATTTATACAACACTTAAAATAGACATAAAAATAAAATATTTTAATTTATAATTGGTGTAATTGTAATTCAATATAATTAAGATTGGGATAAAATTTTCTTTCTATTAAAATTAATAAGTATGATTTAACCATAAAAAAAAAAAGAAAAAAAAAAGAAAAGATTCATTACATCCCATATCAAATTATTTCATAATCATTTTACAAAGGTAACCCTATCTACTACTTAAAACAAAAGTCAAATCTACTCAGATTATTAAATAATCATGGGATATAAATATCATTTTATTAAATTTAATGGGTATGATTTGATCATTTATAAGATTCATTAAATCCCATAACAGTTTATTTCATAATCACTTTATACATTTTTTTCTTAAAATTGTCGTTTAATCTACCTAAATTATTAAACAATCACTTTTAAAAATGTTATCAAACACATTTTCTATATTAAAATTATTAAATAATTAAATTTTAACTTTTCAAATAAATATTAAATGGCCCCCAAAAGTAGTAAAAAGATCTTACATGGTGAATTGAACAAAAGATGGATTAGTTAAAAAATAAAAAATAAATTTGATAAGTATAATAGTATTTATTCTCTAAAATGTAATAGTTAATGAAAGTCATAAAAAAACACAAAAGATGGATTGGTTTTTTAAAAAACAAATAATAGATTTGATAAGTACAATAGTATTTAATGGACAACATATTTTCAAAAAATAAAATAAAAAAAATAGATTACGTAATGGTTAATTAATAATTTTTTTTTGTGGCAATATTTTCATCCCTTAAAAATTGTACGTACACTTAAAATTAGCTTTTTTTTTTTTAAATGTATACAATATTGTTTTTGAGTAAAATTATTAAAATGACAAATATTTTATAAGTACATCCACCAATTATTAATTAAAATATCATTTATATCATAAACATTTTTTACTCTTTCAATTGCTAATTTTTCTCTTTGTCACTCTTTCAAACCCTAATTTGTCTCTATCAAATGTTGAAAAATCCCCAATTATTTATATAATCTTAGGGGTCATTTATTTTATTTTATTTTATTTTTTTGTGTGAAGACTGAACAGTGCTGCTGAAAACTAAAGACTAAATAGTTTTTTTTTTCACCTCTGAATGTATAAATAAGAACGAAACTTAAAATCTAAAAGGTTTTTTTTTTTTTTTTTCTCTGAATGTATAGTAATCTTGTTTATTTTTTAAAGTTAAAATTATCTGAAAACTAGTAATTTAATATTTATATCATTTTAATATTAGTTGTTATGTAAGTTTATTTAATATGATACAAATAATTACAATAAATTATTTAATAAATATTAAAACACTTATATATATATATATTATTTTTATTCATAATTGAAATATGATTAATTATTATAATAGAGTTAATTAAATTTATATATTAAATAAAAAAAAATAGTCTTATGTTAAATTACTATTGCAACAAAAATTGAAATTGTAAAATAATATATATTTTCTACTAAACTTTATACCCCACAAAAATATAAAGGCTTGCTACTATGTCCAAGGGCACCCAATCACAATTGATAGAATAGTGTCTAGATTCGTGGCATTCCCATCAATAAAACTTTGAGATAAAAAAATCATAAGGAAAAACAAATTCTACAACATATTCAATACAGAAAAGGAGAAACTTTGAAAATTTAACTGTTATCATATACAAATAAATACCACTATTATCTACATATTCAATATACACTAGTAAATTCCCATCAATATACATAAACCAACAACAGCAATAACAAAAACTTGTCTTATCTATACTAAAATAAATAATCAATATACATAAACTTTGAGGTTCAATATATAACCAGTAACACACCGGAAACTTGATAGGAGAAGCAAATAAACACAATATATTTGGCAAACTATGAAGCTTTAACAAATAAACACAATATGAGCTACTCCATAAGTAGTTTAATAAAGAAAATAAATAAATATTCTTATCAAAATTTGTTCAATGAAATATAGTAATATAACTATAAGAAAATTTTATGTTGAGACGTTTACGATTTTTATTTTTTAATGTTGTTTGTTAAAGCATTAAAAGAAATATGTATAATGTAAAACTATGATAGACTTGGAAATTAGTTATTTTGGGAATGATAAGATTGGAATAATATATTTACATAATCATCAAGTGATTTAATATTCAATTAAAAGCCAAAAAATATAGCTTTTTATTTTCAGTAGTTTTTCGATAATTTTAAATGGTTTGACCATTTAAAACAAAAAAAAAAAAAAAACAAACAAACAAAAATCACTTAATTGGTTGTTATGGGTATTTTCGCGATCAAACTTAATGGGCTGGCAAAAACCCAAAGGGTGGGCCCAGCAACAGGAAAGCCCAAAAAAGGTCTATATCTCTATTTGTCTTTCTGCTTATTTATCTATTCGTCTGTCCACTTAGAGATCTGCTCGATATCCTGCTCACGTATTTGATCGATCATCAGCTTTTCTTTTGCGATCGTTTACTGGCTCGTGACTGAGCTCATTTATAGGACTAGTCGGTTGCTCATTTTTCTGCCCGCACGACCCCTCTGGTCTGTCTGCACGTGTTCGCGTATCTATTCGCCCACGAGGCAGACTGGTTAATATATCTGATCGCTAAAGTGCTCGCTCATGACCTGTATCAGTAATTCTCAAGGTGGTCAGTTTACCAAAGCTTTATTTGGTCGCTAACTCAACAAATTATTCTGCTCGCTGAAGAGTTCACCAGTGCTACATCTCTCAAATAACAAGTCAACAGAAGTCAAAGCTATCAAGCAGACTACAACTTAAGGTGTGTCGTGCACGCCAATCCGTCAGAGATTACAGTCTGAATTACGACGATCTTACCTAACCCACATGGGTTAGCCGCCTAAACCCATGCTTTGGGCAAAATTAATCTGACGCCATCAGCCGCATTAAATGTAGTTCAGGCGCATTAAATATAGCTCATCATTGCAATATTAACTTACTGTACAGTATTTTATTACGTTTTACTGTAGCTCATCCTCTTCTCTATAAATAGGAGAGGACTTCTTTTGTAAAAGGATCCGAAATCTTTGAGTGTCGTTATTTTGCTAAAATAGTGAGAGAGTAAACAGTGGACATAGACATCTTTTTGGGCCGAACCACATAAAAACCTCCTGGTGTTCTCTTTTCTTCCCTGACCTCATCTCCTTTGCTTTCTGCTCTACTTACCATACCACAACAACCCAAAACTATAACTTAGGCCAGAAACGAACTTAGTTGGTTAAATCTAAACGTCGACATTAGTTTAATTCAGTGCCATTAAATGCTAAGTGTAAAAAAAAAATGACCTATTAATTTAATCATAAAAAATATTGCCGAACATTTAGTCACCACAGTAGCATTTTTTGTTCTCTTGTTAGATTTTCTCACAAACCAAACATAAAGGTCACTCAAAAACATGTTACTTAGGATTCTATAAAATTAGCTTATAATCATTCATACAAGTTTCATAAAACAAATGAAAAATTAGGGTTTGAAGGAATAAAAAAGGTTTATAACTTTAATCATAAAAATTAAAAAAGATTCATCATCAGAATCTAACTCTAATCATTCATGCAAGTCTCTAATCATTTTAGCAATCATAATTTAAATAAAAATGCAAGTCTTATAATATAAATGAAAAATTAGGGTTTGAGAGAGTAAAATAATAAAATAGATATTATTTTATACACAAATCTCTAATATAAAAAAAAGGGTTGAATGATTTATATTAAATTATTTGCTCAATATAGGTTTTATTTCATGTACAATGAAAATGTTAAAAAAATAAATAAATAAATGGTGAGATAGAAATTTCCTAACTTGTGAAAACAAAATAATTTACAATGGATTTACTTTTAACACGTATTATAATTTGTTTGTGGTTGACTTAAGAAGTGTATTCACAAAATATATACAATAAAATTAAGAGAAATTTGTAGAATTAGTATTAATTAGGGTTAAAAATAAATTAGAAAAATTTTAAATTTTTTATTGGGTATGTAAACAAAAAGGGTGTATATACCATTTTTAAGAGGTGGAAACAATCATAACTTCCTTTTTTTTTTATTTTTTTATTTTTAAAGAAATAGTTAATAAAAAAAAAAAAAACGAATGCAAAAATGATAAAATACATTAGCATCCCACCACTAATCGCCAAATGACATTAAAATGCTACTAATCCCTTATTAGACATTGACATCCCCAGTCCTCGGTCAAACACACAGAGCCAAAAGGGAGTCCATGTAATTTAACAATACAGATAAAGGACGGTGGTGACCTAATAGATAAGACTCCCCTTATCTACTTTCTAGCAGCAAATTCGATCCTTACTGGACATAATATATAGCAAAATTTTCACTTGTCTGTGGTTAGCAATCATCTGACTTTGAAGTAGATTTTTAGAGTATTTAAACTTTATCAACATATCCCGGTAGATATCTAACCTAATTTTAGGAGATGTAGCATAAAATATATATATATAAATGTATTAAAATATTAAAAAAATAACAGAATATATATATTTATATTTATATGGAAATCTCCTCCCACAAAAATCTCCTCCCAGACTCACAAATTTGAAGAAAACGAGGCTTGTGTGAGGCTTTCCCCCTTGGCCTCTGGTGGACAAGGAACCGACCACACGCGAACCTCCCTAGCATTGTGATGTGGTGGAGACTCACCAGAGCCCATGTTGTGTTAATAGGGACGCTTGCGTGATCCTCCACCTTTGATACCGGGAAAGCTTGATTAAGTCTCTCTGTGCCATTAGTGGGGAACTTTTAAAAAAAATATAATAATAAATTTTTATTTGTAATAAATTATTATATCGTTTATTAATGGATTGGATTTTTTTATCACTTTTTCAGTCAACAATGGGTGTCCTTATGTAATATGATATTATAGAAAGGCTGTCAATCTGTAGTATACGTATTAGTGACATCTTAATGTCGTTAGGCAAACAGTGAGGTATTAGTGTATTTTGCCCTAAAATAAATAGTTCGAGTGTATGTATATAAAGTGAATTAATTTTTTTATCTTATTATAATTTCAACATTTCATCTATCACATGCACTCATAGTTCATGTGGTTAATATATTGTTTACATCTATAGTAAAGGTTTAAGTCTCATCATGTGTATTTTACTAATATTTCTCATTTTATTGTGGAATTAGATATATCCCAAAAATTATATTAATGGAGTTTGAGTTCCATCATATGTATTTACTAACATTTTTCCTTCTGTTAAGGAAGTACATATCTATTGGTTCATATCTATGATAGAGGTTTAATGTAACGCCTCAAATTTACTTTATATCTTAATGAATAGTATTTCTGAATGAATAGTGATTTTCAGAAAATATTAATGAGTGAATAGTGATTTTGAGAATCGGATCCCGAAAATCATCAAAAGTGAAATTTTTTATGAATAATGATTCCGAACGGAAAGTTTCCGTGTGAAAAGTGATTTTTGAAAAATGGGTCTTGTATATTAAAAAATTCTGAAAATTATATTGGAGAAAACGGAAACTGAAACAGATTAAAAACGAATCAGTTGGAGGTAAAAACGGAGCAGTTTTCGGATCTTACCGGAAATTCGAACGGATTTTTGAAAAATTCAAAAATTTAGAGAAGTATCCAAATGAGTATTAAAATGATCAAAAAGTATTTTAAAAACTCAATTGGTACTTCCGAAAGAGATTCAGATTGAAATAGAACCAATCCAAAAATCGTCGGAGACGGTTTAGTGAAAAGCGGAGAGCCGAAAATGAGCAAGGAATGACTTTTAAGGTCGTCGAAGTTACTAGGAGTACGTAAGTAGTCCGAATATAGGCTTTGGTAAATTTTTGAAGGATTATGAAGAAGTTCTGAAAAAGCCGAATTTGGGCGTCCTAGAAAAGTTGAAAATAAAAAAAATAAAAGAAGAGATAAGCGTGAAAAAAACAACCAATGAGAATGTAACACATAGCATTATGGATAAACATGAGGACACGTGTCAAGTTTCTAATGGATGACATTCTTGTAATTTTGATAAAGTTTTAACGGTAAAATGGTAAATTGGAGGTTTATATCTATTGAAACATGAAATGAGATTTGAGGGAGTGTGTGTGTGTAGAGGTGGCAATTCGGGTTAACGGGTCAGGTTGGACATGACACGATTATTTTCAATTCAACATGAACACAACACAATTAATAAACGGGTCGAATCCCTTCAACACGAACACGACACGATTAGTAATAGGTCGACATGGAAACGAAACGATTAACCCATTTATTTACAGTTCATTTATTGAACCATTAGCAACTCGTTTAGACAACATATTTATTGACTCATTTAGCCGACATGGTTAATAACCCATTTATTAACCCATTTAGTTGATATGTTTAATGACCCGTTTATGACTCGTTTAATCATATTTAATATATTTAAATTTTAATATAGAAGGAGATGCAACAGTGACTGTGTGGTGTGGGTGTGTTCGAGATGGCTGCTGCTGGTGTTGGAGATAAAAGGGGATGAAGATGGCTGTTGTAGTGCTGCTACTGTTCGAGATGGCTGCTGCCACTATCAAAGATGGAGGAGATGAAGGTGCTGGCTGTTATTACTGTTGGAGATGAAGGAGCTCACCGGTTGGGTGGTTGTGTGCTGTTTCAACGATGCTCATGAGGGCAGGAACAACTACTGTTAGAGATGAAGAAGCTCACGGGTTGGATGGTTGTGCCTTATCTCAACGATGCTCAGTAGGACGACAACAACAACATCATTATGGATGGCTAACACTGCTGCTACCGTGTTTGGTGTGGTGTGGAACTGTGGATGGTTCACGATTGGGTGGTTATATGATGCCTCAGCGATGCTCAGGAGGACAGTAATAGCAACAGAAGGCTCACGGCTTGTGATTTGTGATTTGTGAAGGAAGAATGGAAGTGTGAGAGTGAGACTAAGTGGTTGCTGGTTGTTATCAGTTTGTGGATGGAAGACTTGAAAGTGTTGTGCGGCTAGGAATTCCAAAAGAAAGGATAATAGGATATATATATATATATATACTACTATTGAAATTATATGAATACTCTCTAGTATAAAATTACTTTTTTACCTTTGTTAAACGGATCAACCCGTGACATAATAAGGAAACATGAACCCGACACGATTATTAAACGGGTTAGACGGGTTGACCCGTTAATTTACTCAACCCGTTTATACTTAACCTTAACCCGTAATTTTCGTATTGGATTCGTGTCGACTTATCGTATCGAGTTCCAAATTGCCACCCTTATATGTGTGGCGGCAACAGAGACTAGAAATCAGACCAGAAGAGAGGAAAAAGAAGAGAGGCTGGGAGAGGAGAGAAAGAAAAGCCGAAGGAAGAAAGAAAAAAAGAGAAAGGAAGAGTCATGGGTTCAAGGGGATTTTTATCTATTTTTGACCATTATCATCATCCATAAAGAAACAAGAAGAAGTGAAGAAGAATTGGTAAGTAAAATTGAGTTATTTTTATGTTAATTGATAGTGATTTTTATGGGTTTCTAAGGTTTAGTGATTTAATGAGTTTTAATGGAATTTTTGGCATGGATAAAGGTTGGTTGTCATCCATTTGAGCTTGGAAGTGGCAAAGGGATGTAAATCACATATTGCTTAAGGGTCTTGGTAAGTTAAAGTTTATAGGTTTTTGGTGATTTGTAGAATTAAATTTGTTTGAATTGAGTTTTGGATGTTGAATGCGATTTGAAGTGTTTTAAGTGTGATTGATGTTGTTGAAAATGAAAAATAATAGGTGAGGTGTGTATGGGTAAATTCGGCCAAGGGGTTTTAGTGGTGGTGATTTTATAGTTTTTGATGTTTGATGAATTTGTATGAAAATTTAAGTGAATTTGAGTTGGTTTGTGTGAAGAAATTGAAAAATAAATTGTGGAAAAGTTTGTTGATAAATTTGGTTAGTGTAGGAATTTTTATGTGTTAAATTGAATTTGGAAGATTTAAATTGTTTTGGTGATGAAATTGATGATTATTGAAGTAATTGGATGGATTTTGATGTTTAAAGGAGTTTATATGTGATATTATATTAGTTTAAAGTGATTTTTGGATTGAAAATATAAGTGAATAATTAAATGAGTAATTATATTAGTATATAATCAATTATGTTATCATTGTGTTTGTATTAATTTTTAGTGTCCGAACGAGTTGTTTGATATTTTAGAGTGGTTGGAATTAAAAGAATAAAAGAAAAATTGAAATTTGAAAGTTTGGGTGTAAAGTTAGGCTTAAGATCAAGAAAAAGGTATAATTGGGTATCCTATTCTCTTGAAGTGTTTTAGTGATGTTTAGGATGCATTTAAGTGTTTTGGTGCAAAAAGAAAGTAAAAGGAATGGATGCGAAATTAATGGTTGGTAATATGATTAAGTTGTGAAATTATTGGATATATATATATTAAATTGGAATTAAGTGATTAAATGGTATCTTATATGTTAGATTATGTTTAGTTTGAGAATTTAATTTGAAACCTTAGGTGTGATTTGGGAGTAAGGTGATTGAAAAAAGAGTAAGAAGAAATTAAAAGCTCAAATTGAAGAGATGAAAAGCTAAAAATATTGTCCAAAAATGTTGGTGTACACTTCCCTTGAAAATTTACTTTTATTAGTAAAGTTTAGTATTTACGAGTTTTTACGAATTTTTAAAATAATATGCATTCGATTAAATTAATATAGTAATTATGTTTGAAATTTGATTTTATATTATTTGGATATATTTGAAATGATTTTTGGATATAGAAAATAAATTGAAAACAAAATTTTAAAACAAAAAAAAAAAAAAGAAGGGTTTTGACCGAATGCATACCCTAAGAATACCTAAGGGTATTTTTGTTATTTTAAGTTTAACTGTGTGTTAACATATGAAAATTGAACAATTTAAACAATGAATTAATGAGTTGAAAGAGATTTTGAAAATTTGTCTCTTATGGTCGAATATACACTACTTTTGTAGCTAAGGGTATTTTTATCATGTCGTGATTAATTTTGTATTAATAAAGTGATATTTGAATGAATTATGAAATGAGTTAGTGATTTGAAAAGAAAGGTTTCAAAAAAAAAAAAAAAAATTTACCCCTTGACTGAATATGTATGAGAAAAGAAAAGAAAATGAAAATGTTATAATTTGATTTAAAACGAGGGATAAAATAATCAATTGAAATGGCAAAAAGTGAAGTTTTAAACAATTTCGAAAAATGGATAAAAATATGTGATTAAAAATTTACGTAATTAAAAATTATGTTTAATTTGGTAATTTTATAATTATTGAAAAATATTAAGAGTCCGAGTAAATTTGAACATTGGTAGATTGGGGACTAGTAGTTGACTAGCCAATAGGGTGATATTAACAGTACTCCGTCGTTACATCGATACACATGGTTCGACGGATGGATTATGAGAGACACCGAGTATTCGGTCTTGAAGTCAAAACCGAATGTGATATGTGACCTAGCGGATAGCCATCAAGTAGTTGATGTCGAGGTTGCCGTTGATTCTGGCGGGTAGCCACCTAGTGGCCAATACGAAGAGACTCAAATCTGATCCATGGTATTGTGTTAGTGTTTATAAAAAGCACACAAAGTTTTTAAATAAAATCGTGTTATTATATTTGAAAACTATTAAACGAAATCGTGTTGTTATGTGTGAAAATTATTAAATAAAATTGTTGTAGTAAATGATTCTTGATGCATTTGATACGTGAAAATTTGAGTAAAGAGTCTTCATTGGAATCTGTTATAAAACTTTTAAAGAAAAATCGTATTGATATGTTTAACAACAAATTTTAAATTGTAATTTGGGTTCTTCGTCGTTTAGTTGTAAAACTTTGAAAATTTGTGGAAATATTAATTTACGATTGTTTATTTTGAGATATATTAAAATATGTTGAAAATCGTGTGGATATAAATAGGAAAAAATGATTTTATGTATTTTGAAATGCGTAGATGTCAGTAAATTGAATTACTTGGGGAATATTTGGATATAAAGTTTAAAAATGATCGTTAAAAGTGATTTTTAAATTTCATTAGTTATTTATTTGTTATTTTATTATATTCTGAATTGGAAAAAAATTTCAGAACTGTAAACTTTTATTTTATTGTGAAGTAAAGTTTTGTGACCTTTAAATTAAGTGTACACCCTCTAAGTATGTACTTAGCACGTTAAAATTTTCCATGCATAGGTGAAGGTTTTGGGCATCATAGATAAGATCGAACGAAAAGATAGCTGTCGCGCTGCCTATGAGTCACAATCCCTCCATAGTTGATAACTTTATTTTTGTATATTCATGGACTTATGTATGTTTTTGCATATTTTATAAACTTATATAAAGGAATTGTAATTCGTAAAACCTACTACGGTGCTAGTGATGATATTCTGTAATTTTGCGGGTTAAAATGTTTTTGAGAATTATCGATATGCTTCTATTGATTTATTGATAAAGATTTATGATAGTATTATTTTTTTAAAAAAAAATGTTTGTGTGGTGAAGTGATTGTAGAGGTAGATGGGAGGTCCAAAATGTTAGCTGAGAAAAGGAAATGAAAATTTTAAAAAGTGCGATTGTTTTCTTGCTAGTTTTAAATTTTGGATTTTCAGAAAAACTGAGGAAACTCTGCCGGATTCTCCATAAAAGTAAATCAATGTTTTGAAAAAGAATTTTTAATAACGAAAATTGAATAAACAGAATAAACGTTTATAAAAGATTTTATTAAATGAATAATCGATTTAGGTAATATCCTTTAACTTGGTTTCTATTCTAATGGGAATCGGGTGGAGGGTGTTACATTTAAGTTCCACCATATGTATTTACTAGTATTTCTTATGTTATTATAGGAATAGATATCTCTTAGCGTTATAGGGATACACATATCTCTATCTAATCTCATCATATCTTTGATTATTTGTGTTTAGACTACTTATATATATACATATATATATATATATCCATCTGCTATTAAATCAAGGATAATCATCTCCTTTTAGTTTATTAATTCATCAACAAAGATTAAAACTAATTAATGAATGAATGTTAAAGTCATTAGTTCTATAATATCTTAGGTTAATGCTTCGTAAACCTATAAAAGAAAATCTAATTAATTTGAAATTAAATGGAAATGTTGGAAAACAAAAGGAATCACAATTAATATAGAAAATAATGTTTAACTCAATATAACAAATATTACAAACTATATAAAATGATACAAGCAGCAACATAAAGAAATAAAACAAACTTGAACAAAGAATTGACTTGAATTGGATGAAGATTAAGGCTTACAATTGTGTTGCAGTGTCCTAAAGACAATATTCCATTTCTTGCTTGTGCTTGAAGGCCAATGATGATTGTCTTTGAGGATTCAACTATCTATGATCTTGGTTTTTAGCACATGAACCAAGATCCTACATAACTAAAGTTGTGGTTGAGGGCTTTTATGTTAAAAAATGATGATGATTTTTTATATAGAAAAATTAGTTATTCCTTATGCAACTACATGTTATATAGCCACGCAAGTGTCCTTTTACACGAGTGATGTCTTGTTGGAAAGATATCAGTAACAACTAAATAAGGAGTGAGGAGTTATGACTCTTCACTAAATTCAAAATTTCTTTTGGAAAAAGTCCCTACAGCAACCTAGACTATTACGTGGTAATTGTGCCTCCAGGTTGTTGTTTATACTACCAGGGAGACTTACCCATCCACGACCTTATGTTATGCTCTATGATCACAATACACACTAGTTGTTCAACCAGTGTTCTTCACAACGAGGATGTGCGATCTTGAGGTTGCGCCTCTTGGTTGTGTCATGCACTGGTTATGTAACCAGTGCTTTCAATAATGAGTCTAGAGTGACCTCAGGTTGTGCCTTCCTAGTTGCGACATGCATTATTGCTCAAACAGTGGATCATGCTACCATGGCGTTACGACTTCAGGTCGTGCTCCTTTAGTCATGATACACACTGTCTACAGGTGCATCTTCGCTTGACCATCCTTTTTGCAACCATATCTCGTGTCCTTGGTGACGATACTCAATCTAGATTTCCTTTAGGCTAGTATCTAGTAGGCCTTGCTTGGCACTCCAATAGACCTCTCTTAAACCCTACTAAGCGACTAAAACAAATCCATAAAGTGAACCCTTAAAACTAGCCCATTTGAACTTTACTTCGAAACTAACATAATTTCTTTGTTTTGGAATTTGTTGGGTTGGTTTATTTTAAACTCAACTTTTCTAAGTTTGTCAAATTTAATTAAAACCATAAAAATGATCATTTTATTTCCAAAATCCAAAACTATTTTAACATAAATTCGGTAGCATAACGGTTGCATTTATAAGGTTTCTAAATTCTTGCAAAGAAGATACACTCCCAAATATTTTCAATCACAACCCAACTTCTTTTTCTCACAATATGTATCTCAACGATCATGCATTCATTCTCATAAAAAGCACAATTTGATTACCAAAGTTTTTCATATCATAAGAAACTTTACAAAGCTATTTACATCACCAAAAATATCATAATACAAGTTCTTAAATGGGTATTACAAAAGATGCAAAAATGATGCATGCAAGTACTTGGTTTTTCATCTAACAAAAATGTACATGTAATCTATGCAATGCATCCGTCGAGTGCATGCCCACCTATTTTGACGAAGGAGCTCTTTTACCTCGATCACCCATTCTAGTACATGAAGAGGGTTTATACAGTATAACAAGAAAAGAATGAGCTCATAGTAGCTCAGTGAGTGCAATTAGGCTTTCAACCAACCCTAAAATAACTATATAAAGAATGCAATGTAAAACTAGCAAGTGCAAATCTCAAAACAATTGAAGTAATTTAACAATTATTAAACAACCCATTACAAACTTATTTCAATATACATAAATCTCAACGTGAATCGTTTTCTTTCAAAAAGCACCATGTATACCCCTAAATACTCTAACCATATCGTGACTAAACTATTACTGCTCAATGTGGTATGTCACGTTGCGATTTTCAACTGACACCAACCGTAACACTGCTGAGGCATCTCGACAACTATATGCGAAATTTTCTACATCATAAATCGTAGAGTGAAATAGTGTCTAAATCTTGGCAACTACGTGCGAAATTCTTTGCAGCGCAAATCGAAGCACAAGACAACTTGCAAATTTGAGGGTATACACATGGCTTTTGAAAATCTTTTCCACTAAGTGCAACACACACAAAATAGCTTATCTTTCAAAACTTTTGGGCTTGAGCTTGTTAAATTCAATTCTCGTAAAAACTACTTTATTTCCAATTATAGTAAAACTATTACAATGACCTCTATGAACAAAGAAAGAATTTGCATCATAATAATCATTCATAAGCTTTTTAACAACAATAAAGTTGCGTTTCACAACACAAACATTATAATGCAAGTGTGTAGCACTCACCTAGATTCCAAGCTTGTTGAAGAGCTTCAACAGGCTTCTCTTGCTCCATTTGCTTGCTCCTCACCTACACATCACACTCTTACTTAGAATGTGCTAAAATAAATTACACAAAGCTACACACATTGCTTCAAACATAATTAACTCTATTGAAAGCCCTTTAAACTACAAACTTTCCATCTAAGTTCTAATTTAACCGAAGCTTTAAAATTCTGATTTCTTTCTATGAACCTATTTATAATCACCTAGGAACACCCCCAAATGCTAGAAATAATTTTCTAAAGCTTGAAATGAAAAATGGCTATTTTAGACCCCCTTTTGCCGAAAACTTGCTAGGGAGAAATTTCTAACTTTTCTTTCATTCATTTTTGCTCCAATCATCTCCCTAACTCTCATTTAGGTCAACCAAAAAGTGAATTCGAAAAGAAACGGCCGTCGGATGGAGATTCCTAGCCAAAAACCTTTATTTTTCACAATTTTTTCATGCCAAAATTTACCATTTTCACATTCTAAACTCAATTATTTTTTCATTAGAGTTATTAGATTCATACATACTCAATTATGATCATATATCATATGAAAATGCAAAAAGGAAGTGACATTACTTGGTAGTCACCAATGCCCTTCATCTAGTTTTAAGCAACACCTTGTATCGTCTCTTTTCCTTTTTCAATTCTAACTTTGCCATGTGATTTTCTAATCTCTAACATACATAAATTCAAGCTCATTTGCATCAAAACTCAATGGAATCACACATCACTCTTTATGGCCGTGACTACACACACACAACGCATTACTTCTTTCAACTTTCCAAGATTTCTACTTGATCATTCTCTTAGACCTTTCATTAAACACCTTAACTACAATTCAATTTACTTTACATAGGCTTAAATCAAATTCTAGGGTTTCACCTACATAAACCCTAACTTTCATTTCTTTAATGATCTCTTTTAAATCAAACTTGATTTAGATGAAAACCCCCATCAAATTTCACATCAAAACTAACCCAATCATCAACATGCATACAACCCTCACTAATCTCATACTTGAGAAAAATGATGATAACTTACCTTAATCTTGTTTTAATCTTGATCTCCTAGTTTAAATAAGTCTAAAATCTTGTTTTGGAGCTTTGGATTGGCTTGGAAATGACTTGGCTTGCTTTTCTCCTTCTTCCTCTCCTTTGCCATCCACCCTTGGTCTCTCCCTCTCTTAATTTGTTTTAATTTTTGCTAAGTGTTGGAAGCCAACACTTATATATATAGCTCTCTTATAGACAATTCACCATTTTGCCCTTTATTAACATTTAGCTTACTATTAGGTTCAAACAATTTCTAAGATCTCTACTAACATTTTATTATCACTTATAAGGATAATATTTATGATATTTAGCATTTTCACCCTATAATTTATCTACTAACACTAGGAAGTCCAAAATTAAGAGTAAGGGCTTATAATTTCTCTTCTTCTTATAAAAATTTCATCCTCGAAATTTTGAATTACATACCTGACTCAAACAAGCATGGATATTGGGTGTGCATTTACTCTTCAGGTTCCAATGTAACTTCCTCCGATCTATGATTTTTTCATAACACTTTTACTAATGGAATAATTTTACGGCATAATACTTGATCTCTACGGTCTAGGATTTCCACTAGCTACTCTTTGTAGGTCAAGTTTTCCTTTATTGCACCGGCTGTTCCTTTAAAATATGCGAATGATCAACTACATAACGATGAAGCATGGAAACATGGAAAACATTATGGATGTTTGCTAACTCTGATGGCAATTTCAAGCAATATGCCACTTCACCCACTCTTTTCACTATCTTGTATGGCCCAATATATCGTGGACTTAATTTTTCACGTTTTCCAAATCTCAAGACACCCTTCTACGATGAGATCCGCAAGAAAACTTTATCACCCACTTGAAATTCTAAATCTCTTTTTCGATTGTCTACGTAGCTTTTCTGTCTGTCACTTACTATCTGCAGCTTTTCTTTAATCACATTAATATTCTCGATTGTGACTTGGACAATCTCTGGGCCAATTAACTTTCTCTCACCCACCTCATCCCAACAAACTTGGGTTCTACACTTCCTGCCATATAACGCTTTATATGGCACCATGTCAATACTAGATTGATAGCTGTTGTTGTAGGCAAATTCTATTAGAGGTAGATGAGTATCTCAACTCCCTTTAAACTCCATCACACAAGCTCTTAACATATCTTCAAGAGTTTGGATGGTTCTCTCAGATTGGCTATTTGTTTGAGGGTGAAAGACTGTACTGAAATTCAATCTAGTACCCAATGCTTCCTATAGCTTCGGCCAAAATCTATAAGTAAACCGCAGATCTCTATTTGATACAATAGATATTGGAGAGCCATGCAATCTCACGATCTCATCCATATACAATTGTGCTAACTTATCTAGGGAATAGGTGCTCTTAATGACTAGGAAATAAGCGAACTTTGTCAATCTATCAACTATCACCCAAATGACATCATGTCCGCTTTGAGTCTGTGAGAGTCTTACCATAAAGTCCATTGTGATCCTCTCTCACTTCCATTCAAGGATAGGTAGGGGCTGTAACAAACCTACTGGTTTTTGATGCTCTGCTTTAATCTGCTAGCAGGTTAGGCACTTAGACATGAACTCTATTATATCTCTTTTCATTCATTTCTATTAATAGTGATCCTTCAGAGTCCGATACATCTTAGTCGTCGGATGCATGGCGTATGCTGATGAATATGTCTCTTCCATAATTTCTTTTTTTAAATCTTTCACATCTGGCACACACAATCTTTGTTTCAAGACCAAGTTCCATCATTTCTCAATGTAAAACTACTTTTCTACCTAGCCTCTATCTCACTCCTTAGCTTCATCAAGTATGGATCCTAGGTTTGTAGTTCTCTAACTCGAACCACCAACACTGGACGGATATGGAAAGCTGCTAACAAGGCATCTGAATCCGCCATCTCCAAATTAACTCCCATGGATCTCAACTCTACTAGCATGGCCAATACTCTGTCTTCAGCTGGACTAATGAACCGGTAGGCTTTCTGCTCAACGCATTTGTTACCATGTTTGCCTTTCCAGGATGATACTCGATCTTATAATCATAATATTTGTCGTTCAATCCATCTTCTTTTTATCATGTTCAACTCTTTCTGAGTGAACAGGTACTGTAAGCTCTTATGGTCCGTAAAGATCCTATAGTGTACTCTATAAAGATAGTGCTTCCATGTCCTCAAAGCAAACACCACAGCTGCCAACTCTAAATCGTGTGTCGGATAGTTTAACTCATGCTTCTTCAACTGTCTCGAAGCATATGCTACTATTCTGTCATTTTGCATTAACACACAACCTAGCCCTTGCCTGGAGACATCGTAATAGACCATAAATCCATCATTCCCTGATGGAAGAGTAAGAACAGGAGCCGTGGTCAATCTCCTCTCTAATTCATCAAAGTTGTGTTGGCATGCATCGACCATTTAAACTTTTCTTCCTTCCTTGTCAACCTTGTCAAGGGAGTAGCTATTTTTGAAAACCCTTCCCCGAACTTTCTGTAGTAACCAGCTAAACCTAAGAAACTTTTAACTATCGTCATGTTCATGGGTGGCTTTCAATTTACTATAGCTTTTATCTTTTAGGGATCTACTGATATTCCCTCTGCTGATACCACATGTCCTAGAAATGCTACTCTGTCCAACCAAAACTGACACTTGCTAAACTTTGCATACAGATGATGCTACCTCAAAGTCTGTAACATAACTCTCAAGTGCTCAGCATGCTCCTCTTGGCTTCTAGAATACATCAGAACGTCGTCTATAAAGAAAATTAAGAACTTGTGCAAGTAAGGCCCAAAGACTCTGTTCATTAGATCCATAAAGGCTGCTGAGGCATTGGTTAACCCAAATGGCATTACCAAAAACTCATAATGCCCATAGCGAGTCCTAAAGGCCGTCTTAGGAACATCTTCCCTGCGTACCTTTAATTGATAGTACCTAAACCTTAAATCAATCTTTGAAAACACCCTGGCTCCTTGAAGCTGATCAAACAGGTCATCTATCCTGGGTAGCGGGTATTGATTCCTGATGGTGACTCTGTTGAGCACAATTGAAGCTCCCATCTTTCTTTTTCATAAACTACATTAGAGCTCCCCACGGCGATGTACTCAACCTAATGAACCTTTTACTTAATAATTCTTCCATCTGAATTGTAAACCGCTATATTCGATTTTATGTTTCCTAGTTTTAGAAACTAAGTTATCGAATAAAAAAGGCAAACTGGTCATTTAGTAAATAAAAAAATATAAATGGATGGTAAAGTTGTAAAACTTTAGTTTAGTAAATTAAAAATTCAATTATATGAAAAATGAGACAAATGATCATTGATTTTTATTAGTAAATAACATAACTAAGGGCAAGTTTGTAAATCCAACAAGTCAATAGAGGATATAGTGGTCATTTAGCAAAAAGGTGGCCATATAATACAACACTTAGTCACTTTTTCATTCAAAAAGAAGTAGCCGTGAGAAACAAAAATAGAAGAGAGAGTTGAGAGGGAGAGCATGAGATGGATGGCAATTAGAGGGGGAGAAGAACAAGTGATTTTTTTCAACCAATTTTCAAGCTTCCAAACAATTGTTCTAGTTGATCCCAAGCCAAAACATCAAACCCTAAGCATAGATAAGGTGACGGGCAAGCAAGCGAGGCAGGAGAGGCTCGTTGAGACAGTTGAGCTGCACGGAGTGAGGTAAGTGTTTTATCACTTGCACTATTTCCATTTTTTCTTTAAACATATTTGTGTTGTTATAGAAAAATGATTTCCAAGATTATAAGTTAAAACTTTGTAAAATGACCTTTACATTGGGTCTAGAAAGGAGAATTTGAAAATAAAAAGTTTTCGAAAAGAAATGAGTTAAGAGTTTTGTAACCATGTATATACCTTTAGTTTCCATAAGATTTAGCGCTACGTGATAAGGTAGAAATTTCGCTCGTAGTCGGTTAGATTTAAATTTTGGGCACTATGGGGGGATGAAGAAATTCTGCATATAGTCGCCAAGGTTTGATTTGTGGGCACTATGGTTGCGATTAAGAAATTTCGCACATAGTTGCCAGAATTATAGAATTGAGTAATACAATTGCGATGAAGAAATTCCGCATTGTAGTTGTTTAAAACTGAGCTGATTTTACACCACTCGGGCCACGAAGTAAATTCCGCACGTAGTGGTCAAGATACTATAGTAGCTTCACGTCGACGTCAGTCGAAAAAGCGTCACGTGATGGTTTGAGTGCGTTAGGTATACACGTGGTCTTTTTATAAGAAATGGTTTTGAAAATTTAAAACCTCCAATATTTATATAAGTAAAGTATTACTATGGAATGTTATCTTGTATTATTAATATGTGACGAACTAAACTTTTTCCTTTATTATGTAGCTTGCTTATTTCATCAGGTGTAATTATTGGTGATTTTGTTGCAGAAAAGTTGACGCCTTACTTATAGGTAGGGGATGAATAAAAGAACCCTTTGAATATCCAATACTTTTTGATGTGATTGTATATATTATAATTTCAATGATCGTGTGTTTAACATATGAATATTCAACGGATTGTAAACTCATGTTTTGATACATGTATATATATTGTTGTTTACTAGAGACACATATCACCTTCTGCACTTGATGAAATTATTTATTGTGATGCATATGAAATGCATATGGAGATTATAATGGCGATGTCAATGCATGATTGTGAAACATAATGTGAATTGTATGTTTGTGACTATGGATACATGTGAAGTTACATGTTTGTGGAATAAAAGTAGTTGAGAGGTGATCAAGGATAGTTCGAAGTGTATTTTGTGCAGGTCAAATTTTGGAAATGTTCAAATTACAGTCGTTATGCTATCAAAATTTTTATAAAATCTGTTTTAAAGAAATGCGAAAAATTCCCACCAATCCTAATTATTTTTAAAATAAAGAAAGTTTTAAGTTAAAACGAGTAAACTGGCTAAGTATTCTAAAGGTTCGCTTCTCGGATTTCCTTAATCCGACGAGTCAGGTTCGGGAAGTTCGTTGAAATGCCCAGCGGGATTCTCCAGACAAGAGCTTAGAAAAGGTCTAGTTCGGGTCCAGTCATGAACCTTCAATTCCTTCAACTCTGTCGGTGCCATCCTGTATGGTGCTATGGAAATGGGCTCTATACCAGGTGCTAACTTAATCTCGAACTCTATCTCTCTGTTTGGTGGTAGCCCTGGAAAGTCCTCTGGAAACTCACTGACTATCAGAACCTCTGTTAACTGCAATTCATTATCATCTGGTTCCACTACATAGGCCAAGTATCCTTGACACGCCTTCCTAAGCATCTTATTAGCTTTTACGCACTTATCAAGCTTGTAAGGAGCATCTTCCTCACACCATAAAAGATCATATCTGGTTCCCCAAGTCTGCTGAACTTAACTTCCTTTCATAACAATCCATTGTGGCTCAATGTTTAGATAGCCAATCTATGCCTAAAATCACATCAAAATCATAGATATCTAACACTATCAAATCTGCCTCGAATTCTTGACCTGCTATGATCACCTTACTTCCCATATAAACCTTATCTGCTATAAGCAAATCACCCGTGGTAAGTGACACTATCATACTGCAATCTGTCAAGCTCATCCCTACTCTAACTCTACCAATATAGTCCCCAGAAATAAAAGAATGGGTAGCCCCTCGGTCAATCAAAACATGCGCATCTGAGTCAAATAATGAAATAGTACCAATGACAATGTAAACCGCTATATTCTATTTTATGTTTCCTAGCCTTAGAAACTAAGTTATTGAATAAAAAGGGCAAAATGGTCATTTAGTAAATAAAAAATATATATATATAATATAAATGGATGGCAAGATTGTAAAACTTTAGTTTAGTAAGTTAATAATTCAATTATATGATAAATGAGACTAATGATCATTGATTTTTATTAGTAAATAACATAACTAAGGGAAATTTTGTAAATCCAACAAGTCAATAGAGGATATGGTGGTCATTTAGCAAAAAGGTGGCCATATAATACAACACTTAGTCACTTTTTGATTCAAAAAGAAGAAGTAGCCGTGAGACACAAAAATAGAAGAGAGAGTTGAGAGGGAGAGCATGAGATGGAAGGCAATTAGAGGGGGAGAAGAACAAGTGATATTTTCAACCAATTTTCAAGCTTCCAAACAATTGTTCTAGTTGATCCCAAGCCAAAACATCAAACCCTAAGCATAGATAAGGTAAGATATCATCTTCTCCATAGACTTTAATATGGTGGAAATGTGTAAAAGCATGATGTTGGGTTTGTATGATATAATGATGGATTAGTTTGTTTACTTGATGTGTTATTGGTGAGATTTTGATGTAAATCAATGTTATAATTATAAGTTGTTAAAAAAGGGAACTTGAATGATGTAAAATGGTAGGTTAGGGTTATGGGAGAAACCCTAACTTGTGATTTAAATTGTTGGAAAAGCAAAAGTAGTTGTAGATTAAGTGTTTGATGAAAAACTTGTGAGAGATAGTTTTGTAAAAATTTGAAAGTTTTACTCTAGAATGAGTGTGTGGGTGTGTTATGGCTATGAAAATCAGTAGACAACCTCTGAGATTAGAAGCTTTTGAACTCAAATTTAGACATATTTGAGGTTGGAAAAGCATGTAGAAGTGGTAGAAGTTTAAAAGAGCTAGTTTAGACAAATTTTGCAATCCCGAGCTCAAATCATGGGCTGGAGATAACCTGGGAAAAACTGACATATATGGGGATGTTCTACACCTCAAATGATGCTAGGAATGATATAAAACCATAGAAATTGGAATGGGATCGATCTGATAAAAATTGACGAAGTTATAGCCAAAATAGTGGGCGTAGGAAACCGAGATGTGTAATAGCGATGCAAATGCATTCGTTGATGCCCAAAATAGATGTATTCGGTCATAATTAGGTAAAAGAACCTTAGATACGAAAGAAAAACCATCGTCGCTTGTCCGATGTAAAAACTCGCTTTGAAAAGTGCCCAAAATGGGGCGTTTTGCCTAGATTGAAATAGCAAACGATGGAGTTTCTCGACGAAACCTTACGGGCGACTTAGTTATGTGATAAGGAGACGCTGGAAAAAGGAACGGAGGTGAAATCATGGCTGGTTTCAATTCTGTTTTTCATGGTCAACCGTATAGTTAAAAAGTTGACTTTTTGTTTTAAGCTTCCGGAGACCAAACGAAACATATGGGGATGATCCTAGGGGTCTAGAAGTAAGACTTTTACAAAGAAACCAAATTTTGAGAGCCTCGGTCGAGTAAAAAATCGAGTTGGGAAAGTGTGGTGTAGTGAGTTTTCAATGTATTGGAAACTCTATTTTTATTAGTTTTAGCTATGAAAGTGAGTAAGTTATAATGAGACTATGATGTGTAGGTGACGAGCACGCGGACGAGACGGGAGAGGCTCGTTGAGGCATTGAGAGCATTGGGATCGAGGTAAGTGTCCTTCACTTCACTTACATCTAGTTGATTTCCGTTTATATGGCAATGATAAAATATATTGTTTCAAAGAGTTTTGCAAAATGGTTTTCCAAAATCATAAGTTTTATGTTGAGTAATGAGTTATGCCTAAAATCTAGAAATGAGATTCGAAGGCGATAGTAAGTTGCAAAAAGGTTTAAAAGTAAAGCAAAGTAAAGTTGAATTAAGACCCATGTGCATGTTGTGATATTAGCATCTTGGCACTACGTGGCGATGTAGAAAATTCCGCTCGTAGTTGTCAAGGTTGATAGCAATGTGAAACGATGTTGAAAATTCTGTATCTAATTGCAAGTGATGAGTAAATTGCACTACAATATGCGATGTAGAAAATTCCGCATGTAGTTGCGTAAAGTATAAGCTATTGGCACTACAACGGCGATGTAGGAAATTCCGCGTTGTGGTTATCTAGAGTTGAGAAAGTTCGCCCTACGTCCCGATGTAGCAAATTTTGTGCGTAGTGGCTTTGCACATGGTTGTCTTATGAGAAATGGTTTTCAAAAAAAAATTATAATAAATAAATAAAATCGATTACTTTCTAAGTAATGTCTATGCGGAGTTATACCTTTATATATATATTGCCTAACCTCTCTTTGTTTTGTGTAGCTTGTATACTTTAGTGGACGTTGGCACGGACGCTCTTGCATCAAAGACATTATTTTGATTAACTTTAGGTGGGGGAAATAATGAGACGAAATATATGGATGTTAATGTATTTTGATATTGTGTACATGTGTATATATTGAATCAAATAATTATGTGTTAACATGAGGTACTTGACGGATTATAGATCACATTTTGATAGGTATATATAAATGAACCATTACACTTGATATGCACATATTGCATAAGGCACATATTTCATATAAGTATGAGTTGTTATATGTTAATTACATATGTGAAATGAATGAAAAATGCATGTTTGAGATTGAAAGAAGTTGGACGGTGATCAAAATAGTTCGAAGTGTATTTCTTATGCAGGTTGATTTTGGAAATATTAAATTTATGCCGTTATGCTGTCCGATTTTTATAAAATTAGTTTTCAATCAAACGCGAAAAATTCACACTGTTTCAACTATATTAAAAGAAAATAAAATTTTTAGGCC
This sequence comes from Dimocarpus longan, assembly GCA_022984855.1. Taxonomy (NCBI): domain Eukaryota; kingdom Viridiplantae; phylum Streptophyta; class Magnoliopsida; order Sapindales; family Sapindaceae; genus Dimocarpus; species Dimocarpus longan. Next base: position 13,939,910 of record CM041015.1, on the reverse strand, counting down.
TAAAACGAGTAAACCGGTTAAGTAAAGTAAAAGGGTTCGCTTCTCGGATTTCTCCAATCCGACAAGTCGGGTTCGGGGAGTCCGTTGAAGTGCCCGGCAGGATCCTCCAGACAAGAGCTTAGAGAAGGTCTGGTTCGGGTCCTGTCAGACAACCTCTAAAGTTACATCAGCCTCCTGTTGCGTCACTAGATAGACTCTAGCCTAGCTGTAGAGCCTACCCTCTCAGGTCTATGACCCCAATTAGACTGCCCCTAAACTACTGATCTGGCTTTTGATGAGCTTGATACAACTATACTAGGGTAGTCCTTCATATAGTGGCCATCCTGACCACATCTGTAACATCATGTCCTGCCCTTTAAACATTCACCTGTATGCACTCTCCCACACTTGTTGCAGGTGGGCGATGTCTTCCAACTCTGCTTACTTCTGGACCCCCTAGACTGTTTAACCGAACTGTGACTAGTCTAGGCCCTCTGACTTCGCTAGCAACTCTCTGACCATGAGAACTTCTGATCACTTTTAGGCACTTTACTTTAGCCACCCTACTAGCTACCTGTCCAGCTGCACTTCTAACTGAATTGTTTAGGCTTAGGGAAGGCTTCCATACTTCTCTCAACTCTGGTAGTTGCCTCCACTAATTCCCCATATCGAGTATATGTAACTGAGGTCACATAAGCCTTGATCCTTGGGTTTAGGCCCGTTATAAATCTGTTGACCTTCTATTCTTCATTTTCTAAAATGAAAGGGATAAGGTGAGCCAGCTCTGAAAACTTCTTCTCATATTCTACAATTGAGGAATTCTCCTGCTCTAATCTAAAGAATTCTTCTATTCTTGCATCCTTGTAGCTTTTGGAGAAAAACTTATCTATGAACTCCCTCTTGAAATCTATCCGAGAGACTCCGTCTGGGTGTGCCCTCTAATGCGCCTTCCATCAGTACTTTACACAGTCTTTAAGTAGGAAGGCTGAATAAGTAACCATCTGCTCCTCTGCGCAGCCTATCACCTAAAAGATCTCATCGTTTATTGCAATCCAAGCACCTAACTTACGGGCGTGCTCTATGGATACTACCATCTCATGCAGTTGATAGAGTGTTGCTGCTAATACCTATGTCGTCTACTCTACATCTACTTGTGCACGTTCTGGTATTATGGGTTGTGAAGGTTCTGAGTGAAAAGGACTAGCTAGCACATTAACTGACTCGTCAACATGCTCCTCCTCGAATGCGAGTGCTTCTACAGCTGCCATTTTCGTCCTTGGACGCTCTTGACATCGCATGTTTCTATTTTGAATCCAATATATATGCAAAGTCATGAAGTGCATGAGTTAGAATACTAATAATGCACGAAATAACTCCATAAATCATGCAATTCTCAAACTTGAATCTTTATAACTCATGCAATCTGAAAAAATTTTCACGCATAAAACAACTTTGAAGCACTTTCTAAACTCTATCTCAAACTTTACAAAACTAAGCTCTGATACCAACTTGATGAGACCCAATCCAGATATCCTCTAGGCTAGTATCTAGTAGGCCTTGTTTGGCACTCCAATAGACCTCTTTTAAACCCTACTAAGTGGCTAAAAGAAATCCACGGAGTGAACCCTTAAAACTAGCCCGTTTGAACTTTACTTCGAAACTAATATAATTTCCTTGTTTTGGAATTTGTTGGGTTGGTTTATTTTAAACTCAACTTTTCTAAATTTGTCAAATTTAATTAAAACCATAAAAATGACCATTTTATTTCCAAAATCCAAAACCGTTTTAACAGAAATTCGGCAGTATAATGGTTGCATTTATAAGATTTCTAAATTCTTGCAAAGAAGATACACTCCCAAATATTTTCAATCACAACCCAACTTCTTTTTCTCATAACATGTATCTCAACGATCATGCATTCATTCTCATAAAAAGCACAATTTGATTACCAAAGTTTTTCATATCATAAGAAACTTTACAAAGCTATTTACATCACCAAAAATATCATAATACAAGTTCATAAATGGGTATTACAAAGATGCAAAAATTATGCATGCAAGTACTTAGTTTTTCGTCTAACAAAAATGCACACGTAATCTATGCAATGCATCCATCGAGTGAACGCCCACCTATTTTGACGAATGAGCTCTTTTGCCTTGATCACCTATGCTAGTACTTGAAGAGGGTTTATACAGTATAATAAGAAAAGAATAAGCTCATAGAAGTTCAATGAGTGCAATGAGGCTTTCAACCAACCCTAAAATAACTATATAAAGAATGCAATATAAAACTAGCAAGTGCAAATCTCAAAACAATTGAAGTAATTTAACAATTATTAAACAACCCATTATAAACTTATTTCAATATACATAAAAGCTCAACGCGAATCGTTTTCTTTCTAAAAGCACCGTGTGTACTCCTAAATACTCTGACCACACTACGACTAAACTATCGCCGCTCAATGCGATATGTCATGTGGCGATTTTCAATTGACACCAACCATGACGCTATTAAGGCATCTCGACAACTACATGCGGAATTTTTTGTATCGCAAATTGTAGTGTGAAATAGTGTGTAAATCTTGGCAACTATGTGCAAAATTCTCTGCATCGCAAATCGTAGTGCAAGACAACTTACAAATCTGAGGGTATACACATGGTCCTTGAAAATATTTTCCATTAAGTGTAACACGCACAAAATAGCTTATCTTTCAAAACTTTTAGGCTTGAGCTTGTTAAACTCAATTCTCGTAAAAACTACTTTATTTCCAATTATATTAAAACTATTACAATGATCTCTTTGAACAAAGAAAGAATTTGCATCATAATAATCATTCATAAGCTTTTTAACAACAATAAAGTTGCGTTTCATATCACAAACATTATAATGCAAATGTGTAGCACTCACTTGGATTCCAAGCTTGTTAAAGAGCTTCAATGGGCTTCTCTTGCTCCACTTGCTTGCTTCTCATTGACATCATATTCTCACTTAGAATGTGTTAAAATAAACTACACAAAACTACACACATTGCTTCCAACACAATTAACTCTATTGAAAGCCCTTTAAATTACAAACTTTCCATGTAAGTTTTAACTTAACCGAAGCTTTAAAATTCTGATTTCTTTCCATGAACCTCATTTATTATCACCTAGGAACACCCCCAAATGCTCGAAATAATTTTCTAAAGCTCGAAACGAAAAATGGCTATTTTAGACCCCTTTTGGCCGAATACTTGCTAGGGAGCAATCCCTAGCTTTTCTTCCATCTGTTTTTGCTCCAATCATCTCCCTAACTCTCATTTAGGTCATCCAAAAAGTGAATTTGCAAAGAAACAACTATCGAATGGAGGTTCCTTATGGGACCCCTCTCTGCGGGGCAGGGCGTTACCTACTGGCCTCAGCCGGTCTCACTCACTAGGTACTGTCCCCGGGGCCCTAGGGTTTTGCTTTGCCTCTCACACCACTCGAACCCACAACCTGAGCCCTTGAAGTTAAATGGATTCTTAGAGTAAGGTGTGTACCAATTGAGCTAATCTTAACTTGACAGGACCCGAACTAGACCTTTTCTAAGCTCTTGTCTGGAGGATCCCGCCGGGCACTTCAACAGATTTTTCAAACCTGACTCGTTAGATTAAGGAAATCCAAAAAGCGAACCCTTAGAATACTTTGCCGGTTTACTCGTTTAAACTTAAAACTTCTTTACTTTTAAATATAGTTGGGATTGATGAAAATTTTTCGCATTTCTTAAAAATAGATTTTATAAAAATTTTGACAGTATAACGGTTGTAATTTGAATATTTTCAAAATTTAACCTGCATAAAAATACACTTCAAACTATCCTTGATTACCTCCCAACTACTTTGATTCCACAAACATGTAATTTTTCATGTATACATATTTACAAACATACAATTCACATCACGTTTCACAATCATGCATTGACATTGCCAATATAATCTCCATATGCATTTCGTATGCATCATAATATATATATTATGTGAATCATGTGATATGTGTATCTCAAGTGTGAATGTACAACGATATATACATATCAAAATATAGGTTTACAATCCATTAAGTGTTCATATATATCACACAATTATCTTGTTAAACTATATACAGTCGTGTTAACATATATTGAGCATTCCTACGTTCGTTTATTCGTGCCCCACCTATAAGTAAGATGTCGTCCTCTTGGCCACAAAATTACCTATGATAACACTTGATAGAGCAAGCAAACTATACAATAAAATAATTCGTTAGTTCTTTACATAATAATACAACAATTGTAAGTCTATAATAATGCATAACTTCAAAAGACATCAAATTGTTGATTTTGAAATATCTTTTCTTTTAAAAAGGATCATGTGCGTACCCTAATATACTTAACCATCACGTGACAATTTTTCTACTAATGTCAACGTGAAGTTACTATAGTATCTCGACCACTATGTGTGGAATTTACTACATCATGATGTAGGGTAAAATGATCTCAACTATGGGCATTTACAATACAGAATTTTCTACATCGTGTATTATAGTGCAACTTCTCACTATCACTCACAACTAGGTACGAAATTTTCTACATCATATCCTATTGTAAGTAACTATAAAACTCGACAACTACGAACGAAATTTTCTACGCCGCCGTGTAGTGCCCAAACTCTAAGGCTACGGTATACATATAGTTTTTAACTCAAACTTTACTTTAAACGTTTTGAAAATAACTTTTTGTCTTCGAATCTCATCTCTTGATTCGAGACCTAACTTTTTACTCATTATCAAACGTATCTAATTTATAATTTGGAAAATCATTTGTACTATCTTTAAACAAAATACATTACAATATAAATGGAAGTTGAAATAAAGTAAGTGAAGTATACTTACCTCAATCCGAGTAATAGCAACTCGATCGTCTCAATGAGCCTCTCGTGTCTCGCTCGCCTACTCGTCTCCTACATGTCAATTTCTCATCATTACTTGCTTAATCACATAATTCAAAACTTAAAATAACATTTCCAACACACTTTTCTCTATTAACAATTCTTTACACTATAATTTTCCTGTAACGCCCTCAGCCCGACTTCCGTTATAGTCGAAAATCCGGAACGGAGAACGTTACTTTCCTGATAAAACCGTTTCTGTTACTTTTGAAAAAAACTATTATCGTTCTAAAACTCTTTACCAATAGAAATTTTTTTTTTAAACATAAATCCGGCAGAGTTTCCTCTGTTTTTTTGAAATCCCAAAATCCGTTTCCTGTAATTGAAACTCTAACATTTCTAAAACATCAATTTCTAAACTCCCATTCGGACCTCCTGTCCGTTTCCAAAACATTTCATTACTCAAATATATCATAAACATTTATATGCATATATAACCAAAAGTAAGCTTTAAGAAATATAGATATGCTTTTATACAGAACTTTGTTATAATTAAGTGGAAAACAATAATTTACACAAATATATATATGTATCCCAAAAATGCATGATCATATGCAATATATCTATATATCTATCAAAGGCATAGAGTGGATGGTAACTATCTGAACCTTCGCGTACAAGCTATTTCCTCTGTCTGAAGATGGAATCAAAAGATTCAACCTGCGCGCGCGCGGTAAATCAATGCGCTAAGCATAATTGTTTAATAGGTATACACATAATTTAATTTCTCAATTTTAAATGTAATTTCACTCGTAACTAAAAGCATTCTAACTTTAACATTCATAAATAAATAAATATATATATATACGTTGTATAAACATATTTAAACACATATTTCACAATTTTTCGAGTTCAACATATTTCAAAACATTGAACATTTCATTTCACATAACATTTTCATTTTATTGCTTATAACATTTTTCAGTGCCCTTAGTAAACATATATTCGATACTCATGTATTGGTATATGGGTTTCCGGCATCGGACAAGCGATGGTTACCTGCCGGAATAACGATCGACCCCGGCATCGACTGCTCGGTGATTATCCACCGGGTCGTATATCATAACACATAATCGTTCAGGACCGGACACGAGGTGCCTCTCATAGTCCATATTGAATCAATTTAGTGTATACAAATAAACGGTGCAACTGCTAAGTTCCCTATTGACATGTCAATTACCAATTTCCATTTATCGATATCTAAGTTTACAAGGGCTATTTATAACATAACATTTAATTCGTATTTACAACTTTGGTTTTTGTACCAAGTTTTTCTATAACCAATCAATTTCGCGTTTCATTTCAAGTAAAGTCAATACGTTTGTAAATGCATTATATTGAAATGATATAACAATCCTATTTAAGAAATTCATTTCAAAATGAAAACACTTTCGAATAAAATTAAAGATAATGTGTATACCAACCTCAAACGGATTCGATCTTTGAATCGAATACTCCCTTACGCTTTACCCTTATTCTCTGATCGAGAATCCGGTTTGCCGGGTGCTCTTTGATCTTTCATTAAAACAATCACAGCAAAAGTTTGCTTACATATGCTACTAATATAACTTACTGCACTATAACTATATGTTTTCCTATAACGTATCTTAAACACTTCCGTTTGATATCAATTCGAAACAGCTTACAATATCCTTTTTATGACTGTCTTTCCCGTATTGAAAATAACCTCAAAACAGCATATTCATATAGCTTATAATAGCCTAAAAATCAATACAAAAACAACATTAAAATAACTCAAAACAGCACATAAAACGTTCTAAAAATAGCATATTATACTGCACTTTGACAGTTTATGTCTAGCACATTTACAGCTCATATAATCACACCTTAACAACTTATTTAACTGCACGAAACAGCCCTTTAACAATTCAAAAACAATCCTTAAACATGCTAAAAACTGCACACAATTTCCATGAGAACTGCATGTCCCAAAACAGCCCATAAATTGTTACATCGTCTTTTATTTACGCGAATTAACTCTAATAAACCATCATGAAATCTCTCAGTTATTTTCGTTATAGATATTCATTTGAATCACATTCAAATATCGTTTAATATCATAGCATTTTAATCACAATTCATTCGGCACTAAATCACAAACTAATGCCTTTCGAAAACACGGAAAACTCGATCGAAACACTTGAAAACAAAATAATGATATTCAAATAACGCTTCAATACTCTAAAACATATCGATGCGAATCATTTTTCATGCCGACAATTCCAAAACGAAAAGCAAAACATAACAGCCCATACTATCCAAACATAACAGCCCCTAAACGGATTTCGCAACGCACTTTCAATATCAAAATCCATTTGCAAACATATCGAATCAATATCGAATGAACCTCCGCACTAACGAGGTTCTAAATCCTATATCCCAATCATGTCATCATCAATTTAATCCACAACTAAATCATAATATTTCCATTGCAAACGAAGTCCATAAATTCGGACTTACCTTTCCGAAACCAATTCGAAAGCTTTGAAACTAGCACGAAGGGCTGCCTATTTTAATTTCCTTATGCACGAGTTTCCTTCAACCCAAATAATTACCATTAACATTTAAACATTACTCAAATCATGATAACAACATCAACGAGACAACAACTTACCTTCGCTTGAGCTGTTTTTCTCTTCAAAACAGCTCTCGGACGATTGCGACGGCGACGACGCTCTCACGGCAGTAAGCTGTCTTTTCCTGATGCTATTCACTTCAGATCTGAAATAGAGTTCCGTCCATCTTGACAGCAGCTCGGCAGAAGCTTGCACCACGGCAGCAACTGGTTCACCGATGACACCACACGGCGACAGTAGCAACACGGCTTCCGCTCAACAGCTTGCAGTAGTGACGACGGTAGTAGCAATGATAGCAACGACAGCAACAATAGCAACAACAGCTACGACAGCAATGATAGCAACAATAGCAACCACAGCACAACAACAATAGCAACGACAAAGTCACAGCAGCAGCTCTTTCATCCTTACCTGCATGCTTGAGATTCCAGCTCGATGAAGGTCAAATGGGCAGGAGAGGGAACGGTGCTTCAGCTCGGTCTGCACTTCAGTTTACGGCAGCTAACACGGCCAACAACGGCAGCACTTCAGCTCACGGTCTGACCTCTCCTTGCTGCATGCACGATCAGATTCGCTCAGCTTTAGCTTTTCAGTTCATGGTTCAGTTCATGGCAGCAAGACAGCAGCTGGTTAGCACCAGCACCTTACCAGACCACGGCAACACCTGAGGACGACGACAGTAGCAACACAATCTCCTCACACCAGGAGCTCCTCTCGCCGCTAGCAGCTCACGATGACAACAGCAGCACGGCAGCAAGGCAGCAGCTTCCTCTGCTTGCATGTATGGTTTCTTAGCTCGGATCTGCTATTGCATGCAACCAGATGCTTCAGATCTGAAGTCTCCTTCAGTTGAGCATCATCTTGGTCTGCTGACAACAGCAACTCATTCCTCAATTTCTCTCTTTCTCGTGCTCACTCTCTCGCTCAAGCTCTCTCTCTCATTCTTGAAATATGGTGACCGAAATGAGATTTGATTAAAGCTACCTTATTTCTCTCTCGGTCACTCTCTTATTCCATGAGCAGCACCTCTCTCTCTTTCAATTTGACTCGGTTTGCTTGATATGGGCTGAAAACCTTTGATGACCGAATGAGCTTATAACATATATTATCATATAAATTGTTTTTTTTTTTCCAACTTCAACATATAATTATACATAATCTACAATTGATGCCACTTGCCAACTTGCTCCATGCATGAATGACATTTGTCCACCATTTTCATGCAATAATTCTATTTTATTTTATTCCATGCATTCCCGCTTTAATTCCAAGCTTGGATTCCTATTTCATCCGTCCGTCTGGGAATCCGCTTACGACTTGATTTCGATTCCGCACACTCGGAATTATTTTAAAAAAATTTCAATCTGACTTCACACTCTCAATTCTCTCTATCTCAAGGTTTTTGGTTTTAACTTTTGATGAATGAATGATGACCGAAAGCATTGGATCTCTTCACTTTAAATTTTTATTTCATTTTATTTATTTCTCTTCATGACACATGTCATTGATTTTTATTGCATGCTTGCCATGTATCCCACATGGGCCCACTTATTCTATTTATTTCTCCCATGTCATCAACTCTCGCTTTATAATTTCGCTTTTCACACGGATTCGCTTCAGGTCCGCCTGGAAATTTAAATAAAAATCCAAATTCACAAACGGAAACTTTATTAGATTCTGAATAAATATTTGAATCCGGACGCTCTAATTTATTTTATGAGATTGGATTAAATAATTATCCCCGGACCCGTCTGAAGAATTTTATAAAAAAAAATTCAATTACTCCTCCGGATCCGAACGGATAATTATTTACATCATCCCTTAATATATAATCAATATTTAATAAATTATATATATACACCGAAACAGCATGTTACATTTCCTAACTCGATTTTAACTCAATCGAGGCTCTCTACTTCCTATTTCTTTGTAAAAGTCTTACTTTTAGACCCATTGGATTATCCCCATATAGTTTGTTTGGTCTCCGAAGGTTTAAAACAAAAAGTCAACTTTTTAATGACCCGTTTGACTAAGAAAAACAGATTTAGAACCGGCACTCATTTCGCATCCGTTTCTTTTTCTAGCATCTCCTTATCATATAACTAAGTCACCCGTAAAGTTTCGTCGAAAAATTCTATCGTTTACTATGTCAAATCTAGGAAAAACGCCCTATTTTGGGCACTTTTCGATGCACTTTTTACACCGAACAAGCGACGATAGTTTTTCTTTCGTATCTAAGCTCCTTTTACCTATTTATGATCAACTCAACTCATTCCATGCAATAAAAATTGTATTTGCATAACTATTTTACCTATCGACTCTCTAATGACACTATTTTGCGCGTAACTTGCGCAATTTTTATCGGATTTGATCCGTTCTAAAACCTATGATTTTCTATGACCCCTAGGCATCATTTGAGGTGTAGAACATCTCTATATAGGTCAGTTTTGCCCAGGTTATCTCCAGCCCATGGTTTGAGCGCAGGATTGCAAAAATTGTCTAAACTAGCTCTTTTGAACTTCTATCACTTCTACATGCTTTTCTATGTTTTTCCAACCTCAAATATGTCTAAATTTGAGTTCAAAAATCTCAGAGTTTGTCCACTGTTTTTCATGTCCATAACACACCCACACAATACTTTTTCATTTTAACACTCACAACTCACTCATAATTTTTGTCAAGTATTTAGAGTGCATGAAAACCACTTGTGTTTCCACTGTTATTAAGCTTATGGTAGCCATTTTTATACAACCCTAACTTACTATTTTCACACCACAATATGTCATTTAAATCTCTACATCATCTAGTTAGGGTTCTACACTTGTTTTAAAACTACAACTTTCCTCTAAACACATCAACAACTAACCACTTCAACATATCCATAAAATTCCCAACTAGCATACAATCTCTACTAACTTAAAACTTAAGGAATTTCATGAGATCTTACCAATTTTTTACTTAGAATATGAGGTTCTAGCTTGAACCAAGAAGAAAAATGGATTTAAGGTTTGAAAGGAGATGAAAATAGCTTGCTCTTCCTCTCCCAAAGCTGTCGTCCCTCACTCTCCACTCTCTCAATCTATTTGGCTTCAATTTTTCTTCTAAATGCTAGTAACTACGACTAACACACTCTTATATATATGTATAACATTTGCAAAAATGACAATGGTGCCCCCTTTTTCTTGTTTGCCGTGAACTTCTTTGTTTCATCTTAATTTGTTGCGTTTTCTTCTTTGTTTGATCGATCAAGTGATGGCTTGCATGTGGTGATCCCTTATATTCATTTATTACTACTTGCATGAGACTAAAATGCCCTTTATACTACCACAAAATTTTCACTAACTCAACTCATGGAATTTATCCATAAAAGGGCACTTTGGTAACCCATGAATTAAAACTAATCATTTAGTCATTATTGCATGACAACTAATTTATGATAATTAATATTTAATTTTTAATTTGTCATCCATTCATTGGTGCAATTCTAGTGACATGGGCTCTGACTTTTATTCAAGCCCATTCCATGTAATACTCACACCACTCACACCAAAATCATAAGTCAATTGGGTTTGAATTTCCTAATCACTTTGTATTCATACCGGAGTCAGCCAAACGTTATCCGACTTGCGATACGAAAATATAATCAACCTCAAATAATACTACTGGAGGCCTATGATTCGATCGTAACTCAATTCGAAGGTTTCTAATATTGTAAAATAATAAATCTGGGTAAGGGCTTACATTCCTAGTTAAAAACCTCTAATTTTCACTACTTTTTCATGCCAAAATTTATCATTTTCACATTCTAAACTCAATTCTCTTTTCATTAGAGTTCTTAGACTCATACATACTCAATTATGATTATATATCACATAAAAATGCAAAGAGAAAGTGACAGTGCTTGCAGTTACCAATGCCCTTCATCTAGTCTTAAGCAACACCTTATATCATCTCTTTTCCTTTTTCAATTCTAACATTGCCATGTGATTTTTTAATCTCTAACATACATAAATTCAAGCTCACTTGCATCAAAACTCAATGGAATCACACATCCCTCTTTATGGTCGTGACTACACACACACACATAACACATTGCTTCTTTCAACTTTCTAAGATTTCTACTTGATCATTCTCTTAAACCTTTCATCTAACACCTTAACTACAATTCAATTCACTTTACATAGGCTTAAATCAAATTCTAGGGTTTCACCTACATAAACCCTAACTTTCATTTCTTGAATGATCTTTCTTAAATCAAGCTTCATTTTTAGTTTATTAAGGTTCTAAACTTGATTTAGATGAAAACCCTTATCAAATTTCACATCAAAACCAACCCAATCATCAACATGCATACAACCCTAACTAATCTCATACTTGAGACAAATGATGATAACTTACCTTAATCTTGTTTTAATCTTGATGTCCTAGCTTGAATAAGCCTAAAATCTTGTTTTGGAGCTTTAGAATGGCTTAGAAATGGCTTGGCTTGCTTTTCTCTCTCTTCCTCTCCTTTGCCGTCCACCCTTGGTCTCCCCCTCTCTCAATTTATTTCAATTTTTGATAAGTGTTGGAACACATATATAGCTCTCATATGGACAATTGACCATTTTGTCCTTTATTAACATTTAGCTTACTATTAGGTTCAAATAACTTCTACGATCTCTACTAACATTTTATTATCACTTATAAGGATAATATTTATGATATTTAGCATTTTCACCCCATAATTTATCTACTAACGCTAGGAAGTCCAAAATTAAGAATAGGAGCTTACACTTGGTCATGCCACACACTAAATTATGCATGTTCTCCTTGCAACCAACCTTCTGTGATCTCATGAAGAATCCAAGTGGTATATTATGTTTTAGTTTTCATTTACACTAAGTTTCCATCATCACTCATAGTTTCCTTTCAAACTTATAACAAGAATTACCTATTAACTCAAATTAAAATAAATCAAATTGATGCAGTGTATCCATACCCTTAAACTCAATTCCAAAAGCAACCAGGAGCAGTATCCTATATCCCTACTTTGCAAACTTCAAACTATAGAAGCCATATGCTACTTTGCAAACTCAATTCTGAAAGCAACTAGCCATTCCCCATCATTATTTTTAAACCCAATTTCAGAAGAAATTACCAAATGTAATGATTACTTACATTTTTTTATAATTTTTGTAACTCAATAACTAGACTTGTAATTCATAGTTAAAGGAAGACGATTATAAAAACAAATTTTTAGTGTTTCTAAACTTATTTGTTTGTCTCCCTAAAGGTTCCTAGAACCATATCTAACTCAACTAGATAATTTTCAGAGCAAGCCTATTTTACCTGGAAACTATCTTGCATCATTTCGGTGTCAGAACAATTTTGATTCTAGGCAGGTTCACCCTTAACTGAAGCTCACTCTATACCAAGTAGTCAGTCTTCCTCTCTGCTTTACTATCCAACCCCAAACACAACCCCTTTCTATCCACCAAATCAACTTTGAATCTACTCAAAAGAGAAACTCAAAACCCATAAACCTTAATAAAAAAAAAATAAAAAAATAAAAAGGTCCCTAACCAAACACAAATCAATCTAGCCAAAAAAAAAAAAAATCACCTTCAACTAGACACCATTACCTAGAAAAAAAAAAGAAAATAGTAAGAAGCAGGTGTTGCTTTGGTTATCGTCTTCATCTATAGTCACCACCAAACTCCAATCATCAAACCCCAAAGCCTTCTTTCATATCATTATCTCACCAAACACCCACACAATAAAAAAAATAAAAAATAAATAAAAAAACCATTGTAGATTCGACCAACCCTACTTTGCATAACATACAGACCTTTCATCACCCAAACTCATCTTTATCATCAACAAAACCCATAAGAAAAAAAAAGGAAAAAAGTAGGGTTGTGTCATCGAAATTTGCTAACAAGTCATCGAAATTTGTCACCCATCACTTATCTTCATGATTCTAACACCGTCCAACCACCCTACACCCTCTCAACTTCCATCTTGCCCTCTTTCTCCTCTCCAAGATGATCTCCATCTCTTTTTCTCTCTAGTCCTACTCTTTTAATTTTTGTGTGCATTAAACAATTGTGAAAAACAAAAGGGTTTTATATGACATTCTTTGACAAGTTTGTCCCTCAAAGTTTCCACCCTAGGGTAAAAATAGCCCTCACTGTTTCATCTTATTTCAAAAAAAAAAAAAAGAAACAGTTATTTAAAAAAAATATATTAGTAAAATTATGCTTTAGTCCCTATATGTGTCTTTTTATAATTTATTCTAGATAGTAAAATTACAATCTACTCCTCTTATTTTTTATATTTATAGTTTTTACCTCAATTAGAGAAAGAAAAAAAAAGAGAGAAAAAAAATGGCTTCTAGTTCAAACATTATAGAGCAAATCGAGCTTAAATTCGCAAACCAATGATGACTTGATTAAACTTGCCAACATGTCATAGGGCTACAACTTTTGATTGAGGATCTGTGATGTAAACCAACGTGCTCCACAAAGTGCTAACCTTAAGGACACTAGAGCGAGGCTTATTCCCCAAAATGCTACTCCAGATAATGATTTAATTAATGAAGAGACAAAAGATGTGATTATGCGAAATCAACAATGAGAACCCCAACACCAGGGAAACAAATACCAAATGAAGCTAGATGAGCCACATTTAACGGTTACTTGGGAATAGAAGATTTTCTTAACTACATATCAAAAGTCGAACATTTCTTTCAGTACATGAGGATCATAGACATCAGAGCTCGAACGTTTCTTTCAGTACATAAGGATCATGGAGGATAGGAAAGTCAAGCTAGTCGCCTACAAACTAAAAAAAGGTGTTTTAGCTTCATAGGAACAATTGTCACTTACTATCCTAACAAGGAAAAGGTCTAACAAGAACCTGACATTGAATGAAATAGTTGTTGAAAGCAGGATTTTTACTAGCTGATTATGATTAGATTCAATTCCAGTAGTACCAGAATTGCAGGCAAAAATCTTGATTTATTTTAGAGTACATGGTAGAATTCCAATGTTTATCAACTCAAAATGATTTAATGGAGACGAAAGGTGAGATTGTAGCTAGATTTAGAAATGGTTTATGACCTAATATTCAAGAATAGATAGCTTTGCAAACCATTTTTACATTATAAGATACTGTACAACTAGCTATTTATGTTGAGTCACAGCTTAATAGGCGAAGGAATAAGAGTGGGTTAGTAATTTAATCCCCCAACCAGTAGAATGATGATAGCGAAATGACTCCATTAATACCATCTCCAATCAGAACCAACCAAGGACAATCAATTTCTCTCATTCGAACTCTACCAAATGCATGACAGACCAAAAATCAAACCAGCGAGAGATCTATTGCCACCAATCCTTATGCTGCTCTCAAAGATAATAAATATTTTAGGTGTGGGCAAACAGGACATTATTCTAATCAATGTCCCAAGAGACAACTAAGTCACATGGTTGTAGGCAAAATGAGGAAGAAGAATTTGACCCAAAAGAAAAGGAGGTAGGAGAAGAAGAAAACCTAAACGAATGAATAAATGAAGGTGAATGAGTATCTTTGGTTATCCAATAATTTTTGTACATCTCGAAGAAAGATATTGCTCCTCATAGACATAACATTTTTAAAGTCCGATGTATAGTCAACTAAAAGATTTGTCACTTGATCTTCGACAAAGGAAGTAGTGAGAACATCGCATCTATAACGATGGTTGAAAAATTACAGCTATAGACACATAGTCGGAGGTGATACTAGAACCTATCAAATCTTTACTCTCTGAGTATCAGGATATTGTATCGGATGAACTTTCTACTGAATTACCATCCATATGGGATATTTAGCATTGCATTGATCTCATTCTTGAAGCAAGCTTACACAATCTACCCCATTATCGCATGAGTTTGAAAGAATATGAGATTTTGTAGAAGCAAGTAGAGGATCTCCTTCAGAAAGGATTGATTAGGGAAAACATAAGTCCTTGTGCAGTACTAGCCTTATTTACACCAAAGAAGGGCGAAAATTGGAAATGTGTACAGAAAACAGAACCATCAATAAGATAATAGTGAGATACTGATTTCTAATCCTATGATTGGATGACATGCTTGATAGGCCACGAAGATCAACTATATTTTATAAGATTGATTTGAAAAGTGGATATCATCAAGTCCACATTCACTAAAGTGATGAATGGAAGACAGCCTTCAAAACTAGAGAAGGGCTATATGAGTGCTTAGTCATGCTATTCGGATTGTCAAATACTCTAAGCACTTTCATGTGACTTATAAATAAGGTATTCCAACCTTTCATTGGAAAGTTTTTTGTTGTCTATTTCGATGATATCTTGTTTATAGTAATTTGGAGCAAAAGCATCTACAACATTTAAGGAGTGTGTTCAACATACTATAAGACAATAGTCTGTATGCTAATTTGAAAAAATGCAGTTTCAATAGATAGCCTAATTTTCCTAAGATGTGTAGTCAGTGTTGAAGAAATCAATGTATATGAGTCCAAGGTTAAAACTATTCAAGAATGGTCTACACCAAAAAGTATTGGGAATGTTCATAGTTTTCATAGACTTGCTACATTTTACAAATGCTTTTCTTCTAGTAGTATTGCTGCTCCACTGATCAATTTGTTGAAGCAAAAATAATTTGCCTGGAATGATGTCATAGGGCAAAGTTTTGTTGTTTTCAATGAAAGGTTGACCACGACATTGGTACTTACTCTACCAAATTTTGATTTGTTATTTGTAGTTGACTATGATGCTTCAGGGGTAGAAATTGGAGCTGTGCTTTCTCAGGAAGGTCGACTTGTGGTTTTCTTTCTTGAAAAGCTTTGTGATACTCAACAAAAATGATCAATATATGAGTAAGAATTATATACAGCATTCATGACTTTACAACATTAAGAGCCATATCTGATACAGAGAGAGTTCATTTTGAACAGTGATCATCAAGCTCTTAAGTTTCTCAACAGTTCTGCGAAGACCAATCGGATGCATGCACAATGGATTACTTATATCCAGAGGTTCATTTTCTCTCTTAATCACAAACCAGGTTAACTCAATAAGGTAGCTGATGAGTTAAGTAGGCGATCGGTCCTATTAACTACAGTTAGGAGCAAGATTATTGGGTTTGACTACTTAAAAGATCTATATGCTGATAATGAAGATTTCAATGAACCTTAGAAAGTTTGCTTGAAGGGACCACCCCATCCTAAAGGATTCAAATTACATGATGGTTTCTTATTCTTTGAGGAATGATTATGTATCTCATAGGGATCTCTGAAGGAGTATATAATTGAAGAACAACACTAAAGAGGACTAAGTGAACATATGGGAAGAGATAAAAGTATATCTCTAGTAGAGGCTCGCTACTATTGGCCACACTTAAAAAGTAATTTCGAAATATTTGTAAAGCAGTGCTACAGTTATTAAACAGTGAAATGACAAGCCTAGAACAGGGGTTTGTTCACACCTCTACCCATTTTAGATGCTCGTTTGGAAGATTTATCCATGGATTTCATATTAGGATTTCCACGTACTCAATGAGGTATGGATTTCATCTTTGTGGTGGTTGATAGATTTTTCAAGATGGTAGATATCATACCATGTAGAAAGACTTCAAATGCTAGTCACATCACCCAATTATTCTTTAAAGAGGTAGTTCGTTTGCATGAATTACTAAAAACAATAGTATCTAATCATGATAGTAAATTCTTAAGTCATTTTTAGCGTACTCTGTAGAAGAGACTAGATACGTCCTTAAATTTCAATAGTACTTGCCATCCACATATTGATAGATAGATAGAGGTCATTGATAGAACACTGATTATATGTCAATCAAGAACTAAAATTATAAAGAACTCTGACCCAATGATTAGAACTCAATCAAAAATCAAAATTATAAAAGAAGGATATTGACACCACTCCCAAGACAAATGAGAAAGTGGGAGATAAGTCATGGTTTCAATCGTCACAAACATAGCTGGATAAGATTACATATTCATGAAGAATAAAAGAGAAAATTCACTCTATCAATTAAACATAGTTGGCTGTATCTTCATTCTTCTTATGTTTGCTTAGGGTTACAAGCCTTTTTATTGGCAAATAAATAAAATATAACATAAAACCCTAGCTCCCTAACAATTAGGTTCACTAAACATAATCATGAGTTTAAAATAATTAAATATGAGCTTAAGTTAATTATAATATGTCAGCTTAAATAATATAAACTAAAATAAAATAAGCTAACTTAACTTAAAACTCTTTACAATTAAAAATAAATTCAGCCCAGTTTATTTAAAGCTCAAATAACTCCAGTTTGCCTCTAATTGTCTTTCATTAGCATCCAAAGCCTTCAAGACTAAGCCTCATTGCCTTAAATTGTCTCATTGCCCAATTGTCTCGTGTTCCTACATGATTGTTGTCTTGGTTTTATAATTTTGGCTCTTGATTGAGTTCTAATCATTAGGTCAAAGTCCTTTATAACTTTGGTTCTTGATAAACCTATTTTAATCTTTCTTGGGGTTATGTTTCAATTTGATTGTAGGTGTCGTACCTTTATATATAGGGTTTGCATCAGTTGGTATCAGAGCTTTAAGAATTAATTCAGGTTTGATTTATCAATTCACTTATTTTTTTTTTTTTGTTTCTGTTTTATTTTTTTCTTGCAACCACATGACATTACCTGCTTTTAGGGTTAGCTTAGTCTACTTATCAATCTTGTCTTGTCTGTGTCAATAGCTTCAGTCTTTCATATTTATATATTTTTATTATTCTTGTTTCTTGATTTGTCGTAAGCCACCATCCAACATCAAGCCATAATATATAATCTTTTTATTTTTTGTTTCTTGAAATCTACAAAACGCCCATTATGTATACATTTTTTTTTTTCCTTTGTTTCTTGTCGTGCTGCACATCATCTCTTGTTTTCTAGTTTGTTTCATCAGTTTTTTATAATTATATATACTATCTTTCTTTTGTGTCTTGTAGCCGCATCAATTGTTTTTTTGTTTGTCTCATCTTGTTTCCGTTTTCAATGTCATCAATTTGTCCGGGTGTGTCATTGTTTTCTAGTCTGATTAGATTTTTGCATTCATCTGGTCTGGTTTGTTTCTTGTTTTCTGGCTAAAGTCTTGTTTCTTCTTTTATCTTACTGGTTCGTTTTAATTATTATGCACGTTTTGGATTGATTTAAAAAAAGAAGCGAAAAGTTTGAGTGTGCAAAGGAAGTGTCAAGTTAAATCAAGAGTGTCGAGTAATAAACACGTGAGTGATTAGAGTGAAATATATAAGAGAGTGTGTGAGGTTCTTTCCTTAACATTATTCCAATCAATTCATCGGACAACAATAAAGATGAACGATAATTTGAGGACAAATCATTTTGAGGAAAGGGTTCCATGAAAGAAACTAAGATAGCAATCATGAAGGAACACGAGATAATTGAGCAATGAGGCAATTTAAGGCAATGAGGCTTAATCTTGAAGGCTTTGAATCCTAATGGAAGACAATTAGAGGCAAATTAGAGTTAATTGAGCTTTAAGTGAATTGAGCTAAGTTTATTTTTAATTGTAATGAGTTTTAAGTTAAGTTAGCTTATTTTATTTTAGTTTATATTATTTGAGCTGACATATTATAATTAACTTAAGCCCATATTTAATTATTTTAAACCCATGATTACGTTTAGTGAGCCCAATTGTTAGAGGGCTAGGGTTTCATGTTATGTTTTATTTATTTGCCTATAGAAAGGCTTGTAACCCTAAGCAAACATAAGAAGAATGAAAATGCAGCCAATTATGTTTAATTGAGAGAGTGAATTTTCTCTTTTGTTCTTTATGAACATGTAATCTTCTCAAGCTATGCTCGTGGCGATCAAAATCATAACTTATCTCCTACCTTCTCATATATGTCTTGGGAGTGGTGTCAATATCCTTCTTTTATAATTTTGGTTCTTGATTGAGTTCTAATCATCAAAGTTCTTTATAACTTTGGTTCTTGATTGACATATAATCAACGAGTCAAAATTCCTTTTTATAAACCTATTTTAATCTTTCTTGGAGTTGTGTTTCAATTTGATCATGGTTGTCGTATCTTTATATACAGGATTCACATCAGTTATGGTTATTCTACATAAAGAGCAACAGTCAACAAGAGAACATGGAAAACTCAAGGCCCAAAAAATCATTCCGTTCCAAATTTTATAGAAGATTAATGACAATGCCTATATAGTGGATTTTTGAAAAGCTTTTAATATCTCCAAAACTTTCAATGTTCAAGATTTACATGAGTACCATGGACTAGACTCCCATCTTTTTCCTTTTAAACCTCGAGGATGAGTTCTTCCGAAGAGAGAGAGAGAGATCTTATGCAAGAGTAGTATACTTATACCCCTAAACTCAATTCCAGAAGCAAACAAGAACAGTGTACCCACACCCATACTCTGTAAACTTCAAACTATAGAAGCCATTTCCTACTCTGCAAACTCAATTTCATAAGCAACTAACTATTCCTCATCATCATTTTTAAACCCAATTTCAGAAGAAATTACCAAATGTATTGATTTCTTACATTTTTTATAAATTTTGTAACCTATAAATAGGCTTGTAATTCATAGTTAAAGAAAGACAGTTATAAAAACAAATTTTCAATGTTTCTAAACTTGTTTATTTATCTTCTTAAAGGTCTCTAGAACTATATCTAACTCATCCAGATAAGTTTCAGAACAAGTCTATCTTGTCTGGAAATTATTTTGCATCACAAACATATCGGTCTATTACAATTTTTAGGCTTAATTAGTTTTTTTTCTTTTTTTTTTTTTACAAGGGCCTAATAATTTCCTTCCACATTTTTGAATTTATAAGAAACAAAACAAGAAATATATTTCTAAATATGTATATATATAAAAAAAAAAAAATCTGAATAGTTATTTATTTGAGCATTCATTCTGGTGTATCAATGGTTTTATACATCCATAATATAACATATGTTTTCGAACCTTGTACGGAATATTATAAACTCTTATTTATGAATAATAAAATGATTTGAAGTGATTGGATGTAAAATCGAATTTCCAAAAGGATTCCTGGGTAGTCCGGAAGTAATTAATAAAATTTTTGGAAAGTACAAATAAATTGGGTTATAATATAACTCCCAAATAGTCCGAGGATGAATAATAAAATTCTCGGATAGATCGGAAATGATTTCAAATGTAAAGTTTAAGTTTAGTATAATTTTCAGGTAGAACGAAAAAGATTAATAGAATTTTCAGGTAGTTCCAATTTGTAAATTTAGTTCCGATAGAATTTTCGGATAGTCTGAATGTGTAATAGAACTTTAGTAAAAATTTTCGGATATGTAAATTGAACTTTAGTAAAAATTCTAGATGGATCAGAAACGATTTCGAATACAGAAAGATGAAAATCGAAAAGCGTGAAACAAAAGCATGAGATAACTTGCATGCATGACAAGTGTCACAAAAATAAAGGAGGAACCAATGCATGAAAGAAAAGTGTCTTACAGGCATGGTGATGTTATGACAAATGGCTAAAAAAAAGGATTAAAATGTGAAACATATATATATAAGTTGAAAACAAACAATTGAAAGGAGAGAAATGGAAGGTATTCGGTTAAACAACTTAAAAAAAAAAAAAATCAAAAGTAAGAAATAAAGTGAATTTAGGTCAAGTAAGGGGTCCTCTCGACCGAGAGGAGAAGCAAGAAGATAGCTATTGTTTTAGGAGATTTGAAGGCCATTTTTGAAGGTTTATCACACATGCAAAGGTGGTGCTCAAGCCTAGGAGTGAAATCGATCCATTTGGATTTAGTTTGAAAGGTAAGATTTGAGTTTTCCTTGAACTAGATTGTGTAGTTTTTGGATTTATGGTCTTGGATGATTTTTATGGTGAAATTATGTTTGGGTTTGAGGTATTGTAATTGTAAGATGATGAGTATGGAATTGCATATAGCTTGGTATGAATTTGAAGAAAAATTTTGTGCTTGATGCATGAAAAGTCACAGCCTAATGGTGTGTGAATGGTTCAAGTGTAGTTTGATGTTTTGCCATGAGTTTTTGTATGATATTGATGTGTAAAATCTTGATGGAAAGTTAGAAATGAGTTAGTATGCATTCAGCCAAGGTGGGATATCATAGACTAAAATTAAGTTTGATTTATTTGAATGATTTTCATGCTAGGAAATATGTTAAAAGGATGGATTTTGGTGTTGAAATTAGAAGTAAAACTTTGATTTATAAGCTGCCATGTTGATGTTAAAGTGACGGAAAAATTTTTTGGATGTTTTGAATGATGTTAGGACTATTTCGATGATGAAAAATAGCTTGGAAATTCAAAAGAATGCATTAGAATATAAATGGTTGCTTTGCAATAAAGCTTTGTGTAATTACAAAAGTGTGATATTTTATAAGTTGGGCTTGCAATTACACCCTTAACCATAAGTTTAAATGTGATTTCGATGAGTAAGAAGTTGAATGAAATTATAGTATAGGTTCGACCATCATAGGCCAAAATTATAACGACCCATCCTCTCCCCATGTTAGGCCGGAACCTTCCTGAGTGCATGGGCTCACCCACCCTTCGGTCCAGGTACTATCCCATAGCCTTTAGGGATTTCATACGCCTCCCACACCCCTCGAACCCATGACCAAGGCCATATAGTCAAATGGGAAGCAAGATGTGTACCAACTGAGCTACTACCCACCCTTCGGTCCAGGTACTGTCCCTTAGCCTTTAGGGATTTCATACGCCTCCCACACCCCTCGAACCCATGACCAAGGCCATGTAGTCAAATGGGAAGCAAGATGTGTACCAACTGAGCTAGTAGCTAAGTTGGTACACATCTTGCTTCCCATTTGACTATATGGCCTTGGTCATGGGTTCGAGGGGTGTGGGAGGCGTATGAAATCCCTAAAGGCTAAAGGACAGTACCTGGACCAAAGGGTGGATGAGCCCATGCACCCAGGAAGGTCCCGGCCCAACATGGGGAGAGAATGGGTTGTTATAAAAATAATCTAAAAATGTATTTCATGCGTTGATATAAAATTTAGACTTAAAATGCGGTATTTTGAAATCAATGAATATTGGAGCATTGTGTAAATTGATATATGACAATAGAATGTTAAAATATATAGGTAACTAGGAGGCGAAGGAATTCGAAGCTATAAATTATCGCGAGCTAGGAAATCGTGAATATTCCGTGAGCTAGGAAACTATAAGTGTAAATTTATTTTACAAATGTTAAAATGCATTATTAGTTTATTATTTTTGAAGAATTATTATTTCTAAATGAATTTTTATTAATCATTTTGATTCATGGAATGCTTTTATGTATTGGTTTAAAAGAAAGTATTCTAAGCATGACATGGTAGAAATATTGAGCTCTTATGTTTTAATGAGATTTAATGAAATATGTTTTAGTATTTTCATGCTTATAGAATGAAAAATTTCAAGTTTAAAATATATACATGAAGTTTTAAACGACTAATGGTTTACCCAATCTTATAGACTATTTATAGATTCAGACTCGACCGAAATACCTTATACGTGCATGGCTAGTGTTGAAAGGATGTGTTACTAACATCTGTATGTGGGGGTTGAGTCAATCATATCGTCCTCTACACGTATGAGGTGTTATCTTGCTTTACATATGCAATGGTAGAAATTTTGCTGCGTAGTAGTTGAGATGTCTTTGTAGCTTGTCATAGTGAGCACCGTTAGCAATTTCGTCACGTGACCTCACATTGTGCGATGCTAGTCTAGTTGTCATGTGATTGCAGCTTATCGGGTTTCCATTATTACGCTTTAGAAAGAAAAGAAAAAATTATTATATGTGAGATTTAGAAAATAGTATTTTAGTCATTTTACAAAAGTTTATGAAAAATAATCGAATATTTTGATTTCATTCAAAGTAATAGGTTCTGAAATCGCAATTAAATTTATGAAATATTTGGTTTTCAAAATTATAAAAATGTCATGAAATAAATATTTCTTTTTAAATGATTATTGGGAGGCTATTTTTAGAAAGAATGTTTAGATAAAAACGTAAACACTCACTAAGCTTCGTTATATCACTCTTTTTCTGTTTATATTATGATAAACCTCCTCAGGTACAGGTACGGGTCGCCAAAGTGAGTGAATATACAACGTAAAGATAGGCGAGCATTTTTGACGACACAGCAGTGAATTCAATGTATATACTTTAATGTCTCATAAACATGCATAAAGTGAATATTTGTCTTTGATCTTATGTAAACATTTGAGATTTTTGTACGATTAGATATTTCAAAATTTGATGTGGTTTCTGATTTAATTATTTTATTTTATGATTGAGGTATTTTATTCTATGATTGAGATTGATTGTAAAGAGGACCTGAGGTCTATATTGGAAGTGGAGAGATGAATGAATGATTTTAAAAGTGTTTATATGTTGATTTACAGGTCTTTTGAAAGGCTAAGTTAGAAAGGTCGGAAAATAGTCATTATGCTGTCGAAATTTTTCCATCTTAATTTTTAGATGATTATGAAATAAAAATTTATTACGGGTTTGCTCCACGGAGTTCTTTTTAAGTCAATCACCGATATGAAAACTGTAAAGACTTCCGTTGGGGTGCCAAGAGGGTTCCGCTCGAGTTCCTAAAGAGGAAATCCAGGTCACGTCCCTTCACATATGTTTATCGAAATTTATATACGATAAGGGAAATAAAATAAATGAATTTTCTTTACTTATTTATGAAAAGGATTGTTTGTTATAGTACGTATTAAATTTTCATAGCTTCAAGTTTCAATTCAATATAAAAATAATCTCATTTTATAGATATATATATGTTGACGTCCGGATTCGAATCCTAGTCAATGAGGTTCGTTTTAAGGCCTAAACTGCAGCTTCGGATAATGGATATTGAATATACAAGGTAAAGAAGCAAAAGAGAAGAGGTCAGAGGCGAGAAGAAAGACACAAGGAGATTTTAGAGTGGTTCAGCCCAATTTGATGCTTACGTCCACTGTTCACTCTCTCATTATTTTGACAGAATAACGACACTCAGAAGATCATCCTTTTGTCTACAATGAGAATCCTCCCCTATTTATAGAGAAAGGAGAGGTGTTACAGTAAAACAGAATAAGATAAAAGCATACAGTAAACTGAAATTACAATGATGAATCGCATTTAATGCACTGAGATTTCATTTAATACGGCTGACAATGCATTAAATGCAACCGAAATTACATTAAATGTGGCTGAAACTATCACTTCTGAGCTCTGCCCGAGCATGATTTCAGGCGGCTAATCTGTACGGGTCAGGTGAGGTCACAGTAATCTTTATTGTAGTCTTTGGCAGAGATGGCATGCAAGGCACACTTTGAGCTGCATCTTGTATGGCGTCTTCGGCTCCTGTTGGCTCACGGTTTGGGAGGCATGACGGAGAGGGACTTTCCAGCGAACAGAATATTTAACTGAGTTGGCGTACAGATGAGCTTCTAACGGATCGGGTACTTTGAGAATTAGGGGGATAGATCATGAATCAGTTCTTCCGCAACTAGTTATACTATTAGGTGAACAGTCTCACAAACGATCAGGCATACGAGTATGCTCAGAAATCACTGAGAAATCAAGCGAACAATTCTGAACAAAGGAACCTGGGCGAAATAGATCTGTCGATCAACTTCCGACGAACAGATCCAGTGGACAGCTTAAGCAAACAGATTTGGCGAGCATCATGAGCGGACAGATATAGCGATCAGCCTGGGCGAACAGATGTAGCGATCAGCATAAGCGAACAGATGTAGCGATCAGAATTAAGGACCGGTGCCGACTGCAGTCGTATGCAGAACAATGAATAGATCACTGATCAGGCCACTAATACTATTCGCGAGCAGACCGATGATCAGCGGGAGGAGACTTGGGATACAAACCGAATGGAGAGTCAGTCTATCGTACAGATCCGTTGTCAAGTAAGGCGATCAGAAAGAAAGACAGATTGCTGAGCCTTTGGGCCATTAGGCCTATACTGTAGATCTTCCTTGGCCCGATCGACTTGATCGCTAAATTATCCATAACAATATATATATATATATATATTTCCATTCTTGAATCTTTATTGTGTATTATTTTAGGGTGAATCCCAAAAAACTCACCAACCTTTGCATGAAGTTAAAAAAACTAACACCACCATTCCCAAAAAAAAAAAAAAAATTGCAATCTGTTGTTACTCTTTTCGTCTGAAAAGTTTACTTTAAGCATTATTCTTTGCCCCTTATTTAAACTTAACTTAATTGAAATTAAATAATTAAATAAAAATTTTGTTTATCTCTATCATTCATCTTAAGATGGACAGTGGAGATTAATTATAAAACAAATTAAAAAATCAAACAAAAATTAAAAAGTAATAACAAATTTGTTAACCAAATCTCCACCGTCCATCTTAAAATGGACGTTGGAGATTAATTTGAAAAAAAAAAGATCATCTCAAAAGGTTTTTTTTTTAGTTAAAAAAAAAATTACTAATCTAGATGTCCACCTCACATTATCTTCAAACACATTCAGACCCAACATCATCAATCATATGTAATAACCCAAGCACATCATCAATTAGTCCACTGTGAAAACCCAAAACATTTTCAAACGTACACAAAAAATAATCAAAAAAATCTGGGTTCAAAAAATTCATGAAAAAATTATCCCCAAAAATCATCTAACCCTAATTGGGTTTGATTCGATCCCAAATTTCTGGGTTCACGAACCTAGATGCCTGGGTTCCAAAAGAAGAAAAAGAGAAGAATAAGAAGAAGAAAAGAAGGTATGAAAGAGAATGGGTCGATACTGTGGGGTTGGGTGGAAATGGTGATGGTTGACGTGGAAAGGGTGGTGGTAGAAGTCTGGTGAAGGATGGCTTGGAGAAAGAGGAGCCTAGTTGTTAGTTTTAAAATTTTTAAGCTTAATTTTGTTATGTATATATATATAATATAATTCCTTGTGTGAGTTCTAAAATAAATAAATATATTATCATATTCTTATTCATTCACATTTATTTGCACATTCAATTATCATCTTACCCTTAACCCACTAACGGCAACAATATTTTTAAATGGAAATTCTAACGATATGGTGTAATTTTTTTTTTTTTTTTTTGAAAGGTTGGGATGGTTTTTCTAATTTCATGCAAAGGTTGGAGGATTTTTTAGAATTCACCCTATTGTTTTTGGTTTTGTACTTTATACGTCCCAAAATGGATTTTGCTTTGTATGCCTAGATGTACAAATCTATAAAGGGATATTATGAAAAACCCTTTTGGAAAGTAAAGTATTCGGTAGCAACCTCCTTTTTTTTTTTTTTTTTTAATTAGATTAATCGTTCCCTACCGTTAACTTTCATCCAAAAAGTTAATATTTTCCATCCAAAACCATAAAATGACCAAAATATCCTTATCAAGATTGACAAAACCAAATCCGGATTCCTACTAATGAATTTAGCTATCCTGTCGGGCACCCCATGAAACCTGTCTGAAACCTAACTAATAAGGTCCAAAAGGGTATCATGGAGTGAACTCGTAACTACTCTCAGTTTCTAAGCATATAAAATTTTACTCAATTTAAAATTTCATTTCTCGTATGCAGTAGATAAATATATAATTTAAAATATTATCATATAAAAATGTAACTATCTAAAACATTGCATGAAATTAATAAAGTGTGATATCTATTCATAAATCTAAAAATATGCATATTACATAATTAAAATTAAAATGCAAACTTAATACAAAAGGGCTTTGTAGTGTCGTTGTCAGGACCTATCTAATTTGCACGTGGCTATCTGGTACCTGGATCATCTACACCTACACTTGCACCTGAGGACGATTTTGAAATAAAAACATTGTGAACTATAAACACCCAGTAAGTGCGGATGGGTTTATTAAAAGTTACCTCCCTTATAATCATTTTATTTCTAAAAGCTTGGGGTATTTATGAAATTTCTATAAATTTCAAAAGCTCGTTTTAAAAGTTAAAATATTTAATTTTTCTAAAATATTTTCTTTCAATATCTGTTTTAAATGGTATGCTAGCTTTTTTATAATTCTCTAATGGTCACCCAAGAAAGCTAAAATCACAAAGGCGATCAGACCAACTTTGCTCAGTGTGGGGGTTCACGTGGCGTAAAGGCTAACATCGCTCACCGTGACAAAGCTACTAAGATATCTCATATACACGTGCAGCAAAACTATCATCACTCACTGTACGTTGAGAAATACCCCACGAGTGTAGAGTGCAACAGATACGACAGACTCAATCCCCCCGATGTTAGCTGGACTAACCCTCCCAATATTATGTTATACACCGTAGAGTATACCGGCGGGTCTAAAGTTAGAAGGTCACACTATAAATACTCAGGCCATCTACTAGGTTTGAAAATCTTTTCTTTTTCTATAACTGAAAGCTATTACTTTATCATGCCATAAAAATAAATAGAGAAAATGTCACCAGATAGTACTTTTAAATATTGAATTGATAATCTTGTCTAATTTCAATAAAGTTAACAATTGAGTCTCAAACCTTATTTTTTTAACACAAATACCCTTGATAAAACTGGTGAAAGAGTTACATTTTTAAAAAAATGACATAATTGTTACATTTATTGTAAGGATATTTTGGTATTTTTGCATATGATTTAGGACTTAATTGTTACATTTTTTTTGAAAAATGATATAAATGTTAAGTCATTAATATAATGTGCTATTTTTGTACTTGTCCCAAATAAATACTATATAATGTAAACTATATAAATAAATAAGTCATTTACTTTCATGCTAGAATATAAAACAATTTAAATGAAAAAAATATTTTTGCTAAATAAATTAAAGGTATTTAAAATAATTTCACACTCACAGCTCGCTACCCAAATCACTTTCCTTTTGCCTTCAGCAACCACTTCCTTTAACTTGTTGCTCCACGTACACTTAGTCACAAAAACAATTCCAATTTAGCTCGTCAGTCGCCTAGATCAGCTCTATCTCACCTACTTTACTCAAGCTTCATTGACCCACTAAGCTAGAGCTGCGAGCTTAAGCTCGCTACCAGCTCTACCAACACGAGCTCCAGCTCGCATTCAGCTCACCCATATAAGCTCCTACTTCAATCAACTCAGCTCGGATCGAGGGCACTTCCTCTTTCTGCAAGCTCACTCAGCTCACCTATTATAGTAAGCTGCTATCTTCTTAGGGCTCAGCTCGATTCATGGCCTTGCTAAGCTAACTCCCTCCGAACTCGCACTTTAGGTCAGCTTGACCAATGCTTAAGGGGTCACGGGTATTTACCTAGCTCGCCCCTCGTAAGCTCCCCCTAGCTCGCATACTCAATCATTAACACCACTCTGACCTCAATAATTCCTCAACATAAATTTAGCAACACATTACTAGCGTTTGCACATCTCGACCTCAAACATAACAAACACATATTCCACAACTCAACACCAGTTCATAACTCCACCTAGGTCGCGACCTTACAGGTCTCACGACCAAACTCAACCATTCTAAACCACAAACATCACAAATCAACTCATTTCTTAACTACTTTGCTTACCTAGCTCACTTCAGCCTTCCCTCTTGCTCTCCAGCTAACTTGTTGCTTCACTTTTCCAGATCTACACACAAATTCTCTTCAGTTTCAGTTGAAACTCAAAAACTGATCTCAACAGATCCTTCACCCAATGGTACCATAAATAACTTATTCTTACCAGATCTGGTTCTTAAATCAGCTCCTCACCTTCCAACAACCAGATCGCCTCTCACAATGATGGAAATCTAGCCTGAACAGTGGCGACAGATTCCTCTCTTCTACTCTGCCCACAGCACTCTCTCCTTCCCTCTCTTTTTCTTTCTCTCTCTTTTTCTCTCTTCTCCTCACTCGGTCTTCCTCTCTTTCACCGATATACCACCCATACGTCTATTTATAGACACGGATCAAACTCGCTTTTAAGCCTTAAACTTTCTTAAAATTACAATTTTACCAGATCCTAGATAATTCTCTCAAAATATCTAGCATTTTTCTCTTAAGTCCCTTAACTTTTGTAATTTTAAATTTATTTCAAATACTTTCAAAAATTTACAAATATTAAATTTTCACTTCTAAATACTTAAAAATCATTTTTATTATTTCTTCAAATGGTACATTTACACATGTCTTTATTTCATACACATGTACAGTAATATCCTCGGGAGAGCGTATTACAAAGATTGTGTAAAATGCCTATCATACTCTTCAAACTTATTTAATGATTGAAATACCATTTAAATTATTGATTAGTGATAATATTAAATTAAAAAATAAAAAAATACTAATCAAGAAAAAAAAATTGATTTTCTAGGTTTCTAGACTTCTAGTAACTTGGTTGCTAGAAGCCCATGTTTTTTTAGGTTGTTGGAAACCTACCTTTTTCTAGTTTCCTGCAATTTGGAAACTTAGAAATGGAATCCAAATCAAAAACATTCAAACCAAGTCAACAATTTGGAAAAACATTCGAACCAAACCAAATCATAACAAAAATTAAAATTAAAAACAAAATCAAAACCATTATACAAAATGAAATCATAACCAAATCAGCAACCTGGAAACACATTCAAACCAAATCGAAACCAAAATTAAAATTAAAAACGAAATCAAAACCACTATACATCTATATCAAAACAAAATCAAATAAAACCCTAAGCCACTATACACCCAAATCAAGCATCATACACACACCATTAAAACTAAAATAACATATCAACAAACTCAAAAGATGAAGAGAGAGGAGAGGAGAGGCGGCTCATCATTTTGTTCGACAAACCTAGTTGAACACTTCATTTGGGTTTGACAAACTTAGATGAAGTTCATCTAGATTCAACGAAACCTAAATGATTAAAGAAGAGGAAGGACGGTGGTGGGTGGATGTGGGTTTGATCTGGGTTTTTTACTGGATAGGGGTTCTCGCTATTAGAAGGGGAGGAGAGAGAAGAAAAGGGATGACAATGATTGGATGGGGGTTCTTATAGCTAGAAATAGAGAAGAGAGAAGATAAGAGATAGTGGCGACTAGATGGGGTTTTTATGGTTGCAAGGGGAGAAGAGAGGAAAAGAGAGGAGGGACAGTAGTGACTGGATGAGGGTTTTTACTATTGAAAAAGGAAGAGAGAGGAAAGAAGAGATAGCGGCAACTAGATGGGGATTTCACGGTTAGAGGGAGAGGAGGCTAATGAGTTTGAAGTTGATTTAGGATGATAGGTTTTGGAGAGAAGAAAATAGACTGATGGACGGCTTGAAAATGATTTAACTTACATTTGATTTTTTAATTTTTTTTTAAATTAACCTCTACTGTCCATTTTAAAGACAGTAGAGATATGATGATTTTTTTTTTCAGTTATTATTTAATGTTTTAATTTTTTTTAAATTAATCTTCACCGTCCATCTTAAAATGGACAATAGAGATTTGATAAATTAAAATTTACTTAATTATTTAATTTCTTATCTTTTTTAAAATTTCTTTTATTATATTTTTTGAAAGTTTTTATCTAATTTTATTTAAACAAGTAAAATCGTTCATCCAATTGCTATTATACCCTTCAAATTTAACACCAATGAGTTGTTTTAACCAGTAGGGGGCTGTTTACTAAATAAAAATAACCTGAGGGCTATTACCGAATACTTTACTTTCCAGGGTAATCTTTCATAATATCCCATATAAAAATTAGGGATAATCCCAAAAAACCAATTGTAGTTTGCAAAAATATCTATTTTACCACCTATGGTTTTATTTTTATCCAAAATCGCTCCTGACATTAATAAAAACACTCAAAATACCCTTTAGAGGTGTGTAAAATGACGAAAATGTCTCTTATGGATACAAATTGATGATGAAATCATAAAGGGTACAATTAACATTTTCTATTAATTTTTTAACATTAGGGGGGATTTTGGACAAAAAATGTAATATATGTGATAAAATAGATATTTTTGCAAACTACAATAGATTTTTAGGATTATCCCTAGAAATTATAGAAAAAGGTTGAGACATGACAGTTGCATCACTTGATACATAGACATAATTAAGTAAAAATTTTCTCAAAATATTTCAACAATTCACTAGTAGGCCTCTCATATTCACTTTAACGAAGTTATGGTTATGAGTAATTTTTCTTTTCTATAAATTCAAATTTACAAGAGTTCAAAAATAAAAACTCTTTGTAGATGGTATAATGAGATGTTTGGGTTTTCTAAGGGTTGCATTCAGTTGCTTATGTTGTGTGTTTCTTCTATTTCCTATTATATTCTTATTAATAGTAAAGCTTGCATTATGATTTGGCCATCTCAGGTCTGTCTCACATGAACAACGGTGGAGTCAAGATTTTTGACTTAGGGGGGCCAAGTCAAAAATATAAAATCAAATTGACAAATATATATATATATACACACACACTAATATTCAAGGAAAGAAGTTATCAAAAACTAAATATAAAATTGTTCTTATTGCAACAAATAAATTAATAAATTAGATAGACCTAAATTTATTATCAAAATAGAACTCTTTACTCTTTTAAATATATATATGTATATGTATATATAATCTATTTTAGAATATACACCAAATTTCTCCATAATTTTCCTTTCAAACATACACAATAAAAAATTTATAAGAAAGTCATATTTTCCATCTTATTAGAAAGCATAATTTTGTCAATACACATAATTAAAAACAATCTTTTAGTAATAGCCATTAGCACGGGAAAAATAAGTGCGAATACCACTTTTGTAACATATAATCTTAATTACTTGTGTATATTTTGGTAATTTAATTTTTATTAAATTCACATTTAATCATGTTAAGATATAATAACTCACAACAACTTTATATAAATAAATAAATAATTACATTATAAATTTGCAAAATAAGTTTCAAAACCAAATATAACTAACACTAGTTTCAAATATTGCATATAACAATTGAAGGGACTAATTGCAAATATTGCATTTATCATATAATATAAAACAAAAATAATTTACTAGACACATGGCCAATTTTCATTGGTTGTGGGCTCCATAGGCCCTGTGGACCCCTCATAACTCTACCCATGCATATAAATAACTTCTATCTTAACAATCACTTTATTATTATACACATCACCTTTTTGTACGAGTGGTTAAGCACTTCCATTTATCCAAAAAGATTAAGGGTTTAAGTCTCACTTTTGTCCTAAAACATAAGGTATGGATAGTTTTATCTAAATTTAATAATCCTCCTCCCACAATATAAAGTAGTTCTGTCCGAATTTTAACATGTCTCTCAAATATCAGTTCTGTTCTATTGCTTTGCAAATTCAGTTGTTGATAACTGGAGCCATGTAGAAATCTGGATCTATTTCCACTACCCTCCATCATTAAATGATTTGGAGAGTCCAAGATCATGCTCTTGATCTTTCACTTTCAAGCACTACAGAAGCCCTGCTGCTTACCATGGATTCTTCCCATGTCCTACACTATACATTCATTCCAAGGCAAATTACGCGAGAAAAACTTATTAAGCTACTGTCAGAACAGTGGATTACTTCTTATGAAAAACAGTGTAAGCCTCTAGCCCCTATTATTGCTAATGAATCTGTGATGTTGCAAAATCTAGATGGAACAATAACTATTAAGTTTGTTCGGCCAGGAAAGCCTAGTTCTCATCCTGATGAGTTTTCTACCCAGTTCATGATCCAACCAATTACTGTTTTTAATCTTGCGCTAGTGGACCACAAGTCAAATTTGTCACCTATGAAGGTTAGCGCATTTATTATTTTAGAAACCCAAATGGTCACAGTCCATTTGATCTTGAATGTCAATGCAAAAACTGTCAAAAAGCTTTTGAAAAAGAGCATTACATTCCTATTGCTAAAAAGCCTTTTAAACCTAATCCCTTTACCAGCTTTGGCTTGAGGGAGATCCTCTTGTAGGTCCGTTAGAAGAACCTTCTAGCAAATATGAGTTTATTGTCAAATATTCTGATCCTCCTCCTAAACATCTTCTAATAAAAAATCCAACTTGGGATGATGATTACAAGATCTATATTGAAAAAAGATTTCCCGAAAGTCCTCCTCAATTTTTACCTTAAACTTTCTCTTATCCAACCCCTTTGCTTTGCTATATAAGAAAGGTCTTGAGTGGAATTCTAAATCCCTTATTCCTACATCTTATAAACCTACTCAAAAATGGGTTGTTAAAACTCCTCCACCTATGGTTCAACCAATCATGATGTTTCAACCCTCTTCCACCACCTATGATACTTATTTTCCCACCTTTAATGAAACTGTTACCCAAAAATCTAAGGTAGTCCCTGCACAAATAATTCAACCAGATGGTTCCATTAAGCCCATTTCTCAGGTACAAGCTGTTTTAAATTGGTAATCTGAGAACGCAATTGCTCAGAACAAGGTGATGCATAGGATTGAGTTTAAACTCAACCATTTACAATCCTAGACATCTACTACTGCAGAAAAAACTGCTCAAGTAATTCAGCAATTACAGTAGAGAATGAACCAGCTTCACAATGATCTTCTCCATCTTATTTAGACAAATAAAAGCTTCATAATTGCTTTTACCCAAAATGATGCAGAAATGAGAATTCTAAAAGCTCAACTTGCTTCTCTCCAACAAGATCTGTACAAGTAAACTTTTCATGTCCCTCATCCTACTCCTATTTATAACCCTTTTGAAGCATCCAGTAGTTCGTGAACTTTTCATCAAACTAACTTTCCAAAAGTCAGTCAACCTTTTGCTCCAATTGAGACCAGGTCTGAAGCAAATATAGCCTTTGGTACTACACATAAGCTTTATGCTAAGCTTAAGGAACAACAAGAAGCTTAGAAAACAAAATAAAAGAGACAAAGACATTTAACCAGAAGAAAAGGTAAATCTAAGTTGGCTACCTCTCATCATATTTCTTATCATAGTTCAAGCTCTCAGTCTCATGACCATAAGACCAATATATAATCTTTTAGCCAAATTTGATTTCTCAGACTTTACAAGATATGGGATCCTCTCAGATTTCATACATACCTCATCCATCCCTACTTCCCTATCTTTCAGCCTCCTCAGAACCCACTCTAAACATTTATCCCAGTGTCTAATCTACTTCTGCCAGTTTTATTCCAACCTCTTCTACTGAATCTTCTTCTAAGAATACTTTATCAACTTCTCCAGAGTATTTTGACGATGATATTTTCAGTTCTACCAGTTTCCATCCCATCTTTATGAACACTGAGCCTTAAATTCATGAAGAAAATGCTAGTACTAAAACAGAAGTTCCTTAACAGGCTCCTCTTATTCAACCGACATTTCAAACCACTCACACCTCAAAACTATTTACCTTTACTCTTGATGGTCTTCCATTCTCTCTAAAGAATTTTTGAGTTTCAGACGTGGTTACAAACAAAAATGCTTAAGCCACATACTCACCTCCAACAAGTCCTTACTCAATTTACCACCAGATTCACTGGTACATTGAGAAAGTGGTGACAAGAGTTAGGTTAATACAAACAAATTCAATTTTGTCAACTTTCTGACCTCAACCAAGCACTTTTTTGTCTTCTATAATGAATTTTATGGCAGACCCCAAGCTCACGAAGCTAAAATGAGAGAAGAATACTTCCATATGAAGTGTTACTCTTACAAAAAGAAGGATCTTGATCGACGTTATCAACAAATATTGAAACGATTTCATGCTCTTCATGGCATTGATGATCCAAATATGAAACAAGTCTTCTTATCCTCCATTCCAGACTCTTTGTCTCAAGAAGCTATAAAGATCATGCAGACACAAGATAGATCTCTTTAGCAATATACTCTTGGTGAAATCTATCAGTTTGTCTCTACTGCATTGGATAAGTTGTGTGCTCAAAAGAAATTCTTTGAAGATTACCTTCAAATATCAAAATAGTTGATGAAAGTTTGTCGCTCCCAGATTTGCAGATCAAATGTAAAAATCTGAACTAGTGTACTTGCTTTATAAAGCAAAAGCATCATTTTCTCAGACATAAGTCACACAAGAAAAAATCATCTTCATTTCCTTCTCGAAGGCCCAAGCTTAAAAGATTTCTTAAAAGAAAGCCCTTCAAGCAAAGACCTATTAACAGATGTTATCTTTATCATAAAAATGGTCATTTTACAAAAAATTGTCTTACGCAGAAAAAGAAGTCCCAGCATATGGTCTAATACCTCACTCAAACAGGTACTTCTCTTACTGACGATGAAATTGAAGATTTGTTTTCAATCCATATTGAACCAACTCTCCAAGACATTCTTCAGTTTGATCAATTTCCTAAAATCTCCTCTGCAACTCTGACAACTCCTCCAGCTATCAGTTCCAATAGTCTCTTTAACTAGTCAAACCAAAAGTTTC
Source organism: Dimocarpus longan (assembly GCA_022984855.1). NCBI lineage: Eukaryota > Viridiplantae > Streptophyta > Magnoliopsida > Sapindales > Sapindaceae > Dimocarpus > Dimocarpus longan. Next base: position 13,903,967 of record CM041015.1, on the reverse strand, counting down.
TCTAGCAATGATAAAACTTTTTCCTACCAAGTATGCCAAACCAATTCCTTTATTTGCCTTCTTTGATACTGGTGCTGTTAAATACATCCTTAACCCAAACATTTTACCTTCCTCATATTGGCAACCTCATAAACAAATATTTCACACTGCTAATGATGAAAGCTTTACAGTAACCCTTATCAGTAAACCCCTCATTTTTGAAATATTTCCTAGATGTGTTACCACTTAGCAAGTCCTAAGTTCTCATTTACTAGGAAGATATTTAATTTTTGGTTTTGATTTATACTAAAAATTTTCAAATCTTAGAATTCTTCATGAAGGTCTTAAATTTAAAAGTCATTTTAAACCATAGACTACCCTTCTCAGCCTCTTTTCCATCCAATCTTCTGTTGACTTTATCCAACTACATCAACAAGACTCCTGTTCAGAAAATCATTTTAACTTCCTTAAAAAATGTTCTTATCCTCTTTGGTAAAACCCAGACTTTTTTTGTCAGACTCCTCTTTCATTTGAATGAAAGACATCAACCCAACCAAAGCCAGTCATTCAGGCATGAATCCTGACCACCCCATGCTTGCAAGATCAGAGTGTTCTCAGTTGCAACAACAAGGTTTCATAGAGCCAACCACTTCACAATGGGCATGTGAAGCATTTTATGTGAATAAAATATTAGAACAACTTCGTGGAAAATTGAGACTTGTTATCAATTACAAGCCTTTAAACCAGTTCCTTCAAGATAATAAATTTCCTCTACTTATGAAGTAGACTCTGTTTGCTCACCTTTAAGATGTTCACATCTTCTCCAAATTTGATCTTAAAGCTGGTTTCTGGCAACTAGGCATTCATTTTGATAATCGTTACGAACTGCCTTCTGTTTACCAGATCACCATTTCCAATGAAAAGTTCTACCATTTAGCTTCAAGACAACCCCTTTCCTATTTCAAAAGCCATGACAAGGATCTATGCTTCTATCATTCACAGTGCTCTCATTTACATTGATGATATCCTGTTATCCTCCAAAAATGAACAAGAACATTTTCAGCTTCTTCAGCAGTTTGCCCAAATTACCAGAGAGCATGGTACTATGCTTTCAGCTAAGAAAATGGAAATTGCTCAGAAAAAGATAACTTTCCTTGGCATGGAAATTTCTAATAGAAAGTATCATTCTCAACCTCATATTGGTCAAGAATTGTTCAAGCTCCCTGATTAGCTGCAAACTAAACATGAAATTTAACAATTCCTTGGTTTAGTCAACTATGTTAGAGTTTTCATTCTAAATGTTGCAATTCTTACCAAACCCCTATCCAATCTCTTGCAAAAACATCTTCCTTCTTGGAGTTCTCAACAAACTCAAGCAGTCTAATAAATCAATCAAGTTTGTCAGATACTTCCCCCTCTACATATTCCTTCCTCAGGAAAACATATTCTCCAGACAGATGCAAGTGAAAATTTTTGGGATACTGTGTTATTTGAACAAATAGATCAAGATGTTCGTCATCTTTGTGCTTTTTAAAGTGGAAGTTTCAAACCTAGCCAGTTTTATTACCATTCGACATTTAAGGAGATTTTACCAGTTAAACATGCTATCGAGAAATTTGAATTTCATCTGATTGGTCATCACTTTATTGTGGAGACTGATATGAAATTATTTTCTCAAATGCTGCAATTCCATAAGAAGAAATTATCTCATCAACTTCTTCTTAGATGGTTAGAATGGTTTAGCAAATACTCTTTCATAGTCAAACACATTAAAGGCAAAAACAACTTTCTAATAGATTTTCTTTCCCGTCTAATCCAAAACAAAGTTGTTTTTTCCCTTATTTTTATGTTTCATTCATCCGTTTCTCTATGTCTAGAAATTTCAGAATTCTCAGAACTTTTAAAAACCTAGTTCCCAAAAAAGAATTAAAGAATTACTGTTTTCTTATCAGCTTAAATGTATTCAAGCTCATGGTCAGCTTTTCCTTAAAATTCTTCGTGTTAATCCCACATATCCGTTTTCTCAAGTTCTTTTTCTACCCACTCGATCCTAATTTCCTTATTTCATTTTTTCCATTGAGTTCTTTTGGTTTTTATGGTCTTTAGGTCATCTTTATTATTTTGCTATTGAAATCCCAAATGATCTTCTTTTTCGAGTTTTATCTTCAGCTCATAAATCTTCAGACAATTATTTTCTTGATTTCCTTTATCGCTTTCAATCTCTTCATCAATGAAGAAATTGAAAATCAGTTCTTCTTCCTAATCACTGGTCAATTCTCATGTTTTACCATCCATTTACTAGTCGTCCTGATGGGTTGTATTTCTCAAAGCAAAAGTTTGAAATCATTGAATAAACATATTCTCGTCTTTAATGGTCAGCTCAATTATGCTGCAAAGATCAAGCCTATTCAAAAGCTACTTTTTGAACAAACTCAAATCATTTCAGATGAGCTATGGTCGTCCTTATCTGATGAAGTCCTTTAGGATCATTTTTCTTCATCTTATCTTCAAGTGCTTTCTCATGCTCGTGATCAATATGTTGACTCCCTGGTAACTCAGATTTCAACACAAGATTTTTCAATCTGATATAATCCAGATTCTAAACCAAACACTTAGCAAGCAGAAGATATTCATGAAGCAAAAAGAAGATATGATGAAACCAGCCAAAAAAGACAAAAATTTGATGATAATGATGCAAGACCCAACACTAATGCTTAAAAAGAAAAAGATAAAGATATTGATCAGTTTGCTGCGATGTTTTTATCTGATGATGATGCTCCAACTTACATCCCTGATTTTTGTGGTGCATGCCAACCTGGATATCATTGTCTTGAACACCAGAATATGGGTTACACCTAATATGATGAGTCAGATGACTCATCTCCAAGATATTGATAGATTCCCTCTTATCCATAAAGTTAAAAGTGTGTCTGTAATAATTAAAAATGTAACGCCCCAAATTTTCTCTATTTAAGATATATATATATGGATAAATAGTATTTTAGGATGAATAATAATTTTTGAATGAATAGTATTTTTAAAAATCGGATCCCGAAAATCATTGAAAGTGAAATTTTTTATTAATAGTATTTTCGGACAGAAAGTGTCCGTGTGAATAGTAATTTTCAAAAAATAGGTCTCGTATATTAAAAGTTTGAAAAATTATATTAGAATTAACAGAAACTAAAATGAATCAGAAACAAATCAGTTTAAGGTAAAACGGAGTAGTTTTCAGATCCGATCGAAAATTCGGAAGGATTTTCAAAAAATTTAAAAATTTAGAGAAGTGTCAAAATAAGTTTTAAAATGCTCAATAAGTATTTTAAAGACCTAAATGGTACTTCCGAAGGAGATTCGAATTAAAATGGGATCAATCCGAAAATCGTTAAAGGCGATTTAGTGAATTACGGAGAGCCAAAAAGGGGCATGGAATGACTTTTAAGAGTTATCGAGATCACTAGGAGGATGTAGAAAGTTCGAATATAGACCCTGTTAAATTTGGAAAGGATTTCGAAAAAATCCCGGAAGAGCCGAACTCGGGGGTCCTAGAAAAGTCAAATAAAAAAGAAATAAGAAAGGATAAGCATGTGGGGCCAAGCAATCATAGGAATGCGACACATGACAAAGTGGATAAGGATGAGAATACATGTCAAAATTCTATGGGTGATATTTTTATAATTTTGAGAAAGTTTTAAGGGCCAAATAGTAATTTAGAGAGTTATATGTATAAGTGTGAAATAAGATGAGAAGAGAAGGGAGACTCGGTCAAAAGAAGAAAAAACCGTGAAATGAAGAGCAGAACAATGAAAGGGAGAGTGAGGCCAAGAGAGAAGAAAGAAAATCCAAGAGAAAAATAAAGAAGAAGAGAAAGAGAAGAGGTCATGGATCCAAGGGGGTTTTTCATCTTCTCTCACCCTGGTTATCATCCTCAAATAATCAAGAGAAGATGAAGAAGATTTCGTAAGAAACTTGAGTTGTTTTTATGTTAGTTGATGGTATTTTTTTTTTTTTTTTTTTTGAGTTTTCATGGGTGGTTGATAACTTAGTGTATCGATGAGATTTTTGGTTTATTTTGAAGTAGATCATCATCCATTTGAGTTTGGAAGTGAAGGAGAATTGAAGCAAGCCTTGGGTCATAGAAATTAGTAAGGTATGAGTTAGGGTTTTGAGATGATTTTAATTAAAATTAAATTGATTTTTGAGTTTAAGGTTTTAATTGAATATTTGATGATTATTTGATGATTATTTGATATGTTTGGATGTGATTTTGAGTTTGAAATGAAGAGGATGAATTGATTTGGTCATTACTAGTATATGTATAACTTAGAAAATTTTGTATTTGAATTGATTTTTTGGTATTGAATGAGTTTTGAAGCATTTTGAGTGTGATTGAAGTTGTTGGAAATGAAAAATGATGGATGGTGTGTGTGAGTTAGTGTTTAACCGAAGGGTATAATATTGGTAATTTTGTAGCTTTTTGATGTTTGATGAATTTATGTGAAAAATTAAGTGAATTGGAGTTAGAAAATGAAAAAGAATTGATTGAAAAAGCTTAGTGATAAATTTGGTTAGTATAGGAGTTTTGTTATATATTGAATTGAATTTGGATGATTTAAATTGTTGTGGTGATACTTTATGTTGATTTGAGATGATATTTAGAATAAAAATGCAAATGGATAAAAAGATGAGTAATTATATTAGCATGTGGACAATTTGTGTTTTTGCATATATTGAAGTGATTTTAAATGTTTAAATGAGTTGTATAAGGTTTTGGGGCGAAATTAGAGTGGATAGAATTAAAAGAATGAAAGAAAATGGAAAATAAAAAATTTGAGTATAAAGTTGGGTTAAGATCAAGAATGTGCGTAAAGTTGTTATTAAATCATTTTGATGTGTTTTAGTGATGTTTAGGATGTATTTGAGTGTTTTAGTGCAAAAAAAAAAAAAAAAAAAGTAAAAGAAATGATTAAGAGATTATTTGTTGGAAATATGATTAAATTGTGAAAATATTGGTATATATATATTAAATTGGAATTAAGTGATTAATTGATATCCTATGCATTAGATTATCTTTGGTTTGAGGATTTAGTGTCATAAAGTGATGGATTTGATTTTGATAATGATAAAAGCAATTTTTGAAATTCTAGGTGGAGAAATAGCCAAAGGAAGCCAAGGAAAGGAGAAGAGGAAGTCTTAGGCTTCAATTGAAGTGGTGGAGAAGCTAGAATCTTGCCTAAAAAGGTTGGTGTACACTTCCTTTGAAAATCTAATCTTTATTAGTAAAGTTTAATACTTACGGGTTTTTAAAATAATATGAATTCAATTAAATTAATGTAGTAATTATGTTTGAATATTAAATTTATGTAAATTGGATATGTTTTGAATGATGTTGAAGTGGAATTTAACATGAAAACAAAATTTTAAAAGAAAAATGGGTGTTTGACCGAATATATACATAAAAAGAAAAGAATGATTTTGCTAAGTTTTGATGCCAAAACTAAGGCTAAAATGTAACATTCCGTTATTATACCTCATAATTTATTTAATAGTAATTATATATTAACGGACGATGTTAGTAATAATCCGATCGGATCCGGAGGAGTAACGGAATTTTTATAAAATTTTCCAGACGGATCCGGGGATAATTATTTAATCCAATCTCGTAAAATAAATTAGAGTGTCCGAATTTAAATATTCATTCGGAACCTAATAAAATTTACGTCTATGAAATTGGATTTTATTAAATTTCCAGGATGGACCCGAATCGAATCCGAGCGGAAAGCGGAATCCTAAAGCGAAAATTGTCGGAATGGAAGGATTAAATAAAATGAGTGGGCCAAAGGGACACATGGCATGCATGCAAGGTAAAGCAATGCCATGTGTCAAGAGAGGAAATAAATAAATGAAAAGAAATGAATAATGAAATGAAATGAAAAGCAAAAAGCTGGAAATGAATTAGTAAACAAAAAGAAAGAAGAATTGTTATATTCGGTCAACAACATCAAAAGCAAAACAAAAGCTGAAAACAAATAAAGGAAAGCAACAAAATCAGATCTGAAGTGAGAGAGAGAGAGAGCTGCTGTTCGGTCAGATCATTAAAGAGAGATTAAAAGCTGCATCCGATCGACAAAAGTCTTACGCGGACTTGAAAAGGAAAGATATTGAATATCAAGGGGCAAGACCGGCGTCGCAGGGTCAACCCATCTTTATGGAACAGATGGCTGAATTCTTTTAACATGTTGCTAGAGCAGCACCTGGGAAATCTATGATTGAAAAGATGGCAAGGTTTAGACCTTCAGATTTCAATGGAAGAAAGGACGAAGATGCTACAGTTATTGGTAACTTTTTATTGTGACATCCCGGCTCCCAATATCGCCACTTCCTGTGACATCCCGGCTCCCAAGATCGCCACTCAATCGGTACTGTTCCCTCCCCTGGGGATTTTCTCGCCTCCCCCACCTCTCGAACCTGGCACCTGGGGTTTAATACCAAATTCTTAGAGAAGTGGGTACCAATTGAGCTAGTAGCTCAATTGGTACCCACTTCTCTAAGAATTTGGTATTAAACCCCAGGTGCCAGGTTCGAGAGGTGGGGGAGGCGAGAAAATCCCCAGGGGAGGGAACAGTACCGATTGAGTGGCGATCTTGGGAGCCTGGATGTCACAGGAAGTGGCGATCTTGGGAGCCGGGATGTCACATAAAATGCTCCTTTGAAATGACCAAGATTGACGTTTTGAAATATTTCGAAAAATTGTTACAAATATGTGATTAAATATTTACCTGATTTAAAATTTTGTTTGATTTTAAAATACGTGAAATTATTTCAATAAATTGTAATAATGATTGTTTAAAAATGATTTTAATAAATTTCGAACGGAAACAAAAAAGAAATGGAAGAAAACAGAAAGAAACGGACGAGTTCAGTGCCTTGACTAAGCATATATCGAAAGAATGACATGAACATTTTAGAAAGAATTTGGTAACTTAATTAAATGCAAAATAGAGTTTTATAATGTTCATATTGATAAATTGAATATATGAAAAAAAAATTGTGACTGAAATTGTGTTTATCGTTTTCTGAATGAAACTTTTACTTTAAAATAAAAGTTGTAAAAAATATGAAATTTTTAGTAATTAATAAAATTAAGAAGGGTCCAAATAAATCTAAACATTAGTAGGTAGGGATTGAAAATTAGTTAGCTAATAGGGTGATATTAATAGTACTGTGCCGTTATACCGATACTCAGTGTTTGACAGATGGATTATGAGAGGAACTAGGTGTTTGGTCCTTAAGTCGAAACCGATTGTGATATACGACCCGATAAGTAGTCACTGAGTGACCGATGTCGGGGGAAGCCGTTTATTCTGACGGGTAGCGACCAAGTGACTGATACCAGGAGATCCGAATTCGATCCATGGTATCGTGTCCGTGCTAACGGAGGGCACTGAACAATATAAAAGAAAACTATATAAAATGGTTAAAAATAAAGATTGTTGTGATTTATGTATGCATAAAATTGTAATTTGAGTTCGTTGTAAATTATTTGTAAAAGTTTAAAAATTTGAAAATATTAATTTACGACTTGTATTTCGAAAAAATGTTAAAATATGTTGAAAATCGTGTGAGTGTAAATAAAGAGAAATCATTTTACATATTTTGTATATGAAATAGTTAACAAGTTGAGAAATTAGTGAATTTTGATATAAAGCTTATGAATGGTTGTTAAAAATCGATTTTTAAATTCCGTAAGTTCGCCAATTTTTATTTTGTTATATTTCTGAACTCTGCAAAAAGTCGAAAGGTGTGATTTATTTTATTGTGAAATAAAGTCTTGTGACTTTTAAATTAAGTGTACACCTACTAAGTAGAAATATTTAGCGCGTTGGATTTTCCACACGTAGGTTGGATTTTTCACAATTGCACTTCATACGAGTCACAATCCTTCCGCATTTGATAATTATATATATTTTTTGTATTGCATAAGGGTGTTAATGTCTATGACGATACTTGTGCATATATATTGAGTCATGAGAATTTGTAAACGATAATGTATACACATAGTAGAAAAAGCTTTCGGTTTATAAAGTGGTTTGTAAATAAATGGGTAATTTCCTTTTAATTAGTGATTTATTTTGATAAAACTGATTTTTATTAACTGTTGTATTATAAATGTTTGCGTGGTTAAGTGATATTTGAGTTGGATGGAGGGTCCGAAACAGAAATTGATAAAGTGAATATATTTTAGAAATGTTTTTGTTTTCCTTGCATGTTTTTAAATTTTGGATTTTTAGAAAAACAGAGGAAACTCTGCCAGATTTTCATTAAATTAAAATAAACGTTTTAACGAAATTTTTAATAACAAAAATTGAATGAAAAGAATAAATGTTTTATATGAATTTTTAATAAATAAACAAATTGATTTAGGTAACATCATTCGATTCAATTTCTATTTTAATGGGAATAGAGTGGAGGGTGTTACAAAAAAAGTTTGTAAAAAGGTGTGCTAGTCATTATTATGTCTGTAATAATTATCTGTATTATTACTAAGTGATGCAAGCAATGATGCAATAATACATTATTGGTTGTATTTGATGTAAGCAGTGATACAATGTTGTTTGTTTGTATCTCAGATCCATCCTCTATAAATGGATGAGTTCTCTCTATTGTAATCAGATTAGAACAAATCCACAAAATCTGACAACAATAAAATATCATGTTTTTTAATTAAGCTTCTATTCTCTGTCTAAACACTCCTTAGTGAAAAATAGTGATGTATCTCAAAATACTGAGATAAGGAAAGAAATCCACCTGATTTTTTATCTTTATTCCTACTTTTCAGTAGTTTAGTATTAATCCAGTGAATTCTTTTTTGCTGAGTTATCTCTAGAAATAGAAAGAGTCCAGCCTGACCAGTAAATCCAGTTTTGATAAGTGGAGTTAGGGCAGTAAAAATCATGGATGCTAGTGCTATGATGAGTTTCTAAGAGTGATTAATCTCTTGGCGGTTCTAGATATTAGTACTGAGAAACTTGAAAGTAGGAATCTTGATAAGGAATCGGGTTAATAATAATAATAATAAAATCAATCAATTACTTGTATTATGTATGTTAATTCATGAATTATTATCAGCAAACTATGATATTAGGGTTTGTTCAATAATTTTTCTTCCGCTTTCTATTTTTGAATATATATATATATAAATATATATATGTGTGTGTGTGTGATGCATATATTATAATTGTTTTGAAAATATATTTTTACCATATTGTAAGAGTAAAAGTAATGTTAAATATAACTTATTAATTTTTATTAATTAAAATTTAATTAAATTTTTTTTTTTAATTTTTTCAAGAAACATTATGGTACAAAATAATATATATTTTATTAAGCTTTAGGAAAATATATTTATTAATAGGAAAAGGAAACTAAATATAATCTATATGAAGAGCGCATATAATTTTTTGTAAACTTTAATAATTTTATTTTTAATAATTAAAATTTCAAAAAAATATTAAAAATAAAATAAAAATAAAAATAATTTCCCCAAGTGGATCTCACCTATCCAGATTAAAGATGGATGATGGAGATTATTTTTTTTAGAAAAAAAAAATTGAAAAAAGGGAAAATATTCTTCAATATAAAATAATTGAAAGGGTAAAATCATTTTCATCATTAACTTTTAGGATATGATCATATTTTTAACTATATTTCAAAAATATATCAAATCAATCTAATGTTTCAAATTAGTCCAAACAACAAAACAACCCCCCCTTCCTTTCAGGTCATTCAATGGACAGTCAAATATAATAGAAAACGTAAAAAGACTCATTTTTAATATTCAAACATACTAAAAAAAATCTGAAAAATTAAAATAAATAAAATACAAATAACAAAAAATGAAATAATGGAAAAATCTATAATCCAAATTTATATTAATTTTAAAAATTAAAAATACAATTTTAAAAAAAGTAAAAAAAAAAATTAAAAAAGAAATCTATCTCTACTTTCCAACCACAGATAGATTGTAGAGAAGGATTTTATTAAAACAATAAATAAAAATTTATTTTTCTTTTTAAAAAAAAAAAAAAAAAAGCCAAATTTTCAAATCTAGAACTAGAAAATCCATCTCAGATTAGTTGAAGCTCCATTATTGAGAAAGATCCATTTAAAAAACTTCCACCATTGATGAAGATCTATCGATTGTAGAGATGGAATGAATTTTTTTTTTTTTTTTAATTTTTAAAATTATATATATTTTTTTAATTTTTAAAAATTAATATAAAAAAATTGGATTCTAGATTTCTATTAATTCATTTTTTGTTACTTGTATTTTTTTATTTTAATTTTTAAAATATGATTATTTTCCAAACTTAGGGATGAAAATCATTTTTACCCTAATTAAAATTTCAAAAAATAAAATAAAATAAAATATATTATATTATATTATTTTCAAACGACTGTCAGTCATCCATCTCAAATATGGATGATTGAGATTATTCTTTAAAAAAAAATAAAAAATAAAAAAGGAAAATGAAATTGACAGTAGAGATCAGTTTAGACCTCCACTACCATTTTCAATCTTAAAAATATATAATATACTGAGTTGTTTAAATTTCTACCATCCACCTGAATGATGAAAATCCATTTAAAATAATTATAATAGTTTTCAATATATATACATATATGTGTGTGTGTGTGTATGCGTGTGTGTGTGTGTGTGGATATAAGGTTGTTGGTCAAAATTAATGTATTATTAAAAAAGAAAAAAAAAAATAGAAGATAGGATAAGGCAAAAAGTCAAATCAAAGCAAAGAACAATCTCCAAAAGATTACAAATTGGTCATGGGAGGGGAAAGACAACATATGATTTAGTCGAAATCAAATCTTTGCAAATCAAACCTTATATTAGATCTCATTAAAACTTTACTGAAAAAACCTAATTGGAAAAACCTAGCAAAAAAAAAAAGAGTACACCCTTTAAAGCCAAAACTAATTAAAACAATAATGGCTTTTGTCAAGAAAATCATCAAAAAGAAGGAGACCTAAAAAAGTCGGAGTTGTCCACCACTAAGTGGAGTAAACAAAAGAAGGAGAATGAGAAGCTAAAACATCCACAATAGAATTTCTCTAGCAATAAATATGAGTAACCATGAAATTCATATCTTTCAAATAAGAAAGACACTTATCTTAAGTTGAATGCCAAGGCTAGAAAACCTCAAAAGAGCGAGCCCAAAAAAAAAAAAAAAAACAACATAAGCAAAATTACTCTCCAACAAAAGCTTCGTCCTGTTATAAGTTCAAGTATACTGAATGACATAAATAGCACCATAGTTTTCAATATAAAATAATTAACATTTCAAAAAAATAAAAATAGTTAACAATTAAATAAAAATAAAAAGAATTTTTTAAATTCATCTCAGTTGTCCATATTAAAGATGGACAATTGAGACTATTATTATTTTTTTATTTTAAAGAAACGAAAGTTGGAAAAAAACAAAAGATAAAAAAAAAAAAAAAAAAAGATGAAATGGCAGTGGAGATCCAATCTGGATCTCTACTGCCATTTTCAATTTCCATTGCCAACTTCTTCAAGTTCAACTCAACACAAATTCAAACAAATAATAATCCAATATAAAGTCAACGATATCAGATCGTCTTCGTTTTATAGGAAACCATATTGATTCATGGGATGGGTATGTCAAATTCTGGTTTCAAAATTTGGTTCAAAGTCAGTAGTGGAAATGGGTACGTCAAAGTCACCTATGCAATATGGGTGACGGTAGTGATGAGATGAGTGTAAGAAGAAGAAGAAGAAGAAAAAGAAGAAAAGAGAAAGGAAAAAGAGAGAAATGGAGGGTCTTTGACGAAATGATTAGATTAACAACTTCATTTTGGGTTTGAGGCTATGGAGAGATGATAGCTTCACTTTATCGTTTGGATGTAGAGATCCAATCTCCATCCCCTTTTTTTAATTATTTTTTTTTATTTTTTTCAATTTAAAAAATGAAAAATAATTTTTTTAATATTTTTAAAAAATTACTCTCTACCATTTATTAATATGATGGACGAGACAAATATCACCTTTTTGTTAATTTTTAAGGATTTTTTTTTTTTTTTTAGTTTTAATTATTTTAAAGTTTAAAACTAAATTAATTTTAAAGGTTTTAAAAATTTTTAAATATTTCAAAACCTTTAAATAGATCTTCACCATCCATTTGGATGATAGAGATCTAAATAGCCATAATATAATGGATATTTAAAAAGAAAAATTAAAAATAAGTTAAATGATTGTATTAATCTTAAAGGCCTCATTTATTTTGCTAAAATTGAGTGGAATTGGCTTAATTTCAGTCCAATCCAATGGTTGGAGGAGACCAAACCATGTTTCAATTAGTCCTACAAAATCAAACTGTTAAAAAAGAAAAAAAAAACAAAAAAATTAAAATAAAAAACTCACATTCTGCTCCTCCATCATAGTCCTTTGCCACCATCAACATCCTTAGCAAGTTGGCATTCGCCATTAGCGCTTCCATCACCATCCTTAAACTGTTGATGACTTCATCATCCGCCACGATGATGTCATCTAGCCCCTACCCCTGTTACTGTGCTATCTCCATGATCGGCGGCACTGCCACGCTCTATTGGATATTTGCCAACTCATCATTGAGCATTTTCTCCTCTAAATTTCCACCCAGAAGAAAAGAGAACCGAACCATGATTATAAACCAAGAAGAAAGAATTGAGAAGTGAAAAGCGAGAGTGACGATAGAGGTGAATCATGAAAATAAACACCAAAGCAATGAACCACGACTAGATAGAGGGTTGAAAACGGAAATGGAGAAGAAGAAAAGAGAAGTTGTGGCAATAGGTTAGATGAAATGTCGAAGACGATAATGCTCCGCTCAAACTTCAACATATTATTTATATTTAAATGTTAAATTTAATGATTTTAAAATCAAATATAAAATATAATTTTTTTTATCCAATTTTACGATATATCAAACAACACACAATATTTTTTTTAATCTGATTTCAATTACACCAAACATATAATAGTACTAATTTATTTAATCTTATTAAATTCAATCCTTTAAAAATAATTTAATCCAATTTTGCATACTAAACAAGACCAAAAGAGTTAAATATATCAATCGAATCTTATCAAATCGTTAGTGAAAAGAGAGGGGAGGTCATTGTGAATAAACAATAACATTGTTTCCATCAGTAAAAAGGTAATTTTAGATAATTTACTTATTTCAAAATAATAATAATAATAATAATAATATTTTATATTTTTGTATTTTGTGTGTCAAACTCATAATGTGTGGTCATAAACGTACACCTATTTTCGTTATTTAATTTATGCTAGAAAATTCTCACCACCCAAAGATTTTCTTTCTCTTTATATGTTTTCTAATTGGAGTCAAAAGCATCACCCTAGCGTACAGTTCTCTCCCTCAAATTGGACTTATCTTTTAGTCTACTAAGTGCTCCATACGCGGTGGTTGCCGCCGAAATATCTCAGATCACCTTGTCGCAAACCCTATTTTGTACGGCCATGCATCACCTGGCCCCACAACAAACTGTCCACTCGGACCCACCGTCCACATGATCCAACCGCAGATATTTCTGATCATACGATGGAATCAAACAAACCATAATTAAAAAAACTCTATTGGGACAGTTTCGTCACAAAATAGTCAGCAGTTACAACGTGGCAGCAAATCATTAGTCCAGAAAAAGTAAAATAAAAGAGTTAGTGTGGATCCCGAAGCAGAGTCACATGACTCCGGCCCCACCTTGAATGCCAATACGTTGATTAGCTGGAGTTCAACAGATCATTTTTTATTCTCTGTGGGTGGGCTCCACCGAACAGGTGAATCTATGTCTGCCACGTTTTCGAACGTGCAGGAAGTAGGTCCCACCTTGAACTTGGGCCCTTACTTGCGCGCACGCACGATGCACATGACTTTCACTACTCCCGTTTATTGCGATAGGGAATTGCCACGTCATATAGAGAGTAAAATCGTCATTACGCGTGAAGGAAGGTTACATTGTCCGTTCCTTTATCAACCTCACATGTACGTGACAACCAATCTATCCTTTCGCTTCGTTAGCACGTGGCACGTACCTGAGCCCAAATTGTGTGCTTATTGGATCGTGTTGTTCACGGGCTATAGAGTGTGAATTGTGGTTAGGAAACGCGATGCTAGGTTAGAGGACAGTGAGTCCCCAACTAGATTTTATTTTATTTTTACAAAAAAAAAAAAAAAAACTTTAAAGCGATTGAAGTTGAATTAATCAAATATAAACAATTTAACATAAAATTGGATCCAAAAATTGGAATTAAATTAGCATCGTTACGTTTAATCATATAAAAATTTCATTTTTCTTTTGAAAAAAATTGACCAATTTGTAGTCTAACTTAACTCCTCTCGCTTTCAACCTAATTTTAAGTAAATAAAATAAGGAACATGGAAACTTAATTATGTAATAGTCAGATGAAATCCATGTTGAAGGGGATTTGCTACTAATTATACCTACAATGACTAAATTAATTACAAATTATTGGATAATTGAGTTTTAAGTTTTCTTATTTTTGTTGTCTAATATATCAATTTGTATTTTTCATTCGATGCATGCTCACCCAAATGGGGCACAAACCCATGTGCAATTTCTCTAAGATTTAAAACATGGTCACATTTTCCTCTACCGACACATGGTCGATTAAGAAGAACACTTTGTACCATTAATTGGGTGTGGTAAAAGAAAATAAATTAATTCTCATGAGAATGACAAAAATGGTTGTGTGTGATATCATGCATACAATATTCTTATTCAAAGAAATCACAACACTATTATAATGTGTACGACTTCTCAATGTGCAACTTCCAGAACTTTATTACAAAATTCAAAAATAAAAATCAACGCACACCTATTACTACTTGCCTTTTATATTCCATTGCGTCGGTGGCACATTTTCTGAACTTGTATGGTAGTCACAATTTGATACCCACATGGTTTATCAAAAAATTTTGATAAGCATATGGTGTTTTTTCAACAATGATAGACTTAACAACACATTTCCTCCTTAACTTTGAAGTAAAGAAATAAAGTTTTTTTTAAAAAAGCCCTTCTTGTTCTATATGAAACTTTTTCAAATTTAAGTGTATCTTTTTGATAAATCAAAATTAATTATACTATAATGTGCTCCATTTATAAATTCAAAACCCACTTTGTAATAAAGCAAACATTTGTAACGAGAGTTGAAGAGTTTTATTTGTCAACGACTTATTCATCTATGGGTGAATTATTAATTTTTCCATCTACAATATACACTTAAATTTAATGACAAAAATAGTTTTACTTGTAAAAGTTTTTTAATGATAAAACTTATAGAATTGAAGTAGATATTAATACATGAAATTATTTGTGAGTATCAGTAATGATGAGATAAATGTTTGTTCATGAATTGAATTCAAGAAGTTTGAATTTAATCACAATATTCAACTTTCGATTCCTAACAATTTGATGAATATACTATTGGCTATCGGAGATATTTCACAATAGTAGTGTATGAAGCCTAACCATAGACTACCCTAAACATATCGTTGGATTTTACCAAAATCACTTTCTGAAAGTGGGGGAGAGTTTTTGAGAAGGAAGAGATTCAAAGAGTGCAACTCAAGTTAGTTAAAAACAGAAAGAAATGAACGAATTCTTTACTCACTTTCAACACTATAATTTATTTATTTAAGTTATTTATTAGAATTTTGGGAGAAAAAAGAGAGAGTATTTTAGAAGGGATAGATGCAAAGAGTAGAGCTGAAGTTAGTTAAAAGAGAGGAAATGGGTGTGAGTGAGACCCATCATTTCTCTTCAGCCTTATGACCAAACATATTTCTGGTATGCAGTCACATTTCCTGACCTTTTTTTTGTTAATCTATTCCTTACAAATGAACACTTTAATCCATTTTAAATCCATAATTATAACCCTTTATTTGCTGGTAAAGCCTTTCCATTTTTTAACATACTTGTTCCATTCTTAGATTTTGCCTTTAAGCTGGTGTACATTATATGGTTCTTAGTAAATCAATATATATATATATATATATATATATAGAAAGTTGCATTTAAGAGAACAATAACAAATTTTATGTGGTAACAAATTTACTGTGGAAGGTAACAAATGGTCGTAAAGCTTGATACAATGGATGATAAAAGGTGATGTAGCCTAATTTCAATAATTCTAATAAATCATTTCTTTAAAAGCTAACACCAAATAAGTCAAAAATTTACTGGTACTTATCAAGATCAACCATTCCTTATACGACTCAAAAATCTAATATCAAATTTAAAAAGCAATTGCTCCACAATATGAGAGTAAAATTATCTACGCATGCTTGAAAAATATGCATGGTGGAATTGAACTCCAATCATTAAGATGGATGATCATTTGGAGGCAATGTACTCATTAAATTCACTTGAAATGGTATCGGCTTTGAGATGTTAAATTATTAAATAACTTTATTTATTTATTTATTTAATATCACTTATAGTTCAATTTAAATTTAAAATATTGTAAGATCAAACAAACGTTTTATATTATGAAATCACAATGGTTGAAATAATTTTATTCATTGGCTAAGTAAAGGGTACTGATCACCTAATAATATGATTTATACACCCATATTTTGTAAAAAAAAAAATTTAATTATAATAGTATCCCTAAATAAAAAGACCAAATAAGGACAAATTAAGTTAATTGACAAATCAAATAACTATCTCAACCATTAATCCACAACCATTGATTGTGAAACCCTAATTTTATTCCAAAGATCAATTTAAAGAAGAATATATATATATTTTTTTTTGGGGGAGTCAAAACCCTAATTCTAGTAATATTGTTTTAGGATAGAGGACCATCCTCTCTTGGTGGAGGAATTGTTGCTGGATGATTACACATTATATATGCTTCTTGATTAATAGAGTGAATTTTATCTTAAAAAGAAAAATGCAAACTTTGATGTATGAAAAGAAACTTTTATTCATATTTCAACTTGTTAACGTCAGGAAAAGGTTCCCTTAGCCAACGAGGTTGTTTTAGGGCCCAAGCTCACAGTTTCGTACGATCAATGGGTTGCATGAAGGACAAGGAGAATGAGAAGGAGAGGTTAGAGGCAAGGAGGAGAAGACACAGAAGATTTTTAGAGTGGTTCGGCCCAAAAAGATGCCTACGTCCACTGTTCACTCTCTCACTATTTAGGCAGAGTAACGACACTCAGAAGTTGGAACCCTTTTTACAGTGAAAGTCGTCCCCTTTTATAGAGGAAGAGGACATGGTACAGTAAAAAGAATAAGACAAAAGCAAACAGTTAACTACAGTAACACTGACAGATGGCATTTAATGCGCCGGAATCCCAATTAAAACGACTGACAACGCATTAAATGCGGTCGAAAACTCATTAAATGCGGCCGAATCCGTCGCATCCGAGGTCTGCCCAAAGGGGATTTCAGCTGACCGGGTCGGATACGCAATGATGGGTTGTCGAGGTTGAGATCATAGCTTCTGGTGGAGGCAGCGTGCATGGCAAGCCTTGGAATTGTTCTCTGCATGGCACTGTTGACTCCTGTTGACTGAAGACCTTCAGAAGCGAGGCGGAGACGGATCTTCCAACAGATAGGACACCGACTCAAGCGGGAGAATAAGAAGGTCTTTGAACACTGTCTTCCGGGAGGATTGAGGAGGCGGATTGTAAGTCGGAATGCCCGTAGTTGGATATGGCGGTGAGGCGAGTGATGGCACGAACGAGGGAGTCGGAGCGCGGCCACGCTCAGAAACCAGCGACAAATACAGACATATAACTTTGGACGAGAATGGCTCGTTAGTCACCTCTGATGGATGGTTCCTCTTGTCGGATGCCCCCATCAGACAGGAATAGTGGTTAGATAGGCGGTCAATCATGGCGGAAATATAGCGAGCAGGATTAACTGTCACGGATGGCGGACATTCTGGCGAGCGAGTCTAACGGATGAGAGCCATCGGCCAGCGACAAGGACCAGCGATCAATCTCAGCAAATAAAGTTGAAGGAGGACACGGCGATCTGAGTGGCGGAGAATATAGCGGTCACAGCCAGTCTTGCGGGATAGACGGTCTGCGGTCAGAATGGGGGGTAGCGGTCAGCGGCCACGACAAGCGCCCACTAACGGGCCCCTCTTCTGGGAGAATGGGCCGACACGATGGAGAATGATAGGGCTTCTGGGTCATTGGGCCTGCACTGTAGATCCGTTTGGGCCCGAATATTCTGATCGCTATTTTACCCATAATATAAAGCCCCCTGGCTCTTGGTGCTTGAGGAGGACCAGGAGTCACGTATTCCAGAGCGAGCAGAATAGGCGGGAACAGTTACAGAAAGAAGAGCGGTTACGGTACCTTTTGAATTCCACTTTACTGCCAGGCCACGTGGCGTTTCCCCAGACGACGGTTATTGGCCATAACGCGTGCCGTGCGCATTTAATGCACGTCACTCAACAGACATACTGCATAATGACAAAATCCCGAGAATCGCGCCACTTCGTCAGATTGGGGGCGGTTGCATAACTGTCTTCATCTAACGGTTGGGCTGAATTATTTTAAAAAGAAGAAATACCCTTCCATATTCTTCTTCTGGTATTTTTGAAATTTACAGGCACCTTTATCGTCTTCTTCCTCTGTTCATAAGTTATCACCTGCAACTTCCGGTGACCACCATACCCAAGGTAAGGCCCTTTTCTCTTGTTCACATTGTTCTCGGCCCTTTTCTCCTGTTTACATTGTTCTCGATACTGTTGTTTTTCACTTTTTGCGTGGTGTTTTTCCCTTCTGAAATTCTGGACCAATTGGGACGGATAACTTCCGTACTGCTTCACGGTATGGCCCAGTCCAACAGTGTCGTAGGGCAGCTAGCTTGTTCCTACTTTATTCTTCTCTCATTCTTTGGGGGGGGGGGGGAGGAGAGGAAAGCTCTACAGAATGAGGCACTCGCCCCCCCCTCCCCGGCTTCCTGGGCACACGGCTTGATGCTTAGGCTTAGTTTTCTTAGGTACTTCTTGCTTTTTGAGTCTGGGTGATTGCCAGCGGCCTGATGGGCTGTTTCTTTTGTAGATGTCAAGTCGTGGACTTCGTTATCGCCGAGTCATGTCCAGCGACGAAAGCTCCGGGGAGAGGTCTCCTCAACATGATGGGGACTCTTCAAGTGCCACTACTCAGGGTAGCGAGGACACGCCGAGCTCTTCTGGGCGAAGGGAGACCTTTGCTTACCAAACCTTTTATCAATATGACTCCCAGATGACTGTTAAGGAGCTCAAAACCGTAGCCGATGCATTCCATCTTCCTTCCACTTGTCGCGTCATGGTTCCCGCTCATCGCGACCATGCGGCTGATCCCCCCGAAGGATTTATAGCGATCAGTCGCCATCATGTGAAGATGGGTTTCAGGTTTCCGGTTCCCCCATATATAATAACTTTGCTGAACGATCTGAAGATAGCCCCTTTCCAGCTTACACCGAACTCCTACGGCCAAATAACCACCCTAGCTCATACTTTCCTTAAGAACGGCCTTCCACCACCAACCCCGAACATAATTCGACATCTTTACTTTTTCAAATCCACCACTAACCTTCACGATACTAAACGAGACGGTATTTACTACATCACCGCTCACAACTCCCCCTATAAGGTGTTTCTGCCATCAAAGGCTGGCAAATCGAATGTAGGGGATTATAAATCTAAATGGTTTTACGCTACCTGTCTATCCCTGCAGAAACTCACTCATTTTGACTTCTACCATGATCCTGGTAGGCCCGTTTTAGCTTGTTATTGCAGTGTTTTCTCATTTGTCTACATATCTCATTATTACTAACGTTCTCTATCTCTGCATGCAGCTTTTACTAAAGGGACGGTCAGTCTCACAGAAGAGGAGACAAGGACGCTGAAGAGATACGTCGAGGTGAAGGGTCCTGAAGACGATCACTTTCCAGAGGACTCCTGTCTGAGGAAACACGAGCTCACATCCGGGACAGAGATTGCACCTTTGAGGTTGGCCTTCGACGTCGGTAAACGGAAGGGTCGAGAGGTCAAATCCGTTTTCTCAAGACCTGGTGAAGAGACTTCAGCTCCAGCCACAAAGAAACACAAAACCATGGTGGATCTTGACATGATTTCTCCTTCTTCTTCGCCGGTAGCCGGGACAAGAGGGCCTGAAGTGGAGATAACAGGCACGAAGGAGCCCCCAGCCCCACCGACGGGCTCACCAGTCACAACTGTTGCTCCACCCGCTGTATCGCCTGGGATGAGGGTCAAAAGTTTGGCGGAAAAAACTGTGAAGCGGGCACGGGGTGCTGCCGGAAAAAGAATTTCGACTTCGGAGACTGAGGAAGAGGACGAGGGAGCCCTGGAGCCTCCTGCGAAGCGTCCGGGATCCAAAAACAAGGGTAAGGAAAAGGTGGCCGCAGCAGGAGGAATTGAAGAGGAATCGACCCCTGAGGCCAACGCGGGGGAGTACTTCAACGACTTGCTAGATCTGCTGCCAGCGTTGTTGGGCCCCCACAAACCGGATGTTTACCAGAAGCACATTCGCGGCGACCTGCTGGTTGACTATACCGCACGCTGCAACGTGCTTGTAAGTTATATTCACTGTCTTGTAATTACATTTTATGCTTGTATTCGTCGCTGACTTGCCATCCTTTCAGGCTTCTTTGGCCATGATGAAGATGCGTCAGGACCATCCCGACTTGATAGGGGAGAAGACTGCTCTCGAGGAGGCGAAACGGGAGCTGGAGGGGAAAGTTCAAAGCCTTAAAGAGGAGTCTGCGACTGCTGCAAAAACTATCTCTGAGTTGGGGTAGAAACTTAAGGCTGCAGAGAAGATTGTGGATAAGGAGAAAAAACTTCGTCTTGTTGCCTCCGACTCACTTGCAAAAGCCACCGAGGACGTGGAGAGGATTACCGAGGATGCAGTTATTCAGAAGAAACGGGCTGATGACGCTGAGAAGAACTTGGCCTCGGCACAAGAGGAGTGTCGTAAGGCGAAATTTCGAGCCACTCAAGCCTGGAAAGAGGCCACTAAAAAGACAAGCAGCAAGTTCTTGTATACTTCGTGGCTGCATCATCCCACACTGGACTATTCGTACCTCGGGAAGGATGCGGTGGCGGAAGTGAAGAAGTATGCTGCCCGCGCTGCTGCGGATGACCAGAAGAAGGGGGCGAAAGGCGCTCAGAAGGAGAAAACTCCTCCAGCCCCGCAGAAGGCTTCAAATCCTCCTCCTGCTCGGACCGGTGCTTCGTCGGCCTAGGGTGGTTCTTCCTTAGTTCCTCAAGGATTGACGAAGGATGGGGGACAGGGCACATCCTCTCAAGGAGCCCCCAGCAGCAAAGATCCTAAAGACGCTCCCCCCAGCTCTTCTAAGGTCCCAGCGGACACTCCGGCCAGCTCCTCCAAAGTTCCTTGAAGCACGATATTTTAATATTTTTCTTCTTGTTGTCGATGAGACTTATCTTTGAACATAGATACTTTTACAGTTTGCAATTTTTGATTGACCATTATCTCAGTAGGATTCATTTCACTTTGTTCTGTCACCTCATTATATTCTTGTGGATGTCGTCATAGTAGATTATAACCTGTCAGATAAATAATGTTTTAAGGATAGTCAAGTGAGTTGATCGCCCTTATGCATACCTTGGGAGAGGTGTAATAGAGGAAATGATCGTTCGGGTTGTGGACGACATCCGTCATATGGTTCTTCATACGTATAATAGCCTTGCTAAATAAAAGAAAGAACCAGATGGATAATAGATAGATTGTTGCCGCATCTTTTCTGATCGCTGTCTGGATTAGTAACGGAACACGTTCAGACTGAAGGAGCTTGGGTCATATGATACGGCAATCCTCTCCAGCTGCGCTCACAAGGCCGCGGCCTGAGCGTCTATAGCATAACGGAGTAAACCTCCCCAACTGTGCCCACAAGACGTACACGAGCGTCTATAGCGAGAGTGGTGGAGGATTGGACCTCGGCTGCGCTCACAAGGCCTTAGCCTGAGCATCTACAGCATAATGTGGAAAACCTCTCCAGTTGCGCTCACAGGGCATACCCGAGCATCTACAGCGAGAGTTATGGAGGATTGGACCTCGGCTGCGCTCACAAGGCCTTTGCCTGAGCATCTACAGCATAATGTGGAAAACCTCTCCAGCTGCGCTCACAGGGCGTACCCGAGCATCTACAGCGAGAGTTGTGGAGGATTGGACCTCGGCTACACTCATAAGGCCTTAGCCTGAGCATCTACAGCATAATGTGGGCCGAGTGTCATTTCGATCGGGCCTTTCATTTTTTCAGAATCAGGGCTGAGAGTTATTTCGATCGAGCCCTTTATTTTTGATCGTACGCGAAGGTGGAGGGGGAGGCCGATCAATGAGTGGCGATTAGGTGCGCAGCGATTAGGCCGGTCAGTGAGCCCTTTATTCAGAATCGGGCCGTTTTCACCCCTCCTGCCCCTTAGGGCCATTAGATGTTGGAGCTTCAAGTTAACGCATGGCCGTTTAGGGGTGTACCTTTCACAAAAACACATGTAGGCATTTGACGTTAGAAATATTTCATCACAACTGATAGACGATTCTCATTATATCTATACATGGTTTGTTTTTACATATGCGACAGAATAACGATAGTAAACAACAATACATCATTTCAAGTATAGTACATCCTCAGGTGGATGGCGTTCCAAGCCCTTGGCAGAATTGTCCCGTCCATGTCCGCCAAGTGGTAAGCTTTATTGTTCAGGCTCTCGTAAATCATGTAAGGTCCTTCCCAGTTTGGCCCCAACACTCCTTCACTTGCTTTGCGAGCACCGGGCAGGATCTCTCGTAGGACAAGGTCTCCTGGTTTGAATTGACGTACCCGGACCTTTTTATTGTAATGTCTGGCCATTCTCTGCTGGTAGACGGCCGTCCTGAGGCGAGCAGCTTCTCTTGATTCCTCGAGTAAGTCTGAGCTGGCGGCCAGGAGCTGGTTGTTATCGTCGAAATTGAAGCTTGTCCTGCGGTGACTGTAAACTTCGAATTCTGCTGGAATCATGGCTTCATATCCATAGACCATTGAGAAGGGGGTCTCTCCGGTAGTGCTGCGGGCGGTAGTGCGATAGGCCCACAACACTTTCTGTAGCTCGTCAACCCATGCTCCCTTCCTGGCTTCAAGTTTAGTCTTCAAGATCTGCTTGATGATTTTGTTGATCGCTTCCACCTGACCATTGGCTTGCGGGTGGTCAACTGCAGAGAAGCTTTTAACGATGCCGAGGCTGTGGCAGAACTCCTGAAACTGCTCACTCGTGAATTGGGTTCCATTGTCTGTCACCAGTTGCTGGGGGATGCCGAATCTGCAGATTATATGTTCCCACACAAACTTCTCAATCTTTGTTGTGGAGATCTCGGCCAGCTCCTTTGCTTCTGCCCATTTGGTGAAGTAATCTACGGCCACAACGGCATATTTACACCTTGCTCGTCCTACGGGAAGAGGTCCAATTAGGTCCATGCCCCAAATGGCGAAGGGCCATGGACTGACCATCTGACGGAGGTAGGCCGGTGGAGTTCGAGGAACCTTAGAGAATCTTTGACACTTGTCACACTTTCTCACTAGGTCGATGGCGTCCTTCTTCATCGTCGGCCAGTAGAAACCTTGCCTGAGTGCTTTTTGAGCTAAGGAAAGCCCCCCAGCATGGTTGCCACAGTGTCCTTCATGTATATCCCTCATCAAGGCAGTACACTCCGGCTCACCAATGCACCTGAGAAGAGGGGTTGAAAGGCCCCTTTTATAGAGGACATCACCATAAATACAATACCTGGCTGCCCTTACTCGCAGACGGCGCGCCTCCATCTTATCTTCCGGCAGTGTGCCCTTCTACAAGTAGCCGACCAGAGGGCTCATCCATGACCCATCCGCCACTGTCAAGGTTATCACGTCCATGTCAGACTTGGTGCTTGGTTTGGGCAGGAACTCCACAGGTATGCTTTCGGTGCAGTCCGTATCCTGAGCGGATGCCAAACGAGCCAGAGAGTCCGCTTGGGAATTCTGGGTGCACGGGATCTGGTTCAACTCTAATGCTTCGAAAGCCCTCAGTAATTTCTGAACCTCTTGCAGATAGGCCGCCATCTTCGCCCCCTTGGCCTAATATTGACCTTTTATCTGACAGATAACCAATTGGGAATCGCTGAAGATCCTAAGTCATTCCGCGTGCATCCTTTTGGCCAGGCGGAGCCCTGCCAGCAGCGCTTCGTACTCCGCCTCATTGTTAGTTGCCCTGAAGCCAAATTTAAGGGCACAAAGGAACTTACCCCCATCTGGATTAATCAACAGGATTTCGGCTCCAGTGCTCCTCCCGCAAGAGGACCCATCCACAAAGAGCTCCCAGTATGGTCCTTCAGAAGTTTCAGCTTGATCGTCTGTCGGTGCTGTAAACTCGGCAATGAAGTCTGCCAGTGCCTGTCCCTTGATCGCCGACCTTGGTCTAAACTCGATGTCATATTGGGCGAGCTCAATGGCCCACTTGATGAGTCGGCCGGAGGTGTCTGGTTTCTGAAGGATTTGCTTCAGAGGGTACCTGGTCAGGACTTCAATCTTGTGCGCCTAGAAGTATGGACGCAGCTTCCTGGATGCCATCACCAGACAGTAGACGAGCAGCTCCATTGGGGTGTATCTGGCTTCTGCCTTGACTAGCTTCTTACTCACAAAGTACACCGGCACCTGTGCTCCATCTCTTTCTTGCCTTATCAATGCTGCGCTCAAGGCATGTTGGGAGACCCCCAGGTAGATGGTTAGAGTTTCCCCCTCCTTCGGTTTAGTCAGCAGCGGAGCGCGCCCTATGTATTCCTTTAGCTGCATGAAGGCGGCTTCACACTCCTCGGTCCACTTGAAGTTCCGGGCCTTCTTTAACACCTCAAAGAACGGAACACATCTGTCGGAGGCCTTGGAGACAAAACGGCTTAAAGCCGCAATCTGGCCGTTCAGACTCTAAATCTCTTTCACATTTCTCGGCGACCTCATGTCCAGCAAGGCTTGTATCTTCTCCGGGTTAGCTTCTATTCCCCTGTTGTTTACAACGAACCCAAGGAATTTACCTGAGGAGACCTCGAAGGCGCATTTGAGAGGATTGAGTTTCATTTGATATTTCCTCAGGATCCTGAACATTCTTTCAAGATCGCGGATGTGATCGGCGGCTTTCTCCGACTTCACAAGCATGTCGTCCACGTAAACCTCTATACTCTTCCCGATCAACTCTTCAAACATTTTGTTCACCAATCTCTGATAAGTAGCTCCTGCATTTTTTAGGCCGAAGGGCATTACCTTGTAACAGTAGAGCCCCCGGTCAGTGGTGAACGATGTACATTCCTCATCTCTTGGGTCCATGGGGATCTGGTTGTAGCCTGAGTAAGCATCCATGAAGCTAAGGAGTTCGTGCCCCGCCGTTGCGTCCACCAGCTGATCAATTCTGGGCAGAGGGAAACTATCTTTCGGGTAAGCCTTGTTAAGGTCCGTGAAGTCTATGCAGGTTCTCCACTTCCCGTTCTTCTTCTTTACCAGCATGGGGTTAGCTACCCATTCCGAATATTGGACCTCTCGGATGAAGTCGTTGGCCAGGAGCTTGTCCACCTCTTCCTTCAGGGCTTCGCTGCGTTCTTGATTCATTTGCCTCCTTTTCTAGCAGACTGGTCGGTGGTGGGGGTTGACGTTCAGCTTGTGAGTCATTACGTCCAGGTCAATTCCCACCATGTCCCCGTGATTCTAGGTGAATATATCTGTATTTTTCTTGAGGCAATCACTTAGTTGGTACTTTACCTCTGGGACCAGGCTTCTACCCAGCTTGAGACACCTTGACGTATCAACTTCCAAAACCAGGACGTCCTCAAGCTCTTCTACTGGACCAGTACTCTGATGTATGTCGAATTCCCTGGGATCTAGATCATGACTGACCCCTGACGAAGTAATTACCTGCAATTCCCGTTCCAGAACTTCCTCCGCCTTCTTCCCTTGGGACCCCTTTCTGATTGCGTAGACGTAGCAGCGACGAGCCATGGATTGCTCGCCCTACACCCACCTTACGCCATTGGGAGTTGGGAAATTCACCGTGAGGGCTTTGGTGGAGACAACCATATCGAGATCGTTCATCGCGGGCCTCCCTATTACCACATTGTACGCCGAGGGAGAGTTGATGATAAGGAAGTCCGCCAGCACCGTGGACTGCTTGGTTTCGTCGTCGAGGGTCCAAGGCAATCTGAATTGTCCAGTAGGAATGACCGAGTTCCCAGTAGATCCGTAAAGGGGTTCAGGGGATGGTTTCAGCTGATCATCACCAATCCCCATTTGGTCATAGCAGTCTTTGTACATGACATTCACGGAGCTGCCAGTGTCTATCATGATCCTCTTCACCACTGAGTTACCGATACGCGCCCTGATTACCAAAGCGTCATTGTGAGGGAGGCGAACATCCCGCGCGTCTTCATCAGTGAACACAATGTCCTCTGCCACCTTCTTGGCTTTCTTGGCAGGTCTCCCTGACTCCCCCTGCTTCCCAGGCTGGACGCGCCTCGCTTCCCACACAAATCGTTCCTGGGACCGGTTAGATTCTCCTGCTCGCGAGGGTCCTCCGTGGATTGTATGGATGGTCCTGACGGAGGGCCCTTGGTTAGGATTCGGCTCTGGTTGGTTTTGAGCTGGAGGGTCTTCTGAACGCTGGCGCGGCCGTTGCTGTTGTGAAGGTCGCCTTGGGGGTCTCATGACATAATCCTTCAGGCGGCCATTTCTGATTAATTCCTCGATGGCATCTTTGAGCGCCCAACAATCGGAGGTATTGTGCCCAATGTCGTTGTGGTAGGCACAAAATTTGTTTCTGTCTCTCCGCCCTTCTGGACCCTGAAGGGGAGCTGGCCACCCAAAATTTTCCCTGCTCTTCTCAGTCGCATATATTCGATCTTGGGTATTCGACAGAGCGTTGTAAGTATTGTAGCGACTTCGATACCGTGGCCGCTCCATCCCCGACTACCGTCTGGTCTCCGCCAGTCCCGGGCTTTCTTGACAACCCGCTGGTTTTCTCTTCGCCCTCCGAGGTTGCTGTCTCCACCACTCATTTTCCTTCCATGACTGGAAGTACTGGCTTCATTCCTTTGAGCACTGGCCTTCCTAGGATTCGTCACTTCTTCCCACCGGATTTCCTTCTCAGCTCTGTCATAGAACTCACCCAGGTCCTTGACGGGGGACCTATATATGCTCTCGTACAATTTGCCATCCTTCTTCAGACCAGATGAGATAGCTGACAAAACCCCTTCATCCGTAGGGCTCTCCACATTCGTCACCTCGCGCCTGAACCTGTTAATGTATTCTTTCAAAGGCTCACCTGGGCGTTGGCAGATGGTAGAAAAGTGACATGGCGGCGCCAGCCGCCTCTTCAGCGCCCTATACTGGTTCAGGAACTTCTGCTGGCACTCCTCCCAGTTATTGATGCTATGCGGTGGGAGGCTTCTGCACCATGTCCACGGAATATCCCCAAGAGTAGCTGGGAACACTCTACACTTCACAAGCGGATTTGTTGTCTAGAGGTCCATTTGTATGTTGAATGCGTCCAGATGATCGTAGGGGTCGGAGTTTCCTCTATACTGGGGAATGTTGGGAACTTTGAATCTTGGGGGGAGTGGCTCCAGCTCAACCTCCACAGCGAATGGGGTCCTTTCCCCGGCTCGGCCCCTCTGTTCCTGCATCACGGGCCCCGCTTCCAGCTGCCGGACCCTTTGGAGGAGTTCGTGTAACATTCCGTTATTATATCAATATAATTTATTAAATATTGATTATATATTAACGGACGATGTAAGTAATTATTCGATCGGATCCGGAGGAGTGATGAAATTTTTATAAAATTTTCCAGACGGATCCGGGGATTTTTATTTAATCGAATCTCGTAAAATAAATTAGTGTGTCCGAATTTAAATATTTATTCGGAACCTAATAAAATTTACGTCTATGAAATTAGATTTTATTAAATTTCCAGGATGGACCCGAAGCGAATCCGAGCGGAAAGCGGAATCCTAAAGCGAAAATTGGTGGCATGGAAGGATTTAATAAAATGAGTGGAAATAATAAAGCAATGCCATGTGCCAAGAGAGGAAATAATAAACAAATGAAAAGAAATGAAATAAATAAAACAAAAGCTGAAATGATAAAGTGAAGTAAATCAAAACAGAAAAAGGAGAGAAGTTGCTCGCTGACCGAGAGAGAGAAAGTGAGTGAGAGTTAAAACAAAAACAAAAGCTGAAGTGAAGAAAAACAGATCAGTCGTGTGAGGAAGAGAGAGCAATTCGTGCATGCAAACAGAGGAAGCTGCTGCCTTGCTGCCGAGCTGTTGTTGCCATCCGTGAGTGAGAGAAGTTGAGCAGATCTGGACGTGACCAGAACTGGAAGTGAAGCAAGGGCAGCATCTGTTCGTGGAAGAAGAAACCAGCAAGAAGGAGCTGCTCGTGAAGCCGTGAGGTGTGGGCTGACCGTGAGAAGCAAGAAAGAAAGCTGCTGTTCAGTGTTGGAAAATATTCAGATCTGAAGCAAATCTGGATGCATGCAAGGTCAGATCTGAGACCTCTTGCTCTTGCATGCAAGCTTGGAGGAGCTGTTGTGAGCTGTTTCTGCCTCGGGGAGTTGCTGGCGAAAGGTGAAATCGCTGCCGTGCGCTGTCGCCATCGCTGCCATTGCCGAGAGCTTGCTGTCACCATGAGGTTGCTGTTGATGTGAGCTTGTGCATGTAAGAGCAAGAAGCAAGCTGCAAGTGAGCTGTTCGGTGAGGTTGGAGCTGAACTTGAAGCTAGTGCAGCAAGGGAGAAGTGAAGCTCGAGCAGCAGTTGGTAAAATCATGAACCCGTGAAAGAAGGTGGAAGTGCAGCTCGTGTGGAGTTCTGTCCGAGAGCTGAAGGGCTGATTCAGGTAAGAACAGCCCCTAACTTCCTCTCCTTTCGATATTTGTCTTAGATAAGAGCCTCAAGAGTGTTGCATGTGTGTTTTTGTGAGTGAAGTTGCTGAAATTGTTGTTAATGTTGTGCTGTCGTTATTGTTACTTGTTGTCATTGTTGCTGAAATCATGGTTATGGTTGTGCTGTTTTTACTAGTTGCTGTCATCGTTATGTGCTGATCTATTGTCGATATCGTGCTGTCGCGAAGCTGCTGGTGTTGCGAAGCTGCTGTCGCGAAGCTGTTGGCGTTGCGAAGCTGCTGTCGCGAAGCTGTTTGCGTCGCGAAGTGCTGCCATTGCTGTCGCGCTGTTGTGCTGTTTTTGCTGAGCGCTGTTGCGCTGTGCGCTGCCGTGTGCTGTCTTCGCTGCCTTGCTGCTGTATGTGAGCTGCTGGTGGCTGAAATCGACGACGCCGCTGCGAGCTGCCAAGCTGAAGTTGTGCCGCCGCTGTGCCGTGTGCTGTCATCGAAAACAAGTTGCTGTTTTTGGTGCGAAATACTGCCGAGCTGTTATCGTTGTTATCGCAATCGTCCGTGAGCTGTTTCGAAACGAAAACCAGCTCAAGCGAAGGTAAGTCGCTGCCCCGCTAATATTGTAATCATGATTTGAACAACATTTGGACGTTAATGATGCCCGTTTGGATTGAAGGAAGCTCGTTAATAAAAGAAATTATTTTGGACAACTTTTCGCGCTTATTTCGAAACTTTCAAAGTAAGCTTCGAAAGGTACGTTAAGAGTTATTTGATTTCCGTTTCGATTATATAATGATTGAGCTTCAGTTGAGGATAAAAAGGGTGATAATAACATGTTTGAGAAATAGGATTTTAGAACCTCGTTAGTGCGGAGGTTCGTTGGATTAAGCTTTGACGTGTTTGCGAATGATTATTCGATGTTAAAAATTGAGTTGTGAAGCCGCATAGGGGCTGTTATGTTTGGAAGGATGAATTGTGATGTTTTGCTTTTCGTTTTGAAATGGTTGACATGAAAAAGTTGGTTGGAAATAATTCGCGTAAAGGAAAGACGATACGGTTAAGTTTATAAGCTATCAAAGTGTGATATTACGTGTTGTTTCGAGGTGATATCCATTGGTTGTTTATAGGTTGCATAATAGGGAAGCATTATGCATTATTTAACGTTAGAAACATGCTAAATAGACTTTGCTATGTTTATTTTAATGAAAGGTCAAGGAGAACCCGACGAACCGGATTCTCGACCCGAAAGTAAGAGCAAAACATAGGGGAGCATTCGATTCAAAGATCGAATCGTTTTTGAGGTCTGTATACACATTATCTTTAATTTTACTTGAAAATGTTTTCATTGTGAAATGATTTTCACTAAATGAGATTGATATATCATTTTAATACAAAGCGTTTACAAACGTATTTGATTATATTGAAATGAAACGCGAAATCGATTTGTTATGAAAATCTCGATACAAAAATGAAAGTGAAAATATATGATACAAACGTTGTGAAATAAATAGCCCTTGTAAACATAGATATTGATAAATGGAAATTGGTAATTGACATGTCAATAGGGAACTTAGCAGCTGCACCGTTTATTTACATTGATTCGTTATGGATTATGAGAGGCACTACGTGTCCGATCCTGAAACGATTATATGTGTTATGATATACGACCCGGTGGATAATCACCGAGCGGCCGTTGCCGGGGTCGACCGTTATTTCGGCGGATACTACCACGTGTCCGATGCCGGAAACCCATATGCCAATACATGAGTATCGAATATATGTTTACAAAGGGGCACTGAGATAAAATGTTATAAACGATGAAATGAAATCGTTACATGTTATAATATGCTCAATGATTTGAAATATGTTGAACTCGAAAAATTGAGAATCATATGTTTAAATATTTTTATGAAGCATATACATATATTTATGCTTATGAATGATAAGTTATAATGCTTTCAGTTATGAATGAAATTATATTTGAAATTGAGAAAATTAGATTATGTGTATACCACTAAGCAAATATGCTTAGCGCGTTGATTTACCGCGCGCAGGTTGAAGCTTGTGATTTCATTCCCAGACAGGGAAGTAGAAGATACGCAGAAGCTCAGATAGTCACCATCCTTTCTACGCTTTTGGGTAGTTATATGTATATATATATTGCGTAGGATCATGCATTTTGGAACATATGTATATTTATGTAAATTATGGTATTTCACTTATGTAAAAAGCTTATGTATATATTCTTTAAGCTTATTTTGGTTATGCATGCAAATGAATAATTATGATACATTTGAATAATTTAATGTTTGGAAAACTGACCGGAGGTCCGAATTGGAAATTCTGAAATTATTGTTTTAGAAATGTTAGAATTTTATTTACAGGGAATGAATTTTGGATTTTAGAAAAATAGAGGAAACTCTGCCGAAATTATTTAAAAATATATATATATATATATTTCCGCTATCTTGGTAATGAGTTTTATAATTTTGATAATAAGTTTTTAAAAAGGTAACAGAAACGGATTTATAAAGGAAAGTAACGTTCTCCGTTTTGGATTTCCGATCGTAACGGAAGTCGGGCGAAGGGCGTTACAGTTCGGCCACCATCGTACCCCGCGTTTCAGTTCTTCCCACAGCAGAGTGTCCGTCTCTCCTGCCTGGGGATCGATTGTCTCTACCAGCTCGCCCTCTTGCACCAGGTCTTGGCCCCGCTCCATCTACAGGGGCCGAGATCTGATCATGATTGCGGCCAGTCTGCTCCGGCCTATGCCCATCGTGGGCTCGTGGGGGTTGGGCACTAGAATGCATGCTGTAGAAATGGACAGACCCTTCTCGTTCAAAATCTCTGGCACCCCTCCCACTCATCTCCAGATTCTCCGCGCGCCTCCTGGAGGAACATTTCTCTCCGAGACGGCTTAGGGGAAAACTTGAGGAGGTCGAACTTGGTTCCGGAACAGAGTTCTAACTTTACCCATAAACTCCGCGATGGTATTCTCCAGCCTTTCCTGTCGTCGCTGTATCGCCTGCATTGCGTCCCCACCTGTAGCATTACATGTAGGTTGGCGAGTCGGGAGAGGGGGTATACCTTGAGCGTCTCCCGTCCCAGGCACGTTAGATGTCCCCGCGCCATTATTGGACATTCCTCCCGTAGGCATGGCTGGTCGATGATCTGAAGTTTCATGGTGGCTTTCTGCTACATTGGAGTCTCTAGAAATCCTCCCTCTAACCATGGTGAACAAAGAAAGAGCTATGAAAGCCAATGGACTGGAAGATGACGAAACCGAAGATGAGCCCCTCCTTCTAGCGCCAAAAATGTTAACGTCAGGAAAAGGTTCCCTTAGCCAACGAGGTTGTTTTAGGGCCCAAGCTCACAGTTTCGTACGATCAATGGGTTGCATGAAGGACAAGGAGAATGAGAATGAGAGGTTAGAGGCAAGGAGGAGAAGACACAGAAGATTTTTAGAGTGGTTTGGCCCAAAAAGATGCCTACGTCCACTGTTCACTCTCTCACTATTTAGGCAGAGTAACGACACTCAGAAGTTGGAACCCTTTTTATAGTGAAAGTCGTCCCCTTTTATAGAGGAATGGGACATGCTACAGTAAAAAGAATAAGACAAAAGCAAACAGTTAACTACAGTTACACTGACAGATCGCATTTAATGCGCCGGAATCCCAATTAAAACGACTAACAACGCATTAAATGCGACCGAAAACTCATTAAATGCGGCCGAATCCGTCGCATCCGAGGTCTGCCCAAAGGGGATTTCAGCTGACCGGGTCGGATACGCAATGATGGGTTGTCGAGGTTGAGATCATAGCTTCTGGTGGAGGCAGCGTGCATGGCAAGCCTTGGAACTGTTCTCTGCATGGCACTGTTGACTCCTGTTGACTGAAGACCTTCAGAAGCGAGGCGGAGACGGATCTTCCAGCAGATAGGACACCGACTCAGGCGGGAGAACAAGAAGGTCTTTGAACACTGTCTTTCGGGAGGATTGAGGAGGCGGATTGTAAGTCGGAATGCCCGTAGTTGGATATGGCGGTGAGGCGAGTGATGCCACGAACGAGGGAGTCGGAGCGCGGCCACGCTCAGAAACCAGCGACAAGTACAGACAGATAACTTTGGACGAGAATGGCTAGTTAGTCACCTCTGATGGATGGTTCCTCTTGGCGGATGCCCCCATCGGTAGGAATAGTGGTTAGACAGGCGGTCAATCATGGCGAAAATATAGCGAGCAGGATTAACTGTCACGGATGGCAGACATTCTGGCGAGCGAGTCTAACGGATGAGAGCCATCGGCCAGCGACAAGGACCAGCGATCAATCTCAGCAAATAAAGTTGAAGGAGGACACGGCGATCTGAGTGGCGGAGAATATAGCGGTCACAGCCAGTCTTGCGGGATAGACGGTCTGCGGTCAGAATGGGGTGTAGCGGTCAGCGGCCACGACAAGCGCCCACTAACGGGCCCCTCTTCTGGGAGAATGGGCCGACACGATGGAGAATGATCGGGCTTCTGGGTCATTGGGCCTGCACTGTAGATCCGTTTAGGCCCGAATATTCTGATCGCTATTTTACCCATAACACAACCTAACCTAGTTGAAACTTGAAGAACTAGGATTCATATTACCAAGTACTACATGCCCACATCATCTAAGACCACTTCTTGATTTTCCATTTGATTTTGTCTCTGAGAGTCACTCGCCATTGCTTGTAGTTTAATTCCATCTTCAATGGTGTTTTTGAATTTTGCACTTTTATTTGGATTAAAAACTAGGTATGTTGGAATTGGGTGTGTTAGTCAATTGATTAGATTTATAAATTAAATACAATATACGAAAATAAATGTTACGGCCCACTCCCTTTCTTGGGTTGCCCTCTGACTTGGCTCTCAAGGGATTCTCAGGTGCGATTATAACTCAACCGTACTGTCCTCTTTGGGCTGACCCAACTCCGAAGACCCTCACGGATTTCTTTCACGTCCTCTCCCCTCTAACTTAGCACCACCTTAAGTAGTATCAAATTCTTAGTTTGGTATCAACCAATTCGAGAAGAAAAAAGTTGAGAGCTCTGGCCCACCTAGTCTAGAAGATCGAGAAAAAGTGAAGAACCGAAGAAGATGTGGAGTGAGGGAGAAGGAGAACTGAAAAAGAAGGATCTGAAAGTTGACAATTTTAAATGCTATGAACACCAAAACGATGTCGTTTCGGTGTGTTATTATTATTATTATTATTATTATTATTTTAAAAAAAAAAGGGGCCTACGCTGAGTAAGCCGAGTTTTACCCTGAGTTAGGGGTAATCGACTCAGCCACCAGCAAAGGATCAAGAACTCGGTAGATTCCATGCTTATACTACACTTACACACAAAAAAGAAAAAGAAAATCCTAGTAATTACCAAGATTGCCATTCACGCTCAAATGACTTTTCTTCCCTGTAAAACTGCAGTCAGCTTCTTTCCAGAAGAAAGCCATAAAATGATATGATATGATGCTTGGCATAGTATGGACAATGCCTCTATGATTGGAAGGGGACCCACATAATTATTTACCCTAAAATGCTAGTGTTGTTAGATATTTAACCACTAAGGGAAGATATCATGATGTAAAAAATTATAGAAGAAAAAAATAAAAATTGATTTGTAAGAAAAATAATAAGTGGGGACCAAGACACGGGAGATTAATGAGTTGATCAAACAATTGTTGTATTGAGTGGCTGCAAATCACTGGGGGTGCATTGGCAACTGAATACAGCTCTTGGTGTTATATCAGTTTCCTTTTCACATGGTAAAATATCAAAATGTAACAACAAATTAAATTCATGGATAAGGCTACTGTTAACAAAATCTTTGAAGGGCAATAAAAATTATTCGGATAATGACCAAAAAAGAAATGTAGTCACCTGCAATATAGGTGTCCTAATACATAATAATTAATTGTGCAATTAATAAACACTGGTAGCAAGTAATAATTGTGTCAAGATGAGGTTGCACTAATGAAATATCCCTCATATTTACATTACAAAATCATGGTTTAGAATAATATATCGTTCCTCAAAACCGCGAATTAATATAATATTTATAAAAGTAATTATAAATCTATATCTTGTATCTTGATGTAAGAAGCTTACTGAGCCAACAAATGTAGTTCGACCTAAAATTCACAAGTAGCTTGTAGAAATTAGATTTGTAATTTAAAAATAAATATCTACTAAGTATGATAATCGATAACCAAATTTTCAAAAATCGTACTGTGATATAGATTTTCTTTTTTTTTTTTTAAGCATTGAATCAATTAATTTAGAAGTCTAACTGACTCGGATGAGCTTAAACAAACATGATTTGAAAAGCAATTCTTATAACATGGAGAGAGATCTTCCCTTATTTTGAGATTTGAAGGGAAGTACATACCACCACTCTAATAAAAGTGAATGTACTATTGTAATAACAATTCGATAATAGACATCTTACATCTTATATATCTTACTATTTCGGGGATTGTTTGTTTTCCATTTAATTTTTAATGAGTTTGAAGGGAACCTACTAAGTTGTTAATTGTTTATTTTAAGTAGTGAAACAACTTAAAAATCTTAAAAAATATTGAGCAAAAAAGTAAAGCATCTCGTCCTTTTACCTAATTCAAATTATTTTATTATATTTGAAATATTTTGTTTTGAACTTATTCTAGCAAAGATAACATATTTTCATTTTATCCCAATAATGATTGAATTTAATATACATACATTCATATACATATATATATATATCTTTCATGATTAGTGCGTCATAATTATTATAATTGTTAGAATCAACCATTTCAGTAATTCATTATATTTTCTCTTAAAATTTTTTTTTCTCTCCCATTCAACGTAGATGATTAAGATGGTTGATCCTAAAAATTTAAAAGTTAGGATGCACTGACTATAAAAACTATATATATATATATTTTTCATCTAAGTATGCACTAAAATTGATTAAGTCAGTGGACTATTGATTAAACACAAATAGATATTGACTGAGTCAATTCAAATGAGAAAGTAAATGAATTTAACGGTTGATAATAAGAAAATAGAATTTATTATATCAATTGATCTAATAAATTTTGTTTTCCAATTATTAGTTGTTATATTCATTTATTTTCATCAACATCCACTTATGCTTAATCAATGATCAACTAACATAATCAATTTCAGTACATACTGAAATGAAAGCTTTATAAATATAATATGAAAACAATGTGACTAAAATTTATATAAAAATGGTTTACGATTTAAAAATATATAGGTAATAATGGTATATGTGTTTAATTACATTTTTTTTTATGTGTTTAATTACATTTTTTTTTTTATATCCACAAAGGTATATTGACACAATATTCAAATGTAAATAAAAAATATCATTCACATTTCAAGTTTTAGTGATTCACAACTAATCAATAAAAAATGAAAATCCTCTAAAGCTAACTGTTATTTACAATTGGTTTTCAATTATTTATGGTGTGACTCTATTACCACTCAAAATATTTCTCCTCATACCCATATATTAATAAAAATCTTTATTGCTAAAATATCCATGTATACAACTTAAATAGATAAGCCTCTACAATTACCATTTTTTTTTAACAAAATTAATTTTTTTCCTACATTTATATTATGTATGAGTGGTGCCTAATATTATGTCCGGAATCAAAGCCAAAATCATAAAGGTTATAGATATTGCCACCAAAAATATGATTTCTAAACCCAAATTATTAATACATTCATTAATTAAATTTAAAAATTTAAATATTAATATAAGCACTCATAAATATATTCATTTAAAAAAAAATTTCTATCTTTATTATTTCCTTCTTTCTTATTTGTTGACGTGGGAAACCAGTCAACCAGATTCTTGAGCCCAATGCCGCAACGATAAGAAGACCTGCAACAGATAAACCAGATAATGGCAAAAGAGAAGAGAAGAAGGAGAAACAAACAACACAATTTTTAAAGTGGTTCGGCCCTTATAAGCTGCCTACGTCCACTGTTATGTTATTTCTGGCGATGAATCTCTCTCAAGGTGTTTTTCGCTCTCTCTTTTACAATAAATGCCTCCTCTATTTATAGAAGAGGGGAAGCTACAAAGAGAATAATCAGACAAAAGGGTCTTAATCCATCACAATTAATGCTTCTGGACTTCATTTAATGTCTCTGACTTTTGTCAGGTCAACTCTAGCAACACGTGGGCTGAATGTTAACCCATGTTGGTTTGGTGAGATCTCCTGAAATTAGGCTGTCACTAGGTGAAGTAACCTTGCTTATCGTGTAAGATACGCCACCTTACTGTCCTGAACTGATACTGGGCGAACTGAGCTGAAAACGGACTGAAACTGCGAGATGAGCGACCTTGACTTCGCACGAACGCAGCGGTCTTTACGTCGATTCGGCAGGAATGGTGGATCAACGATCTTGACTTCATTATTCCTCTCACGGACTTGACCTCGTTAGCTTCTAAACCGAGCTAGCGAGCTTCTACGATGGGCTTCATACATTGGTCTTAGCGGTCTGGGCCACTATTTCTATGGGCTTTTTGCCAGCTCATTTGAGCAGTTCGAAAAATACCCATAACATCGACCCTCTAGTTCTTAGGTCGTTTCTAGCGGCCTGAGAACTTTTGAATTTCAATGAGTAGCAATTTTTTCCTCTTTTTCCTTGGACACATGGCGACTCCCTTGGTGACGGTTTAGCGTCTGTGACGAGCATTTAATGCACGTCTCTTCGATTGATGGTGTCTTTTAGCCATGTCCCGAGGATTGCGCTGCATCGTCAGATCTGAGGCGGTTGGTAAGCCACCAAATTCGACGGTTGGGGATGCAGCCTCGGGATCAGATATAAGGCTAAGAAACATTGCCCCTTCACTTTCCGCTTGTCATTTTCACGCTTCAGCCCTCTTCTTCATTTCCTTCTCTTTCGTCTGCCACCAAGTTCCAGTCCTTGGCTCTTCAGTGCGTGTCACTCAGGCATCTTTTCCATTTCCAACCAACGGTGAGTTTATCTTTGTCACTTCTTCTTTCTTTTAGCATTTTGTTGCCCCTTCTTTTTCTGGTGATGGTTTTCGTGAATGTTGCTTGATTTTCTGGTGTTCTCATTCTTTTGTTTGTGTGTTTGAATGTCTGCGTCCTTTCGTATTCCCTTGGTTTGATCCGTTGGGCTGTTGTAAACTGCTCGATTGATTGTTTGTGAGTCTAAGCGACCTTGAGGTCGCGCATAGGGAATAGAAAACACGTTCTTGAGGTCGCTAGCGACCTTGTGTGGCGTTTGTGACATGTTATTTTTAGGAAGTAGCTGAGTGACAAACTTGGAGCTTTAGTTGAGATAGGAACGGTCTGCATATAGTGGCCTAATCGCTCCCTTTTGTTTGTAGATGTCTTCAGGTCGCACACGTCCACAGCACATTGTAGGAGAGGATGATTCCTCCAGCTCGGAGGATTAAGTGAGAGAAGTTCCTCAAGCGTCCTTACATAGCGGGGAGACCGCTGAGGGGTTCTCAGCTCGGATGAGTTCTGAAGGGGACCAGCCTTCAGAGGCCGGGGATCTTGACTCCGCAGAGGTCAGGCGAGGTCGTGAAGTGTTTAAGCACTATCCTTCGCGGCTGTCGCATCAGGACCTCGTTGGTATGGGATTGGAGTACCACTTCCCTCGGGGTTGTCGCCTCATGGAGCCCTCTCCCTTGGACCACGCGGCTACTCCTCCCAAAGGTTTTGTGGCTATTAGTGTTCAACACTTAGAGGCCGGGTTGCGATTCCCGGTTCCTTCATACCTAATCGAGCTTCTTAATGACCTGTAGCTCGCTCCTTTTCAGTTGACCCCAAATTCGTACACCCAGCTATCTTCTTTAGCCATCTTCTTTAGGAAATACGGTTTCCCTCTTCCTTCTCCCGGAATCATAAGGCATTTATATGCCTTCAAATCCACCAGTAAGGGGCGTCCTCGGGATGGTTTTTATTACACCTCTCCCCGTACGTCGTCTCTGTATAGGGAGATTCTGCCGAAGGGCGAGGCTAAGGGCAAGTCCAACGTAGGCAATTACAAAACCAATTGGTTTTATGCGTCCTGCCCTTCCT
Organism: Dimocarpus longan; assembly: GCA_022984855.1. Lineage (NCBI taxonomy): Eukaryota > Viridiplantae > Streptophyta > Magnoliopsida > Sapindales > Sapindaceae > Dimocarpus > Dimocarpus longan. Next base: position 13,864,906 of record CM041015.1, on the reverse strand, counting down.
TGCTAAATCTTCTGAACTTCAGCTTCCGGGCTGAGCCAGGTAGGAAATTCTTTGAACTGTTTTTCAGCTTACTTGTGACTGGCGATCTCGTTCTGAACGAACTAACTTTTTTCTTTTGCAGATCTTAGCGCGCCATTACTTGATTTATCCCCGGGCGAGACAGCGGACCTCGAGGTCCTTGGGGCTCAGAAGTCTCATGAGGACGACGTCAAGCCAACAAACGAGCTACTCCGTCGCTATTTACTTGCCCCCGTTCCTGAGGAGAGACTGATCCGTTCCAAACATATCGGATCGCGGCGTACTCGACCGGTAAGATCTGCTTTCAACGAAGCCGACGTCGAATCGAGCTCAAGTTCAGAAGAGCCATCACCTATCGGTGTTAAAGTTGAAGTTGGGCAGAGAGAAGCTGTCGAGATGGCGCCTTTGAAGGTAATTCCACCTCCAAAGAGGAGAGTTCGCCAAACCGGGGGTCAGGCCGCGACGTCGTCGGTTGCTCCGGATTCGTCTCAGGCGACGACCAAAGAAGGGCATCAGGCCGCGAGCACGGCTGAATCTCCAGCCCCTAAGGTCGCACAGCCCATATCTCAGCAGAAGGCTCCTTCGGGCAAAGAGACTGCCACCGCAGGAAAAGGTAAACAGGTAGTAGCCCAACAAGGGACGAAGAGGAAAGATTGCGACGTTCCTGACAAACTTCCTCCTGCCAAGAAGACTTCAAATGAGAAGGGGAAGCAAGTCGTCTCCACGACTCAGGAGCCTCCTCGCGAGGAAACTACAGAGGAACCTGCTGGGGACATTCCTGGGTTGTCTTACTTCGATCTCTTGGTCGAACAGGCTCCTGGCTTTTTGGGCAGATCAACTAAATTTCTAGATCACAAGGATTGCCACGGGGTGAATCTACTTTCTTGGGCAGCTCGCGAGTCACTTAAGGTTGAGTCTTCTCTTTATTTTTATCTTTTACTTCTTTTGGTCTTTTCCTTATTGTTCTCGTTATGCAGGCTTCAATGGTAATGGCAAAGGCATTGGAGGAGGAGTTGGCGAAGGAAGAAAAAGAGGACGAGCTCAAGGCTGCCAAGGAAAAGTTAAGGAGACTTTGGCGGAGCGCGATACCGAGCTTGTAGTGGCGAAGAGAGAGGCTGAGGTTCTTCAGAGAAAGTTGGACGTAGCCGAGGCTGCCCGATTCCAGGCCGAGACCGTTAGGACCCAAGAAAAGAGCAGATATGAAGTCGTCAATGAGAGTCTCTATTCTCAGCTCACGACGGCCCAGACTCTTTTAGACGACCAGAATAGGGAACTGAAGGCCGCAGTGTAGCAGCATGCCGAGGCTAATCAGGAGGTTGCCAAGCTCAAAGAGGCGCTGGCTGCTGCTGAAGCTCATGTCGAGGAGATAAGGGCGGACACGGAGCAGAATATCATGTACACCCTGTGGGTGCATCACCCTAAGATAGATTATTCTATCTTTGGAGAAGAAGCGGTGAAGGACGTCGAGTTCTACGCTGAGGAAGCTTGGGCCTCAACGGGAGCGGAACAAGGTTAGCCCCAGGAAGCTTCACCAATGTTTGCGGAGAACGTCCCCCAAGAGGTCGTTGGTGATCAAGCACCTGCAAGCTCAACCCCCCGGGACCCTCAAGAACCCCCAAGCTAGGAAATTTAGCTCGCTTGTACAAACTTTTTATTCTTGCAAACTTACCTCTTTTGAGGTTTTTATTTGTAATATCCTAACTTTTGGTGGATGATTCATGTTTTCTTTTTAATTCAATGCATGCTTTCCTTTATTTCGTTTCTGATCTGAATGACTTGTGCAATCTTTATGTTGAATGGCTTTGATAGTGTGATCCCAAGATCGTTATGTCGCGCTATTTACAGGAGACCATCGCTTCGTCCAGAGCGTCGTGAGCTCACAAGACGCGATGGTTCCTTCCAGGACTTGGTTGATTGGCGAGTCCACAGGAGACCGTCGCTCCGTCCAGAGCGTTGCGAGCTCATAGGAAGCGACGATTCCGTCCAAGACTTTGTTTAAGTCCACAGGAGACCGTCGCTCCGTCCAGAGTGTTGCGAGCTCACAGGATGCGACGGTTCCATCCAAGACTTTGTTTATAAGTCCACAGGAGACCGTCGCTCCGTCTAGAGTGTTGCGAGCTCACAGGACGCGACGGTTCCGTCCAAGACTTTGTTTAAGTCCACAGGAGACCGTCGCTCCGTCCAGAGCATTACGAGCTTACAGGACGCGACGGTTCCGTCTAAGACTTTGTTTTGTCGATGATCAATGTAAGCGAGATAAAACCGGGGATAAATATTTTTGAGAGGTAGAGCAAATCTGCTTGAATATATTCATATATATATGGGCAAAGCGCTAAGAGATTACACTTGAGACAGATAATTCGATCTGGATATATTACATAAAGTATGGTCGGAGTTTCTCAGCGTTCCATGCTCGTGGGACTTCGGTTCCATCCATGCTGTTCAAGTGGTAAGCCCCATTCCCCAGGTCTTTTTTAAAGATATAAGGCCCTTCCCAGCTTGGCCCTAAAGTACCTTCGCTTGGATTTCGTGCTGCGGGCAGAATGAGCCTTAGCACCAGATCCCCGACGTTGTAATAGCGAGCACGAACTTTCTTGTTGTAGTATCTGGCAACCCGTTGCTGATAAACTGCCAACCTCAATTGAGCTTCATCTCGTATTTCGTCCACGAGGTCAAGACTGCAAGCAAGGAGTTGGTGGTTGTCTTCGGCATTGAAGGTGGCTCTTCGATGCGTCGTTACCTCAAATTCTGCTGGAATCATAGCCTCGCAGCCATAGACCATTGAAAAAGGCGTCTCCTGAGTTGTGTTGCGAGCTGTAGTCCGGTAGGCCCATAGCACTTTTGGGAGCTCGTCTACCCATGCCTCCTTCCTTGCCTCCAGCTTTGTCTTTAGGATCTGCTTTATAATCTTGTTCACGGCTTCGACTTGTCCGTTTGCTTGAGGATGATCTACTGCTGAGAAGCTTTTCGTGATTCCGAGATCATCACAAAAATTGACGAACTGTTCGCTGCTAAACTGAGTCCCATTGTCTGTTATCACCTGTTGTGTAACTCCGAATCTGCTAATGATGTTACCCCACATAAACTTAATAATCTTCGAAGTGGAGATCTCAGCTAACTCCTTTGCCTCCACCCACTTCGTGAAATAATCCACTGCGACTACGCGTGCTTGCAATTCCCTCGGGCTGCTGGCAGGGGCCCAATCAGGTCCATTCCTCAGATCGCAAAGGGCCATGGGCTCACCATCTGCTGCAGGAGTGCCGGAGGAGCTCGGGGCACCTTTGCAAACCTTTGGCACTTGTCACACTTTCTCACCAGGGCGATGGCGTCCTTCTTCATTGTAGGCCAGTAGAATCCCTGTCTTAGTGCCCTCTAAGCCAGGGCGAGTCCCCCGGAGTGGTTTTCGCAGTGGCCTGAGTGCATGTCGTTTAGCACCTTCTCGCAGTTCGCTCCGTCTATACACCGCAACAGTGGAGCTGAGAATCCTCTTTTGTACAACATGTCATCATAAATGCAGTAGTGCGCAGATTGCGCCTTTAGCTGGCTAGCTTCGTTCTTATCTTCTGAGAGTTTCCCATTCTGCAGATAATCAATCAGCGGTCTCATCCATGAGTCTTCTGCTACTACTAGAGCCATCACTGATTCCCCTTTCTGGATGCTTGGTACTGGCAAGAGCTCAACTGGCACAGGCTTCAGGTCTTCTGCTGCTTGGGTAGTTGCTAAGCGAGCTAGGGCATCAGTATGTGCATTTTGAGCTCGTGGAATTCGAGTCACCTCGTACCTCTGGAATGCTCCAAGCAATCCCTGCACCTTCTCGAGATACGCAGCCGTCTTTGGTCCTCGAGTCCAGTATTCTCCTTTCACCTGACATACAACGAGCTGCGAGTCACTAAATATTCTCACCTGTTCTGCTCGCATCTCCCTAGCGAGCTTTAGCCCTGCTATAAGCGCCTCGTACTCGGCCTTGTTATTGGTTGCTTTGAATTCGAACTTCAAAGAGTAGAAGATCTTGTGCCCCTCCGGACTTATAAGAAGTATGCCTGCCCCAGCCCTTAGCTCGCTTGATGAACCATCGACGTATAACTCCCACATCGGTTTCTTTGACGGTTCAGCTCCTTCCTCCAAGGTTCCAGTGAATTATGCGATAAAATCAACCAGGGCTTGAGCCTTAATGGCTGGTTTGGGAACGTAGTCGATGTCAAACTACGCCAGCTTGACTGCCCATTTTAATAAGCGACCTGAGGTGTCCGAGGTCTGGAAAATCTGCTTCAGGGGATACCGAGTTGGGACTTCAATTCTGTGAGCCTGGAAATAAGGTCGGAGTTTTCTGGACGTGGTCACTAAGCAGTCAGCGAGCTTTTCTATCTGGGAATACCTTATCTCTGCATCTGATAGCCTTTTGCTGATATAGTACACTAGGAGCTGTGTTCTGTCTTCCTCTCGCACTAGGGCCGCACTGAGGGCACTCTCGGATACTCCCAAATAAAGGATGAGCTTCTCTCCGTCTACCGGTTTTGACAAAAGTGGAGCTCGGCCTAGATACTCCTTCAGTTGTTGGAAAGCTTGCTTGCACTGCTCGATTCACTCGAAGTCTTTTACCTTTTTAAGTACGTCAAAGAAAGGGATGCATTTATTTGTCGCTTTCGAGATGAATTTGCTCAACGCCGCGACCTGTCCTGTGAGACTCTGTACTTTTTTGACCTTCCGAGGTGACTTCATATTGATCAAGGCTTGGATTTTCTCTGGGTTGGCCTCGATGCCTCTTTCATTTACCATGAATCCCAAAAACTTTCCAAATGCCACCCCAAATGCACATTTCAACGGATTGAGCTTCATTCGATATTTCCTCAGGATTTTAAACATCTCCGCCAGATCGCCCACATGAGATTCTGCTTGCCTTGAATTGACCAGCATGTCGTCTACACACACCTCCATCGTTCTGCCGATCTGTTCTTCAAACATTTTGTTGACAAGCCTTTGGTAGGTCGCTCCTGCGTTCTTGAGTCCGAAAGGCATCACCTTGTAGCAATAAAGGCCTCTGTCTGTGATGAACGAGATGTGCTCTTCATCCTGCGGGCTCATGGGGATTTGATTGTAACCTGAATACGCGTCCATGAAGCTCAGCAGTTGGTGACCAGCAGTCGCATCCACTAATTGATCGATTCTTGGAAGGGAAAAACTATCTTTTGGGCATGCTTTGTTGAGATATGTGAAGTCGATGCACGTCCTCCACTTCCCATTTTTCTTTTTCACGAGCACTGGGTTGGCGAGCCATAGCGGATACTAGACGGCTCTGATGAAATCATTGGCTAGCAACTTGTCCACTTCTTCTTTAATAGCTTCAGATCGTTCCTTAGTCATCGGCCTCCGCTTCTGGCAAACTGGCCTATAGCGGGGGTCGATATTCAGCTTGTGCGACATGACTTCTAGATTGATCCCAACCATGTCTTCGTGATTCCATGCGAAGACATCTGCATTCTCTTTGAGGAACTCGACGAGCTGGCTCTTCACATCTGGCGTTAGACCTCGCCCCACACTTAGACATCTCCTAGGGTCTTCTTCGCTAACCTGGATCGATTCAAGCTCGTCAACTAGACCCGATGTCCCGTCTTCGTCTACTTCGCGAGGATCAAGATCGCGGTCAAACCCTTCCTTGCTAACCTCGAGCGGCTTCCCCCCGGCTACCATGTCGATTCTTTTGTATGTCACCCCTATTTTTACGGCCTTCACATAGCAGCGCCTTGCCGTATACTACTCACCTCGTACTACTCCCACTCCGCTGGTCATCGGGAACTTGATCATGAGAGCTTTAGTTAAGACGACCATATCCAGATCGTTCATTGCAGGTCTTCCCAAGACCAGATTGTAAGCAGATGGTCCATTAAGGATGAGGAAATCTGCCAATATAGTCGCCTGGCGAGCTGGATCCCCTACTGAGAGCGGAAGTCTAACTTGGCCCAATAGGATGATGGCATCCCCGGTGAAGCCGTATAGAGGCTCTGGAGATGGCTTCAACTGGTTGGCTCCCAGCCCGAGCTGATCGTAGCATTATTTATACATGACATTCACCGAACTACCTATATCCACCATGATCCTCAGAACTTCTGCATTATTGATTCTCGCCCTGATGACAAGGGCGTCATTATGAGGCCATCGCACTTCGCTCGCGTCCTCCTTGGTAAAAATAATGTCTTCCGAGGTCATTTTGGCTTTCTTCACTGGCCTTTCCTGGTCACTTCACCCGGCTATCAGGACGTGATTGGCTTCCCGCACGTATCGCTCGTGAGACTTATTGGAGGATCCAGCGATGTGAGGGCCGCCATGAATGGTGAAGATTGTTTTTACTGTCAGGTCGACCTTCTACTCTTGGCTTTGCTGACTCTTCTGTGCGAGCTGATGATTCTGCCGAGGTCGGTGATTTTGAGACTTCTCGTGGGCGGGCTGCACCACGTATTCTTTCAAACGGCCATTTCTTATCAAATCCTCTATGGCGTCCTTGAGGTCCCAACAATCAGATGTATTGTGCCATAATTCCTGATGATAGGCACAATACTTGCGAGGGTTCTTGAACTTGCCTGGGAAACCGGTAGGGCTCGGTCTTCCGAAATTCACCCTGTGCTTTTCGGTCTGAAAGATCCGGTCCTGCCTGTCTGACAAAGTGCTGTAATGATGGAAGCGGCTTCGAGGTGGAGAGTGGTTTCTTCTAGGCTCCTTTCTAGCCCGTTTTGCCACCTGATTATTAGATCGATTCCTCCTGTCTTCATTGCCACCCTGATCCTTTTTGTTGCCCTAGTGGGAACCATTTACCTCGCTTTTTGGGTGACCGGCCTTGCTCGAGCTGAAAGATTCTTCCCACCTGATCTCCCTATTAGCTCGCTTGTAGAATTCACCCAGGTTTTTCACAGGTGATTTGTAGATGCTTTCATAGAGCTTGCCATCCTTCTGAAGCCCCGCTGATATCGCAGTTAGGATCCCTTCATCGGACGGGCTTTCCACATTGTTGATCTCGCTTCTGAATTGACCGATGTATTCCTTTAGCAATTCTCCTGATCGCTGAAAAATCGTTGCGAGGTGATAGGGCGGGGCGAGCTACTTTTTTAGGGCCTTGTATTGGTCAAGAAACTTTTGCTGACATTCCTCCCAGCTGCTGATGCTGCGAGGTGGAAGGTTTCTAAGCCAGGTCCGCGGAATGTCTCCGAACGTTGCAGGGAAAACGCGACACTTCACCAACGAGCTGGAGGTCTGTAGGTTCATCTGGACGTTGAAGGCGTCCAGGTGGTCGTAAGGGTCTGAGTCTCCATTGTATTGCGGGATGTTTGGGATTTTGAACTTGACAGGGAGTGGCTTCCGGTCTATCTTCGCCGTGAAAGGATTTTTGTCTTCATTTCATTCCCCCATCGCCTAAGTCTCAGGCTGTGCTTCCAGCTGTTGCATTCTTTCTAGGAGCTACTCGATTATTGGATCTCGAGCTCCATGCTGTCTCACTGGGGATCTCCCGCTCCTTTGGCTTACCCTGGTGAGAGAGCGCTGATCATATCTCCTATGTCTTTGGGCCATCTCATGATTCTCATTTTCCCTACGCAGGCCTTCCTGTCCTTGCTGCAGTTCGTTCTCACTTCTACGGACTGAAGCTCGTGGATGCCCGTTACTCACTTCGACCCATCTATGTCCGTTCTGGCTAATCCTCACTCTCAGCTCTGAAGGTCGAGCTGTGTCTCCATTTTCCCGAGCTCGCTGACTCCGGACTTCAGGCCGTCTGTTCGATGAGTGGATGGATCCTTCCGGGATAGGTACCTCTCTTGCGACCTCTACTCCGGGTGGCAGGACTATGGTCGTCCTTTGAACATTCTGATCACGACCTCGCGTCAACGTTCTCAATGTATCATCTATCTGTGCCATAGTGGTCTCCAGCATCTCCTGACGTCGGGCTAGGACGTGCACGACGTCTCTACCTCCCTGAGAAGGTCCTGCACCCGTATCTGTCACCTGAGCGTGACGTCGCTGCTCGGCTTCTTCAGTTCTCTCGTTTATCGCATCGAAATTCCTTGTTGTCCTCCCCTTTGCCATGGCAATTACAGACCTCCACTTGCAGTTGGGCCTTCCTTCTAGTGCCAAAATGTTGACGTGGGAAACCAGTCAACCAGATTCTTGAGCCCAATGCCGCAACGATAAAAAGACCTGCAACAGATAAACCAGATAATGGCAAAAGAGAAGAGAAGAAGGAGAAACAAGCAACACAATTTTTAAAGTGGTTCGGCCCTTATAAGCTGCCTACGTCCACTGTTATGTTATTTCTGGCGATGAATCTCTCTCAAGGTGTTTTTCGCTCTCTCTTTTACAATAAATGCCTCCCATATTTATAGAAGAGGGGAAGCTACAAAGAGAATAATCAGACAAAAGGGTCTTAATCCATCACAATTAATGCTTCTGGACTTCATTTAATGTCTCTGACTTTTGCCAGGTCAACTCTGGCAACACGTGGGCTGAATGCTAACCCATGCTGGTTTGGTGAGATCTCCTGGAATTAGGCTGTCACTAGGTGAAGTAACCTTGCTTATCGTGTAAGATACGCCACCTTACTGTCCTGAACTGATACTGGGTGAACTGAGCTGAAAACGGACTGAAACTGCGAGATGAGCGACCTTGACTTCGCATGAACGCAGCGGTCTTTACGTCGATTCGGCAGGAATGGTGGATCAGTGATCTTGACTTCGTTATTCCTCTCACGGACTTGACCTCGTTAGCCTTTAAACCGAGCTAGCGAGCTTCTACGATGGGCTTCATACATTGGTCTTGGCGGTCTGGGCCACTATTTCTATGGGCTTTCTGCCAGCCCATTTGAGCAGTTCGAAAAATACCCATAACATTATTTCTATTAAATATAAATTCTTAACCCTAACCCTAATTTTACACTTTATCAAGAAGAAGAAGAAACCATACTTAAATGTTGAAGCTACCAAATTTTTTACTAAGAATGAGACCTTATTTGATGTTTTAATCAACCTTTTTTGTTTAGATGATTAAAAATAATTTAAAGAATCATTTGATACATTTTTTAGTGGATTTTTTGTCAAAAATATTTATGATTTCTTTTTATTTGTTAATTAAACGAAAATCGTTTGAATTTTAAAAGTAAACAAATTGTTTCTTAATATGTGTTTGTCCTTCTTTGTAATTTTATTTAACAGTAATTTTTTGTGTGAATATTTATAGAAAAACGAGTGTTTTAATCATTTTTATGGGTGACAATAACTCTATTCATAGTAAAAATATAAATTTGATATGTAACTATATATTGAAAAATAGTGAATTAATTTGATAGACTATCATGAATATATTAAATTATGTTCCTTCTTGATTGGAAAAAAAAGAACCAAAAGAATTGCTTGATTATTGTAAATTTGGTAAAAGTGAAGCAGAAATTGCTGCAATTTTTTTATTAAAAAATTTGTAATATTTACAGCAAAAACTGCAGTAGTCTGTTATTAAGAAAATGAGGAAATTACTCAAAAGCCTCTCTACATTTACCTTATTACAATCGGAAATCACTTTTACGTTTTGTAACAATGACCTCCCCTGTACTAATGGTTTGACCATAGTTGACCGTAAAAGTTAACTGTAATAAGGGTATTTTGATCAATTTACTTTATTTTAATTTTTTTAAAAAATTTATATTAATTAATAAATATTTTAAAATTTAAAAATATTTAAAAATTAAATAATTTTAAAATTTAAAAAATTAAATTTAAACTTTAAAAAGTAATTTAAAAATTTTTCTAATGGATATAAACCATCCATCTTTTGAGATGGACGACCTAGATCAGTTTGAAAAAATATAATATTTCAAAAACAATAAAAAAATAATTAAAAAAAATCATCTGGATTGATACTCCAAAATCATCAATCATCTACCCAAACAAAAATCACGATCATATTCAATCAAAAACCACTTCCATAGTCAACAAAAATCACGATCATCATTAACACCATCTACAGACCCAAGAACATCTGAATATCCAGTTGGATCTGGGTTTCCGATCTGGAAACCTAGAAGGACATCTAGAAAGGGTTTCCAGATACAGACCCAAAAACATCTGGATCTAGGTTTTCAAATCGAAACCCAGATCCGGATGTGGGTTTCCAACTGGGTTTCTAGATCGGAAACCCAGATCCACGTCTGGGTTTTCGATCTGGAAACCCAGATTGTCGTTTGGGTTTTCGTCTGGGAACCTAGACAACCCAGACGTCGATCGACGTCCCAGACAACCCAGATCGACGTCCAGCAGATCGATGGAGAAAATGAAAATAAAGAGAAGAAGTAGGAGAGAGGGAGAGAAACTGGAAGAAGATGAAGAAATGGAAGAGAAAAGAGAGAGACCGAGGGAGGAGAGAGGTTTTACAGATTTTTTATTTTTTATTTTTTTAATTTTTTAAAATATTAAAGATTTTTTATAATTTAAAATTTATAAAATTAATTAATCAGGGATATTCTCGTCTTTTTAGTCTATTTTGTCATTTTTCAATTATCTCAAACGGTCACAGGAAAGGTCATTATTGTAAAAGGTAAAAGTGGTTTCCGATTGTAATAAAACTAATGTTCGAAGGCTTTTGAGTAATTCACTCTTAAGAAAAATTGTGCAGCAGATTGCTGTATTTTATTACCCAAAAATCTGCATTAGTTTTGACACATTTTATGGCAAAAAGAAAAAGAAATGCATCAATCAAAAGATATCATTTTTTGATTTTTTCTTCCCTAAATAAATAAACTTAAAAAATATGTACAGCAAGAAAAAAAAAATGGTAAAGATGAACGATAGTAAAGAATATGTTTGGTATTCTAAAGGGTATAATTTTTTTTAAAAAAAAAATTAATTTTTAACTTTTTAATATGAATGCGAAAAGTAAATAGATGTTGTAAGAATTTTTTGGATGGCAATAAAATCACTTATATTTGTCACATTGTTTTAAGTGCAAGTTGTTTCCATAAATATTGCTTTATAATTTTTGTTTATTACATACTCTTTATTAATAAGTAATCTCTAATGTTAAAATATTCATAGATAAGTTAGAATCTTTAGAATTAGACTTGTAAAATTATTGTTATTTAGAGGGCCTTTTTTTTTAAATATATATATATATATATTTATTTAAGAATAGAACAAAATGGATCAGGATTACTTAATTGATGGGTCAAACTATGGCATGTTTTTGATCCAAAGAAGGTTCTTTTGTATGCCCTTAGTTTCTATAAACAAAAACAAAACAGTGTGAAATGTGAAACAGCTTTCTACTTCCTCACAGCACAGTTACAGCTATCTGCTCACACCCTTTTGAAAGCTGTTTACTTCCCATACAAACTTACTAGACCGCGTTAAGTAACTCTCAATTTCATCAATGTTGTAGTTTCACTTAAAGTGGATAATACTACATTTAATTTAGCTCCCAATTTATACTCTATTATTTTGTTCCTTCGTGTTTTAAAATACTAGTATAATTTCATGATTATAATACATTTATTAATTAGGATTAAAAATAAAAGGTAATCAAATTCTATTAAGAAGAAAATCTGAAAATAGAAAATAATTTTTTAAATGGAGAAAAAACTAAAACTAATATAATCTTAAATTAAAAATAAAATTAACAAACACGTATTACTTATTGATTGATTTTCATTGCAAGATGAATTACAGAGAATTTATAATTTTTTAAATAGTAACTATAGTAATATATAAATTAATTAGTTATCAATCAATTGGAGATGACCTCTTCTAACAAAAATCAATAAGAAATTACCTAACTTCTTACATTTTTCTACATCTAAACCAAAATTTAATTTCACTACGGCTCTTGGACGTTACAACACTTCAAAAGCCGTGTAAAACACGCGCATGAACAAGCAATTTGTTTAAAAAAAAAGGGCGCTTATTGGTTCTGACTTTTGAATTAAAAAGCCAGATAAATAAAGAAAAAGCAAAATGACTCACTAAAAAAAAAAAAATTTCATTTCATCTCTAAAGGTTTAAAAAATATCAAATTTTAAAATTATGTTAAAAATAGATCTTATCATCTTTAATTTTTTTAACATAAAAATTAGACAATTAATGATTAATAATGATTTTAAGTAATTTAAATTATAATTTAATAACTTAAATTTAGAAATAATTTATATAATTTAATTAATAATTTATTATTTTATGAGAATAATTCGATAATTTATATGTTATTAATGATTATTAAAGATAAAAATATTTCTTTATATATTTTATTAATTTTGATCGTTAGTTGGTTAAGGATTTAAATATTCGTAAAGAGTCTTAAAAGTATTAGGGATAAAAGAGTTGTTTATTTTTAAACAAAAATTGATATTTTTAAAAATTTGAAGGATTAAAGTAAAAAAACAAAGAAAAAACAACGGCGGTTAAAAGCTGACAGACACAAAATGCCAGTACAAACGCAGAAGCTATACAACCCAACCCCCATCTCTCTCTTGTCTGTCTACATAAGCACCCAATTTAAATCATTAAAGTCCACAGACTTCCATCTCACAGAACAAAACACAACACACTGAATCAAGGTACCAAATTTTGATTTTTTGAAATAAAAAATGTGGATTATGTCCAAATCCATGATGAGCGGTGAAAACATTTAGAGAAGAGGTGGAGGTGGTGGGGACCCACACGTATGTAATATAAAAGAGAGAGAAGACTTCAACATCAAGACAGTGAAAGAATAGTAAAATACAGCTAGCAGTGAAGGAGGAGCCTCACCAACCATCCAGGCACTTCCGTCCCTCCTTTTATTATTTCCATTTCCCATCTCACTTTTCTCTTAACTCATGCTTTCAAACCACAGCAAACTTACATTCATTCTCTCTCTCTCTCTCTCTCTCTTTTCCTCTCTGCTCTACTCTTCAAGACGAGCACTTGTTCTTTAGTGTGCTTTTCCGGACACTAACATAGCATTTTTGGGCGGGCATTACCATATTCTTGTTAAGGTTTGCCTCTCTGCATCTACATTTTGTTTCTGGATCTTCACATTTAGTGTCGGCAGAGGATTGTATGCAAATTCACATGACCCCAACTCATTTTCCTCTTTTAACCGACATGGGATTTGCCTTCTTCCTTCTTTTCTTGAACCTGAACAGAAAATTGAATTTTCCCCAGAAACAAGCACGACTTGGACTGTTGTTTTCACATATCATGAAAGCTTTTTTTTTCTTTTTTGACTTGCATGTGTTGTTTGTTATGATTGAACACATTTTGAGGAAATTCTGTACATGTAATTCTTCTTTTTTGTGTACTCATCATTATTGTACCTTAATTTCTTTGCAGGGTTTTATTTAATTGGACTGCTCCAAATTCTCCGAAATTTCGCTTTAATTTACCAGCTTTGTTTATCCGCTCTCCTCTCTCCATTTTCAGAATTTTCGTTTTCATTTTCATGTTCCGACAACGTTTCTGGAGACACTAATTTCGAAATTCCGATTTTTGTGAGTAAATCCATCTAGGACCAGCTTTTGCTAACGTACACCATATGTGAACATCACTGTTTAAGTTTTCGTACCCCTAGAAAAATCAAAATTTCAATTTTGGTTGCTTTTCCATTTCGATTCCATAATCCAATTATGAGTTTTTATGGGTCCCCAGAAGAAATTAATAACCTTTATTAGCTATTAGTTTAAGTTATTTTTTGAAAAACACGAAACTTAATTCCAAAACGTTGTCATATGATTACATTTGCTAACATGCACCACACGGCTCATGCGCTTTGCAGGCCTTCATAATTTATTCGACTCTTTTAATTCACGACGTTGTGTCCGTCCCCCAACTCGAGTCTCATTGTCTGTTTATTTTCTCAGGAAAATTTAACGCACGTAGAAAACATGATCGGACCCAACTTCATGGACGAGATAGACTGCGGCAGCTTCTTTGACCACATAGACGACTTGCTTGATTTCCCAAACGAAGACATCGATTCCGGGTTGCCTTCTGCTGCTGACTGTAACTCTTTTCCTAGTATCTGGACTCAGTCCGAGTCACTTCCCGCCTCCGACTCAGTTTTCTCTAACAAGAGCTCCACTGACCTCTCCACCGAGCTCTCAGTCCCTGTAAGTTTCATCTTTCCACTTCCTCATCATGACGTCACACACCGCGTATTGTTATATATTCGTCTTTTGGGGTCTGTTGTGGTAATTTTGAAGGTGTCGGTGAATGGATGGAAGCCACCTCATCCAATTGAATTATTGCCCAAATAAAATGTCATTATTATTATTATTATTATTATTATTATTATTATTATTATTTTTAAATGCAAGTCACGTGCCTGCACATGTTACTACTTAAAAATGAAACGTGTCATGTACACATGTTATTAGTTGGCATACATGATATGTTACACTTGATTTGATTTGGTGTGCTTATAATTATATGATTTAATGTTTTGGTTAGTTTTTGTTGATCCACCGGTTTCTCTTAGATTTTTTTATTAATTTGTTAATGTTTATTAGTTGATATAAATGTTAAGATAATTTGATTTTGACTAATAACGTTATAAAATTATAAAAAAAAAAAATGAAAAGATTCACGCATTCGTTTAAAGTGTTGGATGAATAATTGAATACAGTTTGATTGTAACTTATTTTGGTATGTGAATGCAGTATGAGGACATTGTTCAGCTTGAATGGCTATCGAATTTTGTGGAGGATTCCTTCTCTGGAGGAAGCCTTACAATGAATAAACAAGAGGTATCAATCTCATCCAGTGTGAAGAAGGACTCATCCCACAGCCAGTTCCAGACTTCCAGCCCTGTTTCTGTGCTGGAGAGCAGCAGCTCTTGTTCTGGTGAGAAAATTGCGCAGTGCAGCCCAGAAGGTGTTGTAACCGCAAAGCGTGGACGTGCTCGCAGCAAGCGTCCTCGTCCTGCCACATTTAATCCCCGCCCTGCCATTCAGCTTGGGTCACCGACCTCATCAGTAGTCACCGAGCCTTTGCTTGCTCCCAAGGTCCCTTCTGATTCTGAAAATTTTGCCGAGTCTCGCCTTGTCATCAAACTACCAAAACAATTCAACTCCGAGCATAAGAAGAAAAAGAAGATCAAACTCTCAGTTCCTCAACCTCCTCCGGCTCAAACTAATGAGACACAAGCAATTAGGAAATGCTTGCATTGTGAGATTACAAAGACCCCCCAATGGAGGGCGGGGCCAATGGGCCCGAAAACCCTTTGCAATGCATGCGGTGTTCGCTATAAGTCAGGCAGGTTATTCCCCGAATACAGGCCTGCAGCTAGCCCAACATTTGTCCCCTCCTTGCACTCCAATTCCCATAAGAAGGTTCTTGAAATGAGAAACAAGGGTTTGGGTGTCATGACTGATTCCCTGGATACTGAGTTGATTCCAAACAATAGCAATCCTGCACTGGATTACATGTGAGGGAGGGATCCTTGAGTTGAGTTCCATCTCTTTTTTCCAGTCCAGTCTTATGTCATTGGGTTACTGTTATTTCATTTCTTTGTTCATTTGTTTCTTGTACAGGGATGGAATGGGGGGCATAGATGACCAGTATTTTTAGCACAGTAGAGAAGGATCGTAATGAGACAAGTGAAAGAAGGGTAGAAACATTAATGGAGGCTTAAGGGCAGTAGAATTTTTAGAATTAGTAATGAGGTAGTAGGTCTTATTGGGAGGTCACTAGTTGTTGGGGGTCTTGTGTTTTTTGTATTCTTTTCTTCTTTTGCTTCCTCCTCATGGGAATTCTTTTTGCAGTTCATTTGTTAGTAGAAAATTTCTGAGATATGATTAATGCAATTTGACAACTTTTGTTATTTCTCTACTCTTTCTGCTTTTAACATTCCCCCATTTAAATAAGCTTTTTTTGTGTATTTGAACCTGATATAATGAAAACTTATATAGATAGATCATTACAATTTACATGTATATTAAGGAAACTGAACTCAACCGCATTATATATGCAAATTTGAATAATCTGCTTAACGTTACTTAAACATCCTTGATAGGTTTTTTTATCTTGTTTTTGAAAAGTCATTCAAAAGAACAAAAAGAAAATCAATAACTCATTACTCACGAAACAAGAAACAGTTAATTTCCATCATTAGAGCCGCTAATTATGGTTTTGAAGTTTGTAATTATGCCCTCTTTCTGTTTTCAATGATTCACCTCAAATTTACATATTTTGTGAAAATTTTCCTGATATTTTTCTATGAAAAATTTCAAACTGAAAAGGCTGGGCTACAAGTTAAAGCACCTGGGCAATTGCTTGCTTTGGTTGGTGACTTAATTCACAGATTTGGATTTTGGTTAAGTAATCATAGTCAATGTAATCATGGCTTCTGCTGGCTCAGGGCAGGTTGTTACCAGCCACCAGGCATTTGGCAACACGTCTTAATCAGACCAAACGCTACCAAATGAAAGAAAATTTTCAACTTAAAATGATGAGTAATAATAGTAATAATAATGGGTTCTGTTAGAGTGCTGCTATAATATAAAGCATAGTAATATTTTAGAGTCGTGATTTTCAACCCCATGAACCAGACTTAGCATGCTCTAATTGTTAATTTTATAAAATTTTCAAATTAATATTTATTAACCTTATCTTCGCGAATATACACCTTGAATTCACGATTCTAAATTTCAGAATTGTTGTTCTATAAGACAATGCGGAAATAGTATCTTAGGAATTCCTAATGAGTGAGTACCTCTAATCCATCACATTAATATTAGTTACTTTCATAATGTTAAAAGCTGATTAGGACCTCTAAACTTTTATGTGAAAATATTCTTTTGAAAGCTTGTTTCAAAATCATGTCTTTATGCTCTACTTAACAATCCTTGATAAGGACATTAAAAAGACAACATACCATATGAGAGAAAGGTACCATTTCTTGTCAAATCTGCCCCCATCTCAGAAAACTTGACCAACCTCAATATGGCCATATGGAAATTTTGGTTTGGCAGTGTAAAGTGATTGGGATCAAAGTTATATATATATATATTTTCCTTGAAAAAAAGGTACATTTCTTGTCAAATCTGCCACCATCTCAGAAAACTTGACCACCCTCGATACGCCCATATGGAAATTTTGGTTTAATATTGTGAAGTGATTGGAATCATCGTTTTAATATTATTGTGGGTATTTTATGAGATACTTAATGGGACTAATAAAAGCCCAAGCAACAGGCCCAATTGGGCCAGGCCCGATTTCAGCCAGCTCATCAGAGGAAATGTACAGTCATATTCCCTATAGACCTTGCGACTGGGAGTATGCTCAGAAGATGGTACGAAGTGAGACTCACACGACGTCAAGCTTACAGCATAAGATCCATTCGAAGTTGGGAGCGGAGTGGAGTCCGTCCATTATTAGGCACGGCGTGGAGTTCGCAGAATGCACTTTGCAAGAAGAATCTCGTTCAGTTTGGCCATACTTTCTTATTAAGCGACTGAGGCCGTTAGTCACTATCTGCTCCTCCTATGCACTCCAGTTCGTTCAGAGCCCTCACTTCGCTCAAGATTGTGCTAGGTCATAACATTACTTGCCTTGCACGCCAAACTTGTCAGAGATTACTGTTCAGATTATAGAAAATCATACCTAACCCACGTGGGTTAGTCATATAAATCTTCCATCTATCCCTGATATTTAATTTAATCCGGCTGCATTAAAATTAAATCAGGTGCATTAACTGTTGTAATCATTTTGTTTTAACTCATTACACGTTGCTGTAGCATTTCTCCTTCTATAAATAGGGGAAGTTTCGTCAATGTAATCTAAGAGTGAAACACTTAGAAAAACTGGCTGTTACTCTGCCCGAATACTGAGAGAACTAACAGTGGATGTAGGCAAAGTTAGCCGAATCACTTAAACACTTCCTTGTCCAATATTTCTACCCTCGTCTCTTTTACTCTTGTCATCCACTATTGTTTGCTATACTTGTTGTCTCTGCAGTGTTGAGCTTGGAAGAACTTTGTTGACTGATTCATAACGTCAACATTTTGGCGCTAGAAGGAGGGGCTCAACTGCATCATTTCGTTGTTTCCATTATGGCAAAGGGTAGAATTACCAGAAGTTCAGATATTGTAGTTGCAAGAACAGAAGGCACAAATCACCAGTGAGTTGAGATATCAACAACGCTTGGTGCAGGTAATTCTCGTGTTCGTGTGGATGGATTGGCTCAAGGAGGGAATTCAGTGCAGATCCTGCAATGTCAGGAAAGGTTGGAAGGTACGGTTCAGCAACTAGCAGAGGCTGTAAGAGCGTTAACAGAGGCTCAAGCTCGTGGTCCACGTAGACCAGATGACATCCTTACAACTGAAAGAAAAGTAACTAGGGAGGTGCCGCCTTTTCAGGGGTCAAACTTGTCATCCAATGTACGCTCAGTAGCTCGGACTCGGCGAGCTCGTGACCATGAAAATGAAGCTCAGCCTTCAGATTTAAGGGTAAGAGTGGACCACGATGGACACCGGAGAGTCGAAGTGAGTCATGGAGATGCCCGGGCGTCAGCTCGGAGAAATGAGAATGAATATCCGTATCGAGGCTCTCGCAGAGAAGAAGGATCAAACCGGTGGCATCGAAGGCAGGAGCCTAATCCTTATTCCCCCGAGCGCAGGCAGAGGAGACATGAGGTACTTGAGCACTATCCTCCAAACAGGGAAAGCAGATTGAATAGACGATCTCCTGTTAGGTAGCCGTCAGCACAAGGTTCTGTTATTGAACATTTTCTTCAAAGGGTGCAATAATTGGAGGCAAGGCCAGGAATGCAGGAGCAGAGGATTCTAGAAGGGGAAAGGACTCCATTTTCCTTAGAAATTGAAGTAGAACCCCTTCCTCCTAGATTTAAACTCCCCTATATTCCTCAGTAGAATGGTGACTTAGATCCTCATGATCATCTGGACGCTTTTAATGTTCAAATGGATCTACAGACTACTAGTTCGCTGATGAAATGCCGTGTCTTTCGTGTAACTCTTGGCAGTATCCCGAGGTTATGGTTCAAAAACCTCCCACCTCGTAGCATCAGAAGCTGGGAAGAATGCCAACATCAGTTCTTGAATCAATACAAGGCGCTGAAGGGGCAGCTCGCGCTACCTTGTCATTTGGCTACAATATTTCAGCGCCATGGAGAATCGTTGAAGGAGTACATCGAGTGATTCAGGCGCAGAGTAAACAATGTAGACAATCATACTGATGAGGGAATCCTGAATGCTATCTCTACGGGACTGCAAAAAGATGGGAAATTGTATGAGAGCATTTACAAGTCTCCTGTGAAGACTTTGGGAGCTTTTTATGAGCAGGCAGAAAAGGAGATACGATGGGAAGAGGCTTTCGGGTCTAAAAAATCAGCTGATCAGAAGGACAAAGCTGGTAGTTCCAATCAGCAAAACAAGAAGAAAAGCAATGAAAGAAACAATCATAATGGGCAGAGAAGTAGCCATCAGGTAGCAAAGAAGGCACGAAATGGACCTGGACAAAAGTCTAATAGAAGGCCTGAACGTCTTCCTCGTTCAAGTCGGTATGAACATTATGCCATTCTATCAGATTCCAGAGGTAGAATCTTTGCTACAGAAAGGGACAGAGAGAATTTTGGGAAACCTGCTCCCACAAATACACCCTATCGGTTCAGAAACAAGAACAAGTATTGTGTTTACCACAATGAGGCAGGACATTTCACTTCGGAATGTCGGGCATTGAAAGATGCCATTGAAGAAATGATCAGAAATAGGCGTCTTAAAGAGTATGTGGTGCGGCTTGTTGATCAACGAACTCAGAATCAAAGGTCTCAGCAGCGTTCAACACCACAACTTGGCCGGCAATATACTGAGTAAAAGCGGGATCAGGAAGTGAGAACAATCTTTACCATCCATGGAGGGCCTCACATTGCAGGTACATCAAATAGATCACATCAACGCTATGTGCACGAGGCTAATCATGTACAAGTTGCAGGTCAAAGAGAAGTGGAAGGACCTTTCAAGCGAGCTAAAACAACCTCGACAGAAATTGTGTTTACAGAAGATGATGCCAAGGATATCTACTGGCCTCATAATGATGCCTTGGTGATCCGAGCTCAGGTTGGAAATGTTAAAGTTAGGCGAATAATGATTGACACTGGGAGTTCAGTTAATGTCATGTATAAAGGGTGTTATGATCAGATGGGAATTGGAGATGAGCAACTCAAGCCTTCTCTAGAGCCTTTGTATGGATTTATTGGAGACGCAGTCATTCCCATGGGGCAGATCAAGCTACCCTTGACCCTTGGAGACGTTAGATGTCAATCAACCGTGCTCGCTGACTTTTTGATCATCAATTCCCCTTCTACTTACAATATGGTACTTGGGAGGCCTGCTATGAATGATCTTGACATGATCACATCCACCAGGACCGTTACTGTGAAGTTTCCTACTCCTAATGGTATCGGGTGTGTGTGAGGTGAGTAGCGCGTAGTCCGCTAGTGCTACGAGAATGTTGTGAAATTAGGCACCCAAGAAGCTAAGAAGATAAATGTGGTGTCAGGTGGTGAAACACGTGTAATGACGGAAACTTGAGTGAATCATGACTTAGATCCTCGCGAAATCGATGTTGATAAGGCGACAAGTCCTGTGGAAGAACTAGAGGATGTACCAGTCAGTGAAGCTGATCTTGACCGATGTCTCAAATTGGGAAAAAGATTGGCCTCTGAAGTAAAAGCTCAGCTCGCTACTTTTCTCAAAGCAAACCTAGATATTTTCGCTTGGAATCACGAAGATATGGTGGGGATAAGTCTAGAGATGATGTCTCACAGGCGAAATATTACCCCTCATTGTAGGCCAGTTCGTCAGAAGAGGAGACCGATGACGTAGGAACGATATGAGGCATTGAAAGATGAAGTAGAAAAGCTCTTGGCCAATAACTTCATCAGAATCGCCCATTATCCATCCTGGGTTGCCAACCCTGTGCTTGTAAAGAAGAAGAATGGAAAATGGAGAACTTGTGTAGATTTCACCAATCTCAACAAGGCGTGTCCAAAAGACAGTTTTCCATTACCCAAGATTGACTAGCTTGTTGATGCTACTACTGGTCATGAGCTCCTCAGCTTTATGGACACGTACTCTAGTTATAATCAAATCCCAATGTATCCTACAGACGAAGAACACACCTCATTTGTTACTGACCGCGGTCTATTTTGCTATAAGGTAATGCCCTTCGGACTCAAAAATGCAAGGGCTATTTATCAAAGGTTAGTAAATATTATGTTTGCAGATCTCATAGGGAAAAGTATGTAAGTCTATGTAGATGATATGTTGGTGAAATCCATTTAAGCTGTTGACCACGTGCGCTATCTGGAGCAAACCTTCCAGGTATTGAGGATGTATAGGATGAAACTTAATCCTTTGAAGTGCGCCTTCGGAGTAGCATTAGGTAAATTCCTTGGGTTCTTGGTAAATAGCAGGGGAATTGAGGCCAATCCTGAGAAGATACAAGCTCTACTAGATATGACGCTGCCGGCTAATAAGAAGGAGGTGCAAAGTCTTAATGGCCAAGTTGCAGTGCTTAATCGATTTATTTCCAAAACCACTGACAAGTGCATCCCTTTCCTCAACATACTGAAACAAGCAAAGAACTTTGAATGGACTGAGGAGTGTAAGGAGGCATTTCAACAGTTGAAAGAATACCTGGGGCGAGCTCCACTCCTAGCAAAACCAAGAGAAGGGGCGATTTTATTACTCTACTTAGGGATCTCTCAATATGCTCTGACTGCAGCATTGGTACAAGAAGAAAATGGCGTTCAGCACCCGGTATATTATGTCAGCAAGAAACTAGTTGATGTTGAGACAAGATATACTCCTATGGAAAAGCTTGCCTATTGTCTGGTTGTGGCCTCAAGGAAGCTGCATCCTTATTTCCAGGCATATAAAATTGCAGTCTTGACCAAGTATCCTATAGGGCAGATTCTTCAGAAGCCAGAAACCTCAGGACGCCTTCTCAAATAGGCTGTTGAATTGGCTCAGTTCGACACAGAGTACAAACCAAGGTCAACAATCAAAGGGCAAATTTTAGCTAACTTTGTGGTTGAATTCACAGGGTGTACGGATGAGCAAGAAGCTGGAACTTTAGAGGGTCCTTATTGGGAATTATACGTTGATGGCTCCTCCAGTGATCAGAAGGCTAGAGCTGGCATGCTACTAGTTAGCCCAGAAGGACAGAAAATCTTATGTGCCCTCAGATTCGGGTTCAAGGCCACAAACAATGAAGCTGAGTACGAAGCTTTATTGGCAGGACTCCGCTTGGCAAAGGAAATGCGAGCTGAGCAGCTTAAAATCTTTAGCGATTCTCAACTGGTTGTGTGCCAAGTGCAAGGGGAGTATCAGGCTAGAGGAGCAAAAATGATGGATTACTTGCAAAAAGCACGAGATTTACTGGAAAAATTCAACAAATATGAAGTAAACCAGATCTCACGAGCTCAGAATTACTATGCCGATGCCCTAGCCCGTTTGGTAACTGCTCAGGATGCTGATTTTTCTGGGGAAATACCAATAGAATATCTGCCCAAGCCTAGTACTAAATCTCATAAAGAAGTCATGACCTTGACTGTGGCAGCCGATTCCTGGATAAGTCCATTGGTTGATTACTTACAAGAAGGAAGGCTGCTTAATGACAAATTAGAAGCACGCCGTCTGCGAACACGAGTGGCCAGATATTGCATCTGTGATGACGTACTCTATAAGAGAGGTTTTTCAGCTCCATTGTTAAGATGTGTCGATGAGCCAGATTGTACAGGTATTTCGACTGAAATTCATGTAGGTCATTATGGAAATCATGCTGGGGGGCTCTCCTTAGCTCAAAAAGCTCTGAGGTAGGGGTATTATTGGCACACCATGAAGCAGGATGCTCTCGAATTAGTGAAGAGGTGCGAAACCTATTAAAGATTTGCTAAAATCCCACGAGCTCCACCTGCCTATCTACACGAAATGGTCAGTCTATGGCCCTTTGCAATCTTGGGCATGGACTTGATAGGACCACTTCCAACAGACAGAGGTAGATGCAAGCATGCTATCGTGACGGTGAACTATTTTACCAAATGGGCTGAAGCAAAAGAATTAGCTCAGATCTCCACTGCAAAGGTAGAAAAGTTTGTGTGGAATAACATCATTTGCAGGTTTGGAGTTCCTCAGCAGCTTATGACCGAAAATGGTACTCAGTTCAGTAGTGAAAAGTTCATCAGATTTTGCAACGGACTTAGTATCAAGAAAAGCTTCTCAGTAGTTGATCATCCTCAAGCAAATGGCTAGGTAGAAGCAGTTAACAAGATAATTAAGCAAATATTGAAGATGAAGTTAGAAGCTAGGAAAGGAGCATGGGTTGACGAATTGTAGAAGGTATTGTGGGCCTACAGAACCACAACCCGTAGTACTACTGGAGAGACTCCTTTTGCTTTGGTTTATGGTTCTGAAGCAATGATCCTTGCTGAAATTGAAGTAGTAAGCCAACGGAGGATGAATTTCAATCCATCAGAAAATAATCAGCTCCTCACTACAAGCCTAGATCTTCTTGAAGAATCAAGGGAGATTGCTTGCATGAAAGCTGCCATTTATTGACAAAGGGTGGCTAAATACTACAATAAAAAGGTTTGAGTTCGGAATTACAAACCTGGTGATCTCGTACTTCACCTCATCTTAGCTGGAGCTCATAAGGTGGGTGATGGAACACTTGGCCTAAACTGGGAAGGACCTTATATCGTTAAAAAAACTTTGGAGAATGGGGCTTACCACTTGATGAGTATGGAAGGAGATGTATTGTTACGAGCCTGGAACGCTGAGCATCTCAAACCTTATTATCAATAGTTTATTAACTTGTTCCCCTTGTAAATGTTATACTTTTACAAGTTAATAAGAACCTCTCTATATACGTTGCTGACTCATGTCGTTTATGATTGTATTTGGCAGAAATTAAGCTCATAAACAAGACAAACAAAAAACCATAAGGGTAAGAGGCTTAATATCGATGGATTTATCGGCCTCACACCTACCTTATGGCTAAAGGGTTGGCAGGCCGCGTGTGCTCACATCGCCAATCTGCGTTGGCAGGCCGCGTGTGCTTACATCGCCAACCTTCGTTGGCAGGCCGCGTGTGCTCACATCGTCAACCTTCGTTGGCAGGCAGGCCGCGTGTGCTCACATCGCCAATCTTCGTTGGCAGACTGCGTGTGCTCACATCACTAATCTTCCTTGGCAGGTCATGTGAGTCTTTCATTACACGCTGAAAAGATGTGTGAGCTGATATCCTGCAATGGTATTGATGATCTCTACTAAGGTCTTAAGTAAGCCCATGTTTATACATATTACTTAGTTCATAATTGACTATTAAGCTACCAACAACGTTCACCTCGTTATTATTATCTTATTTTAATAGTTATGTTTCATAAGACAAACAGAGGTCGTTGCTTATAATCTGTTTAAGTTATATTTATATCTTGCATTCATATTAAGGCATTAAGGAGTCAAATTGAAAAAGTCTTAGGAATAATATACATAAGATCAGAAAAGTCCCTCTTAAACAAGGTAAATGAAGTTAAATTTTATCCAAGTACTGAAAAATGAACTACTAAAGTGATAAAATATAAAAACCAAGTACAATAAGGAGATTATAAGATTCATGAGGCAGGGTCTTGAGGAGCTGAAGAGGAGGGCACTTGATCCCCTACACCTTCAGTGGGCAGGTTCTGAGTACTTCCCCCAGGCAATGTATCTGAGGCTTGACCTTGTGTAACGCCCTTCGCCCGACTTCCGTTATTGTTGTAAATCCGGAACGGAGAACGTTACTTTCCTAATAAATCCGTTTCTGTTACTTTTGACAAACTATTATCATTCTAAAGCTCGTTACCAATAGAGGATTTTTTTTTTTTTTTGTTTAAAACATAAATCCGACAGAGTTTCCTCTGTTTTTCTAAAATCCCAAAATCCGTTTCCTGTAATTGAAACTCTAACATTTCTAAAACATTAATTTCTAAACTCCCATTCGGACCTCCCCTCCGTTTCCAAAACATTTCATTACTCAAATATATCATAAACATTTATATGCATACATAACCAAAAGTAAGCTTTTAAGAAATATACAAAAGCTTTTATACAGAACTTTGTTATAATTAAGTGAAATACAATAATTTACACAAATATACATGTATCCCAAAAATGCATGATCATATGCAATATATCTATCTATATACCAAAAGTGTAGAGGGAATGGTGACTATCTGAGCCTTCATGTGCAAGCTATTTCCCCTGTCTTTAGATGGAGTCAAAAGATTCAACCTGCACGCGATAAATCAACGCACTAAGCATAATTGCTTAATAGGTATACACATAATCTAATTTCTCAATTTCAAATATAATTTCATTTGTAACTAAAAAGCATTCTAACTTTAACATTCATAAATATATATATATACACGTTGCATAAAAATACTTAAACATATAGTTCACAATTTTTCGAGTTCAACATATTTCAAAACATTGAACATTTCATTTCACATAACATTTTCATTTCATTGCTTATAACATTTTTCAGTGCCCTTAGTAAACATATATTCGATACTCATGTATTGGTATATGGGTTTCCGGTATCGGACACGCTGTGATTATCCGTCGGAATAACGGTCGACCCCAGCATCGGTCGCTCGGTGATTATCCACCGGGTCGTATATCATATCACATAATCATTCAGGATCGGATACGTGGTGCCTCATAGTCCATAATGAATCAATTTAGCGTATGCAAATAAACGGTACAGCTGCTGATTTCCCTATTGACATGTCAATTACCAATTTTCATTTATCGATATCTAAGTTTACAAGAGCTATTTATAACATAACGTTTATATCACATTTTACACTTTGATTTTAGTACCAAGATTTTCATAACAAATCAATTCCGCTTTTCCTTTCAAGTATAGGCAAATAAGTTTGTAAATGCATTGTATTAAAATGATATATCAATCTCATTTAATAAAAATCACTTCATAATGAAAACATTTTCAAGTAAAATTAAAGATAATGTGTATACCGACCTCAAACAGATTCGATCTTTGAATTGAATACTCCCTTACGCTTTACCCTTATTCTTTGGTTGAGAATGTTCGCCGGGTTTTCCTTAACCTTTTATTAAAACAAACATAACAAAAGTTTACTTACATATACTACTAATATTACTTAATGCACTATAACTATATGCTCTCCTATAACGTATCCTGAACACTTCCGATTGATAACATTTCGAAATAACTCATAATATCTTTTTTATGACTATCTTTCTCGTATTGAAAATAACCTCAAAACAGCCCATTAAAATAGCTTATAATAACCCAACAATCAATACGAAAACAGCATTTAATGAGCTCAAAATCAGCACGTATGACAGTTCTAAAATCAGCATGTAACAGCCCTTAAAAACAGCTTGTTACACCGCACTTTGACAGCTCATGACTAGCACGTTTACAGCTCATATAATAACACCTTAACAGCTCATTTATATAGCATGAAAACAGCTCTTAAAGCACTCAATAACAGCCTTAATCGTGCATAAAAACTGCACACAAAACGGCTTTTAAATTCCATAAAATCTATACATAAAAACAGTCCATGAGACTCAATTACATCGGCTATTGCTTGCTTGATTTTAACTCTAATGATTCCCCAACTTTACATATTTTCATGCATGAAAATTCTTTACGTAACTTGAATTAAATGCACAACAAACAGCCCTTTCACGAAGCAAAAACAGTTTATCCAAACTATTCGAAACATTTTGCGTAGCAACACAATCGAATTTCATTCAATTCGCAACATTCTTTTCTAACTAGTCCATCATGAATTCTCATAATCATTCTCATCATATTTATTCACTTGAATTATATCTATAAGCACTCAACATCCGGCATACTAATCAGAATTTATTCGACGCTAAAATCGCAACTAACACATTCAAATTCACGGACAACTTGCTCGAAACACTAGATAACGATATATCAATATTCAAATAACTTTTCAATACTCTAAAGCATATCGTTGCGAATCATTTTTCATGCCGACAATTTCGAAACGAAAAGCAAAACGTAACAGCCCATACTTTCCTAACATAACAGCCCCTATATGGATTTCGCAACGTAAATTTCAACATCGAAGATCATTCTCAAACACGTCAAAACTTAATCAAACGACCCTCCGCACTAACGAGGTTCTAAATCCTATATCCCAAACATATCATCACCAAATTCATCCTCAACTCAATCTTAATCATTATTCAACGAAACGAAATCAATAAAATCACAACGTACATTTTGAAACTCACTTTGAAAGCTTCGAAACTTCAAAAAACACTCGCAAACAATCGCGACGGCGACGACGCTCTCACAGTAGCAAGCTATCTTCCGTTGATGCTGTTTCACTTCAGGTCTGAATGGGTGAGCTCGGCTTGACTTAACAACAGCGGTTCGGCAGTAGCTCGTACAACGGCGACATCACCAGATCATGGCTTTAGCTCAACAGCTCGCAGCAGCGACGACGACAACAACTGGTTGACGGCAGCACCTCAACAGCGGCGACTACACTTTCACGCCAGCAGCAGTAGATTCATGCCAACAGCAGCAGATTCATGCTAATAGCAGCAACTTCAGATCTCGACAGCACCACTCCACGGTCTGGTAGCAGCAGATCTTTAGTCCTTGGTTGCATGCAAGATCAGATCTTTCACCTGGATGGCTTGGACAGCACATGCATTTGCTGGTATAGCTCAATCTCCTTCACCAGCTCACAGCTGCACCTCTACATTCACAACAGCTCATGGTTCTAGCTTGCACAATAACTCACGGTTCCAGCTTGCACAACAGCTCACAGATCAGCTTGTACTCTCGGACTGATGGTTTTTTCTTGGTTACTGTTTGAGCTCTTTATCCTTACTAGCTTCCTCTTCCACTCTCGGTCTGCACTACTCTTGATTTCACGAGTTCTCTCTTTCTCCCTCACACGATCTCTCGGTCTCTCTTACTTGGGCTTTCAGATTTGCTGGAGAATGGGTGACCGAATGCTCTCTTTTTCTACTCTCTCATTCTTTATCTCACTCGACCATAATGTTTCTCTCTTTAGATGAATGATGACCAAAAAATGCAAAAATGAATGTTTCTAGGTTCTCTATTCCTTTATTGCTTTTCACTTGATTAAAAATATTTTAATGTTCATCTTACACTTGTCACTTTCCTCCATAACCACTACACACTTGTCTTTTAGATATAGGTTCTTCCTCCACTAACATGCCACTTGTCCAATATGCATTCTCTCATTTTAATTTCCAAGCTCAAATCCATTTTCGTCCGTCTGCAAATCCGTTTTTTAATTGCTTTTGCCTTCAGAATCGCTTCGGGTCCACCAGGAAATTCTTTTAAAATCCATTTTCAGTTTCGAAAACTTCATTAGTATTCAAATAATTATTCGGATCCGATTGCTCTAAATTATTTTACGAGATTGAATTAAATAATTATCCCCGGACCCGTCTGGAGAATTTTATAAAAATTCAATTACTCCTCCGGATCTGGACGGATAATTAATTACATTATCCCTTAATTAATAATCAACATTTAATAATTTATTTGGACACTGAAGTAGCATGTTACAGCTTGTGCTTCATCTGCCACGTCCTCAATAAACTGCTGGACTTCCTTGACTCCTCATTCACCAAAAATGGTATAATCAATGTCAGGATATGAGTTCCATAGGGTATACAACATCTTTGTCTCTATCTCAATCCTGATCTCCTTTACACGGGCCTCTGCTGCAGCAAGCTGTTCCTTCAACTTGATCATCTCCTGAGAAGCAGTTTTAGTGTCTTTCTCCCATTCCCTCAATGTATCTTGAGTATTTTTGAGTTGGAAGTAAAACTTAGAAGAAATCGTCTCATGGCGCTCTTTCTCCTTCTTTAGAGCAAGCTCAAGGGCACGCTTAACAGCATTAGCTACATCCAACTTAGATTGAAGCGCTGTGGCCTTTTCCTTAGCTTTATCGACCATCTCTTGAGCTTTCTTCATCGATTGTTCAGCTCTGCTCACTGCTTCCTGAGATGTCTTCGCTGCCTGTTCAGCCTTGCTTGCCATTTCTTGAGATTTCCTGAGCACCTCATTCAACGAAAGAAACTCCTCATTTTTTTTTCTTGGCCATCTCTTTAAGTTTCTTGTTAGCGGCCTTGAGCCCGTTGTGCTGATCTTCCATGAAGGAATCATCATCCAAAGCCTTCATGAGTCCCATAGAAGTCTGTAAAATACAAAAGATAATAAAAAAATGTGAAAAGATAAATGCAAGCACCTACAAGAAATCTTACCCTAAGTGACTGGCGAAGTGCCCAGGAGAGTAATCTTTCACCAGTAAAATCCTCCTCCTCAAGCCTTTTGGCTGAGGGACCTACAATGGAAGGAGCTTGCTCGTATGCAATGTCTAAATAAGCTCCTCCAAGAAAATCTATAGGAGGCAATTCAACAAGAACCTTTGGCCTCGCAGTCGGAGTCTGGCCTGCGACCTGCTTACCTTTCTCTTTTTGAGTTTTCTTCGTAGGAGGAGGCTTGCTGGCGCCTCGAGGTTCCTTTCTCTTCACCCCAGTGGCAGTGACCCCCTTTTTGCCTTTAGGCGCAGCAGCAGTTTTTGGATTTAGAGAGCTCTGAGGTTGAGCACTAGAAACGATCTCCTGCACAGTGGTAGGAGGAGCAGCTACGGAAGGACCTTCTGGAGCAACTGAAGCAGGAGACTCTGCAGTACTAAGATCCGGAATCTCCTTTGTAGCTACTGTAGAAGAGCTAGGGACTGCAGATGTCGTAGCTGTAGAACTCCCAGGTTTGGATTTTCTTTTTGGGAGTGGGAGTAAAGTAAGATTACCCTTCGGCTCTGTCATCTCTACAGTATCTTCAGAAATGATCTCGACCTCCACTTCGCTGGAAGAAGTTAAGCCCTGCGGAGTGCTAGAACTTTCACTAATATCCCTCACAGTGAAAACAGATTCAAGATCTGCAATGCCCTGAGCACCCACGTGCTTACTTCTGACAAGCTTACTATCGAAATCTGGAGCGAGCTCGTAGGATCGAAGCAGATCGTTAGTTAGCCTGACATCGTCCTCCACTGACTTTCGTACTAAGAGGATATCCAATTCAGACTCTTCCTCTTGAGTCAGGTCAACCTTCTTGGCTTTTAAATCTGCAAATAACATATTCAGTAAGATCACCTATGTAAAATGTAACGCCCTTCGCCCGACTTCCGTTACTGTTGAAAATCCGAAACGGAGAACGTTACTTTCCTAATAAATCCGTTTATGTTACTTTTGAAAAACTATTATCATTCTAAAACTCTTTACCAATAGAGGAATTTATTTATTTTTTTTTTAAACATAAATCCGGCAGAGTTTCCTTTGTTTTTTTGAAATCCCAAAATCCATTTCGTGTAATTGAAACTCTAACATTTTTAAAACATCAATTTCTAAACTCCCATTCGGACCTCCCGTCCGTTTCCAAAACATTTCATTACTCAAATATATCATAAATATTTATATGCATACATAACCAAAAGTAAGCTTTTAAGAAATATACATAAGCTTTTATACAGAACTTTGTTATAATTAAGTGAAATACGATAATTTATACAAATATACATGTATTCCAAAAATGCATGATCATATGCAATATATCTATATATCTACCAAAAGCGTAGAGGGGATGGTGACTAACTGAGCCTTCGCATGCAAACTATTTCCCCTGTCAGAAGATGGAGTCAAAATATTCAACCTGCGTGCGGTAAATCAATGCGCTAAGCATAATTGCTTAATAAGTATACACATAATCTAATTTCTCAATTTCAAATGTAATTTCAATCGTAACTAAAAGCATTCTAACTTTAACATTCATAAATATATATATATACGTTGTATAAAAGTACTAAAACATATAGTTCACAATTTTTCGAATTCAACATTTTTCAAAGCATTGAACATTTCATTTCACATAACATTTTCATTTCATTTCTTATAACATTTTTCAGTGCCCTCAGTAAACATATATTCGATACTCATGTATTGGTATATGGGTTTCCGGCATCGGACACGTAGTGATTATTCCCCGGAATAACGGTCGACCTCGGCATCGGCCGCTCGGTGATTATCCAGCGGGTCGTATATCATAACACATAATCGTTCAGGATCGGATACAAAGTGCCTCTCATAGTCCATAATGAATCAATTTGGTGTATGCAAATAAATGATGTAGCTGCTAATTTCTCTATTGACATGTCAATTACCAATTTCCATTTATCGATATCTAAGTTTACAAGGGCTATTTATAACATAACGTTTGTATCACATTTTACACTTTGATTTTAGTATCAAGATTTTCATAACAAATCAATTTCGCGTTTCATTTCAAGTATAGTCAAATACGTTTGTAAATGCATCATATTGAAATGATATAACAATCTCATTTAAGAAATTCATTTCACAATGAAAATATTTTCAAGTAAAATTTAAAGATAATGTGTATACCGACCTCAAACGGATTCGATCTTTGAATCGTATACTCCCTTATGCTTTACCCTTATTCTTTGGTTGAGAATCCGGTTCGCCGGGTTCTCCTTGACTTTTCAATAAAAAAATAAACGTAACGAAAGTTTATTTAATATATTTCTAGCGTTACTTAGTGCACTATAACTATATGTTCTCCTATAATGCATTCTAAACACTTCCAATGGATATCACTTCGAAACAACTCATAATATCCTTTTTATGACTGTCTTTACCGTATTGAGAATAATCTCAAAATAACACATTCATATAGCTTATGACAGGCCAAAAATCAATACGAAAACAACATTTAAATAACTCAAAACTGCACAAATAACGTTCTAAAAACAACATGCTATTCCTCATTTTGACATCCCATAATTAGCATATTTATAGCTCATATAATCACACTTTAACAGCTCATTTATATAGCATGAAAACAGCCTTTTAAGCAATTCAAGAACGGTTCTTATACATGCTAAAAACTGCACATAATTTCTATAAAAATTGCATGTCCAAAACAGTCCACAAAATTTAGTCACATCGTCTTCATTTACGCGAATTAACTCTAACAAACCATCATGAAATCTCTCAATCATTTTCGTCATAGATATTCATTTGAATTACATTCAAATATCACTTAACATCATGACATTTTAATCACAATTCATTCGACACTAAATTGCAAACTAACACCTTTCGAAATCATGGAAAAACTTGATCGAAACACTTGAAAACAATCTAGCGATATTCAAATAGCTTTTCAATACTCTTAAGCATATCAATGCAAATCATTTTCCATGCCGACAATCTCGAAACGAAAAGCAAAACATAACAGCCCATACTATCCAAACATAACAGCCCCTATACGGATTTCGCAACGCACTTTCAATATCAAAATCCATTCGCAAACATATCGAATCAATATCGAACGAACCTCCGCACTAACGAGGTTCTAAATCCTATATCTCAATCATGTCATCATCAATTTAATCCACAACTAAATCATAAATGTTTCCATTGCAAACGAAATCCATAAATTCTGACTTACCACTCCGAAATCCATTCGAAAGCTTTAAAACTTTAGGGGACTCCCGCGAATGGGCTGCCTATCGATTCTCCTATCCGCGAACTTCCTTAAATCTAAACGAACAAGATTAACTCTTACAAATTAATCGAAACATGATAACAAGACCAATGGGGCAGCAACTTACCTTCGCTTGAGCTGTTTTTCGCTTCGAAACGGCTCTCAAACGTTCGCGATGGCGAAACGACGCTCGGTTAAGCTCACGACAGTAACTTGAATGCGTTGATTCCCTTCAAAACAGCATCCACACATTCTTAACAGAAATTTAATGCCAACGGAAACTCACCCAGTGCAGCAGCATACCCACGGCAGCAGCTCCTATGGCAACAGTTCCCACGGCAGCAGCTCTAGGTCATGGCAGTAGCACTACGCGGCAGCAGCAACGACAGCACCAAGCAGCAGCAGCGACAGCACCAGGCAGCAGCAGCGGCAACACCACGGCAGCACCAGCACCTTCACGCTAGCAGCAGCAACCTCACGCCAGCTGCAGCAGTCTCACGCCAGCAGCAGCTCCTCCAACGCTCGCTCGGCAGCAACTCACTTTCTGGCAGCAACAGATTTCCCTTCCAAGCTTGCATGCATGAACAGATCTTCTACGTGGATGGCTTGGACAGCACATGCATCAGCTGGTGTTGCTCGATCTCCCTTACTTGCATGCACGAGTTGACTCAGATCTGAAACACAGACCACCAGCTCATTCCTCTCCATTCTCACGGTTTCATAAACAGCTGATGGCAGTTTGCACAGCTTCTTCTTCTTGCTGCAGGTCACGATTCTCCTAGTTGGACTCACACTCTCTCGATTTTTACTCATGAGCAGTACACGGATCTTTCTTCCTCCTCTCGCTCTCTATCTCGCTCGGCCACAATGATTCTCTCTTTAGATGAATGATGACCGAAAATGCAAAAATGAATGTTTCTAGCTTCTCTATTCCTTTATTGCTTTTCATTTGATTAAAAATATTTTAATGTTCATCTTACACTTGTCATTGAAAAAGCATGCTTGAGGGCCACTTGTCTTATTTCCATTCTTACATGATGACACGTGTCTTTCATGCACGGATTTCGCTCTCTACTTACTTTCCATGCTTTCCATTTCGCTTTCGAAATTCAACTCGTTTCAGCCGTTCAGAATCGCTTTCACTTAGATTTGCTTTGAGTCCACCTGGAAATTTAATAAAAATCCAAATTCACATACGGGAACTTTATTAGATTCTGAATAAATATTTGAATCCGGATGCTCTACTTTATTTTATGAGATTGGATTAAATATATATTCCCGGACCCGGTTGGAGGATTTTATAAAAATTCAATTACTCATCTGGATCCGAATGGATAATTATTTACATCATCCGTTAATTAATAATCAACATTTAATAATTTAATTGAACACCGAAACAGCATGTTACAGTTTTCCCCTCTAAAAGAAATTTCGTCCTCGAAATTTACCTTAATTGAATAGATAAGGATATTGATTTTGCATTATCTCTTTGCTCTCCCAAGTAGCTTCTTCAACTTGATATTCAATATCTTTCCTCTTCAAGTCCGTATAGGACTTTTGTCGATCGGATGCGACTTTTAATCTTTCCTTAATAATCTTCACTTTTTCTTTAGTCTGCTCCACCAGATCCAGTCCCACTAACTTGCTTTCGCCCAACTCGGTCCAACATAAGGGTGTTCGACATTTTCTCCCATATAAGGCTTCATATGGTGCCATTTTAATACTTGCTTGGTAGCTGTTATTATAAGCAAATTCTATCAGTGGAAGATGGTTATCCTAACTCCCTTCAAAATTAATCACACAGCTCCTAAGCATGTCTTCAAGCACCTGAATTACTCTTTTTGATTGTCCATCCGTCTATGGATGGAAGGCCGTACTGACATGCAACTGAGTACCCAAAGCTTCCTGCAATTTCTTCCAAACCTGGACGTAAATCTCGTGTCTCGGTCGGAAATGATAGATATGGGTACCCCATGCAATCTGACAATCTCTTTAATGAATAGCTCAGCCAACCTATCCAATGAGTAATCAACTCTGATTGGAAGAAAATGCGTGGACTTGGTTAAACGATCCATAATCACTCAAATTGAATCATGCTTGCTCCGAGTAAGCGGTAGACCAATAACGAAATCCATAGTAATTCGATCTCATTTCCATTCTGGTATAGAAATCGACTGAAGAAGACCTGATGGAACCTGATGTTCTGCCTTTACTTGCTGACATGTCATACATTTACTCACAAAGTCTACGATCTCCTTTTTCATTCCGATCCACCAGCAAAGATTCTTCAAGTCTTGATACATTTTAGTACTTCCTGGGTGCATAACATAAGGACTACTATGGGTTTCTATAAGAATAATCTTCTTCAATTCTTCATCATTTGGAACACAGATTCTGTCTTTAAAATATAGGAAACTGTCGTCCCTCACGGTGAACTCAGTCTCTTTCCCTAGCGAAATCTGTCTTCTAATAGCTGCAAACTTTTCATCTAATTTCTGCTTTTCTTGAATTTGCTGCAATAGACTCGACTTCACTTTTAACTCTGCCACTAAAACATTGTCTTGGGTCACCTGTAAATTGGCATTCATGGTTCTTAAAGAAACCAAAGCTTTACGACTCAACGCATCGGCCACCACATTGGCTTTCCCTGGGTGATAGTCGATAATACAATCGTAGTCCTTGATTGGAAGCATTACTATAGACCACAAAATCCTTACCGGTTACTAGCTGAGTAAGGATTGGAGCCTCTACAAGCATCACCTTGAATCGATCGAAAGCTGTCTGACACTTCTCAGTCCATTCATACTTAACATCTTTGTGAAGCAATCGAGTTAATGGAGTCATTATGGATGAGAATCCTTTGACAAAATGCCTGTAATATCCAGCCAAGCCTAAGAAGCTTCTAACTTCTGAGACATTCTTCGGAGGTTGCCATTCCATAACAGCTTCTATTTTCTTCGGATCTGCACGGATTCCCTCAGCGGATACAATATGTCCCAGAAAAGCAATTTCAGTGAGCCAAAACTCACACTTATTCAACTTGGCGAATAATTGCTTTTCTCTCAAAGTCTGCAAGACTACCCGAAGCTGTCTATCATGATCCTCTCGGGTCTTAGCGTACACCAGAATATCATCAATGAATACCACAATGAACTGATCCAGATACGGATGGAAAATAAGATTTATTAAATCCATAAAAGCTGCAGGCGCATTCGCTAGTCCAAAAGGCATCACTACAAATTCATAATGTCCATATCTAGTCCTGAATGTAGTCTTGGGAAAGTCCGACTCCTTTACTCGTAACTGATGATAACCGGATCGAAGATCAATCTTGGAGAAGACACTCGCTTCTCACAACTGATCAAATAAATCATCAATCCGAGACAAGGTATATTTATTCTTGACTGTCAGCTTATTCAACTGTCTGTAATCCACACACAGTCTCAAGGATCCATCCTTCTTTTTAACAAATAACACAGGTGCTCCCCAAGGCGACACGCTCGGTCGAATAAATCCCTTGTCAAGCAACTCTTGTAACTGAATCTTTAATTCCTTTAATTCAGCAGGAGCCATTCTGTATCGAGCCAACGACACTAGCACAGTTCCTGGCATAATATCAATGATAAACTTAACTTCCCTTTCCGGAGGCAAACCCGGTAATTCATCTGGAAACACATCTGAAAAATCACACACTGCGGATATATCTTGAAGTTGAGATCCAGCCCAGTGAGAATCAACCACATGAGCCAGATAAGCTTCGCACCCTTCCTTACAAATTTCATAGCAGACACGGCAACTATCACATCTGGAGCATCCTGCTCATCCCGGGCCCTGATG
Organism: Dimocarpus longan; assembly: GCA_022984855.1. Classification (NCBI taxonomy): domain Eukaryota; kingdom Viridiplantae; phylum Streptophyta; class Magnoliopsida; order Sapindales; family Sapindaceae; genus Dimocarpus; species Dimocarpus longan. Next base: position 13,828,409 of record CM041015.1, on the reverse strand, counting down.
GCGTATGCACGAGCCGAAACACGGGTATCTCGTCTCTCTGCGGAGTCTGGTACTCCCCTCAACCTACTACTTTGTGCCTTTGACTGACTAGGACCCGGTCTCCCTCCCTTATTGACAGGACCCGAACCAGACCTTCTTTAAGCTCTTGTCTGGAGGATCCTGTCGGGCACTTCAACGGACTCCCCGAACCCGACTTGTCTGATTGGAGAAATCCGGGAAGCGAACCCCTTTACTTTACTTAACCGGTTTACTCGTTTTAGGCCTAAAAATTTTATTTTCTTTTAATATAGTTGAAACAGTGTGAATTTTTCGCGTTTGATTGAAAACTAATTTTATAAAAATCGGACAGCATAACGGCATAAATTTAATATTTCCAAAATCAACCTGCATAAGAAATACACTTCGAACTATTTTGATCACCGTCCAACTTCTTTCAATCTCAAACATGCATTTTTCATTCATTTCACATATGTAATTAACATATAACAACTCATACTTATATGAAATATGTGCCTTGTGCAATATGTGCATATCAAGTGTAATGGTTCATTTATATATACCTATCAAAATGTGATTTATAATCCGTCAAGTACCTCATGTCAACACATAATTATTTGATTCAATATATACATATGTACACAATATCAAAATACATTAACATCCATATATTTCATCTCATTATTTCCCTCACCTAAAGTTAATCAAAATAATGTCTTTGATGCAAGAGCGTCCGTGCCAACATCCACTAAAGTATACAAGCTACACAAAACAAAGAGAGGTTAGGCAATATATATATAAAGGTATAACTTCGCATAGACATTACTTAGAAAGTAATCGATTTTATTTATTTATTATTATTTATTTTTTGAAAACCATTTCTCATAAGACAACCATGTGCAAAGCCACTACGCACGGAATTTGCTACATCGCGACGTAGGGCGAACTTTCTCAACTCTAGATAACCACAACGCGGAATTTCCTACATCGCCGTTGTAGTGCCAATAGCTTATACTTTATGCAACTACATGCGGAATTTTCTACATCGCATATTATAGTGCAATTTACTCATCACTTGCAATTAGATACGGAATTTTCTACATCGTTTCACATTGCTATCAACCTTGACAACTACGAGCGAAATTTTCTACATCGCCACGTAGTGCCAAGATGCTAATATCACAACATGCACATGGGTCTTAATTCAACTTTACTTTGCTTTACTTTTAAACCTTTTTGCAACTTACTATCGCCTTCGAATCTCATTTCTAGATTCTAGGCATAACTCATTACTCAACATAAAACTTATGATTTTGGAAAACCATTTTGCAAAACTCTTTGAAACAATATATTTTATCATTGCCATATAAACGGAAATCAACTAGATGTAAGTGAAGTGAAGGACACTTACCTCGATCCCAATGCTCTCAATGCCTCAACTAGCCTCTCGCGTCTCGTCCGCGTGCTTGTCACCTACACATCATAGTCTCGTTATAACTTACTCACTTTCATAGCTAAAACTAATAAAAATAGAGTTTCCAATACATTGAAAACTCACTACACCACACTTTCCCAACTCGATTTTTGACTCGACCGAGGCTCTCAAAATTTGGTTTCTTTGTAAAAGTCTTACTTCTAGACCCCTAGGATCATCCACATATGTTTCGTTTGGTCTCCGGAAGCTTAAAACAAAAAGTCAACTTTTTAACTATACGGTTGACCACGAAAAACAGAATTGAAACCAGCCATGGTTTCACCTCCGTTCCTTTTTCTAGCGTCTCCTTATCACATAACTAAGTCGCCCGTAAGGTTTCGTCGAGAAACTCCATCATTTGCTATGTCAATCTAGGCAAAACGCCCCATTTTGGACACTTTTCAAAGCGAGTTTTTACATCGGACAAGCGACGATGGTTTTTCTTTCTTATCTAAGGTTCTTTTACCTAATTATGACCGAATACATCTATTTTGGGCATCAACGAATGCATTTGCATCGCTATTACACATCTCGGTTTCCTACGCCCACTATTTTGGCTATAACTTCGTCAATTTTTATCGGATCGATCCCATTCCAATTTCTATGGTTTTATATCATTCCTAGGCATCATTTGAGGTGTAGAACATCCCCATATATGTCAGTTTTGCCCAGGTTATCTCCAGCCCATGATTTGAGCTCGGGATTACAAAATTTGTCTAAACTACATGCTTTTCCAACCTCAAATATGTCTAAATTTGAGTCCAAAAGCTTCTAATCTCAGAGGTTGTCTACTGATTTTCATAGCCATAACACACCCACACACTCATTCTAGAGTAAAACTTTCAAATTTTTATAAAACTATCTCTCACAAGTTTTTCATCAAACACTTAATCCACAACTACTTTTGCTTTTCCAACAATTTAAATCACAAGTTAGGGTTTCTCCCATAACCCTAACCTACCATTTTACATCATTCAAGTTCCCTTTTTTAACAACTTATAACTATAACATTGATTTACATCAAAATCTCACCAATAACACATCAAGTAAACAAACTAATCCATCATTATATCATACAAACCCAACATCATGCTTTTACACATTTCCACCATATTAAAGTCTATGGAGAAGATGATATGTAACGCCCTTCGCCCGACTTCCGTTACGATCGGAAATCCAGAACGGAGAACATTACTTTCCTTTATAAATCCGTTCTATTACCTTTTTAAAAACTTATTATCAAAATTATAAAACTCATTACCAAGATAGCGGAATTTTTTTTTTTTTTTTTTAAATAATTTCGGCAGAGTTTCCTCTGTTTTTCTGAAATCCAAAATTCATTCCCTGTAAATAAAACTCTAACATTTCTAAAACATAAATTTCAGAATTTTCATTTCAAACCTCCGGTCCGTTTTCCAAACATTACATTACTCAAATATATCATAAATATTTATATGAATACATAACCAAAGTAAGCTTTTAAGAAATATAGATATGCTTTTATACAAAACTTTGTTATAATTAAGTGGAAAACAATAATTTACACAAATATACATGTATCCCAAAAATGTATGATCATATGCAATATATCTATATATCTACCAAAGGCATGGAGTGGATGGTGACTATCTGAACTTCTACGTATCAGCTACTTCCCTGTCTGGGAAAGGAATCACAAGGTTCAACCTGCGCGCGGTAAAACAACGCGCTAAGCATATTTGCTTAGTGGTATACACATAATCTAATTTCTCAAATTTCAAATATTATTTCATTCGTAACTAAAAGCATTATAACTTTACCGTTCATAAACGTAGATATATATGTATACTGCATAAAATATTTAAACGTATGATTCGCACTTTTTCGAGTTCAACATATTTCAAAACATTTAACATTTCATATCATGTAACAATTTCATTTCATCGCTTATCACATTTTTCTCAGTGCCCCTTAGTAAACATATATTCGATACTCATGTATTGGCATATGGGTTTCCGGCATCGGACACGTGGTAGTATCCGCCGAAATAACGGTCGACCCCGGCAACGGCCGCTCGGTGATTATCCACCGGGTCGTATATCATAACACATAATCGTTTAGGATCGGACACGTAGTGCCTCTCATAATCCATAACGAATCAATGTAAATAAACGGTGCAGCTGCTAAGTTCCCTATTGACATGTCAATTACCAATTTCCATTTATCGATATCTATGTTTACAAGGGCTATTTATATCACAACATTTGTATCACATATTTTTCACTTTGATTTTAGTAACAAGATTTTCTTAACGAATCCATTTCGTATCTCATTTCAAGTGTAGTAAAATACGTTTGTAAATGTATCATATTGAAAAGATATAACAATATCATTTAACAATATTCACTTAACAATCTCATTTAAGAGATTCATTTCATAACAAATCAATTTCGCGTTTCATTTCAAGTATAGTCAAATACGTTTGTAAATGCTTTGTATTAAAACGATATATTAATCTTATTTAATGAAAATCATTTCACAATGAAAACACTTTCAAGTAAAATTAAAGATAATGTGTATACCGACCTAAAAAATGATTCGACTTCGAATCAAAAGCTCCTCCTAAGCTTTACTCCTATTATCCGGTCGAGAATCCGGTTCGCCGGGTTCTCCTTGACCTTTCATTAAGACAACATAGCAAAAATTGATTTAGCAAGTTTCTAACGTTACATAATGCATAATGCTTTCCTATTATGCAACTTACAAACATCCAATGGATATCACCTCGAAACAACACGTAATATCACACTTTGATAGCTTATAAACTTAATCGTATCGTCTTTCCTTTACGCGAATTATTTCCAACCAAATTTTTCATGTCACCCCTTTCAAAACGAAAAGCAAAACATCACAACTTATCCTTCCTAATATAACAGCCCCTATACGGCTTCACAACACAATTTTCAACATTGCAAGATCATTCGCAAACACGTCAAAGCTCAATCAAATGAACCTCCGCACTAACGAGGTTCTAAAATCCTATTTCCCAAACATATTATTATCACACTTTTATCCTCAACTCAAGCTCAATCATTATTTAATTGAAACGGAAATCAAATAACTCGTAACGTACCTTTCGAAGCTTACTTTGAAAGTTCCGAAACTAGCACGAAAAGCTGTCCCAATTAACTCCTTTTATTAACGAGCTTCCTTCAATCCAAACGGGCATCATTAACGTCCAAATGTCGTTCAAATCATGATTACCATATTAGCGGGGCAGCGACTTACCTTCGCTTGAGATGTTTTTCATTTCGAAACAGCTTGCGAACAAGTTTGATAACAATGACAGCAACTTGGCAGCAGTTAGCACAAAAACAGCACCTTATCTTCGATGACAGCACACGACGCAGCAGCGGCACGGCTTCAGCTTGACAGCTCGCAGCAGCGTCGACGATTTCAGCCACCAGCAGATCACGCCAGCAGCAAGGCAGCGATGACAGCACACGGCAGCGCACAGCGCAACAGCGCAACAGCATAACAGCGCGACAGCAATGGCAGCACTTCGCGACGCAAACAGCTTCGCGACAGCAGCAAAAACAGCACGTTATCGACAGCACGACAGCACAACAATTATAGCAACTACAGCACAATCGTAACCATGACAGCAAGCAACAATCACGACAGCTTAACAATTAAGACAGCAACTTCGCAACATCAGCAGTTTTGACAGCACAATATCAACAGCCACAACAGCACAATCAGCAATAGCAGCAACAGCACAACCACAACAATGACAGCAATCAACAATAACAACAGCGATGACAATCCCAACAGTAAATTTCAGCAACTTCACTCACGAAAACACGCATGCACACTCTTGTGACTCTCATCTAAGATCAATATCGAAAGAAGAGGAAGTTAGGGGCTGCACTTACCTCAGTCAGCCCATCATTCCACGGTCAGAGCTTAGATTAGCTCACGGACAGCCCTTCACAAGAGCTACACTTCCACCTCCTTTCACGGATCATCAGCTAGCATCTACCCGATCTTCACTTCTTCTTGCATGCACTCATCACGATCAGATCTGGCTGTTTCAAACCTCACCGAACAGCACTTTCTTCACGGCTCAGCCCTTGCATGCACGAACAGCAGCTTCTCTTCTCGGCTCTCTCCTCTTCCACGACCAAATCTGGTTCTCCTTCACGGCTTCACGAGCAACTCTTTCTTGCTGGTTTCTTCTTCCACGAGCTGCACTCACCGTTTCTCTAAGGGCAATCTCTCTTTCTCTCTCGGTTCTACGAACTCACAAGCTCTCTCTCTCCTTTTTGCTTCTCACGGTTCTTGGTCTCACACAAGCAGATTTTGTTTTTCTGATTTTCACTTCAGATTTTGAGCTTAATGAGACCGAACACCACTCTTTTCTTTTATCATTTAATCATCTCATTTTTATATCATTTTTTTTCCATCATTCATTTATTTCATTTGTTTATTTTTGTTTCATGACACATGTCCAATAATCAACACCCATCACATGTTATTTCATACCACTTGTCATTACTTTTCTTTGCATGCATGCCATGTGTCCCACATGGCCCCACTCTTTATTTAATCCTCCCATTCCGACAATTCTCGCTTTAGGATTCCGCTTTCCGCTCGGATTCGCTTCGGATCAATCCTGGAAATCCAATAAAATCCAATTTCACAAACGGAAACTTCATTAGGTCCCGAATAAATATTTAAATCCGAATACACTAATTTATTTTACAAGATTCGATTAAATAAAAATCCCCGGATCCGTCTGAAAAATTTTATAAAAATTTCATCACTCCTCCGGATCCGATCGGATAATTACTTACATCGTCCGTTAATATATAATCAATATTTAATAAATTATATTGATATAATAACGGAATGTTACATGATATCTTACCTTATCTATGCTTAGGGTTTGATGTTTTGGCTTGGGATCAACTAGAACAATTGTTTGGAAGCTTGAAAATTGGTTGAAAATATCACTTGTTCTTCTCCCCCTCTAATTTGCCTTCCATCTCATGCTCTCCCTCTCAACTCTCTCTTCTATTTTTGTGTCTCACGGCTACTTCTTCTTTTTGAATCAAAAAGTAACTAAGTGTTGTATTATATTGTAACGCCCTTCGCCCGACTTCCGTTACGGTCGGAAATCCAGAACGGAGAACGTTACTTTCCTTTATAAAACCGTTTCTGTTACCTTTTTAAAAACTTATTATCAAAATTATAAAACTCATTACCAAGATAGCGGAAATATATATATATATATTTTTTTATATATAATTTCGGCAGAGTTTCCTCTGTTTTTCTGAAATCCAAAATTCATTCCCTATAAATAAAACTCTAACATTTCTAAAACATAAATTTCAGAATTTCCATCTCGAACCTCCGATCCATTTTCCAAACATTACATTACTCAATTATATCATAAACATTCATATGCATATATATTCAAAAGTAAGCTTAAAGAAATATACATAAGCTTTTTACATAAGTGAAATACGATAATTTACATATTTATACATATGTTTCAAAATGCATGATCCTACGCAATATATATATATATATAACTACCAAAAGTGTAGGATGGATGGTGACTGTCTGAACTTCCGCGTATCAGCTACTTCCCTGTCTGGGAATGGAAACACAATGTTCAACCTGCGCATGGTAAAACAACGCGCTAAGCATATTTGCTTAGTGGGTATACACATAATCTAATTTCCAATTCTAATATATATAATTTCATTCGTAAACCAAAAGCATTATAACTTTATCATTCACAAACATATATATAGATATGCTGCATAAAAATACTTAAACATATAAATTCACAATTTTTCGAGTTCAACATATTTCAAAACATTGAGCATTTTATATCATGTAACAATTTCATTTCATCACTTATCACATTTTTCTCAGTGCCCCTTAGTAAACATATATTCGATACTCATGTATTGGTATATGGGTTTCCGGCATCGGACACGCGGTAGTGTCTGTCGAAATAACGGTCGACTCCGGCAACGGCCGCTCGGTGATTATTCACCAGGTCGTATATCATAACACATAGAATCGTTCAGGATCGGACACCTAGTGTCTCTCATAATCCATAACGAATCAATATAAATAACGGTGCAGCTGCTAAGTTCCCTATTGACATGTCAATTACCAATTTCCATTTATCGATATCTATGTTTACAAGGGCTATTTATATCACAACATTTGTATCACACATTTTTCACTTTGATTTTTGTAACAATATTTTCTTAACGAATCAATTTCGTATCTCATTTCAAGTATAGTAAAATACGTTTGTAAATGTATCATATTGAAAAGATATAACAATATCATTTAAAAATATTCGCATAACAATCTCATTTAAGAAATTCATTTCATATAAAAAAACACTTTCAAATAAGCTTTAAAGATAATGTGTATACCGACCTCAAAATGATTCAATCCTTGAATCGAATGCTCTTCTTAAGCCTTACTCTTTCTTTCGGGTCGAGAATCCGGTTCGCCGGGTTTTCCTTGACCTTTCATTAAACAAACATAGCAAAATCTATTTAGCAAGTTTCTAGCATTACAAAAATGCTCTATAACTATATGCTCTTCTATTATGCATCCCAAAAACTTCTAATGGATATCATCTCGAAACAGCGCGTATAATCACACTTTAATAGCTTATAAACTTAGTCGCATCGCCTTTCCTTTACGCGATTAATCTCTAACAAATTGTCATGAAATTTCTCAATTGTTTCCGTCATAGATATTTATTCAACTCATATTCAAGTATCGTTTAACATCATGGCATCTTTAATCACAACTCATTCGACACTAAATAGAGAATTAACGCCTTTTGAAACCAAGGAAAACTAGATTGAAACACTTGAAAACAATCTAGCGATATTCAAATAACATTCCAATATTCTAATGCATATCGTTGCAAACCATTTTTCATGCCGATCATTACAAAATGGAAAACAAAACATAACAGCCCATATTTCCTAACATAGCAGCCCCTATACGGCTTCACAACATAAATTTCAACATCGTACAACATTCGCAAACATGTCGACACTTAATTAAACGAACCTCCGCACTAACGAGGTTCTAAAATCCTATTTCCCAAACATGTTATCATCAAAAATTCATCCATAAACCATCCTAAACATTTTCTATCAAAAATCATCTTAATGACCTTCAACGTACCTTCCGGAAATCGAGATAATCACGACAAAATTGATTTCGAAGGGCTGCCTAATAACTCATTTTTATCTACGAGCTTCCTTCGATTGAGCTGTTTTTCACTTCAAAACAGCTCGCGAACAATTTCGATGACAATGACAGTAACTCGGCAGCAGTTCGCACAATGACAGCAACTTATTTTTCGAAGACAGCACACGACGCAACAGCGGCACAGCTTCAGCTTGACAGCTCGCAGCAGCGTCGACGATTACAGCCACCAGCAGCTCACGCCAGCAGCAAGACAGCGACGGCAGCAGCTCTACCTCACACCAGCAGCTCCCTCCACCGGCGACACTGGCAGCAGCACTTGGGGACGGTGACAGCAGCTGGTGCACGACCTCCTCACGCCAGCAACTGTCTTCCTTGCTCACGGTGATGACAGCAACCTCACGGTAGTGGACAAGGCAGCAACGGCAGCAACTCCAGCTCAGTTCTTCAGTTCACCTTGCTTGCATGCAATATCAGCTTGCTCCAGCTTCTCCTAGCTTGCATGCACGAGCTGGAACTCCCTCAAGCTTGTCTGCCTTGCTTCTTGGCTTCGATCTGCACTCAGGCTGCCTTGCTTCAGATCTGATCTTGGTTCTGCTTGGAGCACACTCACAGACAGCTCTCAGTTCTCCTCCGCTCACGGTCTCTCTATCTCTCACACTCAGGTCTCTCTCTCAATTAACTCTCGGGCAGCACCTTTCTTATCTTCAGTTTCTGTTTTGAAATGAAGAAGAAGTTGACAGATTTCTTGGATTCGTTTTTTTTTTTTTTAAAAGAAGAATGGTGACCGAATGATAGCTTCTCATTATTCTCTCTCTCGGTTTTGCTTCCAACTTGAGAGCTATTGACCAAATGATAGCTCTCTCGGTTTTGTCTTTGCATGCAATAGTGGTGACCGAGCTTAATGAATATATATTGCTTTCTTCTTCACTTTTAACTTCATTCTCGTTTTTTTTTTTTTTTTTCTATTGGACACTTGTCCAATTCTTTTATTGCATGAGGGCCACTTGTCTTTGCTCATCCAATGCATGTGTGACACGTGTCACCAACATGCATTCCCTTTATTTTTCTTAAAGCCTTCCATGCATTCTCGGTTTAACTTCCAAGCTCGAATTTTCGTTTCCGTCCGTCCATCCTGGAATCGGCTTTTTAATCGCTTTCGCCTTTGGAAAAATTTCAAAATTCCGAATCCGTCTTCGCGAACTCGAATTTATTTCTCTAAATCGAAAATAATTATTCCAAATATTTCCGGACTCGATAATTATATTTTTCCGATCGGACGCGATCCATCGGAAAAAATATTTCGCTCTCCAACGAACGTGGTTTTGGGTTTTACATATATGGCCACCTTTTTGCTAAATGACCACCATATCCTCTATTGACTTGTTGGATTTACAAAATTGCCCTTAGTTATGTTATTTACTAATAAAAATCAATGATCATTAGTCTCATTTCTCATATAATTGAATTATTAACTTACTAAACTAAAGTTTTACAATCTTGCCATCCATTTATATTATATATTTTTTTTATTTACTAAATGACCATTTTGCCCTTTTTATTCGATAACTTAGTTTCTAAGGCAAGGAAACATAAAATAGAATATAGCGGTTTACACTTATGAACTAAAGGAGTCGATCCTTCTGTCTAAGGAGCGAAAACGGCTCTTATCCTTGGACAATTTTTTTTTTTTTTTTTTTGAATATGATCAGGTGATCCGTATATATAACATGCTCCTGACACTTTTCAGCATTCACCCTCATGCTTTTTACCATATTGCTCATATGGATGCGGAGTTGGTCCTCTCGCAAATGCTTCCTGGGTGTAGCTCTAGCCACACACTTAAAGAACTTGAGCATCTGATCCATGAAATTTGGTTGACCCTAAGCCGCCGGTCTTGCCCTTTGAGGACCTACGGACCCCTCTAACATACCTCCAGCCATACTAGCTGGATTACCTTGCTCTGACTCACCACCGCCCTTGGCGGTTCTAACATTGGAGGGTTCTATCCCACCCCCTTACATAAGATAGAAGAAATAAATCCGCAGGTCAGAGTCACATTCTTTCCACTTTGGTAGTATGCAATGCATGTGTATGTATAATGCAATTACTTATCGGAAGCTTAGGTCTAGAATCGCCTAAACCAGGCTCTGATACCAAATAAATGTAATGCCCTTCGCCTGACTTCCGTTAAGGTTGAAAATCCGAAACGGAGAACGTTACTTTCCTAATAAATTCGTTTCTGTTACTTTTGAAAAACTATTATCATTCTAAAACTCTTTACCAATTGAGGAATTTTTTTTTTTTTTTAAACATAAATCCGGCAGAGTTTCCTCTGTTTTTCTGAAATCCCAAAATCCATTTTCTATAATTGAAACTCTAACATTTCTAAAACATCAATTTCTAAACTCCCATTCGGACCTCCCGTCCGTTTCCAAAACATTTCATTACTTAAATATATCATAAACATTTATATGCATACATAATCAAAAGTAAGCTCTTAAGAAATATACATAAGCTTTTATACAGAACTTTGTTATAATTAAGTGAAATATGATAATTTATACAAATATACATGTATCCCAAAAATGCATGATCATATGCAATATATCTATATATCTACCAAAAGCGTAGAGGGGATGGTGACTATCTGAGCCTTCGCGTGCAAGCTATTTCCTCTGTCTGAAGATGGAGTCAAAAGATTCAACCTGCGCGCGGTAAATCAATGCGCTAAGCATAATTGCTTAATAAGTATACACATAATCTAATTTCTTAATTTCAAATGTAATTTCAATCGTAACTAAAAGCATTCTAACTTTAACATTCATGAATATATATATATATATATATACGTTGTATAAAAGTACTAAAACATATAGTTCACAATTTTTCGAATTCAATATTTTTCAAAGCATTGAACATTTCATTTCACATAACATTTTTATTTCATTTCTTATAACATTTTTCAGTGCCCTTAGTAAACATATATTCGATACTCATGTATTGGTATATGGGTCGTATATCATAACACATAATCGTTCAGGACCGGACACGAAGTGCCTCTCATAGTCCATAATGAATCAATTTAGTGTATGCAAATAAACGGTGCAGCTGCTAATTTCCCTATTGACATGTCAATTACCAATTTTCATTTATTGATATCTAAGTTTACAAGGGCTATTTATAACATAACGTTTGTATCACATTTTATACTTTGATTTTAGTATCAAGATTTTCATAACAAATCAATTTCGCATTTCATTTCAAGTATAGTCATATACGTTTGTAAATGCATCATATTGAAATGATATAACAATCTCATTTAAGAAATTCATATAACAATCTCATTTAAGAAATTCATTTCACAATGAAAACATTTTCAAGTAAAATTTAAAGATAATGTGTATACCGACTTCAAATGGATTCGATCTTTGAATCGTATACTCCCTTACGCTTTACCCTTATTCTTTGGTTGAGAATCCGGTTCGCCGGGTTCTCCTTGACTTTTCAATAAAAAAATAAACGTAACGAAAGTTTATTTAATATATTTCTAGCGTTACTTAGTGCACTATAATTATATGTTCTCCTATAATGCATTCTAAACACTTCCAATGGATATCACTTCGAAACAGCTCATAATATCCTTTTTATAACTGTCTTTACCGTATTGAGAATAATCTCAAAATAACACATTCATATAGCTTATGACAGCCTAAAAATCAATACGAAAACAACATTTAAATAACTCAAAACTGCACGAATAACGTTCTAAAAACAGCATGCTATTCCTCATTTTGACATCCCATAACTAGCATATAGCTCATATAATCACACTTTAACAGCTCATTTATATAGCATGAAAATAGCCTTTTAAGCAATTCAAGAACGGTTCTTACACATGCTAAAAACTGCACATAATTTCTATAAAAACTGCATGTCCAAAACAGTCCACAAAATTTAGTCACATCGTCTTCATTTACGTGAATTAACTCTAACAAACCATCATGAAATCTCTCAATCATTTTCGTCATAGATATTCATTTGAATCACATTCAAATATCACTTAACATCATGGCATTTTAATCACAATTTATTCGACACTAAATTGCAAACTAACACCTTTCGAAATCATGGAAAAACTCGATCGAAACACTTGAAAACAATCTAGCGATATTCAAATAGCTTTTCAATACTCTTAAGCATATCGATGCAAATCATTTTCCATGCGGACAATCTCGAAACGAAAAGCAAAACATAACAGCCCATACTATCCAAACATAACAGCCCCTATACGGATTTCGCAATGCACTTTCAATATCAAAATCCATTCGTAAACATATCGAATCAATATTGAACGAACCTCCGCACTAACGAGGTTCTAAATCCTATATCCCAATCATGTCATCATCAATTTAATCCACAACTAAATCATAAATGTTTCCATTGCAAACGAAATCCATAAATTCGGACTTACCACTCCGAAATCCATTCGAAAGCTTTGAAACTTTAAGGGACTCCCGCGATTGGGCTGCTTATCGATTCTCCTATCCGCGAACTTCCTTAAATCTAAACGAACAACTCTTACAAATTAATCGAAACATGATAACAAGACCAATGGGGCAGCAACTTACCTTCGCTTGAGCTATTTTTCGCTTTGAAACAGCTCTCAAATGTTCGTGACTGCGAAACGACGCTCGGTTTAGCTCACGACAGTAACTTGAATGCGTTGATTCCCTTTAAAATAGCATCCACACATTGTTAACAGAAATTTAATGCCAACGGAAAATCACCCACTGCAACAGCACACCCACGACAGCAGCTCTAGGTCATGGCAGTAGCTCTCGTCCATGGCAGTAGCACTACGCTGCAGCAGCAACGACAGCACCAGGCAGCAGCAGCGGCAGCACTAGGCAACAGCAGCGACAGCACCAGGCAGCAGCAGCGGTAGCACCAGCACCTTCACGTCAGCAGCAGTAGCCTCACGCTAGCAGCAGCAGTCTCACGCCAGCAGTAGTTGCCTCACACCAGCAGCAGCTCCTTCAGCGCTCGCTCGGCAGCAACTCACTTTCTGGCAGCAGCTCCACTTCTCGACAGTAGCAATATCATGGTCTGGCAGCAGCAAATTTCCCTTTCAAGCTTGCATGCATGAACAGATCTTCTACCTGGATGGCTTGGACAGCACATGCATCAGCTGGTGTTGCTCGATCTCCTTCACTTGCATGCACGAGTTGACTCAGATCTGAAACACAGACCACCAGCTCACTCCTCTCCCTTCTCACGATTTCATGAACAGCTGATGGCAGTTTGCACAGCTTCTTGTTCTTGCTGCAGGTCACGATTCTCCTAGTTGGACTCACACTCTCTCGGTTTTTACTCACGAGCAGCTCACGAATCTTTCTGCCTCCTCTCGCTCTCAATCTCGCTCGGCCATAATGATTCTCTCTTTAGATGAATGATGACCGAAAATGCAAAAATGAATGTTTCTAGCTTCTCTATTCCTTTATTGCTTTTCATTTGATTACAAATATTTTAATGTTCATCTTACACTTGTCATTGAAATAGCATGCTTGAGGGCCACTTGTCTTATTTCCATTCTTACATGATGACATGTGTCTGTCATGCACGGATTTCACTCTCTACTTACTTTCCATGCTTTCCATTCCGCTTTCGAAATTCAACTCGTTTCCGCTGTTCGGAATCGCTTTCACTCAAATTCGCTTTGAGTCCGCCTGAAAATTTAATAAAAATCCAAATTCACATACGAGAACTTTATTAGATTTCGAATAAATATTTGAATCCGGATGCTCTAATTTATTTTATGAGATTGGATTAAATAATTATTCCCGGATCCGGTTGGAGGATTTTATAAAAATTCAATTATTCATCCGGATCCGAACGGATAATTATTTACATCATCCCTTAATTAATAATCAACATTTAATAATTTAATTGAACACCGAAACAGCATGTTACATAAAATTAACATATCTAGTAGTATGAGGTGAAGAGCCATACCTGGTTCAGCTCGGAAGGTGAAGTATTGTAGATTAACCAGAGAAGGGCAAGAGATATAAAACCAATGTGTTTTATAATCACCCACATTAGATTTCCCCTTTGCTTGTCCCTGAGGTAATATATTTTTATGACGGGACTGACGAGGTGAAGAATAATATAGCCCGTCCTTAGGCTGACCCGTACTAGTTCCTTTAAAGGCAAATAAATGTTTAATTATTTTAGGACTAGGAAAGGGAAAGCCATTCTTCTTACAAAGAATAGCTACATAAGTTATTTGAGTATATGTATTTGGAGTAAGTTGAAAGGGGGCCAAGCCCAGATCGTTAAGGAGATCAATAATATAAGGCGGAACTGGAAACCTAAGCCCAACTTCTAAATGCTGTATACTAACAGCTATAAAGCCCTCAGGAGGGTAAGCTACATGACTCTCTGAAGAGCCTGCCATGAGGCGACAACCTCTAGGAAGGTGAAATTCAAGCACTATTCCCATTAGATCTATCGAAGATATTTTAGAAGGATAACGCTTAAACATCTCCTGAGCTAATCTCTCTTCGGCAGCTCGCTCAGTTAAAGTTGATCGCTGAGCCAGTGGAGTCGGATTACAGGGAGGAGATAAACCCGGAGCACCCTTCTCGAATTGCAGAATCGCTTTCTGAGGAGCCTGTCCCTGATCCATCCGCTCTTCTGAGCTCGAAGATTCCTCTTCTCCTATTATATGCTGTTGGCGTCTATGACCTGAAGCCATCTACAAAATATAAAAAGAGTTATTAAGTCCGCTGTACGCAAATTAGGCCTAAAGTCATTTAAGGCTCCAAATCCTAAATAACTAGTTCTCCTATGGTCAACAGGCCACAGACACCACAGGAGGTTTCTTCACGAAGTCAAGTCCAAGCCACTATTTTGCGGCCTCCAAACTGTCTATCAATGCTTCTACAAAGGATTCTACAACTATGTGATAAACAACCAACAGACTACAAAATACTAAGTGTGCAGATCAAAGGCCAATTATTTCTACTATTTTATTTTCAGATAAACATACAATGCAACAAGAATATGAAGAACAATCTTCAAACAAAGCACAACCCAGAAAAATCTCTACGATAGTATCTATACAACTATAAAACCAGAGGGGAACTCGTGGTAACTTACTTGGAAAATGCAAAGCTTTAGTGTTTTGAGACAATGGAAGGTGGCCGCCGATGGAGGACGAAGATGATTATCACGACTGCAAAAGGAAAATCGAAAATCTCTCTGATGATTACTGTTGAAAAATGGTGTAAAAGAAGAAAATCCAAAAGTCTCTGCTTTTGTTTGTTTACCTAATGCACCTCAACCGTTAGATCTCGAAGCTTAATAACCGCCTCAAATCCGACGGTCTTGCGCGATGTCAGGAACGGTTATCATTGCGCCGTCAGTTGAAAGACGTGCATTAAATGCACACCCTACACGAGACACGTCTCTTCATCTTCTCCAAGTAACTGCCACGTATTAGATAAGACAAATTTGAAAATTAAAGAGCAATGGTTCCCGCCTATGCAGCTTTTATCAGTTAAGCTCAGAGTTCTCAGTCCGCAGTACAGCTTGACAACTGGGGGGCTTATGTTGTGGGTATTTTCTGAGATACTTAGTGGGACTGATAAAAGCCCAAGCAATAGGCCCAATTGGGCTAGGCTCGATTTCAGCCAGCCCATCAGAGGAAATGTACAGTCATATTCCCTATAGACCTTGCGATTATGAGTATGCTCAGAAGATGGTACGAAGTGAGACTCACGCAACATCAAGCTTACAGCATAAGATCCATTCCAAGTTGGGAGCAGAGTGGAGTCTGTCCATTACTAGGCACAGCGTGGAGTCCGCAGAGCGCACCTCGCAAGAAGAATCTCATTCAGTCTGGCCATGCTTTCTTATTAAGCGACTGAGGCCGTTAATCACTGTCTGCTCCTCCTATGCACTCCAGTCCGTTCAGAGCCCTCACTTCGCTCAAGATCGTGCCAGGTCATAACATTACTTGCCTTGCACGCCAAACTTGTCAGAGATTACTGTTCAGATTACAGAAAACCATATCTAACCCACGTGGGTTAGTCATATAAATCTTCCACCTGTCCCTGGCATTTAATGTAATCCGACTGCATTAAAATTAAGTCAGGTGCATTAACTGTTGTAATCATTTTGTTTTAACTCATTACACATCGCTGTAGCACTTCTCTTTCTATAAATAGGGGAAGCTTCGTCAATGTAACTTAAGAGTGAAACACTTAGAAAAACTGGCTGTTGCTCTGCCCGAATACTGAGAGAACTAACAGTGGACATAGGCAAAGTTAACCAAACCACTTAAACACTTCCTTGTCTAATATTTCTACCATTGTCTCTTTTATTGTTGTCATCCACTATTGTTTGCTATACTTGTTGTCTCTGTAATATTGAGCTTGGAAGAACTTTGTTGACTGATTCGTAATATCAACAAATATATATATATTTTCTTCAAACTTATATATATATGTACCTGAACTGATTATATTATTAAATTACTGGTTATATTTTATTATATCTGATTAGAATTAAACATGATTGATTATTGTATATGTGATATAAAAATTCTTGGTTAATATTTTTGTTGAGTTATTGTGCGGGTCGAGTCCACTTAAAATGATTCAAACCCATGATCTTTGAACGGATAACTACCATGGCAATTATTAGAAGTTATACGAAGATAACTCCCATTCAACTGCCGCTTCATTGGTAGTAAAAATAACCAGTGTTTTGTTGTTTTGTGAGGCTGATGAAAAAACGTACAAAAAACATAGAGACACAAAGAGAGTAGAAAGAATGAAAAATAGAGAAAAGAGAAAACAGAGAAAACGATGACATGGTATCTACATTGTGATTTACAGGTTAGTCCCGTAATTGGTGGCTGAACTTCTACTAGTTGAACGATATGGAATCCAGATGATTTTCATTGCATAAAACAATTGTGTTTTTGGTTTAGTTTTTATTGTTTTTAATGAATTATGTACTGCTACAATTGTTTTCATTGGTATCAGAACATTATTAGGGTTGTTTGCTAGCTTAGAATCATGTTTATGTGATCAAACATGCTTCGAAACATAATTTCGGATTAAAAATAAGAAATAGACATATGATACCCCATATTAGGCTTGATTACTCCCTTGATAGATCTCTGTTATGTGTGATTCAAAATTTGCATAAAACTAGACGTATAGACGAATCTATAGAATTTTGACTTATAAAATTCTGATGTAAAACAAGTGAGAAGAAATCAAAATAAGTTTGGGGACAGTATATGATGAGACCCTTCCCGAATCTTTACTCTGGATCAATGAAGTACCCTGTAGCACTCCGACAGAGCTCCAATGAACCTTAGCTTGGCCCGTAGAAATTCTATCGGAGCATCGGGACTCACTTTAGATTTCTTTTTACAAAACATTTATTAGGGGACAAAGCTAAAAATTTTTCGTTTTCCTAATGAAAATCCGGCAACATGCTGATTGTTTATTGAGATATGCCACCTTGTAAGTTCAAAGCAGTTTGAAAACACTTCTATGACAAACAATTCTCAACTACTAGGGGCCTCTGACCCTCATCCATAATCAGCCACAACATGAATATATATAAACTTTCAAAATTTCATTGAAACTCAATTTTCTGAATTAAAACATTTTCATAAAATGTGCATCCAACAACTAATATGTAAACTCCATTTAAACTTATTTTAAATGTACATCATTTACACCATACTCATATACAACACATGCATGATTAGAAGTGTGAGCTATACAATAAGAAATAGTCGTCTGTCACTCGATTCGCACGTCGGTCTGAGCCTCGTCTACTGGATGACTCACTCCTGCACCTGAAGGAACATTTTAAGAAATACATAGCAAACAAACGGTGAGTATAACTCAGTGAGATAAATAATAAATAGCTTTATAAACTAAAGTATATTTCTCTGAAATACTTTTTATTTCTTTCAATTAAAACTATTTCTGAAATTCGTTTTGAATTTCTTTCTAAAACTTTCTCATTTCTCTTTTTGATAGTAATTCAGGGAAACTACTCCTGTCATGGTCGCATAAATCTCTAGCTAGCCACTAGGAATTAGGGAATCTACTCTGTGTGGTTACCGATGTGTGACTTTAGGCATGCGTTACCCCTACACAATCGGTCTAAACTACACTACCTTATATGTGTAGAGGGTCGCTCAATTGACTCTCTCTCTCAGTTAGTAACTCTCTCACATCTACCATGCACGCGTAGAGCGTTCTACTGGGTACTTAACTGGGGCTAGGGTAAACCATTAGCGTATTAAAATTCTTTTTCTTGGTATTCTCCAGTAAACTCGTTTTTAAGGCAAAAGGCCTAAAACGTTAATTCTCAATGGTTTTTATATAAACATATACTCAATTTAAAGCTCATGTAATAGAATCTAAATATAACAATAATACACAATTCAATTACAACAATGTAAGAAATGCAATTAACCATTAAATGAACTTTGAATTACACCATACTTGAGAAGGTGAGATTTCTACTCACAAAGCGCTTCCCGATCAAAAGCAAACCTCCTTCGAACTCCTCTGATACACTCCACTTTCACCTTGATTATGCCTTGCTTTTTGCTTCAAAAGTGCTCTAATGAAGATAATTGATGACTAGAGAAAGATGGATGATGATTGCTTGAAAAAAATTTCATAAAATCACTTGTTTCCTTCCTTGATGGTGGCCGACACCTCTCTCCCCTTTTTCTCTAGGTTTGGACGGCAACAAAAGTGAAGAAATTGATTTGTTTTCAACTTTATATAGTGGTGCCATAATTGCCAAAAAGTCCCTCTCGAAAATCACAAAAGTAGCTCTCAAACTTTACTAATTTATGCCATGACCCCAAACTAGATAAACTCCAATCTAATTGGTCCACTTGGCACACTTTAATCCACTTATTTCTTCAACTAATCAATAAATGACAAGTGGCACAACTTTAGCCACTACTTCTTAAAAGTCACTAATCTCATTTCTTATTGGTTGAATTAAAATATTTTTTACTTTATTCAGTGAGCTCACCTCGTATGATTAACACATAAATCACTCCTAATCACCTTGTATTCATACTGGGGTTAGCCAAACGACATCTGACTTACGATACGAAAATTTAATAAACTTTAAATAATACTACTGGAGGCCTACGATTCGACTGTAGCTCAATTCGAAGATTTCTAATATCATAAAATAATAAATCTGGGTGATGGCTTACATTTTGACTTCAGAATTCTAAACTTATTTTATTCAAAAATTTTTCATCTCAATTCCTAATCCTTTTGGGTCCTTTAGACATCACCCTATTCTTAATGTGAAATTAAATTCAACTT
The DNA here is from genome assembly GCA_022984855.1 of Dimocarpus longan. Classification (NCBI taxonomy): domain Eukaryota; kingdom Viridiplantae; phylum Streptophyta; class Magnoliopsida; order Sapindales; family Sapindaceae; genus Dimocarpus; species Dimocarpus longan. Next base: position 13,808,303 of record CM041015.1, on the reverse strand, counting down.
TAAAAACTATTATTGAAATATTACTATTCAACTGTAGCTCGAATAGAGGCTTTATAGTATAGGGTCAAAATTTAATTTTGGTCTAAGATCACTTTTGATTTTTGGTATAATGGCAATCCCACTCTCGAAAATGGAGAGTGACATACACCCTTAAGTAAAAATGAAAACCAAGGAAAAATTGGAAGAAAACAAGATTTAGAAAAATCCAATGTTGGTTTGGTCATCGGATAGAAGCGGCAAGCCGGCATGTGTACTACATGCTCCAAGCTGCGCATGACGTATAGGGTTGTAAAGCCTTGACCATGTAGGACCCACACGGGTGACATGCAAGCACTTAGTTGGTAGGCAGACAAGCTCCATATAGTTAACATGTGGATGATGAACATTGAGACATGTGGATGTTGCCTATTCGACATGTGGATGGCTGCATGTGTGACATATGGATAGCTTACGTGATAAAACGTGAGCCAATTAGAGAGCGACACGTGGCCACTTGAAACTACGACATGTGCAGCTGTCAGAAACGTGAGTTGCACGTAAGGGTTGCTACGTAGTTACTAACATCATTGCACTCTCCACCACGCATGACTTGTGGCCAACTCTTCTAGTGCATGATGGACACGTGTTGCTGTAGACGGTTATTGCTAGCAAGTTTTTTTGGTGAGAAAATTTTTTATTTTATTTTTTCTCCTTTATTCTTCCTAATTATTTATTAGCTCTATTTGTGAGCTGAATTACATTATTTGATTTATTTCACTATATAGGGAGCTAAATTAAAGTGCCTTAGTTTTTATATTAAAATTTATTCGACCTAAAATTAAAACAGATGCATGCATATATATAAATATATATTTTAGGCTATGCCATACATTTTTATAGGACTGGGTCAACTCATTTTGAAGATGAGTCATCTGATGACATGATTGAGTTCATTATCCTATTGGATGACAAAGAGATTATTAAGATCTCAAATGTTGACCAGAACCATGAGATTATAAAACTCTCAAATGACTAGCAAGACATTAAGATCATAGAATTCTTAGACGATAAAGTGCCAGAGATCATTAAGATCTCTGATGGTGAGATGTTCGAGGTCATGAAGATCTTAAATGATGATATTTAAATTGTGGGTATCCTAAAATCTTTTAGAGAATGATATTAGGATTGTTTTGTGCAAAACACTTATATATGTGGTTTAGTGAATATTTGGAAGTTGGATGATAATGAATATCTTGACTATTTTTTTGATTATTGTCTAAAGATCTTTTATAATATTTATGAGTGCATAATTGTTGTAATATTTTAGTGAAATGATAGTGGATATGCTAATATAGACGTAGATAGATAAGTCTCTAAGTTGAATAAATGTCATTTAGGGAAATGACATGCGCTTCAAAAACATAGTTACCGAACTAAATAAGGGTTACAAATTGAAGAATGATATCTATGATAGTTGGCATCGCAAGATTCAGTATATCCTAAAGGAGCCAGAGGCCTTTGAAACCTTAACTAATACCATGGTTGAACCTGAATAAAGTACTTTTGTTCAGCATAGAAAAGATGTTAAGGTTTATCAAGTCTGGAAGATAAAGAATAGTATTGTTCGCATAATGATGATGTCTAGCATGGCTTATGACCATATGTACGCGTACGAAGAATATGAAATGACATAAGATATTTGGCTAACTTTGAAAGATAAATATGATGAGACATTAACCATAAAATTTAAGAGGCTCACAATCAAGTTTGACACTTATAGAAACCGTCGAGAGCACAAGGTGAGGAAGCATCGAGAGAAATGTCAAACTTGATACATGAGTTGAAATCACCTAGGCATACCTTAACTGATGAGCAGTAAGCACAAGCGATAATTCAATCCTTTCCAAATAGTTAGAAAAATATGAAAATCAACACAACCTACAATGATAACATCAAGATGTTAGATGCCATGTCACATCATATTGAGCTCGAAGATGAGCGCCTAAAGGCTATTAAGGCTTTGAGTTAGCTCTATTTAATTGAATCCAGCATGCACAAGAGTTCAGGTTCTAAGTGTAAAAAGGGAGGAAAGAACAAGCGTTGGAAGAAAGGGAAAGAGAGTCACACATCCAACATATGTGAGACTAGAAAACCTAAGAGGGATAAGCATAATGGTATACGAAAGGACAAAAGTATGTTGAAGTGTTCCAATTGTGGCAAAATGGGTCACTTTGCTCATGAATACACTGAGCAAAAGAAAAAGACTTAGGAGCCACATGTCACATAGCTAGAGATGAATGAGCATTTGTAGAGTATTATCGAATCAGCCAACAAACAAAATGTGTCTACTTGGGGAGCAATTTAACAATTGAAGTGAGAGGAATTGGCACTTAAAAGTGATTTTGTGAGGGGGTCAAGTGTTATGTCTTCGTGATGTTCTATATTCTCCAAAGATTCGAGAAAATCTTGTCTTTGTGATTGTCGTTCTAGGTTGATTTATCAAATGGTTTCATTGAATCGGATACCGAATTTGATGGTAGTATTAAGGATGATTGTTTTTCACTTATTATTTCTACTAAAGTTGCCAATATTGATGTTAATATTTGGCACGCTAGACTAAAAATATATGGAGTAGAATCGAATGAATAGATTGACTAATGAGGAATTTTTAGATTCACTCAATAAGATAAATTTGTTTGTATGTGAAAATCATATAGCAAGAAAAACAACTAAAAAACCATTTGAAAAAGAAATTAGGGCTGAGAAACCATTACAGTTAATTTATTCTAACAGCTATGGACCAATGAATGTGGGAGTTAGAAATAGTGCCTTTCATTTTGTAACATTCATAAATGATAACATTCATAGATGATTACATTCGTTTTGATTATGTCCATCTAATCTCCCATAAATTTTAGGAATTAGATTACTTTAGAATGTAATATACATTTCCCATTCTAGTACTGTATATGTACTATATAAAGTATGCCCTTATTTATGAAATAATAAGTAGTTTAAACTGCACAGATATGTAACTAAATTCTAGTAGATTTTCTAGATAGACCAGAGATAAATTCGAATACGAGAAGTGGTATAGTGATTGATTAAGGTTTAACATGAAATTGGTGTCAAAGGAATTACCAAAAAGGGGCATGATTAAATAAACTAATTTAAGATATGTATAAAGGTATTTTGGAAAATTTAAAAATATGAGAGAGTGTATGTGAGTGTAGAGATAAGGATGGTATATGGTAATTTTGGAGACAAAATAACTAACTAGTTAGCATTTGGTTGCATTGGAATGGAATTGGTTAGAATTGAAATGATTTTTAGGTTTCAACCAATCAAAAGTCTCTAAACCAAACCAATAGCAAACTTTTAAATATAAACTAAGTTTGGGGGCAATTGTTAGGATAATTGAAGACTATATAAAGTTGAAATCAAACAAAAAAAACAAAGAAGAAACTAGAAAGTTTTGGAGGAGGGTTTCGGTTGGAAGAAGAAAGCAGGGACAGCGATTGCACTTTGTGATTCTTAGACCATTTTCAAGTGGTTTTCAAGCCATAAAAATGGTGTCTACGAGCCTAAGAGTGATATTCAACAAAATCAAGTTGTTTTCAAGTGGTAAGATTCAAGTTTCCATGACTTGTATGTGTGAATATTTAGATTAATGGTTCATAATGAATTATATGTGATTTTAATGTGATTTTTATGTATGAATTTAGAGTTTTGAAACCTTAAACTTGTGAGAAAGTAAATATAGTGATCTAAGAGAAGTTGGTAAGCTTACTAGTAAAGATGACTTTTTTATTATAATTTAAGTTGATATTGTTTAAGACACTAGTTTCTTTACTATGAGATTTGGTGTGATTTTAATGTGATTTCAAGTGAAAACTTAAAGAAATCTTGGTGTTATGTTTGGGTATGATTTACGGCCAAGGACGGGATTACATGGTTCAAGTTGTGTTTAATTTATTTGAGTGATTTTATGTATGTAGATATACTAAAATGTCAAGTTAGGATGTTGAAATGAGAAGCAAAAATATGGTGTATAAAATTGCTATGTTCGGCTATAGGTACCTTCAAGTCATAGACAATTGTTTTTGGTTATTTTGGATGATTTTATGGATTATGTTGATGATGAAATTAACATGAAATTGAAAAAAAAAATTGTTATGGGTATTTTTGGGATTCTAAAGTGGGCTGGTAAAAGCCCAAGACTATTGGCAGAAGCCCAAAACTGTCTGAATGAGACTGCTCATTTGACTAAGGCACAGCTTGTTAAGGGTCCAGTTTACCAGTTATACAGTTTATCAAGAAGTTAGCTGGCGAACTCAGATTCTCAGACTGCATGATCAACTCACGAAAGTAAACTCAGACTTCGAACATTCTAGCTCGTGGAAACGAGCTCTCAGCTACTACAGCTCACAGGATGCAAGACAGTTATTGTCAGAACCATCAGTTCAAAGTCAGCAAGGCGTATCGTACACGCCTAACCAGCATGGGTTTAACGTCTAAATCATGCTTTGACAGTGTCGAACACCCTTATGTTGGTCCGAGTTGGGTGAAAACAAGTTAGTGGGGATTGATCTGGTAGAGCAGACTAAAGAAAAGGTGAAGATCATTAAAGAGAGATTAAAAGCTGCATCCGATCGACAAAAGTCTTATGCAGACTTGAAAAAGAAAGATATTGAATATCAAGTGGGAGACAAGGTCTTTCTTAGAGTATCTCCATGGAAGCGAGTACTTCGATTTGGAAAGAAAGGAAAGTTAAGTCCTAGGTTTATTGGCCTATACGAGATCATTGAGCGTATAGGACCGGTAGCCTATAGACTTGCTTTACCACCGGAATTAGATAAGATACATAATGTGTTCCATGTATCTATGCTGAGGAGATACAGATCGGATCCATCTCATATAGTCTCTCATGAAGCTATTGAAATTCAGCCCGACATGACTTACGAGGAAGAACCGGTAAAAAATCCTGGATCGGGAAATCAGGGAACTTAGGAACAAAAAGATTTCATTAGTGAAAGTTCTCTGGAGGAACCATAAAGTTGAAGAAGCTACTTGGGAGAGCGAAAAGATAATGCAGAATCAATATCCTCATCTATTCAGTTAAGGTAAATTTCGAGGACGAAATTTCTTTTACAGGGGAAAGTTGTAACATTCCGTTATTATATCAATATAATTTATTAAATATTGATTATATATTAACGGACGATGTAAGTAATTATCCGATCGGATCCGGAGGAGTGATGAAATTTTTATAAAATTTTTCAGACGGATCCGGGGATTTTTATTTAATCGAATCTCGTAAAATAAATTAGTGTATTCGGATTTAAATATTTATTCGGGACCTAATGAAGTTTCCGTTTGTGAAATTGGATTTTATTGGATTTCCAGGATTGATCCGAAGCGAATCCGAGCGGAAAGCGGAATCCTAAAGCGAGAATTGTCGGAATGGGAGGATTAAATAAAGAGTGGGGCCATGTGGGACACATGGCATGCATGCAAAGAAAAGTAATGACAAGTGGCATGAAATAACATGTGATGGGTGTTGATTATTGGACATGTGTCATGAAACAAAAATAAACAAATGAAATAAATGAATGATGAAAAAAAAAATGATATAAAAATGAGATGATTAAATGATAAAAGAAAAGAGTGGTGTTCGGTCTCATTAAGCTCAAAATCTGAAGTGAAAATCAGAAAAACAAAATCTGCTTGTGTGAGACCAAGAACCGTGAGAAGCAAAAAGGAGAGAGAGAGCTTGTGAGTTCGTAGAACCGAGAGAGAAAGAGAGATTGCCCTTAGAGAAACGGTGAGTGCAGCTCGTGGAAGAAGAAACCAGCAAGAAAGAGCTGCTCATGAAGCCGTGAAGGAGAACCAGATTTGGTCGTGGAAGAGGAGAGAGCCGAGAAGAGAAGCTGCTGTTCGTGCATGCAAGGGCTGAGCCGTGAAGAAAGTGCTGTTCGGTGAGGTTTGAAACAGCCAGATCTGATCGTGATGAGTGCATGCAAGAAGAAGTGAAGATCGGGTAGATGCTAGCTGATGATCCGTGAAAGGAGGTGGAAGTGTAGCTCTTGTGAAGGGCTGTCCGTGAGCTAATCTAAGCTCTGACCGTGGAATGATGGGCTGACTGAGGTAAGTGCAGCCCCTAACTTCCTCTTCTTTCGATATTGATCTTAGATGAGAGTCACAAGAGTGTGCATGCGTGTTTTCGTGAGTGAAGTTGCTGAAATTTGCTGTTGGGATTGTCATCGCTGTTGTTATTGTTGATTGCTGTCATTGTTGTGGTTGTGCTGTTGCTGCTATTGCTGATTGTGCTGTTGTGGCTGTTGATATTGTGCTGTCAAAACTGCTGATGTTGCGAAGTTGTTGTCTTAATTGTTAAGCTGTCGTGATTGTTGCTTGCTGTCATGGTTACGATTGTGCTGTAGTTGCTGTAATTGTTGTGCTGTCGTGCTGTCGATAACGTGCTGTTTTTGCTGCTGTCGCGAAGCTGTTTGCATCGCGAAGTGCTGCCATTGCTGTCGCGCTGTTATGCTGTTGCGCTGTGCGCTGCCGTGTGCTGTCATCGCTGCCTTGCTGCTGGCGTGAGCTGCTGGTGGCTGAAATCGTCGACGCTGCTGCGAGCTGTCAAGCTGAAGCCGTGCCGCTGCTGCGTCGTGTGCTGTCATCGAAGATAAGGTGCTGTTTTTGTGCTAACTGCTGCCAAGTTGCTGTCATTGTTATCAAACTTGTTCGCAAGCTGTTTCGAAATGAAAAACATCTCAAGCGAAGGTAAGTCGCTGCCCCGCTAATATGGTAATCATGATTTGAACGACATTTGGACGTTAATGATGCCCGTTTGGATTGAAGGAAGCTCGTTAATAAAAGGAGTTAATTGGGACAGCTTTTCGTGCTAGTTTCGGAACTTTCAAAGTAAGCTACAAAAGGTACGTTACGAGTTATTTGATTTCCGTTTCAATTAAATAATGATTGAGCTTGAGTTGAGGATAAAAGTGTGATGATAATATGTTTGGGAAATAGGATTTTAGAACCTCGTTAGTGCGGAGGTTCATTTGATTGAGCTTTGACGTGTTTGCGAATGATCTTGCAATGTTGAAAATTGTGTTGTGAAGCCATATAGGGGCTGTTATATTAGGAAGGATAAGTTGTGATGTTTTGCTTTTCGTTTTGAAAGGGGTGACATGAAAAATTTGGTTGGAAATAATTCGCGTAAAGGAAAGACGATACGATTAAGTTTATAAGCTATCAAAGTGTGATATTACGTGTTGTTTCGAGGTGATATCCATTGGATGTTTGTAAGTTGCATAATAGGAAAGCATTATGCATTATGTAACGTTAGAAACTTGCTAAATCAATTTTTGCTATGTTGTCTTAATGAAAGGTCAAGGAGAACCCGGCGAACCGGATTCTCGACCGGATAATAGGAGTAAAGCTTAGGAGGAGCTTTTGATTCGAAGTCGAATCATTTTTGAGGTCGGTATACACATTATCTTTAATTTTACTTGAAAGTGTTTTCATTGTGAAATGATTTTCATTAAATAAGATTAATATATCGTTTTAATACAAAGCATTTACAAACGTATTTGACTATACTTGAAATGAAACGCGAAATTGATTTGTTATGAAATGAATCTCTTAAATGAGATTGTTAAGTGAATATTGTTAAATGATATTGTTATATCTTTTCAATATGATACATTTACAAACGTATTTTACTACACTTGAAATGAGATACGAAATGGATTCGTTAAGAAAATCTTGTTACTAAAATCAAAGTGAAAAATATGTGATACAAATGTTGTGATATAAATAGCCCTTGTAAACATAGATATCGATAAATGGAAATTGGTAATTGACATGTCAATAGGGAACTTAGCAGCTGCACCGTTTATTTACATTGATTCGTTATGGATTATGAGAGGCACTACGTGTCCGATCCTAAACGATTATGTGTTATGATATACGACCCGGTGGATAATCACCGAGCGGCCGTTGCCGGGGTCGACCGTTATTTCGGCGGATACTACCACGTGTCCGATGCCGGAAACCCATATGCCAATACATGAGTATCGAATATATGTTTACTAAGGGGCACTGAGAAAAATGTGATAAGCGATGAAATGAAATTGTTACATGATATGAAATGTTAAATGTTTTGAAATATGTTGAACTCGAAAAAGTGCGAATCATATGTTTAAATATTTTATGCAGTATACATATATATCTACGTTTATGAACGGTAAAGTTATAATGCTTTTAGTTACGAATGAAATAATATTTGAAATTTGAGAAATTAGATTATGTGTATACCACTAAGCAAATATGCTTAGCGCGTTGTTTTACCGCGCGCAGGTTGAACCTTGTGATTCCTTTCCCAGACAGGGAAGTAGCTGATACGCAGAAGTTCAGATAGTCACCATCCACTCCATGCCTTTGGTAGATATATAGATATATTGCATATGATCATACATTTTTGGGATACATGTATATTTGTGTAAATTATTGTTTTCCACTTAATTATAACAAAGTTTTGTATAAAAGCATATCTATATTTCTTAAAAGCTTACTTTGGTTATGTATGCATATAAATATTTATGATATATTTGAGTAATGTAATGTTTGGAAAACGGACCGGAGGTTTGAAATGAAAATTCTGAAATTTATGTTTTAGAAATGTTAGAGTTTTATTTACAGGGAATGAATTTTGGATTTCAGAAAAACAGAGGAAACTCTGCCGAAATTATTTAAAAAAAAAAAAAAAAAAAAATTCCGCTATCTTGGTAATGAGTTTTATAATTTTGATAATAAGTTTTTAAAAAGGTAATAGAACGGATTTATAAAGGAAAGTAATGTTCTCCGTTCTGGATTTCCGATCGTAACGGAAGTCGGGCGAAGGGCGTTACAGTTATATAACTGTAACGCCCTTCGCCCGACTTCCGTTACGATCGGAAATCCAGAACGGAGAACATTACTTTCCTTTATAAATCCGTTCTATTACCTTTTTAAAAACTTATTATCAAAATTATAAAACTCATTACCAAGATAGCGGAATTTTTTTTTTTTTTTTTTAAATAATTTCGGCAGAGTTTCCTCTGTTTTTCTGAAATCCAAAATTCATTCCCTGTAAATAAAACTCTAACATTTCTAAAACATAAATTTCAGAATTTTCATTTCAAACCTCCGGTCCGTTTTCCAAACATTACATTACTCAAATATATCATAAATATTTATATGCATACATAACCAAAGTAAGCTTTTAAGAAATATAGATATGCTTTTATACAAAACTTTGTTATAATTAAGTGGAAAACAATAATTTACACAAATATACATGTATCCTAAAAATGTATGATCATATGCAATATATCTATATATCTACCAAAGGCATGGAGTGGATGGTGACTATCTGAACTTCTGCGTATCAGCTACTTCCCTGTCTAGGAAAGGAATCACAAGGTTCAACCTGCGCGCGGTAAAACAACGCGCTAAGCATATTTGCTTAGTGGTATACACATAATCTAATTTCTCAAATTTCAAATATTATTTCATTCGTAACTAAAAGCATTATAACTTTACCGTTCATAAACGTAGATATATATGTATACTGCATAAAATATTTAAACATATGATTCGCACTTTTTCGAGTTCAACATATTTCAAAACATTTAACATTTCATATCATGTAACAATTTCATTTCATCGCTTATCACATTTTTCTCAGTGCCCCTTAGTAAACATATATTCGATACTCATGTATTGGCATATGGGTTTCCGGCATCGGACACGTGGTAGTATCCGCCGAAATAACGGTCGACCCCGGCAACGGCCGCTCGGTGATTATCCACCGGGTCGTATATCATAACACATAATCGTTTAGGATCGGACACGTAGTGCCTCTCATAATCCATAACGAATCAATGTAAATAAACGGTGCAGCTGCTAAGTTCCCTATTGACATGTCAATTACCAATTTCCATTTATCGATATCTATGTTTACAAGGGCTATTTATATCACAACATTTGTATCACATATTTTTCACTTTGATTTTAGTAACAAGATTTTCTTAACGAATCCATTTCGTATCTCATTTCAAGTGTAGTAAAATACGTTTGTAAATGTATCATATTGAAAAGATATAACAATATCATTTAACAATATTCACTTAACAATCTCATTTAAGAGATTCATTTCATAACAAATCAATTTCGCGTTTCATTTCAAGTATAGTCAAATACGTTTGTAAATGCTTTGTATTAAAACGATATATTAATCTTATTTAATGAAAATCATTTCACAATGAAAACACTTTCAAGTAAAATTAAAGATAATGTGTATATCGACCTCAAAAATGATTCGACTTCGAATCAAAAGCTCCTCCTAAGCTTTACTCCTATTATCCGGTCGAGAATCCGGTTCGCCGGGTTCTCCTTGACCTTTCATTAAGACAACATAGCAAAAATTGATTTAGCAAGTTTCTAACGTTACATAATGCATAATGCTTTCCTATTATGCAACTTATAAACATCCAATGGATATCACCTCGAAACAACACGTAATTTCACACTTTGATAGCTTATAAACTTAATCGTATCGTCTTTCCTTTACGCGAATTATTTCCAACCAAATTTTTCATGTCACCCCTTTCAAAACGAAAAGCAAAACATCACAACTTATCCTTCCTAATATAACAGCCCCTATACGGCTTCACAACACAATTTTCAACATTGCAAGATCATTCGCAAACACGTCAAAGCTCAATCAAATGAACCTCCGCACTAACGAGGTTCTAAAATCCTATTTCCCAAACATATTATCATCACACTTTTATCCTCAACTCAAGCTCAATCATTATTTAATTGAAACGGAAATCAAATAACTCGTAACGTACCTTTCGAAGCTTACTTTGAAAGTTCCGAAACTAGCACGAAAAGCTGTCCCAATTAACTCCTTTTATTAACGAGCTTCCTTCAATCCAAACGGGCATCATTAACGTCCAAATGTCGTTCAAATCATGATTACCATATTAGCAGGGCAGCGACTTACCTTCGCTTGAGATGTTTTTCATTTCGAAACAGCTTGCGAACAAGTTTGATAACAATGACAGCAACTTGGCAGCAGTTAGCACAAAAACAGCACCTTATCTTCGATGACAGCACACGACGCAGCAGCGGCACGGCTTCAGCTTGACAGCTCGCAGCAGCGTCGACGATTTCAGCCACCAGCAGCTCACGCCAGCAGCAAGGCAGCGATGACAGCACACGGCAGCGCACAGCGCAACAGCATAACAGCGCGACAGCAATGGCAGCACTTCGCGACGCAAACAGCTTCGCGACAGCAGCAAAAACAGCACGTTATCGACAGCACGACAGCACAACAATTACAGCAACTACAGCACAATCGTAACCATGACAGCAAGCAACAATCACGACAGCTTAACAATTAAGACAACAACTTCGCAACATCAGCAGTTTTGACAGCACAATATCAACAGCCACAACAGCACAATCAGCAATAGCAGCAACAGCACAACCACAACAATGACAGCAATCAACAATAACAACAGCGATGACAATCCCAACAGCAAATTTCAGCAACTTCACTCACGAAAACACGCATGCACACTCTTGTGACTCTCATCTAAGATCAATATCGAAAGAAGAGGAAGTTAGGGGCTGCACTTACCTCAGTCAGCCCATCATTCCACGGTCAGAGCTTAGATTAGCTCACGGACAGCCCTTCACAAGAGCTACACTTCCACCTCCTTTCACGGATCATCAGCTAGCATCTACCCGATCTTCACTTCTTCTTGCATGCACTCATCACGATCAGATCTGGCTGTTTCAAACCTCACCGAACAGCACTTTCTTCACGGCTCAGCCCTTGCATGCACGAACAGCAGCTTCTCTTCTCGGCTCTCTCCTCTTCCACGACCAAATCTGGTTCTCCTTCACGGCTTCACGAGCAGCTCTTTCTTGCTGGTTTCTTCTTCCACGAGCTGCACTCACCGTTTCTCTAAGGGCAATCTCTCTTTCTCTCTCGGTTCTACGAACTCACAAGCTCTCTCTCTCCTTTTTGCTTCTCACGGTTCTTGGTCTCACACAAGCAGATTTTGTTTTTCTGATTTTCACTTCAGATTTTGAGCTTAATGAGACCGAACACCACTCTTTTCTTTTATCATTTAATCATCTCATTTTTATATCATTTTTTTTTCCATCATTCATTTATTTCATTTGTTTATTTTTGTTTCATGACACATGTTCAATAATCAACACCCATCACATGTTATTTCATGCCACTTGTCATTACTTTTCTTTGCATGCATGCCATGTGTCCCACATGGCCCCACTCTTTATTTAATCCTCCCATTCCGACAATTCTCGCTTTAGGATTCCGCTTTCCGCTCGGATTCGCTTCGGATCAATCCTGGAAATCCAATAAAATCCAATTTCACAAACGGAAACTTCATTAGGTCCCGAATAAATATTTAAATCCGAATACACTAATTTATTTTACGAGATTCGATTAAATAAAAATCCCCGGATCCGTCTGAAAAATTTTATAAAAATTTCATCACTCCTCCGGATCCGATCGGATAATTACTTACATCGTCCGTTAATATATAATCAATATTTAATAAATTATATTGATATAATAACGGAATGTTACAGACAGAGTTGACCTGATAGATGTCAGTCTCATTAATGTAATTCATCATTTTATTTTCACTTATTGTAATGCAACTGTAACACCTCCCCTTTCTCTATAAATAGAGGAGGAAATTCATTTGTAAAAAAAAAAAATAGAGAAATACTTTGAGTACCGTTACTCTGCAAAAAATAGTGAGAGAACAGTAGACGTAGGCATCCTTTGGCCAAACCACTTAAAAACATCAGGTGTTATTTGTTCTTCCTCAACCTTTTCTTCTACTTTCTGCTTGTTTCTTGCACTGTTTAGATCACATCTATAGTGTAGGCTTCAGAGTACCTAAACGGCTAAATCCGGATGTTGACAAAATCCATTAGATGTTGAATGATGCATCTCACAGCTAAAACCATGCTATATTGCTTAAGTGTGAGTTTTATAAATTTGAATTGATTTGGCATCATTTTTGCATGTGTTTAAGTATGATTATGATGAGAAAATTGAATGAGATTGATGGTGTAAATATGTGGTCAATGTTCTGCTAACATAAGTTAGAATGATTCAAATTTTCGTTTAATGCGTTGATGTGAATTTAGACTTCCAGTGAGGTGTTTTGCATGTTTAAATATTAGGAATTTTGAATAGCGAGCATATATGAATAAATTTGGTTGTGACGTCGCCTAAAAATAGAATGCGATCATGTGTACATAAAGTGGAAACGAGGGAATCCTAAATTATGCGTTATAGCGAGTTAGGAAAACGGTGAGTATCATTTCAAAGTATTTTGATATTATTATTTTTTATTCACAATAAAATTATATGTTATGTTTAAATTTATGCTTTGCAAGATTAAAAGTTGATTTTTATGGTAAATTGCTGTGAATCCTGTATATAACAATACTACACCCATAAATAATTGAATCAATAACCCCAAGAAAGTTTAATTCAGGAACGAATAAAAGAAAATAAACAATGATTAGCGAACCATGAACTAAGATAATACACCACTCCCAAGAACAAGAGAAGAATGAGGGAGATAAGTTAAGTTGATAACTCAAGAATTAAACATTGATAAATTCTCAATGTTCTTCAAGAACAAAGAGACAAAATCGAAATTTTTTATCTAAAAATGTCTAACCTCGGTTTTGAAGTTTATGTAGCCTTTTATAGGCAAAATAAATGAAATCCTAGCTTCTAAACCTTGCATAGATGCCCTCACCCCTTAATACACTCTATTTGGGCTTAAAATAACTAAATTTAAACTTCAAATAATTAAATTTGACAGCCTAGTATATAAATTAATTACCTAACATGTAATAAAACAAATTAAGATCCAATGATATCAAAGTTTGATATTTAACAAACTAACTTAATTAAAACCAGCTCATAAAACAAATTAAGCCCAAATTAATACAAACAAATGAAACTAGCCCAATTTGCCCTCAAATAGCTACCTAAGCCTTCAATGTTTATGATCTTGGACTTGATCTTGAGCTTGGATAATGTTTTGAAGTCTTGGTGTCCTTTCCATCTCATCCAACCCTAGTTATACAAGGCTCTTAGTCCAAATCTCTTGAATCAGCCCACTTAAAGTCTCCTTTATCCTTCTAGCTCTAGCCCTTATCATCAACTATCTATTGATGCTCAAATTATTGTTAGACTTGCTTCCTTAGTTTCCATCATTCCCCCTCTCCTCAAAAGGATTTGTCCTCATTTAAACCCTCGATTCTATTTACAGTATACTAGTATCACTCTAGTAGTAGTCTTTAAAGTTAAATTTATTGTCGCATAGCGAGTGGAATGTCGATTAGAGGACCCAAGAGTATTATGGAAAAGTTTAGGGTGAGATAAGCTCACAACCAAAGTCAAAAAGTTAAAAATTTCTTCCAATGAGAATTAGTCAAATGTGATAGAATTTTATGGTGTTTAGTGAGCCATTTGGAACCCTTTGATTGGTGGATGGAATAAGTGGATTACAATATGACAAATGGACCAATTAGAATTAATCTTATCTATTTAGGGGCTAAAATGGAATTAAGCAAAATTCAAAGGCTAAGTTGTAATTAAAGAAAGGATTTTTTTTTAGAAAATTCCCCACTATAAATAGAAGCTCTCATTCAACATTTCCATTGCATTTTCATATCCAAAAAGCCGAGAGAGGAGAGGTTACATACCGGCCATAGGGAAGAAAGAAGATCAAAAGAATTCAAGCAAATTTCTTTAAGTCTTTCATCACCAAATTAAAGCTTGTCATCAACCAAAGTTATTAGTGCAAGTTTGGAGCAAGATTAAAGTGGGAAAAGGTGAGTTTTCATGTCTTGAATCAACTTCAATGAATTGGAAACCCATTTCCTATCTTGCTTCAAATCTTAATTTGAGTTTATGGATTTAACGTAGGTTGGTTAGTGATGATTTTGATGTGATTAGTGGGTTGGAAGTTGAAAGAAAAGTGAGAAGTCTAGTGAGGGGTGTATCGCAGCCAAGCTAGGGCTTTGTGACTCAATGTTTGTTTCAATGTTTAAACTTAAATTTAGACATATTGGAGACTAAGAAACCATATAGAAGTGATAGAATTGAGAAAACCAAAGTGTAGAGACAATGAAGTGTTATTAAGCTTAGTTGAAGGGCATTAAGGGATTTCATATAAAAGCCTCTTTTTGATGCATGAAATGAATATGTTTGATTGTATTTAAGTTAAAGAATATTAGATATGAAAGAATTAAGTTTATCACATAAGTGAGGTAAAAAATGTGCATTAAAAAGTGTTGAAAAAATGTAGTTTTTGGCTTTGAACTCCCATCCGACGGTTGTTTATTTCCGAATTCGCTTCGTAGTTGACCTAAATCCGAGTTAGGGAGATGATTGGAGTGAAAACAAAATGAAGAAAACCTAGGGATTACTCCCTAGGTAGCATTCGACCAAAGAGGGTCTTATTTTGGGATTTTTTGTTTTGAGCTTCAGAAAATTATTTCGAGCATATCGGGGTGTTCCTAGGTGATAATAAATAGGTTTCGTAAAAAAGAATTGGAATTCGAAAGCATCGAATGAGTTAAAACTTAGTTGTGAAAGTTTCGGCGTAAAAATGATTATATAGAGTTAGTTGCGTTAGAAGCTATTTATAATTTTGTATTAATGAGTTTAGTAATTCTAAATGAGTATTCGATGTTTTAGGGTGAAGGCGGAAAGTAGCGGAGGCTTTCGAAGGAGAATTGTCATTCGTCGTAGGGTGTTTAGTGAGTAGAAAGCTAATTATTCAAAGTGTTATTGTAACATGCGGTTTCGGTGTCGATATAATTTATTAAATATTGATTATATATTAAGGGATGATGTAAATAATTATCCGTTCGGATCCGGAGGAGTGATTAATTTTTTATAAAACTCTCCAGACGGATCCAGAGATAATTATTTAATTCAATTTCGTAAAATATATAGAGCATTTGGATTTAAATAATTATTCGGGACCTAATAAAGTTCCCGTTTGTGAAATTGGATTTTTATTAAATTTCCAGGATTTGACCCGAAGCGAATCCGAGCGAAAAGCGAAATCATAAAGCGGGAATTGATGGCACGGGAGAATTAAATAGAATAAGTGGGCCCATATGGGACACATGGCAAGCATGCAAGAAGATCAAGGACATGTGACATAAAGGTAATTAAATGAAAAAAATAATAATAATTGAAAATGAGAGACAAATCAGAAATGGAAGTTAAATATATTCATTCAGTTTTTCATTTGTTTTGAAAACCAGAAAGTGAGATAGTGAGCAAGGGAGAGAGAGTTTGTGAAGAAGGAGATCCTCGGCCAAGAAAACAAATCTGATCCGTGGTGTTGTTCATGGAAGAAAAGAGAAGTGAGAGATCGAGAGAGAGCTGCTGTTCGGTCAAGGAAATGCACAGCAGACCAGAAGAAGAAGCGTGAGCTGAACCGTGAAGAGAAGTGAGTGGATGTTGCTGCCAAGAACTCGCCAGTGCAGACCGATTGTTGCATGTATCATCTAAGCCATCCAGGAGCAGATCGGAGCCAAGAATCAGTGCATGCAAGCTGGAAGAAGTCGTCTTGAGCTGAGGTAATTACTGCCTTGTTACCGTTGCTGTCATTGTAGTGATTTTTGTTGTTGTTGTCGTTGCTGTTGTTGCTGAGTTACTGCTGCTATTGTGCTGTTGTTGCTGTTGTGCTGTTGTGCTGTCGTTGCTGTTGTGCTGTTGTGCTGTCGTTGCTGATTGTGCTGCTGTAATTGCTGCCGCTGCTGTCATTGCTGCCGTTACTGCCGCGCTGCTGTCGTCGTGTGCTGTCATCGTAAATCAGTTGCTGCCGTTGTGTAAGTTACTGCCGTGCTGCTGTCGTCATCATCGCAATCGTCCGCGAGCTGTTTTGAAACGAAAAACAGCTCAAGCGAAGGTAAGTTGCTGCCCGCTAGTACTGTAATCATGATTTGAATGATGTTTGAATGTTAATGGTGTCCATTTGGATTGAAGGAAGCACGTAGATAAAGGAAATTATTTGGACAGCCCTTCGTGCTAGTTTCGAAACTTTCGAAGTAACTTTCGAAAGGTACGTTGTGATTTTATTG
Source organism: Dimocarpus longan (assembly GCA_022984855.1). Lineage (NCBI taxonomy): Eukaryota > Viridiplantae > Streptophyta > Magnoliopsida > Sapindales > Sapindaceae > Dimocarpus > Dimocarpus longan. The sequence goes on along the minus strand of CM041015.1, from coordinate 13,791,095 downwards.
ATTTCATTTCGTTGAATAATGATTAAGATTGAGTTGAGGATGAATTTTGATGATGATATGTTTGGGAAATAGGATTTAGAACCTCGTTAGTGTGGAGGTTCGTTTGATTAAGTTTTGACGTGTTGGAAAATGATTTTTTCGATGTTGAAATTTGCGTTGCGAAGCTGTATAGGGGCTGTTATGTTAGGAAATATGGGCTGTTATGTTTTGTTTTTCGTTTTGAAATGGTCGGCATGAAAAATGGTTCGCAACGATATGCATTAGAATATTGGAAAGTTATTTGAATATCGCTAGATTGTTTTCAAGTGTTTCGATCCAGTTTTTCCGTGATTTCAAAAGGCGTTAGTTCGCTATTTAGTGTCGAATGAGTTGTGATTTAAGATGCCATGTTGTCAAACAATATTTGAATGTGAGTCAAATGAATATCTATGATGAAAATGATTGAGAGGTTTCATAATGGTTTGATAGAATTAATCTGCGTAAATGAAAGACGATATGACGATTGATGGGCTGTTTTGGATATACAGTTTTCATGGAAATTATGTGTTGTTTTTAGCATGATTTAAGGATTGTTTTGAAGTGTTAAAAGGCTGTTCTCGTGCTATTCAAATGAGCTGTTAAAGTATTATTATATGAGCTATAAACAAGCTAGTTATGGGATGTCAAATTAAGGAGTAGCATGCTGTTTTTAGGACGTTATTCGGCTGTTTTGAGTTATTTGAATGCTATATTCGTTTTGCTTGTTGGGCTATTATAAGTTAATTTAATGGGTTGTTTTGAGATTAGTTTCAATATGATAAAAACAGTCATAAAAGGGTATTGTGAACTGTTTTGAAGTGATATCCATTGGAAGTTTTTAGGATGCATTATAGGAGAGCATATAGTTATAACGCATTAAGTAATGCTAGAAATTTATTAAATAAACTTTTGCTATGTTTGTTTTCTTAAAAGGTCAAGGAGAACCCGGCGAACCGGATTCTCGATCAGAGAATAAGGGTAAAGCTTAGGGGGGAGCATTCGATTCAAAGATTGAATCATTTTTTAGGTCGGTATACACATTATCTTTAAAGTTTATTTGAAAGTGTTTTCGTTGTGAAATGAATTTTTTAAATGAGATTGCTATATGAATTTCTTAAATGAGATTGTTATATATATTTTCAATATGATGCATTTACAAACGTATTTGACTATAATTGAAATGAAACGCAAAATTGATTTGCTATGAAAATCTTGATACTAAAATCAAAGTGAAAAATGTGATATAAATGCTATGTTGTGAAAAGCCCTTGTAAACTTAGATATCGATAAATGGAAATTGGTAATTGACATATCAATAGGAAAATTAGCAGCTGCACCATTTATTTACATTGATTCGTTATGGATTATGAGAGACACTATGTGTCCGGTCCTGAACGATTTTGTGATATGATATACGACCCGGTGGATAATCACCGAGCTGCCGATGCCGGGGTCGACCATTATTCCGACTGGTAACCATCGCGTGTCCGATGCCGAAAACCCATATACCAATACATGAGTATCGAATATATGTTTACTAAGGGCACTGAAAAACGTTATAAGCAATGAAATGAAATGTTCAATGTTTTGAAATAAGTTGAACTCGAAAAATTGTGAATTATGTGTTTAAAAATGTCTACACAACGTATTTATATATTTATGAATGTTAAAGTTAGAATGTTTTTAATTACGAATAAAGTTATATTTGAAATTAAGAAATTTGATTATGTGTATACCTATTAAGCAAATGTGCTTAGCGCGTTATTTTACCGTTCGCAGGTTAAACCTTTTGACTTCATTCCCATACAAGGGAAATATCTTGTACGCGGAAGTTCAGATCGTCGCCATCCATCCTACACTTTTGTAGTTATATATATATATATATTACGTAGGATCATACATTTTGAAACATATGTATAATTATGTAAATTATCGTATTTCACTTATGTAAAAAGCTTATGTACATTTATTAAAAGCCTACTTTTGAATGTGTATGCATATAAAAGTTTATGATATATTTGAGTAATGTAATGTTTGGAAATGGACCGGAGGTCCGAATTGGAAATTCTGAAATTTATGTTTTAGAAATGTTAGAGTTTTAATTACAGGGAATGAATTTTGGATTTCAGAAAAATCAGAGGAAACTCTGCCGAAATTATTTAAAAATATATATATATATATTTTCGCTATTTGGTAACGAGTTTAATAAGTTTGATAATAAGTTTTTTAAAAAAGTAACAGAAACGGATTTATTAGGAAAGTAACGTTCTCCGTTCTGGATTTCCGACCGTAACGGAAGTTGGGCGAATGGCGTTATAGTTATTTTGTTTAAATTTCATTTCTTGTTATTATGAATGAATGTATTTTATTTGCTATTCATGTGAGATATTTCATTATGTAATTAAGTTATTTACTAAAGTTATATCGAGATTCTAGCATGAGAATTTTGAGTTGAGTAAGTATTTATATCGAGAACTTGTTAAAATCAAAGATTTTAGGTTTTTTACCTTAAAACAAGCTTATTTGAGAACATCAAGAGAAAGTATTTTATTATGCTAATGGTTTACCCTAGCCCCAGTTGAGTACCAGGTCGAGTACTCTATGCGTGTATGGTAAATGTGAGAGAGCCATTAACTGAAAGTGGAGTTCGGTTGATTCTTGAGAGAGAGAGTTAGTTGAGTCACCCTCTGCACGTATAAGGGTAGTGTAGTAGAGATCGATTGCGAGAGGGTAACGAGTGCCTAAAGTTTATGCATCTACGACTACACTTGGTAGATTTCTTAACTCCTAGTGGTTAGGGAGAGATTTTATGTTGCCACGATAGGAGTAGTTTTCCTGGGTTACCATTCAGGTGAAAAATGAGAAAGTTTCAGAAAACGATTTAGAACGAGCTTGAAAAATAGTTTTCGAACAAGTTTCGATAAAGTATTGTAGAAAAGTATAAAACTATTTTTCCTTAGTTTTATTAAATTATTATTCTCACTGAGTTTTACTCACTATTTGTTTTCCATGTGTTTCTTAAAAAATTTTCCTCAGGTGCAAGAGTGAATTATCCAGCAGACGAGCCTCAAACAGACGCGCAGATTGACTGACGGACTACTTTTATCATATTGTATAGCTCATATTTTTGGTCATGTGCATATTTTGTATCAAAGCATAGCGTAAATTATGAATGTAATACAAGTTTTTGGATGCGTATGTAACATACCCTCTTGATTCTACTATGGAATGTAAGCCCTCACCCAGATTTATATTATGATATTAGAAATCTTCAAAATGAGTTACGGTTGAATAGTATACCTCCAGTATTTTTATTTGAGGTTTATTATATTTTCGTATCGCAAGTCGGATGTTGTTTGGTGGATCCTGATACGAATACAAAGTGATTAGGAGTGATTTATGTATTAATTAAAGGAGATGAGCTCACGAAATAAAATAAAAGATATTTATTTCAACCAATAAGAAATTAGATAAGTGACTTTTAAAAGTAGTGGCTATGGTTGTGCCACGTGTCATCTATTGATTGGTTACAGAAATAAGTTGACTAAAGTGTGCAAAGTGGATCAATAGAATTAATTTTGGGCACTAGTACAATTATTAAAAGTTTGAGATGATAAAGTGAGATTTTCTTGAGGGACCTTTTAGCAATTGAGCATTAGTATATATATAAGTTGATTTTGTTTCATTTGCTTCATTTTTGAACATGAAAAGCAAGAGAGAAAAGAGAGAATCGTGCGAGAGAGAGGGAGAAAAAAAAGAAACATGTGCGCGGTCGAGAGAGAGGAAAGAACAGAAGGTGATCCAGTCCGTATCTCTCCTCGGTTTCTTCACCAAAGTTGATCATGATCATCTCCTCTAGCTAGCCAAATCAATTTGAAGTAAAGATATTGCCTATTGGGTGAGTTATTTCAGTTCAAAGTTTGATAATTTCTATGAAACTCATTTTATCTTTCGCTTCTTTTTCAAATCCGAGTTTAGGGATGATGAGAGTGAGATATGAGGATGATTTTGGTATGGTTTGTGAGTGGTTTAATGGAAGAAAAATACATTTAACTTTAGGGGCTCAGGTTGTGTGGGAGGCGAAGCAAAACCTTAGGGGCCCGGGGACAATACCTAGTGAGTGGGGCCTACCGAGGTCGGTAGGTAACACCTTGCCTTAAAAAGGCATAGACCAAGTTCTCCATGCTTAAGAATATGCATATATATATATATGTATCGATAAATACGTTGAATGCGATCGTATTTTTAAAATATTCCACCGTTGTAAGATATTTTTTTATATGATGCAAGTGAATAGTTATGAGTCTAATTGAATGTTTATGAGGTTAAATTGATGAATTGGTAAGTGTGGAATATTTTAGAAATACTCTTGAGTGAAATAACGGTTAAATTTATTGATATTAAAATTGTTATGGAAATTTACGGAGTTAACATATTTATTTTTATGGAATTTTTTTTTTAGTAATATAAGTTTATGAGGATTAAAAGAGGTTATTAGGGAGCGTTAAGTATAAGTTAAAAATGAGTAGGAACATGATTGAAAATGGATAAGTGAGATTAATAAAAATAATAGTAAAAGAGGGGTGGACTTGTAAAATTTTGATTAACATTTTCGTTGGCATAATTGAGAAAAGTTTAGGGATGTTTTAGCACTTTATTAAGCTTTATATATATGAGTTCTCTCAGATCAAATCTGAGATGAAAATCACACAAACAAAGACCCAACAGATAGACTATCTCTCTCGACAATCAAGTGAAAGAGGAAGATCAATCAACTAAGGGGCTTTATCATGGTCAGTTGGAGGCTTGAAGAAGCTGGATGAGCAGTTGATTTCAATACAAAAAAAATTAGATATGGACATGAGGGAGACAAACCAGAAACGTGAAGACAAGCTGAAGTTGTAACGGGCTGTTGAAGAAATTCTGCAGACCGAGTGAAGGAGGACAATTTCGAGTGAGCTGAGGCAAGTAAGGGCTGAGATGGAAGTAGCTATGTGAAGCCAAGAGATTGTGGAAAAGTGCAGGGGTAGGCATGAGGATGATGATGAACAGTAGGTACGAGGAATCACTTGAACTTGTGAGTTGTTTTCTTGAGTTGTGAGCTGTCAATTTCAAGCTATTGATGATTTTGTTGTAGTTCAAGTTGGACAAGAAGAATTGGCAGCTAAGGACTGTTGTGGGAATCCATGATAGGTTGCTGATCTCAAACACAAGTAAGTTAGGTTAGGATTAATTGGTTTTATTTCTTGAAAAGCTGAATTGGAGGAAATGGTTGTATAGATTTTTGATATGATGTGTGTGCCGTGAGTTAAGTGGAAAGAAATGGGTATGTGGTTTTATGTTCTGCAGCATGTTTATGTGTGTGTGGGTTATGTTTTGTTTAGATAATGGAGATTGATTAATTATTAAGTATATAAATACATGATGAAATGCGAATGCGTATTAAAATCGAAAGAAAATCAAGAATAGAGTTGTTCGTGTGTTTTTTGACTAAAGTGAAGGGCAGCTGCATGTGATTTGAATTTGTGTGAGTTTAAGTTGATTTTAGGGTCCTAAGTATGTACATGAATGTGTATTTGAGTGTGATTAAGTAATAGATAATAAATTGCATTACATGGAATGCATGTAATACTCAAAGGTAGCCATGTGAAAATATAATGTACAAGTTGTCCCCTTTGTATTTTTATTTTAATTTGACGGTTTCAAGTGTGTATTTAAATGTGTTTGGACATGGAAACTTCATGGAAAAGAATGGCAATGGCTAAATTAAAATAAGAGCACGTAACAGAGAGAATGTCGCTTAATTAGTTTAAGAGATATTTAAGGATAAAAATGTCATTAGAGTTTGTATTGGAATGGAGTTTTGAATAAAAGTTGTTGATTTAAATTTTAGGTGAATTGGAGACTCTTTGAACAGAAACAGAGACGTGTAGGAGGTGAAGAGGGTTCTTCGAATTGAAAGTTAACGAACGGAAGTAAAATAGTGAGTCTAAAACTATATATATATATTTCTTTTAAATGTATATCTGTACATATGTTTTATATATGTTCATGGTTTGAATACAATTTTTTTTGAATGTATAAATGGTTTAAATTTCGATATAAGGTTTTAAGAAAGATATTAAATGTTAAAGGCTTAAGAATTAAGGTTTCGATCTTAAAAAACTTTTTGACGGACAAATATTTATGAAAAGTATAAAAGAAATAGTTTTAGTTTTTAAACGAAATGTTGTTTATAAAAGGATTTTTAGCCGTGGTTACCCTAAATCCTATCATGACTGAAATGACTGGATATCGGCTGAGATACTTTAAACGTATAAAGGTTTACGGGAAAGAAGTAGGTTACTAACTAAGGGAAGGGATAGAAATTATAGGATTGTCTTTACACGTTATAAAGTATTATGAGTGTTACCTTGCACAAGGCGTGATTTTATCCGCAGCGTAGTGATTTTATGACTGGAAATGGACTGTCCCACCACCGTTGCTTTTAGATCGGTTGGTGAATTATTTCCCTAGGTTCCATTGGTTGTGATTGAAATGTTAACAATTGATTCAAAAATGTATATTTATGATTTATATAATTGATAAATGAAATTAAATGTTTTATTTATTTATGTAAATGTTATAATTTTATTGAAAGGTTTTAAAAGGTACTTTGATATTAAACTGCACATTCACTAAGCTATTTTTAGCTCACTCTTCCAAATGTTTTAATAAAATTTTCAAGAACTGAGACTAAAGAGTAGTCTGAGCATCCTCCTAGGCAGTCGTAGGTGGCCTCCTTGTAGACGACGACGACTTGAGATTAAGTATAAAATTTTTGGGTTGTAAATATGTCATGTTTTATGGTTTTGATAATTACATCATTCTTTTTGCATTGTATATATATATATGCATATTTAAACTCTAAACTACGAGGGCTTTGATCCTCTGTAGATAATCAAGGTACGTAGGCGTTTGGGAGCACCCAAACTCAAGCCTAAAATATTTCAGAAAATATTTTGAAATTGTACATAATGCATATGTTTTTGATGGATGAAAATGATTTTATTGAAAGTTTTTAAATATTCTTGTGGTTGAATTATGGTGGACCTGAGGTCTTGTAAATGGTAGTGGAGAAAAAGAATAGATTTTAGAAATGTTTATAATTTTATTTGCAGATTTATAAAAATTGGAATGTTCAAAAAACAGAGGAAACTCTATCCGTTTTTCTACAAAATTTTTAATTGAATAAATGGTTTGCTGGTTTTAATTGAAAAAAAAAAAAATTCCCACCACATTTTTCAATAGATGATAAAAAGAATAAATGTTTTAATTAGGTTCACTCCACGGATTTCTAATTAAATTGTTTAAAGAAAAGATTTTCGGAGTCCGTTGGAGTGCCGGGAGGGCTTCCCTTGGATTCAAGAGGTTAAATCCAGGTTGAGTCCCTTCATACCTACCATACACTATTTTTTCACTTTTACTAGTTAATCTCTCTTAACTATTTCATCAAACACTTAATCTATGACTTTATTTACTTTAATCATGCTTAATTTTTCCACTTTAGAGCTTATCCTACATGAACCCTACCTTGTATTACATGCATAATCTCTTGCATTTCAAGGCTTCTTTTCAACTTATTATGGTTCTTCTCTTAGTTTAGATAAATACTCAAACTAAGTTACACATCAAACTAAACAAACAAACCAACACAACCATAAACTCAACTATCATCTATAAGAAGAGAAAGATGAGATCTTACTTAAATCTCACTTAGAGCTTGATGTTTGAGATTAGATCAACCCCAAAACTTGATTTGAAGCCTTGGAAATGACTTGGAATGGCTTGATCTTACTCTTCCTTCTCTTCCCCTTTTTTGTCGTCCAATACCTTGCTCTCTCTGAACTCTCTCTTGGTTTTCATCTCTTGTTTTTGCTAAGTGTTGGCCGACCAACACCTCTCCTCTCTTAGATATATGGCTTTTAATAAGTTTACTTTACCATAATACCCTTAGCACTTATTTTACTAATAACTATTACATGGGTCTTTATGTCTTTAAGTAAATATATTCCTATAATCATTTATTTAACTTACATCATCAAATTTTACAACTTTGCCACTTATTCATTTATTCCTTATTTATGGAATGACCATATTGGCCTTCATGGAATTTATCTCTTTATTAATATTTAACACTTTATTTTATTGTTATATAACATTTTTTACAATGTGACAATTTTCGTTACCATGTTCCACCTTCTATTATTAGGGATAGAACATCGAGAATAGGAGCTTATAGTTACACTTCAGCATAGCATTTCATCCTTAGACAGACGGATAGTCCGAGTGTACCATTCAGACTTTAGAGGATATATTGAGATCTTGTGTGATGGAGTTTGGAGGTAGTTGGGATTCTTATTTGCCTTTGATCGAGTTTGCCTATAATAATAGTTACCAGGCTAGTATCGTATGGCACCTTATAAGGCTCTTTATGGGAGGCGGTGCAGGACGCCGATTTATTGAGATGAAGTAGGCGAAAGGAAACTTATGGGACTCGAACTGGTACAGATGACTACAGACAAGATCAAGATTATTTGAGACAGATTAAAGATCGTCCAGGATCGTCAGAAAAGTTATGCAGATAATAGAAGAAGAGATTTGGAGTTTCAGTTAAGGGATAAAGTATTTCTAAAAATATCATCGTAGAAAGGGATCATCAGATTTGGTAGACGTGGAAAGCTTAGTCCGCGATATATTGGTCCCTATGAGGTGATTGGTAGAGTTGGAAACGTGGCTTATCGTCTGTAGCTTCAGTCAAAGTTATTCAGGATTCATAATGTATTCCATGTCTCGATGCTCCGTAAGTACATGCCAGATCCTTCACATGTATTGACTGAGCAGCCAGTGGAATTGAGAGAGAACCTGACCTACGAGGAGAGTCAATTCTAGATTTTAGACATGAGGGAGTAGGTTCTACGCAGTAAGATAATTCCATTGATAAAAGTTTTATAGAGGAATCATTCAGTTAAGAAGGCTACGTGGGAGCCTAAAGAGCAGATGCGGAGACAGTACCCTCATCTTTTTGATTCAGGTATATTATTTAAATTTTAAGGACGAAATTTATTTTAAGAAGGGGAGGAATTATAAGCCCTCACCCAGATTTATTATTTTATGATATTAGAAATCTTCGAAATGAGTTACGGTCAAATAGTATGCCTCAATTAGTGTTATTTAAGGTTTATTATATTTTCGTATCGCAAGTCGAATGTCGTTTAGTGGACCTCAGTACGAATATAAAGTGATTAAGAGTGATTTATGTATTAATCAAGCGAGGTGAGCTCACGAAATGAAGTAAAATATATTTATTTCAACCAATAAGAAATGAGATAAAGTGACTTTTAAAAGTAGTGGCTATGGTTGTGCCACGTGTCATCTATTAATTGGTTGAAGAAATAAGTGGACTAAAATGTGCCAAGTGGACCAATTGAATTGATTTTGGGCACTAGTACAATTATTGAAAGTTTGAGGTGATAAAGTGAGATTTTCTTTAGGGACTTTTTAGCAATTAAGCATTAGTATTTATATAAGTTGATTTTGTCTCATTTGCTTCATTTTTGAATGTGAAAAGCAAAAGAGAAAAGAGAGAGTCATGCGAGAGAGAGAGAAGTCGAGAGAGAGGGAGGAAGAAAAGAAACATGCATGTGGCCGAGAGAGAGGCAAGAAGAGAAGGTGATTCGATCTATATCTTGCCACGGTTTCTTCACCAAAGTCGATCCTTATCTTCTCCTCTAACTAGCCAATTGAATTTGAAGTAAAGATATCGCTTATTGGGTGAGTTATTTTAATTCAAAGTTTGATAATTTCTATAAAACCCATTTTATCTTTCGCTTCTTTTTTGAATCCAAGTTTAAGGAAGATGAGAGGGAGATGTGAGGATGATTTTGGTATGTTTGTGAGTGGTTTAATGGAAGAAAAATAAATGAGAAGTGAGAGGGAAGTACACGGCCAAAATGTTTTTTTTTTTAGGATTCGATTTCATTTTCGATTTTAAGACATTAGATGGATGTTTAAGAGGTTAGGAAATGATCCTATGAAGTTAGATTTTGAAAACGAAAAGTTTAGGATTGATTTCGGAGTTAAACGGACGGGTTGAAGGGCGATTTTTGAAACCTTTCGAAACGCGCTCGTTTAACGTTCAAAACCGTTTATTTAATCATGATTGGGTGTTAGAACACTAGAGGATTGATTGTTGAAGTTATCGAATGTTCGAAGCGAAAAGTGATTTTTATTAGTAAGCGAGATAGGACGAATTTCGTTCCAAGCTTCCCACGATGAAATTGAGTATACTGAGGTATTCCTAGGTGATAATAAATAGGTTTCGTAAAAAGAAATCGGAATTTGAAAGCCTCGGATGAGTTAAAACTTAATTACAAAATTTAGGCAAAAAAGAGCCTTTATACAATTAGTTATGTTAGAGCTATTTATAGCTTTGTTTGAGCGAGTTTTATAATTCTAAATGAGTATTTGATTTTATAGGGTAAAGATAGAAAGTATTGGAGACTTTCGGAGGAGGTTCGCAGTTGATCGGAGGGAGTTTCGTGAGTAAAAAACCAACCTTTTCGAGAATAGTGTTGTTTAAATTTTCTTTTATGATTATATGTGTTTATTTCATTATATAATTGAATTGTATTTTGTAATCATATCGTGTGAGTTCAAGTTAAGTTTGTATTTCTATCAAGAATGAAAGAGAATTAAAGATTTCAGGCAGTGTGCATAGTAAACGAGTTTATTTAAAAAAAAAAAAAAGATTGAGCAAAAGTATTTTAATACGCCGATAGTTTACTCTAACCCCAATTAAGTATCCCGTAGAATTCTCTATGTGTGCATGGTAGATATGAGAGAGTTACTAATTGAGAGAGAGAGAGTCAGTTGGGCGATCTCTGCACGTATAAGGTAGTGTAGTTCAAACCAATTGCGTAGAGGTAACGCGTGCAAAGTCGTGAATCGATGACTATATAGGGTAGATTCCCTAATTCCTAGTGGCTAGCTAGAGATTTATGCAGCTACAACAGTAGTAGTTTCCCTAGGTTACCATTAAGGCGAAGACTAAGAAAGTTTTCGAAAGAAATTCAAAGTGAGTTTTAGAAACAGTTTTATGCGAAAGACTAAAAAGTATTTCAGAAAAATACTTTAGTTTATGAAACGGTTTAATGTTTATCTCATTGAGTTATACTCATCGTTTATTTTCTATGTGTTTCTTAAAATGTTCCCTTAGGTGTAAGAACGAGTTGTCTAGCAGACGAGGCTCAAATTTACGCGCGGATAGACTGACAGACGACTACACCCCATTGTCTAGCTCATCCTTTTGTCATGCATATGTTGTATGTAAATCATGATGTAAATGATGTAAAATTGTAAATAGAAATATCCGTTATTGGATGCACGTTTTATGAAAATGTTTTGAAAAGAAAATTTCAGATTTCCATTGATTACACAAATGTGATTATTTATGTTGTGATTTGGTTTGGATAAGGGCCAGAGGCTCCATAGTAGTGGAGATTGTTTACCATAAAAGTGTATTTAAATCTCTTTTGAATTTACAGGGTGACATAGTCCAATAAACAGTCGGCATGCTGTCGATTTGTATAAAAACAAAAATGAAAAATTATTTTACCCTTGCCACCTATTTAAAGAGTAAGAAAATAAGTTAAACAGAGTTTCGGTGCTCCGACGGGATTCCTTGGGCTAAAACTAGGTTCGATGGATCTCTGTTGGGGTGCTATGGGGTCTTTTTTGGGTTCAAAGTAGGGATTCAGGAAGGGTCTCGTCAGGGAATATATACGCAATAGTATATGTAAAACCCAAAACTTGGTTTGACCAAAAACGAATTATTTTTCGATGGATAGTGTTTTCGAACTGAAAGTATCCGCGTGAATAATAATTTATCGAAAATCAGATTTAGTAAATGAAAAGTTTCGAAATTTATTTTTGAGTTGAATAAAAGTGAAATGGATCGAAAACAGATCCATTTGGATAGATTCTGAGTGATTCGAAAATTTATCGGACGGAAATATACATTTCGATTTTGGATCGTATGGAATATTTTTAGAGAAATAAAATAATTCCAAGTGCTTGGAGGTGAAAATCGAATTTAAAAATAATTTCGGAGGTGTAATTGAGTTCTCACCAGATTTTCGAATGGACGGAATCATATTCGAATTTGAAATTGGAATGAGAGAATGGATGGAGTAACACGTGTTGTGGCTAATGCATGAAAATGACATGTGTCATGCATGCAAAAAGAGAGTGAAATAAGTGGCACAATGAACTTGTGCATGAGGGACAAGTGACGGGCCCCGTTCACCTTATTCTATTACAACCCGGCGACCCATCCAGTGACCCCATGGTGGCCCTTCAAAGGATATCTGATCCAACTGGAAGGTTTTCGTGAAGCTAAGCCTCTTTCCTGATAACTTGACATATATCTATACAAATAGTTTTGGTAATCCATATTTAATATAAAAGCGAAAGTTTAAATATATTTTCATACATTCAAAACTTCAGAGTAAAATTCAAATCAAGTGATTAGAATCCAAAGGACGTCATAACGGAATTTAACATCATTTAAAATAGTTTGCAATTCATATATAGATAGGTTTACAACTTCTCAAAATATAGTTAATAAAACTCAAGTGTTATTAGTTACAACCCAAATGTATTTATCACAAAAAGTTGTAAAAGAAAATGTACAGCAACTATACATGCAACTGAATCCTGCTACTCTTAGGCATAGTTCTTGCAGCTGAAGCTGTAGCACTTATACCTATAACTTGACATGGAGAGTTTGGTTTTATAAACATATAATAGAGTGAGATAATGAACTCAGTGAGTGTTATATTATTCTAAATAAAATCTAATTTCAAAATAGTCACTTTCCTAACATTTACGAATTTATTCATAAAACGTAATTAAATCATTTCACTTAACTTTAAACGCATTCAGAAGCATAATTCATGAATCTGAAATAGAATTCAGCAGCTTATATCATTTCTATATATCATAAATTTGCAAATTAAAATAGTGGTATACAAATTTATAAAAATTAATTTCATAATAACATAATAAATCAACCACCAATACTTTAATCACCAAATGACATACCCAGGCATATGGCAAAGCAAAATCCTACGTCACAAGGCCATATGATCAGTAACTAAATAGCGGAATCCTATATCGCTACGAGCAGAATCCTACATCGCTCAGGTAGTAAGCTAGCTCATAATATACCCTAGGGAGAGGTGGAATCCTACATCGTAACTATCAAGCGGAAGCCTACATCGCTTTAGGGTATTCTACCATTACCGAAAACATCATAAGATCACCCTACGGAATACCATAGGTTTGATAAAACATTTATAAATAAGCTGTATTTCATATAAAATTCATATTTCATTCTTGAACATAATAATTCATAAGGAAGGATATTACAATTAATTTAATTCATATCATGACATATTTGATCATAGAATATAAATGTTATGTAAAACTTCATAACTTAAAATTTTATAATGTCATTTAACTTAAATAAGCTTACATGAAATCATAAAGCTTAAAATAAATTCATTCATGCCAAAACGTTTATAAAATTGAAATGACTTAGAATTAAACAATAGTTTCGAAATAATTTAATATCACTCACCGGACACCCTATTGCGAAGTTCATAACCTATACGATTTTGCCTTCGCATTACGTATACATTTAACATTAATTTTTTTGGTAATATCGCAAGCGACTTTCAATCGCATATTTAATCACATAAACGCATTCGCTTAATATAATTTGTTTTCACATTTCATCTACTATATAAAACACTATATAACGGTTTCGAAACATCTCTAAATAATACTCAAAACAATCCGCAACATCAAGACAGCATATAATGCTCATTCGAAACAACATTTAATTCCACAACAGCTTATGTCATCAATTCAAAACATTATTGACACCAAAACAGCACATGTGACTCCTACAAAACAGCTTTTAATTGTCGAAACAACTTACACAATTAATTCGAAATAGCTTAACCATAAAGCAGCTCTTGTTACACAATAAAATAGCTCTTAAACCACCAAAATAGCTCACACATTTACCCAAGGCAGCCTTGACATCAAAACAGCCCATAATACACAGTAAAAACAGTTTTTACAGCACCTTAATAGCCATAAAACAGCACTATAATAGCCCATGAAACAACACTATAACAGCCCAATAAACAGCACTATAACAGCCCATAAACAACACTATAACAGCTTAATAAATGGCTCTATAACAGCCCATAAACAACACTAATATCACACCAAAATTCATAGCAACACATTCAAAATTCATTTAAACTATCTACCACCTTCTGGCCATGACATGACATGCTTCCAACACCAAATTTTCTTCTCAACCTTCATATCAACACCATATGCAATTCCATTTAGATCATCTTAAGATTAGAACATCACAAATCCAAACATTATTTCATCACAAAATCAATCAAGTCCATAAATCCAAGGATTACACAAACTAATTCATGGAAACTAAAATCTTACTTCTTCAAATTGATTCCAAATGGATGGATTTCCATTCTAGGTTGGTGTGGACCTCATGCATGCATGAAAAAGTTTCGAAAGCAGTTTCTTGAACCATCGAAACAGCCATTGTTTTCACCTTCTTCACCGCTCGATCAAGCTCTTCCCTTTCTCCTCTCAAAACTGAAATCACTTCTCTCCTGAATGCTTGACCTTGGCTTCTTGTGCTTTGCTTCTTGCATGCATGAAAAGCCTTTAACAACAAAATTTCCATCACTTCTTGGATTAAACATCATAAAAAAATCAACTATGATTGTAAAACTTAAAACCTCACTCGACGAAAAATGAATTCCAATGGATGGTGTTTTCGAATGAAAAGTATATGCGGGAATAATAATTTTTTGAAAAGCAGATTTAGTGAATGGGAAAGTTTCAAAAATTGTTTTCGAGTTGAATAAAAGTGAATCAGATTGAAAATGAAACCAATTGGTTAGATTCCGAATGATTTGAAAATTTATCGGACGGAAATATATTTTTTCTATTTCAGATCGTACGAAATATTTTTTTTAGAGAAATAAAATAATTACTAGTACTTGAAGGTGAAAACAAAATGTAAAAATAATTCAGGATCGAATTCAAAATCAGAATTTGAGAGAATGGAAGCATGCATTAAAGAGGACATGTGGTGTGTAATTAATGGAAGAATGAAGGTAGGTGAGACAAGTGTTAGGCATGCATGATGAATGAGTGACAAATGTCAAAAAATTAGAGAGTATATATAAATAACAATTGAAAGAAAGAAATGGAAAGGAGATTGCATTCGATCATTTCCTTCATAACCCGAGAGAGATAGAGCATTTTGGGAGAGAACCCAGATCGTGAGAAGTGAGAGGCATTCACGGTCATCAAGAATCTAAACTGGAAAGTGAAAGAGAGCTTGCTGCATTCGACTATCAAGAAGCAAGTAAAGCAAACATCATCCATCATCAACCAAAGAAACGAGAGTGAGGGGGAAAGGCAAGAAGCATTTATGGCTAAGAACAGTTGTAAGAGAAACAAACTAGTAGCTTGATTAAGGAGGAGTTAGCTCGTGCATGTAAGGGGAGAAGAAGAAGATATTGCTCGGTTTGGAGAATGAGGGCAGAACCATGAAGCTTAAGTGTAGACCCAAGAATAAATTCAACATGCAACAACTTGTGAAGGCTTTTGAGTGCAGTAGATGAAGGAAATCAGTGCATGCAGAGTGCTTGTCAAGAGAGGGAGAAGAGCAAGCTACCGTGAGTTCGTTATTGGCGTCAACTTGTTGTCATGGACGGTTGGGTGCTGTTTTTAAAGAAAATCAGCACATGCAATATAAAATGCTGCATTGGTAGTCCTTCTAAACTGTTTTCGAGTGATTCTAAAGGTTGCATGTGTATTTGGATTAAAGGAAGCTCATGGTAAAGGGAAGAGCTTTGGGCAGCACCTTCATGAGTGTATTTTGAAGTTTTCGAATTGATTTTTAAGAGGTATGTTGAGTTTTTTATGGATTTCATTTTGGTGAAAAATGTTTAGGTTGAGATATGGATGAAATTCGATGATGATATGCTTGGGTTTTAGGATTTAGAACCTTGTTAGTGTGGAGGTTTATTCGTTTGTAATTTTGATGCGATTGTGGATGATTTTGGATGTAGAAAATTGTTGTGAAAAATCTATCGTAAGGGGCTATTATATTGCAAGTTAGGGGCTGCTATGTTGTGCATTTATTTTCGAGTTCT
This sequence comes from Dimocarpus longan, assembly GCA_022984855.1. Taxonomy (NCBI): domain Eukaryota; kingdom Viridiplantae; phylum Streptophyta; class Magnoliopsida; order Sapindales; family Sapindaceae; genus Dimocarpus; species Dimocarpus longan. The sequence goes on along the minus strand of CM041015.1, from coordinate 13,774,761 downwards.
TCGTCTTGAAAAATGATGCGTATTGGTATGTTTTAAAGTATCGAATAGTCGGTTGATTATCGAAAAATCGTTTCTGGGTGATTCGGATAAGTTTTCCATGAATACGAAGGTGTTTAGTTGCAATTTTCGTTGTCGAATTTGAAAATATATATGAGGTTAACAAGCTGCCATGATATGTATTTGAGCTCATTAAAGTGATAAATATTGACATTAGGACAGATTGAATTACATTAAAGTTATTCTGATAGTTTTCGTTTCATGCGAATACGTTTAATTGTGGATTTTTGAAGTCGAAATGAAAAATGAATAAACGTATAATATGCTGCCATGATTTACATTTATGTGTGTCGAAGTGTTCGAATATTAGTTTTATTTGTGTTGAATGAGATAATGAGTTGCATTGATGTTAAGTTTGAATTGAAACGAAAATAATCACGCGAATCACTAAATAGAAAAGTTTGCGAAAATAAATTTCCGTAATCACAAAAGTTTGTTGTTTATTCGTTGTGTTTTGAAGCCTTATTTTATTGAATTCATGTAAGTGTGATTTCGATGGGATTCGATTGAGAATGGATGGTATTAGTGTTGGTTTGAAAGTAGTCGAAAAAGCTAGAATAATTGTAAAGTTTAGATTGGTTGTGTTTTACGAAATAAAGTGATTTCGAAATGATTCTTGTGTGTGAATCTTAGGACTTCCGTGTTGATATTGTGTGAGATTAATCAACGTTATTACGCATTGAAAAATGTGGATTTGAAATCCTCACATGGTTAGAGTTTAAGTGTTAATACAAACGTTGATATTAATGAAAATGCAATCGTAAATGATTGTAGGTGAACCGGCGAACAGACAAGAACCGTAACAAAGTGGTGGATAAGTTATTGGAAGTAAGTTGTTAGTATTATTAAATTGTTTCGAAACTATTGTTTAATTATAAGTCATTTGAATTTTATAAATGTTTTGTCATGAATGAATTTATTTTAAGTTTTATGATTTCATGTAAGCTTATTTAAGTTAAATAATATTATAAATTAAGTTTTAAGTTAAATGATATTATTGGTGGTTGATTTACTCTATTATTTCACAATGATTTTTAATTAGCTCATATACCACCATTTTTATTTTATAGGTTTATGTTATATTGAAAAGATATAAATTGCTGAATTTTATTTCAGATTTACGAAATATGCTTTATGATTATGTTTAAAGTTTAAGTGCAATTATTTAATTATATTTTATGAATCATTTATTAAACATTAGAGAGGATATAAGCTTGTATTTAAGTATTATGTTCAACAATATAAGCTTGTATTTAAGTATTATGTTCAACGATATAAACTTGTATTTAAGTATTATGTTCAACGAAATAAGCGTGTATTTAATTATTATGCTCAACGAAATAAGCATGTGTTTAAGTATTATGTTCAACGATATAAGCTTGTATTTAAGTATTATGTTCAACGATATAAGTTTATGTTTAAGTATTATGTTCAACGATATAAGTTTGTGTTTAAGTAATATGTTCAATGATATAAACTTTTATTTAATTCTAAGTAATATGAATCTTATAAATGTTTTGACATGAATAAATTTCTTTTAAGCTTTATGATTTCAAGAAAGTTTAAATAGAAATGCATGTCATGCTTTGGGCTTTTTAGCTCACTATTTCTGGTTTGTTGTTATGATATATCTCCCCAGGTGTAGGAGCAAATACTCAAGGCGAGCGATCTACGATGCAAAGTTAGGTGAGCACATCTGACGATTGTTACTGTGAAATTAAAACAAATATTTTGATATATAATGAATTTATATGATGCAAATACTTTTGATTTTATATTGATGCCTATGATTTTATGCATATTAAAATGATTTTAAGTTCAGAATAGTTTTGATTTAAATACTTTGATTTATGGTTGAATGTGGATTTTGAGATGGTGTCCAATTTAGACGTAAAGAAAAATGTATGCATTTAGAAATGCTTATAAATTGATTTACAGGCGCTTTGAAAATGTTGAAAATGTCGGAAAAACAGCCGTTGTGCTGCCGAAATTTTTCCATCAGAATTTTAAGGGATTAGGAATGATAAAATATGACGGCTTGGCTTTGCTTTACAGAGTCCTCTTGAGTCACCTATATGAAGACTACAAGGATTTCTGTTGGAGTGTCGAGAGGGCTCCACTTGGATTCAGAAATGAAAAATTCAGGTCGGGTTCTTTCAGTTGGTATCAGAGCCAAGGTTTTGAAAAAGTGTTTTGTAAGATTTGAAAAGTTATTAAGAAAACCCACTTCCGAAAATGATTTAATGTTTTTTCTGAAATTTGCATGATTTCTTTCAATATTCTTTTAGAATCAAATATATTACATGATAATATAAGTTTAAATTTCACAGAAATGCATCGTCGAGGCTGACCGCCTACTAGGAGAGCCGCCGCAAAGACTCCTGTACCAACAGAGGAGCAAATGGATGAGTTCGTAAATGTTCCTCAGGATCCAGTTCCATCAAAACCGTCCCAATCAAGATCATTTCAATTAATTTAGAAGCAGCAGATTCAGGTACATTGCTAGTTACATTTCAAATTCGACCGGTACTCATGGATAGAGTCCGAGAGTTGCAGATTCAGGATCTTCAGTTGAATAAGATCAAACAGGAAGTGGAGTTAGGCCAACAGGGAGACTTCTCCATTCCCACATTTCCTGATGTCGGGGGGAAACGTAATCCCAAATTCCCACATTTCCTGATGTTGGGGGGAATCGTAATCCCAAGTTTCGTATTTGAGAACACGTAAATAGAAATTTTCTAGTATTAATACAATGTCAAGTAGTGGTATAGTCTCGGAGAATAAGTTCCCTGGATTGCCATATAGGTTAATTAAGGAAATGAGATACGTCGATAGACGTGAATTTAGAAAAATAAGAAAACCAATTTAAGAAAAGTTTAATAAAGTCTCTTCCGCATTTAAAATGAGTTTTACAGTTTCTAGAAAAGTAAAGTAAATAGTAGTTTTTCTAACCTATTTTGGGAAGAATATTATTTTAAGCGAAAGTACAGTTTAAATTAAATTACCCACTCACTGAGTTATTCTCACGACTGTTTTCCATATTTTATAAAATCCTCCCCAAGTGCAGGTCTGAGCAAAGTAGTGGAAGCATCTCCGTTGGATGTATAAGCAAGTTAGAGATACGACATTGCTGCACTAGTTTTCAGTCGAGTTATCATGTATTGCATTACTTTATTTTTAGATTTATCGCATGTTGTAAATATTATTTTGGATAATAGATTTTATCATATTTTCAGTAACGATGTTTTAAGATTTTAAAAGTAAGTTTGATTTCCGCATCATTAAGTTATTTTGCCTTAAAAGCATGATTGTGAATGTTTGTGGTATTTGGAAAAGAGCCTGAGGCCCAGTAGTTGAAAAGTTATTGATTTTAAATTATACAGGTTTTGTGAACTTTCATAGGATGAAAATCTTTACAAAACAGCCGTCGTGCTACCGGATTTTCGTAAAAATCTGTTTCGTAAAGTTGTTTTCAACGAACAAAATTTCCACCAATTTTCATAACTAAAAGAGTTTTTAAAAAGATTCAAAACTTTTTCAGTAGAGAAAGAGGCTTAGCTCAATAAGAACTTTTCAATCGGTGTAGATCCCGACTGGAAGACCACCGTGGCGTGCCAAGCAGGTCGCCTAGCTAGTGTGGTTAGAGAGGGACTTGTCAGTACTTCTAAATGAATAATGATTTTTAGATGAATAGTGATGAGCAAATAGTAATTTTTGAGAAACCGATCCCGAAATTCATTGAAAGTGAAATTTTTTATGAATAATATTTCTGGGAGAATAGTATTTTCGAACGAAAAAGGTCCTCGTAAATAGTGATTTTTAAAAAATGAATTCCGAACATCAAAAGTCTCAGAATAGGAATTAGAGTTAATAAAAACTAAAATGGATCGATAACAAGTCAGTTTGAGGTAAAATGGAATAGTTTCTTGATCTGACCAGAAATTCGAAAGGATTTCCAAAAAATTTGATCTTTTAGAAAAGTGTCAAAATGAGTATGAAAATACTCAAAAAGTATTTTAAAAAATCAAATGACATTTTTAAAGGAGATTTGGATGGAAATAGAATCAATCTGAAAATCGTCAAAAGCAATCTAGTGAAATTTGAAGAGTCAAAAAGGGTCATGGAATGACTTTTAAGAGTCATCGAGGTTACTAGAAGTATGTATTAAGTCTGAATATAGGCCCAAGAAAATTTTGAAATGATTTCGAAATTTTTTTTCGAAAAAGCTGAATTTGAGCATTATATGGTCAATTTAATGATTAGATAACAATGAAATATTTTTAGAATTTATTTGGACAGGAATGTGAATTAAATATATAAAAGAGCAAAGTGGATATTTCACTAAGAAATTTTCACCAAGAAACACAAATCTATACTATGCAAAATGAACCAATAAAAGAGTGACACAAGAAGATCTAAAATGGTGATCCATATCATGTAAAATTTGCTAATAAGAGAGTGTCACTTAAAAGTGAAATATGTATGATTCATTATTCATTGACGTATATTGAATTATTATTTAGAAACTACATGAAGTATAAGAGTTATAGAGAATGATTTATTAAGCTTTGTATATTATTGAAAGTAATAAAGAGGAAAAGAATTATTTTTTAGAATATTATAAATATTTATTATTCAGAATACTTGTATGTGTGAATTGTTATAATATAGAATATACGATTTATGTATGTGGAAAAATTGGAGATTTATTTAAAATAGAATAATTATGGTTTTTTATGATTAAATGAAAGCAATGATTTTAGAGTAAGATATTTTGAGCTGAAATGATCCCTAAATTTCAATGATGAAATTTCATAAGAGATGATGAATTGTAAGGGCCCAATCTAACTAGACCCAAGAAATTAATTAAAATTCAATTTATTGTTATTAATTTGATCTAGTTCAAGTCTTAGAAGTACAAAAGTTTGTGAATAAATATTCGATTGGAGAATATTTTTAAAAGAAAATAAGAAAGTTGGGTTAAAAGGAAAATGGTCATAGGGTTATAAATGAAAATTTACATATATATCGAAAAGTGGCATGATATTTTTTATATAATAATAATAATAATTAGTGGTGGGGCCTATTGAAATAAAAAATTATATTTATATGCTAATGGATAAGGATGGAGAGAAAAAAATAATAAAATAATATTAAAAAAAAAAGAAAAGAGAAGACATAAGGTGAAAATGTGTGTATGTGTCGAGTAATAAGAAAGAAAAACAATAAAAAAAAAAAGAAAAAGATAGACAGTGAATGGAGATAAAGATATGGGGTACTGTGTGCATATATATGTGTGTGTGTGTGTGTTTTGCTCGACAACAAAAAGAGGAATGAGAAACAAAGAAAAACGAAACAGAGAAGAAAAAAAAAAAAAGAACACAAAGGCCATTTGACTAGAGAAAAAAGAAAAAAAGGAGAAGCAGATAATAAGATAAAGGAGAAGAAAAGAAAAGCAAAATATTTTGGGTCCGATTTATCTAGATAAGGTGGATCCATGATGATAAAAAAATCAAGGGGAAACTCGTTTTACATCCAGAAATAAGCAAAAGAGTTATTTGAGTGAATAGTTTTATTTTTAAATTAAATTGTTTGAGTTATATTTATTTATATTTAAGATTTTATTATTTATTTCAAGTAAATAATTAGTTGAGTTAATTGATTTTATAGATTATAAATTATGTTCTATGATTAAAAGAAAAATTTATATATGTTTCAAATTTTAATTATTTAGGCATTATTAGAAGAAGATTATTTAATTAGTTTATTGATTTATTGATTTTGTATTATGATTTATGATTTGATTATAGAATATATATTTTGATAATTATATTTATATTTAGAAACCGAGTTATATAATTTTGCATATAAAATGATTAAAGATTTAAAAATAAATAAAATGAGATTTTTAGTACGTTTACGTATATTTCAATTTTTATTATGTATTGAAAATAAATTAATATTTAGTAAATTGTGACAATTGTGTAATGAAAGATTGAAAAGTTCAGGAAATAAGCATATTTGGCCAAAAATATAGATTAGATGTATTGTGAAATTATTTTAATAAATTGTAATAAAAGTTTGTTTGAATGTGATTCTAATTATTTTCGAACGAAACTGGAAAAGAATTTGAAAGAAACAGTCAAATTTAGTGCCTTGATCGAGTGTATATCGAAAAAAGGGCATGAATGATTTGAAAAGATGGGATGAGTTAATTGAATGCAAAATAGAGTTTTGTGATGTGTATATTGATAACTTGAATATATGAAAAAAAAAATTGTTACTAAAGTTGTATTTATTGCTTCCCGAACGAAACTTTTAGTTAAAAGTAAAAGTTATCAAATATATGAAATTTTTTATAAATAATAAAAATTGAGAATGGACCGAGTAAACATGAACATTGGTAAGTGGGGATTAGTAATTGGCATGCCAATAAGGCAAATTAACAGTACTGTGTCATTACATCGACATACAGTTTTTGACGGATGGATTATGAGAGGCACCTGATATCCGGTCCTGAAGTCGAAACTGATTGTGATATAAAATTGTGGTATGTGACTTGGTAGATAGTCACCGAGTGGCCAATGCCGAGGGTGTTGTTCATTCTGATGGGTAGCCACCGAGTGGTCAATGTCAGGAAACCTGATTGTGATATGCAACCCGACGGGTAGTCACCGAGTGGCTGATGCCAAGAATGTCGTTTATTCTAACGGGTAGCCATCGAATGGCCAATGTTAGAAGATCCCATTGCTAGTCCATGGTATCGTGTCAGTAGTTATAAAGGATACTTAAAAATATAAAAAAATACTGTGTTGATGTGGTTGAAAAAGACAAATATTGTGCTTTATGTGTATAGTAATTTAAAATTGAGTTCTCTAAAATTTTATTTGTAAAAGTTTGAAAATTTATGAAATATGGATTTATGACTTGTATTTTGAGAAATATTGCATTTTATAAGAGCGCTGAAAAATATTTGATGAAAATTGTGTGGATTGTAATTGGAAAGAAGTAATTTTATGTATTTTGTTTATGTAATTGTGGGTAAAATGATTAATTGGTGAATTTCTGATACAAAGTTGAAGAAATGATGGTTACGACTGGCTCCTCAGTTTCACTAGTTATTCACTTTTTATTATATTATATTATGAAACTTGAAAAATGTCAAAAGTGTGAGTTTATGTCATTGTCTAATATTGACGGAACCCTTCCCGAATCCCTTCTCTGGACCCGAGAAAGACCCCGTAGCATCCCGTCAGAACTCCAACGAACCCTAACTTTGATCCCAAGAAATCCCGTCAGAGCACCGAAACTTTCTTTAAACTTCTTTTCAAACTCGTTTACTAGGTGGCAGGGGTACAAATTTTTTTCGCTTTCGCTTTTCTATTGAAAATCCGGCAGCATGCCGTCTGTTTTTTAAACTATGCCACCCTGCAAGTTTCAAATACAGTTTATAAAAACACTTCTATGAAATTCATTTCTCAACTTCCAGAGCCTCCGGCTCATTTTTCACAACACAACCACAATCAAATAATTAAAATCAGAAAACTGATTCATATAAAACTTTAATAAAACATTTTTAACTAATACATCCACAATTCTTTAAAATACTTACAACTATATATATAAACATATACATGATCAAAATAACACCATATATACATGTAATAGGTATCGTCCTATACGTCCGCCTGCACATCTGACTGAACCTCGTCAGCTGGATGACTAGCTCCTGCATCTGCGGGAAAATTTTTAAGAAAAACATTTAAAGAAAAACGTGAGTATAACTCAGTGAGTGGTAGTAACTTTTAAACTAAAACTCATTTCTACACTTAAATTTCTCCCAAAAACAGTTTAATAAAACTAAAGTATTTTTCTAAAATACTTTCTAAAACTCATTTAAAACTGCTTTTGAATCTCGTTCTAAATTTCTTTCTAAAACTTTATAAAATATTTTCTTAAACTCTTCTCTTAAAAGTATTTTCTCAAAATCTTTTCTGGTGCTCACCCGAATGGTAACCCAGAGAATATCTACTCCTAACGTGGTAGCATATAAACTCTAGCTAACCACTAGGAGTGGGAAAAACTGCTTTTAAATCTCGTTTTAAATTTATTTCTAAAACTTTCTGAAATCTTTTCTTAAAATCTTTTCTGGTGCTCGCCTAAATGGTAACCCAGGGAATATCTACTCCTGGCGTGGTAGCATATGAAATCTAGCTAACCACTAGGAGTGGGGGATCTACCATGTGTAGTCGCCGAAAGCGGGCCCACGCTGCGAACCGACTACACTACCCTATACGTGCATACCGATCACTCATACCTCGCTCACACATGAGTCGACTAGACTCAAATCTCACCGACTGACTTCCTCTCATCTACCGTATCACGTATAGAGTATTCGGTCGGGTACTAAACTGGGGCTAGGGTAAACCATAGGCTATTAAAATTTCTTTTTTCTTAACACACTAAAATATTCTAAATCTTAAGACAATAAGCCTAAAATATTTAATTCTAGCACATTCTCATATACAGAAATAATAAACTAAAATATTTATGCTAGAATTAAAATATAAATTCAATTAATAAATAAATAATTATTTATAATAAATTCTTTTAACTTTAAAAATAAACTTTAAGACGATATAAATAAAAACTTATAGTTCTACTCACTACACATCCTCGGATAAAATTCGATTCTCCTCTGTATGCCTCCGGAAGTCTCCGCTTTTACCCTAAAACATCAAATATCCATTTAGGGTCACTTAACTCATTCAAATAATATTCAAAATCAATAAAAATCCTATTATCTCTATTTATATCCTTTAGAGCCTAAACTTTTGGATATCAATTTCTATTCAACCGGGGTTTTCGAAATCTGTTTTCTCTACATGAATTCTACTTATTCTTTCTTAGGAATACCTCAAAATACTTAATCTCATCGTCGGAAACTCGGAACGAATTCGACCGGATTCGCTTACTAACGAAAATCACTTTTCGCTCCAGACTTCCGACAACTTAAAAAATCAATCCTCTAGTGTTCTAACACCCATCTATGATTAAATAAACCGTTTCGAATGTTAAACGAATGCATTTCGAAGGTTTTTAGAAACCACCCTTCAACTCGTCCGTTTAGCTTCGAAATCGATCCTAAACTTTTCGTTTTCGAAATATAACTTCAAAAGATTATTCCTTACCCTCTAAAACATCAATCTACTGCCTTAGAATCGAAAACGGGATCAAATTCCATAAAAAACCCATTTTTCTCTACGACTTCCCTCTCTCGTTTTATCTGTTTTTCTTCCACCAAATCACTCAAAAATCATATCAAAATCATCCTCACATATCCCTCTTATTATCCCTAATCTCTGATTCGAAAATAAACGAAAGAATAAAAATGAGTTTCATATAAATATCAAACTTTAAACTGAAATAACTCACCAAATAGGCAACCATTTTACTTCAAATTTGTTGGGTTAGTTAGAGGAGATGACGAGGAACGACTTTCATGAAGAAACCGCATCGAAAATCGGATCGGATCTCTTTCCACTTCTCTCTCTCTCTCTCTCGGCGCACACACGGGACATCTCTCGGCTTCTCTCTCTGTTTCTTTCTCATTTCACGATCAAAAATGTCTCAAATGAGACAAAACTAAGTTATCAATATTTTAATGCTCATTTACTATAAAGTCCCTCAAGAAAATCTCACTTTATCACCTTAAACTTTCACTAATTATACTAGTGCCCAAAAACAAATCATTTTATATTCTATTGGTCCACTTGTCTTATTTTCATCCACTTATTTTTTCAACCAATCCATGGATGACACGTGGCACAACCCTAGCCACTACTTTTCAAAAACACTTATCTATTTTCTTATTGGTTGAATTCTGTGAGCTCACCTCGCTTGATTAACACGTAAATCTCACCTAATCACTTTGTAATTATACCGGGGTTAGCCAAACGATATCCGACTTGCGATATGAAAATCTAATAAGCCTCAAATAACACTACTAGAGGCATATGATTCGACCGTAGCTCAATTCGAATATTTCTAGTACCATAAAATAATAAATCTGGATGACGGCTTACACTTGGTGAATTCTCATTTCAATATCAACACCTAATCCTTCTGAAAAATATTCCACAAATATTCTACACACATCTTATGGCCAATTCGACTTTATCAACTTCAATTTAGGTCTAATACCTCTCATATATATTTAATAAAGGAAATGTTCCTAACCAAAATCTGATCGAATCAACCGATATCTTTTTATACGTATCTATAGTTTAAAAACTCGATTTTTACACTCATTCTCGTTAACTCATTCTCATTCACTTGGGTTACACTCCTTGAAACTTCTGCATATCATTCTCATGCTTGATCCATGAATACTTAACTTAAAATGTCCATTTTGCCCTTTTTATGATATAATTTCACTTTGATCGAAAAATATTCTGAAAATATTCCATGGTCATCTAATCTTCAAATTGACCATGAAATACTCTAATTGGGTGTCTTATCTATCAGTCTCATGCTTCAAAAAAATTTCAATCGGATTTAAACTCATTAAAACCTATTAATCTCTCAAAAGGGCAATATCGTAATTTTCTTCGGATCGCTTAAAACTGATTCAAATGGTCTTCTTTTTGATCCGTTTCTGTTTCTTTATACTCTCATACTATTTTCAGACCTTTTCGACCCTTAAGGTCAATTTTCAAAAATGTTACTATTCATTCAAAAATTTCCGTCCGAAAAATACTATTCACCAAAAACTTTTGTTTCTCATCAAATCTAAATTCATGACCCTGAACAATATAACCGGGTCCAAATTCGATCTTAAACACAAACTTTCGGATCTTTTAAAAAAAAATACTATTTATCTGGATCCGAATACTATTAACTGAAAATTCTCATTTCTTCCTAACACGATACTCAGGGCCTTATAAATATAATCGAATTCTAATCAGACCTCTTGCATTATTTCTGGACTCTTTATTCTTTGTCCGATCGTCGAAAATGAATTCTCTGAAGAAACTAGGATCGGGGTCTATCAATTCACCCCTCCTTATGAAAATTTCGTCGTCGAAATTTAAATCACTATCTCTATCTGAAGGAGTGAATATTTTATTTGTCTTTTATACCATGCAGCTAACACATCTTGGCTTAGTTAGCCACTGTATCCAAAACAATTGAACTCTTTCCTTAGTAATATCTAGGGACTATCTTGTCCTAAAGTTGGAACTCTAAATCTTTTCTTTTCTTATCCATGTCACTCTGTTATTAATCCTAGGCGATTCTCTACTTGTCCCGAATAATCTTGATCTTATCTATGATCATCTGTACTAATTCTAGTACTTATATTCTTCTTTTGCCCACTTCATTCTAATTCTCTAAAATTCTGTACCGTCTCCCTTATAATACTATAATACTTTCTATGGTGCCACAATGTTATTGGCCTGATAACATTACTATAAACGATTTCAATCACACCATATCTCAGCATATCTTCTACAATCTATATCTCTCGTACTATCCCGTCCGTCTATGGATGGAAAGCTGTACTATGATGTAATTGAATACCTAAGCTTTCTGTAAACTGAGCCAAAACTAGGATGAAAATTTGAGATTTTCGTTACTATGATTAACACTGGAGTCCCATACAACTGGACAACTTTATCTATGCATATGCGGCTAATCCTATTGTTCTCTAGGCTCAATCTGAACTTGCTGATATGTTAACTATCTAGACATGTATCTAACTATTTCACTCTTTCTAGCTAGTTGAATGCACAATGTATGCTGAAGAGTGACTTCAACTAAAATCTCTTTCTTATAGAATAATTCTATCGCGTCCTGGCTCCATTTCTTGTCTATTCTTTAAGCAACTAGGAATCCTGAGATGTGATTCTCAGATCTAATCCACCAATATAAAACTATCTGGACTATAGCTAGCGGTGTACTTATTTCCATTGTCTCTATATGGACTTCTCAGAATCTCATTTCTATTAGCATCGAAAATCCACCCCGCTCTTATACTTACCACTGGGTTAGAGGGTTATTTACTCACTACATTCACTACTATATTAATCTTAACTGATAGATACTCTTTGGTGCACCCAATTTAGCTTTCTTTCATGTGAATTGTATCCATACTTATTGAAATACTGAAAAATTCCTTCGACACTCCTCCTTATAAAATACTTTGGAAATTGGCTTCGATTCTCGAATCAAAGAAATTCCAATTCAATCTGATGGTCTAGGGATGAACTAGGAAGATTCTAAAGGAATACTTCCGAAAATTTCTCAATAACAGGGATATTCTCCATCCGGATCTTCCTCTCTGTAGTATACTTCATATTCTCTTATATAGTCCAGACACAATTTTCTCAACATATTTCTTGTTGTCTTAACTAGTATGATATAGGAATAAAAACACTCTGTACTCTCTTTGAAATACTATCCTTAATTTTCTCAATATACTAAAGTTAACTTCTTCCAGAGACAATCTATTCTACTCCTAAGACTATCTCCTTATCTTTATAGTTGTTTCCTCTACTATTATAACTTTAATGCAAATATATATACTTTCATACTGCTCTATGAAATTCTAGCAGTATACTAGCCTTTCTGGTAACACCCTTTTTAAATCGTCTGTAACCCTATCCAAAACTTTAAACTTAACGGTTACTATCTCGAGTGTCGTCTTAGCATCAGGCTGTATTACTGCATACCTTAATTTGTATACTATTTCCTCTAGTTATCTTCAGGGTAGGGTGCCTCAACTCATAACGTTGCTAAGCTGATTAGTTCGGGGTTGGTTATCATCCATGTATACTAGAGATGTCACGTTCCGAGGTGGGGGATTCAAAAACTCTGAATTTTTTTTTTTCTGTCACAACTTGTGCACTAAGTTATGGCAGATTACAACTAAAATCATTGTGACTCTACAAATTTATAAATCATAATATTTTATTTTCGGACACTCCGGAGTGTCTATATTTATACTAAAATACAAAATAAATTTGACTGGAAAACCACCTCCTCAGTGACGTGAACACCTACTAAATAACATGAATTAATAATGTTCCTTATGGTATTGGCACATGTCTATGCTGTCATAACCTTATTAGAAGTACTCCTTATGATCTGAGTCTCTAAATCATACACCCTAATCCCTACTCTAATACTCTACCGAGGATTTACAAAATCTTGACTCACTGTTGATTTGTAGCTCTACGGCTTATCTTCAACTTTACTGCATTTGTCATCTATCTTGAAATCTGACGAGGATCTCCTGAGAATTTCCTTTGACCCTAAATATGCTTTTATTTCTATCCTCGGTCGCTTTTTTATATTTTCTAACAAGTCTATAGTGGAATCTAGACCTCCTATCCCATTATATTCCTCGGCACCCAATTTCTACGCTCTTTACTAGCGTCTGGTGCCTGTGACTTTAGACCCTGTATAAATTGGTCTAATAACTTAATGAGATTGGCTGTTAGTCCTATCACAACTGACTCCTACAAAGCCCCTGACTGCTAATTATAACATGAGTCTTTACTAGGCTCCTATCTTTCTGGTAACGGAGATGGAGTAAGTGGAGCTTCTTCAGCTGCCTTTCAGCGAGTGCAGGGACGATCAACTCGACGAATAACTCTACTACAGTATAAAATAATGAATGTCATGCAAGGTTTAAAAATTTTAATGTACTAAAATAGAGAGAGAACTTTTGTGGATGCATAACTTTTCAAAACTTTTCTAAATCATTTTAACCAAAAGCTCTGATACCAAATTGCCGGAACCCTTCCCGAATCCCTTCTCTGGATCCTAGAAAGACCCCGTAGCACCCCGTCAGAACTCCAACGAACCCTAACTTTGATCCGAAGAAATCCCGTCAAAGCACCGAAACTTTCTTTAAACTTCTTTTCAAACTCGTTTACTAGGTGGCAGGGGTACAAATTTTTTTCGCTTTCGCTTTTCTATTGAAAATCCGGCAGCATGTCATCTGTTTTCTAAACTATGCCACCCTGCAAGTTTCAAATACAGTTTATAAAAACACTTCTATGAAATTCATTTCTCAACTTCCAGAGCCTCCGGCTCATTTTTCACAACACAACCACAATCAAATAATTAAAATCAGAAAACTGATTCATATAAAACTTTAATAAAACATTTTTAACTAATACATCCACAATTCTTTAAAATACTTACAACTATATATATAAATATATACATGATCAAAATAACACCATATATACATGTAATAGGTATCGTCCTATACGTCCGCCTGCACATCTGACTGAACCTCGTCAGCTGGATGACTAGCTCCTGCATCTGCGGGAAAATTTTTAAGAAAAACATTTAAAGAAAAACGTGAGTATAACTCAGTGAGTGGTAGTAACTTTTAAACTAAAACTCATTTCTACACTTAAATTTCTCCCAAAAACAGTTTAATAAAACTAAAGTATTTTTCTAAAATACTTTCTAAAACTCATTTAAAACTGCTTTTGAATCTCGTTCTAAATTTCTTTCAAAAACTTTATAAAATCTTTTCTTAAACTCTTCTCTTAAAAGTATTTCCTCAAAATCTTTTCTGGTGCTCACCCGAATGGTAACCCAGAGAATATCTACTCCTAACGTGGTAGCATATAAACTCTAGCTAACCACTAGGAGTGGGAAAAACTGCTTTTAAATCTCGTTTTAAATTTATTTCTAAAACTTTCTGAAATCTTTTCTTAAAATCTTTTCTGGTGCTCGCCTAAATGGTAACCCAGGGAATATCTACTCCTAGCGTGGTAGCATATAAAATTTAGCTAACCACTAGGAGTGGGGGATCTACCATGTGTAGTCGTCGAAAGCGGGCCCACGCTGCGGACCGACTACACTACCCTATACGTGCATACCGATCACTCATACCTCGCTCACACATGAGTCGACTAGACTCAAATCTCACCGACTGACTTCCTCTCATCTACCGTATCACGTATAGAGTATTCGGCCGGGTACTAAACTGGGGCTAGGGTAAACCATAGGCTATTAAAATTTCTTTTTTCTTAACACACTAAAATATTCTAAATCTTAAGGCAATAAGCCTAAAATATTTAATTCTAGCATATTCTCATATACAAAAATAATAAACTAAAATATTTATGCAAGAATTAAAATATAAATTCAATTAATAAATAAATAATTATTTATAATAAATTCTTTTAACTTTAAAATAAACTTTAAGACGATATAAATAAAAACTTATAGTTCCACTCACTACACATCCTCGGATAAAATCCGATTCTCCTCTGTATGCCTCCGGAAGTCTCCACTTTTACCCTAAAACATCAAATATCCATTTAGGGTCACTTAACTCATTCAAATAATATTCAAAATCAATAAAAATCTTATTATCTCTATTTATATCCTTTAGAGCCTAAACTTTTGGATATCAATTTCTATTCAACCGGGGTTTTCGAAATCTGTTTTCTCTACATGAATTCTACTTATTCTTTCCTAGGAATATCTCAAAATACTTAATCTCATCGTCGGAAACTCGGAACGAATTCGACCGGATTCGCTTACTAATGAAAATCACTTTTCGCTCCAGACTTCCGACAACTTCAAAAATCAATTCTCTAGTGTTCTAACACCCATCTATGATTAAATAAACCGTTTCGAATGTTAAACGAACGCATTTCGAAGGTTTTTAGAAACCACCCTTCAACTCGTCCGTTTAGCTCCGAAATCGATCCTAAACTTTTCGTTTTCGAAATATAACTTCAAAAGATTATTCCTTACCCTCTAAAACATCAATCTAATGCCTTAGAATCGAAAACGGGATCAAATTCCATAAAAAACCCATTTTTCTCTACGACTTCCCTCTCTCGTTTTATTTGTTTTTCTTTCACCAAATCACTCCAAAATCATATCAAAATCATCCTCACATATCCCTCTTATTATCCCTAATCTCTGATTCGAAAATAAACGGAAGAATAAAAATGGGTTTCATATAAATATCAAACTTTAAACTGAAATAACTCATCAAATAGGCAACCATTTTACTTCAAATTTTTGGGTTAGCTAGAGGAGATGACGAGGAACAACTTTCATGAAGAAACCGCATCGAAAATCGGATCGGATCTCTTTCCTCTTCTCTCTCTCTCTCTCGGCGCACACACGGGACATCTCTCGGCCTCTCTCGGCTTCTCTCTCTGTTTCTTTCTCATTTCACGATCAAAAATGTCTCAAATGAGACAAAACTAAGTTATCAATATTTTAATGCTCATTTACTATAAAGTCCCTCAAGAAAATCTCACTTTATCACCTCAAACTTTCACTAATTATACTAGTGCCCAAAAACAAATCATTTTATATTCTATTGGTCCACTTGTCTTATTTTCATCCACTTATTTTTTCAACCAATCCATGGATGACACGTGGCACAACCCTAGCCACTACTTTTCAAAAACACTTATCTATTTTCTTATTGGTTGAATTCTGTGAGCTCACCTCGCTTGATTAACACGTAAATCTCACCTAATCACTTTGTAATTATACCGGGGTTAGCCAAACGATATCCGACTTGCGATATGAAAATCTAATAAGCCTCAAATAACACTACTGGAGGCATATGATTCGACCGTAGCTCAATTCGAATATTTCTAGTATCATAAAATAATAAATCTGGATGAGGGCTTACACTTGATGAATTCTCATTTCAATATCAATACCTAATCCTTCTGAAAAATATTCCACAAATATTCTACACACATCTTATGGCCAATTCGACTTTATCAACTTCAATTTAGGTCTAATACCTCTCATATATACTTAATAAAGGAAATGTTCCTAACCGAAATTTGATCGAATCAACCGATATCTTTTTATACGTATCTATAGCTTAAAAACTCGATTTTTACACTCTTTCTCGTTAACTCATTCTCATTCACTTGGGTTACACTCCTTGAAACTTCTGCATATCATTCTCATGCTTGATCCATGAATACTTAACTTAAATTGTCCATTTTGCCCTTTTTATGATATAATTTCACTTTGATCGAAAAATATTCTGAAAATATTCCATGGTCATCTAATCTTCAAATTGACCATGAAATACTCTAATTGGGTGTCTTATCTATCAGTCTCATGCTTCAAAAAAATTTCAATCGGATTTAAACTCATTAAAACCTATTAATCTCTCAAAAGGGCAATATCGTAATTTTCTTCGGATCGCTTAAAACTGATTCAAATGGTCTTCTTTTTGATCCGTTTCTGTTTCTTTATACTCTCATACTATTTTCAGACCTTTTCGACCCTTAAGGTCAATTTTCAAAAATTTTACTATTCATTCAAAAATTTTCGTCCGAAAAATACTATTCACCAAAAACTTTTGTTTCCCTTCAAATCTAAATTCATGACCCTGAACAATATAACCGGGTCCAAATTCGATCTTAAACACAAACTTTCGGATCTTTTAAAAAAAATACTATTTATCTGGATCCGAATACTATTAACTGAAAATTCTCATTTCTTCCTAACACGATACTCAGGGCCTTATAAATATAATCGAATTCTAATCGAACCTCTTGCATTATTTCTGGACTCTTTATTCTTTATCCGATCGTCGAAAATGAATTCTCTGAAGAAACTAGGATCGGGGTCTATCAAATAAAGTTTTGTAACTTTTAAATTAAGTGTACCCTCACTAAGTAAAAATACTTATCACATTGGATTTTCCACGTGTAGGTTAAGACTTGGGCACTATAAATAAAAACATACGAGAAGTCAGCCACCGCGCTTTCCGTGAGTCACATCTCTCCATCTTTTAGGTAGTTATCGGTGTTTATGAGATTTCTGTAAAGTAATAATGTATACAAATATTATAAAAGATTTTGGTATGGTAAAGTGATTTTGTAAATAAATTTATTAATATGACAATTATTAAATGTTCTGTTTATAATTGTTTGTGTGGTGAAGTGCAAGTGAGGACGGACGAAAGGTCCAAAATGAAAGTTGAGAAAATGAATGTAATTTTAGAAGTATATCATTTTCCCTACAGGTTTTAAATCTTGGATTTTCAGAAAAAAAATATAGGGGAAACTCTACCGAATTTTCTGTCAAATCAAATAATTAATTAAGTTAAATGAAATAAACAATTAAATGAATTTTAGTAAGAACTGAATTTGTGACATAGCATCCTTGTCAAATATTTTAATAAATGAATTTTTAATAAGAAAGGTAATATTCTTCGCCGCGATCCTCATTCTACTAGAAATTGGGTGGAGGGTGTTACAATAACAATAATGAATAAATCGCGTAAGGGAATCATCCTTCGATTCGGTTTCTATTTTAATGGGAATCGTGTGGAGGATGTTACACTTATATGTAACCTTGAGGGTATGCAAGATATGTACAATAGAAAGTCGGGTGCTAGAGGAAAAAAATGTATCTTCATTAGATACTTGGAGCACTCGAAATTATATGTATTCATAGCAGAAAACCTAGATGGAAGTATAACTGAATTAGAATCACGTGATGTGAATTTCTTAGAGAATGAATTTCCTAACAAAGATGAAGTTGAAAAGGATTTCCAATTTTACTAGTTGAATGGAGTAGATAATGTTATGCATTCGAACACTCAACTAGAGGAAAATACAGAGTTGCCTGAATACTCTATTCCTATGGGAGTGATAGAGCTATTGAGAGAGCTCATTCATCTGCACTTAGTGGAAGCATAGGGACTAATGAATTAGTACACTTAAAATCTTCAATTCATAGAAGCAACCATAAGACTACTCCTTGTCATCGATTTGAGATTGAGGGAAAACTTTTATGCTTACTTCGCATGACAATGATGAACCAAAGAATATAAATTAGGCTCTCAACTCACCTGTTAGAGATTTTTTAGATTATAGCCATGTAAAAAGAAATGGAGTCAATAAAAAATAACTATATATGGGACTTGGCTGACTTATTACCTAGTTAGAAAGCCATTGAAAACAAAAAGAGTTCTCTGTAACAAGCATAAGGTAGACGACACAATAGAAAGGTATAAGATGAGGTTAGTAGCAAAGGGATATACTCAATAGGAGTGTATAGACTACAAAGAAACCTTTTCCTCTATAATAAGGTTTGCTTTAAAACATCTTGTATTAGCTATCATCTCATACATGGACCTAGAATTATATCAGATGGATGCAATGACAACATTTCTTAATGGAGAACTGAAGGAAGAAATTTACATGTAGTAGGTAATGAAATTCGTTTCAAAAGGCCAAGAGTAGAAAGTTTATAAGCTCATGAGATTAATTTATAGCCCCAAAACAATCCTCTAGACAATGATACTTCCATTTTCATAAGGTAGTTATGTCCTATGAATTTCAAATGACGAAAGAGAACCATTGTATATATATTAAGCAGGTAAAAAGATAAGTTTAATAATACTATCTTTATATGTAGACGATATTCTGTGGGCCGAAAATGACAAGGAGTTCATGATATGGTATAAAGGTATGATATTATTCTTAACTTTGGAGATGAAAGATATAAGAGAAGCTATCTACATTTTAGGAGTTAAAATTGATGGAGATTATTCAAGGAGAATTTTGACTTTGTCATAAGAGTCATATATCAAAATGATTCTCGAACGATTCTATAGTACTGATTGTAAGCTTATGGATCTTCCATCTCGAAGGGTCGAACTGTTAGTCTTAAAATATGGCCCAAGACTCCATAAGAATGTGAAATAATGCAAAACATTCCTTACTCTAGTGCTATAGAAAATCTCATGTACCCAATATCTGTTAGTGATGTGCCCTAGAACCATTCAACCTTAGGTTGTATTTATGCATATTTCATTTTAATAAAACAACAATATTATTATTCAGTTTATATTCTTATATTCAACTACGTAATAAAGTCCCTAGTATATATATAACACAGTGTAAAGGAAATCATGAAAGAGTTCATGATATGAGATTCCTGTTACATGCAAATGTGTTTATACTTAAATATCCCTAGTTATAGTATTAATGAGACAGGACATCATTAGTACGGATAGACTAGCACGTGCTATGCTCCTCGATTGGATTGAGTAGTAGTTCTCATAAGCTAATGATATATGAGATGCCTAAAGTA
The DNA here is from genome assembly GCA_022984855.1 of Dimocarpus longan. Lineage (NCBI taxonomy): Eukaryota > Viridiplantae > Streptophyta > Magnoliopsida > Sapindales > Sapindaceae > Dimocarpus > Dimocarpus longan. The sequence continues at coordinate 13,754,577 of CM041015.1, read as the reverse complement.
AATATGTGGATGCTTGTTTAGAATGAGTACATTGGATGACCTGATTGTAAGATGATCACATGGATAGTTTTATGTTAGTGATCTCATCTTAACATAGTAGTAGGTGCAAGTATCATTTGACATGAGATCTCCAAAGTACACTGACTATCGACTATCGTCCTTTAATGCCATTCCTTGTTGACTCGTAGGGTGGTACTTGGGTTCGACATGAGCTACTCGAGCATAGTTGAGTGATCAATTAAGGATTTGTCACTTTTCATAATAGAAGAAGATCTCTCATGGCCTCTTGAGGAAATCGTTATTCCAAGAATCTCTGGCCAAAGTGATTGTACTAGTGGAAGAGTCTCCAAAGATACATAATTGGGAAAAACGGATTTTGAGAACATGAACTAATAAATTCGGACTAGACATTATTTAATTACCTAGTGAGAGTTGACACATAGTCTATACTCATAACTGAATGAGATATGTTATGATGAAAGGATGAATTATACGGTAACTGTCTATGGAAAGGTATTGTTATAATCACAGACAATTCTGGGCACTTAGGTGGTCATGATGCATTGCTAGATGCCAATCTTGATCTACTCGGAATCAATTAGTTGATTGGTGAATCAAGGATTAAATCAAAAGGTTTAATTTAATCTAATCCTAATTTGATTAGGATTATAATTCATTCCGGGTTGCCAATGTGTTCAGATACCTAATGGGTCACACATTTAAGCTACTTGATGTGCAATGTAAAATTGCTATTTAATAGGATTTAATATATTAACATGATATGTTAATATTAATGGTGATAAAATAAAATAATGGTCCATTTATTTTATTAGGACCAATTTAATTTAATTAGATTAAATTAAAATTGGACCTAAAATTAATGGGTTAGGTGAATTCCTAATGGGCTTAAATTATGGTTTCTTTTGATACGAACCATGCCAATTTGTGACGAAACCCGATACCAAATCTGGAAACGTAACTCGGAACGTTCAAGTTTTTGTATGGAAACCGCAACCCATTGCTTAGCAAAGCAAGAACCTTGGTATACGACGATGCCACGAATAGGGATGGAAATCTGTTTGATAAGTCAGTTTTTGAATGCCACAAGGAATTCCTTGATAAGTTTGAAAAGTTTCTTCAAGAACTCAAGAAGAAAATAACTCACAAAAATTGTGAATAAACCTCAAAAGAACTGTCTTATTATTTCTCCACATTGGCTTTTTATAGCCGAAAAACAATGAGAGTTTTTAGTTTAATTGTAAAATGCCTAACTTGCCCTTAATGGGAAACACGCCTAAAAACCCTAAGAAAGACTCAGATTTGACTCAAGACTCTTTCCTTCCTAAAACACACCTACTATGGAAACCTAATCAATTATATTAAAAGACAGAGTTTAAAACTAAATAAAATTAAGATACGATTACAAAGAATCAAATCTTGATCAGATCTTCCAACTTCTTGAATCTGGAAAAAAAAACATAAACTTGTCTCTTTGCTAGGAAACTCGCCCAAATCAGATTGACAACTCTCTTGCACGTGTATCTCAGGTTGGTCATGCAAGAAGCTTGTGTCATGGCTCAATGGATGTGGATGGTTGATTGGCTTTCTTCTAAATCAACTTTGATAAGTGAAACCAGCCTTTGTTCTTCCTCAGTAGTGAAATCACTCTCCTCTTGTCGTAAAATTCTTTTGACTAAGTTATTCAGCTCTTCTTTAAATCTTTTAGCTCGAGCTCTCGTCACCGGACCAATCGAAACTCGAATTGGATCTCTAGCACGCCTTATATCCTTGATGTCCTTATCATTCTTCCCCTCTTGAGAAGGATCTACCCTCAAATCATCACCTACATCAAAAGGACTCAAATCAGAAACATTGAAAGTAGTATTAACATTGTACTCACCTGGTAAATCAAGTCGGTAGGCATTGTCGTTGATCCGCTCTAGCACTTGGAAAGGTCCATCTCCTCGAGGTAACAACTTCGAACGTCTTTGTGCTGGAAACCTTTCTTTCTTCATGTGTAACCAAACCCAATCACCGGCCTAAAAAACCTGCTTGTGACGACCTTTGTTTGCTTGTTTGATGTATTGTTCCGTTCTCCTTTCGATGTTGAGTCGTGCACTCTCATGGATTTGCTTCACAAATTCTGTCTTCTTCTTTCCAGCTAAGTTCACATGCTCAAAAAAAGGTAAAGGTGATAAATCCAAAGGAGTTAGAGGATTAAAACCATAAACAATTTCAAATAGTGGATAAACAATCCTCCTAAGTCTTAATGTTCTTACTAATGACAGCCCTCAACAAAGTGGATAAAGTCCTATTAACTACTTTAGTTTGACCATCAGTTTGGGGATGACAAGTAGTAGAAAACAAAAGTTTCGTTCCTAGTTTTCCCCACAATGTCTTCCAAAAGTAACTCAAGAACTTAGCATCCTGATTTGAAACGATTGTCCTAGGCATACCATGCAACCTTACAATTTCCCTAAAGAATAAATCGGCAACATGTAAAGCATCGTCAGTCTTATGACAAGGAATAAAATGAGCCATCTTGGAAAATCGATCTACAACCACAAATATTGAATCCCTTCCATGCCTATTCCTTGGTAATCCCAAAACAAAATCCATCGAAATATCAATCCAAGGAGAATTAGGAATAGGTAGGGGGGGGGGGTGTAAAGACCATTTGGTTGAACCCTCGACTTGGCTTGCCTATAAGTAACACATCTACCATAAACTCTCTCAACATCTCGTTTCATGTGTGGCCAATAGAAGTGCTCCTGCAAAATAGCTATGGTTTTAGCGACTCTAAAGTGTCCCATTAACCCTCTACCATAGGACTCCTGAACTGCCAAGTCCTTCATTGAACAATTAGGCACACACAACTTATTCTCTCTAAACAAGATACCTTTATGTCTAAAGAACTTACCCTTTGCAGACTTTTCACAAGCACTATATACTTCATCAAAGTCATGGTCATTAGGATAAAGTTCTTTAATATGCTCAAACCCAATAAACTTAGCATCAAGAGTAGAGATTAAGGCATACGTGCGTGAAAGTGCATTCGTGACCACATTTTCCTTACCTTGCTTATACCGAATGACATAAGGAAAAGTCTTAAGGAACTCAACCCATCGAGCATGTCTCTTGTTCAGCTTGTGTTGACTCTTCAAATGTTTCAAGGATTCATGATCTGTGCGAATCACAAACTCTTTCAGCCACAAGTAATGCTATCATGTCTCCAAAGCTCGAACTAATGCATACAATTCTTTGTCATAAGTGGGGTATTTAAATGCAGCTCCGCTTAACTTCTCGCTAAAGTACGCAAGTGGTCTTCCATCTTGTATAAGCACAGTGCCTACACCTACACCAAAAGCATCACATTCGATTTCGAATGTTTTAGAAAAGTCAGGTAAAGCCAGTAAAAGAGCATGAGTTAGTTTGTATTTGATAAGCTGAAACACATTCTCTTACTCTTCACACCACTTAAATGCAATGTTCTTCTTGATAACTTCGGTAAGTGGGCGACGATGGTGCTAAAATCTTTTATGAACCTCCTATAAAAACTAGCAAGTCCATGGAAGCTTCTCACATTACCTATACTGAAGGGGATCAGCCAGTCTTGAATGGCCTTGATCTTTTCATAATCAACCTTGATTCCTTTCGCACTCACAACAAAACCTAGAAAAACAAGCTTATTGGTGCAGAAAGTACACTTTTTGAGGTTAGCATACAACTTTTCTTTTCGAAGTACATCTAACACTGAATGCACATGTGAGACATGGTCATGTAGCTATAGATCATAATATCATCAAAATAAACAACCACGAATTTACTAATGAAAGCACGCAACACATGATTTATTAAACGCATGAAAGTACTAGGTACATTAGTTAATCCAAATGGTATGACTAACCACTCCTACAATCCGTATTTCGTTTTTAATGTTGTCTTCCATTCATCTTCCTCTTTCATTCATATTCGATGATACCTGCTCTTAAGGTCAATTTTTGAAAACACACAGGAACCATGCAACTCATCTAACATGTCATCTAAGCAAGGAATGGGGTGTCTGAAAGGACCCAACCCAGATATCCCTTGAAGAGATCCGAGCGGAGCCCTCCCGGCACTCCACAGAATCCTTACAGTCTTTAAGCAGGTGACTTAAAAGGACTCCGTGAAGTTAAGCCGTAAAACAGTTTCATTTCTTAATCATTAAAAATTTAGGGTGAAAAATTTTTGGCAGCACAACGGCCGTTTTTCCGACATTTTCAACTTTTTCAAAACACTTGTGAAATAATTAATAATATTTCAAAATGTATACATTCTTTTCCACTTCCAAATGGGACCTCAGGTCCTTCTCAAAATCTATGTTTAAACACAATTCAAGTATTTAAAACAAAACCATTTCAAACTTAAGATAAAACATTTCACATGCGTGATAGCGTAATCATAGTTATGAAACTTAAATATTACATTACACTAAATCCGTTATGCATCAAATATATTACTTTGATTTCACAGTGATGGTCACCTTAGAAGCTCGCCTTCCTTGAACTGGAGAATTGCCATTAGAAGAACTCGCACCAGCACCTGAGGAATTTTTATAAAACCAAACAAACAGGAAAATAATGAGCTAAAAAGGCTCAGTGAGTGTTATACAGTCTTCAAATAAGTTTCCTTTCTAAAACCTTTTGGAAGAATGCTAAGTTCCGAAATAAATTAATTAAAACGTGCATTTTATAACATTATAAAGTCATTTTTTTGTACATAATTTGCTTGAAAACAAGATACAAGATTATAAGCATCATAAAATTAATTCATAACATAATCATAAGTTCATAAATAAACTCATAAAATCATAAATCAATCCTCAGTCATAAAACATATATCCAATGGGACCCGGGAAAATCATGATCACCGCCCGGTCTTGGGTCACCGGTGGTGGGGACGTGCAATCTCAGTCATAACCACTATGCCGCGGTATGTTACCTCGCTGCACATAGGGCATCATTCATGATAGTACCTTATATACGCGTAGAGGGCGACATGACAGACTCGATCCCCCCCCCCCCCCATAGTTAGTGGACTTTCCCCCGACAGACATGCCATACGCGCAATAAGGCACTTTGGCCGCATAACAGTCATAATTCAGTCATAATGGGGATGGGTAGCCATTGGTTTTGAAATACATTATCATGCTAAAATAATACTTGTAAAACATGTTCCTTCGCTTATAAAACGAAACATAAAAGTACATTTCAATAACAAGTTATACGATCAATATTACTTTAAATATAATATAAACAATTCGAAGCGTATAATATTCCTGTAAAGCGTATATCATTCATATAAATTCAATTAAGTATTAAAACGTCTAAATCTTGCATGAAAGCATAAAAATCATATAGAAATCATATTGCATTTATCATTTTATAAAACAAGTTACACTCACCGATTCCTAACTCACGGAAACGACCGAATTTTCTACCTCGCGATACTTCCTCAACTTCAATTTTCTCCGCCATACCGATACCTAAATAATTTAACATCCCAATAAAAGCATTTCACAACTACGCTATTCGAGAAACCAATTTCATCATCGAACATTGATCACACAACGCCAAATAATATCAAGATTTTTGAATTAACTTCTCCAAATGATACTTAAATAGTTCCCATAGCAAGAGAATGCATAACGCTCATTTGAAATAAAATGGCTCCAAAACAGCCCTTAATATGAAATCAAAACAGCTCTAACACTGAACAATCACCGAAGATATCCTTGACATGAAAACAGTCCATGACACAAGAAGAAAACAGTTGTTTTACAGCACAATAACAGCCCTAAAAAGAAACAAAATAGCAACACATAATATAGTCCATAACAGCCCATAAATAGCCCTTAAAACCCTATAAACTGCATGCCAACAGCTCACAAAACAACATACAATAAAAGTCCACAAAATACTTCGCAACGGCATTAAATTTTTTCCGCTTAAACTCTAGAAACTCATCAATTCACTAATTAGTCGCATTCACACGCAACGAAATTTACCGAGTAACTTTAACTTAACTTAAACCATCTTGATATCATAATTTAACATGCTATTACTCTTAAACAAAAGTCATGACAGCCGAGTAACTATAAATTCACTTTTTGATTTACTTTGAATTTTTGTCATTTAAATCATCCATAACATGGTTAAATCGCCTGAAAACAATTCTCGATCATGAATACAATATTTCAACATCAAGATTTCATCCGCTATCACGACAAAACCACACACCAGTGAATCTCCGTACTAACAAGATTCTAAATCCTAAATTTCAATTATTTTCATCAAATTTCACCCATTAACTTATCAAATAATTTCGACGAAATGATGATCGAAAAAAACTCAACTTACCTTAAACTTTTACAATCCAAAAAGATGATAACAACAACAGCCCATACTTCGAACACTATTGCTGTCCATAAAAATCACTTCGTCCGAGTTCCCTTCAATCCAAAATAGACATACAAGCTTTTAAAATCATTCAAAAATCAGATTAGAGGACTGTCAATGCATCATTTTACCTTCCATATGCTGATTTTCCTCAAAAACAGCACCTTAACTTCCTTGACAGCAGATTGACGCCCACTAGAAACTCATGACAGCAAACAACCTTCTTCCTCCTGCAAGTACTAGCTTAAATTACATAAAAACAGCACACTAAGACCTTCAGCAAGCTGCTGATTTTTAACCCAAACAGATACAAATCCACTTACTAAAAACTGCACTTGAAGCTTGTCTCACGGCACCATTCTCAAGCTTCCATGCTTTGATGTCTTCCTCGAATGGCTATCGGCAGCAACACTCCACCTCTCGACAGTAACAGCTGGACACGGCAGCAGCTCCTCTCAAGGCGTGACAGCAGCTCCAATCACGACAGTAACTCCATCCACGACAGTAATACCATACGGTAATAGCTCCAGTACCATTGCAGCAGCAGCGACAACACTTCCTAGCAGCCCCAACAGAGGTTTACGGTCTGGCAACAACAGATCTTCAGTCCTTGCTTGCATGCAAGAGTAGATCCTCCATCTGAGTTGATTGAACGGCATATGCAGCTGCTGGAGTTGCATAATCTTCTTCACCAGCTCTCGGCTGTACCTTCCCAATCATAACAGCTCACGGTTTCAGCTTGCACTCCCTAGCTCTCTCTCACTTCTATCACAACTTGCACAAGAATGAGCTCTTGGTTTGGGTAGCTAGAAGAAGAACAAGATGGGGATTCTTGGCTTTCATGAGAGAGGACCGAATGGGGTGAGTTTTCTCTCTTCAGATTTAGCTTGACCGAAATCCCTTTTATCTATCTTTAGCTCTCGGTTGATAAAAGACAATTGGGTGACCGAAATAAAAAAAATGATATTTAATTCCTTGCTTTTCCATTTTAATATACAATTGCTTTCCAACTATTTGCCACATGGCGTGCATGCATAGTCCATTGATGCCACTTACCTTTACACGATGACATGTGTCCCATATATGCATAATTCATGCAACATGCTAATTCAGGTTTTCTCCTATTCCAATTTCAACTCGAATCTGATTCCGTCCGTCCGGGAATTCGCTTATAACTTGATTTCGATTCCGCACGCTCGAAAATATTTTTACATTTTGATTCCGTCTTCACGCTCTCAACATTATTTTTATTGTCTCGAATTAAAAACTATCCCCCGATCCTAACCGGGAATTTCATTAAAAATTCAATTACGCATCCGAATTCGAACGAATGATTAATTAAATTATTCCTTGATCAAGAGCAAACCTTAAACATCCAAGGCTATCCAAAAATCTTAATAAACTCTCCCTGGACAATCCTTAAATTTAATCGGGACTAAAATTACCCATTTGAGCTCTTCGAGAACCTGGATAAATCTTTTATGGATGCCCTAAAAATTTTAATCATTATTCTTAGACGATCCAGTACATTTCTTAATCACCTCTAGACACTTTAATTTATTTTATTACCTTAATAATAAGGGCATATATCATTATTCCATACCTACCTTGTACTAGAATCGGGAGGGCCTATTACAGTGTCGATACTTTACCGTTATATTGTTGATGGCTCTGCAATCTACACACATTCTCCATGTCCCATCCTTCTTAGGCACTAAAATCACTAGAACTGCGCAAGGACTCATGCTTTCCCTTATGTATCCTTTTTCCATCAATTCCTTGACTTGGCTTTGCAGCTCCTTTGTTTCTGGATTACTTCAATATACTGGCCGGTTTGGAATTGATGCTCCGGGGACAAAATCAATTTGGTGTTCAATCCCTCGGATTGGTGGTAATCCCTGCAGTACTTCCTTGGGAAACACACCCTCGAACTTCCACAAGAGAGAAACCACAACACTAGGCAAAGAAGAATCAAGTTGGTTAGTGTTGAAAAGGGCTTCCTTGTACATGAGTAGAATCATTGGCCGTTTTGAAATCAAAGCTCGTTTAACCTCACTTGTTTTTGCATAGAAATTTCTTTGTCTTCCCTCTGATTTTACCTCCTTAGCCGAATCTTTCTCTCTTTTTTTCTTCTCACCAAATTCGACCTTGCTCTCACCCTCACTCTCTTTCTTTTGCTCACCCATTTTCTTGTGATCACTTATTTTCATTTGTTCACTCAAATTCTTTTTATTGCTTAATTTTTGTAATCTCACTTGGTCTTCATAAACTTGCTTCGGTGTCATTGGAACAAGAGTGATTGTTCGTTGATTTAGCTCAAATGAGTACTTATTGGTGAAGCCATCATGTTGCACACGTTGATCAAATTGCCATGGTCTTCCTAGTAGAATGTGTCTTGCTTGTATCGGTACCATATCACATAACACTTCATCTTCATATTTTCCAATGCAGAACGACACCACAACCTATTTTGTAACCCTTACCTTACCACTATCATTCAACCATTGCAGCTAGCTTTTCAATCATGGAAGTGCTAGCCACATTAGTGTAGCTACCGCTATAAATAATAATACTACATACCTTGCCCTTCACATCGTGACAGGCCCCTTTCTAACTACTAGCTAGGCGACCTGCCCGGCACCCCACGGTGGCTCCCCAACTGAGATCTGCTCCGACTGAAAAGTTCCCGCGGAGCTAAGCCTTTTTTCTTTTCTAAATTTTCGTGAAATCCTTTTAGTTCTGAAAATGGGTGGAAATTTTGTTCATTGGAAACAACATTATGAAAATAGAATTTTCACGAAAATCCGGCAACACGACGGCTGTTTTTCTAAAATTCCAGCTGTAAAATACTTCACAAAGCCTGTATAAGTTTATTCACAAACATTTCCATAATCAATAGGCCTCAGGCCCTTTTTCCAAACTCACAGTCATGCAATAATACGGAAAGTAACTTGCTTAAACTCTTAAAACATCATGCAGGATATTTACATAAAATACTTTATCCAAAACAATATTTACAAAACTTGAGAAATCTGAAAACGATAGTAAGTGCAATACATGATAACTTGTTTAAAACTAGTGCAGCGTGGTCGCGTCTGCAGCTCGCCTGTACGTCCGATGGAGATACCTTCGCCGCGCTGCTCGCTCCCACTCCTGGGGAGGAATTTAAATAAAACAGAAAATGATGGTGAGAATAACTCAGTGAGTGCACATAATAATAAATTCTACTTTCATTAGTATTTTGAAAATGATACGGTTTATATAAGCAAAAGATTCTTTTTATTCTAAACTAACATCTATTGACGTATTTCAACTTAGAAAGGTAACTCTAGAACAACTCATTCTCTTAAGCTCTTAAGCTAAATATCTATATGACATGAAATACTCAAAATTTTCTGTTTGCGTGTGCTCAGATGCGGGAACTTGGGATTACGATTCCCCTCAACATCAGAAAAATGAAGGAACTTGGGATTACGATTCCCCCCGAATGTTAAGCCGTACGGGAATTTGGGATTACGATTCCCCCCGTATGTTAGGCATACGGGAACTTGAGATTACAATTCCCCCCAAATGTTAAGCCGTACGGGAACTTGGGATTACGATTCCCCCCGTCTATTAGACGTACGGGAACTTGGGATTACGATTCCCCCCGAATGTTAAGCCGTACGGGAACTTGGGATTACGATTCCCCTCGTCTATTAGGCGTACGGGAACTTGGGATTACGATTCCCCCCGTCTAATAGGCGTACGAGAACTTGGGATTATGATTCCCTCCGTCTAGTACTATACACGTATAGGGTACCTCGGCTGGGTTCTGCTAGAAGTCAAGATAAACTAAAGAGATATTAATTACCTTTAAAATTATCTCATAATTGTTTTCGATTACTATTTACAGTTTAAAACCGAAAAACTTGCTTTCTAGAGCGAAAACTCAATTATTGAAATAACGTTCTCAAGTATCTTTACGACTAAATACATATATACAACTATACATGCATTATAGGGAAAGCAATAATATTCTAAAATGTTACTTGAATAACATAAATCATAAACTAAAATAGTATCGCATTAATAATTTCATATAACAGAATTCGCGAAAGTTTTAAAAAAAATGCACACTCACAACTTGCTTCCAATAATTGATTAACCACTCCTGATATAGCTCTCGTCCGGTTTCCGATTCACCTACAATTGATTTCGATCGGGATGTCGTTAAAACATAACTCGCGTGCAACTAAACTTTAAGCCATACAAGGATTTCTAATCACAATAACTCAAGTGACCATCCTCACATGATAACAAAACGGAAAACTCATAATCGCACGCGAAGACTATTTCAAACCGATTCGTTATCGCAACATAAACTACGAAACTCTACGGTTACAAAACCAAAAACTATGCCATTCCAATCTAAAGTAACATCATCAAAATCAGATTCTAAAAGATTCAATGAAAAGTAGATTCGAAACCAAACGACTAACATAAAGCTTACGCGATTTCAACTAGATATCGCGACTTATCGATTTTAGCGTTTCGCGCGATTCCTTCGTTTCCGTTTAACTTATCGTCAATTTCAACTCGCGACTTTACTTAAAACACGGCAAACGAATATTCAAACACTTTAAAGCACAAACAAGAAAAATATGGCAGCAAGCTTAACGAATATCCATTTCCGGTTCAACTCTGAAATTTCAACAATTTAACGATTTCGCACAAAACCAAAAACTATCCGATTAACTTTATGATAACTCAAACTCTCCTAACTTCAACTTTAACACTTTAACGGGCTTAATAACGTCTCGGGGCAGCGAGATAACATCACAAATACTAAAAACATTCACGTTCGCGGAAAAGCTCAAGCGAATTGCTCGGAAACGATTTCTCAATATCCGAACGACTATCCGATACTTTAAAACACACTAAAATGCATTATTTTCCATGACGACGAACTTGAATTTAAAAACATCACTCAACAACCCCTAACTTATCTTCTAACAGCCCGTAATAGATTTCACAACGAAACCAACTTTTTACAATATCATTCAAAACACAACCGAAACAACAACGAGTGAGCCTCCGCACTAACAAGGTTCTCAATCCTAAATCCAATCATAATATCATCAATATCTCACTTCTAATCACATGTATGCTTTAACAATTACTCGAAACGCACAACACAAACAAAGGGGACAGCACCTACCTTAACAGTTTCGCTTCGAAACAACTTTCGAGCAAGCACGACGGCGAGACGAACGGCAGCAAGCAACACTTGCTTCCACCAGCAAGTTGTCTCCTCTTGATGTTGTTTCGCTTCAGATCTGCAATGCGTTCTTAGCCTGACCTGACAACTGTTCGGCAGCAGCTCGGACAACTGCAGTTTGCGACGACAGCACGGCAGCAATTGGCAGTAACGGTGACAGCAACTGGTGCACGATAGCAGCTCACCACGGCAGCGGGACACGGTGACAGCACCTGAGGACGATGATAGCAGCTGCACGGCCTCCTCATGCCAGTAGCTCCTCTCGACGGTAGCAGCTCACGACAGCAAGGCAGCAGCTCAGCCCCTCACGGCCAGACAGTAGCCCCCCATCCCTCCTTGCTTGCATGCACGATCTCTTTGATCAGATTTGCTCATGGGTGGTTCAGATGCTACATGCAGCTGCTGGATTGAAAGTCTTGCCCAATCCTCTCTCCTTTCACCAGCTCACGGTCTGACTTCTTCCACGAGCAGTAACTCACTCTCGGTCTCTCTTTCACTCACTCATTCTCTGACTCTCTTGCTTCTAATCTCTCGGTTTGCTTGATATGGAGGTTGAATACTTGCTTGCTTTTCTCTCTTCCTCTTACTCTCACTTATCTCTCTTGGGTTTGCTTCGAGGTTGTGAGCTGGTGACTGAATAGGAGTTACTTTCTTCATCTTTTGTTTTATGCTTGACTGAATGCAATATTTGCTTTTTAATCTTCATTTCTTGATTTTTAATCTTTTAATATCATAAAAACATGGCCTGCTTATCATTTGATGACACATGGTCACCGTACAATCCATCTCATGCCACTTGTTTTGCTATCACCTTGCATGTGTGACACGTGTCACCTTCATGCACTTGTTTTATTTAACTTAAAGCCTTCTATGCATTCTCGGTTTAACTTCCAAGCTCGGATTTCGTTTTCCGTCCGTCCGTTCGGGAATCCACTTTTAATCGCTTTCGCCTTCGGAATGATTTTAAAATTTCGAATCCGTTTTCGCGAACTCGAATTTATTTTTTTCTTATTCTAAAATAATTATTTTGAATATTTTCGGACGCGATAATTATATTTTTCCGATCGAACGTGATCCATCAGAAAAATATTTCGCTTTTCGACGAACGGGGTTTTGGGTTTTACACGTCGCAACAAGTGTGAAAGATGTTTTCTCGCTGTATTTCCTCTTCTTCTTCTTCTTTCGTTTGCAAACTCAAGGTTCGTCGTGCAACTAGCCCAAACATCTCTCCATTCTCAGCTCCAAACTCCTCGTCTCCCATGGGAACATCCTCCAATGGTGGCATATCATCTAAATCATCCTCATCTTCGGATTGAATCTCACTATTCTCCAAGATCATCATAACTCACTTGTTTGGACATTAGCTAGCTATGTGTCCTTTTCCCTGACATTTAAAACATTTACTTTCACTAGAACGAGTCGACGTAAAGGCTGTTTTACCTTGAGAGGCCATGTTAGTGACAGCTATCTTTGGCTCCACTTTGGCCTTGGAAGTGGATGGGTTTTCTTCTTTCTTTGGATAACCCGATCGCCAAGGTGCTGCACTCGGATTTTGTGGGGCTGATTTGGGCCAGGTACTACTTCCCCTCTTGAGTTGCTGCTCAACTTTGATGGCCATGTGTACTATATCCTCCAACTTCATATAATATTGCAACTCTACCCTATCATGGATCTCCTTATTTAACTCCATCAAAAATTTAGCCATGGTAGCTTCTCGATCCTCCTCTACATTAGCCCGAATCATTACAATCTCCATCTCCTTGTAGTAGTCATCCACACTTAGACTCCCTTGTCTAAGTGTCTGTAATTTCTTGTACAACTCCCGGTAGTAGTGGCTTGAAACGAACCGCTTCCTCATCACCGCTTTCATCTCCTCCCATGTCTCTATTGTAAGTTCCCTATTTCGCCTCCTATTTATAACAAGTCGATCCCACCAAGTAATAGCATAATCAGAAAATTCAATTACAACAAGTTTTACCTTCTTTGCTTTGGAATAGTTATGGCAATAAAAAATGAACTCCATTTCTTTTCCCACTCAAGTAAGCTTCCGGATCTGATCTGCTTTGAAAAGATGGAATCTTCATCTTAATACTACCCAAATTGTTGTCTTCCCGATGCTTAGTTCCTATATTCCGACCACCATACCTCATATTGCTAACAATCGAATCCTTATCATCAGAATCCTCAAACTCATTCCCAATGTACTCCTCATCTTCATCTCTCACTCCCCTAGGCTGAATTCTATCCTTTCTATGCACATTAGGAGTGTTTTATGGCTGCCTCCGCTGTGTTCCCTCTTCTACCCTATCCAACCTCTCGTGTATGTGCTCTAATTCTACTTTCATCATCCACCTTATCTCTCTTAACAATGCTTGTATTTGTATGTTCGGGATGGTTGGTTATTGATTGTTTTCACTTGAATTTTCTTCTTGATTGTGTGACATATTTGACTCTGCAAAATCAGGTTAGAAAAGATACGAAAAATATAAAGGACCTTACTACACTCCCTCACGTGTTTCACTCAAGAATATGATCCGCTCAATTCCACTCGTGTTTCACTCAATTAAATCTGGCTTTTACCCTCTGATACACTCATACTTTCTTACCTTTCTCCACTCAAATTCTTCTTTGAGTTCTTTCAAAACTATCCAAACAACAATGAAGAGGAATTCAAGTAGCAAATCCAAAGACTAAACAAACCAAACGAATCAAATTTTGTAGCGGATAATGATGAATTTTTTTTTTTTTACGCTCAATCGTAGGGTTTTGGTAAAACAAGGTCTAAGAGTTAAGAAACAAGTTTAGAACAAAAAATTTTAAGAAGGGCTTCCAGACTCTTTTTTTTTTTTTTTTAACGGATCCCTTTCCCTTTCCCTTCCTTCTCTTTCCTTTTCTTTTCTTTTCTTTTTTTTTGGATTTTTTTTATTTAATATGACGCAATAGGATTGACACACAGAATTCGAATCCTACTACAATAAGGAAAACAAATTCGAACCATACGAGAATAAAGAAAAAAACAAAATTCAAACGGAACTGATAACCAGATTTTTTTTTTTAATTTATAGACAAATTGAACCTTAACCCTAATCCACATATTTGGTATGGAAAACAAAAAGAAAGATAGGCAAACCTGATGAACCTAGGCTCTGATACCAATTGATACGAACCACACCAACTTGTGACGAAACCCGATACCAAATCTGGAAACGTAACTCGAAAAGTTCAAGTTTTTGTATGGAAACCACGACCCGTTACTTAGCGAAGCAAGAACCTTGGAATACGACGACGCCACAAACGGGGATGGAAATCCGTTTTGATAAGTCAATTTTTGAACGCCATAAGGAATTCCTTGATAAGCTCGAAAAGTTTCTTCAATAACTCAAGAAGAAATAACTCATGAAAATTGTGAATAAACCTCAAAAGAACTGTCTTATTGTTTCTCCACATTGGCTTTTTATAGTCGAAAAACAAAGAGAGTTTTTAGTTTAATTGTAAAATTTCTAACCTGCCCTTAATGGGAAACACACCTAAAATGATAGGACCCAAATCAGACCTTCTTTAGGTTCTTGTCTGGAGGATCTTGTCGGGTACTTCAACGGACTTCCTAAATCCGACTTGTCGGATTTAAGAAATCCGAGAAGCGAACCCCTAACTTTCTTAGTCGGTTTACTCGTTTAACTTAAAAATTTGGTTTTCTTTTTCTTAAAATAGTCAAGTTGGTGTAAATTTTTCGCGTTTTCTGAAATCGAAATTTTTTAAAATTTTGACAGTATAACAGCTGTAAATTAAACATTTTCAAAATTCATTTGTAAAGAAAACACACTTCGACTATATCACATCACCTCCCAACTTCTTATAACCACAAATATACATTTTCTCATTTCGTTCATATCTTTTTCGCGTGCAAATCACATTCATCAAAACATATATGTATATATCATGTGCATCATCTGATATGTGTATCTCAAGTGTGAATGTACAACTATATATACATATCAAAATATGGGTTTACAATCTGTTAAGTGTTCATATATAACACACAATTATTTTGTTAAACTATATACAATTGTGTTAACATATATTGAGCATTCCTATGGTTCGTTTATTTGTGTCCCACCTATAAGTAAGATGTCGTCCTCTCGGCCACAAAATCACCTATAATAACATCGGATAGAACAAGCAAACTACACAATAAAATAATTTGTTAGTTCTTTACATGATAATACAACAATTATAAGTCCATAAAAATGCATAACTTAAAAAGACATCAAATTGTTGATTTTGAAATCTCTTTTCTTTTAAAAATGACCATGTGTGTACCTTAATATACTTAACCATCACGTGACGATTTTTCTACTAACGTCAATGTGAAGTTACTATAGTATCTTGACCACTACGTGCAGAATTTACTACATCGCGACGTAGGGTAAAATGATCTCAACTATGGGCATCTACAGCGCGAAATTTTCTACATCGCGTATTGTAGTGCAACTTCTCACTATCACTTACAACTAGGTACGGAATTTTCTACATCATACCCTATTACAAGTAACTATATATCTCGACAACTATGAGTGAAATTTTCTACATCGCCGCGTAATGCCAAAGCTCTGATGCTACGGTATACACATGGTTTTTAACTCAAACTTTACTTAATATGTTTTTAACAAAATACATTACGATATAAATGTAAGTCGAAATAAAGTAAGTGAAGTACACTTATCTCAATCTGAGTAATAGCAACTCGATCGTCTCAATGAGCCTCTCGTGTCTCGCTCGTCTGCTCATCACCTACATGTCAATTTCTCATTATACTTTATTCAATGTATAAAACTTAAAACGTAACAATAGAATTTTCAATAAACCAATCCATTGAAAACCTGTTACGTTATAATTTTTTCGATTCGATTTTAACTCGTTTGAGACTCTCTAATTCTGATTTCTTCATAAAATTTTTACTTTTAGATCCCTAGGATCATCCCCATATGGTTCGTTTGGTCTTCGGAGGTTTAAAACAAAAAGTCAATTTTTAATTAATCCCTTGACCAAAAAAAAAAAAAAATTAGAACCGGTGCTCATTTCATGTCCATTCTTTTTTCTAACATCTCCTTATCCCATAACTAAGTCAACCGTAAAGTTTCGTCGAAAAATTCTATCGTTTGCTATGTCAAATTTAGGAAAAAATCTCTGTTTTGGGCACTTTTCGATGCACTTTTTGCATTGAATGAGCGACGATGGTTTTTCTTTCGTATCTAAGCTCATTTACCTAATTATGATCAAATAAAGTCATTCCATGCAATAAAAATTGCATTTACATAGTTATTGCACTTATCGACTCTCTAATGGCACTATTTTGAGCATAACTTGCGTAATTTTTATTAGAATCGATCCGTTCCAAAACCTATGGTTTTCTATGATTCCTAGGCATCATTTGAGGTGTAGAACATCCTCATATAGGTTAGAACAAGTCAGGTCTTACTAAGTCCCTTTATCAGTTCGGGATTTTTTAAATTACTTCTATGTCTTCATTTTTCAACTCTATGCTTTCTCTTTTCTCATTTTAACTTTTCTAGAGACTTTCATGGCATCAAATATGCATAATTTAAAGTTTAAAAGGATGGAAATACAATGGGATCATACACCCCTTCATTGACCAGCACTCACATGTCATTCTTTTCAATTTTTCATGCTATATTTCTTTCAATCATTTCATCAACCAAGTTCTTTACAACTCATTTTGATTAAATCATACTTAAATCTCTACTTAGGGTTTCTCTCATATAAATCCTAACTATGACTTCATGCTCTCTAACTTATCATCTAAGTGTCTATAACACATATCTATCACTAAAATATAAATCTACATCAAAATCCCACCAACAATTCCATAATAAACAACTCAATCCATCAACATATTGACACATCTAACTACCATCAAAGTTGAGAAAGATGATATTTCGCCTTAGTTCTTGCTTAGGATTGGTGTCTTGGCTTGGAATCAACTTGAAAGATGGATTGGAAACTTAAAATGGGATAAAATGTTACTTATCCTTCTCCCCTTCAATTGCCGACCAACACCTTTTCTTTTGCTCTATTACTCTCGGTTTTACTTCTTGCTTCATATGCAAAATATTCTAAGTGTTGAATAGATATATATATATGGTCAACTTTTATAAAATCACCATCATGTCCCCTTTTTGTTAATTGCCGACCACTTTTCTTTTGTTTCATCTTACTTTGTTGAATTTTCTTCTTTGTTTGACCGATCAAGTGATGTGTTTTTTAAGTGGTCATCACTTATATCATGATTCCTAACTTAATAGGACTAAAATGCCCTTTTCTTGTATCTCATGTAACCTTTTCCATAAAGGGACAAGTTTGACAATTCATGAATTTAAAATACTAATTAGTAAGTAATGCATGACAACTAATATCTAATAATCCATATTTAACTTTTAATTTGTCATTCATTCATTGGTGCAACTTTAATGACATGGATTTTGACTTTTCTTCAAGTCCATTCCATGTAACACTCACACCAAAATCATAAATTGATTTGGTTTGAATTTCCTATTCACTTTGTATTCGTACTGGGGTCAGCCAAACGACATCCGACTTACGATACGAAAATATAATCAACCTCAAATAATACTACTGGAAGCCTATGATTCGACCGTAACTGTAACGTCCTTCGCCTGACTTCCGTTACGGTTGGAAATCCGAAGCGGAGAACGTTACTTTCCTAATAAATCTGTTTCTGTTACTTTTGAAAAACTATTATCATTCTAAAACTCTTTACCAATAGAGGAATTTTTTTTTTTTAAACATAAATCCGATAGAGTTTCCTCTATTTTTCTGAAGTCCCAAAATCCATTTCCTGTAATTGAAACTCTAACATTTCTAAAACATCAATTTCTAAACTCCCATTCGGACCTCCCGTCCGTTTCCAAAACATTTCATTACTCAAACATATCATAAACATTTATATGCATACATAACCAAAAGTAAACTTTTAAGAAATACACATAAGTTTTTATACAGAACTTTGTTATAATTAAGTGAAATACGATAATTTATACAAATATACATGTATCCCAAAAATGCATGATCATATGCAATATATCTATATATCTACCAAAAGTGTAGAGGGGATGGTGACTATCTGAGCCTTCGCGTGCAAGCTATTTCCTCTATCTGAAGATGGAGTCAAAAGATTCAACCTGGGCACGGTAAATCAATGCGCTAAGCATAATTGCTTAATAGGTATACATATAATCTAATTTCTCAATTTCAAATGTAATTTCATTCGTAACTAAAAGCATTCTAACTTTAACATTCATAAATATATATATATATATATACGTTGCATAAAAATACTTAAACATATAGTTCAAAATTTTTCTAGTTCAACATTTTTCAAAACATTGAACATTTCATTTCACATAACATTTTCATTTAATTGCTTATAACATTTTTCAGTGCCCTTAGTAAACATATATTCGATACTCATGTATTGGTATATGGGTTTCCGGCATCGGACA
The DNA here is from genome assembly GCA_022984855.1 of Dimocarpus longan. Taxonomy (NCBI): domain Eukaryota; kingdom Viridiplantae; phylum Streptophyta; class Magnoliopsida; order Sapindales; family Sapindaceae; genus Dimocarpus; species Dimocarpus longan. Next base: position 13,735,336 of record CM041015.1, on the reverse strand, counting down.
TGCGGTGATTATCCACTGGGTCGTATATTATATCACATAATCGTTTAGGACCGAACACGAGGTGCCTCTCATAGTCCATAATGAATCAATTTAGTGTATGCAAATAAATGGTGCAGTTGCTAATTTCCCTATTGACATGTCAATTACCAATTTTCATTTATCGATATCTAAGTTTACAAGGGCTATTTACCAGATAACGTTTGTATCACATTTTACACTTTGGTTTTAGTACCAAGATTTTCATAACAAATAAATTTCACGTTTCATTTCAAGTATAGTCAAATACGTTTGTAAATGCGTTATATTAAAATGATATAACAATCTCATTTAAGAAATTCATTACACAATGAAAACACTTTCAAATAAAATTAACGATAATGTGTATACCGACCTCAACCGGATTCGATCTTTGAATTGAATACTCCTTTACGCTTTACCCTTATTCTTTGGTTGAGAATCCCGTTCGTCGGGTTCTCCTTGACTTTTCAATCAAAACAAATGTAACGAAAGTTTACTTACATAAACTACTAATATTACTTAATGCACTATAACTATATGCTCTCTTATAACGTATCCTGAACACTTCCGATTGATAACATTTCGAAACAACTCATAATATCCTTTTTATGATTGTCTTTCCTGTGTTGAAAATAACCTCAAAACAACCCATTAAAATAGCTTATAATAGCCCAACAATCAATACGAAAACAACATTTAATGAACTCAAAAACAGCACGTATGACAGTTCTAAAATCAGCATGTAACAGCCCTTAAAAACAGCTTGTTATACGGCACTTTGACAGCTCATGACTAGCACGTTTACAGCTCATATAATAACACCTTAACAGCTCATTTACATAGCATGAAAACAGCTCTTAAAGCACTCAATAACAGCCCTTACTCGAGCATAAAAACTGCACATAAAATAGCTTTTAAGTTCCACAAAATTCTGCACATCAAAACAGTTCATGAGACTCAATTACGTCGGCTATTGCTTGCTTGTTTTTAACTATAATGATTCGCCGACTTTACATATTTTTATGCATGAAAATTCTTTACGTAACTTGAATTAAATGCACAACAAAACAGCTCTTTTGCGAAGCAAAAACAGTTTATGCAAACTATTCGAAGCATTTCGCGTAGAAACTCAATCAAATTTCCTTCAATTCGCAACATTCTTTTCTAACCCATCCATCATGCAATCTCATAATCATTCTCATCATATTTATTTACTTGAATTACATCTATAAGCACTCAACATCCGGCATACTAATCAAAATTTATTCGATGCCAAAACAGCAACTAACACATTCGAATTCACGGATAACTTGCTCGAAACACTAGATAACGATCTATCAATATTTAAATAACTTTTCAATACTCTAAAGTATATTGTTGTGAATCATTTTTCATGCCTACAATTTCGAAACGAAAAACGAAATATAACAGCCCATACTTTCCAAACATAACAACGCCTATACATATTTCGCAACGTAAATTCAACATCGAAAATCAATCGCAAACACGTCAAAACTTAATCAAAGGAACCTCCGCACTAACAAGGTTCTAAATCATATATCCCAATCATGTCATCATCAATTTAATCCATAACTAAATCATAAATATTTCCATTACAAACAAAATCCATAAATTCGGACTTACCTTTCCACAAACGTTTTTGAAAGCTTCGAAAACTAGCACGAAGGGCTGTCCAAATTAATTTCCTTATCGACAAGCTTCCTTCGCTTGAGCTGTTTTTCGCTTCGAAACGGCTCTCAAACGTTCTCGACGACGAGGCGACGCTCGTTTTAGCTCACGGCAGTAACTTGAATGCGTTGATTTCCTTCAAAACAGCATCCACACATTCTTAACAGAAATTTAATGCCAACGGAAACTCACCCACTGTAGCAGCACACCCATGACAGCAGCTCCTATGGCAACAGCTCCAGGTCATGGCAGCAGCTCTTGTCCACTGCAGCAACACTACGCGGCAGCAGCAGCGACAGCACCACGGCAGCACCAGCACTTTCACGCCAGCAGCAGTAGCCTCACGCTAGCAACAACCTCACACCAGCAGCAGTTGCCTCACGCCAGCAGCAGCTCCTCCAGCGCTCGCTCGGCAGTAACTCACTTTCTGGCAGCAGCTCCACTTCTTGACAGTAGCAATATCATGGTCTGGCAGTAGCAGATCTTCAGTCCTTGCTTGCATGCAAGGTCAGATCTTTCATCTGAAAGCTAGGACAGCACATACATGTGTTAGATCTCATTCACCAGCTCACGCTCAGCATCCAAAATAGCTCACGGTTCCAGCTTGCACAATAGCTCACGGATCAGCTGAACTTTTCTTTGCATGCACGGACAGATCTAGTCTTCTCCTTCTCTCGATCACTCTCTCGAGTTCTCTCTATGAAGGCTCTCAGATTTTTTTTGATGAAGCATGGTGACCGAGTCCACTTTTATTTCACATTCTAACATTTTCTTCCTCTTTCGGTTTCATGCTTGACCGAATGCAATATCTCTCCTTCAATTCATTCATTTCTTATTTTTAAATTTTATAATATAGTTGCTTGACAAGTGGCATTCATGCACACTCTTACAATGCCACTTGTCCTTGCTATCCATGCCATCAATTCTCGTTTTATGATTTCGCTTTTTCGCTCGGATTCTCTTCGGGTTCGCCTAGAAATTTAATAAAAATCCAAATTCACATACAGAAACTTTATTAGATCAAGAATAAATATTTGAATCCAGACGCTCTATTTTATTTTACGAGATTGAATTAAATAATTATCCCCAAACCAGTCTGGAGAATTTTATAAAAATTCAGTTACTCCTCCGGATCTGGACGGATAATTAATTACATCATCTCTTAATATATAATCAATATTGAATAAATTATTTGGACACCAAAACAGCATGTTACAGTAACTCAATTAGAAGATTTCTGATACTGTAAAATAATAAATCTGGGTGAGAGCTTACACAAAAACCCTAGGAAAGACTCAGATTTGACTTAAGACTCTTTCCTTCCTAAAACACGCCTAATATGGAAACTTAATCAATGATATTAAAAGACAAAATTTAAAACTGAATAAAATTAAGATAAGATTATAAAGAATCAAATCTTGATCAGATCTTCCAACTTCTTGAATCTGGAAAAAAAAACATAAACTTGACTCTTTGCTAGGAAACTCACCCAAATCAGATTGACAACTCTCTTGCATGTGTATCTCGGGTTGGTCATGTAAGAAGCTTGTATCATGGCTCAATGGACGTAGATGGCTAATTGGCTCTCTTCTAAATCAACTTTGATAAGTGAAACCAGCATTTGTTCTTCCTCAGTAGGGAACACACTCTCCTCTTGCTATAGAATTCTCTTGACTAAGTTATCTAGATATTCTTTAAATCTTTTAGCTTGAGCCCTGGTCACCGGACCAATCGGAACTCGAATTGGATCTCTAGCATACCTTGTATCCTTGATGTCCTCATCATCTTTTCTTTCTTTACCCAAAAGAAAGACTAGATTGCCTATAAATACCCATATAATAGGGTAGTAATTGACAATCTCTCTTAAAAAAAAAAATTAGGGCAAAACAAGAAGCTCTCAATATCACCACATAGCCAACCATATATGTGTAGCACATAAGGTGTTTGGCTATTGCCATCTTCAATTAGGTTTTTGAACATCATGTTGCTGTGTGGATACCTTAGAGGCGATTCTACACTTGGATCGCTAGTCGATTAGATCATATAAGAAGGGAATGAGCCGCCAATGAAGGTATAGTTTCAATAAAACACTCTATGTATGTTTAATTGTATTGGTTTTAAACTAATCTAGAGTGATCTAACTTGGGTTTTTGGTTTTTGTTTGCTGTAAATTTTTGTTTTTCCGCTGTGCTATGATGTATAAGATGCATACCAAAACCCAACAGTGGTATCAGAGCCTCTCTAGATTGATTTAAAATCAAGTTCTAAAACTGATATTAAAATATATATATATGATTTTTGAACTAGCTTTGATAATGACAACATTCGGCCACTAGGATTTTGTTAATATTTTTGGCTCATTTAATTTGTGTATGTTGTTAACATATTAAGGAACCCGCATATAAAATTTGGGATCAATCTGACATCGTTTAGTTAGTTAGAAAAATCACACAGTATGAACCAGAAACCGAAAATTGGGCAGAAAATTCTGTACATTGATTTTTTGTTATGGACTGTTTTTAACACGAATTTTGTTTGATTTTGATCTTTTCAAAACATTACAGTCCGGTATAATTAGTTTGAAAAAAGTGTTTTAATGAATCATTATAGTCCGGCATAATTAGTTTGAAGTGTTCAAATCAAAACGAAATTGAAAATTGTGAATTATTCATAATTTTCAAGTATGGTCGGATAATCATATTAATGAGATTAGTTTAAGAATAAGTTTTAATCTCCTATTATGATAGAATTTAAGTCTAATAAAAGAGTTTTATTAGAATTAAAATTTCCTAAATTGGTTTTATCTTAATTAATGAGATTAATTTAAGAATAAGTTTTAATCTCCTATTATGATAGGATTTAAATATAATAAAAGAGTTTTAATGAAATTAAATTTTCCTAAATTGGTTTTATCTTAATTAATAAGATTAATTTAATAATAAATCATATAGATCCCAAATTAAACAAAAGCCCAAGCCCATGTCATTTATTTCAATTGTTGAAGTATAATTATAATAAATGATCGAAATCGTTTTTTTTTTTAAATAAAAAAAGTACATATAATTTAGAAATAATTTTTAATTATATCTGGTTAAAAATTGTTTCTAAGGGTGTATGGATAGCATGATGATTAGATTATGGATTTGGCCCAATATGATTGAGCATTTGCATGGATTTTGATTTTAATTAAAATAGGGCCTACGTGTCCTGTCTCCTCTTAATATTCTCTTTGTACTTTTTTTCTCATCTCACTCCCCTCGAATGTAACTCGAGGTTTCTTATTAAATAAGTGTAATAGTTATGTTTAGAAATAGATAAGATTAGAAATTCGAAGAAGATTAAGACGGAATGGAAGAAAGGAAATGTCCCTTTCATTCTTTGTAATTCATGCATGACCTAGGTTTGACCTTTCGGTTACCCTGTGGCTCCGGGGAAATCGATATAGATAAAGTCCATAATCAACAATGTAATTTTATTACCATAATTATCTTGATGATGAATAAGGATAAATTATGCATGCTAGATGAGACTAAAAGGACAAAAACCCTTAATTAATATTAAGACTAACACCTTCCATTAATATAGGAAGAACTAGAGTTATCCTCAATGTTGGATTATTAGGTAAACCCAAGCCTGCTCTAGGTTAATATGTTCAACCTATGGAATATGATTCCTAATTAATGGGCCAGTCTTAACTAAATACATGGGCTTGTTGGATGAATCCAAGGCTTATGTACATCAGAGGTGAGATTAGGTCAGTGTATATATGATATACATATATCAAGGATGTTGATAGTCCAATGTTTTAGTAGTTGCATTGAGGTGCAATTGGTATGAGATACCTACCATTTGAAGTCAATGGGGCTTGTTGGTAAACCTAAGGTCTCCCTTAATGAATGATGGATACTAACCCACTAAGAAAGCAACCAATGTGTTTTCCCGAATTAATAGTGAGGGCTATTTATCGTAATAAAATAGTGGGAGTGTAATACGCTTAATCAAAGACCACATTAAATGTGTATGCATACTACATCTCTTATGTTAACGTCGAAAAATGGTTTTCCTTAGTCAACGAGGTTGTTTTAGGGCCCAAGCTACAGTTTCGAACGGATAACAGGATGCATGCAAAGCAATAAGAATCAGAAGGGGAGGTTAGAGGCGAGGAGGAGGAAACACAAAGGATTTTTAGAGTGGTTCGGCCCAAAAAGATGCCTACGTCCACTGTTCACTCTCTCACTATTTCGGCAGAGTAACGACACTCAGAAAATTGGATCCATTTTATAGTGAAAATCGTCCCCTTTTATAGAGGAAGGGGACATGCTACAATAAACAGAATAAGACAAAAGTAAACAGTTAACTACAGTTACACTGACAGATAGCATTTAATGCGCCGGAATCTCAATTAATGCGGCTGTCAGTGCATTAAATGTGGCCGAAAACATATTAAATGCGGCCGAATCTGTCGCATCCGAGGTCTACTCAAGGGAGATTTCTGCTGACCAGGTCGGATACGCAATGATGGGTTGTCGAGGCTGAGATCACAGCTTCTGACGGATGTAGCGTGCATGGTAAGTCTCGGAACAGTACTCTGCATGGCGCTGTTGACTTCTGCTGACTCGAGGCTTTCAGAAGCAAGGCGGAGACGGATCTTCCAGCAGGCTGAGAATTGAGTTGGTTGGGAGAACAAGAGAATCTCTGATGAGTCTGGCTACCTGGAGAGTCGATGAGGCAAATGGCTATGAGGTGGACAATTTCACGAGTGGAGGAGTCGGCATGCGGCCACGCTCAGAGACTAGTGATCAGCTTAGTCAGATAATCTTGAATGAGGAGGACTTGTCGGACATTTTTGATGGACGGCTCCTCTTGGTGAATATTTCGGTCGGGCTGGACTGTCGGAGAGGCAAACGGTCAATCATGGCGGATAATCTTGCGAGCAGGCTTAGTCGTCACGGATGGCGGCCAACGGCCAGTCTGAGGGATGGGAGCCAACGGCCAGCGACACGGACCGATGATCAAACATAGTAAATAAAGTTGACGGAGAACACGACGATCTGAATGGCGAAGAAAATAGCGGTCATAGCCAGCTTGCAGAATAAACGATCCGCGGTCAGAATGAGTGGTTAGGCTGGGCGATAGCGATCAGCGGTCACAACAAGCACCCACTAATGGGCCCCTTTTATAGGAGAATGGACTGGAGTGATGGCGAATAATTGGGCTTCTGGGCCACTGGGCCTGCACTGTAGATCCATCTGTTCCTACATCTCTTACATTTCATTTTTATAGGTTGAAGAGAATCATGAGCTCGAAATTGAATTTACGTTTCATACTTGAGGCCAATGAACTTACCGGGCCAAACTACTTGGACTGGATAAGGAATGTTAAAATAGTACTCAAGTTCGAGAAAATTGCTTATGTACTTGAAAATGACATCCCTTCTCCTCCAAGAGATGATGCTCCATTGGATGAGCTTGAAGCTTATCTAAAGCATAAGGATGACACTGACATAGCGGCTTGCATCATGCTCGTTGCTATGACATCGGAACTCCAAAAACAACGTGAGCATATGGATGCTCGTACTATGAGCGAAAAAGGACTGAAAGATTTGAAACATCTAAAAGTCTATTCTGTAGTCGAATAGCCGAAGGGGCTTCAGCCGTGGATCATGGCTTGAAGATGTTGGGCTACATTGAGAAGCTTGGATCACTTGGGCTTGTTATGGATCATGAGCTAAGTATTGACTTAGTTTTACAGTCCTTACCTGATAGTTATTCACAGTTTGTAACGAATTATTATGTCAATAAGATTGATTCTTCACTACCTGAGCTGATCAACCTTCTCAAGACTGTTGAACCTAGTATTAGAAAGGATCAAAAGTCTATAATGTTGGTAGATAATTCTAATTTTTCTAAAAAGAAAAAGGCTCAAATGAAATTGAAGAAGAAGAAGAAAAATCCTATGAAAGCCCAAGGAGGTGTCAAGAAGAAGAAGAACAAGAGCAAAGAGACACCTATAAAAGGATCGTGCTTCCATTGTGGTAAAGCTAGTCACTAGAAGAGAAATTGCAAGGAATATCTGGATTCTCTAAAGAAGGAGAAACATAGTGATGCTTCTGTTTTAGGTATTTTTATGATTAAGGTTAATACTGCTTGTGATATTAACACATGGGTATTAGATACTGGATGTGGGTCTCACATATGTGCTAATATGCAGGGACTAAAGAACTGTAAGAAACTAAAGAAAGGAGATGTGGACTTACGAGTGGGAAATGGAGCAAGAGTTATTGCATTAGCTGTGGGGACATACACCTTGACTTTACCTTCAGGATTAGTATTAAATCTAGATAATTGCTTTTATGTGCCTGTTATTTCGAAGAATATAATTTCAGTTTCCAGTTTAGTGAAACATGGATTTCATTTGACTATTAAGGATAATAGTTGTTCTATATGGTTGAATGACATTTGTTATTGTTTTGGTACTGTTGACAATGAGATTTATATTCTGGATTTATCTAATTCAATTCTCAATCTAAATACCAAAGATTAAAACGGGATAACTTGAAACCCTCCTATTTGTGGTATTGTCGATGTGGCCATATAAACGAGAAGAGCGTGAACAAGTTACACAAGTATGGTAGCTTAGGATCATTTGATTATGAATCTTATGATACATGCGAATCTTATTTGCTTGGTAAGATGACTAAAATGCCCTTCTCAGGAAAGGGTGATCGTGCCACTAAGTTGTTAAAGCTTGTACATTCTGATGTATATAGCCCAATGATGATACAGGCAAAAAGAGGATTGTCATACTTCGTAACCTTTATCGATGACTATTCTAGATATGGGTATCTGTATATGGTAAAATACAAATCTGAAGTTTTTGAAAAGTTTAAAGAATTTAGGAACGAGGTAGAAAAACAACTTGGCAAGAGTATCAAGACACTAAGATCCGATCGAGGTGATGAGTACTTGAGTCAAGAATTTCAGGATTATCTAAAAGAGAATGAAATTTTATCTCAATAGACTCCACCATATACGCCACAACATTGTCTGAAATGAGAAATCAAAACTTTGTTGGACATGGTTTGATCCCTGATGAGTTTTGTAGATCTTCCTAAATCCTTTTGGGGTTTTGCACTGGAAACTGCTGTTTATATACTGAACATAACTCCATCAAAATCGGTTGATTTTACTCCATATGAGATGTGGAATAATAAAAACCCTCACTTTCTCATATGAAAGTTTGGGGTTGTCTTGCCTATGTTAAAAGGATAATGTTAGAAAAGATTGAAAGCGAAGTCTGTTAAATGTCTGTTTATAGGACATCCTAAGGACACAAATGGCTCCTACTTCTATCATCCTTCAAAATAAAAAGTGTTTGTTTCGAAGCATGCTATCTTCTAAGAGAAAGAGTTTCTTCTAAAAGAGGATAGTAGAAGTAAACTTGAAGTTATAGAAGGAGAACAAACAGTACAAATGGACATAGAACAACCGATACACCCTAAAACCACCACAAATAAAAATAAGATAGTAAGTGAACCTATTATTACACAAGAACCTCGTAGATTAGATAGAATAAGGATAGCTCCTAAGAGATATGGATTTCTCATTAGCAAGCATGACCATATTTCTAATCGTTGAGAACGATGAGCCTACTAACTGTGAGGAAGTTCTAAAAAGTTCAGATCTGATAAATGGTTGAAAGCCATGAAGTTAGAAATGGATTCCATGTATGAAAACCAAGTATGGACTTTGGTTGACCCACCTGAAGGGATAAAACCCATAGGGTGCAAATGGGATTTCAAAAAGAAGGCTGACATGGAGGGAAATGTGGTTACTCATAAAGCTAGCTTAGTAGCCAAAGGATATCGTCACAAGCAAGGAATTGATTATGACGACACCTTTTCTCCAATAGTTATGCTTAAATCTATAAGAATACTCTTTGCTATTGCTGCTCATGATGATTATGAGATATGGCAAATGGATGTAAAAATAGCTTTCCTTAACAAAAATTTAACCGAGGAAGTGTATATGATACAACCTGAGAGATTTACATTCAAAGATAGCAATAAAGTATGTAAGTTGCAAAGGTCGATTTATGGACTTAAACAAGCATCTACGAGTTGGAACATTCGTTTTGATGAGACAGTCAAAGAGTTTGGATTCTCACAAAACATGGATAAACCTTATGTGTACGAAAAGTTCAATATGAATGCAATCATTTTCTTAGTATTATATGTGGATGACATATTGCTCATAGGAAACGATGTCTCAGTTCTTCAATCAATCAAGATATGGCTTTCTGAGAAATTATCCATGAAAGACCTCAGTGAAGCAACCTATATACTGGGGATAAGGATTTATAGAGATAGATCCAAAAGGTTGCTAGGTCTAACATAGTCTACATACATAGATAAAATGCTAAAAAGGTTTAGCATGGATCAATCCAAAAGAGGATATTTACCCATATCACATGGGATAAATATCTCCAAGTCTATGTGTCCTAAAACACAAGACAAGAGGAACACATGAAAAGGATCCCATATGCATCAGTTGTAGGATCTATCATGTATGCTATGTTATGTACTAGACCCGATGTTTCATAAGCTTTGAGTGTTACGAGCAGATATCAATCTGACCCCGGTGACAAACATTGGGTGGCTGTAAAGAACATCCTTAAGTACTTAAGAAGAACTAAGGATGTTTTCTTGGTTTATGGAGAATGTGATCTACAGGTAAACGAGTTTACGTATGCCAGTTTTCAATCCGATAAGGATGACCTAAAATCATAGTCTGGATACATGTTTCACTTTGTGTGGAGGTGTAGTTAGTTGGAAAATTTCTAAACAAGATACGATTGCGGATTCAACAACTGAAGCGGAATATATTACCGCTTCAGAGGCTGTAAAGAAAGCAGTGTGGATCAAGAAATTCATCATAGAATTAGGAATGGTTCCAAGTATTGTTGACCCGATACCTTTGTATTGTGACAACAATGGAGCCATTGTGCAAGCAAAAGAACCACGATCTCATCAAAGGTCCAAACATGTTCTCCGAAGGTACCATTTGATACGAAAAATAATTGGCAGATAAGATATAAAGATTGAAAGAATTCCCATGGATCAGAATATTGTAGATTCAATGACTAAACCATTTCCTCAGAAGAAATATGATGCTCTAAACACCTTTGGTATTATATACATTGGTGATTGGATCTAGTGCAAGTGGGAGTATGTTAGTAATGTGCCCTAGAACAAATCAACCTTAGATTGTATTTATGCATGTTTCATTTTAATAAAATGACAATATTATTATTCAGTTTATATTCTTATATCCAACTGCATAATAAAGTCCCTAGTATATATAACACAGTGTAAAGGAAATCATGAAAGAGTTCATGATGTGAGATTCCTATTACATGCAAATGTGTTTATACTTAAATATCCCTAGTCATAATATTAATGAGACAGGACATCATTAGTACGGATAGACTAGCACGTGTTATACTCCTCGATTGGATCGAGCAATAGTTCTCGTAAGCTAATGGCATATGAGATGCCTAGAGTAAACATGTGGATGCTTGTTAAGAAAGAGTACATTGGAGGACCTGATTGTAAGATGATCACATGGATAGTTTTATGTCAATGATCTCATCTTGAGGAAATTGTTATTCCAGGAATCTCTAGCCAGAGTGATCGTAATAGTGGAAGAGTCTCCTAAGATACGTAATTGGAAATAACGGATTTCAGGAACAAGAACTAATAAATTCGGGCTAGACATGACTTAGTCATTCTAGTGAGAGTTGATACATAGTCCATACTCATAACCGAATGAGATATGTTATGACGAAAGGATGAATTGCACGGTAACTGTCTATGGAAAGGTATTGTTCTAACCATGGACAATTCTGGGCACTTGGGTGGTCATGATGCATTGCTAGATGTCAATCTTGATCTACTCGAAATCAATTAATTGATTGGTGAATCAAGAATTAAATCAAAAGGTTTAATTTAATCTAATCCTAATTTGCTCAGGATTATAATTCATTCCGGGTTGCCAACGTGTTCGAATATAAAATGGGTCACACACTTAAGCAACTCGATGTACAGTGTAAAATGGCTATTCAATAGGATTTAATATTAACATGAGATGTTAATATTAATGGTGATAAAATAAAATAATGACCCATTTATTTTATTAGGATCAATTTAATTTAATTAGATTAAATTAAAATTGGACGTAAAACTGATGGGTTAGGTGAATTCCTAATGGGCTTAAATTATGATTTCTTTTCTTTTTCTTTGCTCAAAAGAAAGACTAGATTGCCTATAAATACTCATGTGATGGGGTAACAATTGACAATCTCTCTTAAAAAAAAAAAATTAGGGCAAAACAAGAAGCTCTTAATATTACCACATAGCCAACCATATACGCGTAGCATATAGGGTGTTCGGCTATTGCCATCTCCAATTGGGTTTTTGAACATCGTGTTACTATGTGGATACCTTAGAGGTGCTTCTACACTTGGATCACTAGTGGATTAGATCATACAAAAAGGGAATGAGCCGCCAACGAAGATATGGTTTCAATAAAACACTCTATGTATGTTTAATTGTATTGGTTTTAAACTAATCTAAAGTGATCTAACTTTGGTTTTTGGTTTTTGTTTGCTGTAAATTTTTGTTTTTCCGCTGTGCTATGATGTATGAGATGTATACCAAAACCCAACAATATTTACTCTGCAATTGGACTGATAAATAGATATCAATCCAATCATTGTCAAAAACATTGGATTGTTGTGAATAGTATTAGCATAGCTGAAAGGGACTACTGATTACTCCCTGTGTTACCAAGGTGACAACATGCATCTAGTTAGGTATACAGATGATGATTGGGAAGGTGATTTAGATGAGTCGACAATCGACATCTAGTTATGCATTTTTGCTCAGCAAGGTATTATCTTTTGGAGGAGCAAGAAGCTATCATGCATTACGCTATCCACCATGAAAGCTGAATTTATAGCATGTTCAATTGCAGTCTAGAAAACAGTCTAACTTAAAAGATTCTTAGAGGATTTAAATTTGAAGTTGATGTGAAAAAGCTAGTTATTGTACACTGTGATAGTCAAGCAACAATCGCCTATACTAAAGATACGAAATATCACTAGTAAATCAAAGCACATAAAGGCTAAGTATAATTTTGTTAGGGATCTAGTGACGAAAAAGAATGTAACAATTAAGTGTATATCTACACATTAGATGGTAGTGGATCCACTCAAAAAAGTAGTGACAAAAGATATATTTTTGTCATATGCTAGGTCTTTGAGCTTGCGTAGATTATGATATTATAATTGTTACGTTAAGCTTTCTTTGTTTTATGAATAAATATGTCATTTTACTCATATAAAACTCGCACATATGCATTTCACATAAATTATATGTGATGTGAACCCTATATATAAAGATACGACACCCACAATCAAATTGAAATACAACTCCAAGAAAGATTAAAACAGGTTTATAAAGAAAACTTTGACCCATTGATTATATCATTCAAGAACCAAAATTATAAAGAATTTTAACCCATTGAATATATAATAATCAAGAACCAAAATTATAAAAAAAGGATATTGACGCCACTCCCAAGACATAGAGAAGTAGGTGGGAGATAAGTCATATTTGATCACCACAAGCAAAGCTTGATAAGATCACATGTTTAACAATGAAAAAAAAGGAAAATTCACTCTCTCAATTAAACATAATTGGTTGTATCTTCATTCTTCCCCCTTTTACTTAGAATTACAAGCCTTTTTATAAGCGCAAAAAAAAAAAACTAGTTCTGAAACATAATTAATTACTAAACAAAAATGTCTAAATTATAGGACTTAAAATCTAGGAAAGTAAAACCAACATGGAAAGTGTTATGGGCATTTTGGCGATTATAGGAAAGGGGCCGAAAAAGGACCAAAGATGAGGCCAACGTGTTGTTTTAAAAGAGAAAGTCCAAGAGGCTGGTCAAATTAGTCAATAGTCAAAAGAGGGAACATCTGGTTGTTTCTTAACTTGTGAACCCGAGCACATTTGATCGAATGACTGATTGTTTTAGTTGCTAAGTAATTGATCGAGCACATGTCTGGTCGAGTTAAGGTCTGACCGCGTGTTATAACGCTAAGACAATCTGGTCGTGGTCGAAAACTGCTCGATAGTATTCTTCAAAGGCTATCGGAACGATCAGGAGGTGTAACGCCCTCAGCCCGACTTCCGTTACAGTCGAAAATCCGGAACGGAGAACGTTACTTTCCTGATAAAACCGTTTCTGTTACTTTTGAAAAACTATTATCATTCTAAAACTCTTTACGAATAGAGAAATTTTTATTTTTTTTTTAAACATAAATCCGATAGAGTTTCCTCTATTTTTATGAAATCCCAAAATCCGTTTCCTGTAATTGAAACTCTAACATTTCTAAAACATCAATTTCTAAACTCCCATTCGGACCTCCTGTCCGTTTCCAAAACATTTCGTTACTCAAATATATCATAAACATTTATATGCATACATAATCAAAAGTAAGCTTTTAAGAAATATAAATATGCTTTTATACAGAACTTTGTTATAATTAAGTGGAAAACAATAATTTACACAAATACACATGTATCCCAAAAATGCATGGTCATATGCAATATATCTATATATCTATCAAAGGCGTAGAGTGGATGGTGACTATCTGAGCCTTTGCGTACAAGCTGTTTCCTCTATTTGAAAAATGGAATCAAAGGATTCAACCTGTGCGCGGTAAATCAATGCGCTAAGCATAATTGCTTAATAGGTATACACATAATCTAAATTCTCAATTTCAAATGTAATTTCAATTGTAACTAAAAACATTTTAACTTTAACATTCATAAATATATATATATAAATATACGTTACATAAAAATACTTAAACATATAATTCACAATTTTTCGAGTTCAACATTTTTTTTCAAAGCATTGAACATTTCATTTCACATAACATTTTCATTTCATTGCTTATAACATTTTTCAGTGCCCTTAGTAAACATATATTCGATACTCATGTATTGGTATATGGGTTTTCGGCATCGGACACATGGTGATTATCCGCTGGAATAACGGTCGACCCGGCATCGGCCGCTCGGTGATTATCCATCGGATCGTATAACACATAATCGTTCAGGACCGGACACGAAGTGCCTCTCATAGTCCATAATGAATCAATTTAGTGTATGCAAATAAACGGTGCAACTGCTAATTTCCCTATTGACATGTCAATTACCAATTTCCATTTATCGATATCTAAGTTTACAAGGGCTATTTATAACATAACGTTTGTATCACATTTTACACTTTGATTTTAGTATCAAGATTTTCATAACAAATCAATTTCGCGTTTCATTTCAAGTATAGTCAAATACGTTTGTAAATGCATCATATTGAAATGATATAACAATCTCATTTAAGAAATTCATATAACAATCTCATTTAAGAAATTCATTTCACAATGAAAACACTTTCAAGTAAAATTTAAAGATAATGTGTATACCGACCTCAAACGGATTCGATCTTTGAATCGTATACTCCCTTACGCTTTACCCTTATTCTTTGGTTGAGAATCCGGTTCGCCTGGTTCTCCTTGACTTTTCAATAAAAAAATAAACGTAACGAAAGTTTATTTAATATATTTCTAGCGTTACTTAGTGCACTATAACTATATGTTCTCTTATAATGCATTCTAAACACTTCCAATGGATATCACTTCAAAACAGCTCATAATATCCTTTTTATGAGTGTCTTTACCGTATTGAGAATAATCTCAAAATAACAGATTCATATAGCTTATGACAGCCCAAAAATCGATTCAAAAACAACATTTAAATAACTCAAAACTGCACGAATAACGTTCTAAAAACAACATGCTATTCCTCATTTTGACATCCCATAACTAGCATATTTATAGCTATTCCTCAAAAGATAGAAGTCGTAGTGAATTGGAAGCTGCCCAAGAACGTGACAAAAGTTAGAAGCTTCTTGGGTTTAGTAGGATATTACAGAAAGTTTATGGAGGGATTTTCGAAGATAGCTACTCCGTTGACCAAGTTAACCAGAAAAGTAGATAAGTTCGTTTGGTCAGATGCATGCCATAGTAGCTTTGATGAATTGAATGAGAGACTGACTTCAGCTCCAGTACTTACACTGCCATCGGGGAGTGATGGGTTTACGGTGTACTGCGATGCCTCTAGGCAGGGTTTGGGTTATGTATTGATGCAACATGATCGAGTCATAGCATTTGCTTCGAGACAACTGAAGAAACATGAGATCAACTATCCAACCTATGATCTAGAATTAGCCGTAGTAGTGTTTGCTCAACGAATATGGAGACACTCCTTATATGGAGTACCTTGCAAAATTTTCACTGATCACAAGAGTTTGCAGTATCTATTTTCCCAGAAGGAGTTGAATATGAGGCAAAGACGATGGGTTGAACTCATAAAAGACTATGATTGTACCATTGAGTATCACTCGGGTAAAGCTAATGTAGTAGCAGATGCGCTAAGTAGGAAGCCTACCAGTTCCTTAACCCAGTTGAAAGCCGAGTACTTACCCATGTTAGTAGAGTTGAGATCTATGGGCGTCAGATTAGAGGCGGTAGATTCAGGCTCTTTATTGGTAGTTTTTCATGTCCGTCTGGTCTTGATGGATCAAGTTAAAGAGTTGCAAGCTCAAGATCCCTACTTGATGAAACTTAGAAGCGAGTTAGAAGCTGGTCAACAAAGTAACTTCGCATTGAGAGACGATGGGGCACTAATTTTGGGGCAACGATTATGTGTGCCAGAGGTAGCAGAATTGAAGAAAGAAATAATGAAGGAGGCTTATTCATCCGCCTATGCCATGCATCCAGGGAGTACCAAAATGTATCGGACTCTGAGAGACCACTACTGGTGGAGAGCAATGAAGAAAGAGATAGCAGAGTTTGTATCAAAGTGTTTAACCTGCCAGCAAATCAAAGCAGAGCACCAGAAACCCGCAGGTTTATTGCAGCCTTTGTCAATTTCGGAATGGAAATGGGAAAGGATTACGATGGACTTCGTGATTGGACTACCACGGACTCAAAGCGGACATAATGCCATATGAGTGATAGTTGACAAATTGACAAAGTCAGCTCACTTTCTAGCCATTAGGAATACTTATTCCCTGGAAAGATTAGCACAACTATATGTGGATGAGATAGTGAGATTGCATGGCGCATCGATGTCTATTGTATCAGATAGGGATCCTCGGTTCACTTCGAGGTTTTGGCTGAAGCTCCAAGAAGCCATAGGCATCAAATTGAATTTCAGTACGGCCTTTCACCCACAAACAGATGGTCAATCGGAGAGAACCATCCAGACTCTCGAATATATGTTAAGGGCCTGTGTGATGGAATTTAAAGGAAGTTCGGATAATCACCTACCCTTAATAGAATTTGCCTACAATAATAGCTATCGATCCAATATTGGCATGGCACCGTACGAGGCATTGTATGGTAGAAAGTGTAGAACCCCAATTTGTTGGGACGAAATAGGTGAAAGAAAATTGATTGGCCCAGAGATTGTCCAAGTTACGACCGAGAAGATCAATGTGATAAAAGAGCGATTGAAGATAGTTAGAGACCGACAGAAAAGCTATACGGATAATCGAAGAAGAGACTTAGAGTTCAAAGTGGGTTATAAAGTATTCCTATGAATCTTACCATGGAAGGGCATTGTGAGGTTCGAAAAATGGGAAAAGTTAAGTCCTCAGTATATAGGGCCATATGAGATCATTGTAAGAGTGGGTGAAGTAGCTTATCGGTTAAAACTACCGTCAGAGCTAGCAAATATCCGTGACGTGTTCCACGTCTCTATGCTTCGCAAGTATGTAGCTGATCCATCACATGTTCTAAAAGAGCAATCAGTGCAAGTAAAGAAGAACTTAACCTACGAAGAGCAACCAGTGGAGATCTTAGATCGTAGGGATCAAGTATTGCGTAGCAAGGTGATTCCGCTAGTGAAGGTGTTATGGCGAAATCACGGATCAGAAGAGGCTACGTGGGAGCCTGAGGAGCAGATGCGAAGACAGTACCCTCATTTTTTTTATTCAGATATGTTATTTAAATTTGGAGGATGAAATTTATTTTAATGAGGGGAGGAATTGTAAGCTCTCATCCAGATTTATTATTTTACAATATTAGAAATCTTCGAATTGATTTACGGTCGAATCATAGGCCTACAGTAGTATTATTTAAGGTTGATTATATTTTCGTATCGCAAGTTGGATGTCGTTTGGCTGACCCTGGTATGAATATAAAGTGATTAAGAAATTCAAGCAAAATTTATTTATGATTTTAGTGTGAGTATTACATGGAATGAGCTTGAAGAAAAGTCAAAATCCATGTCGTTAAATTTGAACCAATGAATGAATGACAAATTAAAATTTAAATATGAATTATCATATATTAGTTGTCATGCATTACTTACTAATTAGTATTTTAAAATCATGAATTGTCAAACTTGTCCCTTCATGGAGAAGCTTACACGAGATACAAGTAAAGGGAATTTTAGTCCTAGCAAGTTAGTAATCATGATATAAAAAGACATGAACTCTTAAAAGCATTTATGTTGCATGACAAAAGTGGAAGCAAAGCAACAAAAGTGGAAGCAAAGTAAGAGAAGGGTTCGGTCAACAAAGGTAGTCACAGCAACTTGGGGTCTTCCATTTCAAGTGCTTTTCAATCACTTACAAGGCTAAAGCAAGATGGAATTAAGCTAGGGAGGTTCTATAGTATTAAAACAAACAAGTCAAACCTATAAATCAAGTAAGTTTCATGATATTTATATGGAAAATTATGTATGTAGATTTATATGTTTGGATGATGAATTTATGGAGTTAGTTGCTTGTTTTAGAGTAAGTTCTTAAGCTACTTGAGTTGGCAAGAAAGAACTTGAAAGATTAAACAAGAAACCAAAGTAAAAGGTTAGGGTTTATGTGATTTTAAGATCTAAATGGGTGAGAGCTGCCATGCATGAAAAATCTGCACTTTTATGTGTATTTGATAGTAGAAATTGAAAGAGTAGTGTTGTGTGTGTGCAAGGAGGGTCATGATGAATGAAGAGGTATGTAACCCCATGATGTTTACATTTAAAATCATGCACAAATATGATTAGAAAAGTTCATAGTAGAGTAAGATTGGAAAAATAGAAACTAGATGGAATGGTTATGCAATTCGGCTAAGGTGAAGGGCAGTAGCTATGCAAGTGTTTTGTTGATGTTTGTGACATAATTAGGGTTCTAAAAGCATGGATAAATGAGTAGGAATCAACAAAATTGACATGGATACACATAGGTACAAGAATAGCCTAAATCTAGTAGAGAGTAAAATAGTGCATAGAAGCATGCTGGCAATCCCGAGCTGATAAAGGGGTCTGGTAAGACCTGACTTGTTCTAACTTATATGAGGTTGTTCTACACCTCAAATGATGCCTAGGAGTCATTGAAAACCATAGGTTTTGGAACGGATCGGTTCCGATAAAAATTGCGTAAGTTATGACCAAAATAGTGCCGTTAGAGAGTCGATAAGTGAAATAACTATCCAAATCCAATTTTTATTACATGGAATGACTTTAGTTTGATCATAATTAGGTAAAAGGAGCTTAAATATGAAAGAAAAACCATTGTCGCTCGTTCGATGTGAAAAGTGCATCGAAAAGTGCCCAAAACAGGGCGTTTTTCCTATATTTAACATAGCAAACGATAGAATTTTTCGACGAAACTTTACGAGTGACTTAGTTATGCGCTAAGGAGATGCTAGACAAAGAAACGGGCACGAACAAGCGCTGGTTTTAACACTGTTTTTCTTGGTCAAACGAGTTATTAAAAAGTTAACTTTTTGTTTTAAACCTCCGAAGACTAAACGAACCATATGGAGATGATCCTAAGGGTCTAAAAGTAAGACTTTTACAAAGAAATCAGAATTATAGTGTCACGACCCGGGCTCTGGACCGTGGTAGAATCGTAAATATTAATAAATATAAATTTTCAATTTTTAATAATATAAAGAAAATTTTCCTGTTTTGGATACTCCGGAGTACCAAAATAAAACATTGTGAAGATGAAATGAAGATATTAAAAAAAAAAACTCTCTAAATTAATCCTAGTGGGGACCATTCCCACAGATATGTGAACACCAGCCAGAAATTATAGATTCAAAGTAAATAATAAAATCATAAACACTTAGTCATACAATCAACTTATCATAATTAAGCATTCAAATTCATTTAGAATCTCAAATGAAATTCCAACACTCTGGTGTTCTTAACATAATGTCTTAAATACATCGAATGCAAGTCCCTTAAATGAGTTGCAAGGACATTCAATTCCAAATACCAAACTTGAAATGAAATAAACTAAACATCTATATCACGAGCATAATCCCTGATTTCCTTGGTCCTGTACCTAATCCGCCTGATGGCCACCTAAGTCACCATGCACATTTCTTGGAAGGGGTGAGTTAGTGCTCAGTAAGATTTCATTCCCAATAAGGTTTTGGAAATCGCTTTCTAAAATCATTATTAAAACTCTACATGCTTAACTGTTTAATAAATTCAATAAACCATTTCATAAAATATATAGGCTACTAGAATAGTCATACAACATTTAAGTATTTATATAAAGTCATGTCATTTTCACAACAAGGTAAATCCCATCCCCTAGTCATATATCCGGTGGCCTAAAGTTTTCAGTAAATTATTTTGAATAGGAAAACAACATTTGGCACATCATGACCCTGGTAGCTATACCAGAAAATACTTTGCGTAGTAACCCCAACATAAAGTCGTATCATATAAATAGCTATTGATAGCATCACACAATGACTAGGACGGTGGATTTTTACCTTATTTAAGTTAACCAAAGATTCAGATGAGTTACCATATGTTATGGGTAATCGGGCCCAAAAAGATCTACAGTGCAGGCCCAATAATTCAAAGGCCCAGTAATTCGCCATCTCTCCCAATCCGCCTTCCTAACGGAGGGCCTATTTGTGATCGCTCGTCGCGGTCGCTAATCGTCTACGCTCAGCCTGACCGTTGGTTCTGACTGCAGACGCCAATTCTGAGCACTGGCTCTGACCGCTATCTCCATCCGCCATTCTGGCCGTCAGTCTATCCATCAATTCTGTTCGTTCAGTCTGACCGCTGCACATGATAGCTGACCGTTGGCCGCTGGCCGTGTCCGCTAAGTCTGCTAGCCAGATTATCCACTACGACTGACCGCCTGCCTATTCGTCGATTTTGTCCGTGCAAGATATCTGCCAAGGTGAACCATCCTTCAGATATGATCACAAGTCCGCCTCGACCAGGATGATCCACCTGGGCCAATCGCTGATATCTGAACGTGACCGCATGTCGGCTCCTTCACTCACAATATTACCAACCTCACTTCCATGACCAGTTGCAGACGTGTTGACTCGTAATCCGCCTCTTCGACTCTCCAGGTAGCCAGACTTATGAGAGATTTATTTATTCCCCTAGCTGACTTGTTATTTCGTCTGCTGGAAGGCCCGTCCCCGCCTTGCTCCTAAGAGTCCCAAGTCAACAGAAGTCAATAACGCCATGCAGAGTACAGTTCCAAGACGTGTCATACACGCTATATCCACCAGAAGCTGTGATCAAGATCTCGATAGCCCATCATGACATATCTGAACCAATCACCAAAAATCTCCCTTGGGTAGACCTCAGAAGCGACAGATTTGACCGCATTTAATGTATTTTCAACCACATTTAATGCACTGTCAGCCGCATTAATTAAGATCCCGGCGCATTAAATGTTGTCTATCATTGTAACTGTAGTTAACTGTTTGCTTTTGTCTTATTCTGTTTTACTGTAGCATGTCCCCTTTCTCTATAAATAGGAGACGAATTTTATTGTAAAAGGATCCGAATTCTGAGTGTCGTTACTCTGTCAAAATAGTAAGAGAGTGAACAGTGGACGTAAGCATCTTTTTGGGCTGAACCACTCTAAAAATCCCTCTGTGTCTCTTCTCCTCGCCTCTAACCTCTTTTCCTCGTCCTTATTGCTTTGCATGCAATCCGTTGACCATACGAAACTGCAGCTTGGGCCCGAAAACAACCTCGTTGACTAAGGAAATCATTTTTCGACGTTAACATTTTTAGCGCTAGAAGGAGGGGCTCATCTTCAGTTTCGTCACCTTTTCTACCCGATTAGCTTTCATAGCTTTTTCTTCATTCGCCATGGTTAGAGGCAGGATTCCCAGAGATCTCAACGCAACAGAAAACCGCCAAGAAGCTTCAGACCAACAGTAGGTTATATCTACTGGAGGGGTATCCAATACTGGTGCAGGGACATCTAACGTGTCTGTGACGAGGGACGCCAGAGATCTCAACGCAACAGAAAATCGCCAAGAAGCTTCAGACCAATAGTAGGTTATGTCTACTGGAGGGGTATCCAATACTGGTGCAGGGACATCTAACGTGCCTGTGACGAGGGATGCTCAAAGTATACCTCCTCTTCCAACCCACCAACCTATGCCTAATACTGCAGGGGGAGATGCAATGCAGGCGTTGCAGCGACGACAGGAGAGGCTAGAGAATACCGTCGTGGAGTTTATCGGTGAGGTCAGGACTCTGTTCCGGAATCAAGCGCAACCTCCTCGAATTCCTCCCTAGGTTGTTCCAGGAAGAGATATTCCCCGTAGGAGGCACACAGAAGACCCTGATGCGAGCAGAAGGGGTGCCAGAGAGTTTGAACGAGAAGGGTCTGTCCATTCCTCCAGCGTGCATTCTAGTGCTCGACTTCCACGGGTTCGTAATGAACATCGGTCGGAGCAGACTGGCCGCAACCACGATCAAATCCCGGCCCGTGTAGACAGAACGGAGCCAAGGCCTAATGATGAAGGGTAGGGAGCTAGAGACGACTGATCCTCAAGCAGGAGGGACAAGCATTCCGCCGTCGGAGGGGCTGAGATGCGGGGTACATTAGTTGCAGAACTCCTTCGGAGGGTCCGTCAGCTGGAAGCACAACCCATGGTGCAGGAACAAAGGGACCAGACTGGAGAAAGAACCCCTTTCGCCTCAGAGATTGAACTGGAGCCACTCCCGCCAAGATTTAAAGTTCCCAACATTCCCCAATACAAAGGGAACTCTGACCCTTATGACCATTTGGACGCCTTTAACATCCAAATGGACCTCCAGACAACGAGTCCGCTCGTGAAGTGTCGTGTGTTCCCGGCTACTCTTGGGGACATTCCGCGAACATGGTTCAGAAGCCTTCCCCCCCGCAACATCAACAACTAGGAGGAATGTCAGTAGAAATTTCTGAACCAATACAAGGCATTGAAGAGGCGGCTTGCGCCACCCTACCACCTTGCGACCATTTGCTAGCGCCCAGGTGAGCCATTAAAAGATTATATTAGCAGGTTCAGGCGAAAGGTAACCAATGTGGAAAACCCCACGGATGAAGGGGTATTATCAAATATCTCGTCTGGTTTAAGGAAAGATGGCAAACTGTACGAGAGCATCTACAGGTCCCTTGTGAAGGATTGGGGAGAATTTTATGAGCGAGCGGAAAAAGAAATCCGGTGGGAGGAAGTTACTAATCCTAGGAAGACCAGTTTCCAAAAAGACGAAGCTAGTAGTTCCAGTCATGGGAGGAAAAGGAGTAATGGAGGAAGCAACCCTGAAGGGCAAAGAGAGAATCATCAGGTTACTAAGAAAGCCGCAAAAACCAGGGAGCAGTCGGGGACTGGAGTGGCCACGGTATCAAGGTCGTTACAATACATACAGTGCCCTGTCGGATACCCAGGACAAGATTTATGCGACTGAGAAGAGCAAAGAGAATTTCTGGCGGCCAGCTCCCCTTCAGGGTCCCGAAGGACGGAGAGACAGGAACAAGTTCTGTGCCTACCATAATGATATAGGACACAATACTTCGGACTGTTGGGAGCTCAAGGATGCCATTGAAGAAATGATCAGAAACGGTCGTCTGAGGGACTATGTTGTGAGACCCCCAAGGCGACCATCCCAGCAGCAACGACCCCGCCAGCGTTTACAAGACCCGCCAGTCCAAAATCGGCAAGAGCCAGACCCTGCCCCAAGACCTTCTGTTAGAACTATTCATACCATCCATGGAGGTCCTTCAGAAATAGGAGAATCTAATAGGTCCCAGGAACGGTTTGTACGCGAAGCTAGGCGCGTCCAACCTGCGGAACAGAGAGAATCGAGGGGCCCTGCCAAGAAAGCTAGAAGGGCATCAGAAGACATCGTGTTTACAGACGAAGATGTCCGAGATGTCTGCTTCCCTCACAATGATGCCTTGGTAATCAGGGTGCGAATCGATAACTCAATGGTGAAAAGGATCATGATTGATACTGGGAGTTCCGTGAATGTGATGTACAGAGACTACTATGATCAGATGGGGATAGGCGACGATCAGCTCCAACCATCCCCCGAACTTCTTTATGGATTCACTGGAGATTCGGTCATCCCAGCTAGACAGATCAAACTACCCTTGACCCTCGGTGATGCCACCCACCAGTCCACAGTACTAGCAGACTTCCTCATCATCGACTCTCCTTCGGCATACAATGTAGTGATGGGGAGACATGCCATGAACGACCTTGACATGATCGTCTCCACCAAAGCTCTCATGGCTAAGTTCCCGACTCCCAATGGGGTGGGACATGTGCAAGGCGAGCAATCCTTGGCTCATCGCTGCTACGTGGACGCAATCAAGAGAGGAGTTCAGGGAAATAAGGCAGAGGTGATCCCCAGAGAGGGAGTTGCAGGCGATCACTTCGTCAGGGATCAGCCATGACTTGGACCCTAGAGAGTTTGATGCATATCAGAATACCGGTCCAGTAAAAGAACTTGAGGACATCTCGGTCACTGAAGCAGATACGTCAAGATGTCTCAAGCTAGGCAAAGGTTTGATCCCGAAAGTAAAGTCCTGATTAATTAACTGCCTCAAGAAAAATGCGGATGTATTCGCCTGGAACCATGGAGACATGGTGGGGATTGATCCGAACGTGATGACCCATAAGCTGAATGTCGACCCCCACCATCGGTCAGTCTGCCAGAAAAGGAGGCAAATGAACCAGGAACGCAGCAAGGCTCTGAAAGAGGAAGTGGACAAGCTCCTGGCTAACAAGTTCATCCGAGAAGTCCAATACCCGGAATGGGTAGCTAACCCCGTGCTGGTAAAGAAGAAGAACGGGAAATAGAGGACATGCATAGACTTCATAGATCTGAACAAGGCTTACCCAAAACATAACATCCCCCTACTTAGGATCGATCAGTTGTGGACGTGACAGTAGGGCATGAACTCCTCAGCTTCATAGATGCCTACTCCGGCTACAATCAAATTCCCATGGACCCTGAAGATGAAGAATGCACATCATTCACAACTGACCGGGGACTATACTGCTACAAGGTAATGCCCTTCGGTTTGAAAAATGCAGGGGCTACCTATCAGAGGTTGGTAAACAGGATGTTTGAAGAGCTGATTGGGAAAACCATGGAAGTGTACGTGGACGACATGCTCGTCAAATTAGAGCGGGCTACCGACCATGTCCGTGATCTTGAGAGAATGTTTCAGATCCTGAGGAGGTATCAGATGAAGTTAAATCCGCTCAAATGCGCCTTTGGGGTCTCCTCAGGTAAATTTCTGGGTTTTATTGTGAACAACAGAGGAATAGAACAGAGAAAATCCAAGCTTTGCTGGACATGAGATCGCCGACCAGCATAAAGGAGATTCAAAGTCTGAACGGCCAGATAGCAACCTTAAGCAGATTCGTGTCCAAAGCCTCCGACAAGTGTGCTCCATTCCTTGAGGTGTTGAAGAGAGCCAAGAACTTCAAGTGGACAGAAGAGTGTGAGGCCGCTTTCTAATAGTTGAAGGAGTATATGGGGCGTGCCCCACTGCTGACCAAACCAAAAGAAAGAGAAACTCTGACCGTCTACCTGGGGGTATCCTAACACGCCCTGAGTGCAGCCCTAATAAAGCAAAAAGGAAATGGAGCTCAGGTCCCGGTATACTATGTGAGTAAAAAGCTGGTCGAGGCAGAAACCAGATACACCCCAATGGAGCTGCTCGCCTACTGTCTGGTGATGGTATCCAAAAAACTGCGCCCCTACTTCCAAGCACATAAGATTGAAGTCCTGACCAGGTATCCATTAAAGCAAATCCTTCAGAAGCCAGATACCTCCGGTCGACTCATCAAATAGGCCATTGAGTTTGCCCAGTATGACATCAAGTTCAAACTAAGGCCAGCGATCAAGGGGCAAGCACTGGCGGATTTTATTGGCGAGTTTACCGGACCCGTGGACGATCAAGTTGGAACTTCTAAAGGACCATATTGGGAACTCTTTGTGGATGGATCCTCTTGTGAAAAAAGCGCAGGAGCCGAAATTTTGCTAATCAACCCGGATGGGGGTAAGTTTCTCTGTGCCCTTAAGTTCGGTTTTAGGGCAACTAACAACGAGACGGAGTATGAAGCACTGTTAGCAGGGCTCCGCCTGGCCAAAAAGATGCAGGTGGAACGGCTTAAGATATTCAGGGATTCGCAGCTGGTGGTCTGTCAGATAAAGGGTGAATACCAAGCCAAGGGATCGAAGATGGTAGCTTATTTACGAAGGGTCCAAGAGTTACTGGGGGCTTTCGAGGCGTTTGAGTTAAACCAGATTCCGCGCACCCAGAATTCCCATGCAGATGCACTAGGTCTCCTGGCGACTGCTCAAGATGCAGATTGTACTGAAAGTATACCTGTGGAGTTTTTGCCTAAACCTAGTACTGAGTCCAGTGTGGAAATGATGGTCTTGACAGTACCGGCAGGGTCATGGATGAGCTAACTGGTTGATTACCTGCAGAAAGGAAAGCTGCCAGAAGATAAAATAGAGGCTCGTCGTCTGCGCATAAAGGCAGTAAGGTACTGTATATACGACGATGTTCTTTATAAAAAGGGCCTCTTCGCCCCCCTGCTTAGGTGTATTGATGAACCAGAGTGCACCGCGTTGATGAGGGACATACATGAAGGGCATTATGGCAACCATGCTGGAGGACTCTCCTTAGCCCAAAAAGTACTCAGACAAGGATTCTACTGGCCGACCATGAAACAGGATGCCATCAATCTGGTAAGGAAATGTGATAAGTGCTAGAGATTTTCCAAGATTCCCCGGGCACCTCTCGCTTATCTCCGACAGATGATCAGCCCGTGGTCCTTCGCCATCTGGGGCATGAACCTGATTGGACCTCTCCCGGTGGGTCGAGCAAGGTGTAAGTGCACTGTCATGGTTGTCGATTACTTCACCAAATGGGCAGAGGCAAAGGAGCTGGTCGAGATCTCCACAACGAAGGTTGAAAAGTTCGTGTGGGATAACATCATCTACAGGTTTGGCATTCCCCAGCAGCCAGTGACAGACAATGGGACCCAGTTCACAAGTGAACAATTTCAGGAATTCTGCAGCAGCCTTGGTATCGTCAAAAGCTTCTCATCAATCGACCACTCGCAAGCTAACGGCCAGGTGCAGGCAATCAATAAAATCATCAAACAGATCCTGAAGACGAAGCTTAAGGTTAGAAAGGGAGCGTGGGTTGATGAGTTACAGCAGGTGTTGTGGGCTTACCGCACTACTGCCCGCAGTACCATAGGAGAGACTCTCTTCTTAATGGTCTACGGGTCTGAAGCCATGATTCCAGCAGAATTCGAAGTCTTCAGCCACCGAAGAGCCAGCTTCAACCTCGACGACAACGACCAGCTCTTGGCTGCCAACTCAGACTTACTTGAAGAATCAAGGGAAGCTGCTCGCCTCAGGGCAGTCGTCTACCAGCAGAGGATGGCCAAGCACTACAACAAGAGGGTCCAAGTACGTTAATTCAAACTAGGCGACCTTGTCCTATGAGAAATCCTGCCTGGTGCTCGCAAAGCAAGTGAAGGGGTACTGGGACCAAACTGGGAAGGACCCTACGTAATCCACAAAAGCCTAAAGAACAGAGCCTACCACCTGGCAGACATGGACGGGGCGATTCTACCAAGGGCTTGGAACGCCGTTCATCTAAGGCCATATTATACCTGAATGTTGTATCTTTATTTACTATCGTCATTCTGTTACATGCGCAGAACAAACCGTGTACAAACATAATGAGAATTATCCATCAATTATTATGAATTATCACTGACATCAAATGCTCATATGTGTTCTTATTCAAGGTACACCACCATGAACGGCAAAGCGTCAGCATAAAGCTCCAACATCTGATTGCCCTACGAGGCAAGAGAGGCTAAAACGGCCGTGAGCTTGCACACCTAATCGCCACTCGTTGGTAGGCCTCCCCCTCCACATTCGCGCGCGAACAAAAAATAAAGGCTCGATCGACATAACACTCAGCCTAACTCTCGCTGTAGATGCTCAGGTTTAACCTTGTGAGCGCAGCTGGAAAGGTTCATCTAATTACGCTGTAAATGCTCAGGCTACGGCCTTGTGCGCGCAGCCGAGGTTTCAACCTCCATAACTCTCGTTGTAGATGTTCAGGTTTAACCTTGTGAGCGCAGCTGGAGAGGTTCATCTAATTACATTGTAAATGCTTAGGCTACGGCCTTGTGAGCACAACCGAGGTTTCAACCTCCATAACTCTCGCTGTAGATGCTCAGGTTTAACCTTGTGAGCGCAGCTGGAGAGGTTCATCTAATTACGCTGTAAATGCTCATGCTACGGCCTTGTGAGCGCAACCGAGGTCCCAACCTCCACAACTCTCGCTGTAAATGCTCAGGTTTAACCTTGTGAGCACAGTTGGAGAGGATCATCGTACCGTATAACTCAGTTCTCGACCTTGTGAGCGCAGCCGGTTATGTATGCTAAGGCCCCTACCTTCTTAGCGCAACCCTTCATCAACTCCGACAGTGGTCAGAAAAGCACGTTAACAGCCCACTTATTCTCCGTCTGGGTTCTTCTCTTCCTCAGCACATTCCTCATTATCTGTACTGCCTCATATTGTGTATATGTGTATATTGGATGCATCACGACCACCTGATGGCGTCAGATGGATCTACTTATTCATTGGTTGGATTAATCTCTGCAAGGAAGCTAGTCGGCCTATCACTCCTAATCTGGTGGTATTTATTCAACAGTGAAAGTTAAGTTATCTATCCATCTTCGGGGATTCTTTTCCGTCCCTTAGGTTATTATTCATATTAAGGGTCATCCACTGAGAATCATCTGCAACCCGAAGGGTCACCTTCCTTATTACACCTCCCCAAAGGTACATATAGGGGCGGTCAGCCCCTTTATTATTCTTATTTATTGATTACCCTGCAGGGAATACCTATTCGTAATCTATTTTGATTACACACACACATGAGGACAAGAAGGTGGTAGAGCAAATTAACACAAATCTCACAAAGCAAAATGGAATTACTAACTACAAAGTGTTCTAAAAACAAGACAGAGATAGTAACTGCCATGACAACGATGTTCAAAGATTAGCCTTACTGGCAGCGAAGGGGAATATTAAAATTATTTATCCGAATGAGCTTTCGAGCAGCTGGCAGGAGTATCCATAGGGCCCTTTGAAGAGCTGGCGGGAATATCCGTCGGGCCTTGCTTGCTGAGGGCTCCTTGTGAAGACGAGCCTTGCCCCACATCCTTGGCCAATCCTTAAGGAGCTGAGGAGGAGCCGCCTTGGGTCGATAGAACATCGGCTTAAGCATATGAAGACTCAGAACCTTTCTTCTGAGTAGCGAAAATTACATCCTGCTGAACAGCTTGTGCGGCCTTTATTTGGACGTCTCTGGCAACATGAGCCGCGTACTTCTTCACCTCCTCCACTGCCTCCTTCCCAAAGAATGAGAAATCTAGCTTGGGATGATTTAACCACAAGGTGTACAGGAATTTGCTGCTCGTCTTATCGGTTGCCTCTTTCCAAGCTTGTTTGACCCGAATTTCTGACTTGTGATACACCTCCCGTATCTGAGCAAGTTTATCCCTCGCCACGGTCAGGTCCTTCAGCGTCGTCTCATTATTTTTCTCGGCATCATCAGCCCATTTCTTCTAAAGGATGGCCTCGTGGGTGATCTTGTCTATGTCCTCAGTGGCTTTCACGAGCGAGGAGGAGGCAGCAAGTCGAAGCTTCTTCTCATTCTCTACGGTCTTCTCTACATCCTTAAGTCTCTGCTCAAGCTCGTGAATAGTTTTCTTATCAGCCTCAGACTCCTCCCTGAATTTCTTGTTCTTCGCCCCCAGATTTCTGTTCGCTTCCTCAAGTGAAGCCTTTTCTCTCGCCAGATCGAGGAAGTCCCGACGTATCTTCATCATAGCCAACGAAGCCTGAAAAGGGAGCATATTAGCAGTATGTATGGGCGTGAAATACAAATGTAAGGCAGGAAATATGACTTACAAGCACGTTGCAATGAGCGGCATAATCGACCAATTGGTCACCGCAAATGTGCTTCTAATAGACATCCAGCTTGTCAGGTCCAAGTAATGCCGGCAGTCGGTCCAGCAAATCGTCGAAGTATTCCCCTGCATGGTCGCTTTGCCCTTGCCTTTGGATCTTAGACGCTTGGCAGGGGGCTCCATGGTCTTCTCGTCCTCATCTTCGGCCTCTAAAGGCCTAGCCGACTCATCCCCAGAAGTTGAAATTCCCTTCCCAGAAGCACCCTTTGGTGGAGGTACCTGTTTCACGGTCTTCTTCGCCACGCTCTTAAACTTTATTATCGGCCTCTTAGTGGACGGGCCGACCACTATACCCAGAAGATCCGCCTCCTGCACTGGGGGCTCCTTCGAGCCCGTTATCTCCACCTCGGGCTCTCCTGTTTTAGCTGTTGGCGAAGGCGGGAGAGAGGTCATTTCGAGGTTTACCATTGTTTTGGATTTCTTGGGGACTGGGGCAGAAGTGCCTTCTCCGGGTCCTACAAAGACAGATTTAACTTCCCGACCCTTTCGTACTCCAACGTCCAGGGCCAATTTCAAAGGTATGGTTTCAGCTCCAGGTGTGAGCCCGTATCTCCCCAGGAAAAAGTTGGATGGAAGGTAATCGTCCTCGAGGTCCTTCACCTCTGCGAACCTTTTAAGCGCCTTTGTCTCCTCGTCTGAAAGACTGACCGATCCCTTGATGAAAGCTGCACACAAGGAGAGAAAATGTCAGTAATAATGGAGCATGAGGATGTATGTGTATGAGCTCTAACAGCGAGCAGAAATGTGCTCACCAGGACTTTTATTAAAATCAAAATGGACGAGTTTCAGTAGGGACAGACAAGAAGCATAAAACCACCAGGACTTATAATCCCCTACGTTTGATTTTCCGACCTTCTGTGGCAGAAGAGTCTTGTAGGGGGAGTTACGAGCGGTTACATAGTAAATGCCATCTCGTTTTGTGGCGTGAGGACTGGTAGTGGAATTAAAGAAGAAAAGGCTCTGGATTATATTCGATGTTGGTGGCGGAAGGCCATTTTTGAGGAAGATGTAGGCCAGGGTGGTTATCTGAGCGTAAGAATTTGGGGTCAGCTGGAAGGGGGCTAGTTCCAAGTCATTCAGCAGGTTAACCAAGTTTGAGGGAACCGGGAACCTAAACCCAGATTTCACATGTTGGCAGCTGATCGCTATGAATCCGTCAGGAGGATCAATCGTATGGTCGCGATGAGCAAAAACCATGATGCAACACCCGGAAGGGAAATGGTACGCCTCGACCACGGTCTTAAGCTCATCAAGGGTTATCTGGGAGTCATGTTGATAGAAGGTCTGATAGGCAAAAGTCTCCCCTCGCCCAGAGGAACTCGGTGCATCCCCACTGCCCTAAGCGGTTGCGCTTGAAGAGTCCCCGTCATGCTGAGGAGACCTCCCCCCAGAGCTTTCTTCACTAGACATGACCCAATGGTATCGGAGTCCACGACTTGACATCTATAAAAGAAATAGCCAGTTAGGCCGCTGACAGCCAACCAGACTCAAAGAACAAAAGAAGCCTAAGTCTGCTAAGCCTAAGCGTCAAGCCGTGCGCCTAGGAAGCCATGAAGGGGGAAATAAGGGCCTCATTCTGTAAAGTCTCCCCCAGAATTAAGGAAAGAAAGGAAAAGAAGTCAGCAAATTACCCTATACCATTACTGGACCAGAGGCAATACGGAGACTATCCGCCCTAACGGGTCCAGACTCTCAGGAAAGCAAGTACTATGTAGAGAGTGAAAAACAGCAACAACGAAAACAATGCGAGCAGAGAGAAAAAGCCTTACCTTGAATGTGGTGGTGATCGGTAGTTGCAAGCGAAGATTGTTGAATGAAAATGAAAAATCGAAGCAGAGAAAGAAAATGATGAAGGTGTTTGTGATTCTTGAAAATGCCGGAAGAAGGAGAAAATAGGGCGTCATCCTCTTTTTAAAATAATTACGCCTCATCCGTTAGATCAAGACAGCTGTGTAACCGCCCCAAATCTGACGACATGGCGTGATTCCCAGGATTTTGTCATCATGCAGCATGTCAGTTGAGAGACATGCATTTAAATGCGCACGGCGCGTGGTATGACCTGTAACCGTTATCTGGGGAAGCTCCACATGGCCCGGCAATAAAGCGAAATTCAAAAAGGTATTGTAACTGTTCCCATCTGTAATTGTTCCCGCCTATTCTGCTCGCCCTGGAATCTATGGCTCCCGGTCCTCTTTAAAGCACCAAAAGCCAAGGGGCTTAATGTTATGGGTAATTTAGCGATCAAAATAATCGGGCCCAAAAAGATCTACAGTGTAGGCCCAATAATTGAAAGGCCAGTAATTCGCCATCTCTCCCAATCCGCCTTCCTGACGGAGGGCCCATTTATGATTACTCATCGCGACCGCTAATCGCCTACGCTCAGCCTGACCGTTGGTTCTGACCGCAGGCGCCAATTCTGAGCACTAGCTCTGACCGCTATCTCCATCCGCCATTCTGGCCATCAGTCTATCCATCAATTCTATTCGTTCAGTCTGACCGTTGGACATGATAGCTGACCGCTGGCCGCTGGTCGTGTCCGCTAAGCCTGCTCGCCAGATTATCCGCTACGACTGACCGCCTGCCTATTCGTCGATTTTGTCCGTGCAAGATATCCGCCAAGGGGAACCATCCTTCAAATATGATCACAAGTCTGCCTCGACCAAGATGATCCATTTGGGCCAATCGCTAATATCTGAACATGACCGTATGTTGGCTCCTTCACTCACAATATTACCCACCTCACTGCCATGACCAATTGCGGACATGTTGACTCGTAATCCGCCTCTTCGACTCTCCAGGTAGCCAGACTTATCAGAGATTTATTTATTCCCCTAGCTGACTTGGTATTTCGTCTGCTGGAAGACCCATCCCCGCCTTGCTCCTAAGAGTCCCAAGTCAACAGAAGTCAATAGCGCCATGCAGAGTACAGTTCCAAGACGTGTTATGCACGCTATATCCACCATAAGCTGTGATAAATATCTCGATAGCCCATCATGACATATCTGAACCAATCACCAGAAATCTCCCTTGGGCAGACCTCAGAAGCGACGGATTCGACAGCATTTAATGTATTTTTGACCGTATTTAATGCACTATCAGCCGCATTAATTAAGATCCCGGCGCATTAAATGTTATCTATCATTGTAACTATAGTTAACTGTTTGCTTTTGTCTTATTCTGTTTTACTGTAGCATGTCCCCTTTCTTTATCAATAGGGGACAAATTTTATTGTAAAAGGATCCGAATTCTGAGTGTCGTTACTTTGTCAAAATAGTGAGAGAGTGAACAGTGGATGTAGGCATCTTTTTGGGCCGAACCACTCTAAAAATCCCTCTGTGTCTCTTCTCCTCGCCTCTAACCTCTTCTCCTCATCCTTATTGCTTCGCATGCAATCCGTTGACCATACGAAACTGCAGCTTGGGCCCGAAAACAACCTTCTTGACTAAGGAAACCATTTTCCGACGTTAACACCATGCAATCAATACAATATATATATAATTCGATATTTTTAAAACTTTCCTTTCTATTTATAAAATTTCGGCAGCATAACGGCTGCTAATTCAATAAGCCAAAATTTATAAACCTGTCATAAAGCCACAAATGTTCACCAAACAAACCACAAAATACTTCCAAAAGCAATCCACAATATATCTCCGCATATAATCAACACACTTTCAAAATTATACATATATATTTTAAATAAATTCCACTTTAACATAAAAATTACTAAAAGATCATGATAGAACTCCTACCTCAATATAAGCTATTGGTCACTCCAAAAACCTCGATTCCTAAAGTAATTATCGTTGTTCCGAATCAAATCTACACAGTAACGCAATATAAATAATTTTTAACACTGCTGCCCTATAAGGAAAATACGTATAAAAATGGATTCTACATTTAAAAACGAGTTCGTAGACACGTCCAGAACTAAATCTCAAGTTCGGGAGGTCGAAAATTCACCTTCGCCATATGTGGCGGTTGACGGCTACTTTTCGAAGACGGATTCCGGCAACCTTAGTGGCGGGACGTGCGGCTAGGCTGGTTTTGTTGTCCTCGACATGCTTGTCACGAAAATGGGGTTGGTCAGAGTCGAAATCGCCTAGTTTCGCCAGGATCTAGAAAAATAAAAGTTGATTATGGCAAACCTTCCTCTGCTGAAATGAACACCCAAACGATGATAAAACTTGACAAAATTGGTACCTATGGAATCTACGTCGTACAAGCTTTTCAACGGTACCAAATTTAGCCAAAACGGAGGTCGGAACGACGAGTCAAAGTCAGGCTCTCGAAAATGGAACGGCTGGAGAGAAAATGAGGAGAGAGAGAGAACTGGTCGGCTGGAGGTTGAAGAAGGGAGATGTAATCTGGCCAAATTATAATTTGACCCCCTCAACTATTTAAAAATTACAATTTTAATCTAAAAGTTTATAAGTCTAACTTTTTGACCCTTACACTTTTACATAAAATTTTCATAATATTTTCAATTTCACCCTTTATAAAATTTATGGTTTTACATAGAGAGTCTCGATTGAGTTAAAATCGAGTTATGAAAGTTATAGCGTAAAGAGTTGTTAATAGAGAAAAATGTATTGGAAATGTTATTTTAAGTTTTGAATTATGTGATTAAGCAAGTAATGATAAGAAATCGATATGTAGGTGACGGGCAAGCAAGCGAGGCAGGAGAGGCTCGTTGAGACAGTTGAGCTTGTGTGGAGCGAGGTAAGTGTTCTATCACTTACGCTATTTCCATTCTTCTTTTAAATGTATTTGTATTATTATAGTTAAATGAGTTCAAAAAAAAAAAAGATTTTTAAGGTTATGAGTTAAACCTTCATAAAATGATTCCTACATCGACTTAAGAAAAAGAGAATTTAAAAGTGAAAAGTTTTCGAAAAGAAAGGAGTGAAGATTTTTGTAACTATGTGTATACCCTTAGTTTACATGAGATTTAGCGCTACGTGACGAGGTAGAAATTCCACGCGTAGTCGGTTACATTTATAATTTTGGGCGCTATAGGGCGACGAAGAAATTCCTCTCGTAATAGCACTACAATCGCGATGAAGAAATTCCGCATTGTAGTTGTCTACAACTGAGATGGTTTCACACTACTCTTGCGATGAAGTAAATTCCACTCATAGTAGTCAAGATATTTTATTAGCTTCACGTTTGACATCATTCGAAAAATTTACCTTGTGATGGTTCGAATACTTTAGAGGTATACATGTAGTTTTGAGAACTAAAAGTTTTAAAAATCGAAACTTTAAGGTTAAGTAAGTTTATAAATTGTTATATATAGTTATGTGATTTACTACATTGTTATGTTGCACTAACATGGTTGTTTGGTGTGTAGTTTATATATCCTATCGGGTGTAATACAAGAGATTGCGTGACAGAGTCATCATTCTCTATAGGTGGGTGTCGAGTAGATGATTTGCATAAACTTTGGATACATTTTGGATGTTGTAAATAATACAATCAAATGATAAAATAACTTAAATTGTGGACATATGAATGATGGTTCTTGATGTGATGTTATGGATACTTATATATTTTTTTGAGACACTTGCATATAATACGCATCTATATTTCAAATTTCTAATTGATTTTGCATGACAATATGATGGTTGAAATGTGTGCACATGAAAATTTTATGTTTGTGAAAATGCTTATATGAGAGATTGTATGTTTGTGGCCAAAAGAAGTTGGGAGGTGATTTGATATAGTTCGAAGTGTTTGTTTTCTTTACAGGTAAATTTTGGAAATGTTCAAATTATAGCCGTTATGCTGTCAAAATTTTTATAAAATCTGTTTTAAAGAAATGCGGAAAAATTCCACCAATCCCAACTATTTTTAAAAGTAAAGAAAGTTTTAAGTTAAAACGAGTAAACCGGCAAAGTATTCTAAGGGTTAGCTTCTTGGATTTCCACAAGTCAAGTTCAGGAAGTTCGTTGAAGTGCTCGGCGGGATCCTCCAGACAAGAGCTTAGAAAAGGTCTGGTTCGGGTCCTGTCAATCATACTAAGAAAGCAAATAGGAATATTCATGCAAGCAAAATGACAGACTCATATACACAATCCGACAATGCAAGTACAAATCATAACTGAAAAGGTTGAGGAAAGTCATGGAGGTTTACCTTGAGTATGGAAGATTTTGGCGATGAAGAAGAAGTTGATGCAGAACAAGCAATGGTAGACAAGAGAAAATTGAAAACAAAGAGGCGTCTATTCTTGAAAATGACTAGTAAAAATAGAAAATGAAACGATTGAGAGTTATATATAGCTGTCATCTTGAAGCCCTAGCCATCAGGTCAAAAACAGCTGTGTTAACCGTCATTAATCTAGTAGTGCAGCGTGAAACCCGCGATTTTGTCGTATTGCGCAACCAATGAAGAGATGTGCATTAAATGCACATTAATTGCACATGACGTGAAACGTGCAGTAAACTGACGCCTAGGAAGGTGTCGTGTATCATAGGATGAGTCAATATTTGAAAAAGTGACAGTACAGATCCTACCAAAATCTTTTCGAGGATAAGCACGTTGCTTCCAGCACAAGGAATGTACTTGAAAGCAATGGGGCTAGTGTTATGGGCATTTTGGTGATTACAGAAAAGAGGCCGAAAAAGGCCCAAAGATGAGCCCAACGTGTTGTTTTATAAGAGAAAGTCCAAGAGGCTGGTCAGATTAGTCAACGGTCAAAAGAGGGAACATCTGGTTGTTTCTTAACTTGTGAACACGAGCACATCTGATCGTATAGCTGATCATTTTAGTTACTAAGTAATTGATTGAGCACATGTCTGGTTGAGTGAAGGTCTGACCGCATGTTATAACACTAAGACAATCTGGTCATGGTCGAAAACTGCTCGATAGTATTATTCAAAGGCTATCGAAAGGATCAGGAGGTCTTCTTATGTGATCGTTAGTTGTAGAGGTAGATCCCTTGAAACAATTTGCTCGCTGAGTACAATATCTGCTCGTTTGAGTAGTCTGTTTGCTCAATGTGCTCGTTAAATTTGACCAGTTGACCTTCTAAAATGCCGAATCAATTCAATTCAAGAAATGAGTTAACTTGCTTATTTCTATGCAAATCAAATCACGATGTTCTCGACGGTTGTTGCAGACATGGTGGAGATAATCTTGGGAGATATATCTCATTTAATGTGTATTATTTTTTGCCTTATCTATAAGATTCTTAAACCCATTCAAATTGTAACATCTCCTCTATAAATAAGGGATGAAATTCATTATAAACAACTAAGTAAGAAATATTACTCTGAGAGAATAAGGGTGACAGTCGTGGACGTAGGCCATTACTTTGTCGAACCACGTAAAAATCATTGTGCCTTGCTTGTTTTGATTCTAGTCATTATTATTCTATTTGTTAGTTACTGTTTCGTAGGTATTGGGTTTCAAGAACCGGGTTGACCAAAATTAAGTGTCAACAGAAAGTACATAATTCTAACAAAATAACCTACTAAATAAGAGATTGAGTGTAATATACCCTCTCCATTGTTGATGGGTAAATTCCTAATGCACTAATTACAATAGGTCACGTGCAAATATACACGGTCACAATGTAATATAATGGCAAATCAAGGTCGTTCCCACAGAGACAATTGCTAAATTTATATATCAATTACCAAAATTGATTGAAACAATTTTATTCAAACTATCAAAACTAAAATAGAGGTGAATAAAAATATAGTAAAACGAAATTTAAAAATAAAAATTAAATAAACAATCAAATTAAACAATGGAACTAACAGCAGATTTATAGATCTAAGGCACAATTTCACCTTTTTATTCCATCAACCTATTCTCATTCTATTCTCACAAAAGTAATGACTTTTATATTGTAATTAATCGGGTAAAGTTCTAAATCAATTACCAGCCTCTTTCGATCAGTCAAGTAATATTATCCAGAATAATTAATCTATTATATGTCTATATAGATTAAATTAATCCGAACTTATTAAATTTCAATTACCCACATATGATTACACAATCCTATAGGTATATGTCTATCCTATACAGATTATGCTATTCTATTGTCGTCAAACATATGATACCTTTATCAAGCGCATCATAGTCACCAAATCTGTCAATTAACAGGCCTTATTTGATTGACAGCATTAAAATCCAATAGAATAGAATACAAATATAAAAGAAAACAATCATCCATTGATCCAAAAACTCATTGAACAGGTGATGAAATAAATCGGCTACATTGTAGCCTTAGAAATTGAAATTAGTTCGACATGAAATTGAATAACACAGCGTTTAAAATTGAATTAACAACGATCAACATTAAAACAAATAATAAAAAAATGAAATAATCACTGTGTTGTGTTGTTGTCTGAGATGTCTCGTTCTCTGAGTGATTTGAATGTTGACGATGACAAGATCCTGGTGAGACTCTCTTTCTTCAACCCTCTCTGCTGTCGGCTGCTGTCCAAAAGAAAAATCAATGAAAGAAAAACCCTAAACTTTTCTTTTCTCTCTGCCTGCCGAACTCCCCGTCTGCTGCCACACAATATGAATTTATATGAGAAGGGCAACATATTGAATGCATCGGTTGACTTCCCTTTTCTTTCTTGATTCTCTGCCAATTCCAATGCAAGTTTCCTTCCAAAAATCCTCTAAATTGCTCTCTGTCAATACCATGTACAGACCGTCCGAATCACTGCTTTGACTGCTTACCAAATTAAAAAAAAATCCTCCACAAGACCGCTTGAATTTCCTTCAAAACTTTGATCCATTGCCTAAATTGTCTTCCACAAATTAATTGAGAAGTTCTTGGTGATTCTCCACGCGTGAAATATGCAAGGAAATTTTGCAGCCCACGTTTGGATCGCTTTACATTGACCTGCACGTGGTTTACGCGCAAAACGCGAAAAAAAAAAACACTGGACGCAGCCCATAGCTGCAGGCCTCTTCCCGCGCCTAGCTGCTGGTGTGGGCTGCTGGAAATCAGCCAGCAGCTATGGCCTACGGGATAATTACAAAAAACCTCCTCAAGTTTTGGAAATTACAATTTTACCCCTAAACTTTCAAAAATTATACTTTTGCCCCAAAAATTTACAGTATTTACAGTTCAGTCCCTGCATTCAATTTCTGCTCAAAACACTCAGAAAATATTAGAACACCCCTATTTTACTCGGGTTTTCATCACAATAGTATAGGTTAAGAATATATAATCGTGCATAATTTTAGCCCGATCAATTGTAGTATTATAATTTTATTGTATAGTATTGCCCTCATTTATAGAATAAAGAAATAATTTAAAGTATTTGAAAGTGTAATTGGAGTTCGGTAGAATTTTTTCAAATATGAAATTGAATTTCAATGAAATTTTCAGATGGATTGAAAACG
Source organism: Dimocarpus longan (assembly GCA_022984855.1). Taxonomy (NCBI): domain Eukaryota; kingdom Viridiplantae; phylum Streptophyta; class Magnoliopsida; order Sapindales; family Sapindaceae; genus Dimocarpus; species Dimocarpus longan. The sequence goes on along the minus strand of CM041015.1, from coordinate 13,695,762 downwards.
ATTTCGAAAACGAGTAACGACGTGATAATTAATTGAGGTTTAGAATGAGATAGATATTTAAAAAGAAAATTTCTTTAAGGTTACAGTGGCTTAAACTAAAATTAGAATACATGTGAGGATATTAGGAGAAATTGAATTAAATAAGGGGATTCATGGAATAAGTAAAGAAAAGGAGGGTTGTGTTGCAAAAATGAAATGGATGGCATGACATGTGATTAAGTGACAAACTTGAAGGGCATTTACTGACGGGTCCTTATTCTCTATTCCTCTAAGCGACCCACCCGGTGACAAGACCCAAGCCAAATTTTCTTTAGACTCTTATCTGAAGGGTCTCGTCGGGCATTCTAACGGATCTCTTTTGATCCGACTTATCGGATAAAAGATATGCATAGAGCGAACCCCTTAATCTTGCCCGTTTCCTTTATCTTATTTAAGTTAAAATTCGTTTTTCTGAAAATAGTTGAGATTGGTGTAAATTTTTCGCATTATCTGAAAACAATTTTTATAAAAATTTTGACAGCATAACTGCTATAATTTGAACATTTCCAAAATTTGACCTACATAAAAATACACTTCGAACTATCCTTGATCACCTCCCAACTTCTTTTATTCCACAAACATATAATTTCACATATATAAATTGTCACAAACATACAATTTCAACAACATGCAATTTTATAAACGTTTCAAATACTTTGCATGTGCATCAAGTATGAGTGTTGCAACCGTGCATATATATACATGTCAAAACAATAATTACAAATATTATACACATTCATATTCAAATTAATTAATCTTTTAATTAACATATTTACAACATCCAATTTTGTTCGATGTTTATGCAATGCATCGAGACGATACCCACCTAAAGTATCCAACGAGGTTTTATGTATATAAAATCACCTGCACGGTACCTAAATGAATATACAAGCTACACCAAAAACAAAGGCGTTAGTTCAAGTATATGGAAATAACAAGAATATATTCACATAAAAATCATGATTTATCAAATTCTATTTTCAATTTTGAGAACTTTCCTTTCTAAACCCACCACATATACCCCTAAACACTCTGTCCATCACGAGATGATTTTGACTAACACCAATCGTGAAGCTAATGAGATATCTCAACCACTATGATGTGAAATTTACTACATTGCAAACATAGTGTGAAACGATTTCAAATTTGAGCAACCACAATGCAGTATTTTCTGCATCACAATTGTAGTGCTATAACTCTGGACGACTACAGGCGGAATGTGGTACATCGTAATGCTGTGAATCTAAACGACTACGTGCGGAATTGTCTGCGTCACAACGTAGCGCTAGAAACTCTAGAAACTGAGCGACTACGGACGAAATTTTTCTGCATTGTCATGTAACGCTAAATCTCATATACTCTGAGGGCATATACATGAGTTTTGAAACTGTTTCACTAAGTGCAAAAGCATAAAACCTCTTGCTTTTCAAACTCTTAGGATTTTTTTCTCGATTCACCCATTTTGAAATCGACTTTGTTTTTATTCCTTCACTTTGTGAATTCCATATTGAAATCACATTTTCAACACTTAATTTTAGAACTCAAAAATCCCTTTTTAATTTCATAACATTACACATTACAAAGCTTAAAATAAAAATTTAAATAGATGCAAGTGGTAAGACACTTACCTCCAAGTCGCGCAAATCCGAATCACACATCACGACGAGTGTAACATGCTATTTTGGTGTCCAAATAATTTATTAAATGTTGATTATTAATTAAGGGATGATGGAATTAATTATTCGTTCGGATCCGGATGAGCAATTGAATTTTTTTATAAAATTCTTCAGACGGGTCCGGGGATAATTATTTAATTCAATTTCATAAAATAATTTAGAGCGTCTGGGTTCGAAAATTTTTTTGAAATCTAATGAAGTTTCCATGTGTGAATTGGATTTTAATTAAATTTCCAAGCGAACCCGAAGCGAATCTGAGCGAAAGCGACATCATAAAACGAGAATTGATGGCATGGGAGAAATAAATTGAATAAGTGGGTCCATGAGGGACACATGGCAAGCTTACAAGAGAAATCAAGGACATGTATCATGCAAGGGAATTAAATAAATTGAAAAAAAAAAATTGAATGGTGGATGATGACTTATCATGACAACTGTACGGCAAAGAGAGAATCATATTTAAATGAGTTGCAAAACACCCAAATGAAGTTCGGTCATCACTTTCAGATTTAAATCAAAATCGAAACCTCCCAGCAAAGTCAAGAAGCTCTCGGTCCAAAAGCATCATCAACCTTCAACCTTGGTCTTCAACTTGTGGATGAGAGATTCTTGACCGTGAGCTGCTTGTGAGTAAAAACCAAGAGAGTGTGAGACCAACTGGGAGAATCGTGACTTGCAGCAAGAAGAAACCATGCAAGCTGCCATCAGCTATTCGTGAAACCGTGAGAAAGGAAAGGAATGAGCTGGTGGTCGGTGTTTCAGATTTGAGCCAACTCATGCATGCAAGGTAAGAGTTGAAACCGAGAGCTTGTCATCTTCTCCTTCCATCCAAGTAAAAATCAAAAGTTGTTTTGTGAGAATGAAAGCTGAAATTGTTAGCCTAGTGCAGTCAGTGAGGCAGAAATGCAGCAAGAGGAGTCTCGGTGTTGCATGCGGCTTGTGAGTTGTCTTAGTGCAGGCCTGATCTGGTGGTGTCCTTCATCCTCCTCCTTGCTCGGTCTTCACCAGATTTGAAGGTAAAACTACAGAACCCAATGGTTGATATGCGAGTTGATGGATTGTTTTTGAGTGACTTTGGTTTGTGCATGCAGAAAAGGAAAATGAGAGCTGCTGCCGTGCGTTATTGGCGAGGGATTGCAGCAGCTCGTGAATGATTTTAAGGGGTTGTTCTGGGCATTTAAAAGCAATAATTTGAGGTAAGTTCTAGATTTATGGTTTTCATTTCACATGAAAAAAAAATATTTAGGATTGAGATATGGAATAAATTAATGTTGACATGTTTGGGATATAAGATTTAAAACCTCGTTAGTATGGAGGTTCATTTGATTAAGTTTTGACGTGTTTGAGAATGATTTTCGATGTTGAATGTGCGTTGCGAAATCTGTCATGGTGCAAAGTGTGGGCTGTTTTATCGTGCATTTAGACTAAGAAACGCAAATGACTTTCGTGCATATGAGTATGTCGAATTGATGGATTATTAGAATGTAAAAATCGAGCAAATGAATGACGATGTGATTAAATTATGGGCTATTTTGGGAATGCAGTTTTTATGGAAGTTAAGTGCAGTTTTTGTGCAGCTTTTTTAACATGATTGAGAGCTGTTTTTGAGTTGATTCAAAAGCTGTCATGAACTGTTTCCATGCTATATAAATGAGCTGTTAAGGTGTTATTATACGAGCTGTAAACGTGCTAGTCATGAGCTGTCAAAGTGCGGTGTAACAAGCTGTTTTAAGGGCTGTTACATGCTAATTTTAGAGCTGTCATACGTGCTATTTTTGAGTTCATTAAATGCTGTTTTTGTATTGATTGTTGGGCTATCATAAGCTATTTTAATGTGCTGTTTTGAGGTTATTTTCAACACGGGAAAGACAATCATAAAAAGGATATTATAAGCTGTTTCGAAATGATATCAAACGGAAGTGTTTAGGATGCATTATAAGAAAGCATATAGTTATAGTGCTCTAAGTAATGCTAGAAATTTGTTAAATAAACTTTCATTATATTTGTTTTAATAAAAGGTCAAGGAGAACCCGTCGAACCGGATTCTCAACCAAAGAATAAGGGTAAAGCGTAAAGGAGTATTCGATTCAAACATCGAATCCGTTTGAGGTCGGTATACACATTATCTTTAATTTTACCTGAAAGTGTTTTCATTGTGAAATGAATTTCTTAAATGAGATTGTTATATCATTTTAATATAATGCATTTACAAACGTATTTGACTATACTTGAAATGAAACATGAAATTGATTTGTTATGAGAAACTTGATACAAAAACCAAAGTTGTAAATGTGAATTAAACGTTATGTTGTAAATAGCCCTTGTAAACTTGGATATCAATAAATGGAAATTGGTAATTGACATGTCAATAAGGAAATCAGTAGCTGCACCGTTTATTTGTATACACTAAATTAATTCATTATGGACTATGAGAGGCACCACGTGTCCGGTCCTAAATGATTATGTGATATGATATACAACCCGGTGGATAATCACCGAGCGGTTGATGCCGGGGTCGACCGTTATTCCTGCGGGAAATCACCACGTGTCCGATGCCGGAACCCATATACCAATACTTGAGTATCGAACATATGTTTACTAAGGGCACTGAAAAATGTTATGAGCAATTAAATGAAAAATGTTATGTGAAATGAAATGTTCAATGCTTTGAAATATGTTGAACTCGAAAAATTGTGAACTATATGTTTAAGTATTTTTATGCAATGTATATATATATATATATATATGAATGTTAAAGTTAGAATACTTTTAGTTACGAATGAAATTATATTTGAAATTGAGAAATTAGATTACGTGTATACCTATTTAGCAATTATGCTTAGCGCATTGGTTTACCGCGCGCAGGTTGAATCTTTTGACTCTATCTAAAGACAAGGGAAATAGCTTGCACGCGAAGGCTCAGATAGTCACCATCCCCTCTACGCTTTTGGTAGATATATAGATAAATTGCATATGATCATTCATTTTTGGGATACATGTATATTTGTGTAAATTATTATATTTCACTTAATTATAACAAAGTTCTGTATAAAAGCTTATGTATATTTATTAAAAGCTTACTTTTGGTTATGTATGCATATAAATGTTTATGATATATTTGAGTAATAAAAAGTTTTGGAAACGGACGGGAGGTCCAAATGAGAGTTTAGAAATTGATATTTTAGAAATGTTAGAGTTTTAATCATAGGAAACGGATTTAGGAATTTCAGAAAAATAGAGGAAACTCTGTCGGATTTATGTTTTAAAAAAAAAAATAAATAAAATTTCTCTATTAGTAACAAGCTTAAGAATGATAATAGTTTTTTTTTTTTTTTTTCAAAAGAAACAGAAACGGATTTATTAGGAAAGTAACGTTCTCCGTTCCGGATTTCCGACCGTAACGGAAGTCGGGCGAAGGGCATTACAACGAGTCTCTCGGACTTCGCTCACTAGCTCGTCAACTACATGAAAATTTCTTATTATCACTAGTGACAATCTTATAACTCAACTTTAACTTTAAATTAACATTCTCCAATAAAGACCCTTTTTACACTATAACTTCCCAACTTATTTCTAACTCAACCAAGACTCTTTAATTCCGATTTCTTCCCAAAATTTTTAGTTTTAGACCCCTAAGGACACCCTCACGCAGTCCGTATAATTTTTAGAGACCCGAAACGAAAAATCGAATTTTTCGCCCCTTTTGACACCCTATAACAGAATGTAACGCAGCAGCCTATTTAGAGCTTCGTTTTCCTTCGATCTTTTTCCTACAGTTCTCTTATCTCATATTCTGATCACAATTCAAATTTCGTTGAAAAATTCTATCGTTTGCTATGTCAAATCTAAGAAAACGCCCTGTTTTGGGAACTTTTTGATGTGCATTTTCATATCGAACAAGTGACGATAGTTTTTCTTTTGTATCTAACATTCGTTTACCTAATTATGATCAACTAAATTTATTCCATGTAATAAAAATTACATTTACATAGTTATTTCACTAAACGACTCTCTAACGGCACTATTTTGGCCATAACTTGCGCAATTTTTATCGGAATCGATCCATTCCAAAACCTATGGTTTTCTCTAACTTCTAGGCATCATTTGAGGTGTATAATAACCCCATATATGTCAAACTTGCACAGGTTGTCTTTATCCCATGGTTTGTGCTCGAGATTCCCAATTTGCTCAAAACTACTACCATTGAGCTTCTATCCCTTCTACTTATTTTCCTAACCTTATTTATGCTAAAATTTGGGTTCAAAACCATCTAATCTTAGAGGTTTTCCACTGTTCTTCATGTCCATAACACATCCACACACTCATTCTAGAGTAAAACTTTCAAGTTTTTACAAAACTATCTCTCACAAGCTTTTCATCAAACACTTACTCTACAACTATCTTCACTTTTAAACAAACTATGAAATCAAGTTTCCTTGTTCAATTCTATCTTTTAAATGTGACATCTAAACATGTTTTTATACTTAAAAGTAACTTAAATGGATCATTTATAAGTTAGCCATCAAAACAGCCCCTAAACTTGAGTTTTTTCTTCTACATACACAACTTCTCTTCATCTTAAATTACCATACTCATTTTAATCATTTCAAGAATAGCTACTACCTTATTTTACTTCATTTAGACTCTATTAATCCTCTAAAAACATTTTCACCAGCCACTTAAAACATCTCCAACTTCAACCCAAATTATAAATCAAACAATTCAAACTTTAAACAAAATAGAAAGGATAATACCACAAACCTAAGAGTACTGGTCACGGATTGCTTTCTCTCTATAGAGACATTTTCTCAAGAATCCCACCATTCAGATTGATAAACCACGTCCGAGGAACCTCCAAACGAAGTTTGAGGCTGATCTAATGGTTAACAAAGGAGATATGGCTCAATAAGCAAGACTGTCCTGGTTGTGCCCTGTTATCCGGCCAACTCTATTTAGAAAGCCATAACTCACTCTAGACACATTCAATTGAAAATCAAACTACTCAGAATTAAAAACCATGTGTGTTTAACATACCCAACAAATTTCAGCTCGATCCAACAGTTGATGAAGGAGATATCCCGATTCTCTGAAAACTGTGCAGATAGCTTCTGCTTCAGCTCTCCCTCACGGTTTTAGCTTTTGTTTCTCACGATTTGGTGAGCTAAATGAGTGAAGGTTTCTACCTCAATTTCCAGCAGAGAGTTTCTTTATATAGGCCCTCCAAAACTTGAAAAAAAATCCCTCAAATATTGCCTAATTACATAACACTCATTGATTAACTTTAACTAAAGTTAAATTCTAATTAACCTTAGTTAACTTCCATCATTTTCCACTTTTTCTTGGCAAAATCTTATTGGCTAATAAACTTTTACATGGATTTATGTTTCTTCTAGGATTTCATTACTCCCATTTACTCACATCAATTCCATATACACTTAAATTATAATTTACTCAAATAACCTTTATAATTTAATTCCAAGTTCCAAGTCAATAAAATTTCAAAAATATTCTATGATCACCTAATCATCAAATTGACCATGCAATACTCTAATTGAGTGTTTAACTAATCAATCTTGAGCTTTGAAAAAAAATTCAAAAGGCCTTCGAATCATTATTATTTTTAATAACCCAAAAAGGATGTTTTAATAATTTTCGTTCGGACAGTTCGAAATCTATTCAAATGAACTTATTTTTAATTCGTTTTAGTTCTTATGGACTCCATTATTCATTCCGGGGCTTTTGAATCATAAAGTAAAATTTTTGAGATTTACTATTCACCAAAAATTACTATTTACACGAAAAATCACTATTTATCCAAAATTAAAGGTTAGGGTATTACAAATTCAACCCCCCTTATAGAAATTTCATCCTCGGAATTTTATATTACATATCTGTCTCAAATAAGCGCAGAGTTTGGAAGTGTATTTGCTCTTCATGTTCCTATGTAACTTCTTCCGATCCATAATTTCTCCACAACACTTTCACTAATATAATAATCTTGCGGTGCGATACCTGATCTCTATGGTCTAGAATCTCCACTAACTGCCCTTCATAGGTCAAGTTTTTTTTTAGTTGCACCGGTTGTTCTTTCAATATATGCAAAGGATCGGCTACATACTTGCGAAGCATGGAAACATAGAAAACATTGTGAATGTTTGCCAACTCTGGTAGTAGCTTTAAACTATATGCCACCTCACCCACTCTTTCCACTATCTTGAAGGGGCCAATATATCGTGGATTTAACTTTCCACTCTTTCCAAACCTTAAGACACCCTTCCATGGTGAGATTCATAAGAACACCTATCACCTATTTGAAATTTTAAATCTTTCCTTTAATTCATCAAAGCTATGTTGGCACACATCTGACCATTCATACTTTTCCTCTTTTCTTGTCAACCTTGTCAAGGGAGTAGCTATTTTTAAAAACCCTTCCACGGACTTTCTATAGTAGCCAACTAATCCCAAGAAACTTATAATTTTCGTCACGTTTGTGGGTGGTTTCCAATCTACTATAGCTTTTATCTTCTGGGGATCTACTGATATTCCCTTTGCTGATATCATATGACCACAAAATGCAACTCTGTCTAGCCAAAACTGACATTTACTAAACTTTGCATATAGCTGATACTCTCTCAAAGTCTGTAACATAGCTCTCAAGTGTTTCGTGTGCTCATCTCGACTACTCGAATACACCAGAATATCATCTATAAAAACAATCACGAACTTATCCAGATATGACCGGAAGACTTTGTTCATCAAATCCATAAAAGTTGCTGGAGCATTAGTTAAGTCAAATGGTATAACTAAGAACTCATAATGCCCATAGCGAGTCCTAAAGGCCATCTTAGGAACATTTTCCTTGTAAACTTTTAACTGATGATATCCCGATCTTAAATCAATCTTTAAAAACACCCTGGCTTTCTGAAGCTAATCAAACAGATCATTTGTCTTTGGTAACAGGTATTGATTCCTGATGATGACTTTGTTAAGCTGTCTGTAATCGATACACAACCAAAGGCTCCCATCTTTCTTTTCACAAACAACACTAGAGCTCCTCATGGCAATGTAACCTTATTCAAAACTTCTTCCATCTAAACCTTTAGTTCCTTTAACTCTATTGGTGTCATCCTATGCGACGCTATGGAAATGGGCTCTGTACCAAGAGCTAACTCAATCTTAAACTCTATCTCTCTGTCTAGTGGTAGCCCTAGAAAGTCCTCTGAAAAAACATCTGGAAACTCACTGACTACTAGAACCTCTGTTAGCTGCAATCATTATCATCTGGTTCCACTGTACAAGCCAAGTATCCCTAATATGTCTTCCTAAGCATCTTGTTGGCTTTCACCGCGCTAATCACGCCTGTAAAGAACATCTTCCTTACACTACAAAAGATCACATTTGGTTCCTTAGGCCTGTTGAACTTAACTTCCTTTCTATAACAATCCACTATGGCACAATGCTTAGATAACCAATCCATGCCCAAAATAACATCAAATTCATGACTATCTAACACTATCAAATCATACTCGAATTCATGACATGCTATAATCACTTTACTTCCCATATAGACTCTATCTGCCATAAGCAAATCGCTCGGGGAAGTGACACTATCACATTACAATTTGTCGGTCTCATCTCTATCCCGACTCCATAAAAAAAAAAAAAAAAAAAATCCCTTGAGGCAAAAGAATGGGTGCTCCTGGGTCTACCAAAATATAAGCATCTGAATCAAACAAAGTAAAAGTACTTGTGACCACCTCGGGAGCTGCGTTAATCTCCTGCTGTACCGTCGTATAAACTTTGGCCTGGCCACAGGGTCTGCCAGCTAGGTCCACCAGTAGCTGACTTTGGGGTTGTAGTCGCTCTACCCTGGGGGCCTCCTCTCTCAGGTCCACGACCCCCACTAGATTGCCCCTGAACGGCAGATCTAGCCTCAACTGGACTCGATGCGACAACACTAGGACAGGCTTTCATGAAGTGTCCCTCCTAACAGCATCTGAAGCATCCTGTCCTGCCCATAACGCACTCACCTAGATGTGATCTACCACATTTGCTGCCAACAGGCCTGTTCCTCCAATTATGCTTGCTTCTGGACCCACGAAATGACTGGACTGAGCTCTGGCTGGTATGGGCCTTCTGACTCTGCTTTCGGCTATCAAACCTTGAGAGCTGTTCACTCTTGGCCAGTTTGCTTGATACTCCTTGCTGATTGTCGGTCCAACTACGTTTTTTGACTGAATTGCGGTTTTGACTTTAGGATGGTTTCTGCACTCCTCTTAACTCTAGTAGCTACCTCAACCAACTGCCCATACCGAGTGTGCATTGAAGATGTCGAAAATGACTAAGCTTTTGACGATAGGGAACTTCTTATCAAGACAATTCTAGCAACATATTATGGGTCCTAATTTGACATCGTTTACCCTGTTTAAGATCTTCTGAAAGCAATGTATGTCAACTGCTAAATTAATTCAAGAAGAAACAAAACATTTTATAACCAATGAAATGTCATATCTTATTATTATCGTCCAGTGTGACTCAATGGTAAGATTCCTAATTCATCCTAGCAATGACCTAGGTCCAAGTAGCTACACTATATAACGTTATTTTTTATTCATTGTGTAAGATTTGGCTACTATATATGACCTATATAATTCATAAATAGTTTTGGGAGTGATTAATTTTTGGTTGATTTTCTAATTTTCAAATTTTTTAAACTTTTGAATAATATTTGAGTCAAATAATTGGTAACCTCTCATGTAACTGTACAATTATGTAATATTAAAATAGATCCAAATTAATATAATTTTGGGGAAAATCAATATATTTTGTTAAAACTTGTAAATCCCAATTTATTTTCTTACTTTCATATCTATCTAACTAAGAGCATCTCCAATATAAATGTGGATTGTCTTTTTAAAAAAATAGACACATCATTAATGTCGAGAAAATGTGTATCGTATATCAAATATGGATTTATAGACACTCAAGTCTAAAAAGGTTTTTCAATGCTATTCTATTTATTTGAATGATAAATAGTCAAACAAGAATATATTATTAAAAAAAATTATCATAAAATATTATTTAATGAAAGTTTCAATTGTTTATTGTTGATATGGCTATCCAAGAGACTCTTAAGAAATAGACATTGAGGTTGACAGCCTCTATTTTCTTTTTTGTCATGTCAGCTTAATAGTGATTAGGGAAGTTTGCATTGGAGAGACTAATTTTAACCCTCCATCAATTTATTTTATGTGACACTATTTTTTCACAATCCATACTTGCATTGGAGATGCTTTAATAAAGATACAATAGTCATGCAATATGGGATCAATTGAAGAGTCATTTGAGATCATTATAATATATGAAACTTCGTAATCTGTTGACTATTATATCTACATATCTAAGTTCGGATCCTTTATTCTAAATTTCTCTCATATATCTAATCTATAACCACTTTGTCAAATTTCTTAACTTCATTATTAGAGTATGATCGCTAAGAGGTGACCAACGTCACTGCATCACCCTAACCTTTATTGGTTTTGCAGAAAAGGAGTTGAAGTACAAGGTCATTCTAATTGGATTCTCTCCAATAGATGAAGCAGATCTCTAAAGTAGCAATTATTTAAAGTTATTGAATATCCTATAACTTTTATAGACTTTTTTAAAATCTATAAAGGTTTATATTGAATATCTCATGACTTTTATAGATTTTAAAAAAGCCTATATTAAATACCTCATTATTTTTATAGTATTCAAAAATTATGATTGAATATATCCTAAATTTTTAAATATATTGTTGACGTTTGAATTTGGATCCTAGTCAACGAGGTTCGTTTCTCGGCCCAAATTACAGTTTCGGATCGTCGATATTGAATATGCGAGGTAAAGAAGTGAGGAGAAGAGGTCAGAAGAAAGGAGAAAAACACAAGGAGATTTAAGAGTGGTTCGGCCCAATTAGATACCTACGTCCACTGTTCACTCTCTCACTATTCTAGTAGAGTATCAACACTCAAAAGATTGTACATACCTTTTATAATGAAAATTCTCCCCTATTTATAGACAAATGGGAGGTGCTACAGTAAAACAGAATGAGACAAAAATATACAATAAACTAAAATTACAATGATGAATTTCATTTAATACGGCTGACAGTACATTTAATGCGGCCGAAATTACATTAAATGCGGCTGAAACTGTCACTTCTGAGCTCTGTCCGAGTGTGATTTCAGGCGGTTAATCTGTACGGGTTAGGTGAGATCACCATAATCTTGGTTATAGTCTCTGGGGGAGATGGCATGCATGTAAGCCCCTGTATTCGATTTTATGTTTCCTAGCTTTAGAAAATTAAATTATCAAATAAAAAGGGCGAAATGGTCATTTAGTGAATAAGAAATATAAATGGATGACAAAGTTGTAAAACTTTAGTTTAGTGAATTTAATAATTCAATTTTATGAGAAATAGGAATGACTTAAAAACCACTTATGTTTATTAGAAAATAAAATGACCAAGGACAATATGGTAAATTAGGATAATAAAAGTAAGTCAACAAGGACATAGGGGTCATTTTTTTTAAAAGCTTTCCATAAATATAGTGGGATATGGTGTTACACGGGTAACACTTAACAAAAATTTAAAAGAAAAAAAAAGAGAGAGTTGAGAGAGAGCAAGTAATAGGCGGCAACAACAAGAAAAGGAAGATACCAAGCAATTTTTCATCATTTCTCAAGCTTCTAATTCATCTTCATAGTTAATTCAAAACTAAGACATCAAGTCTCAAACACAAATAAGGTAAGATATCCATGTCTCTACAAGTTTTGATGGTAGTTAGAGTTGTGTAAAGTGTAATGTTGGGCTTGTGACATGATGATGAATTGGATTGTTTCTTTAGAATATTATTCATAGAATTTTGTTACAATTTCATGCCTTAGTATGGGATAAATGAAAAGGAAGCTTAAACAATAATTAGGCATGTGTATAAAGATAGCTAGGGTTTTGTAAGTATTACATCACTTACACTAGTTCAATTGTAATTTCAATTATTTTAATTGTTGCTAAAGAGTTTTATAAAATAACTTTCTGATCGTAAGTTTGGTTTAAGTAAAAACTTGGAAGAAAGTAAATTTTGTGCTTTTTGCACATAAGAGAAAAAGAGTTGTAAAAACCATGTGTAATCCCTTGATTCTTAGAGTATATATCGATACGTTGTGACGTAGTAAATTCCACACGTAGTCGAGTATATTGAGAGCTATTGGCATTACATTGCGAAGTAGAAATTCCGCATGTAGTCGCCAAAATCTGATTTATGGGCACTATGGTTGCGATGAAGAAGTTCCGCACGTAGTTGCTAGAATTATAAAAATTTAGTACTACAAATGCGATGAAGAAATTCCGCATTATAGATGTTTACAACTGAGATAATTTTACCCCACTCGGGCGAGGAAGTAAATTCCGCACGTAGTGGTCTAAATACTATAGTAGCTTCAAGATGCACATGGTTGTTTCATAAGAAATAGTTTGCAAAGATTAACCTTTAAATATTTCTTTAAGTTATGCTTTACTATGAACTTGAAAGGGTTGTATTATTATGTAACGAACTAACGATTTATTTTGTCGTGTAGCTCGCTTGTTTTATCCAGAATAATTATAGGTGATTTTGTGGCCGAGGAAGCGACGTTCCACTTATAGGTGGGGATGAATGAATGGACTATGTGAATATTAAATATATTTTGAGATTGTTGTAAATGTTATTATCTAAATGATCGCATGTTTGATATATGAATGTTTGACAGATTGTAACTTATACTTAAATATGTATATATAAAATTGTACATTCACACTTATTGCAGAATACACATGATATATCTGTATAGGTTGTGATACCCATGGAATATGTATACATGTTGTGAATGGTTGGATATGAATGTCATATGACATGTATGGATGTGAAATTTAATGTGAATTGCATGTTTGTGGAAAAATCGAAGTTGGCTGGTGATTTCTATAGTTCGAAGTGTGTTTATTTTACAGGTAAAATTTGGAAAATGTTCAATTTTATGCCGTTATGCTGCTGAATTTTTTTTATAAAAGTAATTCAATCCTAACCAATTTAAAGAAAACTGAGTTACTAAGTTTTAAACGAGTAAACCGGTTAAGAAAGTTAGGGTTCGCTTCTCGGATTAATTTGATCCGACGAGTCGGGTTCGATAAGTCCGTTGAAGTGCCCGGCAGGATCCTCCAGACAAGAGCATAGATAAGGTCTGGGAAGGGTCGTGTCAAGTTGGTATCAGAGCCCGGTTCTCGTTAAGCTAAGATAAAGTTTTTTTGAGAAAGTTTGAGTTATTTTCGCCTAAAGTGTACGTTAGTGATGCATAAGTTAAAGCATAAGTTATACGAGTTGAGTTGAACATTTCATGAAATCGCACATCAGTTATGTGTACGTTATTATATGCATGAGACATAAGCTAGCTTATGCAGTTATATATGAGATACAAAGATTGAAGTTGACAATTGCATGAGTTTAGAATTATTTCATGCATTATAAACATTTTAATTTGATTTTATGATCATTTGAAATTATAGAGATGCAACGTAGAGGTCGACCCAGAACAATAAGGGTAGCTGCACAGGTACCCACCCCTGAAGAGGGACATGTTGATGAGTCAATCAATGTGTCAGCTAGTTCTTCACATTCAGAGCCTTTCCAGCCTGAGAGACCAGAGCAGGCACAAGCACAGGTGAATATAGAGCAGATGGCAGAGAGGATGGCACAGGCTTTTGCTGCAGCCCTCCATCCGCCACCACCCCAACAGCCCCATGAAATAGGGGTATCCATTGAGCGGGCTCGAAAATTAGGTGCAAAGCATTATGATGCCACAGGTGATCCCGAGCGTGCAATATTTTGGCTAGACACTAATGAAGAAATATTTCAGATTATGGGATGCACCGGGGAACAGAAGGTCTCTTACTCAGCCTTTTTACTTAAAGATCGTGCCAAGGACTGGTGGAAGGCACATCAGAGAGCACATCCGGAGGGAGTGTCTTGGGCAGATTTCAAGAAAGAGTTTATAGAGAAATTCTTCCCCAAGAGCTATAGAGACACAAAAATAGAAGAGTTTTTCAAACTAGAACAGGGAAACTCCTCCGTACCAGAGTATGAAAAGAAATTCTCAGAATTGATCCGCCTGGTCCCTTTTATTGCAGAAAATGAAGAACAGAAGATCAATAGGTTCATGGCAGGCCTTAACCCTGCAGTTAGGACCATTGTATCATCTTCAGTGCATACTCGGTATGGACCGTTGGTGGAGGCAGCAACCAGAGTTGAGCAAAGTGCAAGAAACGTTCCCAAACCGAAACCATCATTCAATCAGAAGCGCAATTAGAGTGGTAGCCATCAAGGGGGACCGAGTAAGGTGAGCAAAGGTGATCAAAAGCCCGCATGGTCCGAGAGCCGTAGACAGGGTCAGGGGGCTCAGCCTAGTCAGAGTCAGAGTTCAGTTCAGTCTTCTGGGGGATCTAGGAGGAGTCAGAGTTGGAAGAATAGACCCGTTTGCAGCAAATGTGGTCGATCACACCCCGATGAGTGCCTTCAGGGCAAGACGGGATGCTACCGATGTGGTCAGGAAGGCCACTTTATGAAAGATTGTCCTAACTTAGTCACTTCCAGTCCATCAAAGGCTCGATCAACGGTACAGGGACAACCTAGTGGGAGCCGTGGACCCGATAAGAGAGGACCCCAAACCGGAGGAGCTACTAGTGCAGGACAGCCCAGTGGCGGATCAGGTAGAGGTGTGCCACCCAAAGGACAGCCTGGCAGACCTCGTAGTCAGGCCGCTAGAGTATATACAGTGACCCAGCAGGCAGCAGATGCGACACCAGATGTGGTCACAGGTATCATTTCTCTATTCGATACTGATGCTTATGTACTGGTGGACCCAGGGGCCACCCATTCTTTTATTGCACGAGAGTTTATAGATAGAGTCGGGATAGAGTTGAGACCAACCGAGTGTAGCCTGGTAGTGTCACTTCCCACAGGTGATTCGCTTATTGCGGATAGAGTTTACATGGGAAGTAAAGTGACTATAGCAGGTCATGAGTTCGAGGCTGATCTGATAGTACTCGATATTCATGATTTTGACATTATTTTGGGCATGGATTGGCTATCCAAACATCGTGCCACCGTAGATTGCTACAGGAAAGAAGTTCAATTTAACAAGCCTGGGGAACCAGATGTGATCTTTTGTGGAGAGAGGAAAATACTCTCTACAAGCTTAGTAAGTGTGATTCAAGCCAACAAAATGCTCCATAAAGCATGCCAGGGGTACTTGGTTTATGCAATAAAAGCTGGCAATAATGAGTTGCAATTGACGGAAGTACCAGTGGTATGTGAGTTCCCAGATGTATTTCCTGAGGATTTACCAAGGCTACCCCCAGATAGGGAAATAGAATTTGAGATCGAGCTAGCTCCTGGTACTGAGCCTATCTCTATACCTCCGTATCGAATGGCCCCAACAGAACTAAAGGAGTTAAAGGTCCAGATGGAAGAGTTGGTGAGTAAGGGATTTGTTAAGTCAAGCACGTTGCCGTGGGGAGCTCCAGTGCTATTTGTTAAAAAGAAAGACGGAAGCCTCCGCTTATGCATCGATTATAGGCAGCTTAACAAGGTAATCATCCGGAATCAGTATCCGTTGCCAAGAATCGATGATTTGTTCGACCAACTGTAGGGAGCCAAGTTTTTTTCGACGATAGATCTACGATCGGGGTATCATCAACTGAAAGTGCGTAGGGAAGATGTTCCCAAGACGGCCTTCAGGACTAGGTATGGGAATTATGAGTTTTTGGTGATGCCATTCGGCTTGACTAATGCCCCAGCAGCTTTTATGGACTTAATGAACAGAGTTTTCAGACCCTACCTGGACAAGTTCGTAATAGTCTTCATCGATGACATCTTGGTATACTCAGGTAATAGAGACGAACATGCAGAACACTTGAGAGTTGTGTTACAAACTTTAAGAGATCATCACCTTTATGCGAAGTTCAGCAAGTGCCAGTTTTGGCTTGACCGAGTGGCATTTTTAGGACATGTAGTATCCGCAGAGGGTATTTCAGTAGACCCCCAGAAGATAGAAGCCATTGTAGATTGGAAGCCACCCACGAACGTGATCGAAGTTAGAAGTTTCTTGGGTTTAGCTGGGTATTACAGGAAGTTTGTGGAAGGGTTTTCAAAGATTGCCACCCCGTTGACTAGGCTAACAAGAAAAGAAGAAAAGTTCATCTGGTCTGATGCGTGCCAAAGCAGTTTTGATGAGTTGAAGAAAAGGCTGACTACGGCACCGGTGCTTACACTTCCATTCGGGAGCGATGGATTTGCAGTGTATTGTGATGCTTCAAGACAGGGTTTAGGTTGTGTGTTAATGCAGCATGACCGGGTGATAGCTTATTGAAAGGACCCGGCCCGGATATCCCTTGAAGAGATCCGAGCGGAGCCCTCCCGGCACCCCACAGAATCCTTACAGTCTTTAAGCAGGTGACTTAAAAGGATTCCGTGAAGCTAAGCCGTAAAACAGTTTCATTTCTTAATCATTAAAAATTGAGGGTGAAAAATTTTTGGCAGCACAACGGCTGTTTTTCCGACATTTTCAACTTTTTCAAAACACCTGTAAAACAATTAATAATATTTCAAAATGCATACATTCATTTCCACTTCTAAATAGGACCTCAGGTCCATTGCAAAATCCACATTTCAATGCAATTAGAGTCTTTAAAAACTAAAACCATTTCAACTTAAAAGAAAACATTCCACATGCATGATAACGTAATTAAAGTTATTAAAACTTAAATATTTACATCACATTAAAATCCGTTATACAACAAAAATTTACTTTATTTTCACAGTTTCGGTCGCTTGTTAAACTTGCCTACTCTTGAGCTAGAGACCTGCCGCCTGAAGGACTCGATCCTGCGCCTGGGGGGTTTTTAAAACAAAATAAACAAGAAAAATAATGAGCTAAAAAGGCTCAGTGAGTGTTATGCAGTTCTAAATAAGTTTCCTTTAATACCCTTTTCAAAATCTTTTGAAAGAATTCAAGTTCCGCAACAATTTACGTAAACGTGAATTTCATGATATTACATAATCATTTTTTATAAACAATTGCTTGAAAACAATATACAAGATTATAAGCATCATAAAATTTATTCATAACATAATCATAAGTTCATAAATAAACTCATAAAAATCATAAATCAATCCTCAGTCATAAAACATATATCCAATGGGACCCGGGAAAATCATGATCACCGCCCGGTCTTGAGTCACCGGTGGTGGGGACGTGCAATCTCATTCATAACCACTATGCCGCGGTATGTTACCTCGCTGCACATAGGGCATCATTCATGATAGTACCTTATATACGCGTAGAGGGCGACATGACAGACTCGATCCCCCCCTATAGTTAGTGGACTTTCCCCCGACAGACATGCCATACGCGATATAAGGCACTTCGGCCGCATAACAATCATCATTCAGTCATAATGGGGATGGGTAGCCATTGGTTTTGAAATACATTATCATGCTAAAATAGTATTTGTAAAGCATGTTCCTTCGCTTATAAAACGAAACATAAAAGTACATTTCAATAACAAGTTTACAATCAATATTACTTTAAATACAAATATAAACAATTCGAAGCGTATAACATTCCTGTAAAGCGTATATCATTTATATAAATTCATTTAAGTATTAAAACATTTAAATTTTGCATGAAAGCATAAAAATCATATAGAAATCATATTGCATTTATCATTTATAAAACAAGTTACACTCACCGATTTCTAACTCACAGAAACGATCAAACTTTCTACTTTGCGCTACTTTTTCAACTTCGCTTTCCTTCGCCTTATCGTTGCCTAAATAAGTTAACAATCTAATATAAGCATGCCGGAACTACACCAATCGAATCTAAAGCAACATCATCGAAACCACAATCTAAAGAATTCAACGAAGAGAATAAGCGAACCTAAACGAACAACATAAAATTTACGTGAGTTTAACTAACTATCGCGACTAATCGCCTTTAACGTTTCGCGCGATTCCTTTAATTTCGAATAAACTTATCCTCCATATTACTCGTGACTTAACTTAAATCAAGGCAAACAAAGATTCAAACATGATAAAACATAACCGTGAAAAATATGGCAACAACTTAACAATTATACATTTTTCCGATTCATCTCCAAAACCAACAATTTAACGATTTCGCGCGAAACTAAACTATCCAATTAACTTAAACGTATCTTAAACTATCCCAACATCAACTTAACATTATAATGGCTTAATAAAAAATCTCGGGGCATCGAGCTAACATCACATTTACTTTCATATTTGACAACAAACATCACAAACTGACAACGCTCGCATTCGCGGAGAAATTCAACCGAATCGCTTGGAAACAAATTCTAAATATCTGAACGATTATCCGATACTTTAAAACATTCAAAAACTAACCATTAATTCAAGACAATGAACTCAAATTAAATTCACTCCATAACAGCCCCTAAAGTCTCTTATAACAGCCCGCACTCAAAACACAACACAACAATCGATAACCATTTCGTTCCAAAATCACAAGCAAAATAAATCTCAAGCGAACCTCCGCACTAACGAGGTTCTCAATCCTAAACCCAAACATAATATCACCACTTTATCTCAACTTAATCACATGGTTGCTTACTAAATACCAAAACAACTTAACAAAGCAACATGGGGCAGCACTTACTCACTAGCTTCGCTTCAAATAGCTTTCGAACGAGCGCGACGATGACGAATCACTCGCGGCAGCAAGTTCCTTCTTCCACCAGCAAGTATCTTCGCTTCTTGCTGTTTCACTTCAAAACTGGATGTGGATTTCAGCTTGACAGCAGCTGTTGGCAGCAGCTACATCAATGTTGACAGCACACGGCACCAAATGGCAGCAACGACAGCAAGCTCACGATGGCAGCAGCTCGCATAACTCAGCTTGCGACGACAGCAATTGGCAGCAGCAAGGACAGCGTCACGGCAACACCAGCACCTTCACCACGACAGTAGCAATTCCACGGACAGTAGTGACAGCACCTGACAGCAGCGTGGACAGCATCACGATAACTCCAGCACTCGCTCGGCAGCAACACCACGCTTGGCAGCAACAGATCTTCCTTCTTTGCTTGCATGCATGCTCTAATCAGCTCTAGTTGCTTTCAAACCTCACCGAACAGCACTTCTTCTTCTTCTCTTCCACGACCAGATCTGTTGCTCAGGCTTCACGTTCCAGTTCTGATCACGTCCAGCACCACCCAACAGCACTTCCTTCACAGCTCAGCCCTTGCATGCACATCCTCCGATCAGATCTGCACCATCAAGCCGCTAATCACACTTTCTGGTAGCAGTTCCTTCATCACCAGCTCACGGCTGAATCTTCTTTGCTTCTCGAGCAAGAGGAAAGAAGGATGAAGAAGAAGAAGATGACATGCAAAGGCTCTCGGTTCTCTCTTTAGCTCACGGCAACACTTCTTGCTTTTTGGTTTCTGATTTTAGCTTGAAGAAGTATGGTGGCCGAATGTCTCTTCCTCTCACTCTTACTTTGGTTTCAGTTTTTTTTTGAAATGAAGAAATGTTGTTGACCGAGCTTGTTAGCTTCTTTTTATTTTTATTATTATTATTTTTTTTTTTTGGCCACTTGTCACCTTTCCTATATGCATGCATGACATTTGTTTTGCTTTCTAACCGAATGCTTGACATTTGTCAAAGCCATGCACCAATAAGCCACAAGTTGATTTATGCGTTCTCCCATTCCGATTCCAGGCTCGAATCCGATTTCGTCCGTCCGTCTGGAAAACCGCTTATGACTTGATTTCGTCATCGGGATTACTATTATTTTTTTATTTTTTACTAAAATTCACATCCGTCATTGCACTCTAAAATTAATTTTATTCCTTGAAAATACTTATTCCAAATATTTTCGGTCTTGAAAATTATATTTTTCCGATCGAAACACGATCCAATTAGAAAAATAATTCGCTCAATGACGATAAAAATTTTGGGTTTTACAATTCGCCTTTTTATTGTGGGGTCTGGGATTTGCCTATACTGGGGTCCCCTCGGGCTGCCCCAGGTTTGCCCCTCTCGCCCACTCACTGGGTACTGTCCCTGGTCAGGGGATTTCTCTCGCCTCCCCCAGCTGCCACTCGAACCTCTGACCCTCAAGGATAAGAGTGTTTAAATTGCAAGCTGGGTACCAATTGAGCTAGTGGCTCAATTGGTACCCAGCTTGCAATTTAAACACTCTTATCCTTGAGGGTCAGAGGTTCGAGTGGCAGCTGGGGGAGGCGAGAGAAATCCCCTGACCAGGGACAGTACCCAGTGAGTGGGCGAGAGGGGCAAACCTGGGGCAGCCCGAGGGGACCCCAGTATAGGCAAATCCCAGACCCCACACTTATGCTTCAAGGCAGTTAAAGAAGCATGAAGTAAACTATCCAACACACGACTTGGAGTTAGCGGCTGTAGTGTTCGCATTGAGAATTTGGAGGCATTACCTCTATGGAGTACCATGCCGAATATTTACTGATCATAAGAGTTTGCAATACCTGTTCTCGCAGAAAGAGTTGAATATGAGACAAAGAAGGTGGATTGAGCTCATTAAAGACTATGATTGTACCATTGAATATCACCCGGGTAAAGCTAATGTGGTAGCAGATGCGTTAAGCAGGAAGCCTACCAGTTCCTTATCCCAGTTGAGAGCCGAGTACTTGCCCATGTTAGTAGAGTTGAGATCTATGGGTGTCAGATTGGAGGTGGTGGATTCAAGCTCTTTATTGGTAGCTTTTCATGTCCGTCCGGTATTGGTGGATCAAATTAAAGAGTTGCAAGCTCAAGATCCCTACTTGATAAAGCTTAGAAGCGAGTTAAAAGCTGGTCAGCAAAGTAACTTCGCATTGACAGACGATGGGGCACTAATTCTGGGGCAATGATTATGTGTGCCACAAGTAGCAGAATTGAAGAGAGAAATTATGGATGAAGCTCATTCATCCACCTATGCCATGCATCCAGGGAGTACCAAAATGTATCGGACTCTGAGAGACCACTACTGGTGGAGAGGAATGAAGAAAGAGACAGCAAAGTTCGTATCCAAGTGTTTAACCTGCCAGCAGATTAAAGCCGAGCACCAGAAACCCGCAGGTTTATTGCAGCCTTTGTCGATTCCGGAATGGAAATGGGAAAGGATTACGATGGACTTCGTGGTTGGACTGCCACGGACTCAGAGCGGACATGATGCCATATGGGTGATAGTTGACAGATTGACAAAGTCCGCTCACTTTCTAGCCATTAAGAATACGTATTCCCTGGAAAAGTTAGCACAGCTCTATGTGGACGAGATAGTGAGATTGCATGGCGCACCAGTGTCTATTATATCAGATAGGGATCCTCGATTCACTTCGAGGTTTTGGCCGAAGCTCCAAGAAGCCATGGGTACTAGATTGAATCTCAGTACGGCCTTTCACCCTCAGACTGATGGCCAATCAGAGAGAACTATCCAGACTCTCGAAGACATGTTGAGAGCATGTGTAATGAAGTTTAGAGGGAGCTGGGATAATCACCTACCTTTAATAGAGTTTGCCTACAATAACAGTTATCAGTCCAGCATTGGTATGGCACCATATGAGGCGTTGTATGGCAGAAAGTGTAGAACCCCAGTTTGTTGGGATGAAGTAGGTGAAAGAAGATTGATTGGCCCAGAAATTGTTCAAGTTACAACCGAGAAGATTAATGTAATAAAAGAACGATTGAAGATAGCTAGAGACCGACAGAAAAGCTATGCGGACAATCGAAGAAGATATTTAGAGTTCGAAGTGGGTGATAGAGTATTTCTACGAATCTCACCCTGGAAGGGTATTGTGAGGTTCGGGAAACGTGGAAAGTTAAGTCCACGATACATTGGACCGTACGAGATTATGGCAAGAGTGGGTGAAGTAGCATACCAATTGAAGTTGCCACCAGAGCTTGCAAACATTCATGACGTGTTTCACGTCTCTATGCTCCGCAAGTACGTAGTCGATCCATTGCATGTCTTAAAAGAACAACCGGTGCAGTTGAAGGAAAACTTGACCTACGAAGAACAGCCAGTAGAGATCTTAGATCGTAGAGATCAAGTGTTGCGTAATAAGGTGATTCCGCTAGTAAAGGTATTATGGCGAAATCATGGATCGGAAGAGGCTACATGGGAGCCTGAAAAGCAGATGCGCACCCAATACCCACACCTATTCGCCTAAGGTAAGCGATTTAAAATTTCGAGGACGAAATTTTTATAAGGAGGGGAGAAATTGTAAGCCCCTATATTCGATTTTATGTTTCCTAGCTTTAGAAAATTAAATTATCAAATAAAAAGGGCGAAATGGTCATTTAGTGAATAAGAAATATAAATGGATGACAAAGTTGTAAAACTTTAGTTTAGTGAATTTAATAATTCAATTTTATGAGAAATAGGAATGACTTAAAAACCACTTATGTTTATTAGAAAATAAAATGACCAAGGACAATATGGTAAATTAGGATAATAAAAGTAAGTCAACAAGGACATAGGGGTCATTTTTTTTAAAAGCTTTCCATAAATATAGTGGGATATGGTGTTACACGGGTAACACTTAACAAAAATTTAAAAGAAAAAAAAAGAGAGAGTTGAGAGAGAGCAAGTAATAGGCGGCAACAACAAGAAAAGGAAGATACCAAGCAATTTTTCATCATTTCTCAAGCTTCTAATTCATCTTCATAGTTGATTCAAAACTAAGACATCAAGTCTCAAACACAAATAAGGTAAGATATCCATGTCTCTACAAGTTTTGATGGTAGTTAGAGTTGTGTAAAGTGTAATGTTGGGCTTGTGACATGATGATGAATTGGATTGTTTCTTTAGAATATTATTCATAGAATTTTGTTGCAATTTCATGCCTTAGTATGGGATAAATGAAAAGGAAGCTTAAACAATAATTAGGCATGTGTATAAAGATAGCTAGGGTTTTGTAAGTATTACATCACTTACACTAGTTCAATTGTAATTTCAATTATTTTAATTGTTGCTAAAGAGTTTTATAAAATAACTTTCTGATCGTAAGTTTGGTTTAAGTAAAAACCTTGGAAGAAAGGAAATTTTGTGCTTTTTGCACATAAGAGAAAAAGAGTTGTAAAAACCATGTGTAATCCCTTGATTCTTAGAGTATATATCGATACGTTGTGACGTAGTAAATTCCACACGTAGTCGAGTATATTGAGAGCTATTGGCATTACATTGCGAAGTAGAAATTCCGCATGTAGTCGCCAAAATCTGATTTATGGGCACTATGGTTGCGATGAAGAAATTCCGCACGTAGTTGCTAGAATTATAAAAATTTAGTACTACAAATGCGATGAAGAAATTCCGCATTATAGATGTTTACAACTGAGATAATTTTACCCCACTCGGGCGAGGAAGTAAATTCCGCACGTAGTGGTCTAAATACTATAGTAGCTTCAAGATGCACATGGTTGTTTCATAAGAAATAGTTTGCAAAGATTAACCTTTAAATATTTCTTTAAGTTATGCTTTACTATGAACTTGAAAGGGTTGTATTATTATGTAACGAACTAACGATTTATTTTGTCGTGTAGCTCGCTTGTTTTATCCAGAATAATTATAGGTGATTTTGTGGCCGAGGAAGCGACGTTCCACTTATAGGTGGGGATGAATGAATGGACTATGTGAATATTAAATATATTTTGAGATTGTTGTAAATGTTATTATCTAAATGATCGCATGTTTGATATATGAATGTTTGACAGATTGTAACTTATACTTAAATATGTATATATAAAATTGTACATTCACACTTATTGCAGAATACACATGATATATCTGTATAGGTTGTGATACCCATGGAATATGTATACATGTTGTGAATGGTTGGATATGAATGTCATATGACATGTATGGATGTGAAATTTAATGTGAATTGCATGTTTGTGGAAAAATCGAAGTTGGCTGG
This sequence comes from Dimocarpus longan, assembly GCA_022984855.1. NCBI lineage: Eukaryota > Viridiplantae > Streptophyta > Magnoliopsida > Sapindales > Sapindaceae > Dimocarpus > Dimocarpus longan. Next base: position 13,671,000 of record CM041015.1, on the reverse strand, counting down.
TGATTTCTATAGTTCGAAGTGTGTTTATTTTACAGGTAAAATTTGGAAAATGTTCAATTTTATGCCGTTATGCTGCTGAATTTTTTTTATAAAAGTAATTCACTCCTAACCAATTTAAAGAAAACTGAGTTACTAAGTTTTAAACGAGTAAACCGGTTAAGAAAGTTAGGGTTCGCTTCTCGGATTAATTCGATCCGACGAGTCGGGTTCGATAAGTCCGTTGAAGTGCTCGGCAGGATCCTCCAGACAAGAGCATAGATAAGGTCTGGGAAGGGTCGTGTCAATGCATGACACGTCTTAAGCTGCATCTTGCATGGCATCTTTGACTTCTGTTGACTCGTGATTTGGGAGGTATGGCGAAGATGGACTCTCCAGTGAACAGAATATCCGGTTGAGCTGACGAACAAATAAGTTTCTGGCGGATCGGGCACTTTGAGAGTTAGTGGAATAGCTCATGAATCAGTTCTTCCGCGACCGGACATAATATTAGGAGAACAGTTTCACAAACGAGCAGGCGTACGAGTACACTCAGAAATTGTTGAGCAACCAGGCGAACAATTCTGAATGAATAAACCCGAGCGAGATAGATCTGTCGATCAACCTCCGGCGAACCACTTAAGCAAACAAATTTGGCGAACAAGCCTAGCGATCAACTCAGGCGAATAGACATAGCGACCATAATTAAGGGCCGGTACTGATCGCAGTCGTATGTAGGACAACGAACAGATCATTGAACAAACTACCAAGTCTGTTCGCGAGTTGATTGACGATCAGCGGGGAGACTTGGGATATGAGCAAAATGGAGAGTCAATCTAACGAACAGATCTGGTAGCTAGGGAGGCGATAAGAAAGAATGACAGATTGCTGAGCCTTTGGATCATTGGGCCCGTACTGTAGATCTTTCCTGGCCCAATCGACTTGATCGTTAAATTATCCATAACATATATAAAAGTCTATGAAAGTCTTTTTAAATCATTATTAAAATACAAACCCCTAAGATATGAACCTACTCTAAAAAAGAAAAAAAAAAAAATTGCCTAGAGGATGAAGGTCCAATCAGAAGGCAAACCTAGTATATAATGACTACAAACCCGTAAGATATGAACCTACTTTAGAAAAAAAGACTTGTGTAAAGGATGAAAGTCCAAGCAGAAGACAAACCTAGTATTTAAAGTTGAACCTAATCAAGAGACAAAGTTTGGCACCCAAGATACGACCTCTCTATTAGGTGAACCTAGAACGCAAGGAAGGATCTTACTAAAGGCACATTTGATACCCAAGACAGTCCCTCCAAGAGACAAATACATCCCTTCCAAAACGCACACTTGAAAAGCCAAAAGTTCAAAAATTCTTTCATCATCGTATAGCTGTATTAATTAAAACTAGTAGAATTTCTTCTGTTAAAAGTTCTTCGTTGATTGCGTTTGGTGTTATCATGTTAATAATTCAATACTACGATATGTCCAAGAAACGAGTAATATTATATTATCTAAAAATTTATTCAAATTTATTATCTATATGATATAACAAACTTAATTATAATTACCACATCTTTAATACATTATCTCGAAAAAATTAATATGATAGATATAAATCAACTTATTATATCATTTGAATAAAATTTTTTAATAAATTTTTGATAAACAGAACATTAATGATTCACAGGGAATACTAGTAAACAAAATATATCATAATCATCGAAATATAAGATAGCAGTTGACTCTCTTGGTATGAAAAAACTCGAACCTTCCAAAAAAATTGTTTGCCAAACAACATAATTAAGGTACATGTAACGATTGAAAAATCTCAGAGATAAGTAGAAAGAGATTATTTTCAACGTATAAGTTGGATGAAAACAATTCCCATCACGCAGAAAATTAATTAACAATTCACAAAAGGGCAGAGTGACAAACATACCACATGAAAATAATCCAACATAAAGCAAAATGAAGGTCAAAATTTTATATCCATAAAAAAAATATTGCAAAAAGTATTTACATATAAGAAAAATAATCCTCCACATGAAAGTCTCCTTCAGATTCTTCTATACCACCATACTACTCAAATTAAGCATTTACACTCACTTCCGCTTTACATAAAGTGCTAGGCAAAACATATAACTCTTAAGTTGACCAGTCCGGTAGAGTCTTCAATTTCGAATAAATTTTAGACTGAATTTACAATAGACAAAAAAATATCTTATTCCGCGGGCCTGCTAGGTTTTTGTTTATTTACAACTACTTTGTCTCTTCAGAAAACAAAGACACCGGATGATAAGGTACTAAAATCGCCATCCATGTTAGCTGTACAAAAGCTGTGTCCTCATTTTCGATTGCTGTTTTGTTGTTTTTATGGCTAAAAAGTAAAATTTAATACTCCAGTTCCAGGTTTAAATACCTCATGAGGAAACTGAGGTTGATAATCCTAAGCGCCGTTCTGCAGATAAGAAATTAAGATAAAGTGGTCATGAGAAGTTAATCAACCTAGCTGAGTTAAGGAACCCAAAATTTCTATAGAAGAAGATAATAAGTCCCTAACCTCCAGTTGTAATGAGTTTCTCAATGCGGGAAACAATATGTTTACCGTATGTGTACTTCTTCAGGGTATTTAGATGAACCTTGATGTGAGAAAGAATTAACTCAAGGCTCTGATCATTACAGGTTTCAAGAACCTTTTGCACAACATAGTTTCCAAAAGGATCTTTCATCATGGCCTGCAGCGTTAAATTTAATCAACTGCAGTCATTCAACATGAATAATATATATAAGATGGAAAAATAAAGCCCCAAACACATTGGAATCAAAGCCATAGTCTCTCTCTTCTTTCAGAAACGAAATAAACAGAGTATGTAATGAGTAAGAAGTTTGTTAACCTACAATAATCTTAAATATAGAATGTTGCTTCGGATCTTTGAGCCATGGCTTATGACTCAAGCTTCCATTAAAAACATCTGAAGTAAAGAAAACTTTTCCATGTATATATTGACTTATTCACAACAACAGATAACCTAACACCATGTACTGCTCCTCCACATTATCCATTGGCAAAACAGAAGGCAGTTACAGGCACATCAAAAAGGCTGCCAATTAAAGCAAAGTTGACCATTCTAGGACTAGGAACTTGAAAATCAAATACAACCTAAAATATATAACAAGGTGTGCAATACAATATCTTCCACAATTCTCAAATATAATTGCAAAATTAAGCACAGGGCACCATCAGCAGTACATCTGTTCTCTATTTAAATATGATCAGAAAGACAGATTCTATAATGATATTGGGTTAGACTAGCATTTTAATTATCAATGTACATCTGTTATCTACTTAAATATGATCAGAAAGACAGACTCTATAATGATATTGGGTTAGACTAGCATTTTAATTATCAATGCAATCCAATGAAAAGTGTTAGAATTTGAAGAAAAAGCTATTATGTAAACTATTTGCAATGCAAAACATCCAAATTATGAATTTTAGACAGTCATATTATATCATAATTGAATATCATTTGATAATATTATTGCACTTTACATCTTTTTAATTTGTTTTAGATAGTGAGGATCATGCTGCACTACAAGTTGCAACAGACATCATAATAAAGAAACACAATAAATTGTGCTTGATATACGACACTGCAATTGAGAGAAAATCATGAGTATAATCCATAGAATAAAAAATCATCATAAAGCTAGTTAAAAAATAATAATAATAATCATCATAAAGCTTTTATTCATTTATTATTTTTTTTCCCTTTTACTTGACATGGTAAAAAGCAATAGTAATAAATGTACAAACAAAATCATGAAAATAGGTTGTCATGTCTTCATGTCTTACCCCAATATTAACTTATAAACAAAACAGGTCAAACTTCAAACGATCTTATGCAATTTCAAAAACTAACAATTAGTATTTCCAAGAAAAAAGAAAAAAAAAAAAAGAAACTAATACATCAGCAGAAAAGCAAGAGTGCCACAGACCTGCAAGTGTTCATTTTCATTAGTGGAACCAAGCATTTCATTGACCAGAAGTTGACGCTCCTCAGAGCCTCCAAATGTTAAACATTTCTCCACAACATTAGAAGCAAATTTCTGCTGACTCATCCTCACAATTTGTCCAGCAAGCTCGTTAATTATAGCTGATCTTTCATGCGGTTTACCATGTTCAAGAACATGCTACCAACGAGGAGGACAAAAATCAGTGTACTGAGAAAACAGGGTTAGAAAGGGAAAAAACCAAGAAGAGTAACATTGAAAACCAAGAAAACTTTGCAAGAAATTCAGGACCCTACACATTAACAGCGTTTTAAACGCATCTTAGGCTAGATTAGTAAGCCAAATGATCAACATATTCTTGACAAACACTTTAAATTTCATAAGTTCAATGGAATACGCGTCTTAATCAATTATGATGATATAATACAATGACAGATGTCTAAAACCAAACAGGCAACCCAATGACCAAAATGTACAGAACACACAGGTGAAAGGAAAAATAAAAATAAATAACTAGAACAATTTACAATTTAATTGTTACCAGGACTCCTACATTATCAAGTTTTATTAATTTCTGCCAATTCTATAAGAACAAAAATCCAATCTATACAAGAAATTTTGTGTCTGGTAGATTATCTACAACCTTTTCTGTCAAAAAATTATTTCCAAGTGAAATTACTGCAAAATATTTTAAAAGATTGTGGTCCACACCCAGAAAAAACAAAGCCCTAATGCTCGAGATGAACTATGTTGGCAATGTATTACCAAAGGTCAGCCACCTAGCAGATAGTAACTATACAGTTGCCCATTTTATACATATGGTCAAACAGATAAAAAGGAAATTTTAGTACCTGAATCACATAATTCCCATATTGATCCTGAGCCAGATTGCATACATGTTGCATAATTTCACCCATAATTAATTGTTGCGTATTTGCATCATTACAATGTTCCAGGACCCTCTGTGGGAAAAGTAGTACATACAATTATAAAAAGGAATAAATGTCATAAACTACCACAAGAAACAATTCCAAACTGCAAAATTCTAACCTGAATGACACGGCAGCCATAAGGGTGAGTGGAAAGTGCCACTACTTGTCCATAGAAAGACGAGATGATAAATTCAATTCGATCTTGTGGAACACATTCTATGCACTTCTGAATAACATGATTACCATTCTGATCATGGACACACTTCATGACCGAACCATTAAGCTCTGCCACCATTTGGGTCTGCTGATCCACATGAACCACCTCCAATGCCTGTGGCATTTGCACAAAGTATTAACAGATTCATATCCAGAATAGATAAATAAATCAAATACTGAGAAACATAACCTCATAACAAAACAATGCACTACATCTAATACCATGAAAAGCAGTTGTCAACCCCTCTTATTCAAGATATTTAGACATTCACGTTCTTGCTTCTTATATGTTTCTCAATTGGTTTAAGCTGATTGAATGATTGTGCAGAAATTCAATAATAAGTTAATAACCTATTCAACCCCGCACCTTCAAGGCTATTTGTGTTCATCAAATAGCATCCAAAACTATAATCTAGAATATCTTCAATCTGTATCACAAGCCATCAATTTTAAATTCTCAAACTTTCAAAGCACACATCAGATGGAAGGGAAAGTGGCATAAATCAATTGAGCAAATGCATAAAATATATCAATTACTATAAATCTATTCATTAAAGAACAAGTTAGAAACATTATAATAAAGCACGCATCATAAGTTATGCTTCTCCAATTTCTACATTCTACAAAACTTTACGCAGATCAAAGATGTGAAGCAAAAGCCCAAAATGTTAAGCAGAATCACAGATATAAGGAAAGAACCCCAGATGCATGTACCATATGATGTGACAAAGGCAATCAACTTGTTAAATTTAGGGAAGCACCTTTTGAATCACTCTGCAACCATACATTTGAAGACTGAGACGCAAAACATGACCAGTAAGTTGGCTGGCTAACTGTGCTCTTTGACCTTCTGTGCCATGCTCAAAGAACTGCAAATCAAGCCCAATTTCTACTTAATAATTTTGACTTACATAAGCAGGACATACTTTAGCTGTTTAGCATTTCAACATAAGGACATACTTTCTGTATGACATAATTTCCAAAGACATCTGTCATCAAGGTACGCGCATGGGGAATAATCTCAGGGAATATCTTGGCCTTCTCTTCCACTGTAGCAGCTTCAAGTTTCTGCTGAATAAAGCGACTCCCATACTGATCTGTACTGAATTATATAAGAGAAAGCAACAACTCAATACTTCAATCAATGTATGAGTAGAAATTAGAATAGACATCAAAGTTGGAATCAAATAGACACCTGAATTCAACAATGTGATCAGTGATGTCTGAAAGTTCAAAAGACCTGGTCTTGTTGGTCTTAAACTCATCTAATAAGGAAGATATGAATCTTCCCTCCATGTTACTGCCGATATCCAAATGCCAAGGCCCAGATCCTCCCATTGAACTTCTCATCATCGAAGTAAAGTGTGAGTTTTGTTCATTATGAAAACTTCCAGTTCCAACAGAAGGAAGTACAGAATTTGCTAATGGATGCCCTGGACATGGTTTGCCAACTCTATATGATTGACTACCACAGTACCCATGATTCAAACCACCAGATTTACCTAAAAGTTGAAGCTCATGCTGTTGTTTCTCTTGAACAAGCAATGCCTCAAGGTATGCTTTCTGAAACCCATCCAACTCTCTGCATGAAGAAGATAAGTAATTTCTAACCTCAAAAGGTTCACCCCTGCTGGCCACACCATAATCAGAATTTCCTTGCAAGTACTGGACGTAACGTGGATCGATTACTGGAGATCGAAGGTCTTGCCCCACATAATTAATCGATTCATTCAAATTCCGTGCATCTCCAGTTCCATTAAATGCTGAACCTAGGCAAAAACAATATGTCAACATAAATAACCCAGAAAGATTTAATTCAAAACATTTGAAAATTTTCAAGTAAGAAAAAGTGGAATTAACCTGCATCAAATTGATTCTTAACACCAGAACTCAGTTTCTGACTAGCAGAATAATCACAAGGTACACTGACAGTGAAGTCTGCACTTGAGACATTAGCATTTTGTTGGTGAACAACAGAACCATCCAAACCTCCAAACCCTGCAGAATTCACACTTGAAAAAAGATTGGCAGAAGAATTTCTTCTGGGAATGTCAACTTGCCCATTGGAATTTATCATAGAAGCATTAAGGTTTGGTACAATCCTATTATTACTAGAAAATTCGGAATAGTTCGAAGGGCATGAGAGATTCTTGGCATTGGACTTCTCTACGAATTGCTGCTGCAGGTTACAACCATTGGGCATACCGTACAGAAAATCAGGCTGATTATCCTGATCCAGTTGAAGCTGTCTCAGACTAACTTCATCTGCATACCTAGCTTGTGAAAGGCTTAGATTTTTTAATTTTGCTGCAATTTCAGAAGGCTCAGTCATCCCAGAGTAATGATCATTTTGAACATTTGAACCAACAGCACTTTTCTTCTCAATAGGACCAGCTCTGCTCCCTGCACGAGGTATTCCAGAGCCAGTAGAAGACCTCCCAAGTAATTGTGTTTCAGGGGTTGAACTCCTTGTTAGTGATGAGCCCACAGCAGATGCAAAAGACTGAGAAGAAGTTTCATTATGACTCTTAACTCCTACCACCCCTGGGGAAGCTACTGCAGAATGCAAGATCTCTAAGGATTTTACTCCATTACATAAACCAGACAGGTGGGTATCAGATACACCAGCAGTACCCACAATATCAGCAAAGGCATTACGACTTGACGGGCATGACAGGTGGCCTGACAATGAGGTCGGTCGATCTAGCCCTTCCTGAAACACATCAATATCAGTTATCAAGGTAATATATGAACACCATAATACCTAGCAGTTGTTGGTTGAATAGGTTTTAATCAACACATTGTACCAAGGCAACTGTTTGCTGTAGAATGTGAATTGTGAAGATAACTAGCATGAGGAGGGAGGACATAGATCAACAGATCAAGAGAAATAAGTTGTAAACAAATTATAATTTGAAACTTTAAAAGAAAATTAAAAAATTAGAGAGAGAGAGACCTATTGAGCAGAACAAGTTTATATGTTTATAATTAGACATAATCGTCAATATAACATCTTGAAAAATCCAGAATATCTGCACAAGCTAACCATTTCACAGAGCAAACATCAAATCTCCTGATTCATTAAAGATACTTAAAATAGAAATAGAACCCTACAATAACCCTTAGGATAAAACAAACATCAATAAGACACAAAAACATTGAAAGAGTAGACAAGGAACTAGTGACAACAACTAAAAAATTACAAAGAATCCCCATACAATACAAACAAAATATCATCTGAAGCAGGTGAAGTTACAACACATGAATTTACCTGAACAATGTCAGCGAAGCTCTTTCTCCTCGCACCAAGTCCATCCATAGATGACAGCGCGGAATGATGCCAGTCAGCTGAAGTATTCCTGGAGAGATTATTAGTCCTACTACTAACATTCCTGAGTTGCATCAAATCATTCTCAGCCTGCTGTACATAATGCTGAGGAGGCTGCATGATAAAGAGCGATGAGGAAGCATCCAAGCCTATCTTCCTCCGGTCGTTAAGACCCCCAAGAGAGGTGCCTCCGCCAGCAGCCTGAAACCATCTGGCAACACGCCAATCCTCCTTGGACAAGAGCGGGGGTGGCAGCCGGGGATTGATATTGTCATTTGAATAATAATAGGAAAGATACGCGGAATGCGAGCGAATCTCATCGTCACTCAAAACAGGATTATTATCAGGAAGAGCAAAGGCAGCAGAAGCATTATTCGTATTGGTAAAAAGACTACCAACAGCAGTGAAGGAGCCGTCAACAGTGGGAGGAGCACTCCCACTCCTGTAAATATTAAGATCCCTCTCTCTTTGCTGGCTAGATTGGCCTCCTCGGCCTTGCAATATCCAATCAAGCTCAGCTTGTAAACTATCTTCCAAATTCAAATTCAAATTCCCACTAGCTCCTCTTAAACCACCCTCCACTTTTGGTAACATATCTATGTTGCTCCCCTAATAATCAAAATTCAACCTACAATCTCATCAACCACAATTAAACAAACACAAATCAATCAATATGTTATATTTTCTGCATAAATAAAAAGAAAAACAAAGAAATCACCTGAATTCGATAACAATGTTGAATAAATAAATAAAATCAGGTGAAATAGGAGGAATCAGAAGAAGAAGGAGAAAAAGGTGTATGGTGCAGTGCAACTTACAGAGAGGATGAGATCGCGTGAGCCTCCTAATTCTTCGAAAATCGAAACGGTCTCCCCTCTCCCTTTTTGCTTCTTTGGTTTTTTTTTTTTTTTTTCTTCTCATCTCATGCTCTTTTATATAGTAGGTTATTATTATTATTATTATTTCGACTATTTTTTATCAATTCCTATTTCCAATCGGAATTCCTCAAGCGAGAATGGAAACTTATTTCTTAATTTATGATTATATTGTTCTCATAGGAAAAATTCCTTTTAAAAACGGAATTTGATTCCCTCCATTCAACAAGGAAAAATTCTCTTTCCATTCAACTCGCGTCGACAGTATCGCAATTTTTCCTCTGTTTTTTCAATTTTTTTTGTAGAAACAATTATTTGTACTAAATCAGAATTAATTTGTATATAAATTTTCTAATATGCTACTTATATACACATTTCCTCTTTTAACATTTGAGACTGTGCATCTACCCTACCAATAAAGTGAATATACCTTTAAGTCTCACTACCATAATTTGTAAGTACTATTAGATATTTTTTTTTTTTTTTATTAGAGTAGAAGATAAGCCCACAATTGAATTTTTTTTTTAAAAAAAAAAAGGAAAAAATAAAAAAAAAACATAAAGTCTTATAGAGTAGATACCAAGGTAGTGTCAACATTACAAAATTTCTTTATTTCTTTTTTTATCTTATGCTAATTATATGATAATATTAGAAAATATTTAAAATCTATATTGGAAATCCAATATATTAGTATTAGGCTTTCTAAATATTTTATAAAAATAGTAAGACATTTAACATCCTATTAATTATCATAATTTATAAAACCCAGCATTACTCTTGCAAAATAATATAATTTTTTAAAGGTCACTAAAATCTTATTAATTATCATATTATCTCTTGATTCATAAAATTTTAACAATTCACATATTACATCATTTAGATATGAATTTCAATAAAATTTTCTAAAAAGCTTAACATTACTCTCATAAATAATATATTGTTTTTAAAGATCAGTGAGATCAAATTAGGATCACATCATTAAAATAATTTGTTTTTCTTTTTATTTTCTTTTTCCTTCGATAAAATTAGGATCACATCATTAAAATAATTTGTTTTTCTTTTTATTTTCTTTTCCTTCAATACCGATTTTGTGAGAAGTTCTCACTGTCATAAAAGAGGTCTCTGTATTAAAGGCTTGATTTGTAATATAGTTGTATTTGAAAAAAAAAAAAAAAAATTATGCCTACGCAGACATTTAAATAAATCATTTCATTTTTATTTGCCTCTCCAACTTTTATGAAAATCATCTAATTCCGGATTTTCACTTTATATTTGTTCACTGTTAAAAGATTATTATCATTATCCAATGAACTCATACATCTTAGCATTAGAGAAAACCAGAATATCGCAATTGATTGTTGTACAAACAATAAAGTCTTCCAAATTGTTCTTCACTATAACATAACATTCTTTCTATTCATTTTAATTTTTACAAAAGAAAATGAATTTGTATAGTACACAGAACTTGTCACAAGCAATGGCCAATTCTCATTTCTTTCTTGTGCAAGTTTGGTCGATTCTTTTATCAGAGAAAAGACTTAAAAAAATCGGATTGCCACACGAATGAGCATAGGAAAACAAAAAGGCTTCTTGTTGTGTCATACCATTACTCAAATGGTGCTTGCGTTTTCAATCATTTGACGTACATCGTTAATTACCAAGTATGCTTTGTGTCCACCAATCACCTCATCCTGTTTCTTGCCATCTTTCCACAGCTGAAAAACAAATAGCTTCTTTTGAGCAGTAGATAAGTATTTAGGGTCCTATAATGGAATAAAGATTCTATGTCATTTTTTTTTTCTTTTTTTTTTGAGCTAAACTTTTGATAATCTAATGACAAATGAGTATAAAAATAATTTATTATCAAAATTATTACAGTTTTTCTCTTTCATACATTTCTTAAACTTAACCTCCTCTCATAAAAAGTTTAGCATAATGTTAATATTGACAGAGAATCTTTACCACTGAAATTGAACTTGAGATTAGCTGCCTTTGTTATTCACTTCAAATCAAATTGTAAAATAACTGCCAAGCGCCTTTTGGTTTTGGCGTGGTTTGAGTAGCCTACTATGCTTAATGCAGTTCATTTACATACAACCCTAGAAGCATCAAGCCAGAAATTGTTTATTTGAAATTGAGCTTACCTGAATAGTTGGCATTTTCTGTATGGATTTTGGAGTCCAACGCGACAAGACACATAAAAAGGAACTGTCAATCAACATTCTGCAGATGTATATTAATGAAAGATCATTTAACTACAGAGGCAACATGGACCACCAAATCTTTCATGGTTATGATCAATAACATATCTTTGTCAAGATCGACATTAAATGTTTCTTAGCACGTTGTAGGCTGCATATAATCTAGGCTAAGTTTTATGTTACCGACAAAAATAACACAAAAACACCTTCTTGCAATGGGGGAGCTAATGGATTCCAGCAAACCATCCTCAACAGCTACTAGCAGTCAATCATTACTAGAAAGGAAAGACTCTTTGCACTAGTGTCTGGAGGGCTCGAATATGCCACAGATGATGTAGCAAAATTTCAGCCCCAACTAAAATTATCTGTCCAAGTGCATTTGTCTAACATATCTATGACATTTTCCGATATCTGGAACTGACATCTCCCCCTAAGATCAATTCCGAATTCTTACTAAGTGGCTACTGGACAATTTTTAACTTGAAGAGTATATAGTAACAGAAAATGTTAAGTTTTAACCATAGGTTGTATCAACTAGAGATGTTTTATAACACAACTTGCACAGCTACCTGAAAATCTTTACAGATGTTATAAGTAATGAAATACATTCCTTATAGCCGTTTGTACTAGTGTTACACAAAAGTGGGCAATGAATGTGTACCTTTCAAGCATTTGACATGTCAAATTTCAATAAAATAAGCTTCTTGCAAACCATAGCACTTCAGTTTATGGTATCCAAATCGTGGTTTTCACAATTCCTACAAATATTATTACAAAATCCTATCCACTATATAAATAGTTGTTAGAGTGCTTAAGACACTATTGTTGTGCCTTATCCTAACAACTAACTCTTAACATGATATCATTTTACCAAGAATGCCTTTTTCCCATGATTATATCAGAATTTGCTACCATTTGTTATGTGTTTGTGTCTGGGCTGGAACCACGTGGATAAAGATAAACCAATTGGTCATGTAAGGTAGATGTGTTAAGAGTATATGTTAAACCAATCAGTCATCAATAGTTTTGCTGGTAGTTACATTTAAGACACTAACTTTCTAATAACTGATTAAGTATTACAAGCATTGCATTATGACTTGTTGCACAACAATACAAACAGAAATCAAGAAAAACTATAAATCATGTTGAATTATGAGAGACTTACTGTCACTCCTGCATGAGCAACAAGCTTATGTGGAACAGTGTTGACATCAACATAATAGAACTGCAATCTGTGCCAATCATTAAACAAAAGAATAAAGAAAAAGTATATAGTAAACAAATTTTAAGCCAGCCCACACTATCATTCACTCAAATGGTTTGACACAAATACATACTAGGCAACATATATTGCTTTAATTTATAATCTTTTCATGGCATAAGTTATTTTTTATTTATTTATTATTTTCTAGTAGCGTAAGTTATTGGTATGAACATGACTCAAATTTTCACTTAGGTCTTTGCAAGAGTGCATGCATGTGTATGAGTGTGCTTGAAACCGAGCAAGGTTCGTAAATACGTGGTACGGTACAATACGGGCATCCCGTAGTAGTACGATACGGTACGGTCGGTATGCATTATACAGGACATATATACGGCAAATGATCTTTTTATATATGTATATATAATTGTAGGGATTTTTTATTTATTTTTCAAATCAATGGGTTTAATTGGATATTTTATCATAATTCAGGGATTATTTATAATTTTTCAAGTCTGATTGGATATTTTATAATAAATTAAGGTTTTATTTATACTTGTTTTGGGTTCAATTGCGTATTCTATAATTACTTAGGGAGTTTTTATAATTTTTATCTATATATTTTAACATGTTAGGTTAGCTATCAGTCACTCTTCCTCACTCTCTCTCTTCCTTCACCCTCTCCATTAGGGGTGGGCACCAAAACATGGAAACGACCCGAACGACCCGATCCGAACCGATCCGTGGGTGTTCGGGCCGGATTCCATGTTAACTATAAAGCTGTTCGGGTCAACAAAATGAAAAACATGGTGTTTGACGGATCGGTTCGGTTCCATAGGGTCAAAACCGAACCGACCCGTGAACAGGGGTAAAAGCGTAATTTCGCAGGTCCCTTTATAATGTCAGTCACACACAAATCTCAAACCCTAGCCGAAAAAACATCCACCCGATCTCAGTTTCTTCTTGCTGGTTCTTGTCGCCGCGCCACACGGTTTCCCCCTTCGTCCTCCTATCGCTCGCCGGCCGTCACATTTCGTCTCTGTTGCCGTTGTCGTGGCCCCGTCATCACCGTGAGTCATCTCCAACCGTTGCTGTCGACGCCGTCTGTCAATCTGTTGTCCTTGTCGGTGTCACCGTGATTCACGTAAGCTCTTCTCGCAGTCGCCATCACCAACTCGTGGTCCGTGAAACCGTGGCCGTGAATCTGTTGTCCCCGTCAGGCCATCACCAGCTCGTGGTCCGTGAAGCCGTGGCCGTGAATCTGTTGTCCCCGTCAGGCCATCACCAGCTCGTGGTCCGTGAAGCCGTGGCCGTGAAGCTGTTGTCCCCGTCAGGCCATCACCAGCTCGTGGTCCGTGAAGCCGTGGCCGTGAAGCACAAGTCCCCGTCAGGCCAGCACCAGCTCGTGGTCCGTGAAGCCGTGACCGTGAAGCACAAGTCCCCGTCGGCCATCACCAGCTCGGTACTCATCAATCTTGTATATATTTGATATTTCAGATCTGTTTCAGTTTAAATATTTCAGATCTGTTTCAAGTTCAGTATTTTAGTTTAAGTGTTTTACAGTTTTAATCATCAATCTGTTTTGGACATTGATGCAGAGTAGTAGCCAGCTTGATACATCCTATTTCGAACCGAAATTTAGGCCCAAACATGGAAACCGAACCGAACCGAACCGGGTGTTCGGTTCGGGTCGGTTCCTCTCCTTCATCGGACCATGTTCGGATCCAAAAGTGACGATCCGCGAATTTATCATGTTCGGGTCGGTTCCGATAGGAACCGATCCGAACATGGTAATGCCCACCCCTACTCTCCATTGCTTCATTGTAACTCCGCCCAAGGTTATCTCTTCCTTCACTGAACGTTTCTGCATCGTCGAAAATAGACGATTTCAAAGCCGGTGATGAAAGAGATTGGGAGGGATGAAATGTCGTCGGAAATGGAAGCTTTTGGAGCCGAAAAAAATAGAGCTTGGGAGGGATGGAATGTCGCTGGAAATGCAAGCTTTTGGTGCCGGAAATGGAGGCTTTCACGCCGGTAAACAGAGTGTGGGAAAGAGGCAACCAATCAGGAAGAAATGGGAGGATTTTAGAGTAGACAGCGTTTTGTATCCCTTTTTTCTTGATCATTTTGCCTCTTAGTTCAAATACGATCGTATATTGTAATATACAGCCGTATTTATATGGTACGGTCGTACCAGTGCACAATATACAGGAAAAATCAGATACAGGTGAAATACGCCTATATCTGTTCATCCCACAACCAATACGGTCGTATCAGCATATATACGGCCTAATACTACCGTATTTACAAAAACTGGGTGAACAGAGTGTAGAAGGGAGGCGGCCGATTGGAAAAAAATGGGGGGATTTTAGGGTAGACAGCGTTTTATACCCTTTTTTTCTTAACCATTTTGCCCCTCAGCTCAAATACGGTCATATATTGTAATATACGGCCGTATTTGTATGGTTCGGCCGTACCGGTGCGTAATATACTGGAAAAATCAGATTCGAACGAGATATGCCAGTATTTGTTCGTCCCACAACCAATAGAGCCGTATCAACATATATACAAACACGGAAACCAAGACTTGTTTATGAATTCAACATGTTTTGACCATTTGACAAGCACAGAAAATATTGCAACAGAAACACAAAAATATTATCGATAAAGTGCATTGTTGCCTAAAACCAAAAACACAAAAGCAAATTGAAAGGCACCCCACCATGTCTAACTATCCAAAAGCAAACAATTCTAAGAATAAATGTAATCAGAGTATCCAACTACGGAGGGTGTATTCAATCTAGAATTTATTGGAGTTTAATGAAATTTTTTTAAATGATAGATGCTTATAGAATTCAAGGACTCAATAGATTTTATTAGAAGTTTTTGTGAAGTCCAGTGAAATCGTTTGAAAAAGGGTAAGATTTGTGATAAACATTTTTATTCACAAATTTTAATTTCAAATCCCCCAAAATCCATTGAATTCCATCCCATGAAATCTACTAAGCAAATGATTTTTTTAATACACCTGAATTTAATAAACTCTTCAGAAATATTAATTGAATACATCTATACTTTTAAAATCTTTTAAATTTCAATAAAATATTAAATTGAATACACCTCTCTGAACTAAAAATTTCAATTTCACATTAGGATGAGACAAACTAACCTTTGATAATAATCAGCTGCCAATTTTTCTAATTTGGGTTTTAAATATATACATTTCCTGCACCAGCTTGCCATCCTAAAATTAATCAAAATTGCTTCCATTATTTGCAACAAAACAAACAAAGCTAGTAAAGAAAATTCTGTTATTGAATCGGTTCAAGAAATAGTTACCAGACGATAACGAGTGGTTCTTCAAACTGTTGAGCCTCTGCAACGACCCGATAGAACTGTGTCTCGCTGTTGATGGGATGAAGCTCTACCCACATAGGCGCATCATCGTCAAGTTTTCGTACAAACCCTTGTCTTGTGACTCCTCTGATATTCAGGTGATGGATTTTGTGGGGAAAAGACACGGATTTTGTGGGGGAAGAAGGATTTTTGGAGGTGGAAAACGAGAGAAATCCAGGAGGGGTGCAGAAATCAAGTGATTGACCAAGTTGGGTTTTTGGTTGAACGGTTGGAGACATTTTTTGTTTTGCTCTTGAAGACAACAAAATACCGATACACAATGGTTGTTCTACTTTGAACCCTACAGAGGCAGAGCTGGAGATTTGACGAGGAGAAGAGAAGATGGGACCCATTATATAACGTTGGTCCTTCGTACAAATAACCAAAAATTCGTGGATTAATTTAAAATTATCCAACTTAATAATTTTACTAAATCTTATCAAAATTAATGTTGTTTTACGGAGGTACCTTAAACTATTCGAAAATTTATCGGTGTACTATTTCTAAAAATATAAAAAAGTTTAAATTAAAAATATATATATTAAAAACGGGTTTCTCAATGCAACTTAAACGCAGGGCACAATCTGTTTTTTAGATTTAAAATTTAATAATGTTAAATCGAACCATTCTTTTATTTTTTTTAAATGATTAAATCACTTAAAATTATCAAAAACATAACTAAAAAAATTAAATAAATATTTTAAAATTTTTACTTAATTACAAATCACTTAAATGAGATTGAAAAATTTTTATTTTAAATCTATTTTATTCTAACAAAATAACATAATTTTAAATTTATCCTAATTTTTTATTATTTAAATTTTATTTTTTTCTTGATATTTACAAAATATATATTTGAAAAAAAAAAAAATCTAAATGCATCTCATCCCAAATTATTTTAGAATTAAACTAACATATTTTAATTTATAATTTAAATATTCATTTTTTTAGGTTTTTTAAATATATTAATATATTTAAATATTTAAATGTGATTAATACTACTATATTTTTTAATCATATTTTAATTACGAATAAAATATTAATAATATGTATAGAAAAAAATGTTTTAGAATTTATTAAATTATTTATTTTTAGATATTTATATTAAATTAATTAAAATTACATAGCAACAAATAATAAAAAAAAATATAAACTTATTAGTTTTTAAATCATTTTAAATTTTAAAAACAAATAAATTTATAACATATTCAAAAATAAGGGAAAAAAAAAACAATCATGTTATTCAGATTTCAAGTTTTAATCACTATTCAGTTTTCAGTCTTTAACGGTATTGTTCAGTCATCAGACAAAAAAAAATAAAAAACAAAAAACAAATGACCTTAGCTAACCATAGAAAAAAAAAATGTAAGTTAATCGGAGATTGAACAAATGAATCATGTCAATGATATTATGAGTTTATTGTGTATCCACTGTGTTCATACATGTCTTATTCGTTCATGACATCTAATTTTGTGTTTAACATTTTTTCCATGCAATTAACTTACACACACATATAGTGAAAATTACAAAATTATTTTTACTCGTTTTAAAGAAAAAAAAATCGTTTTTAACCTCTCATACAAATTAATTGCAATTTATACCTATTGACATTGTTTTTTTATCAACCCGGTTCTTGAAACTCAATACCTGCGAAACAACAAATAACAACGAGAACAACGATGACCAAGATCAAAACAAGCAGAACACAGCAATTTTTACGTGGTTCGGCAAAGTAAAAGTCTACGTCTACGACTGTCACCCTTATTCTAGCAGAGTAACAGTATGTATTTCTTAGTTGTTCTTTATAATGAATTTGATCTCTTATTTATAGAGAAGATGTTACAGTTTGAATAGGTTTAAGAATCTTACAAATAAAGTAAAAAATAATATACATTAATGAAGATAATATCTCCCAAGATTATCTCCACCGTATCTACAACAATTGCCGAAAATATCGTGATTTGATTTGCATAGAAATAGGCAAGTTGACTCATTTCTTGAATTAAACTGATTCGACTTTCTAGAAGGTCAACTGGTCAAATTTAACGAGCACCTTGAACAAGCAGATTATCCAAGCGATCAGCTATCACACCCAGTGATCGGATAAGAAGACCTCCTGATCGCACTGATTGTCTTTGAAGAAAACTATCAAACAGTTCTTGACCACGATCAGATTGGCTTAGTGGTCATAACATGCAATCATACTTCCATGCGATCAGACAAGTCATCGAATACACAATTCAAAAGACACAATCAGCCATACAGTAACATAAACGATCAACTTTGTTGGACCGGCCCTTTGGGCTTTTTTCCACTAAAATAACATACTGGGCTTATCTTTGGGTTTTTATCAGTCCATTTTCTATGATCGCAAAAATGTCCATAACACTAGCCCCCTTGCTTTCAGTACATTCCTTGAATTGGAAGCAACGAGCTCATCCTCAAGGCAATTTTTGGCGGGACCCATAATGTTGCTTTTTCAAATACTAACTTATCCCACGACACGCAACATTTCCCTAGGCGTCAGTTCATTGTAGGTCTCCTATCATACGCTATTAATACGCATTTAATGCATGTTCCTCATTAACTGTGCATAATGACAAAATCTCGGGTTTCGCGCTACACCACTGGTTCAATGACGATTACGCAACTGCTTTGATCTAACGGTTAGGGTTTTAATTATATATATACGCAGTCGTTTCACTTTCTGCTTTTACCAATCACTTTCAAAAAGCCCACGCCCTTTTATCTTCTATTTTCTCTCATTCACCATCGTTGTTCTTCATCAACTTCTTCATCTTCATCAAGCTTCATTACACCTAAGGTAAACTTTCACACTTTTTCATAACTCTTTTAGTTATGATTTTCACTTGCATCATTGGATTATATATATGAATCTGTTTTTATGCTCGCATGGGTGTTTTGTAACTCTATTTAGATTCTCGGCATGATAGAACCTAAAGAACTTGAACAAGAACTTGTTTGATTGTATAAGTCATATGCATGTGTACCATTTCCTGTCTATGGCCATCTAATACCCCAACTCTGGTCGAGTTGGGAGTTTGTTGATATCTGATGGCTTATAAAGTCTGTTAAGCTTGTGAATAAGGCTTCCCTGTACTCGGTAGCCTCCTATACGTACGACTTGATTTTTAGAAAAGTAGAAATAGCCTTAAACTCTGTATTATGATCTACTGTTCGCGATCTGACCCTCTCATTACTTTTGTAGATGTCTGGTCATAGTCATCGCGATGATAAAGTGGGGGCTGCTGACATGGACTCTTAAGAGGAACCCGTCCAAGTCAAAACTACTAAAAACGCGACCTCTTAAAGCGGTGAGGTTATGTCAGAACCTGCAAGGCATAACGATCCTCCTGCTCACTCCCCTTTTTTCAAACATGATTCTTCTGTCAGCCCCAGCAAACTCGAATCAATCGTTGATAATTTTCGCTTACCCTCTGGCTGTCAAGCAATGGTGCCGGCAACTCATGATCATGTAGCTCATCCCCCTAAAGGGTTAATTTCCATTAGTCGCCAACACATAGAAGCTGGCTTTAGATTTCCAATTCATCCTTACCTGGTCGACCTTTTAAACGACTTTAAGCTCGCTCCATTCCGGCTCACTCCCAACTCCTATGCCCACCTAACTGCCCAAGCTGTAGTATTTGTTAAAAACAATCTTCCTCCACCAACCCCTGCAATGATTTAACATCTTTTCCTTTTTAAAAGCACCACGGGCCCCAAAGTAGAGAGATGGGACGAGTTCTACTATACATCGGCCTGTAAATCTCCCTATAAAGTGAACCTTCCAAAAGGGGTCGGTAAATCCAATGTGGATGACTACAAGATGTATTGGTTTTACGCGTCCTGTCTCTCTTTGACTAACCTCAAAAACTTTTCATTTTGCTCTTCCCCTGGTAAGTATGTCTTTATATTACTACTATGCACATATACTACTCGTTATTAATATTTGATTATATACAGACGTTGCCAAGAGTGAGATCGCGCTAACAAGCGAAAAGTTAGCTTTGTTGCAGAAATTTTAGGAGGTGAAAACTCTTCTGGACTACCAACCGCCATCTGAACACTTCCTTCAATTACACGGCCTTGCTCCTTTGGCTCATCAAAAATTGCTTGACAAGCGCTTTGACCTAGGGGCTCATAAGAATAAAGAAATTTCTTCTGCTTTTGAAGCTTTAGGCGGGGTAGCACCGAGCTCATAGGAAGGTCAATCTACACCAATGGTTCAGCTTCACTTTGATGAACCTTTTCCTAATGACGATGAAGATGTCCAGGTGGTGGAAACTGCTAATCTTCCACCTACCCCTCCAAAGAAAATTGCTGAAGTCGCAAGTGTTCCTGATTCACAAGCGACCTCAAAAACTGCTGTTGGGTTGCCTACCTGAACAGATTCTACTGCACCGTCTGATCGCGGCATGAGACATAAATCAATAGGTAGAAAATTCACGATGAGAGATGTTTGAAGGGAATCTCTTACACTATCATCTCCTCCCCCAAGCAATTCACCGGCTCCGCATCCTCGAAATATCGATAAAGGCAAGGGGATCACAGAACCTTCCTCAAAGCACCAAAGGACATTGCGAAAAGAGCCCGTTGTCGAAGAATAGATCTAGGACTTCGACACGGAGGTTTATTACAATGATCTCTTAGATTGCGCGTCCCACTTCCTTGGCATGAAAAAACTTGCCCTTTACAGTGAAGATATGAAGGGCGAGAAGCTGATTAACTACTTGGGTTACCACAACCTGCTCGTAAGCTTCGTTCTCGTTACTATTACTTTCATTGCTTTCTTTTGCCTTTATCGCTTTACTAACATCTAGTTTTAGGCATCCATGCCTACATGAAGCTTCTCAGAGAAATTTCTAATTGGCCTAAGGAGAATGCTTCCATGGAAGGGGTCATAAAATCACTGAAGGATGAGAAGAACAAAGTTCAGGGCGAAGTGGACTTTTCAAGCTTGAGGCTGAAAAGTCTTAGAAAGCCTTCCACGACCTGGATCAGAAACATGAAAAATCCATAAGATAGAGAATGGAGCTGAAAGAAACTATAAATTACCAAGAGAGCACTATCGCTTTGCTAAAGGGAGAGAACAATGATCTGATGAGGAAAATGGATACGGCCCAATGCCTGAAGAAGAGTTTGAAAGAAAAGGGCAAAAAACTGAAAGAGGAAAACAAAAAGCTAAAGGAGGAGCTAGCTTTACATAAGCATCGAGCTGACGAAGCTAAGAAGAACATTGAGCTGTTGCAGCAGAAGGTAATTTCTACCAAAGAAGAACTAGCCCGGGAATAAGACCGAACTCAATCCTTAGTCAAGCAGGCAGAACAAAAAAACAGGCAGTCTGTTCCTATACAACTTGTGGCTGAAGCTCCGTAGATATCTTATTTTTTGGGGAGGAGACCGTTAAGGAAATAAAGATGTATGCAGCAAGGGCTGCTCGCCAAACTGTAAAAAGGCTCAATCAAAGGCCAGCCTTCTAACCCCCTCGTCGAGTTCAGGCTCTTCTGCTTCTGAGATGCCTTCAACTCTGCTTGAAAGCCTAAATCTTGTAGCATCACAAGGTGAAATCTTTCAAGGTCCAGCTCATTCTTCTGGCAATGCTTCAGCTCATCCAGGACCTTATTCAAGCTCTTCACAGCCAATTGGCCTTGATGACGAAGGTAAAGCTTCAACTAGCGATCAGAACATTACTCCTAGCAACACTTAGGAAATTTTTACTTCTTTTCTTTTGATTTGTAATACAAGTTATTCAGTTCATGAATTTTAATGTAATAAATGCAATTTATTTCTTTCATTTGTTTTCAATTCTTCA
Organism: Dimocarpus longan; assembly: GCA_022984855.1. Classification (NCBI taxonomy): domain Eukaryota; kingdom Viridiplantae; phylum Streptophyta; class Magnoliopsida; order Sapindales; family Sapindaceae; genus Dimocarpus; species Dimocarpus longan. The sequence goes on along the minus strand of CM041015.1, from coordinate 13,649,026 downwards.
TTCTTTGCTGATGTTGAATGATAAGCAACTCTGATCGCTAGTCAAATATGATAAAATACTTGAACCGATTGCTTGTATAAATATCAATTAAGTTGCAATTTCAATATAGACGCCCACAGGTCATATGATATTTAGATCATTTGAACCTTCCAATGTTTATAAAAGTTCACAGGCAATAGGCACACCTTCCAGAGCTTTGTCCGCTCACAGGTAGTACTGGTACCTTTCAGAACATGAAAATTCACAGAACAAATGTTCCTTCCAGAGCTTACTCGTTCACAAGCTACATAGATCTTCCAAGATTATTATAAGTCCACAGGCCATAAGTATTCCTTCCAGAGCTTATTTGCTTATTTGCTCACAGGCTATACTAGGACGTTCCAAGACATTTTTTATAAGTCCACAGGCCATAACAATTCCTTCCAGAGCTTGATCGCTCCCAGGCTATGCTGGAACCTTCCAGGACATGTTTTATAAGTCCACAGGCCATAAGCATTTCTTCCAGAGCTTGATCGCTCATAGGCTATGCTGGGATCTTTCAGGACATTTGCTTATAGGTATTGATCGCACCTTCCAGAGTCTACTCGCTCACAGGTAGCAATCAAACCTTCCAAAGCATGAGTAGAAATAGAAAACAAACGAGTTGCCGAGCAAGGATAAACACGACTAGAATTGCTTTGCCAAGAGTTAATAAAATAGTTGCATTCATACAAGTCAGATAAAATAAATTAAATATAATATGGCTGAAGATTCTCGGCATTCCATGCTCGTAGGACTTCAGCCCCATTCAAGTTGGCCAGGTGATAAGCTCCGTTCTCCAGACTACCCTTTACAACATAAGGGCCTTCCCAATTTGGAACAAAAGTACCGTCACTGGCTTTCCGAGTAGCAGGCAATATAAGATGCAAGACCAGGTCACTAGGCTTGAAGCTTCGAACTCAAACTTTTCTATTATAGAATATGGCAACCCTTTGCTGATAAATAGCAACTCTCATTCGAGCTTCCTCTCTTGCTTCCTCAAGTAGATCCAAATTAGAAACGAGCAGTTGGTCGTTATCTTAAGGTCTGAACGTTGCTCTACATTGGATAGCGACCTTAAATTCCACTGGAATTATTACTTCTGATCCATATACCATCGAGAGAGGAGTTTTCCCAGTAGTGTTACGAGCAGTTATTCTATAAGCCCACAACACTTTCTACAACTCCTCAACCCAAGCTCCTTTCCTTACTTCCAACTCGGTCTTCAAGTTTTGCTTGATAATCTTATTGACTGCTTCAACCTGCCTATTTGCTTGAGGGTGGTCCACAGCTAAAAACCTTTTCTTGATTCCAAGGTCTTTGCAAAACTTCTGAAATATCCCTCTCCTCTGCTGAGGAACTCCAAACCTACAAATGATATGCTCCCAAACAAACTTCTCAACTTTTACGGTGGAGATTTCAGCAAGCTCTTTGGCTTCTGCCTATTTCATAAAATAATCCACTGCTACAATTGTATGCTTACATCTTCCTCGAGCTATTGGGAGCGGGCCAATCAGACCCATACCCTAAACGACGAAGGGCCATGAATTAACATCTGCTGTAGGAAAGTTGGTGGGACTCGTGGAACCTTGGCGAACCTCTGGCACTTATCATATCTCTTGACCATTTCGATCACATCTTACTTCATTGTTGGCTAATAGAATCCCTATCGAAGAACCTTCTGAGCCAAAGATAGCCCCCCAACATGATTACCACAATGTCCAGCATGGATGTCTTCAAGAACGGTCTGACAATCTGTGCCATCAATACACCTGAGCAATGGGGTCGAGAACCCTTTCTTATAAAGCCTGTCATCGTCAATACAGTATCGGGCTGCTCAAGCTCGAAGACGACGAGCCTCTAACTTGTTTTCAGGCAATCTTTCATCTTGTAAGTACTCAACCAAATGATTCATCTAGGAGTCTTATGCCACAACAATCACCATCAACTCGTCTCGTGGTTCTGTACTCATGACTAACAGAACCTCTACTGGTACAGCTCCCATGAAATCTACATCTTTTGCTGTGGCAAGACTGGCTAGTACATCCACATGAGAGTTCTGTGGTCGCGGAACATGGTGCACTTTATATCTTTCAAACATTTCCAACATCTCCCGGACTTTTTGCAAATAAATGGCCATTTTAGATCCTTTGGCCTGATATTCTTCTCGAACTTGGCATACTATAAGCTAAGAGTCATTGTATATCCTTACTCGTTTTGTTCTTACTTTTTTGGCCAGCCTTAGTCCTGCTAACATTGCTTCATACTCGGCCTCATTGTTAGTAGCTTTAAACTTGAACCTCAAAACAAAATTCTATGACCCTTTGGGCTTATTAACATCATACCTGCCCCAACCTTCTGCTCCCTGGAGGATCCATCCACATACAACTCCCAAAACGGTCATTCAGAGGATTCGACTTCTTCACTCCCTTGCCTCGTAAACTCAGCCACAAAATCTTTTAGCACCTGTCCCTTAATTGCTGCTCGGGGCTTGAATTCTATTTCAAATTGGGCGAGCTCGATTGCCCATTTGAGTAAGCGACCCGATGTGTCAGGCTTCTGAAGAACCTGTTTCAATGGATACTTGGTCGGCACCTCAATTGTGTGGGCTTGGAAATAAGGACGAAGCTTTCTTGATGCCACCACTAGACAATACGCCAGTTTCTCCATAGGGGTATATATGGTCTCTACATCAAACAACCTCTTACTGACATAATATACAGCAAGTTGTGTCCTGTTCTCTTGACGAACTAAGGCCGCACTGAGGGCGTGTGACAGGACCCAAACCAAACCTTCTCTAGGCACTTGTTTGGAGGATCCTGCCGGGTACTTCAACCGGCTTTCTGAACCCAACTTGTCAGATTGAAGAAACCCGGGAAACGAACCCCTAACTATCTTAGCCGGTTTACTTGTTTAAACTTAAAAATTTGGTTTTCTTTAAAATAGTTAGGATTGGTGTAAATTTTTCGCATTTTCTCAAAATAATTTTTATAAAAATTTTGATAGCATAACAGCTGTAAATTGAACATTCCAAAATTTCACCTGTAAAGTAAATACACTTCAACTATAATTTCATCACCGCCCGACTTTTTTTATATACCTAAACATGCATTTTCTCATTTTGATTCATAAATACACATTATCACGACATACATTTCGATCATATTTTACAATACCATTTCAAATAACAATATTCATGTGCGAGATGTATATTATGTGCAAGTGTTACGAAATATATATATACACATATCATCACATCGGTTTTCAAATATTCACATAACCATAATTCAAATCATGCAATCCTTATAATTATAGTATTTACAACATAAAAAATGTGTGGATGTTTATGCGACACAATTACTCGATGCCCACCTAAAAACTTCGACAATGGTTCCCCTAATGCAAAGTCACCTGTACAATCTTTGATGCAATATGCAAACTACACAAAAGCAAAAATGCATTAGTTCAACGTATATATATATTAGTAATATAATCACATAGAAGTTTATAATTTAGTTAACTATCATGTTTGATTTTTGAAAATTTCCTTTTCTAAAAACACCATGTATACCTCTAATACTCTCGAACCATCACGTGGTGATTTTTCAATTAACGCCAAACGTGAAGCAAGTGAGACATCTCGACCACTACGATACAGAATTTACTGCATCGCAAACGTAGTGTGAGATGACCTCAAATCTGAGTAACTACAATGTGAAATTTTCTGCATCGCAATTATAGTACTAAAACTCTGGGCGACTACGAGCGGAATTTGTTACATCGCAACGTAGTGCCAAAAATGAAATCTAAACGACTACGTGCGAAATTTACTACATCGCAACGTATCGCTAAAAATCTCTCTATATCTCAACGATCATATACGGAAATTTCTGCATCGTACATATCATGCTGTATACTCTGAAAACTGAGCGACTACGGACGGAATTTTTCGCATCACCGTGTAGCGCTAAATCTTGAATAAGCTAAGAGTATATACATGGGTTTACAAAACTCTTTACTCATCTCTTTTTCAAAAATATTTTATGTTCAATTTCTCTTTTTCTAAATCCGACATAAGTATTATTTTGTAATACTTTAACTCATGGTTTTGAAAATCGTTTTTGAAATCATCTAGTGACATTTTCTCATGTATATAGGGACAAGTACAAAAATAACACATTAAATTAATGACTTAATATTTATGTTATTTTTTAAAAAATATAACAATTGAGTCCTAAATCATGTGTAAAAATACCAAAATATCCTTACAATAAATGTAACAATTGAGTTCTTTTTTTAAAAATGTAGTATTCTCACCAATTTTATCAAGGATATTTATGTAAAAAAAAAAAAAGGTTTGAGACTCAATTGTTAACTTTATTGAAATGAGATAAGAATGTCAATCTAATATTTAAATATGACATCTAGTGACATTTTCTCATGTATATATATATATATATCTAAACGAAAGACTGAAATAGAGCAAGTGTTAGAACACTTACCTCAATCCAAGCGAACTATATTAGTCACCGAGTCTCCCTGTAACACCCCTCTCCCGTCTTCCATTATAGTTGGAAATCCGGATGAAAAATGTTAGTTTCGTAAATCTGTTTCTTGTGAAAACTATCATTAATATTATTAAAACCATTACTAATAGAGCCATTTTTTTTTTAATCCAACAGAGTTTCCTTTGTTTTTCTGAAAATTCCAAAATCCGTTTCCTGTAATAAAAAACTTTGACACTTCTAAGTCATCAATTTCTCAACTCCCATTCGAACCTCCCGTCCGATTTTAAAATACTTCGCCACACAAATCTTTCATAAACATTTAAATGCATATATATAACCAAAAGTAAAGTTTTTTTTTATCAAATATACATAAACTTTTACATATAGAACTTTGATGCACTTTATAAAGAAAATACATTAATTTACATAAATATACATATGTCCCAAAATACATGATTGTACACAATATATATATATACCAAAAGTATAAGGTGGATGGTGACTTTATGAACCTCCGCGGATTTGTTGTTCTTCCTGTCTTTATGTATAATCAAAAAGCTACAACCTGTGCGCGGTAAACCAACGAGCTAAGCATAATTGCTTAATGGGTATACACAAAATCTAATTTTTCAATTTCAAACATAAATCTATTCGCAATGAAAATCAATCTAACTTTAACATTAATATAAATAAATATATATATATATATATATACATGGCATAAAGAAAATGCTAAAACATTTAATTCACAATTTTCGAATTTAATTTATTTCCAAAGCATTGGATGTTTAATTTCTCTTAACATTCTTCGTTGCCCTTAGTAAACATATATTCAATATTATGGATTGGTTTATGGGCCTCCGACATCGGACACGCGGTGACTACCCTCCGGAATAACAAATTATCCAATAATCATTTCGGGACCAGACACGCGGTGCCTCTAATGGTCCATAATACATCAATTTAGTATATACAAATAAACGGTGCAGCTGTTAGTTCCCAATTGACATGTCAATTCCCAATTCTCATTTATCGATATCTAAGTTTACAAGGGCTAATTACAACATGGAATTTAAATCACACATAACAATTCCATTTTGCATTCTATTTCATGTATAATCAAATAAGTTTATAAATACATTTTATTGCAACAATATAACAATCTCAATTAATTTTTCTTGAAAATTTAAAACTGGATAGTCATGTATATCGTTCCACTAATCTTAATTCCATTATTCAATTCATCCAATAAGCTTTAAAAACCTCATTTAACTATAATAAAATTAATTCACAAGGAAAACGCTATTAAATAAAATTAAAGATAATGTGTATACCGATCTCCAAAAGGATTCGATTTTTTTTAATCGAATACTCCCTTACGCTCTACCCTTATCCTTCGATTGAGAATCCGCTTCAATTGGTTCTCCTTGACCTTTCATTAAAAATAAACATAATGAAAGTTTATTAAAAATTATTACTAACATAACTCAATGAACTAAAACTACATGTGCTCTTATAATGCATCCCAAACACTTCCGATTGATCTCAATTTCCACCATTCTCATTGGCAATTGATTTAGGGTCATGAATAGTAATATTTATAGCCATTGCATCCCAAAATCAAAACACCCTTCAATCGCCCAATGGTTACTAATTGCGGTATCTACATACATTTACAGATTTCTAACACTTTTATTCACTTCAACCCATCCAAATCACTACCCAAATGCATTCCATCACTTAAATCACTTCTCAAATGTATCAAGTGCATCAAAACAAAACCTTTCCAACACACATAAGGGCTGGTTGAACCAACTTCATGCCATTTCCATGTGATTCTCTTCATTTCTTTGGTCCAAACATCATCAAATTACCACTACAAGCATCCTAGTATCTTTTCATGCATCAATCAAGTTTCTAGCCACTTTCTCTACAAAACCCTAACCTCAAATCACCATTTCTTTTACATCTAGCACTTCTTAACATCATTAAACATAAATCCAACCATGATCAAGCATAAAACAAAGCTTATAACATGATCAAATAAAATATAAAAATTGACAGCCCTTAAGTGCAGATTTTTACCTTAATTGTTGGTAACTTCTTTTTGCTCAAAAGCCACTAAACTTTAATTCAATCACTCCAAATGCATCCTAGGGCTCTTGACCAACATCTAAACTAAGGATTTGAGTGATTTATTGGTGAAGAAAGTGGACAAAAATGGAGGAGAAGCAGAAGATATTCATGGCAGTCGAGAGAGAAAAAATATTTTGTGCAGTTTTTTTTGTTTTATGTGCTCATCTCTTTAGCTTTTTATAATCTCATTTATCATTCCTATTTTGCCCTCCAACTTTCCATAAAATCTCCCTCCACTTCCAAGTCATTTGATTGGTTACTTTATTCCATTATTATCTCCCAATAATTACATTAATCTCCATCACTAATTAATATTTCAATGAAATTCAATTAACCTTTTTAATATTTAATGTCATCTATTTTTCAATTGGCTATTATATCTTCACTTGGATCACTAATGAGATTTAATTCTCTACTTCTTACCTTTAAACCTCCACCAATTCAAGTCCTCAATTAAATTCTCAATTAAATCCTTTTCCAAATAAGCATATCAATTTATATAATCAATGCCTAAAACTAATTAAATCTTAATCTTAAACACATTGATTGATTAATATGCATTCTCTTCTAAATTCCATGAATGTTTCTCACCTAATCTCATTTCTACATGCATATTAATAAAATATAATGCACTAATAATGTTCGAAATAAATTAGGGACGTTACACTCCCATGCTCCGCTAGCCTGCTCGTCTCCTACATATCAATTTCTCATTATACTTTGCTCAATTACATAACTTAAAACTTAATGATAGAGTTTCCAATATAAAGTAATCTATTAAAAACCTTTTACGCTATAACCTTTCGGACTCGATTTTAACTTAACCGGGACTCTCTAATCCCAATTTCTTTGCACGAGCCTTATTTATTATCACCTAGGGACCCTCCGGAATGCTTAAAATGGTCATCGGAAGCCCGAAACTCAAAATCACTATTTTAGGACCCCATAAACCCGAATTGAATGCACAGCCCTGCTCGAGGCTCCGTTTTCTTTTGGTCTTTTTACTACGGTCCTCTTATCTCGTATTCTGATCACCCATCAAATATCATCAAAAAATTCTATCGTTTGCTATGTCAAATCTAAGAAAAACGTCATTTTTTGGGCATTTTTTTATGCATATTTTCGCATCCTACTTGCGACGAATTCAATTCTTTTGTATCTAAGGTTCTTTTACTTAATTATGATCAAATACATTCATCTCGGGCATCGAAGAATGCATTTGCATCCTTATTTCACATTACAAGTTCCTACGCACACTATTTTAGTCATAACTTTGTCAATTTTTATCGGAATGATTTTGTTCCAATTCCTATAGTTTACTATGTTCCCAAGGCATGTTTTGAGGTCTATAACAACCCCAAATAAGTTAGAATAGGTCAGGTCTCCACAGTCCCTTTATCAAGCTCGGGATTCTTAACTTACTCTATATTTCTCTTTTTGAAATTCTATCACTTCTACTAGGTTTCTTAACATCTAAAATGCATGAATCAAGCCTCCAATGAATGAAAGCAATATGGGTTACACAAACCTTAACATGACCAAACACACCTCAACAAAGACCCATCATCCATCTTTCGATTTTTACCACCAAATACACACAAACTTGCAAAATTTTTAATACATAGTAGCTCACACACAATTGGATTTAAAATAACACAAACCCTAACTTATCACATTAGTTGATTGCTAACTTTTCAAATCCCTTTCTTGCCAACTCAAAATGGTCAACAATCTATTCCAAAATAAGCAAACTAACTCTATAATTTCATCATCCAACCATATGAACTTACATACATAAAATTCTCATATAAATAACATAAAACTCACTTGCTTTTATGCTTGATTTGCTTGGGTTGATAGTAGATGATCTTACTAACTTATTTCCATCTTGATTTAGCCTTGAAAATGGATGAAAAACACTTGAAAGGGATGCACCTAGGCTGTCGTGACTTGCTCCTATGTTGACCGACCACCACTCTTCTTTTTGCTTCCTATTTTGCCATCCAAGTGATGGCCTTTAGTGACTATCTCACTTTATATATATATATATATATTATCATCTTACTTGGACTAAAATGTCCTCCCTTTAATCTCAAATTGACCATTTATTTCATCTCATTTCATTCATCATTTACCTTAATACCCTTAACTTATATTTCATGAAAGTTTATCGATGAAAGGGATAATCTAGTAACTTTTGAAATTAAAATATATTATTCTTTAGTTATGCATGACAACTAATAAATGACAAATCATTTATTCATTAATTTAAATTTAATTACATGGATTAAGTTTCTCAGTCATGTCCATTCCATTCAAACTTCTTATTTATGAAATGACCATTTCACCCTTTTATTCAATAACTTATCTCCTAAAGCTAGAAAACGTAAAATCGACTATAGGGGCTTACAGCGTGCTGGGTAACCCCCAGATAAACGATCAAATTTTCCCCTTTTACTAGTTTATAAAGCAACGGTGCTCGATCCATATATTCCTTCAACTGTTGAAATGCTGTTTCACACTTTTCAGTCCACTAAAAGTTCCTTGCCTTCTTCAATGCATCAAAAAAGGGGATGCACTTGTCTGTTGACCTAGATATAAACCTGCTGAGGGCAGCGACCTGGCCGTTCAAGCTCTACACATCTTTGATCTGTTTTGGTGATATCATGTCAATCAAATCTTTGATCTTCTCGGGATTCGCTTCAATCCCCCTATTGTTGACCATGAAACCTAGAAACTTGCCTGAGGCCACTCCAAATGCACACTTCAAAGGATTTAACTTCATTTGAAATTTTCTCAAAATCTAGAACATCTCTCCTAAGTTGTGCACATGCTCGGATTCCTACTTGGACTTTACCAACATGTTATCTACATATACTTCCATCATTCTGCTAATAAAGTCTTCTAACATCATGTTGACTAGCTGCTAATAGGTTGCTTCAGCATTTTTCAACCTAAACGGTATTACTTTGTAGCAATATAGCCCACGGTCAATGATGAATGAAGTGTGCTCCTCATCATCAGAGTTCATTGGGATCTGGTTATACCTTGAATAGGCGTCCATAAAACTACTGAGCTAATGGCTAGCAGTACCATCAACGAGCTGATAAATCCTTAGCAGAGGAAAACTATCTTTCGGACATGTTTTGTTTAGATCAGTGAAGTCAATACAAGTTCTCTACTTCTTATTCTTATTCTTTACTAGAACAGAATTGCTACCTAGACTGGGTAGTGAGCCTCCCTTATGAATCCATTCGTTAGGAGTTTTTCTACTTCTTCTCTGAGTGCTTCATAACGCTCCTCCGTCATTGGCCTCCTCTTCTAGCGAACTGGCCAATGGTGGGGATTGATATTTAATCTGTGTGACCTAATATCTGGACTGATCCCCACCATGTCTTCACAATTCCAGGCGAAGACGTCTAAATTCTTATTTAAAAAGTCAGTAAGCTATGCTTTAACATCTGGAGGTAAATTCTTCCCTACTTTTAAGCATCACTCAGCATCCGGCTCACTGACTGGCACCTCATCAAGCTCTTCCACAAAACCTGTTGCTCATTCTGCTTTTATCTCTCTAGAATCTAGGTCTTGGCTTACCCCCCTTGTACTAATTGGTCGTGGCTTATCGTCGACCACCATGTTAACCTTCTTTCTTTTAGCCCCCGCCTTTACTGCGCTTCTATAACATTTCCTCACCAATTCCTATTCTCCTCGCACATATCCTACTCCATTTGGCGTTGCAAACTTGACTGTGAAGGTCTCGGTTGATACTATCATGTCTAGGTCATTCATGGCTGATCTTTCGAGGATAACGTTGTATGCTGATGGGCAGTCAATGATCAGAAACTCTGCCATCGTCATAGCTTGCCAATCCGAATCTCCAACAGAAAGGGGAGTCTGATTTGCCCCAATGGCACGACTGCATCTCCAGTAAATCCAAAAAGAGACTCAGGAGATGGTGTTGTTTGATCGGGCCTCAAACCCATCTATTCAAAACAAATTCTGTACATCACATTTACTGAGTTGTCTGTGTCCATCATGATTCTCCTTACTTTGGCATTACTAATCCTTGCCCTGATGACCAATGTGTCATTATAAGGCCAATGTACACCTTTAGCATCTTCTTCATTGAAAACGATGCCACTTGAAGTCATTCTGGCTCTTTTTGAGGATCCCTCTACCTCGCTATGCCTCATCAACAGAATGTGACTGGCCTCCCATACATATCGCTCATGCGATCTGTTTGACACCCCTACTATGTACGACCCACCATGAATAGTACAGATGATCCTTACCGCGGGCATATGATCCTAATTTGCTGTTTGCTGGGGTTGTTGTTGGGCAGGTTACTGAGCTGGATCAAACTGTTGTTGTGCTGGTTGATACCTTCACTGGAGACGCTGATCCTTTGGTAGCGTCACATATTCCCTCAAGCGACCCCTTCTAATTAGCTCTTCTATCACGTCCTTAAGTTCTCTACACTGGGAAGTATAGTGTCCAGTTTCATTATGGTAGGCACAATACTTCATTGAGTCTCAAAACCTGCTCGGGATGTTTATGGGACTTGGCTTCCCAAAATTCTCCCCTTTCTTCTCTGCTTCATAAATTCTCCCGGCTCCGCAGTGGAGATGGCTTTCTTCTAGGCTCATTCCTTGCCCGCTTCGCTGCTTGATTACTAGAGTGATTTCTGTGACTGCTTTCTTCATTCCCACCTTAACTCCTCTTTTTTCCTTGGTGAGAACTGCTCGCTCCATCCTTCTAATTGCTGGGTCTTCTTTGCCTAAAAGTCTCTTTCCTATCGGTTCTCCTTTGTTGCTCGCTCATAAAACTCCATCCTTTACAGGGGATTTATAAATGCTCTCGTAGAGCTTCCTATCTTTCCTAAGCCCCGTTAAGATTGATGTCAAGATACTTTCGTCTGAGGGATTTTCCACGTTATTCACCTCACTTTTGAACCTAGCAATATAGTCCTTTAACTGCTCGTCTCGCTTCTGAAAGACAGTTACTAGGTGGCAAGTTGGCGTGAGCTGTGTAACATGCTATTTCGGTGTCTATATAATTTATTAAATATTAATTATTAATTAAGGGATGATGTAATTAATTATCCGTCCAGATTCGGAGGAGTAATTGAATTTTTATAAAATTCTCTAGACGGGTCCGGGGATAATTATTTAATTCAATCTCATAAAATAGAATAGAGCGTCCGGATTCAAATATTTATTCGGAATCTAATAAAGTTTTCGTTTGTGAATTTGGATTTTTATTTAAATTTCCAGGCGGACCCGAAGCGAATCCGAGCTAAAAACGAAATCATAAAATGAGAATTTGATGGCATGGGAGAAATAAATAGAATAAGTGGGCCATGAGGGACACATGGCAAGCATGCATGAGAATTCAAAGACATGTGTCATGATGGGAATTAAATAAAATGAAATAAAAATTGAAAATGAGAAAACCAATTGCATTCGACCAGCATGTATTCTTCAAGGGACAAAATCGAAGTGAAAGCCAAATATCTCCATTCAGTCTTCATTTGTCTTAAAACCCGAGTGATAGTGAGATAGAGAGAAGTAAGAGCAAAGCAAACCAGACCGAGAGAGTATGAGTTAGAAGAGAGCATTCGGTCACCCATCCAAGAAGCAGACCCGAGAGCAGATCTGAAGTAAGAAGAAGGACGGTGAGCTGATGCTGCTGCCAAGAACTCACCAGTGCAGACCGACTGCTGCATGTATCATCTAAGCCATCTAGGAGCAGATCTGAACCAAGAAACAGTGCATGCAAGCTGGAAGAAGTCAGGCCATGAGCTGAGGAAGCTGCTGTCTTGCTGTCGTAAGCTACTGCTGGCATGTTGCTGTCGTTGCTGTTGTTGCTGTCGTTGCTATTGTTGCTGTCGTTACTGTTGTTGCTATCGTTGCTGTTGTTGCTGTCGTTGCTATTGTTGCTGTCGTTGCTGTTGTTGTTGTTATTGCTGTTGTTGCTGTCGTTGCTGCCATTGCTACCGTGCTACCGTTGTCGTCGCTGCTGTGAGCTGTTGAGCTGAAGCCGTAATCTAGTGCTGTCGCCATTGTACGAGCTACTGCTGAGCAGCTGTTGTTAAGTTAGACCAAGCTCACCCATTCAGACCTGAAGTGAACAACACTAAAGGAAGACAGCTTGCTACCGTGAAAGCGTCGTCGCCGTCGCAATTGCCCGAGAACTGTTTCGAAGCGAAAAACAGCTCAAGCGAAGGTAAGTTGCTGTCCTGTTGATATTGTTATCATGATTTGAGTAATGTTTAAATGTTAATGGTGTCCATTTTGGGTTGAAGGAAGCTCGCGGATGGGAGAATCGATATAGGCAGCCCATTCGCGTGAGTCCCGTAAAGTTTCAAAGCTTTCGAATTGATTTCGGAAAGGTAAGTCCGAATTTATGGATTTCATTGCAATGGAAATATTATGATTTAGTTGTGGATTAAATGGATGATGACATGATTGGGATATAGGATTTAGAACCTCGTTAGTGCGGAGGTTCGTTCGATATTGATTCGATATGTTTGCGAATGGATTTTGATATTTAAAGTGCGTTGCGAAATTCATATAGGGGCTGTTATGTTTTGCTTTTCGTTTTGAGATTGTCGGCATGGAAAATGATTAGCATCGATATGCTCAAGAGTATTGAAAAGTTATTTGAATATCGCTAGATTGTTTTCAAGTGTTTCAATCGAGTTTTTCCATGATTTCGAAAGGTGTTAGTTTGCAATTTAGTGTCAAATGAATTGTGATTAAAATGCCATGATGTTAAGTGATATTTGAATGTGATTAAAATGAATATCTATGACGAAAATGATTGAGAGATTTCATGATGGTTTGTTAGAGTTGATTCGCGTAAATGAAAGACGATGTGACTAAATTTTGTGGACTGTTTTGGACATGCAATTTTTATAGAAATTATGTGCATTTTTTAGCATGTGTAAGAACCGTTCTTGAATTGTCTAGAGACTATTTTCATGCTATATAAATGAGCTGTTAAGGTGTTATTATACGAGCTGTAAACGTGTTAGACATGAGCTGTCAAAGTATGGTATAACAAGCTATTTTAAAGGGCTGTTACATGCTGTTTTTAGAAAAGTTATACGTGCTGTTTTAAGTTCTTTGAATGTTGTTTTCGTATTGATTGTTGGGTTATCATAAGCTATTTTAATGGGATTGTTTTGAGATTATTTTCAATACAGTAAAGACAGTTATAAAAAGGATATTATGAACTGTTTCGAAGTGATATCCATTGGAAGTGTTTAGGATGCATTATAAGAGAACATATAGTTATAGTGCACTAAGTAACGTTAGAAATTTATTAAATAAACTTTTGTTACGTTTATTTTTATTGAAAAGTCAAGGAGAACCCGGCGAACCGGATTCTCAATCAAAGAATAAGGGTAAAGCGTAAGGGAGTATACGATTCAAAGATCGAATCCGTTTGAGGTCGGTATACACATTATCTTTAAATTTTACTTGAAAGTGTTTTCATTGTGAAATGAATTTATTAAATGAGATTGTTATATGAATTTCTTAAATGAGATTGTTATATCATTTCAATATGATGCATTTACAAACGTATTTGACTATACTTGAAATGAAACGTGAAATTGATTTGTTATGAAAATCTTGATACTAAAACTATTATATGTATTTTTAGGCTACCGCAAATGGGCTGGTAAAAGCCCAAAGGCCCAGTAAGATAAGCTGCTAAAACCGTCCCAACAGACAGGGGGCCCAAGTGACTGGTCCAAAGAAACGGGCATAACTTTGCGCTCGGATGTCAGATTGGCTATTATAATATGTTTTCGGAAAGGGATTTTCATGCTCTATAGTGTGGCAATTAGGGGGTACCCTAGTTGATGCCGTTTGCGTCCTCAAAGTTGCTGTTTTCATGGATGTGTTCTTGAGGTTTACATTTGCTGCCAAAAAGTTCTGACAGCAACCAGCAGCGACAAGGCGTCCAGATCTGTTCACCCGGCTGTCCGCTGACAGCCTGCTCGCTGACAGCCTGACCTCTGATCGCTGATCGATGACTCCCATCCCTCAGACTTACCATTGTCCGCCATTCGTGACAGCTAAGTCAGCTCCCCAGATTATCCGCCAGACTGACCGCTGATTTCTCCGCCTGACCGCTGGTCGTGTCCGCTGAGTCTGTTCGCTCGGATCTGCTCGCCCGGGTCTGTCCGCCCAGAACCACCCCAACTCGTGGACAGTGTGACGTGCACGCGCCAAGCCCTTCTTAGAATGTTAGCAGCGTGATTTTCGGGGATCTCACCTACCATGTCAGACGACTCAGACTTTGTGACAGAAGACTTTGAAAATTGTAATATGCATTTAATGCTTTCCTATTTAAGTTGTACTATTACTGTAGCTCCGGTCCCTCCCGATAAAGATGGGTGATTCTCACTGTAAAAGGGCGGGTTCTTTCTGGCTCTCTCTCTCTCTACTGTTTTTCTCTCTACAGTTGTAACAAAATGAACAGTAATAACAGTGACTGCCGCGCCCCCCAGTGGAGCCGGCGCCGGTGCCGTGGACGTAGACCTTCCCTTTGGCCGAACCACGTAGATCAAGCGTGCTTTTCTTTTTTCTTCTCCCGTTTTCTTCTTCCTCTGCCTCCGTTTTCTCCTTTCTTTCTCTTATTTTCTGTGGATTGTAGCTTGGGCCCGAAAACAACCTCCTTGACTAAGGAAAACCATTTTCTGACGTTAACAAAAACCAAAGTGTAAAATGTGATACAAACGTTATGTTGTAAATAGCCATTGTAAACTTAGATATCGATAAATGGAAATTGGTAATTGATATGTAATAAGGAAATCAGCAGCTGCACCGTTTATTTGCATACACTAAATTGATTCATTATGGACTATGAGAGGCACTTCGTTTTCGATCCCGAACGATTATGTGTTATGATATACGACCCGGTGGATAATCACCGAGCGGCTGATGCCGGCGTCGACCGTTATTCCGATGGATAATCACCACATGTCTGATGCCGGAAACCCATATACCAATACATGAGTATTGAATATATGTTTACTAAGGGCACTGAAAAATGTTATAAGAAATGAAATGAAAACGTTATATGAAATGAAATTTTCACTGCTTTGAAAAATGTTGAATTCGAAAAATTGTGAACTATATGTTTAAGTATTTTTATACAACGTATATATATATTTATGAATGTTAAAGTTAGAATGCTTTTAGTTACAATTGAAATTACATTTGAAATTGAGAAATTAGATTATGTGTATACTTATTAAGCAATTATGCTTAGTGCATTGATTTACCGCGCGCAGGTTGAATCTTTTGACTCCATCTTTAGACAGGGGAAATAGCTTGTATGCAAAGGCTCAGACAGTCACCATCCCCTCTATGCTTTTAGTAGATATATAGACATATTGCATATGATCATGCATTTTTGGGACACATGTATATTTGTGTAAATTATTGTATTTCACTTAATTATAACAAAGTTCTGTATAAAAGCTTATATATATTTCTTAAAAGCTTACTTTCGGTTATGTATGCATATAAATGTTTATGATATATTTGAGTAATGAAATGTTTTGGAAACGGACGGGAGGTCCGAATAGGAGTTTAGAAATTAATGTTTTAGCAATGTTAGATGTTTCAATTACAGGAAACGGATTTTGGTACTTCAGAAAAACAGAGGGAACTCTACCGAATTTACGTTTTAAAAAAAAAAAAGAAAAAAAAAATTTCTAATGGTAATGAGCCTTAGAATGATAGTAGTTTTTCAAAAGTAACAGAAACGGATTTATTAGGAAAGTAACGTTCTTCGTTCCGGATTTTCGACAGTAACGAAAGTCGGGCGAAGGGCGTTACAAGCTGCTTCCTCAGTGCCTTGTACTGATCAGTAAATTTCCTCTGACATTCTTCCCAGCTATTGATACTGCAGGCTGGAAGACTTCTTAGCCATGTTCTCGACACATTCCCCAATGTGGTTGGAAACACTCGGCACTTGACCAGAGGATTGGACATCTATAGGTCCATCTGGATGTTGAAAGCATCGAGATGGTCATATGGGTCAGTGTCCCTATTGTAAAGTGGGACACTTGGGAGTTTAAATCTCGACGGTAATAGCTCCATCTCGATTTCCCTTGAAAAAGGGGTTCTTTCTTCTGTAACTCTGCTAGACCTTGAAGCCCAAGTCGTGCCTCCAGTTGCCGGACCCTTTGTATTAATTCTTCCATCATTGGGTCCTGTCGTTTAGTTCTTTGTGTAAGGGACTGACGGCTCTTCCTACTCTCCTAGTCTCTAGAAAACCGATCTCGTGACATCTTTTGGTCAACGGGGAATCCTTTTGCTCGACTTGTTTCTTCTGCACGATCTCTCTGCCCCGTGCGATTCTCCTTGGCTCACACGCTCCTCATTGCACCCACGAGCTCACTTATTACCACGACAAGCCTCCACATGGCGTCTCTGTAACATGTTATCCCGACGTCTAGGTAATTTATTCAACATTGATTAATGATAGAATTAATTCTCTATTCGCATATGAAAACGTAAATGAATTTTTATGCAATTCCCAGATGGGTCCGAGGATAACTTTTAATTTCGAAATCATAATAATTTAGAGCTATTGGATTCGAATACGAATGAAATTTTCGAATGTGAAAATGGATTATAATAAAATTTTTAGGTGGACTCGAGTCGAATCTGAGGTGGAAAGCGAAAATTGAATGCATAAAAGAATGTACATAGGAAATTGTGCATAATGGGACACATGTCAAGGAATGAGAGGATGAGTAAATAAATGTAAGAGAAGTGTCACAAGTTAAGTGAGGAACTAATGTATGGTAAACAAGTGGCATTCAAGCAAGATGACAAGTGTAAGGTGACAATTAAATTTATTTATTTAAATGCAAAGCAATAAATGAAGCAAGACAAACAAACAAGTGAAGCAAAGCAAAGGATGATGCACGGTCGAAAGGAATCAAAAGCAAACAAAAGTGAAAAACAAGAGGATGAAACGGTCAAGCAAGGAGAGTGAAACCGTGAGCCATTCTAGAGAGAAAGGGAGTGCGACCGTGAGGTAGAGAAGAGAGAGTGAGAGTTAAAAGCAAGATTCAAGCAAGAAGAAGTTCATGGTCATCACAAGAAACTGAAACCAAAGAAAGAGAAAGCTTGAGAGCACGAGAGAAGGAGAGCGATTAAGAGGGAGAGTTCGGTCATCAAGTAAAAGCCGAGAGCTTCATTTTAGAGTGAAAAGAGAGTGTAGCGTCCAAGTGAAGCAACAACAGAGAACAAGAAACTCAAGTGCAGACTAAGAGCTGAACCAACCAAGAAGAGGAGAAAAGCTCGAGCAGCAAGAAGGAGCAGTTCTATGTGTAAGTTGCCTGAAAGCTCATCCAAGCAGACCCAAGCATGAATCACCCTCACTTCTCCTTCCCATTCGGTTTTCAACAAGCTTGAGGGTGATTTTTCGAATTTCAGTAGCTTGTATATGAATTAGAGTGATGTTTTAATATGATTTTAAAGCTTGTATGTCGTTGTTTGGATTGAAGGAAGCTCGGTTATGAGGAAGAATAAAAAACTGCTTGCATACATGTTAGTTTAAGGACTGTTTTTGAGATTTGGACAGCCATGAGGTAAACTGCTGCTAATGTGGAGTTTTGTGTGGTGTTGATGCTTGAGTTAATGAAAATTTTGATGGTTAGAGGTTTGTATAGGTTCGGTCAAAGAGGATTGCGTGGACAGCCGCTACATATGATGTATGGGCTATTATAGTGCAATTTTTGAGTTGAAAAAGTGTGAGGTAAGTTATGTTTTTCGAACGTCATTTCGTTGGAAATAATTTAATTGTATTTAGGGAAGAAATTTGATGATAATATGCTTGAGATTTAGGATTAGAACCTCGTTAGTACGAAGGTTCGTTCGCTTGTGATTTTGATTCGATATTGGGTGTATTTGAATGTTGATTTGGTTGCGAAAAATCTGTCAAATGGACTGTTTTTATGTTCGGTTGCGAAGGAACTATTTTGTTACACATTTAAGTTAAACTACGCAAATGATTTCGTGTATAAGAATATGTTGAATCGATGAATTTTAAAGTTAAAATGAAAAACTAAAAGCCGATACGATTGCGCGATTAATGGACTGTTTTTATGACTTGAAATGGGCTGTTAATGCATGCAGTTTTTAGGGGCTGTTTTTGGATGTTTAAGGGTTGTTAAAGTGCAGTTCATGGGCTATTAATAGGTCGATTAATGGGCTATTAAAGTATACTTTATTGGGCTGTCAAAATATCATGTAATGGGCTGTCAAAACGATGTGTTATGTGCTGTTTTCTGGACTGTTGTATATACTGTTTTGATGCTATTTTATGGTGCTGTTAACATGCTATTTTGTGAGCTATAACATGCAGTTTTTTGGGTATTTTAAGAGCTGTTATGGGTTGTTATCATGCAATTTTTGTGGGCTGTTAGTATGCTGATTTATAGGCTATTTATGGGTCGTTACGAGCAGTTTTTTTTTTTTTTTTTGCTGTCATGGGCTGTTATGTGTGCTGCTTTCGGGACTGATACACATGCTATTTTGGGGCTGTTAAGATCATACTCAGTCAGCATCTTGTGATTTTTTTAGAGAGAACCATTCCAACGGGCAGTGCGATGAAGACCAGACAAGTCAAGCCTTTTTTTATATGTAATAGACAACAAAATAACCCGTACTCCAACATATATAATCCAGGGTCGAGGAATCATTCAAACTTTTCATGGAAAAACAACAATCAACCTAGACAACCACATCCACCACCACTTCAACAACAGCAGGCCAACAAACCGTCACTTGAAGAAATACTTGCTCAGCTCACCGCAAGTACTACTCAATTTATGACAAGAACAGACACCACGCTTCAGAATCAAGCTGCTTCCATCTGAAACCTAAAGATACAAATGGGTCAAATCTCAAATTTGCTGACTGCAAGACCTCAAGGAACCTTACCAATCAACATAGAGACCAATCCTAGGGAGCACATTAAAGTTGTCACATTACGAAGCGGTAAAATGATAAAGGATCCTGTCAAAAGAACACACGAAAAAGAAGAATCTAGCAAAATAGAAGAAGAAGTGAAGGTTGAACAAAAAGAAGCAGAGAAGCTAAAATCAAAGTTGTTGCCAAACAATCCGATACCATACAAACCACCATTACATTTCCCTAAGAGATTCCAGAAGCAGAAACTGGATAAACAATTTTCTAAATTTCTAGAAGTTTTCAAGAAATTACAAATTAATATTCCTTTTGCAGATGCTCTGGAACAGATGCTCAGCTATGTGAAGTTTATGAAGGAAATTCTATCAAACAAAAGAAAGTTGGAGGAACATAAAACGGTAGCTTTAACCAAAGAATGCAGTGCAATCCTACAGAAAAAGTTACCGTCCAAACTCAAAGATCCGGGGAGTTTCATAATTCCTTGCACCATTGGTGATTCATTCTTTGATAAAGCATTATGTGATCTTGGTGCAAGCATTAATTTAATGTCATTCTCTGTTTTCAAGAAACTCGACTTTGGAGAAGCAAAACCTACTACGGTGTCTTTACAGCTAGCTTATCGATCAATCAAGTATCCAAGGGGAATTATAAAAGATGTCCTGGTAAAAGAGTTCATATTTCCTGCGGATTTCATTGTGCTAGACATGGAGGAAGATCAAGAAATACCTATCATTTTGGGTAGGCCATTCTTAGCAACAGGAAGAACTCTCATTGATGTATAGAAAGGTCAACTCATACTAAGAGTTCAAGATGAAGAAGTGACCTTCAATGTGCTAAAAACACTCAACATCCACATGATGTCGGTAACTGCATGAGGGTAGATGTGGTGGATGAATGTATCAAAGAAATACATCAAACCATCACTCCAAAAGATTCGCTTGAAGCTTGCCTAAATAGAGCACCACACTCAGAAAGTCCAAACATCATGGAATGTGTTAACCAATTGGAAGTTTCACCTCCCATCTTTATCAGACGACCTTTCAAGGAGCTTGGAGAGAGTAAGAGACAATCGGTACCATCAACAAAAAAACCACCAAAGTTGAAGCTTAAGCCACTTCCAATTCATATCAAGTATGCATTCTTAGGTACTTCATCTACACTATCTGTCATTATTTCATCTTCTCTAAGTAGAGAACATGAGGAAAAACTTTTGAGTGGTACGAGAACATAAGATGGCTATCGCAGACATTAAAGGAATTAACCTATCTATATGCCAACACAAAATTCTCATGGAGGACAAGTACCAGTCATCCATCGAGCACCAACGACGGTTAAATCCAAATATGAAGGAGGTTGTTCGAGTAGAGGTACTTAAACTTCTGGATGCAGGTATCATTTATCCCAATTCGGACAGCACATGGGTGAGCCCGATACAAGTGGTGCTAAAGAAAAGAGGAATGACAGTAGTCACCAATGAAAACAATGAGTTGATTCCAACACGAACAGTAACCGGATGGAGAGTGTGCATTGACTACAGGAAACTAAATAAGGCGACCAGGAAATATCATTTCCCTTTACCCTTTATCGATCAAATGCTTGATAGATTAGCAGGTCACCCTTATTATTATTTTCTAGACGGTTATTCTGGTTACAATCATATTTCTATAGCACTCGAGGATCAAGAAAAGACTACATTTACATGCCCATATGGAACGTTCGTGTTTCAGAGAATATCGTTTGGTCTATGTAATGCATCAGCCACCTTTCAATGGTGCATGATGTTAATTTTTTCAAACATGGTGGAGCACTTCATCGAGGTATTTATGGATGATTTTTCAGTCTTTGGCTTATCATTTGATTATTGTTTGGGTAACTTAGCACAAGTATTGAAAAGATGCGAAGAGACAAACTTGATTTTTAACTGGGAGAAATGCTATTTCATGGTACAAGAAGAGATCGTTTTAGGTCATAAAGTTTCAACTAAGGGCATTGAGGTTGATAGAGCCAAGATTAAGGCAATTGAAAAGCTACCACCACCCATATCTGTTAAAGGCATTCGAAGCTTCTTAGGGCATGCAGGGTTTTACAGAAGATTAATCAAGGACTTCTCGAAGATCACAAAGCTATTATGCAATTTGCTCGAGAAGAATATTTCATTCCACTTCGATAATACATGTAGGGAGGCATTTAAGATACTAAAAAAGGCCCTTGTGATAGCCCCAGTCGTTATTGCACCTGACTGGGCTTTGCCTTTCGAGCTGATGTGTGATGCTAGCGATTATGCCATTGGTGCCATGCTTGGGAAATATATTGGTAAGGTTTTCCATACCATTTATTACGCTAGTCGTACACTAACCGATGCACAGGTCAACTATGCTACCACCGAGAAAGAGCTTCTAGCCGTGGTCTTCGCGTTCGATAAATTTCAGCCATACTTGATCGGTTTCAAAGTCATTGTATTCACAGATCACTCAGCCACAAGTACCTTTTGGAGAAAAAAGATGCAAAACCATGCCTGATCCGATAGGTCCTTCTGCTGTAAGAATTTGACTTAGAGATTCGAGATAAGAAAGAAAGTGAAAATGTGGTGGCTGACCATCTTTCTAGACTAGAGCAACGAGGGGATGAGGATGATCTCGACATATCAATTAAAGAAACATTCCCTGATGAACAGCTCTTCGTTTTAGATACAAGCAATATCCCATGGTATGCTGATTTTGTTAATTTTCTTTCTCATAATGTTTATCCACCTGACCTTTCATGGCAGCAAAAGAAGAAATTCTTGGCGGATGTGAAACATTACTATTGGGATAAGCCGTTCTTGTACAAGTTATGTCCAGATCAGATCCTTCGACGATGTGTTTCAAAAGATGAAGCACGAGATATTCTCCACCGTTGTCATTATTTTGAATATGGTGGACATTTTGGGGCCAATCGAACTGTAGGCAAAATCCTTCAATCTGGATACTATTGGCCCACCATTTTTAAGGATGTTTAATTGTATGTTGCTGCATACGATCAGTGCTAATGTATAGGTAACATTTCGCGAAGGCATGAGATGCCCCTTAACAATATTTTGGAAGTGGAGCTGTTCGATGTTTGGGGTATTGATTTCATGGGACCATTTCCACCGTCTTTTAAGAATCTTTACATTCTGATGGCCATAGATTATGTGTCAAAATGGGTTAAAGCTATTGCTGCGCTAACCAATGACTCTAAAGTGGTGGTGAATTTTCTGCGTAAAAATATCATGCCACTTACCTGTTGAACTTGAATTTTCTGCGTAGAAATATTGTGCCAACCAATTCTCGATTTAGAACTCTAAGAACAATCATCAGCGATGAAGGAAAGCATTTTTGCAACAGGTATTTTGATACTCTTCTAGCCAAATATGGGGTCAAACACAAAGTTGCTACAGCTTACCACCCACAAACCAATGGATAAGCTGAAATCTCAAATCGAGAATTGAAATGGATTTTGGAAAAGACAGGAAGTGCATCTCGAAAAGACTGGTCGAAAAAGCTGGATGATGCATTATGGGATGTCTTCGTACAAGTTGGTATTCGGAAAAGCATGCCACTTATCTGTTGAACTTGAGCACCGTGCATATTGGGCTATCAAAAAGTTAAATTTCGAAATAAGAGCATCATGAGCTTTACGAAAGTTACAACTCAATGAGATGGACGAATTCCATCATGGTGCATATGAAAATGCTAAGCTTTACAAAGAACGCACAAAAAAGTGGCATGATCAACGTATCTCAAACAGAGAGTTCACTTCAGGACAGAAGATTCTTTTATTTAATTCACGGTTACGTTTGTTTCTAGGTAAACTCTGCTCCATATGGTCAGGGCCCTTTACAGTTGTTCAAGTTTTTCCACATGATACTGTTGAAATTCAAAGTGCCGATCGTCAATTCAAAGTCAACGGACAACAACTCAGAGCTTACATGAATGGTGGAGAGCCTCAACAGAAATCCACCATCGCACTTTCAGACCCAAATTAAAGCGTTTTTCAACAGTCAAGCTAACGACTATAAATTAAGCGCTTCTTAGGAGGCAACCCAAGTCTTTTTCCTTCTTAATTAGTTTTCTTTTGTTTGTGTGTTATTGTTTTCTCTTATAATTTTCTTTTCTCTTTTAGAGATGGAGGCAAATCTTGCAACGCTCAAAAATCATTTCCCTACTCTACCTTAGGATGTCCTCAGAAAGATTTACAAATGCAAACTTGAAAGAATGAGGGCGCTAACATATTTTGGTCTTTCCGAGCATGTTCGGTGGATCATTGAAGCTAAAGTGCATCTAGCAGGTGAGTTGAATGATTCATTCATTAAATGTTTACCAGGAGTGGGAATAAGTTCTTACTCAAAGAAGAGGAGAGCTAAAAGAATGAGAGTCTACCATAAGTGTGCAAAATGGAACTGCGACACACACTGTAAAAATCTTGGATATTTGTCCATAAATCGAGAAGATAAAATTAAATGCATAAATGATAGGCTGAGTAAGGAGTCTCTGGATAATATCCTTGAGACTCTTGAGACGTATCCTTGTGGGAAAGTTCAACACATTCTATTAGATTTATGAGAGTTATTCAGCAAAAAGAAACAGCATTACAATCTTGGGAATCTGACTTTAAAAGATCCTGTTACCCTGTTAGCCAGTTTATAAGAAAACTGGATGGGAAGTCGATCCTCAACTCATAGAAGTTGTTTAAGCCGTTTCTGGACATAAAACTAGAGGAAGATGTGAGCCATAATCACAACTACTATAGCATCATTTTTTTTCTTTGTTTAGCAGCTTATTTCAAACTTTTGCGATAATTGTGTTTACTTTTTGACAATTCTTTACCTGCCATTTTGGATTTTTTTAGCTTGTTTCAAATTTTTTTCTATAATTATGTTTACTTTTTGACGTTTCTTCACTTGCCATTTTGGATTTTTTTAGCTTGTTTCAAATTTTTTGGATAATTGTGTTTACTTTTTGACATTTCTTCACTGAACATTTTGAATTTTGTATTTTTAGTGGCATGTTTAATTTTTTTTTTTTTTTTTAAGATTGTGCTTTCTTTTTGACATTTCTACACATAATATTTTCTTTTCCCCCTGATCACAATTGTTTAGCATTGTAGAACTATTCTTTTACTCTTTCATTTTCTTAAAATGAGCTTTCATTGTTGATAACAAACAATTAGTTTTGTATGAAAAAAAAAAGAGAAAAAAATGGCAGAGTCCTCGAGCAACAGATTCAAAATCATCTGTGTTTTTTGTGGCTCGAAGTATAGTGTGAATACGCAATATTCAAAGGCAACTGTTGAACTTGGTACGACTTTAGCTGCCCGAAACATAGATTTGGTGTATGAGGAAGGCAGTTTAGGACTGAGGGATTCTGTTGCGGTAACTACAAATGTTGCAGGTAGTAGAATCTTAGGTATCACAGTAAAGCCTTTGGCTGAAAGGAGAGATATCATCGGTATGAGTATAGGTAATGAGTTTCAGGTCACCAGCATACACCGGCGAATGGCGTACATGTTACTCAATGCGGATGCCTTTATCACGTTACCTGGTGGTTTGGAAACGTTTGAAGAAATCTTCAACATTGCATCCTGGGCTCATCTCAACATTCACAAAAAGCCATTAGGTTTGCTTAATGTTAACGGTTTCTATGATGGTTTATTGGCTTTTCTTGATCATGCTGTGGAACAGGGTTTTATGACTCAAGCAAACCGGCGCATTCTAGTCTCAGCTTCAAGTGTTGATGAACTGATTAACTAACTACAAGACTTTGTGCCTGAAGTTAATCCAATCATGTCGTAGGTGGTTTGGGATTCTGAAGCAAACGGTAACAAGAAGCGTGCACTGGATCTTAATCTCCGGTTGTAACTTTCTTACCCTATGGTTTTATTAATAGCATTTTCATTTGTGTTTTTCTTCTTTTTATCTTACTAGACATTGAGGACAATGTCTCAAATAAGTTTGGGGGTAGAGTTTGCTATTATTAAAACCATAAGGTTAAAAAATGGTCTGAGTTGAAACCAAAAGATGATAAAGTAAGGAGTACTTTTGTGCTCTTGATGCGCATCTTTGTTTTCTTTTCTAAAAATAAAAAAATTACAAAAAAAAAATTCATTATTTATTTATTTATTTTTCTCTTGTTTTTGAATTCTGCCCTAACAAGTTGACTAATTACTTTGTGTTTGTTAATATAGTCTTAATACAAGTTTTTGGTTGGATACCTTTACTAGGGAATAGCCACGAACCTCTTTGCATAATTTGAGACTTTTGAATACCATGATCTTAATTAATTGAGTGGATGAATATCATGTTTACATGAATTATGGACTATCAGTGGAGATTACCCTTTGTGAGGATTTGAGCTTTTTGAACGTTTCTTTTTTAGGGATTTATTAGTTTCTACTCTTAAACACTCTTTACTTTGTTCTTAATAGATGATCTCTATAGGTTTTGCATTGAATATTAAAGAACAAATCATCATTGTAGATAACATGAGTTGCTTTGATTTGAAAATTGGATCGACTTCTTAGAAGTGATATAGGTAATTTTTACTTCATAAAAGTCTACTTTCTTACTTTGAATTGAGATACATCATAAATCCTTTAAAGTCAAACACTTTAAACATTTTTCTCTGTTTACCCTTATTAAATGACCCTATTGAGCTTTTAAATTTAGGATCATGCTATGTAGTAAAAAAGGAGAAGAGAATTGAAGTGTTAACATTTATATGAAGTGTTTCTAAATAGCATTGTGATGCAAAAAAAAAAAAAAAAGGAGAAAAGAGAAGTTGTGATGAATTAAAGAGAATAAATGAAGTACTTTTGTATGATCTTAAGTTTTTGTTGAACGTGTATCTTAAAATTTATTATATATTAATTAACCATAACTCAAATACAATCTTTAATAAAGCCTATTAATCTTCAAGAGGAAGTCCAATTTGAGAGTTGAAGTATGTCATCATACTCTATCTACGTTCTTAGTATTTGATTCCAATCATGAGATCTATTCACTTAAAAGTGTAGTTCTTTTTAAACGTCTATATTCATATGTGATGTAAATGACGCTTGCTATGCCTTTACATAACCTTTATCACATATGATTGCATGAGTATTTGCTTTAGGGTTCATGAGAGTTATGAGAGATATCTTGTGAAGATTAGAGTCGAGACGAAATAAGTCCATGACATGTGAATATGGTGTTTTGAAATGAAATTGCTTTGAGAGTGGTGTGAGATTGTTGATGATTGTGTTTTAGATCATTAGTGACTTATCTTTAGTCCCGATACAAGATCATACATGTATGAGATTTCTATTAATTTGCATTTAGTGGAATGTTGATAAGTTATGGGTGGAATCTTTTAACATTTGTGGGTATCATTGCTGGTAAACCCTCAGGAGACACAACTCCTCCTACTAGGGAAACCTAGGGGTTTAAAGCCTTGTGGCATACGCTCAATGCTATCATGTTTACCTACAAAAATGGATTATGTTTTTATTTTCTATGTTTTTAGCTTAGGTTGTTATTTTTAGTTTTCCTTGAGGACAAGCAAAATTTTAAGTTTAAGGGTGTGATAACCCTATTTTTATAGAGTTATTTTATCTTTTTAAACCTGAATTCTTACTTAGTTTTTGATATTTTTATTATTATTAAGTAAATTATTACATCTTTTTGCATTTTTCATTTTCAGAATAAAATTGGTGAAAAAATCACATGTGAACCCCATCAAGTGCTATTGTTCGAGACAAAATTATCGCTACAAAATGAATGTCATTCGAAGCAGTTCATCGCCTCAAGAATTACTCGAATCAGATATCGCATAAAGAAGTTATTGCAGTTTAAAGATCGAGATTCTAAAAATAAATATTATGTCATGCTTATGTAAGGAATGGTGTAATGAAAACTATGATGTAATATGAAATTTGACTTGCATGAGGTAGATGAAATTATGATGTAAGCGATGATACAGAATGATGGAAATTTAGGAAGAGGTGATGTATGCGATGATGTAATTGGAGGTGAACTTAGCCTACATGACAGGCCCCGTTTGCCTTATCCTAATACGACCCGGTGACCCGCCCTGCAACCCCACGGAGGCCCTTTAGAGGATATCTAATCCAACTGGAAGGTTCCCGTGAAGGTAAGCCTCTTTTCTAATAACTTGAAAAATAACTATACAAATATTTATGGTAATCCAGATTTAATATAATAGCGGAAGTTTAAATATATTTTCACACATTCAAAACTTCCGAGTAAATTTCAAATCAAATAATTAAAATCAAAGTGGAATTTAAAACAACATTTAAAATAGTTTAGAATTCACATATAGATAGGTTTACAGCTTTTTCAAAATATAGTTAATATAATTCAAGTGTCAATATTTACAACCCAAAAATATTTATAACAAAAGTCGTAGATAAACACGCACAGCAATACAATGCAACCAAGTCTTGCTATTCGTGAGTCGGAGTTCCAGCGGCTGAAGCTGTAGCACCTAAACCTACACCTTGACCTGAGGAGTTTGGTTTTATAAATATATAATACAGTGAGATAATAACCGCAGTGAGTGTTATATTATTCTAAATAAAATCCAGTTTCAAAATAGTCATCTCCCTATCATTTACGAATTTATTCATAAAACATGATTGATTCATTTCACTTAACTTTAAACACATTTATAAAACATAATTTATGAATCTGAAACAAAATTTAGCAGCTTATATCATTTCAATATAACATAAACTTGTAAATTAAAATGGTGGTAAACAAATTAATAAGAATTCATTTAATAATAATATAGTAAATCAACCATCAATACTTTATTAGCCAAATGGTATACTCAGACATATAGCAAAGCGGAATCTTACATCGCAAGGTCATATGATCGGTAACTAAGTAGCGGAATCCTATATCGCTACGAGCAGAATCCTGCATCGCTTAGGTAGTAAGCTAGCTCATAATATACCTTAGGGAGAGGCGGAATCCTACATCGCAACTCCTAAACGGAATTCTACATCGTAACTCCTAAGCGGAATCCTACATCGCTTTAGGGTATTCTACCATTACCGACAACATCATAAAATCACCCCAAGGAATACCATAGGCTTGATAAAACATTTATAAATAAGTTGTATTTCATATAAAATCCACATTTCATTCTTGAACATAAAAATTCGTAAGGGAGGATATCACGAATAATTTAATTCATATCATGACATATTTCATACTAAAATTTAAATGTCATGTAAAACTTCATAATTTAAAATTTTATAATGTTATTTAACTTAAATAAGCTTACATGAAATCATAAAACTTAAAATAAATTCATCCATGCAAAAATGTTTATAAAACTCAAACGACTTAGAATTAAACAATAGTTTCAAAACAATTTAATAACACTCACCGAATACCCTATTACGAGGCTCATAATCTATTCGATTTTTGTCCCTGCGTTACCTATACATTTAACGCTAATTATTTAGGTAACACCGCAAATGAATTCAATCGCACCATTAATCACATAAATGCATTCGCGCGAAACAAAAACTATCCGAATAACTTTAACATAATTCAATCCGTCCTAACGTCAATATTTATCACTTTAATGAGTTCAAATACATATCATGGTAGTTTGCTAACCTCATATACATTTTCAAATTCAAAAACGAAAATTGCAACAAAACACGTTCATATTCACGGAAACTTATCCGAATCTCTCGATATCCAAACAACTTTTCGATACTTTAAAACACACAAATAAGGATCATTTTTCACGATGACGAACTTGAAATCAAAACACAACATAACAGCCCGTACATCTCAATATAACAGTCCATACAATGCATTTTCGCAACGAATTCAACATCGAAAATTCATTAAAAAACACAACGAAACACAATCGCTTGAACCTTCGCACTAACGAGGTTCTAAATCCTAAAAGCCAATCATATCATCATCGAATCTCATCCACAACTCATCCTAACTATCTTCTATCAAAACGAAACCAATAAAACTCAACATGCCTTTCGAAACTCACATTGAAACTTCGAAACGCTCATGCGAAGGTGTTGCCTGCATCATTTCTCTTATTCGCGAGCTTCCTTTAATCCAAAATTAACATGCAACCTTTAAAAACTACTCGAAACGTCATAACAAAACCAAACGGGACAACACTTACCTTCACGTGAGCTGTTTTTCACTTTGAAACAGCCTTGAAATCGCTCAAAAAGCTGCTGTCCTCTTCTCAAGATTGAACTGTCTCTTCCTTGCTTGCATGCACGGTTGAAACCACTTAAAAATAGATCTTAAACTCCTTCAAATGAATGCTGCAGCTATTGGTTAAAGACCTAAAATGGCCCCTCTTCCTCACAAGTTCACTTACTCATGGGTTTGAGGATGAAGATGACCGAAATGGATATATAGAAGGGACAGGTCTGCACTTGCTCTTCTCGATTTTGGAGTTGGAATGGTGTGCATGCAACTATTGCACTTGAATCTCACTCTCAGATCTGCTACAACCCGAATGGAGGAAGGAAGAATGATGCTAGAGTTGCTTGGTCTGCTTGGATGAGCTCTCGATTTTGGTGGATGGAAGAAGAAGATGTAAGCTTGAAGAAGAAAAGGGAAGCTTTCGGGTTTGGGCTCCCACAATCTCATGAGCTCTCTCTTCCTCCTAAAACCACCATACACGGCAGCTCTTCTATGGTTCTCCACAGTCTCAACTCTCTCTCTCTTCCTAGCAAAAAAAATGGTGATCTCGGATTGGGGATGAAGATGACCGAAATGGGTGTAGCTTTCTCTCAAGAGGACTCTCTCTCTCGGTTTGATAATGGGTGACCGAATGTGATGTTGATTTTTGTTTCCTTCATTTCTCTTTCAACTTTAATTTATATATGCTTCATCAAATCTTAACACTTGGCACTCATGCACAAGTCCATTGTACCACTTATCTCATTTCTTTCTTGCATGCATGACACATGGCACACATGCATGAAGTCATTCCACTATCTCTTTTATGCATTCTCTCGATTCCATTTTCGAATTCGAATTCGTTTTCGTCCATTCAAAAATTCGCTTATAACTCACTTACGCCTCCGAAATTATTTTTAAATTTCGAATTCATCTCCGAGCACTCGGTATTATATTATTTCTCTAAAAATATTTCGTACGATCCAATATCGAAAAAATATTCTTCCATCCGATACATTTTCGAATTACTCGGAATCTTTCCGAATGAATTCATTTTCAATCCGCTTCACTGTTATTCAACTCAAAAATAATTTTTGAAACTTTCCATTTATTAAATTCACTTTTTGAAAAATTGTATATTCTTACAAATACTTTCCGTTCGAAAACACGATCTATCGGAAAATAATTCATTTTCCGATGAATGAGGTTTTGGGTGAACTTAACCTATAAATAGGCTTTAGGATCACCATTCCATTGATCTCATCAAAAACCAAAATAACCAAAACAATAAGTAGTTTAGAGAAAGAGAGAGAGAGCTTGGAGAGGAGGAGCAAAACAGAGGAATAAATTCTACGATGAAAGTTCAATCCATCAATTTTTTTTATCTTTTATTATGTTTAATTTTCTAGTCTTTGAAAATTTTAATATGGAGTAAATTTATTTTTCTAAGGTTATGATGTACCCTAACTTTGATGTTCCAATTATTTGTTTAATTTAATTAAAGATTTTTTATCTTGGTTGATACATTTAATACTGTGTTTAATGCTTCTAAATAACTAATCACTATTTAGTTGAATTGTTAATCATAATGATAGCGGAAGCTGATTTATGTGTCTAGTTCATTGTATTGAATGTTATAAATTACATACATGATAGGAATATACCTGTATGGTTTGTGTAGTCTATAAAAGAGATTCATAAATCTTAATAAATCCATTAATGTTTTAACTTGCATGAGGACATAGCAGTTAAGCTTTATAGGGTATTTTCCTTAGACCTCAGGAGGGGCTATGTGAATAATTCAGAGAATCTCGACTAGCAACTGGATAATTAATTTTTGTTAAAAAGAACAAAGGGGAGGAACAGATTAGTTATGGTGAAATCAGAACCTTAGAATTTTCATTCATTGAATTAATTTTTATTTATTTACATTTGCATTTAATTTAGTTATAGTTTTCACCTACAATTTCATTTGTTAAATAAAAGTTGAGTTATTTTAATTTTGGGCATTAATTAATAACAATCATCGTGGGACGATACTTTTCTCATCATTATATTACTTATTCAGCTCGTTCACTTGCGATTTTACACGACATCGACGTCCAAATTCAGTCAACTCAAGTTCTTGACCCAATACTGCAAAATAAAGCAAAAAAAAAAAGGCAAAGACAAAAGAAAGAGAAGAGGAACAACAACGAATGTAAGGAGATCTTTTACGTGGTTCGGCCTAAAAAGATACCTACGCCCATGATTGTTTCTCTGGTTATCTTGGCAGAGTCACAGTATATTATTAATTATTTTTTTTTTCATAATGAATTTTTAACCCCTATTAATAGTGTACGGTGTTACAATTTCAGTACAATAAGAATAGAAATGAATTCTACATTAATTATACTTCTACAACCAGCGTCCATCAATTTAGGGATAGATTCCACTAAAATGTGAATTTGATTTTACTTCCAATTCTGGTGGTTGACTTTTTCTCAACTTAGGCTATTACCTTTCAGAAAAAATTTCTTTAATGTGCACTTCGAGCTATAAGTTGGACCTTACTCTAAGTGACCTAGAGTTGAGCATAAAACAGCTTTGATCATGGTTGACCAACGACCTAAGAACTATAACAACGAACTGAGAGCTCGTTTCTACGAGATGGATGTTGGCAAACTGAGCTTTTGTCTATTGGGTATTCCATTGGATCAGTTCATTGGGCTTTTACCAACCCAATCATGCAGCCCTAAATATACCCACAACATCAGCCCCCTAGCTTTCAATGCGATTTGCGGACTGAGAGCTTAAGATCACTAGTAAAAGCTGATGTGTCATGACATGTCGTGTTGCCTCCTTAAATTCTGTCCCATCACTTGACTTAAGGCTACTCTTTGGATAACTGCACCACTTGCACGTCTCATTTTATGCATATTTAATGAACACGTTTCTCAACTAACATCCCATAATGACAAATCTCTCAACTTGCACAGCATCATCAGCTCTAAGGCGGTTGATTAGCTCCAAAATCTAATGATTAGGGTCTTGCGCCTATATACAAATAAAGGCCCCTTCCTTTTTTCCTTTACTCTGCAATTTTCAAACTCAAGAGACCACTGAGCCTTCTTCTTCTCTTGCTTTTCTCTTATTTTACATCCTTGCGCCAGCACTCCTTAGATTCAAAACCATTGAAGATCAGCGTCTTCATTCTTAGGCAATTAAAGTTTATTGCGTTTATAGTAAGTTTCCATAACCAACTATTGATTTTTTGGTTTCCATCTTTTGTAAGCATTGCATTTTTTTTGGATTTGATATTGGCTTGGATGTTTCATGTTCTTGATGTTGCATGCTTGTTAGTAGTTGTGACTTTTCGTTTCCCTTTGATTTGATCTTGTTGGTTGGCCCTTTGTGAACTATCTGTTATTTGTAACTCTATGTATACGAGCTGTAGGATGAGATATTTGTAGGTTATTAGCTCGTAGGTCATTAGATCATCGGTTGAGCCCCCCATGGCCTTAGTGATCTATATGACATTTGTGATCTGTAGATTAGGAAGTCTATTGTTAAAGAATATGAAACTTATATTTTTAGGCATGGTAACCTAACTACTCCCTTTTATGTGTGGATGTCTTCAGGTCACAGACACCAGTCATACAGAATAAGAGATGGTGATTCTCTCAGCTCGAAGGAGCTTAACTCGAGGGAAGTTCGCATTGTTGAATAAGCAACCTTTCTGAGCGGTGAGGCAATTGAGAAATTCGTAGCTCGAGCTGACCTTATAGTGATTCGTCAGACCGTTGAAGAACGACGAGCTCATGAAGCTATTGAAGAAAGAAAAGCTTGTGAGGCATTTATCCGCTACGCCTCGAGGATAAGATATGAGGAGTTAAGGGGAATCACTTTAGAATATCGCCTTCTTAAAAGTTACTGTAATGATCTTCGCCCGACTTCCATTATGGTTGGAAATCCGGAACGGAGAATGTTACTTTCCTAATAAATCCATTTCTGTTACTTTTGAAAAACTATTATCATTCTAAAGCTTTTACCAATAGAGGAATTTTATATATATATATATATATATTTTTTAAAACATAAATCCGGCAGAGTTTCCTCTGTTTTTTTTCTGGAATCCCAAAATCCGTTTCCTGTAATTGAAACTCTAACATTTCTAAAACATCAATTTCTAAACTCCCATTCAGACCTCCCGTTCGTTTCCAAAATATTTCATTACTCAAATATATCATAAACATTTATATGCATACATAACCAAAAGTAAACTTTTAAGAAATATACATATGCTTTTATACAGAACTTTGTTATAATTAAGTGGAATTCAATAATTTATACAAATATGCATGTATCCCAAAAATGCATGATCATATGTAATATATCTATATATCTACCAAAAGCGTATAGGGGATGGTGACTATCTGAGCCTTCGCGTACAAGTTATTTCCTCTGTCTGAAGATGGAGTCAAAAGATTCAACCTGCGCGCGGTAAATCAATGCGCTAAGCACAATTGCTTAATAGGTATACACATAATCTAATTTTTCAATTTCAAATGTAATTTCATTCGTAACTAAAAGCATTCTAACTTTAACATTCATAAATATATATATGTATACGTTGCATAAAAATACTTAAACATATAGTTCACAATTTTTCGAATTCGACATTTTTCAAAGCATTGAACATTTCATTTCATATAACATTTTCGTTTCATTGCTTATAACATTTTTCAGTGCCCTTAGTAAACATATATTCGATACTCATGTATTGGTATATGGGTTTTCGGCATCGGACACGCGATGGTTACCCGCCGGAATAACGGTCGACCCCGGCATTGGTCGCTCGGTGATTATCCATCGGGTCGTATATCATAACACATAATC
Source organism: Dimocarpus longan (assembly GCA_022984855.1). NCBI lineage: Eukaryota > Viridiplantae > Streptophyta > Magnoliopsida > Sapindales > Sapindaceae > Dimocarpus > Dimocarpus longan. The sequence continues at coordinate 13,614,326 of CM041015.1, read as the reverse complement.
ATTCAGGACCGGACACGAGATGCCTCTCATAATCCATAACGAATCAATTTAGTGTATGTAAATAAACGGTGCAGCTGCTTATTTCCCTATTGACATGTCAATTACCAATTTCCATTTATCGATATCTAAGTTTACAAGGACTATTTAAAACATAACGTTTGTATTACATTATACACTTTGATTTTAGTATCAAGATTTTCACAACAAATCAATTTCGCGTTTCATTTCAAATATAGTCAAATACGTTTGTAAATGCATCATATTGAAATGATATAACAATCTCATTTAAGAAATTCATTTCACAATGAAAACACTTTCAAGTAAAATTTAAAGATAATGTGTATACCGACCTCAAATGGATTCGATCTTTGAATCGTATACTCCCTTACGCTTTACCCTTATTCTTTGGTTGAGAATCTGGTTCGCCAGGTTCTCCTTGACTTTTCATTAAAACAATCATAGCAAAAGTTTACTTATATATGCTACTAATATTACTTAATGCACTATAACTATATGCTCTCCTATAACGTATCCTAAACACTTCCATTTGATATCAATTTGAAACAGCTTATAATATCCTTTCTATGATTGTCTTTCTCGAATTGAAAATAACCTCAAAACAACACATTCATATAGCTTATGATATCCCAAAAATCAATACGAAAACAACATTTAATGAACTCAAAAACAGCACGTTTACAGCTCATATAATCACACTTTAACAGCTTATTCAACTGCACGAAAACAGCCTTTAAACAATTCAAGACAGTCTTTAAACATGCTAAAAACAGCACATAATTTCCATAAAAACTGCATGTCCAAAACAGCCCATAAATCGTCACATTGTCTTTCATTTATGCGAATTAATTCTAACAAACCATTATGAAACCTCTCAATCATTTTCGTCATAGATATTCATTTGAATCACATTCAAATATCGTTTAACAATATGGCATTTTAATCACAACTCATTCGACACTAAATCGCAAACTAACGCCTTTCGAAATCACAGAAAACTCGATCGAAACACTTGAAAACAATCTAGCGATATTCAAATAACTTTTCAATACTCTAAAGCATATCGTTGCGAATCATTTTTCATGCTGACAATTTTGAAATGAAAAGTAAAACGTAACAGCCCATACTTTCCTAACATAACAGCCCCTATACGGCTTTCGCAATGTAAATTTCAACATCGAAAAATCATTCTCAAACACGTCAAAACTTGATCAAATGAACCTCTGCACTAACGAGGTTCTAAATCCTATATCCCAAACATATCATTATCAAAATTCATCATCAACTCAATCTTAATCATTATTCAACAAAACGAAATTAATAAAATCACAACGTACCTTTCGAAACTCCGAAAGCTTCGAAACTAGCACAAAGGGCTGTCCAAATAAATTTCTTTATCTACGAGCTTCCTTCAACCCAAATGGACACCATTAACATTCCAACATCATTCAAATAATGATAATAGTACCAACGGGGCAGCAACTTACCTTCGCTTGAGCTGTTTTTCGTTTCGAAACAGCTCTCGGGCAATTGTGATGACGACGATAGTAGCACGACAGCAACTTGTCTTCCCTTGATGCTATTCACTTCAGGTCTGAAATGGTGTTCCGTTCGTCTTGACAGCAGCTCGACAGTAGATTGCACAACGGCAGCAACTGGTTCACGATGACAGCACACGGCGACAGCAGCAGCACAGCTTCAGCTCAACAACTCGCAGCAGCGACCACGACAGCACTTTCACGCCACCAGCAGCAGCTTCACGCCACCAGCAGCTTCACGTCACCAGCAACTTCACGCCACCAGCAGCTTCACGTCACCAGTAGGTCTCGACGACAGCAAGGCAACAGCTCAGCAGGTCGTTGTCTGGCAACAGCAATTCCAGTCCTTGCTTGCATGCAAGATCAGACCTTCACTTGGATTGCTTGGACAGCACATGCATCAGCTGGTGTTGCTCGATCTCCCTCACCAGATTAACAGATTTCAGCTTTCATTCTCACAAAACAATTTTTGATTTTTTTGCTTGGATGGAAAGAGAAGATGGCAAAGTTTCAGTTTTAGCTCTTACCTTGCATGCACGAGTTGACTCAGATTTGAAACACAGACCACCAGCTCACTCCTCTCCCTTCTCACAGTTTCATGAACAGCTGATGGCAGTTTGCACAGCTTCTTTTTCTTGTTGCAGGTCACGTTTCTCCTAGTTGGACTCACACTCTCTCGGTCTCTCTTGCTTGGGCTTACGGATTTGCTGGAGAATGGGTGACCGAATGCTCTCTCCTTCTTTTTCGATTCTCTCTCTCGGTTCTTTCTAGGAGAAACTCACGAGTTCACTCTCTCATTCAGCTCTCTCTCGGGTTTGATGGAAATGGGTGACCGAATGGCTTGTATTTTTTTTTTTTTTTTTTGGCTTCATTGTCTCAAGCTTTCTCTCTCAATCACTCCTGTAAACCCCTGTTCGATTCTTGATAAATCACTCACTAATACTAGCAATTTGATATTTTCAAGGGAGATGTAGGAATTATAACAAATAACAATAAAATTAATATAAAGTGTTAAACATTAATAAAGAGATAAATGCCACGAAGGGCAATATGGTTATTCCATAATAAGAGATAAATGATTAAGTGATAAATTTGTAAAATTTAAAAACTTAAAGACATTGATTAAATGATAAAGGATTAAAGATATTAATGAAAGACATAAAAGCCCATAAAGCCCATATGTTAGTTGTTAGTAATAGAAATGACTAAGGGTAGTAAAGTAATTTAAACCATTTAATCTTTGAAGTGTTATATATTATTGAGAGGGGGAGATGTTGGTCGGCCAACATCCAGCAAAATCACGAAGAGAAATAGAGAAGAGAAGTGTAGCTACCAGCACTGTAGGGGATGACAGAACAGTCCCGTTTTTCACCATTTCAGCCCATTTTTGAAGAGTTTTCAAGCAAGAAAAAGGTCAATAACAAGCTAGGAAGGTCATCCAACAAGGGTAAGTGAGTTTTGAGTGAATTAAAATTAGTTTTCATGAGGATTTTGAAGTATCAAAACTGTCCAGAAAAATTAGTTGCTGTCATGTGCAGAATTTTGTTGTGTTGTGTTGGGTATTTTACCCTCAAAATTATGGTAGAACTCTAAGTGATTGTTGTAGAGAGTTAAATGATAAGTTGAGATGTGTAAATGGTAGCTTAGGGTTGTAAATATGGGCTACCATCTACTTGATTAAAGTAGAAACAAAAATCTGTTTTTACATGCACATCAAGTAGTCGATAAAATTGGTGAGTGAGTTGTGAGAGGTTAAATGACAAAATGGTGTTTATGTGTGTGTCATGGCTGTGAAGATCAGTAGACAAGCTCTGAAATTAGATGGTTTTGAACCCAAATTTTACCATAAATAAGATTAGGAAGATAAGTAGAAAGGATAGAAGTTCAATGGAAGTAGTTTTGAGCAAACTAGCAATCCCGAGCTTGATGAAGGGTCAGTAGAGACCTAACTTGTTGGACCTTATTTGGGGTTGTTCTACACCTCAAAACATGCCTCAGGAACATAGAAAACCATAGGAATTGGAACGGAATCATTCCGATAAAAATTGGCAAAGTTATGGCCAAAATAATACGCGTAGAAAGTGTCAGAGAGTAAATATGGAATCCCGAGCTCAAACATGAGCTAGAGAAAACCTGACCAAGTCTGACAGGTATGGAGGTGTTCTACACCTCAAATGATGACTAGGAACTATAGAAAACCATAGGTTTTGGAATGGATCGAATCCGATAAAAATTGCGCAAGTTATGCGCAAAATAGTGCCGTTAGAGAGTCGATAGGTGAAATGACTATGCAAATGAAATTTTTATTACATGGGATGAGGTTAAATGATCATAATGAGGTAAATGAAGCTTAGATATGAAAGAAAAACTAGCGTCGCTAGTCCAAAACGAAAAAATGCATAAAAAGCACACTAAAAGTGCCCAAAAATGGGCGTTTTTCTTAGATTTGACATAGCAAACGATAGAATTTTTCAACGAAATTTGACGTGTAACCAGAATGTGAGATAAGTGAACCGTAGGAAAAAGAATGAAGAAAAATGGAGCCCCGGGCAGTGCGCTGTCATGCATTCTGTTAAGGGCTGTCATTTGAGCTTAAAAATTTAATTTTTCGTTTCGGGCCTCTAACAATTATACGGACAGCGTGGGAGTATTCCTAGGGGTCTAAAAGTAAGACTATTGTAAAGAAATTAGAATTTGAGAGTCTCTATTGAGTTAAAAATCGAGTCGAAAAAGTTATAGCGTAACAGGTTTTCAATAGGTTGATTTATATTGAAAACTCTAATGTTACGTTTTATTTGAGTAAAATATAATGAGAAATTAATGTGTAAGTGACGAGCACGCAAGCGAGGCACGAGAGGCTCGTTGAGATCGTTGCATTTACGCGGATTGAGGTAAGTACTACATCACTTACACTAGTTCAATTGTAATTTCAATTATTTTAATTGTTGCTAAAGAGTTTTATAAAATAACTCTCTGATCGTAAGTTTGGTTTAAAAAAAAAAAAAACCTTGGAAGAAAGGAAATTTTATGCTTTTGCACATAAGAGAAAAAGAGTTGTAAAAACCATGTGTAATCCCTTGATTTTTAGAGTATATATCGATACGGTGCGACGTAGTAAATTCCGCACGTAGTCGAGTATATTGAGAGCTATTGGCATTACGTTGCGATGTAGGAATTCCGCACGTAGTCGCCAACGTTTGATTTATGGGTACTATGGTTGCGATGAAGAAATTCCGCACGTAGTTGCTAGAATTATAAAAATTTAGTACTACAAATGCGATGAAGAAATTCCGCATTATAGATGTTTACAACTGAGATAATTGTACACCACTCGGGCGAGGAAGTAAATTCCGCACGTAGTGGTCGAAATACTATAGTAGCTTCAAGATGCACATGGTTGTTTTATAAGAAATAGTTTCAAAGATCAACCTTTAAATATCTCTTTAAGTTATGCTTTACTATGAACTTGAAATGGTTGTATTATTATGTAGCAAACTAACGATTTATTTTGTCGTGTAGCTCGCTTATTTTACCCAGTAAAATTATAGGTGATTTTGTGGCCGAGAAAGCGACGTTCCACTTATAGGTGGGGATGAATGGATGGACTATGTGAACATTAAATATATTTTGAGATTGTTATAAATGTTATGATCTAAATGATTGCATGTTGATATATGAATGTTTGACAGATTGTAACTTATACTTAAATATGTATATATAAAATTGTACATTCACACTTATCGCAGAATACACATGATATATCTGCATAGGTTGTGATACCTATGGAATATATATACATGTTGTAAATGGTTGGATATGAATGTCATATGACATGTATGGATGTGAAATTTGATGTGAATTACATGTTTGTGGAAAATCGAAGTTGGGTGGTGATTTCTATAGTTCGAAGTGTGTTTATTTTACAGGTAAAATTTGGAAAATGTTCGAATTTATGTCGTTATGCTGCTGAATTTTTTTAAAAGTAATTAAGACAAAAATAGCAAAAAAAAAAAAAATTCTCCCAACCAAATTAAAGAAAACTGAGTTACTAAGTTTTAAACGAGTAAACCGGCTAAGAAAGTTAGGGTTCGCTTCTCGGATTAATTCGATCCGACGAATCGGGTTCGATAAGTCCGTTGAAGTGCCCGGCAGGATCCTCCAGACAAGAGCCTAGATAAGGTCTGGGAAGGGTCCTGTCAACTCCTCCCTTTCTCTCACTTGATTTCTCTTATTTACTTTAGCTTTTATCGAGATGAAATGTATTCCACCATTCATTCTTTCCATTTCTTCATATATATATGATTTCCAATTTCTTGACACTTGTCGCGAATTCTACTTACATGAATAACACTTGTCCTTCATGCAACACCCATCACATGCTTTTCATGCCACTTGTCCCACCATGCACCAACTCCCACACATCAATTTTTAATGCATTTAATTCGCGCTTTACGGATTTCGCTTTTCGCTCAGATTCGCTTTCGGGTCCGCTTGAAAATTTAATATAAATCCAAATTTACATACGGGAACTTTATTAGATTCCGAATAAATATTTGAATCCGGACGTTCTATTTTATTTTATGAGATTGAACTAAATAATTATCCCCGGACCCGTCTGGAGAATTTTAAAAAAATTCAATTACTCCTCCGGATCTGGACGGATAATTAATTACATCATCCTTTAATTAATAATCAATATTTAAATAATTATTGGGACGTCGAAACAGCATGTTACAGTTACCATGTCATGCTACTCTCACCTAACGACCACGTAGCCTATCCTCCCCGGGGGTTCGTTGCCATCAACACCCCTATCATCTTAGGCACAGGCTCAAATTTCCAGTCCCTACCTATCTCATCAACCTCCAAAATAAGCTAAAGTTCAACCCTTTCCAATTAACCCCTAACTATTACTCCTAGCTCATGTCTCTAGCCTGAGTCTTCAAAAGGAACAACCTTCCATCTCCAATCTCAAGAATCTGCTACCACCTTTTTAGTATCAAGAGTGTCGACAGCTTAAAATTGGAAATGCGAGTTGAGATTTATTATCTCACAGCTTGGAGAATGATCGTTAAGGACCTTCTACCTCAGGGCGAGGCGAAAGGCAGGTCCAACGTAGGTAATTATAAGTTAAGTTGGTTTTACATTTCTTACCCTTCCCTTAGATAGCTCCAAAATTTTGCTTTCATCTTTAGTCTAGGTAGACAAATGGGACTAACTCTTGCAAGCTATAACAATTTTTTTTTTTTTAATTCTTTTTGTTTCACCTCACAGATGTGACAGGAGATAGGGTAGTTCTTACTTGGGAAGAGATTGAATCTTTTAAGACGCTTGCGGATTCAAGGGAAGGAAAAACCAATCACGCATTCGACGACGAGCCCCTTAGTGTTTACGAACTAGGTCCGCCTTTGAACAACAAACTTCTTGACAATAAGAGAGATCAAAATTCGAGGTGAACTCGAGCTTGCCCCTGCCTTCGACATTGCTGGTGAAGTAAAGGGTATTCCTATCCCTCAAGAAACTCTAAAGATGGTGAAGCTTGCTCTTCGTAAACCCCATTCAACTCGATCTGTCCAATCCACATCCCTTTCAGTCATTGCCTCTGTTGAGATGACCACCTCGACACCGATTTTAGGACCTTCATAAGCATAGGTCCCCATCTCGCAGCTAGAGGTGGTTGAAGTTCAAAATGAGCAGGTGGGAACTCCCGCTCGTAAGGTTCAAGCTGCTTCAAGCAGTGGAGCAAAAAGTAAGTTAGCGTCTAAGCCTCCTCCAACCAAGCGATCATAAATAGATAAGGGTAAGCAGCCTGTGATCGCAAAGAGTAGAGTTGAGCCACAGGTCAAGGCACAACTCGAAGTCGGGCAGGAGGGATGTACTTTGACGTCCTCCTCAATAATTTGATCGAAATCCTAGAGAACACCGCCAGGAACCTGGACAAAGAAGGCTTAAAAGGTGATATCTTATCTGGTTACATAGCTCCCCACGGGCTGCTGGTAATCTTGAATACCTTTGCCTTTCTTGCTTAGTTTAAATATTAAGTTGCTGCATTTCAGGCTGCTTTGGGAACAATAAAGCAGATGGAGGAAGTTTGCGTTTTTAAGGAGGAAAAAAAGGAGTTCGAGAGCGTGAAGAAAACATTGATGGACGATCTCTCGTTTATGACTATAAAGGCAGAGAGGGCAAAAAAATCAGAGCAACTCCTTCAGATTAAGTTGAATAATGCTGAGGAAGCTAAAAAAAAAGCTGAGGATGATTTGAATTGTAAGGAAAATACTCATACAATTGTAAAGACAGACTTCACTATCAAGCTCCTCAAGAGTGAAAAGAAATTGAACAAAGTGAAGAGCAACTGGAGAAGGTCATGTAGCGAGCTGAGGCTATTAAGAAAGGAATGGAAAAGGCTAAGAAAGAGGTCGCTCTTACCAAAAAATGAGGTTACCAAAGCTAGGGAGGAAGCTGAGGTGCAAGTCACCAAAGTTAATGAGGAAGTAGAATCAAAGACCTCCGATATGTTCCTCTACACTTTATATGACTAATTTTATTAACTTTGTGAGGTCATTTGTGATGGATATTTTGACCTCATTTTGAGGTTACTATTGCTGGCCTAATTCACCTCGTTGTGAGGTTTATTTTGAATTTATTTTCTTTACTTCAATGTTACCTTGTGCTTTTATTCCACTTTCTTTTTTCTAAGTCTTTGAATTTCATGCGAACTGAGAAATAAGATAATCAATGTATAAATCAGTGGTAATAAAACTTAGTGAGAGCTCAGAAGGTCGCTGATCTTGATGCGTCGTAGCTCGCAATTGATAGATTAATTCGAAAAATTTAAGTCAAACTATATCCAGTAGGTTAGAACCTCAACCAATATAGCATAACTTAATAAAATTTATCAAGGTATATCCAATAGGTCGGAACCTCAACTAATATAGCTTAACAAAATTTTGTCAAGTTATGTCCAGTAGGTCGGAACCTCAACTAACATAGTTTAATAAAATTTGTCAAACTATGTCCAGTAGGTCGGAACCTCAGCTAACATAGCATAACTTAATAAAATTTATCAAGTTATATTTAGTAGGTCGGAATCTCAGTTAATATAGCTTAATAAAATTTTTCAAACTATGTCTAGTAGGTCGGAACCTCAACTAACATAGCATAACTTAATAAAATTTATCAAGCTATATCCAGTAGGTCGGAACCTCAGCTAATATAGTTTAATAAAATTTTATCAAACTATGTCCAATAGATTGAAATCTCAGCTAACATAGCATAACTTAATAAAATTAGTCAAACTATATCGAGTAGGTCGGAACCTTAGCTAACATAGCTTGACTTATAAAATTTTTGCCAAAGAGAAACTTGGTGGAGAGGTTGCTTTTTATTTTTATACTTAGCATTTAAAAAAGAAATCAGTAGAGAAATTATTTAGAGTAAAGCAGTATGGGAAATTTGGAGCTTTATTAATTTTCGAAGATTGAATTTCAAGTTAGAGGTATGCGCTCAAAAAGTTACTGAAAGTATAGGCGAAGGTGCTCAGCATTCCAAACTCGCGGGACCTCAACTCCATCCATATTAGTCAAGTGATACACTTCATTTCTTAGGTTTTCCTTGATAATATAAAGACCTTTCCAGTTCGGACCTAATGACCCGTCATTGATCTTGCGAGCTCCAGGTAAAATAAAGCGTAGTATAAAACTACTGACATTGTAGTGCCGGACTCAGACCTTTCTGTTGTAGTACCTTGCAACCCTTTGCTGATAAACAACTACCTTCAAACAGGCTATTTGTAGAACCTTAGGTGTCATTTGCATGAAAAATAAATTTTTTTTTGTGAATAGTATTTTCGAGTGAATATTGTCTATATGAATAATGACTTTTCGGAAAGCGGACCCTAGAAACCGAAAGTCTTAGAATAGGAATTAGAGTTGTTAGAAACTATTGACACTTAATTTTGGTCAACCTGGTTCTTCAAGCCCAATACCTGCGAAACAACCAACAACAGACGAAACAAGTATGACTAAGATCAAAACGAATAGAACACAACGAGTTTTACGTGGTTCAGCGAAACAATGGCCTACGTCAATGACAATTACCCATTTTCTCTCTCGGAGTAACAGTATATATTTCACTCTGTCTTTTACAATGAAATTCATCCCTATTTGTAGTGAAGATGTTATAATTCCAATAGGTTTAAAAATCTTACAAATAAGACAAAAAATAATTTACATTAATTAAGATAATATCTTCCAAGATCATCTCCATCGTATCTGCAATATCTACCAAGAATATCGTAATTTGATTTGCATGAAAACAGGCAAGTTGACTCCTTTCCTGAATTGAATTGATTCGGCCTTCTAGAAGGTCACCCGATCAATTTCAACAAACGCCACCTCCCGATCGCTCTGATAACTTTTAAAGAGCACTTATTGAGCAGTCTTTTGATAACAACCAGATTGTCTTATGCTTTATCATTCGGTCAAACCTTCATGCATCCAATTGATTACTCAGCGATTAAAACGATCAGCCATATAATCAGGTGTGCTCGGATACATAAGCTAATAAACGGTCATATGTCCCCTCCTTTGACTTCTGACTAGTTTGACCAGCATTTTTGCGATTCCTCTTATAAAACGACATAGTGGGCCTCATCCTTGGGCTTTTTCCATCTCTTTCCATAATCATCAAAATACCCACAACAGAAACTAAAACAGATCAAAATGAATTTATTTGAATAAGTTTTAAGCGATCTGAAAGTAATTAGCGAATATGCCCTTTTTGAGAAATAATGAGTATTAGTCATTTAGCACCCATTCAAATTTTTATAAAGCATGAGATTGAGGGGTTTTATACCTAATTAGAGTATTTCATGGTCAATTTGATAATAGGATGGTCATGAAATATTTTTAGAATTTATTTGAGTGTGAATGATAATTAATTACATTAAGGGCAAAATTGCCTTTTCACGCTCAAATAATACATGGAATAGGTGTGAGCACTACATTGAAAGAACTTGAGCAAGAAACACAATCTATGTCATGCAAAAATTAACTAATGGGAGAATTACACATCAAAATTAAATTATGGATTTTTAAAGATTAAGTTTGAAACCAATATTAAGTGGTAGTAAGTAATTTTAGTGTTGATTTACATGAGATTTTCATGGTTTTCATGGATGCGTGATGGTTTAATATATTTGCTTAATTTTTTGTGTGATTAGAAATTGATTATCTAATATTTGAGCTTGGAAGAAAACACAAAGGAGGTTGTGGTGACAAACAAACTAGTGAGGTAAGTTAGGGTTTATGTGAGTTTTTTTTAGAAAAATTTCAATTGAGTTGTTATTAGGTATTAGATGGATTAGGGTGTGGTTTTAATGTGTTTGATGACCATGAAATTGAGGAAAATATATTAGATTTATTAGGGGTAGTGTTCGGCCAAGCTAGCTTTGTTATGGGATTGAATGGATTTTTGACATTTGATGAAATCATATAATGTTTGGCATGGTTTGGAATTGATATGTATCATTGGAATGAAAAGAAAAAGTTGTGTTTGATTTTTTGTATGAATTTGGCCAAAACGAAAATAATGTGCACATGAGTTGATTGTGATATTTTGAGGTATTTACATGAAGTTTAGTAAGGTTTTAATGTAATTTAAATCAAGAAATTGAAAAGAGAATTGATGGGTGAGAAAGGATGTATGTTTTGGCCAAGGGGTAATTGATGTGTGAATGGTTGTTTAATTTATTGGAAGAGTTTTTAATGTGCATATACATGTAATCGAGTAAATTCTAAATGGGAATTATGTCATACTAAGTGTAGGAGAAGTTTGGATTAAAGAAAAGTGAAAGAAAGGGTCGGAGTAGTGGTATTCTAGATTGAAAAAGTAGTGAGTGTGGTTATTTTCAAAGTTTTTATGAATTGTGTTGTTTGATGATTTATATTTGCAAGCATGAATTTTAGTTTTCGATTTGATCAGTTGAACTAATTGAACTTTTAGCATGTTAGTAATTTTTATGACGCAAGTGAGTTTTTACATTTATCTTACAAATATATATGTATTTTAGAAATAAAGCGAAATAATAAATTGAGTGAAATACTGTAAAACCCAAAACCGCGTTCGTCGGAGAGCCCATTAAAGTGTTTTAAAATGATTTTGGTTGATTTTTCCGCGAATGCGAGCATTGTTAGTTGTGATTTTCGTTGTCGAATATAAAAGGAATGTGAATATTATCTCGCTGCCCCGAGTTATTTTTTTAAGCCCATTAAAGTGTTGAAGTTGAAGTTATAATAGTTCGAGTTTCAATAAAGTTAATCGGATAGTTTTTGGTTCGCGCGAAATCGTTAATTGTCGAAATTTCGGAAGTTGAAATTGGAAATGAATATGTTAAGCTTGCTGCCATATTTTCTTCTTTGTGTTTAATCATGTTTGAATACTCATTTTCCGTGTTTTAAGTAAAGTCTCGAGTTGAAATTGACAATAAGTTAAAGCGGAAACAAAGGAATCGCGCGAAACGCTTAAAACGAGATAACGCGATAATTAGTTGAAATCGCGTAAGCTTTAAGTTTGTCGTTTGGTTTCGAATAATTGGTTTAGTGAATTCATTGGAATCTGATTCTGATAATGTTACATTAGATTCGAATGGCATAGTTGTCGGTTTTGTAACCGTAGAGTTTTGAGTAGTTTAAATCGCGATAACGAATCGGTTTGAAATAGTCTTCGCGTGCAAATATGAGTTTTCCGTTATGTTATCGTGTGAGGATGGTCGCTTGAATTATTGTGTTTATAATTCCTAGTATGGCTTAAAGTTTGGTTGCGCGCGAGTTATGTTTTAACTACATCTCGATCGAAATCAATTGTAGGTGAATCGAAAACCGAACGAGAGCCGTATCGGGAAGCGGTGATAAGTATTTTGGAAGCAAGTTGTGAGTGTGGATTTTTAAAAGTTTTCATACATTCTATTTTATTGAATGCAATCAATTTTAGCAAGTAAACAGGTTTTGAGATTCTAGTAAAAGTTTATAGTTTTCAGTTTATCATATATAAATGCATGTATAGCTTTAAAGTTTATGCTTTGAATATGTTTATATTCTTCAGTAAAGTAATTGAGCAAGTTGAAATTATATACATGCATAGAGATAGTATTTGTGAAAGTTATTTTGCGATATTATAGCATATTGCCGAGATTTCATTTTATATATGCCTATGGTTTACCCTAGCCCCTAAGATTACACCCGGCCGAAAGTATTCCATACGTGTACGGTAGTTGGGGGGAGTTACTAACTTTGGGGGGATCGAGTCTGTCAGTCACCCTCTGCACGTATGGGATAGTGTAGATCTGCCTGATGTTGGAGGGATTCGCGATCCCAGAGTTGTATCCACATCTGCGACTACACATGGTGAGAGTTCCCCTATCCTAGTGGCGTGTTTTCGCACCGTCACGAAGGACAAGATTTCCCTGGGTTGCCAGATAAGGCTAGTAAGAAAATAAGAAAAGTTTTAAGAAAAGTTTGATGAATAACTTTCGCAGCTTTTAAACGGGTTTACAGTTTTCAGGAAAAGTAAGTAAGTAATAGTTTTCCAATCTATTTTTGGGAGGAATAGTATTTTTAAGCAAAAGTACAGTTTATGTAAACTTACCCACTCACTGAGTTATTCTCACCACTGTTTTCCTGTTTTCTTAAAAACCTCCCTCAGGTGCAGGTGCGAGTAGCGCGGTTGACGTATCTCCTTCGGACGGACAGGCCAGCTAGACACGCGTGACCAGATTGCACTATTTTCTAGCATAACATCATGTATTGTATTTACTATCATTTTCCAGATTTTCTAGATTTGAAAAAAATATTATTTTGAGTTAAGGATTTTATGTAAATATCATGCATGTCGTTTTTAAGATTTATTCAAGTTACTTCCGCTTAATTGCATGAATTTGAGTTTGAAAATGGTCGGAGGCCTATTGATTATAGAAATTGTTTGTGAATACAATTATACAGGTTTTATGAGATGTTTTACAGGGTGGAATTTTAGAAAAACAGTCGTTGTGCTGCCGGTTTTCTGTGAAAATCCTATTTTCATAAAGTTATTTTCAACGAACAAAATTCCCACCCTTTTTCACAATAAAAAGGATTTCAAGTATTTTAGAAAAGAAAAGAGGCTTAGCTTCACGGGAACTTTCTAGTCAGAGCAGATCTCGACTGGGGAGCCACCGTGGGGTTGCCGGGCAGGTCGCCTAGCTAGTAGTTAGAAAGGGACCTGTCAACGTTGGTATCAGAGCAAAGATTTTAAATGCATTACATGATTTTCAAGCATTTTCATAGAATTTCTAAAACATTATACATTTTATGACTAAGTATCTGGTTCAAGTGCAGTGAGTCATGCGTCGCGTCGGTCGTCCGCGTACAAGGAGAGCCGCTGATAATGCTCCACCTCCTGCTCCAGAAATAAGGGAGCAAGTAAATGAGTCCGTCAATGATCCTCAGCCAGGGATTCCAGTTGAGCCACCGGTAGTAGAGCCTGAGCAGGATCCGATCGAGAGATTAGCCCAGGTTATACAAGGGTTAAGGCCTCGCACACCAAGCGCCACCGTAGAGAGGGCAAGAAAATTAGGTGCCGATGCTTTTGACGGAGCGGGTGGTCCAGAAAATGCAACAGAGTGGTTGGATAATACTGAAAGGGTGTTGGAACAGATGGAATGCACCGATCTCCAAAAGGTGTCAATTGCTTCATTCTTGCTTCGAGCTTCAGCTAGAGATTGGTGGGATTCCGTCAAGCGAAGAACAACCGAACAAGTCTCATGGGAAAAATTCAAAGAAGAGTTCAATGAGAAATTCTACCCAAGCGCATACAAGGATGCAAAGATTGAAGAGTTTTACAGTCTTGTGCAGGGTAACATGTCAGTCGAAGAGTATTAAAGGAAGTTTACCGAATTGTCTCGAGTGGCGCCGTTTATCGTGAATGATGATGTGAACAAGTGCCATAAGTTCGTGTAGGGCCTGAATCCGAAGATCAAGGCATATGTGGTAGCTGCAGAGCACAGAGAGTATGGGCGGATAGTTGAAGCAGCTTTGAGGGTAGAGAGGACAACAATAGGTGACAAAGAGCCGATGCAGAAATTTAAGCGCAGTCAGGGGTCAGGTTGGTATTTAGGAGGCTCCAGCAAGGCACCGAAAACTGGAGGTAAGTCTAGATGGTCAGGTAGCAAACAGCGAAGTCAGGGAGCCGCGTCTAGTCAGAGTTCAGTCAAACCTCCATCAGGACCCCAAAGCAGAGGTAATACTCAAAGCATAGAGCCGTGTAGGAAATGCAACAGGACACACCGAGGAGAGTGTCATATGGGTATCACTGGATGTTATCGTTGTGGTAAAGAGGGACATTTTATGTCTGAGTGTCCGCAGAGAACAAGAGGAGCCAGTGGGTCGAGACCGTATACTCAAGGGCAGTCTAGCGGGGGTCAGTCGCAGGATCAGAGAGGTCCACAGATGAGAGGACCAGGGACTACAGTTCAATCCGGGAGAGGTGCTGGGAGAGGTTTGCCACCCAGAGGACAATCAGGGAGACCTCGTACTCAAGCCAGGGTATTCGCAGTAACGCAGCAAAATGCTGAAGCTACACCAGAGGTGGTGACAGGTACTGTAATAGTTTTCAACTCTGATGCTCATGTTTTAATAGACCCTGGTGCTACACATTCTTTTGTTTCTAAAAGTTTTGCAAGGCATGTTAATATGAAGTTAAAACCCTTAGAGTGCGATATGATAGTAGCTACTCCTACTGGAGATTCCTTAGTAGCAGAGAGTGTTTGTAGAGATTGTGATATTGTACTTGGGGGTAGATCCTTTCCAGTTAGTTTGATGTTGTTGGATCTATGTGATTTCGACATTATATTGGGTATGGACTGGTTAGCTACGCATCATGCCGTAGTGGATTGTTTTCAGAAAGAAGTCAAGTTCAGTTCAATGGGAGAGTCAGATGTTGTATTTCGAGGGGAGCGTAGAATGCTTCCGTCCCGTATCATATCAGCCATGACCGCCAGAAAGTTGTTAAAGAAACAATGTGCTGGTTATTTGGCTTATGTGATAGATTCGTCTGAGAGGGAGACTCAGTTAGAAAATATTCCTGTGGTTGCAGAGTTTTCTGATGTGTTTCCGGAAGATCTTCCAGGTTTACCTCCAGATAGGGATTTTGAATTCGAGATTAATCTGATTCCAGGAACAGCACCAATTTCCAGAGCACCGTACAGAATGGCACCTCCAGAGTTGATGGAATTAAAAGTTCAGTTGGAAGAATTAGTAGATAAGGGCTTTATCAGATCCAGTGTATCTCCCTGGGGAGCACCAGTGCTCTTTGTTAAAAAGAAAGATGGAAGTATGAGATTGTGTATTGACTACCGGGAATTGAATAAGGTAACTATTCGGAATCAATACCCTTTACCGAGGATCGATGATCTGTTTGATCAGTTGCAAGGTGCAAGGGTGTTTTCTAAGATAGATCTGAGATCAGGGTACCATCAGTTAAAGATCAAGGAAGATGATATTCCTAAGACTGCCTTCAGAACGCATTATGGACATTATGAATTCTTGGTTATGCCTTTTGGACTAACTAATGCTCCAGCAGCATTCATGGCATTGATGAATCGGGTGTTCCATGAATTTTTGGATAAGTTTGTCATAGTGTTCATTGACGATATATTGGTGTATTCTAGCAGTAGGGAAGAGCATGCTGAGCATCTGAGATTGGTTTTGCAGATGTTAAGGGAACAACAATTGTATGCCAAGTTCAGTAAGTGTCAGTTCTGGTTGAATGAAGTTTCATTTTTAGGCCATGTGGTTTCAGCTGATGGGATTAGTGTTGATCCTCAGAAGATTGAAGCGATTGTGAACTGGAAACCGCCTACAACCGTAACTGAGGTTCGGAGTTTCTTAGGGTTGGCAGGTTATTACAGGAAATTTGTTGAAGGATTTTCTAAGATTGCCATCCCGTTGATGAAGCTAACCAGAAAGGAAGTAAAGTTTGAGTGGTCAGAAGCTTGTCAGAGGAGTTTCGATGAATTGAAGACCAAATTGACTACAGCTCCAGTGCTTACTCTTCCTTCCGGAAGTGAAGGCTTTGTGGTGTACAGTGATGCTTCGAGGCAGGGTTTGGGTTGTGTTCTGATGCAAAACGGAAAGGTGATAGCTTATGCTTCTAGGCAATTAAAGAAGCACGAGCAGAATTACCCAACCCATGATCTAGAGTTGGCCGCAGTAATTTTTGCACTCAGGATTTGGAGGCATTACTTGTACGGAGTTCAATGTCAGATATTTACAGATCACAAGAGCCTTCAGTATTTGTTCTCCCAGAAAGAGTTGAATATGAGACAGAGGAGATGGTTAGAACTGCTCAAGGATTATGATTGCACCATAGAGTACCATCCCGGGAAAGCAAATGTAGTAGCCGATGCATTGAGTAGGAGACCCTCTAGCTCGATAGCTCATTTAAGAGCTGGGTATCTTCCATTGTTAGTAGAGATGAGATCTTTGGAAGTTAATTTGGAAGTAGGGAATTCAGGTGCATTGTTAGCTACTTTTCAGGTTCGACCGGTACTCGTGGATCGAATCCGAGAGTTACAGATTCAGGATCCTCAGTTAATTAAGATCAGACAGGAAGTAGAGTCAGGCCAGCAAGGAGACTTCTCAGTCAGGGATGATGGTACGTTGAGGATGAGACAGAGACTATGTGTTCCAAATGTGACGGAACTCAAGAAAGAAATTTTAGATGAAGCTCACTCCTCAGCATACGCTATGCATCCGGGAAGTACGAAAATGTATCATACCTTGAAAGAGCATTACTGGTGGAAAGGTATGAAGAGAGAGATAGCTGAATTTGTGTCAAGATGTTTGATTTGTCAGCAGGTGAAAGCCGAGCACCAGAGGCCATCAGGACTTCTTCAGCCATTTCCCATTCCAGAGTGGAAATGGGAGCGTATTACTATGGATTTTGTGGTAGGATTTCCTCGGAGTCGAAATGGTTATGACAGTATTTGGGTAATAGTAGATCGACTTACGAAGTCAGCTCATTTCCTACCTATCAGAAGTACTTATTCCCTGGACAGATTGGCTAAGTTGTATGTTGATGAGATCGTGAGATTACATGGGGCTCCAGTGTCAATCGTATCAGATAGAGATCCGAGATTTACATCCCGATTTTGGCCTAGTCTCCAGAAAGCATTAGGTACTCGATTACATTTCAGTACAGCATTTCATCCGCAGACAGATGGTCAGTCTGAGCGTACTATTCAGACTTTAGAGGATATGCTCAGATCTTGTGTGATAGAGTTCGAAGGAAGTTGGGATTCTCATCTGTCCTTAATCGAGTTTGCCTATAATAACAGCTATCAGGCTAGTATCGGTATGGCACCGTATGAAGCACTTTATGGAAGACGGTGTAGGACACCGATATGTTGGGATGAAATGGGCGAGAGAAAGTTGATTGGGCCCGAGCTTGTTCAGATGACTACAGAGAAGATCAAGGTTATTCGGGACAATCTGAAGATAGCCCAGGATCGTCAGAAAAGTTACGCAGATAAGCGTAGAAAGGATTTAATGTTCCAGGTCGGGGATAAGGTGTTCCTACGGATATCTCCATGGAAAGGAATAATTCGTTTTGGGAAGCGAGGTAAGTTAAGCCCTCGGTTTATCGGTCCCTACGAAGTGATTGGCAAAGTAGGTGAGGTAGCGTATCGACTTGAGCTACCAGCAGAACTTTCCAGGATCCATAATGTATTTCATGTCTCGATGCTCCGCAAGTATATCGCAGATCCTTCGCACGTGTTGTTAGAGCAGCCAATGGAACTCAAGGAGAACCTATCTTATGAGGAGACCCCAGTTCAGATTCTTGACAGGAGAGATCAGGTTCTTCGCAGTAAAGTTATTCCGTTGGTTAAAGTGTTGTGGAGGAATCATGCAGTGGAGGAGGCCACGTGGGAGCACGAGGAGCAGATGCGCAGTCAGTATCCGCATCTTTTTGATGCAAGTAAGTATAATTAGTTATTCGAGCGGTGAATTTTATAATTCAAGAAGGTATTGAGTATGTTTGATAGATTCTAGTGTGGAAATGCATTTCATGAAAGTTGTGTAAATTTCGAGGACGAAATTTTTATAAGGAGGGGTGAATTATAAAACCCAAAACCGCGTTCGTCGGAGAGCGAAACATTTTTCCGATGGATCGCGTCCGATCAGAAATATATAAATATCGAGTCCGGAAATAATTGGAATAATTATTTTCGTTTTAGAGAAATAAATTCGAGTTCGTGAGACGGATTCGAGATTTATTAAATAATTTCGAGAGTGCGAACTCGAGGTTTAATCAAAAGCGAATTCCAGGACGGACAAACGAAATTCGAGCTTGGAAGAATGTATGGAAGGTTTTTAGTATGTAATATTATATTGTTAATATAATATTATTAACAAAAGAAGAGTTATTATGGCCATTGATGGCTCTCGGTCAAACAAGAAATTTTTAATGAATAAAACAAACAAAGCTTGCAACGGTCTCATTCCATAACAGCATCCAAAGTGAGAAAAAGAGAGGAAGATGCTAAGCTCGGTCACCACTATTGCATGCAAGACAAAACCAAAAACAAAAGAGTTACTGCTCGTGAGTGAAAGAGAGAATACGAGAGTGAAAAATAGACAAACGGGGACCGAGAGCATCATTTGCATCTGGTGAAAGAAGCAAAGAAACCGAGGAGCAGATCGGAACCAAGAGGAAGATCGTGAGCTGAAAGTTGAAGCCGTGAGCTGCAAGGGATGAGAGGAGCGACAACACCTTCAATCCAGCAGCTGCATGCAACATCTGAGTGAGCTAAGAACCAGCTGGAGCAAGCAGATCGTACATGCAAGCAAGGTGAAATGGTGAAGCTGCTGTCACCGTCCCAAGTTCTGTCATCGTGCTTTCAGCGTGAGTTCCACCTTGCTGTTGTGGGCATGTCCAAGCAGAACCAAGATCAGATCTGAAGCAAGGGAGGACATGCAAGCTTGAGGGAGTTCCAGCCCGTGCATGCAAGCTTGAAGGCGTGGAGTTGAAGCTGTCAGCTGCTGTCCTGGAGGAGTGCTGCTGCCAGACGCGACTCGCTGCTGCTGGCACGTTGCTGGGTGCTGTCGCCGTGACCAGGTGCTGCCGTGAAGCTTTAGTTGCTGCCGAGCTGAGTTGCTGCCAAGTTGAAGCTGTCGTGAGTTGTTCTGCTGCTGCCTTGTCCAAGCTGCTGCCATCGTGAACTTGCTGCCGAAGCTGTCGCCGTTGAGCCGTGTGCTGTCAACATTGATGTAGCTGCTGCCAACAGCTGCTGTCAAGCTGAAATCCGCATCTAGTTTTGAAGTGAAACAGCAAGAAGCGAAGATACTTGCTGGTGGAAGAAGTTGCTGCCGAGAGCGAACGTCAGAGCGTCGTCGTCGTCGCGCTTGCTTAGAAGCCGTTTCGAAGCGATAAACAGCTCGCTTGTTGGGTAAGTGCTGCCCATTTCCATTTTTTTAAAGTGTCTTGAGTAATTAGTAATGTGAATATGTGAATAGAATAGAGAGAATTGATGATATTATGTTTGGGACTAGGATTGGAAACCTCGTTAGTGCGGAGGTTCGCTCGTTGATGTTGCGATTGTGTTTTTATCATCGATCGTTTTCGTTGAATGTTGTTTATGGGCTGTTATGAGATATTTAGGGGCTGTTGAAATATGATTTTGGTTTCGCGTTTGTGGTCATGGAAAATGGATTGTATTAAAGTGTTTTAAAGTATTGGATAGTCGTTCGGATATTTAGAAATCGTTTCCGAGCGATTCGGTTGATTTTTCCGCGAATGCGAGCATTGTTAGTTGTGATTTTCGTTGTCGAATATAAAAGGAATGTGAATATTATCTCGCTGCCCCGAGTTATTTTTTTAAGCCCATTAAAGTGTTGAAGTTGAAGTTATAATAGTTCGAGTTTCAATAAAGTTAATCGGATAGTTTTTGGTTCGCGCGAAATCGTTAATTGTCGAAATTTCGGAAGTTGAAATTGGAAATGAATATGTTAAGCTTGCTGCCATATTTTCTTCTTTGTGTTTAATCATGTTTGAATACTCATTTTCCGTGTTTTAAGTAAAGTCTCGAGTTGAAATTGACAATAAGTTAAAGCGGAAACAAAGGAATCGCGCGAAACGCTTAAAACGAGATAACGCGATAATTAGTTGAAATCGCGTAAGCTTTAAGTTTGTCGTTTGGTTTCGAATAATTGGTTTAGTGAATTCATTGGAATCTGATTCTGATAATGTTACATTAGATTCGAATGGCATAGTTGTCGGTTTTGTAACCGTAGAGTTTTGAGTAGTTTAAATCGCGATAACGAATCGGTTTGAAATAGTCTTCGCGTGCAAATATGAGTTTTCCGTTATGTTATCGTGTGAGGATGGTCGCTTGAATTATTGTGTTTATAATTCCTAGTATGGCTTAAAGTTTGGTTGCGCGCGAGTTATGTTTTAACTACATCTCGATCGAAATCAATTGTAGGTGAATCGAAAACCGAACGAGAGCCGTATCGGGAAGCGGTGATAAGTATTTTGGAAGCAAGTTGTGAGTGTGGATTTTTAAAAGTTTTCATACATTCTATTTTATTGAATGCAATCAATTTTAGCAAGTAAACAGGTTTTGAGATTCTAGTAAAAGTTTATAGTTTTCAGTTTATCATATATAAATGCATGTATAGCTTTAAAGTTTATGCTTTGAATATGTTTATATTCTTCAGTAAAGTAATTGAGCAAGTTGAAATTATATACATGCATAGAGATAGTATTTGTGAAAGTTATTTTGCGATATTATAGCATATTGCCGAGATTTCATTTTATATATGCCTATGGTTTACCCTAGCCCCTAAGATTACACCCGGCCGAAAGTATTCCATACGTGTACGGTAGTTGGGGGGAGTTACTAACTTTGGGGGGATCGAGTCTGTCAGTCACCCTCTGCACGTATGGGATAGTGTAGATCTGCCTGATGTTGGAGGGATTCGCGATCCCAGAGTTGTATCCACATCTGCGACTACACATGGTGAGAGTTCCCCTATCCTAGTGGCGTGTTTTCGCACCGTCACGAAGGACAAGATTTCCCTGGGTTGCCAGATAAGGCTAGTAAGAAAATAAGAAAAGTTTTAAGAAAAGTTTGATGAATAACTTTCGCAGCTTTTAAACGGGTTTACAGTTTTCAGGAAAAGTAAGTAAGTAATAGTTTTCCAATCTATTTTTGGGAGGAATAGTATTTTTAAGCAAAAGTACAGTTTATGTAAACTTACCCACTCACTGAGTTATTCTCACCACTGTTTTCCTGTTTTCTTAAAAACCTCCCTCAGGTGCAGGTGCGAGTAGCGCGGTTGACGTATCTCCTTCGGACGGACAGGCCAGCTAGACACGCGTGACCAGATTGCACTATTTTCTAGCATAACATCATGTATTGTATTTACTATCATTTTCCAGATTTTCTAGATTTGAAAAAAATATTATTTTGAGTTAAGGATTTTATGTAAATATCATGCATGTCGTTTTTAAGATTTATTCAAGTTACTTCCGCTTAATTGCATGAATTTGAGTTTGAAAATGGTCGGAGGCCTATTGATTATAGAAATTGTTTGTGAATACAATTATACAGGTTTTATGAGATGTTTTACAGGGTGGAATTTTAGAAAAACAGTCGTTGTGCTGCCGGTTTTCTGTGAAAATCCTATTTTCATAAAGTTATTTTCAACGAACAAAATTCCCACCCTTTTTCACAATAAAAAGGATTTCAAGTATTTTAGAAAAGAAAAGAGGCTTAGCTTCACGGGAACTTTCCAGTCAGAGCAGATCTCGACTGGGGAGCCACCGTGGGGTTGCCGGGCAGGTCGCCTAGCTAGTAGTTAGAAAGGGACCTGTCAACGTTTACTAGCTCAATTGGTACCCAGCTTGCAATTTAAACACTCTTATCCTTGAGGGTCAAAGGTTCGAGTGGCAGCTGGGGGAGGCGAGAGAAATCCCCTGACCAGGGACAGTACCTAGTGAGTGGGCGAGAGGGGCAAACCTGGGGCAGCCCAAGGGGACCCCAGTATAGGCAAATCCCAGACCCCACAAATACATACTAAGAGTACTATTTTTTAATGCCTAGTGTAGCTAAGAATTCATTAGTAAAGTAAAAGAATTTATAAATGTAAAATTTACCTAATCCTCACTATACCCGACTGAAATACCTCAGCGTGTACGGCAAATTGGTTGAGAGAGTCACTAACTGGGGGGTTGAGTCATTGAGTCGCCCTCTGCACGTGTGGGATAGTGTAGATCTACACAAGGTTAGGAAGGGATCATGATCCTAGAGTTTCCCACATCTGCGACTACACATGATAGTATTCCCGAGCTCTAGTAGCGATAAGAAATTCCGTCACGACAAAGCAAGTTTCCATAGGTTGCCTTGGCTAGTTTTCAAAAGAAAAAGAGCACGTCCATAGGCACGAAGTTGAGAAATAAAAGAATTTTAGAAAGCGATTATACTTTATTAAAGTTATATTATTTATTTATGTTAGAGTTTTTCAGTTTTATAAAGTTTAATGAGAAATTGTAAATTTTTTAAAACTATTTTGGGAGAATATTATTATATTTTATAAAGTAAATTATTGTTTGAAAAGTTTTTCCACTCACTGAGTTGCATACTCACCACTTTATTTTTATGTTTTTTGCAAAATCCTCCCCAAGTGCAAGAACGAGCCAGCAGTCAGACGCTACTCCATTAGTCGTGTAGGTGAGCTAAGAACATGATACTACTGCACTTGTTTAATCCCTTCAAATGTTTATATATGCATCATATTTCATGCTTCTTTGTATTTTTGTAAATATTATTTTTTATTGTTTATAAACCCTTTTGAGAATTTTGTTTTGTAAATTAAATTTCGGTGGATATTATGAGTTTATGTAAATGATTTTATTTCCAAATTTATTTTAAACTGAAAGCATGTTTGGGTTTGATTGTAAGAATGAGAGCCTGCGGCCCAGAAGTTGAGAAAGATGTATACCATAGAAGTATTTTTCTTAAAAATTTACAAGGTGACATTTTCAAAAAGCGATTGTTATGTTGTTGCAATTTTTATAACCACGTTTTGCAATTTACCCTAAAAAGAAAAAGATTTTATTTATTTCCGCTAGAAAAGAGTTTTAAAGTGAGATCGGTACCTCTATAAGATCTTTTCGAGCCAAAGTAAGGGTTCGACTGAGTTCCGTTGAAGTGCTCCGTAAGGACTCTCGTCTGGTTCAGTAGAGAGAATTCGAGGGTGGGTCCTTACACTATTTCTCTTGCCTCTTCAAGGAGGTCAAGGTTAGTGGCAAGTAACTGGTTGTTATTTTCTGGATTGAAGGTCTTTACACTGCGAGATTACTTTTAATTCGGTCGGGATCATGGCCTCAGATCCGTACACCGTAGAGAACGGACTTTCATGAGTAGTGCTGCGAGTTGTGGTTCTGTAGGCCTATAATACCTTTTGTAGTTTATTTACCTATGCTCCTTTTTTTGCTTCTAGCTTTGTTTTCAAGATCTGCTTTATTATTTTGTTCACAACCTCAACCTGACCATTGGCCTGTGAATGGTCTACGGTTGAGAAGCTTTTGACAATCTTCAAATGTGACGCCCCTCGCCCCGACTTCCGTTACCGTCGGAAATCCGGAACGGAGGACGTCAACTTTTAATTTATTTTTTACTTACGTTTACAAAATATCAAAATCCGTTTCTGTTACCTTTTTAAAAGCTTATTATCAAGATAGCGGAAATATTTTTTTTTTTTTTGAAATAATTTCGACAGAGTTTCCTCTGTTTTTATGAAATCCAAAATTTATCCCCTGTAGAGAAAATTCTAATATTTCTAAAACAATAATTTCAGAAATTTCCGATTCGGACCTCCGGCCCGTTTTCCAAACATTTCATTATTCAAATGTATCATAACTATTCATTTGCATACATAACCAAAATAAGTTTAAAGGAATATACATAATCATTTTACATAAGTGAAATACAATAATTTACATGTTTATACATATGTTCCAAAATGCATGATCTTACGCAATATATATATATACATATAACTACCAAAAGCGTAGAAAGGATGGTGACTGTCTGAGCTTCTGCGTATCAGGTACTTCCCTGTCTGGGAATGAAATCACAAGCTTCAACCTGCGCGCGGTAAATCAACGCGCTAAGCATATTTGCTTAGTGGTATACACATAATCTAATTTTCTCAATTTCAAATATAATTTCATTCGTAACTGAAAGCAATATAACTTTACCGTTCATAAACATAAATATATACATATGCTTCATAGAAATATTTAAACATATGTTTCACAATTTTTCGAGTTCAACATATTTCAAATCATTGAGCAAATCATAACATGTAACGATTTCATTTCATCGTTTATAACATTTTATCTCAGTGCCCCTTTGTAAACATATATTCGATACTCATATATTGGCATATGGGTTTCCGGCATAGGACACGTGGTAGTATCCGTCGAAATAACGGTCGACCCCGGCAACGGCCGCTCGGTGATTATCCACCGGGTCGTATATCATAACACATATAATCATTTCAGGATCGGACACGTAGTGCCTCTCATAATCCATAACGAATCAATGTAAATAAACGGTGCAGCTGCTAAGTTCCCTATTGACATGTCAATTACCAATTTCCATTTATCAATATCTATGTTTACAAGGGCTATTTATTTCACAACGTTTGTATCATATATTTTCACTTTCATTTTTGTATCGAGATTTTCATAACAAATCGATTTCGCGTTTCATTTCAATATAATCAAATACATTTGTAAACGCTTTGTATTAAAACGATATATCAATCTCATTTAGTGAAAATCATTTCACAATGAAAACATTTTCGAGTAAAATTAAAGATAATGTGTATACAGACCTCAAAAACGATTCGATCTTTGAATCGAATGCTCCCCTATGTTTTGCTCTTACTTTCGGGTCGAGAATCCGGTTCGTCGGGTTCTCCTTGACCTTTCATTAAAATAAACATAGCAAAGTCTATTTAGCATGTTTCTAACGTTAAATAATGCATAATGCTTCCCTATTATGCAACCTATAAACAACCAATGGATATCACCTCGAAACAACACGTAATATCACACTTTGATAGCTTATAAACTTAACCGTATCGTCTTTCCTTTACGCGAATTATTTCCAATTAACTTTTTCATGTCAACCATTGCGTAACGAAAAGCAAAACGTCACAATTCATCTTTCCAAATATAACAGCCCCTATGCGGCTTCACAACTCAATTTTTAACATCGAAAAATTATTCGCAAACACGTCAAAGCTTAATCCAACGAACCTCCGCACTAACGAGGTTCTAAAATCCTATTTCTCAAACATGTTATTATCACCCTTTTTATCCTCAACTGAAGCTCAATCATTATATAATCGAAACGGAAATCAAATAACTCTTAACGTACCTTTCGAAGCTTACTTTGAAAGTTTCGAAATAAGCGCGAAAAGTTGTCCAAAATAATTTCTTTTATTAACGAGCTTCCTTCAATCCAAACGGGCATCATTAACGTCCAAATGTTGTTCAAATCATGATTACAATATTAGCGGGGCAGCGACTTACCTTCGCTTGAGCTGGTTTTCGTTTCGAAACAGCTCACGGACGATTGCGATAACAACGATAACAGCTCGGCAGTATTTCGCACCAAAAACAGCAACTTGTTTTCGATGACAGCACACGGCACAGCGGCGGCACAACTTCAGCTTGGCAGCTTGCAGCGGCGTCGTCGATTTCAGCCACCAGCAGCTCACGTACAACAGCAAGGCAGCGAAGACAGCACACGGCAGCGCACAGCGCAACAGCGCAACAGCGCTCAGCAAAAACAGCACAACAGCTTGACAGCGCGACAGCAATGGCAGCACTTCGCGACGCAAACAGCTTCGCGACAGCAGCTTCGCAACGCCAACAGCTTCGCGACAGCAGCTTCGCAACACCAGCAGCTTCGCGACAGCACGATATCGACAATAGATCAGCACATAACGATGACAGCAACTAGTAAAAACAGCACAACCATAACCATGATTTCAGCAACAATGACAACAAGGGTACAAGGCAGCAGTTACCTCCGTTCAAGGCGAGACTTCTTCCAGCGACGACAGCACTTCCACGCCACCAGCAGCAACCTCACGCCACCAGATTCACGGCGTCAGCACCTTCATCACGTCAACAGCAGCGACAACCCCACGGTGACAGCAACCTCTCGGCAATGGCAGCGACGGCGACAACAGCTTTCTTCTTCCTTGCTGCACCAGCTTCCTTCTTCACGATCAGCTCTTGCATGCACAACCAGATTTGCTCATTTTCAGCTCTTCAGCTCATGGTTCAATTCATAGCAGCAAGACAGCACCTTACCAGACCACGGCAGCAGCTGAGGACGACGACGGCAGCAGCACGGCCTCCTCACGCAGCAGCTCCTCTCGTCGCCAGCAGCTCTATGCAGCAGCACCAGGCAGCACCAGATCTTCAGTCCTTGCTTGCATGCAAGGTCAGATCCACTCTCCCAAGCTTGCATGCACGAGCTTCCTTCTTCTGGTTTCCTCTTCCAGCAACTTCACGGTCTCACGAGTTCAGCAGCTATCCTTTGTTTTGTTTTCAGTTTTTTTGCTCTCAACTCTCTCTCTCTCTTGGTCTGACCGAACAGCAGCTCTCTCTCTCTCTCACTTCAGATCTGATTTTGTTGCTTTCCTTTATTTGTTTTCAGCTTTTGTTTTGCTTTTGATGTTGTTGACCGAATATAACAATTCTTCTTTCTTTTTGTTTACTAATTCATTTCCAGCTTTTTGCTTTTCATTTCATTTCATTATTCATTTCTTTTCATTTATTTATTTCCTCTCTTGACACATGGCATTGCTTTACCTTGCATGCATGCCATGTGTCCCTTTGGCCCACTCATTTTATTTAATCCTTCCATTCCGACAATTTTCGCTTTAGGATTCCGCTTTCCGCTCGGATTCGATTCGGGTCCATCCTGGAAATTTAATAAAATCCAATTTCATAGACGTAAATTTTATTAGGTTCCGAATGAATATTTAAATTCGGACACTCTAATTTATTTTACGAGATTGGATTAAATAATTATCCCCGGATCCGTCTGGAAAATTTTATAAAAATTCCGTTACTCCTCCGGATCCGATCGGATTATTACTAACATCGTCCGTTAATATATAATTACTATTAAATAAATTATGAGGTATAATAACGGAATGTTACATCAAATCACTATAAACCTTGATGAAGTGGTCATTGTTTAATTGAGTCCCATTATCCGTTACGATCTGTTGAGAGACCCCGAACCTGTAAATAATATTACTCTACATAAACTTTTCTATCTTTGTAGTGGAGATCTCCGCTAGCTCTTTGCCTTCTGCCCACTTGGTAAAGTAGTCTACTACCACCACAGTGTACTTGTACTTCCCGCGAGCTATTGGTAGAGGCCCAATCAAGTCCATCCCTCACATTACAAAAGGCCACGGGCTCACCATTTGTTAGAGATAAGCTGGTGAAGCTCACGGAACCTTGGCAAACCTTCGGTACTTATCACATCTCTTGACTAAGTTGATAGTGTCTTGCTTTATAGTGGGCTAGTAGAATCCTTGCCGGAGTGCTTTTTAAGCTAAAGATAGCCCTCTAGCTTGATTTCCACTATGGCTAGCATGTATCCGCTTTAGCACGATCTCGTAGTCCTGGCCATCAATGCATCTCAGAAGTGGAGCTGAGAATCCTCTCTTATATAACATATCATCATAAATGCAATATCGAGTTGCTCTAGCTTGTCACTTGGCAACTTCTTGTCCTATAAGTAGTTCAAGATTGGGCTCATCCATAAGTTTGGCTAGACAACTATAACCATCATTGAATTCTTCTCTTCCATGCTTGGGACCGATAAGAACTCTACTGGGATAGCTCCCAGAAAGTCTATATCTCGAGTAATTGTTAGGCGAGCTAGTGCATTTGCGTGTGAGTTTTGAGCTTGTGAGATCTGGTTCACTTCGAACTTTTGAAAAGTGCCTAGTAGCTTTTGAACCTTCTGAAGGTAAACAACCATCTTAGATCCCTTGGTTTGATATTCCCCTCGGATGTGGTAGACCACGAGTTGAGAGTCACTAAAAATCCTTATTTTCTTAGCTCACATCTCTTTAGCCAAACGTAGATCTGCTAGTAACACCTCATACTTAGCTTCGTTATTAGTGGTCCGAAAACCAAACCTTAATGCACAGAGAATCTTATGCCCTTTGGGACTAATTAGTAGCACCCCAGCCTCATTCTTTTGTTCGTTGGATGATCCATCCATATATAGCTCCCAAGTTGGGCGTTCAGAAGATTTAACCCTCTCTTCTGTAAGCCCCGTGAACTCTGCGATGAAGTCTACTAAAGCTTGGGCCTTGATTATTGATCTTAACTTGAACTTGATGTCGAACTGTGCTAGCGCTACTGCCCATTTGAGTAATCAACCCGAAGTGCTCGACTTTTGAAAGACCTGCTTCAGTGGATACTGAGTGAGAACTTCAATTCTATGGGCTTGAAAATATGGGCACAACTTCCTTGACATGACTACCGAGCAATAGTCAAGTTTCTCCATCTACGAGTACCTGGTTTCAACATCGAGCAACATCTTACTCATATAGTACATGAAAAGCTATGTACTTTCCTCTTCTCGCACCAAAGCTGGGCTCAAGGCATGCTGAGATACCTCTAGGTATAAGATAAGCTTTTCTCATTCTTTTGGCTTGGATAAGAGTGGAGCTCAGCCTATATAGTCCTTTAGTTGCTGAAATGCCACCTCATATTGCTCAGTCAATTCAAAGTTTTTCGCATTTTTCAGTACGTCAAAGAAGGGAATGCATTTGTCAGTGGCCTTTGAGATGAATCTATTGAGAGCTGCGATCTGGCCATTGAGGCTTTGCACATCCTTGACCCGAGTAAGGGACCTCATGTCAATAAACGTCCTAATCTTTTCAGGATTGACTTCAATCACTCTGTTGTTTACCATAAAGCCAAGGAATTTCCCGGAAGCCACCTCAAATACGCACTTGAGTGGATTCTACTTCATCTAGTAGTTCCTCAATATTTGGAACATTTCTTTCGGGTCACGCATATGGTCAGCCACCTGCTTGGACTTTACTAGCATGTCATCTACGTACACCTCCATTGTCTTCCTAATTTGTTCCTCAAACATTATATTGACCAGGCATTGATAGGTTGTCCCTACATTTTTTAGGCCAAAGTGCATCACTTTATAGCAGTACAGGCCGCAATCTATGATGAACGAAGTGTGCTCTTCATCTTTTGGGCTCATAGGTATCTAATTATAGCCCGAGTAGGTGTTCATGAAGCTTATGAGCTGATGACCAGCTGTTGTATTCAAGAGCTAGTCAATTCTGGGTAGGGGAAATCTATCTTTTGGGCATGCTTTATTTAAATCTGTGAAGTTAATGCAAGTTCTCCACTTCCCATTTTTCTTCTTTACGAGCATAAGATTGGTGACCTAGGTTGGGTAATAGGCTCTACAGATGAATTTGTTGGCCAACAACTTATCTATCTTCTTCTTCAGAGTGGCATAGCATTTTGCCATCATTGGCATCCTCTTTTGGCGAACTGGTTTGTGGTGGAAGTCAATGTTTAACTTATATGACATGACCTTGGGATCTATTCTCACCATATCCTTGTGGCTCCAAGCAAAACCGTCCAAGTTTGCTTTGTGGAAGCCAACGAGTTGGGATTCCACCTTTAGAGTTAAACCTCGTCCTAGCTTGAGACATCTTTCTGTATCCACTTCACTGACTTGGGCATTCTTGAGCTTTTCTACAGGCTCAGCTGCTCTGTCCGCGTTCACCTAGCATGAGTCGAGATCATGACTTACCCCTTTCTCACTCATAACACGTGGCTTACCCCCTAAAGCCACGTTTACCTTTTTTCCTCTGATCCTCATCTTAACTGCATCTTCGTAATAGCGTTGAGTCAAGTGCTGCTCGCCTTGCACACAACTTATCCCATTGGGGAAATTTGACTTTGAAGGTCCTTGTGCAGGTGACCATATCTAGGTTGTTCATCGCAAGTCTTCCCATAACTATATTGTATGCTGAAAGGCAATCAAATGTTATAACGTTTGCCAACGCGGTGACTTGACGACCTAAATAAGTGTAAGCGGAAGTCTAATCTACCTTACTAGAGTGATGGCATCTCCGGTGAAGCTATAAAAAGGTTCTGAGGAAGGCCTCAACTGTTCTACCCCACATCCCATCTGGTCGTAGCACCCCCTGTACATGACATTCACCGAGCTCTCTATGTCAATCATGATTCATCGCACCTCAGTGTTACTAATCTTTACTCGAATGATGAGTGTGTCATTATAGGGTCAACATACACCTCTTGCATCCTCCTCAGTGAAAATAATGTCATCCAAAGCTATTCTTACCTTTTTCGTAGGTCCTTCCAGCCCATTATGACCTGTGAGCAAGACATGATTCACTTTCTATACGTAACGTTCATGCAACCTATTAGATGTACCTATGATGTAAAGGCCACCATGTATGGTGAAGATGGTTCTCACTGCGGGTTTATGTTCTTGTTAGGGAGCTCGCTGAGACTGCTGCTGTGTTGGTTGTGATGGTTGTCTAGGTCGGGGGTTCGCCGGTGGCATCACATTGTCTCTCAAGTGACCTCTCTTGATTAAATCCTTAATGACTTCCTTTAACGCCTAACATTTTTAAGCCTTGTGTTTGACACCTCATTATAATAGGCACAAAACTTGTTATTGTTTCTGAGGTTAACGAGAGACCTCATAGGATTAGGCTTCCTGAAGTCCTCATTGTTCCTCTCCATTAAAAGATCTTATCATGTGTATCTGACAGGATGCTGTAGTTGTAAAACCCGAAACCTCGTTCGTCAGAAAATGAATTATTTTTCGATGGATCGTGTTTTTGATCGGAAAAATATTTTTCGATTACGGATCATTCAGAATATTTTTAGAAAAGATATAATAAAATAATTTCGAGTACGTGGAGACGAATTCAAAATTTTAAATAATTCCTGAGGCGTAATTGAGCATAAGCAAATTTTCGGACGGACGGGAACGGATTCGAACTCGGAATCGAAATGAGAGAATGCATGAAATGAATGTGACTAGTGGCAAGTGGAATCCATGCATGTGGGACACGTGTTGCCCATGTAAGGAAGGAGCAAGACAAGTGTTAGTCATGCAAAGTGCATGAGTGACACTTGTCATGAGAAAGCAAAGCATACATATATCAAAATTGAAAAAGCAAAAAGGGGAATCAAGCAAGTCAAGTTCGGTCACTTATTGTTTCATGATCGAGAGAGTGAAATGTGAGGGGGAGTTAGGGTGAAAAGGAGAGTTTTTGAGAGAGAACAGCTCAAGCAAATATCATCCACTCTGTCAAAGAGCAAAGCCAAGAGAGAGAGGAGCTCGTGAGGTGAGAGAGGGGCTGTTGGGCGTGACAAGCAGTAGCTGCATCAACCCAAAATTTATCATCTTTTCAGTCCTTGTTTCAGATCCGAGAGAGTGCAGCTGTGAGCTCATGAAGGGAAGGAAGGACGAGCAGCTGTAGTTCATATCAAAAGCAAGCATAACAGACCGAGCGGTGCAGACCAAAAACCAACCCGAGAAGACAAGCTGCTCGTGCATACAAAGATAGCTCCAAGAGAAGACAACTGCAGTTCGGTCAAGAGAAGAATACAATAGGTATTTAAGAGCTGTTTTAAGGGAAAAACACCACATACAAGCAAGGGAAATAGGAGATTCAAGTGCAGTAGCTGGTAAGTTTACTTGAAGCTATTTTGGGCATGAAAAACAGCAGCTTTGTAAGGATTTTGAGTGCTATCTTTGAGTGATTTCAGCTTATGGAGTTGTATGTGCAGTTAGGAAGCTAACGGCTTGTGCATGCAAGTGAGGAAGAAGGATTCTTGCTGCCGTGAGTGACTTCTTAGCGTCGTCTTGCCGTCGTGGATGCTCGGGGGCGGTTTTGAAGTGAAAAACAGTTTGTGTAATGGTAAGTGCTGTCCCATTGATTTTGTTGTGATGTTTTGAGTGAATTTAAAGGTTGATTGTGTCGTTTGGATTGAAGGAAGTTTGGATTAAAGGTAAAGTATAAGGACAGCACCTTTGCAAGTAATTTTTGAAGTTTCAAAGTGAGTTTCGAAAGGTATGTTGAGTTTTATAGATTTCGTTTTGATGGATAATGTTTAGGATGAGTTGAGAATGAATTTTGATAATGCCATGATTGGGTTTTAGGATTTAGAACCTCGTTAGTGCGGAGGTTCGTTCGATATTGTTTGATTGTGATTTCGAATGAAATTGTCGATGATTGTTTCGTTGTGAAATTGATTATGGGCTGTTATAAAGAGATTTAGGGGCTATTATAATTTTGAGTTTATTGACGTGGCGAATGATGCATATGATGTATTTTAAAGTATCGAATAATTGTTCAATTATTGAAAAATCATTTCCAAGTGATTCGGATAAGTTCTCCGCGAATGCGAATGTATTTAGTGTGCGATTTTCGTTGTCGAATGAGAAAATGTAATTGAGGTTATCAAGTTGCCTTGGTGTGTTATTAATCTCATTAAAATGATAAATGTTGACGTTAAGATAGTTTGAAATATATTAAAATTAATCGGATAGTTTTCGTTGCGGCGATTATATTAAATCGTTGATTTTCGGAGTTGAAATGGAAATTTAATTAAAGTGTAATATGCTGCCATGATTTTTATTTATATGTATCAAAGTGTTTGAATCTTCGTTTTCCATGATTTGAGTGAAGTTACAAGTTGTATTGACGAGAAGTTTGATTAGAAACGAAATAATCGTGCAAATCGTTAAAAAGGATAGTTCGCGATAAATTGTTGAAATCGCGCAAAGTTCACATTATTCGTTAGATTCGAATATTCTTTTGTTGAGTCCATTAGAGTGTGATTTCAATGATATTGATTGAGAATGAATGACATTATTGTCGATTTCGGAATAGTTGAAAAGCTAACGAAATCGTAAAATTTCGATTAGATTATGTTGCAATAATGATTTGGTTTCGAAATAGGTTATTAGTGTTTCCATGTTGTTATTATGTGAGAATAATCGCTTGAAATGTCGTGATTCGAAATCCCTTTGTGATTTAAGTTTAGTATTTGTGCGAGCCATGTTTTAACAAAAACTCGATCGAAACCAATTGTAGGTGAACCGACGAGCGGACGAAAGCTATAACAGGAGTGTTTGATAAGTTATTGGAAGCAAGTAGTGGGTGTGAATTTTCATAAAGCTTTCATAAATTCTATTATATGAATATTTATTAATGCGATACCATTTTAGTTTATGATTATTATGTTATTCGAGCAAAATTTTAGAATATTATCGCTTTTCTTATAATGCATGTATAGTTGTAAATATATATTATGAATGTATTTAGTCTTGAAGTAAAGAAAATAGAAAGTGTAAATGAAATACATGCATAGAGATACATGAGAAAGTTATTTCACATGATTTAAGTTTTTGCTCTAGAAAGAAAGTTTTTCGGTTTTAAACCGTAAACTAGAAAACGAAATACTTATGAGATATTTCTAAAAGTGATTAATATGCGTGTATGGCAAAAGACGGGGGGAATCGTAATCCCAAGTTCTCGTACGCCTAATAGACGGGGGGAATCGTAATCCCAAGTTTTCGTACAACTTAATATTAGGGGGGAATAGTAATCCCAAGTTCCCGTATTTTCTTATGTTGGGGGGAAACGTAATCCCAAATTCCCGCATTTCCTGATGTTGGGGGGAATCGTAATCCCAAATTCCCGCATCTGAGCACACGCAAATAGAAAATTCCTAGTATTTCATGTCATGTAGATATTTAGCTTAAGAGAATGAGTTTTCCCTAAGTTACCTTTTAAGTTAGTTAAAGAAATGAAATACGTCAATAGACGTAAGTTTAGAAAAATAAGAAAATTCAATTACGAAAAGTTTACTAAAAGAATCTTTCGTTTAAATGAGCTTTATTGCTTTCAAAATAATGAAAGCATAATTTATTATAAAGCACACACTTACTGAGTTATTCTCACCACTATTTTTCATGTTTTATAAAAATCCTCCCCAGGTGCAGGTACGAGTAAGATAGTGGAAGCATCTTCGTCGGACGTACAGGCGAGCTAGAGACGCGATACTACTGCACTAGTTTTCAGTAGTTAGACCATGTATTGCATTATTTTTGTTTTCTGACTCATCTCATGTTTGTAAATATTCTTTTGGATAATCGATTTTACGATAAGTTACATGCAATGATGTTTTAAGATTTTTCTTAAGTAAGTATGATTTCCGCATGATTAAGTCATTTTGCTTTGAAAGCATATTGTGCGATTGTTTGTGGTATTGGAAAGAGGGCCTGAGGCCCAGTAGATTGAGAAAATTATTGAATGAAATTATACAGGTTTTGTGAAATTTTTACAGGGTGAAAATCTTAGAAAAATAGTCGTCGTGCTGCCGGATTTCTGTAAAAATCTATCTTCGTAAAGTTATTTTCAACGAACAAAACTCCTACCCACTTTCAGAACAGAAAGAGTTTCAAGCATTTTCAAATAAGAAATAGACTTAGCTCCATGGAAACTTTCCAGCCGGAGCACATCTCGACTTGAAAGCCACTGTGGGGTGTCGGGCAAGTCGGCTAGCTAATATAGCTAGTGAGGGGCCTGTCAGTAGCTATCATGACGACCTTGATGCTGACATCGTTCATTTTTGGGCTCATTCTTGGCCTTTTTAGTGACTTGATTGTTTGGACCGTTATTCTGACCTTCACTTCGCTCCCACCATTATTTCTTTTCTTTGATTAGTTTGAACTGCCCGCTTCATCCTTCTGGTTAGACTTCTTGGGGCTAAAGATCTCCTTCGATTTGATCTCCTTGGCAGCTCGCTTGTAAAACTCGCCTAAGTTTTTAGCCGGAGATTTGTAGATGCTCTATTATAGCTTCCCATCCTTGTGAAGCCCAATTGAGATCGTAGTTAGGATACTTTCATCTGAATTGTTCTTTACATTGCTGACTCCGCATCTGAACCTGGTAATGTAATCTTTCAGTGAATCGTTTTGTCACTAGAAGACCGTGGCGAGGTAACAAGATGGTACAGGAGTTACCTTCTCAGAGTTCTATACTAGCTGATGAATTTTCGTTGACATTCCTCCCAGCTATCTATGTTACAAGCCTAGAGACTCTTGAGCTAGGTCTGTGGAATGTTCCCTAGGGTAGGTGGGAAAATACGGCACTTGACTAATAGATTGACTATCTGGATATCCATTTAAGCATTAAACGTATTTAGGTGAACATAAGGGTCACTATCTGCATTGTACTGAGGAATGTTGGGGACCTTGAATCTGTAAGAGAGAGGCTGTGTCTCGATCTCCCTAGTGAATGAGGTCCTCTCCTCATATTGATCACGCCGATTTGAGGTACCGGGGTATGCCTTATGTTGTTGAACCTTTTGTAGAAACTCTTCTATCTTTGGGTCCTGAAGCCTGTGTCCTCTTTCGTGCTCGTGACTTGAAGAGATGCGATTTAGTACGTATCCCTGACTAGCCCTTCATGAGCCACCAGCTTGGTGTGACTTCGCACGTCACTGATGGTCTACTTCATCCTCTTCATACCAAGATACAGCTTGAACTCAATCGTGGCCACCCTCCATGTGGCGGCTCTCACCCTGGCTTGCCCTCACTTTTAAGCTCACAAGATGCGAAACTTCCTCCTTTTCATGAGCTCGATGACCTTCAACTCTCGCACGTGAGTTGAAGGAACGAACTGAGTCGACAGGTCACAGCACCTCTCTGGTAGGTTTTTCAGGAGCTGGCACTTCCTCTCATTATTGCTAGTAAATTTCTCTAGGAACAGTAGTCTTAGGTCTGGGCGTGTTTTGTGCTTGGGCTTGTGCGAGCACCCTGAATGTATTTGTAAGTTATCGCACTAAATTTTCCAATGCCTCCTACTGTTGGTGTCATATCTGCAACCCTTCAGCTGTAAGGACAATCGGTGTTGGTTGGTGAGGGGTTAGTGGAGGTATACCCATGGTAGCACCATTTATGAGGACATAAGATGGGTCTGCCATAGGCACAGTTATATCTATCATCAGTTGGATGTCATGTTGTTACTGATCCGTCTGCCTTTTTGCTTGATCAGCCATTGCATCAGAACTTCTAGTGGTTATTCCTCTTACCATGACAGTTGAAAATTAAAAAAAAATTACAGTCTAGGCCCTTCTTCTAGCGCCAAAATGTAGATATCTAAATTCAGTCGACCCAAGTTCTTGACCCAATATTATAAAATAAAGCAAAACAAAGGCAAAGACAAAAGAAAGAAAGGAGAAATAACAGCGAATGCAAGGAGTTCTTTTATGTTGTTCAGCTCAAAAAGATGTCCACGTCCACGATTGTTTCTCTGGTTATTTTGGTAGAGTCATAATATATTATTGATTATTTTTTTTTTACAAAGAATTTTCAAACTCTATTTATAGTATAGGGTGTTATAATTTGAGTACAATAAGAATATAAAGGAATTATACATTAATTATACTTCCAAAACCAGTATCTATCAATTTAGAGATAGATTTCGTCGAAATAGGAGTTTGATTTTACTTCCAATTCTAATAGTTGACTCTTCCTCAACTTAGGCTGTTGCCTTTCTAGAAAAATTCTTTTAATGTGTACTTCGAGCTACGAGCTATACCTCGCTCTGGGTGACTTAGAGTTGAGCATAAGGCAGCCTTGATCATGATTGACTAGCGACCTTAGAACTACAACAACGAACTGAGTGCTTATTTCTGCGAGCTTGATGTTGGTGAATTAGGTTTTTATCTATTGGGTCAATCTATTATATCAATTCATTGGGCTTTTATCAGCCTACTTACGCAGCCCCAAATATACTCACAACAGGTATAGGATAAAAATAGCTTGTTTGAGAAACTAAAAACAAATTTCTATAGAAAAGTGGGTAAAAACAAATTTTTTCTTTTGGGTTTAGGTAAAAATGAAAAGCTTATATATATATTTTATTAATATATGGACTTAACATTACTTCCTTTTTGATAATATTTTTATCTTATTTGTTTCTATTTCATTATGGAAATTATACCCCTAATTTACATATAAATAGGCTTATATTGTAACTATTGAGAATATACATCAATTGAATTCTATTCACTATTTCTCTCTTATTTTCTCTTTTTGTCTATTATTGTGGTTAGTAGTCCAAATTCATTGTTTTATAATTTATTTCATAATACGTCATTAACACAAATCTGGTATTGGAGATTTCATTTATGTGATTTATTTTCTACTGTTTGATTCAAATAATCTTATTAGTATATGTGTATTCAAATAATCTTATTAGTATATGTATTTCGTACAGATGTTATGTTACACTAATGGATGTTATGTTAGATCCAAAATAAGTTTTTCTTCAAGTTTAATTGATTTTTGTCTTTATGCTATTCTGGTTTATGTATTTATTTAAACATATACAATATGGATTTTGTTTTGAAAGTATATGTTAAAAGCTTCGAATCCATATATTATTTGCATGATTTAATTAATTATATAAAGAGAAAAAACTTAATCAAAAAATTTGTTTGATTGATGCCAAAAAATAAAAAATTGTATTAACTTTTTCTTTCTTCTGTGTACGAAGAGAAACAATATATATATTCTTTTATTTATTTATGTACTATATGGAAAATACATAAAGTATATATATATATATATTTTACTCTCTGTGAGGTATCATTGTTCTTGATGTTTGTTTAAATAACTTTATGAACATTGCTATATGTAAATTGCTATTTTAGATCTTCTGCATTCGAAAGTAAGTTTAATATCGTTGAACTTACGTTTTGATATTTTATTTAATATGATATTTCTTCTAACTTTCTTATTTGCAATCTGAAGTTTGCAAGCAAAAATTAAAACTAAAAGTTTTAGTTTTCAAATAAAACTAGAAGTTCTATAATCTCAATTTAATTGGAACAAGAAATTCTAAATTTTTAATTCATTAGAACCAACAATTCTATATTGTAAATTTGTTTACGACCAGAAATTCTACACTTTCAATTTAATTTGAATTATAAATTTTGATATATTTATTTATTAGAACTAGAAATTCTATAGTGCTAATTTATTTGAAACTAAAAGTTCTAGTTAAACTCTAATTAAATTTTGCTGGTTTTCACGCTCAATATGGGTAATTGTATATGTTAAATAAATTATAGTTGTCTAAAACAATATGATCGATCCTTGCCTATTTTATTGAAAGAGTATATCTTAGACCATAGATCTAAACACAAAAGGCAACAAAATATACAAGTTTGTATTTTATGTATGTATCCAATGTTATACATATATATATATACATACAAAGCAATATGACTCTTTCAGGTTATGAAAAATTAAATAAAAATTGAACGGATTTGATCTTGTGATGGTATGTTCTTGCTTTTGCATGTGATATAATGGTCCATTAAATTCATTTAATTAATTGGATTCTCAATGAATGGTTTGAATATGAATTTTGGTATTTTAAATTTGAACTAGGAGTTCTAGATTCTCAACAAATTTATTCTCAATTTTATTTGGATCTTAAAACTTGAAGTTTCAAGCCTTTGCTTCAGTTCTAGATTATAATTTATTTAGATTTTGGAACAGAAGTTTCAAAATTACGAATGAAAAAAAAAAGTTAAAAAAAATTAAATCACTTAGAATTTGAGACGAAAAGAACCCGTTTTGAACCCAAATATATAGATTTGAAAACATGTCTCCCCATTGAGGATGAGTAGAGACTTGAAGATCTTTAATACTAATTTTTGTTCATAATTTTAGGATATATAGGTCGTGAAATTTAGGTTCGTAAATACATTAAGGTATTTCATTTTATGTTTATGAATTTTAATACATCGAGATATGTATTTGCATACTTATATATTTAATATGGATTACTTGATCGGGTATATATATAACGATCTCATGTTATTTGGTTGAAATCTATTGATGTTATGGTTGAGCCATTAGGTTAAACCGTTACCTTTCCACTGACGGCATGGGCAATGGCATGAGTTGTTAGATGTAGAAACTAGGTAATGATGACTGTTAGGGTTTTTTTATAGTGATTTTGTTTGAGATCTTTTATAATATATCATAAAATTAAGATATGATTATAATTTACTCAGAACCTGAAATTCAAAAACCAATTACAGTGATTGATGTGATTTGAAAAAAAAAATCATTCTCAATTTTATTAAAACCTGAAAGTTTTGAATTACTATTATATTGAACATGCAATTATGATATACAATTACATCATAACTTGAAACTTTGGGTTTTTGAAAAAAAAAAAGGTATAATATTTTTACTTGAAACTTTGGGTTTTTGAAAAAAAAAAAGTATAATATTTTTTTTTTCTTTTTATATTAAATTATATAATTATTGTTATTTCTTATAAAATTTTTGTTAGCGAAGAATATGTTATTTTCGTTTTTTCTTCTTTTCTCAGAGCAAGATACAAAAATAAGGTACATGACATTTATTTTCTTATACCTTAATTTATTGTTAAGTATTCATTACAATTCGTTGTAATTGTATTTTGAGAAATAATTCATTAATTCACTGTGATTACGATTTATATATTTTAGTAAAAAAAATTAATTTATATTTTTAAAGAAATATATATGTATATTTGATCACCAAATAAATGAAGTCAAATGATTGAAACAATTTGTATTTCAAATTTGCTTCCGAAGTAACAATGCTAATGATTATAGCATCAAAAATCATTTATCTTGTATGACTGAATTAATTAATATCATTCCCTGAAGTGAATGTTAAATCATCTAATAATCATGCTAATGATTGTGGTCAATAAAACCTCAATGATCATAATAAATTTTAACCACTTGAAGTGTAATTCACACCAAAGCAAAGTAAACAAAATGTTTACTATTGGTGGAATATGAAATTATAATAATTGTGTATCTGAAATATACGTAAATATTATATTAATTTTTTATCAATATATAAAGACTTTACAAGAGCAAATTTGTATATTAGTTTAAGGGTGGCAAAAAGGGTTGGCGTGTCGGGTTGAGCTGGATTTGATTCGATTCGTTTATGAATTCGTTCAATTCGACACGAATTCGTTTAAGAAACGGGTTGACATTTTTGAATTCAACACGAATTCGTTTATACATGATGGACACGACACGAATTCGTTTAACCCGTTTAATCATTTAAATCGTTTAACTCGTTCAACCCGTTTAATTCGTTTAACCCGTATAATTCGTTTAATTTATTTAACTCAAATATAATAAATAATATTTCAACTAAATATTAAATTAACCATAAAACCTAAACAATAAATCAACTATAAAATTTCATATCATCTACATTTAAAAACCACAACAAAATCAAACTCAATTTCAATTTAAACACAAATATAACAAATAATTCACAATCAAATA
Source organism: Dimocarpus longan (assembly GCA_022984855.1). NCBI lineage: Eukaryota > Viridiplantae > Streptophyta > Magnoliopsida > Sapindales > Sapindaceae > Dimocarpus > Dimocarpus longan. The sequence goes on along the minus strand of CM041015.1, from coordinate 13,573,212 downwards.
TTTAACACCTAATTTAACACATAAAAATCTACACATTAAATCAACTATATAAAATTTTACATCATCCATATTTAAAAATCACAATAAAATCATAACAAAATGCAGACACAAATATAACAAATAATTCATAATCAAAATTTTAAAATACCTAATTCAACAAGTAAATCTTACACATTAAGTCAACTACACCGTATCATTCACATAGATTTTAATGACAAAATAACAACTAAATCAAAGTGAATACAAATCCATAGAGTAAAATGACATAATATGATCGTTCTGGTCGCTGATCGTTGTAGATGTTGGTGTCGGGTCGTGTTGTCGGGTTGGATGATGAGTTGGACGTCAAGCTAGTCAAGAGGTCGGTGTTGCCGTGTTGTCGAGTGGTCGTAGTCTAGTAGATGTTGGTGTCGTCGTTCTAAGGAAGATAGGCTGTTGTAGATCTGAGTGTCGCCGGCGTCGAGTCGTCAAGTCGTTGTTGGCATTGGTGCCGTCGCGTCGCATCGTCGTTCTAAGCAAACAGAGATAGGTTGTCGTAGATCTTAATGTCGCCGGCATCGAGTCGTCAAGTCGTTGTCGGCTTTGGTGCCGTCGCGTCGCGTCGCGTAGTCGTTCTAAGCAAACGGCGGTGGAAGGTGTTCAACTGGTTTGAAGGAGGAAGATAGCTTGAGCGACGGAGGTGGTCAACTGGTTTGAAGGAGGAAGCAAACGACGACGGACGGTGGTCTGGTGGAGTGGCCGTGCTGTTCGCGCAAGCTGCAACTGGAAAAAAAGGGGCTGCCAACACTTTTAATGTCTAGGTTAGGGATTTGCTTAAGTTGATATATATATATTAATGTATAATTGCATTGTAACCCCTCTAATATATTAAATCATAATTTGACCCTAATGTTAATCGTGTCAACCCGCAATTCGTTTAATAAACGGGTTAGACGGGTTGACACGATTACGATACGAATTCGTTTAACTCCAACCCATACCCATTTATTTTTAACGAATTCGTGTCGATCCGTCGTGTCGGAACCCATATTGCCACCCGTATATATTACAAAGTATATTATATTTGTATTATTGCAAAGTCAAAAACAATAATGTTGTATAGATGAAACTTTGTTACTTTAATAGATTTTGAAGGAATATATTTACATATATATTAAGAAAAGTTTATTATATTTGTATTATTTATACTATTATATGTTAGAAGCATACTTTATGATCGAGACTATCATATGATTATAAGTATAATATGATAAAAAATTGTGATGAACCAAAAGTTTTTTTCCATCCAATAATACAAAGAAAATTGTGCATCAAATTATTAGAAGTAATATGGATATCCATTACAAAACCTAAAGATTCTTACCTAGTAAATGTCCTTGAAAGATAATGTTTGATATTACAATTTGGTCCCTAAATAACACTATGTGTTTAGTTTTCATAAGATACTATGTGATATTTTAGTAATTGAAGAATAATATAATAGTCTAATATATCCTTAAATGATAGTAAGACAGTATAAATAAGTCTCAGAAGAAAATTATAATGATGTAAATAATTCCAAAAAGGAGAATAAAATAAGGTTAATACATAAATTTTCTCGTTATTAGGGCGAGAATATTGATAAAATATTAAGATTTAACGGCATAAAATTACAATTGACATGCATCAATTGTTATGATGATTAGTGTATAAACATGTGAACCTAAAGGGTCAAAGGATGGTTTACTTGAAAATTACATATATAAATGATTGTATACTCATTACCAATATATTAACCCGAGTGACTGTTCTTGAAGAACAATTTACGTAAATGACAATAAGTAAATTATTCGTTATACACAGAAATGTAAAAAGCAAATTTAGTTGTAAAGTTATTATTCTTTGAAGTGAATAACGAAAGGTCATGATCATTTTAAAGATCACACTCGAGTTATATATAATCTTCATCATATAAATATGACTCTTAAAGAGTTAAAATTTTTTGAAGAGATAGAACTCTTTGAACAAAGAACAAAGTTATATAATTTGTCATTTTAAAATTGTTGGGTTATTGTGTTGTTGGGTCGGGTCCACCCAAACCCACAACTCGATCCAAATAAAATACATTTGGATAGGAACAAGTAACCGTTGGCAGTTATTGGCGGTTATTAGAAAATAGCTGCCACCGCTATAAATACGTGATGCATTTCATTTTGTAAAGAATCATGAGAAATTGTTTTTACAACATACATGCAAACACAAAGAAAATAGCAAAAACAAAAAGAATATATGTCAAGGTTCATACACTGTAATTTGAGGGTTTGATCTCATAATTGGTGGTCGAACTCTGACCAGTTAAATAATCCAAAGGATCCAGAAAAATTTTCACTATGCATAAATAGGTACGCTTTCAGTTCCATTTTACTGTTTCATATCGAATTTATATATTGCTATGATTTCTATTATTGGTATCAGAGCCCCATTGAATTGTTTGTTGGTTTAGAATCATGTTTAAGTAATTAAAATGCCATGAAAGTTATATTTTTTGGTTGAAAACTAAGAAATAGATATATGAATCCCAAACCTTGTATGGATTATTTCTCATTCAACAAACCTTCATTTTATGTGATTCCAATTTCATATGAAACTAGACATTAAGATAAGTCTACAGAAATTTGAATCGAAAAATTTGATTGAAAAATGAGTCAGAACGGATCAAAAGAAGATTTAGATCAAAATCTATCTCCATTGTTGATATACTGTTCTTATTTTTTGGTTTAATCGTGAATTTCACTCTCATGTTAGGCAATTGTAATTCACCTTAACACCAAATGGAAAACTAAGGGCATAAATAGATTTAGGATGAAATTTTGAGGAATATAGAGGTTGTCCAGTCACCTAAAGACATCGAAAATCTAGCACATACGTCACACGTGCCAGACTGGAGTGTGAAGTGCAGGGTTGATCAACCTTGCCATGCAAACGCCACGTAAATACCATGTAGAGAAACATAGGCAACACACAGGCGCCACTTGGGAAACAGGTAATCACCATATGGTGAAACATGTATGGATACATGTTTGACGTGTGGATAACTGCTATTCTGACATGTGCAACCCTCAGAATCAGCCACGTGATCACTCGATTGTAGGACACATGTCGCCCGGTATGCGTGTGACGGATCCACTGTTGGGCCAGGGGGGGCACGTGCCCCCCCCTGAAATTAAAAAAAAAAAAAATTGATAATTCACTGCATAATTCCAAAAAATTCAAAAAAAAAAAAAAAAGTCTGACTGTGCTGCATTGTTGCATGCAGTGCATACGCTCACTGTTGAACAGTTGAAGTCAGCAAAATAGCATCTACAGTACTCCTCTTTTTGTTCAAATTAGGTCCCCTATTTCTTTTTTTTTTTTAATTATTTATTACTTTCTTATCCAATTATTTATTTTTCCTATTTCTAATAGGATTAACTTGTTTTTCTATTTCTTACTCCTACTAGACTTAATTTTCCTATTTCTAATATTTTTCTTACTCCTAATTAATTAATATTTTCTCTTTACAATTTTATTCTTTTAATTCTCTTCTATATAAATACTATTTACATTGATAATTTATAATTTTAACGAATAATTTTTTTTTTCTCCTCATCTTTATCTGACATACTTTATTTTCACTTTGACATCTTGTGACTTATCATGTTAATCTCCTAAATTAATTACTTCTTTAATTTATTTATTTTTTAATAATTTAAATTTAATATATATCTTATCGATAAACCCTAAAATCTTAAATTTTAAATTATTACATTAAAATTATCCATGTATAATGTATTGTCATGATTCAATTATATATATGTAATATTGTTTACTTTATAGCTTTATTTTATTTAGAATCAATAAATTATTATTAAAATTTTTTTAATTTTTTTATTATGTTTTTATTTGTTATGAAATAGTTATGGAGAGATATATGAAAATAAAATCATCACTTGAGTTGGAATCATCTTCTTCAAAGAAAAATTATGTTGAAATCAATTTTTCAGATCTCCCTGCTGATCCAGGGTTTTGAACTAAAAATGGGATTATGATCCTAATGTCTGTGAGCAAGTTCGAAGAGCATATCTGGTAAAAGGTCTTTGTCAACCTCGAGAACACAATTTTCCTATGAGACATTTTGAACAAAAGTTTAGGCGATTCAATACTGTTTGGTTTACTGAATATTCGACTTGGTTAAAGTATAGTATATGTGCTCCCCCTGAACAAATTTTCTGGGTCCGCCACTGCTAACACGGGTGCTAATCAAATAGTGACATGGCCTCTTTGAAATGAGACGTGTGTGGCAAACCGAAATACGTGTCCTATGTAAAGCTGGACATATGGCAATGACATCAGCGCGCGATTGAATGTGCATGGAGCTATATAGCTAGTGAATAGGATGCTGGCGCATGACCGCCTCATCCAGCGAGTGACCACCACCCGTCGCCACCAACGGCGAATTTCGACGATTTTTTTTTGTTTATTTTTCCTTCTCTTTTTACCATAATTAATTATTCGCTCTAATTATAAGCTAAATTGCGATATCCTATTTATTTCACTCTATAGGGAGTTGAATTAAAAATGGCTTAGTTTTTTATATTAAAATCTATTAGACCTAAAATTAATTAGGCATGCATATATTTATATTTTAGGTTATGTCATGCAATTTTGTGGGACTGGGTCATTCATTTTTAACGATGAGCCATCTGATAACATGATTATGATCATTGTTCTATCAATGATGAGGAAATTATTGAAATCTCAAATTGTCAACCACGACTTTGAGATTATAGAAATCTCACTTAACTAGTAGGATTTTAAGATTCCAAAAAGTCTCTGACTTAAAATGATAGAGGTAATAGGGATCTCTAACGATGAGACTTTCGAAGTCTTATAGATCTCAAGAGATGCTATTCAAATTATGGGTTAACTAAAATCTTTTCGGAGAATAATATTAGGACTGATTTGCGCAAAACACTTATGTATATGGTTTAGTGAATATTTGGAAATTGGAAGATGATGGGTAGCTTGACTATTTTTTCGATTCCTATCCAAAGATTTTTTTATCATATTCATGAGTCTATAGTTGCTACAACATTTTAGTGAAATGATAGTGAATGTGTAAGCTTCTATCTTTGAGTAGAAACTCATCGATTAGTTAATGAAGCTTAAGGTATAAATGATGAAATTTATAAACATTAATCTTATAAGTGAGATTGAAATGCTAATAGTTATGGTATAAAGTAGTTGCTCATTATGGTAAGAAAAATCAAAGAAATGGCAAAAGGTTCATTTTGCCAAATAAAGAAATTTATGTATGTGTAAGAGTAAATAAAAAAAACTTTACTACATGGTGGTGAACAATTTTAACGTTAGTAACAATGCCATAGAATAAATGAAAGATGGAGGACTTTTTATTAAAATTTAAAAGAGTGGCATGCCTTGTAAATAAGTATCAAAGTTTGAGGGCAAAGTTATAAGTGAATGTCTATATATAAGTGACACTTAGAAAACTTTAGACATGAAACAAGAAGCAACTGCCGTGAGGTTGAGAGAGGGTGAGAGAGAGTGAAGGGTTTTGGATGGCAAAAACAAAAAGAGAAGAGGAATGCTTACAAGCACTTTTTCAAGCTTCAACTCATAACTTTAGAGTGTTTTTAAGCTAAACCAACAACCCTAAGCAAGAAATAAGGTAAAATATCATCCTCTTTCTCAACTTTGATGGTAGTTAAATAGATGGAAAAGTTTGAGAATGGTGGGTTTGTGTTTTGTTGTGTTGTTGATGGAATTATAATAGAGATCAATGATTTTATTCATAAGTAACTAAAAAGAAAGGTTGTTGTGATGAAAGTCATGCCCTAAATAAGAATTTAAATGCATATGGTAGAAACCCTAAGTAGAGATTTAAGTATGGATTAAAATAAGTTGTAGAGAACTTGTTTGATGAAATGATTGAAAGAAATATAACATGAAAATTTGAAAAGAATGACATATGAGTGCTTGATGTGTGTCATGGCCAATGAAGGGGTGTATGATCTCATTGCATTTCCATCCTTTTTAGCTTTAAATTATGCATATTTGATGTCATGAAAGTCTCTAGAAAAGTTAGAATTTGAAAAGGAAACGTATAGAATTGTAGAAGGAGAAACATAGAGTGAAATGAAAAAATCCCGAGCCGAAAAAAGGGTCTATAAGACCTGACTTGTTCTAACTTATATGGTGTTGTTCTATACCTCAAATGATGCCTAAGAGTCATAGAAAACCATAGGTTTTGGAACGGATTGATTCCGATAAAAATTGCGCAAGTTATGCTCAAAATAGTGCCGTTAGAGAGTCAATAAGTGAAATAACTATGTCAAGGCAATTTTTATTGCATGGAATGAATTTAGATGATCATAATTAGGTAAAAGGAGCTTAGATACGAAAGAAAAACCATCGTCGCTTGTTCGGTACGAAAAATGCATCGAAAAGTGCCCAAAACAAGGCGTTTTTCCTAGATTTGACATAGTAAACGATAAAATTTTTCGACGAAACTTTATGGGTGACTTAATTAGGTGATAAGGAGATGCTAGAAAAAGAAAAGGATGCGAAATGATCGTTGGTTTTAACACTATTTTTTTTTGTCAAACGGGTTAATTAAAAAGTTGACTTTTTGTTTTAAGCCTCCAAAGACCAAACGAACTATATGAGGATGATCCTAGTGGTCTAAAAGTAAGACTTTTACAAAGAAATCGGAATTATAGAGTTTCGGTTAAGTTAAAATTGAGTCGGGCAAATTATAACGTAATTGGTTTTCAATAGGTTGATTTATATTGAAAACTCTATTGTTACGTTTTAAGTTATGTATTTGAGTAAATGAGAAATTAATGTGTAGGTAACGAGCAGGCAAGCGAGGTACGAGAGGTTCGTTGAGACAATCGAGTTGATATTACGCGGATTGAGGTAAGTGTACTTGGCTTAAGTTATTTTGATTTTAATTTGTATTGTAAATTGTTAGTATTCAATAACCTTCTAAAATGGGTTTCCAAATATAAGTTGGATTTTAAATAAACATCATTGTCTCGAATCAATAAATGAAATTCGAAGGCAAAAGTTGTTTTTAAAAAGTTTGCTGCAAAGTTTGAATTAAGAACCATGTGTATACTGTAGAATCAGAATATTTGACACTACGTGGTGACGTAGAAAATTTCGCTCGTAGTTTGTCAAGATTTATAGTTACTTGCAATAGGGTACGATGTAGAAAATTTCGTACTTAGTTGTAAGTGATAGTGAGAAATTGCACTACAATATGTGATATAGAAAATTCCACATGTAGTTGCATAGAGTATAGTTTATTAGCACTACAATCACGATGTAGAGAATTCCACGTTGTGGTTATCTAGAGTGAGATTATTTCACCCTACGTCGCGATGTAGTAAATTCTGTACGTAGTGGTCGAAATACCATAGTGGCCTCAAGTTGGTGTTAGTTGAAAATAGTCATGTGATGCTTAAAGTACACTAGATATACACATGGTCTTCTTAGAAGAAATGGTTTTGAAAACTAAAAATTTTATGTATCGATATAATTACAGCATTTTATGGACCGTTATTTTGTATTATAAATATGTGATGAACTAATCTTTAATTTTGTTGTGTAGCTTCCTCATTTCATTAGGTGTTATATAGGTGGTTTGTGGCAAAAAGGTCGACGTCTTACTTATAGGTGGGGCACGAATAAACGCACCATAGGAATGCTCAATATATGTTAACACGATTGATATAGTTTAACAAGATAATCGTGTGTTGATATATGAACACTTAACGGATTGTAAACCCATATTTTGATATGTATATATAGTTGTACATTCACACTTGAGATACACATATCACATGACGCACATGATTTATATATGACAAGACCCAAACCAGACATTTTCTAGGCTTTTGTCTGGAGGATCCCGTCGGACACTTCAACGGACTTCCTGAACCTGACTAGTCGGATTGGAGAAATCCGAGAAGCGAACCCTTAGAAATACTTTGTCGGTTTACTCGTAATAACTTTAAAAAAAAAAATGTTGTTTTCTTTTAGAATAGTTAGGATTGGTGTAACTTTTTCGCAATTCCTTAAAATGAGTTTGATAAAAATTTTGACAGTATAATGGCTGTATTTTGAACATTTCCAAAATCAACCTATAAAGAAAACATACTTCAAACTATATCAAATCACCTCCCAACTTCTTTTAATCACAATCATACGATTTCACAAATCATTCAATAATAGGCGTATGCATTTGTATATGTACATATAATAATGTATTATGTGTCAAGTATGTAACATATGCGAGTGTCTTATTTATATATATATATATATACACACATATCAAATAAGTGTTACAAGTTCTCCAACATACAATCCTTAAATATTATTATTTACAATACCAAAATATATTCAAAACTTATGCATATCATTCACTCGACGCCTACCTAAAGAAATCGATGTGGTGTCTTAAGCCCAGAGTCACCTATACAAGTACCTAATACAATATATAAGCTGCATAAAGGTAAGAAGGTTAGTTCAATGAATGGTAATAATATCAAGATGTAAACTGCATCAAAATTTGTAACTTCATTCGTTTATCAAACTTTTTGGCTTAAAAGAAAACCGTTCGTCCTAAAACTCCATGTATACCCCTAATATACTCAAACCATCACATGACGGTTTTCACAAGACGCCAAATGTGAAGCTAGTAAAGTATCTCAACCACTACGAGCGGAATTTACTTCGTCGCAAGAGTAGTGTGAAATCATCTCAGTTTTAAACAATTACAATGCAGAATTTCTTTATTGCATTTTGTATTGTTCAATTCTATAAATCTGGCAACTATGTACGAAATCTCTTCATCGCAACCATAGTGCCCATAAATCAAACTTTAGCGACTACGTGCAGAATTTCTTCATCGCCCCGTAGTGCCCAAAATTATAAGTCTAACCGACTACATGCAGAATTTCTACCTCGTCACATAGAGTTAAATCTCAGATAAACTAAGGGTGTATACATGGCTACAAAACTCTTTACTCTTTTCTTCTTGAAAACTTTTCGTTCTTAAATTCTCTTTTTCTTTTTCTTGATTCAATGTAAAGATCATTTTACAAAACTTTAACTCATAGTCATAAAAATAATTTTTTTTTTTTTTAAATCATTCAACTGCAACAACACAAATATATTTAAAGGAAGAATGGAAATAGCGTAAGTGATAGAACACTTACCTCGCTCCACGCAAGCTCAATGATCTCAACGAGCCTCGTTCACTTGCCTGTCACCTACATATCAATTTCTTATCATTACTTGTTTAATCACATAACTCAAAACTTAAGATAACATTTTTAATACACTTTTTTCTATTAACAACTCTTTACTCTATAACCTTCCCAACTCGATTTTAACTCAACCGAGACTCTCTAATTCCAATTTCTTTGTAAAAGTCTTACTTTTAGACCCCTAGAATCATCCCTATATGGTTCGTTTGGTCTTCGAAGGCTTAAAATAAAAAGTCAACTTTTTAATTAACCCGTTGACCGAAAAGAACCAGCGATAGTTTCGTGTCCGTTCTTTTTTCTGGCATCTCCTTATCACATAACTAAGTCACCCGTTAAGTTTAGTCAAAAAATTCTATCGTTTGCTATCTCAAATCTCGGAAAAACGCCCTGTTTTGGGCACTTTTTGATGCACTTTTTCGCATTGAACGAGCAAGATGGTTTCTCTTTTGTATCTAAGCTTATTTTACCTAATTATGATCAACTAAATTCATTCCATGCAATAAAAATTGCATTTACATAGTTATTTTACTTATCGACTCTCTAACGATACTATTTTGAGCATAACTTACGTAATTTTTATCGGAATCGATCCATTCCAAAACCTATGGTTTTCTATGACTCCTAGGTATCATTTGAGGTGTAGAACAACCCCAAATAAGTTAGAACAAGTCAGGTCTTACCAGACCCTTTTTTCAACTCGGGATTTGCAAGTTGCCCAAAACTAGCTCTTTGACAACTCTATCATTTCTAGATGCTTTTCTAGAGACTTTTATGACATCAAACATGCATGATTTAAAGCTTAAAAGGATGGAAATGCAATGGGATCATACACCCCTTCCTTGGCCGTAACACACATCAAGCATTCACATGTCATTCTCTTCAATTTTTCATGCTATATTTCTTTCAATCATTTCATCAAACAAGTTCTCTACAACTTATTTTGTTTAAATCATACTTAAATCTCTACTTAGGGTTTCTCCCATGGAAATCCTAACTATGAATTCATGTATCATTTCTTATAATCCAAGTGTCCATCTTACATATCCATCATTAAAGTATAAGTCTACATCAAAATCCCACCAACAATTCCATAAGAAACAACTCAATCCATCAACATATTAACACATCAAACTACCATCAAAGTTGAGAAAGAGGATGATATCTCACCTAAGTTCTTGCTTAGGGTTGTTGGTTTAACTTAAAAACACCTTAGAGTTGTGATTTAAAGCTTGAAAAGTTGATAGAAGAGTCACCTCCTTCACTCTCCCTTTTTGCCTTTCAAGCTTGGTCTCTCCCTCTCAATTTCCTATTTTCTTTTCTTTTGTGCATTCACGGCTACAACTTCTTTTTGAATGAAAAATTGACTTGACTAAGTGTTGTATTTATATAGTCATCTTTTGCTAAATGACCACCATATCCTCTCTTGACTTGTTGGATTTACAATTTTGCCCTTAGGAATGTTATTTACTAATAACATTTATGATTTTTAAGTCCTTTTTACCATTTTATTTCTAATTAACTTACTAAATTCACTTAATTAGAGTTTTCCAACTTTACCATCTATTTATATTTCTTATTCATTAAATGATCGTTTTGCCCTTGTTATTCGATAACATAATTTATAAAGCTAGGACACGTAAAATAGAATATAGGAGGTTACAATATATGTGTTTGATGAATGTGATTTGCACGCGAAAAAGATATGAATGATATGAGAAAATGTATATTTGTGGTTATAAGAAGTTGGGAGGTGATGTGATATAGTCGAACTGTGTTTTCTTCGCAAGTTGAATTTGGAAACATTCAAATTATAGTCGTTATGCTGTCAAAATTTTTATTAAAACCGTTTTCAAAGAAATGTAAAAAATTTACACCAAGCCCAACTATTTTAAAGAAAATCAAGGTTTTTAAGTTCAAATGAGTAAACCGGCTAAGAAAGTTAAGGGTTCGCTTCCTGGATTTCTTCAATCCGACGAGTCGGGTTCAGGAAGTCCGTTGAAGTACCCGACAGAACCCTCCAGACAAGAGCGTAGAAAAGGTTTGGTTCAGGTCCCATCAGAATGTGCTACTATAGACGTAGAAAAATATAGATTGCAAGTCTCTAAATGGAATAAATGTCATTTAGATAAATGACACGTGCTTCAAAAACTTAGTTGCTAAACTGAATAAGGGTGACAAATTGAATGGTGAGATCTATCGTATTTAGCACCATAAGTTTCCGTATATGCTAGAGGAGCAATAAGCCCTCAAAACCTTAATAACATATTATGGTTGAACTCGAGCATAGTACTTCTGCTCAACACAGAAAAGATTCTAAGGCTTATTAGGCCTATAAAATAAAAAACAATGTTGCTCCTATAATGATGCTATTTAGCATAGCTGATGACCATATGTGCACGTGCGAAGAATGTGAGATGGTACAAGACATTTAGCTAACTTTGATAGAAAAATGTGGTAGGACATTAACCATTAAATTGAAGAGACTCACAATCAAGTTTTATACTTAGCAGAAGCGCCAAGATTACAACATGAGGCAGCATCTGAAAGAATAGTCAGACATGATACATGAGTTGAAATCAGTTGGCTAGGCCTTAACTGATGACCAGTTAGTATAAGAGATGATTTGATCCTTCTCAAATAGCTGGTAAAATATGGAAATCAATATGACCCACAATGATAACATCAAAATGTTTGATGATATCTCACATCATGTTGAACTTGGAGATATGCACCTAGAGGTAGCCAGTGCTTCGAGTTAGTAATATTTGGCTAAGTTCAACATGCACAGGTGTTTAGGCTCTAAGTGCAAGAAGGGTAGAAAGAACAAGAGTTGGAAGAAAGGAAAAGGGTATCTTAAATCCGACAAGAATGGCACTGGAAAACCTATAAAGGTAAATATGGTGGTGTAAAAAAGGACAAGAGTATGTTGAAGTGTTTCAACCGTGGCAAGATGGATCTATATAGGGAACAACTTGAAAGTTGATGTGAGAGGTATTGGCACCTACAAAGTGATTATGTGAGGTGGCCAAATGTTGTGTCTTCTTAATATCCTTTATGCTCTAAAGATTCGATTGAATATTGTCTCTATAATTGTCCTTATGCATTTTAGATAATGTTTAACTTTTCATAGCTACTGTTTAAGAATTTATTTAGATTAATGGTGACTTAAGTACTGGATACCTAATAGATGGTTTCATTGTATTAATTATCGAATTCGATGGTACTATTAGTGCGATGATTGTTTTTCACTTGTTACTTTTACTAAAGTTGCCAATATTGATGTTCATATTTGGCATGTTAGACTCGGACATATCAGGTAAAATCGAATCAATAGTTTGGCCAAAGAGGGATTTTCAAGTTCCCTCAATAAGATAGATTTGCTTGTATGTAAAAGTTGTCTAGTAGGAAAAACAACTAAGAAACCATTTGGAAAAGGAATTAGGGCTGAAAATCTATTGCAGTTAATTCATTCTGATATTTGTGGACCAATGATTATGAGAGTTAGAAATGGTGCCTCATATTATATAACATTCATAGATCATTACACTCGTTTTGGTCATGTCTATCTGATCTCCAATAAATCTAAAACCTTAGATAGTCTTAGATTGTATCTAAACTTAGTAGAGAATCAGTTTGACAATACTGTTAAAGTCTTGCAAACTGATCGAGAACGAGAATACATTTCGGAACAATTTGAGTTATTATCTTATGAGAAAAATATTGATGGATAATTTACCATTCCTAAAACTTTATAGCAACATGGTATAGTGAAAAGGAGGAATAGAATATTACTGAAGATGGTAAGATCTATGATGATACAAAGCAAACCTCTCAATATCTTACTAGAGTGATGCACTTTTAACAATTGCCTATATTCTTAATAGAGTCTTTATAGAATCAATATCTTCCATAGCCTATAAATTATGGACAGACAGGAAACTTGACCTTACTTATATACGACCTTGAGGGTGTGCAGGATTTGTACATGATCTTTCCAGTAAACTATGAAGAGCTGGGTGCTAGAGTAAAGAAATGTATCTTTATTAGATACTCCGAGTACTCAAAATGATATGTACTAATAGGAGAAAATTAAAGAAGCATTACTGATTAGAGTTACAAGAAGTGAACTTTTTAGAGAATGAATTTTCTAGTAGATGTGAGGTTGAAAAGAAATTTCAATTTTATGAGATGAACTATTTAGATGATGTTTTATATCAGAACACTCAACTTAAAGAAGATAAAGAGTTGTTTGAACACTTTATCTCTAGTAGGAGTGACAGATCTATTGGAATAGCTTCTTTATCTGCTCCTAGTGGAAGCAAAGAGACTAAAGAGTTAGTGCCCTCAAAACTATCAACTCATAGAAGCAACCATAAGACTGTTCCTTATCATTGATTTGAGATTTGAGGGGAAACATTTATGCTTGCTTTACATGATAGTGATGAGCTAAAGAATATGAATAAGGCTCTCAACTCACATGCTAGAGATATTTTGGATTAAAGTCATGTAAGAAGAAATGGAGTCAATGAAGAGTAACTATGTCTAAGAGTTGGTTGACTTACTGCCTGATCAGAAAGCCATCGAAAACAAATAGGTTCTCCGTATCAAGTATAAGGCTGACGACTGAATAGAGAGATATAAGGCGAGGTTAGTAGCAAAACAATATACTCAATAGAAGGGTATAGATAATAAAGAAACATTTTCCCCTGTTGTAAGGTTTGCTTCCATTCGCTTTACATTAGCTATTGTCGCACACATGGACCTAAAATTACATCAAATTCCTGTAAATACAACAGTTCTCAGTTAAGAACTGGAGGAAGAAATTTAGTAGAGTAACCGATGAATTTATGTTTTAGCTAAAAGTATGTAAGCTCACGTGATCGATCCAAGGCTTTAAATAATCCGCCAGACAATGGTACCTCTATTTCCATGAGATTGTCATGTCTTATGGATTTAAGTTGATAGAAGAGGACCATAGTGTGTATGTTAAGTAGGTAAAAGATAAGTTTATAATATTATCTTTATATGTGGATGATATTTTGTTGGCCAGAAATGACAAGGAGTTCATGATCATCATAAAGAAATAGTTATCCTTAACTTTCTAGATGAAAGACATGAGAGAAATTATGTACATTTTAGGACTTAAAATTAATAGAGATCATTTAAGTAGAATTTTGGCTTTATTACAAGAGCAATACATTTAAAAGATTTTTGAACTATTCCATATTATCGATTGTAAACTTATGGATACTCTCATCTCCAAATATTAAACTCTTAGTCTTGCAACATGCCCTAAGATTCCATAAGAGCATAAAAGAAGACAAAGAGTTTCTTATTCCAGTACTATTGATAGTCTCATATACTCTATGATGTATATGAAACTTGATATTTGTTATGCAGTTAGACTGGTAAATAGATATCAACCCAATCCTAGGCAAAAATATCATATTGTTATTAAAAGAATATTAGTATATCTAAAAGGGACTACTGATTACTATTTATGTCATCAAAGTGGCAACATGCGTTTTGTTGAGTATATAGATGCTAATAGGAGAGATGATTTTGATGAGTGAAAATCAACATTAGATTATGTATTTTTGCTCAGCCAAGGTGCTATCTCTTTGAGTAGCAAGAAGCTGTCATACATTACGCTATCTATCATGGAAGTTGTATTTATAGTATGTTTAATTGCATTCCAGGAAACAATCTGGCTCAAGAGATTCTTGGAGAATCTAAATTCGAAACAATGTATAGAAGTTAATTACTGTATATTATGATAGTCAAATAGTAATTGCTTATATCAAAGATGAGAAATATCATAGTAAATCGAAGTATATTGAGACGAAGTACAATTTTGCTAGGGATATAATGACAAAAAATAATATAACAATTAAGTATGTATCCACGTGTGAGATGGTTATGGATCCACTCACAAAAGCTGTGACAAGAGATATATTTATGTCACATGCTGAATCTTTGAGTTTGCATAGATTGTAATGTTATAATTGTTATGCTAAACTATATTTGCTTTATGATTAGATACGTTATTTTGGTTATATAAAACTAGCACATATTTATTTCACATAGATTATATATAAAAGTATATCGTTAGGTTTTGAGACTGCTATTCTTACGCGTACAGTTGCTTTGATTGCTATGAGAGCAAACTAAGATGAGACATATATTTTTGGAGAATAAAAATGAGGTTATTCTCTTAATTGCTTGAAATATATGAAATGTCATCTTGATTGTGGTTAAGATAAGGTTTACCTAAAATCAATTATTGAATCGATCGTGATTTATCCCCAGCATCATGAGAACCTGATTGAGTCAGATGTGAGTTTTTTTATAAAGGCGCTTCAAGGGTGAGCTTTAAGAAACACAAGTTAGGTGCTAGGAGAGCATTTGAACTAAGATCTGTACAATGAATAATCTTATTATAAAAGACATATACGTCCTTATTGAAGAACAAGATTCACTACAATATGTGTTTCATACTGCTTGTACTTATTATGATCGACATAGAAAATGAGTAAATTTATCCCTGATTCCTAATTATGTAAGTGACAGGTCCCTCTCTAACTACACTAGCTAGACGACCTGCTCGGTACTGCTCGGTGGCCTTCCAGTTGGAATCTGCTCCGGTTAGAAAGTTCCTATGAAGCTAAACCTCTTTCTCTGTTGAAAAACTTTTGAATCTCTCTAGAAACTCTTTTAGTTATAAAAATGGGTGGAAATTTTGTTCGTTGGAAGCAACTTTACGAAGACTAGTTTTCAGAAAATCCGGCAGCATGATGACTATTTTTCGAAGATTTCCACCCTGTAGTATTACACAAAACCTGTATAGTTCAAATCAATAAAATTTTCAACTACTGGGCCTCAGGCCATCTTTCAATTTCCACAAACAATCGCAAACATGCTTTCAAATTTAATCATGCGAAAATCAAATTTACTTTAAAAAATCTTAGAACAACATTACTGAGAATATGATAAAATTCGTTATCCAAAATAATATTTATAACATGAGATGTATCTGAAAATAAAGTAAATGCAATACATGATAACTCGACTGAAAACTAGGCAGCAGTGTTGCATCTCTAACTCATCTGTCCGTCCGTCGGAGATGCTTTCGCTACCTTACTCGGATTTGCACCTGGGGAGGATTTTTATAAACATAGAAAACAAACGGTGAGAATAACTAGTGAGTGGATGCTTTATGATAAACTATAGTTTTGATGAAAAGAATATTTCTCCTATAATAGGTAGGAAAACTATTACTTTCTTTATTATTCTGAAAACTATAAAACTCATTTCAAACAAAAAGGTACTTTTATTAAACTTTTCATAATTTTTCTAAACTCACGTCTATCAACGTTTTTCATTTCTTTAACTAGCCTATAAGACAACTCAGGAAAAACTTATTCCCCGAAACTATACCACTACCTGACACAGTATTAATACTGGAAAATTTCTATTTACATGTTCTCAAATGCGGGAACTTGGGATTACGATTCCCCCCAACATCAGGAAATGTAGGAACTTGGGATTACATTTTCCCCCAACATCAGGACATGCGGGAACTTGGGATTACGTTTCCCCCCGACATTTAGGCGATACGAAAACTTGAGATTACGATTCCCCCCGTCTCTTGCCATACATGCATAGGGTACTTCGGTCGGGTTATGCTAGAGATTAAGATAAACTAAAGACATTTAAAACTCTTTTAATACGCTTAAAACTTATGCTTAACTTTTAGTTACTTGCATGGAAGCATATTATTGATCACTGTTAGAAATCTCGTAAGTATTTCATTCCTATCTTACATTTAAAAACCAAATAATTTCTTTTCTAAGGCAAAAGCTTAAACTTTTTCAAAACTAACTTCTATACATATTTTCTATGCATGTATATCATTTAAACTTTTTAATTTGCTTGAAAATAAACACATTTATAGCATAACTTGAGTAAACCTATACATGCATTAAACTAAAACAATAACACGCTAAAGTTGATAGATAAATCAATGTATTCAAATATAAATAATCGCATGTAATAAAATTCATGAGAACTTTATGAAAATCCACACTCACAACTTGCATCCAATAACTTATCCATCACTTTTGTTACGGTTCTCACCTGCTCGTCGGTTCACCTTTCGAAACTCAATTTGAAACCTCGAAACGCTTACGTGAAGGGGCTACCCAATCTCTTATATTTTTCGAGAGCTTCCCTTGTATGAGCTGTTTTTCATTTCAAAACAGCCCCCAAATGTCCTTGACGGCAAGACGACACCAAGAATCACTCACGGCAGCAAGCAATTTCTTCCTTCCTTGCATGCACGAGTTGAAGCTGCTGCAAGACAGCCCTCAAGGTCTCCAATGGATGTTGCAGCTACTGGTTGAAGACCCAAAACAGCTTCGAATCCACTTACCCAAAAACTGCACCTTGAAGCTTGTCTCACGGTTCTGCTCTAGATCACCATAACCAAGCAGCTCCCCTTCTTGCTTTCCTCTACCTCACTCTACTCTCTCGGTTTCAAGAATGGAAAAGGAAATGGTGATGGTCTCGAGTTGACGGATGGGTGGATTGATGGATGACCGAGCTTCCTTTTTTATTTCTCTCCCAAATGTCTCTTACTCACGGCTCTCTCTCTCTCAATGAAGCTCTCGGCTATGGATGGAAAATGAATGATCGAGAATCATCTTTTTGCTTCCTTATTTCACTTTTCAAGTTTACTTTATATATGCACCACAATACTTTGACAAGTGGCATCCATCCATTTACTTTCATGCCACTTGTCCTTTTTCTCTCTTGCATGCATGACACTTGTCTTGCTTTCTTTGTGCCTACTTGATAAGTGTCCCTCATGTATGGATTCCTCTTGCCACTTGTTTTTCATGCGCTCCCCCATTCAGCTTTTAATTTCGAATCCGTTTCTGTTCGTCCAGAAATCCGCTTATAACTCGATTACACCTCCGGAATTATTTTTAAATTTCGAATTCATCTCCACGTACTCGAAATTATTTTATTTTTCTAAAAATATTCCGTACGATCTGGAATCAAAAATATTTTTCAGTTCGAAAATTTTCGAATCACTCGAAATCTATCTGAATGGATTCATTTTCGATCCGTTTCATTTTTATTTGACTCAAAATTAATTTTTGAAACTTTTCAATCACTAATTTCGCTTTTTGAAAAAATTTGATTCCCGGGGATTCTTTCCGATGGGAAACGCGGTCCATCGAAAAATAATTTGTTTTTTCATGAACGAGGTTTAGGGTTTTACAGTAAGTTCCATTAAAGTTTGTAAAAACTTCTGCATATGTCCTCAGTGACTGTTCACTTTGTCTCAAAGTAACGAGGTGATGTTTGTATTGTTAGTGTATCTTCTATGACTATAATAATATGCGGCCTATGGGACATTACTATGATGTCAATAATTTCTATTGATCGAGGGACGAAAATGAGACAAGAAAATTTAATGAATTTTATTTTGTTCCTATAATTACTTGTCGCAGCAATTTGTAATTTGGAATTGCAATTGTGATTATATAGAATATTGGAGGATTGAGCATGTTAAGGGATTAAATATACTCGAGCAAATAAAATTTCATTAAATCTAGGACATAATATTGAACAAATTTATAATCTCTTGTATAGTAGTACAATTGAGATTTGAAGGAACTAGCCATATTATAGACATTGTTGTTTATAGGTCACATGATGTATTTACTTGTATGAATGTCTGAACTCCTTATCAGAAAGGGGTCACCAATGTTTTCTCGATGAATTTTGTTTGGCTTATCTTGTGTGAGTGGAAGATGTTGGGTTATTGTGTTGTTGAGTCGAGTCCACCTATGATGACTCAAATCCATCACTCGATCCAGACAAAATAGATTTGGATAAGAACAAGTAACTACTAGCGATTATCAAAAAATAACCACCACCCTTATAAATACGTGAAGTATTTCATTTTGTAAAGGATAATGAGAAATTATTTTTACAACACATATGCAAACATAGAGAAAAAAAAAACAAAAATAGAGAGAATATATGGCAAGGTTCTTACACTGTGATTTGAGGGTTTGGTCTCATAATTAGTGGTCGAATTCCAACCAGTTGAACAATCCAAAGAATCCAGAAGAATTTATGTTGTGCATAAATGGGCATGCTCTTGGTTCCGTTTTACTGTTTTATATCAAATTTATATATTGCTATGATTTCTATTAAAAACTTAAAAAGGATCTTAATTACATATGGAAAAAGTGAATGTGCTCAAACTGTAAATATTATAATTTGTTTTAAGAATATGTGTGTAAACCTAAAGTTCCATTTTCATGAAAGCTGATTTTCGATGAATAGTAGCTATATGAATAGTGATTTTCAAAAAGCCGACCCCATAAATCAAAAGTGTTAGAATAAGTATTAGAGTTTAGCAAAACTAAAACGGAGTGGAAATGAGTACGTTCAAATGAGTTTTAAGTCATCCGAATTTAATTGGTGTCGACGTTGGGAATTAGCCGACCGTGATTTGTTTTTGGGCCCAAACTACAGTTTCATATTGTTCGTTATAAGATGGTCGTTAAGTGAAGTAATAAGTAAAGGAGAAGCGGTCAGAGGAGAAAAAGAGAACATCAGAGGATTTTTTAAGTGGTTCAACCCAAAAAGATGCCTACGTCCACTGTACACTCTCTCACTATTTTGGTAGAGTAACAGCACCCAAGATTGGGATCCCTTTTACAAAGGAATTTCCTCCCCTTTTAAGGAGAAGGGGAGGTGCTACAGTTAAAATTTCACAGTACAAAGCTACAGTAACCGAGATTACAATGATGAATTAAATTTAATGTGCCGAGATTTCATTTAATGCGGCTGACAGTGCATTTAATGTGGTCGAAACTATATTAAATGCGACTGAAACTGTCAGGTCTGAGCTCTACCCAAGCGTGATTTCAGGCGACTAACCTGTATGGGTTAAGTGAGATCACTGTAATCTTGACTGTAGTTTCTGATAGAGATGGCGTGCATGGCATGTCTTGAGCTGCATCTTGCATGGCATCTTTGACTTCTGTTGACTCACGGTTTGAGAGATATAATAGAGACTACATGCTCAACGAGTAGGGTACCCCATCGTGCTAACGAGCAAATAAAGCTTTGGAGTATAGAACGTTTCGAGGGTTGATGATGTAGCTTATAATTGAATTCTCCCATAATCAGATAGATTAATAAGCGAGCAGCCTCATAAACGAGTAGATACATGATCATGGTCAGAAACTGTCGAGCAGTTGTGCGAGCAGATAGAGCGAACAGCTAATCAGATTGCAGACGGGCTCGCTTACGAATTAATAAGCGATCCGAAGAGAAAGCTAGATGAGATCACATTCGCGATCAGAATAATGAATGGATTACAGAGCAAACTATCGGCCTTATCGACGATCAGATTGTCGACCAGCGGGGGGGACCCCCAAATATGAACAGGATGGCGAACAACCAAACAATCAGACTAGCGATCAAATCAGCGATCAGATCAGTGGTCAGACACGCGATCAAAAGGATGGATGGATTGTTGGGTTTTCTAGGTTTTCAAACCATTGAGCCCATACTGTAGATCCTTCTTGGCCCAATTAGTCTGATCGCTAAATTACCCATAACAATTGGACATAAATACCCCTTTTTGGAAAACAATAAATATTAATGAATTTGTACCCATTTAAATGCTTTTAAGCATGTAATTGAGAGTTTTCATATTTAATTAGAATAGTATATTGTCAATTTGAGGATTTGAGAAGTATAATTTTTTTTTTTTAAATTTAATTAGATAAAAAAGTAAATGAAATGCACTAAGGGTAATTTAGGAACTTGGAAAATATGAGAATGGATGTATGAAATGGTGTGAAAAAGGAGTTAGAATGCATGAAGTGTCGTGCAAAAGGGGAGAAGAATGCATGCAATGGAGTGAAAGAAAGAAAAGAAACACAATCCAAGTGAAAGTAATTGGACCAATGAGAGGAAGGCACTTGGAATCCACTAATTCAAGGATTTCATGGACATTTTTGAGTTAGTTCGAGGGAAAATTAGTAAGTTGAGAGAGGGACTATATAAAGTAGAGCTTGCATGAGATATGTGCAGAAAATTAGAAAAAAAAAAATCGAGAGAGAGAGGGGGAACAGTTCGGTCACTTCAGTTGGAAGAAGAAGCATACTGTCTTGGTCCATTTTTCATGTAAAAAAAATCCATAAATTTATCTCAAATTAGTGTTAGAGCAAGGATTAAGCAAAGAAGGTGAAGTAAGGTGGTAAGTTCCTTGACTTTTTCATGGTGTTTTGATGTTGTTTGGTGCATGATAACTTGAGGAATTGATGGAAATTTTTGGTATGTTTATAGGTAAACTAACTTGTATCGAGAATTGAAAGGAGTTTCTAAGGAAGCCAATAGATAAACAAGACACCAAGGTGAGTGTATTAGAATTTTATGCAACTTTTCAAGGGAATTAAAATTTAATTGACTATAGGCCATTAGAAGAATAATTGAATGATTTTAATGTGTTTTGGTTGCCATGAAATTGGAAGAATGGTGTTGAATGCATGAAATGCAAATTTGGTCAAGACTAGGGTTTGAGTTCAATGATTTGATTTTAGTATTTTGATGTTATTAAATGAGTCTATACTTGGTCCACAAAAAAAAAAAAAAAAAAAAAAGATGTATATTATGAAAATGAAAAGAAAAGGGATTGAATATGCATTAGAGGTGCAAAAGAAGTAAAGGAATTCAAGGAGAATTGTTTGGAGAATATTCTAATAAGGAGAAGCAATGTGAGTGTAAAATTTATATTTGAGCTAAAATATACTTTAATGTCTTTATTAGTATGTGAATGTTTTGAGACTTACATGAAATAAAGTGTTTCTCATGCAGGAATTATGAAAGTAGTTGATATTATGGCACAGTTAAATTAAGTATTTTATCGATGACAAGATTTTATGCAAAAATATATATATACATATATATATACCATGCTTTGAATAAAAGTTTGGTATTTACAAGTAAAGAAAACAAGTTGTCAAAATCCAATGGTTTACCCACTAGAAACAGAATCAGAAAATAGAATTATCAAATTATGACCTAGCTGGAATACCCCGTTTAGTGTAGGGCAAGTATTGGGGGGCATGTCACTAGCCTCGAAAAGAATTGAGTCTGTCGGGTCCAGTGAGTCGCCCTCACACTTATGATGTAAACCCCTATTCTTGATAAGTCACTCGCTAGTACTAGAAATTGAAATTTGACAAGGGAAATGTAGGAATTGTAACTAATAACAATAAAATTAATATAAAATGTTAAATATTAATAAAGAGATAAATGTTATGAAGGGCAATATGGTCATTCCATAAATAAGAGATAAATGATTAAGTGGTAAAGTTGTAAAATTTGATTTTTCGTTTCGGGCCTCTAAAAAATTTTACGGAGCACATAGGGGTATCCCTAGGGGTCCAAAACTGAAACTTTTGCGAAGAAATCGAAGTTAGAGAGCCTAGATTGAGAAAAAAATCGAGTTGGGAAGTTATAGCATAAAAAAGATAGTTTTTGAGCAAGTTGTATAAGAAATATTATTGTAAAGTTAAAGTTGAGTTATGAGTTGTCACTAGTGATAATAAGAAATTGTCATGTAGGTGACGAGCGAGCGAACAAAGTCCGAGAGACTCGTCGAGACGCTTGATTTGGATTTGCGCGATTTCGAGGTAAGTGTACTATCACTTATGCTAACTTTCATTTCATTATGTTCATATTGTACATAAATGTTAAATTAGAATGAAAATGATTTTCCAACATTAAAGCTAAAGTTTGAGTATATGGGTTCTTATGGAATCCATAAAGTAATTGAAATCAATTATTAAGTTGCTTTAGAAAGAGTTGAATCAAAAGAGTATTCAAAAGTTCCAAAAATTATTAGTTTTGTGCTTTTGCACTTAATAAATCTAGTTTTACAAACCCATGTATATGCCTTAAGAGTTTATGAGATTTAGCGTTAAGTCGTTCTACTAAAAAGTATAACGTTACGTTGCGATGCAGACAATTCCGCACATATTTGGTTCTTTTATAGTTTGGCTGTAACGGCCCGTCCCAGTTTGGGCCGGGGCTTATCTGGCTGTTGGGCCAACCTTCTAAGCCAAGGATATCTCGGCTCCCCAACCGATTTCTTTCGCCTCCCCAGACATTCTAACCCACGACTTAGAGGCTAAGTACTTGTGGGAATCACGTCTGGTACCAATTGAGCTACATGTCCGGTACCAATTAAGCTAGTAGCTCAATTGGTACCAGACATGCTTCCCACAAGTACTTAGCCCCTAAGTCGTGGGTTCGAGTGTTTGGAAAGGCGAAAGAAATAGGTTAGAGGGCCGAGATATCCTGGGTCTAGAGAGCGGGTCCGGCCGCTAGAGAGGTCTCGGCCCAAACCGGGATGGGTCGTTATATAAAAAGGCGCATTTTTATTGTGGGGTCCCTTCCCGGCCTGTCTCACCTATTCTAGGTATTGTCCCCACCATGGGATTTGCTGGCTAAGCCACGCCTCCCCCAGCTACCACTCGAACCACTGGTCTTATGGATAAGAGTGTTTAACTTGCAAGCTGGGTATCAATTGAGCTATTGGGGGGTTTTTTTTTTTTTAAGAAATTGTAAAATTTGAATAAGTTTATAACTTGCTACATTAGTACATGTTATATTACATTGCCTTGTTGCACTAACTTGTTTAGTTGGTTTGTAGTCTATTTACATTCCATTGAGTGCTACCGCGGACGAGATGACGACACTTTTTTTGTATATATATAGGTGGGCGACTCATGCAATATATGATGTAAAATTTTGTGTATGAAATGAATATGTAATTGTGAAGAAGTATTCATATTTTGAATTGCACGATTGTAAATATTGATGCATTTGACATATGATGTATATACATGTACAGTTTAACATGAAGTTCATGCTTATTTTTGATGGAAAAAGTTATGATATTACATGATTATGGATACAGAAGTTGGGAGGAAATGAAACTATAGTCGAAGTGTTTATTTTCTCGTAGGTAAATTTTGGATTTGTTAAAAATACAGCCGTCATGCTGCCGAAATTTTATAAAATTATTTTGAAATGAAATTGCGAAAAATTGTATCACTCCCAACTGTTTTTAAGAAAACCAAGTTCTTAAGTTTAAACGAGTAAACCGACTAAGAAAATTAAGGATTCGCTTCTCGGGTTTTCTCCAATCCAACGAGTCGGGTTCAGGAAGTCCGTTGAAGTGCTCGGCAGGATCCTCCAGACGAGAGCATAGATAAGGTCTGATTTGGGTCCTGTCATATGAGGTGTTATCTCGCTATGTGTCAGCAATGCAAAATTTTCGTGGCATAGCTAGTGAGATGTTTTCTTTTAGAGTTACGATGAGCGGCGCCAGTTTAGTTGCCACATGACATCACATTGAGCAACACTAATTTAGTCGCCTTGTGACCCTGCTCATATTGTGAGGTGCCATTGTAGTTGCCATATGAGCCAGAAATATATGGATTTCCATTTGGTGATTTTAGAACAGAAGCCAAGCCAAAAACATTTTATAGATTTAAAATGCAAAGTATTAGATTTATAGAAATATATTAATATATGCTTTGCATATGCTTTACTATTTCTAGAGAATTGATTATGTTTTATGCTTGGCTAGATTTCAAGAAACAGATTTTAGTACAACAGTTTTATAGTTTTCAAAAATGGTTGAGAAATAGAAAGTTTAAAAGTATTACAGAAATATTTTATGAAATAGATTATTTTCCAGCAGAAAGAATAACGTGCTCACTGAGCTTCTTTAGCTCACTCTTTTTGTTTTATGTTTTTAAAACTTTTCTAGGTGCAAGCATTAGTTCCCAGGCAACCGGATCTCCTGCAACTAATTAGCTGGGCTGAGAGTGACGACTACTTCTGTGAATAATTTTTGATGTAATTATTTTTTTTCTCTGGACTTTTGGTCATGTAAATATGTGATGGCATAAACATTTTTGATGTTATATATATTTGACTTGATACCTATGCATAATTGAAAATAGATATATATATATATATATATATACGCTTATAAGAGAAGTTCATTTTTTTTAATTGCTGGCATGTCTTTTGATTAAAAACATGTTTTTATTGTTGGACCTTGACAAATGAATTGTGTGGTTGTAGATAATTGAAGATGGACCAGAGGTCCTATGGTACTTGAGAAAATGAAATTTTAGAAGTGTTTAGAATTTTATACAAGACTTTCAGATTGGCAGATTTAGAAAAATAAATAAGATTCTGCCAGATTTTTCAAAAAAAAAAAATCCACAACTATCATTTTAGAAAATATAGAATTAGAACAATAAATAAATAAATAAGAGTTCGTTCCTTGGAATATTTCAGTTTTGCTAGTTGGATTCTGGAAGACTTCCATTAGGGTGCCAAGCGGGGCTCACTAGGCTCTACAGTAGAGGATTCTAGGGTCCCGTCAATGTGAAAGTTTACAGTAGCCCTTAAAGAGGTATACTGAAAACTTAAAGAAAATTAAGATCTCATATTTTATTACTCTATATATTACAGAAAAATGATGAGAATATTGAATAAAATATTATGGATAAATATTGATATAAAAATTATTGATCAAAACAAAAGCAAAAATATACTTATGTAGTTATATAAAACTTGTTATGTGGACGCTTGAAGATGTTCATATGACAAGTTTACATAGCTAATTTCAAATGATGAGGATTAATAGCCCCTGCAAAGGCTAGTACCCCAAAAATGGTACAATCTTCTGAAGAGATAAAAAATCTTGGAAAAACACAAATATCCTTAGAGAATTGTGAGGTAATGATCAAATACTCATTAGCAATTTATTTGCATATACAGTAGCTATTGAGATTATAAATGATGATCATGAACCATATAGTATCAATGAGTGTTGACCAAGACATGATTGGTCTAAGTGGAATGAAGCAATTCAAATAGAATTGACTTCATTAGCCAAACATGATATATTTGGACTAATAATCCAGACATTTGAAGATATCAAACTTGTTAGATATAAATAGGTATTTGTTTAATAATGTAGGGAAATGAAACGTATTCACTTATAATGGATACAATTGCATTTTAATTTTTAATTAGTTTGGTAGTCTCCCAAAGACTTGAAATATGCCTTATGGTTGTCGTAACGACATATTTATATAGGTCACTAGATACTAATATATACACGATAATCATTGAAAGATTTAAAATGCTAGAAATATATAATTCAAATTCTCGTAACTTATATTCAATAAAGTTACAATGGTCTTTATATGGTTTAAAACAATCTGGATGAATATTATATAATCATCTTAGTGAATACTTCATAAAGGAATGATATATTAATGATCTTCTTATATATCCTTATGTATTCATAAAGAAATCAAAATCCGGATATGCAATTGTAGCAATATATATCGATGATATAAATTTAATTGGAACTTCTGAAAAGCTCATGAGAACTATTGAATATTTGAAAAAAGAATTTAAGATGTAAGATTTTGAAAAAATAAGATATTGTCTCGGCTTGAAAATGGAGTATAAATTAGAGGGAATACTAGTCCATCAACTTGAAAACACTGGAATGGAATCAAACATATTTTTCAATATTTTCAAAGAACTACAAGAGTAATAGTTGTATATCTTTCAATGGTAGTGTATTAAGTCAACATAAACATATATGCACTACACTCATTTTTTTCTTCATTAAGGTTTTGTCCTATTAGGTTTTCCTAACAAGGTTTTTAACGAGACAGTTCCTTTAAGCAATTTCAGATAGTATCGAATTCAAAAGGTTATCACATTTTTTATTCGACAAATCATGAAATATCTTTTGCTTAAGTTTTTGTCCCATTAGGTTTTTACCAGCAAAATTTAAGTGGTATCATCTCAGAAATTTCATCAAGAGGAATATATCATCTTTTTTTTGGGGTTTTGTATCCTGCACTTTTTTTTTTTCCTTTCAATCAGGTTTTATTCTATTGGATTTTACTGGTAAGGTTCTTAATGAGACAGTATTTAGGCACATCTAAGAATCTCGAAAAGTATTATCAAGTGGTGTACATCCAAGAGGAAGTGTTATGAATATATAGACATAACATCACTTCCTTTTTTATCATATTCTTTACTTTATTTGTTACTATTTCATTATGGAAATGATTTTCCCAATTTATCAATAAATAGACATATATTGTAACCATTGAAAATATACATCAATTGAATTCTATTCACTATTTCTCTCTTATTTTTTTTTTCTCTATTATTGGGTTAGTATTCCAAATTCATTGCTTTATGATTTATTTCAGAACATATCTATATAAATTATATTACACATTCAGCATACAGTTGATATCACTCTGATGGGACCCATCCCGAATTTCCCCTTTTAGAGCTCCTGTGATCCCATCGGGCACCCCACCCCACAAAATCCTTTTGGACTTTAGCTAGTATCACCAGAAGGATGCCGTAAAGCAAGCCCTTAAACTTAAATCGTTTTACTAGCATATGAATTATCAAGTATAATTTTTTTTTTTTTTTATAATTTAGATTTTCTAAAAAAATTTTGACAGCACGACGACTTTTTTTCAAGGTTTCCTAAAATTTCAAATCACCTGAAAAACAATTCAAAACACTGCAATATTTTAACAACAATCTCCACTATCATGTCGGACCTCCGATCCATTTCACATCATCACTTAGCCACAATAGATCTCATTCAATAAAATCATTTCAATTTCGAAAACATTATTTCATGCATAAAATCCAAAAATATTTACATTATACCTATATACATATGCATCAAATCATTTCATTTTGATAAATATATCGTATCACCACAACCGTGGAAAATTCATAAAATTCTTTACAAATAAAATCATATACATACGTAAATTTTCAATGAAATCAAAATATGCAAAGTGTGACTTCACAAAACACCATCCATGACCAGCCCACCTAATCTGAAGAGGGAGAGCAAGCACCTTGACCGCTAGTTCATGCATCTAGAGAGGTTTTCATAAACATAAAACAAAGAGCGGTGAGCTAAAGGAGTTCAGTGAGTGGTAATATATTTTTCTATTAAAACTCTTTATTTTTAAAATACCTCCCAAAAAAACACTTTAAAAGAAATTATTTTATTTCATAATATTTTCATAATCAAAATCATAAACTTTAGTAAATTTATGAGAATTCTTAAAATATGGTTTCAGACATAAAAACATAATAACATTTCATTTATTTCATAACTCAAGATTTTCCTCTCAATGCTAAAACTGTACCAATGGAACCTAAAGAATCATCATAACATGGTCATGTGGTGATTTGATCAGCGACGCTCATCGTGATGGCATACATGAGACATCTCACCATACACAAAAGAATTTTTTGCATCGTATACGTGAGTAAGATAATACCTCACATATGTAGAGGGCAACACGACTCGACCGACTGACCCAATCCTCCCGATGTTAATAACATGCCCTCCCGACACTTGCCATACACAGTGGGATATACCGACCGGGTCTAAATCATAATCCATAACATATAATATGAGGTAGGTCATTGGCGTTTGAAAACATTTTCTTTTGTATATAATTCAAAACTGAATTTCATCCTTCTATAAACTTGAAATATGAAACATATCACACAGAAATCATTAAGACATAAGCATAATTATTTCCAATGTTTCATACATAAACCATTTTATTTTCAAACAAATACGTAAAATATCCATAAACTAATATTTTCTAAAGAATATCACTTTCAATATGATTATAACTAAACATATGTGATTATAATCAGTAAACGTGATCATATTTACTGATTGTGATCAATGTGATTATATTTACTGATTGTAATTATACATGTTTAAATGTAATCACATATAATAAATTACAATAATATATTTTAAAATACAATCACACATTTTTTTTTTTTGTCATGTGTATGTATATTCGAGATGCACCGAAGGGGACCCATATATATATGTGTACGTGTGTGTGTGTGTGTCAAATAAAAATTCTATGACTAAATTATTACTAAAAAATTCTACTAAATTCTAATTTGCTCTTGTTGCTAGTAATACGTCTCACAAATCACGTCATCTTTTGTCATGCTTCTCACGGTCTCAGCGTCTCATAAATATACTCTATTACAATTTTTGTAAATTGCATTGGAGTTTTTTTTTATATAACACTAAAACTGGACTTATGTTTTACAAGCACCAAAAAGCTAAGGTAGGTTTTAATAGCACTATTTCACTGTTCATAAATATTAATGACAAAAATATTCTTGTTTTAAAAGACCGGCTTTAAAGGAGAAAAATTGGAGAAGTAAATAGACTAGATTAAACTGTTTGCCAGATTATCACCACGAAATAGAGATGAATGGTAAAGATGGAATGTCACCAAATTGTTCCGTTGCATAAGCCCAAAAAAACATGGGAACATGTGCTGATGAAATGGAGCATAACAAAACACAGGCCTTTGTTGTGTTTGCAAACTCAATTAGTTTGCGAACGCGGGCTTTGTTCTTGTGTTTGGAGCCTGTGTTCATGACCAAATCTTTGATGAGCCTGTGTTGATGAAATGTGCGAATGAGCAAGCTTGACGACGAAGATAGTTTACTCCAACAATGATGAACTCCGATGATTGACTCAACAAATTTATAGCAGGTTGACGACGAAGATGGTTGATTTCAAAGATCAACTGTGATAGCTGGTGTGGTGTAGTCGAGTCAGGATGGCAACAACCATGGAGGTTGTTGAAAGTTGATGAAATGGAGGTTGCTGATCTGGTTAGTAACATCTTGTTTTTTAATTAAGGGTATTATTGTCTTTTAACTCGAAAATGTGCTAGTAAAACACAATTAAGTTCTTTGGTGTTAGTCAAATAAGTGCTCAATTCTTGGATATTATTTCCTATGATTTTCACGTTGCAAAATAACTAAATTTTGAGAATATAAAGGATGGGTATATTAGAGAATTGATATTCCTAATGTGTAGAACATGGAATAATTAGAGAACACTTTGCTAATTACAGTAGAATAATAACAAAATTGATCCAACATGTACTTAAAAATTTCATACGCATGACTACATAAATTTACATCCAATACCGAGTAGATTTTTTCATAAATAGAGCCACAAGACCTAACAATACAATTGATGGAGACATATGAATTCGCGCCATCAAAGGAAGATCATATTCAGTCATCTCTTCATTACTTGAAGATGCATATAAATGTTCAAACATAAAAATCTCCCATAAAATCAATAGCTCAATCTTATTAAGTTGTGTAAACAGGCTTAAATCCTTCATATAAACCAAAACTGAAATAGGTAGGCTTATCAATTGTTACAATCTATTCTACACAAAGTAATGTAATTCTCATAAACTGTTGCCAAAATATCTCGAAATCTTCAGCTTCTCAAGCTCTCAATGATTTTGGAGAGAGCCGAATATGTTCCAATTCCTGATGATATAACCCCTACTATTATAATCAAAATACAAATTGCAACCTGAAAAAAGAAAGAGAAAAAAAAAATAAAGAACTATAATTCTCGATCTAAAAAAAGAGTAAGTTAATAAATAGTCATATAGTATTCGTACCTGAGTACGAGTTATTTTACCCCTTAAGATGCTCAGAAAACAAGCACACGGAAGTATTAAAGTCTGCATAGAAAGTAAATATTAGTAAATTTCATGTTAGAAATGTCGAAAATATGTGAAAAATAGATCGATGTTGCTATAAGTTGCACGGAATAATTGTGCTATAGTTAATGTTAGGTTTTACTCATCAAATACTCTAATTTTGTACGTGGTAATTGTCCTGAAGGTGAAAAATAGTGAAGTCTGCAAACTCTATACCACTACATCTCTATGTTTTTAATATATTCCCAACAAAAGGTTTCTAAAATAAGTTGAATGATCCATAAAAACAAAACAGTACTTACCACGAGCATTGTGAGTAAAGATCCAATCAGCGACATCACCAGGCCTACAATGAAAATAAAAATTCAAAGCATGCAACATTTTAGCTGACTGAAACAAAATGAAAAAACAAAATTTAATTAATCAGAGTAAAATGAAGCTTGTAGCCAGGTCCTGACCTGCTTCCCTCAATTCAACATAATTTTTAAAGCTTCCATAAGACAAGAAAAATCCTTCGCAGTGGCCATGTTATAAGAAAATGATAAGAAGAGAAATTTACCAAAGAAGGGGATAGAAAGGCCGACAAGCAAAGTAGAGATCACCAGTGCTGTTCTAATGGACAAAGCATATATGTGAGACTTGAGATGGTTTGATGGAATCAACTCCTCAAGACTCAGTGCCACTGGAGAAATGGTTAATGCATATGTGACTCTAATTAAGGAAAAAGCATATTTGCTTGGTGAGACATATTAGAAGGAAATTGAAAATGTTCATTAACAGATACAAGTTTTCCTTGTCAGTTACTGAAAGAATTATGATGTGAAATTAACAGATACAAATTTTTCTTGTCAGTTACTCAAAGAATTATGCTGTTTTCACATCTTTTTCAGCCTTTTTTTTCCTCTCCTTCAGTTTTGTGATAATAGAGAGCATAGCAACATATAAAGTCATACTAATCTTAAGCAGAAGCAGTAACAACAAGAAGGAACTGACCTGAAGAAATTGCATATGAAGAGTCTTCTTTTTTGACACATGCTAGTTATGTTGTACATTATTTTAATATATATTCAGTAAAGGATATTTGGTAAATGGGTTGACCACCTGTAAAATAAAAAATAGTATAAATGTGTCTTAGCAATCAATCTGCAATATGATGTTAATATTCACATATTGTTCCAAAACATTCTGTGAATTGAAACGGAAGACTATCGAGATTAAGAACATAGAATAGACATTGGAGACAGCAAACACAGATCGTTTTAAGAAGTTCAGTTAAGACAGATGGGCTTACTGTAGTCCAAACAGCAATTTTTGAAGCGACCAAATCTTGGGGCATGTTGAGAGTGTACTGTGACTTTGTTGATTCTCCAAACATTGTGTATCCCATATATGCAACTGCAGCATACATCAATGTACAAATACCAAAACTGCACGTAAAATAGTCATTAGTAATTCAAATAATTGATTATAACTAATTAATTCCTTAGAAAGCAAGCAAATAGTCTTCATGTTCCAGTCAGTGGCTGGAATGAGACCTCAGTAATCAATGGAAGAAACTCATTTGTCATAACCATACATCTCTTAATAAGTCATATAAGTGATTGCGTTTTTTATTTACCACATTAAGAGTACTGAGGGATACTGGTTTGGTTTTTCCATTGAAGTATAGATGTTTGGGAATACAGCATGTCCAGAATAGCAGTAACCGTAGAGGCCAATAGCAACAGGAAGAGTAGTAAGGTTCACTGTTGATCCTTTGCTATGAAAGCCAACTTGATCTACCAGACCAACCCAGAACAAGCAGAGGACCACCAGAACTGATGCAATTACTCCGCCAACTGAAAACAAAGAAAGCACAAATTAAGTTGGCAAAACAAGGCAAATTCCATTTAGCTGTTAGAAACATTCATGAGCCCCCAAACACTCTGATGTGTTTAGTTCCAGTGGATCTTAAATAAAAACAGACCATAAATTTTTAATGTATATTACAAAGTACCATTTGATTGCATGAACAATCCAGCCGCTTTCACTTTGGCCCTAAGTAATGAATTACAAATCATTTTGCACCATATAACTGGTATGGACTGTTTGATTTATAACAAAATAATTAATAGTTGTTTGTTACACAGAATTTGTAACTGATACCGATCCAACTCCGGCCATGATATTCTAAATTTACAAATCTAGTTAAAACCTCAGAATACTTACCAGATATATAGCTAAGAATACTAAGATCTCTGAGCCAACAAGTAGGAAGAACGGCAAGGGTAGTCATCAGTGCAAACAGATGGTGTGAATTCAAATAAAATCCACCAAAACTTAAATGCGCATTGGGAAATAACGATGACAAGTTATCACTCTCCAAAATTATATATTCAACACAGCAGGCCTGCAATGAAGATTTATATCAAAGTCCTCAGAAATTTTGGAATGGAAGCAGTTTGCACGATTTGATTAGTTCACAAGCTGAAAGTTGACATTATGAGAAGCAAATTTAACATAGAAACTAAACCAGTGGCTTGTTACCAAGTGCTCGAAAAAGATTATGTTATAGTTTCAGCTAGGCCTAACTTTAAGACACACTCTGAAGTGGCAAGGGTATTGAGTTCCACCTTATATATATGTAGTCACAGTGCTGGTTGTGATATTAGAGGCTGTGCACAATATAAACATCGCTCATGAATTCTCCCATCAATCTGACCTATGAAAAAGCATCTTCTTGAAGTAAAATATATGTCAATAACCTATTCAGCGTGTGCAAAATACTTCAACTGGCTTAAAAGTAATTAATTTTAGAAGGCAACTATTTTTGACATCAAAATGTGCAGGCAACATTACAATAAGCCTCTGGACTCTGTCGCTTTGCCTTGCATAGTTGTACCACTTCAATGATGGACTAGTCAAAGAAAATATAACATGTGGGACCGCAGAATATAGAGGTGGGTCCCTATTGGAATCTAGTTCATAGGTTTCAATGTCAATGTCCCCATAGAATATTTGGACAACTATGTGGTTACAGTACTCTTACAGAAGTAAACTACAATATACATAAACTAATTCAAACAAGCCAGCTGTACTTACATATAGTTCCACGTAGAGTATTATCTGCACACAACAAAAAGACAACCACCAAAAACGAGAGCATTAGGGTACAGTCAGAAATCTTCTTTTTTCGAGTTTATTTTATGTTTGAATTTTGATAAGCAAAGTTGCAGTGTACAGAAAATTTTTATTGTTGGGTGAAAATTGATTTGATGTCCAAAAATAAGGAGTTTAGTAAACTTCACACTACATTAATGTTAGCAGGATTGCATACATGTAATTAGATGCAATTCAATAATCTTTAATATCTACCATTAGATGATTTGGTAACAGTAAAACACTAGTAACATAGCAAGATCCACTAAAGACTGAAAACTGACTTGTACTCCTTTCTTTTTTTTTTTTTTTTTGGCTTAAAAGAAATTAAAGGAGAAATTAGTACCGAAATGGTGATTCGGCCAGCCATACCAAATGCGGCTTGACCAATGTCAGGGTAAGTCTCCAAGCCAGGTTCACTATCCAAGCAGTAACGCAAAAGCATTCCGGTGTAGAAAGAAAGCACTCCAAATATTATCAATAAGGAAAGTCCAAGCCATCCTCCTTCTTTTGTAGCATAAGGGGTTGAAAGAATTCCAACTCCACATAGAACATTCATGCCTGCATTGCAAATACCATTAATACAATGCTTGAAAACTTAGACACTGATTATTCAATCTCAAACTGAGAATGAATACTTCCTGATCAAGTTCAAGTAAAAATTTAGTTACTTAAGTTACAATATTCAGTCCACATGCATAGGGGAAAAAGCAGAAAATTTTGGCCAGTGAAATTGTAAGTTTATAAAAAAGAAAAGTACTTTGTATACTACCGACATTGAAACAACAGATTATCGGTAGCCAAATTCTTGTTTGTTAGTTGATCTTTCCATGTGCACCATGTGCAAGCAGCCACATCATAGTTTATGATGCAAGATATTGATGAACTACATACCAAGGCAATCAGCCAGGAACATATGGGCAGATAATAAATCACATTAAAAATTTATATTTCAATCAACTTTAAGTCAGTTTTGATTGTCTACACCTAAATGATATTTAATTTAAGATGCCAAGACTTGTAAATGACGTTATCTGAATCAAGTAGAAATTAAAAAAAATGAAATGAATAGAAATCTGAACTCTATTTTAAGCCATGTGAGAGAGTGAGGTTGAAAAAGAGGTGCCAGCAATTCAAATATATTAGGCTCATGTGTCTTCATATTTAACACAACATGATTGACTATGTGGTCTCTGCAGATGATGGGCTGACATAGGATTAGGCGTGGGGGCAGTAGCAATCCTCAGAGCACAAGTGGTAACATACAGACACATTAGACAACCATTAGCCATATGACAAGGTCACTAATTTGTTTATTGAATGGAGCAATAATGTCACTAGTTTAATAGAAATGATCTTCTGATGTCACCATAATTCCACAACCTAGTGTTGTCATCAATTAGAACTAAAGGCAGGCTGATACGGTTTAGAAAATGAGGTAACTAACCATTTACTACAGCTTGTACAAATGAGCTCTGGCGAGGAATTGGAAGTTCATGTGAGACATGGGATGGCCTTGAATCCTTAATTATAGAAGTCCTCCTTGATGGGATAGGAGGAACCAAAGTATAAGAACTCTGCCTTTGTGGTTGATCATCCGCTACTCTAGGTAGTAGAGGTTTTGTTGCAGCAGATAATGAGTCCGGAGTGTGCCTTCTTGTTAGCGATGAGGAAAGAAAGGAACTGCCTAATCTCGACAGTGTAGGAGTTCCCAAAAGGATACTTGGAGATGGTACACTACTATAGAGATCAATAGATTGCCTGAAAAGTTAATCAAATGCATTAAGTATGTGAAACTAGTTACAAAAGCAAAGACATCATAAGTGAAATTTATGAAACAATCATTAGAAATTCTTGTTCTAAACCTCACAGGACAGGATGCAGAAAATTGAACATCAAGGCAAATCAGAGTACAACATTAGAATTACACTGTGCATACAATTCAACATACCAAATTGATTAACAAGAACGTTCCATTTGTCAGTCCACTGTGAAACTATCACAACATAATTCAAATACATCACAATCAAATACATCAATTTGGAATCATCCTACCACAATAAGCCATGTTTTCCAGCGTATCCTATTCCACATTAGATAAAATCAATCAAATCAACCTCTTCTCCAATACCAAATCATAAGTTTTGATGCAAAACATATCAATTTTGTTTTGTTGCTTTCATCCAGCTCAAAAGTAATTAAAAGCTCACAAAATTAATAAACTTTTACCATCCATATATATCTAACACAACTTTTAACTGAGTAAAGGCAAATAGTAATGGTATTTCGAGACCGAAAGGAATTAAACCTGTAACTTTGAGGCCAGGTAGTGTTGTTGTAAGAATCAGGGATGGTCTGCTGCCGGATTTCGCCTGAGGAATCAGAGT
Source organism: Dimocarpus longan (assembly GCA_022984855.1). Taxonomy (NCBI): domain Eukaryota; kingdom Viridiplantae; phylum Streptophyta; class Magnoliopsida; order Sapindales; family Sapindaceae; genus Dimocarpus; species Dimocarpus longan. The sequence continues at coordinate 13,536,663 of CM041015.1, read as the reverse complement.
CATTGTCATCATCTTCCAACATCTTCTTATTATCTTCTTCTTCTTCTTCGCTCTCAATGTAGAAACTCTGGTCCGAAACCGAGTTCTTCATTTTCTCCTTCTATCTTCCTCCTCCGCAACGATTCCCTGAAAAAACCAATTTCACTTTCACAAAATCACATATTTCTACGACACCCCAATTGTTGATTTGGAAAGGAATCAACAAACCTTATATGAATTGAGACACTAGTATTTGTATGAGTGAAAATGGTAAACAATAAAAATAAAAAAAAAATGGTGAAGCTTTGCAAAAATGGTAAAAATGATCTGTTGCCATAACAAAAGGTGTGTGATTTTTCATTTATAGTTAAATTCGCAACCCCACATTAAAAAATTCCCGCTATTAACGTGGAAAACAAATAAAGATACAGCGGGAGCATCAAGTATCACGTTTTTTAGGGACATAGTTTCGAAGTTTTCAAAAACCATCGTCTGTTTTTGGTACTTGGATTCGTTTTTCCCAGGAAGCAAACACATGCATGCACAAGAGATGAGACATAGATTGGATTCTATTTTGCTCAGGCTCAGAAAGTGAGTCTGCATGATTTCTCTGAAGATTGCATCAGAAAACAAAAAGAGATTGTGGAATACAGACTAAAGAGAAACCTTTTTCTTCACTGGTCGCGGATTCTCAACATCTCAACGAACTTGCTCTGCTTTTTAAACGCACCATGCTCTTCCTCTCTTCTACTGCTATTTATATATGTACGACATCATGACACAGCTTTCATAATTAATAGTTGGGTTTTATTGAAAAATGATCTATTTTGGATGACCCATCACAAAACTATCCTTTTTTTTTTTTTTAAATCCAGGGAGGTTGTCATTTTTTGGACAAAAATACCCCTGCCTAACCATTTTTTGTGCGTGACTATGACTCTCTCTCCCTACCAAACTTGAAAATCTCTCCATTCTCAACTTTTTACTCTCATTCTCTCTCTAGGAATCTCACCAAACTCGAACCTCACCGTTGGACCTCCAACCACCGGCGTTAACTATCTGACTAGCCCACCTTTTTGTTTGATGGTCGCACCTCCTAACCGTCACATCTCACCAATCGCAGACCTCTACCCACTACCATCCGGTTGCTTGGTCTGCTCGACTCTCAACTCCGACGAAGAACAGGTACCCTTTTTTTTCATTGTCTCTCACAAACCTAACATCACTTTTTCTTCTCTTTTGATGACGAGTTGTTGCTGTTGTCTATAACTCTATATGTTGAGTTTTTGATTTTGTGTTGTGGGGAAGTAGTACTTCTTCTTCTTCTTGTTGCTCTTTCTCTTCTTTGGAGCTAGTTGTGTTTGTGTTGTGTTGTGGTGTTGATGTGTTTGCTTTGCTTTTGTGGGGTGTTGTTGCTGAAACAATGAAACATTAAGGTCGGCCTTTATGAGAAGTTATGGAGTGTATGTTATATATATAGGTTGTTGACTATTACGAGAGAGAGAGAGAAAGAGAAATTACCTTAATTGCTTTTAGATATGAGTTGGTGAGACAGGTTAGAGAGGAAAAGAGAGAGTAGCTGCTGAGGGCAAGAGATGATTTTAATCCCTCTGTGCCTATTGATGAGATATCTTGGAGCTCTGCGAGAAACTCCAGGTAACATGCATTAATTAGACATGTGAATGTCAGTTTTTGTTGCTTTTAATGAAATGATGCAGCTAACAATTTATATTTTTTCTACATCCTGCTGTTGCTACACGACTTCCACCTAAAAAGATAACAATTTTTTTTTTTTTTAACATTTATTTGTTACTTGTTTGCTTGTGTTGCAGATTCTTGTGAGTGGACACATGGTCTCTTTTGTTTTCAATGGCTAACATAACTGCCAATTCTGATGTCCTGGTAGGGGATATCGTTAGATTCCTTCTTATTGGTGCTGTGGCTGAACGTGTAGGAGGTTTGTGATAAATTTAATTTTCTTGGAGCTAAGCCTTTTATGATTAGTGTTTTAGGACTTGACATAACAGGTGATTTGCTTTCTCTTTGTGGTATTATGGGAGCTTTGCGTTTGTTTCTTCTTTTTTTTTTCCTAGTATTTCTTTCTTGCTATGTTTGTTCGCATTGTGTTTTGTGGGCTTGGTTTATATGAAGGTCACCTTGTTCTAATCAGGAAGAGTATTTATCTGAAATGGATTATATGTGTATTTTGTTATCTGTATATGGTTTATCAGTTCCAATATATTTGTCCAAATTTTGGTAGCATACCAATGAAGTTGAAATTGAAACTGTTATTGCTGAAGCCAAACCTGAGCAGAAGGCAGAAAAAGTGAAGGAATTACAGGTATACATGCAAAAAACGTTACTCTAAATCCACCATTTTTGAGTTTTTTATCCTGATTCGTACTCATTTTTCATTTTTACAGGCCTCCGGATACATTGTTGCAATGGTGGGAGATGGTATTAATGACTCACCAGCCCTTGTAGCAACGGATGTTGGAATGGCAATAGGTGCTAGCACAGTATTGCAATAGAGGCAGCTGACATTGTTCTGATGAAGAGTAACTTAGAGGATGTGATAACTGCCATAGACCTATCAAGAGAAACCTTTACACGTATTCGTTTGAACTATATTTGGGTGTTGGGTTATAACCTTCTTGGCATACCAATTGCTGCAGGAGCTCTATTCCCATCTACCAGGTTCCATTTACCGCCATGGATTGCTGGAGCTGCAATGGTTACCTCTTCAGTCAGTGTTGTCTGCTGTTCACTTCTGTTGAAGTACTACAAGAGACCAAAGAAACTGAATACTCTTGAGATACGTGGAATAGTGATTGAGTGATATATGGTAATGATATTGATCTATGTTGTGTAATGTGATAATATGTATATATATGTATAACATATCTATGAGAAATTTTCTTGGAACAAAACAGGCAAGCTTTTCAGTATGTGAAAAATGTTGATACAGGTTCTGCTTGAAGTTTATATGCATAGGCATACTAGTGGACTGGTCCTTTGATGATATGTAAATATGCTTATGTTGATGGAAAAAATTGGAGGGTTATGCAACTGTACAGTATATAAGTTATTCAAGTTCATTAAATTTCAATCTAATGATTCAAAATAAATAGGTGGTTTTTCTTGTAATCACCCTTTTATTGTTATTGAAATTGTGAATTTCATTCTAGTAGTTCAAAATAAATAAAAAGTTATAATAAAAATTAAAAAAATTGAAAATGGCTAATATTTTTCTTGTAATTACATGTTCAATCAAGGTTAGGAAATGAAATCTTCAAGTTCAGAATCTCAAATTAAATGTTACAATTCTCGACCTAGTTGAGAATCCTAACCTAAAGGTTGTGATCACAACCTTTAGATTGGGAATCTCAACTTCATAGTTGGGAATCTCAGTCTTAATAGAACGTTCAAGTTCCTAACATTTAAATCCAGGTTGGGAATCGCAACCTTGATTCAACACCTATTACCGAAATCTCAACCTCAAGGTTGGGATTCCCAACATGAATGTTAATCAAGATTAGGAATCCCAACCTTAATATAAATACACGTTTGAAATCTCAACCTCAAGGTTGGGATTCCTAACCAAGATGTTAAATCAATATTGGAAATCTCAACTTTGAGGTTGAGATTTCCAACCTTCAAGTTGTGATTTTCAAACTACAGTATTAATCCACGTTAGAAATCCTAATAGGAATGTTTGGATTCCCAACCTAGAGGTTGGGATTCACAACCTCCAGGTTGGGAATTCCAGCCTTAGTTGAATATTCAAGTTGATATTCTCAACCTGGAGGTTGGAATTCTCAACTTATAAGTTGGGATTGTCAACTTAATGGTTCTTATACCCAACCTTAAAAATGGGAATCCTAACCTTCTGGTTGGGATTTTCAAGTCAAAGTTCTAAAATTCCCAACCTCAACATTGGGATTCTCAAAATAAAGGTTATGATTCTCATCTACAGGTTAGGAATCCCAACCTGAAGGTTGAGATTCTTAATCGAAAAATTTGGATTTCCACCTTTAACATGAAAACTTCACCTTTAAACTCATCTCAACCTCTGTTACAGATCCCAATCTTAAAATATAGATTCACATTACAATTACTCGTACAATTTAACTTTCACATTTGAAATCTCATACTCACAAAACCACACACAAATTACACAAAATAGTGGGAACCCATTTTCAATACCCCATTCTTGGTTCATATCACCATATTCACATACCCAAAGCAACTATAACTAGTCAAATATACTACCCACTCGAAAAGAAGCAAAGCGGTGCAGTTCTTTGACAGTCCAAAAATCAAAAATCATGCTCCTTCATTTCTTAGGCAAGGGAAGGCAGAAGAAAAAGTGGTGGTGAGAAGTGAGAAGAGAGATTGGTCGTAGGAAATGGAAGAGATGTTGGTCTACGGAACTGAGAAGAGACGTAAGATCGATTGCTGGAGACTGCTACATAACTGCTTGGCGTCAGAGGTTAGGAAGTGGGAAGAGAAGTTGGTCGTGGGAAGTGGAAGACATTTCGCCTTCGGAAGTGACATAACGGAAGGCTAGTCGACGGGAGAAGACTGCTGCACAGTTGATTGGTGGGAGAGGCTGCTTGATGGAAGAGACGAACGAATGAGAAGATAGGTTTGTTCACCTAAGCATTTTCATCTTCTGTCAATTTTAGTGTTTGTTCATTAAGGGTGTTTGTTCATTAAGGACATTCTTGTCCATTCACATACTTTTTTGTACGAACAAAAACTAAAAGGTTACTTTTCCAATCCAGCTGCTCAAAGGGGTCATTTTGTCCATTTTCTCTTAATAGTTACTAAAGGCCCATTTATCACGTCATCTAAATAAAAAATTATAATAAAATATTAGGAGGTTTAACGTTAGAGCAACGTTGGGCTTTCTAATTTTTTTTAGGGGAATTTTAATTTAATCCCTAACGTTTGGTAAAATATTACTTTTTTACTAACGTTTACATTTCGAATTCCCGTCATCCCTAACATTTCGAAAATACATCAATTTAGTCTCTCTGACCAAAAAGATAACAGTGAAACTAACTAGACAGGATAAAAAGATAAATTTACCCCTAATATAATTTAAAATAGTTAAAATGACATAATTACCCATTTAAAAATTGATAATTGCAAAATAACCATCTCTATTATTACAAAATTATCATTTATCACATTCCAATAAAATTGTGACACATTATTAAATTAATTTTTTTAATATAATTTATTGTTAATAAATATTTTAATTAAAAAATAATGTTTTTAATATAAAATAATAAAAAAAAAATTCTTCTTCATCTTCATCTTCCACCTTTCATCATCTTCCCCATCTACAATTTCATCTTCTACATTCATCAAAATCATCATCTTCATTATTCTCATCAAATCAACATCATTCAAATTAAACATATAACATCAAACCAAACATCTTCCAAATCTAAAAAAAAAAAAAATGTTTATCCAAATTAAAAAAAAAAAAAAAAAAGTTAATGTAAAATAAAAAAAAAAAAAAAAAGAGACCTTCTGGTGTCCGGCGATGGAGACCAAAGGGTCTCCATCGCCTAGAGCCAGAAAACTGGTCTCCAGCGGCTGGAGACCAGTTTCTGGTCAATCTCCAGCCCAATTGCACCAGTAACTGGTCTCCAGCCCCGCTGGAGACCAGAAAAAGCCCAGTTGCTGGTGTTTCCAGCAACGGCTGGAGACCAGAAACTGGTCTCTAGCGAGGCTGGTCTGGTCTCCAGCCCAGTTGCTGATGTCTCCAGCAACTAGTCTGCAGACCGCTGGAGATCAGAAAACTGGTCTCCAGCGAGACCAGTTGATCTCCAGTTTCCAACGAGCTGAATACCAGAATCAGGTCTCCATCGTCGGGAGGAGGAGGTCTCCATGACCTCCTCTTTTTTTTTTTTTGTTTTTTTAACTTAATTTTTTTTATTTATATTAAATTAAAAGTATAAAAATATATATTATATTAAATATATATATTAAAATTATATAAATATATTCAAGTTAAAATGACCAAATCAACCCTCGTTGACTAACATTTGACTAACAGAAAGACTAAATTGATACATTTTCGAAATGTTAGGGATGACGGGAATTCGAAATGCAAACGTTAGTAAAAATATAATATTTTGTCAAATGTTAGGAATTAAATTAAAATTTTTCCTTTTTTTATTAATTTTTTATATATATAAATAAATAATATTATATATGAGTTGTTAATATCATATTAATTATTATATTATCTCATGATTTATAAGATATTGATAATTCACATATCATATCATTTAAACATGAATTTGAGTAAAAAATTTGAAAAATCCAATATCTCCTTATGTATAATTATTAAAGTTAGGTGGAGATATATGTATACCACAATTAAATAGCTATTTTAGACAATAATAATGATAATAATAATTAAAACAAGAATAATACTAGATTTTCTAAATATCTTATATAATAAGTAGATAATGTACAAAATCCCACTCAAAATAAGACTTTAAAGTCTTGAAAACAAAGTTTGAGTTTTGTGACAGGTTAATCCTCACTATTAATGCTTGTTCCTCCATGTTTGTTTGATGAGGGTAATTTCGTCAATTTGCTAGGGAGAGAAATCGCTTCAGTAAGGAACAAGACACATCAATTCATATTAATTACTAATTAGATTTTTTTTTAAAAAAAAATAATGAAAAAGAAATTGGAGAGAAAATTAATAATAATAATAATAATTTTTTTTTTCTTTTCTTTCCTTCTTGTCACAGTCTATCTCTCTCCCTTGTTTCTCTCCAAACTCTCTTTTTCTCTCTGATCTCTCTCTTTTTTCAGTTTTTCTCATCTGGGCTCCAATCCATCATGTAGGATAAATTCATATTATGTTGGCTCATTCCTAGCTCTCTATTTTTCTCCGATCTTTCTATGATCATTCCCTATTTATTCAATCCATCATCTGGGCAAGTTAGGTTCATCTAGGAGATGAAGACCCTTAGGTCTCCTTTGTAGAAGGGCCTTGGTCTGGTCTCCAACAAAGGAGACCAAAGGGTCTGTGTAGACATGACCACGGTTCGGTTCGGTTCCGGTTCCGGTTCCGAACCGACGGTTCCGGTTCTAAAAAAACTAGAACCAGAACCTTAACCGAAATAACACGGTTCAGGTTCGGTTCTGAAACCGACGGTTCTATAACGGTTCAGGTTCCGGTTCCGATTTCGGTTCTATAACGGTTCCGGTTCCGGTTCTGGAACATTTTTTTTAAATGATAATTTAAAATTTAAAAAGTAATATTAAATTATATTTTAAAATTAAAAAATAAATTTATACACAAATCAAATAAAATACATTACCTACCCGATTACCCATTTACCTACCCAGTGTCCCTCACTAACCCACTCTTCTCTCTCCTCTCTCTGTCTCTCTCTCTCCGATTCTCCCTCTTCTTCTTCTTTTCTATTTCTCTGTTTTCTTCTCTTTCTCTCCTCTCTTCTTCTTCTTCTTCTTCTTTTTGTTTTGTTTGTTTTCTTCACCAGCCGAACCCAGATCAGCGCCGATCTGGGTTCTGGCCGATCGATCTGGGTTCCCAGAACCCATATCGGCGTCGAACTGGGTTCTGGGAACCCAGATCGGAGTCTGGGGGAACACCCCCAGATGCCGTCTGGGTTTCCAAGACGCGCGGCCACCCAGACGCCGTCTGGAAACCCAGATCTGGGTTTCCAGACGCACGGCCAACGGTTGACTGACTTGACTCTTGTTTTTTTTTTTCTTTTTTTTTTTTAAATTTATTTAAGAACCGGAACCGAACCGGAACCGCCGGTTCAAGGTGGTTCCGATTCCACCGGTTCTTTGAACTGGCAGTTCCGGTTCTTTTAAGGTTAGAATCGGAACTGGAACCGGAACCGCTACAGTGACGGTTCCGGTTCTACAGTGACGGTTCGGTTCGAACCGCACGGTTTGAACCGAACCGTGGTCATGTCTAGGTCTGTTTTAATTTAATTTAATTAATTAATTAAATTCTAGGTGTTTTGTGAAATCAATTGATATATATATATTTTTTAAGAGATTTGATTTGGATGGAGGGAGAAACAAAGTAGCCGGAGTTACAATACAGCAATGTAGGACAATGTACTTCTCTCGCTCTCTCCCCTTCTTTTTTCTCCCTAGGTATTTTTGGGTATGAAGACCCATAAATCTAAATTTTATTTTTGAATTTGATTGAAGATAATATTTACGGTTTTTAGTCTAGATAGGTTCACAATGACAAGCCCCTTTCTAACTACTAGCTAGGCGACCTGCCCGGCAACCCCACGGTGGCTCCCCAGTCGAGATCTGCTCTGATTGGAAAGTTCCCGTGAAGCTAAGCCTCTTTTCTTTTCTAAAATACTTGAAATCCTTTTTGTTCTGAAAAAGGGTGGGAATTTTGTTCGTTGAAAATAACTTTATGAAAATAGTATTTTCACAGAAAACCGGCAGCATAACAACTGTTTTTCTAAAATTCCACCCTGTAAAATATCTCATAAAACCTGTATAATTGTATTCACAAACAATTTCTATAATCAATAGGCCTCCGGCCATTTTCAAACTCATAATCATGCAATTAAGCGGAAGTAACTTGAATAAATCTTAAAAACGACATGCATGATATTTACATAAAATCCTTAACTCAAAATAATATTTACCAAACTAGAGAATCTGGAAAATGATATTAAATACAATACATGATGCTATGCTAGAAAATAGTGCAGTCTGGTCGCGCGTGTCTAGCTGGCCTGCATGTCCGAAGGAGATACCTCTGCCGCGCTACTCACACCTGCACTTGAGGGAGGTTTTTTAGAAAACAGGAAAACAGTGGTGAGAATAAGTCAGTGAGTGGGTAAGTTTACATAAACTGTACTTTTACTTAAAAAATACTATTCCTCCCAAAAATAGATTGGAAAACTATTACTTACTTACTTTTTCTGAAAACTGGATTCTCGTTTAAAAACATGTGAAAGTTACTTATCAAACTTTTCTTAAAACTTTTCTTACTTTCTTACTAGCCTATCTGGCAACCCAGGGAAATCTCGTCCTTCGTGACGGTGCGAAGACACGCCACTAGGATAGGGGAACTCTCACCATGTGTAGTCGCAGATGTGGATACAACTCTGGGATCGCGAATCCCTCCAACATCAGGCAGATCTACACTATCCCATACATGCAGAGGGTGACTGACAGACTCGATCCCGCCAAAGTTAGTAACTCCCCCCATCTACCGTACACGTATGGAATACTTTCGGCCGGGTGTAATCTTAGGGGCTAGGGTAAACCATAGGCATATATATAAAAATGAAATCTCGGCAATATGTTATAATATTGCAAAATAACTTTCACAAATACTATCTCTATGCATGTATATAATTTCAACTTGCTCAATTACTTTACTGAAGAATATAAACATATTCATAGCATAATCTTTAAAGCTATACATGCATTTATAGATGATAAACTGAAAACTATAAACTTTTACTAGAATCTCAAAACCTTTTACTTGCTAAAACTGATTGCATTCAATAACAGAATGTATGAAAACTTTTAAAAATCCACACTCACAACTTGCTTCCAAAATACTTATCACTGCTTCCCGTTACGGCTCTCGTTCGATTCCCGATTCACCTACAATTGATTTCGATCGAGATGTCGTTAAAACATAACTCGTGCGCAACTAAACTTTAAGCCATACGAGGATTTATAAGCACAATAATTCAAGTGACTATCCTCGCACAATAACAAAACGGAAAACTCATATTAGCACGCGAAGACTATTTCGAACCGATTCGTTATCGCGACTTAAAAATATTCGAAACTTTGCGGTTATAGAACCGACAACTATGCCATTCGAATCTAATGTAACATCATCAAAATCAGATTTTAATGAATTCACTAACAAAAGATTCGAAATTTAACAACGAATTTAAAGCTTACGCGATTTCACTAATTATCGCGATTTATCGATTTTACGCGTTTCGCGCGATTTAAAAACTATCCAATTAACTTATTTAAAACTCGAACTATCTTCACTTCAACTGAAACACTTTAAGGGCTTAATAACAATCTCGGGGCAGTGAGATAACATTCACAATCCTTTTTTATTCGACAACGAAAATCATAAACTAACAACGCTCGCATTCGTGGAAAAATTCAACCAAAACGCTCGGAAACGATTTCTAAATATCCGAACGATTATCCGATACTTTAAAACACTCTAATACAATCCATTTTCCGCGATAATGAATGCGAAACTAAAAACATAACTCAACAGCCCCTACACATCTCATAACAGCCCATATACAAAACTCGCAACGAATACGATCGTTTACCAAATCATTCAAAACCAACCGAAACAACAACGAGAGAACCTCCGCACTAACAAGGTTCCCAATCCTAGTCTCAACATAACATCATCAATTTATCTCAACTTTATTCACATGGTTGCTTACTAATTTCCAAAACAACTCAACAAGAAAATGGGGCAGCACTTACTTAACAGTTTCGCTTCGAAACGGCTTCCAAACGGCGACAAAACTCTCGCACGTTCTCAGCAGCAAGCTGTCCCGTTAGATGATGTTTCGTTTCAGCTTTGAAATGGATTCTTGGCCTGACCACCGTTCGGCAGCAGCTTGGACAACAGCTTGCGATGACGATACGGCAGCAACGTGAGCACGGCAGCAACTGGACAGCTCACGGCAGCAAGGTGACAGTAGCTGGTCAGCTCGTGCAGCACCAGTCAGCAAGACAGCACGGCGACAGCACTTGGTGTTGACAGCAGCTGACTTCGACACCTCACGCCAGCACAAGGCAACGACGGCAGCAGCTTCCTCAACGGCAACAGCAAAGGCAGCACTACTACCTCACGCCAGTAGCTCCCTCCACCGGCGACACTGGCAGCAGCACGGCAGCAAGCTCTTCACCATCTGACAGCTCGACAGCTCTCTTTTCTTGCATGCACGTCCTCACTTCAGATCAGCCCTTGCATGTCCTCCATTGCTCAAGATCTGCTCTCGGTCAGCTCTTGCATCAACTCGGCCTGAAAACTTCTTCCACGAGCTCGCGTCCTTCTCTTGTTCTCCTTCAGCTCTCTCTAGTTTTTGATTTCTGTTTTCAAATGAAAATGAGGTCACTGCTTGTTTTAATGAAGTGCTGACCGAGCTTGATGGATATGTATTGCTTGCTTCTTTTACTCTCTTCCACCTTGCATCATCCGGTCTAAAGACAGCAGCTCGGGTTGCTTGGTAAACTCTCTGGTTTGGCTTCTCTCGTTACTGCACCCGAGAGCTTCTCTTCTTGCTTGATCTGGTCTTCTTGGTATGAAGGCAGCCACTCGACCTCTCTTGCTCTTCCAAATCCTCACGCTCACTCTTGGTTCTCACTTACACGAGCAGCACTTCTCACATTTCAGTTTTGGGTTTTGTCTTTTGGAATGAAGAAGAAGAAGTTGACAGATTGTTTTGCTTAGTATTGGTTGGTCTTGAGTGCATAAGTGATGACCGAGTTTCCCTTTTCTCTTACTCTTCCTTTGGATTCGGTTTTTTGATATGAGAAAAATGGTGACCGAATGATAGCTTCTCATTATTCTCTCTTTGGATTCGGTTTTGTTATAAAAAGAAGTTGACTGAGTGCTTTTCTTCCACCAACAGCACACAATACCACTCACCTTCTGTTTTCTTTTTTTATTTCGGTTTTGTCTTTTATGCACAATTGATGACCGGTTTTGATGATTTTGCTATCTTTTTTTTCAACATCAACTTCATATAATAATATATAATTGCTCCTCTCTTGCATGTGTGACATGTGTGACAACATGTAATAACTCAAGTTGATTTCATGCATTCTTGCTTTTTGATTCCAAGCTCGGATTCCGTTTCCGTCCGTCCGTCCTAGAATCCGCTTTTTAATCGCTTTCGCCTTTGGAATAATTTTAAAATTCGGAATCCGTCTTCGCAAACTCGAATTTATTTCTCCAAATCGAAAATAATTATTCCAAATATTTTCGGACTCGATAATTATATTTTTCCGATCGGACGCGATCCATCGGAAAAATATTTCGCTCTCCGACGAACGCGGTTTTGGGTTTTACACACAGTGGGTAGGTGTTTGAGATGGGTTGATGCAGTTGATGATTGATTGTTGATTTACTTGGGTTTTTGTAGATGATTGATGATATGCTTACGTTTTTGCAAATAAATGTTTGGATGGGTTTTTACATATTGTTGTTGCAGCAGTGGTAATGTACAAAGGGAGGGATATTGTTCCAAAAATTGTCGATTATCGGTGATTTTTTATCTATAAATCACTGATTGGCACACTATAGGTTTGATAACCTCCTAGATCGGAGGTTCTTCGCCGAAGGTGAGTAATCAGTTGAGTTAGCCAAATAATCGGTCTAACTCGATAAAAACGATCATAAAATCTGCTAGAAAACACCTAAACACCATAAAAAAAATCCAACAACCACCACAAATAGAAAGAAACATACCTGAGACAACAGCATATGAGAGTGCGAAAGGGGTAGGTGTTGCGTCTCTGCATGGGTGGATAAGGTTGGAGCCGTTTATTGCAGTCTTTGCCGTTCATTGCCCTCTCTATCAACAAGAAGGAAGAAGAATAAGGGAGAAACAAAAAGTGAATAAGAAAAAGAAATAGGCATTTTAGAGAGAGAGAGGAAAAAGAAAGAGAGAGATAGAAAGGTAAAGGTGAGGGTTTGGTGAGTTTATATATATATACATATATCATGACAAATTATACAAACTTCTATTAGCTTTAATACAATTACATTAATATATGAGTTTTGGCTTCTAATGTTTAAAAAATATCAGTTTACACATTTAAATTTCAAAAAATTATAATTTTTTCCAAAATTATTTGTCGATTATTCACTAATTATTTACCAAGTGACCGATAAATTGCTAATTGTTGCCTCGCTGGTTGATTATCAATTAACAATTTTTGGAACCATGAGGAGGGATGTGATAAGTAGGGAAGAAGAGTAAATGGTGGAGAATTTGTTTGCTACTTTGTGTTGTTTGATTTTACCATTGGAGAATAAGAGAGGTTTCTAGGTTACGAAGACAAAGGATTGTGTTTCTAGGTTTAGAGATGAAGATTTGGAGAATAAGGTAGGTGAATAGAAAAATTGATTTTTTTTTTTTGTTTTGTTTTCTTTCAAATTTTTTTCCTTATTTAATCTCTATTGTCCATCTTTTCATATGGACAATAAAGATTTACTATTATTTTTATTATTTTATTTATTTTTTATTATTTTAAATTTTAAAAGAAAAGAAAATTAATTTAAAAACTGAGGATATTTTCGTCTTTGTTCTTCAAACCAAAGTTAACCATTAGATTTGACATCCTTTGATCGTTGAGTTGAGACTATCCTATTGCAAAATCCAAACTATGTTTCAGCATCTTTAAAGCCTTATACCTCTGGGGAGTTTTGTACATTTTGCTTAATTTGTAAATACTTTCTCGAATATTGTAAGAATTCTCTGTACAAAACCATCATCAACTAATTAAGAGAGATTATATCACACAAATGAAATATTGATATTTAATTGAATGTTATAAACATAGATAGATAGATGTCAAAAAGAACTAGAAAGTCGTAAAATGGGTTGGCGAAATGGTAATTGCTGCCCCCCACCCATGCAACCCTAAGATCATGGATTTAAGCGTGTCTCCAATAATATGAGTTTCTTCTCTCACTTTTTGTGGGCTGCCCTCTCCCTCTCTTCACTCTTTGTGGGTTGGTTCTTACTGTTCCTTAAAGCTAATCTTTGGATCGCTTTACAGTGTCTATCACTATTAGTCTCGGTTAGACCTTGAGCTAGTTCCAATAATAAAAGAAAAAAAAGGGCATTTGATGGTTGATGCATATGATAAGTAGAGTAGGTCTTTATAATTAACAAAGCCGAGTATGTTTTGATGTTGAATATGATGAGAGAGAGACCCACGTCAACACAAGATCACACGAAACACCATTCCGGTTCATGAATATGGTCTTCTCAACTTTATAGGATGATGACAAAATCCAGCGTTTATACGGTAATCTACAGCTTGTGTATTGTCACATTATTCATAATCATAAGTAAACCACTTAACAATATTTAATATTGCTTGCTCATGTAGCCATTACTTTCGGTTCAGACATGTGCTTGCGTCAGAAGGTACCAGTGTCCAAGACGTGTGTGGAATTAGTGGCATAGTTGTAGATAGTCTGTTTTGTTTTCATTTTATTTTATTTAATTATATAGTTGTAGTGTATCTATATCTAAATGTATCATAAAATATTATATATATATATATATGTACGGAGTCAATCACAGGCGATTCACCGCGTATGTGGGTTTTACAAACCAATTCAGTATGTTTGCTGAATTCATGCACATGTCGTGCTTCGCACATCTCAGGTTATAGGATAAGATACACATATGCATGTGCTGTGCCGTCCAAATTCTAAAATCAATGTATTTTGATTTCAAAGCCTTATCTGTTGCATGATACGTCACCCTTCATCCACGTCCACTAAAATAAACACCCCTAGAAGAAGTTCATGTCACACGGTTCTGCATGCATATCAATTCCATTTCTTTAAGTTTGATCGATCAAAGGGAAATGCTATATGGTCCACTGATGGAATTCCCTTTGATAGAAATCATAAAGTATACGTCTGTGGCGTTTAACAATAGCTTGCAGCTACCAATTAGTACTTATTTTCATCTATAGTATTTTTCAGAGTAATATATTGTTGCACATGTAACAGTAAATTTACCTCTCCCTCTGAGCCACGAGATCCCATTTTATAGAAATGCAAAATATTGACCATGCGATCCGTCCCGTGACACCCTAAATTAATTTAATTTCAATGGAATTGGTGCGGTCCTGTTGATGTACCCTTGATTAAATTGTATTGGATTCGATCAATAGAATTAATCCAGATGTTTCAGTTTTTTTTTTTTTTTTTAAATTGATATATGAATCATACATTTGCAAGTGTATGCTATCATGTTCTTATCTTTGACTAACATATTGAGTATCTCTATTTTAGTTCCATTATTTGTCATAGGCTCCTTCCCTTGTATTGTCCGTTCTGTCTCGTCACAAATGATTTCTTTCACAGTAATTAGCAATGACAATGTTACAGGTTCTAGCATTTGTCTCTCTCTGTCAGTATCAATTAAATTATTATTATATATCTTTTTGATATTTTATTTCAATGTTTCATTGTTTTAAGGCGTTGTCTTGCCACGTTATGAAATCATACGTGTTAAAATTGATTTAAAACTCCGTGCTTATCCCTGCGTCAGATTGCATGATTTTGACACCCATAATTTCTTCTATTCATGCAACCAAATGTTGTTGCTTTTGTACTTGTATATGTGGGTGTATATTCTATCTCAAGACATCCAATCAATTATCAATCGTTCTCCGCTTTCGGTCCACAAATTCTTGGAAAAGTTTAGTAGGGCTTTAGGGTTTTGTCTGCTTGTTCTTGAAACACTATTACATAGTTTACATTTGATGGAAGAATTTTATTTGAATTCCAAGGGAAATTTTCTTCAAATAATAGAGATGGAAAAGAAATGCATGCAAAGGAAAGAGAAAAACTCAAACCCAAAAGTTTTTTTGGAAATAAAATTAGTTCTAATAATATGAAAATTAATTGTAAAAAAAAAGTATGTAATTCACATCACTTTCAAAAATTGCAAATTATATTATTACTATGAGACTTAAAAAGTTCAAAAACTTTTTAAAATATTAATTTTTAATGAAGTTTGTATCTAATATTTGCAAGCTACATATATCTTTTCTTTTAGTTCAGATATCAAAACATTACCCTTTTGGCACATGTTGTTAAAGATCTATCAAAACTTAAATACTATACAACTGTATACAACCTCAAAATCTATTATCATAGTATCGAAAAATATATACTCTTCCAATAAAAAGATAAAACCCCTCATGCATGCTAATAAATTAAATATGTATGGTGGAACTCAAACTCTAATCATAGGTATAAAAGGTATTATCAATGTGAATGCGAAATACACTAACCAACCAAAGATGGAGCCAAGATTTTGATTTTGGGGTGATCGGAAGGAAAATTTAATTTTAAATTAATACAAATCAAATGTACTAATATTTTAAAAAATAAGTTACTAAAATCAAATTTATACATCTAATATAATGGCATTAAAAATTAATTTATAAACAAACATCGGTTTTGTGAATCTAATAAAATAATAAATATATGCATCTATTTTTTTTGAAAAACAATTCTATGTAAAATATTTATTAAATTATCAATTTAAAGAAAATTTTGTTCTATATTAACCAAAAGAGCAAATTACTTCAAAAAAAAAAAAAAGAGCAAATTGCTCAAAATCCTCTAAACATATGTTTATTAACAAACGGACACCACGCTTGCCTTTTATTATAGCGTCTTCATTTACACTAATGGTTCAACCATGAGAGTTAACTACAATAAGAGTGTCTTGGTCATTTTATCTTGTTTTTTATTTTTCCTTTAAAAATTATATTAATTAATGGATTGTGAAGGGACCCAACCCGGATTTAACCTCTTGAATCCGTGGGAAGCCCTCCCGGCACTCCAACGGACTCCGAAAACCTTTTCTTTAAACAATTAACTTAGGAATCCGTGGAGCGAACCCATTTAAAACATTTATTCATTTCATTAACTAACAGAAAATGTGGTGGGAAATTTTTTTTTTTTTTTTTTTTTCTATTAAAACCAATAAACCATTTATTCGATGAAAAATTTACAGAAAAACGGACAGAGTTTCCTCTGTTTTTCGAACATTCCAATTTTACAAAACCTGCAAATAAAATCATAAACACTTCAAAAATTCATTCAATTTCTCCACTACCATTTTCAGGACCTCAGGTCCACTACAGTTTAACCACAAAAACATTTAAAAGCTTTCAATAAAATCATTTTCATCCATAAAACAAAACATATGCATTATGAACAATTCAAAATATTTTCTGAAATATTTTGGGCTTGAGTTTGGGCACTCCTAAATGCCTACGTACCTCAATTATCTACAGAGGATCAAAGCCCTCGTAGTTTAGAGTGTAATTATGCATATACGTATATATAATACAAAAATAATGATGCAAGTATCAAAACCATAATATGACATTTATAGCCCAAAAATTATATACATATTTTCAAGTTGTCGTCGTCTACAAGTAGGCCGCCTACGACTGCCCTGGAGGATGCTCAAACTGCTCTCTAGTCTCAGTTCCTGAAAATTTTATTAAAACATTTTGAAAGAGTGAGCTAAAAATAGCTCAGTGAGTGTACAGTTTAA
The DNA here is from genome assembly GCA_022984855.1 of Dimocarpus longan. NCBI lineage: Eukaryota > Viridiplantae > Streptophyta > Magnoliopsida > Sapindales > Sapindaceae > Dimocarpus > Dimocarpus longan. The sequence goes on along the minus strand of CM041015.1, from coordinate 13,519,306 downwards.
CATCAAAACACCTTTCAACATCTTTCAGTAAATCATAACATTTATAAAAATAAATAAAACATTTCATTTATCAATTACATCAATCATAACATACATTTGAAACAATCTTTAACATTTCCGTCACTACCAATGGAACCCAGGGAATAATTCACCAACCGACCTAAAAGCGACGGTGGCGGGACGATCCATTTCCAGTCATAAAACCACTACGCTGCGGATAAATCACGCCTTGCGCAGGGTAACAGTCATAAGAATACTTTATAATGTGTAAAGGCAATCCTATAATTTCTATCCCTTCCCTTAGTTAGTAACCTATTTCTTTACCCGTACCTTTACACATTTAAAGTATCTCGGCCGATTATCCAGTCATTTCAGTCATTCCAGTCATGATAGGGTTTAGGGTAACCATCGGCTAAAAATCCTTTTATAAACCACATTTCATTTAAAAACCAAAACCATTTCTTTTATACTTTTCATAAGCATTCGTCCGTCAAAACTTTTCTTAAGGTCAAACCTTAACACTTGATTCTTTTTCCTTAAACTTGATATCAACACTTAAAACATTTATATCATCAAAACGATTATATTCAAAACATAAACATATATAAAATATGCATATATAAACATATACTTAAAAGAAACGTATATGTATAAATATATAGTTAAACATAACATATATATTTAAACAAAGCATATATATATATATATATAGTTTTACACTCACAACTTATTTCCGTCCGTTAGCTTTCAATTCAAAGAATTTCTTTCACTTCCCGCACGTCTCCGTTTCCGTTTGAAGAGTTTCCAATTCACCTAACATTTAATCACCAATTTATTTACAATTCTCCTCAAATCACAACTCTAATGATAAATGAATTTTCCTTAACAATCTCTCCAACTAATTAACCCATATTCTCCATTACATGCCATTATCTTAATACCATTCATTTCTATGATATTTCCATGTCCTAATATATTTAAAGACGTACTTGAACCCACCAATTTGAAAGAAAATAAAAATGGGACAGCTTGCACATCATTTATTCAAACGACTATCTTTGAGTGTTACACGCGTTCCACGCAATGAAATTTATTACCTATAACTTAATCACCCTCAAATACATATTCGAGAACATTCTTATGACCTTAAAATCAACTTAAAATCACATAAATTCCACTTATAACCGGCTGTCTTACTTTTGTCGAAAATCACACGAATAACACCATACGCGATTTTCTTTCGGTTTCAACGCGTAATCACACTCTATCATGCATTTATACACTTAAAATCAATTAATCTCCATTTAATTTAAACAAAATACAGCACACACACATACTCTCACATTCAGCCGAACAGAACATATACAGCCGAACAGAACATATACCCATACTTGTTCATTTCATCTCACGGCATACACACACACCCATCTACACAAACATCTATTCCATTTCCGCATTTATGAGATAAAATCAATAAAAACCCAACATAACTCACTTGTCTGAGAGTTCCACAGCTGCTCTGAGATTCTCACGTCAACCATTTCCATCCATTTCAGCTTGTCAACCTTAAGCTACTGCCCAAAATCAACCACAACTCTTGAAAAGGACAGTAAAGAACTCATGAAAATCACTCAAAAAGTTTCAGCTGCTTCCCTTACCTCTTGATCATCATCTTCTTCACGCCTCCCCTGCATTTTTCCTCCATCTGCTGGCTGTATCCAGCTCCTTTCAGCTCCACGTTTTCTGGTCCCAGCTCACCCGAAATCCCTTCTCTTCACTCGCGGTCAGCAGCTCGTCGACAGCCCGCGCGCGACTTCAACTTCTTCCCGATTTCTGGTCTGACATCTTCACTTTCAGATCTGATTTTCTGGGCTGAGAACAGAGGTTTATCTTGCTTCTTCAAGCCTCCATCTGACCGTGAAGAAGCCCCTTGGAAGATCGGTTCGGTGGCTGCACTTGGTGGCCGAGAGGGATGATCGCGCGAGTGGAGAGTGGCTGTCTTTTTGGTCTGATTTCGGGTCTGTTTTGTGTCTGCCTGAAGACCAGATCTGAGCTGGAAGAAACACTCTAATATTGTTTAACATATTGCCCAAACACCCCTCAATTGTCTTCAATTATGACAGCTGAAACTTCAATATAAATATTGCACTTAAACCCCTCTTTTATTGCTATTTTTATGAACTTCACTTATCCATTTCCAATCATGCCCATACTTATTTCTAATCTATAATTAACACTTCCTAATGACCTCTTTAAATCCTCATCACTTATATTTCTCATAAAAAACTTTATTCCATAAAAATAAATACGTTAAATCCATCAATTTCCATAACAATTTTAATATCGATAAAATTAACCGTTATTCCTCTCAATAATATTTCTAAAATATTCCACGCTTATCAATTCATCAAATTAACCTCATAAACATTCAATTAAACTTATAATTGTTCATTTTCATCATATAAGAAAACTTTCCCACAACGGTGGAATATTTTAAAAATACAATCACATTTGACGTACTTATCGATATTTATATATTCTTAAGCATAAAGGACTTGGTCCTAACAGATTGTCTAGATCTCTACCATCCATCTGGATAGTGCAGATCTATTTAAAATAATTTAAAATTAAAAAAAAATAAAATTTGAACTATAAAAAATAATTTAAATATAAAAATATATTTTTTTAAATGGATCTAAGTCGTCCATCTCAAAGATGGACGGTTAAGATCAATTTGAAAAAAAATAGAAAATAAAAAGAAAAATTAATATTTCTTATTTCATCTCCTATTCTTCTGTTGTTCATTTTCAATGCACAAACAATCACACTAAGAAGATTCATGCACCATTCTTCAACACACAAACAAACACATGAAAACACAAACAAGATTCACATACCATTCTTCAACACCAAGATTTATGCACCATTCTGGAATCCTTCATAAACTCTAATAATGAAATCAAACAACAAACAGACAACATAAACTTAGAACAAACATAAACCAATAATAAAAAGGAATCAAACCTAATCAAAAAATCAAATCTAAATTCGTCGAACCCGGATGAATGACCCTTCGTTTGGGTTCAATGAACCTAGATAAAGAACAAATAAAGGTTTTTTCATCTAGGTTTGACGACTCAGATGAAAAGTTCATATGGGTTCGTCAAACCCAAATGGAGACCTTCATATGGGTTTCCTAGATGAAGTTTGATGAACCTAAATTTGATTCCTTCACTAGTTTCAACGTAAACTAGTCACCATTGAAGCCGTTTCGATGTTACTGATGGAAGGATTAAATGTTGTTGATGAGAGAAGGATGATATTGATAATGGGGGTTTAAAATGATGGAGATAGAGTTAGTGATGGAGGTTAAGTCCATAAAGAAGGAGAAAGAGAGAAAATGAGAGATGAGAGAGACTAGGAAGAGAAAGGTAAAGAGGAGAAAGAAAAAGATAGGGATGGCTTAGTCAAGAAAAAGAGCAAATGAAAGAAGAAGAAGAAGAAAGGAAAAGCTTGGTCGATTTTGGTGACGGTTGATTCACTAGAGTTTTTCAATCTGGTGATGTGGTTGGCTTGGATGGATAGTTCAGATTGGATTTTCATCAATTTTTGTCTTTATTTTTTTTAATATAAAAGATATTTTTTTTTAATTTTGGTTTTCTGAAATTAATTTTCACTGTTCATCAACATGATGAATGGTGCATATCTCACATTTTTTATTTTCATTTTTTTAATTATAATTATTTTATAAATTAAAAATTAATTTTAATTATGTTTCGGTTATTTTAACTATTTCTAGAATTTTTAGTTTTTTTTCTTCGAAATAGATCTTAACCGTTCATTTTCGAGGTGTACGGTTGAGATTTTTTATTTTTTTTCCTACAGAAGTAAGTGTAAATACGTCATTTCTACCACAAATTAGTTAATCAAAGGCATTCTCATCTTTTTGATCTATTTTGTCATTTTTTAGTTACCTCTCACGATTAATTATGATCAAACCGTTAGTACAGGAGAGGATATTATAATAAAATACAAACGTGGTTTTTGTTTGTCAATTGGCATATGTCCAGAAGGTTTTGAGTAATTTGCTCTTAACTAAAACAATTCATCCCAAAGAGATGAAATTCTATATATTATTCATAATAAAAGTGTAAAAAAGTGTGGAAACAATGATATGAATGCCGAGTAACAATATTTTACAAGTATTAATATTTATAAAGGTATTTTGAAATTGCTTAATTATGTCCTTTTAAATAAGGGTGGGCAATAGATGTTCGGTTCTCTAAATGGAGAATCAAACATGGAGAATTTGGGAGGGAGAATTGATCATGACCAAACACACTCAATTAGGTTTAGTTTGATCGGTTCCTCGATTCATCAATTCACCAAACTCAACCCTAAAAAAACTCAACCCTTGGTTCTCAAGTGTATTAATATTTATAAAGATATTTTTTCCCTCAACAACAAAGACACACACATACCTTAAAAAGAAAAAGAAAAAACCATCATCAAAACTAGAAGCAAAATACTTAAAAAAAAAAAAAAATCATAAGCAAAAACAAATTCATCTTTCAGTTCACTAATCAGCCCTAGAACATTGAAAAAGTGAATAAATTAATATACAAATAAATGAAACAATTTTTGGATCAAAAAAACTTACCTATGTAAGCAAAACTTACTCAAAACCTAACCAAACGATAAATAAACACAATTGAAAGACCTATCTAAAAAACTTACCTAAAACGACGATGGTGACAAGCAGTCGAGCATGCAATGAGAGGTTGAGATAAGAGATGAGATATGAAAAAGAAAATAGGTGAGTTAGGCTATATGGGTGGCTGCATGAAAAAAATGAGGAAGAAGAAGCTGGGGGAGAAGGACTTGGTGGGTGGTTATGTGAAGAAGATAAAGAAGAAGAAAATGCGAGACGGGCACGATAGGTCACTACACGAAGAAGATAAAGAAGAATGGTGGTGGTTGCTTGAAGAATATGAAGAATAAGAAAATGTGTGAGAGTGTTAGGGTTGGGGTTTATATGGTTGTTAGGAAATAACATATATGCCCCTAGAGAAAGTGTTTCTTAGGTTGGATCCATTCTATAAACCCAGAACCAAATCAAACTGAGAAACACTTAATTTTCCTAGTTGCTGACTCGTACACCCTTTAATTAAACATAGGAATCGAATTGAATACTCTCGGGTTGGTTTGAATTGGTGTACTGACTCAAGAAACACTCGGTTTTCCTAACTGCCAACCCGAACACCTTTCAATTAAACATGGAAACAAAACCTAATGCATACCCAATATACTAATAAGGCACCCTCAGGCAAATCTAAAATCATAACCCTAAGAAAGTTAATTATAGGTTTATAAAGAGAACTTTGACCCTATTGATCATATTACAATTAAGAACCAAAATTATAAAAGAATTTTAACCTGTTAGTTATAAAACAATCAAGAACGAAAATTATAAAAGTAGGATATTGACGCCACTTATAGGAACGAGATGAGAATAAGGGAGATAAGACATGACTTCAATCGTTACAAGAATTAACTTGATAAGATCATAAAGTTCTCAAAAGAACCAAAGAAAAAAGTCTCTTAATATTATAATTCGAACAAAATAGGAAATTGCTAAATTATTTTCAAAACAGAATAAGAAATAAAATCCTACTATAATAACCTACTAAATAAAGGATTGGGCGACATTAAATTCATTAGATCTTTTGAATCTCTAAGATTTGCAAGATATACATTAAATTCACAAGATCTTTTGAATAATACAAAAATGGTCTATTGTAGTTTAGGCCCAAATCTTACTTTCAAAGTAAAAAGCCCATGCAACCTTCTTGTAATTAGACCTAAATGCCTTCAATGTTGATGCTCTTAGACTTGAATCATGTTTTTAAGCATTTATGTTATAATTACATTTAAGAACTTTGACTCTGTTGATTATATTACAATTAAGAACCAAAATTATAAAAGAATTTTAAACTGTTTGTTATAAAACAACCAAGAATGAAAATTATAAAAATAGGATATTGACGCCACTTACAAGAACGTGATGAGAAGAAGGGAGATAAAACATGACTTCAATCGTCAAAAGAATTAACTTGATAAGATCATAAAGTTCTCAAAAGAACCAAAGAAAAAAGTCTCTCAATATTATAATTCGAACAAAATAAGAAATCGCTTTATTATTTTCAAAATAGAATAAGAAACAAAATCCTACCATAATAACCTACTAAATAAAGGATTGAGCGACATTAAATTCATTAGATCTTTTGAATCTCTAAGATTTGCAAGATATGCATTAAATTCACAAAATCTTTTGAATAATACGAAAATGGCCTATTATAGTTTAGGCCCAAATCTTACTTTCAAAGTAAAAAACCCATGCAACCTTCTTGTAATTAGACCTAAATGCCTTCAATGTTGATGCTCTTAGACTTGAATCATGTTTTTAAGCATTTATGATGCCTCCAAACTGTCCAACCCAAGTTGTACATGACTCTTGGCCTAAATATATTATCCCATTTAAAACTTCTTTACTTTGGCCCTTAACATTGGTCCACCCGAACAATCCAACTCGAACCAACCTGAGGGTGTTCGATTTTGATGGAAACCCAAAAGATCGTCCTAATGACCATTGGATTTGAATCCAATAACTAATTTACACCCCAATAATATTATTTAGGATCCTATTTAATATTATTGTAATAACAATAATTGATTGCGTTGGTTCCTTTGTCTAGTTCATTTATCAAACCTCTTTATTCACCTAACACACGTCACATCAATTAATTGGGTCAAAACATCTTCAAAATTTTCTTCTTCTTTTTGATAATAAATAAGAAAATGCAAGGTCTTTTGTTGTAATGCAAATATAAATCAAAGTTTCCTTTCCTTCATATAGGAAATGAAAGGGAAACACACAACCAATAAATCGCAATAATACTTGAGATGCCATACGTAATTTTCAATGGTTATGATTTCACCTTTTAAACCAAAAATGGTTGTAATATTAAGGACCCTCGATATTAGAGGTGGGCAAATATTTGGGTGTTCAGTTCAGCTCTAATGAGAATGGAGCACGAACCCAAAAATAATCGGTTTTCATTTTGAAAACAGAACATGCTTTTTTGGAAGGGTGGAACCTACCAAAATCGACCAAAATAAGTTGGTTCGATTCGGGTCGGGTTGGTTCGGTTCCATGTTTAACATCTCAATCCAAATGACCAGAACTAAACTCAATTGAAACTTAAACTCAAACACTGATATTCAACAAATCATAACTCAAAAACTCAATAAAAAACTCGATCAACACTGATATTCAAAAAAACTAACTACAATCCCAATTTTTGATGTTAGATCCATTTGCACAGCACCGCTGGAGCCCGTCCTAAAAACAATATTGAACTACAACACTAAAAAATATTGATCTGGAGAAAAACAGTCAAACTAGACTTAGGCTTATACATTTCAAGATTCCACATCTATTTCCAAATAATTTTACTCCAAATAAGTACCAAAATACTACAATCCAAACTAAAAAAGAAAAAAAAAAAAAAAAGCAACAAAATCTCACTCCAAATCAATCGACTATAACAAACAAATCAAGCAAATACAAAACAACACACTACCTAATAGATATAGAAGTGAGAGTAGTAAATAAGAGCCCTGAAAATCAGGGGATTGATTACTTGATCTTTGTCTTTTATTTTTTATTTTTTATTCTCTCTCTTTTTCTAAGCTCCGATTCTATCTATGAAGACAAAATAGCCAACAGGCACCTAAGCAAGTTGATGAAGATGATGCAGAGGAGAGAGTTAAGGGGAGACGGCGAGGGCCAGAGGGGGGGTAGATGAGATTGATGATGGATGAAGAAGGAGGAAGAAGAGAGAAACTGGCAAACAGAGATATGCCAGTTAAGAACACTCTAGAATTTAACGTTGAGTTTATTTGGGGGGTTTATATAGGGAACATGAAAAATTACGCATGTGCATTTATTTCACGAGTCGGATCAATTCTAGATACTCATGTCTGAACCGATCTGTGAAACATGGTGTTTTCATGGGTTAGGATCCAAACATCCTGAATTTGAACATGAAAACCGAAATGAACACCAGCAAGTTGGATTGGGTCTGTTTGTTCACGTCAGTTCCATGTTTTCATGCCCATCCTTACTAGATATAATTCTAGAGAGATAAATTTAAAGTACTGATTGATATTTCCAACCTTGTAATCAAAAGCTTAATTAAGACTTCCATTCATGAATTTGATTTTACATCAATAAGACACACATGTGCTATTAATGAATGGCTATCACCATTTGTTAAGAAATAGCATATATAAAAAGTGAAATGTTTTTCAGCAAAAGGTAACAATCAATCAATTTATTTTAATTAATCATGTTAAAGAAATGATTTATGAAATTGTGTATTCAGTCTAGACTTTTCAAGATTTTATGAAATTAAAATGTTCAGACTTTTACTTAAAAAAAAAAAGAAAAAAAAAAGAAAAGAAAGAAGTTCAGACTTTTAAAGGCTTTATAAAATTTATCGGGTATTCAATATAAACTTTTAATGACTTTTAAAACTTTATGAAAGTCATAAGATATTTAATCAAGACTTTAAAAAGTCTATAAAAATCAATGGATATTTACTTCAGACTTTTAAATACTCTATAAAAGTAATAAAATATTCAATATCAACTTTTAATAACTTTTAAAATGTTTATGATAGTCATGCATATTCAATTAAGATTTTCAAAGAGCCCATGAAAGTCAATAAGTATTCAATTTGTCAATGACTTTCATAGATTTTTAAAATATCAATGATTTGTTAACATCTATATTTAAAAAATTTCTCAATTTCTCTTTCATTCCTCCCAAAGACTGAACTCAAAGTAATATGAAAGTGAATATTGTAAAACCTCAAATTTTTTATCATTTTTATGAAAATTAGTTATTTTATTTTTCGATAAATAGTGTTTCTGGATGAATAGTATCCACATGAAGAGTGATTTTCAAAAAGCAGACCTTTCGAATTAAAAGTCTTGGAATAAGTATTAGAATGAAAAGAAACTGAAATGGATTGAAAATGTGTTCATTTGAATATGCTTTAAATGATCCGAAATTGATTGGACAATAATACCCTTTTTAGAGAATAATGAGTGTTAATGGTTTTACACCCATTTGAATTTTTTTAGAACATGAAATTGAGAGATAAATTGAGTATTATACAGTCAATTGGACGATTGAATAATCACGGAATATTTTTGATTTATTTAGGCATAAATGAGAAGTTAATTTATTAAAGGGTAAAGTGGGATTTTTAAAATTCAAGCACACATGGATTCCATGTGAGCATTTCATGAAATGAAACTTAGAAAAGCACAATCCATGTGAACCAAAATGGACCAATGAGAGAAGGCCACATGAAAGGCACAAAAATGATTAATTAGTGATCATTTAACTAATCAAATTTATAATTTAGTTAATTTAGTAATTAGATAGAAATAGACCAATCAAATGCCACAAATTATAACGTAGGATAAGCTTGACATTATGGAAAGGATTGAAGGGCATTTTGGTCAATTGGAAGAGAGGCTATATAAAGTTGAAATCAAAAGAGGAGGAAGAAAAGAAGCAATCGGCCAAGGAGAGAAAACTGTATGGGTGTTCGGCCATAAGGGAATACCAGAAGATAGCAGCTTGTTTTGGTGGTTTTGAGATGATTTTTAAGTAATTTTCAAGCCAAATAAGGATGCTAGCAAGTTTAAGAGCAAAACCCATCCATTATAAGTTAATTTCAAGTGGTAAGTTTACTTGATTTTCATGGTAAATTGATGATTCTTTTGGATGGATAATAACTTGATGGATTTATGAAATTTTTGGCATATTTAGAAATAGATTTCCTTGTATTTAAGAGTGGAGTTGAAAGGAAATTCAAAGGAAGCCACTAGATAAACAAGAGATCAAAGTGAATATTCTAGGGTTTATATAATTTTTCAAGAAAATTTAAATTGAGTTGATTTTAGGATATTAGATGAATATTGGAGTGATTTTAATGTGTTTGGTGGCCATGAAAGTGAAGAATGATGTTGGATGCCATGATGCAAGTTTAGGTCAAGGCTAGGTTTGATGAATATATGTTGATTTTATTGTTTTGATGTGTTTATCAAGGATTTTGCATAATTCTAAGTTAGTTTGTATCAAGAAAATAAAAGAAATAAGTTGGGTATCTAGGTGTGCAAAATTTGGCCATAGTATGGATTGGGTGTTCAAAATGTGATTTAATCATTTTGATATATTTTCATGGTAGTATGGATGTATTCAAGCAAGTTTGGGTAAAAGAAATGAAAAGAAAAAGCTTGGATGAGATTGTGATGCATTCGGCCAAGCATGGAAATGTCGGGTGCACTTTATGTTTTTGTCATGTGAATGAAATTGGGTAAGATGATTAGTGCATGGGAAACCAAAAGAATAAAGTATATGTGTAAAGTAGTATAATTAACTAAGATGAAGGGCATATTAATTTAACTGCAAATTAGGTAAATTAGTATTGATTTCAAATGAATTAGTTATGATGGATTCCATTTTAGTATATGACTTGTAGGGAAGGCAGAAGCAAGGAAGAAACATTGAGAAATCAATTCAAGTGGTTGGAAAGTAAATTGTGAGTGGATAGTTTTACTAATTCTTAATTGATTTTTTAACAAATTTATTGTAAATAGATTCCGTTGAAAGTATGTTTGAAAAGAATACCAAGATTTCATTAAAGATATTGACTATGGATATTTTAAGTATCTAGTAAGGGAAATGCATTTAGTAATTTTAAAAGCAATATGTTTTCATGCTTCTAGAATGCATGTTTTAAAGTATACTAAAGATGCTAGTTTATGAGTATTTTATGCATCAAGTAAAGAGAATGGTTTATGTATTTTTTTTTTAAAGGAATATGTTTTATGTTTTAGTATGGTTAAACTTAAATTATAGTAAAAAATGTTTTCAAAGGCCACTGGTCTACCCATAATTTAAGATTTAGACCCGACCGATATATTCCATATATATATGGCAAGTGTTGGGAGGGCACATCACTAACATCAAAGGGTTGAGTATTGAGTTAGTCATGTTGTTCTCTACACGTGTGGAGTATTATCTCACTCTATGTATGCGATGTAGAATTCCATTGCGTAATAGTTGAAATGTCTTTATAGTTACCACATTGTACAATGCTAGGCTAGTCGATACGGAACATCACATTATGCGGCGCTAGAATAGTCAACATGTGATATAAGTTTCCTTAGGTTTCCAATTGGTAAAGTTTTAGCAAGAGAACCATGTTACTAGATGCGAAGATTTAGAAAGATGTTGATTTAAATGATTATTGAAAATTAATGAGCAATTTTAGTACGATATGTCTTTTATGCTTTCAGCATTTGATTTGTAATAATATTATGCCTTTCTATACCTAAATATGAGTTTCATAAAGTTACTTATGGAATGCATAAAATTTACATGTTTTAGTAAGCTATTTGAATATATTTTTTTAATGTTTTTGGGAGGTATTTTTATGAAAGAATAAGTTTTATTAACAAATAATTATTAACCATTCATTGAGCTTTTTTAGCTCACTTTTCTTCACATTTTCTATAAAAAACCTCTCACATACAGGAACGAGTAATCAGGATGTCTGTTCTCTTACGTCAGACTAGATGGTCCGGATAAGATCAATACTTATGTGAAATTATTTTATGCATATTTTGGGTAAGACAATAGTATGTACATGTTTACATTTTCAATTGTAAACAAGTTTGTAAAGCTTGCCACATTGTAGTTGTGTTTTGTGTCAAAACAAATGAACTATTTGGATTATGTATAAATACTTCTGAGTGTATGTATGAAAATATCATTTTTAGATTTGAAATGGTTTTCGTGGAAATAGCTTAATTATGATTAAGTTTTAATTGAGATGGACCTAAGATCCAAATTGAAAGTGGATAAGATTGCATGAACTTTTGAAGTGTTTACAAATTATTTTTAGGTGATTTGAAGGAATGAGAAATATTGAAAAAATGACCGTTATGCTGCTGAAAATTTTTTTTGGAAACCTTAATTTTGGAGAAAGAAAATTTTAAGATTTACATTTTACATGTTTAGCAAATGTTAAAGGTTAAGGTTTCGCTCCACGGTGTCCTTTTGGTGATACTAGCTGGTCCAGAAGGGTTTCGTGGGGTGCTAAGCGAGATCGATGGATTTCATTAAAGGGAATTCGGATTGGGTCCCGTCGAATATAATTTAATTTTTTTTTTTTTTTTTTTTTTTTAGTATAAAAAGTTGTGAAATGAGGATTTACGAAGTGTTTGAATTTTGAACAAACAATTTTACCAATTTTCATAGATAAGAAATTGGTTATAGCAAAACATGGGCAAAAGAAAAAATAAAAAGAATGATAAAAAAATGGATGGCAAATTACAAAAGATTAGTATTAATGAATAATGTGAGGGCCTCAATCATTGATCACATTATTTCTATACTAGATTCTAGCCTCTAATTGCTATTCTTTTTCTTTGTTCTTGAGTGAAAATTGTATTTTTGACGTGCTTGTTGAGGGCTATTCAGGAAATAAGCCCATAAATGATGTGTATGCTTAGCTGGAAAAGATAGGGGTGAAATCAAGTCGAAGAAGTGTTGAGGACAGCATCAATTGCAAGTTCGTAGTCAAGGGTAGCACCACCGACTCACAAATTGCCTTTAGGAGGACTTGTAGTCAAGAGACTCATAGTGGCAGCAACTTACAACCACAGATGGACACAATAATGGTTTGAAGTCCAGGACTGCCTACCCATAGAAGCTTGATACTAGATGCAGTCTAGTAAGATTCACAATCAAGAGGTGTGACCATAGACTTATGAATACCTGGTAGTGATAGGGGCAACTATGTCATTTCATGTCCAAATCGTGCCTTAACTTTTATTTTTATTATTATTATTTTTTTTGTATAAAGTTGTTAGTCAACTTATTATTAAAAATGAATAAAAGATTATTAAAAGAGAACAAGGTGGAATGCCCATACGAAAATATGAACCATCCAATGAGGGAAAAATCGACCAAGGGAAAAGATAGATAGAAGAAGACTCAGCTAAAATCGAAACTTTGCATAACCATCCTTATAGTAGATCTTATATCAAAACCTTACTAGAAAAATCCAACAAGGAAAAAAAGTGTCTACCCATCAAAGCCAAAACTAAAAAATCTATATTTTCGTTTACCAAGAAGATAATCAGAAAGAAAAGGACACAAAAAACCAAGAGCCATCCACCATCAGGTGGAACAAACAAACGAAGGGGATCGAGATGCTAGCAAATCCACCACAAAATTTCCCTCATGATAAATATGAGTCACTTTGAAATCTATAACATGCAAATAATGAAGACATTTCTCCCAAGCTAGTCGCCAACACCAAGGAACTTAAGAAAAGCGTTAAGAAGAAGAGAGACCATATAAGCATAATCACTTTTTAGCCAAAGCTTCTTTCAATGATACTTTCAAGCATACTAAATGACATGAATAGCTGATGCTAATTACACCTCAAAAGGATTATTTATTTCTAACAGAATAGAAAAAGCACTCTTAAAGAACTCATGGAGGTTTGAAAAATTCCTGCATAACTAGTTAAACCAAAATACTCAAAAGCAAAACCATCGTTAATAACCTTGATCCATCCCGGGGGAGGGGTAGACCAAATTACCTCTATAATATAACGAGCTTTAGGAGGCTGAATAGAAACATGAATCTTTTGTAGGGCTAATAAATCATCCACTGAGTTTCATATAACCGCAGAACTAAGAAAATCTGTCTCTCAAATGAAACGTCAAACAAAAGAAAGAGCCACATGGAAAGAATGACACTTACCGTATAAAGTGGTAAAATTTCGAATAACCCAAATTGACAAGCCCTGAACTTTTTAAAACTATTATCGTACAATCGACGACCTGCTGGCAACTCCACGGTAGCCCTTCAGTCTATATCTGAATCCGACTAAAAAGTTTTCATGAAGCTAAGCCGTTTTCTTTTTCTAAAATCTCTTTATAAAATGTCCTTTATAACTGATGTGGTGGGAAATTTTTCTGTGTTTTTAACATTTCTTTTACAAACGATTTTATAAAAATTTCAACAATTCACAATTAAACACAAACATGCTTTAGATTTTAAAGTACAACCCAGAATTCATTTATGTTTCACATAATTAAACTAAAAAACAAATTAAAATCATTCATATATTATGCATATATAAATATTTATACATTTTGCAAAAGAATATATGCAAAATCTAAATCATATTTAATATACAAAGCTTTCGGATATATTCAAAATATAATCATACAATTACAACAATAGACCATTCAGTCTACCTACCTAGATGTTGGAGTCCCACGCCATTAACATACTTGAATCAATACTTGTATCTGTCTTTGAGGAGGTTTTGTTTACAAAAACATAAAAAAATAAAAGTGAGCTAACGAAGCTTAATGAGTGTTTTTGTTTTCTATCTAAATCATTTCTTAAAAATCTACTTTCCGACAAATATTTTAAAGATAATTTCTATTTCTTAAATAAATTCATTTCTGAAACCATAAATTTATAATTCTACAGGTTAAACGTAATGAGTAAAAATGCTAAAATATTGTAAAGCTTTCATAAATATTTATAAACAATCTTTCTAAATCTCATTTTTGGAAATATATTTCTCTTTCTAAAAATGGGAGTATAATTGCTAAAATATTTCTTTTCTGGATCTTTCAGAATCTTATATCTAAAAATATTCTTTCATTTTAAAGCTAGATATAAAATGCTAGAATATCATATTTTTAAATCCTTTCAAAATCTCATTTCTAAAAATGTTATTTTCTTTTTGAAACTGAAGTGTTGAATGTTAAAAATATCTTATTTCTAAAATCTTTCTAAATCTTGTTTTTGAAATTACTATTTTATTTCTAAATCTGGAGTGTAAAAATGCTGAAATATTTCTTTTTTTAAATCTTTCTAAATTTCGTTTCTGAAAATATATTTCTCTTTCTAAAATCTAGACCAACGAAATTTCCCATAAAATCTAATCACATGGCGACTAAACTAATGCCGCTTTATGTGACAAATCTAACGGCCGAAGCCGCAATCTAAGCCATATGATGACTAACTAGTATCGCTCACCGTGACCAATCTATCTGAGACATCCTCTAATCATGCAGCAGAATGCTACATCATAAACATGGAGGGAGATAATACCCCACACGTGTAGAGGGCGACTCAACAGACTCGACTCTGACAAACTCAGCCCCCTTGAAGTTAGTAGGACTTGCTCTCCCAATAAACTTGCCATATACGATGGGGTATACCGGCCGAGTCTATATTTGAATCTATAATCTAAGATCTGAAGATCTATAATCTAAATCTGATGGGTATGCCATTGGCCTTTGAAAATCTTTCTTTCTAATAATTTGAATTGCAAATCTTCTAATTTTAAGGTTTACAAATCATAAAGCTTTTGCTTTAAAAGTTTCTAAGTTATAAATTTTCATAAACTGATGAAATTAAATAACTGACTTTCAACATCTAAAATATAACATTATTCATTATAAGATTGATCTAAATAAGTAATAAAACATTTCGATTTAAACTAAATTGCATAAAATGTTTTAAGAACAAGTTTAGCACTCGCATGACTTGATTGTTCCCTAATTCTCCTTCGATTCCTTTTCGTTCGTTTCCACCTATATTATACATTCGAGTTTTAGAATTCAACATTGAATTCCAATTCTAACTTTAACCATCTCAAACACAACACTTCATTAAATTTCACATGTATAACATTCCATTAAACTTTACAACTCATTCTTACTTTACCATATGCTTTCCATTTTCATTCTAACACAATTCTTCACTTATAATGATAAAGACCAAATCTGATTTTTATTATATTCCATGTACCTAAGTAGGATAGAGAATATTGATACAGAAATAGAGCTAAAGAATGATTTCAGACTCGATTACGGTATAGAAAATTTTGAAGTTTATTTCTGTGGAAAATGAAAACTTTCAGTGAATAGTATTTTCGAATGAATAGTGATTTTCGAAAAAGAGCCCTAAGAATAAAAAATGTCCGAAATAGGTCATGGATCTTGAGGGAACTGAAACGAAATGAAACGAAATCTGTTTGATTGAGTTTCAGGAGATCCGAAAGATTCCGGTTAAATTGCACTATTTTTTCGAATATTGAGTTTTCGTGACCTAAACTCTATTAAAAAATTTCGCGAAGCATGGGATTGAGAGGTAAGAGACCCAATTAGAGTATTTTATGGTTAATTTGAAGTTTAGATAACCGTGGAATATTTTTAGAATATTTTTCGGATTGAATAGTATATTAAATTGTGAAAATTGAATTATAATTACGTTTAGGTTGAATTTTCACCCAAACTTTGGTATGAGCACTACATGTGAAGCAAGAAAGAAGCACAATCCATGCGAGATGGATTAAACCAATCAAAGCATGACAAATCAAGTGAAAGAAATGATGATTAAATGACATGTGGTTTAATGTAATTGGAGGATGTTATATGTTATTAATTTTGGACCAATCATGGGAGTTTATTTTTAATTCTTTTTAAAGGCATAATTAAGGGATAATTGGAGAACCAAATGGCAACCAAAAAGTGAGCAAATATATACATAAAGTGGCCGGCCATCATAAGAGAAAAGAGAAAGAGAAATTGAATAAAGAAAAGAGAGAAAAAGAAAAAGAAAAAGGGGAGATTCGGTCAAGGCATGGAAGAGTGGTGTGATTCCATTTTTTTTTCTTTTATAAATCAAGTGTGTTGAATCTAACTGAAGTCAAGGAAGATTTAAGTGTGAAGAAACAAGAGAAAGCTTGGAAGATTTGGTGAGTTTTCTAAATTAGTAAGTGAGATTTTGTTAGATTTGGGGTTTTGATGGTGGAATGATGTAATTGATAATTTTTATGACTTATTTGAAGTGTGTTTATGTTGGGTTTGATGTTGATTTAAAAAGGAATTGCATGGATGAGGAAGTGGTATAAATTAGTAAGGGTTTGGTAGAGATTGTTGTTGGAAAATTGGATTTGATTGATTTAGTGAATTGATTATGTTTATGGATGGTTTTGAGTAGAATTGTGTGAAGAAATTAAAAGAAAAATGATGGCATGGAAGACTTCCTATTTTCGGTCAAGGTGTTTGATTTTGTTATGAGTTGTGTTTTAATTTATTTGACTTGAAATCATGACATTTAGAAGTTGATTAAATGTATGGAAAGTGAAGAAATTGAAATGGGTGTAATATAGTTGGTTGAAGGGCATTTTATATTAATTGTGAAATGAATGAAATTGTGTGGTTATTGACTAATTTGAAATTCATGGAAGTGTGTAGAGAAATATTGATGCAATTAACATCTAGACAAGTGGTGAAAAAATGCTAGATTTCAAGTTTAAGGTTTTAGACCTTATGTATGAATAGTTGTAATTGAGTTTTATTAAATGAAGATGTTGTGGTATTAAAAAATTTATTGATTTAGAATTGGTGTTTGGGTGGCTTTGTAGTGAACTTGATTTTGTGTATAATCACTTATGAAATATTTAAAAATGGCGTAGAGGAATTTGTGAACGCATGACGGAAGGAGGAAAACGAGAAAAGAATTATTAGTTTGGTGCAGAATTGTGAGTGGAACTACGAATTTTTAACATTTATATTTTCTTAAAGTTTATTGTAAAGTTAAAAGAATTTATTATAAATAGTTATTCCTTTATTAATTGAATTTATATTATAATTCTAGCATAAATATTTTAGTTTATTATTTATTTATATGAGAATGTACTAGAATTAAAGATTTTAGGCTTATTGCCTTGAGATTTAGAATAGTTTAGTGTATTAAGAAAAAGAAATTTTAATAGCCCCTATGTTGGGTTTTATGCTCTAAGAGCTTGTAATAATGTAAACGGTTTTATAAATAATAAAGTATTCATTTTATTCAATTTATATATTTTGCAAAAATTGTATATATATAATGAGAAACATCCTTGATTACTAATGTAATTTCAAATTAAGTATATAAGTGTTATATACAAGCGGATTTAATTTGAAATAAGTAATCTAAAAAGTCCGTAGAAAACAAATAAAGCTGGGTACTTTATTTATGGTAAATCTACAGTTGCGGTCCATTTTGTATTCGGTACGATAGTTTTATCCGAGACTATTCATGTAGTGACATGGAAATGGAGGCATCTTATATAATAAAGATTATATAGGACTGGACCACAATAAACATAATTCTCTTATTAATATCCGTTAAACTCAGAGATTTATGTTTATCAACCAGATGATCATATATGAATTGATCTTAATCCTGAGTGTATTATGGACTCCTGCTTGTTGAGTTATATCCTTTGATTTACATGGGTGAGATCGGTGTAGATGTCCGGTCAATAACTTCGTACTTTGGGGATATGATTTGTAAGTAGCTGGGAACGTTCTACACGATAGTGGAATCCACTCCTTCTTGCGAGAAGTAGAGAAGTAGTTCCCTTAAGGGTTGATTCAGGTCTTGAACAATATGAGCGCTCAACTTTCCATTCATATGAAAATGGAAAGATAAATTCATAAGTTGTTATGAATATATTGTTCATTAGAGAATCAATGGTACTTAAGGATTAAGAAATAATTAGAAGGGTAAAACGGACATTTTGACCTAGCTTTAATTATGAACTATTTGTGGAGGGTCAAATCATATGTAGTGATTAAATCAATGGACACTGAAAATTTCAAATTGTATAAAAACATCTACAATTTTGAGAGTGCAATCTTAGGTTTTTAGTGGAGTAACTCTAAGATTAATAATAGTAAATTATTAATTAAAGAGTTTAATTAATAATTTCGATATTATTGGAGCTCAAAATTGTAGGTCCATCGGGTCCCCTTGATAGCTCATTTCACTATAAGAAACTTGTATATAGAATATTGTAATTGGACTGTCCAATTATAATTGTTACGCAAGTAGCAACATTTGTGTTCACTTAATATTTGAATGATATTGATTATTCAAATTATTTGATAATTAATTAGTTAATTATTAATTATGAATTAATAATTATTTAATTAATTTTATAAGAGGTTTTGAATTTGATTCTCAGTTGTGACGGGGTATAAATTAATTATGAATTAATTATAGGTCACATGTTTAATTGTAAAATATAACATGAATTAATTTTGAATTAGTTATGTTATATGAGGCAAAAGTTTAATTTTAACAAATTTGGGGTTTAATGTTAATTTGATTAATTAAAACCCTAATTAGTTGCCTATAAATAGAAAAGAAATAGTTTTCTTTTCAAAACACAGAAGTTATATTTTGGTTTTTTGCTTTACGTTCTTTGAAAAGAAGAGAAAAAGTTTTCTTTTAGCATAACCAAAATCATAAACTCACTTCTTATATATATTGTTGATTCTTTTTAGAAAAGAAATCAAAAGAAAGTGAGCACAATACTATATAACTGTGCCCACTCACTAGTTTCTTGGTGTAGAGTCATATCGAGGAAGGCTAGGTGGTGAGCAATCCACAGAGATAAATACATAAGGTAAAAATCTGATTTTTATTTTATCTTGTATTATTTTATTTCATTGTTTTATGGATCTAGGGTTTATTGAGTTTTCTAAAAATTTTTAAAACTCAGTGTTCCGCAAAATTCATATTTTTTAATAAAAACAATTGTTGTTTTTCCTTCAATTGGTATCAGAGCCTTGGTTCCAATAAAATAATGATTTTAAAATAATATGTTTTGTATTGATATGTATGTCATTGAGTAGGCACTATTTTTTTTTATTATGATGTATTTTATTCATGTTTAATGAATGAGGATTGCATGGTATGATCGTTAATTATATGGTTCTTTGATTATTTAATTTAAATAAATTTGTAAGCCGTTTGTGGCAAATTTTCTGTTGTAAATTTATAGATTTAGATTTTTATATTTTCTGTAAATTGATGCGGTTGAGGATTTGCTGCTATTCTGGGCAGATACGATTATGGACTGGTTTTGAACCAGTTGCGTATGCGGTCTGGTGACTGGTTTTGAACCAGTTTGTTGTGCGATTAAATAGAGTTGGACAGCAGCCGCACGACAACAGACAGCAGCGTGCAATTTTTGTGTGTTTCTGGGCAGTTGCAGCAGTGCGAAAACAAGCGCATGGCTGTTGCCTTTGATGTGCGCAGTTTTGCTGCAGGCTCGGTAAACGTGCAAATTTGACTTGGTGCAATTTGTTTTAAAGTAAAATTGTTGCACTGTGAAAACCGAGATTGACAAAAGCTTGTGCAATTGTTGCTCTGGTATGCAAAAGTCAAAAAGTGTTATTGTTGCACTTATGCAATGAAAAGTCAAAGTTACAATTGTTTTTGTTACACACAAAAGATAAAAATATGGTGCAGAGAGTTGCGTGTGATGTACAAAAGACAAAATAGCAAATTGTTTGCTTATAATGCACAAAAGACAAAAACTTAGTGAAATTGTTACATAAGTTTACGGGTGAATGTTAGATTCACAATTGTGCATAAGACAAATGTGCATCTAGTGCACTTAATTGATGGTCAATTTGCACATATTTTTATTTGACAATTTATTAGATAATTTTTCTTGGATCCAAAAATCAAGAAATGGGCTTAAAGTCCAATCCATTAGATGGAAATTCTTGATTATTAAATTGGATTTAATTTTGAGCCCAAGAGAGCCCATGAAGACTTGTCAAGACCTGAAGACTACAAGTGAAGGCCAAAGAATGCCTTGGTTAATTAATGTAATATTGAAATTAGATTTAGGTAGTCAAAACCAAAGAACCCGGTCATACACATGTTGTTTATTTAATTATTTTTTTCATAAGATGAATTGATAATTATATAACATGTACATGCATCAACATATGTCATATAGAATCATGAGGTGCCTACTCATTACATTATAACATGACATGCATCATATGTATTATTTTATTTTACTATTAAATTGTTTATTAGTATAAATAGAAGAATAATACATAGAATGCCTTTTAATTAATTTGAATTGATTTTAGTAGAAAATCATAGTTTTCAAGTTAGAAATTATATTTCAATAATTGGCATTCATAATGTGGATTAGATTTTAATTAGTTAAAATCAGGTAACTTCATATTAAATCTAATATTTATAATTTTGATTATTTATATTATATTTATAAATTGAATTAGATTTTAAGTGTTAAAAATCTGGTAATTCATTAAGTGTTAATAAGTTTCAGACTTTAGCAACACATAAATTCTTAGTAACTTAGATTATTATTTTTTTAGCCGTTAATAATCTAAGACGATGACTAGGAATATTTAAATAGAAAACCCTTATCCTAAAATAGTGAGTGGGAGAGAGATATATGACAATATATCTCGTGGTCTCCATCATTAGTTCAATACCGTGAAACTTAAAGGCGCCTCGAGACGGCTTTGTTATCGTCCCCCTAAGGGTGGTGTCCATTTAAGTTGATCAAGGTTGACTTCCTAACGGATAGGATTTCTAGATGTATCTTGGGATTGACCTACCCTACGGCGGCAATTCTCGAGTTAAGTCCATGGAATCCGAAATGATGGGTTACACTCATAAAGGAAATAATTAATTGTTAATTATTTTCCTGACCGAAAAACGGTAGTTAAATAATATATGAATAAGAGTTATTTTGTTATATTATTTAATTGAGAATGTCTCAGTCTAACATACAAATACTTGACCTACCCTACGGCGGCACTTATTTGTGGAATGTTAGATTATCGTGGCGTAGTAATTATTTTTTAGGGTATTTTCTAATTCATTATTCGTGTATCATGCATCACGTTTAATTTTATGCCAAAATTACATGATATTAATTTTTGCAAATTGATATTAAATGTTTGTTATTTATTTTCAGCAATGGTATCTCCGTTGATTTCTATACTTGCTAATGATAAATTAAACGGGGAAAATTATGTCAAATGGAAAAGTAACATGAACGCAGTTCTGGTCTGTGAAGATCTTAAATTTGTCACGACTCAGCCTTGTCCTCCCCAGCCAGCAGAAAATGCTGGACGTACTGTGGGCGAGGCCTATCAAAAATGGGTCATAGCTGATGAGAAGGCCCGCTGCTATTTGTTAGCAGGGATGTCCGAGGTGCTTGCTACCAAGCACGAGGCAATGACAACAGCAACTCAAATACTGGAGTCATTGCAGGGCATGTTTGGGCAACCTTCTGAGCAGCAACGACACGAAGCTGTTCGTGCTGTTATGACTGCTAGGATGAAGGAGGGTACATCTGTTCGAGAGCATGTCTTGAAAATGATGACCCACTTTAACACAGCTGAAAGCCATGGTGGGGCTATAGATGAGCGTAGCCAAGTGAGCATGATACTAGAAACTCTTCCGAAGAGTTTCATGCAATTCAAGAGCAACTATGTTATGAACAAGTTGACTTACTCACTTACACAGTTGCTAAATGAGCTCACTACTTATGAGTCTATGAATAAGGACAAAAATAAGTCCGGTGAAGCAAATGTTGCTGAGACTTCTTCTTCTGTTAAAAATAAGAGGAAGAGAAACACTGGAAAGGCTAAGGCTAATGTTAAACCCAAGAAGCAAGCTACTCAAAAGAAGAGCAAAAAGGGCTCCAAGGCCACAAAGCCCAAAGGAAAATGTTTTCATTGTGGTGTTGACAGGCATTGGAAGAGGAACTGTCCCAAGTACCTCAAGGAGCTCCAAGAGAAGAAGATGAAAGGTAAATGTGATTTACTAGTCATTGAATCTTGTTTAGTGGAGGATGATTCATCCCCTTGGATAATTGATTCAGAAGCCACTAATCATGTTTGTTCTTCTTTGCAGTTGATTGATTCATATAGGCAGCTAAATGAGGGTGAGTTTAACATGAGAGTCGGGACAGGGGAAGTCGTTTCAGCAAAGGCAGTGGGAGAAGTTAGACTTCATTTTAATAATAATTGTTTTATTGTAATGAACAATGTTTATTTTATTCCAGGTTTTAAGAGAAATTTGATTTCTGTTTCTAAACTTTTGGAATTTAATTATTCTATTTCTTTTAATAATAAATCAGTTATTATTTTTAGAAATGGTTTGAAAATTTGTTCAGGGATACAAGAAAACAATTTATATGTATTAAGACCGTTAATGCATAACCCACTGCTTAATACTGAAATGTTTAAGGTTGAAAAACCAAAAACAAAACGACAAAAGATTTCTCATAATGATGATACATATCTTTGACATCTATGACTTGGTCATATTAACCTTGACAGATTAAACAGACTTGTAAAGAGCGGACATTTAAACGAGTTAAAGATCGGTACTTTACCTGTTTGTGAATCATGTTTAGAAGGTAAAATGACTAAAAGACCTTTTACTGGAAAAGGGCTTAGAGCTAAGGAACCGTTAGAGCTTATACATTCGGACGTCTGCGGTCCTATGAATGTTAAAGCTAGAGGCGGTTATGAATACTTCGTCACATTTATTGATGATTATTCAAGATATGGATATGTTTACCTTATGCAACGAAAGTCAGAAACTTTTGAAAAGTTCAAAGAGTTTCGAGCTGAAGTTGAGAATCAATTAAGTAAAACATTGAAAACTCTACGATCAGATCGTGGAGGCGAGTATCTCGATACAGAGTTTGAGGATTACTTGCTTGAGCATGGGATTTTATTCCAATTGACTGCTCCTGGAACACCCCAGCAGAACGGTGTTGCAGAAAGGAGAAATCGGACCCTTTTGGACATGATAAGATCTATGTTTAGTTATTCATCATTACCTAGTTCATTCTGGGGATATGCATTGCAAACTGCAATGTATATTTTGAATGTTGTGCCATCTAAGTCAGTTCCAAAGACACCTTTAGAGTTGTGGAAAGGTCGTAAAGCTAGTTTACGTCACTTTCGCATATGGGGGTGTCCAGCACATGTGTTGAAGAACAAGACTGGGAAGTTGGAACCACGTTCAAAAGTTTGCCTATTTGTAGGTTATCCCAGAGAGACTAGGGGCGGACTCTTTTATAGTCCTGAAGAAAACAAAGTGTTTGTATCGACAAACGCTATTTTTCTTGAAGAGAACTATATGAGAGATTACAAACCTCGAAGTAAAGTTGTACTCGAGGAGTTACTTCCTAGGTCGAATAGTACCCTGTCAGCAAAAGTTGTTGACAATGACATAATTCAAACCACGTCTGAACGTCAAATAGATTCTCATCAGAATCATCTACCACCTCGTCGTAGTGGGAGGGTTATTAGACCACCAGTCCACTACAGAAAAATTGGAGAGGCACAAATTGCTATCTCTGATGAGAGTGTAGATGATCCATTGACATATCATGATGCAATGAAGGATTCTGATAAGAAGGAATGGCTTAAAGCTATGAATCTCGAGATGGAGTCTATGTACTCTAACTCAGTCTGAGAACTTGTGGATCAACCAGATGGGATAAAACCCATAGGTTGCAAGTGGATCTACAAGCGGAAGAGATGAGTGGATGGAAAGGTTGAAACCTTTAAAGCTAGACTAGTGGCAAAGGGTTATACCCAGAAAGAGGGAGTTGACTATGAGGAAACTTTCTCGCCAGTAGCTATGCTTAAGTCCATTCGGATTCTTCTTTCCATTGCTGTATGTCTCGATTATGAGATTTGGCAGATGGATGTCAAGACTGCGTTTTTGAACGGTAATCTTGATGAAAGTATTTATATGGTACAACCAGAGGGATTCGTGTCCCAAGGTCAAAAGCAAAAAATTTGCAAGTTGCAAAGGTCCATTTATGGACTTAAGCAAGCATCTCGATCTTGGAATATAAGGTTTGATACTTCGATCAAGTCTTATGGTTTTGAGCAAAATATCGATGAACCTTGTGTATACAAACGGATAATCGATAAGAAAGTGGTTTTCCTTGTACTTTACGTTGACGATATTCTACTCATTGGGAATGATATTGGAGTATTGTCAGACGTAAGGAGCTGGCTCGCTAGCCAATTCCAAATGAAAGATTTGGGAGAGGCCAGTTATGTCCTTGGGATCCAAATAATACGGGATCGTAAGAACAAACTGTTAGCGCTGTCTCAAGCATCGTATATCGATAAGATTCTTATACGATTTTCGATGCAGAACTCTAAGAAAGGTAATTTACCTTTTCATCATGGAGTTCATTTGTCTAAGGGGAACAGTGTCCTAAGACACCTCAAGAAATTGAGGATATGAGACGGATTCCCTATGCCTCTGCAGTAGGCAGTCTCATGTATGCTATGTTATGCACGAGACCGGATATATGTTATTCGGTGGGAATAGTTAGTCGTTATCAATCCAATCCAGGATTAGATCACTGGGTGGCAGTAAAGCATATTCTCAAGTATCTTCGGAGAACGAGAAACTATATACTCGTATATTCTGGAGAGGATTTGATCCCACTAGGATATACAGATTCTGATTTTCAATCGGATAAGGATTCAAGAAAATCCACGTCCGGATCAGTATTCACTCTTGGTGGTGGAGCCATTGTATGGAGGAGTGTTAAGCAATCATGCATTGCTGACTCCACTATGGAAGCCGAATATGTAGCAGCTTGTGAAGCAGCTAAAGAAGCGGTATGGCTACGTAAATTCTTGACTGATCTGGAAGTTGTTCCAGATATGGATAAACCACTTACCCTTTATTGTGATAATAGTGGTGCAGTGGCTAATTCCAAAGAACCAAGAAGCCACAAACGAGGGAAGCATATAGAGAGGAAATATCATCTCATTAGGGAGATTGTACAAAGGGGAGATGCGAAAGTGATGAAGATTGCATCACAAGATAATCTTTCTGATCCGTTTACGAAGACCTTAACGGCTAAAGTGTTTGAAGGTCATCTAGAAGGTCTAGGATTACGAGATATATCCCATCTGCTCTAGGACAAGTGGGAGATTGTTGGGTTTTATGCCCTAAGAGCTTGTAATAATGTAAACGGTTTTATAAATAATAAAGTATTCATTTTATTCAATTTATATATTTTGCAAAAATTGTATATATATAATGAGAAACATCCTTGATTACTAATGTAATTTCAAATTAAGTATATAAGTGTTATATACAAGCGGATTTAATTTGAAATAAGTAATCTAAAAAGTCCGTAGAAAACAAATAAAGCTGGGTACTTTATTTGTGGTAAATCTACAGTTGCGGTCCATTTTGTATTCGGTACGATAGTTTTATCCGAGACTATTCATGTAGTGACATGGAAATGGAGGCATCTTATATAATAAAGATTATATAGGACTGGACCACAATAAACATAATTCTCTTATTAATATCCGTTAAACTCAGAGATTTATGTTTATCAACCAGATGATCATATATGAATTGATCTTAATCCTGAGTGTATTATGGACTCCTGCTTGTTGAGTTATATCCTTTGATTTACATGGGTGAGATCGGTGTAGATGTCCGGTCAATAACTTCGTACTTTGGGGATATGATTTGTAAGTAGCTGGGAACGTTCTACACGATAGTGGAATCCACTCCTTCTTGCGAGAAGTAGAGAAGTAGTTCCCTTAAGGGTTGATTCAGGTCTTGAACAATATGAGCGCTCAACTTTCCATTCATATGAAAATGGAAAGATAAATTCATAAGTTGTTATGAATATATTGTTCATTAGAGAATCAATGGTACTTAAGGATTAAGAAATAATTAGAAGGGTAAAACGGACATTTTGACCTAGCTTTAATTATGAACTATTTGTGGAGGGTCAAATCATATGTAGTGATTAAATCAATGGACACTGAAAATTTCAAATTGTATAAAAACATCTACAATTTTGAGAGTGCAATCTTAGGTTTTTAGTGGAGTAACTCTAAGATTAATAAAAGTAAATTATTAATTAAAGAGTTTAATTAATAATTTCGATATTATTGGAGCTCAAAATTGTAGGTCCATCGGGTCCCCTTGATAGCTCATTTCACTATAAGAAACTTGTATATAGAATATTGTAATTGAACTGTCCAATTATAATTGTTACGCAAGTAGCAACATTTGTGTTCACTTAATATTTGAATGATATTGATTATTCAAATTATTTGATAATTAATTAGTTAATTATTAATTATGAATTAATAATTATTTAATTAATTTTATAAGAGGTTTTGAATTTGATTCTCAGTTGTGACGGGGTATAAATTAATTATGAATTAATTATAGGTCACATGTTTAATTGTAAAATATAACATGAATTAATTTTGAATTAGTTATGTTATATGAGGCAAAAGTTTAATTTTAACAAATTTGGGGTTTAATGTTAATTTGATTAATTAAAACCCTAATTAGTTGCCTATAAATAGAAAAGAAATAGTTTTCTTTTCAAAACACAGAAGTTATATTTTGGTTTTTTGCTTTACGTTCTTTGAAAAGAAGAGAAAAAGTTTTCTTTTAGCATAACCAAAATCATAAACTCACTTCTTATATATATTGTTGATTCTTTTTAGAAAAAAAATCAAAAGAAAGTGAGCACAATACTATATAACTGTGCCCACTCACTAGTTTCTTGGTGTAGAGTCATATCGAGGAAGGCTAGGTGGTGAGCAATCCACAGAGATCAATACATAAGGTAAAAATCTGATTTTTATTTTATCTTGTATTATTTTATTTCATTGTTTTATGGATCTAGGGTTTATTGAGTTTTCTAAAAATTTTTAAAACTCAGTGTTCCGCAAAATTCATATTTTTTAATAAAAACAATTGTTGTTTTTCCTTCACCCTATTCAAGCCAAACCAACCACATTTCTTTTACACCATTTCACCCTAAAATAACCAAATTACATCTTATTATATGTATTAATCTTCCATCATTTATTTTCGCACAAAATAATTCACACACACATGCAATCACGTCTATCAGATTTGTATCACACTTAAACATCCTCAAATTCATTCAAATCACATTATTTCTCATTCAAACCACTTACCAATTGTTCCTAGGTGTGTTGGCTTGTTTTTCCACTTGATTTGAGCTTCCAAACATTGAATTAAACCATCAAAACCTTATCAATATCAAGTCTGGTTGTGAACAGTATTGGAACCAAAATTCATCTAACTTTTTCATCCAAAACTCAATCTTACCTCTTCTTTTTGGTTTGATTTTGCTTGGGAACCTTCCTCGACTTGTTCTTGACCTTTTAATGGCTTGATCACACTTCAAAAATGGTGGAAAACCAGCCTAGATAAGCTATTGCCCACTGGTCTGCACACCCCCTATTTCTGCCGAGAGTTACTTTTTCTTCTCTAGATTTTTCTTCCACTATTTCACTTTATATAGGCTTCAATCCTCTTATATAATTGCCCTTGAAGTTTGTTATAAGATTACATGTCATGCCACTCTTTTATTTTAACAAAATGACCCTCAAAATTCCATATAATCACACTAGTTTTTCAAAATTTTTACATACCATGCAACTAATTTTATTCCTTCAATCCATGCTCCTTTTGAATATCTTTTGATCATGAATTTCATCTCATATCATTGATAAATCATCATATCACTTATCAGATTCGAATTTGTTTTCGACTAATTCGAAAATTATGCTAAAATTCAATTATACTATTCGAAAAATTTAACGATTTTATTATTTCATCAATGAGGGTATTTTAGTACATTATATTTATCATGCCTTGCTTATCACTCTTCCATTCAAGTTCACATGGATTGTGCTACTTGTCCACTTCTTTTCATGTGATGCTCATACCATTTTCATGTATGCTTAAATTGAAATGTCTATTTTATTCTCCTTTGTATTTAATTCTAATCTATATTTAAATAAATTTCAAAAATATTTTATGGTTATTCTATTATCAAATTTGATCATGCAATATTCTAATTGGGTATCTTATCTTTCAATTTCATGCTTTTAAAAATATTTCGAATAGGTGTAAAACTCTTAATATTCCTATTCCTCCAAAAAGGGTATTTCTATCCAAAAATCTTTAGAGCCCTTAAAAATCTACTCGGATGAACTCATTTTTGATATATTTCAATTTTATTAGACCTCAATACTTATTCTGGAACTTCTGATTTTCGAGGTTCGCTTTTTGAAAATCGCTATTCATGCAGACACTGTTCATCTTGAAACATTATTCATCGAAAAATTTTATTTTATTCATAAAAATAATATCTTGAATAGTATATATTATATTTCAATTATAACTGTCTGGTCAGATTCTGAATTTACTCTTAGTGCCATTTCCGGACCGGTTCACTCACTGGTAAACCCCAAAATTTGATTTTCAATTAAGCACTTTCTAATGAATTACAATAATGCCAACATTCCAAAGATGTTTAAGTTAAGAACAAAAGATAGTAGACATAACGGCTTCTTATAAATTTCTAACCGTCCCAGATAAAGAAATGGTATGACCAAAGATAGAAAATAAGGAATGCCAAAGGCTAACTACAAAAGGATATTTGAGAAACAGATACTTTAAACTCTTCTCTGTAGCCTAGCACGAATAACAATATGACTGCAAAATAAACCCACAACGCTATAAAGACAAATTAGTGGGTAATCTATTATGCAAAATTCACCGAACCAATATAGATCTTGAAGGAGAAATGAAAGCGGCCCAAATATATTTTGCCCAATGAAGTTAATCATGCAAGGGAGACAACGAATTATAAGCACTAGTAATAGTCATTTTCCTATCAAGAGAGAGGGTCCAGACTCTTGAATAAGAAGAAATATCTGAAGGAAAAATTGATTTTTGAATTTAATGTGGAAACGTGGATTTAAAAAAAAAAAATTCAAATAAAAACATAACCGATCGATACTAATAATAATACTTCAATAATTAAATTAATAATATTGAATCTTACCATGCATGAAGATTAAATTGATCCCTTTTGATTCGCAGATTCTTCACCACCTGATCTTCCTTACTATGACTCTTCACTAAAGAAACTGTGTGTGGACACAATCTCGAAGAATTAAATCATGAAATTTTTTTAATTAATGAAAGTTTTTGGTTTATGTAGCCAAAAATTATCTCTTTTGTTACCAATATAAAACATCTTTTATAATGGTAAGTTAGAGTTTTTTAATTTAATAAGGAATACAATTTCCTAATTCAATTGAAAAATTTAATTCAAATCCAATATAGAAAAAAATTTCTTATTGGTTTAAAACTTTTTAATTTTAATTTAATATGGAATCTAATTTCTATTAAATTAAAACTTCTTTAATCTAATTTAATATGGAATCTAATTCCAATTAAATTAAATTACCATTTCCATTAATTAAAAGATTTTTCATTAACTTAAATGATTCTAAATCATATATAATTTAATGACACCATTTAAAATTAAACTCTTAATCTCTACAAATAATTAAATAATTATTTATATTTAAATAATCAAATTATTTAAATTATTCGTGAACATGTTCATAAAATTGTATGTACACATATAATTGAAGAATATAATTATATTCTTCCTTTTGTTTTTTTATGTGGTTGTGAGCTAGCAAGGGGACCAAATGGACCTATAATTTGAGCTCCAATAATATCGAAATTATTAATTAAACTCTTTAATTAAATAATTCACTATTATTAACCTTAAAGTTACTCCACTAAAAACTTAAGATTGCACTCTTAAACTTATAGATGTTTTATACAACCTGAATTTTCAGTGTCCATCGATTTAATCATTTCATATTGTTCAATCCTCCACAAGTAGTTCATAATTAGAACTAGGTCATTAAAGTCCGTTATACCTCTCTAATTATTTCTTATTTCGTTAAGTATCATTAATTCTCTAATGAACAATATATTCATAACAACTTATGAATTTATCTTTTCATTTATTTACACATAGAAAGTCGAATGCTCTTATTGTTCAAGACCCGAATCAATACTTAAGAGAACTACTCATCTACTTCTCGCAAGAAGGAGTGGATTCCACTATTGTGTAGAATGTTCCCAACCACGTATTAAATCACATCTCCAAAGTATGAAACTTATTGACCGTAAATCTATAACAATCTCACCCATGTAAATCAAAAGATATGACTCAACAAATAGGAGTCCATAAAACATTCAAGATTAAGATCAATCCATATATGATCATTTAGTTAATAAATATGAATTTATTTATTGAACGGATATTAATAAGAAATTTATTTTATCATGGTCCAGTTCTATTGTAAAACCCGAAATCTCGTTCATCAGAAAACGAATTATTTTTTGATAGATCGCGTTTTCAAACGGAAATATATTTTTCAATTCCGGATTATTAGGAATATTTTTTAGAAAAATAAAATAAAATAATTCTGATTGAGCGGAGATGAATTCGAAAATCAAAGCGGTTTCGAATTCGAAAGTGGAACGAAAATCAAGTGGCACGAGAAGATAGGTGAAAGCATGCTTGAGGGCCATGTGTCACGCATGCAAAAAATGAAGCAAGACAAGTGGCAAGAAGTTCCCCATGCATGATTGCCATGTGTCAAACATTTATAAATTATATTTAAACTTAATTTGAAAATGCAAAGATGAAGCAAAAGCTGCAAGCTCGGTCACTTCTTGTTTCATGACCAAGAAAGTGAAATGTGAGGGAGAGTTAGAGTGAGAAAGAGAGTTCTTGGGAGAGAGAATAGCCACCATCATTCACGGTCATACTAGTCCATCCAAACCGAGAGCTTGTCATCTTTTTCTTCCATCCAAGCAAAACCCATACTCGGTCCAAGAGCATCATCAACTTCTCCATTCTGTTTTCTTTCTTCATTTGAGATTGAGAGCGAGAGATAGAGAAAGAGATCAAGAGAAAGTGAAGCGAGAAGAGAAGCGAGCAAGTGCAGACCAGAAGTGCAGCCCGTGAAGAGGGAGAGAGGGAGCTGTCCATGAGCAACCTATTCGTGCATACAAGCAAGAAGAAGGTCTGACCGTGAACTGGTGTGAGAGTACAGTCATGAGCCAAGTAGAAAGAGAGAGATCTGTTTGTAAAGACAATAGCCAAGAAAAGAAGCTTGATAGCTAAACCAAGAGAAGACAGCTGTAGTTCGGTTCTTTTGAGGAAGATGCAAAACCGTGAGCAATGCTCCAAGTAGACCCGAGCAGATTAGTTATCCTTCTCCTTCCCCATTCAATTTTAAGCTAAATTTGGAAGTAGATGTTCAAGTGCAGTAGCTGCAGCAGGCATTTAAAGTAGTTCAACTTGTGCATGCAAGGTGAAAAAAAGAGAGGTGTGCTCGGAAGTGAAGAAAAAAGCCGCATACTGCCTTGAGTTTCAGTTTGGTGTTAACTTGCTGTCAAGGATGTTTGGGTGTTGTTTTTGAAGAAAATCATCACATGTAAAGGGAGCTCAATCAAAGAGGATTTAGTGGTCAACAACTGCATGTAGAATTATGGGATGTTATGGTGTCATTTTTGAGTTAAAAAGTGGGAGGTGAGTTGTGTTTTTCGAGCGTTATTTCGTTGGAAATATTTTGATTGTAATTTGGATGAAAATTGATGATATTATGATTGGGTTTTAGGATTTAGAATCTCGTTAGTGCGGAGGTTCATGCAAATGTATTTCGTTATGAGTGCGGATGAATTTCGATGTTGAGATTGTTGTGTAAAATTCGTTGTAGGGGCTGTTATGATTCAATGTAGGGGTTGTTATGTTGTGTTTTTAGATTCGAGTTTGTTCTTGTGAAAAATGATGCATAATGATGTATTTTAAAGTATCGAATAGTTGTTCGATTATAGAAAAATCGTTTCCGAGTGATTCGGATAAGTTTTCCGCGAATGCGAATGTATTTAGTGTACGATTTTCGTTGTCGAAAGAGAAAATGTAACTAAGGTTATCAAGCTGCCTTGGTGTGTTATTAAGCTCATTAAAATGATAAATGTTGACGTTAGGATAGTTTGAGATATATTAAAATTAATCGGATAGTTTTTGTTGCACGTGATTATATTAAATCGTTGATTTTCGGAGTTGAAACGGAAATTTAATTAAAGTGTAATATGCTGCCATGATTTTCATTTATGTTTATCAAAGTGTTTGAATCTTCGTTTTCCATGATTTGAGTGAAGTTACAAGTTGTATTGACGATAAATTTGATTGGAAACGAAATAATCGCGGAAAGCGTTAAAAAGGATAGTACGCGATAAATTGTTGAAATCACGCAAAGTTCACATTATTCGTTAGATTCGAATATTCTTTTTGTTGAGTCCATTAGAGTGTGATTTCGATGATATTGATTGAGAATGAACGACATTATTGTCGGTTTCGGAATAGTTGAAAAGCTAGCGAAATCGTAAAGTTTCGATTAGATTATGTTGCAATAATGATTTGGTTTCGAAATAGTTTATTAATGTTTCCATGTTGTTATTGTGTGAGGATAATCGCTTGAAATGTCGTAATTCGAAATCCCCGTGTGATTTAAGTTTAGTATTTGCACGAGCCATGTTTTAACGAAAACTCGATCGAAACCAATTGTAGGTGAACCGATGAGCGGACGAGAGCTATAACAAGAGTGGTTGATAAGTTATTGGAAGCAAGTTATGAGTGTGAATTTTCATAAAGCTTTCGTGAATTCTATTATATGAATATTTATTAATGCGATACCATTTTAGTTTTTGATTATTATGTTATTCGAGCAAAATTTTAGAATATTATCGCTTTCCTTATAATGCATGTATAGTTGTAAATATATAATATGAATGTATTTAGTCTTGAAGTAAAGAAAATAGAAAGTGTAAATGAAATACATGCATAGAGATACATGAGAAAGTTAGTTCGAATGATTTAAGTTTTTGCTCTAGAAAGAAAGTTTTTCGATTTTAAACCGTAAACTAGAAAACGAAATACTTATGAGATATTTCTAAAAGTGATTAATATGCTTGAATGCTAAGTAAATAAAAGTTAAGCGTAAGTTTTAAGTGTATTAAAATATTTTTAGATGTCTGTAGTTTATCTTAACCTCTAGCATAACCCGGCCGAGGTACCATATGTGTGCATGGCAAGAGACGGGGGGAATCGTAATCCCAAGTTCTCGTACGCCTAATAGACGGAGGCAATCGTAATCCCAAGTTCCCGTACGGCTTAATATTCGAGGGGAATCGTAATCCTAAGTTCCTGCATTTTCTGATGTTTGGGGGAAACGTAATCTCAAGTTCTCGCATTTTTCGATGTTGGGGGGAATCGTAATCCCAAGTTCCCGCATCTGAGCACACGCAAATAGAAAATTCCTAGTATTTCATGTCATGTAGATATTTAGCTTAAGAGAATAAGTTTTCCATGAGTTACCTTTTAAGTTAGTTAAAGAAATGAAATACATCAATAGACGTAAGTTTAGAAAAATAAGAAAATTCATTTACGAAAAATTTACTAAAAGAATCTTTCGCTTAAATAAGCTTTATTGTTTTCAAAATAATAATGAAAGCATAATTTATTATAAAGAACACACTTACTGAGTTATTCTCACCATTATTTTTTATGTTTTATAAAAATCCTCCCTAGGTGCAGGTACGAGCAAGGTAGTGGAAGCATCTTCGTCAGACATACATGCGAGCTAGAGTTGCGACACTACTGCACTAGTTTTCAATCGAGTTGTCATGTATTGTATTTATTTTTGTTTTTAGACTTATCTTATGTTGTAAATATTCTTTTGGAGAATTGATTTTATGATAAGTTACATGCACTGATGTTTTAAGATTTTTCTCAAGTTTGATTTCCACATGATTTAAGTTGAGAAGTATAATTGCGATGGTTTGTGTAATTGAAAAAGGGTCTGAGGCCCATTAGTTTAAGAAAATATATTGAATGAAATTATACAGGTTTTGTAAAGTTTTTACAGGGTGAAAATCTTAGAAAAACAATCGTCGTGTTACTGGATTTTCGTAAAAATCTATCTTCGTAAAGTTATTTTCAACGAACAAAACTCCTACCCATTTTCAGAACGGAAAGAGTTTCAAGCATTTTCAGATAAGAACGAGGCTTAACTCCATGGGAACTTTCCAATCGAAGCAGATCTCGACTGGAAAGCCACTGTGGGGTGTCTGGCAGGTCGTCTAGCTAGTATAGCTAGAAAGGGGCTTGTCACCTATATAATCTCTATTATATAAGGTGCCTCCATTTTCATGTCACCACATGAACGATCCCGGATAAGATCATCGTATCAAATACAAAATGGACCGTAGCTGTAGATTTACCACAAGCAAAATACCCAGCTTTGTTTGCTTTCTACGGACTCTTTAGATTACTGATCTCAAATTAAATCCTCTTATATATAACACTTATATACTTAGTTTGAGACTACATAAGTAACCATGGATGTTACATGATATTTGTATGAAGCAAACATTTCATAAATGCACATAAATTGAATAAAATAAATATATTTTATTTATTATTTAATTTATATTTACAAATTACAAGCTCTTAGGGCACATTACCCTAACAATATCAATAACCATCTATTCAATATCATGAACTACTACCGTAAGAAGAAAATGCCAACTATCATCATAATGAACATCTCCAATACAGGTTGAAAGCGATTAGCTTCGAAAGAGGTAAATTAGAAATCTTATCCTAAAAATGACCATCTGTCTAGTTATCTAACCACAAACACATTTTTGAATGATGGTCCACCAATCAGTTGGACTTAAGCACCAAAGAGAGATAATGAGTTTTCATATTAGGCCAAATAGAGAAAAAAAGATATCTTGACTTGGGAAGAAGCATCGGAGAATGGCATCTAGTATGAAAAAATTTGAAAACAGCAGAATCCTCAGTTATGAATCTCTATGTAAATTTTTTAAGTAAACCATTATTAAGAATGCACAAATCACGCAAACCCATACCTTCCTCAGGCTTAGATCTAAAGCAAACTTTGCACGAAACCTGAACCGATTTTCTCTTATCAGTAGAGCTTCTCTAATAGAAATTCTTGATTAAGGAAATGAGAAAGTGCAAAAGAGACGAAGACCATCGATAAATCTAAAAACAGTGAAGAAACGAACTATAAATGACTTATTGAATAAGGCAAAGTCTTCTCACTAAAAAAAGAGTAGATCCCGTCTATGAACGAAGATTAAGACGAATTTTATTAGCCAAAGACAAGAACCGCCATCTACAGTTGCCACCATGAAAAAGAGGTAGACCAAGGTAAGTCATTGAAGATCTCTCTCTTTTCATAGCGTTAAGCAAAAGGATACCTCTTAAAAGGGAAGAATGAATTCCAACTCCAAAGTAGAAATAGATACCCCATCTCTTGTCCAAAAGCCTCGCGGCGGGGGTGGGGAGGTGGAGGCGTAGGGAGGTGGGGAAGAGAGATAGGGAGGGGGCACAGAAGGGGAAAGTGGGGCGGAGGGAGAGGCGGTCTTAACTAGGTTTTGGAAGCTCTAACATATAATCTCCTTCAAGTACTTCATTAATCCATTCCTAAACACCTTTCAAGACATTTGACCCATAAAATCAGATCATTTAGAGAGGAACAAGGCAAGCAAGAAGGGGAAAAAGACAAGAGCTAGAGGAGGATTCTTTATTAGAGTTATTTTGTTTCTTTCTCTCACCCTTCAAGCTTATAAATTTAGTCATGTTTAGGGATGTTAAACTAAATTTGATAGACCCCGATCTTAGTTTCCTCAGAGGATTCATTTTCAACGATCGGATAAAGAATAAAGAGTCTAGAAATAATGCAAGAGGTCCGGTTAGAATTCGATTATATTTATAAGGCCGTAAGTATCGTGTTAGGAAGAAATGAGAATTTTCAGTGAATAGTATTCGGATCTAGATAAATAGTGATTTTTTTAAAAAAGATCTGAAAGTTTATGTTTAACATCGAATTTGGAACCGATTATATTGTCCAGGGTCATGAATTTAGCTTCGATGGGAAACGAAAGTTTTTGGTAAATAGTATTTTTCGGACAAAAATTTCTAAATGAATAGTAAAATTTTCAGAAATTGACCTTAAGGGTTGAAAAGGTTCAAAAATAGCAGGAGAATATAGAAAAACAGAAAAAAATAAAAAAGAAGACCATTTGAATCAGTTTTAAGCGATCCGAAAAAAAATACGATATTGCCCTTTTGAGAGATTAATAGGTTTTAATGAGTTTAAATCCAATTGAATTTTTTTCGAAGCATGAGACTGATAGATAAGACACCCAATTAGAGTATTTCATGGTCAATTTGAAGATTAGATGACCATGGAACATTTTCAAAATAGTTTTCGGTCCAAGTGAAATTTTATCATAAAAAGGGCAAAATGGACATTTTAAGTTAAGTATACATGGATCACGCATGAGAATAATATGCGAAAGTTTCAAGGAGTGTAACCCAAGTGAATGAGAATGATTTAACGAGAATGAATGTAAAAATCGAGTGTTTCAGCGATAGATACATATAAAATGATATTAGTTGATTCAATCAGATGTCGGTTAGGAACGTTTCCTTTATCAAGTATATATGAGAGGTATTAGACCTAAATTGAAGTTTATAAAGTCGAATTGACCATAAATGTGTGTAGAATATTTGTGAAATATTTTTCAGAAGGATTAGATATTGAAAGTTCTATTGACATGAGAATTCACCAAGTGTAAGCCCTCACCCAGATTTATTATTTTATGGTATTAGAAATCTTCGAATTGAGTTACGGTCGAATCAGATGCCTTCAGTAGTGTTATTTGAGACTTATTATATTTTCATATCGCAAGTCGGATGTCATTTGGTTGACCCCGGTACGATTATAAAGTGATTAGGAGAGATTTACGTGTTAATCAAGCGATGTGAGCTTACGGAATAAAGTAAAAGATATTTTAATTCAACCAATGAGAAATGAGATAAGTGATTTGAAAAGTAATGGCTATGGTTGTGTCACGTGTCATCCATGGATTGGTTGAAGAAATAAGTGGACTAGAATGTGCCAAGTGGACCAATAGAATATAAAATCATTTAATTTTGGGCACTAGTGAGATTATTAAAAGTTTGAGGTTATTAAATGAAATTTTCTTGAGGGATTTTTTAGTAAATGAGCATTAAAATCTATATAAGTTAATTTTGTCTCATTTGAGACATTTTTTATCGGCAAATCAGAGAGAAAAGAGAGAATTAGGTAGAGAGGTCAACAGAGGCCGCGAGTGCGCGCGAGAGAGAGAGGGAGGAAGAGAAAAAGATCCGGTCCGAATTTCGTCATGGTTTCTTCACGAAAGTTGTTCATCGTCATCTCCTTTAGCTAACCTAACAAATCTGAAGCAAAATGGTTGCCTATTTGGTGAGCTATCTCAGTTTTAAGCTTGATGTTTATATGAAACCCATTTTTTTTCTTTTGTTTCTTTTTCAATCTGAGCTTAGGGATGATAAGAGGGAGATGTGGGGATGATTTTGATATGGTTTATGAGTGATTTGATGGAAGAAAATCAGATAAAATGAGAGAGGAAAGTCGTGGTCAAAAATGAGTTTTTTATGGAATCCTATCTCGTTTTCTATTCTAAGGTATTAGCTTGATGTTTTAGAGGTTAGGGAATAATCTTTTGAAGTTAGATTTTGAAAACGAAAAGTTTAGGATCAATTTCGAAGCTAAACAGACGAGTTGAAGGGCGGTTTCTGAAAACCTTTGAAACGCGTTCGTTTAACGTTCGAAACAGTTTATTTAATCATAGTTGGGTGTTAGAACACTAGAGGATTGATTTTTGAAGTTGTCGGAAGTGCGGAGCGAAAAGTGATTTTTGTTAGTAAGCGAATCCGATTGAATTTCGTTCCGAGTTTCCGGCGATGAGATTGAGTATTCTGAGGTATTTCTAGGAATGAATAAGTAGGATTCATGTAGAGAAAACGAATTTTGAAAACTCCGGTTGAATAGAAATTGAGATCCGAAAGTTTAGGCGTTAAAGGATATATATAGAGATAATTAGATTTTTATTGATTTTGAATATTATTTGAATGAGTTAAGTGACCCTAAATGGATATTTGATGTTTTACGATAAAAACGGAGACTTCCTGAGGCATACGGAGGAGGCTCGAATTTTATCCGATGACGTATTGTGAGTGAAACTACAAGTTTTTAAAATTTATATTGTCTTAAAGTTTATTTTAAAGTTAAAATAATTTATTATAAACAGTTATTCCTTTATTAATTAAATTTATATTTTAATTCTAGCATAAAAATTTTAGTTTATTATTTATGTATATGAGAATGTGCTAGAATTAAATATTTTAGGCTTATTGCCTTAAGATTTAGAATATTTTAGTGTATTAAGAAAAAAAAATTTTAATAGCCTATGGTTTACCCTAACCCCAGTTTAGTACCCAACCGAATGCCCTATGCGTGATACGGTAGATGAGAGGAAGTCAGTCAGTGAGATTTGAGTCTAGTTGACTCTTGTGTGAGCGAGGAATGAGTGATCCGTATGCACGTATAGGGTAGTATAGTTAGTCCATAAGATGGACCCGTTTTCGACGACTACACATGATAGATCCCTACTCCTAGTGGTTAGCTAGATTTTATATGCTACCACGCCAGGAGTAGATATTCCTTGGGTTACCAAAATGCGAGCATCAGAAAAGATTTCAGAAAGTTTTAGAAAGAAATTTAGAACGAGATTCAAAAGCAGTTTTAAATAAGTTTTAGAAAGTATTTTAAAAAAAAATACTTTAGTTTTATTAAACTATTTTTGGGAGAAATTTAAGTGTAGAAATGAGTTTTAGTTTAAAAGTTACTACCACTCACTGAGTTATACTCACGTTTTTTTTTTAAAATGTTTTTCTTAAAAATTCTCCCACAGATGCATGAACTAGTCATCCAGCCGTCGAGGTTCAGTCAGATGT
Source organism: Dimocarpus longan (assembly GCA_022984855.1). Taxonomy (NCBI): domain Eukaryota; kingdom Viridiplantae; phylum Streptophyta; class Magnoliopsida; order Sapindales; family Sapindaceae; genus Dimocarpus; species Dimocarpus longan. The sequence continues at coordinate 13,479,440 of CM041015.1, read as the reverse complement.
ACAGGTGGACATATAGGACGATACCTACTACATGTATATATGGTGTTATTTTGATCATGTATATGTTTATATATATAGTTGTAAGTATTTTAAAGAAATCGTGGATGTATTAGTTAAAAATGTTTTATTAAAGTTTTATATAAATCAGTTTTCTGATTTTACTTATTTGGTTGTGGTTGTGTTGTGAAAAAATGAGCCGGAGGTTCTGGAAGTTGAGAAATGAATTTCATAGAAGTGTTTTTATAAATTGTATTTGAAACTTGCTGGGTGGCATAGTTTAGAAAGCAGACAGCATGCTGCCAGATTTTCAATAGAAAAGTGAAAAATTTGTACCCCTGCCACCTAGTAAACGAGTTTAAAAAGAAGTTTAAAGTAAGTTTCGGTGCTCTGATGGGATTTCTTCGCGCCAAAGTTAGAGTTCGTTGGAGTTTTGACGAGGTAATACGGGATCTTTCTCGAGTCCAAAGGAGGGATTCGAGAAGGGTTCCGTCAATTTGATATCAGAGCTTTTGGTTAAAATGATTTAGAAAATTTTTTAAAAGTTAGGCATCATGAAAGGTTATCTATATATTTTAGTACATTAAAATTTTTAAACATTACATGACATTCATTATTTTATGCTGTAGTAGAGCTATGCGTCGAGATGATCGTCCCCACACGTGCAAAGCTGTTGCTGAGACTCCTTCTCCATCTGTTCCATCTTCGTTACCAGAAAGATATGAGCCTAGTAAAGACTTATGCCATAATTAGCAGTCAGGGGCTTTGTAGGAGTCAGTAGTGGTAGGACCGATAGCCAATCCCATTAAGTTATTAGACCAGTTTATACAGGGTCTAAAGCCACGGGCACCAGACGCCAGTAAAAAGAGGGCATAGAAATTGGGTGCCGAGGAATATAATGGGATAGAAGGTCTAGATGCCACTATAGACTAGTTAGAAAATATAAAAAGGGATCGAGGATAGAAATAAAAGCATAGTTAGGGCCAAAGAAAATTCTCAGAAAGTCCTCGTCAGATCCCAAGATAGATGACAAATGCAGTAAAGTTGAAGATAAGCTATAGAACTACGAATCAACAGTGAGTCAAGATTTTGTAAATCCTCAGTAGAGTATCAAAGGAAGGATTAGGGTGTATGATTTAGAGACTCAGATAATAAAGAGTAATTCTAATAAGGTTATGACAGCATAGACATGTGCCAATGCCATAAGGGAAAGTATTAATTCATGTTATTTAGTAGGTGTTCACGTCATTGAGGAGGTGGTTTCCAGTCAAATTTATTTTGTATTTTAGTATAAATATAGACACTCCGGAGTGTCCGAAAATAAAATATTATGATTTATAAATTTGTAAAGTCAAAATGATTTTAGTTGTAATCTGCCATAACTTAGTGCACAAGTTATGACAGAAGAATGATTTCAGAATTTTTGAATCCCTCACCTCGGAACATGATATCTCTATATGCATGGATGATAACCAACCCCGAACTAATCAACTTAGTAACATTATGAGTCGAGGCACCCTACCCAGAAGATAACTAGAGGAAATAGTATACAAATTAAGGTGTGCAGTAATACAGCCCGATGCTGAGACGACACTCGAGATAGTAATCGATAAGTTTAAAGTTTTGGATAAGGTTACAGACGATTTAAAAAAGGCGTTGCCAGAAAGGCTAGTATACTGCTAGAATTTCAGAGAGCAGTATGAAAATATATATTTCCATTAAAGTTATAATAGCAGAGGAAACAACTATAGAGATAAGGAGATAGTCTTTAGGAGTAGAATAGATTGTCTCTGGAAGAAGTTAATTTCAATATATTGAGAGAATTAAGGATAGTATTTCAAAAAGAGTCCAGAGTGTTTTTATTCCTATATCATAGTAGTTAAGACAAAAAGAAATATGCTGAGAAAACTGTGTCTGTACTATATAGGAGAATATAAAGTATACTACAAAGAGGAAGATCCGGATGGAGAATATCCTTGTTATTGAGAAGTTTCTGGAAGTATTCCCTAAGAATCTTCCTAGTTCATTGTAAACCCCTATTCGATTTTTGATAAATCACTCACTAATACTAGAAATTTGATATTTTCAAGGGAGATGTAGGAATTGTAACAAATAACAATAAAATTAATATAAAGTGTTAAATATTAATAATAAAGAGATAAATGCCACGAAGGGCAATATGGTTATTCCATAATGAGAGATAAATGATTAAGTGATAAAGTTGTAAAATTTAAAAACTCAAAGACATTGATTAAATGATAAAGGATTAAAGATATTAATGAAAGACATAAAAGCCCATAAAGCCCATATGTTAGTTGTTAGTAAAAGAGATAACTAAGGGTAGTAAAGTAATTTAAACCATTTAATCTTTGAAGTGTTATATATTATTGAGAGGGGGAGATGTTGGTCAGCCAACATCCAGCAAAATCATGAAGAGAAATAGAGAAGAGAAGTGTAGCTGCCAGCACTGCAGGGGATGAAAGAACAGTCCCGTTTTGCACCATTTCAGCCCATTTTTGAAGAGTTTTCAAGCAAGAAAAAGGTCAATAACAAGCTAGGAAGGTCATCCAACAAGGGTAAGTGAGTTTTGATTGAATTAAAATTAGTTTTCATGAGGATTTTGAAGTATCAAAACTGTCCAGAAAATTTAGTTGCTGTCATGTGCAGAATTTTGTTGTGTTGTGTTGGGTATTTTACCCTCAAAATTATGGTAGAACTCTAAGTGATTATTGTAGAGAGTTAAATGATAAGTTGAGATGTGTAAATGGTAGCTTAGGGTTGTAAATATGGGCTGCCATCTACTTGATTAAAGTAGAAACAAAAATCTGTGTTTACATGCACATCAAGTAGTCGATAAAATTGGTGAGTGAGTTGTGAGAGGTTAAATGACAAAATGGTGTTTATGTGTGTGTCATGGCTGTGAAGATCAGTATACAAACTCTGAAATTAGATGGTTTTGAACCAGAATTTTACCATAAATAAGATTAGGAAGATAAGTAGAAAGGATAGAAGTTCAATGGAAGTAGTTTTGAGCAAACTAGCAATCCCGAGCTTGATGAAGGGTCAGTAGAGACCTGACTTGTTCTAGATTATTTGGGGTTGTTCTACACCTCAAAACATGCCTCGGGAACATAGAAAACCATAGGAATTGAAACGGAATCTTTCCGATAAAAATTGGCAAAGTTATGGCCAAAAGAATGCGCGTAGGAAGTGTCATAGAGTAAATGTGGAATCCCGAGCTCAAATCATGAGCTAGAGAAAACCTGACCAAGTCTGACATGTATGGGGGTGTTCTACACCTCAAATGATGCCTAGGAACTATAGAAAACCATAGGTTTTGGAATGGATCGAATCCGATAAAAATTGCGCAAGTTATGCGCAAAATAGTGCCGTTAGAGAGTCGATAGGTGAAATGACTATGCAAATGAAATTTTTATTACATGGGATGAGGTTAAATGATCATAATGAGGTAAATGAAGCTTAGATATGAAAGAAAAACTAGCGTCGCTAGTCCGAAACAAAAAAGTGCATAAAAAGCACACTAAAAGTGCCCGAAAATGGGCGTTTTGCCTAGATTGACATAGCAAACGATGGAGTTTCTCGACGAAACTTTACGGGTGACTTAGTTATGTGATAAGGAGACGCTAGAAAAAAGAATGGAGGTGAAACCATGGCTGGTTTCAATTCTGTTTTTCGTGGTCAATCGTATAGTTAAAAAGTTGACCTTTTGTTTTAAGCTTCCGGAGACCAAACGAAACATATGGGGATGATCCTAGGGGTCTAGAAGTAAGACGTTTACAAAGAAACCAAATTTTGAGAGCCTCGATCTAGTCAAAAATCGAGTTGGGAAAGTGTGGTGTAGTGAGTTTTCAATGTATTGGAAACTCTATTTTTATTAGTTTTAGCTATGAAAGTGAGTAAGTTATAACGAGACTATGATGTGTAGGTGACGAGCACGCGGACGAGACGCGAGAGGCTCGTTGAGGCATTGGGATCGAGGTAAGTGTCCTTCACTTCACTTATATCTAGTTGATTTCCATTTATATGGCAATGATAAAATATATTGTTTCAAAGAATTTTGCAAAATGGTTTTCCAAAATCATAAGTTTTATGTTGAGTAATGAGTTATGCCTAGAATCTAGAAATGAGATTCGAAGGCGAAAGTAAGTTGCAAAAAGGTTTAAAAGTAAAGCAAAATAAAGTTGAATTAAGACCCGTGTGCATGTTGTGATATTAGCATCTTGGCACTACGTGGCGAGGTAGAAAATTCCGCTTGTAGTTGTCAAGGTTGATAGCAATGTGATACGATGTAGAAAATTCCGTATCTAATTGCAAGTGATGAGTAAATTGCAATACAATATGCGATGTAGAAAATTTCGCATGTAGTTGCGTAAAGTATAAGCTATTGGCACTACAACGACGATGTAGAAAATTCCGCGTTGTGGTTACCTAGAGTTGAGAAAGTTCGCCCTATGTCGCGATGTAGCAAATTCCATGCGTAGTGGCTTTGCACATGGTTGTCTTATGAGAAATGGTTTTCAAAAGAAAAAAAATAAAATCGATTATTTTCTAAGTAATGTCTATGCGGAGTTATACCTTTATATATATATTGCCTAACCTCTCTTTGTTTTGTGTAGCTTGTATACTTTAGTAGACGTTGGCACGGACGCTCTTGCATCGAAGATATTATTTTGATTAACTTTAGGTGGGGAAAATAATGAGACGAAATATATGGATGTTAATGTGTTGACATGAGATACTTGACGGATTATAAATCATATTTTGATATGTATATATAAATGAACCATTACACTTGATATGCACATATTGCACAAGGTACATGTTTCATATAAGTATGAGTTGTTAGATGTTAATTACATATGTGAATTATGTTTGTAAAAGAATTGCATGTTTGTGAAATGAATGAAAAATGCATGTTTGAGATTGAAAGAAGTTGGACAGTGATCAAAATAGTTCGAAGTGTATTTCTTATGCAGGTTGATTTTGGAAATGTTAAACTTACAGCTGTTATGTTGTCCGATTTTTATAAAATTAGTTTTCAATCAAACGCGAAAAATTCACACCGTTTCAACTATATTAAAAGAAAATAAAATTTTTAAGCCTAAAACGAGTAAACCGGTTAAGTAAAGTAAAGGGGTTCGCTTCCCGGATTTCTCCAATCTGACAAGTCGGGTTTGGGGAGTCCGTTGAAGTGCCCGGCGGGGCCCTCTAGACAAGAGCCTAGAGAAGGTCTGGTTTGGGTCCTGTCATTCATCCCTAGACCAGCAGATTGAATTGGAATTTCTTTGATTCCAGAATCGACGCCGATTTTCAAAGTATTTTATAAGGATGAGTGTTGAAGGAATTTTTCAGTATTTCAATAAGTATGGATACAATTCACATGAAAGAAAGCTAAATTGAGTGCATCAGAGAGTATCTATCAGTCAAGATTAATATAGTATTGAATGTAGTGAGTAAATAACCCTCTAACCCAGTGGTAAGTATAAGAGCGGGGTGGATTTCCGATACTAATAGAAATGAGATTATGAGAAGTCCATATAGAGACAATGGAAATAGATACACCACTAGCTATATTCCAGATAGTTTTATATTGGTGGATTAGATCTGAGAATCACAACTCAGGATTCCCAGTTGCTTAAAGAATAGATAGGAAGTGGAGCCAGGACATGACAGAATTATTCTGCAAGAAAAAGATTTTAGTTGAAGTCACTCTTCAGTATACATTATGCATTCAACTAGCTAGAAAGAATTAAATAGCTAGATACACGTCTAGATAGTTAACAATATTAGCAAGTTCACATTGAGCCTAGAGGACAGTAGGATTAGCCACATACGCATAGATAAAGTTGTCCAGTTGCATGGAACTCCAGTGTCAATCATAATAATGGATATCTCAAATTTTCATCCCAGTTCTGGCTTAGTTTACGGAAAGCTTAGGTATTCAATTACATCATAGTACAACTTTCCATCCATAGAAAGACAGATAGTACGAGAGATATAGATTGTGGAAGATATGCTGAGATATGGTGTGATTGAAATCGTCTATAGTAATGTTATCAGACCAGTAACGATGTGGTATCGTAGAAAGTATTATAAGGGAGACGGTACAGAATTTTAGAGAATTGGAATGAAGTGGGCAAAAGAAGAATATATGTACTGGAATTAATACAGATGATCATAGAAAAGACCAAGATTATTCGGGACAAGTAGAGAATCGCCCAGGATTAATAGCAGAGTGACATGGATAAGAAAAAAAAAAGATTTAAAGTTCCAACTTTGGGACAAGATAGTCCCTAGATATTACTAAGGAAAGAGCTCAATTGTTTTGAATGCAGTGGCTAACTAAGCCAAGATGTGTTAGCTGCATGGTATAAAAGACAAATAAAATATTCACACCCCTTCAGATAGAGACAGTGATTTAAATTTCGAGGACGAAATTTTCATTAAGAAGGGGTGAATTGATATACCCCGATCCTAGTTTCCTCAGAGGATTCATTTTTGACGATCGGATAAAGAATAAAGAGTCCAGAAATAATGCAAGAGGTCCAGTTAGAATTCGATTATATTTATAAGACCCTGAGTATCGTGTTAAGAAGAAATGAGAATATTCAGTGAATAGTATTCAGATCTAGATAAATAGTGATTTTTTTAAAAAAGTTCCGAAAGTTTATGTTTAAGATAGAATTTGGAACCGGTTATATTGTCCAGGGTCATGAATTTAGATTTGATGGGAAACGAAAGTTTTTGGTTAATAGTATTTTTCGGATGAAAATTTCTAAATGAATAGTAAAATTTTCAGAAATTGACCTTAAGGGTCGAAAATGTTCAAAAATAGCAGGAGAATATATAAAAATAGAAACAGATAAAAAAGAAGACCATTTGAATCAGTTTTAAGCGATCCGAAGACAATTACGATATTGCCATTTTGAGAGATTAATAGGTTTTAATGAGTTTAAATCCAATTGAATTTTTTTCGAAGCATGAGACTGATAGATAAGACACCCAATTAGAGTATTTCATGGTCAATTTGAAGATTAGATGACCATGGAATATTTTCAGAATATTTTTCGGTCAAAGTGAAATTTTATCATAAAAAGGGCAAAATGGACATTTTAAGTTAAGTATACATGGATCACGCTTGAGAATAATATGCGAAAGTTTCAAGGACTGTAACCCTAGTTAACGAGAATGAGTTAACGAGAATGAATGTAAAAATCGAGTGTTTTAGCGATAGATACGTATAAAATGATATTGGTTGATTCGATTAGATGTCGGTTAGGAACATTTCCTTTATCAAGTATATATGAGAGGTATTAGACCTAAATTGAAGTTTATAAAGTCTAATTGGTCATAAATGTGTGTAGAATATTTGTGGAATATTTTTCAGAAGGATTAGATATTGAAAGTTCTATTGAAATGAGAATTCACCAAGTGTAAGCCCTCACCCATATTTATTATTTTATGGTATTAGAAATCTTCGAATTGAGTTACGGTCGAATCAGATGCCTCCAGTAGTGTTATTTGAGGCTTATTATATTTTCGTATCGCAAGTCGGATGTCATTTGGTTGACCCCGATACGATTGTAAAGTGATTAGGAGAGATTTACGTGTTAATCAAGCGATGTGAGCTTATGAAATAAAGTAAAAGATATTTTAATTCAACCAATGGTAAATGAGATAAGTGATTTGAAAAGTAGTGGCTGTCGTTATGCCACGTGTCATCCATGGATTGGTTGAAGAAATAAGTGGACTAGAATGTGCCAAGTGGACCAATAGAATATAAAATCATTTAATTTTGGGCACTAGTGAGATTATTAAAAGTTTGAGGTTATTAAATGAAATTTTCTTGAGGGACTTTTTAGTAAATGAGCATTAAAATATAGAGAGAGAATTCGGTAGAGAGGCTGAGAGAGGCCGCGAGTGCGCGCGAGAGAGAGAGAGAGGAAGAGAAAATGATCCGGTCCGAATTTCATTGTGGTTTCTTCACGAAAGTTGTTCCTCGTCATCTCCTCTAACTAACCCAACAAATCTGAAGTAAAACGGTTACCTATTTGGTGAGTTATCTCAGTTTTAAGCTTGATGTTTATATGAAACCCATTTTTTTTCTTTCATTTCTTTTCGAATCTGAGCTTAGGGATGATAAGAGCGAGATGTGAGGATGATTTTGGTATGGTTTATAAGTGATTTGATGGAAGAAAATCAGATAAAATGAGAGAGGAAAGTCGTGGTCAAAAACGAGTTTTTTTATGGAATCCTATCTCGTTTTCGATTCTAAGGTATTAGCTTGATGTTTTAGAAGTTAGGAAATAATCTTTTGAAGTTAGATTTCAAAAACAAAAAGTTTAGGATCAATTTCGGAGCTAAACGAACGAGTTGAAGGGCGGTTTCTAAAAACCTTCGAAACGTGTTCGTTTAACGTTCCAAAGAGTTTATTTAATCATAGTTAGTGTTAGAACACTAGAGGATTGATTTTTGAAGTTGTCGGAAGTGTGGAGCGAAAAGTGATTTTCGTTAGTAAGCGAATCCGGTCGAATTTCGTTCCGAGTTTCCAATGATGAGATTGAGTATTCTGAGGTATTCCTAGGAAAGAATGAGTAGGATTCATGTAGAGAAAATCGATTTTGAAAACCCCAGTTGAATAAAAATTGAGATCCGAAAGTTTAGGCGTTAAAAGATATATATAGAGATAATTAGATTTTTATTGATTGTGAATATTAATTGAATGAGTTAAGTGACCCTAAATGGATATTTGATGTTTTAGGGTAAAAGCGAAGACTTCCTGAGGCATACGGAGGAGGCTTGAATTTTATCCGATAACGTGTTGTGAGTGAAACTACAAGTTTTTAAAATTTATGTCGTCTTAAAGTTTATTTTAAAGTTAAAATAATTTATTATAAATAGTTATTCCTTTATTAATTGAATTTATATTTTAATTCTAGCATAAAGATTTTAGTTTATTATTTATGTATATGAGAATGTGCTAGAATTAAATATTTTAGGCTTATTGCCTTAAGATTTAGAATATTTTAGTGTATTAAGAAAAAGAAATTTTAATAGCCTATGGTTTACCCTAGCGCCAGTTTAGTACCCGGCGGAATGCCCTATACGTGATACGGTAGATGAGAGGAAGTCAGTCGGTGAGATTTGAGTCTAGTCGACTTTTGTGTGAGCGAGGCATGAGTTATCTGTATGCACGTATAGGGTAGTGTAGTCGGTCCGCAGCATGGGCCCGCTTTCGGTGACTACACATGGTAGATCCCCACTCCTAGTGGTTAGCTAGATTTTATATGTTACCACATTAGGAGTAGATATTCCCTGGGTTACCATTTAGCGAGCATCAGAAAAAATTTCAGAAAGTTTTAGAAAGAAATTTAGAACGAGATTCAAAAGCAGTTTTAAATGAGTTTTAGAAAGTATTTTAAAAAAAATACTTTAGTTTTATTAGACTATTTTGGGGAGAAATTTAAGTGTAGAAATGAGTTTTAGTTTAAAAGTTACTACCACTCATTGAGTTATACTCACGTTTTTCTTTAAATATTTTTCTTAAAAATTCTCCAACAGATGCAGGAACTAGTCATCCAGCCGTCGATGTTCAGTCAGATGTGCAGGTGGACGTATAGGACGATACCTATTACATGTATATATGGTGTTATTTTGATCATGTATATGTTTATATATATAGTTGTAAGTATTTTAAAGAAATCGTGGATATATTAGTTAAAAATGTTTTATTAAAGTTTTATATGAATTAGTTTTCTGATTTTAATTATTTGGTTGTGGTTGTGTTGTGAAAAAATGAGCCGGAGACTCTGGAAGTTGAGAAATGAATTTCATAGAAGTGTTTTTATAAATTATATTTGAAACTTGCTGGGTGGCATAGTTTTTCAATAGAAAAGCGAAAAATTTGTACCCCTGCCACCTAGTAAACGAGCTTAAAAAGAAGTTTAAAGTAAGTTTCGGTGCTCTGACGGGATTTCTTCGGGCCAAAGTTAGGGTTCGTTGGAGTTCTGACGGGGTGCTACGGGGCCTTTCTCCGGTCCAGAAGAGGGATTCGGGAAGGGTTCCGTCAAAATTTGTACTTGAACATGAACTAAGTTGTTAATGCTAGGATAATGATAGATCTTAATGGAATCAACTCTTACTTACCTTAAGGTTAATTGTGTTCGTTGAGTAGATGATTTGTATTTAATACCTGTGAATGTTTGGCCAACTTTTAACATGATTTGGGGTTGTGAGTTAGACCGAGACGAGTTTATGGTGTTTAGTGAGCCATTTGGAACCCTTTTATTGGTGGATGGAATAAGTGAATTATAATATGACAAATGGACCAATTAGAATCAATCTTATCCATTTTGGAGTCAAAATAGAGTTAAGCAACGTCCAATCAATTTCAAGCTTCAAATCAAGTTTTTGTGTTAATCCAAACTAGAAGATCAAAACTTAGGCAAGATTAAAGTTAGTTAACATCATTTTTTTCTCAAGTTTGATGTTAGTCGGTTTATATGGAGGTTGATGGTTGGGTTAGTTTTTGATATGTAAATTGATGGGTTTTACTTCAAATCAAGCTTAGAAACCTATTAAACTAAAAAGGAAGTTTGAATTAAAAAGAACCATGTAAGAAATGAAACTTAGGGTTTATGTAGATAAAACCCTAACTCTTGATATAGAATTGTATGAAGTGATTGGCTTTGTAGATAAAGTATTTGATGAAATGTCTAAGAGAGTACTTAAGTAAAAGTCATGGAAAGTGAAAGAAGTAATGTGTTGAGTGTGTGTGTGTGTGTGGTCATGGCAACAAGAGGGGTTTATGATCTCATTAAGTTTTGATCCAAATGAGCTTAAATTTATGCATGTTAGATGTTAGAAAATCATATGGAAGTGTTAGAATTGAATAAACAAAAGTGTAGAGACAAGTGAGTGTTATTAAGTCTAGTTGAAGGGCATTAAGGAATTCCTTGTAAAAGCCTCTTTTGATGCATGAAATGAATATGTTTGATTATATTCGAGTGAAAGAATGTTGGATATGAATGAAATGAGTTTATTGTAGGTTTGAGGTCAAAATGTGCATTAACAGGTGTTCAAAAAATGTAGTTTTGGCTAGGAACACCCACTCGGTGGTCGTTTCTTTCCGAATTTGCTTTATGGCTAACCTAAACGCGAGTAAGGGAGATGATTGGAGCAAAAATGGAATGAAGAAAAATGAGGGATAGCTCGCTAGGTAGCATTCGGCCAAAGGGGTCTAATTTTGGGTTTTTTCGTTCCAAGCTTTAGAAAATAATTTCGAGTATACTAAGGTGTTCCTAGGTGATAATAAATAGGATTCATAAAAAGAAATCGGATTTTGAAAGCATCGATTGAGTTCAAACTTAATTGCGAAGGTTTAGGCATAAAGAGAATTATATAGAATTAGTTTTATTAGAAGCTATTTATAGCTTTATAATAGTGAGTTTTGTGATTCTAAATGAGTATTTGATGTTATAAGGTGAAAGTGGAAAGTTTTAGAGGCTTTCGGAGGAGGATTGTCATTTAGCGGAGGGTGTTTCATGAGTAAAAAGCTAGTTATTCAAAGCGTTTTGTTTTTAAATTTTATTTCCTGTTTATATGAATGAATGTATTGTATTTATTGTTCATATGAATCCATTCATTATGTAATTAAAGTGTTTATTGAAGTTATATTGAGATTCTAGCACGTGAGTTTTGAGTTGGGTATATATTTATACCGAGAACGTGCTAGAAGTAAAAATTTTAGACTTTCTACCTTGAGAATGAGTTTATTTTAAAATATTGAGAAAAAATATTTTAGTATGTTGATGCTTTACCCTAGCCCCAGTCGAGTACCCAATCGAATGCTCTATGCGTGCATAGTAGATGTGAGAGAGTCACTAACTGAGAGTGGAGTCTGGATGACTCATAAGAGTGAGAGAGTTAGTTAAGTCACCCTCTGCACGTATAAGGTAGTGTCGTTCAGACCGATTGTGTAGGGGTAGCACGTGTCTAGAGTTCACGCATCGACGACTGCACAGGATAAATTTCTTAATTTCTAGTGGCTAGCGAGAGATTTATATTGCCATAACAGTAGTAGTTTCCCTGGGTTACCATTTAGGTGAGAAATGAGAAAGTTTTAGAAAGAAATTCAGAACAAGTTTTAGAAACAATTTTTGAATGAATTATTATAAAGTATTTCAGAAAAATATTTTAGTTTCATTAAACTGTTTTTCTCATTGAGTTTACTCACAGTTTGCTTTCAATGTGTTTTCTTAAAAAAATTTTCTCAGGTACAGGAGCGAGTCGTTCAGCAGATGAGGCTTAGTCGGGTGCGCAGATTGACTGACGGATGACTTTCATTACATTGTATAGCTCATGGTCATGTTTTGTATATGTTTTGCATGAAAACATTATGTAAATTGTCAATGTAAATACAAGTTTTTGGATGCATATTTTTATAAAGCAGTATTATGAAAATGAAGGTTAAAAAGTTTTAGTTTTATATAAAATGTTGTTATTGGGGTTTTCCATGCTAAAAGGTGTTTTCAAATGAGGGTCGGAGGCCCCAGGTAGTTGAGATTAATTGTCATTAGAAGTGTTTTTAAATTATCTTTGAATTTGTAGGGGTTTAAGAAACAGTCGGTATGCTGCTGGATTTTCATTATAAAAACCAAAAATTTTTACCTCTGCCACCAAGTAAATGATTTAGAAAATAAGTTTAAACTAAATTTCGATGCTCCGATGAGATTTCTTTGGGTCAAAATTAGGTTATGTTAGAGTTCTGTCGAGGTGCTACTGGGTCTTTCTCGAGTCTAGAGGAGAGATTCAGGAAGGGTTCCGTCAATATAAGTATCCATATCGGATTACCGACCGATATGGATAATTTATCTATACTGGGCTTCTGCTCGGTATGGATAATTTTTACAATAAAAAAAAAATTAGATATTAAATTTATTTTTTTTAGTATTACAATAAAAATATCAACGTACATAAATGGTAAAAATAAATGTTATTTAATATGTTAACAACATTTAAATTACATAATATAAAGTTAAATGTGCATTAATATTATGAAATGTTATAATAAAACCTCGGTACATTAAGATACAATATATTTTACTGGCTGAGCAATTAAGGAATTTAATGCATCTTCCAAAGTTAGTAGCTAGTTGGTGGGTTGAGGTAGTGAAATACTAACTATTATTTTTTTGATAGAAACGTGCCAAAAATCTAGACCAAGCTCGAGGTGATGAATTTTAGCATAAGGGTCCTGTGAATCAATCTCTGCTCCCGCCACCACGATTCCCTTCCTCATCCAACTAATAATTTGCATTGGTTGCTGTCTGATCTACCAGCTTGGCTAGAGGAACCCCGAGATATGGATTGTATGCACAAGAATTTAAATATTTACTGCTATAAAAAATTTTAAATACTTACATATATATATGAAATTAAATTGAAATAATAAATAATATAAATCCAGCATATATTTTATCTTAGTTGAAGGCTCAGCAAATTGAACATTTTTACTAGATCCCATAGGATTTGAGCCACTTGAATATTGTGTCTACGAAAATAATAAATAGTATCGTTGTTAGGAAACATCGATACTTAGGAAAAAAAAAATTATAAGTACCCCTATTTGACAATATATAGGCAACAAACGCAACATATAAAAAAAAATATATAAACTCGATCAATTTTAAACACATTTTGATAAAGTGTCCCCTATTTTTCAAACTTATCAGAAATTTAATTCCTCTGCAATTTATCAAACTTCTCAAATCTGTGACAATCGATCCAACCAAAATAATATTTCTCAATAAAATTTCACGCAAACAATATATATTTATATTTACAAACACAGACATAGAAAAATTATCTAACCATGATTACATCCACTTGTGAGAACATATGGAAACGAGAAAAAATATATATACACTAAGTACTAAAAAATAGAAGTAAACAAATTATAAATGTTTTGAATCGTTTACCGGCTGCATGGAAGGCATACATGCCAATACTTGAGCTTGATCTATGTTAGGCAAATGAGTCATGAGCAAGCTTGTCAAATTAGCAATTGTCTGCTTCATGATTGTCATCTCACCATCGACATGCTACTGATATTATGCAAAGCTTTGTTTACCAACCATAGATGCTTGTACAAGAGATGATGTTATACCATGACCCATTCCTCGAACTCTACTTCGATACTCCTTACCCATAATTTGTGATACAGCGTCATCTCCAATTGAGTGTTGGGTTTCTTGATGTAGTGTCTGCATTTGTGCCTATAGATGATGCTATATGATATTAACATTAAAAACAGTATACACATTAAATCTGACAATAACCACAATAGTTGATGAAAATAACGTAACTTACAATTTTATGAGCAGTTTCCTCATTCACTGCACTTCCATAGTTGTGCTTGTGACTGGCTATCCAAATGTCAACTCTATCGACTTCGGGATCTTCATTCGCAGCCACTTTTTTCGCTCTCTAACATTAATATTGATGTATACAAAAATATATACAAGTTAGAAAAACAAAAACTAAACACATGTTAGACAATCACCACACTATATTTAAAATGTTACCAAATCTTCTTGTAGTCGTGTCATTCGTTTATGACTTGATGTATGTGGGGTATGATTGTTCTTTAAGAACTCCTTGTAATACTTACTAGTATCCTGAAATTTAAGTAAAATGTAATCATAATCCATTAAATGTTAGTGTTCATGCCAGTTTGAGAATAAGAATTGTAAGATTACCGTCAATTCTAGAGACAATAGCTGATTAACAAATGCAGTCCAATCCTGATCACTAATGTTAGCCAGTTTTAGCATTTCGTATCTTTTGTGTGCATCAGGACCAAGAGGAACCTCTTTAATTTGTTTTCTTATTCTGCTTTTATATTGTCTCCAACTCTTATTCATTGATTTTAATGTATGAACTTTCATTGATTTATCAACACCAAATCGTAACTGCAGTTATAAATTAATTAAAAGTAATTTAATACGTGGTAAAAACAAATACATCTCATTGATAATCAAAATAAATGAAACTAGTAGATACCATTATATTCTCTTACACTGTAATGCCCCAAATTTTACACTATATCCGGATGAATAGTATTTAAAAAAAAAACTGTAATTTTTGGATGAATAATGATGAGTAAATAGTGATCCTTGAGAATCGGATTCCAAAAATCATTTAAAATAAAATATTTTATTATTAATATTTTCGGATGAATAGTATTTTTGGATGAAAATTATCTGTGTGAATAGTGATTTTTAAAAAATGGGCTTTGTATATTAAAAACTCTGAAAATTATATTGAAATTAATGGAAACTGAAATGGATTAGAAACGAATTAGTTTGAGGCAAAACGGAGCAGTTTTCGGATCCAATCGAAAATTAGGACGGATTTTCAAAAAATTTTGAAAATTTAGAAAAATATCAAATTAGTATTAAAATGTTCAATAAGTATTTTAAAAACTCGAACGGTACTTTCGGAAGAGATTCAGATTGAAATGAAATCAATTCAGAAACGCTAAAGACGATTTAGCAAAAAGTGGAGAGCCGAAAAGGGACATGGAATGACTTTTAATGGTTACCGAAGTTATTAGGAGTATGTAGGGAATCCGAATATAGGCCCCGATAAATTTTGAAAGGATTTCGAAAAAGTCTCGGAAAAGCGGAATTTGGGCATCTCAGAAAAGTCAAAATTAAAAAAAAAAAAAAAAAAGATAAGCATGTGAAAAAGCAACCAATTGATGAGCAACACGTGACGTAGTGGATAAGGATGATGACACGTGTCACAATTCTATGAATGACATTTTTGTAGTTTTGATAAAGTTGGAAGGGCAAAATGATAATTTGGAGATTTATATATATATATATTTAAGTGTGAAATGAGATGGTAAGAGAAGTGTAAGTCGGTGAAAAAGAGTGAAAAGGGAGAGGGGCATGAGAAATGGAGAAAAGCTGAGAGAGGAGAAGAAATAAAATGAGAGAAAAGAAAGAAAAAGAGAGAAGATAGAAAGGAGAAGAGAAAGAAGAAAGATGGATTCAAAGGGGTTTTCATCCTCTCTTGCTCTAGTTTTCATCCCTAAATAATTAAGAAGAGTTTGAGAAGATTTGATAAGAAAATTGAATTGTTTTGATGTTTATTTGATAGTATTTTTATGGGTTGTCATGGATAGTTGATGACTTGGTATATTGATGAGATTATTGGTGTATTTTGAAGTAGATTATCATCCATTTGAGCTTGGAAGTGGCAAAAAGATGTGAATCACATGTTATTTAAGGGTTTTGGTAAGTTAAAAGTTATGGGTTTTTAGTGATTTTTTGGATTAAATTTATTTGAATTGATTTTTGGGTATTGAATGAGCTTTGGAGTATTTTGAGTAAGATTGATGTTGTTGGAAATGAAAAATGATAGATGATCTGTGTGTGTGTTAAGTTCGGCTAAAGGGGGTTTGTGTGGTGATTTTATAGGTTTTTGAAGATTGATGAATTTGTATAAAAATTTAAGTGAATTTGTTTGTGTAAAGAAATCGAAAAATAAATGGTTGGAAAGTTTGTTGATAAATTTGGTTAGTATAGGAATTTTTATGTGTTAAATTTAATTTGGATGGATTGTAATGTTTGGAAGAGTTTATATGTGATATTATATTAGTTTGAAGTGATTTTGGATTGAAAATGTAAGTGAATAATTAAATGAGTAATTATATTAGTGTATGAATCAATTAGGTTATCATTGATTTTGTATTGATTTTTAGTGTTCAAACGAGTTATTTGATGTTTCGGAATGAAATTAGAGTGGCTGGAATTAAAAGAATGAAAAAAAATGGAAAATAGAAAGTTTAGGTGTAAGTTGGGTTGAGATTGAGAATTGGTATAAATGTGTTGTTTCGACTCATTTGAAGTGTTTTAGTGATGTTTAGGATATGTTTGAGTGTTTTGGCACAAAAGAAAGTAAAAGAAATGGTTACGAGAGTATTGGTTGGAAAAATAAAGAAATGGTTCCGAGATTATTGGTTGGAAAAATGATTAAGTTGTGAAATTATTGGATATATATATATTAAATCGGAATTAAGAGATTAATTGGTATCCTAGGTGTTAGATTATATTTGATTTGAGAATTTAAGTCTTAAGGTGAAGATTTGATTTTGACGATGATAAGCGTTTTCATGAAAACTTTAGGTGTGGGTTGGGAGCAAGGTGATCAAAAGAAGATTAAGGAGAAGTTAGGAGCTCAAATTGAGTGTGTGGAGAAGTTAGAAATATTATCCAAAAAGGTTGGTGTACATTTCCTTTAAAACTCGAATTTTATTAGTAAAATTTAGTATTTATGAGTTTTTAAAATAATATGAATTCGATTACATTGACATAGTAATTATGTTTTAATATTGATTTTTATGTAAATTGAAAATATTTTGAATAATGTTGTAATGGAATTTAAGTTGAAAACAAAGTTTTAAAAATAAAAAGGGGTTTTGACTAAATATGTGTATGAAAAGAAAAGAATAGATTTTGCTAAATTTTGATGTCTAAACTAAGGGTAAAATAGTCATTTGAAATGAT
Source organism: Dimocarpus longan (assembly GCA_022984855.1). NCBI lineage: Eukaryota > Viridiplantae > Streptophyta > Magnoliopsida > Sapindales > Sapindaceae > Dimocarpus > Dimocarpus longan. The sequence goes on along the minus strand of CM041015.1, from coordinate 13,461,846 downwards.
CCAGAATGATGTTTTGAAAGATTTTGAAAAATTGTTACAAATATGCGATTAAATACTGACGTGAGTTCAATTTATCTTTGATTTTGAAATACATGAAATTATTCAGATAAATTATAATGAAAGATATTTAAATATGATTTTAATGAATATCGAATGGAAACGAAAGAGAAACATAAAGAAATGGATAAGTTCAGTGCCTTGATCGAATGTATATCGGAAGAAAGACACGAATGTTTTGGAAAAAAAAAAAAATTGATGAGATTATGGTAATGCAAAATAGAGTTTTATGAAGTTTACATTGGTAATTTAAATATATAAGAAAAAAAATTGTGATTGATATTGTATTTATTGTTTTCTGAACAAAACTTTTATGTAAGATAAAATTTGTCAAAAATATGAAATTTTTGGTAATTAATAAAATTTAGAAAGGTTAGAGTAAACCTAAATATTGGTAGGTGGGGACTGGTAGTTGGCTAACCAATTGGGTGATATTAGCAGTACTGCGCCGTTACACCAATACATAGTTTTTGATGGATAGATAATGAGAGGCACCGGGTGTACGGTCCTGAAGTCGAAACCAGTTGTGATATGCAATTGTGATATGCGATTTGGAGGGTAGCCACCGAGTGGTTGATGTTGAGGACACCGTTTATTCTGGCGGGTAGTTATCGAGTGGCCGATGTCAGAAGACCCGAATCCGGTCCACAATATCATGTCAGAGTTTAATAATGGCATTGAAAAGTTATTAAACAAAATCGTGTTATTATGTTTTGAAAATTATTAAACGAAATCGTATTATTAAATAATTTTTGATGAAATTGATATGTGTAATTCTAAGTAAAGTGTTTTCATTAGGATTGCTTTAAAATTTTTTATAAAAGATCGGATTGATATGCTTAACAACAAGTTTAATGTGTTCTATATGTGCAATCATTAATAAATTAATTTTATTTGTGAATTCTAATAAAAGTTTAAGAATTTCGGAAAGTTATATATATATATAAATATGGAAAGTGATCGTTACGTATTTGATATGTGTAATTATTAGTAATGTGTTTTAATAGGGATTTGAAATAAAATTTTTACAAATCAAACCGATATGATAAAATAATAAATTATATGTATTTTGAATGTGTATGTATTAGTAAACAGATTTTAATTGTGAATTTTAGTAAAAGTTGAGAAATGTTAACATATGGGGAAAATCATGTAAAGGTAAATGGAAAGAAATGCTTTTACGTATTTTGTATATGAAATTGATTGTAAATTAAGTAATCAGTAAATTTTGATATAAAATTTATATTATTGCGAAATAAAATTTTGTGACTATTAAATTAGAGTACACTCACTAAGTAGAAATACTTAACGCGCTGGATTTCTCACTCGTAGGTTGAAAATTGAGTAATGTAGATAGAGACAAACAAGAAGACAGTTGTCACGTTTCCTACGAGTCACACATCTCCATCTTTTGGATGGTTAATTATGTGCATGTAATTTTGTAAAATAATAATGTATGTAAATAGAGTAAAAGATCTTGGTCTTGTAAAGTGATTTTGTAAATAAATTTATTAATATGATTGTTATTAAATATTGTGTTTATAATTGTTTTCGTGGTGAAGTGCAAATGGAGATGGATAGAAAGTCCAGAACGAAAATTGAGAAAATGAATGTAATTTTTTTTTAAGTGTATTTGATTTCCCTACAGGATATGTAAATTTTTGGTTTTTGGAAAAATAGACGAAACTCTACCGGATTTTCATTAAATTAAACTGAACGTTTTAACGAAATTTTTTAATAACGAAAATTTGGAAAAGAATAAACGTTTTAAATGAATTTTAATAAATGAATAAATCGATTTAGGTAACATCCTTCGACTTAGTTTCTATCTTAATGGGAATCGAGTGGAAGGTGTTACACACACTGTATCTTTTAAAGATTGTGGTACCTTATCCCAGCTATTATAGGTTATAGGTATCATCTGCGTTGCAATGACTCTACAACCTGAACTATAGATCATCGAATTCTCTCTAATTGGTTGGCCAACTTCATTAATTTATATCCTTGTGGCTTTGACCTTAGCCATTTTCCCATAATCTACGACAGGCCTCGAACTTTCTAATACAGTTATCGTACAATCGGCGGTCTACCGACAACTTTACAGTAGCCTTCCAATCGATATTTGAATCCGACAGGAAAGTTTCCACAAAATTAAACCGTTTTCTTTTACTAAAATCTCATTATGAAATTTCTTATTCAAGCGGAAATGATGGAAATTTTTCATTTTTTTTTTTTTAACATTTCTTTTACATAATGATTCTATAAAATTTTTCAATAAATTATTTCTTAAACACAAACTAGCTTTAGATTTTAAAGTACAACCCATAATTCCTTTACATTTACCAAATTAAACTTAAAAACAATTTGAATTTATTTATAAGTCATGTACATATAACTATTTATACATTTTGCAAAAGAATGTAAGCAAAATCTAAATCATATATAATATACAAAGCTTTCAGATATGTTCCAAATATCTTTATACAATCATAGCAATACACCATTCAGTCTACCTACCTTGGTGTCTATTAACACTCAATTCTGGTCAACCCAGTTCTCCAAGCCCAATATCTGCGAAACAACAAACTACAGACAAAGCAAGTATTTCCAAGACCAAAACAAACAAAACACAATGAGATTTTACGTGGTTTGACAAGAACAATGGCCTACATCCACGACAATTACCCCTTCTCTCTCTCAGAGTAATTGTATTTTATTATTTCACTCTACCCTTTACATTGAATTTTATCTCCTATTTATAGTGGAGATGTTATAATTAGAATTGGCTTAAGAATCTTACAGATAAGGTAAAAAATAATATACATTAATTGAGATAATATCTCCCAAGATTATCTCTACCACATATATAGCAATTGCCAAGAAAGTCGTGATTCTATTTGCATGAAAATAGGTAAGCTGACTCCTTTCTTGATTAGAAATGGATTCGTCTTCCAGAAAGTCAACTGGTCAACTCTAGCGAACAGTCTTTTCAGCGATCAGACATTGCATCAGACAAGCAGACTACTTCAGCGACCAGATGTAGTGCTAACGAGCAGATTGCTTCAACGGTCAAGTGCTTCCACTATCGATCAGAAGAGCAGTCTTAACTATCCTTCTGACTATCGAGCAGACGGGAAGACTTTCTGACCACGGCGATAACTTCCAAAGGGCTCTTCTCGAGCAGCCTTTTAATCACGAGCAGATTATCTTTATGCTTTGTCGAACGGTCAAACCTTCATACAGTCAACCTGAACACTTCAGCGATTTAAGGCGATCAATCACATAGTCAGGTGTGCTCGGGTATACCGGTTATTGAATGGCTATGCCCTTTCCTTTGACTTCTAACCATTTTGACCACGCTTTCTGGGCTTCTTCCTAAAGACAACGCATTGGGCCTCATCCTTGGGCTTTTTCCATTTTTATCCACAGTCAACAAAATACCCACAACACTAGCCCCCTTGCTTTTTAGTACATTTTTTGTACTGAAAGCAACATTCTTATTTTTAGAGTACTTCTGACAGGACATGGACCGTCACCTTTTTCAAACGTTATTTTATTTGTGCCACGTGTCAATTCCCTAGGCGTCGATTCTCTGTACATCAAGTGTCGTGCGCTTATTAATGTGTGCATTAAATGCGCGTCTCTTCGATGGTTGCTCATGATGACGAAACCGTGGTTTTTGTGCTAAACCACTAAATTACTGACGATGATTCAGGTGTTCTGGTCTGACGATTGGGGTTTTGAGACGTCAGCTTTACATAAACCTCCTGTCGTTCCATCTTTGCCTTCTACCGGTCACTTTCGAAGACAGACGCTTTACTGCTTCTATTTTTCTCTCGTTCGCCATTGTTTTCCTGCATTTTCTTCTTCCCCTCCAGCAAAACTTTCTATACTCAAGGTAACTTTTCGCATTCTTTCTCAATCTTTTTTAACCATGATTGTTGCTTGCATGTGCTTGATTATATGGATATAAGCTTTTGTTTCTTGCGAGTGTTTTCGTTGCACTCTTCACACGGTTTATCTTGAAAAGCCTGGAGTAGATTATTTGTTTAATCATTTTAAGTTATATTTTCGCATGCTTTCACATGATATCCTTACTCTTAGTAGAATCGAAAAGCCATCGGTTTGCTCAATACTCTTTATAGTCCGTTAGCCTTGTAAGTAGGGCTTCCCTGCGCTCGGTAGCCCCCTACAAGCATTACTGGTTTTGTTAGAGAAGTAGGGGTACCCTTAAGTACTGAGTCTTGGTCTGCTTTCTGCGATCTGATTTCCCTATTGCTTTTGTAGATGTCTGGTTATAGTCGTCGCAGTCATAAGGTGGGGTCTACTGATGCGGCCTCCAAGGAGGAACTTACCCGAGTTAGGGATACTGACAACACTGCCTCTCAGAGCGGTAGGGCTACTTCAGGCCCTTTCGAGCACCGTGCTTCTTTTGCTCACACCCCCTTTTTCAGATATAAGTCTTCCCTTAGTCTTATTGATCTCGAAACTATTGCTGAGGGCTTCTCCTTACCTTCTGGCTGCCGCGCTATGGTGCCAAAGGCTTCTGACCACGCGGCCTTCCCTCCTAAAGGTTTCTTTGCTATAAGCCATCAACACATAAAGGCCGACTTTAGATTTCTGGTTCATCCTTACCTAGTCGCTCTTCTGAACGATCTTAATTTAGCCCTTTTTCAACTTACTCTTAACTCTTATGCTCACCTTACTGCCCTAGTTTCAATTTTTCTTAAAAACGGCTTTCCTCCTCTGACTCCTGCAATGATCCAACATCTTTTTCTGTTTAAGAGCACCACGGGCCCTAAATCTGAGAAGAAAGATGGGTTTTATTATACTTCGGCCCGAAAATCCTCTTACAAAGTAAACCTCCCCCAAAGGGTCAGTAAGTCCAACGTAGGCGACTACAAGTCACGATGGTTCTACCCGTCGTGTTTGTCTTTATCAGATCTAAAGAATTTTTCCTTTTGCCTTTCTCCCAGTAAGTGTACTCACATGTTTATAATTATTTTATTCACATTCTGCTCGTTGCTAATGTTTTCCTTTGTGCAGACGTTTCCAAGGGTGAAATTCCTCTGTCAGATCGGGAGTTTTCTTTGTTGGAAAAGTTCTCAGAAGTGAAAACCCCTTCAGACAACAAGCTGCCTTCCGACCTCCTGCTTCAACTGCACGGTCTTGCCCCCGCGGCCAACCAAGAGTTACTAGACAAAAATTCTGATTTAAGCTCTCGTGAGGACAAAGAGATCCCTTCTACTTTCGAAGCCTCTGGAAAGGAAATTCCTCATTTAGTAAATACACAAACTCCAGAAATTGTGAGGCTTCATTTCGAACAGCCCTTACCCGGTTGGCCTCCTGCCTCAAAGAAACCCGACCAGGCTGCTAGGAGATCGGACACTCCACTGGCTGCTGAGGTTACCTTAGAACCACCTCTCCAAAAAGATTCTGACGTGTCTTCTGTTCGTCTAATGAGACAAAAATCAGTGGGGAGGAAATCTTCAAACAGAGACGCTCACAAAGATGCTGTTTCTCAATCTATTCCTGCTGCCAGCAGTTCACTAGCTACTCGCCCTCGAAGCGTTGATAAAGACAAAGGGATTGCCGAATCGGGGGCCGTAGAGCCCCCTTCAAAGCGTCAGAAGATACATGGGACAGACCCTGTTACTGCAGAACAAACCCGGGATTTTGATGCGGGGATATACTACAATGATCTTTTAGATCGCGTGCCTCAATTCCTGGGGATGAAGAAACCAACCCTTTATAATAAAGAGATGAAGAGCGAGAGGCTAATCAACTACTTGAGCTTCCACAACATGCTCGTAAGTCTTTTACCTTTATTGCTGTTGCTTTCTTCTTTGTTCTTCCTATTTAACTAACAACTCGTTTTAGGCATCCATGGCATACATGAAACTCCTCAGAGAGATTTCGGACTGGCCCGAGGAGAAAGCTACCATGGAGGCAACCATCAATTCCCTGGAAGATGAAAAGAACAGAATGCAAGAAGAGGTGAGCTCTTTCGAACTGGAACTTGAAAAATCAATGGAGGCTTCCGCGATCTGGAGCGGGAACATGAAAAGTTCATTAACCAGAGGCTTGAGCAGCGGGAGAACTTGAAGATGCAAAACGAGCAGATTGTCTCCAGGGACAAAGAGATCAAAGCGCTGAAGAAGGCACTTCATTTTGCTCAGGATTCAGAGAAGAAGCTGAAAACAGAAAACGAGGAGCTAAAGGGGGAGTTGTCCTTGCGCGAGCATGGAGCGGCCGAAGCTAAAATAGTTGTGAAAGTAATGAGGTAGAAGGCGATTTCTCTTAAGGAACACATAGTCTTGGAGCGGGAACGTACTGAGACCTTGGTCTGGGAAGTAGAGGAAAGAACAGGGAGTTTGTTCCTGTACAATCTATGGCTCAAACGACCAGACGTGGATGTTTCATTCTTTGGTCCAGAGGCCGTGGCAGAAGTGAAGTTATACACCCAATAGGCCCAATCAAAGACCAATCTCCCAGCTTCCCAATCTGGTCATCCTCCTTTTGATAGTGTTGCTCCTACTCATGCAGGATCTTCCTCCAGTTCTCCTCGCCCAATTAATATAGATGATAGTGATGCTTTGGGCAAGCAGAATTTCCCTCCCAGCACTTAGGAATTTCATCTATTTTACTTGTAACAAATTCATGTTATAGACAATTTTTGTGAATTGCTTATCATTATTCTTTATTCACATGTTTTTCTTAGTTACTTCGTTAAATCACGTAGGTTGGAATAGTAATCACATTTATTTTAGCAGAGTAGGTGTGGGGACAGCTATCGTGCTGAGATTATCCTTTTTAAGGCCTCTTACCTCTGCTCGGTTTTCTATCTGGCCAGCTCGTTTGCCTTATAAAGTTGTTTTATAAGTCGTCTTCCCAACATTAAAATTCATTCGAGCAAAGTAGGTGTGGGGACAGCTAGCGCGCTGAAATTATCCTTTTTAAGGCCCCTTACCTCTACTCGGGTGATTATCTGGACAGACCGTTTCCCTTTGTTTGTAAATCGCCAATCTTTCCCAACATTTAAACTTATTCGAGCAGAGTAGGTGTGGAGACAGCTAGCATGCTGAAATGATCCTTTTTAAGGCCCCTTACCTCTGCTCGTTTAAACCCACAGGTCAAATGTTCCTTCCAGAGCTCGTTCGCTCATAGGCTACATAGATCTTCCAGGGTTATTTCATAAGTCCATAGGCCACGAGCATCCCTTCCAAAGTCCGTTTACTCACAGGTAATTCTAAGGCCTTCCAGGATGTTTTCAGCTCACAGATAATGATTATACCTTCCAGAGCCCGGCTACTCACAGGTGGTAATCATATCTTCTAGAGTGTTTGCTTACAGGTATCAATTGAACCTTCCAAAGCATGAGTAGAAATAATAATAAGCCGAATGTGAAACGATCAGGAATTGAAGAAAATCTTTATTAACTTAAAAGCTGCATTCATACACACCAAAAAATAAGTTATCAAAGCATAAACCAAATAATTTTAAACATAATATGGTCGAAGATTCTCGGCATTCCATGCTCGGGGAACTTCTACTCCTTCTAGGTTAGTCAGGTGGTAAGCTCCATTCTCCATGTTGTCCTTTACAACATAAGGTCCTTCCCAATTCGGGCCAAGCGTTCCATCACTAGCTTTCTGGGCAACTGGTAGAATAAGGTGTAAAACCAGATCTCCTGCCTTAAACTTTCAGACGCGAACCTTCCTATTGTAGAACCTGGCAACTCGTCGCTGGTAGACAGCAATCCTCATTTGGGCTTCATCTCTTGCCTCCTCGATCAGATCCAAGTTAGCGACGAGCAGATCGTCATTATTCTCTTGATTGAACGTAGTTCTGCGTTGACTAGTGACCTCGTATTCTGTTGGAATCATTGCCTCCGAGCCATAGACCAATGAGAAAAGAGTTTCTCCTATAGTGTTGCGAGCAGTGGTTCTATATGCCCACAACACCTTCTGTAGTTCATCCACCCAAGCTCTTTTCCTTGCTTTCAGCTTAGTCTTTAAGTTTTGCTTGATGATTCTGTTGACAGCCTCCACTTGCCCGTTTGCTTGTGGGTAATCTACTGCTGAAAAGCTCTTTTTAATCCCAAGATCTTTGCAAAATTTTTTAAACTGCTCGCTGCTGAACTGAATCTGTCACGATCTGCCGTGGAACTCCGAACCTGCAAATAATGTTTTCCCAGACAAACTTCTCAACTTTGGTGGAAGTTATCTCGGCAAACTCCTTAGCTTCAGCCCATTTTGTGAAATAGTCCACTACTATGATGGCATGCTTGCACCTTCCTCGAGCTGTAGGGAGCGGTCCAATCAGATCCATGCCCCAGATGGTGAAAGGCCATGGACTGACCATCTGCTGTAAGAAAGCAGGTGGAGCTCGAGGTATTTTGGCAAATCTCTGGCATTTATCACACTTCTTAACTATTTCGATCGAGTCCTGCTTCATCGTCGCCCAATAGTACCCCTGTCGAAGAGCTTTCTGAGCCAATGATAGCCCACCGACGTGATTGCCACAATGCCCAACATGTATGTCATTCAAAACGGCCTGACAATCCAAACCATCAATGCACCTAAGCAGCGAAGCCGAGAATCCTTTTTTGTATAGTCTGTTGTCATAGATGCAATACCGGGCTGCTCGTGCTCAAAGACGATGAGACTCCAATTTACCTTCAGGTAGTTTTCCGTTCTGCAAATATTCTACCAGAGGATTCATCCAGGAGTCTTGTGCTACCACAATCGCCATCATTTCATCTCGTGATTCTGTGCTTGGGACGGGTAACACTTCTACTGGTACAGCCCCCATGAAATCCGTATCTTTAGATGTGGCCAAACGAGCTAATGCATCTACATGAGAATTTTGTGATCACGGAACATGGTGCAGTTCATACTTCTCAAACCCTGCCAAGAGTTCCCGGACCTTTTGCAGATAGACGACCATTTTAGACCCTTTGGCCTGGTATTCTTCTCGGACCTGGCATACAACAAGTTGGGAGTCACTATAAATCCTTACCCATTCTACTCATACCTCTTTGGCCAATCTTAATCCTACCAATAGTGCTTCATATTCGGCCTCATTGTTGGTGGCCTTGAATTTGAACCTTAAAGCACACAAAATTCTATGACCTTCCGGGCTTATCAGCATTACACCGGCCCTAGCTTTCTGCTCGCTCGAGGATCCATCTACATATAGCTCCCAGAATGGACCTTCAGAAGATTCGGGTTCTTCACTACCCGACCTCGTGAACTCAGCCACAAAATCTGCTAACATCTGTCCTTTGATTACTGTTCGGGGCTTAAATTCTATCTCAAATTGGGCGAGCTCGATGGCCCATTTAAGTAAACGACCAGAGGTATCAGGCTTTTGAAGAACCTGTTTCAAAGGGTACCTAGTCGAAACTTCAATGGTATGGGCCTGAAAGTAAGGGCAGAGCTTCTTTGATGCTATCACCAAATAGTATGTAAGTTTTTCCATGGGCGTATACCTGGTTTCTACATCGAGCAACCTTTTGCTAATATAGTACACAGGAAGTTGCTTTCTATCTTCTTCACGGATTAGAGCCCCGCTAAGGGCATGCTGTGAAACTCCTAAGTAAATGATCAGTTTCTCCCCTTCAATTGGCTTAGATAGTAGAGGTGCTCGGCCTATGTATTCCTTTAATTGCTGAAAAGCTCCTTCACATTCCTCAGTCCACTGAAAGTTTCTAGCCTTTCTCAACACATTGAAAAAAGGAATGCATCTGTCTATCGACCTGGATATAAACCTGCTCAGGGCGGCAACCTGACCGTTTAGACTCTGCACCTCCTTGATTTTGGTAGGTGACTTCATGTCAACGAGGGCTTTGATTTTTTTGGGGTTTGCTTCTATCCCCCTGCTGTTGACCATGAATCTGAAAAACTTGCCTGAGGCTACTCCAAACGCACACTTCAGGGGATTCAGCTTCATCTGAAATTTCTGTAAGATATGGAACATCTCCCCCAAATCTTGCACATGTTCGCGTGCTCGTTTGGATTTTACTAACATGTCATCGACATATACTTCCATCCTTCCCCTAATCAGATGTTCAAACATCATATTTACCAACCGTTGGTAAGTTGCTCCTGCATTCTTCAACCCAAACGGCATTACCTTATAGCAGTAAAGCCCTCGATCAGTAACGAAGGAAGTGTGCTCCTCATCGTCGGGGTTCATCAGGATCTGGTTATACCCCGAGTAGGCATCCATGAAATTGAGGAGCTGATATCCAGCAGTACCATCAACAAGCTGGTCGATCCGCAGTAAAGGAAAACTATCTTTCGGACATGCCTTGTTTAGATCGGTGAAGTCGATACAGGTCCTCCATTTTCCATTCTTCTTCTTCACCAGAACAAGGTTTGCCACTCAGAATGGGTAATAAACTTCCCTAATAAATTTGTTCATCAGAAGTTTCTCTACCTTTTCCCTGAGCGCTTCATATTGCTCCTTCGTCATTGGTCTCCTCTTTAGATGAACTGGCTTATTGAGAGGATTAATGTTTAGCCTATGTGACATCACATCCGAGCTGATCCCCACCATGCCTTCATGATTCCATGCGAAGACATCCAGATTTTCTTTCAAAAACTTAACGAGCTGCGCCTTAACGTCTGGAAGTAAGTCTTTCCCTATCTTCAGACACCGTCTGTCATCCTGCTCGCTAATTTGCACATCCTCTAACTCTTTCACAGGGCCTGTTGCTCTGTCTTCATCTATTTCTCTTGGATCCAGATCCTGACTCACCCCTATAGCGCTGATCGGTTGTTTCTTTTCCTCGGTCACCATGCTGACCTTTTTTCCTTTTACCCCTGCTTTTACCGCATTTTTATAGCATCTCCTTGCTATTTCCTGTTCTCCTCTAACACATCCTACCCTATTCGGAGTGAAAAATTTAATAATGAGCGTTCTGGTGGATATTGCTATATCTAGGTCGTTCTTAGCTAGTCTTCTGAGGACAATCGATAACTAAGAAGTCTGCCATCGTAAGTGCTTATCTGTCCGAATCCCCAATAGCGAAGGAAAGTCTGATCTGCCCCATCGGCATAATTGCATCTCCTGTAAAGCCGAAGAGGGGTTCAGGGGATGGTGATAATTGCTCAGATGCTAAACCCATCTGTTCGAAACAACCTCTGTACATCACATTCACTGAGCTATCTGTGTCCATCATTATCCTCCTTACTTCAGCGTTGCTGATTCTTGCCCTGATGACCAGCGCGTCGTTATGGGGCTAATGCACACCTTTGGCATCCTTTTCACCGAACATAATATCACCTAAAGTTATTCTGGCTTTCTTAGCCGGCCCCTCTATTTCACTGTGCCTGGTCAAAAGGACTCGGCTGGCTTCCCGCACATAACGTTCTTGTGACCTGTTGGATGTCCCTGCAATGTGTGGTCCTCCATGGATAGTAAAGATGGTCCTCACAGATGGTAGGTGGCCTTGATTAATCATCTGTTATGGTTGTTGCTGGGCAGGTTGCCGAGATGGGTCAAGGCATTCCTGTACTGGCTGATGCCCTTGCTGGGGATGCTGATTTTTTGGTTGTGCCACATACTCCCTCAAACGACCTCTTCTGATTAATTCTTCTATCGCATTCCTGAGTTCCCTGCACTGAGAAGTATAGTGCCCGTTTTCTCTATGGTAGGCACAATATTTCCTTGAATCTTGGAATCTTCTCGGGATATTTGTGGGACTTGGTTTTCCGAAGTTCTTCCGTCTTTTTTCTGCTTCAAATATCCTATCCTGTCAATCTGTCAGGATGCTGTAATTCTGGTAGCGATTTCTCGGTGGAGATGTCTTTCTTCCGGACTCATTTTTTGATCACTTCGCTCCCTGATTACTGGAGTGGTGCTTGTGACCGCTCTTTTCACTTTCACGCTTGCCCCTCTTTTTTCCCTGGCGCGAGCTGCTCACTCTATTTTTCTGCTCGCCGGACTTCTTCTGCCCGAAAGTGTCTTCCCAGCAAATAACTTTTGCCACGCGATCATAAAATTCCTCCAGGCTTTTCACAGGGTTCCTGTAAATGCTTTTATAAAGGTTTTCATGCTTCCTCAGCCTTACAAAAATAGCAGTTAAGATACTTTCATCAGAGGGATTCTCCATATTGTTTACCTCACGCCTGAATCTAGCAATATAGTCCCTTAAAGTCTCATCCCGCTTTTGGAAGATAGTCGCCAAGTGACAAGTTGGTGCTAGATGTTTTCTCAATGCCTTGTACTGGTCAGTAAACTTTCTTTGGCATTCATCCGAGCTGTTTATACTACGGGCTGGAAGACTTCTCAGCCATGCCCTTGGCATATTCCTCAACATTGCTGGGAACACTCGACACTTGACCAGAGGATCAGAAGTCTGTAGATCCATTTGAACGTTGAATGTGTCCAGATGATCATACGGGTCGCTATCCCCATCATAAAGCGGGATGTTCGGGAGCTTGAATCTTGGTGGCAGCAGTTGTGTCTCAATCTCTCTCGAGAATGAGGTTCTATCTTCTCGTCCCCCTGCTTGGTCGTGGAACCCAGGTCTCGTTTCCAATTGCTGAACCCTCTGCATTAGTTCTTGCACCATTGGGTCCCGCCGTTTAATTCTGTTGGCTGGGGACCGATGATTCCTCCTACTCTCCCTGCCTTCAGAGATACGAGTTCGTGACCTCCCTCGATCCATAGACATTCTTTCACATGACCCATTCCTTCTATGAGAACTCCCTGCATGAGGTGATTCTCTCCGACGCACATGCTCTCCATTACGCTGGAAAACTCTTTCATTCCGACGGTCAGTCTCTACACGACGGCTACCATCTTGACTTACTCTGATCCTCAGGTTGGGAGGGTGAGGTGCAACTTCTTCTTCATGAAACTGATGTCCTTCACCTCTCGGGCGTAAGTTTGAGGAGCGAATAGAAACCGCCGATTGTACTCTTACTCTACCAGCCTCCTCTCTTCTAGCAGACACGACACCCACCGACTGGTGTTGAGGTTGAGGTCTGTGTTCTTGGGAATCTCCTGGGCCTGGGCCTGTGTCAGGATTCTGATGGCTTCTACTAATTGCGCCACCGTATTCTCTAACGCCTCCTGGCGCGCTTCCTGACGTTGCTGCCAAGCTGGGGCAATGTCTCCACCAGCGACTACTTGATGCGGGGGAAGCGGAGGCAAAGCTGCACTAGACGTCCCTGCTGCCTGACCCTGGCCTTGGTGGCCTTCCGATTGGTCAGCCTTTGATGCGACAATCCTAGTTGTCTTGATCCTGGCCATGTCAGTAAATCAAAACAAAAGAGAATAGTATTGAAAAGGTTGTCAAATCGCAGTTTGGGCCCTTCTTCTAGCGCCAAAAGATGTTGACACTCAATTCTGATCAACCCGGTTCTTCAAGCCCAATATATGCGAAACAACAAACTACAGACAAAGCAAGTATTTCCAAGACCAAAACAAACAAAACACAACGAGATTTTACGTGGTTCGACAAGAACAATGGCCTACATCCACGACAATTACCCCTTCTCTCTCTCGGAGTAATTGTATTTTATTATTTCACTCTACCCTTTACATTGAATTTTATCTCCTATTTATAGTGGAGATGTTATAATTGGAATTGGCTTAAGAATCTTATAGATAAGGTAAAAAATGATATACATTAATTGAGATAATATCTCCCAAGATTATCTCTACCGCATATATAGCAATTGCCAAGAAAGTCGTGATTCTATTTGCATGAAAATAGGTAAGCTGACTCCTTTCCTGATTCGAATGGATTCGTCTTCCAGAAAGTCAATTGGTCAACTCTAGTGAACAGTCTGTTTAGCGATCAGACATTGCATCAGACGGGCAGACTACTTCAGCGACCAGATGTAGTGCTAACGAGCAGATTGCTTCAACAGTCAAGTGCTTGCACTATCGATCAGACGAGTAGTCTTAACTATCCTTCTGACTATCGAGCAGACGGGAAGACTTCCTAACCGCGGCGATAAATTCCAAAGGGCTCTTCTCGAGCAGTCTTTTAATCACGAGTAGATTATCTTTATGGTTTGTCCAACGGTCAAACCTTCATACAGTCAACCTGAACACTTCAGCGATTTAAGGCGATCAATCACATAATCAGGTGTGCTCGGGTATACCAGTTATTGAATGGCTATGCCCCTTCCTTTGACTTCTAGCCATTTTGACCACGCTTTTTGGGCTTCTTCATATAAGACAACGCATTGGGCCACATCTTTGGGGTTTTTCCATTTTTATCCACAGTCAACAAAATACCCACAACAGTGTCGAAGTCCCACACCATTGTCATACTTGAATCGGCACCTGTATCTGTCCATGGGAAGGTTTTTGGAAAACATAAAATAAAAGTATGAGCCAAAGAGTTCAGTGAGTGCTAAGGGTTTCTATCTTAAAAAAAAAAAAAAATCTATTTCTTGAAAATAACATTTTCTTTTGAAAAGATTTTATTCTAAAATAGTTTTCTATTTCAGAAATTATTAATTTTTGAAATCTTTTCTTTTGGCATAACTTTATAAAACTTAAAACATAATAACTTTCAAAATATTTTTGGAAAATTTTCTTTTTGAAACCTCATTTCTACAAACATTTCTGAAATCTTTTCTAAAATCTCATTTATGAAATCTTTCTAAAATCTCATTTTTGAAATCTTTTATGAAATTTCAATTCTGAAATATTTCTAAAACATTTTTGAAATCTTTCTTTATAAAATTTAAACCAATGGAATTCCCCATAAAATCTAATTATACGGCGACTAAACTAACGCCCCGCCATGTGACAAATCTAATGGCCAAAGCCGCAATCTAAGCCACATGATGACTATTTAGCGCCGCTCACCGTGACCAATCTGTATGAGACATCAAATTAACCATATTTTCTTCACATCATCTCACCTTAACATAACCAATATGCATGACAATATATATCTCAACATATCATCAAACTTTTTACGCAAACTTCAATCACAACCACAACAAAAATTCTAGCAGCTTTCATCTTTATAAATAACTATCAAAACCCATTCAAATCACAATAATTTTTAACCAAACCACTTACCAATTATTCCCTAATGCTTTGCCTTACCTTCCCACTTGTTTAGTGCTTCAAAACCTTGAATTAAACCATGAAAAACTCATCAAAAACTGTATATATTTTCTGGACAGCTTTGGATAAACTTTTTCACATCAAAACTCAATTAAAACTCACTTAATATTACTTGAAATTCACTTACCCATGTAGTATAACCTTCCTAGACTTGTTTAGAACCTTTTTGAGGCTTGAAATCACTTGAAATTTGGGTGAGAATGGGTTGGTATGGCTGCTACTCGGGACTGGTTTTTTTCCCACTTTCAAGTCTTCTCTCAATTTTTCTAGTGAGTTCCAAGTGTGTGTATATATATATGATCTTAACTAAATGCCCTCCAAGTTTAATACATAATTACAATCCATGTCATTGCTTTTATTTCATAAAATTTTCCCCTAAAGTTTGAAATACAATTGCATGCATGCCATCATTTCATTTTGACCATTTTGCCCTCCTTTGTTGCTATAATTTCCATGCATGCGTACTAGTTTTTTTATAAATTTCACCTACCATGCAATTAAATTAATCCATTCAATCCATACTCTTCCTTGGAAGCCTATAATCATAAATTTCATCTTATATCACTGATAAATCGTCATGTCATTTTTCGGATTTGATTTCATTTCCGAACCATTTGGAAATTCTACTAAAATTCAATTATATTATCCAAAAAATTTAACGATTTTATTATCCCATCAATTAGGGCATTTTAGTACATTATATTTATTATGCCTTGCTTGTCACTCCTCCATTCAAGTTCACATGAATTGTGCTTCTTGTCCACTTCTCTTCATGTGATGTTTATACCATTTCCATGTATGCTTAAATTGAAATATCTATTTTATCCTACTTTGTATTTAATTCTAATCCATATCTAAATAAATTTCAAAAATATTTTATGGTTATTCTATCATCAAATTGATCATGCAATATTCTAATTGGATATCTTATCTTTCAATCTCATGCTTTTAAAAATATTTCAAATAGGTATAAAACCCTCAATACTTCTATTCCTCCAAAAAGAGTATTTTCACCCAAAAATCTTCTGAGCCCTTAAAATATACTTGGATGAACTCATTTCTGATCTATTTCAGTTTTATTAGTCCAATACCTATTTCGAAACTTCAGATTTCTGGGGTTTGCTTTTTGAAAATCGCTATTTACATAGACACTATTCATTCGAAAACATTATGCATAAAAATTTTTTATTTTATTTTATCTTTTAACAATAATATCCTGAGTACTACATGTCATATTTCAATTATAACCGTCCAGTCGGATTCTGAATTTGCTCTTAGTGCCATTTGCAGAACGATTCACTCACTGGCACTATTCATCAAAAGTGCTTATTTGAAAAATCAAATTTTGGGGTTTACAATTAAAAAAAATTCGTCCTCGAAATTTTAAACTGAACATCTATCCCCACTAGATGATGATACTTTATTACATCAGTTCCTTATATTTCTTATAATCAAACCACCTTAAATCATGAGCAAAACTTCATATCTTCGTTTTTTCACTGTAGTAATACGAATACTAACAAAGCTATACTTATTAAATTCTGCTTATCCTATCATCGATCCTTAACTTCATGTAATCATTAAGGATTAATGACATAAAATCATTCTTACTCATATACTATCATATTCTTTGAATCACTTAGACTTCCAAAATTGCAAACACTAATATCCTCAAATTCAACCATTTAAGCTACAAATTTATCAAAAAAATCACTTCAACTTAACTTAATAAATTGATGTACGTAATCATATCACCATAGTGCTTTAAGTATCTCAGAATTTAACTAACATTTTCACTTAAATATATCATATCATTCGAGATGCTTCAAATCTGAATTCAAATCGCATAAATTCTTAAACCATAAACTTATTCAAACATGTTGAATAATTACAGTTACTAGAATCTCTCACCAATGAGGTCAATATATTCATCACCAATTGATGTCCTCAAGTAAACTTCATACTTTTCGTATAGTTAAACTAGATAATCATCAAGTCATCCTAATATATTTAGACCTATGAAGGTTATTCACTTAATTCATTCTCTAAATTTTTACATACATAAAATTTTAAATTCAACACTACAACTCTTCACACCTGTATAAGTCACCTTTCAATAAATCCATTCTGAAATCATAATCATATTCTAATAGAGTATTCTATAATTTTTTTTTTTTTTTGGAATAATATCTAAACCATAACGATTTACACCAAAATAGACAATCATTAAACAAAATTCTGTAAGCAAAAGTCTAATTGGTGCTCATACTCATACACTTCGGAATGATCATACCTATAATTATTTTGAATAATGGTTATTTCTTTTATAATAAACAAGATTGAATAAATCGTCCTTATAACTCTTACACTTCATGTAGCTTTCAAGTAAAGAATCCAGATATACTAACGAAAATTAATTACATATTTCTATCTTCTAATATTCATACTTTTGGGAGATAAATAAATCACCAAAAATCATTTACTATGACACCAATACTATATCATATCCATATAATTTCATCTAACTACCTCAAAGCTCAGGCCTATAGTTTCATAACTTAATTTTGAATTCTAATGAGCATCGGTTTTCTTAAACATAAAGTTGAACATCATGCTTCTATTGCGCAACTCTGATATTCAACAAGCATTATATTCTACACTCCACTATTTTCAATCATCTAAAACTCTAAGTAGTAGATATTTTAAGACCTTATCTTAGATGCATACCATGATCTAGTATTTTAATCCTTATGATCCTTAAATAACTTCTTCCAATTTCTGGTGTATTAAAAATAATACTTGTTGAGAGGTATCATAACTTCGATACACCTTGGGGAAACTATTAGTAATCTACTACTTTTCTTCTCTTAATATGTCACGTTTCTTCATCATAAATATAGGATTCCTTTATCAATGTTTCCTTAAGATTCTATCATTCTTTTTACTTAAGTACCCTTAATTTACTAATCAAATCAACTTTAAAGAACCTCAAGCAATTAATCCTCATTAATTACCATTACTGTACTAACACAAGCACAAAAATCGTCTGAATCATTTTTTATTACCAATCATACTAAAATTCTACCAGTAACACTTTCAACCATTAAACCAAATTAAATTCCTCTAGACTTGAAATTAGGTCTAATTCTTGTAAAGATCCATAAGCTCTCTTATAAACACAATTAGATTTGAAATCAAACCTTAAAACATCATATCTTCACAATGATTAGATCTAATTTCCCAAAATTTCTCTAAGGGAATCTTAAACCATTAAATTTTATCTATACTCTCCCATGAAAAGGTATATTCAAATACTATAATTCAATCGTCTCTCATCAAATTTATCACTTAGAAAATAATCTAAATATCAAGAGGTCTTTGTAACACAAAAATTTTCTAGGAGGTTACCCATTCAAGTACTACTCTTGTTTAGGCACGCTTAACTTTAAAGTTCCGATGGAAGTTGATACAGTCGTGCTACCATTTACACTTAGGCTACTTGTTCTACGTTAAGGTTTCTAACAATTCTAAGTGTGGTTGGTCTATCAGGGTATTCATTTTTCACCTACCTAGTCTTATGGTCGGCCTCCCAAGCGGATGGTACCTTAGGTGCTGCAGCATCTCTGAAAACTCTTTTGGGACTCCTTTGACCTTGTCAGTGTATAGTGTTATGATTCTAACAAAAGCAAATTTCAAAACGCTTGAAATTCTTTTCTAAAATCATATGCATGACTATTTATAGAAAACTTTTCTGGGTTGTTTGATTTGTACGCAAACATAAGAATGCTTTATAGAAACAAAATATGAGAACATAAAATCATTTTTTCAAACCTTCACTCTGATACCAACATGACAGACCCCAAACTTTCTAATATTGTTATCGTATAATTGGTGGCCTGTTGGCAACTCCACGGTAGCCTTTCAATCAATATCTGAATCCGACTGAAAAGTTCCCGTAAAGTTAAGCCGTTTTCTTTTATTAAAATCTCATTATAAACATGACAGACCCCAAACTTTCTAATATTGTTATCGTATAATCGATGGCCTGCTGGCAACTCCACGGTAGCCTTTCAATCAATATCTGAATCCGACTGAAAAGTTCCCGTAAAGTTAAGCCGTTTTCTTTTATTAAAATCTCATTATGAAATTTCTTTTTTAAGCGGAAGTGGTGGAAATTTTTCATTTTTTTTTAACATTTCTTTTACAAAATGATTCTATAAAATTTTTCAATAAATTATTTCTTAAACACAAACTAGTTTTAGATTTTAAAGTACAATCTAGAATTCCTTTACATTTACTTTACATTTACCAAATTAAACTTAAAAAAAATTTGAATTCATTTATACATCATGCATATACAACTATTTATACATTTTGCAAAAGAATGTAAGCAAAATCTAAACATATATAATATACAAAGATTTCAGATATGTTCCAAATATCTTTATACAATCACAGTAATACACCATTCAGTTTACCTACCTTGGTGTCGAAGTCCCACACCATTGTCATACTTGAATCGGCACCTATACCTGTCCCTGGGAAGGTTTTTGAAAAACATAAAATAAAAGTACGAGTCAAAAAGCTCAGTGAGCGCTTAGGATTTCTATCTAAAAAAAAAAATCTATTTCTTGAAAAAAACATATTTTTTTTTTTAAAAAGATTTTGTTCTAAAATAGTTTTTTATTTCATAAATTATTAATTTTTTAAATCTTTTCTTTTGGCATAACTATATAAAACTTAAAACATAATAGCTTTCAAAATCTTTCTGAAAAATTTTCTTTTTGAAACCTCATTTCTACAAACATTTATGAAACCTTTCTGAAATCATTTTGAAATCTTTTCTGAAATCTTTTCTGAAATCTTTTCTAAAATCTCATTTCTAAAATCTTTCTGAAATCTTTTCTAAAATCTTATTTTTGAAATCTTTCTAAAACATTTTTGAAATCTTTCTTTCTAAAATTTGAACCAATGGAATTCCCTGTAAAATCTAATCATATGGCGAGTAAACTAATGACGCTTCATGTGACAAATGTAACGGCCAAAGTTGTAATCTAAGCCACGTGACGACTATTTAGCATCGCTCATCGTGACCAATTTATCTGAGATTGTAACATATTCTTCCGTACATATTCTTCCGATCCTAGTACGGTATACATACGGAATAATATATTTCTATAGTATTGAGGTAATAAAGTAAATAGAAGTGTGCAGAGGTGAGATTGGATTTCAGTATGATTCCCGGGTAGTACGGAAGAGATTAAGAGAATTTTTGCATTGTTTGGAAATGATTAGAAAAATTTTTGGAACGTCTATAAAGGATTTAACAAGGTTCTCGAGAGCTCGAATGGGTAAATTAAGTCCCAATAAAATTTCATGATCGTTCAGGAATGATTTAATAAGACTTCTAGATAGCCTCAGATGGGTAAGTTGAAGTCTAGTATAATTTTCGGGTGGTTTAATGAGGATTGAGAAAAATTCTAGAAAGATCCAGAAATGATAATTTAAGTAATAAATAAATGAATAAAGATATTTATTTGTAATGCAAAACCCAAAGCTTTGTTTGACGGAAAATGAATTATTTTCCGATGGATCCTATTTTCGAACGGAAAATATTCGCGGGAATAATAATTTTTTTGAAAAGAGGACTCAGTGAATGGAAAGTTTCAAAATTTATTTTTGAGTTGAATAAAAGTGAAACGGATCGAAAACGAATTCATTCGGATAGTTTCCGAGCAATTTGAAAATTTATCGGACGAAAATATATTTTTTGATTTCGGATCATGCGGAATATTTTTAGAAAAATAAAATAATTCCATATGCTCGAAGGTAAAATCGAAATTTAAAAATAATCTCGGAGGTGGAATTAAGTTACATTGGGATTTTTCGGATGGACGGAATCGAATTCGAATTCGAAATCGGAATGGAAGAGCGCATGAAATAACATGTGACATGAACGGTGCATGAATTCAACACGTGTCAAGCATGCAAAAAGGAAGCAAAACAAGTGGCATAGTGAGAGATTGCATGGAGGACACTTGTCAAGCCAATATTAAGCATATAAATAGGAAATTCAAAGAATGAATTGATGAGAAGAGAAAGTCATTTTTTTTTGTGTGCATTCTCGGTCCAAACACAAGCAAACCGAGAGAGTGAGTTAGACAAAGAGCTTGAGTGAGTGAAGGCGAGAGTAAAAAAAAAGAAAAGGTAAGTTTGGTTTCAAAGAAGCAAAACCGAGAGTGACAAATCAAAAGGAAGAAAGCTCGATCTTCAAAAGCAAGCCGAGACCTTCATCTTGCAAGGGTGAGAGAACTCGTTAGAACCAAGAGCAAATCCAAGATGGTGAGGCAAAAAGAATCAAGTGCAGTCCATTCATGGCCACCAAAATCATCACCAAAGCCGAGAGATGCATGAAGGTGAGAGATGACCAAGCAACTTCATCTGATTTTTCACCTTCACCAAGCAAAAACCGAGAGGGAAAGGGAGAGCAAACCGAGATGTTTGTGATGGGTAGGGGTTGTTCTTGTCCGAGATAATGCAAGAAGAATCATGGATTGTGGCAGCCATGCATGTTGATTTAGGAGTGGTCTTTGAGAGTTTGGACAGCTACAAAGGTAAGTTGCTGCCCTTATGGAATTTTGTGTGGTTTCGGTGTATGAGTTGATGGAAATCTTAGTGTTAAATGCTTGAATAGGTTCGGTTAAAGAGAGAACATAAGGGCAGTACCCTTGCATGTGAATCTTGAAGCTTTTGAAGTGATTTTTGAGAGGTACGTTTGAGTTTTATGATTTCGTTGTGATGGAAAATGTTTAGGATGGAATATGTTTGGATTATGGTTATTATTGTTAGGAGATGTTTGGGTTTTGTTATGGATTGAGTTGGTGATAATATGTTTGAGATTTAGGATTTAGAACCTCGTTAGTGCGGAGGTTCGTTCGCTTGTGATTTTGATGCGATACTGGATGTATTTGAATGTTGATTTTGTTGTGAAAAAATCTATCGTCATAGGGGCTGTTATGATTTCATTTTTGTTTTCGAACTTGTTGCCATGAAAAATGATGATTTTTGATGTGTTTGAGAATGTCGAAGTGTTGTATTGATTATCGAAAATTATTTTTAGGTGATTCGGCTGCGTTATGGATTATTTGATTGAAGAAATTCGAAGTCGAATCGATGAGTTTTTAGAGTTAAAACAAAAAACCGAAAGCTGATGCGATTGCGTCTTATGGGCTGTTGTTATCAAGTTGTTTTGTGAGCTGTTAACGTGCTGATTTATGGGCTGTTATCATGCAGTTTTAAGGGCTGTTATGGGCTATTATTATGCTGTTATCAAGTTGTTTTATGGGCTGTTAACGTGCTGTCCATTGAGCTATTATCGCGTTGTTTCATGGGCTGTTATAAGCCGTCTTTAATGGCTGTTATGGCCTATTATAAGCTGTCTTTATAGGCTGTTACGGCTATTATAGTTGCTGTTTTTAGGACTGTTATTGTACTGTAACAAGTTGTCTTGATTTGAAAACATGGGCTGTTTTGATGTCAAAGTTGTCTTGGGTGATTTCATGAGCTGTTTTGAAGTTGTAAAAGCTGTTTTGATTATATAACAAGGGTTGTTTTGTATGAAGCTGTTTCGACGATTATAAGCTATTTCGAAAAGATTGTATGTGTTGTTTTAATGTCGAAGCTGGTTGTGTAGATAACATGTGCTGTTTTAGTGTTAATTATTGTTTCGAATGAGTGTTACGTGCTGTCTTAATGTGCGGATTTTTTTAAGTATCACTTAGAGAAGTTAATATGAAAATTCCATTTAAAGCGTTAGAGTGGAAAGTAAATATATTTAATTTGACGTTGTTACAATTTGAAAAATGATGCTTCGAAAATCTTGATATTATTCGACGTCGTGTGATTGATGTTCGATGATTGGAATGATTTCCCAAATAGTGTAGTTATGACATGCTTATATAGGATGTTAAAATTATATAGGTATTGAGAAAGTGAAGGAAATCGAAGTTGAGAAATTATCGCGAACTAGAAAATCGAGAAGTTTCTATGAGTTAGAAATCAGTGAGTATAAATTATTTTATAAAATAATAAATGCATTATGTTTAGTATGCTTTTATGATGCTCTACGAAGATTTTAGCATTTTAGTATTTAAATGAATTTATATGAATGATGTTCGATTATAAATGTTTTATATATGCATTTAAAGAAATATTTATCGCATGAATTTGTTGTTGAAAATGCGTTTTTATGTTTTCATATTTAATTGAAGAGGTATGTTTTTACGATAATTATTTTAGCATGTGAATTAAATCTTTAAGAAAAATTAAAGACAGTTTTCAAAACCAATGGTTACCCTAATCCCTATTATATGATTGAGATATGGCTGTTATGCGGTCAAAGTGCCTTATTGTGAGTATGACATGTCCGTGGGGGAAAGTCCACTAACTATGGGGGGCTCGAGTTTGTCATGTCGCCCTCTACACATATTTAAGGTACTATTATGACTGATGCCCTATGTATGGTGAGGTAACATTCCGCAGTATAGTGACTTATGATTGAGATTGACCATCCCCACCACCGGTGTCCTAGGACCGAGCGGTAATCATGATTTTCTTGGGTTCCATTGGATGTATGTTTTATGATTGATGATATAAATTTAGAACTCATGACTATGTTACAAATGAATTTCAAATGAGACATGCTATGGAATGAATTTTCATGCTGCATGTACTTATGATTTCAAATAGATATATACTATACTGATGAATGTCATTATGTTTTCAAGAAAAAATATATAAATGATTATGTAATATAATGAGATTTATGCTTTGAATAAATTATTACGAAACTTAAAATTTTCAAATGATTTTTAGGGAGGTTATGTTTTGAAAGGAAAGTTTAGTTAGAAATGTATAACACTCACTGAGCTTTTTAGCTCATTAGTTTCTTGTTTTATTTTTATGAAAATCTCCCCAGGTACAGGAGTGAATACTCAAGGCAAGAAATCTCCAGCGCAAAGTTAGGCGAGCACATCTGACGACTACTATTGTGAAATTAAAGTAAATATTTTAATGTATAATGGATTTAGTAGAATATAAATGTTTTAAAATTTTATATTAATGAATACGATGTCACGCATGTAAAATGTTTTTAAGTTTGAAATGGTTTTGACTTGAATACTTTGAATTGTTATTGATTTTGAATTTTGAGATAGACCTGAGATCCCATATGGAAATGGAAAGGAATGTATGCATTTAGAAGTGTTTATAAAATGATTTACAAGTGTTTTGAAAATGTTAAAAATATCGAAGAAACAGCAGTTGTGCTGCCAAAATTTTTCCACCCAAATTTTTAAATGATTAAGTAATGAAATCGTATTACGGTTTTGCTCTACGAAGTCCTTTTGAGTCACCCGTACGAAGACTGAAAAGATTTCTATTGGGGGGCACGGAAGGGCTCCACTCGGATCTCTACAGGGGTAATCCGAGTTGGGTCTTTTTAGAGGCATCCCTCAATCACGTAGTGGAATGCTACATTGCAAACGTGGAAGGAGACAATACCCCACACGTGTAAAAGGCGTCTCGGAAGACTCGACTCTTACAAACTTAGTCCCCCCGAAGTTGGTAGGACTCACCTTCCTAACAAACTTGCCATACACGATAGGGTATACCGATCGGGTCTAAATCTGAATATGAAATTTGATATATGTAATCTGAGATCTGAAGATCTATAATCTGAATCTA
Source organism: Dimocarpus longan (assembly GCA_022984855.1). Taxonomy (NCBI): domain Eukaryota; kingdom Viridiplantae; phylum Streptophyta; class Magnoliopsida; order Sapindales; family Sapindaceae; genus Dimocarpus; species Dimocarpus longan. The sequence goes on along the minus strand of CM041015.1, from coordinate 13,436,937 downwards.
ATGGGTATGTCATTGGCTTTTGAAAACATTTTTTTCTAGTAATTCAAAATTTAATTTTTCTCATACCATAGGCATAAAATTATAAAGTTTTTGCATTAAAAATTTTCTATTTTATAAAATTTTCATAAACTGTTGAAATTAAATAACTATCTTTCAATATCTAAAATATAACATTATTTATCATAAGATTGATCTAAATAAATAATGAAACATTCATAAAATATTTAAAATGAAACTAAAACACATTTAACATTTTATGAAAAGATTTTGCACTCACCTGGCTCGCTTGTTCTCTAAGTTTCGCTTCCCCAATTCTCCTTCAATTTCTTTTCGCTTTGACTCCACCTATTATGCGTATTCTAACTTTTAGGATTCAACATTCAATTCTAATTATAACTTTAACCGTCTCAAACACAACATTTTATTAAATTTCACAACTTACTCTAATTTACCATATGCTTTCCATTTTCATTCTAACACAATTCTTCACTTATAAGCTTCACAAAAATTTATCAAAACACAACAAAATCCATGAAACATCATCGTTCTTCAATCTTACCGAACCTAATTATGCATTCTAATCAAATTTGTCTTCATTCCATTTTCATCAAATTTTGATACATTAGTTGTCCTCTAATTTCATCCAAACTTTTAACACAATTTACTAATCTAAATGGCATTATCCCTTGACCAAACTTACACATATTCAAACTTAACTTTCTCACTTCACTCTCACAAATTTTTCAACACCATAACAGCCCCCTAAATTGTCCAAAAATCTGTTACACAATCTAAAGACAACTTACATCTCTTTTGATATTTTCTTTGACTGAATGTTACTCATCATCATCATTACTGTTTCATTTATTACTTTTAACATTACTAACATTATTCTAACATAATTTCCAACACATAAACTCATCAAAATGGATTAATACAGGGCTGATGCAAAAATGTCTATGTTAGCCAAACCTAGAAGCAATTCATCAAACATTTTAACTTCATCTACTTCTAATGCTTACACTCATATAAAACATCTCATATTCTACACCAAATTAACCATATTTTCTTCACATCATCTCACCCTAACATAACCAATATACATAGCAATATATATCTCAACGTATCATTAAACTTCTCACACAAACTTCAATCACAATCACAACAAAAATTCCAGCAGCTTTCATCTTTACTAATCATCATCAAAACCTATTCAAATCACAATAATTTTTAACCAAACCACTAACCAATTATTCCTTGATGTTTTGCCTTGCTTTCCCACTTGCTTAGTGCTTCAAAAATTTGAATTAAACCATAAAAAACTCATCAAAAATTGCACATATTTTCTGGACAGCTTTGGATCAACTTTTTCACATCAAAATTAAATGAAAACTCACTCAATATTACTTGAACTTCACTTACCCAAGTAGTATAACTTTCCTAGACTTGTTTAGAACCTTTTTGGGGTTTGAAATCACTTGAAATTGGGGTGAGAATAGGCTGGTATGGATGTTGCTCGGGATTGGTTTCTTTCCCACTTTCAAGTCTTCTCTTAATTTTTCTAGTGAGTTCTAAGTGTGTATATATATGATCTTATAATAGAACCCTTCCCAGACCTTATCTAGGCTCTTATCTGGAGGATCCTGTCGAAACTTCAACGGACTCATCGAACCCGACTCGTCGGATCGAATTAATCCGAGAAGCGAACCCTAACTTTCTTAGCCGGTTTACTCGTTTAAAACTTAGTAACTCAGTTTTCTTTAAACTGGTTGGGAGTGATAAAAATTTTTTAATCGATTTTGTTTTAATTACTTTTATAAAAATTTCAGCAACATAATGACTGAAATTTGAACATTTCCCAAAATTTTACCTGTAAAATAAACACACTTTGAACTATAGAAAGCACCACCCAACTTCGATTTTTCCACAAACATGCAATTCACATCCAATTTCACATCCATACATGTCATATGACATTCATATCCAACCATTTACAACATGTATATATATTCCATAGGTATCACAACCTATGTAGATATATCATGTGTATTGTGCAATAAGTATGAATGTACAATTTTATATATACATATTTAAATATAAGTTTACAATCTGTCAAACATTTATATATCAAACATGCGATCGTTTAGATCATAGCATATACAACAATCTCAAAATATATTTAATATTCACATTGTCCATCCATTTGTTCCCCACCTATAAGTGAAACGTCGCTTCCTCGGCCACAAAATCATCTATAATTACACTGGATAAAACAACCAAGCTACACGACAAAATCAATCGTTAGTTCGTTACATGATAATACAACCATTTCAAGTTCATAGTAAAGCATAACTTAAAGAAATATTGAAAGGTTAATCTTTGCAAACTATTTCTTATAAAACAACCATGTGCATTAGAAATGTACTCCAACCATCACGTGATGATTTCTCGACTGACGCTAACGTGAAGCTACTATAGTATTTCGATCACTACGTGCGGAATTTACTACATCGCGACGTAGAGTGAAATAATCTCAAACTCTGAGCAACTACAACTCGGAATTCTCTACATCGCAACTGTAGTGCTAATGAACTGTAATTCTTTGCGACTACACGCGAAAATTTTCTACATCGCATATTGTAGTGCAAACTACTCGATAGCTCTCACAATTGTGTGCAAAATTTCCTACATCGCAGCATATAGTAAGTAACTACTATCTAGGCGACTACGAGCGAAATTTTCTACATCGCAACGTAATGCCAATAGCTCTCAATATACTTGACTACGTGCGGAATTTACTACATTGCAACGTATCGATATATATACTCTAAAAATCAAGGGATTACACATGGTTTTTACAACTCTTTTTCTCTTATGTGCAAAAGCGCAAAATTTCCTTTCTTCCAAGGTTTTTACTTAAACCAAACTTACTATCAGAAAGTTATTTTATAAAACTCTTTAGCAACAATTACAATAATTGAAATTACAATTGAACTAGTGTAATTGATGTAATACTTACCTCATTCCGCGTAAATGCAACGATCTCAACAAGCCTCTCGTGCCTCGCTTGCGTGCTTGTCACCTACACATTAATTTTCCATTATATTTTACTCAAATAAAATGTAACATTAGAGTTTTCAATATAAATCAACCTATTGAAAACCCGTTACACTATAACTTTCCCAACTCGATTTTAACTCAATCGAGACTCTCAAATTCTAATTTCTTTATAAAATTCTTACTTTTAGACCCCTAAGATCATCCCCATATGGTTCGTATAATTTTGAAGGCTCGGAACGAAAATTCAAAAATTTAAGCAACTTTGACACCCTATAACAGAATATTACGCACAGCCCTGCTCAGAGCTCCGTTTCCTTTCATTCTTTTTCCTACAGTTCACTTATCTCACATTCTGGTCACACGTCAAATTTTGTTGAAAAATTCTATCGTTTGCTGTGTCAAATCTAAGAAAAATGTCCATTTTTGGGCACTTTTAGTGTGCGTTTTATGCACTTTTTCGTTTCGGACTAGCGACGCTAGTTTTTCTTTCATATCTAAGCTTCATTTACCTAATTATGATCAACTAAACTCATTTGAAGCAATAAAAATTGCATTCATATAGTTATTTTACTTCTTAAAGCTCTAACGACACTATTTTTACCATAACTTGTGCAATTTTTATCGGAATCGATCCGTTCCAAAACCTATGGTTTTCTATGTTCCCGAGGCATGTTTTGAGGTGTAGAACAACCTCAAATAAGTTAGAATAAGTCAGGTCACTGTCAGCCCTTCATCTAACTCGTGACTCCTAACTTAGCTCTATGTTTTCCTCTTTGAAATTCTATGCTCTTCCTTTTCAAATTCTAACTTTTCTAGAGGCTTTCATGACATCAAATATACATAATTTAAAGCTTAAAAGGATGGAAATACAATGAGATCATACACCCCTTCATTGGCCATGAATCACACACATACACAACCATCACACTACTTTTTCAACTTCTCTTGGTATTGTCTTTAAAACAATTTATCAAACACCTATTATACATCAATTTATGCTTTCAATATGCTTAAATCTCTACTTAGGATTTCACCCATACAAACCCTAACTTGCCATTTGAATACTATCTCATGCAACCTAAGCTTTCTTGACATTAAATTAAAGTTTTATACTTGATTGGATGCAAGACTCTTTTCACAAACACACCATAAACTAATCCAACCCATCATCACATCCATCTACCCAACTACCATCATATTTGGTAGAACTAATGAAAACTCACCTTAGTCTTGGTTAGAGTTTGGTGGTTAAACTTGGAATCAACTAGAAAGCTTGATTGGAGGCTTGAAAATTTGATGAAAGCTTCACCTTCTTCCTCCCTTAAGTTGCCATCCCTCACATCTCTCTTTCTCTCTCTCTTTTTTTTTTTTTTTGTTGTTCACGGCTACTTCTTGATTTTCATCAAAAATTGACTAAGTTCCAATATATATATATATATATATATATATATATATATTTAACTTTCATGAAAATGAGCCTCATGTCCCCTTGACTTGTTGACTATCAATTTTTTTTACCATATTGCCCTTAGTCCATTTGATTCACTAATAAAAATCAATGGTTTTTATATTATTTATCTCATTTCTCGTATAATTGAATTATTGATTCACTAACTAAAGTTTTACAACTTTTCCATCCATTTATATTTCTTATTTACTAAATGACCATTTTGCCCTTTTTATTCGATAACTTAATTTTTAAAGCTAGGAAACATAAAATCGAATACAGGGGTTTATATTTTAACTAAATGCCCTCCAAGTTTGATACATAATTACAATTCATGCCATTGTTTTTATTTCATAAAATTTGCCCCTAAAGTTTGAAATATAATTACATACATGCCATCATTTCATTTTGACAATTTTGCCCTCCTTTGTTGCTATAATTTCCATGCATGCTTACTAGTTTTTTATAAAATTTCACCTACCATGCAATTAAATTAATCCATTCAATCCATACTCTTCCTTGGAAGCCTTTGATCATAAATTTCATCTTATATCATTGATAAATCATCATGTCACTTTTCGGATTTGATTTCGTTTTCGAACCATTCGAAAATTCTACTAAAATTCAATCATATTATCCGAAAAATTTAACGATTTTATTATCTCATCAATGAGGGCATTTTAATACATTATATTTATCATGCCTTGCTTGTCACTTCTCCATTTAAGTTCACATGAATTGTGCTTCTTGTCAATTTCTCTTCATGTGATGCTTATGCTATTTCCATGTATGTTTAAATTGAAATGTCTATTTTATCCTTCTTTGTATATAATTCTAGTCCATGTCTAAATAAATTCCAAAAATATTTCATGGTTATTCTATCATCAAATTGATCATGCAATATTCTAACTGGATATCTTATCTTTCAATCTAATGCTTTTAAAAATATTTCAAATAGGTATAAAACCCTCAATACTCTTATTCCTCCAAAAAGGGTATTTCCACACAAAAATCTTCGGAGATCTTAAAATCTACTTGGATAAACTCATTTTTGATCTATTTCAGTGTTATTAGACTCCAATACCTATTCCAGAACTTCTGATTTTCGGGATCTGCTATCCGAAAATCGCTATTCATGCAAACACTATTTATCCGGAAACATTATTCATTGAAAAATTTTATTTTATTTTACTTTTTAACAATAATATCCTGAGTAGTACATGTCATATTTCAATTATAACCGTCCGATCGGATTTTGAATTTGCTCTTAGTGTCATTTCCAGAACGGTTCACTCACCGGCGCTATTATTCAGAAAGTGCTTATTTGAAAATCAAATTCTGGGGTTTAAAATCTAAGCGATTGGGATCTCTTTCTCTTTTTTTCTTCTCTCCATTTGTACTTGAAGACTAACCAGTCGATGTTCCTTCAATAGAAATGACATATATGAGAAGCCAACACATCGATGACATTATCAATACATAAAATTATTTATATAAAGGCAAACTATTTTACGAAAATTTTGATAGAGTTTCCTTTGTTTTTCGACCTTACCAAAAACAAAGTTTACCTGCAATGTAAATACATCATAATTTCACAACATATCTAATCATATCAGAGACTCTATCTCCTCGCAAACATGAACACAAACAATATATATACTGACAGGCCCCTTTCTAACTACTAGCTAGGCGACCTGCCCGGCAACCCCACGGTGGCTCCCCAGTCGAGATCTGCTCTGGCTGAAAAGTTCCCGTGAAGCTAAGCCTCTTTTCTTTTCTAAAATACTTGAAATCCTTTTGTTTCTGAAAAAGGGTGGAAATTTTGTTCGTTGAAAATAACTTTATGAAAATAGTATTTTCACAGAAAACCGGCAGCACAACGACTGTTTTTCTAAAATTTCACCCTGTAAAATATCTCATAAAACCTGTATAATTGTATTCACAAACAATTTCTATGATCAATAGGCCTCCGGCCATTTTCAAACTCATAATCATGCAATTTAGCGGAAGTAACTTGAATAAATCTTAAAAACGACATGCATGATATTTACATAAAATCCTTAACGCAAAATAATATTTTTCAAAACTAGAGAATCTGGAAAATGATAGTAAATACAATACATGATGTTATGCTAGAAAATAGTGCAATCTGGTCACGCGTGTCTAGCTGGCCTGTCCGTCCGAAGGAGATACGTCAACCGCGCTACTCGCACCTGCACCTGAGGGAGGTTTTAAAGAAAACAGGAAAACAGTGGTGAGAATAACTCAGTGAGTGGGTAAGTTTACATAAACTGTACTTTTGCTTAAAAATACTATTCCTCCCAAAAATAGATTGGAAAACTATTACTTACTTACTTTTTATGAAAACTGGATTCTCGTTTAAAAACATGTGAAAGTTACTTATCAAACTTTTCTTAAAACTTTTCTTACTTTTCTTACTAGCCTTATCTGGCAACCCAGGGAAATCTTGTCCTTCGTGACGGTGCGAAGACACGCCACTAGGATAGGGGAACTCTCACCATGTGTAGTCGCAGATGTGGATACAACTCTGGGATCGCGAATCCCTCCAACATCAGGCAGATCTACACTATCCCATACGTGCAGAGGGTGACTGACAGACTCGATCCCCCCAAAGTTAGTAACTCCCCCCATCTACCGTACACGTATGGAATACTTTCGGCCGGGTGTAATCTTAGGGGTTAGGGTAAACCATAGGCATATATAAAATGAAATCTCGGCAATATGCTGTAATATTGCAAATTAACTTTCACAAATACTATCTCTATGCATGTATATAATTTCAACTTACTCAATTACTTTACTGAAGAATATAAACATATTCATAGCATAAACTTTAAAGCTATACATGCATTTATAGATGATAAACTGAAAACTATAAACTTTTACTAGAATCTCAAAACCTTTTACTTGCTAAAACTGATTGCATTCAATAACAGAATGTATGAAAACTTTTAAAAATCCACACTCACAACTTGCTTCCAAAATACTTATCACCGCTTCCCGTTACGGCTCTCGTTCGATTCCCGATTCACCTACATTTGATTTCGATCGAGATGTCGTTAAAACGTAACTCGTGCGCAACTAAACTTTAAGCCATACGAGAATTTATAAACACAATAATTCAAGTGACTATCCTCGCACGATAACAAAACGGATAACTCATACTCGTACGCGAAAACTATTTCCAACCGATTCGTTATCGCGACTTAAAATACTCGAAACTCTATGGTTATCATCAAAACAACACGCAACAATCAAACCTATAGTTTCGATGCAAAAACATCGCTTAACATTACTACAAAACAACTTATATTTGTCGAACTAGCGTACGCGATTAATTGGGGCAGTTTTGATGTCAAAGTAACTTGTATTCTAAACCAAAACAGCATGCAAAACTGCACCAAAACAGCGTGCAAACGGCACCAAAACAGCATAAAGAAACTGCGTATGACGAGCATAAAAACTGCACATGACGACAGCCCGCAAAAACTCAATTGCATTGGGATATGCTCGCTTATTTTAACTCTATTCTCATAGTCACATCACTAAATTACTCAAACCATTCACAAGAGAGAAATGGGGCAGCATTTACCCAATAAGCGAGCTGTTCTCAGCTTCGAAACAGCATCCGAACGGCGCCGAATCTCTCGCACGCTCTCGGCAGCAAGCTGTTCCCTGCCTTGATGTTGTTTCGCGCGTTCTGGCCTGACCTGACAACCATTCGACAGCAGCTCGGACAACAGCAGCTTGCGACGACAGCAAGACAGCAACGTGACAGCACAAAATGGCAGCACTTGGTCACGGTGACAGCACACAACAAAGGCAGCAAGACAGTTTCAGCTCATGCTCAACAACAGCAGCCTTCACGCCCAGACAGCAGCAACATTCACGTCCAGACAGCAGCACATTCACATCCAGACAGCAGCACATTCACGTCCAGACAGCAGCACCCTTCACGGCAGCAGCTGGATTCGTGACCACGAGCTGCACCACGGCAGCAGCGATAGCACCTTCACGCCAGTGCAGTAGAAGCTTTATGCCAACAGCAGCGACTTCAGCTTCCGGCAGCACCACAGCACGGTCTGGCAACAACAACTCTTCACTCTTTGGTCGCATGCAAGAACATACCTGTCACCTGGATGGCTTGGACAACACATGCATCAACTGGTTAGCTCAAATTTCTTCACCAGTTCACGGCTACCTCTTCCTTGATATTCACGGACAGCAGCTTGTACAATCTAGCTCACTCTCCCTTCTCGGTCTCTCTCTCTTGGCTCACGGTTCACTCACCTTGCTTGACCGTTTCATTCTTCTTGCTTGCTTCACTTCTCCTTTTGCTTTTTGAAATCGGTTTTGAAAGAGAGAGCTGGTTATTTAATGAATGCTGACCGAAAACTTCCCCTTTCTCTTACTCTTCCTTTGGATTCGGTCTTTGCTATATTAAAAATTTTTGACAGATGCTTTGTTGGGCTTTATTCTCTCTCTCGGGTTTGCTTCCAACTTGAGAGCTATTGACCAAATGATAGCTCTCTTGGTTTTTGCTTGTTACATTGTGACCGAATATGATAATTTTGCTCCCTTCTTTTTCAACATCAACTACATATATGAATATAAAATTGCTCCTCTCTTGCATGTGTGACATGTGTCACAACATGCAATAACTTTATTTGATTTCATGCATTCTTGCTTTTTAATTCCAAGCTCGGATTCCGTTTCCGTTTCCGTCCATCCTGGAATCCGCTTTTAATCACTTTTGATTAACTCTCGGTTTCTATTCTCGGAATTATTTAATAAATCTCGAATCCGTCTCACGAACCCGAATTTATTTCTCTAAATCAAAAATAATAATTCCAATTATTTTCGAACTCGATAATTATATTTTTCCGATAGGACGCGATCCATCGGAAAAATATTTCACTCTCCGACGAACGCGGTTTTGGGTTTTACAATTCACCCCTCCTTATAAAAATTTCGTCCTCGAAATTTACACATCTTTCATGCAATGCATTTCAGCACTAGAATTTATCAAACATATTCAATACTTTCTTGAATTAAAAAAATTCACAACTCGAATAACTGAGGATACTTACTTGTATCGAAAAGATGCGGATACTGACTGCGCATCTGCTCCTCGTGCTCCCACGTGGCCTCTTCCACTGCATGATTCCTCCACAACACTTTAACCAACGGAATAACTTTACTACGAAGAACCTGATCTCTCTTATCAAGAATCTGAACTGGGGTCTCCTCATAGGATAGGTTCTCCTCATAGGATAGGTTCTCCTTGAGTTCCATTGGTTGTTCTGAAATTACGTGCGAAGGATCTGCTATGTACTTACGGAGCATCGAGACATGAAATACATTATGGATCCTGGAAAGTTCTGCTGGTAGCTCAAGTCGATATGCTACTTCACCTACTCTGCCAATCACTTCATATGGACCGATATACCGAGGGCTTAACTTACCTCGCTTCCCAAAACGAATTATTCCTTTCCATGGAGATATCCGTAGGAACACCTTATCCCCGATCTGGAACTCCAAATCCTTCCTACGCTTATCTGCGTAACTTTTCTGACGATCCTGGGCTATCTTCAGATTGTCCCGAATAACTTTGATTTTTTCTGTAGTCATCTGAACAAGCTCGGGTCCAATCAACTTTCTCTCGCCCATCTCATCCCAACATATCGGTGTCCTACACCGTCTTCCATAAAGTGCTTCATACGGTGCCATACCGATACTAGCCTGATAGCTGTTATTATAGGCAAACTCGATTAAGGACAGATGAGAATCCCAACTTCCTTCGAATTCTATCACACAAGATCTGAGCATATCCTCTAAAATCTGAATGGTACGCTCAGACTGACCATCTGTCTGCGGATGAAATGCTGTACTGAAATGTAATCGAGTACCTAATGCTTTCTGGAGGCTAGGCCAAAATCGGGATGTAAATCTCGGATCTCTATCTGATACGATCGACACTGGAGCCCCATGTAATCTCACAATCTCATCAATATACAACTTAGCCAATCGATCCAGGGAGTAAGTACTTCTGATAGGTAGGAAATGAGCTGACTTCGTAAGTCGATCTACTATCACCCAAATACTATCATAACCATTTCGACTCCGAGGAAATCCTACCACAAAATCCATAGTAATATGCTCCCATTTCCATTCTGGAATGGAAAGTGGCTGAAGAAGTCCTGATGGCCTCTGGTGCTCGGCTTTCACCTGCTGACAAATCAAACATCTTGACACAAATTCAGCTATCTCTCTCTTCATACCTTTCCACCAGTAATGCTCTTTTAAGGTATGATACATTTTCGTACTTCTAGGATGCATAGCGTATGCTGAGGAATGGGCTTCATCTAAAATTTCTTTCTTGAGTTCCATCACATTTAGAATACATAGTCTCTGTCTCATCCTCAACATACCATCATCCCTGACTGAGAAGTCTCCCTGCTGGCCTGACTCTACTTCCCGTCTGATCTTGACTAACTGAGGATCCTGAATCTACAACTCTCGGATTCTATCCACGAGTACCGGTCGAACTTGGAAAGTAGCTAACAATGCACCTGAATTCCCTACTTCCAAATTAACTCCCAAAGATCTCATCTCTACTAACAATGGAAGATACCCAGCTCTTAAATGAGCTACTGAGCTGGAGGGTCTCCTACTCAATGCATTGGCTACTACATTTGCTTTTCCGGGATGGTACTCTATGGTGCAATCATAATCCTTGAGCAGCTCTAACCATCTCCTCTGTCTCATATTCAACTCTTTCTGGGAGAACAAATACTGAAGGCTCTTGTGATCTGTAAATATCTGACATCGAACTCCATACAAGTAATGCCTTCAAATCCTGAGTGCAAAAATTACTGCGGCCAACTCTAGATCATGGGTTGGGTAATTCTGCTCGTGCTTCTTTAACTGCCTGGAAGCATAAGCTATCACTTTTCCATTTTGCATCAGAACACAACCCAAACCTTGCCTCGAAGCATCACTGTACACCACAAAGCCTTCATTTCCTGAAGGAAGAGTAAGCACTGGAGCTGTGGTCAATTTTGTCTTCAATTCGTCGAAATTCTTCTGACAGGCTTCTGACCACTCAAACTTTGCTTCCTTTCTGGTGAGCTTCGTCAAAGGAATGGCAATCTTAGAAAATCCTTCGACAAATTTCCTATAATAACCTGCCAAACCTAAGAAACTCCGAACCTCAGTTACTGTTGTAGGCGATTTCCAGTTCACAATCGCTTCAATCTTTTGAGGATCAACACTAATCCCATCAGCTGAAACCACATGGCCTAAAAATGAAACTTCATTCAACCAGAACTGACACTTGCTGAACTTTGCATACAATTGCTGCTCTCTTAACGTCTGTAAAACTAGTCTCAGATGTTCAGCATGTTCTTCCCTACTGCCCGAATACACCAATATATCGTCAATGAACACTATGACAACTTATCCAAAAATTCATGGAACACCCGATTCATCAATGCCATGAATGCCGCTGGGGCATTGGTTAGCCCGAAAGGCATAACCAAGAATTCATAATGTCCATAACGCGTCCTGAAGGCAGTCTTAGGAATATCATCTCCCTTGATCTTCAACTGATGGTACCCTGATCTCAGATCTATCTTAGAAAACAACCTTGCACCTTGCAACTGATCGAACAGATCGTCGATCCTCGGTAAAGGATATTGATTCCGAATAGTCACCTTATTCAATTCCCGGTAATCAATGCACAATCTCATACTTCCATCTTTCTTTTTAACAAAGAGCACTGGTGCTCCCCAAGGAGATACACTGGATCTAATAAAACCCTTGTCTACCAATTCTTCCAACTGAACCTTCAATTCCTTCAACTCTGGAGGTGCCATCCTGTACGGTGCTCTGGAAATTGGTGCTGTTCCCGGCATCAGATTAATCTCAAATTCAATATCTCTATCCGGAGGTAAACCTGGAAGATCTTCTGGGAACACATCAGAAAACTCTGCAACCACAGGAATATCTTCTAGCTGAGTCTCCCTCTCAGACGAATCTATCACATAAGCCAAATAACCTGCACATTGCTTCTTTAACATTCTTCTGGCGGTTATGGCTGATATGATATGGGATGGAAGCGTTTTACGCTCTCCTCGGAATACTACATCTGACTCTCCCACTAAACTGAACTTGACTTCTTTCTGAAAACAATCCACTACGGCATGATGCGTAGCTAACCAGTCCATACCCAATATAATGTCGAAATCACATAGATCCAACAACATCAAACTAACTGGAAAGAATCTACCCCCAAATACAATATCACAATCTCTACAAACACTCTCTGCTACTAAAGAATCTCCGGTAGGAGTAGCTACTATCATATCGCACTCTAAGGGTTCTAACTTCATATTAACATGCCTTGCAAAACTTTTAGAAACAAAAGAATGCGTAGCACCAGGGTCTATTAAAACATGAGCATCAGAGTTGAAAACTATTACAGTACCTGTCACCACCTCTGGTGTAGCTTCAGCATCTTGCTGCGTTACTGCGAACACCCTGGCTTGAGTACGAGGTCTCCCTGACTGTCCTCTGGGTGGCAAACCTCTCCCAGCACCTCTTCCGGATTGAACGGTAGTCCTTGGTCCTCTCATCTGTGGACCTCTCTGATCCTACAACTGACCCCCGCTAGACTGCCCTTGAGTATACGGTCTCGACCCACTGGCTCCTCTTGTTCTCTGCGGACACTCAGACATAAAATGTCCCTCTTTACCACAACGATAACATCCAGTGATACCCATATGACACTCTCCTCGGTGTGTCCTGTTGCATTTCCTACACGGCTCTATGCTTTGAGTATTACCTCTGCTTTGGGGTCCTGATGGAGGTTTGACTGAACTCTGACTAGACGCGGCTCCCTGACTTCGCTGTTTGCTACCTAACCATCTAGACTTGTCTCCAGTTTTCGGTGCCTTGTTGAAGCCTCCTGAATACCAACCTGACCCCTGACTGCGCTTCAATTTCTGCGTTTGCTCTTTGTCACCTATTATTGTCCTTTCTACCCTTAAAGCTGCTTCAACTAACCGCCCATACTCTCTATGCTCTGCAGCTACCACATATGCCTTGATTTTCGGATTCAAGCCCTGCACAAACTTATGGCACTTGTTTACCTCATCATTAACTATAAACGGTGCCACTCGAGACAATTCAGTGAACTTCCTTTCATACTCTTCCACAGACATGTTACCCTGCACAAGACTATAAAACTCCTCAATCTTTGCGTCTTTGTATGCCCTGGGGTAGAATTTCTCATTAAACTCTTCTTTGAACTTTTCCCATGTGACTTGTTCGATTGTTCTTCGCTTGACGGAATCCCACCAATCTCTAGCTGACGCTCGAAGTAAGAATGAAGCAATTGACACCTTTTGGAGATCGGTACATTCCATCTGTTCCAACACTCTTTCAGTATTATCCAACCACTCTGTTGCAATTTCTGGACCACCTGTTCCGTCAAAAGCATCGGCACCAAGTTTCCTTGCCCTCTCAACGGTGGCGCTTGGTGCACGAGGCCTTAGCCCTTGGATAACCTGGGCTAATCTCTCGATCGGATCCTGCTCAGGCTCTACTGCCGGTGGCTCAACTGGAACCCCTGGCTGAGGATCATTGACGGACTCATTTACTTGCTCCCTTATTTCTGGAGCAAGAGGTGGAGCATTTTTCGCGGCTCTCCTTGTACGCGGACGACCGACACGACCCATGACTCACTGCACTTGAACCAGATACTTAGTCATAAAATGTATGAGGTTTGAAAAATTTACTATGTAAATGCTTAGAAATCATGTAATGCATTTAAAACCTTTGCTCTGATACCAACGCTGACAGGCCCCTTTCTAACTACTAGCTAGGCGACCTGCCCGGCAACCCCACGGTGGCTCCCCAGTCGAGATCTGCTCTGGCTGAAAAGTTCCCGTGAAGCTAAGCCTCTTTTCTTTTCTAAAATACTTGAAATCCTTTTGTTTCTGAAAAAGGGTGGAAATTTTGTTCGTTGAAAATAACTTTATGAAAATAGTATTTTCACAGAAAACCGGCAGCACAACGACTGTTTTTCTAAAATTTCACCCTGTAAAATATCTCATAAAACCTGTATAATTGTATTCACAAACAATTTCTATGATCAATAGGCCTCCGGCCATTTTCAAACTCATAATCATGCAATTTAGCGGAAGTAACTTGAATAAATCTTAAAAACGACATGCATGATATTTACATAAAATCCTTAACGCAAAATAATATTTTTCAAAACTAGAGAATCTGGAAAATGATAGTAAATACAATACATGATGTTATGCTAGAAAATAGTGCAATCTGGTCACGCGTGTCTAGCTGGCCTGTCCGTCCGAAGGAGATACGTCAACCGCGCTACTCGCACCTGCACCTGAGGGAGGTTTTAAAGAAAACAGGAAAACAGTGGTGAGAATAACTCAGTGAGTGGGTAAGTTTACATAAACTGTACTTTTGCTTAAAAATACTATTCCTCCCAAAAATAGATTGGAAAACTATTACTTACTTACTTTTTATGAAAACTGGATTCTCGTTTAAAAACATGTGAAAGTTACTTATCAAACTTTTCTTAAAACTTTTCTTACTTTTCTTACTAGCCTTATCTGGCAACCCAGGGAAATCTTGTCCTTCGTGACGGTGCGAAGACACGCCACTAGGATAGGGGAACTCTCACCATGTGTAGTCGCAGATGTGGATACAACTCTGGGATCGCGAATCCCTCCAACATCAGGCAGATCTACACTATCCCATACGTGCAGAGGGTGACTGACAGACTCGATCCCCCCAAAGTTAGTAACTCCCCCCATCTACCGTACACGTATGGAATACTTTCGGCCGGGTGTAATCTTAGGGGTTAGGGTAAACCATAGGCATATATAAAATGAAATCTCGGCAATATGTTGTAATATTGCAAATTAACTTTCACAAATACTATCTCTATGCATGTATATAATTTCAACTTACTCAATTACTTTACTGAAGAATATAAACATATTCATAGCATAAACTTTAAAGCTATACATGCATTTATAGATGATAAACTGAAAACTATAAACTTTTACTAGAATCTCAAAACCTTTTACTTGCTAAAACTGATTGCATTCAATAACAGAATGTATGAAAACTTTTAAAAATCCACACTCACAACTTGCTTCCAAAATACTTATCACCGCTTCCCGTTACGGCTCTCATTCGATTCCCGATTCACCTACATTTGATTTCGATCGAGATGTCGTTAAAACGTAACTCGTGCGCAACTAAACTTTAAGCCATACGAGGATTTATAAACACAATAATTCAAGTGACTATCCTCGCACGATAACAAAACGGATAACTCATACTCGTACACGAAAACTATTTCCAACCGATTCGTTATCGCGACTTAAAATACTCGAAACTCTATGGTTATCATCAAAACAACACGCAACAATCAAACCTATAGTTTCGATGCAAAAACATCGCTTAACATTACTACAAAACAACTTATATTTGTCGAACTAGCGTACGCGATTAATTGGGGCAGTTTTGATGTCAAAGTAACTTGTAATTCTAAACCAAAACAGCATGCAAAACTGCACCAAAACAGCGTGCAAACGGCACCAAAACAGCATAAAGAAACTGCGTATGACGAGCATAAAAACTGCACATGACGACAGCTCGCAAAAACTCAATTGCATTGGGATATGCTCGCTTATTTTAACTCTATTCTCATAGTCACATCACTAAATTACTCAAACCATTCACAAGAGAGAAATGGGGCAGCATTTACCCAATAAGCGAGCTGTTCTCAGCTTCGAAACAGCATCCGAACGGCGCCGAATCTCTCGCACGCTCTCGACAGCAAGCTGTTCCCTGCCTTGATGTTGTTTCGCGCGTTCTGGCCTGACCTGACAACCATTCGACAGCAGCTCGGACAACAGCAGCTTGCGACGACAGCAAGACAGCAACGTGACAGCACAAAATGGCAGCACTTGGTCACGGTGACAGCACACAACAAAGGCAGCAAGACAGTTTCAGCTCATGCTCAACAACAGCAGCCTTCACGCCCAGACAGCAGCAACATTCACGTCCAGACAGCAGCACATTCACGTCCAGACAGCAGCACCCTTCACGGCAGCAGCTGGATTCGTGACCACGAGCTGCACCACGGCAGCAGCGATAGCACCTTCACGCCAGTGCAGTAGAAGCTTTATGCCAACAGCAGCGACTTCAGCTTCCGGCAGCACCACAGCACGGTCTGGCAGCAACAACTCTTCACTCTTTGGTCGCATGCAAGAACATACCTGTCACCTGGATGGCTTGGACAACACATGCATCAACTGGTTAGCTCAAATTTCTTCACCAGTTCACGGCTACCTCTTCCTTGATATTCACGGACAGCAGCTTGTACAATCTAGCTCACTCTCCCTTCTCGGTCTCTCTCTCTTGGCTCACGGTTCACTCACCTTGCTTGACCGTTTCATTCTTCTTGCTTGCTTCACTTCTCCTTTTGCTTTTTGAAATCGGTTTTGAAAGAGAGAGCTGGTTATTTAATGAATGCTGACCGAAAACTTCCCCTTTCTCTTACTCTTCCTTTGGATTCGGTCTTTGCTATATTAAAAATTTTTGACAGATGCTTTGTTGGGCTTTATTCTCTCTCTCGGGTTTGCTTCCAACTTGAGAGCTATTGACCAAATGATAGCTCTCTTGGTTTTTGCTTGTTACATTGTGACCGAATATGATAATTTTGCTCCCTTCTTTTTCAACATCAACTACATATATGAATATAAAATTGCTCCTCTCTTGCATGTGTGACATGTGTCACAACATGCAATAACTTTATTTGATTTCATGCATTCTTGCTTTTTAATTCCAAGCTCGGATTCCGTTTCCGTTTCCGTCCATCCTGGAATCCGCTTTTAATCACTTTTGATTAACTCTCGGTTTCTATTCTCGGAATTATTTAATAAATCTCGAATCCGTCTCACGAACCCGAATTTATTTCTCTAAATCAAAAATAATAATTCCAATTATTTTCGAACTCGATAATTATATTTTTCCGATAGGACGCGATCCATCGGAAAAATATTTCACTCTCCGACGAACGCGGTTTTGGGTTTTACAATTCACCCCTCCTTATAAAAATTTCGTCCTCGAAATTTACACATCTTTCATGCAATGCATTTCAGCACTAGAATTTATCAAACATATTCAATACTTTCTTGAATTAAAAAAATTCACAACTCGAATAACTGAGGATACTTACTTGTATCGAAAAGATGCGGATACTGACTGCGCATCTGCTCCTCGTGCTCCCACGTGGCCTCTTCCACTGCATGATTCCTCCACAACACTTTAACCAACGGAATAACTTTACTACGAAGAACCTGATCTCTCTTATCAAGAATCTGAACTGGGGTCTCCTCATAGGATAGGTTCTCCTCATAGGATAGGTTCTCCTTGAGTTCCATTGGTTGTTCTGAAATTACGTGCGAAGGATCTGCTATGTACTTACGGAGCATCGAGACATGAAATACATTATGGATCCTGGAAAGTTCTGCTGGTAGCTCAAGTCGATATGCTACTTCACCTACTCTGCCAATCACTTCATATGGACCGATATACCGAGGGCTTAACTTACCTCGCTTCCCAAAACGAATTATTCCTTTCCATGGAGATATCCGTAGGAACACCTTATCCCCGATCTGGAACTCCAAATCCTTCCTACGCTTATCTGCGTAACTTTTCTGACGATCCTGGGCTATCTTCAGATTGTCCCGAATAACTTTGATTTTTTCTGTAGTCATCTGAACAAGCTCGGGTCCAATCAACTTTCTCTCGCCCATCTCATCCCAACATATCGGTGTCCTACACCGTCTTCCATAAAGTGCTTCATACGGTGCCATACCGATACTAGCCTGATAGCTGTTATTATAGGCAAACTCGATTAAGGACAGATGAGAATCCCAACTTCCTTCGAATTCTATCACACAAGATCTGAGCATATCCTCTAAAATCTGAATGGTACGCTCAGACTGACCATCTGTCTGCGGATGAAATGCTGTACTGAAATGTAATCGAGTACCTAATGCTTTCTGGAGGCTAGGCCAAAATCGGGATGTAAATCTCGGATCTCTATCTGATACGATCGACACTGGAGCCCCATGTAATCTCACAATCTCATCAATATACAACTTAGCCAATCGATCCAGGGAGTAAGTACTTCTGATAGGTAGGAAATGAGCTGACTTCGTAAGTCGATCTACTATCACCCAAATACTATCATAACCATTTCGACTCCGAGGAAATCCTACCACAAAATCCATAGTAATACGCTCCCATTTCCATTCTGGAATGGAAAGTGGCTGAAGAAGTCCTGATGGCCTCTGGTGCTCGGCTTTCACCTGCTGACAAATCAAACATCTTGACACAAATTCAGCTATCTCTCTCTTCATACCTTTCCACCAGTAATGCTCTTTCAAGGTATGATACATTTTCGTACTTCTAGGATGCATAGCGTATGCTGAGGAATGGGCTTCATCTAAAATTTCTTTCTTGAGTTCCATCACATTTGGAATACATAGTCTCTGTCTCATCCTCAACATACCATCATCCCTGACTGAGAAGTCTCCCTGCTGGCCTGACTCTACTTCCCGTCTGATCTTGACTAACTGAGGATCCTGAATCTACAACTCTCGGATTCTATCCACGAGTACCGGTCGAACTTGGAAAGTAGCTAACAATGCACCTGAATTCCCTACTTCCAAATTAACTCCCAAAGATCTCATCTCTACTAACAATGGAAGATACCCAGCTCTTAAATGAGCTACTGAGCTGGAGGGTCTCCTACTCAATGCATTGGCTACTACATTTGCTTTTCCGGGATGGTACTCTATGGTGCAATCATAATCCTTGAGCAGCTCTAACCATCTCCTCTGTCTCATATTCAACTCTTTCTGGGAGAACAAATACTGAAGGCTCTTGTGATCTGTAAATATCTGACATCGAACTCCATACAAGTAATGCCTTCAAATCCTGAGTGCAAAAATTACTGCGGCCAACTCTAGATCATGGGTTGGGTAATTCTGCTCGTGCTTCTTTAACTGCCTGGAAGCATAAGCTATCACTTTTCCATTTTGCATCAGAACACAACCCAAACCTTGCCTCGAAGCATCACTGTACACCACAAAGCCTTCATTTCCTGAAGGAAGAGTAAGCACTGGAGCTGTGGTCAATTTTGTCTTCAATTCGTCGAAATTCTTCTGACAGGCTTCTGACCACTCAAACTTTGCTTCCTTTCTGGTGAGCTTCGTCAAAGGAATGGCAATCTTAGAAAATCCTTCGACAAATTTCCTATAATAACCTGCCAAACCTAAGAAACTCCGAACCTCAGTTACTGTTGTAGGCAATTTCCAGTTCACAATCGCTTCAATCTTTTGAGGATCAACACTAATCCCATCAGCTGAAACCACATGGCCTAAAAATGAAACTTCATTCAACCAGAACTGACACTTGCTGAACTTTGCATACAATTGCTGCTCTCTTAACGTCTGTAAAACTAGTCTCAGATGTTCAGCATGTTCTTCCCTACTGCCCGAATACACCAATATATCGTCAATGAACACTATGACAACTTATCCAAAAATTCATGGAACACCCGATTCATCAATGCCATGAATGCCGCTGGGGCATTGGTTAGCCCGAAAGGCATAACCAAGAATTCATAATGTCCATAACGCGTCCTGAAGGCAGTCTTAGGAATATCATCTCCCTTGATCTTCAACTGATGGTACCCTGATCTCAGATCTATCTTAGAAAACAACCTTGCACCTTGCAACTGATCGAACAGATCGTCGATCCTCGGTAAAGGATATTGATTCCGAATAGTCACCTTATTCAATTCCCGGTAATCAATGCACAATCTCATACTTCCATCTTTCTTTTTAACAAAGAGCACTGGTGCTCCCCAAGGAGATACACTGGATCTAATAAAACCCTTGTCTACCAATTCTTCCAACTGAACCTTCAATTCCTTCAACTCTGGAGGTGCCATCCTGTACGGTGCTCTGGAAATTGGTGCTGTTCCCGGCATCAGATTAATCTCAAATTCAATATCTCTATCCGGAGGTAAACCTGGAAGATCTTCTGGGAACACATCAGAAAACTCTGCAACCACAGGAATATCTTCTAGCTGAGTCTCCCTCTCAGACGAATCTATCACATAAGCCAAATAACCTGCACATTGCTTCTTTAACATTCTTCTGGCGGTTATGGCTGATATGATATGGGATGGAAGCGTTTTACGCTCTCCTCGGAATACTACATCTGACTCTCCCACTAAACTGAACTTGACTTCTTTCTGAAAACAATCCACTACGGCATGATGCGTAGCTAACCAGTCCATACCCAATATAATGTCGAAATCACATAGATCCAACAACATCAAACTAACTGGAAAGAATCTACCCCCAAATACAATATCACAATCTCTACAAACACTCTCTGCTACTAAAGAATCTCCGGTAGGAGTAGCTACTATCATATCGCACTCTAAGGGTTCTAACTTCATATTAACATGCCTTGCAAAACTTTTAGAAACAAAAGAATGCGTAGCACCAGGGTCTATTAAAACATGAGCATCAGAGTTGAAAACTATTACAGTACCTGTCACCACCTCTGGTGTAGCTTCAGCATCTTGCTGCGTTACTGCGAACACCCTGGCTTGAGTACGAGGTCTCCCTGACTGTCCTCTGGGTGGCAAACCTCTCCCAGCACCTCTTCCGGATTGAACGGTAGTCCTTGGTCCTCTCATCTGTGGACCTCTCTGATCCTGCAACTGACCCCCGCTAGACTGCCCTTGAGTATACGGTCTCGACCCACTGGCTCCTCTTGTTCTCTGCGGACACTCAGACATAAAATGTCCCTCTTTACCACAACGATAACATCCAGTGATACCCATATGACACTCTCCTCGGTGTGTCCTGTTGCATTTCCTACACGGCTCTATGCTTTGAGTATTACCTCTGCTTTGGGGTCCTGATGGAGGTTTGACTGAACTCTGACTAGACGTGGCTCCCTGACTTCGCTGTTTGCTACCTAACCATCTAGACTTGTCTCCAGTTTTCGGTGCCTTGTTGAAGCCTCCTGAATACCAACCTGACCCCTGACTGCGCTTCAATTTCTGCGTTTGCTCTTTGTCACCTATTGTTGTCCTTTCTACCCTTAAAGCTGCTTCAACTAACCGCCCATACTCTCTATGCTCTGCAGCTACCACATATGCCTTGATTTTCGGATTCAAGCCCTGCACAAACTTATGGCACTTGTTTACCTCATCATTAACTATAAACGGTGCCACTCGAGACAATTCAGTGAACTTCCTTTCATACTCTTCCACAGACATGTTACCCTGCACAAGACTATAAAACTCCTCAATCTTTGCGTCTTTGTATGCCCTGGGGTAGAATTTCTCATTAAACTCTTCTTTGAACTTTTCCCATGTGACTTGTTCGATTGCTCTTCGCTTGACGGAATCCCACCAATCTCTAGCTGACGCTCGAAGTAAGAATGAAGCAATTGACACCTTTTGGAGATCGGTACATTCCATCTGTTCCAACACTCTTTCAGTATTATCCAACCACTCTGTTGCAATTTCTGGACCACCTGTTCCGTCAAAAGCATCGGCACCAAGTTTCCTTACCCTCTCAACGGTGGCGCTTGGTGCACGAGGCCTTAGCCCTTGGATAACCTGGGCTAATCTCTCGATCGGATCCTGCTCAGGCTCTACTGCCGGTGGCTCAACTGGAACCCCTGGCTGAGGATCATTGACGGACTCATTTACTTGCTCCCTTATTTCTGGAGCAAGAGGTGGAGCATTTTCCGCGGCTCTCCTTGTACGCGGACGACCGACACGACCCATGACTCACTGCACTTGAACCAGATACTTAGTCATAAAATGTATGAGGTTTGAAAAATTTACTATGTAAATGCTTAGAAATCATGTAATGCATTTAAAACCTTTGCTCTGATACCAACGCTGACAGGCCCCTTTCTAACTACTAGCTAGGCGACCTGCCCGGCAACCCCACGGTGGCTCCCCAGTCGAGATCTGCTCTGGCTGAAAAGTTCCCGTGAAGCTAAGCCTCTTTTCTTTTCTAAAATACTTGAAATCCTTTTGTTTCTGAAAAAGGGTGGAAATTTTGTTCGTTGAAAATAACTTTATGAAAATAGTATTTTCACAGAAAACCGGCAGCACAACGACTGTTTTTCTAAAATTTCACCCTGTAAAATATCTCATAAAACCTGTATAATTGTATTCACAAACAATTTCTATGATCAATAGGCCTCCGGCCATTTTCAAACTCATAATCATGCAATTTAGCGGAAGTAACTTGAATAAATCTTAAAAACGACATGCATGATATTTACATAAAATCCTTAACGCAAAATAATATTTTTCAAAACTAGAGAATCTGGAAAATGATAGTAAATACAATACATGATGTTATGCTAGAAAATAGTGCAATCTGGTCACGCGTGTCTAGCTGGCCTGTCCGTCCGAAGGAGATACGTCAACCGCGCTACTCGCACCTGCACCTGAGGGAGGTTTTAAAGAAAACAGGAAAACAGTGGTGAGAATAACTCAGTGAGTGGGTAAGTTTACATAAACTGTACTTTTGCTTAAAAATACTATTCCTCCCAAAAATAGATTGGAAAACTATTACTTACTTACTTTTTATGAAAACTGGATTCTCGTTTAAAAACATGTGAAAGTTACTTATCAAACTTTTCTTAAAACTTTTCTTACTTTTCTTACTAGCCTTATCTGGCAACCCAGGGAAATCTTGTCCTTCGTGACGGTGCGAAGACACGCCACTAGGATAGGGGAACTCTCACCATGTGTAGTCGCAGATGTGGATACAACTCTGGGATCGCGAATCCCTCCAACATCAGGCAGATCTACACTATCCCATACGTGCAGAGGGTGACTGACAGACTCGATCCCCCCAAAGTTAGTAACTCCCCCCATCTACCGTACACGTATGGAATACTTTCGGTCGGGTGTAATCTTAGGGGTTAGGGTAAACCATAGGCATATATAAAATGAAATCTCGGCAATATGCTGTAATATTGCAAATTAACTTTCACAAATACTATCTCTATGCATGTATATAATTTCAACTTACTCAATTACTTTACTGAAGAATATAAACATATTCATAGCATAAACTTTAAAGCTATACATGCATTTATAGATGATAAACTGAAAACTATAAACTTTTACTAGAATCTCAAAACCTTTTACTTGCTAAAACTGATTGCATTCAATAACAGAATGTATGAAAACTTTTAAAAATCCACACTCACAACTTGCTTCCAAAATACTTATCACCGCTTCCCGTTACGGCTCTCGTTCGATTCCCGATTCACCTACATTTGATTTCGATCGAGATGTCGTTAAAACGTAACTCGTGCGCAACTAAACTTTAAGCCATACGAGGATTTATAAACACAATAATTCAAGTGACTATCCTCGCACGATAACAAAACGGATAACTCATACTCGTACGCGAAAACTATTTCCAACCGATTCGTTATCGCGACTTAAAATACTCGAAACTCTATGGTTATCATCAAAACAACACGCAACAATCAAACCTATAGTTTCGATGCAAAAACATCGCTTAACATTACTACAAAACAACTTATATTTGTCGAACTAGCGTACGCGATTAATTGGGGCAGTTTTGATGTCAAAGTAACTTGTAATTCTAAACCAAAACAGCATGCAAAACTGCACCAAAACAGCGTGCAAACGACACCAAAACAGCATAAAGAAACTGCGTATGACGAGCATAAAAACTGCACATGACGACAGCCCGCAAAAACTCAATTGCATTGGGATATGCTCGCTTATTTTAACTCTATTCTCATAGTCACATCACTAAATTACTCAAACCATTCACAAGAGAGAAATGGGGCAGCATTTACCCAATAAGCGAGCTGTTCTCAGCTTCGAAACAGCATCCGAACGGCGCCGAATCTCTCGCACGCTCTCGGCAGCAAGCTGTTCCCTGCCTTGATGTTGTTTCGCGCGTTCTGGCCTGACCTGACAACCATTCGACAGCAGCTCGGACAACAGCAGCTTGCGACGACAGCAAGACAGCAACGTGACAGCACAAAATGGCAGCACTTGGTCACGGTGACAGCACACAACAAAGGCAGCAAGACAGTTTCAGCTCATGCTCAACAACAGCAGCCTTCACGCCCAGACAGCAGCAACATTCACGTCCAGACAGCAGCACATTCACGTCCAGACAGCAGCACATTCACGTCCAGACAGCAACACATTCACGTCCAGACAGCAGCACCCTTCACGGCAGCAGCTGGATTCGTGACCACGAGCTGCACCACGGCAGCAGCGATAGCACCTTCACGCCAGTGCAGTAGAAGCTTTATGCCAACAGCAGCGACTTCAGCTTCCAGTAGCACCACAGCACGGTCTGGCAGCAACAACTCTTCACTCTTTGGTCGCATGCAAGAACATACCTGTCACCTGGATGGCTTGGACAACACATGCATCAACTGGTTAGCTCAAATTTCTTCACCAGTTCACGGCTACCTCTTCCTTGATATTCACGGACAGCAGCTTGTACAATCTAGCTCACTCTCCCTTCTCGGTCTCTCTCTCTTGGCTCACGGTTCACTCACCTTGCTTGACCGTTTCATTCTTCTTGCTTGCTTCACTTCTCCTTTTGCTTTTTGAAATCGGTTTTGAAAGAGAGAGCTGGTTATTTAATGAATGCTGACCGAAAACTTCCCCTTTCTCTTACTCTTCCTTTGGATTCGGTCTTTGCTATATTAAAAATTTTTGACAGATGCTTTGTTGGGCTTTATTCTCTCTCTCAGGTTTGCTTCCAACTTGAGAGCTATTGACCAAATGATAGCTCTCTTGGTTTTTGCTTGTTACATTGTGACCGAATATGATAATTTTGCTCCCTTCTTTTTCAACATCAACTACATATATGAATATAAAATTGCTCCTCTCTTGCATGTGTGACATGTGTCACAACATGCAATAACTTTATTTGATTTCATGCATTCTTGCTTTTTAATTCCAAGCTCGGATTCCGTTTCCGTTTCCGTCCATCCTGGAATCCGCTTTTAATCACTTTTGATTAACTCTCGGTTTCTATTCTCGGAATTATTTAATAAATCTCGAATCCGTCTCACGAACCCGAATTTATTTCTCTAAATCAAAAATAATAATTCCAATTATTTTCGAACTCGATAATTATATTTTTCCGATAGGACGCGATCCATCGGAAAAATATTTCACTCTCCGACGAACGCGGTTTTGGGTTTTACATATACACACATATTACAAATAAAATGTGAAAATTAAATTATACTAATTAACATTACATGTTTATAAACAATTTCCCACAATCTATCCGAGTATAATCCTCACTATCATCATACTAGCATCAAAGTCAGACACATCTAATGGTGTAGTTTTCATATAAGCATGCTTATCAAACTTCTTTAGATCATGAAAACCTCTTGGAGGTGCTTAGAACAACATACCAATTAGAGTTATCATTTTCCTTATAATAAAACACTTGTGTTGCTTGTGAAGCTAAAATGAAAGTATCTCTATCCCATTTACTTCCACGTGGACTAAATTAACTAGTGTAAACCCATCTTCTTCTCTAACATCATTTGCACTGCCTATCTAATCACATGTGAACAGTGGAACACAAAATGCTAAGAAATCCAACAAAAGCATTTCCCTTAAAACCCTATAATAAACCATCTTCTTGTCAACTTGAGTGTCGTCTCTTTCATTAGGAATAGTTTATGCTTTAAGGGAAACACCACTATCTTGTATAATTTTCTCACTACTTTTTATGCAGTATCGTTTCCCATTCAGAACATAGCTTGAATAGCATGTGACTTGCATACTTGGTCCAAGTGCTATAAGCTTTAAAGTTGGGGCCATATCCATGGTATTTGATTCATCAAGGACCTGCTTTGGGAAATTACAATTTAGATTTTCAAGGACAAAAAACTAAGATAAATACATCATATTATTAATGTATAAGTTAGTGAATTCACCTTATTTCTGAACCATGTTGGAAATTCTCTAGTATGAATCATTTGCAACAAAGTTGGTCTATTTAACAGATTGGGATCTAATTGTTAAAGTTGTTTCAGGTGCATGCTAATAAAACAATTATATAAATAAAAACATGATCAAATAAATATTACATTCATTATTCAGCTTCAATTTAACACCACTTACTTAATGTATGGTTCCACTAATGCACTATTCAATAGTATATACATGTGTACAATCCATAGCATATACGCAGAAATCGTTTTTAATGTCGGTGCAGATATGAGATGTCCTTCCACTATATTTTGAAACACAATATCTTCATTTCTATTGTGCTTCTTACCAACATCTGCTGCGTGTGGAACATACCTACTATAAAATTGCATGCATTCATCGGCTAAATAACATTTTGCTATGCAACCCTCTGGTCGTGTATGATTTCTTACATATCCTTTCAACACATTTATAAATCTATAAAATGAATATATAAAAGTAAATAAAATGAGCAAATATCAATAATCTTAATTCATATGTGAAGAATAGTATAAGATTAACCTTTTAAAAGGGTACATCCAACGATATTGAACCGGTCCACATAAGTGAGCTTCTCTTGTTAGATGAATTGTAAGATGGACCACTATATCAAAGAAAGAAGGAGGGAGATAACATTCAAGCATACACATCGTAACTATAACTTCATCTTCTAATGAATGTAACTTATCTCTATCTAAGATTCTTTGGCAAATTGCATTAAAAAATGAACATAATCAAAATATGACAATTCTTGGCCATTTAGGTATGAGACCTCGTATTGCCACCGATAACAAATATTGCATCAATATATGATAGTCATGGGACTTAAGCTTAACTATCTTGCATTCATTCAATTAGATATGTTTGAAGCGTAGCTGTCAGACATCTTTAAATTGAACAACCTTTTACAAAATTGTTGTTTTTCTACCTTTGACAGAGTGTATGGTGCTGCAGGCAAATATAGTTTATCTCCATCCTCTTTTCACATGAAAGTCTTGCCTAATCCCAATGTCTTCCAGATCCCTAAACGAATTAACACCATCTTTGCTTTTTCCATGGATGTTCAACAACATGCCAACAAGACTCTCACCAATGTTTTTTTCTATATGCATCATATCTAAATTATGATGCAAGCACAAATTTTGTAAAAATTGATTATATATTATTTAAGGGATAACTAGTTAAATATAATATTATAAGTTACATTATCAATTGAATTAATAATCTTACCTCCCAATATGGAAGATCGAAAATATCGATTTTTTTTTTTTCCATATAGGATGTCATTTTCTCTTCATTTTTCCTTTTACTTTCTTTTCCCAATCATTTTCAACTTCCACACATACAACTTGAACTTGTTTAACATCAAGAATCTCTGGAGAATCATCCATTTCTTCTTTCCCATTAAAACACGATTTCTTCTTTCGAAAAGTATGATTGTTTGAAAGAAATTGGTGATGACCCATATACACATGTTTATTACTATATTTCAATCTTTGTGAATGTATGTTCAACCCATATATAGGACAAGCATATTCACATTTCACATAACATCCTGCTAAGTTTTCATAAGTAGGAAAATCATTTACGGTCCACATTAAGATAGCTTTTAAGTTGAAGGTGGACTTAGTAGATGAATCATATACTTGTGCTCCCAAGTGCCATAACTCATTCAAATCTTCGATTAATGACTGTAAGTATACATCAATATTATTCTTGGGTTATTTTTTTTCTTAGAATCAATAGTGTTAGTATCAAATTTTCTTTCGACATACACTTCTATGAAGGTAGATTGTACGTAACTAAAACCATCGGCCTACAACTATTGGTTGTGCTTGGGTTGCTATAAGGATTAAATTCATCTGCAACTAAAGCCTAACCTCAAATTGCATGGCTCTAAAGCAAAAGATGGCAATTTCCTATCTATAATTTTTTTGGCTTCAGAATCAACAGGATGACACATCTTTCCATCTTGGCTTGTATGGGTAGAATGTCATTTCAAGTCATTAGCCATTTCCATTAATGTAAACATTCTCCTAAACCGCCATATGATTGGAAAGTATTAAAGTATTTTAACCGGTACTCCCTTATGAATTTTTTTTCGTAACTTCGTTTACTTTCTATCTACAAGCGTCACATTTGGGACATTCTTCATGATCCTTCAATTCCTTTCTAAACAAATAACAATCATTGATGCATGCATGGATTTTCTCATACCCTAAATTAAGCACTTTCAACAATTTTTTTGTTAAGTACAATGATTCCAGTAGAACATTATCTGATGGCAACATGTCTCAAACTATATTAAGAAGTTCATCAAATCCCTTATTGGATAGACCATAAGTAGCTTTATGTTTATATAAAGCTACAATAGCCGATAATTTTGTGTACTTTGAACAATCTTTATATGAAGGAGTTTCAATATCTTCTAAAGTAGCAATAATGTCTTCCTCTCTTACTTCAACATTAGGTTCAACAGTACAATGAGTTTCAAGATTTGCATCACTATACATTCTAAAAGTATTTGAGGTGTTTTCAATAGGTGTGGAATTATTCAGGGGTTCTCCATGCATGAACCAAGTTGTATGCTGATGATCCATCCCATTAATGACTAAATACTCATACACTATCTTAGTTTCATGATAGCTCTCATTCAGACATTTTATACAAGGGCAAAGGATGAAACAGTAATTCATTGAATGTTTGTTTGCGGCCTCAACAAAGTTTTTAGCTCCCTTCCTATATTCTTTTAACACTTTAAAAGTTTAAAAACAATAGAAGAAAATGTTAAAAATACTACAAATTTAAATCTTATGCCTCAATTTAAAGAGTTTAGGATATTAACCTAAAAAATCTTAACCACTCCTTATCCATTTGAAAGCATATAACACTAAAAAGCAAAACATGTAACAACATATTATTAAACTATATTAAATTATTAAACTTCCAAATAATTAATCAATATACACCAATGCATTAGTAATAACATCTACTTTTCAATTTTTTATCCACACTCTTTGCAAACAAATTCATGATCATATTCGCATAAATCTCATTCATTTATCTAAAAATATAAAGTCTACTATTTCATAACTCAATTTGAAATCTATTAAACTTGAAATTTAAAAAACAAAACATTAAATAGCACACTTCCACTATGTAAGTTTGATATTCAACAAAACAATATGTAGTGTTACTATGATAGTCATTAATTAAACCGCAAAACAATTATATAATTTTACGACTAACTCAAGAGTTAAATTAAACTCTATTCAATACTCAAGAATTTCAATAATATAAAAACTCTAAGTCATAAATTTTCAAAAATATCATATATAGCTCAAATCATCATCTAATATTCTAAATCATAAATATCTTTAGGTAACAATTCCAAATTCAACATATCAAAAACAATCCACTACACTAAAGTCCATATTTTCGATAGATAAATTGAAACACCGTAAGAGGAGGAAATCGATGAATATAACGTTCCTAGAAGAGTACAGTGAAAGAATAAGCTACAAAAAAAATATATATATTAAAGTTAAATATTGAAAAAAAAAAGCTAACAGTCGGACTGCCGCTCCGATGGTTGGACGGTAGTCCCGTCGTCTCTTTAGCTAAGGAAGAAGAATAAGATGAATAAGAAGATGAAGAAGAAAAGGAGACCGAAGAAGAAGAAGAAAAGAAGAATCATCAGCGGGTCAGCGATGGAGGACGATGGCGATGACGTCGGAAGGCCATCGGATCGACGACAGTGGCGGTTAGGGCTTATAGAGAGAGAAAGTGTGAGAAAGAGATTGAGAGAGAAAGAAAATGGAGGAAAGGGAGAAGGATTCTACCGGATGGGTTTGATACCCAAGTTGTAACTCCCCAAATTTACTCTCTGTCTAGATGAATAGTATTTCAAAATGAATAGTGGTATGAATAGTGATTTTTGAGAAACGGATCTCGAAAATTATTGAAAGTGAAATTTTTGATGAACAATGATTTTAGGTGAATAGTATTTTCAGATGGAAAGTGTCCGTATGAATAATGATTTTTGAAAAATGGGTCTTGTATATTAAAAGGTTATGAAAATTATATTGGAATTAACGAAAATTGAATTGGATATAAAATGAGTTAGTTTGAGGTAAAACGGAGTAGTTTCCAAATCCGATCGAAAATTCAAACAGATTTTCAAAAAATTCAAAAATTTAGAGAAGTATCAAAATGAGTCTAAAAATACTTAATAAGTATTTTAGAAACTTAGACAACACTGCTGAAGGAGATTTGGATTGAATCGGAGTCAATTTGAAAATCGTCAAGGGCGATTTAGTGAAAAAAGAAGAGTTGAAAAGGGGCATGAAATGACTTTTAAGAGTCACCGAAGTTACTAGGAGTATGTAGGTAGTTCGAATATAGGTCCCAAAAAATTTTGAAAGAATTTTGAAAAAGTCCCCAAAAAATTGAATCTAGGCATCCCAGAAAAGTCGAAAGTCAAAAAGAAAAATAAAGAGATAAGTTTGAGGGGCTCAACCAATGAAATGTGACACTTGACGGTGTGGATAAGCATGAGGACATGTGTCAAACATTTCATGGATGACATTTTGGTGGTTTTGGGTAAGTTTGAGGCTAAAATGGTATTTGGTGAGTAATATATAAAGAAAAAGCATGAAATGATATACAAACAAGAGAGGGAGTCGGTGAAGAAAGCTTAAATGGAGGCAAAAACAAGAAATGAGAGTAGAACCATGACCATGAGAGAAAGAGAGAGTGAGGCCGAGAGAGGAAAGAAAAATCCAAGAGAAGAGGAGGAAGAAGAAGAAAAGAGAAGAAAAGGAAGAAGAAGAGGAGGTTTCCAAGGTAAATCCATCCTAGAATTCTCAAAGAAATGGTAAGAAAATAAATTCAATTTAATGTTAGTTGATGTGGGGTTTTATGGATATTTTTTTTAGGATGGATTTAATTAAGTTTTGGTGGATTTTATGGTATGAATAGAGTTAGATCACCATTAAAGTGAGCTTAGAAGATGAAGGAAGCATTAAGGAATTTTGGGTCAAGAAGTTAGTGAGGTAAGGTTAGGGTTTGTGTTATGGATTTGATGAAAATTTAATTGATTTTAAGTTTAATGTTTTATTTGATATTTGGATGATTAATAGATGCATTTGGATGTGATTTTGGATTTTACATGAAGAGAATGAATTGTAAACCCCTATATTCGACTTTACGTTTTCTAGAGTTGAAAGCTAAGTTATGAAATGAAAAGACAGAATTCTATTAAAAAGCGTTATCATGGGAATTTAACATTTAAATTATATTAATAGATTTAATAAAAGATATAAGAAATCAAGTCCAACTTATTAGTGAAATAAAGTCCGTGAAGGGCGAAATGGATATTTCACAAATAAAAGAGAATTATATTTAAAAAGTAGCAAAATAGTAATGGTCCAATTAAGAATTAGTGATATGCATGTATATAAATATCATCATCTAATACTTAGTAAAAATTTAAACAAAAAGATGAAATAAACTAAAGAAATGGCATTATAGTAAATTAAACAAATTAAAAAATATATATATAAGAGGGGAGGAGTGTTGGTAGGCCAACACTTGAAAAAAAAGAAGCACAAACCGAAAATTTGGGAGAGGAAGAGAGTGAAGTGGCGGCAACAAGGGAGAAAGAGATGTGAGGTCCCATCTCAAGACTCAGCTCATCTCGGGCTGCCTCACTCACTAGATACTGTCCCTCCCTCAGCGGGATTTCTTTCGCCTCCCCAGAGTCTCGAACCTGGTGTCTGAGGGCTTAACACCAAATTCATTGCTACTCTGGTACCAATTGAGCTACAATTGAGCTAGTAGCTCAATTGGTACTAGAGTAGCAATGAATTTGGTGTTAAGCCCTCAGACACCAGGTTCGAGACTCTGGGGAGGCGAAAGAAATCCCGCTGAGGGAGGGACAGTACCTAGTGAGTGAGGCAGCCCGAGATGAGCTGAGGCTCGAGATGGGACCTCACAAGAGAGATATGTGATTTTCCATCCACGTTTCTTACTCCAAATCAAATCCTAAGCAAGAATTAGATAAGATTTAATTAATTTCTCTAAGTTTGAAGCTATTTGGATGTGTATATGTGTGTTGATGGTTGAGTTGTTTTCTTGGTAAGTTGTTGATAGGATTTTGATATAAATCCATGTTCTAGTGATGGATA
Source organism: Dimocarpus longan (assembly GCA_022984855.1). Lineage (NCBI taxonomy): Eukaryota > Viridiplantae > Streptophyta > Magnoliopsida > Sapindales > Sapindaceae > Dimocarpus > Dimocarpus longan. The sequence continues at coordinate 13,404,050 of CM041015.1, read as the reverse complement.
CATAGAAAGGAAGTTTGAGTTGCATGAAGTGAGACATGAATAACTTGAGATTCAAGCATGCTTAAAGTAATATTAGAGGTAGATTAGATGTTTGATAAAAGTCTTGAGAGCAAATAGCTTGAGAAACGAAAAGAATATCATGTTGTGTGTGGAAGTGTGAGTCACGGCCAATGAAAAGGTGTATGATCCCATAGTATTTCCATCATTTTAAGCTTTAAATTACGCGTATATTTGATGTCATAAAAGTCTCTAAATAAATGTTAGAATTTAAAAAGGAAAAGCATAGAATTGCAAAAGGAGAAACATAGAGTTAAGTTGAGAATCCCGAGCTTGATGAAGGGGCTATAGAGACTTCACCTATTCAAGCTTATTTTCGGTTGTTCTAGACCTCAAAACATACCTCGGGAACATAGTAAACCATAGTAATTGGAAAAGAACGATTCTGATAAAAATTGAGGAAGTTATAGCTAAAATAATGTACATGCTAGTCGTAATATGAAATATGAGTGTAAATGCATTTTTCGATGCATGAAATGAATATATTTGATTATAAAGTAAGAGAACCTTAGATACGAAAAAATGAAGTCGTCGCATGTAGGATGTCATAAATGTGCATAAAAAAGTGTTGAAAAATAGGCATTTTTCATAGGTTTTGACCCTCGATACTTAGAATTTTTCAAAACCGTTTTACGAGCAACTTAAGTGCGAGTTAGGAAGATGATTTGAGTGAAAACGGAGCGAAGTAAATCTCTTAGAATGGGCCTAAATTAGTCTCGATTTTAGGGGGGGGGGTCAAAAATAGCGATTTTGCGTTCCGAACTTTCGGTGACCATTTTAAGCATTCTGGGGAGTCCCTAGGTGATAATAAATAAGGCCCATGCAAAGAAATTGGAATTAGAGAGTCCTAGTTGAGTTAAAATCGAGTCGGAAAGGTTATTATGTAAAGGGTTTTCAATAGATTAATTTATATTGAAAACTCTATCATTAAGTTTTAAGTTATGTAATTGAGCAAAGTATAATAAGAAATTGATATGTAGGTGACGAGCGAGCGAGCGAGCAAGGCACGAGAGGCTCGTTGAGACGTTTGACTTGAGCTTGCGCGGATTGAGGTAAATGTCTTATCAGTTGCATCTATTTTGATTTCTATTCTAAATTTTGCATATTGTTGATGAACGAAAACAAAAATAATTTTCGAATCCCAAATCCAAGTGTTAAGCATGTGAGTTCTTTATGGAATTCACAAAGTGAAGGAATCAAAACAAAGTTGATTTCAAAATATTTGAATCGAGAAAATTTTAAAAGTTAGAAAAATAAGAGATTTTGTGCCTTTGAACTTAGCGAAAACAGTTTCAAAACCCATGTATATGCCTTCAGTTTATATAAGATTTAGCACTACACGACAATGTAGAAAATTCAGTCCGTAGTCGCTCAATTTTCAGAATATCTAGCGTGATATGTATGATATAGAAAATTTCATATATAATCGCTGAGATATAGAGAGATTTCTAACGCTACGTTGCGATGTAGAAATTCCACATGTAGTCATTTAGATTTACAGTTTTGGCATTACGTTGTGATGTAGTAAATTTCGCTCGTAATCGCCTAGAGTTACAGTTTATATATAGCACTACAATCGCAATATAGAAAATTTCGCATTGTAGTCGTTCAGATTTGAGATGGTTTCACACTACGCTTGCGATGTAGAAAATTTCGCATAGTAGTGGTCGAGATATCTCATTAGCTTCACGTTTGGTGTCAGTCGAAAAAACGCCTCATGATGGTTCGAGCACTTTAGGGGTATACATAGAGTTTTTAGAAAGACAAGTTTTAAAAATCGAAACTTTTAAGGTTAAGTAAGTTTATAAATTATTATATAGTTATATGATTTTATTATCTTATTATGTTGCACTAACGTGGTTGTTTAGTGTGTAGTTTAAATATCCTATTTGGTGCAATTACAAGTGACTGCGTGACATGGTCATCATTCTAAATAGGTTGGCGTCGAGTCAAGGTGTCGCATGAAAATTCACATATTTTGGATGTTGTAAATAATAAAATCAAAATGATAGCATAACTTGAATTATGGACATGTGAATGATGGTTCTTGATGTGATGTTATGTATACTTATGTATTTTGAGACACTTGCATATAATATGCATCTATACTTGAAATTTCTAGTTGAGTTTGCATGGCAATACGATGGTTAAAAAGTGTGCATACGAGAATTGTATGTTTGTGAAAATGTTTATATGAGAAATTGCATGAGTGTGGCTAAAAGAAATTAGGAGGTGATTGGATATAGTTCGAAGTGCGTTTTCTTTATAGGTTGATTTTGGAAATGTTCAAAATACAGCTGTTATGCTGTCAAAATGTTTATAAAATTTGTTTTAAAGAAATGCAAAAAATTTACACCAATCCAACTATTTTTTGAAAAATGAGTTTTAACTTAAGTAAGATAAAGGAAACGGGCAAGATTAAGGAGGTTTGCCCTGCACATCTCTTTTATTCGACAAGTCAAATCAAGAGAGGTCCGTTAGAGTGCCTAACGAGACCCTCCAGATAAAAGTATAGAGAGAATATGGTTTGGATCTTGTCATGAATTGAGTTTGTCATTATTAGTATGTGTGTAACTTGGAAAGATTTGTGTATATAGATGGATTTTAGTATTTGAATTGATTTTTGGGTATTGAATGAGTTTTGAGATATTTTTAGTGTGAGTGATGTTGTAGGAAATGAAAAATGATGGATGGTATGTGTTGGCGTAGGTTTGGCCAAGGGTGTTTGTGTTAGGGAATTTGTAGCTTTTTAATGTTTGATGAATTTATATAAAAATTTAAGTGAATTTGAGTTGGTATGTGTGAAGAAATCGAAAAAAAATATATGGTTGGAAAGTTTGTTGATGAATTAGGTTAGTATAGGAATTTTTATGTGATAAATTGAATTTTGAATGATTAAAATTGTTTTGATGATGTTTTGGGTGGTTTTGAATTGTATGGAATTGAATTTATGGAAGTAAAAATAAAGTTGGAATTAATTGGATGTAATTATCGAAATTGGAATGAAGTAATGAGCGTTATATTAGTATATGGACGTTTTGTGGTCTTGCATATATTGAAGTGATTTTAAAGATTTAAATGGTTTGTGTGAGGTTTGGAGTATATTTGAGTTAATTTGGTAGCAAACGAATGAGCGAAAAATTTAAAATCGAAAATTTGAGTGTTAAGGTGACTAAAATGAAAATGGATGTGTGAAACAATGTAAAAACATTCATGAACATATAAGGATAGTTATTCTTGCATTTAGATTCGTTGATTTAATTTATGTTGATAAATCGCTCTCTTGAAAAAAAACCTAGGTGTGGGTTGGGGAGCGAAGTGATCGAAAGAAGAATAAGGAGAAGTTAGGAGCTCAAATTGAAGCTGTGGAGAAGTTAAAAATATCGCCCAAAAAGGTTGGTATACACTTCCTTTAAAACTCGCATTTTATTAGAAAAGTTTAGTATTTACAAGTTTTTAAAATAATATGAATTCGATTAAATTAATATAGTAAATATGCTTGAATATTGATTTTTATGTAAATTGGAAAAATTTTGAATAATGTTGTAATAAAATTTAAGTTGAAAACAAAGTTTTTAAAACCAAAAGGGTGTTTGACTAAATATGTGTATGGAAAGAAAAGAATGGATTTTGCTAAACATTGATGTCAAAACTAAGGGTAAAATGGTTATTTAAAATGATTAAGATTGATATTTTGAAAGATTTCGAAAATATTGTTACAAAAATGTGATTAAAATTTTACGCGATTTAAAATTTATGCTTGATTTTGAAATACGTGAAATTATTCATATAATATGTAATGAAAGGTGTTTAAATATGATTTTAATGAATTTCGAATGAAAATAAAAATGAAACAGAATGAAACGAAAAACAAAGGGAGAGGAACGGAAATAAATGGATAAGTTCAGTGTCTTGACCAAATGTATATTGGAAGAAAGGTACGAACGTGTTGGAAAAAGATTTGATGAGTTAACTGAATGTAAAATAAAATTTTGTGATGTTCATGTTGATAATTTGAATTTATGAGAAAAATGTAACTGAAATTGCGTTTATTCGCTTTTCTAAATGAAATTTTATTTAGAATTAAAAGTTGTCAAAAATATGAAATTTTTAGTAATTTATAAAATTTAGAAGGGTCCGAGTAAACCTGAACATTAGTAGGTGTGGATTGGTAGTTGACTAGCCAATAGAGTGATATTAGCAGTACTGCGTCGTTACACTGATATGATACACAACTTTCGACAGATGGATTATGAGATGCACTGGATGTCCAGTCCTGAAGTCGAAACTGATTGTGACATGTGATTGTAATATATGACCCGATGGATAGCCACCGAGTGGTCGATGCTAGGAGACCCGAATTTCGATCCATGGTATCGTGTTATAGTTTATGAAAGACACTACAAAATATAAAAGAAAATCGTATTAAAATGATTGAAAATGAAAATTATTATGTTTTATATATATGCTTCAATTTATATTTTGAGATCTTGAAGTATTTGTAAAAGTTTTGAAAAATTATGAAATATTAATTTATGACTTGTACTCGAAAAAGTGTTAAATTATGAGGAAAATCATGTGGTTATAAATGGAAAAAAACAATTTCACGTAAATTGTATATGCAATTATGGGTAAATTGAGTAATTAGTGAATTTGGATATAAAGTTATAAATGATCGTTAAAAGTGATTTTCAAATTTCACCGGTGATTCACTATTATTTTGTTATATTTTGATATTTGAAAAATGTCAAAAATGAAAATTGAGTTCTTTGTAAATTATCGGGAAAAGTGTGAAACTTTGTAAAATATTAATTTATGGTTGGTATTTTGAGAGATAAAAATTATTAAATGAAATCGTGTTATTATGTTTAAGAAAATAATAGATATGTATATATATATAAATATATGAAAAATGAACATTGTGTATCTGATATGTGTAATTATTAGAAATGTGCTTTTATCAGGATTTGTAATAAAATTTTTACAAATCGAATTAATATGATTAATAATAAATTAGATGTATTTTTGTATGTGCATTTATTAGTAAATTGATTTAAATGTGAATTTTTGTAAAAGTTGAGGATTTTGGACATTTTGTGTTATAATACAGTATTTTGAATAAACGAGAAATTTAAAATTAAGTCTACACCCACTAAGTAAAAATGTTTAGCGCATTGGACATTTACGTGTAGGTTTAAGGTTTGGGCAATGTAGATAATGTCAGATGAGAAAACAGTTGCCGTGCTTCCTATGAGTCACAATTCTTTTGTATTCAATAATTATTCTTTTGGTGTTGTATAGTGATGTTAATATAGGGAGATGCATGTATATGGATATAACCGTAAAAACTTTGAAAACGTTAATGTATATTCATTTTAGAAAAAAAGGTATTTGGTTTGTAATGGAATTTGTAAACGAATAGCTAATTATCTTTACTTAGTGTTTTATTGAGATTAAATTGAATGTTATTAACTATTGTGTTTATAGATGTGTTGTGTGGGGAAATGATTTTGAAGTCGGATGGGAGGTCTGAAATGAAAGTGGAGAAAATTTATGTATTTTAGAAGTGTTGTTTTTGAAATCTACAGGTTTTATAAATTTTGGATTTCTAGAAAAACAGAAGAAACTCTGTCGGATTTTCGTTAAAATAATATTAAATCAAGAATTTCAAAAGAATTTTCATTAAACAATTTGAAATAAAAAAAGATAATATCTCTTGCCTTGATCCTCGTACCATCAGGGAAGTCGAGGTTGGGGTGTTACACAAGTTATCCATATCGAGCAGGTTGAGCGCCTGTTATGGATAATCCATTTTATATATAAAAAAAAATATATTATCTATATCGGGCTCCTGATCCAATCGCTATGGATAATCCATAATATTCATGCCGGGCTGGTCGGAGCCCGATATGGATATTAATACATTTTTTTTATTATATATTCCATACCGGGTACTCGACCCACCCCATATGGTTTATCAAAATATTTATGCCAGATGGGTCAAGCGCCCGGTATAAATAATCTATTTATTTTAAAAATAAAATTATGGAATATTCATATCGGACACCCGACCCGATCGGTATGGATTTGCTTATCCATATCGATCAGGTCAGGTGTCCGGTATGGATAAAAAATTTAATTTTTTCAACAATTTCTTTATACTATCCATACCGGGCTCCTTGTTACCCAATATGGAAAATCAATTATCCACACCGGGCTGTTTTTGCCCAGTATTGTTAATTGTGATTTTAATTTTTTTGATTTTTAATTATTCATATCGGGCACTAAAATTAGTGCCCGGTATGGATATCCTAGTATTAAAACACCATTTTCTTGAAGTGTATATTAATCCACTTTTGTGGCACATTCATGTTATCTTGAATTTAATGAACTCTCTTTTATTTAATATCCATCAAGAGATAAGGTGTGATTATGGGAGAGTATTTTCAATGTATATTGAAAAGAGTATTGAGCGCATTTATGATGATTTAGAGTATCTCCAATGGCTCAATGGATGTGAAATATTAAAGGCCAGCTAGAATAAATAGACATTTACTTAAAAAATATTCCTCCAATGCAATTGTCAACATGCACCGTCAAGGTGAGGTGTTAAAAAAAAATAGAAACTATGAAGATAACCCTCTACTTATAAATGGTCTGTTAGAAGGGGAATGACTATGGTATAAACAATACCATACAAACACATTTGGCTGCTAGCTGGCAACCAAAAGTAGGCTTTTGAAACCTGTAGCAACCGGTTTCAACCGGTTGCTAAAGATAAAAAATAATATTTTTATAATAAATAATATTTTAATAATAAAATAATAAATAAATATAATATTCTATTGGATTATTATGAAAATAAAATATATTATATTATAAATAAAATATTATAAAAATAAAATCAAATAAAATAAATAATTTATTATTTTAAAAATTTTTTATTGTTAAAAATTAATTTAATGTGAAAGTTGTTAATTGAACAACTTGAATGTTGTAGTTAACAAGTTAGCTAAGGTGAAGTTGTTGACATCAACGTCAGAGTTGTTGACTCAATAACTTCGACATTGGAGCAATGTCTGGACTTGTTGAAACTTAACAAAAACGGACGTATGACGTCAGCATACGTCCAATTTGTTGGTTCAACAAGTTCAACGTTCCCCTTAACAAGTTGTCCAATGTGAAGTTGTTGATATCAACATCAATGTTGTTGATTCAACAACTTTGATGCTGGAGCAACGTTTGGACTTGTTGAAACTTAATAAAAACGGATGTATGACGTCGGTATATGTCCAACTTGTTGGCTCAACAAGTTCAACGTTCCCCTTAACAAGTTGGCCAACGTCAACTTGTTGACTTCAACGTCAGAGTTGTTGACTCAACAATTTTGACGTTAGAGCAACGTCTAGACTTGTTGAAACTCAACAAAAATGGACATATGATGTCAGCATACATCCAACCTTTTAGTTCAACAAGTTCAATGTTTCCCTTAACAATTTGGCCAACGTGAAGTTGTTGATATCAACGTAAGAGTTGTTGATTCAACAACTTGGACGTTGGCGCAACGTTTGGACATGTTGAAACTCAACAAAAACGGATGTATGACATCAGCATACATCAAACTTGTTGGTTCAACAAGTTCAACGTTCACCTTAACATGTTGGCCAACGTCAACTTCTTGACTTCAATGTCAGAGTTGTTGACTCAACAACATCGATGTTGGAGCAACGTCAGGACTTGTTGAAACTCAACAAAAACGAACGTATGATGTCAGCATATGTCTAACTTGTTGGTTCAATAAGTTCAACATTTCCCTTAACAAGTTGGCCAATGTGAAGTTGTTGATATTAACGTCAGAGTTATTGAGTCAACAACTTTGACGTTGGAGTAACGTCTGGACTTGTTGAAACTCAACAAAAACGGACGTATGACATCAGCATACGTCAAACTTGTTGGTTCAACAAGTTCAACGTTCACCTTAACAAGTTTGCCAACGTCAACTTGTTCACTTTAACGTCAAAGTTGTTGACTCAACAACTTTGACATTAGAGTAACATCCGGACTTGTTGAAACTCAACAAAAACGGACGTATGACGTCAGCATACGTCCAACTTGTTGGTTCAACAAGTTCAACGTTCACCTTAACAAGTTGGCCAACATGAAGTTATTGACATCAACGTCAGAGTTGTTAACTCAACAACTTCGAAGTTAGAGCAACGTCTGGACTTGTTGGAACTTAAAAAAAACAGACGTATGAGGTCAGCATACGTCCAACTTGTTGGTTCAACAAGTTCAACGTTCCCCTTAAGAAGTTAGCCAACGTCAACATGTCGACTTCAACGTCAGAGTTGTTGACTCAACAACTTCAACGTTGGAGCAATGTCTGGACTTGTTGAAACTCAACAAAACAAACATATGATGTCAACATACGTCCAACTTATTGGTTCAACAAGTTCGACATTATAGTTAACAAGTTGGCCAATGTGAAGCGGTTGACATCAATGTCAGAGTTGTTGATTGAACAACTTCCACATTGGAGCAACGTCTGGACTTGTTGAACTCAACAAAAACGGATGTATGACGTCAGCATACATCCAACTTGTTAGTTCAATAAGTTTAACGTTCCCTATAACAAGTTAGCCAACATCAACTTGTTGACTTCAACGTCACAGTAGTTAACACAACAACTTCGACCTTGGAGCAACGTCTGGACTTGTTGAAACTTAACAAAAACGGACGTATGACGTCAGTATACGTCCAACTTGTTGGTTCAACAAGTTCAACGTTGTACTCAACAAGTTGGTTAACGTGAAGTAGTTAAGATCAACGTTAGAGTTATAGACTCAACAACTTCGACATCGAAGCAATGTCTAGACTTGTTGAAACTCAACAAAAACGGACGTATGACATCAGCATACGTCCAACTTGTTGGTTCACCAAGTTCAACGTTGTAGTTAACAAGTTGGTGTAACACCCTTCGCCCTTTTTCCATTACGGTTGGAAATCCGGAACGGAGAACGTTACTTACCTGATAAAACCGTTTCTGTTACTTTTGAAAAACTATTATCATTCTAAAACTCTTTACCAATAGAGGATTTTTTTTTAAAAAAAAAAAACATAAATCCGGCAGAGTTTCCTCTGTTTTTCTAAAATCCCAAAATCCGTTTCTTGTAATTGAAACTCTAACATTACTAAAACATCAATTTCTAAACTCCCATTCGGACCTCCCACCCGTTTCCAAAACATTTCATTACTCAAACATATCATAAACATTTATATGCATACATAACCAAAGGTAAGCTTTTAAGAAATATAGATATGCTTTTATACAGAACTTTGTTATAATTAAGTGGAAAACAATAATTTACACAAATATACATGTATCCCAAAAATGCATGATCATATGCAATATATCTATATATCTACCAAACGCGTAGAGTGGATGGTGACTATCTGAGCCTTCGCGTACAAGCTATTTCCTCTATCTGAAGATGGAGTCAAAAGATTCAACCTGCGCGCGGTAAATCAATGCGCTAAGCATAATTGCTTAATAAGTATACACATAATCTAATTTCTCAATTTCAAATGTAATTTCAATTGTAACTAAAAGCATTCTAACTTTAACATTCATAAATATATATATATATACGTTGTATAAAAATACTTAAACATATAGTTCACAATTTTTCGAATTCAACTTTTTTTCAAAGCAGTGAAAATTTCATTTCATATAACGTTTTCATTTCATTTCTTATAACAATTTTCAGTGCCCTTAGTAAACATATATATTCGATACTCATGTATTGGTATATGGGTTTCCGGCATCGGACACACGATGGTTACCCGCCGGAATAACGGTCGATCTCGGCATCGGCCGCTCGGTGATTATCCACCGAGTCGTATATCATAACACATAATCGTTCAGGATCGGACACGAGGTGCCTCTCATAGTCCATAATGAATCAATTTAGTGTATACAAATAAACGGTGCAGCTGCTAAGTTCCCTATTGACATGTCAATTACCAATTTCCATTTATCGATATCTAAGTTTACAAGGGCTATTTATAACATAACATTTAATTCATATTTACAACTTTGGTTTTTGTACCAAGTTTTTCATAACCAATCAATTTCGCGTTTCATTTCAAGTAAAGTCAATACGTTTGAAAATGCATTATATTGAAATGATATAACAATCTTATTTAAGAAATTCATTTCAAAATGAAAACACTTTCAAATAAAATTAAAGGTAATGTGTATACCAACCTCAAACGGATTCGATCTTTGAATCGAATACTCCCTTACGCTTTACCCTTATTCTCTTATCGAGAATCCGGTTCGCCGGGTTCTCTTTGATCTTTCATTAAAACAATCATAGCAAAAGTTTGCTTACATATGCTACTAATATAACTTAATGCACTATAACTATATGTTTTCCTATAACGTATCTTAAACACTTCCGTTTGATATTAATTCGAAACAGCTTATAATATCCTTTTTATGACTGTCTTTCCCGTATTGAAAATAACCTCAAAACAGCATATTCATATAGCTTATGATAGCCTAAAAATCAATACGAAAACAGCATTCAAATAACTCAAAACAGCACGTAAAACGTTCTAAAAACAGCATGTTATACTGCACTTTGATAGTTTATGTCTAGCACGTTTACAGCTCATATAATCACACCTTAACAACTTATTTAACTGCATGAAAACAGCCATTTAACAATTCAAAAACAGTCCTTAAACATGCTAAAAAACTGCACACAATTTCCATGAGAACTGGATGTCCCAAAACAGCCCATAAATTGTCACATCGTCTTTTATTTACGCGAATTAACTCTAATAAACCATCATGAAATCTCTCAGTCATTTTCGTTATAGATATTCATTTGAATCACATTCAAATATCGTTTAATATCATGGCATTTTAATCACAACACATTCGGCACTAAATCACAAATTAATGCCTTTCGAAAACACGGAAAACTCGATCGAAACACTTGAAAACAATATAATGATATTTAAATAACTCTTCAATACTCTAAAACATATCGATGCGAATCATTTTTCATGCCGACAATTCCAAAACGAAAAGCAAAATATAATAGCCCATACTATCCAAACATAACAGCCCCTAGACGGATTTCGCAACGCACTTTCAATATCAAAATCCATTCGCAAACATATCGAATCAATATCGAATGAACCTCCGCACTAACGAGGTTCTAAATCCTATATCCCAATCATGTCATCATCAATTAATCCACAACTAAATCATAAATATTTCCATTGCAAACTAAGTCCATAAATTCGGACTTACCTCTCCGAAATCAATTCGAAAGCTTTGAAACTTTAAGGGACTCACGCGAATGGGCTGCCTATATTGATTCTCCTATCCGCGAACTTCCTTAAATCTAAATGAACATGATTAACTCTTACAAATTAATCGAAACATGATAACAAGACCAATGGGGCAGCAACTTACCTTCGAGTAAGCTGCCGTTCGCTTTGAAACAGCCCCTCACGGGTACGACGGCACGACGGTACCAAGAAATCTCCACGACAACAGCTCACTTATCATCCTTACTTGGATGCACAAGCTGAAATTAGAATTCTTGACAGCAAGTTAACATTAATGCGACTCATGACAACAGCAGTTCACGCACACACTCAATCTGAAATGATTTCCAAGGCATTCAAATAACATCAATCAACTGCTAAAATTCAATTTCAACTCACCTTCTAATCTTGAGAGAAACCGAATGGGGGATGGATTAATGGATTCGAAGCTGCCCGGTCTACACTTGGTGACTCACGGCCTGACAGAACCTCACAATAACAGCTTTGACGCCAGCTCTTGGCAGTAACAACGCTTGCACCATGGCAGCAGCAGCTTCTCGTTCGGCAGCGACAGCACTGTCGCACAAACAACAGCAGATTCAGATCTCGACAGCACCACTCCACTGTCTGGCAGCAGCTATTGCAACAGCTCCCACGACAGAAGCTCTCGTCCATGGCAGTAGCAACAGATCGTGGCAGCAGCTCCTCTCCCAACAGGTCACAGCAGCTAACACGGCCAGCAACGGTAGCACTTCAGCTCATGGTCTGACCTCTCCTTGCTGCATGCACGATCAGATTCGTTCCGCTTCAGCTCTTCAGTTCATGGTTCAGTTCATGGCAGCAAGATAGCACTTGGTTAGCACCAGCACCTTACCAGACCACGACAGCATTTGAGGACGACAACAGCAGCAGCACAGCCTCCTCACGCCAGCAGCTTCTCTCGCCGCCAGCAGCTCACAATGACAACAACAGCACAGCAGTAAGGCAGCAGCTTCCTCTGCTTGCATGCACGGTTTCTTGGGTTGGATCTGCTACTGGGTCACTTTACTTCAGATCTGCTCTCTGGTCTCTCTTCTTCCATGAGTAGCACGCACAGATCTGCCTCTTCCTTCATTCGCACTCTCGGTCTCTCTCACATCACACGCTCGGATTTAATTTGAAGAAACATGATGACCGAATGGGCTTTGATGCTCTCGGTTTTGTCTTGGTGTTGGCTCTCCTTTTCTCAATCTCTCTCTCGTCTTAGGATGGTCTTTGGACGAAAAGAAAGCAAGCTCTCGGTTAGCTCTCTCTTTCTCTTGCTCAAGTATTCTTTATCTTGCTTGCTTTCTTCCTTTCATTTGTTTAATTGATTTTCCATTATATATGCTTTCTATTTTTTTAACATTTGTCACTTATTTCTCATGCTAGCACAACACTTGTCACAAACGTACCTTGCATGCCTTACACGTGGCACACATGCATATATTCATTCCACCTATCACTTTCCATGCATTCTCCTCTTCTGGTTCCGAATTTAAATTCGTTTCCAGTTCATCCAAAAATGCTATTATGACTCAATTCCATATTTGGAACCTCAACTTGATTTCGATTCCGCACACTTGGAATTATTTTTTTACATTTCGAATCCGTCTTCCCGCTCTCAAAATTATTTTTTTATTCCTCTAAAATAATTATTTCGAATATTTTCGAACCTGAGAATAATATTTTTTCGACTAAAAACGCGATCCATCGGAAAAATAATTCGCTCTCCGACGAACGAGGATTTTTTTGGACGGATAATTAATTACATCATCCCTTAATTAATAATCAACATTTAATAAATTATTTGGATACCAAAACAGCATGTTATAGTTGGCCAACATGAAGTTGTTGACATCAACGTCAGAGTTGTTAACTCAACAACTTCGACGTTGGAGCGACGTCTGGACTTGTTCAAACTTAAAAAAAATGAACGTATGATGTTAGCGTACATCCAACTTGTTAGTTCAACAAGTTCTACGTTCCCCTTAAGAAGTTGGCCAAGGTCAACTTGTCGACTTCAACATTAGAGTTGTTAACTCAACAACTTCGACGTTGGAGCAATGTCTGAATTTGTTGAAACTCAACAAAATGGACGTATGACGTCAGCATACGTCCAACTTATTGGTTCAACAAGTTCAACATTATAGTTAACAAGTTGGCTAACGTGAAATTGTTGAAATAAATGTCATTGTTGTTGATTGAACAACTTTCACGTCAGAGCAACATCTGGACTTGTTAAAACTCAACAAAAACGGATGTATGACATCAGCATACGTTCAACTTGTTGGTTCAATAAGTTCAACGTTCCTCTTAACAAGTTGGCCAACGTCAACTAGTTGACTTCAACGTCACAGTCGTTAACTCAACATCTTCGACATTGGAGCAATGTCTGGACTCATTGAAACTCAACAAAAATGGACGTATGAAATCAGCATACGTTCAACTTGTTGGTTCAACAAGTTCAAAATTGTACTTAACAAGTTGGCTAATGTGAAGTTGTTGAGATCAACGTAAGATTTATATACTCAACAACTTCGACGTTGAACTTCAACATCTGGCCTTGTTGAAACTCAACAAAAATGGACGTGTGACGTTAGCATACGTCCAACTCGTTGGTTCACCAAGTTCAACGTTGTACTTAACAAATTGGCTAACGTGAAGTTGTTGAGATCAACGTAAGAGTTATAGACTCAACAACTTCGATGTTGAAGCAACGTCTGGACTTGTTAAAACTCAACAAAAACGGACGTATGATGTTAGTATACGCCCAACTTGTTGGTTCACCAAGTTCAACGTTGTAGTTAACAAGTTGGCCAACGTTAGAGTTGTTAACTCAACAACTTCGACGTTGGAGCAATGTCTGGACTTGTTGAAACTTAAAAAAAAGGACGTATGATGTCAGCATACATCTCACTTGTTGGTTCAACAAGTTCAACGTTCCCCTTAACAAGTTGGCCAACATCAACTTGTCAACTTCAACGTCAGAGTTGTTGACTCAACAAGTTCGACGTTGGAGCAATATCTGAATTTGTTGAAACTCAACAAAACGGACGTATGACGTCAGCATACGTCTAACTCATTGGTTCAACAAGTTCAACATTACAGTTAACAAGTTGGCCAACGTGAAGTTGTTGAAATAAATATCAGTGTTATTGATCGAACAACTTTCACGTTGGAGCAACGTCTGGACTTATTAAAACTCAACGAAAACGGATGTATGACGTCAGCATACGTCCAACTTATTGGTTCAATAAGTTCAACGTTCCCCTTAACAAGTTGGCCAACGTCCACTAGTTGACTTCAACGTCACAGTCGTTAATGTCAGAGTTATTGACTCAACAACTTCGACGTTGGAGCAACGTCTGGACTTGTTGAAACTCAACAAAAACGGACGTATGACGTTAGCATACATCTAACTTGTTGGTTCAATAAGTTCAATGTTCCCTTTAACAAGTTGGCAAACGTCAACTTGTTGACTTCAACGTCAGAGTTGTTGAGTCAACAACTTCGACGTTGGAGCAACATCTGGACTTATTGAAACTCAACAAAAACGGATGTATGACATCAGCATACGTTTAACTTGTTGGTTCAACAAGTTTAATGTTGTACATAACAAGTTGGCCAGCGTGAAGTTGTTGACTTCAATGTCAGAGTTGTTGACTCAACAACTTCGACGTTGGAGCAACATCTAGACTTGTTGAAAACTCAACAAAAACGGATACGCATAACGATGACAAGATTCTGGGTGTATTTGGAGACCCTCAAAATACCTGGCCTTATATACCCCTTACTCGAGCCATGTTAATGAAAAAACCCTAACAAAACTATCTCAATTCTATGGAATTTCTGTAGCTCCAACCTCTGTTGTCGTCGTTGCTCTACCCCACTATGCCTCTCTCTTACTATCGCTACCATTCCTATGCTGTACTGCGCCTCTCTTTCTCTCCATCGCCGCCGTGTCATCTGCTGTTTGCCCAACAGAACGCCAGAACCTCTTCATCTATATCCATCACCGGTGTGTCAGATGATGTGTGTCTAAAGCTTTGAAACTATGGTATAGCCACCGACTCTCAGTAGAATTTGATTTTTGGGTCTATCGATTTCTCATATCTCAATTTTTTTCCACTTTGTTTTCCTTCGTGTTTCCATTTTAGGGATATTAGTTTTGTTGTTCGTTTCTCAGGTACATTGAGCAATAAAACATCTCGGTCGCTCTCTCCAGTAGGAGTTGGTTTTGTGCTTGAAGCAAACGGTTGTAAGTTGGTGCTCTGCTGCTCGTTTTTTAGAATTTTTATTAATTTCAACTCGATTCTAAGTCGGTAAACACGGATCTGATCTGGGAAAATAGGGTATAGTGCGGGCCTCAGCAGACCCAAACAATACGCGTATGTCCTCCCGCATTTTACCACGCTTATTTAGGTTTTTAAGGCTTTTTTCTTTATAGGATAAAGGTTGATTTCTTATGTGCGGTTTGCATGGTTGAAGTTTATTGTGTTACAGTTTACTATTAGTGTTGTTTAAGGTTTGTAATGGGAAAAAAAAAAATATTGGGTCTTTTTGGATTGAAAGATGGAAACAGTTAACTTATAGTGTAAAAGTGGCATGTATAACGATTGGGTGTGTGATAATTGTGTTGATTGTTTTTGGAGGTTATATGCTTGTGGTTTGCATGCATGATTGATGTATTTGAAGGCTGTTGATGTTATGTTACAACTGCTTATGTACATATATATATATCGGTTCATATAAAAATGTAGCAACCGTTCATAGATATATTTTGGTGTGGCTTCGTTGACATCAACAACAAGGATGCTTTACATGAGTGGCTGAACTATCCTAAATTTATATATATATGATGTCTTGATTCTAATATTAATTTGTGTTGGTTCCTTGACCTTTTTTTTTTCCTATACATGGGCTTCACAACTTCTATTACAACTGTTGGTTGAAGCAGATTTAACTCAAGGTGGTTCTGGTCTTAGTCTCTCTTTGATTATTGATATTTGAGAATGTCCTTAGTTTGTTTACGATAATGAACAAAAGTGAAAGAATTCTATTAGGATGTCATATGTATATATATATATATATATATTGCACTGCTACATGTCAATAGATTTAGCATGTTGCAGTTTTTTATATACGTACTACAGTTATTAACTTGTGGAAAATTGCATATTTCATATCAATTTGACTTGGCCCAGTGTTGGAATAAGGTCAAGGTATTTGTTGTGGATATATTATTTGGTTGTCAATTATTCACTTGGATAATGTTGATAGTTGCGGTGGAGTAGTAATAATTGGATTTATGACCATATTATATTTGATTCTTATTTATAAGTTCTGGTTACATGTTCATTTATGTAGAATGCTGTTAACCTAGGTTTAATCATGCTATTTTCAAACAGTTTAAAACTTTGTTTCCTAATTTATATAAGGAAATTGGTTTTCAATTTGGTATATAAAAGTTAATTTCCTAAGTTGTTTAGGAGTGACAATTTCATATTAAATCATAGAATTATATGATCTACAACTTTCCAGAGAATGTAGTTTATATAATATAGATTGCGATTATTGATTTCTTAATATTCATCACGAATTGTTCATATAACGCAGTTTATGGATTTAACTGTTTTTCATCAACAATTATAGGGTCAATGGTATGGCTGTTTGTGATTACAAACAATGTGAGTTTGGTTGAGAATTGTTTTTTTATTCGTTGATAACTGAGGGTTTGACAAATGTCTCTTGGTTCAGAAACATTTCTGATGTGAATGGTTGTATGTGATGAGAAACGGACTACATTGTGTAGGTATGCATGTGGTGAGGTTGTATATTGGATTGAGAATAGGCATGTTCAAGGCAGCAAAGGTGATTATGTGTGTGACCGATTGGTGTCAAGCATGGGATTTGCATGTGTAGGACTATGACATTGTATACATATTTCTGTGGCATAAGTTGGTGTAATATTTGTGTTAGCATTGGGATAGTGTTTTCCCATCATATCAGTAATTACACAGTATCGGTAGGTTTCAAAAACCAATCTATTTTTAAATTCATACCCATTTCATAGAACATTGCTTTTATACTATGAACAGTTGGTAACGTTATTTGTTATCATAATAAAGTATACCTTTACGGTTGCAGCTACAGACCAAATGGGGCGGTCCAAACAAGATGCTACTGCATCTATCAAGCATAACAGGAGAATGAATCTTTGGTCATAGGACTCGAATGTCAGTAAGGGTAAGAAGGCGACTAAATACCAGACCTCACCACTAGGAAACAAAAATGACAATGCTTCCAAAACGGCATCAACGTACCGTTGTTTCATATCTTCTAAGGCTCGTTCTAGATACCAGACATTCTCTAGGCGCCCGTTCATTTTTGAGAGGGCTGTGAAATTTGAAGATTTGAAGGATACTAGTCCAACAGAGGTACTATGTGATAGAAAGTGGGTGAAATTGGCCTCTACACCAGCAAAGTCCTATGAAACTTGGTCCGTGAATTTTATGCAAACTTCCTTTCGGAGCAATTTATGGAATGGAAGGGCATACCAGTTAAGGGTACTCATGTCATTATCACCCCAACTCTAATTAATAAGTATTTCAAAGTCCCTGAAATTGCGGAGTTTGATAATTATATTGACGAACCAATCGCCAAATCGTAAATGGTAAAGGACTTGTATGGTTTAGAAACCCTTGAATGTCGATAAATATTGTATCAGAAGTTCATTGTGGAGTATGCATTCCAGTGTTGGTGTGCAGCCGCACCACTGTTTTAATATGGCCGCACACCCATTCCAATGCAAGTCTTTCATTGATCATGGGTGCATAGTTGCACTAACATTTTGGTGCGGCCGTGTACTTACTTCAATGTTGGTACATGGTCGCAACACTGTTTTAACCTGGCCGTGCACCCATTCCAATGCACGTCTTTCATTGATCATAAGTGCACAACTACATTCACATTCTGGTACGGTCGCATACTTACTCCACTGTTGGTACGCGGCAGTACCACTGTTTTAACGTGGTCGCGTACCCATTCCAACGCAAGTCTTTCATTGATTATGGGTGTGCGGCTGCACTCACATTCTAATGTGGTCACGTACTTACTCCAATGTTGATGCACGACCGCACCACTGTTTTAGCATGGCCGCGCATGACAGGACCCGGACCAGACCTTTTCTAAGCTCTTGTCTGGAGGATCCCGTCGGGCACTTCAACGGACTTTCCAAACCTGACTCGTCAGATTAAGGAAATCTGAGAAACGAACCCTTAGAATACTTTGCCAGTTTACTCGTTTTAACTTAAAACCTCTTTTACCATTTTTAAAATAGTTGGGATTTGTGGAACTTTTTCTCATTTCTTTAAAACAAATTTTATAAAAATTTTGACAGTATAATGGCTGTAAATTGAACATTTCCGAAATTTACCTGTAAAGCAATTAGAACACTTCAACTATTTTCCAATTCCAACCCCCTTTTTCGGACACTTTTTGTGTACTTTTTAACGTCGAACGGGCGACGTTACTTTTTCTCTCATATCTAAGCTTCTTTTACCTATTTATGATCAACTAAACTCATTCCATGCAATAAAAATTGCATTTGCACAACTATTTCACCTATCGACTCTCTAACGGCACTATTTTGTGCATAACTTGCGCAATTTTTATCGGATTCGATCCGTTCCAAAACCTATGATTTTCTATGATTCCTAGGCATCATTTGAGGTGTAGAACACCCCCATATATGTCAGTTTTGCCCAGGTTATGTCCAGCCCATTGTTTGAGCTCGGGATTGCAAAAATTAGCACTATTTGGCGTATAACTTGCGCAATTGTTATCGGAATCGATCCGTTCCAAAACCTATGGTTTTCTATAGCTTCTAGGCATCATTTGAGGTATAGAACATCCCAATATATGTCAGTTTTGCCCAGGTTATTTCTAGCCCATGGTTTGAGCTCGGGATTGCTAATTTGCTCAAAACTACTTCCATTGAACTTCTATCCTTTCTACTTATCTTCCTAACCTTATTTATGGTAAAATTTGGGTTCAAAACCATCTAATCTCAGAGGTTTTCCACTGATCTTCACAGCCATGATACACACACATTCACTATTTCATCATTTTTACTAGTTAATCTCTCTTAATTATTTCATCAAACAACATATGTGCAATTTTTCTTTTAATAACTCATTCCTTTGATTTCATAATCTAGAGTTTCCCATTCATAACCCTAACTTGTCACTTGTACACTCTATCATGAAACCTAAGATTCCATGTCATATACTTATAGTTCTATACTTAGTTTAAGTGGTAAACATCATCACAACACACCACAAACAATTTAATCTCTACACAACTTTTCAAACCCAACAATCATAGATTTGACAAGGATGTGGCATCATACCTTATGCTTGTCTAGAGTTGATAAATCAAGCTTGAATCTACTTAGAAGTTTGATGAAAAGCAAGAAATTTAGCTTGAAGTAGTTTGATCTTTCTTCCTCCTCTTTTCTCCCTTTTGTGCCGTCCACTTCCTCCCTCTCCACACTCTCTCGGTTTCTCTTCTTGTTTTGTTAGATGTTGGCCGACCAACATCTCCTCCTCTCAATATATATAACACTTAAAAGATTAAATGATTTAAGTTACTTTACTACCCTTAGTCATCTCTTTTACTAACAACTAACATATGGGCTTTTATGGGCTTTTATGTCTTTCATTAATATCTTTAATAATTTATCATTTAACCAATGTCTTTAAGTTTTTAAATTTTTCAACTTTATCACTTAATCATTTATCTCTCATTTATGGAATAACCATATTACCCTTCGTGGCATTTATCTCTTTATTAATATTTAACACTTTATATTAATTTTATTGTTATTTGTTACAATTCCTACATCTCCCTTGAAAACATCAAATTTCTAGTACTAGTGAGTGATATATCAAAAATAGGGGTTTACAATTTCTCTCCTCCTTAAAAAAAAAAAATTTGTTCTCGAAATTTTAAATCTCTTACCAAAGGCGAATAGGCGCTAATACTGGGTGCGTATCTGCTCTTCAGGCTCCCATGTAGCCTCTTCCGATCCGTGATTTCGCCATAATACTTTCACTAGCGGAATCACCTTATTATGCAACACTTGATCTCTACGATCTAAGATCTCTACTGGCTGTTCTTCGTAGGTCAAGTTTTCCTTCAACTATACCGGTTGTTCTTTTAAGACATGCAATGGATCGGCTACGTACTTGCAGAGCATAGAGACGTGGAACACGTCATGAATGTTTGCAAGCTCTGGTGGCAACTTCAATTGGTATGCTACTTCACCCACTCTTTCCATAATCTCGTATGGTCCAATGTATCGTGGACTTAACTTTCCACGTTTCCCGAACCTCACAATACCCTTCCAGCGTGAGATTCGTAGGAATACTCTATCACCCACTTCGAACTCTAAATCTCTTCTTCGATTGTCCGCATAGCTTTTCTATCGGTCCCTAGCTATCTTCAACCGTTCTTTTATTACATTGATCTTCTCAGTTGTAACTTGAACAATCTCTGGGCCAATCAATCTTCTTTCACCTACTTCATCCTAACAAACTGGGGTTCTACACTTTCTGCCATACAACGCCTCATACAATGCCATACCAATGCTGGACTGATAACTGTTGTTATAGGCAAACTCTATTAAAGGTAGGTGAATATCCCAGCTCCCTCTAAACTCCATTACGCATGCTCTCAACATGTCTTCGAGAGTCTGGATAGTTCTCTCTGATTGGCCATCAGTCTGAGGGTGAAAGGTCGTACTGAAATTTAATCTAGTACCCATGGCTTCTTGGAGCTTCGGCCAAAACCTCAAAGTGAATCGAGGATCCCTATCTGATACAATGGACACTAGTGTGCCATGCAATCTCACTATCTCATCCATATAGAGCTGTGCTAACTTTTCCAGGGAATAAGTATTCTTGATGGCTAGAAAGTGAGTAGACTTTGTCAATCTGTCAACTATCACCCATATGGCATCATGTCCGCTCTGAGTCTGTGGTAGTCCAACCACGAAGTCCATCGTAATCCTTTCCCGTTTCCATTCCGGAATCGACAAAAGCTGCAATAAACCTGTGGGTTTCTGGTGCTCGGCTTTAATTTGCTGGCAGGTTAAACACTTGGATACGAACTTTGCTATTTCTTTCTTCATTCCTTTCCACCGGTAGTGGTCTCTCAGAGTCCGATACATTTTGGTACTCCCTGGATGCGTGGCATAGGCAGATGAATGAGCCTCATCCATAATTTCTCTCTTCAATTCTGCTACTTGTGGCACACATAATCGTTACCCCAGAATTAGTGCCCCATTGTCTGTCAATGCGAAGTTACTTTGCTGACCAGCTTCTAACTCGCTTCTAAGCTTCATCAAGTAGGGATCTTAAGCTTGCAACTCTTTAACTTGATCCACCAATACTGGACGGACATAAAAAGTTGCCAATAAAGAGCTTGAATTCGTCACCTCCAATCTGACACCTATAGATCTCAACTCTACTAACATGGGCAAGTATTCAGCTCTCAACTGAGATAAGGAACTGGTAGGCTTCCTCCTTAACACATCTGCTACCACATTAGCTTTACCCGGATGATATTCAATGGTATAATCATAGTCTTTGATGAGCTCAATCCATCTTCTCTGTCTCATATTCAACTCTTTTTGCGAGAACAGGTATTGCAAGCTTTTATGATCAGTAAATATCCGGCATGGTACTCCATAGAGGTAATGCCTCCAAATTCTCAATGCGAACACTACAGCCGCTAACTCCAAGTCGTGTGTTGGATAGTTTAC
The DNA here is from genome assembly GCA_022984855.1 of Dimocarpus longan. NCBI lineage: Eukaryota > Viridiplantae > Streptophyta > Magnoliopsida > Sapindales > Sapindaceae > Dimocarpus > Dimocarpus longan. Next base: position 13,381,801 of record CM041015.1, on the reverse strand, counting down.
TTCATGCTTCTTTAACTGTCTTGAAGCATAAGCTATCACCTAGTCATGCTGCATTAACACACAACCTAAACCTTGCTTAGAGGCATCATAATACACTGTAAATCCCTCACTTCCTGAGGGAAGTGTAAGCACTAGTGCAGTAGTCAACTTTTGCTTTAACTCATCAAAACTGCTCTGGCACGCGTCTGACCAGACAAACTTCTCTTCTTTCCTTGTCAATTTAGTCAACGAGGTGGCAATCTTTGAAAACCCTTCTACAAACTTCTTGTAATACCCAGCTAAACCCAAGAAACTTCTAACTTCGGTCACGTTCATGGGTGGCTTCCAATCTACAATGGCTTCTATCTTCTGATGATCTACTGAAATACCTTCTGCGGATACTACATGTCCTAAAAACGCCACTCGGTCAAGCCAAAACTGGCACTTGCTGAACTTCGCATAAAGCTGATGATCTCTTAAAGTTTGTAATACAACCCTAAAGTGTTTTATATGCTCATCTCTATTACCTGAGTATACCAAGATGTCATCGATGAAGACTATTACGAACTTGTCCAGGTAGGGTCTGAAAACTCTGTTCATTAAGTCCATAAAAGCTACTGGGGCATTGGTTAAGCCGAATGACATCACCAAAAACTCATAATGCCCATACCTAGTCCTGATGGCCATCTTGGGAACATCTTCCCTACGTACCTTCAGTTAATGATACCACGACCGTAGATCTATCTTCGAGAAAACGTTGGCTCTCTGCAGCTGGTCGAACAAATCATCGATTCTTGGCAACGGATACTGATTCCGAATGGTTACCCTGTTAAGCTGCCTATAATCGATGCATAAGCGGAGGCTTCCGTCTTTCTTTTTAACAAACAGCACTGGAGCTCCCCACGGTGATGTACTCGTCTTAATAAAGCCTTTGCTCAACAGTTCTTCCATCTTCACCTTTAACTCCTTTAGTTCTGTTGGCGCCATCCGATACGGCGCTATAGAAATAGGCTCTATACCGGGTGCTAGCTCAATCTCGAACTCAACATCCCTATTTGGTGGCAACCTTGGTAGGTCTTCAGGAAATACATCAGGGAACTCATTAACCACAGAAACTTCTATCAATTGCAACTCACTACTACCAGCTTCTATTGCATAAACCAAGTACCCCTGGCATGCTTTACGGAGCATTTTGTTGGCTTGAATCACACTTACCAAGCTTGTAGAGAGTATTTTCCTCTCTCCACAAAAGATCACATCTGGTTCCCCAGGCTTGTTAAATTGAACTTCTTTCCTGAAGCAATCTACGGTGGCACGATGCTTGGATAGCCAATCCATGCCCAAAATAATGTCAAAATCATGAATATCGAGCACTATCAGATCAGCCTCGAACTCATGGCCTGCTATAGTCACTTTACTTCCCATGTAAACTCTATCCGCAATAAGCGAATCACCTGTGGGAAGTGACACTACCAGGCTACACTCGGTCGGTCTCAACTCTATCCCTACTCTATCTATAAACTCTCGTGCAATAAAAGAATGAGTGGCCCCTGGGTCCACCAATACATAAGCATCAGTATCGAATAGAGAAATGATACCTGTGACCACCTCTGGTGTCACATCTACTGCCTGCTGAGTCATTGTATATACTCTGGCGGATTGACTACGAGGTCTGCCAAGCTGTTATTTGGGTGGCATGCCTCTACCTGATCTGCTACTGGGCTATCCTGCACTAGTAGCTCCTCCAGTTTGGGGGCCTCTCTTATCAGGTCCACGGCTCCCATTGGGCTGTCCCTGTACCATTGATCAAGCCTCTGATGGACTGGAAGCTACTAAGCTAGGACAATCTTTCATAAAGTGGCCTTCCTGACCACATCGGTAGCATCCCCGTCCTGCCCTGTAGGCACTTATCGGGGTGTGATCGACCACATCTACTGCAAACGGGTCTATTCTTCCAACTCTGACTCCTCCTAGATCCCCCAGAAGACTGAACTGAACTCTGGCTCTGACTAGGCTGTGCCCTCTGACCCTGTCTACGACTCTCAAACCATGCAGGCCTCTGATCACTTTTGCCCACCTTACTCGGTCCCCTTTAATGACTACCACTCCAATTGCGCTTCTAATTAAATGGTGGTTTCGATTTGGGAACGTTTCCTGCACTTTGCTCAACTCATATCACTTGTAATTAAAATCCAATTTCACACATGGAAACTTCATTAGATTCCAAAAAAATTTTCGAATCCAGTCGCTCTAATTTATTTTATGAAATTGAATTAAATAATTATCACAGGACCCGTCTGAAAAATTTTATAAAAAAAAAAAAAATTCAATTGCTCATCCGGATCCGAACGGATAATTAATTCCATCATCCATTAATTAATAATCAACATTTAATAAATTATTTGGACACCAAAGTAGCATGTTACAAAAGAAATCACTTTGGGGGGGGGGGGGAAAGGGGGGTACACAGTATTTGGTGAATGGGGCAGCCCGAGTTAGCGAGCTGAGGCTCGAGAGGGGACCCTACACGTGGCCACACCATTATTTTAGCATGGTCGCACACTCATACCAGTGCAATCAAATTAAATTTTTAATTTTAAAATATAGAAAAATATAATAACTTAAATTGAATTATGTTTTACATATAATAAATTAAATTGAATTAATTTTTTTAAATTAACTTAAATTGGTTAAAAATATTATTTAAATACATTTTTTATAAAATAATTTTATTAAATTTATTTCTTAAAAATATATAAAAGTAATTTTTTTTTTATATATTATGGAATATATCAAAAAATAAAATAAAATTATAATGAATTTTAATAAAATTTAAAAGATTTTCATACTTAATAAAATGATAAAAAGCTATACCTTTCGAACATAGTGTATGATGAGACTAAAATATATTAATTTTATTTTTTACCTTTATTAAATTTCTTACTTGTAATTGAAATGTAAATTAATTAAGAATTGTTTTTTGATGCGAATTTGAAATGTAATTTAATTATAATTTATTTTTTTAACAAAATACAAACTGTTTTTGTAAATTTCAAAAGTACCATGATAGGAGAAGCGTGACGGAAAACTATCCTATCACGTTTGCCTCCTGTCACACATAGGTGTGACGGGACGACATCTCGTCATGCCTAACTGTGACGGAAGGCTCTCCTCGTAACACTCAAACGTGATGGGAGACTTTCCCGTCATGTTTACCTTGGTCTCCTATCACGCCAAATATGATAGGAGGCTCTCCCGTATCATCATGACTAAGGTTTACAGTTGTCATGAGTGCATAGTTGCACTCACATCCTAGTGCGGCTATGTACTTACTCCATTATTGGTGTGCGGTCGTATCACTGTTTCAGTGTGCCTGCGCACCCATATCAGTGTAATTTAATTTCATTTTTAATTTTCAATTTTAAAATATAGTAAAATATAATAACTTCAATTGGATTATTTTTAAATGAATAATTAAATTTGATTAAAATATTATTTAATTATATTTTTAAAGAAATTAAGTTTATTAAATTTATATCTTAAAAATATTTACACGTAATTTTAATATAATTTCAAGGATTTTTTTAATAAGGATTTAATTTTGCATTTACTTGTTTACCCTTATGATGTTTAATAACTATACAAAACCATTAGTTCATAGGATACTACAAAAATAATTCAGTTATTCCTCTTGAATCGGATCTCACTTATCCAACCAACGTTTGTGGGGTTATGGACTATATTCATGTGAAAAATATAATGGGTTTATCCATTTATTTAGTTTTTAAGCAAGCTTCAACTATATTTGAAATTAAAACATGAAACTTGAATAAACTTCAATAGGTTCTATGAAACAAGTTCGATGTACATTCTTATTTTTTATGTATTCACACAGATTTAACTTGCACGTTTGTCAATTCTACTAGAAATAAAAAAACTCAAAGAAGGCAAAAGATACACTATAAAAACCAACCTCAAAAATAGTGATATTGCCTTGCCACAAATTATAGTAGCCAATGGGCTCGTAACAGTGATATTGCATTGCCACAAATTATTGTTGAAAAGTATACACCTAGTTTTTATTAAAAAACAAATCACATCAACATTTAATATAGCCAATCTTTCATTAAATTCTTTGCCAAATTAAGTGATCCATACCAGTGCATATTAAACATGAAACCAAGAAGAATCTTTATACCATTGTCACTCATAGTGAGAAAAAAAAATATCAGGTTTTCCATTCAATTAAACACATAAATAACACAGAGTCTACACATTAAACCTTCTTAAACCAAAAAATATAATATGTGCTTCTGTAATTGCTAGAGATAAAGAGGTCTTAAAAATTTTAAGACCAAAAAGTATTATGTTCACTTTAAAATTTTTCATTGTTAACCATAAAAATTTTTTGATTCAATTCTCTTAAAAAAACGAAAATAAAATTAAAGTTGCTAGACATTCATAATTTACATTGTTTTTATTTGCTTAATACCTTAAAACGTTTTGAGTGTTAGACTATTTTATTCATATTAAATACATTTATCACTTATAAAAAAAATTTAATATCTAATGTACTTTAAATTTATGATGGTTTTGAATTAACATGTAACTCCAATGAAATGTCAAGACTTATAAAATAAAGTAACATTGTAATATAATTTTATATCAAATTTGCTCATCTAAACAAATTTCAATTCTTCAATTACTATATCATATGACAAGACTTTGAATTTCTCAAAAAAGAAAAATTTAAATCCATTTAAATCAAAATTAAAGGTTTTTTTAATCCACAATTCTAACTTTTAATAAAAATAAAAACTTATTTTGATAACATCGAGTTCTGTCAAAGGTAGCTGACGCAGTTGATTAAGGCGTCAACTAAACATGACTGGATTCCGGTTTCGATTTCCAACCGATGATTCCGATTCTAAAAAAACTAGAACCGGAACCTTAACCGAGATAAAACAGTTCCAGTTTAGTTCTGGAACCGTCGGTTCTGTAACGATTCTGGTTCCAGTTTCGGTTCCGATTCTTTAACGGTTTCGGTTCCGGTTCCAGAACCTTTTTTAAATAAAAATAAATTTTAAAAATTAATATTAAACTATATTTTGATATTAAAAAAATAAATCTATACACAAAAGAAATAAAAAATTTAATTATTTGAACTTTGATTGAAGAAAAAAATAAAATAAAAACACTGGGCTTGCACTTAATTTATTACCATAATTAAATTGCCTACGTATCCTCTCAAATTTTGGAGGAATCAAAGCCCACATAGTTTTCTTACCTTTTATTACATGGAGTTTATGAAAATTTGTGACTCACCTAATCATCACTTGTGTTTCTAATGCCTCCGGTGGTGGTTTGATCAGTGTCTTCAAAAAAATCATAAATTTTGCCTTGAGCTTTCGCTTCATCCATCTCTTGTTGTCTCAGTTGTGCCTTTGTCCAGTCGTGGACACAAACTTTAGCTTGTGCAGACTCTGGAGTCATTAAGGACCGTTTGAGGTCTAGAATATTACCGCCAAAACTAAATTCTTATTCCACTGCCACAGTTGAGACGGGGGTCCCAAGAATTTGTTTGGCTATTATAGACAAAATTGGAAAATATTTCTCATGTTCCTTCCACCATTCGAAGATATTAAATTCAATGTTATCACTGTCCATAAACTCGAACTGTATTTTTAAGTAGATGTCAACCTCTGAGGTGGAGGATGAAGACAAAGTTCGACTTTTTTTTCGTTTGTTTGGACATTAACATAGAACCTAACTTCATAAATGATGAAGATGATTCTCGACTTTTAGAGCTAAAGGTATTTTCAGATGTCTGAACGGTAATGTTCATTGATAGACCGTATAATATAAGGTACTCATCATACAATTCATAAAATAAAGTCTTAATATTATTAACTAGAACAATAGGATCTACATCAGTTATCCATAAACATTGATAATAATTGCTATAATAAATAAATAAATTTTCAAATTTACACCGTAGGTCAAAACATAATACAATTGCATAAATTAAAGGAATTTCTCTATAATAATTTAACCATTTTTGTTTCATAGCTGCTACAACATTACCTAACAATTCATTATTCTCACATGTAGAAAATGCACCTACAATATTAAGAGCTTATTCAAAAAATAAATGGGTGGTAAGATAATAAATGCCAGATAAATTATTAGTACTATCATTAAAAACTTTTAATAATTCACAAATTTTTGTACAAACATCCCAATGTTGAGGAAACAAAGAAATTTCTGAATAATTATATTGCATAAAAGTAACTAATAAATCTTTATATGTATAACTTTTAGAAAACAATTTATAGGTTGAGTTCCAACGATGTGGAACATCACGGGAAAATCTAATTAGATGCATTCTATTAGATTTACAAAATCTAGCCCATTGTTTCATGATATTTGGATGTTTCCATAAATAATAAAATGCATTCCTAATTGGGCTAATACTATCTTTAAGTAAAGTTAAACCAGTTTGTACACATAAATTTAAAACGTGACAAACACATCTTTGGTGAAAAAATATATCGCCAAAATAAGGGTTACATAAATTAATTAAATGAGGAATAGCAATAGTATTATTTGCAGCATTATCAAAACCAATTGCAAGAATTTTATTTTCAATAGAATATTTTTCAAAAATAATTTTCATAAGTCTATAAATATTTTGTGCAGAACGAGGATCATCAAAAACTCGAAACGCAAGAACTCTTTTTTGCATAATCCATGAATTATCTATAAAATGACAAGTAACACCTAAATATGAATGTTGTTGCAAATTATCACTCCAAATATCAACACAAATTGTAATACGACCTTCATATTTTTTTAAAAATCTAATTAAACTTTTTTTCTCTCTTTTATAAATATCATATAGTGTACGTGTGAGAGTTGTTCTAGGCACCTTACATGCAGCAGGATTTAAGGCTTTACGATAATAATGAAGAAAACTAGTTTTTTCACCAAAACTAAAAGATAAGCTTTCTGTGGCTACAAATCTAGCTAATTCTTCCCTATTTTGTGCATCAATATAATTAAATAATTGATTAGTAGGACTTACAAACCTGAAAATTTGTTGTTATCTGCGTGAACGGTTCACTTCGACTGGATGTTGAGATCTTATGTGTTTCCAATATGAGCCATATCTTCTGGATTTGTTCCACTTGAATTTTGCCCCACAGTATTTGTATACAACCTTGATCGTACCTGGTTCTTTTTCAACCTTCTTCATGTGTACCTTAAAAAGATCAGATCTGTTGACAGGACCCTTCCCAGACCTTATCTAAACTCTTGTCTGGAGGATCCTGCCGGGCACTTCAATGGACTTATTGAACCCGACTCGTTGGATCGAATTAATCCGAGAAGCGAACCCTAACTTTCTTAGCCGGTTTACTCGTTTAAACCTTAGTAACTCAGTTTTCTTTAAATTGGTTGGGAGTGATAAATTTTTTTTTTTTTCGCTATTTTGTTTTAATTACTTTTATAAAAATTTCAGCAGCATAACGGCAGAAATTTGAACATTTCCCAAATTTTTACATGTAAAATAAACACACTTCGAACTATAGAAATCACCACCCAACTTCGATTTTTCCACAAACATGCAATTCACATCAAATTTCACATCCATACATGTCATATGACATTCATATCCAACCATTTACAACATGTATATATATTCCATAGGTATCACAACCAATGTAGATATATCATGTGTATTGTGCAATAAGTGTGAATGTACAATTTTATATATACATATTTAAATATAAGTTTACAATATGTCAAACATTCATATATCAAACATGCGATCATTTAGATCATAGCATATACAACAATCTCAAAATATATTTAATATTCACATAGTCCATCCATTCATCCCCACCTATAAGTGGAACGTCGCTTCCTCGGCCACAAAATCACCTATAATTACACTGGATAAAACAAGCGAGCTACATGACAAAATCAATCGTTAGTTCGTTACATAATAATACAACCATTTCAAGTTCGTAGTAAAGCATAACTTAAAGAAATATTGAAAGGTTAATCTTTGCAAACTATTTCTTATAAAACAACCATGTGCATCACAAATGTACTCTAACCATCACGTGACGATTTCTCGACTGACGCCAATGTGAAGCTACTATAGTATTTCGACCACTACGTGCGGAATTTACTACATCGTGACGTAGGGGGAAATAATCTCAAACTCTGAGCAACTACAACTCAGAATTCTCTACATCGCAATTGTAGTGCTAATGAACTGTAATTCTTTGCGACTACATGCGGAAATTTTCTACATCGCATATCGTAGTGTAAACTACTCGATAGCTCTCACAAATGTGTGCGGAATTTCCTACATTGCAGCTTATTGTAAATAACTACTATCTAGGCGACTACGAGCGGAATTTTCTACATCGCAACGTAGTGCCAATAGCTTTCAATATACTCGACTACGTGCAGAATTTACTATGTCGCATCGTATCGATATATACTCTAAAATCAAGGGATTACACATGGTTTTTACAACTCTTTTTCTCTTATGTGCAAAAGCACAAAATTTCTTTCCTTCCAAGATTTTTACTTAAACCAAGCTCACGATAGGAAAATTATTTTACAAAACATTTTAGCAACAATTACAATAATTGAAACTACAATTGAACTAGTGTAAGCAATGTAATACTTACCTCAATCCGCGTAAACGCAATGATCTCAATGAGCCTCTCGTGCCTCGCTCGCATGCTCGTCACCTACACATCAATTTTTTATTATATTTTACTCAAATAAAACGTAACAATAGAGTTTTCAATATAAATCAACCTATTAAAAACCCGTTCTGCTATAACTTTTTCGACTTGATTTCAACTCAAACGAGACTCTCTAATTCTAATTTCTTTGCAAAATTCTTACTTTTAGACCCTTAGGAATACCCCCACGCTGTCCGTATAATTGTTAGAGGCCTGAAACGAAAAATCAAATTTTTAAGCTCAAATGACAGCCCATAACAGAATGCATGACAGCGTACTGCTCGGGGCTCCGTTTTCCTTCATTCTTTTTCCTACGGTTCACTTATCTCACATTCTGGTCACACGTCAAATTTTGTTGAAAAACTTTATCGTTTGCTATATCAAATCTACGAAAGACGCCATTTTTCGGACACTTTTCGTGCACTTTTTGTGCACTTTTTAACGTCGAACGGACAACATTAGTTTTTCTTTCATATCTAAGCTTTTTTTACCTATTTATAATCAAATAAACTCATTCCATGCCATAAGAATTGCATTTGCACAACTATTTCACATATCGACTCTCTAACGACAATATTTTGTGCATAACTTGCGCAATTTTTATCGGATTCGATCCGTTCCAAAACCTATGATTTTCTCTGACTCCTAGGAATCATTTGAGGTATAGAACACCCCCATATATGTCAGTTTTTTCCAGGTTATGTCCAGCCCATTGTTTGAGCTCGGGATTGCAAAAATTGGCACTATTTTGCACATAACTTGCGCAATTTTTATCGGAATCGATCCGTTCCAAAAACTATGATTTTCTATGACTCCTAGGCATCATTTGAGGTGTAGAACACCCCCATATATTTCAGTTTTGTCCAGGTTATCTCCAGCCCATGGTTTGAGTTCGGGATTACCAATTTGCTCAAAACTACTTCCATTGAACTTCTATCCTTTCTACTTATCTTTCTACCCTTATTTATGGTAAAATTTGGGTTCAAAACCATCTAATCTCAGAGGTTTTCCACTGATCTTCACAGCCATGACACACACACATTCACTATTTTATCATTTCTACTAGTTAATTTCTCTTTACTATTTCATCAAACAACATATGTGCAATTGTTTTAACAACTCATTCCTTTGACTTCATAATCTAGAGTTTCCCATTCATAACCCTAACTTGTCACTTGTACACTCTATCATGAAACCTAAGATCCCATGTCATATACTTATAGTTCTACACTTAGTTTAAGTGTTAAACATCCATTACAACACACCACAAACAATCCAAATCTCTACATCAATTTACAACCCAACTAATTATCAAATTTGCTAGAAATGATAACAACTCACCTTAGTCTTGGTTATGGTGTGCTACCCTAACTTGAATTAACTTCAAAATTAAGTTTGAAAGCTTCAAAAATGGTTTGACAAGTCTTTGCTCTTCCTTCCTTGCCTTTCTCACCATAGCCATCCAACACACCCTTTCTCTCCTCTCAATCTCACGACAATCTCTATTCAAATTCACTAAGTGTCACTTATATATAAGTGACTTTTCATAAAATGCCCATCATGTCCCTATTGACTTGTTTTGACTATCTCTCATATTACCATATTACCCTTAATGACCTTATTTATTAATAACTAACACATGGGCCTTTATGTCTTTAAGCAATATCTCTTAATCATTTATCATTTAACCAATGTCTTTAAGCTTTTAAATTTTACAACTTTATCATTTAATCATTTATCTCTCATTTATGGAATAACCATATTGCCCTTTGTGGCATTTATCTCTTTATTAATATTTAACACTTTAGATTAATTTTATTGTTATTAGTTACAATTCCGACATCTCCCTTGCAAATTTCTAATTTCTAGTACTAGTGAGTGATTTATCAAGAATAGAATAGGGGTTTACATCTGTACTTTTTTTCGTCATCAACATCAGCTGCATCACAATCCCCAAGCCCAAGGCTAGACATACTAGCGGAATTGCTTCCAAAATTGGACTGACGAGACGTCGGCATCTCAGGTTGGTCTTGGGGTTGGGGGTTTTGACGAGTAGCATGGAGAGGATTAAGATTAGGAGGATTTTGGGAACCAAACATTTCTAAAAAATTGTTTGTTGTTGTATAAAATCATTATAATTTTCCTCACTGAAAATACTAAGGTTTAAAATATCTGCATTTGGTTGTGGTGTTTCTTCGATATTAATAGGATCTTTACCCTTTTTTCTAGAAAATGATTTTCAAGAACTAGAACTAGCTATTGAAATATGAAATTTAATAATAATAAATTAAAATTTTGATATTTAAAAGTAATAATTAATAAATTAAAAATTTAGATTTAAAAATATAAATTGAAATCAAAATTTATAAGTTAAAAAATATTATAAATTGAAAATTTGAAATTTATAAATATTATAAATTGGCAATTTGAAATTTAAAAATAATAAAATAAGATTTTGGAATTTAAAAATAATAAATTAAGAATTTAAAAATTCAAACAATAAATTGAAAATTATAATTTATAGATATAATTAAAAAAAATTAAAGAAAACTAAGATTGAGAATTAAGAGAATATTTTGAAATTGAGAGAGAGTTGAGATTAATGAAGAGAAAGAGAGTTGAGAACTTGAGATTGAGGGAGATAGGTGTGAGAAGAAATTAAGAATGGGAGAGGAATTTATAGAGGAAAGAGAGGGGTTAAAAAAGAAATTAATGGAGGGTGTAAAATGTAAAAAATAAAAAAGTGACCAACGGTCAAAATTTTAAAAGTGACCATTGGTCATTGTTTTTTAAAAGCGACCGTTGGGGCAGCGTGGCCCCAACGGTCAACTGCAGTCTGCAATTTTTGTTTTTAGTTTTTTCTCTTTTTTTTTTTTTTTTATTTAAGAACCGGAACCGCCTTGAACAGGCGATTCCGGTTCCACCGGTTCTTTGAACCAGCGGTTCCGGTTCCTTTAGGTTCAAAATCGGAACCGGAACCGCTACAGTAGCGGTTCCGGTTCGGTTCTGAACCGGAATCAGTACCTTATGTTTTGATTTCGGTTCAACTGATCCGGTTCGGTTCGAACCGAACTGTGATCATGTCTAGCGCCAACTGTCCCTTGCCATAGTGTCAAGGTTCGACACCTTTTTTATCACTTTCATCCCCTCTCCCCCACCTTAAAAAGAAAAAAATAAAGAAAGAAAATTAGCACAGTTCACTCTCAAAATAGTAAGAATAAAAAAATTCTAAACATTTTCAATCTCACACTTGTCAACGTATCTATCGCAAAGGACGACAGATTCCTTCAAAGCATTTTCTTTGCACATTCGAGTTTGATATTCTGTTAACCAAATATGTATACCTACTTGAAAGCTTGTCAATCAATATTTTACCAACACCATTCCCAACAATAATTTTGATGATGATATTCATTTAAATCAATAAAATAAAATAAAATAATATAGAGGTAGATAGTAGTACAACCCAAATCATGGAAAGGAAAATAGTAACAAAACAATAGATGAAAATCAGCACAAAAGCATAGTAGCAACCATAACTAGGCGTGGCTAGATCAGGAACAGCAATTAACAATCGAACAGATAATACGATTGCAAAGTTAGTTTATATGATGCATAAATCCAAGCTCTTAGTTCAAGATCTCACCATATATGTAACACGTAACATTAAAGCGTAGTAGCAACCATAACTATGCACATCAAAACTAAATAAACTGTCCTCCTCACTATCACAGGCCTACAGAATATCATTGTTTTGTAGATGAAACAAACATCTATTCAAGAGAAAAAACATTTAACTATCTTTTATCCACTGACTTTACATCAAAATTACTCGTGATATGAAGTTGATTATAATGAAAAAAATAAGTGTTAATTAATAGTTTGATTAATTTTACTAGTAGAGTAACTCAATAAAAACATTGCATTTAAGATGAAATAACAATGCACTTATATATATTGTTTCTCTCGACAAGCATAGGCTTATAGCAAGAAGAAAGAAAAGGGAAATCAATGCTTCCTATTGAAGTGCATATAAGTAACTACATGAGATCCTCACTAAAATTTTGCAACATTTATATCTCAACAACAATACACCTCAAGTTTAACAAAGCTAATAAACTAAGTTGCAAACTTTCTCATCTAATTAGGCTTTAGATAATTAGAGTTTTCGATACTCCTTTTCAAGATTGTTACTGATAATATAACTTTCCATGAATAAAAGCACTAGCAAATAGTTGAATATTGCTTGTGGAATGTTAGCATCCATTCCATGAAACATGAAACATAATTTGCACTGTTTATTAGACCAAGTTCATTGCTAAAATTAGCAAATCCCAATCCCACAATACTAATATATTTGATCCGACCCATAGCATTGTTTGGCATCATCAAAAGCACTTCAAAAAGTCAATACTAACATGACTTCTAGATAAAATTATAAAAAAAAAAAGTACAATTAAAACTGCTTTTAGAAAAGCATTTGAACTTGTTTGGCATTAACTTTCAAAAGCTGATTTTTGGCTTTTAGAAAGTAAAAAGCAACTTGTGAGAGTATTTATAAGATCCGAATCTTAATGGATTCAAGAGATTAATTGAAATCCAAAGTATTATTATTAATTTGGTCTGATTCAAGTTTTAAAAGTAAAGAAATTTATAGATATATAGTGCATAGTAACATACCTCATCAAATTTAAATAACAAAGGACATGAATCTCTTTCCACAGTTGCTGCCTTCCATATTGCCGTATCAATATTCTGAGAACTTTTGCTACTCAATTTCCTAAATCTGATTTACAAGGAAAGAAGATTTTAGAGGATATAAAAGGAGTGAATTGCAAATATTATAATATCAATTTGCTTGGCATGTTAACCTTCCTATAGATCATTTCCAACCTTACAATCAATAAGACTTTTTTTATCAAGTGTTCAATGTAACGTCTAAAGTATCCTAGTAGAAGCATGAGGGAACGAAATCTCTGCTCCAATTTAGAGGCAAATATTTAGTTACAACTCAACCTAAAAATGTAAGCTATATGTAAAATCTTGAGCTATAGCATTAAATTTTAAGACACCGTCTCATATACAAAATTAATAAGTTTATTACATGGACCATATCTAATAAAAGATAAATTATAAATGTAAACAAATCCAAATCAAATTTGGGGAGAATGGAAGCAAACCTTATCGTCAAAGGGGCTCCAATACAATGCTAATTTACCGACCCAAAAAATAAAACCAAAATAATAGTATTGTTATGGGCGTTTTGGCGGATATGGAAAGGGGGACTGAAAAAGCCCAAGGATGGAGCCCAACGTGTTGTCTTATGAGAGGGAGTCCAAGAAACTGGTCAAAACTAGTCAACAGTCAAAGGAGGAAATATATGGTTGTCTCTTAGCCTGTGTATCCGAGCACACCTAATTATATGGCTGATCGTTTTAACTACTGAGTAATCAATCGGACACGTGTTTGTTTGCAAGAAGGTTTAACCGTATGTTAGAGCATAAGACAATCTGGTTGTGTTTGAAAAACTACTCGATAAGTGCTCTTCAAAGGCTATTAGAACAATCAGGAGGTCTTCGTATCTGTTCGTTTAGTTGAAGGGGCAGATCCTTTAGTTGAATCTGCTTGCTAGAGGCAATATCTGATCGCTTGAGTAGTCTGCTCGTTCTGGGTGCTCATTGAATTTGACCAATTGACCTTCTAGAAGGCCGAATCAATTCAATTCAGGAAATGAGTCAACTTGCCTATTTTCATGCAAATCAAATCACGATATTCTTGACAATTGTTGCAGATATGGTGGAGACAATCTTGAGAGATATTATCTCAATTAATGTAAATTATTTTTTTGTCTTATCTATATGATTCTTAAACCAATTTAAATTGTAACATCTCCACTATAAATAGGAGATGAAATTCATTGTAAAAGACAGAGTGAGAAAATATATACTGTTACTCTGAGAAAATATGGGTGACAGTCGTGGACGTAGGTCATTACTTTGCCAAACCACGAAAAAATCAGGGTGTCTAGTTTGTTTTAATTCTAGTCAATGTTGCTCTGTTTGTTAGTTACAGTTTCGTAGGTATTGGGCTTTAAGAACTAGGTTGACCAAAATTAAGTATCAACATCTTTTGGCGCTAGAAGGAGGGCCCAAATTGCAATTCTATAATCTTTTCAATACTTTTCTTTTGTTTAGTTGTGATTTGCTAATATGGACAGGATTAAGACAACTAGGATTGTTGCATCAGAAGCTGACCAATCAAAGGGCCACCAGGGCTAAGGTCACGCTGCAGGAACTTCCAGTGCGGCTTTGCCTCCGTTTCACCCGCATCAGGCAGCTGCTGGCGGAGAGGCTGTACCAATTTGGCAGCAGTGCCAGGAAGCGTTAAAGAACACGATGGCGCAACTGGCAGAAGCCATTAGTGCCCTGACACAAGCCTAGGTTCAGGAGGTCCCTATGAATGCGAACCCCCAACGCCAACCAGTGGATGTCATACCTGCCAGAAGAGAAGAGGTTGTTGGAGTGAGAGTACAGCCTGTAGGTTCTGTCCGTTCTTCAAATTTACGCTCAAGAAGAGGTGGGCGTCAGGCTCATAAAGAGGAAGTAGCGCCTCACCCACCTAGTCTAAGGGTAAGGGTGAGCCAGGACGGTAGCTGCTGTGTGGAGGCTGATCGTGGGAATGAGAGAGCTCGTTGACGGAATGAGGAGTGTGTGTGCCAACGAGAGTCGCACCATGCGGAGAGTTTTCATATAAGAAACAGGTCGCGTGAAAGAATGCCTGTTGACCGAGAGATATCACGAAATCAATATTCTGGGCAAGGAGAGTAGGAGGAGTCAGCGGTCCCCGGCAAGAAGAGTTGAACGACAAGATCTAATAGTGGAAGAGCTAATACAAAGGGTCCAGCCATTGGAGGCAAGACCTGGGCTCCACAGCCAAGCAGAGGTACGAGAAGATAGAACCCCTTTCACGCGAGAAGTTGAGATGGAGCCATTACAGCCGAGATTCAAGCTCCCAAGTGTCCCCCTTTACAATAGGGACAGTGACCCATATGACCATCTAGATGCTTTCAATGTTCAGATGGACCTGCAAACATCTAACCCTCTGGTCAAGTGTCGTGTGTTCCCAGCTATATTGGGGAACATGCCAAGAGCTTGGTTGAGAAGTCTTCCAGCAAGCAGCATCAGTAGCTAGGAAAAGAGCCAGAGGAAATTCACCGATCAGTACAAGGCATTGAGAAAGCAGCTCGCGCCAACCTGCCACCTAGCAACGGTATTTCAAAAGCGGGATGAGATGTTAAAAGACTATATTGCTAGGTTCAGGAGTGAAGTAAATAATGTAGAAAACCCCTCGAATGAAAGTATCTTGACAGCGATTTCAGCGGGATCTAGGAAATATGGGAAGCTCTATGAAAGCATTTATACGTCCCCCGTGAAAAATCTCAGTGAGTTTTATGATTGAGCAGCAAAAGAGATTCGCTAGGAAGATACTTTTGGGCAAAGAAAATCTAGTGATCAGAAAAACGGAGCGAGTAGTTCTCATCAGGGAGGAAAGAGGGGTCAAGGCGAGAGCGAAGAGAGCAGTCGTAAAAATCGCTCCAATAATCATAAAACTCACCGAGCGAGGAATGAGCCCGAGAGAAAGACATCCCCACCGCAGAATCGGTACCAGAATTACAGCGTCTTGACAGATAGACCGATAGGATATTTGAAGTAGAGAAAAGACGGGAGAATTTCGAGAAGCCTAGTCCCACGAATATCCCAAAAAGGTTTCAGGATTCAAGGAAGTATTGTGCCTATCATAGAGAAAACAGGCACTATACTTCTCAGTGCAGGGAACTCAAGGATACGATAGAGGAATTGATCAGAAGAGGTTGTTTAAGGGAGTATGTGGTGCGACCAGAGAATCAACATCCCCAGCAAAGATATCAGCCAGCGTAGGAATGTCCTGATCCTGTTCAGCAACCTACCCAGCAACAACCTCAGCAGATAGTCGATTAGGACCACATGCCTATAATAAGAATCATTTTTACTATTTATGGTGGATCGCACATAGTAGAGGCATCAAACAGATCGTAAGAGCGCTACATGTGAGAGGCCGATCATATCCTGCTGACAGGGCACAGTAAGGTGGAGGGGCTAGCTAAGAAAGCCAGAATGACTTCGAGTGGCATTGTGTTCAGTGAAGAAGATGTCAGAGGTGTACACTGGCCCTATAAGGACGTGTTGATTATCAGGGCAATGATTACAAATGCCGAAGTGAGGAGGATAATGACGAACACAGGTAACTCAGTAAATGTAATGTATAGGAGTTGTTTTGAACAGATAGGCTTGAAGTCCAAGTAGTTAGCGCCGTCCCCTTAGCCCCTCTTTGGATTTACTGGAGATGCAATTGTGTCGTTGGGACATATCAGACTCCCCTTCGCTGTCGGAGATTTAGATTGGCAAGCTTTGACAATGGCAGATTTTTTGATTATTAACTGCTCAGCATACAATGTTATCCTCGAAAGACCAGCCATAAACGATCTAGACATGGCAGTATCAACCAAAACTCTCACTATTAAGTTTCCCATGCCAAATGGAGTAGGATGTGTCCGAGGAGAGCAGGAATTTGTGAGGAGATGTTATAAAAACACAGTAAAGGCGGGGGCCGAAGGGAAGAAGGTCAACATGGTGACCGAGGAAAAACCGCGATTAGTGAGTATAATAGGGGTGAGCCAGGACCTAGATCCGAGGGAAATAGATAAAGATCGAGCAACGGGTCCTGTGGAAGAGCTAGAAGATGTGCAAGTCAGTGAGCAAGATGCCGAGTGATGCTTGAAGATAAGGAAAGATTTACCCCCAGATATTAAGGCATAGCTCACTGATTTCTTGAAAGAAAACCTAGATGTCTTCACATGGAATCACAAAGACATGGTAGGGATCAGTCTAGATGTGATGTCACACAAGCTAAACATCAATTCTTACCATCAACCAATTCGTCAAAAGAGAAGGCGGATGACGGAGGAGCGTTATGAAGCGCTCAGGGAAGAGGTAGAAAGGCTTCTGGTGAATAAATTCATAAGTGAAGTTTATTACCCGGTCTGGGTAGCAAACCCTATTCTGGTGAAAAAGAAGAATGGAAAGTGGAGGACTTGCATCGACTTCACCAATCTGAATAAGACGTGTCCAAAAGACAGCTTTTCTCTACCAAGGATATATTAGCTCGTTGATGATACTACTAGTCATCAGCTCCTCAGTTTTATGGATGCTTACTCAGGGTATAACCAAATCCCAATTAACCCTAATGATGAGGAGCATACTTTATTCGTTACTGATCGTGGACTTTATTGCTATAAAGTAATGCCGTTCGGATTGAAAAATGCTGGAGTGACCTACTAACGGCTAGTAAACATGATGTTTGAAGATCTTATTGGTAGAACGATGGAGGTTTATATAGATGATATGTTGGTAAAGTCCAAGCAAGCATGCAAGCATGTACGCGACCTGGGAAAGATGTTCCAGATCTTGAGGAAGTTCCAAATGAAGTTGAATCCCTTGAAGTGTGCATTTGGAGTGGCCTCAGGCAAGTTTCTAGGATTCATGGTCAACAGCAGGGGGATTAAAGCAAACCCCGAGAAAATTAAAGCCTTGATTGACATGAAATCACCTACCAAGATCAAAGAAGTATAGAGTTTGAATGGCCAAGTTACCGCTCTTAGTAGGTTTATATCCAGATCGACGGACAGATGCATCCCATTCTTTGATGCGTTAAAGAAAGCGAGGAACTTTCAGTGGACTGAAGAGTGTGAAACAGCTTTTCAACAATTAAAAGAATACATAGGCAGAGCACCATTGCTATCTAAGCTAATAGAAAGGCAGAAACTGATCGTTTATCTAGGGGTTACCCAGCATGCTCTTAGTGCGGCTTTGGTCCGTGAAAAAAACGGGAAGCAACTTTCTGTATACTATATTAGCAAAAGGTTGCTCGATGCGAAAACAAGATATACCCCTATGGAAAAACTTGCATACTATCTGGTAGTACCATCAAGGAAGCTTCACCCTTATTTCCAGGCCCATACCATCGAAGTCCCGACCAGGTACCCTTTGAGATAGGTTCTTCAAAAGCCTGACACGTTTGGTCGCCTACTCAAATGGGCTATTGAGCTCGCCTAATTTGAAATAGAATTCAAGCCTCGGACAGTGATCAAAAGGCAGGTGCTAGCAGATTTTGTAGCCGAGTTTACAGAACCAGGAAACGAAGAAGCCGAATCTTCTGAGGGCCCATTCTGGGAGTTATACGTAGACGGATCCTTAAGCGAATAGAAAGCTAGGGCAGGAGTGATGATGATAAGCTTAGAGGGCCATAGGATTTTATGCGCCTTGAGGTTCGAATTTAAGGCCATCAATAATGATGGTCGAGTATGAAGCACTACTAGTAGGATTGAGGTTAGCCAATGAGGTACGAGCAGAACGAGTAAGAATCTACAGTGACTCTCAGCTCGTTATTTGTCAGGTCCGAGAGGAATATCAGGCTAAAGGATCCAAGATGACCATCTATCTACAAAAGGTCTGAGAACTCTTGGCGGTGTTTAAAAGATATGAAGTGCACCATGTTTCGTGATCACAGAACTCTCATACAGACGCATTATCTCGATTTGCCACAACAAAAGACGCAGATTTCATGGGAGTTGTACCAATGGAGGTTCTGCCAATGCCGAGTGCAGAACCACGAGATGAGATGATGACAATAGTAATGGCGCAAGATTCTTGGATGAATCCTTTTGTGGAATATTTACAGAATGGAAAATTGCCTGAGGATAAGTTAAAGTCTCGTCGTCTTCGAGCGCGAGCAGCC
Organism: Dimocarpus longan; assembly: GCA_022984855.1. Classification (NCBI taxonomy): domain Eukaryota; kingdom Viridiplantae; phylum Streptophyta; class Magnoliopsida; order Sapindales; family Sapindaceae; genus Dimocarpus; species Dimocarpus longan. The sequence goes on along the minus strand of CM041015.1, from coordinate 13,362,224 downwards.
CGATACTATATTTACGACGATAGACTCTACAAAAGAGGATTCTTGGCTCCACTACTCAGGTGCATTGATGGCTCGGACTGCCAAATCGTTTTGGATGCCTACATGCTGGACATTGTGGCAATCATGCCGGAGGGCTGTCATTGGCTCAGAAGGCTATTCGGCAGGGGTTTTATTGGCCAATAATGAAGCAGGATGCAATTGAGATAGTCAAGAAGTGTGACAAGTGCCAGAGGTTCGCCAAGGTACCTCGAGCTCCACCGGCTTTCTTGCAACAGATGATCAGTCCATGACCTTTCGCTATTTGGGGCATGGATCTAATCAGACCACTCCCAACAGCTCGGGGAAGGTGTAAGTATGCTATTGTGGCAGTGGATTACTTTATAAAGTGGGCAGAAGCTAAAGAGCTTGCCGAAATATCTATTGCCAAAGTCGAGAAGTTTGTCTAGGAAAATATTATTTGCAGGTTTAGAGTTCCTCAGCAGATCGTGACAGATAATGGAACTCAGTTCAACAGCGAGCAGTTTCAGAAGTTTTACTGGGATCTTGGCATCAGGAAGAGCTTTTCGACCGTAGACCACCCACAGGCAAACGGGTAGGTTGAAGCCGTCAACAAAATTATCAAGCAAAACTTAAAGACCAAACTGGAAGTAAGAAAAGGAGCTTGGGTGGATGAATTGCAAAAGGTGTTGTGGTCTTACAGAATAACTGCTCGCAACACCATAGGAGAAACTTCTTTTTTGTTGGTGTACAGCTCGGAAGCAATGATTCCAGCAGAGTATGAGTCGTTAGTTAGCGCAGAGCAATGTTCAGACAGAAGGATAACGACCAGCTGCTGGCAGCCAATTTGGATATGCTCGAGGAAGCGAGAAATGAAGCTCAAATAAGAATTGTTGTCTATCAACGGAGAGTTGTCAGGTTTTACAATAAAAAAGTCTGTGTTCAGAGATTTAAGCCAGGGGATCTAGTCTTGTGCCTAATTCTACCAGCTGCCCGGAAAGCTAGTGATGGAACTCTCGGCCCAAATTGGGAAGGCCTTTATGTTGTGAAGGGCAGTATGGAAAACAGAGCTTATCACTTGGCTAACTTAAATGGGACAGAAGTCCCCTGAGCATGGAACGCCGAGAATCTTCGGCCATGTTATGTTTGAATTATTTAGCTCATATTTTGTTTTTGTCCGGCTTGTATGAATGCAGCTATTCTATCAATAAAGATCCTCTTAAAAAAGCAGTTTTTGGTCGCCTCGACAGTTTATTATTTTATTTCTACTCATGCTTTGGAAGGTATGATTACTTACTGTGAGTAGCCGGGCTCTGGAAGGTGTAATCATCATCTGTGAGCTAAAAACGTCCTGGAAGGCCCAAACATTGCCTGTGAGCGAGCAAGCTTTGGAAGGATGCTTATGGTCTGTGGACTAACAAAATAATCCTAAAAGATCTATGTAACCTATGAGCAAGCAAGCTCTAGAAGGGACATTTGATCTGTGGATTTAGATGCTAGGAAGAATTAGCATAACCTGTGAGCAAGCAAGCTCTGGAAGGTGTGCCTATCACTTATGGATTCTTATCAGCCTTGGAAGGTTCAAATTATTATCATACAACTTGTGGGCGTTAGAATTACAACTTAATCAATATTTGTTTTATACAAGCGGTCTGTCTAGATATTTTACTACAACCAAGCAGAGGTAAGGGGCCTTGGAAAGGGTAATTTCAGCACATTAGCTGTCCCCACACCTACTCTGCTCAACCAAAGGATGAAATAGACTACTAGCGACCAGGAAAAGCGCGTTAACGGTAAAAGAGAATAAAGACATGCAATGCCAAACTCATAAAATTAAGTAATATTATTCGCGACATGAATTTGTATTTACTACAATTAAATAAATAAAAATTCCTAAGAAACACTAGGAGGAATATCCTACTCGTCCATGGCTTCAGCTGAAGCTTTGCCTTCATCTTCTATAACGATTGGTTGTGAAGAGCTTGAAGAAGGTCCTGCATAAGTTGGAAGAGCGCAATTAGAAGGAGAATGATCTGACTGGGAAGCTGGGAGACTGGCCTCTAATTGAGCCTCTTGAGCAGCCTCCTCCGCGTACGCTTTCACCTCTTCAATGGCTTCCGGACCAAAGAACGAGACGTCTACGTCTGGTCGTTTAAGCCATAAGTTGTATAAAAATAAACTTCCCGTTCTTTCCTTTGCTTCCCTAATTAAGGTTTCAGTGCGGCTTTGTTCCTGGGCGAGCTCTTCTTTAGTAGAGATCACCTCTTGTCGCATCAATTCAATAACCATCCTAGCCTCGACTGCTCCATGCTCCCGCAAGAGTAGCTCCTCCTTCAATCTCATGATTTCTTCTTTTTGCCTCTTATCCAGGTCTTCAGTCATATGAAGCTTCTTCTTTAGATCTTCGCCTTCTTCTTTCAGCTAATTGATAGAAGCATCTCGATACTTCACGGCCTCTCTCAGACCTTCCCTTAGATTGTTGGACTTCTCAAGTTTCTCCTCTAGGACATAAACGGTCTTTTGAGATTCTTTAGCTACTTGTTTGAAGAAGTCTGCTTCGCCTTGGATCCTGTTCTTCTCGTCCTCCAAGGAGTTTATGGCCACTTCCATAGTAGTTTTCTCCTAGGACCAATCCGAGATTTCTCTAAGAAGCTTCATGTAGGCCATGGATGTTTGAAACGAGTTGCTAGTAAGGCAATGAAGAACGAAAAGCAAATAAAATTAGTAGTAATAAGTGTGAGGACTTACGAGCAGATTATGGAAGCTCAAGTAATTGATTAGCCTCTCACCCTTCATCTCTTTATTATAAAGGGCAGGTTTCTTCATGCCAAGAAATTGAGGCGTGTGATCCAGGAGATCGCTGTAGTATATCCTCGCATCAAAGTCCTGGATCTGATCTTCGATAGCAAGCTCTTTCCCTTGTATTTTCTGATGCTTTGAGGGGGGCTCTGTGACCCCGGTTCTGTAATCCCCTTGCCTTTATCAACGTTTGGGGACGTGGAGCTGGCGAGCAACTGTCGGCAGGAGTTGATTGTGAAGCAGTCTCTTCGTGAGCATCCTTGTTCGAAGGCTTTCTCCCTACTGATTTGTGTCTCATAACGCGAATAGGAGGGGCGGCAGAATCCTTTTGAATGGGTGACCTTGTGGGACCTTCAGCGATCGTTTGGGAATCAAAACCTCCAGCAGCTTGGCCAGTTTTCTTTGAAAAAGGGGCCTTACTATGAAGGGGTTGCTGGAAATGAAGCAGCACCATTGTTGAAGATTGGTTTCCTGCAGGTTTGGAATTTCCCTTCTAAAGGCCTCAAAAGTGGAGGAAATCTCTTTGTCTTTACGAGCCCCTAGGTCATAATGCTTGTCGAGCAACTTTTGATGAGCTAGGGGAGCGAGGTCGTGTAGTTGAAAGAGATGATTAGTTGGCGGATGGTCGTCTGAAAGAGTTTTTACCTCTGAAAATCTTTTCAGCAAAGCTAACTCCTCGCTGGTCAGGAAAATCTCACTCTTGGTAACGTCTACACGAAAGTGAGTATTAATAACGGACAGAATGTGAGCAAAATAATAGTAATATATGAACATGCCTACTGAGGGAAGAACGAAAGGAGAAGTTTTTGAAGTTGGATAAAGAGAGACAGGATGCGTAAAACCAGCGCGTCTTGTAGTCACCTACGTTGGACTTATCAAACCCCTTTGGAAGGTTTACTTTATAAGGAGAATTTCGGGCCGAAGTATAATAAAATCCATCTTTCTTCTCGGATTTAGAGCCCGTGGTGCTCTTAAAAAGAAAGAGATGTTGGATCATTGTAGGAGTCGGTGGAGGAAGACCGTTTTTGAGGAAAATTGAGGCAAGGGCAATAAGATGAGCGTAGGAGTTGGGAGTAAGTTGAAAAAGGGCTAGGTTAAAATCATTGAGAAGGGCGACCAGATAAGGATGGACTGGAAATCTAAAGCCAGCTTCTATGTACTGGCGGCTAATAGAAAAGAATCCCTTAGAAGGGTACGCCGTGTGGTCATGAGTTTTCGGCACCATTGCTCGACACCCAGAAGGTAAGAAAAAATCCTCAGTAATGGATTCGGGCTCGCTGGGACTAAGAGAAGATTCATGTCTAAAAAAAGGAGTACGAGCAGGGGGAGTGTGGTGCTTGGAATGGGCTGATGTAGTTTCACCACTCCGAGAGGTCGCGTTATCAGTATTTCTAACTTGGTCAAGCTCCTCTTCGGAGTCCACGTCAGCAGACCTCACTTTATGATCGCGACGACTACGACCAAACATCTACAAGAGCAACGAGGAAATCAGGTCGTGAATAGCAGACCAGAATTCAGTGTTTAAGGTTATTTCTACTTTTCCAAAGAACAAGTCGCGTGTGTAGGGGCTACCAAGCGCAGGGGATCCTTATTTACAAGCCTAATGGATTACAGAAATTGTCAAACCACCCACAAATTCCCAACTCTACCAGAGTTAGGGTATCTGGTGGCTACAAATAGGGAATGGCACTTATATATATGACTTAAACAATCAAAAGAGTGTTAAATTCGGGTTCTCCAGATTTAATCATGCCAAGGATGTAATAGGGACATTCGTAAATGACAACAAACTCATACATATATAATCCAACAATGCAAGGACAAATCGTAAACGAAAAAGACTGAGGGAAGTCACAAGGGGTTACCTTGAGTATAAAAGGTTTAGCCGACGAAGGAGAAGGTAACGTAGAGAAGTAATGATAGTCGAGAGAGAGTTGAAGGCAAAGAGGAGTTTGTTCTTGCAAAATGACTAGTAAAGGAAGAAAATGAAGCGACTGGAAGTTTATATATAGCTATCGTTTTGAAGCTCCAACCGTCAGATCAAGACAGCTGTATAACCGTCATTAATCAGGCGGTACAGCGCGAAACCAACGATTTTGTCATCATGCGCAGCCAGTGAGGAGACGTGCATATTAATAGTTCATGACATGTGATGTGCACTAAACTGATACTCAAGGAAGTGCCACGTGTTGTGGGGAGAGTTAGTATGTGAAGAGGCGACGATACATATCCCGTCAAAATTACTCCAAGAACAAACATGTTGCTTCCAGTACAAGAATGTACTGAAAGGCAAGGGGGCTAGTGTTATAGGCGTTTCGGCAGATATGGAAAGGGGGCGGAAAAAGCCTAATGATGGAGCCCAACGTGTTGTCTTATGAGAGGGAGTCCAAGAAACTGGTCAAAACTAGTCAACACTCAAATGAGGGAATATATGGTTGTCTCTTAGCCTGTGTACCTGAGCACACCTGATTATATGGCTGATCGTTTTAACTACTGAGTAATCAATTGGATGCGTGTTTGTTCGCAAGAAGGTTTGACCGTATGTTCAAAGGCTATTAGAGCTATCAGGAGGTCTTTGTGTCTGTTCGTTAGTTGAAGGGGCAGATCCCTTAGTCGAATCTACTCGTTAGAGGCAACATCTGATCGCTTGAGTAGTCTGCTCGTTTTGGGTGCTCGTTGAATTTGACTAGTTGACCTTCTAGAAGGCCGAATCAATTCAATTCAGGAAAGGAGTCAACTTGCCTATTTTCATGCAAATCAAATCATGATATTCTTGGCAATTGTTGCAGATATGGTGGAGAAAATCTTGAGAGATATTATCTCAATTAATGTAAATTATTTTTTGCCTTATCTGTAAGATTTTTAAACCAATTTAAATTGTAACATCTCCAGTATAAATAGGGGATGAAATTCATTGTAAAAGACAAAGTGAGAAAATATATACTATTACTCTAAGAAAATAGGGGTGACAGTCGTGGACGTAGGCCATTACTTTGCCGAACCACGTAAAAATCAGGGTGTCTAGTTTGTTTTGATTCTAGTCAATATTGCTCTGTTTGTTAGTTACGATTTCGCAGGTATTGGGCTTTAAGAACCAGGTTGATTAAAATTAAATGTCAACAAGTATGAAGCTCTAAATATAAGTATTGGGATCACAAGGAATGACCACAGTCCAAATCATACTCAGATTCATTGATGTATTCAAATTCCTTTATTTACTAAGTGCAAACCCTAAATAACAGTGGTAGATGCATCATATTTCATTATCTCATCAATCGAAATGGAGAAATGGAAAATGATAGAACATAGATATCCATCTTGATTTTGATGAGAGACATCAAGCCTTTTGAAGCAACATATTTCACATTTGGAGATCACCCATAATAATAAATATGAGCATAAATGTTAGCTTCAACCACCTTGTAAATTGTTGAAAGAAACAGTTGCTTTGGGCTTTTACGATCAGGGCATAGACTAAGGGACTATTTTATCTTAAAGCATGAATTGATTGTAGTTCTGTATTTCTATTAATTAACAAAGGATTTGTAAAAGAAAAATGAAAAAGTAGACAGAACATATGCAATGCGTGCAAGAAAATACCAGTCAAAGAAATTGGCATAACCATTGGAAGCCTTATTCTCTCCTAAAAATTTTAATTTTATACTGGATGAGGCACTTCCACTAGACTCCAAGTTTGGTAATGTTGTATGGGCATTATGATTACATTTGCATGGATTAAATACATTCTTTGGATCTCCTATCACATTAGCAGCACTTGTAGTAGCATTACTGATTTTTATAGACCCTGCTCTTCCACGTTCCTCCCTCATTAAATCCTGTTTTTCTTATTCGTCCATCTATCAAATTCAAAGATTTTCCACTGCTTCCTTGCACAATTATGTGCTTTTCTACCTGAAATATAGAATTGATTGAGGTAAAAGCTCCAATATGAGAACTGCTAATATAGCAACAATTATAAGTGTCGCAAATTTTCATACGAAGACATTGAAATCCTCTAAATGTTTGAAATAGCAAAGAGAATCATATTATTCATATACTCGGAAAATAGAAAGAAGAAATGCAAAAAAAAGATAGTCACGTCAAGCTTACAAAACCAAATTTTTGAATCTCCACTCAAGTCCATTTAGAGCAATAGAAAAGCAACATGACCTCCGCAGGCCCCCATATCAGGTTTTCCATTCAAAATTGTGTTCCAAAACATGAACCCATTACACTACTTTGACTCTCATTCAAGTATCCATATTATTAGATTCTCATGACCTCCAAATGCTTACTCAACTCCATGCACTACCACTAACATCCAACCAAAAAACCCCAAATTAGAAAAACAAAACATCTAAGCTAAATTTAGTTGAACTTCTACCTTCCTAGAGACTCAAATCACAAAAATACCATCTCAAGTTCAAAACTTTAACACTTAATCATCAACATTCACATGATAGTTCCTCTTGCGTTATCACATCAACCAACCAAACAAACAAAAAACACCAGACAAAGAAAATGAACTGAACAACTTACTAACTTATTTGAACCAAACCCAGATCTAGTTCACAAAGATTTAACAGACAAACAACAGATTTACTACAAGACAACTGATATAAGAAGCTCACTTACAGATCTAAACCAAACCTAAAAAATGAAAACAATGAAAAATCAAAAGAATTTCAAATTACAATATAGGAAAGAAAAAGCAGATAAAAAAAATCAAAACAAAAAAAAAATCATAACTATCCTTTTCCACTTCCAAGCCCTCCAAGTTCTTCTTCATGAGCATCTTCTCCCACTACTTCCCCAATATAGCGTATATGTTGGACATGGTGACATCAAATAACTAGACATACACAACTAAATAGAAGCTGTTCAGATCTAAGTAAAATAAAACACCATACATTGAATATCAAAATAGAACAAAAAGAACCCATTTTGCTCAAGCAAAACCAGAACTAACAACACCTAAAAAGAATTCTAAAACAAAACACCAAAAAAAAAAAAAAAAAATCCCACACCTAGAAAGTTAAATAAAAAAAAAATAATTAGAGAACCACACGTACCAGGAGAAAGAACATGAAGAAGAGGCACAAAAAAGTAATGATGGAGAGAAAGTGAACTGTTTTCTAAGATCAAAACTAAACAAGTGTTGTTATTGTACAATTTTAGGTTTGTTACAAAGGTCAAACCGAAGAGAAGAGAAGAGAGGAGAAGAGTGAGGTCATAAAAGAACCTCCATAGAAGAGAAGAGAAGAGACCTCAATTTTCTTTTTGTTTTTGTTACACTAGTTGATGTCGTTGCAAGTCAGATGGAGTGCCTGGTTAGATCTAGGGTTTCTTTTCATCTTCTGGTGAGAGAGGAGAGTAAGGGAGAGAGAGTAACCTCTTTAGCCGATTCCCATTTTCTCATCTTTTTTTATTTTTCCTCACTTTCTCACCATTGGATAATTTTTTTCATCATCCAACAGCTTACCTCTCTTCTTTTCTCTAGTTCGTATGATACGAATGCTTTTTGCGTACATATCATAGCTGCGTCCTTATTAGAAGACTTTCTATTACTGACTCAGTAAAGTCACGACATGCTTGTCTTTCATCTTCATGCTCTCTCCCTCTCTCTCTCTCTATCTCTCTAATAAAAGGAAATCAATCTTCGTTTGATTGAAACAAAAATTGAGATAGGGAAAAATCGGTAAAATAAAAAGAAAATTGATGAAAATAAAACTAGAACAACAACAACAACACAAAATTTGTGCTATTGAGAGAGGCTAAAGAAAGATAAAAAAACAAAACAAAGAGGGTTTCATCGTTTTGATAATGTAAGTTCGTCTTGGTGATGATGGTGGAGTTTTTTAATTGTTTTTTTTTCCAAAAATTGCAAGCAGAGTGATGACCGAGAACTATTGTAGAGACCCGCAGAGCATGATGATGGTAGTGGGCTTGGATCTATCTTTCTCTGTTTTTTTCTTTCCTTTGCTCCTCCTGTGTGTTGTTTGTATATATATATTAATATATATTTTTTTTTTGAATTTTTGTTTTTGTTTTATTTTTCAAGCACGACATCATTAACCCTCTGAATCATTTTGTTCAAGTACCACATTGTTTATGTTGCTATCAGTGCATTAAAGATGATTTTTTTTTACAAGCAACACATATATTATTTCTTTTGACTGATAGACAGTTTAAATTGAAGCATTGGAGAACACTTTTTTATTTGATTGTCTATCAAACCATAAATAATTTATGCCAACTAGGAAACATATTCATTTGACATTGATGACATGACACATTTTTTTTATTCAAACACAATCCATTTTACATTAGAGATGCTCTTAGCTATCATGATTCAACACATGCAATTCATTCTCAATGACAATTATGTCTATATCCATTAAGATTGATTAAGTGAAGTCATTAATCCTAGCTTCTTAAAATTCTTACTTCAATTCAATTGGTCGTGAGTTGTTTTTAAGTTTTCTACTTTTAAACTAATTTGTTTTATTTGATTGTTAATTTTAATTTCTTTTTCTCCATTAATCTATTTGCCAAATAGATGTACTGTAGTTACTTTCGATATGTAGCAATCATATATATCATTAGCTAATCGAAGTTAAATTAATCTTGCAAAGGTTTCAAAAGTTTATTGGCTTGAGAAAAGTGTTTTATTTTTTTTATTTTTTAATGGAGGAAAGTGTCAGTTAATTATCAATTTTCAAAACTTTATTAGTTAAGATAGGCGGAGGAAAGTCCTTTAACTGAAATTTTGGCACACTATTTCTTAATAAGAGTAGTTGAGTGTTTTCTTTGATCTTAAGAGATCAAGAGTTTAAGTCCCACCATTGTCCTCAAACACAATATATGGGTAATTTTTATAAATTTAATTTCCATCCCTCACGCACGCACACACAAAAAAAAGGAAGAAATTGCACGTTTCCTCCAAAATCAAGTGCTTAAATGTAACTCTCTCCACATTTGTGGTTGGTATAAACACTTGAAACATACTACCATTGGAGGAGCTTTTGTTAGATATTAGAAGATAAGGAAGAAACTTAGTAGGGCTTTGTTAGGTATAAGGATAAAGTGTGAGGGCTCCATAACTCTGCTAGTATCGAGTTATCCTAGAGAAGCTTTGTTTGGTATAATGTCAAGTGAGTCATGAGATATTTGGTAGGACTACTTATACTAGTGTTTCTTGTCAAGTGAGTCATGAGGTAATCGCATTTCTTGGAGCTCTTGAAACCAATGATCAGTTGCTTGAGCCTTAATAAAAGCAGAATACCTCTCTATTGCTTCCCTTGCTATAGAGCTTGCTTGGGTACAATCTCTTATTCAAGAACTAGACATCACTCAATCAAGCACCAACCTAATACCGTGAAAATGTGGGTGCAACCTACTTATGTGTGAGTCTAGTTTTTCACTCACAGATGAAACATATATTGCTATTGATTTCCCATTTTTCATTGAAAGGTAGCTCCTGGCCAACTTCGAGTGTCTTATATTTCTGCAAAAGACTAGTTTGCTGATGCACTCATAAAGCCTTTATATCGACAACAACTTCTTTATCTTTGTTCCAAGATTAATGTTACCAACGACAACACCATCTTGCAGGGGCACGTTTAGGACTCTTCTAAACTTCAGTGGAATTTACTAGATCATGAAGTAGGTTTCTACTTATTTTCCAAGCGACATGGGTCTGCCTATAGTTAAACTACAAAAAAATAAAAAATAAAAATAAATAAATAAATAAATAAAAACTACATATTCAATCAACACTTAAAGGAACTACTCATTTACTTCTCGCAAGAAGGAGTGGATTCCACTATTGTGTAGAATGTTCCCAGCCACTTATTAAATTACATCTCCAAAGTACGAAGCTTATTGACCGTAAATCTATAACAGTCTCACCCATGTAAATCAAAAGATATGACTCAACAAATAGGAGTCTATAAAACACTCAGAATTTAGATCAATCCAATATGATCATCTAGTTGATAAATATGAATTTCTTTATTTAATGAATATTAATAAGAAATTCATTTTATCATGGTCCAGTCCTATATAATCTCTATTATATAAGGTGCCTCCATTTTCATGTCACCACATAAACGATCTCAGATAAGATCATTGTATCAAACACAAAATGTACCGCAGTTGTAGATTTATCACAAGCAAAGTACCCAGTTTTGTTTGCTTTCTACGGACTCTTTAGATTACTGATCTCAAACTAAATCCTTTTATATATAACAATTATATACTTATTTTGAGATTACATAAATAACCATGCATGTTACATGATATTTGTATGAAGCAAACATTTTATAGATGTATATAATTGAATAAATATATTTTATTTATTATTTAATTTAAATATTTACAAATTACAAGTTCTTAGGGCACATTACTCTAACAATCTCCCACTTGCCCTTAGAGTAGATGAGACATGTCTCATAATCCTAGACCCTCTAGACGACCTTCAAACATTTTAACCGTTAAGGTCTTTGTAAACGGATCAGCATGGTTGTCTTGTGATGCTATCTTCATCACCGACACATCTCCTCTATGTACTACCTCTCTACTGAGATGATACTTTCCTTTTATATGCTTTCCTCTCTTGTGGCTTCTTGGTTTTTTAGAATCAGCCATTGCACCATTATTATCACAGTAAAGTGTGATTGGCTTATCCATATTCGGAACAACTTCCAAATCTGTCAAGAACTTATGGAGCCAAACTGCTTCCTTAGCTGCTTCACAAGCTGCTACATATTCAGCTTCCATGGTGGAGTCAGTTATGCAAGATTGCTTAACACTTCTCCATACTATAACTCCATCACCTAAGGTGAATACTGACCTAGACGTGGATTTTCGAGAATCCTTGTCTGATTGAAAATCAGAATCTGTATATCCTGTTGGAATCAAATTCTCGCCAGAATACACAAGTATATAATTTCTTGTTCTCCGAAGATATTTGAGAATACATTTTACTGCCACCCAATGATCCAATCCTGGGTTAGATTGATAATGACTGACTACTCCCATTGAATAACATATGTCAGGTCTCGTGTATAACATAGCATACATGAGATTGCCTAATGCAGAGGCATAGGGAATTCATCTTATATCCTCAATCTCTTGAGGTATCTTATGACATTGTTCCTTAGACAAGTGAACTCCATGCCGAGAAGGTAAATAACCTTTCTTGGAATTTTGCATAGCAAAGCGTACAAGGATTTTATTAATGTACGATGCTTGAGATAATGCTAACAGTTTGTTTTTGCAATCTCGTATAATTTGGATCCCAAGAACATAACTAGCCTCTCCCAAATCTTTCATTAGAATTGGTTAGCAAGCCAGTTCTTTACATCAGATAATGCTCCAACATCATTCCCAATAAGTAGGATACCGTCGACGTAAAGTACAAGGAAAACCACTTTCTTATCGATGATACGCTTGTGTACACAAGATTCATCAACATTTTGCTCAAAACCATAAGACTTGATCGATGTATCAAATCTAATATTCCAAGATCGAGAAGCTTGCTTAAGCCTATAAATGGACCTTTGCAACTTGCAAACATTTTGCTCTTGACCTTGAATCACGAATCCCTCTGGTTGCATCATATAAATGCTTTCATCAAGATTGTCATTCAAGAATGTAATCTTGACATCCATTTACCATATTTCATAGTCAAGACATGCATCTATAGATAGAAGAATGCGAATGGACTTAAGCATGGCTACTGGCAAGAAAGTTTCTTCATAGTCAACTCCCTCTTTCTAAGTATATCCCTTTGCCACTAGCCTAGTTTTGAAGGTTTCCACCTTTCCATCCACTCCTCTCTTCCTCTTGTAGATCCATTTGCAACCTATAGGTTTTACCCCATCTGATTGATCCACGAGTTCCCAGACTGAGTTTGAGTACATAGACTTCATCTCAAGATTCACAGCTTTAAGCCATTATTCCTTATCAGAATCTTCCATTACATCATGATATGTCAATGGATCATCTATACACTCATCGGAGATGGCAATTTGTGCTTATCCAATTTCTCTATAACGAATTGGTAGTCTAATAACCCTTCCACTACGACGAGATGGTAGATGATTCTGATGGAAGTTTGTCTGATGCTTAGACGTGGTCTTAACTATGTTGTTCTCAACAACTGTTGTTGATTAGATACTAGTTGAACCAGGTAATAACTCTTTAAGTACAACTTTACTTCGAGGTTTGTGTTCTTTTATGTAATTATTTTCAAGAAATGTAACATTCATCAATACAATCACTTTATTATCTTGAGGATCATCAAAGAATTCGCCTCTAGTTTCTCTGGAGTAGCCTACAAATAGGCAAACTTGTAAACGTGGTTCTAGCTTCCCAGTCTTATTTTTCAGCACATGTGCTGGACATCCACATATGCAAAAATGTTGCAAACTAGCTTTGCGACCATTCCACAACTCTAAAGGTGTTTTATTAACAGACTTGGAAGGAACTACATTCAGGATATATACTGCAGTTTGCAATGCGTATCCTTAAAAAGAACTAGGTAAAGATGAAAAATTAATCATAGATCTCATCATATCTTGTAGGGTTTGATTTCTCCTCTCTGTAACGCCATTCTGCTGTGGTGTTCCAAGAGCTGTGAGTTGGGATATAATCCCATTCTCAATCAAGTAATCCTTGAACTCTGTATCAAGGTACTCTCCTCCATGATCTGATCGTAGAGCTTTTAATGTTTTACCAAATTGAGTTTCAACTTCAACTCTAAACTCTTTGAATTTTTCAAAAGTTTCAGATTTCCGTTGTATTAGAAAAACATACCCATATCTTGAATAGTCGTTAATAAATGTGACGAAATATTCATAGCCACCTCTAGCTTTAACATTCATTGGACCACAAACGTCCGCATGTATAAGCTCTAGTGGTTCTTTGGTTCTATTACCTTTTGTCTTAAAAGGTCTCTTAGTCATTTTACCTTCTAGATAGGATTCACAAACTGGTGAAGTGCCAATCTTTAACTCTCTTAAAGTTTCGCTCTTTACTAGTCTGTCTACTTTGTCAAGATTAATATGTTCAAGTCTTAGATATCAAAGATGGGTATCATTGTTGGGAGAAATCTTTTGTCGTTTTACTTTTTGGTTTTTCAACTTTAAAGAATTCAGCATTGAGCAGTAAATTACGTATTAACAACCTTAACATGTATATGTTGTTTTCTAATATTCCAGAACAAATATTCCACTCATTTCTAGAAATAATAACTTCTTTATTACTAAAAGAAATTGAATAATCATGTTCCAAAAATCTAGAAATCGAAATCAAATTTCTTCTAAATTTTGGAATATAATAAACATTGTTCAAAATAATAAAACAACTATTTGAAAATTGAAGTCTAACTTCTCCCACTACTCTAGTTGAAACAACATCCCCAGTGCCAACTCGCATGGTGAACTCGCCTTCATCAAGCTCCCTCTAAGAATCAATCAACTGTAAAGAAGAGCAAACATGATTAATGGCTCCTGAATCAATTATCCAAGTGAATGTATCATTCTCCACTGAACAAGATTCAATGATAAGTAAATCATATTTACCTTTCATTTTCTTTTTGTTCTTAAGCTCTTCGAGGTACTTTGGACAGTTCCTCTTCCAATGCCCTTCCACATCACAATGAAAACATTTTCCTTTGGATTTGGAAGTCTTAGAGCCCTTCTGCTTCTTCTTTTTGGTAGCCTGCTTCTTAGGCTTTGCCTTGGCCTTATTGGTGGTCCTTTTCCTCTTATTTTTATTAGAGGTAGAAGTTTCAACAACATTTGCTTCATCAGACTTAGTCTTGTCCTTATTCATGGACTCATAAGTTGTTAGTTCATTAAGCAATTGAGTGATATTATACTGTAATTTGTTCATAACATAATTACTCTTGAACTGCATAAAACTCTTTAGAAGAGTTTGCAATATAATGCTTACTTGCTAGGCTCATCAATCACCCCACCATGAGTTTCGACTGTGTTAAAATAGGTCATCATATTCAAGACATGCTCTCTAAATGATGTCCCTTCCTTCATGTTAGCAATCATAGTAGCACAAACAACTTCGTGTCGCTTCTGCTCAGAAGGTTGCCCAAACATCCCTTGTAATGACAGCATCATCTCAGATGTTGTTGCCATTGTTTCATGCTTCTTTGCAAGCACATTGGACATTCCTACTAACAGGTAGCAACGAGCCTTTTTATTAGCCTTAACCCAGTTTTAGTGGGTTTCGAATACATTACGCGCAGCATTTGCCTGTGGCACAAGAGGACGCTCCTCCGTCAGAACAAACTTTAGGTCTTTATAAACCAGAATGGCGTTCATGTTATTTTTTTCATTTAACATAGTTGTCTCTATTCAGTTTATCATTGACAAGTATGGTAATTACGGGTGACGACATTGCTAAAATAAATAAACAAGATATTTTATTCATAAAATTGCATTCATACGAATATCAATAAGTTTTTGGCATATAATTAAACATGATGCATGATAGACGAATAATGAATTAGAAATACCCTAAAAAGAATTACTATGCCACGATAATCTAACATGCCACAAATAAATGACACCTTAGGGTAAATCAAATATTTATATGTTAGATTGAGAAAATCTCAGTCAAATAATATAACAGAATAATTCTTATTCCTATATAATCTGACTACCATTTATTTCGGTCAAAGAATTAAATTACCAATTAATTAATTCCTTTATGAGTGTAACTCATCATTTCAGATCTTTCGGACTTAACTTGAGAATTACCAACCCTAGGGTAGGTCAATCGCAAAATACAGTCAGAAATCCTATCCTTTAGGAAGTCAACCTTGATATTCACCCAAATGGACACCACCCTTAGGGGGACGAAAACAAAGTCGTCTCAAGGCGCCATTCGAATCTCACGGTGTTGAACTAATGATGGAGACCGTAGAATATATTGTCATATATCCTTCTCCTACTCATTATTTTAGGATTAGGGTTTTCTAATTGTTATTCCTAGTCTTTGTCTTAGATTATTAACGGCTAAAAAATATAATCTAAGTTACTAGAAATTAGTGTGTTACTAGAATCAACATCCTATTAACACCTAATAAATTATCAGATTTTTAACTCTTAAAAAATCTAATTTATTTTGAAAGATCTAGTCTAGATAATCTAAACTCTTTAATTATAAAGATTAGATTTAATGTGAGATTACCCAATTTTAACTTTTAAAATCTAATCCACATTATAAGCCAATTATATGAAATATATCTTTTAATCACATTAAAACTATATTTCTAATTGGTTTACTATTCTAAATAAATTAAACTCTTTAATTGATTTAGATTAGATTCAATGAGAATTACCCAATTTTAACTATTAAAATCTGATCACATTATGAATACTAATTATTGAGATATATGTTTTTAATCACATTAAAACTAATCATATATATCTAATTTGTGAACTTAGGATTTTCAACTAAAATCCTAACAAATTATGAAATTGGTATTCTATGTATTATTATCTCTACTTTAACTAATAAACTATTTAATAGAAAAAAATAATAATAATACATGTATGTATGTCATATTATAATGCAACAAGTAGGTACTCTCTATCCTATATGACATATTTTATGCATGAACATATTATCAACAAATTATTCAACCATCACATGATAAACAATTTAAATAAACAACATGTGATTGACCAGGTTCTTTGACTTTAACAACCTAAAACTAATTTTTCAATATTACAAAACTTAACCAAGGCATTCCTTGGCCTTCACTTGTAGTCTTCATAATCTTCAAGGATTTCATGGGCTTTATTGAGCTTAAAAAAATTAAATCCAATTTAACAATAAAAAATATCCATCAAATGGATTGGACTAGAAGTCCAATTCTTGATTCTTAAGCCCAATAAAAATTATCCAAAACAAGTGGACAATTTTTAATAATATTTACAATTGAAACGAAAACCTGAAATTCGAGAAAAATCGAAATTGGATTGAATGTGGGCTACTTGGAAACAGCCCAGTTGATGTCATAACAACTTTTGGGCTGCCTCGAAAAATAGCCCAACTACTGCCACATGACAGTAGCTTTTGAGCTGCCAAAAAACAGCTGGCAGCAACTGGTTGGGCTGGCTTAAAACAACCCAGCTACTGCCATATAGGCTACCAAGTGGTAGCACCTTTGTGCATACATGCACGCTAGTTGCTACCTGGTGTACAGCCCACATGCACACAATGTGCATGCTGATTGCTTCTTTTAAAAAAGGGAAAATGCATAAAATGACCCATTTAGAGAGCTCAACTCCAAAACTAACCTTTGTGTTTTTGGTTGTACAAAAAAGAGCATGAGTGGACCAAAATGCCCTTAATGAACAATGGGTTTAATTAACAATCAGTAAAATTGACAGGCATCACACTTGTTCTTCTCTCCCACCCAACAGACTCTGCCCTCCCGCCAACTAGTTGTGCAGCAATCTCCTCCCGTCGACCGACCATCGATTCTGTCGCTGTAACGACTGCCAACATGGAGTCGCATTTTCGACAACCAACATCTCTGGTGAGTTCCTAACCTCGTCTCTTTCGCAGATGTGCAGTAGCTTCGGTCAACCGGCCTGACGTCTCTTCGCAGCTCTGATAGACAACATTTCTTCTCACCTCTCAGAGCCAACCTCTGTTCTCACTTCTCGCGGCCAACCTTTCTTATGTCTTCCCTTTTAAGAAAGAAATGAGTGTTAACCCAATTTTGGACTGTCCAAGAACTGCCCACAGCTGACACTCTGCTTCACTGCGGATGGGTAGGGTATTTGAGTAGTTATGTTTGCTTTGGGTATGTATGTGACTATGGTGATATGAACCCAAAGTGTGTTCCGGCTGTTTTATATACTGTTGTGTGTGGTTTTGTAGGCATGATGAGATGTGAAAGTTAGATTGTATTGATAGTTGTAATGTGAATATGTACTTTAAGGGTTAACATTGTAATGGAGGTTGAGATTGGTCTAGCAGCTGAGTCTCCATGTTACGGGTGGGAATCTAAACTTTTAGCTATGGATTCTCAACTTTCGGGTTGGGATTCATAATCTGTAGGTTGCGACTCATACCTTTTATTGAGAAGTTGAACCATCAGGTTAGGATTCTTAGACCTGTTATTTAAGAATCCGAAGTAGAAGGTTGGAATTCGCAGTCTTTTGGTTTGGTATCTCAAGATAACTAGTTGGGAATTCAACCCTAATAAGCTTGGGAATCCTAACTTTTAGGTTGGGTTTCTCAATTGATGGTTGAGATTTTCAGCCTTAAGAGACATGAAGCTGGAAATCTCAATTTTCAAGTTGGGATTCCCAATCTAAAAAGTGAGAATCCATGGCTGAGGTTGGGAATTTCAAACTTGAAGTTGGGATCACAATTTTACGGTTGGTTTTATATCCAACTTTGGAATCCTAACCTCGGGATTGGGAATCACAACTCCGAAGTTGAGATTCAAATTTGCATAGATAACCAATCTGTAAGTTGCGATTTCCAACCTTTAGGAAGGATTCGTAACACAAAGTTGGGATTTACAATGTTGAAATAAGCTGCACGGATGGAGTCCCAACCTGGCACTGAACCCGAGATTGGGATTACCAATGTGGATGTTGGATCAAACTGGAAATCCCAACAACGTTTTTGCGGATCCTAAGGTTGGGATCTTAACCTTCAGGTTTGGAGCTTAACCTTAAGGTTGGGATTTTAACCTTGTCGTTGGGATCTCAACCTTTAGATTGAGAATCCGAACCCGATCGTTGGGATATTTATAGACATTTGAAATCTTAATCTTATGGTTGTGACTCCTTACCATAACGTTATTCCAAAGTATGCTCCAAATATAAAGTTGAGAATCCCAACCTATAGGTTGTGATTCCCTACCTTGATTAAAAATCAAAATCAAAATTGGGAATCTCAATCTTGTGGTTAGAAATCCCAATAATAATATTGAGATTTCAAATTCTGGGTAGTAATCCCTTCAGGTTGGGAATTCCATCATGGAACCTAAGTTGAGGTTGGGATGCCCAAATCGACTTTTGATATAGGTTAGGAATTATAACCTAAAGTTGGGAACCCACCTTTCAGATTGGGAGTCCCAACCTTCATCCCAACCTATAGGTTGGGAATGCCAACTTAAAGCTGGGGAATGTGAATTTGTTTTTTCTATCAAGGTTATGATTCTCTACGTTAAGGTTAACATAGTAAAAAATGCTAGGTTGCTATGTGTTCACATTTTCATCTTCTTGTTTATTGATGATGTTTAATAAACGTTTGGATCAACATGGGTTTTGTGGATTGTTTGTTGGTGTTGTATAGCATTTAATATGAAAGTATTAAAACATTGCCATGAACGATTAACAAATGGTGATTGTGGTTGAAATAAATGCAATTTGTGGGGAATTTATGATGAAATTATTAACTGCCTTGTTTGGGAATTTTCTTGCCGAGTTGCAATGTTGAATATATATTTACTGACCATAGTGCTGCTTTAATTGTATAGGTAAAATGACATGGGTACAATTAGAATTGCTATTCGATATGATGGTCAGTGGAACAATAATGGAGGAAACTTTCTGTATGAAGGTGGCAAGATAAAAGGAATTTTATTGCCAAAGAATATAGCGTATGAAGAATTACAAGATGTTGTATGTCATGCACTTGATATAAAACGTGCTAAGTTTGCAATTACGATAAAGTTCATATATAAAATGTGTGATGCTGGCCCACCGATTGAAGTGATAACCGATAATGATGTTCAGTTCTTTATCGATGAAGTTAGTGATGTCAAGACGAGGAATGCATTGTGCATTACAATGGAACGTAAATGTGCCTCGACAGCAGCCTTGTTAGTTGATGAGGCAGAATATGCCAAAAATCCTAGAGTAGATGTTACTGTAGAGACAAATTTGGGCACTGAAGTTGTGGTTCCTGTCGACGACGTCATCACCGATGAAGATGTTATCGGGGTTGATAACTATGCAGATCACATTTTTGATAATATTGGGTGCGAAGGTGCAGGTGTGTGCATAACTCCGGTAGCTGGTCTGGAAGCATCACCAACTTATAGGGCAGATAGTTCGACTGAGAAGAAGTTGAAATCGGAAAAGGTTGAGTGGGATTGTGATGATGCAATGACAGCTTCGACTTGTCGTGGAGAAGATGGTGGGTGTTCTGACAGTGTCTTCGACGGTGTAAAAGACGTTCAGATGGGTGATATTTTCGCTAATAAGGAAGAGATCCAGCTCAATATGAGAATGTTAGTGTAAACCCTCAATTCGAGCTACAGTTGCATAGTAATATTTCAATAATAGTTTTTAAAGCTGAAGTTAATTTCACATTAAGAATAGGGTGTCGATTAAAGGACCCAAGAGAATTAGGAATTGAGATAGAAAATTTTTGAATAAAATAAGTTTAGAATCCCAAAGTCAAAATGTAAGCCCTCACCCAGATTTATTATTTTATAGTATTAGAAATCTTCGAATTGAGCTACGGTCGAATCGTAAGCCTCCAGTAGTATTGCTTAAACTTGATTAAATTTTTGTATCGTAAGTCAGATGTTGTTTGGCTGACCCCGGTACGAATTCAAAGTGATTAGGAGTGATTTATGTGTTAATTAAATGAGGTGAGCTCACAGAATAAAGTAAAAAATATTTTAATTCAACCAATAAGAAATGAGATAAGTGACTTTTAAAAAGTAGTGGCTAAGGTTGTGCCACTTTTCATTTATTGATTGGTTGATGAAATAAGTGGTGTAAAGTGATAACATGTGGACCAATTAAAAGATAGTTTATCTAGAGTGGGGTCATGGCATAATTTGAAAAGTTTAAAGGTTTCTTTGGTGATTTTCAAGAGGGACTAACTTGTAATTGTGGCACCATTATATAAAGTTAAAAGCAAGTCACTTTCTCTTGCATTTGAGCGTGAAAAATTGGGAGCAAAAGGGGAGAGAGGTGCCGGCCATCGAAGAGAGAAAAGCAAGGGTATTTCATGCCATTCTTCATATAATTCTTCACCAAATCTCATTTTGTCACAAACCAAGGCTACTAGATCAAGTTAGGCTCAAGATCAAAGCTTAATTAAGTGAGTTTTTTGATGTTGATTTATTTTAGATTTCATGAATACCCATTTTTAATTTATTTTAAAAGCTAAATTTGATGTTAGAGATCGAAATTTCATGGTTTAGTGATGAGTTTAGTGTAATTTTTAGTGTTGAAAATAAAAGGAAAGATGATGATTCTTTGTGATGTAAATTTCAGCCATGTTAGGGTTTGTATAACCCATGTTGCTTTCATCCATTTGAGCTTAAATCATGCCATTTAGATGCTAAGAAACCTCGTAGAAGTCATAGAGTTGGAAAAAGAGAAGCATAAAGTGAAGTTGAAAAATCCCAAGTGGGATGAAGGGTTTGGTAAGACCTGACTTGTTCTAACTTATTTGGGGTTTTTCTACACCTCAAATGATGCCTAGGAGTCATAAAAAACCATAGGTTTTGGAATGGATCGATTCCGATTAAAATTGAGCAAGTTATGCTTAAAATAGTGTCGTTAGAGAGTCGATAAGTGAAATAACTATGTAAATATAATTTTCATTGCATAGAATGAATTTAGTTAATCATACTTGGGTAAAACAAGCTTAGATACGAAAGAGAAACCATCGTCGCTCGTTCGATGCGAAAAAGTGCATCAAAAAGTGCCCAAAACAGGGCGTTTTTCCTAGATTTGACATAGCAAACGATAGAATTTTCTGATTAAACTTTACGGGTGACTTAGTTATACAATAAGGAGATGCTAAAAAAAAGAACAGATGTGAAACGATGGCTGGTGTTTAAACTGTTTTTTTGGGTCAACGGGTTAATTAAAAAGTTGACTTTTTATTTTAAACATTCGGAAACCAAACGAACCATATAGGGATGATCCTAGGGGTATAAAAGTAAGACTTTTGCAAAGAAATCGAAATTTGAAAGCCTCTGATAAGTTAAAACTTAGTTGCGAAGGTTTAGGCGTAAAGTGGAGTTAATAGAGTTATTTGAGTTTTAGTGATTTCTAGCTTTGTGTTAATGATTCAAGTAATTCTAAATGAGTAGTGAATGTTTTAGGGTGAAAGTGGAGTGTATCAGAGGAGTTCGAAGGAGGTTCGTTTTGATCAGGAAGCGCTTTGTGAGTAGAAATCTCACCTTATCAAGTGTGGTGTAATTCAAAGTTCATTTAATGGTTATTTGCATTTATTTCGTTATATAATTGAATTGTGTATTGTGATTATCATATAAATTTTGAGTTGAATATATGTTTATATTAAGAACTTAAGAGAATTAAAGTTTTTAGGCTTTTTGCCTTAAAAACAAAATTATTTGAGCATATTGAGTAAAGTATACTTTTTACGCTGATGGTTTACCCTAGCCCTAGTTGAGTACCCAGTAGAATGCTCTATGCGTTCATGGTAGATGTGAGGGAGATACTAACTGAGAGAGAGAGAGTCAATAGAGCGACCCTCTGCACGTATAGGGTAGTGTAGTTTAGACCGATTTTGTAGGGGTAACGCATGCCCAGAGTCGCACATCGATAACTACACAGGGTAGATTCCCTAATTCCTAGTGGCTAGCTAGAGATTTATACGACCACGACAAGAATAGTTTCCCTGTGTTACCATCAAAGCAAGAAATGAGAAAGTTTTAGAAAGAAATTCAAAACGAATTTCAGAAATAATTTTAATTAAAAGAAATAAAAAGTATTTCAGAAAAATATTTTAGTTTATAAAGCTGTTTATTATTTATCTCACTGAGTTATACTCACCATTTATTTGCTATGTATTTCTTAAAATATTCCCTCTGGTGCAGGAATGAGTCGTCCAGCAGAGGAGGCTCAGACCGACGCACGAATCAAGTGACGGATGACTATTTCTTATTGTATAGCTCACACTTCTAATCATGCATGTGTTGTATATGAGTATGGTGTAAATGATGTACATTTAAAATAAGTTTAAATAGAGTTTATATATTAGTTGTTAGATGCACGTTTTATGAAAATGTTTTAACTCAGAAAATTGAGTTTCCATAAAATTTTGAAATTATATAGATATTCATGTTGTGGCTGATTGTGGATGAGGGCCAGAAGCTCCTGATAGTTGAAAATTGCTTGCCATAGAAGTGTTTTTAAATTGCTTTGAACTTGCAGCGTGGCATATCTCAATAAACAGCCGGCATGCTGCCGGATTTTTATTAGAAAAACGAAAAATTTTTACCCTTGCCACCTAATAAATATTTTGTAAAAAAAAAAAAAAAGTCTAAAGTGAGTCCCGGGGCTCCGGTAGAATTTCTGCGGGCCAAGCTAGGGTTCGTTGGAGCTTTGTCGGAGTGCTACGGGGTCCTTCACGGATCCAGAGTAGGGATTCAAGAAGGGTCCCGTTAGTTAGCTGTTGGTAGACAGTTCAATATAAGAGTGAAGAAGTCCACCAAAGACTTGTTGGTTTTGGCTTGTGTTCAGAAAGTTTGCAAGTGGTGGTTGTGTGCTACAAAACTTGCAGGGTCACCAGCTTTTCGCATGCAAAAGTACATTCCACAGCACACTTGTTCTCTTTATTCGCTCGTTTTTCACCATCCACAAGCAACAAGTAAATTGATTGGCCATCATTGGCCATTGTATCAAATGGAAGTATGCGGATGCTTCATAGTGTTACCGTCCAAACGACATCGTTCAGGATATGAAGAAAAGGTATGGGATGACTTGTACTTATAATAAAACATGGCGGGCTAGAGTGGTAGCTATGACGTTAGCTAGGGGATCACCCGAACAGTCCTATAGTATGCTTCTGTTGTACGATGCAATGTTGGAAATGAAAAATCCAGGGACTATAACTGAGATTGAATGTGATGCTTGGAATTAATTCAAGTACTTTTTCATGGCATTAGGAGGTTCTATTACTGGATTTAGATCGTCCATTTGGCCCGTTATAGCTGTTGATGGAACTTTCCTAAAATCCAAGTATAAAGGTACCCTATTTATTGCGACTTGCATGGATGGAAATAACCAAGTCTATCCAATAGCTTTTGGGGTTGGAGATTCTGAAAATGATGATGCATGGATATGGTTTATGACAAAGTTGCGTGGGTCTATTGAAGAAGTTGATGATCTAGTGTTCATTTCATATCGAAACACAAGCATAGCAACGGCCATTGCACATTCGTTTCTAGTGGCATTGCATGGAATATGTATGTACCACCTCGACCAAAACATGAAGGCCAATTGTAAAGGTGGTAATGTGCATCAACTGTTTTACAAGGTTGCCAAAGCATATCGGGTTTCAGTGTTTAATGAAGTCATGTCCCAAATCGCAGCACTTAATCGTAACGCGGCTGAGTACTTGATTGTTGCAGAACCTACCAAATGGGCTAGATGCGAGTTCGATGGTAGAAGATATTCCATTATGACAAAAAATATTACAGAGTCTTTGAATGAAATTTTAAAGGACGCATGAGATCTGCTGATCACGAAGTTAATAGAGCATATACGTGGCCTACTTCAAAGATGGTTTTGGGAAAGGTGTGAAGAAGCTGCGAAAATGCAGACGCCAATGACACCTTGGGTTGAAAGGAAGCTGCGACAGAGGATGAAGAAAGCTGGTCGTTATCCTGTACAGCCCGTTGATGAAGAACATCTAGAAGTTAATGATCTAGTGTTCATTTCAGATCGAAACACAAGCATAGCAACGGCCATTGCACATTCGTTTCTAGTGGCATTGCATGGAATATGTATGTATCACCTCGACCAAAACATGAAGGCCAATTGTAAAGGTGGTAATGTGCATCAACTGTTTTACAAGGTTGCCAAAGCATATCGGGTTTCAGTGTTCAATGAAGTCATGTCCCAAATCGCAGCACTTAATGGTAACGTAGCTGAGTACTTGATTGTTGCAAAACCTACCAAATGGGCTAGATGCGAGTTCGATGGTAGAAGACATTCCATTATGACAACAAATATTGCAGAGTGTTTGAATGAAATTTTAAAGGACGCACGAGATCTGCCGATCACAAAGTTAATAGAGCATATACGTGGCCTACTTCAAAGATGGTTTTGGGAAAGGTGTGAGGAAGCTGCGAAAATGTAGACGCCAATGACACCTTGGGTTGAAAGGAAGCTGCAACAGAGGATGAAGAAAACTGGTCGTTATCCTGTGCAACCCGTTGATGAAGAACATCTGGAAGTTGATGATCTAGTGTTCATTTCAGATCGAAACACAAGCATAGCAAATTACACATTTGTTTTCAGTGGCATCGCATGGAATATGTATGTATCACCTCGGCCAAAACATGAAGGCCAATTGTAAAGGTGGTAATGTGTATCAATTGTTGTACAAGGTTGCCAAAGCATATCGGGTTTCAGTGTTCAATGAAGTAATGTCCCAAATCGCAGAACTTAATAGTAACGCGGCTGAGTACTTGATTGTTGCTGAACCTACCAAATGGGCTAGATGCGAGTTTGATAGTAGAAGATATTCCATTATGACAACAAATATTGCAAAGTGTTTGAATGCAATTTTAAAGGACGCACGAGATCTATCGATCACGAAGTTAATAGAGCATATACGTGGCCTACTTCAAAGATGGTTTTGGGAAAGGCGTGAGGAAGTTGCAAAAATGTAGACGCCAATGACACCTTGGGTTGAAAGGAAGCTGCAACAGAGGATGAAGAAAGCTGGTCGTTATCCTGTGCAGCCCGTTGATGTAGATAGGTATCTTGTCATCGACGAATTTTTGAACCCGGTTGTGAAGTTGCGGAGTAGAACTTGTGACTACAAAAAATTTCAGGTCGACCAACTTTCATGTGCACATGCCTTGGCAGTCTGTATTACTCGTCGTCTATCCTGTTATGACTACTGTGTTGCATACTATAGCCGTGAAACATTAGCAGCAGCATATGCACCTTCCTTTCATCCGATTAGGCTTGAGGACGAGTGGATTTGGCCTGAACATCTGGAAGTTCTGGTCGTCCTACCACCTGAAGGTCGTAAGCCTCGTGGATGCCCTACTAAAAAAAGAAAACCTTTGAAAAGTGAAGAAAAAAAATAGTCAAAGTGCAATAGGTACGGTGGCTTCGGACACAACAGACAAAAGTGTAGCGTACCAATTCCGATATGCTAAGCTGCTGCACGAAAATTGCAAGACATCAACTCCATTCCCTTCATTTTGTACATGGGAAGTCCAGTGGATTTTTTGGCCTTTGTTTATTGCTTGCTGTACTTGGTTTGCTTTTTGGTCGTCACATATAGATGTGCACTTTTGTATATAAATACTGCAACATTGTAATCAGATGAAGGTTTACCCATTTGGTGCACTTGCTTCAACAGTTAAACTGAATGCCATTGTCAAGTATTTATGCAATATCTGTAAAAAATATGAGTATATCCTGCACTTCTATCTCCCCTTGCTGCTGTAATTCCATATTAATGGTTGTAACATTTATGTATAGTTTCTCAACAATATAACTGTATATCTCCACTTGTAGCTCCCCTTCGTGAATGCTTCCGAATATGATTCGTGAATGCTTCCGAATATGAGTATTATCATACAATCTGTTCTATTTTTCAGTTTTATCACCTTAACTGTAACAATGGTTCATTCAACATATGTTTGTGGCCTGGACATCTTAACTGAATTTATTTTACTTTCTACTAAGATGTTTCAACTTCATCAAATTCACTTGTCCATAATCACAACTCGAAAGTCAAAATTTGTGATGGAGGCATGTTTTTGCAGATTTCATCAGCTGTTAGAAAGAACTATTGTCAAAATAAGTCCATAATTCCAATCCTTGGCAGTACAGCATGCAACTAAAAGTAAAAGGACAAAAATGTAGAATATAGAGTAAAAATATAAGAATAAAAATAAAGAACTACAACATGATTTTAATGTAATGTAATGTAATATAAACTAAAAAACAATGAAACAAGACAGTGTAAGTAGCCAAAAATACAAGGTGTTTTCAACATTCATGTGGGGTTACCCCATGATCCCACCTCATAAAACATAGGGACAGTTACAAATAAGAAGCATAAATTAAATGGTTTCAACCCATCTGTAACTTTACAAGTAAAAAACAAAAATGTATTGCAATTGTTTGCAAAACATTGCGCGAACAAACTAGGGGCGATTGAAAGGATTTGAGGTTTAGCATGATTGTTTGCAAAAACTCAAAAGTGTCATCGACAATCCAACCTTTTCATGCAGTTTGCACGTCAAAATAACTACAAGTTGTATCCTGTCTCATTCCACACAATAGTTTAGCACAAATAAGCGATGCTGCTGCCATGATACTGCTGTGCTTATAACATTATGACATAGTGTAAACTGGAAACCATTAGTCCTCTCTGCCTCCTTACATGAAAACTTCTCTGCCACATATATGCAAAGAGCTTCAATCACGGTGTGAAGATTGAAGTCATGGAATCACAAACCTGGTCAGCAGCAGAAATCACAACCAAATATATTGCATCAGACGGATTGTGACAAAATACTGTTAAAAATATAAACACAAGAAGTCATCATGATAGATGATTAACGATCAAGTTGAACAATATTACCCCCCCATAACTGACGAGACCATTTCCAAAGGTCGAGACCTAGGTGCTCCCGGACATGTGGTATACGGGATTTGTCGAATGACTTTAGTGGCTGACCGTGCGCCATGTGTTCGGCCAACTTGATTATGAAGATCCCACAATCACCACTACTACATAACAAGAGGCAACATACACGTTAGCAAGCGACGTACCTATAAATGCCAATGTGTGATACTGCTGTATGTGGTAGACCTCTTACCCAATAGCTTGTTGTGGCGTGTCGTCACACCGCGACACAGACCATCCATCCTTCCGATACCAGTCTGCAGTCATGTGGGTATCATTCCCGTAGTGGTCAGTCTTCTAAAGGAGCCGTGGCAGTAGCGTTTGTATGGGTACCAAAAACTGTTCCTAGTTGCGTATGTACGTGCCCAGTGAGTCAAACAAGGTTATCGTTCGCTCCTTGAAGTGTACTTTCACCAGTACCCAATGTACACCCTTGTAATTGAATGGCATGTATAGCTACCAACACGACAAGTAGAACACAATCAGAAATAACTTTAAGAATGGCACATAACAGATAAAATAACAACACCAAAGCAACCAATTAACGTTGGTATCATTGTAAGTCCTGCCTAGGCGGGAGAGGCAACCTCCCCCGATGCAGCTCTACTGCCGACCACCTCCTTGTGACACCTGGTTATATATTAACAAAAAAACAGTATAAAAGACAACAAGAATGAATTAAGCGAGACAGAAACATACAAGTCATTCGAAACATGCTCGACGCCATGCTTTAAATGCTTGCAGGTTGGTATCGAATGGTTTAGGAAATGGTTCGTACTTAGTGCACTTTCTGGGAACAACTTGGATTTGCTGAAATGGAGACGAAATTTGTGGACCCTTTTTTCGCTGTCTTTTGAAAAATTTGGTTTTCGGTATAATATTCAAACTTACGTCCGATGGTGGCAAAGGCCATCGTAGTATTGCTTTGCTTGGGACGTTAGGGTCCAATTTCATGTTCTCCCTGAAACTGTCTACCCTCGCTTATGTCGCCTTGGCACTACCTTCTATTGCATGACACAATGACGTTTCAGGCACTTTTATTGGGCCACCTTCCAACCCTGAAAAAAGGGCGGACACCTGTGGACCCTTGTCTTGCTTGATCTGAAAACTGGATCACTGTGGTAAAATCTTCACACTTGCATCAAAAGGCGTGGCAGGCGACAGTAGCCATGCTTTTGTTAGGACGAATGGGGTGAACCTCATTTTGTCACCGAAACTGTCCACCTGATCATGGGTAGCGTCTCCAGGCATGTCGGTCACAACTGGCACCGCTCCTTCCACCCCAAGACTGTATCCAGTTCTTTCACGCTGTACGTCATCGGTGTCCTGCTAAGCAAAATTCCAATGGTATCAGTACATGTTACGATAAATCACTAATAACTAACTAACGCTAGCCAGCTCTGCAGTGTACCTTCGAAGCAGGTGCCTTCTGATGCAAAGGAACAACATTGTTTCTAAGTAAAAAATCGATAATCATATCAACCTTGTTGTTTGTTTCGTGCAGGACATCGACTGTTTCCCGTACCTTCATATTCGTCTCTTCAAGCTTCTTGTTTGTGGCCTGCAGTATATTCATCATGTCTTGCTTAACCTGCTCCACCTGTTTTTGGATGGCTTCTAATTGACCACTATGACAACTACTGCTATCCTTGGCAGCCTGTATAAAATTCAACATGTAGTGATGGGTGGTATACTATATCCCAAAGTAGATATTTGGCAAGAAAAAATCTAACAACTACTCCACCTGAGCATACGATCATCTTTCGGTAGCCTGTGCCTTCCGAATTGGGGCTGCAGTGGCCTTGTCGGTGTTGTCCTTCTTACCTGTGGCAGCACTAGCAGAGGCGCCACTATCAGATGACACCTGGGTTGCACCCTCCTCTATGCTAATTAAATATTTCCAGTATTCTTCTTTTTCCTCTGCAGTCGTGGCCTCCAATGTAGGGTGCGCTTGCAGCTAGCATGAAACGAGAAAACAAATGTTCAAAACAGCAAGTAAAAAGCAGGGCGCCTATTAAAATCATTAAGATATATACATACATCAGAGCGATATAACAACTTAACAATATCTCTTGACTTTGGGATTGCCATAGAACTCCAATTGATGATTCGGGGCAGTAAATTACTGGATTTCATTGTAATTTGTTGCCCAATGGTTGGAATTGCTTCACAAGCCCATATCTATAAGTGCACAAACAAACAGCAAACGTTATATGCAAACGAGCCAACCATTTCGAAGCTACATAAACTAAAAACCAGAGACATAAACCTGAAATGCATATGGGAAACCAGACAAAGAATAGAATGCACCGTCTGCCTTGATATGCTGCCCTTTATTTCATTTTCCAACCTTGTCAGCCATTTTCTTAAAATCTTTTTTCATGCCACACAACGTCATCTCGTAGCAGCATCGACCCCAAAGGTATTTGTTGAATGCATTGACATCATCCAATAGCTGAATATGCTCCCTTCGAATCTGGTTCTTGGGATCCTTCCCAAGTAACACGATCTCTAAAAGTACAACAACCCAAGTTTGACAATGTCCTCATCATTGTCCGTCAAAGCACCTCTGAATGTCATTTCCAGACTTTTGTTCAAAACTTTACCGATACCAGGAAAAAATATGTCGCTGAACTTCTCACCAGATAGACATTCATCAACTAACCCGTCCCTTGGGTATGGCCCACAATCAAGCCCTGTGATGATGCCAAACTCTTGCATAAAGAACTGAATGACATTGTCATACGAAAGTGCAAACCACAGCTTATCTGAATCATCACAATCCACTTGCCGGAGAAGCAAGTTGTGCACTAACTGACCAGCAAACCTTAGGTCCTTTATGTGCAACAGTTTATCAAAGCATGAGGTGCTAAACATCTCCAATTGCACGTCATTTAACTTCTTCGCTATCACTTTTACGGCTCCCAACTTGGAGAAGCATGTAACTTTTGAATTAAAATGATCGGAGTCCATGATCTTTGGGATTGTCACTGCAGAATCCATTTGCCCAACCTGCACTTATAAAAGAACACATTAAAATTTCATTACCGCATTTAATCATTGAACTCTAATAAAACATATATCATATCAGTACATATTCGGTTGTATACCAAAGAACAAATAAAGCACAGGCAATTACATTACATCATCAACGACTTCACAACTGAAAATAACACTAACCAAGCCCAAAATCAAGGAACCTATAGATTGTCGATCTCACTCGGGAGGTCC
The DNA here is from genome assembly GCA_022984855.1 of Dimocarpus longan. Lineage (NCBI taxonomy): Eukaryota > Viridiplantae > Streptophyta > Magnoliopsida > Sapindales > Sapindaceae > Dimocarpus > Dimocarpus longan. The sequence continues at coordinate 13,331,543 of CM041015.1, read as the reverse complement.
ACTGTCCCATTTTGCAATCTCAAACTCAATTAGAGTTGGGCATCCCAATTTGGAAGATGCAATCCCAAATTCAAGGTTGGGATTCCAATGTCCATGTTGCGAATCCCAACCTATAACTTGCGAATCCCAATCTCGAGGTTAGGATCCAACCTAGTAGTTGGGAATCCCAACCTCCAAAATGCGAATCTCAATTTGTGAAACTCGAAGTTTGGTTTCAACTGAATTTCGCAAAATATCAACCAAAGGTTAGAAAATCCCAGACCGGAGACTGGGTTTCAACTTGCAATTCGAAAAGTATGTTCAACCTAGGATCTAATAATCCAAACCTGAAGGTTAGGAATCCCAATTTTAAGGGGGGAAATCCCAACCTTCAAGTGTGGATTCCCATCTTGGAGGTTGGTTTAAACCTAAGTTATAAATCCAAACCTAAAGGTTGGAAATCCCAACCTCTATGGTTGAGCAATCCCAACCTTCAAGCTTGGAATCTAACATGGAGGTTGGGATTGGTTGACAAATCCCAACCTTCAAGTGTGGAATCCCACATTTCAGGTTGGTTTCAACTTATAAATCCCAACTTAAAGCTTCAGAATACCAACTTAAGGCTTGGGATTCCCTACCCCCAGATTGGGAATTCCTAACCAGATTGCGAATATCAACCACGACGTTGAAAATCCTAACCTTATGGTTTGGAATCCAACCTTGAAGGTTGGTTTCAACTTTCGCTATGTTAGAATCTCAACTTGAAAGTTAGAAATCCCAACATGAAGGTTGGCACACCACCTGCAGGTTATCATCCCACCTTGGAGGTTAGGAATCCCCATATGCAACTTACAATTCCAAACCTTCGAGTTGGATTCGTACTTGGCGAGATTGTTTACAACGGCTTAATATCCCTTTTTGCAAAGAACCAACACAACCACAAAATTATCCAACACAAACCAACAGTTTCAAACTCACTGAGCTATTTACAATACCCAAAAACGACAACTCCAATCCAATAGTTTACAATATTCAAAACACAAACTCAATAATTTTAACAACCTAAACCACAACAAGAATCCAATCGTTTACAATAGTGTGTCAGCTATTCTTACTGTGTAAAAATTTCCTCGCTGCCGTAGTGCTCAGTCAGCTTACACTTGTTGCCTCTTCGTCCTTCGCGATTTTGCCTCTTCTTCCCTCAATGTCTTCCTTCTTCTTCCGTCTTTCTCTTCTTCTACTACTTTCGGTCATTTAGGGTTTCTATGACAGAAAATAACGTAAAAAACTTACACGGACAAAAAACGACGGTGGGTGGGTCGGCCTTGCGTTGTCAATCGTCGATGGAGGTCACTAATCGATGGCATACGACGGATATAAGGTGGGACGGTGGGTCGACCTTCCTACACTGTTCTTTGATAGAAACTAACATAAAAACCTATCAACAGAGAGAATGACGTAGGGATCGTCGGGTTTGCCTCATTGGTCGTGGGTGGAGGTTGGCAACCGGTACGATACGACGGTGATGAGGTCGGAGAATGAGTCACAAAACGTTGGGAATGGCGAGATACTGAACAACTTCTTAGAGACACAGTGATCGACACTCAAAATTTTAAACGGTAGGGTCAAGGGTATTTTCGTCCCAAAAAAGTCAGCGTCCAATGCTTTGAAAAAAAAAAAATCAATGTTTCAATGGGTCATACAAATTGGGTTACTTTTCAACAAAACCCTTCAAAAAATTGATATCCGCTGCAAAATAAACTTGTTCAAAACCAGTATATTATTTGCAGTCATACCACGCCTACAGAAGCGCACACAGTCCATCAATTCAATAGTTCAATAATAGTTATACCGTTTCAAATAGTCCTTCGCAATTAATTATTCGGAAAAAAAATAAATAATTACATCCTAAATTTATAAATTTACAACGAAGAAAAAAATTTACCACAACCGACTTACAAATTTAATCAAATTAAATTAGCCAAAGAACCATATAATTAAAGATCAATCCATGCAAATCTCATCCATCAATATGAATAAAAAAAATATGCATATTAATAATTAGTGCCTACTCCATAATATACAAAGAATCATAATCAAAAGGATATTCACTAATTACTGAATCAATTACTAGCACAACTGGGGCTCTGATACCAATTAAAGGAAAAATTGATTTTTGAATTTAATGCGGAAACGTAGATTTTTAATAAAAAAAAAAAAAAAAAACTTATAAAAACACGCCCGATCAATGCTAGTAATAACAATTTGATAATTAAATTAATAAGATCGAATCTTACCTTACATGAATATTGAATTGAACCCTTTTGATTCGTAGATTCTTCACCACCCAATCTTCCTTACTATAACTCTTTACAAAAGAAACTATGTGTGGGCACAATGTAGAAGAATTAAATCACGAAATCTTTTTATAAAATATTATTATGTAGAAATCAAAAAACAATTTTCTTGATTTCTTTTTAGATAGGGTAATATGGTGTTTTTAATTAAAGGAAGTTTTTGGTTCAAATAGCCAAAAATTCTCTCTTTTATTAACAACATAAAACACCATTTTATAATGGTAAGTTAGAGTTTTCTCATTTAATAAGGAATATAATTTCCTAATTAAATTGGAAAACTTAATTCAAATCCAATATGGAATCAAATTTCTTGTTGATTTAAAACTCTGTACTTTTAATTTAATATGGAATCTAATTCCTATTAAATTAAAACTTCTTTAATCTAATTTAATATGAAATCTAATTCCAATTAAATTAAATTACTATTTCCATTAATTAAAAGATTTTTGATTAAATTAAATTATTCTAAGTCATATATAATTTAATGACATCATTTAAAATTGAACTCTTAATCTTTACAAATAATTAAATAATTACTTATATTTAAATAATCAAATTATTTAAATTATTCGTGAACGTGTTCATAAAATTGTATGTACACATATAATTAGACAATCCAATTTTATTCTTCTCTTTGTTTCTTTATGTGGTTGTGAGCTAGCAAGGGGATCAAATAGACCTACAATTTGAGCTCTAATAATATCGTAATTATTAATTAAACTCTTAAATAATTCACTATTATTAACCTTAAAGTTACTCCACTAAAAACTTAAGATTGCACTCTCAAAATTATAAATGTTTTATACAATCTGAATTTTCAGCATCCATCGATTTAATCATTTCATATGGTTTGATCCTCCACAAATAGTTCATAATTGGAGTTAGGTCATTAAAGTCTGTTATACCTATCTAATTATTTCTTATTCCGTTAAGTACCATTAATTCTCTAATGAACAATATATTCATAACAACTTATGAATTTATCTTTTCATTTATTTACAAACAAAAAGTCGAGCGCTCTTATTGTTCAAAACCCAAATCAACACTTAAGGGAACTACTCATCTACTTCTCGCAAAAAGGAGTGGATTCCACTATTATGTAGAATGTTTCCAGCCACTAATTAAATCATATCTCCAAAGTACGAAGCTTATTAACCATAAATCTATAACAGTCTCAGCCATATAAATAAAAAGATACGACTCAACAAATAAAAGTCCATAAAACACTCAGAATTAAGATCAATCCATATATGATTATCTAGTTGATAAATATGAATTTCTTTATTTAACGGATATTAATAAGAAATTCATTTTATCATGGTCCAGTCCTATATAATCTCTATTATATAAGGTGCCTCCATTTTCATGTCACCACATAAATGATCCCGGATAAGATCATCGTATCAAATACAAAATAGATCGCAACTGTAGATTTACCACAAGCAAAGTACCCAGCTTTATTTGCTTTCTATGGACTCTTTAGATTACTGATCTCAAACTAAATCTTTTTATATGTAACAATTATATATTTATTTTGAGACTACATAAGTAACCATGGATGTTACATGATATTTATATGAAGCAAACATTTTATAGATGTATATAATTGAATAAATATATTTTATTTATTATTTAATTTAAATATTTATAAATTACAAGCTCTTAGGGCACATTACCGTAACAATGGTAATAGAGGTTTAATAGAAATGCTACTATATGCAATGAAGAATTTAGCCAATCTTTCATTTTTTTAATCAATTTTTTCAATAATTGGCTGATATTTATTTTCCACATCATTCAATGCCTCTCTAATATCTTACTTAACCCTTCTTAGTTCTTTATATAACCAAGGTATTGATGACTTTCGATCCCATCCACCGATCTCAACACTTTAATCAAAGGTACAAAAATATTTAAACAACATGTCACACTATTCCAAAACCCCAAACTCATCACAGTTTTATAGGCCAATTGCCCTTTAATACTTTTTGAGAATTTACATTTTTTCCATTCCTTACTACCAAATATTGTCTTCAAAATATTTGTTAGGTAGACAATTTGAAGAAATCTTTAGAAGCTTAAATGATTTCATTAAGAGAGAGGGTCTTGGAGCTTGAAAAAAAAAATGTTTTGAAGTCCTGGTATGGCAATAATGCCTGAAGTTAGGTGGAATTTTCCTATGTTTGAAGTTAAATAATGCTTAATAAACATTGCAAACATCATATCCCATTGACTTTCTTAGGATTAATTTTTGTTTGTGCAGGTTATTTTGTAGTTTGAGACAATTCAGGAGTTGACAAAGAAGTCACGAGAGTTAGCTTCATTGCAAGAGGAAGCATATGAGTTGCATAAAATAGTAGATGCATTCAAAGTTGAAAATGTAATTCCTGTGTTATTTTTTTACTCTTGTTTTTAAATATGAGAAGCTTTAGCGTAGAAACTGGTGTCGGAACTTTTTGGTAAGTTTAGACTGGTGTCGGAACTTTTTGGTAAGTTTAGTAATTACATAGCGGCTAATGGTGGGGATGTAATGGAGTATTTTCCAATACTTTGATTGCATTTTGAGAAATGTAACCAATGTGAGAGAATGCAATTGAGCTTGTACAACCATTTGTACACTAGATTTTCAGTATTTTGAAAGGTTAGTTTCATTCCCTATATGATAGTTGATGAAACTGAATGATGTATTACTATGGTACATTAATTTCATGAAATGAATGCTCTTGATTGTTTATAGTTTCTATTCAGTTTGATTTTCACCTAATCTTGGTTCAGCACAATCGTAAATATAATATTTGATAATATTCAAGTTTCTAAAAACTGTTATTAATTACAAAGAAAGCGCACCCAAAATGATCATGGATCGCTCAACAATATTTTAATCCAATAATTGATCTAATTCAAGCTTGAAATGATAATGAATTGAAGGTCAGAGTATGCACCTTTGTATAGCATTGCAGATAAATGTAAAGATATATTAATTGGATCAACAAAGAACACATTAAGGTAGAAAGCTCCAAAAAAAAATGATGTGTTTACTAATCATGAATCATAATAAAGGAAAGAAAAATTAATTTCTTATCGTTATTCTAATATTTATTAAAAATCATTAGAAATCAAATTATCTGAACTCCACAACCAAATTGAAAATTAAGTTCATCTCACCTGAGGAATTAAGTTCTTTATCATATTTTTCTTCTTTAGAGATGTTGATCATTTCTGTTCTACTTCACTCTCAATTAATAAAAATTCTATAAAACATAATAGAATGTATGCTCTTGATTGTTTATAGTTTCTATTAAATTTGATTTTAATCTTGGTTCAACACAATCATAAATCTAATATTTGTTAACATTCAAGTTTCCAAACATTGTTATTAATTACGAAGAAAGTGCATCCAAAATAATTGGTTTAATACAAGCGTGAAATGGTAATAAATTGAAGGCAGAGTATGCATCTTTGTATAGCATTGGTGATACATGTTTAGATATATTCATTGGATCAACAAAGAACACATAAAAGGTAGAAAGCTCAAAAAAAATATGAAGTATGTGTTTACTAATCATGATTCGTAATCAAAGAAAAAAAAATAATTTATTAAATATATGCCTTGTTTTTTTCTTAACATCTGGACAATATTTGACTTCTCCACAATTGATTGCCATGGATTCTCAACCTAGGTTAAGAATCTATCCATGAGATTCTTAACTTAAGTTAAGAATCCAACTTAGAGGTTAGGTCTCAACCTCTAGGTTAAACTTCAAGTTAAGACCTAACCTTTAAGTTAGAATTCTCAACCTAGAGGTTAAGATTCTGAACTTAAAGGTTAGAATTCTTAGGTTAAGACCCAATCTCTAAATTGGGATTCTTAATCTAGAGGTTAAAATTCTGAATTTGGAGGTTATGATTCTCAATCTCTAGGTTAAGACTTTAGGTCTAAACCTCCACTTTCAATAATTCATACCATATGAAGTATACGTTAAAAAATTATCATCAAGATACGTTTTCTTGTGAAAGATTTCGTGTGTATTATTGCATGAGTATTCCTACTATTTGGGATGTGAATGATGATATTACTCATCGTCAAAATATTAATTGATTAAATACACTTCTGGTAGAAATCGTGAAGGCCATGATTTCTGTCCATTGTCATTTTTTTCCCTTATTAAAATGTTCATTCTAATTTTTTAAGGATTGAGAATTTGTCAACATATACAACTTTTCTTTCTAAAACAATAAATAGTAGTATTGATAAGTACTTCAAATTTAATGCAACAATTAATATAACCATGATTTGGGATTAATTTTTGACAACTCTTGAAAGTTTCAAGGACTTGGCAACATATATTATCCAAGAATCATTGGAAGTAGTGACAAGAATACTTAGATCAAAACAAAAATCATCAACAAAAATAGAACATCATTTGACATCTCAAAAACAACACTAAATAAAGCCAAATTTCACCAATCAATTCACAAATAAAAAAAACTAATTCCAAAACCATATCAATAACCAAATCCCTTACAAAAACAAACACTAAATAAAAACCAACAAAAAGATATGATTGAGTCTTAACCTGAAGGTTGAGATTCCCAACCTCTCTATTGAGACTCTCAATCTCGAGGTTGGATTCCCAACTTCTATGTTAAAATTCTCCCAACCTCTAGATTATGATTCTCAAATTAGAGGTTGAGAATCTCAACATTCAGGTTGAGATTCTCTACTTGGAGATTAATATTCTTAACCTTTAGGTTGAGAATTTCAACCTGGATGAAGAATCTCATTCTTAAGTTTTGGGTTGCGATTCTCAACTTAGAGATTGGGAGTCTCAACCTTCAACTTCAGGTTGAAATCACAACCTGAAGATTGAGGCTCTCAACCTTCAGATTGAGAATTTCAACCCATCTCAACCTAGAGGTTGAGATGTATCAACCTTCAAGTTAAGAATCTCAACCATATCTTTTTGTAGGGCTTTTTATTTGGTGTTTGTGTTTATGTTTGTTAGGATTTTGGTTATTGACATAGTTTTTTGAATTGGTTTATTTATGGTGAATTTTGGATTTGTTTAATGTTGTTTTGAGGTGTTAGAATAGTGTCAATCAGGTTAGCAAGAATACGTGACTTTGACTTAATATCAAATTATTCATCCCTCACTTGCAAATTAGAACATCAAACACGATGTATTGAAACATTTATCTACACAATATTGCTCAAACGAGCAATATTCATTGACACAAACACTCTAACAATAGCAACAAGCAAATCAACATACCAGTAGGGAAACTTTCAAACTTACTTCCACATTCATTACATATTCAAATTGAATGATGGATTTGCTACTTCTAACTATGCCATCGTAACAAATGACAACATCATGAAGAACAGTCATCAAGATCTTAAATAAGGTTCCTGATTCAGAAAATCCCCGATATTATCAAACCATCACTTCTCTAAGATAAAAATTATAAAGGAAAAATTTTAATTCAAAAACAACCACATCGGTGGCATTAACTCATTCCCTATATCCACCAAAACATAAGCTACACGATGCAAAGACTCAACTTTTACAAAGACACACCTTGGTAAAAAATGTATAAAGTACACTATAACAAATTAGAACAGCTCTAATTTATTAATCATATTCTACACGACATAAAAACTATCCCTTGCTTCTTCGTACGTTTACATTCCTACATTGCATTTCTTTGCTTCTCTTTGGTACTATGAATAGGTTTTCTTGAAATTAATCATCAATGCATTGATGTGCTCCAAAGATTCATTGGCTACCATTTTTTGTTATGTAAGCTCTTATGAGAGAAAAGTTACAATATTCTTTTCCATTTTTCCAACATCTTCACTCAAATACAAATAAGTTATACCACAATCTGTATATACAATAAAAAAAAAATAACTTCATAATTTAAAAAAAAATAAAAAAAAAAAGAAAGAAAGTGATGGCACTAAAATTATTAAAACAAGTTTTTTTTTTTTTTGAGCAAAATGCATTATACCCCCCCGAGGTAAACCTTTAAAGACGCGGAGTCAATGTTTAGACTTTATAACAATTTAACCCCCCAGTCGTTTGTAGCTGTTAATCGACGTTAGTTTATGAAGGGTAATTTTGTCATTATGTTAGGAAACTGACACACATTAAAATCATTTTTCATCTCTGATGCCCTCTACCATCCTCCACCACCAGACACCTCCACCATCTTCTTCTTCTTCTTCTTCTTCTTCTTCTTCTTCTCTCGCAGACCCGTCCACCATCTTCTTCTTATTCTTCTTCTTCTCTCGCAGACCTGGGTTCGTCAACAAACCCAGATTTGGGTTCGACCACCAAACCTAACAAACCCCTCATATCTTCTTCTTCTTTTTCTTCTTCTTCTCTCGTAGATTTGGGTTCGATTGACGAACCCATTGAACCCAGATCTGGGTTCGTTTGGGTTCGACGAACCCAGGTCGATCGAACCCAGATCTGGTCTAGGTTCGTCTGGATTGGACGAACCCAGAACCTAGACGTCGAACCCAGACCAAATATGGGTTTGTCGAACCCAGACCAGATCTGGGTTCGTCGAACCCAGATCTGGTCTGGGTTCGTTGGATGTCTGGGTTGGGTTCGTTGAACCCAGACGAACCCAGATTTTATCTGGGTTCGAATTTGATGATGATTCTAAAGTGATGATGATGATTCTGGGTTCGAATTTGATGATGATGATATGAGATGATGTTGATTTATTGTTGATGATGATGATTTGAGATGATGATTTATTGTTGATGATGACGATGATATTGGGTTCGATTTTGATGACGATACTGAGGTGATTCTGAGGGTATTTTCATCATTTTATCACATAATACAGTCAACTGTTATATTTCACTCATTTTGACCGTGAAAGTGGGGGTATTGTGTTGTAAAACCCAAACTTTGATTATGAAAATTTAAAGGTTTACCTAAGGGGGGTTATGTGCATTTTGCTCTTTTTTTTTTCTTTTTTTTTTTTTTTTTTGCACCATTAGGCATTATGAATTATAATTCGCAAATAAAGAACGCAATAATGTTATTTTTCAAATTAAAGCTAATTTTAATGCAATAATTTAAAAAAAAAAAATCCCTTCAAAGAATAGATCTACTTTGTAGTTCATTTACAACATTTATTTAGCAAAACATGTGTTACATAAGTTTAAAAAATTTGCTATAACTCATGAAGCAAAAAAGAAATCAAACAATAGTGGTGTAAGATAGATAAACTTACCTATAAATGTTCCATTGGTAAGTCCTACTCCTACAAGAAAATAGATTAAACAAGGTTTGAAAAAAGGTTGGAGAAATGAACATAGCTTTAGAAACAAAACATGGAAGTTCAACATTAAAATACTCAAAGAACATCACACTACAATCTAGAAAATCAATCCCCATCCCATCCCTGACCTCTTTATAGAAAAAATTTCTAAAAACATTAAAATAATTCCAATGTTCCCATGCCTAGACTGAAGCAACAGCTAGAGAACTACCTCGAACTTTTAGAAACAATGCTTTTAAATAGAGAATCACTAAAAGGGCCACCCAACAAAAGTTTTGGGCACCAACAAGAATTCCAAAGAAGATGAGTCCATAAGCAAATTACAACTATTAAAATAAGACTCCACAATAAATTTCCCTCAATCAAGCATAAACCTGGAACATCTACTTAAGGAGCTCAAATAACTTCTGCCTACAACAAAATTGGGTCACAACTAGCGATTTGACCACCATATTAATAGCAAACAAATCAAAAAGTCAGGGTACATATGATTATGTCTCCTATTTAAGTCTAGACACTTAGGAGGGGGATTTTCCAAACAAGAAAACCATAGAATTAAGGATCAAAAAATCTTACAAGCAATACGCCCCCAAAGCCCAAATAGAATCACAAAACTAACTTTTCTATATATAAAAAATTATTCCTTTTATTAAATTAATCCAAACGGTTCTTATCGGAGGTATAGCATATTGACAATGAATTAAACAAGATAAACCAACAAAAGAATGCATGTGCATAGACATAGATTACATCTCAGGAAGTAAACATGTAAATCAAATCACTTTTGGCATACCACCCCAGATCAACCTTTCCCTCTGTCCAAATTAATTAAGTTCAATCATATTTCTTTCTACTTATGCACATCTTACTTTCTTTCTCACTTAACTGACAAAAAGCCTTTCAAGCTTACAACAAGATACTAAGCCCAAACATGTTCTATGCCAATTGAAGCTTCCATCGGGAGCTTTGACAAAAGACATCTTTCTACAGAATTGTAGGTGTCTAGACAAGAACTAAAGGGAACACATGAAAGTCACATCTCTGACACAAATATTATCAAGAAATAGAAGTTCCGTAAAAACATCTAACTCAACAAATTACAAAACAAAGATTGCAAGTTAAACACAGTTAGTATAAGGAAAGCAATTGCAGAACAAACAACAATGAAGACAAAGCAATTGTCCTGATTCCCTTTTAATTACTTACAAAAATTGCTTAAAACTACTGGTAACAACAGGTGATTAAATATCCAAAGCATATCAAGTGTTTGCCAAAATTCTTGAATCGCAACTCAATCTATCAACCTAAAAATTCTCAAGTTTCAAGCAAAAAACCCAAGTCATTATCCAAATTTGAACCCAAATCATGTTCAAATGCAAATGTCCACTAACATACATTATATGTCAGAAATCATTATTCAAATCCAAACCTAAACTCACATATTCTTATTCCAAATAATCAAAATAGCACTTTATCATACCAAACTCAGAGCTCCTGAGATGGCTTATTGGTGGCACAGAATTGGTCAATAAGAAGCAAAGGTTTACTGTCAGTGGCATGAGAGTGGAGAACCAACGATTGATGGTGGAGATGCGACATGCAAACAAAGGACACGTGGCAGCATGCAAATCTAATGGCGACAGAAAAAAAAAAAAAAAAAAAGAGAAAATAAAATAAGTATAAGAACAAAATAAGAGGAAGAAGAAAAGAGAAGAGGAAGACCTCACCTGGTGGTGAACAACCATTGATAGCATTGTGATGGAGAGAGGTTGGGATATCTCTGATGGTAGAGAGTCGAGAGTGAGAGAGGAAGGGTAGAGAGAAGGAAAGAAAAGTGTTTGAATGTCCATAAAGGCATTTTTGTTCAAAAACAGTCATTTTTGCCAGAATCTCATAAAGAGTTTATTTTTCAACTTGGACCTCCCAAATGGGTTATTTTAGGTATGTATCCCTTTTTCTTTTTTATAATAAATAACCCTTTTTAAAGTCTAAGTTGAACACTAACCCCTTTTTTCAAAATCTTGCAATAAAATGTTTTCGGAAAAAAATGCAATGGGTAGAAATGAGGAATTTAAAAAAAGGGTTATTTTTTACCTTTAACCTTAAAAAAGGATTATCTCTGCAGTTGTCTCTAAACAAATGGATGATGATAAAAATGTGCAGCCTAAAAAAGAAAATAAGAGACCGGGCCTCTTGCAAAAAAGGTCGTACATGGAGCAAAAGTATCAAAAATTGCTCATTCATTTTTTCATCAGTAGCCCAGGTTGATGAGAGTGGTGGTGAAAAGGTAAGATCCCTAATTCAACATTTTATAAGAGACAATTGGAGAATGACAATAATGTTTATGATCAAAACTGTGTGATTAAAAGGCAATGCATAGAGGGGACAATTGGTTCCTCACAACCCCAAAAGTTTGGTGAGTCCTGCTATACAAGTTCACAACCAACAATGAATCTCTTCGTTTAAAACATACAGGGACTAAGGAATCCCTATACGTTGAGGATCTTACGAGACTTGGTACGTAAGTGTTGATTGCAAAATCAACTAACAAATTTATTTTAACCTTGCAAGTGTACAAATTGTTTTATTAAATATAAAGACAAACAATTATCGATCCCACAAAGAGTTTAACTTAGTTTAAATTCTAAATTTGTTTTAAACCTAAACTAATGAGCAATTCAAATTTTAAGGGCTTGTGATTAAGAGTCTTCCTCGATGGCGATGGGTCATCTAGACAAACCTAGATCATGTGGGTTCCAATCAAACCCAAATGAACATCATCTATGTTTGTCCCATATAATGCTCATTAGGGTTCTAGATGATGTTCATAACAAGAGCAAAAGAGTCTTTTCTCTCATTCTATTTGGTTTGATCGTGAATTGATTGATGAGAGGGACTATTTATATGCGATTTGGAAACTTTAGGGAAAATTCAATGGATAGTTAAAATTTGACACATCAAAATGGAGGGACAAAAATAAAAATTTACCCATTCAAATAAAAAATAATATTATAAAATAGCTTCAAGTTAAATTTCTGGATCCATCATGGTCAACATTTACCTGACAATATGTCAATACCAAGGTGTGTGACGCTCATGTACAAAAACGAAATTGCGGGAGTGGAATTACAGTATTTGAAGTCACAAAATGAAGCAGATGCACGTATGAGGGTGCTACACATTGCATACCCTACCAGCCCAATCAAACACGTTTTCAATTACGCATAGATTGAAATTGATGCAGAGAGTCAAACGAAGGTAGACTCAAAAGAATATGTCAAAAATTATGAAATATTAAGAATCGGGTAAGTTCAATTATTGTATTGCACTCATTACAGATCTACAGAAGATATTGTCGTACGAGGTTGCTTGAATGAACTTCTGAAGATGAGATGTCACATCTGGCTGTGGCTGTCCACTTCAAGGTCTTCATCAAACCTGGTTTTCATCCTCATTTCAATTCAAAATTATATTCTCTCAATTGTTGAACCACTTGGTAAAATTGTAAGTCCTTGATATATTCTTCAACTATTACCTTCTTCATCCTAATGATTCACTAGATAATATAGCGGTCTGGTCCCATATAATAACTGACCAAGACTACTGCCACACTTGTTTAGTTTTTAATGGATCTATGGATATAAATATGATTTACTTTTTCTTTAAACAAGAAAATTGAATGAAACAAAAGTAATCTTCATGTTTAATTAGCAATATAGTTGAGAGAACTATGATCTATTGTGCTTGTATTTATAATTTAGATTCTACATTACAGAAAACAACTAGAGCGGCAGTCTATACTAGTAATTATAACCAGAAATACCAGCAGAAATCTACAGAATCACATTGTGAGAAGAAAAACTCCCATGAAGATAGGCGTGAGATTTCCATTGTAATCAAATTTCCATAATTGTCCTCTTATAAGTTATGAACCCTGCCATGCGTGAAACCTGAAACTAAAGGTTAAACAAATTTTGCCATGTATGAAACCCCTAATTAGAGTTTAAACAAACCTGCATTATCGTGTTCTAAAAAGAATGCTTCAGCATTCATTGTTGATTTATGAACACAATTTATATGAAAAGATAAAATTTAAGAAATTTTGCATATGAAATCTCAGCCTTCGACTGTGATGCATGTTATAATGCCTAAAACATCTCATTAGATATTTTCATGCAAACATCTCATTAGAAATGTCAATACTTTCATCTTTCTGTGTGTGTACTGTGCGTGTATGTATAGAAATTAGAATCTCAAACATAAAATTACTTGTACGTGTGTGTCTCTGTGTCTGCTTCCAGGTTACTAGAATTTTCCTGGGCCAAGTTGCATGTTTAAATTTTCAACTAGTTTCAAAATGTCTAAATAAATATGTGACTATCTGTCGTCTATAGCTTTGCAACTGCATTAGATCATAACGTTTAAAAATAATGTAAAGTTAGGTTTATCTATAATTTAATTTACAAAAGATATTGTACACCATTTATAACATAAGAGATGACATCAATATATTAGTATAGGAGAAATAATATTCTTTAATTGACTGGAAAAATCTCAATCCAAGCATTCTATTAACAATTTGATATTATCAACAGGTTGCATATCCCTTCATGAGGAAATTATCATTCTTTCTGTTGCCCATCTACTGGGTAAAACTAGAGATTGATTTATAAATGAAAACAATCTAGTATGTGTTTTATAGAAGCTACAGTTGCTATATCCTTTGATGTATTTAAGGAAACAAATAGAAAGAAAGAAAGCATTGCAGCTCATACCTCTAGCTGATTAGAAGGACAGCAACTTATCTGACTAATTGAATCTCCCATGACACTGTCAGTAAGCTTTATGCTTGTCCTAATTTAGGATGTATACTCGTCAAGGTTACACTGAAAGAACTGTAATTGCTTGGTTTGATGCTAATTCTGTGTTCCTTGAGAAATGAAGGACAGAACGAACAAATAATATATATTCTTTCATCCACTTACAGATAGTGCACAATGCCACAATTATGAAGACCAACTGGAGGCAAAAGATGTGTTACGAACTATAGCGAGAAGTAGGAAAGCTAATTCCATCTTTCAAATGGCTTACTGCTGTGGGACAAAACCATTTCAGCTTGTTTGGACCCAATATCTGATCACAAGGCCAAAAAATTACATTAATGGATAGATTACAGAGTTAAATATCAACTTGTATGACATGCAAATTGACATGTAGACTTAACACATACACACACAACCACACACAAGCATACAGATAGATGCAGAGAGTGAGATAGAGCAAATACCAAGGTAATGTTTTTGTGGACACCAAGGTTGAATGGATGTAGATAGTTCTGCCCAGATTTCCTAGCCAACCATGCTGCTCGTATTCCTTCATAATACTGGCGAAAGACCATTTCTTGATCTTTTAAAGAACCAAAAACATTTATCCATGCTGAGTATTTAAGTATGAGAATTCGTAAGTGTACCTCTATAGTGGTCATATTACGAGTGATAAGGTAGATGTGCCAACCAAAGAGTGATCCAAGTGTTAAGCTCAATGCAACCATCACTACCCCACAACAAACCTATGTACAGACACTTATTAATTAACACTTTTGATATTTCCAACAGAAAATCTAAGAACATGAATGGTATATTTGAAGATAAAGGTTAAGTGGGGAAGAAAAAGGGATTTATTTCAGTTCGATTAGATTCTAAGAATGATGGGACTTTACAACATGAAGTTCACAACTAAAACATTAGAAGAATCAATCAGCAAAGTTTTGGAATATGATCTGATAAGAGTATAAAAGCACAAACCACCTTAGATGATAACATTCTATCAATAGAAAGAGAAAAGTTTATCTGTGGTCCTCTAAGGTACATATAATGTTTAAACTCTTACAGAGCTCTTCATAATTGATAAAGCTTCCAGCAAAATATCAAAGTTGGATTTGATATTAAAGCTGGGGATGATGACCTTCCAACTTACATAAAATAGCTTGAGTTGAGTCCTTCTGCTGAAATCCCAGTCCCTTTGAAATGCAGAGCTTATTATAATAACCTAACATGCCAAGAGCCTAGGTCATGAATTGAAAGCAATTCTGTAATGTGAAAAAGAGAGGGAAAAGAACATAATAAATTCATACGTACTGTAGAGTAAATACTTCCTGTTGTTGCATAAAATACAAGCATGAAAAAGGCCTTATAGTTCCAATAACCAACACAATTGTTTATCCACAGACAGTGATGGTCCTGAGACAAATTTTAGTGGAAAAGAAATGACACACTGTAAATCTTCTTAATGGCTAAAACAAAGATCTAAGATTCAAATTATCATTTGAAAGGAATGTGTTCCGACCTACCATCCTTAATACACACTTTCTGCAAACCTTGCAATGATGAGCCCTAGGAGGTTTGTATGTAGAGCACTTGTCACACTGCCTCACTTCAGCAGCCTACAAGAAATTACAAAACCATGATTACAGAATTACAATGTGAAGCCTAGGTAATACATGTATCACTAGATTTGTAATAAAATCAACTTTCACCAATACTCATATATAATTGCTTGCACTTCACTTTAAAAATTTATGTAACCCTTAAGAATATCAAGGAGAGAATTGACAAAGATTATATAGTTATTTATGAAGATCAATTTGCTTGTTGGTTAAGTGGAATATTTATAATCACTTTTGACATCAACTGACTATAATAAAAGAAGAAAGTATATGAACACAGAGAGATATTTATTCATTAACACCAAACATTTCCAAGCTACTCAGGCACAGTCTTCTGATTACTACAGGTAGCAATATCAACAGAATTTACTTATTCAAAATCATCATAATTGTAGAGAACTCCATAATTTATTTAACCAAAAAGAACATCAAATAAGCTCCATATTTCTGGACAGAACAACAGATCTACCGGCATAATTTGGAAAATTGTCGAAACTGTATGAACCCAAAACTGGTAAAAGTTATTCATGTTAGCACTGGCCCCAATACCTCATCCAAAACTTTCTTAACACATTCGATTAATGTAACATCAGCTTGTTCTCTTCTACAATGCAGTTGCACAATCATTATCAATTCGCCCAAATGGATAATTTTTACGAGATACCATTACCAAACTAAGCAGAAACAGACTTCCAAGTGCAATGGATCAAGTAAACTTACACTAGGTCACATACAATGCCACCATCATTACCTTCCATTTATAATACTTCATAATATCATTTTTACAAAAGTACCATATTGCATACCAATCAATTAAACGTGCGAGTGCAATTTTCCTTCAAAATTAACACAACCAAGAAAACATAGAACATAAGATTCACCAAGTCATTAAAAAATACAACAACCATAGCACATACATGTTTCTTGAGCTCTTGATCTGATCCAACGCTATCTTCAATATCAGGAACATAAGAGGGAGGAACTTGACCTGGGTCAGTGAGAACGGAGACAAAGAACGAGAAGAGATAGAGACACACCAACAAACTGATGATCAAAGCGTTCCAGAATCCAGTTGATGTCCGCAAACCAACCCAATCTCTTATAAAAACAAAAACTGTTATATAATACATAAATCCAGTTACAAAAAACACCGCAAAAACTGGGACTGACATAAATCTTTGCCAATTCATCGATTTTCTTTTGCTTTCCTTTTTCACGAGCTCATGAGACTTGACAGTACTGGATTTCTGTCAGAAGTCAAATTGGTTGCGTTCGTCGGAAAATTTCTTGCTGCCTTATTTATTTATTCTCAGTTTTTTTTCTCACCCTTCTCCCCCTTTTTGTTTATTTATTTATTTTTTATCTTTTCCCACGGGCAAAATACACAAAACTGCCACGTGGTAAGCCTTTGAAGTTTAAACACACAAACTCAATGTTTGGGTTATCTAACAAGTCAGCCCTTAGCAGTTAGTGTGAGTTAGTTCACATTAGTTTGATCATGGGTAATTCCGTTAATGTGCATATGAACATGAAAAAAAAAAACAAGAAAAAAATCTGAAGAACGAACCCAATACTTAGATTTCTGTGTTTGTTCAAAAAAGAAAACAATAAAAACATACAAACATAAATAAAAATAAATAAAAAATAAATAAAAAAAAAACCTCTAAACCCGTTGACGAACCAAAAAATATTCAAAGAACAATACACTATTCTTCTTCTTCATTCATCATTTTCTCATCAACAAACAGTAAAAGAAAAATTGAAATCCGAAAAAAAAAATTGAAAGAAAAGGAAGAACAGTGTACAATTCTTCTTCTTCATTCATTTTCTTCTTTTTCATTCTCATCAACAAAGACCATAAAAAATTGAAAGAAGAAAATCTGAAGAACAGTGTACTGTTCTTGTTCTTCATTCATCATCTTCTTCTTTATTTTCATCACTAAACACTAAAAAAAAATTGAAAACCAGAGAAAAAAATTGACATTGTTCTTCTCTTTATTCTTATCAACACCCAACACAAAAAAATCAAAACAAAAAACCAGCATCATCATCTTGTTCTTTATTTTCATCACTAAACACTAAAAAAAAATTGAAAACCAGAGAAAAAAATTGACATTGTTCTTCTCTTTATTCTTATCAACACCCAACACAAAAAAATCAAAACAAAAAACCAGCATCATCTGAATTCATCGTCATGTCCATATCAACGTCTAACACACACCCAACATCAATACCCAACACAAAAAAATTTAAACAAAAATCAAAACAATAAAAGCATTATTTGGGTTCGTCGTCATGCCCACATTAACACCTAACATAAAAAATCAAAACAAAAACTTGAACACAAACTATGTTGATGATGAAGGAAGAAGGTTAAGAGAGAGAGAGAGTTTAATGGCCCGTCCCAGTTTGGGTCGGGGCTTATCTGGCTGCTAGGCCAGCCCTCTAAACCCAAGATATCTCAACCCCCCGCCTTTCCGCCCCCACCCCGCCCCTCCCTCGATTTATTTCACCTTCGCAAGCACTCGATCTCATGCCTTAGGGGTCTTAGGCAAATGGGAAGTATACCCACTATCATCTGAGCTACATATAACCCAAAATTTTTGGAATAATGGATTTCGGATGAATATTATTTTTGAGTGAATAGTGATTTTTGAGAGACGGATCTAAAAAATTGTTAAAAATGATTATTTTGATTAATAGTATTTTCAGACAGAAAGTATCCACGTGAATAGTATTTTTCGAAAAAGTAAACCTCGACAATCAAGAGTTTCGAAATTAGTATTAGAGTTAAAAAAAATTGAAACGGATCAAAAATAAGTTCATTCCAATAAATTTTAAGCGATCTGAAAATAATTAACGAAAATGCCCTTTTTGAGCAATAATGGGTATTAGTGATTTAACACCCATTCGAATTTTTTTTTAAAGCATGAGATTGAGAGGTTTTATACCTAATTAAAGTATTTCATTGTCAATTTGATGATAGGATGACCATGAAATATTTTTTAAACTTATTTTAGTGTGAATAATAATTAATTACATTTAGGGCAAAATGGTCATTTCAAGCTCAAACAATACGTGGATTTGGTGTGAGCACTACGTGGAAAGAACTTAAGCAAGAAACACAACTCATATCATGATACATATCATGATAAATGAACCAATAGGAGAGTGACATGTCAAAAATTAAATTATTGAATTAATGAAGATTAGTTGTCATGCATTAACAAATATGAATATCTTATTGGTTAAGTGACAAATTTGCCCATTAAATAGTCAAATAGATGTGAGATAAAATTAAGGACATTAAAGTAAAATAAATCAAAGGATTTGATGGTCATTTGGTGATTTAATGAGGAGCATTTTAGTCATTTATATGGAGCATTATATAAAGTGATGGGTGGTGAATTTTTTTTTTTGTGCCATTTGGATGGCAAAAGAGCGCAAATTTGCAATAGCTTCGGCCAAGCAAAGAGGAAGAAGATCAAGTGAGTTTGAATCATGTTTCATGCCAAAAAGCAACCAAGTAAGGTGCTAGGAAAAAGATTGAACAAGAAAAACAAAGATTAAGTGGTAAGTAATTAATTTTAGTATTGATTTACATGAGATTTTTATGGGTTTTCATTTATGTGTAATGGTTTGATATATTTGTGAAATTTTTAGTGTGATTAAAGGTTGATTATCTTGTATTTGAGCTTGGAATTGGAAGGAGTTGCAAAGGAAACAAGTTAGAAAGTAAACTAGTAAAGTAAGTTTAGGGTTTTTAAGTAATTTTTCAAGTAAATTTGAATTGAGTTGATTTTAGGATATTAGATGATTATTGGAATGAATTTGATGTGTTTGATAGCCATGAAATTGAAGAAAATATATTGGATTCATTAGGGGTGGTGTTCGGCCAAGCTAGGGTGGGTTTGAATTGATTTTTTGACATTTGATGAAGTTACATAATGATTGATATGATTTTAAGTTGATATGTACCATTGGAATGAAAAGCTTGTGTTTCATTATGACATTAGTTCGGCCAAAATGGAAATAATGTGTACATGAGTTGATTTTGATATGTTTGAATGAGATTTTGCATGATTTTAAAGTGATTTAAATCAAGAAATTGAAAAGAAGATTGTTGAATGGGTATGTTGTGTGATTTGGCAAAGGGAGAAGAATTGTGTTCAATTGATCATTAAATTATTTTGATGAGTTTTTATAAGTCTATGCATGAAATTGATGAAGTTCGAATAAAGAAAAATGGAAGGAAATGAATGGGATGATAAATGCGTTAGTTTATGTCAATTTTGTGGCTTAAGGTGGAAATAGTGTTTTAAGTAAATAATTACTAATTTTAATTAAATGGGTGATGAATTTTAATTTATGATGTATATTGTAGGTAGAAAGCAAGTAAAAGAAAGAGAGCAGGGAAGGCAAATTGAAAGAGTGGTATACTAGTTCGAATAAAGTTATGAGTGTGGTTTTTATTAAAGTTTTTATGCATATCATTATCCATTAATGTTTATAACATGATATTATATTGTATCTGAATTAATATACATTTTTCGAGCAAGATTTTAGTATGTTATTGTTTTTGTTATTGTTATGGGTATTTTTATGATGCTTAACAGGGCTGGTAAAAACTCAATACTGTTGATAGAAGCTCAAGACTGTTCCAATGAAACTATGGATTTGGCTAGGCACAGCTCACTATGATCCAACTTGTCAGATGTAAAACTGATCAGATAGCTAGCTCGGAAACTTAGACTCAGACTCAAACTACATGATCAGTCCACAAAGGTAAGGCTCAATCAGACATCTGATATTCCAACTCGTGAAGACGAGCTCTCGGCTGATTCAACTCGCAGGTCGCGAGTCAGTTGCTGTCAAAACCATCAAAGCCAAAGTCAACAAGATGTACCGTACATGCCAATCCCATCAGAAATTACAGCATGAATTAAAGAAATTTCACTTAACTAGCATAAGTTTAGTGAGTAAATCAGACTTTGACAGAGTTGACATGCAAGATGTCAGCCTCATTTAATATAATTCATCATTTCATTTGACTTTTTTCACATTATTGTAGCACCTCCCCCTCTATAAATAAGGGAGGATTTTCGTTGTAAAGAGGGAGACAATCTTTGAGTGTCGTCACTTTGTAAAAATAGTGAGAGAACAGTGGATGTAGCAAACTTTAGGTCAAACCACTTAAAAATCCCCGATGTTCTTGTTCTTCCTTGGTTCTTTCTTTCATCTCTTGTGTGTCTTTGTTCAGTTTACATTACATCTGTAGTTTGGGCCTACAAGAACCTAGTCGGTTAATTCCAAACGTTGACATTTTGGCGCTAGAAGGAGGGGCTCTCTACAGTATCATTTTTCTTATCCTTGATCTCTAAAGCTCGCGTTTCAAATGCCATGGCTAAAGGAAGAACCACCAGAAGCTCAGGTGCGATTGCTGGCCAGTTCGACAACTCAAACTACTAGAAAGGTGTCTAGCCACCTGAAAGACCAGCCAACTTGAGGGCTAAGACCTTTGACGTACCCTTTGCTGAGAATACTCAAGGTATAGCTTTATTTCCCCCTTACCAACCTACACCTAATGTTGCTGGAGAGGATGCTATACAGGTTTTATAGCAGCGTCAGGAAGTGATGGAGAATGCTATGTTACAAATAGTAGATACCGTCTGGGTACTGACCCAAGCTCAAACTTAAGCCGCTCAGAGACCTATAGAGATAGCCACTGTGAGGGATGTCTCGCAACGACAGTATAATGAGAACCTAACCAGAAATGGAAGGCTTGCTAGGGAATTGCCAACACTTAAAGGATCGGTTCATTCCTCTAACGTGCAGTCCAGAGCCCGGACACAGCGAGCTCGCGGTGATGAAAATGCGACTCATCCTTCAGGATTAAGGATGAAGGTGAGCCAAGATGGGTATCGATAGGTCGAGGTGAGCCATGAACATGTACGGGTTCCAGCTCGGAGAGATGAAAATGAGCAGCGACACCAACATAGAGGTTCACGTAGAGAAGATGGACTGCATAGGCCAAATCTAAGGCATGAACCAGATCGTAACTCCCTCGAGCCCGACAGGGAAGAAGGCATGGGGCGTAAGGCAAACATTCCCTGAGCAGGGAAAGTGGGCAGAACAGACAATCTCTAGCCAAACAATATGAGACCCAAGACCTGATTATTGAGCAGCTTCTTCAAAGGGTCCAATAGTTGGAGGCTCGACCTGAGGCTCAAGAGCATGGGGGTCAACATGGTGAAAGGACCCTATTTACCTTGGAGATTGAGCTGGAGCCACTTCCTCCCAGATTCAAGGTCTCTAATATATCACAGTATAACGGGGGCTCCGATCCTTATGACCATTTGGACACGTTTAATATCCAGATGGATTTACAGACCACCAGTCCGCTGGTCAAATGTCGTGTTTTTCCTGCAACACTTGGAGATGTCTGGTGGGCATGGTTGATAAACCTCTTAACTCGTAGTATCAGCAATTGGGAAGAATGCCAGCAGAAGTTTGTCAATCAGTATAAAGTATTGAAAAGATAGCTCGTTCCACCCTACCATATCGCTACTATTTTCCAGTGTCTTGGTAAGTCACTAAAGGACTATATTGACAGGTTCAGGCACGAGGTGAATAATGTGGTGAGTCTTACCGATGAGGGGATTCTGACAGCTATCTCAGTAGGATTGAGGAAATATAGGAAGCTGTATGAGAGCATATACAAGTCTCCAGTGAAGAATTTAGGAAAGTTCTACGAGTGGACTTTAAAAGAAATAAGGTGGGAGGAGGCCTTCGGGTCAAGAAAGCAAAACAATCAGAAAGAATAAGCTAGCAGCTTCAGCCAAGGCAAAAAAAGAAACAACGAAAGAAATAATAATGGGGGTCTAAGGAATAACAATCAAATTACTAAGAAGGCCAGAAATGGGCCGGGACCAAGAAGCGACCAAGGGCATCAGCGAGCTCCATGTTCAGGTAGCAATGGAAGTTATAGCCTCCTCTCAGACACTCAGGGAAGAATTTTTGCAGCAGAGAGGAGTAGAGAGAATTTTGGAAGACCTACTCCAATTCGGACCCCAAAAGAGTACAAGGACAAAAGAAAGTTCTATGCCTACCATAATGAAGCAAGACATTATACCTCCGACTGTAATGCGTTGAAGGATGCTATAGAAGGCTTGATAAAAAAAGGTCGCCTAAGGGAGTATGTTATGCAACTTGCAGGGCGACCACCCTAACAACAACATCCTCAATCGCAATAGCCGCAAAAGCAATAGCCAGCTCAACTAACTCCTGATCAAGGACAAACACCTACTATAAGAATAATTTTTACCATTCATGGGGGACCCTATATAACAGGTACCTCTAATAGGTCACATGAGCGCTATGAGCGTGAGGCAAATCATACCCAGTTTATAGGACGGAGCGAAGCAGAAAGACCTATTAAGAAAGTAAGTGTGGCATCTGAAGAGATAGTTTTCATAGAAAAAGATGTCAAGGGTATGCATTGGCCCCATAACGATGCCCTGGTGATCCGAGCTAGCATTGGGAATGCAGAGGTGAGAAGGATAATGATCGATATAAGGAGTTCAATCAATGTAATGTACAGAGAGTGCTACAACCATATGGGGATTGGAGATGAACAGTTAAAACCTTCCCCTGAACCTTTGTATGGTTTCACTGAAGATGCAGTCACTCTCATAGGGTAAATCAGATTACCTCTGACTCTTGGAGACATAGGTCTTCAGTCAACTGTACTTACAGGCTTCCTGATTATAGACTCCCTCTCAACCTATAATATGGTGCTAAGAAGGCCTGCAATGAATGACCTAGACATGATCACTTCGATCAGAACCTACCCTCATAGTGAAATTCCCAACTCCCAATGGGATAGGATATGTGCGAGGCGAGCAACAACTAGCTCGTTGTTCTTATGCAGATGTAGTGAGGATGAGAGCCTAAGGAAAGAAGGTGAATGTGGTCTCAAGAGGTGAACTACAGACCATCAGCACTACAAAGGCGAGCTACGACCTAGATCCCAGGAAGATAGATACAGTCAAGGCTACTGGTATAATTGAAGAATTGGAGGACATATAGGTCAGCGAGGCAGATGCTGCAAGATATCTCAAGCTAGGAAAGAGTCTGGCCCAAAAGTTAAAACCCAGCTAGCTAAATTCCTTAAGGTGAATTTGGATGTGTTTGCCTAGAACCATGAAGACATGGTGAGGATTGATCCAAAGGTGATAACGCACAAGCTGAACATAAATCCTCACCATAAACCAGTTTGCCAGAAAAGGAGACCAATGACCCGAGAATATTATGACGCTCTGAAATAGGAGGTCGATAAGCTTATGATAAACAAATTTATTCGTGAAGCTCGCTACCCGGTCTGGGTAGCCAATCCCGTACTGGTAAGAAAGAAGAATGGAAAATGGAGGACTTGCATTGATTTTACTGATCTCAATAAAGTCTGCCCAAAATACAGCTTCCCACTACCCAGAATAGACCAGTTCATAGATGTAACTGCTGGTCATGAGCTCCTCAGTTTTATGGATGCTTACTCAGGGTACAATCAAATCCCCATAAACCCTAAAGATGAGAAGTATACCTCGTTCGTCACAAATCGTGGCCTATATTGTTATAAGATCATGCCTTTCGGTTTGAAGAATACAGGGGCGACCTATCAAAAACTGGTGGATATGATGTTCGAGAAGCATGTTGGCAAGACCATGGAAGTTTATGTCGACGACATGCTGGTAAAGTCCAAACAAGCAACTGACCATGCTCGCAACATCAAAGGGATGTTTCATATCCTGAGGAAGTACCAGATGAAACTCAACCCCTTCAAGTGTGCTTTCAGAGTGGCTTCAGGCAAGTTTTTGGGCTTTATGGTGAATAACAGAGGAATTGAAGCCAACCCCGAGAAAATAAAAGCCCTGCTCAATATGAGGTCGCCTACAAAGGTGAAAGAGGTATAGAGCTTGAATGGCCAGGTCGTTGCCCTTAACAGATTTATCTCTAAGGCCACAGATAAATGTGTGCCGTTCTTTTAAGTCTTGAAGAAAGCTAAGAGTTTTAAAAAGACAAAGGAATGTGAGGTGACATTCCGGCAACTGAAGGAGTATATGGGGCGAGTTCCACTTTTGTCAAAACCAAAAGAAGGGGAAACTCTCACAATCTATCTTGAGGTATCTCAGCATACGTTAAGTACTGCCTTAGTTCGGGAAGAAGACATGACACAATTCCCTATCTATTACATCAGTAAGAAGCTGGTTGATGCTGAGACGAGGTATACCCAGATGGAGAAGCTCGCCTACTGTCTTGTGGTAGCATCAAGGAAGTTGCGCCCTTACTTCCAGGTGCATAAAATTGAAATGCTGACTAGATATCTCCTTAGGCAGATCTTGCAGAAGCCTGACATTTCAGGCCACCTTCTTAAATGGGCAATCGAGCTCGTTTAGTCGACATTGAATTCAAACCAAGGTCAGCAATAAAAGGGCAGGAGTTAGCGTCGAATTTACAAGACCTGTAGACGAAGGAGCTGAATCTTCTGAAGGTTTATTCTGGAAATTATTTGTTGACAACTCTTCCAGCAAGCAAAGAGCTGGAGCTGGGATATTATTGATCGACCTGAAAGGACATAAAATTCTCTATGCGCTCAAGTTTGGGTTCTGGGCCACTAATAATGAAGCCAAATATGAGGCCCTGCTAGCCGAACTTCATTTAGCCAAGGAGATGCGAGCTGAACAATCAAGAATCTTCAGTGACTCCCAGCTCGTGGTTTGTTAGATAAAGGGTGACTATCAAGCCAAGAGAGCAAGTATGATAGTTTACCTACAAAAGGTCCGAGAGTTGTTGGGAATGTTCAAAAAATATGAAGTAAATCAGATTTCACGAGCTCAGAATTCCCATGCAGATGCTTTAGCTCACTTAGCAACAAATCAGGACACGAATTTCTCTAGGGATATACCAATAGAATTCCTGTCAAAGCCAAGTACAGAGCCCAACGATAAGGTAATGGTCCTAATTGTGGGATCCCTCTCTGCGGGGCAGGGCGCTACCTACCGGCCTCGGCCGACCCCACTCACTAGATACTGTCCCCAGGCCCCTAGGGTTTTGCTTCGCCTCCCACACCACTCGAACCCACAACCTGAGCCCCTGAAATTAAATTGATTCTTAGAGTAAGGTGTGTATCAATTGAGCTACAAATTGTAACCCCTATAGTCAATTTTATGTTTCCTAGCTTTCGGAGTTAAGTTATCGAAACAAAAAGGGGCGAAATGGTCAATTCATAAATAAGAAGTTTGAATTGATAACAAAGTTGTAAAACCTTAATTGTAAGGATTTGATCATTAATTATATGAATAAATTGCTAAATTCCTTAAAAACTATTAATTGTTATTATTAAATAAAATAACTAAGGGTAATTTTGTAATTAAAACAAACTAAAAACATATAAAACTAAGTGTTCCGTGAACTTCACTAAAAAAAAACAAAAGAAGGAAAATTGAGAGAGTGGGGAGATAGTGGATGACAAAAAGGGAGAAAAGAGGAGGAAGAAAGATCAAGTTACTTCAAGCCAAATTTCATGTTTTTCATCAAACTTCTAAATAGATTCAAGCTTAAATAATCAACTCTAGACAAGAATAAGGTATGATACCACCAACTTTGTCAAATTTATGATTTGTTGGGTTTGAAAATTTGTGTAGAGATTGGGTTGTTTGTGGTGTGTTGTAATGAATGTTTTACACTTAAAATAAGTATAGAACCATAAGTATGTGACATGGAATCTTAGATTGTATGATATAGTGTACAAGTGACAAGTTAGGGTTATGAAAGGGAAACTCTAAATTATGAAATCAAGGGAATGAATTGTTAAAGAATTTGCATATATGTTGTTTGATGAAATGGTTGAGAGAGATAAACATGTAAAATGGAAAAAGTAGTGTGTGGTGTGTGAAAGAGTGAGTCACGGCCAATGAAGGGTTGTATGATCCCATTGCATTTCCATCATTTTAAGCTTTAAATTATGCATATTTGATGTCATGAAAGTCACTAGAAAAGTTAGAATTGGAAAAGGAAAAACATAGAGTTGAAAAATGAAGACATAGAGCTAAGTTGAAAAATCCCGAGCTCGTTAAAAGCACTGGTAAGACCTGTGCAAGTCTAACATATTGGGGTTGTTCTACACCTCAAATAATGCCTAGGAGTCATAGAAAACCATAGGTTTTGAAATGGATCGATTCCGATAAAAATTGCGCAAGTTATGCTAAAAATAGTGTCGTTAGAGAGTCGATAAGTGAAATAACTATGTAATGCAATTTTTATTGCATGGAATGACTTTAGTTTATCATAATTAGGTAAAAGGAGCTTAGATACGAAAGAAAAACCATCGTCGCTTATTCGATGCAAAAAGTGCATCGAAAAGTGCCCAAAACAGGGCGTTTTTCCTAGATTTGACATAGCAAACGATAGAATTTTTCGACGAAACTTTACGGGTGACTTAGTTATGGGATAAAGAGATGTTAGAAAAAGGAACGGACGCGAAACGAGCACCAGTTCTAAATCTGTTTTTTTTTTTTTTATCAACGAGTTAATTAAAAAATTGACATTTTGTTTTAAACCTCCGGAGACCAAACGAACCATATGGGGATGATCCTAGGGGTCTAAAAGTAAAAAATTTATGAAGAAATCGGAATTAGTTAAAATCGAATCGGAAAAATTATAGCGTAACGGGTTTTCAATGGATTGATTTATATTGAAAATTCTATTGTTATGTTTTAAGTTATATACATTGAATAAAATATAATGAGAAATTGACATATAAGTGATGAGCAGGCGAGCGAGACACGAGAGGCTCATTGAGACGATCGAGTTGCTATTACTCAGATTGAGGTAAGTGTACTTTGCTTACATTATTTCGATTTCCATTTACATTGTAATGTATTTTTGTTCAAAGGTATTACAAAATGACTTTTCAAATTATAAGTTTGAAATTGAGATAAAAGTTGTGTCTCGAATCAAGAAATGAGATTCAAAGACAAAAGTTATTTTCAAAAAGTTTAAAAGAAAGTTTGAGTTAAAAACCATGTGTATACCGGAGTATCAAAGCTTTGGCACTACATGGCGATGTAGAAAATTCCACTCGTAGTTGTCGAGATTTAGTTACTTGCAATAGGGTACGATGTAAAAAATTCTGTACCTAGTTGTAAGCGATAGTGAGAAGTTGCACTACAATATGTGATGTAGAAAATTTTGTATGTAGTTGCACAGAGTATAGTTCATTAGCACTACAATTGCGATGTAGAAAATTTCCGCATTGTAGTTGCCCAGAGTTGAGATCATTTTACTCTACGTCGTAATGTAGAAAATTCTGCATGTAGTGGTCGAGATACTATAGTAACTTCACGTTGACGTTAGTAGAAAAATCGTCACGTGATGGTTAAGTATATTAGGGTACACACATAGTCCTTTTTAAAAGAAAAGAGATTTCAAAATCAACAATTTGATGTCTTTTAAGTTATGCATTATTATGGACTTATAATTGTTGTATTATCATGTAAAGAACTAACGAATTATTTTATTGTGTAGTTTGCTTGTTCTATCCGGTGTTATTATAGGTGATTTTGTGGTCGAGAGGACGACGTCTTACTTATACGTGGGGCACGAATAAACAAACCGTAGGAATGGTCAATATATGTTAACACGATTGTATATAGTTTAACAAGATAATCGTGTGTTATATATGAACACTTAACGGATTGTAAACCCATATTTTGATATGTATATATAGTTGTACATTCACACTTGAGATACACATATCACATGATGCACATGATATATATATATGTTTTGATGAATGTGATTTGCACGCGAAAAGGATATGAACAATATGAGAAAATGTCTATATGTGGTTATAAGAAGTTGGGAGGTGATGTGATATAGTCGAAGTGTGTTTTTTTTATAGGTAAATTTGCAAATGTTTAATTTACAGTTGTTATGCTATCAAAATTTTGAAAAATTTTGTTTTAAGAAAACGTGAAAAATTTACACTAACCTGACTATTTTAAGAAAAGAAAACCAAATTTTTAAGTTAAACGAGTAAACCGGCTAAGAAAGTTAGGGGTTCGCTTCTCGGATTTCTTCAATCCGACAAGTAGGGTTCAGGAAGTCCGTTGAAGTGTCCGGCAAGATCCTTCAGACAAGAGCCTAAAAAAGGTCTGGTTCGGGTCCTGTCACTAATTGTGGTAGTAGACTCATGGATGAGTCCTTTGGTGGATTATTTATAGGAGGGTAGGTTGCCAGATGATAAGCTAGAAGCACGTTGTCCTCGAACATGAGCTGCAAGATACTGCATCTATGACGACATACTCTATAAGAAAGGCCTTTCGGCTCCATTATTGCGATGTGTTGACGAGCCTGACTATACCACCATTATGAAAGACATCCATGAAGGTCATTGTGGCAACCATGCTAGGGGGTTATCCCTAGCTCAAAAGGCACTTAGGCAGGGGTTCTACTGGTCGACAATGAAGCAAAATGTCATCAATCTGCTAAAGAGATGTGATAAGTGCCAAAGGTTTGCAAAGATTCCGGGAGCTCTACCGGCCTACTTGCAACATATGATCAGTCCGTGGTCCTTCGCGATCTTGGGCATGGACTTGATAGGACCTCTCCCAAAAAGTCGAGGCAAATGTAAATACGTCATTGTTGTAGTAGATTAATTTATGAAGTGGGCAGAAGCAAAGGAACTTGCTGAGATCTCTACCAAGAAAGTAGAAAAATTTGTGTGGGATAACATCATCTGCAGATTTAGAGTCCCCCAGCAGCTCGTAATAGACAATGGGACCCAATTCACCAGCGAGCAGTTCCTTGAGTTTTGCAGCAACCTTGGTGTAACGCCTTCAGCCTGACTTCCGTTACAATCGAAAATCCGGAACGGAGAACGTTACTTTCCTGATAAAATTGTTTCTGTTACCTTTGAAAAACTATTATCGTTCTAAAAAAAAAAAAAACTCTTTACCAATAGAAAATTTTTATTATTTATTTATTTATTATTATTTTTTTTAAAACATAAATCCGGCAGAGTTTCCTCTGTTTTTCTGAAATCCCAAAATCCGTTTCCTGTAATTGAAACTCTAACATTTCTAAAACATCAATTTCCAAACTCCCATTCGGACCTCCCGTCCGTTTCCAAAACATTTCATTACTCAAATATATCATAAATATTTATATGCATGCATAACCAAGTAAACTTTTAAGAAATATAGATATGCTTTTATACAGAACTTTGTTATAATTAAGTGGAAAACAATAATTTACACAAATATACATGTATCCCAAAAATGCATGATCATATGCAATATATCTATATATCTAACAAAGGCATGGAGTGGATGGTGACTATCTGAACCTTCACGTACAAGCTATTTCCTCTGTCTGAAGATGGAGTCAAAAGATTCAACCTGCGCGCGGTAAATCAACGTGCTAAGCATAATTGCTTAATAGGTATACACATAATCAAATTTCTCAATTTCAAATATAACTTCATTCGTAATTAAAAGCATTCTAATTTCAACATTCATAAATATATATATATACGTTGTATAAACATATTTGAACCCATAATTTACAATTTTTCGAGTCCAACATATTTCAAAACATTGAACATTTCATTTCATTTCTTATAACATTTTTCGGTGCCCTTAGTAAACATATATTCGATACTCATGTATTGGTATATGGGTTTCCGGCATCGGACACGCGATGGTTACCTGCCGGAATAATGGTCGACCCC
This sequence comes from Dimocarpus longan, assembly GCA_022984855.1. NCBI lineage: Eukaryota > Viridiplantae > Streptophyta > Magnoliopsida > Sapindales > Sapindaceae > Dimocarpus > Dimocarpus longan. The sequence continues at coordinate 13,300,672 of CM041015.1, read as the reverse complement.
GGCATCGACCGCTCGGTGATTATCCACAGGGTCGTATATCATATCACAAAATCGTTCAGAACCGGACACATAGTGCCTCTCATAATCCATAACGAATCAATGTAAATAAACGGTGCAACTACTAATTTCCCTATTGACATGTCAATTACCAATTTCCATTTATCGATATCTAAGTTTACAAGGGCTTTTCACAACATAGCATTTATATCACATTTTTCACTTTGGTTTTAGTATCAAGATTTTCATAGCAAATCAATTTCGCATTTCATTTCAATTATAGTCAAATACGTTTGTAAATGCATCATATTGAAATATATATATCAATCTCATTTAAGAAATTCACATAGCAATCTCATTTAAGAAATTCATTTCACAACGAAAACACTTTCAAATAAACTTTAAAGATAATGTGTATACCGACCTCAAACGGATTCGATCTTTGAATCGAATACTCCCTTACGCTTTACCTTTATTCTCTGATCGAGAATCCGATTTTTCGGGTGCTCTTTGATCTTTTATTAAAACAATCATAGCAAAAGTTTGCTTACATATGCTTCTAATATAACTTATTGCACTATAACTATATGTTTTTCTATAACGTATCTTAAACACTTTCGTTTGATATCAATTCGAAACAGCTTACAATATCCTTTTTATGACTGTCTTTCCCGTATTGAAAATAACCTCAAAACAGCATATTCATATAGCTTATGATAGCCTAAAAATCAATACGAAAACGGCATTCAAATAACTCAAAACAGCACGTAAAACGTTCTAAAAACAGCATGCTATTTCTTAATTTGACATCCCATAACTAGCATGTCTATAGCTCATATAATAATACTTTAACGGCTCATTCGAATAGCACGAGAACAGCCTTTTAACATTTCAAAACAATCCTTAAATCATGCTAAAATCAACACATAATTTCCATGAAAACAGTATATCCAAAACGGCCCATAATTCGTCACATCGTCTTTCATTTACGCAAATTAATTCTATCAAACCATTATGAAACCTCTCGATCAATTTCATCATAGATATTCATTTAACTCATATTCAAGTATCGTTTGACATCATGGCATCTTTAATCACAACTCATTCGACACTAAATAGCGAATTAATGCCTTTTGAAATCAAGGAAAACTAGATTGAAACACTTGAAAACAATCTAGCGATATTCAAATAACTTTCCAATACTCTAATGCATATCGTTGCGAACCATTTTTCATGCCGACCATTACAAAACGAAAAACAAAACATAACAGCCCATATTTCCTAACATAACAGCCCCTATACAGCTTTGCAACGCAAATTTCAACATCGAACAATCATTTTCCAACACGTCAAAACTTAATCAAACGAACCTCCGCACTAACGAGGTTCTAAATCCTAGTTCCCAATCATAACATCATCAAAATTCATCCTCAACTTAATCTTAATCATTATTCAACGAAACGAAATCAATAAAATCACAACGTACCTTTCGAAACTTACTTCGAAAGTTTCGAAACTAGCGCGAAGAGTTGTCCAAAATAATTCCTTTTGTCTACGAGCTTCCTTCAATCCAAATGGACATCATTAACATCCAAACATCATTCAATTCATGATTACGGTACTAGCGGGGCAGCAACTCACCTTCACTTGAGCTATTTTTAGTTTCGAAACAGCTCGCGGACGATTACGATGACAACGACAGCAGCAAGACAGCAATTTGCACAACGACAGCAACTTATTTATGATGACAGCACACGATGACAGTAGCGACACAGCTTTAGCTCAACAGCTCGCAACAGCGTCGACGATAACAGCCACCAGTATGCAGTAGCTCACGCCACCAGCAAGCTCACGGTGATAGCAACAACAACACAACAGCAACAACAGCACAACAGCAACGACAGCAAAAACAGCACTTGCACGCCACCAGCAGCAGCTTTCACGCCACCAGCAGCTTCACGACAGCAAGCTCACACCAGCAACTCAGCATAACAACAACTACAGCAACTCAGCAATGACAACCACGATAACAACAACAGCATCTACAACAACGATAGCAACGCCAACAACAACAGCAATCTCAGCAACTTCACTTACAAAAACACACATGCAACACTCTTGAGGTTCTCATCTAAGACAAAGATCGAAAGAAAAGGAAGTTAGGGGCTGTTCTTACCTGAATCATCCCACCAGTCCACGGGCAGAGCTCAGATCAGCCCACGGACAGCCCTTCACACGAGCTGCACTTCCACCTCCTTTCACCGTTTCACGAGTTCACCAGCTAGCTTCTGCCCGAGCTTCACTTCTTCTTTACATGCACCAGTTCACGCTCAGATCTGGTGGTTTCCAACACCGAACAGCAGCTTCTTTTTCTCATTTCTCTTTTCACGGTCAGTTCACACTTCTTTTCTTCTTCCACGAACAGCAGCCTTCGGTCTCTCTCTCAACTTGCACGACCAGGTCTGATTTCTTTTGTTGCTTCACTTGCTTTAATTACTTCGGTTTTGAGTTTGATGAATAAGTGGTGGCCGAACCAATCTCCCTTTACTTTATCATTTCTTTTCTTTCATTTGTTTATTTTTTTGTTTCATTTATTGCTTGCACACATGTCATGCATGCAATACTCCTCTAATGCTTTTATGACACTTGTCCCACCATACACAATCTCCCATACGTCTACTTTAATACATTTAATTCATGCTTTACGGATTTCGCTTTCCACTCGGATTAGCTTCGGGTCAATCCTGGAAATTTAATAAAATCCAATTTCACAAACGAAAACTTCATTAGGTTCCGAATAAATATTTAAATCCGGACGCTCTAATTTATTTCGCGAGATTGAATTAAATAATTATCCCCGGACCCGTCTGGAGAATTTATAGAAATTCAATTGCCCATCCGGATCCGATCGGATAATTATTTATATCATCCCTTAAAATATAATCAATATTGAATAAATTATATTGACATAATAACAGCATGTTGCACTTGGCATCATAAAGCTTCTCAGCAATAGACCATCCTCAAGCTAACAGACAAGTCGAAGAAGTCAATAAAATCATAAAGCAGACCTTAAAAACCAAGCTTGAAGCCAAGAAAGGGGCATGGGTAGATGAAATACAGAAGGTGTTATGGGCTTACAGAACAATAACTCGTAACACCACTGGAGAGGCTCTTTTCTCAATGGTCTATGGGTCCGACGTTATGATCCCTACTGAATTCGAGGTAACCAGCTAGCGAAGAGCAAACTTCAATCCTGCAGAGAACGATCAGCTCCTGACTGCTAACCTAGATCTCTTCGAAGAAGCTAGAGAAGCAGCTCGCCTGAGAGTAGTCATCTATCAACAAAGGATGGTCATATATTACAACATAAGGGTCCAAGTTCGAAGGTTCAAGCCAGGTGACCTTGTATTACGACAGATTCTCCTTGGAGCTCGCAATCCCGGCGATGGCACGATAGGACCCAACTAGGAAGGGCCATTCCTTATCATCGAAGATCTTGGGAATAGAGTGTACCGCTTAGCAGACATGAGCGGAGCAGTACTTCTGAGAGCTTGGAATGCAGTACATCTGCGACCCTATTATACATAAATCCTTCGCTTGTATTTTCTTTGTAATTTCAAGCATATATACATAATACGAGCTCCAAATTTCCCACTATATTACTGGCACAAATTGACTATCTGTTTTATGTGTGAAGTGTAAAGTTATGAAAAGCAGGCAACAAGTTGAAAGTTTAAACATTTTACCCTGAAGAGGTAAGAGGCTTAATATCAGCGCGATAGCTGACCCCACACCTGCCTTACATGGTCAAGAAGTTGATAAGGCCACGAGCTCGCACATCTAATTGCAGTTCGCTCACGGGCCTGCCTCATACAGATCGTTCCAAACACTTCACTTTCTGATCACCAAGTGGCAGGACGCAGCACACCAACAGAATGTCCACTTACCTCAGCCCGAATGCCCTTATGCGACCTAATTGGTAAGGTTATGTTGTATATGCTCGGGTTCCGAACCTTTAAAGCACAACAGAGGTCATGACCTCCACAAACTCTCGTTATATAGCTTGAGTTTCGACTCTATGAGCATAGCTCGAGAGGTCATTACACTATAGAGCTCAGGTTACGACCCTTTAAGCGTAGCTCAGGAAGTTTATCATGTTGTACAACTCAGGTTTTTACCCTTTGAGCATAGCTAGTTGTACATGCTCGGGTTCCGACTTTTTGAGCGCAGCTCATTGTACTAGCTCAAGTTCTTACCTTTTGAGCACAATTGATAAACATCCGTACTTACAAAAAAGTTATTATGCTACCTGCTGATCAAGCTTACCATGAATTATTTTACTGTGCAGATTGTTGAGCTTACAGGATATTTAATTTTCCACTTACAAGTTAAGTGTTTTATCATTTATCTTGAAGGAAGCATAAAAGATCAAGTCAACAAATCATATATGAATCAGAAAATTTTATAAAAGCATCTTGGCGAGGTCTAACTATTCATTACAAATACCTTATGAAAAGAGGTAAAGACCATGCAAAGAAATGAAAATTTTTCTAAGGCCCAGCTCGAGACGTCCTATTCTCCCCCTTGGGAAGTGGAAGGATCAGTAACTCCACCTTGAGAGGTTGGTTTTAGAGGTATTATGACTTAAGCTATCTCTACTTGGGAGGACGTGCCCTGAGGAACCTTGTTAGGTATTGCTAAAGCTTGAGCTGCCTCCTCCTTAAACGTTTTTACCTCTGCGAGCCTTCTCTCGCCGAAACACGTGAAGTCTATCTCAAAATGAGCCTGTCAAAGGGTGTAGAAGAAGTCAGCAGCTGTCTCATCTGCAACCTCCTTCCTCACCCTAATGATCTCCTCCTGAGCTTTAGCCACTTCCTCCTTAGCAGCAGCAACTTCTTTTTTTATAGCTCGCCTTCCAGTCTCCTCCAAATCATGTTTTGCCTTATCCAAATTCTCCTCGGCATGAAGAAGTTTGGAAGTCTGCAAGCCCTAGAAGCTTGATAGTCGTTTTCTTGGAGGGCTAGGGCCAATTCAGCTTCCTTCAAGGCGGTCTCAGCATTTCTTAATTGAGTTTCCAACATGGATTCTGCTCTCTTCGCCCTTGAAGCTTCCCTGGAGATGAAAGCTCGTCCTTCATTTTGTCCTTCTCGATTTTGAGCTTATCATTCTTGATCTCGAGCTTTAGATTGTCAACCCGAAGCTACTCTTTCTTCTCTCTCAGGATCAGCAGCTCTTGCATTTGCTTCTTGATCCCTATAGCGGATTGAAATATGACAAGTTAGTATTAATGGCAAGAAAGTAAGAAAAAAGACTAAGTGTCAGAAGTTACCATAATCGAGTGGCAAATGACCTAAATGGATAGGCGATCTTCAACCAGGTCGTCAGTTCTAGCTTCCTGGCTTGACCCTAAAGAATTCTAGCAGGTAGTCGAGGATCCCTTCAAGATAGAGCACCCCAAGAATAAGCTCGGGCTTATCCTAGTCCTCTGGGGTGATGCTCCTCTCTAGGGCTGCGAGCTGAAGGCTACTTACCCTTTTCAGCTCGCGAACGCTTTAATGGAGCCCGCTGCGCCATTGTCTTTCTTTTTTTACTCCTGTTGGGGGCAGTTAGAGCACTGCCTATTGTAGTCCCTGTAGTTGGGACCTCGCCCGTTAGTGCCCCTCCTGATGAAGCTTCACTAGCCACAATACTCTCATCAGCAGCTCTCTCCCAGTCGCTTTCAATTTCGATCGTCTCTAACTACGAGGTCGAGGCCTAAGTTCTAGAAAGCCCTGTAGCCTGTTCAGATATAGATGTTTCAGTAGAGGCGGAGGTCGTACGGGCTGCGGGCTGTGCAGGGTGACGTTTGGGACGCTTGACAAGGGAAATCTTCCCCATTTGTGGAACTTGTGAGGGGGCTGGATCAGTTTCTCCTCGAGAAACTTGGTAGATTGAGACGAGCTCGTATTGGCCTCGATTGATTAGCTCGCTATCCGGAGCAAGAGAGAGTTGAAATTGTGTGAGAAAATCGTCGTCAAATGCGTGAGCAGCACTCCTCTCTCCCCAGTCCGCTAGCATCCTGAGAAGATCTTTATCCTCCTCAATTATAGTTCCTTTACTCTCCTCTGCAAATCAGAAACAAGATGTGTTAGAATCTGTATGAATATAAAATAGCTCACTAGTACCAGTCCTATGACTACCTGGGGTGAAAACAAAGCTTTAGTTTTGGAGGCGTGCAAGGGAATGGCAGGAGATGTAAAACTATGTTGACTTATAGTTCCTAACATTAGACTTGCCCTTCGCTTCTCTTTTTGGCAACAAGCCCTTATAGTCCGACTTGCGAGCTATCAGGTAATAAATTCCCTCTTAAGCTCTGCCCTTCGGGCTAGCTACTTCCTTTAAGCTATATAGATGGGAGCAAATGCGTGGATTTGGGGCTTCGAGCCTGTTCCTCAAGAAGACCAAAGCCAGTGAGATGAGCTGGGAGTAAGAGTTCAAAGTCAGTTGGAATGAGCTGAGTTTTAGTCGATTCAGTAAATCGACGAGATAGCCAGAAACTGGGAATCTAAGCCCGTACCTCAATTGTTGGACACTGACAACTACATACCCATGAGATGGAAAAGCCGCATGGTCACTTGAAGAAGAGAGCATGATGCGGTAACCCCTAGGAAGGCGGTATTCCAAGGAGATTCCCCCCAGCTCGTCTAGTTGTAATTTCGAGGGGTGGAATGCAAATACTTCGCTACTTTCCCGACCAAGAGGTGGTATGGTTGTTATGGGATCTACCAGGGCTGCAAACTCTTTAACAGCGTCACCACTGGTAGAAGTCGCTTCTTCGACCTCACGGGCTATTCCCGATTCATTGTCCTCTATGCTAGAGAGGTCATCTACTCTATGTTGTCGGCGACTGTGACCTGAAGACATCTACATATAAACAGGGAGTAATTAGGTCTCTATCTATAGACCATCCCTACCTATACTTGAGCTTCTTATTTTCTAATAAATTTTCTAAGTCTACAGGTCACAAACGCTACACAGATCGCTAAAGGAATAATGGCTCAACCTACAATTCAAACGAGCTACAATCTAGCGACCTACATATGTCTCTATTTAAAGCTCGCATATACAGTAGCACAAATAACAAACCATGCATAAAAACCCAATCACCAAGATCAAAGCAACAAAAAATGAAAAGTCACAACAAAGAACAAGTTCTCAGAAGCGAGAACACATGATGAATAACCCAAAATCAAAATAAAAAAATGTACAACACATACAAATTAGAAGCAAAAACCAGAAATCAAGAAAAGTGTGAAAAGCTTACTCTGAAGCAGAATTGAAGTCTGGATGATGATCTTTAAACTCTAAGACGCTAGTGCAGAAGGTTGAAGTGAAGAGAAGATGAAGAAGAGTGAAGAAGATGAAGCGTCTATGTTTTGAAAATGATAGGAAAAAGTTGAAAATAATTAGGTGTCTGTTTTATATAGGGGCGCGAGACTAAAACCCCAATCATCAGATTTAGTGGCTCTTCAACTGCCTCAAATCTAACTGTTTAGTGTAATTCAGGGGATCTGATCATCATACACCATTAGTTAATAGACGTGCACATTAAATGCACCTAGTATCACACGTGCCCTACACGATAGCCGAAAAAGTCGCCACGTGTCCAACATGATAGTTTGAAAAATGCTAAATAACCGGTCCCTCCAAACCAGTTTTCACCAGCAAGCTATCAGCTTCCAATCCGTAGATCGCATTAGCTGATGTTATGAGTATTTTTATGATGCTTAAGAAGGCTAGTAAAAACTCAATACTATTGATAGAAGCCCAAGACTGTTTCAATGATCCTGTGCATTTGGTTTAAAGCATAGCTCGCTATGATCCAACTTATCAAATGTAAAACTGATCAGACAGCCAGCTCGCAAACTTAGACTTAGACTCAGATTACATGATCAGTTCACAAAGGTAAGGCTCAGTCAGACTTCGGACATTCCAGCTGGTGAAGACGAGCTCTCAACTGATTCAGCTCGTAGGACGCGAGTCAATTACTGTCAGAACCATCAGAGCCAAAGTTAATAAGGTGTACCGTACACGCCAATCCCATTAGAAATTACAGCATGGATTAAGGAAATCTCAACTTACCAGCATGAGTTTAGCTTGTAAATCAGACTTTGACAGAATTGACCTGACAAGATGTCAGTCTCATTTAATATAATTCATCATTTCTTTTGACTTATGTCGCATTACTGTAGAACCTGCCCCTTTATAAATAGGGGAGGATTTTCATTATAAAGGGGTAGATAATCTTTGAGTGTCGTTACTCTGCAAAAATAGTGAAAGAACAGTGGACGTAAACAAACTTTGAGTCGAACCACTTAAAAATTGCTGGTGTTCTTGTTCTTCCTTGGTTCTTTCTTTTTTTTCTCTTCTGTGTCTTTGTTTAGTTTACATTACATCTGCAGTTTGGGCCTACAAGAACCTAGTTGGCTAATTCTAGATGTCGACAGTTATTATGTATGTATAGTTCATTAAGTTTTATTATAAATGTATTTATTATTGAAGCAAAATAAAAATGGAAAGTTTAAACGAAATACATGCATAGAAAATACGTGCGAAAGTTATCTTTAAAAGATTTAGGCTTTTTGCTCTAGAAAGAAAGTTTTTTTTCGGTTTTAAACCGTAAGTTAAAAAATAAAATTTTACGAGATTAAGCAAAATGTTAATTTTTAAGCATATTGAAAAGATTTTATATGTAAATCCAGTTATACCCAACCGTAGTATCGTATGCGTGCATGGTAGATTGGTTGGGAGAGTCACTAACTTGTTGGGAGGGGGGGTGGCGAGGCGGTGTGGAGTTGAGTCAGTGTGTCACCTTCTGCATGCATACGATAGTGTAAATCTGCATGATGTTAGTGAGAGGATACGCGACCCCAGAGTTTTCCCGCACATGTGACTACACATGTAGCATTCCTTAGTCCAAGTTCCGTGACCTATAGACATACAGTCACACGAGGACGAGCTTCGCTAGGTTACTTTATAAGGCAAGTTATAGAGAGTAAAGTACATCACTAGACGTGAAATTTAGAAAATAGAAAAATTAAGTTTTATAAAAGTTAAAACAAATGTATTTATTCGCATTATATTTATTATATAGTTTTCGAGAAAAGAAATAAACCTGTTGCTTTCCAAATTATTTTGAGAGGAGTTATATTTTAAAAAGTAAATATCATAGTTTATAAAAGTTACCCACCCCCTGAGTTTTATACTCACCACTCTCTTTTCATGTTTTGAAAAAAAAAAAAAAAATCCACTGCAGGTACAAGTACGAGCACTCAAGCGGAAGAAACTCTGTCAAACGTACTAGTGGGCTAAATGTTAGGGTAATGTGCCCTAAGAGCTTGTAATTTGTAAATATTTAAATTAAATAATAAATATAATATAATTTATTCAATTTATGTGCATTTATGAAATGATTGCTTCATACAAATATCATGTAACATCCATGGTTACTTATGTAGTCTCAGACTAAGTATATAAGTGTTATATACAAGAGGATTTAGTTTGAAATTAGTAATCTAAAAAGTCCGTTGAAAGCAAACAAAGCTGGGTACTTTGTTTGTGGTAAATCTATAGCTGTTCCATTTTGTATTTGATACGATGATTTTATCAGGGATCGTTCATGTGGTGACATGAAAATGGAGGCACCTTATATAATAGAGATTATATAGGACTGAACCATGATAAAATGAATTTCTTATTAATATCCGTTAAATAAAGAAATTCATATTTATCAACTAGATGATTATATATGGATTGATCTTAATCCTGAGTGTTTTATGGACTCCTATTTGTTGAGTCATATCTTTTGATTTACATGGGTGAGACTGTTATAAATTTACGGTCAATAAGCTTCGTACTTTAGAGATGTGATTTAATAAGTGGCTGGGAACATTCTACACAATAGTGGAATTCACTCATTCTTGCGAGAAGTAGATATGTAGTTCTCTTAAGTGTTGATTCGAGTCTTGAACAATAAGAGCGCTCGACTTTCTATTTTGTAAATAAATGGAAAGATAAATTCATAAGTTGTTATGAATATATTGTTCATTAGAGAATTAATGGTACTTAATGGAATAAGAAATAATTAGAGAGGTATAACGGACTTTAATGACCTAGCTCTAATTATGAACTACTCATGGAGGATCGAACCATATGAAATGATTAAATCAATGGACACTGAAAATTCAGATTGTATAAAACATCTATAATTTTGAGAGTGCAATCTTAAGTTTTTAGTGGAGTAACTTTAAGGTTAATAATAGTGAATGATTTAATTAAAGAGTTTAATTAATAATTCCGATATTATTAGAGCTCAAATTATAGATCCATTTGGTCCCCTTGCTAGCTCACAATCACATAAAGAAACAAAGGGAAGAATATAATTGGATTGTCCAATTATAAGTGTACATATAATTTTATGAACACGTTCACGAATAATTTAAATAATTTGATTATTTAAATATAAGTAATTATTTAATTATTTGTAGAGATTAAATGTTTAATTTTAAATGGTGTCATTAAATTATATATGATTTAGAATCATTTAATTTAATGAAAAATCTTTTAATTAATGGAGATGGTAATTTAATTTAATTGGAATTGGATTCCATATTAAATTATATTAAAGAAGTTTTAATTTAATAGGAATTAGATTCCATATTAAATTAAAAGTAAAGAGTTTTAAACCAATAAGAAATATGATTCCATATTTGATATGAATTGAGTTTTACAATTTAATTAGGAAATTGTATTCCTTATTAAATTAAAAAACTCTAACTCACCATTATAAAAAAGTTTTTTATATTGGTAACAAGATAGAGAGAGAGAAAAATAGAGAGAATTTTTGGTTACTTGAATAAAAAACTTCCATTAATTAAAAAGATTTCGTGATATAATTCTTCGAGATTGTGCCCACACACAGTTTCTTTTGTGAAGAGTCATAGCAAGGAAGATCGGGTGGTGAAGAATTTGTGAATAAAAAAGGATCAATTCAATCTTCATGCAAAGTAAGATTCGATCTTATTAATTTAATTGTTGAATTGTTATTACTAGTATCGATCGGGCGTGCTTTTATATGGAAAAATTTTTAAAATATACGTTTCCGCATTAAATTCAAAATTCAATTTTTCCTTCACTAAAGAGGAAGAAACTTCGTCAAACGTACTGGTGGGCTAAAGACGCGATGCTATTGCACTAGTTTATTTTTAGAAATATCTTGTACTTACATATTTTTCTAGACTCAATGCATGTTTGTAAATATATATATTTTTTGAATGTTACAAATCTTTATGTTTTGATTTATGAATTAAATCAGACGTGCACGATGTTTTATTGGAGATCAATGATTTTTGAATTTTCATTTGACTTGAAATCTTGTTATGGTTGTTTGTGAAAAGTGAAAAGAGGGTTTGAGGTCTTGAAAGTTGAGAATTTGCATGATTTAGAAGTGCACAGATTTTTATAAGTTGTTGTAAAGTACACAGTTATGAAAAACAGTTATTGTGCTGTCGGATTTTTAGAAACCCTATTTTGAAAAATATTATTTAAAAAAAAAATTCCACCAATTTTCGTTGGTGGAAGCTGGGAAGAAGAAAAAAAAAGAAAAATATTTTGGGTGTCCGATTATCCAGGTAAGTAAATTTATTTTAATAAGATTTAGATTCTAGAAAATTATTTATTTTTCTATAAGTTATAAATTGGGTTTTATATGATTTTAAGGTGGATTCAGAATGATAAGAAAATCAAAGGGAAACACGTTTTAGATCCAGGAATAGACAAAGGAGTTATGTGAGTGGATAGTTTTATTTTTAATTAAATTTATTGAATTATGTTTATTTATATTATAGATTTTATAGTTTATTTCAAGTAAATAATTAGTTGAGTTATTTGATTTTATAGATTATAAATTATGTTTTACGATTGAAAGAAAAGTTTATATATGTTTCAAATTTTATTTATTTAAATATTATTAGAAGGAAATTATTTATTTAGTTTATTGATTTATTGATTTTGTATTATAATTTATGATTTGATTATAAAATACGTATTTTGATATTATATTTCTATTTAGAAATTGAGTTAACATATAAAATGATTTAAGATTTGAAAATGATAAAAATGACATTTTCAGTAAGTTTACGTATATTTCAGTTTTTATTATGTATTGAAAATAAATTAATTATTTAGTAAATTGATTTTATAGATTACAAATTATTGCCTATTTATAATTATGTTATGTTGCGAGAAATAATAATTACTTATGTTTTGAGAAAAACATTATTTAATATTATTGATTTCTTTTCAAGTTTATTATCAGTATATTCTTATAAAATTTTTAAATTTAATATTCACATGTTTTAAAGTATGTTTGAAATGACAATTAAGATTTTATTAAAGATATTAATTATGAATATTCTAGGCAGCTATGACATTGATAATGCATTTTGAGACTACAAGCGATGTTCTTTTGAAAATATTAGTTTACGGATATTTTATATATTTACTTGAAAATGAAATGTTTTATGCATGAAATGTTGGAAACAATAATGCTTATGTTTTAATAATTTATATGTGATATGTTCCATATTTTAAGTTTATGGAAGGATGAAATTCATTTTTGAACTATATGGAAAAGAAAATGTTTTCAAATACTAATGGTCTACCCCATGTTATACGTTATGGATTATGATATGAATTATTATTTAGACCTAGTCAGTATACCCTATTGTGTATGACAAGTGTTAGGAGGGTGTGTTATTAACATCGGAGGGATTGAGTCAGTTGGTCGAGTTGTGTCGCCCTCTACATATGTGAGATATTGTCTCACTCACATATGCGATATAGAAAATTCTACTGCTTGTGATGAAATGTCTCATGTATATTGTCATGATAAGTGTCGCTGATTGAATCACCACGTGACTATATTATGATGATTATCTGGGTTCCATTGGTACAGTTTTGTATGGAAAGGAATATTTTAAGTTACGAAATGATTGAAATATTATTATGTTTTTATGCTCGAAACCATGTTTTAAGATTTCCTATAAATTTATTAAAGTTTATGATTTTGATTAAGAAAATATTAGAAAAAAATATAACTTTTTTTAAAGTGTTTTTGAGAGGTATTTCGAAAAGAAAGAGTCTTTAAATAAAAAAAATATATATCTTACCACTCAGTAAGTCTTTAGCTCACCGCTCTTCATTTTATGTTTTATGAAAATCTCCCCAGATGCAGGAATCAGTGGTCAGGGTGTGCACTCTCCTACCTCGAATTAGGTGAGCTGGTCATGGATGATGTTCTGTGACGTCCCACTTTACATATTTAAATTTAATTGAAAATGTATGCATGTACCTAGTTTTGATTGTAAAGCATTTTATAAATTTTACCACGGTTGTGATGATACGGTATATTTATCTAAATGAAATGATTTGATGCATATGTTGGGTTTTTGGTATGCATCTCATACATCATAGCACAACGGAAAAACAAAAGTTACAACATACAAAAACCAAAAACCCAAGTTGGATCACTTTAGATTAGTTTAAAACCAATATAATTAAAAATACATAGAGTGTTTTATTGAAACCATACATTCGTTGGCGGCTCTTTCCCTTCTTGTATGATCTAATCCACTAGTGATCCAAGCGTAGAATCACCTCTAAAGTATCCACACAGCAACACGATGTTCAAAAACCCAATTGGAGATGACAATAGTCAAACACCCTATGTGCTAGTTAAGATGGTTGGCCATGTGGTGATATTGAGAGTTTATTGTTTCTAAGAGAGATTTTTCAATTGTTGCCCCATCACATGAGTATTTATATTTTAGGCAAAGAAAAGAAACCTTAATCTAAGCCCATTAAGAATTCACCCAACCCATTAGTTTTAGGTCTAATTTTAATTTAATCCAATTAAATTAAATTAATCCTAATAAAATAAATAAGCCATTATTTTATTTTATCACCATTAATATTAACGTCTCATGTTAATATATTAAATCCTATTGAATAGCCATTTTACACTGTACATCAAGTCGCTTAAGTGTGTGATCCATTAGGTATCTGAACACGTTGGCAACTCGGAATGAATTATAATCCTAATCAAATTAGGATTAGATTAAATTGAACCTTTTGATTTAATCCTTCATTCACCAATCAACTAATTGATTCCAAGTAGATCAAGATTGGCATCTAGCAATGCATCATGACCACCCAAGTGCCCAGAATTGTCCGTGGCTAGAACAATACCTTTCCATAGATAGTTACCGTGCAATTCATCCTTTCGTCATAACATATCTCATTCGGTTATGAGTATAGACTATGTGTCAACTCTCACTAGAATGACTAAGTCATATCTAGCCCGAATTTATTAGTTCTTATTCCCGAAATCCGTTATTCCCAATTACGTATCTTAGGAGACTCTCCCATTGGTACGATCACTCTGGCTAGAGATTCCTGGAGTAACGATTTCCTCAAGAGGCCGTGAGATATCTTCTTTTACTATAAGAAGTGACGAATCCTTTATTGATCACTGAACTACGCTCGAATAGCTTATGTCGAACCCAAGTACCATCCTATGAGTCAACTCTCCAAGTCAACAAGGAATGACATTAAAGGACGACAGTCGATACTTAGTATACTTTGAAGATCTCAAGTCAAAGGATACTTGCACCTACTACTATGTTAAGATGAGCTCACTGACATAAAATATCCATGTGATCATCTTACAATCAGGTCATCCAATGTATTCATTCTAAACAAGCATCCACATGTTTACTCTAGGCATCTCATATGCCATCAGCTTATGAGAACTACTGCTCGATCCAATCAAGAAGTCTAACACATGCTAGTCTATCCGTACTAATGATGTCTCGTCTTATTAATACTATAACTAAGGATATTTAAGTATAAACACATTTGCATGTAATAGGAATCTCATATCATGAACTCTTTCATGATTTCCTTTACACTGTGTTATATGTACCAGGGACTTTATTACGCAATTGAATATAAGAATATATACTGAATAATAATATTGCTATTTTATTAAAATGAAATATGCATAAATACAACCTAAGGTTAATTGGTTCTAGGGCACATCACTAACATACTCCTACTTACACTAGATCCAATCACCAATGAATCTAATATCAAAGGTGTTTACATGAACATCATATTTATTCTGGGGAAGTGGTTAGTCATTGGATCTGCAATATTCTGATCCGTGGGAATTCTTTCAATCTTTATATCTTGTCAACCAATAGACTTGGAGAGATTTATCCCTTGTGACATGGGTAAATATCCTCTTTTGGATTGATCCATGCTAAACCTTTTTAGCATCTTATCTATATATGTAGATTGCGTTAGACCTAGCAACCTTTTAGATCTATCTCTATAAATCCTTATCCCCAGCATGTAGGTTGCTTCACTGAGGTCTTTCATGGAGAATTTCTTCAAAAGCCATATCTTAATTGATTGAAGAACTGAGACATCATTTCCTATAAGCAATATGTCATCCATATATAATACTAAGAAAACGATTGCACTCCCATTGACCTTTTCGTATACACAAGGTTCATCCATGTTTTGTGAGAATCTAAACTCTTTGACTGTCTCATCAAAACGAATGTTCCAACTCCTAGATACTTGATTAAGTCCATAAATCAACCTTTACAGCTTACATACTTTATTGCTATCTTTGAATGTAAATCCCTCGGGTTGTGTCATATAGACTTCCTCGGTCAGATTTCCGTTAAGAAAAGCTGTTTTTACATCTATTTGTCATATCTCATAATCATAATGAGTAGCAATAGTAAGGAGTATTCTTATGGATTAAGCATAGCTACTGGAGAAAAGGTCTCATCATAATCAATTCCTTACTTCTGACGATATCCTTTTGCTACTAAGCGAGCTTTATGGGTAACCACATTACCCTCCATGTCAGTCTTCTTTTTGAAAACCCATTTGCACCCTATAGGTTTTATCCCTTCAAGTGGGTCAACCAAAGTCCATACTTGATTTTCATATATAGAATCCATTTCTGACTTCATGGCTTTCAGCCATTCGTCAGATTCTGAACTCTTCATAACTTCCTCATAGTTAGTAGGCTCATCATTCTCAATGATTAGAATATTGTCATGCTCATTAATGATAAATTCATATCTCTTAGGAGTTGTCCTTATTCTATCTTATCTACAAGGTTCTTGCGTAATAATAGGTTCACTCACTATCTTATTTTCATTTGTAGTGGTTTCAGGGTGTATCGGTTGTTCTATGTCCATTTGTGCTGTTTGTTCTCCTTGAACTTCTGTAAGTTCAAGTTTACTCCCACTATCCTGTTTTATAAGAAACTCTTTCCCTAAGAAGATAGTATTCTTCGAAACAAATATCTTTTGTTCTGAGGGATGATAAAAGTAGTATCCATTTGTTTCCTTAAGATATTCTATAAATAGACATTTGACTGACTTCACTTCAAGCTTTTTTAACATTATCCTTTTAACATAGATAGGACAACCCAAAACTTTCATATGAGAAAGTGAGGGTTTTTTACTATTCCACATCTCATATGGAGTAAAATCAACTGATTTTGATGGAGTTCTGTTCAGTATATAAACAACAGTTTCCTGAGCAAAACCCCAAAAGGATTTAGGAAGATCTGCAAAACTCATCATGGATCGAACCATGTCCAACAAAGTTCGATTTTTCCTTTCAAACACACCATTATGCTATGGGGTATATGGTGGAGTCCATTGAGACAAAATTCCTTTCTCTTTTAGATAATCCTGAAATTCTTGACTCAAGTACTCACCGCCTCGTTTGGATCTTAGTATCTTGATACTCTTGCCAAGTTGTTTTTCTACCTCGTTCCTAAATTCTTTGAACTTTTCAAAAACTTCAGATTTGTATTTCATCAAATACAAATACCCATATCTAGAATAGTCATCGATAAAGGTTACGAAGAATAAAAATCCTCCTCTTGCCTGTATCGTCATTGGGCCACATACATCCGAATGTACAAGCTTTAACAACTCAGTGGCACGATCACCCTTTCCTGAGAAGGACATTTTAGTCATCTTGCCAAGCAAACAAAATTCGCATGTATCATAAGATTCATAATTGAATGATCCCAAGCTACCATACTTGTGTAACTTGTTCATGGGTTTCTTGTTTATATGGCCAAGTCGACAATGCCATAAATAGGAGGGTTTCAGGTTATTCATTTTTAATCTTTTGGTATTTAGATTGAGAATTGAATTAGATAAATCCAGAATATAAATTCCATTGCTAATAGTACCAGAATAATAACAAATGTCATTCAACCATATAGAACAACTATTATCCTTAATAGTCAAATGAAATCCATGTTTCACTAAACTGGAAACTGAAATTATGTTCTTTGAAATAACAGGCACATAAAAGCAATTATCTAAATTTAATACTAATCATGAAGGTAAAGTCAAGGAGTATGTTCCCATAGTTAATTCAACAACTCTTGCTCCATTTCCCACTCGTAAGTCCACATCTCCTTTCTTCAGTTTCCTACTGTTCTTTAGTCCCTGCATATTAGCACATATGTGAAACCCACATTCGGTATCTAATACCCATGTGTTAATATCACAAGTAGTATTAATCTCAATCATAAAAATACCTGAGGCAGAAGCATCACTATGCTTCTCCTTCTTTAGAGAATCCAAATATTCCTTACAATTCCTCTTCCAGTGACCAGCTTTACCACAATGGAAGCACAGTCATTTTGTAGGTGTCTTTTTGCTCTTGTTCTTCTTCTTCTTGACACCTCGAGGGCTTTGGTAGGATTACTCTTCTTCTTCTTCTTTAATTTCATTTGAGCCTTTTTCTTTTTAGAAGAATTAGAATTATCAACCAACATTACAGACTTTTGATCCTTCCTAATACAAGGTTCAACAGTCTTGAGAAGGTTGACCAACTCAGGTAGTGAAGAATCAATCTTATTGACATAATAGTTCATCACAAACTGTGAATAACTATCAGGTAAGGACTGTAGAACTAAGTCAATACTTAGCTCATGATCCATAACAAACTCAAGTGATCCAAGCTTCTCAATGTAGCCCAACATCTTCAAGCCATGATCCACGACTGAAGCCCCTTCGACCATTTAACTACGGAAGAGACTTTTACATTTCTCAAATCTTTTAGTCCTTTTCTGCTCATCAAATAGCTCATTGAGATGAACAATCATAGTACGGGCATCCATATGTTCATGTTGTTTTTGGAGTTCCGGTGTCATAGTAGCGACCATGATGCAAGCCGCCATGTCAGCGTCATCCTTGTGCTTTAGATAAGCTTCAAGCTCATCCAATGGAGCATCATCTCTTGGAGGAGGAGGGATGTCATTTTCAAGTACATAAGTAATTTTCTCGAACTTGAGCACTATTTTAACATTCCTTATCCAGTCCAAGTAATTTGGCCCGATAAGTTTGTTGGCCTCAAGTATGGAACATAAATTCAATTTCGAGCTCATGATTCTTTTCAACCTAGATATAAAGAATGAAATGTTAGAGATCTAGTATGCATGTACATTTAATGTGGTTTCTAATTAAGCGTATTACACTCCCAATATTTTATTACGAATTAATAGCCCTCACTATTAATCCAGGAAAGCACATTGGATGCTTTCCTAGTGGGTTAGTATCCATCATTCATTAAGGGAGACCTTGGGTTTACCCAACAAGCTCCCTTGACTTCAAATGGTAAGTATCTCATACCAATTGCATCTCAATGCAACTACTAAAACATTGGGCTATCAACATCCTTGATATGTTTATATTGTATATACATTTACCCAATCTCACCTCTGATATACATAAGCCTTGGGTTTACCCAACAAGCCCATGTATTCAGTTAAGACCAGCCCATTAATCAGGAATCATATTCCATAGGTTGAACATATTAACCTAGAGCAAGGTTGGGTTTACCCAACAACCCAACATCGAGGATAACTCTAGTTCTTCCTATATTAATGGAAGGTGTTAGTCTTAATATTAATTAAGGGTTTTTATCCTTTTAGTCTCATCTAGCATGCATAATTTATCCTTATTCATCATCAAGATAATTATGATAATAAAATTACATGGTTGATTATAGACTTTATCTATATCAATTTCCCTGGAGCCACAGGATAACCGAAAGGTCAAACCTAGGTCATGCATGAATTACAAAGAATGAAAAGGACATTTCCCTTCTTCAATTTCGTTCTTCCATTTCGTCTTCATCTTCTTCGTATTCCTAATCTTATCTATTTCTAAACATAACTATTACATTTATTTAATAAGAAACCTCGAGTTACATTCGAGGGGAGTGATGAGAGGAGAAGTACAAAAAGAATATTAAGAGAAGACAGGACAAGCAGGCCCTATTTATAAACCCCTAGTTCTGATTCTTAATTTCCTAGCGAGTGAAACTAGATTGTGAAGTTAAGTAATAAATCTAGTTAGTATTAATCTAAATAGATTCATTGATGAGCGAACGCTCATTCTAGAATTACAATAATAAACATTAGTAAGGATAAAATAGTTTATCCATAATCCAGTAATAGATGATAAGTGATGATACGTTTAAATTCAAAAATAAAAACTAGAGGAAGTGCCATGTAGAATTAGTAGTTAACAAGTAAGTAACCAAACATTTAACTAAGAGTGATAGACAAAACAAATCAAAGGGGCAAGTTTGATATTCCATAAAATGTTAATGAGATATACAAACAAAACACTTAGAAGCAAAAGTGAAGAAGAAAAAAAAAAAGAAAAAAAGAGAAGAGAGAAGCAAAGCTACCATAAAAGTTAATGAAGGGCAGCTGTGAGAAGTAGAAAGAATATAGAGGAAGTGGTGTGAAATTTAAAAGAAATGAGACATGAATGCAATTTAGGGAAGTTTAGGGAAGTGTTAGTAGTATAAATACAAGACTTAGAATGAACTTGAGAGAGAGCAAAAAGGCAAGAGCAGCAGATCTGGTCGTGCATAACAGGAAGCAAATAGAGTAGACATACAAAGGAGCAGGTCTGGCGTGAAAAAAGAGCAGAAACTAGACAGCAAAGAAAAGTGGAAGAAGAAAGCCCCTCCCAGCCCATCCAAACCTCAAAACCACCTCTCTAGGACCTCTTCTAAGTCCCTCTCACCTCCCTACACAAGAATCAAGTGAGATCTCATCTCTTTTCTTCCTTATACTTGTTGAAATTGAAGTAGTGGGCTGTTGAGTGTTGTGCAGAATTTTTTTGTGTTGTGTTAGGTATTTTACCCTCAAAATTATGGTAGAACTCTAAGTGATTGTTGTAGAGAGTTAAATGATAAGTTGAGATGTGTAAATAGTAGCTTAGAGTTGTAAATATGAGCTGCCATCTACTTGATCAAAGTAGAAACAGAAATCTATTTTACATGCACTTCAAGTAGTTGATAAAATTGGTGAGTGAGTTGTGAGTGGTTAAATGACAAAATAGTGGTTGTGTGTGTGTCATGGCTGGGAAGACCAGTAGAAAAGCTCTGAGACTAGAGGGTTTTGAACTCAAATTTAGACATATTTGAGGTTGGAAAAACATAGAAAAGCATGTAGAAGTGGTAGAAGTTCAAAAGAGCTAATTTAGACAATTTTTTCAATCCCAAGCTCAAACCATGGGCTGAAGATAACCTGGGCAAAAATGACATATATAGGGATGTTCTACACCTTAAATGATGCCTAGGAGTCATAGAAAATCATAGGTTTTGGAACGAATCGAATCCGATAAAAATTGCACAAATTATGCGCAAAATAGTATCGTTAGAGAGTCGATAGGTGAAATAGCTATGCAAATGCAATTTTTATTGCATGGAATGAGTTTAGTTGATCATAAATAGGTAAAATAAGTTTAGATATGAAAGAAAAATTAGTGTTGCTCGTTCGACGTTAAAAAGTGCACAAAAAGTACCCGAAAAATGGCGTCTTTCGTAGATTTGACATAGCAAACGATAGAATTTTCAACAAAATTTGGTGTGTGACCAGAATGTGAGATAGGTGAACCGTAGGAAAAAGAATGAAGAAAAATGAAGCTCTGAACAGGGTACTGCGTTACATTCTGTTTTGGTATATCAAAGAGGCCTAAAAATTTGATTTTTCGTTTCAGGCCTCTAAAAATTTTACGAATCGTGTGAGGATATCCCTAGGGTTCCAAAACTGAAAATTTTGTGAAGAAATTGGAGTTAGAGAGCCTAGATTGAGTAAAAATCGAGTTGGGAAGTTATAGCGTAAAAAGGATAGTTTCTGAGCAAGTTGTATTAGAAATGTTATTGTAAAGTTAAAGTTGAGTTATGAGTTGTCACTAGTGATAATAAGAAATTGTCATGTAGGTGATGAGCGAGCGAGTGAAGTCCGAGAGACTCGTCGAGATGCTTGCTTCGAATTTGCGCGATTTCGAAGTAAGTGTACTATCACTTATGCTAACTTCCATTTCATTATGTTCCATATTGTACATAAGTGTTAAATGAGAATGAAAATGATTTTCCAACATTAAAGCTAAAGTTTGAGTATATGGGTTCTTATGGAATCCATAAAGTAATTGAAATCAATTAAATTAAGTTGCTTTAGAAAGAGTTGAATCAAAAGAGTATTCAAAAATTCTAAAAATTATTAGTTTTATGCTTTTGCACTTAATAAATCTAGTTTTACAAACTCATGTATATGCCTTAAGAGTTTATGAGATTTAGCGCTACGTGATGACGCAGAAAATTCCGTCCGTATTCGCTCAGAGTATAGAGAAGTTAGCGCTACGTGACGATGCAGAAAATTTTGTCTGTAGTTGCTCCGTTCTACTAAAAAGTATAGTGCTACGTTGCGACGCAAACAATTCCGCACGTAGTTGGTTCTTTTATAGTTTGGCACTACGTGGCAATGTAGTAAATTCCGCGTTGTAATTGCTCAATTATGAGAATTATCACCCTACGTACGATGCATTAAATTCCGTAACGTAGTGGTGGAGATATCTCAGTAGCTTCACATTGGCGTTAGTTATAATCGCCCGTGATGGTTAGAATGTTTCAAGGGTATACATGGGGTTTTTTTTTTGAAAGAAATTGTAAAATTTGAATAAGTTTGTAAATTACTACATTAGTACATATTATATTACATTGCCTTGTTGCACTAACTTCTTTGTTTGTTGTGTAGTCTATTTACATTCCATTGAGTGCTACTGCGGAGAAAACGACGACACTTTGTTTTGTATATATAGGTGGGCGACTCATGCAATATGATAATGTAAAATTTTATGTATGAAATGAATATGTAATTGTGAAGAAGTATTCGTATTTTGAATTGCATGATTATAAATATTGATGCATTTGATATATGATGTATATACATGTACATTTTTACATGAAGTTCATGCTTATTTTTGATGGAAAAAGTTATGATATTGCATGATTGTGGATACAGAAGTTAGGAGGAAATGAAACTATAGTCGAAGTGTTTGTTTACTCGCAGGTAAATTTCGAATTCGTATGCTCGACAAGTGCTTTTGACCTAGGGGCTCGCAAAAACAAAGAAATTTCTTCGACTTTTAAGGCTTTGGCGAGAGGCTTATTAACTATCTGGGTTTCCACAACCTACTCGTAAGTTTTCGTTCTTATTACTGTCACTTTTATTGCTTTTTTGTTCTTTATTGCCTTTTTTGTTCTGACATCTCGTTTCAGGCATCCATGGGCTACATGAAGCTTCTTCGGGAAATTTTCAATTGGCCTAAGAAGAAAGCCACCATGAAGGCGACCATAAACTCACTGGAGAATGAGAAGAACAAAATCTAGGGCGAAGCGGACTTCTTTAAGTTGGAGGCTGAAAAGTCTCAGAAGACCTTCCATGACCTGGAATGAAGTCATGAAAAATCCTTGAGACAGAGACTAAAGCTGCAAAATTCTGTGAAGTACCAAAATAGCACTATCGCCTCACTGGAGAAAGAGAGAGATGAGTTGAAGAAAAAGCTCTATCATGCCCAAGACTTGGAGAAAAAACTGAAAGGAGAAAACAAGAAACTGAAAGATGAGCTAGCCTCGCAAGAGCGTAGAGTTGACAAAGCTAAGAAGATTATTGAATCGATGCGGTAGGAGGTAATCTCAACTAAAGAAGAACTAGCCTAGGAACAGAGCAACACTAAAACCTTAGTTAGATAAGCGGAGGGAAGAACGGGAAGCCTGTTTTTATACAACTTATGGCTGAAGCGGCTAAATGTGGACATCTCGTTCTTTGGTTAGGAGGCTGTGGAAGGAATAAAGATGTATGCAGCAAGGGCAGCTCGCGAAGCTACGCAAAAGGCTCCTTTAGAAACCAGTCTTCTAACCTCCTAATCAGGCTCAGACCATTATGCTTCAGAGGTGCCCTCAAATCAACCCAGAGGCCCTTCTTCTGCAGCATTGTATGGCGGAACTTCTCAAGACTTAGGTCCCTCTTCTGAAAGTGCTCCTTCAGCTCCTGCAGGACCTTCTTCGAGCTATTCTCAGCCAATTGTTATAGAAGATGAAGGCAAGGCTTCAATAGAGGTCATAGGCGAGCAGGATATACCCCCTAGCAATACTTAGAAAATTTTCAATTCTTTTAACTTCATTTGTAATACAGTTTGTTCAGTTCGTGAACTTTAATAAATGAAATTTACTTCTTCTATCTTTTTCCATTTCCTCATTCTTTGTTGTTATTTGAATGTCGAGCAATTCTGACTGTTAATCAGATCAAATTATAACAAATATCATTTAAATTGCAATGTCCATGGTTCATATGAGATTGTTTAGCCCTTCCAGAGCTTGCTTGCTCACAGGTAGTATTGGTTCCTCCCAGCATATAAAAATCCACAGGTCAAATGTTCCTTCCAAAGCTTGGTCGCTCACAAGCTACATAGATCTTTCAGGATTATTTTATAAGTCCACATGCCATAAGCATTCCTTCCAAAGCCTGGTTGCTCATAGGCTATGCTGGGACCTTCCGCGACGTTTTTAGCTCACATATAATAATTACACCTTTTAGAGCCCGGCTATTCACAGGTAGTAATCATATCTTCTAGAGCATTGGCTTAAAGGTAACAATTGCACCTTCCAGAGTCTACTCGCTCACAGGTAGCAATTGCACCTTCCAAAGAATGAATAAAAAAAAACAAAACATATTGCCCAGCAAGGATAAACGCGACTAGAACTGTTTTGCCAAGAGAGTCTTTATTGATGAATTAGTTGCATTCATACAAGTCAGATAAACTAAATAAATCAAATAAGATATTAACTAAATAAGTCAAACATAATATGGCTGAAGATTCTCAACATTCTATGCTCGGGGGACTTCTGCCCCATTCAAGTTGGCCAAGTGATAAGCTCCGTTTTCAAGACTACCCTTTACAACATAAGGGCCTTCCTAGTTTGGGCCAAGAGTTCCATCACTGGCTTTTCGAGCAGTTGGTAGTATGAGCCGCAGGACCAGATCACCAGGCTTGAAGCTCCGAACACGGACATTCCTGTTATAAAACCTGGTGACCCTTTGTTGGTAAATAGCAACTCTCATTCGAGTTTCATCTCTTGCTTCCTCGAGCAGATCCATATTAGCCATGAGCAGCTGGTCGTTATCTTTCTATCTAAACGTTGCTCTACGCTGACTAGCGACCTTATACTCTGCTGGAATCATTGCTTCTGATCCATACACCAACGAGAAAGAAGTTTCCCCAGTAGTGTTGCGAGTAGTTGTTCTGTAAGCCCACAACACTTTCTGCAACTCATCAACTCAGGCTCCTTTCCTTGCTTCTAGCGTAGTCTTCAAGTTTTGCTTGATAATCTTGTTGACCATTTTAACCTGCCCATTCGCTTGAGAGTGGTCCACAACTAAAAAGCTCTTTTTGATTCCAAGGTCTTTGCAAAATTTCTAAAACTGTTCGCTGCTGAACTGGGTCCCATTATCCGTCACGATCTGCTGAGGAACTCCAAACCTGCAAATAATATTCTCCTAGACAAACTTCTCGACTTTGGTAATGGAAATTTCAGCAAGCTCTTTGGCTTCTGCCCACTTTGTAAAATAATCAACCGCCACTATTGCATGCTTGCATTTTCCTCAAGTTTTTGGGAGTGGGCCGATTAGATCCATGCCCTAAATGGCGAAAGGCCATGGAATGACCATCTGCTTCAGGAAAATTGGTGGGACTCGTGGAACCTTGGCGAACCTCTGACACTTATCACATCTCTTGACCATTTCGATTGCATTTTGCTTCATGGTTGGCTAATAGAATCCCTACCTAAGAGCCTTTTGAGCCAAAGACAGCCCCTCGACATGATTACCATAGTGCCCTACATGGATGTCTTCACGAATGATCTGGCAGTCCGTGCCATCAATACACTTGAGATAATATCTCCTAAGATTATCTCCTCCGTATCTGCAGCAATTGCCGAGAATGTCGTGATTTGATTTGCATGAAAATAGGCAAGTTGACTTCTTTCCTGAATTAAATTGACTCAACATTCTAGAAGGTTAACTGGTCAAATTTAACGAGTACTTTGAGCGAACAGACTACTCAAGCGATCAGATATTGCACCCAGCGAGCAGATTGTTCTAAGCTATCAACCCCAATGACTAGTGATCAGATAAAAAGAACTCCTAATCATTTCGATAGCCTTTGAAGAATACTATCGAGCAGTTCTTGACCACGACTAGATTAGCTTAGTGTTATAACATGCGGTCAGACCCTTATGCGATCAGACATGTGTTCAAATGATATGATTAGTCACTCAGTAATTAAAACGATC
The DNA here is from genome assembly GCA_022984855.1 of Dimocarpus longan. Taxonomy (NCBI): domain Eukaryota; kingdom Viridiplantae; phylum Streptophyta; class Magnoliopsida; order Sapindales; family Sapindaceae; genus Dimocarpus; species Dimocarpus longan. The sequence goes on along the minus strand of CM041015.1, from coordinate 13,274,869 downwards.
AACCATCCGTTCAAATGTGCTCGGGTTCACAGGCTAAGAAACAACCATATGTTCCCTTTTTTTACTGTTGACTAATTTGACCAGCCTCTTAGGCTTCTTCTCATAGAGTAGCATACTGGGCTCATCCTTAGGCTTTTCTCAGCCCATTTTCTATGATTGCAAAAATGCCCATAATAGTAATCCATATGAAATACTTTTTATACAAAATTCATTTATTTCAAAATCAAACTGTAACATATCATAGCATAAATTTTAATACATCATATCAAACTATTTAGAAGGACACTCAACAATTATTGACTCACGATAACACGCGCTTTAGGGTTCCCTCGATTTTCTTGTCATCTACATAGTTTCGCATTCTACATTTAGAAAACATCGCAACTAAATTTGATTTATGTACAAGCACTTCTATTGACATATAAACATACTAATAAACATTTAAATATCTAACGATTTTAAATCTCAAAATTTATGCCATAATGACTTCGATTATTAGCATATATCTTCCGTTTGAAATTCTTAACTTTTAAACATACAAAACATCACAATAGAAGCTCATTTTTCTCATCAATACATTAAACAAACTTTTGGACCATTTTACCTCCATGTTGGCCGAATGCATTCCCCCTTTTTAAACTATTCATTCAATTCAATTTTCCTTACCAAAAATCGCATTCCTAGACATGCAATGTATCATAGAATTTAACCAAACTCATAAAACATCACAATTAAGTAACATTGCATAGCTTGGCCGAAATATGTATCCTTTGTTATCTAATTGAATTCTTTTCAATTTCATACTAAAATCATCACCAAAACAGCCCCTAAATCCTTCCAAAGTGATCAAAACAATCATCCCTCATACAAGGCTCCTTATAGCCGAATACATAGCACACACACATACCATATTTTTTATTTTCATTTCAACAATCTAACTTGACATTTTAGCATAATTTCATAAATGAAATCACTTCAAATAAATCAAACACAATAAGAATCACACCACTCCTTCTTGGCCATGTAACATACCCATATGTGCACCAATACTTCATCAAGTTTTCCATTTAAAAATCTATACAAGATCATATCAAGTTTCGTAGCATGAAATTCAACATCTCAAACATTATTAATCCAAGCTCAAATCAAGATCATCTTGGTTAGTATACTCACCAAATTGGTCCTTGATCTCTTGCCTTGCTTTCCTTCAAGTTTAAGGCTCCAAAATTCTAAATCAACACATAAAAATTTTGTTAACAACACATGCAGTCCAATGGACAGCTTTGGACTCAATTTTTCACCTAATAACTTCATAGAAACTCAGCTATTTTCACTTGAAAATCACTTACCGTTGTTGGATAATCTTCCTAGACTTGTTCTCTACCTTTTATTGGCTTGAAATCACTTGAAAAATGGTTTGGAGCACTTGAAGATTAGATGCTGCCCTTGGTCTCTTTTTTGCTCTACCGACTGCCCTCTTCTCTCTTTCTCTCAATTTTCTTTATTCTTCTAGTGAACTCTTCACTATATATATATATATGTATATAAGGTCTTAACTAATTGCCCTTCAAGTTTGTCACTTAATTACATGCATGCCATTGATGAAATTTTACAAAATTGCCCATTTTCTCTACATTTTTCATGCATTCTCATATTTAATTTCATCTCCATAATGCCCTTGCATGTAATTCTAATTTATTTAATTAACCATGCCCTTTCTTAAAATTTTACTTCACACTACTTTCGTCACATACTTTAATAAATCATCATATCACTTTTTGCATTCAAAATTGTTTTCGGTTTACTTCGAATATTTTATCGTGATTAAATTTCACATCCTTAAACTCCATCATAATTTGATTTCACATTTGGATACTTTGAATTATTTCTTTATTCTATAAATGAGGGCATAGGTGTATAATACATTTACAATACTAAAATGAGGAGGGTATATTACATATATGGCTTATGTAATTGATAGCGAAGCTGGATGATGTTCCTATGGTGAAGGAATTTCCATATGTGTTTCCTAAAGATCTTCCTGGGTTGCCACTGAATAGGGAATTCGAGTTTAAAATAAAACTGCTTCCGGGTACAACTCCGATTTCTATTGCACTTTATCAGATGACCCCAATAGAATTGAAAGAGTTGAAAGTACAGCTAGAGAAATTATTAAATAAGGGTTTGATAATTAAATAAGGTGTTTTTAGAACTCGATATGGGCATTATAAGTTTTTAGTTATCTCTTATGGGTTGACTAATGCTTCAGTTGCTTTTATGAACCTGATGAATAGAGTCTTTCGCCCCCTATTTAGATAGATTCATAATTGTATTCATTGATGATATCTTGGTATATTCTAAGAGTAAGGAGGAGCATGCAAAACATCTTAGAATCATTTTGCAGAGTTTAAGGGATAACAAACTCTATGCTAAATTTAGTAAGTGTCAATTTTAGCTAGACAGAGTTGCATTTTTGGGACTAGTGATTTTCGCAGAAGGTATTTCTGTGGATCCTCAGAAAATTAAGGCTATCGTAAATTGGAAGTGGCCAACTAACGTGACAAAAATCAAAAGTTTCTTAGGCTTAGCAGGGTACTACCAGAGACTTATAAAAGGATTTTCAAAGATAGCAACACCATTAACAAAGCTAACGTAGAAAAATGTAAAGTTCATATGTTCCGAGGAGTGTCAGTGGAGTTTTGAAGAATTGAAATAGAGACTAACCTTTGCCCCAATTCTTGCACTCTTATCGGTATCGATGGATTTGTAGTTTACTGTGATGTATCCAGACAACGGTTGGGTTGTGTATTAATATAGCATGATAAAGTGATCGTTTATACCTCCAAATAGTTGAAGAAACATGAATTGAACTCCCCAACACACAATTGAGAGCTGTCTTGACAAACCCTTCTACCTTAACTAGTTAGGCAACCTGCTCAGCACCTTACGGTGGCCTTCTAATCAGGATCTGCTCCGGCTGGAAAGTTCTTGTGAGGCTAAGCCTTTTTCTTCGCTGAAAAACTTTTAAAATCTTTTTAGAAATTCTTTTAGTTATGAAAATGGGTGGAAATTTTTCTTTTTGAAATCAACTTATGAAAACGGGTTTTACAAAAATTCGGTAGTACAATGGCTGTTTTTCGAAAATTTTCACCCTATAAAATCACAAAAATCTGTACATTTCAAAATCAGTAAATTCTTAACTACTGGACCTCAGGCCCTCTTTTATTTTTCCACAAACAACCGCAAACATGTTTTCAATTTCAATCATACGAAAATCGAACATACTCAAAATCTTAAAGCATCATTACTGAAAGTTATAATAAAATTCATTATCCAAAATAACATTTATAAACGTGCGATAAGTCTAAAAAGAGTAAATGCAATACATAATATGTCTACTGAAAAACTAGTGCAGCAGCGTCACGCCTCTGACTCGCTTGTGCACCCGATGGAAATGCTTCCATTGTTTTGCTCGCACTTACATCTGGGGAGGATTTTTATAAACAATGAAAGAACGATGAGTATTATAATTTAGTGAACGGGTTACTTATATAAACGAAAATAAATTCTTTTTTAAATATGAGTATCCTCTCAAATAATTTGATGAGCAATTAAATTATTTTGAACTACCGATACGGTACACCTAGCACATATATGTAAGCATTTTTACTTGAAACTTAATAAAAATTTCATAAATCATTAATCTTCCTCGTTTCGTAATTTTCACATCTAGGAACGTACTTTTCTTTCTATAACTTGTCTTACAAGATAACCCGAAAAACTTATCCTCTGTAACTATACGTCTACCTGTCACAGTATTAATACTAGGAAATTTCTATTTACGTGTTCACAGATACAGGAACTTGGGATTACTATTCCCCCCAACATCAGGCAATGGGATTATGTTTCCCCCCGGATATAAGCCATATGGGAACTTGAGATTACGATTCCCCTCAGATATCAAGCACTACGGGACCTTGAAATTACATTTTCCCCCGGATATTAGACAATACGAGAACTTGGGATTACAATTCCCCCCGTCTGTTAACATTCATGCAAAGGGTATCTCGGCTGGGTAATACTAAAGACTAGGGTAAACTAAAGGCATCTAAAATCCTTTCAATATGCTTAAAACTTCTCTCTTTAATATGGCTAGTAATTATTTTATTCTCTAGCATACAGTTTATAATCGTAATATTTCCATTCTAAGGCAAACGTCTAAAATGTTCAAAATCATCTTAGCTAGTCGCTTCTATGCATGCATTATCATGAGCTTACTAAAATATTTTATTCCTTTTAAATAATTCCACTCATAACATAACTTTTAAGGAACTATATATGCATTATAAAGTAGTACGATAACATTCTAAAATTTTTGTTCGATAAAACATGATAAATCGTATACTAAAGTAATAATTGCAAATATAAATACTCAACTGATAAATTCATAGAAATTTTATAAAAACACACTCACTACTTGCTTCCCAAGTAATCCATTCATCCATGTCCACCTTTTCGTTCAATGATTTACCTATACTTTAAAACGAGCACGATTTTGCTTAGCACTTATACACACGACAACAATAACTTCTAATTATTCAACGATATCGAAATACCCTTTTCTAAGCCATAATGACTTCAATCTTACCCATGAAACTTTCATTCAAAATCCTAACCTCTAAACACGAACAAGAAATGTCGATTCAAAGCTAAATTCCATTTTAATGCATTAAACGCATTCTAGCATCAACTTGGCCTATTATGGCCAAATGTCCATAAATTTTTATATCATTCATCCTCTTCAATTTTTATTATCACAACATAATCGAGCACATGAGATATGTTATAAATTCAATTTAAATCCATCAACATCACATTAGTGCAATTGTGAAAAATATTCGATCACAAAACAACCATTCGACACCCAACACAATTCCTTTCCATTTCAAATTACTTCTATCATTTAAATATCTTAGAATCTCATTCAAACACTTCACAATTAATTGCATAGCACTTAAATGTTCCCAAAAACAGTTCACGGTAGCTTGTAATTCAAACCTTTGCTTTCAACTTCCAACATCAAAACAACCCTTAACGTCAAACAAACTTCCAAAACAATTTCCCTATTAAGCTTAACATCCAAACAGCCCATTATATCATTCAAAACAGTTCAAGGTAGCTTAAATATCATTCAAAATAGTTCAAGATAGCTTAAACATCATTCAAAATAGTTAAGATAGCTTAAACATCATTCAAAATAGTTAAGACAACTTAAACATCATTCAAAACAGTTCAAGATAGCTTAAACATCACATGCAAGCTGCTGCCCATTATGTCCTCTTTGACCGAGCTTCCTTCAATCCAAAAAGAGACATGCATGTTTTAAAATCACTTAAAATCAACTTAAGAGAATCAAGAAGGCATTATTTTACCTTTGCATGTCACGATTTTTGCTTTAAAACTAACCTCCAAACACCAAGCATGGTTGTCCCCTCTAATTCCTCTTCACCATGATCGAACACTACTCCACATGACTCTTAAACTTCACTCATACCTTGCATGCAAGAAAAACTGCACCAATGGTCTTTAAACTCACCTTAAACAGCTTGGTTTCATTCTCATAGGCTGCTACACGAGCTGATCTCCATCAAAACTGCACTTAACTCCTACATAAGCTACTGCATGCTGATTTTACTCTTGGGTCTGCACTTAAGGTTCACGGTTCTGCTCTTATTCTCTAAACCGAGCAGCCTTCCTTATCCTCAAGATCCTCTCTCCCTCATGGATGGTTCTCGGTCTTGCTTCTTGAAGAACCGAATGGAACACACGAAGCTCTCTCGGATCTTAAGGTTGATGACCGAATGAAGCAAATAAAAAAAAGAACAGCTCTCGGTCTCTCAAGCTCTCTCTCTCATGGATGGATCTCGATCTTGCTTCTTGGTGCTGCTTGTGCTTCTCTTCTTGCTCTAGCTTTCTTCCTCATGGCTACACTCTCACACTTCTCTCAATTTGTCGCTCTCGGTTTGGAAAAGAAGACCAAATGATATGCTTTTGCTTGCTTCCTCTTTTTCTCTTTCAATTAACATATATATACTTTTGATGAAATCTTGACACTTGTCTCGAATCTTAATTGCATGAATAACACTTGTCTTCATTCCTATATGCATGCATGACTCATGGCACACATGCACTTGCTCACTCCTCTCACCACTTTTCATACAATCTCCTATTCCAATTTCGAGTTCGAATTCGATTCCGTCCATTCGGAAATCCGCTTATAACTCAATTACACCTCCAAAATTATTTTTAAATTTCGACTTATTTTATTTCTCTAAAAATATTCCGTACTATTTAAAATCGAAAAGTATATTTTGGTTCAATAAATTTTCGCATCACTCGAAATCTATCTAAATAGATTCATTTTCAATTCGTTTCACCTTTATTCAACTCATAAAAAAATTTTGAAACTTTTCACTCACTAAACTCGCTTTTCAAAAAATTATTATTCCAGTGGATACTTTCCAATCGAAAACAGATCCATCAAAAAATAATTCATTTTTCGTCGAATGAGGTTTTAGGTTTTACATGGCTACAGTGGTGTTTGCACTGAAAATATTGAGACATTACTTATATAGGGTCAGTTGTAAGATTTTTACCGACTATAAGAGTGTACAGTACCTCCTTATGTAGAAGAAGTTGAATTTGAGGTAAAGAAGGTAGATTGAACTCATCAAAGATTATGATTATACCATTGAGTATTATCCTGGCAAGGCGAATGTAGTAGTAGATGTCCTTAGTAGAAAATCGACAAGTTCCATGACATATTTAAAGACAGTGTACCTTCCGCTATTGATTAAATTAAGATCTTTGAACGCTAACTTGGTGGCAACAGATTCAGGGGCATTGCTAGCTATGTTTCAAGTTCAGCCAATCCTTGTTGATCGTATATGAGAATTACAGGTCCAGGATCCCTACTTGACTAAATTAAAGAAAGAAGTGGAGACCAATCAATGTGAAAACTTTTCCCTAAAAGAAGATGGTATATTAGTGATGGGGCATAGACTTTGTGTACCGGATATTAAAGAATTACGGAAGGAAATCTTAGAAGAAGTGCACTCATCGACTTATGTGATGCACCCAAGAAACACAAATTATATCGAACGTTGAAAAAACATTATTGGTGGCTAGATATGAAAAGGGAAAAAGCAGAGTTTGTCTCTAAATGTTTAATCCGTCAGCAAGTCAAAGTCGAACATCAGAAACCTGTAGGACTTTCACAACCACTTTTGATTCCTGTGTGGAAATGGGAACATGTCACCACAGACTTTTTAGTAGGGCATACTTGTAGCCAGAGCAGTCACAATAGCATTTAGGTAATTGTAGATCAACTTACGAAATCCGCACATTTTCTACCCGTCTGTAATAGTTACCCCTTAGATAAGCTAGATAAAATTTATATAGATGAAATAGTTCATCTTCATGGAGTGCCAATATCTATCATTCCGGATAGAGACCCTCGATTTACCTCCAAATTTTGGCCTAGTCTACAAAAAGCCTTAAGTACTAAACTATATTTTAGTACTACCTTTCACCCACAGACTGATGGTCAATCAGAGCATACTATTTAAACATTATGGGACATGCTCAGAGCTTACATGCAGGGGTTTAAGGGAAGCTAGGACACTCACCTCCCAGTGGTTGAATTCGCTTATCATAATAGTTATCAGGCTAGTATTGGGATGACACCATATGAAGCTCTTTATAGGAGAAAATGTAGAACACCAATATATTGGGAAGAAATAGGTGAAAGGAAACTACTGGACCCAAAGATCGTTCAGATTACTAGTGACAAGATTAGAATCATCAGAGATAAATTGAAGATCACTAATGATAGACAAAAAAGCTATACTAATAAACGCAGACGAGATCTTGAACTCCAAGTTGGCATTAGGTGTTTCTACGGATATTACTAAGGAAATGAGTGCTTCGGTTTGGGAAACAAGGGAAGTTGAGTTCGTGATACATTGGCCCATATGAAATCACCAAAAGAATATTCCAACAGTGGCGTACCGCTTAGCTTTACCTCTAGAGCTTTCTAAGATCCATGATGTGTTTCATGTCTCTATGCTTCGTAAATACGTTCTGGATCCTTTACATGTTTTATGTGGGACCCCACTCTACGGGGTAAGGCACTACCTACCAACTTTGGCCGGCCCTACTAACTAGGTACTGTCCTCGGGCCCTTGAGGTTTTGCTTCGCCTTCCATACCCCTCAAACCTATGACCTAAGCCCCTGAAGTCAAATGGATTCTTAGAGCAAGGTGTGTACCAATTGAGCTAAGTAGCTCAATTGGTACTCACCTTGCAAGAAGAATCCATTTGACTGAGGGGCTAAGTCATGGGTTCAAGTGCGGATGGGGGAGGCGAAGCAAAACCCTTTGGCCCGGGGATAGTACCTTGTGAGTAGGGAAGCCCAGAGAGAAATGACCCCACAATAAAAGGCGTCTTTTTATTGTGGGCTCCGGGATTTGCCTATACTAGGCCTCGACCTCGGTTTGGCCCGCAAGCCTACTTAATCAATACTATCCTCAGTCCTTAATGGGGTTTTGCTTCGCTTCCCCCACCTCTCGAACTCAAGACCAGAGACCTACAGTTTTAGTTCATTCAAGGTAAGTACCAATTTAGCTATTAGCTAAATTGGTATTCACCTTGAATGAACTAAGACTGTAAGTCCCTGGTCTTGAGTTCGAGAGGTAGGGGAGGTGAAGCAAACCCGATTAGAGACTGGGGACATTACCGATTGAGTGGACTCGGGGGGCAAACCTGGGTCGAGGCCCAGTATAGGTAAATCCCGGACCCTACATTTTAACAGAGCAACAGTTGGAATTAAAGGAAAACTTAATGTACGAAGAAAGACCAGTTTAGATTCTAGATAGAAGAGAACAGGTGTTATGTATGAAAGTTATCCCCTTAGTAAAAGTCTTATAAAAGAATCATGCAATCGAAGAGGCAACTTGAGAGCATGAAGACCAAATGCAAACTCAATATCCTGAGTTATTTCAACCAGGTAAGTAAATTTCGAGGATGAAGTCTCTTAACAGGGGTCAATTGTAACACCTCGAATCTGAACCAGTCTAATAGGTTATATATATATATATCTTATTGAAGATTAGGTGGGGTACAAAATAAAAATTTCAAATGGTTCGATTAGAAACTTTTATTAAAGAGCCTAATTAGAAATTAAACTAGTATGGCCTAATTAGTTTTCTAAATACACCCACCTAAAGTAAACATGGAAAAAGGAGAAGATTAGAATGATAGAATTGTCTATCACAAGAGAGAAGGAATTATAGGATTTTTAAAGGACAATTGATGAAAAAGAAAGAATTCTCTAGAAAGGATAAGAATAGAAATAAAATGTTATGAAAATGGCAAGATTGAAAATACGAAAGAGCAATTGGTTAGATTTTTATGAAATGAGTGGTGGAAAATATGGCTAAGTGGATTAAATTTTGGCCATGCATGAGATTATATATATATGTGCTTCTTTTTTGTGAATTAAAAAGCCATTCTTCCAACTTTTACACCCTTCGCCGAACACCCCACTCCAAAGAAGAAAGAAAAACCAAAAAAGAAGGAAGAAGAAAGAAAGAAAGAGAAAGAAGAAGGGAAGAAGATCAAGGAAGTTTGAATAAAGAATTTTAGTGTGAAATTAGTTTCAATTTAGATTCAATTTTCTTGGTTTAGTTCTTATAAGTCCTAAATAAGTGTTGGTGTTATTTTTAGGTGAAAAAAGGTAGAAGGAGTAGGCAAGCACAAGTGGACTTCCATAAGGCTTGGAAGTAGATTAGTGAGTTGATGTTTTCCCTAACTTGATTTATGGAAGTATTTTTATTATGTTTCAACTTTTCTAAATTTTGTAGACTTAAATATGTATTGTGATCTAAGGATTTTGAAGTATATTTTAGGATTTTTAAGCATGTTTTAAGATTTTGATATATGTTTCATAAAATTGAGAAAGATAAATTTTGATTAGTATAGATATTGTATGAGAAAATAAATTTTAGAGTGTGTTTGAAAACTTTTAAAGTATGTTTAGTATCTATAAACCTTAGACGGTATTTTATAAGTTCTAAAACATGATTTGTGGCTTATGTTTGCTTTGAAATCATAAGGTATATCTTATAAATGAATTTTTTATTATGTTTTATGATTTTAAATGGTTAATGAAACTAGAAACCATGCCTTTTGGTTATTCCAAATTATGTTGGTTAACTTGTGAATTTATATTTGGTGTTGAGTTAAAATGTGTTCTATAATTTGACAAAGTAAACCATATGATAGGTTTGTGAATTTATTTTTGATTTATGAAAGTTTGTAATGTGTTTTATAAATTACATGAGAAACTATGTAACACCCTCCACACGTTTCTTATTACAAATAGAAACCGAATCGAAGGATGTTACCTTAATCGATTTATTGATTATTGTTATACATAAATATACGATTTTTTTTTCTTTTTTAAATTTCGATAGAGTTTCTCCTGTTTTTCTGAAAATCCAAAATTTTTATCAAATATTTTTCAGTGCTCTTGTAAAATGTAACATTTCTCAAAATATAAATTATAAATCAATATTTCACAATTTTTCAAACTTTTACAAAAAAAAAATTTAAAAAACTCAATTTACAAATTAGTGTACATATAAAACACAATAATTGTCAATTTCAACTATATTAACACGGTTTGTTTTTTATATTTTTAAGTACCCTTCGTAAGCTTTGATACGATATTATGGATCGGATTTGGGTCTCCTGACATCGGCCACCCGCTAGAGTAAACGGTGTCTCTAGCACCGGCCACTCGATGACTACCCGCCGAGTCGCATATCACAATCGGTTTTGACTTCAGCACCGGACACCTAGTACCTCTCATAATCTATCTGTCGAATACTGTGTGTCAGTTTAATGGTACAGTACTGCTAATATCACCCTATTGGCATGTCAATTTCCAATCCCCACCTACCAATGTTCAGGTTTACTCGGTCCATTCACAATTTTGTTAATTATCAAAAATTTTATATTTTTCACAACTTTTACCCTTCAATAAAAGTTTCATTCGGAAAGCAATAAACACAATTTCGATCACACTTTTGCCCTTATATTCAAATTACTCATATGAATTTCACAAAACTCTATTTTTCATTCAATTAACCCATCAAATCTTTTCAAAACACTAGTGCCCTTCTTTCGATATACGTTTGGTTAAGATACTAAATTTATCCGTTTTTTTTCGATTCTTTTCTGTTTTCATTCGAAAGTCATTAAAATTACATGCAAACAATATTAAATCAAAAATTATCAAAAATAATTTCATAAAACCCTCTATATCCATATTCGGCCAACATATACAAGTAATTCAAAATTTATCAAACTTTCACCATTTCATACATCAAAATAATCCACAAATCATTCTAAATTGGAAATCAAAATCTTGCCACCAAAAACATAATTTATAATTTATAAAATCAATTAACTCAACCAATTATTTACTTGAAACAAATAATAAAATCTTAAATATAAATAAATATAACTCAAACAATTTAATTTAAAAATAAAATTATCCACTCACATAACTCCTTTACTTATTTTTGGATGTGAAACGAGTTCCCCCTTTATCATTCTGGATCCTTATCTGGATAAATCGGACTCAAAATATATTCCTCTTCCCTTTTTCTCCCTTTTCTTCTTCTCTGCTTCTCTCTCTCTCTTTTTTTTTCTTCTCTTCTATGGCCGAATGGCCTCTTCCTCCTCTCCTTTCTTCTTTTTTGTTCTCACGTCACCCATATATATACACACACTCCACCGTCTCACTGTTTCCTCCACTCATCCTTATCTCCTCTCTTTTTATTTTTTTATTTTTTTTCATTTCATTTCATTTTATTATATTTCTCTTTTTTTCTCTCTCTCTTGGCATTCAATCTTCACTTCTTTCTTTCTTTTTTTTTTTCAATTATTTTATTATTATTGTTTAAAAAAAATCACGCCAACCATTTTTTACTTTTGTTGGCAACATATATAAATTTTATTTTAAACCCATATGACCTTTTTCCTTTTAATCCAACTTTTTTTAATTCTTTTTAAAAATATCCTCCAATTGGATTTTTTTTCACGAACTTTTATACTTCTAAGACTTGAATTGGACCAAGTTAATTACAATAAATTAAATTTCAATTAATCTCTTGGATCCAGTTATATTGGAGCCTTACAATTCATCTTCCTTTATGAAATTTTATCTTAGAAATTTAGAAATCATCTCAACTTAAGATATCTCACTCTAAAGTTATTGGTTTCATTCAATCATCAATGACCACAATAATTGACGGGACCCAATCCAGACTATCTCTAACTCTTATCTGGAGGGTCTCGCCGGGCACTCCAACGAACCTCTGATAACCCTACTTACTATTAAGAGAGATCAGCAGAGGGAACCCCTAAAATACTTTGCCCGTTTACTTCGCTTTTACTAACTCAATGTCGTTTCTTGGAAAATAGTTGGATTAATGTAAATTTTTCGAAATCAATTTAAAACAAATTTTGATAAAAATTCGACAACATAACGACTATATTTTTAAGGTTTCCAAAATTTTTTCTGCAAAGAAAATGCACTTCTAACTATGTTCAATTACCACCCAACTTCTATTTCCACAAACATTTATTTCGTTTCGCATTCATACGTCAACACAATTATGGAACATCTCTTTTTGTATATATATATATATATATTACATGAAGTATTAAATACCATTTACATCACCAAGACGATTAGACACAAGTTGCAATTGTGTTGTGACATATATCAAAATGATACACAATTTCATTTGATGCTTAGTTTCACAAAATATATTTTTGGTTCATGAAAAGCATTCTTCGAATTCCCACCTATCTTTACGGTAGAATATTTCTTTTCCTTGGTCACGTGTAGTAAGTACTTGAAACAATTTTATTCACTACAACAAATAAAAGTTTCGTTAGTTCAGTCAATGTAGAAATTATGACAATGATTGTATGAATAATTATAACTTATTAAATGCTCATAAAGTTTGACATAAAACTTTATTACTAGAAGTACCATGTGTAACCCTAAAACTCTGACCACATGACGACTAACTATGCCGTTCAATGTGGTAAGTCACGTGGCGATTTTCAACTGACACCAACCGTGACACTGTTGAGACGTTTCGACAACAACGTGTGGAATTTACTACATCGCAAAATGTAGTGTGAAATCATCTAAACTTTGAGCAACTACATGCGGAATTTTCTGTTTCACATATTATAGTGCTCAATACTCTAACTTTTGCAACTACGAGTGGAATTTTCTGTTTCACATATTATAGTGCTCAATACTCTAACTTTTGCAACTACGAGTGGAATTCTCTGTATCGCATCGCAGTGCAAAGTAAGCTACAAATCTAGGCGACTACGTACAGAACATCATAGCGTAGCGCTAGATGATCTATCTATCTTAACAACTATAAGCGGAATTTTCTTCATCGCCACATAGTGCTAAATAACATGTTAAACTGAGCGTATACACATGACCTTTGAAAATTGTTTTCTTCTAAGTGCCATAGGCACAAAATTATTTCTCTTTAAAACTCTTTCAACTCATTCTCAACTCAATTCTTGTAAAAACAATTTTGTTTCTCGATTTGCTTTGAAATGGATCTAATGATCCCTTTATGTGATGAAAACATTTTTATTCAAGATATTCATTCAAAAACATTTCTAAGCCCAATATCTTATAATTCAAACACAATTAAAGCAATACAAGTGTATGTAACACTTACCTAAGCTCAAGGTTTGTCGAAATGCTTCAACGGCCTCCTTGTGCTCCACTTACTTGATCCTTACCTACACAATACATTCTTATTCAAAACATGCTAAAATAGTTATACAAAGCCAAACACATTGCTTTGAACATAACTCACTCTTTAAACCACCCTTTTGACTACAACCTCTTCGACTTGATTCTAACTTAATTGAAGCTTTAAAATTTCGGTTTCTTTTTACGAATCATATTTATTATCACCTAAAAACACCCCGGTATGCTCGAAATAATTATCTGAAGCTCGAAATGAAAAATCTCGATTTTAGACCCCCTTTGGCCGAACCTAGTGTGGGGACCAACCTTGCACTTTTCTTCACTCCGTTTTTTTTTTTCAATCACCTTCGTATCTCTCATTTAGGTTACCTGTAAAACGGTTTTGGAAAATTCTAACTATAGAGGGGCGAAACCTATGAAATACCCCTATTTTTCAATACTTTTTAATGCATACTTTACCTCACTTGCACAATAAACTCAATTCTTTCATATCTAACATTCTTTTACTCAAATATAATCAAACATATCCATTTCATGTATCAAAAAGAGTCTTTTACATAAAATCCCTTAATGCCCTTCAACTAGGCTTAATAACACTTTATTGTCTCTACACTTAGTTTTCTCAATTCTATATTTTCTATAGCATTTCCTAGGCTATAATAAACATGATTTCAAGCTCAAATGGATCAAAGCTAAATGAGATCCATACACCTTCATTATGGCCGAACCACCCTAACACACACAACTTGCTATTCTTTTCAATTTCTCAAGTTATTCTCTTTCAAACCTTTCATCAAACACTTAATCTATAACTTATTTAACTTTTCTCATACTTCAATCACAAGTTAGAGTTTTTCCTACACAAACCCTAATTCTCAATTCATACATCATGACTTGTAATCTGAGCTTCCTTTTCTGACGGAACCTTTCCGGAATCCTTCCTCTGGATCCGAGAAAGACCCCATAGCACCCCGTCAAAACTCTAATGAACCCTAACTTTGGTCAGAAGAAATCCCGTTAGAGCACCGAAACTTTCTTTAAACTTCTTTTTAAACTCGTTTACTAGGTGGCAGGGGTACAAATTTTTCGCTTTTCTATTGAAAATCCGACAGCATGCCGTCTGTTTTCTAAACTATGCCACCCTGCAAGTTTCAAATACAGTTTATAAAAACACTTCTATGAAATTCATTTCTCAACTTCCAGAGCCTTCGGCTCATTTTTCACAACATAACCACAACCAAATAATTAAAATCAGAAAACTGATTCATATAAAACTTTAATAAAACATTTTTAACTAATACATCCACGATTTCTTTAAAATACTTACAACTATATATATAAACATATACACGATCAAAATAACACCATATATACATGTAGTAGGTATCGTCCTATACGTCCACCTGCACGTCTGACTGAACCTCGTCGGCTAGATGACTAGCTCCTGCATCTGTGGGAGAATTTTTAAGAAAAACATTTAAAGAAAAACGTGAGTATAACTCAGTGAGTGGTAGTAACTTTTAAATTAAAACTCATTTCTACACTTAAATTTCTCCCAAAAACAGTTTAATAAAACTAAAGTATTTTTCTAAAATACTTTCTAAAACTCATTTAAAACTGCTTTTGAATCTCGTTCTAAATTTCTTTCTAAAACTTTATGAAATCTTTTCTTAAACTCTTTTCTTAAAAATCTTTTCTTAAAATCTTTTCTGGTACTCACCTGAATGGTAACCCAAAGAATATCTACTCCTGACGTGGTAGTATATAAACTCTAGCTAACCACTAGGAGTGGGAAAAACTGCTTTTGAATCTCGTTTTAAATTTCTTTCTAAAACTTTCTGAAATCTTTTCTTAAACTCTTTTCTTAAAAATCTTTTCTGGTGCTTGCCTAAATGGTAACCCAGGGAATATCTACTTCTGGCATGGTAGCATATAAAATCTAGCCAACCACTAGGAGTGGGGATCTACCATGTGTAGTCGTCGAAAGCGGACTTGACAGGACCCTTCCCAGACCTTATCTAGGCTTTTGTCTGAAGGATCCTGCCGGGCACTTCAACGGACTTATCGAACCCGACTCGTCGGATCGAATTAATCCGAGAAGCGAACCCTAACTTTTTTAGCCAGTTTACTCATTTAAAACTTAGTAACTCAGTTTTCTTTAATTTGGTTGGGAGAATTTTTTTTTTTCGCTATTTTTGTCTTAATTACTTTTAAAAAAATTCAGTAGCATAACGGCATAAATTTGAACATTTTCCAAATTTTACCTGTAAAATAAACACACTTCGAACTATAGAAATCACCACCCAACTTCGATTTTCCACAAACATGCAATTCACATCAAATTTCACATTCATACATGTCATATGACATTCATATCCAACCATTTACAACATGTATATATATATTCCATAGGTATCACAACCTATGCAGATATATCATGTGTATTCTGCGATAAGTGTGAATGTACAATTTTATATATACATATTTAAGTATAAGTTACAATCTGTCAAACATTCATATATCAACATGCAATCATTTAGATCATAACATTTACAACAATCTCAAAATATATTTAATGTTCACATAGTCCATTCATTCATCCCCACCTATAAGTGGAACGTCGCTTTCTCGGCCACAAAATCACCTATAATTTTACTGGGTAAAACAAGCGAGCTACACGACAAAATAAATCATTAGTTCGCTACATAATAATACAACCATTTCAAGTTCATAGTAAAGCATAACTTAAAGAGATATTTAAAGGTTGATCTTTGAAACTATTTCTTATAAAACAACCATGTGCATCTTGAAGCTACTATAGTATTTCGACCACTACGTGCGAAATTTACTTCCTCGCCCGAGTGGTGTACAATTATCTCAGTTGTAAACATCTATAATGCAGAATTTCTTTATCGCATTTGTAGTACTAAATTTTTATAATTCTAACAACTACGTGCGGAATTTCTTCATCGCAACCATAGTGCCCATAAATCAAACGTTGGCGACTACGTGCGGAATTTCTTCATCGCAACCATAGTGCCCATAAATCAAACGTTGGCGACTACGTGCGGAATTCCTACATCGCAACGTAATGCCAATAGCTCTCAATATACTCGACTACGTGCGGAATTTACTACGTCGCAACGTATCGATATATACTCTAAAAATCAAAGGATTACACATGGTTTTTACAACTCTTTTTCTCTTATGTGCAAAAGCACAAAATTTCCTTTCTTCCAAGGTTTTTGTTTTTTTTAAACCAAACTTACGATCAACGAGTTATTTTATAAAACTCTTTAGCAACAATTAAAATAATTGAAATTACAATTAAACTAGTGTAAGTGATGTAGTACTTACCTCAATCCACGTAAATGCAACGATCTCAACGAGCCTCTCGTGTCTCGCTTGCGTGCTCGTCACCTACACATTAATTTCTCATTATATTTTACTCAAATAAAACATAACATTAGAGTTTTCAATATAAATCAACCTATTGAAAACCTGTTACGCTATAACTTTTTCGACTTGATTTTTAACTCAATAGAGACTCTCAAATTCTAATTTCTTTACAATAGTTTTACTTTCAGACCCCTAGGAATACTCCCACGCTGTCCGTGACACGACCCTTCCCAGACCTTATCTATGCTCTTGTCTGGAGGATCCTGCCGGGCACTTCAACGGACTTATCGAACCCGACTCGTCGGATCGAATTAATCCGAGAAGCGAACCCTAACTTTCTTAACCGGTTTACTCGTTTAAAACTTAGTAACTCAGTTTTCTTTAAATTGGTTAGGAGTGAATTACTTTTATAAAAAAAATTCAGCAGCATAACGGCATAAAATTGAACATTTTCCAAATTTTACCTGTAAAATAAACACACTTCGAACTATAGAAATCACCAGCCAACTTCGATTTTTCCACAAACATGCAATTCACATTAAATTTCACATCCATACATGTCATATGACATTCATATCCAACCATTCACAACATGTATACATATTCCATGGGTATCACAACCTATACAGATATATCATGTGTATTCTGCAATAAGTGTGAATGTACAATTTTATATATACATATTTAAGTATAAGTTACAATCTGTCAAACATTCATATATCAAACATGCGATCATTTAGATAATAACATTTACAACAATCTCAAAATATATTTAATATTCACATAGTCCATTCATTCATCTCCACCTATAAGTGGAACGTCGCTTCCTCGGCCACAAAATCACCTATAATTATTCTGGATAAAACAAGTGAGCTACACGACAAAATAAATCGTTAGTTCGTTACATAATAATACAACCCTTTCAAGTTCATAGTAAAGCATAACTTAAAGAAATATTTAAAGGTTAATCTTTGCAAACTATTTCTTATGAGACAACCATGTGCATCTTGAAGCTACTATAGTATTTAGACCACTACGTGCGGAATTTACTTCCTCGCCCGAGTGGGGTAAAATTATCTCAGTTGTAAACATCTATAATGCGGAATTTCTTCATCGCATTTGTAGTACTAAATTTTTATAATTCTAGCAACTACGTGCGGAATTTCTTCATCGCAACCATAGTGCCCATAAATCAGATTTTGGCGACTACATGCGGAATTTCTACTTCGCAATGTAATGCCAATAGCTCTCAATATACTCGACTACGTGTGGAATTTACTACGTCACAACGTATCGATATATACTCTAAGAATCAAGGGATTACACATGGTTTTTACAACTCTTTTTCTCTTATGTGCAAAAAGCACAAAATTTCCTTTCTTCCAAGGTTTTTACTTAAACCAAACTTACGATCAGAAAGTTATTTTATAAAACTCTGTAGCAACAATTAAAATAATTGAAATTACAATTGAACTAGTGTAAGTGATGTAATACTTACCTCAATCCGCATAAATGCAACGATCTCAACGAGCCTCTCGTGCCTCGCTTGCGTGCTCGTCACCTACACATTAATTTCCCATTATATTTTACTCAAATAAAACGTAACATTAGAGTTTTCAATATAAATCAACCTATTGAAAACCCGTTACGCTATAACTTTTCCGACTCGATTTTAACTCAACCGAGACTCTCAAATTCTAATTTCCTTACAATAGTCTTACTTTTAGACCCCTAGGAATAGCTCCATGCTGTCCATATAATTGTTAGAGGCTCAAAACGAAAAATCAAATTTTTAGGCTCAATCGATAGCCCATAACAGAATGCATGACAGCTCACTGCTCGGGGCTCCGTTTTCCTTCATTCTTTTTCCTACGGTTCACTTATCTCACATTCTGGTCACACGTCAAATTTCGTTGAAAAATTCCATCGTTTACTATGTCAAATCTAAGAAAACGCACATTTTTGGGCACTTTTAGTGTGCGTTTTATGCACTTTTTCGTTTTGGATTAGCGACGGTAGTTTTTCTTTCATATCTAAGCTTCATTTACCTCATTATGATCATCTAAACTTATTTCATGTAATAAAAATTTCATTCGCATAGTTATTTCACCTATCGACTCTCTAACGGCATTATTTTGCACATAACTTGCGCAATTTTTATCGGATTCGATCCGTTCCAAAACCTATGGTTTTCTATGACTCCTAGGCATCATTTGAGGTGTAGAACATCCCCATACATGTCAGACTTGGTCAGGTTTTCTCTAGCTCATGGTTTGAGCTCGGGATTCCACTTTTACTCTATGACACTTTCTATGCGCATTATTTTGGCCATAACTTCGCCAATTTTTATCGGAATGATTCCATTCCAATTCCTATGGTTTTCTATGTTCCCGAGGCATGTTTTGAGGTCTAGAAAAACCCAAATTAAGTGAGAATAGGTCAGGTCTCACCAGACCCTTTATCAAGCTCGGGATTTCCAAGTTACCTCTATATTTCTCTCTTTGAAATCCTATCACTTCTACATGCTTTTCTAACATTTATCTTGCATGAATCTAAGCTTATTTAAGTCAAAACATGTTATTACACATCTCTCATATGGCCATGACCCTCACTTACACACACACAATCATAGTTTCTTTTAATTTCTCATGCTATTTATTATTTTTTTCCTACATCATTTCATCAAACACTTGATCTACAATAAAACTTTGACTATAACCATGTTTTAATCATCACTTTGATTTTACTTACAAAACCCTAGCTATCTTTATACACCTGCCTAATTATTGTTTAAGCTTCCTTTTCATTATCCCATACTAAGGCATGAAATTGCAACAAAATTCTATGAATAATATTCTAAGGAAACAATCCAATTCATCATCATGTCACAAGCCCAACATTACACTTTACACAACTCTAACTACCATCAAAACTTGTAGAGACATGGATATCTTACCTTATTTGTGTTTGAGACTTGATGTCTTAGTTTTGAATTAACTATGAAGATGAATTAGAAGCTTGAGAAATGATGAAAAATTGCTTGGTATCTTCCTTTTCTTGTTGTTGCCGCCTATTACTTGCTCTCTCTCAACTCTCTCTTTTTTTTTCTTTTAAGTGTTACCCGTGTAACACCATATCCCACTATATTTATGGAAAGCTTTTAAAAAAATGACCCCTATGTCCTTGTTCACTTACTTTTATTATCCTAATTTACCATATTGTCCTTGGTCATTTTATTTTCTAATAAACATAAGTGGTTTTTAAGTCATTCCTATTTCTCATAAAATTGAATTATTAAATTCACTAAACTAAAGTTTTACAACTTTGTCATCCATTTATATTTCTTATTCACTAAATGACCATTTCGCCCTTTTTATTTGATAATTTAATTTTCTAAAGCTAGGAAACATAAAATCGAATACAGGGGCTTACAGTCTGTATAATTGTTAGAGGCCCGAAACGAAAAATTAAATTTTTAAGCTCAAATAACAGCCCTTAACAGAATGCATGACAGCGCACTGCCCGGGGCTCCGTTTTTCTTCATTCTTTTTCCTATGGTTCACTTATCTCACATTCTAGTCACACATCAAATTTCGTTGAAAAATTCTATCGTTTGCTATGTCAAATCTAAGAAAAACACCAATTTTTGGGCACTTTTAGTGTGCTTTTTATGCACTTTTTCGTTTCGAACTAGCGACGCTAGTTTCTCTTTCATATCTAAGCTTCATTTACCCCATTATGATCATTTAACCTCATCCCATGTAATAAAATTTTCATTTGCATAGTCATTTCACCTATCGACTCTCTAACGGCACTATTTTGCGCATAACTTGTGCAATTTTTATCGGATTCGATCCACGCTACGGACCGACTACACTACCCTATACGTGCATACGAATCACTCATGCCTCGCTCACACATGAGTCGACTAGACTCAAATCTCACTGACTGACTTCCTCTCATCTACCGTATCACGCATAAGGCATTCGGTCGGGTACTAAACTGGGGCTAGGGTAAACCATAGGCTATTAAAATTTCTTTTTCTTAATACACTAAAATATTCTAAATCTTAAGGCAATAAGACTAAAATATTTAATTCTAGCACATTCTCATATACAGAAATAATAAACTAAAATCTTTATGCTAGAATTAAAATATAAATTCAATTAATAAATAAATAACTATTTATAATAAATTCTTTTAACTTTAAAATAAACTTTAAGACAATATAAATAAAAACTTTTAGTTCCACTCACTACACATCCTCGGATAAAATCCGATTCTCCTCTGTATGCCTCCAGAAGTCTCCGCTTTTACCCTAAAACATCAAATATTCATCTAGAGTCACTTAACTCATTTAAATAATATTCAAAATCAATAAAAATCCAAATTATCACTATTTATATCCTTTAACACCTAAACTTTCGGATATAAATTTCTATTCAACCGGGGTTTTCGAAATTCGTTTTCTCTATATGAATCCTACTTATTCTTTCCTAGGAATACCTCAGAATACTCAATCTCATCGTTGGAAACTCGGAACCAAATTCAACCGGATTCACTTACTAACGAAAACCACTTTTCGCTCCGGACTTCCGACAACTTCAAAAATCAATTCTCTAGTGTTCTAACACCCAACTATGATTAAATAAACTATTTCAAACGTTAAACGAATGCATTTCGAAGGTTTTCAGAAACCACCCTTCAATTCTTCCGTTTAGCTCCGAAATAGATCCTAAACTTTTCGTTTTCGAAATCTAACTTCAAAAGATTATTTCCTAACCTCTAAAACATCAATCTAATGCCTTAGAATCGAAAACGGAATCAAATTCCATAAAAAACTCATTTTTCTCTACGACTTCCCTCTCTCGTTTTATCTGTTTTTCTTCCACCAAATCACTCCAAAATCATACCAAAATCATCCTCACATATCCCTCTTATTATCTCTAATCTCTGATTCAAAAATAAACGAAAGAATAAAAATGGGTTTCATATAAACATCAATCTTTAAACTGAAATAACTCACCAAATAGGCAACCGTTTTGCTTCAAATTTGTTGGGTTAGTTAGAGGAGATGACGAGGAACAACTTTCGTGAAGAAACCGCGGCGAAAATCGGATCGGATCACCTTCTCTTCCTCTCTCTCTCTCTCGCGTGTGCTCGCGACATCTCTCGGCCTCTCTCACCCGAATCTCTCTCTTTTCTCTCTGATTTGTCGATCCAAATGTCTCAAATGAGACAAAATTTATTTATAAATATTTTAATGCTCATTTACTATAAAGTCCCTCAAGAAAATCTCATTTAATAACCTCAAACTTTCACTACTCTCACTAGTACCCAAAAATAAATGATTTTATATTCTATTGGTCCACTTGTCTTATTTTCATCCACTTATTTTTCCAACC
The DNA here is from genome assembly GCA_022984855.1 of Dimocarpus longan. NCBI lineage: Eukaryota > Viridiplantae > Streptophyta > Magnoliopsida > Sapindales > Sapindaceae > Dimocarpus > Dimocarpus longan. The sequence goes on along the minus strand of CM041015.1, from coordinate 13,252,180 downwards.
AATCCATAGATGACACGTGGCACATCCATAGCCATTACTTTTTAAATCACTTATCTCATTTCTCATTGGTTGAATTCCATGAGCTCACCTCGCTTGATTAACACGTAAATCTCGCCTAATCACTTTGTAATTGTAGCGGGGTCAGCCAAACGATATACGACTTGCGATATGAAAATCTAATAAGCCTCAAATAACACTATTGGAGGCATATGATTCGACCGTAACTCAATTCGAATATTTCTAGTACCATAAAATAATAAATCTGGGTGAAGGCTTACACTTGGTGAATTTTCATTTCAATAGAACTTTCAATACCTAATCCTTCTGAAAAATATTCCACAAATATTTTACACACATCTTATGGCCAATTCGACTTTATAAACTTCAATTTAGGTCTGATACCTCTCATATATACTTAATAAAGGAAATGTTCCTAATCGAAATCTGATCGAATCAACCGATATCTTTTTATACGTATCTATAGCTTAAAAACTCGATTTTTACACTCATTCTCGTTAACTCATTCTCATTCACTTGGGTTACACTCCTTGAAACTTCCGCATATCATTCTCATGCGTGATCCATGTATACTTAACTTAAAATGTCCATTTTGCCCTTTTTATGATATAATTTCACTTTGACCGAAAAATATTCTGAAAATATTCCATGGTCATCTAATCTTCAAATTGACCATAAAATACTGTAATTGGATGTCTTATCTATCAGTCTCATACTTCGAAAAAATTTCAATTGGATTTAAACTCATTAAAACCTATTAATCTCTCAAAAGGGCAATATCGTAATTTTCTTCGGATCACTTAAAACTGATTCAAATGGTCTCTTTTTTTATCCGTTTCTGTTTTCAGACCTTTTCGGGTTAAGGTCAATTTTCAAAAATTTTACTATTCATTCCAAAATTTTCGTCCGAAAAATACTATTCACCGAAAACTTTTGTTTCCCATCGAATCTAAATTCATGACCCTGAACAATATAACCGGGTTCAATTCGATCTTAAACACAAACTTTTGGATCTTCTTTTTTTTTAAAAAAAAATCACTATTTATCTAGATCCGAATACTATTCACTGAAAATTCTCATTTTTTCCTAACACTATACTCAGGGCCTTATAAATATAATCGAATTCTAACCGGACCTCTTGCATTATTTCTAGACTCTTTATTCTTTATCTGATCGTCGAAAATGAATTCTTTGAGAACACTAGAATCGGGGTCTATCAATTCACCCCTCCTTATGAAAATTTCGTCCTCGAAATTTAAATCACTATCTCTATCTGAAGGAGTGAATATTTTATTTGTCTTTTATACCATGCATCTAACACATCTTGACTTAGTTAGCCACTGTATCCAAAACAATTGAACTCTTTCCTTAGTAATATCTAGGGACTATCTTGTCCTAAAGTTGGAACTCTAAATCTTTTCTTTTCTAATCCATGTCACTCTGCTATTAATCCTAGGCGATTCTCTACTTGTCCCGAATAATCTTGATCTTATCTATGATCATCTGTACTAATTCCAGTACTTATATTCTTCTTTTGCCCACTTCATTCTAATTCACTAAAATTCTGTACCGTCTCCCTTATAATACTTTCTACGGTGCCACACTGTTACCGGCCTGATAACATTACTATAGACGATTTCAATCACACCATATCTCAGCATATCTTCCACAATCTATATCTCTCGTACTATCTGTCCATCTATGGATGGAAAGCTGTACTATGATGTAATTGAATACCTAAGCTTTCTATAAACTGAGCCAAAACTGGGATGAAAATTTGAGATTTCCGTTACTATGATTAACACTGGAGTCTCATGCAATTGGACAACTTTATCTATGCGTATGCGGCTAATCCTACGGTCCTCTAGGCTCAATCTGAACTTGCTAATATGTTAACTATCTAGACGTGTATCCAGCTATTTCACTCTTTCTATCTAGTTGAATGCATAATGTATGCTGAAGAGTGACTTCAACTAAAATCTCTTTCTTGTAGAATAATTCTGTCGTGTCCTGGCTCCACTTCCTGTCTATTCTTTAAGCAACTGGGAATCTTGAGTTATGACTCTCAGATCTAATCCACCAATATAAAACTATCTGGAATATAGCTAGCGATGTACCTATTTACGTTGTCTCTATATGGACTTCTCAGAATCTCATTTCTGCTAGAAATGGAAATCTACCCCGCTCTTAGACTTACCACTAGGATGGAGGGTTTTTTTTTTTACTCACTACATTCACTACTATATTAATCTTAACTGATAGATACTCTCTGGTGCACTCAATTTAGCTTTCTTCCATGTGAATTGTATCCATACTTATTGAAATACTGAAAAATTCCTTCAACACTCCTCCTTATAAAATACTTTGGAAATCGATGTCAATTCTGGAATTAAAGAAATTTCAATTCAATCTGCTGGTTTAGGGATGAACTAGGAAGATTCTTAGGGAATACTTCCGAAAACTTCTCAATAACATGGATATTCTCCATCCGGATCTTCCTCTCCGTAGTATACTTCATATTCTCTTATATACTCCAGACACAATTTTCTCAACATATTTCTTGTTGTCTTAACTAGTATGATATAGGAATAAAAACATTCTGTACTCTCTTTGAAATACTATCTTTAATTCTCTCAATATACTGAAGTTAACTTCTTCCAGAGACAATCTATTCTACTCCTAAAGACTATCTCCTTATCTCTATAGTTGTTTCCTCTGCTATTATAACTTTAATGGAAATATATATACTTTCATACTGCTCTCTGTAATTCTAGCAGTATACTAGCTTTCTGGCAACGCCCTTTTTAAATTGTCTGTAACCCTATCCAAAACTTTAAACTTAACGATAACTATCTCGAGTGTCGTCTCAACATCGGGCTGTATTATTGCACACCTTAATTTGTATACTATTTCCTCTAGTTATCTTCTGGGTAGGGTGCCTCGACTCATAACGTCGCTAGGCTGATTAGTTCAGGGTTGGTTATCATCCATGTATACTAGTGATGTCACGTTCCGAGGTGGGGGATTCAAAAACTCTGAAATATTTCTTCTGTCACAAATTGTGCACTAAGTTATGGCAGATTACAACTAAAATCATTTTGACTCTACAAATTTATAAATCATAATATTTTTTTTTCGGACACTCCGGAGTGTCTATATTTATACTAAAATACAAAATAAATTTGACTGGAAAACCACCTCCTCAGTGACGTGAACACCTACTAAATAACATGAATTAATACTATCCCTTATGGTATTGACACATGTCTATGCTGTCATAACCTTATTAGAAGTACTCCTTATTATCTGAGTCTCTGTAACATGCGGTTTCGGTGTCGATATAATTTATTAAATATTATTATATATTAAGAGATGATGTAAATAATTATCTGTTCGGATCCGGGGGAGTAATGAAATTTTTATAAAATTTTCCAGACGGATCCGGGGATAATTATTTAATTCAATCTCGTAAAATATATAGAGCATTTGGATTTAAATAATTATTCGGAACCTAATAAAATTTCCGTATGTGAATTTGGATTTTTATTAAATTTCCAGGCGGACCCAAAACGAATCCGAGCGGAAAGCAAAATATGTAAAGCGCGAATTAAGTGCATAAAGTTGATGTATGGGAGAGTGTGCATGGTGGGACAAGTGTCACAAAAGTATGAGATGGGTATTGCATGAAGGACATGTGTCGTGCAAGAAAATAAAATAAATTAAAATCTAGTGGTGGATGATGACTTAGTTGACACGTGTAAGGCAATTAAAAGAGCAAATAAATGAAATGAGAAGTGAAGCTAATGAAGCCGGTTACCATTTCTTTACATTTTGAAAACAAAAGAAAGCTTGAGAGAACCGTGAGAAGCATTAAAGAGAACCGAGAGAGTGAAATGAAGTTGTGAAGTGAGCTCGTGCATGCAAGAGCTGAGGTGAAAAGCAAGGAGCAAGCTGCAAGTGAACTGTTCAGGTGAGATTGGAAGACCAACCAGATCTGAACGTGAAGCTGGTACAGCAAAGAAGAAGGGAAACACGGACAGCAGCTGGTGAACTCGTAAAACCGTGAAAGGAGGTGGAAGTGCAGCTCGTGTGGTGAGCTGATCTGAGTTCTGTCTGTGAACTGGTGGACTGATTCAGGTAAGAACAGCCCCTAACTTCCTCTTCTTTTGATCCTTGTCTTGGATAAAAGCCACAAAAGTGTTGCATGTATGTTTTTGTGAATGAAAGTGTTGTCCAAGTAATCCAAGTGGAGGGTCTGATCTTTCATGCAAGCAAGGACTGGAATAGTTACTGCCGTGCTGTCGCCGAACCTGCTGGAGGCGTGAAGCTGCTGGTGTCGCGAAGCTACTAGTGGCGTGAAAGCTGCTGCTGGTAGCGTGAAAGTGCTGTCGTTGCTGTTGTGCTGTCTTTGCTATTGTGCTGTTGTGTTGTCGTTGCTGTTGTGTTGTCTTTGCTGTTGTGCTGTCTTTGCTGTTGTGCTGTCGTGCTGTTGTTGCTGTTGTGCTGTCGTTGCTGTTGTGCTGCTGTCATTGCTGCCGTTACTGCCGTGCTGCTGTCGTCGCCATCGCAATCGTCCGCGAGCTGTTTCGAAATGAAAAACAGCTTAAGCGAAGGTAAGTTGCTGCCCCGCTAGTACTGTGATCATGATTTGAATGATGTTTGAATGTTAATGGTGTCCATTTGGATTGAAGGAAGCTCATAGATAAAGAAGTTTATTTGGACAGCCCTTCGTGCTAGTTTCGAAGCTTTCGAAGTAAGTTTCGAAAGGTACGTTGTGATTTTATTGATTTCGTTTCGTTGAATAATGATTAAGATTGAGTTGAGGATGAATTTTGATGATGATATGTTTGGGAAATAGGATTTAGAACCTCGTTAGTGCGGAGGTTCATTTGATTAAGTTTTGATGTGTTGGAAAATGATTTTTCAATGTTGAAATTTACGTTGCGAAGCCGTATGGGGGCTGTTATGTTAGGAAGTATGGGCTATTATGTTTTGTTTTTCATTTTGGAATTTTCGACATGAAAAATGGTTCGCAACGATATGCATTAGAATATTGGAAAGTTATTTAAATATCACTAGATTATTTTCAAGTATTTCGATCAAGTTTTCCGTGTTTTCGAAAGGCGTTAGTTTGCGAGTTAGTGTCGAATGAATTGTGAGTAAAATGCCATGTTGTCAAACGATATTTGAATATGAGTCAAATGAATATCTATGATGAAATTGATTGAGAGGTTTCATAATGGTTTGATAGAATTAATTTGCGTAAATAAAAGACGATATGACGATTTTTGGACATACAGTTTACATGGAATTTATGTGTTGTTTTTATCATGTTTTAAGGACTGTTTTTGAATTGTTAAAGGGCTGTTTTCGTGCAGTTAAATAAGTTGTTAAGGTGTGATTATATGAGCTGTAAACGTGCCAGACAAAAGCTGTCAAAGTGCAGTATAACATACTGTTTTTAGAAACGTTTTACGGGCTGTTTTGAGTTATTTGAATGCTGTTTTCGTACTGATTTTTAGGCTGTCATAAGCTATATGAATATGCTGTTTTGAGGTTATTTTCAATACGGAAAAGACAGTCATAAAAAGGATATTGTAAGCTATTTCGAATTGATATCAAACGGAAGTGTTTAAGATACGTTATAGGAAAACATATAGTCATAGTGCATTAAGTTATATTAGTAGCATATGTAAGCAAACTTTTGCTATGATTGTTTTAATGAAATATCAAAGAGAACCCCGCGAACCGGATTCTCCATCAGAGAATAAGGGTAAAGCGTAAGGGAGTATTCGATTCAATGATTGAATCCGTTTGAGGTCGGTATACACATTATCTTTAAAGTTTACTTGAAAGTGTTTTTGTTGAGAAATGAATTTCTTAAATGAGATTTGTTATATGAATTTCTTAAATGAGATTGTTATATCATTTCAATATTATGCATTACAAACATATTTGACTATACTTGAAATGAAACGCGAAATTGAATATTTATGAAAATCTTGATACAAAAACCAAAGTGAAAAATATGTGATACAAACGTTATGATATAAATAGCCCTTGTAAACTTAGATATCGATAAATGGAAATTGGTAATTGACATGTCAATAGGAAATTTAGCAGCTGCACCGTTTATTTACATTAATTCGTTATGGATTATGAGAAGCACTACGTGTCCGATCCTGAACGATTATGTGTTATGATATACGATCCGGTGGATAATCACCGAGCGGCCAATGTTGGGGTCGACCGTTATTCCGGCGGATAACTACCGTTTGTCCGATGCCGAAAACCCATATACCAATACATGAGTATCGAATATATGTTTACTAAGGGCACTGAAAAACGTTATAAGCAGTGAAATGAAATGTTCAATGTTTTGAAATATGTTGAACTCGAAAAATTATGAACTATATGTTTAAGTATTTTTATGCAAAGTATATATATATATATATATATGAATGTTAAAGTTAGAATACTTTTTAGTTACGAATGAAATTATATTTGAAATTGAGAAATTAGATTATGTGTATACCTATTAAACAATTATGCTTAGAGCGTTGGTTTACCGCGCTCAGGTTGAATCTTTTGACTCCATCTTCAGACAGAGGAAATAGCTTGTACGCGAAGGCTCAGATAGTCACCATCCACTCTACGCCTTTGGTAGATATATAGATATATTGCATATGATCATGCATTTTTGGATTACATGTATATTTGTGTAAATTATTGTTTTCCACTTAATTATAACAAAGTTCTGTATAAAAGCATATCTATATTTCTTAAAAGCGTACATTTGGTTATGTATGCATATAAATGTTTATGATATATTTGAGTAATGAAATGTTTTGGAAACGGACAGGAGATCCGAATGGGTGTTTAGAAATTGATGTTTTAGAAATGTTAGAGTTTCAATTACAGGAAATGGATTTTGGGATTTCAGAAAAATAGAGGAAACTTTGTCGGATTTATGTTTTTTTTTTTAAAAAAAAAAATCTCTATTGGTAAATAGTTTTTCAAAAGTAACAGGAACGGTTTTATCAGGTAAGTAACGTTCTCCGTTCCGGATTTCCAACCGTAACGAAAATCGGGCGAAAGGCATTACAGTCTCTAAATCATACACCCTAATCCCTACTCTAATACTCTACTAAGCATTTACAAAATCTTGACTCATTGTTGATTCGTAGCTCTACGGCATATCTTCAGCTTTATTGCATTTGTCATCTATCTTGGAATCTGACGAGGATCTCCTGAGAATTTCCTTTAACCCTAACTATGCTTTTATTTCTATCCTCGTCCCTTTTATATTTTCTAACTAGTCTATAGTGGCATCGAGACCTTCTATCCCATTATATTCCTCGGCACTCAGTTTCTACGCCCTCTCTTTACTGGCATCTGGTGCCCGTGGCTTTAGACCCTATATAAACTGGTCTAATAACTTAATGGGATTGACTGTCCGTCCTATCACTACTGACTCCTATTAATCCCCTGATTGCTAATTATGGCATAAGTCTTTACGAGGCTCCTATCTTTCTGGTGACGAAGATGGAATAAGTGGAGCTTCCTCAGCTGCGGTTCAGCGAGTGCAGGGACGATCAACTCGACGCATAACTCTACTACAGTATAAAATAATGAATGTCATGCAAGGTTTAAAAATTTTAATGTACTAAAATAGAGAGAGAACTTTTGTGGATGCATAACTTTTCAAAACTTTTCTAAATCATTTTAACCAAAAGCTCTGATACCAAATTGACAGAACCCTTCCCGAATCCTTCCTCTGGACCCGAGAAAGACCTCGTAGCACCCCGTCAGAACTCCAACGAACCCTAACTTTGGTCCGAAGAAATCCCATCAGAGCACCGAAACTTTCTTTAAACTTCTTTTTAAACTCGTTTACTAGGTGGCAGGAGTACAAATTTTTCACTTTTCTATTGAAAATCCGGCAGCATGCCGTCTGTTTTCTGAACTATGCCACCCTACAAGTTTCAAATACAGTTTATAAAAACACTTCTATGAAATTCATTTCTCAACTTCCAGAGCCTTCGGCTCATTTTTCACAACACAACCACAACCAAATAATTAAAATCAGAAAACTGATTCATATAAAACTTTAATAAAACATTTTTAACTAATACATCCATGATTTCTTTAAAATACTTACAACTATATATATAAACATATATATGATCAAAATAACACCATATATACATGTAGTAGGTATCGTCCTATACGTCCACCTGCACGTTTGACTGAACCTCGTCGACTAGATGACTAGCTCCTGCATCTGTGGGAGAATTTTTAAGAAAAACATTTAAAGAAAAACGTGAGTATAACTCAGTGAGTGGTAGTAACTTTTAAATTAAAACTCATTTCTACACTTAAATTTCTCCCAAAAACAGTTTAATAAAACTAAAGTATTTTTCTAAAATACTTTCTAAAACTCATTTAAAACTGCTTTTGAATCTCGTTCTAAATTTCTTTCTAAAACTTTATGAAATCTTTTCTTAAACTCTTTTCTTAAAAATCTTTTCTTAAAATCTTTTCTGGTACTCACCTGAATGGTAACCCAGAGAATATCTACTCCTGACGTGGTAGCATATAAACTCTAGCTAACCACTAGGAGTGGGAAAAACTGCTTTTGAATCTCGTTTTAAATTTCTTTCTAAAACTTTCTAAAATCTTTTCTGGTGCTCGCCTAAATGGTAACCTAGGGAATATCTACTCCTGGCGTGGTAGCATATAAAATCTAGCCAACCACTAGGAGTGGGGATCTACCATGTGTAGTCGCCGAAAGCGGGCCCACGCTGCGGACCGACTATACTACCCTATACGTGCATACGAATCACTCATGCCTCGCTCACACATGAGTCGACTAGACTCAAATCTCATTGACTGACTTCCTCTCATCTACCGTATCACGCATAGGGCATTCGGTCGGGTACTAAACTGGGGCTAGGGTAAACCATAGGCTATTAAAATTTCTTTTTCTTAATACACTAAAATATTCTAAATCTTAAGGCAATAAGACTAAAATATTTAATTCTAGCACATTCTCATATACAGAAATAATAAACTAAAATCTTTATGCTAGAATTAAAATATAAATTCAATTAATAAATAAATAACTATTTATAATAAATTCTTTTAACTTTAAAATAAACTTTAAGACAATATAAATAAAAACTTTTAGTTCCACTCACTACACATCCTCGGATAAAATCCGATTCTCCTCTGTATGCCTCCGGAAGTCTCCGCTTTTACCCTAAAACATCAAATATTCATCTAGAGTCACTTAACTCATTTAAATAATATTCAAAATCAATAAAAATCCAAATTATCACTATTTATATCCTTTAACACCTAAACTTTCGGCTATAAATTTCTATTCAACGGGGGTTTTCGAAATCCGTTTTCTCTACATGAATCCTACTTATTCTTTCATAGGAATACCTCAGAATACTCAATTTCATCGTCGAAAACTCGGAACCAAATTCAACCGGATTCACTTACTAACGAAAACCACTTTTCGCTCGGGACTTCTGACAACTTCAAAAATCAATCCTCTAGTGTTCTAACACCCAACTATGATTAAATAAACTGTTTCAAACGTTAAACAAACGCATTTCGAAGGTTTTCATAAACCACCCTTCAATTCGTCCGTTTAGCTCCGAAATAGATCCTAAACTTTTCGTTTTCGAAATCTAACTTCAAAAGATTATTTCCTAACCTCTAAAACATCAATCTAATGCCTTAGAATCGAAAACGGAATCAAATTCCATAAAAAAACCCATTTTTCTCTACGACTTCCCTCTCTCATTTTATCTGTTTTTCTTCCACCAAATCACTCCAAAATCATACCAAAATCATCCTCACATATCCCTCTTATTATCCCTAATCTCTGATTCGAAAATAAACGAAAGAATAAAAATGGGTTTCATATAAACATCAATCTTTAAACTGAAATAACTCACCAAATAGGCAACTGTTTTGCTTCAAATTTGTTGGGTAAGCTAGAGGAGATGACGAGGAACAACTTTCGTGAAGAAACCGCGGCGAAAATCGGAACGGATCACCTTCTCTTCCTCTCTCTCTCTCTCTCGCGCGCGCTCGCGGCATCTCTCGGCCTCTCTCCCCTTCTCACCCGAATCTCTCTCTTTTCTCTCTGATTTGTCGATCCAAATGTCTCAAATAGACAAAATTTGTTTATAAATATTTTAATGCTCATTTACTATAAAGTCCCTCAAGAAAATCTCATTTAATAACCTCAAACTTTTACTAATCTCACTAGTGCCCAAAAATAAATGATTTTATATTCTATTGGTCCACTTGTCTTATTTTCATCCACTTATTTTTCCAACCAATCCATGGATGACACGTGGCACATCCATAGCCATTACTCTTTAAATCACTTATCTCATTTCTCATTGGTTGAATTCCGTGAGCTCACCTCGCTTAATTAACACGTAAATCTCGCCTAATCACTTTGTAATTGTAGCGGGGTTAGTCAAACGATATACGACTTGCGATATGAAAATCTAATAAGCCTCAAATAACACTACTGGAGGCATATGATTCGACTGTAACTCAATTCGAATATTTCTAGTACCATAAAATAATAAATCTGGGTGAGGGCTTACACTTGGTGAATTTTCATTTCAATAGAACTTTCAATACCTAATCCTTCTGAAAAATATTCCACAAATATTCTATACACATCTTATGGCCAATTCGACTTTATAAACTTCAATTTAGGTCTGATACCTCTCATATATACTTAATAAAAGAAATTTTCCTAACCAAAATCTGATCGAATCAACCGATATCTTTTTATACGTATCTATAGCTTAAAAACTCGATTTTTACACTCATTCTCGTTAACTCATTCTCATTCACTTGGGTTACACTCCTTGAAACTTCCGCATATCATTCTCATACGTGATCCATGTATACTTAACTTAAAATGTCCATTTTGCCCTTTTTATGATATAATTTCACTTTGACCGAAAAATATTCTGAAAATATTCCATGGTCATCTAATCTTCAAATTGACCATGAAATACTGTAATTGGATGTCTTATCTATCAGTCTCATACTTCGAAAAAATTTCAATTGGATTTAAATTCATTAAAACCTATTAATCTCTCAAAAGGGCAATATCATAATTTTCTTCGGATCACTTAAAACTGATTCAAATAATCTTTTTTTTTTATTCGTTTCTATTTCTCTATACTCTCATACTATTTTTAGACTTTTTCGACCCTTAAGGTCAATTTTCAAAAATTTTACTATTCATTCGAAAATTTTCTTCCGAAAAATACTATTCATCGAAAACTTTTGTTTCCCATCGAATCTAAATTCATGACCCTGAACAATATAACCGGGTCCAATTCGATCTTAAACACAAACTTTCGGATATTCTTTTTTTTTAAAAAAAAAAAATCACTATTTATCTAGATCCGAATACTATTCACTGAAAATTCTCATTTTTTCCTAACACGATACTCAGGGCCTTATAAATATAATCGAATTCTAACCGGACCTCTTGTATTATTTCTAGACTCTTTATTCTTTATCTGATCGTCGAAAATGAATTCTTTGAGAACACCAGGATCGGGGTCTATCATTTTCACTTATTTAGGGTTTTACATTCATTTAAGATGAAAAACCCCATCACAAACATCTCAAAACTAATCCAATCATCACATACATGGTTAACTAACATCATATGAAGGGACCCAACCTGGATTTAACCTCTTGAATCCGTGGGAAGCCCTCGCGGCACTCCAACTGTAAAACCCAAAACCGCGTTCGTCGGAGAGCGAAATAATTTTCGATGGATCGCGTCCGATCGGAAATATATAAATATCGAGTCTGGAAATAATTGGAATAATTATTTTCGTTTTAGAGAAATAAATTCGGGTTCGTGAGACGGACTCGAGATTTATTAAATAATTCCGAGAATGCAAACCCGAGGTTTAATCAAAAGCGAATTCCAGGACGAACGGACGGAATTCGGGCTTGGAAGCTAAATCAAGAATGCATGGTAGAGACTTAAAGAAGTAAAATTTGTGCATGGGAGTGACACATGTCACACATGCATTGGATGAGCAAAACAATTATTATTAATATAGGTAGTGATGTTGAAAAAGAAGAGAGCAATATTGATAGCATGCTCGGTCACAAATAGACAGCCATCATTCGGTCAAACAAAGTTATAAAAAAAAGAAAAAGAAAAAGAAGAAATGATATTGATAGACAAATGAACCAAATATCACGTTCGGTCATCATTCAAACCGAAAGTGAGCTGCTGCTCATGAGTAAATGGAGAGAGAGCGAGACTGAGAGCATCTAAAGCAAGCTGTCAACTTCTTCTTCTTCATTTCAAAACAGAAACTGAAGACAAGAGTTGCTGCTCTTGAAGTTTAGAGAGAGGCCGAGAGCATTCAACTTCTTCTTCTACCTCATTCTTCCTTGCTCGTGAGAGATAGAGAGATTAAGAGAGGGCCAGCATCTGCATGCAACATCTGATTCATCCTTGAGCAGATCTGAGCAAGCTGGAGCAAGCAAGGTAAGCTGCTGTCACCAGGTAAGAAGCTGCTGTCAGCGAGAGAGCTGCCATGCTGCCTTTGCTGTGTGCTGTCGCCGCTGTTGAACAAGGTGCTGTTAGCGTGAGCTGCTGCCGGCGAAGGGAAGCTGCTGTCACGTTGCTGTCGCCATGCTGTCTTGCTGCCTGGTGCTGCACGTGCTGACCAGCTGCTGTCAGTTGCTGCCGTGAGCTGAGTTGCTGCTGAGCTGAGTTGCTGCCGTGAGCTGAGTTGCTGCTGAGCTGAGTTGCTGCCGAGCTGAGCTGCTGCCAGGTGCTGTGTTGCTGCTGTCTGGACGTGAATGTGCTGCTGCTTGACTGTGAAAGCTGCTGCCAGGCGCTGTCCTTGCTGCTGCTAGGCTGTCATGAGAGCTGAAGCTGCCGTGCAGAGCTGCTGTCAAGTCTATCCGTGAATTATACATTCAGACTTGAAGTGGAACAGCAAGAAAAGACGCCAGTTGCTGGTAGAAGGAGAAACTTGCTGCCGCGAATAAGTCGTCGCAGATCGGAAGCTATTTCGAAGCTGAGAACAGCTCGCTTCTTGGGTAAAGTGCTGTCCCCTTTTGTTTTTGTTGAGTTGTTTCAAGTAAGTAGTAAGCGTACGAATGATTAGAGTTGAATTAAGCGAGCATATCCCAATGCAATTAAGTTTTTGCGGGCTGTCGTCATGTGCAGTTTTTATGTTCGTCATATGCAGTTTCTTTATGCTCGTTTTGTGCAGTTTTTATGGTGATTCAGGATTGATTTTAGGTGCAGCTTTTATGCTGATTTAAGGTTAGATAATGAGCTGTTATAGGGCTGTTTTGTGAGCAGTAAATGTGCTGTTTGTGGCCTGTCGAAGCGTGATGTTGCATGCTGTTTTGGTGCCGTTTGCATGCTGTTTCGGTGCAGTTCTGCATGCTGTTTTGGTGCCGTTTGCATGCTGTTTTGGTGCCGTTTGCATGCTGTTTTGGTGCAGTTCTGCATGCTGTTTTGGTGCCGTTTGCATGCTGTTTTGGTGCCGTTTGCATGCTGTTTTGGTGTCGTTTGCACGCTGTTTTGGTGCAGTTTTGCATGCTGTTTTGGTTTAGAATTACAAGTTACTTTGACATCAAAACTGCCCCAATTAATCGCGTACGCTAGTTCGACAAATATAAGTTGTTTTGTAGTAATGTTAAGCGATGTTTTTGCATCGAAACTATAGGTTTGATTGTTGCGTGTTGTTTTGATGATAACCATAGAGTTTCGAGTATTTTAAGTCGCGATAACGAATCGGTTGGAAATAGTTTTCGCGTACGAGTATGAGTTATCCGTTTTGTTATCGTGCGAGGATAGTCACTTGAATTATTGTGTTTATAAATCCTTGTATGGCTTAAAGTTTAGTTGCGCACGAGTTATGTTTTAACGACATCTCGATCAAAATCAAATGTAGGTGAATCGGGAATCGAACGAGAGCCGTAACGGGAAGCGGTGATAAGTATTTTCGAAGCAAGTAGTGAGTGTGGATTTTTAAAAGTTTTCATACATTCTATTTTATTGAATGCAATCAGTTTTAGCAAGTAAAAAGGTTTTGAGATTCTAGTAAAAGTTTATGGTTTTCAGTTTATCATCTATAAATGCATGTATAGCTTTAAAGTTTATGCTATGAATATGTTTATATTCTTCAGTAAAGTAATTAAGCAAGTTGAAATTATATACATGCATAGAGATAGTATTTGTGAAAGTTATTTTGCGATATTATAGCATATTGCCGAGATTTCATTATATATATATGCCTATGGTTTACCCTAGCCCCTAAGATTACACCCGGCCGAAAGTATTCCATACGTGTACGGTAGTTGGGGGGAGTTACTAACTTTGGGGGGATCGAGTCTGTCAGTCACCCTCTGCATGTATGGGATAGTGTAGATCTGCCTGATGTTGGAGGGATTCGCGATCCCAGAGTTGTATCCACATCTGCGACTACACATGGTGAGAGTTCCCCTATCCTAGTGGCGTGTCTTCGCACCGTCACGAAGGACAAGATTTCCCTGGGTTGCCAGATAGGCTAGTAAGAAAATAAGAAAAGTTTTAAGAAAAGTTTGATAAATAACTTTCGCAGCTTTTAAACGAGTTTACAGTTTTCAGGAAAAGAAAGTAAGTAAGTAATAGTTTTCCAATCTATTTTTGGGAGGAATAGTATTTTTAAGCAAAAGTACAGTTTATGTAAATTTACCCACTCACTGAGTTATTCTCACCACTGTTTTCCTGTTTTCTTAAAAACCTCCCTCAGGTGCAGGTGCGAGTAGCGCGGTTGACGTATCTCCTTCGGACGGACAGGCCAGCTAGACACGCGTGACCAGATTGCATTATTTTCTAGCATAACATCATGTATTGTATTTACTATCATTTTCCAGATTCTCTAGTTTTGAAAAATATTATTTTGAGTTAAGGATTTTATGTAAATATCATGCATGTCGTTTTTAAGATTCATTCAAGTTACTTCCGCTTAATTGCATGATTATGAGTTTGAAAATGGCCGGAGGCCTATTGATTATAGAAATTGTTTGTGAATACAATTATACAGGTCTTATGAGATATTTTACAGGGTGGAATTTTAGAAAAACAGCCGTTGTGCTGCCGGTTTTCTGTGAAAATTCTATTTTCATAAAGTTATTTTCAACGAACAAAATTTCCACCCTTTTTCAGAATAAAAAGGATTTCAAGTATTTTAGAAAGGAAAAGAGGCTTAGCTTCACGGGAACTTTCCAGTCAGAGCAGATCTCGACTGGGGAGCCACCGTGGGGTTGCCGGGCAGGTCGCCTAACTAGTAGTTAGAAAGGGGCCTGTCAACGTTGGTATCAGAGCAAAGATTTTAAATGCATTACATGATTTCTAAGCATTTACATAGTAAATTTTTCAAACCTCATACATTTTATGACTAAGTATCTGGTTCAAGTGCAGTGAGTCATGCGTCGCGTCGGTCGTCCGCGTAAAAGGAGAGCCGCTGAAAATGCTCCACCTCCTGCTCCAGAAATAAGGGAGCAAGTAAATGAGTCCGTTAATGATCCTCAGCCAGGGGTTCCAGTTGAGCCACTGGTAGTAGAGCCTGAGCAGGATCCGATCGAGAGATTAGCCTAGGTTATCCAAGGGCTAAGGCCTCGTGCACCAAGCGCCACCGTTGAGAGGGCAAGGAAACTTGGTGCCGATGCTTTTGACGGAACAGGTGGTCCAGAAATTGCAACAGAGTGGTTGGATAATACTGAAAGAGTGTTGGAACAGATGGAATGTACCGATCTCTAAAAGGTGTCAATTGCTTCATTCTTACTTCGAGCGTCAGCTAGAGATTGGTGGGATTCCGTCAAGCAAAGAGCAATCGAACAAGTCACATGGGAAAAGTTCAAAGAAGAGTTTAATGAGAAATTCTACCCCAGGGCATACAAAGACGCAAAGATTGAGGAGTTTTACAGTCTTGTGCAGGGTAACATGTCTGTGGAAGAGTATGAAAGGAAGTTCACTGAATTGTCTCGAGTGGCACCGTTTATAGTTAATGATGAGGTAAACAAGTGCCATAAGTTTGTGCAGGGCTTGAATCCGAAAATCAAGGCATATGTGGTAGCTGCAGAGCATAGAGAGTATGGGTGGTTAGTTGAAGCAGCTTTGAGGGTAGAAATGACAACAATAGGTGACAAAGAGCAGGCACAGAAATCAAAGCGCAGTCAGGGGTCAGGTTGGTATTCAGGAGGCTTCAGCAAGGCACCGAAAACTGGAGACAAGTCTAGATGGTTAGGTAGCAAACAGCGAAGTCAGGGAGCCGCGTCTAGTCAGAGTTCAGTCAAACCTCCATCAGGACCCCAAAGTAGAGGTAATACTCAAAGCATAGAGCCGTGTAGGAAATGCAACAGGACACACCGAGGAGAGTGTCATATGGGTATCACTGGATGTTATCGTTGTGGTAAAGAGGGACATTTTATGTCTGAGTGTCCGCAGAGAACAAGAGGAGCCAGTGGGTCGAGACCGTATACTCAAGGGCAGTCTAGTGGGGGTCAGTCGCAGGATCAGAGAGGTCCACAGATGAGAGGACCAGGGACTACAGTTCAATCCGGAAGAGGTGCTGGGAGAGGTTTGCCACCCAGAGGACAATCAGGGAGACCTCGTACTCAAGCCAGGGTGTTCGCAGTAACGCAGCAAGATGCTGAAGCTACACCAGAGGTGGTGACAGGTACTGTAATAGTTTTCAACTCTGATGCTCATGTTTTAATAGACCCTGGTGCTACGCATTCTTTTGTTTCTAAAAGTTTTGCAAGGCATGTTAATATGAAGTTAAAACCCTTAGAGTGCGATATGATAGTAGCTACTCCTACCGGAGATTCCTTAGTAGCAGAGAGTGGTTGTAGAGATTGTGATATTGTACTTGGGGGTAGATCCTTTCCAGTTAGTTTGCTGTTGTTGGATCTATGTGATTTCGACATTATATTGGGTATGGACTGGTTAGCTACGGATCATGCCGTAGTGGATTGTTTTCAGAAAGAAGTCAAGTTTAGTTCAGTTGGAGAGTCAGATGTAGTATTCCGAGGAGAGCGTAAAATGCTTCCATCCCGTATCATATCAGCCATAACCGCCAGAAGAATGTTAAAGAAGCAATGTGCAGGTTATTTGGCTTATGTGATAGATTCGTCCGAGAGGGAGACTCAGCTAGAAGATATTCCTGTGGTTGCAGAGTTTTCTGATGTGTTCCCAGAAGATCTTCCAGGTTTACCTCCGGATAGAGATATTGAATTTGAGATTAATCTGATGCCGGGAACAGCACCAATTTCCAGAGCACCGTACAAAATGGCACCTCCAGAGTTGAAGGAATTGAAGGTTCAGTTGGAAGAATTGGTAAACAAGGGTTTTGTTAGATCCAGTGTATCTCCTTGGGGAGCACCAGTGCTCTTTGTTAAAAAGAAAGATGGAAGTATGAGATTGTGCATTGATTACCGAGAATTGAATAAGGTGACTATTCGGAATCAATATCCTTTACCGAGGATTGATGATCTGTTCGATCAGTTGCAAGGTGCAAGATTGTTTTCTAAGATAGATTTGAGATCAGGGTACCATCAGTTGAAGATCAAGAGAGATGATATTCCTAAGACTGCCTTCAGGACGCGTTATGGACATTATGAATTCTTGGTTATGCCTTTCGGGCTAACCAATGCCCCAGCGGCATTCATGGCATTGATGAATCGGGTGTTCCATGAATTTTTGGATAAGTTCGTCATAGTGTTCATTGACGATATATTGGTGTATTCGGGCAGTAGGGAAGAACATGCTGAACATCTGAGATTAGTTTTACAGACGTTAAGAGAGCAGCAATTGTATGCAAAGTTCAGCAAGTGTCAGTTCTGGTTGAATGAAGTTTCATTTTTAGGCCATGTGGTTTCAACTGATGGGATTAGTGTTGATCCTCAAAAGATTGAAGCGATTGTGAACTGGAAATTGCCTACAACCGTAACTGAGGTTAGGAGTTTCTTAGGTTTGGCAGGTTATTATAGGAAATTTGTCGAAGGATTTTCTAAGATTGCCATTCCTTTGACGAAGCTCACCAGAAAGGAAGCAAAGTTTGAGTGGTCAGAAGCCTGTCAGAAGAATTTCGACGAATTGAAAACAAAATTGACTACAGCTCCAGTGCTTACTCTTCCTTCAGGAAATGAAGGCTTTGTGGTGTACAGTGATGCTTCGAGGCAAGGTTTGGGTTGTGTTCTGATGCAAAATGGAAAGGTGATAGCTTATGCTTCCAGGCAGTTAAAGAAGCACGAGCAGAATTACCCAACCCATGATCTAGAGTTGGCCGCAGTAATTTTTGCACTTAGGATTTGGAGGCATTACTTGTATGGAGTTCGATGTCAGATATTTACAGATCATAAGAGCCTTCAGTATTTGTTCTCTCAGAAAGAGTTGAATATGAGACAGAGGAGATGGTTAGAGCTGCTCAAGGATTACGATTGCACCATAGAGTACCATCCCGGGAAAGCAAATGTAGTAGCCGATGCATTGAGTAGGAGACCCTCCAGCTCGGTAGCTCATTTAAGAGCTGGGTATCTTCCATTGTTAGTAGAGATGAGATCTTTGGGAGTTAAATTGGAAGTAGGGAATTCAGGTGCATTGTTAGCTACTTTTCAAGTTAGACTGGTACTCGTGGATAGAATCCGAGAGTTGCAGATTCAGGATCCTCAGTTAGTCAAGATCAGACAGGAAGTAGAGTCAGGCCAGCAGGGAGACTTCTCAATCAGGGATGATGGTACGTTGAGGATGAGACAGAGAATCCTGAATCTGCAGAAAAACGGACAAAGCTTCCTCTGTTTTTCCGACATTCCAATTTTACAAAACCTGCAAATAAAATCATAAACACTTCAAAAATTCATTCAATTTTCTCCACTACCATTTTCAGGACCTCAGGTCCACACAACTTAATCACAAGAATATTTAAAAACTTTCAGTAAAATCATTTTCATCCATAAAACAAACATATGCATTATGTACAATTCAAAATATTTTCTGAAATATTTTGGGCTTGAGTTTGGGTACTCCCAAACGCCTACGTACCTCAATTATCTACAGAGGATCAAAGCCCTCGTAGTTCAGAGTTTAATTATGCATATACGTATATACAATACAAAAATAATGATGCAAGTATCAGAACCATAATATGACATATTTACAGCCCAAAAATTATATACATATTTTCAAGTCGTCGTCGTCTACAAGTAGGCCGTCTACGACTGCACTGGAGGATGCTCAAACTGCTCCCTAGTCTCAGTTCCTAAAAATTTTATTAAAACATTTTGAAAGAGTGAGCTAAAAATAGCTCAGTGAGTGTGCAATTTAATAACAAAATACCTTTCAATATCTTTCAGTAAATCATAATATTTACATAAATAATTAGAGCATTTCATTTCATTTCATTTATCAATCATATAAATCATAATCATACATTTGAAACAATCTTTAACATTTCCGTCACTACCAATGGAACCCAGGGAATAATTCACCAACCGACCTAAAAGCGACGGTGGTGGGACAATCCATTTCCAGTCATAAAACCACTACGCTGCGGATAAATCACGCCTTGCGCAGGATAACAGTCATAAGAATACTTTATAATGTGTAAAGGCAATCCTATAATTTCTATCCCTTCCCTTAGTTAGTAACCTATTTCTTTACCCATACCTTTACACATCTAAAGTATCTCGGCCGATTATCCAGTCATTTCAGTCATTTCAGTCATGATAGGGTTTAGGGTAACCATCGGTTAAAAATCCTTTTATAAACCACATTTCATTTAAAAACCAAAACCATTTCTTTTATACTTTCCATAAACATTTGATTTGTCAAGATTTTTCTTAAAATCAAAACCTTAACACTTGATTCTTTTTCCTTAAACCTCATATCGAAACTTAAAACATTTCTATAATCAAAACAATTATATTCAAAACATAAACATATATAAAATATGCATATGCAAACATATACTCAAAACATATATAGTTAAACATAACATATATATTTAAACAAAACATATATATATATATAGTTTTACACTCACAACTTATTTCCGTCCGTTAACTTTCGATTCAAAGAACCTCCTTCACTTCCTGCACGTCTCCGTTTCCGTTCGAAGAGTTTCCAATTCACCTAAAATGTAATCACCAAGTTATTTAAAATTCTCTTCAATCACAACTCTAATGACAATATAATTTTCCTTAACAATCTCTCAAACTAATTAAGCAATATTCTTTCTGTTACATGCCCTTATCTTAATACCATTCATTTCCGTGATATTTTCATGTCCTAATACATTTAAATACACACTTGGAACCACCAAATTGAAAGAAAATAAAAAGAGGACAGCTTGCACGTTATTATTCAAACAACTATCTTTGAGCGTTACACGCATTCCATACAATGTAATTTTTTTTATCTATGACTTAATTACCCTCAAATACATATTCAAGCACATACTTAGGACCTTAAAATCACACAATTTCCACTTACATGCAGCTGTCTTTACTTTTGTCGAAAATCATACGAATAACTCAATACGTGATTTTCTTTCGGTTTCAACGCGTAATCACATTCTATCATGCATTTATACACTTAATAATCAATAAATCTCCATTTAACTAAACAAAATACAGCCCACACACACCCAAACACATTCAGCCGAACAGAACATCACACAAACACCCATTTCATTCCACTTGATTCACGGCACACACATCACACAAAAACTCTACACCATCACCTATTCCATTTCAGTTTTTCATGAGGAAAAATCAATAAAACCCAAGCTAACTTACTGGTCTGAGAGTTTAGCAGCTGGTCATGAACTCCCACAGCAGTCCAAAGCTTCCATTTTTCGAATCTAACTTGAGCTACAACAAAAAACCCAACAATAACATCAAATGGACAGCTCACAACTCAAGAAACATCTCACAAGAGTTCCAGCTGTTTCTCTTACCTACTGTTCATTATCTTCCTCACGCCTACCCTAGCATTTTTCCTTCATTTCTTGGCTTCATCCAGCTCCTTTCAGCTCCACTTTTTCTGGTCCCAGCTCACCCGAAATTTCCTCTCTTCACTCGCGCTCTACAGTGCTCATCAACGTCCGTGCGACTTCATCTTCTTCCCGATTTCTGAGCTGTCTTCCTCACTTCCAGATCTGGTTTTCTGGGCTGAAATCAGAGGTTCATCTTGCTTCTTCAAGCCTCCATCTGACCGTGAAGAACCCCTTAGGTGATCGGTTTGGTCGCTGCACTTGGTGGCCGAGAGGGACGATCGCCGAGTGAGAGATTTCAGTTTGCTGTATGGTGTTTTCGGTCTGCTGGAGTGAATGTCTGGTAGTCCCGATCTGATCTGGAAGAAGCACATTAATATTGTTTAACATATTGCCCAAACACCCCTCAATTGTCTTCAATTATGACAGCTGAAACTTCAATCTAAATGTTGCACTTAAACCCCTCTTTTATTACTATTTTTATGAACTTCACTTATCCATTTTCACTCATGTCCATACTCATTTTTAATCTATAAGTAACACTTCCTAATGACCTCTTTTAATCCTCATCACTTACATTTTTCATAAAAACTTTATTCCATAAACATAAATACGTCCAATCCATCAATTTCCATAACAATTTTAATATCGATAAAATTAACTATTATTCCTCTTAATAATATTTCTAAAATATTCCACACTTATCAATTCATCAAATTAACCTCAT
Source organism: Dimocarpus longan (assembly GCA_022984855.1). Classification (NCBI taxonomy): domain Eukaryota; kingdom Viridiplantae; phylum Streptophyta; class Magnoliopsida; order Sapindales; family Sapindaceae; genus Dimocarpus; species Dimocarpus longan. The sequence goes on along the minus strand of CM041015.1, from coordinate 13,230,358 downwards.
AAACATTCAATTAAACTTATAATTGTTCACTTTCATCACATAAGAAAAATTTCTCACAACAGTGAAATATTTTAAAAATACAATCACATTTAACATATTTATCGATATTTACATATATTCTTAAGCATGAAGGACTTGGTCCTAACATCATATTTGATAAAAATGATGGGAACTCACATTATTCTTGCTTAAGTTTTGATTTCCTAGCTTAGATCAACACAAAAACTTGTTTGGAAACTTTGAAAATGGGTGAAAGATAGCTTGGCTTACTCCTCCCTTTGTTGTCATCCACCTAATCTCTCCCTCTCTCAATTTGCTTTCAAAATTTCTTAGTGTTGAAATAACTATCACACATATACATAGTCATCTTTTAGAAAATGACCCTTGTATCCTTTTTCCTCAAATTGTCGTCCACTCTCTCTCACTCACTAACTTTTGTTTTGAAATTTTCCAAGTGTTGGAAACATCACTTCTATATATATATATATATATATCTCATGTGAACAAATGACCAATTTGCCCTTCTTTTATATTTTATCTTCTTCTTAAATTTAATTGACTTTTAAATTTCTTCTTACATTTTACTATCACTTATATGGATAATATCTCTAATATTTAGTATTTTTACCCCTAGTTTATCCACTAATACTAGGGAGTCCAAGTTTATGAAAAAAGGGCTTACAATAATTCTATTATAAATAATTCTCTAATTTTTTTTCCACATATATAAGATCATATATTCAATATTACAACCATTCACACCTATATAGACTACCATTAACCAAAACTCTACAATAATCATAATTGTATGCTGATAGAATATTCTATAACTTTCTTTAATATATAATATCCAAAACCATAACAATTTACACCTAAATAGACAATCATTAAATAAAATTCTTTAATTAGAATTCTTAACAATAATCAGACTCGTATAATTCTGAATCATCACACCTATAACTACTCTGAATAATAAATATTTATACTATTTTAAATAATAATTATTTTCTTTATTATCACTTTCAAATAATATAAAAAATTTAATAAATCATTTTCTATAACTCTTATACTTCATGTAACGTCCGAATAATAAATCAATATACACCAATAAATAATTAATCACACATTTTCACTTTTAGGTGGCACTCTCTCATTGAAAAATTTTACAAGACATGGATCACCAATTTGAACCTCCTTATGTCACTTTTTTATTGGTTCATTTTGCATGGCATGAATTTGTGTTTTTTGGTGATAATTTCTTAGTAAAATGTCTACTTTGCCCTTTAATATATTTAATTCACATTCCTGCCCAAATGGATTCCAAAAATATTTCATAGTCATCCAATCATTAAATTGACAATGTAAAGCCCGAATTCGACTTTTTCGAAACCTATTTTCAAAATCCTTTTAAATTTTTCGGGGCTTATATTCAGACTTCCTACATACTCTTAGTAACCTTGATGACTCTTAAAAGTCATTCTATACCCCTTTTTGGTTATTCGAATTTCACTAAATTGTCTCTGATGATTTCTGGATTGATTCTATTTCTATCCAAATCTCCTTTGAGAGTGCTATTTGAGTTTCTAAAATACTTCTTGAGCATTTTCATATTTATTTTGACACTTCTTTAAATTTTTGAATTTTCTTAAAATTCTTCCGAATTTTCAGTCGGATACGGAAACTATTCCATTTTATCTCAAACTGACTCGTTCTTGCTCCATTTTAATTTTTACTAACTCTAAGTCTTATTCCGAAACTTTTGATGCTCGAAGTCCATTTTTCAAAAATCACTATTCATAAGGACCGTTTTTGTCCAAAAATACTATTTATCTGGAAATGCTATTAATCAAAATTCATTTTCAATGATTTTCGGGATCCTTTTCTCAAAAATTACTATTCACTCATCATTATTCATCTGAAAAATACTATTCATTCCGAAATATTATTCATTAGGATATATACTTTTGTTGTTTTTTTCTCCCTAAATAGAGAAAATTCGAGGCATTACAAACTATGATTTTTGGGTGTGTATATATATATATGCATATGCATGGATGAGATCTTATTGGAAACTAAATTTTTAGTATAGAAAGTTTTACAAAAAAAAGGTATTTGGAATTTTTCTCGCAAAAATGTTTTAGAAAAGATTTGAGAAAGGAAAGAGAAATAGAAATGTTTTAGAACACCAAAGTGTACCTTTCCCTTTAACAGTCAGAGCGATCATCACGTGAGTAAGACCCAGAGAAATTGTCTAACACATGCTAATACAGAAATTAGAGAGATTAGTCTTTGGGACTTGAGAGAGAGTTACTGAGTCGCCTAACATGTGAATAGTAGAGATTATCCCCCGCCCTCTATGTTTGTGTTGAGTATTTTCACCACGTATGACAGAGTTTCTCAAGTACTAATTTGATGTAGAGTTCGAATCTAAAGCTTATCTGCAGATAATCCATGCACATGCATTTTTGTTATTATAATATGAAGTTTATATATGACGTTTTAATAACAAGTTTAATTATTCTAGAATATGAATTATTTAGATTTCATATATATATATATTTTTTTAAATTAGATTTCATATTCTTATATATTTTATATTACATTAACTTTTGTCATAAATAATTCATTGGTTTTTGAAAATTATATCTACTCACTGGGCAATAGTGGTCATCCTTTTAAATTTTAAAACCATTTTCCAGAGATCGTTAGGTCTTCGAGGAAGCATCTGAACAAGCAAAGGTAAGCTGCTCGAGCAAATAATGCATGAAAACAATATTGTGATATTATTTATGTGTATTTTGATCATTTCATAGCACATATTGGTAGAAGTGTTTTACATATACATATATGCATTAGAGATATAAAGTATTGAAAACTTTTATTAGTTGTGTAAACTTTTACCTTAATACTACGAACATTATAATTATACTTAGTTATGTTTTATAAGATATAAAATTGTGTTGGAATGAGAATTGGAAGTGGGACCGGAGGTCCTAAGTACTTGAAAATGGAAATGAATTTTAGAAGTGCATATTTTGACAGGCCCCGTTTTTGTACATTCCTTATCGTACAGACGGCAGCCTGCTGACAACCCCATAGTGGCCTTTCAGCCGATCACAAATCCAATTGAAAGGTTCCCGTGAAACTAAGCCGTTTTCCATTATTTAAAAACTTTATTTTTTCTTTTTATCAAAAGGATATACAATAAATTTAATAAAAATTTAGATAGCGTAACGGCTATTTTTCTAACAATGCCATCCTACAAAATTTGTATAGAAATTTAATGCTTCTAAAATCAAACGTTTTCCCCCAAACTCCGACCCTCATTTCTTCAAATCACAAGCAGCCACAAAGATACCACATTTTTTTTTAAAGATAAATAAAGGTATAAGTACACATCATGCATACACAAATTCACACATTCATTTCAAAACCATAGTAAAATTTATATTCTTTATACATTTCAAATTATAAGGAAAAGTTATATTCGTTTACATAAATCACAAAACCATAAGAAATTTATACAACTTTTAATGCATAATATTTCAAAAGTTGCTACATTTAAAATCATGACATCACAATAGCACACGCACTCGAATCCGCCTAATCCTAGGTCGAAGTCCCTGTTACTAAACCACCGCACATGTACCTACACTGGGGAGGTTTTTATTTATAAAACACAAAATATATGTGAGTTGCACGAGCCCAGCGAGTGTCATGATTTTTTTATCAAATTTGTTTTATAAAATTTCCTCCTTAAAATCATTTGGAATATTTATATAAACATTTAAATTACCATGATTCAGAAATCGGTTTTCTAGGAACCACATTTCAATTCAATGCATGGATAAACAACTGTTATAAATAATTTCATGCATTATAAGATCAAATTATAAAACTATATGTTGTATGATATAAATTTTCCTGTTAAAACATTTAAACAATGGTGGCGATAACATTTTTGAAACTTTCTAAGTGAAATGGGCCAACCACTGATAACTCGTATCATATGGTATCCTTGGTATGGAGTGGAATTTTACCTTGCTCTGACCTTTCCGAAATTTTTCCTCGTTCAGGTCATCAATCTGGTATTAGGTAACGAAATTTTTCCCTTAATACAGAGCGACATTTTTCCTTGCTCAGGGGGAAAATAACTAATAATATACCCTGTACGTGCATTGGACGACACACAGGACTAGACTAACTCATATAACCTCCCACGAATACTTCCCACTATTAGAATTATTAGTGACAGATAGACAACCTGACTCTACCAATACATGCTTAGGGTACTCAACCTCTACCGAAGATATCTGTGATACCCTTTAGACATACCATAGGTTTTTCAAACACATTTTGTTTCATCTTTTCGATTTCCTCAAAAAACTTTTCGTATAAAATTTGTAAACACACTTTCGTATATCATATCCACGTAACTATTTTCGTAAAGGATTTATTTGATTCAAAATCAAATTTTACACGTCTTATATAAAAATTTTATATAAACCATGCATGTAACACCCTTCCTTCGATCCTTAGTGGAATGAGAATCGAGGTGAGGGATATTACCTTTCTTACTAAAATTCATTTTCATTACTTACTAAAATTTATTTAATCCGTTTACAAAAATTCATTCATTCTTTCATTCAATTAGTTTATTTTACAGAAAATTCGGTAGAGTTTCCTCTGTTTTTCTGAAAACCCAAAATTTAAAACGTGCAGGGAAAATAATACACTTCTAAAATCTTTATTTCTGAACTCCCATTTGGACTTTCCATCCATTTCCAAATTCACTCCACTAAATAAACATACATAATACACAACTTTTTCAAAAACAATCCGCATCCATAAGATTTAAGGATAAAATAAGTTATAAACACCATTTAATTTACATACTTTATAAATCATTTTCAAAACTTTATAAAATTTATCCTTTAAAACGAATACACATTGAATAAGTATAAACTTTTATAAAATGTGCATGAATATACAGATGTGATACAAAATGTCCATTACCAAAAATGATGTCGAATGTGACTAGGAAGGAAAAACTACAGATACTTTGTCTTTGTCTCTAGCTACAAGCCCGACTTAACTACCTGTGGTGGTAAATCTAAGTATTTCTATTTAATGGGTATACACATATAATATTGAAATGGTAATTGTTTTAAAAAATGCTACATTAAAACATCATTAAATACAAAATCAACAAATTATTGTAATAAACACATGTAACATCAAACAAATTGGAAATTACATAATTTATTCTTTCAAAACCATATATCAATCATAGTTACGCTATTACCCCTAATAATTTTTGGAGCCCTTCGTAAATTCTGACATGATACCTTAGATCAATAATGGGTTTTTTCCGGCATTGGACACTCGGTGCCAACCCAATGGATCTCAAATTTACTAACTTTTACAATTTCTGGACCAAACATTCAGTGCCTCTTAAGGTTCATCAATTGAAGTCGGTATGTGATCGTAACGGTGTAGTAATGCAAATCTTTACCTTATTAGCATGTCAACTATCAATTCCCACCTACCGGTGTCTAGTTTTACTCGGGCTTCTAAATTTTTCAAAATTATAAAATTTTCAATTTTTAACAAAACTTTAATCGCGTAAACTTTTAAACACACATTTGAATTTATTTTTCGAAATTCTTCTGAGCATCGTTGATAGCAATTTCAAATGACCATTTTACCCCTAGCTTCAATGTCAAAACTTAACAAAACAACACCCATTTTTCTCTAGTCCTCATTCGGCCATAGGAAGGTCTTATTCAAATTTTTGTTTTTCAATCCTTAATTCATCACATATATTATCAAAACATCATTCCATAATCACATAATTGGACTTGAACGACAAAATTACCCTTGGTTATTTCTCTAGGAAGCAGTTGGCCAAGGGGTGTTATTTTTCAAAATTTATTTTCCAATCAATATTTCATCCTATAAATCATTCAATTATCATTACAATATCAAGTCAATAAGCTTGAAATGACAAAAATACCCCTAAATACACCTAGGGTATGCATTCAGCCTAGAGGGACCAATTTTTCAAATTTTTTGTTCCACTTTGATTTTCATTCCAGAAATCAATCCAAAGACATCCAAATGACACATAAATATCATTCATATCTAATTATCATCTCAAAGAATCAAAATCAATAAGTTACAAAGGAAAATTTCATTGTAATGCTTACTAATATAGTCAAATTTGTAAAGTATGTGTACATCAATCTTTTTGGGCTTACTAGTAGCTTTCTTGCACCTTTAAATGAAGCTTAAAGCTTCTCTTTACCCTTGCTTTGATCGCCTTTTTCCAATTGGTCACCTTACTAAGCTCCTTTCTAATGAAATTCCAACTTAAAATCTTGGTGGGTTTTATTGAATTTGAAGTCTTTGAGGGGTAGATGATAGATGAAACAAGATTAATGGATGATTTGTTGGCTTGAATTTGAGAGAAAAATGAAGGAAAAGGGAGAAGATGGTGTCGGCCAAGGAAGAAGATGAAGAAAGAAAATGATTTCTCAAGTCAACCCCTCTCTTTATATACTAGCTCCTTTTTATTTTCCAAAATTACCCCTAACCTTTTCCATTATTACTTCCATGACCTTAATTACATTTGTTCACTTTTTATTGGTTAAAATCTCCTCCCATACTTCCACTAATTTAACCCACCATACACTTGTCAACTTTTTAACATATTACCTCACTTTTCACTTTTAAATTTGGCAACTTCCCATTGGTTCAAATTAAATCCCATACAATGCATCTTACTCACTTTCATTTCTCATCCAATCATATGTTTCCATTCTTCCACTTATCTCATTTAATTTCAATTTAAATCCTTACTAAGAAAATTATCTTCAAAAATTATTAAATCCCCTAAATAACTAACGAATTATATTAATATTACACTACTTTCACTCAATTCTAATTTAATCCCACTTATCAAATACAATTATTTAATCAACGAATACTAATCATACAGAAATAAATATCGGGGCGTTACAACTCTTCTCCTCTTAAGAAATTTCATCCGCGAAATTTACCTTATTCAAATAATTGGGGATACTATTGTCGTATCGTCTCTTCAATCTTATTATTTCTCCAGAGAACCTTAACTAATGGGATCTTCTTATTCCTTATCTCTTTAATCTCATGATCCAAGATTCTTATAGGTTCCTCTTCGTATGATAAGTTAGGCTGTACCTCAATTGTGACAACCCGTCCCCTCTTGGGCTTGTGCCGTCACAGGATATCTCGGCCGTCTTACGGATTTCTTTTGCTAGCTCAATTGGTACTCGTGTTGCTTCCCATTTGTACTTAGCCCCTAAGTCATGGGTTCGAGACACGGGGAAGGCAAAAGAAATCGGTTGGGGGGCCAAGATATCCTGTGACAGCCTAAGCTCAAGAGAGAAAGGAAGGGTTGTCACATTAAAAAGGCTTCTTTTTATTATGGGGTCCCTTCTTTCTGAGTTGCCCTACTCATAAGGTATTGTCCACGGGCCAAAAGGTTTTGCTTCGCCTTCCCCACCCGTACTTGAACCTATGACCGAGCGCCTTAGTCAAATGGATTCTTCTTGCAAGGTAAGTACTAATTGAGCTAGTAGCTCAATTGGTACCAGACATGATTCCCATAAGTACTTAGCCCCTAAGTCGTGGGTTCGAGTGTCTGAGAAGGCGAAAGAAATCGATTGGGGGGTCGAGATATTTTGAGACTAGAGAGTGTGCCCGATCGCTAGAAAGGCAGCGGCTCAGACTGAGATGGGTCGTTACATAAAAAGGCATTTTTTTGTTGCAACGTCCCTTCTCTCTAGGCTACCCCACTCACAAGTTACTGTCCCCGGCCTGGTGGGTTTTGCTTTGCCTCCTCCATCCACACTTGAACTCATGACCTAGCCCCTCAGTCAAATGGATTCTTCTTGCAAAGTGAGTACCAATTGAGCTACTAACTATATATATATATATATATTAACACTACTATACAATATTAAAAGAATAGCTATCAAATGTGGAAGGATTGTAACTCGTATGAAGCGCGGCAACTATATCTTCTTGTTTGTCTCTATCTACAGTGCCTAATTTTCAAATTATGCTTGGAAAATTCAGCGCACCAAGTATTTCCAACAGGACCCGAACTAGATCTTCTCTAGGCTCTTGTCTGAAGGATCCCGTTGGGCACTTCAATGGACTTCGTGAACCCGACTAGTTGGATTGAAAAAATCTGAGAAGCGAACCTCTAAATCACTTAATCCGTTTACTTTGCTTTAGCTTAAAAATTTTAGTTTCTTTTAAAATAGTTAGGTTGGTGTAAATTTTTGCACTCGGTTGAAAATGATTTTTAGTAAAAATTTTGACAGCATAACGGCTGTATTTTTAACATTCTCAAAATTTTACCTGTAAAAATAACACTTCGACTATAATTTCATCACCACCCAACTTCTTTATGTACCCAAACATGAAATTCATACAACATTTACATCCAAATCATAAATGCGCAATTAAATAAATAAAGGTTTTGCCTTAATATAATAAACTTAAATATATATATATACAAACATTCCATGAAATATATCAATATGTTATACATCCTCATTTGTTACTATTTTTCACATGGCAAAATTATGTTTGATTATTTGATGCATTTTTTGAATTCCCACCTAATTTTCACGAAGGTTTTCCCACGACGAAACCACCTTCAAAATCACCCAATGGAATGTACAAACTACACAAAAAGTAAGGATGTTAGTTTAATATATAAAGGTAAAGGAAATATGATTACATAGCTAACTATAAACTTAATCAAAAACTTTATGATTTTCCAAATAATTCTTTCTTCTCTCTAGTACCATGTGTGACCCTAATGCTCTATGTCACGTGGCGGTTTTCAACTAACACCCACTATCACGTTACTGCAATAACTCAACCATAACATGCGGAATTTACTACATCACAGCGTAGGGTAAAACGATCTCAACTCTGAGCAACTACAATGTAGAATTTTCTACGTCACAATTGTAGCGCTAACTACTCGATAGCCCTTACAATTATGCACGAAATTTTCTACATCGCAACATATTGCAAGTAGCTATAAATCTGGGTAACTATGAGTAGAATTTTCTACGTCGCAACGTAGTGCCAATAACTCTAAATCTGGACAGCTACGTGCGGAATTTTCTACATCGCACCGTAGTGTTAGATATTCTGAATACTGAGGGATCACACATGACTTTTGAAACTCTTTTGCTTTCTAAGTGCAATAAGCACAAGTCACTTATTTTGAAACATTTTTAACTCAAATTTTACATCAACTTTCTAAAAACAATTTTAGTTTTCAAATCTCATTTCTCGATCTGAAATACGGATTTTTATTTGAAGTTGAATTTATAGTTGAGAAATCATTTTGTAAATCTTTTGAACAATAAATAATTACAATGTAGATTACAATCAAAATAATATAAGCGAAGTACACTTGCCTTGCTTCAAAAATGCTCAAATGCCTCGACGAGCCTCTCGTGCCTCGCTTGTCTGCTCGTCACCTACTTATCAATTACGTATTGTAACTTGCTCAAATGCGTAACTCAAAACTTAAAATAACGTTTCCAATACAATTTTCTCTATTGACAACCCTTTACTCTATAACCTTCCTAACTCTATTTTAACTCAACCGAGACTCTCTAATTTTGATTTCTTTGCACGGGCCTTATTTATTATCATCTAGGGACTCTCCCGAATGCTTAAAATGGTTACCGGAAGCTTGGAACGCAAAATCACTATTTTTGACCCCCCTAAAATCGAGACTATTTTAGGCCCCATTCTAGCGATTTTCTCCGCTCCGTTTTTACTCTAATCATCTCCTTAACTCGCACTTAGGTCGCCCATAAAACAGTTTCAAAAAATTGTAAGTATCGAGTATTGAAACCTATAAAAAACGCCTATTTTTCAACACTTTTTTATGCACATTTTTTGTATTCTACATGCGACGAATTCAATTCTTTCGTATCTAAGTTTTTTTTACTTAATTATGATCAAATACATTAATTTCATATATCAGAAAATGCATTTATATTCATAATTCACTTTACGACTATATAGGCGCACTATTTGAACCATAACTTCCACAATTTTTATTGGAATCGCTCCCTTCCAATTTCTATGGTTTGGTATGTCCCCTAGGCATGTTTTGAGGTCTAAAACAACCCCAAATAAGCTCAAAAGGTGTAGGTCGTTATAGCCCCTTCATAAAGCTTGGGATTCTTAACTTAACTCTATGTTTCTCCTTTTACAATTCCATTACTTCTATATGCTTTCCTAACCTCAAATATCCTTAGATTCAAGTTCAAATTAATCAAAACTCAAAGGTATCACAATGCCCTTCATGGCCAGGACACACATCCATTCACTTCGATGTGTAGTTCTTTTCAATTTTACATGTTAATCTCTCTAAACCATTTTATCAAACAAAATATGCAACTTATTTGACATTTCACTTCCTTAACTCACAAATTAAGGTTTCCCATCCATAAACCCTACCCTAACATTTATACACTATGACATGCCATCTAAGCTTTCATACCACACACTTAGGGTTCTACACTTGTTTTAAGTGTAAAACACTCATCACAACACACCATAAACAACACAATCACTACAACAATTAATAAACCCAACTAATCATCAAATTTAAAAAGATTGATGATATCTTACCTTACTTTTGTCTAGGGTTTGCTATTCAAGTATGGTTGAGCTAGAAAACTTGAGTTGGAAGACAAGTTTTGTCTTAGAATGGCTTGATTTCCCTCTTCTCCCTTTTTTTCTTCTTGTTATCCCACTTGGTCTCTCCCTCTCTCAATTCTCACGATTTTTACTTCTTGTTTTCATAAGAATTGTCTAAGTGTCACTTATATATATATAGTCATCTTTTGCAAAAATGACCATTATGTCCCTCTTAACTTACATTGACTACCCTAATTTACCATATTACCCTTAATGACATGATTTTACTTAATTGTTTTAACTTGGTCTTTTAGTCTTTTGATAAATTTTTCTAATATAATTATCTATTTAATTCTTAGAATAAGATTTTCAATTTTGCCATTTATTTATATTTCTTATTCCCTAAATGACTATTTCGCCTTTTTTTTATTCAATAACTTGGTTTCTAAAGCTCGGAAAGATAAAATCAAATATAATGGTTTACAATTTCTCTCCTCCTTATAGAAATTTCGTCCTCGAAATTTTAAATCACATACCTTTTTCAAATAGTTACGGGTATTGAGAGCGCATTTGTTTCTCAGGCTCCCATGTAGCTTCTTTCGATCCGTGATTTCTCCATATCACCTTTACTAGCGGAACCACCTTATGGCGCAACACTTGATCTTTACGATCTAAAATCTCTACTAGTTGTTCTTCGTAGATCAAGTTATCTTTTAACTGCACTGGCTGCTCTCATAAAATGTGCGACGGATCAATTACATATTTGCGAAGCATGGAGACATGAAACACATCATGAATTTTCGCAAGCTCTGGTGGCAACTTCAATTGGTAGGCTACTTAACCCACTCTTACTATTATCTCGTATGACCCTATATATCGGGGACTTAGTTTTCCTTGCTTTTCGAATCTCAGAACACCCTTCGGGTGAGATCCACAGGAATACTCTGTTTTCCACTTTGAACTCTAAGTCTTTTCTTCGATTGTCCGTATATCTTTTCTATCGGTCTCTAGCTATCTTCAACCGCTCTTTTATCACATTGATCTTCTCAGTTGTAACTTGGGCAATCTTTGGGCCAATCAATCTTATTTCACCTACTTCATCCCAGCAAACTGCAGTTCTACATTTTTTGCCATACAATGCCTTGTACGGTGTCATACCAATGCTGAGCTGATAGCTGTTGTTATAAGTGAATTCTATCAAGGGTAGGTGACTATCCCAGCTTTCTTTAAACTCCATCACGCAGGCTCTTAACATATCTTCAAGAGTCTGGATAGTTCTCTCTGATTGGCCATCGGTTTGTGGGTGAAAGGCCGTATTGAAATTCAATCTGATGCCCATGGCTTCTTGTAACTTTAGCCAAAACCTCTAAGTGAACCGAGGATCTTTATCTGATACAATAGACACCGGTGCGCCATGCAACCTCACAATCTCATCTACATATAGTTGAGCTAATCTCTCCAGGGAATAAGTATTCTTGATGGCTAAAAAATGGGCTGACTTTGTCAATCTATTAATTATCACCCAAATGACATCATGTCCACTCTGAGTTCGTGGTAATCCAACCATGAAGTCCTTCGTAATCCTCTCCCATTTCCATTTAGGAATAGACAGAGGTTGTAATAAACCTGCTGGTTTCTGGTGTTCTGCTTTGATTTATTGGCAGGTTAGGCATTTCGATACGAACTCTGCTATCTCTCTCTTTATTCCTCTTCATAAGTAGTGATCTCTCAGAGTCCGATACATCTTGGTACTCCCTAGATGCATGGCATAAACAGATGAATAGGCCTCATCCATGATCTCTTTCTTCAATTCTTTTACATCTGGCACACATAATCGCTGCCCTAGAACTAGTGCCCCATCGTTCCTCAATGTGAAACTACTTTGTTGTTCAACTTCTAACTCACTTCTGAGCTTCATTGTAACGTCTCGAATTTTCTCTATTTAAGAGAAATAAAAATATATCCAGATAAATAGTATTTTCGGAATAAATAGTATTTTTGGAAAAATAGTGATTTTTGAATGAATAGTATTTTTGGATGAATAGTGATGAGTAAATAGTGATTTGTGAAAAACGGATCCTGAAAATCATTAAAAGTGATAAAAAGGAACAAATTCTTATTTAGAATATTATAAATATTTATTATTGAGAATAGTTGTAGGTGTGAATTGTTATAGTGTAGAATATACTATTTTATGTAAATGTATGTGGAAAAATTAGATATTTATTTAGAATAAAATTATTATAGTTATTAATGATTAAACGAATACAATGATTTTAGCGTAAGATATTTTGAGATGAGATGGTTTATACATTTCGATGATGAAAGTTTATAAGGGAGAATGAATTGTGAAGCCTAAATCTAATTGAATCTAAGAGATTAATTGAATTTTAATATAGTTTTATTAATTTAGTCTGGTTTTAGTTTTAAAAGGTACAAAAGTTTATGGATAAATATCTCATTGGAGGATATTTTTAAAAGAAATTAAGAAAAATTGGATTAAAAGGAAAAAGTTTAGAAGGGTTGAAAATGAAATTTGGCACATATATGGCCAACAAAAGTCAAAAATTGTTGGCGAGATTTTTTAAATAACAATAAAATAATTAAAAAATGTGTATATATATATTTATAAGGTGATAGTCGGCCGAACGTGGAAAATATTAAAATAATAATAATAATAATAATAATAATAAAATTAAATTAAAAAAAAAAAAGGCAAGAGGCGGTGGAGAGAGCAAAAGATATAGATATATATATATATGTGTGTGTGTTCTGCTCGGTTAGGAAGGGAGAAGGAACGAAATTAGAGAGAAAAAATAATAATAATAATAGAGAAATGGAGAAGAAGAGAGAAAGAGAGAGAGAGGGAAGCAACATACCGGCGACAGAGAGAAACGAAGAGAAGCAAGTAGAACCGGGCAGCGGTGGAAAAAAAAAATGCTGAGAAGGAGATGAGAAGAAGAGAAGACAGATAAGTAAATTTATTTTAATATGATGTGGATCCCATAAAAGTAGTTTATTTTTGTATAGTTTTAAATTCAGTTTTATATGATTTTTGGATAAATCTAGGATAACGAGGAAATAAGAGGGAAACGTGTTTTAGATCCAGAAATAGAATTAATTGGTTTTATAGATTATATTATTTTGATTGGAATAAAAGTTTATAGATATTATAAATTTTAAATATGTAAGTGTTACTAGAAGAGAATTAATTAATTAGTTTATTAACTTAGTGATTATATATTATGATTTATGATTTGATTGTGGAATATGTATTTTGATAATTATGTTATATTTAGAAATCGAGTTATATAATTTTGCATATAAAATGATTTAAGGTTTGAAAAGGAATAAAATAATATTTTAGTATGTTTACGTATATTTCAGTTTTTATTTTGTATTGAAAATAAATGAATTATTTAGTAAATTATGTGATCTTGTTATTTTTACTTGATTTGATTTTAAGTTTACATGAAAATCGCAGTATAAATAATTTTGTAACATTGTAAAATGAAAAATAAAAAGTTTTAAAATATATATATATACACAGGTTGGTATGAAAATAGAGATTGAGTGTATTATGAATTATGTTGATAAATTATAATAATAATAGTTTGTTGAACTACGAGGGCTTTGATCCTAATTATGAAATGGGTACGTAGGCGTTTGAGATGATATCTCAAAATCAAGCCCAAAAATATTTATGTACATTTCCTTTGAAAATCTCATTGTATTTCTAAAGTTAGTATTTACAAGTTTTTGAAAAATTATAAATTTGATTGAAAGAATATAATAATTATATTGGGTTTTTGATTTTATGTAAATTGGATATATTTTGAATGATGTTAGAATAGAATTTAAATTGAAATTTTGTTTGATTGTGAAATATATGAAATTATCTCGATGAATTGGAATAAAGGATTATTTGAATATGATTTTAATGAATTTTAAATAAAAACGAGGAAGAAACGGATAAGTTCAGTGTCTTGACCGAGCGTATATCGGAAGAAAGACACGAACATTTTGGAAAGGATTTAATGAGTTCCTTGAATGAACAATAGAATTTTTCTATGTTCATATTGATAATTTGATTATATATATATATATGAAAATGCGTGTCTTAAATTGTATTTATCGCTTTCCGAATGAAATCTTTATATAGAAATAAAAGTCATCAAAATATGAAATTTGTGATTAATAAAATTGAGAAAGGGCCCGCGTAAACCTGAACATTGGTAGGTGGGGACTGGTAGTTGGCATGCCAATAAGGTAATATAGCAGTACTGCGCCGTTACACCGATACCGATATACAGGGTTCGACGGATGGATTATAAGAGGCACTGGGTGTCTGGTCCTGAAGTCGAAACCGATTGTGATATGTGATATGCGACCCGGCTGGTAGTCACCGAGTGGCCAATGCCGGGAACGTTGTTTATTCTGTCTGAGACCCGAATTCCGGTCCATGGTATCGTGTCAGAGTTTACAAAGGGCATTGAGAAAAAGATAAATGAAAACAGTATTAACAAGATTGAGAATGAAAATTGTTATATTTTATATATGCAACAAATTGAAATTTGAATTCTTGAATTATTTTGTAAAACTTTGAAAAATTGTGAAATTCTAATTTACGACTTGAATTTCAAAATATGGTGATAATCGTACGGTTACAAATATGAATAAATGATGTTAAGTATTTTGTACATACAATTGTTAATAAATTGCGTAATTAGTGAATGTTGATATAAATTTAAGAATGCCTGTTAAAAATAATAATTTTCATGCTATTATGCGGTTTTTTTTTATTTATAAGTTTTATTATGTTTTATTATAAATGTTTGTGTGATGAATTGATTTGAAAGTCGGACGGGAGGTCCGAAAGGGAAGTTGAGAAAATGAACGTGATTTTAGAAGTGTTAATTATTTCTTTGTAGGTTTTTAGATTTTTGGGTTTTCACAAAAATAGAGGGAGCTCTGCCAGATTTTCAAAATTTACAACTGAGAAAATGATATTAAAGTTTTTCAATATCGTAAGAATTTAAAATAAAACTTTTAGTGGTGATTCCATTTCTTTTAATAAAAAAAATAATAATAAAATAAAATAAAAAAATTGAAATAAATGAATAAATGAATTTTCAGTTTAGAAACGTAATGTCCTTCGCCTTGAATTTCGATCCGATCGAAAAATCAGGGTAAGGGGTGTTACATTTATTAACTAGGGATCTTGGAGTTGCAAAGCTCGAACTCAGTCTACTAGCATAGGACGAATATGAAAAGTTGCTAGCAAGGCACCTAAATTCGTTGTTTTTAATTGGACACCTATCGATTCTAGCTCTATTAGCATGGGTAAGTATTCTGCTTTAAGCTGAGCTATGGAGCTAGTAGGCTTTCTACTCAATGCGTCTACCACCACATTAGCTTTGCTTGGATGATACTAAATGGTGCAATCATAATCTTTGATGAGTTCCACCCATCTTTGCTGCCTCATATTTAGCTCTTTTTGTGAGAACAAATGTAAGCCCCTGTATTCGATTTTATGTTTCCTAGCTTTAGAAAATTAAATTATCAAATAAAAAGGGCGAAATGGTCATTTAGTGAATAAGAAATATAAATGGATGACAAAGTTGTAAAACTTTAGTTTAGTGAATTTAATAATTCAATTTTATGAGAAATAGGAATGACTTAAAAACCACTTATGTTTATTAGAAAATAAAATGACCAAGGACAATATGGTAAATTAGGATAATAAAAGTAAGTCAACAAGGACATAGGGGTCATTTTTTTAAAAGCTTTCCATAAATATGGTGGGATATGGTGTTACACGGGTAACACTTAACAAAAATTTAAAAGAAAAAAAAAAAGAGAGAGTTGAGAGGGAGCAAGTAATAGGCGGCAACAACAAGAAAAGGAAGATACCAAGCAATTTTTCATCATTTCTCAAGCTTCTAATTCATCTCCATAGTTAATTCAAAACTAAGACATCAAGTCTCAAACACAAATAAGGTAAGATATCCATGTCTCTACAAGTTTTGATGGTAGTTAGAGTTGTGTAAAGTGTAATGTTGGGCTTGTGACATGATGATGAATTGGATTGTTTCCTTAGAATATTATTCATAGAATTTTGTTGCAATTTCATGCCTTAGTATGGGATAAATGAAAAGGAAGCTTAAACAATAATTAGGCATGTGTATAAAGATAGCTAGGGTTTTGTAAGTAAAATCAAGTGATGATTAAAACATGGTTATAGTCAAAGTTTTATTGTAGATCAAGTGTTTGATGAAATGATGTAGGAAAAAAAATAATAAATAGCATGAGAAATTAAAAGAAACTATGATTGTGTGTGTTAACATGTTGTTTTGACTTAAATAAGCTTAGATTCATGCAAGATAAATGTTAGAAAAGCATGTAGAAGTGATAGGATTTCAAAGAGAGAAATATAGAGGTAACTTGGAAATCCCGAGCTTGATAAAGGGTCTGGTGAGACCTGACCTATTCTCGCTTAATTTGGGTTTTTCTAGACCTCAAAACATGCCTCGGGAACATAGCAAACCATAGGAATTGGAATGGAATCATTCCGATAAAAATTGGCGAAGTTATGGCCAAAATAATGCGCATAGAAAGTGTCATAGAGTAAAAGTGGAATCCCGAGCTCAAACCATGAGCTAGAGAAAACCTGACCAAGTCTGACATGTATGGGGATGTTCTACACCTCAAATGATGCCTAGGAGTCATAGAAAACCATAGGTTTTGGAACGGATCGAATCCGATAAAAATTGCGCAAGTTATGTGCAAAATAATGCCGTTAGAGAGTCGATAGGTGAAATAACTATGCGAATGAAATTTTTATTACATGAAATAAGTTTAGATGATCATAATGAGGTAAATGAAGCTTAGATATGAAAGAAAAACTACCGTCGCTAATCCGAAACGAAAAAGTGCATAAAACGCACACTAAAAGTGCCCAAAAATGTGTGTTTTCTTAGATTTGACAAAGTAAACGATAGAATTTTTCAACGAAATTTGACGTGTGACCAGAATGTGAGATAAGTGAACCGTAGGAAAAAGAATGAAGGAAAACGGAGCCCCGAGCAGTGAGCTGTCATGCATTCTGTTATGGGCTATCGATTGAGCCTAAAAATTTGATTTTTCGTTTTGAGCCTCTAACAATTATATGGACAGCATGGGGCTATTCCTAGGGGTCTAAAAGTAAGACTATTGTAAGGAAATTAGAATTTGAGAGTCTCGGTTGAGTTAAAATCGAGTCGGAAAAGTTATAGCGTAACGGGTTTTCAATAGGTTGATTTATATTGAAAACTCTAATGTTACGTTTTATTTGAGTAAAATATAATGGGAAATTAATGTGTAGGTGACGAGCACGCAAGCGAGGCACGAGAGGCTCGTTGAGATCGTTGCATTTGTGCGGATTGAGGTAAGTATTACATCACTTACACTAGTTCAATTGTAATTTCAATTATTTTAATTGTTGCTAAAGAGTTTTATAAAATAACTTTCTGATCGTAAGTTTGGTTTAAGTAAAAACCTTGGAAGAAAGGAAATTTTGTGCTTTTTGCACATAAGAGAAAAAAAGTTGTAAAAACCATGTGTAATCCCTTGATTCTTAGAGTATATATCGATACGTTGTGACGTAGTAAATTCCACACGTAGTCGAGTATATTGAGAGCTATTGGCATTACATTGCGAAGTAGAAATTCCGCATGTAGTCGCCAAAATCTGATTTATGGGCACTATGGTTGCGATGAAGAAATTCCGCACGTAGTTGCTAGAATTATAAAAATTTAGTACTACAAATGCGATGAAGAAATTCCGCATTATAGATGTTTACAACTGAGATAATTTTACCCCACTCGGGTGAGGAAGTAAATTCCGCACGTAGTAGTCTAAATACTATAGTAGCTTCAAGATGCACATGGTTGTTTCATAAGGAATAGTTTGCAAAGATTAACCTTTAAATATTTCTTTAAGTTATGCTTTACTATGAACTTGAAAGGGTTGTATTATTATGTAACGAACTAACGATTTATTTTGTCGTGTAGCTCGCTTGTTTTATCCAGAATAATTATAGGTGATTTTGTGGCCGAGGAAGCGACGTTCCACTTATAGGTGGGGATGAATGAATGGACTATGTGAATATTAAATATATTTTGAGATTGTTGTAAATGTTATTATCTAAATGATCGCATGTTTGATATATGAATGTTTGACAGATTGTAACTTATACTTAAATATGTATATATAAAACTGTACATTCACACTTATTGCAGAATACACATGATATATCTGTATAGGTTGTGATACCCATGGAATATGTATACATGTTGTGAATGGTTGGATATGAATGTCATATGACATGTATGGATGTGAAATTTAATGTGAATTGCATGTTTGTGGAAAAATCGAAGTTGGCTGGTGATTTCTATAGTTCGAAGTGTGTTTATTTTACAGGTAAAATTTGGAAAATGTTCAATTTTATGCCGTTATGCTGCTGAATTTTTTTTATATATAAAAGTAATTCACTCCTAACCAATTTAAAGAAAACTGAGTTACTAAGTTTTAAACGAGTAAACCGGTTAAGAAAGTTAGGGTTCGCTTCTCGGATTAATTCGATCCGACGAGTCGGGTTCGATAAGTCCGTTGAAGTGCCCGGCAGGATCCTCCAGACAAGAGCATAGATAAGGTCTGGGAAGGGTCGTGTCAAGTTGGTATCAGAGCCCGGTTCTCGTTAAGCTAAGATAAAGATTTTTTTGAGAAAGTTTGAGTTATTTTCGCATAAAGTGTACGTTAGTGATGCATAAGTTAAAGCATAAGTTATACGAGTAGAGTTGAACATTTCATGAAATCGCACATCAGTTATGTGTACGTTATTATATGCATGAGACATAAGCTAGCTTATGCAGTTATATATGAGATACAAAGATTGAAGTTGACAATTGCATGAGTTTAGAATTATTTCATGCATTATAAACATGTTAATTTGACTTTATGATCATTTGAAATTATAGAGATGCAACGTAGAGGTCGACCCAGAACAAGAAGGGTAGCTGCACAGGTACCCACCCCTGAAGAGGGACATGTTGATGAGTCAATCAATGTGTCAGCTAGTTCTTCACATTCAGAGCCTTTCCAGCCTGAGAGACCAGAGCAGGCACAAGCACAGGTGAATATAGAGCAGATGGCAGAGAGGATGGCACAGGCTTTTGCTGCAACCCTCCATCCGCCACCACCCCAGCAGCCCCATGAAATAGGGGTATCCATTGAGCGGGCTCGGAAATTAGGTGCAAAGCATTATGATGCCACAGGTGATCCCGAGCGTGCAATATCTTGGCTAGACACTAATGAAGAAATATTTCAGATTATGGGATGCACCGGGGAACAGATGGTCTCTTACTCAGCCTTTTTACTTAAAGATCGCGCCAAGGACTGGTGGAAGGCACATCAGAGAGCACATCCGGAGGGAGTGTCTTGGGCAGATTTCAAGAAAGAGTTTATAGAGAAATTCTTCCCCAAGAGCTATAGAGACACAAAAATAGAAGAGTTTTTCAAACTAGAACAGGGAAACTCCTCCGTACCAGAGTATGAAAAGAAATTCTCAGAATTGATCCGCCTGGTCCCTTTTATTGCAGAAAATGAAGAACAGAAGATCAATAGGTTCATGGCAGGCCTTAACCCTGTAGTTAGGACCATTGTATCATCTTCAGTGCATACTCGGTATGGACTGCTGGTGGAGGCAGCAACCAGAGTTGAGCAAAGTGCAAGAAACGTTCCCAAACCGAAACCATCATTCAATCAGAAGCGCAATTGGAGTGGTAGCCATCAAGGGGGACCGAGTAAGGTGAGCAAAGGTGATCAGAAGCCCGCATGGTCCGAGAGCCGTAGACAGGGTCAGGGGGCTCAGCCTAGTCAGAGTCAGAGTTCAGTTCAGTCTTCTGGGGGATCTAGGAGGAGTCAGAGTTGGAAGAATAGACCCGTTTGCAGCAGATGTGGTCGATCACACCCCGGTGAGTGCCTTCAGGGCAAGACGGGATGCTACCGATGTGGTCAGGAAGGCCACTTTATGAAAGATTGTCCTAGCTTAGTCGCTTCCAGTCCATCAGAGGCTCGATCAACGGTACAGGGACAACCTAGTGGGAGCCGTGGACCCGATAAGAGAGGCCCCCAAACCGGAGGAGCTACTAGTGCAGGACAGCCCAGTGGCGGATCAGGTAGAGGTGTGCCACCCAAAGGACAGCCTGGCAGACCTCGTAGTCAGGCCGCTAGAGTATATACAGTGACCCAGCAGGCAGCAGATGCGACACCAGATGTGGTCACAGGTATCATTTCTCTATTTGATACTGATGCTTATGTACTGGTGGACCCAGGGGCCACCCATTCTTTTATTGCACAAGAGTTTATAGATAGAGTCGGGATAGAGTTGAGACCAACAGAGTGTAGCCTGGTAGTGTCACTTCCCACAGGTGATTCGCTTATTGCGGATAGAGTTTACATGGGAAGTAAAGTGACTATAGCAGGTCATGAGTTCGAGGCTGATCTGATAGTACTCGATATTCATGATTTTGACATTATTTTGGGCATGGATTGGCTATCCAAACATCGTGCCACCGTAGATTGCTACAGGAAAGAAGTTCAATTTAACAAGCCTGGGGAACCAGATGTGATCTTTTGTGGAGAGAGGAAAATACTCTCTACAAGCTTAGTAAGTGTGATTCAAGCCAAAAAATGCTCCATAAAGCATGCCAGGGGTACTTGGTTTATGCAATAAGAGCTGGCAATAATGAGTTGCAATTGACGGAAGTACCAGTGGTATGTGAGTTCCCAGATGTATTTCCTGAGGATTTACCAGGGCTACCCCCAGATAGGGAAATAGAATTTGAGATCGAGCTAGCTCCTGGTACTGAGCCTATCTCTATACCTCCGTATCGAATGGCCCCAACAGAACTAAAGGAGTTAAAGGTCCAGATGGAAGAGTTGGTGAGTAAGGGATTTGTTAAGTCAAGCACGTCGCCGTGGGGAGCCCCAGTGCTATTTGTTAAAAAGAAAGACGGAAGCCTCCGCTTATGCATCGATTATAGGCAGCTTAATAAGGTAACCATCCGGAATCAGTATCCGTTGCCAAGAATCGATGATTTGTTCGACCAACTGCAGGGAGCCAAGTTTTTTTCGAAGATAGATCTACGATCGGGGTATCATCAACTGAAGGTGCGTAGGGAAGATGTTCCCAAGACGGCCTTCAGGACTAGGTATGGGCATTATGAGTTTTTGGTGATGCCATTCGGCTTGACTAATGCCCCAGCAGCTTTTATGGACTTAATGAACAGAGTTTTCAGACCCTACCTGGACAAGTTCGTAATAGTCTTCATCGATGACATCTTGGTATACTCAGGTAATAGAGACGAACATGCAGAACACTTGAGAGTTGTGTTACAAACTTTAAGAGATCATCACCTTTATGCGAAGTTCAGCAAGTGCCAGTTTTGGCTTGACCGAGTGGCATTTTTAGGACATGTAGTATCCGCAGAGGGTATTTCAGTAGACCCCCAGAAGATAGAAGCCATTGTAGATTGGAAGCCACCCACGAACGTGACCGAAGTTAGAAGTTTCTTGGGTTTAGCTGGGTATTACAGGAAGTTTGTGGAAGGGTTTTCAAAGATTGCCACCCCGTTGACTAGGCTAACAAGAAAAGAAGAAAAGTTCATCTGGTCTGATGCGTGCCAAAGCAGTTTTGATGAGTTGAAGAAAAGGCTGACTACGGCACCGGTGCTTACACTTCCATTCGGGAGCGATGGATTTGCAGTGTATTGTGATGCTTCAAGACAGGGTTTAGGTTGTGTGTTAATGCAGCATGACCGGGTGATAGCTTATGCTTCAAGGCAGTTAAAGAAGCATGAAGTAAACTATCCAACACACGACTTGGAGTTAGCGGCTGTAGTGTTCGCATTGAGAATTTGGAGGCATTACCTCTATGGAGTACCATGCCGAATATTTACTGATCATAAGAGTTTGCAATACCTGTTCTCGCAGAAAGAGTTGAATATGAGACAGAGAAGGTGGATTGAGCTCATTAAAGACTATGATTGTACCATTGAATATCACCCGGGTAAAGCTAATGTGGTAGCAGATGCGTTAAGCAGGAAGCCTACCAGTTCCTTATCCCAGTTGAGAGCCGAGTACTTGCCCATGTTAGTAGAGTTGAGATCTATGGGTGTCAGATTGGAGGTGGTGGATTCAAGCTCTTTATTGGCAGCTTTTCATGTCCGTCCGATATTGGTGGATCAAATTAAAGAGTTGCAAGCTCAAGATCCCTACTTAATGAAGCTTAGAAGCGAGTTAAAAGCTGGTCAGCAAAGTAACTTCGCATTGACAGACGATGGGGCACTAATTCTAGGGCAACGATTATGTGTGCCACAAGTAGCAGAATTGAAGAGAGAAATTATGGATGAAGCTCATTCATCCGCCTATGCCATGCATCCAGGGAGTACCAAAATGTATCGGACTCTGAGAGACCACTACTGGTGGAGAGGAATGAAGAAAGAGATAGCAGAGTTCGTATCCAAGTGTTTAACCTGCCAGCAGATTAAAGCCGAGCACCAGAAACCTGCAGGTTTATTGCAGCCTTTGTCGATTCCGGAATGGAAATGGGAAAGGATTACGATGGACTTCGTGGTTGGACTGCCACGGACTCAGAGCGGACATGATGCCATATGGGTGATAGTTGACAGATTGACAAAGTCCGCTCACTTTCTAGCCATTAAGAATACGTATTCCCTGGAAAAGTTAGCACAGCTCTATGTGGACGAGATAGTGAGATTGCATGGCGCACCAGTGTCTATTGTATCAGATAGGGATCCTCGATTCACTTCGAGGTTTTGGCCGAAGCTCCAAGAAGCCATGGGTACTAGATTGAATTTCAGTACGGCCTTTCACCCTCAGACTGATGGCCAATCAGAGAGAACTATCCAGACTCTCGAAGACATGTTGAGAGCATGTGTAATGGAGTTTAGAGGGAGCTGGGATAATCACCTACCTTTAATAGAGTTTGCCTACAATAACAGTTATCAGTCCAGCATTGGTATGGCACCATATGAGGCGTTGTATGGCAGAAAGTGTAGAACCCCAGTTTGTTGGGATGAAGTAGGTGAAAGAAGATTGATTGGCCCAGAAATTGTTCAAGTTACAACCGAGAAGATTAATGTAATAAAAGAACGATTGAAGATTGCTAGAGACCGACAGAAAAGCTATGCGGACAATCGAAGAAGAGATTTAAAGTTCGAAGTGGGTGATAGAGTATTTCTACGAATCTCACCCTGGAAAGGTATTGTGAGGTTCGGGAAACGTGGAAAGTTAAGTCCACGATACATTGGACCGTACGAGATTATGGCAAGAGTGGGTGAAGTAGCATACCAATTGAAGTTGCCACCAGAGCTTGCAAACATTCATGACGTGTTTCACGTCTCTATGCTCCGCAAGTACGTAGCCGATCCATTGCATATCTTAAAAGAACAACCGGTGCAGTTGAAGGAAAACTTGACCTACGAAGAACAGCCAGTAGAGATCTTAGATCGTAGAGATCAAGTGTTGCGTAATAAGGTGATTCCGCTAGTAAAGGTATTATGGCGAAATCATGGATCGGAAGAGGCTACATGGGAGCCTGAAAAGCAGATGCGCACCCAATACCCACACCTATTCGCCTTAGGTAAGCGATTTAAAATTTCGAGGACGAAATTTTTATAAGGAGGGGAGAAATTGTAAGCCCCTGTATTCGATTTTATGTTTCCTAGCTTTAGAAAATTAAATTATCAAATAAAAAGGGCGAAATGGTCATTTAGTGAATAAGAAATATAAATGGATGACAAAGTTGTAAAACTTTAGTTTAGTGAATTTAATAATTCAATTTTATGAGAAATAGGAATGACTTAAAAACCACTTATGTTTATTAGAAAATAAAATGACCAAGGACAATATGGTAAATTAAGATAATAAAAGTAAGTCAACAAGGACATAGGGGTCATTTTTTTAAAAGCTTTCCATAAATATGGTGGGATATGGTGTTACACGGGTAACACTTAACAAAAATTTAAAAGAAAAAAAAAAAAAGAGAGTTGAGAGGGAGCAAGTAATAGGCGGCAACAACAAGAAAAGGAAGATACCAAGCAATTTTTCATCATTTCTCAAGCTTCTAATTCATCTCCATAGTTAATTCAAAACTAAGACATCAAGTCTCAAACACAAATAAGGTAAGATATCCATGTCTCTACAAGTTTTGATGGTAGTTAGAGTTGTGTAAAGTGTAATGTTGGGCTTGTGACATGATGATGAATTGGATTGTTTCCTTAGAATATTATTCATAGAATTTTGTTGCAATTTCATGCCTTAGTATGGGATAAATGAAAAGGAAGCTTAAACAATAATTAGGCATGTGTATAAAGATAGCTAGGGTTTTGTAAGTAAAATCAAGTGATGATTAAAACATGGTTATAGTCAAAGTTTTATTGTAGATCAAGTGTTTGATGAAATGATGTAGGAAAAAAAATAATAAATAGCATGAGAAATTAAAAGAAACTATGATTGTGTGTGTTAACATGTTGTTTTGACTTAAATAAGCTTAGATTCATGCAAGATAAATGTTAGAAAAGCATGTAGAAGTGATAGGATTTCAAAGAGAGAAATATAGAGGTAACTTGGAAATCCCGAGCTTGATAAAGGGTCTGGTGAGACCTGACCTATTCTCGCTTAATTTGGGTTTTTCTAGACCTCAAAACATGCCTCGGGAACATAGCAAACCATAGGAATTGGAATGGAATCATTCCGATAAAAATTGGCGAAGTTATGGCCAAAATAATGCGCATAGAAAGTGTCATAGAGTAAAAGTGGAATCCCGAGCTCAAACCATGAGCTAGAGAAAACCTGACCAAGTCTGACATGTATGGGGATGTTCTACACCTCAAATGATGCCTAGGAGTCATAGAAAACCATAGGTTTTGGAACGGATCGAATCCGATAAAAATTGCGCAAGTTATGTGCAAAATAATGCCGTTAGAGAGTCGATAGGTGAAATAACTATGCGAATGAAATTTTTATTACATGAAATAAGTTTAGATGATCATAATGAGGTAAATGAAGCTTAGATATGAAAGAAAAACTACCGTCGCTAATCCGAAACAAAAAAGTGCATAAAACGCACACTAAAAGTGCCCAAAAATGTGTGTTTTCTTAGATTTGACATAGTAAACGATAGAATTTTTCAACGAAATTTGACGTGTGACCAGAATGTGAGATAAGTGAACCGTAGGAAAAAGAATGAAGGAAAACGGAGCCCCGAGCAGTGAGCTGTCATGCATTCTGTTATGGGCTATCGATTGAGCCTAAAAATTTGATTTTTCGTTTTGAGCCTCTAACAATTATATGGACAGCATGGGGCTATTCCTAGGGGTCTAAAAGTAAGACTATTGTAAGGAAATTAGAATTTGAGAGTCTCGGTTGAGTTAAAATCGAGTCGGAAAAGTTATAGCGTAACGGGTTTTCAATAGGTTGATTTATATTGAAAACTCTAATGTTACGTTTTATTTGAGTAAAATATAATGGGAAATTAATGTGTAGGTGACGAGCACGCAAGCGAGGCACGAGAGGCTCGTTGAGATCGTTGCATTTGTGCGGATTGAGGTAAGTATTACATCACTTACACTAGTTCAATTGTAATTTCAATTATTTTAATTGTTGCTAAAGAGTTTTATAAAATAACTTTCTGATCGTAAGTTTGGTTTAAGTAAAAACCTTGGAAGAAAGGAAATTTTGTGCTTTTTGCACATAAGAGAAAAAGAGTTGTAAAAACCATGTGTAATCCCTTGATTCTTAGAGTATATATCGATACGTTGTGACGTAGTAAATTCCACACGTAGTCGAGTATATTGAGAGCTATTGGCATTACATTGCGAAGTAGAAATTCCGCATGTAGTCGCCAAAATCTGATTTATGGGCACTATGGTTGCGATGAAGAAATTCCGCACGTAGTTGCTAGAATTATAAAAATTTAGTACTACAAATGCGATGAAGAAATTCCGCATTATAGATGTTTACAACTGAGATAATTTTACCCCACTCGGGTGAGGAAGTAAATTCCGCACGTAGTGGTCTAAATACTATAGTAGCTTCAAGATGCACATGGTTGTTTCATAAGGAATAGTTTGCAAAGATTAACCTTTAAATATTTCTTTAAGTTATGCTTTACTATGAACTTGAAAGGGTTGTATTATTATGTAACGAACTAACGATTTATTTTGTCGTGTAGCTCGCTTGTTTTATCCAGAATAATTATAGGTGATTTTGTGGCCGAGGAAGCGACGTTCCACTTATAGGTGGGGATGAATGAATGGACTATGTGAATATTAAATATATTTTGAGATTGTTGTAAATGTTATTATCTAAATGATCGCATGTTTGATATATGAATGTTTGACAGATTGTAACTTATACTTAAATATGTATATATAAAACTGTACATTCACACTTATTGCAGAATACACATGATATATCTGTATAGGTTGTGATACCCATGGAATATGTATACATGTTGTGAATGGTTGGATATGAATGTCATATGACATGTATGGATGTGAAATTTAATGTGAATTGCATGTTTGTGGAAAAATCGAAGTTGGCTGGTGATTTCTATAGTTCGAAGTGTGTTTATTTTACAGGTAAAATTTGGAAAATGTTCAATTTTATGCCGTTATGCTGCTGAATTTTTTTTATATATAAAAGTAATTCACTCCTAACCAATTTAAAGAAAACTGAGTTACTAAGTTTTAAACGAGTAAACCGGTTAAGAAAGTTAGGGTTCGCTTCTCGGATTAATTCGATCCGACGAGTCGGGTTCGATAAGTCCGTTGAAGTGCCCGGCAGGATCCTCCAGACAAGAGCATAGATAAGGTCTGGGAAGGGTCGTGTCAACAAATATTGCAGACTTTTGTGATCTGTAAAGATCCTACAGGATACTCCATAAAGGTAGTGTCTCCAAATTTGCAAGGCAAACACTATAGCAGCTAACTCCAAGTCATGTGTCGGGTAATTAATCTCATGTTTCTTTAGCTGTCTCGAAGCATATGCTATCACCCAATTGTGGTGCATCAACATATCACCCAAACCTTGTTTGGAGGCATCACAGTACACCATAAACCTATAACTCCTCAATGGCAGTGTAAGTACTAGGGTCGAGGTCAACCTCTTCTTTAGCTCCTCAAAGCTGCTCTTGCAAGCATCTGACCAGACTAACTTCTCTTCTTTTCTTGTCAATCTGGTCAACGGAGTAGCAATTTTTGAGAACTCTTCCACGAACTTTCTGTAATACCCAGCTAAACCTAGAAAGCTTCTAACTTCTATCACATTTGTGGGTGGCTTCCAATTTACCACGACTTCTTTTCTTCGGAGGGTCTACTAATATACCTTCCGTCGACACCACATGTCCTAGAAATGCTACTCGATCTGGCCAGAACTGGCACTTACTAAATTTTGCATAAAGTTGATGCTCCCTCAACATCTATAATACAATCTTCAGATGCTCAGCATGCTCTTCTCGGCTACCTAAATATACTAGGATGTCATCTATAAAGACAATTACAAACTTATCTAAGTAGGGCCTGAATACTCTATTCATCAAGTTCATAAAAGCTGCTGGGGCATTGGTTAAGCCAAATGACATCACCAAGAACTCATAATGCCCATATCTAGTCCTGAAAGCCATCTTAGGAATATCTTGTAAGCCCTCATTCAGATTTATTATTTTATGGCATTAGAAATCTTCGAATTGAATTACGGTCGAATCGTAGGCTTCTAATAGTGTTATTTGAGGGTTATTGTAAAGTCCTTCGCCCGACTTCCGTTACGGTCGGAAATCCAGAACGAAGAACGTTACTTTCTTTAAAAATCCGTTTCTGTTACCTTTTTAAAAACTTATTATCAAAATTATAAAACTCATTACCAAGATAGCGGAAATATATATATATTTTTTAATAATTTCGGCAGAGTTTCCTCTGTTTTTCTGAAATCCAAAATTTCATTCCCTGTAAATAAAACTCTAACATTTCTAAAACATAAATTTTAGAATTTCCAATTCGGACCTCCGGTCCGTTTTCCAAACATTACATTACTTAATTATATCATAAACATTTATATGCATATATATTCAAAAGTAAGCTTTAAGAAATATACATAAGCTTTTTACATAAGTGAAATACGATAATTTACATAATAATACATATGTTCCAAAATGTATGATCCTACGCAATATATATATAACTACCAAAAGTGTAGGATGGATGGTAACTGTCTGAACTTCCGCGTATCAGCTACTTCCCTGTCTGGGAATGGAATCAAAATGTTCAACCTGCGCACGGTAAATTAACGCGCTAAGCATATTCGCTTAGTGGTATACACATAATCTAATTTTTCAAATTTCAAATATAATTTCATTCGTAATTAAAAGCATTATAACTTTACCATTCATAAACATAGATATATATATGCTGCATAAAAATATTTAAACATATGATTCACACTTTTTCGAGTTCAACATATTTCAAAACATTGAGCATTTTATATCATGTAACAATTTCATTTCATCGTTTATAACATTTTTCTCAGTGCCCCTTAGTAAACATATATTCGATACTCATGTATTGGCATATGAGTTTCCGGCATCGGATACGTGGTAGTATCCGCCGAAATAACGGTCGACCCCGGCAACGGCCGCTCGGTGATTATCCACCGGGTCGTATATCATAACACATAATCGTTCAGGATTGGACACGTAGTGCCTCTCATAATCCATCACGAATCAATGTAAATAAACGGTGCAGCTGCTAAGTTCCCTATTGACATGTCAATTACCAATTTTCATTTATCGATATCTATGTTTACAAGGGCTATTTATATCACAACGTTTGTATCACATATTTTTCACTTTGATTTTAGTATCAAGATTTTCATAACAAATCAATTTCGCGTTTCATTTCAAGTATAGTCAAATACGTTTGTAAATGCTTTGTATTAAAACGATATATTTTTAGTACCAAGGTTTTCATAACAAATCAATTCCAATTTTTCATTCAAGTATAGACAAATAGGTTTGTAAATGCATTGTATTAAAACGATATATCAATCTCATTTAATGAAAATCATTTCACAATGAAAACACTTTCAAGTAAAATTAAAGATAATGTGTATACCGACCTCAAAATGATTCAATCCTTGAATCGAATGCTCCTCCTAAGCCTTACTCTTACTTTCGGGTCGAGAATTCGGTTCGCCAGGTTCTCCTTGACCTTTCATTAAACAAACATAGCAAAATCTATTTAGCAAGTTTCTAGCGTTACAAAAATGTGCTATAACTATATGCTTTTCTATTATGCAACCTAAAAACTTCCAATGGTTATCATCTCGAAACAGCGCGTTTACAGCGAATATAATCACACTTTAATAGCTTATAAACTTAGTCACATCGCCTTTCCTTTACGTGATTAATCTCTAACAATTTATCATGAAATTTCTCAATCGTTTCCGTCATAGATATTTATTTGAATCATATTCCATTATCATTTGACAACATGGCATCTCAAATCACAACCCATTCAACACTATATCGTGAACTAACACCTTTGGAAATTACGGAAAAACTCTATCGGAACGTTTGAAAGCAATCTAGCGAAATTCAAATAATTTTTCAATATTCTAACGCATATCATTGCGAACCATTTTTCATGCCAACCTTTACGAAACGAAAAGCAAAACATCATAACTCATCCTTCCTAACCCAACAGCCCCTATACGGCTTCACAATGTAAATTTCAACATCGAAAAATCATTCGCAAACACGTCAAAGCTCAATCAAACGAACCTCCACACTAACGAGGTTCTAAAAATCCTATTTCCCAAACATATTATCATCACAATTCATCCTCAATTCAAGCTTAGTCATTATCCAACGAAACGAAATCAAATAACTCATAACGTACCTTTCGAAGCTTACTTTTAAAAGATTCGAAACTAGCGCGAAAACTGTCCCAATTATCTCCTTTTATTTACGAGCTTCCTTCAATCCAAATGAATATCATTAATGTTCAAATATCATTCGAATTATGATTACAATACCAACGGGGCAGCGACTTACCTTCGCTTGAGCTGTTTTTTGCTTCAAAACAGCTCGCGAACAATTTCGATGACAAAGACAGCAACTCGGCAGCAGTTCGCACAATGACAGCAACTTATTTTTCGATGACAGCACACGACGCAACAGCGGCACGGCTTCAGCTTGACAGCTCGCAGCAGCGTTGTCGATTTCAGCCACCAGCAGCTCACGCCAGCAGCAAGGCAGCGATGACAGCACACGGCAGCGCACAGCACAACAGCGCAACAGCGCAACAGCACAATAGCCACCAGCACTTCGCGACAGCAGCTTCGCAACACCAGCAACGACAACACGATATCAACAACCACATCAGCACACAACGATGACAGCAACTCAGTAACAACAGCACAACGACAATCGCAACAATGACAGCACAATGCCAACAGAAATTTCAGCAACAACAACAGCAAGCTCACCTCACCAGCAGCAACTTCACGTCACCAGCTTCACGGCGACAGCAAACTCACACCAGCAGGTTCACGGCGACAGCAAGCTGACGCCTCCAATAACTCAGCACTTCAGCTCCACACGGCAGCAACACTCCATGGTCTGGCAGCAATAGATCTTCAGCTCTTGGTTGCATGCAAGGTCAGATTCACTCTCAGGGATGCTTGGACATCACTTCGACGACAGCAGCAAGTCACAGGCAGCAGCTTCACTTCACGACAGCAGCTTCCTTCTTCCTTGCTGCACCAGTTTCTTTCTTCACGGTCAGCTTTTGCATGCACGAACAGCAGCTCTCTTCGATCTCTCACTCAACTTGCACGGCCAGATCTGAACAGCTCTTCTCACGAGCTGAACTTCTCCCTTTTCTCTCACGGTTACACAAGCAGATTTTGCTTTTCTTTTTCCCTTTACTAGCTTTTTGTTTCGGTTTTGAATTGATGATAGAGTTGCCCGAATGAAATGCTCTCTACACTTTATCATTTCTTTTCTTTCTTTTGTTCATTTTATTTCATTTGTTGCTTGGACACATGTCCTACAATCATCACCCATCACATGATATTTCATGCCACTTGTCATTGTATGGCCCCACTCTTTATTTAATTCTTCCATGCCATCAATTTCCATTCTTACGTTTTCGCTTTTCGCTCGGATTCGCTTCGGGTCCATCCTGAAAATTTAATAAAAATCCAATTTCACAAACGGAAACTTCATTAGGTTCCGAATAAATATTTAAATCCGGACACACTAATTTATTTTACGAGATTGGATTAAATAATTATCCCCGGATCCGTCTGAAAAATTTTATAAAAATTTCGCTACTCCTCCGGACCCGAACGGGTAATTATTTACATCGTCCTTTAATATATAATCACTATTTAATAAATTATGAGGCATAATAACGGAATGTTACAGTTATTATATTTTTGTATAGCAAGTCGGATGTCATTTGGTTAACCCCAGTACGAATACAAAGTGACTATGAGTGATTTATGTATTAATCAAGTGAGGTGAGCTCATGAAATAAAGTAAAAAATATTTTATTTCAACCAATCAGAAATGAGGTAAGTGACTTAGAAAAGTAGTGGCTATGGTTGTGCCATATGTCATCTATTGATTGGTTGAAGAAATAAATGGACTAAAATGTGCCAAGTGAACCAATAGAATATATAATTATTTATTTTTGGGCACTAGTACAATTATTAAAAGTTTGAGGCGATGAAATGAGATTTTCTTGAGGGACTTTTTAGCAATTGAGCATTAGTATATATATAAGTTGATTTTTGTCTCATTTGGGACATTTTGACTGTGAAAAGCAAATGAAAAAGAGAGAGAGTCGGGCAAGAAAGATGAAAGCCGAAAGAGAGGAGGAAAAAAAAAAAAAGTCATGCACGGCCGAGAGAGAGGGAGGAAGAGAAGGTGATCTGGTCCGTATCTTGCCGCAGTTTCTTCACCAAAGTTGATCCTTATCATTCTCTCTACCTAGCCAAACCAATTTGAAGTAAAGATATTGCCTAATGGGTGAGTTATTTCAGTTCAAAGTTTGGTAATTTTTATGAAACCCATTTTATTTTTCGTTTCTTTTTTGAATCCGAGTTTAGGGATGATGAGAGGAAGATGTGAGGATGATTTTGGTGTAGTTTATAAATGATTTAGTAAAAGAAAAAATAGATGAAAGAGAGAGGAAAGTTCGACCAAAAATGGGTTTTTTTATAATTCGATTTCGTTTTCAATTTTAAGGCATTAGATGGATGTTTCAGAGGCTAGGAAATAATCCTATGAAGTTTGATTTCGAAAACGAAAAGTTTAAGATTGATTTTAGAGCTAAACGGTTGAGTTGAAGGGTGTTTTTCGAAATTCTTCGAAACGCGTTCGTTTAAAATTCGAAACCGTTTATTTAATCATGATTGGGTGTTAGAACATTAAAGGATTGATTTTTGAAGTTATCGAATGTTCGAAACAAAAAGTGATTTTTATTAGTAAGCAAAATCGAACGAATTTTGTTCCGAGCTTCTGACGATGAAATTGAGTATACTGAGGTGTTCTTAGGTGATAATAAATAGGTTCCGTAAAAAGAAATCGGAATTCGAAAGCTTCAGATAAGTTAAAAACTTAATTGCAAAGTTTAGGCAAAAAAGGGCTTTTATAAAGTTAGTTGCGTTAGAATCAATTTATAGTTTTGTTTTAGTAAATTTATTGATTCTAGATGAGGTTTGGATGTAATAGGGTGAAGATGGAAAGTATCGAAAGATTTCAAAGGAGATTTGCTTTCAATCGGAATGCGTTTCGTGAGTAGAAAACTAGTTTTTTCAGTGTTATTATATTTATTTCTTATTAGTTGTTATGTAGGTGACGAGCAAGCGAACGGGGTATGAGGGGCTCGTTGAGACGTTGGAGCATATTTGGATCGAGGTAAGTGTACTTCACTTACGTTATTTGATTTCAATTTACATTGTAACTTGTTATTATTCAATAAATTCCTAAAATGGTTTTCCAAACATAAGTTGGATTTCAAGTAAATATCATTGTCTCGAATCAAGAAATGAGATTCGAAGACAAAAGTTGTTTTTAAAAGTTTGATGAAAAGTTTGAGTTGAGAACCATGTGTATACCGTAGTATCAGAGCATTTGACACTACGTGGCGACGTAGAAAATTCCGCTCATAGTTGTCTAGATTTATAGTTACTTGCAATAGACTACGATGTAAAAAATTTTGTACCTAGTTGCAAGTGATAGTGAGTAGTTGCACTATAATATATGATGTAGAAAATTTCGCATGTAATTGCACAAAGTATAGTCCATTAGCACTACAATTGCGATGTAGAAAATTCCGTATTGTAGTTACCTAGAGTTGAGATCATTTCACCCTACATTGCGATGTAGTAAATTTCGCACATAGTGGTCGAGATACTATAGTAGCTTCATGTTGGCATTAGTCGAAAAATCATCACGTGATGGTTAGAGTACATTAGGTATACACATGGTCTTTTTATAAGGAATGGTTTTAAAATTGAAAACTTCTAATACTTATATAAGTAAAACATTACTATGGAATGTTATTTTGTATTATTAATATGTGACGAACTAACCTTTCATTTTTATTGTGTAGCTTACTTATTTCATCAGGTGTTGTTATAGGTGATTCGTGGTTGAGAGGTTGATGTCTTACTTATAGGTGGGGGACAAATAGATGAACTATATGAATGCTAAATATATTTTAACATTGTTGTATATATTTTAACAAAATGGTAGTATGTTTGATATATAAACACCCCATGAATTGTAAACCCATATCTTGATATGTATATATATTTGGAATATTCTCACTTGAGACACACTTGTCACATGATGCACACAATATACATAGATGTTTGATATATATGATTTGCATATGAAAAATATATGAATGATATAAATGCATGGTTGTGAAATGGAATGATAAAAATGCACGTTTGGAATTAAAGAAGTTGGGTGGTAATAAAATTATAGTAGAAGGTATTCTTTACAGGTATAATTTTGGGAATGTTTAAATTACAGCCGTTGTGCTGTCAAAATTTTTACAAAAACTTGTTTTAAGGAAATACGAAAAATTTACACTAACCCAACTATTTTTAAAAGAAAACTAAAATTTTAAGTTAAAACGAGTAAACCGACTAAGAAAATTAGGTGTTCGCTTCTCGGATTTCTTCAATTCGACGAGTCGGGTTTAGGAAGTCCGTTAAAGTGTCTGACGGGATCGTCCAGACAAGAGCCTCGAGAAGGTTTGGTTTGGGTCCTGTCACGTTTTCAACATATAATTCATTCAAATCTCACTTCATCAACACAAAATGACAAAATACCCTTGACTAAAAAGTGGTGTGCATTTGGCCTTAAAAGGTAAATTTTTCAAAATCTCTTTTCAACTCATTAATTCATTATTTAAATCATTCAAACATCATTAGATTAACAAATAAATGAACTTAAAATGACCAAACTACCCCTAGGTTATTCTAGGGTAAGTATACGGTCAAACACCCCATTTTCTTTCAAAATTTTTGTTTTCAACTAAATTTCTATTCCAATATAAAAAAAAAAAAAAACTAAATTTCTATTCCAATATCATTCAAGACATATTAAAATAACATAAAAGATCAACATCCCAAATATAATTATCACATCAATTTAATCAGATTCATAATATTTCAAGAACATATAAATACTAAACTTTTACAAATAAAATTGAATTTTCGAAAGAACTGTACACCAATATTTTGGGCAATATTTCTAGCTTTTCCATCCTACCATAAGAAGCCTAAGACTTCTCTTTATCCGGTTCTTAGCTTCCTTGGGCCAATCCCATGCCTAGAGTTTCAAAGAATTCATTTATCATCATCAAAACAAAATCCATCACTTTAAGACATTAAATTCTCAAACCCAACATAATCTAACACATAGGATACCGATTAATCACTTAATTCCAATTCAATATATATCCATCCAATAATTTCACAAATTAATAATTTTTCTAACCAATAATCTCCCATCCATTTCTTTTACTTTCTTTTGCACCAAAGTACTCAAATACATCCTAAATATTACTAAAGCACATCAAAAAGAATAGGATACCATATTTATACTCATTCTTGATCTTAATCAAAATCAACATCCAAACTTCCAAATTTCATTTTTTTTCTTACATTCTTTTGATACCAACTAATCCAAATTTACCCCAAAACTCCTATAACTCATTCAAACATTAAAAATCGATACAAACACAAGAATAACCTAATTGATTTATACACTAATATAATTACTCTTTTATTTATTCGCTTATATTTTCACTCCAAAAATCACTTCAAACTAATATAATATCACATATAAACTCCTTTAGATATTTAAATCCATCCAATTACATAAACGTTCCAAGCTCAATAATCACATCCAATAAATTTCAATTTCATTTTCCTTCCATAGACTCAATTCCGTGTAATTCAAAACCACCTAAAACATCACCAAAACAATTTTAATTATTCAAAATTCAACCTAACACATAAATCCCTACACTCACCAAATTCATCACCAAGCTTTCTAATAAATTCTTTTTCAATTTCTTCACACAAACCAACTCAAATTCACTTAGATTTTCATATAAATTCATCAAATATCAAAAAGCTACAAAATCTCTACCACAAAACCCCTTAGCCGAACACATTAACACATAGACCATCCATCATTTTTTTATTCCAACGACATCAATCACACTTAAAACACTTCAAAACTCATTCAACACCCAAAAATCAAATCAAATAAGTTTAATTCAACATATCACCAAAACCCAATAACTTTTAACTTACCAAACCTCTCGAATAACATGTGATTCACGCCCCTTTGTCACTTCCAAGCTCAAATGGATGATGATTTACTTCAAAATACACCAATAAACTCATCAATATATTAAGTTATCAAACACCCATGAAAACCCATAAAAATACCATCAATTTAACATTAGAACAACTCAAATTTCTTACCAAATCTTCTCCACCTTCTCTTCATTATTTGAGGAGGATTACTAGGGTAAAAGTGGATGAAAACCCCCTTGCATCCATGGCTTTTCCTCTTTCTCTTCTTCTTCCTTTCTTCTTTCCTCTCACGACTCTCCCTTTCTCTTTTTCTTTTCTTTTCTCGATTTTTCGTTCATTGCCCAAGCCTCTCCTCCTTTCTCATCTCATTTCACATTTAAATATATATAACTCTCTAAATTACGATTTTACCCTTAAAACTTACTAAAAATCACAAAAAAAACCATCCATAAAATCTTGCCACATGTCCTCATCCTTATCTCTTATGCCACGTGTCACATTTTTCTTAGTTGTTTGCCTCACAAGCTTATTCTTTCTTATGTCTTTTTAATTTGATTTTTTTGGAACGCTTGGATTCAACTTTTTTTGGACTTTTTTTGAAATCCTTTCAAAATTTATCATGTCCTATATTTGAACTTCCTGCATACTCCTAGTAACCTTGGTCACCCTTAAAAGCCATTTCATGCCCCTTTTTGGCTCTCTGTAATTCATTAAATCCCCTTTGGTGATTTTCGGATTGATTCCATTTCATTCCGAATCTTCTTCAGAACTGCCGTTTGAATCTCTATAATAATTCTTGAGCATTTTAATACTTATATTGACACTACTCTAAATTTTTGAATTTTTCAAAAATTCTTCCGAATTTCCGATCAGATCTGAAAACTGCTCTATTTTACCTCAAACTGACTCGTTTCTGAACCATTTCAGTTTTCATTAATTCTAATATAATTTTCAAAATTTTTGATATACGAGACCCATTTTTTGAAAATTACTATTCACACGAACACTTTTCGTTCGAAAATACTATTTATAAAAAATTTCACTTTCAATGATTTTCAAAATTTATTTCTTAAAAATCACTATTCACTCATCACTATTCATCCAAAAATCACTATTCTTTTCAAAATACTATTAATCCGGATGTATATATATTTGTTTCTTTTAAATTAAGAAAATTCAAGGCGTTACAGCTTAACTTACCCTTACTTCAAAATCTTAATACTTTCTTCCAAGGAGATACCTTGAGGAAGACTTTATCTCCCACTTCATATTCTATGTCTTCCCTCATCAAGTCCATATAAGACTTTTGTCGATTGGATGCGGCTTTCAACCTTTCATTGATAATCTTTACCTTCTCTGCAGTCCGTTTGATCAAATCAGGTCCCACTAAATTGTTTTCACCCAGCTCGATCCAACACAGAAGTGTCTTGCATTTCCTTCTGTAAAGAGCTTTATAGGACACCATGTCTAGACTCGATTGATAGCTGTTGTTATAAGCAAATTCTACCAATGGGAGATGCTCCACCCAACTCCCCTTAAAATCAATAACATAGCTTCTGATTATATCTTCCAGCACCTAAATTACCCTTTCAGATTGTCCATCAATTTGCGGATAGAAAGCTGTGCTGAAGCTTAATTGAGTATCCAAAGCTTCCTGTAACTTCTTCCAAAATCTTGATGTGAACCTCGGGTCTCTGTCTGATATGATGGAAACGAGCACTCCATGCAATCGGACTATTTCCTTGATATACAGCTTTGCCAACCTGTCTAATGAATAGTTCGTCCTGATAAATAGGAAATACATTGACTTGGTCAACCTATCTATAATCACCCAAATAGCATCATGCTTGCTCTGAGTAAAAGGTAACCCTGAAATAAAATCCATAGTGATGCGATCCCACTTCCATTCCAGAATAGATATCAACTGCAACAACCTTAAGGGAATCTAATGCTCAGCTTTCACCTGTCAGCATGTCATGCATTTACTCACATAGTCTACCACGTCCTTATTCATACTAGATCACCAATACTGAGCTCTCAAATCTCGATACATCTTCGTGCTACCTGGGTGTATCATATGTGGACTACTATAAGCTTCCGCTAGAATTACCTTTTTCAATTCATTATCATCAGGAACATAAATCCTATCTCTGAAATACAAGCAATCCTTTATGGCTACAAGCTCAGTCTCTTTCCTCTCTTGGATTTGTCTACTGATTGCCATAAGCTTTTCATCTTGCTTATGATTTTCTTGAATCTATTAAAGGAAACTAGGTTGGACTTGTAACTCTGCCATCACCGCTTTATCTTCCACCATCTTCAACTGAGCATTCATCGCTCTTAAGGCCACCAAGGATTTCCTGCTTAATGCATCAACTACCACATTTGCTTTCCCTAGGTGGTAGTCAATAATGCAATCATAATCTTTCAACAACTCCATCTATCTCATCTGTCTCAAATTAAGCTATTTCTGAGTGGGTAGATACTTGAGGCTTTTGTGATCTGTATATATATAAAATCTCTCCCTATATAAGTAATGCCTCCACATCTTCAAAGCAAAGACTATGGCTGCTAGCTTTAGATGCATCAGATAATTCTTCTCATGATTCTTTAACTATCTGGAAGTACAGATAACCATATTTCCATCCAGCATCAATACACATCTGAGTCCATTATGAGAGGCATCACTGTAAATCACAAAATCCTTACCGGATACAAGCTAGGTAAGGATTGGAGCCTGGACCAACATCGCCTTCAGTTTCTCAAAGCTCTTCTAACATCTATCCGTCCACTCGAATCTAACATCTTTATGGAGTAACTTGGTCAATGAAGCTGCTATGGAAGAAAATCCCTTCACAAATCATTGATAATAATCGGCCAAGCCCAGAAAGCTCCTAACTTTCGTGACACTCTTGGGAGGCTTCCATTCCAAAATTGCTTTAATTTTATTCGGATCAGCCTTTATACCTTGAGCGGAGACAATATGCCCAAGACAAGCAATCTCATTTAACCATAACTTACATTTGCTCAACTTGGCATACAACTGCTTTTCTCTCAAGGTCTGCAACAATATCTAAAGATGTCTATCATGCTCTGCTGGGGTCTTAAAATACACCAGGATGTCATCAATGAAGACAACCACAAACTGATCCAAATACGGATAAAAAATACGATTCATCAAATCTATAAAGGTTGCGGATGCATTTGTAACTCAAACGACATCACCACAAACTCATAATGTCCATATCTCATCTGGAAAGCTATCTTCGGAATATCCGATCCCTTCACCCTTAACTGATGGTACTCTGATCGAAGATCTATCTTGGAGAACATACTGGCTCCCCTCAACTGATCAAATAGATCATCAATCCTAGGCAAAGGATATTTATTCTTCATTGTGACTTTATTCAACTACCGATAATCCACACACAATCTGAATGACCTATCCTTCGTCTTCACAAACAACACATGAGCTCCCCACAGTGACACACTGAGCCGTATAAATCCCTTGTCCAATAATTCCTGCAACTAGATTTTCAACTCTTTTAATTCAGTGGGTGTCATCATGTAAGGGGTAACAATTACCGAAGTAGTATCTAGCATCACATCAATCATGAACTCTACCTCCATTTTCGATGATAATCTCGGTAACTCTTTCGGAAACAAATTTGAAAAATCACATACAGTGGGTATGTCCTGAAGGATAGATTCGAGCCTCTAAGAGTCAACCACATATGCTAAATATACTTCACACCCTTTTTGAATCAACTTTCTAGTAGTCGTGGCTAAAATGACATTAGAGAGGAAATCCGACCTTTTACCCACCATAGTAATCTTCTTTCTGTCTGATGTCTTCAAGGTAATTCTTTTCAAGGTATAATCTACCATAACCTTATGTCTAGATAACCAATCTATGCCCATAATCATATCAAACTCCCAAAATGATAACTCCATCAAATCGCTCAGGAAATCATACCCTTGAATCCTAATCGGGCACTCTATGAACACTCTATTCATGATCACACTGTGACTTAAAGTATTGTTGATTAATATCTCATGATTTATAGCCTCTACCTGAAGATTCTTCTCTCTCGGAATTACAATGCAAATGTATGAATGAGTAGATCTTCGATCTATCAATGCATGTACAAAAATACCAAGGATAGAGACTTTACACACTATCATATCTAATGCGTCCTGCTCCTCCTGAGCCCTGGTGGCATAGGCTTATGCTGGAGTACGGGTATCTGGTCTCCTTATTACCTCATGTCTGACTGGGCCTCCTACCTCTCTGGCTACTCCTCTTGGCCTCTGTCTGACTGGGCCTCCTATCTCTCGAAGTTGTAGGAGCTGATTTCTCAGTCTACGGAGTGGGTGTGATCCCGTTCTTTGGACAATCTCTATGGAAATGATCATAGGACCCACACCTATAACACGCTCCCGTCATCTTCCAGCACTCCCTTGGATGCCTCTTTTCATAATGCTCACATAGAGACGAGGCTGGTTCCTTAGCTGTACTGTTTAGGGTGCTGACAACTGACGCCACAGATGGGGTTGACCTGACAGTGGACCCTTGTCCCTGTCACGACTGCTACTGCTAGCTACCTACCTGGAGACCCCTAAATTTCTTACTGGGTAGTTGGAATGAATTGGACTGCCCTAGTCCCCTCCTCTACTGACTCCGATCTTTTCTAGCTTGCTTTTCTTTTTTTACTCTTTTCACATTTAGAGTTGCGGAGACCAGTCGGGGAAAGTCCTAAAGCTGCAATGATGTAAGCTGGAAGTGGATATAATCATTCAAACCATCTTCAAATCTTCTGCATCTATCTGCTTTCGTCACCATGATCTCACGAGCACACTTGCTCAACCAAATGAGCTCAATTGGTACTCACCTTGTAAGAAGAATCCATTTGACTAAGGGACTAAGTCATGGGTTCAAGTGCGGGTGGGGGAGGCAAAGCGAAACCCTCTGGCTCAAGGACAGTACCTTGTGAGTGGGGTAGCCCAGAGAGAAGGGCCCCACAATAAAAAAACACCTTTTTATGTAACGGCCTAGACTTGATAGGTCCCTCTCTAACCACACTAGCTAGGTGACCTGCCCGGCACCCCACTATAGGTGACCTTCTAGTCGGGATCTGCATCGATTGGAAAGTTCCCGTGGAGTTAAGTCTCTTTCTCTACTGAAAAACTTTTGAATCTTTTTAGAAACTCTTTGAGTTATGAAAATGAGTGAAAATTTTGTTCGTTGAAAACAACTTTACGAAATAGATTTTTTTCGAAAATTCGGAAGCATGACAGCTGTTTTGCGAAGATTTCCACCCTATAAAAGATCACAAAACCTGTATAATTCAAAATCAATAACTTTTCAACTACTGGGCCTCAAGCCCTCTTCCAAATACCACAAACATTCACAATCATACTTTATAGGCAAAATAACTTAATCATGCAGAAATCATACTTACTATAAAAATCTTAAAACATCGTTACTAAAAATATGATAAAATCCATTATCCAAAATAATATTTACAACATGAGATAAATATGAAAATAAAGTAATGCAATACATGATAACTCGACTGAAAACTAGTGTAGCAGTGTTGCGTCTTTAACTCACCTGTACGTCCAACGGAGATACTTTCACTACTTTGCTCAAACCTGTACCTGAGGAAGATTTTATAAAACATGAAAAACAGTGGTGAGAATAAGTTAGTGAGTGGGTAATTTAATTTAAACTGTACTTTAGCTTAAAATAATATTCTTCCCAAAATAGGTTAAAAAACTACTATTTACTTTACTTTTCTAGAAACTGTAAAACTCATTTTAAATGCGGAAGAAATTTTATTAAACTTTTCTTAAATTGGTTTTCTTATTTTTCTAAACTCACGTCTATCGACGTATCTCATTTTCTTAATTAGCCTATATGGCAACTCAGGGAACTTATTCTCCGAGACTATACTACTACTTGACACGGTATTAATACTAAGAATTTTCTATTTGCGTGTTCTCAGATGCGGAAACTTGGGATTACGGTTCCCCCAATATCAAGAAATGCAGGAATTTGGGATTACGCTTCCCCCCAACATCAGGAAATGCAGGAACTTGAAATTACGATTCCCCCCGAATATTAAGCTGTACAGGAACTTGGGATTACGATTCCCCCCATCTATTAGGTGTACAGAAACTTGGAATTATGATTCCCCCCGTCTCTTACCATACATGCATAAGGTATCTCGGCCGAGTTATACTAGAGGTTAAGATAAACTAAAGGCATCTAAAAATCTTTTAATACGCTTAAAACTTGTGCTTAACTTTTATTTACTTGCATGGAAGCATATTGATCACTTTTAGAAATTTCATAAGTATTTCGTTTCTATCTTGCAGTTTAAAAATCGAATAATTTCTTTTTTAAGGCAAAAGCCTAAACTTTTTCAAAACTAACTTCCATACATATTTTCTATGTATGTATATCATTTAAACTTTTTAATTTGCTTGAAAATAAACACATTTATAGCATAACTTGAGTAAACTTATATATGCATTAAAGTAAAACAATAACATGCTAAAGTTGATAGATAAATCAATGTATTCAAATATAAATAATCGCATGTAACAAAATTCATGAGAACTTTATAAAACTCCGCACTCACTACTTGCTTCCACTAACTTATCTACCACTTCGCTACGGTTCTTGCCCACTCGCTAGTTTACCTATAATTGTTTACGATCGAGTTTTCATTAGTATCTACATTCGCATTAACACTAAAACTTAACCACACGAGGATTTGGAATCAACATTCTTCAAAGCATAATAGCTTCAATTAATCTCACATGATATCAATACGGAAATACTAATAGTCACACGTATGAATTATTTCGAAATCAAGTCATTATCACAAAAACACAATCTAGTCGAAACTTTACAATTACGCTAACTTTTTCAACTATTTCAAAACTGACAATAACGTCTTTCCATTCTCAATCAATATCATCGAAATCACACTCAAATGGCTTCAATAAGCTAAAGTTTCAAAACACAACGAACAAACAAAAAACCTTCACAATTTCGAGAATTTTATCGCGAACTATCCTTTTTAACATTT
Organism: Dimocarpus longan; assembly: GCA_022984855.1. Taxonomy (NCBI): domain Eukaryota; kingdom Viridiplantae; phylum Streptophyta; class Magnoliopsida; order Sapindales; family Sapindaceae; genus Dimocarpus; species Dimocarpus longan. Next base: position 13,186,556 of record CM041015.1, on the reverse strand, counting down.
CGTGCGACTATTTTAATTTCAATTCGAACTTAACGTCAATGCAACTTACTATTTCACTCAAATCATGGAAAATAAAGATTCAAACACTTTGACACACATAAATGAAAATCATGGTAGCATACTACACATTAATTCAATTTCCGTTTTGACTTCGAAAATCGACAATTTAATATATTTGCACGTACAAAAACTATCCAATTAACTTTAATATATTTCAATCCATCCTAACGTCAACATTTATCACTTAAATGAGCTTAATTACACATCACGGTAGCTTGTTAATATCATATACATTTTCACGTTCAACAATGAAAATCACAAACTAAACACATTCGCATTCGCGGAAAACTTATCCGAATCACTCAGAAACGATTTTTCAATAATTGAACGACTATTCGATACTTTAAAATACACCATTATGCATCATTTTTCACGTCGACGAACTCAAAAATGAAAACACAACATAACAGCCCCTAACTTGCAATATAATAGCCCTTACAACACATTTTCGCAATGAATTCAACATTGAAAATATTTCCCCAATCACAACGAAACACATTCTCACGAACCTCCGCACTAACGAGGTTCTAAATCTTAAAACCCAATGATATCATCATCATATTTCATCCACAACTCATCCTAAATATTTTTCATCAAAACGAAATCCATAGAAACTCAACATACTTCTCAAAAATCAATTCGAAAACTTTGGAATACACTTGTGAAGGTACTGCCCATATATTCCCTTTTGCCATGAGCTTCCTTCAAACCAAACACATATGCAAGCTTAAAAAATTTCACTCAAAACCTCACAACAAACATAAATGGGATAGCAACTCATCTTGAATGAGTGAAATTCACCCAAAAACAACTTTGAATTCACCCAAACAAGCTGCTGCTGAGCTGTCCTCTCCAACCAGCTGCTGCGCTTGAATCTCATACCTTTCCTTTGCTTGCATGTGTTGTACTTCTCCTCAAATGGCTGCTACAACTACTGCACTTAGAGACCCACTCTCAGATCTGCTTGAAAACTGAATAGGGAGGGAAGAATGATGTTGGTTCTGCTCGAGTCTGCTTGGATGAGCTCTCGATCTAACACCCAGATCTTGGTTAAGCTTTCAACTCCAAAACCGAGTAGCTCTCTCCCTCTTTGTCTCACTCTTGGCTCATGGTTTGATGGGCTACCTAAGCTTCACTTCTTTGCAAGGTAATGGTCTCGGGTTTGGATGAGCTGCACTCTCTCAAACTCTCGGCTTGTCTCTCAAATGGTTCTCTTCCTCACGAGCTCACTTGCTTTCCCGGTTCAACTCTTAAGCTCTCTCTCAATGTCTCTCACACTCGGTTTTGATACATTTGGTGACCGAAAATGGTCTTTCTTACTTTAATTTTCTTCATTTGACAATTCAATATATATCTCTCATAATTTACTTACACTTGTCATGACATCCACTTCCATTAATGACACTTGTCCCCATTGATTTAAAATTTTCTAATACTTGTCATTAAGATAGCTTGCATGGGAGCCACTTGTCTCATGCTTCCTTTAAATGTGTGACACTTGTCACACATGTAAGTTATCCCTTGACTTTGTTTCACATTTTTTCGATTTTCGAATTTAGAATTTAAATTCGATTCCGTCCATCCGAAAAATCCCAATATAACTAAATTCCACCTCTGGGATTATTTTAAAATTTCAATTTCATCTCCAAGCATTCGAAATTATTTTATTTCTCTATAAATATTTTGTACGATCCGAAATCAAAAAATATTCTTCCATCGCTCAAAATCTATCTGAATGGATTCGTTTTCGATCTGTTTCATTTTTATTCGACTCGCAATTAATTTTCGAAACTTTCCAATCACTAATTTCGTTTTTCGAAAAATTTTGATTCCAATCGATTCTTTTCGATCGAAAACGCAATCCATCGAACAATAATTCGTTTTCCCCATCAATGAGGTTTTGGATTTTACATCGGGACTCCTTCTGGAAGAACTCCCATGTCCTCTCCTCTGGTCGTACTGGGTGGGATACGAACGTCCACCACTGATAGGCATCCTCATACAATAATGAAACTGCACACTCTAAACTCTCCTCTGGAGTGTAGTGTAGTTGCTGGAAGATCCGCTCCATCTACTCCAACCAATTCTCAGCTACGAACGCGTCCTCATCTTTTCGATCGTGGAAGTCTATGGGCCTGTATTTGGCTAGCCTCTCAATCACAGATCTGCGCGGTGCAGCTCGGGCTATCTATTGGAAAAACTCCGCCATCTGCTGTATGAAGACCGGCTGACCTAGCCCTCTGGATTGGCCATCCAGGGGCTCGATGACTTGTCGGATGCGCCACCTACTACACTGGCAGGACTGCCCTGCCTACTCTTATCACCCTCAACTCTCTGAGCATCTGATGGATCCATTCCTTAACCTATTCAAGATAGAAGAGAAATATGCAGATCATAGTCATATCCTCCTATTTTATTTCTATTTGCAATGCATGTTCACATAAATGCAACAAATCTTTGTCAAAAACTGCTAGGTCTAAGAATGCCTAAACTATGGCTCTGATACCACTCTAACTGTAACACTCTTCCCTCGATCCCCCGTAGAACGAGATCGAGACGAAGGATATTACCTTTCTTACTAGAATTCATTTTCATTACTTACTAAAATTTATTTAAACCGTTTACAAAAATTCATTCATTCTTTCATTTAATTAGTTATTTTACAGAAAATCCAGTAGAATTTTTCCTATTTTTTTAAAAGCCCAAAATTTAAAACCTACAGGGAAAACAATACACTTCTAAATTCTTTATTTCTCAACTCCCATTCGGACCTCCTGTCTATTTCCAACTTCACTCTGCCACACAAACATACATATTACACAACTTACACAACTTTTTCAAAAACAATCCACATCCATAAGATTTAAGGATAAAATAAGTTATAAACACCAATGAATTTGCATACTTTATAAATCATTTTCAAAACTTTATACAATTTATCCTTTACAACGAATACACGTTGAATAAGTACAAACTTTTATAACATGTGCATGAATATACAGATGTGATACAAAATGTCCATTACCAAAAATGATGTCGGATGTGACTCGGGAAGAAAAACTGTAGATACTTCATCTTTGTCTCTAGCTATAAGCCCGACTTAACTACCTGCACGTGATAAATCCAACGTGCTAAGTATTTATACTTAGTGAGTATACACATATAATATTGAAATGGTAATTGTTTTCAAGAAACGCTACATTAAAACATCATTAAATACAAAGTCAACAAATTATTGTAATAAACGCACATTCAAACAAATTGGAAATTACATAATTTATTCTTTCAAAACCATATATCAATCATAGTTACGCTATTACCCTTAATAATTTGCAGAATCCTTCGTAAATTCTGATACGATACATTGGATCAGTAATGGGTTTTCCTAGCATCGAACACTTGGTGCCTACTCGCCGGATATCAAATTTATTGACTTTTACAATTTCTGGACTGGACACTCGGTGCCTCTTAAGATCAGTCAATCGAAGTCGATATATGATCATAACGATTCAGACATGCAAATATTTACCCTATTGGCATGCCAACTACCAATCCCCACCTATCGGTGTCTAGTTTTACTCGAGCCCTCTAAACTTTTCAAAATTATAACATTTTCAATTTTTAACAAAACTTTAATCGCGTAACCTTTTAAACACACATTTGAATTTATTTTTCGAAATTTTTCGGAGTATCACTAGTGGTCATTTCAAATGACCATTTTGCTTCTAGCTTCAATGTCAAAACTTAACAAAACAACACCCATCTTTCTCTAGTCTTCATTCGGCCATAGGAAGGGCTTATTCAAATTTTTGTTTTCCAATCCTTAATTCATCACATTTATTATCAAAACATCATTCCATTAACACATAATTGGACTTGAAATGACAAAATTACCCTTGATTATTTCTCTAGTAAACATTTGGCCAAGGGGTGTTATTTTTCAAAATTTATTTTCCAATCAATATTTTATCCTATAAATCATTCAATTATCATTTAAATACCACGTAAATAAGTATAAAATGACAAAAATACCCCTAGATACACCTAGGGTGTGCATTCAGCCTAGAGGGGCCAATTTTTCAAATGTTTTGTTCCATTTTGATTTTCATTCCAAAAATCAATCCAAAGACATTCAAATGACACATAAATATCATTCATATCTAATTACCATCTCAAAGAATCAAAATCAAAAAGTTACAAAAAAATCAATAAGTTACAAAGGAAATTTCATTGTAATGCTTACTAATATAGTCAAATTTATAAAATATGTGTATACCAACCTTTTTGGACTTACTAATAGCTTTCTTGTGCCCTCAAATGAAGTTCAAAGCTTATCTTTGCACTTGCTTTGATCACCTTTTTCCAATTGGTCACCTTATTAAGCTCCTTTTTAATGAAATTCCAACTTAAAATCTTGGTGGGTTTTGTCGAATTTGAAGTATTTGAGGGGTAGATGATGGATGAAACAAGATTAATGGATGATTTGGAGGCTTGAATTTGACAGAAAAATGAAGGAGAAGGGAGAAGATGGTGTTGGCCAAGGAAGAAGATGAAGAAAGAAAATGATTTCTCAAGTCAACCCCTCTCTTTATATACTAGCTCCTTTTTGTTTTCCAAAATTACCCCAAACCATTTCCATTATCACTTCCATGCCCTTAATTACATTTGTTCACTTTTTATTGGTTGAAATCTCCTCTCATACTTTCAATAATTTAATCCACCACACACTTGTCAACTTTTTAATATATTACCTCACTGTTCACTTTTAAATTTGGCAACTTCCCATTGGTTCAAATTAAATCCCATGCAATGCATCCTACTCACTTTCATTTCTCATCCAGTCATATGTTTCCATTTTTCCATTTATCTCATTTAATTTCAATTTAAATCCCTTACTAAGAAAATTTATCTTCAAAAATTATTAAATCCCCTAAATAACTAATGAATTATATTAATATTGTACTACTTTCACTCAATTCTAATTTAATCCCACTTATCAAATTCAATTATTTAATCAATGAATACTAATGATACGGAAATAAATATCGAGGCGTTACAATGCAATATTTTCACATGTGGCTCATTAATTTAAAATCAATACATAACATGGTATGAATTTAATTTAATCATAACAAAATATTTTAAGTTGAGACACTCACTATTTTTAAGTCCTTCCGCGCACTATTTTGGATTCTTCGTTTCTCTTTACCTACACATTTTCACTTCCTAACTTTTAATAACATTTCAACCAAACTAACTCACACCAAACACACACTCCATTAGCATGCTTCAATGCACAACTGCTTGATTATTAAATAATCTCCAATTATCTTTTTTCCTTTACATTCTTACCACTCCATTTGTTCGCCATTCTTTCCATAAAATTCATTCATGGTACTCAAGCATATAAAACACTTCGAATAAGGTTAAATTTCACATTATTCACTTTGAATACACATATAGGGTATTACATGTTAATATTGGCCAAATGCCTACCCTATGCCATCCATTGAATTTCATTTTCCATCCACATTAATTCCATCATTAACCTAACTTATTTAACCATCAAAAAAAAAAATACACATTAAACCATTCAAAGAAAACAATGGCCTAACATAAGAACCAAGTCTTGGCCGAACACTACACCATACATATCTCATTTTGGTTTCTTCATTCCAACATCACCCTATGATTTTTCATCACTTTTTCCTGCATAAAAACTACTCAAACACATCAATTTCAAATAGAATTATCAAACCCTAAGCTAGCCGTGATTCACTTATAAAATTCACATCCACACTTTTTCAAGTTTCATGCTAAATTTTACACCAAAATCACTCCAAATCTCATGGCAAAACAATCAACAATCTATAATCAAAATTTTATTTTCATTAGTATACTCACCAATTGGTCTTGAACTTTTAGGCTTGCTTCCGCACAAGATTGAAGCTTCAAAACTCTAAATCCATGCGCAAAATCTTATTAAAATAATCTAAAACTCACTTGACAGCATCCATCAAACTTTTCACAATTAACCTCATGAAACCTCAAACTTTTTCACTTGAAAACCACTTACCTTTGTTAGATGTTGCTCCTAGACTTGTTTCCCACCTTTTAGGGGCTTAAAAACCACTCAAAAATGGCTTGAATCACTTGAAGAAATGCTACTGTCGTCTGCCTTAGTTTCTACCGAACACAGCCCTTTTGTTTCCCGTATGCCTTCCTTTTTTGTTTCGTTCCTCTTTCTCTTTTGATTTCCACCTTATATATTCATTGTTTGCTCTAACAAATGTCCTCAAACTAATTTTAAATTCACAATCATGCCATTGGTTAGTTTTGGAAGCTTTTGATTAGTGGAATTTTAAAAACCAATGTAATTTTAACTAATTTCCAGCTAAAAGCTAACTACACGTCAAATAGTTTGTCTTTTTGCCTAATTTGTCTCCATGTGCCTAACTTATCTCACTTTTAATGTTTTATTCTCCCTTCACACGCCACACACTCTCCTTATCATGCCAACTTTCATGCTTTGTCTCACATTTTTAAATTTCCTAAAATGCTCTTAATGCATTTCATTCATATTCATGCCTAAATAATTTCCAAAAATAGTCCATAGTCATTCAATCATCTAATTGGCCATGTAATGCTCTAATTGGACATAAGACCTCTCAATTGCATGCATTCAAAAAAATTCAAATGGGTGTAAAACTATTAATACCCATTATTCTCCAGCGTTTTAAATTAACTCATTTTTAATCTATTTTAGTTTCTTTAAACTCTAATACTTATTCCAAAACTTTTGATTTATGAAGTCTATTTTTTGAAAATCACTATCCACACGAAAATACTATTTATCTGAAAATATTATTCATCGAAAAATTACTATTCATAATGTTCGGGATCTGTTTGTCAAAAATCACTATTTATTCAGAAATACTATTCATACGAAATACTATTTATTGAAAAATTTTTGTTTCTCATAAAAAAAAAATCTAGGTTCTACATATTTTCTTTGTCACAGGATAGAAAGGTTTAATAAATAGCCGTTATGCTGCTGAAATTTTATTAAAATACCCTAATCATTATTAAGTTTTCTAAATGATTTTTTATTGAAAAAGTTTAGAATTTGTACAATTTTCTACTACTACAAGATCTTCTTGGATTTAGGATATGGATATGGGAGGGTCCTGTCAAGAAGTCCACTTGTACTTATCTTCTCCTTGTATCCCTTTTCATGTAAAATATCATCAAAACTTATTTAGGGTTTATGAGAAATAAATTAAAAAAATTGATTTTAAATTGAAACTAGTTTTTCACACTACAATTCCTTCTTCAAACTTCCTTGATCTTTTTCTTCTCTTTTTTCTCCTTCTTTCTTTCCTTTGATTTTTCTTTCTCCTTTCAGGGGTGTGTTCGGCCAAGATGGGTGGTAGATGAATGAAGTGGCCTTTTAATCACATATAATCACATATATATACATTTATGCATAGTCATACACTTATCTCTCTCTTCCACCACTCATTTTTTCATCCAATTAAAATCTAACCAATTGTCTTTTGTCATTTTTAATCTTGCCCTTTCTATAATATTTTATTTCCATTCTTACCCTCTTATGTTTCTTACCCTTTCTTACCCTTTCCATTCTTACCCTTTCCATAACATTATATTTTCATTCTTACCCTCTCATGTTTCTTTCATTTTTTATAAATTGTCCTCCAAAAATTTCATAATTTCATAATTCTTCCTCTTTTTGTGGTTGATAAATTTACCCATCTCACGTTCTCTTTTTTCCATGTTTGACCTTAAGTGGGTGTATTTAGAAAAATAATATTTTAAAAAAAATAAATAAAAAAAAAGGATGGAGATCCAGATTGGATCTCCATCATCCATCTGATTAGATGGACGGTGGAGATCTAATCTGGAGAGATTGGATCCCCATTTATAAAATCCATGGACCCATTCGTCTCTCTCCTCTCTTGGTCTCTCTCTCTCTTCTTCTTTTTCTCATTTTTCTCTTCTTTTTCTTCATCTTCTTCACCAGTCCATATCTATCTTTCTCTCCCTTTCTTCTCATTTTTCTCCTTCTTCTCTTTATTTTCATCTTGTCATTCTCTTGACTGGATACCTAGATCGACGTTTGGGTATCGGACGTCTAGGTTCCCAAACGTTGATCTGGGTTTTCAGATTTGGAAACCCAGAGCGATCTGGGCTTCTGCTTTGGAAGCAATCTGGGTTTCCAATTTGGAAACCCAAATCGATCTAGGTTTCTGGGTTTCCAGGAAACCTAAATCGAGCTAGGTTTCCAAAGCTAGATCTAGGTTTCCAGATCGAAAACCCAACTCGATCTGAGATTTTGGGTTTCTAGATCGAAAACCCGGATCTGGAAACCCAGAAACCCAAATCGATTTGTAGATGGTGTTGATGATGATGTTCTTGGGTCTGTTTGATGATGATGGTCATGGTTTTTGTTTGAACATGGCAGTGGTTTTTGTTTGTGTAGATGATTGATGATGTTGGATTATTCTTGATAAACGATGCCTCTGTTGACAAAACCAGATGAAACCCAAAAACCCACCCATGAATGAAATGTTGATGAACAGAATCATCATCAAATTTTTTTTTTTTTTTTATCATTTTTCTATTTTTTTTAAATATTATTTTTTTTTTTTCAAATTGATCTAGGTCGTCCATCTTTGAGATGGATGGTTTAGATCCATTTGAAAATTTCTTAAAGTTTAAATGTAATTTTTTAAAAATTTTAAATTATTTAATTTTTAAATATTTTAAATTATTTATTAAATTAATATAATTTTTAAAAGAAAAATAAAATAAAAGAAATTGACGAAAATACCCTTACTACAGTTATTTCTCACGGTCAATTATGGTCAAACCGTTAGTACAAGAGAGGTCATTATTACAAAACGTAAAAGTGATTTTCGATTGTAATAAAACAAATGTCTGGAGACTGTTGAGTAATTTCCTCATTAATTAAATTATTAGTTTATTAATAAATCTTAGACCCTAGATTAAATTCCTTAAAAAAATGAATGGTCCATATTAGAAATTTTTTAAAGTGTATGGATACCCAAATTTAGGCTAGATTTTGTCTCATATATACGTAAAATCTCAAATTTTATAAAGGGTGAAATTAAAAATATTATGAAAATTTGTGTAAAAGTGTAAGAGTTAAAAAGTTAGACTTATAAAACTTTATATTAAAATTGTAATTTTTAAATAGTTGAGGGGATCAAATTGTAATTTGGCCGGATTACATCACCCTTCTTCAACCTCTAGCCTACCAGCTCTCTCTCTCTCCTCATTTTCTCTCCAGCCGCTCCATTTTTGCGAGCCCGAATTTGACTCGTCGTTTTGACCTCATTCGACCTCTGTTTTGGCCAAATTTGATACCATTAAAAAGCTCATGCGATGTAGATTCCATAGATCTAGACGAAACTAGGCGATTACCACTCCGACCAACCCCATTTTCGTGGCAAGTGTGTCGAGGACAATAAAACCTGCCTAACCGCACATCCCGCCACCGTGGTCGCCGGAATCCATCGTCGAAAAGTCGTCGTCGACCTCCACATAGGCGAAGATTTGATCCAGAACGACGATAATTACTTTAGGAATCGAGGTTTTTGGAGTGATTAATAGCTTATATTGAGGTATGAGTTCTATCCTGATCTTTTAGTAATTTTTATGTTAAAGTGGAATTTATTTAAAATATATATATGTATAATTTTGAAAGTGTGTTGATTATTTACGAAGATATATTGTGGATTGCTTTTGGAAGTATTTTGTGATTTTTTTGATGAAAATTTGTGGCTTTGTGACAGGTTTATAAATTTTGGTTTATTGAATTAGCAGCCGTTATACTGCCAAAATTTTATAAATAAAAAGGAAAGTTTTCAAAATATCAAATTATATATATATATATATATTGTATTGATTGCATGGTAACTCATCTGAATTATTTTGTTAACTTAAATAAGGTAAAAATCTACTGTCCTAGTCATTATATGATGCTATCAATAGCTATTCATATGATATGATTTTATGTCGGGGTTTGTGCGCGAGTTACTATGCAGGGTATTTTATGGTATGGCTACCAGGGTTACTGTATTTTCTACTATTCATATGATATGACTTTATGTTGGGGTTACTGCACGGGTTATTGCACAGAGTATTTTCTGGTATAACTACCAGGGTTACGATGTGTCAAATGTTGTTTTTCTTATTCAAAATAATTTTCTGAAAACTGTAGGCCACCGGGTATATGACTAGGGGACGGGATTTACCTTATTTTGAAAATGATATGACTTCATATAAACACTTAAATGTTGTATGACTATTCTAGTAGCCTATATATTTTATGAAATGGTTTATTGAATTTGTTAAACAGTTAAGCATGCAGAGTTTTAATAATGATTTTAGAAAGCAGTTTCCAAAATCTTATCGGGAATGAAATCCTACTGAACACTAGCTCACCCCTCCTTTATTTTTTCCTTGCCAGGAAATGTGCAGGGTGATTTAGGTGGCCATCAGGCGGAATAGGTAGAGGATCAAGGAAATCAGGGATTATGCCCGTGATATGGATATTTAGTTTATTTCATTTCAAGTTTGATATTTGGAATTGAATGTCTTTGCAACTCATTTAAGGGACATGCGTTCGATGTATTTAAGACATTGTGTTAAGAACGCCAGAGTGTTGGAATTCATTTGAGATTCTAAATGAATGTGAATGTTTAATTATGAATAGTTGATTGCAAGGCTAAGTGTTTATGATTTTATTACTTGCTCTGAATCTATAATTCCTAGCAGGTATTCTCATATCTGTGGGAATGGTCCCCACCAGGATTATTTTAGAGTGTTTTGAATATTTTCGTTTCATCGTTCACAATGTTTTATTTTGGTACTCCGGAGTATCCAAAACAGGAAAAATTTTTTTATATTTTTTAAAAATTGAAAATTTCTATTTATTAATATTTACGATTCTGTCACGACCCCGGGTCGTGACAATATATATATATATATGTGTGTGTGTGTGTGAAACTGATTTGATGCCTATTTAACTAAATAACTGTCAAAGCCAAATCTTAAATTTACATGCGAAGACCACAATAATATTTACTACTACTAGCCTCTAACATTCATCTTCAAACCTTAAGCTTGAATAATTAATATTTTTTGCTTTTTTGGGGGTTCTTAAGTTATCTTAGCTTAGGGCCTTACATATGGAGATCTTGCAATCACATACAGCCATTCAATTTTAAGTCAAAAAGTGAGTTAATATATAGATGCATTGCTAACTCTTAGACATAAGCATCAACCGGAAATAAAGAAATCAGAAAGGACCCCAAACATAGCATTATTTAGCACAGGCTTACAAGCATAGGTAGAAAAATAGATGTGTGCATGGTCGGATTTCTACAGTTAAAAATTGTTTTTAGCTCACTCTAACCCGTACTTGTGGACCTTCCTGAGAAGGAATGATTCGTGGCCTTTCTTCTCACTTGTCAAAATGACACAACAGCTTTTGTCACTCAATGCCCCACATGACAAGGCTTCAAGATTCTTCTCCCACAGCATTTTCTATACATAGGAGAACTTATCCAACATTTGCGTAGCAATGGATGATTTCAACTTTCAAAGCAAAAGCTACTGCTTTTAATTAGCACCAAAAAGCACTTCACATGAAGGATGACTTGCTGATGATATTGGCCCACCGAAACACCCCACTTCCACTTCTTGCAGAGGCCTGAGAGAGAAATATAAGATCATGTGCTTTGTATATATAATTAATAGCTGATAACATAATCTATGTATGTATATAATCTAGTACCCTTGAACATAATGGTAGTCACCACTCAGCAGTAAATTAGAATTATTATGTTCTGCTAAGTTACAGCTAAGAAGGCTTTCTGTTCTTTTGTTGTTTTGCATGTATGGGACATCACTCAGTACATTTACTCTTGAGTACAGCAATAAGTCCTCAACCGGTAAGAGAGATGATCATTTTGAAAAATTTTCCCACTATTCTTCCTGCCCAAGTTTATAAGAAAACTGTAAGCTGGTTTCTAATAGATTATTTTACTGGCAAAGACGGTGAAACCTCCAAATAGTATGAATAGTATATGGACTTGAAATGTTGGAGAAAAAAACGAAGGACTGTATTATCGTATGTCTTGAGATAACATGTTGAACTAGAGACTGAAAAAATGAATAAAAGTATTGTTTTAGCTCATAGATAATCGTATATAAACATATCACACGAGCAAACATATTGGTTTTTTTAATAAATTATTAGATCTTTAATGTGTATGGTAAATGTTAGGAGGACCCAGGAAATAGAATTAATATTCTACATCCAAATTTGATAAGGCATTCATACTGGCTAATTTTGTTTATGGAATAAAATAGCTACTAGGAATGGTACTAGACAATTGAAAAGTTTCCACAAAGTCTTTGTTTGCAAAATAATATGCAGTGTTTTGTTTTACCATAAAGAAAGGAGAAAGTGATAAAAGAATAACAGACGAAATAGAGGAAAGAAATTTTTGACTAAGCAGCTATAGAAGATTCAACGAATTAATGTCTCCAAGTTAGCAATATTTAAAAAGAAACAAAAGGAGATGCTAAAAAAGAAAGGCAAGAACAAATTAAGTACTTCCGCATAAGTGCTTTGCGGAATATCTAATGGACTCGAAATAAAATCATTATATATGTGAGTCAAGAAGATATTGTGATTTTGTAAGCTCACTGTCCCATGACCCATATGTGGTCACCTCTTTTCTTCTGTATACGTACTTCTGCTTAATTGTAGCATCTTTGACCTGCAAATCGACCACCCCAGATCTTTTGGTATCCAAACACATCGAGAGCTAGGTTAAGAAGATTCTCCCAGATATATTTAATACAAATACAGGAGTTTATTAGGTTTAGAAAATTGAAAAGAAAGTATATAAATTGCTGAAAGAGGATTGAAAACAATATTTACCTTAGTATATAAATTATTGAAAGGGGATTGAAAACAATATTTACCTTTGTATCAGATGCAAAGCTAAAAAGGCCAATATTTTTCCTCGATGATATTAATCATCTATGGCCGATGCAGCATCATCAAGATTCTCATGACATTCATCAAGAAGAAGAAGAATAATAATGAGGCAGTCATTGTACTTGATTAATTATTCTGTGCATTAACATGTGAATCTTGATGATGCGGCGCCAGCCAACAATGACTTTTCTGATGACTTTTCCCAATGATGATCGGTCAAAACATGAGCCAGAGAATAAAAGTCTAGAACAAGGATGATGTGTCATTCAACGTATGGTTATAAGCTTAAACAACAACCCAATGAGAACCCTAAACAGAACATGTTTCCAAGACCATAACCTTAAAGAAAAAACTGTAACTGAGAAAAAGGAAGTCAAAAGAACTGAAAATAATCTGAAATTTGTTGGAGTGGCTTTTTTGGTGATATCTCCGAGAGAAGGCCATGAAAATGGCAACAAATTGCAAAGAAGAACCCCGACCTCATCTGGGGTGTATATGAGATGAAACAAACGAAAAAACCAAACAAAAGAAGAACCATAGACACCAATCAAAATAAAAACGCATAAGAAAAGAAAGGAGCCAATCAAAGAAGGGTTGTTTAAATGGAAAACGAATGAGAAAAGAGAAGTTAAAACGAAAGCGGACTGGTCAAGATCTGGCCGCACTAGCTCAAAGTTCCAAACGAGAGAGAAAGAGAGAGAGAGAGAACATAAAAGTAGGTGAGGAAAGGGCTTGTTATGAGCCTATACTTATATATACATACGATGTCACTCCTGGATATTCTTGTGTCACTGTCTGGTGCACGCAAAATCTGTACATTTGTTTTTTGTTTTTCCTTTTTTCTATGTTGTAAGGCTGTGACACGTTTGAATTTTGTTGAAATAGGCCCATATTAATCACAAGATAAAAGGATGCACATCCCTCTTGATAGAAGTAGTTAAGCAATCCTAATAGGTTAAGAATTTGAATCCATCTTTATCTTAATACATAAAGTATGAATAATTTTATTTGAATTTAATTTCTATTTTTTTACCAAAAAAAAAAAAAAAAAAAGAATACAAGATACAAGGATGATTCGCATAAAACATGCATTAAGAGAAGATATGCTATATTTATTTGTGTTTATGTTAATTTGCTTTTTAGTTCTTACGGTTTTATGTAAAATTAGTTAACAAGAATGCTTGCATATGTTTGTTTATTTCAATTTTCAAGTTTTAAACACGTGATAGATTTCTAAACTATACAACGTGTCTAAAGATTAATTCGGTATTGCTATAACTTTTAAAATAATGCTAGTGTGCTATAAAGTTAATCAGACTATTATTTTAGGTATTAATTGTTTTGAATTTATATAAAGTATTTAAAATTTAATTTTTGATGTAATTATATTTTTATCAATTACGGTTGGGATACAAATGTGTTTTATGTTAAACGGTCTTTTAAAAGAATCATTTCACGCCAAATTACTTCATAATTACTTTTCAAAATAACCTCCATATGCTTCCTAAAATTGTGCAAAATTTGCTTAGATTATTAATCAGAGTAATACTACACTATCCAAAATTTTACATAAATTCGTTGTCCAAATAAAGTTTATTTGCAATTATAACATCATCAATACATCATCATATAATTAAGGTGATTATTACAAATCATCTTAATATATTATTTGGGTAAAAAGTTTGAAATTTTTTTTGAAAGTATAACATTATTCAATTAAATAATCACTTTTAGAAATTGTATTAAACACATTTTGCATACTAAAATTATTAAATATTGAGATTTTAACTTCTTACAAGTAACACCAAATGGGGTCCAAGATAATTGTTTCAGACTAGAAAAAAATTAAATAACTTGTATACATTTCTATGTCATCTAACATTACAAAATTTATTCTTTGATAGTGCATATCTTTGTCCCGGATATTTGATAACTTTATATTTATAGAGTTATTTTATCTTTTTAAATTTGAATTCTTGCTTAATTCTTAATATTTTTATTATTATTAAGTATATTATTTAATATTTCTTTTATTTTTATTTTCAGAATAAAATTGGTTAAAAATGCGCATGTGGACCCCACCAAGTAATATTGTTCAAGACAAGATCATCGTTACAAAATGAATATCATTCGTAGCAAGTTCATCGCCTCAAGAATTACTCGAGTCGGAGATTGCATAAAGAAATTATCGCGATTTAAAGATAGGATATTCTAGAAATAAATATTATGTCATGCTGATGTAAGAAATGATGTAATCAAAATTATGATGTAAGCAATGATGTAATAGAAGTTGACTTGAATGGGGTAGGTGAACGATGATGTAAGTAATGATGCAATTTGAAAGTTGACTTTGAATGGGGTAGGTGAAAGATGATGCAAGCGATGATGCAAAATGGTGGAAAATCAGGAAACGATGATGCAATCGATGATGTAATTGGAGGTGAATTTGGCCTATAAATAGGCCTTAGAATCACCATTCTAAGCATTCCATCACAAACCAAAACAATAAGTAGTTTAGAGAAAGAGAGAGAGAGCTTGGAGAGGAGGAGCAAAGCAGAGGAAGAAATTCTACGGTGAAGCTTCAATCCACTAAGTTTTCCTATCTCTTATTATGTTTAATTTTCTAGTTTTTGTAAATTCTATTATGGAGTAGATTTGTTTCTAAGGTTATGATGTAGCCTAACCTTGATGTTCCAAACCTTTGTTCAATTCAATTAATGATTTTCTATCTTAGTTGATGCATTTAATATTGTTCTTAATGCTTCTAAATAATTGGCCACTATTTAGTTGAATTGTTAATCATAATGATAGCGGAAGCTGATTTATGTGTCTAGTTCATTATATTTAATGTCATAAATTACATGTAGGATAGGAATATACCTGCATGGTTTGTGTAGTCTATAAAAGACATCCATAAATCTTAATGAATCATTTAATGTTTTGACTTGCATGGGAACATAGCAGTTAATCTTTATAGGGTATTTTCCTTAGACCTCGGGAGGGGCTATGTGAATAATTCAGGGAATCTTGACTAGCAACTGGATAGTTAATTTTTGTTAAAAAGAACAAAGGGGAGGAACAAATTAGTTATGGTGAAATCATAATCTTAGAATTTTTATTCATTGAATTAATTTTCATTTATTTACAATTGCAATTAAATTTACTCATAGTTTGCAACTCATTTACCCAAATATCATCTACCAAATAAAAGTTGAGTTATTTTAATTTTGGGCATTAATTAACAACAATCCTCGTGGGACGATACTTCTCTCATTACTTTATTACTTGTTCGGCTCGTTCACTTGCGATTTTGCACAACAAGTTTTTGGCGCCGTTGCCGGGGATTGTTTGTTTCAATTAATACTAATACTACGTAACTCAATTTTTAATTTGGTCATTTATTTATTTATTATTTTTATTATTTTTATTTTATTTGCTTTATTACTTGTGAGTTTTATGGTGTATGAGAAAGTCTGGGGGCGAAGTTTTACTATTTGACCCAGAAATTGAAAGAACTTGTCGTAAGAATCGGAAAGAAGTAAGGAAGGTTGCAAGTACTGCACTCATGGATATGGCTGAAAGACCCAACAACACACAAAACATTGTACCAATAGATGCTGAAATTCGAGCATTACGAGATTATGCTCTACCCACGGTGGGTAATACTTCAGCGATACGGCGACCGACTATTGCTGCTAACAACTTTGAGATTAAGCCAGCAATCATCCAGATGGTACAAAACAATCAGTTCAGTGGGGCTCCGAACGATGATGCAAATGTCCACATTGACAACTTTTTGGAAATCTGCGATACGTTCAAACATAATGGTGTTACTGATGACGCCATCCGTTTGAGATTATTTCCATTCTCCCTTCGAGATAAAGCTAAAAGTTGGCTCAACTCGTTGCCATCAGGGAGTATTACTACATGGGACATCTTGGCACAAAAATTTCTGGCCAAATTCTTTCCACCAGCCAAGACTGCAAAGCTGCGAACCGAGATTGCCACATTCAGACAGCTTGAGGGAGAATCATTGTACGAAATGTGGGAAAGATTCAAGGATCTGCTAAGACGGTGCCCACATCATGGAGTTGCTGACTGGTTGCAGCTACACACATTCTACAATGGTTTAGGGAGTTCCACAAGAACATTGGTGGATGCCGCCGCTGGTGGAGCACTTTTGGGGAAACCCCATCAAGCCGCTTGGGACTTACTAGAAGAAATGGCTGCAAATGCCTACCAATGGCCATCAGAAAGATCAGTTCCGAAAAAAGTTTTCGGAATATAGGAAAATGATGTGTTAACCAGGCTTTCCACTCAGGTCGAGACATTAGCCAAACAACTTGGAAACTTGACAGCTAATGGTCATACTCAGTCAGCATCCTGTGATTTTTGTGGAGGGGATCATTCCAACGGACAATGCGATGAAAACCAGACAGATCAAGCATTTTTTGTGGGCAACAGACAGCAAAATAATCCGTACTCCAACACATATAATCCAGGATGGAGAAACCATCCCAACTTTTCATGGAAAAACAATGATCAACCCAGACAGTCATATCCGCCACCACCTCAACAGCAGCAGGCCAACAAACCGTCGCTTGAAGAAGCACTTGCTCAGCTCACCGTAAGCACTACTCAATTTATGACGAGAACAGACACCACGCTTCAGAATCAAGCAGCTTCCATTCGAAATCTGGAGGTACAAATGGGTCAAATCTCGAATTTGTTGACTGCAAGACCTCAAGGATCCCTACCAAGCAACACAGAGACCAATCCTAGGGAGCACTTGAAGGCTGTCACGTTACGAAGCGGTAAAATACTGAAAGAACCTGTCAAAAGAGCAGACGAGAAAGAAGAAGAAGTGATGGTTGAACAACAAGAAGCAGAGAAGCCAAAGTCAAAGTTATTCCCAGACAATCCGCCACCATACAAACCACCATTACCCTTCCCTCAGAGATTTCAAAAACAGAAATTAGAAAAGCAATTTTCTAAATTTTTGGAAGTTTTTAAGAAGCTGCAAATTAATATTCCTTTTGCAGATGCTCTGGAACAAATGCCTAGCTATGTGAAGTTCATGAAAGAAATCCTCTCAAATAAAAGGAAGCTGGAAGAGCATGAAACGGTAGCTTTGACCGAAGAATGCAGTGCAATCTTGCAGAAAAAGCTACCACCCAAACTCAAAGATCCGGGGAGCTTTACAATTCCTTGCACCATTGGTGATTCATTCTTTGATAAAGCATTATGTGATCTCGGTGCAAGCATTAACCTAATGCCATTCTCCGTTTTCAAGAAACTCGGCTTTGGAGAAGCACCCACTACAGTATCGTTGCAGCTAGCTGATCGTTCAATCAAGTATCCAAGGGGAATCATCGAAGATGTACTAGTCAAAGTGGATAAATTCATATTTCCTGCGGATTTTATTGTGCTAGATATGGAGGAAGACCAAGAAATACCCATTATCTTGGGTAGACCATTCCTAGCAACAGGAAGAACCCTTATTGATGTACAGAAAGGTCAACTCATACTCAGAGTTCAAGATGAAGAGGTAACCTTCAATGTGCTAAAAGCTCTCAAACATCCACACGATGTTGATAACTGTATGAGGGTAGATATGGTGGGTGAATGTATCAAAGAAGTACATCAAATCATCACTCCAAAAGATCCACTTGAAGCTTGCCTACATGGAGCACCAAACTCAGAAAGTCCGAACATCACAGAATGTGTTAACCAACTGGAAGCTTCATCTCCCATATTTTTCAGACGACCTTTCGAGGAGCTTGGAGCAAGTAAGAGACAACCGGTACCATCAACAGAAAAACCACCAGAGTTGGAGCTCAAGCCACTGCCAGTTCATCTCAAGTACGCATTCTTAGGTACCTCATCTACACTACCTGTCATTATTTCATCTTCTCTAAGTAGAGAACAAGAGGAAAAGCTATTGAGAGTACTACGAGAACACAAGATGGCTATTGGATGGTCGATCGCAGACATTAAAGGAATCAGCCCATCTATATGCCAACACAAAATTCTCATGGAGGATAAGTACCGGCCATCCATCGAGCACCAACGACGTTTAAATCCAAACATGAAGGAGGTTGTCCGAGTAGAGGTACTTAAACTTTTGGATGCAGGTATCATTTATCCTATTTCGGATAGCATATGGGTAAGCCCGGTGCAAGTGGTACCAAAGAAAGGAGGCATGACAGTGGTCACCAATGAAAACAATGAGCTGATTCCAACACGAACAGTAACCGGATGGAGAGTGTGCATTGACTATAGGAAACTAAATAAGGCGACCAGGAAAGATCATTTCCCTTTACCCTTCATCGATCAAATGCTCGACAGGTTAGCAGGTCACCCTTACTACTGTTTCCTAGACGGTTATTCTGGTTACAATCAGATTTCTATAGCACCTGAGGACCAAGAAAAGACTACATTCACATGCCCATATGGAACGTTCGCGTTTTGGAGAATGCCGTTTGGTCTATGCAATGCACCCGCCACCTTCCAACGGTGTATGATGTCAATTTTTTCAGATATGGTGGAACGCTTCATTGAGGTATTTATGGATGATTTTTCAGTATTTGGCTCATCATTTGATTCTTGTTTGGATAACTTAGCACAAGTACTGAAAAGATGCGAAGAGACAAATCTGATTCTTAACTGGGAGAAATGCCATTTCATGGTACAAGAAGGGATCGTCTTAGGTCATAAAGTTTCAGCTAAAGGCATCGAGGTTGATAGAGCCAAGATTGAGGCAATTGAGAAGCTGCCACCACCAACATCTGTCAAAGGCATTCGAAGTTTCTTAGGGCATGCAGGGTTTTACAGAAGATTCATCAAGGACTTCTCGAAGATCACAAAGCCATTATGCAATTTACTTGAGAAGGGTGTTTCATTCCACTTCGATAATACATGTAAAGAGGCATTTGAGATACTGAAAAAGGCCCTTGTGACAGCCCCAGTCGTTATTGCACCCGATTGGGCTTTGCCGTTCGAGCTGATGTGTGATGCTAGTGATTATGTCATTGGAGCCGTGCTAGGGCAACGTATTGGTAAGGTTTTTCATACCATTTATTACGCTAGCCGTACACTAACTGATGCACAGGTCAATTATGCTACCACAGAGAAAGAGCTTCTAGCTGTAGTCTTCGCATTCGACAAATTTCGGCCGTACTTGATCGGTTCCAAAGTCATTGTATACACGGATCACTCAGCCATCAAGTACCTTCTGGAGAAGAAAGATGCAAAACCACGCCTGATCCGATGGGTCCTTCTGTTACAAGAGTTTGATTTAGAGATTCGAGATAAGAAGGGAAGTGAAAATGTGGTGGTCGACCATCTTTCTAGACTAGAGCAACGAGGGGATAAGGAGGATCTTGACATAGACATTAAAGAAACTTTCCCTGATGAACAGCTCTTTGTTCTGGATACAAGCAATGTTCCATGGTATGCTGATTTTGTTAATTTTCTTTCTCACAAAGTTTATCCACTTGACATTTCATGGCAGCAAAAGAAGAAATTTTTGGCGGATGTAAAACATTACTATTGGGATGAGCCGTTCCTGTACAAATTATGTCCAGATCAGATCCTTCGACGATGTGTCTCAAAAGATGAAGCACGAGATATTCTCCACCATTGTCATTCTTCTGATTATGGTGGACATTTTGGGGCTAATCGAACTGCGGGCTAATCGAACTGCAGGCTAAATTCTCCAATCTGGATACTATTGGCCCACCATTTTTAAGGATGCTTAAGCATATGTTGCTGCATGCGATCAGTGCCAGTGTACAGGTAACATTTCACGAAGGCATGAGATGCCTTTAAACAACATTTTGGAAGTGGAGTTGTTCGATGTTTGGGGTATCGATTTCATGAGACCATTTCCACCGTCTTTCAAGAATCTCTATATTCTGGTAGCCGTGGATTATGTGTCAAAATGGGTTGAAGCCATTGCTGCACCAACCAATGACTCCAAAGTAGTGGTGAATTTTCTGCGTAGAAATATCTTCACCAGATTTGGAACTCCTAGAGCAATCATCAGCGATGAAGGGAAGCATTTTTGCAATAGGTATTTTGATGCTCTTCTAGCCAAATATGGAGTCAAACACAAAGTTGCTACAGCATACCACCCGCAAATCAATGGACAAGCTGAAATCTCAAATCGGGAGCTGAAATGGATTTTGGAAAAGACGGTAAGTGCATCTCGAAAAGACTGGTCGAAAAAGCTTGATGATGCATTATGGGCCTACAGAACAGCATTCAAAACACCGATTGGGATGTCTCCATACAAGTTGGTATTCGGAAAAGCATGTCACTTACCCGTTGAACTAGAACATCGTGCATACTGGGCTATCAAAAAGTTGAATTTCGACATAGGAGCATCAGGAGTTCTACGAAGATTGCAACTCAATGAGATGGATGAACTTCGTCATGGTGCATATGAAAATGCTAAGCTGTACAAAGAACGCACCAAAAAGTGGCATGATCAACGGATCTTAAACAAGGATTTCACTCCAGGACAGAAGGTTCTTTTGTTTAATTCACGATTACGTTTGTTTCCAGGTAAGCTATGCTCTAGATGGTCTGGGCCTTTCACTGTTATTCAAGTTTTTCCACATGGTGCTGTTGAAATTCAAAGTGCAGATCGTCGATTCAAAGTCAATGGACAACGACTCAAAGTTTACATGGATGGTGGAGAGCCTCAACAGAAATCCACTATCGCGCTTTCAAACCCAACTTAAGGTGTTTCTCAACAGTCAAGCTAACGACTATAAATTAAGCGCTTCTTGGGAGGCAACCCAAGTTTTTCTCTTTTTAGCTAGTTTTTCTCTGTTTGTGTGTTATTGTGTGCTATTGTGTTCTTTGTGTGTTTTTGTTTTTTCTTTGATAATTTTTCTTTCTCTTTCAGAGATGGAGACAAGTCTTGCAGCACTGAAAAATCATTTCCCTACTCTACCCCAAGATGTACTTAAAAAGATTTACAAGTGCAGACTCGAAAGAATGAGGGCACTAACATCTTTAGGTCTTCCAGAGCATATTCGGTGGATCATCGAAGCTAAGGTACGTTTAGCAGGTGAGTTGAATGATTCATTAATTAAACGTTTACTAGGATTAGGAAGAAGTTCTTACTCAAAGAAGAGGAGAGCTAAGAGAATGGAAGTCTGTCATAAGTGTGCGAGATGTAACTACGATACAAGCTGTAAAAATCTTGGATATTTATCCATAAATCGAGAAGATAAAATCAAATGCATAAAGGATGGACTGAGTAAGGAGTCTCTGGATAACATCCGTGAGACTCTTGAGACGCATCCTTGTGGGAAAGTTCAACGTATTCTTTTAGATTTATGAGAGTTATTCAGTAAAGAGAAACAGCATTATAGTCTTGGGAATCTGACTGTAAAAGACCCTGTTTGCCAGTTTATAAGAAAACTGGATGGGAAGCCAATCCTCAACTCATAGAAGTTGTTTAAGCCGTTTCTGGACGTAAAACCAGAGGAAGATGTGAGCCACAATGACAACTACTGTAGCATCATTTTTTTTCTTTGTTTAGTAGTCTGTTTCAAATTTTTTGATAATTGTGTTTACTTTTCCTTACCTATCCTTTTGGATTTTTAGGTCGTTTCAAGCTTTCTTGATAAGTGTGTTTACTTTTGACGTTTCATCACCGAACATTTTTATTTTTAGCAGCTCTTTTCAAAATTTTTCGATGTCTGTGTTTACTTTTTGACGTTTGTGTTTACTTTTTCGATATTTGTGTTTACCTTTTGACGTTTCGTCGCCGAACTTTTTGAATTTTGTATTTGTAGCGGCTTGTTTTATTTTTTTTTTCTCGAAGATTGTGCTTTCTTTTTGACATTTCTACACTTAACATTTCCTTTTCCCTCTGACCAATACTGTGTAGCATCGTAAAACTGTTCTTTTACTCTTTCATCTTCTTTAAATAAGTGATTATGACTGATAACAAATAATTCGTTTTTTATGAAAAAAAAAAAATGGCAGAACCCTCGAGCAGTAAATTCAAAAACATCTGTGTTTTTTGTAGCCCAAAGTCTGGGATGAGTCCACAATATTCAAAGGCAGTTGCTGAGCTTGGTACTGTTTTAGCTACCCGAAACATAGATTTGGTGTATGGAGGAGGCAGTTTAGGACTGAGGGGTTCTGTCGCGGTAACTGCAACTGTTGGAGGTAGGCAAACCATCGGTGTCGCAATAAAGCCTTTAGCTGAAAGGAAAGATATCATCGGTACGAGTATAGGTAATGAGTTTCAGGTCACGAGCACACACGGACGAATGGCGTACATGTTACTCAATGCTGATGCCTTTATCACGTTACCTGGTGGTTTAGAAACATTTGAAGAAATCTTCAACATTACGTCCTGGGCCCATTACAACATTCACAAAAAGCCATTAGGTTTGCTTAACACTAACGGTTTTTATGATGGTTTATTGGCTTTTCTTGATCATGCTGTGGAACAGGATTTTATGACTCAAGCAAACCGGCATATTCTAGTCTCAGCTTCCAGTGCTGATGAACTGATTGACCAACTGCAAGACTTTGTACCCGAAGTTGATCCAATCATGTCGCAGGTGGTTTGGACTCCTGAATCAAGCGGTAACAAGAAGCGTGCACTGGATCTTAATCTCCGGTTGTAACTTTCTTATCCTATGGTTTTATTAATAGCATTTCCATTTGAGTTTTTCTTCTTTTTATCTTACTAGACATTGGGGACACTGTCTCAAATAAGTTTGGGGGTAGAGTTTGCTATTATTAAAACCATAAGATTCAAAAACTGGTCCGAGTTGAAATCAAAAGATGGCAGAGTAAGGAGTACTTTTGTGCTCTTGATACGCATATTTGTTTTCATTTCCAAAAAAAAAAAAAATTGCAAAAAGATTTTCATTATTTGTTTTATTATTTTTTCTTTCTGCCCTAACAAGTCGACTAACTACTTTGTATTTATTAATGGAGTCTTAATGCATGTTTTTGGTTGAATATCTTTACTAAGGAATAGCCATGAACATCTTTGCATGATTTAAGACTTTTGAATGTCATGATCTTAGTTAATTGAGTGGATAAATATCATGTTTACATGAACTGTGGACTATTAGTGGAGATTATCCTTGGTGAGGATTTGAGCCTTTTAAACGTTTCATTTTGAGAGATTTATTTGTTTCTACTCTTAAACACTCTTCACTTTGTTCTTAATAGATAATCTCTATAGGTTTTGCATTGAATACTGAAGAACAAATCATTATTGTAGATAACATGAGTTGTTTTGATTTGAAAATTGGATCGACTTCTTAGAAGTAATATAGGTTATTTTTACTCCACAAAAGCCTACTTTCCTACTTTAAATTGAGACACATCATAAACCCTTTGAAGCCAAACACTTTAAACATTTTTCTCTGTTTACCTTTATTAAATGACCCTATTGAGCCTTTAAATTTAGTCATACCTTATGAAGTTTGGGATCATGCGATGAAGTAAAAGAGGAGAAGAGAATTGAAGTGTTAACATTTACACTTTGTGTTTCTAAAAAAAAAAAAAAAAAAAAAGAAAAGAAAAGAAAAAATGTTGTGATGAAGTAAGGAGAATAAATGAAGTACTTTGGTATGATCATAAGTTCTTGTTGAACCCGTACCCTAAAATTTCTTACATGTCAATTAACCATAGCCCAAATACAATCTTTAATAAAGTCTATTGATCTTCAAAAGGAAGTCCAATTTGAGAGTTGAAGTCTGTCATCATGCTCTATCTACGTTCTTAGTATTCGATTCCAATCATGAGATCTATTCACTTAAAAGTGCGGTTCTTTTAAACGTCTATATTCATATGTGATGTAAATGACGCTTGCTATACCTTTACATAACCTCTATCACATATGATTGCATGAGTGTTTGCTTTAGGATTCATGAGCGTTATGAGAGATATCTTGTGAGGATTAGAGTCGAAGCGAAATAAGTCCATAATATGTGAATATGATGTTTTGAAATGAAATTGCTTTGAAAGTGGTGTGAGACCGTTGATAATAATGTTGTAGATCATTAGTGACTTATCCTTAGTCCTGATTCAAGATCATACATGTATGAGACTTCTGTTGATTTGTATTTAGTGAGATGTTGATAAGTTATGGGTGGAATCTTTTAACGTTTGTGGGTATCGTTGCTGGTAAACCCTCAGGAGACACAACTCCTCCTACTAGGGACACCTAGGGGTTTAAAGGCTTGTGGCATATGCTCAATGCTATCGTGTTTACCTACGAAAATGGATTGTGATTTAATTTTTGTGGTTTTAGCTTAGATTATTAGTTTTAGTTTTACTTGAGGACAAGCAAAATCTTAAGTTTGGGGGTATGATAACTTTATATTTATAGAGTTATTTTATCTTTTTAAATTTGAATTCTTGCTTAGTCTTAATATTTTTATTATTATTAAGTAAATTATTTAATATTTCTTTTATTTTTATTTTCAGAATAAATTTGGTTAAAAATGCGCATGTGGACCCCACCAAGTAATATTGTTCAAGACAAGATCATCGTTACAAAATGAATATCATTCGCAGCAAGTTCATCGCCTCAAGAATTACTCGAGTCGGAGATCGCATAAAGAAATTATCGCGATTTAAAGATAGGGTATTCTAGAAATAAATATTATGTCATGCTGATGTAAGAAATGATGTAATCAAAATTATGATGTAAGCAATGATGTAATAGAAGTTGACTTGAATGGGGTAGGTGAACGATGATGTAAGCAATGATGCAATTTGAAAGTTGACTTTGCATGGGGTAGGTGAAAGATGATGCAAGCGATGATGCAAAATGGTGGAAAATCAGGAAACGATGATGCAATCGATGATGTAATTGGAGGTGAATTTGGCCTATAAATAGGCCTTAGAATCACCATTCTAAGCATTCCATCACAAACCAAAACAATAAGTAGTTTAGAGAAAGAGAGAGAGAGCTTGGAGAGGAGGAGCAAAGCAGAGGAAGAAATTCTACGGTGAAGCTTCAATCCACTAAGTTTTCCTATCTCTTGTTATGTTTAATTTTCTAGTTTTTGTAAATTCTATTATGGAGTAGATTTGTTTTCTAAGGTTATGATGTAGCCTAACCTTGATGTTCCAAACCTTTGTTCAATTCAATTAATGATTTTCTATCTTGGTTGATGCATTTAATATTGTTCTTAATGCTTCTAAATAATTGACCACTATTTAGTTGAATTGTTAATCATAATGATAGCGGAAGCTGATTTATGTGTCTAGTTCATTGTATTTAATGTCATAAATTACATGTAGGATAGGAATATACCTGCATGGTTTGTGTAGTCTATAAAAGAGATCCATAAATCTTAATGAATCCTTTAATGTTTTGACTTGCATGGGAACATAGCAGTTAATCTTTATAGGGTATTTTCCTTAGACCTCGGGAGGGGCTATGTGAATAATTCAGGGAATCTCGACTAGCAACTGGATAGTTAATTTTTGTTAAAAAGAACAAAGGGGAGGAACAAATTAGTTATGGTGAAATCATAATCTTAGAATTTTTATTCATTGAATTAATTTTCATTTATTTACAATTGCAATTAAATTTACTCATAGTTTGCAACTCATTTACCCAAATATCATCTACCAAATAAAAGTTGAGTTATTTTAATTTTGGGCATTAATTAACAACAATCCTCGTGGGACGATACTTCTCTCATTACTTTATTACTTGTTCGGCTCGTTCACTTGCGATTTTGCACAACAATATTATTGTTAGAATTATGCCCTGAAAATACATATTAAATAAATATTTTTTTATTTATTATCGTTCTAAAAAAAATTATATATATTCTAATAGCGTAGTGTGTTAAATGAGCATCTGTCTATATTATTATAAAAGGTATATAATTTATTTTTAGTATTGCAAGTACACATAAACATGAATTAGAAGTTCTTTATAATAAATAAAAAAATAAAGTTTCAATCGATTGTGAATATGGACAATTCACATGAGAAAAGATGTAGTACTTGTACTTGGAATGAGAATATTTACATCATTTTAGTGGGAGTTGTCACTCAGAGTACAAATGCTAATGTATTAACAAATACATTAAACAGGATCATTACGTGAAACTATCCATTCAAAGAATATTATCCATAATGAGTTAATGACATAGCAGTTATTGGTGATAACAAATGCGATCTTGGATAAGGCGGTGGATCTGTAATTGAATAACTGAAACATATAATATATAAAAAAATGAGATCACATTGTGATGATCACTGCCTAGATAGATTGATGTGTATATTATTTGATATAGAGGAAATGCATATTTGAAGGAATTATGCAACCTTTAGGCAAGGATGTCCACTTAGGGAAGTATATTGGTCATTGACTATGAATTCATGGCCATGGTATTCTGTTGGGTGTAATAGAATTGTCTATGATATATTTATTATCTAATATTTATTCATGGATATAATTCATGTAAATTGAAGATATAATTAGATGAGGTTTAATAGTATAAATTTTTACTATGATTGTGGATATCCTGCAGAGAATTTAGTTACACGCATAATAGTTGGTCAGTACACACCGGAGTATTTGCACTTCATATAGTTTATATTTATTATTTGTAGTACATTCAGTCATAATTTTATAGTGGTACAATTATGATCAATCCACCGAGGGATTTATGTTGACAGTGACCTTGGTAAGCTTATGAAAATATGGTTCTGCAGATCCCCTATTGAGCTTGTATTGTAATAATTATTAAATTTTATTCACAGGTGATTTTGCACAGTAGAAAGGCCCTAGTAGCAAATAGTCAAATAAGTAATTATTATTATCTTTTGCCAATGCCTAGGCTAGTAAATATCTAATCGATTAAATATAGTAAATTTTAGAAATTGATAAAGATAAACAAAAGGAAAAAGAAAATTCAAATAACGTTTAAATGTGATTTGATGCACTTATTGAGTAGAGAGTTATGATTGCACTTCTTTTTCTGTTTTAACTTTACTTTTATATATTAGGTTTTGTATTTTAAGAAAACTAAAGAGTCAGTTTTTTTTATCCAAAGATTGAACAATACTGAAATTTAAGAATCATTTATTTTTTTTGTCTAAAGATTAAACAATATTATTGAAGACTTATAAATAATGACTGGAACCTGAAATCTAAATTACATGTTTTTTTTTTTTTTAATATTGTTGTGGGTGTTTTCCAGATTATCTGAGTAGGCTGGTAAAAGCCCACGAATTTAGTGGCTCAAGCCGCTGGACCCAATGAGCAGGGCCCAGTATTGAAGTTTGCAGTAAACAGACTGATTGGGCCTTCAGCAAAGTCCAATTCGTATTCACCCTGTAACGACGCCCAGATCGTTTGATGAGTATTCGTACCGTAACGATGTTAAGTTCGTTTAATAAGTCCGTTTACTTGGTTCCAGTCCGCACTCTCTGCAACTTCAGTCCGTTTTGACCCAGTTCGCCCAGTGTTAGTCCTAAACAGTAATCTGGTGTATCTTGCACGATAATAAGGGTTATTTCACCTAATGGCAGTGTAATTTGGGGAAATCTTACCTAACCAGCATGGGTTAGCGTCTAAATCAACGTTTTGACAGAGTTGACCTGACAAATGTCAGGAGCATTAAATGTAACCCAGATGCATTAATTGTAGATCATCATGCTATTTTGTCTTATTGTTTTCTGCTGTAGCACTACTTCCTCTATAAATAGGGGAAGATTTTCATTGTAATTCAAGAGGGACACACTGTGAGAAAACATTGCCACCATTCTGCAGAAATATAGAGGACAGTGGATGTAGGCAGATTAAAAGGCCGAACCACTTTAAAAATATGTGTTAGCTTGTTCTTCTTTGGCTTCTTCCTTTTGCTCTTATTCTGTTTCTTGTTTGTGATCTTCTTACATTGCAGCATTGGGCTCGAAGAATCTCGTTGACTGATTTTTCATGTCAACATTTTGGCGCTAGAAGGAGGGCCCAACTGCAATTCAAAGTCTGTAATCATCATGGCAAAGGGAAGAAACACAAGGAATTCTGATGCGATAAATGAGAGAATGGAAGAGACTGAACAGCGACATCGCACCCAGTTAACAGATACAGATGCAGGACCTTCAAATGTAGGTAGGGACGTCATACACGCCTTAGCTCAACGCCAGAAGGTGTTAGAAACCACAATGGCGCGACGCTTTGAGGACGTTGACACGATCCCACGATCAAAATGCTCCAAGAACGGTTGAAATCCCACCTCCTGGATGGGAAGTCACGAGAGAAGTGCCTATCTAAAAGAGATCCATCCATTCATCGAATAGACTGCCTAAAGCTCGAAATCAGCAAACTCAAAAAAACGGGGACATAGCTCAACCTTCCGGGTTGAGAGTGAGAATTAGTCACGACGAATATAGATAGGTTGAGGTGAGTCATGGGCACCCATGAAATTCAGTTCGGAGGAATGAAAACGAACTGCGGCAGTGGCAGGAAAGTTCGCATAGAGAAGGTAATGCTTACGAACTGGGCCAAAGGCGCGGGGTGCGTGATCAGCATTCCCCAAATAGGGGGAGCCAGAGAAATAGGTGGTCCCTAGCAAGACAACACGAAGTCCAGGACCCAATAATTGAACAACTCTTTGAAAGAATCCAGCAGTTGGAGGCAAGACCTAGGGCTCGGGAACCAGGGAAGCGGAGTGAAGAGATGAGTCCCTTTGCAGTGGAAATAGAGCAAGAACCACTCGCTGTCAGGTTCAAAATCCCCAACATCATGCAGTACAACGAAGATTTGGACCCCTACGACCATCTGGACGCCTTCAACATTCAGATGGATTTGCAAACAATCAATTAGCTGGTAAAATGCCGAGCTTTCCCCGTAACACTTGGAGATATTCCACGAATGTGGCTCAGAAACCTCCCACCTCGTAGCATTAGCAGTTGGAAGGAATGCCAGCAGAAATTCATCAATCAATATGACGCATTGAAAAAGTAGCTTGCGTCGGCCTGCCACCTCTTTGCCATCTTTCAGCGTTCCGGTGAGTCGTTAAAGGATTATATTAGCAGGTTCAGGAGCAAGGTCAATAATGTGGAAAGCCCATCTTAAGAAGGGATCTTGATTGCAATATCAACGGAACTTAGAAATGATGGAAAGCTCTACGAAAGTATATATAAGTCACCTATGAAAAACCTGGGCGATTTCTATGAACGGGCTCACAAGGAGATCAGATGAGAGAAATCCTTTGGGTCAAAAAAGGCTAGTCACTCAAAAAATGATGTAGGCGGTTCCCACCAGGGGAAGAAGAGGGATCAGGGCAATAATGAAGATCGGAGGAGTCATTCTAATAATCAGGTAGTGAAGCAAGTTAGGAAAGAGCCCAGAAGGAATCGATCTCCACCTCGAAGCCACTACCATTATTATAGTATTTTTTCAGACAAGCAGGATAGAATCTTCCAAACCGAGAAGCATAGAGAAAATTTTGGAAGACCAAGTCCCACCGGTCTCCCTAGCAAATTCAGAAATCCCAACAAGTATTATGCTTACCACCAGGAGAAAGGGCATTATACCTCCGACTATTAGGATCTTAAGGACATTATTGAAAACCTGATAAGAAATGGCCGCCTGAAGAGGTATGTGGTGTGGCCTGCCCATGATAGATCTCAAAATCAGCGTCCTCAACAAAACCAGTAGCCCGCTCAGCAAAACTAGCAAGACCAAGAACAGAAGATCGATCCCACGGTAAAACCTATCTTTACCATTCACGGTGGCCCCCATATTGCAAGATCGTCTAATAAATCTCATGAGCGTTATGTGTGGGAAGCGAATCATGTCCTGATAGCGGGATGAAGTGACCAAGAATGACCTATGAAGAAGGTTAGGGCGACCTCCGAAGATGTCATTTTTATTAAAGAGGACGCAAGGGAGGTGCGTTGGCCGCACAACGATGCCCTCGTTATCAAAGCAAGAATCAGCAATGCTGAAGTCCTGAGGATCATGGTAGATATAGGAAGATCAGTAAATGTCATGTATAGAGAATGCTATGACCAGCTGGGCTTGTGAATCAGTCAGCTAAAGCCATCCCCATAGCCCCTCTATAGCTTCACCGGGGATGCCGTCATTCCAATAGGCCAAGTCAAACTTTCGCTCTCAATAGGGGACCCAGCTCGCCAAGCGACTATATTGACAGATTTTCTCATCATCGATGGTCTGTCCGCATACAACGTTGTCCTGGGGAGACCTGCAATGAACGATATGGAAATGGTTGTCTCGACCAGGGCTCTTATGATCAAATTCCCCACGCCCGGTGGAGTAGGGTCTGTGCGGGGTGAACAATACACGGCAAGGCGTTGTTACGAAAAAGTCGTAAAGATAGGAGTCATGAGCAAAAGGATCAATATGGTGTCTGGGGGAAAGCCACATGAGACAAGTAAGAAGTGAATAAGTCGCGATCTCGATCCTCGATAAGTAGATGCGAAAAAGACAACAGGGCCAGTTGAAGAACTTGAGCAAGTATAGGTAAGTGAGAAAGATACTGGGAGGTGTTTGAGTCTGAGGCGAGACTTAGCACCGGATGTAAGGAATCAACTCATTGATTTCCTCAAAGCGAACTTGGATGTCTTCGCATGGAACCATAAGGACATGATCGGGATCGATCGAAAGGTTATGTCACACAAGTTAAACATTGATTCCTGTTGTAGACCAGTTCGCCAAAAATGCAAGCCCATGACCAGAGAATGTTCTGAAGCCATCAAGGAAAAAGTAGACAAGCTGCTAGCCAATAACTTCATCAGGGCGGTCTAGTATCCAGTTTGGCTTGCCAACCCTATGCTCGTAAAAAAGAAGAATGGGAAGTGGAGGACGTACATTGACTTCACAGATTTAAATAAAGTATGTCCAAAAGACAGCTTCCCCTTTCTTAGAATTGATCAGCTGGTGGATGCAACTGCTGGTCATCAGCTTTTGAGCTTCATGGACGCTTATTAGGGCTATAATCAGATACCCATGAGCCCGGAGGACGAAGAGCACATGTTGTTTATCACTGACCGAGGCCTGTATTGTTACAAAGTTATGCCCTTTGGACTAAAAAATGTAGGAGCAACCTATCAGAGACTTGTTAATAAAATGTTCGAGGAGCAGATCGACAAGATGATGAAAGTATACGTAGATGATATGCTGGTGAAATCAAGGCAAGCAGAATCCCATGTGAACGATCTGGCAGAGATGTTTCAAGTCCTGAGGGATTATCGAATGAAGCTGAACCCACTAAAGTGTGCATTCGGGGTAGATTCTGGGAGGTTCTTAGGCTTCATGGTAAATGATAGAGATATTGAGGCCAATCCAGAGAAGATCCAAGCTTTTATCAACATGAAATCCTCCGACAAGATAAAAGAAGCTCAAAGCCTTACTAGCCAGGTCGCAGCATTGAGTAGGTTCATCTCAAAAGCGACGGATAAGTGTATCCCATTCCTTGAAGTACTCAAGAAGGTGAAGGACTTCGAGTGGACTGAGCAGTGTGAACAAGCTTTCCAGCAGCTGAAGGAATATTTGGGCTGCGCTCCACTCTTGTCAAAACCAGTCGATGGGGATAAGCTCATCCTGTACCTGGGGGTATTTCAGCACTCCCTCAGCGCAGCTGTGGTACGAGAAGAAGGCAGGACGCAGCTCCCAGTATATTATGTGAGCAAAAAGTTATCCGACGCATAAACCAGATACTCACATATAGAGAAGCTCGCTGATTGCCTAGTGACCGCCTCAAGAAAGCTCCGCTCATATTTTCAAGCTCATAAAATTAAAGTCCCGACCCGGTATCCCCTGAAGCAGATCTTCCAGACATCAGACACCTCAGGTCGACTACTAAAATGGGCAGTTAAGTTAGCACAATTCGACATTGATTATGTTCCCAGACCAGCCATTAAAGCCCAAGCCCTGGCGGACTTCATTGTAGAATTCACAGGGTCCGTAGAAGAGGAAGCCGAACCTTCTGAAAATCGATGTGGGAACTATATGTTGATGGCTCATCTAGCAAACTAAAAGTTGGAGTAGGTATACTACTTATCAACCCAGAGGGGCAAAAGATTTTCTATTCTCTGAAGTTTGGGTTTCGAGCAACTAATAACGAAGCCGAGTACGAAGCGTTGATAGTAGGACTGCGATTAGCCAAAGAGACGTGAGCTGAGTAGATCAGAATCTTCAGCGATTCCCAACTCGTGGTATGCTAGGTCAAAGGAGAATATCAAACTCGAGGATAAAAAATGGCTGCATACCTCGAGAAGGCTCAGGAGCTGCTTAAAATGTTTCAGAAGTTTGAAGTAACCCGAATTTCGCGAGCTCAGAACATGCATGCTGACGCCCTGGCTTGCTTAGTGACTACTCAGGCAGCGAAAGATTTGAAGCATGTGCCTATTGAGCTCCTTCCGACCCTGAGTATCCAGAAGGGAGATTCAGTAATGGCCTTGGTAGTGGCAGAAGACTCGTGGATGAGTCCGCTAATTGAATACCTACAGAATGGAAAGCTCCCCAAAGAAAAAAATGAAGCACGTCAGCTGAGGGCATGAGCTGCACGGTATTTTATACATGATGATATGCTGTACAAAAGGGGATTCTCAGCTCCGCTCTTGCGATGCATCGATGAGGTAGATTGTGAGAAGGTATTGAACTATATGCACTCTGGCCATTATGGGAACCATTCTAGGGGACTTGCACTAGCTCAAAGAGCATTAAGGTAAGGATTTTACTGGCCTACAATGAAGAAAGATGTCATTGCCCTAGTTAAAAGATGTGATAAGTGTCAGAGATTCACGAAAGTCCCACGAGCTCCATCTGCACTCTTGCAACAAATGGTAAGTCCCTGGTCGTTCCCGATCTGGGGAATGGACCTCATTGGGCTCTTGCCGATTGCTCGAGGAAATTGCAAACATGCTGTAGTCGCTGTGGATTACTTCACAAAATGGGCAGAAGCCAAGGAATTGACAGAAATCTCCACTACGAAGATAATAAAATTTATCTGGAGCAATATTATTTGTAGGTTTTGGGTGCCGCAGTAGGTGATAATAGACAACGGAACTCAATTCAGTAGCGACCAGTTCCTCAGTTTCTATAGAGATCTGGGGATCGCAAAAAGTTTCTCAGCAGTCAATCATCCTCAAGCTAACGGTCAAGTTGAAATGGTAAATAAAATCATAAGGCAGATTCTAAAGACAAAGCTGAAAGCCAGAAAAGGGGCATGGGCAGATGAGCTATCAAAAGTACTATGGGCCTACTAAACTACAGCTCGCAGCACGACACAAGAAACCTCTTTCTCTATGGTTTATGGGTGCGAGGCTATGATCCCAGCAGAGTTTGAGGTAACAACGCACCGCAGAGCCACGTTCAACCCCGAGGATAATCACCAGCTCCTCGCCTCTAACTTTGACCTCGTAGAAGAAGCGCGAGATACATCCCAGATGAAGTTAGTCGTTTACCAACAGCGAGTTGCCAGATATTATAATAATAAATTTCATGCCCGGCGCTATAATGCTGGAGATCTGGTACTGAGATTCGTTCTATCTGCAACACGTAACCCTAGCGAAGGCACGTTGGGACCGAATTGCGAAGGCCCCTACATCGTCAAAGAAAATCTGGGAAATAGAGCCCACCACCTAACCAATATGAATGGAGTTGAGGTCCTAAGAGCGTGGAATGTCGAGAAGCTCCATTCTTACTTCGTTTAATTTGTTTGATTTGAATCATTTATTTCAAATGTAATGATGTTCTAGTGGTATGCCCATATATACAATCCGAGCAGATTTACTTCGCGTCTCAAGTTAATCTATCTTGATTTTATTTTACTCGCACTAGTTATGATACAACCCAAGAACAAGTTCTGGAAGGAACAATTGTATCCTATGAGCTCGTGACGCTCTGGAAGGAACGATTATGTCCTGTGAACTCATCAAAGTTTTGGAAGGAGCAATCGTGTCCTGTGAGGTCGCGATGCTCTGGAAGGAACAATCGTATCCTATGAGCTCGTGACGCTCTGGAACGAACGATTGTGTCCTGTGAACTCATAAAAGTTCTAGAATGAGCAATCGTGTCCTGTGAGCTCGCGATGCTCTGGAAGGAACGATTGTGTCCTGTGAACTCATCAAAGTTCTGGAAGGAGCAATCGTGTCCTGTGAGCTCGCGACGCTCTAGAATGAACGATTGTATCCTGTGAACTCATCAAAGTTCTGGAATGAGCAATTGTGTCCTGTGAACTCATCAAGGGATTTACACAGATTTGTATCATCCGCGTTAAGAAAGTTATAATTACATAGCTCCGTGAACTTAAGGTCGCTCATTCATGTTCAACATATCTAATTATGATGTTATTTTTTACAAGTCAAGAAGACATTATAGTAATCTCTTGAGGGTCGCATAAGTTAAAATATGACATACATCAGGCTGAAATCAAAAATATTTATAAATCCTCAATCGAGGTCAACAGTTAGAATACTACAAATAAGATTGTCAAAACCTCAAGGAAGAGGTAAGCTAATACAAAAAATAAAAAAATTTTACAAAATGGCCTTACGCGTCCTAGCTGGCAGGGTCCTTCGGGTCTTGGGGGGCTGAGCTTGAAGGCATCTGGTCACTTGCAATCCCCTGACGAACGTTCTCTGCAACTACAGGTGAGACCTCTTGAGGCTGGCTTTGGTCTCTGTCCTTGGCAGCCTGGGCGTCCTCAGCATAAAACTCTACATCCTTGATCGCCTCCTCAACAAAGATAATATAATCTATCTTGGGGTATTTCAACTACAAAGTGTACAAGAACCTCTCTTCTGTGTCCACCCTTATTTGCTCAGCACGAGCTTCCGCTGCAGCCAACTCCTCCTTGAGCTTGGCAATCTTTTGATGAGCTTCAACGGTCTGCTTTACAGCGGCCTCCAGCTCCCTCTCCCGATCATCAAAGAGGGTCTCAGTGTTTTCAAGTTGGGAGTACAGTTTGGCGAAAACAGGCTCATAAAGGCTCTTTTCTTTAGCCATGATGGTCTCAACCTCGAATTTAGCCGCCTCAACGATGTCCAGCCTGGACTGAAGATCTCTTGTTTTATCATTAGCTACGGCAAGCTCCTTTATCAAAGGAAGAAGCTCATTGTCGCGCTCCCTCAATACCTTCTCAAGCTTTTCGTTGGCAGCTTTAAGATCATCCTCCTGCTCTTCCCTTGTCATCTCTTTATCCAGCACCTTCGCTAGTGCCATGGCAGACTGCGCAACAAGCAGAATGATAAAGAGAACGAGGTTAAGAAAAGCAAAGAGGTGAAGAGAAGGGAAAACCCGACCTTGATCGATTGACGAGTAGCCCAGGAAAGCAGATTCACACCGGTGCAAAACTTCTGGTCTAGATATTTTGCTGACTTTTCTAAAAGATTTGGAACCTGCTCGGCTAGAATGTCAAAATATAACCCCTCAGGAAGGTCCATGGGAGGTGCTTCAGCAATGGCCCTAGGTGATGACTCCCGAGCGGAGGACGTAACCTGTTTCCCCTTTTCCTTCAAAACCTTCTTAGCAGGATGGGGCTCGCTAGGGGCATCATGTTCTTTCCTCTTTACCCTCTGGAGGGCCGCAGTCTGTTTGCCTTTCCCCGTAGCAATTGCATTATTGCCTAGATCCGTAAAAGCCTTCGATTGGGACGTGGATCGTGCGACCTGCGGAGTGCTTATTGAAAGGACCTTGAGGATTGGCGATTCGATTGTACTTGTGACCTGGGGACCTTCCTTTGTCATCGTTTGGGACGAGCTGGGAGCAGCCGATGCTGCCACAATGGGACCTCCGGGCTAGCGACCTTTCTTCCTCGGAGGGTCAGCTAATTTGAGGGGTGCCATTTCTGCAGCCTTTTTTGATATGATCCCAACCTCAATGCCGCTGGGAGAAGGAGACAACCCTAACAAACTTGAGCTAGTTGCGACGTCACCCTATTCAAAGGCAAACCTTACAGATCGAGTGCGTCGAAACCCTATATGCCTGGAGCTGATCAAGCTATCTTCAGGATTGGGAGCGAGCTGGTAGTAGCGAAGAAGCTCAGTTGTCAACTTGACGTCGTCCTCGTGAGACTTTTGAGCAGAGAGAATCTCAAGATTCGCTGTTTCACCTTGAGTCAGATCAAACTGCTTCGCTTTAAGGTCTATTAAAATAAATAAATAAATAAGTATAAATAAATAATAATAATAAGTGGTTGAGTTCAATTCATGTACAAGAACACCGATTATGAGCAGGATAAGATGCGGTCTGAAGAATTTTTACCTGGTTCAGCCCGAAAGTTGAAATTCTCAAAATTTGCCAAGGAAGGGGAAGGCCGTATTTCCTGAAAAAGATGGCTAAGGAAGATAGTTTGAGTATATGAGTTTGGGGTTAACTGGAATGGAGCGAGCCTAGGTCGTTGAGGAGCTCGATCAGATATGAAGGGACTGGGAACCTAAACCAACTTCTAGATGTTGTACACTAACGGCCACGAAGCCCTTAGGAGGAGTAGCTACGTGGTCGATTGGAGAGGGTTCCATGAGTCGGCAGCTCTTAGGGAAGTCGTGCTCCAGCCCTAATCCTAGGAGATCCTGGTGCAATATTCGTGTGGGATAATGTTTAAACATGTCACGAGCCCTCCTAATTTCTACGGCCTCAAGCTCTTCGGCCTTAGCAGACTGGTTTCCCCCAGGATTCATCGAAGCTGCGAATCCCTCAGCAGCTTCTCCACTTTACGAAAGCGCTTGATGAATCCCTCTCACTTGCTCATCAGAGCTGGAGGTATTATCCTCTCCTATTATGTGTGTTTGGCCTCTACGCCCTGAAGACATCTACAAATAAAAAGAAGCGGTTAGGCCATTGAACTAAGACCGTACTTACAAGTTCTAAAGCTCCAGTCTTCTAAAACACCATCTTCCTAGTCAACAGGTCACAAACGCCACGCAAGGTCTATACTACGCATTCCCTAAGGAGTACCCTAACGATCTACACAGTTTATCTACGAGCGAACTGCGGCACGCACAAGTTACAAATAGCAAACAGATGACAGGATAACGACTCATCGGATCGAACCAGCTGAATATGAACAGATAGAGACATTTAGACAAACATTCAAGCCATCAAGAGTACCAAACACTCAAACAATGATAAAACTCAAGAAAAAGCGAAGAAACTATAAAAAAGCCTCAAAGCGAAAATAACAGTTGTGAACTTACTGTTGATCGGAGTCGGAGACGGTAGTCTGAGGTATGAACGCGGTGAAGCCGGAATCCTAGAACCAGATGACGAATGGAAGAAAAGAAATGAAGAAGAAGACTGAAGTTTGAAAGTGGCGAGTGAGATGTGAAAGGACAGAGTTCCCACTTTATATATGGGTGCGAAGTCGCATCCCTGACCGATGGATCTGGTGGCCTACCGACCGCCTCAAATCTGACGGTGAAACGCAAATCTTGGAAAATAGCTATTAGGCGCCATCAGTTGAAGGGATGTGCATTAAATGCCCGCTGTAGGCGCTGAATTATCGTTTGAGGAATTGCCACGTGTCCGAGAAGAAAGGAATTTGAAAAATATCGAGGGACAAATCCCGCCAAACGACTTTCACCAGCGTAGTTCAGAGCTCTTAGGCTGCAGAACGCCCTAAGGGTTGGGGGGTTGATGTTGTGGGTGTTTTTCGGATTATCTGAGCGGGCTGGTAAAAGCCCATGAGTTTAGTGGCCCAAGCTGCTAGACCCAATGTGCAGGGCCCAGTATTGAAGTTTGTAGTAAACAGACTTATTGGGCCTTCAGCGAAGTCTAGTCCGTATTCACCCTGTAACGATGCCCAAATCGTTTGATGAGTATTCGTACCGTAATGATGTTAAGTTCGTTTTGTGAGTCCGTTTACTTGGTTCCAGTCTGCACTCTCTGTAGCTTCAGTCCGTTTTGACCCAATTCGCCCAATGTCAGTCCAGAACAATAATCTGGCGTATCTTGCACTATAAGAAGGGTTATTTCACTTAATGGCAGCGTAATTTGGGAAAATCTTACCTAACCAGTATGGGTTAGCGTCTAAACCCACATTTTGACAGAGTTAACCTGACAAATGTCAGGAGCATTAAATGTAACCCAGATGCATTAATTGTAGATCATCATGCTATTTTGTCTTATTGTTTTCTGCTGTAGCACTACTTCCTCTACAAATAGAGGAAGATTTTCATTGTAATTCAAGAGGGACACACTGTGAGAAAACATTGCCACCACTCTGCAGAAATATAGAGAGACAGTGAATGTAGGCAGATTAAAAGGCCGAACTACTTTAAAAATCTGTATTAGTTTGTTCTTCTTTGGCTTCTTCCTTTTACTCTTATTCTATTTTTTGTTTGTAATCTTCTTACATTGCAGCATTGGACTCGTAGAATCTCATTGACTGGTTTCCCACGTCAACAAATATGTTATAAACTTATTTGTTTTTTAAATTTAAAATTATCTTAGAACGAGTAAGTTGATATTTATACCCTTTTTACGTTTTATTGTTATGTAATTTTAATTAATTTAATATAAACATTTGAAAATAAATAATTTAATAAATTCAAAAACATTTTTTATATACATATTAATAATATTTTATTCATAATTAAAATATGATCAAAAAGTATAATAGTATTAATCATATTTGTATATTTAAATATATTAATATATTTAAGAAAACAACTAAAAAAATGAATATTTAAATTACAAATTAAAAAATATTAGTCTAATTCCAAAATAATTTGGGATGAGATGTATTTAAATTTAACTTTTTAAATATATTTTTTGTAAGCATCAATGAAAAAAAAAAGTAATAAAAAATTGGGATGAATTCTAAATATTATTATTTTGGGAGGATAGATTTGGAATGAAAACTTTTAATGTCATTAAATAATTTATAATTAAATGAAAAGTTAAAAATTCTTATTTGATTTTTTCAGTTGTTTTTTGATAGTTGCAAGTGGTTTGACCACTTAAAAAAGCAAACAGAAAGAACCTAATAGATACAATTCAGTACTATTAAGTCTTAAGTGAAAAAAATAAACGATCATTTACTGAAACTAAATAGTGAATGAAATCTGAAATCTAAATATGTTTGTTTGTTTTTTTTCTTTTTTTACCTTTGTATATATTGTAAACTTGTTTATTTTTTAAAATTAAAATTGTTTAAAAATTAGTAATTTGACATTTATATTATTTTTACTATTTATTATTATATAATTTTAATTAATTTAATATAAACAACTAAAAATAAATATATTAATAAATAATTAATATATTTATTAATAAATAAATATATTAATAATATTTTATTCATAATTAAAATATGATTAAAAAATATAGTAACATTAATTATATTTATATATTTAAAATATATTAATAATTTTAAGACAGTATCTAGAAAAATAAATGTTTAAATTGTAAATTAATATACAATAGTTTATTCTAAGACAATTTAGGATTAAAAGTATTTAGGTTTTTCTTTTCAAACACATTTATTATATGTAAAGTCCAGAATTTTCTTATTTTACGAGAAATAAAAAAATTTTTTTGATAAATAATATTTTCGTGTGAATAGTGACTTTTGGAAAACATACCTCGAAAATCATAAATTTTTTTAATGAATAGTGTTTTTGTGTAGATAGTGTTTTCGTGAAAATAGTATTTTTTAGTGAATAGTAATTTTTGGGAAACGGATTTCGAAAGTTGTAAATTTTTAGAATAGGTACTAAAGACTAAAAAAACTTAAACAGATCAAAGATGAGTCCATTCGAATAGATTGTAAATGACCTGAAGTTTATTGAACAAAAATACCTTTTTCGATTTTGGTACCGTACATATGTCATTATTTATGGAGTAATAAAATAATTTAAAGTGTCAAGATATGTAATTACATTCTAGTATAATTTTCAGATGGACCGAAAATAATTTTGAATCCAAGAATTGGTATGAAGATTTATTAAGGTTTATAATACATTTAGTGCCGATGAAATTACCAAAAAGGGGCATAGTTGTAACGGTTTTCAAAAGATACGTACAAGGGCATTTTAGAAAATTTGAAAATATGAAAAGAAGCATGAAGTGGCATGAAAGAGAGCAATGAAGCATGAAAAGAGAAGATAAAAATGGCAAGTGAAGACAAAATAGACTAAAAGACAAAGGATGATATCATATGGTTGAAATGAAATGGATTTAGTTAGAGTGAAATTGGATTTAACATTTTTAACCAATCATAACCTTTAATATAAAGCAACGATAAACTTGTAAAATTGAAGTTAGTTTGGGGATAATTATGAAGGCAAGTGAAGACTATATAAAGTTGAAATACTAAAGAGAAACAAAAGAGAAGCATTAAAGTCACTTGAGAAAAAGAATGGATGTTCGGCCAAGAGAGAACTAAGGATGGCAACAACTGGTTTTGGTGGATTGGAGGTGATTTTTGAGTGATTTTCAAGCCATTTAAGGTTGCATGCAAGCTTAGAAGTAAAACCCATCAATTTCAAGTTGATTTCAAGAGGTAAGGTTTGAGTTTCCATGAACTAATTTGTGTAAATGCTTGGATTTCAAGTTCTTCAATCCTTGCGTCCAAGTAACTCTTCAGATAAAACTTATCCATGAACTCTTGCTTGAATAGTGCCCAAGATACTCTGGTTGTATTCCACCTCTGAAGCGCTTTCCATCAGTCTTTACCTAATCCTTTAACAGGAAAGCGGAGAATGCTACCATTTGGTCTTCTAAGCAACCCATCACTTGGAAAATTTCCTCACTAGTCTCTAGCCAAGACAAGGCGCCCTCCGGATCTCCGATCCCATTGTAAGGCCTAATGCCCAATTTTCGAGCGCGTTCCATGGAAACCCCTGACTCTCGTGGCTGATGAAGAGTCACTGCCAAAACTCGAGCCAACCGTTCTACATCTATATTCCCATTTGCGCGCTCCGCAGGTCGCGAGGATCTAACTTGAGTCTGATCGACAGGCACGTTAACAGACTCATCAACATGTCCCTCCCTTGGTACGGATACCTCAGCCGCTGCTTTCCTAGTGGATAAATGACTTCGACAACACATGATTCTGTGAAATTTCAATCATAGACAAAATCATGTAATGCATGAAGTGGAAAATAACTTCGTAAAACTGTATAACTATGAAAAAACTCTTTCTAAACTGGTCGTTTAAACATTTACTAGCTTTATCTCAAATAGTATAAAACTTTCGCTCTGATACCAATCTAACAAGACCCGACCTGGATTCTCTTTAACAAATTCAGCGATCCTGCCGAGCACCCGACGAAACTCTTTCGAAGTCTAACTAACCAAACCCGAAATGATGTAGTGGAGCAAACCCTTAACTATTATTAAATTGTCAAACATTTAAATAATACTCCTTGAAATCTCATTTCAAATTTTGAAACTAATTCTCAAATCATAATAAAAAACATTGTCATAAATAGTTAAGTAACTAAAACGTGTATGCATCACATTAATATAAAAGTTCTATAAATTTGTTCACAAATAAAATATGCACAAACAGATGATGAATGCAAATGTTATAATATATGTAAGGAAACTGTGCAGTATCATCGAAAATTGTATTTACATAGAAACTATAAATTATTAAATTCCATTTTCAATTTTGAAAACTTTCTCTTCTAAAAACACCATGTATACCTCTAAAACCATCCAACCATCACGAGGTGATTTCGATTAACACCAACCGTGAAGCTAATGAGATATCTTGATCACTACGTGCGGAATTTGCTACATCGCATCATAGTGTGAAACGATCTCAACTCTGAGCAACTACAACACAGAATTTTCTACATCACAATTGTAGTGCTAACTGCTCAATAGACCTTGCAACTAGGTGCGAAAATTTCTATATCACATCATATTATAAGTAGCTATAAATCTAGGCGACTACGAACGGAATTTTCTACATCGCAACATAATGCCAATAACTCTAAATCTAGACAGCTACGTGCAGAACTTTCTACATTGCAATGTAGTGTTAGATATTCTGAATACTGAGGAATCACACATGGCTTTTGAAACTCTTTTGCTTTCTAAGTATAATAAACACAAATTACTTATCTTTAAACATTTTTAACTCAAATTTTACATCATCTTTCTAAAAAAAACTTTAGTTTTCAAATATCATTTCTCGATCTGAAATACAGATTTTTATTCGAAGTTGAATTTATAGTTGAGAAATCATTTTGTAAATCCTTTGAACAATATATAATTACAATGTAGATTACAATCAAAATAATGTAAGCGAAGTACACTTACCTCAATTCGTGTAAGCTTAAGTCAAGCGTCTCAATGAGCCTCTCGTGTCTCGCTTGCTTGCTCGTCACCTACATATCAATTTCTTATTATCACTTGCTCAATTACATAACTCAAAACTTAAAATAACGTTTCCAATATAATTTTCTCTATTGATAACTCTTTACACTATAACATTCCCAACTCGATTTTGATTCAACTGAGACTTTCTAATTCTAATTTCTTTACACGGGGCCTTATTTATTATTACTTAGGGACACTCTGGAATGCTTCAAATGGTCACCAGAAGTCCGGAACGTAAAATCACTGTTTTTGACCCCCCTAAAACTGAGACTATTTTAGGGCCCCTCTTAGCGATTTTCTTCGCTTTGTTTTCGCTCTAATCTT
The DNA here is from genome assembly GCA_022984855.1 of Dimocarpus longan. Taxonomy (NCBI): domain Eukaryota; kingdom Viridiplantae; phylum Streptophyta; class Magnoliopsida; order Sapindales; family Sapindaceae; genus Dimocarpus; species Dimocarpus longan. The sequence continues at coordinate 13,142,793 of CM041015.1, read as the reverse complement.
CTCCTAACTTGCACTTAGGTCACCCGTAAAGCGGTTTTAAAAAATTCTAAGTATCAAAGGTCAAAAATTATGAAAAACGTCTATTATTCAACACTTTTTTATGCACGCTTGTGGCATCCTACGTGCGACGAATTCAATTCTTTTGTATCTAAGGTTCTTTTATTTAATTATGATCAAATATATTCATTTCATCCATCGAATAATGTATTTATATTCATATTTCATATTACGACTACGTACATGTACTATTTTAGCCATAATTTCCTCAATTTTTATCATAATCATTCTCTTCCAATTTCTATGGTTTGCTATGACTCATAAACATGTTTTGAGGTGTAGAACAACCCCAAATAAGCTCAAAGGGTGCAGGTCACTATAGCCCCTTCATCTAGCTCGCGATTCTCTACTTAGCTCTATCCTTCTCCTTTTACAATTCTATCACTTCTATATGTTTTTCTAACATCAATTATACTTGGATTTAAGCTTAAACATATCAAAACCCAATGGAATGACACTTCCCTCTTGTTGGCCATGACCCATACACGCACACATATCACACTACTTTTCAATTTCTCATATTAATCTCTCTCAACCATTTCATCAAACACCTTAACTACTACTTATTCACTTAATCAATGCATAATTTCATGTTTAGGGTTTCCACCATATACATTCAAATTCCTATCTAGTGCATGGTTTTCATCAAAACAACCTTTCTTTTTAGTTATTCATGAATAAAATCATTGATTTCTATCAAAATTCCATCAACAACATAATAAAACACAAACCCACTATCATCAAACTTTTTCATATATCTAACTACCATCAAAGTTGAGAAAGAGGATAATATCTTATCGTAGTTCTTGCTTAGGGTTGTTGGTTTAGCTTAAAAACACTCTAGAGTCATGAGTTGAAGCTTGAAAAATTGATTGGAAGCTCTCCTCTTCTCCTTTTGTTTTTGCTGTCCAACACCCCTCACCCTCTCTCAATCTCACGGCATTTGCTTCTTGTTTTCTAAAATTTTTTTTCTAAGTGTTAATTATATATATAAGTAACTTTTGCAAAAATGACAATGATGTCCTCTTTTCTTGTCATTGCCATCCACTCTCTTTTGTTTTAAAAATTTCCTAAGTGTTGGAAACAACACTTCTATATATATATCCCTCATGTGAGCAATTTACCAATTTATCTTTCATTTATATTTTGTCTTCATCTCAAGTTAAATTAACATATAATTTTTATCTATATTTCACTATTACTTGTAAAGATAATAATGACAACATTTATCATTTCATCTCATAATTTAGTTCCTAACACTAGGAAGTTCAGAATTAAGAATAGCGGATTATACAGATTGAGGACATTTTCTATCTCAATTAGCTCGCTTAGCTCACCCTTTTTAGCAAGCTGCTACCTTTCAGCTCATCTCGATTTACATACACTGCCAGCTCACTCCTTACTGCTGCTACCCTTAACCAGCTCGCCCTTACAAGCTACTATCTTAATCTAGCTTAGACAGGCCTTATAACGGGCTAGGGCATTACTTAGCTCGCTTTTTGGGAGTTGCACCTCAAGTCAACTCAACCAGCGTTGAAAAAGGGCTATGGGTATCACCCAGTTCGCATTCAACGAGCTCCTATGCGATCTTATGCAAGCTCACTTTTAACACTTATTTTCTAGGTTTTACACACACAAACATCAGCACATACCCTAACCTCAATTAAATTTCACACAAATATACTCAACGACATTTCATCAGCTCTCTTCACAAATTTTTAGGTTGCAACCACAAATAGGTTTCGCGATAGAAACTTAATCACCCAAAACAATCATCAAAATACCTCAAATCAACATATTTTCTTAGCTATTTTACTTACCAATTTTTCGTCAGCCTTTTGCCTTGCTCTTCCACTCGCTTGCTATTTCAAATCACCATATCTATGTGCAAAACCTTAGTAATATCAAAGGTAGTTTATGGACTGCTCGGCAGACTTCTCTCTTAAATAAAACCATAAAAGCTTGCTCTTACCACTTGATTCTTACCAAATCTGACTTGGTACTCCTTCTAAGCTTGTTCTCCATCTCTTTATGACTGGAAATCTCTTCGAGAAAGGCTTGAATTGGCTGCTTATCTTCTCTGCCAACAGCTTCTCTCTCCTCTCTAGATTTTTCTCTCTTCACTTTCTCTTTCTCTCTCTCTTTCACGATAACAATTGCTCACTGCACACTTATATTTATAGGCATGGGTCAGACTCCACCTTTACCCTTAAACTTCCTTAAATTTATGATTTTACAAATCTCTAGATAATTCTTTACTTTCCACTATGCCCTTGACATTTTATTTTATTTATAATTTTTGTCACTCTTCCAGAAAAAAAATCTTTTATTTCCTCCTTTGCCCCTCAACTTTTTATGATTTAAATTTATTCCTGTTTCTTTCGAAAATTCTACAAATATCAAATTTTACCGCTAAACACTTAAAAATCTTTTTATTATTTCACCGACAAGGTACATTACTACATTATCTCATTCTATATATATGAACAGTAGTAATCTCGAAAGAGGGTATTACAACTTTAGTTACAACTTCGCAATTAAATTGCCATTCAAACTTACAATTATTTCATTCAAATGAAATCAATTGTAATTTTAGCTACAATAGCAATTCAAACTTAAATAAAAGATTTATTTCATTCAAAACCAACATAATTGCAATGAAATGAATTGTAATTTCAGTTACAATTCTCATTCATAATTTAAATAAAACTATCTATTTCATTTAAAATTGAAATGAAATAAGTAAGTTATTAAACCAATTCATTATTCAATTATAATTATTTATTCAAATGAAATCAATTGCAATTATTCTATCATTATTTCAAACAAATGAAATACTTAATGGCAACTAATTCAAATTCCAATGGGTGATATTTGAGCTTCAATTTCTATTTTGGATTTATAATCACACAAATTCGATGTCCTCATGAAGAAGGACGTGAATCTATTTTGATCTATCAAAATCAAAACAAAACCCAATCAAAATGGTTCATGAAAATAAATATTTATATCCCATTTTCTAACAAAATATTATTTTTTTTATTTTTTTTTTTGTAAAATTCAAATCCAATTTCTTTAGTTAATTTTAAAACCAACCAAAAATGTCAAATTCTTATCTTAAATTCAATCCAACTAATTAGGATCGAATTTCAATATTTTGAAATTTCAAACTCAATTGATTTGAGTTGAATTTTCAATACTATTCTTGATTAATTATTTAACTTATTAAAGTTGAATTCTTTTTCAAATTAAGTCAACTATCAATTACAACTTGTTTTCCCTCCTATTGCACAAACAATTTCACCAAGAAAATTTTTTTCCAAAAAAAAAAAAAAAAAAAAACCCTGTTTTGAAATCAAATACATATAGATTGAAGAATCAGAGATCTAGAAATTGTTAAAACAAATAAAATTTAAATTAACCAATTCCAACGGCCTCAATACCTATTCTTGAAAACAAAAAAATAGGAAACAAATTTTATCTGAAGATTGTTAGAAAAATTGATAATAATAACAAGTACAACAAATTTGAAGTAGGGGAAAACAAAAACCAAAATTATTTGGATTGAAGTCCGTAATAACTATAGTGTCTTTCAGACAAATTTGGTACGCATTCTCTAAGTTGTTTAACGTTTGTCCCCTAGGATACAGTAACACCAACTAGACTCGTCTGATAAATTAAATTATATTTAAATCTCTATCAATTTCGATACTTATAACTAAGAATAGTGTTTGAGAAAATACAAACGGCAAAAAAAAAAAGAAAGAAAAAAAAAAAGATTTTCAGTTGTCTCTGAACAACTAAAAATTATGTCAATTTATAGTCTTCATATGGATGATTACAAAACTGATTTTAAATCAACCATTAAACCGATTAACATTTACACTTTAAATGTTCAATTTTGCAATTCAGAACAATTAAAATCTATAATTTATTTTCCAATTATAGATTCAATTCAAAATGAATATAATTTTAAAATTAAGACCATATTTATTTTCCAATTATAAATTCAATTGAAAATTTAAAAAATGTAATTTATTTTTTCAATTATAAATCCAATTCAAAATCCATGACTTTAAATCAATGGCTTTATTATTATTATTATTTTTTTTTTCAGTTATGAACTGTTCAAATTCAATTGCCCTCAAAGTCATTAATTAAAGCAACATTTAATCACAATTAAAAAAAATTACAGATTCATTGTGGGACAAAATCTCCCAATAAGTGCACTTTAAACCTCAATTTCTCATTCATTTAAGCACCATTTTTCAACATGAATACAAAAATCCATCCTAATCCACCTTAATCAATATCTCTTACCCAACAAAAAATGGGTGCTTAAAATAGATGTTTATCCCATTTTATCGAACATAAACTATTTATCCTATTTTCTCGAACATAAACTATCATAATAAAATTTTAAATGATTCATCTAATTAACTTCAAAGTTTCTTAATTTTTTTTTTTTTTTTGGAAAACTATCACCATATAGGTGGTGGGAATTGAACTCCGAACATTTGAATGAAATGAGAGATACTCAACCACTTATGCTAAGAGGTGCGATGTTAATCACTACTTAGCAAGTTGTCTTGATGATATTAGATTTGCAACCAAAACACCTATAAGGTTACTAATTCAAATCCTACGGACATTACCTTATGGTTTAAAGAGGACACGAAACACCTAGCTTTCACCACACCCCTCTAGGGGCAAGACAAAAAATCTGACGTTCTGACTAAGTGTCCAAATATGGCGTCATCATATACCTTCATGTAGAATAAAATGTGTTGATATTATTAATTATATTGTTTGAACTGACTAGTATGTTCCCTAAATTATGTGAAATAATGTCGTGTCTAATAAACTGAATCTTTGGATTCCTTGAACTGAGTTTTGCAAAACCTTTTAAGGATTTTATATGTGGTTTAATATAAATCACTCAAGTAAAGTTAGCAGCCCGCCGCAAAGGAAAGCTAAAACTCTTCATTTTCACTCTAGTAGGGTAAGATTTCTTACATTTTCAAGATTAATCGATTTTGGAGACAAGTTGAGAGAATTAAAAATAATAACAATAATGAAAGAAGACATTTTACCGAGCTTTAAAATTAATTAAAAAAAAAGGGAGTTTTGCTTGGTTAGAAATAGATTCAATTTTTATGTCTAAAAAAGATAAATAAATTCCGTTTTGTATATCTTGTAAATCTTGTAAAATGGAAGTAGATTTCTCTCTCAAAATAGAAGTCGATTCTAAATGTGCTATATCATTACACAATCGTTTTTTGTTGTCTTACCATATTCAAAATCCTTGAAAATATAAAGAATGTTAAAAATTCTTTATATTTTGATTAAAATCGACAAAAAACTTTATAATGTAATAATTTTAAAATTAGATAAAAACTGACACTAGGTAAGGATCAGGAATTTTCTAGTGCATATTTACGTAAGCCTTATATCCTAGCCCTTCATATATATATATATATTGAAATCTTATGTATTTTAACGAGATATTTTGTACAAATGCCAAGAAACATGAAACTTAGGGGTGGACATTTTCGGGTTCGGGTTGGGTTGAGTTGATAATCTCTCAACCCAACATGGGTTGGGTTAAAAATTTTTCAACCCAACCCAATCCAATAAATTCTTTAACCCAACCCAATAATAATCGGGTTGATTTATGTTAAGTTGATCGGGTTGGATTTAATCTACTACGAAGGCATAAAAAGTTTAGTTAGTAACTTTTATAGTCTTAGCAATTTGATTACAAATAAATATTCAATGATTAAAAATAAAAGATTTAATCCATCACATAGACTATTCGTGATCTTCATATCTAGCAAATGTGCTTTTTTTTTAAAAAAAAAAAAAACTTGGATTTAGAATTAGGGATGAGCATTTGTCGGGTTAGGTTGGATTGGGTTAAAAATTTTTCAACCCAACTCAACCCAATCTAATTTTGAACCCAACCCAACTCAACTTATCTCAATTTTTTCAAAGATATAATACAACCCAACCTGATAAAATGTGTTTGGGTTGGGTTAGAGATATCCACCCCTAATGAAACTTATTTACGGACAAAATTTTATATATATACTTTTTGTGTTCGAGCGCTATTCTAGTTTTTATTTTGTTTTCCTTTTTAATTTTTTTTTTATAACTTGAAATGTTTTAGAAAAATAGGTCCCAAACATGAAAAAATATAAAATTTCTGTTAAAAAAAAAAAAAAAAAAAAAAGATTTGAATACAAGGTTTATACAGTGGAATATGCAATAGAGAATTCTTGCTGTGAAAATACATAGTTTTTGGTTGAGCATGTTTACGGAGCAAGGTTATATATATAGAGAGAGAGAGAAATGAGGATTTGTTTCACTAACGCCAAAGAACTTAAATGAATTTTGATAATACAATTTCACTATTTATAAATTTTAATGATAAAATTATCCTTTATTTTAAAAGTTTTAAAGACCATAGAAACAACCACTACTACTAGTTCACGGACTCTATTTGCTTTCACGAACAGATAATAGTTTAACTAAGATTGGATTAGTTTGACTTGATTCGATAGAGAAACAAAGAGTCATCGGCGGGATAAAGCTTCAAAAGTCAAATTGAGTTCGAGTTCATAATCTATTCTTCGAGTTTAAGCTCATCATCTTCCCAAAGATGAAGAATAAGAACAAGAGATATTTCTCTTTGGTAAAAAAAAATATCTTGAAGTTCAATTTTTGATGAAGAAAACAGTAACTCTTTGACGAAGAAGAAAATAGTAGAAACTTAATTGCAAGTAGGCTAGAAATTAGAGTTGCAATGGAAATGGAGAAGATGATAAATTAAAATCTTTTTTTATTAGATATATATATTTTTTAATGAATGATATTATTGTCTTTTCAATTGGGTAAGTGCTAATAAAACTCACTTAAGTTTTTTGGTATAAATCAAATAAGTGCTCAATTCTTTGTTACTAGATTGTATGGTTTTCACTTATGAAACTTCAAAAATTACAAACTCATTAGCCTATTTATTTACTTTTAGTCAAATTTACGAAGCGTTTTTAAAATTCTAAAAAAAAAAAAAAAAGGTTAAAATTATATGACTGTACATCCACAACATGACACGCTTGCATTGGATTTAATCCCATTGTTCTCCTCCCCATTACACATTGCATCTTGCAGCATTTTCTTAATTTATCGGGTATTAGATTCCTCATGACTATAAGAAAATTATGTTTAAATAAGTTCTATATAATATTTTTTGTCAATCAATTTCTCTGCACGATTTTTGATCAACTATAAAGCAAAGACGACGATAGATTGGTGTATGATCAAGAAAGAAAATGAAAACGACCCATTGGTTATCATCATCTATTTCTCTGTACGATTATTGATTAACTATAAACCATGATCTCTTGTAAGATCATGGTTTCGACACACCTACCTCCAAATTGGTGGATTTCTCCTTCACGTATGTGGGATGCTCTCCCCACTCAACTTGAAAGTTGTTTTTTGAGCTGCATCCTAGAGTTATATCTCTACTGATCTCGGCTATCCTCGAGCTATGTACTAGTAATTTTTTTTTTTTTTTATTTAAAAGAAAAAACAATACAAAACCTATAAAGCAAAGACCACGATACTTTGGTATATTATCAAGAAAGAAGATGAAAATCACCCATCGGTCATCATAATCTATCAGCCGCCGCCACCATCATCCCCACTAATTTTTATCCTCATTCCTCTTATCGTCATTGTCATGTCAAGATATTTTTAAATTTCCTTATCATTCTACTGTTTATCAGAATTATCATTATCAATCTGCTGTCCTTACAAACCTTCTTATACCCAATAATAATCTGAAAATAGTTACTGCCCGTCACCACATCATTAATAAAAAGCAAATTCTTTGGTGCAGTTTGTACAACAGTGTAGGTATCATAACCATAAAATCTTATTAATTTCAGCACTGAATTCAGATATTAAATTCTCATATGTTATTTTTTTTTTTAGAGAAATCACATGTTAGTTTAATGTGTGTGTGTATATATATATTAAAGTTGCTAATATTATTTAAATGGAGCTACCAATTTTATTTATTTTTTAATCTAACTTCAATTGGATTAGTAATCCGCCGAAATCGGCCATGACTAGAAGATATTTACATAATGATCAACACCGAATATGTGAAAGTGGGAATATACACCACTTAACCAAGAGTGAATGCACATGAAGCTGCCAAAGATTCACTATGTTGCTTTTGAAAGGATTATGTTATTTACTGATTAATAGGCTACTTATAAACTCACAGTTTTGTTAGAATTTGTCAAAAATTGTTAATTAACCCATAATTTAGGTTGTCAATCAATATACATACATATATATATATATATATATATTTGGGGTCCTCTTAGTTACACCGGCGGTATGCATACAATTGATAAAAAAATGCGTAATTGCATTTTAAAATATGTTATTGTAATTTATTATAAGTGATTACAACTAAATATATGTGATTACAATTAGTAAATATGAACACATTGATTATAATTAGTAAATATAATCATATTTATTAGTTGTAATAATATATGTTTAGTTGTAATCACATACAGTAAATTACAATCACACATTTTAGAATGTAATCACACACACACATATATATATATAGCGCATTCTGAAGTGCACTTGGTGAATGTATACACTTAACAAAAAAAAAAAAAAAAAATGAGTGATTGCATTCTAGAATGTGTGATTGTGATTTATTATATATGATTACAACTAAACATGTGTGATTACAATCAGTAAATGTGATCATATTTATTAATTATAATAACAATCACATATTTTAAAATGTATTTATGCATTTAATTTTTTTTTGTCAAGTGTATGCATACACGTGGTATACAAAACGCAGCCCCTATATAGGGCTATATATATATATATATATATATATATATGACACATGCTATCATGCACTTGGGTATGCATACACTTAACCCAAATTAAAAAAAAAAAAAAAAAAAACTTGTGATTGTATTATAAAATGTATGATAGTAATTTATTATATGTGATTATAACTAAACATATATGATTACTATCAATAAATATGATCATATTTACTGATTTACTGATTGTAATTATACTTATTGATTGTAATCAAACATGTATAGTTATAATCATATATAACAAATTACAATAATATATTTTAGAATGTAATTATGCATTTTTTTTGTCATATTCATATACACTTGACCGAAAAAAAAAAGAGTGATTATATTCTAAAATTTAATATTATAATTTATTATATGTGATTACAATTAATAAATATAATCAATGTGATTATATTTACTTATTGTAATTACATATGTTTAGTTGTAATCACATATAATAAATCACAATCATATATTTGAGAATCCAATCACGTATTTTTTGTCATGTGTATGTAGATGTATGTTAGAATGTGTCTTTCTCTCTCTGTATATATTTTCTATTCGTTTAATTTTCTGTTAATTCAAATCCTCTCTCAACTTTTGTAAAGATCTCTTGTTTTGTACTATAGTGAGTTTGGAAATGATCATCACGAGAAGCCTTTGGGTAGTCAATTAATTTTGTGGTTTAAACTTCAATCATGCATGTCCTTGCTGTAGACTTGAGATCATTTTAGGAACGATTATTTAGCCTACCTTATTAAAGCACTTTGGATATGAGATAGGAAAATTTGAACAACAATAATGTCATTAACTTTTGTTCATGGTAATTTTGTTGGATCGAAATTCTCACTAAAACAAAAAATAAAACTTCTACAACACTCAAAACTTCACAATACAAAGCTTTGCTTCTCTTCTTATGTTTTCTTCTTCTTTGTGATGATAAAACCTCACGCAAGAGGGGCTATATATAGTGCTAGAAAATTAATCTAGACCATTCAAATTAACAAATACAAATAAATCCTAACCACACAATTTCACCAACCAAACAAATACTTTTAAATTGCATTATTGACTCACCTAACCTTACACCTAACCTTAGAAAGTTCTTCTTGATGGACTTGGGCTTGGTAATGGGCTTGCTCAAAAACAAGTTTATATTTTCAACACCCCCTCTTAAACTTGTTTTACCATGCCAAGCAAACTTCTTAATCTCGCAAAATCTTCAAACTTTAGTGGTTTGGTGAAAATATCTACGATCTGATCCTTTGACCTTACGTATTCCATTTGCACATTTCTTTTTGCTATGCATTCTCGTATGAAGTGATAACGAGTATCGATATGTTTGCTTCTGTCATGGAACACCGGATTCTTTGCTAAGGCGATGGCTGACTTATTGTCTACACAAATCTCAGTTGCTTCTTCTTGTGGCAAGCTTAATTCCTTCAATAAATTTCTGAGCCAAATTGCATGACAAACACACGAAGTAGCAGCTACGTATTCGGCTTCACAGGTGGATAGTGTGACAATCGGTTGCTTCCTTGACATCCATGTGAAAGCTGTGTTTCCCATGAAGAATGCAAACCCACTGGTGCTCTTTCTATCATCTGTATCTCCACCCCAATCGCTATCGCTATATCCAATAAGTTTGAAGTCATTTGAAATTGAATAGAACAAACCAAAGTCAATTGTACCTTTGATATAGCGAAGGATTCTCTTAGCTGCCTTGAAATGGGTAGTTATTGGATTCTCCATATAACGACTCACAAGTCCAACTGCATAAAGGATGTCAGGTCTTGTACAAGTCAAGTACCTCAAACTTCCAACCAAACTCTTAAAGAGTGTTGGATCCACCTTTTCTGCTTCATCATGCTTAGACATTTTGACTCCACATTCCACCGGTGTGCTTATTGGATTGCAATCATCCAACTTGAATTTCTTAAGTATCTCCCTTGTATAGCTTTCTTGGGAGATAAAGATGTCATCTTCATTTTGCTTGACTTCGATACCAAGGTAGTATGCCATCAATCCGATGTTGGTCATCTCGAATTCCTTGGCCATTGCTTTCTTGAATTCTTCAAAAAAACTTGGATTATTACCGGTGAAGATTAAATCATCCACATACAAACATACAATCAAAACATCTCCATCTTTGAATTTGATGTAGAGAGCATGTTCATGAGGACATTTGGTGAAGCCATTCTCTTTGAAGTATTTGTCAATCCGATTGTTCCATGCCCTTGGTGCTTGCTTCAACCCGTAAAGAGCTTTCTTTAGTTTTAGAACTTTGTCTTCGTGGCCTTTGACTTCATAGCCTGATGGTTGCTGAATGTAGACTTCTTCTTCAAGGACTCCATTTAGGAAGACGGATTTTACATCCATCTGATGAATCTTCCACTTATTCTGAGCTGCCAAAGAAATTATTAGTCTTATAGTTTCTAATCGAGCAACAGGAGCAAATACCTCATCATAGTCAATTCCAGCTTTTTGACTATAGCCTTTTGCAACAAGTCTTGCCTTATGTTTTTCTATCTCTCCCTTAGCATTTCTCTTTATCTTGTACACCCATTTGACACCAATTGCTTTGTGTCCTTTTGGAAGTATTACGAGCTTCCAAGTATCATTCTTTTCAATGGACTTGATTTCTTCATTCATTGCATCTTTCCACTTCTTATTTTGTACAGCTTCTTCAAAGCTCACTGGTTCGGAATCAGCAAAGAGACAGAAAAGTATGAGATTATCAGGTTGTTCAGTTACCTCATAAAGATCTTGCAGGTTTCTTGTACGCTCCACATCTCTTTCATTCAGAAATGATGGTGGTGAGTTTCCATTATCTGTTGAGGCTAGTAATGCTGGTGGTGTAGTGGGTTCTTGTTCTGCTTGCTCCATTCTTGGTTGCTCCTCCTTCTCTTCTTCAAAGTAGGGAAGGAAACTGTAATCTTCATCATGTGTTTTCCAATTCCATGTGCTTTCTTCATCAAATACAACATCACGGCTGATGATAGTCCTTCCATTGTTTGGATTATACATCTTGTAGCCTTTAGAATAATTATCGTACCCAATGAAGATGAACTTCTCACTTTTGTCATCAAGCTTATTTCTTCTCTCGTCTGGTACATGTACATGAGCTATGCTTCCAAAGACTCTCAGGTGGGAAATACCTGGCTTCCTTCCATTCCATGCTTCTTGTGGTGTCTTTCCCAACACACTTCTTGTTGGAGATCGATTTGATAGGTATACTGCGCAAGCTACAGCTTCCGCCCAAAATTCCTTCGGTAATCTTTTGCTTTTCAACATACTTCGTGCCATATTGAGAATTGTTCTGTTCTTTCTTTCTGCAATACCGTTTTGTTGAGGGGATCTCGAAACGGTTAGAGGACGTCGGATTCCATTTGCTTCGCAGAACTCTTAGAACTCTTTTGAGGTGAACTCTCCTCCTCGATCAGATCTCATTGCTTTTATCTGGTAGCCACTTTCTTTCTCCACAGCAGTTTTAAATTTCTTGAATACTTCAAAGACTTCTGATTTCTGTTTCAAGAAATATACCCACGTTTTTCTTGAAAAATCATCAATGAAGAGAAGGAAATAATTACTATTACCGAGAGAGCTTGGCTTGATTGGACCGCGCACATCAGTATGGATGAGCTCGAGTGGTTTCTTGGCTCTTGATTCTGACTGTTTTGGGAAACCTTTTCTGAATTGCTTTCCAAGTAGACACCCTTCACAAAGTTGGTCAGGATGATTAATACGAGGTAGTCCTCTCACCATTTCCTTCTTAGACAACATTTCCAATCCTCCAAAGTTGAGATGCCCAAATCGAAGATGCCATAACCATGATGCATTTTTATAACAAGCTTTCAAACACTTTGCAACATCATTTTGAATGTTCAACGAAAACATTCTATTCTTTGACATTTTCACCTTAGCAATTAAATTTCCTATGTCATCTCTTATAAAAAGACTACAATCTTTCATGTGAATATCATAGCCTTTTTCTAAAAGTTGACCTAAACTCAAGATGTTGCTTGTCATGTTGGGCACATAATAAACATTTGAAATCAATTGGTGACTACCATCTTTAGCACGAATAAGAATGTTACCTTTTCCTTCCACCGAAATTTTAGACCTATCTCCAAATGAGACATTGCCACTCACAGATTCATTGAGCTCTATGAACATGTTTTTCCTTCCACACATGTGGTTGCTCGCACCAGTGTCGAGATACCAAGTATTCTCTTGGTCACCATCATTGCCTCTATGTGCTAATAACAGAATTTCTCTCTCCTCTGCTCTTGCTTCCACAAAATTAGTCTTTTCTTCAACCTTGTTATTTGGAGTTCTACATTCTGAAGCATAATGTCCAAACTTCTGACAATTATAACACTGAACTTGAGATTTTTTGTACCTCGTGTTCGAATTGGCTCTCCCACGACCTCTTGTTGAATTTTCTCCTCTCTCATAGCTATTGTTGGAATTGTTGTTGTTATAATTCCAACCTCGTCCACGACCACGACCTGTACCTCGTCCTCGGCTTCTTCCTCTGCCTCGACCACGTTGGTATCTCTCGTGGCTTTGGATTTCTTCCTTCTCTTTGAGTTGGGACTTGAGGAGTTGTTCATTGATACCTTGCTTCCTTTTATGCTTTTCTTCGTAAGCTTGCAACGATCCTTGAAGTTGCTCAATTGTCATGGTTGTCAAATCTTTAGTCTCTTCTATCGTCACAACGATATATTCAAATTTGGAATCCAACGAGCGGAGTATCTTCTCCATTATTCTGGTATCTTCCAGTGTCTCACCGTTTCTTTTTAATTGATTGGAAACGGTTAACACTCTTGTGAAGTAATCAGAAATAGATTCAGATGCTTTCATATGTAATGATTCAAACTCACCTCTTAAAATCTGAAGACGAACTTTCTTCACTTGTTCAGATCCTTTGCAAGAGGTTTGTAGCTTATTCCACGCTTCTTTAGCGGACTTTGCACTTGAAATTTTCTCAAAGCCATCATCATCTAATGCTTGATAGATGAGATAGAGAGCCTTTTTATCTCTCTTTCTTGAGTCTTTTAAACTATCATTTTGAGTTTGGGATAGTGTCGACTCATCTTCTGATTTGGTGTAGCCCTTTTCTACGACCTCCCAGACATCGTGTGCTCCAAGAAGTGCTTTCATTTTGATACTCCAATTATCATAGTTGTCGTTCTTTAGTGTTGGAACTTGGAAGGATACCATACCATTAGCCATACCTTTTAATATGTTTAGAATTTCGAAATTCTGATTGCACGGATGGATTCAGAACGTCGAGAAACTTCAACCGGAACGTGAACCAAAAAGTCAACTTTTGGTCAACGGTCAAAGTCAACGGTCAACGGTACCTGTTTGGCTTTTGTCAGCAGCGGCTCGGCTCGGCTCGGCTTCGGCTTGGCTTGGCTCGGCTTGACTCGGCTCGGCTCGGCTCGGTCTGGCTCGGCTTGGCTCGGCTCGGTCTGTTAACCCGGTTCAACTCGTTTGAGTTGACTCAGTTTTCTGCAGCGATTTTTCGGCGGCGCGTGCGGCCGCGTGGAACCTCCGATTGGGATGATTTTTACGGCGTTGTGCTCCTCTCGTCGAGAGCTTCGATTTGGTATATTATAAGACACTTAACCAAGCTCTGATACCACTTTGTTGGATCGAAATTCTCACTAAAACAAAAAATAAAACTTTTACAACACTCAAAACTTCACAATACAAAGCTTTGCTTTGTTTCTCACACACTCACTAGAAGCTTTGCTTCTCTTCTTATGTTTTCTTCTTCTTTGTGATGATAAAACCTCATGCAAGAGGGGCTATATATAGTGCTAGAAAATTAATCTAAACCATTCAAATTAACAAATACAAATAAATCCTAACCACACAATTTCACCAACCAAACAAATACTTTTAAATTGCATTATTGACTCACCTAACCTTACACCTAACCTTAGAAGGTTCTTCTTGATGGACTTGGGCTTGGTAATGGGCTTGCTCAGAAACAAGTTTATATTTTCAACAAATTTGTATTACTTTCCTACCTTATACTTTAACTTGTAATTGGACAAATTTGGATGATTTTCAAGTGAGCAACTGTACTCTTTTAAAATTTTTTCAAAAAGGCAAACTTTTAGAATTTGGATAATCTCTTAATATGATATTTCTACTGATCTAATATAATATAATGACATATAAGCATTACAACCAATAAATGGATGCGAAGATGTTGTTTTCCACAATTATTTTTTCAACAACCAATCACATACTTAAAAATGTTTCTTTTTCTTAAAAAAAAAAAAAAAATATCTCATATTAAGAAAAGATTTGGGTCCCAAATTTTAATATATATCATAAAGCATCCTTGATTAGTGGAGGAAGATAAAAATGTCAAGGAAATTTTTGATGATTTTTGTTTTTAAGTGTAAGTTTTTGTTAGTTTTAATGGGATATGGATCAAGTCCATCCAAGATGACCAAGCCTATAACTAATCCAAATAAAGGTTTGGATGTAATTGAATAACTACACAAGTAGTTGTAAGTAGTTATCAGATAACTACATTGACAGTTATATGAGCACTTACTAGATAACTACATTGACAGTTATTTGATCATGTGTAAATCGATTGATTAAAGAATTTGAAGTGCAGCTAGACAAATTATACCTATGACTGAACAAGCAATCCAGTGATTGCGATTAATAACATACAAACATAGACAAAACAGAAAACATAGGAAAAGCAAAAGAATCTTACAGTATGAACTGAGATTTCAATTCCATTAATTGGTTATTGAATTTCGACCAGTTGAACAACTACAAAGGTTTCAAAAGGAATTTTTTTCGTAGGTGAACAATTTGTTTCTTTATTGTTTTTTGATATATAATACATGGTTGATTCTTCTTTCATTGGTATCACAGCCATTATTTGTTGTTTTATGGTGAATTGTATGTCTAATATCTAATTGAATGATAAGAATGTATGATAAACTTGTAAAACCCAAAACTTCGTCCAATAGAAAATAAAATTTTTCTTTTCCGGTGGATAATATTTCTGAACGAAAAATGTCCACGGAAAGAATAATTTTTTGACAAATGGGCTTAGTGAATAATAAGTATCGAAATTAATATTGGAGTTAAAGAAAATTGAATCGGATAAAAAACAAATCTAACAGAACCCTGACTCGGATTCCTACTAATGTGTCCAGCGATTTTGCTGGGCACCCCATGAAGCTCGTCTGAAGCTCGACTAATAAGGTCCAAAAGGGTATCATGGAGCGAACCTGTAACTACTCTCAAATTCTAAACATATAAAAATTTACTCATTTTGAAGTTTCATTTCTCGTATACAGCGGATAAACATATAATTTAAAATATTATCATAAAATATAATTATCTAAAACATTGCATGCAATTAATAAAGTGCGACAACATCTGTTCACAAATCTGAAAACACACATATTACATAATTAAATCTAAATTGTAAACTTAACATAAAAAGACTTTGCAGTGTCGTCAGTTGGGACCCACCAAGTCTACACGTGGCTCTCTGGTACCTTGATCACCTACACCTACACTTGGGGAGGATTTTAAAATAAAACATTGTGAGCTATAAAGCTTAGTGAGTGGATGTGTTCATTCTAAAAATTTCCTCTCAAACATGTTTTGAAAACATTTTTCTTTGAAATAATTTTTATTTCTAAAAAGTTTAGGTTTCATAAAATTAGTATTTCATTTCAAAAGCTTGTTTAAAATGCTTAATTCTTCTAAAAATATTTTCTATCTAAAATTTGTTTAAACGGTATGCTAACTGTTTTAAAAGCTCTAATAGCAACCCAAAAAAGCTAAAACCACAAAGGCGGTCGGACCAGCTCCGCTTAGTGTGAGAGGGTCACGTGGCGCAAAGGCTAGCATCGCCCACCGTGATCAAGCTACTAATACACGTGTGGCGGAACTACCATCGCTCACCATGTGTCAAGAAATACCCTACAAGCGTAGAGGGCGACAGACTCAATCCCCCCAATGTTAGTTGGACTAAACCTCCCAACATATGCCATACACTGTGGGATTTACCAACCGGGTCTAAGATAGAAGGTCATGCTATACGGTCTCGGTCCATCCACTAGGTTTGAAAATATTTTTCCTTGTTTCTATAAACCTATTTTCTTTTCATGTTATAAAAGAAATTATATACATATGGCATACCACCTGCAAATAAATTATTTATTTATTTTCATGCTAAAATATAAAAACAATTATGATCTAAACAAAAATAAAAGATATGAAATGTATTTGCATAATAACTGAAAATCATTCAAAAAAAATATTTTTGCACACTCACTGCTTGCTAACCTATTCACTCCACTTCTGCTCAACGACCTCCTTTTTGCCTCAGTGACCTCCTCTTTAGCTTGCTACGTCACTTACACTTGATCACACAAATGAAATCTTAGCTCATGGGTCACTTCAAATTAGCTCTACTATCCGCTTTACTTTACTCGAGCTGCAACAAGCTGCACTACCCTTCTCAGCTCAAGCTACCCATGCGAGCTCCAGCTCCAACTTATTCAACCTACCTATGCGAGCTCCAGCTCGCATCCAACTTAAACCATGCGAGCTCTTTCACTCAGCTCAGCTCAAACGAGCTCTTTCACTTAGCTCAGTTCAAAGGAGCTCCTTCACTCAGCTCAGCTCACACGAACTCCTTCACTCATCTCAGCTCAAACGAGGTCTTTCACGTAGCTCAGCTCAAACGAGTTCTTTCACGTAGCTCAGCTCAAAGGAGCACCTTCACTTAGCTCAGCTCACATGAGCTCCTTTTCTCATCTCAACTCAAACGAGCTCCTCTACTCAGCTCTCTATCTTACCCAAGTCATGACCTTATTAGGTTCTACGACAGTTCTTAATCATTCTAACTCACAAACAACTTTAATTAACTCATTTCCTTAGCTACATTACTTACCAAGCTTCCCACAGCCTTCTGCCTAGCTTTCCTGACGGGACCCTCCCCAAATCCCTACTTTGGATCTGTGAAGTATCCCGTAGCACTCCGACAGAGCTCCAACGAACCCTAGCTTGGCCCGCAGAAATTCTACCGGAGCACTGGGACTCACTTTAGGCTTCTTTTTACAAAACATTTATTAGGGGGCAAGGATAAAATTTTTTTGTTTTCCTAATGAAAATCCGGCAGCATGCCGGCTGTTTATTAAGATATGCCACCCTGCAAGTTCAAAGAAATTTAAAAACACTTATATGACAAACAATTCTTAACTACCAGGGGCCTCTAACCCTCATCCACAATCAGCCACAACATGAATATATATAAAATTTCAAACTTTTATGGAAACTCAATTTTTTGAATTAAAACAGTTTCATAAAACATGCATCCAACAACTAATATGTAAACTCTATTTAAACTTATTTTAAATGTACATCATTTACACCATACTCATATACAACACATGCATGATTAGAAGTGTGAGCTATACAATAAGAAATAATCGTCTGTCACTCGATTCGCGAGTCGGTCTGAGCCTCGTCTGCTGGACGACTCACTCTTACACCTAAAGGAACATTTTAAGAAATACATAGCAAACAAACGGTGAGTATAACTCAGTGAGATAAATAATAAACAGTTTTATAAACTAAAATATTTTTTTGAAATACTTTTTATTTCTTTCAATTAAAACTATTTCTGAAATTCATTTTGAATTTCTTTCTAAAACTTTCTTATTTCTCGCTTTGATGGTAACCCAAGGAAACTACTCCTATCATGGCCGTATAAATCTCTAACTAAGCCACTAGGAATTAGGGAATCTATCCTGTGTAGTTACCGATGTACGACTCTAGGCACGTGTTACCCCTATACAATCGGTTTAAACTACACTACCCTATATGTGCAGAGGGTCGCTCAACTGACTCTCTCTCTCAATTAGTAACTCTCTCACATCTACCATACACGCATATAGCATTCTACTGGGTACTCAACTGGGGTTAGGGTAAACCATCGGCCAATTAAAATACTTTTTCTTGGTATTCTCCAATAAACTCGTTTTTAAGGCAAAAGGCCTAAAACGTTAATTCTCAATGGTTTTTATATAAGCATATACTCAATTTAAAGCTCATGTAATAGAATCTAGATATAACAATAAAACACAATTCAATTACAACAATGTAAGAAATGCAATTAACCATTAAATAAACTTTGAATTACACCACACTTGATAAGATGAGATTTCTACTCACAAAGCGCTTCCCGATCAAAAGCGAACCTCTTTGGAACTCCTCTGATACACTCCGCTTTCACCCTAAAACATTCACTACTCATTTAGAATTACTTGAATCATTAACACAAAGCTAGAAATTACTAAAACGCAAATAACTCTCTTAACTCCACTTTACGCCTAAACCTTCGCAACTAAGTTTTAACTTATTAGAGGCTTTCAAATTCTGATTTCTTTGCAAAAGTCTTACTTTTAGACCCCTAGAATCATCCCTATATGGTTCGTTTGGTCTCTGAAGGCTTAAAACAAAAAGTCAACTTTTTAATTAATCCGTTGACCAAAAAAAATAGTTTAAACACCAGCCATCATTTCACGTCGATTCTTTTTTCTAGCATCTCCTTATCGTATAACTAAGTCACCCGTAAAGTTTCATCAAAAAATTCTATTGTTTGCTATGTCAAATCTAAGAAAAACGCCTTGTTTTGGGCACTTTTTGATACACTTTTCGCATCGAACGAGCGACGATGGTTTTTCTTTTGTATCTAAGCTCCTTTTACCCAATTATGATAAAATAAATTCATTCCATGCAATAAAAATTACATTTACATAGTTATTTCACTTATCGACTCTCTAACTGTACTATTTTGAGCATAACTTGTGCAATTTTTATCGGAATCGATCCATTTCAAAACCTATAGTTTTCTGTGACTCCTAGGCATCATTTGAGGTGTAAAACAACCCCAAATAAGTTAGAACTAGTCAGGTCTTACCAGACCCTTCATCTAACTCGGGATTTTTCAATTTTTCAATTTCCAACACATAAATCACACTAAACTTATCACCAACCAACATACTATCCATCCATAAACTCAAAACAATATTTGGAGTAAAAATAGAAATGGGTTTTTCATACATACATGATGATTTAACACTAGTAAATTCACTTACTTATGCTTTGATTTTTCTCCAAACTTGCTCTAATGACTTTGCTTGATGACTAGATAAAGATTGATGGTAATTGCTTGAAGAAAATTGCATGAAATCGCTCACTTCTTCCTTTGATAGTGGACGGAAACTCTCCTCCCATTCTCTGTCATTTTTTCACGCCAAAATGAATGAAGGAATGCTTTAATCTCAACTTTATATAGTGGTGCCATAATTGCCAAAAAGTCCCTCTTGAAAATCACAAAAGAAACCCTTAAACTCTTCTAATTTATGCCATGACCCCATTCTAGATAAACTTCAATCTAATTGGTCCACTTGGCACACTTTAGTCCACTTATTTTTTCAACCAATCAATAAATGACAAGTGGCACAACCATAGCCACTACTTTTTAAAAGTCACTTATCTCATTTCTTATTGGTTGAATTAAAGTATCTTTTACCTTATTCCGTGAGCTCACCTCGCTTGATTAACAGATAAATCACTTCTAATCACTTTGTATTCGTACCGGGGTCAATCAAACGACATTCAACTTACGATACAAAAATATAATAACCCTCAAATGATACTATTGGAGGCCTACGATTCGACCGTAACTCAATTCGAAGATTTCTGATATAATAAAATAATAAATCCAGGTGAGGGCTTACAATTCGACTTTAGGATTTTAAACTTATTTCATCCAATAATTTCCCATCTCAATTTCTAATTTTCTTGGGTCATCTAGTCGACACCTTAATCTTAATATGAAATTAAATTCGACTTTAAAAACTATTACTGAAATTTTACTATTCAACTGTAGTTAGAATCGAGGGTTTACATCTCTAGCTCGCCCACTACTTCAACCTCACTAGATCTAGGCACAAAAACTTCGTCAACTTCAAATAAACATGAAGGCTGTCCTCAAACAGATTTTCCACCAAATAATGCCATAAACAATTAACTTTACTGCTAAATCCTTACCAGATCTAGTTCTCAAATCTGTTCTTCACCTTCCAACTGCTTGATCTTTTTTTAAAAAAATGGCGGAATCGAACTTTGAGGACGGCGGCAATAGCTTCCTCTTTTCCAACGAGAGCTCTCTCTCTCCCTCTTTCTCTTTCTTTAGATTTTTCCTTCACGCTTTAATCTCTTTTTCACCGACTCACACATCACACGTTTATTTATAGGCATGGGCTAAGATTGTTTCAACCTTAAAGTTTCTTAAAATTACAATTCCGCCTAGCTTTTAGAGAATTCTTTATTTCCACAATGTCCTTGTCCTTTCCACTCATTTATGATTTTGCCATTCTTAACAAATATCTGGCATTTTTCTCTTATGTTTTTCAACTTCTTGTAATTTTAATTTATTCCAAATATTTTTGAAAATTTACAAATATAATAAATTTTTTTTTTCACCAAAAGGGGTATATTGGTACATTTCTTTATTCTGTACATATAAACAGTAATATCTCGGGAGAGGGTATTACATTTCTTTTCCCCCTAAAAAAAAAATTCGTCCTCAAAATTTACGTACCATAATAAAAAAGATGAGGATATTTATGATACATCTGATCTTCATGCTCCCAAGTGGTCTCTTCTACTTCGTGATTCCTCTATAATACTTTGACTAAGGGGATAAATTTATTCCACCGGACTTGTTCTCTACGATCTAAAATTTGAATCGATTCCTTTTCAGAAGTCAGGTTCCTTTTCAGCTCAACCAGTTGTTCCCCAAGTATGTGAAAGGGATCTGGAACATATTTGAAATGATCCAACCCGGATTTTCTCTATTTGAATCCGAGCGGAGCCATCCCGGCACCCCAACAGAGATCCTGGTAGTCTTCATATTGGTGACTCAAAAGGACTCTGTGAAGCAAAGCCGTCATATTTCATTATTCCAAAATTTTTTTTTAACTTAAAATTATTTTAATATGCATAAAATCGTAACAATCAATATAAAATCAAAAGTATTTACATCATGTAAATTTATTATATCTTAAAATACTTATTTATATTTCCACAATAGCAATGATCGAATGTGCTCGCCTAACTTTACATCGGAGATCGCTCACCTTGAGTATTTGGTCCTACACCTGGGGAGATTTTCATGACAACAGACAAGAAATAGTGAGCTATAATGCTCAATAAGTATTATGCATTTCTATTTAAACTTTCATAAAGTCATAAAACTTAAAAGAAATTTATTCATCCTAAACATTTATAAAATTCATATTACTTAATCTTAAACAAAAGTTTATGTCGTTGAACATTATACCTAGACACAAACTTATATCATTGAACCTCATAATTAAACATAAACTTCTACATTTGAACATAATACTTAAACATAAGTTTATATCATTGCACATAATACTTAAACATAAGCTTTTATCATTGCACATAATACATAAACATAAGCTTATATCCTCCCTAATGTTTCATAAATGTTTCACAAAACATAATCAAATCCAGTAGCTTATATTATTTCAATATAACATAAACTTGTAAAATAAAAATGGTGGTATACGAGTTAATTATAAATCATTGCGTAATAACAAAGTAATTCTACCACCAATCATTTATTCACCTATGGCACCCTAGGCATATGGTAAAACGGAATCCTACATCGCAGAACCATATGATCGGTAACTAAGTAGCGGAATCCTACATCATTACGAGTGGAATCCTACATCGCTCAGGTAGTAAGCTAGCATCATAATATACCCTAGGAAGAGGCGGAATCCTACATCGCTTTCCGGTATTCTACCATTACCGATAATATCATGAGATCACCCTAAGAAATACCATAGGCTGGGTAAAACATTTTAAAATAAGCTGCGTTTCATATAAAATCTATATTTCATTTTTGAACATCATGATTCGTAAGTTTCAAATAAAATCTAGCAGCTTATATCATTTCAACATAGTATAAACCTATAAATAAAATGGTGATATGCATATTAAAAAAATTCATTGAGTAATGATAAAGTAAATCAACCACTATTTATTTAATAACCTAATGGCACCTTAGGTATATGGCAAAGTGGAATCCTATATCGCAGGGTCATATGATCAGTAATTAAGTAGCGAAATCCTACATCGCTATGAGCGGAATCCTACATCGCTCAGGTAGTAAGCTAGCATCATAATATACCCTAGGGAGAGACGGAATCCTACATCGCAACTCTCAAGCGAAATCCTACATCTCTTTTTGGGTACTCTACCATTACCGACAATATCATAAACACATCCTAAGGAATACCATAGGTTATTAAAACAATTGTAAATCAGCTGCTTTTCATACAAAATTTACATGTTATTCTTAAACATAAAATTTCGTACGAGAGGATATCATAATGCATTTAAATTTACTTTATAACATACTTCGTAGAATTTCAACGCTACATAAGATTTCATGAAATC
The DNA here is from genome assembly GCA_022984855.1 of Dimocarpus longan. NCBI lineage: Eukaryota > Viridiplantae > Streptophyta > Magnoliopsida > Sapindales > Sapindaceae > Dimocarpus > Dimocarpus longan. The sequence goes on along the minus strand of CM041015.1, from coordinate 13,119,253 downwards.
ACATAATTTGATTTAAATCAACTTATCGTTGAATATAATTTTCAAGCATGCCATAAATGCTTTCATTAAAACATACTAGAATGCATTTAGTAGTTGAAAATAATTTTCACTCACATTAAAACATGATTGCATTTTATCAATGGCAAAATAATTTTTTTTACACTCACTTGACACCCTATTGCGAAGCTCACAACCTATTCGATTTCGCCCTTGCGTTACCTATATATTTAACGTTAATTCTTTAGGTAACGTCGCAAGCGAATCCAATCGCATAATTAATCATATAAATGCATTCGCGTAATGTAATCGCTTTCGCATTTCATCTACTACATAAAACACCATATAACAGTTTCGAACCATCCTTAAATGATACTCAAAAACAGCCTGCACATCAAAACAGCATGTAATGCTCATTCGAAACAATATTTAATTCCAAAAGAGCCCATGCCATCCATACAAACAACTTCAACACAAAAAAGCACATAAAATCTCTTCGAAACAGCTTATAATCATCGAAACAGCTTATGCAATCATTCGAGACAACTTTGATGTCAAAATAGCCCATAATTTTAAATCAAAACAGCATGTTACGGCACAATAACAGCTCATAGGATAGCACCTTACCAGCCCCAAAAATAGCATATATAATAGCCCCAAAAACAGTGTATACTAGCCCATGAAACAACATGATGACAGCCTAATAATTAGCACGTTAACAGCTCATTAAACAGCCCATAAACAGCCTATAAAACTGTATGATGACAGCCCTTTAACAGCCCATAAACAGTCCCCAAACAACCCATATTAAGAGCTTAATAACAACCCCTAAATAATCCATAAACAGCCCATAAAAACTGCATGTAATAACAGCCCATAACACAAAATTGCATCGGCTTTCGGTTATTCGCTTTAACTCTAAAAAACTCATCAATTGGACATATTATCATGCACGAAATCATTCGCATAACTTAACTCAAAATTACAACAAAATAGTCCCTTTGAGACCGATAACAAAAACAATCCCTTCGTTTCCTTTCGAAACATATCATGCATTAAAAACATGTAACTACACTATTGAAACTCATTCAACTCATAATATCCTTTCCTAACCGAATCCAACATACATTTTCATATTCATTTTCCATCATATTTACACATTTGAATCTCATCCAAACATCACTAAACATTATGACTAAACAATCAAAACTCATCCAACACTAAAACCTCATCCATGACCAAATTCAAAGTCAACATGCATGCTATTACTTCGCTTTATTTTCACACTAATTTCACATGCATTACAACCTCCACACTAATGAGGTTTCCATTCCTAAAACCCAAGCATAAATTTCATAAATCTCATCCATTTACTATCTAAAACTTATGAAAATTTAAACTCACCTCTTGGAATTGGATGAAAGTGACTTCAAGTTTGTTCTATGGCCCTTGCATGTGACAAAATCCACCAAGAATAGCTTCAACCCTCTCACGGCAGCAAGCTGCCCCTTAGATGAAGTTCACAGCATCACCATTTCGCAATGAGCTGGTTGCTTCCTTTCAAGACCGAATGAAAGCTTGAAACTTTGCCTCCCTCTCACTAGCTCTCGGTTGATGCTTGATGAAGACAACAAACACTTGCTCACAACTTGGCTTGACCGAGAGGATAAAATGCTCCTCTCGACTTTTCTTCTTGCTTGAATTTTGTTTTTGGCTCTCACACTCTCTTTTTATCTCACGGTCTCACTCCCTCTTGATTAACCGTGCTTCATGCCTCTTGTTTGCTTCACTTTTTGCTTTTGAATAATCAATTGTGACCGAGACTTATTCGTTCTTTTGTGACCGTGAGAACATGACAGGCCCCTTTCTAACTACTAGTTAGGCGACCTGCCCGGCAACCCCACGGTGGCTCCCCAGTCGAGATCTGCTCTGACTGGAAAGTTCCCGTGAAGCTAAGCCTCTTTTCTTTTCTAAAATACTTGAAATCCTTTTTATTCTGAAAAAGGGTGAAAATTTTGTTCGTTGAAAATAACTTTATGAAAATAGTATTTTCACAGAAAACCGGCAGCACAACGACTGTTTTTTTTCTAAAATTCCACCCTGTAAAATATCTCATAAAACCTGTATAATTGTATTCACAAACAATTTCTATAATCAATAGGCCTCCGGCCATTTTCAAACTCATAATCATGCAATTAAGTGGAAGTAACTTGAATAAATCTTAAAAACGACATGCATGATATTTACATAAAATCCTTAACTCAAAATAATATTTTTCAAAACTAGAGAATCTAGAAAATGATAGTAAATACAATACATGATGTTATGCTAGAAAATAGTGCAATCTGGTCACGCGTGTCTAGCTGGCCTGTCCGTGGCCTGTCCGTCCGAAGGAGATACGTCAACCGCGCTACTCGCACCTGCACCTGAGGGAGGTTTTTAAGAAAACAGGAAAATAGTGGTGAGAATAACTCAGTGAGTGGGTAAGTTTACATAAACTGTACTTTTGCTTAAAAATACTATTCCTCCCAAAAATAGATTGGAAAACTATTACTTACTTACTTTTCCTGAAAACTGTAAACTCGTTTAAAAGCTGCGAAAGTTATTTATCAAACTTTTCTTAAAACTTTTCTTATTTTCTTACTAGCCTTATCTGGCAACCCAGGGAAATCTTGTCCTTCGTGACGGTGCGAAGACACGCCACTAGGATAGGGGAACTCTCACCATGTGTAGTCGCAGATGTGGATACAACTCTGGGATCGCGAATCCCTCCAACATCAGGCAGATCTACACTATCCCATACGTGCAGAGGGTGACTGACAGACTCGATCCCCCCAAAGTTAGTAACTCCCCCCAACTACCGTACACGTATGGAATACTTTCGGTCGGGTGTAATCTTAGGGGCTAGGGTAAACCATAGGCATATATAAAATCAAATCTCGACAATATGCTATAATATCGCAAAATAACTTTCACAAATACTATCTCTATGCATGTATATAATTTCAACTTGCTCAATTACTTTACTGAAGAATATAACATATTCATAACATAAACTTTAAAGCTATACATGCATTTATGGATGATAAACTGAAAACTATAAACTTTTACTAGAATCTCAAAACCTTTTACTTGCTAAAACTGATTGCATTCAATAACAGAATGTATGAAAACTTTTTAAAAATCCACACTCACAACTTGCTTCCAAAATACTTATCACCGCTTCCCGTTACGGCTCTCGTTCAATTCCCGATTCACCTACATTTGATTTCGATCGAGATGTCGTTAAAACATAACTCGTGCGCAATTAAACTTTAAGCCATACGAGGATTTATAAACACAATAATTCAAGTGACTATCCTCGCACGATAACAAAACGGAAAATTCATATTCGCACGCGAAGACTATTTCAAACCGATTCGTTATCGCGACTTAAAATACTCGAAACTCTATGGTTATCATCAAAACAACACGCAACAATCAAACCTATAGTTTCGATGTAAAAACATCGCTTAACATTACTTCAAAACAACTTATATTTGTCGAACTAGCGTACGCGATTAATTGGGGCAGTTTTGATGTCAAAGTAACTTGTAATTCTAAACCAAAACAGCATGCAAAACTGCACCAGAACAGCGTGCAAACGGCACCAAAACAGCATGCAAACGGCACCAAAACAGCATGCGGAACTGCACCAGAACAGCGAGCAAACGGCACCAAAACAGCATGCAAACGGCACCAAAACAGCATGCGGAACTGCACCAGAACAGCGTGCAAACGGCACCAAAACAGCATGCAAACGGCACCAAAACAGCATGCAGAACTGTCCCGAAAACAGCACGCAACATCACGCTTCGACAGGCCACAAACAGCACATTTATTGCTCACAAAACAGCCCTATAACAGCTCATTATCTAACCTTAAATCAGCATAAAAGCTGCACCTAAAATCAATCCTGAATCACCATAAAAACTGCACAAAACGAGCATAAAGAAACTGCGCATGACGAGCATAAAAACTGCACATGACGACAGCCCGCAAAAACTTAATTGCATTGGGATATGCTCGCTTAATTTAACTCTATTCTCATAGTCACATCACTAAATTACTCAAACCATTCACAAAAGAGAAATGGGGCAGCATTTACCCAATAAGCGAGCTGTTCTCAGCTTCGAAACAGCATCCGAACGGCACCGAATCTCTCGCACGCTCTCGGCAACAAGCTGTTCCCTGCCTTGATGTTGTTTCACACGTTCTGGCCTGACCTGACAACCATTCGACAGCAGCTCAGACAACAGCAGCTTGCGACGACGGCAAGACAGCAACGTGACAGCACAAAATGGCAGCACTTGGTCACGGTGACAGCACACAGCAAAAGCAGCAACTTACGATGACAGCACAGCAGTACCTCAACAGCTGCAGCTCTTCAGTTTATGGCAGCAAGACAGCAGAGCAACAATGTGATACCAGCAGCGACAGCAACGTGACAGCAGCTGATCAGCTCGGCAACAGCTTGGACAGCTCACGGCAGCAAGGTGACAGCAGCTGGTCAGCTCGTGCAGCACCAGGCAGCAAGACACCACGGCGACAGCACTTGGCGTTGACAGCAGCTGACTTTGACTCGACAGCAAGCTTCCTCTCACCGGCGACAGCAAAGGCAACACGGCAGCAGCACAACCTCACGCCAGCAGCTGTCTTCTTGTTCACGGTCAGACAGCAACGGCAGTAACTCCAGCTCAGTTCTTCGGTTCACCTTGCTTGCATGCAATATCAGCTTGCTCCAGCTTCTCCTAGCTTGCATGCACGCCTGAAGGTGTCAGATCTGATCTTGCATGCGTCCAGATCTGAGTTCTCCTTCACTTGGCTTCACCTTGGCCTGAGTTCAACCGGTTCCCGTTCTTCTCTCGCTCTTTCTTCCACAGCAGCAGCTCTCTTCTTCTCTCGGGCAGCACCTTTCTTGTCTTCAGTTTCTGTTTTGAAATGAAGAAGAAGAAGTTGACAGATGGCTTGGATTCTGTCTTGAAAATGAATAAAATAAAGAAAAATGGTGACCGAATGATAACTTTGGTTTGATTGTGTCTTTGAATGCATAGGTGACCGTTTATGCCATAATTTGCTTTTTTTTTTTTTTTTTTTTTTCATCCAATGCATGTGTGACACGTGTCACCAACATGCATTCCTTTTATTTTCTTAAAGCTTTCCATGCATTCTTGCTTTTTAAATTCCAAGCTCGGATTCCGTTTCCGTCCGTCCATCTTTGAATCCGCTTTTTAATCGCTTTCGCCTTTGGAATAATTAATAAACTCCGAACCCGTCTTCGAGAACTCGAATTTATTTCTCTAAATCGAAAATAATTATTCCAAATATTTTCGGACTCGATAATTATATTTTTCCGATCGGACGTGATCCATCGGAAAAATATTTGCTCTCCGACGAACGCGGTTTTGGGTTTTACAGAACATCTCATTCATTTCATGTTTTTCATTTATCAATTACATTTGTTTAATGTTTATTTGCCAAGTGTCACCTTCTCCTTTTGCATGAATGCCATTTGTCATCTTGGTTCATTGCATGGATGCCACTTGTCTCATTCTTTCTTGCATGCACGACACATGGCACACATGCATGAAGTCATTCCACTATCTTTTTTTATGCATTTGATTTCCGCTTTCCGCTTCGGATTCACTTCGGGTTCACTTGAAATTTTTTTTAAAATCCATTTTCACTTTTGGAAACTTCATTATTATTCGAATAATTATTCGGATCCGATCGCTCTGAATTATTTTATGATTTCAAAATTAAAAACTATCCCCGATCCCATCCGGGAATTTCATAAAAATCCAATTACGTATCCGGATCCGAACAGATAATTAATTATATTATTCCTTGGTCAAAAGCAAAACTTATACATCTGAGGCTATCCGAAAATCTTATTAAACCCTTTGTGGATGATCCTGAAATTTTATTGGGACTTGATTTACCCATTTGAGCTCTTTGAGAACCTCGATAAATCCTTTATGGATGTTCTGAAAATTTTACTAATCATTTCCAGACGATCCAGAAATTTTCTTAATCACCTCTAGACACTTTAATTTATTTTATTACCTCAAAAATAAGGACATATACCATTCCGTACATATCTCGTACTAAAACGGGAGGGTATGTTACAATATTTGCAGAGCATAGATACATGAAATGCACTATAAATCTTACTTAACTACGGTAGGAGCTCTAGTCTGTATGCTATGGGTCTCACTCTTTCCACAACCTCATATGACCCGATATAGAGTGGACTTAAAAGTCATGCTTTCTAAATCTAAGCACGCCTTTCCAAGGAGATATCTAAAGGAAAACTCTATCTCTAACTTTGAATTCTAGGTCCATACGGGGGTTATCTGCATAACTCTTCTGTCTATCGTTCGCCACTTTAAGCTTGTCTTTAATAATCTTAATATTTTTCGTAATAATTTGGACAAGTTTAGGATCCATCAATTTTCTCTCACCTACCTCATCTTAACACACTAGAGTTCTTCACTTTCTTCCATATAAGGCCTCATAAAGTGCCATACTTATGTTGGACTGATAGCTATTATTACGCGAACTCTACAAGTGGTAGGTGCATATCCCAACTTCCCTTAAATTCCAAGACACATGCTCTAAGCATATCCTCGAGCGTCTGGATTGTTCTCCTCAACAGTCCGTCTGTCTGACGATGAAAGGCCATGCTAAAACTTAATTGGGTACCTAAGTCTTTCTGCACTCTGGGCCAAAACCTTGAAGTAAATGTGGGATCCTGATTTGACACAATCGAAACGGGTATACCATGGAGTCTAATTATCTCATCCACGTAGAGCTGTACTAACTTGCTTAGGGAATAGTTGCTCCTAATCGGTAGAAAATAGGCGGACTTAGTCAGTCTATCTACTACCACCCATAAAGCTCATGCCCCCTTTGAGTGCGCGAAAACCTTACAACGAAGTCCATGGTAATATGCTCCCGCTTCCATTTTGGAATAGAGAGTGGCTACAGTAATCCCACTGGTTTCTGATGCTCTGCTTTGATCTACTGATAGATTAGACATCGAGATACAAATGCTGCTACCTCTCTCTTTATTCCTCTCCACCAATAATGCTCCTTCAAGGCATGGTACATCTTTGTGCTACCCGGATGCATGGCACATGCTAAAGAATGAGCTTCTTTTATGATCTCCTTTTTCAACTTGCTTACATTTGGCACGTATAATCTTTGTCCTATCGTCAATGTACCATCTTCCCTGATAACGAAGTCTGTCCTCTAGCCCGCTTCAATTTCTTGCCTTAACTTTACCAATTGAGGATCTTGCCACTACAGTTCCATTATCTGATCCACTAAAATGAGGCGAACATGAAATGTAGCTAATAATGCCCTTGAGTTTGCTACATCTAACTTGGCTCCTAGTGACGTCAACTCCACCAAAAGAGGAAGATATACCGTCTTTAAATGAGCTAGGAAACTCACTGGTCGCCTGCTTAGCGCATCTACTGTAAAACCCAAAACTTCGTTTATCGAAAACAAATTATTTTTTCAATGGATCGTGTTTTCGAATGGATAGTATCCGCGAGAATAATAATTTTTCAAAAAGCGGATATAATGAATGAAAAGTTTCGAAAATTATTTTTGGGTTGAATAAAAGTGAAACGAATCAAAAACGAATCCATTTGGATAGATTCCGAGTGATTCGAAAATTTATTGGACGGAAATATATTTTTTGATTTCGGGTTGTATGGAATATTTTTAGAAAAATAAAATAATTTCGAGTGCTCGAAGGTGAAAATCGAAATTAAAAATAATTTCGGAGGTGTAATTGAGTTGTAAGCGAATTTTCGAATTGATGGAATCGAATTCGAATTTGATTTTGGAATGGGAGAATGGATAGAGCAACAAGTGGCATGACTAATGCATGGAAATAGACACCTGTTGCACATGCAAAAAGGAAATGAGGCAAGTGGCACAATGAACTTGTGCATGAGGGACAAGTGTCAAGATCCGATCAACAGTATATATATCAATTGAAAGAAAGAAATTGAATAAAGATTGCATTTGGTCTTTGCATCCAAAATTGAGAGTCATTTTCAGAGAATCAAAGCCATACCCATTGTAAGCCCTCATCCAGACTTATTGTTTTATGGTATTAAAAATCTTCAAATTGAGTTACGGTCGAATCATAGGTTTCCCTTAGTGTTATTTGAAGTTTATTATAATTTCGTATCGCAAGTCGGATATCGTTTGGCTGACCCCGATACGAATACAAGATGGTTAGGAATGAATTATTCATTAATCATGTGAGGTGAGCTCACATGATAAAGTGGAGATACTTTATCTCAACCAATAGGAAGCAAGATAAGTGACAAATCCCATAGTTTAATATTAATTACATATATGCATAAATTCGTTGTCATGCACTAATGATTAAAGAATTATTTCAATTTCATGAGTTACCAAATTACCCTTAGATGGACAAATCTCCATGTCATGAATAGTAGGGGTATTTTAGTCCTAGTAAGTGAGCAAAATAAATAAAATAAAGGAAGCATGACAATTAAGCCACCATTCACGCCAAAAACAAGCAAAGGTGAAACAAAAGTTATGTTAGACAAAAGAGGGAGTGGCGGCAATAAAAAGCAAAAAAGGGCATCAATGTCATTTCCATAAAAGTCACACCTATATATATGACACTTAGCAATTTTTAAAAGCAAAAACACAACAGCAGAAACCATGAGTTGAAAAAAGAGAGCAAGTGGGACGCCAAAGGAAGAGAGACCAAGGAAGAAGACCAAAAGTTTGCACAACTCATTTTTGAAGCTTTAGGTCTCATTTTCAAGCAAACCCAAACTAGGAGGATAAAACCCAAGCTAGCACAAAGTAAGTTACCATCACTTTCTTTAAATTTGATGATAGTTGGATGTATGAAAATGTTGATGGATTGAGTTATTTCTTGTGAAATTGTTGGTGGGATTTTGAGATAGATTTATGATTTAGAGATAGGTATGTGATATGGAGACTTAAATTATAAGTTAGAGGGCTTGAATGACAAGTTAGAAATTATGTAGAGAAAACCCTAACTTGTGAATTAAGTTCGTAAAGAGCTAAATACATTATCAATCACTTGTTGGTTAAAGGATTGAAGGAAATATAACATGAAAAACTTGAAAGAATGACATATGAGAGCTTGGTGTGTATGTCATGGCCAATGAAGGGGTGTGTGATCCCATTGTATTTCCATTATTTTAATCTTTAAATTATGCATATTTAATGTCACAAAAGTCTTTAGAGAAGTTAGAAATTTAAAGGGAAGAGCATAGGATTTAAAAGGAACAACATAAAAGCAAATTGAAAAACCCGAGGTGAAAGAGGGGGCCTGGTAAGACCTGACTTATTCTAGCTTATTTGAGGTTGTTCTACACCTCAAATGATGCCTAAGAATGATATAAAACCATAGAAATTGGAATGGGATCGATCCGATAAAAATTGACGAAGTTATAGCCAAAATAGTGGGCGTGGGAAATTGAGATGTGTAATAGCGATGCAAATGCATTCGTTGATGCCCAAAATAGATGTATTCGGTCATAATTAGGTAAAAGAACCTTAGATACGAAAGAAAAACCATCGTCGTTTGTCCGATGTAAAAACTCGCTTTGAAAAGTGCCCAAAATGGGGCGTTTTGCCTAGATTGACATAGCAAGCGATGGAGTTTCTCAACGAAACTTTACGGGCGACTTAGTTATGTGATAAGGAGACGCTAGAAAAAGGAATGGAGGTGAAACCATGGCTGGTTTCAATTCTGTTTTTCGTGGTCAACCGTATAGTTAAAAAAGTTGACTTTTTGTTTTAAGCTTCCGGAGACCAAACGAAATATATGGGGATGATCCTAGGGGTCTAGAAGTAAGAATTTTACAAAGAAACCAAATTTTGAGAGCCTCGGTCGAGTCAAAAATCGAGTTGGGAAAGTGTGGTGTAGTGAGTTTTCAATGTATTGGAAACTCTATTTTTATTAGTTTTAGCTATGAAAGTGAGTAAGTTGTAACGAGACTATGATGTGTAGGTGACGAGCACGCGGACGAGATGCGAGAGGCTCGTTGAGGCATTGAGAGCGTTGGGATCGAGGTAAGTGTCCTTCACTTCACTTACATCTAGTTGATTTCCGTTTATATGGTAATGATAAAATATATTGTTTCAAAGAGTTTTGCAAAATGGTTTTCCAAAATCATAAGTTTTATGTTGAGTAATGAGTTATCCCTAGAATCTAGAAATGAGATTCGAAGGCAAAAGTAAGTTGCAAAAAGGTTTAAAAGTAAAGCAAAGTAAAGTTGAATTAAGACCCATGTGCATGTTGTGATATTAGCATCTTGGCACTACGCGGCGAGGTAGAAAATTTCGCTCGTAGTTGTCAAGGTTGATAGCAATGTGATACGATGTAGAAAATTTCGTATCTAATTGCAAGTGATGAGTAAATTGCACTACAATATGTGATGTAGAAAATTCCGCATGTAGTTGCGTAAAGTATAAGCTGTTGGCACTACAACGGCGATGTAGAAAATTCCGCGTTGTGGTTACCTAGAGTTGAGAAAGTTCGCCCTACGTCGCGATGTAGCAAATTCCGTGAGTAGTGGCTTTGCACATGGTTGTCTTATGAGAAATGGTTTTCAAAAGAAAAAATAAAATAAAATTGATTATTTTCTAAGTAATGTCTATGTGAAGTTAAACCTTTATATATATATTGCCTAACCTCTCTTTGTTTTGTGTAGCTTGTATACTTTAGTGGACGTTGGTACGGACGCTCTTGCATCAAAGACATTATTTTGATTAACTTTAGGTGGGGGAAATAATAAGACGAAATATATGGATGTTAATGTATTTTGACATTGTGTACATGTGTATATATTGAATCAAATAATTATGTGTTGACATGAGATACTTGACGGATTATAAATCATATTTTGATATGTATATATAAATAAACCATTACACTTGATATGCACATATTGCACAAGGCACATATTTCATATAAGTATGAGTTGTTATATGTTAATTACATATGTGAATTATGTTTGTAAAAGAATTGCATGTTTGTGAAATGAATGAAAAATGCATGTTTGAGATTGAAAGAAGTTGGACGGTGATCAAATGAAAGGACCCAACCCGGATATCCCCTAAAGAGATCCGAGCGGAGCCCTTCCGGCACTTCACAGAATCCTTACAGTCTTTAAGCAGGTGACTTAAAAGGATTCCGTGAAGCTAAGCCGTAAAACAGTTTCATTTCTTAATCATAAAAATTTTAGGGTGAAAAATTTTCGGCAGCACAACGGCTGTTTCTCCGACATTTTCAACTTTTTCAAACACCTGTAAAACAATTAATAATATTTCAAAGTACATACATTCATTTCCACTTCCAAATAAGACCTCAGGTCCATCTCAAAATCAACGTTTAAACACAATTTAAGTATTTAAAATAAAACCATTTTAAACTTAAAGATAAAACATTTCACATGCATGACCACGTAATCATAAATATGAAACTTAAATATTTACATCACATTAAATCCGTTATACATCAAAAATTTACTTTGATTTCACAGTTTCGGTCGCCTGATAATCTTGCCTACTCTTGAGCTGGAAATCTGCCGCTTAGAGGACTCGAACCTGTGCCTGGGGAGTTTTTTTTTTAAAACAAAATAAACAAGAAAATAATGAGCTAAAAAGGCTCAGTGAGTGTTATACAGTTCTAAATACGTTTCCTTTCTAAAACGTTTTGGAATAATGTAAGTTCTAAAATAATTTAATTAAAACGTGCATTTCACAATATTATAAAGTCATTTTTACACATAATTTACTTGAAAACAAAATACAAGATTATAAGCATCGTGAAATTAATTCATAACATAATCATAAGTTCATAAATAAACTCATAAAATCATAAATCAATTCTCAGTCATAAAACATATATCCAATGAGACCCGGGAAAATCATGATCACCGCCCGGTCTTGAGTCACCGGTGGTGGGGACGTGCAATCTCATTCATAACCACTATGTCGCGGTATGTTACCTCGCTGCACATAGGGCATCATTCATGATAGTACCTTATATACGCATAGAGGGCGACATGACAGACTCGATCCCCCCCTATAGTTAGTGGACTTTCCCCCGACAGACATGCCATACGCGATATAAGGCACTTCGGCCGCATAACAATCATCATTCAGTCATAATGGGGATGGGTAGCCATTGGTTTTGAAATACATTATCATGCTAAAATAGTATTTGTAAAGCATGTTCCTTCGCTTATAAAACGAAACATAAAAGTACATTTCAATAACAAGTATACGATCAATATTACTTTAAATACAAATATAAACAATTCGAAGCGTATAACATTCCTGTAAAGCGTATATCATTCATATAGATTCATTTAAGTATTAAAACATTTAAATTTTGCATGAAAGCATAAAAATCATATAGAAATCATATTGCATTTATCATTTATAAAACAAGTTACACTCACCGATTTCTAACTCATGGAAACGATCAAACTTTCTACTTTGCGCTACTTTTTCAACTTCGCTTTCCTTCACCTTATCGCTGCCTAAATAAGTTAACAATCTAATATAAGCATGCCGGAACTACACCAATCGAATCTAAAGCAACATCATCGAAACCACAATCTAAAGAATTCAACGAAGAGAATAAGCGAACCTAAACGAACAACATAAAATTTACGCGAGTTTAACTAACTATCGCGACTAATCGCCTTTAACGTTTCGCGCGATTCCTTTAATTTCGAATAAACTTATCCTCCATATTACTCGTGACTTAACTTAAATCAAGGCAAACAAAGATTCAAACATGATAAAACATAACCGTGAAAAATATGGCAACAAACTTAACAATTATACATTTTTCCGATTCATCTCCAAAACCAACAATTTAACGATTTCGCGCGAAACTAAACTATCCAATTAACTTAAACGTATATTAAACTATCCCAACATCAACTTAACATTATAATGGCTTAATAAAAATCTCGGGGCATCGAGCTAACATCACATTTACTTTCATATTTGACAACAAACATCACAAACTGACAACGCTCGCATTCGCGGAGAAATTCAACCGAATCGCTTGGAAACAAATTCTAAATATCTGAACGATTATCCGATACTTTAAAACATTCAAAAACTAACCATTAATTCAAGACAATGAACTCAAATTAAATTCACTCCATAACAGCCCCTAAAGTCTCTTATAACAGCCCGCACTCGAAACACAACGCAACAATCGATAACCATTTCGTTCCAAAATCACAAGCAAAATAAATCTCAAGCGAACCTCCGCACTAACGAGGTTCTCAATCCTAAACCCAAACATAATATCACCACTTTATCTCAACTTAATCACATGGTTGCTTACTAAATACCAAAACAACTTAACAAAGCAACATGGGGCAGCACTTACTCACTAGCTTCGCCTCAAATAGCTTTCGAACGAGCGCGACGATGACTAATCACTCGCGGCAGCAAGCTCCTTCTTCCACCAGCAAGTATCTTCGCTTCTTGCTATTTCACTTCAAAACTGGATGTGGATTTCAGCTTGACAGCAGCTGTTGGCAGCAGCTACATCAATGTTGACAGCACACGGCACCAGATGGCAGCAACGACAGCAAGCTCACGATGGCAGCAGCTCGCATAACTCAGCTTGCGACGACAGCAATTGGCAGCAGCAAGAACAGCGTCACGGCAACACCAGCACCTTCACCACGACAGCAGCAATTCCACGGACAGCAGTGACAGCACCTAACAGCAGCGTGGACAGCATCACGATAGCTCCAGCACTCGCTCGGCAGCAACACCACGCTTGGCAGCAACAGATCTTCCTTCTTTGCTTGCATGCATGCTCTAATCAGCTCTAGCTGCTTTCAAACCTCACCGAACAGCACTTCTTCTTCTTCTCTTCCACGACCAGATCTGTTGCTCAGGCTTCACGTTCCAGTTCTGATCACGTCCAGCACCACCCAACAGCACTTCCTTCACAGCTCAGCCCTTGCATGCACATCCTCCGATCAGATCTGCACCATCAAGCCGCTAATCACTCTTTTTGGTAGCAGCTCCTTCATCACCAGCTCACGGCTGAATGTTCTTTGCTTCTCGGGCAAGAGGAAAGAAGGATGAAGAAGAAGAAGATGACATGCAAAGGCTCTCGGTTCTCTCTTTAGCTCACGGCAACACTTCTTGCTTTTTGGTTTCTGATTTTAGCTTGAAGAAGTATGGTGGCCGAATGTCTCTTCCTCTCACTCTTACTTTGGTTTCAGTTTTTGAAATGAAGAAATGTTGTTGACCGAGCTTGTTAGCTTCTTTTTATTTTTTTATTTATTATTATTATTATTATTATTTTTTTGGCCACTTGTCACCTTTCCTATATGCATGCATGACATTTGTTTTGCTTTCTAACCGTATGCTTGACATTTGTCAAAGCCATGCACCAATAAGCCACAAGTTGATTTATGCGTTCTCCCATTCCGATTCCAGGCTCGAATCTGATTTCGTCCGTCCGTCTGGGAAACCGCTTATGACTTGATTTCGTCATCGGGATTATTTATTATTTTTTTTTTTTACTAAACTTCACATCCGTCATTGCACTCTAAAATTAATTTTATTCCTTGAAAATACTTATTCCAAATATTTTCGGTTTTAAAAATTATATTTTTTTCCGATCGAAACACGATCCAATTAGAAAAATAATTCGCTCAATGACGATAAAAATTTTGGGTTTTACAATTCACCCCTCCTTATTAAAATTTCGTCCTCGAAATTTCAAAGATCTATACCTCGAAAATAAGGTACACTTAGACGCATAAACCAATCAAAACTCAACTATCAATCTTTCATACCATTCTTCATTCACTATCAGATCAAATATATAAACACTGAATACACAGATCATACCTGATATTAACTTTGAGGTATCATCGGCATCTTGCTGGGTCTTCATAAAAACTCTAGCTTGAGTCTGGGGTCTACCTGTCTGTCTTCTTGATGATTTATCCTTATTTATTGGTCCGCTCGGTTTACTGGATGAAGAGGAGCCTTTAGCCTGAGCACCTCTCTGCTCCTGGTCTCGACCTACTGATCCCATATCTGATCTACCACCAAAAACTAACTACGGACAATTTCGCATAAAATGACCTTTCTGACCACATTTATAACATACGTCTGAGCCCAATCTGCACTCGCCAGGATGACTTTTACCACATTTTACACATTCTGGCCAGGTTCCTTGCGAGCTTCCAGTATTTTTAAATCTAGTTGGTGCTTTTACGGAACCTTGGCTGGATTGTGCCCCATATCCAGACTGATGACCATCAAACCACTTTGTCTTTCCTCCACTCTTGGATTGCTTACTAGCTCCTCCTTGAGTCCAAGTTGATCCGCCACGCTTCAGATTCTGGGTGCCACTCTGAGATTTCTCTCCCATGCTCCTTTCGTCTCTGACTGCAGCCTCTACCAATTGACCATACTGAGAATGTGCAGTCGATGCTACGAAGGTTCTGATTTTTGGATTTAGTCCTACTGCAAATCTTTTGCTCTTCTGTTCCTCATTATCTTGAATAAACGGGACATGCCTCACCAATGCTGAAAATTTTCTCTCATATTCTGATACCGAAAGAGCACCCTGTTCCAACTTGAAGAACTCCTCAACCTTGGCATCTTTATAGCTTTTAGGAATGAACTTATCCATGAACTCGCTTTTGAATTGAGTCCAGGATACCCCTTCTGGATTCCATCTCTGCAACGCCTTCCACCAATCATTGGCCCTATCTTTCAATAGGAAGGCTGAAAACGTCACCATCTGCTTTTCTGAACATTCCATAACCTTAAAGATTCCCTCATTATTCTCTAACCAAGATAAAGCTTCTTCTGGTTCACTAGTTCCGTCAAAATTCCTGGCTCCTAATTTCCTAGGCCTTTCAATAGAACCTCTTGCCTCTCGCGGTTGTCGAAGTGCTGCGGCCAACAATTGAGCCATCTGTTCCATTTGCGCATTTCCACCTTCAGGTTCTGCGGTTTGAGATGATCTTGATTGGGATGATTCGGTTGGGATTGCATCTTGAGGAACATTCACGGACTCATCCATTTGTTCCTCTGCAGGCGAATGAGTCTCTGCGGTAGCTCTACTAGTAGGCGGGCGACCTCGACGACGCATTTTTGTGATTTTTTTTTTTTTTTTTTTAAACTCATATCATCATGGAATATATTTGATTCTAAAAAAAAAATGTTGAAAACAAAATCATGCAAGAAATCATGCAATTTTTGAAAAACATAAAATCATTTCCGGAAGTGGGTTTTCGTAATCGATATATATTTTAAAAATCGGGCTCTGATACCACCTGAAAGGACCCAACCCGGATATCCCCTAAAGAGATCCGAGCGGAGCCCTCCCGGCACTTCACAGAATCCTTACAGTCTTTAAGCATGTGACTTAAAAGGATTCCGTGAAGCTAAGCCGTAAAACAGTTTCATTTCTTAATCATAAAAATTTTAGGGTGAAAAATTTTCGGCAGCACAACGGCTGTTTCTCCGACATTTTCAACTTTTTCAAACACCTGTAAAACAATTAATAATATTTCAAAGTACATACATTCATTTCCACTTCCAAATAAGACCTCAGGTCCATCTCAAAATCAACGTTTAAACACAATTTAAGTATTTAAAATAAAACCATTTTAAACTTAAAGATAAAACATTTCACATGCATGACCACGTAATCATAAATATGAAACTTAAATATTTACATCACATTAAATCCGTTATACATCAAAAATTTACTTTGATTTCACAGTTTCGGTCGCCTGATAATCTTGCCTACTCTTGAGCTGGAAATCTGCCGCTTAGAGGACTCGAACCTGCGCCTGGGGAGTTTTTTTTTTAAACAAAATAAACAAGAAAATAATGAGCTAAAAAGGCTCAGTGAGTGTTATACAGTTCTAAATACGTTTCCTTTCTAAAACGTTTTGGAATAATGTAAGTTCTAAAATAATTTAATTAAAACGTGCATTTCACAATATTATAAAGTCATTTTTACACATAATTTACTTGAAAACAAAATACAAGATTATAAGCATCGTGAAATTAATTCATAACATAATCATAAGTTCATAAATAAACTCATAAAATCATAAATCAATCCTCAGTCATAAAACATATATCCAATGGGACCCGGGAAAATCATGATCACCGCCCGGTCTTGAGTCACCGGTGGTGGGGACGTGCAATCTCATTCATAACCACTATGTCGCGGTATGTTACCTCGCTGCACATAGGGCATCATTCATGATAGTACCTTATATACGCATAGAGGGCGACATGACAGACTCGATCCCCCCCTATAGTTAGTGGACTTTCCCCCGACAGACATGCCATACGCGATATAAGGCACTTCGGCCGCATAACAATCATCATTCAGTCATAATGGGGATGGGTAGCCATTGGTTTTGAAATACATTATCATGCTAAAATAGTATTTGTAAAGCATGTTCCTTCGCTTATAAAACGAAACATAAAAGTACATTTCAATAACAAGTATACGATCAATATTACTTTAAATACAAATATAAACAATTCGAAGCGTATAACATTCCTGTAAAGCGTATATCATTCATATAGATTCATTTAAGTATTAAAACATTTAAATTTTGCATGAAAGCATAAAAATCATATAGAAATCATATTGCATTTATCATTTATAAAACAAGTTACACTCACCGATTTCTAACTCATGGAAACGATCAAACTTTCTACTTTGCGCTACTTTTTCAACTTCGCTTTCCTTCACCTTATCGCTGCCTAAATAAGTTAACAATCTAATATAAGCATGCCGGAACTACACCAATCGAATCTAAAGCAACATCATCGAAACCACAATCTAAAGAATTCAACGAAGAGAATAAGCGAACCTAAACGAACAACATAAAATTTACGCGAGTTTAACTAACTATCGCGACTAATCGCCTTTAACGTTTCGCGCGATTCCTTTAATTTCGAATAAACTTATCCTCCATATTACTCGTGACTTAACTTAAATCAAGGCAAACAAAGATTCAAACATGATAAAACATAACCGTGAAAAATATGGCAACAAACTTAACAATTATACATTTTTCCGATTCATCTCCAAAACCAACAATTTAACGATTTCGCGCGAAACTAAACTATCCAATTAACTTAAACGTATATTAAACTATCCCAACATCAACTTAACATTATAATGGCTTAATAAAAATCTCGGGGCATCGAGCTAACATCACATTTACTTTCATATTTGACAACAAACATCACAAACTGACAACGCTCGCATTCGCGGAGAAATTCAACCGAATCGCTTGGAAACAAATTCTAAATATCTGAACGATTATCCGATACTTTAAAACATTCAAAAACTAACCATTAATTCAAGACAATGAACTCAAATTAAATTCACTCCATAACAGCCCCTAAAGTCTCTTATAACAGCCCGCACTCGAAACACAACGCAACAATCGATAACCATTTCGTTCCAAAATCACAAGCAAAATAAATCTCAAGCGAACCTCCGCACTAACGAGGTTCTCAATCCTAAACCCAAACATAATATCACCACTTTATCTCAACTTAATCACATGGTTGCTTACTAAATACCAAAACAACTTAACAAAGCAACATGGGGCAGCACTTACTCACTAGCTTCGCCTCAAATAGCTTTCGAACGAGCGCGACGATGACTAATCACTCGCGGCAGCAAGCTCCTTCTTCCACCAGCAAGTATCTTCGCTTCTTGCTATTTCACTTCAAAACTGGATGTGGATTTCAGCTTGACAGCAGCTGTTGGCAGCAGCTACATCAATGTTGACAGCACACGGCACCAGATGGCAGCAACGACAGCAAGCTCACGAGGCAGCAGCTCGCATAACTCAGCTTGCGACGACAGCAATTGGCAGCAGCAAGAACAGCGTCACGGCAACACCAGCACCTTCACCACGACAGCAGCAATTCCACGGACAGCAGTGACAGCACCTAACAGCAGCGTGGACAGCATCACGATAGCTCCAGCACTCGCTCGGCAGCAACACCACGCTTGGCAGCAACAGATCTTCCTTCTTTGCTTGCATGCATGCTCTAATCAGCTCTAGCTGCTTTCAAACCTCACCGAACAGCACTTCTTCTTCTTCTCTTCCACGACCAGATCTGTTGCTCAGGCTTCACGTTCCAGTTCTGATCACGTCCAGCACCACCCAACAGCACTTCCTTCACAGCTCAGCCCTTGCATGCACATCCTCCGATCAGATCTGCACCATCAAGCCGCTAATCACTCTTTTTGGTAGCAGCTCCTGCATCACCAGCTCACGGCTGAATGTTCTTTGCTTCTCGGGCAAGAGGAAAGAAGGATGAAGAAGAAGAAGATGACATGCAAAGGCTCTCGGTTCTCTCTTTAGCTCACGGCAACAGTTCTTGCTTTTTGGTTTCTGATTTTAGCTTGAAGAAGTATGGTGGCCGAATGTCTCTTCCTCTCACTCTTACTTTGGTTTCAGTTTTTGAAATGAAGAAATGTTGTTGACCGAGCTTGTTAGCTTCTTTTTATTTTTTTATTTATTATTATTATTATTATTATTATTTTGGCCACTTGTCACCTTTCCTATATGCATGCATGACATTTGTTTTGCTTTCTAACCGTATGCTTGACATTTGTCAAAGCCATGCACCAATAAGCCACAAGTTGATTTATGCGTTCTCCCATTCCGATTCCAGGCTCGAATCCGATTTCGTCCGTCCGTCTGGGAAATCGCTTATGACTTGATTTCGTCATCGGGATTATTTATTATTTTTTTTTTTACTAAAATTCACATCCGTCATTGCACTCTAAAATTAATTTTATTCCTTGAAAATACTTATTCCAAATATTTTCGGTTTTAAAAATTATATTTTTTTCCGATCGAAACACGATCCAATTAGAAAAATAATTCGCTCAATGACGATAAAAATTTTGGGTTTTACATCAAAATAGTTCGAAGTGTATTTCTTATGCAGGTTGATTTTGAAAATGTTAAATTTACAGCCGTTATGCTGTCCGATTTTTATAAAATTAGTTTTCAATCAAACGCGAAAAATTCACACCGTTTCAACTATATTAAAAGAAAATAAAATTTTTAAGCCTAAAACGAGTAAACCGGTTAAGTAAAGTAAAGGGGTTCGCTTCCCGGATTTCTCCAATCTGACAAGTCGGGTTCGGGGAGTCCGTTGAAGTGCCCGGCGGGGCCCTCTAGACAAGAGCCTAGAGAAGGTCTGATTTGGGTCTTGTCACCCATGAGCCAAGAGAGTGAGAGGGAGGGCTGTTGTGTCCTATTCAGTATCCAAAAGCAAAGCCGAGACCATCATCTTGCAAAAGAGAGTGAGACAAGACTGAGAGCACCAAGAGAAGCCAATCCCGAGAGTGATTAAAGGCTGTTGTGGTACCGTGAGTCAGGTTTCAATTTCAGCAGCTTTGTAAGCTAATTAGAAAGCTGTTTTAGAGTAATTTCAGCTCATGTAACAAGGAAGAGCTCATGAATGCAGCAGCCTAGTAAGATGATTTGAAGCTATTTTAGAGTGAAAAACAGCAGCTAATTGAAGGCTTTTAAGTGTAGTTTTTTTTTTTTTTAAAGAAAATGAGTTCATGCAGCAAGTGCTATTAAGAGAGGGAGAAGAGCAAGCTGTCGTGAGCTGTTTTCCCAAGACAGCTTGTTATTTTTGAGCATTTGAAGTTGTTGTTGAGCAATTCCAGCACATGCAAAGGGTAAGTGCTGTTCTAGCTAAGTTTAGTTATGTTTTTGATTGATTTTTAAAGCTTGCATGTGTGTTTGGATTGAAAAAAGCTCTTGGCAAAAGGAAGAGTTTTGGGCAATACCTCCGCAAGTGAATTTTAAAGCTTTCGATTCGATTTTTAAGAGGTATTTTGAGTTTTTATGGTTTTCGTTTTGATGAAAAATGTTTAGATTGGGATTTGGAAGAAATTCGATGATGAAATGATTGGGGTTTAGGATATAGAACCTCGTTATTGCGGAGGTTCATTTGCTTGTGAATTTGATGTGTTATTGGATGATTGTCGATGTTGATTTCGTCACTAAAATCTGTCGTAATGAGCTGTTTTGTGGGCTGTGATGATGCTGTAAAAGCTGTCGTGATTTAATATCATGGGCTGTTTGATGTCAAGGCTATCTTGGGTGAATATGTGAGCTATTTTGATAGTTTAAGAGCTATTTTTTATGGTGTAGCATGGGCTGTTTTGTGTTAAGCTGTCTCCAATGAGTCACGAAAGCTGTTTCGTCAATTATAAGCTATTTCGAAGGAACTTCATGTTCTATTTTGGTGTCGATGTTGTTTGGTATGGATGGCGTGAGCTGTTTTAGTGTTAAATATCGTCTCGGTTGAGTGTTACACACTGTATTTTCTTTACAGACTATTTTGAGTAACATTTAGAGACATTCGAAACCATTATATAGTGTGTTATATAGTCGATGAAATGCAAAGGCAATTATTTCAAGCAAATGATTGTATGTGATTAAATGTGCGATTGAAATCGCTTGCGACGTTACCTAAAGAATTATAGTTAAATGCATAGGTAACGCAAAGGCAAAAATGAATAGATTGTGAGCTTCGCAGTAGGAGGTTCGGTGAGTGTTATTGAAACTATTGTTTAATTCTAAGTCGTTTGAATTTCATAAATGTCTTGGCATGATGAATTTATTTTAAGCTTTATGATTTCATGCAAGCTTATTTAAGTTAAATGATGTTATAAAATTTTAAGTTATGAAGTTTTACATGACATATATATTCTATAATCAAATATGTTATGATATGAATTAAATTAATTGTAATATCATCCCTTACGAATTATTATGTTTAAGAACAAAATGTGGATTTTATATGAAATGCATATTTTTTATAATTATTTTCTCAAGCCTATGGTATTCCTTAGGGTGATTTTATGATGTTGTCGATAATGGTAGAATACCCTAAAGCGATGTAGGATTCTGTTTGGGAGTTGTGATGTAGGATTCCGCCTTTCTTTAGGGTATATTATGAGCTAGCTTACTACCTGATCGGTGTGGGATTCTGCTTGTAGTGATATAGGATTTCGCTACTTAGTTACCAATCATATGGCCTTGTGATGTAGGATTCCGCTTTGCCATATACCTAGGTATATCATTTGGTGATTAAAGTATTGGTGGTTGATTTACTATATTATTATGAAATGAATTCTTATTAATTTGTATATCACCATTTTAATTTACAAGTTTATGTTATATTGAAATGATATAAACTGTTGAATTTTGTTTCAGATTCATGAATTATGTTTTATGATTATGTTTAAGTTTAAGTGAAATGATTTAATTATATTTTATGAATCAATTAATAAATGTTAGGGAGATGACGATTTTGAAATTGGATTTTATTTAGAAAGATTATAATACTCACTACGTTCATTATCTCACTCTATTATATGTTTATAAAACTAAACTTCCCAGGTCAAGGTGTAGGTTTAGGTGCTGCAACTTCAGCCGCTGGAACTCCAACCCAAGAATAGCAGGATTCGGTTGCATGTATAGTTGTTGTGCGTTTTCTTTTACAATTTATTGGTGATAAATACTTTGGGTTGTAACTAATAATACTTGAGTCTTATTCACTATATTTTGAGAAAGTTGTAAACCTATCTATATATGAATTATTAACTATTTTAAATGTTGTTTTAAATTCCACTATGATGTCTTTTGATTTTAACTACTTGATTTGAACTTTACTCTAAAGTTTTGAATGTATGAAAATATATTTAAACTTTCGCTTTTATATTAAATCTGGATTACCAAAACTACTTGTACAGATATGTTTCAAGTTATCAGAAAAGAAGCTTAGCTTCACGAGAACTTTCCAGTTGGATCAGATATCCTCTGGAAGGCCACCGTGAGCTCATCGGGTGGGTCGTCGAGTCGTAATAGGATGAGACGAATGGGGCCCATCAGCTTTGGTATTAGAGCTCGGTTTATAAATTGGGTTATGTGTTTTTCAAGTCATGACTATTTGAAACGTTTTCATATTAATATGATAATAGAGTGATACATTGGTTTTCAGAAATATTCAAGTATTATATAATTTTGTTTTGCTTAAAATCATAGCATAATGCAACAACGTGGTTTTAGAGGTTTCCATAGAGCTATATCGGAAGCTTCAACTCTTGCAGCACCCTCTATCCGGGAGGTTGAAAATGAAACTAGGTCAGAAGAGACATCTATGAATCAGACTCACTTGGAACCACTGAGACCGGTGAGACAGTCGGAAGGGAATTTTAATGCTAATCAAGTGGCTCAGATCTTGATGGCGGCAATGTGACAGCCATGAGAAACCTTGGATCTTCGAAATGTACTATTGAACGTGTTTGTAAATTTGGCGTAAAACCGTTCAATGGGAGTGGTGATCCCGAGAGTGCCTTATTATGGTTAGACAGGATCGATGAAATCTATAAAGTCATGGGGTACTCAGATGATCAGAAAGTCATATTCTTTAGCTTCCTAGCTTCCTATTAGAAGACAGGGCTAAAGATTGGTGGGAGGCACTTGAAAGGAGAAATCTAAGTGGGATCTCGTGGGAGCAGTTTCAGAAAGAGTTTACTAACAAGTTCTATCCAAAAAGCTATAAAGATGCCAGAATATAAGAGTTCTTCAAGTTGGAGCAGGGCTCGACCTCATTCACTGATTATGAAAAGAGGTTCTTAGAGCTTGTTTGGATTGTTCCCTTCATCGTTGATAATGAGGAACAGAAATATAAGAGGTTCATTACAGGTATAAGTCCTCATCTCCGAATCCATTTGTCCTGGGCTTTACAAACAAAATATGGGGAACTGGTTGAAGCTATTATAAAGGTGGAATGGAATGCGATTGTCATTGCGCAGGAAGAAAAATCAGAAACTAAGCACGGCGGATCCAGTATGCCCAGTAAGGCTGCCAAGAAAAAGGGTAGATTTGGATGGTCAGGTAACAAGAGACCAGGCAGGGGTGCTCAGTCTAGCCAAGGATCAATTAAACTGCCTGCAGCGCCCGGAGGCTCCAGAGGCTTGAGTCAATGGTCAGAATGTAACAAATGTCGAAAGCAACATGTAGGCGTGTGTAGATCTAGCAGCTATGCATGTTACAGATGTAGACAGACTGGACATTTTGTTAAGGATTGTCCACAGTTACCTGATACTGCTCAATTGGAGGCCGGACTCGCACCGCAAACGTAGTTAGGATATGGTCGGGGACAGGGAGGTAGAGGCTCCCAGACTAGGGGATCAAGTCGCATATCTCCAGGTAGAGGTTCAGGAGCCAGAGGAGTACCTCCTTCAGGACAGTCAGGAAGGCCCTATGCTCAAGCTAAGGTGTTCATCGTTACTCAGCAGAAGGCAGATGCTACCTCAGAGGTTATCATGGGTATGATTTCTGTCCTCAATCTTTATGCATATATATTGATGGACCCTAGAGCTATGCATTCTTTTATATCTATGCACTATTCTGCTAAGGCAATTGTGAAGGTTCGGGCGTTAGACTGTGATATGATAGTTTCCATCCCTGCTGGAGACTCGCTGTTAGCTGATAGGGTGTTTCCCGACAATAAGATTATGATAGAGGACAAAGAATTTTTAGTAGATCTAATTATATTAGACATTAGAGACTTTGATGTAATTTTAGAGGTGGATTGGATGTCCAAACATCAAGGCACGGTTGACTGTTATAAAAAAGAGGTCAATTGGTCGGGTTAGGGGAATCAGAGGTGGTGTTCTGGGGGATACGAAAAGTGTTTGCCACTAGTATTGTGACCACTGTATCTGCTAGTAGGATGCTTCGTAGAGGGTGTCAAGGACATCTAGCATATATGATTGATCAGTTGGGGAATAAGAGTCACTTGGAAATTACCCCAGTGGTCAAAGAGTTCCCTGATGTGTTTCCAGAGGATCTTCCAAGTTTACCCCCAGATCAGGAGATAGAGTTTAAGATAGATTTGGCTCCAGGAACTGAACCAATCTCAATCACACCTTACAAGATGGCTCCGATTGAGTTGAGAGAATTAAAAGTTCAAATGGAAGAGTTATTAGATAAGGGCTTTCTGAGATTGAGCACTTCCCCTCGGGGAGCTCTTGTTCTGTTTGTCAAAAAGAATTATGGGAGCTTAAGGTTATGTATTGATTACAGGCAACTGAATCGGGCAACGATCCGGAATCAATATCCCCTCCTCAAAATTGATGACTTATTTGATCAGTTGTAGGAGTATAGAGTGTACTCAAAGATTGATCTAAGATCAGGGTATCATTAGTTGAAGGTTTGCAATGAAAACGTTTCAAATGCTGCTTTCAGAACTTGGTATGGGCATTATGAATTCTTACTTAAGCTGTTTGGGTTTACGAATGCCCTAGTCGCTTTTATGGACTTGATGAACAGGGTTTTCCAAGCTTACTTGGATAAATTCGTATTTGTGTTTATTAATGATATATTAGTGTATTCAAGCAGTCACGAAGAGCATGCAGGGCATCTCAGGATATGGAGGCCTTACTTATATGGTGTTCTCTGTCAAATTTTTACAGATCATAAGAGTCTATAGTACCTATTTACCCAGAAAGAGTTAAACATGAGGTAGAGGAGGTGGTTAGAGCTAATTAAGGATTATGATTGAACCATAGAGTACCATCTAGGGAAAGAAAATGTAGTAGTCGATGCCTTGAGTTTGAGACCCACGAGCTTAGTTGCTCATATGAGAGCTGGATATATTCCGTTGTTAGTAGAGATGAGATCTTTGGGAGTTAATTTGGATGCAGTGGATTCAGGTGCATTGCTTGTTACATTTCAGATTCGATTGATACTCGTGGATAGGGTCCGAAAGTTGTATATTTAGGATCCTCAGTTGAATAAGATCAGACAGGAAGTGGAGTCAGGCCAGCAGGGAGACTTCTCAGTAATGGATGATGATACTCTGGTGATGAGACAAAGGTTGTGTGTACCAGATGTGGTAGAACTCAAGAAAGAAATTTTAGATGAAGCGCACTTCTCAGCTTATGCTATGCACCCGGGAAGTACGAAGATGTATCATACCTTGAAAGAGCATTATTAGTGGAAAGGTATGAAGAGGGAAATAGCTGAATTTGTTTCAAAGTGCTTGATTTGTCAGCAGGTCAAGGCTGAGCATGAGAGGCCAACAGGACTTCTTCAGCCACTCTTTATCCGGAGTAGAAATGGAAGCGTATTACAATGGATTTTGTGGTAGGATTTTCTCAGATCCGTAATGGTTATGATAGCATCTGGGTGATAGTTGATCGACTTACGAAGTCGGCTCATTTCCTACCTTATCCGAAGTATGTATTCCTTGGATAGATTGGCCAAGTTATATGTTGATGAGATCATAAGGTTGCATGGGACTCCAATGTCGATCATATCAGATAGAGATTCGAGATTTACATCTCGATTTTGGCCTAGTCTACAAAAAGCTTTAGGCACTCAATTATATTTTAGTACAGCATTTCATCCACAGACAGATGGACAGTCTAAGCGTACTATTTAGACTCTGGAGGATATGCTTAGGTCTTGCGTGATGGAGTTTGGAGGAAGTTGGGATACTTATCTGTCGTTAATCGAGTTTGCCTATAATAATAGTTATTAGACTAGTATCGACATGGCACCGTATGAAACACTTTATGAGAGGCGGTGTAGGACGCTGGTATGTTAGGATGAGATGGGCGAGAGAAAGTTAATTGGGCTCAAGCTTATGCTAATAACTACAGATAAGATCAAGATTATTCAGGATAATTTGCAGATAGCCCAGGATCGACAAAAAAGGTAGATAAGCATAGGAAGGATTTGGAGTTTCAGGTCAGTAATAAAGTATTTCTATAGATATCACCATGGAAAAAGATAATTCATTTTGGGAAGCGTGGTAAATTAAGTCCTTCATATATTAGTCCCTATGAGGTGATTGGCAGAGTAGGTGAGGTGGCATATTGATTTGAGCTGCCAGCAGAACTTTCTAGAATTCATATAATATATTCCATGTCTCAATGCTCCGAAAGTATGTAGTAGATCCTTCGTATATGTTGTCAGAGCAACCAATGGAACTCAAGGAGAACCTATCATATGAGGAAATCCAAGTTCAGATTCTTGATAGGAGAGAACAGGTTCTTCGCAGCAAGGTTATTCAGTTGGTAAAAGTGTTGTGGAGGAATGATGCAATGGATGAAGCCACGTGGGAGCTTGAGGAGCAGATGTGTAGCTAGTATCTGTATTTTTTCAAAGCAAGTAAGTATATTTATGATTCAAGATTTTTATTTGAGTATGAATGATGGATTTGAAGTTTTGAAATGCATTGCATAAGAGTTATGTGTTAGATTAGCATTGGTGTCTTAGGCTTTGATGTTAGAATGAGAATCATATCCAGTAAAGGGTACGAATTTCGAGGAAGAAATTTTTTTATATGGAGGGGTGAAATGTAAAACCTAAAACTTCATTCGTCGAAAAATAAATTATTTTTTCAATGGATCGTGTTTTCGAATGGATAGTATCCGTGGGAATAATAATTTTTCGAAAAGCGAATTTAGTGAATGCAAAGTTTCAAAAATTATTTTCGGGTTGAATAAAAGTGAAACGAATCAAAAACGAATCCATTTGGATAGATTCCACGTTATTCGAAAATTTATTGGACGGAATTATATTTTTCGATTTCGAATCGTATGAAATATTTTTAGAAAAATAAAATAATTCCGAGTGCTCGGAGGTAAAAATCAAATTTAAAATAATTCTGAAGGTGTAATTGAGTTATAAACGGATTTTCGAATGGACGGAATCGAAATTGAATTCAAAATCGAAATGGGAGAATGGACAGAGCAACAAGTGGCATGACTAATGCATGGAAATAGACACTTGTCGCGCATGCAAAAAGGAAGTGGGGCAAGTGGCACAATGAACTTGTGCATGAGGGACAAGTGTCAAGATCTCATCAACAGTATATATATCAATTGAAAGAAAGAAATTGAATAAAGACTGCATTCATTCTTTGCCAAGAGTCATTGTGAGAGAATCAAAGCCATACTCATGAGCCAAGAGAGTGAAATGGAGGGCTATTATGACCCATTCAGTCTCTAAAAGCAAAGCCGAGACCATCATCTTGCAAATGGACTAAATGTCCTTGTCTTCATTCATTTAGCTATGGCCTAAATATCCTATTCATTAGGTCCATGAAAGTTGTTGGGCATTCGTCAGTCCAAACGGCATGACAAAGAACTCGTAATGCCCGTAGCGAGTCCTAAAAGTAGTCTTCGGGACATCTTCTCTATGGATTCTCAGTTGATGATATCTTGATCCTAGGTCGATCTTCGAATAAACTCTAGATCCTTGTAGTTGATCGAATAGATCATCAATCCTTAGAAGCGGATACCGGTTCCAAACGATCACCCTATCTAACTGCCTGTAATCAATACTCAATCGCAAGCTTCCATCTTTCTTCTTAACGAATAAAACAGGAGCCCCCATGGTAAATGGCTGGGTCTTACAAAAGCCTTATCCAACAACTCTTCCATTTGCACTTTCAGCTCTTTTAGCTCTACTAGATATAGGCTTAGTTCTCGAAACCAGATCTATCTCTAATTCTATTTTTTGGTCTAAAGGCAAACTTAGAAGGTCCTTCGGAAACACATCTAAAAAATCTCTGACAAGAGGGATATCTTCTAATTTCACTTCATTATCTTTTGCCTCCACTGCATAAGCTAGATATCCTTGGTATGACTTTATGGGCTGCTTACTAGCTTCCATTGTTGACATGATATTGAAAGAAGACGACTTCCATACTCCACGGAAGATGACATCAGGCTCCCCTACTCTAGACAGTCTGACTTATTTTTGGAAGCAATCCACCGAAGCTCGATGTACGGACAACCAATCCATTTCTAGTATAACATTGAAGTCATGGATGTCTAGTACAATTAGATTTGCCAGAAACTCTCTTCCCTCAATGACCATTCCAATTCCTCTGAATACTTCCTTCACCCGAAGAGAATCTCTGGTAGGAATAGACATGATCATATTATACCCTAGGGTTTCTAGTTCAACGTCCACGGTCCTAGCAAAACTCTTAGACATAAAAGAATGCGTAGCCCTAAGGTCTATTAATGTATAAGCATCATGGTCCAACACTGAAATCATACCTGTCACAACCTCGGGGGAGGCGTCTGCATCCTACTTCATCATCGCGAATACTCTGCCCTGAGCATGGGGTCTACCTTACTGGCCTCTAGATGGTACACACCGCCCTGAAACTCTACTTGGCTAGCCAGAACTAGTGGCTCTCTTAGCTTGGAAACTCCTTTGGTCTAACCTTCGACCTCCACTAGATTGCCCAGGTACTGTGGCCCTGATCTTCGGCTGGAAGGCTGAGGTTGCCATTAGACAATCCTTCATGAGATGGCCTTTTTGTCCGCATCTAAACATTCAGTATTGCCTCTGAGACACTCGCCTGAATGCCTCCTCCCACCCGTTTGACAAGCAAGCCAATTCTTTCAGCTTTTATTACTGCTTCCAGATCCGACTGATTACCTCACGGAGCTCTGACTCGATTGTGACCCCAAGCTTAACCTCCGACTACCTGATCTAGCAAATGATTCTCCACTCTTAGTGAACTTGCTGGGTCCTCTAGAAAATCCACCAATCCATCCGCACTTTTGAGTCGACTGCCTAGGCCTAGGAATGGCCTTTATGCTTTGCTCATTGTGATTCACATGAAAACTGAGTGAATTTATCCCTGATTCGTCATTTTGTAAATTCCATTAAAGTTTCTTTAAAACTTCAAACTATGTCCTCAACGGCTGTTTCCTTTGTCTCAATGCAACGAAGTAATGTTTATATCATTAATGTTTACTTTATGACTATAATAATTTGACTTGGGGGACATATTTATAGTGTTAGTCATTTTTATTGACTGAGGGACGAAAGTGAAATATGAAAATTTAATGAATTTTATTTTATACATATGTTTACATGTCTACAAATTGTGACGGGGAATTACAATTGTAATTAATATACTTGAACAAATAAAATTCTATTAAATCTAGGATATATGTATGACTGAGATTTGAAAAGCAAGCCTTATTATATATATTATTTGTTCATAAGTAACACAATATATTTGTCTGTATGAAATGAAGGAAAAATTGAATTTTGAATTTAATGCGGAAACGTGGATTTTAAAAAATTTTCCAAATAAAAACACGTCCGATCGATGCTAGTAATAACAATTCAATAATTAAATTAATAAGATCGAATCTTACCTTGCATGAAGATTGAATTGATCCCTTTTGATTCGTAAATTCTTCACCACCTGATCTTCCTTGCTATGACTCTTCACAAAAGAAACTGTGTGTGGGCACAATCTCGAAGAATTATATCATGAAAACTTTTTAATTAATGAAAGTTTTTGGTTCATGTAACCAAAAATTCTCTCTCTTTTTCTCTCCTCTTGTTACCAATATAAAACACCTTTTTATAATGATAAGTTAGAGTTTTCTAATTTAATAAGGAATACAATTTCCTAATTAAATTGAAAAAACTTAATTCAAATCCAATATGGAATCAAATTTCTTATTGGTTTAAAACTCTTTACTTTTAATTTGATATGGAATCTAATTCCTATTAAATTAAAACTTCTTTAATCTAATTTAATATAGAATCTAATTCCAATTAAATTAAATTACCATTTCCATTAATTAAAAGATTTTTCAATAAATTAAATGATTCTAAATTATATATAATTTAATGACACCATTTAAAGTTAAACTTTTAACCTTTTACAAATAATTAAATAATTACTTATATTTAAATAATCAAATTATTTAAATTATTCGTGAACGTGTTCATAAAATTGTATGTACACTTATAATTGGACAATCTAATTATATTCTTCCCTTTGTTTCTTTATGTGGTTGTGAGCTAGCAAGGGGACCAAATGGACCTATAATTTGAGCTCCAATAATATCGAAATTATTAATTAAACTCTTTAATTAAATAATTCACTATTATTAACCTTAAAGTTACTCTACTAAAAACTTAAGATTGCACTCTCAAAATTATAGATGTTTTATACAATCTGAATTTTCAGTGTCCATTGATTTAATCATTTCATATGGTTCGATCCTCCACGAGTAGTTCATAATTAGAGCTAGGTCATTAAAGTCCGTTATACCTCTCTAATTATTTCTTATTCCGTTAAGTACCATTAATTCTCTAATGAACAATATATTCATAACAACTTATGAATTTATCTTTCCATTTATTTACAAATAGAAAGTTGAGCTCTCTTATTGTTCAAGACCCAAATCAATACTTAAGAGAACTACTCATTTACTTCTCGTAAGAAGGAGTGGATTCCACTGTTGTGTAGAATATTCCCAACCACTTATTAAATCACATCTCCAAAGTACGAAGCTTATTGACCGTAAATCTATAACAGTCTCACCCATATAAATCAAAAGATATGACTCAACAAATAGGAGTCCATAAAACACTCAGGATTAAGATCAATCCATATATAATCATCTAGTTGATAAATATGAATTTCTTAATTTAACGGATATTAATAAGAAATTCATTTTATCATGGTCCAATCCTATATAATTTCTATTATATAAGGTGCCTCCATTTTCATGTCACCACATGAACGATCCCGGATAAAATCATCGTATCAAATACAAAATAGACCACTGCTGTAGATTTACCACAAGCAAAGTACCCAGCTTTGTTTGCTTTCTACGGACTTTTTAGATTACTAATCTCAAACTAAATCCTTTTGTATATAACACTTATATACTTAGTTTGAGACTACATAAGTAACCATGGATGTTACATGATATTTGTATGAAGCAATCATTTCATAAATGCACATAAATTGAATAAAATAAATTATATTTTATTTATTATTTAATTTAAATATTCACAAATTACAAGTTCTTAGGGCACATTACCCTAACATGAAATACCTTAACACTTTATTATGAAGCAGTTACTAATGTTTTCTTCGTGAGTTCTATTTCAATTATCTTATGTGAGTGGGAGATATTGGTTTTAATAGGTTATGAGTTAAGTCCACCTAAAATAAACCAAACCTATCACCTGATCCAAATAAAAGCTCAAATGTGATTGAATAACTACCTAAGCAATGATAAGTAGTTATTAGATAACTGCATTGACAATTATATGAGCAATTACTATATAACTGCATTGACAGTTATTTGATCACATATAAATAGGTTGATTGGAGAATTTAAAGTGCGACTGGACAATTATGCTAGCGATTGAACAATAAAGCATGTGATTATGATTAACAACATACGAACACAAAAAAACCAAAATAGAGAAAATGGGAAAAAGGCAAAAGATTTTTACACCATGAACTGAGATTTCAATTTCATTTATCGGTGATTGAATTCAGACTAGTTGAACAACCACAAAAGTTTTGAAAGGGATTTTTTTCTGTGGGTGAATGATTTGTTTCTGTAAAACCCAAGAGTTCCATTTTCATGAAAGCTGATTTTCGATTAATAGTGTCCACGTGAATGATGATTTTCAAAAAGTTGACCTCGCAAATCAAAAGGCTTAGAATAAGTAGTAGAGTTTAAGGAAACTGAAATGGAGCAGAAATGAGTACGTTCGAATGAGTTTTAAGTCATCCGAAATTAATTGGACATAAATACCCCTTGTTTAGAAAACAATAGATATTAATGAATTTGTACCCATTTAAATGCTTTTAAGCATGTAATTGAGAGTTTTCATATTTAATTAGAATAGTAAATTATTAATTTGAGGATTTGAGAAGTATATATTTTTTTTTTTTTGAATTTAATTAGATAAGAAAGTAAATGAAATGCACTAAGGGTAATTTCGAAACTTGG
Source organism: Dimocarpus longan (assembly GCA_022984855.1). NCBI lineage: Eukaryota > Viridiplantae > Streptophyta > Magnoliopsida > Sapindales > Sapindaceae > Dimocarpus > Dimocarpus longan. Next base: position 13,086,267 of record CM041015.1, on the reverse strand, counting down.
AAAATATGAGAATGAATGTATGAAGTGGCATGAAAAAGGAAGTAGAATGCATGAAGTGTCATGCAAAAGGGAGAAGAATGCATGCAATGGTGTGAAAGAAAGAAAAGAAACACAGTCCAAGTGAAAGTAATTGGACCAATGAGAGGAAGGCACTTGGAATCCACTAATTCAAGGATTTCATGGACATTTTTGTGTTAGTTCAAGAGCAAATTAGTAAGTTGAGAGAGGGACTATATAAAGTACAACTTGCATGAGATATGTGTAGAAAATTAGAAACAAAATGGAGAGAGAAAGGGGGAGCAGTTCGGCCACTACAGTAGGAAGAAAGAAGCATGCTGTCTTGTTCCATTTTTCATGCAAAAAATCCATAAATTTATCTCAAATTAGTGTTAGAACAATGATTAAGCAAATAAGGTGAAGTAAGGGGGTAAGTTCCTTGACTTTTTCTTGATGTTTTGATGTTGTTTGGTGCATGATAACTTGTGGAATTGATGGAAATTTTTGATATGTTTAGAGGTAAACTATCTTGTATCCAAGTGGATAATTGAAAGGAGTTTCTAAAGAAGCTAGTAGATAAACAAGACACCAAGATGAGTGTATTAGAATTTTATGCAATTTTTCAAGAGAATTTAAATTTAATTGGCTATGGGCCATTAGAAGAATAATTGAATGATTTTAATGTGTTTTGGTTGCCATGAAATTGGAAGAATGGTGTTGAATGTATGAAATGCAAATTGAATGATTTTAATGTGTTTTGATATTAGTATTTTCATGTTATTAAATGAGGCTTTACATGATCCAAAAAAAAAAAGATGTATATTATGAAAATGAAAAGAAAAGGGATTGAATGTGCATTGTAGGTGCAAAAGAAACGAAGGAATTCAAGGAGAATTGTTTGGAGAATATTCTAATAAGAAGAAGCAATGTGAGTGTAAAATTTATATTTGAGCTAAAATAGTATATTTTAGAGTCAATTGAAATAGTTACTACTTTTAATGCCTTTATTAGTATGTGAATGTTTTGAGACTTACATGAAATAAAGTGTTTCTCATGCATGAATTATTCAAGTAGTTGATATTCTAGCACAATTAAATTGAGTATTTTATTGATGACAAGATTTTATGCAAAAATATATATATACCATACTTTGAGTAAATGTTTGGTATTTACATGTAAAGAAAACAAGTTGTCAAAATCCAATGGTTTACCCATCAGAAATAGAATCAGAAAACAGAATTATCAGATTATGACCCAGCTGGAATGACAAGACCCAATTCGGATTCTCTCTATCAAATTCAGCAATCCTGCCAGGCACTCCACAAAACCCTTCTGAAGTCAAACTGATATGACCCAAAAGAATATCGTGAAAGGAACCCTTAACTATTTCTCGAACTCTAAACCTATAAAAATTATACATTTTATAATTTCATTTCAATTTGTCATCAAGAAATAAACATATAATCGAAAGATATTATCATAAATAAGTAAGTGGCCAGAACATGCATGTACCTATAAAAAGTTCTACAATATTTGTTCATAAATCCAGAAATATGCAAATTACATAATTAAAATTTAAGTCACAAGATTTACATAAAAATGTCTAAGTAGCATCGTCGGTCGAAGGGCCTACCTAATCTTAACGAGGCGCTCCGGTACTTGGATCACTTGTTCTTGTACCTGACAGGTTTTTGAAACAAAACATTATGAGCTACAAAGCTCAGTGAGTATGAATGTATTTTACATTTAAGTTTTTCCTCCCTAAAACATTTTGAAAACATTGTTTTTCTTTAAAATAATTTTATTTCTAAAAGCTTGTGTTTTCATAAAATTTCAAAAGCTCATTCTAAAATTAAGTTCGTAAAAGACTAAAATGTTTTGTATTTTAAAAACATTCTCTTTCTAAAACCTGCTTTTTAAATGGTATACTTTCCTTTTTAGAAATGCTCTAATGGAAACCCAAGGAAAGCTAGAACCACATGAGCGGTCAGACTAGTTTCGCTCAGTGTGGGAGGGATCACGTGGCACAAAGGCTAGCATCGCTCACCGTGACAAAGCTACAAAGACATCTCGTAACGATGTGGCGGAACTATCATCTCACATTGTGCATCAAGATAGTACCCCCACAAGTGTAGAGGGCGACTGACAAATACAACAAACTTGGTCCCCCCAATGTTAGCAGGACTTGCCCTCCCAATACTTATCATGCACTGCGGGGTATACCGGTCAGGTGTAATACTATAAGGTCTATCTATAAAGGCTCGGGCTATCCACTAGGTTTGAAATTTTTTTTTTTTATATATATATTTTAAATCTATTTGTCTTTTATGCTATAAAAGAAATCATATAGTTTGCATATCATCTATAAATAATTTATTTATTCTCATGATAAAGTATAAACTATAAGATATTTATAAACTAAAGCGAGAGATAAAAATGCTATAAAATATTTGCATATTAAGCTAAAGACCATAAAAATATTTGCACACTCATAGCTTGCTTCCCAAAACTTGAATCACTCCTGCTCAGCGACCTTCTTTTTAGCTCGCTACACCACTTACACTTGGTCACACAAGAAATCTCAACTTAGCTCGTAGGTCCCTTAAATTAGTTCTATCTTCTTTACCTCATCCGAGCTGTAATGGGCTAAACTGTTCCATTCAGCTCAGGCTGCAAGCTCTAGCTCGCATTCAGCTTAACCTATGCAAGCTCACTCAGCTCACCCTCTAGCTCAACTTAACTCCTCAACACCGCCCTCTAGCTCACCCTGTAAGCCCTCATCCAGATTTATTATTTTATGGTATTAGAAATATTCGAATTAAGTTACGGTCGAATCGTAGGCCTCCAATAGTGTATTTGAGGTTTATTATATTTTTGTATCACAAGTCAGATGTCGTTTGGTTGACCCCAGTGCGATCGTAAAGTGATTAGGAGTGATTTACATGTTAATCAAGTGAGGTGAGCTCACAGAATAAAGTAAAAGATATTTTAATTCAACCAATGAGAAATGAGATAAGTGATTTAAAAAATAGTGGCTATGGATGTGCCACATGTCGTCCATAGATTGGTTGAAGAATAAGTAGATTAGAATGCGCCAAGTGGACCAATAGGATTCATGATTATCTACAATTGGGCCGTAGTGAGATTATTGAAAGTTTGAGGTTATTAAATGAAATTTTCTTGAGGAACTTTTTAGTAATTGAGCATTTATATATATAAGTTAATTTTGTCTCATTTGGGGTCATTGTGCATAGTAAAAACAAAAGAAAAAGAGAGATTCGAGTGAGAAGGAGAGAGAAGCCAAGAGAGAAAGCGGTGCGATGCCGTGAGGGAGAGAAGGAAGAAGAAAGAGATCGAATCCAAATTTTGACGTGGTTTCTTCATGAAAGTTGTTCCTCATCATCTGCTTTAGCAAACCCAACAAATTTGAAGCCAAAAGATTACCTATTTGGTAAGTTATCTCAGTTTTAAGTTTGGTGGTTCTTGTGAAACCCATTTTTATTTTTGGTTTGATTTTCAAATTTGAGTTTAGGGATGTTGAAAGGGATATGTGAGGATGATTTTGGTGTGATTTGGTGAAAGATAAATGGGAGAAAAGAGAGGGAAAGTCGCGGTAAAAAAATGGGTTTTTATGGAATTCTATTTCGTTTTCGATTTTAAGGTATTAGATGGATGTTTTAGAGGTTAGGGAATAATCTTTTGAAGTTAGATTTCGAAAACGAAAAGTTTAGGATCGATTTCGGAGCTAAACGGACTAGTTGAAGGGTGTTTCTCGAAACCCTTCGAAATGCATTCGTTTCACATCTGAAACGGTTTATTTAGCTTTGGTTATGTGTTAGAACACTAGAGGATTGATTTTTGAAGTTGTAAGAAGTCCAAAGCAAAAAGTGATTTTCGTTAGTAAACGAATCCGATCGATTTTCATTCCGAGTTTTTGACAATGAGATTGAGTATTTTGAGGTATTCCTAGGAAAGAATAAGTAGGATTTATGTAGAGAAAACGGATTTCGAAAACCTCGATTGAATAGAAATTGAGATCCGAAAGTTTAGATGTTAAAGTGTATTAATAGAGATAAATGAGATTTTATTGATTTTGAATGTTATTTGAATGAGTTACATGACCCTAGATGGATATTTAATGTTTTAAGGTAAAAGCGGAGAGTTCCGAAGGTATTCGGAGGAGGATCAGATTCTATTCGAGGACATATTGTGAGTGGAACTACGAGTTTTTAACATTTATATATTCTTAAAATTTATTTTAAATTAAAATAATTTATTATAAATAGTTATTCATTTATTAATTGAATTTATATTATAATTCTAGCATAAATATTTTAGTTTATTATTTATGTATATGAGAATGTACTAGAATTAAAGATTTTAGGCTTATTACCTTGAGATTTAGAATATTTTAGGGTATTAAAAAAAAAAAAATTAATAGCCTATGGTTTACCCTAGCCCTAGTTTAGTACCTAGTCGAATACCCTATGCGTGATACGGTAGATGAAAGGAAGTTAGTCAGTGAGATTTGAGTCTAGTCGACTCTTGTGTGAGCGAGGCATGAGTGATCCGTATGCACGTATAGTGTAGTGTAGTCGGTCCGTAGCGTGGGCCCACTTTCGCGACTACACATGGTAAATTCTCACTCCTAGTGATTAGCTACATTTTATATGCTACCACGCTAGGAGTAGATATTCCCTAGGTTACCATTTAGGCGAACATTAGAAAAGATTTTAAGAAAAGATTTTAAAAAGTGTTTTATAAAAGAATCTTAGAAAGCACTTTAGTTTTTAAAAACTGTTTTTGGGAGAATATGGTATACAGAAATGAGTTTTAGTTTATAAATTATACACTTACTGAGTTATTCTCATATTTTTCTTTAAATGTTTTTCTTAAAAATTCTCCTATAGGTGCAGGAGCTAGTCGTCCAGTAGATGATGTTTAGTCAGACGTGTAGGCGGACGTATAAGACAACACCTACTACATGTATATATTTTATTATTTTGATCATGTATATGTTGATATAAATAGTTGTAAATATTTTGAAGAAATAGTGGATACATTAGTTAAAAATGTTTTATTAAAGTTTTATGAAATTTAGTTTTCAGATTTTATTTACTTGTTTGTGGTTGTGTTGTGAGAAATGAGTTGGAGACTCTGGAAGTTGAGAAATAGATTTCATAGAAGTGTTTTTTTATAAACTGTATTTGAAACTTGTAGGGTGGCATAGTTTAGAATACAGGCGATATATTGTTGAAATTTTTATTAAAAAGCGAAAATTTTTTATCGCTATCACCTTGTAAAAGAAGTTAAAATATCTAACTAAATGATTTTTCGATGTCCTGATAGGGTTTCTTCGGGCTGAGTATAGAGTTCGCGGGAATTCTTTCGGGGTGCTACGGGGTCTTTCTCGGGTCCAGATGAGGGATTCAGGAAGGGTCCCGTCACATCCTGCAGCTACTACCTTTAACCAACTCGTCCTTTCGAGCTTCTATCTTAGTCTAACTTGGACAGGTAGTATGGTGGGCTGGGACAACATCACTCAGCTCGCTCCCTACTAGCTCGCACTTCAGGTCAATTCGGCCAGCGCTGAAAAGGGTTGCGGGTATTCATCTGGTTTGCACCTCGCGAGCTCCTGCCCTAACTCATGCATATTTACCCTTAGCACGTTTTTTTCCATAATTTACTCATACACACCACCATTTGCACATCACCGATCTCACTTAAATTTCACAACATATACTTAATATACTATCAGTTCTCATCTCAACCGAGCTCGCAACCTTAACAGGTTCCACGATCGAACTCAATCATTCTAAATCACAACAGCTTCAAATTAACTTATTTCTTTAGTTACATTACTTACCAAGCTTTCCTCAGTCTTCTACCTTGCTTTCCAACTCACTTACTGCTTTAACACCCCCAAATCTACACAGAAAATCTGGTCAGTTTCCATTGAAACTCAAAAATTGTCCTCGATAACTATACACCAAAAGAACGCCATACATAACAATTTTACTAATCAATCCTTACCAGGTCTAACTTGAACACCTTCTGAGCTTGTCCTTCACCTTCCTACAGCTTGATCTCCTCTTCAAAATGGCATAACTCGAGTTGGATCAACGGCAGCAGCTTGTTTCCTTTATCTGCCGACAGTCTTTTCCTCTCCCTTCTCTAGATTTTTTTCTTCTCTCTTTACTCGTTTTTTTTTACCGATTCACACCACACATGCCTATTTATAGGCATGGGTCAAGCTCATCTTTCACCCTTAAAGTTCCTTAAAATCATACATTTGCCACTTTCTAGAGAATTCTTTATTTCCTTAATGTCCTTGTCCTTTCTACTTATTTACAATTTTGTCATTCTTTCAAAATATCTTGCATTTTTCTCATATGTCCCTCAATTCTTTTATAAATTTGATTTATTTCCAATTCTTCCAAAAATTCTATAAATATTAAAATTCACTGTTAAACACTTAAAAATTCTTTTATTATTTTACCAACGAGGGTATATTAGTACATTTCACTTTTCTGTATATATGCACAGTAAAAACCTCGGAATAGGGTATTACATGGAATACAATGTTTAGTGTAGGGCAAGTATTGGGGGCCATGTCACTAACCTCGGGAAGAATTGAGTCTGTCAGGTTCAATGAGTCGCCTTCACACTTATGGGGTGTTATCTCACTATGTGTCAGCGATGCAAAATTGTAACATTCCGTTATTTTGCCTCATAATTTATTAAATAGTGATTATATATTAAAGGACGATGTAAATAATTACCCGTTCGGGTCCGGAGGAGTAGCGAAATTTTTATAAAATTTTTCAGACGGATCCGGGGATAATTATTTAATCGAATCTCGCAAAATAAATTAGTGTGTCTGGATTTAAATATTTATTCGGAACCTAATGAAGTTTCCGTTTGCGAAATTGGATTTTATTTCAATTTTCAGGATTTGTCTCGAATCGAATCCGAGCGGAAAGCGGAATCCTAAAACGAGAATTGTCGGAATGGGAGGATTAAATAAATAGTGGGGCCATGTGAGACACATGGCATGCATGCAAGGGAAAACAATGCCATGTGTCAAGAGGGGAATTAAATAATGAAATGATTAATAAAAGAAAAGTGATTAAAGGAGCAAAAGAAAGAAAAGAAATGATAAGTGAAGAGAGTTGCATCCGGCCACCACACATCATTTGGTCAAAACTGAAAACAAAACAAAATAATGAAAGAGATGATTAAAGAAGCAAATAGTTTTCGGCCACTCATCACTCATCATCAAAGGCATTCGGCCTCCAAGTTCAAGCAAAAACAAAAGCTGAAATGAAGGAGAACAGATTGTTTTGTGTGAGTTGAGAGAGAGGTGAAAGAGAAGAGACTTGCTGTTCGGTGAAGCTGGAAGCGACCAGATCTACCTGTGACTTGCTGCTGTCGCCAAAGTGATGTCCAAGCATCCCTGAAAGCGAATCTGACCTTGCATGCAACTAAGGGCTGAAGATCTATCGCTGCCAGACCCTGGAGTGTTGCTGCCAAGAGCTGAAGCTACTGCTGACGACGTAAGGAAAGTGCTGTCACCGTGAGGTTGCTGCTGTAGGCCGTGAGCTATTGTCAGGTTGGTGAAGTTGCTGCTGATGACGTGAGCTTGCTGTCGTCGCTGGAAGAAGTCTCGCCTTGAGCTAAGCTGCTATCGCTAAGCTGCTGTGTCGCGAAGCTGCTGGTATTGTGAAGCTGCTGTCGCGAAGCTGCTGATGTTGCGAAGCTGCTGTCACGAAGCTGCTGGTGGCTGTTGTGCTGTTTTTGTTGTCATTGCTGTTGAGCTGTTGTGCTGTTTTGCTGTGTGCTGTGTGCTGCCGTGCTGCTGTCATCGCTGTCTTGCTGCTGGCGTGAGCTGCTGGTGGCTGTAATCGTCGACGCTGCTGCGAGCTGTCAAGCTGAAGCTGTGCCGCTGTTGCGTCGTGTGCTGTCATCGAAAAATAAGTTGCTGTCATTGTGCGAACTGCTGCCGAGTTACTGTCTTTGTCATCGAAATTGTTCGCGAGCTGTTTTGAAGCGAAAAACAGCTCAAGTGAAGGTAAGTCGCTGCCCCGTTAGTATTGTAATCATGATTTAAATAATATTTGGACGTTAATGATGTCCGTTTGGATTGGAGGAAGCTCGTTAATAAAAGAAGTTAATTGGGACAGCTTTTTCGCGCTATTTCGAATCTTTTAAAAGTAAGCTTCGAAAGGTACGTTAGGAGTTATTTGATTTCGTTTCGTTGGATAATGACTAAGCTTGAATTGAGAATGAATTGTGATGATAATATGTTTGGGAAATAGGATTTTTAGAACCTTGTTAGTGTGGAGGTTCGTTTGATTGAGCTTTGACGTGTTTTCGAATGATTCTTTGATGTTGAAATTTACGTTGCGAAGCCGTATAGGGGCTGCTATGTTAGGAAATATGGGCTGTTATGTTTTGTTTTCCATTTTGTAATGATCGGCATGAAAAATGGTTTGCAACGATATGCATTAGAATATTGGAAAGTTATTTGAATATCGCTAGATTGTTTTCAAGTGTTTCCATCTAGTTTTCCTTGGTTTCAAAAGGCGTTAATTCTCTATTTAGTGTCGAATGAGTTGTGATTAAAGATGCCACGACTAAGCTACTCCCAAGCTAAAAACATTTTACAGATTTAAAATGCAATGTATCAGATTTATAGAAATATATTAATATATGTTTTGCATATGCTTTTACTATTCGTAGATAATTGATTATGTTTTATGCTTGGTTAGATTTCAGAAAATAGATTTTAGTATAGCAGTTTTGCAATTTTTAGAAATAGTTAAGAAACAGAAAGGTTAAAAGTATTGCAGAAATATTTTATGAAATAGATTATTTTCCAACAGAAATAATAACACACTCACTGAACTTCTTTAACTCACACTTTTTGTTTTATGTTTTAAAAATTTTTCTAGGTGCAAGCACTAGTTCCCAAGCAGCCAAATCTCCTGTGACTGATTAGCTGGGCTGAGAGTGACTGTAACGCCCTGAATATCCGAATGAATAGTATGTTGAAATGAATAGTGATGAGTAAATAATAATTTTTAAGAATTAAATCTCAAAAATCATTGAAAGTAAAATTTTTGATGAATAATATTTTCGGACGAAAACTATCCATGTGAATAGTAATTTTTGAAAAATGGGTTTTGCATATTAAAAGTTCTGAAAATTATGTTAGAAATTATGAAAATTGAAACAGATCAAAAGCGAGTTCGTTTGAGGTAAAACGGAGCAGTTTTCGAATCCGACCAAAAATTCGGACGAATTTCCAAAAAAAATTTGAAAATCTCAAAAAATGTCAAATGAGTATTAAAATGCTTAAGAAGTATTTTAGAAACTCAAACAGCACTTCTAGAGGAGATTAGGATTGAAATGAAACCAATCCAGAAATCGTCAAAGACAATTTAGTGAAAAGCGGAAAGCCTAAAAGGGGTTTGGAATGATTTTTAAGGGTAACTAAAGTTACCAGGAATATATAGGAAGGTCGAATATAGACCCAAAAAAGTTTGGAAGGATTCCGAAAACGTCCCCAAAAAGTCGAATCCGGATGTCCCGAAAAAGCTAAAAATCAAGAAAAAAAATGAAGAGATAAGCTTGAGGGGCTCAACCAATGAAAATGTGACATGTGACAATGTGGATAAGGATGAGGACACTTAGCATGAAATGGTGGATGACATTTTTGCATTTTTTGTAAGTTTTAAGGGTAAAATTATCTTTTGGAAGTTAGTATATAAAGGAGAAATGTGAAATGAGATGAGGGAAGAGTGGGAGGTGGTGCAAAGAGAGCAAAAACTAACTAGAAACCAAAAAAAAAAAAAAAAAGTCGTGAGATGAGAGGAAGGCTGAGAGAGAAAGAAAAGAAAGAAAAAGAAACCGAGAGGAGGAGGAAGGAAGGAGAAGAAGAGGAAGAAGAAGATGAAGAGGTTAACCATCAAGTCAAGCTTGGAAGCAAAGCATCAAGTTGGAGGTGAAATAGGTAAGGGTTTTGATGTAAACCCTTGATTCTATTTACGGTATACTAGTACCACCCAGTAGTAGTCTTTAAAGTTAAATTTATTTTCGCATTGCGAGTAGGATGTCGATTAGAAGACCCAAGAGAATTAGGGAATGAGATGGGATAGTATAAGGTAAGATAAGCTTACCATCCAAAGTTAAAAAGTTATAAAGTTTATCCAATGAGAATTAGCCTATGTAACTTAATTTGTGGTCATTAGAGAGCCACTTGGAGCCATTTTATTGGTGGATAGAATAAGTGGGTTACAATGTGACAAATGGACCAATTAGAATCAATCTTATCCATTTAGGGGTCAAAGTGAAATTAAGTAAAGTTTAAGGGGCTAAATTATAATTAAAAATATAAATAGAAGCTCTCATTCAACTTTTCCATCCATTTTTACATCCAAAACCTAGAGAGAGAGAGAGGAGTGGTGTTGGCCATAGAGAAAAGAGAAACTAAGGAAGATCAAGCAAGTTTCTTCAAGAATTTCATCACCAAATTGATTATTGTCATCAACCAAAGCTATTTGTGCAAGTTTGGAGTGAGATTGAGGTCTTAATAGTTGAGTTTCCTTATCTTGAATCAACCTTAATGATTTAGAAACCCATTCTCTACCTTGCTTCAAATCTTAATTTGAGATTAGGGATTGAAACTAGGTTGGTTGGTGATGATTTTGGTGTGATTATTGTGATAGAATTTGAAAGAAAAGTATAGATTCATGATAAGGAGTGTCACGACCAAAGCTAGGGTTTTGTGACTCAATTTTTTCTTTTATGTTTTGAGCTTGAATCTAGGCCTATTTGAGGTTAAGAAACCATTTAGAAGTGATAGAATTGAGAAAATCAAAGTGTAGAGTCAAGCTGAATGTTGTTAAGCTTAGTTGAGGGGCATTAGGGGATTTCATGTAAAAGCCTCTTTTTGATGCATGAAATAAATATGTTTGATTATATTTGAGTGAAAGAATGTTAGATATGAAAGAATTGAGCTTATTGCTCAAGTGAGGTAAAAATGTTCTTTAAAAAGTGTTGAAAAAATGTAGTTTTTGGTTAAGAATGCCCACCCAGTGATAATTTCTTTCCCAATTCAGCTTTATGGCTGACTTAAATGCAAGATAGTGAGATGATTGGAGAGAAAATGGAATGACGAAAACCTAGGGATTGCTTTCTAGGTAGCATTCGGCCAAAGGGGGTCTTATTTTGGGATTTTTTGTTTCGAGCTTAAGAAAATTATTTCAAGTATATCAGGGTATTCCTAGGTGATAATAAATAGGATTCATGAAAAGAAATCGGAATTCAAAATCATCAAATGAGTTAAAACTTAGTTGCTAAGGTTTAGGCATAAAGAGAATTTTATAGAGTTAGTTGTGTTAGAAGCTATTTATAGCTTTGTCTTAGTGAATTTATTGATTCTAAATGAGTATTGGATGTTTTAGGTTGAAAGCGAAAAGTATTGGAGGATTTCAGATGAGGATCGTGTAAAACCCAAAACCTCGCTCGTCGGAAAATGAATTATTTTTCGATGGATCGCGTGTTCGATCGAAAAAATATAATTTGAGAGTCCGAAATTATTCGGAATATTTATTTTAGAAAAATGAATAAGTTGGAGTGCGTGGAGGTGAATCCAAAAATTTTAAAAATAATTCCGAAGGCGAAAGCAATTATAAGTGGATTTTCGGACGGACGGAAACGAGTTGGATTTCGGAATCGAAATGGGAGAATGCATGGAAGAAATAAATAAAATAAATCAGTGAATGATGGACACGTGTCGCACATGCAAGGAATAAGCAAGACAAGTGGTAAGAAGTTGCATGCATGGGTGTCACATGTCAAGCATTTATATAACATATATATATATATAACAATTGAAAAATTAAGAATTGAAGGAATAAGGTTGCAAAGCTTTTGGTCACCATTTGTTTTCAAACCCGAGAGAGTTAGATTGAGAGAAAAGCTCAAGCAAAAGCCATCATTCGGTCACCCATTTTCAATCAACCGAGAGCCCAAGTGTGAGAGATCGAGAGATCGTGTGAGAGAGAGAGAGAGCTCGTGCATGCAAAGATAGATCCAAGAAAAACCAGAAGCTTGTAATCCAGCAGGTCTATGATTGAGATTTGTAATTCCAGCAGCTTGTGAGTAATTTGAGAGCTAATTTGAAGTAAGCTCATACAACAACTTGAATTAGTGTTAGTGCAGATCGAACAGCGGACAACCCATGCATTGTGATTTTAGAAGTTGTTTTGAGTGATTTAGCTCTCATGCATGGTCCTTAAGGTAAGCTGCTATCTATGTGATGTTTTGCGTAGCTTAAATCCTTGAGTTGATGAAAAGAAATTGATGTTAAGGGCTGGTATAGGTTCGGTCAAGCAAAGGATATTGGACAGCTCTTAGCATGTAATTTTCGAAAAGTTTCGATTGATTTTCGTGAGGTAAGTTGTATTTCTATGAGTGTTGTTTCATTGGTAAATGTTATTTTGAGTTCTGGATGATAGTTGATAACGTTATGATTGGGTTTTAGGATTTAGAACCTCGTTAGTACGGAGGTTCGCTCGATATTGTTTGGTTGTAAATCCGAATGAAATTGTAGATGGTTGTTATATTGTGAAATTGACCTATGAGCTGTTATATTGAAATTTAGGGGCTGTTATGTTATGTTGTTGAATTCAAGTTTGTTGCCATGAAAAATGATTATTGTCAGCGTGTTTTAAAGTATCGAATAGTCGTTCAGATATTGAAAAACCGTTTTCGAGCGATTAGGATAAGTTTTCCGCGAATGCGAATGTGATTTAGTTGCGATATTCGTGTAGAATGTGAATTTGTATATGGTGTTAACAAGCCGCCATGTTGTGTGATTAAGCTCATTAAAGTGGTAAATGTTGATGTTAGGATAGTTTGATATATATTAAAGCTAATCGGATAGTTTCGTTGTGCGCGATTATATTTAATCGTTGATTTTCGGAGTCGAAACGGAAAATGAATAATCGTGTAGTATGCTGCCATGATTTTCATGGTTGTGTTTTGAAGTGTTTGAATCTTCGTTTTCCATGAATTGAGTGAAGTTACGAATAGTATTGACGATAAATTTGATTGGAAACGAAATAATCGCGTAAAATGTTAAAAAGGATAGTTCGCGATAAATTGTCGAAATCGCGTAAGTTTTACATGATTCGTTTAGATTCGAATATTCTTTTTGTTGAATCCATTAGAATGTGATTTTGCTGATATTGATTTAGATTCGAATGACATTGTTGTCGTTTTCGAGATCGTAAAGTTTCGATTAGATTATGTTGCGATAATGAATTGGTTTCAAGATAGTTTCCACGTATGAATATTAGTGTTTTCGTATTGTTATTGTATGAGGATAACTGCTTGAAATGTTGTGATTAGAGATCCTCGTGTGATTTAAGTTTAGTTTTTGCACAAGCCGTGTTTTAACGAAATCTCGATCGAAACCAATTGTAGGTGAACCGGCGAGCGGACGAGGTCCGTAACGAGAAGTGGTGATAAATTATTTGGAAGCAAGTAGTGAGTGTGGATTTTATAAAGTTTTCATACATTTTATTATAGGAATGCGATTCATTTTTAGCAAGTGATTTATTTCGATATTCAAGATTTTATAATTATCATTATCTTTCATACAATGCATGTATAGTTTTATATATATCCCGTTATAAATATATATATATATTCTTCAAGTAAAGTAAATGAGTAAGTTGAAATCATATACATGCATAGAAATATTATTTGCAAAAGCTATATTGCAATGTTATAGCATATTGCCGAGATTTTATATATCTATATGCGTTTGGTTTACCCTAGCCCCTAGTTACACCCGGTCGAAGGATTTCATACGTGTATGACAAGTTGGGGGGATAGTGTAGATCTATCTGATGTTGGAGGGAATCACGATCCCAGAGTTGTTTCCACATTTGCGACTACATATGGTGAGAGTTCCCCTAATCTTAGTGGCGTGTCTTCGTACCGTCATGAAGGATAAGTTTCCCTGGGTTACCAAATAGGCTAGTAAGAAAACGAGAAATGTATTTAAAAAACGTTTAATAAAGTATCTTTCGCATTTAAAATGAGTTTTACAGTTTTCAGGAAAGTAAAGTAGGTAATAGTTTTTCCAACCTATTTTGGAAGGAATATTATTTTGAGCAAAAGTATAGTTATATTAATTTTACCCACTCACTGAGTTATTCTCACCATTATTTTTCATGTTTTATTAAAATCCTCCCCAGGTACAGGCACAAGCAGCGCGGCGGAAGCATCTCCATCGGACGTACAGGCAATCTAGAGACACGACCATGCTGCTCTAGTTTTAGACAAGTTATCATGTACTACATTTACTATCGTTTTCATATTTATCAAGTATTGTAAATGTTGTTTTGGATAAAAGATTTTATGGTAAATGTCATGCATGATGTTTTAAGATTTTAATCAAGTTGCTTTCCATATCATTGAATATTTTTAAGCATGTTGTGAATGATTACGTATCTGAAAAAGGGCCTGAGGCCTATTAGTTTGATAAAAGATATTGAATAAAATTATACAGGTTTTGTGAAGTTTTTACAGGAAGAAAATTTTAGAAAAACAGTCGTTGTGCTGCCAAATTTTGGTAAAAAAAAACTCTATTTTCATAAGTCATTTTCAACAAACAAAATTCCTACCCATTTTCAGAACTAAAAAAATTTCGAACATTTTCAGAAAGGAAAGAGGCTTAGCACCATGGGAACTTTTCAGTCGAAACAGATCTCGACTGGAAAGCCACCGTAGGGTGCCGAACAAGTCGCCTAGCTAGTATAGTTAGAAAGGGGCCTGTCGATGTTGGGATCAGAGCCGAGATTTTAAATGCATTACACGATTTTCGAGCATTTTCATAATATTTCCCAAACATCATACATTTTATGACTGAATATCTGGTTCAATTATAGCGAGTCATGCGTTGCGTCGGTCGTCCGCGTACACAGAGAGCCACTGATAGTGCTCCACCTCCTGCTCCAGAAATAGGGGAGCAAGTAAATGAATCCGTAAATGATCCTCAGCCAGGGGTTCCAGTTGAGCCATAGGCAGTAGAGCCCGAGCCGGATCCGATTGAGAGAGTAGCCCAGGTTATTCAAGGGCTAAGGCCGCGTGCTCCAGGTGCCACCGTAGAGAGGGCAAGGAAATTAGGTGCCGATGCATTTGATGGAACAGGTGGCTCAGAGGTTGCAACGGAATGGTTAGATAATACTGAGAGGGTGTTGGAATAGATGGAGTGCACCGATCCCCAAAAGGTGTCCATTGCTTCATTCTTGCTGCGAGCTTCAGCTAGAGATTGGTGGGATTCTGTCAAACGAAGAACAATTGATCAAGTCACATGGGAAAAGTTCAAAGAAGAGTTTAATGAGAAATTCTACCCAAGGGCATACAAAGACGCCAAGATAGAGGAGTTTTATAGTCTCGTTCAAAACAGCATGTCAGTGGAAGAATATGAGAGGAAGTTTACTGAACTGTCTCGAGTGGCACCGTTTATAGTGAATGACGAGGTGAACAAGTGCCATAAGTTTGTGCAGGGCCTGAATCCGAAGATCAAGGAATATGTGGTAGCCGTAGAGCACAGAGAGTATAGGCAGCTAGTTGAGGCAGCCTTGAGAGTAGAGAGGACTACTTTGGGTGACAGAGAGCAGGTACAGAAATCGAAGAGTAGTCATGGGTCAGGTTGGTATTCAGGAGGCTCCAAAAACTGGAAGCAAATTTAGATGGTCAGGTAGCAAGCAGGGGAGTCAAGGAGCCGCATCCAGTCAGACCTCCATCAGGACCCCAGAGCAGGGGTGATTCTCAGAGCAGATTAGAGCCATGTAGGAAATGTAGCATGATGCACCAAGGAGAGTGTCATATGGGTATCACTGGATGTTATCATTGTGGTAAAGAGGGACATTTTATGAAGGATTGCCCGTAGAGAACAACAAGAACTAGTGGGTCGAGACCGTATACTCAGGGACAGTCTAGCAGAAGTCAATCGTAGGATAAGAGAGGTCCACAGATGAGAGGACCAGGGACTACAGTTCAATCTGGAAGAGGTACTGGTAGATGTTTTCCATCCAGAGGACAGTCAAGGAGACCCCGTACTCAGGCCAGGGTGTTTGCGGTAACGCAGCAAGAAGCTGAAGCTACACTAGAGGTGGTGATAAGTACTGTAACAGTTCTCAATTCTGATGCTCATGTTTTAATAGACCCTGGTACTACACACTCTTTTGTTTCTAAAGGCTTTGCCAGACATGTTAATATGAAGTTAGAACCCTTAGAGTGTGATATAGTAGTAGCTACTCCTACCGGAGATTCTTTAGTAGCAGAGAGTGTTTGCAGAGATTGCGACATTGTGCTTAGGGGTAGATCATTTCCAGTCAATTTGATGTTATTGGACATATGTGACTTCGATATTATTTTGGGTATGGATTGGTTGGCTACGCATCATGCCATAGTGGATTGTTTTCAGAAAGAAGTCAAGTTCAGTTCATTGGGAGAGCTAGATGTAATATTTCGAGGGGAGCGCATAATGCTTCCATCCCGTATCATATCAGTCATGACCGCTAGAAGGATGCTAAAGAAACAGTGTGCAGGTTATTTGGCTTATATGATAGATTCGACTGAGAGGGAAACTCAGTTAGAGAATATTCCTGTGGTTACAGAGTTTTCTGACGTGTTTCCAGAAGATCTTCCAGGTTTATCTCCAGATAGGGATATTGAATTCGAAATTAATCTGATTCCGGGAACAGCACCAATTTCCATAGCACCGTTCAGAATGGCACCCACAGAGTTGAAGGAACTGAAGGTTTAGTTTGAAGAATTAGTAGACAAGGGCTTTGTCAGATCCAGTGTATCTCCTTAGGAAGCACCAGTGCTCTTTGTTAAAAAGAAAGATGGAAGTATGAGATTGTGTATTGATTACCGGGAATTGAATAAGGTGGCTATTCAGAATCAATACTGTAAACCCCTGTATTCGATTTTATGTTTCCTAGCTTTAAAAATTAAGTTATCGAATAAAAAGGGCAAAATGGTCTTTTAGTAAATAAGAAATATAAATGGATGACAAAGTTATAAAACTTTAGATAGTGAATCAATAATTCAATTATACGAGAAATGAGATAAATAACATAAAAACCATTGATTTTTATTAGTGAATCGAATGGACTAAGGGCAATATGGTAAAAAAATTGATAGTCAACAAGTCAAGGGGACATGAGGGTTATTTTCATGAAAGTTAAATATATATATATTGGACACTTAGTCAATTTTTGATGAAAATCAAGAAGTAGCCGTGAACAACCAAAAAGAGAGAAAGAGAGATGTGAGGGATGGCAACTTAAGGGAGGAAGAAGGTGAAGCTTTCATCAATTTTTCAAGCCTCCATTCAAGCTTTCTAGTTGATTCCAAGTTTAACCACCAAACTCTAACCAAGACTAAGGTGAGTTTTCATTAGTTCTACCAAATATGATGGTAGTTTGGTATATGGATGTGATGATGGGTTGGATTAGATTATGGTGTGTTTGTGATAAGAGTCTTGCATCCAATCAAGTATAAAACTTTAATTTAATGTCAAGAAAGCTTAGGTGCATGAGATAGTATTCAAATGGCAATCTAGGGTTTGTATGGGTGAAATTCTAAGTAGAGATTTAAGCATGTTGAAAGTATAAACTGATGTATAATAGGTGTTTGATAAATTGTTTGAAAGACAATACCAAGAGAAGTTGAAAAAGTAGTGTAATGGTTGTGTATGTGTGTGATTCATGGCCAATGAAGGGGTGTATAATCTCATTGTATTTCCATCCTTTTAAGCTTTAAATTATGTATATTTGATGTCATGAAAGCCTCTAGAAAAGTTAGAATTTGAAAAGGAAAAGCATAGAATTTCAAAGAGGAAAACATAGAGCTAAGTTAGGAGTCACTAGCTAGATGAAGGGCTGACAGTGACCTGACTTATTCTAACTTATTTGGGGTTGTTCTACACCTCAAAACATGCCTTGGAAGCATAGAAAACCATATTGGAACGGAATCATTCCGATAAAAATTGGCGAAGTTATGACCAAAATAATGCGCATAGAAAGTGTCATAGAGTAAAAGTGGAATCCCGAGCTCAAACCATGAGCTAGAGAAAACCTGATCAAGTCTGACATGTATGGGGGTGTTCTACACCTCAAATGATGCCTAAGAGTCATAGAAAACCATAGGTTTTGGATCGGATCGAATCCGATAAAAATTGCGCAAGTTATGTGCAAAATTGTGCCGTTAGAGAGTCGATAGGTGAAATAACTATGCGAATGAAATTTTTATTGCATGGAATGAGTTTAGATGATCACAATGAGGTAAATGAAGCTTAGATATGAAAGAAAAACTAGCGTCGCTAGTCCGAAACAAAAAAGTGCATAAAACGCACACTAAAAGTGCCCAAAAATGGGCGTTTTTCTTAGATTTGACATAGCAAACGATAGAATTTTTTAACAACATTTGATGTGTGACCAGAATGTGAGATAAGTGAACCGTAGGAAAAAGAATAAAAGGAAACGGAGCTCTGAACAGGGCTGTGCGTAATATTCTGTTATAGGGTGTCAAAGTTGCTTAAATTTTTGAATTTTCATTCCAGGCCTTCAAAAATTATACGAACCATATGGGGATGATCCTAGGGGTCTAAAAGTAAGACTTTTGTAAAGAAATTAGAATTTGAGAGTCTCGGTTGAATTAAAATCGAGTCGGAAAAGTTATAGCGTAACGAGTTTTTAATAGGTTGATTTATATTGAAAATTCTAATGTTACGTTTTATTTGAGTAAAATATAATGGGAAATTAATGTGTAGGTGACGAGCACGCAAGCGAGGCACGAGAGGCTCGTTGAGATCGTTGCATTTAGCGGATTGAGGTAAGTATTACATCACTTATACTAGTTCAATTGTAATTTCAATTATTGTAATTGTTGCTAAAGTGTTTTATAAAATAACTTTCTGATCGTAAGTTTGGTTTAAGTAAAAACCTTGGAAGAAAGGAAATTTTGTGCTTTTGCACATAAGAGAAAAAAGAGTTGTAAAAACCATGTGTAATCCCATGAGTTTTAGAGTATATATCGATACGTTGCGACGTAGTAAATTCCGCACGTAGTCGAGTATATTGAGAGCTATTGGCATTACGTTGCGATGTAGAAAATTCCGCTCGTAGTCGCCTAGATAGTAGTTACTTACAATATGCTGCAATGTAGGAAATTCCGCACACATTTGTGAGAGCTATCGAGTAGTTTGCACTACGATATGCGATGTAGAAAATTTCCGCATGTAGTCACAAAGAATTACAGTTCATTAGCACTACAGTTGCGATGTAGAGAATTTCGAGTTGTAGTTGCTCAGAGTTTGAGATTATTTCACCCTACGTCGTGATGTAGTAAATTCCGCACGTAGTGGTCGAAATACTATAGTAGCTTCACGTTGGCGTCAGTCGAGAAATCGTCACGTGATGGTTGGAGTACATTTATGATGCACATGGTTGTTTTTATAAGAAATAGTTCGCAAAGATTAGCCTTCCAGTATTTCTTTAAGTTATGCTTTACTATGAACTTGAAATGGTTGTATTATTATGTAACGAACTAACGATTGATTTTGTCGTGTAGCTTGCTTGTTTTATCCAGTGTAATTATAGGTGATTTTGTGGCCGAGGAAGCGACGTTCCACTTATAGGGGGGGAACGAATGGATGGACTATGTGAATATTAAATATATTTTGAGATTGTTGTATATGCTATGATCTAAATGATCGCATGTTTGATATATGAATGTTTGACAGATTGTAAACTTCTATTTAAATATGTATATATAAAATTGTACATGCATACTTATTGCACAATACACATGATATATCTACATAGGTTGTGATACCTATGGAATATATATACATGTTGTAAATGGTTGGATATGAATGTCATATGACATGTATGGATGTGAAATTTGATGTGAATTGCATGTTTGTGGAAAAATCGAAGTTGGGTGGTGATTTCTATAGTTCGAAGTGTGTTTATTTTACAGGTAAAATTTTGGGAAATGTTCAAATTTCAGCCGTTATGCTGCTGAAATTTTTATAAAAGTAATTAAAACAAAATCGCAAAAAAAAAAAATATATTTATCTCTCCCAACCAGTTTAAAGAAAACTGAGTTATTAAGTTTTAAACGAGTTTTTAATAGGTTGATTTATATTGTAGGTGAACCCGCGAGTGGACGAGGTCCGTAACGAGAAGTGGTGATAAATTATTTGGAAGCAAGTAGTGAGTGTGGATTTTATAAAGTTTTCGTACATTTTATTATAGGAAAGCGATTCATTTTTAGCAAGTGATTTATTTCGATATTCAAGATTTTATAATTATCATTATCTTTCATACAATGCATGTATAGTTTTATATATATCCCGTTATAAATGTATATATATATTCTTCAAGTAAAGTAAATGAGTAAGTTGAAATCATATACATGCATAGAAATATTATTTGCGAAAGCTATATTGCAATGTTATAGCATATTGCTGAGATTTTATATATCTATATGCCTTTGGTTTACCTTAGCCCCTAGTTACACTCGGTCGAAATATTCTATACGTGTATGGCAAGTTGGGGGGAGTTACTAACTTTGGGGGGATCGAGTCTGTCAGTCACCCTCTGCACGTATGGGATAGTGTAGATCCACCTGATGTTGGAGGGAATCGCGATCCCAAAGTTGTTTCCACATCTACGACTGCACATGGTGAGAGTTCCCCTAATCTTAGTGGCGTGTCTTCGTACCGTCATGAAGAATAAGTTTCCCTGGGTTGCCAAATAGGCTAGTAAGAAAACGAAAAAAGTATTTAAGAAAAGTTTAATGAATTATCTTTCACATTTAAAATGAGTTTTACAGTTTTCATGAAAGTAAAGTAAGTAATAGTTTTTCCAACCTATTTTGGGAGGAATATTATTTTGAGCAAATGTATAGTTATATTAATTTTATCCACTCACTGAGTTATTCTCACCATTATTTTTTCTGTTTTATTAAAATCCTCCCCAGGTGTAGGTTTTGAGCAGCGCGGCGAAAGCATCTCCATTGAACGTACAAGCGAGCTAGAGACTTGACCACGCTGCACTAGTTTTAGACAAGTTATCATGTACTGCATTTACTATCATTTTCAGATTTATCAAGTATTGTAAATATTGTTTTGAATAAAGGATTTTATGGCAAATGTCATGCATGATGTTTCAAGATTTTTATCAAGTTGCTTTCCATATCATTGAATATTTTTAGGCATGTTGTAAATGATTATGTATCTGAAAAAGGGTTTGAGGCCCATTAGTTTGATAAAAGATATTGAATGAAATTATACAGGTTTTGTGAAGTTTTTACATGATGAAAATTTTAGAAAATCAACCGTTGTACTGCCGAATTTCCGTAAAAAAAAAAAAAGAAAAACTCTATTTTCATAAGTCATTTTCAGCGAACAAAATTCCTACCCATTTTCAGAACTAAAAAATTTCAAACATTTTCAGAAAGGAAAGAGGCTTAGCTCCATGGAAACTTTCCAACCGGAGCAGATCTCGACTGGAAAACCACCGTGAGGTGTCGGGTAGGTTGCCTAGCTAGTATAGTTAGAAAGGGACCTGTCAGATCGTCATTGATTGGAGGGTATTTTGTGAGTAGAAAGCTAGTTATTCAAAGTATTATTGTATTTAAATTTTATTTCTTGTTTATATGAATGAATGTATTTTAATTATTGTTCATATGAAATTATTCATTATGTAATTAAGTTGTTTTTTGAAGTTATACTGAGATTTTAGCACGTGAGTTTTGAGTTGGGTGTATATTTATATCGAGAACGTGCTAGAAGTAAATATTTTAGGCATTTTTCCTTGAGAATGAGTTTATTTTAAAATATTAAGAAAAAGTATTTTAGTATGTCAATGGTTTACCCTAACCCCAGTTAAGTACCCAACGGAATGCTTTATGCATGCATGGTAGATATGAGAGAGTCACTAACTGAGAGTGGAGTACGGACGACTTCTGAGAGAGAGAGAGTCAGTTGAGTCACCCTCTGCATGTATAGAGTAGTGAAGTTCAGACCAATTGCGTAGGAGTAACGTGTGTCCAGAGTTCACTTATCGGCGACTACACAAGGTAAATTCATTAATTCCTAGTGACTAGCGAGAGATTTATGCTGCCACGAAAGAAGTAGATTTTTGAATGAATTATTATAAAGTATTTCAGAAAAAAATACTTTAATTTTATTAAACTGTTTTTCTCATTGAGTTTACTCACAGTTTGCTTTCAATGTGTTTTCTTAAAAATTTTTCCTCAGGTACAGGAGTCGAGCGCGTAGATTGACTGACAGACGACTTTTATTACATTGTATAGCTCATGGTCATGTCTTGTATATGTTTTGCATTAAAATATCATGTAAATTGTCAATGTAAATACAAGTTTTTGGATGCATAACTTTATAAAGTAGTATTATGAAAATGAAGGTTAAAAAGTTTTAGTTTTAAATCAAATGTTGTGATGGGGGTTTTCCATGCTAAAAGGTGTTTTGAGATGAGGGCGGAAGGCCCCTGGTAGTTGAGATTGATTACCATTAGAAGTGTTTTAAAATTATCTTTGAATTTGCAAGGTGGCATAATTTAAGAAATAGCCGGCATACTGCGGATTTTCATTAGAAAAACTAAAAATTTTTACCTTTGCCACCAAGTAAATGATTTAGAAAATAAGTTTTAACTAAGTCTCGGTGCTCCGACGAGATTTCTTCAGGTTAAAGTTAGGGTTCGTTGGAGTTCTGTTGGGGTGCTACGGGTCTTTCTCGGGTTCAAAGGAAGAATTTGGGAAGGGTCCCATCATTTGAAATTAAAAATTTAGATTTAGTTTGTACTGATGTTTGTTGTTGTTGTTTTAAATTGGTTTGGTATTGATTTTGGTTGAAACGAATTAAATGAGATTTTTATGTAATGGAAGGGTGACTCACGACTACATGTGTAGGTGATGAAATAATGTGGTTTTGATGTGTTTTGAATGGATTTGCATGTGTTAGAATAATGAAAATTGGATGGATGTCGGTTGGAATGAAAATTGCTTGGTAAATGGTTGTAATTTCATTAAGTGGGATAATGTGAAATTGGTTGGGTAAGCTACTGCCCCTGCATATATCTAGGTGATTTTTGATGGTTTTGAAGCTTAGATTATGCTAAGTGTTCGATAAGTGATAAAATTGATATAGGATTTAAATGAAGTTAAACAGAACAAATTAGTGTTGATTTGGGTATGTAAGATAGCTTGTGTGTAGCTGCTACCCCCAAAATTCTTTTGGGTGATTTTGGAAGTTTTTAGATGTTTAAATGAGTTATAATTGAGGTAGAGTTAATGGGGAATGGAAATAAAAGTAATCAAATGGAAATTTGAACCATTAGGATACTTGACAAGCAGTTGTGATTAGTTTAAAATGAGTTGGTCAAAATATATGTTAATGAACTTGAATAATATGGAATTTAATTTTTATTTGGAGTAAAGTATATGTTTAAGGCTTATGAATTAAGTTTATGGAAGGTTTGGTAAGTGAATGAGTTAATTAGAATGTCATAGAAAAGAAAAGAATCAAGAATGTTAGTGTGCACTTATATGGAAAAAAATTTTGATTTTGTTAGTAGTAAGCTTGAAGTAGAAATATGACAAGTCCCTTACTAACTACTCTAGCTAGGCAACCTGTCTAGCACCCCACGGTGGCCTTCCAATAGAGATCTGCTCTGGCTAAAAAGTTCCCGTGGAGCTAAGCCTCTTTCTTTCTAAAAATTTTATAAACTCTTTCAGTTATGAAAATAGGTAGGAATTTTGCTCGTTGAAAATAAATTTACGAAAACTAGTTTATATGACAATCCAACAGCACAACAACTGTTTTTCGAAGATTTTTACCTTGTAAAATTTTAACGAAAACCCGTATATTTCAACTCAATATATTTTCTCAAACTAATGGGCTTCAGACCCTTCTTCAATTACACAAACCATCGCAATTATACGTCTCAACTTAAATCATATGGAAATCAGACTTGAGAAAAATCTTAAAACATCATTGCATGTAACTTATCATAAAATAAATTATCCAAAAGAATATTTACAACATGAGATGAGTCTGAAAACAAAAATAAATGCAATACATGATAACTCGATTGAAAACTAGTGCAGTAGTGTCGTGTCTCTAGCTCGCATGTACGTCTGATGAAGATGCTTCTGCTACCATGCTCGTACCTGCACTTGGAGAGGATTTTTATAAAATATGGAAAATAGTGGTGAGAATAACTCAATAAGTGTATGCTTTATAATAAATTATACTTTCATTATTATTTGAAAACAATAAAGCTGATTTAAGCGAAAGATTCTTTTAGTAAACTTTTCATAAATGAATTTTCTTATTTTTCTAAACTTACGTCTATTGACGTATTTCATTTCCTTAACTAACTTAAAAGGTAACTCAAGGAAAACTTATTCTCTTAAGCTAAATATCTGCATGACATGAAATACTAGGAATTTTCTTTTTGCGTGTGCTCAGATGCAGGAACTTGGGATTACGATTCCCCCAGCATCAAAAAATGCGGGATCTTGGGATTACGTTTCCCCCTAACATCGAAAAATGCGGGAACTTGGGATTACGATTCCCCCCGAATATTAAGCCTACGAGAACTTGGGATTACGATTCCCCTCATCTATTAGGCGTACGGGAACTTGAGATTACGATTCGCCCCGTCTCTTGCCATACACGCATAGCGTACCTCGACCGGGTTATGCTAGAGGTTAAGATAAACTAAAGACATCTAAAAATCGTTTAATACACTTAAAAATTACGCTTAACTTTTATTTACTTAGCATTCAAGCATACTAATCACTTTTAGAAATATCTCATAAGCATTTCGTTTTCTAGTTTATGGTTTAAAACCGAAAAACTTTCTTTCTAAAGCAAAAATTAAATTCATTTAAATATTAAAAATGCTTGAATCGTTCATGAAAATATACTAATCATAGTGCATTTATCATTTCATAAAACAATTTACACTCATCGATTTCTAACTCACGAAAACTTCCCGATTTTCTACCTGGCGATACTTCCTCAACTTCGATTTCCTCCGCCTTATCGATACCTATATAATTTAACATTCTAATATAAGCATGTCGTCACTACACTGTTCGCGAAGTCATTTCCATCATCGAACATCAATTACACAACATCGAATAATATATATATTTTCGAATTAACTTCTCCATGATAACAAAACTTAAATTTGACCTTATACCATCTATTACTTTTGATTACTTTCATCGCAATCACATTTAACGTAGTTCAATTCATCCTTACGTCAATCTTTAACACTTTAATGAACATAATCACACACATGGCAGCTTAATAACATCAATTACAAATTCACATTTGACAACAAAAATCGCAACTAAATCACATTCGCACCGGAGGAAAAACTTATCCGAATCGCTCGGAAACGATTTTTCAACATCCAAATGACTATTCAATACTTTAAAACATACCAACACTAATCATTTTTCACGACAACGAACTCGAATTTAACGACGTAACATAATAGCCCCTAAATCTTCCTATATCAGCCCGAAATCAAATCGCAACGAAAACAACCATTGACAATTTCATTAAAAAACACAACCGAACAACAACGAGCGAACCTCTGCACTAACGATATTCTAAATCCTAAAACCCAATCATAACAATATCAACTATCATCCATAACTTAACATAATCATTATCCAACTAAATGAAATCAATAAAACTCAATATACCTTTCGGAACTCAATTCGAAACTTCGAAACGATTGCGCGAAGGTGCTGCCCACATTAATGCTTTTATCCGTGAGTTCCCTTCAATCCAAATTAACATGCAGCCAATAAAAACTAATCGAAACGTCAACACGAAACCAAACGGAACAGTACTTACCTTGGTGTGAGCTATTCTTCGCTTCAAAATAGCTCCCACATGTTCGCGACGGCAAAACGGTGCTAAAATCACTCACGATAATAGCTTTGCATGTGCTGATTTCCTTCAAAACAGCACCCACACTCACTCACCAGCTCGCTTCCTTCTTGCTGCAGGTCACGGACAACTTGGATCTCACTCTCGACAGCAGTTCATGACAGCAACAACTCACCCACGGCCTAATAGTAGCTCTTCACGGCAGCAACACCTCACGGCCTAACAGCAGCAGCAACTCACAGTAACAATAGCAGCTGATCGTCCCTCCTTGCTTGCATGCATAGCTGATACACTTGGATCCACGAACTCTTTCTTGATTTCTGCTTGAACAACGCATGCAGCTCAAGCTTAAAGATGCTGCTCGTTCCTCTCGTCCCTTCACAAGCTCACGGCTTCACTTTCTCAGATCTGAAATGGAGAAGAAGACGATCTAAAGCTGCTCTCAAAGTCCCTCACTCACGGCTTCAAGCTCTCTCTTACATGATCTCTCGGTCTCTCACACTTGGGCTCTCGGATTTGCTTGAGAATGGGTGACCGAATGCATGAGCTGAGCTACTCTTCGAATGGTTCTCTCTCTTACATTTCACTCTCTCGGTTTAAAACAATGGGGGTTGACTGAATGACTTGTTTTCTTTAATTTTGTACTTTCAACTTTGGTATAAAAATAGTTGGTGAATCTTGGACATTTGGCATGCATGCATGGACTCAAGCACCATTTGTCTTACTTCCTTCCCTACATGGGTGACATGTGTCCTTCATGCGTGGATTTCGCTCGCCACTTGCCTTCCATGCTTTCCATTTCGCTTTCGAAATCCAACTCGTTTCCGTCCGTCCGAAAATCCACTTATAACTTGATTTTGTTTCCACACACTCGGAATTATTTTTGAATTTCGAATCCGTCTCCACGTACTCAAAATTATTTCATTATTTATTTTCTAAAAATATTCTGAATAGTCCGAAATCGAAAAGAAAATGTTTTTCCCAATCGAAAACGCGATCCATCCAAAAATAATTCATTTTTTCGTCGAACGAAACTTTGGGTTTTGCATTGTGAATATTTATTTTATTACCTCAATGTTACGGTCATATAATATTTCATCATATACCGTACTAGGATCCAAAGGGTATGTTACAAATACCACCTTAGAGTAGGTCAAATATTTGTACGTTAGATTAAGAAAATCTTATTCAAATAATATAACAAAATAACTCTTACTCATATATTATCTGCTACCACTTATTTTGATCAAGGAATAAACTTATCAACTAATTAATTCCTTTATGAGTGTAATCCACAATTTCAAATCTCTTAGACTTAACTTGAGAATTGACAGTCTTAGAGTAGGTCAATCTCAAAATACATCAAAAAATTCTATCCATTAGGAAGTCAAGCTTGATATTGACCTAAATAGACACCACTCTTAGTGGGACAAAAATAAAGCCATCTCGATGTGCCATTCAAATCTCAAGGTGTTAAACTAACGATGGAAATCGTGGGATATATTGTCATATATCCCTCTCCTAGTCATTATTTCAGGATCAGGTTTATAAACTTATTATTTCTATTCATTATCTTTGATTATTAATGACTAAGAAGTATAATCTAAGTTACCAGGAATTAATGCATTATTGGAATCATCATCATATTAATACTTAATAAATCACCAGATTTTTAACTCTTAAAAATCTAATGTATTATAAAAGATCTAATCTAGATAATCTAAATTATTTAATTATGAAGATTAAATTCAATATGAGATTACCTAATTTTAACTCTTAAAATCTAATCCACATTATAAGTCAATTATGAAGTTTATTATTTGTAATCATACTAAGAAAAACAACACTTTTAAATGACTTTACTAATCTAAATATATGAAACTCTTTAAATAAACTAGATTAATAATAATGTGAACTACCCAATTTTAACTCTTAAAAATCTAATCCACATTATGAGTCAATGATGCAAAATATATATTTTTAATCACATTAAAACTATATTTCTAATTGGCTTACTAATCTAAATAAATTAAACTCCTTAATTAAATTAGATTAGAAATAATGTGAATTGTTCAATTTTAACTCTTAAAATCTAATCACATTATGAATACCAATTATTCGAACTATATTTATTTTAATCACATTAAAACCATATTTCTAATTGGTTTACTCATAATAATATATTA
This sequence comes from Dimocarpus longan, assembly GCA_022984855.1. NCBI lineage: Eukaryota > Viridiplantae > Streptophyta > Magnoliopsida > Sapindales > Sapindaceae > Dimocarpus > Dimocarpus longan. The sequence goes on along the minus strand of CM041015.1, from coordinate 13,058,046 downwards.
AACTCTTTAGTTAAATAAGATTAATAATAATGTGAATTACCAATTTTAACTCTTAAAATCTAATCACTTTATGAATACTAATCATTGAAATTTATTTATTTTAGTCACATTAAAACTAATCTTATATTTCGAATTTGTGAACCTAGGATTTTCAACTAAAATCCTAACAAATTATAAAATTTGTATTGTATGTATTATTATCTCTATTTTAACTAATAAACTATTTAACATGAAAAATAAATAATAATACATATATGTATGTCATGTTATAATACAATGAGTAGGTGCTCTCTATTCTATATGATATATTTTAATACATGATCATGTTATCAATAAGTCATTCATTCATCGCACGATAAACAATTTAACTCTAAACAACATATGATTGACCAAGTTCGTTGACTTTAATGACCTAAAACTAATTTTTAAAGATTACAAAATTTATCAAAAGCATTCTTTGGTCTTCAACTATAGTCTTCAAAGTCTTGATGAGCTATCTTGGGCTCAAAATTAATTCAATTTAACAATCAAGAATTCCCATCCAATGGATTGGGTCATAAAGCCTGTTTCTTGATTTTTGAACCTAACATGTGATGTCTATTGCTCACAAGAAAACCCATAAGCATATGCTGACGGGAAAAATAACAATTGTTTTTATTAAAAATATGAATTTTGCGGAACACCGAGTTTTAAAAATTTTAGAAAACTCAAGAAACCCTAGATTCATAAAACAATGAAATAAAATAATACAAAAAAAAATAAAAATCAGATTTTTACTTTATGTATTGATCTCTGTGGATTGCTCACCACCTAGCCTTCCTCGATATGTCTCTACACTAGGAAACTAGTGAGTGGGCACAATTATATAGAATTATGCTCACTTTCTATTGATTTCTTTTCTAAAAAGAATCAACAATATATATTAAGAGCTGAGTATATGTTTTTTGGTTATACAGAGAAGAAAGATACAGATTTTTCTTCTCTATATTATGCTGTAAAAAAACTTTTTTTTTTCTTTTTGTTTCAAAGAACGTACAACAAAACCAAAAATAACTTCTATTAGAAAAAAAAAAAAAACTATTTCTTTTCTATTTATAAGTAACTACTTAGGGTTTTAATTAATCAAAATTAACATTAAACCCCAAATTTATTAAAATTAAAATTTTGCCTCATATAATATAATTAATTCAAAATTAATTCATGTTATATTTTAAAATTAAACTTGTGACCTATAATTAATTCATAAATAATTTATACCCTGTCACAGTTGAGAATCAAATTCAAAACCTCTTATAAAATTAATTAAATAATTATTAATTCATAATTAATAATTAACTAATTAATTATTTAATAATTTGAATAATCAATATTATTCAAATATTAAGTGAACACAAATTTTGCTACTTACGTAACAATTGTAATTGGACGGTCCAATTACAATATACAAGTTTCTTATAGTGAAATGAGCTATCAAAGGTGTAAAACCCAAAACCGCGTTTGTCGGAGAGCAAAATATTTTTCCGATGGATCGCGTCAGATCGAAAAAAATATAATTATCAAGTCCAGAATTATTCGGAATAATTAATTTCGATTAAGAAAAATAAATTCGAGTTTGTAAATACGGATTCGAAATTTATTAAAATTATTCCGAAGGCGAAAGTGATTAAAGGCAAATTCCAGGACGGACGGACGGAAGCGGAATCCGGGATTGGATTAAAAAGCAAGAAAAGCATGGAAGATTTTTAAATGAAATAAGATAATGCATGGTTGTGACACTTGTCACACATGCAATGGTGGAATGTGACAAGTGTCCAATTGAAAGAAAATGCAATTATAAAAGTTGAAAAGCAAGAAGTGATGATGAAAAAAAAAACAAAAGCCCATTCGGTCACCTTTATGAGAAAACGAGAGAGAGAGCATATTTGAGAGAGAGTAATTGACCATCAGCTTTTCATTTCAAAACAGAATCCAAACAAAAGAGTTGCTACTCGTGAGTTAGAGAAAGGTCGAGAGCAAGCTTGAGAGAGGTCCGAGCGAGTGAGATAGAGAGATCGTGAGAGATAGAGAAGACGTGTACTGCTCGTGGAAGAAGTCATCAGGCATGCAAGGAGAAGAAGAGATCAGATCTGAATCATCCAGCCACATGCAAGATCGAAATTGAGGCCTTCAGACCGTGCATGCAAGCTGGAAGAAGTCGGACTGAGCTTGCTACCGTCGCTGCCTTGTGCTGACCGTGAGCTGAAGTAGGTGCTATCGCCGGTGGAGGGAGCTTGCTGGCGTGAGGTTGTGCTGCTGCCGTGCTGCCCTTGCTGTCGCCGGTGAGAGGAAGCTTGCTGCCGATTGCTGCCATTGTGTGCTCACGTTGCTGCCGTGCTATCGTCGCAAGCTGCTGTTGTGTGAGCTGTTGAGCTGAAAGCTGCTGGAGCGAGGTGCTGTTATTGTAAGCTGCTGCCGATTAGTGGTCAGGCCAAGAATCCATTTCAGATGAAGCGAAGCATCATCTAAGGGGACAGCTTGCTGCCGAGAAAGTGAGAGAGTTTCGTCGCCGTTCAGAAGTTGTTCGGAGCGAAAATAGTAAGGTAAGTGCTGCCCCATTTCCGTTATTGAGATGTTTAGTAATTAGTAATGTGAATTGAGTTGAAATAATTGATGATATTATGTTTGGGACTAGGATTGGAAACCTCGTTAGTGCGGAGGTTCGCTCGTTGATGTTGCGATTGTGTTTTTATCATCGATCGTATTCGTTGAATGTTGTTTATGGGCTGTTATGAGATATTTAGGGGCTGTTGAGTTATACTTTTGGTTTCGCGTTTGTGGTCGTGGAAAATGGATTGTATTAGAGTGTTTTAAAGTATCGGTTAATCGTTCGGATAGTTAGAAATTGGTTCCGAGCGATTCGATTGATTTTCCACGAATGCGAGCATTGTTACTTTGTGATTTTCGTTGTCGAATATAAAAGGAATGTGAATATTATCTCGCTGCCCTGAGATTGTTTTTAAGCCGTTAAAGTGTTTAAGTTGAAGTTATAATAGTTCGAGTCTTGATTAAGTTAATCGGATAGTTTTTGGTTCGCGCGAAATCGTTAATTGTTGAAATCGGAAATGAATATGTTAAGCTTGCTGCCATATTTTCTTCTTTGTGTTTAATCATGTTTGAATATTCATTTTCCGTGTTTTAAGTAAAGTCTCGAGTTGAAATTAACAATAAGTTCAAGCGAAATTAAAGGAATCGCGCGAAACGCTAAAAACGAATAAATCGCGATAAGTAGTTGAAATCGCGTAAGCTTTAAGTTCGTCGTTTGGTTTTGAATCTTCTGTTTAGTGAATTCATTGGAATCTGATTTTGAATATGTTACATTAGATTCGAATGACATAGTTGTCGGTTTTGTAACCGTAGAGTTTCGAGTAGTTTAAGACGCGATAACGATTTGGTTGGAAATAGTATTCGCGTGCAAATATGAGTTTTCCGTTTGTTATCGTGTGAGGATAGTCACTTGAATTATCGTGCTATTAAATCCTCGTATGGCTTAAAGTTTAGTTGCTCACGAGTTATGTTTTAACGACATCTCGATCGAAATCAATTGTAGGTGAATCGAAAGCCAAACGAGAGCCGTATCGGGAAGCGGTGATAAGTATTTTGGAAGCAAGTAGTGAGTGTGGATTTTAAAAGTTTTCATACATTTTATTATATAAATGTGAATCATTTAGCAAGTGAATTGTTTTGATATTCGAGTAAACTTTTATGATATCATTACATTTCCTATGAATGCATGTATATTTTTAACTGAGTTATGCTATGAGTATAAGCATATATATATATTCTTTAAGTAAAGTAAATGAATGAGTTGAAATCATATACATGCATCAAGATATTGTTTGTGAAAGTTATTTTGCGATATTATAGCATATTGCTGAGATTTCAATTTATATATGCCTATGGTTTACCCTAGCCCCTAAGATTTCAGCCGGCCGAAGTATTCCATACGTGTATGGTAGTTGGGGGGAGTTACTAACAATGGGGGGATCGAGTCTGTCAGTCACCCTCTGCACGTATGGGATAGTGTAGATCTGCCTGATGTTGGAGGGATTCGCGATCCCAGAGTTGTATCCACATCTGCGACTACACATGGTGAGAGTTCCCCTATCCTAGTGGCGTGTCTTCGCACCGTCATGAAGGACAAGATTTCCCTGGGTTGCCAGATAAGGCTAGTAAGAAAATAAGAAAAATTTTTAAGAAAAGTTTGATAAGTAACTTTCACATGATTTAAACGAGTATCTCGTTTTCAGAAATAGTAAGTAAGTAATAGTTTTCCAATTTATTTTTTTGAGGAATAGTATTTTAAGCAAAAGCATAGTTTATGTAAACTTACCCACTCACTGAGTTATTCTCACCACTGTTTTTCCTGTCTTTCTTAAAAATCCTCCCTCAGGTGTAGGTACGAGCAGCACGGCAGGCGTATCTCCTTCGGACGTACAGGCCAGTTAGACACGCGACCAGACTGCACTATTTTCTAGTCATAGCATCATGTATTGTATTTATTATCATTTCCCAGATTTTCTAGTTTTGTAAATATTACTTTGAATTAAGGATTTCATTGTAAATATCATGCATGTCGTTTTAAGATTTTATTCAAGTTGCTTCCGTATTATTGCATGATTATGAGTTTGAAAAGGGCCTGAGGCCTATTGATATATTGGGAATATTTGTGAATATAATTATACAGGTTTTCTGAAATATTTTACAGAGTGAAATTTTAGAAAAACAGCCGTTGTGCTGTCGGATTTCCGTAAAAATCCTATTTTTATAAAGATATTTTCAACGAACAAAATTCCCACCCATTTTCAAAACTAAAAGGATTTCAAGTATTTTAGAACAGAAATGAGGCTTAGCTCCTCGAGAACTTTCCAGCCGGAGCAGATCTCGACTGGGGAGCCACCGTGGGGTTGCCGGGCAGGTTGCCTAGCTAGTAGTTAGAAAGGGGCCTGTCAACGTTAACTAGCTCAATTGGTACCCAGCTTGCAAGTTAAACACTCATATCCTTGAGAGTCAGAGGTTCGAGTGGCAGCTGGGGGAGGCGAGAGAAATCCCCTGACCAGGGACAGTACCTAGTGAGTGGGCGAGAGGGGCAAACCTGGGGCAGCCCGAGGGGACCCCAGTATAGGCAAATCCCAGACCCCACAAAAGGGACCCCATGGACCTACAGTTTTGAGCTCCAATAATATCGAAATTATTAATTAAACTCTTTAATTAATAATTCACTATTATTAATCTTAGAATTACTCCACTAAAAACCTACGATTACACTCTCAAAATTCTAGATGTTTTTATATAATCTGAAATTTTTAGTATCCATTAATTTAATCACTACATATGATTGACCCTCCACAAATAGGTCATAATTAGAGTTATGTCAAAATGTCCGTTTTACCTCTCTAATTATTTTTTAATCCTTAAGTACCACTGATTCTCTAATGAACAATATATCCATAACAACTTATGAATTTATCTTTCCATTTTTATATGAACGGAAAGTTGAGCGCTCATATTGTTCAAAACCTGAATCAATCTTTAAGAGAACTACTTCTCTACTTCTCGCAACAAGGAGTGGATTCCACTATCGTTTAGAATGTTCCCAGCTGCTTACTAAATCATATCCCTAAAGTACGAAGTTATTGACCGGACATCCATACCGATCTCACCCATATAAATTAAAGGATATAACTCAACAAGCAGGAGTCCATAATACACTCAGGATTAAGATCAATTCATATATGATCATCTGGTTGATAAATATAAATCTCTAAGTTTAACGAATATTGATAAGAGACTTATATTTATCGTGGTCCAATCCTATATAATCTTTATTATATAAGGTGCCTCTATTTCCATATCACTACATGAATAGTCTCGGGATAAGACTATCGTAACTTATACGAAATGGATCGCAACTGTAGATTTACCACAAATAAAGTACCCAACTTAGTTTTCTATCTACGGACTCTTTAGATTACTTATCTCAAACTAAATCCGCTTGCATATAACACTTATATACTTAGTTTGAAATTACATTAGTAATCAAAGATATTTCTTATGATATATACAATTTTTGCAAAATATATAAATTGAATAAAATGAAAACTTTATTATTTATAAAGTCGTTTACATTATTACAAGCTTTTAGGGCACAAAACCCAACAATCTCTCGTTTGCCCTAGAGCAGATGGGACATATCTCGTAATCCTAGACCTTCTAGATGACCTTCAAATACTTTAGTCGTTAAGGTCTTCATAAAAGGATCAGCAAGATTATCTTGTGATGCAATCTTCATCATGTTCGTCTCTCCCCTTCGTACGATCTCCCTAATGAGATGATATTTCCTCTCTATATGCTTCCCTCATTTGTGGCTTTTTAGTTCTTTGGAATTGGCCACTACACCACTATTATCACAATAAAAGGTAAGTGGTTTATCCATATTCGGAACAAGCTCCAGATCAGTCAAGAATTTACATAGCCATACCACTTCTTTAGCTGCTTCACAAGCTGCTACATATTCGGCTTCCATAGTGGAGTCAGCAATGCATGATTGCTTAACACTCCTGCATACAATGTCTCCACCACCAAGAGTGAATACTAATCCGGACGTGGATTTTCTATAATCCTTATTCGATTGAAAATCAAAATCTATATATCCTAATAGGATCAAATCCTCTCCAGAATATACAAGCATATAGTTTCTCGTTCTCCAAAGATACTTGAGAATATGCTTTATTGCCACCCAGTGATCAAATCCTAGATTGGATTGATAACGACTAACTATTCCCACCGAATAGCATATTTCCAGTCTCGTGCATAACATAGCATACATGAGACTGCCTATTGCAGAGGCATAGGGAATCCGTCTCATATTCTTAATTTCTTGAGGTGTCTTAGGACACTGTTTCTTAGACAAATGAACTCTATGACGAAAAGGTAAATTACCTTTCTTAGAGTTCAGCATCAAAAATCGCACAAGAATCTTATCGATATATGATGCTTGAGACAATGCTAACAGTTTGTTCTTACGATCTCGTATTATTTGGATCCCAAGAACATAACTTACCTCTCCCAAATCTTTCATTTGGAATTGGCTAGCGAGCCAGTTCTTTACGTCTGACAGTACTCCTATATCATTCCCAATGAGTAGAATATCATCAACGTAGAGAACAAGGAAAACCACTTTCTTATCGATTATCCGTTTGTATACACAAGGTTCATCGATATTTTACTCAAAACCATAAGACTTGATTGAAGTATCAAACCTTATATTCCAAGATCGAGATGCTTGCTTAAGCCCATAAATGGACCTTTACAACTTGCAAACTTTTTGCTCTTGACCTTGGGATATAAATCTCTCTGGTTGTACTATATAGATACTTTCATCAAGATTACCATTCAAAAACGCAATCTTCACATCCATTTGCTAAATCTTATAATCGAGACATGCGGCAATGGAAAAAAGAATCCGAATGGACTTAAGCATAGTTACTGGCGAGAAAGTTTCCTCATAGTCAACTCTCTCTTTCTGGGTATAACCCTTTGCCACTAGTCTAGCTTTAAAGGTCTTAATCTTTCCATCCACTCCTCTCTTCCTTTTATAGATCCACTTGCAACTAATGAGTTTTATCTCATCTGGTTGATCCATAAGTTCCCAAACTGAGTTAGAGTACATAGACTCCATCTCGAGATTCATGGCTTTAAGCCATTCCTCCTTATCAGAATCCTTCATAGCATCATAATATGTTAATGGATCATCTACACTCTCATTAGAGATAACAATTTAGCAATTTGTGCCTCTCCAATCTCTCTGAAGCGGACTGGTGGTCTAATAACCCTCCCACTACGACGAGGTGGTAGATGATTCTGATGAGAATCTATCTGACATTCAGACTGTAACATGCTGTTTCAGTGTCGATATAATTTATTAAATAGTGATTATATATTAAGGGATGATGTAAATAATTACCCGTTCGGATCCGGAGGAGTAATGGAATTTTTATAAAATTCTCCAGATGGGTCCGGGGATAATTATTTAATTCAATCTCGTGAAATAATTTAGAGCACCCGAATTTAAAAATTTATTCGGAACCTAATAAAGTTTCTGTTTGTGAAATTGGATTTTATTAAATTTCCAGGATTGACCCGAAGTGAATCCGAACAAAAAGCGAAATCATAAAAATGGAAATTGATGGCATGAGAGAATTAAATAAAATGAGTGGGCCATGAGGGACACATGGCTTGCATGCAAAAAGTTCAAGGACAAGTGTCATTAATGGAAATGGATGTCATGACAAGTGTAAGTAAATTATAAGAGATATATATATATATATTGAATTGTCAAATGAAGAAAATAAAAGCAAGAAAGACCATTTTCGGTCACAAAATGTATCAAAACCAAGTGTGAGAAACATTAAGAGAGAGATTGAGAGTTTAAAACAAAAGCTCGAGCAAGAGAGATAGAAAACGAGAGAAAAGAGAGACCGAAGGCTGCTGCTCGTGGAAGTGATAAAACGAGAGAGAGTTGCAAGTGAATGAGGCAGATCTGTTCGTCATCAAGAGAAGAAGTGTGAGCTGACCGTGAAAAGAGAAGAGAAGCTGCTGTTCGGTGTTGGAACAACCAGATCTGAAGGTGAACTGCTGCATGCAAAGAAGACATGAAGCTTGGGCAGAAGCTAGCTGCTGAACTCGTGAAAATCGTGAATGGAGGAGGAAGTGCAGCTCGTGTTGAGGGCTGTCCGTGAGCTAATCTGAGTGCTGACCGTGGAATGGTGGGCTGATTCAGGTAAGAACAGTCCCTAACCTTCTCTTCTTTCGATCTTTGTCTTAGATGAGAACCTCAAGAGTGTTGCATGTGTGATTTTGTGAGTGAAGTTGCTGAGATTGCTGTTGTTGTTGGCGTTGCTGTCGTTGTTGTAGTTGCTGTTGTTGTTATCGTGGCTGTCATTGCTGAGTTGCTGTAGTTGTTGTTGTTATGCTGAGTTGCTGGTGTGAGCTTGCTGTCGCGAAGCTAGTGCTGGTGGCGTGCAAGTACTGTTTTTGTTGTCGTTGCTGTTGCGCTGTTGTGCTGTTGTGCTGTTGTTGCTGTTGCGCTGTTGTGCTGATGTGTTACCCTGCTGCTGTCTTTGCTGCCTTGCTAGTGGCGTGAGCTGCTGGTGGCTGTTATCGTTGACGCTGCTGCGAACTGTCGAGCTGAAGCCGTGTCGCTGCTGTCGTCGTGTGCTGTCATCGTAAATAAGTTGTTGTCGTTGTGCAAATTACTGCCGAGCTGTTGTCGTTGTTATCGCAATCGTCCGCGAGCTGTTTCGAAACTAAAAACAGCTCAAGTGAAGGTGAGTTGCTGGCGCTAGTACCGTAATCATGATTTGAATAATATTTGAACGTTAATGGTGTTCATTTTGGATTGAAGGAAGCTCGTAAATAAAAGGAGTTATTTGGACAGCCTTCGTGCGAGTTTCGAAACTTTCAAAGTAAGCTTCGAAAGGTACGTTGTGATTTATTTGATTACGTTTCGTTGAATAATGACTAAGATTGAGTTGAGGATGAATTTTGATGATGATATGTTTGGGAACTAGGATTTAGAACCTCGTTAGTGTGGAGGTTCGTTTGATAAAGTTTTGACGTGTTGGAAAATGATTGTTCGAGGTTGAAATTTGCGTTGCGAAGCCGTATAGGGGCTGTTATGTTAAGAAATATGGGCTATTATGTTTTGTTTTTCGTTTTGTAATGGTCGGCATGAAAAATGGTTCGCAATAATATGCATTAGAGTATTGGAAAGTTATTTGAATATCGCTAGATTGTTTTCAAGTGTTTCAATCTAGTTTTCCTTGATTTCAAAAGGCGTTAATTCGCTATTTAGTGTCGAATGAGTTGTGATTAAAGATGTCATGTTGTCAAACGATACTTGAATATGAGCTAAATGAATATCTATGATGAAATTGATTAAGTGGTTTCATAATGGTTTGATAGAATTAATTTGCGTAATTGAAAGACGATGTGACGAATTATGGGCCGTTTTGGATATACTGTTTTCATGGAAATTATGTGTTGATTTTAGCATAATTTAAGGATTGTTTTGAAGTGTTAAAAGGCTGTTCTCGTGCTATTCGAATGAGCCGTTAAAGTATTATTATGTGAGCTATAAACATGCTAGTTATGGGATGTCAAATTAAGAAATAGCATGCTGTTTTTAGGACGTTGTTCGCGCTGTTTTGATGTTCGTTAAATGCTATTTTCATATTGATTTTTGGACTATCACAAGCTATATGAATGTGTCGTTTTAAGGTTATTTTCAATACAATAAAGACAATCATAAAAGAATATTATGAACTGTTTCAAGTCATATTCATTGGGAGTAATTAGGATGCATTATGGGAGAGCATATAATTATAGCACATTATGTAACGCTAGAAATTATTAAATAAACTTTTGCTATGATTGTTTTAATGAAAGATCAAAGAGCACCCGACAAACCGGATTCTCGATCAGAGAATAAAGGTAAAGCGTAAGGGAGTATTCGATTAAAAGATCGAATCCGTTTGAAGTCGGTATACACATTATCTTTAAAGTTTTATGAAAGTGTTTTTGTTATGAAACGAAATTCTTAAATGAGATTATTATGTGAATTTCTTAAATGATATTGTTATATCTTTTCAATATGATGCATTTACAAACGTATTTGACTTTACTTGAAATGAAATGCGAAATTGATTTGCTATGAAAATCTTGTTACTAAAACCAAAGGAAAAATGTGATATAAACGTTATATTGTGAAAAGCCCTTGTAAACTTAGATATCGATAAATGGAAATTGATAATTGACATGTCAATAGGGAAATTATTAGCTGCACCGTTTATTTACATTGATTCGTTATGGATTATGAGAGGCACTATGTGTCCGGTCCTGAACGATTTTGTGATATGATATACGACTCGGTGGATAATCACTGAGCGGCCGATGCCGGGGTCGACCATTATTCCGGCAGGTAACCATCGTGTGTCCGATGCCGGAAACCCATATACCAATACATGAGTATCGAATATATGTTTACTAAGGGCACTGAAAAACGTTATAAGTAATGAAATGAAATATTCAATGTTTTGAAATATGTTGAACTCGAAAAATTGTAACTTATGTGTTCAAATATGTTTATACAACGTATATATATATATTTATGAATGTTGAAATTAGAATGCTTTTAATTATGAATGAAGTTATATTTGAAATTGAGAAATTTGATTATGTGTATACCTATTAAGCAATTATGCTTAGTACGTTGATTTACCGCGCGCAGGTTGAATCTTTTGACTCCATCTTCAGACAGAGGAAATAGCCTGTTCGCAAAGGTTCAAATAGTCACCATCCACTCCATGCCTTTGGTAGATATATAGATATATTGCATATGATCATGCATTTTTGGGATACATGTATATTTGTGTAAATTATTGTTTTCCACTTAATTATAACAAAGTTCTGTATAAAAGCATATCTATATTTATTGAAAGCTTACTTTGGTTATGTATGCATATAAATATTTATGACATATTTGAGTAATGAAATGTTTTGGAAACGGACGGGAGGTCCGAATGGGAGTTTAGAAATTGATGGTTTTAGAAATGTTAGAGTTTCAATTACAGGAAACAGATTTTGGGATTTCCGAAAAACAGAGGAAACTCTGCTGGATTTAGGTTTTAAAAAAAAAAAAATTATTGGTAAAGAGTTTTAGAACGATAATAGTTTTTTTTTTTTCAAAAGTAACAGAAACGGTTTTATCAGGAAAGTAACGTTCTCCGTTCTGGATTTTCGACCGTAACGGAAGTCGGGCGAAAGGCGTTACACAGATGTGGTCTGAATTATGTCATTGTCAACAACTTTTGCTAATGGGGTACTATTCAACCCAAGAAGTAACTCCTCGAGTACAACTTTACTTCAAGGTTTATAATCTCTCATATAGTTCTCTTCAAGAAAAGTAACATTTGTCGATACAAACACTTTGTTTTCTTCAAGACTATAAAAGAGTTCGCCTCTAGTCTCTCTGGGATAACCTACAAATAGGCAAACTTTTGAACGTGGTTCCAACTTCCCAATCTTGTTTTTTAGCACAGGTGCTAGACACCCCCATATGCGAAAATGTCGTAAACTAGCTTTACGACCTTTCCACAACTCTAAAGGTGTCTTTGGAATTGACTTAGATGGCACAACAATCAAAATATACATTGCAGTTTGCAATGCATATCCCCAGAATGAACTAGGTAATGATGAAAAACTAAACATAGATCTCATCATGTCTAAAAGGGTCCGATTTCTCCTTTCTGCAACACCGTTCTGCTGGGGTGTTCCAAGAGCAGTTAATTGAGATAAAATCTCATGCTCAAGCAAGTAATCCTCAAACTCTATATCAAGATACTTGCCTCCACGATCTGATCATAGAGTTTTCAATGTTTTACCCAATTGATTTTCAACTTCAGCTCGAAACTCTTTGAATTTTTCAAAAGTTTTTTACTTCCGTTGCATTAGGTAAACATACCCATATCTTGAATAATCATCAATAAATGTGACGAAATATTCATAACCGCCTCTAGTTTTAACATTCATAGGACCATAGACGACCGAATGTATAAGCTCTAACGGTTCCTTAGCTCTAAACCCTTTTCCAGTAAAAGGTCTTTTGGTCATTTTACCTTCTAAACATGATTCACAAACAGGTAAAATACCGATCTTTAACTCATTTAAATGTTCGTTCTTTACAAGTCTGTTTAATCTATCAAAGTTAATATGACCAAGTCTTAGATGCCAAAGATATGTGTCATCATTATGAGAAATCTTTTATCGTTTTGTTTTTGGTTTTTCAACCTTAAACATTTCAGTATTAAGCAGTGGGTTATGCATTAACGGTCTTAATACATATAAATCGTTTTCTTACATTCCTGAACAAATTTTCAAACCATTTATAGAAATAATAACTGATTTATTATAAAAAGAAACAGAATAATTAAATTCCAAAAGGTTAGATACAGAAATCAAATTTCTCTTAAAACCTGGAATAAAATAAATATTGTTCATTACAATAAAACAATTATTATTGAAACGAAGTCTAACTTCTCCCACTGCCTACTCTCATGTTGAACTCACCTCATCAAGTTGCTTATATGAATTAATCAACTGCAAAGAAGAACAAACATGATTAGTGGCTCATGAATCAATTATCCAAAAGGATGAATCATCTTCCACTAAACAAGATTCAATGACTAGTAAATCACATTTACCTTTTATCTTCTTCTCTTGGAGCTCCTTGAGGTACTTGGGACAGTTCCTCTTCCAATGTCCATCAACACCACAATGAAAACATTTTTCTTTAGGCTTAGTGGCCTTGGAGCCCTTTTTGCTCTTTTTCTGAGTGGCTTGCTTCTTAGGCTTAACACTAGCCTTAGCCTTTCTAGTGTTTCTCTTCCTCTTGTTTTTACTGGAAGAAGAAGTCTCAGCAACGTTTGCTTTACCGGACTTATTTTTGTCTTTATTCATAGACTTATAAGTAGTGAGCTCATTTAGTAGCTGTGTAAGTGAGTAAGTCAACTTGTTTATAATATAATTGCTCTTAAATTGCATGAAACTCTTCAGAAACGTTTTCAAGACACGCTCTTGGCTACGCTAGTATCATACTCACTTGGCTACGCTCATCTATAGCCCCACCATGGCTTTCAACCGTGTTGAAGTTGGTCATCATTTTCAAGACACGCTCTCGAACAGATGTACCCTCATTTATCCTAGCAGTCATAATAACACGAACAGCTTCGTGTCGTTACTGCTCAGAAGGTTGCCCAAACATGTCCTACAATGACTCCAGTATTTGAGTTGCTGTTGTCATTGCCTCGTGCTTGGTAGCAAGCACCTCGGACATCCCTGCTAACAAATAGCAGCGGGCCTTCTCATCAACTGTGACCCATTTTTGATAGGTCTCGCGCACAACACGTCCAGTATTTTCTACTGGCTGGGGAGGACAAGGCTGAGTCGTGACAAATTTAAGGTCTTCACAGACCAGGACTGCGTTCATATTACTTTTTCATTTGATATAATTTTCCCTGTTTAATTTATCATTAGCAAGTATAGAAATCAACAGAGATACCATTGCTGAAAATAAATAAAATAACAAACATTTAATATCAATTTGCAAAAATTAATACCATGTAATTTTGGCATAAAATTAAACATGATGCAAGATACACGAATAATGAATTAGAAAATACCCTAGAAATAATTACTATGCCACGATAATCTAACATTCCACAAATAAGTGCCGTCATGGGGTAGGTCAAATATTTGTATGTTAGACTAAAACATTCTCAATTAAATAATTTAACTACCGTTTTTTGGTTTGAAAAATAATTAACAATTAATTATTTCCTTTATGAGTGTAACCCATCATTTCGAATTCCTTAGACTTAACTCGAGAATTGCCACTGTAGGGTAGGTCAATCTCAAGATACATCTAGAAATCCTATCCTTTAGGAAGTCAACCTTGATCAACTTAAATGGACATCATCCGTAAAGGGACGATAACAAAGCGGTCTCGAGGCACCATTTAAGTTGTTATTTCGTCTTTTGTGCGTTACAAGCAAACAATTACACTGATAATTGCAGTGACATTCCAACAATTGAACTTTAAAATTCACGGCACCCACATGGGCTATTGCATCCGTTTGGGCACCATTATGCCCAAACGTATTACTTGTGTTTATTATATACACTGTCAATGCATCAAAGTGCAACCATGACAACTGACAATTGACAGTGCACCATTCAGATGCAACCAAACCAGCCGGTGTAGTCAATAGTGCCTATTTCATGCATCTTGCGCATCCAATGCACATATACATGAAATATTTATTGAAAAATACATCATTTTGTCAGAACATATTACGCTATTCAAAACAACCGCGCACTGACTAACGCACTGTATTTGACAGCAGTTTTTTTTTTATTATTTGTTTATTTGCGCATCTGATGCGCACTCACTAGTTCATAACCAGTGCACTCTAAATTCCAATCAAACCGGTTCTCAAACCAGTCACCTGACCGCATACGCCACTGGTTCAAAACCAGTCCACACGGTCACAACTACTCATAATTACAACCTTTTTCAACCACAATTATCAACCATAACTGTAAAACCCAAAACCTCGTTCGTCGGAAAGCAAAATATTTTTCCAATGGATCGCGTTCGATTAGAAAAATATAATTATCGAGTCTAGAAATATTCGAAATAATTATTTTAGAAGTATAAAAATAATTTGAGTTCGTGAAAACGGATTCGAAATTTTAAAATAATTCCGAAGGCGAAAGCGATTAAAAGTGGATTCCCGGACGGACGATCGGAAACGAAATTAGGTATCGGAATCGAAAATGGGAGAATGCATGGGAGAAATAAATAAAGTAAATTTTGTACATGAAAGTGACACGTGTCACACATGCAAAGATTGAGCAATAACAAGTGTCCAAAGTGAAAAAGCAAATATATATTAAAAATTGAAAAGCAAAATATTGAGAGTTAAGTAAAGCAAACTTCATTCGGTCAACACTTATCCATTCAAGCAAAAAAAATCGAAATCCATATAAGAGAGAGTGAAGTAAAGTGAATCGAGTCAAGGCAAACCATTCGATCATCATTTCATCCAAAGCCGAAAGCCAAGAGAGGGAAAGAGAGAGCATTCGGTTTCTTCTTCTTCATCATTCCTTCTTGACCGAGAGTGAGAGATTGAGAACAAGAGAGCTGCTGCTCATGGAAGAGAGAACCGAGAGTTGCCTGGTTACATGTGAGAGATACCACCAGATCTGAGAGTAATCCTTCAAGGCCAGTAGCTGCATGTAGCATCTAAGCAATCCAAGAGTTAATCTGGACCAGGAAGCCGTGCATGCAAGCAAAAGGAAGACTGTGAGCTGCTGTCAAGCCTGGAGGAGCTGCTGCCGTGAACTGAAGAGCTGAAGCCGTGAGCTGAGAAGCTGCTGCCTTGAAGAGTTGCTGGCAAGAGGTGCAGCTGTTGTCGACGTTGTGAAGTGCTACCGTGAGCTGTTAGGTGTGCTAGTGCAGCTCGTGGACACTCAAGGACAGTGAACCAGGTGCTGCCGTGTGCTGTCGTCGTGAGCTGCTGCCGAGCAGCTGTCAGGTCAGGCCAAGAACACCATTTCAGACCTGAAGGGAAGTAGAAGCAAGAGAATACAGCTTGCTGGTGGAAGAAGAAGCTGCTGCCGTGAGCTTAAGAAAGTAGTCTAGCCGTCACGATTGTTCGAAAGCTGTTTTGAAGCAGAGAACAACTTATTCTTCAGGTAAGTGCTGCCCTATTAACTTTGTTAAGATGTTTCGAGTAAATTTTTAAAGCGAGCATGTGAATAAGAATTGAATTATGGATGATAATTGATGATACTATGATTGGGTTTAGGAATTAGAACCTCGTTAGTGTGGAGGTTCGCTTGTTATTGTTCATTTGTGTTTTTGGAACAATATTGTCATCGATCGTGTTCATTGCATTTTGTTTACGGGCTGTGAAGGGACCCAACTCGGATTTAACCTCTTGAATCCGAGGGAAGCCCTCCCGACACTCCACGAACTCCGAAAACCTTTGCTTTAAACAATTAACTTAGGAATTCGTGAAGCGAACCCATTTAAAACATTTATTCTTTTCATCAACTAACAGAAAATGTGGTGCAAATTTTTTTTTTTTTTTTTTGAAACCCAACAAACCATTTATTTCATTAAAATTTTGCAGAAAAACGGACAGAGTTTCTCTGTTTTTCGGACATCCCAATTTTACAAAACCTGCAAATAAGATCATAAACACTTCTAAAATTTATTCATTTTCTCCACTACCATTTTCAGGACCTCAAGTCCATCACAATTTAATCACAAGAACATTTAAAAACTTTTAGTAAAATCATTTTCATCCATAAAACAAAATATATGCATTATGCACAATCCAAAATATTTTCTGTAGCTCAATTGGTACTCACCTCTCTAAGGATTTGGATTTAAGGGTCAAGGGCCAGGTTCGAGAGGTGGGGGAGGCGAAAGAAAACCCATTTGACTGGGATAGTACCTTATGAGTGGCAAGCCCCGGGCTTGAATGTGATGCCCCTCGCCCCGACTTCCGTTACCGTCGGAAATCCGGAACGGAGGACGTCAACTTTTAATTTATTTTTTTACTTACGTTTACAAAATATCAAAATCCGTTTCTGTTACCTTTTTAAAAGCTTATTATCAAGATAGCGGAAATATTTTTTTTTTTTTTTTGAAATAATTTCGGCAGAGTTTCCTCTGTTTTTATGAAATCCAAAATTTATCCCCTGTAGAGAAAATTCTAATATTTCTAAAACAATAATTTCAGAAATTTCCGATTCGGACCTCCGGCCCGTTTTCCAAACATTTCATTATTCAAATGTATCATAAATATTCATTTGCATACATAACCAAAGTAAGTTTAAAGAAATATACATAACCCTTTTTACATAAGTGAAATACAATAATTTACATATTTATACATATGTTCCAAAATGCATGATTTTACGCAATATATATATATATATACATATAACTACCAAAAGCGTAGAAAGGATGGTGACTGTCTGAGCTTCTGCGTATCAGGTACTTCCCTGTCTGGGAATGAAATCACAAGCTTCAACCTGCGCGCGGTAAATCAACGCGCTAAGCATATTTGCTTAGTGGTATACACATAATCTAATTTTCTCAATTTCAAATATAATTTCATTCGTAACTGAAAGCAATATAACTTTACCGTTCATAAACATAAATATATACATATGCTTCATAGAAATATTTAAACATATGTTTCACAATTTTTCGAGTTCAACATATTTCAAATCATTGAGCAAATCATAACATGTAACGATTTCATTTCATCGTTTATAACATTTTATCTCAGTGCCCCTTTGTAAACATATATTCGATACTCATGTATTGGCATATGGGTTTCCGGCATCGGACACGTGGTAGTATCCGCCGAAATAACGGTCGACCCCGGCAACGGCCGCTCGGTGATTATCCACCGGGTCGTATATCATAACACATATAATCGTTTCAGGATCAGACACGTAGTGCCTCTCATAATCCATAACGAATCAATGTAAATAAACGGTGCAGCTGCTAAGTTCCCTATTGACATGTCAATTACCAATTTCCATTTATCAATATCTATGTTTACAAGGGCTATTTATTTCACAACGTTTGTATCATATATTTTCACTTTCATTTTTGTATCGAGATTTTCATAACAAATCGATTTCGCGTTTCATTTCAATATAATCAAATACGTTTGTAAACGCTTTGTATTAAAACGATATATCAATCTCATTTAGTGAAAATCATTTCACAATAAAAACATTTTCGAGTAAAATTAAAGATAATGTGTATACAGACCTCAAAAACGATTCGATCTTTGAATCGAATGCTCCCCTATGTTTTGCTCTTACTTTCGGGTCGAGAATCCGGTTCGTCGGGTTCTCCTTGACCTTTCATTAAAATAAACATAGCAAAGTCTATTTAGCATGTTTCTAACGTTAAATAATGCATAATGCTTCCCTATTATGCAACCTATAAACAACCAATGGATATCACCTCGAAACAACACGTAATATCACACTTTGATAGCTTATAAACTTAACCGTATCGTCTTTCCTTTACGCGAATTATTTCCAATTAACTTTTTCATGTCAACCATTGCGTAACGAAAAGCAAAACGTCACAATTCATCTTTCCAAATATAACAGCCCCTATGCGGCTTCACAACTCAATTTTTAACATCGAAAAATTATTCGCAAACACGTCAAAGCTTAATCCAACGAACCTCCGCACTAACGAGGTTCTAAAATCCTATTTCTCAAACATGTTATTATCACCCTTTTTATCCTCAACTGAAGCTCAATCATTATATAATCGAAACGGAAATCAAATAACTCTTAACGTACCTTTCGAAGCTTACTTTGAAAGTTTCGAAATAAGCGCGAAAAGTTGTCCAAAATAATTTCTTTTATTAACGAGCTTCCTTCAATCCAAACGGGCATCATTAACGTCCAAATGTTGTTCAAATCATGATTACAATATTAGCGGGGCAGCGACTTACCTTCGCTTGAGCTGGTTTTCGTTTCGAAACAGCTCACGGACGATTGCGATAACAACGATAACAGCTCGGCAGTATTTCGCACCAAAAACAGCAACTTGTTTTCGATGACAGCACACGGCACAGCGGCGGCACAACTTCAGCTTGGCAGCTCGCAGCGGCGTCGTCGATTTCAGCCACCAGCAGCTCACGTACAGCAGCAAGGCAGCGAAGACAGCACACGGCAGCGCACAGCGCAACAGCGCAACAGCGCTCAGCAAAAACAGCACAACAGCTTGACAGCGCGACAGCAATGGCAGCACTTCGCGACGCAAACAGCTTCGCGACAGCAGCTTCGCAACGCCAACAGCTTCGCGACAGCAGCTTCGCGACAGCACGATATCGACAATAGATCAGCACATAACGATGACAGCAACTAGTAAAAACAGCACAACCATAACCATGATTTCAGCAACAATGACAACAAGGGTACAAGGCAGCAGTTACCTCCGTTCAAGGCGAGACTTCTTCCAGCGACGACAGCACTTCCACGCCACCAGCAGCAACCTCACGCCACCAGATTCACGGCGTCAGCACCTTCATCACGTCAACAGCAGCGACAACCCCACGGTGACAGCAACCTCTCGGCAATGGCAGCGACGGCGACAGCAGCTTTCTTCTTCCTTGCTGCACCAGCTTCCTTCTTCACGATCAGCTCTTGCATGCACAACCAGATTTGCTCATTTTCAGCTCTTCAGCTCATGGTTCAATTCATAGCAGCAAGACAGCACCTTACCAGACCACGGCAGCAGCTGAGGACGACGACGGCAGCAGCACGGCCTCCTCAAGCAGCAGCTCCTCTCGTCGCCAGCAGCTCTATGCAGCAGCACCAGGCAGCACCAGATCTTCAGTCCTTGCTTGCATGCAAGGTCAGATCCACTCTCCCAAGCTTGCATGCACGAGCTTCCTTCTTCTGGTTTCCTCTTCCAGCAACTTCACGGTCTCACGAGTTCAGCAGCTATCCTTTGTTTTGTTTTCAGTTTTTTTTTTTGCTCTCAACTCTCTCTCTCTCTCTTGGTCTGACCGAACAGCAGCTCTCTCTCTCTCTCTCACTTCAGATCTGATTTTGTTGCTTTCCTTTATTTGTTTTCAGCTTTTGTTTTGCTTTTGATGTTGTTGACCGAATATAACAATTCTTCTTTCTTTTTGTTTACTAATTCATTTCCAGCTTTTTGCTTTTCATTTCATTTCATTATTCATTTCTTTTCATTTATTTATTTCCTCTCTTGACACATGGCATTGCTTTACCTTGCATGCATGCCATGTGTCCCTTTGGCCCACTCATTTTATTTAATCCTTCCATGCCGACAATTTTCGCTTTAGGATTCCGCTTTCCGCTCGGATTCGATTCGGGTCCATCCTGGAAATTTAATAAAATCCAATTTCATAGACGTAAATTTTATTAGGTTCCGAATGAATATTTAAATTCGGACACTCTAATTTATTTTACGAGATTGGATTAAATAATTATCCCCGGATCCGTCTGGAAAATTTTATAAAAATTCCGTTACTCCTCCGGATCCGATCGGATTATTACTAACATCGTCCGTTAATATATAATTACTATTAAATAAATTATGAGGTATAATAACGGAATGTTACATTGAAGGACTAAAAGAAGGGCTGGCGGGGACCCCACAGGCTGTTATAGGAAAAGTTAAGGGCTGTTGAGTTATGTTTTTAAATTCAAGTTCGTCCTCGTGGAAAATAATGCATTTTAGTGCATTTTAAAGTTTTGGATAGTCGTTCGGATATTGAGAAATCGTTTCCGAGCGATTCGGATGAGTTTTCCGCGAATGCGAATGTTTTTAGTTTGTGATTTTCGTTATCGATTATGAAAATGTTTATGATGTTATCTCGCTGCCTCGAGACGTATTTAAGCCCGTTAAAGTGTTAAAGTTTGATGTTAGAGTAGTTTGATATACATTTAAGTTAATCGGATAGTTTCTGTTTAGCGCGAAATCGTTAAATTGTCATGATTAGAAATCCTCGTGTGGTTTAAGTTTTGTTTGTGCACGAGTCGTGTTTTAACGAAAACTTGATCAAAACCAATTGTAGGTGAACCGACGAGTGGACGAGAGCTATATCAAGAGTGGTTGATCAGTTATTGGAAGCAAGTCGTGAGTGTGCATTTTTGGGTTTTACAATTTTTCACGAACTCGAATTTATTTTTATACTTCTAAAATAATTATTCCGAATATTTTCGGACTCGATAATTATATTTTTCCAATTGAACGCGATCCATCAGAAAAATATTTCGCTTTCCGACGAACGAGGTTTTGAGTTTTACAATTCACCCCTCCTTATAAAAATTTCGTCCTCAAAATTTATACAACTTTCATGCAATGCATTTAAACAATTGAATCCATCGAACATACTCAATAAAATCTCGATTTACAAAAATTCTTAGCTCGAATAACCAAATATACTTACTTGCTACAAAAAGATACAGATAATGACTGCGCATCAGCTCCTCGTGCTCCCACAATGCCTCTTCCACTGCATAATTCCTCCATAACACTGTAACCAACGGAATAACTTTGCTGCAAAGAACCTGTTCTCTCTTATCAAGAATCTGAACTGGGGTTTCCTCATAAGATAGGTTCTTCTTGAGTTCCATTGGCTGCTCTGACAACACGTGCGAAGGATCTGCTATGTACTTACGGAGCATCGAGACATGGAATACATTCATAACACATACATTTACCTTTTTAAATTCTTGTTTGACCAAACTCTGACTGGATGCAGCTTCCTGACTCCGCTGCTTACTACCTAACCATCTAGACTTGCTTCCAGTTTTCGGTGCCTTGCTGGAGCCTTCTGAATACCAACCTGACCCTTGACTATGCTTTGATTTTTGTGCCTGCTCTCTGTCACCTATTGTTGTCCTTTCTACCCTCAAGGCTGCCTCAACTAGCCGCCCATACTCTCTGTGCTCTGCGGCTACCACATATGCCTTGATTTTCGGATTCAGGCCCTGCACGAACTTATGGCACTTGTTTACCTCGTCATTCACTATAAACGGTGCCACTCGAGACAATTCAGTAAATTTCCTTTCATATTCTTCCATTGACATGCTGCCCTGAACTAAACTGTAAAACTCCTCAATCTTGGCATCCTTGTACGTCCTTAAGTAGAACTTCTCATTGAACTCTTCTTTGAACTTTTCCCATGTAACCAGTTCGGTTGTTCTCCGCTTGACAGAATCCCACCAATCTCAAACTGATGCTCGAAGCAAAAATGAAGCAATTGACACCTTTTGGAGATCAGTGAATTCCATCTGTTCTAACACCCTCTCAGAATTATCCAACCATTCTGCTGCAACCTCTGGACCACCTATTTCGTCAAAAGCATCGACACCTAATTTTCGTGCCCTCTCTACGATGGCACTCGGTACTTGCGGCTTTAGCCCTTGAATAACCTGAGCTAGTCTCTCGATTGGATCCAGCTCGGGCTCTACTATTGTACGCTCAATTGGAAACTCTAGTTGCTGATTGTTTACAGATTCACTTGCTCTTTTACCTCCGGGGTAGCAGGAGGAGCGTCATCTACGGCTCTTCGTTTATGCGGACGACTGACGCGACGCATGACTTACTACACTTGAACCGGATATTTAGTCATAATATGTATGATGTTTGAGAAATACTATGAGAATGCTTGAAAATCATGTAATGCATTTAAAATCTTTGCTCTGATACCAACGTTGACAGGCCCCTTTCTAACTATACTAGTTAGGCGACCTGCCCGACACCCCACAGTGGCTTCTCAATCGAGATCTGCTCCGATTGGAAAGTTCTCATGGAGCTAAGCCTCTTTCCTTACTTAAAATACTTGAAAACCTTTTAATTCTGAAAACGGTTAGGAATTTTGTTCGTTGAAAATAATTTATGAAAATAAAGTTTTACAAAAATTCTGCAGCACAACGGCTGTTTTTTTTTAAATTTCCACCCAGTAAAAATTTCACAAAAACCTGTATAAGTTCATTCAATATCTTTATCAAACTAATAGGCCACAGGCCCTTTTTTAGATACACAAACATTCGCAACATGCTTAAAATATTCAATGATATGGAAAGCAACTTAATTAAAATCTTAAACATTATGCATGATATTCACATAAAATCCTTTATCTAAAACAATATTTACAAAACTTGAGAAATCTGAAAACGATAGTAAATGCAGTACATGATAACTTGTCTAAAACTAGTGCAGTATGGTCGCGTCTGCAGCTTGCCTGTACGTCCGATGAAGATACTTCCGCCGCGCTGCTCATTCCTACACCTGGGGAGGATTTTAAATAAAACAGAAAATGATGGTGAGAATAACTCAGTGAGTGTACATGATAATAAATTCTGCTTTCATTATTATTTTGAAAACGATACGGTTTATTTAAGTAA
The DNA here is from genome assembly GCA_022984855.1 of Dimocarpus longan. NCBI lineage: Eukaryota > Viridiplantae > Streptophyta > Magnoliopsida > Sapindales > Sapindaceae > Dimocarpus > Dimocarpus longan. The sequence continues at coordinate 13,034,454 of CM041015.1, read as the reverse complement.
AAGATTCTTTTAGTAACCTCTTTGTAATTGAAATTTTCTTATTATTCTAAACTAACGTCTATTGACGTATTTCATTTCTTTACTAACTTAGAAGGGTAATTCTAAAAAAACTCATTCTCTTAAGCTCGTAAGTTAAATATCTATAAGACATGAAATACTAGAAATTTTCTGTTTGCGTGTGCTCAGATGAGGAAACTTGGGATTACGATTCCCCCCAACATCAGGAAATGCAGGAACTTGGGATTACGATTCCCCCCGAATATTAAGCCGTACGGGAACTTGGGATTACAATTCCTCCCGAATATTAAGCCGTATGAGAACTTGGGATTACGATTCCCCCTGTCTATTAGGCATACGGGAACTTGGGATTACGATTCCCCCCGAATATTAAGCCTTACGAGAACTTGAGATTACGATTCCCCCCGTCTATTAGGCGTACGGGCACTTGGGATTACGATTCTCCCCGTATATTAATATACACGCATAGGGTACCTCGGCCGGGTTATGGTAGAGGTTAAGATAACGCTTAACTTATAGCATTCAAGCATATTAATAACTTTTAGAATTATCTCATACGTATTTCGTTTTCTAGTTACGGTTTAAAACCGAACAACTTGTTTTCTAGAGCAAAAACTTGATATTTGAAATAACGTTCTCATGTATCTTCAAGACTAAATACATATATACAACTATACATGCATTATAAGAAAAGCGATAATATTCTAAAAGATTACTTGAATAACATAATAAGCATAAACTAAAATAGTATCGCATTAATAATTTCATATAACAGAATTTGCGAAAGCTTTATAAAAATGCACACTCATGACTTGCTTCCAATAACTGATCAACAACTTCTGATATAGCTCTCGTCCGCTCATCGGTTCACCTACAATTGGTTTCAATCAAGTTTTAGTTAAAACACGGCTCGTGCACAAACGAAACTTAAACCACACGAGGATTTCTAATCACGACAATTTAACGATTTCGCGAGAAATAAAAACTATCCAATTAACTTAAATGTATATCAAACTACCCTAATATCAAACTTTAACACTTTAACGGGCTTAAATACATCTTGTGGCAGCGAGATAACATCATAAACACTTTCATAATCGATAGCAAAAATCACAAACTAAAAACATTCGCATTCGCGGAAAACTCATCCGAATCGCTCGGAAACGATTTCTCAATATCCGAACGACTATCCGATACTTTAAAACGCACTAAAATGGATTATTTTCCACGACGACGAACTTGAATTTAAAAACATAACTCAACAGCCTCTAACTTCTCCTATAACAGCTCGTAAACAAAACGCAACGAACACGATTGATACAATATTGTTCCAAAAACACAAACGAACAATAACGAGCGAATCTCCTCACTAACGAGGTTCTAAGTCCTAAACCCAATCATAGTATCATCAATTATCATCCATAATTCAATTCTTATTCACATGCGTGCTTTAAAAAATTTATTCGAAACATCTTAACAAAGTTAATGGGGCAGCACTTACATGAAGAATAAGTTGTTCTCCGCTTCGAAACAGCTTTCGAACAATCGCGACGGCTAGACGACTTCCTTAAGCTCACGGCAGCAGTTTCTTCTTCCACCAGTAAGCTGTCTTCTCTTGCTTCTGCTTCCCTTCAGGCCTGAAATGGTGTTCTTGGCCTGACCTGACAGCTGCTCGGCAGCAGCTCACGACGACAGCACACGGCAGCACCTGGTTCACTGTCCTTGAGTGTCCACGAGCTGCACCAGCACACCTAACAGCTCACGGCAGCACTTCACAACATCGACAGCAGCTGCACCTCTCGCCAGTAACTCCTCAAGGCAGCAGCTCCTTAGCTCACAACTTCAGCTCTTCAGTTCACGGCAGCAACTCCTCCAGGCTTGACAGCAGCTCACAGTCCTCCTCTTGCTTGCATGCACGGCTTCCTTGTCCAGATTAACTCCTGAATTGCTTAGATGCTACATGCAGCTGCTGGCCTTGAAGGATTACTCTCAGATCTAGTGGTATCTCTCACATGGAACCAGACAGCTCTCGGTTCTCTCTTCCACGAGCAGCAGCTCTCTTGTTCTCAATCTCTCACTCTCGGTCAAGAAGGAACGATGAAGAAGAAGAAACCGAATTCTCTCTCTCTCCGAAAAGCGAAATATTTTTCCAATGGATCGCGTTCGATCGAAAAAATATAATTATCGAGTCCGAAAATATTCGGAATAATTATTTTAGAAGTATAAAAATAAATTCGAGTTCGTGAAAACAGATTCGAAATTTTAAAATAATTTCGAAGGCGAAAGTGATTAAAAGTGGATTCCCGGACGGACGATCGGAAACGAAATTAGGTATCGGAATCGAAAATGGGAGAATGCATGGGAGAAATAAATAAAGTAAATTTTGTGCATGAAAGTGACACGTGTCACACATGTAAGGATTGAGCAATAACAAGTGTCCAAAGTGAAAAAGCAAATATATATTAAAAATTGAAAAGAAAAATATTGAGAGTTAAGTAAAGCAAACTTCATTCGATCAACACTTATCCATTCAAGCAAAAAAAATCGAAATCCATATAAGAGAGAGTGAAGTAAAGTGAATCGAGTTAAGGCAAACCATTCGGTCATCCATTTCATCTAAAGCCGAAAGCTAAGAGAGGGAGAGAGAGAGCATTCGGTTTATTTTTCTTCATCATTCCTTCTTGACCGAGAGTGAGAGATTGAGAACAAGAGAGCTGCTGCTCGTGGAAGAGAGAATCGAGAGCTGCCTGGTTGCATGTGAGAGATACCACCAGATCTGAGAGTAATACTTCAAGGCCAACAGCTGCATGTAGCATCTAAGCAATCCAGGAGTTAATCTGGACCAGGAAGCCGTGCATGCAAGCAAGAGGAGGACTGTGAGCTACTGTCAAGCTTGGAGGAGCTGCCGTCATTGCTACCATGAACTGAAGAGCTGAAGCCGTGAGCTGAGGAGTTGCTGGCGAGAGGTGCAGTTGTTGTCGACGTTGTGAAGTGTTGCCATGAGGTATTAGGTGTGCTGGTGTAGCTCGTGGACACTCAAGCACAGTGAACCAGCTACTGTCGAGAGGTGTTGCTGTTGTGAACCAGGTGCTGCCGTGTGCTGTCGTCGTGAGTTGCTGCCGAGCAGCTGTCAAGTCAGGCCAAGAACTGAAGGAAAAATTGAATTTTGAATTTAATGCGAAAACGTGGATTTCAAAAAAATTTTCAAATAAAAACACTCCCAATCGATGCTAGTAATAACAATTCAATAATTAAATTAATAAGATTGAATCTTACCTTGCATGAAGATTGAATTGATCCCTTTTGATTCGTAAATTCTTTACCATCCGATCTTCCTTACTATGACTCTTTACAAAAGAAACTGTGTGTGGGCACAATCTCGAAGAATTACATCATAAAATCTTTTTAATTAATGGAAGTTTTTGGTTCATGTAACCAAAAATTCTCTCTCTTTTTCTCTCTCTCTCTTGTTACTAATATAAAAACACTTTTTTATAATGGTGAGTTAGAGTTTTATAATTTAATAAGGAATACAATTTCCTAATTAAATTGTAAAACTCAATTCAAATCCAATATGGAATCATATTTCTTATTGGTTTAAAACTCTTTACTTTTAATTTAATATGGAATCTAATTCCTATTAAATTAAAACTTCTTTAATCTAATTTAATATGGAATCTAATTCCAATTAAATTGAATTACCATTTCCATTAATTAAAAAAAAATTCATTAAATTAAATGATTCTAAATCATATATAATTTAATGACACCATTTAAAGTTAAACTTTTAACCTCTACAAATAATTAAATAATTACTTATATTTAAATAATCAAATTATTTAAATTATTCGTGAACGTGTTCATAAAATTGTATGTACACTTATAATTGGACAATCCAATTATATTCTTCCCTTTGTTTCTTTATGTGGTTGTGAGCTAGCAAGGGGACCAAATGGACCTATAATTTGAGCTCCAATAATATCGGAATTATTAATTAAACTCTTTAATTAAATAATTTACTATTATTAACCTTAAAGTTACTCCACTAAAAACTTAAGATTGCACTCTCAAAATTATAGATGTTTTATACAATCTGAATTTTCAGTGTTCATTGATTTAATCATTTCATATGGTTCGATCCTCCATGAGTAGTTCATAATTAGAGCTAGGTCATTAAAGTCCGTTATACCTCTCTAATTATTTCTTATTCCGTTAAGTACCATTAATTCTCTAATGAACAATATATTCATAACAACTTATGAATTTATCTTTCCATTTATTTACAAATAGAAAGTCGAGCGCTCTTATTGTTCAAGACCCGAATCAACACTTAAGAGAACTACTCATCTACTTCTCGCAAGAAGGAGTGGATTCCACTATTATGTAGAATGTTCCCAGCCACTTATTAAATCACATCTCCAAAGTACGAAGCTTATCGACCGTAAATCTATAACAGTCTCAGCCATGTAAATCAAAAGATATGACTCAACAAATAGGAGTCCATAAAACACTCAGGATTAAGATCAATCCATATATGATCATCTAGTTGATAAATATAAATTTCTTTGTTTAACGGATTTAATAAGAAATTCATTTTATCATGGTCCAGTCCTATATGATCTCTATTATATAAGGTGTCTCCATTTTCATGTCACCACATGAACGATCTCGGATAGGATCATCATATCAAATACAAAATGGACCGCAGCTGTAGATTTACAACAAGCAAAGTACCCAGCTTTGTTTGCTTTCTACGGACTTTTTAGATTATTGATCTCAAACTAAATCCTCTTGTGTATATAACACTTATATACTTAGTTTGAGACTACATAAGTAACCATAGATGTTACATGATATTTGTATGAAGCACTCATTTCATAAATGCACATCTAATTGAATAAAATAAATATATTTTATTTATTATTTAATTTAAATATTTACAAATTACAAGCTCTTAGGGCACATAACCCTAACAATCTCCCACTTGCCCTTAGAGTAGATGAGACATGTCTCGTAATCCTAGACCCTCTAGATGACCTTCAAATACTTTAGCCGTTAAGGTCTTTGTAAATGGATCAGCATGGTTGTCTTGTGATACTATCTTCATCACCGACACATCTCCTCTATGTACTATCTCTCTAATGAGATGATACTTTATTTCTATATGCTTTCCTCTTTTGTGACTTCTTGGTTCTTTAGAATTAGTCACTGCACCACTATTATCACAATAAAGTGTGATTGGTCTATCCATATTCGGAATAACTTCCAAATTTGTCAAGAACTTACGGAGCCTAACTGCTTCCTTAGCTGCTTCACAAGCTGCTACATATTCAGCTTCCATGGTGGAGTCAGCGATGCAAGATTGCTTAACACTTCTCCATACTATAGCTCCACCACCTAGAGTGAATACTGACCCAGATGTGGATTTTCAAGAATCCTTATCTGATTGAAAATCAGAATCTGTATATCCTGTTGGAATCAAATTCTCGCCAGAATACACAAGCATATAATTTGTTGTTCTTTGAAGATATTTGAGAATACATTTTACTGCCACCCAATGATCCAATCCTGGGTTAGATTGATAACGACTGACTACTCCCACTGAATAACATATATTAGGTCTCGTGCATAACATAGCATACATGAGACTGCCTACTGCAGAGGCATAAGGAATTTGTCTCATATCCTCAACCTCTTAAGGTGTCTTAGGACATTGTCCCTTAGACAAGTGAACTCCATGCCGAGAAGGTAAATAACCTTTCTTGGAATTCTGCATCGCAAAGCATACAAGGATTTTATCAATGTACGATGCTTGAGACAATGCTAACAGTTTGTTCTTACGATCTCGTATAATTTGGATCCCAAGAACATAACTAGCCTCTCCCAAATCTTTCATTTGGAATTGGTTAGCAAGCCAGTTCTTTACATCAGATAATGCTCCAATATCATTCCCAATGAGTAGGATATCGTCGACGTAAAGAACGAGGAAAACCACTTTCTTATCGATGATACGCTTGTATACACAAGGTTCATCAACATTTTGCTCAAAACCATAAGACTTGATCGATGTATCAAATCTAATATTCCAAGATCGAGAAGCTTGCTTAAGCCCATAAATGGACCTTTGCAACTTGCAAACCTTTTGTTCTTGACCTTGAATTACGAATCCCTCTGGTTGCATCATATAAATGCTTTCATCAAGATTGTCATTCAAGAATGCAGTCTTGACATCCATTTGCCATATTTCATAGTCGAGACATGCAGCTATGGATAGAAGAATGCGAATGGACTTAAGCATGGCTACCGGCGAGAAAGTTTCTTCATAGTCAACTCCCTCTTTCTGAGTATACCCCTTTGCCACTAGCCTAGCTTTGAAGGTCTCCACCTTCCCATCCACTCCTCTCTTCCTCTTGTAGATCCATTTGCAACCTATGGGTTTTACCCCATCTGGTTGATCCACAAGTTCCCAGACTGAGTTTGAGTACATAGACTCCATCTCGAGATTCATAGCTTTAAGTCATTCTTCCTTATCAGAATCTTCCATTGCATCATCATATGTCAATGGATCATCTATACACTCATCGGAGATAGCAATTTGTGCTTCTCCAATTTCTCTGTAACGGACTGGTAGTCTAATAACTCTTCCACTACAACGAGATGGTAGATGATTCTGATGGAAGTCTGTTTGATGCTCAGATGTGGTCTTAACTATATTATTCTCAACAACTGTTGTTGATTGAATACTAGTTGAACCAAGTAATAACTCCTCAAGTACAACTTTACTTCGAGGTTTATGTTCTTTTATGTAATTATCTTCAAGAAATGTAGCATTTGTCGATACAATCACTTTATTATCTTGAGGATCATAAAAGAATCCGCCTCTAGTTTCTCTAGAGTAGCCTACAAATAGGCAAACTTGTGAACGTGGTTCTAACTTCCCAGTCTTATTTTTCAACACATGTGCTGGACACCCCCATATGCGAAAATGTTGCAAACTAGCTTTGCGACCATTCCACAACTCTAAAGGTGTTTTAGGAACAGACTTGGAAGGAACTACATTCAGGATATATACTGCAGTTTGCAGTGTATATCCCCAGAAAGAACTAGGTAAAAATGAAAAACTAATCATAGCTCTCATCATATCCTGCAGGGTTCGATTTCTCCTTTCTGCAACACCATTCTGCTGTGGTGTTCCAGGAGCTGTGAGTTGGGATATAATCCCATTCTCAATCAAGTAATCCTTGAACTCTGTATCAAGGTACTCTCCTCCATGATCTGATCGTAGAGCTTTTAATGTTTTACCTAATTGATTTTCAACTTCAGTTCTAAATTCTTTGAACTTTTCAAAAGTTTCAGACTTCCGTTGCATTAGATAAACATACCCATATCTTGAATAGTCGTCAATAAAAGTGACGAAATATTCATAACCACCTCTAGCTTTAACATTTATTGGACCACAAACGTCCGAATGTATAAGCTCTAGTGGTTCTTTGGCTCTATAACCTTTTGTCTTAAAATGTCTCTTGGTCATTTTACCTTCTAAATAGGATTCGCAACAGGTAAAGTGCCAATCTTTAACTCTCTTAAAGTTCCGCTCTTTACTAGTCTGTCTATTCTGTCAAGATTAATGTGTCCAAGTCTTAGATGCCAAAGATGAGTATCATTATTGGGAGAAATCTTTTGTCGTTTTGTTTTTGGTTTTTCAACTTTAAACAATTCGGCATTGAGCAGTGAATTACGTGTTAATGACCTTAACATGTATATGTTGTTTTCTAATATTCCAGAACAAATATTCAACCCATTTATAGAAATAATAACATCTTTATTACGGAAAGAAATTGAATAATTATGTTCCAACAATCTAGAAACTGAAATCAAATTTCTTCTAAAATTCGGAATATAATAAACATTGTTCAAAACAATAAAACAACTATTTGAAAATTGAAGTCTAACTTCTCCTACTGCTCTAGCTGAAACGACATCCCCAGTGCCAACTCGTATGGTGAACTCGCCCTCATCAAGCTCCCTCCATGAATCAATTAATTGTAAAGAAGAGCAAACATGATTAGTGTCTCATGAATCAATTATCCAAGTGAATATATCATTCTCCACTAAACAAGATTTAATGACGAGTAAATCAAATTTACCTTTCATTTTCTTTTTGTTCTTGAGCTCTTCAAGGTACTTTGGACAGTTCCTCTTCCAATGCCCTTCCACATCACAATGAAAACATTTTCCTTTAGGTTTGGAAGTCTTAGGGCCCTTCTGCTTCTTCTTTTTGGTAGCTTGCTTGTTGGACTTTGCCTTAGCCTTATCGGTGGTTCTTTTCCTCTTATTTTTATTAGAGGTGGAAGTTTCAGCAACATTTGCTTCACCAGACTTAGTCTTGTCTTTATTCATGGACTCATAAGTTGTTAGTTCATTAAGCAATTGAGTAATATTATATTGCAGTTTGTTCATAACATAATTACTCTTGAACTGCATAAAACTCTTTGGAAGAGTTTGTAGTATCATGCTTACTTGGCTAGGCTCATCAATCATCCCATCATGAGTTTCGGCTGTGTTAAAATAGGTCATCATATTCAAAACATGCTCTCGAACTAATGTCCTTTCCTTCATCTTAGCAGTCATAGCAGCACAAATAGCTTCGTGTCGCTGCTGCTCAGAAGGTTGCCCAAACATCCCTTGTAATGACAACATCATCTCAGATGCAGTTGCCATTGTTTCATGCTTCTTAGCAAGCATATCGGACATTCCTGCTAACAAGTAGCAACAGGCCTTTTCATTAGCCTTAACCAAATTTTGGTGGGTTTCGCGTACATTACGCGCAGCATTTGCCGATGGCACAGGAGGACGCTCCTCCGTCAGGACAAACTTTAGGTCCTCACAGACCAAAATGGCGTTCATGTTATTTTTCCATTTAACATAGTTATCCCTATTCAATTTATCATTGGCAAGTATAGTAATTAAAGGTGACGGCATTGCTGAAATAAATAAACAAAATATTTTATTCAAAATTGCATTCATACAAATATCAATATATTTTGGCATAAAATTAAACGTGAAGCATGATTGACGAATAATGAATCAGAAATACCCTAAAAAGAATTACTATGCCACGATAATCTAACATGTCATAAATAAATGACACCTTAGGGTAAATCAAATATTTATATGTTAGATTGAGAAAATCTCAGTCAAATAATATAACAGAATAACTCTTATTCCTATATAGTCTGACTACCGCTTATTTCGGTCAAAGAATTAAATTACCAATTAATTAATTCCTTTATGAGTGTAACCCATCATTTCAGATCTCTCGGACTTAACTTGAAAATTGCCAACCTTAGGGTAGGTCAATCCCAAAATACATCCAAAAATCCTATCTTTTAGGAAGTCAACCTTGATATTGACCCAAATGGACACCACCCTTAGGGGGACGAAAACAAAGCCGTCTCGAAGCGCCATTCAAATCTCACGGTGTTGAACTAATCATGGAGACCGTAGGATATATTGTCATATATCCTTCTCCCACTCATTATTTTAGGATTAGGGTTTTCTAATTGTTATTTCTAGTCTTTGTCTTAGATTATTAATGATTAATAAATATAATCTAAGTTACTAGGAATTAGTGTGTTACTAGAATCAACATCCTATTAACACCTAATAAATTATCGGATTTTTAACTCTTAAAAAAAAAAAAAAATCTAATTTATTTTGAAAGATCCAATCTAGATAATCTAAACTCTTTAATTATGAAGATTAGATTGAATGTGAGATTACCCAATTTTAGCTTTTAAAATCTAATCCACATTATAAGCCAATTATATGAAATATATCTTATAATCACATTAAAACTATATTTCTAATTGGTTTACTATTCTAAATAAATTAAACTCTTTAATTGATTTAGATTAGAAGTAATGTGAGCTACCCAATTTTAACTATTAAAATCTAATCACATTATGAATACCAATTATTGAGATATATGTTTTTAATCACATTAAAACTAATCATATATTTAATTTGTGAACTTAGGATTTTCAACTAAAATCCTAACAAATTATGAAATTGGTATTCTATGTATTATTATCTCTACTTTAACTAATAAACTATTTAATAGAAAAAATAAATAATAATACATGTATGTATGTCATGATATAATACAATGAGTAGGCACTCTCTATTCTATATGACATATTTTATGCATGAACATGTTATCAACAAAATATTCAATCATCACATGATAAACAATTTAAATAAACAACATGTAATTGACCGGGTTCTTTGACTTTAACAACCTAAAACTAATTTTTCAAGATTACAAAAATTAACCAAGGCATTCATTGGTCTTCACTTGTAGTCTTCAAGATCTCCATGGGCTTACTTAGGCTCAAAATTAAATCCAATTTAACCATCAAGAACATCCATCAAATGGATTGAGTTAGTAGCAAATTTCTTGATTTTTAGGATCTAATTAGCACCAATTCAACTAGTTCGAAACTTGTCTATTTATGGCACACAAAAAACTGGTTCATATGAACACACCAGCCTGCGCAAACGCAACCACCAGCCCATCAATCGCAGCATACAGCCACAATAGCCATGCGCGAACTAGACAGCACATCAAGCTGGTTCATAAAACTGATTTCTGCACTGTTAGACTAGACAGCACATCTAACAGTTTCAAAAACATATTTCTGCAGTAGTTTTCTGCACTGTAGAACCAAACAGCACATCAAAACTGTTTCAAAAAAAACAGATTTCTGCACCATAGAACTAGACAGCACATCAAGCTGTTTCAAAAACAGCTTTCTGCAGTAGATTTCTGCACTGCAGAACTGGACAGCACACCAAGCTGTTTCAAAAACAGATTTCTGTACTGTAGTGCCTACCGTCCAGAATTTTAGATCTGTTGGGCTGTTCAATACAGTTGTGCGGACAATCCTTTTAGGCTATTCAAAATAGCCTTAACCTCCGTTGGCAGTCCCGTACATCTCGCTGCAGCCTTCAGAAAAAATTAAAACCTAAATCTATGATTTTACAACGAAAAAAAATTGCCACAAACGGCTTACATATTTAATTAAATTAGATTAGTCAAAGAACTATATAATTAACGATCAATCCATGTAAATCCAATTCATCAAACATGAAAATAAAATATGCTCATTAATAATTAGTGCCTACTCTATGATATATAATGAATCATAATCAAAAAGGATATTCACTAATTATTGAATTAATTGTTAAACTAGCACAACCAGGCTCTAATACCAATTGAAGGAAAAATTGAATTTTGAATTTAATGCGGAAACGTGGATTTCAAAAAATTTTTCAAATAAAAACACGTCCAATCGATGCTAGTAATAACAATTCAATAATTAAATTAATAAGATCGAATCTTACCTTGCATGAAAATTGAATTGATCCCTTTTGATTCGCAAATTCTTTACCACCCGATCTTCCTTACTATGACTCTTTACAAAAGAAACTGTGTGTGGGCACAATCTCGAAGAATTATATCACAAAATCTTTTTAATTAATGAAAGTTTTTGGTTCATGTAGCCAAAAATTCTCTCTCTTTTTCTCTCTCTCTTGTTACCAATATAAAAACACTTTTTTATAATGGTGAGTTAGAGTTTTATAATTTAATAAGGAATACAATTTCCTAATTAAATTGTAAAACTAAATTTAGATCCAATATGGAATCTTATTTCTTATTGGTTTAAAACTCTTTACTTTTAATTTAATATGGAATCTAATTCCTATTAAATTAAAACTTCTTTAATCTAATTTAATATGAAATCTAATTCCAATTAAATTAAATTACCATTTCCATTAATTAAAATTTTTTTCATTAAATTAAATGATTCTAAATCATATATAATTTAATGACACCATTTAAAGTTAAACTTTTAACCTCTACAAATAATTAAATAATTACTTATATTTAAATAATCAAATTATTTAAATTATTCGTGAACGTATTCATAAAATTGTATATACACTTATAATTGGACAATCCAATTATATTCTTCCCTTTGTTTCTTTATGTGATTGTGAGCTAGCAAGGGGACCAAATGAGCCTATAATTTGAGCTCCAATAATATCGGAATTATTAATTAAACTTTTTAATTAAATAATTTACTATTATTAACCTTAAAGTTACTCCACTAAAAACTTAAGATTGCACTCTCAAAATTATAGATGTTTTATACAATCTAAATTTTCAGTGTCGATTGATTTAATCATTTCATATGGTTCGATCCTCCACGAGTAGTTCATAATTAGAGCTAGGTCATTAAAGTCCGTTATACCTCTCTAATTATTTCTTATTCCGTTAAGTACCATTAATTCTCTAATGAACAATATATTCATAACAACTATTGAATTTATTTTTCCATTTATTTACAAATAGAAAGTCGATGGCTCTTATTGTTCAAGACCCGAATCAACACTTAAGAGAACTACTCATCTACTTCTTGCAAGAAGGAGTGGATTCCACTATTGTGTAGAATGTTCCCAGCCACTTATTAAATCACATCTCTAAAGTACGAAGCTTATTGACCGTAAATCTATAACAGTCTTAGCCATATAAATCAAAAGATATGACTCAACAAATAGGAGTCCATAAAACACTCAAGATTAAGATCAATCCATATATGATCATCAAGTTGATAAATATAAATTTCTTTGTTTAACGGATTTAATAAGAAATTCATTTTATCATGGTCCAGTCCTATATGATCTCTATTATATAAGATGCCTCCATTTTCATGTCACCACATGAACGATCTCGGATAGGATCATCGTATCAAATACAAAATGGACCGCAGCTATAGATTTACCACAAGCAAAGTACCCAGCTTTGTTTGCTTTCTACGGACTCTTTAGATTACTGATCTCAAACTAAATCCTCTTGTATATAACACTTATATACTTAGCTTGAGACTACATAAGTAACCATGGATGTTACATGATATTTGTATGAAGCAATCATTTCATAAATGCACATCTAATTAAATAAAATAAATATATTTTATTTATTATTTAATTTAAATATTTACAAATTACAAGCTGTTAGGGCACATAACCCTAACAAGAACACCATTTCAGACCTGAAGGGAAGCAGAAGCAAGAGAAGACAGCTTGCTAGTGGAAGAAGAAGCTGCTGCCGTGAGCTTAAGGAAGTCGTCTCGCCGTCGCGATTGTTCGAAAGCTGTTTTGAAGCGGAGAACAGCTTATTCTTCAGGTAAGTGCTGCCCCATTAACTTTGTTAAGATGTTTCGAGTAAATTTTTTAAAGCACGCATGTGAATAAGAATTGAATTATGGATGATAATTAATGATACTATGATTGGGTTTAGGATTTAGAACCTCGTTAGTGCGGAGGTTCGCTCATTATTGTTCGTTTGTGTTTTTGGAACAATATTGTCATTGATCGTGTTCGTTGCGTTTTGTTTACGGGCTATTATAGGAGAAGTTAGGGGCTGTTGAGTTATGTTTTTAAATTCAAGTTCGTCGTCGTGGAAAATAATGCATTTTAGTGCGTTTTAAAGTATCGGATAGTCGTTCGGATATTGAGAAATCGTTTCCAAGTGATTCGGATGAGTTTTCCGCGAATGCGAATGTTTTTAGTTTGTGATTTTCGTTATCGATTACGAAAGTGTTTATGATGTTATCTCGCTACCTCGAGACGTATTTAAGCCCGTTAAAGTATTAAAGTTTGATGTTAGGGTAGTTTGATATACATTTAAGTTAATTGGATAGTTTTTGTTTGGCGCGAAATCGTTAAATTGTCGTGATTAGAAATTCTCGTGTGGTTTAAGTTTCGTTTGTGCATGAGCCGTGTTTTAACGAAAACTTGATCGAAACCAATTGTAGGTGAACCGACGAGCGGGCGAGAGCTATATCAGGAGTGGTTGATCAATTATTGGAAGCAAGTCGTGAGTGTGCATTTTTATAAAGCTTTCGCGAATTCTGTTATATGAAATTATCAATGCGATACTATTTTAGTTTATGATTATTATGTTATTCAAGTAATATTTTAGAATATTATCGCTTTTCTTATAATGCATGTATAGTTGTATATATGTATTTAGTCTTGAAGACACATGAGAACGTTATTTCAAATATCAAGGTTTTGCTCTAGAAAGCAAGTTGTTCGGTTTTAAACCGTAACTAGAAAACGAAATACTTATGAAATAATTCTAAAGGTTATTAATATGCTTGAATGCTAAGTAAATATAAATTAAGCGTTATCTTAACCTCTAGCATAACCCGGTCAAGGTACCCTATGTGTGTATGTTAATATACGGGGAGAATCGTAATCCTAAGTGCTCATACGCCTAATAGACGGGGGGAATCGTAATCCCAAGTTCCCGTACGGTTTAATATTCGGGGGGAATCGTAATCTCAAGTTCCCGTACGCCTAATAGATGGGGGGAATCGTAATCCCAAGTTCCCGTACAGCTTAATATTCGGGGGGAATCATAATCCCAAGTTCCCGCATTTCCTGATGTTGGGGGGAATCGTAATCCCAAGTTCCCGCATCTGAGTACACGCAAACAGAAAATTTCTAGTATTTCATGTCTTATAGATATTTAACTTATGAGCTTAAGAGAATGAGTTTTTCTAGAATTACCCTTCTAAGTTAGTAAAGAAATGAAATACGTCAATAGACGTTAGTTTAGAATAATAAGAAAATTTCAATTACAAAGAGGTTACTAAAAGAATCTTTTACTTAAATAAGCCGTATCGTTTTCAAAATAATAATGAAAGCAAAATTTATTATCATGTACACTCACTGAGTTATTCTCACCATCATTTTCTGTTTTATTTAAAATCCTCCTCAGGTGTAGGAACGAGCAGCGCGGCGGAAGTATCTTCATCGGACATACAGGCGAGCTACAGACGCGACCATATTGCACTAGTTTTAGACAAGTTATCATGTACTGCATTTACCATCATTTTCAGATTTCTCAAGTTTTGTAAATATTGTTTTAGATAAAGGATTTTATGTGAATATCATGCATGATGTTTAAGATTTTAATTAAGTTGCTTTCCATATCATTGAATATTTTAAGCATGTTACGAATGTTTGTGTATCTGAAAAAGGGTCTAAGGCCTATTAGTTTGATAAAGATATTGAATGAACTTATACAGTTTTTTGTGAACTTTTTACAAGGTGGAAATTTTAGAAAAACAGCCATTGTGCTGCAGAATTTTTGTAAAACTTTATTTTCATAAATTATTTTTAACGAACAAAATTCCTAACCATTTTCAGAATTAAAAGCTTTTCAAGTATTTTAAGTAAGGAAAGAGGTTTAGCTCCATGGGAACTTTTCAACCGGAGCAGATCTGGACTGGGAAGCCACTGTGGGGTGCCGGGCAGGTCGCCTAACTAGTATAGTTAGAAAGGGGTCTGTCAATAACAGCAGCGAAACTTCAACCCATTCCATGTCAATTTACAGAAAATATAAAAATCTAAATCTATGAATTTACAATAGAAAATTTGCCACAAACTGCTTACAAATTTAATTGAATTAAATAACCAAAGAATCATACAATTAACGATCATACCATGCAATCCTCATTCATCAAACATGAAAAAAAAAAATCATAATCAAATAAAAATAATAGTGCCTACTCAATGACATACAAATCAATACTAAAACTATTATTTTAAAATCACTGTTTTATTGGAACCTGGCTCGGATACCAATTGAACAGAAAAACAACAATTGTTTTTATTAAAAATATGAATTTTGCGAAACACTGAGTTTTAAAAATTTTAGAAAACTCAAGAAACCCTAGATCCATAAAACAATGAAATAAAATAATACAAGAAAAAAAAACCATATTTTTACCTTTTGTATTGATTTCTGTGAATTGCTCACCACCTAATCTTTCTCGATATATCTCTACACCAAGAAACTAGTGAGTGGGCACAATTATATAGAATTGTGTTCACTTTCTATTGATTTCTATTCTAAAAAGAATCAACAATATATATTAAGAGGTGAATATATGTTTTTGGTTATGCAGAGAAGAAAGATACAGATTCTTCTTCTCTATATTATACTGTAGAAAAACTTTTTTTCTTTCTGTTTCAAAGAACGTACAGCAAAACCAAAAATAACTTCTATTAGAAAAAGAAAACTATTTCTTTTCTATTTATAGGCAACTACTTAGGGTTTTAATTAATCAAAATTAACATTAAACCCAAATTTATTAAAATTAAATTTTTACCTTATAGAACATAATTAATTCAAAATTAATTCATGTTATATTTTAAAATTAAACTTGAGACCTGTAATTAATTCATAATTAATTTATACCCTGTCGCAGTTGAGAATCAAATTCAAGATCTCTTATAAAATTTATTAAATAATTATTAATTCATAATTAATATTTAGCTAATTAATTATTAAATAATTTGAATACTCAATATGTAACACCCTCCACCCGACTTCCGTCAGAACGGATAATCTAGACAGAGAATGTTGCTTACCTCACTTAAATTCGTTTCTTATTATATTTTCTTTTACTCAAATTTTATATTATTAAAATTTTGCTAAAAATGTTCATTTAAATTTCTAGCAAATCCGGTAAAGTTCCCTCTATTTTACTGAAAATCCAAAATTCTAAAAACCTACAAAGAAATAATTAACACTTCTAAAATCACGTTCATTTTCTCAACTTCCCTTTCGGACCTCCCGTCCGACTTTTAAACCACTTCACCACACAAACATTTATAATAAAACTTATTAATTAAAAAAAACGCATAATAGCATAAAAATTATTATTTTTAATAGACATTCTTAAATTTTATATCAACATTCACTAATAACTAAATTTATTAACAATTGTACATACAAAATACTTAACATCATTTCTTCCCATTTGTAACCACACGATTTTCTTAAAAATTTCAAAACAATTCTGACGAAGATACTTGCTTAAGAATTTCACATATCCATTTCATCAACAATCATTTAATAATACAATTTCGTTAAATAATTTTCAAAATATAATGACACGATTTGCTTTTAATAATTATTCAAACATAATAACATGATTTCATTTAATAATTTTCAGTGCCCTTCGTAAACTCTGACACCATACCATGGACAGGAATTCGGGTCTCAAACTGAATAAATAGCATTCCCAGCATTGGTCACTCGGGGACCACCTGCCGGGTCGCATATCACATCTCACATATCTCAGTCGGTTTCGACTTCAAAACCGGACACTCTATGCCTCTCATAATCCATCCATCGAACCCTGTATATCGGTATCAGTGTAACGGTGCAGTCCTGCTATATTACCCTATTGGCATGCCAACTACCAGTTCCCACCTACCAATGTTCAGGTTTACTCGGGTTCTTCCTCAATTTTATTAATTAGCACAAATTTCATATTTTTAACAATTTTTTTTTTTTATATATAACGATTTCATTCTGAAAGCAATAAATTCAATGTCAATCACAAAGTTTCATATATATATATATATATATATTCACATTATCAATATGCACATCGCAAAACTCTACTTTTCATTCAATGAACTCATTAAATTTTTCCAAAACGTTCGTATCTTTCTTCCGATATACGTTCGATCAAAACACTGAACTTATCCGTTTCTTTCTCATTTTTATTCGAAATTCATTAAAATCATATTTAAACAATCCTTTATTTCAATTCATCGAAATAATTTCATATATTTTAAAATCAAACAAAATTTTAAATCGCGTAAACATGAAATCACATATTTACATCAAATTTAATAAAACTCACTCTTTTCTTTTTCATGCACATATTTTATCAAACACTCAATTTTCTTTTTAAAATGTTATTTTCAATATAAATTCTATTCTAACATCATTCAAAACATATCCAATTACATAAAATCAAATACCAAATATAATTACTATATTATTTTAATCAAATTCATAATATTTCAAAAACGTATAAATATTAACTTTTAGTGATAAAATGAGATTTTCAAAAGGATAGTACACCAACATTTTTGAGATTGAGTTTGAGATATCATCTCAAACGCCCACGTACCCATTTCATCAATGGGATCAAAGCCCTCGTAGTTCCAACAAACTTTTATAATAATTTATCAAAATAATTTCACAATACAACAAATTTCTATTTTTGACTAAGTATGCTTATTTCCTAAATTTTCAATCTTTCATTATACGATTGTCATAAAATCATTCATACTATGATTTTTTTTTTTTTACATAAATATAAAATCAAATAAATTAAAATAACAATATCATACAATTTATTAATAATTAATTTACTTTTCAATACATAATAAAAACTGAAATATACGTAAACTTATAAAAATTTTATTTTTATTCATTTTCAAATCTTAAATCATTTTATATGAAAAATTATATAACTCGATTTCTAAATATAAACAAAATTATCAAAATGTTTATTCTATAATCAAATCATAAATCATAATACAAAATCAATAAATCCATAAACCAATTAAATAATCGTCTTCTAATAATGTTTAAATAAATAAAATTTGAAATATATATAAACTTTTCTTTTAATCATTGAACATAATTTATAATCTATAAATCAATTAACTTAACCAATTACTTACTTGGAATAAATGATAAAATCTAAAATATAGATAAACATACTCAATATATTTAATTAAAACTAAAACTATTCACTCACATAACTCCTTTACCTATTTTTGAATTTCTCCTCTTATTTTATCATCATCCTATATCTGTCTAAAAATCATAAAAAAATTAAACTACTATTCTGGGATCCAAATAATCATATTAAAATAAATGTACTTACCTATATAATCGAATACCCAAAACATATATATTTTTCTTTCTATCCTACCTTTCGGCCCCTCCTATTTTTCTTCCATTTTTTTTTCCTCCGCTGCTGCCCAGTTCGGCTCTTGTTTTTCTTCATTTCTTTCTACTACTCCCGCTCGCTCTTCTCCTTTTGCTTATGAGATAGTATATATATATATATATCCACACGCCACAATCTCAGCACTGCCTCAAATATATACACATACCACAATCTCAGCACCGCCTCAAGAACACCACTTCTTCTTTTATTTATTCATTTTCTTATTATCATTATTATTTTATTATTATTATCATTATTTTAGTTCTGCTGGCCGGGCATTTCAGCCACTTATTTTATATATTATTATTATTATTATTTATTTATTTATTTCCTTTCCACCGTAGGCACCACTAGGATTATATATATATTATATATATTTTATGAGGCCTACCTCTTACCATTAATTGTTATTATAATTTCAAAAAAAATACGCCACCTTTTTTTGACTTTTTCGCAACCTATGTCAATTTTCATTTTCAACCCTTATGATTTTTTCATTTTAATTCCACTGTCTTAATTTCTTTTTAAAATATCCTTTAATGGGATATTTATTCACAAACTTCTGTACTTCTTAAACTGAAACAAGACCATATTAATAATAATAAATTAAACTTCAATTAATATCTTGGATTCAGTAAAATTAAGACCTTACAATTCATCATTCCTTATGAAAATTTTCATCATTAAAAATTAAAAATCATTTCAACTCAAAATATCTAACTCTAAAGTCCTTGCTTTTATTTAATCATCAATAACCATAATAATTCTATTCTAAATAATTTTTCAATTTTTGTTTTCCACATACATAAGATCGTATATTTCATACTATAACAATTCATACCTGTAACTATTACGAATAATAATTATTTATACTATTCTAAATAATAATGATTTTCCCTCTTTTCCTCATTTAATCAAAGTATCAATATAAACATAGTAAAACCACGTTTTTCATTCAATTTTCTCATTTAACACGTTTTCAAGATTTTTGAAATTTTTTGAAAATCTGTCCAAATTTTCGATCGGATCCGAAAATTGCTCCGTTTTACCTCAAACGAACTCGTTTCTGATCCGTTTCAGCTTCCATTAATTTCAATAAAATTTTCAGGATTATTTTTAATATACAAGACCCATTTTTCGAAAATCACTATTCACATTGATACTATTTCATTCAAAAAGCACTATTCCGTTAGAAATACTATTCATCCGAGACGCCGAGGCATTACAATTCTCCCCTTCTTAGGAAATTTCGTCCGCGAAATTTAACTAGTCAACATATTAAACTAAGCGAGGAACTTTGGTAGCATATCCAACTCTCATGCTATTGTATAACCCTTTTCATTTACAACATCATTCATAACATTTTCTGTAATATCACTATAAATCTTGACATCATTATTACTCAATCATCGAAATCAAATATCATCTATTTCTTAAAATCCTTTCTCGAGAAAATAGACTAAAAACTCAAACACCGCTAAAACACTCGCTTCTGGAGTTCTTTTTGTATAGCAATCCAAAAGAAACTCCCTTATTGTGCCACCATCACTTCCCAGCTCGCTCCACGAGCTCCATACAAATCGTTGTCTGCGAGCTTCTATTTAGCTCTATCAACTTGCGAGCTGTTTCCTTAGCTTAGCTCGAGCTCATAAGTTGCGGTCACAACTTAGCTCGTCATGAACTGAGAATACGGATCAGCGCGCCCAATACTCTTTTTTCGTTCTTTTCACTCTTTGAGAGTTGTTGTCTTTATTTAATTTTAGCTCGCGATCTACACGGCAGCTCAGATCTTTCAACTCGTGATAACCTTAAAAACATTACAATTCAATTTCCTTAACCCATCAATCTTTTCATGTGACGCCCCTCGCCCCGACTTCCGTTACCGTCGAAAATCCGGAACGGAGGACGTCAACTTTTAATTTATTTTTTTTACTTACGTTTACAAAATATCAAAATCCGTTTCTGTTACCTTTTTAAAAGCTTATTATCAAGATAGCGGAAATATTTTTTTTTTTTGAAATAATTTCGGCAGAGTTTCCTCTGTTTTTATGAAATCCAAAATTTATCCCCTGTAGAGAAAATTCTAATATTTCTAAAACAATAATTTCAGAAATTTCCGATTCGGACCTCCGGCCCGTTTTCCAAACATTTCATTATTCAAATGTATCATAAATATTCATTTGCATACATAACCAAAGTAAGTTTAAAGAAATATACATAACCCTTTTTACATAAGTGAAATACAATAATTTACATATTTATACATATGTTCCAAAATGCATGATTTTACGCAATATATATATATATATATACATATAACTACCAAAAGCGTAGAAAGGATGGTGACTGTCTGAGCTTCTGCGTATGGGGGACTTCCATGTCTGGGAATGAAATCACAAGCTTCAACCTGCGCGCGGTAAATCAACGCGCTAAGCATATTTGCTTAGTGGTATACACATAATCTAATTTTCTCAATTTCAAATATAATTTCATTCGTAACTGAAAGCAATATAACTTTACCGTTCATAAACATAAATATATACATATGCTTCATAGAAATATTTAAACATATGTTTCACAATTTTTCGAGTTCAACATATTTCAAATCATTGAGCAAATCATAACATGTAACGATTTCATTTCATCGTTTATAACATTTTATCTCAGTGCCCCTTTGTAAACATATATTCGATACTCATGTATTGGCATATGGGTTTCCGGCATCGGACACGTGGTAGTATCCGCCGAAATAACGGTCGACCCCGGCAACGGCCGCTCGGTGATTATCCACCGGGTCGTATATCATAACACATATAATCGTTTCAGGATCGGACACGTAGTGCCTCTCATAATCCATAACGAATCAATGTAAATAAACGGTGCAGCTGCTAAGTTCCCTATTGACATGTCAATTACCAATTTCCATTTATCAATATCTATGTTTACAAGGGCTATTTATTTCACAACGTTTGTATCATATATTTTCACTTTCATTTTTGTATCGAGATTTTCATAACAAATCGATTTCGCGTTTCATTTCAATATAATCAAATACGTTTGTAAACGCTTTGTATTAAAACGATATATCAATCTCATTTAGTGAAAATCATTTCACAATGAAAACATTTTCGAGTAAAATTAAAGATAATGTGTATACAGACCTCAAAAACGATTCGATCTTTGAATCGAATGCTCCCCTATGTTTTGCTCTTACTTTCGGGTCGAGAATCCGGTTCGTCGGGTTCTCCTTGACCTTTCATTAAAATAAACATAGCAAAGTCTATTTAGCATGTTTCTAACGTTAAATAATGCATAATGCTTCCCTATTATGCAACCTATAAACAACCAATGGATATCACCTCGAAACAACACGTAATATCACACTTTGATAGCTTATAAACTTAACCGTATCGTCTTTCCTTTACGCGAATTATTTCCAATTAACTTTTTCATGTCAACCATTGCGTAACGAAAAGCAAAACGTCACAATTCATCTTTCCAAATATAACAGCCCCTATGCGGCTTCACAACTCAATTTTTAACATCGAAAAATTATTCGCAAACACGTCAAAGCTTAATCCAACGAACCTCCGCACTAACGAGGTTCTAAAATCCTATTTCTCAAACATGTTATTATCACCCTTTTTATCCTCAACTGAAGCTCAATCATTATATAATCGAAACGGAAATCAAATAACTCTTAACGTACCTTTCGAAGCTTACTTTGAAAATTTCGAAATAAGCGCGAAAAGTTGTCCAAAATAATTTCTTTTATTAACGAGCTTCCTTCAATCCAAACGGGCATCATTAACGTCCAAATGTTGTTCAAATCATGATTACAATATTAGCGGGGCAGCGACTTACCTTCGCTTGAGCTGGTTTTCGTTTCGAAACAGCTCACGGACGATTGCGATAACAACGATAACAGCTCGGCAGTATTTCGCACCAAAAACAGCAACTTGTTTTCGATGACAGCACACGGCACAGCGGCGGCACAACTTCAGCTTGGCAGCTCGCAGCGGCGTCGTCGATTTCAGCCACCAGCAGCTCACGTACAGCAGCAAGGCAGCGAAGACAGCACACGGCAGCGCACAGCGCAACAGCGCAACAGCGCTCAGCAAAAATAGCACAACAGCTTGACAGCGCGACAGCAATGGCAGCACTTCGCGACGCAAACAGCTTCGCGACAGCAGCTTCGCAACGCCAACAGCTTCGCGACAGCAGCTTCGCAACACCAGCAGCTTCGCGACAGCACGATATCGACAATAGATCAGCACATAACGATGACAGCAACTAGTAAAAACAGCACAACCATAACCATGATTTCAGCAACAATGACAACAAGGGTACAAGGCAGCAGTTACCTCCGTTCAAGGCGAGACTTCTTCCAGCGACGACAGCACTTCCACGCCACCAGCAGCAACCTCACGCCACCAGATTCACGGCGTCAGCACCTTCATCACGTCAACAGCAGCGACAACCCCACGGTGACAGCAACCTCTCGGCAATGGCAGCGACGGCGACAGCAGCTTTCTTCTTCCTTGCTGCACCAGCTTCCTTCTTCACGATCAGCTCTTGCATGCACAACCAGATTTGCTCATTTTCAGCTCTTCAGCTCATGGTTCAATTCATAGCAGCAAGACAGCACCTTACCAGACCACGGCAGCAGCTGAGGACGACGACGGCAGCAGCACGGCCTCCTCACGCAGCAGCTCCTCTCGTCGCCAGCAGCTCTATGCAGCAGCACCAGGCAGCACCAGATCTTCAGTCCTTGCTTGCATGCAAGGTCAGATCCACTCTCCCAAGCTTGCATGCACGAGCTTCCTTCTTCTGGTTTCCTCTTCCAGCAACTTCACGGTCTCACGAGTTCAGCAGCTATCCTTTGTTTTGTTTTCAGTTTTTTTTTGCTCTCAACTCTCTCTCTCTCTTGGTCTGACCGAACAGCAGCTCTCTCTCTCTCTCTCACTTCAGATCTGATTTTGTTGCTTTCCTTTATTTGTTTTCAACTTGTGTTTTGCTTTTGATGTTGTTGACCGAATATAACAATTCTTCTTTCTTTTTGTTTACTAATTCATTTCCAGCTTTTTGCTTTTCATTTCATTTCATTATTCATTTCTTTTCATTTATTTATTTCCTCTCTTGACACATGGCATTGCTTTACCTTGCATGCATGCCATGTGTCCCTTTGGCCCACTCATTTTATTTAATCCTTCCATTCCGACAATTTTCGCTTTAGGATTCCGCTTTCCGCTCGGATTCGATTCGGGTCCATCCTGGAAATTTAATAAAATCCAATTTCATAGACGTAAATTTTATTAGGTTCCGAATGAATATTTAAATTCGGACACTCTAATTTATTTTACGAGATTGGATTAAATAATTATCCCCGGATCCGTCTGGAAAATTTTATAAAAATTCCGTTACTCCTCCGGATCCGATCGGATTATTACTAACATCGTCCGTTAATATATAATTACTATTAAATAAATTATGAGGTATAATAACGGAATGTTACATTTCAAATATGTTTCCTTCATCACCTTCTGCAATCACCCTCTTCTGTTAGAGAGTCAGAGGGTTCTATTCTTTTTCTTATTCAAATTAGAGAAGATAAATGCGCATTAAAGTCATATCCTTTACACAAATACAACAAATCTTTTTCAAAAACTACTAGGTTTAGGAACGCCTAAACCATAGCTCTGATACCAATAAATGTAACACCCTCCACCCGACTTCTGTCGGAACGGATAATCTAGACAGAGGATGTCGCTTACCTCACTTAAATTCGTTTCTTGTTATATTTTCTTTTACTCAAATTTTATATTATTAAAATTTTGCTAAAAATGTTCATTTAAATTTCTAGCAAATCCGGCAAAGTTTCCTCTATTTTATTGAAAATCCAAAATTCTAAAAACCTACAAAGAAATAATTAACACTTCTAAAATCACGTTCATTTTCTCAACTTCCCTTTCGAACCTCCCGTCCGTCTTTTAAACCACTTCACCACACAAACATTTATAATAAAACTTATTAATTAAAAAAAAAAACGCATAATAGCATGAAAATTATTATTTTTAACAGGAATTCTTAGATTTTATATCAACATTCACTAATAACTAAATTTATTAACAATTGTACATACAAAATGCTTAACATCATTTCTTCCCATTTGTAACCACACGATTTTCTTAAAAATTTCAAAACAATTTTGACGAAGATACTTGCTTAAGAATTTCACATATCCATTTCATCAACAATCATTTAATAATACAATTTTGTTAAATAATTTTCAAAATATAATGACAAGATTTGTTTTTAATAATTATTCAAACATAATAACATGATTTCATTTAATAATTTTCAGTGCCCTTCGTAAACTCTGACACGATACCATGGACCGGAATTCAGGTCTCAAACTGAATAAACAGCGTTCCCAGCATTGGTCACTCAGGGACCACCTGCCGGGTCGCATATCACATCTCACATATCTCAGTCGGTTTCGACTTCAGAACCGAACACTCTGTGCCTCTCATAATCCATCCGTCGAACCCTATATATCGGTATCAGTGTAACGGTGCAGTACTGCTATATTACCCTATTGGTATGCCAACTACCAGTTCCCACCTACCAATGTTCAGGTGTACTCGGGCTCTTCCTCAATTTTATTAATTAGCACAAATTTCATATTTTTAACATTTTTTTTTTTATATATAACGATTTCATTCTGAAAGCAATAAATTCAATGTCAATCACAAAGTTTCATATATATATATATATATATATATATTCACATTATCAATATGCACATTGCAAAACTCTACTTTTCATTCAATGAACTCATTAAATTTTTTCAAAACGTTCTTATCTTTCTTCCGATATACGTTCGATCAAAACACTGAACTTATCCATTTCTTTCTCATTTTTATTCAAAATTCATTAAAATCATATTTAAACAATCCTTTATTTCAATTCATTGAAATAATTTCATATATTTTAAAATCAAACAAAATTTTAAATCACGTAAACATGAAATCACATATTTACATCAAATTTAATAAAACTCACTCTTTTCTTTTTCATGCATATATTTTATCAAACACTCATTTTTCTTTTTAAAATGTTATTTTCAATATAAATTCTATTCTAACATCATTCGAAACATATCCAATTACATAAAATCAAATACCAAATATAATTACTATATTATTTTAATCAAATTCATAATATTTCAAAAACGTATAAACATTAACTTTTAGTGATAAAATGAGATTTTCAAAAGAAGAGTACACCAACATTTTTGAGCTGGAGTTTGAGATATCATCTCAAACGCCTACGTACCCATTTCATCAATGGGATCAAAGCCCTCGTAGTTCCAACAAACTTTTATTATAATTTATCAAAATAATTTCACAATACAACAAATTTCTATTTTTGACTAAGTATGCTTATTTCCTAAATTTTCAATCTTTCATTACACGATTGTCATAAAATCATTCATGCTATGATTTTTTTTTTTTTACATAAATATAAAATCAAATAAATTAAAATAACAATATCATACAATTTATTAAATAATTAATATATTTTTCAATACATAATAAAAAATAAAATACACATAAACGTAACAAAAATTTATTTTTATTCATTTTCAAATCTTAAATCATTTTATATGCAAAATTATATAACTCGATTTCTAAATATAAACAAAATTATCAAAATGTCTATTCTATAATCAAATCATAAATCATAATACAAAATTAATAAATCCATAAACCAATTAAATAATCGTCTTCTAATAATGTTTAAATAAATAAAATTTGAAACATATATAAACTTTTCTTTTAATCATAGAACATAATTTATAATCTATAAATCAATTAATTTAACCAATTACTTACTTGGAAGAAATTATAAAATCTAAAATATACATAAACATACTCAATATATTTAATTAAAACTAAAACTATTTACTCACATAACTCCTTTACCTATTTCTGAATTTCCCCTCTTATTTTATCATCATCCCATATCTATCTAAAAATCATAAAAAAATTAAACTACTATTCTGGGATCCAAATAATCATATTAAAATAAATGTACTTACCTGTATAATCGAATACCCAAAACATATATATTTTTCTTTCTATCCTACCTCTCGGCCCCTCCTATTTTTCTTCCATTTTTTTTTTCTCCGCTGCTGCCCAGTTCGGCTCTTGCTTTTCTTCATTTCTTTCTACTACTCCCGCTCGCTCTTCTCTTTTTGTTTATGAGACAGTATATATATATATATATATCCACACGCCACAATCTCAACACTGCCTCAAATATATACACATACCACAATCTTAACACCGCCTCAAGAACACCACTTCTTCTTTTATTTATTCATTTTCTTATTATATTATTATTTTATTATTATTATCATTATTTTAGTTCTGCTGGCCGGGCATTTCAACCACTTATTTTATATATTATTATTATTATTATTTTTTTTTCCTTTCAACTGTAGACACCACTAAGATTTTATATATATATTTTATATATATATATTTTTTATGAGGCCTACCTCTTACATTTAATTGTTATTATAATTTCAAAAAAAATACGCCACATTTTTTTGACTTTTTCGCAACCTATGTCAATTTTCATTTTCAACCCTTATGATTTTTTCGTTTTAATCCCACTGTCTTAATTTCTTTTTAAAATATCCTTTAATGGGATATTTATTCACAAACTTCTGTACTTCTTAAACTGAAACAGGACCATATTAATAATAATAAATTAAACTTCAATTAATATCTTGGATTCAGTAAAATTGAGACCTTACAATTCATCATTCCTTATGAAAATTTTCATCATTAAAAATTAAAAATCATTTCAACTCAAAATATCTAACTCTAAAGTCCTTGCTTTTATTTAATCATCAATAACCATAATAATTCTATTCTAAATAATTTTTCAATTTTTTTTTTCCACATACATAAGATCGTATATTTCATGCTATAACAATTCATACATGTAACTATTATGAATAATAATTATTTATACTATTCTAAATAATAATGATTTTCCCTCTTTTCCTTATTTAATCAAAGTATCAATATAAACATCGTAAAACCACGTTTTTCATTCAATTTTCTCATTTAACACGTTTTTGAGATTTTTGAAATTTTTTGAAAATCTGTCCGAATTTTCGATCGGATCCGAAAATTGCTCCGTTTCACCTCAAACGAACTTGTTTCTGATCCGTTTCAGCTTCCATTAATTTCAATAAAATTTTCAGGATTATTTTTAATATACAAGACCCATTTTTCAAAAATCACTATTCACATTGATACTATTTCATTCAAAAAGCACTATTGCCTTCGAAATACTATTCATCCGAGACTCCGGGGCGTTACACAATATTATTCAAATATTAAGTGAACACAAATTTTACTACTTACGTAACAATTATAATTGGACGGTCCAATTACAATATTCTATATACAAGTTTCTTATAGTGAAATGAGCTATCAAGGGGACCTGATGGACCTACAGTTTTGAGCTCCAATAATATCGGAATTATTAATTAAACTCTTTAATTAATAGTTTACTATTACTAATCTTAGAGTTACTCCGCTAAAAACCTAAGATTGCACCCTCAAAACTGTAGATGTTTTTATACAATCTGAAATTTTTTTGTAAGCCCTCATCCAGACTTATTGTTTTATGGTATTAAAAATCTTCAAATTGAGTTACGGTCGAATCATAAGTTTCCCTTAGTGTTATTTGAAGTTTATTATAATTTCGTATCGCAAGTTGGATGTCGTTTGGCTGACCCCGGTACGAATACAAGACGGTTAGGTATGAATTATTCATTAATCATGTGAGGTGAGCTCACATGATAAAGTGGAGATACTTTATCTCAACCAATAGGAAGCAAGATAAGTGACAAATCCCATAGTTTAATATTAATTACATATATGCATAAATTAGTTGTCATGCACTAATGATTAAAGAATTATTTCAATTTCATGAGTTACCAAATTACCCTTAGATGGACAAGTCTCCATGTCATGAATAGTAGGGCTATTTTAGTCCTAGTAAGTGAGCAAAATAAATAAAATAAAGAAAGCATGACAATTAAGCCACCATTCACGCCAAAAACAAGAAGCAAAAGTGAAACAAAAGTTATGTTAGACAAAAGAGAGAGTGACGGCAATAAAAAGCAAAAGAGGGCATCAATGTCATTTCCATAAAAGTCACACCTATATATATATGACACTTAGCAATTTTTAAAAGCAAAAACACAACAAATAAGTGGCAGAAACCGTGAGTTGAAAAAGAGAGTGGTGGGACGCCAAAGGAAGAGAGACCAAGGAAGAAGACCAAAAGTTGCACAACTCATTTTTGAAGCTTTAGGTCTCATTTTCAAGCAAACCCAAGCTAGGAGGATAAAACCCAAGCTAGCACAAAGTAAGTTACCATCACTTTCTTTAAATTTGATGATAGTTGGATGTATGAAAATGTTGATGGATTGAGTTATTTCTTGTGAAATTGTTGGTGGGATTTTGAGGTAGATTTATGCTTTAGTGATAGGTATATGATATGGAGACTTAAATTATAAGTTAGAGGGCTTGAATGACAAGTTAGGAATTATGTAGAGAAAACCCTAACTTGTGAATTAAGTGAGTAAAGAGCTAAATACATTATCAATTACTTGTTGGTTAAAGGATTGAAGGAAATGTAACATGAAAAACTTGAAAGAATGACATATGAGTGCTTGGTGTGTATGTCATGGCCAATGAAGGGGTGTGTGATCCCATTGTATTTCCATTCTTTTAAGTGTTAAATTATGCGTATTTAATGTCAAAAAAATCTTTAGAGAAGTTAGAAATTTAAAGGGAAGAGCATAGGATTTAAAAGGAACAACATAAAAGCAAATTGAAAAACCCGAGGTGATAGAGGGGGCCTGGTAAGACCTGACCTATTCTAGCTTATTTGAGGTTGTTCTACATCTCAAATGATGCCTAGGAATGATATAAAACCATAGAAATTGGAATGGGATCGATCCGATAAAAATTGACGAAGTTATAGTCAAAATAGTGGGCGTAGGAAACCGAGATGTGTAATAGCGATGCAAATGCATTCGTTGATGCCCAAAATAGATGTATTCGGTCATAATTAGGTAAAAGAACCTTAGATACGAAAGAAAAACCATCGTCGCTTGTCCGATGTAAAAACTCGCTTTGAAAAGTGCCCAAAATGGGGCGTTTTGCCTAGGTTGACATAGCAAATGATGGAGTTTGTCGACGAACTTTACGGGCGACTTAGTTATATGATAAGGAGACGCTAGAAAAAGGAACGGAGGTGAAACCATGGCTGGTTTCAATTTTGTTTTTCGTGGTCAATCGTATAGTTAAAAAGTTGACTTTTTGTTTTAAACTTCCAGAGACCAAACGAAACATATGGGGATGATTCTAGGGGTCTAGAAGTAAGACTTTTACAAAGAAACCAAATTTTGAGAGCCTCGGTCGAGTCAAAAATCGAGTTGGGAAAGTGTAGTGTAGTGAGTTTTCAATGTATTGGAAACTCTATTTTTATTAGTTTTAGCTATGAAAGTGAGTAAGTTATAACAAGACTATGATGTGTAGGTGACGAGCACGCGGACGAGATGCGAGAGGCTCGTTGAGGCATTGAGAGCGTTGGGATCGAGGTAAGTGTCCTTCACTTCACTTACATCTAGTTTATTTCCATTTATATGGCAATGATAAAACATATTGTTTCAAAGAGTTTTGCAAAATGGTTTTCCAAAATCATAAGTTTTATGTTGAGTAATGAGTTATGCCTAGAATCTAGAAATGAGATTCAAAGGCGAAAGTAAGTTGCAAAAAGGTTTAAAAGTAAAGCAAAGTAAAGTTGAATTTAGACCCATGTGCATGTTGTGATACGATGTAGAAAATTCCGTATCTAATTGCAAGTGATGAGTAAATTGCACTACAATATGCGATGTAGAAAATTCCGCATGTAGTTGCGTAAAGTATAAGCTATTGGCACTACAACGGCGATGTAGAAAAATTCCGCGTTGTGGTTACTTAGAGTTGAGAAAGTTCGCCCTACGTCGCGATGTAGCAAATTCCGTGCGTAGTGGCTTTGCACATGGTTGTCTTATAAGAAATGGTTTTCAAAAGAAAAAAATAATAAAATCGATTATTTTCTAAGTAATGTCTATGCAGAGTTATACCTTTATATATATATTGTCTAACCTCTCTTTGTTTTGTGTAGCTTGTATACTTTAGTAGACGTTGGCACGGACGCTCTTGCATCAAAGACATTATTTTGATTAACTTTAAGTGGGGAAAATAATGAGACGAACTATATGGATTTTAATGTATTTTGACATTGTGTACATGTGTATATATTGAATCAAATAACTACGTGTTGACATGAGATATTTGACGGATTATAAATCATATTTTGATATGTATATATAAATGAACCATTACACTTGATATGCACATATTGCACAAGGCACATATTTCATATAAGTATGAGTTGTTATATGTCAATTACATATGTGAATTATGTTTGTAAAAGAATTGCATGTTTGTGAAATGAATAAAAAAAATGCATGTTTGAGATTGAAAGAAGTTGGACGGTGATCAAAATAGTTCGAAGTGTATTTCTTATGCAGGTTGATTTTGGAAATGTTAAACTTACAGTCGTTATGCTGTCCGATTTTTATAAAATTAGTTTTCAATCAAACGCGAAAAATTCACACCGTTTCAACTATATTAAGAGAAAATAAAAAATTTTTAAGCCTAAAACGAGTAAACCGGTTAAGTAAAGTAAAGGGGTTCGCTTCCCGGATTTCTCCAATCCGATAAGTCGGGTTCGGGGAGTCCGTTGAAGTGCCCGGCGGGATCCTCCAGACAAGAGCTTAGATAAGGTCTGGGAAGGGTCCTGTCATTTTTAGTGTCCATTGATTTAATCACAACATATGATTTGACCCTCCACAAATAGTTCATAATTAGAGTTATGTCAAAATGTTCGTTTTACCTCTCTAATTATTTCTTAATCCTTATGTACCATTAATTCTCTAATGAGCAATATATCCATAACAACTTATAAATTTATCTTTCCATTTCTATATGAACGGAAAGTTGAGCACTCATATTGTTCAAGACTTGAATCAATCTTTAAGGGAACTACTTCTCTACTTCTCGCAAGAAAAAGTGGATTCCACTATCTTGTAGAATATTCCTAACTACTTACTAAATCATATCCCCAAAGTACGAAGTTATTGACCGGACATCCACATCGATCTCACCCATGTAAATTAAAGGATATAACTCAACAAGCAGGAGACCATAATATACTCAGGATTAAGATCAATTCATATGTGATCATCTGGTTAATAAATATAAATCTCTAAGTTTAACGGATATTAATAAGAGACTTATATTTATCGTGGTTCAGTCCTATATGATCTTTATTATATAAGGTGCCTCCATTTCCATGTCACTACATGAATAGTCTCGGATAAGACTATCGTACCTTATACGAAATGAACCGCAACTGTAGATTTACCACAAATAAAGTACCCAATTTAGTTTGCTTTCTACGGACTCTTTAAATTACTTATCTCAAACTAAATCTGCTTGCATATAATACTTATATACTTAGTTTGAAATTACATCAGTAATCAAGGATGTTTCTCATGATATATGTAATTTTTACAAAATATATAAATTGAATAAAATGAATACTTTATTATTTATAAAATCGTTTATATTATTACAAGCTCTTAAAGCACAAAACCCAACATATGCATCAACCATTTGCACAACCAAGGCCACTATAAGCCCAACCCATAGTTGTCTTTTTGTGCACAACAGCCTTACAGCTGATGTACGCTTGTGGATAACATTAACAAGGGCTGACAGCAGCTACATCTACTGTTATGGAGTAGCAATAATTTTACACTAGCCATTGTTGCATTTCGATCTCTCGACTGAAAGATCTGATCGACGATTCGACCATTCAAATTGAAGCCTTATATGTGTTTAACCTACTATCCAAATTTCAACTTAATCTAATAATTAACGAAGGAGTTATAACTGTTTTACAAAAACTGCACAGTTCAGTCCCAAAGTTATAACCACCACTGTTTTGAAAACCGAACTCACCACAGTGAGCTTCAATCACTGATCTGCCCATTCAAGCTCAAGATCCATGAGTTATTAACATGCTAAACCTAATTTTATGATTTTACAATTAAAAGTAAAGCCATAAATGGCTTACAAATTTAATCAAATTAAATTAGCTAAAGAATCATACAATTAACGATCAATCCATGCAAATATCATTCATCAACATGAATAAACAAAAATATGTATATAATCAAATAATTAGTGTCTGCTCGATGACATACATAGAATCATAATCAAAAGAAAATTCATTAATTATTGAATCAATTATTAGATAGCAAAGCGAGGCTCTGATACCAATTGAAGGGAAAAATAGATTTTAAACTAATATGAAAACGTGGATTTTAAAAATTTTTCTAAACAAAAACGTGCCCAATTGATACTAGTAATAATAATTCACTATCTAAATTAATAAGATCGAATCTTACAATGCATAAAGATTAAATTGATTCATTTTGATTGATTCACATATTCTTCACAACCCAATCTTCATTACTATGACTCTTCACAAAAGAAACTGTGTAGGCACAATCTCGAAGGATCAAATCACAAAATTTTTTCTTGGTTTCTTATGAGGTGTGAAAGGAACCTACGCGAATTTCCTCTTTAAGAACTCGAGAGGAGCTCTTCCTAGCACCGCAACGAAACTCTTTGCAGTCTTCATATAGATGACTTTAAAGAACTCTATGGAGCGAACCTGTGATACATTTTCATTTCATAATCGTTTAGAAATTAAAGTGATAATTTTTTTTTTCGGTAGCACAACGACTATTTTTCAACATTTCCTATAACGTCCCAAATTTACCCTATATCTAGATGAATAATATTTCGAACTAAATAGTGATTTTTGGATGAATAGTGGTGAGTAAATAGTATTTTTGATAACCGAATCCCGAAAATCAGTGAAAGTGAAATTTTTTATGAATAGTATTTTCGGACGAAAAGTGTCCATACAAATAGTAACTTTTGAAAAATAAGTCTCTTATATTAAAAGTTTTGAAAATTATATTAGAATTGACAGGAACTGAATTAGTTAAAAAAAAAAAGGGTCAGTTTGAGGTAAAACGGAGCAGTTTTCGAATCCAATCAGAAATTCGGATGGATTTTTGAAAATTTTAAAAATTTAGAGAAGTGTCCAAATAAGTATTAAAATGTCTAAAAAGTATTTTAAAAACTCAAACGGCACTTTCGATGTAGATTCGGATTGAACGGAAGCAATCCAGAAATCGCCAGAGGCGATTTAGCCAAAGCGGAGAGACGAAAATGGGCATAGAATGAATTTTAAGAGTCACTGAAGTTACCAGGAGTATGCAGGTAGTTCGAATACAGGCCTCGATAAATTTTGAAAGGATTTTGAAAAAGTTCCGAAAAAACCGAATCTGGGCCCCCCGAAAAAAGTTAAAAAAAAAAGAGATAAGCATGTGGAAAGCAACCAATGAAAATGTGACACATGGCATTATGGATAAGCATAAGGATACGTGTCATAATCATGTGGATGACATTTTTGTAGTTTTGAAAAAGTTTTAAGGGCAAAATGGACTTTTGGATTGTTTTATATTAAATGAAAGATGAAATGAGTTGAGAGAGGTGAGAAGGTCGGTGATTAAAAAAAAGAAAAGGGAGAGGGATGTGAGAAGTGAAAGAAACCGAGAGAAGAAAGAAAAAAGCAATAAAAGAGAGAAAGAAAGAAAAACTGAGAGGAGAAGGAAGGAGAAGAAGAAGAAGAGGAAGGAGAATAGGAAGTTTCCAAGGTGTTCATCCATTCAAGAGCTCTTAAGAAAGTGGTAAGAAAATAGAGTTTATTTAATATTAGTTGATGTGGGCTTTTATGGGTATTTTTTTTAGAATAGATTTAAATGAGTTTTGATGGATTTTATGATATGAATGAAGTTATATCATCATAAAATTGAGCTTAGAAGAGGAAGGAAGCATCAATGAGCCTTGGGTCATGGAAATTAGTGAGGCATGAGTTAGGATTTTAAGATGATTTTTGTAGAAATTTAATCGATTTTTAAGTTTAAGGTTTTAGTTGAATATTTGATATTTATTTGAGGTGTTTGGATGTGATTTTGAGTTGAAATGATGAGAATGAATTTATTTTACCATATATTAGTATGTGGGTTACTTGGAAAAGCTTGTGCATTTAGATGAATTTTAGTGTTTGAATTGATTTTTGGGTATTAAATGAATTTTGGAGCAAATTGAGTGTGATGGATGATGGGTGTGTGTGTGTTAAATTCAGCCAAGGGGTTTTGGTGGTAGTGATTTTGTAGTTTTTGATGTTTGATGAATTTTTATAAAAATTTAAATGAATTTGAGTTGGTTTGTATGAAGAAATTGAAAAATAAATGGTTGGAAAGTTTGTTGATGAATTTGGTTAGTGTATGAATTTTTATATGTTAAATTGAATTTGGATGATTTAGGTTGCTTTGGTGATGTTTTATGTGGTTTTGACTTGCATGGGATTAAATTTATGGATGGAAAATAAAGTTGAAATTAATTGGGTGTGATATATTAGTATGTGGGTAATATGGGGTATTTGGTGTAATTAAATTTCTTTTGATGTATTAGTGTGTTTATATGAGGTTTTATATGAAGATGAGTTGAATTATGGAAAGAAAAATCAAGTGAACGAAGTGATGAGAATTTATATTAGTATATGGGTAAATTGTATTTTTACATGTATTGAAGTGATTTTAAAAGTTTGAATGGTCTGTGTAAGGTTTGGAATGTGTTTGAGTTAATTTGGTAGCAAATGAATGAGAGAAAAATTTAAAATTGAAAGTTTGAGCGTGAAGGTGGTTAAAATGAAAATGGGTGTGTGAAGTGATGCAAAAACATTCGTGAGTATGTAGGGATAGTTATTCTTGCATTTAGATTTGTTGATTTGATTTATGTTGATAAATCGCTCTCTTGAAAAACCTTAGGTATGGTTTAGGAGCAAGGTGATCGTAAGAAGAGTAAGGAGAATTTAGGAACTTAAATTGAAGGCGTAGAGAATCTGGAATTATTGTTCAAAATTGTTGGTATACACTTCTTTCGAAAACTCAATTTTAATGGTAAAGTTTAGTATTATAAGTTTTTGAAATATTATGCTTTTGATTAAATTAATATAGTAATCATAATTGAAATTTGATTTTAAATTATTTGAATATGTTTTGAATGATTCTTGGAATAGGAAATAAATTGGAAACTAAAATTTTGAAAAATGAAGAGTTTTGGTCGAATATACCCTAGAAAAAAACTTAGAGGTATTTTTGTCATTTCAAACCTATTTAAGTGTTAATTCAATGATATTTGAAAGATTTATGTAATAAATTGATACATGAATATGAAAGTTTTCAAAAATCACATTTTTTATGCTGATTTCAGGTTAGTTTGTTATCCAAGGGTAGTTTTGTCATTTCGCATTCAATTATATGTTGATTTCTTGGTGTTTGAATGAAATATGTGTTGAATTCATGATTTGAAAGAAAAAGCTTACAAATTTTACCATTTGACCTAATATGTATGAGAAAATATAAGGAAATGAAGATGTTACAATTTAATGTTAAAACGAGGGGTAAAATGGTCAATTAAAATGACAAAAAATGAAGTTTTGAACAGTTTCCAAAAAAATGGATAAAAATATGTGATTAAAAATTATGTTTAATGTGGTAATTTTGTAATTATTGAAAAATATTAAGGGTCTGAGTAAACCTGAATATTGGTAGGTGGGGATTGGTAGTTAGTTAGTCAATAGGGAAATATTAGCAGTACTGCACCGTTACACCGATATACAGAGTTCGACGGATGGATTATGAGAGGCACCGGATGACCAGTCCTGAAATTGAAACCGATTGTGATAAACGATTGAGATATGCGACCCGATGGATAGCCACTGAGTGGTCGATACTGAGGACGCCGTTAATTCTGGCAGGTAGCCATCAAGTGGTCAATGTCAGGAGAGCCGAATTCTGATCCATGGTATCGTATAAGAGTTTACAAAAAACACTAAAAAATATACAAGAAAACCATATTAAAATAATTGAAAATGAAAATTATTAAGTTTTATGTATGTCTCAAATTATAATCGGAGTTCTTTATAATTTATTTGTGAAAGTTTTGAAAAATTTGTGAAAATCTTGATCTATGACTTGAGTTTCAAGAAACGCTAATATATAGTGAAAATATATATATATATATATATAGTGTGAGTGTAAATGGAAATAAATTATTTTACGTATTTCGTATATACAATTGTTATTAAATTGATTATTTAACGAATTTTGATTTAAAGTTTATGAATAGTGTTAAAATTGACTTTTAAGTTTCACCAGTTATTAAATTTTATTTTGTTATATTTTTAAACCCTAAAAGCTGTCGAAAAGTGTATATCAATATTATAGTGAATTAAAGTTCTGAGAATTCTAAATTAAATGTACATCCACTAAGTAGAAATACTTAGCACATTGGATTTTTCACGCTCATATTAAAGTTTGGGCACCGTAGTTAGAGTCAGAGGAGAAGATAATTGTTGCGCTTCCCGCGAGTCACAATCCTTCCGCATTTGATAGTTATTCTTTTGATATTGTATTGTATGATGCATGTATATATATATTGAGTCGTGTGAATTTGTAAACGATAATGTATATCCATCATAGAAAAAGTTTTTGGTTTGTAAAGTGATTTATAAATGAATGGTTAATAATCTTTTAATTAGTGTTTTATTTTGATTAAATTGATTTTTATTAATTGTTGTGTTATAAATGTTTGCGTGATGAAATAATTTCGGAGTCGGACTGAGAGTCCGAAACAGAAGTTGAAAAAGTGAATGTATTTTAGAAATGTTTTTTTTTTTTTTTTTTGTTTTTCTTGCAAGTTTTTAAAAATTTGGGTTTAATGGAAAAACAGAAGAAACTCTACTGGATTTTCTGTAAAATAAAAAAATTAAATAAAAAAATAAATGAATTTTTGTAAACAATTTAATTGAATTTTTAAATAAAGTTTTCAAACAAAATATTAGTAAGGTAGCATCCTCTGTCTGAATTCCCTATTCCGACGGGAGTCGAGTGGAGGGTGTTATATTTCCAATCTTTTCAAATCACCTAGAAACAATTTATAAACACTTCAAAATTCATACATTCTTCTCCACTTCCAATTTGGACCTTAGGCCCACCTCACAATCAAAGCTTAACCACAATTAAAACATTTCAACCAAAAATCATTTCAAATTCTAAAATATTTTATCATATATATAATCAAAAGTATTTACATTATACACATTTACTAAACATCAAAATATATACAATATTTTCATAGTAGCAATTGTCGGAGGTTTTTGTAAAATAAAACAAAAAAAGAGTGAGTTAAAAGAGCTCAATGTGTGTTAGGAAAAGAAACATATTTCTGTCATAGATATCTCTCAAAATATTCAAAAATCTAAAATTCTGCTTTATTCAAATTATAAATCTCACAGTTTTGCATATACATTGATATAAATTTACTTGAAAACATAAATACATACATCATTAAAATCCATCTAAAGCATGAACATAGTTATATAAAGAATAGCATCATTCATATAACATGTATCTAATGGTACCCAAGGAAATTATATCCCACCGATCGGTCTTAAGTCACCAGTGGTGGGGACGATCCATCTCAGTCATAAACCACTACACTGCAGAATGCTACCTTGTCTTGTGTAGGGAATTAGTCATAGTACCTTAAAAACACGTTGAGAGCGACACGACAGACTGAGTTCCCTCACAGTTAGTAATATGCCCCCCTTGACATGTCATCCGTGCATAAGGTACTTTGGCTAATTTTCAATCATATCGTGGGGATTAGGGTAACCATTGGTGACGGAACTCGATCCAAATTCCCTTTAACAAAATCTAACGATCCTACTTGGCAACCTATGGAACCCTTCTGGACTCTAACTAGTATTATCAAAAGGATGTCGTGGAGTGGACCCTTAACCTTTAACATTTGCTAAACATATGAAATATACATCTTAAAATTTTCTTTTTCCAAAAAAACTTTTGGCAGCATAACGACCGCTTTTTCAATTTCTTATCCTTTCAAATTACTTGAGATCAATTTTATAAACACTTCAAATATTTCATACATTCTTCCCCACTTCCAATTTGGACCTCCGATCCATCTCAATCAAACATAGCCACAATTGAACTATTTTAACACAAAAATCCCTTCAACTTCGAAAATATATGTTTATACATGCAACTAAAAGTATTTACACATAGTTCAAAAGTTTACATCACAC
Source organism: Dimocarpus longan (assembly GCA_022984855.1). NCBI lineage: Eukaryota > Viridiplantae > Streptophyta > Magnoliopsida > Sapindales > Sapindaceae > Dimocarpus > Dimocarpus longan. The sequence goes on along the minus strand of CM041015.1, from coordinate 12,995,074 downwards.
ATAGAAAGTAGTCATCGAATGCGTCGTTTGCTTTAATGCAATACATGTAACGGCCCGTCCCTTCTATCTTGGGCTTGGGACGGCCAGGCTTGAGCTTGCCCCCGGGTGGCTAGGATCTGACCACCTGGTAGGTACTGTCCTTTTGCCTTTTGAGAGATTTTTTACGTCTCCCTCACCACTCGAACCCAATACCAAAGACATATAGTCATTTGGGAAGCATGGTGAGTACCATCTGAGCTACTAGCTCAGATGGTACTCACCATGCTTCCCAAATGACTATATGTCTTTGGTCTTAGATTCGAGTGGTGAGGGAGGCGTAAGAAATCCATCAGATGGCAAAAGGAAGTATCGAGAGAAGGGACGGGCCGTTATAATACATTACTACAAACGTGGCAATTTTACAAACTTATTTACAATAAAAATACATGACATATACATTATTAGTCTTAAACAAAATATGCATAAATATGATTTCACAAAAGTATCGATCATCTTCAGCCCACCTAATCTAAAGTAGGAAAACGAGCACTCTGATCACTCATCTTTACACCTAAGGAGGTTTTTCATAAAACATAAAATCAAATAAAAGTGAGCTAATGGAGCTCAATGAGTGTGTAGAATCTTTTCTATTTAAACTATCTCTTAAAAAAAAACATTTAAAAGAGTTTTCTAATTCTTAAACATTTTCGTTTTTGAAACCTTATGCTTTACAAATTTAATAAGCGATTTTAAAAGTTCGTAATAGTGTATAAAACATAATATGGTTTCATACTAAAATAGAATCATAAAAAGCTAAAATGTTTCATAACTTTCATGGAATAGTTCAAACATTGTTTTTTTGAAAACCACATCTACTGGTGTGCTTTCTTTCTAAAATCGTACTAATGGAAACCCAAAGAAGCATATAATCACATGGCGATTGGTCTAGTGCCACACAATGTGAAGTCATGTGGCGTAATCTACAAACGGCGCACATCGTGATAACTTACAAAGACATCTTACCACTACACGGTAAAATTCTACATTGCATACATAGCATACGTAAAGTGAGATAATACCTCACACATGTAGAGGATGACACGACAGACACAACAAACTCAATCCCCCCAATGTTAGTGACACCCTCTCCCAACATTTGTCATATACATATGGGGTAAACCAACTGGGTCTACATACATAATTTCTTATAATTATGGATAAACCATTAGCCTTTGAAAACTTTCTTTGCATATATTTCAAAGCTGAATTTTTCATTTTATAAGCATAAAAATCCTAAACATATTTCATAAGATTTCACTAATGCATAAAAGCTCAATATTCTACAATCTCATGTATAAAACATTTTCTTTCAAACCAAAACATAAAAGTGTCCTTAAACTAGTATGCTTGATGGAAATTCATATAATGCTTTAAAAGTAAACTAGTAATGCAGTTAGCATTCATAAAACATATTTATACTCACTTAGCTTCCAATCACTAGAATACCCTTCAACAACTCTTCCTTGATTCCTTTGCTTCCTTTACTTCCTTTTCACCTATAATACACATTCAAATGTAGAATTCATCATCTAATCATTGAAATAAATAGTAACTCACCCAAATTGGCACTCAAACTATCATGCCATTCATCTTGGCCAATCACACCACTTTGCACATATGCATTATTCTTTTGATTTTTCCATACATAAATCATTGAATATACATCTCAATATCACTCTAATTCATTCACATGATAAAAACATAAAGTACACCCCTAGAATGCCCTGCTTGGCTGAATATACATCCCATTCAAGCTTTTTCTTTTCATTTTCTTGATGTGAACTAACTTAGAATCATGCAAAACCTTAAACAAACACATCAAAACAATGAAATCAATGCATATTCATCAAACCCTAGCCTTGGCCGAATTCCACACCATGCATCCAACATCATTTTTCCATTTTCGTAGCCACCAAACACATTAAAATCACATCAAGATTTATCTAATATGTAACATGTCATTCCGGATTTTCATGTTGTGCATTTGATGTTAAGTATGACCTTGCTTATGGTGTAATGATGTGTTTAGGATGTATTTATTTCATTATAGTAAGATTTTGACTGAACTGAAAATGTTTCCGGATCTGATCAAAAATTTCGGAAGGATTTTCGAAAATCTTTGAAAGTTTAGAGAAATATCAAAATGAATGTTATTAGGCTTAAGGAAAACCTTAGAAGCCAAATCGGCCCTTTCGGTCGAAATTCAGATTGAAACGAAATCAATCAGAGATCTCCTAAGTCAACTAGGCAATTTTCGAAAACCTAAAAAAGGGTATAGAATGACATTTAAGAGTCACCGAGGCCGTTAAAAGTATGTATAAAGTCCAAATATAGGCCCCAAAGAATTTTTAAAGGATTTCGAAACGGTCATGGAAAAGCCAATTTCGGGCATTTTGAGAAAGTTAAATAAAAAAAGATAAGAAAATAGTAGACAAGTGGGGCTAGCCTTACATGCATGAGAGACATGTGGCATGAGAGTAGTGTGCATGCAAGACACTTGTCAAAAGAGAAACTTGCATGAAGTACATGTGTAAAGTGGCTTAAATGCATGGTTGACATGTGGAAAGTATGCCATACAAAAGTTGAACAACATGTGGGATCCATGTGGGAGCCATGCATGAGCTAAGTGTGCAAGGGCTTGACATGTGTAATTCATGCATAAATTGGAGGCTTGCATGAGAGCCATGTGAAAGGATGATGTAAGCAATATATCAGTGAAATTGAAGTGCAAATGGATAAGCAAAACTTGAGCTCTCGAGTAAGCATGCCATTCACGGTAAAAGAGAAGAAAATTTGAGAGTTTTGACTGAGAGAGAGAGGTCCCATGGTTGCATGTTGTCCCTACCTTTTTCTAGACATTTTTTGAGTGAGTTTTCTAGCTAAAAAGGGGGTGAGTTCGGTTAAACATAAAGGTTCAAAGACAACATGCTTATGTGGTATGAGTGAGTGGATTTTTGAGTGATTTCAACTCACTCCAAGGGCTGTTTTGACCGAGAACAAGAAGACTAAGGTAAGTGTCTCTCTTTTGTTGATTCTTGAGTTGTTTTTGGGGTGTTTCTAATGCATGCAAACTCATTAAGTGAAGGAAGAAGCATTCAGCCTCAAGAAAGAAAGTGAAGGAGTGTGTTTCGACCAAGAGAAAACCAAATGGGGCAGTAGCTTGCATGCTGTCTATGAGGTGATTTAGAGCGATTTTTCATGACCAAGAAAGTTGCATGCATGTCTAAGATCAAGGTGCATCCATTTCTCGTCATTTGGAAAAGGTAAGTATGATGTATTCATGGTTTTTCTTGTGAAAAATGTGGAGTTTTTAGTGATGCATGGGCTGGTATGATAATATTTTTTTGGGATGTGATTTTATGTTGGATTTTGAAGTTTTAAGACCTCAAAAGGTTGATAGAAGTGTTGCATGTGATGTTTAAGGGCTGTCTTGATTGTGTTGGATGATGTTTAAGTGCTGTCTTGGTGTTATAAATGCTATTTTGATTGAGTAGCATGAGCTGTTTTGTTGTTAATGTTGTCTTGGGTGAATGCGTGAGCTGTTTTGATGTTAAAAGCTATTTCCAATGAGTTGCGTAAGCTGTTTTGATGTTAAATGTTGTTTTGAATGAGTTGCTTATGTTGTTTAGGTGATTAGATGCTGTTTCGATTGTTTAGGATGAGCTGTTTTGTTGTTAATGCTCTTTTGGGTGAATACTTGAGCTGTTTTGATGTTATAAGCTGTCTTTGTAACGCCCTTCGCCCGACTTCCATTATGGTCGAAAATCCAGAACGGAGAATGTTACTTTCCTAATAAATCCGTTTCTATTTCTTTTGAAAAACTATTATCATTCTTAAGCTCGTTACCAATAGAGGATTTTTTTTTTTTTTTTTTTAAACATAAATTCGGCAGAGTATCCTCTGTTTTTCTGAAATCACAAAAATCCGTTTCCTGTAATTAAAACTCTAACATTTCTAAAACATCAATTTCTAAACTCCCATCCGTTTCCAAAACATTTCATTACTCAAATATATCATAAACATTTATATGCATATATAACCAAAAGTAAACTTTTAATAAATATACATAAGCTTTTATACAGAACTTTGTTATAATTAAGTGAAATACAATAATTTACACAAATATACATGTATCCCAAAAATACATGATCATATGCAATATATCTATATATCTACCAAAAGCGTAGAGGGGATGGTGACTATCTGAGCCTTCGCGTGCAAACTATTTCCCCTGTCTTTAGATAGAGTCAAAAGATTCAACCTGCACGCTAAGCATAATTGCTTAATAAGTATACACATAATCTAATTTCTTAATTTCAAATATAATTTCATTTGTAACTAAAAGCATTCTAACTTTAACATTCATAAATATATATATATATATATACGTTGTATAAAAATACTTAAACATATAGTTCACAATTTTTTGAGTTCAACATATTTCAAAACATTGAACATTTCATTTCACATAACATTTTTTATTTCATTGCTCATAACATTTTTCAGTGCCCTTAGTAAACTTATATTCGATACTCATGTATTGGTATATGGGTTTTCGGCATCGAGCACGTGGTAACTTCCTGTCGGAATAACGGTCGATCCCGACATCGGCCGCTAGGTGATTATCCACCGGATCGTATATCATATCACATAATCGTTCAGGACCGGACACGGGGTGCCTCTCATAGTCCATAATTAATCAATTTAGTGTATGCAAATAAACGGTGCAACTGCTGATTTCCCTATTGACATGTCAATTACTAATTTCCATTTATCGATATCTAAGTTTACAGGGGCTATTTACAACATAACGTTTATATCACATTTTACACTTTGGTTTTAGTACCAAGATTTTCATAATAAATCAATTCCGTTTTTCCTTTCAAGTATAGGCAAATAGGTTTGTAAATGCATTGTATTAAAATGATATATCAATCTCATTTAATAAAAATCACTTCATAATGAAAACACTTTCAAGTAAAATTAAAGATAATGTGTATACCGACCTCAAATGGATTCGATCTTTGAATTGAATACTCTCTTACGCTTTACCCTTACTCTTTCCGGTTCGCCGGGTTCTCCTTGACCTTTCAATAAAAACAAGCATAACGAAAATTTATTTAATATCTTTCTAGCATTATTTAGAGCACTATAACTATATGCTTTCCTATAATGCATCCTAAACACTTCCGTTGATATCATTTCGAAACAGCTTATAACATCCTTTTTATGACTATTTTTCCCGTATTGAAAATAACCTCAAAACAACTCATTAAAATAGCTTATGACAATCCAACAATCAATACGAAAACAACATTTAATGAACTCAAAACAGCACGTAAGACAGTTATAAAATCAGCATGTAACAGCCCTTAAAAACAGCTTGTTACTCCTCATTTGACAGCCCATAACTAGCATATTTATAGCTCATATAATAACAACTTAACAGCTCATTCGTATAACACGAAAACAACCTTTAAACAATTCGAGAACAGTCCTTAAACATGCTAAAAACTGTACATAATTTTCATGAAAACTGCATGTCCAAAACAGCCCATAAATTTTGTCACATCGTCTTTCATTTACGCTAATTAACTCTAACAAACCATCATGAAATCTCTCAATCATTTTCGTCATAGATATTCATTTGAATCACATTCAAATATCGCTTAACATCATGGCATTTTAATCACAATTCATTCGACACTAAATCGCAAACTAACGCATTTCGAAATCACGAAAAACTCGGTAGAAATACTTGAAAACAATCTAGCGATATTCAAATAACTTTTCAATACTCTAAAGCATATCGATGCGAATCATTTTTTATGCCAACAATTTCAAAACGAAAAGCGAAACATAACAACCCATACTTTCCAAACATAACAGCCCCTATACGGATTTCGTAACGTAAATTTCAATGTTGAAATTCATCCGCAAACATATCGAACAAATATCAAACGAACCCCTGCACTAACGAGGTTCTAAATCCTATATCTCAATCATGACAACATCCATTTATTCCATAACTCAATCCTAAATATTTTCCAACAAAATGAAATCAATAAAAACTCAACATACCACTTGAAAGTCACTTCGAAACTTCGAAAACTTCTCGCGAAGGTACTGTCCCTAAACTTTTTCTTTAACCAAGCTTCCTTCTATCCAAAATTGACATGCAAGCTTTAAAATTCACTCAAAACATCTCAACAAAGCTAATAGGACAGCGCTTACCCGTCGAATGGGCTGAATCTATTCAGAAACAGCTTCGAGACGTCCAAAACAACAAGTTATTTTCTGCTTTCAGCTCCTAACAGCTTGCTCTTCTCCCTCTCTTTCGAATGACTTGCTGCATGCATTACCTTCCCTCAAAACTACACTTAAAACCTTCAATTAAACTATTATTTGACATCCCAAAACTGCATTCAAACAAAACCCAACAGCCACTTACTTCAAGTGCAGGTCACAGCAGTTTGCATGTCACATTCGGCAGCGACAGCAACCCATGGCGGCAGTAGCAAGTCACGACAGCATCTCCTCCAGGCCTGGTAGCAGCACCACAGCAGCAACAACACCAACCCTTGACAGCAACAGCACCTTCATCATGCCAACAGTAGCAGCAGACCACGGTAGTAGTAGCTTCACGCCAGCAGCAGTAGCTTCAGCTCTCGGCAACAACACTCCACGTCTGGCAGCAGTAGATCTTCAGTCCTTACTTGCATGCAAGGTCAGATCTTCCATCTGGATGCTTGGACAGCACATGCAGTTGTTGGTGTTGCTCATTCTCCTTCACAGCTGCACCTCCATATTTACAATAGCTCACGGTTCCAACTTGCACAACAGCTCACGGATCAGCTTGCACTCTCGAACTGATGGTTTCTCTTGGTTACTGCTCGAGTTCTTCATCCTCACTAGCTTCCTCTTCCTCTCTCGGTCTGCACTACTCTTGATTTCACGAGCTCTCTCTTTCTCCCTCACACGATCTCTCGGTCTCTCTTGCTTGGGCTTTCGGATTTGCTGGAGAGTGGGTGACCGAATGCTCTCTTACTTTGGTTTTGACTTACCTGACTTCATTCTCTCATAATGGATTTCCATTTTTTTGCTTGAATGGATGACCGAGTATGTTTTATTTGCTTTTTTTAATCTTGCTTTTCAATTTTTATAAAATGTTATTCCCTTGATGACACATGTCCTTGATTTCTCTTGTATGCTTGCCATGTGTCCCTCATGGACCCACTTATTCAATTTATTTCTTCCATGCCATCAATTCTCGCTTTATGATTTCGCTTTCGCTCGGATTCGCTTCGGATTCGCCTGGAAATTTTTATTAAAATCCAATTTCACAGACGAAAACTTCATTAGATTCCGAATAAATATTTAAATTCGGATGCTCTAATTTATTTTATGAGATTGGATTAAATAATTATCTCCGGACCCATCTGAAAAATTTATAAAAATTCAGTTACTCATCCGGATCCGAACAGATAATTAATTACATCATCCCTGAATTAATAATCAACATTTAATAAATTATTTGAACATTAAAGTAGCATGTTACAGTCTTGAATACGTTGCGTAAGCTGTTTTGATGCCGTAAGCTATCTTGATGAATTGCGCGAGCTGTTTTGATGCTAAATACTGTCCCGAATGAACGTTATGAGTTGTCTCGATGATACGGGCTGTTTTGAGTAACGTTTAGGGGCTGTTTTGATGTTGTAAAATTGAAGAATAGTGATATCGTGCAAGTTGTCTTGATTTGGTTGTTAGTGTATTATAATGTTGCGCAATTGTTTTTGATGGGTTCTAAAGATTTTATAAGCTATCTTGACGATAAATTAACTTGGAATGGTAGTAAAATTAAGCTTCGTTTCATGCTGTGTTACACAGTGTTATGCGCGTTTGGTAGTTAAAATTCGAATTGAGATAAATAATACAAAAATCTAGTATCATTGTGACTAGAATTAGACTTTTTGAAAACTTTTCGTAGTGGTGCAATGTTTATGAATTAATGTGTTAGTGAAATACGTTATATTTGAAATGTGTACGATTTGAGATTGGTTGTGGAATTACCTAAAATTAGAATGCCAAAAATGCGTAGGTGATGCATGAACTAAGGAATCCGCACTAGTAAGCTAAAGTAAGCTAGGGAAAGAGGCGAGTTGGCCTCACAATTGCTCTTATGAAATTGATTTCTGTTTTATTATTCAATGGATTTATGAAATATTTATTTAGATGCGAAGAAATGCTATTACATGATTTTATATAAATGAGAATGTTTCAAAAACCTCTTACATGAAATTATGAATTGTTTATGAAATGAGAAAACATGAATTGAAAAGTAGCAAAAATGAAATATTTTTATTAGCCTATGACACACTTTACTACTATCTCAGTGAGTTGTTCCCAATGACGAGTACCCTAAAGACATGCATGATAGTGTCAAGGGTGTCTGTCATTAACAACTTAATAGTGGGAGGTACCCGCGAGAGGGAATGAGTCAGTTAGTCCAGTCAGTGTGTCAACCATACACGTATAGAGGTATATAATGGCTAGCTTCCTATAAGGATGAGATTTTCCGTTATATGGGATCAGACAAATGACCTAAGCGATGAGTAATGTCGCTTGGAGTGAAGGGAAATTCCACTCTGTCATGTACTTAAGGCACCAAGTAATAATAGGCAATGGTGACTACTTTACTTCATGAAAATGATTTTAATATCATGTTATATACTGCTTTATGTTTAAATATGCATAATTTGCTTCAATTATCAAATGCTCATCCACATTTATGCATATTACACTTGAGGTTTTCTATTATATATTTCTATTTTCCGTGACATCTTTATTTTCCTTTAGTAATAGCATTGTGTTGTATTAAATGCTTTTAAGGAAGTATTTTTCCTAAAGTAGTTTGAATAAAAGTTATGACACTCATCGAACTTATTTAACTCACTTCTTGCTTTATTGTTTTCACCCCAAAACCTCCCCACGTGCAGGCGTAGGTGCTACAGCTTCGGAGACCCTTATCCTAGAGTAGTTGAGCAACGTTGGATGCTACTGTTTTTACTTTACATTTTATATGTGCTCATTATCATGCACTTTTGAATGGATTATTTTATAAACTTGAATCTAACTTTGAAATTAAACTTTTGTAATCAATGCATATTCATGAGATGAAATATTTGAGTTACTTTTGAAGTTATATAAGTTGAGTTATGATGATTGTGAATTTGAGATGAGGGCCTGAGGCCCAGTATTTGAAGTATATAGCTCCTTGATTTTTTTTCTTACGGGTTGGATTTTCAAAAATGCAGCCATCATACTGCCAAAAATTTTATACACCTTAGTTTTAAAAAGTGAAAAATTCCCACCGAATTCCAAAATATTAGAAATCCTTAAAGATTTTAAAAGGACTTTCATGTAAAATAACATGACTTTGCTTCACGAGAACTTTTCAGCCGGAGCAGATATCTACTAGAAGGCTTCTGTGGGGTGCCAGACAGGTCTCCTAGAGGAATAGAGGATAGGGACCCGTCATAATATCTTAGAATCAATTCAATCTAAGTTTTTTTTGAAAAATTGTATAAAACCCTAGAATACTCACCTTGATTTCTTGTTTGTCTAATAGCTTTCTTTAGGTCTCCTCTCAATTCCGCACTTGAATATAAGTTAATCCACTTCTAAACATACTACAAATTTCATCAACTCATCAAGTTATCCTTTAATCAAGAAATTATCAAAATACCAAGAAAAATCAAGTAGATTTACCACTTTCACTTCACTTCCTTTGCTTAAACTTTACTCTAACACCAATTTAGAGTGAATCTAGTGATTTTAGCATGAAAAGTTGATCAAGAAAACCTTATCCTTCCTTTTCCTCCTTTAGCCGAACCTAGCCTCTCTTCTCCTCTCAATTTTTCTCTTCAATTGTTCTACACAATTCATGACACTTCAACTATATATAGCCTTTATTTGGTTTAAAAATTGCCCCTATCTAATCTTAATTTTACAAATTTGCCATTGATTGGCTTAATAATTGCCCTTAAACCAACCTTAATTTTACAACATTGCCGCTAGTTATATTTTAAGGATTTTGATTGGTTGAATTCTAATAACCAATCCAATTCTAACCAATTCCATTCCATTTCAACTAAACGCTAACTAGTGGTTATATTGTCTCCAAAATTACCTATATACCATCCTTATCTCTACAAACATGTCACTTTCTCATATTTTCAAAATTTCCAAAATACCCTTATCATAACACTTTATTTACATCTTTACCACTTTCTAGAGAATTCTTTTATTTCCATAAATTGCTCTTCAGAATCCCATAATTCCTATTTTATCTTTTCTAGAGTTCTCTTTCTTTTTCTTACATAAATTGCCCTCCAACAATTTTATAATTCCATCAATAACCTTCCAAGAGAATTCCATTCTCTTTTTTGACATACTTAACCTTAGATAGATGTATTTAGAAATCCAATGGAATGGGTTTAGAAGACAATCAAACCATACTAATTTTTGTATTCAAATTTATCTTCGATCTATTCGGAAATCTTACTAGAATTTAATTACACATTTAGATACTTTAAAATCACTTTATTATTCCATAAATAAGGGCATACTTGTACAGTACATATATAATACTAAAATCAGGAGGATACATTACAATTGGTCTTGAAAACTTTCTTCAGTTATATTTTAAAAATTTAGCTCTTATACTAAAAATAATCCATCATAAAAGTATAATGCTTTAATTTGTTGCTAAAAGTATAAAAATATATTGCTTCAATAAATTTATGCTATAAACATTTTTTTTTTAGATAAACTCATTTCAATTCCAAGATACTTTAACATTTATAAAAGCACTTTAAAGCAATCTAAAAATGCGTTTAACATTTTATAAAATAATTTTACACTCACTTTGCCTAAAATTGGCTAGAATGACCTTCAATAATTCTCCCTTGATTTCTTTACTTTCTTTTCACCTACAAGACACATTCTAATTTAGAATCCACTACCCTAACTATATGAAATTAATGCCAATCACCCTTATTCACCCAAATTTAATTTAAAATACTACATATATCATAATTTACATACTTGACATAAACTTATACTAACATAATGACATTCTTTTCTTTTTATTTTCTTTGTGCAAACTTGTTTAATTAAATGTATAACCTCATGAAAACACGTCATGGTGATTGAATTTCCATTTAGTTCACCAAAATGTCATGTTGACCGAAATTGCACATAAGGGCATCCAACTTAATTCTTTCATTTTTATGTCCACCAATGACATTAAAATCACACCAATAATCATATAATGTCATAATACCAACTCAATTTAAGTTCCTTTACAAAATTGCATAAACTCTTATAATACATACCTTGATCACTTCCCTGCCTAATTGCTTCCTTTAAGCTTCCTTTCAATTCTACACTTGAATATAAGATGATGTACTTCTAAACATGTCAAAAATTACATTAACTCATCAAGTTATCATACATCCAAGAAACCATCAAAACATCATAGAAAATTAACTTACTTACCACTATTTCTTCACTTTCTTTGCTCAAGTTTTGTCCTAACATACATTTAGTGAAGATGAATGGAGTTTGGCATCCAAAAATGGTAAAACGTTTCTTGCCCTTCTTCTTCCTCCTTTGGCTGAATGCTTACCCGTCCTCTCTCAATTTTTCTTTTCAATTTGTTCTTCTCATTTCATGCAAATTCAACTTTATATAGGCCTCCTATTAATTGATTAAAATGTCCTTAAACTATTTTCATAATGTCAAACAAGTCATAAAAAGAGGAAATTTTGAGGTGGATTGTAATATGGTATTTTTAATCAATGGAAATTTTTGGTTTAATAAGCCAAAAATTCTCTATTGTTACCAATGTAAAACACCATTTTATAATGGTAAGTTAGGGTTTTTTAATTTCACAAAGAATTCAATTACTTTTTTAAATTTAAAGACTTAGTTCTTATCCAATATGAAATCAAATTCTTTATTGGTTTGGAACTCTTTATTTTTAATTTAATATGGAATTCAATTCCTATTAGATTACCATTTTGTCCTCAAATTTTAACATCGGTTGGGCTTTTGGGACAGTAGGTGATGATACATGTATTACAAAAAAAAAAAAAAAAAGGGGGATCTGTTCAGCATTATTTTACTTCTCAGGGTTTTGCATAATATCCCATGTCAAAATCATAGGAAAGCTGATATGCCATAGTCATTTACATCATTTTATGTAGTATGGATATCTCTGATATATGATTGGATATTAAGACTTTATAGCATGTGGTATGTATGTCTTTTCTAGTTTTATTTCATTGTTGATGACTTCTCTTATAAGAGATTTTTGATAAAATACAAATTTTACAAAGATCCTATTCCAATTTTTAAAATTCATTATTGAAATGTTTTCCAATGAAGTCTGTATTATGTCACCTAACTTCGCATGTTATTGGAAAATGTACTTCATCAAGATACAGGGTTTACCTACATATATAAAGGTTTACTTTACTCATTGACAAAACTGAGATAAATGCAATTGTGGATCGATATGATGGAATCATACACGATAATACATTCAGGATTGTTTTCAGCAAGTGTACTAGTCCTTGTACTTCAAAGAGCCATGTATACAATTAGGAGACAATTTTTTAATTAGGTAATAACGAATTAACGGAATTTTACAATGATAGTTTTGTAATTAATATTAATTAATTAATAAACACGTGTCAAACAATCATTTGAAAGTATAAATAAATAGAGAAGGCTTGAGCCAATGCTGGGTTCATAATAATCCTCCCACCAACCACAAAGTAGTTCCCGCATGAACATGCTTCTTTCCGTAGTATTTTGGATTTACGCGTAAATTCAATTTTTTTTTTTTAATATACATTTTCTGACACAAGATCAGATATTTATTTGGACTTACAGATAAATTCTACTTAACAAACGGTCCAGAAATATACTTTCAGGATAAGGAGAAATCTATCTGCATATTTGTGAATAAATTATCATATTTATGATTATATGAACTTGAACCTTACCTAGGACAACAATGGCAAGTGAGGTGCAACCACCATGGGAGCCCACCAAGTTTAGATTTACAAATAAAACTTTTTTGAAGCAAATATATGGTATTCATCAACTCATAATATATCATAAGATATTATTATATAAATGTTTCTTAACTTCCATAATATTTTATCAATGTGACGTGTTGCTAGTAGTTGATCGTGCAAATAATATATCATAAGATGATATTGATATTTTTACACAAGGTACCAGATAAATCTTGATTTAAATAAATCCCTTTCGCCTTTTCTTTGATTTTTTTTTAATCCGGAGGTAAACAGGTATGGAAGTGTTGGGTTATATGGGCTTGGGTCGGGTTCACCCAAGATGACCCAAAGACCCAAACCCGGATCCAACATCTGGTTAGATCAGATCATTTAACTGCTATTAGCAGTTTTATAGAAGTTTTGGTGGTTTTATAACTGCACATGACAGTTATATACTGATGCAAATATAACATGATGGGAATTAGAGAGTGTGTGGGTGTGTGAAAAATAAGCACGCAGAAGAAACCAGAGTGAGCAGAATACAAAACAAAAAGCAGAGGAAAACAAGGCAAGGTAATTCACATTGTGAATTGAGTTTTCTTTCCATATTTTGTGATTGAATTCTGACCCAGTTGAACAACACGAAATCTTGATCATATTTGCTGAAGGACGGGTACGCTTTTTCTCATTGTTTTTCATGTTTTAATGTAATATATATATATACTGTTAATGCATGATTATTGATTTACATTGGTATCAAAGCCTATGGTTTGTTGTTTGCTGGTGGAATGATGATTAAATAGCATGCAATTTGATTATATGTCACATTTAAGGCATTTAGAGAGTTATTTTTTGGAGAATATTTAAAAAAACCCGATACTGTTCCTAGCTTTAAATGTTGGTAAATGTTTTTTTATTTTTGTGTAATTATTACACCATTAGATAGGGCTTGAAAAGAGCTTTCCAACGGTATATTATATGAACAATTTGGATAAGAAAAGAGTGAGATAAATGAATTTGAAAAATGCCCCTGAAATCTGAAAATCTGGAAAACAGTTTTCGAAAGATTGAAGAACATGAACAGTATCAGGACACGTGGCGATCTGGGGAGAGGCCATGTCTACATGACATGTGTCAATTTCTGGTGGAGCTGTGTCGTCACTGTAATCCAACCAGAGAGCGCCATGTGTCAGAAGGTGCCACGTGGATAGCCATATGGCCGAATCTGATTGGGACACATGTTCAAGACATGGTAGCCTGTTATTAGGCCACGTGTCACCAAGGTGGAAGCGCCAGAGAGCGCCACATGGGGGAGCGTCTACAGAGCACGCGCGGCCAGCAAGTGGCGGCTACTGGCGCGTGACTCCGACGGTCACCGGTGCGTAGGGCCCACACGCTGCCGTCGACGACGTTTTTCGACGACCGAAAATTTTTTTTTTCCTTAAAAAAATAAAATAAAATAAATAAATAATTTATTTATTTACTATTTTTATAAGATTTAATTATTATATTTAGTATTTGATATACTAAATTATTTAATATGTTTAATCTAATAAATTTTTGTAGATGGCATTTCGAGTTATCCATTACTTTACTGATTCTGATGAGGAGGTCAAGGAAGTCATTGAGATTATTGAGAGTCTTGATATCATTGATATTCCTGATGATTCAGACGATATCATAGTCATTTCTGATGATGAGAAGGGCATCGAGCCTCCAGATTATGTGCCTTCTGATTATCCAGCTGATGTGATAGTCATATATGATGATAAGGAGGACATTGAGCCACCGGATTATGTGCCTTCTGATTGTCCAGTTAATGTTATAGTCATTTCGGATGACGAGGATGATATCGAGGTTATAGAGATATCAGATGATGAGGATGTCGATATCATGGATACTTCTGATGATGAGATAGTTAAGGTGATAGACATCTCATCAGACGAGGAGGATCCAGAGATGATGATTGATTTCGACCAGTACATGAGAGAGTATTATGAGGAGATTGTGTCTCGTACCCCTTATCTGCCTAATTGATGTTGCATTTATTTTATTGTTGTTGTCTTGTAAATAGTGTAGGTTGTTATGTTGGATTTTTTTTTTTATGCATTGAAAATGGATAGTGTAAATTTTTCTTTAATTTATCATTTATAAAATGTTATTTTATTTGTATTGCATTATGAATAATGATATCTATGTGGGTGTCCTAATTCAATTGAGGAATGAGATTAGGACTGTTTTGCGCAAATACACTTACAATTATGGTTTAGTGAATAATTGAAAATAGATGATGATGGGTGGCTTGACTATTTCTTCGATTTCTATCCAAGGATTCCTTCTTCATATTTATAAGTGTATAGTTGCTGCAATATTATAGTGAAATGATAGTAAAATGTGCTAGTATAGATATAGAAGGATATAGTTAGTAAGTCTCTAAATAGAAATGAATATCATTTTAGGAAAATGGCTTCAACATCAAAGAATATTATTGCCGAACTAAACAAGGGAGAAAAACTGAACGGTGACAATTATGACATATGGCACCGAAAAATTTAGTATATTCTTGAAGAGTAGGATGCTCTTGAGACCTTGACGAACATTATGGCGTTGCCTCAATCAGGTACATCTGCTCAAAGCAGAAGAGACATGGAGATCTATCAGACTTGGAAAAAGAAGAATAGCATTGCTCGGATTACGATCCTGAGCAGCATGGATGATGATCTCATGTGCATGTATGAAAATTATGAGACTGCCCAGGACATGTGGATGGCCTTAAAAGACAAGTATGGTGGTACTTCAACCACTAAGCTGAGGAGGCTCACCATTAAGTTTGACACCTATAGGAAGCGCCAGAATCATACAATGAAATGTCAAACATGATACGTGAACTCAAGTTTGCTGGGCATAATCTTACTGATGAGCAGCAAGTACAGGCTGTGATCCGGTCTCTTCCCTCTAGTTGGGAGAATATGAAGATCAACATGACTCATAATGATAACATCAAGTCATTTGATGACATTGCACGTCATGTTGAATTGGAAGACGAGCGCTTAGAAGTGACTAAGGCTTCCGGTTAGCTTTACACGGCTGAATCCAGCAAGCGCAAAGGCTTAGGCTTTAAGTGCAAGAGATGGAAGAAGAATTTCAAGAAGTGGAATGGTAATTCCAAATTTAAGAAGGATAAGACCGAAAAGCACAAGAAAGGCAAGCGCGCTGGGGCAAAGAAAGAGAAAGAAAAAATGACCTGTTTTAACTGCGGCCAGTTGGGCCATTTTGCTCGTGAATGCACTGAGCAAAAGACGGAAAAGATACATTATTACTCTGACACATTTAATCATGCTTTTGTTTCTAGCTCAGTATTACTCGTTGAATCTCGTCCTTTGTGGACTGTAGACTCAGGGGCCACCGATCATGTAGCTAGAGATGGAAGAGCATTCGTGGAGTATCGTCGAATAAGTCAAGGATCAAGATGGATATATGTGGGGAATAACTCACGTGTTGAGGTGAAGGGTATTGGCACTTGCAAGCTTGTTTTGTATCAAGGTCAAGTACTTTATCTCATTGATGTATTATTTGCTCTTGATATTCGGCGAAATTTGATTTCTATACCAGTACTTCTTAAACTAGGATATGTTTTAAATTTTTATGGTGATTGTATGGATATTTATTTAGATTCTGTAAGGATTGGCACTGGATATTTACTAGATGGTTTTATTGTATTGAATACCGAGATAAATGGTTATTATGATGATAATGGTTGTTTTTCACTAATTGCTTCTTCTGATAATGCAAATGTCAATACTTGGCATGCTAGACTAGGGCATATCGATCAGGATCGAATGAATAGATTGGCTAAAGAGGGATTTCTAGGTTCCCTCAATAAGATAAATTTGCCTGTATGTGAAAATTGTCTAGTAGGAAAAACAACTAGAAAACCATTCGGAAAGGGAATTAGAGCTGAGAATCCATTACAATTAGTTCATTCTGATATTTGTGGACCTATGAACGTTAGAGCTAAAAGTGGTGCTTCATACTTTATAACTTTCATAGATGATTACACTCGTTATGGTCATGTTTATCTAATCTCCCATAAATGTGAAACATTAGATTGCTTTAGATTATATCTAAATATGGTGGAGAATCAGTTAGATAGAACTATCAAAGTCCTACGAATTGATCGAGAACGAGAATACCTCTCAGAACAATTTAAGATATTGTGTCAAGAGAAAGGTATTGTTAGACAATTGACCATTCCTAGGACACCGCAACAAAATGGTGTAGCAGAAAAAAGGAATAGAACTTTATTAGAGATAATAAGATCTATGATGGCACAAGCAAACCTCCCAATATCTTATTGGGGAGATGCACTACTGACGGCTACTTATATTTTGAATAGTGTCCCTACTAAGTCAATATCTTCCACACCCTATGAATTATGGACAGGTAAGAAACCTGATCTCACTCATATGCGACCTTGGGGGTGCGCAGGATATATACATGATTTGTCCAGCAAATATGAAAAATTAGGTGCTAGAGGAAAGAAATGTATCTTTATCAGATACTCTGAGCACTCTAAAGGATATGTATTCATAGGAGAAAATTCAGATGAAAGTGTAACTGAATTGGAGTCACGTGACGTGAATTTCTTGGAGAATGAATTTCTTAGCAGAGATAAAGTTGAAAAAGATTTTCAATTTTACGAATTGAGTGAATCTCATGATTTTGTGCATTCGAACACTCAACTAGAGGTAGAAAGAGAGTTATCTGAATACTCTGTCCCTAGTGGGAGTGATAAAGCCATTGAAAGTGCTAATTCATTTCTTCCCAATGGGAGCATAGGGACTAATGAATTAGTACCACCAAAATCATTAATTCGTAGAAGTGACTGTAAAACTATTACTCGTCGTCGATTTGAGATAGAAGGGGAAGCTTTTATGGTTGCTTCACATGATAGTGATGAGCCAAAGAATGTGAATGAGGCTCTCAACTCACCTACTAAAGAGTTTTGGATTAAAGCTATGCAAGAAGAGATGGAGTTAATGAAAAACAACCACGTCTGAGACTTGGTTGAATTGCCATCTGATCGAAAAGCCATTGGAAATAAATGGGTTCTCCGAATCAAGCGTAGGGCAGACGGCTCGATAGAAAGGTATAAGGCGAGATTAGTAACGAAAGGATATACTCAACAAGAAGGTATAGATTATGAAGAAACCTTCTCATCTGTGGTAAGGTATGCTTAAATTCGCCTTATATTAGCTATCATCGCACACATGGATTTAGAATTGCATCAGATGGATGTAAAGACAGCTTTTCTCAATTGAGAACTAGAAGGAGAAACTTACATGGAACGGCCAGTGAATTTCATTTCAAAAGGTCAAGAGCAAAAGATTTGTAAGCTCAAGAGATCTATTTATGGTTTGAAACAATCCTCCAGACAATGGTACCTTCGTTTTCATGAGGCAATAATGTCCTATGGATTTAAAATGATTGAAGAGGACCATTGTGTGTATGTCAAATGGGTAAAAGACAAATTCATAATTTTATCTTTATATGTGGACGATATTTTATTGGCCGAAAATAATAGGGATTTTATGATAACTATAAAGGAATGGTTATCTTCAACTTTCGAAATGAAAGACATGGGAAAAGCTGCCTATATTTTAGGAGTTAAGATCAAAAGAGATCATTCAAAAAAAATCCTAGCTCTATCACAAGAGCCTTATATTAAAAAGATCCTCGAACGATTCCATATGGCAGATTGTAAGCCTATGGATACTCCTATCTCAAAGGGACAAACTCTTAGTCTTGAAATGTACCCTAAGACTCCACAAGAGCGTGAAAGAATGCAAAGAGTTCCTTACTCAAGTGCTATTGAAAGTCTCATGTACGCGATGATGTGTATAAGACCTGATATCTGCTATGCAATTGGATTAGTTAGTAGATATGAATCAAATCCTGGTCAGAAATATTGGATCGCCGTGAAAAGAATATTAGCATATCTCAAAGGGATTGTAGACTACTCATTTTGCTACCAAGGTGGTAATTTGCGTCTAGTTGGGTTTACAGACGCAGATTGGGGAGGTGACTTGGATGAGCGAAAATCTACTTCAGATTATACATTTTACTTAGCCAAGGAGCTAACTCTTGGAGTAGTAAGAAACAGTCATGTATTGCATTGTCCACCATGGAAGCTGAATTTATAGCGTGTTCAGCAGCAGTTCAAGAAACAGTATGGCTTAAGAGATTTTTAGGAGATTTGATTTTAGAAGTTGATGAGGAGAAGCCGGTTACAATTTACTGTGATAGTCAGGCAGCTATTACTTATACCAAAGATGCGAAATATCACAGTAAATCAAAGCATATAAAGACTGAATATAATTTTGTCAGAGATATAGTGACAAAAAGAAATGTAATAATCAAATATATATCTACGCATGGGATGGTTGCTGACCCGCTTACAAAAGCTGTGATGAGAGAGGTTTTCAAGTCTCATGCTAAATCTTTAGGTCTGCGTAGATTATAATGTTGTAATTGTCACTTTGAACTATATCCATTTATGAATAAATACGTTAAATTTATTACGTAATACTAGCACATATCTATTTCACTCAAATTATATAAAGTATGTCATCAGGTTGGAGACTGGTATTCTTACACATACAGTCGCCTTAGTTGCAAAGATGGCAAACCAAGATGAGACACATATATTTTTAGAGAATAAATTGGTGAGTATTCTCTCAAGGACTTAGAATATATGAAATGTCGCCTTGGCAATAGTTAAGATGAGGTTATACACTAAACATTGATAATAGAACCACTTGTGATGTATCCCCACCATCATGAAAACCTGATTAAGTCAGATATGAGTTTCTTAATAAATGGAGCTTATAAAGCGATTTTTGAAACTCAGGTTAGACGTTAGGAGAGCGTCTGAATTGAAATCTGTACAGTGAATAATCTAAATATAATTGACATACGCGTCCCTATTGAGGGGCAAGATTCACTGTAACATGCGTTTCATACCGCGTGTGCTTATTATGACCGACATGGAAAATGAGTGAATTTATCCCTAATTCCTCATTGTGTAAGTTCCATTGAAGTTTATAAAACTTCTACCTATGTCCTCAGTGACTATTCACTTTATCTCAAAGTAACGAAGTGATGTTTGTATCATTAGTATGTTTTCTATAGTTATGATAATGCGACCTATGAGACATTTCTATGATGTCAGTCATTTTTGTTGACCAAGAGATAAAAGTGAGATAGGAAGATTTAATGAATTTTATTTTTCATATATTTACATGTCGACAAATCGTGATTTGGAATCACAATTGTAATTATATGAAATATTAAAGGATCAAGCATGTTGTGTTAAAGGGATCGATATGCTTGAACAAATAAAATTCCATTAAATCTAGGACATAATAATGAACAATTGATAATCTCTTGTGTAGAAATACAATTGAGATTTAAAAAGTAAATCCTATTACAAATTTCGTTGTTTCGTTGTTCATAGGTCACACAATGTATTTACCTGTATGAATGCCCGTACTTTTTATTATAAAGGAGTCACCAGTGTTTTCTCTGTTAGTTCTGTTTGGCCCATCTTGTGTGAGTGGGAGATGTTGGGTTATATGGGCTTGGGTCGGGTTCACTCAAGATGACCCAAAGACCCAAACCCGGATCCAACATTTGGTTGGATCAGATCATTTAATTTCTATTAGCAGTTTTATAGAAGTTTTGGGCGGTTTTATAACTGCACATGACAGTTATATACTGATGCAAATATAACATAATGGGAATTAGAGAGTATGTGGGTGTGTGAAAAACAAGCACGCAGAAGAAACCAGAGAGAGTAGAATACAAAACAAAAAGCAAAGGAAAACAGGGCAAGGTAATTCATATGTGAATTGAGTTTTCTTTCCATATTTTGTGATTGAATTCCAACCCAGTTGAACAATACGAAATCTTGATCATATTTACTGAAGGACGGATACGCTTTTTCTCATTGTTTTTCATGTTTTAATGTAATATATATATACTGTTAATGCATGATTATTGATTTACAGGAAGTAACTTATTAATATTTTGTTCACATGATGCACTGTAAGCAGTTGAGCGCACAGATGAGTTGCACTGCATACTCTAGTCAATTATAATCTCCTAATTTATTGGGCTATATTTATGGATGGTTAAGCTAGTCCGTGCGTCCACCCAAAAACTTTTGATGTCTTTAAACTTTAAATAATCGAAGAGGACGGCTCCATGCCGTAATTATGGCCAGCAACCTAGTACCACTTGAGATTTCTTTGCCTAGGAAAAGCATTTTCTTTTGATAAAAGAAAGTCATTAATGTTCGCTGACATTTCCGGCTCTAATTGCATGCACGTCATGTCTTGTGTTGTAATTATTCCGTTACCCATATCTTTTAACTTTTTATCATTTTGTTGTCTCAAAAGCACTTCTAAAGTTCACAAGCTGTCTCCATTACATGGATTTTCGCATATACTATGTTGAAACTTAAAACACCATTAGTATAAAAAAGAACAAATATTTTGGTAATATTTTTAAATTTTTAGTTATATGAAAATGGTAATTTTAAATTGTGAATTAAATTTGATTGTTAAATAAGTGTATATTTTTAGTATATTTCATGCTTTTTTCTTTTAAAAATTAAGTCTAATCAAGTGGACACCTAAATTAATGGTGATCGAATATAATTATCAAAGCACATGAGGAGTGTGAATGGTTATGATTTATTCACGTGATCGATGACTCTTTGTCGGATACTGTTAATGAAGTTGATTTCTTATGTTATCAATTGTGATCTCTAAATTAACGATGATGGTTGATTTGACGGCCAGATATTAATCTTCTTTCATTGGGTTCACACTAGTTTAGGGATATATTCTAACTCAAGTTTCAGGAAGATTGACTATAGTTCGGGGTCATACTTGGATACTGATCACTTTAATTAATCATACTTTAGTTACTAAGCACTTTAGTTAAGTACGGTTTTAACAGGGTTAATTAATATAAAACTTTTTTGAAATTGAGATCCCATCCCTTGCAACAGTGGTATGTTGCTAATGTGGTTTTGATAGAAACAGTGGGCTGTTTAAGTGATTAAAAATTAAACTTAATCAGCACTTAACACTCTGTTAATCATAATTAACTCAAAGCCATTGTTGACCTTCAGATGCACGTCGTCCCATTGTCTGGATGTTATATTAGATTGTTTGATGTATAGCCACCCTGGCATGTTTTGTGGGGAGAGAGAAAGTAGTAGTTGATAGTTTGACGTTTTAGTAGATTTTTCCTTTGTTCTAAATTTATTTAGATAACCATAATTGTTTTTTGCATTAACACAACCATAATTAATATGAACTATTACTCTTTGCTAATAGTACATTTAAAATCGATTATGGTTATTTCTATTACATAGCCAGCCCTAAAATTATCATGTATGTACATTAAGAGGTCATTATTTGTTTTTTTAATGTATGTAATTTCTTTTTCATATATACACCAAACATTAGAAATAATATAATTGAATGTATATCCGCAAAATTTACCACATAAACTATATGCTAATTTACAATTAAATAAAATGAAAAAGTTGATCAATTGATCATCCATCCAGTACTCAATATGTTTTATTTTATATTAATATTGAGAATTGGATGTTTTCGGACAATCACGATGATCTATAATTTCTAATTTAGAACTTTTGAAGCCTGTACTTATGATAACATTTTGAATGTACCATTTAACTAGACTTAACGATTAAGTATAAAGATAGTCTCATTTCGTACTTGTTAAGTGCCTTTTGTTATTAAGGTTGTTTTACTTGGTGCCTTCGCTGTTTTAAGTTAATTAATTATGGTAAATCTTGTACTAATGACCATTATAATTTTCGAAGTGCAGTTATACGGTGAAGCTAGAGAGACAAATTGTTATTTTGACTACTTCGGTCACTCATTTATACTTTAGAGAAGTACTTTTTTTTTTTTTTTAAGATACTACTTGACCATTACTTTTTATAGCTAATTAATATATTCATGCTTTAAACTTTTAATTTAATACATTTTCTAATGATGTGCTGATTGATTCTATGCATGTTCTCCCGGAAATTATTACATAAATATACTTCAATTATCTTGAAATAGATAATGTTTCAAGTTTCGCTATGCATAATATGATTCATCAATATGGGCCAATGGACCCGACTCATATGATACCTTTATACAAACGACTATCTTGGACTTGGGCTTGTTTGCTCTTTAATTGGACAACCCTAGATGACATTTTTTGCTCTTATTTCTAAAAAACAGAAAATATATTTATGTAGGTTACGTAATTAAAACTTGTAATCCAAAAAAAAAAAAGGTTATGTAATTAAAACTTAACTACATCTTTAAAATCCAAACCTTATGTTCATAGAATATATAGTTTATGCTACGTTAAATTAATATTTCATTTATTATTATTATTTTTTTTTTAGTGCCAAGCAGTACTTTACTTTAGTAACTAATCAAGCGTAAGCTCTTACAATTTTCTGAAACTATTTTGGGAGGATATTATTATATTTTAGAAGTAAATTATTATTTGAAAAGTTTACCTACTCACTGAGTTATGTACTCACCACTCCATTTTTATATTATCTAAAAAATCATCCTTAAGTGCAGGAACAAGCCAGCAGTCAGACGCAGCTCTATTCGACGTGTAGGTAAGCTGCGAACAAGTTACTACTACACTTATATACTTCTTTGAAAAATCTCTTGCATGCATCATATTCCGTGCTTTGATGTATTTTGTAATTATCACTTTTGAATGTTTATAAATCCCTTTTAAAAATTATGTTTTGTAAATTAAATTTTGGTGTATATTATGAGTTTAAGTAAATGATTTTATTTTCAAATTTATTTTAACTGAAAGCATGTTTGGGTTTGCTTGTGAAAATAAGGGCTTACGGCCTGGTAGTTGAGAAGATGCGTGCCATAAAAATGTTTTTTTTTTTTTTTTTAAACTTGTAGGGTGGCATTTTCAAAAAGCAGTTGTTATACTGTTGAAATTTTTATAAAGCCGTTTTGCAAGTCACCCTAAAAGAAAAATTTTATGTATTTCTGCTATCAAACGAGTTTTAAAGTAAGATCGGTACCTCCACAAGATCTTTTCGAGCCAAAGTTTCGACTGAGTTCTGTCGAGGTGCTTTATAGGGACTCCTGTCGGGTTCAGTAAAGAAAATTTGGGGCAGGTCCTTACATTCCCCATCAAATTCTACAAACGACGTGATGTCATTTCTAGACTTTGTTGTCTTTGATGGAGGAAAGTATTTAGCGAGGAACTTTTATGCCAAGATATCCAATGTTGTAATAGAAGATTGTGATTACTAGCTAAACCAACTTTTTGCCTCATCCCTCAATGAAAAAGGAAAAATTTTAGTCTAATATTATCATTAGATAACCTATTATGCTTGAAATGTCGCAAATCTCTAGAAAATTCACTATGTATTCGTTCGGATCATCATTTGATAACACTCCTCATTGAATTTAAGACTGTATCATCTAAATAATTGTTGGCTTTATTTTGAAATTGTTTACTTGGACCAATGACTTGATTATGCTTTGATGGATCTTGTCGACATTTAGAACTGTATAATCCTTCAGAGTCTTCGGACCCTCAACTACTGCTTCGTTATCAATTATCTCATTTGATTGCTTAGCTAACCTCATAGCTTGTCTTGTATTCCATAATGTCTTCTTAATTTCACTGTCAAAGGCAACAATTCCATGCTCTTCAACCTTCACATAAGAATATGGAGAATACTTGAAAAAGAGGGAAAAAAACGTTTGAATTAAAATTATTTTAGCTAGTATTGATACTAACACTAAACTTTGATACATCATCTGTAAAACCCAAAACCTCGTTCGTTAGAGAGCGGATTATTTTTCTGATGGATCGCGTTCGATAGAAAAAATATAATTCTTGAGTCCGAAAATATTCAGAATACTTATTTTAGAAATAATAAAATAATTTTGAGTACGTGGAGACGGATTCGAAATTTAAAAATAATTCCGAGTGTATGGAAACGAAATCGAGTTATAAGTGAATTTCCGGACGGACGGAAACGAGTTGGATTTCGAAAGCAGAATGGATAGCATAGACGGCAAGTGGCGAGTGAAATCCAAGCATGAAGGACACGTGTCACCCATGTAGGGAAGGAAGCAAGACAAGTGGTGCTTGAGTCCATGCATGCATGCCAAATGTCCAAGATTCACCAACCATTCTTATACCAAAGTTGAAAGTGTAAAATTAAAGAAAATAAGTCATTCGATCAGCCCCCATTGTTTTAAACCGAGAGAGTGAAATGTAAGAGAGAGAACCATTCAAAGAGTAGCTCAACTCATGCATTCGGTCACCCATTCTCAAGCAAATCCGAGAGCCCAAATGTGAGAGACCGAGAGATCGTGTAAGAAAGAGCTTGAAGCCGTGAGTGAGGGACTTTGAGAGCAGCTTTAGATCATCTTCTTCTCCATTTCAGATTTGAGAAAGTGAAGCTGTAAGCTGGTGAAGAAGAACGAGCAGCACCAGCAGTTGCATATGTTGTCCAAGCAAACCAGGTGGAGGATCTGATCGTGCATGCAAGCAATGAGGGGCGATTAGCTGCTGTCAGGCCATGGTGAGCTGCTGCTGCTACTGTGAAACTGCTGTTGCTGCCGTGACCTGTTGTTGCTGCTGTGAAGCTGCTATTGCTGTCGTGACCTGCTGCTACTGTCGTGAAGCTGCTGTTGCTGCCGTGAGTTTCCATTTGGTGTTAGCTTGTTGTCAAGGATTAGTGAGTGCTGTTTTATTTTTAAGAAAACCAGCAGATTGAGATGAGTTTTGAGTGCCATTGAAGTGATTTCAGCTTGAGTGTGTGTTGTGTGCAGACCGTGAAGACCTCTTGGCACTGTTTTGTCGTCGATAACGCGTGGGAGCTGTTTCGAAGCAAAGAACAGCTCATGCAAAGGTAAGTGCTATTTCGTTTGGTTTTGTGTTGACGTTTCGATTAGTTTTTATTGGTTACAAGTTAATTTGGATTGAAGGGAACTCGCGGATAAAAGTTTTAAAGTGGGCAGTAACCTCGCGCTATCGTTTCGACGTTTCGAATTTAGTTCCGAAAGGTATATTAAGTTTTATTGATTTCGTTTGGATGGATAATGATTATGTTGAGTTATGGATGATAGTTGATATTGTTATGTTTGGGTTTTAGGATTTAGAACCTCATTAGTGCGGAGGTTCGCTCGTTATTGTTCGGTTGTGTTTTTGAATGAAATTGTCAATGGTCGTTTTCGTTTCGAAATTGATTATGGGCTGTTATTGGAAGATTTAAGGGCTGTTATGTTACGTCGTTAAGTTCGAGTTTGTTGTCGTGAAAAATGATTAGTGTTGGTGTGTTTTAAAGTATTAAATAATCGTTCGGTTATGGAGAAATCGTTTCCGGGTGCTTCTGATAACGTTTGTTTTCGTACGAACGTTTTTAGTTGTGATTTTTCCTCGTCAAATTGAAAGATGAATATGATGTTATTAGGCTGCCATGTTATTATGTGTTTGAGGTTGTTTAAATGATAAATATTGACGTGAGGACGAATTGAATTATGTTAGAGTCACTCAGATAGTTTTCTTTGTAAGCGAACGTGATTAATTGTTGATTTTTGAAATTGAAGCGGAAAGCGAATGAACGTTTAGTAAGCTGCCATGACTTTCGTTTATGTGTATCGAAGTGCTCTAATATTAGTTTTGCATGTATTGAATGAAATAATAAGTTGTTTGACGTTGAGTTTGAATTGAAACGGAAAGAATCACGCAAATGGTTAAAAAGGAATAACTCGCGATAAAACTTTTCGTAATCGCGAAATATTTAACGTTTATGGTTTTTATTAGAATGTTAAATTGTATAGGTTAACGAAATATCGTGAAGTAGAAAATCGGGAAGTTTTCGTGAGTTAGAAATTAGTGAGTGTAAATTGTTTTATGAAATGATAAATGCACCATGATTACTATGTTTTCATGAAAGATTGAAACATTTTTAATATTTAAATGAATTTATATGAATGATGCTCGTTTATAAATGTTTTTATATATGCATCTAAGTAATGTTGATCGCGTAAATTATTATTGAAATGCGCTTTTATGTTTTAATATTTAATCGAAGAGGTATGTTTTTATGATAATTATTTTAGCATGTAGATGAAATTCGTAAAGAAAATTTTCAAAACCGATGGCTACCCTAATCCCTATTATATGACCGAGATATGACTGTTATGTGGCCGAAGTGCCTTATTGCGCATATGACATGTCCATGGGGGAAAGTCCACTAACTATGGGGGAGATCGAGTCTGTCATGTCGCCCTCTATGCTTATATAAGGTACTATTATGACTGATGCCCTATGTACCGCGAGGTAACATTTCGCGGCATAGTGGCTTATGACTGAGATTGACCGTCCCCACCACTGGTGTCCTAGGACCGGGCGATGATCATGATTTCCCTGGGTTCCATTGGATACATGTTTTATGACTGAGGATACAATTTATAAATTTATGATTATGTTATGAATGAATTTTTGTGATACATATAATCCTGTTTTCAAGCAAATATGTATATAAATGATTATGTAATAACACGAAATTTATGTTTTGAACAACTTATTACGGAACTTAGAACTCTTTCAAAGGATTTTAGAGAGGATATGAAATGCGTAGCACTCACTGAGCCTTTTAGCTCACTATTTTTCTTGTTTGTTTTCAAGAAAAACCTCCTCAAGTGCTGGCATGAGTCCTCCAGACGGCAATTCTCCAGTTCAAGGATAGGTGAGCTTATCAGACGACCGTCACTATGAAATTAAAGTAAATGTTTTGATGTATAACGGATTTAGTGTCATGTAAATGTTTAAGTTTTATAATAACAATTACGATGTCACTCATATGGAATGTTTTAAATTTGAAATGGTTTTGGTTTTGAATACTTGATTCGTGATTGAATATGGATTTTGAGACGGACCTGAGGTCCCATTTGGAAGTGAAAAAGAATGTATGATTTTAAAAATGTTTATAAAATTGTTTTACAGGTGTTTGAAAAGGTTGGAAATATTGGAGAAACAGCCGTTGTGCTGCCGAAATTTTTCCACCCTAAATTAAATTTTTAATGATTAAGAAATGAAACTATTTTACGGCTTTGCTTCACAAAGTCCTTTTGAGTCACCTGTATAAAGACTACAAGGATTCTGTGGGGTGTCGGGAGGGCTCCGCTCGGATCTCTATAGGGGTAATCCGGGTTGGGTCCTTTCATCATCCCTACTAATAGCGCCAAAAACTCAATGCTATAATTCTAGTGCACTAAATTTATACCAGAACATGTGCAAAAGTATACAATATAGTGGTAAATCAAGGTCGTTCCCATAGAGATAGTTGCAAAATTAAGTGTAAAGTACCAAAATTGATTAAAATTAATTTTATCCAAATGATAGATAAAAAGTGAATTTTATAAATTAAAAGAATAAAATAAATAACTCAATTGAACTAAACTTCCAACGACAGATAAAGCTTTAGGGATACAACTTCACCTAATTATTCCATCAACCTATTCTCATTTAATAACTCAAAGTAATATAATTTTATTTCGTATTTAATTGGATAATTCTAGAGTATTCACAAGCCTCTTTCGAATGATCAAGTGAAAATACCTAGACTAATTAACTTGCTATATTCTTATGCCGATTAATCAACCTGAATTTATTAAGATGTAATTATTCATACATCAATACACAAACCATATAGGTATATTCCTTTCCTTTATGATCTATGCCATTTTTGCTGATTTCTAGATTAATGATACCTTTACCTAGTGTGTCATAATCACCATATCTAATCAATTAATAGGACTAAATTAATTGACTGTATTAAGTGTCGATAGAACATAATACTTAAATAAAATTGATTCAATCAAAATGCAATAAAATCATCGAATAGGTTGAGAAATAATTAGGCTACATTGTAGCCCTAGATTAAGAAATTAGTTAGACATAATTTTGAAAATCAAAGCAGATGAAATGACAGTGAACATCATAAATCTAAATAATAAAATAAAATAATTGTTCACTATGTAGGTAGAAATCATAGACAATTTCTCCTCATTAGCTTTGACTATTCTCTCTAATCTTCTACAAAACTTGCAACACTAAAATTAACTGAATAAATTGCCTTGTTGCTTCATGCTTGTGCAGAACTCTTCTGCTGCTCAAGTTTATTTTGTATGCTTTTGGTCATTGAAATGGGATGAATTTATAGGTTGAGAAATGTATCAGATCCCTTGATTTTTGCTTTTAATATTCCTCTGCATCTATATATTCTCTCTTATAATAAGTCTACATTTACTTTGCTTAGGGAAATATGTGCAAATTGAGATATGCATACCATTACTAAACCATCTCGAGCATCTCACTTGCGATCTTGACTCGTGGTGCAATGGAGAGTAACTACCATAAGGACTAAACTGCGATAACTGTTTAGTGCATCAAGACCACCAACCATGAGTGACTATGTCGTGGTCTACAATTACAGTCTGGCCCTTTGAATTATTTCAAAAATCTCCTCTTTTCTTAACAAATAACCATTTTTGACAGGATCCGAACTAGATTCTCTTTGAACTCTAGTTTGGAGGGTCCTGCTGGGCACTCTAACGGACCTCCTTTAAATCCGACTTGTCGGATAAAAGAGATGCGCAGAGCGAACCCCTTAATCTTGCCCGATTCCTTAAAAGGATTTAAAGCATTTCTTATATTTTGATAAATAATTGGGTGGGTGTAAATTTTTCGCATTCGATTCAAAACAAATTTCAAGAAAAATTTGACAGCATAACGGCTGTATTTTTAGCATTTCCAAAATTTACCTATGAAGAAAAACACACTTCAAACTATTCAATTCACCACCCAACTTCTTTTGGCCACAATAATGCATTTTCTCAATTTAATTTCATGTCATACATTCTCGCAAATAAGTAATTCCCGTAACATGCATTTTCCACGATTATGTTCTTCCACACATACTATGAAAGTAATTTATATGCATTAATATATGTGTATATATATATATCTAGAAATATCATATATCCATGTGTGTCATGTGCAAGTGTTCCAACTACATATACACATCAAACGTGATATTACAGTTTTTCAATATCCATATATTTAACATGCAATTATTCATTCATGTTATTTACAACAACAAAATATATGATTTGTTTGATGCATTCTTCAATTTCGCCCACCTATTCGTATTGTGTGAGTCTTTCCGAACACCCAGTCACTTGTAACGATTCCAAAAATAATGTACAAGCTACATAACAAGTAAATGTGTTAGCGCATATTACAAGACAATATAATCATATAATTGTAATTCAACTCATAATTTATTCATATGTTATAATTTCTCAGTTTTTAAAACTTTTCTATCTATAACTACATGTATACCCTTAATATACTTGCACCATCACGTGCCAGTTTTCACAATACGCCAAATGTGAAGCTAGTAAAATGTCTGGATCACTACGATGCGGAATTTACTACATCGCAATCGTAGTGTGAAACCATCTTAATTAGAACAACTGAAATGCGAAATTTCTTCATCGCATATCGTATTGCTCAATTCAATAATTTTGGCATCTACGTGCGGAATTTCTTCATCGCAGCTATAGTGCCCATAAACCAAACCTTGGCGACTATGTGCGGAATTTCTTCATCGCAACATAGCGCTAGATAATAAGAAAACTGAGGGTATACACATGGTTCTTGAAACTATTTTCTCTAAGTGTAAAAAGCACAAAACCTCTTACTTTTCTAACTCTTAAAATTTTCTCGATTCAAATATTTTGAAATTGACTTTATTTTAATTCCTTCACTTTGTGAATTCCATAAAGAACTCACATGCTCAATACTTGAATTTGGGATTCGAAAATCATTTTTGTTTTAGTTTATCAACAATATGCGAAGTCTAAAATAGAAATCAAAATAGATGCAAGTGATAAGACACTTACCTGACACCTTATTGCAAAGCTCACAACCTATTCGATAATTCCTTCGCGTTACCTATACATTTAATGTTAATCTTTTAGGTAATGTCACAAGCGAATTCGATCGCTTATATAAATACTACATAACGGCTTCGAAATACTTCTAAATGAACTCAAAGCAGCCAGTGCATCAAGACGGTGCGTAATACTCATTCGAAATCATGATTATCATCAAAACAACACGCGACATTCATACCAATAGTTTCAATGCAAAAACAGCACTTACATCACTTCGAAATAGTTTGAATTCATTAAAATAGCTTACGAAATCATTCAAGACAACTCAATATAAAACAGCCCATGATTTTTAACTCAAACAGCATGATACAGCATCTTAACAGCTCTTAGAATAGTATCGAAACAGCTCTAAAAAACAGCATGTAACAGTCTGTGAAACAACACAATGACAGCCCAATAATCAACACGCTAACAGCCCATTAAACGGCCCATAAACAACCCATAAATCAGTATACTAACAGCCACTAAAACAGCTTCATAACAGCCCATAACAACAGCATAATGAAAGCCCATAACAGTTCATAAAAACAGCACCCATGACAACATCAAAATAGCCTATAATACAGCATTATAAAACAGCACATAACAGCATGATGACAGCATCATAATAGCACAATGATAGCATCGTAACAGCTCTTAAAAACAGCATATTATAGCAACTTGACAGCTCAGAAAACAGCTCGTAATATAGCACTTATAACAGCATCAAAACAGCACCTATGACAGCATACTAACAGCCTACAAAAACCGCATGTTACAACTCACAAAACAGCATATCTAAGTCCAGAAAACAGCACATAACATCGCGCTTTGACAGCCCATATCTAGCACATTTACAGCTCACTAAAACAGCCATATAACAGCTTGAAATACTGCATGAAAACAACCCTTAAAACACTCAATATCGACCCTTAATCATGCATAAAAACTGCACATTAAAACCAGTCCACAATTCTTACTCGCATCGACTTTTGCTTGCTGGATTTTAACTCTAACAATTCATCATCTTAACATATTTTTTGTAAAACGCAAAATCTTCATCGTCGATGAGGGAATTATTTTTTCGACTGGATCGCGTTTCGTTCGGAAAAATATAATTTTCAAGACCGAAAATATTTGGAATAAGTATTTTCAAGGAATAAAATAAATTTTAGAGTGCAATGATGGATGTGAATTTAGTAAAATTAATCTCGAAGACGAAATCAAGTTGTATGTGAATTTCCAAATGGTCGAGCGAGATCGGATTCGAGCTTGGAATCGGAATAGGAGAATGCATAGGAAATGATAAGCAAGACATTTGCATGTGAGACAAGTGTTAAAATGGAAATGAAAGTTGTACAAGTGGCAGCAATATATTATTTTAATGGAAATCAAGAAAGAAAATCAAGCATTCATTTATATCTCGGTCTCCATTTGTTTTTGTTTAACCCGTGAGCCTTCATCTCCTTCCTCTTTTCCCTTTCCTAACCGAGAGCTGCATGTCACCATCCTTTAAACTTCAAGAGCCAAGATAAATTGAGAGACCGAGAGAGTTGAGAGCTGCCCTCGGTCAGCTCATCCAAAACCAAATTGAGTTATGTGAGAGTTAGAGGAAGAGAGTTCAAAAAGAAGACCGTGAAGCCGATAGCAGCAACCAAGAGAACCTTCAGTCCGTGAGTGTTGCATGTGAGGTTTGAGGATAGATCCAAAGATACCAGCTTAAGAACAATAAGGATCTGAGCTAGATGCAACAAAGGAAATAAGGTTCGGTGAGTGCAAGCTTATCTTTATATTGATTGAGGCAGATCGTGAGCTGGGGATGCAAGGAGGAACTGCTTTGTGGCGTGTCAATTAGCTGCTGCAGTATCATCTTCCTGGAAGGTCTCAGCCCATGCATGCAAGCAAAGAAGGAAGATCTGTTGCTGCCAAGCATGGTGTTGCTGCCAAGCGAGTGCTGGAGCTATCGTGATGCTGTCCATGCTGCTGTCAGGTGCTGTCACTGCTGTCCGTGGAATTGCTGCTGTTGTGGTGAAGGTGCTGGTGTTGCCGTGACGATGTCCTTGCTGCTGCCAATTGCTGTCGTCGCAAGCTGAGTTATGCGAGCTGCTGCCATCGTGAGCTTGCTGTCGTTGCTGCCATCTGGTGCCGTGTGCTGTCAACATTGATGTAGCTGCTGCCAACAGCTGCTGTCAAGCTGAAATCCACATCCAGTTTTGAAGTGAAACAGCAAGATGCGAAGATACTTGCTGGTGGAAGAAGGAGCTTGCTGCCGCGAGTGATTCGTCATCGTCGCGCTCGTTCGAAAGCTATTTGAAGCGAAGCTAGTGAGTAAGTGCTGCCCCATGTTGCTTTGTTAAGTTGTTTTGGTATTTAGTAAGCAACCATGTGATTAAGTTGAGATAAAGTGGTGATATTATGTTTGGGTTTAGGATTGAGAACCTCGTTAGTGCGGAGGTTCGCTTGAGATTTATTTTGCTTGTGATTTTGGAACGAAATGGTTATCGATTGTTGCGTTGTGTTTCGAGTGCGGGCTGTTATAAGAGACTTTAGGGGCTGTTATGGAGTGAATTTAATTTGAGTTCATTGTCTTGAATTAATGGTTAGTTTTTGAATGTTTTAAAGTATCGGATAATCGTTCAGATATTTAGAATTTGTTTCCAAGCGATTCGGTTGAATTTCTCCGCGAATGCGAGCGTTGTTAGTTTGTGATGTTTGTTGTCAAATATGAAAGTAAATGTGATGTTAGCTTGATGCCCCGAGATTTTTATTAAGCCATTATAATGTTAAGTTGATGTTGGGATAGTTTAAGAAACGTTTAAGTTAATTGGATAGTTTAGTTTCGCACGAAATCGTTAAATTGTTGGTTTTGGAGATGAATCGAAAAAATGTATAATTGTTAAGTTTGTTGCCATATTTTTCACGGTTATGTTTTATCATGTTTGAATCTTTGTTTGCCTTGATTTAAGTTAAGTCACGAGTAATATGGAGGATAAGTTTATTCGAAATTAAAGGAATCGCGCGAAACGTTAAAGGCGATTAGTCGCGATAGTTAGTTAAACTCGCGTAAATTTTATGTTGTTCGCTTAGGTTCGCTTATTCTCTTCGTTGAATTCTTTAGATTGTGGTTTCGATGATGTTGCTTTAGATTCGATTGGTGTAGTTCCGGCATGCTTATATTAGATTGTTAACTTATTTAGGCAACGATAAGGCGAAGGAAAGTGAAGTTGAAAAAGTAGCGCAAAGTAGAAAGTTTGATCGTTTCCGTGAGTTAGAAATCGGTGAGTGTAACTTGTTTTATAAATGATAAATGCAATATGATTTCTATATGATTTTTATGCTTTCATGCAAAATTTAAATGTTTTAATACTTAAATGAATTTATATGAATGATATACGCTTTACAGGAATGTTATACGCTTCGAATTGTTTATATTTGTATTTAAAGTAATATTGATCGTATACTTGTTATTGAAATGTACTTTTATGTTTCGTTTTACAAGCGAAGGAACATGCTTTACAAATACTATTTTAGCATGATAATGTATTTCAAAACCAATGGCTACCCATCCCCATTATGACTTAATTATGATTGTTATGCGGCCGAAGTGCCTTATATCGCGTATGGCATGTCTGTCGGGGGAAAGTCCACTAACTATAGGGGGGATCGAGTCTGTCATGTTGCCCTCTACGCGTATATAAGGTACTATCATGAATGATGCCCTATGTGCAGCGAGGTAACATACCACGGCATAGTGGTTATGACTGAGATTGCACGTCCCCACCACCGGTGACCCAAGACTGGGCGGTGATCATGATTTTCCCGGGTCCCATTGGATATATGTTTTATGACTGAGGATTGATTTATGATTTTATGAGTTTATTTACGAACTTATGATTATGTTATGAATAAATTTTATGATGCTTATAATCTTGTATATTGTTTTCAAGCAATTGTGTATAAAATGATTTTGTAACATCATGAAATTCATGTTTACATAAATTGTTTCGGAACTCGAATTCTTTCAAAAGATTTTTGAAAGGGTATTAAAGAAAACCTATTTAGAACTGCATAACACTCACTGAGCCTTTTTAGCTCATTATTTTCTTGTTTATTTTGTTTTAAAAACCCCCCAGGCGCAGGTTCGAGTCCTCCAGGCGGCAGATCTCCAGCTTAAGAGTAGACAAGTTTATCAGGCGACCGAAACTGTGAAATCAAAGTAAATTTTTGATGTATAACGGATTTTAATGTGATGTAAATATTTAAGTTTTATAACTTTAATTACGTTATCATGCATGTGGAATGTTTTCTTTTAAGTTGAAATGGTTTTAGTTTTTAAAGACTCGAATTGCATTGAAATGTGGATTTTGCGATGGAGGTCCTATTTGGAAGTGGAAATGAATGTATGCATTTTGAAATATTATTAATCGTTTTACAGGTGTTTTGAAAAAGTTGAAAATGTCGGAAAAACAGCCGTTGTGCTGCCGAAAATTTTTCACCCTCAATTTTTAATGATTAAGAAATGAAACTGTTTTACGGCTTAGCTTCACGGAGTCCTTTTAAGTCACCTGCTTAAAGACTGTAAGGATTCTGTGGGGTGCCGGGAGGGTTCCGCTCGGATCTCTTCAAGGGATATCCGGGTTGGGTCCTTTCATTTTTATGCATGAAAATTCATTGCGAAACTTAATTCAAATACACAATATAACAGCCCCTTCGCGATAGATACAAAAACGGTCCACGCAACGAATTTATTACACATTTACAACATCGAAATTCATTCGTTAACACAACGAAATACAAACAAATGAACCTCCGCACTAATGAGGTTCTAAATCCTAAAACCCAATCATTTCGTCATCGAATTCCATCCATTTACTATCTAAAATTTACGAAAATCAACTCACTTTACGATTACATAATTGCACTATTTGAACCATAATTTCCTTCATTTTTATCGGAATCAATCCATTCCAATTCCTATGGTTTGCTATGGTCCCTAGGCATGTTTTGAGGTCTAGAACAACCTCAAATAAGCTCAAGTAGGTCAGGTCACTGTCAGCCCTTCATCTTGCTCGGGATTTTTCAACTTCACTTCATGCTTCTCTTTTTATAACTCTATGACTTCTACAAAGTTTCTTAGTATCTAAAATGCATGGATTAAGCTTCAAATAAATGAAAACAAAATGGGTTACACATACCCTAACCATGACCAAAACATCATCACAAGAACCCATCACTATCTTTTATATTTCTAACATGAAAATCACACTAAACTCTTCACTAATCAACCAAATTCAAACCATAAACTCAAATCATCATTTGAAGCAAGATTGGAAATGAGTTTTTCATACATACATGATGATTTAACACTAGTAACTTCACTTACTTATACTTTGCTTTTGCTTCAAAATGGCTCTAGAGACTTTGGTTGATGACAAGGTGAGAGTTGATGATGATTTGGTTGAAGAAATTGCATGAAAAAGCTTGATTTCCTCCCTTTCTTTGGACGGCAAACACTCTCCCTCTCCCTCTCGTTTTTGACGTGAAGAATGGAATGAAAGAGTGACATGAGTTCCACTTTATATAGTGGCACAAGATTTTCTAATTGGTCCCTCCAAAGAATTGTCAAAAATCACCCTTAAACTTTGCTAAATTCTATCTTAAACCACAACTAGATAATGTTGACTTTGATTGGTCCACATGTTATCACTTTACACCACTAATTATTCCACCAATCAAATGACTTCAAATGGCACACTAAATACCATATAAATCTATCCCACTTGGTTAATTTCTATTGGATGAGATTTTTGACTTTTCAACTTTAAAAAGTACACTTATTTCATTCTATACTCTCTCATAATACTTTCTAATACTCTTGGGTCCTCTAATCGATTTCCTATTCGCAATGTGAAAATCAATTAAACTTTAAAAACTACTACGGGAAGATAATTATTCAACTATAGCTAAAATCAAGGGTTTACTGGTCCATCTCTAATTTCATGACACTTATCTTGTATGTATTCACTCATACTCTAATTTCTTGACACGTGTCTCCTTATACACAATTTCCTATGTACATTCTTTTATGCTTTCATTTCACGCTTTTCGATTTTCGCTTTCCGTTTCGAAATCGCTTTGGGTTTGACTCAGGTCACCTGAAAATTTTATTATAATCCACTTTCACATTCGAAAATTTCATTAGAATTCGAATAATTATTCAAATTTGATTGCTCTAATTTATTTTATGATTTAGAATTTAAAAAAATTATCTCCGGACCCATTCGAAAATTTCATAAAAATTTATTTACACTTCCAAAATTGAACATATTATTAATTCTATCATAAATCAACATTTAATAAATTATCTGGACGTCGGGATAGCATGTTACAATTTTGACCCTTACATTTCACTTTTGCATAAGGCACTTAAAAAAAAAACATTATATAATTCGGATTTTACTTAAGTTTTCAACATAAAAGCTCAAATTAGGAATACAAAATCATGCTATATTTTGGCACAATCAGTCATGATCTAGGAGGATGTCAGTTAAGAGTTTTAGAATATGTACAAGAGAAAGCCTAACTCATATACAACCTAAGGCCAAGTAATGATCACTACTCCAATACCTGTAATTTGGGCTAGAGAAATCATCTCAATTTCTCATGGAGCAACAATCAATAAGGCCAATTTCAACAGCTCAAACAACCAAAAGCTTAATTCCAATTTCACAACAACAATCTCAATTTCAAGACAACCAATAACCTAACTCTCCAACAAAGAGAGCCCTCACTTGAAGATAACTTGATAAGCTTTTCTAAGCCTTATATCCTTTAGCAAAGCATAGAATAGAGGTTCTAAAACTCAGAAGCTTCAATAAGAAAAATTAAGGTACAAGTTAGATAGCTAGCTAAAGCCATGCAAAAACAAGTACTTGAAAATTTCTCGAGTTGAATTGAGGAAGCTAAAGCAATTGTAGTTTTACATAGTTGTAAAACTTGTGATAAAAGTTTTGAAAGTAAATTGTCTAATGAGTTTATTAGTGATATAGGGAACTAAGTAATAGTTATGCCTCCAAAAGAGTTTGTAAAAGGAAAAGAGGGTGAAAAAGGGTTGGTAGGGGAATTTTTATAGAAGATTCCAACCATCATATTAAAATCTTTGTTGTTGAAATTATCCGTTTACTGTAGACTACATAATTTTTGCTTATGTTGGGTTTATTGAATATTATGACTTAATATGTTAAGTTGTAACTTCAATTGTATGTCATAACATGGAAACTATAAGTTGTAATGTGGAAGTAATAAACAGTAGTAAAATAAATCAATACAATATTTTTAACACGATTTGATGTTATCCTACATTCACGAGGCATTGCCCAAAGAAATAAACTATTAATGAACATATAGGTACACTCTACTTGTCTTATTTAATCTAAGACTCTCTCTTAGAATCGACATAAGATGAAGTACATGCTCATTAGCGTTGTTTTAGCAAGCTCCCTTTGCCTTTATAGGTGACAATAGCTAGAAATCTCTTCAACCTGAGAGTTTACCTTCTCTCTTTGCTGCCAAACGTCTTGTTATCCCAACAAGCACTTACTCTAGACTGTCTAGCCTCCCAAGCCTAAGTCTAGCATACAAACTTAGAGAACATGCCTCCTTAAGTGTTACAATGAATATCACTCAAACTTCTCACAAAAACCTGACAAATAAACTACCTATAGTTGATAACCTCTAAGTCACAAATCCATGTAGTTTGTAAGATAATCTCTTTAATGTTCTACACTCTAAACTGTATACCAAAAACACACTGCAAGTACTCTCACAATTCTGCACTTGAATCATGCTGCTAACACACTCAAAAATCAACATAACAACTTTTCATTTGTGTCTATATGTATCCTTGAATGCACTGCATCTTATCTAAAACAATTGACAGAGAATAAAATCTGCATTAAAGTAAATCAAACCAAAGAAGGAAATATCCCTATTTTGTCTCTATTGACCAAATGCACAAGAAAATAATATCCTTGCTCTTCTAAACCTATAAACTAGGAACAGAATGAAGTTTCCTGTAATGTAAAGATTAGTTGACAGATAAATATTTTCCATAAACATTAAGAGATATTTTTTCAAGTTTCATAAGTTAACAATTAGAAAATTTCCTATAAAAAGATAGTTCATTAAATTAAAACGTATAAGGAAATTATGCACTTTATTCATAATAATAACAATATTGAATAATCATACAATTGCTCAATATGTCAGACAAATATCATACAAACAAGAATGAAGCACTTATAACATTATTGAGAAAACTGCACTGAAATCTGCACTATGAACTGTTAGGGAAAATTAGTTATAACATTCAAATTGATGTTATAATATTGACCTGCATGTCATAACTCAGACAACATTCAACACAAAATGTAAACACATTACAGTACATGTAAGACCATGTAATCCAAAAGTTTTGATGCATATTTAAAGTCAATCATCAAAGTCATATAATGAACTTTAATACCATCAGATGCCAAGTACATAAAAGTCAATGGTGTCAGCTCAACACTAATTATCATAAGATCAACTTACATTACCATAAGATGCCAACTACTAGGTGCACCATAGACATGTGCACTAACAATCTCCCCCTTTGGTATCTTTTATGGCAAAACCATATTATCGAGCAAAACATCATGTTAAGTAATTTTCCTACAAAACAAAAATCAGTTCATTTTACAATCAAGATTCCAAAAATCAAATTTACTCTCCCTTGAATCTGTTCTCCCACTTTGTATCAACTTTTAGCTTCTCTTATCTCTTGCAACAATTTTCCCCCAATATCAAAAAACATTTATCTCTCTGTTTTGCTATCTTTCCTCCTTTTTGGCAGAAAATAGCCAAAGCAATCATAACAAAACAAAATAGAAACAGGACATATTAAATTGCAAAAAAAAAAAAAAATGAACAGAGCTAATTCTATTTTTAACATCCTGCAAAAGATAAATAAAGAGTTTTAACATCACAGACGAAAATGTCACAATAGATATGAAACCTGTTATAATGTTTACTTAACATTTTAAACAACTTAACAAAAAAAAAAAAAAAAACCACAGAAACATAAAGTTCAACAATTGAAAAACAATTTAACTCATTGAACAGATATGTTCAATGTTTCCTCTTCTTAGATTTGGATTATGGTATTGATGTAGATGAGTAAGTAGCTTCTAGCCCCACCAATCTTTCAAGTAACTGTTGATATGCCTTGAACAACTTCTCCAAGTGAGACTATAAAGGTTGAGCTATTGCACTTAAAGGACCTGCTACCTGAGTGCTAACTAATGCCGATAAATGGTAATGGATTAACTTGCCTGCTAACCAGCCCTTATGCTGTAGCCTGGTCCACCAGCTGTCCGGCCTACCATAGTGAACATATACTATCCTCTCCCCCTAGAGGTTTTCATACACCTTTCACACTTGCTCGAACCCATGACCTAGAGGTTAAATACATAGGGAATGCAGGGTGTGTACCATTTGAGCTAGTAGCTCACATGGTACACACCCTGCATTCCTTATGTACTTAACCTCTATGTGGCACCTTTTTATGTGACAAATCGGCTCGATCGGCCAGCTAGCTCTTTCGCTGTGGCCCGGCCTTGGTAGTTGGTCTGGTCCACCTAGGCCTGTACACCTAGTGTGAATAGGTACTGTAAACCCCATAGTTTCATTTTTTGAAAACAAATTTTTTGACGAATCGTATTTTAGGATGAATAGTATTCTTAGGAACAATGATTTTCGAAAAATGGACATCGAAAAATGGACCCTGAACATTAAAAGTCCTAGAATGGGTATTAGAGTTATTAGAAGTTAGAACGGATAAAAAATAAGTCCATTCGAATAGGTTTTAAGCGGTCCAAAATTTAATTTACTAAAATGCCCTTTTCGGAGAATAATGGATATTGATGGTTTTACACTTGTTTAAATTTTTTTTTTTAAAGCACGAGATTAAGGGACAAGATACCCACTTAGAGTATTACATGTTCAATTTGATAATTGGATAACCATGAAATATTTTTTGAATTTATTTAGACATGGATTAGAAAATGCATGAAAGGCACAATGGTCATTTCAACTTCAAATATTCATGGAATCGGTGTGAGCATCACATGGAAAGAAATCAAATAAGAAGCACAATCCATGTCATGTGGAATTAACCAATGGGAGAATGACAAATCAAATTAAATTATGAAATTATTCAATTAGAGGAAATTAGTTGGCATGCACAAACAAATTAGTGATATTTTAATGACCAATTGACTTAATTGCCCTTGGATGGATGAATTTTTATGAGATATTATTAAGGGTATTTAAGTAAATCTAATTAAAGGAATTGAGGGTCATTTAGGGATTTGATGAGGGGCATTTTAGTCCAATAAAGTTAGCTCTATATAAAGTTAAATGTGTTGAATTTTCCAGATGAGTTTAGGCGGCAAAAAGGAAAGAAAAAGTGAGGGAGAGCAGCTAATGTGTTCGGCCAGTAGGGGTAGAGAAAGATCAAAGGGTTTGAACCATTTTTCATGCCAAATTTCATCAAGTAATTGTTAGGGAAGAAGATTAAGCAAGAAGGTGAAGAAAAATAGGTATGTAAGTTGAGTTTGTATGGTTTCTTTGATGGTTTTTCATGGTGAAATGATTAAGTGATGTGTTTGTGAAATTTTTGATGTGATTAGTGGGTGGTTGATTATCTTCTATTTGAGCTTGGAATTGAAAGGAGTTGCAAAAGAAGCAAGTTAAAGCACGAGATTAGTATGGTTTCTTTGATGGTTTTTCATGGTGAAATGATTAAGTGATGACAATGGTGTAGAATTCGGCCAAGCTAGGATATATGTGTGTTTGAATTGATTTTGGTGTTTTGATGAAATTTCATGACGTTTGACATGATTTTAAGTTGATGTGTATCAATAGAATGGAAAGAAAAAGTTTGAGTGTAAAACCCAAAATCTCGTTCCCGGAGAGCGAATTATTTTTTCGATGGATTGAGTTCGATCAGAAAAATATAATTCTCGAGTCCAAAAATATTCGGAATATTTATTTTAGAATAATAAAAATAATTTCGAATACGTGGAGACGGATTCGAAATTTAAAAATAATTCCAAAGATGAAATCAAGTCATAAGCGGATTACCCGGACGGACGAATGGAAATGGATTTGAGCTTAAAATCAAAATGGGAGAATGCATGGAAGAATTAAATAAAATAAATTGGTGGCATGCAAAGATAAGCAAGGACAAGTGGCATGAGATGGACATGTATAGTTACCATGTGTAATCAATTGATTAAACAATATATATAAATCAATTAAAAGAGAAGAAGTGATAAAACAAGTCATTTGGCCTCTCATTTGTTTTGAAACCGAGAGAGATTTTAGATTGAGGAAGAGAGTTTAAAGTGAGAAGTAAGATAGCTTAAAGCAAAACCTATATTCGATCCTCCATTCAAGCAAAAGCCGAGAGCCAAAGTCAAGAGAGAGGATCGTGAAAGAGAGAAATCCGAGAGAAATTTTAGAGGAGTAGGAGAGCCGTGAGTGAAGGGCCTTAAGATCAGCTTTGGATCTTCTTCTTCTTCTCCATTTCAGATCTGAGAAGTGTAGTCGTGATCTGGTGAGGGGAAGAAGGAATGAACAGTGGGCATCTACAAACTTGAGCTGCATGTGTCGTCCAAGCAAACCAGAAGGAGAATCTGTTCGTGCATGCAAGTAAGGAGGGACGATCAGCTGCTGTCAGGCCGTGAGCTACTACCGTGAATTGATGCCGTGAGCTGTTGTCAAGCCGTGGGTGAGTTGCTGCTGCTGTGGGTGAGCTGCTGTCAGGCCGTGGATGAGTTGCTGCTGCCGTGAGTTGCTGCCGAGAGTGAGGTCTAAGTTGTCCGTGACCTGCAGCAAGAAGGAAGTGAGCTGGTGAGTGAATGTGAGTGCTGTCAGGTGAGTTTTTGAGTGCCATGGAAGTGATTTCAGCTTAAGTGTGTGTTGTGTGCAGACCGTGAGGACATCTTGGCATCGTTTTGTCATCGCGAACTTGTGGGAGCTGTTTCGAAGCAAAGAACAACTCATGCAAAGGTAAGTGCTATTCTGTTTGGTTTTGTGTTGACGTTTCGCTTAGTTTTTATTAGTTGCATGTCAATTTGGATTGAAGGGAGCTCGAATATAAAAGCTTTAATGTGGGCAGCACCTTCGCGCAATCGTTTTGAAGTGAATTTCGAAAGGTACATTGAGTTTTATTGATTTGGTTTGGATGGATAATGATTAGGATGAGTTGAGAATGATTTTTGATTATGTTATGATTAGGTTTTAGGATTTAGAACCTCGTTAGTGCGGAGATTCGCTCGATATTGTTTGGTTATGTTTTTGAATGATATTGTCAACGATTATTTCCGTTGTGAAATTGATTACGGGCTGTTATAGGAAGATTTAGGGGCTGTTATATCATGTTTTTACTTTTGAATTTGTCATCTTGAAAAATGATGCTTAATGGTGTATTTTAAAGGATCGAATAGTCGTTCGATAATCGAGA
Source organism: Dimocarpus longan (assembly GCA_022984855.1). Lineage (NCBI taxonomy): Eukaryota > Viridiplantae > Streptophyta > Magnoliopsida > Sapindales > Sapindaceae > Dimocarpus > Dimocarpus longan. Next base: position 12,951,272 of record CM041015.1, on the reverse strand, counting down.
AATCGTTTTCGAGTGATTCGGATAACGTTTGTTTTCATACGAACGCGTTTAGTTGCGATTTTTCTTGTAGAATTTAAAAATGGATGTGACGTTAGTAGGCTGCCTTGATATGCATTTGAGGTGGTTAAAATGATAAATATTAAATTTAGGTTGAATTGAATTATGTTAGAGTCACTCAGATAGTTTTCTTTGTAAGCGAACGTGATTAATTGTTGATTTTTGAAGTCGAAGCGGAAAGCGAATTAATGTTTAGTAAGCTGCCATGACTTTCGTTTATGTGTATCGAAGTGCTTGAATATTAGTTTTACATGTATTGAATGAAATAATAAGTTGTTTGACGTTGAGTTTGAATTGAAACGGAAAGAATCGCACGAATGGTTAAAAAGAATAACTAGTGATAAAACTTTTCGTAATCGCGAAATATTTAACGTTTATGGTTTTTATTAGAATTATCATCATATGGATTATGTTAAATATGATTGCGATGAAAGTAATCGATAGTAATAGATGGTATAAAGTCAAATTTAAGTTCTATTAACATGGAGAAGTTAATTCGAAAATATTTATATTATTCGATGTTGTGAAATTGATGTTCGATGATGGAAATGACTTCACGAATAGCGTAGTTACGTCATGCTTATATTAGAATGTTAAATCATATAGGTATCGATAAGGCGCAGGGAAGCGAAATTGAGGAAGTATCGCGAGGTAGAAAATCGAGAAGCTTCCGTGAGTTAGAAATCCGTGAGTGTAAATTGTTTTATGAAATAATAAATGCACTATGATTACTATGTTTTCATGAAAGATTGAAACATTTTTTATATTTAAATGACTTTATATGAATGAAGCTCGCTTATAAATGTTTTTATATATATGCACCTAAAGCAATGTTGATCTCGTAAATTTATTATTGAAATGTGCTTTTATGTTTTAATATTTAATCGAAGAAGTATGTTTTTATGATAATTATTTTAGCATGTAGATGAAATTCTTAAGAAAAGTTAAAGACAATTTTCAAAACCGATGGCTACCCTAATCCCTATTATATGATTGAGATATGACTGTTATACGGTCGAAGTGCCTTATTACGCGTATGGCATGTCCGTGGGGGAAAGTCCACTAACTATTGGGGGATCGAGTCTGTCATGTCGTCCTCTACGCGTATATAAGGTACTATTATGACTGATACCCTATGTGTAGTGAGATAACATTCCGCGGCATAGTGGCTTATGATTGAGATTGATCCTCGCCACCACCAGTGTCCTAGGACCGGACGGTGATCATGATTTCCCTGGGTTCCATTGGATACATGTTTTATGACTGAGGGTACGATTTATAAATTCATGATTGTGTTATGATGAAATTCAAATGGGGTATGTTACGAAATGAATTATTGCATAAAATTTTGTTTTCGAGCAGATATAGATATAAATGATTATGTAATAACATGAAATTCATGCCTTGAATAACTTATTACGGAACTTAGAAATTTTCAAAGGATTTTCTTTTAGAAAGCATACTTTTGAAAGAAATGTGTAACACTCACTGAGCCTTTTTAGCTCACTATTTTCTTGTTTATTTTATGAAAAACCTCCTCAGGTGCAGGCACGAGTCCTCAAGGCGATAAATCTCCAGCTCAAAGTTAGGCGAGCTTATCAGATGACCATCACTATGAAATTAAAGTAAATGTTTTGATGTATGACAGATTTAGTGTAATGTAAATATTTAAGTTTTATAATAATGATTATGCTGTCACACATATGGAATGTTTTTAGTTTGAAATGGTTTTGTTTTAAATGCTTGAACTGTGTTTGAACATTGATTTTGAGATGGACCTGAGGTCCCATTCGAAAGTGAAATAGAATGTATGTATTTAGAAATATTTATAAATTATTTTATAGGTGTTTGAAAAGGTTGGAAATATCGGAAAAACAGCCATTGTGCTGCCGAAATTTTTCCACCCTAATTTTTTTTTAAACGATTAAGAAATGAAATTGTTTTATAGCTTTGCTTCACAGAGTCCTTTTGAGTCACCAGCATATAGACTGCAAGGATTCTGTGGGGTGCTAGGAGGGCTCCGCTCGGATCTCTATAGGGATAATCCAGGTTGGGTCCTTTAATTGAGCATGGTTAGTGTGTAAATTCGGCTAAAAAGGGCAAGTTGGTATTCAAATGGTTCTTAGATTATTTTGATATGTTTTTATGAATTTATGTGTGTGATTAAGTGAGTTTGAATTAAGGAAATAGAAGGAAACGATTGCGATGATGAAGGCGTTAGTTTATACAAATTTTGTGGTTTAGGGTGGACATGGTGTTTTAAGTGAAAATGAGTGATTAAATGCTAATTTTTATTAGGTAGGTAATGAATTCTAATCTAGGATGTGTATTGTAAGTGAAAAGCGAGCAAAAGGGTAAAGGGAGACAAATCGAACGGCAAACTAGTGTTGTAGGACAAGTGAGTGAAAATATGTTTTATAAATTGTTAAATATGTAATTTGGCCATTTTAGAGCATTTATGTTGATGATATTGCATTGTATAATTGAAAATGATTTTTCTAAGAAAATATAAGTTAAGAACATATCATGTGTTTACTTGAAAATGAAATATTTTATGCATGAAAGGTTGGAAACAATGATAATTATGTTATATTGATTTTTATGTGATATGATTTATATTTTTCAAGCTTATGAAATGAAAGAATTTGGTTTTGTATGATATGGAAAGGAAAATGTTTTTAAATGCCAATAGCCTACCCCATGTTATATGTTATAGATTATGATTTAGAACCGACCGGTATACCCCACTGTGTATGGCAAGTGTTCGGAGGATGTGTTACTAACATCGAGTGGATAGAGTTAGTCGGTTGGGTAGTGTCGCCCTCTACATATATGGGGTATTATCTCACTCGCATATGTGATGCAGAAAATTCCATTACGTGTGGTGAGATGTCTCATATATGCCGTCATGATGAGCGTCGCTAATCGAATCGCCATGTGACTATGCTATGATGATTTTCTGGGTTCCATTGGTGTAGTTTTAGCATGGAAAGGAAAATCTTAAGTTATAAAATAAATAAAATATTATCATGTTTTTATGCTTGAAACCATGTTTTAAGATTTACCATAAATTTATTAAAGTTTAAGATTTTGATTATGAAAATATTATGAAATAAAATAATTTATTTTAAAAATGTTTTTGGGAGGTATTTTGAAAGAAACGATTTTAATAAAAAAATCTTACCACTCACTGAGCTCCTTTAGCTCACCCCTATTTGTTTTATGTTTTATGAAAACTTCCCCAAATGTAGGAACCAGCAGTTAGGATGCTCGATTTCCCACCTCATATTAGGTGGGCTAGCCATGGATGATGTTCTGTGAAGTCACATATTGTATATTTTGATCTATTGAAAATTCATGCATATACATAGTTTTGATTGTAAAGAACTTTATGAAAAGCCTTTATGTATATACAATGTAAATATTTGAGATATGTATAAATGTTTTTGATTTTATGCATGAAATTATGTTTTCGAATTTGAAATGATTTTGTTGAATTAGATTTTTTGTGGCTAGGTGATGGTTTTAAGATGGATCATAGGTCCATTATGGTAGTGGAGATTGTTGTTTGGAATATTAAAGTGTTATTGATTTGTTTTTTAGGTGGTTTGAAATTATGCGAAACCTCGAAAAACAACCATTGTGCTGTTAAAATTTTTCAAGAAAATCTATATTCTGAAAAAAGAAAAATTTTTATTTAATGATTCATATGTTTATGAAATTATTTAAGTTTTAGGGCTTGCTCTATAATGTCCTTTTGGTGATACTAGCTAGAGTCTAGAAAGGCTCCGTGGAGTGCCCAACGGGATCACAGGAGCTCCGAAAAGGAAATTTTGGGGCGGGTCCTGTTAGGTACTATTCTCTACCCCTAGAGGTTTTCATACGCTTCCCACACCCGCTCGATCTCATGACCTAAGGGTTAAGTAAACAATGAATGTAAGGTGTGTACTATCTGAGCTAGGATAGTACTTGTTCACATCAGATGTATAGGCCTGGGTGGACCAAACCAGCTAGCAAGGTCGGACTATAGCAAAAGGGCTGGTTAGCGGGCTAAGTTGCTACGTTACATAAAAGGGTGCCTACAAATCAGCCTAGTTTTCCAACCATCCTCACATTGTAGCCCGACCTACTAGTTGTTCAACCAGTGATCTGCCCAGCCTCGCGCTGCGGCCCACCTTGATAGGTACTATACTCTTGCCCTCTGGGGGTTTTCTTAAGCCTCCCACATCTCTCGAACCTAAGACCAAGGGCTTATAATCAAGTGAGAAGCAAGATGTGTACCATCTGAGCTAGTACACAACTTGCTTCCTTGTAACATACCCTCCCGATTCTAGTTCGGGATATGTACGGAATAGTATATGCCCATAATATTGAGGTGATAAAATAAATTAAACTACCTAGAGGTGATTAAGAAAATTTTTGGTTAGTTTGGAGATAATTAGTAAAATTTTTGAAATGTCCGTAAAAGATTTATTAAGGTTCTCGGAGAGATCAGATGCGTAATTTCAGTTCAGATAAATTCCTAGATCATCCAGAAAGGATTTAATAAGGTTTTCGAATAGCCTCGGATGTATAAGTTTTGCTCTTGATTAAGGAATAATTGAATTATTTAAGTATTTGGATCCGGATGTGTAATTGAAATTTTATGAAATTCCCGAATGGAACCGGTGATAGTTTTTAATTTCGAAATCATAAAATAATTTATAGCGATCAGATCTGAATAATTATTCAAATTCTAATGAAGTTTCCGAATATGAAATTGGATTATAATAAAATTTTCAGGTGAACCCGAGGTGATTTCAAAAACGAAAAGATGAAAATCGAAAAATGTGAAACAAAGGCTTGAAAGATTGTGCATGAAAGACACTTGGCAATTAAAGAAAGCCACGTGTCGTAAGAAGATGAGTTGAGCTTAACACTTGGCAAGCAAGCATTAAACAAATATAAGTTAAAAATTGAAAACAAGAAAAGAGGACAAGGAAGAGATGCATTCGATCCACTCAAATGAAAATCAAATGAAGTTAAAACAAACAAGAAGCACGGTCAAAAGCAATCCAAAGCAAACAAAGTAAATTCAAGAGAGAGAGACTAAAAACCGAGAGCCAAAATTCAAAAAAAAAGCTTTAGTGCACTTGGTCAAAGTAAGCAAGAGAGAGTGAAAACCGTGAGAGAGCAAGAGAAGCAAGAAAGTGGTGGTGTTCAGCTAGGAGGAGGAGAGAAGACCGAATGCCATTCAAGGTGAGTTGAAGCCATTCTCGAAGGAATTCATCACATGTAAGAGTTCTAAGCAAAGCTTGAAGTCATTTTCATCCATTTCAAGAGGTGAGTTTTGATTTTCATAAGTTTTAGATAGCAAATGGATGAATTTTTGTGATGATATATTTGGGTTTTAGGAATGGAAACCTCGTTAGTGTAGAGGTTGAAATGCATGTGGATTGAATGTGAAAATCAAGTGAAGAAATGGCAAGCATGTGGATTTTGTGTTCGGTCATGATGGAATATTAGTGTTGGATGAGTTTTGATTTTTTTTGTCATGATGTTTGGTGATGGTTGGATGTGATTCAAGTGTTTAAATATGATGGAAAATAAATATGAAAATGCATGTTGAATTCAGTTAGGAAGCAAATGCGAGTCGAATGAATTTCGATCGTAATGATATGTGTTTTTAATGTGCAATATGTTTCAAAATGAGACGTAGGGACTGTTTTTGTTTTTGGTCACGAAGTGACTGTTTTGTTGTATTTTTGAGTTAAGTTACGAGAAATATTTTCATGTATGATAATATATTGAATTGATGAGTTTTTAGAGTTAAAACGAAAAACCAAGAGCCGATGTGATTGCGTGTCATGGGCTATTAACGTGCTGATTAATGGGTTGTTACCATGCAGTTTTTATGGGCTATTATGTATGCTGTTTAATGGGCTGTTAAAGGGCTGTCATGTGCTATTATATATGCTGTTTTATAGGCTGTCATGGGATGCCACGGGCTGTTATGTATGCTACTTTTGAGGGCTGTTATGGTGGTCCTATAGGCTATTATTGGGTTGTAACAAGCTGTTTTGATTTAAAATCATGGGCTGTTTTGTGTTGAGCTATTTTCATTGAATTGCACAAGCAAATTTGATGATTATAAGTTGTTTCGAAGAGATTGTAAGTGCTATTTTAATGTCGAAGCTGTTGGTATGGATGACATGTGTTGTTTTAATGTTAAATATTGTTTCGAATGAGCATTTCGTGTTGTCTTAATGTGCGAGCCGTTTTGAGTATCATCTAGAGATATTTCAAAACCATTATGTGTAGTGTTTTATATAGTCATTGAAATGCATTTTTTAAGCGAAAGCTTTTATGTGATTAAATTATGCGATTAAAGTCGCTTGCAATGTTACCTAAAGAATTAACGTTAAATGTATAGGTAACGCGAAAGCAAAATCGAATAGGTTGTGAGCTTCACAATAGGGTGTCATGTGAGTGTAAATTATTTTACGATTGATAAATGCATTCTAGTATGTTTTAATGTGAGTGTTCAGAAAATGTTTTGAAACTTATGTTTAATTCTAAGTGATACAAAATATTATGAAAGTTTTGATATGAATATGTTTCATGAAATGTTATTTAAGTAAATTGATGTTATTAAATTTTATCTTATGAAATTTTTTGTAACATTTAAGTTCTATGAAATATGTCACGAAATGAATTTAAATGTATTATGATATCCTCCCATACGAATTTTTATGTTCAAGAATGAATTGAGGATTTTGTATGAAATGTAGCTGATTTATAAATGTTTTATTAAGCCTATGGCATTCCTTAGGGTGTTCTCATGATATTATCGGTAATAGTAGAGTACCCGAAAAGCGATGTCGGATTCCACCTCTCTCTAGGGTATATTATGATGCTAGCTTACTACCTAAGCGATGTAGAATTCTGCTCATAACGATGTGGAATTCCGCTACTTAGTTACTAATCATATGACCTTGCGATGTAGGATTTCGCTTTGCCATATGCCTAGGGTGCCATTGGGTGATTAAATGAATGGTAGTTGATTTACTTTATTATTACGCAATGAATTTTAATTAATATGTATACCACCATTTTATTTTATAGGTTTATGTTATATTGAAATGATATTAGCTGCTGGATTTTATTTAAAACTTACAAATTAATATATTCAAGAATGAAATACAGATTTTATATGAAATACAGCTTATTTATAAATATTTTATTAAGTCTAGGGTATTTCTTAGTGTGATCTCATGATGTTATCGACAATGATAGAGTACCCTAAAGCGATGTGGAATTCCGCTTGAGAGTTGCGATGTAGGATTCTGCCTCTCCTTAGGGTATATTATGATGCTAGTTTACTACTTGAGCGATGTAGGATTCCACTACTTAGTTACCGATCATATGGCCTTGTGATGTAGGATTCCACTTTGCCATATGTCTAGGGTGCCATAGGTGAATAAATGATTGGTGGTTGATTTACTTTGTTATTACACAATGAATTTTAATTAACTCATATACCACAATTTTTATTTTATAAGTTTATGTTATATTGAAACGATATAAGTTGCTGGATTTTATTTCAGATTTATGAATTATATTTTACGATTATGTTTAATGTTAAAAGTTTAAATGCAATGATTTGATTATATTTTATGAATCATTTATTAAACTTTAGGGAGGATATAAGTTTGTGTTTAAGTATGATGTTCAACGACATAAAATTTTACTTAATTCGAAGTAATATGAATTTTATAAATGTTTAGGTATGAATAAATTTCTTTTAAGCTTTATGACTTCATGAAAGTTTAAATAGGAATGCATAATACTTACTTAGCTTTTTAGCTCACTATTTCTTGTCTGTTGTTATGAAAATCTCCCCAGGTATAGGAGCGAATACTTAAGGCGAGCGATCTCCGACACAAAGTTAGGTAAGCATATCTGACGATTGCTACTGTGAAAATTAAAACAAGTATTTTGAGATATAATGAATTTACATGATGTAAATACTTTTGATTTTATATTAATGCTTACGATCTTATGCATATTAAAAAAATTTAAGGAATGAAAAAATATGACGGCTTTGCTCCACACGGTCCTTTTGAGTCACCTATATGAAGACTACAAGGATTTCTGTTGAGGTGCCGGGAGGGCTCTGCTCGAATTCAGATAGAGAAAATTCAGGTTAGGTCCTTTCATTCCCACTTGACTATAAGCCCTTGGTCCTGGGTTCGAGAGGTATGGAAGGGTGTAAGAAAACCCCCAAAGGGCAGGGGGACAGTACCTGTCAAGCTGGGCTGTAGCGCAAGGCTAGGTAGGCCACTGGTCGGACAGCTGGCGAGTCGGGCTTATACGTTACATAAATTGCTTACTGTGGGCTACTGGACAACTTATTCGAAGGTTGAAACTGAAGAACCTTTTTTCCTCTTATACGAGTCGATCTTCTTTCCCTTTGAGGATTCTTTTCCTTTTCCATCATCTACTGTAAAACCCAAAACCTCATTTGTCGGAAAACGAATTATTTTTTCGATGAATCGTGTTTTCGAACGGAAAGTATCCGTGAGAATAATAAATTTTTGAAAAATGGATTTAGTAAATGAAAAGTTTCAAAAATCATTTTCGAGTTGAATAAAAGTGAAATGGATCGAAAACGAATCCACGAGTCATTTGAAAATTTATCGAACAGAAGAATATTTTTCTATTTTGGATCGTATGGAATATTTTTAGAAACATAAAATAATTCCAAGTGCTCAAAGATAAAACCGAATTTTTAAAAATAATTTCAGAGGCGTAATTGAGTTATAAGCGGATTTTAGAATGGACGGAATCGAATTCGAATTTGAAATCGGAATGGGTGAATGATTAGAGAAACAAGTGGCATTACTAGTGCATGAAAGTGACACGTGTCACACATGCAAAAAGGAAGCAAAGCAAGTGGTATCGAACTATCATGCATGCGCCATATGTCAGAATTTTAGAAAGCATATATATATATATATATATATATCAAATGAAAGAAGAGAATGGTTGCAAAAAAATTTTCATTTCGGTCTTCATCATCTAAATCAGCCCGTGAGAGAGCTCTTGAGAGTGGGAGTCGGTATTCATTTATTCAAAAACCGAGCGCTCATCTAGTGAGAGAAGAAGATGCAACTCCATCATTAAGCAAACAAGAAGTAAAACCCAAGAGTGTTGCATGAGCAAGTTGAGAGAGTGCAGCCCATCCAAAAACTGAGAGCTTCCTTTTTTCTTCTTCGAGTTTACATCTTCTTCTTCCATCCACCAAAACTGTGAGCTTGTGTGAGACAAGGAGAGAGTGTTAGAGAGCTTGTGCAAGCCGTCAAGTGTAGACCCGAGCAAGAATTACCATTACTTTTCCTCCCCATTCGATTTTCAGTAGGTTTGAGAGTGAGTTTTCAAATTCCAGCAGCTTGGGTATGAATTAAAGTTCTGTCTTTGAGTGATTTCAGCTTGTGAAAGTGTTGTGTGCAATTTTTGAATATGATAGCTTGTGCATGCAAGTGAAGAAAAAGGTTGCATGCTGCCGTGAACTACAATTGAAGGACAACTTGCTGTTAAGAGCATTTCAAAGCTGTTTTTGAGTGAATTTCACTCATTCAAGGGAGCTTAGTCAAAGAGGAATTCGTGGGCAGTAGCTATATGTGGAATTATAGGTTGTTATGGTGTCGTTTTTTAGCTGAAAAAGTGTGAGGTAAGTTGTGTTTTCGAGCGTCATTTCGTTGGAAATATTTTGATTGTGATTTGGGAGAAATTCGATGATGATATGATTGAGTTTTAAGATTTAGAACCTTATTAGTATGGAGGTTCGTTCGTTTGTAATTTTGATGCGATTGTGTATGATTTTAGATGTTGAAAATTTCGTGAAAAATCTGTTGTAAGAGGCTGTTATATTGCAAGTTAGGAGCTGTTATGTTGTGCATTTATTTTCGAGTTCGTCATTTTGAAAAATGATGCGTATTGGTATGTTTTAAAGTATTAAATAGTCACTTGATTATCTAAAAATCGTTTCCGGGTGATTTGAATAAGTTTTCTGTGAATACAAATGTGTTTAGTTGCAATTTTCGTTGTCGAATTTGAAAATATATACAAGGTTAACAAGCTGCCATGATATGTATTTAAGCTTATTAAAGTGATAAACATTGACATTAAGACGGATTGAATTATGTTAAAGTTATTCGAATAGTTCTCTTTTCATGCGAATACGTTTAATTGTGGATTTTCGAAGTCGAAACGAAAAATAAATAAACGTATAATATGCTACCATGATTTGCATTTATGTGTGTCGAAGTGTTCGAATATTAGTTTTATATGTGTTGAATGAGATAATGAGCTGCATTGACGTTAAGTTTGAATCGAAACGAACATAATCGTGCGAATCGCTAAATAGAAAAGTTGGTGATAAAAATTTCCATAATCGCGAAAGTTTATTGTTTATTCATTGTGTTTCGAAGCCTTACTTTATTGAATTCGTGTAAGTGTGATTTCGATAGGATTCGATTGAGAATGGATGGTATTAGTGTCGGTTTGAAAGTAGTCAAAAAAGCTAGGATAATTGTAAAGTTTAGATTGGTTGTGTTTTATGAAATAAAGTGATTTCGAAATGATTCTCGTGTATGAATGTTAGGACTTCCATGTTGATATTGTGTGAGATTAATTGACGTTATTACGCATTAAAAAATGTGGATTCAAAATTCTCGCTTAGTCAAAGTTTAAGTGTTAATACGAACGTCGATATTAATGAAAATGCAATAGTAAATAATTGTAGGTGCGAGCGAGCAAGAACCATAATAAAGTGGTGGATAAGTTATTAGAAGCAAGTAGTGAGTGTTATTAAATTATTTTGAAATTATTGTTTAATTCTAAGTCGTTTGAGTTTTATAAACGTTTTTGTATGAATGAATTTATTTTAAGCTTTATGATTTCATGCAAGCTTATTTAAGTTAAATGACGTTATAAAATTTTAAGTTATGAAGTTTTACATGATTTTTATATTCTATGATCAAATATATCATGATATGAATTACATTAATTGTGATATCCTCCCTTACGAATTTTTACATTCAATAATGAAATGTGGATTTTATATGAAATGCAGTTTATTTATAAATGTTTTATCCAGTCTATGGTATTCCTTAGGGTGATTTTATGATATTATTGGTAATTGTCGAATACCTTAAAGCGATGTAGGATTCTGCTTGGGAGTTACGATGTAGGATTCCGCCTTTCCCTAGGATATATTATGAGTTAGCTTACTACCTAAGCGATGCAGGATTTCGCTCTTAACGATGTAGGATCCTGCTGCTTAGTTATCGATCATATAGCCTTGCGATGTAGGATTTCGCTTTGTCATATGTCTGGGTATGCCATTTGGTGATAAAATTATTGGTAGTTGACTTATTCCATTATTATGAAAATGAATTTTTATCAAATTGTATACCACCACTTTAAATTTCAAATTATGATTTGTTGAAATGATATAAGCTGCTAAAGTTTGTTTCATATTCATGAATTCTATTTTATGAACGTATTTAAAGTTAAGTGAAATGATTTAATTATGTTTTCTGAATAAATTTGTAAATGATAGGAAGGTAACTATTTTGAAACTGGATTTTATTTAGAAGATTATGATACTCATTGAGATTATTATCTCACTCTATTATATATGTTTATAAAACCAAACTCCCTAGGTCAAGGTGCTGGTTTAGGTGCTACAGCTTCAGCCGTTAGAACTTCGACCCGAGAATAGCAGGATTCAATTGCATGTATAGTTGCTGTGCATTTTCTTTTACAACTTTTTCGTGATAAATATTTTTGGGTTGTAACTAATAACACTTGAGTTTTATTAACTAGATTTTGAGAAAGTTGTAAACTATCTATATATGAATTGTAAACTATTTTAAATGCTGTTTTAAATTCCACTTTGATGCCTTTTGATTTTAATTACTTGATTTGAATTTTACTCTGAAGTTTTGAATGTATGAAAATATATTTAAACTTTCGCTTTTATATTAAATCTGGATTACTAAAACTATTTGTTTAGTTATCTTTTAAGTTATCAGGAAAGAGGCTTAGCTTCACGGGAACCTTCTAGTTGAATTAGATATCTTTTGGAGGGCCTCCGTGGGGTGGCCGGGCGGGTTGCCGAGTCATATTAGGATAAGGCGAACGGGGCCTATTATCTACAACCTTTGACTTTAATTTGAATATAATAAGCTTAGGACTAACTCCAATAACAGTCTCACTAGGGAGAATTAAAGGATGTTGACTCTGCAATAGGTTGGTAATCAAACAAGGAAACATAAGCTTTTATGCTTTCTTCTCCCGTTTTACAAAAGATGTAATATGATTATAGATGATAGCTCCCAACTCAGTCAAACCACCTATACCAATATCAAATAGAAATTATAACGGACTACCCACCCCCAATCGATCAAACCAGCCCAGCCATAGCCCAGTCAGGTGGAATCCAGCCCGGTCCACTATTGGACCCAGGCAGGTACTGTCCATCTGCCTTATGAGGGATTTCCACGCCTCCCTCATCACTCGAACCCAAGACCAAAGGCATATAGTCATTTGGGGAGCATGATGAGTACCAATTGAGTCTTCCCAAATGACTATATGCCTTCGATCTTGGGTTCGAGTGGTGGGGGAGGCATGAAAATCCCTCAAAAAGCAAAGGGACAGTAACTGCCTAGGTCCAATGGTGGACCGGGCCGGACTCCACCTGGCTAGTCTGTGACTAGGCCGGATTGGTCGATCGGGGGTGGGCAGTATGTTACATAAAAAGGCGTGTAAATCCCTTAAAAAATAGAGAGACAGTATCCGCTTGGGTTCGGTTGTGGATCAGGCCAGACTCCACCTGGTTGGGCTGTGGCCGAATGGGATTGGTCGATTAGGGGTGGGCAGTCCATTACATAAAAAATAATAAGACACAAGCACAGAACTGTGCTAACGATTAAGGCTAACGGTTCTACCTGTTTGTACCCGGTTCAATGTCGAGTGCCAACTAAATGCATTTTCTTTATTTTTTTATTGTGGGGTCCAAGATTTGCCTATACTAGGCCTTGGCCCAGGTTTACCCCGCGAGCCCACTCAATTGGTACTATCCCCAATCTCTAATGGAGTTTCTTCGCTTTCCCCACCTCTTGAACTCAAGACCAGGGACCTACAGTCTTAGTTCATTCAAGGTGAGTACCAATTAAGCTACTAGCTCAAATGGTACTCACTATGATCCCCAAATGATTATATATCTTTGGTCTTGGGTTTTAGTGGTAGGGGAGGCGTGTAAATCCCTTAGAAGGTAGAGGGATAGTACCTACCTAGGTCTGGTGGTGGATTGGGCCGGACTCCACTTGACTGGGCTGTGGCCGGGCCAGATTGGTCGATCAGGCAGTCGATCGGGGGTAGGCAATCCATTACAGAAATAATGTCATCTAATTTGTCACATTAGAATAATTAATGGTTGGTAACCAATTGATCATGACAATCTTGTGCAAAGCAAAGTACTTCAAAATCAAATTAGAGGTCGTCAAGGAATTTTACTTAAGCCACACACTAATTCATCCTTATAGCTTAGTAGCTACCTCATCCTTTTCATACTCATTATCAAATTTAGGGATCTAAAAGGTTTTAAAAATTTTAAGAAAATCTCTAATGACCTGAGGGGAAAAATCATATATATGACCTCTCACATACACTCTATGTTTCACAAACACATCCTCCTCTACATCAATGATGTTAGTATAAAATTCCTCTATAACCCTAGGCACATATCATTTGATACTTGCCATAATATTCATCCACTCCTATTCCTGGAAGACCTTAAGCACTCCTAATGGCTTAAAACTCATCACTTCAATGATTTTCTCAATAATGAGACTTTTATTTTGGTACAACATAAATATATCTTCCTATTCCCTCTTAAAAAAAATTAATAGAATAAGCCTTAGAAGGAATGTACCAAATTTCAGGAGTTGTGTAACACCTTCCCCTCAACTCCTATTAGAATGAAACTAGAGACGAAGGATACTACGTTACTTACTAAATTTATTTATTATATATATATTTTTTATAAAATCCGATAGAGTTCCGCCTGTTTTTCTGAAAACCCAAAATTTAAAAACCTGCAAGATAAAGATAACATTTCTAAGATAATTCTCTCTTAACTTTCGTTCAGACCTCCCGTCCATTTCCAAATTCACTTCTCCACACAAATATATATAATAATAATTTCTTTACGAAAATCCCATATCCGTGAAAAATAAATCAAAATCAAATCATAAACAACTCTCAGTTTACAAAATTTCATTTTAATACAAAACCTTACAAACTTTATGCAATTTATCCTTTACAAAAATTTGCACTTTAGGGAAATATGTTATTTCATTGATCATGCACTTGAATATATACATATATAGTACCAAAAAGGATCATTACCCAAGATGTGGATGGATGTGAATCGCGTGGAATGTTGTAGATCTATCATCTTTGGTCTTTATCTACAAGGCCTACTCAATTACCTATGCATGGTAAGTTTAACACGCTAAGTATTTCTACTTAGTGTGACAGGACCAGAACCAGACCTTTTTTAAGCTCTTGTCTGGAGGATCCCGCCGGGCACTTCAACGAACTTTCCGAACCTAACTCGTCAGATTAAGAAAATCCGAGAAGCGAACCCTTAGAATACTTTGCCGGTTTACTTGTTTTAACTTAAAACTTTCTTTACTTTTAAAATAGTTGGGATTGGTGGAAATTTTTCACCTTTCTTTAAAACAGATTTTATAAAAATTTTGACAGCATAACGGCTATAATTTGAACATTTCCAAAATTTACCTGTAAAGAAAACAAACACTTCGAACTATAACAGATCACCTCCTAACTTCTTTTGGCCACAAACATACAATCTTTCATGTAAGCATTTTCGCAAACATAAAATTTCCATGTGCACACATTTGAACCATCATATTGTCATGCAAAATCACTTAGAAATTTCAAGTATAGATGTGTATTATATGCAAGTGTCTCAAAATTATATAAGTATACATAACATCACATCAAGAACCATCATTCACATATCCATATTTCAAGTTATGTTATCATTTGATTTTATTAGTTACAACATCCAAAATGTATCTAGAGTTTATGCAAATTATCTACTCGACGCCCACCTATAGAGAATGATGACTCTGTCACGCAGTCACTCGTAATTACACCCGATAGGATATATAAACTACACACCAAACAACCATGTTAGTGCAACATAACAAGGTAGTAAATCACATAACTATATATAACAATTTATAAACTTACTTAACCTAAAAGTTTAAAGTTTCGATTTTTAAAACTTTTAGTTCTCAAAACTACATGTATACCCCTAAAGTATTCGAACCATCACGAGGCAAAATTTTCAAATGATGCCAAACGTGAAGCTAATAAAATATCTTGACTACTACGAGCGGAATTTACTTCATCGCAAGAGCAGTGTGAAACCATCTCAGTTTTAGACAACTACAATGCGGAATTTCTTCATCACGATTGTAGTGCTAGATGAATTGTAACTATGGCGATTACGAGCGGAATTTCTTCATCGCCCTATAGCGCCCAAAATTATAAATGTAATCGACTACGTGCAGAATTTCTACCTCGTCACGTAGCGCTAAATCTCATGTAAACTAAGGGTATACACATTGTTACAAAACTCTTAACTCCTTTCTTTTCGAAAATTTTTCACTTTTAAATTCTCTTTTTCTTAAGTCGATGGAAGAATTATTTTATGAAGATTTAACTCATAACCTTAAAAATTATTTTTGAAATCATTTAACTACAATGATACAATTATGTATAAAGGAAGAATGGAAATAGTGTAAGTGATAAAACACTTACCTCGCTCCGCACAAGCTCAACTGTCTCAACGAGCCTCTCCTGCCTCGCTTGCTTGCCCATCACCTACATATCAATTTCTTATCATTACTTGCTTAATCATATAGCTCAAAACTTAAAATAACATTTCCAATACACTTTTCTCTATTAACAACTCTTTACACTATAACTTTCCTAACTCAATTTTAACTCAACCGAGACTCTCTAATTCCGATTTCTTTGTAAAAGTGTTACTTTTAGACCCTTAGGATCATCCTCGTATGGTTCGTTTGTCCTCCGGAGGCTTAAAACAAAAAGTCAATTTTTTAATAACCCATTTGACCAACAAAAACAGATTTAGAACCGGCGCTCATTTCGTGTCCGTTTCATTTTCTTCCATCTCCTTATCACCTAACTAAGTCACCCGTAAAGTTTCGTCAAAAAATTTTATCGTTTGCTATGTCAAATATAGGAAAAACGCTCTGTTTTAGGCACTTTTCGATGCACTTTTCGCATCTAACGTGCGAAGATGGTTTTTCTTTCGTATCTAAGTTTATTTTACCTAATTATGATCAACTAAAGTCATTCCAAGCAATAAAAATTGCATTTACATAGTTATTTCACTTATCGACTCACTAACGACACTATTTTGAGCATAACCTGCGTAATTTTTATCGAAATCGATCCGTTCCAAAACCTATGGTTTTCTATGACTCCTAGGCATCATTTGAGGTGTAGAACATTCCCACATAGGTTAGAACAAGTCAGGTTTTACCAGACCCCTTTATGAGCTCGGGATTCTCAATTTGTTTCTATGCACTATTTTACTCTCTACTAGATTTAGGCTATTCTTGTACCTATGTGTATCCAGGTCAATTTTTGCTGATTCCTACTCATTTATGCATGCTTTTAGGACCCTAATTATGTCACAAACATCAACAAAACACATGCATAGCTACCGCCCTTCACCATAGCCGAATTGCCCTTCACACATCTAGTTTTTATTTTTGCCAAATCTAACTCTACTATGAGCTTTGCTAATCATAGTTGAGCATGATTTTAAACTTAAAGGGGTCAAAACACCATGGGGTTACATACCCCTTCATTGACCATGACCCTCCTTGCACAACACAACTCTCCTCTCTTAATGTCTACTAGCAAATACACATAAAAGTGTAGATTTTAATGTATGGCAGTCTACACCTATTTAAATCTTGATTTCACACAAACCCTAACTTATCTCCTTGGTTCCATGCTTAATCTTCTAAGTTATTTCTTGCCAACTTAATTTAAGCAAGAAATCCACTCTAAGGTAAGCAAACTAACTCCATAAAATCATCATCTAAACATATAAATCTACATACATAATTTTCCATACAAATATCATGAAACTTACTTGATTTAAGGTTTGATTTGGTTGTTTAAATACTATAGAACCTCCCTAGCTTAATTCCATCTTGTCTTGGCCTTGTAAGTGGATGAAAAGCACTTGAAATTGGAGGCTCCAAGCTGCTGTGGACACCCCTTGGTTGACCGACCCTCACTTTTCTTTCTCTCCCACTTTACCGTTCACTTTTTACTTTGTTTCTACTTTTATAGTGCAACATCATGGCTTTCAAGAGTTCACCCCTTTTTTATAACATGATTGCTAATTTGCTAAGACTAAAATGCCCTTTACTTGTATCTCATGTAACCTTTTCCATAAAGGGACAATTATGACAATTCATGAATTTTAATACTAATTAGTCGAATGCATGACAACTAATATATGATAATTCATATTTAACTTTTTAATTTGTCATCCATTCATTGGTGCAAATCTAATGACATGAATTTTGACTTTTATTCAAACTCATTCCATATAATACTCACACCATTCACACCAAATCCATAAGTTAATCGGGTTTGAATTCCTAATCACCTTGTATTCGTACCGGGGTCAGTCAAACGATATCCGACTTACGATATGAAAATATAATCAAGCTCAAATAATATTATTGGAGGCCTATGATTCGACCGTAACTCAATTTGAAGGTTTCTAATACTGTAAAATAATAAATCTGGGTGAGAGCTTACATAGTGGGTGTACACTCAGAATTGAAATCATAATTATTTTCAAACATACAACATTATAATATAAAAAAATTGCACCAATATCAAATTTTTACAATGAAATCACACTAAATCAAATAAATTGGAATTTATACAATTAAACTTTTCAAAACCATTTATCATGCATATTCATATTAATGCTCTTAAAGGTTTTCAAAGCCTTTTGTAAATTCCGACACGATACCTTGGATCAAAAACGGGTTTCCCCTGCATTAGATACTCGGTGCCTACCCATCGGATTACATTTCACATAAGTTAGCGATTTCGGGACTGGACACTCGATGCCTCTTAAGGTCCATATATCAAAATCGATATGCATTCATAACGGTGCAGTACTACTAATAATTACTCTATTAGCATGCCAATTATCAATGACAGGACCCTTCCCAAACCTTATCTAGGCTCTTGTCTGGAGGATTCTACCGGGCACTTCAACGGACTTATCGAACCCGACTCGTCGGATCAAATTAATCCGAGAAGCGAACTCTAACTTTCTTAGCTAGTTTACTTGTTTAAAACTTAGTAACTCAGTTTTCTTTAAATTGGTTGGGAGTGATAAATTTTTTTTTTTTGCTATTTTATTTTAATTATTTTTATAAAAATTTCAGCAGCATAACGGCAGAAATTTGAACATTTCCCAAAATTTTACCTGTATAATAAACACACTTCGAACTATAGAAATCACCACCCAACTTCGATTTTTCCACAAACATGCAATTCACATCAAATTTCACATCCATACACGTCATATGACATTCATATCCAACCATTTACAACATGTATATATATATTCCATAGGTATCACAACCTATGTAGATATATCATGTGTATTGTGCAATAAGTGTGAATGTACAATTTTATATATACATATTTAAATATAAGTTTACAATCTGTCAAACATTCATATATCAAACATGCGATCATTTAGATCATAGCATATACAACAATCTCAAAATATATTTAATATTCACATAATCCATCCATTCATCCCCACCTATAAGTGGAACGTCGCTTCCTCGGCCACAAAATCACCTATAATTACACTGGATAAAACAAGCGAGCTACACGACAAAATCAATCGTTAGTTCGTTACATAATAATACAACCATTTCAAGTTCACAGTAAAGCATAACTTAAAGAAATATTGAAAGGTTAATCTTTGCAAACTATTTCTTATAAAACAACCATGTGCATGAAAAATGTACTCTAACCATCACGTGACGATTTCTCAACTGAAGCCAACGTGAAGCTACTATAGTATTTCGACCACTACATGCGGAATTTACTACATCGCGACGTAGGGGGAAATAATCTCAAACTCTGAGCAACTACAACTCGGAATTCTCTACATCGCAATTGTAGTGCTAATGAACTGTAATTCTTTGCGACTACATGCGGAAATTTTCTACATCACATATCGTAGTGCAAACTACTCGATAGCTCTCACAAATGTGTGCAAAATTTCCTACATCGCAGTATATTGCAAATAACTCCTATCTAGGTGACTACGAGCGAAATTTTCTACATCGCAACGTAGTGCCAATAGCTCTCAATATACTCGACTACGTGCGGAATTTACTACGTCGCAACGTATCAATATATACTCTAAAATCAAGGGATTACACATGGTTTTTTTTTTACAACTCTTTTTCTCTTATGTGCAAAAGCACAAAATTTCTTTCCTTCCAAGATTTTACTTAAACCAAGCTCACGATAGGAAAATTATTTTACAAAACATTTTAGCAACAATTACAATAATTGAAACTACAATTGAACTAGTGTAAGCAATGTAATACTTACCTCCATTTGCGTAAATGCAATGATCTCAACGAGCCTCTCGTGTCTCACTCGCATGCTCGTCACATACACATCAATTTCTTATTATATTTTACTCAAATAAAACGTAACAATAGAGTTTTCAATATAAATCAACCTATTGAAAACTCGTTACGCTATAACTTTTTCGACTCGATTTTAACTCAACCAAGACTCTCTAATTCTAATTTCTTTACAAAAGTCTTACTTTTAGACCTCCGGGAATACCCCCACGCTGTCCGTATAATTGTTAGAGGCCCAAAACGAAAATCAAATTTTTAAGCTCAAATGACAGCGCACTGCTCGGGGCTCCGTTTTCCTTCATTCTTTTTCCTATGGTTCACTTATCTCACATTCTGGTCACACATCAAATTTTGTTGAAAAACTTTATCGTTTGCTATGTCAAATCTACGAAAAACACCATTTTTCGGACACTTTTCATGCACTTTTTGTGCACTTTTTAACGTCGAACGGACGACGTTGGTTTTTCTTTCATATCTAAGCTTCTTTTACCTATTTATAATCAGCTAAACTCATTCCATGTCATAAGAATTGCATTTGCACAACTATTTCACCTATCGACTCTCTAACGGCACTATTTTGTGCATAACTTGTGCAATTTTTATCGGATTCGATCCGTTCTAAAACCTCTAATTTTCTATGACTCCTAGGCATCATTTGAGGTGTAGAACACCCCCATATATGTCAGTTTATGTCCAGCCCATTGTTTGAGCTCGGGATTGCAAAAATTGGCACTATTTTGCGCATAACTTGCGTAATTTTTATCGGAATCGATCCGTTCCAAAATCTATGGTTTTCTATGATTTCTAGGCATCATTTGAGGAGTAGAACACCCCCATATATGTCAGTTTTGTCCAGGTTATCTCCAGCCCATGGTTTGAGCTCGGGATTGCCAATTTGCTCAAAACTACTTCCATTGAACTTCTATCCTTTCTACTTATCTTCCTACCCTTATTTATGGTAAAATTTGGGTTCAAAACCATCTAATCTCAGAGGTTTTCCACTGACCTTCACAGCCATGACACACACACATTCACTATTTTGTCATTTCTACTAGTTAATTTCTCTTAACTATTTCATCAAACAACATATGTGCAATTGTTTTAACAACTCATTCCTTTGATTTCATAATCTAGAGTTTCCTATTCATAACCCTAACTTGTCACTTGTACACTCTATCATGAAACCTAAGATCCCATATCATATACTTATAGTTCTACACTTAGTTTAAGTGTTAAACATCCATTACAACACACCACAAACAATCCAAATCTCTACATCAATTTACAACCCAACTAATTATCAAATTTGCTAGAAATGATAACAACTCACCTTAGTCTTGGTTATGGTGTGCTACCCTAACTTGAATTAACTTCAAAATTGAGTTTGAAAGCTTCAAAAATGGTTTGACAAGCCTTTGCTCTTCCTTCCTTGCCTTTCTCACCATAGCCATCCAACACACCCTTTCCCTCCTCTCAATCTCACGGCAATCTCTCTTCAAATTCACTAAGTGTCACTTATATAAAGTGACTTTTCATAAAATGCCCATCATGGTCCTATTGACTTGTTTTTACTATCTCTCATATTACCATATTACCCTTAATGACCTTATTTATTAATAACTAACACATGGGCATTTATGTCTTTAAGCAATATCTCTTAATCATTTATCATTTAACCAATGTCATTAAGTTTTTAAATTTTACAACTTTATCACTTAATCATTTATCTCTCATTTATGGAATAACATATTGCCCTTTGTGGCATTTATCTCTTTATTAATGTTTAATACTTTATATTAATTTTATTGTTATTAGTTACAATTTCTACATCTCCCTTGCAAATTTCTAATTTCTAGTACTAGTGAGTGATTTATCAAGAATAGAATAGGGGTTTACAATCAATCCCCACCTACCGATGTCTAGATTTAGTCAAGCCCTTGACATTTTCTAAAAATTACAAAATTTTCAATTCAAGCACAATTTTTATCTCGTAAATGCTTAATCACATTTTGGTATCCAATTTTCAAATTTATTCGAAACATAACTTTTGACCATTTCAAATGACTATTTTACCCCTAGTTTTAGTGTCAAATTGCATCAAAACCATACACATTTTTCTCTAGCATACATTCGACCAAAAGGGGATATTTTTCAAACTTTCCTTTCAACTTGATAATTCATTATATAAATCATTCAAATATCATTTATTCAACACATAAATGAGCATGAAATGATAAAAATACCCCTTGATGCAAATCTAACGTGCATTCAGCCAAAGAAGGAAAATTTTAAAACTTCCTTTTTCACTCACTAATTTATCATATAAATCATTTAAAAATCATCTAATCAACACATAAATAGGCATGAAATGACAAAAATACCCCTTAATGCCCCTTTAGAGTGCATTCAGCCTAAACACCCCTACTTTTCAAATTCGATTTCCAATTTAATTTCCACTCCATGCATCATTCAAAATACATCCAAATAACATATAAATAACATCCAAGTATTATTACCAAATCAATTGAATCAAATTCATGGAATTTTCAAAATTTCCAAATACTAAACCTTAGTAAAAAAAATGTATATACCAATCTTTTGAACTTGATCTCTAGCTTCCTTTCACCTTCAAGAAGTGCTTACAACTTCTTCTTATCATTCTCTTGGTTTTCTTTAGTTAGACCCACACCTAGGGTTTCCAAGAATGCATAAGTCAACACTAAAAATCAAACTTACTAATTTAAATGCAAAGATAGCTAGGTATACATGCTTATGAGTGCATCTAAATGCTAATTGACCTCCTTCTAACTCTCAAACCAAAAACCCACATCACATATCTTGGATTTGCACCTTTCTAGTGAAAGCCAACTTTGAATCTTGATGGGTTTTTATGGAATTAATGACTTAGAGGCTCAGATGATGGAAGGAACAAGTTTTATGGATGATTTGGAGCCTTAAATTTGAAAGAAAATGGAGAGGAATTGAAGAAGAAGAATAAAATGGGTTCAAGCAATCTTCACTTTATATACTCTCTCTTTAATGTGCAATTTTACCCCTAACAAAATCATTAATTCCCATCTTGTCCCTTGGTCACAAATGCCTACATTTCATTGGTTATTCTTGACAACTCATTTTCTCACTAAGTCATTTGATCACACACTTGTAAAATTTCAACTAGTTTCCATGACTTTTTAACTTTCATGTTGGCAAATTCTTATTGGTCCAAAGTTAAATTCTATGTAATACATTCTAATTGCATCCCTTTCTTGTCCAATCATATCTTCCATCATTCAATGACTCTCATTTGATCTCTAATTTGATTCCTTACTAGGAAAAATGTCTCCAAAATTATTAAATTCCCTAAATAAATTTCAATATATAAATATACCACACTAATTGCACGAAATTTCGATTTAATCTAACTTTTTGTATTCAAATCTTTAATTAATAGATACTAATCATATGAAAATAAATTTTGGGGTGTTACAAGTTGTGATGAGTCCCCATCCTCTATTGCTCCAGGTGACCTGCTTAGCACCCCACGGAAGCATTCTAGTTGATATCTGCTCCGACTGGAAAGTTCCTGTGAAGCAAAGCCATGTTCTTCTACATGAAAGTCCTTTTAAAGTCTATAAAGATTTCTAATATTTCAAAATTCGGTGGGAATTTTTCACTTTTAAAAAACGGTTATAAACTATGGTTTATAAAATTTTTGGCAATATGACGGCTGCATTTTTGAAAATCCAACTTGTAAGAAAAATCGAGGACCTGTACACTTCAAATTCTAGGCCTTAGGCCCTCACCTTAAATCCATAATCATCATGACTCAGCTTATGCAACTTCAAAAGTAATTCGAGTATTTTATCTCATAAATATGCATTGATTACAAAAATTTAATTTAAAATTTAAATTCAAGTTTATAAAATAATTCATTCAAAAGTACATGATCATGAGCATATACTAAATGTAAAGTAAAAATAGTAGCACTCGACGTCACTCAACTACTTTGGGATGGGGGTCTTTGAAGATGTAGCACCTACATCTACACCTGGAGAGGTTTTGGGTTGAAAACAGTAAAGCAAGGAATGAGCTAAATAAGCTCGGTAAGTGCCATAACTTCTATTCAAACTATCTTACGAAAATACTTCCTTAAAAGCATTTAATACAACATAACACAATTACTAAAGGAAAATAAGGATGTCATGGAAAATAAAAATGCATAATCGAAAATCTCAACTGTGGTACACATATATATTTATATAGATGAGCATTTGATAATAGAAATAAATCATGCATATTTAAATGTAAAGTAGCATATAACATGGTATTAAAATCATGTTCATGAAGAAAGTAGTCACCATTGCCTCTTGGCACCTTAAGTGCATGACAGAGCGAAATTTCTCTTTGCTCCAAGTGGCATTACTCATCGCTTAAGTCATTTGTCCAGTCCCACGTAACGAAAAATCTCATCGTTATGGGAAACTAGCCATTATATACCTCTATATGTGCATGGTTGACATACTGATTAGACTACCTAACTCAATCCCTCTCGCAGGTATCTCTCACTATTTGGTTGTTAGTGATAGACATCTCTGACACTACCTTGCACGTCTTTAGGGTATTTTTCACTGGGAACAACTCATTGAGATACTTGTAAAGTGTGTCATAGGCTAATAAAAATATTTCATTTTTGTTTCTTTTTAATCCATATTTTCTCATTTCATAAACAATGTGTAATTTCATGTAAGAGGTTTTCGAAATATTTTCATTTACTTAAAATCATGTAATAGCATTTCTTGGCATCTAAATAAACATTTCATAAATTCATTGAATAATAAAATAGAAATTAATTTTGTAAAACTCAAAACCTCGTTCGTCGAAAAACGAATTATTTTTCGATAGATCGTGTTTTCGAATGGAAAGTATCCGCGGGGAGTAATAATTATTCGAAAACCGAAATAAGTGATTGGAAAGTTTTGAAAATTAAATTTGAGTCAAATAAAAGTGGAATGAATCGAAAACTAATCCATTCCGATAGATTCCGAGTGATTCGAAAAGTTATTGGATGAAATCGAAGTCGAATTCGAAATTGGAATGAGATTGCACATGAAAAGCAAGTGGCATGACAATAGTGTGCATGAGGGACACTTGTCAAGCATGAAAAATAGAGGCAAGACAAGTGGCACAAAGAGCTTGTGCATGAGTCGCTCATGTCACCAAGAAGTAAAGCATATATAAAGCAAATTGAAAAGTGAATTTAAGAGAAGGAAATCATCTCAAAGCTCGGTCATACAACTCCATCCAAACCGAGACCCATCTCTAAGCTTGAACCGTGAGAGAAAGCTCGTGAGAGACATTGAGAGAGCTAGAAGAGGAGTTAGAGCAATCCATCAAACCTGAGCAGCAAACACCCCATTCTGTTGCCATTGGAACTGAGAAAGAGAGAATTAAGGGGCTGTTCTGGTTTTGAATGAATGGGAGAGTGAATCGAGAATGTTGCATGTGAGAGCTGAGAGAGGAAATCATGAGAGAGTGCAACCCATCAACCCGTGAGCCAAGAATGAGAGATCGAGAGGGAGTGCATGCAACCTAAGAGCTCATCCAAGCAGACCGAGCAGCACTAGTATCATTCTTCCCTTCTCCATTTGATTTTCAACAGATTTGAGAGTGTGTTTTCAATTCCAACAGTTTGTCTATGTATTGAGAGCTGAACAAGAGTTGATTTCAGATCAAATGTAGTAAGGGAAGGAAGAGCTTGTGAATGCAGCAGCTCATAAGGGGTTTGATATGCAATTTTGAAGGGTGATAGCTCGTTAACAATCTGCTAAGCTATTTCAAGGCTATTGGAAGTGAAAAATAACTCATTCAATGGGTAAGTGTTGTCCCATTAGCTTTGTTAAGATGTTTTGAGTGATTTTTAAAGCTTGCATGTCAATTTTGGATTGAAGGAAGCTCGCGAATAAGAGAAATGATATAGACAGCACCTTCGCAAGTAATTTTCGAAGCTTTCGAAATGATTTCAGAGAGGTAACTTTTGATTTTATGGTTTTCGTTTGGATGGAAAATATTTAGGATTGAGATATGGATTAAATTGATGATGACATGATTGGGTTTTAGGATTTAGAACCTCGTTAGTGCTGAGGTTCGTTCGATATTATTTCGTTGTGATTTTGATGTGATTGCAGATGATTTCAATGTCGAGATATTTGTGTAAAATCTGATTTATGGACTGTTAGAATGAAAAGTATGGGCTATTTGGTTGTGCATTTAAACTAAGATGCGCAAAGGATTTTCATGCATAAGAATATGTTAAGTTGATGAATTTTTTATAGTTAAATCAATCAAGCAAAAGTCGATGCGATTAAGTTTTATGGGCTGTCATTATGTGCAGTTTTTATGTAATGTTTAAAGGCTGTTATTGAGTTGTTTACGGGCTATTAGAGGGCTGTCAACATGCAGTATTTTTAGGTTGTATTTGGGCTGTTGAGCTATTAAAATGCTAATTTTAGAGCTGTCAAAATGTTGCGTAACGGGTTGTCATCGTGTTGTTTCGTTAGCTGTTTCGATGTTGTTTTTAGAGCTGTTACGTGCTGTTTTTAGAGTTGTTTTGGGGCTGTTTTAGAATCTGTTTTATAGGCTATTGTGATGTTGTAGCATTCTATTTTGGTTTAGAATTACAAGTTGTTTTGGCATCAAAGCTATCTCGAATAATTGCGTACGCGAGTTCAATGAATATAAGCTATTTTGAAGTGATGTTAAGTGCTGTTTTTTGCATTGAAACTATTGGTTTGATTGTCACGTGTTGTTTTGATGATAATCATGGTTTCGAATTAGTGTTATGTGCTGTTTTAATGGGCGGGCTGCTTTAAGTTCATTTAGAAGTGTTTCGAAGTCGTTATGTAGTAGTTATGTAATTGATTATGCGATCGAATTCACTTGTGACATTACCTAAATAATTAACGTTAAATGTATAAGTGACGCGGAGGCAAAATCGAATAGGTTGTGAGCTTCGCAATAGAGTATCCTGTGAGCGTTATTAAATTGATTTGAAACTATTGTTTAATTCTAAAATTCTAAGTCATATGAATTTTTATATAAACGTTTTGGCATGAATGAATTTATATTAAGCTTTATGGTTTCATGCAAGCTTATTTAAATTAAATGATATTATAAACTTTTTAAGTTATGAAGTTTTACATGACATTTAAATTCTATGATCAAATATGTCATGATATGAATTAAATTAGTTATGATATCCTCCCTTACGAATTTTTATGTTCAAGAATGTAATGTGGATTTTATATGAAATGCAGCTTATTTATAAATGTTTTATCAAGCCTATGGTATTCCTTAGGGTGATTTTATGATGTTGTCGGTAATGGTAGAATACCCTAAAGCGATGTAGGATTCCACTTGGGAGTTGTAATGTAGGATTCCGCCTCTCTCTAGGGTATATTATGAGCTAGCTTACTACTTGAGCGATGTAGGATTCCGCTCATAGCGATGTAAGATTCCGCTACTTAGTTACCGATCATATAGCCATGCGATGTAGGATTTCGCTTTGCCATATGCTTGGGTATACCATTTGGCGATTAAAGTATTGGTGGTTGATTTACTGTATTTTCATGAAATGAATTCTTATTAATTTGTATACCACCATTTTAATTTACAAGTTTATGATATATATTGAAATGATATGAGCTACTGAATTTTGTTTTACAATTCATAAATTATGTTTTATGAATGTGCTTAAAGTTAAGTGAAATGATTCGATAATGCTATGAATAAATTCATAAATGATAGGGAGGTGACTATTTTGAAACTGGATTTCATTTAGAATAATATAGCACTCACTAAGGCTATTATCTCACTCCATTATATGTTTATAAAACCAAACTCTCCAAGTCAAAGTGCAGCTTTAGGTGCTATAGCTTCAGCTGCTGGAACTCTGAATCACGAATAGCAGGACTTGGTTGCATTGTAATTGTTGTGCGTGTTTATCTATGACTTTTGTTATAAATATTTTGGGTTGTAAATATTAACACTTGAATTATATTAACTATATTTTGAAAGAGTTGTAAGCCTACCTATATATGAATTCTAAACTATTTTAAATGATGTTTTAAATTCCACTTTGACGTCTTTTTGTTTTAATTACTCGATTGCATTTTACTTTGAAGTTTTGAATGAATGAAAATATATTTAAACTTTCGCATTTATATTAACTCTGGGTTATCAAAACTATTTATATAGTTATCTTTCAAGTTATCAAGAAAAAGGCTTAGCTTCACGGGAATCTTTTAGTTGGATTGGGTATCCTCTGGAGGTCCACCATGGGGTCGCCAGGCAGGTCGCCAGTCGTATTAGGATAAGGCGAACGGGGCCTGTCAAATTTCATAAGAACATTTATAAGAACAACTCACATCTTTCCCTAGCTTACTTTAGCTTACTAGCGTGGGTTCCCTAGTTCATGCATCACCTATGCATTTTTGACATTTTATTTTAAGAAATTCCGCAACCAATCTCAAGTCACACACAAATCAAATAGGTTTTTCACTAACACATCAATTCACAAATATCGCACCACTACGGGAACTTTTCGAAAAGTCTAATTCTAGTCGTGACGATACTAGATTTTCGCATTAATTATTTTAATTCGAAATTTAATCACCCCAAAGCATGAAACGAGGCATGGAATGAAGCTCAATTTTACACTAAAACATCCAAGATCATTCCAAGTTAATCTATCATCGAGATAGCTTATAAAATCCTTCAAATCCATCAAAAATAATTGCATGACATTTCGATACATTTATAATTAATTAAAGGTAGCTTGTAAACTACCACTTTTCCTCAATTTTATAGCATCAAAACAGCCCCTAAACAACACTTATAACAACCCATAACATCAAGACAACTCATAATGTTCATTCGAGACAGCATTAACCACCTAACAGCTAAAGCAATTTACTCGAAACAACATTTACCATCAAAATAGCTTGCGCAACTCATTGGAGACAGCTTACAACATAAAAATAGCCCTTATACAATCTTAACAGCTCTTAACACAGCCAAAACAGCTCTTAACAACTTTTATCCATTTATTTAAAATAGCATCTACACCAAACATCCTATATAACTCATGTATGACAGCTTATGACAAGACCCAAACCAGATCTTCTCTAGGCAAGTATCTGGTAGGCCTCGCTTGACACTTCAACGGATCTTTCTTAAACCCTATAGGCTGTAAAAAGAAATCTGTAGAGCGAACCATGAAAATTTGTCCATTTGTCTTTATTTCGAAACTACTTTAACTTTATTATTTTCCATCAATCGATTTTGATTTAGTTTAAACTCAAATGGATTTCGTTGTGGTTGAGTTAAAATCATAAAAGTAGTGTTATATGTAAGCCCTCACCCAAATTTTATGGAATTAGAAATCTTCAAATTGAGTTATGGTCGAATCGTAGGTCTCCAGTAGTGTTATTTGAGGCTTATTATAATTTTTTATCGCAAGTTAGATGTCGTTTGGTTGACCTTGTATAAATACAAAGTGATTAGGAGTGATTTATGTGTTAATCAAGCGAGATGAGCTCATGGAATAAAGTAAAAGATATTTTATTTCAACCAATAAGAAATGAGATAAGTGACTTTCAACATTAGTGGCTATGGTTGACAGGACCCGAACCAGACCTTTTCTAAGCTCTTGTCTGGGGATCCCGCCAGGCACTTCAATGGACTTCTTGAACCTGACTCATCGGAATAAGGAAATCAGAGAAGAGAAACCTCTGAATACTTAGCCGGTTTACTCGTTTTAACTTAAAAATTTCTTTTACTTTTTTAAAAATAATTGAGATTGGTGGAAATTTTTCGCGTTTCTTTAAAACAGATTTTAATAAAATTTTGACAGCATAACGGTTGTAATTTGAACATTTCCAAAATTTGACCTGCATAAAATTACACTTCAAACTATCTTTAATCATCTCTCAACTACTTTTATTCCTCAAACATGTAATTTCACAATTATCCATATTCACAAACATTCAATTCATATTATGTTTCACAATCATGCATTTACATTGCCATTTTAATCTCCATGTGCATTTTCTATGCATCATAATAATAATTTCATTAAGTGCAAAGGTGATATGTGTCTCTAGTCAACAACAATATATATAAACGTATCAAAACATGAGTTTACAACCCATTGAATATTCATAGGTTAAACACACGTTCATTTAAATTATAATATATACAATCACAACAAAAAATATTGGATATTTGCAAGGTTCGTTTATTCATCCCCCACCTATAAGTATGGCGTCAACCTTTTCGCAACAAATCACCAATAATTACACTTGATGAAATAAGCAAGCTACACAATAAAGGGAAAAAGGTTAGTTCGTCACATATTAATGATACAAGATAACATTCCATAGCAATGCTTTACTTAATAAATATTGGAGGTTTTAAATTTTCAAAACCATTTCTTATAAAAAGATCATGTGTATATCTAACGCACTCAAACCATCACGTGATGCTTTTTCGATTAACGTCAACGTGAAGCTACTATAGTACCTTGACCACTACGTGCGGAATTTACTTCCTCGCCCTAGTGGTGTGAAATCGTCTCAGTTGTAAACATCTACAATGCGGAATTTCTTCATCGCAACCATAGTGCCCATGAATCAAACTTTGACGACTATGTGTGGGATTTCTTCATCGCCCCATAGTGCCCAAAATTTTAAATCTAACCGACTACGTACGGAATTTCTACCTCGTCACGTAGTGCTAAATCTTATGGAAACTAAAGGTATACACATGGTTTCAAAACTCTTAACTCATTTCTTTTCAAAAAATTTTCTCTCTTTTTTTTTTTAAATTCTCCTTTCTAGACCCAATGTAAAGATCATTTACAAAACTTTAATTCATAATCTGAGAAATTATTTTACAAAGCTTAAACTACAACATTACAAATGTGTTTAAAGGAAGAATGGAAATAGCGTAAGTGATAGAACACTTACCTCGAAATCGCACAAGTCCGAATCAAGTGTCTCGACGAGTCTCTCGGACTTCGCTCGCTTGCTCGTCACCTACATGAAAATTTCTTATTATCACTAGTGACAACTCATAACTCAACTTTAACTTTACAATAACATTTCGAATATAACTTTCTCATAAACTATCATTTTTGCGCTATAATTTTCCAACTCGATTTTTACTCAATCTAGGCTCTCTAACTTTGGTTTCTTCACAAAATTTTAAGTTTTGGACCCTTAGGGATATCCCCACACGGTCCATAAAATTTTTAGAGGCTCGAAACGAAAAATCAAATTTTTAGGCCACTTTGATATACCAAAACAGAACGTAACGCAGCCCCCTGCTCGGGGCTCCGTTTTCCTTCATTCTTCTTCCTACAGTTCATCTATCTCACATTCTGGTCACATGTCAAATTTCGTTAAAAAATTCTATCGTTTGCTATATCAAATCTATGAAAAACGCCCTTTTTCGGGTACTTTTCGTGCACTTTTTGCGCACTTTTTAACGTCGAACAAGCAATGTTGGTTTTTCTTTCATATCTAAGCTCGTTTTACCTATTTATGATCAACTAAACTCATTCCATGCAATAAAAATTACATTTGCATAACTATTTCTGTAACGCCCTTCGCCCAACTTCCGTTACGGTCGGAAATCAGAACGGAGAACGTTACCTTACTAATGAATCCGTTCTGTTACTTTTGAAAAAAAACTATTATCGTTCTAAAACTCTTTACCAATAATTTTTTTTTTTTTTAAAAACATAAATCCGGCAGAGTTTCCTCTGTTTTTCTGAAATCCCAAAATCCGTTTCCTGTAATTGAAACTCTAACATTTCTAAAACCATCAATTTCTAAACTCCCATTCGGACCTCCCGTCCGTTTTCAAAACATTTCATTACTCAAATATATCATAAATATTTATATGCATACATAACCAAAGTAAGCTTTTAAGAAATATAGATATGCTTTTATACAGAACTTTGTTATAATTAAGTGGAAAACAATAATTTACACAAATATACATGTATCCCAAAAATGCATGATCATATGCAATATATCTATATATCTACCAAAGGCATGGAGTGGATGGTGACTATCTGAACCTTCGCGAACAAGCTATTTCCTCTGTCTGAAGATGGAGTTAAAAGATTTAACCTGCGCGCGGTAAATCAACGTACTAAGCATAATTGCTTAATAGGTATACACATAATCAAATTTCTCAATTTCAAATATAACTTCATTCATAATTAAAAGCATTCTAATTTCAACATTTATAAATATATATATACGTTGTATAAACATATTTGAACACATAAGTTACAATTTTTAGAGTCCAACATATTTCAAAACATTGAACATTTCATTCCATTACTTATAACATTTTTCAGTGCCCTTAGTAAACATATATTCGATACTCATGTATTGATATATGGGTTTCCGGCATCGGACACACGATGGTTACCTGCCGGAATAATGGTCGACCCCGGCATCAGCCGTTCGGTGATTATCCACCGGGTCGTATATCATATCACAAAATCGTTCAGGACCGGACACATAGTGCCTCTCATAATCCATAACGAATCAATGTAAATAAACGGTGCAGCTGCTAATTTCCCTATTGACATGTCAATTACCAATTTTCATTTATCGATATCTAAGTTTACAAGGGCTTTTCACAATATAACGTTTATATCACATTTTTCCTTTGGTTTTAGTAACAAGATTTTCATAGCAAATCAATTTCGCATTTCATTTCAAGTAAAGTCAAATACGTTTGTAAATGCATCATATTGAAAAGATATAACAATATCATTTAAGAAATACACATAACAATCTCATTTAAGAATTTCGTTTCATAACAAAAACACTTTCATAAAACTTTAAAGATAATGTGTATACCGACCTCAAACGGATTCGATCTTTGAATCGAATACTCCCTTACGCTTTACCTTTATTCTCTGATCGAGAATCCGGTTTGCCGGGTGCTCTTTGATCTTTCATTAAAACAATCATAGCAAAAGTTTATTTAATAATTTCTAGCGTTACATAATGCGCTATAATTATATGCTCTCCCATAATGCATCCTAATTACTCCCAATGGATATGACTTGAAACAGTTCATAGTATTCTTTTATGACTGTCTTTATTGTATTGAAAATAACCTTAAAACGACACATTCATATAGCTTGTGATAGTCCAAAAATCAATATGAAAACAGCATTTAACGAACATCAAAACAGCGCGAATAACGTCCTAAAAACAGCATGCTATTTCTTAATTTGACATCCCATAACTAGCATGTTTATAGCTCACATAATAATACTTTAACGGCTCATTCGAATAGCACGAGAACAGCCTTTTAAAACTTCAAAACAATCTTTAAATTATGCTAAAATCAACACATAATTTCCATGAAAACAGTATATCCAAAACGGCCCATAATTCGTCACATCGTCTTTCATTCACGCAAATTAATTCTATCAAACCATTATGAAACCACTTAATCAATTTCATCATAGATATTCATTTAGCTCATATTCAAGTATCGTTTGACAACATGACATCTTTAATCACAACTCATTCGACACTAAATAGCGAATTAACGCCTTTTGAAATCAAGGAAAACTAGATTGAAACACTTGAAAACAATCTAGCGATATTCAAATAACTTTCCAATACTCTAATGCATATTGTTGCGAACCATTTTTCATGTCGACCATTACAAAACAAAAAACAAAACATAACAGCCCATATTTCTTAACATAACAGCCCCTATACGGCTTCGCAACGCAAATTTCAACATCGAACAATCATTTTTCAACACGTCAAAACTTAATCAAACGAACCTCCGCACTAACGAGGTTCTAAATCCTAGTTCCCAAACATATCATCATCAAAATTCATCCTCAACTCAATCTTAGTCATTATTCAACGAAACGTAATCAAATAAATCACAACGTACCTTTCGAAGCTTACTTTGAAAGTTTTGAAACTAGCGCGAAGAGTTGTCCAAAATAATTCCTTTTATCTACGAGCTTCCTTAAATCCAAATGGACATCATTAACGTTCAAATATCATTCAAATCATGATTTCGGTACTAGCGGGGCAGCGACTTACCTTCGCTTAAGCTGTTTTTCGTTTCGAAACAGCTCGCGGACGATTGCGATAACAACGACAACAGCTCGGCAGTAATTTGCGCAACAACAGCAACTTATTTACGATGACAGCACACGACGACAGTAGCGACACGGCTTCAGCTCGACAGCTCGCAGCAGCGTCGACGATAACAGCCACCAGCAAGGCAGCAATGACAGCAGCACGGCAGCATATCAGCACAACAGCCCAACAGCGCAACAGCAACAACAGCACAACAGCGCAACAGCAAAAACAGCACAACAGCACAACAGCGCAACAGCAAAAATAGCACTTGCACGCCACCAGCACCAGCTTCGCGACAGCAAGCTCACACTAGCAACT
The DNA here is from genome assembly GCA_022984855.1 of Dimocarpus longan. Lineage (NCBI taxonomy): Eukaryota > Viridiplantae > Streptophyta > Magnoliopsida > Sapindales > Sapindaceae > Dimocarpus > Dimocarpus longan. Next base: position 12,916,870 of record CM041015.1, on the reverse strand, counting down.
CAGCACAACAACAACTACAGCAACTCAGCAATGACAGCCACGATAACAGCAACAGGAACTACAACAACGACAGCAACACCAACAACAACAGCAATCTCAGCAACTTCACTCACAAAATCACACATGCAACACTCTTGAGGTTCTCATCTAAGACAAAGATCGAAAGAAGAGGAAGTTAGGGGCTGTTCTTACCTGAATCAGCCCACCAATCCACGGTCTGAACTCTCCTTGACTTTACCAGACCACGGCAGCAACATCACCTTCATCACGTCAGCAGCAGCAACTTCAGCTCTTGGCAGCAACACTCCATGGTCTGGCAGCAATAGATCTTCATCCCTTGGTTGCATGCAAGGTCAGATTCACTCTCAGGGATGCTTGGACATCACTTCGACGACAGCAGCAAGTCACGGGCAGCAACTTCACTTTCACAACAGCAGCTTCCTTCTTCCTTGCTGCACCAGTTTCTTTGATAGACCCCGATTCTAGTGTTCTCAAAGAATTCATTTTCGACGATCAGATAAAGAATAAAGAGTCTAGAAATAATGCAAGAGGTCCGGTTAGAATTCTATTATATTTATAAGGCCCTGAGTATCGTGTTAGGAAGAAATGAGAATTTTCAGTTAATAGTATTCGGATCCAGACAAATAGTATTTTTTTTAAAAGATTCGAAAGCTTGTGTTTAAGATCGAATTTGGACCCGGTTATATTGTTCAGGGTCATGAATTTAGATTCGATGGGAAACAAAAGTTTTTGGTGAATACTATTTTTCGGACGGAAATTTTTGAATGAATAGTAAAATTTTTGAAAATTGACCTTAAGGGTCGAAAAGATCTAAAAATAATATGAGAGTATAAAGAAACAAAAACGGATCAAAAAGAAGACCATTCGAATCAGTTTTAAGCAATCCGAAGAAAATTACGATATTGCCCTTTTAAGAGATTAATAGGTTTTAATGTGTTTAAATCCAATTGAATTTTTTTCGAAGCATGAGACTGATTAATAAGACACCCAATTAGAGTATTTCATGGTCAATTTGAAGATTAGATGACCATGGAATATTTTCAGAATATTTTTCGATCAAAGTGAAATTATATCATAAAAAAGGCAAAATGGACATTTTAAGTTAAGTATTCATGGATCAAGCATGAGAATGATATGCAGAAGTTTCAAGGAGTGTAACCCAAGTGAATGAGAATGAGTTAACGAGAATGAGTGTAAAAATCGAGTTTTTAAGCTATAGATACGTATAAAAAGATATCGGTTGATTCGATCAGATTTCGGTTAGGAACATTTCCTTTATTAAGTATATATGAGAGGTATTAGACCTAAATTGAAGTTGATAAAGTCGAATTGGCCATAAGATGTGTGTAGAATATTTCTGGAATATTTTTCAGAAGGATTAGGTATTGATATTGAAATGAGAATTCACCAAGTGTAAGCCCTCATCCAGATTTATTATTTTATGGTACTAGAAATATTCGAATTGAGTTACGGTCGAATCATATGCCTCCATTAGTGTTATTTGAGGCTTATTAGATTTTCATATCGCAAGTCGGATATCGTTTGGCTAACCCCGGTACAATTACAAAGAGATTAGGTGAGATTTACGTGTTAATCAAGCGAGGTGAGCTCACAGAATTCAACCAATAAGAAAATAGATAAGTGTTTTTGAAAAGTAGTGGTTAGGGTTGTGCCACATGTCATCCATGGATTGGTTGGAAAAATAAGTGGATGAAAATAAGACAAGTGGACCAATAGAATATAAAATGATTTGTTTTTGGGCACTAGTGAGATTATTGAAAATTTGAGGTTATTAAATGAGATTTTCTTGAGGGACTTTATAGTAAATGAGCAATAAAATATAAATATAAGTGATTTGTCTCATTTGAATAATTTGAGACCGTGAAAAGCAAAGAAAAGGTGAGAGAAATCGAGTGAGAGGAGAGAGAAGCCGAGAGTTGCCGAGAGAGAGAAGCCGCGAGTGTCGCGTGCGAGAAAGAGAGAAGAAGAGAAGGTGATCCGATCCAATTTTCGCCGACGTTTCTTCACGAAAGTTGTTCCTCGTCATCTCCTCTAGCTAATCCAACAAATTTGAAGCAAAACGGTTGCCTATTTGGTGAGTTATTTCAGTTTAAAGATTGGTATTTATATGAAACCCATTTTTTTTCTTTGGTTTATTTTCGAATCAGAGATTAGGGATAATAAGAGGGATATGTGAGGATGATTTTGGTATGATTTTGGAGTGATTTGGTGGAAGAAAAATAGATAAAACGAGAGAGGGAAGTCGTAGAGAAAATTGGGTTTTTTATGAAATTTGATCCCGTTTTCGATCCTAAAGCATTAGATTGATGTTTTAGAGGGTAAGGAATAATCTTTTGAAGTTAGATTTCGAAAACGAAAAGTTTAGGATCGATTTCGGAGCTAAACGGACGAGTTGAAGGGTGGTTTCTAAAAACCTTCGAAACGCGTTCGTTTAACGTTCAAAACAGTTTATTTAATTATAGTTGGGTGTTAGAACACTAGAGGATTGATTTTTGAAGTTGTCGGAAGTCCGGAGCGAAAAGTAGTTTTCGTTAGTAAGCGAATCCGGTTGAATTTGGTTCCGAGTTTCCGACGATGAGATTGAGTATTCTGAGGTATTCCTAGGAAAGAATAAGTAAGATTCATGTAGAGAAAAGAGATTTCGAAAACCCCGGTTGAATAGAAATTGATATCCAAAAGTTTAGGCTCTAAAGGATATAAATAGAGATAATTGGATTTTTATTGATTTTAAATATTATTTGAATGAGTTAAGTGACCCTAAATGGATATTTGATGTTTTAGGGTAAAAGCAGAGACTTCCGGAGGCATACGGAGGAGAATCGGATTTTATCCGAGGATGTGTAGTGAGTGGAACTACAAGTTTTTATTTATATCGTCTTAAAGTTTATTTTAAAAGTTAAAAGAATTTATTATAAATAGTTATTTATTTATTAATTGAATTTATATATTAATTCTAGCATAAAGATTTTAGTTTAATATTTATTTATTTATTTATATGAGAATTTATTGATATGAGAATGTGCTAGAATTAAAGATTTTAGGCTTATTGCCTTAAGATTTAAAATATTTTAGTGTATTAAGAAAAAGAAATTTTAATAGCCTATGGTTTACCCTAGCCCCAGTTTAGTACCCGGCCGAATGCCCTATGCGTGATACGGTAGATGAGAGGAAGTCAGTCAGTGAAATTTGAGTCTAGTCGACTCATGTGTGAGCGATGTATGAGTGATCCGTATGCACGTATAGGGTAGTGTAGTCGGTCCGCAGCGTGGGCTCGCTTTCGGCGACTACACATGGTAGATCCCCACTCCTAGTGGTTAGCTAGATTTTATATGCTACCACGCCAGGAGTAGATATTCCCTGGGTTACCATTCAGGCGAGCACCAGAAAAGATTTTAAGAAAAGATTTCAGAAAGTTTTAGAAAGAAATTTAAAACGAGATTCAAAAGCAGTTTTTCCCACTCCTAGTGGTTAGCTAGAGTTTATATGCTACCACGTCAGGAGTAGATATTCTTTGGGTTACCATTCAGGTGAGCACCAGAAAAGATTTTAAGAAAATACTTTTAAGAAAAGATTTCATAAAGTTTTAGAAAGAAATTTAAAATGAGATTCAAAAGCAGTTTTTCCCACTCCTAGTGATTAGCTAGAGTTTATATGCTACCACGCCAGGAGTAGATATTCCCTGGGCTACAGTCCAGGTGAGCACCAGAAAAAATTTTAAGAAAAGATTTTTAAGAAAAGATTTCAGAAAGTTTTAGAAAGAAATTTAGAACAAGATTCAGAAGCAGTTTTAAATGAGTTTTAGAAAGTATTTTAGAAAAATACTTTAGTTTTATTAAACTGTTTTTGGGAGAAATTTAAGTGTAGAAATGAGTTTTAATTTGAAAGTTATTACCACTCACTGAGTTATACTCACGTTTTTCTTTAAATGTTTTTCTTAAAAATTCTCCCACAGATGTAGGAGCTAGTCATCCAGCCGACGAGGTTCAGTCAGACGTGCATGTGGACGTATAGGATGATACCTAATACAAGTATATATGGTGTTATTTTAATCACGTATATGTTTATATATATAGTTGTAAGTAATTTAAAGAAATCGTGGATGTATTAGTTAAAAATGTTTTATTAAAGTTTTATATGAATTAGTTTTCTGATTTTAATTATTTGATTGTGGTTGTGTTGTAAAAAAATGAGCCGGAGGCTCTGGAAGTTGAGAAATGAATTTCATAGAAGTGTTTTATAAACTATTTTTGAAACTTGCAGGGTGGCATAGTTTAGAAAACAGACGGTATGCTGCCGGATTTTCAATAGAAAAGCGAAAAATTTGTACCCTGCCACCTATTAAACGAGTTTTAAAAGAAGTTTAAAGTAAGTTTCGGTGCTCTGACGGGATTTCTTCGGGCCAAAGTTAGGGTTCGTTGGAGTTCTGACGGGGTGCTACGGGGTCTTTCTCGGGTCCAGAGGAGGGATTCGGGAAGGGTTCCGTCATTCTTTCTTCACGGTCAGCTCTTGCATGCACGAACAGCAACTCTCTCTCTCGATCTCTCACTCAACTTGCACGACCAGATCTGATTTCTTTTATTGCTTCACTTCACTCTCTCTCCCTTTTGTTTTCGGTTTGAATGATAATAGAGTTGCCCGAACACACATATATTTCTCTTCCTTCATTTTATCATTTCATTTCATTTGTTTATTTCACCTAATGCCACATGTCATTGCTTCCCTTTTGCATGCAAGCCATGTGTCCCTCATGGCCCACTATTTCTATTTATTTCTCCCATGCCATCAAATCCTCATTGTTTTGACTTCGCTTTTCGCTTGGATTCGTTTCGGGTCAATCCTGGAAATTTAATAAAATCCAATTTCACAAACGGAAACTTCATTAGGTTCCGAATAAATATTTAAATCCGGACGCTCTAATTTATTTTACGAGATTAAATTAAATGATTATTCCCGGATCCGTCTGAAAAATTTTATAAAAATTTCGTTACTCCTCCGGATCCGAACGGGTAATTATTTACATCGTCCTTTAATATATAATCAATATTTAATAAAATTATAAAGACATAATAACAGAATGTTACAATTTCACCTATCGACTCTCTAACGGTACTATTTTGTGCATAACTTGCGCAATTTTTATCGGATTCGATCCGTTCCAAAACCTATAATTTTCTATGACTCCTAGGCATCATTTGAGGTATAGAACACCCCCATATATGTCAGTTTGCCCTAGGTTATCTTCAACCCATGGTTTGAGCTCGGGATAGTACAAATTGTCTAAACTAGCTCTTTTGAACCTCTAACACTGCTATATGCTTTTCTATGCTTTTCCAACCTCAAATATGTCTAACTTTGAGTTCAAAACCCTCTAATTTCAGATCTTTTCTACTGATCTTCACAGCCATGCCACACATACATCCACTACTTTGTCATTTTTACTAGTTAATTTCTCCTAACCATTTCATCAAACAACATATGTGCAAATTCTTTAACATTTCATTCCTTTGATTTCATAACTTAGAGTTTTCCTTTCATAACTCTAACTTGTCACTTGTACACTGTATCATGAAACCTAAGATTCCATGTCATATACTTATAGTTCTACACTTAGTTTAAGTGTTAAACATCCATTACAACACACCACAAACAATCCAAATCTCTACATCAATTTATAAACCCAACTAATTATCAAATTTGCTAGAAATGATAAAAACTCACCTTAGTCTTGGTTTGGATTTGCTATCCTAACTTGAATTAGCTTGAAAATTGAGTTTGAAAGCTTCAAAAATGGTTTGACAAGCCTTTGATCTTCCTTCCTTGCCTTTCTCACCTTAGCCGTCCAACACACCATTTTCTCCTCTCAATTCTCACGGCAATCTCTCTTCTTGTTTTTGTTAGATGTTGGATGACCAACATCTCTTCCTCTTATATATATATAACACTTAAATGGTTTAAGTTACTATAATACCCTTAGTCATCTGTTTTATTAATAACTAATACATGGGCTTTTATGTCTTTAAGCAATATGTTCCTATATTCATTTATTTACTTTACATCATTAAATTTTACAACTTTATCACTTAATCATTTATCTCTCATTTATGGAATAACCATATTGCCCTTCATGGCATTTATCTCTTTATTAATATTTAACACTACATATTAATTTTATTGTTATTAGTTACAATTCCTACATCTTCCTTACCAATTTCCAATTTCTAGTACTAGTGGGTGACTTATCAAGAATAGGGGTTTACAATGGTTGTGCCACGTGTCATCTATTAATTGGTTGAAGAAATAAGTGGACTAAAATGTACCAAGTGGACCAATAGAATATATAATTATTTATTTTTGGACATTAGTGCAATTATTGAAAGTTTGAGGTGATAAAGTGAGATTTTCTTGAGGGACATTTAGCATTAGTATATATATAAGTGGATTTTGTCTCATTTGAATCAAATTTTGAGTGAAAAACAAGAGAAAGCCGAGAGAGATGAGGAAAAGGAAAGCTACGCATGTGGCCAAGAAAGAGGGAGGAAGAGAAGGTGATCAGGTCTGTATCTCGTCTCGGTTTCTTCACTAAAGTTGTTCCTTATCATCTCCTCTAGCTAGCCAAACAAATTTGAAGTAAAGTTATCGCCTATTGCGTCGGTTATTTCAATTCAAAATTTGTTGATTTTCATGAAACCCATTTCCTTTTTCGTTTCTTTTTTGAATCCAAGTTTAGGGATGATGAGAGAGTGATGTGAGGATGATTTTGGTGTGGTTTATGAGTGATTTAATAAAAGAAAAATAGAAAAAAGAGAGAGAGAAATTCAGCCAAAATGGATTTTTCTAGAACCCTATTTTGTTTTTGATTTTAAGGCATTAGATGGATATTTCAAAGGTTAGAAAATAATCCTATGAAGTTAGATTTCGAAAACGAAAAGTATAGGATTGATTTCAGAACTAAACGGTCGAGTTAAAGGGCTTTTTTCGAAACCCTTCAAAACGTGTTCGTTTAACTTTCGAAACTATTTATTTAATCATGATTGGGTGTTAGAATACTAGAGGATTGGTTGTTAAAGTTGTCAGATGTTCGAAGCGAAAAGTGATTTTTATTAGTAAGCGAAATTGGAAGAATTTCGTTTCGAGCTTTCGGCGATGAAATTGAGTATTCTAAGGTGTTCCTAGGTGGTAATAAATAGATTTCGTAAAACGAAATCAGAATTTGAAAGCCTCGGATAAGTTAAAACTTATTTGCAAAGTTTAGGCGAAAAGGAGCTTTTATTCAGTTAGTTGTGTCAAAAACTATTTATAGCTTTGTTTTAGTAAATTTATTGATTTTAAATGAGTATTGGGTATTTTAGGGTGAAAACGGGAAGTATTGGAGACTTCCGGAGGAGGTTCACAATTGCTCGGAGGGCGTTTTGTGAGTAGGAAACTAGTTCTTTCAATGTTGTTATCTTTATTTCTTATTAGTTGTTATATATATAAATGATTGTATTTCATTTATTATTCATGTGAGTGTATTTATATATGTGATTTGTTGAAGTTATAATGAGAATCTAGCACGCGAGTTTTAAACCAAGTATATATTATTACCTAGAACGTGCTAGAAGTAAATGTTTTAGACTTTTTGCCTTGAGAACGAGTTTATTTTAAAAAGATCGAGCAAAAGTATTTTAATAGGCTGATGGTTTACCCTAGCCCCAATTGAGTACTCAGTAGAATACTCTATGTGTGCATGGTAGGTGTGAGAGAGTTACTAACTGAGTGAGAGAGAGAGTCAGCTGAGCGACCCTCTGCACGTATAGGGTATTATAGTTCAAACTGATTGCGTAGGGGTAACGCGTGCCCAGAGTCGCTCATCGGTGACTATATAGGGTGGATTCCCTAATTCTTAGTGGTTAGCTAGAGATTTATCTGGCCACGACAGGAATAGTTTCCTTGGGTTACCATCTAGGCGAGAAATAAGAAAGTTTTTGAAAGAAATTAGAAAAGAGTTTTAGAAACAGTTTTATTTGAAAGATTAAAATGTATTTCAGAAAAATACTTTAGTTTATGAAACTATTTAATATTTATCTCACTGAGTTATACTCACCGTTTTGTTTTCCATGTGTTTCTTAAAATGTTCCCTTAGGTGCAGTAGTGAGTCGTCTAACAGACAAGGCTCAGACTGATGCGCACATCGATTGACGAATGACTACTTTTCATTGTATAGCTCATATTTTACCATGGATGTTTTGTATATAAATTCATGGTGGAAATGATGTACATTTGTAAATATAAATATCAGTTGTTGAATGCATGTTTTATGAAAATGTTTTGAAAAGAAAATTCTAGATTTTTATCGATTTCATAAACGTGTGATTTATGTTATGATTGAAATTAGATGAGGGTTTGAGGCCCTTAGTAATGGAGATTGTGTGCCCTATAAGTGTTTTTAAATTGCTTTTCAATTTGTAGGATGACATAGCTCAATAAACAGTTGGTATGTTGCCGGATTTTTGTCAGAAAAAAAAAAAAAAAAAGTATCTTGCCACCAGTAAAATGAGTTAGAAAAATTTATCTTGCCACCAATAAAATAAGTTAAATTGAGTTTTGGTGCTCTAAAAGGATTTCTTTGGACCAAAGTTAGGGTTCGTCGGAGTTCTATCGGGGTGTTACGGGGTCTTTCTCTAGTCCAAAGGAGGGATTCGAGAAAGGTTCCGTCGATTTGGTATCAGAGCCTAGTTTAAATTTTGAAAAATTGTGCATCCAAAAGTTATTTATACATTTTATTGCATTGGGTTATGAAACTTTGTATGACATTTATGGTTTTTGTTGTAATAGAGTTATGCATCCAGTTAGTCGCCCTCGTATGCATAGAGCTGTCGCTGAGACTCCACCTATTCCTTCTGCTCTACTAGAGGCTGAGAAGCCCATTCATGAGTCCGTAAATAAGCCTCAGCCTAGAGTGTAGCCAGAGCCAACAGTCGATCCTATTGAGAGACTGGCTCAAATTATGCAGGGTATGAAACCTTAGGCACCGGGCGCCACTGTAGAGAGAGCACGAAAGCCAGGTGCCGAGGGTTTTGATGGAGCAGAAGGTCCTGTTGTAGCTTTAGAGTGGTTAGAGAGTACAGAGCGGGTTCTAAAGCTAAATGAGACAGAGAGTATCTATTGCTTCATTTCTCCTTCGAGCTTCCGTTAAAGATTGGTGGGATTCCGTGAGGAGGAGAGTGACTACTTCGCTTTCATGGGAGCAGTTTAAAGAGTATTTCAATGAGAGGTTCTATCCTAGGGCTTATAGGGATGCAAGGATTGAGGAATTCTACAGCCTGGTACAGGGTAATATGACGGTGGAAGAGTACGAGAATAAGTTTACCGAGCTGTCCCACGTGGTACCGTTCATGGTTGACGAGGAAACCAACAAGTGCTATAAATTCCTGTAGGGCCTGAACTTCAGAATCAAGGCATATGTAACTGGTATCGAGTACAGGGAGTATGGGAGATTAGTAGAGGTAAGGGTTGAGAGGATTGTTCAAGCCGAGAGGGGACCACAGCAGTAGAAGAGGGGACCGAGCCAAGGATGGCAGACAGGGGTACCTAGTAAAACCCCCAAGATCAGAAGTAAGTCTAAAGGACCCTCAGTGAAACCGCAGAGTCAGGGAGCCACATCCAATCAGTGTTCAGTGAGACCATCATTAGGGTCACAGGACCGAGGTAGTAGCCAGAGCAGGATACCTTGGCGTGCGACTTGTGGCAGATGGCATAGATAAGAGTGTCACTTTGGTCGTACTGGGTGTTATTATTGTGGTTAAGAAGGACACTTGAAGAGAGATTGCCCACAGAGAACTACTATAGAGAGTAGTGAGTCGAGATCAGTGACTCTAGTTCAGCCTAGTGGAGGGCAGTCGAGAGGTAAGAGAGGTCCACAGGGGAGAGGACCAGGAACCCCTAGTTAGCCAGGCAAAGGTAAGGGTTGAGGTATCCCATTCAGAAGCCAGCCAAGGAGACCTCCAGTTCAAGCTAGGGTGTTCACCGTCACTTAGTAGGAGGCAGAGGTGACACCTAAGGTGGTTATAGGTGTAGTTTTACTCTCTAGTTTTGATATTCATGGGTTAGTAGATTCGAGAGCTACTCACTTGACAGGCCCCTTTCTAACTATACTAGCTAGGCGACCTACTAGGCATCCCACGGTAGCTTTCCAGTTGAGATCTACTCCGGCTAGAAGGTTCCCGTGAAGCTAAGCATCTTTCTTATTTGAAAATGCTTGAAACTCTTTTAGTTCTGAAAATGGGTAGGAATTTTGTTTGTTGAAAATAACTTTATCAAAATAGAGTTTTAGGAAAATCCGGCAGCACAACGGCTGTTTTTCTAAAATTACCACCCTGTAAAGACTTCATAAAACCTGTATAATTTCATTCAATATATTTTATCAAACTAATGGGCCTTAGGCCCTTTTTCAGATACACAACCATCCACAACATACTTAAAATTTCAATGATATGAAAATGAACTTAATTAAAATCTTAAAACATCATGCATGACATTCACCATAAAATCCATTATCGAAAACAATATTTACAATACGTGATAAGTCTAAAAATGATAATAAATGCAGTACATGATAACTTGACTAAAACTAATGTAGTGTGGTCGCGTCTCTAGCTCGCCTGCACGTCCGACGGAGATGCTTCAACCGCGCTGCTCGTACCTGCACCTGGGGAGGATTTCAATAAAATAGGAAAATAATGGTGAAAATAACTTAGTGAGTGGGTAAATTTAATATAAACTATACTTTTGCTTAAGATGATATTCCTCCCAAAATAGGTTGGAAAAACTATTACTTATTTTACTTTTCTGAAAACTATAAAACTTGTTTTAAAATGCGAAAGATACTTTATTAAACTTTTCTTAAATACTTTTCTCGTTTTCTTATTAGCCTATTTGGCAACCCAAGGAAACTTATCCTTCATGACGGTGCGAAGACATGCCACTAGGATTAGGGGAACTCTCACCATGTGTAGTCGCAGATGTGGAAACAACTCTGGGATCATAATTCCCTCCAACATCATACAGATCTACACTATCTCATACGTGCAGAGGGCGACTAACAGACTCGATCCTCCCAAAGTTAGTAACTCTCCCCAACTTGCCATACACGTATACAATACTTCGACCAGGTGTAACTAGGGGCTAGGGTAAACCAAAGGCATATAGATATATAAAATGTCGGCAATATGCTATAACATTGCAATATAACTTTCGTAAATAATATTTTTATGCATGTATATCATTTCAACTTACTCATTTACTTTACTTGAAGAATATATTTACATTCATAATATAAATCATTTAAAGCTATACTTGTATTATATGAAATATAATAAAATCGCATTCATATAATAAAATGCATGAAAACTTTTTATAAAATCCACACACACTACTTGCTTCCAATTATCTTAACACCACTCTTGCTACGGATCTCGTCCACTCGTCGGTTCATCTACAATTGGTTTCGATCGAGATTTCGTTAAAACATGGCTCACGTAAAAACTAAACTTAAATCACACGGGGATTTCTAATCACGACATTTCAAGCGATTATCCTCCCACAATAATAACACAGAAACACTAATATTCGCACGCGGAAACTATTTGGAAACCAATTCACTATCGCAACATAATCTAATCGATACTTTACGATTTCGAAACCAACAACAATGCCATTTGAATCTAAATCAATATCATCGAAATCAAATTCTAATGGATTCAACAAAAAGAATATTCGAATCTAAACGAATAATGTAAACTTATGCGGTTTCGACAATTTACCGAGAACTATCCTTTTTAACGCTTTACGCGATTATTTCATTTCCAATCAAACTTATCGTCAATACTATTCATAACTTCACTCAAATCATGGAAAACGAAGATTCAAATACTTCAAAACACAATCATGAAAATCATGGCAACATACTACACGATTATTCGTTTTCCGTTTCGACTCTGAAAATTAACGATTTAATATAATCGTGCCCCACGAAAACTATTCGATTAACTTTAATATATTTCAAACTATCCTAATATCAACATTTACCACTTAACGAGCTTAATCACACAACATGGCAGCTTGTTAACATCATGCACATATTCACATTCAACAACTAAAATTGCAACTAAATCACATTCGCATTCGCGGAAAACTTACTCGAATCGCTCGGAAACGGTTTTTTAATATTCGAACGACTATTTGATACTTTAAAACACACCAACAATAATCATTTTTCCCAACAACGGACTTGAATTTAACAACACAACATAATAGCATTTATATCTCATTATAACAGCCCTTACAACAATATTTACACAACAATCTCAACATCGAATTTCATCCGCAATCATAACGAAACACATTCGCATGAACCTCCGTACTAACGGGGTTCTAAATCCTAAAACCCAATCATAACATTATCAATTTTTTTTTTCCACAACTCATCCTAATACTTCCCATTAAAATGAAATAAATAAAACTCAATATACCTTTCGAAATTCACTTTGAAACTTTGAAATGATTGCGCGAAGGTGCTGCCTACAACCTTGCTCTAATCCATGAGCTTCCTTCAATCCAAATTGACATGCAAGCCTCAAAATTTCATAAAAACTTCACTCTAATCTACATTCAATTTGCTAGATTTCAAGGATTCACTTACAAGATTGATGAAAACTGAAAATAGAGGAGAAAGGGGGTTGTTCTGGTTCGGTCTCACGACAGCAGCTCACTCATTGAGAGCCCTCCTTGCTGCTCTTCCACTTTATGATTTGGTTCCACTTCTTCTTGCATGCACGATCAGCTTGTCCTCTTGGTTTGCTTTCTGGTCTGCACTGCTCTTGATCTCACTAGCTCTTTCTCACTCTCACAATCTCTCAAGTTCTCTCCTTATCTATCTCTCGCTCTCGATTTTTAAAGATAAATGGGGCCGAATGGCTTTGCTTGAAGCTCTCTTACATCTCACGATCTCTCGCTCATTCAAGAACCTCTCTCTCTCTCTCATGGAATTGTCACTCTCTCGGTCTCTCACTTCCACTCAAACTCTTTAAATGTCTCTAATCTAATTCTCTTAGTTTGACTTGCAAATGGGTGACCGAATGCTTTGCAACATTATTCCTTCAATTCTTGCTTTTTCAATTGATATATATATATATATATATATATGTTATATAAATGCTTGACATATGGCACCCATGCATGCAACTTCTTGCCACTTGCCTTGCTTATTCCTTGCATGTGTGACACGTGTCCGTCATTCATAAATTTATTTTATTTATTTCTTCCAAGCATTCTCCCATTTCGATTCCAAGTTCGAATTTGTTGCCGTCCGTCCGAAAATCCGCTTATAATTGCTTTCGCCTTTGGAATTATTCTAAAATTTCATTTCTAAAAAAATATATATATATATTCCAAATGACCCAGAATCGAAGAAAAATATTTTTTCGATCGAAAACACGATCCATCGAAAAATAATTCACTTTCCGACGACGAACAAGGTTTTAGGTTTTACAAATCACCCCTCCTTATAAAAATTTCATCCTCGAAATTTACACAACTCCTTTACTGAATAACGATTCTCACTTAACAATCAAAGCCTAAGTCACCAATGCTAATATAATACATAAATCTCATGCAATGCATTTCAACATTTAAATCCATCAAACATACTCAATAAAAATCTCGAATTATTAAATTCTTAGCTCGACTAACTAAATATGCTTACTTGCTTCAAAAAAATGTGGATACTGGTTGCGCATCTAATCCTCATGCTCCCACGTGGCTTTCTCCGCTTCATGATTCCTCCACAATACTTTTACCAATGAAATGACTCTGCTGCGAAGAACCTGTTCTCTCTTGTCAAGAATCTGAACTGGGGTCTCCTCATATGATAGGTTCTCCTTGAGTTCCATTGGCTGATCTGACAACACATGCGAAGGATCTGCTATATACTTACGGAGCATCGACACATGGAATACATTATGGATTCTGGAAAGTTTTGCTGGTAGCTCAAGCCGATATGCTACCTCACCTACTCTGCCAATCACTTCATAGGGACCGACATATCGAGGGCTTAACTTACCATGTTTCCCAAAACGAATTATTCTTTTCCATGGTGATATCCGCAGAAATACCTTATCCCCGACCTGGAACTCCAAATCCTTGCTACGCTTATCTGCGTAACTTTTCTGTCGATCCTGGGCTATCTTCAAATTGTCCTGAATAACCTTGATCTTATCTGTAGTCATCTGAATGAGCTCGGGCCCAATTAACTTTCTTTCGCCCATCTCATCCCAACATACCGGCGTCCTACATCGTTTTCCATAAAGTACTTCATACGGTGCCATGCTGATACTAACCTGATAACTGTTATTATAAGCAAACTTGATTAATGATAGATAAGTATCCCAACTTCCTCCAAACTCCATCACACAAGACCTGAGCATATCCTCTAAAGTCTGAATAGTACGCTCAGACTGTCTATTTGTCTTCGAATAAAATGTTGTACTGAAATGTAATCGAGTACCCAAAACTTTCTGTAGACTAGGCCAAAATCGGGATGTAAATCTCGGATCTCTATCCCATACGATCGACACTGGAGCCCCATGCAATCTCACAATCTCATCCACATATAACTTGGCCAATTTATCTAGGGAATACGTACTTCGGATAGGTAGGAAATGAGCTGACTTTGTAAGTCGATCCACTATCACCCAGATACTATCATAACCATTCCGACTCCGAGGAAATCCTACCACAAAGTCCATTATAATACTCTCCCATTTCCACTCCGGGATGGAGAGTGGCTGAAGAAGTCCTGCTGGCCTCTGGTGCTCGACTTTTATCTGCTGACAAATCAAGCATTTTAACACAAATTCAGCTATCTCCCTCTTCATACCTTTCCCCCAATAATGCTCTTTCTAGGTATGATACATTTTCGTACTTCCCGGATGCATAACGTATGCTGAGGAGTGAGCTTTATCTAAAATTTTCTTGAGTTTCACCACATCTAGAATGCACAATTTCTGTCTCATCCTTAACGTACCATCATCCTTGACTGAGAAGTCTCCCTGCTGGCCTGACTCTAATTCCTATCTGATCTTATTTATCTGTAACTCTCGGATTCTATCTACGAGTACTGGTCGAATTTGAAATGTAACTAATAATGCACCCGAATCTACTACTTCTAAATTAACTCCCAAAGATCTCATCTCTACTAACAACGAAAAATACCCAGCTCTTAAATGAGCTACCGAGCTGGTGGGTCTCCTACTCAATGCATCAGCTATTACGTTTGCTTTCCCGGGATAGTACTCTATGGTGCAATTATAATCCTTGATCAGCTCCAACCATCTCCTCTGCCTCATGTTCAACTCTTTCTAGGTGAACAATTACTGAAGGCTCTTGTGATCTGTAAATATCTGACATGGAACTCCATACAAGTAATGCCTCCAGATCCTAAGTGCAAACACCACTGCGCCCAACTCTAGATCATGGGTTGGGTAATTCTGCTCGTGCTTCTTTAATTGCCTTGAAGCATAAGCTATCACCTTTCCATCTTGCATCAGAACACAACCCAAACCCTGCCTCGAAGCATCACTATACACTACAAAGCCTTCATTTCCGGAAGGAAGAGTAAGCACTGGAGCTGTGATAAATTTTGTCTTCAATTCCTCAAAACTTCTCTGACAGGCTTTTGACCACTCAAACTTCACTTCTTTTCTGGTGAGCTTCATCAATGGGATGGCAATCCTGGAAAATCCTTCAATAAATTTTTTGTAATATACTGCCAAGCCTAAGAAACTCCGTACTTCAGTTACGGTTGTAGGCGGTTTCCAATTCACAATCGCTTCGATCTTCTGAGGATCAACACTAATCCCATCAGCTGAAACCACATGGCCCAAAAATGAAACTTCGTTCAACCAGAACTGACACTTGCTGAACTTGGCATACAATTGCTGCTCTCTTAACGTCTACAAAACCAATCTCAGATTATAACGCCCTTCGCCCGACATCCGTTACAGTCTGAAATCCAGAACGGAGAACGTTACTTTCCTGATAAAACTGTTTCTGTTACTTTTGAAAAACTATTATCGTTCTAAAACTCTTTACCAATAAATTTATTTATTTATTTTTATTTTTTTAAAACATAAATTCGGCAGAGTTTCCTCTGTTTTTCTGAAATCCCAAAATCCGTTTCCTGTAATTGAAACTCTAACATTTTTAAAACCATCAATTTCTAAACTCCTATTCGGACCTCCCATCCGTTTCCAAAACATTTCATTTCTCAAATATATCATAAATATTTATATGCATACATAACCAAAGTAAGCTTTTAAGAAATATAGATATGCTTTTATACAGAACTTTGTTATAATTAAGTGGAAAACAATAATTTACACAAATATACATGTATCCCAAAAATGCATGATCATATGCAATATATCTATATATCTACCAAAGGCATGGAGTGGATGATGACTATCTGAACTTCCGCGTATCAGTTACTTCCCTGTCTGGGAAAGGAATCACAAGGGTTCAACCTGCGCGCGGTAAATCAACGCGCTAAGCATATTTGCTTAGTGGTATACACATACTCTAATTTCTCAAATTTCAAATATAATTTCATTCGTAACTAAAAGCATTATAACTTTACCATTCATAAATATAGATATATATATATATGCTGCATAAAAATATTTAAACATATGATTCACACTTTTTCGAGTTCAACATATTTCAAAA
Organism: Dimocarpus longan; assembly: GCA_022984855.1. NCBI lineage: Eukaryota > Viridiplantae > Streptophyta > Magnoliopsida > Sapindales > Sapindaceae > Dimocarpus > Dimocarpus longan. The sequence continues at coordinate 12,900,067 of CM041015.1, read as the reverse complement.
CATTAAACATTTCATATCATGTAACAATTTCATTTCATCGCTTATCACATTTTTCTCAGTGCCCTTTAGTAAACATATATTCGATACTCATGTATTGGTATATGGGTTTCCGGCATCGGACACGTGGTAGTATCCACCGAAATAACGGTCGACCCCGGCAACGACCGCTCGGTGATTATCCACCGGGTCGTATATCATAACACATAATCGTTCAGGATCGGACACGTAGTGCCTCTCATAATCCATAACGAATCAATGTAAATAAACGGTACAGCTGCTAAGTTCCCTATTGACATGTCAATTACCAATTTCCATTTATCGATATCTATGTTTACAAGGGCTATTTATATCGCAACGTTTGTATCACATATTTTTCACTTTGATTTTAGTAACAAGATTTTCTTAACGAATCAATTTCGTATCACATTTCAAGTGTAGTAAAATACGTTTGTAAATGTATCATTTTGAAAAGATATAACAATATCATTTAAAAATATTCACATAACAATCTCATTTAAGAAATTCATTTCATAACAAAAACACTTTCAAATAAGCTTTAAAGATAATGTGTATACCGACCTCAAAAACGATTCGATCTTTGAATCGAATGCTTCCCTATGCTTTGCTCTTATTCTCGGGTCGAGAATCCGGTTCGCCGGGTTCTCCTTGACCTTTCATTAAACAAACATAGCAAAATCTATTTAGCAAGTTCTAGCGTTACAAAATGTGCTATAACTATATGCTTTTCTATTATGCAACCTAAAAACTTCCAATGGTTATCATCTCGAAACAGCGCGTTTACAGTGAATATAATCACACTTTAATAGCTTATAAACTTAGTCACATCGCCTTTCCTTTACGCGATTAATCTCTAACAATTTATCATGAAATTTCTCAATCGTTTCCGTCATAGATATTTATTTGAATCACATTCCATTATCATTTGACAACATGGCATCTCAAATCACAACCCATTTAACACTATATCGCGAACTAACGCCTTGGGAAATCACTGAAAAACTCAATCGGGACGTTTGAAAGCAATCTAGTGAAATTCAAATAATTTTTCAATATTCTAACGCATATCATTGCGAACCATTTTTCATGCCAACCATTACGAAACGAAAAGCAAAACATCATAACTCATCCTTCCTAACATAACAGCCCCTATACGGCTTCGTAACGTAAATTTCAACATCGAAAAATCATTTGCAAACACGTCAAAGCTCAATCAAACGAACCTCCACACTAACAAGGTTCTAAAAATCCTATTTCCCCAAACATATTATCATCACAATTCATCCTCAATTCAAGCTTAGTCATTATCCAACGAAACGAAATCAAATAACTCATAACGTACCTTTCGAAGCTTACTTTTAAAAGATTCGAAACTAGCGTGAAAACTGTCCCAATTATCTCCTTTTATTTACGAGCTTCCTTCAATCCAAACGAATATCATTAATGTTCAAATATCATTCAAATTATGATTACAATACCAACGGGGCAGCGACTTACCTTCGCTTGAGCTGTTTTTCGCTTCAAAACAGCTCGCGAACAATTTCGATGACAAAGACAGCAACACGGCAGCAGTTCGCACAATGATAGCAACTTATTTTTCGATGATAGCACACGACGCAACAGCGGCACGGCTTCAGCTTGACAGCTCGCAGCAGCGTCGTCGATTTCAGCCACCAGCAGCAAGGCAGCGATGACAGCACACGGCAGCGCACAGCACAACAGCCACCAGCAACTTCGCGACAGCAGCTTCGCAACACCAGCAACGACAGCACGATATCAACAACCACAACAGCACACAACGATGACAGCAACTTAGTAACAACAGCACAACGACAATCGCAACAATGACAACACAATGTCAACAAAAATTTCAGCAACAACAACAGCAAGCTCACCTCACCAGCAGCAAACTCACGGCGACAGCAAACTCTCGGCAATGGCAGCGACGGATCCTCAGTCTTTGGTTGCATGCAAGATCAGATTCACCATTGGAGGAGCTTGGACATCACTTCGGCACCAGCAGCAAGTCACGGCAGCAACTTCACTTCCCAACAGCAGCTTCTCTTCTCTTTTCACGGGTTGCACCAGCTAGCTTCTGCCCGAGCTTCCTTCTTCCTTGCATGCACCAGATCACGTCCAGATCTGGTTGCTTCCAGCTTCCTCGAACAGCACTTCTTCTCTCGTTCTTCACGGCTCAGCTCACGTTCCTTTTTTTCTTCCACGAACCTTCTTCCACGAACAGCTGCTGCTCTTGTTTCACGTTGCAGTTCTGGTCAAGTCCAGCATCACCGAACAACAGCCTTCGATTTCTCTTCAACTTGCACGACCAGATCTAGTTCTCCTTCACTTCAGCTCTTGTTTTTGTTTTAAACTCTCACTCACTTTCTCTCTCTCGGTTCACACGAACTGATCTGATTTTGGTTTTGTATTTGATGAGAACAAATGGTGGCCCAAACACAACATCTTTCTTTTCATCATCATTTTCATTTTTTTATTTTTGTTTCATGACACATGTCCAACAATCATCACCCATCATATTTTATTTCATGCCACTTGTAATTGTTTTCCTTTGCATGCATGCCATGTGTCCCACATGGCCCCACTCTTTATTTAATTATTCCATGCCATCAATTTTCATTTTTACGTTTTCGCTTTTCGCTCGGATTCACTTCGGGTCCATCCTGAAAATTTAATAAAAATCCAATTTCACAAAAGGAAACTTCATTAAGTTCCGAATAAATATTTAAATCCGGACACACTAATTTATTTTGCGAGATTCGATTAAATAATTATCCCCGGATCCGTCTGAAAAATTTTATAAAAATTTCGCTACTCCTCCGGACCCGAACGGGTAATTATTTACATCGTCCTTTAATATATAATCACTATTTAATAAATTATGAGGCAAAATAACGGAATGTTACACAGATGCTCAGCATGCTCTTCCCTACTGCCAGAATACACCAAAATATCATCAATGAACACTATGACGAACTTATCTAAAAATTCATGGAACACTCGATTCATCAATGACATGAATGCTGCTGGAGCGTTGGTTAGTCCGAAAGGCATAACCAAGAATTCATAATGTCCATAATGCGTCCGGAAGGCAATCTTAGGAACATCATCTCCTCTGATCTTCAACTGGTGATACCCTGATCTTAGATCTATCTTCGAAAACACCCTTGCTCCCTGTAACTGATCAAACAGGTCATCAATCCTCGGTAGAGGGTATTGATTCTGAATAGTCACCTTATTCAATTCCCAGTAATCAATACACAACCTCATACTTCCATCTTTCTTTTTAACAAACAGCACCGGTGCTCCCCAGGGAGATACACTGGATCTGACAAAGCCCTTGTCTACTAATTTTTCCAACTGAATCTTTAGTTCCTTTAACTCTGTAGGTGCCATTCTGTACGGTGCTCTGAAAATTGGTGCTGTTCCCGGAATCAGATTAATCTTGAATTCAATATCCCTATCTGGAGGTAAACCTGGAAGATCTTCTAGAAACACGTCAGAAAACTCTACAACGACAGGAATATTCTCTAGCTGCTGAGTTTCCCTCTCGGTCGAATCTATCACATAATCCAAATAACCTGCACACTGTTTCTTTAGCATCCTTCTGGCGGTCATGACTGATATGATATGGGATGGAAGCATTCTATGCTCCCCTCGAAATATTACATCTGGCTCTCCCAATGAACTGAACTTGACTTCTTTCTGAAAACAATCCACCACAGCATGATGCATAGCTAACCAATCCATACCCAATATAATGTCGAAGTCACATATGTCCAACAACATCAAACTGTTGGTAATGATCTATCTCCAAGCACAATGTCACAATCTCTACAAACACTCTCTGCTACTAAAGAATCTCCGGTGGGAGTAGCTACTACCATATCACACTCTAAAGGTTCTAACTTCATATTAACATGTCTGGCAAAGCCTTTAGAAACAAAAGAGTGTGTAGCACCAGGGTCTATTAAAACATGAGCATCAGAATTGAAAACTGTTACTGTAAAACCTTAAATTTTATAAAGGGTGAAATTGAATGATTATGAAAAATTTGTGTAAAAGTGTAACGTTTAAAAAGTTAGACTTCTAAAGTTTTAAATTAAAATTGTGATTTTTAAACAGTTGAGGGGATCAAGTTGTAATTTGACCAGATGACAGCTCCTTCTTCAACCTCTAGCCGGCCATTTCTCTCTCTCTCCTCATTTTCTCTCCAGCAACTTCATTTTCGCGAGCCCGACTTTGGCTCGTCGTTCCGACCTCGTCCGACCTTCGTTTTGCCCAAATTTGGTACCGTTGGAAAGCTCGTGTGACGTAGATTCTATAGGTACCAATTTTGTTAAGTTTTATCAACGTTTGGGTGTTCATTTCAGCAAAGGAAGGTCTGCCATTGACCCATTTTTATTTTTTTAGATCTCGGCGAAACTAGGCGGTTTCGACTTCGACCAACCCCATTTTCGTGTTAAGCATGTCGAGGACAACAAAACCCGCTTAGTCGCACGTCCCGCCACCGTGGTCGCCGGAATCTGCCGTCTGCCGCTACTTCCGACGAAGGTGAGTTTCCGACCTCCTGAACTTGAAATTTAGTTCCGGACGCGTCTACGAACTCGTTTTTAAGTGTAGGATCCATTTTTATAGGTATTTTCCTTATAGGGCAGCCGTATTAAAAAGATTATTTATCTTGCGTTACCGTGTAGATTCGATCCGGAACGGCGATAATTATCTTAGGAATCGAGATTTTTGGAGTGACCAATAGCTTACGTTGAGGTAGGATTTCTATCCTAATCCTTTAATAATTGTTATGTTAAAGTGGAATTTATTTATTATATATGTATAATTTTGAAAGTATGTTGATTATATGCGGATATATATTGTGGATTGCATTTGGAAGTATTTGTGGTTTGTTTGGTGAAAAATTGGTGACTTTGTGACAGGTTTATAAATTTTGGTTTATTGAATTAGCAGCTGTTATGCTGTCGAAATTTTATAAATAAAAAGGAAAGATTTCAGGATATTGAATTATAAATATATAGTGCATTGATTGCATGGTAAACCATCTGAATCGTTGGTTTAATTTACATAAGGTTGAAATCCACCGTCCTAGTCATTGTGTGATGCTATCAATAGCTATTTAATGATACGACTTTATGTCGGGGTTACTGTGCGGGTTACTGCGCAGGGTATTTTCTGTTATTCATATGATACGACTTTATGTCGGGGTCACTGCGCAGGGTATTTTCTGGTATTGCTACCAAGGTCACGGTGTGACAAATATTGTTTTCTTATTCAAAATAATTTACTGAAAACTATAGGCCACCGGGTATATGACTAGGGGACGGGATTTACCTTGATGTGAAAGTGATATGATTTTATAGAAATTCTTAAATGTTGTATGACGATTCTAGTACCCTATATATTTTATGAAATGGTTTATTGTATTTATTAAACAATGGAGTAAGTAGAGTTTTAAATAATGATTTTAGAAAACGGTTTCCAAAACCTTATTAGAAATGAAATCCTACTGAGCACTAGCTCACCCCCCTTTTATTAGTTTTTTCTCTCCCTTTCCAGGAAATGTGCAAAGTGACTTAGGTGGTCATCAGGCGGATTAGGTAGAGGGCCAAGGAAATCAGGAATTATGCCCATGGCATAAATGTTTAGTTTATTTCTTTTTAAGTTTTGTATTCGAAAGTGAATGTCCTTGCAACCCATTTAAAGGGTTTGCATTTAATGTATTCGGGACATTGTGTTAAGAATACCAGAGTGTTGGAATTTTATTTGAGATTCTAATGAATTTGAATGCTTGATTATGATAAGTTGATCGCTTGACTAAGTGTTTATGATTTTATTCTTTATTCTGAATCTATGATTTCTAGCAGGTGTCCACATATCTGTGGGAATGGTCCCCACTGGGATTAATTTAGAGTGTTTTTATCTTTGAATATTTATAATTCTGCCGCGGCCCAGGGTCCGGGTCGTGACAGAAAAGTTTGGTATCAGAGCATTTGGTTTTTCATACCTCGGAATGTGACACCTACTAGAGTAGATGGAGGATATTTTACTTAGCCAGCATCGTTATTTTGTTAATACTCTGGTGTTTAAATTTTAGGTTGAGGAAATGCCTCCGAGAAGGAGAACCCGAGGACAAGAGTCGAGGACTGACAGTCCACCCCCGCCACAACCTACGAGTGAACAGATGGCTAATTTCTTTGAAGCTTTTATGGCGATGTTTGCCTCTCATGCTCCATGGGTCAAGGACAAAAATGAAAGGTTGAGGGATTTTTGTAGAATCTTTGATACTCAGTTTGATGGTCGACAGGACCCTATAGCCGCTGATAGATGGTTGAAAGCAATTAAGAGATCTTTTTCCCAGGTCGATACCCCTAGAGAGTTCTGGTTGGATTTTGCTGTTTACAGACTAACTGGTGATGCAATTATATGGTGGGAAAATTTGAGAGCACATCGTGATCTTGTGGATATTGATTAGGACGCTTTCGAAGAATTGTTCCGTGATAACTATTTCAACGCAGGTCACAGACGGGCACTAGCTGATATGTTTGAGACCATTGAGCAAGGAGGGATGTCTGTGAACGAATATTATACGAGGTTTATGGAGTTATCCCAGTATGCAGGTAGAGCTGATGAGTCATTGTTACTATCGAAGTTTTTGATGCATTTGAGGCCCGCGATAAGGAGCAAAAATCTATACCCAAGAATTTAAAAGGATCACAGATTGTTTAGCTACAGCCGCCTTAGCTGAAACAATTGTTGGAGATGGTTCATCCCACCAAAATCGAAATCGTGGCAGTGGAGATAGGAAAATGACTAAGAAGAATCAAGGTGGATGGCGTGGCAATAATAATAATACTACTAGTGGGAGTGGCACCAGTAGTGGATCCTCGGGGCGAAGTGCACCATATGGGAATTGCTTTAATTGTGGACAACAGGGTCACTTAAAGAGAGCTTGCCCCTATCCGAAGAGGTCATCATCATCTCATGGGGGAGTTTTAGGGAGTCGTTCAGATTCCGTTTCCTTTCATGGTCAGCCTGTGCCAAATCAGTCTCATACATCATCTCCGGCTTTCACCTCTCCTCCTCAATACCATCATCAATACCGCACGCCTACCATGGGGTTTAATCAGAATGTTCCTCAGAGTTTTCAGACCCCACAAGCATCTGGGAGTCAGGGAAATCGTGACTACAACATGGGTTCAAGTGCTAGTGGAAGTCCTTCAGGGAGTGGGAGAGGAAAAGGAAAGGGAAGGGCCGGACAAGCTTATGCTACCACTGCTGAAGAGGCATATGATCAATCTGGCAGAGGGGTAATTGATGGTATGATTCTTATCTCCCGTTCTTGGGCTCATGCTTTATTTGATACTGGTTCAACCCATTCTTTTATATCTATGTTGTTCGCAAATACTTTAGGATTTGGTGTTGAGAACCTTAGTATACCTTTGAGTATAAGAACCCCTTTAGGTAGAGTTCATGACTTGACAACTTTTTGTAAAGCAGTGAGCATTGGGATAGGTGGTAGGAGGTTTTCTGATGATTTGATTGTGATGCCTATGGAGCAGTTTGATGTGATTTTTGGTATGGATTGGTTAGCTAAGTATCAGGCTATAATTGATTGTTATAATAAGAGAGTGATACTTCACACAAAGAATGGTAAGGTCGTTTATCAGGCGACTCACGGGGTGTGGCAACCAAGTCCAATTTTGAAACCATTGTTAGGGGGGAGAAGAATGCTAGAGACTTATGGGAATTTGTTTGCTATTAATGGAGAAATGGGGATGGTTAACCAGTCTTCTCCATTGTATGTAGTTGAGGAGTACCCAGATGTGTTTCCTGATGAGTTACCAGGGTTACCGCCGAATAGGGAGATTGAGTTTTGTATTGATTTAATCCCTAAAGCTCAACCAATTTCCATGACTTCTTATCGTATGGCACCGGCAGAGTTGGGGGAATTGAGGAAACAATTGGGAGAGCTTATAGAGAAGGGTTTTATTCGGGAAAGTACTTCCCCTTGGGGAGCCCTCGTTTTGTTTGCAAAGAAAGCAGATTGTTCCTTGAGACTTTGTGTGGATTATCGAAAATTGAATTAGCTAACAGTGAAGAACAAGTATCCATTGCCCAGGATAGATGAGTTGTTTGATCAACTGGGAGGATCAAAATTCTTCTCAAAAGTTGATTTGAGATCCGGTTATCACCAGCTGAAAATTCGAGAAGAGGATGTTCCTAAAACACCTTTTCGAACTCGTTATGGTCATTTTGAGTTTCTTGTTATGCCGTTTGGGTTGACTAATGCCCCTGCAGCTTTTATGGACCTTATGAATCGAATTTTCAGACCGTTCCTGGATAAGTTCGTGGTGGTGTTTATTGACGACATTTTGATTTATTCCAAGACTCGAGAGAAACATGCAGAACATTTAAGGATAGTCCTACAAACGCTTAGGGAGAACCAGCTATATGCAAAGAAAGACAAGTGTGACTTCTGGTTGACCGAGGTCAAATTCTTGGGTCATGTGATCTCTCAAGAAGGAATATCCGTGGATCCAGCAAAAGTAAAAGCTGTTCTCGAATGGGAACGACCTAAGAATGTAACGGAAGTTCGTAGTTTTCTTGGTCTAGCGGGTTATTATCGTCGTTTCGTTGAGAACTTCTCAAGAACTGCTATGCCGTTAACCAAGTTGACGAGAAAGGATGTGAAGTATTTATGGGATGAAGAATGTGAAGCTGCTTTTTTGGAGCTAAAACAAAGGTTGACCACAGCGCCTGTTCTTACCGTACCAAATAGTAATGAACCCTATGTGGTGTATACAGATGCCTCAGGCACCGGTTTAGGTGCTGTTCTGATGCAAGGGGGAAAGGTGGTGGCTTATGCTTCTCGCCAATTGAAACCACATGAAAAGAATTATCCTACTCATGATCTAGAACTTGCTGCTGTGATTTTTGCCTTAAAAATCTGGAGGTGTTATCTTTATGGGGCAAAGTTTGATATCTACTCTGATCATAAGAGTTTGAAGTATCTCTTCACCCAGCGGGACTTAAATTTGAGACAAAGGAGATGGGTTGAGTATATGGAGGATTATGACTTCAATCTTCAGTATCATCTGGGAAAAGCAAATGTGGTTGCAGATGCCTTGAGTAGAAAACCGCATGGGACATTGGCAAGTTTGGCATTGGATGACTGGAAGAGGACAATGGTCATTGGGGATTATAATTTGTGTTTATATGAGGACTGTACCGCAAGTTATATTTGCAACATGGTGGCCACTCCTAGTACCCTACAACTTGTTAAACAAAGCCAGTGGCAAGATGAGGAATTAAGGACTACTTGGAATCGTCTACAAAATGGAGAACAATTGGAGAATTGGGAGATTAAGCCAGATGGATTTTTATATTACCATGGAAAAGTGGTAGTTGCCAACCATTCGGAGCTTAAGGAAGCTGTTTTGGTCGAGGCTCACAAGTCAAAATTTGCGGTGCATCCTGGAAGCACAAAGATGTATCATGACTTGAAGAGACAATACTGGTGGTCCGGAATGAAGCGAGATGTAGCTAAGTTTGTTACCAAGTGCATGATATGTCAACAGGTAAAAGCCGAGCATCAGCGATCGTCGGGGTTACTTCAGCCATTACCAATTCCAGAATGGAAGTGGGACAAGATCACTATGGACTTTGTGACGGGATTACCTTTGACCTTACAAAGGCATGATACAGTATGGGTCGTTGTGGATCGATTGACTAAGACAACCCACTTTATACCCATAAGAAAGGACTACAAGCTCGTTAAGCTAGCTAAGCTTTATGTTGAGAACATTGTTCGATTACATGGTGTACCCTCTAGTATTGTTTCAGATAGAGATCCGCGCTTCACTTCTAGATTTTGGAGAGCCTTACAAATTGCCTTAGGGACAGAACTCAATCTTAGCACCGCTCATCACCCTCAAACTGATGGGCAGTCTGAGAGGACTATCCAAATATTAGAAGATATGCTCCGTTCTTGCATTTTGGACTTCGGAGGAAATTGGGGTGAACACCTACCATTGGTGGAGTTTGTTTATAATAATAGCTACTAGACCAGTATTGGTATGGCTCCATATGAGGCCTTGTATGGAAGGCCTTGTAGATCACCTTTGTGTTGGGCTGAACCAGATGAGCGAGTTACCATCGGACCAGAGATTATTGAGGAGACTACAGGAAAGATAAAGGGCATTCAGGAGAGACTTAAGGTAGTCCAGAGTCGCCAAAAGAGTTATGCTGATCTTCACCGACGTAAGGTGGAATATGAGGTTGGTGACCATGTTTTCTTGAAGGTAACTCCTATGCGGGGTGTAACTAGATTCGGGGTTAAAGGAAAACTAGCCCCTAGGTACATTGGGCCATTTGAGGTCATGGAAAGAATTGGAGAGGTTGCTTACCGGTTGAATTTGCCACCACAGTTAGAACATGTTCACAATGTTTTTCACGTGTCCATGTTGAGGAAGTGCGCTGCAGACCCGTCTCACATTGTTCCCTATACTGGGATTCCTATACAAGAGAATATGACATACGAAGAACAGCTGGTACGGATCCTGACAAGAGAAATTAAAGTGTTACAAAATAAAGAAATACCTATGGTTAAGGTATTATGGCAGAATCATACTGGGAATGAGACTACTTGGGAGCTTGAGTTAGAGATGTGTCATAAGTATCCTTATCTGTGTGAAATTCAACTTGAGGTTGTACTTTGAATTTCGAGACGAAATTCCTTTAAGGAGGGTAGAATGTAAAACCTTAAATTTTATAAAGGGTGAAATTGAATGATTATGAAAAATTTGTGTAAAAGTGTAAGGGTTAAAAAGTTAGACTTCTAAAGTTTTAAATTAAAATTGTGATTTTTAAACAGTTGAGGGGATCAAGTTGAAATTTGACCGGATGACAGCTCCTTCTTCAACCTCCAGCCGGCCATTTCTCTCTCTCTCCTCATTTTCTCTCCAGCAACTTCATTTTTGCGAGCCCGACTTTGGCTCGTCGTTTCGACCTCGTCCGACCTTCGTTTTGCCCAAATTTGGTACTGTTGGAAAGCTCGTGTGACGTAGATTCTATAGGTACCAATTTTGTTAAGTTTTATCAACATTTGGGTGTTCATTTCAGCAGAGGAAGGTCTGCCATTAACCCATTTTTATTTTTTTAGATCTCGGCGAAACTAGGCGGTTTCGACTCCGACCAACCCCATTTTCGTGTTAAGCATGTCGAGGACAACAAAACCCACTTAGTCGCACGTCCCGCCACCGTGGTCGTAGGAATCCGCCGCTAGAAAGTCGTCGTCGGCCGCTACTTCCGGCGAAGGTGAGTTTCCGACCTCCCGAACTTGAAATTTAGTTCCGGACGCGTCTACGAACTCGTTTTTAAGTGTAGGATCCATTTTTATAGGTATTTTCCTTATAGGGTAGCCGTATTAAAAAGATTATTTATCTTGCGTTACCGTGTAGATTCGATCCGGAACGGTGATAATTATCTTAGGAATCGAGATTTTTGGAGTGACCAATAGCTTACGTTGAGGTAGGATTTCTATCCTAATCCTTTAATAATTGTTATGTTAAAGTGGAATTTATTTATTATATATGTATAATTTTGAAAGTATGTTGATTATATGCGGATATATATTGTGGATTGCATTTGGAAGTATTTGTGGTTTGTTTGGTGAAAAATTGGTGACTTTGTGACAGGTTTATAAATTTTGGTTTATTGAATTAGCAGCTGTTATGCTGTCGAAATTTTATAAATAAAAAGGAAAGATTTCAGGATATTGAATTATAAATATATAGTGCATTGATTGCATGGTAAACCATCTGAATCGTTGGTTTAATTTACATAAGGTTGAAATCCACCGTCCTAGTCATTGTGTGATGCTATCAATAGCTATTTTAATGATACGACTTTATGTCGGGGTTACTGTGCAGGTTACTGCGCAGGGTATTTTCTGTTATTCATATGATACGACTTTATGTCGGGGTCACTGGGCAGGGTATTTTCTGGTATTGCTACCAGGGTCACGGTGCCAAATATTGTTTTCTTATTCAAAATAATTTACTGAAAACTATAGGCCACCGGGTATATGACTAGGGGACGGGATTTACCTTGATGTGAAAGTGATATGATTTTATATAAATTCTTAAATGTTGTATGACGATTCTAGTACCCTATATATTTTATGAAATGGTTTATTGTATTTATTAAACAATGGAGTAAGTAGAGTTTTAAATAATGATTTTAGAAAACGGTTTCCAAAACCTTATTAGAAATGAAATCCTACTGAGCACTAGCTCACCCCCCTTTTATTATTTTTTTCTCTCCCTTTCCAGGAAATGTGCAAAGTGACTTAGGTGGTCATCAGGCGGATTAGGTAGAGGGCCAAGGAAATCAGGAATTATGCCCATGGCATAAATGTTTAGTTTATTTCTTTTTAAGTTTTGTATTCGAAAGTGAATGTCCTTGCAACCCATTTAAAGGGTTTGCATTTAATGTATTCGGGACATTGTGTTAAGAATACCAGAGTGTTGGAATTTTATTTGAGATTATAATGAATTTGAATGCTTGATTATGATAAGTTGATTGCTTGACTAAGTGTTTATGATTTTATTCTTTATTCTGAATCTATGATTTCTAGCAGGTGTTCACATATCTGTGGGAATGGTCCCCACTGGGATTAATTTAGAGTATTTTTATCTTTGAATATTTATAATTCTGTCGCGGCCCAAGGTTTGGGTCGTGATAGTTACAGTACCTGTCACCACCTCTAGTGTAGCCTCAGCCTCTTGCTGTGTTACCGCAAACACCCTGGCCTGAGTACAGGGCCTCCCTGACTTACCTGTAGGTGGAAAACCTCTACCAGCACCTCTTCCAGATTGAACTGTAGTCTCTGGTCCTCTCATCTGTGGACCTCTCTTACCTTGCGTTTGACTTCCACTAAACTGTCCCTGAGTAAACAGTGTCAACCCACTAGCTTCTGTTGTTTTCTGCGGGCAATCCTTCTTAAAATGTCCCTCTTTACCACAATGATAGCATCCAGAGATACCCATATGACACTCTCTTCGGTGCATCCTGCTGCATTTCTTACATGGCTTTAATCTACTTTGAGTATCACCCCTGCTCTGGGCCCTGATGGAGGTCTGACTGGACGCGACTCGCTGACTCTGTTGCTTGCTACCTGACCATCTAGATTTGCTTCCAGTTTTGGGAGCCTTGTTGGAGCCTCCTGAATACCAACCTGACCTCTGACTGCGTTTCGACTTCTATACTTGCTATTTGTCACCTAATGTAGTCCTCTCTACTCTCAAGGCTGCCTCAACTAGCCGCCCATACTCTCTGTGCTCTGCGGCTACCACATATGCTTTGATCTTCGGATTCAGGCCCTGCATGAACTTATGGCACTTGTTTAGCTCGTCATTCACTATAAACGGTGCCACTCGAGACAACTTAGTAAACTTCCTCTCATATTCTTCCACTTACATGCTGCCCTGAACTAGACTATAGAACTCTTCAATCTTGGTGTCCTTGTATGCCCTTGGGTAGAATTTGTCATTAAACTCTTCCTTGAATTTTTCCCATGTAACTTGATCGGTTGTTCTCCGCTTGACAAAATCCAACCAATCTCTAGCTGACGCTCGTAGCAAAAATGAAGTAATAGACACCTTTTGGGGATCGATGCACTCCATCTAATCCAACACCCTCTTAGTACTATCTAACCATTCTGTTGCAACCTCTAGACCACCTGTTCCGTCAAATGCATCGGCACCTAATTTCCTTGCCCTCTCTACAGTGGCCCCTGGTGCGCGCGACTTTAGCCCTTGAATAACCTGGGTCAATCTCTCAATCGGATCCGTCTTTGGCTCTACTGCTGGTGGCTCAATGGGAACCCCTGGTTGTGGATCATTTACGAATTCATTTACTTGCTCCCCTATTTCTGGAGCAGGAGGTGGAGCATCATTTGCGGCTCTTCGTGTACGCGGACGACCGACGCGATGCATGACTCACTGCACTTGAACCAGATAATCAATCATAAAATGTATGATGTTTGAGAAATACTATGGAAATGCTCGAAAATCATGTAATGCATTTAAAATCTAGGCTCTGATACCAACGTTGACAGGCCCTTTTCTAACTATACTAACTAGAGGACCTGTCCGGCACCCCACGGTGGCTTTTGAGTCGAGATCTGCTCCGGTTGGAAGGTTCCCGTGGAGCTAAGCCTCATTCTTATCTAAAAATGCTTGAAACTCTTTTAGTTCTGAAAATGGGTAGGAATTTTGTTCATTGAAAATAACTTTATGAAAATAGAGTTTTACGAAAATCCGGTAGCACAATGGCTGTTTTTCTAAAATTACCACATTGTAAAGACTTCATAAAACCTGTATAATTTCATTCAATATATTTTATCAAACTAATGGGCCTCAGGCCCTTTTTTAGATACACAACCATCCACAACATGCTTAAAATTTCAATGATATGAAAATCAACTTAATTAAAATCTTGAAACATCATGCATGACATTCACCATAAAATCCATTATCCAAAACAATATTTACAATACGTGATAAGTCTGAAAATGATAGTAAATGCAGTACATGATAACTTGACTAAAACTAGTGCAGCATGGTCGCGTCTCTAGCTGGCATGTACGTCTGACGGAGATGCTTCAACCGCGCTGCTCGTACCTGCACCTGGGGAGGATTTCAATAAAACAGGAAAATAATGGTGAAAATAACTTAGTGAGTGGGTAAATTTAATATAAACTATACTTTTGCTTAAGATGATATTCCTCCCAAAATAGGTAGGAAAAACTATTACTTACTTTACTTTTCTCAAAACTATAAAACTCGTTTTAAAATGCGAAAGATATTTTATTAAAATTTTCTTAAATACTTTTCTCGTTTTCTTACTAGCCTATTTGGCAACCCAGGGAAATTTATCCTTCATGATGGTGCGATGACATGCCACTAGGATTAAGGGAACTCTCACCATGTGTAGTCGTAGATGTGGAAACAACTCTAGAATCGCGATTCCCTCCAACATTAGGCAGATCTACACTATCTCATACGTGCAGAGGGCGACTGATAAACTCAATCCCCCCAAAGTTATTAA
Organism: Dimocarpus longan; assembly: GCA_022984855.1. Classification (NCBI taxonomy): domain Eukaryota; kingdom Viridiplantae; phylum Streptophyta; class Magnoliopsida; order Sapindales; family Sapindaceae; genus Dimocarpus; species Dimocarpus longan. The sequence continues at coordinate 12,884,905 of CM041015.1, read as the reverse complement.
CTCCCCCCAACTTGCCATACAAGTATGGAATACTTCGGTCGGGTGTAACTAGGGGTTAGGGTAAACCAAAGGCATATATATATAAAATGTCGGCAATATGCTATAACATTGCAATATAACTTTCGAAAATAATATTTCTATACATGTATATCATTTCAACTTATTTACTTTACTTGAAGAATATATATACATTCATGATATAAATAATTTAAAACTATACATGTATTGTATGAAATATAATAAAATCGCATTCATATAATAAAATGCATGAAAACTTTTTATAAAATCCACACTCACTACTTGCTTCCAATTATCTTAACACCACTCTTACTACGGATCTCGTCCACTCGCCGGTTCACTTATAATTGGTTTCGATCGAGATTTTGTTAAAACACGGCTCACGCAAAAAATAAACTTAAATCACATGGGGATTTCTAATCACGACATTTCAAGCTATTATCCTCCCACAATAATAACATGGAAACACTAATATTCACACGCGGAAACTATTTGGAAACCAATTCATTACTGCAACATAATCTAATCGATACTTTACGATTTCAAAACCAACAACAATGCCATTCAAATCTAAATCAATATCATCGAAATCACATTCTAATGGATTCAACAAAAAGAATATTCGAATCTAAACGAATAATGTAAACTTACGCGATTTCGACAATTTACCGAGAAGTATCATTTTTAACGCTTTACGTGATTATTTCGTTTCCAATCAAACTTATTGTCAATACTATTTGTAACTTCACTCAAATCATGGAAAACGAAGATTCAAACACTTCAAAACACAATCATGAAAATCATGGCAGCATACTATATGATTATTCATTTTCCGTTTCGACTCCGAAAATCAACAATTTAATATAATCGCGTGCCATGAAAAGTATACGATTAACTTTAATATATTTCAAACTATCCTAATATCAACATTTACCACTTAACGAGCTTAATCACACAACATGGCAGCTTGTTAACATCATGCACATATTCACATTCAACAACTAAAATCGCAACTAAATCACATTCGCATTCGCAGAAAACTTATCCGAATCGCTCCGAAACGGTTTTTCAATATCCGAACGACCATTCGATACTTTAAAACACACCAACAATAATCATTTTTCCCAACAACGGACTTGAATTTAACAACACAACATAACAGCCCTTATATCTCATTATAACAGCCCCTACAACAATATTTACGCAACAATCTCAACATCGAATTTCATCCGCAATCATAACGAAACATATTCGCACGAACCTCCGCACTAACGAGGTTCTAAATCCTAAAACTCAATCATAACATTATCAATTTTTTTTCCATAACTCATCCTAATATTTCCCATTAAAATGAAATCAATAAAACTCAATATACCTTTCTAAATTCGCTTCGAAACTTCGAAACGATTGTGCGATGGTGCTGCCTACAACCTCGCTCTAATCCACGAGCTTCCTTCAATCCAAATTGTCATGCAAGCCTTAAAATCTCATAAAAACTTCTTTTTGGTATGCACTACTCTTGATCTCACTAGCTCTCTCTCACTCTCACGATCTCTCAAGTTCTCTCCTTATCTATCTCTCGCTCTCAATTTTTAAAGATAAATGGGGCCGAATGGCTTTGCTTGAAGCTCTCTTACATCTCACGGTCTCTCTCTCGTTCAAGAACCTCTCTCGCTCTTTCTCTCATGGAATTGTCACTCTCTCGGTCTCTCACTTCCACTCAAACTCTCTAAATGTCTCTAATATAATTCTCTCGGTTTGACTTGCAAATGGGTGACTGAATGCTTTGTAACATTATTCCTTCAATTCTTGCTTTTTCAATTGATATATATATATATATGTTATATAAATGCTTGACATGTGGCACCCATGCATGCAACTTCTTGCCACTTGTCTTGCTTATTCCTTGCATGTGCGACACGTGTCCGTCATTCATCAATTTATTTTATTTATTTCTTCTATGCATTCTCCCATTTCGATTCCAAGTTCAAATCTGTTTCCGTCCATCTGGAGATCCGCTTATAATTGCTTTCGCCTTCGAAATTATTTTAAAATTTCTTTTTAAAAAAGAAAAATATTCCGAATGACTTGGAATCGAAGAAAAATATTTTTCCAATTGAAAACGCGATCCATCGAAAAATAATTCCCTTTCCGACGATGAACAAGGTTTTGGGTTTACATCACTTCTTTATTTTTGAGAGTTTTGCCAGTAGAGTCGGGATGTCTTAGAACTATTAGAGTGTGAGATGGTGGTGACTACCCCTACTGGAGATCGAGGGTAAAGCATTCCCAGTTGGTTTGGTAAAGATGGGCATCCATGATTTTGATGTGATACTGGGGATACACTGGTTAGTTGCTCACTGTGCCACAGTTGATTGTTACCGAACGGAAGTCAGATTCAGTATTCCAGGGGAGTCAGATGTGGTTTTCAAGGGTAAGCGCCAGATGCTTTCTTCTTGTATTGTGTCAGCTATAATGACTAGGAAGATGTTAAGGAAGCAGTGTCAGGGTTATTTGGCTTATGTGGTAGATACTTCGGAGAGAGAGGCCAGATTAGAGGATATCCCAGTGGTTAGGGAGTTTTCAGACGTGTTCCTAGAGGATCTTCCTGAGTTACCTCCAAATAGGGAGATAAAGTTTGAGATTAATCTAATTCCAAGGACAATGCCTATAGCCAGATCACCCTACAGGATGACACATACTGAGTTGAGAAAGCTGAAGGTGCAGTTAGAGGAGTTAGTGGTTAAGGGTTTTATCCGACCAAGTGTTTCTCCTTAGGGAGCGCCAGTGTTTTTTGTAAAGAAAAAAGATGGCAGTATGCAGTTCTGTATTGATTACAGGGAGTTGAATAAAGTAACGGCATGGAACCAGTATCCGTTTCCTCGTATTGATGATCTGTTTGATCAACTTCAGGGGGCTAGTGTATTTTCTAAGATTGACCTGAGATCAAGATACCATAAGTTGAAGATTAAGACAGAAGATATTCCTAAGACTACCTTCAAGACGAGATATAGACACTATGAGTTTTTGGTTATACCTTTCAGGCTAACCAATGCACCAACAGTATTTATGGATCTGATGAATAGAGTGTTTCATGATTTTCTTGATCAGTTTGTGATAGTGTTTATAGATGACATCCCAGTGTATTCAGGCACTAGAAAGGCCCATACCGAGCATTTGAGGTTGGTTTTGTAGACTCTGAGGGATCATCGACTGTATGCTAAGTTCAGCAAGTGTCAGTTCTGGTTAGGCAGGGTCTCATTTTTAGGGCATGTAGTATCCGCAGAAGGGATCAATGTCGACCCCCAAAAAGTTGAAGCAATTTTGAATTGGAAGTAGTTGACTACAGTTACAAAGGTCAGGAGTTTCTTGGGATTGGTAGGATATTATTGGAAGTTCGTGGAGGGATTCTCCAAGATAGCCATTCATTTGACAAAACTCACCAGAAAACAGGTTAAAGTTTAGTGGTCAGAAGTCTACCAAAAGAGTTTTGATGAGTTAAAGGCTAGATTGACCACAGCTCCCGTTCTTACTGATAAAAACCGTCCCAGATTCCTACTAATGAATCCGGCAACGCTGCCAGGATTCCCATGAGACCCTTCTGAAGCCTATCTACTAAGGCCCAAAAGGACGTCATAGAGCCAACACGTAGCTACTAACTATCTCTGAGGCCTTAGCCTGAAATTTATCTATTAAATCATAAATAAATAAATTTTTGAAACATGTAGCTATAAATAAAATGCTACAAAATCTGTTCATATATTTGACAATCATGCAAACATTTAATTTCTTTCTAAAATCAAATGAATGTACTTCGTTGACAATCGGAACCCACCTAAATTACGCGACGCGCTCCGGTACCTAGAATCACCTACGCTTGCACCTGGGGATTTAAACATAAAACTAAAATGAGCTAAAAGCTCAGTGAGTGCGATATCTTTATAAAATTTTATTTCCTCCCAAAAATATGCTTCAAACATACTTTCTATAATATATCTTTAATTTCTAAAAACTGTTGGTTTTTATAAAATTCTATTTTGTATTTGAAAAACTTTACTGAAAATATTTTATATTTCTAAAAAAATCATTTCTTTCCAAAATCTGGCTATCAAAGGTATGCTAACTGTATCAGATCCCATGAGCAAGCTAAAAACCACAAAGGCGGTCAAACCATCTTCGCTTAATGTAGAAGGTTATGTGGCGCAAAGGTTAGCGTCGCCCACCGTGATGAGCTACTACAAGACATCTCGTATACATGCGTAGCAGAACTATCATCGCTCACCGTGCGTCAAGAAATACCCCATTAATGTAGAGGGCGATAGACTCTTACGACTCAATCCCCCTGAAGTCAACTGGACTAACTCTCTCAATACTATGTCATACACTATGGGGTATACCGGTCGAGTCTAAAACTAAAAGGTCATGCTATCTATACTCAGGCTATAAATTTAAAACTGTTTTTCTTTCTGTTAAAAATATTTAAGCATACCATTTAACTATTTCTGTTTATGTAAACATATAAAATGTGTATAAACTCATTTACTAAATAAACTATTTAATAATTTATCTAAAATCAATATATAAAATATTAATGATAAACTGAGAAATATTTCATAATAATATAAAAACATACTCACAACTTACTTCCAACTTGCTTGAGAAATTCTGCTTCTGCTTCTGCCTTGGCAACCTTAACCAGCTTATTACCTAGCGACCTCCCTAGCTCGTTGCCCAACGTCCTTTTCTAGATTGCTGCTCCACCCTCCTCAGCTCAAGCTACTCATGAGAGCTCCAATTCCAGCTCCAGCTCCAGCTCTAATTGCACTCAACTCCAGCTCGCACTTAGCTTCAGCTCTAGCTCTCTTTCGACTTTAGCTATAGCTCGCAGTCAGCTTCAGCTCTACCTTGCATTCAGCTTCAGCTCCTCCAGCTCCAGCTCGTAGTCAACTTCAGCTCCTCCAGCTCCAGCTCGTAGTCAACTTCAGCTCCTCCAGCTCCAGCTTGCATTCAACTTCAACTCCTCCAGCTCTAGCTTGTCCAGCTCGCATCAGCTCCTTCAGCTCTAGCTCTAGCGAGCTCTCAGCTTACCCACGTGAGCTCCTTAGCTCCACTCATGCGAGCTCTCAACTTTACCTAAAAAATTTCGTCCATAGTTGCTCAGTTCCTAGAATTTATAGCTCTACGTTGCGACGTAGACAATTTTGCACGTAGTTGTTTAGATTCATAGTTTGGCACTACGTTATGATGCAGCACATTCCGTCGTAGTTGCCCAGAGTTATAGCACTACAGTTGCGATATAGAAAATTCTGTATTGTGGTTGCTCAGATCTGAGATCATTTCACACTACGCTTGTGATGCAGTAAATTTTGCATCGTAGTGATCGAGATATCTTATTAGCTTCACGATTGGTGTTCATCAAAATCACCTCATGATAGACAGAGTGTTTTGAGGGTATACATGGTGGGTTTAGAAAGAAAAGTTTTAAAAAATTTGAAAATAGATTTTGATAAGTTGTAATTTTTACGTGTGAATATATTTTTGTTATTTCTATATGCTTGAACAAACGCCTTTGTTTTTTGTGTAGCTTGTATATTCTTGTAGGTACCGTGCAAGTGATTTTCTGTACATTACATAAAACCTTGTCGGATACTTTAGGTGGGCATTGTTTCGATGCATTGCATAAACATTTAATACATTTTGGTGTTGTAAATAATAAATTTAAAGGATTTAAATGGTTGGGAATTTGTAATACAATTTTTGATATGTATATACAACTAAATACTTACACATGATACACATTTATCACTTGATATATCTATATATATTTGATATATGCATTATTGCGTAATGCCCAAAGCATTTGTAGTATGTATGTTATGGAAATTATTTGTTTGTGAAAAATGTGTCATGTGAATTGGATTAAAAAAAGTGTATGTTTGTGGTCAAAAGAAGTTGGGAGGTGATTTGATATAGTTAGAAGTGTTTTTCTTTACAGGTAAATTTTGGAAATATTCAAATTACAACCGTTATGCTATCAAAATTTTTATAAAATCCGTTTTAAGAAAATGCAAAAAATTCACAACCAATCCCAACTACTTTAAAAGAAAACAAAATTTTTAAGTAAAACAAGTCGAGTTTTTTAATTTAAGGGGTTCGCTTCTCGACTTTCTTCAATCCAATGAGTCGAGTTTAGGAAGTCCATTGATGTGCTCGGCGGGATCCTCTAGATAAGAGTCTAGAAAAGGTCTGGTTTGGGTCCTGTCAACCCAACTGCGAGTCGCGATTTTGTCCAGCCTCGAGCTACGACCTACCCTGGCGGGTACCGTCCTCTCCCCTAGAGGTTTTCTTTACCTCTCACACCCGTTTGAACTCATGATCTATGGGCTAAATACATAGAGAATGTAGGGTGTGTACCATCTGAGCTAGTAGTTTGAGGTTGAGCAGATTACATGTGACATCCCGGCTCCCAAGATCGCCACTCAATCTGTACTGTTCCCTCCCCTGGGGATTTTCTCGCCTCCCCCACCTCTCGAACGTGGCACCTGGGGCTTAATACCAAATTCTTAGAGAAGTGGGTACCAATTGAGCTAGTAGCTCAATTGGTACCCACTTCTCTAAGAATTTGGTATTAAGCCCCAGGTGCCAGGTTCGAGAGGTGGGGGAGGCGAGAAAATCCCCAGGGGAGGGAACAGTACCGATTGAGTGGCGATCTTGGGAGCCGGGATGTCACAATAAAAAGGCGCCTTTTTATTGTGACATCCCGGCTCCCAAGATCGTCACTCAATCGGTACTGTTCCCTCCCCTGGGGATTTTTCTCGCCTCCCCCACCTCTCGAACGTGGCACCTGGGGCTTAATACCAAATTCTTAGAGAAGTGGGTACCAATTGAGCTACTAGCTCAATTGGTACCCACTTCTCTAAGAATTTGGTATTAAGCCCCAGGTGCCACGTTCGAGAGGTGGGGGAGGCGAGAAAAATCCCCAGGGGAGGGAACAGTACCGATTGAGTGACGATCTTGGGAGCCGGGATGTCACAATTTAGCTCAATTGGTACCCATTTCTCTAAGAATTTGGTATTAAACCCCAGGTGCCAGGTTCGAGAGGTGGGGGAGGCGAGAAAATCCCCAGGGGAGGGAACAGTACCGATTGAGTGGCGATCTTGGGAGCCGGGATGTCACAGGAAGTGGCGATCTTGGGAGCCGGGATGTCACATTACAGAGCGAGGCTGGGCAAGATCGCAGCCCGTAGCTGGGTAGGCCACTGGCTGAGTCAACTGGCAGTCCGAGCTATAGTGCAAGGCTAGCTAGCAGGCGGGCTAATCCGTTACATTTATTCACATATCTCTGTGGGGACAATTCTCAACAGTTGTACAACATCTATCCAATTCATGCACTTATGAAGTTTATTACTAAAAATTGATACTAAAAAGTAAACAACATACGCCTATAAAGGAGCCATTGTTTCACAAGTCACCAAATCATTTTATCCACCTATTACATTCCCTAGTAGATTGTGGAAGAGCAAGTCATTTACAGAAATCTATGATATCTTCTCAAGGTGAATGTAAATTTGCCTATGTTAGAGGTCATAAAAAAGATGCTACCTTATGCCAAATTCTTTACTAGGAAGAGGAAATATGAGCCAAATGAAAGATTAATGATCCTTGAAACCGTAAGTGCTATTCAATAGATGCAGTTGCCTCCCAAACTTAAAGATCCAAGGAGTTTCAACATTAAAATTATAGTAGGCAAACAAGGAATGAGAGAGCAGAGATTGATCTTAAAGCAAGCACTAACTTGATATTGGAGCAAACATTAATTTAAGGCCATATTAAGTCTATAAGTAGTTAGGAATGGATGGTTTAAGGCCAACTTCAATGTGCTTCTTATTGGCTAATAGGTTTACAAGGCATCCTCAAGGTATTGTTGAAGATAATTGATGCGAACCTCGTATATAAAGATATGACATTTATGATCAAATTGAAACACAATCTTAAGAAAGTTAATTCAGATTAAAGAAAATCTTTTATTCGTTGATTAGATAACCAGGAACTAAAGATATAACGATGCCACTCCTAAGAAAGAGATGAGAATGTGGGAGATAAGTCATGGTTGATAAATCAAGAACAATTCTTGATGCAATTCTCAAAGTTCTCAAAAGAACAAAAGAGAAAAGTTAATATTTATTTAATGAAATCTGATTGAAATTTTAGGTTTAATAAGCTTTTTATAGACATACAATCCTAAATCTAATAGGAAACTAAAATAAATCCTAATTTTAATTAACCCTACACAATTACTCTTCTAAATGCATCAACATTGGGCTTTCAATTTAATTAAATGTCTTAGCTTAGTAATTAAAAGCCTAATATAAAATTAAATATACTAAACTAATTTAAAACCTAATCCATAATACAAATTAGGCCCTAACTAATACAAACACATAAATAACAGCCCAATTTGTATTAAAATTGTTGTTCAAACCTCAAAAATGATGTTTTCGGACTAGATCTTGCACTTGAATGATATTTTAAAGTCTTGATGTCCTCTTCAAGCCGTCCAAGCCATGTTGTACAAGACTTTTGAGCCAAATCTCTTGAATGAGCTCATTTAAAACTTTCTTCATCCTTTTAGCTCGAGTCTTTGTTATAGGTCTCCCATTGATGCTCAAAGGATTCATAGGCTTGCTTCCTTGGTTTCTATCAATAATTTTAATACAAATGGATAAACTAGTCATACCTGATGACTTTATAGTTTTGGACATGGAGGAGAGAGAGGCAACAGATAAGGCCATTCCTGTCTTGTTTGGAAGACCACGATCACCTTCATATCTTGATTCATTAGATCGTCAAGCTTTATTCTATCATCCTAAATTTTCATCTCAAGTCCTAAGATGTTAACGATACACACAAAATTATTTTGACTTGATAACCAATTACAAAAATATTAAACCAATAATATCTTTCTTTCTAATCTTTTCGAGTTCAACCAAATTAACACAACCCAACTTACTTGACTAATATAGGTATGGTTGATTAGAATATTTTCCAATCAACTATTTTATCAGATTAAAAAACTTTTATCTCAACCCTCATAAATGTCCACCTCTACTTCATATAAAAACAATGATAAAGTACTAGATTTTATGTCATTTTTACCGAAAATTAAGGGTTGCTTCCAAACTCGGTATGAAAAGGAACCTAGACATTATAGCGTATGGGAGTTCTTGAAACATGTCTGTAAACAGTAGTATGTCAATTGCAATTAAAGCCTCCTACAATCTTTTTTCAACCAAATCTAAGCTAAATTTCGTTGACCTATAATGCCTCTAAATGAATGAATAACTGCCACCTGTAGCTTTACATATCTGATCACAGATACAATTTAGTCGTTGAGATTTTGTACCAGAGCATGTAACCTTAGAGTTGTTTTTACTAGATTTACTTGTTCAGAATAATGTTCACGTGGCACAATATGATGTGTGCCAACTAGACAAATAATAGAGGTGATGCTTAAACAAGTTCACAACTAATAAGGTTCAACAAACAGGTAAGCTACTGCTCCCACGTGGGCCAATGGTGTGCTTCCATGCCGTTGTAGAGAGTGTGATGGGGTTGACCTGAGCGGGTTAATAATTAAGATTTCTAGTTATTTCATGAGACGGTTTATGACTATTCCACTAGTCACAAAAAAATCCAGTCAGGTCGTGCCAGGTTTTTATCAATGGCATTTCCTTCATCAATGCAAAGTTTCCAAAAAAATAATAATAATAATTATATTGATTAATTTGTTTTAATTAAAAAAACTTTTATATTACTTAAAAATGTTGGAAAAACCATCAATATTAATGTGAGCAGTTAATTGGTGCAAATAAATTAAACGGTACTTTAAAATAAAATATAATAAACCAAAATGCTAGACTGTTTTAACAAGCACAGATTTGATATAAATACTATTTTTGGTAAACACAATATGAATCAACCAGAAAAAATATATATATAGAAACACTGACTTGATTAGGATTCGAGTGAGTGATAGAGGCTTGTTGTATAGAGCAATGTCCTAAGGATAGAATTTTCGCCTCTTCCTATGTTTGAAGGACAGTTTGGGTATATCTCCTAGGATTCAAGTATCTGTTCTTGAATTTCAACACAGAATTCTAAAATTGGAGTTCTCTTTTTTTTTCTTTTTTTTTTTTTTCCTTTTTTTTTCTTTTTTCTTTTTAAGTAATTTGTATGATGTGCAACAATTGAATGGAAATAGAATAGAGAAAGTTAAGGGCATTTCTAATGCTATTATGTATTTTTAAGTCTTTACTAATGGCACATCAACACATTTGAAATATGGATTCACTTTAATAAAACAAAAATATAATAATATATATTCATATATTCAATGCAATTATATCAGACAAAATATGCATATATTTTATGACCAATCAATATAAAATATGTGGACACATATCTCCATATTTTCAATTGGTGGAGAAAAGTGAAAAGTCTTAATTGACATTTCTTCGAGAGTTTCTCAATTGATAAACCTATTTCAATATTCTTTAAACAAATTTCTTGTCATATCAATTCCATACTTGAGTTAAATAATAGAATTGGAGAGATATTTTTTACGTCATTATTTATCTATAGCATCAAATTCTACCCAAATTAGTAATTACAGTGGAGATAATCCAAGTAATTAATCAGGAATGAAAGTCTGATTAAATAAGTATGCCTTCCCAGGAAGTTGTGTCCACTCAAAACAGTGCACCTCTGTTTAAAGAGTTGAATCTCTTTAGACATTTGAATTAATTAATTTAATTTTAAATTCAAAGTCTGAATAATAGAAAATATATATATATCACTTAAGTCAAAGGTCGATTGTGTACTTTATATAGAATTTTTATAGGGTCACAAGTTTTCTCAATCATGTACTTTGTACAGGTTTTTGATAAAATCACGTACGTCGAAGGTGGATTGTCATCCATAAATCTTTTTTTTTTTTTTTTTTCTTGTGTGCAGAATATCAAATATATTTTAAATTAGTTAAAATGATCTCACTGAACTCATTTCCTAGTTATTTATAAAACTAAATTGACAGTTGTAAATTTATGATGTGTTCATATATAATAGATCAATAATATTGAAAATAGTCTTGATTGAACGATGATAATGTTTAAATTAATTAATTTAAAAGAATTTTGAAGTGAAGAGTAGCTAGGGAAACTTAGGATCTAGTAATGAGAGGCACGGAGAGGCACGGGCATTACCACTCTCATTGTCAAAAAGTGAACCCCAATCCAATTTCTTGTAATAATAAAAACCAGCATTTGCTTAGCTAGCTATGAGCTATCATCTAACTCTGAGTTGGTCACATCCACATTTTTCTCTTCCTCACGAGCCTATTTAAAGCCCTCTCCTTCCTCTTCAACCTCTCCATAAAAAGACCTAAACACTGTGAAAATTTTACAAGCAAAACATCACAACATTTTTAAATGTCTAGAATTAGAACTCGCAGCCCCTCTGTGCTGATGATGATGCTCACTTGCTTTTGTTTTATACTCCTTTTATTTTCTCCAGGAATAGTCAGAGTAGCGGTTGCCACCAGAACAATTTCTGACTTGAAACCCGGAAATTATGCAACTTTCAAGCCCAAAACAAGCCATGATCAGCAGCATGAGTTTCGAAGCGGATCAGGAGTGAATGATTGCCTGCCAAAAGGCTTTCACCGCACATCCGCACCTAGTCGATACATAAACTATCACACTTTTGGTTCAACAATGTGTTCTACAAGCAAGCATGCAAGCAGCCCATGAAAGTATGAACTGGTTCAGTCAAGATTTATGAGCCTTAGGTACATATATATAGATGTAATTGCATATGTTTGCATCTAAGTTTAGCTTGGATTTTATATGTTTGTATACTTAAAATGGAAAGATAAAAATGTGCACCGGAGATGTCAGTTTATATATAGCATAATCTTGTGGATACACATAAAAACGTTCAAGTGTAATAAGACAAATAAATTTAAAGCTTTTATTAATTGTTTTCATCTTAGCTCTTTTCCCTTCTCTTAAATTTTTTTTTGCCTTAATTTTGTTTTATTATATTTTGGCAGCATGTCTTCTCTCAATATTACATCAGAAAAGTACTTACTAACAAATTAAATTAACCAAATATATATATATATAGTGTTAGAAGTTTCTGAAAAGTAGGGTATTATTAAAACAACCTAAATCCAATTGCTGGAAATGTGTTTTTTTGTGCAGACTAATGACATTTTTGAATGAATTTATTATAATGTACAGATAAAACCTCCTTTTAGGTAATTAACTTGAATCTATATAAACTTCATTAACCATCCAAATCTAACCTCTTACTGAGTTACTGTAGAGTACATGCCACACCTAGCACCTAACACGGCGACCTAGATTGCCCAAAAAAAACAGGGCTACTCAAAAAATATCAAAAACATTTACACATACGGTGCCATGCCCGTAATTGGTATATAAACTAAATCTCATTTTGTGTGGAAACAGAAAAATTGGGTCAAAAGATCCACGCATGTGACAAGCCTTTACCGGATGTGTGGAAACGCGTATGCCCCGTAAGCTGTTCCCGTCCTTTTCACGGCCTCATGGGATATGTGCCAACCATCTCGCCTTTCTACTAACACATAATCATTTTGCCTGGTTGATACATCTTAATATGGTAATTAACTTTCATTGTGGTTTCGATGTGCGACTAAACTGCGCATCCTGGAACTGGACCTAGAGTTCTAGTCTTCTAGACTATCATTTTAAAGTAATACCATGCTTCTTAAATATTTTATCTAAATCTATGCTCAAATGATGTAGAATATAAGTTGTCAAAACCTTATAAATTAAAAGATTATATGATTATTAATAGAATTTTTACAACTCACACGTCAAATTATTTAAATATGAATTTGAGTAAATATTTGAAAAACCTAACATTACTCTTTTTTTTTTTTAATCTTTAATTCAAACTTAAAAGAGCTCAGAAAGCTGTGAATTATATTTTGGAAACATTCTAAAAAATCCCTTGAAATAAAAAATAATACCAATCAACCCAACTTTTTAAAATATTAACCAAATACCCCATTTCGTTAGTGAAATAGTGGTTTTGTCCAAATCAAAAGTGATATTGAATCAAAATTAGGAAAATATGAAAAATACCCTTAGATATTAAAAAATAGTATTATAATATATTTAAAGCAATAATGATTAATAATAATAATTAGATGGTAAAAAAAAAAAAAAAAAAAAAAAAAACAACGTTATATAAAAAATTTTCAAAAATATAAAATATAAACCAATAAAATCTTTTGTTCTTCAATATTTTTAATTAAAATTAAAAAAATAAATTAAAACAAAAAAGATGAAGATTTGGGTATCAAATCTTCAAAGTTAGAAGATCTGGCTAGATCTTCAAAATTTGTATTAAAAAATATATATAAACGAAAAACAAATTAAAATTACATTAAACAAAAAACAATTAATCAGATTTCATTACAACATAACAATACACATCAAACCAAAAAAAAAAAACACACATCTAAGTTCATCCAATTACATAAAAAAAAAAAAAAAAACCAAATTTTAGATGCATAAAACCCAGTAATCTTTGCAATTATATCAAACCCACAATTATATCAAAAGTTCATCCCATTACATTAAACCCATAAAACTCAATAATCACTCATCCAGTAAATAAAAAAACCTAAGAACAATGCCCATAGATCCACATTTGCACTGTCGTACCGCTCCATAACGAAGGCACACAGCCTATCATTCCTCACTGTCCTCTACATCTCTTCCATGAATCACGTCGGGAACAGCGCCCGCACGATTTGATCCATCGTCGCATCGCTTGACACAATGGCACTCAGTTTTCCATTCCTCACCGTCCTCTCCATCTCCTCTAAAAATCAGTGCACCGTAACACCACGTCGAAGATCCCATCGAAGAACAAACCAATATCACCGCTTGTATAATCAAACTCATCGACGGTGAAAAGTATAGCGACAGCGATGGGGTAAAGTGGTGTGTTGAGTGGTGATAGGGTTTAGTTTTTGAATGATGATGGTTGGTTGGGTGAGATGAGAGAGAGAGAAAGAGAGTAATGGTAGAGGAGAGAGTAGTGGTGATGGGAAAGAGTAATGAGTGGTGATGAGTGATGATATAGAGCCATGGATGAATATGGAATTTTTTTTTATTTTTTATTTTTTTCCTTTTTTATTTAATTAAAATTTTAACAGATGGTTTATAGCTATTATCCATGTATGTTATAACGCTAAATGATGTTTTTACCCTTAAAACTAACGAATCTGTTACTTTATTGACAAATTCACAATTCTATTTAGCAGTTGGATTGTTTGGGTTATTATTTTCAAAACCAAAGATGGTTTGATATTATTTTCAATTTTAGGGGTTAATTAACCTAGTGGATGATCCAAGTATTTATAGCATGACCTTTTAACTTTAGACCCGACCGGTATACTCCATGGTGTATGGTATAGTATTGGGAGGGTTAGTCCAGCTAACATTGAGGGGATTGAGTCTGTCGTTTCTTTCGCCATCTACATTCATGGAGTATTTCTCGACGCACGGTGAGTGATGATAGTTCCGCCACATGTGTATACGAGATGTCTTAGTAGCTTTGTCACAGTGGAGGATGTTAGGCTTTGCCCCACGTGACCCCAACACTAAGCGAAATTGGTCCGACCGTCTTTGTAGTTTTAGCTTTATCGGGTGGCCATTAGAGAATTATAGAAAAGCTAGCATACCATTTAAAACAGATTTTGAAAGAAAGTATTTTAGAAAGATTAAATATATTAACTTTTAAAGTAAACTTTTGAAATTTATAGAAATTTCATAAATACCTCCAGCTTTTAGAAATAAAATGATTCTAAACAAAAATGTTTTCAAAACATTTTTGTGAGGTGACTTTTAATAAACTCATCCGCACTCACTAGGCTTTATAGCTCACAATGTTTTGTTTCAAAACCCTCATCAGGTGCAGATGCAGGTGATCTAGGTACCAAAGAGCCACATGTAGACTAGGTGTGTAAACCATCGATCCTAGCTACAGTTGAATCGTAATGCTTCGGTAGTAGTTTTTAAAGCTTAATTTATTTTCGTATTGTGAATAGGATGTCGATTAGAGGACCCAAAGCATTAGAAAATGTTATGAGAGAGTATAGAATGAGATGAGTTTTCTCTTCAAAGTTGAAAAGTCAAAAAGTTCATCCAATAGAAATTAACCAAGTGTAATAGAAATATGTGGTGTTTAGTGAGCCATTTAAAGCCATGTGATTAGTGGAACAATTAATGGTGTTAAGTGATAACAAGTGGACCAATTGAAATCAAACTTACCTAATTTTGGTCATGGCAAGAATTATAAAAGATTAAGGGCTATTTTGATGATTTTCAAGAGGGGCCGATTTGTAATTGTTACACTGTTATATAAAGTTGAAAGCAAGTCAATTTCTTCATTCTTCTTGCCATCCAAAACTGAGAGAGAGTGAGCATGAGTTGCCGACCAAGGAAAGGGAAAAAAGCAAAAGTATTTCATATCATTTCTTCAAGCAATTCTTCATCAAATCTTGTCTTATCATTAACCCAAGCTACTAGAGCAAGTTTGGAGTGAAAGCAAAGCTTAAGTAAGTGAGTTTACTTATGTTAAATCATCTTGTTTATGTGAGAAACCCATTTCTATTCTTGCTCCAAATATTGTTTTGAGTTTATGAATTGATAGTAGGTGGGTTGGTGATAAGTTTAGTGTGATTTGTGTGTTGGAAATTAAAGGAAAGATGATGGTTATATGTTGATGTTGAATTCAGCCATGATAGGGTTTGTGTAACCCATTTTGCTTTCATCCATTTGAGGCTTAAATCATACATTTTAGATGTTAAGAAACCTATTAAAAGTGTTAAAAGTGTTAGAATTGGAAAAGATAAAGTATAGAGGTAAGTTTAGTGTTTTTGACTTAGTTGAAGGGCATGAAGAGATCTCTTGTAAAAGTGCTCTTTTAATGCTTGAATTGAATATGTTTGATCATATTTGAGTGAATGAACATTAGATATGACAGAATTGAGCTTATTGCATGATTGGTATAAAAGTGTGCTTCAAAAAATGTTGAAAAAGTGTGGTTTTCGGATAGAAACACCTACTCGACTGTTGTTTCTTTCCAGATTCGCTTCATGGATGACCTAAAAATGAGTTAGGGAGGTGATTGGAGCAAAAACAGAATGAAGAAAAGCTAGGGATTCCTCCCTAGCATGCATTCGGCCAAAGGGGGTCTTATTTTGGGATTTTTCGTTCCAAGCTTCAGAAAATTATTTTGAACATTTCAGGGTGTTCCTAGGTTATAATAAATAAGTTTCATAAAAAGAAATCAGAATTCGAAAGCCTCAGATGAGTTAAAATTTAATTGCGAAGTTTAGGTGAAGAAGAGCTTTTATAGAGTTAGTTGTGTTAGAAGCTATTTATCCCTTTGTTTTAGTGAATTTATTGCTTCTAAATAATTATTGGATGTTTTAGGGTGAGAGCGAAAAGTATCGGAGGATTTTGAAGGAGATTGGCATTCGATCGGAGGGTGTTTCCCGAGTAGAAAACTAGTTCTTTTAGTGTTCTTATGTCTATTTCTTATTAGTTGTTATATATGCATGACTGTATTTGATTTACCGTTCATGTGAGTGTATTCCTTATATAATTATATGATTTATTAAAGTTATAATAGATTCTAGCACGTGAGTTTTAAACTAGGTAATATATATATATCTTTACCAAGAACGTGCTAGAAGTAAATGTTTTAGGCTTTCTGCCTCGAGAATGAGTTATTTTAAAAGATTGAGCAAAAGTATTTTAATACTCCAATGATTTACCCTAGCCCTAGTTGAGTGCCTAGTCGAATGCTTTGTACGTGCACGGTAGATATGAGAGAATTACTAACTGAGAGGGAGAGAGTCAGTTGAGTCACCATCTGCACATATAGGGTAGTGTAGTTCAAACCGATTGCGTAGGGGTAACGCATGCCCAGAGTTCGCGCATCAATGACTACATAAGGTAAGTTCCTTAATTCCTAGTGGCTAGCTAGAGATTTAAGTTGCTACTACAGGAGTAGTTTCCCTGGATTACCATCAAGGCGAGAAATGAGAAAGTTTTAGAATGAAATTCAACGTGAGTTTTAGAAATAGTTTTGTCTGAAATGTTAAAAAGTATTTCAGAAAAATACTTTAGTTTATTAAGCTGTTTAAGGTTTATCTCACTGAGTTATACTCCCCATTTGTTTTCCATGTATTTCTTAAAATGTTCCCTCAGGTGCAGGAGTGAGTCGTTCAACAGACGAGGCTCAGACTAATGCGCGGATAGATTGACGGATGACTATACCCCATTGTATAGCTAATATTTTTATCATATATGTGTTGTACATTAATCATGGTGTAAACGATGTAAATTAGTAAATATAAATATCAATTGTTGGATGCACGTTTTATGAAAATGTTTTGAAAGGAAAATCCCATATTTCCATTGATTTCATAAATGTGATGATTTATATTGTGATTGATTTTGGATGAGGGTCTGAGGCCCCTAGTAGTGGAGATTACGTGCCATAGAAGTGTCTTTAAATTGTTTTTGAAATTGCAAGGTGATATAGTTCAATAAACAGCTGACATGCTGCCGGATTTTCATCATAAAAACAAAAAATTTTTACACTTGCCACATAATAAATGAATTCAAAATAAGTTTTAACTATGTAACAGTGCTCCAATAGGATTTCTTTGGGCTAAAGTTAGGGTTTGTTGGGGTTCTGTAAGGGTACTACAAGGTCTTTCATGGGTCCAGAAGAAGGATTCGAGAAGGCTCTCGTCCATTTGATATCAGAGCATTCAGTTTAAAGTTGTTTAGAAAATTTTTGAAAAATTGTGCATCCATAAGTTATTTATGCATTTTATTGCATTGAGTTATAAAACGTTGCATGACATTCATTATTTTGGTTGTAATAGAGCTATACATCCAGCTAGTCATTCCCGTATGCACAGAGCCGCCATTGAGACTCCACCTATTCGTTCTGCTCCACCAAAGGCTGAGAAGCCTATTCATGAGTCCATAAATAAGCCTCAGCCTGGGGTGCAACCAAAGCCACTAATGGCAGAGCCAACAGTTGATCCTATTAATAGACTGGCCTAGATTATGCAAGGTATAAGATCTTGCGCACCAAGCACCACCGTAGAGAGAGCCCAAAAGTTGGGGGCCGAGGGTTTTGATGGGACAAGAGGCCCAGATGTAGCTTTAGAGTACAGAGCGAGTTCTAGAGTAGATGGAGTATGAGGATCAGCAGAGAGTATCTATTGTTTCATTTCTCCTTCGGGCTTTTTTTAAAGATTGATGGGATTCTATGAGGAGAAGAGTGGCCACTCCACTTTCATGGGAGCAGTTTAAAGAGTATTTCAATTAGAGGTTCTATCCTAGGGCTTACAGGGATGCAAAGATTGTGGAGTTCTACTATCTGGTTCAGGGTAATATGACAGTAGAAGAGTAAAAAAATAAGTTTACAGAGCTATCCTAAGTGGCGCCATTCATTGTCGATGATGAAGCCAACAAGTGCCATAAATTTCTGCAGGGCTTGAACTTCAGAATTAAGGTGTATGCAGCTGCTACCGAGTACAGAGAGTATGGGAGATTGGTAGAGGCAGCTTTGAGGGTTGAGAGGATTGTTCAAGCCGATAGGGGACAACTGTAGCAGAAGAAGGGATTGAGCCAGGGATGGTAGATAAGGGGGCCTAGTAAAACCCTTAAAATTGGAAGCAAATCTGAAGGAACTTTAGTGAGGCAACAGAGTCAGGGAGCCACCTCCAATCAGGGTTCGGTGAGGCCATCGTCAGGTTTCTAGGCCTGAAATAGTGGTCAGAGTAAAGTACCTCATTATGCTACTTGTGGGAGATTCCATTGAGGAGAGTGTCACTTTGGCCGTACTGGGTGTTATTATTGTGGTTAGGAGGGACACCTGAAGAGATATTGCCTACAAAGGACTACCGTAGATAGCAGTAAGTCGAGATCAGCGACTCCGGTTCAGCCCAGTGAAGGGCAGTCGCGAGGCAGAGGAGGTCCACAGGGGAGAGGACTAGGGACCTTTAGTTAGTCAGGCAAAGGTATGGGTCGAGGTACCCCATTCAGAGGCTAGCTAAGGAGACCTTCAGTTCAAGCCAAGGTGTTTGCTATCACGCGGTAGGAGGCAGAAGCGACGCCCGAGGTTGTTACAGGTACAGTTTCACTCTTTGGTTTTGATATTCATGCATTAGTAGATCTGGGAGCTACTCACTTATTTATTTTTGAGGGTTTTGTTGATTGAGTTGGGTTGCCATTAGAGCCATTAGAGTGTATGATGGTGGTGACTACTCCTACTAGAGATGTTTTAGTGGTAGAGAAGATGTACAGAGGTAGTGAGGTTACAGTTGAAGGTAGAGCATTTCCGGTTAGTTTGGTAGTGATAGACATTCATGATTTTGATGTGATACTAGGGATGGATTGGTTAGCCACTCACCGCGCCACAGTTGATTGTTTCCGAAAGGAAGTCCGATTCAGTATTCCAGGGGAGTCAGATGTGTTCAGGGGTGAGCGTCAGATGCTTTCTTCTTGTATTGTATCAGTTTTGACAGCTCGAAAGATGTTAAAGAAGCAGTGTGAGGGTTATTTGGCTTATGTGGTAGATACATCGAAGAAAGAGGCTAGATTAGAGGATATCCCAGTGGTTAGGGAGTTTTCAGATGTGTTCTCGAAGGATCTTATTGAGTTACCTCCAGATAAGGAGATCGAGTTTGAGATTAATTTGATTCTGGGGACAACGCCAATATTCGGCTGAGTGTTTCTCCCTGGGTAGCCCCACTGTTATTCGTGAAGAAAAAGGATGGTAGTATGTGATTATGTATTGACTACAGGGAGTTGAATAAAGTGACTGTGTGAAACCAGTATTCATTTCCTCGTATTGATGATTTGTTTGATCAGATTTAAGGGGCCCGTGTATTTTCGAAGATTGGCCGAAGGTTCGGATACCATTAGTTAAAATTAAGGAAGATGATGTGCCCAAGACTGCCTTCAGGACACGCTATGGACACTATGAGTTTATGGTGATGCCTTTTGGGCTCACCAATGCACCACCTATATTTATGGATTTGATGAATAGGGTGTTCCATAATTTTCTTGATAAGTTTGTAATAGTATTCATTGATGACATCCTAGTGTATTCAAGCAGTAGAGAGGCCTATGCTGAGCATTTGAGGTTGGTGTTATAGACCCTAAGGGATCGCTGACTGTATGCTAAATTTTGTAAGTCTCAGTTTTAGTTGGACAGTGTCTCATTTTTTGGGCATGTGGTATCGACAAATGGGATCAATGTAGAGCTTCAAAAAATTGAAGCAATTTTGAACTGGAAGCTGCCGACTTCAGTCACGGAGGCTCGAAGTTTCTTAGGATTGGTAAGGTATTACCGGAAGTTTGTAGAAGGATTCTCTAAGATTGCCATTTCTTTAACAAAGTTGACTAGAAAAGACGTGAAGTTCAAGTGGCCAGAAGCCTGTCAGAAACGTTTTGATGAGTTGAAGGCTGGATTGACCATAACTCTCGTTCTTACACTTCCTTCTGGAACAAAGGGCTTCGTGGTGTACAGTGATGCATCCAGGTAGGCTCTAGGGTGTATTTTGATGCAGCATGGGAAAGTAATAGCTTACGCATCCAGACAATTGAAGAAGCACAAGCAAAATTACCCTAAGCATGATCTGGAGCTAGCTGCAGTGGTATTTGCACTGAGGATTTGGAGATATTACCTGTATGGAGTTTCCTGCTAGATATTCATAGACCATAAGAGCCTTCAGTATTTACTTACTTAGAAAGAATTAAACATAAGGCAGAGGAGATGGTTAGAACTAATAATGGCTATCACTGCACCATTCAGTATCGTCCAGGAAAGGCCACTGTGGTGGCTGACACCTTAAGTAGACAACCCAGTAGTTCGGTAGCTCATTTGAGGGCAGGGTATCTTCTGTTGTTGAGGGATATGAGATCCTTAAGGGTTCATCAGGAGATTTCAGATTCTGGTGCACTGCTAGCCACATTTCAGGTCCGACCGGTACTTGCAGAGCAGATTTGAGAGTTGTAGGGTCAAGATCCTCAGCTGACCAAGATTCATCAGGAGGTTGAGTTAGGCAGAGGACAAGGTTTCTCTGTGAAGGAGGATAGTACTTTGATGATGGGTCAGAGATAATATGTTCCAAACCTACCAAACCTTAAGAAAGAGATTCTTAATGAAGCCCATTCGTCTGCATATGTGATGCATCCGGAGAGTACAAAAATGTAGCATACCTTGAGAGAGCATTACTGGTGGAAAGGTATGAAGAGGGAGATAGCTGAGTATATATCTAGATGTTTGATATGCCAGCAGGTTAAAGCCGAACATTAGAGACCAGTAGGTTTATCTCAGCTTCTCCCTATCCCAGAATGGAACATGAGCATATCACCATGGATTTCGTGGTTGATTTTCAACGCAGTCGAAGTGGGCATGATAGTATTTGGGTGATAGTTGATCAACTCATGAAGTCAGCTCATTTTCTACCGATTCGCAGTACTTATTCCCTAGACCTGTTAGCTAGTTTATATATGGATGAGATTGTCAAGTTACATGGAGCTCCAGTTTCTATTGTTTCTGACAGAGATCCCAGATTTACATCCAGATTTTGGCCTAGTTTAAGGAGAGCTTTAGGCACTCGATTACATTTCAGCACAACATTTCATCCTCAGACAGATGAACAGTCCGAGCGTACCATTCAGACTTTAGAGGATATGCTGAAATCCTGTGTGATGGAGTTTGGAGATAGTTAGGATTCTTATTTGCCTCTGATCGAGTTTGCCTATAATAATAGTTATCAGACCAACATTCGCATGGCACCTTATGAGGCTCTTTATGGGAGACGGTGTAGAAAGTCGGTGTGTTGGGATAAAGTAGGCGAAAGGAAATTTTTGGGACCCGAATTAGTACAAATGACTACAGATAAAATCAAGATGATTCGAGACAGATTGAAAATCACCCAGGATCGTCAGAAAAGTTACGTAGATAATAGAATACGAGAGCTGGAATTTCAGGTAGGGGATAAAGTATTTCTGAAGATATCACCGTGGAAAGGGATCATTAGATTTTGTAGACGTGGAAAGCTTAGTCCACGGTATATTAGTCCCTATAAGGTGATCGGTAGAGTTGGAGATTTGGCCTATCAGCTAGAGCTTCCGCTAAAGTTGTCCAGAATCCATAATGTATTCCATGTTTCGATGCTCTACAAGTATATGACAGATTCTTCACATGTGTTGACTGAGCAGCCAGTGGAATTGAGAGAAAACCTTACTTATGAGGAAAGTCCAGTTTAGATTTTAGACATAACAAGACAATTCCATTGATAAAAGTTTGGTGGAGAAACCATTTAGTTGAGGAGGCTACATGAGAGCCTGAGGAGCATATGCGGAGACAATACCCACACATTTTCGATTTAAGTATGTGATTTAAATTTCGAGGTCGAAATTTTTATAAGAGGGGAAGAAATTGTAAACTCTTGATATTAGGTACGGTTAACTAGTATAATTCTAGAAATAGTTTTTAAAGTCTAATTATTTTTGTATTGAGAATTGGATGTCGATTAGAGGACCCAGGAATAGTAGGAAAAATTTTTAATGTGAATGGCAATTAAATGCATTAAGTGCGAAATAGGAAATTCAAGCTCAATTTAACTCATGAATTTGGTGTGATTATTACATGGAATGGTCTTGAATAAAAATTACAATCTATGTCATTAGATTTGAACCGATGAATGAATGACAAATTAAAAAAGTTAAAGTTGGATTTTTATATAATAGTTGTCATGCATTACTTAAGAATTAATATTTTAAATTCATAAGTTATCAAATTGCCCTTTTATGGTTAAGCTTTCTTAAGACATAAATAAAGGGCATTAAGGTAAATGAAATGACATGGCTAAATGGTTATTTTGAGGTTGATTGGAGGGCATTTGAGTCCAATGAAATTAGCAATATATAAATAAAGAGAGATGACCAATTAAAAGCCATCTTGGACGGCAAAAAGAAGAAGCAAAAGACTAGAAGTGCTCGGTCAAGCAAGGAGCAGATCACGGCAGCTTGGTGTCTCCAATTTCAAGTGTATTTCATCTATTTTCAAGGCCAAATCATGATGGGAATAAATTAGGGAGGTTATCTAGTATTAATTCAAGCAAATCCAACATATAAATCAAGTAAGTTTCATGATCTTTATATGGAAAATTCATGTATATAGATTTATATGTTTGGATGATGAGTTTATGGAGTTAGTTTGCTTGTTTTAGAATAGGTTTCTTACTCTCATTGAGTTGTCAAGAAAGAACTTGGAAGATTAAGCAAGAAACTAAGGTAATAAGTTAAGGTTTATATGATTTTAAGATTTAAATAGGTGTGAGCTACCGTGTATAAAAATTCTACACTTTTGTATGAATTTGGTGATAGAATTGAAAGAAAAATAAAGAGGTTAGTAAAAGGTAACTCACGGCCTAATTTAGGGTTTGTGTAACCCAAATTGTTTTCATCCATTTGAGGCTTGATTCATGCATTTTAGATGTTAAGAAACCTGTTAAAAGTGTTAGAATTTCAAAAGGAAGCTAGATAGCATGGGTTGTGCATGTTGGCTTGTAACATACCCTCGCGACCCTAGGACGATATACAATAGAATATTGTATGATCGTAATATTGAGGTAATAAAATAAATATTCGCAATGCAAAACCCGAAGCCTCGTTTGACAGAAAAACGAATTATTTTCTAATGGATCATATTTTAGAACAGAAAGTATTCGCGAAAATGATAATTTCTCGAAAAGCGGACTTAGTGAATGAAAAGTTTTGAAATTTATTTTCGAGTTGAATAAAAGTGAAACGAATCTCTTCGGATGGATTTCGAGCGATTCAAAAATTTATTGGACGGAAGAATATATATATTTTTATATTTTGGATCGTGCGAAATAATTGAGAGAAATAAAATAATTCCGAGTACGCGGAAATGAATTCGAACTTTAAAATTTATTTCGGAGGCGTAATCGAGTCGTAAGCAGATTCCCTGATGGATGGAAATGGATTCGAATTTAGAATCGGAATGGGAGAACGCATGAAATAACGTGTGGCATGAATGGTGCATGGCATTGACACGTGTTAAGCATGTGGAAAGGAAACAAAACAAGTGTCTTACATGCATTAAGAAATGAGTGACAAGTGTCCAAAGTGGAGAGCTCCCCATTCTTTTCTTCAACTATCACCCAAAACTCAAGATTCACACTCAGTCCAAAAGCAAACACAACAAAAAGAAAAGGAATGCAGCTCGTTTGGAGAGGAGAAAAGGATGATATCGCCGAGTGCAACTCCAAGTGAGTGAGAGAGGGAGCTATCGGTATAGAGAGGAGTAATGAGTTGTTTAGCCGTGGGATGGAGACCAAAATGTGTAGCAGTTTTGAGTGAATTTAGAAGCCCATTTGGAGCAAATTCCTGGCACATTTTGAGAAGCAAATAGAGAAGAGAATGAGGAGATTTCAACTGTCTTGTACTGCCTTGAGAGCTGAGTGAAGACCGAGTGCTACAGGGGGAAGCAACTTAGTGCTGCAAAGAAAATCTGAACCGAGACCAAGAAGAGTTGCTTTGCCTTGAGAAAGAATACCGAACATCAGCTGAAAGGGTAAGTTTGGAAGCTGATCTCGAAGTCCTTTCACTCATGCAGCAAGCTGCTGTGCAGAAGGGAGAAAAGAGAGTGTTGTTGCCGTGACCTGCACTTCAACGTCAATGGCTATTGGTTTTTTTTTTTTGGGTGCAATTTTGGGGTGACAAACAACAACTAATTGAAAGTTTTAAATGTAGTTTTTGAGGGAAGGCAGTGCATGCAGCAAGTGTTTGGAAAGAGAGGGAGAAGAGCAAGTTTTTTGGAGCTGAAAACATAAGATAGCTTGCTGTCTTGGACGTTTAGAAGCTGTTTCTGAGCAGATTCAGCTCATTCAACGGGTAAGTGTTGTCCCATTAGCTTTGTTGAGATGTTTTGAGTGGTTTTTTTAGCTTGCATGTCAATTTTGGATTGAAGGAAGCTCGATTAAAGGTGAAGTATAAGGGCAGTACCTTCGTGAATAGTTTTCGAAGTTTCGAATTGATTTTCGAGAGGTACGTTGAGTTTTTATTGATTTTATTTTAATGGAAAATAGTTAGGATGAGTTTTGGATGATATTTGATAATGTTATGATTAGGTTTTAGGATTTAGAACCTCGTTAGTGCGGAGGTTCGTTCAGTTGAAGTGTTAATGCGATTTTGGATGATTTTCGATATTGGAATTGTGTGAAAGTTATGTTGTAGGGGCTGTTATGTCGAGATTTAGGGGCTGTTATATTATGTTTTTACTTTTGAGTTCATCGTCTTGAAAAATGATGCTTAATGGTGTAGTTTAAAGGATCGAATAGTTGTTCGATAATCGAGAAATAGTTTCCGGGTGATTCGGATAACGTTTGTTTTCGTACGAACGCGTTTAGTTGCAATTTTCCTTGTAGAATTTAAAAATTGATATGACATTAGTAGGCTGCCATGATATGTGTTTGAGGTGGTTAAAATGATAAATATTGACGTTAGGACGAATTGAATTATGTTAGAGTCACTTAGATAGTTTTCTTTGTAAGCGAATGTGATTAATTGTTGATTTGCGAAGTCGAAGCGAAAAGCAAATAAACGTTTAGTAAGCTGCCATGACTTTTGTTTATGTGTATCGAAGTGTTCGAATATTAGTTTTACATGTATTGAATGAAATAATAAGTTGTTTGACGTTAAGTTTGAATTGAAACGGAAAGAATCGCGCGAATTGTTAAAAAGAATAACTCGCGATAAAACTTTTCGTAATCGCGAAATATTTAACGTTTATGGTTTTTATTAGAATTATCACCATATGGATTATGTTAAATGTGATTGCAATGAAAGTAATCGAAAGTAATAGATGGTATAAAGTCAAATTTAAGTTCTATTAACATGGAAATGACTTCTCGAATAGTGTAGTTACGACATGTTTATATTAGAATATTAAATTATATAGGTATTGATAAGGTGGAGGAAATCGAAGTTAAGGAAGTATCGCGGGTAGAAAATTGGGAAGTTTCCGTGAGTTAGAAATCAGTGAGTATAAATTGTTTCATGAAATGATAAATGCACTATGATAAGTATATTTTCATGAAAGATTGAAGCATTTTTAATATTTAAATGAATTTATATGAATGATGTTCGCTTATCAGTGTTTTTATATATGCATCGAAAGCAATGTTGATTGTGTAAATTTATTATTGAAATGCGCGTTTATGTTTTAATATTTAATCGAAGAAGTATGCTTTTATGACAATTATTTTAACATGTAGATGTAATTCTTAAGAAAAATTAAAGATAATTTTCAAAACCAATGGCTACCCTAATCCCTATTATATGACTGTTATGCGGTCGAAGTACCTTATTGCGCATATGGCATGTCCACGGGGGAAAGTCCACTAACTATGGGGGGATCGAGTCTATCATGTCGCCCTCTACGCATATATAAGGTACTATTATGACTGATGCCCTATATGCAATGAGATAACATTCCGCGGCATAGTGGTTTATGACTGAGATTGACCGTCCCCACCATCAGTGTCCTAGGACAGGACGGTGATCATGATTTTCCTGGGTCCTATTGATACATGTTTTATGACTGAGGATACAATTTATGAATTTATGATTATGTTATGAATGAGTTTCAAATGAGGTATGTTACGGAATGAATTTTTACGATGCATATAATCTTGTTTTCAAGCAAATATGTATATAAATGATTATGTAATAGCATGAAAGTCATGTTTTGAATAACTTATTACGGAACTTAGAAATTTTCAAAGGATTTTAGAGAGTATATTTTTGAAAGGAAAACTTATTTAAAAATGCGTAACCTTACTAAGCCTTTTTAGCTCATTATTTTCTTGTTTATTTTTTTATGAGAAAACCTCCCAAGCGCAGGCATGAGTCCTCCAGGCGATAAATCTCCAGTTCAAAGTTAGGCGAGCTTATCAGATGACCGTCACTGTGAAATTAAAGTAAATGTTTTGATATATAACAAATTTAGTGGAATGTAAACGTTTAAGTTTTATAATAACGATTACGATGTCACGCATGTGAGGTGTTTTAAATTTGAAATGGTTTTGTCTTGAATACTTGGTTTGTGATTGAACAATTGATTTTGAGATGGACCTGAGGTCCCATTTGGAAGTGAAAAAGAATGTATGCATTTAGAAATGTTTATAAATTATTTTACAGGTATTTGAAAAGGTCTGAAATATCAGAGAAACAGCCGTTGTGCTGCCGAAATTTTTTCACCCTAATTTTTAAATGATTAAGAAATGAAATTGTTTTACGGCTTTGCTTCACAGAGTCCTTTTGAGTCACCTGCATATAGACTGCAAGGATTTTGTGGGGTGCCGGGAGGGCTCCGCTCGGATCTCTATAGGGGTAATCCGGGTGTAAAACCCAAAACCTCGTTCATCGGAGAGCAAATTATTTTTTCGATGGATCGCATTCGATCGGAAAAATATAATTTTCGAGTCCGAAAATATTCAGAATAATTATTTTAGAATAATAAAAATAAATTTGAGTTCGTGAAGACGGATTCAAAATTTTAAAATAATTCCGAGGACGAGATTAAATCATAAGCAATCACAGACGGACGGAAGCGAGTTGGATTTCGAAAGCGGAATGAATTCAGTGGCACGAAAAGAGATAAGCAAAATAATTGGTGGCATGCATGGAATAAGCAAGACATGTGGCAAGAATTCCATTTGCATGGGTGCCACATGTCAAGCAATTGATTAATATCTATATATGTAAATATCAATTGAAAATGAAGTGTAGTTTGAGTAAAAAGAAAGAAATCCATTTACCAAGTATTCGGTCACCATTTCCAACTTAAACCGAGAGAGATAGAGAGATCGAGAGAGTGAATGAGAGAAGGGGAGATCTTGAGAGAGAACCGAGAGCGAGAGATTCAGAAAGAGGGAGATCCACTAGGTCAAAAAGCAAAGCCAAGAGAGGAAGGAGCTGTTGGGCGTGTCACACCAGCAACTGCATTTGCACCTCCTTGGACGGTCTCAGCTCATGATTTCAACAAAGGAAATGTGAGATCTGATGCCAGAAACTGCATGCATCTTCAATCCATGAATCATCTTCAATCTTTGAGCTAAGAAAAGCCTATTCAAACCGTGAGTTTATGGGTTGTGTTGTGCAGCCCGTGCATGCAAGCAAGAGTAAGCTCGTGAACTGAAGCCGTGAGCTGCTGCCGAGCAGCTGTTGTCAGGCCAAGAGCAAGCAGTCCAGATCGTGAGGAGGAAGAGCAGCAAGGAGAGGTCAGGCCGTGAGCTGGTGCTGCTGCCGTGAAGTGCTGCCGTCGTGAAATGCTGCCCGTGAACTGGTGTTGCTGCCGTCGTGAGTTGTTATCGAGTGGCTGCTGTCAGGCCGAGAGCTCACCAAGTGCAGACCGAGCAGCTTTGGACTATCAATCCATCCTCCTTTGGATCTTCATCAAGTTGGAAAGGTAAGCCTTGAAGACCCAGTAGCTAGAGCATGTTTTTTATGTTAATTTGAGTAGTTTCAGCTCGTTCTTGAAGGGAAGAAGGAGATTGCTTGCTGCCGTGAGCTTTAGTAAGCGTCGTCTCGCAGTCGCGATTGTTTGAAAGCTGTTTCAAAGCGAAAAACAGCTCATTCTTCTGGTAAGTGCTGTCCCTGTAGCTTTGATAAGATGTTTTGAGTGGTTTTTAAAGCTTGCATGTCAATTTTGGATTGAAGGAAGCTCTCGGATTATAGAAATGATATAGGCAGCTCCTTCACGAGTAATTTTTGAAGCTTTTGAGCAATTTTAGAGAGATGAATTTTCATTGTTGAATTCGTTGTGAAATGTGTTATAATGGCTGTTAAGTTATGTTTTCATTTTTGAGTTCATCGTCATGGGAAATGATGCATTTTAGTGTGTTTTAATATGTCGAATAATTGTTCGATCATTGAAAAATCGCTTTGGAATGATTCGGCGAAAATTTTTCGCTAGTGCGAATGTTCTTCGTTTGTGATTTTCGTTGTCAAATGTGAAAGTGTTTATGATATTATCAAGCTGCCTTGAGATGTATTTAAGCCCGTTAAAGTATTAAATGTTGATGTTAAGATAATTTGAAATACATTTAAGTTAATCGGATAGTTTTTGTTTCATGCGAAATCGTTAAATTGTCAAATTTCGGAGTTGAAACGGGAAATGAATTCTCGTTTAGCTTGCTGCCATGTTTTTCATTTTTGTGCCTTAAAGTGCTTGAATCTTCGTTTTCCATGATTTAAGTAAAGTCACGAGTAGTATTGACGATAAGTTTGATTGGAAACGAAGTAATCGCGCGAAACGCTAAAAGCGATAATTCGCGATAAATAGTTGAAATCACATAAGTTTTATGTTGTTCGTTTAGCTTCAAATCTTCTTTTTGTTGAATCCATTAGAATGTGATTTCGGGGATGTTTCTTTGGTTTCGAATGGCATAGTTGTTGGTTTTGTAACCGTAGAGTTTCGAGTAGTTTATGTTGCGATAATGAATTTGTTTCGAGATAGTTTCCGTGTGCGAATATTAGTTCTCCGTATTGTTATCGTGTGAGGATAATCGCTTGAATTGTCATGATTAGAAATCCTCGTGTGGTTTAAGTTTAGTTTGTGCACGAGCCGTTTTTTAACGAAAACTCGATCGAAACCAATCGTAGGTGAACCGACGAGCGGACGAGAGCTATAACAGGAGTGGTTGATCATTTATTGGAAGCAAGTTGTGAGTATGCATTTTTATAAAGCTTTCGCAAATTCTGTTATATGAAATTATTAATGCGATACTATTTTAGTTTATGATTATTATGTTATTCAAGTAACATTTTAAAATATTATCGCTTTCCTTATAATGCATGTATAGTTGTATATATGTATTTAGTCTTGAAGATACATGAGAACATTATTTCAAATAATTAAGTTTTTGCTCTAGAAAGCAAGTTTTTCGGTTTTAAACCGTAAATAGAAAACGAAACACTTATGAGATAATTCTAAAAGTGATTAATATGCTTGAATGCTAAGTAAATATAAGTTAAGCGTAAGTTTTAAGTGTATTAAAAGATTTTTAGATTTCTTTAGTTTATCTTGACCTCTAGCATAACCCCGCCGAGGTACCCTATGCGTGTATGGTAATAGACGGGGGGGAATCGTAATCTCAAGTTCTCGTACGCCTAATATATGGGGGGAATCGTACTCCCAAGTTCCCGTACGCCTAATAGACGGGGGGAATCGTAATCCCAAGTTCCTGCATTTCCTGATGTTAGGGGGAATCGTAATCCCAAGTTCCTGCATTTCCTGATGTTAGGGGGAATCGTAATCCTAAGTTCCCGCATCTGAGCACACACAAATAGAAAATTTCTAGTATTTCATGTCATATAGATATTTAGCTTAAGAGCTTAAGAGCTTAAGAGAATGAGTTTTTCTAGAGTTACCCTTCTAAGTTAGTAAAGAAATGAAATACGTCAATAGATGTTAGTTTAGAATAATAAGAAAAATTCAATTACAAAAAGTTTACTAAAAGAATCTTTTGCTTAAATAAGCCGTATCGTTTTCAAAATAATAATGAAAGCAGAGTTTATTATTAAGTACACTCACTGAGTTATTCTCACTATCATTTTTTGTTTTATTTAAAATCCTCCCCAGGTGCAGGAACGAGCAGCGCGGCGAAAGTATCTTCATCGGACGTACAGGCGAGCTACAAACACGACCACGCTGCACTAGTTTTAGAAAAGTTATCATGTACTACATTTACTATCGTTTTCAGATTTCTCAAGTTTTGTAAATATTGTTTTGGATAAAGGATTTTATGTGAATATCATGCATGATGTTTAAGATTTTAATTAAGTTGCTTTCCATATCATTGAATATTTTAAGCATGTTGCGAATGATTGTGTATCTGAAAAGGGCCTGAGGCCTATTAGTTTGATAAAGATATTGAATGAACTTATACAGGTTTTGTGAAGTTTTTACAGGGTGAAAATTTTAGAAAAACAGCCGTTATGCTACTGGATTTTCGTAAAACTCTATTTTCATAAATTATTTTAAACGAACAAAATTCCTACCCATTTTCAGAATTAAAAGAGTTTAAAGTATTTTCAGATGAGGAAGAGGCTTAGCTCCACGGGAACTTCCCAATCGGAGCAGATCTAGACTAAAAAGCCACCGTGGGGTGCCGGGCAGGTCCTTAACTAGTATAGTTAGAAAGGGGCTTGTCAACAAGTTAGGTCCTTTCATGGCTAGATGAAGGGCTCTAGCTATTACATGTGTTTTGTTACTGTTTGTGGCATATTTAAGGTCCCAAAAGTATGCATAAATGAGTAGGAATCAAGGTGATTAACATGGATACTCATGGGTATAAATGGCCTACAACCTAATAAATAGTGAAATAGTTGTAAAATGAAAGAATAGGCCATTGTGAAAATTATAGAGACTTGACCGATATGAGCTTAATTGAGGTAGTTTTAGACACCAAAATATGCATAAATGTGATAGCAAATAATAGAAACTTGAAGGGGAAGGTTTGGATAAAAATTGAGTAAGTTATGACCTAAATAGTGTATATATATAGTCGTAAAGTGAGTTAAGAATGTAAATACATTCTTTGATGTGTGAAATGAATGTATTCGATTATATTTGAGTGAATGAACATTAAATATGAAAGAATTGAGCTTATTGCATGATTGATATAAAAGGATACCTTAAAAAGTGTTGAAAAAGTGTGATTTTTGGCTAGAAATGCCTACCCGATGGTCGTTTCCTTTCGAATTCGCTTCATAGTTGATGTAAACGTGAGATAGGGAGTTGATTGGAGCGAAGACGGAATGAAGAAAAGCTAGGGGCTGACCCCTAGCATGCATTCGACCAAGGAAGGTCTTAAAATGGGTTTTTTCGTTTTGAGCTTTAGAAAATTTTTTCGAGTGTACTAGGGAGTTCCTAGGTGATAATAAATAGGTTTCGTAAAAAAAAATCGGAATTCAAAAGCCTCTAATGAATTAAAACCTAGTTTCAAAGGTTTAGGCGTAAAAAGGCTCTTGTAGAGTTATTTGTGTTAGAAGCTATTAAGAGCTTTGTTTTAGTGAATTTATTTATTCTAAATGAGTGTTGGTTGTAATTGGGTGAAGGCGGAAGGTATTGAAGGAGTTCGAAGGAGATTCGCTTTTGATCGGAGGGCGTTTTGTGAGTAAAAAAGCGTAGTTTTGGTTAAAGTTATTTTATAGTTATATGCACTTATTTTATTATGTAATTGATTTATGCATTATAGTAAAACTAGATTGTAGTATTGGAATGGTTAAGTGAATATGTATTCATATCAAGAATGTACGGGAATTTGAAGTTTTTAGGCTTTTTGCCTTGAAAATGAGATCATTTGAGAATATCAAGAAAAACATTTTTAGTATGCTTATGGTTTACCCTAGCTCCAGTTGAGTACCCAATCGAATGCTCTATACATGCATGGTAGATATGAGAGAATTACTAACTGAGAGGAGAGAGTCAGTTGAGTCACCCTCTGCACGTATAAGGTAGTATAGTTTACACCGACTGTGTAGGGATAACGCGTGCTCAGAGATCGCACATCAGTGACTATACAGGGTAGATTCCTTAATTCCTAGTGGTTAGCTAGAGATTTAAGTTGCCACGACAGGAGTACTTTCCCTGGGTTACCATCAAAGCGAGAAATGAGAAAGTTTTAAACAGAAATTCGAAATTAAGTTCAGAAATAGTTTTGCGTGAAATGTTAAAAAATATTTAAGAAAAAAAAATACTCTAGTTTATGAAGTTGTTTAATGTTTATCTCATTGAGTTATACTCACTGTTTATTTTTCAATTTGTTTCTTAAAATTTTCTCTAAAGTGCAGAAGCGAGTTGTTTAGCAGACTAGGCTCAAACTGACGCCCAAATCGATTGACGGACGATTACATCTCATTGTATAGCTCACATTTTGGTCATATGCATGTTTTGTATATAAAGTATTATGTAAATGTTGTAAATTTGTAAACGTAAAACTAAGTAGTTGGATGCACGTTTTTATAAAAAAACTTTGAAAAATAAAACCTTCGTTTATAATCAAATCTGGTATCTTTGTGATTTTATGCTGAAATTGGATTGAGAAAACCCTCGATCCTAGCTATCTTTGAATCGTAATGCTTTAGTAGTAGTTTTTAAAACTTAATTTATTTTCGCATTATGAATAGGATGTCGATTAGAGGACCCAAGAGTATTAGGAAATATTATAAGAGAGTATATGACAGGACCTGAACCAGACCTTTTCTAAGCTCTTGTCTGGAGAATCCCGCCGGGCACTTCAACGAACTTCCCGAACCTGACTCTTCAGATTAAGGAAATCTGAGAAACGAACCCTTAAAATACTTTGCCGGTTTACTCGTTTTAACTTAAAACTTTCTTTACTTTTAAAATAGTTGGGATTGGTGAAAATTTTTCGCATTTCTTTAAAACGGATTTTATAAAAATTTTGACAGCATAACGACTGTAATTTGAACATTTCCAAAATTTACCTGTAAAGAAAACAAACACTTCGAACTACATCAGATCACCTCCCAACTTCTTTTGGCCACAAACATAAAATCTCTCATATAAGCATGTTCACACACATAAAATTTTCGTGTGTACACATTTCAACCATCATATTGTCATGCAAAATCACTTAGAAATTTCAAGTATAGATGTGTATTATATGCAAGTGTCTCAAAAATATATAAGTATCCATAACATCACATCAAGAACCATCATTCACATATCCACAATTCAAGTTATGTTATCATTTGATTTTATTATTTACAACATCCAAAATGTATCCAGAGTTTATGCAAATCATCTACTCGACGCCCACCTATAGAGAATGATGACTCTGTCACGCAGTCACTCGTAATTACACCCGATAGGATATATAAACTACACACCAAACAACCGTGTTAGTGCAACATAACAAGGTAGTAAACCACATAGCTATATATAACAATTTATAAACTTACTTAATCTTAAAGTTTCGATTTTTTTTTTTTAAAAACTTTTAGTTCCCAAAACTACATGTATACCCCTAAAGAATTCGAACCATCACGAGGCCAATTTTTCGAATGTTGCCAAACGTGAAGCTAATAAAATATCTTGACTACTACGAGCGAAATTTACTTCATCACAAGAGTAGTGTGAAATCATCTCAGTTCTAAACAACTATAATACGGAATTTCTTCATCGCGATTGTAGTGCTATATAAGAATTGTAACTCTGACGACTACGAGCGGAATTTCTTCATCACCCTATAGCGCCCAAAATTATAATTCTAACCGACTACACGCGGAATTTCTACTTCGTCACGTAGCGCGAAATCTCATGTAAATTAAGGGTATACAAACGGTTTTAAAACTCTTCACTCCTCTTTTTTTTCGAAAATTTTTCACTTTTAAATTCTCTTTTCTAAATCCAACGTAAAAATCATTTTACCAAGCTTTCACTCAAGATTTTGAAAATCATTTAACTACAATGATACAATTATGTTTAAAGGAAGAATGGAAATAGCGTAAGTGATAGAACACTTACCTCGCTCTGCGCAGCTCAACTGCCTCAACGAACCTCTCCTACCTCGCTTGTTTACGCGTCACCTACATATCAATTTCTTATCGTTACTTGCTTAATCACATAGCTCAAGACTTAAAATAACATTTCTAATACACTTTTCTCTATTAACAACTCTTTACACTATAACTTTCCTAACTCGATTTTAACTCAACTGAGACTCTCTAATTCCGATTTCTTTGTAAAAGTCTTACTTTTAGACCCCTAGGATCATTCCCGTATGGTTCGTTTGGTCTCCGGAGGCTTAAAACAAAAAGTCAACTTTTTAATAACCTATTTGACCAACAAAAACAGATTTAGAACCGGCACTCATTTTGCGTCCGTTTCTTTTTCTTCCATCTCCTTATTGCCTAACTAAGTCACCCGTAAAATTTTGTTTTAAAATTCTATCGTTTGCTATGTCAAATCTAGGAAAAACGCTCTGTTTTGGGCACTTTTCGATGCACTTTTCGCATTGAACGAGCGACGATGGTTTTTCTTTCGTATCTAAGTTTATTTTACCTAATTATGATCAACTAAAGTCATTCCAAGCAATAAAAATTGCATTTACATAGTTATTTCACTTATTGACTCACTAACGGCACTATTTTGAGCATAACTTGCTCAATTTTTATCGGAATCGATTCGTTCCAAAACCTATGGTTTTCTATGACTCCTAGGCATCATTTGAGTTGTAGAACATCCCCATATGGGTTAGAATAAGTCAGGTCTTACCAGACCCTTTTATGAGCTCGGGATTGTCAACATGCTTCTATGCACTATTTTAACCTCTACTAGATTTAGGCTATTCTTGTACCTATGTGTATCCATGTCAATTTTGTTGATTTCTAGTCATTTATGCATGCTTTTATGACCCTAAATACGTCATAAATACCATCAAAACACAATGGGGTCACATGCCCCTTCATAGGCCGTGACATGCACACACACTACACATCGATTACATTTCATTTCTTTTTGCAAAACTAGTATTTTCATATGATTTCCTAAGCTATAATAGGCATCGAATCAAGCTCACATGGATAAATGTTCAAGGTAATCACCCATCCCCTTGTGACCGTGTACTACACATGCACACATAACACATTGTTTCATGAGATTTACTTGGTTATTCTCTCAAACACATTATTCACCTAAACACAATTGCTCTTCATCTAACCAAATATTGCTAGGAGAGCTTTCATACTAATTCTTCATCATTCTTTTACTTAAATGGCTCATTTACAACCTAATCATCACATAATTGATAACATAAAAATATAGCATTTAACAAAACATAATTCTCTCATTATTTACTCTATAGTAACTTGAAACTTAGCAATTTCTTTCCTACACATTTCCTTCCAATTCCAACATTTAAATTTGATATCTAAGCACATTTTTATATCTTAACATAACTCAAATAAACAATATATAGATCAGCCCTGATCTCAGCCCCTAAAACTTGAATTTTCCTCGATGCTACACAACATCTCTTTATCTTAAATTACCATACTCATTTTAATCATTCCAAGGCATAGCTACTACCTTAATTCACTTCATTTAGATTCAATTTAATCCTATAAAAAAGATTTTCACCAGCCACTTAAAATATCTCCAACTTTAACCCAAATTATAAATCAAACCATTTAAACTTTAAACAAAATAAAAAAAATAATACCACAAACCTAAAGGTACTGGTCACAGATTTCTTTCTCTTTACAGAAACATTTTTCTCAAGAATCCCACCGTTCAGATTGATAACTAACGTCTGAGGAACCTCTAGACCAAATTTGAAGCTGATCCAATGGTTAACAAAGGAGATATGGTGAAATAAGCAAGACTGTCCTGGTTGTGCCCTATTATTCGGCCAGCCCCAACAAATTTCAGCTCGATCCAATGGTGGATGGAGGAGATATATCCTGATTCTCTAAAACCTGTGCAGATAGCTCTCTGCTTCAGCTCTCTCTCACATTTCAGCTTTTGTTTCTCACGATTTGGTGAGCTGAATCAATGAAGGTTTCTGCCTCAATTTTTAGCTGAGAGTGTCTTTATATAGGCCCTCCAAAACTTGTTAAAAAGTGCCTCAAATATTGTCTAATTACATAACACCCATTGGTTAACTTTAACTAAAGTTAAATTCCAATTAACCTTAGTTAACTTCTATCATTTTCCACTTTTTCTTGGCAAACTCTTATTGGCTAATAAACTTTCACATGGATTTATGTTTCTTCTAGGATTTCATTACTCCCATTTACTCACATCAAATCCATATACACTTAAATTATAATTTACTCAAATCATCTTTATAATTTAATTCCAAGTTCCTAGTCAATAAAATTTCAAAAATATTCTATGGTCATCTAATCATCAAATTAACCATGGGGTACTCTAATTAGGTATCTAACTAATCAATCTTAAGCTTCGAAAAAAAATTCAAAAGGTATTCGGATCATTATTATTTTTAATAACTCAAAAAGGATGTTTTTAATAATTTTTGTTCTGACCATTCGAAATCTATTCAAATGAACTCATTTTTAATCAGTTTCAGTTTCTATGGACTCCATTATTCATTCCAGGGTTTTTGAATCCTAAAGTAAAATTTTTAAAATTTACTATTCATCCGGATACTATTAATCGAAAGTCACTATTCACACAAAAATTCACTATTTACCCAAAATTAAAGGTTAGGGTATTACAGTATAGAATGAGATGAGTTTATTTTTCAAAGTGAAAAATTAAAAAGTTCATGCAATAGAAATAACCAAGTGTAATAGAAATATATGGTGTTTAGTGAGCCCTTTGGAGCCATGTGATTGGTTGAAGAATTAGTGGTCATAGCAAGAATTAGAAAAGATTAAGGGCTATTTTGATGATTTTCAAGAGGGACCAATTTTCAATTGTTATACCACTATATAAAGTTGAAAGCTAGTCCATTTCTTCATTCTTCTTGCCGTCCAAAATCGAGAGAGAGTGAGGGTAAGTTGCTGGCCAAGGAAAGGGAGAAAAAGTAAAGGTATTTCATGCCATTTCTTCAAGCAATTCTTCATCAAATCTTGTCTTGTCATCAACCCAAGCTACTAAGCAAGTTTGGAGTGAAAGCAAAGCTTAAGTAAGTGAGTTTACTTATGTTAAATCATCTTGTTTATGTGGGAAACCCATTTCTATTCTTGCTCCAAATATTGTTTTGAGTTTATGAATTGATAGTAGGTGGGTTGGTGATAAGTTTAGTTATTTGTGTGTTGAAAATTGAAGGAAAGATGATGGTTGTATGTTGATGTTGAATTCGGCCATGATAGGGGTTGTGTAATCCATTTTGGTTTCATCCATTTGAGGCTTAAATCATACATTTTAGATGCTAAAAAATCTATTAAAAGTGTTAGAATTGGAAAATATAAAGTGTAGAGGCAAGTTTAACGTTTTTGACTTAGTTGAAAGGCATGAAGAGATCTCTTGTAAAAGTGCTCTTTTAATGCTTGAATATGTTTGATCATATTTGAGTGAATGAACATTAGATATGAAAGAATTGAGCTTATTGCATGATTGGTATATAAGTGTGCTTTAAAAAGTGTTGAAAAAGTGTGGTTTTTTGTTAGAAACACCTACCCAGTGGTCGTTTCTTTTCGGATTCGCTTCATGGTTGACCTAAATGAGTTAGGGAGGTGATTGGAGTGAAAACAGAATGAAGAAAAGCTAGGGATTCCTCCTTAGCATGCATTCGGTCAAAGGGGGTCTTATTTTGGGATTTTTCGTTCCAAGTTTAAGAAAATTATTTTGAGTATTTCGAGGTGTTCCTACGTGATAATAAATAGGTTTCGTAAAAGGAAATCGGAATTCGAAAGCCTCAGATGAGTTAAAATTTAATTGCGAAGTTTAGGTGAAAAAAGGCTTTTTTATATAGTTAGTTGTGTTAGAAACTATTTATAACTTTGTTTTAGTGAATTTATTTATTCTAAATGAGTATTGGATGTTTTAGGGTGAAAGCGGAAAGTATTGGAGGATTTCGAAGGAGGTTCACATTCAATCAGAGAGCGTTTCGTGAGTAGAAAGCTAGTTCTTTCAATGTTCTTATATCAATTTCTTATTAGCTGTTATATTTGCATGATCGTATTTCATTTACCGTTCATGTGAGTGTATTCCTTATGTAATTATGTGATTTATGGAAGTTATAATGAGATTCTAGCACGTGAGTTTTAAACCGGGTACATGTATATCATTATCGAAAACGTGCTAGAAGTAAATGTTTTGGGCTTTCTGCCTTGAGAATGAGTTATTTTAAAAGATTGAGCAAAAGTATTTTAGTACGCCAATGGTTTGCCCTAGCCCCAGTCGAATGCTTTATACGTGCACGGTAGATATGAGAGAATTACTAACCGAAAGGGAGAGAGTCAGTTGAGTCACCCTCTGCACGTATAGGGTAGTGTAGTTCAAACCGATTACGTAGGGGTAACGCATGTCCAGAGTTCATGCATCGGTGACTACATAGGATAAGTTCCTTAATTCCTAGTGGCTAGCTAGAGATTTAAGCTACCACGACAGGAGTAGTTTCACTGGGTTACCATCAAGGCGAGAAATGAGAAAGTTTTAGAAACAAATTCGATGTGAGTTTCAGAAACAGTTTTGTTTAAAATGTTAAAATGTATTTTAAAAAAATACTTTAGTTTATTAAGTTGTTTAAGTTTTATCTTGCTGAGTTATACTCACCGTTTGTTTTCCTTGTGTTTCTTAAAATATTCCCTCAGGCGTAGAAGTGAGTTGTCTAGCAGACGAGGCTCAGACTAACGTGCGGATAGATTGACGGACGATTATACCCCATTGTATAGCTCATATTTTTGCCATGCATGTATTGTATATAAATCATGGTGTAAATGATGTAAATTAGTAAATATAAATATCAGTTGTTGGATGCACGTTTTATTAAAATGTTTTGAATGGAAAATTCTAAATTTCCAACAATTTCATAAATGTGATGATTTATGTTGTAATTGATTTGGATGAGGGCCTGAGGACCCTGGTAGTGGAGATTGCGTGCCATAAAGTGTCTTTAAATTGCTTTCAAAATTACAGGGTGACATAGTTCAATAAACAGCCGGCATGTTGCCAGATTTTCATAAAAAAATGAAAAAGTTTTACACTTGCCACCTAATAAATGGATTCAAAATAAGTTTTAACTAAGTAACGATGCTTCAATAGGATTTCTTTGGGATAAAATTAGGGTTCGTTGGGGTTCTATCGAGGTGCTATGGGGTCTTTCAAGGGTTTAAATGAGGGATTCGAGAAGGGTCTCATCAAGATGAATCCCGATCGACGACGCTTCAAAGTCCTTTTGTGTTAAGTTTATGTTTTAAATTTAATTATGTAATATACATGTTTTCAAATTTATGAACAAATGCCGCACTTTATTAATTGCATGCAATGTTTTAGACAATTATATTTTTGATGATATTTTAAATTATATTCTTACCTACTGCATACGAGAAATGGAATTTTAAATTAAGTAAAATTTTATATGTTTAGAATTTGAGAATAGTTACGGGTTCGTTCCATGATACCCCTTTGGACTTTCTTAGTTGGGTTTTTGACGGGTTTCGTGGGGTGCTTGGCAGGATCACTGGATTCATTAGTAAGAATCGGGGTCGGGTCCTGTCAGATCCAATAAAGGACTCTCCATTTCAGGTGAATTTGTTGGGTCCTCCTGAAAATCTATCAATCCATTCGCGCTTTTGAGTCGACTGCCTGGGTTTAGGAATGGTCTCTATATTTCTCTTTATTCTGATCGCGGCCTCCACTAGCTCCCTGTACTGCGTATGGACCGCTGAAGCAACATAGGTCTAGAGTTTAAGATTCAAGCTTGCTGCGAACCTCTTTGTCTTCTGCTCTTTATTGTCCGCTATGAAAGGCATGACACGAACCAACTCTAAAAATCTCCTTTCATAGTCGGCCACTGAAAGATTCCCTTGATCAAGCTGGAAAAATTCTTCAATCTTCGCATCCTGGTAACTCTTCAGATAAAACTTGTTCATAAATTCTTGCTTGAATAGAGCCTAGGGTATTCTAGCTGGGTTCCGCCTTTGTAGTGTCTTTTACTAGTGTTTAGCCCTGTCTTTCAACATGAAGGCGGAGAATGCCACCATCTGATCCTCGAAATAACCCATTACTTGGAAAATCTCCTCACTGTTCTTTAGCCATGACAAGGCGCTCTCCGACTTTCCAATTCCATCGAATGACCTAGTGCCCAATTTTCGAGGGTGTTCAATAGAGACACCTGATTCCCGAGGTTGATGAAGCGTCGCTGCTAAAACTTAGGCTAGCCGTTCTACATCTACACTCCCACCTGCGGTTCCGCAGGTTGTGAAGGTCCAGCTTGGTCTACAGGCACGTTGACAGACTCGTCAACGTGTCCCTCCCTCTATACAGGAACCTCAGTCGTTGCTCTCCTAGTGGGCGGACAACCTTGATGACGATGATTCTGTAAAATGAGCAAAACCATGTATACATGAAGTGAAAAATATCTTCGTAAAAAAAATCATGCAACTATGTGAAAACTCTTTCTAAAATAATCTTGCAAATACTTTCTAGCTTCATCTTAAAATCATTTTAAAAACTTTGACTCTGATACCAAGGTAATAAGACCTGACCCGGATTCCTACTAATGAATCCAGGGATCCTACCGGGCACCCTACAAAACTAGTCTGAAACCCAACTAATAAAGTTCAAAAGGGTATCATGGAGTGAACCCATAACTACTCTCAAATTCTAGGCATATAAAATTTTAGTCAATTAAAATTTCATTTCTCGTGTGCAGCAAATAAATATATAATTTAAAATATTATCATAAAAAATATATATAACTATCTAGAAACATTGCATGCAATTAATAAAGTGGGACAACATCTATTCATCAATCTGAAAACATGCATATTACATAATTAAATTTAAAATACAAACTTAACACAAAAGGACTTAGTAGCGTCGTCGATCGGAACCCACCCAGTCTACACGTGGCTTTCTGGTACTTGGATCACCTGCATCTGCACCTGAGGTGGGTTTTGAAATAAAAACATTGTGAGCTACGAAAGCTCAATGAGTGCGGATGCGTTTATTCTGAAAATTACCTCACAAAAAACGTTTTGAAAATATTTTTTTTTCTTGAAATAATTTTATTTCTAAAAATTTTGGGTCTCATAAAATTTGTATTTTGTTTCAAAAGATTGTTTAAAATGTTTAATCTTTTCAAAAAAATAATTTCTTTCTAAATCAGTTTTTAATGGTACGCTAACTTTTCTAAAATCTCTAATGACCACCCAAAAAAGCTAAAACCACAAAGATGGCTAGACCAGCTCCGCTTAGTGTGGGAGGTCACATGACACAAAAGCTAGCATTGCTCACAATGATAAAGCTACAAAGACATCTCGTATACATGCATGGCAGAACTATCATTTATCACCGTGCCCACAAGTGTAGAGGGCGATAGACTCGACAGACTCAATTCTCCCCGATATTAGCTGGACTAACCCTCCCGATATATGCCATATACTGTGGGGTATACTGCTCGGGTCTAAAGCTAGAAGGTTACGCTATACGGTCTCGAGCTGTCCATAAGGTTTGAAAACCTTTTTCTCCGTTTCTATAAATCTATTTCCTTTTTATGCTATAAAAGAAATCATATAAATGTGGCATACCATCTATAAATAAATTATTTATTTTCATGGTAAATATATATATAAACAATTAGGATCTAAACAAAATAAAAGATATAAAATGTTTTTGCATGATAACTGAAAATCATTTAATAAAAATATTTTTGCATACTCATAACTTGCTATCTTATTCACTTTACTTTTGCTCAACGACCTCCTTTCTGCCTCAGCGACCTCCTCTTTAGCTTGCTACATCACCTACACTTGGTCACATAAGTGAAATCTTACTTAGCTTACGGTTTACTTCAAATCAGCTCTTTCAACTCTACTTTACTCGAGCTGAAGCGAGCTAAACTACCAATCTCAGTTCGAGCTACCCATGCGAGCTCTAGTTCCAGCTCCCATTCAACCTACCTATGAGAGCTCCAGCTTGTATCCAGCTTAATCCATGCGAGCTCTTTCACTCAGCTCAGCCTAAATGAGCTCCTTCACTCAGCTCAGCTCAAACGAGCTCCTCCATCTCACCCAGGTCGTGACCTCAACATGTTCTACGACAACTCTCAAACATTCTAACTCGCAACAACTTTCATTTAACTTAATTCCTTAGCTACTTTACTTACCAAGCTTTTCCTCAGCCTTCTGCCTTGTTCCCCAGCTCGCGAGCCACTTCAAATCTCCAGATCTACTACACAGAAATCTTGTCAGTTCCATTAAAATGCAGACCATTCTCAACAACTTTTTCCATCAAAATACTACCATAAACAATCAACCTTACTACTAAATCCTTACTAGATCTAGCTCTTAAATCCGTTCTTCACCTTCCAATAGCTTGGTTTCCTTCAAAAGCTGGGCGAAAAATGGCAGTAGTAGCTTGCTCCCCTCTTCTGTCGAGCTCTCTCCCTCTCTCTCTCTCTTTCTTTAGATTTTTATTTCACTCTTCACTCTCTCTTTTTCACCAACTCACACATCACATGTCTATTTATAGGCATGGGTTAAGCTCATTTTCACCCTGAAAGTTCCTTAAACAATTTCATCAAACTTCTAGAGAATTCTTTATTTTCACAATGTCCTTATCCTTTCTACTTATTTACGATTCTACCATTCTTAGCAAATATTTGGTATTTTTCTCTTATGTTCCCCAACTTTCAATAATTTTCATTTAATTTTTTTTTCTAAAAACTTTCAAAAATTTACAAATATTTATTAAATTTTAATTATTATTATTATTATTATTTTTATTTTTTTTAAATACTTAAAAATTCTTTTTATTAATTTACCAAGAGGGTACATTTATACATCCTATCTTTTCATACATATATACAATAATATCCTCAAGAGAAGATATTACAGTAATTGATAATGTATATAAATGGTATAAAAGGTTTTGGTATTATAAAATAATTCTCTAAATAAATTTATTACTTTCCTTTTAATTGGTGATTACTTTTATTAATATAATTTTTATCAAATGTTGTATTTATAAATGTTTGTGTAGTGAAGTGATTTTGGAGTCGAACTGAGGGTCCGAAATTGAAAGTTGAGAAAAGAAAATTTTAAAAGTATTATCTTTTTCCTTACAGGTTTTTTTTAAAAAATTTTGGGTTTTCAGAAAAACAGAAAAAACTCTGCCGAAATTCTTTTTAAAAGTAAAAATAATGGTACAATTATGTATAACAATAATAAATAAATCAATTAAAGTAACATTCTTCAACTTGGTTTCTATTTTAATGGGAATCGTACGGAGGGTGTTATAATTTGAACATTAATATTTCACCAACTTTCCACACCAAAATCATATGTAATTGAACCTCTACACTAATGAGATTCCAAATCCTAAAATCCAAACATATTATCATAATAATCTTTCAAAATCATAACTGTAACACCCTTCCCCTAGCTCCCAGTGGAATGAAACTCGAGATGAAGGATGCTACGTCACTTACTAAATTTATTTATTTATTTAATTTATAGAAAATTCGGTAGAGTTTCGTCTGTTTTTCTGAAAAC
Organism: Dimocarpus longan; assembly: GCA_022984855.1. NCBI lineage: Eukaryota > Viridiplantae > Streptophyta > Magnoliopsida > Sapindales > Sapindaceae > Dimocarpus > Dimocarpus longan. The sequence continues at coordinate 12,840,477 of CM041015.1, read as the reverse complement.
CCAAAAATTTCAAAAGCTGTAGAAAAAAATAACACTTCTATAATAAGTCGTTCTCAACTTCAGTTCGGACTTCCTGTCCGTTTCCAATTTCACTTCACCACACAAACATTTATAATAATCATTTCTTTACAAAAATTCCAAATTTATGAAAACTAACACAATTTAAAACATAAATACCATTCACTTAACATAATCTCCTTTTCATACAAACCTTACAACTTTACACAAATTTTCCTTTACAAAGTTTACACATTAGGGAAAAACAAACTTTCTTCATCATGCGCATGAATATATACATATGTGGTACAAAATGATCATTACCCAAGATGAGGATGGATGTGACTCGTGAAGAATGCTGCAGATATATAGTCCTCGGCCTTTATCTACAAAGCCCAACTCAACTACTTGCGGTAAATCCAATGTGCTAAGTATTTATACTTAATGGGTGTACACGAAAAATTGAAATAATAAATTATTTTCAAATATGCAACCTTATGATCTAATAAAATGCACAATTATCAATTTTTCATAATAAACACACAATAAATCAAACAAGTTAGAAATTATAAAATTTAACTTTTCAAAACTAGTAGTCAAGCCTATTTACGTTATTACCCCTAATAATTTTCAAAACTATTTATAAATTTTGACATGATACCTTGGATCGGAAATGAGTTTCGCCAGTATCGAATACTCCGTGCCTACCTGCCGAATCACATTTTGCATAAGTTCACAATTTCGGGACCAGACACTAGGTGTCTCTTAAGGTCTGTAAATTAAAATTGATATACAGTTATAATGGCGTAGTACTATTAATAATCACTCTATTGGCATGCTAAGTACCAATCCCCACCTACGATGTCTAGGTTTACTTGGGCTCTCGATATTTTTCAAAATTACAAAATTTTCAATTCAAACACAATTTTTAATCGCATAATGGTTTACTCACATTTCTGTATCCATTTTTCGAAATTCTTTGGAGTGTCACTTTTTACCATTTCAAATGACTATTTTGTCCCTAGTTTTAATATCAAAATTTATCAAAACAATTCCTATCTTCCTCTAGTACACATTCGGCCAAAGGAGGAAAATTTTTAAACTTTCTTTTCAACTTAATATTTCATTATATAAACACTCAAATACCATTCAATCAACATATAAATGAGCATGAAATGACAAAAATGTCCCTTGGTACTTCTCTAATATGCATTCGGCCAAAGGACCTTATTTTTCAAAATTTTATTTCCACTTTATTTTCTACTCCATTCAACATTCAAAACACATCCAAATAATATCTAAATTGAATCCAAAACATGAGAATCATTGAAAACCTTTACCATAATCCCACACACCCTATTCGGCCTAGTGAGCTTCATTTTTCAACTTTGTTTTCAACTTTGTTTCTCATCCCATAATTCATTTAAAAGACATGTAATTGACGCCTAAACATCATCCTTACATAGTTATTACATCAAACAAATAAAATCATAAAGTTTCAAAAGAATTTTTAAATTATCAACGTTACTAGTAAAGGCAAATTTTTAAAATAAGTGTACACCAACCTTTTGGGCTTAATCTCTAACTTTCTTTCACCTCCAAGAAGAGCTTACAACTTCTCCTTATCCTTTTCTTGGTTTCCTTAAGAAAGACCCACACCTAGGATTTTCAAAAATGCAAATTATTAACATTAAAAGCAAATCAATTATCTTAAATACAAACATGATTAGCTATTCATGCTTAGAAATGCATCTATATGCTTACTAACCTCCTCCTAACTCTCAAACCAAAAACCTATATCACATACCTTAAATTTACACCTTTCTAGTGAGAACCAACTTTGAATCTTGATGGGTTTTTGGTGAATTTAATGCCTTGGATGGTTGGATGATACAAGAACAAAGTCAGTTGTTGATTTGGTAGCTTGAAAAGAGAAAGGAAATTGAAAGAAAATGAAGAAGAAAGGGATGACAAGAGGAGAAGAAATGAAGGGGTTTTTCATGACTCTTAACTTTATATACTAGTCCTTTTTGCTTTGAAATTTTACCCCAAACAATCTCATTAATTCTCATCTTGTCCCTTGTCATACATGTTTGCATCTCATTGGTTATTCCTACCAACTCATGATTTCACTTAATCATTTAACCATATACTTATAAAAATTCAATTGGTTTCCATAACTTTTAACTTTTATGTTGTCAGATTCTTATTGGTTCAAAATAAATTTCCATACAATGCATTCTAATTGCACTCATTGTTTTATCCAATGACATTTTTCCATCATTCAATTTCTCTCATTTAATCTCCAATTAAATTCCTTACTAGAAAAAAAAAATGTCTCGAAAAAATTATTAAATTCCCTAAATAAGCAACTACATATACATATCACACTAATTGTATTCAAATCCAATTTAATCCAACTTATTGCATCCAAATCTTTAATTAAAGAATACTAATCCTATATAAATAAATTTCGGGGTGTTACAATAACTCAAACATTTCCACCAAAAAGAGAACTATGAAAACACCAGCTTACCTCTTGAAAATCAACTCGAAAACACCTCAAAAAATCACATGCACATGCAAAGTTGTCCTCATGCTTCCTCTTTGATTTCTTTGAGTTCCCTTCAATCCAAATAGCGTGCATGAGCTTGAAACACTTAAATTCAACATAAAAACTCATAAGGCAATTGGCTTACCTCTTGCATGTGTTGATTAAGCTCATAAATCACTTGCAAATGATCTCGAAATTCAAAATAAAGCTACTGCCCTCTTGATAAAGCTTGCCAGTGATCCTCTCTTGTTTTCTTATGGTTGCATGCACTTGAAATCCTATCAAAATGGTTAAAGGAAGCAAGTTGTCCCCCTTGTTGAAGCTCGGCATATAGAACCCAGAATTTCATTTTCTAGGAGAAATAGTATTACTGGATGAATAGTGGTAAGTGAATAGTGAATTTTTGAGTTCGACCTCGAAAAATCGAAACTATTCAGAATGAGTAATAGAGACTAATGAAGCTGAAACGGAGCAAAAAGGAGTTCGTTTAAATGTATTTTAAGGGTTCCAAAGTTTTATCAATAAAAATACCATTTGTCGGAAACGTTGTGAATGTTAGTGAGTTTAAAACCAATTGAATTTTTGCGAAACATGGAATTGAAAGTTATGACACCCAATTAAAGTATTTCATAGTCAATTTGATGATAGGATGATCGTGAAATTTTGAAATTTATTTGTGGTGAGTGAGAATTAAATTTTAAGGATTAATTAAAGAATGGCATGAATTGATAATCATTAAACAAGCACAATGCATGTGATTATGAATGGACCAATGAATTAATGACATATTTAAGTCAAAAAGAAAACTAATTCGTTGGAAAGAAAATAGATTTGGATGGATTTGGTTGGTGGATTAATTAGATAGATTTGTGGACCAATCAAATGAATTATTTTGTAACTAATGGCATTCTTGATATTTTAGTGAGAGTTTAAGGGCAAAATGGACTATTAGAAGGATAAGTATATAAAGTGAGATGCATGAGAGAATGAAGGCATGATTTCATTCGGCCAAAGCAAGGGAGATGTGAGAGAGAGAAGAACCGGAAGAGAGAAAAAAAAAACTGCACCGTGAAGGAAGAGGAAGAAGAAGAAGAAGAAGAAAAGGAGATTCCAAGGGCAATCCATCCATCTTTATCTCTCAAACCCATCAAGAATTTCTCAAGAAAGAGTAAAGAGAATTGAAAGTGAGTTGAGAAATTTTTATATTAGTTTGATGGGTTTTTAAAGTTTGGTGATTTAATGAGTTTTTGATGGATTTTATGGCATGATTAGAGGTTGATCATCATTAAATTGAGCTTGGAAAGGAAATGAAGCATCAAAGATTCTTGGGTCAAGAATCTAGTGAGGTAAGGGATAGGGTTTGATAGATTGAATTGATGAAATTTAATTGATTTTGGATTTTAAGGCTTTGGTTGATTTTTTTATTATTAATTGATGTTTTTGAGTATGATTTTTGAGTTTGGAATGAAGAGAATAGCTTGAATATGTCATGTACTAGAATGGCTTAACTTGGAAAAGTTCATGTAATTGGATGAATTTTAATGTTTGGATGAGTTTATTTGTGGTATTATATTAAGTTGAAGTGATTTTTGGAATGAAAATACAAGTGAATAAATATATGGGTAATTATACTAGTGTATGGACCAATTTGGTTAACCATGTGTTTGTATTTATTTTAATGTGTTTTAGTGATGTTTGGGATATGTTTGAGTGACGTGGTGCAAAGGAAAGAAAAACAAATGGATGTGAGAATGTTGGTTGGAAATATAGTGGAGTTGTGAAATTTTTGAGTATATAAGTTTAATTGACGGGACCCTTCCTGAATCCCTCATTTGAACCTGTGAAAGACCTCATAGGACTCCGACAAAACTCCAACGAACCTTAACTTTGCCTTGAAGAAGTCCTGCTGGAGCATCGAGACTTAGTTTCAACTTATTTTATAAATCATTTATTTGGTGGCAAAGATAAAAATTTTTTGTTTTTCTGATGAAAATCCGATAGTATGCTGGCCGTTTATTGAACTATACCACCCCACAATTTCAAAAACAATTTAAATATATTTCTGTGGCACACAATCTCAACTATCAGGGGCCTCTAGCCCTCATCCAAAAATCAACCCCAACATGAATATTCACAATTTCGAAAATCGATAGAAAACTAGAATTTTCTGGTCAAAACATTTTCGTAAAACGTGCATCCAACAACTTTTATATTTACAAATTTACAATATTTACACTATACTTTGATTACAAAACATGCACATGACCAAAGTGTGAGCTATACAAGGTGAGATAGTCGTTCGGCAGTCAATCTGCGCGTTCAGTCTGAGTCTCGTTTGCTGGACGACTCACTCCTGCACCTAAGGGTAAATTTTTAAGAAACAAATAGAAGCAAACTATGATTATAACTCTATGATATAAACAGCTAAATAAAATTAAAGTATTTTCTAACATACTTTATGTAAACTCATTTAAAAACTGTTTCTGAAATTCGTTTTGAATTTATTTCTTAAACTTTCTCATTTCTCGCCTTGATGGTAACCCAGGGAAACTACTCTTATTATGGCAACTTAAATTTCTAGCTAGCCACTAGGAATTAAGGAACTTACCCTGTGTAGTCGTCGATGCGCGAACTCTGGGCACACGTTACCCCTATACAATTGATCTGAACTACACTACTCTATATGTGCAAAGGGTGACTCGACTAACTCTCTCCCTCTCAGTTAGTAAGTCTCTCATATCTACTATGCATATATAAAGCATTCGATTGACTACTCAATTGGGGTTAGGGTAAACCATCGATGTACTAAAATTCTTGTGCTCAATCTTTTTAAAATAAACTCAATCTCAAGGCAAACTGCCTAAAATCTTTAATTTTCATGCATTCTTGGTACAATTACTAACTTAATTCAAAACTCTCAAGATATAATTATAATACACAATTCAGTTATATAATGAAAGAAAGACATATAATCATGAAATAAAATTTAAACAATGCTGCACTTGAGAAAGTTAGATTTCTACTTATGAAACGCTCTCCGATCTAAAGCGAACCTCCTTCGATATTTTTCGCTTTCACCCTAAAACATCCAATACTCATTTAGAATCAATAAATTTATCAAAACAAAGCTATAAATAGCTTTTAACACAACTAACTCTATAAAAGCCTTTTTACGCCTAAACTTTCGCAACTAGGTTTTAACTCATTAGAGACTTTCGAATTTCGATTTCTTGCTACAAATCCTATTTATTCTCACCTAAGAACACCCCGGTATGCTCGAAATATTTTTTTTGAAGCTCGAAAAGAAAAATCCCAAAATAAGACCCCCTTTGGCCGAATGCTACCTAAGGAGCAATCCTTAGGTTTTCTTTATTATGTTTTCACTCCAATGATCTCCCTAAATCACGTTTAGGTCAGCTATGAAGTGAATTCGAAAAGAAACGACCGTTGGGTAGGTGTTTCTAACCAAAAACTACTTTTTTTCAATAATTTTTAAGGTCAAATTTTAACTCACTTGTACCCTAAGCTCAATTATTTCATATTTAATGTTCTTTCACTCAAATATGCTCAAATATATTCATTTCATGCATTAAAAAGAGGCTTATACATGATATTCTTTCATGCCCTTCAACTAGACTAACAACACATAACTTATCTCTACACTTTGGCTTTCTCCATTCTATCTGACGGAACCCTTCCCGAATCCCTCCTCTGGACCCGAGAAAGACCCCGTAGCACCCTGTCAGAACTCCAACGAACCCTAACTTTGGTCCGAAGAAATCCCGTCAGAGCACCGAAACTTTCTTTAAACTTCTTTTTAAACTCGTTTACTAGGTGGCAGAGGTACAAATTTTTCGTTTTTCTATTGAAAATCCGGCAGCATGCCGTCTGTTTTCTAAACTATGCCACCCTGCAAGTTTCAAATACAGTTTATAAAAACACTTCTATGAAATTCATTTCTCAACTTCCAGAGCCTCCGGCTCATTTTTTTACAACACAACCACAATCAAATAATTAAAATCAGAAAACTGATTCATATAAAACTTTGATACAACATTTTTAACTAATACATCCACAATTCTTTAAAATACTTACAACTATATATATAAACATATACATGATCAAAATAACACCATATATACATGTATTAGGTATCATCCTATACGTCCACCTGCATGTCTGACTGAACCTCGTCGGCTGGATGACTAGCTCCTGCATCTGTGGGAGAATTTTTAAGAAAAACATTTAAAGAAAAACGTGAGTATAACTCAGTGAGTGGTAGTAACTTTTAAACTAAAACTCATTTCTACACTTAAATTTCTCCCAAAAACAGTTTAATAAAACTAAAGTATTTTTCTAAAATACTTTCTAAAACTCATTTAAAACTGCTTTTGAATCTCGTTCTAAATTTCTTTCTAAAACTTTATGAAATCTTTTCTTAAACTCTTTTCTTAAAAGTATTTTCTTAAAATCTTTTCTGGTGCTCACCTGAATGGTAACCCAGAGAATATCTACTCTTGACGTGGTAGCATATAAACTCTAGCTAACCACTAGGAGTGGGAAAAACTGCTTTTGAATCTCGTTTTAAATTTCTTTCTAAAACTTTCTGAAATGTTTTCTTAAACTCTTTTCTTAAAAATCTTTTCTGGTGCTCACCTAAATGGTAACCCAGGGAATATCTACTCCTGGCGTGGCAGCATATAAAATCTAACTAACCATTAGGAGTGAGGATCTACCATGTGTAGTCGCCGAAAGCGGGCCCACGCTGCGGACCGACTACACTACCCTATACGTGCATACGGATCACTCATACCTCGCTCACACATGAGTCAACTAGACTCAAATCTCACTGACTGACTTCCTCTCATCTACCGTATCACGTATAGAGTATTCGGTCGGGTACTAAACTGGGGCTAGGGTAAACCATAGGCTATTAAAATTTCTTTTTTTCTTAATACACTAAAATATTCTAAATCTTAAGGCAATAAGCCTAAAATATTTAATTCTAGCACATTCTCATATACATAAATAATAAACTAAAATCTTTATGCTAGAATTAAAATATTAATTCAATTAATAAATAAATAACTATTTATAAAAAATTCTTTTAACTTAAAAAAAATAAACTTTAAAACGATATAAATAGAAACTTGTAGTTCCACTCACTACACATCCTCGGATAAAATCCGATTCTCCTCCGTATGCCTCCGGAAGTCTCCGCTTTTACCCTAAAACATCAAATATCCATTTAGGGTCACTTAACTCATTCAAATAATATTCAAAATAAATAAAAATCCTATTATCTCTATTTATATCATTTAGAGCCTAAACTTTTGGATATCAATTTCTATTCAACCGGGGTTTTCAAAATCTGTTTTCTCTACATGAATTCTACTTATTTTTTCCTAGGAATACCTCAGAATACTCAATCTCATCGTCGGAAACTCGGAACCAAATTCAACCGGATTCGCTTACTAACGAAAACCACTTTTCGCTCCGGACTTCCGACAACTTCAAAAATCAATCCTCTAGTGTTCTAACACCCAACTATAATTAAATAAACTGTTTCGAATGTTAAACGAACGCGTTTCGAAGGTTTTCAGAAATCGCCCTTCAATTCGTTCGTTTAGCTCCGAAATAGATCCTAAACTTTTCGTTTTTGAAATCTAACTTCAAAATATTATTCCTTACCCTCTAAAACATCAATCTAATGCCTTAAAATCGAAAACGGGATCAAATTCCATAAAAAACCCATTTTTCTCTACGACTTCCCTCTCTCGTTTTATCTGTTTTCCTTCCACCAAATCACTCTAAAATCATACCAAAATTATCCTCACATATCTCTCTTATTATCTCTAATCTCTGATTCGAAAATAAACGAAAGAATAAAAATGGGTTTCATATAAACACCAAACTTTAAACTGAAATAACTCACCAAATAGACAACCGTTTTGCTTCAAATTTGTTGGGTTAGCTAGAGGAGATGATGAGGAACAACTTTCGTGAAGAAACCGCATCGAAAATTGGATCGGATCTCCTTCTCTTTCTCCCTCTCTCTCGGCGCACGCACGGGACATTCTCTCTCTCTCCACTCTCGGCTTTTCTCTCCCTCACCCGATATCTCTCACTTTTTCTTTGCTTTTCACGGTCTCAAATGATTCAAATGAGACAAATCACTTATATTTATATTTTATTGCTCAATTACTAAAAGCTCCCTTAAGAAAATCTCACTTTATCACCTCAAACTTTCACTAATTATACTAGTGCCCAAAAATAAATCATTTTATATTCTATTGGTCCACTTGGCCTATTTTCATCCACTTGTTTTTCCAACCAATCCATGGATGACACGTGGCACATCCATAGCCATTACTTTTTAAAAGCACTTATCTATTTTCTTATTAGTTGAATTCCGTGAGCTCACCTCGCTTGATTAACACGTAAATCTCGCCTAATCACTTTGTAATTGTACCGGGGTCAGTCAAACGATATCCGACTTGCGATATGAAAATCTAATAAGCCTCAAATAACACTACTGGAGGCATATGATTCGACCGTAACTCAATTCGAATATTTCTAGTACCATAAAATAATAAATCTGGTGAAGGCTTACACTTGGTGAATTTTTCATTTCAATAGAACTTTCAATACCTAATCCTTCTGAAAAATATTTCACAAATATTCTACACACATCTTATGGCCAATTCGACTTTATAAACTTCAATTTAGGTCTGATACCTCTCATATATACTTGATAAAGGAAATGTTCCTAACCGAAATCTGATCGAATCAACCGATATCTTTTTATACGTATCTATAGCTTAAAAACTCGATTTTTACACTCATTCTCGTTAACTCATTCTCATTCACTTGGGTTACACTCCTTGAAACTTCTGCATATCATTCTCATGCTTGATCCATGAATACTTAACTTAAAATGTCCATTTTGCCCTTTTTATGATATAATTTTACTTTGATCGAAAAATATTCCAAAAATATTCCATGGTCATCTAATCTTCAAATTGACCATGAAATACTCTAATTGGGTGTCTTATCTATCAGTCTCATGCTTCGAAAAAAATTCAATTGGATTTAAACTCATTAAAACCTATTAATCTCTCAAAAGGGTAATATCGTAATTTTCTTCGGATCGCTTAAAACTGATTCAAATGGTCTTCTTTTTTATCCGTTTCTGTTTCTCTATACTCTCATACTATTTTCAGACCTTTTCGACCCTTAAGGTCAATTTTCAAAAATTTTACTATTCATTCGAAAATTTTCGTCCAAAAAATATTATTCATCGAAAACTTTTGTTTCCTATCGAATCTAAATTCATGACCCTGAACAATATAACCGGGTCCAATTTTGATTTTAAACACAAACTTTCGGATACTTTTAAAAAATAAAATACTATTTATCTGGATCCAAATACTATTAACTGAAAATTCTCATTTCTTCCTAACACGATACTCAGGGCCTTATAAATATAATCGAATTCTAACCGGACCTCTTGCATTATTTCTAGATTCTTTATTCTTTATCTGATCGTTGAAAAATGAATTCTTTGAGAACACTAGGATCGGGGTCTTTCACTATCACTTCTATAAGGTTTCTTAGCCTCAAATATACGTAAATTTAAGCTTAAACATTGAAACAATAATAACATCACAAACCCTATGCTTGACCGAATTCATCATCAACAAAGAACCATCATTATCCTTTCAATTTTTAACACAAAAACCACACTAAACTCATCACCAATCACCTTAGTTTCAACCTACAAACTCATATTAAGATTTGAAGCAAAATAGGAAATGGGTTTCTAAGGTATCCAAGTTGATTCAAGTCAAGAAACTCACCTCTTTATGCCTTAATCTTACTCCAAACTAGCACACAAAACTTTAGTTGATGACAACTTGAAGAAAATAGCTTGAAATCTCCTGGCTTTCTCTCTTCTATGGCCAGCACCCTTACCCCTCTTTCTCTCTTGGTTTCAACTTGCAAAATCAATGAAAATTTGAATAAAAGTCACCTATTTATAATGGTGCCACAATTGCTAAATGATCCCTCTTGATTTTTTTTACTAAAATGGCCCTTAAACTTTAAGAAATCTTATCTTGACCCTTTACTAGATAAGCTTAACTCTAATTAGTCCATTTGTCACATTAAAAACCACTAAGTCCATCCACCAATCAAAGGGTTCCAAATGGCTCACTTATGCACCATAACTTTCTATCACCTTTATCAACTTCTCATTGGTGGAACTTTTTGACTTTTGACTTTGGAATTATAAGCTTATTTCATCCAATAATCTCCCATCTCATTACATAATACTCTTGGGTCCTCTAATCGACATCCTATTTGCGATGCAAAACTAAATTAAACTTTAAAAACTACTGCCGAAATGATACTATTTAACCGTAACAGAATCGAGGGTTTACATGAATTGTAATCTAAGTGATTAATTTGTGCTTGATATGTTGAAAATTTATTTGGGTGAATGGTTGAATCCTTGATTGATTTTTTTTTTTTAAAATGAAAAATGTTGGTTAGAAAGTTAGTCAAGAATTTGGCATAATTATGCTTGGTAGGTGTAGGAACTTGATTAAGTTATTAATGTAATATTTGTAAATTCTAAATGAACGTTATGGTTGGATTTAATAAATTTCAAGGTCAAGGGAGGACTTGAAGAGTGGTGAATCAGTGGTTGAAATAAGTTGTGAGTGGTGATAATTTTTAAAGTATTTATAAGCTTTTAATGAGTTATAAGTTATGAATTCAAGTATTGTTTAGTTACTTATTCATAATTGTTAAAGCAACCATTTTTGTTTTAATCATCAATTCTATAATTATGATGTATTTAAACTTTAGCATGTTAATTATTTCAGTATTAAAGCTATTTAATATATTTGAGTATATATATATATGTAAGAATAGGCATGCTAAAGTAGCTTTGAAAGTTAGGCGTTGGCCTTAAAAAAATTATATTTTCAGGTTTAAGCAAAAGTTAAAAGAAAAGAAAGAATTTTTAGTATTTTGAAAGAAAGTTTAGATGTTTTTGGTTTACCCCTAATCTCTAATATACCCGGCCATATTACCATTGCGTGCATGGCAAGATGTCTGGGATATTCACTAACTTAGGGGGTCGAGTCTTCTGAGTCTATAAGTCGCCCTCTGCACGTATATGGTAGTGTAGATCTGCTTGATGTTGGAGGGTGGGGAATCACCACCCCAGAGTTTCCCACATCTGCGATTACACATGGTAGCATTCATCGGCTCTAGTGGTGATGAGAAACTTCTTCACAATAGAGCTAAGCTTCCCTGGGTTACCTTTGGCGAGAGAAAAGAGAAAAACATATAAATAAACGTGTAGTTTATTAAATAAGAAATTTGTTACTAGTTTCTAGAATAAAGAAAAGTTTATGAGAATTATTTTGTTTTGTAATTTTAATAAAGTTATAAGAAATTATTAGTTTTATAAATTATTTTGGGATGATATATATATATATATATAAAGAGATATTTTTAGTTTAAAAGTTATCCGCTTATTGAGTTTTATACTTACCATTCTTTTCATATGTCTTTGAAAAATCCTCTCCAGGTGCAGGCACAAGTCGTCAATCAGAAGAGGCTTTATCAGACGTGTAGGCCGCCTGACGCAAGGATAATTACTGCATAGGCTTAAATTCGAAATTGTATGTTATACATCCCAAGTAGATTTTTGGTGAATATATTTGTAAATTATATTTTGGATTGTATATAGTATTTGTGTTAATAATAATAATTTCATTTTGGAAAATGAAATTAACTTTTGTGTTTAATGAAAATTAATTGGAAATTTATTATTTTCAAAAATTGAGAAATTATTTGTGATTGGATTGTGGAAATAATTTGAGGGCCTGAGGCCTAATAGTAGAAATCTGATGGATATAGAAGTGTTAAAATGTTAAATTTGCAGGGTGACATATTCGAAAAACAACCGTTATGCTGTCCGAATTTTTATAAATCCATTTTGTAAAGGTTTGGAAAAAAAAAATAATTCCCGGCGTTTTTCACTCTAAACGAAAATTTAGAAAAGTTTGAAAAGTAGACGGCGTAGCCTTACGAAAAATTTACAATTGTATGAAACATCCGTTGAAGGGCTACTGTGAGGTGGCCGGTAAGCCAAGTAAGGAGAGAGGCCTATCAATTTGGTATCAGAGCAGGTTTTTGAACTTATTTTTATATAAATCATACATTGCATGACATTTTAGTATAATTTGAATGCATTGAGTAATGCATCGTGTTGGCCGTCCCTGTACATAAAAAGCCGCAGTTGAGGCTTCACTTATTCCACTAGAGGGTGAAGAGAGAGTAAATGAATTGGTAAATGATCTGCAGGCCGAGGGTCCATCCAAACCACCTATAGGAGAGCCTGTATTAGACCTGATGGAGAGATTAGCCCAAGTGATAGAAGGCTTGAGACTGCGTGCACCCCGTGCCACTATAGAGAGAGCACAATTGGGTGCCTATGCATATAACGGATTAGGAGGCCCAGAGGTTGCTATTGAGTGGCTAGATAGTACAGAGAGGATATTGGAGTAGATGGAATACATGGATCCCCAAAAAGTATCCATTGCTTCATTCTTATTAAAAGCATCGGCCAAAGATTGGTGGGACTCCATTAAGAGGAAAGCTATGAGTCCAATTACCTGGGAGAAATTGAAGGAAGACTTTAATGAAAAGTTCTATCCAAGAGCCTATAAGGATACCAGAATAGAAAAATTTTATGGCTTGGTCTAGGGAGACATGATAGTTGAAAAGTATGAAAAGAAGTTCATCGAGCTGTCACGAGTAGCACTATTTATAGTAGATGATGAATTGAATAGGTGCCGTAAGCTTGAGCAAGCTTGTGATAGGACCCGAACTAGATCGTCTCTAGGCTCTTGTCTGGAGGATCCTATCGGGCACTTCAACAAACTTCCTGAACCAGACTCGTCGGATTGAAGAAACCCGAGAAGCAAACCCCTAACTTTCTTAGCTGGTTTACTTGTTTAACTTAAAATTTTGATTTTTATTTTTTTTTAAATAGTCGGGTTGGTGTAAATTTTTCGCATTTTCTCAAAACAATTTTTATAAAACTTTTGACAACATAACAGCTGTAAGTTTAACATTTCCAAAATTTGACTTGTATAAAAACACTTCAACTATTTTTGATCACCTCCCAACTTCTTATATTCCACAAACATGTAATTTCCATAACATGTTTCTTTTCAATTTCACAATACACGTTCCACAACATGCATTTTCTAAATGAATTCCATAAAACACATATGTGTTAACATATGACAGATATATATATCGTGTGTGAGTGTTTCAATTATATACATATCCCAAAACATAAATATACAATTGCTTCCATGTTCATGATTCATTTACATAATTATTTAGTCCTTTCAACGATATATTTAGGTAAAGCCCACCTATAAATGAAATGACAATCTCTAGGCCATGAAGTTATCTATAACCACACCTAATGAAATAAGCGAGCTACACAATAAAAATGAAAGGTTAGTTCGTCATATAATAATAATATTATATAGTGATGCTTTACTTATATAGATGTTGAAAGTTTCGATTTTAAAACCATTTCTTATGAAAAGACCATGTGTATACTTAGAGTACTCTAAGCATCACGTGACGATTTTCAACTGACGCCAACGTGAGGCCACTATAGTATCTCGACCACTACGTGCGGAATTTTCTACATCGCGACATAGAGTAAAATGATCTCAACTTTGGGCAACTACAATGCGAAAATTTTCTACATCGTATATTGTAGTGCAACTTCTCACTATCGCTTACAACTAGGTACGAAATTTTTTACATCGTACCCTATTGCAAGTAACTAAATCTTAACAACTACGAGCGGAATTTTCTACATCGCCATGTAGTGCCAAAGCTTTGATACTCTAGTATACATATGGTTTTAACTCAAACTTTACTTTAAACTTTTTGAAAATAACTTTTGTCTTCGAATCTCATTTCTTGATTCGAGACACAACTTTTATCTCAATTTCAAACTTATAATTTGGAAAGTCATTTTGTAATACCTTTGAAGAAAAATACATTACAATGTAAATAGAAATCGAAATAATGTAAGCAAAGTACACTTACCTCAATCCGCGTAATAGCAACTTGATCGTCTCAATGAGCCTCTCGTGCCTCGCTCGCTTACCCGTCACCTACATAGCATTTCCTTATTATTATTTGTTTCATTACATAACTTAAAATTTAAACTTTTCTCTATTAGCAACTTTTTACACTATAATCTTTTTGACTCGATTTTAACTCAACTGAGACTCTCTAATTCCGATTTCTTTGTAAAATTCTTACTTTTGGACCCCTAGGATCATCCCCATATGGTTCGTTTGGTTTCCGGAAGCTTAAAATAAAAAGTCAACTTTTTAAATTAACCCGTTGACCAAAAAAAATAGTTTTGCGTCCTTTTTTCTTTCTAGCATCTCCTTATCGCATAACTAAGTCACCCGTAAAGTTTCGTCGAAAAATTCTATCGTTTGCTATGTCAAATTTAGGAAAAACTCCCTATTTGGGCACTTTTCAATGCTTTTTTTCACATCGAACGAGCGACGATGGTTTTTCTTTCATATCTAAGCTCCTTTTACTTAATTATAATCAACTAAATTCATTCCATGCAATAAAAATTGTATTTACATAGTTATTTTACTTATCGACTCTCTAACGGCACTATTTTGAGCATAACTTGCGCAATTTTTATCGAAATCAATCCGTTCCAAAACCTATGGTTTTCTATGACTCCTAGGCATCATTTGAGGTATAGAACAGTCCCATATAATTAGAATAAGTCAGGTCTTACCAGACCCCTTTATCAGCTCGGGATTTGTCAACTTGCTTCTATGCACACTTTCTACTAGATTGTAGGCTATTCTTGTACCTATGTGTATCCATGTCAATTTTGTTGATTCCTACTCATTTATGCATGCTTTTAGGACCCTAATTATGTCACAAATATCAACAAGACACATGCATAGCTATTGCCCTTCACCTTAGCCGAATTGCACAACCATTCCATCTACTTTCTATTTTTCCAAGCTAACTCTACTATGAGCTTTTCTAATCATATTTGTGCATGATTTTAAACTTAAAGGGGTCAAAACACCATGAGGTTACATACCCCTTCCTTGCCCATGACCCTCCTTTCACACACACAAACACTCATTTTTCAATTTTTACTATCAAATACACATAAAAGTGCAGATTTTTATATATGGCAGCCCACACCTATTTAAATCTTGATTTCACACAAACCCTAACTTATCTCCTTGGTTCCATGCTTAATCTTCGAAGTTATTTCTTACCAACTTAATTTGATCAAGAAATCCACTCTAAGGTAAGCAAACTAACTCCATAAAATCATCATCTAAACATATAAAGCTATTTATAAAAATTTTCAATATAAATATCATGAAAACTTACTTGATTTTATACTTAGTTTGCTTGAACTTCTAGTAGATACTCTTCCTAACTTTTTCCCATCTTGGTTTGGCCTTGAAAATGGATGAAAAATACTTGGAAGGGATGCACTTAGGCTACCGTGAATCACTTTTTGTTTGATCGAGCACTTATCTTCTTTTTTGTTTTTCTTTTGCCGTCTACTTTGTACTTTAAGTGATCATCTCCCTTTATAGATATATTTGTTGGGTTTTGTGCCCTAAGAGTTTGTAATAATGTAAATGATTTTTATAAATAATAAAGTATTCATTTTATTCAATTTATATATTTTGCAAAAATTATATATATCATGAGAAACATCCTTGATTACTGATGTAATTTCAAACTAAGTATATAAGTGTTATATGCAGGCAGATTTAGTTTGAAATAAGTAATCTAAAGAGTCCATAGAAAGCAAATAATGTTGGGTACTTTATTTGTGGTAAATCTACAGTTGCGGTCCATTTTGTATTCGGTACGATAGTCTTATCCGAGACTATTCATGTAATGATATGAAAATGGAGGCACCTTATATAATATAGATTACATAGGACTGGACCACGATAAATATAAGTCTCTTATCAATATCCGTTAAATTTAGAGATTTATATTTATCAACCAGATGATCATATATGAATTGACCTTAATCTTGAGTGTATTATGGACTCCTACTTGTTGAGTTATATCCTTTAATTTACATGGGTGAGATCGGTGTCGATGTCCGGTCAATAACTTCGTACTGTGGGGATACGATTTAATAAGTAGCTGGGAACATTCTACACAATAGTGGAATTCACTCCTTCTTGTGAGAAGTAGAGAAGTAGTTCCCTTAAGGGTTGATTCAGGTCTTGAACAATATGAGCGCTCAACTTTCCATTCATATGAAAATAGAAAGATAAATTCATAAGTTGTTATGGATATATTGTTCATTAGAGAATCAATGGTACTTAATGATTAAGAAATAATTAAAGGGGTAAAACGGACATTTTGACTTAGCTATAATTATGAACTATTCGTGGAGGGTCAAATTATATGTAGTGATTAAATCAATGGACACTGAAAATTTCAGATTGTATAAAAACATCTACAGTTTTGGGAGTGCAATCTTAGGTTTTTAGTGGAGTAACTCTAAGATTAATAATAGTGAATTATTAATTAAAGAGTTTAATTAATAATTTCGAAATTATTGAAGCTCAAAACTGTAGGTCTATCGGGTCCCCTTGATAGCTCATTTCACTATAAAAAACTTGTATATAGAATATTGTAATTGGACCGTCCAATTACAATTGTTGCGTGAGTAGCAAAATTTGTGTTCACTTAATATTTGAATAATATTGATTATTCAAATTATTTAATAATTAATTAGTTAATTATCAATTATGAATTAATTTTATAAGAGGTCTTGAATTCGATTCTCAACAGTGACCTGATATAAATTAATTATGAATTAATTACAGGTCACAGGTTTAATTTTACAATATAACATAAATTAATTTTGAATTAATTATGTTATAAGGAGCAAAAGTTTAATTTTAATTAACATGGGGTTTAATATTAATTATGATTAATTAATAATTAATTAATTAAGTAGTTGCCTATAAATAGAAAAGAAATAATTTTTTTTTTTGAAATAGAAGTTATTTTTGGTTTTGCTGTACGTTCTTTGAAACAGAAAGAAAAAGTTTTTTTTTACAGCATAATACAGAGAAGAAGAATTTGTATCTTTTTTCTTTGTATAACCAAAAACATAAACTCACCTCTTAAATATATTGTTGATTCTTTTTAGAAAAGAAATCAATAGAAAGTGAGCACAATTCTATATAATTGTGCCCACTCACTAGTTTCTTGGTGTAAAGATATATCGAAGAAGGTTAGGTGGTGAATAATCCATAGAGATTAATACATAAGATAAAAATCTGATTTTTATTTTTTCTTGTATTATTTTATTTCATTATTTTATGGATCTAGTGACAGGACCCAAACCAGACCTTCTCTAGGCTCTTGTCTAGAGGGCCCCGTCGGGCACTTCAACGGACTCCCCGAACCCGACTTGTCGGATTGGAGAAATCCGGGAAGCGAACCCCTTTACTTTACTAAACCGGTTTACTCGTTTTAGGCTTAAAAATTTTATTTTCTTTTAATATAGTTGAAACAGTGTGAATTTTTCGCGTTTGATTGAAAACTAATTTTATAAAAATTCGACAGCATAACGGCTGTAAATTTAACATTTCCAAAATCAACCTGCATAAGAAATACACTTCGAACTATTTTGATCACCGTCCAACTTCTTTCAATCTCAAACATGCATTTTTCATTCATTTCACAAACATGCAATTCTTTTACAAACATAATTCACATATGTAATTAACATATAACAACTCATACTTATATGAAATATGTGCCTTGTGCAATATGTGCATATCAAGTGTAATGGTTTATTTATATATACATATCAAAATATGATTTATAATTCGTCAAGTATCTCATGTCAACACATAATTATTTGATTCAATATATACACATGTACACAATGTCAAAATACATTAACATCCATATATTTCGTCTCATTATTTCTCCCACCTAAAGTTAATCAAAATAATGTCTTTGATGCAAGAGCGTCCATGCCAACGTCTACTAAAGTATACAAGCTACACAAAACAAAGAGAGGTTAGGCAATATGTATATAAAGGTATAACTCCGCATAGACATTACTTAGAAAATAATCGATTTTAATTTTTTTTCTTTTGAAAACTATTTCTCATAAGACAACCATGTGCAAAGCCACTACGCACGGAATTTACTACATCGCGACATAGGGCGAACTTTCTCAACTCTAGGTAACCACAACGCGGAATTTTCTACATCGCCGTTGTAGTGTCAATAGCTTATACTTTACGCAACTACATGCAGAATTTTCTACATCGCATATTGTAGTGCAATTTACTCATCACTTGCAATTAGATACGGAATTTTCTACATCGTATCACATTGCTATCAACCTTGACAACTACGAGCGGAATTTTCTACATCGCCGCGTAGTGCCAAGATGCTAATATCACAACATGCACATGGGTCTTAATTCAACTTTACTTTGTTTTACTTTTAAACCTTTTTGCAACTTACTTTCGCCTTCGAATCTCATTTATAGGTTCTAGGCATAACTCATTACTCAACATAAAACTTATGATTTTGGAAAACCATTTTGCAAAACTCTTTGAAACAATATATTTTATCATTGTCATATAAATGGAAATCAACTAGATGTAAGTGAAGTGAAGGACACTTACCTTGATCCCAACGCTCTCAATGCCTCAACGAGCCTCTCGCGTCTCGTCCGCGTGCTCGTCACCTACACATCATAGTCTCGTTATAACTTACTCACTTTCATAGCTAAAACTAATAAAAATAGAGTTTCCAATACATTGAAAACTCACTACACCACACTTTCCCAACTCGATTTTTTTTTGACTCGACCGAGGCTCTCAAAATTTGGTTTCTTTGTAAAAGTCTTACTTCTAGACCCCTAGGATCATCCCCATATGTTTCGTTTGGTCTCCGGAAACTTAAAACAAAAAGTCAACTTTTTAACTATACGGTTGACCACGAAAAACAGAATTGAAACCAGCCATGGTTTCACCTCCGTTCCTGTTTCTAGCGTCTCCTTATCACATAACTAAGTCGCCCGTAAAGTTTCGTCGAGAAACTCCATCGTTTGCTATGTCAATCTAGGCAAAACGCCCCATTTTGGGCACTTTTCAAAGCGAGTTTTTACATCGGACAAGCGACGATGGTTTTTCTTTCGTATCTAAGGTTCTTTTACCTAATTATGACCGAATACATCTATTTTGGGCATCAAGGAATGCATTTGCATCGCATTACACATCTCGGTTTCCTACGCCCACTATTTTGGCTATAACTTCGTCAATTTTTATCGGAATGATTCCGTTCCAAAACCTATAGTTTTCTATGACTCCTAAGCATCATTTGAGGTGTAGAACATCCTCATATAGGTCAGTTTTGCCCAGGTTATCTCCAGCCCATGGTTTGAGCTCGGGATTGCAAAAATTTACACTATTTTGCGCATAACTTGTGCAATTTTTATCGGAATCGATCCGTTCCAAAACCTATGGTTTTCTATGACTCCTAGGCATCATTTGAGGTGTAGAACAACCCCAGATAAGCTAGAATAGGTCAGGTCAATGTCAGCCCTTCATCTAGCTCGTGAGTCCCAACTTGGCTCTATGTTATCCTTTTTCAATTCTAACTTATCTAGAGATTTTTAGGACATCATATATATATCAATTCAAGGTCATAAGCATCCAATTTGATGAGATCACATACCCCCTTCATGAGGCCGTGACTCACACATATTCACACATTCGTCAACTACTTTCATTTTGTATGATTTTTGTTTAAAAAATCTCTCAAGCATTTTATCAAACATATTATTCATCACTTAACTCACTCTCAACAAACTTCAAGCAATCTTTAGGGTTTCTCCATAAACCCTAACTCAAATTTCATGCATGATTTCCTACCATCAAAGTTACCCTTTTCCTTGATTAAGATTCTACACTTGCTTTAAAATACAACTTTCATCTAAACACATCAAAAACTAATCACTACAACATATCCATAAAATTCCCAACTATCATTAACTTAAACAAAGTGATAATATCTCACCTTGTTGTTGCTAGGGATTTGCTATCCTATCTTGGATTTGTTCAAAGTTGGATTTGGAAGCTTCAAAATGACCTTAGGAAAGCTTGGTTTCACTTCTCCTTCTCCACTCTTCCTTGCCGTCACTATGTCTCCCACTCTCTCAATCTTTCTCACGGCATTTGTGTCTTATTTTTATAAGAATTTTGCTAAGTGTCAATTATATATATAGGTGACTTTTGTAACAATGACCATGATGTCCCTTTTTTCTTGTAGTTGCCGTCCACTTCTTTTGTTTCATCTCATTTTGTTGCTTTTCTTGCTTGTTGACCGATCAATGAAATGCCTTCTAAGTGCTCATCACTTATATGCATTTATAGCTACTTACATGAGACAAAAATGCCCTTTATACTACCACAAAATTTTCACTAACTCATCTCATGGAATTTTCCATAAAAGGGCATTTTAGTAATCCATGAATTAAAACTAATCATTTAGTCATTATTGCATGACAACTAATTTATGATAATTCATATTTAAATTTTAATTTGTCATCCATTCATTGGTGCAATTCTAGTGACATGGCTTTTACTTTTATTCAAGCTCATTCCATGCAATACTCACACCACTCACACCAAATCCATAGTTAATTGGGTTTGAATTTTCAAATCACTTTGTATTCGTACCGGGGTCAGCCAAACGATATCCGACTTGCGATACGAAAATATAATCAACCTCAAATAATATTACAAGAGGCCTATGATTTGACTGTAACCCAATTCGAAGGTTTCTAATACTGTAAAATAATAAATTTGGATGAGGACTTACATCTAGGGTTTCTTGAGTCTTCTAAAAAATTTTAAAACTCAGTGTTCTGCAAAATTAATATTTTTCATAAAAACAATTGTTTTTCCCTTCAATATTATCATCTTACTTGCACTAAAATGCCCTCCCTTTAATCTCAAATTGACCATTTAATTCATCTCATTTCATTCACCATTTACCTTAATACCCTTAACTTATATTTCATGAAGGTTTATTTAGGAAAGGGACAATCTAGTAACTTTTGAAATTAAATATATTATTCTTTAGTTATGCATGACAACATACTAATGTATATTTAACTTTTAATTTGTCATCCATTCATTGGTTAAGTTTTAATGACATGGATTTTGACTTTTATTCAAGTCCATTCCATATAATACTCATACCAAAATCATAAGTTAATTGGGCTTGAATTTCCTATTTCGCCCTTAATGCATTTCATTGCCATTTACTCACATCCTAGTGACATTTATAAGGACGACATTGATGAAATTTAGTCTTTTCATCCTTTAGTCTAGTTTTTAACACTAGGAAATCTAGAATCGAGGATGAAAGCTTACAGCTTGAATCCAAAGATCAAGGCATATGTAGTAGTTGAAAAGCATAGAAAGCATGAACAATTAGTCGAGGCAGCCTTGAGAGTCGAAAGGACTGTACAGGGAGATAGAGATCCAAAACTGAAACAGAAGCGTAGTTAAGGTCCAGGATGGTTTTCAAGCGGTCCCAGTAAAGCTCCTAAGACCAAAGGCAAGTCTAGGTGGTCTGGTAGCAGACAGTAGAGTCATGGAGCCACATCCAGTCAGGGTTTCATTAGGCCACCATGAGGATCATAGGGCAGAGGTGGTGTCCAAAGTAGATCAGAGACATGCAGAAAATGTGGTAGAATGCACAGGGGAGAGTGCCACATGGGTATTATAGGATGTTATCATTATGGTCAGGAGGGACACTACATGAGAGATTGTCCTTAGAGAGCTGCTAATGATAGTGGTGAGTCGAGATCAGTAACTAAGGGACAGACCAGTAGGGTTTAGCTTCAAGAGAGGAGAGGTTTACAGATGAGAGGACTAGGGACTCCTACTCCCAAATAGCTTGATAGAGGTGTAGGTAGAGGCGTCCCATCCAAAGGGCAGCCAGGGAGACCCCGTGCACAAGCCAGGGTATTTACAGTAAGATAGCAGGATGCTGAGGCCACCCTAGAGGTTGTTACAAGTATGATGATAGTGTTTGGTAGAGACACATACGTTGATTGACCAAGGAGCCACTCACTCATTTGTTTCCAACGAATTTGCTAGTTAGGCTAATGTGGGGTTAAAACCTATGGAGTGCAGTATTGTAAACCCCTATATTACCAAAAAAAAAAGGGTGAAATGGGTATTTCATAAAAAAGAAATTTGAAGGGATGACAAAGTTGTAAAACTTTAATTATAAGAATTTAACCATTAATTATATGAATAATTTGATAAATTACTTAAAAACCATGGATTTTTATTAGTAAATAAAGTGACTAAGGGCATGAGTGTAATTTAAACCAACTAAAAGCTATTAAATATAAGTGTTGGTGTCACCAACACTTATTCGAGATTTGCAACAAAAAATTAGAGAGGAGAGAGCAAGAGAGTGACGCCACTAAGGAGAAGAAGAAGAAGAGTGAAAACATGTTGTTCCAAGCCAAATCTCGAGCTTTTGATCAAACTTCTAAGTAGATTCAAGTTTGAATAGCCAACCCTAAGCACAATCAAGGTGAGATATGATCATTTTTCTCATATTTGATGATTAGTTGGGTTTGTTGGTTGGTGTAAAAGTTGAGTTGTTTGTGGTATGTTGTAATGGATGTTTTACACTTAAAACAAGTGTAGAACCCTAAGTGTATGATATGAAAGCTTAGATGACATGTTATAGTATATAAATATTAAATTAGGGTTTATGGGAGAAAAACCTAACTTGAGAATTAAGCATACTTAAAGTATGATTGAGTTGAATATAAGTTGTTTGATCAAATGCCTGAGGGAGATTAACATGTAAAATTTAAAATGTAGTGTGTGGTATGTGTGCATGGTGAGTTTGGTCACTAAGGGGGGATGTGTAATTCCTTGAACTTTGATGTAAATAAGCATATATAGATGCATATTAGAGCCTAGTAAAACATGTAAAAGTGATAGAATTTTCAAAGGAGAAGCATAGAGCTAAGTTGAGAATCCCGAGCTTGATGAAGGGGCTATAGTGACCTAACCTATTCAAGCTTATTTGGGGTTGTTCTAGACCTCAAAACATGCCTCAGAAACATATCAAACCATAGGAATTGGAAGGAAACGATTTCGATCAAAATTGACGAAGTTATGACTAAAATAGTGCACGTATGAAGTCGTAATGTAAAATAAGAATGTAAATGCAATTTTCAATGTATGAAATGAATGTAATTGATCATAATTAGGTAAAAGAACCTTAGATATGAAAGAAATAAAGTTGTCGCATGTAGGATGCCACAAATGTGCATAAAAAGTGTTAAAAAAATAGGCATTTTTCATAGGTTTCGACCCTCGATATTTAGAATTTCTCGAAAGTATTTTACGGGTGACTTATGTACGAGTTAGAAAGATGATTTGAGTAAAAAAGAAGCGAAGAAAAACTGCTCGAAAGGGACTTAAATTAGTCTTGGTATTATAGGGGGGGTCAAAAACAACGATTTTATGTTCCGGTCTTCCAGTGACCATTTTAAACACTCCAGAGAGTTCTTGGGTGGTAATAAATAAGACTCGTGCAAAGAAATCGGAATTAGAGAGTCTCAGTTGAGTTAAAATCGAATTGGGAAGGTTATAACATAAAGGGTTTTTCAATAGAATAATTTATATTGGAAACTCTATCATTAAGTTTTAAGTTATGTAATTAAGCAAAGTATAATGAGAAATTGATATGTAGGTGACGAGCGAGCGAGCAAGGCACGAGAAGCTCATTGAGAAGTGAGCTTACGCTGTAACATGCTGTTTCGGTGTTCAATTAAATTATTAAATGTTGATTATTAATTAAGGGATGATGTAAATAATTATCCGTTCGGATCCGGATGAGTAATTGAATTTTTATAAAATCCTCCAGCTGGGTCCGGGAATAATTATTTAATCCAATCTCATAAAATAAAGTAGAGCGTCCGGATTCAAATATTTATTCGGAATCTAATAAAGTTCCCGTATGTGAATTTGGATTTTTATTAAATTTCCAGGCAGACTCAAAGCGAATTTGAGTGAAAGCGATTCCAAACAGCGGAAACGAGTTGAATTTCGAAAGCGGAATGGAAAACATGGAAAGTAAGTGGAGAGCGAAATCTGCGCATGAAGGACATGTGTCATAGTGTAAGAATGGAATCAAGACAAGTGGCTCTCATGCATGATATCTCAATGACAAATGGATGGTGATTTTGGCTGAAAAGGTGACAAGTGTTTGATGGTTATTAAAGATATATTAAATGAAAGCAAACATTTGAATGGAAGCAATTTCATTCTCAGTCACCAAAGGAACCAAAAGAAGGGAAAGAGATAAGTTCACCCGAGAGCCAAAAAGAAAGAGAGCCGAGTGAAGAAAGAGAATGGGAGAGAAAGGCAAAACCAAAGCAGTCATTCGGTCTCCTTTATCCTTAACCGAAAGAGTTAGAGATCGAGAGAGTGAGAGTTAGAAAAAGAGAGCTCGAGAGGAGGACCGTGAGTTGTTGTGCAAGCTGGAACCGTGAGCTGTTGTGTAAGCTGGAACTGTGAGCTGTGATTTAGTGAAGGAGAATGAGCAGCACCAGCTGATGCATGTGCTGTCCAAGCCATCCAGGTAGAAGATCTGTTCATGCATGCAAGCTTGGAAGGGAAATCTGCTGCTGCCAGACCATGATATTGCTGCTGCCAGAAAGTGAGTTGCTGCCGAGCGAGCGGTGGAGAAGCTGCTGCTGGCGTGAAGGTGCTGGTGCTGCCCTGGTGCTGTCGCTGCTGCTGCCTGGTGCTGTCGTTGCTGCTGCCGCGTAGTGCTGCTGCCATGGACGAGAGCTGCTGCCGTGGGAGCTGTTGCCATAGGAGCTGCTGCCGTGGGTGTGCTGCTGCAGTGGGTGAGTTTCCGTTGGCATTAAATTTCTATTAAGAATGTGTGGATGCTGTTTTGAAGGGAATCAACGCATTCAAGTTACTACTGTGAGCTAAACCGAGCGTTGTTTCGCCGTCGCGAACGTTTGAGAGCCGTTTCGAAGCGAAAAACAGCTCAAGCGAAGGTAAGTTGCTGCCCCATTGGTCTTGTTATCATGTTTCGATTAATTTGGAAGAGTTAATCTTGTTCGTTTAGATTTAAGGAAGTTCGCGGATAGGAGAATCGATAGGCAGCCCATTCGCGGGAGTCCCTTAAAGTTTCAAAGCTTTCGAATAGATTTCGGAGAGGTAAGTCCGAATTTATGGACTTAGTTTACAATGGAAATATTTATGATTTAGTTGTGGATTAAATGGATGATGACATGATTGGGATATAGGATTTAAAACCTCGTTAGTGCGGAGGTTCGTTCGATATTGATTCGATATGTTTGTGAATGGATTTTGATATTTAAAGTGCGTTGCAAAATCCGTATAGGGGCTGTTATGGGTTGCTTTTCGTTTCGAGATTGTCGGTATGGAAAATGATTCGCTTCGATATGCTTAAGAGTATTGAAAAGTTATTTGAATATCGCTAGATTGTTTTCAAGTGTTTCGATCGAGTTTTTCCATGATTTCGAAAGATGTTAGTTTGCAATTTAGTGTCAAATGAATTGTGATTAAAATGTCATGATGTTAAGTGATATTTGAATGTGATTCAAATGAATATCTATGACGAAAATGATTGAGAGATTTCATGATGGTTTGTTAGAGTTAATTCGCGTAAATGAAAGACGATGTGACTAAATTTTGTGGACTATTTTGGACATGCAGTTTTTATAGAAATTATGTGCAGTTTTTAGCATGTGTAAGAATCGTTCTGGAATTGCTTAAAGGCTATTTTCATGCTATATAAATGAGCTGTTAAAGTGTGATTATATGAGCTATAAATATGCTAGTTATGGGATGTTAAAATGAGGAATAGCATGCTGTTTTTAGAACGTTATTCGTGCAGTTTTGAGTTATTTAAATGTTGTTTTCGTATTGATTTTTGGGCTATCATAAGTTATATGAATGTGTTATTTTGAGATTATTCTCAATACGGTAAAGACAGTCATAAAAAGGATATTATGAGCTATTTCGAAGTGATATCCATTGGAAGTGTTTAGAATGCATTATAGGAGAACATATAGTTATAGTGCACTAAGTAACGCTAGAAATATATTAAATAAACTTTCGTTATGTTTATTTTTATTGAAAAATCAAGGAGAACCCGGCGAATCGGATTCTCAACCAAAGAATAAGGGTAAAGCGTAAGGGAGTATACGATTCAAAGATCGAATCCGTTTGAGGTCGGTATACACATTATCTTTAAATTTTACTTGAAAGTGTTTTCATTGTGAAATGAATTTCTTAAATGAGATTGTTATATGAATTTCTTAAATGAGATTGTTATATCATTTCAATATGATGCATTTACAAACGTATTTGACTATACTTGAAATGAAACGCGAAATTAGTGTAAAATGTGATACAAACGTTATGTTATATATAGCCCTTGTAAACTTAGATATCGATAAATGGAAATTGGTAATTGACATGTCAATAAGGAAATTAGCAGCTGCACCGTTTATTTGCATACACTAAATTGATTCATTATGGACTACGAGAGGCACTTCGTGTCCCGTCCTGAATGATTATGTGTTATGATATACGACCCAGTGGATAATCACCGAACGGTCGATGTCGGGGTCGACCGTTATTCTGGTGGATAATCACCACGTGTCCGATGCCGGAAACCCATATACCAATACATGAGTATCGAATATATGTTTACTAAGGGCACTAAAAAATGTTATAAGAAATGAAATAAAAATGTTATGTGAAATGAAATTTTCACTGCTTTAAAAAAATGTTGAATTCGAAAAATTGTGAACTATATGTTTAAGTATTTTTATACAACGTATATATATATATTTATGAATGTTAAAGTTAGAATGCTTTTAGTTACAATTGAAATTACATTTGAAATTGAGAATTTAGATTATGTGTATACCTATTAAGCAATTATGCTTAGCGCATTGATTTACCGCGCGCAGGTTGAATCTTTTGACTCCATTTTCAGACAGAGGAAATAACTTGTACGCGAAGGCTCAGATAGTCACCATCCCCTCTACACTTTTGGTAGATATATAGATATATTGCATATGATCATACATTTTTGGAATACATGTATATTTGTGTAAATTATCGTATTCCACTTAATTATAACAAAGTTCTGTATAAAAGCATATGTATATTTCTTAAAAGCTTACTTTTGGTTATGTATGCATATAAATGTTTATGATATATTTGAGTAATGAAATGTTTTGGAAACGGATTGAAGGTCCGAAAGGGGAGTTTAGAAATTGATGTTTTAGAAATGTTAGAGTTTCAATTACAGGAAACATATTTTAAGATTTCAGAAAAACAGAGGAAACTATGCCAAATTTATGTTTAAAAAAAAAAAAAAACTTTCCGCTATTGGTAACGAGTTTTAATAAGTTTGATAATAGTTTTTCAAAAGAAACAGAAACGGATTTATTAGGAAAGTAACGTTCTCCGTTATAAATTTTCGACCGTAACGGAAGTCGGGCAAAAGGCGTTATATATACAGATTGAGGTAAGTGTCTTACCACTTGTGTAAACCCTTGTATTCGATTTTATGTTTCCTAGCTTTAAAAATTAAGTTATCGAATAAAAATGGCAAAATGGTCATTTAGTAAATAAGAAATATAAATGGATGGCAAAATTGTAAAACTTTAGTTAGTGAATCAATAATTCAATTATACGAGAAATGAGATAAATAACATAAAAACCATTGATTTTTATTAGTGAATCAAATGGACTAAGGGCAACATGGTAAAAAAATTGATAGTCAACAAATCAAGGGGACATGAGGGTCATTTTCATGAAAGTTAAATATATATATATTGGACACTTAGTCAATTTTTGATGAAAATCAAGAAGTAGCCGTGAACAACCAAAAAGAAAGAAAGAGAGATGTGAGGGATGGCAACTTACGGGAGGAAGAAAGTGAAGCTTTCATCAATTTTTCAAGCCTCCAATCAAGCTTTCTAGTTGATTCCAAGTTTAACCACCAAACTCTAACCAAGACTAAGGTGAGTTTTCATTAGTTCTACCAAATATGATGGTAGTTGGGTATATGGATGTGATGATGGGTTGGATTAGTTTATGGTGTGTTTGTGATAAGAGTCTTGCATCCAATCAAGTATAAAACTTTAATTTAATGTCAAGAAAGCTTAGGTTGCATGAGATAGTATTCAAATGACAAGTTAGGGTTTGTATGGGTGAAATCCTAAGTAGAGATTTAAACATGTTGAAAGTATAAATTGATGTATAATAGGTGTTTGATAAATTGTTTGAAAGACAATACCAAGAGAAGTTGAAAAAGTAGTGTGATGGTTGTGTATGTGTGTGATTCATGGCCAATGAAGGGGTGTATGATCTCATTGTATTTCCATCCATTTAAGCTTTAAATTATGTATATTTGATGTCATGAAAGCCTCTAGAAAAGTTAGAATTTGAAAAGGAAAAGCATAGAATTTCAAAGAGGAAAACATAGAGCTAAGTTAGGAGTTACGAGCTAGATGAAGGGCTGACAGTGACCTGACTTATTCTAACTTATTTGGGGTTGTTCTACACCTCAAAAAATTCCTCAGGAATATAGAAACCATACGTTTCGGAACGGATCGATTCCGATAAAAATTACACAAGTTATGGTCAAAATAGTGCCGTTAGAGCTTTGAGAAGTAAAATAACTATATGAATGCAATTTTTATTGCTTCAAATGAGTTTAGTTGATCATAATTAGGTAAATAAAGCTTAGATATGAAAGAAAAACTAGCGTCGCTAGTCCGAAACGAAAAAGTGCATAAAACGCACACTAAAAGTGCCAAAAAATAGGTGTTTTTCTTAGATTTGATATAGCAAACGATAGAATTTTTCAACGAAATTTGACGTGTGACCAGAATGTGAAATAAGTGAACCGTAGGATAAAGAATGAAAGAAAACGGAGCTCTGAGCAGGGCTGTGAATAATATTCTGTTATAGGGTGTCAAAATTGCTTAAATTTTTGAATTTTCGTTCCGGGCCTTCAAAAATTATACGAACCATATGGGGATGATCCTATGGGTCTAAAAGTAAGACTTTTGTAAAGAAATTAGAATTTGAGAGTCTCGATTGAGTTAAAATCGAGTCAGAAAAGTTATAGCGTAACGAGTTTTCAATAGGTTGATTTATATTGAAAACTCTAATGTTACGTTTTATTTGAGTAAAATATAATGGGAAATTAATATGTAGGTGACGAGCACGCAAGCGAGACATGAGAGGCTCGTTGAGATCATTGCATTTACGCAGATTGAGGTAAGTATTACATCACTTACACCAGTTCAATTGTAATTTCAATTATTGTAATTGTTGCTAAAGAGTTTTATAAAATAACTTTATGATCGTAAGTTTGGTTTAAGTAAAAACCTTGGAAGAAAGGAAATTTTGTGCTTTTGCACATAAGAGAAAAAGAGTTGTAAAAACCATGTGTAATCCCTTGATTTTTAGAGTATATATCGATACGTTGCGACGTAGTAAATTCCGCACGTAGTCGAGTATATTGAGAGCTATTGGCATTACGTTGCGATGTAGAAAATTTCGCTCGTAGTCGCCTAGATAGTAGTTACTTACAATATGCTACGATGTAGGAAATTTCGCACACATTTGTGAGAGCTATCGAGTAGTTTGCACTACGATATGCGATGTAGAAAATTTCCACATGTAGTCGCAAAGAATTACAGTTCATTAGCACTACAGTTGCGGTGTAGAGAATTCCGAGTTGTAGTTGCTCAAAGTTTGAGATTATTTCACCCTACGTCACAATGTAGTATATTTCGCACGTAGTGGTCGACATACTATAGTATCTTCACATTGGCGTTAGTCGAGAAATTGTCACGTGATGGTTAGAGTACATTTGTGATACACATGATTGTTTTATAAGAAATAGTTTGCAAAGATTAACCTTTCAATATTTCTTTAAGTTATGCTTTACTATGAACTTGAAATGGTTGTATTATTATGTAACGAACTAACGATTGATTTTGTCATGTAGCTTGCTTGTTTTATCCAGTGTAATTATAGGTGATTTTATGGCCAAGGAAGCGACGTTCCACTTATAGGTGGGGAACGAATGGATGGACTATGTGAATATTAAATATATTTTGAGATTATTGTATATGCTGTGATCTAAATGATCGCATGTTTGATATATGAATGTTTGACAGATTGTAAACTTATATTTAAATATGTATATATAAAATTGTACATTCATACTTATTGCACAATACACATGATATATCTACATAGGTTGTGATACCTATGGAATATATATACATGTTGTAAATGATTGGATATGAATGTCATATGACATGTATGGATGTGAAATTTGATGTGAATTGCATGTTTGTGGAAAAATCGAAGTTGGGTGATGATTTCTATAGTTCGAAGTGTGTTTTAGGGGTGGGCACCAAAACATGGAACCGACCCGAACGACCCGATCCGTGGGTGTTCGGGTCGGATTCCATGTTAAATCTGAAGATGTTCGGGTCATCCAAACAGAAAACATGATGTTTGACGGATCGATTCGGTTCCATAGGGTCAAAACCGAACCGACTCGTGAACAGGGGTACAAGCGTAATTTCGCATGTCCCTATATAATGTCACACACAAACCTGTCAAACCCTAGCTGAAAAAAAATCCATCCCATCTCAGTTTTGTTCCTGGTTCCTGTCGCCGCGCCGCACAGCACCGTATCCCCCTTCTTCCTTCCATCGCTCGCCGGCCGTCACCATTCGTCGCTGTTGTCGTTACCGTGGCCCCGTTGTCACCATGAGTCATCTCCAACCGTTGCTGTCGACGCCGTCTATCACCTCTAAGGCTCTAACCGTTTTTAACGCCATCACCCTCTTATTGCCGTGACCGTGGTCGAGCTTCTCCTCGTCGGCATCGTCGCGGTGAAGCCTTCAATATATCGAAGGAGGCTGGAGGCGTTGGAAAAGGTATCACTAAGGAATTTAAAAATGTCTCCGTCAATGGTAGCACTCTGGAGATTCATTTACTCTGGGCAGGAAAAGGAACCACTGCCATTCCTTACAGAGGTGTCTATGAACCTCTTATATCTGCCATTACTGTCATACCAAGTATGTTTTATCTTCTCCACAGGGCCTATTTTCTTTTCTTCCAACTTGTCCCTTAACTTCTTTTTCTGCTTGTAGACTTCAAAGTTGATACTGGGGGCTTATCTGCTGGAGCCATTGTTGGCATCGTAGTTGCTTCATGTGCAGCTGTCATGATGTTGTTGCTTGTACTATGGATGAAAGGTTGCTTTGGCAGAAAAGACCTCACAGACAAAGGTAAGATCGATATATATATATATATATATATGAACACATACATTAAACACTTTCTTGTTAATTTGCAATTGTTGATTTCTTGAAGTTGAATTATCTTGGAAGAGTTAAATATGTTTGGATCTTCATGACATTAACATGCTTGTGCACCATACGAATGTATCCACATTTTTAACTTTCTTGTTTGATTGAATTTGATTCTCTTTTCCTGGTACAGAACTTTGCGGGCTAGATCTTCAAACTGGTTTTTTCACCCTTAGGCAAATTAAAGCTGCCACCAATAATTTTGACCCTACAAATAGGATTGGCGAAGGAGGATTTGGGCCTGTTTACAAGGTAATGGCGATTTTCCATTCTATGCACACGCTGAAAACAGTGGCTAGTGGGAAAAAGAATATTATGTATACGCTGTTTTGAAATTTTTATCTGTTTGATTCCAGGGTACACTGTTAGATGGTGCAATAATTGTTGTTAAGCAGCTCTCCTCCAAATCGAAGCAAGGAAATCGTGAATTCGTGAATGAGATAGGAATGATATCAGTCTTACAGCACCCAAATCTTGTGAAGCTTTATGGCTGTTGTATTGAAGGTAACCAATTACTGCTTGTGTATGAATACCTTAAAAAATAATAAAAATTTTGGCCCAAAAAATGAAGCCCAAATTTGGGCCCAAAAAATGAAACCCAAATTTGGGCCCAAACATGGAAACCGAACCGAACCGAATTGAACACTGGGTGTTCGGTTCGGGTCGGTTTCTCTCCCTCACCGGACCATGTTTGGACCCAAAAGTGGCGATCAGCGAATTTATCATGTTCGGGTCGGTTCCAATAGGAACCGAACCGAACATGGTAATGCCCACCCCTAGTGTGTTTATTTTACAGGTAAAATTTTGGGAAATGTTAAAATTTTAGCCGTTATGCTGCTGAAATTTTTATAAAAGTAATTAAAACAAAATCGTGAAAAAAATTTTATCACTCCCAACCAGTTTAAAGAAAACTGAGTTACTAAGTTTTAAACGAGTAAACCGGCTAAGAAAGTTAGGGTTCGGTTCTCGGATTAATTCGCTCCTACGAGTCGGGTTCGATGAGTCCGTTGAAGTGCCCGGCAGAATCCTCCAGACAAGAACCTAGATAAGGTCTGGGAAGGGTTCTGTCAACTTGCATTTATTTCAATTTTCATTTTTGCAATTTGTAATGTAATGAAATCAAAAAGGATTTTCGAATTCTAAATTTGAGTTTTGAATATGTGATCTCCTAATGGAATTCACAAAGTGAAGGAATTAAAACCAAGTCGATTTTAAAAGGTTGAATCGAGAAAATTTTAAGAGCTTGATAAGTAAGAAGTTTTGTGCTTTTGCACTTAACAGAAAATTCGAAACCCATGTATATACCCTTAGATTATATGAGTTTTAGCATTACGCGATGATGTAGAAAATTTCATCCGTAGATGCTCAGCTTTACAGAGAAATTAGCATTACGAGACAATGCAGCAAATTCCGTTCGTAGTTACTCAGTTTTCCAGAGTATCTAGCGCTACATTGCAATGCAGCAAATTCCACTCGTAGTCGCCCAGAGTTATAGCATTACAATTGCGATGCAAAAAATTCCGCATTGTAGTTGCTCAAATTCAAGATAGATAAACACTACGTTGCGATGCAGTAAATTTCGCATCGTAGTGGTTGAGATATCTCAGTAGCTTCACGTATGGCTTCAGTTGAAAACCGCC
Organism: Dimocarpus longan; assembly: GCA_022984855.1. Taxonomy (NCBI): domain Eukaryota; kingdom Viridiplantae; phylum Streptophyta; class Magnoliopsida; order Sapindales; family Sapindaceae; genus Dimocarpus; species Dimocarpus longan. The sequence continues at coordinate 12,806,660 of CM041015.1, read as the reverse complement.
ACGTGATGGTTCGAGTTCATTAGGGGTATACATATGGTTTTAGAAGAAAGGTTTTCTGTTAAATTGAAAATTTTCATAAACGAATGGAGTTATAAATCTTGATGCGATTTATAGTTGATGTTATTATTATTTGTTGAACTAACCTTTTTACCTCTATGTAGCTTATATATTGTATAAGGTGCTTGTATAGGTGACTCTGCATCCAGAAAACTACTTCAATTACTCTAGGTAGGCATCCAGTCAATGTGCCACATAAACTTATACCTATTTTGATGTTGTAAATAATGAAATTAGAATGATTGCATGATTTGAATTAATGACATGTGAATGATTGTAAACCACGGTAAAAATATGTAGATATATACATATATATTTTGAGACACTTGCACATAATACATAGCTATAATTGTAAATTTTATTTTGAACGATGCATGAAGATATAATTGTTAAAACATGTATTTGCAAAAATTATATGTTTGAGAAAATGTGTATAGGAAAAATTGCATGATTGTGGTTATAAGAAGTTGGGAGGTGAATTGATATAGTTTGAAGTGTTTTCCTTTACAGGTAATTTTGGAAATGTTCAAATTACAGCCGTTATGCTGTCAAAATTTTTATAAAATTTGTTTTAAGAAAATGCAAAAAATTTACACCAACCCAACTATTTTTTTTTAAAAAAAAGAAAACAGAATCTTTAAGTAAAGCAAGTAAACGAGCTAAGAAAAAGTAAGGAGTTCGCTTCTCGAATTTCTTCAATTCGACGATCGGGTTCAGGAAGTTCGCTGAAGTGTCCAGCGGGATCCTTCAAACAAGAGCTTAGAGAAAGTCTGGTTCGGGTATTGTCAAGTATGATAATTACTACTCCCACTGGAGGCAAGTTAGTGTTAGAAAGTGTTTTTAGAAACAGTGATATAGTAATTGGGAGTAGAGTTTTTCCAGCTAATCTAATTTTGCTGGATATTTATGACTTTGACATTATACTAAGCATGGATTGGCTAGCGATGCATTGTGCCACTGTGGACTGTTACAGAAAGGAGGTTAGGTTTAGTTCATCAGGGGAACTAGATGTAATATTTTGTGGAGAGCGCAGAATGCTTTAAGCTAGTATTATGTCAGTCATGGTAGCTCAAAAGATGTTGAGGAAGCAGTGTTCAGGGTATCTAGCTTATGTGATAAACACTTCGGAAAGGGAAGTACGAATAGAGGACTTCCCAGTGGTTAATGAGTTTATAGATGTGTTCCCAGATGATCTTACGCGATTACCGCTAGATAGGAAAGTTGAATTTGAGATTCATTTGGTTCCGGGAACAACGTCCATTTCCAAATCACCATACAGAATGACATTTACTGAGTTAAAGGAAGTGAAAGCTCAATTAGAAGAATTAGTAGATAAGGGTTTTGTCTGACCAAGTGTATCTCCCTAGAGAGCACCGGTACTGTTTGTCAGGAAAAATGATGGGAGTATGAGGTTGTGTATTGATTATCAGGAATTGAATAAAGTAACTATATAAAATCAATACCTATTCCCAAGGATAGATGATTTGTTTGATTAGCTTCAGGGGGCAAAGGTGTTCTCTAAGATAGATATGTGGTCCAGATATCATCAATTGAAGATCAAGGGTGATGATGTGCTTAAGACTACTTTCAGGACTCGCTATAGACACTATGAGTTTCTAGTTATGCCTTTCAAGCTAACCAATGCACCGGCTGTATTCATGGATCTAATGAACAAGGTATTCCATGATTTCTTATATAAGTTCGTGATAGTGTTCATCGATGACATTTTAGTGTATTCAAGTAGTAAGAAGTGACATGTTAAGCAACACTTGATCCCTACGATCTAAGATCTGCACTAGCTGTTCTTTGTAGGTCAAGTTCTCCTTCACTTACATGGATTGCTATTTCAGGATATGCGATGGATCAACTACATACTTGCAGAGCATAGAGATGTGGAACACATCATAAATATTTGCTAGCTCTAAAGGTAGCTCCAATCGATAAGCTATTTCACCCACTCTTGCTTTTATCTTGCATAGCCCAATGTATCGTGGGCTTAACTTCTTACGCTTCCCGAATCTTAAATTACCCTTCAAAGGCAAGATTCGCAGGAATACTCTATCACCCACTTCAAACTCTAAGTCTCTTCTTCGATTGTCTGCGTAGCTCTTCTGTCGGTCGCTTGCTATCTTCAACCGTTCTCTAATCACCTTTATCTTCTCGGTGGTAGCTTGGACAATCTCTGGGCCAATCAACTTTCTTTCACCTATTTCATCCCAACAAATTAGGGTTCTACATTTCCTACCATACAATGCTTCGTAAGGGGCCATGCCAATACTAGACTGGTAGCTGTTGTTGTAGGCAAATTCTATTAAAGGTAGGTGACCATCCCAACTCCCTCTGAGCTCCATCACACAAGCTCTCAACATATCTTCAAGAGTTTGGATGGTTCTTTCTGATTGGCCATCTGTCTGCGAGTGAAAAGCCGTATTGAAGTGCAGTCTGGTGCCCATGGCTTCTTGTAGCTTCAGCCAAAACCTCGAAATGAATCGAGGATCTCCATCTAATACAATGGATACCAGTGCACCATGCAACCTTACGATCTCATTTACATGCAGCTGAGCTAATATTTCCAAGGAATAAGTGCTCTTGATGGCTAGAAAGTGGGCGGACTTTGTCAATCTATCAATTATCACTCAAATAGCATCATGTCCGCTCTAAGTCCGTGGCAGTCCCACTATAAAGTTCATCGTAATCCTCTCCAATTTCCATTCAGAAATCGATAGAGGCTGCAATAAACCTACGGGTTTCTGGTGTTCTGCTTTAATCTGCTGGCAGGTTAAACACTTTTTTTTTCTTCATTCCTCTCCACCAGTAGTGGTCTCTCAAAGTCATATACATTTTTGTACTCCCTGGATACATGGCATAAGCTAAAGAGTGGGCTTCTTCTAAGATTTCTTTCTTCAGTTCATCTACATCTGGCACACATAATTGTTGTCCCAGAACTATTGTCCTATCATTCCTTGTAGTGAAATTGCTCTTCTGTTCTGTCTCTAGTTAACCTTTTAACTTTATCAAATAGGGATCTCGAGCTTGTAACTCTCTAACTCGATTCACCAATACCAGACAGACGTGAAAAACTGCCAATAACAAGCCTAAATCTGCCATCTCCAATCTGATGCCCATAGATCTCAACTCTACTAACATAGGCAAGTACTCAGCTTTCAATTGGGCTAAGGAACTGGTAGGCTTCCTACTCAACACATCTGCTACCACATTAGCTTTACCCGGGTGATACTCAATGGTGCAATCATAGTCTTTTATGAGTTTAACCCATCGTCTCTGCCTCATATTCAACTTCTTTTGACTGAACAAGTACTGTAAGCTCTTATGATCAGTAAAGATCCTATAGGGTACTCTATAAGGATAATGTCGCCATATACATAGGGCAAACACTAGTGCAGCTAGCTCTAAGTCATGTGTTGGATAATTGATTTCATGTTTCTTCATTTGTCTCGAAGCATAAGCTATTACTCTGTCGTGTTGTATCAACACATAACCCAATCCCTATCTGGAAGCATCACAATATACTGTAAACCCATCGCTCCCTGATGGTAAAGTAAACACAGGTGCTGAAGTTAACCTCCTCTTCAATTCATCAAAGCTGCTCTGGCACGCGTCTGACCATATGAACTTCTCTTCTTTTCTAGTTAACCTGGTCAATAGAGTAGCTATTTTTGAAAATCCCTCCACGAACTTTTTGTAGTATCCTACTAAGCCTAAAAAGCTCTAACTTCTATCATGTTCATGGGCGGCTTCCAGTTCATTACGGCTTCTATCTTCTGAGGATCCATGGATATCCCATCTGCAGATACCACGTGTCCCAGAAATGCTACTCGATCTAGCCAAAATTGGCACTTGCTAAATTTTGCATAAAGCTTATGCTCCCTCAGCGTCTGTAGTACAATCCTCAAGTGCTCTGTATGCTCTTCTTGGCTAGCTGAATACACTAGGATGTCATCTATAAACACCATTACAAATTTGTCCAGGTAGGGTTTGAAGACTCTGTTCATCAGGTCCATAAAAGCAGCTTGGGCATTAGTCAGCACAAATGGCATAACCAAGAACTTGAAATGCCCATATCTAGTCCTGAAGGCCGTCTTAGGAACATCTTCTCTTCGTACCTTCAGCTGATGATATCCCAACCGTAGATCAATCTTCGAGAATACCTTGGCTCCTTGGAGTTGATCAAATAGATCGTCTATCCGTGGCAGCAGGTATTGATTCCTGATAGTGACCTTATTAAGCTGTCTGTAGTCAATACACAATTGGAGGCTCCCATCTTTCTTCTTCACAAACAATACTGGAACTCCCCATGGTGATGTGCTCGTCTTAACAAAACCTTTGCTCAATAACTCTTCCATCTAGATCTTCAATTCTTTCAACTCTGCCGGTGCCATTCGGTAAGGTGCTATGAAGATAGGTTTAGTACCAGGTACTAACTCAATCTCGAACTTTATCTCTTTGTCTGGTGGCAGCCCTAGAAGATCCTTGAGGAATACATCAAGAAACTCACAAACCACTGGTAAATCAATTGGCTGTACCTTACATTCACCTGGCTCTATGATATAGGCCAAGTACCCCTGACACGTTTTTCTAAGCATCTTATTAACCCTTAGGGTACTTATCAGACTAGCCGGGAGTATCTTCTTGACTCCACTAAATATCATGTCTGGTTCCCCATATCGACAAAGCTTGACTTCTTTTCTGTAGCAATCGACAGTGGCATGATGTGTTGACAACCAGTCCATGCCCAATATGACATCAAAGTCATGAATATCGAGTATCATTAAGTCGGCCTGGAAATCATGACCTGCTATCTTTACTCTACTCCCCATGTAAACTCTATCTACAATGAGCGAATCCTCCGTGGGAAGTGAAACTATCATGCTACACTCAGTCGGTCTCAACTCTACCCTAGATCAACCAATAAAATCTCTAGAGACAAAGGAATTGGTGGCTCTTTGGTCCACCAATACATGTGCATCTATATTAAATAAGGAAATAATACCTATAACCACATCGGGAGCTACGTTTGCCTACTGTTGGGTCACAGTGTACACTTTCGCAGCCTGGCTACAAGGTTTACCAGGCTGTGCTCGGGAAGGTAAACTCCAACTAGGCCCGTTACCGGGCTGCTCTGGGCCTGTGGCTCCTCTGATCTGGGGGTCTCCCCTCTCTGGTCCACGACCCCCGCTGGTTTGTCCTTATGCTGTGGATCTGCCTGCGGCTAGGCTCGATGCGACTACGCTAGGACAGTCCCTCATGAAGTGACCTTTATGTCCACACCTGAAGCATCCGGTCCTACCCTGAAGGCACTCATCGGGGTGTGATCGGACACATCTCCTACAAATAGGTAGGCTCCTCCAACTCTGTCGACTCCTGGACCCTCTGGTAGACTGAACTGAATTCTAGTTAGTCTAGGATCTCTAACTCTGCCACCGACTCTCGGACCAGGCTTGCTTTTGACTGCTCTTGGCTACCTTACTAGACCTTCCTAGCTGGCTACCTGTCCAGCTCCACTTCTGTTCAAATTTCTTTACCTGAGAGGCGGGCCCACACTCCGCTTAACCCTGATGGCGGCCTCTACTAACTCTCCCTATCTGTTGTGTATAGCTGAAGTCACATATGCCCTAATCCTCTGACTCAGCCTTGTCGTGAACCTATTTATCTTCTATTCTTCGTTCTCGGCAATGAAGAGGACTAAGCGAACCAGCTCGGAGAACCTCTTCTCGTATTTTGTCACCGTGGAACTCCCCTGTTCTAATTGAAAAAACTCTTCAATCTTTGCATCTTTGTAATTTTTTAGGAAGAACTTGTCAGTGAACTCTTTCTTGAAATCTACCTAGGACACCCCTGCTGGATACGCTCTCTGGTGGGCTTTCCCACCAGTCTTTTGGTCGGTCCTTCAGGAGAAATCCTAAAAATGTCACCATCTGATCCTTACTGCAACCCATCACTTGGTATATCTCCTCATTGGTCTCTAACCAAGATAGTACTCTCTCGGGTTCCCCTGTCCCATCATGTGGCTTTGTGCCTAACTTACGGGTGTGCTCAATCGATATCCCTATCTCCCGCGGCTATTGGAGTGCCGCTACTAACATCTGTGCGATTTGCTCCATATGTCCCGGAGCAGGTCCTAGAGCAGGCTCTGATATGGATGGCTCTGAAGGCTCAGGATGGGATGAGCTTGTCAGCACATTGACTGACTCGTCAACATGTTCCTCTTGTGGTGGGGTTGCCTCTGCGGCTGCCCTTCTCGTCCTCGAACGGTCCCTATGCTACATAACTATATGTGCACTAAATAGGCACAATAATCAAAAGAATACAAGTATTAGAATGATAACTCAACATGAATTAATTCTATAATTTCAAGCGATACACATCTCAATTCTCGTAGCCACATACTTATCTTATGCAAACATAGCTTATGTAATTCTCATACAAACACAATGCATAACTTAGTCTTATGCATAAATTCATGCATAGTAAATTTAACTTAATGCGCCGAACGGCACCAAACTTTCTTTAAAACTTAATGTCTGAAATAACTAGAATCTTTTCTTTGAAACTTAATCTCAAATCTTTCGAAAACCGAGCTCTAATACCAACTTGACAAGACCAGAACCAAACCCTCTCTGGGCTCTAGTTTGGAGGATCCCGTCGGACACTTCAACGGACTCCCTAAACCTGACTCGTCGGATTCAAGAAAGCCGAGAAGCAAACCCCTTAAGTCACTTAGCCCGTTTACTTGTTTTAACTCAGAAATTTATTGTTCTTCTAAAATAGTTGGGTTGATGTAAATTTTTCGCATTTTCTCAAAACAAATTTTATGAAAATTTGACAGCGTAACGGCTGTAATTTAACCATTTCCAAAATTTACCTGTAAGGAAAAACACTTCGAATTATATCAAATCACCTCCCAACTTCTTTTGGCCATAAACATACACTTCCTTAATTCAATTCACATCACACGTTTTTCACAAACAATTAATTTCCATAAATGCATGTTACATATACTTTGGAAATTACACAACAATGCATATATCAAATATATATAGATATATCAAGTGATAAGTGTGTATCATGTGTAAGTGTTCAGTTGTATATACATATCAAAAATTTTATTACAAATTTTCAACTATTTAAATCCTTTAAATTTATTATTTACCACGCCAAAACTGTATTAAATGTTTATGCGATGCATTGAGACGATGCCCACCTAAAGTAATCGATGTAGTGTCTAGGACGCAGAGTCACCTATATAAGCACCTACTACGATAATTAAGCTGCACAAAGTAAAAAGGTTAGTTCAACGAATAATAATAACATCAAGCTATAAAATTCATCAAGATTTATAACCACACTCTTTTATCAAACGTTTTCGATTTAAAAGAAAAAATTTCTTTCTAAAACTCCATGTATACCCTTAAAAAACTCAACCATCACGTGGCAATTTTTAATCGACGCCAAACGTGAAGCTACTCGGATCTCTCAACCATTACGATGTGGAATTTACTGCGTTGCAAATGTAGGGTAAAACGATCTCAACCTGAGCAACTACAATGTGGAGTTTTCTGCATCGCAATTGTAGTGTTGTAACTCTAGGCGACTACGAGCGGAATTTACTGCATCGTCACGTAGTGCCAAAACTGTAAATCTAAGCGACTACGCGCGAAATTGACTGCGTCGCAACGTAGCGCTAGATATTGTAGAAAACTGAACAACTACGAACGAAATTTTCTGCGTTGTCACGTAGTGCTAAATACTCTCCAAACTAAGCGACTACGAACGAAATTTTCTGCATCGTCACGTAACGCTAAGTCTCATGTTTCGAAACGATATTGCTAAGTGCAAAAGCACAAAACCTCTTACTTTTCAAACTCTTAAAAATTTTCTAGATTTCAAACATTTGAAAATCAACTTTGTTTTGATTTCTTCACTTGTGAATTCCATAAGGAACTCGCATGCTCAAAACTTGAATTTAGGATTTGCAAATCATTTTCATTTTCCTTTAATAACAATATACAAGTTTAAAATAGAAATGAAATAGATGCAAGTGAAAGACACTTACCTTGCTCCACGCAAGCTCAAATGTCTCAACGAGCCTCTCGTGCCTTGCTCGCTTGCCCTTCATCTACACATCGTTTCCTTATTATTATTTGCTTTATTACATAACTTAAAGTTTAAAATAACATTTCCAAGACACTTTTCTCTATTAGCAACTCTTTACACTATAACCTTTCCGACTCGATTTTAACTCAACCGAGACTCTCTAATTCCGATTTCTTTGTAAAAGTCTTACTTTTAGACCTCTAGGATCATCCTCATATGGTTCGTTTGGTCTCCAGAGACTTAAAACAAAAAGTTAACTTTTTAATTAACCCGTTTGACCCAAAAAAATAGTTTGAAAACCAGCGATCATTTCACATCCATTCTTTTTTCTACCATCTCCTTATAGTATAACTAAGTCACCCGTAAAGTTTCGTCAAAAAATTCTATCGTTTGCTATGTCAAATCTTGGAAAAACGCTCTGCACTTTTTCGCATCGAATGAGCGACGATGGTTTTTCTTTCGTATCTAAGCTGTTTTTACCTAATTATGATCAACTAAAGTCTTTTCATGCAATAAAAATTGTATTTACGTAGTTATTTCACTTATCGATTCTCTAATGGCACTATTTTGAGCATAACTTGCGTAATTTTTATCGGAATCGATCCGTTCCAAAACCTATGGTTTTCTATGACTCCTAGGCATCATTTGAGGTGTAGAACAACCCCATATATGTCAGACTAAGTCAAGTCTTATCAGGTCCATTTATCAGCTCGAGATTTTTCATTTCAGTCTATGTTTCTCCTTCTACAATTGTATACTTTTCCTTTTCAAATTCTAACTTTTCTAGAGACTTTCAAGACATCAAATATGTATAATTTAAAGCTCAAAAGGATGAAAATGCAATGAGATCATACACCCTTTCATTGGTCATGACACACATCAAGCACTCATATACACTACTCTTTTAATTTCTACCACCAATTATACATAAAAGTGTAGAATTGTGTATACATGGCAAGTCACATCTATTTAAATCTTAAAATCATATAAACCCTAACTTATCTCCTTGTTTCCATGCTTAATCTTCTAAGTTCTTTCTTACCAACTTAATTTGATCAAGAAATCTACTCTAAAGTAAGCAAATTAACTCCATAAAATCATCATCCAATCACATAAGCTATTTATAAGAATTTTCAATATAAATATCATGAAAACTCACTTGATGTTATGCTTAGTTTGTTTGAACTTATGGTAGATACTATCCCTAACTTTTTCCCATCTTAATTTGACCTTGAAGCTAGATGAAAAGCTTTTAGACTTGAAAAGCTCCAAGTTGCCGTGACTTCCCTTGTTGACCGAACACTTCTCTTGCTTTGCTTCCACTTTTGTCGTGCAAAATGATGGGTTTTAAGAGTTCATCTCTTTTTATATCATGATTGCTAACTTGCTAGGACTAAAATGCCCTTTACTTGTATCTCATGTAAGCTTCTCCATGAGGGGACAAGTTTGACAATTCATGAATTTAAAATACTATTTAGTAAGTAATGCATGACAACTAATATCTAATAATTCATATTTAACTTTTAATTTGTTATTCATTCATTGGTGCAAATCTAATGACATGGATTTTGATTTTTATTCTAGTCCATTCCATGTAATACTCACACCAAAAATCATAAGTTGATTGACTTGAATTTCCTATTTCGCCCTTAATGCATTTAATCTCCTCTTATGAACATTCTAATGACATCTATAAGAATGAAATTGACGAAATTTAATGTTTTCATCCTTTAGTCTCGTTTTTAACACTAGGGAATCTAGAATCGAGGATGAGAGCTTACGAGACATATCCTATCTGCTTTAGAGCAAGTGGGAGATTGTTGGGGATTTATGCCTTAAGAGTTTGTAATTATGTAAACGGCTTTATAAATATTAATAAAGTATTCACTTCATTCAATTCGTATATTTTTGCAAAAATTGTACATATATCATGAGAAGCATACTTGATTACTGATGTAATTTCAAACTAAGTATATAAATGTTATATACAAGTGAATTTAGTTTGAGATAACTAATCTAAAGTGTCCATAGAAGACAAACAAAGCTAGGTACCTTGTTTGTAGTAAATCCACAGTTGTGATCCATTTCGTATTTGGTACGATAGTCTTATCTATGACTATTCATGTAGTGATATGAAAATGGAAGCATCTTACATAATAAAGATTATATAGAGACTGGAGCACAATAAATATAAGTCTTTAACTAATATCTGTTAAACTTAAAGATTCATATTTATCAACCGGATTAATCATATTAATTGACTTAATCCTGAACATATTATGGACTCCTACTTGTTGAGTTGTATCCTTTGATTTACATGGGTGAGATCAGTGCAGATGTCTAGTCAATAATTTCGTACTTTGGGGATATGATTTAGCAAGTAATTAGGAACATTCTATACAATAGTGGAATCAACTTCTTCTTACGAGAAGTAATGAAGTAGTTTCATTAAGTGTTGATTCAAGCCTTGAATAATAAGAGCACTCAACTTTCTGTTTATATATAAACAAAAAAATAAATTCATAAGTTGGTATGAATATATTATTCATTAGAGAATTAATGATACTTAAGGATCAAGAAATAATTAGATGGATAAAACGGATATTTCAACCTAGCTTTAATTATGAACTATTTGTAGATAATCAAATCATATGTAATGATTAAATCAATGGATACTGAAAATTTCAGATTATATAAAAACATCTACAGTTTTAAGAGTGTAATCTTAGATTTTTAGTGGAAAAACTTTGAAATTAATAATAGTGAATTATTTAATTAAAGAGTTTGGTTAATAATTCTAATGTTATTAGAACTCACAACTTTAGGTCCATCGGGTCTCCTTGATAACTCATTTTAATATAAGAAACGTGTACATAGAATACTATAATTGAACCTTTCAATTACAGTTATTACATAAGTAACAAAATTTGTATTTATTTGGTATTTGAATAATATTGATTATTCAAATTATTTAATAACTAATTAGTTAATTATTAATTTTGAATTAATAATTATTTAATAGATTTTTTTTTTTATCAAAAAAGAGGCTTTACAGCCTTACAAACTAAAATTAATCATTCGGGGCCAAGCCACCCCCACTACATCACAAAATAAAAGGTCAAACAACTTATATGGTGCAGAATCGTAGACTTGAACATCGAGTGGAATTTGGTAAACATAATTTGCAAGCCAATCAACACATTTATTAATCTCTCTAAACACATGATTTAGATGAACCTCCCACTCTCTTTCAAGAAGTTAACAGATAGCTGCAATAAGCGGATCATGCATTAAGGCAAAAGATGTTCTCTTTGATATCGTATCAATCACTAACTTAGAATCGCAATCTATAATGACCTTTCTTTCCCCCATATCGCAAGCCATTTGAAGCCAATATAAACTCCGTAAGCCTCTGCCTGAAAGATCGAGTAGCCACCCAAATTTTGAGCAAAGCCCCTCTTAATTTCTTAAGAGGTCATGAATTCGATTCTCAGTAATGATTCTAGTATAAATTAACTTATTAAATTCACGAGTTCGATTTCAAAATATGACAAGAATTAATTTTGAATTAATTATGTTATATAAGGTAAAAATTTAATTTTAATAAACATGAGATTCAATATTAATTTTGATGAATTAAAACCCTAATTGGTTGCCTATGAATAGAAAAGAAAATAATTTTCTTTTTTAATAGAAAGTTTATTTTGGTTTTTATTGTACATTTTTTGAAACAGAAAAGAAAAAAAAAAGTTTTTTTTTTTTTTTTACAGCACAATACGGAAAAGAAAAATCTGTATCTTTCTTTTTTGTATAACCAAAATTAATGCTCACCTCTTATAAACATTATTTTGAGTTTTTCTTTTAGAAAATAAATAAAAAGTAAGTGAATACAATTTTACATAATTGTATCTGCCCACTTATTTATTGATATAGAGATATATCAATGAAGTGATGGGATTTGCCCTGAATTTATCCTTTTGGAGTTCTCATGATCCGGCCGGGCACCCCACGGAGCCATTATAAACTCTAGCTAGCATCACCAAAAGGATATCGTGGAGCAAGTTCTAAAACTTAAATAATTTCATAAACATGTGAAATATTAATTATAGAAATTTTTTTTTTTTCATAATTCAAGTTTTCTAAAAATTTTGACAGAATAACTGTTGTTTTTCAAGGTTTTCCAAATATTCAAATCACCTGAAAAAGATTCAATAACACTTCAGTATTTAAAACAACGATCTCCATTCCCATATTGGACCTCCAGTCCATTTCAAAACCATCACCTAGCTACAATAGATCGAATTTAACAAAATCATTTTAAATTTGAAAACACATTTTCATGTATAAAATCAAAAACATTTATACATCTCCCAAATATTTACATTATATACATATAAAGACATCAAATTGAAGGAAAAATTGATTTTGAATTTAATGCGAAAACGTGGATTTAAAAAAAAAAAAATTCAAATAAAATCACGCCCAATCGATGATAATAATAATAATTCAATAATTAAATTAATAAGATCGAATCTTACCTTATATGAAAATCGAATTGATCCCTTTTGATTTGTAAATTCTTCACCATCCGATTTTCTTTACTATGACTCTTCATAAAAGAAATTGTGTGTGGGCACAATTTCAAAAAATTAAATCACGAAATCTTTTTATAAAAGATTATTATATAGAAATCAAAAACAATTTTCTTGATTTCTTTTGAGATGAGGTAATATGGTGATTTTTAATTTATGGAAGTTTTTGGTTTAAGTAACAAAAAATTCTCTCTATATTTCTCTTTTATGTTACCAACATAAAACACTCTTTTATAATGGTAAGTAGATTTTCTTATTTAATAAGGAATATAATTTCCTAATTAAATTGGAAAACTTAATTCAAATCCAATATGAAATCAAATTTCTATTTGGTTTAGAATTCTTTACTTTTAATTTAATATAGAATCTAATTCCTATTAAATTAAAACTTCTTTAATCTAATTTAATATGGAATATAATTTCAATTAAATTAAATTATTATTTCATTAATTAAAAGATTTTTTATTAAATTAAATGATTCTGAATCATAAATAATTTAATGACACCATCTAAAATTGAACTCATAACCTTTATAAATAATTAAATAATTAATAATTAATTAAATAATTATTTATATTTAAATTATTCATGAACGTGTTCATAAAATTTATATGTACACTTATAATTAAACAATCAAATTATATTCTTCCTTTTGTTTCTATATGTGGTTGTGAGCTAGCAAGAGGATCAAATGAACCTACAATTTGAGCTCCAATAATATCAGAATTATTAATTAAACTCTTTAATTAAATAATTCATTATTATTAACCTTAAACTTATTCCACTAAAAACTTAAGATTGCACTTTCAAAATTGTAGATATTTTATACAATCTGAATTTTCAGTGTTCATCGATTTAATAATTTCATATGGTTCAATCCTCCACAAGTAGTTCATAATTAGAGCTAGATCATTAAAGTCCGTTATACCTCTCTAATTATATCTTATTCCGTTAAGTACCATTGATTCTCCAATGAACAATATATTCATAATAACTTATGAATTTATCTTTCATTTATTTACAAATAGAAAGTCGAACGCTCTTATTATTCAAGACCCGAATCAACACTTAAGGGAACTACTCATCTTCTTCTCATAAGAAGGAGTGGATTTCACTATTGTATAGAATGTTCATAACTATTTATTAAATCACATCTCCAAAGTATGAAACTTATTTATCGTAAATCTATAACATCTCACTCATGTAAATCAAAAGATATGACTCAACAAATAGGAGTTCATAAAACACTCAGGATTAAGATCAATTCATATATGATCATCTAGTTGATAAATATGAATTTCTATATTTAACAGATATTAAAAAGAAAGTCATTTTATCGTAATCCAGTCCTATATAATCTTTATTATATAAGGTGCCTCAATTTTTATGTCATCACATGAACGATCCCGGATAAGATCATTGTATCAAATACAAAATGGACTGTAACTGTAGATTTGTCACAGGTAAAGTACCCAACTTTGTTTATTTTCTACGGACTCTTTAGATTACTCATCTCAAACTAAATCCTCTTGTATATAACACTTATATACTTAGTTTGAGACTATATAAGTGATCATGGATGTTATATAATATTTATATGATACAAACATTTTATAAATGCACATAAGTTGAATAAATATATTTTATTTATTATTTAATTTAAATATTTACAAATTACAAGCTCTTAGGGTACATTACCCTAACAATCTGCCACTTGCCCTTAGAGTAGATGAAACATGTCTCGTAATCCTAGATCCTATAGATGACCTTCAAACACTTTAGCCGTTAAGGTCTTTGTAAATGGATCAGCATAGTTGTCTTGTGAAGCTATCTTCATCACCGACATGTCTCCTCTATGTACTATCTCTCTAATAAGATAATACTTTCTTTCTATATGCTTTCCTCTTTGTGGCTAATAAAGTGTGATTGGCTTATCCATATTCGAAATAACTTCCAAATCTATCAAGAACTTACGGAGCCAAACTGCTTCCTTAGCTACTTCACAAGCTGCTACATATTTAACTTCCATGGTGGAGTCAGTGATGCAAGATTGCTTAACACTTCTCTATACTATAGCTCCACCACCTAGGGTGAATACTGACCCAAATGTGGATTTTCGAGAATCCTTGTCTGATTAAAAATCAGAATCTGTATATCTTGTTGGAATCAAATTCTCACCAGAATACACAAGCATATAGTTTCTTGTTCTTCGAAGATACTTAAGAATACATTTTACTGCCACCCAATGATTCAATCCTGGGTTAGATTGATAATAACTGACTACTCCCACTGAATAACATATGTCAGGTCTCATACATAACATAGCATACATGAGATTGCCTACTATAGAGGCATAAAGATTTCGTCTTATATCCTCAATCTCTTGAGGTGTCTTAGGACATTGTTCCTTGGACAAGTGAACTCCATGCCAAGAAAGTAAATAACCTTTCTTGGGATTCTGTATCGCAAAGCGTACAAGGATTTTATCAATGTACGATACTTGAGATAATGCTAATAGTTTGTTCTTACGATCTCGTATGATTTGGATCCCAAAAACATAACTAGTCTCTCCCAAATCTTTCATTTGGAATTGATTAGCAAGCCAGTTCTTTACATCAGATAATGCTTTAACATCATTCCTAATGAGAAGGATATCGTCGACATAAAGTAAGAGGAAAACCACTTTCTTATTAATGATACGCTTGTATACATAAGGTTTATCGATATTTTGCTCAAAACCATAAGACTTGATAGATGTATCAATATTCTAAGATCGAGAAGCTTGCTTAAGCCCATAAATGGACCTTTGCAACTTGCAAACCTTTTACTTTTGACCTTGAATCACGAATCCCTCTGGTTGCACCATATAAATGCTTTCATCAAGATTGCCATTTAAGAATGTAGTCTTTACATCCATTTGCCATATCTTGTAGTCGAGACATGCAATTATGGATAAAAGAATGCGAATGGACTTAAGCATGGCTACTGGCGAGAAAGTTTCTTCATAATCAACTCCCTTTTTCTGAGTATATCCCTTTGCCACTAGTCGAGCTTTAAAGGTCTCCACCTTCCCATCCACTTCTCTCTTCCTTTTATAGATCCATTTGCAACCTATGAGTTTTACCCTATCTGGTTCATCCACAAGTTCCCAAACTAAATTTGAATATATGGACTCCATCTTGGGATTCATAGCTTTAAGCCATTCATCCTTATCAGAATCTTCCATTGCATCATGATATGTCAATGGATCATCTATACACTCATTGGAGATAGCAATTTGTGCTTCTTCGATTTCTCTATAACGGACTAGTAGTCTAATAACCCTCTCACTATAATGAGATGGTAGATGATTTTGATGGAAGTCTGTCTGATGCTCAAACGTGGTCTCAACTATGGTATTCTTAACAACTGTTGTTGATTAAATATTGGTTGAACTAGGTAATAACTCCTTAAGTACAACCTTACTTTGAGGTTTATATTCTTTTATATAATTATCTTCAAGAAACGTAGTGCTTGTCGATACAATTACTTTGTTATCTTCAGGATTATAAAAGAATCTGCCTCTAGTTTTTTTGGAGTAGCCTACAAATAAGCAAACTTGTGAACGTGATTCTAACTTCCTAGTCTTATTTTTCAGCACATGTGCTAGACACCCCCATATGAACATTGCAAACTAACTTTATGACCATTCCATAACTTTAAAGGTGTTTTAGGAATAAACTTGGAAAGAACTACATTCAAGATATATACTGAAGTTTGCAGTGCATATTCCCAAAAGGAACTAGTTAAAGATGAGAAACTAATCATAGATCTCATCATATCCTACAAGATTCAATTTCTCCTCTTTGTAACACCATTCTACTGTGGTGTTCCCATTCTCAATCAAGTAATCCTTGAACTCTACATCAAGGTACTCTCCTCCACGATCTGATCGTAGAGCTTTTAATGTTTTAGCTAATTGATTTTCAACTTCAGCTCTAAATTCTTTGAACTTTTCAAAAGTTTCAGACTTCCGTCACATTAGATAAGCATACCCATATCTTGACTAGTCATCAATGAAAGTGACAAAATATTCATAACCACCTCTAGCTTTAACATTCATTAGACCACAAACATTCGAATGTATAAGCTCTAGTGGTTCTTTGGCTCTATAACCTTTTGTCTTAAAAGGTCTCTCAGTCATTTTACCTTATAAACAAGATTCGCAAATAGGTAAAATATCGATCTTTAACTCACTTAAAGTTCCACTCTTTACTACTCTATCTATTCTATCAAGATTAATGTGTCCAAGTCTTAGATGCCAAAGATAGGTATCATCATTGGGAGAAATTTTTTGTCATTTTGCTTTTGGTTTTTCAACTTTGAACAATTCAACATTGAGCAGTGAATTACGTGTTAATGATCTTAATATATATATGTTGTTTTCTAATATTCCAAAACAAATATTCAACCCATTTCTAGAAATAATGACTTCTTTATTACTAAAAGAAATTGAATAATTACATTCCAACAATCTAGAAACCGAAATCAAATTTCTTCTAAAATTCGGAATATAATAAATGTTGTTCAAAACAATAAAACAACTATTTGAAATTTGAAGTCTAACTTCTCCCACTACTCTAGTTGAAACGACATTCCCAATGCCAACTTGAATGGTGAACTCACCCTCATCAAGCTCCCTCCAAGAATCAATCAATTGTAAAGAAGAGCAAATATTATTAGTGTTTCCTGAATCAATTATCCAAGTGAATATATCATTCTCTATTAAACAAAATTCAATGACGAGTAAATCATATTTACCTTTCATTTTCTTTTTGTTTTTGAGCTCTTCGAGGTACTTTGGACAATTCCTCTTCCAGTGCCCTTCCACATCACAATGAAAACATTTTCCTTTGGGTTTGGAAGTCTTAGAGCCCTTCTGCTTTTTCTTTTTGGTAGCTTGTTTCTTGGGCTTTGTCTTAGCCTTACTGGTGATCCTTTTCCTTTTATTCTTATTAGAGGTGGATGATTCAGCAATATTTGCTTCACCGGACTTAGTCTTGTCCTTATTTATAGGCTTATAAGTTGTTAGTTCATTAAGCAATTTAGTAATATTATACTACAACTTGTTTATAACATAATTGCTCTTGAACTACATAAAACTCTTTGGAAGACTTTGCAGTATCATGCTTACTTGGTTAGGCTCATCAATCACCCCACTATGAGTTTTGATTGTGTTAAAATAGTTCATCATATTTAAGATATGCTCTCAAACTGATGTTCCTTCCTTCATCTTAGTAGTCATAATAGCACAAATAGCTTCATGTCATTGCTACTCAGAAGGTTGCCTAAACATCTCTTGTAATGACTGTATCATCTCAAATGTTGTTGCCATTGACTCATGCTTCTTAGCAAGCACATCGGACATTCCTACTAATAGGTAGCAACGGGCCTTTTCATTAGTCTTAATCCAGTTTTGGTAGGTTTTGTATACATTGCGCACAGTATTTGCCGATGGCACAAGAGGACACTTCTCCGTCAGGACAAATTTTAAGTCCTCACAGATCAGAATGGCGTTCATGTTATTTTTCCATTTAACATAATTATCCTCATTCAATTTATTATTGGCAAGTATGGTAATTAAAGGTAACGGCATTGCTGAAATAAATAAACAAAATATTTTATTCAAAATTGCATTCATACGAATATCAATAGATTTTGACATAAAATTAAACCTGATGCATGATTGATGAATAATGAATTAGAAATACCCTAAAAAGAATTACTATACCATGATAATCTAACATGCCATAAATAAATGCCACCTTAGGGTAGATCAAATATTTATATGTTAGATTGAGAAAATCTCAGTCAAATAATATAACAGAATAACTCTTATTCCTATATAATTTGACTATCCCTTATTTCGTTCAAAGAATAAAATTATCAATCAGTTAATTCCTTTATGAGTGTAACCCATCATTTCAAATCTCTCGAACTTAACTTGAGAATTGCTAGCCTTAGGGTAGGTCAATCCCAAAATAAATCCAGAAATTCTATCCTTTAGGAAGTCAACCTTGATATTGACCTAAATGGACACCATCTTTAGGGGGACAAAAACAAAGCCGTCTTGAGGGGCCATTCAAATCTCACGGTGTTGAACTAATGATAGAAACCGTGGGATATATTATCATATATCCATCTCCCACTCATTATTTTAGGATTAGGGTTTTCTATTTGTTATTCCTAGTCTTCATTTTAGATAATTAACGGTTAAAAATTATAATCTAAGTTACTAGGAATTAATGTGTTACTAGAATCATTATCCTATTAACACTCAATAAATTATAAAAAAAAAAATTAACTCTTAAAAAATTTATAAAAGATCTAATCTAGATAATCTAAACTCTTTAATGATGAAGATTAGATTTAATGTGAGATTACCCAATTTAACTCTTAAAATCTAATTCACATTATAAGTCAATTATATGAAATATATCTTTTAATCACATTAAAACTATATTTCTAATTGGTTTACTAATATAAATAAATTAAACTCTTTAATTAAATTAGATTAAAAACAATGTGAATGACCCAATTTTAACTCTTAAAATCTAATCACATTATGAATATCAATTATTGAAACATATGTTTTTAATCACATTAAAACTAATCATATATTTCTAAATTGTTAACCTAGGATTTTCAACTAAAATCCTAATAAATTATGAAATTGGTATTCTATGTATTATTATCTCTACTTCAACTAATAAACTATTTAATAGAAAAAATAAATAATAATACATGTATGTATGTCATGTTATAATACAACGAGTAGACACTCTCTATTCTATATGACATATTTTATGTATGAACATGTTATCACCAAATTATTCAACCATCACATGATAAACAAGTTAAATAAATAATATGTGATTAATAGGGTTCCTTAGCTTTAACAACCTAAAACTAATTTAAAAAAAAAAAAATTACAAAATTTATCCAAGGCATTCTTTAATCTTCAATTATGGTCTTCATAATCTTCATAGGCTCACTTGGGCTCAAAATTAAATCTAATTTAACAATCAAGAACATCCATCAAATGGATTGGGCTAAAAGCTCATTTCTTGGTTTTTGAGCCTAATAAAAATTATCCAAAATGAGTGGATAATTTTTACGTTTGAAAACGGAGACCCAAAATTCGAGGGAAACCAAATTGGACCGAATCTAGGCTGCCTGGAAATAGCCCAGCTGCTGACATATGGCAGCAGATTTTGGGCTGCCAAGTGGCAGCAGCTTTGTGCATCACATGCACGCCAGCTGCTGCCTGGAAACAGCCTGCATGCACACAATGTGCATGCTGGTCAGTTCTTTAAAACTTGATACTCACTGCGAAAACAAACTGGTTCAAAACCAGTGCATCAAACTGCACAAACGACACACCAAATCACACTTCTAACTGGTTAGAAACCAGCCATCAAAGTGCTCAGATATTTGGTTCAAAACAGTCCGCATTCTTTCCAGAATTTTTCGCATTCAATTGCACATGAAACTGATTCAAAAACAGCAACAAAACTGCACAGTAAACTGGTTTGAAACCAGTCCATAAGCTGCCCAGAATATTCTGCATTTAATTGCACATGAAACTGATTCAAAAACAGCAACCAAACTGCATTTAATTGCAACTTTTCCGAGCAAAAACAGCAACAAAATTTCAGCCCCATTGACATCAATCTTTGCGATTAATTCTTTGATAAAAAAAATTAAATACTAAATCTATGATTTTGCAATGAAAAGATAATCGTCACATATGACTTACAAATTTAATCAAATTAAATTAGTAAAAGAACTATACAATTAACAATCAATCCATACAAATCTCATTCATCAACATGAAAAAATAAAATATACACATCAATAATTAGTGCCTACTCTATAACATACAACAAATAATAATTAAAAGGAAATTCACTAATTATTGAATCAATTATTAAACTAGCGCAACCAAGACTCTGATACCAATTGAAGGAAAAATTGATTTTGAATTTAATACGGAAACGTAGATTTTAAAAAAAACATTTCCAAATAAAAACACACCAAATCGATGCTAGTAACAACAATTCAATAATTAAATTAATAAGATCGAATCTTACTTTGCATGAAAATTGTTGACATTTAATTTTGGTCAACGCGGTTCTTGGAGTCCAATACCTGCGAAAGAATAACTAACAAACAAAACAATAATGACTAGAATCAAAACAAGCAGGACACAATGACTTTTACGTGGTTCGGCAAAGTAATGGTCTACGTCCACGACTGTCACTCTTATTCTCCTAGAGTAACAGTATATATTTCTTAGTTAGTCGTTTACAATGAATTTCATCCCTTATTTATAGAAGAAATTTTACAATTTGAATAGGTTTAAGAATCTTACAGATAAGGCAAAAAATATTATACATTAATTGAGATAATATCTCCCAAGATTATCTCCACCGTATCTGTAACAATCGCCGAGAATGTCGTGATTTGATTTGCATGGAAATAGGCAAGTTGACTCATTTCCTGAATTGAACTGATTTGGTATTCTAGAAGGTCAACTGGTCAAATTTAACGAGCACCTTGAGTGAACAGGCTACTCAAGCGATCGGATATTGCACTCAGCAAGTAGATTGTCCAAGCGATCTGCCCTTATATCTGGTGATCAGATAAAAAGACCTCCTAATCGTTCCAATAGCCTTTGAAGAATACTATCGAGCAATTCTTGACCGCGACCAGATTAGCTTAACGTTATATCATACGGTCAAACCCTCACGCGATCAGACATGTGCTCAAATGACACGATCAGTCACTCGGTAATTAAAACGACCAGCCATTCGTTCAGATGTGTTTGGGTTCATAATCTAAAAAACAACCAAATGTTCCCTCCTTTGACCGTTGACTAATTGACCAGCCTCTTGCGCTTCTTCTCATAGAATAGCACACTGGGCCTATCCTTGGTCTTTTATGAACCCATTTTCATAGTCATGAAAATGCCCATAACACTAGCCCTTTTGCTTTCAATACATTCATTGTACTGGAAGCAATGAGCTCATCCTCGAGGCAATTTTGGCGGGATTCGTTACGTTGTTCTTTTAAATATTGACTTATCCCGTGACACGCGACACTTCCCTAGGTGTCAGTTTACTGCACGTCCCACGTCATGCACTATTAATGTGCATTTAATGCACGTCTCTTCACTGGCTACGCATAATGACAAAATCGCGGGTTTTGCACTGCACCGCTAGATTAATGACTATTACATAGCTGTTTTTGATCTGACGGCTAGGGCTTCAAGATGACAGCTATATAAACCCTTAGTCATTTCATTTTCTACTTTTACCAATCATTTTCAGATATAGTCGTCTCTTTATCTTCAACTTCCTCTGGTCTGTCATTGCTTGTTCTGCACCAGCTTCTTTTTGGCTGTCGAAATCCTCTATGCTCAAGGTAAACTTCCATGACTTTCCTCAACCTTTTCAGTTACAATTTTTGCTTGCATTATTGGATTGTGTATATGAGTCTATCATTTTGTTTGCATGAATATTCTTATTTGCATTCTCGGCATGATAAAACCTGAAAAACCTGAATAAACACTTGCTTGATTGTATAAACCATATGTATGTATACCATTCTTTGCCTATAGCCATTTAACTCCTCAACTTTGGTCAAGTTGGGAGTTTGTTGATTGTTTGATAATTTCTGTAGCCCATTAGGCTTGTAAATAGGGCTTCCCCGTACTCGGTAGCCCCCTGTACGTGCAACTTGATCTTTAGGAAAATAGAAATAGCTTTAAACACTGAATTCTGTTCTGTTACTCACAACCTGACCTCTTCGTTACTTTTGTAGATGTCTGGTCATAGTCATCGTGATTATAAAATGGGGGCTACTGATGTGGATTCTGAGGACGAGCTTCACCAAGTCAGAAATACTGATAACGTGACCTCTCAGACCGGTGAAGTTGCCATCAGCCCCTTCAGGACACTATAATCCCCCTGTTCGCACCCTTTTTTTAGACACAAATCTTCTGTTAATCCCAGCGAGCTCGAATCCATCGCTGAGGATTTCTCCTTACCTTTTGGTTGTCGGGCAATGGTGCCGAAAACCCATGACCATGCAGCCTATTCTCCTAAGGGATTCTTTTCTATTAGCCGCTAACACATAGAAGCTAGCTTTAGGTTTCCAGTCCATCATTACCTTGTCGACCTTTTAAACGACCTTAAGCTCGCCCTATTTCAGCTCACTCCCAATTTCTATGCTCATCTTACTACCCTTGCTTCCATTTTTCTCAAAAATAATCTTCCTCCACCAACTCCTATAATGATTTAACATCTTTTTCTTTTTAAAAGCACCACGGGCCCTAAATCAGAGAAAAAGATGGATTTTATTATACATTGGCTCGAAACTCTCCCTATAAAGTAAACCTTCCAAAGGGGGTTGGTAAATCTAACGTAGGCGACTACAACACTGGTTTTACTCGTCCTGTCTCTCTTTGTCCAACCACAAAAACTTTTCATTTTGCTCTTCTTCCAGTAAGTATGTCTTTATATTACTACTTTGCACACATACTGCTCGTTATTAATATTTACTTTCGTGCAAACATTGCCAAGAGTGAAATCGTGCTGACAAGCGAGGAGTTAGCTTTGCTGCAAAAATTTTTAGAAGTAAAAACTCTTCTGGACAACCAACCGCCAATTGAGCACCTCCTTCAATTACACGGCTTTGCTCCTTCGGCTAACCAAAAATTGCTCGACAAACACTTTGACCTAAGGGCTCGCAAAAACAAAGAAATTTCTTCTACTTTTGAGGCTTTTGGGAAGGAAGTACCAAGCTTTCAAGGAAGCCAATCGTCAACAATGGTGCGGCTCCATTTCGAGCAATCCCTTCTTGGCGAGGCTCCTCCTCCAAAGAATACTTACCAAGCTGCCGGGGGTTCTGATTCCCAAACGATCATAAAAGCCTCCACAAGGTCAGCTATTCAAAAGGATTCTTCCACACTTTCTGCTCGCGGTATGAGACATAAATCGGTAGGGAGAAAACCTTCGAATAAAGATGCTCACAAAGAGCCTGCTTCATAATCGGCTCTTGCTACTAGCAACTCGCCTGCTCTACGCCCCCAAGACATTGACAAAGGCAAAAGGGTTGCAGAAACCTAATCCCCCCCTCCCACCCCAAAAAAAAAGGCCAAAAAACGCTAGGGAAAGAGCCCGTTGTCCAAGAACAGGTCCAGGACTGTGACGCGGGGATATATTACAATGATCTCTTGAATCCCGTGCCCTAGTTCCTCGGTATGAATAAGCCTACCCTTTATAATGAAGATATGATGGGCAAGAGGCTGATTAACTATTTGGGTTTCCACAACCTGCTCGTAAGTTTTCGTTCTTATTACTGTCAATTTTATTATTTTTTTGTCCTTTATCGCTTTACTAACATTTAGTTTCAAGCATCAATGGCCTACATGAAGCTTCTTAGAGACATTTTTGATTGGCCTAAGAAGAAAGCTACAATAGAGGTGACCATAAATTCTCTGGAGGAGAAGAAGAACAAAATTCAAGGCGAGGTAGACTTCTTCAAACAAGAGGCTGAAAAGTCCTAAAAGATAGCTTATATCCTGGAACAAAAACTTGAAAAGTCCCTAAGTTTAAAGGAAGGTCTGAGAGAGGCTGTAAAATTCCGATATGCCTCTATCAATTTGTTGAAGGAAGAAGGCGAAGATTTGAAGAAGAAACTCCATCATGCTCAAGACCTGCCTGGAGAAGCAACAAAGAAGAACTAGCCTGGGAACAAAGCTGTACTGAGGCTTTAGTTAGAGAGGCAGAAGAAAGAACGGGAAGTTTGTTCTTGTACAACCTATGGCTAAAGCGGCTAGATATAGACATCTCGTTCTTTGGTCAGGAGGCGTGGAAGAAGTGAAAATGTATGCAGTAAGGGATGTGCAAGAGGCTCAGTTTGAAGCCAGTCTTCCAGCTTCCCAATCAGGCCCAGACTATTCTGTTTTAGAGGTGTTCCTAAATCAACCCAGAGGCCCTTCTTCAAGCTCTTCTCAGTCAATTGTTATAGAAGATGGAGGCAAAGCTTTAGCAGAGGCCACAGACGAGCAGGATATACCTCCCAACAATACTTATAAAATTTTCAATTCTTTTAACTTCATTTGTAATATAGTTTATTCAGTTCGCGAACTTTAATAAATACAATTTGCTTCTTCTATCTTTTTCCATTTCCTCATTCTTTGTTGTTATTTGAGTGTTGAGCAATTCTGACTGTTAGTCAAATCAAATTATAACAAATATCGTTTAAATTGCAATGCCCATGGTTTATATGAGATTGTTTAGCCCTTCCAGAGCCTGCTTGCTCACAAGTAGTATTGGTTCCTCCCAGCATATAAAAATCCATAGATCAAATGTTACTTCTAGGGCTTGCTCGCTCACAGGCTACATAGATCTTCAAGGATTATTTAATAAGTCCACAGGCTATAAGCAATCCTTCCAGAGCTTGATCGCTCACAGGTTATATTGGGACCTTCCAGGACATTTTTAGCTTACAAATAATGATTACACCTTCCAGAGCCCAGCTACTCATAGATAGTAATCATATCTTCTAGAGCATTAGCTTACAGGTAACAATTGCACCTTCTAGAGTCTACTCATTCACAGGTAGCAATTGCACCTTCCAAAGCATAAGTAGAAAAAACAAAACGGATTGCCCAGTAAGAATAAATGCGACCAGAATTACTTTGCCAAGAGAGTCTTTATTAATGAATTAGCTGCATTCATACAAGTCAAACTAAATAAATCAAATAAGATATGAACTAAATAAGTCAAACATAATATGGCCGAAGATTCTCGGCATTCCATGCTTGGAGGACTTCTGCTCCATTCAAGTTAGCCAGGTGATAAGCCCCATTTTCAAGACTACCCTTTACAACATAAAGGCCTTCCCAGTTTGGGCCAAAAGTTCCCTCACTGGCTTTCCAAACAGCTAGTAGAATGAGACGTAAGACCAAATCACCAGGCTTGAAGCTTCGAACACGGACTTTCTTGTTATAAAACCTGGCGACCCTTTATTGGTAAACAACAACTCTGATTCGAGCTTTATCTCTTGCTTCTTCGAGCAGATCCATATTAGCCGTGAGTAGCTGGTGTTTATCTTCCTATCTGAACGTTGCCCTACCTGACTAGTGATCTCATACTCTGCTGGAATCATTGCTTCTGATCCATACACCAGCGAGAAGAGAGTTTCCCCAATACTGTTGCGAGCAATTGTTTTGTAAGCTCACAACACTTTCTACAACTCATCAACCCAGGCTCCTTTCCTTGCTTCCAACTTAGTCTTCAAGTTTTGCTTAATAATCTTGTTGACCGCTTCAACTTGCCCATTTGCTGGTTGACCGCTTCAACCTGCCCATTCGATTGAGCGTGGTCCATAACGAAAAAGCTCTTCTTGATTCCAATGTTTTCGTAAAACTTTTGGAACTGCTCGCTACTGAACTGGGTCCCATTATCCATCACGATCTGCTGAGGAACTCCAAACCTACAAATAATATTCTGCCAAACAAACTTCTCGACTTTAGTAGTGGATATTTCAGCAAGCTCTTTAACTTCTGCCCACTTTGTAAAATAATCCACCGCCACTATTGCATGCTTGCATTTTCCTCAAGTTGTTGGGAGCGGGCCGATCATATCCCTGCCCCAAACGACCATATGCTTTAGGAAAGCTGGTGGGACTCATGGAACCTTGGCGAACCTTTAACACTTATCACATCTCTTGACCATTTCGATTGCATCTTGCTTCATAGTTAGCCAATAGAATCCCTACTGAAAAGCCTTTTGAGCCAAAGACAGCCCCCTGGCATGATTGCTACAATGTCATGCATGGATGTCTTTAAGAATGACCTGGCAATCCGTGCCATCAATACACCTGAGTAATGGGGTCGAGAACCCTCTCTTGTAAAGCCTGTCGTTGTAAATGCAGTACCGGGCTGCTCAGGCTCGAAAACAATGAGCTTCTAGCTTATGCTCAGGCAATCTTCCATCTTGTAAGTACTCAATCAAAAGGTCATCCAAGAGTCTTGTGCCACAACAATCACCATCATCTCGTCCCGTGGTTCTATGATTGGGACTGGCAGAACCTCTACTGGTATTGCCCCTATGAAATCTGCATCTTTTGCTGTGGCAAGACGGGCTAATGTGTCTGCATGAGAATTCTGTGATCGTGGAACATGGTGCACTTTATATCTTTCGAACACAGCCAACATCTCTCGAATTTTTTGCAAATAAATAGCCATCTTGGATCCCTTGGCCTGATACTCCTTTCGAACTTGACATACTTCAAGTTAAGAGTCGCTGTATATCTCTACTAGTTCTGCTCGTACTTCTTTGGCCAGCCTTAGTCCTGCTAGCAACGCTTCATACTCGGCCTCGTTATTTGTAGTTTTGAATTTGAACCTCAAGGCGCACAAAATCCGATGACCCTCTGGGCTTATCAACATCACACCTGCCTCAACCTTCTGCTTATTTAAGGATCCATTCACATACAACTCCCAAAATGGGCCTTTAGAGGATTCGGCTTCTTCACTCCCCGGCCTTGTAAATTCAGCCGCAAAATCTGCTAGCACCTGCCCCTTGATTACTATAACGACCCATCCTCTCCCCATGCAAGGCCGGGACCTTTCTGGGTGCATGAGCTCACCCATCCTTTGGTCCAGGTACTGTCCCTTAGCCTTTAGGGTTTTTATACGCCTCCTACACCCCTCGAACCCATGACCAAGGCCATATAGTCAAATGGGAAGCAAGATGTGTACCAATTGAGCTAGTTCAAGGTCAGATAAAGGCTTGAAGAAGCAAGATCAGCATTTGATTTTAGCCCAGAAAAATCAGATTTGAAAGTGAAGAAGCTGACCAGAAACGGGAAGAAGTTAAAGTCGCGCGCGGTCGTTGACGAGCTCGATAGACCGCGAGTGAAGAGGGACAGATTCAGGTCAGCTGAAGCAAGCAATGGATGAGCTGAAAGGACCTGGATGAAGCCAACAAATGGAGGAAGAAGGCAGGGGTAGGCGTGAAGGAGATGATGCACAGTAGGTAAGAGAAATAACTTGAGTTTGTGTGATGTTCTTCTTGAGCTGTGCTGTCCATTTCGTGTTATTATTGGTTTTTTTGTTGTAGCTCAAGTTAGATTCGAAAAATGGAAGGATTTGGGACTGCCATGAGTCTCTGAATAGCTGCTGATCTTAAACACCAGTAAGTTAGCTTGGGTGTTATTGATTTTGCCTCATGAAAAACTGAAATGGAATAGGTGATGATGTAGAGTTTTTATGCTGTATGTGTGCCGTGAATGAGATGAAAAAAATATGGGTATGTGTTGTGTTCTGCCGAGCAGTAGGTATTTATGTGTGTATGGGCTGTATTTTGTTTAGTTAAATGAGAATTAATTGATTTCTAATTATATAAATGCATGATAGAATGTGATTACGCGTTGAAACCGAAAGAAAATCGCGTGTTGTGTTATTTTGTGATTTGCGACTAGGATGAAGGGCAGCTGGTTATAAGTTGAATTTGGGTTAATTTAAGTTGATTTTAAGGCCTTAAGCATGTACTTGAATGTGTAATTGAGTGTGATTAAATCATAGATAACAAATTGCATTGCATGGAATGAGTGTAACGCTCAAAGGTAGTCGTATGAACAAATGGCATACAAGCTGTCCTCTTTTTACTTTCTTTCAATTTAGTGGTTCCAATTGTGTGTTTAAATGTACTAGGACATGAAAATATCGCGGAAATGAATGGTATTAAGATAAGGGCATGTAACGGAAAAAATATGGGTTAATTAGTTTGAGAGATTGTTAAGGAAAATTATATTGTCATTAGAGTTGTAATTGAAGAGAATTTTAAATAACTTGGTGATTAAATTTTAGGTGAATTGGAAACTGTTCGAACGGAAACGGAGACGTGCAGGAAGTGAAGGAGGTTCTTTGAATCGAAAGTTAACGGACGGAAATAAGTTGTGAGTGTAAAACTATATATATATATATGTTTTGTGTAAATATATATATGTTCTTTTAAGTATATATTTGCATATGTATATTTGATATATGTTTATGACTTGAATATAATTGTTTTGATTATAGAAATGTTTTAAGTTTCGATATGAGGTTTAAGGAAAAAGAATCAAGTGTTAAGGTTTTGATTTTAAGAAAAATCTTGACAAATCAAATGTTTATGGAAAGTATAAAAGAAATGGTTTTGGTTTTTAAAAGAAATGTGGTTTATAAAAGGATTTTTAGCCGATGGTTACCCTAAACCCTATCATGACTGGAATGACTGAAATGACTGGATAATCGGCCGAGATACTTTAGATGTG
The DNA here is from genome assembly GCA_022984855.1 of Dimocarpus longan. NCBI lineage: Eukaryota > Viridiplantae > Streptophyta > Magnoliopsida > Sapindales > Sapindaceae > Dimocarpus > Dimocarpus longan. The sequence goes on along the minus strand of CM041015.1, from coordinate 12,777,525 downwards.
TAAAGGTATGGGTAAAGAAATAGGTTACTAACTAAGGGAAGGGATAGAATATAGGATTGCCTTTACACATTAGAAAGTATTCTTATGACTGTTACCCTACGCAAGGCGTGATTTATCCGCAGCGTAGTGGTTTTATGACTGGAAATGGATTGTCCCGCCACCGTCACTTTTAGGTCGGTTGGTGAATTATTCCCTGGGTTCCATTGGTAGTGACGGAAATGTTAAAGATTGTTTCAAATGTATGTTATGATTGATATAATTGATAAATGAAATGTTTTATTTATTTATGTAAATATTATGATTTACTGAAAGATATTGAAAGGTATTTTGTTATTAAACTGCACACTCACTGAGCTATTTTTAGCTCACTCTTTCAAAATGTTTTAATAAAATTTTCAGGAACTGAGACTAGGGAGCAGTCTGAGCATCCTCCAGGGCAATCGTAGGCGGCCTACTTGTAGACGACGACGACTTGAAAATATGTATATAATTTTTGGGCTATAAATATGTCATATTATGGTTTTGATACTTGCATCATTATTTTTGTATTGTATATACGTATATGCATAATTAAACTCTGAACTACGAGGGCTTTGATCCTCTGTAGATAATTGAGGTACATAGGCGTTTGGGAGTGCCCAAACTCAAGCCCAAAATATTTTCATAATGCATATATTTTGTTTTATGGATGAAAATGATTTTACTGAAAGTTTTTAAATATTCTTGTGATTAAATTGTGATGGACTTGAGGTCCTGAAAATGGTAGTGGAGAAAATGAATAAATTTTTGAAGTGTTTATGATTTTATTTACAGGTTTTGTAAAATTGGGATGTCTGAAAAACAGAGGAAACTCTGTCCGTTTTTCCGCAAAATTTTTCATCAAATAAATGGTTTATTGGTTTTAATAAAAAAAAAAAATCCCACTACATTTTCCGATAGTGAATGAAAAGCATAAATGTTTTAATTAAGTTCGCTCCACGGATTCCTAAGTTAATTGTTTAAAGAAAAGGTTTTCGGAGTCCGTTGGAGTGCCGGGAGGGCTTCCCACGGATTCAAGAGGTTAAATCCGGGTTAGGTCCCTTCAACGTGGTATCAGAGCAAATGGTTTTAAATAGTAATCAAAATGCTTTTGAAATGTCTCCACTTCCTGAAATGATTTAATGTGTCTTTTCAAAATTGCATGACGCATTCATATAGTTTGAAATGGCATATGTTTTACATGATAATGAATAAGTTTTATTTAACAGAAATGCGTCGTCGAGGCCGACCTCCCACTAGGAGAGCTCCTGCTCAAGAGCCTGCATCAGAGGAGGAACACATAGAAGAGTCCTCACATGTTCCCTCACCTCTAGCTCCTTCTGAGCCGTCCCAGGCAGGACCTCCAGCGCCTCCAGAGATGGCGGGAGGAAATATACCCGTAGGGCAAATGGCACAGATTTTAGCAGCCGCCCTTCGGCAACCCCGTGAACCAGGAGTATCTATTGAAAGAGCATGAAAATTGGGGGCAAGGAATTTTGATGGTACCGGGGATCCAGAAAAAGCCTTATCATGGTTAGAGGGAAACGAACGTGTCTTCCAGGTAATGGATTGTACAGAGGAACAAATGGTGACTTTTTCGGCCTTCTTACTCAGAGATAGAGCAATAGATTGGTGGAAAGCAGTGCAGAGGAGATTTCCTGAGGGAGTGTCATGGAACCAATTCAAGGAAGAATTCAATAATAAATTCTTTCCAGCCAGTTACAAAGATGCAAAGATTGAAGAATTTTTCAGGTTAAGGCAAGGAACATTCTCAGTGACAGATTACGAGCGAAAGTTTTCAGAGTTGGTCAGACATGTCCCTTGTTTTTAGAGGATGAGGTACAGAAAAGTAAAAGATTTGCTGTGGGTTTAAATCCTGAAATCAGAAGTATTGTAGCATCGACTGCGCATACTCAATATGGTCTATTGGTTGAAGCCGCAGTCCGGGTAGAGAGAAGTTTGGGATTGAAGTCTCAAGCTAGTACCTTCACTTATGGACAGAAACGAAGTGGGTCAACTTGGGTTCAAGGAGGCTCTAGTAAACAGACAAAGAGAGGAGGTAAAACACAGTGGACAGGTGGCAATAGGCCTAGTCAGGGGGCGCAATCAAGTCAGAGCTCTGCAAAATCATCGACTGGCAGCACACAAGGTTCGAGACCAGAATGTACACAGTGTGGAAAGAGGCACTTCGGAGACTGCAGATTTGGTACAGACATTTGTTTTAAATGTGGGCAGTCTGGTCATTTTGCTAAAGAGTGTACACAGTTAGTATCGAGCAGTGGATCAGGTGCTGGACCAGTAGGACAGAGGCCTTTTAGTGTTGGTCGAGGTCAGGATCAGAGAGGTATACCGACTAGAGGCCCCACCCCCCTAGCAGACCCAGTGCATCTGCAGGTAGAGGTCAGTCATCCAGAGGACAGATTAGTAGACCTCCGACTCAGGCCAGAGTATTTACAGTTACTCAGAAGGAGGCAGATACCGCTCCAGAGGTTGTGACAGGTACAATTACAATATTTGATCGGAATGCTTATGTGTTGATTGATCCAGGTGCTACTCATTCCTTTATCTCCAAGAATTTTGCTATAAATATAAATGCAGAATCTTAGCCCTTAGGTTGTAGTATGGCAGTATCTTTTCCTACAGGGGATTCAGTGATTGTAGATAGAGTTTATCTGGGTAGTACAGTTATTATTGAGGGTAGAGAGTTCTTGGCAGATTTGATTGTATTGGACATCCAGGACTTCGATGTGATATTGGGGATGGACTGGTTGTCGAGACATCATGCAACTGTAGACTGCTTTCGAAAAGAAGTCAATTTTGGTAAAGTAGGGGAGTCAGATGTGATCTTCCATGGGGTACGAAAAATGCTTCCCACCAGTATGATGTCAGTTATTACAGCTAGAAAAATGCTTCGAAAGTTATGCCAGGGGTATCTCGTCTATGCAATTGAGGCGAGAGGCTCTGAAATGAGATTGGAAGATATTCCGGTGGTTCAAGAATTTTCAGATGTGTTTCCAAAAGATCTTCCGGGATTACCTCCAGACAGAGAAATTGATTTTCGAATAGAGTTAGCCCCAGGGACTGAACCAATTTCTAAAGCACCTTATCGAATGGCTCCTTCAGAGTTGAAAGAGTTAAAAGCACAAATGGAAGAGTTAGTAAATAAGGGCTTTGTCAGGTCGAGTACTTCCCTATGGGGAGCACCGGTTTTGTTTGTGAAAAAGAAAGATGGAAGCATGCGGTTATGTATTGATTACAGAGAATTGAACAAGGTAACGATACGTAATCAATATCCTCTTCCAAGGATTGATGATCTTTTTGACCAGCTGCAGGGAGCTAGGGTATTCTCTAAGATCGATCTGAGGTCAGGTTATCATCAGTTGAAAATTCATGCAGAGGATGTTCCGAAGACTGCCTTTAGGACACGGTATGGACATTATGAGTTCTTAGTCATGCCTTTTGGACTCACTAATGCCCCAGCCGCTTTCATGGATCTTATGAATAGGGTTTTCAGACCTTATTTAGATCAGTTTGTAATTGTGTTCATCGATGATATACTGATCTATTCTAGTAGTAAGGAAGAACATGCAGGACACTTGAGGATAGTTTTACAGACATTAAGAGAACATCAGTTGTACGCCAAACTCAATAAATGTCAGTTTTGGCTGGACAGTGTCGCTTTTCTAGGACACGTGGTTTCTGCAGAATGGGTCTCCGTGGATCCACAGAAAGTAGAGGCTATAGTGAATTAGAGACCACCTACTAATGTGACTGAAATAAGGAGTTTTCTGGGTTTGGCAGGGTACTATCGGAAATTTGTTGAGGGGTTTTCAAAAATAGCCGCTCCATTAACTAAGTTGACACGGAAAGAGGAAAAGTTTGTATGGTCAGACGCGTGCCAGCAGAGTTTCGATGAATTGAAAAGGAGATTGACATCAGCTCATGTGCTTACACTTCCATCAGGAAAGGACGGATTCTCAGTATATTGTGTCTTGATGCAAGATGAAAAGGTGATAGCATATGCTTCCAGGCAATTGAAAAAGCATGAACAAAACTATTCTACACATGACTTAGAATTGGCAGCTGTAGTTTTTGCCTTACGGATATGAAGACATTATCTGTATGGAGTGCCCTGCAGAATTTTCACGGATCACAAGAGTCTGTAGTACCTATTTACACAGAAGGAATTGAATATGAGGCAACGAAGATGGATTGAGCTCATTAAGGATTATGAATGTACCATTGAGTATCATCCAGGGAAAGCTAATGTGACAGGCCCCTTTCTAACTACTAGCTAGGCGACCTGCCCGGCAACCCCACGGTGGCTCCCCAGTCGAGATCTGCTCCGGCTGGAAAGTTCCCGAGGAGCTAAGCCTCATTTCTGTTCTAAAATACTTGAAATCCTTTTAGTTTTTGAAAATGGGTGGGAATTTTGTTCGTTGAAAATAACTTTATAAAAATAGGATTTTTACGGAAATCCGACAGCACAACGGCTGTTTTTCTAAAATTTCACTCTGTAAAATATTTCATAAAACCTGTATAATTATATTCACAAATATTCCCAATATATCAATAGGCCTCAGACCCTTTTCAAACTCATAATCATGCAATAATACGGAAGCAACTTGAATAAAATCTTAAAACGACATGCATGATATTTACAATGAAATCCTTAATTCAAAGTAATATTTACAAAACTAGAAAATCTGGAAAATGATAATAAATACAATACATGATGCTATGACTAGAAAATAGTGCAGTCTGGTCGCGTGTCTAACTGGCCTGTACGTCCGAAGGAGATACGCCTGCCGTGCTGCTCGTACCTGCACCTGAGGGAGGATTTTTAAGAAAGACAGGAAAAACAGTGGTGAGAATAACTCAGTGAGTGGGTAAGTTTACATAAACTATGCTTTTGCTTAAAATACTATTCCTCCCAAAAATAAATTGGAAAACTATTACTTACTTACTATTTCTGAAAACTGTAAACTTGATTTAAAATGTGCGAAAGTTATTTATCAAACTTTTCTTAAAACTTTTCTTATTTTCTTACTAGCCTATCTGGCAACCCAGGGAAATCTTGTCCTTCGTGACGGTGCGAAGACACGCCACTAGGATAGGGGAACTCTCACCATGTGTAGTCGCAGATGTGGATACAACTCTGGGATCGCGATTTCCTCCAACATCAGGCAGATCTACACTATCCCATACGTGCAGAGGGTGACTGACAGACTCGATCCCCCCATAGTTAGTAACTCCCCCCAACTACCGTACACGTATGGAATACTTCGGCCGGCTGTATTCTTAGGGGCTAGGGTAAACCATAGGCATATATAAATTGAAATCTCGGCAATATGCTATAATATCGCAAAATAACTTTCACAAATACTATCTCTATGCATGTATATAATTTCAACTTGCTCAATTACTTTACTGAAGAATATAAACATATTCATAGCATAAACTTTAAAGCTATACATGCATTTATAGATGATAAACTGAAACTATAAGCTTTTACTAGAATCTCAAAACCTTTTGCTTGCTAAAACTGATTGCATTCAATAACAAAATGTATGAAAACTTTTAAAAATCCACACTCACAACTTGCTTCCAAAATACTTATCACCGCTTTCCGTTACGGCTCTTGATCGGTTTCCGATTCACCTACAATTGATTTCGATCGAGATGTCGTTAAAACATAACTCGAGCGTAACTAAACTTTAAGCCATACTAGGATTTATAAGCACAATAATTCAAGCGATTATCCTCACACGATAACATAACGGAAAACTCATATTCGCACGCGAAAACTATTTTAAACCGAATCGATATCGCGACTTAAACTACTCAAAACTCTACGATTACAAAACCGACAACTATGTCATTCGAATCTAATGTAACATATTCAAAATCAGATTCCAATGAATTCACTAAACAGAAGATTCAAAACCAAACGACAAACTTAAAGTTTACGCGATTTCAACTAATTATCGCGTTATCTCGTTTTAAGCGTTTCGCGCGATTCCTTTGATTCCGCTTTAACTTATTGTCAATTTCAACTCGAGACTTTACTTAAAACACGGAAAATGAATATTCAAACATGATTAAACACAAAGAAGAAAATATGGCAGCAAGCTTAGCATATTCATTTCCGATTTCAACTTCCGAAATTTCGTCAATTAACGATTTCGCGCGAAACCAAAACTATCCGATTAACTTTATTAAAACTCAAACTATCTCAACTTCAACTTCAACACTTTAATGGGCTTAAAAAAAATAACTCGGGGCAGCAAGATAATATTCACATTCCTTTTATATTCGACAACGAAAATCACAAACTAACAATGCTCGCATTCGCGGAAAAATCAACCGAATCGCTCGGAAACGATTTCTAAATATCCGAACGACTATCCAATACTTTAAAACACTTTAATACAATCCATTTTCCACGACCACAAACGCGAAACCAAAATCATATTTCAACAGCCCCTAAATATCTCATAACAGCCCATAAACAACATTCAACGAAAACGATCGATGATAAAAACACAATCGCAACATCAACGAGCGAACCTCCGCACTAACGAGGTTTCCAATCCTAGTCCCAAACATAATATCATCAATTCTCTCTATTCTATTCACATATTCACATTACTAATTACTCAAGACACTTTAAAAAAATGGAAATGGGCAGCACTTACCCAACAAGCGAGCTGTTTATCGCTTTGAAACGGCTTCCAAGCAAGCGCGACGACGACGACGCTCTGACGTTCGCTCTCGGCAGTAACTTCTTCCACCAGCAAGTATCTTCGCTTCTTGCTGTTTCACTTCAAAACTGGATGCGGATTTCGGCTTGACAGCAGCTGTTGGCAGCAGCTACATCAATGTTGACAGCACACGGCTCAACGGCGACAGCTTCGGCAGCAAGTTCACGATGGCAGCAGCTTGGACAAGGCAGCAGCAGAACAGCTCACGACAGCTTCAACTTGGCAGCAACTCAGCTCGGCAGCAACTAAAGCTTCACGGCAGTACCTGGTCACGGCGACAGCACCCAGCAACGTGCCAGCAGCAGCGAGTCGCGTCTGGCAGCAGCACTCCTCCAGGACAGCAGCTGACAGCTTCAACTCCACGCCTTCAAGCTTGCATGCACGGGCTGGAACTCCCTCAAGCTTGCATGTCCTCCCTTGCTTCAGATCTGATCTTGGTTCTGCTTGGACATGCCCACAACAGCAAGGTGGAACTCACGCTGAAAGTACGACGACAGAACTTGGGACGGTGACAGCAGCTTCACCATTTCACCTTGCTTGCATGTACGATCTGCTTGCTCCAGCTGGTTCTTACCTCACTCAGATGTTGCATGCAGCTGCTGGATTGAAGAGTTACTTACAGATCTATTCTAATCTCTCACATGCAACTCTCAATCACACTCTCTCACCATTTACTCACGAGCAGCAGCTCACTTTCGGTTTGGATGATGACCGAGCGTAACATTTTCCTCTCTTGATCACTCTCTTACTCTCTCACGGATATAGCTTGAGGAATGGACCGAATGGGCTTTGTTTCACTCTCGGTTTTGGGTGGAGAAATGGTGACTGAATGATATTGGCTTTTGTTTTGAAATGAAGTGTTGACCGAGCTTGATATACATATATTGCTTTCTTCTTTTCCAACTTTTATATTTGCTTTTTCTTTACTTAAGACACTTGTACAACTCCTTTATTGCATGTGTGACAAGTGTCACTACCATGCATCAATTTTACTTTATTTTATTTCTCATGCCTTCTTGCTTTAATTTCCAAGTCCAGATTCCGTTTCCGTCCGTCCGTCCTGGAATTCGCTTTTAATTAAATCTCGGGTTCGTATTCTCGGAATTATTTTAAAATTTAAAATCCAATTCACGAACACAAATTTATTTTTTTCTTAATCGAAAATAATTATTCCAAAAATATCCGGACTCGATAATTATATTTTTTCGATCGGACGCGATCCATCGAAAAAATATTTCGCTCTCCGACGAACGCGGTTCTGGGTTTTACATAATGTAGTAGCAGATGCTCTCAGTCGGAAGCCTACGAGTTCAGTAGCTCATCTTAAGACTACGTATCTCCCTCTTTTAGTAGAATTAAGGTCTTTAGGTGTGAGACTAGAGCCGACAGAAACAGGAGCATTGCTAGCTGCATTTCATGTTCGTCCTATTTTGATAGACCGAATCAAAGAGTTACAGACTCAGGATCCATGGTTAGTAAAACTGAAAGGAGAAGTGCAGTCTGGAAAGAGAACATATTATTCAGTTAAGGATGATGGTACAGTGGTATTGGGATAGAGATTGTGTGTACCGAATGTTACTGAATTGAAAAGAGAAATTATGGAAGAGGCTCATTCTTCTGCTTATGCAATGCATCCGGGTAGCACAAAAATGTATCGTACCCTGAAAGAACATTATTGGTGGAAGGGTATGAAGAAAGAAATAGCAGATTTTGTTTCCAAATGCCTCACATGTCAGCAAGTAAAGATTGAACACCAGAAGCCTGCAGGACTTTTGCAACCTCTTTCGATACCTGAATGGAAATGGGAGAGGATTACAATGGATTTTGTGGTAGGACTTCCGCGTAGCCAAAGTGGCCATGACGCGATATGGGTGATTGTTGATAGATTGACGAAATCAACCCATTTCTTACCCATTAAGAATATATATTCTATGGATAAGTTGGCTCAGGTATATGTGAATGAGATCATACGGCTTCATGGTACGCCAGTATCAATTGTGTCAGACAGGGATCCAAGGTTTACTTCTCGTTTTTGGCCCAGCTTACAGCGAGCTTTAGGCACCAAGTTAAATTTTAGTACAGCTTTCCATCCGCAGACAGATGGTCAATCTGAACGGACTATTCAGACGCTAGAGGACATGCTTAGAGCCTGTGTTATGGATTTTAAAGGTAGCTGGGATACTCACCTACCTTTAGTGGAGTTCGCATACAATAATAGCTATCAGTCTAGCATTGGAATGGCTCCATATGAGGCTTTGTACGGACGAAAATGTAGAACTCCAATTTGTTGGGATGAGGTAGGCGAGAGAAAATTGATTGGTCCAGAGATTGTCCAGCTTACATCAGAAAAAGTTAAAATTATCAGAGACAGACTGAAGATAGCAAATGATAGACAGAAAAGTTATGCGGACAATCGAAGGAGGGACTTAGAGTTTCAGGTTGGAGATAAAGTATTTCTGAGCATATCACCCTGGAAGGGGGTGTTGAGGTTTGGAAAAAGAGGAAAACTGAGTCCTAGGTACATTGGACCCTATGAAATTACAGAAAGAATTGGGGAAGTGGCGTACAGATTAAAGCTACCTACTGAATTGACCAGAATTCATGATGTTTTTCACGTGTCTATGCTTCGTAAATACATTCCAGATTCATCGCATACTTTAAGGGATCAACCGATAGAATTGAAAGAGAACTTGACTTACGAGGAGAGACCGGTTCAGATCTTAGACAGGAAAGAACAAGTTCTCCGCAATAAAAGAATTCCCTTAGTTAAGGTGTTATGGATGAATCACGGAGTTGAGGAAGCTACATGGGAGCGCGAGGATCAAATGCAGACTCAGTATCCACATTTGTTTACTTAAAGTATGCATATTTAAATTTCGAGGACGAAATTTATTTTAAGGAGGGGAGAAATTGTTAGGACCAAGTCCTTCTTGCTTAAGAATATATATAAATATCGATAAATACGTTAAATGTGAATGTATTTTTAAAATATTTCACCGTTGTGAGAAATTTTTCTTATGTGATGAAAGTGAACAATTATAAGTTTAATTGAATGTTTATGAGGTTAATTTGATGAATTGATAAGTGTGGAATATTTTAGAAATATTATGAAGAGGAATAATAGTTAATTTTATCGATATTAAAATTGTTATGGAAATTGATGGATTGGACGTATTTATTTTTATGGAATAAATTTTTTTATGAGAAATATAAGTGATGAGGATTTAAAGAGGTCATTAGGAAGTGTTAATGATAGATTAAAAATGAGTATGGACATGAGTGAAAATGGATAAGTGAAGTTTATAAAAATGTTAGTAAAAGAAGGGTTTAAGCGCAACATTTGGGTTGAAAGTTACGCCGTTATAATTGAAGAAATTGAGGGGTGTTTGGGCAATATGTTAAGTCAATAATAGGGTCTTCTTCCAGCTCAAATCTGGCACAGTAACCAGACCCCATCAGACCCGAAAACACCAAATAGCAGAACTGAAGACAGCCCAAAATCTCACTCGGCGATCTCTCCCTCTCGGCCACCAAGTGCAGCCACCAAACCGATCATCCAAGGGATTTCTTCAAGGTCAGATGGAGGCTTGAAGAAGCAAGATCAGCATCTGATTTCAGCCCAGAAAAATCAGATCTGAAAGTGAAGAAGCTGACCAGAAACGGGAAGAAGTTGAAGTCGCGCGCGGTCGTTGTCGAGCTCGATAGACCGCGAGTGAAGAGGGACAGATTCGGGTCAGCTGAAGCAAGCAATGGATGAGCTGAAAGGACCTGGATGAAGCCAACAAATGGAGGAAGAAGGCAGGGGTAGGCGTGAAGGAGATTATGCACAGTAGGTAAGAGAAATAACTTGAGTTTGTGTGATGTTTTTCTTGAGCTGTGCTGTCCATTTCGTGTTATTGTTGGTTTTTTTGTTGTAGCTCAAGTTAGATTCGAAAAATGGAAGGATTTGGGACTGCCATGAGTCTCTGAATAGCTTCTGATCTTAAACACCAGTAAGTTAGCTTGGGTGTTATTGATTTTGCCTCATGAAAAACTGAAATGGAATAGGTGATGGTGTAGAGTTTTTGTGCTGTATGTGTGCCGTGAATGAGATGAAAAAAATATGGGTATGTGTTGTGTTCTGCCGAGCAGTAGGTATTTATGTGTGTATGGGCTGTATTTTGTTTAGTTAAATGAGAATTAATTGATTTCTAAGTATATAAATGCATGATAGAATGTGATTACGCGTTGAAACCGAAAGAAAATCGCGTGTTGTGTTATTTTGTGATTTGCGACTAGGATGAAGAGCAGCTGGTTATAAGTTGAATTTGGGTTAATTTAAGTTGATTTTAAGGCCTTAAGCATGTACTTGAATGTGTAATTGAGTGTGATTAAATCATAGATAACAAATTGCATTGCATGGAATGAGTGTAACGCTCAAAGGTAGTCGTATGAACAAATGGCGTACAAGCTGTCCTCTTTTTACTTTCTTTCAATTTAGTGGTTTCAATTGTGTGTTTAAATGTACTAGGACATGAAAATATCGCGGAAATGAATGGTATTAAGATAAGGGCATGTAACGGAAAGAATATGGGTTAATTAGTTTGAGAGATTGTTAAGGAAAATTATATTGTCATTAGAGTTGTAATTGAAGAGAATTTTAAATAACTTGGTGATTAAATTTTAGGTGAATTGGAAACTGTTCGAACGGAAACGGAGACGTGCAGGAAGTGAAGGAGGTTCTTTGAATCGAAAGTTAACGGACGGAAATAAGTTGTGAGTGTAAAACTATATATATATATATGTTTTGTGTAAATATATATATGTTCTTTTAAGTATATATTTGCATATATATATTTGATATATGTTTATGACTTGAATATAATTGTTTTGATTATAGAAATGTTTTAAGTTTCGATATGAGGTTTAAGGAAAAAGAATCAAGTGTTAAGGTTTTGATTTTAAGAAAAATCTTGACAAATCAAATGTTTATGGAAAGTATAAAAGAAATGGTTTTGGTTTTTAAAGGAAATGTGGTTTATAAAAGGATTTTTAGCCGATGGTTACCCTAAACCCTATCATGACTGGAATGACTGAAATGACTGGATAATCGGCCGAGATACTTTAGATGTGTAAAGGTATAGGTAAAGAAATAGGTTACTAACTAAGGGAAGGGATAAAATATAGGATTGCCTTTACACATTATAAAGTATTCTTATGACTGTTACCCTACGCAAGGCGTGATTTATCCGCAGCGTAGTGGTTTTATGACTGGAAATGGATTGTCCCGCCACCGTCACTTTTAGGTCGGTTGGTGAATTATTCCCTGGGTTCCATTGGTAGTGACGGAAATGTTAAAGATTGTTTCAAATGTATGTTATGATTGATATAATTGATAAATGAAATGTTTTATTTATTTATGTAAATATTATGATTTACTGAAAGATATTGAAAGGTATTTTGTTATTAAACTGCACACTCACTGAGCTATTTTTAGCTCACTCTTTCAAAATGTTTTAATAAAATTTTCAGGAACTGAGACTAGGGAGCAATCTGAGCATCCTCCAGGGCAGTCGTAGGCGGCCTACTTGTAGACGACGACGACTTGAAAATATGTATATAATTTTTGGGCTATAAATGTCATTATGGTTTTGATACTTGCATCATTATTTTTGTATTGTATATACGTATATGCATAATTAAACTCTGAACTACGAGGGCTTTGATCCTCTGTAGATAATTGAGGTACGTAGGCGTTTGGGAGTGCCCAAACTCAAGCCCAAAATATTTTCATAATGCATATATTTTGTTTTATGGATGAAAATGATTTTACTGAAAGTTTTTAAATATTCTTGTGATTAAATTGTGATGGACTTGAGGTTCTGAAAATGGTAGTGGAGAAAATGAATAAATTTTTGAAGTGTTTATGATTTTATTTACAGGTTTTGTAAAATTGGGATGTCTGAAAAACAGAGGAAACTCTGTCCGTTTTTCCGCAAAATTTTTCATCAAATAAATGGTTTATTGGTTTTAATAAAAAAAAAAAAAAATCCCACCACATTTTCCGATAGTGAATGAAAAGCATAAATGTTTTAATTAGGTTCGCTCCACGGATTTCTAAGTTAATTATTTAAAGAAAAGGTTTTCGGAGTCCGTTGGAGTGCCGGGAGGGCTTCCCACGGATTCAAGAGGTTAAATCCGGGTTGGGTCCCTTTAATTACTGTCCAAGGTTTGAACTCTATCTCAAATTGGGCTAGCTCAATGGCCCATTTAAGTAAGCGACCCGAGGTGTCAGGCTTTTGAAGAACCTGCATCAATGGATACCTGGTCGGTACTTCAATCGTATAGGCTTGGAAATAGAGGCAAAACTTTCTTGATCCAACCACTAGACAATATGCCAATTTCTCCATAGGGGGTATATCTGATCTCTGCATCAAGCAACCTCTTACTTACATAGTATATAGGAAGTTGTATCCCGTTCTTTTCCCGAACTAAGGCTGCACTAAGGGTGTGCTGAGTAACCCCCAGGTAAATGATCAATTTTTCCCCTTCTACAGGCTTAGAAAACAATGGTGCTCAACCCATATACTCATTCAATTGTTGAAAGCCACTTCACATTCCTCAGTCCACTGAAAGTTCTTTGTTTTTTTCAACACATTAAAGAAAGGGATACACTTGTCCGTCGATCTGGATATAAACCTATTAAGAGCAGCGACCTAGCTATTCAGGCTCTGTACTTCTTTGATCCTAGTAGGCGACTTCATGTCAATCAAAGCTTTAATCTTCTCGGGATTTACTTCAATCCCCCTATTGTTGACCATAAAACCCAAAAACTTGCTTGAAGCCACTCCAAATGTACACTTCAAAGGATTTAGTTTCATCTGGAATTTTCTCAAGATCTGGAACATCTCTCCTAGGTCGTGTACATGCTCGGATTTCTGTTTAGACTTCACCAACATGTCATCTACATATACCTCCATTGTTTTGCCAATAAGGTCTTCAAACATCATGTTAACCAACCGCTGATAGGTTGCTCCAGTATTTTTTAACCCAAACGGCATTACCTTTGTAAACCCCTATTCTTGATAAGTCACTCACTAGTACTAGAAATTTGATATTTTTAAGGGAGATGTAGGAATTGTAACAAATAACAATAAAATTAATATGAAGAAATTTCGCATTGTATGTGTTTAAAACTGAGCCGATTTTACACCACTCGGGCAACGAAGTAAATTCCGCACGTAGTGGTCAAGATACTATAATAGCTTCACGTTGACGTCAATCGAAAAATAAAAGCGTCACGTGATGGTTTGAGCGTGTTAAGTATACACATGGTCTTTTCATAAGAAATTATTTTCAAATGGAAACTTTCAACGTCTATATAAGTAGAGCACTACTATACAATATTATCGAAATTTTTATTTTTATTGTATAGCTCGCTTATTTCATCAGGTGTGGTTATAAATAACGTTGGGGCCTAAAGATCGTCACTTCAATTATAGGTGGGCTCGACACAACGATGTTCCCACATGATAAACATTTTGCATGTTTTGTATCTTAAAAGAATTTGTTGTAAATAAATCATTTTGAGTTGTACATATTTGTAAATAAGTTGTTATTAGTTGTTGTGTATATTTTCATGTTACGAAGGTTGAAATTTTGTGATTTGCGAATAGTAGAAATTGATTTTATATTTAAGTTTGAAATAGCATGTTTGAGGCCCTGAGGGCAATCGTAGTTGGGTTGGAATTGGAAAATAGTTGAAGTGTTCTAATTGCTTTACAGGTAAATTTCAGAAATGTTAAATTTACAGCCGTTATGTTGTCAAAATTTTATAAAATCTGTTTTAAAGAAATGAGAAAAAGTTCCACAAATTTCAACTATTTAAAAAAGGGTAAAAGAGGTTTTAAGTTAAAACGAGTAAACCGGCAAAGTATTCTAAGGGTTCGCTTCTCAGATTTCCTTAATCTGACGAGTCAGGTTCGAGAAGTTCGTTGAAGTGCCCGACGGGATCCTCCAGACAAGAGCTTATAAAAGGTCTGGTTCGGGTCCTGTCAACCTTATAGCAATATAACCCACGGTCAATAACGAACGAAGTGTGCTCCTTATCGTCAAGGTTCATTCGGATCTGGTTATACCCTGAATAGGTGTCCATAAAGCTGAGGAGCTAGTGACCAGCTGTACCATCTACGAGCTGATCAATCCTTGGTAGGGGAAAACTATCCTTTGGACATGCTTTATTCAGATCGTTGAAGTCGATACAAGTTCTCCACTTCTCATTCTTCTTCTTCACTAGAAAGGGATTTGCTACCTAGACTGGGTAGTGGGCCTTCCTTATAAATTCGTTCGTCAGGAGTTTTTTTACTTCTTCTCTAAGTGCTTCATATTGCTCTTCCGTTATTGGCCTCCTCATCTAGCGAACTGGTCGATGGTGAGGATTGATATTTAATCTGTGTGACATAATATTCAGACTGATCTCTACCATGTCTTCGTGATTCCAAGCAAAGACATCCAAATTTTCTTCTAAAATGTCAATGAGATGAGCTTTGACATCTGGAGATAAATCCTTCCCTACTTTTAAGCATCGCTCAGCATCTTGTTCACTGACTTGCACATCCTCGAGTTCTTCCACAGAATCTGTTGCTCGATCTGCTTCAATATCTCTTGGATCCAGGTCCTGGCTTACTCCCCTTATACTAACTATTCGCGGCTTCTCCTTGGTTAACACGTTGACTTTCTTCCCTTTAGCCCCCACTTTTACTGAATTTCTATAACAGTTCCTCACCAATTCCTATTCTCCTTGCACACATCCTACTCCATTTGACGTTGGAAACTTAACTGTAATGGTCTCGATCGATATTGCCATGTTCAGATCATTCATGGCTGGCCTTCCGAGGATAACGTTGTATGCTGATGGGCAGTTAATAATAAGAAAATTTGCCATCGTCATAGCTTGCCGATCTGAATGGGAGTATGATTTGTCCCAAGGGCACGATTGCATCTCCAGTAAATCTGAAAAGAGGCTCAGGAGATGGTGTTGTTTGATCAGGCCTCAAACCCATCTGCTTGAAGCAATTTCTGTACATCACATTTACTAAACTGTCTGTGTCCATCATGATCCTCGTTACTTCGATATTTCCAAT
Source organism: Dimocarpus longan (assembly GCA_022984855.1). Lineage (NCBI taxonomy): Eukaryota > Viridiplantae > Streptophyta > Magnoliopsida > Sapindales > Sapindaceae > Dimocarpus > Dimocarpus longan. The sequence continues at coordinate 12,761,621 of CM041015.1, read as the reverse complement.
CTTTACCCTGATGACCAGTGAGTCATTATGCCTATCAGGACGTCGACTTGTTTGACGTCCCTGCAATATACAGTCCACCATGAATAGTAAAGATGGTTCTCACCGTGGGTATATGGTCCTGATCAGCTGTTTGCTGAGGTGGTTGTTAGGCAGGTTGTTGAGCTGGATCAGAACGTTGTTATGCCGGTTGATGCCTACACTGGGGACGCTGATCTTCTGGTCGCGCTACGTACTCCCTCAAGCGACGTCTCCTGATTAAGTCTTCTATTGCATCCTTGAGCTCCCTACACTAGGAAGTGTAGTGCCCTGTTTCATCATGGTAGGCACAATACTTCATTGAATCTCGAAATTTGTTCGGGATGTTCATAGGACTTTGCTTCCCAAAATTCTCCCTTCTCTTCTCTGCTTCATAAATTCTGTCCTATCTGTCTGTCAGGACGCTATAATTTTGGTAGTGATTTCACGGCGGGGATGTCTTTCTTCCTTGCCCATTCCTTGCCCGCTTCGCTACCTGATTGCTAGATCGATTTTTGCGATTACTCTCTTCACTCTCACCTTGACCCCTCTTTCTTCCTTAGTAAGAACTGCTCCCTCCGTTCTTCTAATCGCTGGATCTTCTTTGCCCAAAAGTCTTTTCCCAGCGGATCTCTTTTGCTGCTCGATCATAAAACTCGTCAAGATTTTTTACAAGGGACCTATAAATGCTATTGTAGAGCTTCCCATCTTTTCTAAGTCCTGTTGAAATTGCTATCAGGATACTTTCATCTGAGAAGGTTTTCCACATTATTTACCTCACTTCTGAACCTAGCGATATAGTCCTTTTTCATAACTCATCCCGCTTTTGAAAGACCATCGCTAGATGGCAAGTTGGCATGAGCTGCTTTCTCAATGCCTTATACTGATCGGTGAACTTCCTCTGCCATTCATCCCAGCTATTGATACTGCGAGCTGAAAGACTCCTCAGTCATGCCCTTGACACGTTCCCCAATGTGACAGGGAACATTTAGCACTTGACCAGAGGGTTGGATGTCTACAGGTCCATTTAGACATTGAAAGCATCTAGATGGTCATATGGATCACTATCCCTGTTGTAGAGTGGGACACTTGGAAGCTTGAATTTTGGCGGTAATGGCTCCATCTCAATTTCCCTTGTAAAAGGGGTTCTCTTTTCTCGTAACTCTGCTTGACCGTGAAGCCCAGGTCTTGCCTCCAATTGCTAGACCCTCTGCATTAATTCTTCTACCATTAGGTCCTGCCACTCCATTATTCTCACAGAGGACCGGTGACTCCTCTTGCTTTCTCTATTTCCTAAAAAACAATCATGTGATATCTCTCGGTCAACGAGCGTGCTTTCACGCGACCTATTTCTTCTACGAGAGCTCTCCGCACGATGTGACTCTCCTCAGCACACACGCTTCTCGCTGCGTCCATGAGCTCGCTCATTACCCTGATCAGCCTCTGCGAGGCGGTTACCATCCTGGCTCATCCTTACCCTTAGACTGGGTGGGCGAGGCACTACTTCCTCTTCTCGAGCCTGACATCCGCCTCCTCTGGAGCGTAAATTTGAGGAACGGATGGAACCTGTAGGCTGTACCCTCGCTCCAATAGCCTCCTTTCTTCTAGTAGGTATAACATCTACTGGCTGGCGTTGGGGATCTGCATTCCTGGGGACCGCCTGAGCCTGGGCTTGAGTCAGAGCCCTGATTGCCTCCGTCAATTACGCCACTATATTTTCCAACGCTTCCTGATGCTGTTGCCAAATTGGCATAGCATCTCTACCAGCGACAGCCTGATGCGGGGGAAGTGGAGCAAAGCCGCACTGAAAGTTCCTATAGTGTGACCTTGGCCTTGGTGACCATCTGATTGGTCAGCTTCCGATGCAACAATCTTGGTTGTCTTGATCCTGACCATGTTCACGAATCACAACTGTATTAAAAAGATTACAGAATCGAAGAGTCTGGGCCGTTTCTCTAGCGCCAAAAGATGTTGACACTTAATTTTGGTCAAACTGGTTCTTGGAGCCCAATACCCGTGAAACAATAACTAACAAACAAAACAATAATGACCAGAATCAAAACAAGTAGAACATAATGACTTTTATGTGGTTCGGTAAAGTAATGGCCTATGTCCACGACTGTCACCCTTATTCTCTCAGAATAACAGTATATATTTCTTAGTTAGTCGTTTACAATGAATTTCATCTCCTATTTATAAATGTGATATTACAATTTGAATAGGTTGAAGAATCTTATAGATAAGGTAAAAAATAATATACATTAATTGAGATAATATCTCCTAAGATTATCTTCACCGTATCTGTAACAATCACCGAGAATGTCGTGATTTGATTTGCATGGAAATAGGTAAGTTGACTCATTTCTTGAATTGAACTGATTCGGTATTCTAGAAGGTCAACTGGTCAAATTCAATGAGCACCTTGAGCAAACAAACTACTCAAGCGATCAGACATTGCACCCAGCGAGCAGATTGTCCAACCCGATCTGCCCTTATATCTGGCGATCAGATAACAAGAGCTCCTGATCAATCCAATAGCCTTTGAAGAATACTATCGAGCAGTTCTTGACTACGACCAGATTAGCTTAACATTATATCATACGGTCAGACCCTCACGCGATTAGATATGTGCTCAAATGACACGATCAGTCACTTAGTAATTAAAACGACTAGCCATTCGTTTAGATGTGTTCGGATTCATAATTTAAAAAACGACCATATGTTTCCTCCTTTAACCATTGACTAATTGACCAGCCTTTTAGGCTTCTTCTCATAGAATAGTACATTGGCCCATCCCTGGGCTTTTATCAACCAATTTTCATAGTCAACAAAATGCCTATAACAAAAATTGAATTGATCCATTTTGATTTACAGATTTTTCATCATCCGATCTTCTTTACTATGACTCTTCACAAAAGAAACTGTGTCTGGGCACAATCTCGAAAAATTAAATCACGAAATCTTTTTATAAAAGATTATTATGTAGAAATCAAAAACAATTTTCTTGATTTTGTTTGAGATGGGGTAATATGATGATTTTTAATTAATGGAAGTTTTTTTATTAAAGTAGCAAAAAATTCTCTCTATATTTCTTTCTTTTGTTACCAACATAAAACACCCTTTTATAATGGTAAGTAGATTTTCTTATTTAATAAGGAATACAAATTCCTAATTAAATTGGAAAACTTAATTCAAATCCAATATGGAATCAAATTTCTTATTGGCTTAGAACTCTTTACTTTTAATTTAGTATATAATCTAATTCCTATTAAATTAAAACTTCTTTAATCTAATTTAATATGGAATCTAATTCCAATTAAATTAAATTACTATTTCTATTAATTAAAATATTTTTCATTAAATTAAATTATTTTGAATCATAAATAATTTAATGACACCATTTAAAATTGAACCCATAACATCTATAAATAATTAAATAATTAACAATTAATTAAATAGTTATTTATATTTAAATTATTCGTGAACGTGTTCATAAAATTTGTATGTACACTTATAATTGAACAATCCAATTATATTCTTCCTTTTTGTTTCTATATATGGTTATGAGCTAGCAAGGGGACTAAATGGATTTACAATTTGAGCTCCAATAATATCAGAATTATTAATTAAACTCTTTAATTAAATAATTTACTATTATTAACCTTAAAGTTACTCCACTAAAAACTTAAGATTGCACTCTCAAAATTGTATTTGTTTTATACAATCTGAATTTTTAGTGTCCATCGATTTAATCATTTCATATAGTTCAATCCTCCACGAGTAGTTCATAATTAGAGTTAGGTCATTAAAGTCTATTATACCTCTCTAATTATATCTTATTCCGTTAAATATCATTGATTCTATAATGAACAATATATTCATAACAACTTATGAATTTATATTTCATTTATTTACAAATGGAAAGTCCAACGCTCTTATTGTTCAAGACCCAAATCAACACTTAAAGGAACTACTCATCTACTTCTCATAAGAAGGAGTGAATTCCACTATTGTGTAGAATGTTCATAGCTATTTATTAAATCACATCTCCAAAGTACGAATATTATTGACCGTAAATCTATAACAGTCTCACCCATGTAAATCAAAAGATATGACTCAACAAATAGGAATCCATAAAACACTCAAGATTAAGATTAATTGATATATGATCATCTAGTTGATAAATATGAATTTCTTTATTTAACGAATATTAATAAGAAAGTCATTTTATTGTGATCGAGTCCTATATAATTTCTATTATGTAAGGTGCCTCCATTTTTATGTCGCCACATGAATGATCCCAGATAAGATCATTGTATCAAACACAAAATGAACTGCAACTGTAGATTTGTCACAAGAAAAATATCCAGTTTTGTTTGCTTTCTATGAACTTTTTAGATTACTTATCTCAAACTAAATCCTCTTGTATATAACATTTATATACTTAGTTTGAGACTATATAAGTAATCATGAATGTTACATGATATTTGTATGATACAAATATTTCATAAATGCACATAAATTGAATAAATATATTTTATCTATTATTTAATTTAAATATTTACAAATTACAAGCTCTTAGGGCATATTATCCTAACACAAATAACTTCATTTAAATGAATAAATCATATCACCATAACCGTAGTAAAATTTCATAAAATTCTTTATAAACAAAACTATGTACTTATGAAAATTTACAATTAAATTAAAACATGCAAAGTGTGACTTCACAGAACATCATTCATAATCGGCCCACCTAATCTGAGGTAGGAAAGCGAGTACCCTAACCATTCGTTCCTGCACTTGGAGAGGTTTTCATAAAATATAAAACAACGAGCGTGAGTTGAAGGAGCTCAGCAAGTGTTAAAACTTTTTTTTTTTTTTTTTTTAAATTCATTTCTTTTCAAAATACCACCCAAAAATACTTTAAAAGAAATTATTTTATTTCATAACATTTTCATAATTAAAATCAGAAACTTTAATAAATTTATGAGAAATCTTAAAACATTATTTCAAGAATAAAAACATAAAATATTTCAATCATTACATCATTTAAATTTCTCCTTTCCTTGCTGAAATCGTACCAATGGAACCTAGAGATTCATCATAACATAATCATGTGGCAGTTCGATTAATGCTACTCATCGTGATGATATCCATAAAACATCTCACAACCCACAGTAGAATTTTCTACATTGCATACGAAAGTGAGATAATACCCTACGTATGTAGAGGATGACACGACTTGATCGACTTACTCAATCCCCTCGATATTAGTGACACGTGTCGTGCAAAATCACAAGTGGACGAGCCGGACAAGTAATATACTGATGAGAGAAGTATCATCCCACGAGGATTGTTGTTAATTAATGCCCAAAATTAAAGTAACTCAGTTTTTATTTAGTAGACGAAATTTGAGTAAATGAGTTGAAAACTACAACTAAATTTAATTACAAATATAAATTAATTCAATGAATAAAAACTCTAAAGTTCAGTGAAAGGACCCAACCTCGATTACCCCTATAGAGATCTGAGCGGAGTCCTCCCGACACCCCACAGAATCCTTGCAGTCTTTATGCAGTTGACTCAAAAGGACTCTGTGAAGCAAAGCCGTAAAACAATTTCATTTTTTAATCATTTAAAATTTAGGATGGAAAAATTTCGGCAGTACAACGGTTGTTTCTCCGATATTTCCAACTTGTTCAAGCACCTGTAAAATAATTTATAAACACTTCTAAATACATACATTCTTTTTCACTTCCAAATGAGACCTCAGGTCCATCTCAAAATTCATGTTCAATCACAAATCAAGTATTCAAAACAAAACCATTTCAAACTTAAAATATTCCATATGCGTGATACCGTAATCGTTATTATAAAACTTAAACATTTACATTACACTAAATCCGTTATACATCAAAACATTTACTTTAATTTCACAGTAACGGTCGTCTGATAAGCTCGCCTAACTTTGAACTGGAGATTTATCGTCTGGAGGACTCGTGTCTGCACCTGAGGAGGTTTTTCATAAAAATAAACAAGAAAATAGTGAGCTAAAAAGGCTCAATGAGTGTTACGCATTTCTAACTAAGTTTTCCTTTCAAAAAGATCTTCTCTAAAATTCTTTGAAAAATTCTAAGTTCCTTAATAAGTTATTCAAAACATGAATTTCATGTTATTACATAATCCTTTATATACATATTTGCTTAGAAACAAGATTATATGCATCGTAAAAATTCATTCCGTAACATACCTCATTTGAAATTCATTCATAACATAATCATGAATTCATAAATCGTATCATCAGTCATAAAACATGTATCCAATGGGACCCAGGGAAATCATGATCACCGCCTGGTCCTAGGACACCGATGGTGCGAACGGTCAATCTCAGTCATAAGCCACTATGCCGCGGTTATCTCACTGCGCATAGGGCATCAGTCATAATAGTACCTTGTATGCGTAGAGGGCGACATGACAGACTCGATCTCCCCCACCCATAATTAGTGGACTTTTCCCCCACGGACATGCCATACGCGCAATAAGGCATTTCGGTTGCATAACAGTCATATAATGGGGATTAGGGTAACCATCGGTTTTGAAAATTGTCTTTAACTTTTCTTAAGAATTACATCTACATGCTAAAATAATTATTGTAAAACATATTTCTTCGACTAGATATTAAAACATAAAAGCGCATTACAAAAATAAATTCACGCGATCAATATTGCTTTAGATGCATATATAAAAACATTTATAATCGAACATTATTCATATAAATTCATTTAAATATATATGAAAAAAATTGCTTCAATCTTTCATAAAAACATACTAATCATAGTGCATTTATCATTTCATAAAACAATTTACACTCACCGATTTCTAACTCACAGAAACTTCCCGATTTTCTACCTCGCGATAATTCTCCAACTTCGATTTCCTCCGCCTTATCGATACCTATATAATTTAACATTCTAATATAAGCATGTCGTAACTATGCTATTTGCGAAATCAGTTCCATTATCAAACATCAATTACACAACATTGAATAATATATAGGTTTTCAAATTAACTTCTCCATGTTAACAGAACATAAATTTGACCTTATACCACATATTACTTTCAATTACTTTCATCGCAATCACATTTAACGTAATTCAATTCGTCCTAACGTCAAAATTTATCATTTTAACAACCTCAAACACATATCATGGCAGCCTACTAACATCATATCCATCTTTCAATTTGATGAGAAAATTCACAACTAAACGCGTTCGTACGAAAACAAACGTTATCCGAATCACCCGGAAATGATTTCTCGATTAACGAACGACTATTCGATCCTTTAAAAAAATACACCATTATGCATCATTTTTCAAGATGACGAACTCGAAAGTAAAAACATAACATAACAGCCCGTAATCAATTTCGCAACGGAAACCATCATTGACAATTCATTCAAAATCACAACCAAACAATATCGAACAAACCTTCGCACTAACGAGGTTCTAAATCCTAAAGCCCAATCATAACATTATCAAATATCATCCAAAACTCGTCCTAAATATTTTCCATCAAAATGAAATTAATAAAACTCAATGTACCTTTCGAAATTGATTCGAACTCTTCGAAAAATGCTCGCGAAGGGGCTGCCTACATCATTGCTCTTAGCCGCGAGCTTCCTTCAATCCAAATTAACATGCAACCGTTAAAAACTAATCGAAACGTCACCACGAAACCAAACGAAACAACATTTACCTTTGTGTGAGCTATCCTTCACTTCGAAATAGCCCTCACTCGTCCACGACGGCAAGACGGAACCAAAATTTACTCACGACAGCAACTAACTCTTCTTCCTCACTTGCATGCACAAATCGAATCACTTAAAACAGCCCTCAAACTCCTTCAACGCCAGCAGCCCTCTTGGTTTTTGCTTTTCTTGGCTCACGGTCTGCACACATACACACTCAAGCTGAAATCACTTCAATGGCACTCAAAAACTCACCCGACAGCCCTCACGAACTCACCAGCTCATGGTTATTGCGCTTGTGCAATTGTCTGGTCTCTCTTTGCTTGCATGTGCTATCTTCTCTCAGTTCTGCTTTACCTCAGGTTTGATATGCTTGCTCTCGACCTGACAGCAGTTGATCGTCCCTCCTTGCTTGCATGCACGAACAGATTTGCTCCTAGACAGCTCGTTCTCCTTCCTTTCAAGAGCTCACTCTCAGGTTGATGGCTTCTTTTGGTTGCTGCTCGAGTTCTTCATCCTCACTAGCTCCCTCTTCCTCTCTCGGTCTGCACTGCTCTTGATTTCACGAGCTCTCTCTCTCTCCCACACGATCTCTCGGTCCCTCTTTCTCAATCTCACACTTTCGGTCTCTCACACTTCGGCTCTCAATTCTTGACCTCTCCCATGACTGCCTTGCTTCTTCCTTTCACGAGCAGATCTCTCTCTCCCTTAACTCACACTCTCAATTTTGCTTTGAAATGGCCAAGTTCCTCACTCTTTCACTCAACTCTCTCTCGGTTTGAAAACAAAAGGGTGACCGAGAATGTTTTGAATTTGCTTTAAGTTTCATCTTTCAACTTTACTTTATATATACTTCTTGGATGGTGACACTTGGTATTTGTTAACGTCAGGAAAGGGTTCCCTTAGTCAACGAGGTTGTTTAAGGGCCCAAGCTCACAGTTTCGTACGATCAATGAGTTGCATGAAGAGCAATGAGAATGAGATGGAAAGGTTAGAGGCGAGGAGGAGAAGACACGAAAGATTTTTAGAGTGGTTCGGCCCAAAAAGATGCCTACGTCCACTGTTCACTCTCTCACTATTTGGGCAGAGTAACGACACTCAGAAGTTGGATCCCTTTTACAGTGAAAACCGTCCCTTTTTATAGAGGAAGGGGACGTGCTACAGTAAACAGAATAAGACAAAAGCAAACAGTTAACTACAGTTACACTGACAGACAGCATTTAATGCACCGAAATCCCAATTAAAACGACTGACAGTGCATTAAATGCAGCCGAAAACTCATTAAATGCGATCGAATCCGTCGTATCCGAGATCTGCCCAAAGGGGATTTCTACTGACCGGGTCGGATACGCAATGATGGGTTGTCGAGGTTGAGATCACAGCTTCTGCCGGACATAACGTGCATGGCAAGCCTTGGAACTGTACTTTGCATGGCGATGTTGACTTCTGTTGACTGAAGACCTTCAGAAGAAAGGTGGAGACGGATCTTCCAACAGATAGAACACCGAATCAGGCGGGGGAACAAGAGGGTCTTTGAACACTGTCTTCCAGGAGGATCGAGGAGGCGGATTATGAGTCGGTATGTCCGTAGCTGGATATGGCGGTGAGGCGAACAATATCATGAATGGAGGAGTCGGTAAGCGACCACGCTCAGAGGTTAGCGGTCAGCTCAATCACATTGTCTTGGATGAGGAGGATTTATCGGATACCCCTGATTGGAGGCTCCTCTTGGCGGATACCCCGACTGGACAGGGATGACGGACAGACAGGCGGTCAACCACAACGGATAATCTGGCAGGCAGGCTCAGCTGTCACGGATGGCGGATATTCTGGAGAGCAGGCTCAGCTGTCACGAATGGTGGATATTCTGGCGAGCAGGCTCAGTTGTCACGGATGGCGAATATTCTGGCAAGCAGGCTCAGCTGTCACGAATGGCAGATATTCTGGCGAGCAGGTCTGAGGGGCTAGAGCTAACGACCAGCGATAAGGAAGAAAGGTCCACCTCAGCAAATAAAGCTGACGAGGAACATGGCGATCTGGATGACGGAGAATATAGCGGTCACATCCAGCTTGCGGAATAGGCGGCCTGCGGTCAGAATGAGCGGTAGCGATCAGCGGCCACAATAAGCGCCCACTAATGGGCCCCCTCTTCTAGGAGAATGGACCGGAGCGATGACGAATAATTGGGCTTCTGGGCCATTGGGCCTGCACTGTAGATCCAACTGAGCTTGAATATTCTGATCGCTATTTTATCCAAAACAGTATTCATGCATGAGAGTTTCATGCCACCTATCTCGCTTCCATTTTTACACGAATGACACGTGTTGAATTCATGCATCATTCATGCAACATGCTAATTCATGCGTTCTCCCATTCCAATTCCAAATTCGAATCCATTTCCGTCCTTCTGGGAATTCGCTTACAACTCGATTACGCCTCTGAAATTAATTTCAAAGTTTGAATTCATCTACGCGTATTCGAAATTATTTTATTTCTCTCAAATATTTCGCACAATCCAAAATAAATATATATATTCTTTAGTCCAATAAATTTTCGAATCACTCAAAATCTATCCGAAGAGATTCGTTTTCGATCCGTTTTACTTTTATTCAACTCGAAAATAAATTTCGAAACTTTTCATTCACTAAGTCTGCTTTTCGAGAAATTATCATTTCTGCGAATACTTTCTGTTCGAAAACACGATCCATCAGAAAATAATTCATTTTTCCGTCGAACGAAGCTTTGGGTTTTGCATTGCGAATACTTATATTTATTTATTTATTTTATTACCTCAATATTACAATCATACACTATTCCATCGTATACTGTACTAGAATCGGGAGGGTATGTTACATTCTGATTTCACCATAACTAATCTGTTCCTCCCCTTGTTCTTTTTAATAAAAATTAACTATTCAATTGCTAGTCAAGATTCACTGAATTATTCACATAGTGAGTGAAACTAAATTGTGAAGTTAAGTAATAAATCTAGTTAGTATTAATTTAAATAGATTTATTGATGAGCGAACGCTCATTCTAGAATTATAACAATAAACATTAGTAAGGATAAAATAATTTATCCATAATCAAGTAATAGATGATAAATGATGATACGTTTAAATTCAAAAATAAACACTAGAGGAAGTGTCATGTAGAATTAGTAGTTAACAAGTGAGTAACCAAACATTTAACTAAGAGTGATAGACAAAACAAATCAAAGGGACAAGTTTGATATTCCATAAAATGTTAATGAGATATATAAATAAAACAATTGAAGCAAAATTAGACAAGAAAGAAGCAAAGAGTAAGTTGCCGTGTGATGTAGGAAAGAAAGGGGGGATTGGCGTGACAATGATAAAAAGGGGACATGGGAGACATTTTTGGAAATGTTAAATCTATAAATACAACACTTACAGTGAAATTTGAGGGAACAAACACAAGAGTAGCCGTGAAAATCAAATTGACAGCAGCTGCTTGGCATCCTGGCGTGAGAAGCAGAGCAAAAACGGAAGAGCAGAAGCCAAACCAGAAAAGTGGAAGAAGACAGCTCTATCCAGCCCTTCCAAACCTCAAACCCCCCTCTCTAGGACCTCTTCCAAGTCCCTCTCACTTCCATAAACAAGAATCAAGTGAGATCTCATCTCTTTCTTCCTTATACTTGCTGAAATTGAAGTAGTTGGGTTGTGAGTGTTGTGCAGAATTTTTGTGTTGTGTTGTGTTGAGTAATTTTCCCTCAAAATTATGTAGAACTCTAAGTGATTATGTAGAGAGTTAAATGATAAGTTGAAATATGTAAATGGTAGCTTAGGGTTGTAAATATGGGCTGCCATCTACTTGATTAAAGTAGAAACAAAAATCCATTTTGCATGCACATCAAGTAGTCGATAAAATTGGTGAGTGAGTTGTGAGAGGTTAAATGACAAAATGGTGTTTGTGTGTGTGTCATGGCTGTGAAGATCAGTGGAAAACCTCTGAGATTAGATGGTTTTGAACCCAAATTTTACCATAAATAAGATTAGGAAGATAAGTAGAAAGGATAGAAGTTCAATGGAAGTAGTTTTGAGCAAATTAGCAATCCCGAGCTTGATGAAGGGTCAGTAGAGACCTGACTTGTTCTAGCTTATTTGGGGTTGTTCTACACCTCAAAAAATGCCTCGGGAACATAGAAAACCATAGGAATTGGAACGGAATTATTCCGATAAAAATTGGCGAAGTTATGGCCAAAATAATGCGCGTAGAAAGTGTCATAGAGTAAAAGTGGAATCCCGAGCTCAAACCATGAGCTAGAGAAAACCTGACCAAGTCTGACATGTATGGGGGTGTTCTACACCTCAAATGATGTCTAGGAATGATATAAAACCATAGAAATTGGAATGGGATCGATTCGATAAAAATTGACGAAGTTATAGCCAAAATAGTGGGCGTAGGAAACCGAGATGTGTAATAGCGATGCAAATGTATTCGTTGATGCCCAAAATAGATGTATTCGGTCATAATTAGGTAAAAGAACCTTAGATATGAAAGAAAAACCATCGTCGCTTGTCCGATGTAAAAACTCGCTTTGAAAAGTGCCCAAAATGGGGCGTTTTGCCTAGATTGACATAGCAAACGATGGAGTTTCTCGACGAAACTTTACGGGCGACTTAGTTATGTGATAAGGAGACGCTAGAAAAAGGAATGGAGGTGAAACCATGGCTGGTTTCAATTCTGTTTTTCGTGGTCAACCGTATAGTTAAAAAGTTGACTTTTTGTTTTAAGCTTCCGGAGACCAAACGAAACATATGGGGATGATCCTAGGGGTCTAGAAGTAAGACTTTTACAAAGAAACCAAATTTTGAGAGCCTCGATCGAGTCAAAAATCGAGTTGGGAAACTGTGGTGTAGTGAGTTGTCAATGTATTGGAAACTCTATTTTTATTAGTTTTAGCTATGAAAGTGAGTAAGTTATAACGAGACTATGATGTGTAGGTGACGAGCACGCGGACGAGACACGAGAGGCTCGTTGAGGCATTGAGAGCGTTGGGATCGAGGTAAGTGTCCTTCACTTCACTTACATCTAGTTGATTTCCATTTATATGGCAATGATAAAATATATTGTTTCAAAGAGTTTTGCAAAATGGTTTTTCCAAAATCACAAGTTTTATGTTGAGTAATGAGTTATGCCTAGAATCTAGAAATGAGATTCGAAGGCGAAAGTAAGTTGCAAAAAGGTTTAAAAGTAAAGCAAAGTAAAGTTGAATTAAGACCCATGTGCATGTTGCGATATTAGCATCTTGGCACTACGCGGCGATGTAGAAAATTCCGCTCATAGTTGTCAAGGTTGATAGCAATGTGATACGATGTAGAAAATTCCGTATCTAATTGCAAGTGATGAGTAAATTGCACTACAATATGCGATGTAGAAAATTCCGCATGTAGTTGCGTAAAGTATAAGCTATTGGCACTACAATGGCGATGTAGAAAATTCCGCGTTGTGGTTACCTAGAGTTGAGAAAGTTCGCCCTATGTCGCGATGTAGCAAATTCCGTGCGTAGTGGCTTTGCACATGGTTGTCTTATGAGAAATGGTTTTCAAAAGAAAAAAATAAAATCGATTATTTTCTAAGTAATGTCTATGCGGAGTTATACCTTTATATATATATTGCCTAACCTCTCTTTGTTTTGTGTAGCTTGTATGCTTTAGTAGACGTTGGCACAGACGCTCTTGCATCAAAGACATTATTTTGATTAACTTTAGGTGGGGGAAATAATGAGACGAAATATATGGATGTTAATGTATTTTGACATTGTGTACATGTGTATATATTGAATCAAATAATTATGTGTTGACATGAGATACTTGACGGATTATAAATCATATTTTGATATGTATATATAAATGAACCATTACACTTGATATGCACATATTGCACTAGGCACATATTTTATATAAGTATGAGTTGTTATATGTTAATTACATATGTGAATTATGTTTGTAAAAGAATTGCATGTTGGTGAAATGAATGAAAAATGCATGTTTGAGATTGAAAGAAGTTGGACGGTGATCAAAATAGTTCGAAGTGTATTTCTTATACAGGTTGATTTTGGAAATATTAAATTTACAACCGTTATGCTGTCCAATTTTTATAAAATTAGTTTTCAATCAAACGCGAAAAATTCACACCGTTTCAACTATATTGAAAGAAAATAAAATTTTTTAAGCCTAAAACGAGTAAACCGGTTAAGTAAAGTAAAGGGGTTCGCTTCCCGAATTTCTCCAATCCGACAAGTCGGGTTCGGGGAGTCCGTTGAAGTGCCCGGCAGGGCCCTCTAGACAAGAGCCTAGAGAAGGTCTGGTTTGGGTCCTGTCACATAGCCCCTCCTGAGGTCTGAGGAAAATACCCTATAAAGCTTAACTGCTATGTTTCCATGCATGTCAAAACATTAAAGGATTCATTAAGATTTATGAATCTCTTTTATAAACTACACAAACCCTGTAGGTATATTCTTATCCTACATGTAATTTATGACATTAAATACAATGAACTAGACACATAAATTAGCTTCCACTATCATTATGATTAACAATTCAATTAAATAGTGACTAATTATTTAGAAGCATTAAGAACAGTATTAAATGCATCAATCAAGATAGAAAATATTTAATTGAATTGAACAAAAGGTTGGAACATCAAAATTAGGCTACATCATAACCTTAGAAAAATAAATTACTCCATGCTTAAATTAAAATTTACAAAAGCTAGAAGATTAAACATAACAAAAAATAGGAAAACTTAGAGAATTGAAGCTTCACCGTAGAATTTCTTCCTCTGCTTTGCTTCTCTTCTCCAAGCTCTCTTTCTCTTTCTCTAAACTACTTATTGTTTTGGTTTTTGATGATATGCTTGGAATGGTGATTCTAAGGCCTATTTATAGGCAAAGTTCACCTCCAATTACATCATCGCATGCATCATCTTTTCCTAATTTTCCACCCTTCTGCATCATCGCTTACATCATGGTTCACCTATCCCTTGCAAGTCAACTTTCATATTACATCATTGCTTACATCATAATTTTCATTACATAATTCCTTACATCAGCATGATATAATATTTATTTTTAGAATATTCGATCTTTAAACTGCGATAACTTCTTTATGCGATCTCTAATTCAAGTAATTCTTGAGGCGATGAACTGCTTCGAATGACATTTATTTTGTAGCGATGATCTTGTCTTGAACAATAGCACTTGGTGGGGTCCACATAAGCTTTTTCATCAATTTTATTTTGAAAATAAAAATACAAAAATATAAAATAATTTACTTAATAATAATAATAAAAATATCAAGAACTAAGCAAGAATTCAGGTTTAAAAAGACAAAATAACTCTATAAAAATAGAGTTATCACACCTCCAAACTTAAGATTTTCTTATCCTCAAGCAAAACCAAAACTAACAACCTAAGCTAAAAACACAAAAATTAAAAACACAATCCATTTTATAGGTAAACATGATGACATTGAACGTATGCCACAAGGCTTTAAACCCCTAGGTGTCCTTAGTAGGAGGAGTTGTATCTTCTGAGGGTTTACCAGTAACGATACCCACAAACGCTAAAAGATTCCACCCATAACTCATCAACATCTCACTAAATACGAATTAACAGAAGTCTTATACATGTATGATCTTGTATCAGGACTAAGGATAAGTCACTAATGAGCTAAAACAGAATCATCAACAATCTCACACTACTCTCAAAGCAATTTAATTTCAAAACATCATATTCATATGTCATGGACTTATTTCACCTCGACTTTAATCCTCACAAGATATCTCTCATAACTCTCATGAATCCTAAAGCAAACACTCATGCAATCATATGTGATAGAGGTTATGTAAAGGCATAGCAAGTGTCATTTACATTACATATGAATATAGACATTAAAAAAGAACCGCACTTTTAAGTGAATAGATCTCATGATTGGAATCAAATACTAAGAACGTAGATAGAGCATGATGACATACTTGAACTCTCAAATTGGACTTTCTCTTGAAGATCAATAGGCTTTATTAAAGAATGTATTTGGATTATGGTTAATTGATATATAAAAAATTTTAAGGTATAGGTTCAACAAGAACTTAAGATCATACCAAAGTACTTCATTTATTCTTTTTAATTTATAACACTTCTCTTTTCTCTTTTTTTTTTTTTTGGAATCACAATGCTATTTAGAAACACATCATATAAATGTTAACACTTCAATTCCCTTCTCCTCTTTTACTACATAGCATGATCCCAAGCTTCATAAGGTATGACTAAATTTAAAGGCTTAATAGGGTCATTTAATAAGGGTAAACAGACAAAAATGTTTAAAGTGTTTGGCTTCAAAAGGTTTATGATGTGTCTCAATTCAAAGTAGGAAAGTAGGCTTTTGTGGAGTAAAAATTACCTATATCACTTCTAAGAAGTCGATCCAATTTTCAAATTAAAGCAACTCATATTATCTACAATGATGATTTGTTCTTTAGTATTTAATGCAAAAGCTATAGAGATCATCTATTAAGAACAAAGTGAAGAGTGTTTAAGAGTATAAACAAATAAATCTCTCAAAAAGAAACGTTTAAAAAGCTCAAATCCTCACCAAGGGTAATATCCACTAATAGTCCATAATTCATGTAAACATGATATTCATCCACTCAATTAACTAAGATCATGACATTCCTCAAATTAAGCAAAAATGTTCATGGCTATTCCTTAGTAAAGATATTCAACCAAAAACATGCATTAAGACTCCATTAACAAACACAAAGTAATTAGTCAACTTGTAAGGGCAAAAAAAAAAAAATTAATGAAAAAAATAATAATGAAAATTTTTGTAATTTTTTTTTTTGAAATGAAAACAAATATGCGTATCAAGAGCACAAAAGTACTCCTTACTCTGCCAGCTTTTGGTTTCAACTCGAACCAGTTTTTGAATCTTATGTTTTTAATAATAGCAAACTCTACCTCCAAACTTATTTGAGACAGTGTCCCCAATGTCTAGTAAGATAAAAAGAAGAAAAACTCAAATGGAAATGTTATTAATAAAACCATAGGGTAAGAAAGTTACAACCGGAGATTAAGATCCAGTGCACATTTCTTGTTACCACTTGCTTTAGAATCTCAAACCACCTGCGACATGATTGGATCAACTTCAGGTATAAAGTCTTGCAGTTGGTCAATCAGTTCATTAGCACTTGAAACTAAGACTAGAATACGCCGGTTTGCTTGAGTCATAAAACCCTGTTCCACAGCATGATCAAGAAAAGCTAATAAACCATCATAGAAACCGTTAGCATTAAGCAAACTTAATGACTTTTTGTGAATGTTAAGGTGCGCCCATGACGCAATGTTGAAGATTTCTTCAAACGTTTCCAAACCACCAGGTAACGCTATAAAGGCATCAGCATTGAGTAACATGTACGTCATTCGCCCGTGTATGCTCGTGACTTGAAACTCATTACTTATACTCATACTAATGATATCTCTCCTTTCAGCCAAAGGTTTTACTACGATACCTAGGATTCTGCTGCCTGTAACATTTGTAGTTACCGCGACAGAACCCCTCAGTCCTAAACTACCTCCCCTCATACACCAAATCTATGTTTCAAGCAGCTAAAGCCTTACCAAGTTCAACTGCTACTTTTGAATATTGTATACTCATACCAGACTTCGGGCTACAAAAAACACAGATGGTTTTGAATTTGATGCTCGAGGTCTCTGTCATTTTTTTTTTATACAAAACTAATTATTTGTTATCAGTAATGAACGCTTATTTAAAGAAAATGAAAGAGTAAAAGAACAGTTCTAAGATGCTAAACAGTATTGGTTAAGGAGAAAATAAAATGTTAAGTATAGAAATGTCAAAAAGAAAGCACAATCTTAAAAAAAAAAAAAAAAAAAAAAAAATTAAAACAAGCCGCTAAAAATACAAAATTCAAAACGTCGGGTGAAGAAACGTCAAAAAGTAAACACAATTATTGAAAAAGTTTGAAACAAGCTAAAAATCCAAAATGGCAGGTAAAAAATTGTCAAAAAGTAAACACAATTATCGCAAAAGTTTGAAACAAGTTGCTAAACAAAGAAAAAAAAATTGATGCTATAGTAGTTGTGATTATGGCTTACATCTTCCTCTGGTTTTACGTCCAAAAACGGCTTAAACACCTTCTATGAGTTGAGGATCGACTTCGAATCCAGTTTTTTTATAAACTGGCAAACAAGGTCTTTTAAAGTCAGATTTCCAAGACTATAACGTTGTTTCTCTTTACTGAATAACTCCCATAAATCTAAAAGAATGCGTTGAACTTTCCTACAAGGATGCGTCTTAAGAGTCTCAAGGATATTATCCAGAGACTCCTTATTCAGCCCATCCTTCATGCATTTAATTTTATCTTCTCGATTTATAGATAAATATCTAGGATTTTTGCAGCGTGTGTCACAGTTCCAGTTTGCACACTTATGACAGACTCTCATTCTCTTAGCTCTCATTTTCTTTGAGTAAGAACTTCTTCCCAATCCTGGTAAACGTTTAATGAATGAATCATTCAACTCATCTGCTAGACGTACCTTAGCTTCAATGATCCACCGAATATGCTCTAGAAGACCTAAACATGTTAGTACCCTCATTCTTTCAACTCTGCACTTGTAAATCTTTCTGAGTATATCTTGAGGCAGAGTAAGGAAATGATTTTTGAGTGCTGTAAAACTTTTCTCCATCTCTGAAAGAGAAAAGAAAATTATCAAAGAAAAACAATAACACACAAAGAACACAATAACACAAATAAAAGAAAACTAGCTAAAAAAGAAAAACTTGGGTTGCCTCCCAAGAAGCGCTTAATTTATAGTCGTTATATTGACTATTGAAAAACGCCTTAAGTTAGGTCTAAAAGCGTGATGGTGGATTTCTGTTGAGGTTCTCCACCATCCATGTAAGCTTTAAGTCATTGTTCGTTGACTTTGAATCGACGATCCGCACTTTGAATTTCAACACTACCATGTGGAAAAACTTGAATAATTGTGAAAGGCCCAAACCATCTAAAGCATAGCTTACCTGGGAACAAACGTAATCGTGAATTAAACAAAATAACCTTCTATCCTGGAGTGAAATCCCTATTTAGGATACGTTGATCATGCCACTTTTTGGTGCATTCTTTGTAAAGCTTGACATTTTCATATGCACCATGATGGAATTCGTCCATCTCATTGAGCTGCAATCTTCGCAGAGCTCCCGATGCTCCTATGTCGAAATTTAACTTTTTGATAGCCTAATATGCACGGTGCTCAAGTTCAACGGGTAAGTGGCATGCTTTTCCAAATACCATCAAGCTTTTTCAACCAGTCTTTTCGAGATGCACTTACTGTCTTTTCCAAAATCCATTTCAATTCTCGATTTGAGATTTCAACTTGTCCATTCGTTTGTAGGTGGAAGGCCGTAGCAACTTTGTGTTTGACCCCAACGCAGAAAATTCACCACCATTTTAGAGTCATTGGTTGGTGCGGCAATGGCTTCAACCCATTTTGACACATAATCCACAGCCATTAGAATGTAGAGATTCTTGAAAGACGGTGGAAATGGTCCCATGAAATCGATGCCCCAAACATCGAACAACTCCACTTCCAAAATATTGTTTAAGGGCATCTCATGCCTTCACGAAATGTTACCTGTGCGTTAGCACTGATCGCATGCAGTAACATACGATTGAGCATCCTTAAAAATGGTGGGCCAATAGTATCCAGATTGAAGAATTTTGCCTGCCATTCGATTGGCCCCAAAATGTCCACCATAATTAGAAGAATGACAATGGTGGAGAATATCTTGTGCTTCATCTTTTGAAACGCATCATCGAAGGATTTGATTTGGATATAATTTGTACAGGAACGGCTCATCCCAATAGTAATATTTTACATCCGCCAAGAATTTCTTCTTTTGCTGCCATGAAAGGTCAAGTGGATAAACTTTGTGAGAAAGAAAATTAACAAAATCAACATACCATGGAATATTGCTTGTATCCAAAATAAAGAGTTGTTCATCAAGGAAAGTCTCTTTAAATGCTATGTCGAGATCATCCTTATCCCCTCGTTGCTCTAGTCTAGAAAGATGGTTGGCTACCACATTTTCACTTCCCTTCTTATCTCGAATCTCAAACTCTTGTAGCAGAAGGACCTATCTGATTAGGCATGGTTTTGCATCTTTTTTCTCTAAAAGGTACTTGATGGCTGAGTGATCCGTGAATACAATGACTTTGGAACCGATCAAGTATGGTCGAAATTTGTTGAATACGAAGACTACGGTTAGAAGCTCTTTCTCAGTGGTAGCATAGTTGACTTGTGCATCGGTTAGTGTACGGCTAACGTAATAAATGGTATGGAAAACCTTACTAATATGTTGCCCTAGCACGGCTCCAATGGCATAATCGCTAGCATCACACATCAGTTCGAATGGCAAAGCCCAGTTAGGTGCAATAACAACTGGGGATGTTATAAGGACCTTTTTCAATATCTCAAATGCCTCTCTACATGTATTATCGAAGTGGAATGAAACACCTTTCTCGAGCAAATTGCATAATGGCTTTGTGATGTTCGAGAAGTCCTTAATGAATCTTCTGTAAAACATTGCATGCCCTAAGAAACTTCGAATGCCTTTAACAGATGTTAGTGGTGGCAGCTTCTCAATTGCCTCAATCTTGGCTCTATTAACCTCAATGCCCTTAATTGAAACTTTATGACCTAAGACGATCCCTTCTTGTACCATGAAATGACATTTCTCCCAATTAAGAATTAGGTTTGTCTCTTCTCATCTTTTCAGTACTTGTGCTAAGTTATCCAAACAAGAATCAAATGATGAGCCAAATACTGAAAAATATCCATAAATACCTTGATGAAGTGTTCCACCATATCTAAAAAAATTGATATCATGCACCGTTGAAAGGTGGCTGGTGCATTGCATAGACCAAACGACATTCTCTGAAATGCGAACGTTCCATATGGGCACTTGAATGTAGTCTTTTCTTGGTCCTCGGGTGCTATAGAAATCTGATTGTAACCAGAATAACAGTCTAGGAAACAGTAGTAAGGGTGACCTATTAATCTGTCAAGCATCTGATCGATGAAGGGTAAAGGGAAATGATCTTTCCTGGTCGCCTTATTTAGTTTCCTGTAGTCAATGCACACTCTCCATTTGGTTACTGTTCATGTTGGAATCAGCTCATTGTTTTCATTGATGACTAATGTCATGCCTCATTTCTTTGGTACCACTTGCACCGGGCTTACCCATGTGCTGTCCGAAATAGGATAAATGATACCTGCATCCAAAAGTTTAAGTACCTCTGCTCGGACAACCTCCTTCATGTTTGGATTTAAACGTCGTTGGTGCTTAATGGATGGCCAGTACTTATCCTCCATGAGAATTTTATGTTGGCATACAGATGGGTTGATTCCTTTAATGTCTGCTATCGACCATCCAATAGCCATCTTGTGTTCTCGTAGCACTCTCAAAAGTTTTTCCTTCTGTTCTCTACTTAGAAAAGATGAAATAATGATAGGTAGTGTAGATAAAGTACCTATGAATGCGTACTTGAGATGAACTGGAAGTGGCTTGAGCTCCAACTTTAGTGGTTTTGTTGATGGTACCAGTTGTCTCTTACTCACTCCAAGCTCCTCAAAAGGTCGTCTGATAAAGATGGGAGGTGAAGCTTCCAGTTGGTTAACACATTCCATGATATTCGGACTTTCTGAGTTTGGTGCTCCATTTAGGCAAGCTTCAAGTGGATCTTTTGGAGTGATGGTTTGATGTATTTCTTTGATACATTCATCCACCACATCTACCCTCATGCAGTTGCCAACATCACGTGGATGTTTGAGAGCTTTTAGCACATTGAAGGTCACTTCTTCATCTTGAACTCTTAGTATGAGTTGACCTTTCTGTACATCAATGAGAGTTTTTCCTATTGCTAAGAATGGCCTACCCAAGATGATGAGTATTTCTTGATCTTCCTCCATGTCTAGCACAATGAAATTCGTAGGAAATATGAACTTATCCACTTTTACCAGTACATCTTCTATAATTCCCCTTTAATATTTAATTGATCAATCAACTAGCTGCAACGATACTGTAGTAGGTTTTGCTTCTCCAAAGCCGAGTTTCTTAAAAACGAAAAATGCATTAAGTTGATGCTTGCACCAAGATCACATAATGCTTTATCAAAGAATAAATCAACAATGGTATAAGGAATTGTGAAACTCCCTGGATCTTTGAGTTTGGACGGTAGTTTTTTCTACAAGATTGCACTACATTCTTCGGTCAAACCTACAATTTCATGTTCTTCCAGCTTCCTTTTATTTGATAGGATTTCCTTCATGAACTTCACATAGTTGAGCATTTGTTTCAGAGCATCTACAAAAGGAATATTAATTTGCAATTTTTTTAAAATTTTCAGAAATTTTGGAAATTGTTTTTCTAGTTTCTGCTTCTGGAATCTCTGAGGGAAGGGTAATGGTGATTTGTATGGTGTCGGATTGTCTGGAAACGACTTTGACTTTGACTTTTCTGCTTTTTTTTGTTCAACCATAACTTCTTCTTCTATTTTGCTAGATCATTCTTTCTCGTCTGTTCTTTTAACAGGCTCTTTCAGCATTTTACCACTTCGTAATATGACAGCCTTTAGGTGCTCCCTAGGATTGGTCTTTGTATTGCTTGGTAGGGCTCATTGAGGTCTTGTAGTCAGCAAATTCGAGATTTGACCCATTTGTACCTCCAGATTTCGAATGGAAACAATTTGATTCTAGAGCGTGGTGTCTGTTCTCGTCATAAATTGAGTAGTACTTGCGGTGAGCTGAGCAAATGCTTATTTAAGCGACAGTTTGTTGGCCTGCTACTGTTGAAGTGGTGGTGGATATGGTTGTCTGGGTCGATCATTGCTTTTCTATGAAAAATTTGGATAATTCCTCCATCCTGGATTATATGTGTTGGAGTACGGGTTATTTTGTTGTTTGTTGCCCATAAAATAAGCTTAACCTGTCTAGTCTTCATCGCATTGCCCATTGGAATGGTCCTCTCCACAAAAATCACAAGATGCCGATTGAGTATGAATGGCATTAGCTGTTAAGTTTCTGAGTTGCTTGGCTAATATCTCGACCTGAGTGGAAAGTCTTGTTAAAACATCATTTTCTTGTATTCCAAAAATTTTTTTCGGAACTGCTCTTTCTGATGGTCATTGATAGGCATTTGCAGTCTTTTCCTCTAATAAGTCTCACACGGCTTGATGGGGTTTTCCCAAAAGTGCTCCACCAGCTGCGACATCTACCAATGTTCTCGTGGAACTCCCTAAACCATTATAGAATGTGTGCAACTGCAGCCAATTAGCAACTCCATGATGTGGACACCTTCTTAGCAGATCTTTGAAACTTTCCTATGCTTCATATAATAACTCTCCATCAAGTTGTCTGAATATGACTATATTAGTTCGTAGTTTTGCAGTCTTGGCTGGTGGAAAGAATTTAGCAAGAAATTTTTTAGCCAAGGTATCCTATGTGGTAATACTCCCTGATGGTAAAGAGTTGAGCTAACTTTTGGCTTTATCTCGAAGAGAGAATGGGAACAATCTCAATTGGATGGCGTCATCAGTAACACCATTATGCTTAAAAGTATCGCAGATCTCCAAAAAGCTGTCAATGTAGGCGTTTGCATCATCATTTGGAGCTCCCCCGAATTGGTTGTTTTGCACCATCTGGATAATTACTGACTTGATCTCAAAATTGTTAGTCGCAATGGTCGGTCACTGTATTGCAGAAGCATTATCTACTGTGGATAGAGCATAATCGCGTAATGCTCGAGTATTTTTAGTATTTATTGGTACAATGTTTTGTACGTTGTTTGGTTCTTTAGTCATGTTGACGAGAGCAATACTTGTAGCTTTCCTTGTTTCTTTTCGATTCTTGCGGCAAGTTCTTTCAATTTCTGGATCAAATGGTATCAAAACTTCGCCCCCAAACTTTCTCATTCACCAAAAAAATCACAAATAATAAAGCAAATAAAATAAAAATAAATAAATAAATGACCAAATTAAAATTTGAGTTATGTAGTAATTTAAACAAACAATCCCCGGGAACGGCACCAAAAACTTATCGTGCAAAATCGCAAGTGGACGAGCCGGACAAGTAATATAATAATGAGAGAAGTATCGTCCCATGAGGATTATTGTTAATTAATGCCTAAAATTAAAGTAACTTAATTTTTATTTGGTAAACGAAATTTGAGTAAATGAGTTAAAAACTACAACTAAATTTAATTACAAATATAAATTAATTCAATGAATAAAAACTCTAAGGTTCTGATTTCACCATAACTAATCTGTTCCTCCCCTTTGTTCTTTTTAATAAAAATTAACTATCCAGTTGTTAGCCCCACCCGAGGTCTGAGGAAAATACCTTATAAAGCTTAACTGCTATGTTCCTATGCAAGTCAAAATATTAAAGGATTCATTAAGATTTATGGATCTCTTTTATAGACTACACAAACTATACAGGTATATTTCTATCCTACATGTAATTTATGACATTAAATACAATGAACTAGACACATAAATCAGCTTCGCTATCATTATGATTAACAATTCAACTAAATAGTGGCCAATTATTTATAAGCATTAAGAACAGTATTAAATGCATCAATTAAGATAGAAAATCTTTAATTGGATTGAACAAAAGGTTGGAACATCAAAGTTAGGTTATATCATAACCTTAGAAAAATAAATTACTCCATGCTTAAATTAAAATTTACAAAAATTAGAAGATTAAACATAACAAAAGATAAGAAAACTTAGTGGATTGAAGATTCACCGTATAATTTCTTTCTCTGTTTTGCTCCTCCTCTCCAAGCTCTCTCTCTCTTTCTCTAAACTACTTATTGTTTTGGTTTTTGATGATATGCTTGGAATGGTGATTCTAAGGCCTATTTATAGGCAAAGTTTACCTCTAATTACATCATCGCATACATTATCTTTTCCTAATTTTCCACCCTTCTACATCATCGCTTACATCATGGTTCACCTACCCTTTGCAAGTCAACTTTCATATTACATCATTGCTTACATCATAATTTTCATTACATCATTCCTTACATCAGCATAACATAATATTTATTTTTAAAATATTCGATCTTTAAACTGCGATAACTTCTTTATACGATCTCTGATTCGAGTAATTCTTGAGGCGATAAACTGCTTCGAATGACATTTATTTTGTAGTATGTTCTTGTCTCGAACAGTAGCACTTGGTGGGGTCCACATGTGCTTTTTCACCAATTTTATTCTGAAAATAAAAATACAAAAATATGAAATAATTTACTTAATAATAATAAAAATATCAAAAACTAAGTAAGAATTCAAGTTTAAAAAGATAAAATAACTCTATAAAAATAAAGTTATCAACACATTCCCCCAACACTTGCCATACATAGTGGGGTATACCAACCGAGTCTAAACCATAATCCATAACATATTAACATGGGGTAGGCCATTGGCATTTGAAAAAATTTTCTTTTCCATACAATTCGAAACCGAATTCCTTTATTCCATAAACTTAAAGATATGAAAAGTATTGCATAAAAATCATTAAAACATAAGCATCCTCGTTTCAAACCTTTCAGGCATAAAACATTTCAATTTCAAGCAAATTCGTGACATATCCATAAACTAGTATTTTCAAAAGAAAATTGCATTCAATCTTAAAATACATTATCAATAGCATAGATGCTTGCAAATAGTCAAATATGTATTAAAAAATCATAAAATGTATTTTCACTCACATAGCTCACAAGTTACTAGTTTGTCATTCGATTTATCTCCCTTAACCTTTTGGCTTGCTTTTCACCTATAATGCACATCCTAAATTATAATTCATCATCCACTTAATTAAAATTAGCATTTAATCACCCATTTTCACTGAAAACACCATATTCACCCGAAACCACAAAAATTTGTATAAACTAACGCATCCATCATCGCATTCGTTTCCTTCCATTTCCTTAATTCAAACTCACTTAATCACATACATAAATTCATAAAATCACATCAAAATAATTAAAGAATCATTTGAACACCAAAAGGCTCTCTTGGCTGAATCAATATAGCATTCCACCGTAAACTTTTTATTTTCATTTTCTTGATACCTACCATCTTAGAACCATGCAAAACCTCATGTAATTACAACAAAATATTAAAATCAATTCATTTACATATTATTCCCGTCTTGGCCGAATTAACATAATAACGAAATACAATCTTTTTCTTCCACTCCATTGATACACATCAACTTAAAATCATGCCAAACATCATTTAATTTCATCAAAACACCAAGATCAATTCACATTCCCACCAATCATAGCTTGGCCGAATTTGACATACATGGGCACTCAATTTAATTCTTTCATTTTTCTTGATACAAACTCATTTAGAATCATGCAAAACTTTATACAAACACATCACAACAATAAAATCAACCTATTTTTATCAAACCCTAGCTTTGACATAAACTTACAACATAATATCCAACATCATTCTTTACTTTCAGGGCCACCAAATACAATGAAATCACTCCAATAATCATATAATATCTTTAAATCAATTTAATTCAAGTTTATTTGAAAAATTATTTAAAACCCTAAACTCACGTTACTGGTTTGCTTGCCACATCATCTCCTTTGAAACTCTTTTCAATTTCAAGCTCAAGTAGAAGTAAATCAACCTCTAATCATAACAAAAATTCTGTAAACACATCACTTAATTATTTCACCATGAAAAACCATAAAAACTCAACTTACAAACCTATTTTTCCTGACTTTCTTGCTCAATCTTTATTCTAGCACTTTACTTGATGAATTTTGGCATAAAAATGGTTAAACTTCTCCTGATCTTCCTCTTCTTGCCTTGGGCGAAGCTGCTGCCCTGCTCCCTCACTTTTCTCTCTTTTTGTAGTCCAACACTCTTTAAAGAATTCATCCCACTTGAACTTTATATAGTGCTCCAATCATTTGACTACAACGCCCTTAATCAAATCTCCAAATGACCATCAAATCCCTTAATTAGTTTTACTAAAATGCCCTAATTATATCTCATTGTAATTCATCCATCCACGAGCAATTTAGTAACTTGGTAACTTGGTCAATAAAAAATCACTAATTTGTTTGTGCATGCCAACTAATTTCCATTAATTTCATAATTAAATTTGATATGTCACTCACCCTTTGGTTCATTTTATATGATATGGATTGTGCTTCTTATTCAACTCTTTTCCATGTGACGCTCACACCAATTCCATAAATTTTTGAAGTTAAAATGACCATTTTACCCTTAATAAATTTAATTATCATTCATACTCAAACAAATTCCAAAAATATTACATAATCATTCTCTCATCAAAGACCATTTAATACTCTAATGGAGTATCCTAGGCTTCAATCTCATGCTTTAAAAAAATTCAAATAGGCATAAAATCATCAACCTATTGTTCTCCGAAAAGGGCATTTTCGTCCATTAGATTTCAGACCGCTTACAACCTATATAAATGGGCTTATTTTCGACCCGTTCCAATTTCTAATAACTCCAATACCTATTTCAGGACTTCTGATATCCGGGGTCCATTTTTCGAAAATTACAATTCCCACAGATACTATTCACCTGAAAATACTATTCATAAAAAAATCACTATTAATAATTTTTGTGATTGGTTTCCCAAAAATATTATTCACACGAAAATACTATTCATATGGAAAAAATTTTATTTCTCCTAAATAGAGAAAATTTTGGGTTTTACAATTCACTCCCTCTTTATAAAAATTTCGCTCTCAAAATTTGCGTATCATCTATACTTATTACGCTTTTTATTCTATTAGTCGACTATTGGATGGTTTTCATTTTATTCTTCTAAATCATTCAAAATCATATTGTATGACACCAATGCTATATTTCTTTCATATAAATCTCAAAATTCAAGTCTACTACTCCATACTCAATTACAAATCTAGTAACTATATAGTTTTTTAAATCGAATATTAAATACCATACTTCTGTTGCGCAACTTTGATATTCAACGGATATACTTTGCAACCTTAGTAGCACCACAAAATAAACATACAACTTTCCACATATCTAAAGAATCACTATGAAACATATTCTTCATTCCAAAATCTCAATTATCTAAAACTCCAAGTCATAAGCATTCAAAGGCCTTATCTATAATCCATATCAAACTCCAAGTAACTTTTCCAAATTCAATTATACCAAAGACAATCCTTAGTGAAAGATACCTTAATCTTAATTCATTATAGGAGACTAGTAATGATTCACAACATCACTTCTCTTAATATCTCACTTCTCCATAATGAACATAGAGATCCTTTATCAACATCACTTCTCTTAATATCTCACTACTCTTTTCACCCGAATTATTATAAAATAGCAATCAAATTATCTCACAAGGAACCTCGAGCAATGAATCTTCATTAATCACCATAAACGTACTAACACTAGCATAAATAATTATCTATATCATATTCGTCACCAATAGCAATAGGTTTCCACCCAAAAATATTTTAACCACTAATATTGGATTAAAATCCGTCAGTATTATAACTAGATCTCAATCTCATTAGAACCCACAAATTTTCTTGTAATCACAATTTGATTCAAAATTAAATCTTACAAGTATAATATTCTACAATGATTAAATCTAACTCTTAAAATCTTTATAAAGAAAACTTTAACTGTTAAACTCCACCTATATTCAATTATCGAAAATTTGTTCCATATATAACAATTTAATCTCATCTTATCAAATTTATCAATTAGAAACTGATCTAAACATCAAAAACTTGAATTGCATAGGATCTACCTTATCTATTATCCGTCCGATTGATTCCATAAACTTTTATGATTCATAATATCACCATTTCTAAACTCTATAATTTGTGCTAATTAGTAATCAAACAAAATAATACCATATTTATTCTAATTGATCAAAACATAAGATCATATCATCCAAACCCATTGAAACTCAATCATCAAATAATCATATCAACTCTTAATTAGCAAACAATTCACTGTCATGAACAACCATAATTTCATGGCATATTCAGTAATTACATAATCAATATACTTATCACCAATATATACTCCAATAATCGCTATCCCAATATTCGTATTCATAGACAATCTAATGAATCACATATTACTACCATAAACTATATCACACTTTTCATGTCAAAATCAATTCAGTCGAATCTATCAATACTAACTACAGATGCTAACCTAGATATTCCGAAACATTCTTACTAGTCGTCATTGTATTCATCAAACTAGTAGAAGGTATTTTTCGTACCCCACGGAAAACAACATCTAGCTCCTTTGATTTAACAAATCTTACTTCCCTTCGGAAGCAATCCCTAATGGCATGATACTTCAATAACCAATCCATACCTAGTATCACGTCAAAGTCATGGACATCTCACAATATCAAGTTCATCCAGGACTCGTGACCTTCTATCATCACTTTACTATCCATGTACACTTTCTCGGCTACAAATAAACCTTCCATAGGGGTTGACACTATTATACTACAATTTAAGAGTTTTGGTTCAACATCAAGGTTTTCAATAGAATTTGTGGAGATATATGAATGAGTAGCTCTAGAATTAATTGATGCATGTGAATCGCGATCAAATACAGAAATCATACCCATTACGACCTCTAAGGTAGCACCTGCTTTCTATGAGGTCATTGTAAAAACTCTAGCCTATGTTTGAGGTCTGCTTATTGGTCTTCTAAGCATTCGACTCCTATCTACTGGTTCACTTGGTTTACTAGGTGTAATAGGACCTCTGTCCTGCTATCCCCATAATTGACCTACTACCGAAACTTGTTTGTGGCCAATCATTTGCAAGTGTCCTCTTTGTCCACACTTATAACATGTATCGATACCCAACCGACTCTCGCCATGGTGACATCTACTATATTTCGTGAGCTTTAGCTAGGTATCCTCTGTGCTTCAGGTAGTTCTAAATCTAGTCAAAAATTTTATGAAACTTTTGTTCGATTGTGCCCCATAACCTAACCGACTATCGCCATATGAATTCGATTTTCCTCATTTCTTGGTTTGTTTGCCGGATCCTCCTTGCATCCAAACTAATCCACTGCGTTTCAAACTCTAGGTACTTCAAGGTTGCTCATCCATACTCCTTTCAACCCTGACTGCAGCCTCCACCAATTGACTGATCATGTGCAGTCGATGCCATATAGGTCATGATTTTAGGATTCAGGCCCAATGCAAATCTCTTTCTTTTTTGTTCCATATCATCTCTTATAAACGGAACATGCTTCACTAACTTTGAAAATTTCTTCTCATATTCCATTATGGAGAGAGCACCATTTTTCAACTTGAAAAAATCTCTTCAATCTTAGCGTCTTTATAACCTTTCGGGAAGAATTTATCTGAACTCTCTTTTAAATGGAGTCTAGGATACCCCCTCCAGTTTTTGTCTCTATAACGCCTTCAACTAGTCCTTAGCCCTATCTTTCAACAGAAAGGCTGAAAATGTCACCATTTGCCCTTCTGAACACCTCATAACTTCAAATATCCCTTCATTATTCTCCAACCATGATAAGGCTTCCTTCGGTTCACCAATTTCACCATAATTTCTTGCTCCTAACTTTCAAGCCCTTTCAATGGTACCCCCAGCTTCTCACGGATGACGAGATACCGTTGCTAACAACTGAACCATCTATTCTAATCGTACATTTCCACCTTCAAGCTTAGGAGGCTGGGATGGTCCTGGATGGGATAGTTATGAGGGAATTGGATCTTGAGGAACATTTATGGGCTCATCCATTTGTTCTTCTATCAGTGCAAGAGTCTTAGCGACGGCTCTGCTAGTAATGAGGCGGCCTTAACGATGCATGATTTTATGAAATTTAGTCACAAATGAGGTCATGCTATGTATAAAATAATAAAAATAAAAATAACGTCAAAAAAAATTCATGCGACTACGAAAAACTCAGTCGACAAAACAAACATTTAAATATTTTCAAAACTTCATCTCAAAATCACCCAAAACCGGGCTCTAATACCACTTTGACGGTATCCATCACAAATTTTCTCTTTTGGAGCCCCCGTGATCTCGTCAAGCACCCTAAGGAGCCCTTCTGGACTTTAGCTGGCATCACCAAAAGGAAATCATAGAGCAAGCCCTAAAACTTAAATAATTTCATAAACATATAAAATATTAATTATAGAATTTTCATTTGTTTTTAATAATTTAAGTTTTCTAAAAATTTTAACAGTACAACTGTTTTTCAAAGTTTCCCAAAGATTCAAATCACATGAAAAAGATTCAATAACACTTCAATATTTCAAACGACATTCTCCGCTCCTATATTGGACCTCTAGTCCATCTCAAAACTATCATCTAACCATAATAGATCTAATTTAACAAAATCATCTCAAATTTGAAAACACATTTTTATGTATAGAATCAAAAACATCTATACATCTCCCAAGTATTTACATTATATATATAAAGGCATCAAATAACTTCATTTAAATGAATACATCATATCACCACAATCGTGGTAAAATTTCATAAAATTATTTATAAACAAAACTATGTACTTATAAAAATTTACAATTAAATTAAAACATGCAAAGTGTGACTTCACAGAACATCATCCATAGCCAGCCCACCTAGTCTGAGGTAAAGAGAGCGAGCACCTTGACCGTTGGTTCCTGCACCTAAGGAGGTTTTCTTAAAATATAAAACCACAAATATGAGCTAAAGGAGCTCAGTGAATGTTAAGTTTTTTTTTTTTTTTTTATTAAAACCCTTTCTTTTCAAAATACCTCACAAAAACAATTCAAAAGAAATTATTTTATTTCATAACATTTTCATAATCAAAATCATAAACTTTAATAAATTTATGGGAAATCTTAAAACATGGTTTCAAACATAAAAATATTTCAATCATTGCATAATTTAAATTTCTTATTTCCTTGTTGAAACCGCACCAATAGAACCCAGAGAATCATCATAACATAATCACATAGCGATTCGATTAACGCCACTCATCGTGACGATATCCATAAGACATCTCATAACCGGCAGCAAAATTTTTTGCATCGCATACGAGAGTGAGATAATACCCCACATATGTAGAGGGCGACATGACTCGACCGACTAACTCAATCCCCCCAAAATTAGTGACACGCCCTCCCAACACTTGTCATACATAATGGGGTATACCAGCCAGGTCTAAATCATAATCCATAACATATAACATATAACATGAGGTAGGCCATTAGTGTTTGAAAACATTTTCTTTTCCATATAATTCGAAATCAAATTCCTTTATTCCATTAACTTAAAAATATGAAATGTATTGCATAAAAATCATTAAACCATAAGCATCATCGTTTCAAACCTAAAAGGCATAAAACATTTTAATTTCAAGCAAATCTGTGACATTTCTGTAAGCAAGTATTTTCAAACGAAAATCGCTTTTAATCTTAAAATACATTATCAATAACATAGATGCTTTAAAATAGTAAAATATGCATTTAACAAATCATAAAATGTATTTTCACTCACATAGCTCACAAGTTACTAGTTTGTCATTCGATTTATCTCCCTTGACCTTTTGGCTTGCTTTTCACCTACAATACACATCCTAAATTATAATTCATCACCACTTAATTAAAATTAGCATTTAATCACCCATTTTCACTGAAAACACCGTGTCCACCCTAAACCACAAAAATTTGTATAAACTAACGCATCCATCATCGCATTCGTTTTTTTCCATTTCCTTAATTCAAACTCACTTAATCACATGCATAAATTCATAAAAACATATCAAAATAATTAAAGAAACATTTGAGCAATAAAAGGATCCCTTGGCCGAATCAACATAGCATTCCACTCTAAACTTTTTCTTTTCGTTTTCTTGATACCTACCATCTTAGAATCAAACAAAACCTCATGTAATTATATCAAACATTAAAATCAATTCATATGCATATTATTCCCATCTTGACTAAATTAACATAATAACCAAACACAAGTTTTTTCTTTTCATTCCATTGATACACATAAACTTAAAATCATGCCAAACATCATGTAATTTTATCAAAACACCAAGATTAATTCACATACCCACCAATCATAGCTTGGCCGAATTTGACATACATGGGCACTCAATTTAATTTTTTCATTTTTCTTGATACAAACCCATTTAGAATCATGCAAAACTTTAGACAAACACATCACAACAATAAAATCAACCTATTTTCATCAAACCCTAGCTTTGACATAAACTTACATCATAGCATCCAACATCATTCTTTACTTTCATGGCTACCAAATATAATGAAATCACTCCAATAATCATCTAATATCTTTAAATCAATTTAATCCTAGTTTACTTGAAAAATCACTTAAAACCCTAAACTCACCTTACTAGTTTGCTTGCCACACCACCTCCTTTGAGACTCTTTTCAATTCTAAGCTCAAGCAAAAGTAAATCAATCTCTAATCACAACAAAAATTTTATAAACACATCACTTAATCATTTCACCATGAAAAACAATCAAAATACCATAAAAACTCAACTTACATACCTATTTTTCCTCACTTTTTTGCTCAATCTTTATTTTGGCACTTGATGAATTTTGGTATGAAAAATGGTTGAACTTCTCCTGACCTTCCTCTTCTTGCCTTGGACGAATCTGCTGCCTTGCTCCCTCACTTTTGTCTCTTTTTGCCGTCTAACACTCTCTAAAGAATTCATCCCACTTGAACTTTATATAGTGCTCCAATCATTTGACTAAAATGCCCTTGATCAAATCTCCAAATGACCATCAAATCCCTTAATTAGTTTTACTAAAATAACCTTAATTATATCTCATCGTAATTCATCCATCCATGGGCAATTTAGTAACTTGGCCAATAAAATATCACTAATTTGTTAGTGCATGCCAACTAATTTCCATTAATTTCATAATTAAATTTGATGTGTCACTCACCCTTTGGTTCATTTCACATGACATAGATTGTGCTTCTTATTCAACTCCTTTCCATGTGATGCTCACACCAATTCCATAAATTCTTGAAGTTAAAATGAACATTTTACCCTTAATACATTTAATTATCATTCATACTCAAATAAATTCAAAAAATATTACATAATCATCCTCTCATCAAATTGACCATTTAATACTCTAATTGAGTATTCTAGGCTTCAATCTCATGCTTTAAAAAAATTCAAATGGGTGTAAAATCATCAATACTTATTATTCTCCGAAAATGACATTTTCGTCCATTAGATTTCGGACCGCTTAAAACCTATTCAAATGGGCTTATTTTCGACTTGTTTCAATTTTTAATGACTCCAATACCCATTTCAGGACATCTGATGTCTGAGGTCCATTTTCTAAAAATTACTATTCTCACGGACACTACTCACCCAAAAACACTATTCATCAAAAAATCACTATTCAAGATTTTCGAGATCCGTTTTTTAAAAATCACTATTCACTTGAAAACATTATTCATACGAAAATATTGTTCACACATAAACACTATTCATATGGAAAAAATTTTATTTTTCCTAAATAGAGAAAATTTTTTATTTTACATAAAGGCTAGATAGTAAGCAATCCATAAATATCAATACAGAAGGTAAAAATCTGATTTTTATTTCTTTATATAATTTTATTTCGCTGCTATATGGATCTAGGGCTCTTGAGTTTTATAAAAGTTTTGAAACTCCTAATTCCTTAAAATTCTTATCTTTATCAAAAACAACTATTGTTTTTTTTCTTTAATATGCAGATTAACATGTAAATTTGATCTATTTATGGTGAACCATAAAATATATAAATGTAAATAGTGCTAATATCCACACAACAACAAACACAGATTTATGACATATATATTACACAGTGAAGTTTATGACAAATACATTAGCAACAACAATATTACAAACTCGCAATTGACAATAAATAGAATATCATAATTGATTAAAACATAAAATCAGTTTGTTAATAAGACAAAATAATATCAACAAGGTTCAGAAAATAATTTAAGAAAATTATAAAAATATGTGTAGAAGTCTATCATGTCATCAAATGAAAACAAACACTTGATATAAAAATATGCATATACCCAGCAGAAGGAAAATTTAAGAGTCATCTAACTATAAAACAACTTAAACATGAAATTAGAAAAGAGAGCTAAGAGAAACCGACCTATCATTTTAACAAGCAATACTATCCTTGCCCGCCCTTCTGTGGTAATGCCTTGCCAGTTTTAAGCTGCCAATCCAAGATATCTTTGACAGACATAACTAACAGTCCTCCTTCCACTTTAGCACTGGCATTGACTTTCGATACATGTCTAAGCTTCTTTAATGTCTCATGTGTTACAAACAAAGAGTTTAACGCAATTTCCTTTAACATATCGCAACAGAAAAGCAGCTTCAGATTTCTTAGATTCTCAATGCCACTTGAAATCTCCTTTCATAGTGGGTAGGTCGTAATTAGTAGGTTTTCAAAAAGGGGTGTTTTGTCTTCTATAGTTATAAATTTCAGTTCATTCTTGTTTCGAGAAACAACACTTGGAGTTTTGGAAACCAATCTTGTTTTATATGCAATTGTTCACCATTGTATGTCTCCACAAGGTAAAGCACTAACAAATTAGGCAGGGTATGAAGGAGTCTCATGGGATCCTAGGTTAAGTCTGACCGAACTAAACACAGTCTGACTACATATTGAAAGTTAGAAATCCAATATGAAAGCTTCTTCATATTTGCCTTCAAATAGAGACACTCAAGGCATATGGGAGGAGAAGCCATGGATTCTAAATTGAGAATATCCTCTCTGTTTCTCAACTCTATGGCCAAAGATATGAGATATTTCATATCTATAATGGAAGAGTACAGATCCTTCTGATCATTTTCATTGACAAGTTGAATGCCTCACTTCCTCAACTGCCTTAGCCTTTTAGGCTTTTCAAGTGCTTTAGAGGTCACTTGCACACCACTTAGCTTTTGCAAATCCATTAAATACCACAACCCTTCCTAAATTTTTGTACAATTTCCATAAGAGAAACACAGATAGTCTAAATGGTAAACCTATAAGTAACACAGCTCTTTCAAATACTTGATCTCAACTGGAAGCTCACCACAAGAGTATAGTTCATATCCAAAGTCTCTAAGTTGACTAGCTTACCGGTTGCCTTAGGTAGAATTTCTGTATTTCTCAAGTTTAGATAGTGCAAGTGAAAAAATTTTACAAGGAAGATCTAGTGAGGAGAATGATACAAAAATTTTACAGTGCAATGGATGGGTGTGCTCCTAGGAACATAAAGACAATAGATGAGATGGAATTTATTGGCATGTTATGAGAATACTTGGAGAACAAGAGTTACATGGTTGTGTTTGACGATGTTTGGAAAGATGAGTCTTGGGTTATACCAACCCCAATTGTTCGAATCTCTATACTTAAAGGCTTGCCTATGGATAAGGCATGACAACTTTTTTGTAGGAAGACCTTTAAATCTGATGGGTTTTGCCCATCTGAATTAGAGGAAATGTCAAATAAAATACTTTGAAAATTTTGGAGGTCTACCACTAGCAGTTGTAGCTGTAGGTAGTCTTTTATCAAGGAAGAACAAGACTACAACTAAATGACAAAAGTTAATAATTTGGGTTCACAGTTAGGAAGCAATCCTTATTTAAAAAATTATAACAGAGTTTTAGCCGAAGGTTGCAATGATCTTCCTTATCACCTCAAACCTTGTCTCTTATACTTTAACTTGGTTCCAGAAAGCTATTCAATTAGCTGCAAGAGACAAACTCGTCTGAGAATGGCTGAGGGATTTGTTCAATTTCAAGATAGCAATAGCAGGAGACCTGAAGAAAATGGAGAAGGATACATGGTTGAGCTCACTCAAAGAAGCTTGGTTCAAATTTCTACAAAAGATTTCGATAAAGGAGCTAAAAGATTTTGAGTTCATGATCTGATGCATGAAATTATTCTTAAGAAGATAAAGCAATTGGGTTTTGGTCGTGCCTTAAGTTGTTGAACCCTCTGAAGGAGCTCTTCTATCCTTGGGTCCTGAGGCCCATGTGCTCTCTTATGCTCTCGACTTAGAGAGCTACGGTCTAGTACATATCCCTAACTAGATCTTCGCGAGCCGCCAGCTCGGTAAGACTCTGTATATCGCTGATGATCTATTTCTTCCTCTTCATTTTGAGATATGGCCCGAACTCGATCGTGCCCATCATTCACGCGGCGACTCCCATCTTAGCTCACCCTTACTCTCAAGCTTGCAGGACGTAGGATTTCTTCCTCTTCACAAGCTCGGCGACCTTTAGCTTTTAAGCATGAGTTAGAGGAATGAGTTAAGTTGATAGGTCGTGGTACCTCTCTGTTAGGTCTTTCAGGGGCTGACACTTCCTCTAATTGTTGTTGGTAAATTTCTCTAGGAGCAGCAATCTTAAGTCTGGGCACATTCTGTGCCCACGGTAGCGTTGTTCGTGGGGACATGAGATGCGTCTACCATAAGCGCAGTTATATCTTCCATCAGTTGTATGTCACGTTGTTGCTAATCCATATGCTTTTTTAGTTGATCAGCTGCCACGTTAGAACTTCTAGTGGTTCTTCCTGTTGCCATAGCAATTGAAACTTCAAAAGGTTGAAGTCTAAGCCCTTCTTATAGCTCCAAAATGTCGACGTCTGAATTCGATCGACCCAAGTTCTTCTCCCAATACCTGCAAATAATGCTAAACAAAAGCAAAGACAATAGGGAAAAGGAAGAATAGTAAACGCAAAGGAGTTTTATGTGGTTTAGCCCAAATCAACAACTGCTTCTCTGATTATTTTGACAAAGTCACAGTATATTATTAAGTGTTTTTCTTCTCAGATTTCATGATTTCACAATAAATTTTCAACCCCTTTTTATAGAGTGGGGTGTTACAATTTGAGTACATTTAAAATAGGAAAAAATTCTTATAACGGACAGCTCGTCTCTCGAGAGCTTGTCGACTGTTCGATCCACAGGCCTACTAGTTAGCTCGCAGCTGTAGCCCGGCCTGCTATAAACAGGTACTGTCCCATCCCCTTAGAGGTTTTCATACGCCTCTCATACCTCTCGAACCCAGAATCTGACGGCTTAAATACCACTGGCGAGCAAGGTATGTACCATCTGAGCTACGTGGACTGGACAGCTAGCAAGCCCTCAAGAGGCGGGCTGTCCGTTATATTTCTACATTAATTATACTACCAAAACCATGTTCATCAATTTTGGGATAAATCTCACCAAATTAGGGATTTGATTCTATTTCCAATTCTGTTAGTTTATTTTCCCTCAAATTAGACTGCTTGCTTTCTGAAAAATTTCCTTTTAACGAGCACTTCGAGTTGCAAGCTATATCTTACTCTGGGCAACCTAAAGCTGAGCATAAGGCAGCCTTAACCATAGTTGACTAGTGACTTAAGAGCTGTAATAGCGAATTGAAAGCTCGTTTCTGTGAGCTAGATGTTGATGAATTGGGCTTTCGTCAATTAGGTCAATTCATTAAATCAGTTTGTTAGACTTTTACCAGCCTACTTATGTAGCCCCAAATATACTCACAATAATTATTTAATTAAAAATTTTTTAGAAAATAACAAAATCAATTTGTCATCATTTTTTCATCACTATTTTTAGTGACATTCTCTTCATCACCATCAATTCAATTCTTCATCATCATCAGTTCATCCACCATTTTCAGTCACCTTACTTTCGTTACCGTCAATAAATTGAATTTTAATTCATCAAAATAGAAAAAAATGATTTTTTTTAAAATTAATTTCACAAATCACTTCTAGCTGAAGGAAATCAACGGAGTCTTCCTATTAAGACCAAGTCATTAATGCTTAGGAATATATATATATATATATATATATATATACACGTAGCGATAAATACGTTAAATGCAATCGTATTTTTAAAATATTCCACCGTTGTGAGATATATTTTTATGTGATGCAAGTGAATAATTATAAGTCTAATTAAATGTTTATGAGGTTAATTTGATGAATTGGTAAGTGTGGAATATTTTAGAAATACTCTTAAGAGAAAGAATGGTTAATATTATCGACATTACAAATGTTATGGAAATTGACTGATTTAACGTATTTATTTTTTTTATGGGATAAATATTTATGAGTAATATAAGTTTATGAGGATTAAAAAAAGGTTATTAGGGAGTGTTAAGTATAAGTTAAAATGAGTAGGGACATGATTGGAAAATAATAAGTGAGAGTAATTAAAATGTTAGTAAAAGAGGGGAAAACATGTGAAAAGTTTATTGAAATTTAAGCTGACATAATTGAGAAAAGTTGAGGGGCGTTTGGGCAATTTGTGAAGCAATTAAGTGGGTCTTCTTCCAGCTCAGATCTGGATTGCCAGACACACTCCAACAGACCCGAAAAACACCCGACAGCAAAACTGAAGGCAAACTCCACTCGGCGATCTCTCTTCGACAACCAAGTGAAGAAACAAGAAGACCGATCATCTAAGGGGTGTTATCTTGGTCAGATGGAGGCTTAAAGGAGCTGAATGAGCATATAATTTCAGCCCAGAAAATCAGATCTGGAAGTGAGGAAGACAGATCAGATCGGGAAGAAGTTGAAGTACGACGGGCTGTCAACGAAACTGCAGACCGGGAGGGAAGAAAGGCTATTTCGGGTGAGCTGAGACAAGAAAGAGTTGAGCTGAAAGCAACTGGATGAAGCTAAGAAATGGTGGAAAATGGCAGGGGTAGGCATGAGGATGATGATAAACAGTAGGTAAGAGAAATAACTTGAGTTTGTGAGTTGTTTTCTTGAGTTTAA
Organism: Dimocarpus longan; assembly: GCA_022984855.1. Lineage (NCBI taxonomy): Eukaryota > Viridiplantae > Streptophyta > Magnoliopsida > Sapindales > Sapindaceae > Dimocarpus > Dimocarpus longan. Next base: position 12,721,920 of record CM041015.1, on the reverse strand, counting down.
AGCTGTCAATTTCAAGATTAGTGTTAATGTTGTTGTAGTTCAAGTTTGACAAGCTGAATGGAAGGATATGATGCCGTGAGAATCTCATAACAGCTGTTGATATCAAACTCAAGTAAGTTAGGTTGGGTTTTATTGATTTTGCCTCATGAAAAGCTGAAATGGAATAAATTGTTGTGTAGAGTTTATGTGAAGTGTGTGTGTGCCGTGAGTTGAGTGAAAAGGAATGAATATGTGTTATGTTCTGTTCGGCAGTATGTATTTGTGTGTGTATAGGTTGTATTTTGTTTAGTTAAATGAGAATTAATTAATTTCTAAGTATATAATTGCAAGATGGAATGTGATTACGTGTTGGAATCGAAGGAAAATCAAGAAAAGAGTGTTCGTGTGCTTTTCGACAAAAGTAAAGGACAGCTGCATATATGGTTGAATTTGTGTGATTTTAAGGTCCTAAGTATGTGCTTAAATGTGTATTTGAGGGTGATTAAGTCATAGATGATAAATTTCATTACATGGAATGTGTGTAACACTCAAAAGTAATCGTATGAATATATAGTATATAAGCTGTTCCTTTTTATTTTCTTTCAATTTGGTGGTTTTAAGTATGTATTTAAATGTGTTTGGACATGAAAACTTCATGGAAATGAATGGTATAAAATAAAGGCTTGTGATGGAGTGAATTGTTGCTTAATTAGTTTTAAAGAATTCCATTAGAGTTTATATTGGAATGAAGTAGTAAATAAGTTGGTGATTTAAATGTTAGGTGAATTGGAAGTTTTTCTAACGGTCACCGAGACGTGTAAGAGGTGAAGAGAGTTCCTTAAATTGGAAGTTAGCGATCGGGAAGCACTTAGTGAGTAGAAATCCACTTCTCCTCAAGCTTAGTTTGTTTAAAGCTTATTTTAATGTTATATGCATTTACTTCATTATGTAATTGATTTATAGATTTTAATATAGTTGGATCCTATTATATGAATTGTTAAAGTAAATATATATTCATGTAAAGAAATTATGAGACTTTAAAGTTTTTAGGCTTTTTGCCTTAAAAACTAGATTATTTGAGAATACTGAGAAAAAGTATTTTGTTACGACAATGGTTTACCCTAGCCTTAGTTGAGTACCCAATAGAATGTTCTATGCGTGTATGGTAGATGTGAGAGAGTTACTAACTGAGAGAGGGAGTCAGTTGAGCCACCCTCTGCACGTGTAAAGTAGTGTAGTTTAAACCGATTGTGTAGGGGTAACGCGTGCCCAGAGTCGCACATCGGTAACTACACAGGGTAGATTCCCTAATTTCTAGTGGCTTAGCTAGAGATTGATACGGCCACGATAGGAGTAGTTTCCCTAGGTTACCATCAAAGCGAGAAATGATAAAGTTTTAGAAAGAAATTCAAAATGAATTTCAAAAATAGTTTTAATTGAAAGAAATAAAAAGTACTTCAGAAAAATACTTTAGTTTATAAAGCTGTTTATTATTTATCTTACCGAGTTATACTCACCATTTTTTTGCTATGTATTTCTTAAAATATTCCTTCAGGTGCAGGAGTGAGTCGTCCAGCAGACGAGGCTCTGACCGACGCGCGAATCGAGTGACGGACAATTATATCTTATTGTATAGCTCACATTTCTAATCATGCATGTGTTGTATATGAGTATGGTGTAAATGATGTACATTTAAAATAAGTTTAAATAGAGTTTACATATTAGTAGTTGGATGCACGTTTTATGAAAATGTTTTAATTCAGAAAATTGAGTTTTCATAAAAGTTTGAAATTTTATATATATTCATGTTGTAGCTGATTGGGATGAGGGCCAGAGGCCCCTGGTAGTTGAGAATTGTTTGCCATAGAAGTGTTTTTAAATTGCTTTAAACTTGCAGGGGTAGCATATCTTAATAAACAGCCGGCATGCTGCCGGATTTTCTTTAGGAAAACGAAAAATTTTTACCCTTGCCCCTTAATAAATGTTTTGTAAAAAGAAGTCTAAAGTGAGTCTCGGTGCTCCGACAGAATTTTTGTAGGCCAAGCTAGGGTTCGTTGGAGCTCTGTCGGAGTGCTATGGGATACTTCATGGATCCAGAGTAGGGATTCGGGAAGGGTCCCGTCACTTCCTCCGTTCAGAAGAGATCTGTATACAATAGTACAAAATGTAGTACTTTAATTTTTTTTTAACAATTTATAAAGCGCCCGTTTAAAGAATTAACTAACACGATTTTCTCTCTTAACTGATCATGCTAATGCATTTAGAAACAACCATACACGTTTTCAAGGAGAATATCAAAAATAAAAGGGCAAATTCTAAATTCCCCCTAAACTTTTGCATATAAAAATAAAAAATAGAAAAACCATGATCTTTTGAAAAAACACGTTTTGCACCCAGCCGTTAAAATTTCAATTTGAAAAGTTGACTTCGAGCATTAAATAACTTTTTTGCCTCTAATTTAAACTTAACATAATTAAAAGTAAATAAATTAAATAAAAATTTATTCATTAGATCTTCACTATCCATATTAAGATGGACAATGGAGATTCAATTAAAAAAAAAAATCATTTTAAAAGTTTTTTTAAATTTTTTTAAAACAAATTAGGGGTAGAGGTCCACTCCAGATTGGATCTCCACCTCCAAAATCAGGAAATCAGACATCATCTTTATGAACAATCTAACCCATCCACCTCCAATCAAAGCCATTCAGACATAATCTTCAAACATGTCCAGATCCAACATCATCAATCATCTATAATCTCATTCCCAAAAATCTTCAGAAATCATTAAAAATCTCCAAAAATCATCAAAAATCTCTGGGTTAAAAAAGTTCATCAAAAAATCATCTCTAAATATCATCACGAACTCAAACAACTAGGTTCAAATCGAACCCAAATGTTTGGGTTTATGGGTTCAAATCAAATCCTAACTAGGTTCAATTCAAACCTAGATGTCTTCAACCCGAATTGGGTTCGATTCAAACCCAGATGTCTAGGTTCATGGGTTCAAATAGAACCCTAGAAGAAGAAGAAGAAAGAAGAAAGAAGAAGAAGAAGAAAAGGAATAGAAGAGGGGACAAAAGATAGTGGTGGTCGGCGTGAGAGAGGATGGTGGTGGAGGTCTAGCGGAGAGAGAGAGAGAGAGAGTCTTTTTATTAAAATTTTAAATCTTAATTTAATTATATATCTTATATACATTTTTATTTTTTTATTTATCCATTTAATTAAATATTTAATTTACCATCTCACCTTTAACCCACTAATGACAACTACTTTTTCAAACAGAAATTCTAATAGTTGGGTAGAAAATGGATATTTTCAAAAGGTCGGTTTTTTTTTTTTTTAATGCAAAAATTGAGAGGTAATTTAGAATTTACCCAACAAAAAAAATAAAAACTTGGTCAAAGATAATGTCGGACCACTAGAGTGTGAGATAATGTCACGACTCACTAGAATGAGGCTGCTGGTGTAAGCCCTCACCCAGATTTATTATTTTACAGTATTAGAAACCTTCGAATTGAGTTACGGTCGAATCATGGCCTCCTGTAGTATTATTTGAGGTTGATTATATTTTCGTATCACAAGTCGAATATCGTTTGGCTGACCTCAGTACGAATACAAAGTGATTAGGAAATTCAAACCCAATTAACTTATGGATTTGGTGTGAGTGGTGTGAGTATTACATGGAATTAGCTTGAATAAAAGTCAAAGCCCATGTCACTAGAATTGCACCAATGAATGGATGACAAATTAAAACTTAAATATGAATTATCATAAATTAGTTGTCATGCAATAATGACTAAATAATTAGTTTTAATTCATGGGTTACTAAAATGCCCTTTTATGGAAAATTCTATGAGTTGAGTTAGTGGAAATTTTGTGGTAGTATAAAGGGCATTTTAGTCTCATGTAAGTAGCAATAAATGCATATAAGTGATGACCACTTAGGAGACACTTCATTTGATCGGTCAACAAGGAAGAAAAGCAACAAAATGAGATGAAACAAAAGAAAAAGTGGACGGCAACTACAAGAAAAAAAGGGACATCATGGTCTTTTTGCAAAAGTCATATATATATAATTGACACTTAGCAAAATTCTTATAAAACAAGAAACACATGCCGTGAGAAAGATTGAGAGAGTAGGAGAGGTAGTGGACGGCTAGGAATAGTGGAGAAGGAGAAGTGAAATCAAGCATTCCTAAGGCCATTTTGAAGCTTCCAAATCCAACTTTGAACAAATCCAAGATAGGATAGCAAATCTCAAGCAACAACAAGGTGAGATATTATCACTTTGTTTAAGTTAATGATAGTTGGGAATTTTATGGATATGTTGTAGTGATTAGTTTTTGATGTGCTTAGATGAGGGTTGTATTTTAAAGCAAGTGTAGAATCATGATCAAGGAAAAGGGTAACTTAGATGGTAAGAAATCATGCATGAAATTAGAGTTAGGGTTTATGGAGAAACCCTAGAGATTGCTTGAAGTTTGTTGAAAGTGAGTTAAGTGATGGATGATATGTTTGATTAAATGCTTGAGAGAGAGACTTTTTAAACAAAAATCATATAAAGTGAAAGTAATTGACGAATGGGTGAATATGTGTGAGTCACGGCCTCATGAAGGGGGTATGTGATCTCATCAAATTGGATACTTATGACCTTGAATTGATACATATTTGATGTCCTAAAAATCTCTAGATAAGTTAGAATTGAAAAAGGAAAACATAGAGTCAAGTTGGGACTCACGAGCTAGATGAAGGGCTGACATTGACCTGACCTATTCTAGCTTATCTGAAGTTGTTCTACACCTCAAATGATGCCTATGAGTCATAGAAAACCATAGGTTTTGGAACGAATCGATTCCGATAAAAATTGCGTGTAAAAATTGCGAAAATAGTGCCAATTTTTGCAATCCCGAGCTCAAACGATGGGCTGGAGATAACCTGGGAAAAACTGACCTATATGAGGATGTTCTACACCTCAAATGATGCCTAGGAGTCATAGAAAACTAAAGGTTTTGGAACGGATCGATTCCGATAAAAATTTCGCAAGTTATGCGCAAAAATAGTGCCGTTAGAGAGTCGATAGGTGAAATAGCAATGCAAATACAATTTTTATTGCATAGAATGAATTTAGTTGATCATAACTAGGTAAAAGGAGCTCAGATATAAAAGAAAAACCATCGTCGCTCGTTCGGTATAAAAAGAGTATCGAAAAGTGCCCAAAACAAAGCGTTTTTCCTTGATTTGACATAGTAAACGATAAAATTTTTCGACGAAATTTTATAGGTGCCTTATTTATGTGATAAGGAGATGCTAGAAAAAGAAATGGACGTAAAACGAGCGCCGGTTCTAAATCTATTTTTCTTGGTCAAACGGGTCCTTAAAAAGTTGACTTTTCATTTTAAGCCTCTGGAGACCAAACGAACCATATGGGGATGATCCTAGAGGTCTAAAAGTAAGAGTTTTACAAAGAAATAGGAAGTAGAGAGCCTCGGTTGAGTTAAAATCGAGTTAGGAAAATTATAGTGTAAAGAGTTGTTAATAAAGAAAAGTGTATTGAAAATGTTATTTTAAGTTTTGAATTATGTGATTAAGTAAGTAATGATGAGAAATTAACATGTAGGAGACGAGCAAGCGAGCGAGACACGAGAGGCTCATTGAGACGATCGAGTCGCTATTCCTCGGATTGAGGTAAGTATACTTTACTTACTTTATTTTTAACTTCTAATGGTGTCGTAATGTATTTTGTTATTTTCAAATGTTTAAAGTAAAGTTTGAGTTAAAAACAATGTGTATACCGTAGCATTAGAGTTTTGGCACTACGCGGCGACGTAGAAAATTTCGCTCGTAGTTGTCGAGATTTATAGTTACTTGCAATAGGCTACGATGTAGAAAAATTCCATACCTAGTTGTGAGTGATAGTGAGAAGTTGCACTATAATACACGATGTAGAAAATTTCGTGTTGTAGTTGTCGAGATTTATAGTTACTTGCAATAGGCTACGATGTAGGAAAATTCCGTACCTAGTTGTGAGTGATAGTGAGAAGTTGCACTATAATACACGATGTAGAAAATTCCGTGTTGTAGATGCCCATAGTTGAGATCATTTTATCCTACGTCGCGACGTAGTAAATTCCGCACGTAGTGGTCGAGATGCTATAGTAGCTTCACGTTAACATTTGCAAAAAAATCGTTACGTGATGCTTAGAGTACCCTAAGTATACACATGGTCTTTTATAAGAAGTGGTTTTAAAAATTGAAACTTTCGACATCTATATAAGTAGAGCACCACTATATAATATTATTATTATATGACGAACTAACATTTAATTTTTATTGTGTAGCTCGCTTATTTCATCAGGTGTGGCTATAGATAACTTCGTGACCTAAAGATTGTCATTTCAATTATAGGTGGGCGTTGCCTAAATATATCGTCGAAAGAACTAAATAATTATGTAAATGAATCATGAATATGGAAGCAATTGTATATTTATGTTTTGGGATATGTATATAATGGAAACACTCACACACGGTATATATATCTGTCATATATATGTCAACACCTATGTGTTTTATGGAATTCATTTTGAAAATGCATATTGTGGCATGTGTATTGTGAAATTGAAAAGAAACATGTTGTGGAAATTACATGTTTGTGGAAAGAAGAAGTTGGGAGGTGATCAAGGATTGTTCGAAGTGTATTTTTATGCAGGTCAAATTTTGGAAATGTTCAAATTACAGCCGTTGTGCTGTCAAAATTTTTATTAAAATTGTTTTGAGTAAACGCGAAAAATTTCCACCAATCCCAACTATTTTTAAAAAGTAAAGAAGTTTTAAAATTAAAACGAGTAAACCGACAAAGTATTCTAAGGGTTCACTTCTCGGATTTCCTAAATCAGACAAGTCAGGTTCGGGAAGTCCGTTGAAGTGCCCGACAAAATCCTCCAGAGAAGAGCTTAGAAAAGGTCTGGTTCGAGTCCTGTCAGCTGGACTTGTTTCACGTCTGAAAAAATCATGTGTTGGAAAGCTCTTCCATATGCAAACTGAGTTACCATCAAATTTATGAACTTGTACAAATAAATACACAAAGAGAGTGCTAAAAATATATGTATTTATATATTTTCTTTTTCCTTTATTATTCTAATATTTTGTAGCATTGGCTTCTATTTTGCCTCGCAAAAAGGAATTTTTGAGTTCTTAAAAAAACTCACCATCCATCTCCAATTCCCAAACTCAAAACTATCAATACAACTTCTTCTGCCTCTCGAGACCCTTTTTTTAATTAGCTCCAAATAGCTCCAAATTCCAATTTGCGATGCTTGGACCAAATATTTCTAATAGAGTATGGTGATCATCAACCTGGAAGCAGGAACCTCATGTTTTCCAAACACTAATTATTTTTAGATTGTAAATTAAGAAATCCAAGAACAATGACATTTGTAGGAGAAAAACTTGCGTAGGTCGGCTAACTCATCACGCATGTACTTGTCGATTCACTTATATTAAATCACATAAAACAGAATTATACGTGGACTCTTAGAAGGACAACAAAGTGGGGGAACCTGGCAACTTAATTTAATCTCAAGTTGAATTCCAATTTATAAAATGTTAATTTTATTTATTAAATTTGACTAATATGATACATTACAGTTAATTTATATCCACACACATATTGTCGTCATTTGGATGTAGTCGACTAGGTTCCTTTTAAGCCCAAGCTACAATTCGATTGATGAAATATAGCAAACAAGCAAAAAGTAAGGGAAAGGGTTAGAGAAGAACAAAAAGAACACCATAAATTTTTAAGTGGTTCGGCCCAATTGATGCCTACTCCACTGTTCACTCTCTCACTATTTTAGCAGAATAATGGCACTCAGGAAAAAGATTCAGATCCTTTTACAATGAAAGTCCTCCCCTATTTATAGAGAATGGGATGAGCTAAAGTAATACATGACAAAACAATGTACAGTAAATCAAATTGTAATGATGGGTTTACATTTAATGTAGCTGACAATATCAAGTCTAATTCTGCCAAAGCATGGGTTTAGACGGCTAACCAATGTTGGTTAGGTGAGATTTCCATAATTCAGGCTGTAATCTCTAACGGGATTGACGTGTACGATACGCCTTGAGCTTTAATCTGTCTGACAGCCCTGACTGTAGTTGACTTGTAGTCTGAGGGATGTGACAGGAGCGAGCACATTGGTAAGAAGAATGTCTTAACAGGTTGATGAGTGAATAAGGCTTTCTGCTAAACTAATCCCATTGCGGGTTGCTGATAAAAGTAGTAAATGAGCTACTCAACGATTTGGTGAATAAGCTGGTAATTGACCTCATAGACGATCTGATGGACGAGTAGATTGGCGAGCACATGATTAATCCCATAAACGAGCTGATTCTCGATTTGATAAATGAGCATACGAGAAAAGCTGATAATCGAATACTTGGACGATCTGGTATGCAAACAGATGGGAGGATAGCTAAACGAGTAAGCTAACGAGCAGACGGACGAGCAGAGAGATGGGCAGATTGCCAGGCTTCTTAGGTCTTCGGGTCTTTGGGCTCATACCTTAGACTTTGAACTGCCCATCTGGTCTGATTGTAAGAACATCCATAACACAAGCTGTAACATGCTGTTATTATGTCAATATAATTTATTCAATATGATTATATTTTAAGGGATGATGTAAATAATTATCTGATCGGATCCGGATGAGTAATTGAATTTCTATAAATTCTCCCGACGGGTCCAGGGATAATTATTTAATTCAATCTCTTAAAATAAAATAGAGTATTCGGATTTAAATATTTATTCGGAATCTAATAAAATTCTCGTTCGTGAATTTGGATTTTTATTAGATTTCCAGGAGGACCTGAAGCGAATCCGAGCGAAAAGCGAAATTCGTAAAGCATGAATTAAATGTATTAAAGTAGATGTATGGGAGATTGTGTATGGTGGGACAAGTGTCACAAAAGCATTAGAGGAGTATTGCATGCATGACATGTGTGCAAGCAATAAATGAAACAAAAAAAAATAAATAAATAAACAAATGAAAGAAAAGAAATGATAAAGTAAAGGGAGATTGGTTCGGCCACCACTTATTCATCAAACTCAAAACCGAAGTAATCAAAGCAAGTGAAGCAACAAAAGAAATCAGACCTGGTCGTGCAAGTTGAGAGAGAGACCGAAGGCTGCTGTTCGTGGAAGAAGAAAAGAAGTGTGAGCTGACCGTGAAAAGAGAAGTGAGAAAGAGAAGCTGCTGTTCAGTGTTGGAAACCACCAAATCTGAGCGTGAACTGGTGCATGCAAAGAAGAAGTGAAGCTCGGGCAGAAGCTAACTGGTGAACTCGTGAAACCGTGAAAGGAGGTAGAAGTGCAGCTCGTGTGAAGGGCTGTCCGTGGGCTGATCTGAGCTCTGCCCGTGGTCTGGTGGGCTGATTCAGGTAAGAACAGCCCCTAACTTCCTTTTCTTTCGATCTTTGTCTTAGATGAGAACCTCAAGAGTGTTGCATGTGTGTTTTTGTAAGTGAAGTTGCTGAGATTGCTGTTGTTGTTGGCGTTGTTGTAGATGCTGTTGTTGTTATCGTGGCTGTCATTGCTGAGTTGCTGTAGTTGTTGTTGTGCTGAGTTGCTGGTGTGAGCTTGTTGTCGCGAAGCTGCTGGTGGCGTGAAAGCTGCTGCTGGTGGCGTGCAAGTGCTGTTTTTACTGTCGTTGCTGTTGTGCTGTTGTGCTGTTATTGCTGTCACCATGAGCTTGCTGGTGCCGTGAGCTGCTGGTGGCTGTTATGGTCGACGCTGCTGCGAGCTGTTGAGCTGAAGCCGTGTCGCTGCTGTCATCGCGTGCTGTCATCATAAATAAGTTGCTGTCGTTGTGCAAACTGCTGTCTTGCTGCTGTCGTTGTAGACAAAAGGAATTATTTTGGACAACTCTTCGCGCTAGTTTCGAAACTTTCAAAGTAAGCTTCGAAAGGTACGTTGTGATTTATTTGATTTTGTTTCGTTGAATAATGACTAAGATTGAGTTGAGGATGAATTTTGATGATGATATGTTTGGAAACTAGGATTTAGAACCTCGTTAGTGCGGAGGTTCGTTTGATTAAGTTTTGACGTGTTGGAAAATGATTGTTCGATATTGAATTTTGCATTGCGAAGCCGTATAGGGGCTGTTATGTTAGGAAATATGGGCTGTTATGTTTTGTTTTTCGTTTTGAATTGGTCGGCATGAAAAATGGTTCACAATGTTATGCATTAGAGTATTGGAAAGTCATTTGAATATCGCTCGATTTGTTTTTAAGTGTTTCGATCTAGTTTTCCGTGATTTCAAAAGGTGTTAGTTCGCTATTTAGTGTCGAATGAGTTGTGATTTAAGATGCCATGTTGTCAATCGATACTTGAATATGAGTTAAATGAATATCTATGATGAAATTGATTTAGAGGTTTCATAATGGTTTGATAGAATTAATTTGTGTAAATGAAAGACGATGTGACGAATTATGGGCTGTTTTGGATATACTGTTTTCATGGAAATTACGTGTTGATTTTAGCATGATTTAAGGATTGTTTTGAAGTGTTAAAAGGCTATTCTCGTGCTATTCGAATGAGCCATTAAAGTACAGTCATAAAAAGGATATTGTAAGCTGTTTCGAATTGATATCAAATGGAAGCGTTTAAGATACGTTATAGAAAAACATATAGTTATAGTGCAGTAAGTTATATTAGAAGCATATGTAAGCAAACTTTTGCTATGATTGTTTTAATGAAAGATCAAAGAGCACCCGGAAAATCGGATTCTCGATTAGAGAATAAAGGTAAAGCGTAAGGGAGTTTTCGATTCAAATATCGAATCCGTTTGAGGTCGATATACACATTATCTTTAAAGTTTATTTGAAAGTGTTTTCGTTGTGAAATGAATTTCTTAAATGAGATTGCTATGTGAATTTCTTAAATGAGATTGATATATATATTTCAATATGATGCATTTACAAACGTATTTGACTATAATTGAAATGAAATGCGAAATTGATTTGCTATGAAAATCTTGATACTAAAACCAAAGTGAAAAATGTGATATAAATGCTATGTTGTGAAAAGCCCTTGTAAACTTAGATATCGATAAATGGAAATTGGTAATTGACATGTCAATAGGGAAATTAGCAGCTGCACCGTTTATTTACATTGATTCGTTATGGATTATGAGAGGCACTATGTGTCCGGTCCTGAACGATTTTGTGATATGCTATACGACCCGGTGGTTAATCATCGAGCGGCCGATGCCGGGGTCGACCATTATTCCGGTAGGTAACCATCGCGTGTCCGATGCCGGAAACCCATATACCAATACATGAGTATCGAATATATGTTTACTAAGGGCACCGAAAAATGTTATAATAAATTAAATGAAATGTTCAATGTTTTGAAATATGTTGGACTCGAAAAATTGTAAATTATGTGTTCAAATATGTTTATACAATGTATATATATATATATTTATGAATGTTGAAATTAGAATGCTTTTAATTATGAATGAAGTTATATTTGAAATTGAGAAATTTGATTATGTGTATACCTATTAAGCAATTATGCTTAGCACGTTGATTTACCGCGCGCAGGTTGAATCTTTTGACTCCATCTTCAGACAGAGGAAATAGCTTGTACGTGAAGGTTCAGATAGTCACCATCCACTCCATGCCTTTGGTAGATATATAGATATATTGCATATGATCCTGCATTTTTGGGATACATGTATATTTGTGTAAATTATTGTTTTCCACTTAATTATAACAAAGTTCTGTATAAAAGCATATCTATATTTCTTAAAAGCTTACTATTGGTTGTGTATGCATATAAATGTTTATGATATATTTGAGTAATGAAATATTTTGGAAACAGACGGGAGGTCCGAAAGGGAGTTTAGAAATTGATGTTTTAGAAATGTTAGAGTTTTCAATTACAGGAAACGGATTTTGGGATTTTAGAAGAACAGAGGAAACTCTGCCGGATTTATGTTTTAAAAAAAATAAATAAATAAATAATAAAAATTTTCTATTGGTAAAGAGTTTTTTTTTTAGAACGATAATAGTTTTTCAAAAGTAACAGAAACGGTTTTATCAGGAAAGTAACGTTCTCCGTTCCGGATTTTCGATTGTAGCGAAAGTCGGGCTGAGGGCGTTACACAAGCCCCCTAGCTCTTGGTGCATTTTGTGGACCAGGTGTAAACCCCTATTCGATTTTTGATAAATCACTCACTAATACTAGAAATTTGATATTTTCAAGGGAGATGTAGGAATTGTAACAAATAACAATAAAATTAATATAAAGTGTTAAATATTAATAATAAAGAGATAAATGCCACGAAGGGCAATATGGTTATTCCATAATGAGAGATAAATGATTAAGTGATAAAGTTGTAAAATTTAAAAACTCAAAGACATTGATTAAATGATAAAGGATTAAAGATATTAATGAAAGACATAAAAGCCCATAAAGCCCATATGTTAGTTGTTAGTAAAAGAGATAACTAAGGGCAGTAAAGTAATTTAAACCATTTAATCTTTGAAGTGTTATATATTATTGAGAGGGGGAGATGTTGGTCAGCCAACATCCAGCAAAATCATGAAGAGAAATAGAGAAGAGAAGTGTAGCTGCCAGCACTGCAGGGGATGAAAGAACAGTCCCGTTTTGCACCATTTCAGCCCATTTTTGAAGAGTTTTCAAGCAAGAAAAAGGTCAATAACAAGCTAGGAAGGTCATCCAACAAGGGTAAGTGAGTTTTGATTGAATTAAAATTAGTTTTCATGAGGATTTTGAAGTATCAAAACTGTCCAGAAAATTTAGTTGCTGTCATGTGCAGAATTTTGTTGTGTTGTGTTGGGTATTTTACCCTCAAAATTATGGTAGAACTCTAAGTGATTGTTGTAGAGAGTTAAATGATAAGTTGAGACTAAATGGTAGCTTAGGGTTGTAAATATGGGCTGCCATCTACTTGATTAAAGTAGAAACAAAAATCTGTGTTTACATGCACATCAAGTAGTCGATAAAATTGGTGAGTGAGTTGTGAGAGGTTAAATGACAAAATGGTGTTTATGTGTGTGTCATGGCTGTGAAGATCAGTAGACAAACTCTGAAATTAGATGGTTTTGAACCAGAATTTTACCATAAATAAGATTAGGAAGATAAGTAGAAAGGATAGAAGTTCAATGGAAGTAGTTTTGAGCAAACTAGCAATCCCGAGCTTGATGAAGGGTCAGTAGAGACCTGACTTGTTCTAGCTTATTTGGGGTTGTTCTACACCTCAAAACATGCCTCGGGAACATAGAAAACCATAGGAATTGGAACGGAATCTTTCCGATAAAAATTGGCAAAGTTATGGCCAAAAGAATGCGCGTAGGAAGTGTCATAGAGTAAATGTGGAATCCCGAGCTCAAATCATGAGCTAGAGAAAACCTGACCAAGTCTGACATGTATGGGGGTGTTCTACACCTCAAATGATGCCTAGGAACTATAGAAAACCATAGGTTTTGGAATGGATCGAATCCGATAAAAATTGCGCAAGTTATGCGCAAAATAGTGCCGTTAGAGAGTCGATAGGTGAAATGACTATACAAATGAAATTTTTATTACATGGGATGAGGTTAAATGATCATAATGAGGTAAATGAAACTTAGATATGAAAGAAAAACTAGCGTCGCTAGTCCGAAACAAAAAAGTGCATAAAAAGCACACTAAAAGTGCCCGAAAATGGGCGTTTTGCCTAGATTGACATAGCAAACGATGGAGTTTCTCGACGAAACTTTACGGGTGACTTAGTTATGTGATAAGGAGACGCTAGAAAAAAGAATGGAGGTGAAACCATGGCTGGTTTCAATTCTGTTTTTCGTGGTCAATCGTATAGTTAAAAAGTTGACCTTTTGTTTTAAGCTTCCGGAGACCAAACGAAACATATGGGGATGATCCTAGGGGTCTAGAAGTAAGACTTTTACAAAGAAACCAAATTTTGAGAGCCTCGATCTAGTCAAAAATCGAGTTGGGAAAGTGTGGTGTAGTGAGTTTTCAATGTATTGGAAACTCTATTTTTATTAGTTTTAGCTACGAAAGTGAGTAAGTTATAACGAGACTATGATGTGTAGGTGACGAGCACGCGGACGAGACGCGAGAGGCTCGTTGAGGCATTGGGATCGAGGTAAGTGTCCTTTACTTCACTTACATCTAGTTGATTTCCATTTATATGGCAATGATAAAATATATTGTTTCAAAGAATTTTGCAAAATGGTTTTCCAAAATCATAAGTTTTATGTTGAGTAATGAGTTATGCCTAGAATCTAGAAATGAGATTCGAAGGCGAAAGTAAGTTGCAAAAAGGTTTAAAAGTAAAGCAAAATAAAGTTGAATTAAGACCCGTGTGCATGTTGTGATATTAGCATCTTGGCACTACGCGGCGAGGTAGAAAATTCCGCTCGTAGTTGTCAAGGTTGATAGCAATGTGATACGATGTAGAAAATTCCGTATCTAATTACAAGTGATGAGTAAATTGCACTACAATATGCGATGTAGAAAATTTCGCATGTAGTTGCGTAAAGTATAAGCTATTGGCACTACAACGACGATGTAGAAAATTTCGCGTTGTGGTTACCTAGAGTTGAGAAAGTTCGCCCTATGTCGCGATGTAGCAAATTCCGTGCGTAGTGGCTTTGCACATGGTTGTCTTATGAGAAATGGTTTTCAAAAGAAAAAAAAATAAAATCGATTATTTTCTAAGTAATGTCTATGCGGAGTTATACCTTTATATATATATTGCTTAACCTCTCTTTGTTTTGTGTAGCTTGTATACTTTAGTAGACGTTGGCACGGACGCTCTTGCATCAAAGATATTATTTTGATTAACTTTAGGTGGGGAAAATAATGAGACGAAATATATGGATGTTAATGTGTTGACATGAGATACTTGACGGATTATAAATCATATTTTGATATGTATATATAAATGAACCATTACACTTGATATGCACATATTGCACAAGGTACATGTTTCATATAAGTATGAGTTGTTAGATGTTAATTACATATGTGAATTATGTTTGTAAAAGAATTGCATGTTTGTGAAATGAATGAAAATGCATGTTTGAGATTGAAAGAAGTTGGACGGTGATCAAAATAGTTCGAAGTGTATTTCTTATGCAGGTTGATTTTGGAAATGTTAAACTTACAGCTGTTATGCTGTCCGATTTTTATAAAATTAGTTTTCAATCAAACGCGAAAAATTCACACCGTTTCAACTATATTAAAAGAAAATAAAATTTTTAAGCCTAAAACGAGTAAACCGGTTAAGTAAAGTAAAGGGGTTCGCTTCCCGGATTTCTCCAATCCGACAAGTTTGGTTCGGGGAGTCCGTTGAAGTGCCCGGCGGGGCCCTCTAGACAAGAGCCTAAAGAAGGTCTGGTTTGGGTCCTGTCACCAGGTGCTACAAGTTTAAAAAATGATCTGCTTTAGCGGGATTTCAAATTTTGATTTATCTTCATGACACGTGGCATTACCCTAGTCAGCGGTTACATGACACATCACGAGCCGTGTGCATTTAATACACTTCTTTCAACTGACTGCGCATGATGACGAAATCCCAAGAATCGCGCAACATCGTCAGATTTGAGGCGATTACACAGCTATCTTAATCCAAGGGTTAGGGCTTGACAACTATATGATGACAGAGACTCTTCATTTTCTTTTCTCTTGTCATTTTCAAAAATCAGATATCTTTTCATCTTCCAATTTTCTCTGTGTGCTCTACTGCCATTGTTCGTCGTCCTTCTACCAGAATCGCCAATTTCCACCATATTCAAAGTGAGTTTATATATCTATTTTTTATTTTTTTGCTTTTGTTCTTGCATGCATGGTGCGGTTTTATTTTTTTCTGAGTCTGGTTTCTGTTCTTGCTTGAGCGCTCCGCGACTTGTTGCATTTTGGACTTGAGGGAGCTTTGAGAAACTTGAGTTGGATGAGCATGTTTGATCTGATTAGGGGGCATGTTGATCTGATTGGGATACTTGCAACAACGAAGAGCTTTTTTTTTTTTTTTTTTTTTTTATATTGAGTTTCAATGAGTTCGTACCTAGAACTCTTCTTATCCTTAGCAACTCCCTTAGGCGCACAACTTGATGCTTAGGAAAAGGGATTCAGGAAGATTCTGCTTTTTAAGTATGGTCTGCTATCAGCGACCTAATCTTCTTGCTTCTTTTGTAGATGTCAAGTCGTAGACATCGTGATCACCGAGTAAGGGCTAGTGATATGGATTCTGAGGGAGAATCTACTCAACAAGTCAGGGATTCTCCAAGTGCAACTTCCTATAGCGGCGAAAGTGTACCAGACTCATCAGGGCGAGAAGACTTCCCTGCTCAGGAACCTTTCTTTAAACACAACTCCGTTGTCCCCTATAGTGAGCTTGTCCCCATAGCTCAAAAATTTGATCTCCTTTCAAGATGCTAGGTTATGGTGCCGGCTCAGCACGATCACACGACTCACCCCTATTCGGGGCTCATAGCGATCAACCGCCAACATTTAGAGTTCGGGTTTAGGTTTTCAATTCCTTATTACATCATTGACCTCCTGAATGACCTGACCCTAGCCCTATTCCAACTTATACCAAATTTTTAAGCCCACCTAACAATTTTAGCCTCTATTTTCATCAAAAGTGGACTTCCACCTCCGACCCACAATGATCCAACACCTTTTCTATTTTAAGGTCATTACGGGCCCCAAGGCAGACAAACGGGACGGGTTTTACTACACCGCAGCCCGTGGTTCACCCTACAAGGTTTTCTTGTCTAAATGGGCCATCAGATCGAATGTGGTCAACTACAAGACTCGTTGGTTCTACGCATCTTACCCATCTTTGTTCGATCTTGAAAATTTTTCTTTTTCTCTTTATCTCGGTAAATTTCTAGCTCGTTGTTGCATGCACATGCACATTGTTATTATCACGTTTACTGACTTTCATTCTCATGTACAGATGTATCCAAGAGCTCGCTTGAGCTTACTGACGAAGAGGCAGAGACTTCAGAAATTTTCAGAAGTTAAGAGCTCATTGGACGATTAGTTCCCAGTGAGTCTTCCTTATGAGAGTACGGACTTGCACCGAAGGCTGGGACCAAGTTCCTGAACATCCATAAAGACATCAAAGTTCGAAAAAAAAGAGACGTCCCTTCAGTATTTGAGATTTTTGAAGAGGGAACACCCGACTCGACCTCGAGAAAACTTGCAACAATGGTGTAACTTTGTTTCGACACTCTACCACCTTTCTTCCTCGCATTATGAGATTTTGGCCGATTGGCTTTACATTTCCTAAACCTCATATACATCACCAAATAATATCACACTTTACATAATTTGAATGAATCATGACCACGTACGAGTAGCAAATAAATAATCAGTCAATAAATAGGTCGTGGAGATATCTTCCAGGAAATTAAGAAGGGTTCGCTGGTTGCGATTGCGTCTTTAAGAACTTTAAACTGTTCTAGTAGAACATATGTATGTAATTTGTAGTGAAGAAGAAGATTTATAGCAGTTAAATAAATAACACGACCCTCCAAATAATAGACATTAACTCTCAATATGAGGCAAGTCAGCTCACGTAATGGTATAATGATAAGAAATGCACAAACTGCAAAATAAATAAATATTCGCAAGGTAATAAGAGAACTGACTTGATATGTTTTCTAGATGGTCATGAGCAATGCTCAAAGGATAGGGACTCGAACCTCTACAGCCCGTTGGGCTAGCAAGGTAGGGATCCGAGCATCTACAACAGATTACACTCACAAGATCGAAACCTAAGCATCTATAGTGGGCTGCGCTCATAGGGTCAAAACTTAAGCATCTACAACGGTCTGCGCTCACAAAGTTGATATCCGATCTGTTCAGTATAATATCCTTTAGAGCTACGCTCACAAGGTCGTGACCCGACCATCTATAGCGAGAGTTATGGAGGTCGTAGAACCTCGGCTGCGCTCATAGGGTCGTAACCCGAGCATTTATAGCATGATCGTGAAGCGGCACAAATGATATATGAACAGGCTTTCATTGTGACCCGCTTTCTTATATTGTTGGTAGGATCCAATCAATGAATGATTTGAGTGGCAGCTGTAGGCCGAGCTCGTTGGGAGGGTACGTCCCATATCCCGTTGGCTCTAATGCTCGTTTAACCCTTTGGCTCCGTAAGATCGTGTCGGGTGTCGAACCTTTTACCTTATAGGATTTACATCGGTAAGACTTTTGCCCATTTGGCTTATCTATTTGGTGTGTAGCGAGCCACATTGTGAAGTGTCTAGGACAGTCTAAGGGGTAAAACTGTAAGCGAGCTGCAATTAGGTGCACGAGCTCTTGGCCATATTAACCCTTGCTTTTCATAGCTACACACTTCACACAAGAATACACAGTCAATTTGTGTTAATGATAATATATGAGGATCACGAAGCCTTTTATCATATTTATATAACCACTATTACAAAAGCATTTTAATCAATAAAATAATCATTGATAATATGGTCGCAAGTGAATTGCATTCCAAGCTCGTGGAAATATTGCCCCTCTCATGTCTGCTTTATTCTCAAGATTTTCATGAATGACATAGGGTCCTTCCTAATTGAGTCCTAGAATACCAACATTGGCTTTGCGAGCTCTGAGAAGAACTTGTCGTAATACTAAGTCACCTAGTTTGAACTTTCGGATTCGGACTCTTTTGTTGTAGTATCTAGCCATTCTTCGTTGATAGATGACTACTCTCTAGCAAGCTACTTCTCTGGCTTCTTCGAGGAGGTGTAGGTTCCCAGCTAAGAGTTGATCATTCTCTTCAGGATTGAAGCTTGCTCTTCGTTGGTTGGTTACCTCGAATTCAGTAGGGATCATGACCTCAGATCCTAGACCATTGGGAAAAGAGTTTCTCTAGTGGTGCTGCGAGCTGTTGTTATGTAGGCCCATAGCACCTTTTGCAATTCATCTACCCATGCTCTTTTCTTGGCTTTAAGCTTGGTCTTCGGGATCTGTTTTATAATCTTGTTGATTGCTTCCACTTGGGCATTAGCTTGGAGATGATCTACTGCTGAGAAGGTCTTTGTAATGCCGAGGTTACTACAGAACTTGAGGAACTACTTGCTTGTGAATTGGGTTCCATTATCTGTCACGAGCTACGAAGTAACACCAAATCTGCAGAAGATGCTATCCCACACAAACTTTTCTATCTTCGTCATGGAGATCTCAGTAAGTTCTTTCACCTCTGCCCACTTTGTAAAGTAATCAACTGTAACCATGGCATATTTGCACATACTTCGACCTGTTGGAAGAAGTCCAATTAGGTCTATGCCCCATATTGCGAAGGCCCATAGACTGATCATCTGCTACAGGTAGGCTGGCAGAGCTCATGGGATCTTGGTGAACCTCTGGCATTTATCACATTTCTTCACCAGGTTGATGGCATCTTACTTCATTGTTGGTTAGTAGAATCCTTGGCGAAACGCCTTTTGAGCTAAGGACAGCCCCTCAGCATGATTACCACAATGACCTTCATGGATGTCTTCCAAGATGGTAGTGTAGTTTGGCTCATTGACACATCACAACAGTAGAGTTGAAAAGCCCTTCTTGTCAAGCATGTCGTTATAGATGTAGTACCTTGTAGCTCGGGTTTGCAGACGACGTGCTTCTAGCTTATCATCTGGCAATTTACCCTCTTGTAAATAATCAACCAAAAGACCCACCCATGAGTCTGCTGCCACAACTAGAATCATCACCTCGTCATTGGGCTATGTTCTTGGTTTTGGTAGGAATTCTACTAGTATATCACCGAAAAAATATGTGTCCTAAGTTGTTGTCAAGCGAGCTAGAGCATCTGCATAGGAATTCTAAGCTTACGGGATTTGGTTTATCTCATACCTTTCGAATGTTCCCAATAGCCCTTGGACTTTCTGAAGGTAGATTTCCATACTTGCCCTCCTAGCTTGGTATTCTCCCCTTATCTGATACACCATGAGCTAGGAGTCACTAAAGATTCTGAGCCGTGCAGCCTGCATCTTCTTAGCTAAGCAAAGCACTGCCAATAAGGCTTCATATTTTGCTTCACTATTTGTGGCCCAAAATCCAAACTTGAGAGCATAGAGGATTTTGTGCCCTTCTGAGCTGATCAACAATACTCCAGCTCCAACCCTCTGCTCACTGGAAGATCTATCAACAAATAACTCCGAGAATGGACCTACTGAAGATTCAGTTACTTCATCCACAGATCCTGTAAACTCAGTAATGAAATCAGCCAATGTTTGCCCCCTTGATTGCCGCCCTGAGCTTGAATTTGATGTCGAATTGAACAAGCTCGATTGCTCATTTGAGAAGGAGGCCTGAAGTATCCGGCTTTTGTAGGATCTGCTTGAGGGGATACCTGGTCAGTACTTCAATCTTATGTGCTTGGAAGTAGGGGTGTAGCTTCCTGGACGCCACCACAAGACAGTAGGCGAGTTTCTTCATTGGGGTGTACCTCGTTTCTGCATCAACTAGCTTTTTACTGATATAATAGACAGGGAATTGCATTCTATCTTTTTCTCGAATTCGAGATGCACTTAGGGCGTGTTGAGATACCTTGAGATAAACTATCAGGGTTTCCCCTTCATTTGGTTTTGACAAGGGTAGAGCTCACCCAATATGCTCTTTCAGCTGCTGGAAGGCCATTTCGCATTCATCTGTCCATTCAAAGTTTTTCACCTTCTTTAAGACTTCGAAGAATGGAACACATTTGTCTGTAGCCTTGGAGATAAACTTGTTGAGGGTAGTGACCTGTCCATCATTCAAACTCTGCATGTCCTTTACCTTTGTTGGTGACCTCATATCCAATAAAGCTTTGATCTTCTTTGGGTTAGCTTCAATTCCTCTGTTGTTCACCATAAAACCCAGAAATTTACCCGAGGATACTCCGAATGCACATTTGAGGGGGTTGAGCTTCATCTAGTACTTTCTCAAAATCTAAAACATCCCCTCGAGGTCGCGAACATGGTCAACAACCTGCTTGGATTTTACCAACATATCATCGACGTACACTTCCATAATCTTCCCGATCAGGTCTTTGAACATCATATTTACCAACCTCTGATAGGTCGCCCCTATATTCTTCAGTCCGAAGGGCATCATCTTGTAGCAATATAGGTTGCAGGCTGTGACAAATGAGGTGTGCTCCTCATCTTTAAGGTTCATCAAAATTTGGTTGTACCCTAAGTAAGCATCCATGAAATTGAGGAGCTCATACCCGGCTGTCGCATCTACTAATTGATCAATCCTGGGCAGTGAGAAGCTATCTTTCTTGCAGGCTTTGTTTATGTCTGTGAATTCTATGCAGGTTCTTCACTTCTCATTCTTCTTCTTTACTAGCACGAGATTGGCTACCCAGGCCAAATAGCGAGCTTATCGAATAAATCTGTTTGCCAAGAGCTTGTCTATTTCCTCTTTCAGGGCATCATAGTGTTTATAGGTCATCAACCTCCTCTTCAGGGCAAACTGGCTTGTGGTGAGGATTTATGTTTAATCTGTGCATCATCACTTTTGGATCGATCCCCACCATGTCTTCATGATTCCAGACGAACACATGCAAATTCACCTTGAGACAATCAGTTAGCTGGCCCTTTATCTCTGGGACTAGGTTCCTGCCCAGCTTGAGACATCTTACAGTATCTAACTCATTGACCTGTATGTCTTCGAGCTATTCTACTGGACCTATAGTCTTGCATGTATCGATCTCCCTAGGGTCCAGGTTATGACTAACCCCCATCGTACTGATAGCCTACAGCTCACATCTTGGAACAATCTCCACCTTCTTTCCCTTTGCTCCCATTTTTACTACATTCACATAGCAGCAACGAGCTAGCTACTGCTCGTTGTATACACATCCTATCCCATTGGGAGTTGAGAACTTCACTGTCAGGGTTCTGGTGGAAGTGACCATATCCAGATCATTCATTGCTAGCCTTCTCAATGCCACATTGTAGGCTGAAGGATAGTTAATAATCAGGAAGTCCGTGAGCACAACTGATTGGCGAGCTACATCTCTAAGAGTAAGAGGTAGTCTAATTTGCCCGACAAGAGTGACTGTATCTCCAGTGAAACCATATAGAGACTCGAGGGAAGGCTTTAACTGTTCATCGCCAATCCTCATCTGATCGTAACATTTCTTATACATCACATTTACCGAGCTCCCAGTGTCAATCATAATTTTCATTACATCTGCATTGCCAATGCGAGCTTGGATTACCAAGGCATCATTGCGAGGCTAGTGAACATCCCGAGCATCTTTTTCTGTGAAAATAATCTCTTCGAACTCCTTTCTCACCTTTTCTATAGGTCCTTCTGACTTTCTTTGTCTTGCAAGCTAGATGCGATTGGCCTCACGCACATACCACTTCTACGATCTGTTAGATGCTTCTACCACATAAGGACCCCCATAGATAGTAAGGATCGTTCTCACGGAGGTGTGTGCTCCAAGTTAGGCACTTGTTGGGCTGGCTACTACTCTTGCTGTCGTTGGTGAGGACGTTGCTATTAGGATTGCTGACCCATAGGTTGTACTATATAATCCCTAATACAGCCACTTCAACTCTACAATAGGGTCTTTCAATGCCCAGCATTCTGAGGTGTTATGACCTGCTTTGTTGTCATAGGCACAGAATTTGCTCCTGTCCTTGAGTCCCTCAAGAGTCTGAATAGGAGCTAGTCTTCTAAAGTTCTCCATGTTCCTTTCAGTTGCAAAGATCCTTTCTTAAGTATCAGACAGGGCGTTGTATCTATTGTAATGGCCTTGATATTGAGGTCGTTCTTGCCTCTGGTTATTCCTCGGTCTAGGCAACTATCTGGCCTTCTTTGCAATCTGATTATTATTTCTTTGGCCCCCATGATTATTTCCTCCATTGCTTATTTTTTCCCCTGATTGGAGCTTCCAACCTCGTATATCTAAACGCTAGCCTTCTTGGGGCCAAATGCTTCTTCCTACCTGATTTCCTTCGTTGCTCACTCGTAAAATTCCCTTAAATCCTTCACTAGAGATTTGTAAATACTCTTGTACAGTCCCGTATTTTCTCAGTCCTGCTGAGATAGTTGTTAAGACCCCTAGTCTGTAGGGCTTTCTACATTATTCACCTCGCGTCTGAACCCATCGATGTAGTCCCTTAACAGTTCACCTGGACATTGAAAAATAGTAGTTAAGTGGCAAGGTGGCTCGAGCTGCCTCTTCAGCGCCTTATACTGGTTCAGAAATCTTCGCTGACATTCCTTCCAATTATTGATGCTGTGGGGTGGAAGGTTTCTGAACCATGTCCGGGAATATCCCAAAGTGTTGCCAGGAAAATGCAGCAATTGACAAGCGAGGTGGTGGTTAGCAGATTCATCTAGATGTTGAAGGCATCGATATGGTCATAAGGATCAGCGTTTCCATTGTATTATGGAATGTTGGGAACTTTGAACCTTGGGGGAAGTGGCTCCAATTCAATTTTCGAGGAAAACGGGGTCTTCTCTATGCTCTGACTCCTCTGCTCGTGGGCTCCGGGTCGCGCTTCAATCTGTTAGACCTCTAAAGGAGCTCCTCGACAAGTAGACCCTGCACTTCAGTTCTTCTGACAACGGACTATCTATCTCGCCTGTTCTATCCGCTCGAGGAATGTTGATTCTACGCCCCCTGTCTCTCATCTCCAAACTCGGGAGCATAATGACCAGGCTCATGTCTTCGCTCAGGCCTGTCTGATACAACTTCTCTTCGCGAACCTCTATTGCCATGCCTCTACCCAGCCTCGTCTCTACGGGCCAAGACTTAATCATGTCCACGATCCGTCTGCGCTGGTTAGCGTTTATTTTGGCTCGCCCTTACTCTGAACCTTGAAGGATAAGTTGTACGTTTCCCATTACTAGCTAGCTGAAACCGAGCACTATACTGCATGCTTGAGGAATGAGCTGACCCCTCTTGAACTGACTCTCTGATAACTTTCTCATTCACAACAGGGGCCTCAGCGTGTCGTCGTTATGGAACATCCCTCTTTGTAGTGGCTTGGGGTGGTCCTTGTACAGCTTGAATAAGTGCCCTGACTTCATTGGCCAACTGCGTCATGGTATTATCTAACACCTCCTGGCGCTGTTGTAAAACCTGTATAACGTCTCCTCCCGCAATATTAGGTACAGGTTGACGGGTAGGAAGAGGAGGCATACTTTGAGCGTTCCTAGCCATGGGTGCATTAGACGTTACTGCACCCGTATTAGGTAGTCCTCCAGTAGGCATGGTGTCTCGTTGCTAGCCTAAGTCCTCTGGGTGATCAACAACTGTGTCAGAACTCTTGGTGATTCTTCCTCTAACCATGGTGAATAACAAACGAGCTCTGTAAGTCAAGAGCAAAGGTGGTGAGACTACAGATGGGCCCCTTCCTCCAGCACCAAAATGTCAACGTTTGGATTTAGCCGACTAGATTCCTTTTAGGCCCAAGCTACAATTCGGTTGATGAAGTATAGACAACAAGCAAAAAGTAAGGGAAAGGGTCAGAGAAGAACAAAAGGAACACCAGCAATTTTTAAGTGATTCGACCCAATTGATGCCTACGTCCATTGTTCACTCTCTCACTATTTTAGCAGAATAACAGTACCTCAAGAAAAAGATTCATATCATTTTACAATGAAAGTCCTTCCCTATTTATAGAGAAGAGGATGAGCTACAACAATACATGATAAGACAATGTACAATAAATCAAATTGTAATGATGGGTTTACATTTAATGCAGCTGATAATGTCAAGTCTAATTCTACCAAAGCATGGGTTTAGGTGGCTTACTCATGCTGGTTAGGTGAAATTTTCGTAATCCTAGCTGTAATCTCTAACGGGATTGGCTTGTATGATACGCCTTGAACTGTAATCGGTCCGATAGCTCTGACTGCAGTTGACTTGTAGTTTGAGTGATGTGACAGGAGTGAGCACATTGGTGAGAATGATACTTTATCAGGCTGATGAGCGAATAAGACTCTCTGCTGAACTAATACCATTCCAAGCTGTTGATAAAAGTAGTAAACGAGCTACTCAATGATCTGATGAATAAGTTGGTAATCGGCCTCATAGACGATCTGATGGACAAGCTAATAAGCGAGTACATTCATAAAGGGCAGAGCAGTTTAAACGAGTAGATTGGCGAGCACACGATCAATCCCATAAACGAACTCATTCTTGATTTGATAAATAAGCACACGAGAAAAGCTAATAATTGAATACTTGGACGATCTGGTTTGCAAACAGACGGGCAGCCAAGAGAGCAGACGGACGAGCAGCCAAGCGAGCAGACGGACGAGCAGAAGGATGGGCAGATTGCCAGACTTTTTGGGCCTTCGGGTCTTTAAGCCCATACCTTGGACAGCCCATCTAGTTTGATCGTAAGAACACCCATAAGACATATATATATATATATATAGGGCTTTTATAATCATTATAAAATCATTATATTTGTATATATATATATATATCACTTATTAAACTATTATTTCACAAACTAAATTCTAGATTAGAATGTTTAACAATTTACTGCATGTATAAAAATTCTCAACATAACAGATTGTGAATATATATATATATATATATTATTCAAAGTGCAAAATTATTTCAATTTGCAGTGAATGAAGTAACAAGCTATAAATCTAAGATTTGAAGTAAAAAATTTGGCTGGATTTGTAAAACCTAGAGTGTAAAATTTTCCCAATTTGTGGGGAACAAAGTAATTAGGATGATAGAAAGGCCAATCAAACTCATGTCCAAAACAAAATAATAATAATGATAACAGAAAAACCATATTATCACCTTCAATTAACATTTGAAATTGTAGTTCATCTCATAATCATAATTCTTTACGTCACTATGAAAACCTTGATACCACTTACAAACCACGTTATAAATTACTTAATTTTCTTTTTATTTTTTATAAGTCAATTTGATAACGATTAAATACTACAAACTATCTCATTTTTACTTTAAATTTCATTGTAGCAAATCCATCAAGAAAGTTGTGTTAATTTGATAATGTGAATCATTTGGAGGTGGTCAAATTAAACAAGCTTCATAGAGCAGTACGTACATGTGAAAGGGAATAAATCACGTTCTAACTCTTAAATTTGTTTAAGACGCTCACAAGTTTCCGGTAAATTAATCAGCAATAATTGAACTCCAATCTAACGGTGAAAAAGTGCTGGGCCAACGTGTCCACGCACGCGCGCTCAATTAGCCCATTGAATCCAATGTCAGTCTTCAGTCAACAAAGGTGCTCAAGAAAAATATCTAATTAAGCCCTGGCAAAATCCTAATCTTGTCCTTTAAAATATTACAGAACACACACACACATACACATAAATTTAAAAAAAAAAAAAATTAATAATTATTATTAGTTTAATAGTCATAATAAGTGATAAACTCGTCATTCTCGAGCTACCATCTAAAATTCTGAGTAATAATTGTTCCAATGGAGTCCAGTGCATCAATTTTGTCCTACACAATTACCTTTTTCTCCCCACTAATATTGTGCCCATGATCATGATATGGGAAGGGTATTATAGTATTTTCGAGTAGAACACTTAATTTAAGTCCCTCTTTAATCTAATCAAACTTATATAAAGGCCAAAACCCTTCTATTTTTTCACAACCAAACTTGCAAGAGTCTCTCTCTCTCTCTCATCATGCTTGTCCTTGATTTACCATTATAGGTAACGTTACAGCTCTAACGTCATTTTTATCTTCTTCAACAAAACAAGAGAAAAATAGCCACCTGGGTGGGCGATCATCATCATGAAAGAAGACAACACAAGTTTCTGCAACAGGCACGTGAGAGACCCGTGCAGATCCTTCGGAAGAAGATGCAGCAGACTAGTGAAGGAGCAAAGAGCAAGGTTTTATATACTCAGAAGGTGTGTCATTATGCTTGTGTGTTGGCACGAGTATGGTGACCCTTAATTAAACACATTTAGTAACTATTACTTTTTTGGTTACATGATGAGGTTAAAGGGTGTGTGTATATATATTAGTATACACAACTAAATTAAGGAGGGTTTTTAGTAGTTTTTTTTTGTTTGGTTTTTTTTCCTTTCATATTTTGGCTAAAAATGAATGTAGATCGATCTTGTACTCAAACATCTCCTTGATATAATATAATTTTCATGGAAAGTTAATTCTGATCTCCCTTTCTTATTTGGCTTTGTTAATTATTAATTCTATATAATTCCTCTTTTTTTTTTCTTTTTTCAGTGAGTGAATGGAATATTTACATGATTTATTATATTGTATGTGTTCCTCAAGTGGCATAATGTGTCACTGTCAGATGTCTGCCCAGATAAATAGCCCAGATAAATAATGGGTTAACTTTATCTCAGAAACTGTACTTTTTCCGAGAAAAAAAAAAAAAAGAAAAGTTTCTTTCAAGAAAATTTATGTGAATTTTCTTCTAATCGTGATGTTAGTGGCAAAGTTTCAAAGAATTTACGAAGTGGGTTTGTATTAATTATTGTTTCATTATTAATAATGTCTGTTAGCTTCTTTAGAGATAGCATATGGCTGGTTATCCATTCTTCTGGCCTGGTCCTCTGATTTGACATATATTAATAGTGTTAAAGTTCGCCATCTAGGTATTAATTTAAATTATTATATTAAATTTTTTTCACTTTTTTATTTGTAGAAATTAGATTACTTCAAGATTTAAGGTGGGATCGAATCGATTAATTTTTCTAACCAAATGGCTGTGCGAGATGTGATGGAGATCTTTCTTGGTTTCCTTCAAAGGGAGAAATTGGTCAATAAAGTTGGAAATTGCCAACTAGCATAAGTAGATGATAGTATGTTAATTTAATGCTGATGAGTCAACTCAACAAGTCACTAGCTCAATTGACTCACTGAAATATTTCCTTTTGCTATCTATTTCTTCTATTACAAGTGATTTTTTTTCCTTTGTACCAATAATGGTAATTATACAAAACGAACCTTGTATTGTCATCTATCCATCTTTGTGGACTATATCAATGTCGTTATACTCTTATCATCAATTTTATCATCGATTTTATTAAAAGCACTGAAGTAAAATTTAAAAATTGATATAAAATATAATTCAATAGCTAAGAATTGAGTTTGAAATTATTTTACAATCTAAAGAGGACTGAAATCTTAAGATATAAGTATAAAATGATACGAATAAATTTAAGAACAATAATTGAGCACACTTATTAAGAATGTTTACGATTTAAAAAAAATTTAATTATATTATTTAAATTATTTTCTAACTTTTAAAAAATAGTTTACAATGATTTAATATCCTTAATTTTAAGTTTATAAAAATTTGAAAATGCAAAATTAGTCCACATTCTTATTATATCCAATAACGCAATCTCAACAACTTCTAAATGACTTGAATATTTTATACAAATCAACCCATACCACATGACAATTCAGCAAATTCACTTCGCAATATTTGAATTATATTCTAACAATAATGATCACTATAAGCTATATATATATAAAATAATTCAACGGTAATTACAAAGTTAATTTTCTGAGAGTAGAAAAAAGCAAAAAGAGCTTGAGAGTAATTTTGGTGAGTGTACTGGATGGGTTGAAAGTGAGTGAACTCAGATGTCCAGAACACATCCGGAAAGAAGAGATTTTAAATTGTTAAAAAGGCTCAGAAACTCTTTCAACGAAAAAAAAAAAAAAAAAAGACAGGGAAATGAAATGAGAATATTTCAAATGAAAAATTAAAAAATAATTAAAGAACAAAAGAAAAACAAAAAACAAAAAAAATAAAAACAAAAAACACTACAAAAGGAGACAAGGAGAATCCATGGGACAGAGTGAATGACATCGTACACACTTTCACATCTTACTTTTAACGCACTCGTGCGGTTCCTACCTTTCCCTGCACATTTCTACACTAACTTTACCTAACTCTCCTTATCATGCAAACTCTTCTGCAATCTTTTCATTTATATACAAAGTAAATTTTCTTAGTGCAATTGAATTATTTATAGTAGGATATTAATTTAATAACCTTTTGACAGGCCCCGTTTCTATACTCATATTTTCGTACAAACGGCAGTCCGTCGGTAATCCCACGGTGGCCCTTCAGCCTATATCTAATCTGATTGAAAATTTCCTGTAAAGTTAAGTCGTTTTTCCCTACTGAAAGCTATTTCAAAAGTCTATTTTCTGTCGAAGACGGGTGAAAAATTTTTCTTTTTATTACACACCTATATAATAGATTAAGTAAAAATTTGGACAGCATAACGACTATTTTTCTGAAATTGTCACCCTGCAAATTTAATATAAAAATTTTAACACTTCTAAAATCAATCAATTTTTCTAAAACTTCTCGGCCTCAGGCCCTCAATTCATCAATTCACAAGCAACCACAAACATGTCATCAAATTTCAAAATAATTTAAAACACAAAACAGTAAGTCATGCATATATATATATATATTTATTTATACATTTTCAAAAATAAAGAAAACTTATATATTATGTCATATATAATTATTTAAGTTTTTTCCCAAAATAAAATACATCTATACAGTCACAGCAGCACAAAGCACTCTCGACTCGATCTGCCTAGTCCTAAGTTGGAATCCCTGATCCTGGTGTACCTATACTTGTATCTGTCCCTGGGGAGGTTTTGGTTGTAAAACATAAAACAGTGTGAGTTACACGAGCTCAGTGAATATTGTAAATTTTTATTTCCATTTTATCTTTATAAAAATTTCTTCCTTAGTTTAAAAACATTTTATAAACCTTTCATCACTGTAATATGAAAAATTAGTTCTTCTCTGAAAACCATTTTTCAAATAAATGCATGGATAAATTATTTATGTAAATATCATTCAATTTCATTATAACACTAAATGATAAAATGAAATATCGTATATTTTCAGTTCTCTGCAAAAAATGTAAATAGTGGTGATATTATTATTTTTGAAAAATCTCTTAATAGAACAAGCCAACCATTAGCGGTCTGTACCATATGGTATCCTAGGTATGGAGCGAAATTTTGCCTCGCTCCGGCCTTCCCGAAATTTTTTCTCGTTCAGGCCATCTATCCAGTATTACGTAACAGAATTTTTTCGTGGCTATGAAGCAGTATTTTTCCTCATTCAGGTGGAAACTAGCTAATAATATACCCTATACGTGCATTAGGCAACACACTAAACTGAACCAATGACTCAACATAATACCCCCTACGGGTTTCCTCCCGCTGTTCGTGACAGACACTCCCAACACTGCTAATGCACACTTCGGGTACTCAACCTCAACCGGAAATAATTGTAGCATCTACCAAACATACTATATGTTCAATATATATTTCCATCAAATAGTTTTTCACCATAAATACTTATTTTGTATAAACTTTTCAAATTTAGAAAATCCACATCTCATATAATCGTTTATAGTCCATGCAAAATATTTTTCATACAAATTAATTTATTTCAAAATCAAACCATAACATATTATAACACAAATTTTAAAACATCATATCCAAAATATTTTGAATGGCATTCACCAATGATTGATTCATGAAATCACACGCTTTAGGGTTCCCTCGATTCTCAATGTAATTATCGTCATTTTAAATCGAATCTCCGCCGTACATGGTGGCCGACGGTGACCTTTCGACGTCGGATTCCGCCAACTTCGGTGGAAGGAGGTATGGCTAGGTGGGTTTTGTTGTCCTCGACACGCTAGTCAAGAAATGAGGTTGATTGGAGTCGGAATCGTTTAGTTTCACCGAAATCTTGAAAAATAAAAGTTAGTTAATGACCAAACTTCCTCCATATAAACGAAGGCCTAAACAGTGATAAAAACTGGTAAAATTGATACTTGTGGATTCTAATGGTACCAAGATTGGCCAAGCTCGGATGAGGTCGGAACGAGAGGTCAAAGATTGTTTCGTGAAAATGAGATTGTTGGAAAAAAAAATGATGAGAGAGAAAGGAATGTCGGTTGGAGGAAGAAGACGATGAAGCTATATATCCGGTCAAATTTCATTTTGCCCCTTTAACTTTTTAAAATTATGATTTTAACCTAAACTTTTTAAAAACCTAACTTTTTAGCCCTTGCACTTTTACACAAGTTTCATAAAATTTTTCAATTTTGTCATTTCTTGAATATTTCTTTTAATATCATTTTCATGCCTCTAAATTAATTATTTTACCACTTCTTAAGTTCGAAATCGCATCCGTAAATTTCATCATAATCCAATTTTGCATTGGACACTTTGAATTATTTCTTTATTCCATAAATGAAACATGCGTGTACAATATGTTTACAATAGTAAAATAGGGATGATATATTACAATTTTTTCCCCCCTTAAAAAAAATGTCGTCCTCGAAATTTACAACTTATCGACACCTATAGAAACAATTGGGGATATTTATGTCTCATTTGATCCTCATGCTCTCATGTGGTTTTCTCGACATCGTGATTCCTCCATAATACCTTCACTAAGGGAATTACTTTACTCCGTAGAACCTGTTCTCTGCGATCTAAAATCTGAACCGTTTCCTCTTCGTAAGTTAAGTTTTCCCTTAACTCCACAATCAAGTTGCTCTTTAAGTATATGGGAGGGATCTGGGATGTATTTTCGGAGCATGGACACGTGAAATACGTCATGAATTTTATCCAACTGTGGTGGCAGCTTCAACCTATACGCCACTGATCCCACTTTGTTGGTAATCTCATACGGTCCAATATAGCGCGGACTCAACTTACCACGTTTTTCAAATCTAAGCACACCTTTCCAGGGGGATATCTTGAGGAATACTTTATCTCCAACTTCGAATACAAGGTCTTTACGGTGATTATCTGTATAACTCTTTTGTCGATCGTTTGCTATTTTGAGTCGGTTTTTGATAACTTTAACTTTATCTGTAGTGATTTGAATGAGCTCGGGACCTATCAGTTTCCTCTCACCTACCTCATCCCAACGTACTGGAGTCCTGCACTTTCTTCCATAGAGTACCTCATATGGGGCCATATCTATGCTGGTCTGGTAGCTGTTATTATAAGCGAACTCCATAAGTGGTAGGTGTATATCCTAACTCCCCTTGAATTCCAGAACACATGACCTAAGCATATCTTCAAGTGTCTGGATTGTCCTCTCTGACTAACCATCCGTCTAAGGGTGAAATTTTGTGCTAAAATTTAGTCGAGTTCCCAATGCTTTTTGTAAGCTGGGCTAAAATCTTGATGTAAATTTGGGATCTCGATCTGAAACGATAGAAATCGGCGTACCATGAAGTCTGACTATCTCATCAATGTAGAGCTACGCTAACCTACTAAGGGGCTAATCACTCCGGATGGGCAGAAAATGGGCGGACTTCGTTAATCTATCAATTATCACCTATATCGCATCATGTCTCCTCTGACTGCGCAGAAGCCTTACTACAAAATCCATGGTGATCTTCTCCCATTTTCATTCAGAAATTGAGAGGGGTTACAACAGTCTTGCCAGCTTCTAATGTTCTGCCTTGACTTGCTGACAGGTGAAGCATCGGGATACAAAAACTGCTATTTCTTTCTTTATCCCTTTCCACTAATAGTGTTCCTTTAATGTATAGTACATATTTGTGCTGCCTGGATGCATGACATACGCTAATGAGTGAGCTTCTTCCATGATTTCCTTTTTTAGATCCTCTACATCCGGTACATATAAACGTTGTCCCATCATCACTGTACCATCTTCTCTGATATTGAAATCTGTTCTCTTTCTATCTTCGATTTCTTTCTTTAATTTGGCCAATTAGGGGTCCTGTTTCTGCAGTTCTCTTATCTGATCCACCAAAATGGGGCGTACATGAAAAGTAGCTAACAATGCCCCTGAATCTACCACATTTAATCTTACTCCCAGCGATCTCAGTTCCACCAAAAGTGGTAGGTATACAGTCTTTAACTGCACTAGGGAACTCATAGGTCTCTTGCTCAAAGCATCAACCACTACTTTGGCTTTTTCGAGTTGGTACTTTATCGTACAATCATAATCTTTAATCAATTCCAACCACCTCTGTTGCCTCATATTTATCTTATTCTGAGAGAATAAATATTGTAGACTCTGATGATCTGTGAAGATCCGACAAGCGCCATATAAGTAATGTCTCCAAATCCATAACGCAAACATAATTGCTACCAACTCCAAATCATGGGTAAGGTAGTTTTGCTCATGCTTCTTTAGCTGTCTGGAAGCATAAGCTATAACGTTATCGTTTTGCATCAATACACAACCCAAACCCTATCTCGAGGCATTACTATATATCGTGAATCCATCTATTCCCGTTGGCAATGTCAATACAGGAGCTGATGTCAACCTCCTTTTTAACTCATCAAAGCTCTGTTGACAGGCTTCAGACCATTCGAACTGTGTCTCTTTTCTCGTCAATCTGGTTAATATGGTTGTTATCCTGAAAAAACCCTCAACGAATTTTCTATAATGGCCTGCCAACCCGAGAACGCTCCTGACTTCAATCACATTTATGGGTGATCTCCAGTTCGTGATAGCTTTAATCTTTTGAGGATCCACACTAAACCCTTCAGCTGAAATAACATGACCTAGGAAAGCAACTCTATCTAACCAAAACTGACACTTGCTGAATTTCACATATAACTGGTGCCCTTTAAGGGTTTGTAACACAATCCTGAGATGTTTTGCATGTTCCTCATGACTGCCTGAATATACTAGAATGTCATCAATAAACACAATCACGAACTTATCCAAATAAGCTCGGAAGACCTTATTCATCAGGTCCATGAACGCGGCTGGGGCATTAGTTAACCCAAAAGGCATGACTAGGAACTCATAATGCCCATACCGAGTTCTGCAGGCAGTTTTTGGAATATCTTCCTCACGAACTTTCAGCTGATGATATCTCGATCTTAGATCAATTTTCTAATATACTCTGGATCCCTATAGCTGGTCAAACAAATCATCAATCCTTGTGAGCGAATATTGATTCCGTATTGTCACTCTATTCAGCTGTCTATAATCAATACACAACTATAAGCTCCCGTCTTTCTTTTTCATAGACAAAACTGGAGCCCCTTATGGTGAATCATTGGGCTTTACAAAACCTTTTTTCAGCAGCTCTTCCATTTGTACCTTTATCTCTTTCAACTCTGTTGGCACCATCCTATATGGTGTAATCGAGATTGGCTCAGTTCACGGAACCAAATCTATCTCAATCTCTATCTCCCTATCTGGTGGTAAACCTGGGAGATCCTCCAGAAATATATCTAGGAACTCTTTGACCATTGAAATGTCTTCCAATCGAACTTCATACTTTTTCTGTTCAACCATATAAGCTAGATATCCCTGATATCCCTTATGGAGCATCCTACTGCCTGCCATGACGGTGATCATACTGGTGGCAAGTACTTTCCGAATTTCGTGGAATACCACCTCTGGTTCCCCTAGTCTGGCCAATCTAACTTCCTTCCCATAACAATTGACTATGGCCCAATATGTGGATAGCCAATCCATCCCTAGTATCACATCAAAGTCTCGAATATCTAATACAATCAGGTCAGCAGGAAACTTTTTATCTTCTATCACGATTTTGATATCCACAATCACCTTCTCGCCCAATAAGAAATTTCCAATAGGGATGGAAACTATTATACCACCATCCAAGAGCTGTAATGCCGATCTAACCTTTGCTGAAAATGGTATGGACATGAAGGAATACATGGCTCCAGGGTCTATCAGTGCATATGCATCATGCTCTAAGACAAAAATCATACCAGTAACAACATTTGGAGTAGCGTCTGCCTCATACTGTGTGACTGCAAATACTCGAGCCTGGGCGTGAGGTCTACCTGGCTGACCCGCTGAAGACACTCCTTTGCCCACTGTACCTCTAATTGAGACTGAAGTACCACATCCTTTGCTCTGGGAGCCTCTACCTCCCTGTCTCTGGCCCACACTGGCCTATGAAGGTGTTGCTGAAGTTCCAGTCTCTGAACTCGCTGAGGTGGCTAGCTGCGGGCATTCTTTCATGAAATGGCCCTCTTGCCCGTAATGAAAGCAAGTTGTGCTTGAACTCCTCATCCGACACACGTTTGGATGTCTCTTTCCGCATGTACTACACTCTGGTATCGAACTTCGAGTATCACAGAAGCCTCCAGGTGCTACAGCTGGTCTGGCTGACCCCTGACTAGATGATGCTCCTCAGCTTATCCTCCTACCACCAACCCATCTGGACCTAGTCTTTTGGCGAACTTGCTGGGCCCTTCCTACGTTTGCCTTCTAGTTTACCTTCTGGTTTTCCTTGTTGAGCTACGGTTGTCACATTTTTTTTTCTACTTTCAATGCAGCCTCTACCAGCTCTCCATAATGTGTCTAAGGCGCCTATGACAAATAAACTCTGAGGTTGGGATTCAGGACCACCATGAATCTCTTGCATCTCTGCTCTTTGTCTTAAAAAATGAATGGAACTATCCGGACCAGTTCTGAGAATCTCTTTTCGTATTCTGTCACGGACATCAAACCTTGTTCTAGTATGAAGAACTCTTCCATCCAGGAATCTTTATAGCTTTTCAAGTAAATTCTGTCTGTAAACTCCCGCTGGAATATCTCCCATGTCACTCCTTCTGGGTGTCGCCTCTCTAAGGCTCTCTACCAGTCTTTTGCTCTGTCCTCCAAGAGAAAGGAGGAAAATAGAAGTCTCTGCTCATCTGTACATCCCATCACTCTATAAATCTGTGTAACCCTATCCAACCACGCCAGGGCACTCTTTGGGTCACCACTCCTGTCAAATGGCTTTGCCCCCAACTTACATGCACATTCTATCGAGCGAATTGGTTCTTCGAGGGCCTCCCGCTGCTGACGCATTGCCGCTATTAGTATCTGGGCGACCTGTTCCGCATTAAAACTCTCGCCAGCTAATTCTGCGGGTGCCGACTGTAAACTCCTATATTCGATTTTATGTTTCCTAGCCTTAGAAACTAAGTTATCGAATAAAAAGGATAAAATGGTCATTTAGTGAATAAAAATATATATATAATATAAATGGATGGCAAGATTGTAAAACTTTAGTTTAGTAAGTTAATAATTCAATTATATGAAAAAAATGAGACAAATGATCATTGATTTTTATTAGTAAATAACATAACTAAGGGCAATTTTGTAAATCCAACAAGTCAATAGAGGATATGGTGGTCATTTAGCAAAAAGGTGGCCATATAATACACCACTTAGTCACTTTTTCATTCAAAATGAAGAAGTAGGCGTGAGAAACAAAAATAGAAGAGAGAGTTGAGAGGGAGAGCATGAGATGGACGGAAATTAGAGGGGGAGAAGAACAAGTGATATTTTCAACCAATTTTCAAGCTTCCAAGCAATTGTTCTAGTTGATCCCAAGCCAAAACATCAAATCCTAGGCATAGATAAGGTAAGATCTCATCTTCTCCATAGACTTTAATGTGGTGGAAATGTGTAAAAACATGATGTTGGGTTTGTGTGACATGATGATGGATTAGTTTGTTTACTTGATGTGTTATTGGTGAGATTTTGATGTAAATCAATGTTATAGTTATAAGTTGTTAAAAAGGGAACTTGAATGATGTAAAAAAAATGGTAGGTTAGGGTTATGGGAGAAACCCTAACTTGTGATTTAAATTTTTAGAAAAGCAAAAGTAGTTGTAGATTAAGTGTTTGATGAAAAACTTATGAGAGATAGTTTTGTAAAAACTTGAAAGTTTTACTCTAGAATGAGTGTGTGGGTGTGTTATGGCTGTGAAGATCAGTGGAAAACCTCTGAGATTAGATGGTTTTGAACCCAAATTTTACCATAAATAAGATTAGGAAGATAAGTAGAAAAGATAGAAGTTCAATGGAAGTGGTTTTGAGCATATTAGAAATCCCGAGCTTAATGAAGGGTCAGTAGAGACCAGACTTGTTTTAGCTTATTTGGGGTTGTTCTACACCTCAAAACATGCCTTGGGAACATAGAAAACCATAGGAATTGGAACGGAATCATTCCGATAAAATTTGGCGAAGTTATGGCCAAAATAGTGCGCGTAGAAAGTGTCATAGAGTAAAAGTGGAATCCCGAGCTCAAACCATGAGCTAGAGAAAACCTGACCAAGTCTGACATGTATGGGGGTGTTCTACACCTCAAATGATGCCTAGGAATGATATAAAACCATAGAAATTGGAATGGGATCGATCCGATAAAAATTGACGAAGTTATAGCCAAAATAGTGGGCGTAGGAAACCGAGATGTGTAATAGCGATGCAAATGCATTCGTTGATGCCCAAAATAGATGTATTCGGTCATAATTAGGTAAAAAGAACCTTAGATACGAAAGAAAAACCATCGTCGCTTGTCCGATGTAAAAACTCGCTTTGAAAAGTGCCCAAAATGGGGCGTTTTGCCTAGATTGACATAGCAAACGATGGAGTTTCTCGACGAAACTTTACGGGCGACTTAGTTATGCGATAAGGAGATACTAGAAAAAGGAACGGAGGTGAAACCATGGCTGGTTTCAATTCTGTTTTTCGTGGTCAACCGTATAGTTAAAAAGTTGACTTTTTGTTTTAAGCTTCCGGAGACCAAACGAAACATAGGGGAATGATCCTAGGGGTCTAGAAGTAAGACGTTTACAAAGAAACCAAATTTTGAGAGCCTCGGTCGAGTCAAAAATCGAGTTGGGAAAGTGTGGTGTAGTGAGTTTTCAATGTATTGGAAACTCTATTTTTATTAGTTTTAGCTAAGAAAGTGAGTAAGTTATAACAAGACTATGATGTGTAGGTGACGAGCATGCGGACGAGACGCGAGAGGCTCTTTGAGGCATTGAGATCGAGGTAAGTGTCCTTCACTTCACTTACATCTAGTTGATTTCCATTTATATGGCAATGATAAAATATATTGTTTCAAAGAGTTTTGCAAAATGGTTTTCCAAAATCATAAGTTTTATGTTGAGTAATGAGTTATGCCTAGAATCTAGAAATGAGATTCGAAGGTGAAAGTAAGTTGCAAAAAGGTTTAAAAGTAAGGCAAAGTAAAGTTGAATTTAGACCCATGTGCATGTTGTGATACGATGTAGAAAATTTCGTATCTAATTGTAAGTGATGAGTAAATTGCACTACAAAATGCAATGTAGAAAATTCTGCAGGTAGTCACGTAAAGTATAAGTTATTGGCATTACAATGGCGATGTAGAAAATTCCGCGTTGTGGTTACCTAGAGTTGAGAAAGTTCGCCCTACGTCGCGATGTAGCAAATTCCGTGCGTAGTGGCTTTGCACATGGTTGTCTTATGAGAAATGGTTTTCAAAAGAAAAAAAAAATAATAATAATCGATTATTTTCTAAGTAATGTCTATGCGAAGTTATACCTTTATTTATATATTGCCTAACCTCTCTTTGTTTTGTGTAGCTTGTATATTTTAGTAGACGTTGGCACAGACGCTCTTGCATCAAAGACATTATTTTGATTAACTTTAGGAGGGGAAAATAATGAGACGAACTATATGGATGTTAATGTATTTTGACATTGTGTACATGTGTATATGTGGAATCAAATAACTATGTGTTGACATGAGATACTTGACGGATTATAAATCATATTTTGATATGTATATATAAATGAACCATTACACTTGATATGCACATATCGCACAAGGTACATATTTCATATAAGTATGAGTTGTTATATGTCAATTACATATGTGAATTATGTTGTAAAAGAATTGCATGTTTGTGAAATGAATGAAAAATGCATGTTTGAGATTGAAAGAAGTTGGACGGTGATCAAAATAGTTCGAAGTGTATTTCTTATGCAGGTTGATTTTGGAAATGTTAAACTTACAGCCGTTATGCTGTCCGATTTTTATAAAATTAGTTTTCAATCAAACGCAAAAAATTCACACCGTTTCAACTATAGTTATAAGAAAAAAAATATATATATATATTTAGCTTACAACGAGTAAACCGGTTAATTTAAAGTAAAGGAGTTCGCTTCCCGGATTTCCCCAATCCGACAAGTCGGGTTCGGGGAGTCCGTTGAAGTGCCCGGCAGGATCCTCCAGACAAGAGCTTAGAAAAGGTCTGGCTCGGGTCCTGTCAAGTTGACGGTCCCGGATGGCTTTGATCTATAAGGGCATTTATCGACCCCGTCACATGCTCTACCTCTCGAGCGGATGGTAACTCAGGCACCAGAGCCTCTAAAGTGGCTCTACGGGGACCCCTACGACCTCGTTGGTGTATAGTGCTGTGATTTCCATAAAAACAAGATCATGAAATATTTGAAATTTTAAAAATCATATGCATGACAAATACGGAAGCACGTTTGGATTGCTTTATTTATAAAATAAAGTAACATAAATAATTCAATCAATTAAAACCTAAAATAATGATATCCCATTTCAAAACCTGGCTCTGATACTAATATGACAGGCCCCGTTTTTGTACTCCGATTTTCATACAAACAGCAGCCCACCGGCAACCCTACGGTGGCCTTCCAGCCTATATCTAATATGACTGAAAAGTTCCCACGAAGTTAAGCCGTTTTTCCTTATTGAAAGCTTTTTCAAAAGTCTCTTTTCTGATGAAGACGGGTGAGAAATTTTTCTTTTTATTACACACCTATATAATAGATTTGGTAAACATTTGGGCAACATAACGACTATTTTTCTGAGATTGCCACCCTGCAAATTTAATATAAAAATTTTAACACTTCTAAAATTAATCAATTTTTCTCAAACTTCTCGGCCTCAAGCCCTCAATTCATCAATTCACAAGCAACCACAAACATGTCATCAAATTTCAAAATAATTTAAAACACAAAACAGTAAATCATGCATATATATATTTATACATTTTAAAAAATAAGGAAAACTTATATATTATGTCATATACAATTATTTTAGTTTTTCCCAAAATAAAATACATCTATACAGTCACAGTAGCACAAAACACTCCCGACTCGATCTACCTAGTCCTAAGTTGGAATCCCTGATCCCGGTGTACTTGTACTTGTATCTGTGCTGGGGAGGTTTTGGTTGTAAAACATAAAACAGTGTGAGCTACACGAGCTCAGTGAGTATTGTAAGTTTTTATTTCCATTTTATCTTTATAAAAATTTCTCCCTTAGTTTTAAAACATTTTATAAACTTTTCATCATTGTAATACGAAAAATCAGTTTTTCTCTTAAAACCATTTTTTAGATAAATGCATGGATAAATTATTTACGTAAATATCATTCAAAATAGTGGTGGCATTATTGTTTTTGAAAAAACTTTTAATAGAACAGGCCAACCACTAGCGGTCCGTACCACATGATATCCTAGGTATGGAGCGAAATTTTGCCTTGCTCCGGCCTTCTCGGAATTTTTCCTCGTTCAAGCCATCTATCCGGTATTAAGTAACGAAAATGTTCCCTCACAACGGAGCGGTATTTTTCCTCGCTCAGATGGAAGCTAGCTAATAATATACCCTATACGTGCATTAGGTGACACACTAAACTGAACCAATGACTCGACACAATCCCCTCTACGGATTTCCTCTCGCTATTAGTGATAAACACTCCCAACACTGCTAATGCATACTTAGGGTATTCAACCTCAACCGAAAATAATTGTAGCATCTACCAAGCATACCATATGTTCAATATATATTTCCATTAAATAGTTTTTCACCATAAATACTTATATCATATAAACTTTTCAAATTTAGAAATCCACATCTCATATAATTGTTTATAGTCCATGCAAAATATTTTTCATACAATTTCATTTTTTTCAAAATCAAACTATAACATATTATAACACAAATTTTAAAACATCATATCCTAAATATTTTGAATGGCACTCACCAATTATTGATTCATGAAATCGCACGCTTTAGGGTTCCCTTGATTCCCAATATAGCTATCGCCGTTCTAAATCGAATATTGGCCGTATGTGGTGACCGACAGCGACCTTCCGGTGTTGGATTCCGACGACTTCGTTGGTGAGAGGTGCGGCTAGGTGGGTTTTGTTGTTCTCGACACGCTTGTCAGGAAAATTAGGTTGATCGGAGTCGGAATCGTTTAGTTTCGTCGAAATCTTGAAAAATAAAAGTTGGTTAATGACCAAACTTCCTCCATATAAACAAAGGCCTAAATAGTGATAAAAACTGGGAAAATATGGATTCTACATCGCACGACCTTTCCAATGGTACAAAGATTGGCCAAAACAAAGCTCGGATGAGGTCGGAACGAGAGGTTAAAGATTGCTTCGTGAAAATGAGATTGCTGGAAAAAAAAAAAAAGAAGAGAGACGGGATTGTCGGCTGGAGGAAGAAGACGACGAAGCTATATAATCCGGTCAAATTTCATTTTGCCCCCCTAACTTTTAAAAATTATGATTTTAACCTAAACTTTTTGAAAACCTAACTTTTTAGCCCTTGCACTTTTACATAATTTTCATAAAATTTCTCAATTTTGCCCTTTCTTGAATATTTCTTTTAATACCATTTTCATGCCTCTAAATCAATTATTTTACTACTTCTTAAGTTCGAAATTGCATCCGTAAATTCCATCAGAATCCAATTTTGCATTTGGACACTTTGAATTTTTTCTTTATTCCATAAATGAGACATACGTGTACAATAAGTTTACAATAATAAAATAGCGAAGGTATATTACACCTTTGATGAGATTTTTTTTTTCTTTTTTTGAGTAAGAGGAGATTAAATTCATAGAAAACTACCCCACAACTTCGATAAAAGTGAGATTTGAACCCTTGATCTTTTAGAATCAAGGGAGGTGCTCAACTATGTCTACTAAGAGATAGTGTGATTTGATGAGATTTTATGTTGGGTAAAAAACAATAAACTAAGACATAGTTTAAGGACAAATTAATATTTATCCTTTTTGAAATACATAAAAAGCCTCATTATGGTCTCTACATTTATAGAGGTAAAGAATCATAGACTAATGAATAAATTATAAATTGGTTGCTTAATTTGAAATTATTGACATGCAGAATAACTTTTTATATATTTATTATAATTTGGCTACCTGACCATCAATTTTAAATTTGAACTATATCAAAAGAGTAAAAAGACCATTTTACTTTTCTTTTTCTTTTTTTAACTTTTAATTTAATAAATAAAATAAAATAATTTTAAAAATTATAAAACACAATATATATATTTATTTAATCTCCATCGTTTGTCATAGCATAGCTATCATGGACGGTGGAAATCATTAACAACCTAGCATAATATAAACCTATTAACATCAACAACGATGGAGATGAATCGTCATCATCATCAATCCATCATCATCATCAACCTATCATCATCAGCTCATCATCATCTTCAATCCATCATCCTCATCAACATCAACAATAATGGAATTCTACAACAATCATTTGAACCCAACATGAAGGCATTTGGTTCTTATTTGAAGCGAACTAAGTAGTGTAATTAGAGAGGATGGTAAGGTGGTTGTAGAAGGAATCAAAAGAAGAAGTGATGTTAAGCAATGGATTCAAAGAGGGAGGAGGAGACCCAAATGCCTAGAAACCTAAAAACCAACGTTTCCAAGGTTGTTGAAACCTTGAAATCTAGGTTTCCAATGATGGAAAATCCATAAATTTGGGTTTGTAAGATTGTTGAAAACCCAAATTTTTTAGTTTGCAATGACTCAAAACCTAAGGGTCTCTAACGATGAAGACCTTCGGTTTCAATTATTGACCTCTACCACTGATCAATAATGGAGATTGAGGGATTCTATCTTCATAACTTGATGAAGATACAATCTGGAGATTAAATATTCACTTTTTTCAAAAAAAAATAATTTTTTTCAATCTTTTTAATTGATTTCTACTTTCATTTTTTAATCTTTATTTTATCAATTATTTTTTGTAGTTTTAATTTTTTAATTTCTTTGTTATTTAAAATTTATTTTAAAAAACATAAATAAGGTGAAAAATAAAAAATATCTCAGAGGTATTAAAAGTTGACTAATTTAAATTAACAGGGTAGCTAAATTATAATAAAAATATGAAGTTTACTAAACTTCTATAAATAATTTGAAACCATGTAGCTAGCTTGTAATTTACTCTAAATAACAGATATTTACTTTACCCTTAAAATTTTTGTTATTGATAAAAGAAATAAAATTTTAACTATTTTTCACAATTGTTTTGGACTATTTTACCATTCAAGTATAAAACAATTACAAAACAAAATTATTTGCACCAAGAAGTTTAAATTTATCTTATATAATATAAATTAAATTTTAATAAGATATAGTTTAACTTTTTTTTTTCACTAAACAAAAATGTTAATAAATTTTTTTCATTAAAAATGATTTTGTTTAGGATAGAATTAGCTCCCCAAGGGCCGATTCAAATTAACACCCAATTGATAGAAATCAATCGGTTGATTTATAAGCAAAACTTACAAGGGCAAACCTAATAAGAATAAGGCCTAAATCCAACTGTTTAAGAGCAAAGAAGTGGGAAGGACCAAGCTGCCCTTGCCAAGAGGCAGGATGAAAGGCAGAGGGAAAAATCAATTTTGAATGATCAAAATGAATCTCGTTGGTCAGTGAATCTCCCCACATTATCAAATGAGTAAGAAGAACCAAACCTAGTGTTGACACAGTGCAGAAGTTACAGACGTCAAGATTTAAAGGAAAAAAGGAAGGCTAGCAACGCGCTCTATGTCTCCATGACCATAGGGACAAATAAGATGGAAGCATATGTCCCCTATGCCTAAACTAGTCAGCATAAGACAAGGAAAGGGAGAAAGCAATAAGACAAAGGGAAGACAGGTGATATGGTGTAGAGATG
Source organism: Dimocarpus longan (assembly GCA_022984855.1). NCBI lineage: Eukaryota > Viridiplantae > Streptophyta > Magnoliopsida > Sapindales > Sapindaceae > Dimocarpus > Dimocarpus longan. Next base: position 12,678,106 of record CM041015.1, on the reverse strand, counting down.
TAAGCAAAGGGGATGTTGAGGAAGAGTTGACCTTAACAAAAAGGTAGAGAAACAAACCCCAAAGAGGAGGAGGAGCATATAAAACGAGATAATTGTTCATAAGGAGGTAAATAACTCTTGAACAAAGGGATATCCTAATGTGCGAGGAGACTTCTCTAAGAAAAATCCTCACAAACATTAGGTTGTATCCTAGGTTTTATTCATTAGATATAGCCATTTTTCTTTCCTTAAACATCCCTTCTGGGATCCTTTTGGCTTTAAGCTAAGGAGTTTTCGCTACAAAAATCCTACTGACTTGAGCATCGAAGGTTTTATGTCAATGAAGCACCGATGACCCCTGACCTCATTTCTTTATTTTGTAGGTGGCCAAGGGAAGAAACGATTCACCAAAGGGAGGAACAACTTGCCTAAGGGGAGGAAGGATCTGCTTGAGGAATTGAATCCCCTCAACTAAAAGAGTTCAAGTAGTTAGAGGGAATTGATTTTATATCTCTTGTTCTTCTTAGTCATGTGTAGCTCATAACCTTTAATATATGTTATTAACCTCATTTACTGAAGGGATTCCAATTTCTATTCCTTGAAGTTGTATTTAATTTATAATTCTTAATATCATTGTTAGTGCGATTTCTGTGGTCAAATTTGGTTTTAACAATTGTCGCCATCTATGGGAAACGATATGAAAACTCCATGACCTACAAAAATAAAAAAGAGAATATAAAGTAAGGCCAAGCATCAGAGGACTTGTGGTTGTGGTAATAGAGCATGACACAGTGGTGCCTAAGGAGGAGTAAACCCCAGAGTTGCATTTTTTCAAAAACCAATTTTTTGATGAATAGTATTTTCGAATGAATAGTATCTATGAAAATAGTAATTTTCGAAAAATAGACTCCAGACATTTGAAGTCTTGGAATAAGGATTAGAGTTATTAGAAGTTGGAACGGGTTAAAAATAAGTCAATTCGAATAAGTTTTAAGTGATCCGAAATTAATGGATGAAAACACTCTTTTCGGAGGACATTAGGTATTGATGATTTTACGCCAATTTGATTTTTTTTTAAAGTATGAGATTGAAGCCTAGGATACTCAATTAGAGTATTACATAATTAATTTGATGATAGGATGACCATGAAATATTTTTATAATTTATTTGAGTTTGAATAACAATTAAATGTATTAAGGGCAAAATGGTCATTTCAACATCAAGTTTGCATGAAATTAGTGTGAGCATCACATGGGAAGAAGCTAAATAAGAAGCACAATCCATGTCATATGGAATGAACCAACGGGTGACTGACACATCAAATTTAATTTTTGAATTAAGTGGAAATTAGCTAGCATGCATTAAGAATTTTTAATGTTTTAGATGACCAAGTGACTAATTTGCCCTTAGATGGATGAGTTGCTATGAGTTATAATGAAGGGTGTTATAGTAAAACTAATTAAAGGATTTGATGGCCATTTGGAGATTAGATAAGAGTAATTTTGGTAAGAGAAAGTGAGCACTATATAAAGTTGATTTTTGGATGAGTTTACTAGAGATAAGTGACGGCAAAAGAAGAAGAAAAAGTGAGGCAACAAGGAGGAGGTTTCGGCCAAGGCAAGTAGAGAAAGAACAAATGGTTTCAACCATTTTTCATGCCAAAATTCATCAAGTAAGGTGCTAGGAAGAAGATTAAGCAAGAAAGTGAGGAAAACTAGGTAAGTAAGTTGGTTTTTTTATGGTATTTTGATGGTTTTTCATGATGGAATGATAAAGTGGTGTGTTTGTGAAATTTTTGGTGTGAATAGAGATTGATTGTTTTGTATTTGAGCTTGAAATTGAAAGAAGTTACAAAGGAAGCAAGTTGATAAGCAAACTAGTAAGGTAAGTTTAGGGTTTTAAGAAACTTTTTCTAGTGTTGGTTTTAGAGTATTAAGTTGATGTTGGAATGAATTTTATGTGGTTGATGATCATGAAAATGGAAAATAAAATTTGGATGATCATGGTGAATTTTTGGCCAAACTAGGGTGTGCATGTGTTTGAATTGATTTTTGCTGTTTTGATAAATTTACATAATGTTTGGTATGATTTTAAGTTGATATGTATCAATAGAATGGAAAGAAAAAGTGTGAGTATGGTTGCTATGTAAATTCGGCTAAAAAGAGCAAGTTGGTATTCAAGTGGTTCTTTAATTATTTTAATGTGTTTTTATAAATTTATACATGTGATTAAGTGAGTTTGAATTAAGAGAATGAAAGGAATCGAATGCGACGTTGAATGTATTAGTTTATTCCAATTTTGGTGGTTTAGGGTGGACATGATGTTTTAAGTAAAAATGGGTGATTAAATGCTAGTTTTTATTAAGTAGGTGGTGAATTCTAAGGTATGATGTGTATTGTTGGTGGAAAGCAAGCAAAAGAATCAAGAAGGATAAATCAAAGGGCAAACCAGTAACTTATGGGTCAAGTAAGTGCAAATATATTTTATAAATTGTTAAACATGTATTTTGGCCATTTTAGAGCATTTATGTTGATGATATTGCATTGCATGATTGAAAATGATTGTCCTTTAAAAATAAAAATTAAGAACATTTTATATGTTTGCTTGAAAATGAAATATTTTATGTATGAAATGTTGGAAACAATGATGATTATGTTGTAATGATTTTTATGTGATATGATTTATATTTTCAAGCTTATGAAATGAAAGAAATCGGTTTTGTATGATGTGGAAAGGAAAATGTTTTCAAACGCCAATGGCCTACCCTACGTTATATGTTATATGTTATGGATTATGATTTAAACCTGACCAATATACCTCACTGTGTATGGTAAGTGTTGGGAGGGCGTGTCACCCTTTACATATGTGGGGTATTATCTCACTCACGTATGCGATGCAGAAAATTTTGCTGTGTATGGTAAGATGTCTCATGTATACCGTCACGATGAGCGTTGCTGATCAAATCACCATGTGACTATGTTATGATAATTCTTTAGGTTCTATTGGTGCAGTTTTAGCATGGAAAGGAAAATCTTAAGTTATGAAACAAATGAAATATTATTATGTTTTTATGCTTGAAACCACGTTTTAAGATTTCCCATAAAATTATTAAAGTTTATGATTTTGATTTTGGAAACGTTATGAAATAAAATAATTTGTTTTAAAAGTGTTTTTGGGAGATAATTTGAAAGAAATAGTTTTAATAGAAAATCTTAATACTCACTGAGTTCCTTTAGCTCGTCACTCTCTGTTTTATGTTTTATGAAAACCTCTCTAGGTGTAGGAACTAGCGGTTAGGGTGCTTGCTCTCCCACCTCAGATTAGGTGGGCTAGCCATGAATGATGTTCTGTGAAGTCATATACTGCATATTTTGATTTCATTGAAAATTTATACATGTACATTGTTTTGGTTGTAAAGAATTTTATAAATTTTACCACGGTTGTAGTGTTATGTTGTATTCATTTAAATAAAATAAATTGATGCCTATATGTATTTACAATGTAAATATTTTGAAATGTGTATACATGTTTTAGATTTTATGCATGAAAAGTGTGTTCTTGAATTTGAGATGATTTTATTGAATTAGATCTATTGTAATTAGGAGATGGTTTTGAATTGGACCGGAGGTCTAATATGGTAGTGGAGATTATTGTTTGAAATATTGAAGTGTGATTGATTTGTTTTTTAGGTGGTTTGAATTTTTGGAAAACCTCAAAAAACAGTCGTTGTGCTGTCAAAATCTTTAAAAGACCGAAATTATGAAAAAAAAAAATTATAATTGATGATTCATATGTTTATGAAATTATTTAAGTTTGAGAGTGTGCTCCACGATGTCCTTTTGATGATGCTAGCTAAAATCTAGAAGGGTTCCATAGGGTGCCCGAGCGGGATCACGAGAGCTCTGAAAGGGAAAATTCGGGACAGGTCCCATCAGAGGTCCCAAGAGAAAGAGTTAAAACCACCAAGGCCAGAGCAAGAGCGACCAGGTGAAATGATGTAGATGAGGCTACTTAAAAGCATGCAAGGTTTATTGAAGTAAAGCAAGAGATGCAGATAATCACCCAAAAAGTGAAAACGTGGTAGAGGAATGATAACGACTATGAGAAGAGGTAAACTAGATGCTAAATGCCATCTGTGGTGTCATCGAAGCTGAAACCAAGGGTACGTAGGACAGTGTCCCAGAAACCCCTACGATTCCAGTGTGACCACCTTCGACCTTAAAATAGGGGAGATTTATAAGAAGTGAACCGACATATAAAACTCATGAGAAAGAAATCTGAGGTGAGCATGAGGCTATAATTCCTCCCCAGAGAGTATGAAAAGCAACCACTATGGAAACTCGTTGCTTAAGCACTACCAACAATGTTAGGACAATGGAGCAACAACCAACGAAAAACCTTAAATGTTTGCACGAAGGAGTGGATCATGCTCAAAGGCCCCTTGAGGAGCCCATCCACGCTATTATGATCCTGAAACAATAGCTAGCAATATAGGTGTAGAGGGCCCTAAAAGAGTTGAGGAAGAAAATGACGAAATCGCGAAAGAATAAGACCGAAAATGATGAATCTAACCAAATAAAAGTGTTTGACTAATCGTCGGCTGACCATATTAGGCTAGCCAGCTTACCAAGGAGATTTAAGATGCCTCAACTGGAATGCTATAAGGGACAAACAGACCTCGTGGCTCATGTGGAGAATTTGTGTGAACAAATGCTTATCTAAGGAGTCCTAGATGATGCCATATGTCAGATATTCTCCATCATTATGGAAGGACTCGCTAGGGATTTGTTCAAGTGTCTCCCAAAGAAAGCATAATCTCCTTCATGGACGTTACCAAAGAGCTCATCACGTAGTTCCAAAAGGCGAAGCCACCACCAAAGGACCCCTCAACCCTACGATATGTCAAACAATTAGAAGATGAAACCCTTGTTTTGTTTTTTATGTTTTTACTTTCTCTTTTTCTTGACACATTTTAGACATTCTAAACTAGATTAAGAAACGGTAAAATTGACTTTTAAGTTTTTTAAAATGTCTCATACTTGGTATCAAGTCACTTTAGGATTCTTAGATCTTTCCGTAGTTTACTATGATTTCATATTTAGAATAAGTTAGGAGACTTAATAGCTAATAGGTTTCAAGTTGGGGTATAAATAAAAATTTTCTATTTTTTATTCCTAGTTAGATGTATTTCCTAAAATAAATTCATTTAGGATTAATTGGTAAGGGTTTTAATCGATTTCTAATTTACATTGTGACAAGCCCCATTCCTAAATGACTATAGCAGCCCACCGACAACCCCACGGTAGCCTTTCAAATGAGATCTATCTCGACTGAAAGGTTCCCGTGAAATTAAACTGTTGTTTTTGTTGAAAATCTTTTATAACCTTTCTGAAATTTCTTTTCAAATGGAAATGGTTGAAAAGTTTTTATTTTAGTGTACATCTACGAAAACAGAGTTATATAAAAATTTTAATAGCACAACGACTATTTTTCTAAAATTTATAGAAAAACTTATACACTTCTATGGCAATATAATTCTCAATTACTAGGCCTCCGACCATCTTTTTCCTTATCCACAAACAACACAATCATGCTTTCAATTTAAAACACAACTTGAACTTTTAATTGAGCAACCCACTAGTATGAAAATACGGAGAAATATCATTAAAAATATTTATATGTCATGCACAATTACATTTGCACATTTTCCAAAAATGCATCTGATCACATACAAATGTTATTCTATAGGTTTTCTAAATACATTTATAGCAAAAGGTATTCGCATAACAACACATGACTAAATTCGTCTACTCTTAGGTTGGAGTCCCTGATATTGAAGAACTTGCACCTGCACCTACACCTGCTCCTAGGAAGGTTTTGTTTATAAAATATAAAAATAAAGAGTGAGCTAAACGAGTTCAGTAAGTGTAATGTTTTTCTATTCAGACTATATTTTCAAAATTAACCTCCTTAAAATTACAAAAAAAAAAAAAACATTTCTTAACTGCTTTAATACTATAAAGCTAAAATGAACTTTCTTAAAACCTTATCTGAAATAAACACATGTATAAGTATTTAGTAAGAATATAAATCATACGTAATAAAACTGAAATTCAATTACATATTAAAAAGCGAATTCTTTGATTTCGGAAAACTATTCTAAAGTTCTTTTCAAATCTAAATTATAACATAGCAACCTGTATTATTTTATCTATGCTATAAACCATAAATGGTAATGGCAATAAAATTTTCTGAAAAATCTCTTTGTGAAGTAAGCTAACCATCGGCGCTTGAATACCACATGACATCCTAGGTATATAGCAGAGTGAAATTTACCATTGCTCCAAGCTGCATTTACCATCACTTAGGCCGTTTGTCTGGTTCTACGTAGCGAAACTTCCTATCACTCACATAGGAGTTAGCCAATATATACCCTGGTTGTGTGTGGTCGACACACTAAACTGAACTAACTGACTTAATCTCTCTCGCTGTTAGTGATAGATACCCTGACACTACCATGCATGCTTAAGGTACTTTGACCAGTAACATCTATCTGAGATACCTATAAGACATACCATATGCTTACAAAAACATTTCCAAACATGCAGTTTTTCATCATATAATCCATTTTTCACATAAACTTTCTAAAATTCATGCAAAAGATTTTCATGTTGAATTTATTTACTTTAAAATCAATTTTCAATATTTCAATGCATGAATTTAACGATAACACATAAAATTCATAATGAATAGAAAAATAATTGCACAAAAATATTTTGAAAGGACACTTACCGTTTTCTAACTCACGATAAAGCACAAAGATCAAAGGAAGGGTTCTCTCGCCTCCACTTAACCTACATATTTTCACATTTTATTTTTAGGCAACGTCATTGACAAGACCCAAACCAAATCTTCTTTAGGCTCTTGTTTGGAGGATCTTGCCGGGCACTTCAACGGACTTCCTGAACCCGACTCGTCGGATTGAAGAAATCCGAGAAGCGAACCCCTAACTTTCTTAGTCGGTTTACTCTTTTAACTTAAAAATTTGGTTTTCTTTTTCTTAAAATAGTCGGGTTGGTGTAAATTTTTCACGTTTTCTTAAAACGAAATTTTTCAAAATTTTGACAGCATAACAACTATAAATTAAACATTTCCAAAATTTACCTGTAAAGAAAACACACTTCGACTATATCACATCACCTCCCAACTTTTTATAACCACAAATATACATTTTCTCATATCGTTCATATCTTTTTCGCATGCAAATCACATTCATCAAAACTTATATATATATCATGTGCATCATGTGATATGTGTATCTCAAGTGTGAATGTACAACTATATATACATATCAAAATATGGGTTTACAATCCGTTAAGTATTCATATATAACACACGATTATCTTGTTAAACTATATACAATCGTGTTAACATATATTGAGCATTCCTACGGTTCGTTTATTCGTGCCCCACCTATAAATAAGACGTCGTCCTCTCGGCCACAAAATCACCTATAATAACACCAGATAGAACAAGCAAACTACACAATAAAATAATTCGTTAGTTCTTTACATGATAATATAACAATTATAAGTCCATAATAATGCATAACTTAAAAAGACATCAAATTGTTGATTTTGAAATCTCTTTTCTTTTAAAAAGGACCATGTGTGTACCCTAATATACTTAACCATCACGTGACGATTTTTCTACTAATGTCAACGTGAAGTTACTATAGTATCTTGACCACTACGTGTAGAATTTTCTACATTGCGACGTAGAGTAAAATGATCTCAACTCTAGGTAACTACAATGCGGAAATTTTCTACATTGCAATTGTAGTGCTAATGAATTATACTCTGTGCAACTACATGCGGAATTTTCTACATCGCAAATTGTAGTGCAACTTCTCACTATCGCTTATAACTAGATACGAAATTTTCTACATCGTACCCTATTGCAAGTAACTAAATCTCGACAACTACGAGCGAAATTTTTTACATTGCCACATAGTGCCAAAGCTTTGATACTCCGGTATACACATGGTTTTTAACTCAAACTTTCTTTTAAACTTTTTGAAAATAACTTTTGTCTTCGAATCTTATTTCTTGATTCGAGACACAACTTTTATCTCAATTTCAAACTTATAATTTGGAAAGTCATTTTGTAATACCTTTGAACAAATATACATTACAATGTAAATGAAAATCGTAATAATGTAAGCAAAGTACACTTACCTCAATCCGAGTAATAGTAACTCGATCGTGTCAATAAGCCTCTCATGTCTCGCTCGCCTGCTCGTCACCTATATGTCAATTTCTCATTATACTTTATTCAATGTATATAACTTAAAACGTAACAATAGAATTTTCAATATAAATCAATCCATTGAAAACCCGTTACGCTATAACTTTCCCAATTCGATTTTAACTCGTTCGAGACTCTCTATGACGGAACCCTTCCCGAATCCCTCCTTTGGACCCAAGAAAGACCCCGTAGCACCCCATCAGAACTCCAACGAACCCTAACTTTGGCCCGAAGAAATCCTGTCAGAGCACCAAAACTTACTTTCAACCTCTTCCAAACTCTTTTACTAGGTGGCAGGGGTACAAATTTTTTGCTTTTCTATTGAAAATCCGGCAGCATGCCGTCTGTTTTCTAAACTATGCCACCCTGCAAGTTTCAAATTCAGTTTATAAAACACTTCTATGAAATTCATTTCTCAACTTCCAGAGCCTCTGGCTCCTTTTTCACAACGCTGATACCAAATTGACGATCACGTAATTAAAATCAGAAAACTGATTCATATAAAAACTTTAATAAAATATTTTTAACTAATACATCCACGATTTCTTTAAAATACTTAAAACTATATATATAAACATATACATGATCAAAATAACCTCATATATAAATGTATTAGGTATCATCCTATACGTCCACCTGTACGTCTGACTGAACCTCGTCGGCTGGATGACTAGCTCCTGCATCTGTGGGAGAATTTTTAAGAAAAACATTTAAAGAAAAACATGAGTATAACTCAGTGAGTGGTAATAACTTTTAAATTAAAACTCATTGCTACACTTAAATTTCTCCCAAAAACAGTTTAATAAAACTAAAGTATTTTTCTAAAATACTTTCTAAAACTCATTGAAAACTGTTTTTGAATCTCATTCTAAATTTCTTAACTAAAGTATTTTTCTAAAATACTTTCTAAAACTTATTTAAAACTGCTTTGAAGTATTTTAAAGAAATCGTGGATGTATTAGTTAAAAATATTTTATTAAAGTTTTTATATGAATCAGTTTTCTGATTTTAATTACGTGATCGTCAATTTGGTATCAGCGTTGTGAAAAAGGAGCCAGAGGCTCTGGAAGTTGAGAAATGAATTTCATAGAAGTGTTTTATAAACTGAATTTGAAACTTGCAGGGTGGCATAGTTTAGAAAACAGACGGCATGCTGCCGGATTTTCAATAGAAAAGCGAAAAATTTGTACCCCTGCCACCTAGTAAAAGAGTTTGGAAGAGGTTGAAAGTAAGTTTTGGTGCTCTGACAGGATTTCTTCGGGCCAAAGTTAGGGTTCGTTGGAGTTCTGATGGGGTGCTACGGGGTCTTTCTTGGGTCCAAAGGAGGGATTCGGGAAGGGTTCCGTCAAATTGGTATCAGAGCTTTTGGTTAAAATGATTTAGAAAAGTTTTGAAAAGTTATGCATCCACAGAAGTTTTCTCTCTATTTTAGTACATTAAAATTTTTAAACCTTGCATGATATTCATTATTTTATACTGTAGTAGAGTTATGCGTCGAGTTGATCGTCCCTGCACTCATTGAACCGCAGCTGAGGAAGCTCCACTTACTCCATCTCCGTTACCAGAAAGATAGGAGCCTAGTAAAGACTTATGTTATAATTAGCAGTCAGGGGATTAGTAGGAGTCAGTAGTGGAAGACGAACAACCAATCCCATTAAGTTATTAAGTCAGTTTATACAGGATCTAAAGCCACGGGCACCAGACGCCAATAAAGAGCGTAGAAATTGGGTGCCGAGGAATATAGTGGGATTGAAGGTCTAGATGCCACTATAGAATAATTTAGAAAATATAAAAGGGACCGAGGATAGAAATAAAAGCATAGTTAGGGCTAAAGGAAATTTTCAGGGGATCCTCGTCAGATTCCAAGATAAATGACAAATGCAGGTAAATCCTCAGTAGAGTATCAGAGTAAGGATTAGAGTGTATGATTTAGAGACTCAGATAATAAAAAGTACTTCTAATGAGGTTATGACGGCATAGACATGTGCCAATACCATAAGGGAAAGTATTAATTCATGTTATTTAGTAGGTGTTCACGTCACTGAGGAAGTGGTTTTCCAGTCAAATTTATTTTGTATTTTAGTATAAATATAGACATTCCGGAGTGTCCGAAAATAAAATATTATAATTTATAAATTTGTAGTCAAAATGATTTTTGTAATCTGCCATAACTTAGTGCACAAGTTGTGACAGAAGAAAGATTTCAAAGTTTTTGAACCCCCCACCTCGGAACGTGACATCTCTAGTATACATGGATGATAACCAAACCTGAACTAATCAGCTTAGCAACTTTATGAGTCGAGGCACCCTACCCATGAGATAACTAGAGGAAATAATATACATATTAAGGTGTGCAATAATACAGCCCGATGCTGAGACGATACTCGAGATAATAACCGATAAGTTTAAAGTTTTGGATAGGGTTACAGACGATTTAAAAAAGGGCGTTGCCATAAAGGCTAGTATACTGCTAGAATTTCAGAGAGCAGTATGAAAGTATATATTTCCATTGAAGTTATAATAGTAGTGAAAACAAATCTAGAGATGAGGAGATAGTCTTAGGAGTAGAATAGATTATCTCTGGAAGAAGATAACTTCAGTATATTGAGAGAATTAAGGACAGTATTCAAAGAGAGTACAGAATGTTTTTATTCCTATATCATACTAGTTAAGACAACAAGAAATATGTTGAGAAAATTGTGTCTGGACTATATAAGAGAAATTCTGTATTGTCTCCCTTATAATACTTTCTACGGTGCTATACCGTTACTGGCCTGATAACATTACTATAGACGATTTCAATCACACCATATCTCAACATATCTTCCACAATCTATATCTCTCGTACTATCCGTCCGTCTATGGATGGAAAGCTGTACTATGATGTAATTGAATACCTAAGCTTTCTATAAACTGAGCCAGAACTGGAATGAAAATTTGAGATTTCCGTTACTATGATTAACACTGGAGTCTCATGCAACTGGACAACTTTATCTATGCGTATACGGCTAATCCTACGGTCCTTTAGGCTCAATCTGAACTTGCTAATATGTTAACTATCTAGACGTGTATCTAGCTATTTCATTATTTTTATCTAGTTGAATGCATCATGTATGCTGAAGAGTGACTTCAACTAAAATCTCTTTCTTGTAGAATAATTCTGTCGTATCCTAAATCCACTTCCTGTCTATTCTTTAAGTAACTGGGAATCCTGAGATGTGATTTTCAGATCTAATCCACCAATATAAAACTATCTGGAATATAGCTAGTGGTGTACCTGTTCCTGTTGTCTCTATATGGACTTCTCAGAATCTCATTTATTTGCATCGAAAATCCACCCCGCTCTTATACTTACCACTGAGTTAGAGGGTTATTTACTCACTACATTCACTACTATATAATCTTAACTGATAGATACTCTCTGGTGCACTTAATTTAGCTTTCTTCCATATGAATTATATCCATACTTATTGAAATACGGAAAAATTCCTTCAACACTCCTCTTTATACAATACTTTGAAAATTGGCATCGATTCTGGAATCAAAGAAATTCCAAGTCAATCTGTTGGTCTAGGGATGAACTAGGAAGATTCTTAGGGAATATTTCCGGAAACTTCTCAATAACAGGGATATTCTCCATCCGGATTAAGCTCTCAAAAGGGCAATATCGTAATTTTCTTCAGATCGTTTAAAACTTATTCAAATGGTCTTCTTTTTGATCCGTTTCTGTTTCTCTATACTCTCATACTATTTTCGAACCTTTTCAACCCTTAACGTCAATTTTCAAAAATTTTACTATTCATTCGAAAATTTCCGTCCAAAAAATACTATTCATCAAAAACTTTCGTTTCCTATCAAATCTAAATTCATGACCCTGAACAATATAACCGAGTCCAAATTCAATCTTAAACATAAACTTTCGGATCTTTTCTTAAAAAATCACTATTCATCTGAATCCGAATGCTATTCACTGAAAATTCTCATTTCTTCCTAACACGATACTCAGGGCCTTATAAATATAATCGAATTCTAACTGGACCTCTTGCATTATTTCTGGACTCTTTATTCTTTATCCAATCGTCGAAATTGAATTCTCTTAGGAAACTAGGATCGGGGTCTATCACTCTAATTCTGATTTCTTCATAAAATTTTTACTTTTAGACCCCTAGGATCATCCCCATATGGTTCGTTTGGTATCCGGAGGTTTAAAACAAAAAAGTCAACTTTTTAATTAACCCGTTGACAAAAAAAAAAACAGATTTAGAACCGACGCTCGTTTTGTGTCCATTCCTTTTTCTAACATCTCCTTATCTCATAACTAAGTTACCCGTAAAGTTTCGTCGAAAAATTCTATCGTTTGCTATGTCAAATCTAGGAAAAACGCCCTGTTTTGGGCACTTTTCGATGCACTTTTTGCATCGAACGAGCGACGATGGTTTTTCTTTTGTATCTAAGCTCCTTTTACCTAATTATGATCAACTAAAGTCATTCCATGCAATAAAAATTGCATTTACATAGTTATTTCACTTATCAACTCTCTAACAGCACTATTTTGAGCATAACCTGCGCAATTTCTATCGGAATCGATCCGTTTCAAAACCTATGGTTTTCTATGACTCCTAGGTATCATTTGAGGTGTAGAACAATCTCATATGTGTCAGACTTGCACAGGTCTTACCAGTGCTTTTAACCAGCTCGGGATTTTTCAACTTAGCTCTATGTCTTCCTTTTTCAACTCTATGCTTTTCCTTTTCCAATTCTAACTTTTCTAGTGACTTTCATGACATCAAATATGTATAATTTAAAGCTTAAAATGATGGAAATGCAATGGGATCATACAACCCTTCATTGGCTGTGACTCACTCTTTCACACACCACACACTACTTTTTCCATTTTACATGTTTATCTCTCTCAACCATTTCATCAAACAACATATATGCAAATTCTTTAACATTTCATTCCCTTGATTTCATAATTTAGAGTTTCCTTTTCATAACCCTAACTTGTCACTTGTACACTAAATCATGCAATCTAAGATTCCATGTCACATACTTATGGTTCTACACTTATTTTAAATGTAAAACATTCATTACAACACACCACAAACAACCCAATCTCTACACAAATTTTCTAACCCAACAAATCATAAATTTGACAAAGTTGGTGGTATCATACCTTATTCTTGTCTAGAGTTGATTATTCAAGCTTGAATCTATTTAGAAGTTTGATGAAAAGCATGAAATTTGGCTTGAAGTAACTTGATCTTTCTTCCTCCTCTTTTCTCCCTTTTGACGTCCACTATCTCCCCACTCTCTCAATTTTCCTTCTTTTGTTTTTCTTTAGTGAAGTTCACGGCTAAGTGTTGGTGACACTTAGCTTTATATGTTTTTAGTTTGTTTTAATTACAAAATTACCTTAGTTATTTTATTTAATAATAACAATTAATAGTTTTTAAGGAATTTAGCAATTTATTCATATAATTAATGATCAAATCCTTACAATTAAGGTTTTACAACTTTGTCATCCATTCAAACTTCTTATTTATGAATTGACCATTTCACCCTTTTTTTTTTTTTCGATAACTTAACTCCTAAAGCTAGAAAAAGTAAAATCGACTATAAGGGTTACAGTCATTACCAAATTTATTCGTACACACACTTCCATTGACATATATCAACACATAAATCCTTAGCTACACAAGGATATCAAAATGCCCTTTTTCCAAGCTGTACCTGATAGATCCTGATCCTAGTGTCCTCAGAAAATTCATTCTGTGATTAGGATGGCGGATAAGTAGTCCAAAAAGAGTACTAAGGACTAGTTTAGGATTCAATTATGTTCATGAGGCCCTAAATATCATTCTAGGAAGAAATAAGAATTTACAGTGAAAAGTGTTCGGATCCGAAATGAATAGTAATTTTTCTGGACAAGATCCAAAATTAGTGTTTAAGACCGAATTTGGCTCCAATTATAATTTCCAAAGTAGTTAATTGAGATTCGATAGAAAACGCAAGTTTTCGATGAATAGTATTTTTCGAACGAAAACTTTCGGATGAATAGTAAAAAAAAAAATTAATAGATTTAGTTAATTATTAAATAGATGGGATTTGTTGACCAATCACAAGTGTTGTTTTATAACTATGGCAATTAAATTATTTTAAGGATAGTTAGAGGGCAAGTTAGTCAATGGTGAGTGTTAGTATATAAAGCTAAGTGCATGAATAGATGAGAGGAGGATAGACATTCGGTGAGAGGGAGCTGAAAACGTGAGAGACCAAGGCTGCCGTGAGTGAACTGAAGCAGAACCGAAACCTTGCAGCCATGAAGAGAAGCAAAGAGACCAAAGCTTTTCAAACCTTTCCAAGCCACCAAATCAAGAGAGCAAGTTCATCTAAGCTTGAAGACCAAGTTAGGAGCAAGAAACAAGCCATAAAAAGTGAGTTTCTAAGCTCTCCATTAATGGAGGTTTTATGGAAATTTGATGATCAAGTTAGTATTTGTTGAGATATTGACTTGGGTTTTTGTTTATGATGTGTTTTGAGTCATATGGCATTAGAGAGGAGCATAAATGCTTGATTTTCATGCTAGTTAATGTGTTAGGGTTTTGTAGAGACACCATGATGTTTGAGCAATAACTTGATAAAATTTAATGTGGATTTTAGTGTAGACAAAGTGTTTGTATCATTGCCTTAAAGAGACTAGTTATATAATGGCTTGAGATTATTGAATGGAATTGATGTGGGTGTGTGTACATGATGCACGAAATTGATAAGGGGTGTATAACTCTTTGAGTTTTATTTAATGTAAGTGAACTTGAGCTAATGTATATTAATGATATATTAGAACAAGTTAGCAAGAGAATAGTTTAGAAGTTGAAAACATGATAAGAGTAGTGTTTATGTGTGTGTCATGACTGTCAAGATCAGTAGACAAGCTCTGAAATTAGATGGTTTTGAACCCAAATTTTACCATAAATAAGATTAAGAAGATAAGTAGAAAGGATAGAAGTTCAATGGGAGTAGTTTTGAGCAAACTAGCAATCCCGAGCTTGATGAAAGGTCAGTAGAGACCTGACTTGTTCTAGCTTATTTGGGGTTGTTCTACACCTCAAAACATGCCTCGGGAACATAGAAAACCATAGGAATTAGAACGGAATCATTCCGATAAAAATTGGCAAAGTTATGGCCAAAAGAATGCGCGTAGAAAGTGTCATAGAGTAAATGTGGAATCCCGAGCTCAAATCATAAGCTAGAGAAAACCTGACCAAGTCTGACATGTATGAGGGTGTTTTACACCTCAAATGATGCCTAGGAACTATAGAAAACCATAGGTTTCGGAATGGATCGAATCCGATAAAAATTGCGCAAGTTATGCAAAATAGTGCCGTTAGAGAGTCGATAGGTGAAATGACTATGCAAATGAAATTTTTATTACATGGGATGAGGTTAAATGATCATAATTAGGTAAAAGAACCTTAGATACGAAAGAAAAACCATCGTCGCTTGTCCGATGAAAAAACTCGCTTTGAAAGGTGCCCAAAATGAGGCGTTTTGCCTAGATTGACATAGCAAACGATGGAGTTTCTCGACGAAACTTTACGGGCGACTTAGTTATGTGATAAGGAGACACTAGAAAAAGGAACGGAGGTGAAACCATGGCTGGTTTCAATTCTGTTTTTCACGGTCAACCGTATAGTTAAAAAGTTGACTTTTTGTTTTAAGCTTCCGGAGACCAAACGAAACATATGGGGATGATCCTAGGGGTCTAGAAGTAAGACTTTTACAAAGAAACCAAATTTTGAGAGCCTCGGTCGAGTCAAAAATCGAGTTGGGAAAGTGTGGTCTAGTGAGTTTTCAATGTATTGGAAACTCTATTTTTATTAGTTTTAGCTATGAAAGTGAGTAAGTTATAACGAGACTATGATGTGTAGGTGACGAGCACGCGGACAAGACGCGAGAGGCTCGTTGAGGCATTGAGAGCGTTGGGATCGAGGTAAGTGTCCTTCACTTCACTTACATCTAGTTGATTTCCATTTATATGGCAATGATAAAATATATTGTTTCAAAGAGTTTTGCAAAATGGTTTTCCAAAATCATAAGTTTTATGTTGAGTAATGAGTTATGCCTAGAATCTAGAAATGAGATTCGAAGGCGAAAGTAAGTTGCAAAAAGGTTTAAAAGTAAAGCAAAGTAAAGTTGAATTAAGACCCATGTGCATGTTGCGATATTAGCATCTTGGCACTACGCAGCGATGTAGAAAAGTCCGCTCGTAGTTGTCAAGGTTGATAGAAATGTGATACGATGTAGAAAATTCTGTATCTAATTGCAAGTGATGAGTAAATTGCACTACAACATGCGATGTAGAAAATTCCGCATGTAGTTGCGTAAAGTATAAGCTATTGGCACTACAACGGCGATGTAGAAAATTCCGCGTTGTGGTTACTTAGAGTTGAGAAAGTTCGCCCTACGTCGCGATGTAGCAAATTCCGTGCGTAGTGGCTTTGCACATGGTTGTCTTATGAGAAATGGTTTTCAAAAGAAAAAAATAAAATCGATTATTTTCTAAGTAATGTCTATGCGGAGTTATACCTTTATATATATATTGCCTAACCTCTCTTTGTTTTGTGTAGCTTGTATACTTTAGTAGACGTTGGCACGGACGCTCTTACATCAAAGACATTATTTTGATTAACTTTAGGTGGGGAAAATAATGAGACGAAACATATGGATGTTAATGTATTTTGACATTGTGTACATGTGTATATATTGAATCAAATAATTATGTGTTGACATGAGATACTTGACGGATTATAAATCATATTTTGATATGTATATATAAACGAACCATTACACTTGATATGCACATATTGCACAAGGCACATATTTCATATAAGTATGAGTTGTTATATGTTAATTACATATGTGAATTATGTTCGTAAACGAATTACATGTTTGTGAAATGAATGAAAAATGCATGTTTGAGATTGAAAGAAGTTGGACGGTGATCAAAATAGTTCGAAGTGTATTTCTTATGCAGGTTGATTTTGGAAATGTTAAATTTACAGTCGTTATGCTGTCCGATTTTTATAAAATTAGTTTTCAATCAAACGCGAAAAATTCACACCGTTTCAACTATATTAAAAGAAAATAAAATTTTTAAGCCTAAAACGAGTAAACCGGTTAAGTAAAGTAAAGGGGTTCGCTTCCCGGATTTCTCCAATCCGACAAGTCGGGTTCGGGGAGTCCGTTGAAGTGCCCGGCGGGGCCCTCTAGACAAGAGCCTAGAGAAGGTCTGGTTTGGGTCCTGTCAGTACCCATCGTAAATATTCGTATATACTTCTATTCGAAATTTTTAATAATTAAGCATGTAAAACATCTCAAATGAAATCCAAATTCACACCAATGCATTAAACATATTTTTGAATCATTCTAACTCATGTTGGCCGAATCTTGACCATATTTTTACACCATAAATCTCATTCAATTTTCTCATCATAATTATATTCAAACACATGCAAAATGGTGTCAAATCAAGTCAAATTCATAAAACTCACACTTGAGCAATAAAACTAGGTTTGGCTGTGGCATACCATCATTTGTCATCCAACGATTTTTTTTTTTTTTTTTAAATTTGCATGTTAAATTTATCATCAATACAACCCATAAAATCATCCAAAGCATTCTAAAACAAATGTCCATCACTTTAACCCTCTTATGGCTTAACCATAACAACTACAGATGCCATATTTTTTGTTCTCATTTCAACATCAAAACTTATCATTTTAACATATTGACATGCATGAAAATCACCTAAATAAATCAAATTCAAATTGAACCATTAAAATCTTCCTCGATCGTGACTCACATGCAACACCACATCAATATTCCTTCAAGTTTTACACTTGCATGCACATCAAAATCATACCATATCACATGGCAAAAAAACTAATGTCCTAAATAACATCAACATAACTTTAAATCAAAAATTCATTTTCACTAGTAAGCTTACCAATTGTTCTTGAAGCACAAGCCTTGTTTTCCCACAATTTTGAGATCTCAAATTTCTAAATCCACACATAAAAATTACAAATAATCGATTAGAGACTATAAATTTAAAGATTTACACAAACTATTTATAAAACTTAAATCCTACCTATTGAAATCCATATGTAATTGATGAACTTTACTCCTAAGATTGTATACACCCTTTACATGTCATGAAATCACTCAAAAATAGCCTCAAATCTTCAAGCATAGCATGATGTCCTCTTGTTTTCTCTCTAGTCGAAACCTCCCTCTCTCTCTAAAATGTCTTCTCTTTTGTTTATCCATTCGAGTTTCAGCTTATATAGTCTCATTTGCTCTAACATTTAGCCTCCTAACTAAGTCTAAATCTACAAGTTTGCCACTGGTTTGGTTTGAAGACTTTTGATTGGTTGAAAATATAAAATCGTTTCAATTTTAACTAAATTCCAACCAAATGCTAAGTAAATGATAACTAATTTGTCTTTTAATTCCACATGTCATCATTTTCACTTCCCATGCAAGATAAATGTCACATTTTCATGTTTTCTTTGCCATTTGTCATGCCACACACATGCATTCTCTCATACTTTTCAATTTCCTAAAATATCCTTGCACATGTCTTTTACAATTAAATATAATCATATCTTTTTTTTGGTAATTTCTTTGGTACCAATTATATTTTAAACTTTAATTAATTACCATACCGAGTCTCATAATCGAAATCATTTTCGATCTATCCATATATTTTATTATAACACAATTACATATCCAGACACTTTAAATTATTTTATTACTCCATAAAAGGACATACTTTATACAGTATATATACGGTACTAGAATCAAAATGGTATATTATATATTGACTATACTATAAATTGGGGGTGGGGGTGGGGGTGGGGGTGGGGGGTGGGCGGGCCGGGGGGAGTGGGGGAAGGTCGTTAGTTCTTATATTATTGATGTATCTCTTGGTTTTTAATTTGAGATTTCTTTGAGAGTTTTTTAAGAGTTATAAACTATAAGTTTAGATTTAGAGTGTTTTGGGCATACATTATATCTACGTTTATGTAAAGTGTCATGATCGAACATTCTATTTGAGTATATAAATCAATTTGTTAAGTTAGAATGTGTATATCGAATGATTGTTCATATATTTACTAGTGGCCTTGCTTCTTGGAGAGAAGAAGTAGGGAGGATTTGTCGGACTAGTGTGACCAGTTAATAAAATTTTGAGGTGATCACAGTAGATTTAGAAGACATACAAAGTTAACATGAAGATCAGGACTTAAGACTACTATTAGTTAAGGGTTACGTTTTCATGTTATATGGGTTGTGAAAGAAGCTTGTAATCCATCTTTTAATGGTAGGGTTTTGTTCAATGTTGATTAGAGAGAGTTCTAGTCCCATCTTTCTCCTTGCCCTTATTTTATTTTATTTTCATTTTTTTGATGCATATTTTAACAGTAAAAGGAATTTAATGAACCTATTTACTTTTATCCCCACCCCACTCTGGGTTTCGTTATTTTGTTCACTAGGGCCATTAAGAAATAAATATGTCAAGAGATATTCTACACCTAATTACAAAAAATTAATACGGTTAGGTCAAGTTCAATGGATACAAATCTATTGAAGAATGTGAATTAATTTGATTAAATCTGATTCATGCATTGAAAGCTAAATTTGGGTATTGAAGACCTATTGTATGTTCTGTTTTGTGTTTTATGGAAACTGACTTCCTTCTAGTGTGAATTTTAGGACTTTGTTCCCGTTGTCCTCTAGAAATTTTAGATACGAATCCTACATATATAGATTGTAGAAATTGGAATTGACGTTAGGAAGTTATGTCCAATTAAGTGCACGGGGTATAATAAGATGTTCTGTTTCGATTTTATATTTTGAACTGATTATAACACCCGAAATCACAAATTTCAAGTCCGAATTTTGAAAAATTTTATGAATGACAGTTGTTTGTCTATATGCCTAATTTACATTTGAAATTTCATAATTGAATGTTGAATATTCTAGAAGATATAGGCAAAAAAGCAGACTGTGTATGAATTTGAAATCTGTTGAAATTCATTTTGTTTTCTTTTGCTTGAGAATATCATATGAGGAGATGATTTGGATGATTATGTTGAGGCTATTGATTATTGTCTGAATATAAGCTTGATAATGCTTGATCATGAAAAGCTTTAATATTTTTGCACATTTGCTCTTTATATATATACGCATGTTTATGTCATAATTGTTGGAGCATTAATTAGACTATGTGATTGCTTGATAATTGAAATCAAGATTCATGTTTGTCATACTCATCTTGTTTGGCGCTGATAACTTATTAGAAGCATCATTCATGAAAAGGGCTACCTTTATGAATATGTGAAGCTACCTAAATAGGAAAAAGTTACTTTGATAAACGTGTGAAAGTTATATGATTGAAAAAAATAGTATCTAACTAAAAAAGAAAAAGAAACATGAGTATGACTATATGAAATTTAGGGGAAGAAAAAAAAATTTACTTCAATGTGGTTAAATTTAAAATCCAATATGAAAGATTGAGATACCGTTCCCCTTAAATAGAAGCAACGAAAGAAAAGAGATGAAATGAAATGAAAAGAAAAAGAAACATATGTAAGCATTGAAAGGTTTATTTTTATCAAGTCATTGTATGGTTTATGATCGATTCAATTTTGAGATTTAGACTTGAAAAATAATTGCTATATATGATTTGATTATCTCATCGATCTTGTGCATGATATGTTTCATATCTCTTGAGCATGTATTCACACATGTAAACTTGAAACTTGACTGAATTATTCATTATGATGTTGATGTTGGGATATGATAAAAAATACATTACTGTGTGCATCTTTATATTTTCATGGTCTATAATGCAAGCTCTTGAGATGTAATTAATGCAGTTCATTTTCAATAATTGTTTTCAAGATTAAAAAAATAAAAATTCAAGATGTACACATTAATCAATCTTGAATCAATTGATATCAATTATGAATATCTAGCTTCTTGTTTTTACGAGGTTGATAAAATCTTGATTGTTTAAATGAATGATGAATTGTAGGTTCACATGGATCAAGAGATGAATGCAGAAGATGTTTATACATGTCAAAAGATCAACACAAAATTTTGAAAAAAGAAATAGCATGGAGAAAGCAGCAACCATCGATGTACTTGGTATGTCTTTCAATTGATCTGACGCTTTCTTTTAATTATGCTTTACGTTGTTTCTAATCTCCTAGCGTTAATATTTTACTCTCAATGTTTCTCTTCTTATGTACTTCCCTTTATCTTTTTCATAACAAAAAGGAGAAGAGAGTTAGTATTAAATGGGAGAAAATATGTTCAAAGGAGGTGAGAGTTTCATTCAAGCTTAATGTTTGTTGTTTAAGTTTTAATGAGCTTTTTTGTTTTCAAGATGTCCTTGCACTTGATCTTGGTTGTTGAGATTTTAATTTTCAGGTCTTGAATGATTCATATAATAATGTGATGCAACTTCAACTGGAAACTTGGATTAGGTGTTTAATTATTTTGAGGGTATTTTATGATCAAGTTTTGTCAAAAAACAACCAAAGAGGAATATTGTAAGTTCAATATTTTTGTAATTGGCTTATTTTGTGTCAAAATTCTTTTTCTATACATTCATAGCTTCATGGGATTTTGTGATTGTGAGTGTCAAAATTCTTTTTATATACATTCATAGCTTCATAGGTGTTATATGTATTTTTGGGATACCTTAAATGGGTTGGTAAAAGCCCAAAGGCCCAGTAGACAGAGACCCAATTTACCAGGCTCCAGCTCCTTGAGCTCCTCCAATTCGCGTGAGCTCCTCCAGTCCGCTTGAGCTCCTCCAGTCCGCGTGAGCTCCTCCAGTTCCCGTGAGCTCCTTCAGTTCGGGTGAGCTCCGCCAGCAGCTCACCGACTTCCCAGCTCTCAACTCCCAGGATGCTCAGCTCCCAGCTTGCAGGCATAAGCTCATCAGCTCGCCCAAAACGACCTCGTGAGCTTGTTTTGAGCTCCAGGTAGCCCAGAGCAGCTCCAGCTCGTGCGAAACGTGACGTGCACGGCCAACCATTCCAGATCAATAGCAGCATGATTTACTCAACCACTGCAGCGTAGGTAGTGTCAGAAGACTTTGAAAATTGTAGTATGCATTTAATGTTTTCCCATTACTGTAGCACCTCCCACTCTCTATAAATAGGAGCAAAATCTTAGTAAATGGGGATGGTTTTTTTTTTCTGCTCTCTCTCTTCTCTCTCTCTCTTTGTACCCAGAAAATATAGTAATAACAGTGACTGCCACCCCTCACCGGAGCCGGCGTAGTGAATGTAGGCCCTTCTGTTGGCTAAACCACGTAAAATCTGTGTTTAAGCTCTTCCCCTTTGCCTATGTTCTCTTACTTTTATTCCCCTTTTTTCATTGATCTGCAGCATTGGGCTCAAGAATCTCGTTGACTGGTTTCCCACGTCAACATTTTGGCACTAGAAGGAGGGCTCAACTGCAGATTTCTCCAGATCTTCAGACTGTCATGGCAAAAGGAAGAGCCAGAAACTCCAACCCAACGGCCGTTAACCAACCAGCAAGGGAAGTTGTTGTCCCTTCAGATGTTGCTGCTGGAGATGAGATCCCACTAGCCCCTTACTAACCAGATCCGACAATCCCTATAATCGAGGGGCTTCAAATCCAGTACCAACGACAAGAGGCATTGGAGAATTCAATGCAGCAGCTCGCAGATGCATTGAGGACGCTGACACAGGCCTGAGTGCAAAACATGCCCAGATTTAAGGCTGGGGCTCCCAGAGAAGCTCGCCAGCAACAAGAGAGAGTGCCAGCTCGAGAAAGGCACATAAGAAAGGAGCTGTGACCTCCCAACTCAGCTCGTCCCTCCCATTTGCATTCAAGAGCTGAAGGACGATGATGTCGAGAAGACGGAGCAAGCTATCCGCGACATGAAGTGTCGCAGCGATCTAATAGCTCACAAAGGGTCAGTCAGGTAAACGTCCCAGATCTCCACCTCTTAGGTTTCGAGCTCAGGAGGCACAGGCCTCAGGACTTAAGGATAGAAGAGCTACTTCAGAGAATTCAGCAGCTCGAAACACACCTAGACGCCACGATTCAGCATGATCAGTATGAAAAAATGGGCCCTCTTACTAGAGAAATTGAGACACAACCTCTCCCAAGAAGGTTTAAGGTCCCCAATATCTCTCAATATAACAAGGATAGCGACCCTTATGATCACCTAGACGCATTCAACATCCAGATGGACCTTCAAACGATCAATCCCTTGGTCAAGTGCCGAGTCTTCCCAGCAACTCTAGGGAACATTCCGCGGACCTGGTTCAAAAATCTCCCAGCTCACAGCATAAACAGCTAGGAAGAATTGCAAAGAAAGTTTGCAAGCCAGTACAAGGCTTTAAAGAAGCAGCTCGCACCGCCATGCCACCTCGCGATAGTCTTCCAACGACGAGGTGAATCTCTAAAAGACTATCTTACCAGGTTCAGATACGAGGTCAATAGGGTAAACATGTAACATTCCGTTATTATGCCTCATAATTTATTAAATAGTGATTTTATATTATCGGACGATGTAAATAATTACCCGTTCGGGTCCGGAGGAGTAGCGAAATTTTTATAAAACTCTCCAATCGGATCCGGGGATAATTATTTAATCGAATCTCGTAAAATAAATTAGTGTGTCCGGATTTAAATATTTATTCGGAACCTAATGAAGTTTCCGTTCGCGAAATTGGATTTTATTTAAATTTCCAGGATTTTTCTCGAATCGAATCCGAGCGGAAAGCGGAATCCTAAAGCGAGAATTGTCGGAATGGGAGGATTAAATAAAATGAGTGGGGCCATGAGGGACAAATGGCATTCATGCAAAAGGGAAGTAATTACATGTGGCATGAGGTGAAATAAACAAAAGAAAGAAAAGAAATGATAAAGTGAAGGGAGTGTGCATTCGGCCACTACCCATCAATTGCTCAAAACCGAAAACAAAACAAAATAATGAAAGTGATGATTAAAGAGGCAAATAGCTTTCGGTCACTCATTATTCATCAAGCAAACCGAGTGAGAGAACTCTAGAGAGAGAGAAGTAATTCAACAAAAGCCTTCAACCGATCATCAGTCACCATCAAAGGCATTCGGCCTCCAAGTTCAAGCAAAAACAAAAGCTCATCCTCGTGCATGTTGAGAAAGAGCCGTGAGAAGCTTTAGAGGAAAACCGAGAGAGAGAGATGAAAGAGAAGAGAAGCTGCTGTTCGGTGTTGGAACAACCAGATCTGAAGGCGATCTGCTGCATGCAAAGAAGACGTGAAGCTTGGGCAGAAGCTAGCAGCTGCTCGTGTAACCGTGAAGAGGAGTGAGTGGATGTTGCTGCCAAAAGCTTGTTTGTGCAGACCGATGGCTGCATGTGCCATCCAATCAACTCAGGAGCAGATCTGGACCAAGAAATCTTGCATGCAAGCAAGAGGAGGCCGTGGTGAGCTGCTGTCATGCTGTTGTTGAAGTGTTGCCGTGTGTTGTCGCCGTCGCTGCCAAGTCTTTTGCCATGAGCTGAGCTTGCTGTCGCCGTGAAGCTGGAGGAACGTGAACTACTGTCAGTTTTGAGCTGCTGTCGCGAAGCTGCTGATGTTGCGAAGCTGCTGGTGGCTGTTGTGCTGTTTTTGCTGTCATTGTTGTTGAGCTGTTGTGCTGTTTTTGCTGTCATTACTGTTGAGCTGTTGTGCTGTTTTGCTGTGTGCTGTGTGCTGCCGTGCTGTTGTCATCGCTGTCTTGCTACTGGCGTGAGCTGCTGGTGGCTGTAATCGTCGACGCTGCTGCGAGCTGTCAAGCTGAAGCTGTGCCGCTGTTGCGTCGTGTGCTGTCATCGAAAAATAAGTTGCTGTCATTGTGCGAACTGCTGCCGAGTTACTGTCATTGTCATCGAAATTGTTCGTGAGCTGTTTTGAAGTGAAAAACAGCTCAATCAAAGGTAAGTCGCTGCCCCGTTGGTATTGTAATCATAATTCGAATGATATTTGAACGTTAATGATATTCATTTGGATTGAAGGAAGCTCGTAGATAAAAAGGAGTTATTAGGCAGCCTTCGAAATCAATTTTGTCGTGATTATCTCGATTTCCGGAAGGTACGTTGAAGGTCATTAAGATGATTTTTGATAGAAAATGTTTAGGATGGTTTATGGATGAATTTTTGATGATAACATGTTTGGGAAATAGGATTTTAGAACCTCGTTAGTGCGGAGGTTCGTTTAATTAAGTGTCGACATGTTTGCGAATGTTGTACGATGTTGAAATTTATGTTGCGAAGCCGTATAGGGGCTGCTATGTTAGGAAATATGGGCTGTTATGTTTTGTTTTCCATTTTGTAATGATCGGCATGAAAAATGGTTTGCAACGATATGCATTGGAATATTGGAAAGTTATTTGAATATCGCTAGATTGTTTTCAAGTGTTTCAATCTAGTTTTCCTTGGTTTCAAAAGGCGTTAATTCTCTATTTAGTGTCAAATGAGTTGTGATTAAAGATGCCATGATGTTAAACGATACTTGAATATGAGTTGAATAAATATCTATGACGGAAACAATTGAGAAATTTCATGATAATTTGTTAGAGATTAATCGCGTAAAGGAAAGGCGATGCGACTAAGTTTATAAGCTATTAAAGTGTGATTATACGCGCTGTTTCGAGATGATATCCATTGGAAGTTTTTGGGATGCATAATAGAAGAGCATATAGTTATAGAGCATTTTTGTAATGCTAGAAACTTGCTAAATAGATTTTGCTATGTTTGTTTAATGAAAGGTCAAGGGTTCTCCGGCGAACCGGATTCTCGACCCGAAAGTAAGAGTAAGGCTTAAGAAGAGCATTCGATTCAAGGATTGAATCATTTTGAGGTCGGTATACACATTATCTTTAAAGCTTATTTGAAAGTGTTTTTGTTATGAAATGAATTTCTTAAATGAGATTGTTATGTGAATATCTTTAAATGATATTGTTATATCTTTTCAATATGATACATTTACAAACGTATTTTACTACACTTGAAATGAGATACGAAATTGATTCGTTAAGCAAATTTTGTTACTAAAATCAAGTGAAAAATACGTGATACAAATGTTATGATATAAATAGCCCTTGTAAACATAGATATCGATAAATGGAAATTGGTAATTGACATGTCAATAGGGAACTTAGCAGCTGCACCGTTTATTTACATTGATTCGTTATGGATTATGAGAGGCACTACGTGTCCGATCCTGAACGATTATGTGTTATGATATACGACCCGGCGGATAATCAGCGAGCGGCCGTTGCCGGGGTCGACCGTTATTTCGGCAGACACTACCGCGTGTCCGATGCCGGAAACCCATATACCAATACATGGGTATCGAATATATGTTTACTAAGGGGCACTGAGAAAAATGTGATGAGCGATGAAATGAAATTATTACATGATATAAAATGCTCAATGTTTTGAAATATGTTGAACTCAAAAAAATTTGTGAATTTATATGTTTAAGTATTTTTATGCAGCATATCTATATATATATGGCTGTGAATGATAAAGTTATAATGCTTTTGGTTTACAAATGAAATTATATATACTAAAATTTGAAATTAGATTATGTGTATACCCACTAAGCAAATATGCTTAGCGCGTTGTTTTACCACGCGCAGGTTGAACATTGTGTTTCCATTCCCAGATAGGGAAGTAGCTGATACGCGGAAGTTCAGTCAGTCACCATCCATCCTACACTTTTGGTAGTTATATATATATATATATATATTGCGTAAGATCATACATTTTGAAACATATGTATAAATATGTAAATTATCGTATTTCACTTATGTAAAAAGCTTATGTATATTTCTTTAAACTTACTTTTGAATATATATGCATATGAATGTTTATGATATAATTGAGTAATGTAATGTTTGGAAAATGGATCGGAGATCCGAGATGGAAATTCTGAAATTTATGTTTTAGAAATGTTAGAGTTTTATTTACAGGGAATGAATTTTGGATTTTAGAAAAATAGAGGAAACTCTGCCGAAATTATTAAAAATATATATATATATTTCCGCTATCTTGGTAATGAGTTTTATAATTTTGATAATAAGTTTTTAAGAAAGGTAACAGAAATGGTTTTATAAAGGAAAGTAACGTTCTCCATTCTGGATTTCCGACCGTAACGGAAGTCGGGCGAAGGGCGTTACAAAACAATTCTTCAGATGAAACCATTTTGACAGCGATCTCAGCTAGTCTTCGCAAGGATGGAAAGCTGTATGAAGATATATATAAGTCTCCGATCAGGGACCTGGGCGAGTTCTATGAGCGAGCTGCCAAGGAAATCAAGTGGGAAGAAGCCTTCGGCTCAAAGCAGCCCAACCAAGAGGGAGAAACCAGTAGCTCCAACCCACTAAAGAAAAGAGATCATGATGGGAATAGAGGTTGAGACAGTGACTTAGATAATCAGGTCGCCAAGAAAGCCAGGTATGAGCAACCTCAGCATCAAGCTTATCACAATGGCTTTAGTACCTTATCAGATACTCAAGATAAGATCTATGCGGCTGAGAAAGATAAGGAAGACTTTGGGAAGCCCAATCCCATAAGATCCTCCGTCCGTAGCAGAAATCAAAAGAAGTTTTGTGAGTATCACAGCGAGGTCGGGCATAACACCTCAGATTACAGGGAGTTGAGGGATGCCATTGAAAATTTGATTAAGCAAGGCCGACTGAGTGATTATGTCATGCAGTAGACGAGCTAGCAACCTCAACGACCTTAATAGACAGCGTGACAGCAATCATGACGAGCTCCCAATCCAGAGCATGAACTAGTTGTAAGAGGTCTCCCTACACACGGTGAGCTTCGCCTCACGGTTACAGCTCTATATTCAGTAACTTTCTGAGGTCATGCTCTTGATGTAAAACTCAATTTTTGAATATAAATACATTATATTGTTATGCTATAATTATTTCTATAATTATCTCTATGGCCAAAAAGTTTATGCAGCTCAAGCTATGTTGTCGGGTGACGACCCCATAGGCATAACTCGTTATCTATTACGTTATTGTCGGGTGACGACCCCTTGGACAGCCCCAACCGCTTATGCTATCACCGGGTACGACCTCCTGGACATAGTTTGTATATAATTGTACTATGCTATCAGGTACGACCTCTTGGACAGCTCGTGAGATATCATGTTGTACAAGCTTGGGTTCCGACTTCCTTAACTCTCGCTATGTTAGCTAAGGTTACGACCCACCTGGACATAGCTCAAGAGGTTGTTATTACTTCATATTTTAGTCTACAGGAAATTCAAGGACCTAGTGAGATAAAAGCACAAAACAGAACTTGAAGAGGCAGCACGATAATACTAGATGCAATGGCTTTTACCAACAAGTTCAAGCTCCTAGTCCGCATAACGAACTACGAGTTGGGGGGCTTGTGTTATATGTATTTTTGGGATACCCCAAATGGGCTAGTAAAAGCCCAAAGGCCCAGTAGATAGAGGCCCAATTTACCAGGCCCTAACTCCTTGAGCTCGTCCAGTTCGCGTTAGCTCCTCCAGTCCGCATGAGCTCCTCCAATCCGCTTGAGCTCGTCCAATCCGCTTGAGCTCCTCCAGTTCGCGTGAGCTCCTCCAGTTCCCGTGAGCTCCTTCAGTTCGCATGAGCTCCGCTAGCAGCTCATCAACTTCCCAGCTCTCAACTCTCGGGATGCTCAACTCCTAGCTCGTAGGCATAAGCTCATCAACTCGCCCAAAACGACCTCGTGAGCTCGTTTTGAGCTCCAGGTCGCCCAGAGCAGCTCTAGCTCACGCGATAACGTGACGTGCACGGCCAACTATTCCAGATCAGTAGCAGCATGATTTACTCAACCACAGCAGCGTAGGTAGTGTCTGAAGACTTTGAAAATTGTAGTATGCATTTAATATTTTCCCATTACTGTAGCACCTCCCCCTTTCTATAAATAGGAGCAAAATCTTAGTAAATGGGGATGGTTTTTTTTCTGCTCTCTCTCTTCTCTCTCTCTTTGTATCCAGAAAATATAGTAATAACAGTGACTACCGCCCCTCACCGGAGCCAGCGCCATAGACGTAGGCCCTTTCGTTGGCTGAACCACATAAAATCTGTGTCTAAGCTCTTCCTCTTTGCCCATGTTCTCTTGCTTTTGTTCCCCTTTTTTCATTAATCTGCAGCATTGGGCTTAAGAATCTCGTTGACTGGTTTCCCACGTCAACAATAGGATTTTGGGATAGTGATTGAAGATAAAAGAATGAAGATTGAAGCTCAAAGAGATAAGACACCGAAGTTGAAAAGGTTAGTAGAAGACTCGAAGATGCAAGTTGTTGTTGAAAAGGACCAACCATGGTTTGATATGCATTCATATTCATTCCCATAGTATTTCAAAATTTAAAAGTGTTTCCATTTAGTTTTAGACCTTTAAGGATGTATTTATTACTGATGTTATATGTTTGCATGTTTTTCATTAGAGTCAAATTTAATGGTTTGAAAGAAAGGGCATTTTCATCACGATACAAATGTTTTTTGTAAGATTCTTTCTCCAAAATATGTAGCCCTAGATGTTAGCTAACCATAGGAAAAATTATGATTCAAATGGAGACCGAACGAGAATGTCGTGGACAAAACTGTAACAGTGGACGTACAAAGTTGGAACAACAACGGGATGACCGTTGAAGTCACCGCTCCAACGGTGGCAATAGTGGTCACACCACTAATGGGATTATTCTCTTACGTGATTCTTTTCCATTTTTTCTTGCAAACTCATTTTTACATATTTGCACTTAAAATATGTTTTAGGAAGGATAACTACGAATTTACTAAGTTAGAAGTTAAATCCTTCTTAAGCTTTCCTGTTTGCAATTGGCATTCCTAGTTGAATTTAAAATCTACACTAAGTTTGATTAAGAATCTTAGTTAAATAAGTTTTCTTATTTGGTGTAATAAGAATCTTTTCTTTAACAAACTCATAATCTTAGTCTTTTCTTTCACAAAAAGTATGAGCTAATTTGCTTTCTTCTTCTTTGAGAGAGTTCTTTTTGTGAGAGTTTCTTTGTTCTTAAGTCTTGATTATTCAAGTGAGTGCTTTTATTGAATTTAGGCTTACATAGAGTTGTCATGCTCAAATATCCTCATCGATTCGCATACATTGTTTGTGTGTGTGCATCAACCTTGATTGGTGATCAATTTTGGACCATGCTTCTTAGAGAGAATAAATAAGGTAGATTCGTCAAACTTACATGTCAGTCAAGAAGGCAAGTCCAAGGAGATGTAGCAAATTTAAAAGATAGATAAATTTGTCGTTTTAGGTTCATGAAGGAAGAGATTGGCGACTGTTATTAGGTAGAAGGGAATTAGAATTCTAGGTAATGGGTGCTATGAAAAAAATTTGTAAATCCAGTATACAATAGTGGGGTTTCATTCAAGAGTGGCTATAGAGTGGCTCTATCCCTGTGGTTTTATCTTTTTGGGCTTTTCACGTAAAATCCTTGTACACATTTTTCTTTCTTTTCCTACTTGTGTATTTTAGTTTGATTTTTTTGCTACATATATAAACAAGATAAAAGAATTTTTTTAATTAACTGACTTACCCCCTCCCTCCAGGTAGGTTATTATTTTCGTTAGTGACTTTTAATAGTTTCCTAACTTCCAAAGTCCAAGAAAAGGCTAAACCCCTTAAAGAGGTAAATAGATAAATATATATTTCCCTCTTACGAGATTGTTGGATTGGCATTGAATTGTCTCTATTAGTGTACATATGTGTAGTGCACTGGTGTTGGCATCTTATGGCATTGAGGTTTGATATTGAAGTAGCAAGTATGTGTAGCATAACCCATGGATGACAAATGTATTTATGGACTACAATGTGTTTATGTATTGTGTTGATTATTGTTTAAGTTATAACATGTAGGTCAATATTGCAACATCAATATTGATGTTACGGAAAATTTTTCTTGATAGTTCATATTACAGTTCTTGGTGTAGATTTTCTGAATATTTTCATAAGTGTATTTTCGTTTTAACGATTCTTATCTGTCTTGTTGAATGATTTTGTGATTATTCAATAAAAGTTTTATCATAAATATATTATTTGTTGGATTATTTGGGCCTTAGGTTTGGTCCACCCAAGATGACCACCCAAAACCTGAACCCGGGTCCATGATTTGGATCTAACAGGTAATATATTTGGATGATAATAATAAACAACCTTTGGCAGTTATGGGGGTTATCTTAACTGCTTATTGTGGTTACTCACATATAAAATGCTATCAATTTTGTTGTTTGAGGAGAAGAAATTCTGCATGAGAACGACTGAGTTTCGTACAAACAACAACACTCAAAAAATAGAGAACCAATGGCAAGGTTCTTATATTGTGAATAAAGAATATGGTTCCAAATATTCTTGGTGATAAGATTCCGATTTGTTGAATGGCATATTTCTGGGACTTTAGCAACAATCTGGGTTTGTTTTCTTTTTAATGTCTTTGTTTACCATTATCAAATGCACAATATATTTAGTTTTGTTCAACATCAATTATTTTCCTTATAGGTTGAGGTTAATGAAAATATCCTTTTATAAGGAAGTTTCTTAATGGTTGAAATATTCTTGGGCAAGAAGCTTAGAAAATATCTTTAGTTGAGTTTGAAAAATTTTTTATTTGTCCACTAAGGTTTTAGTTTGCAGGAAACTTTATTTGTTTCCTAGTTTCGAAGTGTGGACTTGCAAGAAGATAGAACATAAGACTCTCAGTTTAATCTCTTAAAAAAAAAAAAAGAAAAAAAAGGAATTTTCCTTCTATTTTTTAGATACTCATCATTATAGATTTTATTCTCTATCAATTGGTTTCTAGAATTGATTTTTATAGGTTTTCCTTTTCAGATGAGTGGATTCGCATTTTTAGATAAAAGGAAGACAATTCGTACATATAACACCTTTCACCCGACTCCCATCCAGAACGAAAATCCAGACAGAGGATGTCACCTATCTTACTCAGATTCATAAAAAAAATATATATATTTACAAACATTTCTTTCATTTATTTTTAAACTACTTATAAAAATATTTTTCGATTATTCTTTTTTTAATAGTTTTATTTTATGAAAAATTCGAGAAAGTTTCCTCTGTTTTTCTGAAAACCCAAAATTTAAAAACCTGTAAGAAAAATAATACCACTTTTAAAATATATTCACTTTCACAATTTTTATTTCGGACCCTTCGTTCGATTTCTATATTCACTTCACCACGTAAATATTTATAAATACAATATTTAATAAAAATAAGTTTGATTGAAATGAAACGCTAATTAAAATATAATTAACAATTAATTTACAAAATCACTTTACAAACCAAAAGCTTTTTATACAATTAATATACCTCATTATTTACAAAACCTCTCAACTCCACATCCATGTACATGCATTTTCACACACATTGACACCACTATACAATAACAAAAAGAATAACTATCAAACGTAGAGGGATTGTGACTCGTAGGAATCATAGCAGTTATCTTTTCATCTGTCACATCTATAGTAACCCATTTTAAACTTGCACATGGAAAATCTAACGCGCTATGTATTTTTACGTAACAAGTGTACATAAATTTTAATTCGTCATTTCCTAAAGTTACAAAGTTGTGACAATGTTTTCAAATTCTCTAACTTTTATAATAAATCGCCAGAGGATCAATTTATAAGTAAACACATATATGAAGTACATTAAAGTCATTTGAAGCAATTATTTTTAAATTTTATATCAAAATTTCACTAATTATTCCATTCACTAATCATTACATACATAATACATAAAATCATTTCTTCCTGATTACCACCCCATGATTTTCACCTAGTATTAACATTTTTCAACATATATATCGTAAATTACCATTTCTCAATTTTTTTTCAAACTTTACAAATAATTCACAAAGAACTCAATTCACAAATTCTTATACACATAAAACACTACAATTTTCTTTTTCAATCATATCAATACAGTTTTCTTTTATATTTTTCAAAGCTCCTTGTAAACACTGACACTATATCATGGATTGGCAAACGGTTTCCTGGCATCGGTCACTCGGTGGCTATCCGCCGGATCTCATATCACATATCACATCAAACGGGTTTCTCCAGCATCGGACACTCGATGACTACCCGTCGGATCTCATTATATAAACAAATCGGTGCAGTATTACTATGAATCTCTGGTATCAAACACTCGGTGACTACCCGCCGAAGTTCATTTTACATATCACATAAATTCTCAGATCGGACACTTGATGCCTCTCAAGGTTCATGAATCTAGGATCAATATATACAATCAAATTAGTACAGTACTTGCTAATATCACCCCTATATCGGACACTCGGTGACTACCCACCGAGGTTCATTTCACATATCATCTCATTTGCATGCCCATTTCCAATCCCCACCTATCAATGTTCAGATTTCCTCGGGTCCTTCTCAGTTTTATTAATTATCGAAATTTCATAGTTTTGACAACTTTTATCTTTAAATAAAAAATTCGTTCAAAAAACAATAAAGACAACTTCAATCGCAACTTTTCCATATATTTCAATTTATCAATATGAACTTCACAAAATTCTATTTTGCATTCAATTTACTCATCAAGCATTTTCCAGACCTTCGTGCCCCTTTTTTGATATATTCTCGGTCAAGACACTGAACTTATCCATTTCTTTTCATTTCTTTTCGGTTTCCGTTCTAAATTCTTCAAAATCATATTTAAAAAATCTTTTATTATAATTTATCAAACTAATTTCACGTATTTTAAAATCAAAAAATAATTTTAAATCGCACAAATATTTAATTACGTATTTGTGTCTATTTTAAAATAAAAAAAAATAATTTTAAATCGCATAAATCGCATAAATATATATATGTACATTTATCTATTTATTTATTTTTTGAAAATTGTTCAAAGCTTCACTTTTAGCAATTTCAATTGATCATTTTACTCCTAGTTTTAGAATCAAAATTTATCAAAACCAATTCTTCTCTTTTCATGCACATATTCGGTCAAGGGGTAGAATTTGTAAACTTTTTCTTTCAACTTATTAATTCATCATATAATTCATTCAAACATTATTTAATTAACTCATAAATAAATATAAAATGACAAAAACACTCTTGGATATCAAAACTAACATACAATCGGCCTACGAAGGAGCTCTAAAATCTTTTTTTTTTTTTTTTCACGCATTACTTCATCACATATAGCATTCAAAAATCATTGGTTTAACACATAAATAAAATTGAAATAACAAAAATATCCCTAGATTGTTTTCTAGTGTGCGTACAACCTAGGGAACTAAATTATTATTATTATTATTTTAATTGGGCTTGAGTTTGAGATATCATCTCAAATGCTTACGTATCTATTCCATCATTGAGATCAAAACCCTCATAGTTGTACAAATTATTATTATAATTTATCAAAATAATTCACAATACACATAATCTCTATTTTCAGTCAAGCATATATATTTCTCAAACTTTTTATTTTTCATTAGTTAATGTCATAAAATTATTTATACTGTGATTTTCACATAAACATAAAATAAAATTAATTAAAATAACAATATCACACAATTTACAAAATAATTAATTTAGTTTCGATACATAGTAAAAACTGAAATATACGTAAACGTACTAAAAATCTCATTTTATTCATTTTCAAATCTTAAATTATTTTATATACAAAATTGTATAACTCGATTTCTAAATAAAAATATAATTATCAAAATATACATTCTATAATCGAATCATAAATCATAATATCAAATGAATAAATCAATAAACTAATTAAATAATCTTCTTCTAATAATGCTTAAATAAATACAATTTGAAACATATATAAACTTTTCTTTCAATCGTAGAACATTATTTCTAATCTATAAAATTCATTATCTCAACTAATTATTTACTTGGAATAAATAATTAAATCTGAAATATAAATAAACATAACTTAATAAATTTAATTCAATACCTCACTAAAAACCCATAAAATTAGTTTCAAGTAATATCAAATAAATTAATTTTACTCACCAAATTCTTCTTCAACTTTTTCTTAATTATTTGAGGATGATAACTAGAGCAAAAGATGATGAAAACTCCTTTGAATCCATGACTTCTCTTCTCTCTCTTCTTCTTTCCTTCTCTCGACTCTCTCTCTCTCTCTCTCTCTCTCTTCCTTTCTTTTCTTCTTTCATTTTTTGTCTCTTCTGTCTCTGTTTTGTGACGACAGCATATATAAATATATTACACCCCCTTCTCTCTCTCCTTATCTCCATCGCCTCCTCTGTTTTCCTTTTTTTTTTAATATTATTATTATTATATATATTTTTTCATCCTTATCCACTTATATATATTTATATATTTTTTCCAATGGGTCCCACCACTAATTTATATATATTATTATTAAAAAAAATCAAGCCAACCCCATTTAACTTTTTCGGAACGCCCGAATTCGGTTTTTCTAAGACTTTTTCAAAATCTTCCCAAAATTTACCGATGCATATATTTGAACTCCCTACATACTCCTAGTAAATTGGTGACTCTTAAAAGTCATTTCATGCCCCCTTTTTTAGCTCTTTGTAATTTACTAAATCGTCTCTAGCACTTTTCGAATTAATTCCATTTCAATCCAAATCTCATTTGAAAGTACCGTTTGAGTCTCTAAAATATTTCTTGAGTATTTTCATACTCATTTTAACACTTCTCTAAATTTTCAAATTTTTTGAAAATCTATTCTAATTTCTGGTCGGACTTGGAAACTACTTCGTTTTACCTCAAACAAACTCATTATTTATATGTTTCCATTTCTTTAGTCTCTAATGTTAATTTCAAAATTTTTTATTTGTGAGATTCGTTTTTCAAAAGTTACTATTCATACGGACACCTTCCGTCTAGAAATACTATTCACCTTAAAATACTATTAATAAAAAATTTCATTTTTAATGATTTTCAAGATTTGTTTCTCCAAAATCACTATTTACTTATTACTATTCATCAAGAAATCACTATTCACCCCAAAACGCTATTTATTCTGAAAATACTATTCATCCGGATATATTTTTATTTCTCTTAAATATAGGGAAAATTCGGGACGTTACAGTACATAAGAGGAGTACGAGTGAGAGGCAGAAAGTAATACATATTTATTGAGTGAAATCGTGAGATTGTGCGTAAAACTTAGAGAGATTTGTTCGTGAGGTTGATTAGTCTCGAGTGAGCATTTGTTAAGAGAACAAGACATTAGGTCACAGAGATAGGCGAAAAATTCATTAGTTAAAGGTAGTTCAAGCTGCTGTCACCATTGAAGGCAAAGGGCACTTTTTACAATGAGGTTGAAGAACAAGTACAAAGGCTTTGCGTCGATTCTAAGAGAGAGTCTTAGGTTTAATAAGACAAACAGGTTGTATGTTGTTTAGTTCATTAATAAGTTCATCTTTGGGCAAGGCCTCATGAATGTAAGATAACACCGAACCACATTAAAAATGTTTTGGTGTTGATTTCACTTTTCCACACTTACTGCATCTATGATTAATTTGTTAAAATACACAGTTTCCATGTTATAACATTTAACTGAAGTTACAACATAACATATTAAGTCATAACATTGATTAATCCCAGTATTTTGCAAAAATTAAGTAATCTCCAGCAAACAGACATTTTTAATCTTAGTAAAGGTACATATATAAAAAATAGAATTAGCATAATTATTCATAAGAGCATCTAGTATAAAGAGATAAGTATATTGAAAATTAAAGATATTCTAATGGCCTTGAAAAAGGCATATGAATTATGAAATCCAATATAAAGTATATCGGTGATATAGAATTTAGATCATATTATCCGCATATTATGAAATATGATGAGGATCTTTAGTTATGTATTATATATATATATATATCTTGAAGTAACTTATTTACTGTAGACAATCTAATTTTTGCTACTATTGAGATTAAGTAATGTTATAACAATAAATTCAATGTTGTAATACACAGTCTATATGTTTTACCACAGTTAACATAGAAAGTAAAATATGGATACAAGAACATTTTTAACATGGTTTGGATTTACTCTACATCCATAAGTCCTTGCATAAAGAGATCAACTTATTAATGAACATAAACAATGTACAATCTATTCTTGACTTATCTAATCTAAGACTCTCTCTTAGAATTGACATAAGATGAGTACATGTTTACTAACAAGTTTTAGCAAGCTCTACTTGCCCTCAATATTGGACAGTAGCTTGAACTCCCTTCAACTATTACAACATGTCTTCTCTCTAAGACTTAATAACTTGTTATCCTAACAAGCATCTCAACAAAACCTAGACCTAATCAACTCACCCTTTCTAAGTCTAGAATCAACTTAGAGAATTGTTGACACTCAATTTTGGTTAACTCGGTTCTTAAAGCCTAATACCTGCGAAACTGTAACTAACAAACAGTGCAATATTGACTAGAATAAAAACAAATAGGACACACTGATTTTTACATGATTCGGCAAAGTAATGACCTACGTCCACGACTATCACTTTTATTTTATCAAAGTAACAGTATCTATTTTCTCATTATCTTTACAATGAATTTCATCCCCTATTTATAAAAGAGATATTACAATTTGAATAAGCTTAAGAATCTTACAAATAAGGCAAAAAATAATATGCATTAATTGAGATAATATCTCTCAAGATTATCTCTACCATATCTACAGCAATTGCCAAGAATCGTGATTTGATTTGCATGAAAATAGGCGAGTTGACTCATTTCCCAAATTGAATTGATTTGGCCTTCTAGAAGGTCAACTGGTCAAATTTAACGAGTACCTTGGGCGAACAGAGCATTCAAGCGATCAGATATCGCTTCTTACGAGCAAATTAACTAAGGGATCTGCCCTTACAACTAACGATCAGACACAAAGACCTCCTGATCGTTCTAATAGCCTTCGAAGAGTAATGTTGAGCGGTTCTCAACCACGACTAGATTGTCTTATGCTCTAACACACGGTCAAACCTTCTAGCGAACAAACATGCATCCAATTAATTACTCAGTAATTAAAACGATCAGCCATATAGTCAGGTGTGCTCGGGTACACAGGCTAAGAGACAACCATATATTCCCTCCTTTGACTGTTGACTAGTTTGACCAGCTGCTTAGGCCTTTTCTCATAAAATTCCATACTGGATCCTCTTCTTGGGCCTTTGTCAACCCATTCTTATGATTGCGATAATATCTACAACACTAGCCCCCTTGCTTTCAGTGCATTCCTTACGCTGTAAGCAACGAGTTCATACTTAAAGCTATTTGTTGGCGGGACCCATTATGTTGCTCTTTTAAATATTAACTTTCCTCTTGACACGCGGTACTTCCCTAGGCGTCAGTTTGCTGCACATTATATGTCATGCACTATTAATGCGCATTTAATGCACGTCTCCTCACTGGCTGCGCATGATGACAAAATCGCGATTTTCACGCTACACCACTAGATTAATGACAGTTACATAGTTGTTTTGATCTGACGGCTAGGGCTTCAGAACGATAGCTATATATAAACCTTCAGTAGTTCATTTTCTGCTTTTACCAGTCATTTTCAAGAGTAGACGCCTCTTTGTCTTCAACTTCCTCTCGTCCGCCATTGCTTGTTTTGCGCTAACCTCTTCTTCGTCACCGAAATTCTTCATACTTACGGTAAACCTCCATGATTTCTCTTATCCTTTTTAGTTACACTTTGTACTTGCATTGTTGGATTGTATATATGAGTTTATTGTCATTTTATTTGTATGAATGTCCCTATTGCATCCTTGGTATGATAAAACCTGAATAACCTGAATAAACACTTGCTTGATTGTTTAAGTCATATATATGCGTGCTATTTCCTGTTTGTATCCACCTGACACCCCAACTTTGGTCGAGTTGGGAGTTTGTTGACTGTTGGATAACTTCTGTAGCCTATTAGGCTTGTAAATAGGGCTTTCCTACACTCGGTAGCCCATTGCATGCGTGACTTGATCTTTAGGAAAGTAGAAATAACCTCGAATACTGAATGCTGGTCCGCCATTCTCGACCTGATCCCTTCATTACTTTTGTAGATGTCCGATCATAGTTGTTGTGGTCATAAAGTGGGGGCTGCTGACGTGGATTCAAAAAAGGAGCTTAACCAAGTCAGAAATACTGATAAGCGACCTCTCAGAGCGGTGAGGCTGCATCAGACCTTTTAGGGCACCACAATCCTCATGTTCGCACTCCCTTTTTCAGACACGAGTCTTCTCTTAGTCCCAGCGAACTTGAATCTATTGTTAAGGATTTCTCTTTACCTTCTGGGTGTCGGGCAATGGTGCTGAAAACCCATGACCATGAGACCTATCTTCTTAAGGGATTCTTTTCTATTAGCCACCAGCACATAGACGCTGGCTTTAGATTTCCAGTTCATCCTTATTTGGTCGCCCTTTTAAAGGATCTTAATCTAGTCCCCTTTCAACTTACACCCAATTCCTATGCTCATCTTACTGACCTTACCTCAATTTTTCTTAAAAACGGTCTTCCTCCACCGACTCCTACAATGATCCAACATCTTTTTCTTTTTAAGAGCACAACGAGCACTAAATCCGAGAAAAAAGATGGATTTTATTATACTTCGGCTCGAAAGTCTTCTTATAAAGTAAACCTTCCAAAAGGGGTTGGTAAGTCCAATGTAGGCGACTACAAGATGCGCTGGTTTTACGCGTCCTGTCTCTCTTTGTCCAACATCAAAAATTTCTCCTTTTGCTCTTCTTCCAGTAAGTATGTTTATATATTATTATTTTGCACACATTCTGCTCGTTATTAATATTCACTTTCGTGCAGACGTTGCCAAGAGTGAGATTTTCCTGACCAGCGAGGAGTTAGCTTTGCTGAAAAAAATTTTAAAGGAGAAAACTCTTTCGGACGACCAGCCGCCAACCGATCACCTTCTTTAACTACACGATCTCACTCCTCCAGCTCACCAAAAGTTGCTCGACAAGCATTCTGACCTAGGGGATCATAAAGACAAAGAAATTTCCTCCACTTTTGAGGCCTTTAAAAAGGAAATTCGAACCTGCAAGAAAGCCAATCTTCAACAATGGTGCGGCTTCCCTTCAAGCAACCCCTTCCTAGCAAGGCTCCTCCTTCAAAGAAAACTGACCAAGCTACTGGGGGTTTTGATTCCCAAACGACCACCGAAGTCCCCACAAGATCAGCTATTCAAAAGGATTCTGCCACACCTTCTGTTCGAGGTATGAGACACAAATCGGTAGGGAGAAAGCCTTCGAACAAGGATGCTCACAAAGAGACTGCTTCACAATCATCTCCTGCTGCTAGCAGCTTGCCTGCTCCATGTCCCCAGAACATAGATAAAGGTAAGGGGGTGGCAGAACCGGGGGTTGCAGAATCGCCCCCCACCCCCCTAAAAGTGTAAAAAAACAAAGGGGAAAAAACCTGCTGTCAAATAACAGATCCAGGATTTTGATACAAGAATATATTATAATGATCTCCTGGATCGCGCGCCCCAATTTCTGGGTATGAAGAAACCTGCCCTTTACAATGAAGAGGTGAAGGGCGAGACGCTAATCAACTACCTGGGCTTCCATGATCTACTCATGTGTTTTTGTACTTGTTATTGCTACTTTTTGTTTGCTCTTTTCATCTTTCATTGCTTTACTAACATTTCGTTTCAGGTATCCATGGCCTATATGAAGCTTCTAAGAGAAATTTTTGAGTGGCCGGCGGAGAAAGCTACCATGGAAGTAGCCATAAACTCCCTAGAGGACGAGAATAATAGAATTCAGGGTGAAGGACTTTTTCAAACAAAAGGCTAAAGAATCTCAAAAGGTTGCTTACGTCTTAGAGCAGAAGCTTGAAAAGTCCAACAATTTGAGGGAAGGTCTAAGGGAGACTATGAAATACAAAGATGCTTCTATCAACTCGCTGAAAGAAGAGGACGAAGATTTGAAGAAGAATTTTTATATGGCTGAAAACTTGGATAAAAAATAAAAAGAAGAGATCAAGAAACTGAAAGAGGAACTAGTCCTGCGCGAGCATGGAGCTGTCGAGGCTAGGATGATCATTGAATCGATGCGGCAGGAAATGATATTGACCAAAGAAGAACTGGCTTTGAAGCAAAGCCGCACTGAAGCCCTAGTTAGGGAAGCAGAAGAAAGAATGAGAGCTCTATTTTTATACAATCTATGGCTTAAACGGCCAGATGTGGACGTCTCGTTCTTTGGTCTGGAAGCTATGGAAGAAGTGAAAATGTACGTAGCAAGAGTTGTGCAAGAGGCTCAATTAGAAGCCAGTCTTCCAGCTTCCCAATCAGGTTCAGACCCTTCTGCTTCAGAGGTGTTCCCAATTCAGGCTGGGAAGCCTACTCAAGATCTAGTTCACTTTTTTGAAAGTGCTCATACAAGACCTTCCTTGAGCTCTTCCCGACCTATTGTTATTAAAGATGAAGGCCAAGCCCCAGCAAAGGCCGCAGGCGAGCAGGATATTGCTCCCAATAGTACTTAGGAATTTTTGTAGTAAGAGCAAATTATTTTTACTTGTAACAAGTTCATCTTTCGAACAATATTGCTCAGTTTGTGAGCTTTTTAATACATCATTATTACTTTACATATCTTCATTTTCTTTTACCGATAATGAGCTTTCCCTAGTTGCTTATCAAGCCACATAGGCTGAACTGATACCTCGTTCCACCCTTTGGTCGAATAGAGTATGTGTGGGGATAGCTAGCATGCTAAAATTATCCTACTTAAGGCCCTTTACCCCTGCTCGGTTAAAGTATAAAATATCTGAGTTGATCACTCGTATAAATTGTAATATTAATGCCCACAGGTCGCATGACAATTATTTGAACCTTCCAAGATTTACAAGTGATAGGTACACCTTCTAGAGTCTACTTGTTCACAGGTAGTACTGATTCCTCCCCGCTTATAAATTCACAGATCAAATATTCCTTCCAGAGCTTGCTCACTCACATGTTACATGGATCTTTCAGGATTATTTATTTATTTTTAAGTCCATAGGCCATAAGCATTCATTCCAGAGCTTGCTCGCTCATAAGCTATGCTGGGGCCTTCCAAAACGTTCTTTAGCTCACAGATGATGATTACACCTTCCAGAGCCTGACTACTTAAGGTAATATTCATATCTTCCAGAGCATTTGCTTACAGGTATCAATTGCTCCTTCTAGAGTCTACTCACTCATAGGTAACAACTGAACCTTCCAAAGCATGAGTAGAAACAAAACAATAAACTACTAAATAAGGATAAGGCGATCAAAAATTGCTTTACGAAGAGAATCTTTATTAATGGAATAGCTGTATTCATACAAGTTAGATAAGAAAGATGAGTTAAACAAAATATGAACTAAAAAGGTCAAACATAATATGGCCGCAAATTCTCAACATTCCATGCTCAGGGGACTTCCGCTCCATTCAAGTTAGCCAAGTGATAAGCTTTATTTTCTAAGCTACCTTTCACGACATAAGAGCCTTCCCAGTTTGAGCCGAGAGTTCCATCATTGGCTTTTCGAGCAGCTGATAGAATGAGACACAATACCAAATCACTAGGCTTAAAGCTACGAACTCGGACTTTTCTATTATAAAATCTGGCGACCCTTTGTTGGTAAACAGCGACTCTCATTCGACTCTTGCTTCCTCGAGCAGATCCAGATTGGTTGCAAGCAGCTGTTCGTTATCCTCCTATCTGAATGTTGCTCTGCGCTGACTAGTGACCTCATACTCTGCTAGAACCATTGCTTCTGATCCATACACTAACGAGAAAGGAGTTTCTCCTATGGTGTTGCGAGCAGTTATTCTGTAAGCCTATAACACCTTATGCAATTCATCCACCCAAGCTCCTTTCCTTGCTTCCAGCTTGGTCTTCAAGTTTTTTTTGATAATTTTGTTGACAGCTTCAACCTACCCGTTTGCAGGGTAGTCTACAGCCGAAAAGCTCTTCCTGATCCCAAGATCCCTGTAAAACTTCTGAAATTGCTCGCTGTTGAATTGAGTTCCATTATCTGTCATGATCTGCTGAGGCACTCCAAACCTGCAAATAATATTTTTCCAGACAAACTTCTCAACTTTGGCAGTAGATATTTCGGCAAGCTCTTTAGCTTTTGCCCACTTTGTAAAGTAATCCACTGCCACAATAACATGCTTGCATCTTCCTCGGGCTGTCGAGAGTGGTCCGATCAGATCCATGCCCTAAATAGCAAAAGGCTGTGGACTGACCATCTGTTGTAAGAAAGCTGACAGAGCTCGCGGTACCTTGGCGAACCTCTGACACTTATCACACTTCTTGACTATCTCGATTGCATCCGGCTTCATTATTTTCCAATAAAACCCCTACCGAAGAGCCTTCTGAGCCAACGGTAGCCTCCCAACATGATTGCCATAATGTCCAGCATGTATGTCGCCAGAATGGTTTGATAGTCCGGGCTATCAATGCACCTGAACAGTGGAGTCAAGAATCCTCTTTTGTAGAGTCTGTCATCGTAAATACAGTATCGGGCTGCTCGTGCTTGAAGACGATGAGACTCTAACTTGTCCTTAGGCAATTTTTCATTCTATAAATATTTCACTAGAGGATTCATCCAGGAATCTTGCACCACCACTATCGCCATCATCTTATCTCATGGTTTTATGCTTGGGACTGGCAGAAGCTCTGTAACATGTTATCCACACATCCAGGTAATTCATTAAATGTTGTTTATTGATTAAGGGATAATAAAATTAATTATCCGTTCGGATTTGGGAGCGTAATTGAATTTTTATAAAATTCCCGAATGGGTTCGGGGATAATTTTTCAATTCAAAATCATAAAATAAATTAGAGCGATCGGATCCGAATAATTATTCGAATTCTAATGAAGTTTCCGTAGGTGAAATTGGATTTTTTTAATAAAATTTCGAGATGGACCCGAAGCGAAAAGTGAAAATCGTAAAGCGTGAAACGAAAAACATAAAAGAATATGTATGGGAGATCGTGCAAATGATTGCATGTGTGACACATGTTCCATGCATGAAGAAGATTGAGGACAAGTGTCATGATAACAACGACTGAAGCATTGAATGATGGACAC
Source organism: Dimocarpus longan (assembly GCA_022984855.1). Lineage (NCBI taxonomy): Eukaryota > Viridiplantae > Streptophyta > Magnoliopsida > Sapindales > Sapindaceae > Dimocarpus > Dimocarpus longan. The sequence continues at coordinate 12,633,620 of CM041015.1, read as the reverse complement.
ATGGCGAGCAAGGGATTAAAATATGTTGATAAGTGGATGGTGGATGATGACTTAACATGACAAGTGTACGGCAATGGGTGAATCATATATAAGTGGGTTGAAAACATCCAAATGAATCAATTTAAGTGAACGGTCATAATTTCCTTTAGAAGCAAAATCGAAACCGAAGTGAGTTAGAGAGTGAAGCAAAGCAAAATTCTAAGTGAAAAAGAAGAAGTTGAAACTGAGAGCTAGTGGGAGGAATAGTTTTCGGTCTTGAAAGGTGAGTTGGACATTTTCTCTCATTCGATTTTCATCAACAAAATCTCTTACATTTTCTTGGTTTCTTTTCAAAGGAAGCAAGAAACTCATGCATGCAAAGGAGAGAGTGAAGTGAGAGTGCAGCCATGAAGTAGTGAAGCAAGAAGCAAGAAGGAGTGCATGGTTTTGAAAGCAAAAAAAAAAAAAAAAAATGAAACCATGAGCATGAAAGCTGGTTCGGGTAAGAATAGCCACCATCTTTTCCTTCTTTCAATCTTTGACAAGTATGGGAGTGAGTTTGCAATATCCAGCAGCTTGTGTGTGATTTTGAAAGCTGTTTTAGAGTGATTTCAACTCATGCATCAGCTTGTTATATGTTTAAGTCCAGTTTTGAAAGAAAACAGCCCATTAACAGCATGTTAAGTGATTACAAGGCTGTTTGAAGTAAAAAAAAAAAAAACAGCACATGCAAAGGTAAGTGCTGTCCCATTTGATTTTTTTATGATGTCTTGATGTGATTTTAAAGCTTGCATGTGTGTTTGGATTAAAGGTAGCTCTCGGCAAGTGTGGACAGCCCTTCGCAAGCGATTTTCGAAACTTTCGATTAGTTTTCATGAGATAAGTTGTATTTTGATGAGCATTGTTTCGTTGGAAAATGTTTATATAAGTTATGGATGAAATTGATGATGACATGATTGGGTTTTAGGATTTAGAACCTCGTTAGTGCAGAGGTTAGTTCGATATTGTTTCGTTGTGATTTCGATGTGATTGCAGAAGATTTCAATGTCGAGATAATTGTGTAAAATCTGATTTATGGACTATTAGAATGAAAAGTATGGGTTGTTTTGTTGTGCATTTAAATCAAGTTTCACAATGAATTTTCATGCATAAAAATATGTTAAGATGATGATTTGTTAGAGTTAAAATCAAGCAAGCAAAAGTCGACGCGAGTAAGAATTGTGGACTTGTTTTAATGTGCAGTTTTTATGAAATTTAAAAGCTATTTATGTGCAGATTTTATGCATGATTAAGGGTTGATATTGAGTGTTTTAAGGGCTGTTTTCATGCAGTATTTCAAGCTGTTATAGGGCTGTTTTAGTGAGCTGTAAATGTGCTAGATATGGGTTGTCAAAGCGCGATGTTATGTGTTGTTTTCGGGACCGTTATGCATGCTGTTTTTGCATCGATTATTGGGCTGTTATAAGCTGTTTTGATGGACTATGATATGTTGTTTTTGATGGGCTATTTTGGATTGTTTTTGGTACAGTAAAAGCAATTGTAAAATGCTATCATAAGTTGTTTTAACGTCAACGTCGCAAAGAATATTATGTAATTGATTGTGCGATTAAATCGCTTATGTCGTTACCTAAAGAATTAACGTTAAATGTATAGGTAATGCGGAGGCAAAATCGAATAGGTTGTGAGCTTTGCAATAGAGTATCCAGTGAGTGTTATTAAATTGATTCGAAACTATTGTTTAATTCTAAGTCATATGAATTTTTATATAAACGTTTTGGCATGAATGAATTTATATTAAGCTTTATGCTTTCATGCAAGCTTATTTAAGTTAAATGATATTATAAACTTTTAAGTTATGAAGTTTTACATGGCATTTAAATTCTATGATCAAATATGTCATGATATGAATTAAATTATTTGTGATATCCTCGTTTACAAATTTTTATGTTCAAGAATGAAATGTGGATTTTATATGAAATACAGCTTATTTATAAATGTTTTATCAAGCCTATGGTATTCCTTAGGGTGATTTTATGATGTTGTCGGTAATGGTAGAATACCCTAAAGCGATGTAGGATTCTGCTTGGGAGTTACGATGTAGGATTCCACCCCTCCTTAGGGTATATTATGAGCTAGCTTACTACCTGAGCGATGCAGGATTCCGCTACTTAGTTACCGATCATATGGCCTTGCAATGTAGGATTCCGCTTTGCCATATGCCTGAGTATATCATTTGGCTAATAAAGTATTGGTGGTTGATTTGCTATATTATTATGAAATGAATTCTTATTAATTTGTTTACCACCATTTTAATTTACAAGTTTATGTTATATTGAAATGATATAATGTAAACCCCTGTATTCGATTTTATGTTTCCTAGCTTTAAAAATTAAGTTATCGAATAAAAAGGGCAAAATGGTCATTTAGTAAATAAGAAATATAAATGGATGGCAAAGTTGTAAAACTTTAGTTAGTGAATCAATAATTCAATTATACGAGAAATGAGATAAATAGCATAAAAACCATTGATTTTTATTAGTGAATCAAATGGACTAAAGGCAATATGGTAAAAAAATTGATAGTCAACAAGTCAAGGGGACATGAGAGTCATTTCATGAAAGTTAAATATATATATATATATATATATATATATTGGACACTTAGTCAATTTTCAAGCCTCCAATCAAACTTTCTAGTTGATTCCAAGTTTAACCACCAAACTCTAACCAAGACTAAGGTGAGTTTTCATTAGTTCTACCAAATATGATGGTAGTTGGATATATGGATGTGATGATGGGTTGGATTAGTTTATGGTGTGTTTGTGATAAGAGTCTTGCATCCAATCAAGTATAAAACTTTAATTTAATGTCAAGAAAGCTTAGGTTGCATGAGATAGTATTCAAATGGCAAGTTAGGGTTTGTATGGTTGAAATCCTAAGTAGAGATTTAAGCATGTTGAAAGTATAAATTGATGTATAATAGGTGTTTGATAAATTGTTTTAAAGACAATACCAAGAGAAGTTGAAAAAGTAGTGTGATGGTTGTGTATGTGTGTGATTCATGGCCAATGAAGGGGTGTATGATCTCATTGTATTTCCATCATTTTAAGCTTTAAATTATGTATATTTGATGTCATGAAAGCCTCTAGAAAAGTTAGAATTTGAAAAGGAAAAGCATAGAATTTCAAAGAGGAAAACATAGAGCTAAGTTAGGAGTCACTAGCTAGATGAAGGGCTGACAGTGACCTGACTTATTCTAACTTATTTGGGGTTGTTCTACACCTCAAAACATGCCTTAGGAACATAGAAAATCATAGGTTTTGGAACGGATCGATTCCGATAAAAATTGCACAAGTTATGGTCAAAATAGTGCTGTTAGAGCTCTGAGAAGGGCTGACAGTGACCTGACTTATTCTAACTTATTTGGGGTTGTTCTACACCTCAAAACATGCCTTAGGAACATAGAAAATCATAGGTTTTGGAACGGATCGATTCCGATAAAAATTGCACAAGTTATGGTCAAAATAGTGCTGTTAGAGCTCTGAGAAGTAAAATAACTATATGAATGCAATTTTTATTGCTTCAAATGAGTTTAGTTGATCATAATTAGGTAAATGAAGCTTAGATATGAAAGAGAAACTAGCCTCGCTAGTCCGAAACGAAAAAGTACATAAAACGCACACTAAAAGTGCCAAAAAATGGGCGTTTTTCTTATATTTGACATAGCAAACGATAGAAGTTTTCAACGAAATTTGACGTGTGACCAGAATGTAAGATAAGTGAACCGTAGGAAAAAGAATGAAAGGAAACGGAGCTCTGCACAGGGCTGTGCGTAATATTTTGTTATAGGGTGTCAAAGTTGCTTAAATTTTTGAATTTTCGTTCTGGGCCTTCAAAAATTATATGAACCATATGGGGATGATCCTAGGGATCTAAAACTAAGACTTTTGTAAAGAAATTAGAATTTGAGAGTCTCGGTTGAGTTAAAATCGAGTCGGGAAAGTTATAGCGTACGGGTTTTCAATAGGTTGATTTATATTGAAAACTCTAATGTTACGTTTTATTTGAGTAAAATATAATGGGAAATTAATGTGTAGGTGACGAGCACGCAAGCGAGGCACGAGAGGCTCGTTGAGATCGTTGCATTTACGCGTATTGAGGTAAGTATTACATCACTTACACTAGTTCAATTATAATTTCAATTATTGTAATTGTTGCTAAAGAGTTTTATAAAATAACTTTCTGATCGTAAGTTTGGTTTAAGTAAAAACCTTGGAAGAAAAGATATTTTGTGCTTTTGCACATAAGAGAAAAAGAGTTGTAAAAACCATGTATAATCCCTTAATTTTTAGAGTATATATATCGATACGTTGCGACGTAGTAAATTTCGCACGTAGTCGAGTATATTGAGAGCTATTGGCATTACGTTGCGATGTAGAAAATTCCGCTCGTAGTCGCCTAGATAGTAGTTACTTATAATATGCTGCGATGTAGGAAATTCCGCACACAATTGTGAGAGCTATTGAGTAGTTTGCACTACAATATGCGATGTAGAAAATTTCCGCATGTAGTCGCAAAAAATTACAGTTCATTAGCATTACAGTTGCGATGTAGAGAATTCTGAGTTGTAGTTGCTCAGAGTTTGAGATTATTTCACCCTACGTTGCGATGTAGTAAATTTCGCACGTAGTGGTCGAAATACTATAGTAGCTTCACGTTGGCGTCAGTCGAGAAATCGTCACGTGATGGTTGGAGTACATTTGTGATGCACATGGTTGTTTTATAAGAAATAGTTTGCAAAGATTAACCTTTCAATATTTCTTTAAGTTATACTTTACTATAAACTTGAAATAGTTGTATTATCATGTAAGGAACTAACGATTGATTTTGTAGTGTAGCTTGCTTGTTTTATCCAGTGTAATTATAGGTGATTTTGTGGCCGAGAAAGCGACGTTCCACTTATAGGTAGGGAACGAATGGATGGACTATGTGAATATTAAATATATTTTGAGATTGTTGTATATGCTATGATCTAAATGATCGCATGTTTGATATATGAATGTTTGACAGATTGTAAACTTATATTTAAATATGTATATATAAAATTGTACATTCATACTTATTGCACAATACACTTGATATATCTACATAGGTTGTGATACCTATGGAATATATATACATGTTGTAAATGGTTGGATATGAATGTCATATGACATGTATGAATGTGAAATTGGATGTGAATTGCATGTTTGTGGAAAAATCGAAGCTGGGTCGTGATTTCTATAGTTCAAAGTTTGTTTATTTTACAGGTAAAATTTTGGGAAATGTTCAAATTTCAGCCATTATGCTGCTAAAATTTTTATAAAAGTAATTAAAACAAAATCGCGAAAAAAAATTTTATCACTCGTAACCAGTTTAAAGAAAACTGAGTTACTAAGTTTTAACGAGTAAACCGGCTAAGAAAGTTAGGGTTCGCTTCTCGGATTAATTCGATCCGACGAGTCGGGTTCGATGAGTCTGTTGAAGTGCCCGGCAGGATCCTCTAGACAAGAGCCTAGATAAGGTATGGGAAAGGTTCTGTCAAGTTGGTATCAGAGCCCGGTTCTCGTTAAGTTGAGATAAAGTTTTATGAGAAAGTTTGAGTTATTTCATATAAAATGTGCGTTAGTGATGCGTGAGTTACGCATAAAGTATGAAACTAGTATTTGCATTTATCTTTTTAAGATTATGAGATATGTTTTGATTGATAAGTTAAAGCATAAGTTTATTTGAGTTGAGTTTGAGCATTTCATGAAATCGCACATCAATTATGTATAAGTCATTATATACATGAGACATGAGCTAGCTTATGCAGTTATATATGAGATATTAAGATTGAAGTTGACAATTGCATGAGTATAAAATTATTTCATGCATTATAAACATTTTAACTTGACTTTATGATCATTTGAAATTATAGAGATGCAGCGTAGAGGTCGCCCCAGAACAAGAAGGGCAACTGCATAGGTACCCACCCCTGAAGAGGGACATGTTGATGAGTCAGTCAATGTGTCAACTAGTTCTTCACATTCAGAGCCTTCCCTAACAGGACCTGAACCAAACCAAACCTTTTCTAAGCTCTTGTCTGGAGGATCCTACCGGGCACTTCAACGGACTTCCCGAACCTGACTCGTCGGATTAAGGAAATTCGAGAAGCGAACCCTTAGAATACTTTGCCGGTTTACTCATTTTAACTTAAAACTTCATTACTTTTTTAATATAATTGGGATTGGTGGAATTTTTTTGCATTTCTTAAAAACAAATTTGATAAAAATTTTGACAGCATAACGACTGTAATTTGAACATTTTCAAAATTTGACCTGCATAGAAATACACTTCGAACTATCCTTGATCACCTCTCAACTACCTTAATTCCACAAACATGTAATTTTTCATGTATACATATTTACAAACATACAATTCACATCACGTTTCACAATCATGCATTCACATTGCCAATATAATCTCTATATGCATTTCATATGCATCATAATATATATATCATGTGAATCATGTGATATGTGTATCTCAAGTGTGAATGTACAATGATATATACATATCAAAATATGGGTTTACAATCCGTTAAGTGTTCATATATAACACACGATTATCTTGTTAAACTATATACAATCGTGTTAACATATATTGAGCATTCCTACGGTTCGTTTATTCGTACCCCACCTATAAGTAAGATGTCGTCCCCTCGGCCACAAAATCACCTATGATAACACCTAATAGAGCAAGCAAACTATACAATAAAATAATTCGTTAGTTCTTTACATGATAATACAACAATTGTAAGTCCATAATAATACATAGCTTCAAAAGACATCAAATTATTGAGTTTGAAATCTCTTTTCTTTTAAAAAGGACCATGTGTGTACCCTAATATACTTAATCATCACGTGACGATTTTTCTACTAACGTCAACGTGAAGTTACTATAATATCTCGACCACTACGTGCGAAATTACCTACCTCGCAACGTAGGGTAAAATGATCTCAACTATGAGCATCTACAACACGGAATTCTTTACATCGTGTATTATAGTGCAACTTCTCACTATCACTCACAATTAGGTACGGAATTTTCTACATTGTAGCCCATTGCAAGTAACTATAAATCTCGATAACTACGAGCGGAATTTTCTACGTCGTCGCGTAGTGCCAAAACTCTAATGCTACGTTATACACATGGTTTTTAACTCAAATTTTACTTTAAACGTTTGAAAATAACAAAATACAATACAAAATCATTGGAAGTTAAAATAAAGTAAGTAAAGTATACTTACCTCAATCCGAGTAATAGCGACTCGATCGTCTCAATAAGCCTCTCCTGTCTCGTTCGCCTGCTCGTCTCCTACATGTTAATTTCTTATCATTACTTGCTTAACCACATAATTCAAAACTTAAAATAACATTTCCAATACACTTTTCTCTATTAACAGTTCTTTACACTATAACTTTCCGAACTCGATTTTAACTCAACTGAGGCTCTCTACTTTCCTATTTCTTTTTGAAAGTCTTACTTTTAGACCCCTATGATCATCCTCATATGGTTCGTTTGGTCTCCGGGGGCTTAAAATAAAAAGTCAACTTTTTAATAAGCCGTTTGACCAACAAAAACAGATTTAGAACCAGCGCTCATTTCGCGTCTGTTTCTTTTTCTAGCATCTTCTTATCACATAACTAAGTCACCCGTAAAGTTTCGTCAAAAAATTCTATCGTTTACTATGTCAAATCTAGGAAAAACGCCATATTTTGGGCACTTTTCGCACCGAACGAGCGACGATAGTTTTTCTTTCGTATCTAAACTCCTTTTACCTATTTATGATCAACTCAACTCATTCCATACAATAAAAATTGTATTTGCATAGCTATTTCACCTATCGACTCTCTAACGGCACTATTTTGTGCATAACTTGCGCAATTTTTATCGGAATCGATTCGTTCCAAAAACTATAGTTTTCTATGACTCCTAGGCATCATTTGAGGTGTAGAACATCCTCATATAAGTCAGTTTTGCCCAGGTTGTCTCCAGCCCATAGTTTGTGCTCGGGATTCTCTAACGTCACTATTTTGCGCATAACTTACGCAATTTTTATCGGAATCGATCTGTTCCAAAACCTATGGTTTCCTATGACTTTTAGGCATCACTTGAGGTGTAGAACATCCTCATATAAGTCAGTTTTGCCCAGGTTATCTCCAGCCCATGGTTTGAGCTCGGGATTGCAAAAATTGGCACTATTTTGCGCATAATTTGCGCAATTTTTATCGGAATCGATCCGTTCCAAAACCTATGGTTTTCTATGACTCCTAGGCATCATTTGAGGTGTAGAACAACCCCATATAAGTTAGAACAAGTCAGGTCTTACCAGACCCCTTTATCAGCTCGGGATTGTCAACATGCTTCTATGCACTATTTTACTCTTACTAGATTTAGGCTATTCTTATACCTATGTGTTTCCATATCAATTTTGTTGATTCCTACTCATTTATGCATGCTTTTAGGATCCTAATTATGTCACAAACATCAACAAAACACATGCATGACTACTGCCTTTCACCTTAGCCAAATTGCACAACCATTCCATCTAGTTTCTATTTTTTCCAATCTAACTCTACTATGAGCTTTTCTAATCATATTTGTGCATGATTTTAAACTTAAAGTGGTCAAAACACCATGGGGTTACATACCCCTTCATTGACCATGACACTCCTTGCACACACACAAACAATACTCTTATCATGTTTTCAACTTCTAAACTATTCTTTTGCTAACTTGTTCTAATATATCATTAATATACATTAGCTCAAGTTCACTTACATTAAATAAAACTCAAAGAGTTATACACCCCTTATCAAAGTCGTGCATCATGTACACACACTCACATCAATTCCATTCAATAATTTCAAGCCATTATATAACTAGTCTCTTTAAGGCAATGATACAAACACTTTGTCTACACTAAAATCCACATTAAATTTTATCAAGTTATTGCTCAAACATCATGGTGTCCCTACAAAACCCTAACACATCAACTAGCATGAAAATCAATCATATATGCTCCTCTCTAATGCCATATAACTCAAAACACATCATAAACAAAAACCCAAGTCAATATCTCAACAAATACTAACTTGATCATCAAGTTTCCATAAAACCTCCATTAATGGAGAGCTTAGAAACTCACTTTTTATGGCTTGTTTCTTGCTCCTAACTTGGTCTTCAAGCTTAGATGAACTTGCTCTCTTGATTTGGTGGCTTGGAAAGGTTTGAAAAGCTTTGGTCTCTTTGCTCCTCTTCATGGCTGCAAGGTTTCGGTTCTGCTTCAGCTCACTCATGGCAGCCTTGGTCTCTCACATTTTCAGCTCCCTCTCACCGAATGTCTATCCTCCTCTCATCCATTCATGCACTTAGCTTTATATACTAACACTCACCATTGACTAACTTGCCCTCTAACTATCATTAAAATAATTTAATTGCCATTAGTTATAAAACAACACTTGTGATTGGTTAACAAATTCCATCTATTTAATAATTAACCAAATCTATTAATTTTTTTTTTGTTCAACTCTAATTAATAACTTTACTTTTTGACTTAATTGTGACACAACATCATTGGTTTCTTCACTTTCACATGGATTGTGCTTCTTGGATAGTTATTTTCTAATATATCCTTCAATAATTTATTAACTTTAAATTTTAAATCCTCATTCAACACTAATAAATTACCAAAAATACTTCATGATTATCCTATCGTCAATTTGATTATACAATACGCTAATTGGGTATCTTAACCTTCAATTTTATGCTTTAAAAAAATTTCAATTGGGTTTGGACTCATAAAAACCCATTTATCTCTCAAAAGGGCAATATCGTAACTTTCTTCGAATTGCTTAAAATTTACTTAAATTGTCTTCTTCTTTTTTTTTTCTTTTTTTTTTATCCATTTCCGTTTCTCAATAATCATCTACTATTTTCGAACCCTTTCGACCCTTAAAGTCAATATTTCGACAATTTTTTTTACTATTCATCCGAAAGTTTTCATTCAAAAAATACTATTTATCAAAAACTTGCGTTTTCTATCGAATCTCAATGAACGACTCTGGAAAATATAACCGGAGCCAAATTCGGTCTTAAACACTAATTTCGGATCTTTTCCAGAAAAAATACTATTCATTTCGGATCCGAACACTTTCCACTGAAAATTCTCATTTCTTCCCAGAATGATACTTAGGGCCTCATGAACATAATTGAATCCTGAACTAGCCCTTAGTACTCTTTTTAGACTACTTATCCACCATCCTAATAACAGAATGAATTTTCTGAGGACACTAGGATCAAGATCTATCAATTCACCCCTCCTTATAAAATTTTGCCCTCGAAATTTAAATCAATATCTCTATCTGAACAGGTGAGAATATTTTATCTATATTTTTATACTTTGTAGTTAATACATCTTGGCTTAACTAGCCACTTCACTCCAAACAAATGAATTATTTCCTTCTCTTATCCGTGTAACTTTGCTATCATTCCTAAGCAATTCTCCACTTGTCCTGAATAATCTTGATCTTATCTATAATCATCTGTATTAATTCGAGTACATACAACCTTCTTTTGCCCACTTCGTCCTAATTTTCTGAAATTTTTGCATCGTCTTCTTTTATAATACTTTCTACGATGCCACACCGCTACTATCTTAATAATATTACTATAGACAACTTCAAACACACCATATTTCAACTAATCTTCTATAATCTACGTAATACTTTTGGGTTATCCATCCGTCTAAAGATGGAAAGTTGTACTATGGTGTAACCGAATACCTAAGCTTTTTGGAGACTAAACCAGAACTAAAATGAAAAATTGAGATCTCTATTACTACAATTGACACGGAAGTTCCATGTAACTGGACAACTTTATTTATGTATGTGACTAATCCTACCATCCCCTAGCTCAATCTAAATTTACTAATATGTTAGCTATTTAGACGTACTCCTAACATTTTCACTCTTTCTATCTATTTGATTTCATAGTGTATGCTGAGGAGTGACTTCAACTAAATTCTCTTTCTTGTAAAGTATCCGACTGTGTCCTGGGTCCACTTTCTGTTTGTTACTGAGTTATGACTCTTAGATCTAATTTACCAATCTAAACTATCTGGAATATAGCTAGCAATGAACCTATTTCCGTTATCTCTATATGGACCTCTCAGAATCTCATTTCTGTTAGTATCGAAAATCTACCCCGCCCTTATACTTACCCTTGAGTTGGAGGGTTATTTACTTGTTCTACTTCTCATATAGACTCTATCTGCTATAAGCGAATTCTTTGTGAGAAGTGATATTACCATACTACACTCAGTCGATCTCAATTCTATCCTGACTTTATCAATAAAATCCCTAGAGACAAAAGAATGAGTGGCTCCTGGGTCTACCGGTACATATGCACCAAAATCGAATAGAAAACTAGTACCTATGACAACCTCCAGAGCTATATTAGCCGTCTGCTATGTCACTATATATACTCTCGCGGTCTGGCTACGAGGTCTACCAGGCAGTGCTCGCAGTGGTAGACTCCTACTGAGTCTACTACTGGGCAGCTTTGGGCTTGTGGCTCCTCTGGTTTGGGGGCCTTCCCTCTTTACTCCACGACCTTCATTGGTTCATCTCTACACTGTAGCTTTGGCCTCTGCTGGGCTCGATGCGACCATGTTATAACAGTCTCTCATGAAGTGGCCCTCCTATCCACACCTGAAACATCTGGTCCTGCCCTAAAGACACTCTCCAGGGTGTGATCAACCACATCTGCTGCATATAGGTCAACTCTTCCAACTCTGTCGACTCTTAGACCCTTCTAAAGACTGAACTGAACTTTGGCTAGTCTAGGGTCTCTGACTCTGTTGTCGACTTTCAGATCAGGTTGGCTTCTGACTACTTTTAGTCACCTTACTGGACCCTTTTTGCTGGCTACCTATCTAGCTGTGCCTTTGCTCGAATGTCTTTGACTGAGGGGTAGGCTCCACACCTTGCTCAACTCTAATGTCGGCCTTCACTAACTGTTCATACTGAGTGTGTACCGCAGAAGTCACATAAGTCCTGATCTGCGGATGTAACTCGGCTATGCACCTATTGATCTTCTGCTCCTCATTCTCTGAAATGAAAGGGCTCAGGCAAACGAGCTCGGAGAATCTCCTCTCGTACTCAATCACAGTCGAAGTCCCCTGCTCGAGGTGGAAGAACTCTTCTATCTTCGCATCCTTATGGCTCTTAGGAAAGAATTTGTTGATGAATTCCTTCTTGAAATCTGTCCAAGACACCCCATCTAGATGCGCTCTCTGGTGGGTCTCCATTCAATCTTTTGCTCGGTCATTAAGGAGAAATACTGAAAATGTTACCATTTGCTCCTCACTGCAACCCATAACTCGGTATATCTCCTCATTAGTCTCTAACCAGAATAGTGCTCGCTCAAGATCAGCAGTCCCATCTTACGTCTTGGCGCCTAACTTGCAAGGGCGCTCAATAGATATATCTATCTCCCGTGACTACTGGAGCGCTGCTGCTAGCATCTATGCCATTTGCTCCGTATGTCCAGAAGCAGGTCCTACACCAAGCTCTGATCTAGATAGCTCTAATGGCTTGGGGTATGAGTAACTGGTCGGCACATTGACGGACTTGTCAACATGTTCTCCCTTTGGTATGGGTACCTCAGCGGCTGCCGCCTCATCCTAAGATGACCATGACGTTGCATAGCTCTATTTTGCACCAAATAGATATGATAATCATAAGATATAGATGTTAGGATAATGGCTCTGCATGAAATAGTCCTCTAAATGTTTGCAATAATTTAAACTTAAATCTTGCAATATCATGCTCATCTTATGCAATCTAAGAAAGCATAACTTATATAATCTCAAGAAAACTCAATGCATAAAATAATCTCAAGCATGCTTCATGCATAATAGCACACTTAATGCACAAAATAACATTAAACTTTCTTTGAACTCAATGCATGACTTATATATAAACTCATGCATATTAAACTTAATTGCGTGCAAAAAAAATAGTTCAAATCTTTTCTTTGAAGCTAAATCTCAAATCTTTCGAAAACCTGGCTCTGATACCAACTTGACAGGACCCGAACCAAACCTTTTCTAAGCTCTTGTCTAGAGGATCCTGCCAGGCACTTCAACGGACTTCCCGAACCTGACTCGTCGGATTAAGGAAATCCGAGAAGCGAACCCTTAGAATACTTTGCCGGTTAACTCGTTTTAACTTAAAACTTCATTACTTTTTTAATATAACTGGGATTGGTGGAATTTTTTTGCATTTCTTAAAAACAGATTTGATAAAAATTTCGACAGTACAACGACTGTAATTTGAACATTTCCAAAATTTGACCTGTATAAAAATACACTTCGAACTATCCTTGAACACCTCCCAACTACCTTAATTCCACAAACATGTAATTTTTCATGTACATGTATTTACAAACATTAAATTCACATCACGTTTCACAATCATGCATTCACATTGCCAATATAATCTCCATATGCATTTCATATGCATCATAATATATATATCATGTGAATCATGTGATATGTGTATCTCAAGTGTGAATGTACAATGATATATACATATCAAAATATGGGTTTACAATCCGTTAAGTGTTTATATATAACACACGATTATCTTGTTAAACTATATACAATCGTGTTAACATATATCGAGTATTCCTACGATTTGTTTATTCGTGCCCCACCTATAAGTAAGATGTCGTCCTCTCGGCCACAAAATCACCTATGATAACACTTGATAGAGCAAGCAAACTATACAATAAAATAATTCGTTAGTTCTTTACATGATAATACAATAATTGTAAGTCCATAATAATACATAGCTTCAAAAGACATCAAATTATTGAGTTTGAAATCTCTTTTCTTTTAAAAAGGACCATGTGTGTACCCTAATATACTTAACCATCACGTGACGATTTTTCTACTAACGTCAACGTGAAGTTACTATAATATCTCGACCACTACGTGCGAAATTTACTACATCGCGACGTAGGGCAAAATGATCTCAACTATGGGCATCTACAACACGAAATTCTCTACATCGTGTATTATAGTGCAACTTCTCACTATCACTCACAACTAGGTACGGAATTTTCTACATCGTAGCCCATTGCAAGGAACTATAAATCTCGACAACTACGGGTAGAATTTTCTACGTCGCCGCGTAGTGCCAAAACTCTAATGCTATGGTATACACATGGTTTTTAACTCAAATTTTACTTTAAACGTTTGAAAATAACAAAATACATTACGAAATCATTGGAAGTTAAAATAAAGTAAGTAAAGTATACTTACCTCAATTCGAATAATAGCGACTCGATCGTCTCAATGAGCCTCTCCTGCCTCGTTCACCTGCTCGTCTCCTACATGTCAATTTCTTATCATTACTTGCTTATCCACATAATTCAAAACTTAAAATAACATTTCTAATACACTTTTCTCTATTAACAGTTCTTTACACTATAACTTTCCTAACTCGATTTTAACTCAATTGAGGCTCTCTACTTTCCTATTTCTTTTTAAAAGTCTTACTTTTAGACCCCTAGGATCATCCCCATAAGGTTCGTTTGGTCTCCGGAGGCTTAGAACAAAAAATCAACTTTTTAATAAGCTGTTTGACAAACAAAAACAGATTTAGAACCGGCGCTCGTTTCGCGTCTGTTTCTTTTTCTAGCATCTTCTTATCACATAACTAAGTCACCCTTAAAGTTTCGTCAAAAAATTCTATCGTTTACTATGTCAAATCTAGGAAAAACGCCCTATTTTGGGCACTTTTCGCACCGAACGAGCTACGATGGTTTTTCTTTCGTATCTAAACTCCTTTTATCTATTTATGATCAACTCAACTCATTCCATGTAGTAAAAATTGCATTTGCATAGCTATTTCACCTATCGACTCTCTAACGGCACTATTTTATGCATAATTTGCGCAATTTTTATCGGAATCGATTCGTTCCAAAAAATATAGTTTTCTATGACTCCTATGCATCATTTGAGGTGTAGAACATCCTCATATAAGTCAGTTTTGCCCAGGTTGTCTCCAGCCCATAGTTTGTGCTCGGGATTCTCTAACGTCACTATTTTGCGCATAACTTATGCAATTTTTATCGGAATCGATCCGTTCCAAAACCTATGGTTTCCTATGACTCCTAGGCATCATTTAAGCTGTAAAACATCCTCATATAAGTCAGTTTTACCCAGGTTATCTCCAGCCCATGGTTTGAGTTCGGGATTGGAAAAATTGGCACTATTTTGCGCATAACTTGCGCAATTTTTATCGGAATCGATCCGTTCCAAAACCTATGGTTTTCTATGACTCCTAGGCATCATTTGAGTGTAGAACAACCCCATATAAGTTATAACAAGTTAGGTCTTACTAAACCCCTTTATCAGCTCGGGATTGTCAACATGCTTCTATGCACTATTTTACTCTTACTAGATTTAGGCTATTCTTATACCTATGTGTTTCCATATCAATTTTGTTGATTCCTACTCATTTATGCATGCTTTTAGGATCCTAATTATGTCACAAACATCAACAAAACACATGCAAAGCTACTGCCTTTCACCTTAGCCAAATTACACAACCATTCCATCTAGTTTCTATTTTTTCCAATCTAACTCTACTATGAGCTTTTCTAATCATATTTGTGCATGATTTTAAACTTAAAGTGGTCAAAACACCATGGGGTTACATACCCCTTCATTGACCATGACCCTCCTTGCACACACACAAACAATACTCTTATCATGTTTTCAACTTCTAAACTATTCTTTTGCTAACTTGTTCTAATATATCATTAATATACATTAGCTCAAGTTCACTTACATTAAATAAAACTCAAAGAGTTATACACCCCTTATCAAAGTCGTGCATCATGTACACACACTCACATCAATTCCATTCAATAATTTCAAGCCATTATATAACTAGTCTCTTTAAGGCAATGATACAAACACTTTGTCTACACTAAAATCCACATTAAATTTTATCAAGTTATTGCTCAAACATCATGGTGTCTCTACAAAACCCTAACACATCAACTAGCATGAAAATCAATCATATATGCTCCTCTCTAGTGCCATATAACTCAAAACACATCATAAACAAAAACCCAAGTCAATATCTCAACAAATACTAACTTGATCATCAAGTTTCCATAAAACCTCCATTAATGGAGAGCTTAGAAACTCACTTTTTATGGCTTGTTTCTTGCTCCTAACTTGGTCTTCAAGCTTAGAAGAACCTGCTCTCTTGAGTTGGTGGCTTGGAAAGGTTTGAAAAGCTTTGGTCTCTTTGCTTCTCTTCATGGCTGCAAGGTTTCGGTTCTGCTTCAGCTCACTCATGGCAGCCATGGTCTCTCACATTTTCAGCTCCCTCTCACCGAATGTCTATCCTCCTCTCATCCATTCATGCACTTAGCTTTATATACTAACACTCACCATTGACGAACTTGTCCTCTAACTATCCTTAAAATAATTTAATTGCCATTAGTTATAAAACAACACTTATGATTGGTCAACAAATTCCATCTATTTAATAATTAACCAAATCTATTAATTTTTTTTTTTGTTCAACTCTAATTAATAACTTTACTTTTTGACTTAATTGTCACAACATCATTGGTTCCTTCACTTTCACATGGATTGTGCTTCTTGGATAGTTATTTTCTAATATATCCTTCAATAATTTATTAACTTTAAATTTTAAATCCTCATTCAACACTAATAAATTACCAAAAATACTTCATGATTATCCTATCGTCAATTTGATTATACAATACGCTAATTGGGTATCTTAACCTTCAATTTTATGCTTTAAAAAAATTTCAATTGGGTTTCGACTCATAAAAACCCATTTATCTCTCAAAAGGGCAATATCGTAACTTTCTTCGAATTGCTTAAAATTTACTTAAATGGTCTTCTTCTTTTTTTTTTCTTTTTTTTTTATCCATTTCCGTTTCTCAATAAGCATCTACTATTTTCGAACCCTTTCGACCCTTAAAGTCAATATTTCGACAAATTTTTTACTATTCATCCAAAAGTTTTCGTTCAAAAAATACTATTCATCAAAAACTTGCGTTTTCTATCGAATCTCAATTAACGACTCTGGAAAATATAACTGGAGCCAAATTCGATCTTAAACACTAATTTCGGATCTTTTCCAGAAAAATTACTATTCATTTTGGATTCGAATACTTTTCATTGAAAATTCTCATTTCTTCCCAGAATGATACTCAAGGCCTCATGAACATAATTGAATCCTGAACTAGCCCTTAGTACTCTTTTTGGACTACTTATCCACCATCCTAATAACAAAATGAATTTTCTAAGGACACTAGGATCAGGATCTATCATTCCCAATCTGAGAGACCAGAGCAGGCACAAGCACAGGTGAATATAGAGCAGATGGCAGAGAGGATGGCACAGGCTTTTGTTGCGGCCCTCCACCACCCTAGTAGCCCCATGAAATACCGGTATCCATTGAGCGGGCTCGAAAATTAGGTGCAAAGCATTATGATGCCACAGGTGATCCAGAGCGTGCAATATCTTGGCTAGACACTAATGAAGAAATATTCCAGATTATGGGATGCACCGAGGAACAGATGGTCTCTTACTCAGCTTTTCTACTTAAAGATCGCGCCAAGGACTGGTGGAAGGCGCATCAGAGAGCACATCTAGAAGGAGTTTCTTGGGCAAACTTTAAGACGAAATTCACAGATCAATTCTTTCCCAAGAGCTTCAAGAATACGAAAATAGAAGAATTTTTCAATCTAAAGCAAGGGAACTCCTCAGTGCCAGAGTATAAAAAGAAATTTTTTGAGCTGATCCGCCTAGTCCCTTTTATTGCAGAAAACGAAGAACAGAAGATCAATAGGTTCATGGCAGGCCTTAACCCTGCAGTTAGGACCATTGTATCATCCTTAGTGCATACTCGGTATGGACAGCTGGTGGAGGCAACCACCAGAGTTTAGCAAAGTGCAGGAAACGTTCTCAAATCGAAACCACCATTTAATCAGAAGCGCAATTGGAGTGGTAGTCATCAAGGGGGACCGAGTCAGGTGGGCAAAAGTGATCAGAGGCCTACATGGTCTGAGAGCCATAGACAGGATCAGGAGGCACAGCCTAGTTAGAGCCAGAGTTCAGTTCAGTCTTCTAGGGGATCTAGGAGGAGTCAGAGTTGGAAGAATAGACCTGTTTGCAACAGATGTGGTCGATCACACCCCGACGAGTGCCTTCAGGGCAGGACGGGATGCTACCGATGTGGTCAGGAAGACCACTTTATGAAAGATTATCCCAGCTTAGTCGCTTCCAGTCCATCAGAGGCTCGATCAAGGGTACAGGGACAGCCCGGTGGGAGCCGTGGACCCGATAAGAGAGGCCCCCAAACTGGAAGAGCTACTAGTGCAAGACAGCCCAGTGGCGGATCAGGTAGAGGCATGCTACTCAGAGGACAGCCTGGCAGATCTCATAGTCAGGCCGCCAGAGTATATACAGTGACTTAGCAGGCAGCAGATGCGACACCAGAGGTGGTCACAGGTATCATTTCTCTATTCGATACTGATGCTTATGTATTAGTGGACCTAGGGTCCACCCATTCTTTTATTGCATGAGAGTTTATAGATAGAGTCGGGATAGATTTGAGACCGACTGAGTGCAATATGGTAGTGTCACTTCCCATGGGCGATTCGCTCGTTGCAGATAGAGTTTACATGGGGAGTAAAGTAAGTGTAGCAGGTCATGAGTTCGAGGCTGATTTGATGGTACTCAATATTCATGATTTTGATATTATATTGGGCATGGACTGGTTGTCGACACATCATGCCACCGTTGATTGTTACAGAAAGGAAGTCAAGCTTTGTCGACCTGGGGAAACATATGTGACATTTTCTGGGGTAAGAAAGATACTCCCTACAAGTTTAGTAAGTACCCTAAGGGCAAATAAGATGCTTAGAAAAGCTTGTCAGGGGTACTTGGCATATGTGATAGAATCGGATAACTGCAAATTGTAGCTGGTTGATGTACCGGTGGTATGTGAGTTCCTAGAAGTATTTCCTGAGGATTTACCAGGGCTACCCCTAGACAGGGAAATAGAGTTTGAGATCGAGCTAGCTCCTGGTACTGAGCCTATCTCTACACCTCCGTATCGAATGGCCCCAGCAAAACTAAAGGATTTAAAGGTCCAGATGGAAGAGTTGGTGAGTAAGGGATTTGTTAAGTCAAGCACGTCACCATGGGGAGCTCCAATATTATTTGTAAAGAAGAAAGATGGGAGTCTTCGGTTGTGCATTGATTATAGGTAGCTTAATAGGGTTACTATTAGGAATCAGTACCCTTTGCCTAGGATAGACGACCTGTTTGATCAGCTCCAAGGAGCTAAGGTATTCTCGAAGATTGATTTGAGATCGGGATACCATCAGTTGAAGGTACGAAGAGAAGATGTTCCTAAGACGGTCTTCAGGACTAGATATGGGCACTACGAGTTCTTGGTTATGCCATTTGGTTTGACTAATGCCCCAGCTGCTTTTATGGATCTGATGAATAGAGTTTTCCGACTCTACCTGGACAAGTTTGTGATAGTCTTCATAGACGACATCCTAGTGTATTCGAGTAGTCGAGAGGAGCATACTGAGCACTTGAAGAATGTACTACAAACGCTGAGAGAGCATCAGCTTTACGCAAAGTTTAGCAAGTGCCAGTACTGGCTTGATCAAGTGGCATTTCTAGGACACGTGGTATCAACTGATGGAATATTCGTAGATCCTCAAAAGATAGAAGTCGTAGTGAACTGAAAACCACCCACGAATGTGACAGAAGTTAGAAGCTTCTTGGGTTTAGCAAGATACTATAGAAAGTTCGTGGAAGGGTTCTCTAAGATTGCTACTCCACTAACCAGATTGACAAGGAAAGAAGAGAAGTTTGTCTGGTCAGACGCGTGCCATAATAGCTTCGATGAATTGAAGAAGAGATTGACTTCAGCACCAGTGCTTACACTGTCATCGAGGAGTGATGGGTTTACGGTGTACTGCGATGCCTCCAGACAGGGTTTGGGTTGTGTGTTGATGCAGCATGACAAAGTAATAGCTTATGCTTCGAGACAGTTGAAGAAACATGAAGTCAATTATCCAACACATGACTTAGAACTAGTTGCAGTAGTGTTTGCCCTACGTATATGGCGACATCACCTTTATGGAGTACCTTGTAGAATCTTCACTGATCATAAGAGCTTATAGTACTTGTTCAGTCAAAAGGAGTTGAATATGAGACAGAGACGATGGGTTGAACTCATAAAAGACTATGATTGCACAATTGAGTATGTGGTAGCAGATGCGCTGAGTAGGAAGCCTACCAGTTCCCTAGCCCAACTTAAAGCGGAATACTTAACCATGCTGATCGAGTTGAGGGCGATGGGTGTCCGCTTAGAGACGACGAATACAAGTGCCTTGTTGGCAGCCTTTCATGTCCGTCCAGTGTTCGTCGATCGAATTCGGGCTTTACAGCTTCAAGATCCTTACTTGATGAAGCTTAGGCATGAGATAGAAAATGGGCAGCAAAGTAACTTCGCGTTGAGAAACGATGGGGCACTAATTCTGGGGCAACGATTATGTGTGCCAGAGGTAGCAGAATTGAAGAAAGAAATCATGGATGAGGCTCATTCATCTGCCTATGCCATGCATCCGGGGAGTACCAAAATGTATCGGACTCTGAGAGACCACTACTGGTGGAGAGGAATGAAGAAAGAGATAACATAGTTTGTATCAAAATGTTTAACCTGCCAGCAGATCAAAGCAGAGCACCAGAAACCTGCAGGTTTATTGCAGCCTTTGTTGATTCCGAAATGGAAATGGGAAAGGATTACGATGGACTTTGTGGTTAGACTGCCACGGACTCAAAGCGGACATGATGCTATATGGGTGATAGTTGACAGATTAACAAAGTTATGCTCACTTTCTAGCCATCAAGAACACTTATTCCCTGAAAAGATTAGCACAGCTATATGTGGATGAGATAGTGAGATTACATGGCGTACCAGTGTCCATTGTATCAGATAGGGATCCTCGATTCACTTCGAGGTTTTGGCCGAAGCTCCAAGAAGCCATGGGTACTAGATTGAATTTTAGTACGGCCTTTCACCCTTAGACTGATGGCCAATCAGAGAGAACTATCCAAATTCTCGAAGACATGTTGAGAGCATGCGTAATGATGTTTAGAAGGAGCTGGGATAATCACCTACCTTTGATAGAATTCGCCTACAATAATAGCTACCAGTCTAGCATCGGCATGGCACCATACAAGGCATTGTATGGCAGAAAGTGTAGAACCCCTGTTTGTAGGGATGAAAGAAAGTTGTAGGTGAAAGAAAGTTGATTGATCCAGAGATTGTCCAAGCTACAACCAAGAAGATCAATGTGATTAGAGAACGATTGAAGATAGCAAGCAACCGACAGAAGAGCTACGCGGACAATCGAATGAGAGATTTAGAGTTTGAAGTGGGTGATAGAGTATTCCTGCGAATCTCGCCTTGGAAGGGTGTTTTGAGATTCGGAAAGCATGGAAAGTTAAGTCCATGATACATTGGGCCGTACGAGATTGTAACAAGAGTGGGTGAAGTAGCCTACTAATTGAAGTTGCCACCAGAGCTCGCGAACATTCATGATGTGTGTCGCGTCTCTATGCTTTGCAAGTATATAGCTGATCCATCGCATACCCTAAAAGAACAGCCGGTACAACTCAAGGAAAACTTGACCTACGAAGAGCAGCCGATAGAGATCTTAGATCGTAGGGATTAAGTATTACGTAGCAAGGCGATTCCGCTAGTGAAGGTGTTGTGGCGAAATCACAAATCAGAAGAGTCTACATGGGAGCCTGAAGAGCAAATACGCACCCAGTATCCATGTCTATTCAAATCAGGTTAGTAGTTTAAAATTTCGAGGACGAAATTTCCATAAGGAGGGGAGAAATTGTAAACCCCTGTATTCGATTTTATGTTTCCTAGCTTTAAAAATTAAGTTATCGAATAAAAAGGGCAAAATGGTCATTTAGTAAATAACAAATATAAATGGATGGCAAAGTTGTAAAACTTTAGTTAGTGAATCAATAATTCAATTATACGAGAAATGAGATAAATAACATAAAAACCATTGATTTTTATTAGTGAATCAAATGGACTAAGGGCAATATGGTAAAAAAATTGATAGTCAACAAGTCAAGGGGACATGAGGGTCATTTTCATGAAAGTTAAATATATATATTGGACACTTAGTCAATTTTTGATGAAAATCAAGAAGTAGCCGTGAACAACAAAAAAGAGAGAAAGAGAGATGTGAGCGATGGCAACTTAAGGGAGGAAGAAGGTGAAGCTTTCATCAATTTTTCAAGCCTCCAATCAAGCTTTCTAGTTGATTCCAAGTTTAACCACCAAACTCTAACCAAGACTAAGGTGAGTTTTCATTAGTTCTACCAAATATGATGGTAGTTGGATATATGGATGTGATGATGGGTTGGATTAGTTTATGGTGTGTTTGTGATAAGAGTCCTGCATCCAATCAAGTATAAAACTTTAATTTAATGTCAAGAAAGCTTAGGTTGCATGAGATAGTATTCAAATGGCAAGTTAGGGTTTGTATGGGTGAAATCCTAAGTAGAGATTTAAGCATGTTGAAAGTATAAATTGATGTATAATAGGTGTTTGATAAATTGTTTTAAAGACAATACCAAGAGAAGTTGAAAAAGTAGTGTGATGGTTGTGTATGTGTGTGATTCATGGCCAATGAAGGGGTGTATGATCTCATTGTATTTCCATCCTTTTAAGCTTTAAATTATGTATATTTGATGTCATGAAAGCATCTAGAAAAGTTAGAATTTGAAAAGGAAAAGCATAGAATTTCAAAGAGGAAAACATAGAGCTAAGTTAGGAGTCACGAGCTAGATGAAGGGCTGACAGTGACCTGACTTATTCTACTTATTTGGGGTTGTTCTACACCTCAAAACATGCCTCGGGAACATAGAAAACCATAGGTTTTGGAATGGATCAATTCCGATAAAAATTGCACAAGTTATGGTCAAAATAGTGCCGTTAGAGCTCTGAGAAGTAAAATAACTATATTAATGCAATTTTCATTGCTTCAAATGAGTTTAGTTGATCATAATTAGGTAAATGAAGCTTAGATATGAAAGAAAAACTAGCGTCGCTAGTCCGAAACGAAAAAGTACATAAAACGCACACTAAAAGTGCCAAAAAATGGGTGTTTTTCTTAGATTTGACATAGCAAACGATAGAATTTTTCAACGAAATTTGACGTGTGACCAGAATGTGAGATAAGTGAACCGTAGGAAAAGAATGAAAGGAAACAGAGCTCTGAGCAGGGCTGTGCGTAATATTCTGTTATAGGGTGTCAAAGTTGCTTAAATTTTTGAATTTTCGTTTCGGGCCTTCAAAAATTATATGAACCATATGGGGATGATCTTAGGGGTCTAAAAGTAAGACTTTTGTAAAGAAATTAGAATTTGAGAGTCTCGGTTGAGTTAAAATCGAGTCGGGAAAGTTATAGCTAACGGGTTTTCAATAGGTTGATTTATATTGAAAACTCTAATGTTACGTTTTATTTGAGTAAAATATAATGGGAAATTAATGTGTAGGTGACGAGCACGCAAGCGAGGCATGAGAGGCTCGTTGAGATCGCTGCATTTACGTGGATTGAGGTAAGTATTACATCACTTACACTAGTTCAATTATAATTTTAATTATTGTAATTGTTGCTAAAGAGTTTTATAAAATAACTTTCTGATCGTAAGTTTGGTTTAAGTAAAAACCTTGGAAGAAAGGAAATTTTGTGCATTTGCACATAAGAGAAAAAGAGTTGTAAAAACCATATGTAATCCCTTGATTTTTAGAGTATATATATCAATACGTTGCGACGTAGTAAATTCCGAATGTAGTCGAATATATTGAGAGCTATTGGCATTACGTTGCGATGTAGAAAATTCCACTCGTAGTCGCCTATATAGTAGTTACTTACAATATGCTGCGATGTAGGAAATTCTGCACACAATTGTGAGAGCTATCGAGTAGTTTGCACTACGATATGCGATGTAGAAAATTTCCGCATGTAGTCGCAAAGAATTACAGTTCATTAGCACTACAGTTGCGATGTAGAGAATTCTGAGTTGTAGTTGCTCATAGTTTGAGATTATTTCACCCTACGTCGCGATGTAGTAAATTCCGCACGTAGTGGTCGAAATACTATAGTAGCTTCACGTTGGCGTCAGTCGAGAAATCGTCACTTGATGGTTGGAGTACATTTGTGATGCACATGGTTGTTTTATAAAAAATAGTTTGCAAAGATTAACCTTTCAATATTTCTTTAAGTTATGCTTTACTATGAACTTGAAATGGTTGTATTATCATGTAACGAACTAACGATTGATTTTGTCGTGTAACTTGCTTGTTTTATCCAGTGTAATTATAGGTGATTTTGTGGCTGAGGAAGCGATGTTCCACTTATAGGTGGGGAACGAATGGATGGACTATGTGAATATTAAATATATTTTGAGATTGTTGTATATGCTATGATCTAAATGATCGCATGTTTAATATATGAATGTTTGACAGATTGTAAACTTATATTTAAATATATCTATATAAAATTGTACATTCATACTTATTGCACAATACACATGATATATCTACATAGGTTGTGATACCTATGGAATATATATACATGTTGTAAATGGTTGGATATGAATGTCATATGACATGTATGAATGTGAAATTGGATGTGAATTGCATGTTTGTGAAAAAATCGAAGTTGGGTGGTGATTTCTATAGTTCGAAGTGTGTTTATTTTATAGGTAAAATTTTGGGAAATGTTCAAATTTCAGCCGTTATGTTGCTGAAATTTTTATAAAAGTAATTAAAATAAAATCATGAAAAAAAAATTTTTTATCACTCCCAATCAGTTTAAAGAAAACTGAGTTACTAAGTTTTAAACGAGTAAACCGGCTAAGAAAGTTAGGGTTCACTTCTCGGATTAATTCGATCCGATGAGTCGGGTTTGATGAGCCCGTTGAAATGCCCGACAGGATCCTCCAGACAAGAGCCTAGATGAGGTCTGGGAAGGGTTCTGTATATAAGCTACTGAATTTTGTTTCAGATTCATAAATCATGTTTTATGAATGTGTTTAAAGTTTAAAATGAATCAATCATGCTTTATGAATAAATTCGTAAATGATAGGGAGGTGACTATTTTGAAAATGGATTTATTTAGAAGAATATAACACTCACTGAGGTTATTATCTCACTCTATTTTATGTTCATAAAACCAAACTTCCCAGGTCAAGGTGCAGCTTTAGGTGCTACAACTTCAGCTGTTGGAACTCCGACGCCCACGACTAGCAAAACTTTGCTACATTGTAATTGATGTGCGTGTTTATCTACAACTTTTTGTTATAAATAATTTTGGGATGTAAATATTAACACTTGAATTATATTAACTCTATTTTGAGATAGTTATAAACCTATATATATATGAATTGTAAACTATTTTAAATGTTGTTTTAAATTTCACTATGATATCATTTGTTTTTAATTACATCATTTGAATTTTGCTCCAAATTTTGAATGTATGAAAATATATTTAAACTTCCGCTTTGATATTAACTCTGGGTTACCAAAACTATTCGTATAGTCATCTCTCAAGTTATCAAGAAAAATGCTTAGCTTCATGGGAACCTTCTAGTTAGATTGGGTATCCTTTGGAGGTCCTTCATGGGATCGCCGGGCGAGTCGCCGATCGTATTAGGATAAGGTGAACGGGGCCTATCAGTGTTGGTATCAGAGCCCGGTTTTATACATCGGGCTATGTGTTTTCTAGTCATGACTATTTGAAATATTTTCATATTAATATGATAATTGAGTAACCCAGATTGATTTTCATCATTGTTTTCATACATTGGTTTTTAGAAATATTCAAGTGTTATATAATATTGTTTTGTTTAAAATCACAGTATAATGCAACGACGTGGTCGTAGAGGTTTCCGTAGAGCTATACTGGAAGCTTCAGCTCCTACAACACCTTTCGTCCGGGAGGTTGAAAATGAAACTAGGTTAGAAGAGGCATCGATGAATCAGCCTCGCTTGGAACCACCGAGACCGGCAGAACAGCCGGAAGGGAATTTTAATGCTGATCAAGTGGCTCAAATTTTGATGGCGGCAATGCGACAGCTACGAGAGACCACGGAATCTTCGAAATGTTTTATTGCGCGCGTCTGTAAGTTGGGCGTGAAACCGTTCAATGGGAGTGGTGATCCCGAGAGTGTCCTATTATGGTTAGATAGGATCGATAAAATCTATAAAGTCATGGGGTGCTTAGATGATCAGAAAGTCACATTCTCCAGCTTCCTATTAGAAGATAGGGCTAAAGATTGGTGGGAGGCACTGGAAAGGAGAAATCAGAGTGGGATTTCATGGGATCAGTTTCAAAGAGAGTTTATTGACAAATTCTATCTGAAAAGCTATAAAGATGCTAGAACAGAAGAATTCTTCAAGCTGGAGTAGGGCTCGACCTCAGTCACTGATTATGAAAAGAGGTTCTTAGAGCTTGTTCAGATTGTTCCCTTCATCGCTGATAATGAGGAACAGAAATGTAAGAGGTTTCTTGCAGGTATAAGTCCTCGTCTCCGAATCCATTTATCCTGGGCTTCTCAGACAAATTATGGGGAATTGGTTGAAGTTGCTATGAAAGTGGAAAGAAATGCGACCGTTATTGCTCAGGGTGGAAAGTCAGAAAACAAGCGTGGCAGATCCAATATGCTTTAGGAAGGGTCCAGTAAGACTGCTAAGAAAAAGGGTAGATTCGGATGGTCAGGTACCAAAAGACCAGGCAGAGGTGCTCAGTCTAGCCAGGGATTAGTTAAACCACCTGTAGCACCCGGAGGCTCCAAAGGTGTGAGTCAGTGGCCAGAATGTAGCAAATGTGGAAAGAGACGTGAGGGCGTGTGCAGATCTAGTGGTTACTCATGTTATAGATGTGGACAGACTGGACATTTTATTAAGGATTGTCCACAATTACCTGATTCTGCTCAGTCAGAGGCTAGACTCGCACCACAAGCACAGTCAGGATACGGTCGGGGTCAGGGAGGTAGAGGCTCCCAAGCTAGGGGATCAGGTTGCACATCTCCGGGTAGAGGTTCAGGAGGCAGAGGAGTACCTCCTTCAGGTCAGTCGGGGAGGCCCTATGCTAAGGCCAGAGTATTTGTCGTTACTCAATAGAAGGCAAAAGCTGCCCCAGAGGTTATCATGGGTATGATTTCTATCCTCTATCTTGATGCATATGTATTGATAGACCCTGGAGCTGTGCATTCTTTTATATTTGTGTAATTTTCTGCTAAGGCAAATATGAAGGTTCAGGCATTAAATTATAATATGATAGTTTCTATCCCCGCTGGAGACTCGCTGTTAGCTGATAAGGTGTTTCCTGATTGTAAAATAATGATAGAGGATAGGGAGTTTCCAGCAGATCTGATTGTGTTAGACATTAGAGACTTTGATGTAATTTTAGGGATGGATTGGCTATCCAGACACTGAGCTTCGGTTGACTGTTATAGAAAGGAGGTTAGGTTGGTCGGGTCAGAGGAATCAGAGGTGGTGTTCTGAGGGATGCGAAAAGTACTTGCCACCAGTATTGTGACCTCTATATCAGCTAGTAAGATGCTCCATAGAGGGTGTCAGGGATATCTAGCATATATGATTGATCAGTCGGGGGATGAAAGCCGATTGAAAGTTACCCCAGTGGTCAATGAGTTCTCAGATGTGTTTCCGAAGGATCTTCCAGGTTTACCTCCAGATCGGGAGATAGAGTTTGAGATAGATTTGGCTCCGAGAACTGAACCAATCTCAATTACGCCTTACAGGATGGCGCCGGTCGAGCTGAGAGAATTAAAATTTCAGATGGAAGATGTAAACCCCTAGTTCCGATCCTTAATTTCCTAGCGAGTGAAACTAGATTGTGAAGTTAAGTAATAAATCTAGTTAGTATTAATCTAAATAGATTCATTGATAAGTGAACGCTCATTCTAGAATTACAACAATAAACATTAGTAAGGATAAAATAGTTTATCCATAATCAAGTAATAAATGATAAGTGATGATACGTTTAAATTCAAAAATAAAAACTAGAGGAAGTGTCATGTAGAATTAGTAGTTAACAAGTACGTAACCAAACATTTAACTAAGAGTGATAGACAAAACAAATCAAAGGGACAAGTTTGCTATTCCATAAAATGTTAATGAGATGTATAAACAAAACACTTAGAAGCAAAATTGAAGGAGAAAAAAAAAAAGAGAGAGAGAAGTAGAAAGAATAGAGAGAAAGTGGTGTGAAATTTAAAAGAAATGGGGCATGAATGCAATTTAGGAAAGTGTTAGTAGTATAAATACAATACTTAGAATGAACTTGAGAGAGCAAAAAGGCAAGAGCAGCCGTGAAAGTCAAACAAATAGCAGCTGCCTGGCGTGAGAAGCAGCACAGAAACTGAAGAGCAGAAGCCAAACCAGAAAAGTGGAAGAAGAAAGCTCCATCCAGCCCTTCCCAAACCTCAAACCCCTCTCTAGGACCTCTTCCAAGTCCCTCTCACTTCCCTAAACAAGAATCAAGTGAGATCTCATCTCTTTTCTTCCTTATACTTGCTGAAATTGAAGTAGTTAGGCTGTTGAGTGTTGTGCAGAATTTTTATGTTGTGTTGGGTATTTTACCCTCAAAATTATGGTAGAACTCTAAGTGATTGTTGTAGAGAGTTAAATGATAAGTTGAGATGTGTAAATGGTAGCTTAGGGTTGTAAATATAAGCTGCCATCTACTTGATCAAAGTAGAAACAGAAATTTGTTTTACATGCACTTCAAGTAGTTGATAAAATTGGTGAATGAGTTGTGAGTGGTTAAATGACAAAATAGTGGTCGTGTGTGTGTCATGGCTATGAAGACCAGTAGAAAAGCTATGAGATTAGAGGTTTTGAACTCAAATTTAGACATATCTGAGGTTGGAAAAGCATAGAAAAGCATGTAGAAGTGGTAGAAGTTCAAAAGAGCTAGTTTAGACAATTTTTGCAATCCCGAGCTCAAACCTTGGGCTGGAGATAACCTGGCAAAACTGACCTATATTATGATGTTTTACACCTAAAATGATGCCTAGGAGTAATAAAAAACCATAGGTTTTAGAACGAATCGATTCCGATAAAAATTGTGTAAGTTATGCTCAAAATAGTGCCATTAGAGAGTCGATAAGTGAAATAACTATGTAAATGCAATTTTTATTGTATGGAATGAATTTAGTTGATCATAATAAGATAAAAGGAACTTAGCTACAAAAGAAAAACCATCATTGCTCGTTCGATACGAAAAAGTGCATCGAAAAGTGCCCAAAACAGGGCGTTTTTCTTAGATTTGACATAGCAAACGATATAATTTTTTGACGAAACTTTATAGGTAACTTAGTTATGTGATAAAGAGATGCGAAATGATCACTGGTTTTAACACTATTTTTCTTAATCAAACGGGTCATTAAAAAGTTGACTTTTTGTTTTAAGCCTCCGGAGACCAAACGAACCATATGGGGACGATTCTAGGAGTCTAAAAGCAAGACTTTTACAAAGAAATCAGAATTAGAGAGTTTCTGTTGAATTAAAATCGAGTTAGGAAAGTTATAGAGTAAAGACTTGCTAATAGAGAAAAGTATAGTAGAAATGTTAATTTAAGTTTTGAGTTATGTGATTAAGCAAGTAATGATAAGAAATCGATATGTAGGTGACAGGCAAGCGAGCGAGGCACGAGAGGCCCGTTGAGATAGTTGAGCTTGCTTGGAGCGAGGTAAGTGTTCTATCACTTGTGCTATTTCCATTCTTTCTTTAAACATATTTGTTATTGTTGTAGTTAAAGTTTTGTAAAATGATTTCCAAAATTATGAGTTAAAGCTTTGTAAAATGACCTTTACATTGGGTCTAGAAAGAAGAATTTAAAAATGAAAAGTTTTCGAAAAGAAATGAGTTAAGAGTTTTGAAACCATGTGTATGCTTACATAAGATTTAGCGCGACGTGACGAGGTAGAAATTCTGCACGTAGTCGGTTAGACTTATAATTTTAGGCACTATGGGGCGATGAAGAAATTCTGCACGTAGTCGCCAAGGTTTGATTTATAGGCACTATAGTTGCAATGAAGAAATTCCGCATTTCACACCACTCAGGCGACGAAGTAAATTTTGCACGTAGTGGTCGAGATACTATAGTAGCTTCACGTCGACGTCAGTTGAAAAAGCGTCACATGATGATTTGAGTGCATTAGGTATACACATGGTCTTTTTATAAGAAATTATTTTGAAAATTTAAAACCTCCAATATTTATATAAGTAAAGCATTACTATGGAATGTTATTTTGTATTATTAATATGTGACGAACTAACCTTTTTCCTTTATTGTGTAGCCTATTTACATTCCATTGAGTGCTACCGCGGACGAGACGATGACACTTTGTTTTGTATATATATAGGTGGGCGACTCATGCAATGTGATGATGTAAAATTTTGTGTATGAAATAAATATGTAATTGTGAAGAAGTATTCGTATTTTGAATTGCATGATTGTAAATATTTATGCATTTGACATATGATGTATATACATGTACATTTTAACATGAAGTTCATGCTTATTTTTGATGGAAAAAGTTATGATATTGCATGATTGTGGATATAGAAATTGGGAGGAAATGAAACTATAGTCGAAGTGTTTGTTTACTCGTCGGTAAATTTTAAATTTGTTAAAAATGCAGCCGTCATGCTACCAAAATTTTATAAAATTATTTTGAAATGAAATCGCGAAAAATTGTATCACTTCTAACTGTTTTTAAGAAAACCAAGTTCTTAAGTTTAAACGAGTAAACCGGCTAAGAAAGTTAAGGGTTCGCTTTTCGATTTTTCTTCAATCCGACGATTCGAGTTCAGGAAGTCCGTTGAAGTGCCCGGCAGGATCCTTCAGACAAAAGCTTAGATAAGGTCTGGTTTGGGCCTTGTCAGAAGAGTTATTAGACAAATGCTTTGTGAGATTGAGTACTTCTCCGTGGGGAGCTCTAGTTCTGTTTATCAAAAAGAAAGATGAGAGTTTAAGGTTATGTATTGATTACAAGCAGCTGAATCGAGCAACGTTCCGGAATCAGTATCCCCTCCCAATAATTGATGACTTGTTTGATCAGTTGTAGGGATCTAGAGTGTACTCAAAGATTGACCTAAGATCAGGGTATCATCAGCTGAAGGTCCGCAATGAAGATGTTCCAAATACTACTTTCAGAACTCGGTATGGGCATTATGAATTCTTAGTTATGCCATTTGGATTGACGAATGCCTCAGCCGCCTTTATGGACCTGATGAATAGGGTTTTTCGAGCTTACTTGGATAAGTTCATAATTATGTTTATTGATGATATATTAGTATATTCAGGCAGTCATGAGGAGCATGCAGAGCATCTCAGGATAGTGTTACAGACCCTGCGAGAGCACAAGTTATATGCTAAATTCAGTAAGTGCTAGTTTTGGTTAGACAGAGTTGCTTTCTTGGGCCATGTTATCTTAGTTGAAGGACTTAGTGTGGATCCTCAGAAAATCGAAGCTATCATGAATTGGAGGCCGCCCTCAAATGTTACCGAGGTTAGGAGTTTCCTTGGGTTGGTAGGTTACTACAGAAAATTTATTGAAGGGTTTTCTAGGATAGCGACCCCATTGACCAGATTGACCAGAAAGGAAGAAAAGTTTGAATGGTCAGATGCCTGTCAGTGCAGTTTTGATGAGTTGAAAAACAGATTGACATCGGCTCCGGTACTTGCATTACCTACAGGGTCAGATGGATTTGTAGTGTACAGTGATGCCTCACGTCATGGTTTGGGTTATGTATTAATGCAGAATGACAAAGTAATAGCTTATGCTTCTAGGCAATTGAAAAAGCATGAGCAGAACTACCCAACCTATGATCTGGAGTTGCAGCGGTAGTGTTTGCACTCAGGATATGGAGGCATTACTTATATGGTGTTCCCTGTCAGATTTTTACAGATCATAAGAGTCTGCAGTAGCTGTTTACCTAGAAAGAGTTGAATATGAGGCAGAGGAGGTGGTTGGAGTTGATCAAGGATTATGATTGCACCATAGAGTACCATCTAGGGAAAGCAAATGTAGTAACCGATGCATTGAGTAAGAGACCCACCAGCTCGGTAGCTCATTTGAGAGCTGGGTATATTTTGTTATTAGTAGAGATGAGATTTTTGGGAGTTAATTTGGAAGCAACGGATTCAAGTGCATTGCTTGCTACATTTCAGATTCGATCGGTACTCGTGGGTAGGGTCCGAGAGTTACAGATTCAGGATCCTCAATTGAATAAGATCATGCAGGAAGTAGAGTCCGGCCAGCAGGGAGATTTCTTAGTAAAGGATGATGGTACTTTGATGATGAGATAGAGGTTGTGTGTGCCAGATGTGGCAGAACTCAAGAAAGAAATCTTAGAAGAAGCTCACTCCTCAGCATATGCTATGCATCCGGGAAGCACGAAGATGTATCATACCTTGAAAGAGCATTATTGGTGGAAAGGTATGAAGAGGGAAATAGCTGAATATGTGTCAAAGTGCTTGATTTGTCAGCAGGTCAAGGCTGAGCATCAGAGGCCAGCAGGACTTCTTCAACCACTCCTCATCCCGGAATGAAAATGGGAGCGTATTACAATGGATTTTGTGGTAGGATTTCCTCGGAGCCGGAATGGTTATGATAGTGTTTTGGTGATAGTTGATCGACTTACAAAATCAACTCATTTTCTACCTATCCGAAGTACATATTTGTTGGACAGATTGGCCAAGTTGTATATTGATGAGATCATTAGATTGCATGGAACTCCAGTGTCAATCGTATCAGATAGAGATCTGAGATTTACATCCCGCTTTTGGCCTAGTTTCAGAAGGCATTGGGCACTCGATTACATTTTAGTACAACATTTCATCCACAAACGGATGGACAGTCTGAGTGTACTATTCAGACTCTAGAAGATATGCTCAAGTCTTGCGTGATGGAGTTTGGAGGTAGTTGGGATACTTATCTACTATTAATCGAGTTTGCCTATAATAATAGTTACCATACTAGTATCGGCATGGCACCGTACGAAGCATTTTATGAGAGGTGGTGTAGGACGTCGGTATGTTGGGATGAGATGGGCGAAAGAAAGTTGATTGGGTCGGAGCTTGTGCAGATGACTACAGATAAGATCAAGATTATTCGGGACAATTTGAAGATAGCCCAAGATCGACAGAAAAGTTATGTAGATAAGCGTATGAAGGATTTGGAGTTCCAGGTCGGGGATAAGGTATTTCTGCGGATATCACCTTGGAAAGGGATAATTCGTTTCGGGAAGCGTGGTAAATTAAGTCCTCGATATATCGGTCCTTATGAGGTGATTGGCAGAGTAGGTGAGGTGGCATATCGACTTGAGCTACCAGCAGAACTTTCCAGAATTCATAATGTATTTCATGTCTCGATGCTTTGCAAGTATATAACAGATCCTTCGCATGTGTTGTTAGAGCAACCAATGGAACTCAAGGATAACTTGTCATATAAGGAGACCCCAATTCAGATTCTCAATAGGAGAGAACAGGTTCTTCGTAGTAAAGTTATTTCCTTGGTGAAGGTTTTATGGATGAATCATGATGTTGAGGGGGCCACCTGGGAGCGTGAGGATCAGATGCGTCACTAGTATCCTCACCTTTTTTAATAATTAGATATGATGAATTTCGAGGAAAAAATTTTCTAAAGAGGGGAGAATTTGTAACATGCTATCCCGACGTCTAGGTAATTCATTAAATGTTGTTTATTGATTAAGGGATAATAAAATTAATTTTTCGTTCGGATCCGGGAGCGTAATTGAATTTTTATAAAATTCCCAGATGGGTCCAGGGATAATTTTTAAATTCAAAATAATAAAATAAATTAGAGCGATCAGATCCGAATAATTATTCGAATTCTAATGAAGTTTCCGTAGGTGAAATTGGATTTTTTTAATAAAATTTCCATATGGACCCGAAGCGAATCCCAAGCGAAAAGTGAAAATCGTAAAGCGTGAAATGAAAAACATAAAAGAATATGTATGGGAGATCGTGCAAATGAATGCATGTGTGACACATGTTCCATGCATGAAGAAGATTGAGACAAGTGTCATGACAACAATGATTTAAGCATTGAATGATGGACACATGGCGAGCAAGGGATTAAAATATGTTGATAAGTGGATGGTGGATGATGACTTAAAATGACAAGTGTACGACAATGGGTGAATCATATATAAGTGAGTTGAAAACATCCAAATGAAGCAATTTAAGTGAACAGTCATCATTTCCTTTAGAAGCAAGCAAAATCGAAACCGAAGTGAGTTAGAGAGTGAAGCAAAGCAAAATTCCAAGTGAAGAAGAAGAAGTTGAAACCGAGAGCTAGTGGGAGGAATAGTTTTCAGTCTTGAAAGGTGAGTTGGACATTTTCTCTCATTCGATTTTCATCAACAAAATTTCTTACATTTTCTTGGTTTCTTTTCAAAGGAAGCAAGCAACTCATCCATGCAAGGGAGAGAGTGAAGTGAGAGTGCAGCCATGAAGTAGTGAAGCAAGAAGCAAGAAGGAGTGCATGGTTTTGAAAGCAAAAAAAAAAAAAAAAAAGAAACCGTGAGCATGCAAGCTGGTTCGGGTAAGAACAGCCACTATCTTCTCCTTCAGCACATGCAAAGGTAAGTGCTGTCCCATTTGGTTTTGTTATGATGTCTTGATGTGATTTTAAAGCTTGCATGTGTGTTTGCATTGAAGGTAGCTCTCGGCAAGTGTGGACAGCCCTTCGCAAGCGATTTTTGAAACTTTCGATTAGTTTTCGTGAGATAAGTTGTATTTTTATGAGCATTGTTTCATTGGAAAATGTTTATATAAGTTATGGATGAAATTGATAATGACATGATTGAGTTTTAGGATTTAGAACCTCATTAATGCAGAGGTTAGTTCGAAATTGTTTCGTTGTGATTTCGGTGTGATTTCAGAAGATTTCAATGTTGAGATAATTGTATAAAATCTTATTCATGGACTGTTATAATGAAAAGTATGGGCTGTTTTGTTGTGCATTTAAATCAAGTTTCACAATGAATTTTCATACATAAAAATACGTTAAGATGATGAATTGTTAGAGTTAAAATCAAGCAAGCAAAAATCGACACGAGTAAGAACTGTGGACTGGTTTTAATGTGCAATTTTTATGAAATTTAAAAGTTGTTTATGTGCAGATTTTATGCATGATTAAGGGTTGATATTGAGTGTTTTAAGGGCTGTTTTCATGCTGTATTTCAAGCTGTTATATGGCTGTTTTAGTGTGCTGTAAATGTGCTAGATATGGGCTGTTAAAGCGCGATTTTATGTGTTGTTTTCGGGACCGTTATGCATGCTGTTTTTGCATCAATTATTGGGCTGTTATAAGTTGTTTTGATGGACTATTATATGCTGTTTTTGATGGGCTGTTTTGGATTGTTTTTGGTACGGTAAAAGCAATCATAAAATGCTATCATAAGTTGTTTTAACGTCAATGTCGCATAGAATATCATGTAATTGATTGTGTAATTAAATCGCTTATGCCGTTACCTAAAGAATTAACGTTAAATGTATAGGTAATGCGAAGGCAAAATCAAATAGGTTGTGAGCTTCGCAATAGAGTATCCAGTGAGTGTTATTAAATTGATTTGAAACTATTGTTTAATTCTAAGTCATATGAATTTTTATATAAACGTTTAAGCATGAATGAATTTATATTAAGCTTTATGCTTTCATGCAAGCTTATTTAAGTTAAATGATATTATAAACTTTCAAGTTATGAAGTTTTACATGACACTTAAATTCTATGATCAAATATGTCATGATATGAATTAAATTATTTGTGATATCCTCCCTTATGAATTTTTATGTTCAAGAATGAAATGTGGATTTTATATGAAATGTAGCTTCTATATGAAATGCAGCTTATTGATAAATGTTTTATCAAGCCTATGGTATTCCTTAGAGTGATTTTATTATGTTATCGGTAATGATAGAGTACCCCAAAGCGATATAGGATTCCGCTTGGGAGTTGCGATGTGGGGTTCTGCCTCTCCCTATGGTATATTATGAGTTAGCTTACTACCTGAGTGATGTAGGATTCCACTACTTAGTTACCGATCATATGGCCTTGTGATGTAGGATTCCGCTACTTAGTTACCAATCATTTGGCCTTGCGATGTAGGATTCCGCTTTGCCATATGCCTGAGTATATCATGTCGCTAATAAAGTATTGGTGATTGATTTGCTATATTATTATGAAATGAATTCTTATTAATTTGTTTACCACCATTTTAATTTACAAGTTTATGTTATATTGAAATGATATAAGCTGCTGAATTTTGTTTTAGATCCATAAATCATGTTTTATGAATGTGTTTAAAGTTAAGTGAAATGAATCAATCATGTTTTATGAATAAATTTGTAAATGATAAGGACGTGACTATTTTGAAAATTGATTTATTTAGAATAATATAACACTCATTGAGGTTATTATCTCACTGTATTATATGTTTATAAAACCAAACTCCCTAGGTCAAGATGCAGCTTTAGGTGCTACAGTTTCAGCCGCTGGAACTCTGACCCATGACTAATAGGACTTTGTTGCATTGTAATTTCTGTGGGTGTTTATCTACAAGTTTTTGTTATAAATAATTTTGGGATGTAAATATTAACACTTGAATTATCTTAACTCTATTTTGAGATAGTTATAAACCTATATATATATATATGAATTGTAAACTATTTTAAATGTTGTTTTAAATTTCACTATGATATCGTTTGTTTTTAATTACATAATTTGAATTTTGCTCCAAATTTTGAATGTATGAAAATATATTTAAACTTCCGCTTTTATATTAACTCTGGGTTACCAAAACTATTCGTATAGTCATCTTTCAAGTTATCAGGAAAAAGGTTTAGCTTCACAGGAACCTTCTAGTTGGATTGGGTATCCTTTGGAGGTCCTCCATGAGGTCATCGAATGGATCGTCGGTCGTATTAGGATAAGGCCAACGGGGCCTGTCAACCTCCACTAGTATAACTCCCATGAAATCTGCATCTTTTGCTGTGGCTATGCAAGCTAATGCATCAGCATGAGAGTTCTGCGATCGTGGAACATGGTGCACCTCATATCTCTCAAACATTGCCAAGAGCTCCCGGACCTTTTGTAGATAGATGGTCATCTTAGCCTGATACTCCTCTCGGACTTGACATATGACAAGCTGAGAGTCATTGTATATTCTCACTCGTTTTGCTCGTACTTTCTTGGCTAACCTCAATCATGATAATAGTGCTTCATACTCGACCTCATTATTGGTGGCCTTAAATTCGAACCTCAAGGCGCATAAAATCCTATGGCCCTCTAGGCTTATCAGCATCACTCCTACCCCGGTCTTCTGCTCGCTTAAGGATCCATCTACGTACAATTCCCAGAATGGGCATTCAGAAGATTCGGCTTCTTCACTCCCTGGTCCTATAAACTCAGCCACAAAATCTACTAGCACCTGCCCCTTGATCGCTGTCGTAGGCTTGAATTCTATTTCAAACTGGGTGAGCTCAATAGCCCATTTGAGCAAACGGTCAGACGTGTCAGGCTTCTGAAGAACTTGCTTCAAGGGGTATTTGGTCAGGAATTCGATGGTATCGGCCTGAAAATAAGGACGAAGCTTACTTGATGCTACCACCAGACAGTATGCAAGTTTTTCCATGGGGGTGTATCTTGTTTCCGCATCGAGCAACCTTTTGCTAATATAGTATATAGGAAGTTGCGCCATGTTTTCCTCACGGACCAAAGCCAGGCTAAGGGCATATTGAGTAACCCCTAGATAAACGATCAGTTTCTCCCCTTCTACTAGCTTAGATTGTAATGGTGCTCGGCCCATGTATTATTTTAGTTGTTGAAAAGCCACTTCACATTCTTCAGTCCACTGAAAGTTCCTTGTTTTCTTTAACACATCAAAGAATGAGATGCATCTGTCTGTCGATCTGGATATAAACCTACTGAGAGCGGTGACTTGGCCGTTCAAACTATACACTTCCTTGATCTTGGTAGGCGATTTCATGTCAACCAAGGCTTTAATCTTCTCGGGGTTTGCTTCAATTCCCCTACTGTTTGACCATGAAACCCAAAAACTTGCCCAAGGCTACTCCAAATGCACACTTTAAGGGATTCAACTTCATTTGGAATTTCCTTAAGAGCTAGAACATCTCTCCTAGGTCACGCACATGCTTGCATACTTGCTTGGACTTCACCAATATATCATCTACATAAACCTCCATCGTTCTGTCAATAAGATCTTCAAACATCATGTTTACTAGCCACTGGTAGGTTGCTCCAGCATTCTTAAACCCAAACAACATCACTTTATAGCAATAAAGTCCACGATCAGTGACGAATGAAGTACGCTCCTCATCATCAGGGTTCATCGGGATCTGGTTATACCCCGAGTAAGTATCCATGAAACTAAGGAGCTGATGACCAACAGTACCATCAACAAGCTAATCAATCCTTGGCAGAGGAAAGCTGTCTTTTGGACACGTCTTATTCAGATCGGTGAAGTCGATGCAAGTCCTCCACTTTCCATTCTTCTTCTTTACCAGAACGGGGTTCGCTACCCAGATCGGGTAATAAACTTCCATTATAAATTTGTTCGCTATGAGTCTTTCTACCTCTTCCCTGAGCATTTCATAACGCTCCTCCGTCATTGGCCTCTTCTTTTGATGAATTGGTCGATGGTAAGGATTGATGTTTAACTTATGTGACATCACGTCCTGGCTGATCCCCACCATATCTTCGTGATTCCATGTCAAGACGTCTAGGTTTTCTTTTAGGAAATCAGTGAGCTGTGTGTAACATGCTACTTCAGTGTCCAAATAAATTATTAAATGTTGATTATTAATTAAGGGATGATGTAATTAATTATCTGTCCAGATCCGGATGAGTAATTGAATTTTTATAAAATTCTCCAGACGGGTCCGGGGATAATTATTTAATTCAATCTCATAAAATAATTTAGAGCGATCGGATCCGAATAATTATTCAAATACTAATGAAGTTTCTGAAAATGAAAATGGATTTTAAAAGAATTTCCTGGTGGACCCGAAGCGATTTTGAAGGCGAAAGCAATTAAAAAATAGATTTGTGGACGGACGGAAACGGAATCCGAGCTTGGAATTAAAGTGGGAGTGCATAAAATAAAATAAAGTAAACTTTATGCATGAAGGTAAAACATGTCACACATGCAATAAAGGAAAGAGACAAGTGTCCAAAGTGAGATTGAAAAACAAGAAATGAATGAAGAAAGCTAAAGCATTCGGTCATCTCTACCAAGCAATCCGAGAACTTCCATAGAGAGAGAATAAGAGAGTGAAAGATAGACAAAGAGAGACCAAGAGCATCAAAGCCCATTCGGTCATCATGTTTCTTCAAATCAAATCCGAGCGTGTGATGTGAGAAAGACCGAGAGTGCGAGTGAAGGAAGAGGCAGATCTGTGCGTGCTGCTCGTGGAAGAAGAGAGAACTGAGAGCAGATCTGAAGCAAAGTGACCCAGTAGTAGATCCGAGCCAAGAAACCGTGCATGCAAGCAAGAGGAAGCTGCTGCCTTGCTGTCGTGCTGCTGTTGTCATCGTGAGCTACTGGCGATGAGAGGAGCTGCTAGCGTAAGAACGCCGTGCTACTGCTGTCATCGTCCTCAGGTGCTGCCGTGGTCTGGTAAGGTGCTGGTGCTAACCAGGTTCTATGTTGCTGCCATGAACTGAACCATGAACTGAAGAGCTGAAGCCGTACGAAGCTGCCATGAGCCAAACCAGTCGTTGTCGTCGTTGCTGTCGATTGCTGTCGTGTGTTGTCATCGTGAACTAGTTACTGCCGTTGTGCGAGCTACTGTCAAGCTGCTATCAAGTCAGACCGAACACCATTTTAGACCTAAAGAGAAGATAGCTTGCTGGGAAAGAAGAAGTTACTACCGAGTGCTGTCTTGTGCAGGTGAGATGTGCAAAAATCTGTGAATTTATGAGTGTGTGTGTGTAGCCGTGGAGTTGAGAGAACAGAAGAGCTGTCCGTGCAACTCAAATGTAGACCAGAAGTAAAGATTATGAGGCACTCGGTCAAGCATCATTCAACTCGTGAGAGGGTTGTTGGGTGCTGAAGTTGAGAGCTGATTCAAGTTCAGCTAGTTGGTAAGTTTTCCTGAATCTGTTTTGGGCGTGAAATCTGACAGCTTTATATAGAGTTTGAGTGCTGTTTTGGATCTTCAACCAGTAGCTGTAAATCCAGTGGAGGTTTGAGGATTGTCTTGGAGCAGCATCAGCTTGTGCATGTAGGTGGAATAGGTTGCTTGCTGCCGTAAATTTCTGAGAGTGTCAATTGTCATCGCGATCGTCCGA
The DNA here is from genome assembly GCA_022984855.1 of Dimocarpus longan. Taxonomy (NCBI): domain Eukaryota; kingdom Viridiplantae; phylum Streptophyta; class Magnoliopsida; order Sapindales; family Sapindaceae; genus Dimocarpus; species Dimocarpus longan. The sequence goes on along the minus strand of CM041015.1, from coordinate 12,593,006 downwards.
GAGCAGTTTCGAAGCGAGAAACAGCTCAAGCAAAGGTAAGTTACTGTCCCGTTGATATTGTTATCATGATTTGAGTAATGTTTAAATGTTAATGGTGTCCATTTGGGTTGAAGGAAGCTCGCTAATAAGGAGATTAATTTGGACAGCCCTTCGTGCTAGTTTTCGAAGCTTTCGAAAACACTTGTGGAGAGGTAAATCCGAATTTATGGATTTTGTTTGCAATGAAAATATTTATGATTTAGTTGTGGATTAAATTGATGATGACATGATTGGGATATAGGATTGAGAACCTCGTTAGTATGGAGGTTCGTTTGATTAAGTTTTGACGTGTTTGAGAATGATTTTCGATGTTGAATGTGCGTTGTGAAATCCGTATAGGGGCTATTATGTTAAGAAAGTATGGGCTGTTGCGTTTTTCTTTTCGTTTCAAAATTGTCGGCAAGGAAAATGATTCGCAACGATATGCTTTAGAGTATTGAAAGTTATTTGAATATCGCTAGATTGTTTCTAAGTGTTTCGATCAAGTTTTTCCGTGATTTTGAAATGCATTAATTTGAGATTTAGTGTCGAATGAATTGTGATTAAAATGCCATGATGTTAAGCGATATTTGAATGTGATTCAAATGAATATCTATAATGAAAATGATTGAGAGATTTCATGATGGTTTGTTAGAGTTAATTCGCACAAATGAAAGCCGTTACAAATAAATTTTAGGGGCTGTTTTTACACGCAATTTTTATGGAAATTAAGTGAAATTTTATGTGTAGTTTTTAGGCCAAATTAAGGGCTGTCTTGAATTGTTTAAAGGCTATTTTCATGCTATATAAATAAGCCGTTAAGATGTTATCATATGAGCTGTAAACGTGCTAGACATGAGCTGTCAAAGTGCGGTATAACAAGCTGTTTTAAGGACCGTTGTATGCTATTTTTAGGACAGTGATGTAGGCTGTTTATGGGCTATTTAAATGTTGTTTTAGTATTGATTGTTGGGCTGTCATAAGCTATTTTGAGGTTATTTTTAACACGGGAAAAAACAGTCATAAAAAGGATAGAATGAGTTGTTTCGAAATGTTATCAATCAGAAGTGTTCAGGATACGTTATAGGAGAACATATAATTATAGTGCATTAAGTTATATTAGTAGCATATGTAAGTAAACTTTTGCTATGATTGTTTTAATGAAAGATCAAAGAGAACCCGGCGAACCGGATTCTCGATCAGAGAATAAGGGTAAAGCGTAAGGGAGTATTCGATTCAAAGATCGAATCCGTTGAGGTTGGTATACACATTATCTTTAATTTTATTCGAAAGTGTTTTCATTTTGAAATGAATTTCTTAAATAAGATTGTTATATCATTTCAATATAATGCATTTACAAACGTATTTAATTTTACTTGAAATGAAATACGAAATTGATTTGTTATGAAAAACTTGGTACAAAAACCAAAGTTGTAAATATGAATTAAATGTTATGTTATAAATAGCCCTTGTAAACTTAGATATCGATAAATGGAAATTGGTAATTGACATGTCAATAGGAAACTTAGCAGCTGCACCGTTTATTTGCATACACTAAATTGATTCGTTATGGACTATGAGAGGCACCATGTGTCCGGTCCCGAACGATTATGTGATATGATATACGACCCGGTGGATACTCACCGAGCTATCAATGCCAGGGTCGATCGTTATTCCGGTGGGTGATCACTGCGTGTTCGATGCCGAAAACCCATATACCAATACATGAGTATTGAATATATGTTTACTAAGGGCACTGAAAAATGTTATAAGAAATGAAATGCTCAATGCTTTGAAAAATGTTGAACTCGAAAAATTGTGAACTATATGTTTACGTATTTTTATGCAACGTATATATATATATTTATGAATGTTAAAGTTAGAATGCTTTTAATTACGAATAAAATTACATTTGAAATTGAGAAATTAGATTATGTGTATACCTATTAAGCAATTATGCTTAGCGCATTGATTTACCGTGCGTAGGTTGAATCTTTTGACTCCATCTTCAGACAAAGGAAATAGCTTGTACGCAAAGGCTCAGATAGTCACCATTCCTTCTTCGCTTTTGGTAGATATATAGATATATTGCATATGATCATGCATTTTTGGGATACATGTATATTTGTGTAAATTATTGTATTCTACTTAATTATAACAAAGTTATGTATAAAAGCATATATATATTTTTTAAAAGCTTACTTTTGGTTATGTATGCATATAAATATTTATGATATATTTGAGTAATGAAATGATTTGGAAACGGACGGGAGGTCCGAATGGGAGTTTATAAATTGATGTTTTATAAATGTTAGAGTTTCAATTACAGGAAACGGATTTTGGGATTTCAGAAAAAATAGAGGAAACTCTGTCGGATTTATGTTTTAAAAAAAAAAAAGAAAAAAAAATTTCCTTTATTGGTAAAGTGTTTTAGAATGATAATAGTTTTTCAAAAGTAACAGAAACAGCTTTATTAGGAAAGTAACGTTCTCTGTTTCGGATTTCCAACCGTAATGGAAGTCGGGCGAAGGGCGTTACATTGTGCCTTAATACCTAGGGGTAAATCCTTCCCTACCTTCAAGCACCGCTCGACATCCTGCTCACTGACTTGCACATCTTCGAGCTCTTCCACAGGGCCTGTTGCTCGGTCTTCATCTATTTCCCTCGGATCCAGGTCCTGGCTCACCCATGTTGTACTAACTGGTCGTGGCTTTTCCTCGGTCACCATGTTGACCTTCTTCCCTTTGACCCCCGCCTTTATTGCGTTTTTATAACATCTCCTCGCCAATTCCTACTCTTCTCGCACATATCTTACTCCATTTGGCGTGGGAAACTTAATAGTGAAGGTCTTGGTCGATATTGCCATATCTAGATCATTCATGGCCAGTCTTCCGAGGATAACATTGTATGCTGATGGGCAATCAATTATCAGAAAATCTCCCATTGTCATAGCTTGCCGATCTGAATCTCCAACAGCAAGAGGGAGTTTGATTTGTCCCAATGGCACAATTGCATCTCCAGTGAATCCAAAAAAAGGCTTAGAAGATGGTGTCGTTTGATCAGGCCTCAAACCCATTTGCTCGAAGCAGTTTCTAACAGGACCCGAACCAGACCCTCTCTAGGCTCTAGTCTGAAAGATCCCGTCGGGCACTTCAACAAACTTCATAAACCTGACTCGTCGGATTGAAGAAAGTCGAGAAGTGAACCCCTTAACTTACTTAGCCCGTTTACTTGGTTTAACTCAAAAATTTATTTTTCTTCTAAAATAGTTGGATTGGTGTAAATTTTTCGCATTTTCTCAAAACAGATTTTATAAAAATTCAACAACGTAACGGCTGTAATTTGACCATTTTCAAAATTTACCTATAAAAAAAAAAAACACTTCGAACTATATCAAATCACCTCCCAACTTCATTTGGCCACAAACATACACTTCCTTAATTCAATTCACATCACACGTTTTTCACAAACAATTAATTTCCATAACATGCATGTTACAAATACTTTGAGAATCACACAACAATGCATATATCAAATATATATAGATATATCAAGTGATAAGTGTGTATCATGTGTAAGTGTTCAGTTGTATATACATATAAAATTTTATTACAAATTTGACACTATTTAAATCCTTTAGAATTATTATTTACAACACCAAAAGTGTATTAAATCTCTATGCGATGCATTGAAACGATGCCCACCTAAAGTAATCGATGTAGTGTCTAGGACGTATTAAGCACCTACTACGATAATTAAGTTGCACAAATATAAAGAGATTAGTTCCACGAGTAATAATAACATCAAGCTATAGAATTCATCAAGATTTATAACAGCAATCATGTATCAAAGGAAAATATTTCTTTCTAAAACTCCATGTATACCCCTTAATGAACTCAACCATCACGTGGCGGTTTTTCAACTGATGCCCAACGTGAAGCTACTGGGATCTCTCAACCACTACGATGTGGAATTTACTGCGTCACAATGTAATGTGACTCAAATCTAAGCAACTACAATGCCAAATTTTCTACATCGCAATTGTAGTGCTATAACTCTAGGCGACTACGAGCGGAATTTACTACATCGCCACGTAGTGCCAAAATTGTAAATCTAAGCGACTACGCGCGGAATTGTCTATGTCGCAATGTAGCGCTAGATATTCTAGAAAACTGAGCAATTACAGATGAAATTTTCTGCATCGTCACGTAACACTAAATCTCATATAATCTGAGGGTACATACATGGGTTTTGAAACTATATTGCTAAGTGCAAATGCACAAAACCTCTTACTTTTTCAACTCTTAAAATTTCCTTGCTTTCTTGCATTTGAAAATCAATTTTGTTTTCATTCCTTTACTTGTGAATTCCATAAGGAACTCACATGCTCAAAACTTGAATTTAGGATTTGGAAATCATTTTCATTTTCCTTTAACAACAATATGCAAGTTTAAAATGGAATTGAAATAGATGCAAGTGAAAGACACTTACCTTACTTCGCGCAAGCTCAAATGTCTCAACGAGCCTCTCGTGTCTCGCTCACTTGCCCGTCACCTACATATCTATTTCTTATCATTACTTGCTTAATCACATAACTCAAAACTGAAAATAACATTTTCAATACACTTTTCTCTATTAACAACTTTTTACACTATAACTTTCCTAACTCAATTTTAACTCAATCGAGACTCTTTAATTCTGATTTCTTTGTAAAATTCTTACTTTTAGACCCTAGGATCATCTCCATATGGTTCGTTTGGTCTCCGGAGGTTTAAAACAAAGCGTCAACTTTGTAATTAACCTGTTGACCAAAAAAAATAGTTTTAGACGGCGCTCATTTCGCATCAATTTCTTTTTCTAGCATCTCCTTATTGCATAACTAAGTCACCCGTAAAGTTTCGTCAAAAAATTCTATAGTTTGCGATGTCAATTCTAAGAAAAACGCCCTGTTTTAGGCACTTTTTGATGCACTTTTCGCATCAAACGAGCAACGATGGCTTTTCTTTCATATTTAAGCTCCTTTTACTTAATTATGATTAACTAAAGTCATTTCATGCAATAAAAATTGCATTTACATAGTTATTTTACTTATTGACTCTCTAATGACACTATTTGGTCATAACTTGTGTAATTTTTATCGGAATCGATCCGTTCCAAAACCTATGGTTTTCTATGACTCCTAGGCATCATTTAAGGTGTAGAACATCCCCATATAGGTTAGAACAAGTCAGGTCTTACCAGACCCCTTTATCAACTCGGGATTTGTCAACTTGCTTCTATGCACTATTTTACTCTCTACTAGATTGTAGGCTATTCTTATACCTATGTATATCCATGTCCATTTTGTTGATTCCTACTCATTTATGCATGCTTTTAGGACTCTAATTATGTCACAAACATCAACAAAACACATGCATAGCTACTGCCCTTCACCTTAGCCAAATTGCACAACCATTCTATCTAGTTTCTATTTTTCCAATCTAACTCTACTATGAGCTTTTCTAATCATATTTGTGCATGATTTGAAACTTGAAAGGATCAAAACACCATATGGTTACATATCCTGTTATTGACCATGACCCTCCTTACACACACACAAACACTACTCTTTCAATTTCTACTATCAAATACACATAAAAGTGCAGATTTTTCATGCATGGCAGCTCACATCCATTTAGATCTTAAAATCACATAAACCCTAACCTTTTACTTTGGTTTATTGTTTAATCTTTCAAGTTCTTTCTTGCCAACTTAAGCAGCTTAAGAACTTACTCTAAAACAAGCAACTAACTCCATAAATTCATCATCCAAACACATAAGCTATTTATAAGAATTTTCAATATAAATATCATGAAAACTCACTTGATGTTATGCTTAGTTTGCTTGAACTTATGGTAGATACTCTCCCTAACCTTTTCCCATGTTGATTTGGGCTTGAAGCTAGATGGAAGACACTTGAAATTGAAGATTCCAAGCTACCGTGAACTGCCCTTGTTGACCAAGCACTTCTTTTCCTTTTTGCTTCTTCTTTTGCCGTCCAAGTGATGGCCTTAAATGACTATCTCCCTTTATATATATATTATCATCTTACTTGGACTAAAATGCTCTCCTTTTAATCTCAAATTGACCATTTATTCCATCTTATTTCATTCATCATTTACTTTAATACCCTTAACTTATATTTCATGAGAGTTTAGTTAGTAAAGGGACAATCTAGTAACTTTTGAAATTAAAAAATGTATTATTCTTTAGTTATGCATGACAACTAATATATGATAATTCATATTTAACTTTTAATTTGTCATTCATTCATTAGTTCAAATTTAATGACATGAATTTTGACTTTTCTTCAAGTCCATTCCATGTAATACTCACACCAAAATCATAAATTAATTTGGCTTGAATTTCCTATTTTACCCTTAATGTATTTAATGGCCATTTACAAACACTTTAATGATATTTATAAAGACGACATTGACGAAATTTAATCTTTTCATCCTTTAGTCTAGTTTTTAACACTAAAGAATTCAGAATCGAGGATGAGAACTTACATGTTCTCCCCTCCTTATAAAAATTTCGTCCTCGAAATTTCAAGCTACATACATGACTCAAATAATTGTGGGTACTGGAAGCGCATCTGGTCTTCAGGTTCCCATGTAGCTTCCTCTAATATGTGATTTCACCATAACACCTTTACTAGCAGAATCACTTTGCTACACAACACTTGATCCCAACGATCTAAGATCCCACTGGTTGCTCTTCGTAGGTTAGGTTCTCTTTCACTTGCACGGATTGCTCTTTCAGGATATGCGATGGATCAGCTACATACTTGCGGAGCATAGAGACGTGGAACACATCATGAATATTTGCTAGCTTTGAAGGCAGCTTCAACCGATAGGCTACTTCACCCACTCTTGCTATTATCTCGTACGGCCTAATGTATCGTGGGCTTAACTTTCCATGCTTCCCAAATCTTAAAATACCCTTCCAGGGTGAGATTCGTAGGAATACTTTATCACCCACTACGAACTCTATGTCTCTTCTTCGATTGTCCGTATAGCTTTTCTGTCGGTCTCTAACTATCTTCAACCGCTCTTTTATTACATTAATCTTCTTGGTTGTAACTTGGACAATCTCTAGGCCAATCAATCTTCTTTTACCTACTTCATCTCAACAAATTGGCATTCTACTAGACATGACCACGGTTCGGTTCGGTTCCGGTTTCGGTTCTGAAAAAGTTAGAACCGAAACCTTAACCGAGATAAAATGCTTCCGATACGGTTCTGGAACCGAAGGTTCTGTAACGGTTCCGGTTCTGGTTCTATAACGGTTTCGGTTCCGGTTTCGAAACTTTTTTTTAAATAAAAATAAAATTTAAAAATTAATATTAAACTATATTTTTATATTAAAAAATAAATCTATACACAAAAGAAATAAGAAATTTAATTATTTGAACTTTGATTGAATTTAAAAATAAATTGACAATTTGAAATTTAAAAATAATAAAATAAGATTTTGAAATTTAAAAATAATAAATTAAGAATTTGAAACTTCAAACAATAAATTGAAAATTATAATTTATAGATATAATTAAAAAAAATTAAAGAAAATTAAGATTGAAAATTAAGAGAATATTGAAACTAAGAGTTAAAATTGAGAGAGAGTTGAGATTAGTGGAGAGAAAGAGAGTTGAGATTGAGGGAGATAGGTGTGAGAAGAAATAAAGAATGGAAAGGGTATTTATAGAGGAAAAGGAGGGGTTAAAAGAGAAATTAAGGGAAGAGGGTAAAATGTAAAAAAAAGGTGACCAACGGTCACTTAAAATTTTTTTTTATAAGTGATGCAATTTTTTTTTTTTTTGTTAGAACCGAAACCGCCAGTTCAAAGCGGTTCCGGTTCCACCGATTCTTTGAACCAGCGGTTTCGATTCCATTATTTAAAGAACCGGAACCGGAACCACTACAATAGTAGTTTCGATTCCTATTCAAAATCGGAACCGGAACCGGAACCGGAACCTTTGTTCTGGTTCCGGTTCTGAAGACCCGGTTCGGTTCGAACCGAACCGTGGTCATGTCTAGGTTCTACACTTTCTGTCCTCATACGGTGCCATACCAATGCTGGACTGATAGCTATTATTGTAGGCAAATTCTATCAAAGGTAGGTGATTATCCCAACTTCCTTTAAACTCCATCACACATGCCCTCAACATATCTTCGAGAGTCTGAATGGTTCTCTCCGATTGACCATCTGTCTGCGGGTGAAAAGCTGTACTGAAATTCAATCTGGTGCCCATGGCTTCTTGGAGCTTCGGCCAAAACCTCGAAGTAAACCGAGGATCTCTATCTGATACAATAGACACCAGTGCGCCATGCAACCTCACGATCTCATTTACATACAACTGAGTTAATCTCTCTAGGGAATAAGTGTTCTTGATGGCTAAAAAGTGAGCAGATTTTGTCAATCTGTCAACTATCACCCAAATAGCATCATGTCCGCTCTGAGTCCGTGGCAGTCCCACCACAAAGTCCATCATAATCCTTTCTCATTTCCATTCAGGAATCGATAGAGGCTGCAATAAACCTACTGGTTTTTTATGCTCTGCTTTAATCTGCTGGCAGGTTAAACACTTTGATATGAACTCTGCTATCTCTTTCTTCATTCCTCTCCACCAGTAATGGTCTCTCAAAGTCCGATACATTTTAGTACTCCTTGGGTGCATGGCATAAGCAGATGAATGGGCTTTTTCTAGAATCTCTCTCTTTAACTCTGCTACTTCTGGCACACATAATCGTTGTCCCAGGACTAGTGTCCCATCATTCCTAACAGTGAAATTGCTCTACTGCCCTGTCTCTAGTTCACCTTTTAACTTCATCAAATAGGGATCTTGGGCTTGCAGCTCTCTGACTTGATCCACCAATACCGGACGGACATGAAAAGCTGCCAATAAAGAGCTTGAATTTGCCATCTCCAATCTAACGCCCACAGATCTCAACTCTACTAACATAGGCAAGTACTCGACTTTCAACTGGGCTAAGGAACTGGTAGGCTTCCTACTTAGTGCATCTGCTACCACATTAGCTTTATCCGGGTGATACTCAATGGTGCAATCATAGTCTTTTATGAGTTCAACCCATAGTCTTTACCTTATATTCAACTCATTTTGACTAAAAAAGTACTATAAACTCTTGTGATCAATGAAGATCCTACAGGGTACTCTATAAAGATAGTGTCGCCATATACGTAGGGCAAGCACTACTGCAGTTAGTTCTAAGTCATGTGTTGGATAATTGACTTCATGTTTCTTCAACTGTCTCGAAGCATAAGCTATTACTCTATCGTGCTGCATCAACACATAACCCAAACCCTGTCTGGAGGCATCGCAATACATTGTAAACCCATCACTCCCCGATAGTAGTGTAAGCATTGGTGCTGAAGTCAGTCTCTTCTTCAATTCATCAAAGCTGCTCTGGCACGTGTCTGACTAGACAAACTTCTCTTCTTTCCTTGTCAATCTGGTCAACGGAGTAGCAATCTTTGAGAATCCTTCCACGAACTTCCTGTAGTACCCAGCTAAACCCAAAAAACTCCTTACTTCGGTTACATTCGTGGGTGGCTTCCAATTAACCACTGCTTCTACTTTCTGAGGATCCACAGATATCCCATCTACTGATACCACATGTTCTAAAAAGGCCACTTGATCTAGCTAGAACTGGCACTTGCTTAATTTTGCATAAAGCTAATGCTCTCTCAGCGTCTGTAATACTATCTTCAAATGCTCAGCATGTTCTTCTCAGCTACTTGAATATACTAAGATGTCATCTATAAAGACAATCACGAACTTGTCTAGGTAGGGTCTGAAGACTTGGTTCATCAAGTCCATAAAAGCTGTTGGAGCATTGTTTAAGCCAAATGGCATCACCAAGAACTCATAATGCCCATATCTAGTCCTGAAGGCTGTCTTGGGAACATCTTCCCTATGTACCTTCAGCTGATGATACCCTAACCGTAGATCAATCTTCGAGAATACTTTGGCTCCTTGGAGTTGAATATCCGTGGCAATGGGTATTGATTTTTGATAGTGACCTTATTAAGCTGTCTGTAATCAATACACAATCGAAGGCTCCCATCTTTCTTCTTCACAAACAATACTGGAGCTCTCCATGGTGATGTGCTCGTCTTAACAAAACCTTTGCTCAACAACTCTTCCATCTGGATCTTAAATTCTTTAAACTCTGCCGGTGCCATCCGGTAAGGTGCTATGGAGATAAGTTCCGTACCAGGTACTAACTCAATCTCGAACTCTATCTCTTTGTCTGGTGGCAGCCCTGGAAGATCCTCGAGGAATACATCAGGAAACTCACAAACCACTGGTAGATCAGCTGCCTGTACCTTGTATTCACCCGGCTTTATGATATAGGCCAAGTACCCCTGACACGCTTTTCTAAGCATCTTATTAGCCCTTAGGGTACTTATCAGACTAGCTGGAAGTATCTTCCTGACTCCACTAAATATCACATTTGGTTCCCCGCGTCGACAAAGCTTGACTTCTTTTTTGTAGCAATCGATAGTGGCATGATGGGTCGACAACCAGTCCATGCCCAATATGACATCAAAGTCATAAATATCAAGTATCATCAAGTTGGCCTCGAAATCATAACTTGCTATTTTTACTCTACTATACTCCCTATATAAACTCTATCTACAATTAGTGAATCCCTTGTAGGAAGTGAAACTATCATGCTACACTCAGTCGGTCTCAACTCTACCCCAGATCGATCAATAAAATCTTTAGAGACAAAGGGATGAGTGGCTCCTAGGTCCACCAATACATGTGCGTCTGTATCAAATAAGGAAATAATACTTGTAACCATATTGGAAGCTGTGTCTGCCTGCTGTTGGGTCACAGTGTACACTCTTGCAGCCTGGCTATGAGATCTACTAGGCTGTGCTCGGGGTGGTACACTCCGACTGGGCTCGCTACTGGGCTGCTCTGGGCCTGTGGCTCCTCTAGTTTAGGGGCCTCCCCTTTCTAGTCCAAGATCCCCGTTGGTCTGTCCCTATGCTATATATCTAGCCTCGGCTGGGCTCGATGTGACTACGCTAGGACAGTCCCTTATGAAGTGACCCTTTTGTCCACACCTGAAACATCCGGTCCTACCCTGAAGGCACTCCTCGGGGTGTGATCGGCCACATCTGCTACAAACAGGTCGGCTCCTCCAACTCTATCTACTCTTGGACCTTCCGATAGACTGAACTAAACTCTGGCTAGTCTAGGGTCTCTGACTCTACTGTCGACTCTTGGACCAGGCTGGCTTTTGACTGCTCTTGGCTACCTTATTGGACCATCCTTGCTAGCTACCTGTCCAGCTGTGCTTCTGCTCGAATTTCTTTGACTGAGGGGCAGACTCTACACTCCTCTCAATTATGACAGCAGCCTCTACTAACTGTCCATACTGAGTGTGTACCGCTGATGTCACATATGCCTTGATCCTCAGACTCAGCCCTGCCGTGAACCTGTTTATCTTATGTTCTTCGTTCTCGGCAATGAAAGGAACTAGACGAACTAACTCAGAAAACTTCTTTTCATATTTTGTCACTGTAGAAGCCCCCTGCTCTAACCTGAAAAACTCTTTAATCTCCGCATCTTTATAACTCTTGGGAAAGAATTTATTGATGAATTCCTTCTTGAAATCCGTCCATGACACCCCAGCTGGATGTGCTCTCTGGTGGGCTTTCCACCAATCCTTCGCTCGGTCCTTAAGGAGAAACACTGAAAATGTCACCATCTGTTCCTCACTACAACCCATGACGTGAAATATCTCCTCGTTGGTCTCTAGCCATGATAATGCTCTCTCGGGCTCATTAGTACTGTCATATGGCTTGGCGCCTAACTTGCGGGCGCGCTCTATAGATATGCCTATCTCCTGCGGTTGTTAGAGTGTCGCTATTAGCATCTATGCCATCTGCTCCATATGTCCCCGAGTAGGTCCTGGAGCAAGCTCTGATCTGGATGGCTTTGATGGCTCGGGATGGGATAAGCTCATCGGCACATTGACTGACTCGTCAACATGCTCCTCTTATGGTGGGGGTGCCTCTGCGGCTGCCCTCCTCGTCCTCGGATGGTCCCTATGCTGCATAACTATATGTGCACTAAATAGGCACAATAATCAAAAGAATACAAATGTTAGAATGATAATTCAACATGACTTATTGCTATAATTTCATGCGATACGCATCTTAATTCGCGTAGCAACATACTTATCTTATACATACATCGCTTATGTAATTCTCATACAAACTCCATGCAAAACTTAGTCTCATGTATAGTAAATTTACTTAATGCGCACAATGGCATCAAACTTTCTTTCAAACTCAATGCATGAAATAGCTCAAATCTTTTCTTTGAAACTGAATCTCAAATCGATCGAAAACCGGGCTCTGATACCAACTTGACAAGACCCGAACCAGACCCTCTCTGGGCTCTAGTCTGGAGGATCCCGCCGGGCACTTCAACGGACTTCCTAAACCCAACTCGTCGAATTAAAGAAAGTCGAGAAGCGAACCCCTTAACTTACTTAGCTCGTTTACTTGGTTTAACTCAGAAATTTATTTTTCTTCTAAAATAGTTGGATTGGTGTAAATTTTTCACATTTTCTCAAAACAGATTTTATAAAAATTCGACAGCGTAACGGCTGTAATTTGACCATTTTCAAAATTTACCTGTAAGGAAAAACACTTCGAACTATATCAAATCAACTTCCAACTTCTTTTGGCCACAAACATACACTTTCTTAATTCAATTCACATAACACGTTTTTCACAAACAATTAATTTCCATAACATGCATGTTACAAATACTTTGAGAATTACACAACAATGCATATATCAAATATATATAGATATATCAAGTGATAAGTGTGTATCATGTGTAAGTGTTCAGTTGTATATACATATCAAAAATTTTATTACAAATTTCCAACTATTTAAATCCTTTAGAATTATTATTTACAACACCAAAAGTGTATTAAATCTTTATGCAATGCATCGAAACGATGCCCATCTAAAGTAATCGATGTAGTGTCCAGAACATAATAAGCACCTACTATGATAATTAAGCTGCACAAATATAAAGAGATTAGTTCCACAAGTAATAATAACACAAGCTATAGAATTCATCAAGATTTATAACAGCACTCATGTATCAAAGGAAAATATTTCTTTCTAAAACTCCATGTATACCCCTTAATGAACTCAACCATCACGTGGCGGTTTTTCAACTGACGCCTAACGTGAAGCTACTGGAATCTCTCAAACACTATGATGCGAAATTTAGTCCGTCGCAACGTAGTGTGACTCAAATCTGAGCAACTACAATGCCAAATTTTCTACATCGCAATTGTAGTGCTATAACTCTAGGCGACAACGAGCGAAATTTACTACATCACCACATAGTGCCAAAATTGTAAATCTAAGCGACTACACGTGGAATTGTCTACGTCGCAACGTAGCGCTAGATATTCTAGAAAACTAAGCAATTACGGACGAAATTTTCTGCATCATCACGTAACGCTAAATCTCATGTAATCTGAGGGTAAATACATGGGTTTTGAAACTGTATTGCTAAGTGCAAAAGCACAAAACCTCTTACTTTTTCAACTCTTAAAATTTCCTCGATTTCTAACATTTGAAAACCAACTTTGTTTTCATTCATTGTGAATTCTATAAGGAACTCATATGCTCAAAACTTGAATTTAGGATTTGGAAATCATTTTCATTTTCCTTTAACTACAATATGCAAGTTTAAAATGGAATTGAAATATATGCAAGTGAAAGACACTTACCTTACTTCGTGCAAGCTAAAATGTCTCAACGAGCCTCTCGTGCCTTGCTCGCTTGCCCGTCATCTACATATTGATTTCTTATTATTACTTGCTTAATCACATAGCTCAAAACTTAAAATAACATTTCCAATACACTTTTCTCTATTAACAACTCTTTACACTATAATTTTTCTGACTTAATTTTAACTCAATCGAGACTCTCTAATTCTGATTTCTTTGTAAAAGTCTTACTTTAAGACCCCTAGGATCATCCCCATATGGTTCGTTTGGTCTCCAAAGGTTTAAAACAAAAAGTCAACTTTTTAATTAAGCCGTTGACAAAAAAAAAATAGTTTTAGAACCGGTGCTCATTTCCATCCGTTTCTTTTTCTAGCATCTCCTTATCACATAACTAAGTCACCCGTAAAGTTTCGTCTAAAAATTCTATAGTTTGGTGTGTCAAATATAGGAAAAACGCCTTGTTTTAGGCACTTTTCGATGCACTTTTCGCATCGAACGAGCGATGATAGTTTTTCTTTTGTATTTAAACTCCTTTTACTTAATAATGATCAATTAAATTCATTCCATGCAATAAAAATTGCATTTACATAGTTATTTCACTTATCGACTCTCTAACAGCACTATTTTGGTCATAACTTGCGTAATTTTTATTGGAATCGATCCGTTCTAAAACCTATGGTTTTCTATGACTCCTAGGCATCATTTGAGGTGTAGAACATCCCCATATAGGTTAGAACAAGTCAGGTCTTACCAGACCCCTTTATCAACTCGGGATTTGTCAACTTGCTTCTATGCACTATTTTACTCTCTACTAGGTTGTAGGCTATTCTTGTACCTATGTGTATCCATGTCCATTTTGTTGATTCCTACTCATTTATGCATGCTTTTAGGACCCTAATTATGTCACAAACATCAACAAATCACATGCATAGCTACTGCCCTTCACTTTAGCCAAATTGCACAACCATTCCATCTAGTTTCTATTTTTCTAATCTAACTCTACTATGAGCTTTTCTAATCATATTTGTGCATGATTTGAAACTTAAAAGGATCAAAACACCATGGGGCTACATATCCTATCATTGACCATGACCCTCCTTACACACACACAAACACTACTCTTTCAATTTCTACTATCAAATACACATAAAAGTGCAGATTTTTCATGCATGGCAGCTCACATCCATTTAGATCTTAAAATCACATAAACCCTAACCTTTTACTTTGGTTTATTGTTTAATCTTTCAAGTTCTTTCTTGCCAACTTAAGTAGCTTAAGAACCTACTCTAAAACAAGCAACTAACTCCATAAATTCATCATCCAAACACATAAGCTATTTATAAGAATTTTCAATATAAATATCATGAAAACTCACTTGATGTTATGCTTAGTTTGCTTGAACTTATGGTAGATACTCTCCCTAACATTTTTCCATGTTGATTTGGGCTTGAAGCTAGATGGAAGACACTTGAAATTCAAGATTCCAAACTACCGTGAACTGCCCTTGTTGACCAAGCACTTCTTTTCCTTTTTGCTTCTTCTTTTGCCATCCAAGTGATGGCCTTAAATGACTATCTCCCTTTATATATATTATCATCTTACTTGGACTAAAATGCCCTCCCTTTAATCTCAAATTGACCATTTATTCCATCTCATTTCATTCATCATTTGCTTTAATACCCTTAACTTATATTTCATGAGAGTTTAGTTAGTAAGGGGACAATCTAATAACTTTTGAAATTAAAAAATGTATTATTCTTTAGTTATGCATGACAACTAATATATGATAATCCATATTTAACTTTTAATTTGTCATTCATTCATTGGTTCAAATTTAATGACATGAATTTTGACTTTTCTTCAAGTTCATTCCATGTAATACTCACACCAAAATCATAAATTAATTTGGCTTGAATTTCCTATTTCGCCCTTAATGTATTTAATGGCCATTTACAAATACCTTAATGACATTTATAAAGACGGCATTGACGAAATTTAATATTTTCATCGTTTAGTCTAGTTTTTAATACTAGGGAATCTAGAATCAAGGATGAGAACTTACAATTTTGGTACATCACATTTACTGAGCTGCCCGTATCCATCATAATCCTCCTTACTTCAGCATTTCCAATCCTTGCCCTAATGATCAACGCGTCATTATGGGGCCAATGTACACCTTTGGCATCTTCTTCATTGAATATGATGCCACCCTAAGTTATTCTGGCTCTTTTGGCTGGCCCCTTCGCTTCACTATGCCCTGTCAGTAAGATATGATCGGCCTCTCACACGTAGCGCTCTTGCGATTTGTTTGATGTCTCTGCTATGTGCAGTCTACCATAAATAGTAAAAATGGTCCTTATTGCTGGCATATGGTCCTGATCAGCTATCCGTTAAGGTTGTTGTTGGGAGGGTTGCTGAATCGGATCAGGACGTTCCTGCGCTGGTTGATGTCTTTACTGGGGATACTGATTTTCTGGTCGCACCACATACTCCCTTAAGCGACCTCTTCTAATTAGTTCCTCTATCGTGTCCCTAAGTTCCCTGCACTGAGAAGTATAATGCCCATTTTCTCTATTATAGGCACAATACTTCCTCGTATCCTGAAACCTTTTCGGGATATTTGTGGGACTAGGCTTCTAGAAATTCTCCCGTCTTTTCTCTGCTTCAAATATTCTATCATGTTTGTCTGTCAGGACGCTGTAGTTCTGGTAGCGATTTCATGGCGGGGATGTCTTTCTTTCAAACTCGTTCCTTGCCCACTTCGCTACCTGATTGTTGGAGCGATTTTTGCGACTGCTCTCTTCGCTTTCACCTTGACCCCCTTTTTCTTCCTTGATGAGAACTACTCGCTCCGTTCTTCTGATCGCTGGATTTTCTTTGCCCGAAAGTGTCTTCCCAGGGAATCTCTTTTGCTGCTCGATCATAAAACTCGTCAAGATTTTTCACAGGGGACCTATAAATGCTTTCATAGAGCTTCACACCTTTCCTAAGTCTCGCTGAAATTGTTGTCAGGATACTCTCATCTGAGGGGTTTTCCACATTATTTACCTCACTCCTGAACCTAACCATATAGTCCTTTAATGTCTCGTCCTGTTTTTGAAAGATCATTGCTAGGTGGCAAATTGACGCGAGCTATTTTGACAGGACCCAAACCAGACCTTATCTAGGCTCTCGTCTGAAGGATCCTGCCAGGCACTTCAACAGACTTCCTGAACTCGAGAAGCGAACCCTTAACTTTCTTAGCCGGTTTACTCGTTTAAACTTAAGAACTTGGTTTTCTTAAAAATAGTTGGGAGTGATACAATTTTTCACTATTTCATTTCAAAATAATTTTATAAAATTTCGGCAACATGACGGCTGCATTTTTAACAAATCCAAAATTTACCTACAAGTAAACAAACACTTCGACTATAGTTTTATTTTCTCCCAACTTCTGTATCCACAATCATGCAATATCATAACTTTTTCCATCAAAAATAAGCATCAACTTCATGTTAAAATGTAGATGTATATACATCATATGTCAAATGCATAAATATTTATTATCATGCAATTCAAAATATGAATACTTCTTCATAATTACATATTTATTTCATACACAAATTTTACATCATCACATTGCATGAGTCGCCCACCTATATATATACAAAACAAAGTGTCGTCGTCTCGTCCGCGGTAGCATTTAATGGAATGTAAATAGGCTACATAATAAAGGAAAAAGGTTAGTTCGTCACATATTAATAATACAAAATAACATTTCATAGTAATACTTTACTTATATAAATATTGGAGGTTTTAAAATTTCAAAATCATTTCTTATAAAAAGATCATGTGTATACCTAATGCACTCAAACCATCACATGACGCTTTTTCAACTGACGTCGACGTGAAGCTACTATAGTATCTTAACCACTACGTGCGGAATTTACTTCGTCGCCCGAGTGGTGTGAAATGCGAAATTTCTTCATCGTAATTGTAGTACTCAATTCTATAATTCTAGCAACTGCGGAATTTCTTCATCACAACCATAGTGCCCATAAATCAAACCTTGGCAACTACGTGCGGAATTTCTTCATCGCCCCATAGTGCCCAAAATTATAAGTTTAATCGACTACGTGCGGAATTTCTACCTTGTCATGTAGCGCTAAATCTTATATAAACTATAAGTATACACATGGTTTCAAAACTCTTAACTCATTTCTTTTCGAAAACTTTTCATTTTTAAATTCTCCTTTCTAGACCCAATGTAAAGGTTATTTTACAAAACTTTAACTCATAATCTTGGAAATTATTTTACAAAGCTTTAACTACAACAATAACAAATATGTTTAAAGAAATAATGGAAATAGCATAAGTGATAGAACACTTACCTCGCTCTACGCAAGCTCAACTATCTCAACGGGCCTCTCGTGCCTCGCTCGCTTGCCCGTCACCTATGTATCGATTTCTTATCATTACTTGCTTAATCACATAACTCAAAACTTAAAATAACATTTCTACTATACTTTCACTATTAACAAGTCTTTACTCTATAACTTTTCTAACTTGATTTTAATTCAATTGAAACTCTCTAATTCCAATTTCTTTGTAAAAGTCTTGGTTTTAGACTCCTAGAATCATCCCCATATGGTTCGTTTGGTCTCTGAAGGCTTAAAACAAAAAGTCAACTTTTTAATAACCCGTTTGACCAAGAAAAAAAGTGTTTAAACCAGCGATCATTTCACTTCTGTTTCTTTTTCTAGCATCTCTTTATCACATAACTAAGTCACCTGTAAAGTTTTGTCGAAAAATTCTATCGTTTGCTATGTCAAATCTAGGAAAAATGCCCTATTTTAGGCACTTTTCAATGCACTTTTTCGCATCGAACGAGCGACGATGATTTTTCTTTTGTATCTAAGCTCCTTTTATCTTATTATAATCAACTAAATTCATTCCATGCAATAAAAATTGTATTTACATAGTTATTTTACTTATCGACTCTTTAACGGCACTATTTTGAGCATAACTTGTGCAATTTTTATCGGAATCGATTCGTTCCAAAACCTATGGTTTTTTATAACTCCTAGGCATCATTTGAGGTGTAGAACATCCCCATATAGTTCAGTTTTGCCCAGGTTATCTCCAGCCCAAGGTTTGAGCTCGGGATTGCAAAAATTGTCTAAACTAGCTCTTTTGAACTTCTACCACTTCTACATGCTTTTCTATGCTTTTCCAACCTCAGATATGTCTAAATTGAGTTCAAAACCCTCTAATCTTAGAGATTTTCTACTGGTCTTTACAGCCATGACACATATACAACCACTATTTTGTCATTTAACCACTCACAACTCACTCACTAATTTTATCAACTACTTGAAGTGCATGTAAAACAAATTTCTGTTTCTACTTTGATCAAGTAGATGGCAGCCTATATTTACAACCCTAAGCTACCATTTACACATCTCAACTTATCATTTAACTTTCTACAACAATCACTTAGAGTTCTACCATAATTTTGAGGGTAAAATACCCAACACAACACAAAAATTCTACACAACACTCAACAGCCCAACTACTTCAATTTCAGCAAGTGTAAGGAAGAAAAGAGATGAGATCTCACTTGATTCTTGTTTAGGGAAGTGAGAGGGAATTGGAAGAGGTCCTAGAGAGGGGTTTGAGGTTTGGAAAGGGCTGGATGGAGCTTTCTTCTTCCACTTTTCTGGTTTGGCTTCTGCTTTTTAGTTTCTGCGCTGTTTCTCACGCCAGGCAGCTGTTGTTTGTTTGATTTTCACGGCTGCTCTTGCCTTTTTGCTCTCTCAAATTCATTCTAAGTCTTGTATTTATACTACTAATACTTTCCTAAATTGCATTCATGCCCCATTTATTTTAAATTTCACACCACTTCCTCTCTATTCTTTCTACTTCTCACGGCTGCCCTTCATTAACTTTTCTGGCAGCTTTGCAACTCTCTTTATTATTTTTTTCTTTTTCAATTTTGCTTCTAAGTGTTTTGTTTATACATCTCATTAACATTTTATGGAATATCAAACTTGTCCGTTTGATTTGTTTTGTTTATCACTCTTAGTTAAATATTTGGTTACTTACTTGTTAACTACTAATTCTACATGACACTTCCTCTAGTTGTTATTTTTGAATTTAAACATATCATCACTTATCATTTATTACTTGATTATGGATAAACTATTTTATCATTACTAATGTTTATTGTTGTAATTCTAGAATGAGCGTTTGCTCATCAATGGATCTATTTGGATTAATACTAACTAGATTTATTACTTAACTTCACAATCTAGTTTCACTCACTAGGAACTTAAGAATCGAAACTAGGGGTTTACATGCTTTCTCAGTGCCTTGTACTGATAAGTGAACTTTCTCTGGTATTCATCCCAGCTATTAATACTACGAGCTGGAAGACTCCTCAGTCATGGTCTTGGCACGTTCCCCCAATGTAGTTGGGAACACTCAACACTTGACCAGACGGTTGGATGTCTGCAGGTCCATTTGAACATTGAAAGCATCCAGATGGTCATATGGATCACTGTCCCAACTGTAGAGTGGGACACTTGGAAGCTTGAATCTCGATGGTAATGGCTCCATCTCGACTTCCCTTGTGAAAGGGGTTCTATCTTTTCGTACCTCTGCTTGATCGTGGAGCCTAGGTCTTGCCTCTAATTGGTAGACCCTTTGCATTTGTTTTTCCACCATTGGGTCCTGCCATTCAGCTCTTCTCGCAGGGGACCGCCAGCTCCTCCTGCTCTCCCTGTCTCCAGAAAATTGATTTCGTGACATCTTTCGATCAACGGGCATTCTTTCAGGCGACCTGTTTCTTCTATGAGAGCTCTCTGCATAGTGCGACTCTCTTTGGCGCGCATGCTCCTCATTACGTCTATGAGCTCGCTCATTCCCACGATTAGCCTCCATACGAAGGCTGCCATCCCGACTCACCCTTATCCTTAGACTGGGTAGGCGAGGCGCTACTTCCTCTTCATGAGTCTGACATTCGCCTCCTCTTGAGCGCAAATTTGAGGAACGGACAGAACCCACTGGCTATACCCTTGCTCCAACAGCCTCTTCTCTTCTGGCAGGTATGACATCCACCAACTGGCATTAGGGGTCTGCATTCCTGGGGACCTCCTGAACCTAGGCTTGTGTTAGAGCTCTAATGACCTCCGTCAATTGTGCCACCATGTTCTCTAACGCTTCCTGGCGCTGCTGCCAAATTGGTATAGCCTCTCCACCAGCGGTTGCCTGGTGCGAAGGAAGTGGAGGCAAAGCTGCACTGGAAGTTCCTACAGTGTGACCTTAGCCCTGATGGCCCTCTGATTGGTCAACTTCTGATGCAACAATCCTGGTTGTCTTGATCCTGGACATATTAGCAAGTCACAACTAAAACAAAAGAGAAGTATTGAAAAGATTATAGAATCGTAGTCTGGGCCCTCCTTCTGGCGCTAAAAGATGTTAACACTTAATTTTCGTCAACCCGATTTTTAAAGCCCAATACCTGCGAAACTATACCTAACAAACAGAACAATATTGACTAGAATCAAAACAAACAGGACACACTAATTTTTACATGGTTCGGTAAAGTAATGGTCTACATCCACGACTGTCACTTTTATTTTCTCAAAGTAACAGTATATATTTTCTTATTATTTTTACAATGAATTTCATCCCCTATTTATAGATAAGATATTACAATTTGAATTGGCTTAAGAATCTTCCAGATAAGGCAAAAAAATAATATGCATTAATTGAGATAATATCTCCCAAGATTATCTCCATCATATTTGCAGCAATTGCCAAGAATGTCATGATTTGATTTGCATGAAAATAGGCGAGTTGACTCATTTCCCAAATTGAATTGATTTGGCCTTCTAGAAGGTCAACTGGTCAAATTTAACGAGCACCTTGGGCGAACAGACCATTCAAGCGATCAGATATCGCTTTTAGCGAGTAGATTAACTAAGGGATCTGTCCCTACAACTAACGATCAGATACAAAGACCTTCTAATCGTTCTAATAGCCTTCAAAGAATAATGTTGAGCAGTTCTCAACCACAACCAGATTGTCTTATGCTCTAACACACGGTCAAACCTTCTAGCGAACAAACATGCATCCAATTAATTACTCAGTGGCTAAAACGATCAGCCCTACTGTTAAGTGTGCTCAGGTACACAAGCTAAAAGACAACCATATATTACCTCATTTGACTATTGACTAGTTTGACCAGCTACTTGGGCCTTTTCTCATAAAATTTCATACTGGGTTCCCTTCTTGGACCTTTGTCAGCCCATTCTTATGATTACGATAATACCCACAACAAGAACAAACTCTCTAAGGTTTACATGCATTACTCTTTGAAAACAATTTTTACAGTACTAAAATCATCTTCCCTATGCGAATTGATTTTCCTTTTATTCAAAATGATGCAGTAAATATTTTGAAAAGGGAAACACTAAAAATTAGTTGATTGGAATAAATAAACAGGGAATAAACTATCAATGATAAAATCCAACTAAAAAAATAGTAAGGCAACTTCCTATTTTTTAATGTTGACGATATCCTTGAATCCCAAGATTCTTGCTTACCCATATTTGAAGCAAGAATGTATCCACCCATTTTGCCCTTAAAATCATTAGTCGAAAACAATTAAAGATATTCTTACCAGTTTATTGCTAAAGAATTAGTCAAACAACCATGATATTATATATATATATATATATATAATATCATCATTAATTCTAGAATATATAAGGAAAACAATCACTTCATTCTTGACAAAAACTTTGTTAATTAAACACAGGAATATTCAAGAAATTTGACAAGTTCCACTTACAAAATTGAGTCAACCATGATAAAGAAATAGAATCTTGCACTGAGTACTATCAACAAATATTTGTGTAACATCAATAACATTAATCCAGATGTTATAACACAAACATTAACTAATACAACACTTAAAAACTTACAGTCCATAAATTTTGCTAAATGACCTTGCTGCCTCAATGTCGTAAGATGCCAATACTAGAGTACTTCACACCTGTGAACTAGTATATATATATATATATGCCTTCTACAATATATTTGAGTATTAACACACTTCAACTAATTGCATTCTAAAATTATTAATTGTATTTAATTATATATGACTACGACTAAACATCTCTTATTACAACTAAACATGGTTGATTGTTGTAAATGTGATCAAATTTATTTAGCTATAATTAAATATAATAAATATATAATTGGATATAATAAAGTATAATCAGTAATTTTAGAATGTAATTACTCATTTGTAATTATCGAATATATCCCCAAGTGTATCATAGAATATGCCATATATATGTGTGTGTGTGTGTCTATATATATATTAATATAGAAATTATTGATGAAAAATTAAGATAAAGTTATATTCATTTCAAACTTGAGATTTTAAACCTATAGTCCAAATGTTTGATAACATCATCAAACTTATTGACTCTCAATGTCTCTCCTTTTTTAAAAATAAAAAATAAAAAAATAAAAATGAAATAAGATAAAGGGTTTAGTGCAAAATCCTAGTTTGATTCATAACAAAAATCTTTGAAAGTTTTAAAATGTCTAAAGTAGGTATTTCAAAGTTATATGTAATTTTGTCTATATTGAATTCAACAAACAAAATACACATAGTTGATACGCATTTGTGACGTTTTACTATAAAACTCACTAAAGTTGAAATTCATAAAATATATGTTGATTGTGCAAAGTAATAAAACTCTTGATGAGTTCACATATTCAAAATAATAAATTTAAAAAATATTTTGGAAAGTGATATTTAGTCTTGACCGTTGGATTTTAAATTTCCAATTAGCATAATGATCAGCATATATCAGAAAAAAATCTTGAAGTACTTTTACATGGAGGAAATGATTCTATTGAATAATTTGACATTTGTTTTATATCTCAAAGTGACGTATATCCCCTCATAATGTAAAGAAAATAATGATGAATCTTATAGCCCTATAGTGCCAAATTTAAAAGCAATCAATGCCTCATGATGTATTTTGTTAAGATATAAAATTGCTCCAATCAAAAAGTAGTTGAACATCTTATTTAAGTTCATATTAATACGTTATCCTCAAAATATGGTGTATAAGTTTCATGATTTTTGTGAGCTTATTTAGAGACAAAATTTTTTTTATATGTACACTTGGTTCTTAAGGGTTAGAACTTTGGATCGAAGAGCAATGAAGATTGAAGATCAAGTTAAAGTAAAAAGGTTAGCAAGACCTAAAGTAGCAAGCTCTTGACAGACGAAAATCAATAACTGGGATTTATGTTCATTCATATGGTATGTCATGTATTTAGAGCCTTTGAATTTAGTTTTGGTCCTTTAGGAATGACAAGACCCAAACAAGATTCTCTATATTTCTTATCCGGAGGGCCTCACCGAGCACTCCAACGAATCTCCTGTAACCCTACTAGCTGGGTAGGAGCGATCCACGGAGCGAACCTCTTAATCTTGCCTGTTTACTTTACTTAAATTGAAGCTCGTTTCTCTAAAAATGGTTGAGTTGGTGTAAATTTTTCACATTCATATTAAAACAATTTTTAAGAGAAATTTGACTGCATGACGGCTGTATTTTTAATATTT
The DNA here is from genome assembly GCA_022984855.1 of Dimocarpus longan. Lineage (NCBI taxonomy): Eukaryota > Viridiplantae > Streptophyta > Magnoliopsida > Sapindales > Sapindaceae > Dimocarpus > Dimocarpus longan. The sequence goes on along the minus strand of CM041015.1, from coordinate 12,568,514 downwards.
CCACAATTTATCTGTAAAGAAAAACACACTTCGAACTATTTCAAATTACCACCCAACTACTTTTGACCACAAGCATGCATTTTCTCAATTCAATTTCATATCATACATTCTCGCAAATAAGTAATTTTTGTAACATACCTTTTTCGCAAGCTTACAATTCAAAAAGCATTATGAAAGTAATTCATATGCATTAATATATGCGTATATGAAAAGACCCAACCCGGATTACCCATGTAGAGATCCGAGCGGAGCCCTCCCGGCACCCCACAGAATCCTTGCAGTCGTTATGCAGGTGACTCAAAAGGACTCTGTGAAGCAAAGCCGTAAAACAATTTCATTTCTTAATCATTTAATATTTAGGGTAAAAAAGATTTCGACAGCACAACGGCTGTTTTTCCGATTATTTCCAACTTTTTAAAATACCTGTAAAATGATTTATAAACATCTCTAAATCCATACATTTTTTTTCACTTCCAAATGGGACCTCAGGTCCATCTCAAAATCCATGTTCAAACACAAATCAAAATATTCAAAACAAAACCATTTCAACTTAAAACATTCACATGCGTGACAGCGTAATCATTATTATAAAAACATTTACATCACATTAAATCTGTTATACATCAAAACATTTACTTTAATTTCACAGTGACGGTCATCTGATAAGCTCGCCTATTCTTGGGCTGGAGATTTGCCACCTAGAGGACTCGAACCTATGCCTGGGGAGTTTTTCATAAAATAAACAAGAAAGTAATGAGCTAAAAAGGCTCAGTGAGTGTTAAGTAGTTCTAAATAAGTTTCTTTTAATATCCTTTCTAAAATCTTTTGAAAGAATTCTAAGTTCCGAAGTAAGTTATTCAAAACATGAATTCCATGATATTACATAACCATTTTTATACATATTTGCTTGAAAACAAGATAACAAGATTATATGCATCATAAAAATTCATTCATAACATAATAAAAAATTCATAAATAAATTCATAAATCATATCCTCTGTCATAAAACATGTATCCAATGGGACCCAGGGAAATCATGATCACTGCCTGGTCCTAGGACACTGGTGGTGGGGACGGTCAATCTTAGTCATAAACCACTATGCCGCGAAATGTTACCTCTCTGCACATAGGGCATCAGTCATAATAGTACCTTATATACGTGTAAAGGGCGACATGACATACTCGATCCCCCCATAGTTAGTAGACTTTCCCCCCCACAGACATGTCATACGCGTAATAAGACACTTCGGTCGCATAACAGTCATATTTTAGTCATATAATGGGGATTGGGTAGCCATCAGTTTTGAAATACATTGACATGCTAAAATAATTGTTGTATAACATATTTCTTCGATTGGAAATCAAAACATAAAAGCGCATTTCAATAATAATTTACGCGATCACTATTGCTTTAGATGCATATATAAAAACATTTATAAACGTACATCATTCATATATATTCATTTAAATATTAAAAACGTTTCAATCTTTCATGAAAGCATAGTAATCATAGTGCATTTATCATTTCATAAAACAATTTACACTCACCGATTTCTAACTCACGGAAACGTCCGGATTTTCTACCTCGCGTTACTGCTTCAACTTCGCTTTCCTCCGACTTATCGATGCCTATATAATTTAACATTCTAAAATAAACATGTCATAACTATGCTATTCGAATCTAAAGCAACATCATTGAAGTCACATTCTAATGGATTCAAAAGAAATGATAAGCGAAGCTAAACGAATAATGAAAAACTCACGCGATTTTGACGACTTACCGTGGATTATCGTTTTTAGTGTTTCGCGCGATTACTTCGATTCTAATCAAACTTATTGTTAATACTACTCGAGACTATACTTAAATCATGGAAAACGAATATTCAAACACATTAAAACACAAAAAAAAATGAAAATCATGGCAGCAAGCTAAACGATTATTCATTTTCCGATTCGACTCCGAAACTCAACAATTTCTTATAATTGCGCACAACGAAACTATCCGATTAACTTTATTATAATTCAAACTATCCTAACGTCACATTTATCATCTTAAAGAGCTTAATAACATAAATGGCAGCTTGTTAATCATCAATTACATTTCCATATTCGACAACGAAACTCGCAACTAACTAACATTCGCATTCACGGAAAACTTATCCAAATCGCTCGAAAACGATTTTTCAATATCCGAACGATTATTCGATACTTTAAAACACACTAAAATTGCATCATTTTTCATGTTAATGAACTTGAAAATAAAAGCACAACATAACAGGCCTTAAATCACATCATAACAGCCCCTACAACGAAATTTTCACAAAATTTCAACATTGAAAATCAACCGTCAACACAACGAAACAAAATCGAACGAACCTCCGCACTAACGAGGTTCTAAAGCCTAAAACCCAATCATAACATCATCAATTATTATCCATAACTCAACATCATCATTATCCATCCAAACAAAATCAATAAAACTCAATATACCTTTCAGAACTCAATTTGAAACTTCGAAACAATCGCGCGAGGGTACTGCCCACTTCAACACTTTTATCCATGAGTTCCCTTCAATCCAAAATAACATGCAACCAATAAAAATTCATCCAAACGTCAACACGAAACCAAACAGGATAGCATTTACTTTTACGTGAGCTGTTCTTCGTTTCGAAACAGTTCTCAACGTTCGCGACGGCCAAGCGAAGCCAAAATCACTCACGGCAGTAGCTTGTATGTGCTGATTCCCTTCAAAAACAGCACCCACACTTCCTTGACAGCAATTTAATGCCAACGGAAACTCACGACAACAGCTTCTCCTAAGGCCTGGCAGCAGCTCCTCTCAAGGCCTGACAGCAGCTCCACGGCAGCAGCAACAGCTCCATGACAACAGCAGCTCCTCAAGGCCTGGCAGCAACTTCTCTCAAGGCCTGACAGCAACTCACTTCACGACAGCAGCAGTTCACGGTCTAGCAGCAGTAACAGGTCACGGCAACAGCTCACCCATGGCCTGACAGTAGCTGATCGCCCTTCCTAGCTTGCATGCATGAACAGATTCTCCTCTTGGCTTGCTTGGATGACACATGCAGCTGCTGGTGTTGCTCGATCTCCTTTACCAGCTCACGCTCAGCATCCAGTCAGCTCACGGTTCAGCTTGCACTCCCTCATTCACTCTCTAGCTCTCTTTTTCTGTCTCTCACTCTCTCATTATCTATCTCTCTCGGTTGAGGATAATGGAGACCGAATGGCTTGCTTTGGTTTTGCCTCTCTCTCTCACTCTAATTTTTCACTCAGTTCTCTCTCTTTTTATTTCTTGCTCTCGGGTGAACTTATCTCTCTCTCTTCTTTTGGTTTCTTTGTGACCGAGAATGAACTTTGCTTCCATTCAATTGTTTGCTTTCATTTAATATATGATTAATAACCATCATACCCTCGTCACATTTTCATCCATAATCACCATCCACTTGTCATTGAGATAGCATGCATGAGAGCCACTTGTCATGCATTCATGGTGGCTTTATGCCACTCGTCTTAATTCCTTCCCTACACGGCGACACATGTCCTTCATGTGTGGATTTCGCTCGCCACTTACTTTCCATGCTTTCCATTCCGCTTTTGAAATTCAACTCGTTTCCGCCATCCGAAAATCCACTTATAACTTGATTTCGACTCCACACACAACGAATTATTTTTACATTTTGAATCTGTCTTCACGCTCTCAAAATTATTTTTAATACTATAAAATAAATATTTCGAATATTTTCGGAGTCGAGAATTATATTTTTTCGATCAAACGCGATCAATCAAAAAATAATTTGCTCTCCGACGAACGAGGATTTTAGGTTTTACAGTTTATATATGGAAATATCACATATCAGTGTGTGTCATGTGCAAGTGTTCCAACTACATATACATATCAAAATGTGATATTATAGTTTTCCAATATCCATATATTTAACATGCAATCACTCATTTATGTTATTTACAACCACAAAATGTGTGTTTTGTTTGATGCATTCTTCGATTTCGCCCACCTAAAATATATAACGAGGTTTTCTGAATGCAAAATCACCTGTACAAGCACCTAATACAATATATAAGCTGCACAAAAGTAAAAAGGTTAATTCAACGAATAATAATAACATCAAGATATAATTACATCACAATTCATAACTTCGTTCAGGTATCAAGTTCTTTTTCAATTTTTAAAATCTTTCTTTTTGAATACTCCATGTATACCCCTTATGTACTCGAACCATCACGTGATGATTTTTGACTGACGCCAAACATGAAGCTACCGAGATATCTCGACCACTACGATGCGAAATTTTCTATATCACAAGTGTAGTGTGAAACCACCTCAAATCTGAGCAACTATAATGCAGAATTTTCTACATCGGGATTGTAGTGCTATATATGAACTGTAACTCTGGGTGACTATGAGCGAAATTTATTACATCGTAACATAGTGCCAAAACTGTAAATATAAACGACTACATGCAAAATTTACTACATCGCAACGTATCGCTAGAAATCTTTCTATATCTCAGCGATCATGTACGGAATTTTCTACATCGTACATATCACGCTAGATATTTTGAAAACTGAGCAATTAGGGACGTAATTTTCTGCATCACCGCGTAGCGCTAAATCTGGAATAAGCTAATGGTATATACATAGACTCACAAAACTCTTTACTCATCTTTTTTCGAAAACATTTTATTTTCCATTTCTCTTTTCTAAATCTGATATAAGGATTATTTTACAACACTTTAACCCGTAGTTTTGAAAATATTTTTTTTGAATTTATCAAGTTACACGATATATATTTAAATGAAAAATTGAAACAATGCAAGTGATAGAACACTTACCTGACACCTTATTGCGAAGCTCACAACTTATTTGATATTTTCTTCGCATTACCTATACATTTAACGTTAACTCCTAAGGTAACATCGCAAGCGATTTCAATCGCACATTTAATCATATAAACGTATTCGCGTTATGTAATCGCTTCCACATTTCAACGACTATATAAAACACTACATAATAGTTTCGAAATATCTCTAAATGATACTCAAAACAGTCAGTACATCAAGACAGCACGTAACGCTCATTCGAAACAATAATTAACACTAAAATAACACATGTTATCCACACAACCAGCTTCGACATTGAAACAACACATAAATTGATGGAGTAATAAATATTGTGAAGGTATTATACTAAAATGCTCTCATTGATGGAGTAATAAAATCATTAAATTTTTCGGATCTATAATCGAAATCGAGTGAAATTTTCGATTTGATCGGAAATAAATTTGAATCCGAAAATTTATGTGATGATTTATTTAAGTTGGAGATGCAATTAGAGTCAAATAAATTTCTATGATATGGCATAATTAAATGAATTAATTAGAGATTGCATGAGGACATTTTTAGAATTGAAATTTTGAGTGCAAAATGAAGCAAAATTGAGGCCTAAAATGGACATTAAAATGTATGGCATGAATGGTAATTTATTTACCAACTTAAAGGACAATTTATGTACGTAAATTAAATATATAAAAATTGAAGAAGAAATCAAGAAGAAGTGCAGCAAGTGGAACATGACAGAAGAGGAAATAATGCAGCAGAAAACTAGTGTGATTACATGAAAATTTGAGGGTTATGTTGTTAAACAAATAAGTGGCATGAAATGTAATTAATTGACAAAGTTTAGGGGCAATTTTTAAGGCCTTTGGACAGCTATATAAGAGGATAAGCTGCTGGAAAATTCAAGAAGAAAGCAAAGGAAGTCAATCACGGCAGAAGAAGAAGATTCTACAGGGCAGTTCGACAACTCCTCATCCCAGCCCATTTTCACCCCAATTTCAAGTGATTTTAAGCCTCAAAAAGGTCAAGAACAAGTTTAAGAAGATCACTAAGCAAAATCAAACCAAAAGGAAGTGGTAAGATTGAGTTTTGAATGAAAACGTTAGATGAATTTTTGGTTCCAATGCTGTTCACGACCAGACTTGATACTGATGAGGTTTTGATGGTTTAATTCAAGGTTTTAAAGCTCAAATCAAGTGGAAAAGCAAGCCAACACACCTAGGAACAATTGGTAAGTGGTTTGAATGAGAAATAATGTGATTTGAATGAGTTTGAGGGTGTTTAAGTGTGATAGAAATCTGATGACGTGATTGAATGTGTGTGTGGACTGTTTTGTGCAAAGATAAATGATTAAAGGGTGATGCATATTATGAGATGTAATTTGGTTATTTTAGGATGAGATGATGTAAAAGAAATGTGGTTGGTTTGGCTTGAATGGGGGCTGGTTTGTTAGGCAAGGAAGTGGATAGTTGGAGATGATGTGTTTGATTAAATGCATAGGAGAATTGCCAAATCTAAAATCATGAAAGTTAAAAGAAACAACATGTTAAGGGTGCATGAAGAGGTTTGGTTATATGGTGGATGGGGTGTATTCATTGGGTTTTGATGCCTATCAACTTGAACAACATGCATAATTACTACTAGAAAGGTATATAGGAGTGTTAGAAATTAAAAAGGAAAACTAGATGACATTGTTTGTGCATTTCGATTTGATCAAGGGCAGTAGCTTGTGCATGAGTTTCGTTGATATTTATGACATATTTAGGGTCCTAAAGACATGCATAAATGAGTAGGAAGTAAGGAAATTAAAGTAGATATGCATAGATGTACAAATAGCCTACAATCTAGTAAATAGTGAAATAGTCATAGAAAGAAATAATAAGCCATTGCATGAGTTATAGAGACCCGACTTGTTTTAACTTATATAGGGTCATTCTATACATCAAAACATGCCTCGAGAACATAGCAAACCATAGAAATTGGAACAGAATTATTCCGATAAAAATTGATGAAGTTATGCCCAAAATAGTGCACGTAGGAAGTCATAATGTGCAATAAGGATGTAAATGCATTCTTCGATGCCCGAAATGATTGTATTCGATCATAATTAGGTAAAAGAACCTTAGATACAAAAGAAATGAAGTCGCCGCATAAAGGATTCCATAAGTGTACCTAAAAAATACCCGAAAAATAGCATTTTTCCTAGATTTGACATTGTAAACGATAGAATTTTTCAATGAAATTTTAGTGACCAGCATGTGAGATAAGAGGACTGTAGGAAAAGAATGAAGAAAAATGGAGCCCCGAGTAGGGATGTGCATTCAGATATGTTTTGGGGTATCAAAAGAGGCTTAAAATTTCAATTTTTCATTCTGAGCCTTCAAAAATTATAAGGACCATATGGGGATGATCCTAGGGTTCTAAAAGTAAAAGTTTTACAAAAAAATTGGAATTTTAATGATCGGATCGAAGATAAATCAGTATGACTAGTTTAAGTGTAAAACAATGTGACTATGCACATTGTCAACTAGTCAAGTGTTAAACTTGCTTCTTATAAATGTATGTAGGTAACGAGCAAGCAAGCGAGGCACGAGAGGCTCGTTGAGATGCTTGACTTGAGCTTACGCGGATTGAGCTAAGTGTTCTATCACTTGCGCTATTTTTTATTTTTGTTTAGATATATTTACATTGTTGTAACTAAATGATTTCAAAAACGATTTTCAAAACCATGAGTTAAAGTATTGCAAAATAATACTTATGTCGGATTTAGAAAAGAGAAAGTGAAAATAAACTATTTTCGAAAAATAGATGAGTAAAGAGTTTTGTAAGCCCATGTATACACTCTTAGCTTATTCGAGATTTAGCGCTACGTGGCGATGCAGAAAATTCCATCCGCAGTCGTTCAGTTTTCAGAATATATAGTGTGACATGTACGATGTAGAAAATTTTGTACATGACTGAGATATAGAGAGATTTCTAGCGATAAGTTGCGATGCAGTACATTCCGAACGTAATCGTTTAGATTTCAGTTTTGGCACTACGTGGCGATGTAGCAAATTCCGCTTGTAGTCGCCCAGAGTTTTAGTACTACAATTGCGATGTAGAAAATTTCGCATTGTAGTTACTCAAAATTGAGATCATCTCACACTACGTTTGTGATGCAGTAAATTTTGTATCGTAGTGGTCGAGATGTCTCACTAGCTTCACGTTTGGCGTTTTGAAAAATCGCCATGTGATGGTTCGAGAGAATTAGAGGTATACATGGTGTTTTTAGAAAAGAAAACTTTCAAAAATCAAATATGATAGTTAAATAAATTATAAACTTATATGTGTAACGCCCTTCGCCCGATTTCCATTACGGTCGGAAATCCGGAACAGAGAACGTTACTTTCCTAATAAACCCGTTTCTGTTTCTTTTGAAAAACTATTATTATCATTCTTAAGCTCGTTACCAATAGAGGAATTTTTTTTTTTTTTATAAAACATAAATCCGACAGAGTTTCCTCTGTTTTTATGAAATCCTAAAATCCGTTTCCTGTAATTAAAACTCAAACATTTCTAAAACATCAATTTCTAAACTCCCATTTGGACCTCCCGTCCGTTTCCAAAACATTTCATTACTCAAATATATCATAAACATTTATATGCATACATAACCAAAAGTAAGCTTTTAATAAATATACATAAACTTTTATACAAAACTTTGTTATAATTAAGTGAAATACAACAATTTACATAAATAGACATGTATCCCAAAAATGCATGATCATATGCAATATATATATAACTACCAAAAGCATAGAATGGATGGTGACTATCTGAGCCTTCGCGTACAAGCTATTTCCCTGTCTTTAGATGGAGTCAAAAGATTCAACCTACGCGCTAAGCATAATTGCTTAATGGTATACACATAATCTAATTTCTCACTTTCAAATATAATTTCATTTGTAACTAAAAGCATTCTAACTTTAACATTCATAAATATATATATATATATACGTTACATAAAAATACTTAAACATATAGCTCACAATTTTTTGAATTCAACATATTTCAAAACATTGAACATTTCATTTCACATAACACTTTTTCATTTCCTTGATCATAACATTTTTCAGTGCCCTTAGTAAACTTATATTCGATACTCATGTATTGGTATATGGGTTTCCGGCATCGAGCATGTGGTAACTTCCCGCTGGAATAACGGTCGACCCCGGCATCGGCCGCTCGATGATTATCCATCGGGTCGTATATCATATCACATAATCGTTCAGGATCGGACACGGGGTGCCTCTCATAGTCCATAATGAATCAATTTAGTGTATGCAAATAAACGGTGCAGCTGCTAATTTCCCTATTGACATGTCAATTACCAATTTCCATTTATCGATATCTAAGTTTACAAGGGCTATTTATAACATAACGTTTGTATCACATTATACATTTTGATTTTAGTATCAAGATTTTCATAACAAATCAATTTCGTATTTCATTTCAAGTATAGTCAAATACGTTCGTAAATGCATCATATTGAAATGATATAACAATCTCATTTAAGAAATTCATTTCACAATGAAAACACTTTCAAGTAAAATTTAAAGATAATGTGTATACCGACCTCAAACGGATTCGATCTTTGAATCGTATACTCCCTTACGCTTTACCCTTATTCTTTGGTTGAGAATCCGGTTCGCCGGGTTCTCCTTGACTTTTCATTAAAACAATCATAGCAAAAGTTTACTTATATATGCTACTAATATTACTTAATGCACTATAACTATATGCTCTCCTATAACGTATCCTAAACACTTCCATTTGATATCAATTCGAAACAGCTTATAATATCCTTTCTATGATTGTCTTTCCCGAATTGAAAATAACCTCAAAACAGCACATTCATATAGCTTATGATAGCCCAAAAATCAATACGAAAACAGCATTTAATGAACTCAAAAACAGCACATTTACAGCTCATATAATCACACTTTAATAGCTTATTCAACTGCACGAAAATAGCCTTTAAACAATTCAAGACAGTCCTTAAACATGCTAAAAACAGCACATCATTTCCGTAAAAATTGCATGTCCAAAACAGCCTATAAATCGTCACATCGTCTTTCATTTACGCGAATTAATTCTAGCAAACCATTATGAAACCTCTCAATCATTTTCGTCATAGATATTCATTTGAATCAGATTCAAATATCGTTTAACAATATGGCATTTTAATCACAACTCATTCGACACTAAATCGCAAACTAACGCCTTTCGAAATCACGAAAAACTCGATCTAAACACTTGAAAACAATCTAGCGATATTCAAATAACTTTTCAATACTCTAAAGCATATCTTTGCGAATCATTTTTCATTCCGACAATTTTGAAACGAAAAGTAAAACGTAACAGCCCATACTTTCCTAACATAACAGTCCCTATACGGCTTTCGCAATGTAAATTTTAACATCGAAAAATCATTTTCAAACACGTCAAAACTTAATCAAACGAACCTCTGCACTAACGAGGTTCTAAATCCTATATCCCAAACATATCATTATCAAAATTCATCCTAAACTCAATCTTAATCATTATTCAACGAAACGAAATCAATAAAATCACAACGTACCTTTCGAAACTCACTTTGAAAGCTTCGAAACTAGCACGAAGGGCTGTCCAAATAAATTTATTTATCTACGAGCTTCCTTCAACCCAAATGGACACCATTAACATTCAAATCATGATGACAGTACCAACGGGGCAGCAACTTACCTTCGCTTGAGCTATTTTTCGTTTCGAAACAACTCTTGGGCAATTGCGATGATGACGACAGCAGCACAGCAGCAACCTGTCTTCCCTTGATGCTATTCACTTCAGGTCTGAAATGGTGTTCCGTCTGTCTTGACAGCAGCTCGACAGTAGCTTGCACAACGGCAGCAATTGGTTCACGATGACAGCAGCAGCATGGCTTCAGCTCAACAGCTCACAACAGCGACAATGACAGCACTTTCATGCCACCAGTAGTAGCTTCACGCCACCAGCAGCTTCATGTACCAGCAGGTCTCGGCGACAGCAAGGCAGTAGCTCAGCAGGTCGCGATCTGGCAACAGCAATTCCAGTCCTTGCTTGCATGCAAGATCAGACCTTCCACTTGGATTGCTTGGACAGCACATGCATCAGCTGGTGTTGCTCAATCTCCCTTGCATGCACTAGTTGACTCAGATCTGAAACACAGACCACCAGCTCACTCCTCTCCCTTCTCACGGTTTCACGAACAGTTGATGGCAATTTGCACAGCTTCTTCTTCTTACTGCAGGTCACGTTTCTCCTAGTTGGACTCACACTCTCTCGGTCTCTCTTGCTTGGGCTTACGAATTTGTTGGAGAATGGGTGACCGAATGCTCTCTCCTTCTCTTTCGATTCTCTCTCTCGGTTCTTTCTAGGAGAAACTCACGAGTTCACTCTCTCCCTTTCTCTCACTTGATTTCTCTTATTTACTTTAGCTTTTACCGAGATGAAATGTATTCCACCATTCATTCTTTCCATTTCTTCATATATATATGATTTCCAATTTCTTGACACTTGTCGTGAATTCTACTTACATGAATAACACTTGTCCTTCATGCAACACCCATCACATGCTTTTCATGCCACTTGTCCCACCATGCACCAACTCCCACACATCAATTTTTAATGCATTTAATTCGCGCTTTACGGATTTCTCTTTTCGCTCGGATTCGCTTTCGGGTCCGCTTGGAAATTTAATAAAAATCCAAATTCAAATACGGGAACTTTATTAGATTCTGAATAAATATTTGAATTCGGACATTCTATTTTATTTTATAAGATTGAACTAAATAATTATCCCCGGACCCGTTTGGAGAATTTTATAAAAATTCAATTACTCCTCCAAATCTGGACGGATAATTAATTACATCATCCCTTAATTAATAATCAACATTTAATAAATTATTTGGACATCGAAGTAGCATGTTACAATATGTGATTATATTACTAATATTTATATATCTTGAACTAATGATTTATTTTGTTATGTAGCTTGCTTGTTCTATTCGGTGTTATTGTAGGTGATTTTGTGGCCTAGAGAGCGACATTCTACTTATAGGTGGGGAATGAATAGGTGAACCATATGAATATCCAATACATTTTGACGTGGTTGTATATATTTTAATCTAAATGATCATGTGTTTGATGTGTGAATACTTAACGGATTGTAAATTCATATTTTGGTATGTATATGTAATTGTACATTCACACTTGAGACACACTTATCACATGATGCACATGATATATAAATGTAGTGATGCGTATGAGTTGTATATGAAAAACATATGGTGGATGAAAATGTATGTTTGTGGTTATAAGAAGTTGGGAGGTACTTTGACATATTTGAAGTGTTTTTCGTTACAGGTTGAATTTGGAAATGTTCAAAATATAGCCGTTATGCTGTCAAATTTTTATAAACTTTGTTTTAAGAAAATGCGAAAAAATTTACACAAATCTCAACTATTTTAACAGAAAACAGTATTTTTAAAGTTATTACGAGTAAACCGGCAAAGTATTCTAAGGGTTCGCTTCTCGGATTTCTCTAATCCGACGAGTTGGGTTCAGGAAGTTCGTTGAAGTGCCCGGTAGGATCCTCCAGACGAGAGTTTAGAAAAGGTCTGGTTCGGGTCCTGTCACATACAATCTCTTCGAAATAGCTTATAATGGTCGAAATAGCTTACGCAATTAATTCGAAACAGCTTAACACAAAATAGCCCTTGTTACATAATCAAAACAGCTTTTACAATGTCAAAACAGCTCACGAAATCACCCAAGACAGCCTTGACATCAAAATAGCCCATGAGTCACGATGAAGACAGCTTTTACAGCACCTTAACAGCCCCAAAAATAGCATACATAACAGCCTATAATAGCCCAAAAAAAAAACAGCTCGTAATGGCCCACAAAAAAAACTTATAACAGCCCCTAAAAACTGCATATGCCTATAAAAACAGCACGATGATAACACTATAAAACAGCACGATGACAGCACAATTAAATAGCACAATGATAGCATCATAACAGCATGTTATAGCACCATAACAACATCCAAAACAACATATATAATAGTCTCGAAAACAACATATAATACAACCCTTTGACAACCCATTAGGCGATGTTTTGACAGCCCAATCAAGTGTACTTTAATAGCCCATTAATCGACCTATTCAAAACCCATGAACTATGCTATAACAATCCTTAAACATCCAAAAACATCCCCTAAAATTGCATGTAATAATAGCTCATGACACATCATAAAAATAGTCCATTAATCACGCAATCGTATCAGCTTTCGGTTTTTCGTTTTAACTTTAAAAACTCATCGATTTCACATATTCTTATACACGAAATCAATTGTGTAATTTAACTTAAATGTGTAACAAAATAGTCTCTTCGCAACTGAACATAAAAATGATTCACACGTTTTGTTTCAAAACACATCGCATATTAAAAACACACAACAATATGATCGAAATTCATCCGTCATCACCACAAAACACAAGCGAACGAACCTCCACACTAACAAGGTTCTAAATCCTAAAACCCAATCATATTATCATCAAATTTCTTCCACAACACAACCAAAATATTTTCAACGAAACGATGCTCGAAAAACACAACTTACCTCACACTTTTTCAACTTTAAATGACGTAACAACAGCCCACAATTCGCACACTGCTGCTGTCCACAAAATCACTTCGACCGAGCTCCCTTCAATCCAAACAATGACATATAAGCTTTAAATCTCTCAAAAAATGGTTAGAAAGATTTTCAAGACATTACTTTACCTTGCATGAGCTGATTTTTCATTCAAAACAGCCTTGGGAACATTCAGCAGGCTGTTGACGAGCTGCCATCATTCAAAACCGCACACCACCCTTTCTTGAGCTACTGCACTTGATTAATCCCTTCCTTTCCTTGCTGCACGAGCTGAACTACTCCTAAAATGGCTACTGCAGCTATCGATTTTGCTTGTGCATGCTCTTGGTTCAGCACCTAGATCTTGGTTCAGTTTTCATGCACTCGGTTTGCACTTGGAGCATGCTCACGGTTCTGCTCTCAACTCCAAAACCAAGCAGTTCTCTCACAGTCCCCCACAGCTTTGAGGTTGATGATTGGAGAACAAAAATGGAAGCTCTCATGACAGGACCCAAACCAGACCTTATCTAGGCTCTCGTCTGGATGATTCTACCGGGCACTTCAATGGACTTCCTGAACCCAACCCGTCTGATTGAAGAAAACCCGAGAAGCGAACTCTTAACTTTCTTAGTCGGTTTACTCGTTTAAACTTAAGAACTTAGTTTCTTAAAAACAGTTGGGAGTGATACAATTTTTCATGATTTCATTTCAAAATAATTTTATAAAATTTCGACAGCATGACGGCTGCATTTTTAAAAAATCCAAAATTTACCTGCGAGTAAACAAACACTTCGACTATAATTTTCCTCCCAACTTCTGTATCCACAATCATGCAATATCATAACTTTTTTCATAAAAAATAAGTATGAACTTCATGTTAAAATGTACATGTATATACATCATATGTCAAATGCATAAATATTTATTATCATGCAATTCAAAATACGAATACTTCTTCACGATTACATATTTATTTCATGCACAAAATTTTACATTATCACATTGCATGAGTTGCCCACCTTTATATATACAAAACAAAGTGTCGTCATCTCGTCCGCGGTAGCACTCAATGGAATGTAAATACGCTACAGAATAAAGGAAAAGGTTTAGTTCGTCACATATTAATAATACAAAATAACATTCCATAGTAATGCTTTACTTATATAAATATTGGAGGTTTTAAATTTTCAAAACCATTTCTTATAAAAAGACCATCTGTATACCTAACGCACTCAAACCATCACGTGACACTTTTTCAACTGACGTTGACGTGAAGTGTAAACCACCCTCCCTAATATTAGTAGTACCGTACCTATGTTTAGTAAATTAATTGGTAGTGTTGGAGCATGTCGGTTTAGATTCGAATGATAGAATGTAAAAGCTAGAATTTTAATTAGTGTGAAAGATAGTCTTAGAACTTGGACCAATTAGAGATGAACACATCACTCAATGGCATTTTGAAATATTAAAACAAATGGAGGGCAAAGTAATTTGAGCCCGACCTTAGATATATATGTATAGATATATATATTTATATATAGAGAGAGAGGTATGTTGGGTTTAATTGAAAAGTTAACATGTTTATGCTATTATTTTATTAAGAGTGGTCATTTTATAATATTTGAAAGACAAGGGAACAAGTAACATTTTCAATTCTCTATATAAAGAAGAGAATGTGCTGGAAAATTTGAGAAACAAAGCAAATAGAAACCGTGAGACAAAGAGGCATTCGGCCAAGTGAGGAAGAAGAAGGGTGAATGAAAATCAGCCAATGAGCAAGTGATCTAAGGGTTTTCAAGGTTGAATCCTAAGCTTTTGAGCTCAAAAATCAAGTCTCTAGTCTTCCTAGTTTATTCTCTACAAAAATTGGTAAGTTTGAGTATTGATTTCATGAAAAATTTAATTGTTGTGGAGGTTTGAGTTGAGCTCATAGTAATCTAATAAATTGGTGGTGTTCTTGGCATGTGAAAGACTAGATTTGTAGCTTGAATTGGTGTGGAGGTTGGCTTAGCAATTGAAAGCAAAGGGGTAAGCAACTAGTAAAATTTTTATGTTAGTGTAGAGATTATTTTAAGTGCTCTCCATGTGTTTGGTTTAATGCCTAAGTGAAGTGAATTAAATTTGTGATGTGTTTTGAGAATTTAATTGAAGCAATATGATGATTAGAGGCCATGTAAAATTCAGCCCTAGCAAGAATTAGAAGAATTTATATTAGTTTGAGTTGTTTTAATGTTGAAAGGCATGAAAACTAGTAAGGAAATCATGGAAATTTAGTAAAGATTAATTACGACTCATGAGGAGTTTGAGTGCTGTGTCACTTGATAATCTTAGTATATGATGTATTAGTGCCTTGAGAATGATTTTGAATAAATTAGAGGCATGTGGGAAGGATAGCTTATGCATGGAAGTTGTTAAAGCTGAAAAAGAATGTTAATGAAGCAAAGAAGGGGCTGTTCGGCCAAGATGATACCAAGCTATCCAGAATTTTTATGTTGTGTGTTTAAGTGATTTTAATGCTTATTTAGATGATATATGAAGGTAGAAATTGAAAGAAATTGAATTGGTGTTGAAATGACACAAAAATCGGCAATTAAACTAGTTAAATGCCTAATTGTGTTAATGTATTTCAATGAACTTTAGGAAGCTTTTAAAGTGTGTTTTGAATATGTTTAGTATGAGAATAATGTGACAATGAAAGCTTGTAATGTAGACAAGCATGAGATGAGTTAATTAGTATGAGTACTTATAGAGAAATAAGTAGAAAAATTGGCATGAAGTTGCCTAAATGAGAACTTATTAATTGGTGGATAGAATGTGTGAAGTAATAAATTTTAATGAGTTCTATTGAATGATTAGTGTGTAATTAATGTAGGTGAGCCATCGAGTGGTCCATAGACAAATCCGATCAGAGGAAATCGCCAATTTGTGAGTGTCCTTTTTAAAAATAGAATTTATGAAACAAAAATCTGTTTTGAAAATAGATTTAAATTTAGTTAAATTTCCTTTCATTTAGTAAATTCATTATGCTAAAATTTATTTATTTTATGCAAAAGATGCATGTTTTGGTACTTCTTAAGGCATTAGAGATATTACCGGTCAGAGTACTCCTATCGTGCATGGCATAGTCGGGGCGTGTTACTAACAGCGGGAAAATGGGACTTTAGTAGTCAGTTAGTCCAGAGTCACCTCTGCACGTGTGGAGTATATAGAGTTAGCGCGCTATCTATTTTGTGGTGATGTAACATTCCACCGCATTTACCGGATTGTGACTTGAGCGATGTAGAATTTCGCCTTGTCACCCTATACGGTATTAGTGATGTAGAATTCCACTTTGCCGTGATGCCTAGAGTACCATTAGAATATGATTGACTAGTTGAAAAATAGAAAAATGTTATGAATTTGATTATGAGTTTAGATAGCAGAAATTGATTTTAGAAATTTATAATTTAGTATTTATCATGACAGGAATTTTGATCGATAGTTGATGCATTTGAATTCATAGTTATGCATTTTAATAGTTATTACAATTTAAATGAAAACTTATGACACTCACTGGGCTAGTAGCTCATTCCCCAAAATTTCCAAAACATTTCAGGTACAGGTACGGGTGCATCAGAAATTGGGACTTCGACTCCAGC
Organism: Dimocarpus longan; assembly: GCA_022984855.1. NCBI lineage: Eukaryota > Viridiplantae > Streptophyta > Magnoliopsida > Sapindales > Sapindaceae > Dimocarpus > Dimocarpus longan. Next base: position 12,551,304 of record CM041015.1, on the reverse strand, counting down.
AAAATAAAAGTGCTATGGTGTACATAAATAAATACTAGAAACAATGTATGATTTTGGCAAATTGATAGAAGTTAAAGTTTTGTATAAAGCTTGTGACTTTGTACGTTTATAAACAGGTTAATAGTTATAGAATGTTATTTTATGAAAATGACTTTAGTTTCAATTGTGAATTGTTGTAATTATATAAACTGTTGTGGTTGGTTGTGATTACCGGATTTTAATCCGATGGCAGTAGTTGGTGTATATGAAAATTTAGAAGTGTTTTAAAAGTTTTCTTACAGGAATATAATTTTTGGGATTTACAGAAAAACAGCCGTTATGCTGCCAAAATTTTTTTTTAAACTCCAAATGGATTTTATTAGAATTATATGACTATTTAATAGTTAAATCGGCTTAAATCGGCTCAACTTCATGGAAATTCTATAGTCGACCTAGATATCGGCTGGAGGGTGACCGTGGGGTGTCGGTGGGATCCCTATTCTACAGAAATAATAGCTTAGAAGGATAGGGACCCGTCATGAAGCTACTATAGTATCTCAACCACTACGTACAAAATTTACTTCGTCACCCGAGTGGTGCGAAATGCGAAATTTCTTCATCGCAATTGTAGTACTCAATTCTATAATTCTCAGAATTTCTTCATCGCAACCATAGTGCCCGTAAATCAAACCTTGGTGACTATGTGCGGAATTTCTTCATCGCCCCATAGTGCCCAAAATTATAAGTCTAATCGACTATGTGCGGAATTTCTACCTCGTCATGTAGCGCTAAATCTTATGTAAACTATAGGTATACACATGGTTTCAAAACTCTTAATTCATTTTTTTTCGAAAACTTTTCATTTTTAAATTCTCCTTTCTAGACCCAATGTAAAGGTCATTTTACAAAGCTTTAACTCATAATCTTGGAAATTAGTTTACAAAGCTTTAACTACAACAATAACAAATATGTTTAAAGAAAGAATGGAAATAGCACAAGTGATAGAACACTTACCTCGCTCCACGCAAGCTTAACTATCTCAAGGGGCCTCTCGTGTCTCGTTCACTTGCCCGTCACCTACCTATCGATTTCTTATTATTACTTGCTTAATCACATAACTCAAAACTTAAAATAACATTTCTACTATACTTTTCTCTATTAACAAGTCTTTACTCTATAACTTTCCTAACTCGATTTTAATTCAACCGAAACTCTCTAATTCTGATTTCTTTGTAAAAGTCTTGCTTTTAGACTCCTAAAATTATCCCCATATGGTTCGTTTGGTCTCCGGAGGCTTAAAACAAAAAGTCAACTTTTTAATAACCCATTTGACCAAAAAAAAAGTGTTAAAACCAGCGATCATTTTGCATCCATTTCTTTTTCTAGCATCTCTTTATCACATAACTAAGTCACCCGTAAAGTTTCGGTTAAAAATTCTATCGTTTGCTATGTCAAATCTAGAAAAAACTCCCTATTTTGGGCACTTTTAGATGCACTTTTTCGCATCGAACGAGCGACAATGGTTTTTCTTTCGTATCTAAGCTCCTTTTATCTTATTATGATCAACTAAATTCATTCCATGCAAAAAAAAATTGCATTTACATAGTTATTTCACTTATCGACTCTCTAACGGCACTATTTTGAGCATTACTTGCATAATTCTTATCAGAATCGATTCGTTCCAAAACCTATGGTTTTCTATAACTCCTAGGCATTATTTGAGGTGTAGAACATCCCCATATAGGTAAGTTTTTCCTAGGTTATCTCCAGCCCAAGGTTTGAGATCGGGATTGCAAAAATTGTCTAACCTAGCTCTTTTGAACTTCTACCACTTCTACATGCTTTTCTATGCTTTTCCAACCTCAGATATGTCTAAATTTGAGTTCAAAACCCTCTAATCTCAGAGCTTTTCTACTGGTCTTCACAGCCATGACACACACACAACCACTACTTTGCCATTTAACCACTCACAACTCACTCACCAATTTTATCAACTACTTGAAGTGCATGTAAAACAAATTTATGTTTCTACTTTGATCAAGTAGTTGGCAGCCTATATTTACAACCCTAAGCTACCATTTACACATCTCAACTTATCATTTAACTCTCTACAACAATCATTTAGAGTTCTACCATAATTGTGAGGGTAAAATACCCAACACAACACAAAAAGTCTGCACAACACTCAACAGCCCAACTACTTCAATTTCAGCAAGTATAAGGAAGAAAAGAGATGAGATCTCACTTGATTCTTGTTTAGGGAAGTGAAAGGGACTTGGAAGAGGTCCTAAAGAGGGGTTTGAGGTTTTAGAAGGGTTGGATGGAGCTTTCTTCTTCCACTTTTCTGGTTTGGCTTCTGCTCTTCAGTTTGTGCGCTGCTTCTCACGCCAGGCAACTGCTGTTTGTTTGATTTTCACGGCTGCTCTTGCCCTTTTGCTCTCTCAAGTTCATTCTAAGTCTTGTATTTATACTACTAAAAATTTCCTAAATTGCATTCATGCCCCATTTATTTTAAATTTCACACCACTTCTTGTCTATTCTTTTTACTTCTCATGGCTGCCCTTCATTAACTTTTCTGGCAGCTTTGATTCTCTCTCTCTTTTTCTTTTTCTTCTTCAATTTTGCTTCTAAGTGTTTTGTTTATACATCTCATTAACATTTTATGGAATATCAAACTTGTCCCTTTGATTTGTTTTGTCTATCACTCTTAGTTAAATGTTTGGTTACTTACTTGTTAACTACTAATTCTACATGACACTTCTTCTAGTTTTTATTTTTGAATTTAAACATATCATCGCTTATCATTTATTACTTGATTATGGATAAACTATTTTATCCTTACTAATGTTTATTGTTGTAATTTTAGAATAAGCGTTCGCTCATCAATGAATCTATTTGGATTAATACTAACTAGATTTATTACTTAACTTCACAATCTAGTTTCACTCACTAGATACTTAAGAATCGGAACTAGGGGTTTACAATTTCTTCCCCCCTTATAAAAATTTCGACCTTGAAATTTAAAACCACATACTTGTGTTAAACAACTACAGATACTGGGAGAGCATCTGTTCTTCAGCCTCCCATGTGGCTTTTTCCGATTTGTGATTTCGCTATAACACCTTCACTAGCGGAATCACCTTATTACGCAACACTTGATCCCTACGATCTAAAATCTCTACTGGCTGCTCTTCGTACGTCAAGTTTTCTTTCAATTGTACTGGTTACTCTTTTAAGATGTACGATGGATCGGCTACGTACTTGCGGAGCATAGAGACGTGAAACACATCATGAATGTTTGCAAGCTCTGAAGGCAGCTTCAACCGATAAGCTACTTCACCCACTCTTGCTATTATCTCATATGACCTAATGTATCGTGGGCTTAACTTTCCACGTTTCCCGAACCTCACAATACCCTTCAAGGGTGAGATTCATAGAAATACTTTATCATCTACTTCGAACTCTAAGTCTCTTCTTCGATTGTCAACTTAGCTTTTCTGTCTGTCTCTAGCTATCTTCAATCGCTCTTTTATTACATTGATCTTCTCTGTTGTAACTTGGACAATCTTTGGGCCAATCAATCTTCTTTCACCTACTTCATCCCAACAAATTGGGGTTCTACACTTTCTGTCATACAATGCCTCATACGGTGCCATGCCAATGCTGGACTGATAGCTATTATTGTAGGCAAATTCTATTAAAGGTAGGTGATTATCCCAATTTCCTTTGAGCTCCATCACACAAGCTCTCAACATGTCTTCGAGAGTCTGGATAGTTCTCTCTGATTGGCCATCCGTTTGAGGGTGAAAGGCCGTACTGAAATGTAATCTAGTGCCCATGGCTTCTTGTAACTTCGGCCAAAACCTCGAAGTAAACCGAGGATCTCAATCTGACACAACGGACACCAGTGTGCCATGCAACCTCACGATCTCATCAACATATAACTGTGCTAGCTTTTCCTTGGAATAGGTGTTTTTGATAGCTAGAAAATGGGCGGACTTGGTCAATCTATCGACTATCACCCAAATAGCGTCGTGTCCACTCTGAGTCTATGGCAGTCCAACCACGAAGTCCATTGTAATCCTTTCCCATTTCCATTCAGGAATCGACAGAGGCTGTAATAAACCTGCTGGTTTCTGGTGCTCTGCTTTGATCTGCTGGTAGGTTAAACACTTTGATACGAACTCTGCTATCTCTTTCTTCATTCCTCTCTACCAGTAGTGGTCTCTCAGAGTTCGATACATCTTGGTACTTCCTGGATGCATGGCATAGACTGATGAATGGGCCTCTTCTATGATCTCTCTCCGTAGTTCTTTTATGTCTGGCACGCATAATCTCTGACCCAACATCAGAGTTTCATCACTGGTCAGTGCAAAACTATTCTGTTGTCCCATTTCTATTTCACCTCATATCTTCATCAAATATGGATCCCGAGCTTGTAATTCTCAAACTCGATCCACCAACACTGGACGAACATGAAAAACTGCCAATAAAAAGCCTGAATCCGCTGCCTCCAATCTGACGCCCATAGATCTCAACTCTACTAACATGGGCAAGTACTCGGCTTTCAATTGGGTTAAAGAACTGGTAGGCTTCCTACTTAGCGCATCTGCTACTACATTAGCTTTACCCGGGTGATACTCAATGGTACAATCATAGTCTTTTATGAGTTCAACCCATCATCTCTGCCTCATATTCAACTCTTTTTGTGAGAACAGATACTGCAAGCTTTTATGATCTGTAAAGATCTTGCAGGGTACTCCATAAAGGTAGTGTCACCATATCCGTAAAGCAAACACCACTGTAGCTAGCTCTAAGTCATGTGTTGGATAGTAAAACTTCATGCTTCTTTAACTATCTTGAAGCTTAAGCTATCACTCTGTCGTGCTGTATCAACACATAACCTAAACCTTGCCTGGAGGCATCACAATACACTGTAAATCCCTCACTTCCTGAGGGCAGTGTAAGCACTGATGCCAAGGTTAATCTCTTCTTCAGCTTATCAAAACTGTTCTGGCAGGTTTCTGACCAAACAAATTTCTCCTCTTTTTTGGTTAACCTGGTCAACGGAGCAGCAATTTTTGAAAACCCTTCCACGAACTTTCTGTAATATCTAGTTAAACCTAAGAAACTTCTAACTTCATTCACGTTCGTGGGTGGCTTCCAATATACAATGGCTGCTATCTTCTGGGGATCTACTGAAATACTCTCTGCGGATACCACATGTCCCAAGAATGCCACTTGATCAAGCCAAAATTAACACTTGCTGAACTTCACATAAAGTTGATGATCTCTTAAAGTTTGTAATACAATCCTCAAGTGCTCTACATGCTCATATCTACTACCTGAGTACGCCAAAATGTCATCGATGAAGACTATTACGAACTTGTCCAGATGGGTCTGAAAACTCTGTTCATTAAGTCCATAAAAGCTGCTGGGGCATTGGTTAAGCCAAATGGCTTCACCAAGAACTCATAATGCCTATATCTAGTCCTGAAGGCCGTCTTGGGAACATCTTCCCTACGTACCTTCAGCTAATGATACCCAAAGCGTAGATCTATCTTCGAGAAGACCTTGGCTCCCTATAGTTGGTCAAACAAATCATCGATTCTTGGCAACGGATACTGATTCCGGATGGTTACTTTGTTAAGTTGCCTATAATCGATGCATAAACGAAGGCTACTGTCTTTCTTCTTAACAAACAACACCAGAGCTCCCCACGGTGATGTACTCATCTTAACGAAGCCTTTGCTCAACAGTTCTTCCATCTGTACTGACAAGCCCCTTTCTAACTATACTAGCTAGGGACCTGCCCGGCACCCCACGGTGGCTTTCCAGTCGAGATCTGCTCTGGCTAGGAAGTTCCAGTGAAGCTAAGCCTCTTCCTCATCTGAAAATACTTTAAACTCATTTAATTCAGAAAATGGGTAGGAATTTTGTTCGTTGAAAATAATTTATGAAAATAGAGTTTTACAAAAATTCGGCAGCACAACAACTGTTTTTCTAAAATTTCTACCCTAAAAAAAAAACTTCACAAAACCGGTACAAGTTCATTCAATATCTTTATCAAACTAATAGGCCTCAGGCCCTTTTTTAGATACACAATCATTCGCAACATGCTTAAAATATTCAATGAAATGGAAAGAAACTTAATTAAAATCTTCAACATCATGCATGATATTCACATAAAATCCTTTATCCAAAACAATATTTACAAAACTTGAGAAATTTGAAAACGATAGTAAATGCAGTACATGATAACTTGTCTAAAACTAGTGCAGCGTGGTCGCGTCTGTAGCTCACCTGTACGTCCGATGAAGATACTTCCGTCGCGCTGCTCGTTCCTGCACATGGGAAGGATTTTAAATAAAACAGAAAATGATGGTGAGAATAACCCAGTGAGTGTACTTAATAATAAATTCTGCTTTCATTATTATTTTGAAAACGATACGACTTATTTAAGCAAAAGATTCTTTTAGTAAACTTTTTGTAATTGAATTTTTTCTTATTATTCTAAACTAACGTCTATTGACGTATTTTATTTCTTTACTAACTTAGAAGGGTAACTCTAGAAAAACTCATTCTCTTAAACTCTTAAGCTAAATATTTATATGACATGAAATACTAGAAATTTTCTATTTGCGTGTGCTCAAATGCGGGAACTTGGGATTACGATTCCCCCCGAATATTAAGCCGTACGAGAACTTGGGATTACGATTCCCCCCATCTATTAGGCGTACGAGAACTTGGGATTACGATTCCCCCCGTCTATTAGGCGTACGAGAACTTGGGATTACGATTCCCCCCGTCTATTACCATACACGCATAGAGTACCTCGACCGGGTTATACTAAAGGTCAAGATAAACTAAAGACATCTAAAAATCTTTTAATACACTTAAAATTTATGCTTAACTTATATTTACTTAGCATTCAAGCATATTAATCACTTTTAGAATTATCTCATAAATGTTTCGTTTTCTAGTTACGGTTTAAAACCGAAAAACTTACTTTCTAGAGCAAAACTTAATTATTTGAAATAACGTTCTCATGTATCTTCAAGACTAAATACATATATACAACTATACATGCATTATAAGGAAAGCGATAATATTCTAAAATGTTACTTGAATAACATAATAATCATAAACTAAAATAGTATCGCATTAATAATTTCATATAACAGAATTCGCAAAAGCTTTATAAAAATGCACACTCACAACTTGCTTCCAATAACTGATCAACCACTCCTGTTATAGCTCTCGTCCGCTTGTCAGTTCTCCTACGATTGGTTTCGATTGAGTTTTTGTTAAAACATGGCTTGTGCACAAACTAAACTTAAACCATACGACGATTTCTAATCACGACAATTCAAGTGATTATTCTCACACGATAACCATATAGAGAACTAATATTCGCACGTGGAAACTATCTCGAAACAAATTCATTATCGCAACATAAACTACTCAAAACTCTACGGTTACAAAACCAACAACTATGCCATTCGAAACCAAAGCAACATCCTTGAAATCACATTCTAATGGATTCAATAAAAAGAAGATTCGAAGCTAAACGAACAACATAAAACTTACGCAATTTCAACTATTAATCTCGAAATATCGCTTTTAGCGTTTCGCGCGATTACTTCGTTTCCAATCAAACTTATCGTCAATACTACTCGTGACTTTACTTAAATCATGGAAAATGAAGATTCAAGCACTTTAAGGCACAAAAATGAAAAACATGGCAGCAAGCTAAACAAGAATTCATTTCTCGTTTTAACTCCGAAATTTGATAATTTAACGATTTCGCGCGAAACAAAAACTATCCGATTAACTTAAATGTATTTCAAATTATCTTAACATCAACATTTAACACTTTAACGGGCTTAAATACATCTCAAGGTAGCTTGATAATATCATAAACACTTTCACATTTGACAACAAAAATCACAAACGAAGAATATTCACAGTAGCGGAAAAGTTCCGCCGAATCATTCCAAAGCGATTTTTCAATGATCAAACAATTATTCGACACATTAAAACACACTAAAATGCATCTTTTCCCACGACGATGAACTCAAAAATGAAAACATAACTCAACAGCCCCTAACTTCTCCGATAACAGCCCTTACAACACATTTTACAACGAATTCAACAATGAAAATTCATCTGCAAACACAACGAAATACAACCAATGATAACGAACGAACCTCCGCACTAACGAGGTTCTAAATCCTAACACCCAATCATCTCATCATCAATTTAATCCATATCTCAATTCTAAATAATTTCCATCCAAACTAAAACCATAAAATCAAAACTTACCTTTCTAAAATCGCTCGAAAGCTTCGAAAATTAATCGCGAAGGAGCTACCTATATCATTTCTATAATCTGAGAGCTTCCTTCAATCCAAAATTGACATGCAAGCTTTAAAAATCACTCAAAACATCTTATCAAAGTTGAAGGGACAACACTTACCCGAAGAATGAGTTGTTTTTCGCTTCGAAATAGCTTTCAAACAATCGCAACTGTGAGACGACGCTCACTAAAGCTCACGGCAGCAAGCAACACACAATCAAGCTGAAATTATCTCGATGGCACTCAAAAACTCACCTGACAGCACTCAACTCACTCATCAACTCACTTTCTTCTTCCTGCAGGTCATGGGCAGCTTGGACATAACGTAACATGTTGTTTCGGTGTTCAATTAAATTATTAAATGTTGATTATTATTTAAGGGATGATGTAATTAATTATTCGTCCATATCCGGATGAGTAATTAAATTTTTATAAAATTCTTCAGACGGGTCCGGGGATAATTATTTAATCCAATCTCATAAAATAAATTAGAGCGTCCAGATTCAAATATTTATTCGGAATCCAATAAAGTTCCCCGTATGTGAATTTGGATTTTTATTTAAATTTTCAGGCGGACCTGAAGCGAATCGGAGCGAAAGCGAAATCGAAATCTTAAAGCGATAATTAATGGTATGTGAATTAAATAAATTGAAAAAAATTGAATGGCGGATGAGAATGTGACAAGTGTGTGATGGTTATTAATCATATATGAAATGAAAGCAAAATATTGATGAGAAACAAGTTCATTCTCGGTCAATAGAAAACCAAAGGAAGAGAGAGACCCGTGAGAAATATTAGAGAGAACCGAGAGAGAGTAAAATGAAGATGGTGGAAGTGTAGCTCGTGAGGACTTGAAGAGCTGCTTGGGCGTGCAAACCAACTCATGTAAAAGCCAGAAGGAGTCGAGCAAGAGAACAGCTGCTGTTCAGTCAAGGAAAAATGCAGCAGACCAGAAGAAGTGTGAGCTGACCGTGAAGAGAAGGTGAGTGAGTGCAGCGACCAGATCTGAGTGCATGCAAAGAAGAAGTGCAGATCAGACCTTGACCGAGAGCTACCTTGCTGCACGCGGGATGAGCGACCAAAAATCTGTAAGCTTATGTGTGTGTGCAATCGTGAGAAAGGCGAGAGAGAGACTGCTGGCAGCTCTATACTTCAGATCTGAGAACTCCAACCGTGCATGCAACCAAGGACTGAATATCTGCTATTGTCAGATCATGAAGTGGTGCTGTCGAGAGCTGAAGCTACTGCTATTATCGTTGCTGCCACTGCTGGGGTGGTGAAGGTGCTGTTGCTGTCAAGGGCTGGTGTTGTTGCTACCGTGCTGCTACTGTCGTCGTGAACCAGTTGCTATCGTCGTTGCGAGCTGTTGTAGCTGTTGCCCGTGAGCTATCCAAGTGCAGGCCCAAGCTAGAAGGAGGATGATATCTACTGTCGTGAATGGGTTCCAAGTTAACCGAGCGAGAACAGCCCCCTTCCTTCTTTATTTGCAATTTTCATCAATCTTGTAAGTAAGTTCCTGAAAACCAGTAGCTTGCATGTGGATTTGAGTGATGTTTTTATGAGATTTTAAGGCTTGCATGTTGTTGTTGGATTGAAGGAAGCTCAGTTGTGAGGGAGAATCAAAATGCATGTTGAATTATCAACTGTTTTTGAAATCTGGACAGCCATGAGGTAATTTGTTGATTATGTGGTGTTTTATGTGTTTTAAATGCTTAAGTTGATGAAAAGAAATTGAGGTTTAAGGCTGGTATAGGTTCGGTCAAGCATAGGAAAGTGGACAGCCCTTCGCAAGTAAATTTCGAAAAGTTTCGATTAGTTTCCGTGAGGTAAGTCCGAATTTATGGATTTCGTTTGCAATGGAAATATTTATGATTTAGTTGCAGATTAAATTGATGATGACATGATTGGGATATAAGTGTTAGAACCTCGTTAGTGCGAAGGTTCGTTTGATTAAGTTTTGATGCCTTTGCGATTGATTTTCGATGTTGAATTTACGTTGTGAAATCCATATAAGGGCTGTTGTGTTAGGAAAGCATGGGCTGTTACATTTTGCTTTTCGTTTCGAAATTTTTGGCATGAAAAATGATTCGCATCGATATACTTTAGAGTATTGAAAAGTTATTTGAATATCGCTTGATTGTTTTCAAGTGTTTTGATCGAGTTTTTTCGTGTTTTCGAAAGGCGTTAGTTTGTGATTTAGTGCCGAATGAATTGTGATTAAAATGCCATGTTGTTAAAGGATATTTGAATGTGATTCAATGAATATCTATGACGAAAATGATTGAGAGAATTCATGATGGTTTGTTAGAATTAATTCGCATAAATGAAAGACGATGTGACGATTTATGGGCTGTTTTGGACGTGCGATTTTCATGGAAATTGTGTGCAGTTGTTGGCCTGTTTAAGGACTGTTTTTGAAGTGTTTAAAGGCTGTTTTCATGCTATACAAATGAACTATTAAAGTGTTATTATATGAGCTATAAATATGCTAGTTATGGGATGTTAAAAATGAGGAGTAGCATGCTGTTTTTAGAACGTTATTCGTGCTATTTTGAGTTATTTGAATGCTATATTCGTATTGATTGTTGGGCTGTCATAAGCTATTTTAATGGATTGTTTTGAGATTATTTTCAATACGGTAAAGACAGTCATAAAAAGGATATTATGAGCTGTTTCGAAGTGATATCCATCGGAAGTGTTTAGGATGCATTATAGGAGAACATATAGTTATAGTGCACTAAGTAACGCTAGAAATTTATTAAATAAACTTTCATTACGTTTATTTTTATTGAAAAGTCAGGGAGAACCCAGCAAATCGGATTCTCAACCAAAGAATAAGGGTAAAGCGTAAAGGAGTATACGATTCAAAGATCGAATCCGTTTGAGGTCGGTATACACATTATCTTTAAATTTTACTTGAAAGTGTTTTCATTGTGAAATGAATTTCTTAAATGAGATTGTTATATCATTTCAATATGATGCATTTACAAACGTATTTTGACTATACTTGAAATGAAACGCGAAATTGATTTATTATGAAAATCTTGTTACTAAAACCAAAGTGTAAAATGTGAAACAAATGTTATGTTGTAAATAGCCCTTGTAAATTTAGATATCGATAAATAGAAATTGGTAATTGACATGTCAATAGGGAACTTAGCAGCTGCACCGTTTATTTGTATACACTAAATCGATTCATTATGGACTATAAGAGGCACCACGTGTCCGGTCCGGAACGATTATGTGATATGATATACGACCCGATGGATGATCACCGAGCGGCCGATGCCGGGGTCGACCGTTATTCCAACGGATAATCATCGCTAGTCCGATGCCGAAAACCCATATACCAATACATGAGTATTGAATATATGTTTACTAAGGGCACTGAAAAATGTTATAAGCAATGAAATGAAAATGTTATGTGAAATGAAATGTTCAATGCTTTGAAAAATGCTGAACTCGAAAAATTGTGAACTATATGTTTAAGTATTTTTATGCAACGTATATATATATATATGTATGAATGTTAAAGTTAGAATGTTTTTAGTTACGAATGAAATTACATTTAAAATTGAGAAATTAGATTATGTGTATACCTATTAAGCAATTATGCTTAGCGCATTGATTTACCGCGCGCAGGTTGAATCTTTTGACTCCATCTTCAGATAGAGGAAATAACTTGTACGCGAAGGCTCAGATAGTCACCATCCACTCTACGCCTTTGGTAGATATATAGATATATTGCATATGATCATGCATTTTTGGGATACATGTATATTTGTGTAAATTATTGTTTTCCACTTAATTATAACAAAGTTCTGTATAAAAGTATATCTATATTTCTTAAAAGCTTACCTTTGGTTATGTATGCATATAAATGTTTATGATATATTTGAGTAATGAAATGTTTTGGAAACGAACGGGAGGTCCGAATGGGAGTTTAGAAATTGATGTTTTAGAAATGTTAAAGAGTTTCAATCACAAGAAACAGATTTTGGGATTTCAGAAAAACAGAGGAAACTCTGCCCGATTTATGTTTTTAAAAAAAAAAAAAAAAAAAAAAAATTCTCTATTGGTAAAGAGTTTTAGAATGATAATGTTTTTTTTCAAAAGTAATAGAAACGGTTTTATCAGGTAAGTAACGTTCTCCGTTCTGGATTTCCAACCATAACGAAAATCGGGCGAAGGGCGTTACAATAACCCTCGGCAGTAGCAGCAGGTCATGACAGCAATATCAACTCACGGTAGCAGCTCTCTATAGTAGCAGCACCTCATGGCAGCAGCTCTCCATGATCTAACAGCAGCTGATCTCCCTTCCTTACTTGCATGCACGATCAGATTCGCTCCTGGGTTGCTTGGATGACACATGCAACTGTTGCACTTAAGGGATTCACTTCTAGATCTAGCTGAAGACCGAATGGGAGAGAAGAATGATGGAGGTTCTTGCTCGGATCAGCTCTCGGTTCTGCTCTCATCTCCAAGACCAAGCAACTCTCAACCTTCAAGTTCTTCTCTTTCTTCTCTCGTTCACTCTCTCGATCTCTATCTCTCTCGTTCTCAATCTCTCACTCTCGGTTCTCTCTAATTCTCTCACCATCTCTCTAAGAAAAGCTCTCGGCTTTTAAATGCTAACTGTTGATCTTCGAATTTAGGCCCTGCACGAACTTATGGCACTTCTGTTCACCTCGTCACTCACTATAAACGGTGCCACTCGAGATAGCTCAGTAAACTTCCTTTCATATTCTTCCACTGACATGCTGCCCTGAACTAAACTGTAAAACTCCTCAATCTTGGCATCCTTGTACGCCCTTGAGTAGAACTTTTCATTGAATTCTTCCTTGAATTTTTCCCATGTAATCTGATCAACTGTCCTCCGCTTAATTGAATCCCACCAACTCGTGGCTGATGCTCTCAACAAAAATGAAGCAATAGATACTTTCTGGGGATCAGTGCACTCTATCTAATCCAACACCCTCTCGGTGTTGTCTAACCATTCTGTTGCAACCTCTGGGCTACATGTGCCATCAAATGCATCTGCACCTAATTTTCGTGCCCTCTCTACGGTGGCACTCGGTACGTGCGGCCTTAGCCCTTGAATAATCTGGGCTAGTCTCTCGATTGGATCCAGCTTGGGCTTTACTGTTGTAGGCTCAATTGGAACCTCTGCCTGCTGATTGTTTATAGATTCACGTACTTGCTCTTCTACCTCCGGGGTAGCAGGTTGAGCGTCATCTGCGGCTCTTCGTTTATGCGGACAACTGACGCGACGTAAGACTTACTGCACTCGTAACCGAATAATTTGTAATATATTGCATGATGGTTGAGAAATATTAAGAAAATGCTCGAAAATCAGGGAATGCATTTAAAAATCTCGGCTCTGATACCAACGTTGACAAGCCCCTTTCTAACTATACTAGCTAGGGACCTGTCCGGCACCCTACGATGGCTTTCCAGTCGAGAACTCTCCTGCTGGGAAGTTCCCGTAGAGCTAAGCCTCTTCCTCATCTAAAAATACTTTGGGTAGGAATTTTAATTCTGAAAATGGGTAGGAATTTTGTTCGTTGAAAATAATTTATGAAAATAGAGTTTTACGAAAATCCGGTAGCACAACTGCTGTTTTTCTAAAATTTCCACCCTAAAAAAAAGACTTCACAAAATCGATATAAGTTCATTCAATATCTTTATCAAACTAATAGGCCTCAGGCCCTTTTTCAGATACACAATCATTCGCAACATGCTTAAAATATTCAATGATATGGAAAGCAACTTAATTAAAATCTTCAACATCATGCATGATATTCACATAAAATCCTTTATCCAAAACAATATTTACAAACTTGAGAAATTTGAAAACGATAGTAAATGCAGTACATGATAACTTGTCTCAAACTAGTGCAGCGTGGTCGCGTCTGTAACTCGCCTGTACGTCCGATGAAGATACTTCTATCGCGCTGCTCGTTCTTGCACCTGGGAAGGATTTTAAATAAAACAGAAAATGATGGTGAGAATAACTCAGTGAGTGTACTTAATAATAAATTTTGCTTTCATTATTATTTTGAAAACGATACGGCTTATTTAAGCAAAAGATTCTTTTAGTAAACTTTTTGTAATTGAATTTTTTCTTATTATTCTAAACTAACGTCTATTGACATATTTCATTTCTTTACTAACTTAGAAGGGTAACTCTAGAAAAACTCATTTTCTTAAACTCTTAAGCTAAATATCTATATGACATGAAATACTAGAAATTTTCTGTTTGCGTGTGCTCAGATGCAGGAACTTGGGATTACGATTCTCCCCGAATATTAAGCCGTACGGCAACTTGAGATTACGATTCCCTTCGTCTATTAGACGTACGAGAACTTGGGATTACGATTCCCCCCGTCTATTACCATACACGCATAGAGTACCTTGACCGGGTTATACTAAAGGTCAAGATAAACTAAAAACATCTAAAAATCTTTTAATACACTTAAAATTTATGCTTAACTTATATTTACTTAGCATTAAAGCATATTAATCACTTTTAGAATTATCTCATAAATGTTTCGTTTTCTAGTTACGGTTTAAAACCGAAAAACTTACTTTCTAGAGCAAAACTTAATTATTTGAAATAACGTTCTCATGTATCTTCAAGACTAAATACATATATACAACTATACATGCATTATAAGGAAAGCGATAATATTCTAAAATGTTACTTGAATAACATAATAATCAAAAACTAAAATAGTATTGCATTAATAATTTCATATAACAGAATTCGCAAAAGCTTTATAAAAATGCACACTCACAACTTGCTTCCAATAACTGATCAACCACTCTTGTTGTAGCTCTCGTCCGCTCGTCGGTTCACCTACGATTGGTTTCGATCGAGTTTTTGTTAAAACATGGATCGTGTACAAACTAAACTTAAACCATACGAGGATTTCTAATCACGACAATTGAAGCGATTATTCTCACACGATAACAATACAGAGAACTAATATTCGCACACGGAAACTATCTTGACACAAATTCATTATCGCAACATAAACTACTCGAAATTCTACGGTTACAAAACCAACAAATATGCCATTAGTAACCAAAACAACATCCTCAAAATCACATTCAAATGGATTCAATAAAAAGAAGATTTGAAGCTAAGAGAACAACATAAAACTTACGCGATTTTAACTATTAATCGCAAATTATCGCTTTTAGCGTTTCGCGCGATTACTTCGTTTCCAATCAAACTTATCATCAATACTACTCGTGACTTTACTTAAATAATGGAAAATGAAGATTCAAGCACTTTAAGGCACAAAAATGAAAAACATGGCAGCAAGCTAAATGAGAATTCATTTCCTGTTTCAACTCCGAAATTTGACAATTTAACGATTTCGCGCGAAACAAAAACTATCCGATTAACTTAAATGTATTTCAAATTATCTTAACATCAACATTTAACACTTTAACGGGCTTAAATACATCTCAAGGCAGCTTGATAATATCATAAACACTTTCACATTTGACAACGAAAATCGCAAACGAAGAATATTCGCACTAGCGAAAAATTTTCTTCGCCGAATCATTCCAAAGCGATTTTTCAATGATCAAGCAATTATTCGACACATTAAAACACACTAAAATGCATCTTTTCCCACGACGATGAACTCAAAAATGAAAACATAACTTAACAACCCCTAACTTCTCCGATAACAGCCCTTACAACACATTTTACAATGAATTCAACAATGAAAATTCATCTGCAAACACAACGAAATACAACCAATGATAACGAACGAACCTCCGCACTAACGTGGTTCTAAATCCTAACACCCAATCATCTCATCATCAATTTAATCCATATCTCAATTCTAAATAATTTCCATCCAAACTAAACCCATAAAATCAAAACTTACCTCTCTAAAATCGCTCGAAAGCTTCAAAAATTAATCGCGGAGGAGCTGCCTATATCATTTCTATAATCTGAGAGCTTCCTTCAATCCAAAATTGACTTGCAAGCTTTAAAAATCACTCAAAACATCTTATCAAAGTTGAAGGGATAGTACTTACCTGAAGAACGAGCTATTTTTCTCTTCGAAACAGCTTTCGAACAATCGCGACTGCGAGACGATGCTCACTAAAGCTCACGGTAGCAAGCAACACACAATCGAGCTAAAATTATTTTGATGGCACTCAAAAACTCACCTAACAACACTCAACTCACTCATCAACTCACTTTCTTCTTCCTGCAGGTCATGGGCAGCTTGGACATAACCCTCGGCAGTAGTAGTAGGTTACGACAGCGACATCACCTCACGGCAGCAGCTCTCCACGATCTGACAGCAGCTGATCTCCCTTCCTTACTTGCATGCACGATCAGATTCGCTCCTGGGTTGCTTAGATGACACATGCAGCTGCTGCACTTAAGGATTCACTTCTAGATCTAGCTGAAGACCGAATGGGAGAGAAGAATGATGGAGGTTCTTGCTCGGATCAGCTCTCATCTCCAAGACCAAGAAGCTCTTAACCTTCAAGTTCTTCTCTTCCTTCTCTCGTTCACTCTCTCATTCTCAATCTCTCACTCTCGGTTCTCTCTAATTCTCTCACCATCTCTCTAAGAAAAGCTCTCGGCTTTTAAATGCTAACTGTTGACCGAATAGATTTGGTTTTCTTAAACTTTCACTTCATTTTCAATTGATATTTATATATATATTAATCAATTGCTTGACATATGGCACCCATGCAAATGGAATTCTTGCCACATGTCTTCCTTATTCCATGCATGCCACCGATTATTTTGCTTATCTCTTTTCGTGCCACTTGAATTCATTCAGCTTTTGAAATCCAACTCGCTTCCGTCTATCAGTCCGTGAATGCTTATGATTTAATCTTGTCCTCGGAATTATTTTAAAATTTCGAATCTGTCTTCACGAACTCGAATTTATTTTTATTATTCTAAAATAATTATTCCGAATATTTTCGGACTCGAAAATTATATTTTTCTGATCGAATGCGATCCATCAGAAAAATAATTTGCTCTTCGATGAACGAGGTTTTGGGTTTTACATGTACCTTCAACTCCTTTAGCTCCGCTAGCACCATCCGATACGGCGCTATAGAAATGGGCTCTATACCAGGTGCTAGCTCAATCTCGAACTCAACATCCCTATCTAGTGGCAACCCCGGTAGGTCTTCAGGAAATGCATCAGGGAACTCATTAACCACAGGAACTCCCGTCAATTGCAACTCACTACTGCCAGCTTCTATGGCATAAACCAAGTACCCCTGGCATGCTTGACGGAGCATTTTGTTGGCTTGAATCACACTTACCAAACTTGTAGAGAGTATTTTCCTCTCTCCACAAAAGATTACATCTGGTTCCCCTAGCTTGTTAAACTGAACCTCTTTCCTGTAGCAATCTACGGTGGCACGATGCTTGGATAACAAATCTATGCCCAAAATAATGTCAAAATCATGAATATCGAGCACTATCAGATTAGCCTCGAACTCATGACTTTCTATGGTCACTTTACTTCCCATGTAAACTTTATCTGCAATAAGCGAATCACCTGTGGGAAGTGACACTACCAGGCTACACTCGGTCATTCTCAACTCTATTCCGACTCTATCTATAAACTCTCGTGCAATAAAAGAATGGGTGGCCCCTGGGTCCACCAGTACATGAGCATCAGTATCGAATAGAGAAATGATACCTGTGACCACATCTGGTGTTGCATCTGCCGCCTGCTGGGTCACTGTGTATACTCTGGCGGCCTGACTGCGAGGTCTGCCAGACTGTCCTCTGGGTGGTACGCCTCTATTTGATCTGCCACTAGACTATCTTGCACTAGTAGCTCCTCCGATTTGGGGGCCTCTCCTATCAGGTCCACGGCTCCCACTGGGTTGTCCCTATACCGTTGATCGAGCCTCTGATGGACTAGAGGCGACTAAGCTGGGACAATCTTTCATAAAATGGCCTTCCTGACCACTACCATCCCGTCCTACCCTGAAGGCACTCGTCGGGGTGTGATCGACCACATCTGCTGCAAACGGGTCTGCTCTTCTAACTCTGACTCCTCCTAGATCCCTCAGAAGACTGAATTGAACTCTGACTCTAACTAGGTTGTGCCTCCTGACCTTGTCTACGGCTCTCAGACCATGCGGGCCTCTGATCACTTTTGCCTACTTTACTCGGTCCCCCTTGATGGCTACCTCTCTAACTACGCTTCTGACTAAATGGTGGTTTCGGTTTAGGAACGTTTCCTACACTTTGCTTAACTCTGGTGGCTGCCTCCACCAGTTGTCTATACCGAGTATGTACTGAGGATGATACAATGGTCCTAACTGTAGGGTTAAGGCCTGACATGAACCTATTGATCTTCTGCTCTTCGTTTTCTGCAATAAAAGGGACCAAGCAGATCAATTCTGAAATTTCTTTTCATACTCTAGCACGGAGGAGTTTCCTTGTTCTAATATGAAAAACTCTTTTATTTTCGTGTCTCTATAGCTCTTCAGGAAGAATTTCTTTATAAATTCTTTCTTGAAATCTGCCCAAGACACTCCCTCCGGATGCACCCTTTGATGTGCCCTTCACCAATCTTTAGCGTGATCTTTAAGTAAAAAGGCTGAGTATGAAACCATTTGTTCGTTTGTGCACCCCATAATCTAAAATATTTCTTCATTGGTTTCAAGCCACGATAGTGCACGCTCTGGCTCTACTGTTCCATCATAGGGTTTTACGCCTAGCTTCTTGACGCGCTTTATAGATACCCCTGTCTCTCGCAGCTGCTGAAATGCCGCTGCTAAGGCTTGAGCCATCTGCTCTACATTCACCTGTGCCTATGCTTGCTCTGGTCTCTCAGGCTGGGAAGGCTCTAGATGTGCAGAACTAGCAGGTACATTTACTGATTCCTCAATCTGCTCTTCTTTGAGAATGGGCGCCTCTGCGGCTGCCCTCCTCGTTCTTGGTCAATTTCGGCGCTGCATACCTCTATAACTTTTAAATAATTATAAAACTCAAGTTAGAATATTTATAAAACATGAATTTATTCTGTACTCATGAAATGTTCAACTCAAATCATATAGCTTATGCAATCAATGAAAGCATAACTCATATACTCTTAAAAGATAAATGCATATAATGGCTTCATGCCTCATGCATAACTCAAGCATTACTAACTCAAACTTTCTTTTAAAACTTTATCTCAACTTAACGAGAACCAAGCTCTCATACCAACTTGATAGGACCCAAACCAGACCTTATGTAGGCTCTCGTCTAGAGGATCCTGCCGGACACTTCAACGGACTTCCTGAACCCGACTCGTCGGATTGAAAAAAACCCGAGAAGTGAACCCTTAACTTTCTTAGCCGGTTTACTCGTTTAAACTTAAGAACTTGGTTTTCTTAAAAACAGTTAGGAGAGATACAATTTTTCGCGATTTCATTTCAAAATAATTTTATAAACTTTCGGCAGCATGATGGCTGCATTTTTAACAAATTCAAAATTTACCTACGAGTAAACAAACACTTCGACTATAGTTTTATTTCCTCCCAACTTCTGTATCCACAATCATACAATATCATAACTTTTTCCATCAAAAATAAGCGTGAACTTCATGTTAAAATGTACATGTATATACATCATATGTCAAATGCATAAATATTTATTATGATGCAATTCAAAATACGAATACTTCTTCACAATCACATATTTATTTCATACACAAAATTTTACATCATCACATTGCATGAGTTGCCCACCTATATATATAAAAAACAAAGTGTCGTCATCTCATCCGTGGTAGCACTCAATGGAATGTAAATAGGCTACACAATAAAGAAAAAAGGTTAGTTCATCACATATTAATAATACAAAATAACATTCCATAGTAACACTTTACTTATATAAATATTGGAGATTTTAAATTTTCAAAATCATTTCTTATAAAAAGACCATGTGTATACCTAACGCACTCAAACCATCACGTGACGCTTTTTCAACTAACGTCGATGTGAAGCTACTATAGTATCTCAACCACTACGTGTGGAATTTACTTCGTCGCTCGAGTGGTGTGAAATGCGAAATTTCTTCATCGCAATTGTAGTACTCAATTCTATAATTCTAATAACTACATGCGGAATTTCTTCATCGTAACCATAGTGCCCATAAATCAAACATTGGCGACTGCGTGCGGAATTTTCTTTATTGCCCTATAGTGCCCAAAATTATAAGTCTAACCGACTACGTGCGGAATTTCTACCTCGTCACGTAGCGCTAAATCTTATGTAAACTATAGGTATACACATGGTTTCAAAACTCTTAACTCATTTCTTTTCGAAAACTTTTCATTTTTAAATTCTCCTTTCTAGACCCAATTTAAAGGTCATTTTACAAAGCTTTAACTCATAATCTTGGAAATTTTTAACTACAACAATAACAAATATGTTTAAAGAAAGAATGGAAATAGCGCAAGTGATAGAACACTTACCTCGCTCCACACAAGCTCAACTATCTCAACGGGCCTCTCGTGCCTCGTTCGCTTGCCCATCACCTACATATCAATTTCTTATCATTACTTGCTTAATCACATAACTCAAAACTTAAAATAACATTTCTACTATATTTTTCTCTATTAACAAGTCTTTACTCTATAACTTTCCTAACTCAATTTTAATTCAACCGAAACTCTCTAATTCCGATTTCTTTGTAAAAGTCTTGCTTTTAGACTCCTAGAATCATCCCTATATGGTTCGTTTGGTGTCCGGAGGCTTAAAACAAAATGTCAACTTTTTAATAACCCGTTTGACCAAGAAAAACAGTGTTAAAACCAGCGATCATTTTGCATCCGTTTCTTTTTCTAGCATCTCTTTATCACATAACTAAGTCACCCGTAAAGTTTCGTCAAAAAATTCTATCGATTGTTATATCAAATCTAGAAAAAACGCCCTGTTTTGGTCACTTTTTGACTCACTTTTTCGTATCGAACAAGCAATGATAGTTTTTCTTTCGTATCTACGCTCCTTTTATCTTATTATGATCAACTAAATTCATTCCATGCAATAAAAATTTCATTTACATAGTTATTTCACTTATCGACTCTCTAATGGCACTATTTTGAGCATAACTTGCGCAATTTTTATCGGAATCGATTCGTTCTAAAACCTATGGTTTTCTATGACTCCTAGGCATCATTTGAGGTGTAAAACATCATAATATAGGTCAGTTTTGCCAGGTTATCTCCAGCTCAAGGTTTGAGCTCGGGATTGCAAAAATTATCTAAACTAGCTCTTTTGAACTTCTACCACTTCTACATGCTTTTCTATGCTTTTCCAACCTCAGATATGTCTAAATTTGAATTCAAAACCCTCTAATCTCAGATTTTTTCTACTAGTCTTCACAACCATGACACACACACAACCACTATTTTGTCATTTAACCACTCACAACTCACTCACCAATTTTATCAACTACTTGAAGTGCATATAAAACAAATTTCTATTTCTACTTTGATCAAGTAGATGGTAGCCTATATTTACAACCCTAAGCTACCATTTACACATCTTAACTTATCATTTAACTCTCTACAATAATCACTTAAAGTTCTACCATAATTTTGAGGGTAAAATACCCAACATAACACAAACATTCTGCACAACACTCAACAGCTCAACTACTTCAATTTTAGCAAGTATAAGGAAGAAAATAGATGAGATCTCACTTGATTCTTGTTTAGGGAAGTGAGAGGGACTTGGAAGAGGTCCTAGAGAGGGGTTTGAGGTTTGGGAAGGGCTGGATGGAGCTTTCTTCTTCCACTTTTCTGGTTTGGCTTCTGCTCTTCAGTTTCTGCGCAGCTTCTCACGCCAGGCAACTGCTGTTTGTTTGATTTTCACGGCTGCTCTTGCCTTTTTGCTCTCTCAAGTTCATTCTAAGTCTTGTATTTATACTACTAACACTTTCCTAAATTGCATTCATGCCCATTTATTTTAAATTTCACACCACTTCCTCTCTATTCTTTCTACTTCTCACGACTGCCCTTCATTAACTTTTCTGGCAGCTTTGCTTCTCTCTCTTTTATTTTTTTTTTCTTCCTCAATTTTGCTTCTAAGTGTTTTGTTTATACATCTCATTAACATTTTATGGAATATCAAACTTGTCCCTTTGATTTGTTTTGTCTATCACTCTTAGTTAAATGTTTGGTTACTTACTTGTTAACTACTAATTCTACATGACACTTCCTCTAGTTTTTATTTTTGAATTTAAATGTATCATCACTTATCATTTATTACTTGATTATGGATAAACTATTTTATCGCTACTAATGTTTATTGTTGTAATTCTAGAATGAGAGTTCGCTCATCAATGAATCTATTTAGATTAATACTAACTAGATTTATTACTTAACTTCACAATCTAGTTTCACTCGCTAGGAACTTAAGAATCGGAACTAGGGGTTTACATCTTGGATTGAAGGTGCTACACACGCTCTAACCTCCCTTTGGCTCTCGGTCTCTCACTCTTTCTAAATCTCATGAGCTTCCTCTCAATGGCTCTCCTTCTCTCATGCTCTCAAGCTTTCTCTTTCTTTGGTTTCGGTTTTTTCTTTGTGTTTGACCGAGTCCACTCTCAAATACTCTTTAGATGACTCTCTCACTTTCACCGACACAATACATCTCTCTGTCTCCTGCTTTTTGTTTGTTCTTCATTTGCTTTTGCTTTTAATTATATATATATTTAATTGTCACCTTACACTTGTCACCTTGATTTCATGCTTGAATGCCACTTGTTTACCATACATTGGTCCATCACTTAATTTGTGACATTTTTCTTGCATGCATTCACTGATTCTCTAATTCCTTGACATGTGTCCCATTATACACATTCTCCTATGTACATTTTTTTATACTTTCATTTCACGCTTTTCGATTTTTGCTTTCCGTATTCGAATTCGCTTCGAGTCCACCTGAAAATTTTATTATAATCCATTTTCATATTCGAAAACTTCATTCGTATTTGAATAATTATTCAGATCCGATCGTTCTAAATTATTTTATAATTTGAAATTAAAAACTATTCCTAGACGTATCCGGGAATTTCATAAAAATTCAATTATACTCCAGGATCCGAACGGATAATTAATTCTATCATTAATGAACATTTAATAAAGTACTTGGACATCGAGATAGCATCTTACAAATTCTCCCCTCCTTAGAAAATTTCATCCTCGAAATTAATTATATCTAGTTACTCAAAAAGGTGGGGATACTGGTGGTGCATCTGATCCTCATGCTCCCAAGTGGTTTGCTCCACATTATGATTCCTCCATAATACCTTCACTAGGGAAATTACTTTACTGCGTAGAACCTGATCCCTATGATCTAGAATTTGAATTGGTTCCTCTTCATATGATAAATTTTCCCTTAGTTCCACAGGTTGATCCTCGAGTACATGAGATGTATCAAGAATATACTTCCGAAGCATAGATACATGAAATACATTATGAATCCTCTTCAACAGTGGTGGCAACTTTACCTTGTACGCCACTGGTCCAACTCGGTCTGTGATTTCATACAGTCCAATATAGAGCGGACTTAACTTATCATGCTTCCTAAACCTAAATACACCTTTCCAAGGAGAGATCTTAAGAAATACTTGATCACTAATTTCAAACTAAAGCTCTCTACAACGCTTGTCTGCATAACTCTTTTGTCTGTCTCTTGCCGTCTTAAGCCTATCTCTAATAATTTGAATCTTATCTGAGGTGATCTGGACTAGCTCTGGACCGATTAATTTTCTCTCACCTACCTCATCTCAACATACTGGAGTCCTGGACTTCTTTCTATAAAGTGCCTCATATGGTGCCATACCAATACTAGACTGATAACTATTGTTGTATGCGAACTCTATAAGTGGTAGATGTGTATCTCAACTTCCTTTAAATTCCATGACACATGCCTGAGCATATCCTCTAACATCTGAATCGTCCTTTCAGATTGGCCATCTGTTCGAGGATGAAATGCTGTGCTAAAATTCAATCTCGTACCCAAAGCTTCTTGTAAGCTGGGCCGAAACTTAGAGATGAATCTGGAATCACAGTTTGAAATTATGGAAATCAGTGTGCCATGAAGTCTCACAATTCATCAATGTACAACTAGGCCAATCTACTTAAGGGATAATCATTTCGGATAGGTAAAAAGTGCAGGAACTTAATCAACTTGTCTATAATAACCCATAAGGCATCATGACCTCTCTGACTACGAGGTAGTCCTACAACAAAATCCACAATCTCTTTCTTCATTCCCTTCCACCAAAAATGGCTAGGGCATTCGTCAACCCGAACGACATAACCAAGAATTCATAATGTCTATACCGAGTTCTGAAAGCAGTCTTCAAAAAATCTTCATTGCGAACCTTCAGCTGGTGATACCCTGATCTTAGGTCAATCTTTGAGTACACTCTAGATCCCTACAACTGATCGAATAAGTCATCAATTCTAGGGAGGGGATACTGATTCTTGATCGTTGCTCGATTCAGCTGTCGGTAATCAATACATAGCCTTAAACTTCCATCTTTCTTGTTTTAACAAACAGAACTGGAGCTCCCCACGGAGAAGTACTCGGTCTCACAAAACCTTTGTCTAATAATTCCTCCATCTGAACTTTTAATTCTCCCAACTCAACTGAAGCTATCCTTTAAGGAGTGATTGAGATTGGTTTAGTTCCCAAGGCCAGATATATTTCAAACTCTATCTTCCAATCTAGGGGTAAACTTGGAAGATCATCCGAAAACATATCTGGGAACTCTTTGACCATTGGGGTAACCTCCAATCGACTCTCAACCCCTGACTGATTAATCATATAAAGTAGATATCCCTGACACCCTCTACAGAGCATCTTACTACCTGATGTAGTGGTCACAATATTGGTGGCAAGCACTTTCTGGATCCCTCGTACCACCACCTCCGATTCCCCTAAT
The DNA here is from genome assembly GCA_022984855.1 of Dimocarpus longan. Classification (NCBI taxonomy): domain Eukaryota; kingdom Viridiplantae; phylum Streptophyta; class Magnoliopsida; order Sapindales; family Sapindaceae; genus Dimocarpus; species Dimocarpus longan. Next base: position 12,526,003 of record CM041015.1, on the reverse strand, counting down.
CCGACCAATCTGACCTCCTTTTATAACAATCAACTGTGGCTCGGGTCTGGCTTCTGATTGAGCGATATCTGGTAACTGTGGACAATCCTTAACAAAGTGTCCAATCTGTCCATTTGGGACCCCTTTACTAACCATCTGCCCAGCTACGCTTTTGCTCGAACTTCTTTGGCTGATGAGCGAGTTCCACACTTTTTTCGACTTTGGTATTGGCCACTAACTGCCCATATCTAATGTGCACCACTGAAATCACATACGCTCTGATCCTTAGACTCAACCTAACTACGAATCTGTTAATCTTCTATTCTTCGTTTTCAGAAATGAAAGGGATCAAGCGAACTAGTTCAGAGAACCTCTTCTCATACTCTGTCACTATTGAGTTCTCCTACTCTAGTCGAAAGAACTCTTCTACCTTTGCATCATTGTAACTCTTGGGGAAAAACTTATCGGTGAATTCCTTTTTGAAATCTGTCCTAGATACCTCATCTGGAAGTGCTTTCTGGTAGGCCTTCCACTAATCTTTTGCTCGATCCTTGAGAGGGAAAGCTGAAAATGTCACCCTCTACTCCTCTGTGCATCCCATGACCTGAAATATCTTCTCATAGGTCTCTAACCAGGATAATGCGTGCTCGGGCTCACCAGTCCCATCATATGGCTTGGCGTTTAACTTGCAGGCACGCTCTATCGATAGGCCTATCTCTCACGGCTGTTGGAGTGCTGCTGCTAGCATCTATGCCATCTGCTCCATATGTCCTGAAGTAGACTCTGATCTGGATGGCTCTGATGGCTCTGAGTGTGAGGAACTGGTTAGCACATTGACGGACTCGTCAACATGCTCCCCTTCAGGTGTAGATGCCTCTACGGCTACTCTCCTCGTCTGAGGATGAGTACGTCACTGCATAGTTCTATATTGCACCAAATAGGTACAATAATCACAAAATACATGTGTTAGGTTAATAATTCGGCAGGAAATAGCTCTATAAATTCATGCAATAATTTAAAATAAAATCTCGCAATATTATGCTTATTTTATGCAATCTAAAAAAACAACATAACTTGTGTAATCTCAAGAAGAACCAATGCATGCAATAGTCTCATGTATGTCTCATGCATAAACTCGTGCATAATGAACTCAACTTAATGTACAATATAACAACAAACTTTCCTTTAAAACTCAATCTCAAATCTTTCAAAAGTCAAGCTCTAATATTAACTTGACAAGACCCAAACCAGATTCCCTCTATCTTTTATCTGGAAGGCCTCGCCGGGCACTTCAATAAATCTCCCGTAACCCTACTAGCTGGGTAGGAGAGATTCGCGAAGCGAACCCTTTAATCTTGCCCGTTTACTTTACTTTATTTAAATTGAAGCTCGTTTCTCTGAAAATTCTTGGGTTGGTATAAATTTTTTGCATTCGCATTAAAATAATTTTTAAGAGAAATTTGACAGCATGACGGCTATATTTTTAACATTTCTAAAATTTATCTATAAATAAAAACACACTTTAAACTATTTCAAATCACCACTCAACTACTTTTGACCACAAGCATGTATTTTCTCAATTCAATTTCATACCATGCATTCTCGCAAATAAGTAATTTCTGTAACATACCTTTTTCGCAAGCTTACAATTCAACAAGCATTATGAAAGTAATTCATATGCATGAATATATGTGTATATATATGGAAATATCACATATCAGTGTGTATCATGTGCAAGTGTTCCAACTACATATACATATCAAAATGTGATATTATAGTTTTCCAATATCCATATATTTGACATGCAATCATTTATTTATGTTATTTACAACCATAAAATGTATGTTTTGTTTGATGCATTCTTCGATTTCGCCCACCTAAAATATCCGACGAGGTTTTTTGAATGCAAAATCACCTGTACAAGCACCTAATACAATATATAAGCTGCACAAAAGTAAAAAGGTTAGTTCAATGAATAATAATAACATTAAGATATAATTACATCACAATTCATAATTTCGTTCGGGTATCAAGTTCTTTTTCAATTTTTAAAATCTTTCTTTTTGAAAACTCCATGTATACCCCTTATGTACTCGAACCATCACGTGGCGGTTTTTGACTAACACCAAATGTGAAGCTACTAAGATGTCTCCACCACTACGATGCAAAATTTTCTACATCGCAAACGTAGTGTGAAACCATCTCAAATTTGAGCAACTACAAAACGTAGTGCCAAAACTATAAATCTAAACGATTACGTGCAGAATTCGCTATATCGCAATGTATCGCTAGAAATCTCTCTATATCTCAACAATCATGTACGAAATTTTCTACATCGTGCATCACGCTAGATACTTTGAAAACTGAGCGACTACGGACGGAATTTTCTGTATCGCCGCATAGTGCTAAATCTCGAATAAGCTAAAGGTATATACATGGACTCACAAAACTCTTTACTCATCTCTTTTGGAAAACATTTTATTTTCCATTTCTCTTTTCTAAATCCGACATGAGGATTATTTTACAACATTTTAACCCGTAATTTTGAAAATCATTTTTTTGAATTTATTAAGTTACACAATATATATTTAAATGAAAAACTGAACAAATGCAAGTGATAGAACACTTACCTGACACCTTATTGCAAAGCTCACAACCTATTTGATATTTCCTTCGCATTACCTATACATTTAATGTTAACTCCTTAGGTAATGTCGCAAGCGATTTAAATCGCACATTTAATCATATAAACGTATTCGCGTTATGTAATCGCTTCCACATTTCAACGACTATATAAAACACTACATAACAGTTTCGAAATATCACTAAATGATACTCAAAATAGTCCGTACATCAAGACAACACATAACACTCATTCGAAACAATAATTAACACTAAAATAGCATATGTTATCCACACAACCAGCTTTGACATTAAAACAGCACATACAATCTCTTCGAAATAGCTTACAATTGTCGAAACAACTTATGCAATTAATTCAAAATAGCTTAACACAAAACAACCCTTGTTACGTAATCAAAATGACTTTTACAACGTCAAAACAGCTCACAAAATCACCCAAGACAGCCTTGACATCAAAACAGCCCATGAGACACGATGAAGACAGCTTTTATAGCACCTTAACAGCCCCAAAAATAGCATACATAACAGCCCATAACAGCCCAAAAAAAAAAAAAGATTGCTTTGAACGGCCCACAAAAATAGCTTATAACAGCCCCTAAAAACAGCTCATAAAAACTGCATATGCCCATAAAAACAGCACGATGACAGCATCATAACAGCAAAATGACAGCACCATAAAACAGCACAATGATAGTATCATAACAGCATGTTATGGCACCATAAGAGCTCATAAAACAGCATCTAAAATAGCATATGTAATAGTCCCAAAAACAGCACATTAAACGCTTTGACAGCCCATTATGCAATGTTTTGACAGCGCAATCAAGTGTACTTTAACAGCCCATTAATCGACCTATTCACTGCCCATGAACTACACTATAACAATCCTTAAACATCCAAAAGCAGCCCTTAAAACTGCATCTAATAACAGCCCATGACACATCATAAAAATAGTCCATTAATCACTCAATCGTATCGGTTTTCATTTTTTCGTTTTAACTTTAAAAACTCATCGATTTAACATATTCTTATACACGAAATCATTTGCGTAATTTAACTTAAATGTGTAACAAAACAATCCCTTTAAAAACAGTCCACACGTTTTGTTGCAAAACACATCGCATATTCAAAACACACAACGTGTGGGACTAGCTCAATGGGTACCAGCTTTGCTTAAGGAATCCATTTAACCAATGGCCAGGTGGTGGGTTCGAGCGGCTGGGGAGGCGTGACCGAGGTCAACAAATCCCTGGGCCCGGGACAATACCTGATTGGAGTGGGCTGGGCCGAGGCCCAGAGGTGTGCCCTGCTTCCGAGGCGGCAGAGGCCGGTCGGGGGTCCCACATAACGATACGATCGAAATTCATCCGTCATCACCATGAAACACAAGCGAACGAACCTCCGCACTAATGAGGTTCTATATCCTAAAACCCAATCATATTATCATCAAATTTCTTCCACAACACAACCAAAATATTTCCAACAAAACGATGCTCGAAAAACACAACTTACCTCACACTTTTTCAACTCGAAATGACACAACAACAGCCCACAATTAGCACACCGCTGCTGTCCACAAAATCACTTCGACCGAGCTCCCTTCAATCCAAACAATGACATACAAGCTTTAAATCTCTCAAAAACAGGTTAGAAAGATTTCCAAGACATTACTTTACCTTGCATGAGTTGATGTTTCATTCAAAACAGTCTTGGGATCATTCAGCAGGTTGTTGATGGGCTGCCATCATTCAAAACCACACACCACCCTTTCCTGAGCTACTGCACTTGATTAATCCCTTCCTTCCCTTGCTACACGAGTTGAACTACTACTAAAATGGCTACTGCAGCTATCAATTTTGCTTGTGCATGCTCTCGATTTAGCACCTAGATCTTGGTTCAGTTTTCATGCACTCAGTCTGCACTTGGAGCATGCTCACGGTTCTACTCTCAACTCCAAAACCGAGTAGTTCTCTCACACTCCCCCAAAGCTTTGAGGTTGATGATTGGAGAACAAAAATGGAAGCTCTCAGGTTAAAGGTGTTCACATGGTCTAACCTCCCTTTGGCTCTTGGTCTCTCGCTCTTTCTAAATCTCACGAGCTCCCTATCAATCACTCTCCTTCTCTCACGCTCTCAAGCTTTCTCTTTCTTTGGTTTCGATTTTTGCTTTGTGTTTGACCGAGTCCACTCTCAAATACTCTCTAGATGACTCTCTCACTTTCACCGACACAATACATCTCTTTGTCTCCTACTTTTTGTTTGTTCTTCATTTGCTTTTGCTTTTAATTATATATATTTAATTGTCACCTTACACTTGTCACCTTGATTTCATGCTTGAATGCCACTTGTTTACAATACATTGGTCCATCACTTAATTTGTGACACTTTTCTTGCATGCATTCACTCATTCTCTCATTCCTTGACACGTGTCCCATTATACATAATCTCCTATGCACATTCCTTTATGCTTTCATTTCACATTTTTCAATTTTCGCTTTCCGTATTCGAATTCACTTCGAGTCCACCTGAAAATTTTATTATAATCCATTTTCACATTCAAAAACTTTATTCGTATTTGAATAATTATTCGGATTCGATCGTTCTAAATTATTTTATAATTTTGAAATTAAAAACTATTCCCAGACCTATCTGGGAATTTCATAAAAATTCAACTATACTTCCGACTCCGAACGGATAATTAATTCTATCATTAATCAACATTTAATAAATTACTATCAACATTTAATAAATTACTTGGATATGGATAGCATGTTATAATGAATGTCTTCATTATATGTGTTACATTTTTCTCCTTTAAAGTTCAATTCTTAGTGTCATTTATGAATAGCATTTTGGTTACATCTTAAATATTTTTCGAAGATTATTTCTGCATAAAAAATGTAGCCCTAGATGTTAACTAACGATAGGAAAAAATTGTGAGTCAAACAAATGTCGAATGAAGAACATATTAGGTGAAATAGTACAAGCACGCAAGGTTGGATAGTTGGTAATGGAAGATAGTTGGCCTCATCGCTCAAGCAGTGAGGCCAATGGCCAATGGCATTGAGCTACCATTGATATTGAGGTCATTGTTCCAACGATGACCCTTGATTTCATCACTGCTAGGTGGAACACTTGAGAAGTCTTTCAGACTTTCATGTGTAACTTTTTTTTTTTAACTCATTTTTGCACGTTTTGCACGTTTTCACTTTTCATTGTTTTAAATAATTTTTAATGGACTTAATTATGTTTTAGGAAGGATTGTTAGGTCGATAATTGTCAATATTTTATGCCAATCTTATCTATTATTTATGTTATGATTTCTTGTGAAATTGTTACTTTTATTTTATTTCGTGTTTTTAGTGTTTTATGAGAAGAAAGGGATGAAAATGACGGATTCTTGAAGTTAAATGCAGCTCATGAAGATTGAAAGAATTTATGGATCATTAATGCATTCATGATAATTATAGGAGGCCAACGGAACTTGCACTCAAAAAGAAAAAAAAAAAAACAAACGAGAAAGTCAAGGAATCAGAGATGTGTCAATTAACCAAAGTCTCTACTAAGGGTGGTGAGAACAAAGTCATGAAACCAAGCCATAACAAAACATGATGAAATGCGGTAAGAATTAGTTGCAGGTTTAAATTTGCGACCCAAGATCACAACGCAATCGACAAGGGGGTCGCAAGATGCCATCACAAGTTAGAAGTTGTGACTCAAAATTGTGACACACCTGGATTACAAGTCACGACAGGCTGTCATGAGATACAAGTCGCGACTCAAGGTCACGACATCTTATCTCAGTGCAAATCATAGAGCATTAATTACAATTTCATTCAAATATTTAATACAACATTAATTACACAATTAAAAATTGACTACGAGAGCCAACCATAGAGCATTATAAATAGGTGTCTTAGTTATGCATTGAAATAAATCTATTGACGCAAGATCAGATTAAAGATCCAAGGTGTGTGACTGTAGCAGATTCAAGACCTAGGTTTTATCTTTCCTTTCTTTTCTTTTATGTTTTATTTTAAAGCCATGAGTGGCTAATTTTCTTGTTGGTTAGGACTAACTTGAAGCCCTAAACATGAATTCAATCTATTATTATCTTCAATAAAGTTTTATATTTTTGTATGATGAAATTAATTGTCTCTATGTTAATTGTATACTATTTATTTTGTTTCTTTGATTAATCATCTTAGAAGCATGTTTATTGACAGGACCCTTCCCAGACCTTATCTAAGCTCTTGTCTGGAGGATCCCGCCGGGCACTTCAACGGACTCCCCGAACCCGACTTGTCGGATTGGAGAAATCCGAGAAGCGAACCCCTTTACTTTACTTAACCGGTTTACTCGTTTTAGGCTTAAAAATTTTTTATTTTCTCTTAATATAGTTGAAACGGTGTGAATTTTTCGCGTTTGATTGAAAACTAATTTTATAAAAATCGGACAGCATAACGACTGTAAGTTTAACATTTCCAAAATCAACCTGCATAAGAAATATACTTCGAACTATTTTGACCACCGTCCAACTTCTTTCAATCTCAAACATGCATTTTTTTTATTCATTTCACAAACATGCAATTCTTTTACAAACATAATTCACATATGTAATTGACATATAACAACTCATACTTATATGAAATATGTGCCTTGTGCAATATGTGCATATCAAGTGTAATGGTTCATTTATATATACATATCAAAATATGATTTATAATCCGTCAAATATCTCATGTCAACACGTAGTTATTTGATTCAATATATACACATGTACACAATGTCAAAATACATTAACATCTATATAGTTCGTCTCATTATTTTCCCCACCTAAAGTTAATCAAAATAATGTCTTTGATGCAAGAGCGTCCGTGCCAACGTCTACTAAAGTATACAAGCTACACAAAACAAAGAGAGGTTAGGCAATATATATATAAAGGTATAACTCCGCATAGACATTACTTAGAAAATAATCGATTTTATTTTTTTTCTTTTGAAAACCATTTCTCATAAGACAACCATGTGCAAAGCCACTACGCACGGAATTTGCTACATCGCGACGTAGGGCGAACTTTCTCAACTCTAAGTAACCACAACGCGGAATTTTTCTACATCGCCGTTGTAGTGCCAATAGCTTATACTTTACGCAAGTACATGCGGAATTTTCTATATCGCATATTGTAGTGCAATTTACTCATCACTTGCAATTAGATACGGAATTTTCTACATCGTATCACTACATGCACATGGGTCTAAATTCAACTTTACTTTGCTTTACTTTTAAACCTTTTTGCAACTTACTTTCGCCTTCGAATCTCATTTCTAGATTCTAGGCATAACTCATTACTCAACATAAAACTTATGATTTTGGAAAACCATTTTGCAAAACTCTTTGAAACAATATATTTTATCATTGCCATATAAATGGAAATAAACTAGATGTAAGTGAAGTGAATGACACTTACCTCGATCCCAACGCTCTCAATGCCTCAAAGAGCCTCTTGCGTCTCGTCCGCGTGCTCGTCACCTACACATCATAGTCTCGTTATAACTTACTCACTTTTTTAGCTAAAACTAATAAAAATAGAGTTTCCAATACATTGAAAACTCACTACACCACACTTTCCCAACTCGATTTTTGACTCGACCGAGGCTCTCAAAATTTGGTTTCTTTGTAAAAGTCTTATTTCTAGACCCCTAGGATCATCCCCCTATGTTTCGTTTGGTCTCCGGAAGCTTAAAACAAAAAGTCAACTTTTTAACTATACGGTTGACCACGAAAAACAGAATTGAAACCAGCCATGGTTTCACCTCCGTTCCTTTTTCTAGCGTCTCCTTAACGCATAACTAAGTCGCCCGTAAAGTTTCGTCGAGAAACTCCATCGTTTGCTATGTCAATCTAGGCAAAACGCCCCATTTTGGGCACTTTTCAAAGCGAGCTTTTACATCGGACAAGCGACGATGATTTTTCTTTCGTATCTAAGGTTCTTTTACCTAATTATGACCTGATACATGTATTTTGGGCATCAATGAATGCATTTGCATCGCTGTTACACATCTCGGTTTCCTACGCCCACTATTTTGGCTATAACTTCGTCAATTTTTATCGGATCGATCCCATTCCAATTTCTATGGTTTTATATCATTCCTAGGCATCATTTGAGGTGTAGAACACCCCCATATATGTCAGACTTGGTCAGGTTTTCTCTAGCTCATGGTTTGAGCTCGGGATTCCACTTTTACTCTATGACACTTTCTACGCGCACTATTTTGGCCATAAATTCGCCAATTGTTATCGGAATGATTCCGTTCCAATTCCTATGGTTTTCTATGTTCCCGAGGCATGTTTTGAGGTGTAGAACAACCCCAAATAAGCTAAAACAAGTCAGGTCTCTACTGACCCTTCATTAAGCTCGGGATTTCTAATATGCTCAAAACTACTTCCATTGAACTTCTATCTTTTCTACTTATCTTCCTAATCTTATTTATGGTAAAATTTGGGTTCAAAACCATCTAATCTCAGAGGTTTTCCACTGATCTTCACAGCCATAACACACCCACACACTCATTCTAGAGTAAAACTTTCAAGTTTTTACAAAACTATCTCTCATAAGTTTTTCATCAAACACTTAATCTACAACTACTTTTGCTTTTCTAACAATTTAAATCACAAGTTAGGGTTTCTCCCATAACCCTAACCTACCATTTTTACATCATTCAAGTTCCCTTTTTAACAACTTATAACTATAACATTGATTTACATCAAAATCTCACCAATAACACATCAAGTAAACAAACTAATCCATCATCATATCATACAAACCCAACATCATGCTTTTACACATTTCCACCACATTAAAGTCTATGGAGAAGATGAGATCTTACCTTATCTATGCTTAGGGTTTGATGTTTTGGCTTGGGATCAACTAGAACAATTGCTTGGAAGCTTGAAAATTGGTTGAAAATATCACTTGTTCTTCTCCCCCTCTAATTTCCTTCCATCTCATGCTCTCCCTCTCAACTCTCTCTTCTATTTTTGTTTCTCACGCCTACTTCTTCATTTTGAATGAAAAAGTGACTAAGTGGTGTATTATATGGCCACCTTTTTGCTAAATGACCACCATATCCTCTATTGACTTGTTGGATTTACAAAATTGCCCTTAGTTATGTTATTTACTAATAAAAATCAATGATCATTTGTCTCATTTTTTTTTTTTCATATAATTGAATTATTAACTTACTAAACTAAAGTTTTACAATCTTGCCATCCATTTATAATATATATATATATATTTTACTAAATGACCATTTTGTCCTTTTTATTCGATAACTTAGTTTCTAAGGTTAGGAAACATAAAATCGAATATAGGGGTTTACATTTATAGTGTTATATTTTAAGAATATAAATCATACACTAAACAAGCATATTCTTTGTTTGTAACAATAAATTGCTTACGAACCAATTGAGTGACAATGATTCATAAAGACCTAGGATAGACAACATGTTCTACGATTTGTGTAACATTTATATTCTTCTAATTCTTAATAGGTTTCAATTATTAAACCTATGTAGACATCATGCTATATCATAATTAGGAATACACATATGTAAACATATTGTAATTTGTATACAAACTAAGAAAAAATCAATATGACATGCAGTATGATCATTACCTTATTATGAATGTCTTCATCATGCATTAATATTATTGCGTTTCATGAATTTATTTATGCATTGAAGGATTGTTTAGTGGTGGATAGGATATCCTAAGTAAGTCTTTAACCATTGATTTTCTTTTAGTTAATTTTTTTTTAATATAATTTTTAATTCTTAAACTCAAATCCAAAACCCATATCTTTAATTTAATTGTTTTAATTTTGGTTTTCAAATAAATTTAGAATTGAAGTAGATTAATAACTCATGGAATTGACCTTGCTTGTCCTTATACTCAATGAAATGATTTATGCATTTGCAAGGTTAAAATAAATTTGTTAGTTAATTTTGCAATCAATAAGTTTTTGGCATTGTTGTCGGGGAGTTAAATTACCTACTTTGGTTTTAAGTTTATTTTTGTTTAATTTTCAGTTTTTCGTTTAATTTTTCACTTTCTTTTCAAGACCATGGCTCACTAAACCGAAGGAATGGCTTGCATGAACTACAAGTGGTTTAACAATGGTGGGATGAATGAATTCCAAAGTCTATTGTAAGTGGCAATAATTAGAGTGGTAGTAGATGGAATGATAGTTGTTGGAGCAATCAAGCATCAAACCATTATGTCTTTTATTTCAATGAGCAATACTATCATCCGAATTTAGACAGGTAGAGTGGCCAGTTAAGTTTCACTCAAAGCTTATATATGTGGCCATCGCATCCATTAAGTTTTCAAGACCAATTTTCATAAGCTTTTAGTCTCATGGATTTCCAAGGCTACAATCAGCAGCTCAACATTCCTCATCAAGAAAAGAAATCATCTACAAAATAGAGTCTTGAATAGATAGTTTAAGAAATTATAGAAAAGAGTCATCAATGCAATGCTAGCAGGCTATAGAAGCTCAATTGGATATATTAACTAGTGCTTACTATAGTAGATAACAAGAAACACTTCCTAGTAAGATGGAAACCAGAGGAGGAAAAAGAGCAATGTCATGTGATCACCTTGAATAGTGGAGGAAAGCTAGATAAGAACAAGTTAGAGCTTGCTTTAGTATTTAAACCTCTTATTGAGGATGAGTGGGTTGAAGATAAAGAAGAAGATGAAGTTAAGATGACTCCAAGTTAAGAAGAAAAACCCATAGGACCACCGTAAGCTGAGATTACACTATATGTTATAAGACAATTCATATCTAAGAACTTAAGTTTTGGGGTGTTTAAGCCTACTATTGTTACACACCAGTTGGTGGATAAGACGCTTAACTAGCTAAGGGACTTCGTGGATGTGCACTATGGTGACTTATAATAAGGGTTCACATTGAAAATGTGATCTATAAAGAACTAGAGCCTAGTGAATTGCCATAAATAGAGGGGGATTTTTGTAAGGATAATCTAAAGAACAACAAAGTAGAAGACATATGGACAAATGAACTACCACATGAAATTTATGAGCTCTTTGCCGGAGAAAAAAAATAAATTTATTTCATCCATATAAGGGAGGAAAACATTTTGAGAAGAGACTCAAAAGTTGGAATGGGCACAGGCAATTGGAAGTTCATCTTAAATCATGTTATCTAGGGCAAATCTTTAATGCTCGTAATGACAAGACCCACCCTAAATTTTCCCTTTTGGAGCTCCCGTGATCCTGTTAGGCACTCCATTGAACCCTTCTAAACTATAACTAGTAAAGTCAAATGAACTCCGCGAAGCAAACCCTTAAACTTAAATCATTTCAGAAACATATGAATTATCGATTCTAAATTTTGTTTTTCCATAATATAAGTTTTAGCAAAATTTTGACAGCACAACGGTTGTTTTTCAAGGTTTCCTAAAATTTCACCTCACCTGAAAAACAATTCAAAAACACTTCAATATTTCAAACAACAATCTTTACTACCATGTTGGACCTCCAGTCCATTTCAAAACCATCACCTAACCACAATAGATCTAATTCAACAAAATCATTTTAAATTTGAAAACATAATTTCATGCAAAAATCCAAAAACATTTATATACATCCCAAAAGATTTACATTATACCCATATACATATGCATCAAATTATTTCATTTAGATGAATACATCGTATCACTACAACTGTAGTAAAATTAATAAAATTGTTTACAAACAAAATCATATACACATGTAAATTTTCAATGAAAACAAAATATGCAAAGTGTGACATCACAGAACACCATCCATAACCAACTCATCTAATCTGAGGTGGGAGAGTGAGCACCCTGACCGTTAGTTCCTGTACTTAGAGAGGTTTTTCATAAAACATAAAATAAAGAGGGGTGAGCTAAAAGAGCTCAATGAGTGGTAATATTTTTCTATTAAAACTCTTTCTTTTTAAAGTAACTCCCAAAAACACTTCAAAAGAAATTATTTTCTTTTATTTTATTTCATAATAAAAACCATGAACTTTAATAAATTTATGAGAAATCTTAAAACATGGTTTCAAGCATAAAAACATAATAATATTTCAATTATTGCATAACTTAAAATTTTCCTTTCCTTGCTGAAACTGCACTAATGGAACCCAGAGAATCATTATAACATAGTCATGTGACAATTCAATTAACATCACTCATCATGACGATATACATCAGACATCTCACAACTCGCAGCGGAATTTGCTACATCGCATATGAGAGTGAGATAATACCCCAAATATATAGAGGGCGACACGACTTGACTGACTAACTCAATCCCTTCGATGTTAGTGACACGCCCTCCTAACACTTGCTATACACAGTGAAGTATACTAGTCGGGTCTAAATCATAATTCATAACATATAATATATAACATAAGGTAGGCCATTGGCGTTTGGAAACATTTTCTTTTCCATGAAATTCGAAATTGAATTTCTTTATTCCATAAACTTAAAATATAAAACATATCACATAAAAATTATTAAAACATAACCATCATCGTTTCAAACCTTTCATGCATAAAACAATTTATTTTCAAGCAAATCCATGATATATCCGTAAACTAGTATTTTCAAAATAAAATCGCTTCCAATCTTAAAATACATTATCAATAACATAGATACTTTAAAATAGTAAAATATGCATTTAACAAGTCATAAAATGGATTTTCACTCACTTGACCCCCCCAATTTACGAAGTTGCCCTTCAATTAACCTCCTTTGACCCTTTAACTTGTTTTTCACCTACAATACACATGATACTTTAGAATTTACCACCTACTTAATAAAAATTAGCATTTAATCACTTACTTTCACTTAAAACATAATGTCCACCCTAAACCACCAAAATTAGCATAAACTAATACATTCAACATCGCATTCGATTCCTTCCATTTTTTTAATTCAAGCTTACTTAATCACATGTATAGATTCATAAAAACACATCAAAATAATTAAAGAATTATTTGAGTACCAATTTATTCTCTTGGCCAAAATTACATAGTATCTAAACATAAACTTTTTCTTATCATTTTCTTGATACCAATAATTTTAGAATCATGCAAAACCTCATGTAATTGCATCAAAATATTAAAATTAATTCATGTGCATATTATTCCCATCTTGGCCGAATTAACATAATAACCAAACACAAACTTTTTCTTTCCATTCCGTTGATCCATTTCAACTTAAAATCATACCAACATCATGTAATTTCATCTAAACACCAAAATTAATTCAAATACATACCAACCCTAGCTTGGTCGAATTCATCACCATGGCCATCCAATGTTGTTTTTCCATTTTCATGATCATCAACCATATCATATCCTTTCCAATATCAACCTAATGTCCTAAGACCAATTTAATTCAAGTTTGCTTGAAAAATCATTTAAAGCCCTAGCCTTGACATGAACTTATATCATAGCATCCAACATCATTCTTTACTTTCATGGCCAACAAACACATAAAATCACTCTAATAATCATCTAACATCAAAAATCAACTCAATTCAAATTTACTTGAAAAATCACTTAAAACCTAAACTTACCTTACTAGTTTGCTTGTCAACTTGCTTCTTTTGTAACTCATTTCAATTCCAAGCTCAAATATAAGACAATCAACCTCTAATCACATCAAAAATCCAACAAACACATCACTTAATAATTTCACCATAAAGAAGCCATCAAAATACTATAAAAACTCAACTTACTTACCTATTTTTCCTCACTTTCTTGCTCAATCTTTGCTCTACCATCTTACTTGATGAAATTTGATAAATTTTGGCATAAAGAAATGGATCAAACTCACTTGCTTTCTTCTCCCCTGCTGGTAGAATACTTCAGCTGCTTTCCCTCAAATTTTCTCTCATTTTGCCGTCCAAAATGTCTCAAAAAATCTCACACACTCAACTTTATATAGTGCTCTATTTACTTGACCAAAATGCCCCTCATCAAATCTTCAATTGACTATTAAATCCTTCAATTAGATTTACCACAATGCCCTTAATTAAATCTCGTAGCCATTAATCTATCTAAGGCCAATTGAGTCATTTGGTCATTAAAGTAATAATAAAATTTCGTGCATGCCAACTAATTTCCAATTAATTCAAAAATTAAATTTGACATGTCACTCTCCCATTGGTTAATTCCACATGACATGGATTGTGCTTCTTATTTAATTTCTTTCCATATGATACTCACACCAATTCCATGCATACTTGAATTAAAATATTCATTTTACCCTTAATGCATTTAATTCTAATGCATGCATAAATAAATTTCAAAAATATTTCATGGTCATCCAATCATCAAATTGATCATGTAATACTCTAATTGAATATCATAACTCTCAATCTCATGCTTTAAAAAAATTCAAATGTGCTTAAAATCAACAATATCTATTATTCTTTGAAAATGACATTTTCGTTAATAACTCTTCGGAGCTATTAAAACCTACTCAAACAAACTCTTTTTTTTATCCGTTTTAGTTTCTTTAGACACTAATACTAATTTTCGTCCTTTTTATTTGCGAGATCCACTTTTCAAAATTTAATATTTATGCGGACACTAATCACACAAAAATACTATTCATAGAAAAATCACTATTCATGATTTTTCGAGATCCGTTCCCAAAAATTATTATTCACTCAGAAATACTATTTACACAAAAATGCTATTCACATAAAATTATTACTCATCGAAAAAAATTTTATTTCTCGCAAAAAGATAAAGTTTTGGAGTTTACACGTGATAAAATCTCTTGACTAAAATTCAAGCATAGAAGATTAAGACCATTAATGTGCAAAAAACGTTACCTATGGGAACCGTGCATATAAAATAGTGGAAGATAGTCTTGCAAAGATGTTAACTAAGGCGCTTAATAGGAGACAACTCATTTAAGTACTTTTGTTCCTTTTTCTTTATTTTTGTTTTTGTCTTTCACTTTTCATCTACTTATTCTTTACATTTGAAACAGCGAAGACAATGTTTAGTTTAGGTTTGTGGGTGGTGAAAAATGTTTTTATGAGAAAATTTTCAAATTTTTTGTTACATTTTTTGTTTTTCATTTTTGAATTCAGTTCTAAAAAAGTTAAGTAGCTATTTTATTATTTTTTTTAAGAAGATCGTTTCTTTTTGTTTATTAATGGAGTCATATTGCATGTTTTTTGTTAGATATATTTATTAGGAAATAGCCGTGAATATCTTTGCATAATTTGAGTCTTTTAAATTTCATAACCTTAGTTGATTGAGTTGATGAATACTTTGTTTGCATGAATTATGGAATATTAGTCGAAACTACCTTTGGTGAGGATTTGAGCCTTTTAAGCGTTTCTTTCTGAGGGATTTATTTGGTTCTATTCTTTAAACACTTTTCACTTTGTTCTTAGTAGATGATCTTTATAGGGTTTACATTGAATACTAAAGAATAATCATCATTGCAAATAACATGAGATGCTTTGATTTCTAAATTGGATGGACTTCTAAGAAGTGATATAGACAATTCTTAACGTATAAAAACCTACTTCCCTACCTTAAATTGAAATACATCATAAACCTTTGGAAGCCAAACACTTTTAGTCTTTTTCTTTGATTATGCTTATTAAATGACCCTATTTGAGCCTTAAAGATAGTCATACCTTATAAGCTTGGGATCATGCTAAATGGTGCAAAGGGAAAAGACAGTTAAAGTGTTAACAATGATATGATATATACATAGGCATACGAATTAAAAAAGTGTGTTCTATGTATTATTATCATAAAAAAATAGAAAAAAGGAAAAATAAATAAATAAAATGTGAGAAGCACAAGTCAAGTTATTTGATGCCTAGATGTACAAGGGAAAGTGAAAGTAAATGAAGGAAAAAGATATGAGGAAGAAAGAATTATATTAAAAAGTCCAAAAAAAAAAAAATAGAGAGAGAAAGAAAAAATATGATGAAGGAAAAAAGAAGAAGAAGAAGAAGAATGAGAAGACAAGGTTATGATGAATTTGAAAAAAAAAAAAAAAGAATGAAGTGCTTTAGTATGATCCTATATTCTTTTTAAACCTAAACCTTTTATTGCTTACTTAGTAATCAATCTTAGCCCAATACAACCTTCAATAAAGACCTATTAATCTTTAGGGGAAAGTTCAATTTGAGAATTGAATTATGTCATCATGCTCTATCTACGTTATTAGTGTTTGATTTCGTTCATGATATCTATCCATTTAAAAGTATGGTTCTTTCTAAAATCTTTGTATTCATATATGATGTAAAAAACATTTGTTTTGCCTTTACATAATCTTTGTCTCCATATGATTGCATGATTATTTTCTTGCATGAGTATTTGCCTTAGAATTCTTAAGTGTTATATAAGATATATTGTAAGGATTAGAGTCGATGTGAAATAATTCCATGACATGTGAGTGTGGCATTTTGAAACAAGATTGCTTTGAGAATAGTATGAGATTGTTGATAATTATGTCTTACATTATTAGTGACTCATCTTTAGTTTTGATACAAGATCATGTATGTATAGGATTTTAGTTCATTTGCATTTAGTGACATATTGATTAGTTAAGAGTGGAATAATTAATGTTTGCGTGTATCAATACTGGTAAACCCTCAGGAGACATAACTTCTCCTATTAGGGATAACTAGAGGTTTAAATACTTATGGCATAAACTCAATATCATCGTGCTTACCTACAAAAGTGGATTGTGTTTTTGTTTTTCATGTTTTTCATTTGGTTTCTTTTTTTTTTTTTTTTTTTTTTGGTTTTGCTCGAGACTAGCAAAATATAGGTTTGAAGGTATTTGTTAAGTTGATGATTACCAATATTTTATTCCAAGTTAACTAATATTATGTTATTTTTTCATGTGAAGTTGATATTTTTATGTCGTGTTTAATTTAGTTTATAAGAAGAAAGAGATGAAAATGATGGATTCTTGAAGTTAAATGTAGCTCAAGGAAATTGGAAGAATTTATAGGTCATTAATGCAAATTCATGATAATTAGAGGAGACCAATAGAACTTGCACCTAAAGAAAACAAATCTAGAAATTCAAGGAATCAGAGGCAAGTCAATTAAGCAAATTTACAACTAAGAATGGCAAGAAGAAAGTCATGACACCAAACCACAACTAAACATGATGAAAATGCGGCAAGAATCAGTTGCGTGGATTGCTAGTCATGTTAGACTGTTGTAAGATACAAGTCATAGTTGAAGATCACAACACATTATCTCAGTGCAAATCCTAACAATTTCGTTCAAGCATTTAATGCAACATTAATTACACAATGAAAAATTGACTTTAAGAATCAACCATGGAGCAATTTAAATAGGTATATTAGGTGTGCATTGAAACAAATACAGAGACACGCAAGCAAATTAAAGATCTAAGGGGTGTGGTTGCAACAAATTCAAGATCTAGGTTTTATTTTTCATTTCTTTTCTTTTATGTTTTATAAAAGACAAAATTTAATTTAATTTTGTCATTAATTAATTTGCAAATTTTGGTTTTAAAAATTCAATCGTTAAATCATTGTTTGGATGAAGTTGTGTAGATCAATTTCAATATATAGTTTTAATTCAAACCATCCCTATGAGATTGACCTTGATTCGCTGTTGTATTACATATAGACCGTGTATACTTACATGAGTTTTTATGTGATTTATATAGTACCAAAAACAACAATCAATTGACTTATGACTTCTTAGCTCCCTTCAATTTGAAAGGACATTAAGGCTTGACTTAGGTGATATGAACCCCTTAGTAGCTTGAAATGTTTGTTTGGTGTACCTTCATTTCTCAAAGGCATGACAAGGCTTCCTTGATGAGCAAAGGTTTAGTTATTTCTGACAGAATCCGAACCAGACCTTTTCTAAGCTCTAGTATGTAGGGTTCTGTCGGGCACTTCAACGGACTTCCTGAACCTGACTAGTCAGATTGAAGAAATCCGGGAAGCGAACCCCTAACTTTCTTAGCCGGTTTACTCATTTGAACTTAAAAACCTTGATTTTCTTTAAAATAGTTGGGCTTGGTGTAAATTTTTCACATTTCCTTGAAAACGGTTTTAATAAAAATTTTCACAGCATAACAACTGTATTTTGAATGTTTCCAAATTCAACCTATGAAGAAAACACATTTCGACTATATCACATCACTTCTCAACTTCTTATAACCACAAATATGCATTTTCTCATATCATTCATATCTTTTTCGCATGTAAATCACATTCATCAAAACATATATATATCATGTGCGTCATGTGATATGTGTATCTCAAGTGTGAATGTACAACTAAATATACATATCAAAATATGGGTTTACAATCCGTTAAGAGTTCATATATCAACACACAATTATCTTCTTACACTATATACAATCGTGTTAACATAGATTGAGCATTCCTATGGTTCGTTTATTCGTGCCCCACCTATAAGTAAGACGATGACCTTTCCGCCACAAACCACTTATACAAGACCTGATGAAATGAGGAAGCTACACAACAAAATTAAAGATTAGTTCATCACATTTTTATAATACAAAATAACGATCCATAAAATGCTGTAATTATATCGATACATAAAATTTTCAGTTTTCAAAACCATTTCTTCTAAGAAGACCATGTGTATATCTAGTGTACTTTAAGCATCACGTGACGATTTTCAACTGATGCTAGTGTGAGGCCACTATGGTATCTCGACCACTACGTGCGAAATTTACTACATCGCGACGTAGGGTGAAATAATCTCACTCTAGACAACCACAACGCGGAATTCTCTACATCGCGATTGTAGTGCTAATAAACTATACTCTATGCAACTACATGCGAAATTTCTACATCGCATATTGTAATGCAATTTCTCACTATCACTTATAACTAGGTACAGAATTTTCTACATCGTACCCTATTGCAAATAACTATAAATCTTGACAAACTACGAGCAGAATTTTCTACGTCGCCACGTAATGCCAAATATTCTGATTCTACGGTATACACATGGTTCTTAATTCAAACTTTGCAACAAACTTTTTAAAAACAACTTTTGCCTTCAAATTTCATTTCCTGATTTGAGACAATGATGTTTATTTAAAATCCAACTTATATTTGGAAACCCATTTTAGAAGGTTATTGAATACTAACAATTTACAATACAAATTGAAATCAAAATAACTTAAGTGAAGTACCCTTACCTCAATCCGTGTAATATCAACTCGATCATCTCAACGAGCCTCTCGTGCCTCGCTCGCCTGCTTGTCACCTACACATTAATTTCTCATTTACTCAAATACATAACTTAAAAAGTAACAATAGAGTTTTCAATATAAATCAACCTATTGAAAACTCGTTACGCTATAATTTACCCGACTCGATTTTAACTTAACCAAAACTCTCTAATTCCGATTTTTTTGTAAAATTTTTACTTTTAGACCCCTAGGATCATCCCTATATGATTCGTTTGGTCTCCGGAGGCTTAAAACAAAAAATCAACTTTTTAATTAAGCCGTTTGACCAAAAAAAAAATAGTGTTAAAACTAGCGATCATTTCACGTCCATTTATTTTTTTAGCATCTCTTTATCGCCTAATTAAGTCACCCGTAAAGTTTCGTCAAAAAATTATATTGTTTGCTATGTCAAATCTAGGAAAAACGTCTTGTTTTTGGCACTTTTCAATGCACTTTTCACACCAAATGAGCACCAATGGTTTTTATTTCGTATCTAAGCTCCTTTTACCTAATTTTTATCGACTAAATTCATTCCATGCAATAAAAATTTTCTTGACATAGTTATTTCACTTATCGACTCTCTAATAGCACTATTTTGAGCATAACTTGCGCAATTTTTATCGGAATCGATCCATTCCAAAACCTATGGTTTTCTATGACTCCTAGGCATCATTTGAGGTGTAGAACAACCCTATATAAGTTAGAACAAGTTAGGTCTTACCAGACCATTTTTTCGGCTAGGGATTTTTCATTTCACTTTATGTTTCTCCTTTTACAATTCTATACGTTTCCTTTTCAAATTCTAACTTTTCTAGAGACTTTCATGACATCAAATATGCATAATTTAAACCTAAAAATGATGGAAATGCAATGAGATGATACACCCCTTCATTGGCCATGACACACATCAAGCACTCATATGTCATTCTTTTCAAATTTTCATGCTATATTTCTTTCAATCATTTCATCAAACAAGTTCTCCACAACTTATTTTGTTAAATCCATACTTAAATCTCTACTTAGGGTTTCTACCATATGCATTTAAATTCTTATTTAGTGCATGGCTTTCATCACAACAACCTTTCTTTTTAGTTACTCATGAATAAAATCATTGATCTCTATCATAATTCCATCAACAACACAACAAAACACAAACCCACCATTCTCAAACTTTTCCATCTATTTAACTACCATTAAAGTTGATAAAGAGGATGATATCTTACCTTATTTCTTGTTTAGGGTTGTTGGTTTAGCTTAAAAACAGTCTAAAGTTATGAGTTAAAGCTTGAAAAAGTGTTTGGAAGCTCTCCTCTTCTCTTTTTATTTTTGCCGTCCAACACCCCTCACCCTTTCTCAACCTCACGACAATTGCTTCTTGTTTCATGTCTAAAGTTTTCTAAGTGTCACTTATATATAGACATTCACTTATAACTTTGCCCTCAAACTTTGATACTTATTTACAAGTCATGCCACTCTTTTAAATTTTAATAAAAAGTCCTCCATCTTTCATTTATTCTATGGCATTGTTACTAACGTTAAAATTGTTCACCACCATGTAGTAAAGTTCTTTTTTATTTACTCTTACACATACATAAATTTCTTTATTTGGCAAAATGACACTTTTGCCCTTTCTCTGATTTTTCTTACCGTAATGAACAACTACTATATACCATGACTATTAGCATTTCAATCTCACTTATAAGATTAATATTTATAAATTTCATCGTTTATACCTTATGCTTCATTAACTAATCAATGAGTTTCTACTTAAAGATAAGAGCTTACAGTTTCTCCCTTCCTTATAAAAATTTCGTCATCGAAATTTTAAACTACATACTTGAGTCGAATAAGTAAGGATACTGGGCGTGCATTTGCTCTTCAGGTTCCCATGTAGCTTCCTCTGATCTGTGATTTCACCATAACACCTTTACTAGCAGAATCACCTTGCTACACAACACTTGATCCTTACGATCTAAAATCCCCACTGGTTGCTCTTCTTAGGTTAAGTTCTTCTTCACTTGCACCGATTGCTATTTCAGGATATGCGATGGATCAACTACATACTTACGGAGTATAGAGACGTGGAACATATCATGAATATTTGCTAGCTCTGAAGGCAGCTTCAATCGATAAGCTACTTCACCCACCCTTGCTATTATCTCGTATGGCCCAATGTACCATGGGCTTAACTTTCCACATTTCTCAAACCTCACAATACCCTTCTAGGGTGAGATTCGTAGGAATACTCTATCACCCACTTCGAACTCTAAATCTCTTCTTTGATTGTCCGTATAGCTTTTCTATCGATCTCTAGCTATCTTCAACCGCTCTTTTATCACATTGATCTTCTCGGTTGTAACTTAGACAATCTCTGGGTTAATTAATCTTTTTTCACTTACTTCATCCTAACAAACTGGGGTTCTACATTTCCTACCATACAACGCCTCATAAGGGGCCATACCAATACTAGATTGGTAGCTATTCTTGTAGGCAAATTCTATTAAAGGTAGGTGATTTTCCCAACTCCCTCTGAGCTCCATCACATAAGCTTTCAACATATCTTCGAGAGTTTGGATGGTTCTTTCTGATTGTCTATCTGTCTACGGGTGAAAAGCCATACTGAAGTATAGTCTGGTGCCCGTGGCTTCTTGTAGCTTTGACCAAAACCTCAAAGTGAATCGAGGATCTCTATCTGATACAATGGACATCGGTGCGCCATGTAACCTCACAATCTCGTCTACATATAGCTGAGCTAATCTCTCCAGGGAGTAAGTGTTTCTGATGGCTAGAAAGTGAGCGGACTTTGTCAATCTATCAAATATCACCCAAATGGCTTCATGTCCACTCTGAGTCTGTGGCAATCCAACCACAAAGTCCATAGTAATCCTCTCCCATTTCCATTCAAGAATCGACAGAAGCTATAATAAACCTGTTGGTTTTCGGTGCTCTGCTTTTGGTCTGCTGGTAGGTTAAACACTTTGATACGAACTCTACTATCTCTTTCTTCATTCCTCTCCATCAGTAGTGGTCTCTCAGAGTTCGATACATTTTAGTACTCCCTGGATGCATGGCATATGCTGATGAGTGGGCTTCCTCTAGAATTTCCTTCTTCAATGCATCTACATCTGGCATACATAATCGTTGCCCCAAACCCAATGCCCCATCATTTCTCAACACGAAGCTACTTTGTTGCCCAGTTTCTATCTTGCTTCTAAGGTTCATGAAATAGGGATATTGAAATTGTAAGGCCTGAACTGGGTCTACCAACATAAGACGGACATAAAAGGCTGCTAATGATAGGACCCGAACCAGACCTTTTCTAAGCTCTTGTCTGGAGGATCCTGTCGGGCACTTCAACTGACTTCCCGAACCTAACTTGTCGGATTAAGGAAATCTGAGAAGCGAACCCTTAGAATACTTTCTCGGTTTACTCGTTTTAACTTAAAACTTCTTTACTTTTTTAAAAAAAAAATGGTTGGGATTGGTGAAAATTTTTCACATTTCTTTAAAATAGATTTTTATAAAAATTTTGACAATATAACGGCTGTAATTTGAACATTTCCAAAATTTGACCTGCATAAAAATACTTCAACTATGTTTGATCACCTCCTAACTTCTTTTATTCCACAAACATGTAATTTCCACAACCTGTTTCTTTTCAATTTCACAATACACGTTTCACAACATGCATTTTAAAAATGTATTCCATAAAACACATAGGTGTTCACATATATATGACAGATATATATATTGTGTGTGAGTGTTTCTATTATATACGTATCCCAAAACATAAATATACAATTGCTTCCATGTTCATGATTAATTTACATAATTATTTAGTCCTTCCGACGATATATTTATGCAACGCCCACCTATAATTGAAATGACGATCTTTAGGCCACAAAGTTATTTATCACCACACCTGATGAGATAAGCGAGTTACACAATAAAAATGAAAGGTTAGTTCGTCATATAGTATTAATAAATGTTAAAAGTTTCAATTTTAAAACCATTTCTTATAAAAAGACCATGTGTATATTTAGGGTACTCTAAGCATCACGTAACAATTTTTCTAGACTACTACGTGCAGAATTTACTACATCGCGACGTAAGGTAAAATGATCTCAACTATAAGCATCTATAACACGGAATTTTCTACATCGTATATTAAAGTGCCACTTCTCACTATCGCTTACAACTAGGTACGAAATTTTCTACATCGTACCCTACTGCAAGTAACTAAATCTCGACAACTACGAGCGAAATTTTCTACGTCGCCGCGTAGTGCCAAAACTCTAAGGCTACGGTATACACATGGTTTTTAACTCAAACTTTACTTTAAACGTTTTGAAAATAACTTTTTGTCTTCGAATCTCATCTCTTGATTCGAGACCTAACTTTTTACTCATTATCAAACGTATCCAATTTATAATTTGGAAAATCATTTGTACTATCTTTAAACAAAATACATTACGATATAAATGGAAGTTGAAATAAAGTAAGTGAAGTATACTTACCTCAATCCGAGTAATAGCGACTCGATTGTCTCAATGAGCCTCTCGTGTCTCGCTCGCCTGCTCGTCTCCTACATGTCAATTTCTCATCATTACTTGCTTAATCAAATAATTCAAAACTTAAAATAACATTTCCAATACACTTTTCTCTATTAACAACTCTTTACACTATAACTTTTCTAACTCGATTTTAACTCAACCGAGGCTCTCTACTTCCTATTTCTTTGTAAAATTCTTACTTTTAGACCCCTAGGATCATCCCCATATGGTTCGTTTGGTCTCCGGAGGTTTAAAACAAAAAGTCAACTTTTTTAATAACCTGTTTGACCAAGAAAAACAGATTTGGAACCGGCGCTCATTTCGCTTCCATTTCTTTTTCTAGCATCTCCTTATCACATAACTAAGTCACCCGTAAAGTTTCATCGAAAAATTCTATCGTTTACTATGTCAAATATAGGAAAAACGCCCTATTTTGGGCACTTTTCGATGCACTTTTTGCACCGAACAAGCGACGATAGTTTTTCTTTCATATCTAAGCTCCTTTTACCTAGTTATGATCAACTAAATTCATTCCATACAATAAAAATTACATTTGCATAGCTATTTCACCTATCGACTCTATAACAGCACTATTTTGCGCATAACTTGTGCAATTTTTATCAGAATCGATCCGTTCCTAAACCTATGGTTTTCTATGACCCCTAGGTATCATTTGAGGTATAGAATATCCTCATATAGGTCAGTTTTGCCCAGATTATCTCCAACCCATGGTTTGAGCTCGGGATTGCAAAAATTGTCTAAACTAGCTTTTTTGAACTTCTACCACTTCTACATGCTTTTCTATGCTTTTCCAACCTCAAATATGTCTAAATTTGAGTTCAAAACTCTCTAATCTCAAAGCTTTTCTACTTGTCTTAACAGCCATGACACACACAACATACCATTCTTTTAAATTTTCCCTATATTTTAACTTAAAAATTCTCTTAGGAAATCCATCAAACACTTGATCTACCCTTAAATTCACTTTAAGCATGCTTGAATCACAAGTTAGGGTTTTTCCCATAAACCCTAACCTATCATTCTTGCTTTATTAGCAACCTCAGCTTTCCCTACATATAACTTGAGTTCTATACTTGATTTAATTGTAAAATTCTCATCACAAACTCATCAAAACAAATCAACTATCTACACATCCATATAATTCCTACTAACATCAAAATTGAAGAAAATGATAAGAGTTTACCTTGGTTTTGTTTAAGGTTAGCTATTCTAGTTTGAATCTACTTGATATCTTGATTAGGGACTTGAACTTGGATGAAATCAACTTGCTTCTTCTTCTTCCTTCTTTGACCGTGACTTCACCCTCCCTCACTCTCTCGGTTTTGTTTTCTTGAAAAATGACTAAGTGTTGAATAGATATATAGATGGTCAACTTTTATAAAATCACCATCATGTCCCCTTTTTGTGATTGCTGAACACTTGTCTTTGTTTCATCTTGCTTTATTGATTTTTATCTTCTTTGTTTGCCGATCAAGTGATTGGTTTTCATGTGTCATCCCTTATATTCATTTATTGCTACTTGCATGAGACTAAAATGCCCTTTATACTACCATAAAATTTCCACTAACTTAACTCATGGAATTTATCCATAAAAGGGCGCTTTGGTAATCCATGAATTAAAACTAATCATTTAGTCATTATTGCATGACAACTAATTTATGATAATTCATATTTAATTTTTAATTTGTCATCCATTCATTGGTGCAATTCTAGTGACATGGGCTTTGACTTTTATTCAAACCCATTCCATGTAATACTCACACCACTCACACAAAAATCATAAGTCAATTGGGTTTGAATTTCCTAATCACTTTGTATTCATACCAGGGTCAGCCAAATGATATCCGACTTGCGATACGAAAATATAATCAACCTCAAATAATACTACTGGAGGCCTATGATTCGACCGTAACTCAATTTGAAGGTTTCTAATACAATAAAATAATAAATCTAGGTGAGGGCTTACAGCTAACAAGGCACCTAAATCCGTTGCTTCTAATCTGACACCCATATATCTCAATTCCACCAGCATGGATAAGTATTCAACTTTCGACTGGGTTAGAGAACTGGTAGGCTTTCTACTCAGTGCATCTACTACCACATTAGCTTTACCCGGGTGATACTCAATTGTGCAGTCATCGTCTTTAATGAGTTCTACCCATCTTCGCTGCTTCATGTTCAACTCTTTCTGGGAAAACAAATATTGCAGGCTCTTGTGATTAGTGAAAGATTCTGCAAGGTACTCCATATAAATAATGTCTCCATATCCGTAGGGCAAACACTACCACAGCTAGCTCTAAGTCATGGGTTGGATAATTGATCTCATGCTTCTTCAACTGTCTCGAAGCATACGCTATCACCCTATCGTGTTGTATCAACACACAACCCAAACCTTGTCTGGAGGCATCACAGTACATCATAAACCCATCATTCCCCGATGGCAATGTAAGTATTGGGGCTGAGGTCAATCTTTTCTTTAGCTTATCGAAACTGTTCTGGCATGCCTCTGACCACACAAACTTCTCTTCTTTCCTTATCAATCTGGTCAGTGGAGTAGTAATCTTTGAAAACCCTTCCACGAACTTCCTATAGTACCCAGCTAAACCTAAGAAACTCCTTACTTCGGTTACATTCGTGGGTGGCTGCCAATTTACTACAGCTTCTATCTTCTGAGGATCCACGGATATTCCACCTGCTGATACCACATGTCCTAGAAATGCCACGCGATCTAGCCAGAACTAGCACTTGCTGAACTTTGCGTATAGCTGATGTTCCCTCAATGTCTGTAGCATAATCCTCAACTGCTCAGCATGCTCATCTCGACTACCTGAATATACTAAGATATCATCTATGAAGACAATTACAAACTTATCCAGGTAAGGTTTGAAGACTCGGTTCATCAAGTCCATAAAAGCTACTGGGGCATTTGTCAACCTAAATGGCATTATTAGAAATTCGTAATGCCCATAACAAGTCCTGAAGGCCGTCTTAGGAATATCTTCCCTATGTACCTTCAGCTGATGGTATCCCGACCTCAAGTCAATCTTCGAGAATACCTTAGCCCCTTGTAGCTGATCAAACAAATCATCTATCCTCGGAAGAGATACTGATTCCAGATAGTAACTTTATTAAGTTGTCGATAGTCAATACATAATCGAAGGCTCCCATCCTTCTTCTTCACAAACAACACCGGAGCCCCCCACGGTGATGTTTTGGATTTTACAAACCCTTTACTCAAAAGTTCTTCCATCTGAACCTTCAATTCTTTTAATTCTGTCGGTGCCATCCGATAAAGCGCTATAGAGATAGGCTCCATACCCTACACTAACTCAATCTCAAACTCCATCTCTCTATCCAGTGGCAATCCTGAAAGATCTTCAAGAAACACATCGGGAAACTTACAAAGTACTGGTAGATCAACTAGCCGTAGCTTACATTCATCCGACTCTATGATATAGGCCAAGTACCCCTAGCATGCTTTTCTAAGCATCTTATTTGCCCTTAGGGTACTTATTAAACTAGCTGGGAATACCTTTCTCTCTCCGTAGAAAATCACATCAGGTGCTCCGGGTCTACTCAACTTGACTTCTTTTTTATAGCAGTCAACCGTAGCTAGATGCTTCGAAAGCCAATCCATGCCCAGGATAACATCGAAGTCATGAATGGCTAAAACAATCAGATCTGCCTCAAACTTCTGACCCACTATAATCACTTTACTTCCCACATAAACCTGGTCGGCTATAAGTGACTCACCAGTGGAAAGTGACACTCTTATACTGCACTCTGTCGGTTTCACATCTACCCCAACTCTATCAATAAACTCCTCAGATACAAAGGAGTGGGCGGCTCCTAGGTTCACCAAAACACATGCATCTAAAGCAAATACAGTAAGAATACCTGTAACCATCTCCGGGGCTGCATCAACTTACTGTTGGGTCATGGTGTAAACTCTGGCTACTTGGCTACAAGGTCAACCGGGCTGTCCCTTACTGGATCTGCGAATAGGCGGCTCTAGAGATGTAGTTACTCTGGCTTGGGAGCCTTCTCTATCTGGTCCACACTCCCCGCTACTCTATTTGTGCACTGCGAACTAGCCTCTACTGGGCTCGAGGCAACTACACTAGGAAAGTCTCGCATGAAATGACCCTCTTGGTCGCATTTGAAACATCTCGTACGGCCCATAAGGCACTTGCCCTAGATGCCATCGGCCGCACTTACTGCAAGTAGGTCTGTCTATCTAGCTCGGTCTCCTCCTAGATCCCCCCGATGACTACACTAAACTCTGGCTAATCTGAGGTCTCTGACTGTATTTATGGCTCTCAGACTATGCGAGCTTCTGATCACGTTTGCCCACTTTACTCGGTCCCCCTTGATGGCTACCACTCCAACTGCGCTTCTGACTGAATGGTGGCTTTGGCTTGGGAACGGTTCCTGCACTCTGCTCAACTTTGGTGGCTGCCTCCACCAGCTGTCCATATCGAGTATGTACTGAGGATGATACATTGGTCCTAACTACAGGGTTAAGACCTGCCATGAACCTATTGATCTTCTGCTCTTCATTTTCTATAATAAAAGGGACCAGGCGGATCAATTCTGAAAATTTCTTTTCATACTCTGGCACTAAAGAGTTCCTCTACTTCAAACTAAAAAACTCTTCTATTTTCGTATCCTTGTAGCTTTTGGGAAAGAATTGATCTGTGAATTCTGTCGTAAAATTGGCCCAAGAAACTCCCTCCGGATGTGCTCTCTGATGCACCGTCCACCAGTCCTTGGCACGATCTTTAAGTAAAAAGGCTGAGTAAAAGACCATCTACTCCTCAATACTTCCCATAATCTAGAATATTTCTTCATTAGTTTCCAGCCAAGATAGTGCACGCTCTGGATCACCTGTGGCATCATAATGCTTCACACTTAATTTTCGAGCGCGCTCAATGGATACCCCTATTTCATTAGGCTACTGGGCTGGCAGCGGTGGATGGAGTGCTGCAGCAAAAGCCTGTGCCATCCACTCTGCCATCTGCTCTATATTCACCTGTGCTTGTGCCTGCTCTGGTCTCTCAGACTTGGAAGGCTTTGGATGTGAAGAACTAGCCGACACATTAACTGACTCGTCACCATGTTCCCCGTCAGGGGTGGATACCTGTTCAGCTGCCTTACTTGTTATGGGGCGATCTCTATGCTGCATCTCTATAGTTTCAATTGATCATAAACTCAAGTTAGAATGTTTATAATGCATGAAATAACTCTATACTTATGCAATATTCAACTTCAATCTCTATATCTCATATATAACTGCACAAGCTAGCTCATGTCTCATGCATATAATGACTTTATACATACTGATGCAATGCTCAAACTCAAGTCATATAGCTTATGCTTTAACTTATGTAATCAATAACAGTATAACTCATATAATCTTGAAAAACATGAATGCATGTAACTATTTCACTTCTTATGCATAATTCATGCATCATTAACGCACGCTTTATGTGAAAATAGTTCAAACCTTCTCTTAAAACTTTATCTAAACTCAACGAGAATCAGGCTTTGATACTGTTGACACTTATTTTTGGTCAACCCTGTTCTTCATTTTTGGTCAACCCTGTTCTTCAAGCCCAATACCTGTGACACAACAAACCTCATACAATGCAAACAATATAGGATCAAAACACACAGGACACAGCAAGACTTTTACGTGGTTCGGCAAAAAACGATGGCCTACGTCCACGACAATTACCCCCTCTTGGTGTAATTGTATTTTTTATTTCACTCTGTCTTTTACCCTAAATTATATCTCCTATTTATAATGGAGATGTTATAATCAGAATAGGCTTGAGAATCTTACAGATAAGGCAAAAAATAATATACATTAATTAAGATAATATCTTCTGAGATTATCTCTCGTATATAGCAATTTCCTAGAATGTAGAGATTCGATTTGCATGCAAATAGGTAATTCGACTCCTTTCCCGTTTCGGATTGATTCTTCTTCCAGAAGGTCAACTGGTCAATTTAAGTGTTTTGCCTGTTCAACGATCAGACAGCAAATTGAGCGAGCAGATATCTCCGAGCAAACGAGCAGACTTCTTTATTCTTTTGGCCGCCGAGCAGACGAACATATCTCCAGTCAGTAGGAATGTTCGAGCAGGTTATCTTTGTGCTTTTAACTTTCCTTTGACTATTTGACCAAGTGTCTTCTTGGCTCTTAATGGGCCTCCATTTTTTGGGCCTTTTCTTATTGCACCAAAAAATACCCATAACACAAGCCCCCTTGTTTCTGGTACACTTTTTGTACTGGAAACAATGTTCTTGCGCCTAGACTTGCGCCCAGAAAACTTTTAGTGAGATGTGAACCGTTGCTTTTCTTCCTTTTTGCCCTGTGTCAGTCCCCCAGGCGCTGACTACTTGTCACTCAACTGTCGCGCTCCTTACTGCATGTATTAAATGCGCGTCTTTTCAATAATTGCTCATGATGGCTCTTTCGGTTTTTTGCGCCTATTGCCAAACTTTGGCGACGATTGAAATGTCTTGATTTGCCGATTGGGATTCCGAAGCGTCAGCTATATATTACCCTTTGTCGTTCTCTTTTCGTCTTCTCTCTTCTGCCTTTGCAAACCCTGACATTTTTGTCTGCTACCATTCTCCTGCATTCTCAAGGTTCTTTGTCAACGCCATCTTCAAGGTAACTCCTATTCTTTTCTTCTGCGATTATTATTTGCGTATCTGGGGCATGATTTCTTCTTTTTTTTTTTTTTTTTTTTTTTTTATTTTTTTTTATTTTTTATATAGATACTTGTATTGTTGCTTTGAGTTGCTGTCTGTTTGTAATATCTTTTGCCCATCCAACTTTTCGCTCCAATAGCCCCCCTTGTGTTCATAGGAGTATCGTATCCGTATGTACTGAGTTCTGGTCTGCTTTCTGCGACCTGACACCCCTGTTGATTTTGTAGATGTCTGGTCGTAGTCGTCGCAGTCATAAGGTGGGATCCACTGATGTTGCCTCCGAGGAGGATCTTAGTGCTACCTCTCAAGGTGGTGGGGCTACTTCAGTCCCTTCTGAACACCATTCCTCCTCTGCTCGCGCACCCTTTTTTCATTATGAATCTTCCCTTGGCCTCAGCGACCTTGAAACCATCGCTGAGGGCTTCTCCTTACCTAAGGGCTGCCGAGCTATGGTGCCTAAGGCTTCTGACCATGCAGCTTTTCCTCCCAAGGGTTTCTTTGCCATTAGTCATCAACACATAGAAGCCGGTTTCAGGTTTCCGGTTCATCCTTACCTGGTCGCTCTTTTAAACGACCTTAACTTAGCCCCTTTTCAACTTACCCCCAACTCTTATGCTCATCTCACCGCTTTGGCTTCCATCTTTCTTAAAAACGACCTTCCTCCTCCTACCCCCGCGATGATCCATCACCTCTTTTTGTTTAGAAGTACTACGGGTCCGAAGGCTAATAAGAAGGATGGGTTTTATTATACTTCAGCCCGAAAATCTCCTTACAAAGTGAACCTTCCTCAAGGGATTGGAAAATCCAACGTAGGAGATTACAAGTCACGATGGTTCTACGCGTCGTGCTTATCATTGTCGGATTTAAAGAATTTTTCTTTTTGCCTTTCGCCCAGTAAGTATATTTGTCTCAGTTTTCCATCTTGTATTTCTGCTCGTTGCTAACATTTTTCTTTGTGCAGATGTCTCTAGGGGCGAGATTCCTCTATCCGATCAGGAGCTCTCTCTGTTAAATAAATTTTCGGATGTAAAGACACCATCCGACGATCAGACACCTTCCGAGCACCTGCTTCAATTTCATGGTCTCGCTCCTCCTGCCGACCAAGAATTATTGGACCTCGCTTCTGATTTAGGCTCTCGTGAGGAGAAAGAAATTCCTTCTGCTTTCGAAGCTTCCGGACAGGAAATTCCACATCCAGCGAATACTTCAGTTTCGGAAATGGTGAGGCTTCATTTCGAGCAGCCTTTACCCAGCCAGGCTCCTGCTCAGTCTTCTGCTCCCAAAGAGCCTGTTCAAGCGGCCGGAGGTTCTGGCTCTCCCCCTGCTGCTGAAGTCTCTCCAGAATCGCCTCCTCAACAGGGTTCTGTCGGTTCTCCTGCTCGCTCGATAAGGCATAAATCAGTGGCGAGGAAATCTTCGAACAAGAGTGCTCGTCGAGGGGATATATCTCAGCCTGCTCCGCCCAGCAGTTCCCCATCCGCCTCTACTCAAAATGTCGACAAGGGCAAAGGGATCGCCGATTCAGAAACTGCGGAACCGCCTCATAAACGCCAGAAAACAGCCGCGGCCGGTTCTGGTGCTGAGGAGCAGTCCCAAGAGTTTGATGCCGGGGAATATTATAGCGATCTTTTAGATCGCGTGCCCCAATTCCTTGGAGCGAGGAAGCCTGCCCTGTACAAGAAAGAAATAACGGGCGAACGGCTCATCAACTATTTGGGCTTCCACAGTACGCTTGTAAGTTTTACTTTTTTGCTGCTATAGTATCTCTTTCCATTTTTTCTGTACTAACAAATGCTTTGTCTCAGGCGTCCATGGCGTACATGAAACTTTTGCGGGAGATTGGGGACTGGCCCGAGGAGAAGGCCGCCATGGCAACTACCATCAATTCTCTGGAGGAAGAGAAGGCTAAACTGCAGGATGATCATGAACTAGAGCTGGAAAAAGCGCAGGGGGCACATCGTGAGCTGGAGCAGGAAATTGAGAAACTGAACAATCAGAAGAACAAACAGCGGGAGTCCTTGGAGAGGCAGGAAATACAGATTGCTTTTAGGGATAAAAAGATCGAGACATTGACGCATGATCTCCACTTTGCTCGGGAATCGGAGGAGAAGTTGAAAACTGAGAATAAGGAACTAAAGGGAGAACTGTCCTCGCATAAGCATAAAGCCGCGGAGGCCAAGATTGTTATGGAAGCAATGAGGCAGGAAACAGTTTCTCTCAAGGAACACATTGCTTCGGAGAAGGGACGTATCGAAGCCGCGGTTCGAGAGGCAGAAGAGAGGACAGGAAGTTTATTCCTGTATAATCTGTGGCTCAAGCGACCAGATGTGGACGTTTCGTTCTTTGGTCCAGACGCTGTGGCTGAAGTAAAGCTGTACGCTCAGCAGGAGAAACTTAAAGCCGGTCCTTCAGCTTCTTCTGCTGGTGCTGCCTCTGCTGATATTCCCAGCTCAGAATCTCCCAGCTCTCCTCGTCCAATCAACATTGATGACAGCGACCAGAGGAATTTTCCTGTTCGATGATATTTTGTTTTGTACTTATTACATTTTTTAACAATTTTTAAATAAATCTTTATTTTCTTGTTTGTATTTATGTTCGTTATTTTTATTTAGTCGTGACTTGGATTTTCGACTAGTACTTATTTGAGCAGAGTAGGTGTGGGGACGACCAACTTGCCGAAATTACCCTTTCAGGCCCCTTTCCTCTGCTTGATTAAAACAAATTCCCAGCTTTCTTGAATGGCCAATTTCTCCCAGCTTTTAAATTTTGTTCGAGCAGAGTAAGTGTGGGGACAGCTAGTCATGCTGAAATTACCCATTTTTGAGGCCCCTTACCTCTGCTCGTTTGAACCTACAGACCCAATGTTCCTTCAAGATACTATTCGTTCTTAAGTTACATGGATCTTCCAAGGTTTACTAAGTCCACAGGCCATAAGCATCCCTTCCAGAGTCCTTGTACTCACAGGTTATGCTAAGGTCTTCCAGGACATTTTTTTTTTTTATAGCTCACAGATAATGATTACACCTTCCAGAGCCCGGCTACTCACAGGTGGTAATCACATCTTCCAGAGCATTTGCTTCAATCGAAATGCGAGTAGATCATCAGTAACAACAAGAAACGATCAAGCATTGCCATTCAAGGAGAATCTGATTCAATTTTACTGCACTGAAACAAAATTGACAAATTATCAAAGCGAATTAAAACAAAAACTTAAACCAATTAAATAAAATATGGTCGAAGGTTTTCAGCATTCCATGCTCTGGGAACTAGCGCCCCTTCCATGCTAGTCAAGTGGTAGGCTCCGTTCTGCAAACTTTCCTTCACAATGTAAGGCCCTTCCCAATTTGGACCAAGTGTTCCCTCACCAGCTTTCCGAGCAGCAGGTAGAATAAGGCGCAGAACTAAATCCCCCGTCTTAAACCTTCGGGTACGGACTTTTCTATTGTAAAATCTGGCCACTCGCCTCTGATAGACAGCAATCCTTATTTGAGCATCATCCCTCATCTCTTCCACCAGGTCCAGGCTAGCAACGAGCAAACTGCTATTATCTTCTGGGTTGAAGGTTGTTCGGCGCTGACTGGCAACTTCATATTCTGCTGGAATCATCGCCTCCGAGCCGTAGACCAATGAAAAGGGAGTTTCCCCGGTAGTGTTGCGAGCAGTAGTTCTGTATGCCCACAACACTTTTTGCAGCTCGTCTACCCAAGCCCCCTTTCTCGCTTCCAGCTTAGTCTTCAGGTTTTGCTTGATGATTTTATTAATGGCCTCTACTTGTCCATTGGCCTGAGGGTGGTCCACCGCTGAGAAGCTCTTTTTAATTCCCAGATCCGTGCAAAATCTTTGAAACTGTTCGCTACTGAACTGGGTTCCATTATCTGTTACGATTTGTTGGGGGACTCCAAACCTGCAGATAATATTTTCCCAAACAAATTTTTCGACCTTGGTGGTAGATATTTCAGCTAACTCCTTTGCTTCTGCCCATTTTGTGAAATAGTCAACTGCTACAATAGCGTGCCTACACCTTCCTCGGGCTGTAGGAAGAGGTCCAATCAGGTCCATTCCCCATATGGCAAATGGCCACGGACTGATCATTTGTTGCAAAAAAGTTGGAGGGGCTCGAGGTATCTTGGCAAATCTCTGACACTTTGTCACACCTCTTGACCATTTCAATTGAATCTTTTTTCATAGTTGGCCAATAGTACCCCTGTCGGAGGGCTTTCTGGGCCAACGATAGCCCCCCGGCGTGATTACCACAATGCCCAGCATGTATCTCATTTAACACGACTTGACAATCTAGACCGTCAATGCACCTAAGCAACGGAGCTGAGAATCCCCTCTTGTATAATTTATCATCATAGATGCAGTACCGAGCAGCTCGCGTCCGAAGGCGGCGAGATTCTAGCTTTCCTTCAGGTAGCTTCCCATCTTGCAAATATTCTACCAAAGGATTCATCCAGGAGTCCTGTGCTACCACAATTGCCATTATCTCATCTTGCGATTCAGTGCTAGGAATGGGCAATACCTCTATTGGCACAACTCCCATGAAATCTGCATGTTTTGCAGTGGCTAAACGAGCCAAAGCATCCGCGTGAGAATTTTGCGATCGAGGGACATGCTGCAGCTCATATTTCTCAAACTTTGTCAAGAGTTCCCTTACTTTCTGTAGATAAAGGGTCATTTTTGATCCTTTGGCCTGATATTCTCCCCGGACTTGACCTACAACAAGCTGGGAATCATTGTAAATCCTTATTCGTTCTGCTCGCACTTCTAAGGCCAGTCGCAATCCTGCCAGCAACGCTTCATACTCAGCTTCATTATTAGTGGCTTTGAACTCGAATCTTAAAGCAGACAAGATTTTGTGTCCTTCCGGGCTGATCAACATTATTCCAGCCCCTGCTTTCTGCTCGCTGGAAGAACCATCGACATATAATTCCCAAAATGGACCTTCAGAAGACTCGGGCTCATCATTACTCGACCCCGTGAACTCAGCAACAAAATCGGCCAATACCTGCCCCTTGATCGCCGTTCGAGGCTTAAATTCTATTTCAAACTGGGCGAGCTCAATAGCCCATTTCAGCAAACGACCAGAGGCATCAGGTTTTTGCAAAACCTGTTTCAGAGGATATTTGGTCGGGATTTCTATTGCGTGGGCTTGAAAATAAGGACGAAGCTTCCTGGAAGCTACCACCAGGCTGTATGCGAGCTTCTCCATAGGTGTGTATCTGGTTTCTGCATCAATCAACCTTTTGCTTACATAATACACAGGAAGCTGCCTTCCGTCTTCCTCGCGAACCAAGGCCCCACTGAGAGCGTGCTGGGAAACACCCAAATAAACGACCAGTTTCTCCCCTTCTACTGGTTTGGATAACAGTGGAGCTCGGCCCATGTATTCCTTTAGTTGCTGAAAGGCTACTTCACATTCTGCAGTCCATTGAAAGTTCCTAGCCTTCTTCAACGCATCAAAAAATGGAATGCATTTATCTGTCGACCTGGATATAAACCTGCTCAGGGCAGCGACTTGGCCGTTCAAGCTCTGCACTTCCTTGATCTTAGTAGGCGACTTTAAGTCAATAAGAGCCCTGACTTTTT
Organism: Dimocarpus longan; assembly: GCA_022984855.1. Taxonomy (NCBI): domain Eukaryota; kingdom Viridiplantae; phylum Streptophyta; class Magnoliopsida; order Sapindales; family Sapindaceae; genus Dimocarpus; species Dimocarpus longan. The sequence continues at coordinate 12,489,192 of CM041015.1, read as the reverse complement.
CGGGGTTTGCCTCAATCCCTCTGCTGTTGACCATGAACCCCAAAAACTTGCCCGAAGCAACTCCAAACGCGCATTTCAGAGGATTTAACTTCATTTGGAATTTACGCAAGATTCGGAACATCTCTCCTAAATCTTGCACATGCCCACACGCCTGTTTTGACTTTACCAACATGTCATCAACATACACTTCCATTATCCCCCCGATGAGATGTTCGAACATCATGTTCACCAACCGTTGGTAAGTAGCTCCTGCATTCTTTAATCCGAATGGCATCACCTTGTAACAATAAAGTCCCCGATCAGTAATGAAAGACGTGTGTTCCTCATCACTCGGTTCCATTGGGATCTGATTATACCCTGAGTAGGCGTCCATGAAGCTAAGGAGCTGATGCCCAGCAGTTCCGTCAACGAGTTGATCGATCCGAGGCAAAGGAAAACTATCTTTTGGACAGGCTTTGTTCAAATCGGTGAAGTCAATACATGTCCTCCATTTTCCGTTTTTCTTTTTCACTAGAACAGGATTTGCTACCCACACAGGGTAGTGAACCTCCCTGATAAATTTATTTGCTAGCAGTTTTTCCACTTCTTCCCTGAGCGCCTCATATCGTTCTTCTGTCATAGGCCTCCTCTTTTGACGAACCGGCCTATGGAGGGGATCAATATTTAGCCTATGCGACATTACTTCGGGACTGATCCCCACCATATCCTCATGAGTCCACGCAAAGACATCCAGATTTTCTTTTAAGAACTGAACGAGCTGCTCTCTGATGTCTGAGGGTAACTCTCTCCCTATCTTCAGGCACCGTCTGGTATCCTGCTCGCTAACTTGTACTTCTTCCAATTCTTCTACAGGGCCTGCCGTTCGATCTTCATCCACTTTTCTTGGATCCAGATCTTGACTAACTCCTGTACTACTGGCAGATTGTTTCTTCTCCTCGGTCACCATACTGATATTTTTTCCTTTAACCCCAGCCTTTACGGCGTTTTTATAGCACTTCCTTGCCACTTCTTGCTCGCCCCTAACACACCCTACCCCATTGGGAGTGGGAAATTTAATGGTGAGTGTTCGGGTGGATATTGCTATATCAAGATCATTCATAGCTGGTCTCCCGAGGATGGCATTGTATGCCGATGGACAATCAATAACTAGGAAGTCGGCCATTGCAAGAGCTTGTCTGTTCACGTCTCCTATGGCGAGGGGAAGTTTAATCTGCCCCAGCGGTACAATTGCATCCCCAGTGAAGCCAAAAAGAGGTTCTGGGGATGGAGTTAACTGCCCAATTGTTAAACCCATGTGCTCGAGACAGCCCTTGTACATCACATTTACTGAACTGCCTGTATCCATCATTATCCTTCTTACCTCAGCACCGCCAATCCTTGCTCTGATGACCAGTGCGTCATTATGGGGCCAATGCAAGCCTTGAGCGTCATCTTCATTAAACAACATCCCGCCTCCAGCAACTCTGGCCTTCTTACATGGCCCTTCTCTTCCATTTTGACCTGTCAACAAGACTCGGCCAGCCTCCCGCACATAGCGCTCCTGTGATCGGTTGGATGTCCCTGCGATGTGCGGTCCTCCATGAATAGTAAAGATAGTCCTCACAGCGGGCTGGTGACCTTGATCAATCAGGCGTTGTGGCTGTTGTTGAGGAAGTTGCTGAGGTATATTAGGATGTTCTTGTACAGGCTGATTTCCCTGCAGAGGATGATGACTTTCAGGTTGCGCCACATATTCCCTCAAACGACCCCGTCTGATCAACTCTTCAATTGCATCCCTAAGTTCTCTGCATTGAGAAGTATAATGCCCGTTTTCTCTATGGTAAGCACAATACTTCCTTGGGTCTTGAAACCTCCTCGGGATGTTTGTGGGACTTGGCTTTCCGAAGTTCTCCCGTCTTTTTTCTGTTTCAAAGATCCTATCTTGTCTGTCTGTCAGGACGCTGTAATTCTGGTAACGATCTCTGGGTGGAGATGCCTTCCTCCGAGACTCATTTTTTGACCGCTTCGCTACCTGATTACTGGAGCGATGTTTGTGACCGCTCTCTTCATTTTCGCGCTGGTCCCTCTTTTTTCCTGGTCGCGAACTGTTCGCTCCTTTTTCTTGTTTGCTAGGCTTTTTCTGTCCGAATGTGTCTTCCCAGCACATCTCTTTTGCTGCACGGTCATAGAACTCTCCCAAACTCTTCACAGGATTACGATAAATGCTTTTGTAAAGCTTTCCATCCTTTCGCAGTCCTGCAGAAATTGCAGTTAAGACACTTTCATCAGAGGGATTTTGCACATTGTTTACCTCGCGCCTAAATCTGGCGATGTAATCTCTTAAAGTTTCCTCCCGCTTCTGAAAGATAGTCGCTAAGTGACAAGTCGGCGCGAGCTGCTTTCTCAGCGCTTTGTACTGGTCCTCGAACTTTCTCTGGCACTCATCCCAGCTGTTTATACTTCGGGCCGGAAGACTCCTTAGCCACGTCCTTGGAGTATTCCCCAGTGTTGCTGGGAATACCCTACACTTGACCAGAGGATTAGAGGTCTGCAGGTCCATTTGAACGTTGAAAATATCCAGATGATCATACGGGTCACTATCTCCATCATAAATTGGGATGTTCGGGAGTTTAAATCTTGGAGGCAGCAGTTGCGTTTCAATCTCTCTTGAAAACGGGGTTCTGTCTTGCTCTCTACCCTGGTCACGGTGTCCGGGTCTAGTCTCTAACTGCCGCACCCTCTGCATTAGTTCCTGTACCATGGGATCTTGCCGCTCAATCCCGTTCGCAGGGACTTGTCGATTCCCCCGGCTTTCTCCTGCTGCTGAGAGACGGGTTTGTGACCTTCCCCGGTCCAACGACATCCTTTCACGTGATCCACTCCTCCTGCGAGAACTTCCTGCATGGGGTGTCCCTTGTCTATGTGAACGTTCCCTTTCACGCTGTCGACCCCTTCCATGATCAGAGTTATTTTCCCCTCGGCGATTATTACCCTGACTTGTTCTAATCCTCTGATTGGAAGGATGCGGAGCCACTTCTTGATGAGCCGGATGCCTCTCCCCTTGTGGGCGCAGATTTGAGGAACGAACAGAAACGGCTGGTTGCTGTCTGTCCCTGCCAGCCTCTCCTCTCCTAACTGGAACAGCACTCACAGAACGGGGCTGGTGGTCTGCGTTCCCTGGAACTTCCTGAACTCGGGCCTGTGTCAAGGCTCTGATGGTTTCTGCCAATTGTGCTACCGTATTTTCTAAAGCCTCCTGTCGTGCTTCCTGACGACGCTGCCAAGCTGGCATAACACCTCCGCCACCATCAGTTGGTTGAGGAGGCAATGGTGGCAAAGCGGCAGAAGACGTCCCTGCTGCCTGACCTTGACCTTGGTGCTCCTCCAATTGATCGGTTTCCGATGCTACAACCCTGGTTGTCTTGACCCTAGCCATGTCAGCCGTATCACAACCAAAACAAGTTTGTTAAATCACAGTCTGGGCCCTCCTTCTAGCGCCAAAAGATGTTGACACTTATTTTTGGTCAACCCTGTTCTTCAAGCCCAATACCTGTGACACAACAAACCTCATACAATGCAAACAATATAGGATCAAAACACACAGGACACAGCAAGACTTTTACGTGGTTCGGCAAAAAACGATGGCCTACGTCCACGACAATTACCCCCTCTTGGTGTAATTGTATTTTTTATTTCACTCTGTCTTTTACCCTAAATTATATCTCCTATTTATAATGGAGATGTTATAATCAGAATAGGCTTGAGAATCTTACAGATAAGGCAAAAAATAATATACATTAATTAAGATAATATCTTCTGAGATTATCTCTCGTATATAGCAATTTCCTAGAATGTAGAGATTCGATTTGCATGCAAATAGGTAATTCGACTCCTTTCCCGTTTCGGATTGATTCTTCTTCCAGAAGGTCAACTGGTCAATTTAAGTGTTTTGCCTGTTCAACGATCAGACAGCAAATTGAGCGAGCAGATATCTCCGAGCAAACGAGCAGACTTCTTTATTCTTTTGGCCGCCGAGCAGACGAACATATCTCCAGTCAGTAGGAATGTTCGAGCAGGTTATCTTTGTGCTTTTAACTTTCCTTTGACTATTTGACCAAGTGTCTTCTTGGCTCTTAATGGGCCTCCATTTTTTGGGCCTTTTCTTATTGCACCAAAAAATACCCATAACAGATACCAACTTGACAGGACCTGAACCAGACATTTTCTAGGCTCTTGTCTAGAGGGTTCTGTCGGGCACTTCAACAGACTTCCTGAACCCGACTCGTCGGATTCAAGAAATTCGGGAAGCGAACCCCAAACTTTCTTAGCCGGTTTACTCGTTTGAACTTAAAAACCTTGATTTTCTTTAAAATAGTTGGGCTTGGTGTAAATTTTTCACATTTCTTTGAAAACGGTTTTAATAAAAATTTTGACAACATAACGGCTATATTTTGAATGTTTTCAAATTCAACCTGTGAAGAAAACACACTTCGACTATATCATATCACCTCCCAATTTCTTATAACCATAAATATACATTTTCTCATATCATTCATATCTTTTTCGCGTGCAAATCACATTCATCAAAACATATATATATATATATCATGTGCGTCATGTGATATGTTAATCTCAAGTGTGAATGTACAACTATATATACATATCAAAATATGGGTTTACAATCCGTTAAGCGTTCATATATTAACACATGATTATCTTGTTAAACTATATACAATCGTGTTAACATATATTGAGCATTCCTATGGTTCATTTATTCGTGCCCCACCTATAAGTAAGACGTCGACCTTTTCGCCACAAACCACCTATACAACACCTGATGAAATGAGGAAGCTACACAACAAAATTAAAGATTAGTTCATCACATATTTATAATACAAAATAACGGTCCATAAAATGCTGTAATTATATCAATACATAAAATTTTCAGTTTTCAAAACCATTTCTTCTAAGAAGACCACGTGTATATCTAGTGTACTTTAAGCATCACGTGATGATTTTCAACTGATGCTAACATGAGGCCACTATGGTATCTCAAACACTACGTGCGGAATTTACTACATCGCGATGTAGGGTGAAATAATCTCACTCTAAACAACTACAACGCGGGATTCTCTACATTGTAGTGCTAATAAACTATACTTTATGCAACTACATGCGGAATTTTCTACATCGCATATTGTAGTGTAATTTCTTACTATCACTTACAACTAGGTACAAAATTTTCTACATTGTACCCTATTGCAAGTAACTATAAATCTTGACAAACTACGAGCGAAATTTTCTACGTCGCCACGTAGTGCCAAATATTCTGATTCTACGGTATACACATGGTTCTTAATTTAAACTTTGCAGCAAACTTTTTAAAAACAACTTTTGCCTCCGAAATTCATTTCTTGATTCGAGACAATGTTGTTTATTTAAAATCCAACTTATATTTGGAAACCCATTTTAGAAGGTTATTGAATACTAACAATTTACAATACAAATTGAAATCAAAATAACTTAAGCGAAGTACACTTACCTCAATCCGCGTAATATCAACTCGATCGTCTCAACAAGCCTTTCGTGCCTCGCTCGTCTGCTCGTCACCTACACATTAATTTCTCATTTACTCAAATACATAACTTAAAGCGTAACAATAGAGTTTTCAATATAAATCAACCTATTGAAAACCCGTTACGCTATAATTTGCTCGACTAGATTTTAACTTAACTGAAACTCTCTAATTCTGATTTCTTTGTAAAATTCTTACTTTTAGACCCCTAAGATCATCCCCATATGGTTCGTTTGGTCTCCAAAGGCTTAAAATAAAAAGTCAACTTTTTAATTAAACCGTTTGACCAAAAAAAAAATAGTGTTAAAATCAACGATCATTTTGCGTCTGTTTCCTTTTCTAGCATCTCCTTATCGCCTAATTAAGTCACCCATAAAGTTTCGTCGAAAAATTTATCGTTTCCTATGTCAAATCTAGGAAAAACGCCTTGTTTTGGTCACTTTTCAATATGTTTTTTGCACCGAACGAGCAACGATGGTTTTTCTTTCGTATCTAAGCTCCTTTTACCTAATTATGATCAACTAAATTCATTCCATGCAATAAAAATTGCATTGACATAGTTATTTTACTTATCGACTCTCTAACAGCACTATTTTGAGCATAACTTGCGCAATTTTTATCGGAATGGATCCATTCCAAAACCTATGGTTTTCTATGACTCCTAGGCATCATTTGAGGTATAGAACAACCCCATATAAGTTAGAACAAGTCAGGTCTTACCAGACCCTTTTTTCGGCTTAGGATTTTTCATTTCACTCTATGTTTCTCCTTTTACAATTCTATACTTTTCCTTTTTAAATTCTAACTTTTCTAGAGGCTTTCATGACATCAAATATGCATAATTTAAGACTAAAAATGATGGGAATGCAATGAGATCATACACCCCTTCATTGGCCATGACACACATCAAGCACTCATATGTCATTCTTTTCAAATTTTCATGTTATATTTCTTTCAATCATTTTATCAAATAAATTCTCTACAACTTATTTTGTTAAATCTATACTTAAATCTCTACTTAGGGTTTCTACCATATGCATTTAAATTCTTATTTAGTACATGGCTTTCATCACAACAACCTTTCTTTTTAGTTACTCATGAATAAAATCATTGATCTCTATCATAATTCCATCAACAACACAACAAAACACAAACCCACCATTCTCAAACTTTTCCATCTATTTAACTACCATCAAAGTTGAGAAAGAGGATGATATCTTACCTTATTTCTTGCTTAGGGTTGTTGGTTTAGCTTAAAAACTCTAAAGTTATGAGTTGAAGCTTGAAAAAGTGCTTGGAAGCTTTCCTCTTCTCTTTTTGTTTTTGCCGTCCAACACCCCTCACCCTCTCTCAACGTCACGACAATTGCTTCTTGTTTCATGTCTAAAGTTTTCTAAGTGTCACTTATATATAGACATTCACTTATAACTTTTCCCTCAAACTTTGATGCTTATTTACAAGTCATGCCACTCTTTTAAATTTTAATAAAAAGTCCTCCATCTTTCATTTATTCTGTAACGCCCTTCGCCCGACTTCCGTTACGATCGAAAATCCAGAACGGAGAACATTACTTTCCTTTATAAATCCGTTCTATTACCTTTTTAAAAACTTATTATCAAAATTATAAAACTCATTACCAAGATAGCGGAATTTTTTTTTTTTTTTTTTTAAATAATTTCGGCAGAGTTTCCTCTGTTTTTCTGAAATCCAAAATTCATTCCCTGTAAATAAAACTCTAACATTTCTAAAACATAAATTTCAGAATTTTCATTTCAAACCTCCGGTCCGTTTTCCAAACATTACATTACTCAAATATATCATAAATATTTATATGCATACATAACCAAAGTAAGCTTTTAAGAAATATAGATATGCTTTTATACAAAACTTTGTTATAATTAAGTGGAAAACAATAATTTACACAAATATACATGTATCCCAAAAATGTATGATCATATGCAATATATCTATATATCTACCAAAGGCATGGAGTGGATGGTGACTATCTGAACTTCTGCGTATCAGCTACTTCCCTGTCTGGGAAAGGAATCACAAGGTTCAACCTGCGCGCGGTAAAACAACGCGCTAAGCATATTTGCTTAGTGGTATACACATAATCTAATTTCTCAAATTTCAAATATTATTTCATTCGTAACTAAAAGCATTATAACTTTACCGTTCATAAACGTAGATATATATGTATACTGCATAAAATATTTAAACATATGATTCGCACTTTTTCGAGTTCAACATATTTCAAAACATTTAACATTTCATATCATGTAACAATTTCATTTCATCGCTTATCACATTTTTCTCAGTGCCCCTTAGTAAACATATATTCGATACTCATGTATTGGCATATGGGTTTCCGGCATCGGACACGTGGTAGTATCCGCCGAAATAACGGTCGACCCCGGCAACGGCCGCTCGGTGATTATCCACCGGGTCGTATATCATAACACATAATCGTTTAGGATCGGACACATAGTGCCTCTCATAATCCATAACGAATCAATGTAAATAAACGGTGCAGCTGCTAAGTTCCCTATTGACATGTCAATTACCAATTTCCATTTATCGATATCTATGTTTACAAGGGCTATTTATATCACAACATTTGTATCACATATTTTTCACTTTGATTTTAGTAACAAGATTTTCTTAACGAATCCATTTCGTATCTCATTTCAAGTGTAGTAAAATACGTTTGTAAATGTATCATATTGAAAAGATATAACAATATCATTTAACAATATTCACTTAACAATCTCATTTAAGAGATTCATTTCATAACAAATCAATTTCGCGTTTCATTTCAAGTATAGTCAAATACGTTTGTAAATGCTTTGTATTAAAACGATATATTAATCTTATTTAATGAAAATCATTTCACAATGAAAACACTTTCAAGTAAAATTAAAGATAATGTGTATACCGACCTCAAAAATGATTCGACTTCGAATCAAAAGCTCCTCCTAAGCTTTACTCCTATTATCCGGTCGAGAATCCGGTTCGCCGGGTTCTCCTTGACCTTTCATTAAGACAACATAGCAAAAATTGATTTAGCAAGTTTCTAACGTTACATAATGCATAATGCTTTCCTATTATGCAACTTACAAACATCCAATGGATATCACCTCGAAACAACACGTAATATCACACTTTGATAGCTTATAAACTTAATCGTATCGTCTTTCCTTTACGCGAATTATTTCCAACCAAATTTTTCATGTCACCCCTTTCAAAACGAAAAGCAAAACATCACAACTTATCCTTCCTAATATAACAGCCCCTATACGGCTTCACAACACAATTTTCAACATTGCAAGATCATTCGCAAACACGTCAAAGCTCAATCAAATGAACCTCCGCACTAACGAGGTTCTAAAATCCTATTTCCCAAACATATTATCATCACACTTTTATCCTCAACTCAAGCTCAATCATTATTTAATTGAAACGGAAATCAAATAACTCGTAACGTACCTTTCGAAGCTTACTTTGAAAGTTCCGAAACTAGCACGAAAAGCTGTCCCAATTAACTCCTTTTATTAACGAGCTTCCTTCGCTTGAGATGTTTTTCATTTCGAAACAGCTTGCGAACAAGTTTGATAACAATGACAGCAACTTGGCAGCAGTTAGCACAAAAACAGCACCTTATCTTCGATGACAGCACACGACGCAGCAGCGGCACGGCTTCAGCTTGACAGCTCGCAGCAGCGTCGACGATTTCAGCCACCAGCAGCTCACGCCAGCAGCAAGGCAGCGATGACAGCACACGGCAGCGCACAGCGCAACAGCGCAACAGCATAACAGCGCGACAGCAATGGCAGCACTTCGCGACGCAAACAGCTTCGCGACAGCAGCAAAAACAGCACGTTATCGACAGCACGACAGCACAACAATTACAGCAACTACAGCACAATCGTAACCATGACAGCAAGCAACAATCACGACAGCTTAACAATTAAGACAGCAACTTCGCAACATCAGCAGTTTTGACAGCACAATATCAACAGCCACAACAGCACAATCAGCAATAGCAGCAACAGCACAACCACAACAATGACAGCAATCAACAATAACAACAGCGATGACAATCCCAACAGCAAATTTCAGCAACTTCACTCACGAAAACACGCATGCACACTCTTGTGACTCTCATCTAAGATCAATATCGAAAGAAGAGGAAGTTAGGGGCTGCACTTACCTCAGTCAGCCCATCATTCCACGGTCAGAGCTTAGATTAGCTCACGGACAGCCCTTCACAAGAGCTACACTTCCACCTCCTTTCACGGATCATCAGCTAGCATCTACCCGATCTTCACTTCTTCTTGCATGCACTCATCACGATCAGATCTGGCTGTTTCAAACCTCACCGAACAGCACTTTCTTCACGGCTCAGCCCTTGCATGCACGAACAGCAGCTTCTCTTCTCGGCTCTCTCCTCTTCCACGACCAAATCTGGTTCTCCTTCACGGCTTCACGAGCAGCTCTTTCTTGCTGGTTTCTTCTTCCACGAGCTGCACTCACCGTTTCTCTAAGGGCAATCTCTCTTTCTCTCTCGGTTCTACGAACTCACAAGCTCTCTCTCTCCTTTTTGCTTCTCACGGTTCTTGGTCTCACACAAGCAGATTTTGTTTTTCTGATTTTCACTTCAGATTTTGAGCTTAATGAGACCGAACACCACTCTTTTCTTTTATCATTTAATCATCTCATTTTTATATCATTTTTTTTTCCATCATTCATTTATTTCATTTGTTTATTTTTGTTTCATGACACATGTCCAATAATCAACACCCATCACATGTTATTTCATGCCACTTGTCATTACTTTTCTTTGCATGCATGCCATGTGTCCCACATGGCCCCACTCTTTATTTAATCCTCCCATTCCGACAATTCTCGCTTTAGGATTCCGCTTTCTGCTCGGATTCGCTTCGGATCAATCCTGGAAATCCAATAAAATCCAATTTCACAAACGGAAACTTCATTAGGTCCCGAATAAATATTTAAATCCGAATACACTAATTTATTTTACGAGATTCGATTAAATAAAAATCCCCGGATCCGTCTGAAAAATTTTATAAAAATTTCATCACTCCTCCGGATCCGATCGGATAATTACTTACATCGTCCGTTAATATATAATCAATATTTAATAAATTATATTGATATAATAACGGAATGTTACATATTCTATGGCATTGTTACTAACGTTAAAATTGTTCACCACCATGTAGTAAAGTTCTTTTTTATTTACTCTTACACATACATAAATTTCTTTATTTGGCAAAATGACTCTTTTGCCCTTTCTTTAATTTTTCTTACCATAATGAGCAACTACTTTATACCATCACTATTAGCATTTCAATCTCACTTATAAGATTAATATTTATAAATTTCATTGTTTATACCTTAAGCTTCATTAACTAATAAATGAGTTTTTACTTAAATATAGGAGCTTACAATTTCTCTAACCCTTGGCTCTTTATATGGATAGGTATCATAAAGATATCCCTCTTATAGATGAAAGGGGGCTAAGATCCTTTGAATTTCATAGAAGAAACCCCTAAAAGAGCATTTTGGGTTTTCTAAAGTCCTTAGACTAGATACCCTCCCAATGATAGAACCATGTCGTTATACATAGTCTCCTTGCTTGGTCTTAGTGGTTCCATATCTCTTCTTCTCACTAATCAAAATTTCCCCTGATCTTGTCCTTTCCTCCTTGTGTCTAGTTTTTTTATGTACTCCTTAATTGGTAGGCAACTCTCCCTTCTAAAGCATGAACACATGGTGTTCTCTCGTTCACCATTCTTTCAAAGGGCCACGTGGTTGGTTAGCTCTCTTTGTTGTCCTTTTTGACAAAGGATACGTGACGTTCTCTCATTCGCCATTTTGACAAAAGACCACATGGTTGGTTAGCTTCCTTAGTTATTCCTTCTAACAAAAGGCCATATGGCTTATTCCTTTCCTTTTCTTCTATGACCCGAGCCTGACATCTTTAAGGGTTATTTCACTTACACCTACTATTAAGGTTGAACTCTTTGTTGCTCTAATGGTACAGGGCTATAAGATGAAATGGAAACTTATTTGAATTTCAAGGTAGAATTTTTCTTTGGTTTGTCTTCCCGTAACTTGTCGGGGTGTTTGGTCATTTTTCATACCCCTTCTCAAGGTGACTAGGCTGGAAGTCATTACACCCCTTTAGCCTGTCTCTTGGGCTTTCCCTTAAAACTTCTCCTATGAGCCTATCCTGGGTCTTCCCTTTGTACTTCTCTTATGGGCTAACCTTGAGCTTCCCCTTTGCGCTTCTTTTTCAGATTGACCCAAGCTTCCCTATTGCTTTCTTCTATGGGTTGGCCTTTGGCTTACCCATTGGGTTTTCCCTTTGGGCTTTATAGTCTATCTCTAATTTAATTTTATAAAGTTAATTTCCTCCCTTAACACTATAGGTAGCTATAAAAAAAAAATTATTTTAATTTTTAAATCATGAAATATATGGACTGTGGGGTCTGGGATTTGCCTATACTGGGTCCCCTCGGGCTGCCCCAGGTTTGCCCCTCTCGCCCACTCACTAGGTACTGTCCCTGGTCAGGAGATTTCTCTCGCCTCCCCCAGCTGCCACTCGAACCTCTGACCCTCAAGGATAAGAGTGTTTAAATTGCAAGCTGGGTACCAATTGAGCTAGTAGCTCAATTGGTACCCAGCTTGCAATTTAAACACTCTTATCCTTGAGGGTCAGAGGTTCGAGTGGCAGCTGGGGGAGGCGAGAGAAATCCCCTGACCAGGGACAGTACCTAGTGAGTGGGCGAGAGGGGCAAACCTGGGGCAGCCCGAGGGGACCCAGTATAGGCAAATCCCAGACCCCACAATAAAAAAAAAGAGGTATTTACTAGCTCAATTGGTACCCAGCTTGCAAGTTAAACACTCATATCCTTGAGGGTCAGAGGTTCGAGTGGCAGCTGGGGGAGGCGAGAGAAATCCCCTGACCAGGGACAGTACCTAGTGAGTGGGCGAGAGGGGCAAACCTGGGGTAGCCCGAGGGACCCAGTATAGGTAAATCCCAGACCCCACAATAAAAAGGCGCCTTTTTATTGTGGGGTCTGGGATTTGCCTATACTGGATCCCTCGGGCTACCCCAGGTTTGCCCCTCTCACCCACTCACTAGGTACTGTTCCCTCCCCTAGGGACTTTCTCTCGCCTCCCCCACCTCTCGAACCTGGCACCAGGGGCTTAATACCAAATTCTTAGAGAAGTGGGTACCAATTGAGCTACTAGCTCAATTGGTACCCACTTCTCTAAGAATTTGGTATTAAGCCCCTGGTGCCAGGTTCGAGAGGTGGGGGAGGCGAGAGAAAGTCCCTAGGGGAGGGAACAGTACCTAGTGAGTGGGTGAGAGGGGCAAACCTGGGGTAGCCCGAGGGATCCAGTATAGGCAAATCCCAGACCCCACATGGACCATTAAATTTATATTTAATGATCATTAATCACTCCATTGGTAATATAATGGTGCGTTTTCTTCAATTGTAAAAATATCAGAATGAAAATCAGAATGATTTGAAATATGAATAACTTAGAATTGGAATAATATATTGAAATCAAAATAAGTTGTTTACTTCAACTGTAGAAATTGAAATCAAAATCAGTAGTATTCCTATTGAATTGTTTACTTTACTTTGAAATCGAAATAGATTAATTTCAAGTTACAAAAATGCCCTTGATTAAAATTGTTGATTAATTACAATATGTAAAATTATGTTTAAGATGTAGTGTCATCTTTTACTCATGTAACTCGTCATAATATATTAAAAAAAACAAATCTTAACAATATTATTATAAACGTATTGTGTATTTATTTATTATTTTTTTTTTTGAAAAAACATATTGTATATCTATATTATACATCAAGTCGTGATTTTTTTTTAATATAAAATGTTACCTAGAAATGTGCTTACAATAATATTGTTTACAAAATTTCTTAACAATATTATTGTAAGTATTATATATATATATATATAAAGGTTGTAATTTAATATATATTGTGTATCTATATTATTTTTTTCAATAAAGATATAAGAGACTTTTTACTTTGCAAAAGATAATAGGAATTGGATTCTCCAGTAGAGGGAATAAGATTTCCATTTCATTACCTCAAATTTATGGAAGATCTACAATTTTATTCTTATTATGGAATGATTTTAAAACAAGTAAACACTATCAATAATTCATATTCTCTATTTTAATTCATTAGTTTATCAAGTAAACACACCGTAAATTTTGTATAATTGCAAAAGCCTCAACTATGAAGGGATAATGTAAAGTTAAATTTATTTCAAAAATAAAATATAAAGTTAAATTAAATTTTTTAACGTGTACTTCGACAATAAAAACAAAACAGAGCATAAATGTTGAGGAGTGATGGTCAAGAGGGATGTTATTGCATGCCCAATTCCATAAAAGTGGGACCAATTGGAGAGCTTGACAGGTTAAAGATAAGAAAAGGGCATGAGATTAATGTCACATCAAACTTTATTTAGTGGCTGAATACAATGAATCTGTCCCTCCCCTACTCATTTCTTTCCTTTACTCTGTTTCCCTCTCTCATCTCAATTTCTAAGTTATCATATGCCATCCCACCGGTGTACTCCTTCACTATTTTACTAGTATTTTTTATATTTATTCAGTTAAATGAATTATAATCGTGTTATTAAACAAACATGCACTAAGACTACAAGAAAAATTGAATATAATTTTATGTGAATTCATAGAGATTCTCAAGTGAAATTTGTTGATAGTAATAGCATTGTTAATTATTTTTTAAATTTATTTAATTATCATAACTGGACTGGAATAATTTCACAATTTATCAAAAATTTTCTTATGAATATAAAATTTATCAAGTACGTTTCTTTTACAATTTTAAAATTTGTTACATATTTTTCTCGGTAGTAATTATAAATTTTTAGAAACATATTTAAATGATTATTAAAATTGTCTTACTTGCTCTAACTCTTTTAAATTTATTAGAGTTATTGCATGATTCTAATACTTATCCTTTATCAAGAAGATTATTGTTGAATATGATATATATATATATATATATATATCTCCGTGTGTGTGTGTTTGGGGGATGGGGATGGCTAATGATGCACTTGGATGTCGATACACTTGAATTAATTACGTTCTAAAATTATTGATTATATTTTATTATATCTTATTACAGCTAAAAATGATTGATTATAACTAAACATAGTAAATGTGATCTGATACATGTATTTATAAACATATATAATAACACATTATCAGATATAATAAAATACAATCAGTATTTTTATAATACAATCTTACTCATCAGGTATATCGATACCAAAATTACTGTAGAATGTGCTTATATACATAGAGCAAAATGCACAAAACCCCCCTCAGGTAAGGCTTTAAAGATCCATAGTCAAAGTTTGGCTTTTATAACATATTACCCCTGATTTAACGATCAAAAGCAATTAAATATAACTGTTGACTGTGTTATTTGATAAAAAGATGAAAACACCCTTGATTTTTAAATTAAATTTTTTTAAAGTTAAAATAATAAACATTAATTTAATAAAAAATAAATTTTTTTTAAAAAAAAAACAGTATCATCTTCATATGATCTGAAAAATCGAGAACTCAGATCAGAAAAACAGTATCATCTTCATCTCAGAATCATCATCATCAACTTCAAACTTAAATTCCATTTCAGAATCATCATCATCAATAATAAATCAAACTCAAACATAAACAAAAGAATCATCTCCAACTAGGTTCGAATAAATCAAACTCAAACCTATTCAAACTTAAACTCAACAATAAATCAAACTCAAACATATTCAAAAAATCATCAACTGGATTTGATTCGAACCCAGATCTGGGTTCGAATCGAACTTAAAGACGTCTCAAGCTTCGGTTTGTCGAACCTAGACATGATCTAGGTTCGACGAACCCAGACACGTCTGGGTTTGATTCGTTGAACCTAGATCATCTGGGTTTGGTTCGTCGAACCTAGACGGTTTGGGTTCAACAAACCCTGACGTGATCTGGGTTCGATGGACTCGGACGAAGAAAAAGAAGAAAAATGAATAGGTGTGGTCTCTGGTAGAGGGTGATGAAGAGCGACACAGAGAGATTAAAAATGATTTTAATAAATTCTGTTATTAGTAAAGAGCGAAACTACCCTTGGTCAACCAAATATTGACTAACAAATACTAATGGCTCTGGGGTATTGTGTTATAAAAATTAAACTTTAATTATGAATGTTTAAGGCCTTACCTCAGGGAGTTTTATGCATTTTGCTCTATTTATATATATTTATTTATTTATTTATTTTTAAGTAAAAGGCTACATTTCAAAGACTATAAATAGAAGGAAAAGTGCAAGCTTAATAGATAGTTGTTATATCCTCTATAGAGGACAACGCGAAAGAAGTCAAGTTCTGAGTCAAATAGTTCTCCTTTCTAGAAATGGTTTAACACTTACAGAAATTGACTCCTTACACAAAGCCATAATATCATCTAACAACAAACTCGCTTCATCACCCTAAGAAGAAACTGAATTAAAATCAAAAGCTACATTAATTGCATCCACTTTAAGGAACTACACTTGAAGATCCAACCACCATGCCAACCACAACCCTTCGCCAAAAGCAAGTAGTTCGCCAATCTCCGAAGAGAAAAACCCAATGAAAAATTCCGACGTGGCTACCATAATAGTACTAGCATGGTCCCCAATCGTAGCATCAACACTAGTAGAAGATAGCTTAGGATGCACTGCTATATTCTAGTTCAACATTAGATAACCTCATGAAGGACACCAAAAAGGACAAGGATTGAAGAAGGGTTGAGGAATCAATGGTGACAAAGCTAACCTTGAAGACTAAAACTCCTCCAACAAAGCTAAAGCACAATTGGCAACAAATAAGGATCTAAGGGTGGACAAAAAAAACATGGAACCGACTAGAATGACTAGACCTAAACTGATTTGTAGTTGTTCAGTTTGGTTCCCACGTTCAAATTAAGGGTGTTTGGATTCTATGACTAGAAAACACCATATTTCATAGATCAGTGTGGTTTTGGGTATCTAAAATTGACCTGACAAGTGAAAAACTAAACATAAAGGGCATATCCTTCATTTTTCAACTGTCAAATATAAACCTCAACCTTAATACCTATCCATAATCACTTGCAGGCTCTCTTTCTTATCACCTGCTCATCTTATCTTTTCTCTCGTCTCTTTATTTCATCTCATCTTTTCTCTCCTTTAAGATCCATAAACCCACCTCAAGATCAACAAATCCATTTCATCTCGTCTGATCTTTTCTATCAAGACCAGTTGCCTCCCTTTACTCTCTATTTTGCTGACACTCTCATCTCTCTTTTTAAGGATGTGGGTAGACACCGGCAAAGATGACTAAGACTAGTAGAAAGAGATGGAGCACCAATAATGCTCTCTCTTTCCTTTATCTTCACTTTTTCTCCACTTTCTCTCTCTAACCCTAATGCTTGCTTCGTGTCTGTTTTCTGTTTTTTGAGATGCAATTTGGGTGGGTTTTATTGTGTGTATTTGCTTGGATTTTAGTTATAGAGATTGGTTTTTAGGTGGATGATTAGGATTTACAGGTAGTGATGTTTGGGTTTTACAGGTGGTAGTGGTTGAGTAGGTGTTTGGTTTTGCTACCAGTGGTGGTTGAGTGGGTGTCTGTTTTTGTAAGTGGTGGTTTTTAAAGTGGTATTTAGGTTTGTTTGAATATTCTAGAAATAGCCTAAAACAACCCGAACCAAATCGACCAAGTTCGGTTCAATTCGATTTCGATTAGAACTAAATCAAATATGTAAGTGCCCACCTTAAGAGGATCCTTGATTCTAAGACAATGAACTCCTGCATTCTGATTACTCCAAATTCTCCAAAGAATCACATAAAATTTAGAGACGGTATCATAGTTGGACAATTTCCACACACCCATCAAAACCTCCAAAACCGAGAGGCCTTGAAAGCTTTTTGATAACTATCCTTCAACATAAGCACTCCAAGTTAATATTACTTTTGGACACCAAAGTAGTGCATGAACACATATCTCCATAACACAACCATAAACAGGGCACAAATCTCTGAAAAACAATATACCTTTAATTGGGAGGGCTCTTCGACATGCTCTCCAAATGAAGATCTTGATTTTAGGAAGAATAAAGAGGACCAAAGAGTGCGCCATCAAATTTGTACAACCGGTTTTGAAGAAGAGGCTGTTTAAATACTTGCATTCAAAGCCACCCTATAGCTACTTTTCACCAAATACCGACCCCTTTTATCAAAATGCTAACTATAGATTTCCTTAACATCTCAAAAACTAAGCATAATGAATAGGATCACTTCCCTATCTATGGGTAGAAAAGTCTGGTTAATTTTTTGGACATCCCAACAATAGCTTATGGGGTTAATGAATTTTGTAATTGTGGGCATTTTGTTGTCGTATAGGTCACTGGTCTGAAAGTGGCGGGTCTTGGAAACCAGGGGTCTGAGAATGCATGAATATCCTTTCCATTGCCAACCTGCCATATTAATCCTTTAAGTAGAGGTTCTCTACCGCAAAGGATGCTACGCATGCTTCAGAGACATTTGTTAAAAATCATAGATTCCAGTTCAGACACTATCCTCCATGCTTGTTTTGCGAGGAGAGGTTGACTATAAGTTTTTAAGTCCTTGAATCCCAAGCCCCTTGAGACTTTGGCATACACATGGAGTTCCAGCTAACTTGGCTTATCTTATGTGCTCCATCCCTTGATCCCCACCAAAACTTAGAGGTTATAATGCCAAGTTCTTTGCACATACCAACAGGGAGTTGGAAGATACTCATTATATACGTTGGGATTGCTTGCATGACCGCTTTGATCAAAATCTCTTTACCCCTTGCAAAAAATAAAGATTGTTTTTTCATTCCTTGAATTTATTCCAAATCCGCTTCTTAATAAGATTGAAAGTTTTATTTTTATTTCTCCTTACAAGAGTCGGAAGCCCCAAATATCTACGATGACTATTTTTGTCTCGATACCAAAGATACTTTGAATATCCCATCATATAGACTTTAATGTCAATCAGGAGAAAATGTTTATTAAAAATCACTTTTCAA
Source organism: Dimocarpus longan (assembly GCA_022984855.1). Lineage (NCBI taxonomy): Eukaryota > Viridiplantae > Streptophyta > Magnoliopsida > Sapindales > Sapindaceae > Dimocarpus > Dimocarpus longan. The sequence goes on along the minus strand of CM041015.1, from coordinate 12,470,476 downwards.
TGTAAGTGGGCTGAACACTTTCCTATAAGTCTCAGTACTTGGTGTTTGAGTCTTACTTAACACACTCTATAAATTATGTATGGGTATCTTTCTTCCCTTGTTGAAAGCATTTGTCTATCAATTATGGTAGTAGATATTTGAGGTGCGTTAATACTAAATAATGATTAATCTTAGTAAGTTCTAATAAACTTCTAATCCATTCAATATTAATTTGAAAAAGAAAAGGTCTAGTAAATGTTCTTTATGTATTTCAAAAGGAAATACTTTAATGTTTGCAACCTAAAAAATCCAAGTAATTATAAATGAATTCTTATAATATGGTTGTGATATTTTCTTCCAAATATACATGATAATTGCTTGCACGTTCATTTTAAAATATTTATGCCAAAATTGGAGCAACAAGCTTTTAGTTTTCTTGGTTTTAACTTTTAAGATAAGAATAAACTCATTTTGATACTTCTCCCCGTGTTCAACTATCAATAAATTGTTGGATATACAATTAAAGGGTTTTATTACAACAATTTTGTAACAATAAAAATACAACAATGATTGAAATAAAAGTAACAATAATGTATGTAAAATCCTACTGAATAATTTTACTAACAAAAGAAATATAGAGAAAAATAACAAAACAAAATGAATAGTAAAATAATGACTTGATTTGATAGAGGCTTACAATTATTGTAGTTCTAATGACAATAATTTTACTCCTTCTTTGTGCTTGAAGGTTTGCAATTGACCGTCTGCCAATAACTATCTGTATTCATAATAATGGCACTAGATCTAGTGCAATGGTATTTTTTTCTCCCAAACTCAATTTTGTGAATGTGCTGTATGAAAATTTTATATATCGAATGAAAGGAATTTGATTTCTCTTTACATTGACTTTCTTATGTTTTTTCCAAATGGACATTTCTTCATCTTTTGCATATGTTCAGAAAATATATACCAATTTCGAACAAACATATCTTATATGAAAAGTTACACTTGTCCGAACGACTATTATTATTCAGAATAATTTTATATTTTAACATAATTATACCGAAAAAAAAAACCCATAAATTGAGATAAATGATTACTACAAGTAGATGAAACAAATGTCTTGTTATATCATAAAAATAATGTAGCTTGTTGTATTAAAAACAAAATAGTAATAATAATTATAATGTAGCTTGCATTTTGAGTATATTTGGGTTGGCGCTTTAACCCTTAATTAACCACTTATTTTGGTAATAAATTTGCAGTTTTGATCGTTATATATATATAAATATATATATACGGGAAAATTTTAATTTAGTCCATAACGTTTGACAAAATATTACTTTTTTACTAAAGTTTACATTTCGAATTCTCATCATCCCTAATATTTTGGAAATGTATCAATCTAATTATTCTATTAGTCAAATGCTAGTAAACCTTAATAGGGAGAGAGTTAATTTAATCATTTTAAGTTGAATATATTTATATACTTTTAATATATATATATATTTAATATCATATATATTTTTATTTTTTTAATTTAATATATAAAAATATTTTTAAGTTAAAAAAAAAAATGAGATCTCCATGGGAGACCAAAAAACTGGTCTCCTATGGAGACCATTATCCTTCCGACGAGGGAGACCAGAAAACTTGTCTTTATCACTGGATCGAAGACCTGGTTTTCGGCTTGGTCTCCATTGGTCTTTAGCGAAGAGACCAACGCCGGTCTCCTCGTTGGAGACTAGATGATGGGATCTAAGCAAACAAGCAAATTTGGACAATTTGGAGGAGTCACCAAGGCTTCAAAAACATTGTTCAAGTTTAAAATTACTGATCTTGAAGGTTATTGGGCTTAATCTTGAAGGCTTTAGAGTAATTGAAGACAATTAGAGGCAAACTGGAGTTATTTGGGCTTTAAATAAATTGGGCTGAGTTTATTTTTAATTGTAATAGATCAAAATTTCTTATTTTATAAACCTGTTTTAATCTTTCCTGGGGTTGTGTTTCAATTTAGTCGTGGGTGTCGTATCTTTATATACGTGGTTCGCATCAGTTGGTATCAGAGCTTTGGAAATTAATTCAGGTTTGATTATCCAATTTATTTTTATTTTTATTTTTTTTCTTTTTTTTTCCCTTGTCTCGTACTGGCTAACATAAACTTCATCAATCTATTATATTATATATATTTTTTCTTTGTTTCCTTGTAATCTACATGCCAACATCCATCACCTATTATAATATATATTTGCGTTTATTTCTTTGGTTTCTTTTGTCAGTTTCATGGCCTGTTTCATCATCAGTTTTTTTGTCTTCTTTTTTGTCTTCCTGTCGCTTTGTTACTACTGGTCTGTTACATTGTTTTTCTAGTCCGTTCAAACATACTGGTGTCATCCTTATTTTCAAGTCTATTTAATGATTGTTGTTGCATCCAGTTGTTTCACGTCTGTTTCATCCTTGTTGCAGCTGCATAACAATTTGTTCTGCCTTTTTCAAATCAATCTTTATTCATCATCACATCTATTTATTGATTTGCAAGATTCACACCATTTAGGACTTTTTTTAGCGATATGTTGGAGTAATTGGAGTGAAACACGTGAGAGAGTGTGTGAGATTCTTTCCCTAACATTTTTTTTAGGTGTCAATCAAATCATCGAACAACAATGAAGATGAGTCACGATTTGAGGACAAATCGTCTTGAGGAAAGAGGGAATGATGGGATCCAAGCAAGCAAGTAAATTTTGACGATTTGAAGGAGTCACCAAGGCTTCAAAAATATTGTTCAAGTTTAAAATCACTGATCTTGAAGGTTATTAGGCTTAATCTTGGAGGCTTTAGAGTAATTGAAGACAATTAGAAGCAAACTAGAGTTATTTGAGCTTTAAATAAATTGGGCTGAGTTTATTTTTAATTGTAATGGTTTTTTAATTAAGTTAGTTTATTTTATTTTAATTAATGCTATTTGGGCTGAAACATTTAATTAACTTAAGCTTATATTTAATTATTTTAAACTCATGAGTATGTTTAGTGGGCTAAATTGTTAGGGGGCTAGGGTTTCATATTATGTTTTATTTTCTTTGCCTATAAAGAGGCTTGTAACCCTAAGCAAATATAACATATGAATGAAGAGGCAGCCATTTATGTTTTATTGAGAGAGTGAATTTTCTCTATTGTTCTTCATGAACATGTGATCTTATCAAGCTTTGCTTGTGGCGATCAAACCATGACTTATCTCCCACCTTCTCATCTATGTCTTGGGAGTGGCATCAATATCCTTATTTTATAATTTTGGTTCTTGATTGAATTCTAATCATTAGGTCAAAGTTCTTTATAACTTTGGTTCTTTGATTGACATATAATCAACGGGTCAAAATTCTTTTGTTATAAACCTGTTTTAATCTTTCTTGGGGTTGTGTTTCAATTTAGTCGTGGGTGTCGTATCGTTATATACGGGGTTCGCATCACTAGATGGAGACCAACTAGTCTCCACACTGGAGATTGGGTCTCCAGCATGGAGACCAACACTAGTCTCCAGTGATGGAGATCGACTAGTCTCCATGCTGGAGACCGGGTCTTCAGCGTGAAGACTAGTCTCTAATGATGAAGACTGTCATCTCCAATTTTTTTTTTTTTAATTTACATAAACTTTTTTTTTTTAATTTGTATAAGTACATTTTTTTTTTTTTTAAAGATTTGGAAGATGTTTGATTTCATGTTAGATGTTTAATTTGGATGATTTTGGTTTGATGAAAATAATGGAGATGATGATTTTGATGAATGTGGAAGATGGTGAGAGGTAGAAGATGAACAAGATTTTTTTTTTATTATTTTATATTAAAAATATTATTTTTTAATTAAAATATTTATTAATAAAAAATTGAATTAAAAATCTTGATTAAATGATGTGTCACAATTTGATTAAAAAGTGGTCAATGACAATTTTGTAATAATAGGGATGGTTATTTTGTAATTATCAGTTTTATAAGGGTAATTACGTCATTTTAACTATTTTAAATTATATCAAGGGTAAATCCATCTTTTTGCCCCGTCTATCATGTTTGACTTTTATTTTTTTGGTCAGAGGGACTAAATTAATACATTTTGAAAATATTAGAGATGACGAGAATTCGAAATGCAAACGTTAGTAAAAAGGTAATATTTTGTCAAACGTTAGAGACTAAATTTAAATTTTCTCTAAATATATATAAATATATACATATATATAGAAGCATATTCTAGCATATATTTGGGTATATATACACTTGACAAAAAGAAAATATAATTATATTTTAAAATGTGTGATTGCAATATATTATATATGATTACAACTAAAAATGTGTGATTACAATAAGTAAATGTAATCACATTTATTAATCTGAGTAAATGTGAACACATTTTTTCTTCTTTTTTTGAAACTAAATGCAATCACATAAGTTTGGTTGTAATTATATATAATAAATTATAATCACACATTTTAGAGTGTAATAATGCATTTTTTTTTTTTATCAAATGTTTGCATACCCTAAGTGACGAAACCCTTCCTGAATCCCTCATCTAGACCCGAGAAGAATCCCGTAGCACCTAGACATAACTCTAACGAACCCTAACTTTGGCCTAAATAAATCCTGTCGGAGCATCGAGACTATTTTTAAACTTGTTTTCAAACTCATTTACTAGGTGGCAAAGGTAAAAATTTTTTGTTTTCTAATAAAACTCTAGTAGCATACCGACTATTTCTTTAACTATGTCATCCTGCAAATGCACAAGCAATTTTTTTTAAAAAAAAACACTTCTATAGCACACAATCTCAACTACCAGGGGCCTCCAACCCTCATCCCAACTCAATTCCAGCATGAAAATCACAAACATACAACAGTTGATTTAAAACTAAGATTTTATTTTTAAAATTTCTTTATAAAAACGTGCATCATACTACTTGTATTTACGTTTACAAATTTACACCATTTACACTAGAATTTAAATACAAAACATGCACGTGACAAAATATGAGCTATACAAGGTGATATAGTCGTCCGTCAGTCAATCCACGTGTCTGTCCGAGTCTCGTCTGCTGGACGACTCACTCATGCATCTAAGAGACTATTTTTAAGAAACATATAGAAGCAAACTGTGAGTATAACTCAGTGAGATAAACAAATTAATAAAACTAAAATATTTTTCTGAAATACTTTATGATAATTCATAAATAAGACTGTTTTCAAGACTTGTTCTGAAATTCTTACGAAACTTTCTCATTCTCATCTGAATGGTAACTCAGGGAAACTACTCTTGTTGTGGTAGCATAAATCTCTAGCTAGCCACTAGGAATTAAAGAACTTACCCTGTGTAGTCACCGATGCGTGAACTCTGGGCACGCGTTACCCCTACGCAATCGGTCTAAACTACACTACCCTTATACGTGCAAAGGGTGACTTAACTGACTCTTTCTCTTAGGAATCGTTTGGACTCCATTCTCAGTTAATGACTCTCTCATATCTACCATGCACGCATTAGGCGTCTAGCTGGATACTCAACTGAGATTAGGATAAACCATCGGCATATTAAAAATACTTTTGTTCGATCTTTTTAAAATAACTCTTTCTCAAGGCAAAATGCCTAAAATCTTTAATCCTTATATATTCTTGGTATACATATGTACTTAATTCAAAACTCCCAATATCAAATATCAATATAATTGCAATACACAACTCAATTATGTAATGAAATAAATACAAATAACCATTATATAAACTTTAAACCAAACTACAGTTAGAAGGTTCTACTCACGAAATGCGAACCTCCTCTGAACGCCTCCGATACTTTGTGCTTTCACCCTAAAACATCAAATACTCATTTAAAATCACAAAACTCACTAATACAAAACTAAAAATAACGTTTAAGGCCAATAATTCTATAAAAGCCTTTTTATGCCTAAACCTTCGCAACTAAGTTTTAACTTATCAGAGGCTTTTGAATTCCGATTTCTTTTTACGAAACCTATTTATTATCACCTAGAAACACCCTGGTATACTAAAAATAATTTTCTGAAGCTCGAAACTAAAAATCACGATTTTAGAGACCCTTTGGCCGAATGCTACCTAAGGAGCAATCCCTAGGTTTTCTTTATTCCGTTTTTAATCTAATCATCTTCTTAACTTGTGTTTAGGTCAGCCATGAAGCGAATTTGAAAAAAAATGACCATTGGGTGGGCGTTCCTAGCCAAAAACTATATTTTTTCAACACTTTTTCATGCTCATTTTTACCTAAAGCATGCAATCAACTTATTTCTTTCACATCTAGTATTCTTTCACTCAAATATGATCAAACATATTCAATTCAAGCATTAAAAGAATACTTTTATAAGAGATTTCTTCATGCCCTTCAACTAAACCAAAAATGATAAATTTGTCCTACACTTTAGCTTTCTCAATTCTATCACTTCTATAAGGTTTCTTAGCCCCTAATATGAGTGAATCAAAATCTCAAATGGATGAAATCCAATTGGATTACACAAACCCTAACATGGGCGAACACATATCCATAAAGAGCCATCACTATCTTTTAGCTTTCTAACACAACAATCACACCAAACTCATCAGCAACCCTCTTAGTTTAAATCCCCAACATCAAATTTAACTTTTAAAGCAAAATTGAAATGGGTCTCTATGTGATCTAAGGTAAATTAACACAAGCAAACTCACTTATTTATGCTTTGCTTTTGCTTCAAACTTGCTCTAATGACTTTGGTTGATGACAAGGTAGATTTGATGACGATTTGCTTGAAAAATTGCATGAAATACCTTGGTTTTCCCCTCTTACTTGGACCGCAATCACTCCCCCTCTCCCTCTCAATTTTGACGTGAAGAAGATAAATGAAAGAGTGACTTTAGCTCAACTATATATAGTAGTGTAACAATTGCTAAATGATCCCTCTTGAATTTTGCTAAAATGGCCCTTGAACTTTACTTAATCTTGTCTTGACCCCTAACTAGATAAGATTGATTCTAATTGGTTCATTTGTTAAATTAAAAACCACTAATTCCATCCACCAATGAAAGGATTCCAAATAGCTCACTAAGCACCACAACTTTCTATCACATTTGGCAAATTCTCATTGGTGGAACTTTTTGATTTTTTGACTTTAGGTGATAAGCTTATCTCACCTAATTTTCTCCCATCTCATTCCCTAATCCTCTTGAGTCCTCCAATCGACATCCTACTCGTAATGTGAAAATAAATACAACTTTAAAAACTACTACTGGAGTGATACTACTTAACTGTAACTAGAATCGAGGGTTTACACTAAATATATCTAAGAGGACCTCACATACACATATATATATATATATGTACATCAGTGCAATTCAGGTTTGACAAATCAATTAAGAAGTGAATGTTTACATATAAACATATTATATATTTGTAAATATTTTATAATTTTATTTTTATTAAAATGTATGATACTATATTGGTTGTAGTAAGTGTTCAACTACATGGCATACTATTTTGAAGTTTCAGTAAAGTGTAGTAGTGAGCCCTTTACGCCTTGATCAAAACACACATAGCTCTATAAAACATAAATTTATATAAAATTTCATAAACAATTAAATTTCTCCAAAATAGATTATTTTAGATTGGCAATTGTACTATGTACCACTTAGTAGTGTGTTGGTTTAACTTAAATCGTGTTTAATATATAAACATAATTTGATCAACTTAATTTCGAATTTTAATCAAATATAAATGTGACAATACTTGATATATAATCTAGCAGATATGGTCACAAACACCAAAAACAAGGGTCCTCAAATGTTCACTGAAAATGTAAACACGAGGAACACATCCAGCTTTAAGCTTCAAGTGGAGTTTGTCCCCCACAAGGTGGGTTAGTCAAATCAGTAACTCAGAATATCCTATTATTCGGTGACTCAAATTTCAATTACACTATACACAAACAGCCCTTAGTCACAATCTGTTGTATTCCCATTATCTTGTCTCTCTGTTTTTACATAAATGTATACATAAATAGTCTTCTCAACGCGTGTCCAAAGAACCTACATGTGGTAGAAATAATTTTTTCATAAAAAATTTAAATAGTAATAAAATTATATTGATCAGGTACATCTAAAAAATATTATTTTTATATAATTAATTTAAACTTTTATATAAAAAAATTGATCTTAATATATATCATTGTAACATTATTAAAATAATATAAGAACAAATTATTTAAACTTAAGAAGCGTTATCTTGTTGGCTAATAATGGTATGTGGATCGCCTAAAAGGTTCACTGAATTATCACTTTCATCAACAAGGTAAGAGTGCTCAAATTTTTGTAGGGTCTCTCAAACTGTCATCTAAAATTTTTGTAGGGTTCATATTCTAGCAAGCTACTCAAACTTGAGTTGAAAAGAAGGATACAAGAACATGATGCGTGGACAACATAGAAACTTAGGGTATATTTTGTTTGGTTTCATGGGTTAATTGCAGTAACATACCCTATTGTTTTTCTAGTATGGTTTAATATTTAACTAATTGGATTAATTGCAATAGCCCCCATTCTATTATTCAAATTCCTTTAAATCTAATGATTGACTCGACTGTTAGGCACAAAGATGTAATTAATTGTATTTTGAAAGAGAAAGAGAGAGAGAGAGAGAGAAATAGAGCCATCGCAATTGCCTCTTTCCCTGATGGCATCATTGGGGTAGGAGGCATGAGATGATGCAAACCCTATATATAAAAATACGACATGACAGGTTCCTCTCTAACCATACTAGCTAAGCAACTTGCCCGGCATCCCACGGTAGCCTTCCAATCAGGATTTGCACCGATTGGAAAGTTTCCGTAGAGCTAAGCCTCTTTCTCTACTAAAAAACTTTTGAATATTTTTAGAAACTCTTTTAGTTATGAAAATGGGTGAAAATTTTGTTCATTGAAAACAACTTTACAAAATAGATTTTTTTGAAAATCTGGCAACATGATGACTGTTTTGCGAAGATTTTCACCCTGTAAAAGTTCACAAAACCTGTATAATTCAACATCAATAACTTTTCAACTATTGGGCCTCAGACCCTCTTCTAAATACCACAAACATTCACAATCATGCTTTCAAGGCAGAATAACTTAATCATGCGGAAATCAAACTTACTTTAAAAATCTTAAAACATTGTTACTGAAAATATGATAAAATCCATTATCCAAAATAATATTTACAACATGAGATAAATTTGAAAATAAAGTAATGCAATACATGATAACTCGACTGAAAACTAGTGCAGCAGTATCGTGTCTCTAACTCACCTGTACGTCCAACGGAGATGCTTCTGCTACTTTGCTCAGACTTGTACCTAGGGAGGATTTTATAAAACATGAAAAACAGTGGTGAGAATAAGTCAGTGAGTGAGTAATTTAATTTAAACTGTACTTTCGCTTAAAATAATATTCTTCCTAAAATAGGTTGGAAAAACTACTATTTACTTTACTTTTTTAGAAACTGTAAAACTCATTTTAAATGCAGAAGAGACTTTATTAAACTTTTCTTAAATTGATTTTCTTATTTTTCTAAACTCACGTCTATTGACGTATCTCATTTCCTTATTTAGCCTATATGGCAACCTAGGGAACTTATTCTCCGAGACTATACTACTACCTGATAGATATTAATACTAGGAATTTTCTATTTATGTGTTCTTGGATGCGGGAACTTGAGATTATGATTCCCCCCAATATCAAGAAATGCAGGAACTTGGGATTATGTTTCCCCCTAACATCAGGAAATACGGGAACTTAGGATTACGTTTTCCCCCGACATTTAGGCGTTACGAGAACGTGGGATTATGATTCCCTCAAAATATTAAGTCATACGGGAACTTGGGATTACGATTCCCCTCGTCTATTAGGCGTACGAGAACTTGAGATTATGATTCCCCCTGTCTCTTACCATACACGCATAGGGTACCTCGATTGAGTTATGCTAGAGGTTAAGATAAACTAAAGGCATCCAAAAATCTTTTAATACGTTTAAAACTTGTGCTTAACTTTTATTTACTTACATGAAAGCATATTAATCACTTTTAGAAAATCTCATAAGTATTTTGTTTCTATCCTATGGTTTAAAAACCAAATAATTTCTTTTTTTTTTTTTTTTAAGGCAAAAGCCTCAACTTTTTCAAAACTAACTTCCATACATATTTTCTATGCATGTATATTTAAACTTTCTAATTTGCTTGAGAATAAACACATTTATAGCATAACTTGAGTAAACTTATACATGCATTAAAGTAAAACAATAACATGCTAAAGTTGATAGATAAATCAATGTATTCAAATATAAATAATCGCATGTAATAAAATTCATGAGAACTTTATAAAACTCTGCACTTACTACTTGCTTCCACTAACTTATCCACCACTTTGCTACGGTTCTTGCCCATTCGCAGATTCATCTATAATCGTTTACGATCGAGTTTTCATTAGTATCTACATTTGCATTAACACTAAAACTTAACTACACGAGGATTTGGAATCAACATTCTTCAAAGCATAATAACTTCAATTAATACGGAAATACTAGTATTCACACGCAAGAATTATTTCGAAATCAAGTCATTATCGCAAAAACACAATCCAGTCGAAACTTTACGATTACGTTAACTTTTTCGACTATTTTGAAACTGACAATAACGTCATTCCATTCTCAATCAATATCATCAAAATCACACTCAAATGACTTCAATAAGCTAAAGTTTCAAAATACAACGAATAAACAACTAACTTTCGCGATTTTGAGAATTTTATCACGAACTATCCTTTTTAACGTTTTACGTGACTATTTTCATTTCAATTCGAACTTAACGTCAATGCAACTTACTATTTCACTCAAATCATGGAAAACAAAGATTCAAACACTTCGACACACATAAATGAAAATCATGGCAGCATACTATACATTGATTCAATTTTCATTTTGACTCCGAAAATTGATGATTTAATATATTCACGCATAACGAAAACTATCCAATTAACTTTAACATATTTCAATCCATTCTAATGTCAACATTTATCACTTAAATGAGCTTAATTAAGATCATGGCAACTTGTTAACATCATATACATTTTTACATTCAACAATAAAAATCACAAACTAAACACATTCGCACGAATCTCCGCACTAACGAGGTTTTAAATCCTAAAACCCAATGATATTATCATCATATTTCATCCACAACTCATCCTAAATATTTTTCATCAAAACGAAATCCATAAAAACTCAACATACTTCTCAAAAATCAATTTGAAAACTTCGGAATACATTTGTGAATGTATTGCCCATATATTCCCTTTTGCCGTGAGCTTCCTTCAAACCAAACACACATGCAAGCTTAAAAAATTTCACTCAAAACCTCACAACAAAAACAAATGGGACAACAACTCACCTTGAATGAGTGAAATTCACTCAAAAACAGCTTTGAATTAGCCCAATAAGCTGCTGCCAAGCTGTCCTCTTCAACCAGCTGCTACACTTGAATCTCATACCTTTCTTTTGCTTGCATGTATTGTACTTCTCCTCAAATGGCTGCTGCAGCTGCTGCACTTGGAGACCCACTCTCGGATCTACTTGAAAATCGAATGGGGAGGGAAGAATGATGCTGCTTCTGCTCGAGTTTGCTTGGATAAGCTCTCGGTCCAACACCTAAATCTTGGTTCAGCTTTCAACTCCAAAACCGAGCAGCTCTCTCCCTCTTTGTCCCACTCTTGGCTCACGGTTTGATGGGCTACTCAAGCTTCACTTATTTGCAAGGTGATGGTCTAGGGTTTGGATGAGTTGGACTCTCTCAAAGTCTCGGCTTGTCTCTCAAATGGTTCTCTTCCTCACGAGCTCACTTGCTCTCTTGGTTCAACTCTCAAGCTCTCTCTCAATGTCTCCCACACTTGGTTTTGATGCATTTGGTGATCGAAAATGGTCTTTCTTGCTTTAATTTTCTTCATTTGACAATTCAATATATATCTCTCATAACTTACTTACACTTGTCATGACATACACTTCCATTAATGACACTTGTCCCCATTGATTTAAAATTTTCTAACACTTGTCATTAAGATAGCTTGCATGGGAGCCACTTGTCTCATGCTTCCTGTAAAACCCAAAACATCATTTGTCGGAGAGCGAATTATTTTTCCGATGGATCGCGTTCGATCGGAAAAATATAATTCTCAAGTCCGAAAATATTCGAAATATTTATTTTAGAATAATAAAAAATAATAATTTCGAGTACGTGGAGACGGATTCGAAATAAAAAAAATAATTTCGAAGATGAAATCAAGTCATAAGCAGATTACCCGGACGGACGAACAGAAATGGATTCGAGCTTGGAATTAAAGCGAGAGAATGCATGGAAGAGTTTAATAAAATAAATTGGTGGCATGCAAGGAATAAACAAGACATGTGGCAAAATAAAATAAATTGGGTGCCACATGTCAAGCAATTCACTAATATAGATATATATATATATATCAAATGAAAGTGAAGTTTGAAACAAACAAGAATTAAAAACAAGTGTCCAAGTGGAGAGCAATTATATTATAATATATATATATCAATTGAAAAGCAAGACTTGAAGAAAATCAAGCCATTCGGTCACCCTTCATCAAGCAATCGGTCCCATTGTTGTCAACCGAGAGAGTGAGAGATAGTGAAAGAGAGACCGAGAGGAAGCAAAGCCGAATGAGAAGTCCAAATCTGAAGCAAAGCTGAGTACATACAAGGGCAGATCCAAGAATATCAGCCCGTGCATGCAAGCAATAGAAAGGTGAGATCTGAAACCAAGAAGTTCATCTTCAATCCTTGAGCTAAGATGAGCTAAGAGAAGCCCATCCAAACCGTGATCTGTTAGGTATGCATGTGCAGACCGTGAACCAAGTGAGAGGCCGTGAGCTTATGGGTTTGTGTTTGTGCAGCTCGTGAGCAATCAAGAGGAAGGACCGTGAAGCAAGTGTGGAGCTGTTGCCGTGAGCTGCCATCGTGAGCTGTTGCCGAGCAGCTGCTGTCAGGTCGAGAGCAAGCATTCCAGGCTTGAGATGAAGCAGAACCAAGAGAAGGCAGTACATGCAAGCAAGGAGGGACTGTTCTGGGCGTGAATGACAGTAGATGACAACAGCTAAGGGTCGTGAGAGAGAGCGAGACCGAGAGCTCACCAAGTGCATACTCGAACAGCTTTGAACTATCAATCCATCCTCCATTTGGTCTTCATCAAGTTAGAAGGTGAGTTGAGATTTAATTTCAGCAGCTAGATGAAGTTTCTTTGAGTGCTATTGAAATGATTTCAGCTTAGAATTTATGTTAGGGGTTGGTATAGGTTCAGTTAAACAACGGATAACGGATAGCTCTTAGCGTGTAATTTTTGAAAAGTTTCGATTGATATTCGTGAGGTAAGTTGTATTTTTATGAGTGTTGTTTCGTTGGTAAATGTTATGTTGAGTTATGGATGATATTTTGATAACGTTATGATTGGGTTTTAGGATTGAGAACCTTGTTAGTGCGGATGTTTGCTCGTTATTGTTCAGTTGTGTTTTTGAATGAAATTGTCAATGGTTGTTTTCGTTGCGATTTGATTTCGGGCTGATATAGGATGATTTAGGGGCTGTTATGTTCATCGTTAAATTTGAGTTCGTTGTCGTGGAAAATGATTAGTGTTGGTATGTTTTAAAGTATTGAATAGTTGTTCGGATGTTGAAAAACGTTTCCAAGCAATTCGGATAAGTTTTCTGCGAATGCGAATGTTTTTAGTTTGTGATTTTCGTTGTCAAATGTGAAAGTGTTTATGATGTTATCAAGTTGCCTTAAGATGTATTTAAGCCCGTTAAAGCGTTAAATGTTGAAAATAGGATGGATTGGAATGAGATAAAGTTATTCGGATAGTTTTCGTTTCATGCGAAATTGTTAAATTGTCGAAATCACGTAAGTTTTATATTATTCGTTTAGATTCGAATATTCTTTTTATTGAATCCATTAGAGTGCGATTTCGATGATGTTACTTTAGATTCGAATGACATAGTTGTCGGTTTTGTAATAGTAAAGTTTCAATTAGATTATGTTACGTTCACGAATTGGTTCCGAGATAGTTTTCGCGTGCGAATATTAGTGTTTTCCGTATTGTTATTATGTGCGGATAATCGCTTGAAATGTCGTGATTAGAATTCCCCGTTTGATTTAAGTGTAGTTTTTGCTCGAGTCATGTTTTAATGAAATCTCGATCGAAACCAATTGTAGGTTAACCGGCGAGCGAACGAGATCCATATCGACAAGTGATGATAAATCATTTGGAAGCAAGTAGTGAGTGTGAATTTTCATAAAGCTTTTGTGAATTCTACTATTTGAATATTTATTAATGCGATACCATTTTAGTTAAGATTATTATGTTATTCGAGCAAAATTTTAGAATATTATCGCTTTCCTTATAATGCATGTATAGTTGTAAATATACATTATCAATGTATTTAGTCTTGAAGTAAAGAAAATAGAAAGTGTAAATGAAATGCATGCATGGAGATACACGAGAAAGTTATTTCGAATAATTTAAGTTTTTGCCTTAGGAAGAAAGTTTTTCGATTTTAAACCGTAAACTAGAAAACGAAATACTTATGAGATATTTCTAAAAGTGATTAATATGCTTGAATACTAAGTCAATATAAGTTAAATGTGAGTTTTAAGTGTATCAAAAGATATTTAGATGTTTTTAGTTTATCTTGATCTCTAGCATAACCCGGCTAAGGTACCCTATGCGTGTACGCCTAATTGACGAGAGGAATCATAATCCCAAGTTCCCATACGCCTAATAGATGGGGGGGAATCGTAATCCCAAGTTCCCGTACGGCTTAATATTCAGAGGGAATCGTAATCCCAAGTTCCCACATTTTCTGATGTTGGTGGGAATCGTAATCCCAAGTTCCCGCATCTGAGCACACACAAACAGAAAATTTCTAGTATTTCATGTTATGTAGATATTTAGCTTAAGAGCTTAAGAGAATGAGTTTTCTCTGAGTTACCCTTCTAAGTTAGTAAAGAAATGAAATACGTCAATAGACGTTAGTTTAGAATAATAAGAAAAATTCAATTACAAAAAGTTTACTAAAAGAATCTTTTGCTTAAATGAGCTGTATTGTTTTCAAAATAATATTGAAAGCAGAATTTATTATTAAGTACATTTACTGAGTTATTCTCACCTTCATTTTCTGTTTTATTTAAAATCCTCCCCAGGTGCAGGTACGAGCAGTGCAACGGAAGTATCTCCATCGGACGTACAAGCGAGCTAGAGACGCGACCACGCTGCACTAGTTTTAGACAAATTATCATGTACTGCATTTACTATCGTTTTCATATTTCTCAAGTTTTGTAAATATTGTTTTGGATAAAGGATTTTATGTGAATATCATGCATGATGTTTAATATTTTAATTAAGTTGCTTTCCATATCATTGAATATTTTAAGCATGTTGCGAATAATGGTGTGTTTGAAAAGGGTCTGAGGCCTATTAGTTTGACAAAAGATATTGACTGAACTTATACAGGTTTTGTGAAGTTTTACAGGGTGGAAATCTTAGAAAAACAGCCGTTGTGCTACCGGATTTTTGTAAAACTCTATTTTTATAAATTATTTTCAACGAACAAAATTCCTACCCATTTTCAGAACTAAAAGAGTTTCAAGTATTTTCAGATAAGAAAGAGGCTTAGCTCCACAAAAACTTTCTAACCGGAGCAGATCTCAACTGGAAAGCCACCGTGGGGTGTCGGGCAGGTCGCCTAGCTAGTATAGTTAGAAAGGGGCCTGTCACTTCCTTTAAATGTATGACACTTGTCACACATGTAAGTTATCCCTTGACTTTGCTTCACATGTTTTGGATTTTCAAATTTCAAATTCAAATTTGATTCCGTCCATCCGAAAAATCCCAATAATACTCAATTCCACCTCCGGGATTATTTTAAAAGTTCGATTTCATCTCCGAGCATTCAGAATTATTTTATTTTTCTAAAAATATTTCGTATGATCCGAAATCAAAAAATATTCTTCCGTCCAATAATTTTTTGAATCGCTCAAAATCTATATGAATTGATTCGTTTTTGACCTGTTTCACTTTTATTCGACTTGAAATTAATTTTCGAAACTTTCTAATCACTAATTTCGCTTTTAAAAAAATTTTGATTCCCATGGATTCTTTTCAATTGGAAATGCGATCCATCAAACAATAATTTGTTTTCCCCACAAACGAGGTTTTGGATTTTACACGACACCTACAGTTAAATTAAAGCATAATGTCAAGAAAGAATAAAATATGTTTATAAAAAAAAAATTGACCCGTTAATTATATGACAATTAATAATTAAAGTTATAAAGAACTTTAACTCAATTGTTAGAATTCAGTCAATAACCAAAATTATAAAAGAATGATATTGACACCACTCCTAAGATCGAGATGAGAAGGTAAAAGATAAATCATGACTGATCATACAAGAATTAACTTGATAATCACATATTCTTCAAAAGAACAAAAGAGAAAATTTATAAACTTTATTCAATGAACGTCTGATTGAAATTTTAGGTTTAATAAGCTTTTTATAGACATAACAATCCTAAATCTAATAAGAAACTAAACTAAACTTTAATTTTAATTAACCTTACACACCTACTCTTCTTAGCATACCCATATATGGTTTCTAATTTAATAAATATCTTAGCCTAATAATTAAGAGTCAAACATAAAATTAAATAAATTAAACTAATTTATAATCCAACCCATAATATAAATTAGGGCAAAATTAATACAAACAAGTAACTGACATCCCAATTTGCATCCAATTAGTCCCCAATAAAGCACATTTGACTTCAAGAATTAGCCCGATTGTCTTCAATTGTCTCGTTGTCCAATTATTTCATTATCTTCATGACTGCTATCTTGGTCTCCATCACAAGCTCTCCACCAAGATCTTAGAGGAGGTCGTTTGCCTTCTCCATTTGATGGAGGAAGCTATAAGCTCTGTTCATTTAGACGAAGAAGGAGTTGCAACTTGATTGATTGCATGATGGAGAAAGTGTTGCAACCTTCTTCGAGTAGGTGGAGGCTCGTTGTCTCCTCTTAGCATGCGATGGGAGGAAGCATTGTGTCTTCTTCATCATAAATGGAGAAGGTACGATGACTCTACTATTGCTAAAGGAGGTAGAGCCAAGCCTCTTTTTACAACGTGATGGAGGAGACAACTAGCTTATTCTATCAATGAGGCGGTCGAAAACTTTTTTATTATTTATTAATTTTTAATTTTTTGTTAATATTTATTTATATATAATAATAAATTTATCAATAATTATTAAATACTTCAAAATTGATTATTTAAAGATAAAGGGAAAATAAGAATTTTTACTATAAGGTGTAGGAATGGGAATTGGAATTCCCTGGTTACAATGGGGTATACAACATTAAAGTGATTGTTGAATGTCAAGTCTTTATGCGAAACTAAAGAGTATGTTATTGCAATTGACCCTAGTTTCATTTTCAAAATATAACACTTAATAGGACTTTAGTGGTTTTAAATTCATAATAAATCTATCCTATTATAAGTCAACGATTACAGATTTTGATGTTTTTAAAAGATTTTGGATAAATTTCATTATAGTCCCTATATTTTTCCAAAAATCAGTCTTTTAACATTGAATCTATTTATAATTATTCTCTTAGTCCCTTATGTTTTGAAAACACATCATTTTAGTCTATACCATTAGTCAAATACCAGTCAACCTTAATTGAGAGAGTGGTGTTATTGTCATTCTAATAGAAAATTTTTTAATTTTAACTAAAATAAAAATGTAAATCTCCACTGCCCATTTTTTACATGGATGGTGGAGAAAAAAAGTTCTTTAGATAATAAAAAAATAAATAATAGAAAATATATACAATAATAAGGCAGAAAAATCTTCACCATCCATCAAAAAGATAAACAGAAGAGATTAACCTAAATTAACAAAATTAATATCGTTTTTTTTGTGAAAAGAAAAAGAGAGAGAGAAATGGATCTGATGCAAGTAAACTAAGTCATTGTTGACAATCTAGTAGACATTACCTCAATCGTCACTGACCTAGTTGATGATCTGGAACCAAAGATCATTAACAACGATGACAATATGAAACTAGACTCATATCTGCATCATTTTCATCGTTGACGATTTGGAACCAACTGATTCCTAATCATCAATGTCATGATGATCTAAAACTAGATTTGGTTCCAAATTATCAACATCTATAACAACCTAGAAGCAAACTGTCAACTAGACTATTGACAATCAATGAACTCCATCACACGATGGAGACTCTACTACACAATGGAGATGACTCTTTCAGCGTTAGAAAGAAAGCATTTATCTCATTAAGGAATTTTTAGTCACTGTACATATTTTGGTGCTATTGAAACTCAAATTATTAAGTAGGTGCCAGAGTGAAAAGCTTCCAACAAAAAAGTGCCATCACTTACCATTTTCACCCATTTAAAATTTTAGTCAAAATGATTAAAATTCTATATTTTTAAACTGAAAGGATCATGCGAGTTATAAATAGATTCATAGTTAAAAATTTGATTTTTTTTTTTTTTGTGGAAAATATAGGGAGTAAATGAGATTTATCCAAAGATTTTTCGATGGTCTATAGAAATTCTCTAAAAGTTTATAACAAAATTTCACAAAGCATTTTGTTTATAAAAACTATTTTATAAAAAACAAAAAATGTTCGTACATCTTTGAAAAGCATGATGCCATCACTATATAAAATCCTATTTTACTTCTCAAAATTGAATTGATATTCTATTTTTATTATCACACAACCATTTTTAGAATAAACTATAAATACATTATCAAAATTTAAAATAAAAACCTTAATATTATATATATTGTTGTGGGTATATTTGGGGCTACATAAGTGAGCTGATAAAAGTCTAAGGAATTGATCCACTGGATTGATCTAACAGATAAAAACCCAAGTTTGCCAATGTCCAACTCGCATAGAGACAAGCTCTCAGTTCACCATAGCATTTCTAAAGTTGCTAGTCAACTATTATATGGGCTACCTTATGCTCAACTCTAGATCGCCCAGAGCAAGGTGTAGCTCGCAAAACAAGGTCCAGCTCACAGCTCGAAATGCTCATTAAATGATATCTTCTAAAAAGGAAATAGCCCATTTTGAAGGAAAATCTACTGCTAGAATTGGAAGCAAACTCAAATTTCTATTTCGACGGATTCGATCCCTGAATTGACGAACACGGTTTTTAAAGCCTAATTAATGTTGAATTCTTTCCTGTTTACATTGTACTCAAATTGTAACACACCATACTCTATAAATTGAGGTTAAAAATTCATTGTAAAGCATGATGATCAGAATAAACACCGAATAATATACTATAACTCTGCCAAAATAACTAGAGAAGCAGTCGTGGACGTAAGTATCCTTTTAGGCCGAACCACATAAAATCCCCCTTGCAAACAATGTTATTCCTCTTCCCTTTCTTCTTTTTCTCCTTTGTTTCATCTTATTTGCAGGTATTGTGTAGAATCCTAGGTGTCATTTGCATGAAAAATAACTTTTTTGGTGAATAGTATTTTCGGATGAATAGTAAATTTTTATAAAGTGGACCCCGGAAATCAGAAGTCTCAGAATAAAAATTAGAGTTGTTAGAAACTAAAATGGAATTCATTCGAATAAGTTTTAAGTGATCCAAAATAATTGACAAAAATGCCCTTTTTGAGAAATAATGGGTATTAGTGATTTAACACCCATTCAATTTTTTTTTTAAAGTATAAGATTGAGAGATAGGATACTCAATTAGAGTATTACATGATCAATTTGATGATAGGATGACCATGGAATATTTTTTGAATTTATTTGAGTGAGAGTGATAATTAATTACATTAAAGGGAAAATGACCATTTCAAGTTCAAATAATACATGAATTTAGTGTGAATACTACATGAAAAAAACTTGAGCAACAAACACAATCCATATCATATGAAATGAACTAATAGGAGAATTATACATCGAAATTAAATTTTGGAACTAATGGAAAATAGTTGGCAAGCATAAACCAATTTGTGATATTTTATTAACCAAGTGATTAATTTACCCTTGGATGGATAAGTTAGTTTGAGATAAATTTAAAGGATTTGATGGCCATTTGGTGAATTAATGAGGGGCATTTTTGTCAAAGCAAATTAACAATATATAAAGTGAATGGAAGACAATTATAAGGCATTTTGTTGGACGGCAAAAGAGAGAAAAATTGTGAGGGAGAGCAGAGTAGATTCAGCCAAGGCAAGAAAAGGAAGATCAAGAGAAGTTTAACCATTTTTCATACAAAAAATTCATCAAGTAAGGTGTTAGGAAGAAGATTGAGCAAGAAAACAAAGATTTAGTGGTAAGTAATTAATTTTAGTATTGATTTACATGAGATTTTCATGGGTTTTCATGGATATGTGATAGTTTGATATATTTGTGGAATTTTTGGTGTTATTAGAGGTTGATTATCTTGTATTTGAGTTTGGGATTGAAAGGAATTACAAAGGAAGTAAGATGACAAACAAACTAATGAGGTAAGTTAGGGTTTATATGATTTTTTTTAGAAAAATTTCAATTAAGTTGTTGTTAGGTATTAGATGGATTAGTGTGTGATTTTAATGTTTTTGATGACCATGGAATTGAAGAAAATATATTGGATCCATTAGGGTTGGTGTCCAGCCAAAGCTAGTTTGTTAGGTGATTTGAATGGATATTTGATATTTGATGAAATTATATGATGTTTGGCATGATTTTGAGTTGATATGCATCATTGGAATGAAAAGAAAATTGGTACTCTCCTTGCAAGATCAATCCATTTGACTAAGGGGCTAGGTTATGGGTTCAACTGCGAGTGGGGGAGGCGAAACAAAACCATCTGGCCCAGGGACAGTACCTTATGAGTGTGGCAGCCCAGAGAGAAGGGACCCCATAATAAAAAACACATTTTTATTATGGGTATCACATGTTGCTATCACTGTGGTCAGAAGGGGCATTTCATGAAGGAATGCCTATAGAAAGCCATTGGGATTAGTGGTTGGTCAAGACCATCAATGCAGGGACAGCCTAGCGAGGGTCAGATTCAGGACATGAGAGGATTTGAGACATCGGTTCAATCTGGCAAAGGTTCTGGTAGAGGCATCCCAGCCAGAGGACGGTTAGGGAAACCTTGTGCAAGCTAGGGTGTTTACAATGACTCAGTAGGAGACTGAGGCTATGCCAATTAAAATGGCAGGTATGATGTCAGTTTTTAGTATTGATCTTGTAAGTATATTTATAACTCGAGATTTTTATTTGAGTATGATTGATGGATTTGAATTTTTGAAATGTGCATTGCATGAGAGTTATGTGTTAGATTAGCATGGATGTCTTGGACTTTGATGTTAGATTGAGAATCTTATCCAGTAGAGGCATTGTGCAAATTTTAAGGACGAAATGTAAAACCCAAAACCTCGTTCGACAGAAAGCGAATTATTTTTTGATGGATCGTGTTTTCGATTGGAAAGTATCCGCGGGAATAATAATTTTTCAGAAAGCGGATTTAGTGAATGGAAAGTTTCGAAATTTATTTTCCAGTTGAATAAAAGTGAAACAGATAGAAAACGAATCCATTTGAATAGATTTCGAGTGATTCAAAAATTTATCAAACGAAAATATACTTTTCGATTTCGGATCGTACGGAATATATTTAGAGAATAAAATAATTCTGAGTGCTCAGAGATGAAATCAAAATTTAAAAATAATTCGGGAGGTATAGTTAAGTTATAAGTGGATTTCTGAATGGACGGAATCGAATTCAAATTCGAAATCAGAATGAGAGAATGGATAGATCAATAAGTGGCATGAATAATGCAAGGTTTGGACACGTGTCGCGTATGCAAAAAGAGAGTTAAACAAGTGGCAAGATGGGTCCATGCATGGATGCCAAGTGTCAAGAATTTATGAAATGTATATATATGTTAATTGAAAGAGAAAATAGAAAACAAAAAGCACATGCATTCATTATCCTCCAAAGCCGTGAGAAAGAGAGACTAGAATGAGAAAGAGAGAATCGAGAGCCATTTTTGGAGAAAGAGGGAGCTCGTGAGAGTTAGAGAAAGGAAAAGACCGAGAGAAAATTGTAAGAGAGGGAGACTTGTTCATGAAAGTTGATAACTCTATTTTTATAGAGTTATTTTATCTTTTTAAACATGAATTCTTACTTAGTTCTTGATATTTTTATTATTATTAAATAAATTATTACATCTTTTTGCATTTTCCATTTTCAGAATAAAATTGATGAAAAAACGCATGTGGACCCTACCAAGTACTATTGTTCGTGACAAATTCATTGTTGAAAAATGAATATCATTCAAAGCATCTCATCGCTTCAAGAATAACTCGAATCGAAGATCGCATAAAGAAGTTATCGCAGTTTAAAGATCGAGTATTCTAGAAATAAATATTATATCATGCTGATGTAAGGATTTATGTCACTATGATGTAAGTAATGATGTAATATGAAATTTGACTTATAAGAGGTAGGTGAATCATGATGTAAGCGATGATGCAGAAGGGTGAAAAATTAAAAAGAGATGATGCATGCGATGATGTAATTGGAGGTTAACTTTGCCTATAAATAGGCTTTAGGATCACCATTCCAAGCATCCCATCAGAAATCAAAATAACAAGTAGATTAGAGAAAGAGAGAGCTTGGAGAGGAGGAGCAAAGCAGAGGAAGAAATTCTATAGCGAAACTTCAATCCACTAAGTTTTCTTATTTTTTGTGATTTAATTTTCTAGTTTTTGTCAATTTTAATTTAAGTATGGAGTATATTTATTTTTCTAAGATTATGATGTAGCCTAACTTTGGTGTTCCAACCCTTTGTTCAATTCAATTGAAGATTTTCTATCTTGGTTGATGCATTTAATACTGTTCTTAATGCTTCTAAATAACTAATTACTATCTAGTTGAATTATTAATCATAATGATAGCGGAAGCTGATTTATGTGTCTAGTTCATTGTATTGAATGTCATAAATTACATACAGGATAGGAATATACATGCATGGTTTGTGTAGTCTATAAAAGAGATTCATAAATCTTAATGAATCCGTTAATGTTTTGACTTGCATGAGAACATAGCAGTTAAGTTTTATAGGGTATTTTCCTTAAACTTCGAGATGGGCTATATGAATAATTTAGAGAATCTCGACTAGCAACCGGATAATTAATTTTTGATTAAAAAGAACAAATTGAAGGAACAGATTAATTATGGTGAAATTAGAACCTTAGAGTTTTTATTTATTGAGTTAATTTCAGTAAAAATTCATTTACATTTGTAGTTAACATTAGTTGTAGTTGTCAGTTCCTTAAATCAAATTTCGTTTGCCAAATAAAAATTGGGTTACTTTAATTTTGGGTATTAATTAACAATAATCCTCGTGGGATGATACTTCTCTCATCATTATATTACTTGTTCGGCTCATCCACTTAATTTTGCACAACAAATTTTTGGCGCCGTTGTTAGGGATTGTTTGTTTAAATTAATACTAATACTACGTAACTCAAATTTTAATTTGGTATTTTATTTAGTCATTTATTTATTTATTTTATTTTATTTGCTTTATTGCTTGTGCTTTTTCTGGTGTATAAGAAAGTTCGGGGACGAAATTTTGATACCATTTGATCCAGAAATTAAGAGAATTTACCACAAGAATCGAAAAGAAACAAGAAAAGCTGTAAGTGCTGCTCTCGTAGACATGACTGAAGAACCAAACAACGTACAAAACATTGTACCAATAAATGCTGAAAATACTTTAGCATTACAAGATTATGCTCTACCCACAATGGGTAATGCTTCGGCATTACGGCGACTGACCAATACAGCTAACAATTTTAAGATCAAGCCAGCAATTATCCAGATGGTGTAAAACAATCAGTTCGGTGGCGCTCTAAACGATGATGCAAATGCCCACATTGACAGGTTTTGGAAATCTGTGATACTTTTAAGCATAATGGTGTTACCGATGATGCCATTCAATTGAGATTGTTCCCATTCTCTCTTCGAGACAAAGCCTTTTGTTTTTGTTGACTCAACTTTTTGCCATCAGGGAGTATTACCACATGGGATACCTTGGCACAAAATTTTTAGCTAAATTCTGTCCACCAGCCAAGACTGCAAGATTACGAACCGAGATAGCCACATTTAGACAACTTGATGAAGAGTCATTGTACGAGCATGGAAAAGATTTAAAGATCTACTAAAAATGTGTCCACATCATAGAGTTACTGATTGGCTGCAGCTACACACATTCTATAATGGTTTGGGGAGTTTCACGAGAACATTGGTAGATACCGCAACTGGTGGAGCACTTTTGGGAAAACCTTATCAAGCCACTTGGGACTTATTAGAGGAAATGATTGTAAATGCCTATCAATGGCCATCGAAAATGTAACGCCCTTCGCCCGACTTCCGTTACGGTTGGAAATCCGAAACGGAGATCGTTACTTTCCTAATAAAACCGTTTCTGTTACTTTTAAAAAACTATTATCATTCTAAAGCTCTTTACCAATAGAGGACTTTTTTTTTTTTTTTTAAAACATAAATCCGGCAGAGTTTCCTCTGTTTTTCTGAAATCCCAAAAATCCGTTTCCTGTAATTGAAACTCTAATATTTCTAAAGCATCAATTTCTAAACTCCCATTCGGACCTCCCTTCCATTTCCAAAACATTTCATTACTCAAATATATCATAAACATTTATATGCATACATAACCAAAAGTAAGCTTTTAAGAAATATACATATGTTTTTATATAGAACTTTGTTATAATTAAGTGGAATACAATAATTTACACAAATATACATGTATCCCAAAAATGCATGATCATATGCAATATATCTATATATCTACCAAAAGCATAGAGGGGATGGTGACTATCTGAGCCTTTGCGTACAAGCTATTTCCTCTGTCTGAAGATGGAGTCAAAAGATTCAACCTGTGCGCGGTAAATCAATGCGCTAAGCATAAATACTTAATAGGTATACACATAATCTAATTTCTCAATTTCAAATGTAATTTCATTCGTAACTAAAAGCATTCTAACTTTAACATTCATAAATATATATATATATGTTGCATAAAAATACTTAAACATATAGTTCACAATTTTTCGAGTTCAACATTTTTCAAAGCATTGAACATTTCATTTCACATAACATTTTCATTTCATTGCTTATAACATTTTTCAGTGCCCTTAGTAAACATATATTCGATACTCATGTATTGGTATATGGGTTTCCGGCATCGGACACGCGGTGATTATCCGCCAGAATAACGGTCAACCCCGACATCGACCGCTCGGTGATTATCCACTGGGTCGTATATCATATCACAAAATCGTTCGGGACCGGACACATGGTGCCTCTCATGATCCATAACGAATCAATTTAGTGTATGTAAATAAACGGTGCAGCTGCTAAGTTCCCTATTGACATGTCAATTATCAATTTCTATTTATCGATATCTAAGTTTACAAGGGCTATTTACAACATAACGTTTGTATCACATTTTACATTTTGGTTTTAATATCAAGATTTTCATAACAAAATAATTCCGCTTTTCCTTTCAAGTATAGGCAAATACGTTTGTAAATGCATTGCATTAAAACGATATATCAATCTCATTTAATAAAATCACTTTACAATGAAAACACTTTCAAGTAAAATTAAAGATAATGTGTATACCGACCTTAAACGGATTTGATCTTTGAATCGTATACTCCCTTACGCTTTACCCTTATTCTTTGGTTGAGAATCCGGTTCGTCGGGTTCTCCTTGACTTTTCAATAAAAACAAACGTAACAAAAGTTTATTTAATATATTTCTAGCGTTACTTAGTGCACTATAACTATATGTTCTCCTATAATGCATCCTAAACACTTCCAATAGATATCACTTCGAAACAGCTCATAATATCCTTTTTGTGACTGTCTTTACCGTATTGAACATAATCTCAAAACAATCCCATTAAAATAATTTATGGCAGCCTAACAATCAATACGAAAACAGAATTCAAAGAACTCAAAACAGCATGTATAATGTTTCTAAAAACAGCATGTAACAGCCCTTTAAAAAAAAAAACAGCTTGCAACTCCTCATTTTGACAGCCCATAACTAGCATAATTATAGTTCATATAATAACACCTTAAAGCTCATTTGTATAAGATGAAAACAACCTTTAAACAATTCAAGAACAGTCCTTAAACATACTAAAAACTGCACATAATTCCCATGAAAATTGTATGTCCAAAACAGCCCATAAATTTAGTCACATCGTCTTCATTTACGCGAATTACTCTAACAAACCATCATGAAATCTCTCAATCTTCTTCGACATAGATATTCATTTGAATCACATTCAAATATCGCTTAATATCATGAAATTTTAATCACAATTCATTCGACACTAAATCGCAAACGAACACCTTTCCAAATCATGGAAAATTCGATCGAAACACTTAAAAACAATCTATCGATATTCAAATAACTTTTCAATACTCTAAAGCATATCGTTGTGAATCATTTTTCATGTCGACAAAATTCGAAACGAAAGGCAAAACGTAACAGCCCATACTTTCCTAACATAATAGCCCCTATACGGGTTTCGCAACGTAAATTCAACATCGAAAATCAATCGCAAACACGTCAAAAACTTAATCAAACGAACCTCCGCACTAACGAGATTCTAAATCCTATATCCCAAATATATCATCATCAAAATTCATCCTCAACTCAATTTTAATCATTATTCAACGAAACGAAATTAATAAAATCACAACATACCTTTCGAAACTCACTTCGAAAGCTTCAAAACTTCGAAAAACACTCACGAACAATCGCGACGGCGACGACGCTCTCACAGCAACAAGCTGTCTTCCCTTGATGCTATTTCACTTCAGGTCTGAATGTTGTTTTTAGCTTGA
Source organism: Dimocarpus longan (assembly GCA_022984855.1). Taxonomy (NCBI): domain Eukaryota; kingdom Viridiplantae; phylum Streptophyta; class Magnoliopsida; order Sapindales; family Sapindaceae; genus Dimocarpus; species Dimocarpus longan. Next base: position 12,443,446 of record CM041015.1, on the reverse strand, counting down.
CAGCAGCTCAGCAGCAGCTTGCACAACAGCAGCCACTGGTTCACGATGACAGCACACTGCGACAGCAGCAGCACGGCTTCAGCTCAACAGCTCACAGCAGCGACGACGACAGCAGCACGGCAGCAACAACAGCACCTGGTTAGAGTCCACGCGCTGCACCAGCACCTCTACCAGATCACGGCAGCACTTCACAATGGCGACGACAGCTCCTCCAGGCCTGACAGCTCCTCACACCAGCAGCAAGACTCGGCAGCGAATGGTGGCAGCTCCTCAGCTCACGGTTTGACTTCATCCAGCTTGCATGCACGGCTTCTTGGCTTTGAATCGGCCCTTACACTGGATCTACCCTTGCATGTGTTCCTTTGTTTTAGATCTGAACTCTTGGTTCTCTCTTTTTCCACGAGCAGCAGCTCTCACTCTCGATCTCCCTCTCAGTTTCTCTTTTCTAACTTTCACGAGCTCACAAATTCACTCACCAAGGTCCTCTTTCTTGGTTTTGAGTTGGAATGGATGACCGATTGAAGGCTTTTGCTTAGAGCTTACACACTTCTCAATCTCTCACACACAACTCTCTCTTGATTTCTCTAGGTGAAGCTCTCGGTAGACTTTGGGAGATGGTGACCGAATGCATTGTTCTCTTCACTTAAAATTTTCATTTCATTTTATTTAATTCTCTAGCATGACACATGTCCTTGATTTCTCTTGAATGCTTGCCATGTGTCCTTCATGGGCCCACTTATTCTATTTATTTCTCCCATGCCATCAATTCTCGCTTTATGATTTCGCTTTTTCGCTGGGATTCGCTTCGGGTCCGCCTGAAAATTTAATAAAAATCCAAATTCACATATGGGAACTTTATTAGATCAAGAATAAATATTTGAATCCGGACGCTCTATTTTATTTACGAGATTGAATTAAATAATTATCCTCGAACCCGTCTGGAGAATTTTATAAAAATTCAATTACTCCTCCGGATCTGGATGGATAATTAATTACATCATCCCTTAATTAATAATCAACATTTAATAATTTAATTGAACACCGAAACAGCATGTTACAGGAAAGAGTAGTTCCGAAAAAAGTTTTCGAAATACAAGAAAATGATGTTTTAACTAGACCTTCCACATAGGTTGAGACATTAGCCAAGAAAATCGAAAACTTAATAGTTAATGTCATTCATACTCAGTCAACATCTTATGATTTTTATGGAAAGGACCTTCCCAGCTGGCAGTGTGATGAAGACCAGATAGGTCAAGCTTTTTTTGTGGGTGATAGACAACAAAATAACCCATACTCCAACACATATAATCCAGGATGGAGGAATCATCCAAACTTTCATGGAAAAACAATGATCGACCCAGACAACCATATCCGTCTCCACTTTAATAGCAGCAGGCCAACAAACCGTCGCTTGAAGAAGCACTTGTTCAGCTCACTGTAAGTACTACTCAATTCATGACGAGAATATACACCGCGCTCCAGAATCAAGCTGCTTCCATTCGAAATCTAGAGGTACAAATGGGTCAAATCTCAAATCTGTTGACTGTAAGGCCTCAAGGAACCCTACTAAGCAACACAGAGACCAATCTTAGGGAGCACCTTAAGGCTGTCACATTATGAAGTGGTAAAATATTGAAAGATCCTGTCAAAAGAACATACGAAGAAGAAGAATCTTGCAAAATAGAAGAAGAAGTGATGGTTGAACAAAAAGAAGCAGAGAAGTCAAAATCAAAGTTGTTTCCAAACAATTCGACACCATATAAACCACTATTACCTTTCCTTCAGAGATTCCAGAAGCAAAAACTAGATAAACAATTTTTTAAATTTCTAAAAGTTTTTAGGAAATTGTAAATTAATATTCCTTTTGTAGTGCTCTAGAACCGATGCCCAGCTATGTAAAGTTCATGAAGGAAATCCTATCAAATAAAAGGAAGCTGGAATAACATGAAACGGTAGCTTTAACCGAAGAATGTAGTGCAATTTTACAGAAAAAACTACCATCCAAACTCAAAGATCCGGCAAGTTTCACAATTCTTTGTACTATTGGTGATTCATTCTTTGACAAAGCATTATATGATCTTGGTGCAAGAATTAACCTAATGTCATTTTCTGTTTTCAAAAAACTCGGCTTTGGGGAAGCAAAACCTACTACAGTATCTTTACAACTAGCTGATCGATCAATCAAGTATCTAAGGGGAATTATAGAAGATGTACTGGTAAAAGTAGATAAGTTTATATTTCCTGTGGATTTCATTATGCTAGACATGGAGGAAGATCAAGAAATACCCATAATCTTGGGTAGGTCATTCTTAGCAACAGGAAGAACTCTCATTGATGTACAGAAATGTCAACTCATACTAAGAGTTCAAGATGAAAAAGTGACCTTCAATATGCTAAAAAGGCTCAAACATCCACATGATGTTGGCAACTGTATGAGGGTAGATGTAATGGATGAATGTATCAAAGAAATACATCAAACCATCACTCCAAAAGATCCACTCGAAGCTTGCCTAAATGAATGCCAAACTTAGAAAGTTCGAACAGCATTGAATGTGTTAACCAATTGGAAGCTTCACCTCCCATCTTTATCAGACGATCTTTCGAGGAGCTTGAAGCAAGTAAGAGACAACTGGTACCATCAACAAAAAAACCACCAAAGTTGGAGCTCAAGCCACTTCCAGTTCATCTCAAGTACGCATTCTTAGATGATTCATCTATCTTCTCTAAGTGTAGAACATGAGGACAAACTTTTGAGAGTACTACGAGAACACAATATGGTTATTGGATGGTCGATTGCAGACATTAAAGGAATCATCCCATCTATATGCCAACATAAAATTCTCATGGAGAATAAGTAATGGCCATCCATCAAGCACCAACGACATTTAAATCCAAACATGAAGGAGGTTGTCTGAGCAGAGGTGCTTAAACTTTTGGATGTAGGTATCATTTATCCTATTTCGGACAGCACATGGGTAAGCCCAGTGCAAGTGGTACCAAAGAAAGAGGGCATGATAGTAGTTACTAATGAAAACAATGAGCTGATTCCAACATGAATAGTAACCAGATTGAGAGTGTGCATTGACTACAGGAAACTAAATAAGGCGACCAGGAAGGATCATTTCCCTTTACCCTTCATCGATCAAATGCTTGATAGATTAGCAGGACACCCTTACTATTATTTCCTAGATGGTTATTCTGGGTACAATCAGATTTCTATAGCTCTTGAGGACCAAGAAAAGACTACATTCACATGCCCATATGGAACGTTCGTGTTTTGGAGAATGCCTTTTGGTCTATGCAATGCACCAGCCACCTTCCAACGGTGCATGATGTCAATTTTTTCAGACACGGTGGGACGCTTCATCGAGGTATTTATGGATGATTTTTCATTATTTGGCTTATCATTTAATTCTTGTTTAGATAACTTAGCATAAGTACTGAAAAGATGCGAAGAGACAAACTTGATTCTTAACTGGGAGAAATGTCATTTCATGGTATAAGAAGGGATCGTCCTAGGTCATAAAGTTTTAGCCAAGGGCATTGAGGTTGATAGAGCCAAGATTGAAGCAATTGAGAAGCTGCCACCACCAACATCTGTTAAAGGCATTCGAAGTTTCTTAGGGCATGCAGGGTTTTACAAAAGATTCATTAAGGACTTCTCGAAGATCACAAAGCCATTATGCAATTTGCTCGAGAAGAATATTTTTTTCCACTTTGATAATACATGTAAGAAGGCATTTGAGATACTGAAAAAGACTTTTATGACAGCCCCAATTGTTATTGCACCTGACTGGGCTTTGCCTTTCGAGCTGAGGTATGATGCTAGCGATTATGCCATTGGAGCCGTGCTAGGGTAACGTATTGGTAAAGTTTTCCATACCATTTATTACACTAGCCGTACACTAATTGATGCACAGGTTAACTATGCTACCATTGAGAAAGAGCTTATAGCAGTGGTCTTCGCAATTGACAAATTCCAACCATACTTGATCGGTTTCAAAGTCATTGTATTCATGGATCACTCAGCCATCAAGTACCTTTTAGAGAAAAAAGATGCAAAACCGTGTCTGATCCGATGAGTCCTCTTGCTACAAGAGTTTGATTTAGAGATTCGAGATAAAAAAGGAAGTGAAAATGTGGTGGTTGACTATCTATCTATACTAGAGCAATGAGGGGATGAGGTTGATCTCGACATAGTAATTAAAGAAACTTTCCCTGATGAACAACGCTTCGTTTTAGATATAAGCAATATCCCATGATATGCTGATTTTGTTAATTTTCTTTCTTACAAAGTTTATCCACTTGATCTTTCGTGGCAGTAAAACAAGAAATTATTGGATGTAAAACATTACTATTGGGACGAGTCGTTCTTATACAAGTTATGTCCAGATCAGATCCTTCGATGATGCATCTCAAAAGATGAAGCACGAGATATTCTCTACCATTGTCATTCTTCTGAATATGGTGGACATTTTGGGGCCAATCGAACTGCAGGCAAAATTCTTCAATCTGGATACTATTGGCCCACTATTTTTAAGGAAGCTCAATCATATGTTGCTATATGCAATCAATGCCAACGCACAGGTAACATTTCGCGAAGGCATGAGATGCCCCTAAATAATATTTTGGAAGAAGAATTGTTCGATGCTTGGGGTATCGATTTCAGGGGACCATTTTCACCATTTTTCAAGAACCTCTACATTCTGGTGGCCGTAGATTATGTGTCAAAATGGGTTGAAGTCATTGCTGCACCAACCAATGACTCTAAAGTGGTGGTGAATTTTCTGCGTTAAAATATCTTCACCAGATTTGGAACTCCAAGATCAATCATCAATGATGAAGGAAAACATTTTTGCAATAGGTATATTGATGCTGTTCTAGCCAAATATGGAGTCAAACACAAAGTTGCTATGGCTTATCACTCGCAAACGAATGGACAAGCTAAAATCTCAAATCGAGAATTGAAATGGATTTTGGAAAAGACAGTAAGTGCATCTCAAAAAGACTGATAAAAAAAGCTTGATGATGCATTATGGGCCTATAAAACAACGTTCAAAATGCCAATTGGGATGTCTCCATATAAGTTGTATTTGGAAAAGCGTGCCACTTACCCATTGAACTTGGGTACCGTGCATATTGGGCTATCAAAAAGTTAAATTTCAACATAGGAGCATCAGGAGCTCTGCGAAGGTTGCAACTTAATAAGATGGATGAATTTCGTCATGGTGTATATGAAAATGCTAAGCTTTATAAAGAACGCACTAAAAAGTGGCATGATCAACGTATCCTAAACAGGGAGTTCACTCCAAGTTAGAAAGTTCTTTTATTTAATTCACAGTTACATATTTGGTCCTAGGTAAGCTACGTTCCAGATGGTCTGGGCCCTTCACAGTTGTTCAAGTTTTTCCACATGGTGCTGTTGAAATTCAAAGTACGGATCGTCGATTCAAAGTCAATAAACAATGACTTAAAGCTTACATGGATGGTGGAGAGCCTCAATAGAAATCCACAATCGTACTTTCAGACCTAACTTAGAGTATTTTTCAATAGTCAAGCTAACGACTATAAATTAAGTGCTTTTTGGGAGGCAACCCAAGTTTTTCCTTCTTAATTAGTTTTCTTTTGTTTATGTGTTATTGTTTTCTTTGTGTACTATTATTTTATTTGATAATTTTCTTTTCTCTTTTAGAGATGAAGGTAAGTCTTGCAGTACTGAAAAATCATTTCCCTACTCTGCCTCAAGATGTACTCAAAAAGATTGACAAATGCAGACTCGAAAGAATGAGGGGCATTAACATGTTTAGGTCTTCCAGAGCATATTCGGTGGATCATTGAAGCTAAAGTTTGTCTAGTAGGTGAGTTGAATGATTCATTTATTAAACGTTTACCAGGATTGAGAAGAAGTTCTTACTTAAAGAAAATGAGAGCTAAGAGAATGGGAGTCTGCTATAAGTGTGCAAGATGGAACTACGACACACGTTATAAAAATCCTGGATATTTGTCCATAAATCGAGAAGATAAAATTAAATGCATAAAGGATGGGCTAAGTAAAGAGTCTTTGGATAATATCCTTGAGACTCTTGAGACGTATCCTTGTGGGAAAGTTTAACGTATTCTTTTAGAATTATGGGAGTTATTCAGTAAAGAGAAACAATGTTACAGTCTTGGGAAGCTGACTTTAAAATATCCTGTTTGCTAGTTTATAAGAAAACTAGATGGGAAGCCGATCCTCAACTCATAAAAGGTGTTTAAGCCGTTTCTGGACGTAAAACCAGAGGAAGATGTGAGTCACAATTACAACTACTATAGCATCATTATTTTTTTCTTTGTTTAACAGCCTGTTTCAAACTTTTTCGATAATTTGTTTACTTTTTGACATTTCTTCACCTGCCATTTTGGATTTTTTAGCTTGTTTCAAATTTTTTCAATAATTGTGTTTCAAATTTTTTCGATAATTGTGTTTACTTTTTGACATTTCTTCACTTGTCATTTTGGATTTTTAGCTTGTTTCAAATTTTTTCGATAATTGTGTTTACTTTTTGACGTTTCTTTACCGAACATTTTGAATTTTTTATTTTTAGCGGCTTATTTTAAATATTTTTTGAAGATTGTGTTTTTTTTTTTACATTTCTACACTTAACATTTTCTTTTCCCCCTGATCACAATTGTTTAGCATCGTAGAACTGTTCTTTTACTCTTTTATTTTCTTTAAATGAGCGTTCATTGCTGATAACAAATAATTAGTTTTGTATAAAAAAAAATGGCAGAGTCCTCGAGCAGTAGATTCAAAATTATCTGTGTTTTTTGTGGCTCGAAGTCTGGTATGAGTACACAATATTCAAAAGTAGTAGTTGAACTTGGTAAGGCTTTAATTGCCCGAAACATAGATTTGGTGTATGGGAGAGGCAGTTTAGGACTAAAGGGTCCTGTTGCGGTAATTACAAATGTTGTAGGTAGCAGAATCCTAGGTATCGCAGTAAAGTCTTTGGCTGAAAGGAGAGATATCATCAGTATGAGTATAGGTAATGAATTTCAGGTCACGAGCATGCACAAGCGAATGACGTATATGTTACTTAATGCTGATGTCTTTATCGTGTTACCTGGTGGTTTGGAAACGTTTGAAAAAGTCTTCAACATTGCGTCCTGGGCCCATCTCAACATTCATAAAAAGCCAATAGGTTTGCTTAATGCTAGCGGTTTTTATGATGGTTTAATAGCTTTTTTTTATCATGCTGTGGAACACGGTTTTATGACTCAAGCAAACCGGCGCATTCTAGTTTCAGCTTCAAGTGCTGATGATCTGATTGACCAACTGCAAGATTTTGTGCTCGAAGTTGATCCAATCATGTCGCAAGTGGTTTAGGATTCTGAAGCAAGCGATAACAAGAAGCGTGCACTGGATCTTAATCTCCGGTTGTAACTTTCTTACCCTATGACTTTATTAATAACATTTCTATTTGTGTTTTTCTTCTTTTTATCTTACTAGACATTGAAGACAATGTCTCAAATAAGTTTGGGGGTAGAGTTTGCTATTATTAAAACTATAAGATTCAAAAACTGGTCCGAGTTGAAACCAAAAGATGGCAGAGTAAGTAATATTTTTGTGCTCTTAATGCGTATCTTTGTTTTCTTTTTTTTAAAAAAAAAAATCATTATTTTTTTCCATTAATTTTTTTTGTTGTTCTTAAATTCTGCCCTAACAAGTTGACTAATTACTTTGTGTCTGTTAATGGAGTCTTAATGCATGTTTTTGGTTGGATATCTTTACTAGGGAATAGTCATGAACATCTTTGCATAATTTGAGCCTTTTGAATGCCATGATTTTAGTTAATTGAGTGGATGAATATCATGTTTACATGAATTGTGGACTATTAGTGGAGATTACCCTTGGTGAGGATTTGAGTTTTTTTAAACGTTTCTTTTTGAAGGATTTATTTGTTTATACTCTTAAACACTTTTCACTTTGTTCGTAATAGATGATCTCTATAGGTTTTGAATACTAAAGAACAAATCATCATTGTGGATAACATGAGTTGCTTTGATTTGAAAATTGGATCGACTTCTTAGAAATGATATAGGTAATTTTTACTCCATAAAAACCTACTTTCCTACTTTGAATTGAGATACATCATAAACCCTTTGAAGCCAAACACTTTAAACATTTTTCTTTGTTCACCCTTATTAAATGATCCTATTGAGCCTTTAAATTTAGCCATACCTTATGACGTTTGGGATTATGTTATGTAGTGAATAAGGAGAAGGGAATTGAAGTGTTAATATTTATATGATATATACATAGGCATATGCATTAAAAGAAGTGTGTTTCTAAATAACATTGTGAAAAAAAAAATGTGAGAAGCATAAGTTTTATAATGCATAGATGTACAAGGGGAGGTGGAAGTAAATGGAAAAAGAAAGTATTGAATTGAAAAATTTTGTGAAAAAAAAAAAGGAGAAGAGAGAAGTTGTGATGAATTAAAGAGAATAAATGAAGTACTTTGGTATGATCTTAAGTTCTTATTGAACCTGTACCTTAAAATTTCTTATATATTAATTAATCATAGCCCAAATACAATCTTTAATAAAGCCTACTGATCTTCAAGAGGAAGTCCAATTTGAGAGTTGAATATGTCATCATGCTCTATCTATGTTCTTAGTATTTGATTCCAATCATGAGATCTAATCACTTAAAAGCGCGGTTATTTTTAAACGTCTATATTCATATGTGATGTAAATAACGTTTGCTATGCCTTTACATAACCTCTATCACATATGATTGCATGAGTGTTTGCTTTAGGATTCATGAGAGTTATGAGAGATATCTTGTGAGGATTAGAGTCGAGGCGAAATAAGTCCATAATGTGTGAATATGGTGTTTTGAAATGAAATTGCTTTTAGAGTGGTATGAGATTATTGATGATTGTTTTTTAGATCATTAGTGATTTATCTTTAGTCCTGATACAAGATCATACATGTATGTGATTTCTGTTAATTTGTATTTAGTGAGATGTTGATGAGTTATGGATGGAATCTTTTAACGTTTGTGGGTATCGTTGCTGGTAAACCCTTAGGAGACACAACTCATCCTACTAGGGACACCTAGGGGTTTAAAGGCTTATGGCATATGCTCAATGCCATCGTGTTTACCTACGAAAATGGATTGTGCTTTTATTTTTTGTGTTTTTAGCTTAAGTTATTATTTTTAGTTTTGCTTGAGGACAAACAAAATCTTAAGTTTGGAGGTGTGATAACTCTATTTTTATAGAGTTACTTTATTTTTTTAAACTTGAATTCTTGCTTAGTTCTTGATATTTTTATTATTATTAAATAAATTATTACATCTTTTTGCATTTTCCATTTTCAGAATAAAATTGATGAAAAAGCGTATGTGGATCCCACCAAGTACTATTGTTCGTAACAAATTCATCGTTGAAAAATGAATGTCATTCAAAGCATCTCATCACTTCAAGAATATCTCGAATCGGAGATCGCATAAAGAAGTTATCGCAGTTTAAAGATCGAGTATTCTAGAAATAAATATTATGTCATGCTGATGTAAGGACTTATGTCACTATGATGTAAGTAATGATGTAATATGAAATTTGACTTGCATGAGGTAGGTGAATCATGATGCAAGCAATGATGTAAAATGAAATTTGACTTACAAGAGGTAGGTGAATCATGATGTAAGCGATGATGCAGAAGGGTGAAAAATTAGAAAGAGATGATGCATGCGATGATGTAATTAGAGGTGAACTTTGCCTATAAATAAGCTTTAAGATACCATTCCAAGCATCCCATCAGAAATCAATATAACAAATAGTAATGAGAAAGAGAGAGCTTGGAAAGGAGGAGCAAAGCAAAAGAAAAAATTCTATGACGAAGCTTCAATCCACTAAGTTTTCTTATTTTTTGTGATGTTTAATTTTCTAGATTTTGTCAATTTTAATTTAAGTATGAAGTAGATTTATTTTTCTAAGGTTATGATGTAACCTAACTTTGATGTTCTAACCCTTCGTTCAATTCAATTAAATTTTTTTTGTCTTGGTTAATGCATTTAATACTGTTCTTAATGCTTCTAAATAACTGGCCACTATTTAGTTGAATTGTTAATCATAATGATAGCGAAAGCTGATTTATGTGTCTAGTTCATTGTATTGAATGTCATAAATTACATACAGGATAGGAATATACCTGCATGGTTTGTATAGTCTATAAAAGAGATCCATAAATCTTAATGAATCCTTTAATGTTTTGACTTGTATGGGAACATAACAGTTAAGCTTTATAGGGTATTTCCTTAGACCTTGGGAGGGGCTATGTGAATAATTTAGGGAATCTCGACTAGCAACCGGATAATTAATTTTTGATTAAAAAGAACAAAGGGAAGGAACAGATTAATTATGGTAAAATCAAAACCTTAGAGTTTTCATTTATTGAGTTAATTTCAGTAAAAATTCATTTATATTTGTAGTTAACATTAGTTGTAGTTTTCAATTCCTTAAATCATATTTCATTTGCCAAATAAAAATTGGGTTACTTTAATTTTGGGCATTAATTAACAACAATCCTCGTAGGACGATACTTTTCTCATCATTATATTACTTATTCGACTCGTCCACTTGTGATTTTGCACGATAAAAGTGCAACTGTGAGAGAGTGTGAGAGAGCTTGAGAGCTGAACCAAGAATCGGTGCAGATCGAGTGCAGCTAGTAAGAACCCAAGACCGAGAGCTCCATTTTGAGAGAGAAGCTGTCTTCACCAAGCAAAAACCAAGAAGAGCGAGCACGAATGAAGTAGTTTGGTGTTGCAGGTTAGACCGAGAACATGCTCAAGCAGATTCGAGCAAGAATAGCCATCATCCTTCTCTCCTATTCAATTTTCAAGTAGATCTGAGAGTAGATCTTCAAGTGCAGTAGCTATAGCTGCCATTTGGAGTAGTTCAGCTCGTGCATACAAGGGGAAAAGAAGAGAGGTGTGCTCGGCAAGTGAAGAAGAAAGCTGTATGTTGCCGTGAGTTTCTTGTTGGCATCAACTTACTTTCAAGGACGTTTGGTGCTGTTTTTGAAGAAAATCAGCACATACAAGGTAAAATGCTGCATTGGTAGTCCCCCTAAACTGATTTCAAGTGATTCTAAAGCTTGCATGTCTCTTTTTGGATTGAAGGAAGCTCAATCAAAGAGGATTTTGTGGGCAGCCGTTGCTTGTAATGTGTGGGCTATTATGGTGTCGTTTTTGAGTTGAAAAAGTATGAGGTAAGTGTGTTTTTGCAAGCGTCGTTTCATTGAAAATATTTTGATTATGATATTGAAAGAAATTCGATGATAATATGTTTGAGATTTAGGATTTAGAACCTCGTTAGTGCGGAGGTTCATTCGCTTGTAATTTTGATGCGATATTGGATGATTTTGGATGTTAAATTCGTTATGAAAAATCTATCATAAAGGGCTGTCATGATTAGTATGATATTTTTAATTTTGTTGTCTTGTAAAATAATGCGCAATGGTGTCTTTTAGAGTATCGAATAGTTGTTTGGTTATCGAAAAATTATTTCCAGGTGATTCGGATAACTTTTATTTTCGTACGATCACATTTAGCTTGCGAATTTTGAAGTTGAATTGAAAAATTGATACAAGAATGCTAAGCTGCCATGATGTTTGTTTGAGCTCATTATAATGATAAATCTTGAAGTTAGGATGGTTTGAATTATATTAAAGTCACTCGGATAATTTTTGTTACGTGCGAATATGTTTAATTGTTGATTTTTGAAGTCGAAACAAAAAGCTAATAAACGGATAGTAAGCTGTCTTGATTTGATTTTATTTGTATCGAAGTGTTTAAATATTAGTTTTATATGGTTGAAATGAAATAATAGTTGTTTTGATGCTAAGTTTGATTTGAAACGAAAAAAATCGCGCGAATCGTTAAAAATGATAGTTCGCAAGAAAATTCTTGTAATCGCAAAAGTTTAACATTTATTTATTTTGATTCAAAATCTCATTTTATTGAATCTATCTAAGTGTGATTTCTATGAGATAATTGATTGAGAATGGATGGCGTTAACTTTGGTTTGAAAGTAATTGAAGAGGCTAGAATAATTGTAAAGTTTTGTTGGTTGCGTTTTGTCAAATTGAGGTGATTTTGGAATGATTTTCGTGTGTGAATGTTAAGATTTTCGTATTGATATTATGTGAGATTAAATGAAGTTGTTATGACTTGAATAATATTGATTCGAAATCCTCTCATGGTTAAAGTTTAAGTGTTAATACGAACGTCAATATTAATGAAAATTCAATCATAAATAAATGTAGATGAACCGACGAGTGGACAAGAATCGGACAAGAATCGTAACAAGAGTGGTTGATAATTTATTGTAAACAAGTTGTGAGTGTGGTTTTTATAAAGTTTCTATGAATTTATCAATTGAGTATTTACATTTGCAATAATTACTTTAGTCTATGATTTATCATGTTTTATTGAACAAAAATTTTATAAAGTTATCGTACTACTTTATAATGCATGTATAGTTCCTTAAAAGTTATGTTATGAGTAGAATTATTTGAAAAGGAATAAATAATTGAGTAAGCACATGATAATGCATGCATAGAAGAGACTAGCTAAGGTGATTTCAAACGTTTTAGACGTTTGCCTTATAATGGAAATATTACGATTATAAACTGTAAACTAGAGAATAAAATAATTACAAGCCATATTAAACAGAAAAGTTTTAAGCATATTGAAAGGAATTCAGATGCCTTTAGTTTACCATAATCTTTAGTATTACCTAGCCGAGATACCATTGGTGTGAATGGCAACAGAAGGGGGGGAATTATAATCCCAAGTTCCCATAGAGTGTGATATCTGGGGGAAACCGTGATCCCAAGTTTCCGTAGTGCTTGAGATCTGGTGGGCATCGTAATCTTAAGTTCCCATAGTGCTTGAGATTCGGGGGGAATCGTAATCCCAAGTTCCTGTAGTGCGTGATATCCTGGGAGAATCGTAATCCCAAGTTCCTGTAGTGCATGATATCCGAGGGGAATCATAATCCCAAGTTCCCGTAGTGCTTGAGATCTAGAGGGAATCGTAATCCCAAGTTCCCGTGGCACTTGAGATCCGGGGGTAATCATAATCCCAAGTTTTCATAATGCTTGATATCCGAAGGGGGAATCATAATCCCAAGTTTCCATAGTGCTTGATATTCAGAAGGAAACGAACTCCCAAGTTCCTGCATTGCCTGATGTTAGAGGGAATCATAATCCCACGTTCCCGCATCTATGAACATGCATGTAGTATTCTCTAGTCTTAATACTATGATGTGTAGACATATAGTTACAGAGGACAAGTTCGTTCCCCAGGTTACCTCGTAAGGCAAGTTATAGAAAGAAAAATACATTCCTAGATGTGAAAATTTAGAAATGAGAAAGATTAATGATTTATGAAATCGTTATTAAGTTTCAAGTATAAATGCTTACATATATGTGTTAGGTGTACTGTATCAATAGTTCAAAATAACTTAATTACTCATCAATATTATTTGAGAGGATACTCATATTTAAAAAAATTTATTTTCATTTATATAAGTTATCTGCTCACTATATTATAATACTCACCGCTTCTTTTCATGTTTTATAAAATCCTCCCCAGGTGCAGGTTCGAACAAAGTAGCGAAAGCATCTTCATCAAACGTGCAGCAAGTTAGAGGCATGATATTGTTGCACTAGTTTTTTTAGTAGATGTATCATGTATTGCATTTACTTTTTTCAGACTTATCGTATGGTTGTAAATATTATTTTGGATAATGAATTTTATTATAACTTTCAGTAATGATGCTTTAAGATTTTCAGTAAGTTCGATTTTCGTATGATTGAAATTGAAAGCATGTTTGCGGTTATTTGTGGTAATTGAAAGAGAGCCCGAGGCCCAGTAGTTGAAAAGTGACCGATTTTGAAATGTACAGGTTTTGTGAGATTTTATAGGGTGAAAATCTTCAAAAAATGGCCATTATGTTGCCGGATTTTCATAAAACCTGTTTTCATAAGCTGATTTCAAAAAGAAAATTTTTCACCCACTTTCATAACTAAAAGATATTCTTAAAAATATTTTAAAAGTTTTTAATGAAGAAAAAGACTTAATTTCACTGGAACTTTCCAGTCGGAGTAGATCTCGACTGGAAGGCCACCGTGGGATGCCAGGCAGACTGCCTAGCTAGCTAAGGTAGAGGGGCCTATCAATTTCGATTATTAAATCTAAGTAGACATCATGCTACGTTGCAATTAGGAGTACACGTATCTATACAGATATTATGTGATTTAAACACTAGGGAATAATTAATGCGACATGTAGTATGTTCATTACATTGTCATGAATGTCTTAATCATTAATACGTGTTTGCTTCATTAATTTCATCAAATGAATTAAGGGATTATTTAGTGGCAGATAAGATGTCTTAACGATGAAAGAATTAAGGGATTGTTTAGTGGCAGATAAGATGTCTTAACTTAGTTCTCTTTATTGATTTTTCTCCAATTTAATTTATGCTATAGTTTAGTTTTCGCTATTAAATTTGATCCATAGTTTAATTGTTCTTTAAATTAAGTTTGAAATAAATTAGAATTTAAGTAAGTTGAAATCTCCTTGTGGTATTAAAGTAGCATTTAAATAAATTAGAATTAAAGTAAACTGAAATCACCTTGTGGGATTGATCTTTGTTTGCTCTCTATACTTGATAAACAATTTGTGCACTTGCAAGGTCAAAATAATTTTTTTTGTTAATTTTGTAACTAACAAGTTTTTGGCACAGTTGCTAGAGAGAGTTCAATTACTTTATTTTTAAATTTATTTTTGTTTTATTTTCAATTTTCAATTTGATTTTTCTCTCTCTTTCGTTTCAAGTTCATGCACAGTCATCGCTCTCGAACTCTCACATGTATAGTTTACAATCCTAAGATTGAGATAATTATCTGTCACCAAGCAAGAAGAGATCAAGGGGTGACCATGGCTAATCGAAATCAAGGTGGAAATTCGCAAGATAATGCGATGGTTCAAGGGGTTGTTAACAATTGCCCAAGACCTCTTAAAGATTTTACAACACTGATGACAACAAATCAATCTATCGTATTCTCTACCTAAACCATAACAACAATTTCGAGATTGAGAGTGGAAAAATTCATCTCCTACCTCAATTTTATGGCCCAGTGAGAGAAGATCCTCCTCTTCACATCAAATACTTCTTTATTGTTTTTGCCACCATGCATAATTGAGGGGTTAGTGATAAAAAGATCCATTTAAGGTTATACCTATTCTCATTGAAAGACAAAGCCAAATGGTGGTTGTATTCTTTACTAAATGCATCAACCCACATATAGACCGAGCTAATTGTAAAGTTTCTCTCTAAATTCTTTCTAGCTAAGAAGATCAATCAAATTTACAAAGAGATCGTAGGACTCATGTCCACTTCATCAAATTGATGAATAGATGATCACACAATATTTCTATGAGGGGCTGCTCAATTCAAATCGGATTATGGTAAATCCAAAGAACAACAGTGGATTGATGACAAAGAATATTGATGAACCAAAAGAGTTTATCAAAATCCTAACAGAAAATTCATAATAATACTTTCAACAACAAAACATTCCAAAGAGAGTTGAAATATGCGAGGTAAGTTCTAATAATTATAATCCTCAAATTGCTAACTTCACTTTATCTTGTGCAGCAACTTCTTCCCTAAAAGGTATGTGTCGTTTGGACGCTCTTAAAAAAAAATTGTTTAAATGTGTATGACAAGGTGAATCGAGTCAATTACATGCAACAGCAACAAAGATCAAGAAATGATCATTTCTTAATTACTGACAATCCGAGATGTAGGAACAACTAAATTTTGGTGGAAGAATAATCAAAACCAAGTGCAGCCTTAATTGCAGCAAAATCAGCACTACATGCCTAACAACAACCTCCACATGCTCCTTTTAAGCTAGGTGAGAATCTTGAAGAGTTAGTTGTTGGATAAATGACAGGACCCTTCCCAGACCTTATCTAGGCTCTTGTCTGGAGGATCCTGTCGGGCACTTCAACGGACTCATCGAACCCGACTCGTCGAATCGAATTAATCCGAAAAACGAACCCTAATTTTCTTAGCCAGTCTACTCATTTAAAACTTAGTAACTCAGTTTTCTTTAAACTGGTTAGGAGTGATATATATATATATTTTTTTTGCGATTTTGTTTTAATTACTTTTATAAAAATTTCTGCAGCATAACGGCTGAAATTTGAACATTTCCCAAAATTTTACTTGTAAAATAAACACACTTCAAACTATAGAAATCACCACCCAACTTCGATTTTTCCACAAACATGCAATTCACATCAAATTTCACATCCATACATGTCATATGACATTCATATCCAACCATTTACAACATGTATATATATTCCATAGGTATCACAACCTATGTAGATATATCATGTGTATTGTGCAATAAGTATGAATGTATAATTTTATATATACATATTTAAATATAAGTTTAGAATCTGTCAAACATTCATATATCAAACATGCGATCATTTAGATCATAGCATATACAACAATCTCAAAATATATTTAATATTCACATAGTCCATCCATTCGTTCCTCACTTATAAGTGGAACGTCGCTTTCTCAACCACAAAATCACCTATAATTACATTGGATAAAACAAGCAAGGTACACGACAAAATCAATCGTTAGTTCGTTACATAATAATACAACCATTTCAAGTTCATAGTAAAGCAGAACTTAAAGAAATATTGAAAGGTTAATCTTTGCAAACTATTTCTTATAAAACAACAATGTGCATCACAAATGTACTCCAACCATCACGTGACGATTTCTTGACTGACGCCAACGTGAAGCTACTATAGTATTTCGACCACTACGTGCGGAATTTACTACATCGCGACGTACGGTGAAATAATCTCAAACTCTGAGCAACTACAACTCGAAATTCTCTACATAGCAACTGTAGTGCTAATGAACTGTAATTATTTTTCCTATGGTTCACTTATCTCACATTCTGGTCACACGTCAAATTTCGTTAAAAAATTCTATCGTTTGCTATGTCAAATCTAAGAAAACTGTCCATTTTTGGGCACTTTTAGTGTGCGTTTTATGCACTTTTTCGTTTCAGACTAGCGACGCTAGTTTTTCTTTTATATCTAAGCTTCATTTACCTAATTATGATCAACTAAACTCATTTGAAGCAATAAAAATTGCATTCATATAGTTATTTTACTTCTGAGAGCTCTAACGACACTATTTTGACTATAACTTGTGCAATTTTTATCAGAATCGATCCGTTCCAAAACCTATGGTTTTCTATGTTCCCGAGGCATTTTTTGAGGTGTAGAATAACCCCAAATAAGTTATAATAAGTCAAGTCACTGTCAGCCCTTCATCTAGCTCGTGACTCTTAACTTAGCTCTATGTTTTCTTCTTTGAAATTCTATGCTTTTCCTTTTCAAATTCTAACTTTTCTAGAGGCTTTCATGACATCAAATATACATAATTTAAAGCTTAAAAGAATGGAAATACAATGAGATCATACACCCCTTCATTGGCCATAAATCACACACATACACAACCATCACACTACTTTTTCAACTTCTCTTGGTATTGTCTTTCAAATAATTTATCAAACACCTATTATACATCAATTTATACTTTCAACATGCTTAAATCTCTACTTAGGATTTCACCCATACAAACCCTAACTTGCCATTTGAATACTATCTCATGCAACCTAAGCTTTCTTGACATTAAATTAAAGTTTTATACTTGATTGGATGCAAGACTCTTATCACAAACACACCATAAACTAATCCAACCCATCATCACATCCATATACCCAACTATACCGCCATATTTGGTAGAACTAATGAAAACTCACCTTAGTCTTGGTTAGAGTTTGGTGGTTAAACTTGGAATCAACTAGAAAGCTTGATTGAAGGCTTGAAAAATTGATGAAAGCTTCACCTTCTTCCTCCCTTAAGTTGCCATCCCTCACATCTCTCTTTCTCTCTTTTTGGTTGTTCACGGCTACTTCTTGATTTTCATCAAAAATTGACTAAGTGTCCAATATATATATATATATATATATATTTAACTTTCATGAAAATGACCCTCATGTCCCCTTGACTTGTTGACTATCAATTTTTTTACCATATTGCCCTTAGTCCATTTGATTCACTAATAAAAATCAATGGTTTTTATGTTATTTATCTCATTTCTTGTATAATTGAATTATTGATTCACTAACTAAAGTTTTACAACTTTGCCATCCATTTATATTTCTTATTTACTAAATGACCATTTTGCCCTTTTTATTCGATAACTTAATTTTTAAAGCTAGAAAACATAAAATCGAATACAGAGGTTTTCAATAAATTTCTAGTGTGTTTTATAAACTAATTAAAATGACGAGCTATTTTTATAATGCAATAACATACATTAGAAACACGTGCAAGTATACACGGTTCATAAGTAATACAATGATAAGTAGAGTATCGTTCCTATGAAGATTATAATATACCCTTCCAATTCCTATACTATACATGTACTATATAAAGTATGGCTTTATTGTAATACCCTCTCCCGAAGATATTCCTGTTCATAGGTACGGAATGAAGAAATGTACTAAAATACTCCTTTGGAGAAATAATAAAAATGATTTTAAGTGTTTAGTAGTGAAAAATTTAAGATATGTGAAATTTTGAAAAATTTGAAAATAAGTGTAAATTATTATAGTTGAGGGCTATAAGAGAAAATTGCTAGATATTTTTAGGAGAATTCTTTAGAATGTGGTATTTTCATAATTTTTAGGAATAGTAAGCTTGACCTACTCCTATAAATAGGCGTGAGTGGTGAATTAATGGAAGGGGAGGAAAAGCAGATTGAGGAGAGAGAGAAAGAGAAAAAGAAGGAAGAGAGAGAAAACTGATAGTAGGAGCTAACGTGGGTAAGCTGAGAGTAGGAGCTCACGTGAGTGGAGCTGAGGAGCTCGCGTGGGTGAGTTGAAAGTAGGAGCTCGCGTGAGTAGAGCTGAGGAGCTCGCGTGGGAGAGAAGCTGAGGAGCTCGTTTTAGCTGATCTGTAAAGGAGCTAGAGTTAGAAGGCGAGCTAGAGCTGGAGCGAGAGCTAGAGTTAGAGCGAGAGCTAGAGCTGGAGCTGGAGTTGGATGAGAGCTAGAGCTAGAGTTGGAGCTCGAGCTCGAATGGGCTTTATAGCTCATTATGTTTTTGTTTCAAAAACCTCCCCATGTATAGATGCAGGTGAACCGGGTACCAGAGAGCCACGAGCAGACTAAGTAAGTCTCGATCGATGACGTTGTGCAGCCTCTATTTGTGTTCAGAGTTATGAATAAACTTTGTAGCACTGTATTAATTGCATGCATGTTTTAGATAATTACCTTTTCATGATAATATTTTAAATTATTTGTTTATCCGCTGCATAGTTATAATAAAACTTTAATATGAATGAATGTTTATATGTTTAAAGTTGGAGAGATAATTACGGGTTCACTCCACGATATCCTTTTGGACCTTATTAGTTGGGCTTCAGAAGGGTCTCATTGGGTGCCCAGCAGGATCGCTGGATTCATTAGTAGGAATCCGGGTCGAGTCCTGCAGATTGGTATCAAAGCCAGAGTTTTAAATGAATTCTAGAGAGAAGCTAGAAAATGTTTGAAAAGGTTATTTTAAGAAAAGTTTTCCTATAGCTACATGATTTTTATAAAGCCATTTTCTACTTCATGCATTACATGATTTTTATGTAGTCATAGAATCATGCGCCGTCGAGGTCGACCACCTACTAGAAGAGCAACGGCTGAGGTACCTACACTGAGGGAAGGATACGTTGATGAGTCTGTCAATGTGTTTGTAGGTCAAGCTGAATCTTTACGACTTGCGGAGCACGTGGGTGGGAATGTAGATGTGGAGCGGTTAGTTGAGTCTTGGCAGCGACACTGCATCTGTCGCAGGAGTTAAAAGATACCATCGAACGCGCTAAAAAATTAGGCACTAGATCTTTCAAAGGGACCAAAGACCCGAAAAGCGCCTTATCATGGTTAGAGGCCAGCGAGGAAATTTTCCAGGTGATAGGTTGCTTTGAAGACCAGATGGTAGCCTTCGCCATCTTCTTACTAAAAGACAGAGCTAAAGACTAGTAGAGGGCATTAAAGGCGGAATCCAGCTGGAGTGTCTTGGGCACAATTCAAGTAAGAGTTTACGAACAAGTTTTATCGGAGAAGCTACCAGGACACTAAAATTGAAGAATTTTTAGATTAGAGTAAGGTAACCTCCCTGTAGCCAACTACAAGCGGAGATTTTTAGAGCTAGTTCGCGTCATACCGTTCATCACAAATAATGAAGTGCAAAAAACCAAGAGGTTCGTAGTGGGTTTGAATCCGATGATCCAAGCTTACGTTTCTTCAACGGTTTATACTCAGTACGGAGAGCTGGTAGAGACCACGATCAGAGTGGAAAGAAGCTTTAAGGCCATCCCCAAACCCAGGCAGTCGACTCTAAAGTGTGGATGGACTGGAGGTTCTTCGGGAGAACTTAACAAATTCAGCAGAAGTGAGGAGTCATCAGCTAAATTGGGTAGCCGAAGATCAAGCCAAGGGTCATAATCGAGTCAGAGCTCAGTAAGGCAGTCAGTTGGATTCGGAAGCAGTAATGAGAGATGGAAGAATTGGCTTGTATGCTGGAGGTGCGGAAAGATGCATCCGAGTGAGTATCTTCAAGGTAACACCGGGTGTTTTAGATATAGTCAAGAGAGTCATTTTATGAAGGATTGTTCGATGACATGTAAAATCCAGAATTATAGTTTTAAAACAGTCATCTTTGATTAATAGTGCCAGTGATCGAACCGATCTGGAAATGGCACCATGAGCGAAATTCACTATCCGACTGGATGACAATGGGTAAAATGTGATTGGTGTTGCTTTATATGGTATTTTATGAAAAAGAAAATTTTTAGTGAATAGTGATTTTTTGGTGAATACAATAGGATGAATAGTGATTTTTGAAAAATGAGCTTTAAAATTTAGAAATGCTGAAATCTGTCATGGAGTTATTAGAAATTGAAATCGATCGAAAATAAGTCCATTTGAATAGGTTTTGAACGATCCGAATATAAATTACTAAAACATCCTTTTTGAATTATTAAGGGCAATAGTGATCCGAAGCCGTTTGAATTTTTTTTAAAGCTTAAGATTGATTGGTTAGACACCCAATTAGAGTATTTCATGGTCCATTTGATGATTAGATGACCATAGAATATTTTTGGAATTAATTTGGGATTGATGAAAATTAATTATAAAAAGGGGCAAAATAGTCATTTCATTGTAGTGTACTTGGATTTGGTGTGAGTGACCATATGGAAGGAAGTTAAGGGAGAAGCACAATCCATGTGAAATTCAATTGACCAATGAGAGAGGGATCAAGTGGATTATAACATTAATTATAGCATTAATGGCATTAGATTCAAGTTACTAAATTGTCCATTTAATGTTAGTTGATTTTATTAAATTCAAATGAGGATATTTTGGTCAATTGCTCATGAGGATGTGATGGGGTATTAGATTATTAAATGAGGGCAAAATGGTCAACGATAAGTAATCAACCAATAAAAGAGGATTGATCAATGTCTAGAGTCATTTTAGTTGAAACAAACGGCAAAGAGAGGAGAAGAGACCAGCAGCTCGTGCAGCACCCTCTAGACCAGATTTCAAGCATATTTTAATCACTTTTGAAGCCAAATATCAAGAGGAAATCATCAAGGAAGGTTAAGGCAACAAACTAGAGCAAAATCAAGTGAAACTAGGTGAGTTTTGATATAGTTTAATGAAGTTTTGGATTATTTTTAATAAATGCACGTAGCTGCATGTGTGATGATGTTTTTGAGTTAAATCCTTGGCTTTTTATCTTAGAAATGGAAAGGAAATTGAAGAAAATAAATTGATACTAAACTAGTATATGTTAGTGTAAAGTTTGGATGTGTTTTGATATGGGTTTTAGTGAATTCTTTGAACTGCATGTGGGCTGCTAGAATGATGATATTTTTGAGTTAATTTGATGTTAAATTCTTAACTTTTATCTTAGAATTAGAAGAGAGATTGAAGGAAGTAAATTGATAAAGTTTAGTGTATATTTTGGGTGAATTTTTATGCTTTAATTTACTTCAAAGTGGGCTAATGTGAAGATTCTATTTTGAGTTATTTTTGATGATAAAATTTTGGTCTCTCACCTTAGAAATAGAAAAGAGGTTGAAGGGAGAAAGGGTGATAAATTAGTAAGTGACAATGTGAGGTTTTTTTATGATTTCTAGTTAGTTTTGTGTGAGTTTGAGTTGGAACTTATATTAAATTCTTGCTAAGGCATTAAAGATGTATTGAATGAGTTTGATGTTAGTTTGATCTTGGAAAATTGAAAAATGAAAGTTGAATAGAAAGGGGAAATACATGGTTAGAAGAGGTATGGGTGTGTGTGGTTCAAAATTTATAATTCTAATGTAATTAGTGAAGTTTAGACAAGTTTTTGGAATGACTAAACCAAGAAAAATCAAAAGAAAATGTGAGT
Organism: Dimocarpus longan; assembly: GCA_022984855.1. Taxonomy (NCBI): domain Eukaryota; kingdom Viridiplantae; phylum Streptophyta; class Magnoliopsida; order Sapindales; family Sapindaceae; genus Dimocarpus; species Dimocarpus longan. Next base: position 12,420,829 of record CM041015.1, on the reverse strand, counting down.
TGTGGTGTTTACTAGAATAAACCAAGGTGAAGGGTATTGTGTGATTGTTGTAAATTAGTTGTGTTGATGAATTAAATTAATATGTAATATGGTATTTAGGTGATTTAAATCAAGAAAATGAAAAGAGAAGAGATAGGCTGAGAGTTGGTTAAGTTTCGGTCAAGAGGGGTGTTCTAATGCTTCACTTCTATTTAAACTTGTTTGATGTGTTTTATGGGTGTTTGGGATGCAATTGGAGACATTTGAAGAAATAAAACCATGAGAAAAAGTGAGGTGTAACATATATTAGAATCGAGTCAAGTTGAAGAGCGTTGTGTAATTGGGTTGAATAAATTGTTTTAGTAAATCCAAATGATGTATAACATGAAATTAAAGGGAAGTTAGCCAAGAAAAAACAAAGAAAGAGGTGTTAGGGTGATTAGATGAGTTTACATTAAGTAAATGGAAGTTTAGTGTAAACTAAATTGAGTTAAGTTGAATTGGGTGAATTATGCATTAATTCAAGTGAATTAATGGTAAATGTTAAATTGAAATGCATATTATCGGTGAAAGTGTGGCTAAAGAATCAAGGAAGATGATTTGAAAGGCCAAAGCTCAATTTAAAGCCAAGTGAGTGTTATTTAAATTTCAAGTTACCAAAGTTAATTTTATTGAGTTTTAGAAACTATTGTTATGTGTGAAATGTTTATGAGATTGATATAAATGAATTTCAATTGTTTTAGTAATGTATGGATTTTATTTGAGATGGAAAGAAATCGAATTATTGCATAAAATTATCAAGAGATTATGCTTGATATTCTATAGAAATTATACAATATTTTAGTAAGCTTTATGCTTATGAAATAAAGATTCAGAAGTATTTAAAAATAAAAGTTAGTTTTAAATACCGATGGACTGCTGAAAGATTCAGATGCAGATTCAGATTAAACTTGACCAGTATATCCCACGGTGTATGGCATGAGTTAGGAGGACGTGTCACTAACCCATTGGGGATTGAGTTTGTAAGTCAGTGAGTCGTATCGCCCTCAACATATATGGGGTATTATTTCACTTGCGTATGTGATGCAGAAAATTTCACTGCGTGGTTGTGAGATGTCTTTGTAGAGTCACGGGATGCAATGCTAGCTGAGTCGCCTTGTGATTTCACATGGAACGACGTGATAGATAGAGTCGCCATGTGATTTATAGTTTCAGTAAGCCTCCATTTGTACAGTTTTATAAGTAAAGTGAGAAACTCTAGTTTTGAGGTTGAGAAAAGAAAGTTTTATATGATCCCAGACACCCCGTACATTATTTTAGTGTTTTAAACTTTATATGCAAAAGTTATTTATTTATGTAAATTATGCAATTATATAAAATTTCAGCGGGCTTCATGTAATTTTTTTTAGAAGTTACAATTTTAAAGTTAAAAGTGCTTTTAAAGAAATTAAAATTTTTATAAATGTTTTCGGGAGGTTATTTTATTAGAAACAACGAGACTTAGAAAACCCTATACACTCACTTTGCTTTATTGTTCACTAGTTTTATGATTTTATGTTTAAAAACTTCTCCAGGTGCAGGAAGCAGAAACAAAGGCGAATGCTCTCCTATATCCGATGAAAGGGTCTAACTCTAGAAAATAATAAGTAAAGTTGTAATCATATATATCATGGATTAAATTGAATTCAACTCATGTATATGATTTTGGTAAGAAGGAATTGGATTGGGCTCACACTGAAGGTGATAATGTATTATGCATTTTAAATAAAGGATGAACTCAATGTATCTGATGTGTATATGGTGAAAATATTTAGTTTACGAATTAATGCCTAAAATTAGTTATCACACTTTATTATATTAAAATAGATCTATTGTGACTAAGTGGTGCTTGAGATGAACCGGAGGTCTTGAATTGGAAATTGAGAAAGTGAATAAGATTATAGAAGTGTTTTTGAATTGTTTACAGGTGAACTGGAATTTTGGGAATTGTAAAATTACAACCGTTGTGCTGCCCAAATTTTTAGAAGAATCTAAGCTTTATAAAAGAGATTTTAAATGAAATTCGTATATTTATAGTTTAGTAAACCAGAAAAATTTAAGGATTCGCTCCATGGAGCTCTTTTGGTTAGGAGGAGTTGAAATCCAGAAGGGGTACGTGGGGTGCCCGGTTGGACTGCGAGAGCCAAAAGAGGAAATATGGGATGGGTCCTATCATGACAGCTGTAGCAATCAGACCAAAGATCTGGACCACAGCACCAGGGCTGTTAAGCAGAGGTCAGGAACCAGAGCAGAGGAGTTTCCAAGCTAGAGGTGCAACTAGTTTCAACCAGCTCATCTGAGTATCAAGTAGAGGAGTAACCTCAACAGGACAGTTAGGGAGGCCCCGCTCATAAGCTCAAGTCTTCACAATGTTCCGTGAAATATGGAAGCGCTTATCGCATGCGTCTTGACCGCTGTGATGACTTGTATGATTGTCAAAAAAAGATACCTTGGGGATATTCTACTAGTGTAATTTTTATACTTCACGAGAACTCTTTTATTTTGGTGGCCCCTTCTTCGATGGATTCGAATGATGGACTTATCTTCTATCTTTGATTGTTTATCGTATTATTGCTTTGATTTAGTTTCTTGTTGCCTAGTTGTGTTCTTGTTCTCATTTTCATCTTGTTTGGTATTGACCTTTTGCCAAACATGGTTTGGAACTTCGATTTTAACATCAAATTGCTATTACTTTGTTTCCCACGTTGTTGTTTTGTTATTCAGTTTTGCTATCTTGTTATTTGATACGATGTGTGATTCTATCACCCTTGGTTCTCATAATAACTTCCTTTGTGGATTCCCTTGATAGACATTTTGATCATCCTTCTTTCTTTCATAGTATTTATCATGATTAAATGTCAAATGATATTGTCTTCAGAAATTCAGCTAGCTTCAGTTGCTTTTAAACGAGTGTTTATCATCAATCTAAATTTGTTTCAATGCCCTGACTTATGTTTCCTTACGACGATGAGATTTCTTTGAACAAGCCTTGTGACTTTCTCAATCATGAATTTCCCCAAAGGTTGATCAAGGTGTTTCAGACAATTGTATAGAGTGACAGTTCGGAATTAGAGTGGCATAGCAGAAGCGTGGTAGGCCATAGTGTATCAGATCCCATCAGAGATCTCTAAATTTCAAGAACGAAATTTTTAAAAGAGAGGAAAAATGTAATACCCGCTCTCAAGAATATTACTGTTCATAGGTATGGAATGAAGAAATGTACTAAAATACCCCTTTGGAGAAATAATAAAAAGGATTTTAAGTGTTTAGTAGTAAAAAATTTAAGATTTGTGAAATTTTGAAAAATTTATAAATAAGTGTAAATTATTATAGTTGAGGGGTATAAGAGAAAAATACCAGATATTTTTAGAAAAATTCTTTAGAATATGGCATTTTCGTAATTTTCAAGAATAGTAAATTTGACCCGAAAAGGCAGATTGAGGAGAGAGAGAAAGAGAAGGAAGAGAAAGAGAGAGAGATAAGAGTAGGAGCTCGCGTGAGTGGAGCTGAGGAGCTGGCGTGGGAGAGGAGCTGAGGAGCTCATTTGAGCTGAGCTGTGGAGGAGCTAAAGTTGGAGCACGAGCTAGAGCTAGAGTGAGCTAGAGTTGGAGCACGAGCTAGAGTTGGAATGAGCTGGAGCTCGAGGCGAGCTGGAATGAGCCGGAGCTGGAAGCGAGCTAGAGCTAGAATGAGTTAGAGCTGAAGCTGGAGTTAGAGCTAGGGCTGGAACGATAGCTAGAGTTGGACGAGCTAGAGCTGGATAGGAGCTAGAGTTGGAGCTGGAGTTGGATGAGAGCTAGAGCTGGAGCTCGAATGGGCTTTATAGCTCATTATGTTTTTGTTCCAAAAACCTCCCCAGGCGTAGGTACAGGTGAACCAGGTACCACGAGCAGACTAGATGGGTCTCGACCGACGACGTTGTGTAGCCTCTATTTATGTTCAAAGTTATGAATAAACTTTGTAGCACTTTATTAATTGTATGCATGTTTTAGATAATTACCTTTCCATGATAATATTTTAAATTATATGTTTATCCGCTGCATAGTTGTAATAAAACTTTAATATGTTTATATGTTTAAAGTTGGAGAGATAGTTATGGGTTCACTCCACGATATCCTTTTGGGCCTTATTAGTTGGGATTCAGAAGGGTCTCGTGGGGTGCCCAATAGGATTACTGGATTCATTAGTTGGAATCCGGGTCTGGTCCTATCACTTATTTACAAAATAATAAACTAATTAAAGTAGCCGGATGTGTTAATTAAGTTATAGTAGAATTTACGGATAAACCAAAAATGATTTTAAATACGAGACTTGGTATGATGATTAATTAAGACTTAAAATGCAATTAGGGTTAATAAAGTATCAAAAATAGGCATGATTATATTGATTAGTAAAAGACATGTACAAATGCATTTTAGGAAATTCTAAGTTATGAGATAAACATGAAGTGGGAAAAGTAGAGACACATGAAGACAAATTAAGCTAAAAGACAAAAGAGCTAGCATTTGGTTGAAATAGAATGAGATTAGTTAGAATTGAAATTGTTTTTATATTTCAACCAATCAAAAGTCTCTAAACCAAACTAATGACAATCTTGTAGATTTAAACTTAGTTTAGGGGCAATTGTTAAAGCAAATAAAGACTATATAAAGTTGGCACGAGGTGGAAGTTAAGTTGAGAACAAAGAGCAACTTTTGTGGATTTGAGGGTGATTCACGAGCCTGAGAGAAACCAAGGATAACAGCTAAATTTGGCGATTTTGTGATCATTCTTGAGTGATTTTAAAGCTATACCAACGATACAAGCCTAGGAGTGAAATCCATTAATATCGAGTTGATTTCGAGCGGTAAGATTCAGGTTTTCATGACTTGTATGTTTAAATATTTAGATTAATGGTCTCTAATGAAATATTTGTGATTTTTATATACGGATCTAAGGTTTTGAGACTTCAAATTGGTGGGAAAGCAAGACTAGTGATCCAAGAGCAAGTAGTAAGCCTACTAGTGAGAATGACTTTTTGATTGAAATTTTAGTTGATGTAGTTTAGGATACTAGTTGTTTTGCCATGAGATATGATATGATTTTAATGTAAATTCAAGTGTAAAATTTGAATGAATATTAGTGTTGTGTTGGGATGTGATTCGCGGCCAAGAGGGTTTTTAATGGTCTAATTTAAGTTTAAGTTAATTAAATGATTTTCATGCATGTAAATGTACCAAAATGTCAAGTTTTAATGTTGAAATGAGAAGCAAAAGTATGGTAGTTCCACTTGCTATGTTTCGGCCGTAGAAACCTTAAAGTGATAGACAATTGCTTTTGGATGTGTTAGATAAATTTATAGGTCATGTTGATGATGAATTTAATATGAAATTGAAAATAAATCCATTGGATGTCAAATGACACGTCTCACGACCAAACCTTGTCCTATTGCTCAAGTGTGAATTTTATGAATTTGATTTGATTTTACACCATTTTACATGTGTTGGAGCATGATTATGATGAGAAATATTGAATAAGATTGATGGTGTAAAAGTTGGTGAAGGTTTGGCCAATATGAGTCAAATAATTCAAAAATGCATTTAATGCATTGATGTGAATTTAGATTTCATTTGAGGTGTTGTACATACTTAGATATCAAGAATGTCCAATAGAAAGTTTATGCAAATAAGTTTGGTTGTGACGTTGCCTAAAAAAATTAGAATGTGAAAATATGTAGGTAGAGTGGAAGTGAGGGAATGACCGGACCCGAACCAGACCTTATCTAGGCTCTCGTCTGGAGAATCATGTCGGGCACTTCAACAGACTTCTTGAACTCGACTCGTCGGATTGGAGAAAATCCGAGAAGCGAAACCTTAACTTTCTTCTACCGGTTTACTCATTTAAACTTAAAAACTGGTTTTCTTAAAAACAGTTGGGAGTGATACAATTTTTCCCGATTCATTTCAAATTAATTTTATAAAATTTCGGCAGCATGACGGCTGCATTTTCAACAAATCCAAAATTTATCTGCGAGTAAATAAACACTTCGACTATAGTTTCATTTCCTCCCAACTTCTGTATCCACAATCATGCAATATCATAACATTTTCCATCAAAAATAAACATGAACTTCATGTCAAAATGTACATGTATATTATATACATCACATGTCAAATGCATAAATATTTACAATCATGCAATTCAAAATACGAATACTTCTTCACAATTACATATTTATTTCATACACAAAAATTTACATCATCACATTGCATGATTCGCCCACCTATATGTATACAAAATAAAGTGTCGTCGTCTCGTTCGCGGTAGCACTCAATGGAATGTAAATAGGCTACACAATAAAGGAAAAATGTTAGTTCGTCACATATTAATAATACAAAACAACATTCCATAGTAATGCTTTACTTATATAAATATTGGAGGTTTTAGACTTTCAAAACCTTTTTCTTATAAAAAGACCACATGTATACCTAACGCACTCAAATTATCACGTGATGCTTTTTCAACCGATGTCGACGTGAAGCTACTATAGTATCTCGACCACTACATGCGGAATTTACTTCCTCGCTCGAGTGGTGTGAAATCATCTCAGTTGTAAACATCTACAATGCGGAATTTCTTCATCGCATTTGTAGTACTAAATTTTATAATTCTAGCAACTACGTGCAGAATTTCTTCATCGCAACCATAGTGCCCATAAATCAAACTTTGGCGATTACATGTGGAATTTCTTCATCGCCCTATAATGCCCAAAATTATAAGTCTAACCGACTACGTGCGGAATTTCTACCTTGTCACGTAGCGCTAAATCTTATGTAAACTATAGGTATACACATGATTTCAAAACTCTTAACTCATTTCTTTTCGAAAACTTTTCATTTTTAAATTCTTCTTTCTAGACCTAATATAAAGATCATTTACAAAGTTTTAACTCATAATCTAGGAAATTATTTTATAAGTTTTAACTATAACATTACAAATATGTTTAAAGGAAGAATGGAAATAGCGTAAGTGATAGAACACTTACCTCAAAATCGCGCAAATCCAAATCAAGTGTCTCGACGAGTTTCTCAGACTTTGCTCGCCCGCTCGTCACCTATATGAAAATTTCTTATTATCACTAGTGACAACTCATAACTCAACTTTACAATAACATTTCTAATATAACTTTCTCATAAACTATCTTTTTTGCGCTATAACTTCCCAACTCTATTTTTACTCAATCTAAGCTCTCTAACTTCGATTTCTTCATAAAATTTTAAGTTTTGGACCCTTAGGGATACCCACACGCGGTCAGTAAAATTTTTAGAGGCCCGAAATGGAAAATAAAATTTTTAGGCCTCTTTGATATGCCAAAACAGAACGTAATGCAGCCCCCTACTCGGAGCTCCATTTTCCTTCATTCTTTTCCTATGGTTCACCTATCTCACATTCTGGTCACACGTCAAATTTCATTGAAAAATTCTATCGTTTGCTATGTCAAATCTACGAAAAACGCCCTTTTTCGGGCACTTTTTGTGCACTTTTTAACGTCAAACGAGCAACGTTGGTTTTGCTTTCATATCTAAGCTTCTTTTACCTATTTATGATAAAATAAAGTCATTACATGCAATAAAAATTGCATTTGCATAACTATTTCACCTATCAACTCTCTAACGGCACTATTTTGCGCATAACTTGCGCAATTTTTATCGGATTCGATCCATTCCAAAACCTATAATTTTCTATGACTCCTAAGCATCATTTGAGGTGTAGAACACCCCCATATATGTCAGTTTTTCCCAGGTTATCTCCAACCCATGGTTTGAGCTCGGGATGGTAAAAATTGTCTAAACTAGCTCTTTTGAACTTCTACCACTTCTATATGCTTTTCTATGCTTTTTCAACCTCAAATATGTCTAACTTTGAGTTCAAAACCCTCTAATCCCACAGCTTTTCTACTGGTCTTCATAGCCATCACACACACACAACCACTATTTTGTCATTTAAACACTCACAACTCACTCACCAATTTTATCAACTACTTGAAGTGCATGTAAAACAAATTTCTGTTTCTACTTTGATCAAGTAGATGGCAGCCTATATTTACAACCCTAAGCTACCATTTACACATCTCAACTTATCATTTAACTCTCTACAACAATCACTTAGAGTTCTACCATAATTTTGAGGGTGAAATACCCAACACAACACAAAAATTCTGCACAACACTCACAACCCAACTACTTTAATTTCAGCAAGTATAAGGAAGAAAATAGATGAGATCTCACTTGATTCTTGTTTAGGGAAGTGAGAGGGACTTGGAAGAGGTCCTAGAGAGGGGGGTTTGAGGTTTGGGAGGGCTGGATGGAGCTATCTTCTTCCACTTTTCTGGTTTGGCTTCTGCTCTTCCATTTCTGCTCTGCTTCTCACGCCAGGATGCCAGGCAGTTGCTGTCAATTTGATTTTCACGACTACTCTTGTGTTTGTTCCATCAATTTTCACTCTAAGTGTTGTATTTATAGATTTAACATTTCCAAAAATGTCTCCCATTCCCCTTTTTATCATTGTCACGCCAATCCCCCCTTTCTTTTCTACATCACACGACAACTTACTCTTTGTTTCTTCATTGTCTAATTTTGCTTCAATTGTTTTATTTATATATCTCATTAACATTTTATGGAATATCAAACTTGTCCCTTTGATATGTTTTGTCTATCACTCTTAGTTAAATGTTTGGTTACTTACTTGTTAACTACTAATTCTACATGACACTTCCTCTAGTGTTTATTTTTGAATTTAAACGTATCATCACTTATCATCTATTACTTGATTATGGATAAACTATTTTATCCTTACTAATGTTTATTGTTGTAATTCTAGAATGAGCGTTCGCTCATCAATGAATCTATCTAGATTAATACTAACTAGATTTATTACTTAACTTCACAATCTAGTTTCACTCGCTAGGAAATTAAGAATCGGAACTAGGGGTTTATAGGGAAACCCTTAATTGTGCTTTATTGTGAGTTAAAAAAAAATGTGAGTTTCCTTTCATAATATTTTGATATGATTATATTTCCATTCAAGATGATTTTATATGTTATGTTTAAATTCATACTTTGAATTGTTGAAAATTAATTTTAAGGTAAATGAGTTCAAGATGAAAACCTCTTGTATGGATTTCGGAAACTTTGTATAAGACATGAATGATATGAAGAAAAGCAGTACGTTTTGTAAGCCTATGGTATGCCTCATAGGTATCTCAAATATTACTAGTCGAGTACCCTAAGCGTGCATGGCAGTGTCGGCGGCGTCTATCACTAACAGCGGAAGGGACTGTGTCGGTTAGTCCAGTTTAGTGTGTCGCCCTCTGCAAGTATAAGATATATTATTTACTAGCTTTTACGTGAGCGATGGTAAATTCTGCTACGTAGTTACCAGACAAATGGCCTGAGCGATGGTAAATTTTGCTTTGGAACGAGGGTAAATTCCGCTCCGCCGTATATACCTAGGGTACCATATGGTATGGACCGTCAATGGTTGGCTGATTTCGCTTTGATATTTTTCGAATAATTTATTTACCACCACTGTTTGTAATTTACAGCATAAAATAATTCAGATTTGGAAAGCATTTTAAAATAGTTTTCTAAAAGCAAAAAGCTCTCTTTCACGATGTTATTGAATTTCAATTTTATGACGCATGATTCATATTTATAATAAATGTTTATTTATGTACTTATTTTAGATATGGTGTTTAGAAAGCCTATTTTAATTTATATTTTTGGGAGGTTTAATTTTGAAAATATTATTTGACTGGAAATATATGACACTTACTGAGTTTATTTAGCTCACTCTTTATTTTTATGTTTTATAAATGAAATCTCCCCAAGGGCAGGTGCAGGTATAGGTACTTTAGTAGCAGAGACTCTAACCCAAGAGTAGTCGGACTATATCGTGTGCTGCTGTGTTCATGAATTCTTATTATGAATACTTTTTTTTGAAAACCTGTATAATGACATTTGTATGTAATTGAATGTGGTTTTGGAAAATGTGCAAATACACTTGTGCACGATGTGTGAATATTTTCTGAAATGACATTTTATATTTTAGTGTATAAATAATTACGTGGAAAATTTTGTGTGCAAAAAATTTCAAAGTCTAAAAAAAAAAAAAAGGCGTAACTTCATGAGAATCTTTTCTGTCAGAGCAGGTATTGACTAGAAGGCTAGCGTGGGGTGTCAGCGGGCTGCCTAGTGTACGAAAATAGTGTTTAAGAAAGGGGACTGTCGGGGTGGTATTAGAGCTCGGTTTAGAAATAAGGTTGCCTTTCTTCATGTTATGATTTCATAAAGTATTTTTACATTGTTGTGTAAATAGGGCAACCCAAAAAAAAAAAATCATTAATTTTCATGCATATGGTTTCAAAAATTTCAAGTGTTATATAATTTTATTATTGTTGAAATCACAACATTATGCGCCGACGAGACCGTAGGGGTCCCAAAAGAGTCACTTTGGAGGCTTCAACACCCTGATGCACCATCAGCCCGAAAGGCCAAGCACGTGGCTAGGTCGGTGAATGCCTTAATGAATCAATCCTACCCAGGACCTTCGAGACCAGCAGAACCAGCCGACGAAAATTTCAATACAAAACAAGTAGCCTAAATACTGATGGCGGTAATATGTCAGCCACGGGAGATCCCGGAAGCACCAAGGTGTTCTATTGAATGGGTCTGGAAATTGAGCACAAAACCATTCGATGGGAGTGGTGATCTCGAGAGTGCCCACAGTTAGCTACCACCAAGAGAAAAGAGGTCGAACCCTCAACACTCACACCTATCAGTGTTGGCCAAAGATAGGTTGGTAGAGGCTTCTAGAGTAAAGGGTTGAGTAGCACAGCTTCAGCTAGAGGTTCTGTAACATACCCTCCCGATTCTAGTACGAGATATGTGCGGAATAATGGGTTATGCCCTTATTATTGAGGTAATAAAATAAATTAAAGTGTCTAGAGGTGATTAAGAAAATTTTTAGATCGTTTGGGAATGAGTAGTGAAATTTTTAGAGCATCCATAAAGGATTTATCGAGGTTCTCGAAGAGCTTGAATGGGTAAATTAAGTCCCGATAAAATTCCAGGATTGTCCAGGAAGGGTTTAATAAGATTTTCGGATAGCCTCAGATGTATAAGTTTTGTTCTTGATCAAGGAATAATAGAATTAATTATTCATTCGGATTCGAATGCGTAATTGAATTTTTATGAAATTCCCGGATAGGATCGGGGATAGTTTTTAATTTCGAAATCATAAAATAATTTAGAGTGATCGGATCCGAATAATCATTTTAGAGTAATAAATATAATTTCAAGAGCGTGAAGACGGATTCAAAATGTAAAAATAATTTCGAAGACGAAATCAAATCGTAAGCGGATTCTCGGACGGACGAAAACGGAATTAAAATGGAAGAATGCATGAAATGATGAAGACAAATGGCATGGGAAGCAAGACAAGTGGCAAAAAGGTCGCATGCATGGGTGCCACTTGTCAAGCAATTATATAACATATATATACATCAATTGAAAGTGCATAATGGAAGATTTCAAGTCATTCGGTCACCCATTGCCATCAAACCCCGAGAGAGAGCTGAATGAGAGAGTGAACTCGTGAGCTTTTCCTAGAGAGAACTGAGAGAGAAAATCGAAAGAGAAGGAGACAGCATTCGGTCTTCTTCTTCTTCTTCATCCTTCTTTCTTGACCGAGAGAGAGAAGCCATGCCCGTGACCTGCAACAAGAGGTGAAGCAACCAGTTTGTGCATGCAAAAGGGAGGGTCGATCGTGAGCTGATGGAGCGCCGATCTTGAGCTCTTGAAAGCATGGAAACCGTGAAAGGGAAGGCTTAGCAGTTCGATGATGCAGATTTGAACCAGAGGGTGTGCATGCAAGCAAGAGGAGGCTGTGAGCTGCTGTCGCCGCCGTGAGGAGCTGGTGCTGCTGCTACCAGGTGCTGTTGCTGCCGAGCGCTGGTGCTGCTGCTGCCAGGTGCTGTTGCTACTGAGCGCTGGTGCTGTTGCAGCCGTCGTGAGCTGCTGCCGAGCAGCTGCCGTCAGGCCTGAGGTGGAGCAGAACCAAGAAGAAGGCAGTATATGCAAGCAAGGAAGGGGTGTTCGCTGCCAAGAATGATCTAAGGATGGCAGCAGCTGTTCTTGAAGATTTGAAGTGGTGTTTGAGTGTTGTCCTCGCATGCAAATGTTCCATTCAAGACCAAGAGCAAGATTAATCAAGTCTAAGTTGTTTTCCTAGGGGTAAGACTTTATTCCATGATTTTATTTGTGTAAATGGATGGATGGTTGTGAGATTATATTTGGGCTTGAGTGTTTAGAATCTGTAAGTGTTGGATGATAGCTTGCTTGTTGTTTTAATGCAAAAAGTGATTAAGTTTTTGATGTGGTAGTGTTGTTGGTTCGGCTAAGGTGTGAAATGGGCTGTTGAAATGTTGTTTGATGGTTTTATCATGAAATATATATTGAGAATAGGATAGTTGTTGTGTCGCATGCGAAGTTAGTGTGATGGTTGCTGAAAATGTGATGACGAGTGTTTGTGTTAGTCCGACTATGGTAGAGATTTGTGATTGAAATGTTGATTGTTATGGAATATAGTGTATTGGTGTGTTATGGAAGAATTTTGATGTTGAAAAGTTTGTATATTTTGGCTAATTAGGGGCTGTTATAAATTCGGTTAATCATCGGATAACGGACAGCTTTTCGCGTGTAAGTTTCGAAGCGTGTCGATTGTTATTCGTGAGGTAAGTTGTGTTTTTTTAGAGCGTTACTTTGTTACAAATATTTTGCTTGTATCTTGGATGAAAATTGATGATATTATAATTGGGTTTTAGGATTTAGAACCTTGTTAGTACGGAGGTTCGTTCGATTTTGTTTCGTTGTGTTGACAGTTGATTTTTTTTGTTGAAATTTCGTGAAAATTTCGTTGTAGGGACTGTTATGATGTGATTTAAGGGCTATTATGTTGTGCTTTTATTTTCAAGTTCGTTAACATGAAAAATGATGCATAATGGTGTATTTGAAAGGATTGAATAGTCGTTCGTTAATCGAGAAAATCGTTTCCGAGTGATTCGGATAAGTTTTCCGCGAATGCGAATGTTAGTTAGTTGCGTGTTTTGTTGTCGAATATGGAAATGTAATTGATGTTTAGCAAGCTGCCATTTATGTTATTAAGCTCTTTAAGACGATAAATGTTGACGTTAGGATAGTTTGAATTATAATAAAGTCAATCGGATAGTTTTGTTTCGCGCGATTGTAAGAAATCGTGGGTTTTTGGAGTCGAATTGAAAAATGAATAATCGTTTAACTTGCTGCCATGATTTTCATTGTTGTGTTTTAAAGTGTTTGAAGATTCGTTTTCCATGATTTAAGTATAGTCACAAGTAGTATTAATGATAAGTTTGATTAGAATTGAAGTAATCGCGCGAAGTGCTAAAAGCGATAATCCGCGGTAAATCGTCGAAATCGCGTGAGTTTTACATTATTCATTTAGATTCGATTATCCTTCTTGTTGAATCCATGAGAATGTGACTTCGATGATGTTGCTTTAGATTCGAATAGTGTAGTTACGACATGCTTATTTTAGAATATTATATTATATAGGCATTGATAAGGCAGAGGAAAGCGAAGTTGAAGAAGTAACGTGAGGTAGAAAATCCGGACGTTTCCGTGAGTTAGAAATCGGTGAGTGTAAATTGTCTTATGAAATAATAAATGCACTATAATTACTATGCTTTCATGAAAGATTGAAACGTTTTTAATATTTAAATGAATTTATATGAATGATGTACGCTCATGTACGCTTTTAAATGTTTTTATATATGCATCAAAAGAAATATTGATTGTGTGAATTTATTGAAATGCGCTTTTACGTTTTGATTTCTAATCGAAGAAATATGTTATACAACAATTATTTTAGCATGTAAATGTATTTCAAAACCGATGGCTACCCAATCCCCATTATATGACTGAAATATGACTGTTATACGGCCGAAGTGCCTTATTGTGCGTATGGCATGTCTGTGGGGGAAAGTCCACTAACTATGGGGGGATCGAGTCTGTCATGTCGCCATTTACGTGTATATAAGGTACTATTATGACTGATGCCCTATGTGCAGCGAGGTAACATTCCGCGGCATAGTGGTTATGACTGAGATTGACCGTCCTCACCACCGGTGTCCTAGGACGGGGCGATGATCATAATTTCCCTGGGTCCCATTGGATACATGTTTTATGACTGAGGATATGATTTATGAATTTATGTATAAATTATGATTATGTTATGAATGAATTTCAAATGAGTTATGTTACGAAATGAAAGTTTTTTATGCATATAATCTTGTTTTCAAGCAAACATGTATATAAATGATTATGTAGTAATATGAAATTCATGTTTTGAACAACTCATTTCAGAACTTAGAAATTTATAAAGGATTTTTGAAAGGAAAGCTTATTTAGAAATGCATAACACTCATTGAGCCTTTTTAGCTCATTATTTTCTTGTTATTTTATGAAAACTCCTCAGGCACAGGTGTGAGTCCTCTAGACGGCAATTCTCCAGTTCAAGAGTAGGCGAGCTTCTAAGGCAACCGTAACAGTGAAACTAAAATAGTTGTTTTGATGTATAACGGATTTAGTATAATGTACATGTTTAAGTTTTATAATAACGATTACGATGTCACGCATGTGAATGTTTTAATTTTGAAATGGTTTTGTTTTGAATATTTGATTTGTGTTTGAACATGAATTTTGAGATGGACCTGAGGTCCCATTTGGAAGTGGAAAAGAATGTGTGCATTTAGAGATGTTTATAAATCATTTTACAGGTGTTTTAAAGTTGGAATTAATCAGAAAGATAGTCGTTGTGCTGTCGACATTTTTCCACCCTAATTTTTAAATGATTAAGAAATGAAATTGTTTTACGGCTTTACTTCATAAAGTCCTTTCGAGTCACCTGTATAAAGACTGTAAGGATTTTGTGGGGTGCCAAGAGGGCTCCGCTCAGATCTCTACAGGATTAATCCGAGTTGGGTCCTTTCAAGTTCAGGGAGCAGAGGAGTACCTCCTATAGGTCAGCCAGGTAAACCTCGCGTAGAAGCCCGAGTGTTCGCCGTTACACAGTAGGAAGCAGATGTCAGTCCAAAGGTGATTATTAGTATGATTTTTGTCTTTGATCATGATGCATATATGTTAATAGACCTCGAAGCTACACATTCTTTTGTGTTTGTACACTTTTCTGCTAAGGCAAATATTGAGTCACAGTTGTTAAGTTGTAGTGTAATAGTTTCCATCCCTGCTGGAGACTCACTGGTAGTTGAAAAAGTGGTTTTGGGTAGTAAAATAGTGATAGAGGGCAAGGAGTTCCCGACGCATCTGATTGTATTGAATATTAGGGACTGTGATGTAATCTTAGGGATGGATTGGTTATCCAAACATCGAGCCACGGTTGATTGTTATAAAAATGAGGTTCGATTGGTCAAATCAAGGTACTAGAGGTGGTGTTCTTAGGGATACGGAAAGTATTGGCCATGTAACACCCTCCACACGATTCCCATTAAAATAGAAATCGAGTTGAAGGATATTACCTTAATCGATTTATGCATTATTGTTATACATAAATGTACTGTTACACAAAAAATAATTTTAGCAGAGTTTCTTTTGTTTTTCGAAAAATCCAAAAATTTAAACCCTGCGATAAAACATAACACTTCTAAAATATTTATGTTCTCAACTTCCATTCGGACTTTCCGTCCATCTTCATTTTCACTTCACCATACACAAACATTTATGAACTCAACATTTAATAAAAATCATATTAATTAAAGTAAATATCAATTAAAAGAAAAGAAATAAATTTATTTACAGAATCAATTTACAATACCAAAATATTTTATACTAGTTATATACACTATCATTTATAAAATCTTGTGCGTCAATACATGTTAACAAAAATATACATTGCCAAAAGTATAACTACCCTAAAATGGAGAGATGTGACTCGCAGAAAACGCAGCAGCTGACATCTCGACTGTCTCTATTTATAATGCCCAAATCTTCACTTATGCTTGGAAAATCCAATGCGCTAAATATTTTTATTTAGTAGACGTACACTAAATTTAAATGTCATCATTTTCTCAATATACAAATTTGTAAGGCAAGATTTAACAGTTCTTAAATATTTTATCATAAATCATCAAGAGATCAATTTACTAATAAACATACACACATAAAATGCGTACAAGTCATTTTTCAAGTATAACCTTACAAAACCAAAGTTTATCATTTTCAAATATTGGTAATATAACACAATGAAATTTAATAGCTAACAAATACATACAAGCATTTGTGCCATGCAACTTTTACATATAGAAATACACAGTTTTCCCACAACATTTCAGTGCCCTTCGTAGATTACAATATTTTTTAAAATACAAGTTGTAAATCAATATTTCACAAATTTTCAAATTTTTACAAATAAATTTCAAAGAACTCAAATTTCAAACTAATGCACATACATAACACCACAATTGTCAGTTTGAACCATATCAACATGGTTTTCTTTTATATTTTTAAACGCCCTTCGTAAACACTGACACCATACCATGGACTAGTAACAGGTCTCCTAGCATTGGCTACTTGGTGACTACCCCGTCAGAATAAATGGTGTCCCTGGCATTGGCCAATTGGTGACTACCCGTCGGATCGCATATCAAAATCGGTTTCAACTTCAAGACCAGACACCAAGTGTCTCTCATAATCCATCTGTCAAAAATTATGTATCGGTGTACCGTCGCAATACTGCTAATATTACCCTATTGGCATGCCAATTACCAATTCCTACTTACTAATGTTTAGGTTTACTCAAATCCTTCTCAATTTTTTTTATTTATTAATTATAAAAAATTTTACCTTTTTGACAACTTTTATTTCAAAATGAAAGTTTCGTTCGAAAAGCAATAAACACAATTTCTATAAACACAACTTTTTTTTTTCCATATTTTTAAATTATCAATATGAACATCGCAAAACTCTATTTTGCATTCAATTAATTCATCAAATCTTCTCTAAACATTCATGCTCTTCTTCCGATATACGCTCGGTAAATGCACTAAACTTGTTCGTTTCTTTCCATTTTCTTTTCTATTTCTGTTCGAAAATCATTAAAATCACATGCCAACAATATTAAATCACAAAGTATCGAAATAATTTTGCAAAACCTTCTAAACTTTCCATAATTACAAAAGTTTCAATTAAAACAAAACTTTTATCGTGTAGCTATTAAATCACGTTTTTAAAATCGTTTTTCGAAATTCATTGGAGCATCATTTGTGGTCATTTCAAATGACCGTTTTGCCCCTAGTTTTAGTATCAAAACTTAACCTTCCACACCTACTTTTCCCTAGTTTGCATTCGGCCTAGGTAGGTATCTTTCAAATTTTGTTTTCCAATTTTTAATTCATCACACATATTATCAAAACATCACTCAATCAACACTAATTGGATTTGGAATGACAAAAATACTCCTAGGTATTCTTCTAGAGAGCATTCGGCCAAGGGGTGTCATTTTTCAAAATTTCTTTTTAACTCAATAATTCATCATATAAATAATTTAAACATTATTAGATTACCACATAAATAAATTTAAAATGACAAAAATACTCCTATGTTTCTCCCTATGATGCATTAGACCTAACCCTTTTCCTTTGCAAAATTTTTGTTTTCAATTTATTTCCACTTCAAATATCATTCAAAACACACCCAAATAACATGCATTTATTATTCAAATAGAGCTATTAAATCAATTTAGTCAAATTCATAGAAATTCAAAAAAATTTCCATACAAAACCTTACTAATAAAATTGAATTTTCAAAAGGAGTATACACCAACAAGCCACAATTTAATCAAAACTCATTGCATACTAATTTCATGTGAAAATAAAAATCAATCCACTTAAATTTAATTAGTCCTACTCATACTAGTTTAATAATACTTTCCAAAATCAATCCAATTCTCATCTAAATAAATTCTAACTTTATTTTCCTTCTCTAACTCAATTCCATTCCACTCAAGATCACCCAATTTCACATAAAACATCATCAAAATTATATTACTTATCAAAATCAACTCAACACATAAAATCCTTACACTAACCAAATTTATTACCAAACTTTCCAACCAATTATTTTTCGATTTTTTTACTCATATCTACCTAAATTCACATATATTGTCATACCAATCCATCAAACATCAAAAAGCTACAAAATCTCTACCATAAAATCCTTTGGCCGACCACATTAACACATATACCATCCATCATTTTTTATTTTCGACAATATCAATCACACTCAAAACACTCTAAAACTCACTCAACACCCAAAAATCAATTCAAATACTAAAATTCATCCAAATACACAAACTTTTTCAAGTTATACACCTACTAGTAATGACCAAATCAATTCATCCTCTTCATTTCAATTTCGAAATCACATCCAAACATATCAAATAATCATTAAATATTCAACTAAAACCTTAAACTTAAAAATCAATTAAATTTCTAATAAAATCATCTCAAACCCTAACTCATACCTTATTAGTAAAACTTGTCACATCACTTTCTTTGTATTGCTTTCACTTCTAAACTCAATTTGATGATAATCAACCATTATTCATGCTATAAATTGTAAACCCCTATATTCAACTTTACATTTTCAAGTATTAGAAGCATAGTTATGAAACGAAAAGACTAAATTTTATTAAACTCATCTAGGAATGACATCAAAATACGAATGATGAATGTCTCAATAGTAAGAAAAATTGATAAAGGGCGAAATGGTCTTTTCATGAATAAGAGAAATATATATAGGGCAAAGTTGAAAAATGTTGATTCTTAAAATTTAACAATTAGTTATATGAGTAATTTTATAAATTTCTTAAAAACCAAGAGGAATTACTAGTGAAATAGATTGAAAGAGGGGCATTTTGGGAAAATATAAGAACTAAAAGCTATATATATAATTGTTAGTGTAAAGTGTTAGTCATTCTAACACTTAGGGAAAAAAAAAAAAAAGAGAGAGAGAGAGAGTTGAGAGAGCAAGAGAGAAAGTGGCGGCAACAAGGGGAGGAAGAAGAATTCAACAAGTCCAAGCCATTTTGAAGTTTCCAACCTAAATTTCAAATAGATTCAAGTTAGAATATCAAGACTTAAGCATGATCAAGGCTAGTTTCTATAGTTTTATTCAAATTTGATGTTATTGAAATTCTATGAATGTGTAGATGGTTGGTTTGTTTGGATGAGTTGTGACAGGAGTTTTACACCTAAAACAAGTGTAGAACTCTAAGTTAGTGACTAGGAAGCTTGAGTGGTATAAGAGGAGGCATGAATGATGTGTTAGGGTTTTATGGGAGAAACCCTAAGTAGAGATTTAAGTATGATTTAAACAATATGAGTTGTAGAGAACTTCTTTGATGAAGTGATTGCAAGAAATATAGCATGAAAAATTGAAAAGAATGATATATGAGTGCTTGATGTGTGTCATGACCAATGAAGGGGTGTATCATCTTATTTCATTTCCATCCTTTTGAGCTTTAAATTATGCATATTTGATGTCATGAAAGTCTCTAGAAAAGTTAGAATTTGAAAAGGAAAAGTATAGAATTGTAGAAGGAGAAACATAGAGTGAAATGAAAAATCACGAGCTGATAAAGGGACCTGGTAAGACCTGACTTAGTCTGACATATATGAGATTTTTCTACACCTCAAATGATGCCTAGGAGTCATAGAAAATCATAAGTATTGGAACGGATCGATTCCGATAAAAATTACGCAAGTTATGCTCAAAATAGTGCCGTTAGAGAGTCGATAAATAAAATAATTATGTAAATACAATTTTTATTGTATGGAGTGAATTCAATTGATCATAATTAGGTAAAAGGAGCTTAGATACGAAAGAAAAACCATCGTCGCTCATTCGATGTGAAAAAGTGCATCGAAAAGTGCTCAAAATAGGGCGTTTTTCATAGATTTGACATAGCAAACGATAGAATTTTTTGATGGAATTTTATAAGTGACCAAAATGTAAGATGAGAGGACCGTAGGAAAAAGAACAAAGGAAAATGGAGCCCCGAGTAGGGCTGTGCATTCGGATATGTTTTGGGGTATCAAAGAGGCTTAAATTTTCAATTCTTCGTTCCGAGCCTTCAAAAATTATGTGGGCCATATAGGGATGATCCTAGGGTTCTAAAAGTAAAAATTTTGTAAAGAAATCAAAATTTGAGAGTCTTGGTTAAGTTAAAATCGAGTCGGGAAAATAGGTTGATTTATATTGAAAACTCTATTGTTATGTTTTAAGTTATGTATTTGAGTAAACGAGAAATTAATGTGTAGGTGACGAGCTACCGAGTGAGGCATGAGAGGCTTGTTGAGACGATCGAGTTGATATTACGCGAATTGAGGTAAGTGTACTTTGCTTACGTTATTTTGATTTCAATTTATATTGTAACTTGTTAGTATTCAAATAACCTTCTAAAATGGGTTTCCAAATATAAGTTGGATTTTAATTAAACATCATTGTCTCGAGTCAAGAAATGAAATTCGAAGGCAAAAGTAGTTTTAAAAGTTTGTTGCAAAGTTTGAATTAAGAATCATGTGTATACCGTAGAATCAAAATATTTGGCACTACGTGGCGACGTAGAAAATTTCGCTCGTAGTTGTCGAGATTTATAGTTACTTGCAATAGGGTACGATGTAGAAAATTCCATACCTAGTTGTAAGTGATAGTGAGAAATTGCACTACAATATGCGATGTAGAAAATTTCGTATGTAGTTACACAGAGTATAGTTTATTAGCACTACAATCGCGATGTAGAGAATTCTGCGTTGTGGTTGTCTAGAGTGAGATTATTTCACCTTATGTCATAATGTAGTAAATTCCGCACGTAGTGGTCGAGATACCATAGTGGCATCACGTTGGCGTCAGTTGAAAATTGTCACATGATGCTTAGAGTACATTAGGTACACATATGGTCTTTTATAAGAAATGGTTTTGAAAATTGAAATTTTCATATATCTATATACTTAAAGCATTACTATGGACCTTTATTTTGTATTAGTAATACTTGATGAACTAACCTTTAATTTTGTTGTGTAGCTTTCTTATTTCATTAGGTGTTGTTTAAGTGATTCGTGGCGGAGAGATCGACGTTTTACTTATAGGTGGGGAAAGAATAGATGAACCACATGAATGCTAAATATATTTTGACATTGTATATTTTAACAAAATGATCGTGTGTTTAATATATGAACACCCAATAGATTATAAACTCATGTTTTGATATGTACATTTAATTGTTCATTTACACTTGAGATACACTTATCATATGATACACTTGATATTTATATGTTGTGATGCATATGAGTTGTATATGAAAAATATATGTAAGTTTAAAATGTATGTTTGTGATTATAAGAAGTTGGGAGGAAATTTGATATAGTCGAAGTGTTTTTTTTTTCATAGGTTGATTTTGAAAATATTCAAAATACAGCCGTTATGCTGTCAAAATTTTTATTAAAACTGTTTTCAAAGAAATGCGAACAATTTACACCAATCCCAACTATCTTAAAGAAAACCAAAGTTTTAAGTTAAAACGAGTAAACCGGTTAAGAAGTTAAGGGTTCGCTTCCCGAATTTCTTCAATCCGACGAGTCGGGTTCAGGAAGTCAGTTGAAGTGCCCTGTAGGATCCTCCAGACAAGAGCCTAGAGAAGGTCTGGATCAGGTCCTGTCATAAATTCCATCAAAAACTCATTATATCACTAAACTTTAAATGTAAGCCCCTATTCTAAATTTTTGGACTTCCTAGTATTAGAAGATAAATTATGGGGTGAAAATGCTAAATTTCATAAAGATTATCCTTATAAGTGATATTAAGATGTTAGTAGAAACTTTAGAAGTTTATTGAACCTACTAGTAAGATAAAATTTAAAGAAGGGCAAAATGGTCATTTTTCCATATGAGGCTATATATATAAGTGTGGGGCTTCTAACACTTAGTGAAATTTTGAAGCAAAATTTTAGAGAGAGAGACCAAGGGTGGATGGTAACAAAAGGGGAAGAAAGCCCAAGCTATTTTCAACCATTTTTAAAGCTCCAAATCAAGATTTTAGGGTGGATTAAGCTAGAAGATCAATGTTTAAGCAAGATTAAGGTTAGTTTTCATGATTTTTCTCAAGTATGAGGTTAGTTGGGTCTGTATGTATGTTGATGATTGGGTTAGTTTTTTATGTGTATTTGATGTAGGTTTTCATCTAAATCAAGATTAGAATCATATTAAACTAAAACAAAAGCTTGATTTGAGAGAAATCATTCAAGAAATGAAAGTTAGGGTTTATGTAGACGACACCCTAAATTTTGATCTAGACTTATTTGAAGTGATTTAAATTGTAGTTAAGGTGTTTGATGAAATGCCTAAGAGAGTGATCAAGTGAAAATCTTAGAAAGTTGAAAAAATCAATGTGTTGTGTGTGTGTGTGTAGTTCACGGCAACAATAGAGGTATGTCTCACCATTGAGTTTTGATACAAATGAGCTTGAATTTATGCATGTTAGAGGTTAGAAAATCACATGGAAATGTTAGAATTGAAAAAGAAAATGAGATTATGTAAGAGTCTTGTTTAGGCTAGATGAAGGGCATTGATTATCACCATGCAATGTCACTTCCTCTTTGCATTTTCATGTGATGTAGGATCATAATTGAGCATGTATGAGTCTAAGAACTCTAATGAAAAGATAATTGAGTTTAGAATGTGAAAATGGTAAACTATGACATGAAAAAGTATTGAAAAATAGAGGTTTTTGGCTAGGAACCTCCACCCGACGACCGTTTCTTTTCAAATTCACTTTTTGGCTAACCTAAATGAGAGTTAGGGAGATGAATAGAGCAAAAAGGGAAGAAAAAAAAGCTAGGGATTGCTCTCTAGCATAGGTTCGCCCAAAGGGGGTCTAAAATGGTCATTTTTCTTTTCGAACTTCAGAAAATTATTTCGAGTATATATGGGGACTCCTAGGTGATAATAAATGAGATTCAATGAAAGAAATCAAAATTTTAAAGCATTGGTTAAGTTAGAACTTAGATGAGGAGTTTGTAGTCTAAAAGACTTTCAATAGAGTTAGTTGTGTTAGAAGCAATATTAGTAGTTTTGTGTAGTTCATTTTAGCACATTCTAAATAAGAATGTGATGTGTAGGTGAGGAGCAAGCAAGTGGAGCAAGAGAAGCTCGTTGAAGCTCTTCAACAAACCTTGAATTCAGGTGAGTGCTACACACTTGCATTACAATGTTTGTGTTGTGAGACATAAGTTTGTTGTTGTTAAAATGTTTATGAATGATTTATTATTATGCAAGATTCTTTCCTTGATTAAGAAAATCATTATATTTGTTTCGATGTAAATCGGAAATAAAGTAGTTTTAATGAGAATTGAGTTTAAAAAGCTCAAGCCTAAAAGTTTTGAAAAATAAGCTATCTTGTGCTTATTGCACTTAGTAGAAAGGATTTTCAAAGGCCATATGTATACCCTCAAATTTACATATTATCTTACACTATAATTTACGATGCAGAAAATTTCGCATGCAGTTGCCAAGTTTTATATATTATCTTGCGTTACGATTTACGATGCAGAGAATTCCGCACGTAGTTGCCGAGATGTGTCAGCAGCGTCACGGTTGGTATCAGTTGAAAATTATCACGTGATATACCACATTGAGTGGCAATAGTTTAGTCGTTGTGTGGTTAGAGTATTTAAGGGTACAAAACTGGTGCTTTTAGAAAGAAAAGACTAAAGTTGAGAATTTATATATATTGAAACAAGTTGTAATTGTTTTATTTAATGATAGTTAATTTACTTCAATTATTTTGAGATTTATGCTTATTAGTTTTTATTTTGAGTTCTTTATATAATTCCTTTACGATTTGAAAAGTATAAGTTTGAAAACAAATGCTTAAAATACTCACTGAGCTTCTATGAGCTCATTCTTTCTTCGTTGAATTGTATAAACCCTCCTCAGGTACTAAAACGGGTGATTGAATAGAGAGCTCCTTCGTCAAAATAGGTAGGCGTGCACTCGACGGATGTAGTGCATAGATTACATTTGCATTTTTGTTAAATGAAAAACCAAGCCTTTGCATGCATCATTTTTGCGTCTTTTGTAACACTCATTTAAGAACTTGTATTATTATTATTTTTTTTTTTTGTGATGTAAATAGCCTTGTAAAGTTTCTTATGGTATAAAAGACTTTGGTCATCAATTATGGATTTTTATGAGAATGATTAAATGATTGTTGAGATGCATGTTTGTGGAAAACAAGAAGTTGGGTTGTGATTGAGATTATTTGGGAGTGTATTTCTTTACATAAAATTTGAAAACCTCATAAACGCAGTCGTTATATTGCTGGATTTTTGTTAAAATGGTTTTAGAATTTGAAAAACAAAATGGTCACTTTCATGGTTTAATTCAAATCCCAATGTAATCAACTTGAGTTTAAAATAAAACCAACCCGATTAGTTTCAAAACAGTGAGATCAAATTAGCTTCGAAGTAAAGTTTGAACATGCATGTTTTAAGGGTTCGCTTCGCGGGTTTCTTTTAGCTACTTAGTAGGGTTTAAGAAAGGTCCGTTGGAGTGTTAGACAAGGCCTACCAAATACTAGCCTAGAGCAAGTTTGGATTGGGTCATGTCGTTAATAACCCATGAAAATCACTATCAACTAACATAAAAATAACTCAATTTCACTTACCAATTCTTCTTCATTTCTTCTTGCTTCCTTATGAAGGCTAGCAAGGGTAAAAAATAGCTAAAAACTCCCTTGAATCCATGGTCTCTTCTGTAACATACCCTTCCAATTCTAGTACGAGGTATGTACGAAATAATGGTATATGCCCTTATTATTGAGGTAATAAAATAAATTAAAATGTCTAGAGGTGATTAAGAAAATTTCTGGATCGTCTAGAAATGATTAGTAAAATTTTCAGAACATCCATAAAGGATTTATCGAGGTTCTCGAAGAGCTCGAATGGGTAAATTAAGTCCCAATAAAATTTCAGGATTGTCCAAGACAGGTTTAATAAGATTTTCGGATAGCCTCGGATGTATAAGTTTTGCTCTCGATCAAGGAATAATAGAATTAATTATTCATTCGGATTCGAATGCGTAATTAAATTTTTATGAAATTCCCGGATGGGAACGAGGATAGTTTTTAATTTCGAAATCATAAAATAATTAGAATGATCGGATCCGAATAATTATTCGAATACTAATGAAGTTTCCGAAAATGAAAATGGATTTTAAAAGAATTTCCAGGTGGACCCAAAGCGAATCCGAAACGGAAAGCGGAACTCTAATGCATAGGAGATTGTGCATAATGGGACAGGTGTCAAAGAATAAGACAATGAGTGAATGCATGCAAGACAAGTGTCATGGAAACAATGAGATAGGCATTGCACGATGGACAAGTGGCAAGCAAAAGCTTAAACAAGTTGAAAAGTGGATGTTGATGGAGGATTAAGCATGACAAGTGTACGACATCTTACGAAGAATTTAAATAGCTGAATTTTTAAGTGAAATCAAAAGAGGAGAAAGTCAATTTGGTATGTGTACATTCTCGGTTATCAAGCAACAAATAGCTTTTTTCTCTCTTTCAAAACAATCTTACAAACGGTCACCATTGTCTTTATAGCTTTCAAACCGAAACCAAATTCTAGAGAGAGAAGTGAATGTGAACCCGTGAGATAAGAGAGAGTGTGAGAGCCAAAAATAAGAATTTAAGCAAGAAGCAAAGCCGAGAGGAGCCATTCATCCTCTCGGTCAAGCCAAGTTGTGAGCAATTGTTTGCTGTCTTCATCAAGCTGGAACCGAGAGCCTTCCCATATAGAGAAATTGAGAGAGAATCGAGAGAGAGAGAGTTGAGTGAGAGAGGGAGAGATCTGCTCATGCTTGTAGCAAGAGAAGCTCAACCAATCATGAACTAAGTGAACCCGTGAGCTGTGTTGGATGAGGAAGTGCAGCCGTGAGCTGGTGAAGTAGAACTAGCAGCACCAGCAGTTGCATATGCTATCCAAGCAATCCAGGAGAAGGATCAGATCTTGCATGCAACCAAGGACAGACGATCTGCTGCTACTAGGCCGTGAGAGCTACTATCGTCAGAGTTGCTGCCCGTGAAGCTACAGCTGCTGCCGTGACCTGCTGTCGCTGCCGTGAGCAGCTACCGAACTAAGATTCAAGCTGTCTGTGACCTGCACTTCAAAGTAAGTGGCTATTGGGTTTTTGTTTGAATGTAGTTTTAGGATGACAAACAACAGTTAATTGAAGGTTTTAAGTATAGTTTTGAGGGAAGGCAGTGCATGCAGCTAGTATATGGAAAGAGAGGGAGAAGAGCAAGTTGTTTTGGAGTTGAAAGCAGAAGATAGCTCACTGTTTTGGACGTTTAGAAGCTGTTTCTGAGCAGATTCAGCTCATTCAATGGGTAAGTGCTGTCCCATTCGCTTTGTTGAGATGTTTTGAGTGGTTTTTAAAACTTGCATGTCAATTTTGGATTGAAGGAAGCTCGGTTAAAGGTGAGGTATAAGGGCAGTACCTTCGCGAGTAGTTTTCGAAGTTTCGAATTGATTTTCGAGAGGTACGTTGAGTTTTTATTGATTTCATTTTGATGGAAAATAGTTAGGATGAGTTTAGGATGATATTTGATAATGTTATGATTGGGTTTTAGGATTTAGAACCTCGTTAGTGCGGAGGTTCGTTCGGTTGAAATATTAATGCGATTTTGGATGACTTTCGATGTTGGAATTGTGTGAAAAATGTGTTGTAGGGACTGTTATGTAGAGATTAGGGGCTGTTATGTTATGTTTTTACTTTCGAGTTCGTCGTCTTGAAAAAATGATGCATAATGGTGTATTTTAAAGGATTAAATAGTCGTTCGATAATTGAGAAATCGTTTCTGAGCGATTCAGATAAGTTTTCTACGAATGCAAATGTTATTTAGTTGCGAGTTTCGTTGTCGAATGTGGAAATGTAATTGATGATTAGCAAGCTGCCATTTATGTTATTAAGCTCTTTAAGATGATAAATGTTGACGTTAGGATAGTTTGAATTACAATAAAGTTAATCGGATAGTTTCGTTACACGCGATTATATGAAATCGTTGATTTTCGGAATCGAAACGGAAAATGAATAATCGTTTAGCTTGCTGCCATGATTTTCATTTTTGTGTTTTAAAGTGCTTGAATATTCGTTTTCCATGATTTAAGTATAGTCTCGAGTAGTATTAATGATAAGTTTGTCTAGAATCGAAGTAATCGCGCGAAACGCTAAAAGCGATAATCTGCGATAAATCGTCGAAATCGCGCGAGTTTTACGTTATTCGTTTAAATTTGAATATCCTTTTTGTTGAATCCTTGAGAATGTGATTTCGATGATGTTGATTATATTCGAATAGTGTAGTTACACATGCTTATATTAGAATGTTAAATTATATAGGCATCGATAAGGCGGAGGGAAACGAAGTTGAGGAAGTATTGCGAGGTAGAAAATCAGGAAGTTTCTGTGAGTTAGAAATCGGTGAGTGTAAATTGTTTTTCATTATGTTTACTATGCGTTTATGAATGATTGAAACGTTTTTAATATTCAAATGAATTTATATGAATGATGTACACTTATAAATGTTTTTATATATGCATCTAAATGCAATGTTGTTCGCGTAAATTTATTATTGAAATGCGCCTTTATGTTTTAATATTAATTGAAGAAGTATGTTTTTATGATAATTATTTTAGCATGTATATGAAATTCTTAAAGAAAATTTTTAAACCAATGGCTACCCTACTCCCTATTATATGACTGAAATATGACTATTATGCGGCCGAAGTGCCTTATTACGTGTATGGCATGTCTGTGGGGGAAAGTCCACTAACTAGGGGGGGATCAAGTCTGTCATGTCGCCCTCCACGCGTATATAAAGTACTATTATGACTGATACCCTATGTGCAGCGAGGTAACATTCTGCGACATAGTGGTTATGATTGAGATTGACCGTCCCCATCACCGGTATCCTAGGACCGGGCGGTGATCATGATTTCGCTGGGTCCCATTGGATACATGTTTTATGATTGAGGATATGATTTATGAATTCATGATTATGTTATGAATAAAATTTTACGATGCATAAAATCTTGTTTTCAAGCAAATAAATAAATGATTATGTAATAACATGAAATTCATGTCTTGAATAACTTATTATAGAACTTAGAATTTTCAAAGGATTCTCTTTTAGAAATGATACTTTTGAAAGGAATGCGTAGCACTCACTGAGCCTTTTTAGCTCACTATTTTTCTTGTTTATTCTTTTTAAAACCTCCTCAGGTGCTGGCACGAGTCCTCCAGGCGACAAATCTCCAGTTCAAGGCTATGCGAGCTTATCGGACAACCGTCACTGTGAAATTAAAGTAACTATTTTGATGTATAACGGATTTAGTGTAATATACATGTTTAAGTTTTATAATAACGATTACGATGTCACTCATATGACATGTTTTAAATTTGAAATGGTTTTGGTTTTGAATACTTGATTAGTGATTGAATATGGATTTTGAGACGGACCCGAGGTCCCATTTGGAAGTGAAAAAGAATGTATGCATGTAGAAATATTTATAAATTATTTTACAGGTGTTTGAAAAGATTGGAAATATTGGAGAAACAGCCATTGTGCTGCCGAAATTTTTCCACCCTAATTTTTAAATGATTAAGAAATGAAATTGTTTTACGGCTTTGCTTCACAGAGTCCTTTCGAGTCACCTGCATAAAGACTGTAAGGATTCTGTGGGGTGCCGGGATAGGTCCGCTCGGATCTCTACAGGGTTAATCCGGGTTGGGTCCTTTCATCTTCTCCTTCTTCTTCTTCACGGCCTCACCTTTTTTTTTTTTTCTCTCGATTTTTCACTCTTCTCACGACTGCTCTCTCTTCTTTTACTTTCTCCTCTCTTTTTGCCGACCATCCCTCTTCTCTTTCATCATTCATGTATTTCACTTTATATATTATCTATCCAAGTAACAATTTTGCCCTCAAAACTCACCCAAAATCACAAGAATGTCATTCATAAGATGTTGCCAAGTGTCCTCATTCTTATCCCTTATGCCACATGTCAACTTTTCCACTGTAGCTTGCCCCATAAGTTTATTCTTTCTTATCTCTTTTAACTTGACTTTTCTGTAACGCTTGGATTTGGCGTTTTTGAAATCCTTTCAAATTTTATCGAGGCCTATACTCGGACTTCTTACATACTCCTAGTAACTTCAATGACTCTTTAAAGTCATTCTATGCCCTTGTTTGGCTCTCCGAATTTCACTAAACCGCCTTTGGCGATCTCCAAATTAATCTCATTTCAATCCGAATATCCTTCGAAAGTGTCGCTTAAGGTTCTAAAATACTTCTTGAGCATCTTAATACCCATTTTGACACTTTTTTAAATTTTCAAAATTTTTCGGAAATCCTTCCGAATTTTCAGTCGAATTCGAAAATTGTTCAATTTTACCTCAAATTGACTCATTTTCAATCCGTTCTAGTTTTCGTTAATTCTAACATAATTTTCAAAACTTTTAACATACGAGATCCATTTTTCAAAAATTATTATTCACACGAACACTTTTCGTCCGAAAATACTATTCATGAAAAAAACGTTTTCTCACGAAACTTTAGGAAATGTCTGCTTTTTCGAAATCACTATTTACTCAGAAATACTATTCATCCAAAACACTACTCGTTCCAAAAATACGATTTATTTGGATATATTTTTATTTCTCTTAAATAGAGAAAATTCGGAGCGTTACAATTCTTCCCCTCTTAAGAAATTTTGTCCTCGAAATTTACCTTAGTCGAATATCTAGGGGTATTGTTGTCGCATTACATCCTTATTCTCCTAAGTAGCCTCTATTACGTTAGGGTTCCTCCAGAGGACCTTGACTAGTGGGATCTTTTTATTCTTTAATTCTTTGATTTTTTGGTCTAAAATCCTCACAAGTTCCTCTTCATATTATCGATATGGATATGGTCGATATATTTTCTCCGAAATTCTCTTTGGAAGAACTCTCACATCCTCCCTTTGGGCCGTATTGAGTGTGATATTGAAGTCCACCACTGATAAGCATTCTCCTGTAATAGTGACAATGCAAATTCTAAATTCTCCTCTGAAGTGCAGTGAAGCTACTACAAAATCCCTTCCGTCTGTTCTAACCAAAACTCAACGGCGGATGCATCCTCATCTTTCCTATCATAAAAATCCGCGGGCCTATATTTTGAAAACCTCTCTATCACAAACTTCCGTGGTGCCGCTCGGGCCATGTTTTGAAAGAATTCTGCCATATATTGTATAAACGCTGGCTAGCCCTGACCTTCCGGTGCAGCCATCTCTCGACTCGAGAACCCACGAGAGGCTCCTTCAGCCACACTAGCTAGGTTATTATCCTTACTTCCTTCACCACCCTCAGTTTTTACGGCGTTAGAAAGTTCCATTCATTATCCCATATTCAACAAAAGAGAAATCCGTATGTTAGAGTCACATCCTCCTATTTTATTTTTATATGCAATACATGTATACTCAAATGCAACAATTCATTTTTTTTTCAAAAACTGTTAGGTCTAGGAATGCTTAAATCATAACTCTGATACCACTAAAACTGCAACACCCTCCACCCGATTCCCATTAAAATAGAAATCGAGTCGAATGATGTTACCTTAATCGATTTATTCATTATTGTTATACATAAATGTACTATTATACAAAAAATAATTTCGGCAGAGTTTCCTCTATTTTTCGAAAAATCCAAAAATTTAAAAATTACCATAAAACTTAACACTTCTAAAATATTTATTTTCTCAACTTCCATTCGGACTTTCCGTCCGTCTCCACTTTCACTTCACCATACACAAACATTTATGAACTCAACATTTAATAAAAATCATATTAATTAAAGTAAATGTCAATTAAAAGAAAATAAACAAATTTATTTATAGAATCACTTTACAATACCAAAATCTTTTATACTATTTATATACACTATCATTTATAAAATCTCATGAATATATATATTCGTGTACATATACATGCACGTCAATACACATTAACAAAAATACACATTGCCAAAAGTATAACTACCCTAAAAATGGAAAGATGTGACCGCAGAAAACGCGGCAACTGACTTCTCGACTGTTTCTATTTACAATGCCCCAATCTCAACCTACGTGTGAAAAATCCAACGCGTTAAGTATTTTTACTTAGTAGGCGTACATCAAATTTAAATGCCATCATTTTCTCAAAATACAAATTTGTAAGGCAAGATTTCACAGTTCTCAAATTTTTTATTATAAATCATAAAGAGATCAATTTACTAATAAACATACACACATAAAATGCGTACAAGTCATTTTTCAAGTGTAACCTTACAAAACCAAAAATTTATCATTTTTAAATATTGGTAATGTAACACAATGAAATTTAATAGCTAATAAATACATACAAGCATTTATGCCATGCAACTTTTACATATAGAAATACAAAGTTTTCCCATAACATTTCAGTGCCCTTTGTAGATTACAACGTTTTTCAAAATATAAGTCGTAAATCAATATTTCACAAATTTTCAAACTTTTGCAAATAAATTTCAAAGAACTCAAATTTCAAACTAATGCATATATACAACACTACAATTGTCAGTTTTAAACATATCAACATGGTTTTATTTTATATTTTTAAACACCCTTCGTGAACACTAACACGATACCATGGACGCCACAAATAGATCTACTAGCATTGGCCACTCGGTGACTACCCCCCGAATAAAAGGCGTTCTCAGCATCGACCATTCGGTAACTACTCGCTGGGTCGTATATCACAATCGATTTCAACTTCAAAACCGGACACCTAGTGCTTCTCATAATCCATCCGTCGAAAACTGTGTATCGATGTAACGACACAGTATTGCTAATATTACCCTATTGGCATGCAAATTACTAATTCTCACCTACCAATGTTCAGGTTTACTCAGGCCCTTCTCAATTTTTTTTTATTTATTTATTATCAAAAATTTTAGCTTTCGGAAAACTTTTATTTCAAAATAAAAGTTTCATTCGAAAAGCAATAAACATAATTTCAGTAACAATTTTTTTTCCATATTTTTAAATTATCAATATGAACATCGCAAAACTCTATTTTGCATTTAATTAAATCATTTCAAAACATTCATGTCCTTCTTCCGATATACGCTCGGTCAAGGCACTAAACTTGTTCGTTTCTTTTCGTTTCTTTTCTATTTCTGTTCGAAAATCATTAAAATCACATGCTAACAATATTAAATCACAAAGTATCAAAATAATTTCACAAAACCCTCTAAATTTTTCATAATTACAAAAGTTTCAATTAAAACAAAATTTTTATCGCGTAGCTATTAAATCACATTTTTAAAATCGTTTTTCGAAATTCTTCGAAGCATCACTTGTGACCATTCCAAATGACCGTTTTGCCCCTTGTTTTAGTATCAAAATTTAACCAAAACCACACCTACTTTTCCCTAGCTTGCATTTGGCTTAGGAAGGTATTTTTCAAATTTTGGTTTTCCAATTTTTAATTCATCACACATATCATCAAAACATCACTCCATCAACACATAATTGGACTTAGAATGACAAAAATACCCCTAGGTATTCCTCTAGGGAGCATTCGGCCAAGGGGTGTCATTTTTCAAAAATTTTTTCAGCTCAATAATTCATCATATAAATTATTTAAACATCATTCTATTAACACATAAATAAATTTAAAATGACAAAAATACCCCTATGTTTCTCCCCTAAGGTGCATTCGGCCTAACCCATTTCTTTTGCAAAATTTTTGTTTTCAATTTATTTCCACTTCAAATATCATTCAAAACACCCTAAAATAATATGTATTCATTATTCAAATAGAGTTATTAAATCAATTTAGTTAAATTTATAGAAATTCAAAAATTTTTCCAAACAAAACCTTACTAATAAAATTGAATTTTCAAAAGGAGTGTACACTAATAAGCCACAATTTAATCTAAACTCATCACATACTAATTTCATGTGAAAATAAAAACCAATCCACTTAAATTTAATTAGTCCTACTCATACTAGTTTAATAATACATTTAAAAATCAATACAGTTTTCATCCAAATAAATTCTAATTTTATTTTCCTTCCCTAACTCAATTCCATTCAACTCAAGCTCATCTAATTTCACATAAAATATCATCAAAATCATATTACTTATCAAAATCAACTCAACACATAAAATTCCTACACTAACCAAATTTATCACCAAGCTTCCCAACCAATTATTTTTCAATTTCTTTACTCATATCTACTTAAATTCACATATATTGTCATACCAATCCATCAAGCATCAAAAAGCTACAAAATCTCCATCACAAAATCCTTTTGCCGGCCATACTAATACACACACCATCATTTTTCATTTCCAACAACATCAATCACACTCAAAACACTCAAAAACTCATTCAACATCCAAAAATCAATTCAAATACTAAAATTCATTCAAATACACAAACTTTTCCAAGTTATCCACCTACTAGTGATGACCAAATCAATTCAACCTCTTCATTTCAAATTCGAAATCACATCCAAACATATCAATTAATCATCAAATATTCAACTAAAACCTTAAAATTGAAAATCAATTACATTTCTAATAAAATCATCTCAAACCCTAACTCATACCTTACTAGTAAAACTTGTCACACCACTTTCTTCGTATTTCTTTCACTTCCAAGCTCAATTTGATGATAATCAACCATTATTCATGCCATAAATTCCATCAAAAACTTATTAAATCACTAAACTTTAAAAACCCATGAAAATCACTATCAACTAACATTAAAATAACTCCATTTCACTTACCAATTCTTCTTCACTTCTTCTTGCTTCCTTATGGAGGATAGCAAGGGTCAAAAGTAGATGAAAACTCTCTTAAATCCATGGCCTCTTCTCCTTCTTCTTCTTCTTCTTCTCAGTTTCACTTCTTTTTTTTTTTCTCTCAAATTTTCAGTCTTCTCACGACTGCTCTCTCTTTTTTTACTCTCTCCTCTCTTTTTGCTGACCAACCCCTCTTTCATCATTCATGCATTTCACTTTGTATATTATCTATCCAAATAACAATTTTGCCCTTAAAACTCAAAATCACAAAACTGTCATTCATAAGATGTTACCAAGTGTCCTCATCCTTATCCCTTCTGCCACATGTCAACTTTTCCATGGTAGCTTGCCCCATAAGTCTATCATTTCTTATCTCTTTTAACTTGACTCTTTCAGAAAGCCCAAATTCGATTTTTCCGAAACTTTTTTGAAATCCTTTCAAATTTTATCGAAGCCTATATTCGAACTTCTTACATACTCCTAATAATCTCGGTGGCTCTTAAAAATAATTCTTTGCCCCTTTTTGGCTCTCCGAATTTCACTAAATCGTCTTTAGCGATCTTCGAATTCATAGTATTTCAATCTGAATCTCCTTCGAAAGTATCATTTAAGCTTCTAAAGTATCATTTAAGCTTCTAAAATACTTCTTGAGCATCTTAATACCTATTTTCATATTTTTCAAAATTTTTCAGAAATCCTTCCCAATTTTCGGTCGGATCTGGAAACTGTTCCATTTTACCTCAAACTGACTCATGTTTGATCCATTCTAGTTTTCGTTAATTTTAATATAATTTTCAAAAATTTTAATATATGAGATTCATTTTTTAAAAATTACTATTCATATGAACACTTTTCATCCAAAAATACTATTCATCAAAAAAAAAATTTTCACGAAACTTTAAGAAATGTCCGCTTTCCCAAAATCATTATTTACTTAGAAATACTATTCATCCAGATATATTTTTATTTATCTTAAATAGAGAAAATTTGGGGCATTATAAGCCATCAGTATTATGACAACTATGACAAGGAGTAAGATACTTTGTAAAGGATGTCAAGGATATTTGGCTTATATGGTTGAACAGAAAAATGACAAGATTCGATTAGAAGACATTCTAGTGGTCAGTGAGTTCCTAGATATATTTTCGGAGAATCTACCAGGTTTACCTCCAGATTGGGAGATAGAGCTTGAAATAGATTTGATTCTGAGGATTGAGCCGATCTCAATCACTCCTTACATAATGGCTCCAGCTTAGTTGAAAGAGTTAAAAGTATAGATGAAAAAGTTACTAAATAAGGGTTTTGTAAGACCCAGCACTTCTTCATGAGGGGGCTTCAGTTTTGTTTGTCAAAACGAAGGATGAGAGCTTAAGATTGTGTATCGACCACAGACAGTTAAATAGAGTGATAATACGCAATTAGTATCCACTCCTGAGAATTGATGATTTGTTTGACCATTTATAAGGATCCAGGGTGTATTCGAAGATTGACCTTAGATTGAGGTATCATCAACTGAAAGTCCGCAACAAAGATGTTCCAAAAACTGCTTTTAGGACTCGGTATAGGCATTATGAGTTTCTAGTTATGCCCTTTGAGTTAATGAATGCCCCAACCGCATTTATGGACTTGATGAATAAGGTCTTCCGAGCCTATCTAGATAAATTTGTGATTGTGTTCATTGATAACATACTAGTGTATTTAGGTAGTCGTGAGTAGCATGCAGAACACCTCAAGATAGTGCTACAGAGCCTGCGAGAACACCAGTTATATGCTAAGCTTAGTAAGTGACAGTTTTGGTTAGACTAGGTTGTTTTCTTGGGTCATGTGATTTTAGCTAAAGGACTCAATGTGGATCCCCAAAAGATAGAAGTCATTACAAACTGAAGTCAGGAGTTTCCTCGGATTAGCAGGCTACTATAGAAAGTTCATGGAGGAGTTTTCTAGAATAGCAGCCTCATTGACCAGACTGACGAGAAAAGAAGAAAAGTTTGAATAGGCAGAGGCTTGTCAACAAAGTTTTGATGAGTTGAAGAGAAGACTGACGTTAGCTCCTGTACTTACACTACCAACTAGGATGGATGGTTTTACTGTATATCGTGATGCATCAAGACAGAGTTTGGGTTATGTTTTGATGCAGAATGATAAAGTTATAACATATGCTTCCAGGCAGTTAAAAAAACATTGGCATAACTATCCTACTTATGATCTAGAGTTTGTAGCAGTGGTATTTGCATTAAAGATTTGGAGGCATTACCTGTATAGTGTCCCTTGCCGGATCTTTACAGATTATAAGAGTCTACAGCACTTGATTACTCAAAAAAAGTTAAATATGAGATAGAGAAGGTGGTTGGAATTGTTAAAAGACTATGACTGCACAATAGAATACCAACCCAGAAAGGCCAATGTAGTTAGCTGATGCCTTAAGCAAGAGACCTAACAGTTCATTAGCACAATTGAAAACTATGTACCTTCCGTTTTTTATGGAAATGAGGTCTTTGGGAGTGAGATTAGAAATGGCAGACTCAGAGGCATTATTAGCTACTTTTCATGTTTGCGCCATTTTAGTGGACCAGATAAATGAATGACAGAAACAAGATCTCAGTTGGTAAAGTTGAGAAAGGAAATTGAAAATGGACTTTATAATCGAGGAAGATGGTACAGTGATGATAGGCCAATGTTTATATGTACTGGATATTGAAGACCTGAAAAAGAAGATTATGGAGAAGGCTTACTCCTCAGCTTATGCATGCATCCGGGTAGTACAAAGATGTACTAGACTTTGAATGTAAAACCCAAAACCTCGTTCGTCGAAGAGTGAATTATTTTTTTGATGGATCACGTTTTCGATCGGAAATATATAATTCTCGAGTCCAGAAATATTTGAAATATTTATTTTAGAACAATAAAATAAATTTTAGAGTGTGAAGACGGATTCGAAATTATTAAATAATTTCGAAGACGAAATCAAGTCGTAAGCAGATTATCCGGATGGACAGATGAAAATGGATTCGAGCTTGGAATCGGAATGGGAGAACGCATGAATTAGCATATTGCATGAATGGTACATAATTTCGACACGTGTCATCGTGTAAAAATGGAAGCAAGACAAGTGGCATGAAATTCTCATGCATGAAGACCAAGTGTCACCGTTTGAAGAAATATATATAAGAAAAATTGAAAGATGAAAATTAAAGCAATCAAAAGAAGAAGTTGAAAACAAGAAATGAAGGAAACAAGTACACTCGGTCAAAAGCAAGTGAGACAAATGGATGGTGATTTAAAGATTTAATGACAAGTGTGCAGGTAAGAAGAAGCATATATATAATGAGATAAAGAAATGAAAATCAAGCAAATGAATGAAGAGAAATACATGCACTCGGTCAACACCAAAATCACCAAGAAAAGAGATAGAGAATGAGAGAGTGAGAGATAGAGAAAGAGAGACTGAGAGATAGAGTTGAGTGAGTGAGGGAGGAGATCAGCCATTGCAAGCATTCGGTTAGCCTCTTTTGTCTTCAAAAACCGAAAGTGTAAGTTAAGAGAGAGAGAGCTCATGAAATCAAGAAACCATCATCACCCACTCGGTCAAGGAGCGAAGCTGTGAGCTGGTGAAGGAGAGCGAGCAACACCAGCAACTGCATATGTCATCCAAGCAAACTAGGTAGAGGATCTGATCGTGCATGCAAGCAAGGACGGACGATCAGCTGTTGCTGCCGTGAGCTACTCTGCTGCCGTGGATGAGAGCTGCTACCGTGAAATACTGTTGCCATGAGGAGTTGCTGCCGTGGGTGAGCGCTGCTGCCGTGGTGATTTCAGCTTGTGCATCCAAGTGAGGAAGAAGAGCGAGCTGCAGCCGTGAGGATTTCTTGGCACCGTCTTGCCGTCGCGAACACATGGGAGTTGTTTCGAAGCGAAGAACAGCTCACGCAAAGGTAAGTGCTTCCCGTTTAGTTTTGTATTGATGTTTCGATTAGTTTTTATTGGTTACAAGTTAATTTGGATTGAAGGGAACTCGCGGACAAAAGCTTTAAAGTGGGCAGTACCCTCGCGCGATCGTTTTGAAGTTTCGAATTGAGTTCCGAAAGTTATATTGAGTTTTATTGATTTCGTTTGGATGGATAGTGATTATGTTGAGTTATGGATGATAGTTGATATCGTTATGATTGGGTTTTAGGATTGAGAACCTCGTTAGTGTGGAGGTTCGCTCGACATTGTTTAGTTGTGTTTTTGAATGATATTGTCATCGATTGTTTCCGTTGTGAAATCGATTAAGGGCTGTTATAAGATGATTTAGGGGCTGTTAAGTTATGATTTTAATTTCAAGTTCATCACCGTGGAAAATAATGCATTTTAGTGTGTTTTAAAGTATCGAATAATCGTTCGTATGTTGAAAAATCGTTTCCGAGTGATTCGGGTAAGTTTTCCACGAATGCGTATGTTATGTAGTTGCTGGTTTCGTTGTCGAATATGGAAATGTAATTGATGATTAGCAAGCTGCCATTTATGTTATTAAGCTCTTTAAGACGATAAATGTTGATGTTAGGATAGTTTGAATTATAATAAAGTTAATCGGATAGTTTCGTTGCGCGCGATTATAAAAAATCGTTGATTTTCGGAGTCGAAACGGAAAATGAATAATCGTTTAGCTTGCTGCCATGATTTTCATTTTGTATTTTAAAGTGTTTGAATATTCGTTTTCCATGATTTAAGTATAGTCATAAGTAGTATTAACGATAAGTTTGATTAGAATCGAAGTAATCACGCGAAACGCTAAAAGCGATAATCCGCAGTAAATCTTCGAAATCGCGTGAGTTTTACGTTATTCGTTTAGATTCGAATATCCTTTTTGTTGAATCCATTCGAATGTGATTTCGATGATGTTGCTTTAGATTCGAATAGTGTAGTTACGACATGCTTATATTAGAATGTTAAATTATTTAGGTATCGGTAAGGTGGAGGAAATCAAAGTTGAGGAAATATCGCGAGGTAGAAAATCGAGAAGTTTCCATGAGTTAGAAATCGGTGAGTGTAAATTGTTTTATGAAATGATAAATGCATTATGATTACTATGCTTTCATGAAAGATTGAAACGTTTATGCTTATAAATGTTTTTATATATGCATCTAAAGCAATGTTGATCGTGTAAATTTATTATTGAAATGCGCTTTTATGTTTTAATATTTAATCGAAGAGGTATGTTTTTATGATAATTATTTTAGCATGTAGATGAAATTTTTAAAGAAATTTTTTTTTAAACTGATGGCTACCCTACTCCCTATTATATGATTGAAATATGACTGTTATACGGCCGAAGTACCTTATTGCGCGTATGGCATGTCTGTGGGGGAAAGTCCACTAACTATGGGGGAATCGAATCTGTCATGTCGTCCTCTACGCGTATATAAGGTACTATTATGACTGATGCCCTATATGCAGTGAGGTAGCATTTTGCGGCATAGTGGCTTATGACTAAGATTGACCGTCCCCACCACTGATGTCCTAGGACCAGGCGGTGATCATGATTTCCCTGGGTCCCATTGGATACATGTTTTATGACTGAGGATAAGATTTATGAATTTATGAATTTATGATTATGTTATGAATGAATTTCAAATGAGATATGTTACGGAATGAATTTTTACAATGCATATAATCTTATTTTCAAGCAAATATGTATATAAATGGTTATGTAATAACATGAAATTCATGTTTTGATAACTTATTACGGAACTTATAACTCTTTCAAAGGATTTTAAAGAGGATATTAAAGGAAACTTATTTAGAAATGCATAACACTTATTGAGCCTTTTTAGCTCATTATTTTCTTGTTTATGTTTATGAAAAAACCTCCTAGGCGCAGGCACGAGTCCTCCAGGCGACAAATCTCCAGTTCAAGAATAGGCGAGCTTATCGGACGACCGTCACTGTGAAATTAAAGGAACTGTTTTGATGTATAACGGATTTAGTGTAATGTATATGTTTAAGTTTTATAATAACGATTACGATGGCACGCATATGGAATGTTTTAAATTGAAATGGTTTTAGTTTTGAATACTTGATTTGTGATTGAACATTGATTTTGAGACAGACCTGAGGTCCCATTTGGAAATGAAAGATAATGTATGCATTTAGAAATGTTTATAAAATTGTTTTACAGGTGTTTGAAAAGGTTGGAAATATCGGAGAAACAGCCGTTGTGCTGCTGAAAATTTTCCACCCTAATTTTTAAATTATTAAGAAATGAAATCGTTTTACGGCTTTGCTTCACAGAGTCCTTTTTAGTCACCTGCATAAAGACTGTAAGGATTCTGTGA
The DNA here is from genome assembly GCA_022984855.1 of Dimocarpus longan. Lineage (NCBI taxonomy): Eukaryota > Viridiplantae > Streptophyta > Magnoliopsida > Sapindales > Sapindaceae > Dimocarpus > Dimocarpus longan. The sequence goes on along the minus strand of CM041015.1, from coordinate 12,380,484 downwards.
GGTGCCGGGAGGGCTTCGCTCGGATCTCTACAGGGGTCATCCGGGTTGGGTCCTTTCATTGAAAGAACATTATTAGTGGAAAGAGATGAAGAAGGAGATAGCAGATTTTGTTTCCTAGTGTTTAACAGATCAGCAAGTGAAAGCAGAGCATTAGAAACCTGCAGGACTATTGTAGCCCTTCTTTATTCTAGAAGGAAATGAGAGAATATTACAATGGATTTTGTGGTAGGACTCCCACATAGTTAAAGAGGCATGATATAGAGACCCACCCCGAATTTCCCCTACGGAACCTAAAGCATCAGAGCATCAGAAACCTACAAGACTATTGCAGCCTCTCCTTATTTCAGAATGGAAATGGAAGAAGATTACTATGGAATAGGGGGGCGCATGAAAACAGAGCATCAAAAACCTGTAGGGACTGTTGCAGCCCCTTTCTATTCTAGAATGAAAATGGCAGAAGATTACTATGGATTTTATGGTAGGGTCCCATGTAGTCAGAGGGGCATGATATAGGGACCCCCCTCGAATTCCCCTTATGGAACCTAAAGAGAGTCCCGTAGCGCCCTGATGGAACTCAGTCGAACCCTCACTCTAGCTCGAAAGGGCGCCATAAAGGTACCACTCTCACGTTAAATTTTTTTTGGAAATGGATGGAAACATTTTCTTTTTACTATACGTTTACAAAACAGGGTTATTAAAAATTTTGGCAGCACAATAGTTGTTTTTCTAAAAATTTCACCCAACAAAAATTTATAGAAATCTATACACTTCTATAGCAATAAAATTCTCAACTTCTGGGGCTTAGGCTTTCTTTTCCTTTTTTTACAATCATGCTTTCAGTTTAAATACAACTTGAAAATCATTTAATTTATACAAAAACATGATGTACACAAGATTTTTAAAAACTTTTACATCTTCCAAAAATAATATGTACACAATATTCTTTTTTTCTTAAAGCATAAACAAAAGTATATATATCTTTCAAAAATAGTATTTACAAAATATACATCAAATCTTAAGTAGTTATGCATGCACATGATATTTCAAAAGTAAATAAGTGCAGTAGCATTGTGTCTTTAACTCATCTGCACATCCGATGGAGCACCTTCCGTTTGATGGCCCAAACCTGCACTTAGGGAGGATTTGTTTTCAAAAACATGAAAAGAGTGATGAGTATTTAAACTCGATGAGTGAGTAAACTTTTTTAACTATAATATTTGCGTTCTAATTATATATATCCTCCCAAAATAGGTTAAAAAACTAATAATTTCTTTCTAACAATTATAAAACAGTAAAACTGGCATAAAACATATAAATATTACTACTCGAAATCTAGTAATAAATTTCATAAAATGTGAATTTTCTTGTTTTCTAAACTTCAAGTCTAATGACGTGCTTTTCCTTCTAAAGTTTGTCCTACAAGGTAACCTAGGGAAACTCGTTCTTACGTGACGATATGTATACATATCACTAGAACTAGCGAATGTTACCATGTGTAGTTGTAGATGCAGGAACTCTAGGATCGCGATTCCCCCAAACATCAAGTAGATCTACACTACCATATATATGCAGAGGATGATACACTGACTCAAACCTCCAAGTTAGTGACTCTCCCTATCTCTTGTCATACACGCATAGAGTACTCCGACTGAATATACTGGGGATTAGAATAAACCAAAGACATTTAAAATCCTTTCAAGATACTCAAAAATCTTACATACACTAGGCATTGAATTATCTTGATTTAGCTAGGAAATATTCTTTTCTCTAGTATATGGTTTGCAACGAAAATACTTTCTTTTTAAGGCAAAAGCCTAAAACTTTATAAATACCCTTAACATATCTCTTTTATGCATGTACTTTACTCAAACATACTAAATTGCTTTACTATTAAAATATATACATTGATAACGTAAATTTAAAAACTTACATGCATCATAAAAAAAAAAAAAAAAATGCCAACATGCTAAAAGTTTGATTAATTCAATATAATAAATTGAATACTAAAATAAACATTTGTAATTATAAATTTTCAACTGATAAACTCATAAAAGCTTTAAAAATAACCACACTCACAACTTGCTATCCAAACTAGCAAACCATTCCTTCAAGCTCTTGTTTAGCTCTTCACTCCTCTTACACTTTAATACAAGCATAATTTTCATTTAAAACTTATACATACATCAAGCTATTAAAACTCAAATTGTAACGTGAACCATAATCATCCACCTTGGCCGAATGTGATAGATATATATATATATACACATGACTTTCCTTTTCTTTATTCTTGATTCCAGTCAAATTAAATACATATAAATAAGCATGAAACCCTATCAAAATAATCAAACATAAATTGAACCAAGAAGTATACACATGGCTGAAAATTTACTTGGTGGGATATCATCATTTTTCTTTTGTTTTCTTGGTATATAATTGTCTTAAACCATGAAAGATATTTCCTTAACACTTAAGCATAACTCAAATCCAAATTTAGACATGACATTAGTGTGCTCACCTTGATACAAACCACTTGAATAATTCTTCTTTTTGAATTCCTTAAATCTCAAGTCTACTTATAGTACAAATAGCCTTACAAGCATGCCAAAAGTTCAATTAACAACTTAAGCTAGAAAACCAAACAAAAATTCATGAAAATCCATAAAACCTAACCTAAAAACTTACTTATTTTCTTCACTTTTTTTTGCTCAAATTCATCCCCTCACACTATTGAACACTTTTAATAAAGATAAGAGGAAGAGATAATGAAGTATCATACCTAGATCACTTGAAATGACTTATGGCAAACTTAATTTCTTCTTCTTCTTGGTTTGCTGAACTGCACAAAAACAAGGCAGAGATTGGTTTCATTTCTGCTATAGCATCATATTTATGCCTCCTTTAATAGTGCTGAAAGACCTAAATGCCTCTTGACCCTCATTTAATACCAACAATCAACTTTTACATGTGTCACACATTGATTTGCTTTCTTTAACAACTCACTAATCCACTCACCATTAATATAATCAAACTTAACCCTTAAGAAATATATGATTGGTCCTTAATGTGTCATACTTCCACTAATTAATGTTTTCATGCCAAAAAGTCCATTTTGCCCTTTAATGCATTAAATTCACATTCTTACTTAAATAAATTTCAAAAACATTCTATAGTCATTAAATCTTCAAATTGATCAAGTATGCTCTAATTAGATATAAAATCTCTCAATTGCATGCTTGAAAAAATTTAAATGGGTGTAAAATTATTAATACCCATTATCTTCCAAAATGAATATTTTTATCCAATGAACTTCGAATTACTTAAAACCTGTTCAAATGAACTCATTTTCGATCAATTTCGGTTTCTTTTAACTCTAATATCTATTTCGAAACTTTTGATTTGTGGGGTCCGCTTTTCAAAAATCATTATTCACACAGACACTGCAACGCACCAAATTTTCTCTATTTAAGAAAAATAAAAATATATATCTGGATGAATAGTATTTATAAATGAATAGTATTTTTTCGATGAATAGCGTTTTTCGGATGAATAATGATGAGTGAATAGTGATTTTTGAGAAATGGATCCCAAAAATCATTGAAAGTGAAATTTTTGTTTAATAGTATTTTCGGATGAATAGTGTTTCAGGACGGAAACGATCCTCACGAATAGTTATTTTAAAAAAATAGATTTCGAACATCAAAAGTCTTGAAATAGGAATTAGAGTTAGTAAAAATTGAAACGGAGTAAGAACGAGTCAGTTTGAGGTAAAATTGAATAATTTTCGGATTCGATCGGAAGTTCAAAAGGATTTTTGAAAAATTTAAAAATTTAGAGAAGCGTTAAAATGGGTATGAAAATGCTCAAGAAGTATTTTATAAACTTAAATAACATTCTTAAAAGAGATTTGGATAGAAATGAAATCAATTCGAAAATCGCCAAAGACAATTTAGTGAAATTCGGAGAGTCAAAAGGGGGCATAGAATGACTTTTAAGAATCATCAAGATTACTAAGAGTATGTAGGAAGTCTGAATATAGGCCCCAAAAAATTTTAAAAGGATTTCGAAACAAAAAAATTCGAACAACCCAAATTTGGGCGTTACATGGTCAATTTAATGATTGGATGACAATGAAATATTTTTGAAATTTATTTGAGCAGGAATGTGAATTAAATATATTAAAGGGCAAAGTAGATATTTCACTAAGAAATTATCACCAAAAAACGTAAATCCATGTCATACAAAATGAACCAATAAAAGAGTGATATAAGGAGGTCCAAATTAGTTATCCATGTCATGTAAAATTTGTCAATAAGAGAGTATCACTTAAAAGTGAAAAATGTGTGATTAAGTATTCATTAGTGTGTATTGATTTGTTATTCGAAAGCTACATGAAGTATAATAGTTACAGAGAATGATTTATTAAGTTTTGTATATTTTTGGAAGTGATAAAAAGAAAAAGAATAATTATTTAGAATATTATAAATATTTATTATTCAGAATAGTTGTAGTTGCAATTGTTTAGAATTATACGGGTATAATTGTTGTTGAGCATTCTAATTAAATAATTTTGTTTAATGATAATCTATTTAGGTGTTAATTATTATTATTTTGGATATTATATATAAAGAAATTTATGAAATATTTTATAAGGGTACAATTATGATTATTGGAGAGTTTGGGTTAATGATGATTTATATAAGGGTGAATTATTATAGTGTAGAATATGCGATCTTATGTATGTGAAAAATTTTGAGATTTATTTAGAGTAGAATTATTAAGGTTATTGATGATTAAGTGAAAGCAATGACTTTAGAATAAGATATTTTGAGTTGAGATAATTCTTAAATTTTAATGATGAAATTTCATGAGGGAGGATGAATTGTAAGGTCCCAATTCCATTGGACCAAAGAGATTAATTGAAATTTAATTTATTATCATTGATTTGGTCCAGTTCTAGTTTTAGAAGTACAGAAGCTTATAGATAAATATCTCATTGGAGGATATTTTTAAAAGGATTTAAGAAAGTTTGGCTAAAAAGAAAAATGTCATAGGGGTAGAAAATAAAAATTTACATATGTTTGAAAAACATCAATCGATTGTTGAATTTTTTTTTATAATAATAATATAAACATATAAGTGGTGGGATCTATTGAAATATATATATATATATTAGTGGATTGTGATGGATAAAAGAAAATAATAAAATAATAAAATAAAAAGAGATAAGGATGGCATGAGAAAGAACGGGAGAGTGATTGCCGAATGAAAAAAATAAATAATGAAATAGAGTAAAATAAAAAAAAAATGAAAGAAGAGGCGGTGCATGGATAAGGATGAAGGAGTATATATATAAGTGTTCTCGACAACAACAAAAAAAGAGAAGGAAAAAAAAAAAAAAAAAAAGAGGGAGAAGCTGAGAAGAAGATAAGGGAGAAGAAAAGGAAAGGAAAGAAAAATATTTTGGGTCCGATTTATCCAAATTAGGTAGATCCGGGTGTTAGGTATTATGCCCTAAAAGCTTGTAATAATGTAAACGGTTTTATAAATAATAAAATATTTATTTTATTCAATTTATATATTTTGCAAAAATAGTATATATCATGAGAAACATCATTGATTACTAATGTAATTTCAAATTAAGTATATAAGTGTTATATACAGGCGGATTTAATTTGAAATAAGTAATCTAAAGAGTCCGTAGAAAGCAAATAAAGTTGGGTACTTTATTTGTGGTAAATCTACAGTTGTGGTCCATTTTGTATTCGGTACGATAGTCTTATCCGAGACTATTCATGAAGTGACACGGAAATGGAGGCACCTTATATAATAAAGATTATATAGGATTGGACCACGATAAACATAATTCTCTTATTAATATCCGTTAAACTCAGAGATTTATATTTATCAACCAGATGATCATATATGAATTGATCTTAATCCTGAGTGTATTATGGACTCCTGCTTGTTGAGTTATATCCTTTAATTTATATAGGTGAGATCGGTGTAGATGTCCAGTCAATAACTTCGTACTTTGGGGATATGATTTAGTAAATAGCTGGAAACATTTTACACGATAGTGAAATCCACTCCTTCTTGCAAGAAGTAGATAAATAGTTCCTTTAAGGGTTGATTCAGGTCTTGAACAATATGAGCGCTCAACTTTCCATTCATATGAAAATGGAAAGATAAATTCATAAGTTGTTATGGATATATTGTTCATTAGAGAATCAATGGTACTTAAAGATTAAGAAATAATTAGAGGGGTAAAACGGATATTTTGACCTAACTCTAATTATGAACTATTTGTGGAGGGTCAAATCATATGTAGTGATTAAATCAATGGACACTGAAAATTTCAGATTGTATAAAAACATCTACAGTTTTGAGAGTGCAATCTTAGGTTTTTAGTGGAGTAACTCTAAGATTAATAATAGTGAATTATTAATTAAAGAGTTTAATTAATAATTCCAATATTATTGGAGCTCAAAACTGTAGGTCCATCGGGTCCCCTTGATAGCTCATTTCACTATAAGAAACTTGTATATATAGTATTGTAATTGGACCGTTCAATTACAATTGTTACGTAATTAGAAAAATTTGTGTTCACTTAATATTTGAATAATATTGATTATTCAAATTATTTAATAATTAATTAGTTAATTATTAATTATGAATTAATAATTATTTAATTAATTATATAAGAGGTCTTGAATTGGATTCTCAACAGTGACTTGATATAAATTAATTATGAATTAATTACAGGTCACAAGTTTAATTTTACAATATAACAGGAATTAATTTTGAATTAATTATGTTATAAGGGGTAAAAGTTTAATTTTAATAAATTTGGGGTTTAATGTTAATTTGATTAATTAAAACCCTAAGTAGTTCCCTATAAATAGAAAAGAAATAGTTTTCTTTTCCTAACAGAAGTTGTTTTGGTTTTTGTTGTACGTTCTTTGAAACAGAAAGAAAAGTTTTTTTTTTCTACAGTATAATACAGAGAAGAAGAATCTGTTTCTTTCTTCTTTGTATAACAAAAAACATAAACTCACCTCTTAAATATATTGTTGATTCTTTTTAGAAAAGAAATCAATAGAAAGTGAGCACAATTTTATATAACTGTGTCCACTCACTAGTTTCTTGGTGTAGAATCATATCGAGGAAGACTAGGTGGTGAGCAATCCACAGAGATCAATACATAAGGTAAAAATCTGATTTTTATTTTTCTTATATTATTTTATTTCATTATTTTATGGATCTAGGATTTCTTGAGTTTTCTAAAAATTTTTAAAACTCAGTGTTCCGCAAAATTCATATTTTTCATAAAAACAATTATTGTTTTTCCCTATAATTGGTATCAGAGCCTTGGTTCCAATAAAATAATGATTTTAAAATAATATGTTTTGTATTGATTTGTATGTCATTGAGTAGGCACTATTATTTTTATTTGATTATGATATATTTTATTCATATTTGATGAATGGAGATTGCATGGTATGATCGTTAATTATATGATTTTTTGGTTATTTAATTAGATTAAATTGTAAGCCGTTTGTGGTAAATTTTCTGTTGTAAATTTATAGATTTAGATTTTTTATATTTTCTGTAAATTGACGCGGAATGGGTTGAAGATTTGCTGCTGTTATGGGTGATAATTGCCGTTGAATCTGGGCAGTTACGACTGTGCGTACTGGTTTTAAACCAGTTGTGTGTGCGGTCAAGTGCACTGGTTTGCGGACTGGTTATCGGAAATTCTGGGCAGTGTAAACGCATGAGATGCGCAAACAAACTAAAAGCGCATCAGATGCGCAAACGAAAAAAAAAAAAAAAACTGCGTTTGAACATACTGCATTCAAGAGCCGATTGACAAAATTGACTTGGGGCTGCAGGTTCTATGTGCGTGCAACTTGACTTGTTGCAATTTATTTTAAAGTAAAATTGTTGTACCGTGAAAAGTGAGATTGACAAAATTAAGTGTAATTGTTGCACTGCAAAGAAAAGTCAAAGTTGCAATTTTTTTTGGTACGCACAAAATACAAAAATTAGGTGCAGAGATTTGTGACTTGCACAAAAGACGAATACATGAAATTGTTGAATGTGTTTATGTGTGAATTTTGATTCACACTTGTGCATAAGACAGAAGTGCACCTTATGCAGATAATTGATGGTCAATTTTCACATATTTTTATTTGATAATTTATTGGATAATTTTTTTTTGGATCCAAAAATCAAGAAATGGGCTTAAAGTCCAATCCATTAGATGGATATTCTTGATTATTAAATTTAATTTAATTTTGAGTCCAAGAGAGCCCATGAAGACTTTTTAAGACCTGAAGACTACAAGTGAAGGCCAAGGAATACCTTGGTTAATTATGTAATCTTGAAATTAGATTTAGGTTGTCAAAACCAAAGAACCCGGTCATACACATGTTGTTTATTTAATTATTTTCATGAGATGAATTGATAATTATATAACATGTACATGCATAAAAAATATGTCATATAGAATAGAGGGTGCCTACTCATTACATTATAACATGACATGCATCATATGTATTATTATATTTTACTATTAAATTGTTTATTAGTATAAATAGAAAAATAATACATAGAATGCCTTTTAAATAATTTGAATTGATTTTAGTAGAAAATCATAGGTTTCAAATTAGAAATTAGATTTTAATAATTGGTATTCATAATGTGGATTAGATTTTAATTAGTTAAAATCAGGTAACTTCATATTAAATCTAGTCTTTATAATTTTGATTATTTAGATTAGATTTATAAATTGAATTAGATTTTCAAGTGTTAAAAATCTGGTAATTCATTAAGTGTTAATAAGTTTCAGACTTTAGTAACACATAAATTCTTAGTAACTTAGATTATCTTTTTAGCTGTTAATAATCTAAGATGATGACTAAGAATATTTAAATAGAAAATCCTAACACTAAAATAGTGAGTGGGAGAGAGATATATGACAATATATCTCGCGGTCTCCATCATTAGTTCAACACCGTAAAACTTAAATGGCGCCTCGAGACGGCTTTGTTATCGTCCCCCTACGGATGGTGTCCATTTAAGTTGATCAAGGTTGACTTCCTAACGGATAGGATTTCTAGATGTATCTTGGGATTGACCTACCCTACGGCAGTAATTCTCGAGTTAAGTCCATGGAATCCGAAATGATGGGTTACACTCATAAAGAAAATAATTAATTGTTAATTATTTTTCTGACCGAAAAACGGTTGTTAAATAATATAGGAATAAGAGTTATTTTGTTATATTATTTAATTGAGAATGTCTCAGTCTAACATACAAATACTTGACTTACCCTACGGCAGCACTTATTTATGGGATGTTAGATTATCGTGGCATAGTAATTATTTTCTAGGGTATTTTCTAATTCATTATTCGTGTATCATGCATCACGTTTAATTTTATGCCAAAATTACATGATATTAATTTTTACAAATTGATATTAAATGTTTGTTATTTATTTTCAGCAATGGTATCTCCGTTGATTTCTATACTTGCTAATGATAAATTAAACGGGAAAAATTATGTCAAATGGAAAAGTAACATGAACGCAGTCCTGGTCTGTGTAGACCTTAAATTTGTCACGACTCAGCCTTGTCCTCCCCAGCCAGTAGAAAATGCTGGACGTGCTGTGCGCGAGGCCTATCAAAAATGGGTCACAGTTGATGAGAATGCCCGCTGCTATTTGTTAGCAGGGATGTTCGAGGTGCTTGCTACCAAGCCCGAGGCAATGACAACAGCAACTCAAATACTGGAGTCATTGCAGGGCATGTTTGGGCAACCTTCTGAGCAGCAACGACACGAAGCTGTTCGTGCTGTTATGACTGCTAGGATGAAGGAGGGTACATCTGTTCGAGAGCATGGCTTGAAAATGATGACCCACTTCAACACCGCTGAAAGTCATGGTGGGGCTATAGATGAGCGTAGCCAAGTAAGTATGATACTAGAAACTCTTCTGAAGAGTTTCATGCAATTCAAGAGCAACTATGTTATGAACAAGTTGACTTACTCATTTATACAGTTGCTAAATGAGCTCACTACTTATGAGTTATTGAATAAGGACAAAAATAAGTCCGGTGAAGCAAATGTTGCTGAGACTTCTTCTTCTGGTAAAAACAAGAGGAAGAGAAACACTGGAAAGGCTAAGGCTAATGTTAAGCCCAAGAAGCAAGCTACTCAGAAGAAGAGCAAAAAGGGCTCCAAGGCCACAAAGCCCAAAGGAAAATGTTTTCATTGTGATGTTGATGGGCATTGGAAAAGGAACTGTCCCAAGTACCTCAAGGAGCTCCAAGAGAAGAAGATGAAAGGTAAATGTGATTTACTAATCATTGAATCTTGTTTAGTGGAGGATGATTCATCCCCTTGGATAATTGATTCAGGAGCCACTAATCATGTTTGTTCTTCTTTGCAGTTGATTGATTCATATAGGCAGCTTGATGAGGGTGAGTTCAACATGAGAGTCGAGACAGGGGAAGTCATTTCAGCAAAGGCAGTGGGAGAAGTTAGACTTCATTTTAATAATAATTGTTTTATTATAATGAACAATGTTTATTTTATTCCAGGTTTTAAGAGAAATTTGATTTCTATTTCTAAACTTTTGGAATTTAATTATTCTGTTTCTTTTTATAATAAATCAGTTATTATTTCTAGAAATGGTTTGAAAATTTGTTCAGGAATACAAGAAAATGATTTATATGTATTAAGACCGTTAATGCATAACCCACTGCTTAATACTGAAATGTTTAAGGTTGAAAAACCAAAAACAAAACGACAAAAGATTTCTCATAATGATGACACATATCTTTGGCATCTAAGACTTGGTCATATTAACCTTGACAGATTAAACAGACTTGTTGTAAAACCCAAAACCGCGTTCGTCGGAGAGTGAAATATTTTTCTGATGGATCGCGTCCAATCGGAAAAATATAATTATCGAGTCCGGAAATAATTGGAATAATTATTTTCGATTTAGAGAAATAAATTTGAGTTCGCGAAGACGGGTTCGGAATTTATTAATTATTCCAAAGGCGAAAGCGATTAAAAAGCGGATTCCAGGATGGACGGACGGAAACGAAAATCCGAGCTTGGAAGTTAAACCGAGAATGCATGGAGGGCTTTAAGAATAATAAAGGGAATGCATGTTGGTGACACGTGTCACACATGCATTGGATAAAAAAAAAAAAAAAAAGAAAGCAAATTATAGCATTCTCGGTCACCAAAGAGAAAGCTAACAAGCTTGGTCAACAAATTCTTATTATATCAAAAACCAAGCAAAGCATTATATTCATCAAGCTCGGTCACCTATGCATTCAAAGACAATATCAAAACCAAGCCATCATTCGGTCACCATTTTATTATTTTATTCATTTCCAAAATCGAATCCAAGCCATCTGCCAACTTCTTCTTCTTCATTTCAAAAACAGAAACCAAAAGCAAATGTGGTTCTGCTCGTGAATTTAGTAAGAACCGAGAGCTATCAAGAAGAGAGATTCGAGCGTGAGAGATAGAGAGGTCGTGAGAGAGCGGATAGAGGACAGATCTTGAGCAATGGAGGACATGCAAGGGCCGATCTGAAGTGAGGACGTGCATGCAAGCTGGAGGAAGTCAGGCTGAGCTTGCTGCCGTGCTGCCTTTGCTGTCACCATGGCAAGCTTACTGCCGTGAGCTGTCAAGTGCTGTCGTTGCCTTTGCCGTGCACCAGCTGCTGTCACGTTGCTGCAAGCTGCTGCTGTTTGGCCGTGAACTTGTTGTTGCTGGCGAGGGGGAGTTGCTGGTGTTAGGATCTGTCAGGCCTGGAGGAGCTGTCACATTTCTACTCTGCTGTTTTGCTGCCAATTGTTGCCATTGTGTGCTGTCATGAGCGAAGAAGTTGCTGCCGTCGCTGCCTTGTGCTGGCGTGAGGTGTCGAAGTCAGCTGCTGTCAACACCAAGTGCTGTCTTGCTGCCTGGTGCTGCACGAGCTGACCAGCTGCTGTCACCTTGCTGCCGTGAGCTGTCCAGTTGCTGTCGTGCTCACGTTGCTGCCGTATCATCATCGCAAGCCGTTGTCCAAGCTGCTGCCAAGTTGTCAGGTCAGGCCAAGAAATCATTTTAGATCTGAGGCGAAACAACATCAAGGAGACAGCTTGCTGCCGAGAACGTGCGAGAGTTTTGTCGCCGTTCGGAAGTTGTTTCGAACGAAACTATTAAGTAAGTGCTGCCCCATTTTCTTGTTGAGTTGTTTTGGAATTAGTAAGCAACCATGTGAATAAAGTTGAGATAAATGATGATATTATACTTGGGACTAGGATTGGGAACCTCGTTAATGCGGAGGTTCGTTCGTTTTGTTGTTTCGATTGGTTTTAAATGATTTAGTAAACAATCGTATTCGTTGCGAGTTTTGTATATGGGCTGTTATGAGAGGTGTAAGGGCTGTTGAAATATGTTTTTGGTTTCGCGTTCGTTGTCGTGGAAAATGGACAATATTAAAGTGTTATAAAGTGTCGGGTAATCGTTCGGATATTTAGAAACCGTTTCCGAGAGATTCGGTTGAATATTTCGCGAATGCGAGCGTTGTTAGTTTGTGATTTTCATTGTTGAATATCAAAGTAAATATGATTTCAGCTCGTTGCCCCGAGTTTATTATTAAGCCCGTTAAAGTGTTTAAGTTGAAGTTAAGATAGTTTGAGTTTCAATAGAGTTAATCGCATAATTGTTGGTTTCGCGCGAAATCGTTAATCGTCGAAATTTCGAAGTTGAAAACGGAAATGATTATGCATTAAGCTTGCTGCCATGTTTTACTTCTTTGTGCTTAATCATGATTAAATATTCGTTTGCCGTGTTTAAGTAAAGTCACGAGTTGATATTAACGATAAGTTTAAGTGGAAACAAAGAAATCGCGCGAAACGCGTAAAATCGATAAATCGCGATGATTAGTGAAATCGCGTAAGCTTTAAGTTTGTCGTTTGGTTTCAAATCTTTTGTTTAGTGAATTCATTAAAATCTGATTTTGATGATGTTACATTAGATTCGAATGGCATAGTTGTCGGTTTTATGACCGTAGAGTTTTGAATATTTTAAGTCGCGATATCGAATCGGTTCGAAATAGTTTTCGCGTGCGAATATGAGTTTTCCGTTTTGTTATCGTGCAAGGATAGTCACTTGAATTATTGTGTTTATAAATCCTCGTATGGCTTAAAGTTTAGTTGCGCACGAGTTATGTTTTAACGACATCTCGATCGAAATCAAATGTAGGTGAATCGGGAATCGAACGAGAGCCGTAACAGGAAGCGGTGATAAGTATTTTGGAAGCAAGTTGTGAGTGTGGATTTTTAAAAGTTTTCATACATTCTGTTATTGAATGCAATCAGTTTTAGCAAGTAAAAGGTTTTGAGATTCTAGTAAAAGTTTATCGTTTTCAGTTTATCATCTATAAATGCATGTATAGCTTTAAAGTTTATGCTATGAATATGTTTATATTCTTCAGTAAAGTAATTGAGCAAGTTGAAATTATATACATGCATAGAGATAGTATTTGTGAAAGTTATTTTGCGATATTACAGCATATTGCCGAGATTTCATTTTATATATGCTTATGGTTTACCCTAGCCCCTAAGATTACACCCGGCCGAAAGTATTCCATACGTGTACGATAGTTGGGGGGAGTTACTAACTTTGGGGGGATCGAGTCTGTCAGTCACCCTCTGCACGTATGGGATAGTGTAGATCTGCCTGATGTTGGAGGGATTCGCGATCCCAGAGTTGTATCCACATCTGCGACTACACATGGTGAGAGTTCCCCTATCCTAGTGGCGTGTCTTCGCACCGTCACGAAGGACAAGATTTCCCTGGGTTGCCAGATAAGGCTAGTAAGAAAATAAGAAAAGTTTTAAGAAAAGTTTGATGAATAACTTTCGCAGCTTTTAAACGAGTTTACAGTTTTCAGGAAAAGTAAGTAAGTAATAGTTTTCCAATCTATTTTTGGGAGGATTAGTATTTTTAAGCAAAAGTACAGTTTATGTAAACTTACCCACTCACTGAGTTATTCTCACCACTGTTTTCCTGTTTTCTTAAAAACCTCCCTCAGGTGCAGGTGCGAGTAGCGCGGTTGACGTATCTCCTTCGGACGGACAGGCCAGCTAGACACGCGCGACCAGACTGCACTATTTTCTAGCATAGCATCATGTATTGTATTTAATATCATTTTTCAGATTCTCTAGTTTGGTAAATATTATTTTGAGTTAATGATTTTATGTAAATATCATGCATGTCGTTTTTAAGATTTATTCAAGTTACTTCCGCTTAATTGCATGATTATGAGTTTGAAAATGGCCGGAGGCCTATTGATGATAGAAATTATTTGTGAATACAATTATACAGGTTTTATGAGATATTTTACAGGGTGGAATTTTAGAAAAACAGCCGTTGTGCTGCCGGTTTTCTGTGAAAATTCTATTTTCATAAAGTTATTTTCAACGAACAAAATTCCCACCATTTTTCAGAATAAAAAGGATTTCAAGTATTTTAGAAAAGAAAAGAGGCTTAGCTTCACGGGAACTTTTCAGTCAGAGCAGATCTCGACTGGGGAGCCACCGTGGGGTTGCCGGGCAGGTCGCCTAGCTAGTAGTTAGAAAGGGGCCTGTCAACGTTGGTATCAGAGCAAAGGTTTTAAATGCATTACATGATTTTCAAACATTTTCATAGTATTTCTCAAACATTATACGAAGTGCAGTGAGTCATGCGTCGTGTCGGTCGTCCGCGTACAAGGAGATCAGCGGAAAATGCTCCACCTCTTGCTCCAGAAATAAGGGAGCAAGTAAATGAGTCCGTCAATGATCCTCAGCCAGGGGTTCCAGTTGAGCCACCAGTAATAGAGCCTGAACAGGATCCGATCGAGAGATTAGCCCAAGTTATCCAAGGGCTAAGGCCTCGTGCACCAAGCGCCACCGTTGAGAGGGCAAGGAAACTAGGTGCCGATGCTTTTGATGGAACAGGTGGTCCAGAAATTGCAACAGAGTGGTTGGATAATACTGAAAGAGTGTTGGAACAGATGGAATGCACCGATCTCCAGAAGGTGTCAATTGCTTCATTCTTACTTCGAGCGTCAGCTAGGGATTGGTGGGATTCCGTCAAGCGGAGAGCAACCGAACAAGTCACATGGGAAAAGTTCAAAGAAGAGTTTAATGAGAAATTCTACCCCAGGGCATACAAAGACGCAAGGATTGAGGAATTTTACAGTCTTGTACAGGGTAACATGTCTGTGGAAGAGTATGAAAGGAAGTTCACTGAATTGTCTCGAGTGGCACCGTTTATAGTTAATGATGAGGTGAACAAGTGCCATAAGTTCGTGCAGGGCCTGAATCCGAAAATCAAGGCATATGTGGTAGCTGCAGAGCATAGAGAGTATGGACGGTTAGCTACTAATCAAGGCATATGTGGTAGCTACTCCTACCGGAGATTCCTTAGTAGCAGAGAGTGTTTGTAGAGATTGTGATATTGTACTTGGGGGTAGATCCTTTCCAGTTAGTTTAATGTTGTTAGATCTATGTGATTTCGACATTATATTGGGTATGGACTGGTTAGCTACGCATCATGCCGTAGTGGATTGTTTTCAGAAAGAAGTCAAGTTTAGTTCAGTTGGAGAGTCAGATGTAGTATTTCGAGGAGAGCGTAAAATGCTTCCATCCCATATCATATCAGCCATAACCGCCAGAAGAATGTTAAAGAAGCAATGTACAGGTTATTTGGCTTATGTGATAGATTCGTCCGAGAGGGAGACTCAGCTAGAAAATATTCCTGTGGTTGCAGAGTTTTCTGATGTGTTCCCAGAAGATCTTCCAGGTTTACCTCCGGATAGAGATATTGAATTTGAGATTAATCTGATGCCGGGAACAGCACCAATTTCCAGAGCACCGTACAGGATGGCACCTCCAGAATTGAAGGAATTGAAGGTTCAGTTGGAAGAATTGGTAGACAAGGGTTTTGTTAGATCCAATGTATCTCCTTGGGGAGCACCAGTGCTCTTTGTTAAAAAGAAAGATGGAAGTATGAGATTGTGCATTGATTACCGGGAATTGAATAAGGTGACTATTCAGAATCAATATCCTTTACCGAGGATCGACGATCTGTTCGATCAGTTGCAAGGTGCAAGGTTGTTTTCTAAGATAGATCTGAGATCAGGGTACCATCAGTTGAAGATCAAGGGAGATGATATTCCTAAGACTGCCTTCAGGACGCGTTATGGACATTATGAATTTTTGGTTATGCCTTTCGGGCTAACCAATGCCCCAGCAGCATTCATGGCATTGATGAATCGGGTGTTCCATGAATTTTTAGATAAGTTCGTCATAGTGTTCATTGACGATATATTGGTGTATTCAGGCAGTAGGGAAGAACATGCTGAACATCTAAGATTAGTTTTACAGACGTTAAGAGAGCAGCAATTGTATGCCAAGTTCAGCAAGTGTCAGTTCTGGTTGAATGAAGTTTCATTTTTAGGCCATGTGGTTTCAGCCGATGGGATTAGTGTTGATCCTCAGAAGATTGAAGCGATTGTGAACTGGAAACCGCCTACAACCGTAACTGAAGTTCGGAGTTTCTTAGGTTTGGCAGGTTATTATAGGAAATTTGTCGAAGGATTTTCTAAGATTGTCATTTCTTTGACGAAGCTCACCAGAAAGGAAGCAAAGTTTGAGTGGTCAGAAGCCTGTAAGAAGAATTTTAACGAATTGAAGACAAAATTGACTACAGCTCCAGTGCTTACTCTTCCTTCCGGAAATGAAGGCTTTGTGGTGTACAGTGATGCTTCGAGGCAAGGTTTGGGTTGTGTTCTGATGCAAAATGGAAAGGTGATAGCTTATGCTTCCAGGCAGTTAAAGAAGCACGAGCAGAATTACCCAACCCATGATCTAGAGTTGGCCGCAGTAGTTTTTGCACTCAGGATCTGGAGGCATTACTTGTACGGAGTTCGATGTCAGATATTTACAGATCACAAGAGCCTTCAGTATTTGTTCTCTCAGAAAGAGTTGAATATGAGACAAAGGAGATGGTTAGAGCTGCTCAAGGATTATGATTGCACCATAGAGTACCATCCCGGGAAAGTAAATGTAGTAGCCGATGCATTGAGTAGGAGACCCTCCAGCTCTGTAGCTCATTTAAGAGCTGGGTATCTTCCATTGTTAGTAGAGATGAGATCTTTGGGAGTTAAATTGGAAGTAGGGAATTCAGGTGTATTGTTAGCTACTTTCCAAGTTCGACCGGTACTCGTGGATAGAATCCGAGAGTTGCAGATTCAGGATCCTCAGTTAGTCAAGATCAGACAGGAAGTAGAGTCAGGCCAACAGGGAGACTTCTCAGTCAGGGATGATGGTACGATGAGGATGAGACAGAGACTATGTGTTCCAAATGTGGCAGAACTCAAGAAAGAAATTTTAGATGAAGCTCATTCCTCAGCATACGCTATGCATCCGGGAAGTACGAAAATGTATCATACCTTGAAAGAGCATTACTGGTGGAAAGGTATGAAGAGAGAGATAGCTGAATTTGTGTCAAGATGTTTGATTTGTCAGCAGGTAAAAGCCGAGTACCAGAGGCCATCAGGACTTCTTCAGCCACTTTCCATTCCGGAGTGGAAATGGGAGCGTATTACTATGGATTTTGTGGTAGGATTTCCTCGGAGTCGAAATGGTTATGATAGTATTTGGGTGATAGTAGATCGACTTACGAAGTCAGCTCATTTCCTACCTATCAGAAATACTTATTCCCTGGATCGATTGGCTAAGTTGTATGTTGATGAGATCGTGAGATTACATGGGGCTCCAGTGTCGATCGTATCAGATAGAGATCCGAGATTTACATCCCGATTTTGGCCTAGCCTCCAGAAAGCATTAGGTACTCGATTACATTTTAGTACAGCATTTCATCCGCAGACAGATGGTCAGTCTGAGCATACCATTCAGACTTTAGAGGATATGCTCAGATCTTGTGTGATAGAGTTTGAAGGAAGTTGGGATTCTCATCTGTCCTTAATCGAGTTTGCCTATAATAACAGCTATCAGGCTAGTATCGGTATGGCACCGTATGAAGCACTTTATGGAAGACGGTGTAGGACACCGATATGTTGGGATGAGATGGGCGAGAGAAAGTTGATTGGGCCCGAGCTTGTTCAGATGACTACAGATAAAATCAAAGTTATTCGGGACAATCTGAAGATAGCCCAGGATCGTCAGAAAAGTTACGCAGATAAGCGTAGGAAGGATTTGGAATTCCAGGTCGGGGATAAGGTGTTCCTACGGATATCTCCATGGAAAGGAATAATTCGTTTTGGGAAGCGAGATAAGTTAAGCCCCCGGTATATCGGTCCCTATGAAGTGATTGGCAGAATAGGTGAGGTAGCATATCGACTTGAACTGCCAACAGAACTTTCCAGGATCCATAATGTATTTCATGTCTCGATGCTCCGTAAGTATATAGCAGATCCTTCGCACGTGTTGTCCGAGCAGTCAATGGAACTCAAGGAGAACCTATCTTATGAGGAGACCCCGGTTTAGATTCTTGATAGGAAAGATCAGGTTCTTCGCAGTAAAGTTATTCCGTTGGTTAAAGTGTTGTGGAGGAATCATGCAGTGGAAGAGGCCACGTGGGAGCACGAAGAGCAGATGCACAGTCAGTATCCGCATCTTTTCGATACAAGTAAGTATATCTAGTTATTCAAGTTACGAATTTTATAAGTTAAGAACTTTTGAGTATGTTTGATAGATTCTAGTGTGGAAATGCATTTCATGAAAGTTGTGTAAATTTCGAGGACGAAATTTTTATAAGGAGGGGTGAATTGTAAAACCCAAAACCGCGTTCGTCGGAGAGTGAAATATTTTTCTGATGGATCGCGTCCGATCGGAAAAATATAATTATCGAGTCCGGAAATAATTGGAATAATTATTTTCGATTTAGAGAAATAAATTCGAGTTCGCGAAGACGGGTTCGGAATTTATTAATTATTCCAAAGGCGAAAGCGATTAAAAAGCGGATTCCAAGATGGACGGACGGAAACGAAAATCCGAGCTTGGAAGTTAAACCGAGAATGCATGGAGGGCTTTAAGAATAATAAAGGGAATGCATGTTGGTGACACGTGTCACACATGCATTGGATAAAAAAAAAAAAAAAAAAGAAAGCAAATTATAGCATTCTCGGTCACCAAAGAGAAAGCTAACAAGCTTGGTCAACAAATTCTTATTATATCAAAAACCAAGCAAAGCATTATATTCATCAAGCTCGGTCACCTATGCATTCAAAGACAATATCAAAACCAAGCCATCATTCGGTCACCATTTTATTATTTTATTCATTTCCAAAATCGAATCCAAGCCATCTGCCAACTTCTTCTTCTTCATTTCAAAAACAGAAACCAAAAGCAAATGTGGTTCTGCTCGTGAATTTAGTAAGAACCGAGAGCTATCAAGAAGAGAGATTCGAGCGTGAGAGATAGAGAGGTCGTGAGAGAGCGGATAGAGGACAGATCTTGAGCAATGGAGGACATGCAAGGGCCGATCTGAAGTGAGGACGTGCATGCAAGCTGGAGGAAGTCAGGCTGAGCTTGCTGCCGTGCTGCCTTTGCTGTCACCATGGCAAGCTTGCTGCCGTGAGCTGTCAAGTGCTGTCGTTGCCTTTGCCGTGCACCAGCTGCTGTCACGTTGCTGCAAGCTGCTGCTGTTTGGCCGTGAACTTGTTGTTGCTGGCGAGGGGGAGTTGCTGGTGTTAGGATCTGTCAGGCCTGGAGGAGCTGTCACATTTCTACTCTGCTGTTTTGCTGCCAATTGTTGCCATTGTGTGCTGTCATGAGCGAAGAAGTTGCTGCCGTCGCTGCCTTGTGCTGGCGTGAGGTGTCGAAGTCAGCTGCTGTCAACACCAAGTGCTGTCTTGCTGCCTGGTGCTGCACGAGCTGACCAGCTGCTGTCACCTTGCTGCCGTGCTCACGTTGCTGCCGTATCATCATCGCAAGCCGCTGTCCAAGCTGCTGCCAAGTTGTCAGGTCAGGCCAAGAAATCATTTTAGATCTGAGGCGAAACAACATCAAGGAGACAGCTTGCTGCCGAGAACGTGCGAGAGTTTTGTCGCCGTTCGGAAGTTGTTTCGAACGAAACTATTAAGTAAGTGCTGCCCCATTTTCTTGTTGAGTTGTTTTGGAATTAGTAAGCAACCATGTGAATAAAGTTGAGATAAATGATGATATTATGCTTGGGACTAGGATTGGGAACCTCGTTAATGCGGAGGTTCGTTCGTTTTGTTGTTTCGATTGGTTTTAAATGATTTAGTAAACAATCGTATTCGTTGCGAGTTTTGTATATGGGCTGTTATGAGAGGTGTAAGGGCTGTTGAAATATGTTTTTGGTTTCGCGTTCGTTGTCGTGGAAAATGGACAATATTAAAGTGTTATAAAGTGTCGGGTAATCGTTCGGATATTTAGAAACCGTTTCCGAGAGATTCGGTTGAATATTTCGCGAATGCGAGCGTTGTTAGTTTGTGATTTTCATTGTTGAATATCAAAGTAAATATGATTTCAGCTCGTTGCCCCGAGTTTATTATTAAGCCCGTTAAAGTGTTTAAGTTGAAGTTAAGATAGTTTGAGTTTCAATAGAGTTAATCGCATAATTGTTGGTTTCGCGCGAAATCGTTAATCGTCGAAATTTCGAAGTTGAAAACGGAAATGATTATGCATTAAGCTTGCTGCCATGTTTTACTTCTTTGTGCTTAATCATGATTAAATATTCGTTTGCCGTGTTTAAGTAAAGTCACGAGTTGATATTAACGATAAGTTTAAGTGGAAACAAAGAAATCGCGCGAAACGCGTAAAATCGATAAATCGCGATGATTAGTGAAATCGCGTAAGCTTTAAGTTTGTCGTTTGGTTTCAAATCTTTTGTTTAGTGAATTCATTAAAATCTGATTTTGATGATGTTACATTAGATTCGAATGGCATAGTTGTCGGTTTTATGACCGTAGAGTTTTGAATATTTTAAGTCGCGATATCGAATCGGTTCGAAATAGTTTTCGCGTGCGAATATGAGTTTTCCGTTTTGTTATCGTGCAAGGATAGTCACTTGAATTATTGTGTTTATAAATCCTCGTATGGCTTAAAGTTTAGTTGCGCACGAGTTATGTTTTAACGACATCTCGATCGAAATCAAATGTAGGTGAATCGGGAATCGAACGAGAGCCGTAACAGGAAGCGGTGATAAGTATTTTGGAAGCAAGTTGTGAGTGTGGATTTTTAAAAGTTTTCATACATTCTGTTATTGAATGCAATCAGTTTTAGCAAGTAAAAGGTTTTGAGATTCTAGTAAAAGTTTATCGTTTTCAGTTTATCATCTATAAATGCATGTATAGCTTTAAAGTTTATGCTATGAATATGTTTATATTCTTCAGTAAAGTAATTGAGCAAGTTGAAATTATATACATGCATAGAGATAGTATTTGTGAAAGTTATTTTGCGATATTACAGCATATTGCCGAGATTTCATTTTATATATGCTTATGGTTTACCCTAGCCCCTAAGATTACACCCGGCCGAAAGTATTCCATACGTGTACGGTAGTTGGGGGGAGTTACTAACTTTGGGGGGATCGAGTCTGTCAGTCACCCTCTGCACGTATGGGATAGTGTAGATCTGCCTGATGTTGGAGGGATTCGCGATCCCAGAGTTGTATCCACATCTGCGACTACACATGGTGAGAGTTCCCCTATCCTAGTGGCGTGTCTTCGCACCGTCACGAAGGACAAGATTTCCCTGGGTTGCCAGATAAGGCTAGTAAGAAAATAAGAAAAGTTTTAAGAAAAGTTTGATGAATAACTTTCGCAGCTTTTAAACGAGTTTACAGTTTTCAGGAAAAGTAAGTAAGTAATAGTTTTCCAATCTATTTTTGGGAGGATTAGTATTTTTAAGCAAAAGTACAGTTTATGTAAACTTACCCACTCACTGAGTTATTCTCACCACTGTTTTCCTGTTTTCTTAAAAACCTCCCTCAGGTGCAGGTGCGAGTAGCGCGGTTGACGTATCTCCTTCGGACGGACAGGCCAGCTAGACACGCGCGACCAGACTGCACTATTTTCTAGCATAGCATCATGTATTGTATTTAATATCATTTTTCAGATTCTCTAGTTTGGTAAATATTATTTTGAGTTAATGATTTTATGTAAATATCATGCATGTCGTTTTTAAGATTTATTCAAGTTACTTCCGCTTAATTGCATGATTATGAGTTTGAAAATGGCCGGAGGCCTATTGATGATAGAAATTATTTGTGAATACAATTATACAGGTTTTATGAGATATTTTACAGGGTGGAATTTTAGAAAAACAGCCGTTGTGCTGCCGGTTTTCTGTGAAAATTCTATTTTCATAAAGTTATTTTCAACGAACAAAATTCCCACCATTTTTCAGAATAAAAAGGATTTCAAGTATTTTAGAAAAGAAAAGAGGCTTAGCTTCACGGGAACTTTTCAGTCAGAGCAGATCTCGACTGGGGAGCCACCGTGGGGTTGCCGGGCAGGTCGCCTAGCTAGTAGTTAGAAAGGGGCCTGTCACTTGTAAAGAGCGGACATTTAAACGAGTTAAAGATCGGTAATTTACCTGTTTGTGAATCATGTTTAGAAGGTAAAATGACCAAAAGACCTTTTACTGGAAAATGGCTTAGAGCTAAAGAATCGTTAGAGCTTATACCTAAAGACGTCTGCGGTCCTATGAATGTTAAAGCTAGAGGCGGTTATGAATATTTCATCACCTTTATTGATGATTATTCAAGATATGGGTATGTTTACCTAATGCAACGGAAGTCTGAAACTTTTGAAAAGTTTAAAGAGTTTCGAGCTGAAGTTGAAAATTAATTGGGTAAAACATTGAAAACTTTACGATCAGATCGTGGAGGCGAGTATCTCGATACAGAGTTTAAGGATTACTTGCTTGAGCATGGGATTTTATCCCAATTGACTGCTCTTGGAACACCTCAACAGAACGGTGTTGCAGAAAGGAGAAATCGGACCCTTTTGGACATGATGAGATCTATGTTCAGTTATTCATCATTACCTAGTTCATTCTGGGGATATGCATTGCAAACTGCAATGTATATTTTGAATGTTGTGTCATCTAAGTCAGTTCCAAAACCACCTTTAGAGTTGTGGAAAGGGCGTAAAGCTAGTTTACGTCATTTTCGCATATAGGGGTGTCCAGCACATGTGCTGAAGAACAAGACTGGGAAGCTGGGAACCACGTTCAAAAGTTTGCCTATTTGTAGGTTATCCCAGAGAGACTAGGGGCGGACTCTTTTATAGTCCCGAAGAAAACAAAGTGTTTGTATCGACAAATGCTACTTTTCTTGAAGAGAACTATATGAGAGATTACAAACCTCAAAGTAAAGTTGTACTCGAGGAGTTACTTCCTGGGTCGAAAAGTACCCTGTCAACAACAGTTATTGACAATGACATAATTCAGACCACGTCTGAATGTCAGATAGATTCTCATCAGAATCATCTACCACCTCGTTGTAGTGGGAGAGTTATTAGACCATCAGTCCACTACAGAGAGATCGAAGAGGCACAAATTGCTATCTCTGATGAGAGTGTAGATGATCCATTGACATATCATGATGCAATGGAGGATTCTGATAAGGAGGAATGGCTTAAAGCCATGAATCTTGAGATGGAGTCTATGTACTCTAACTCAGTCTGGGAACTTGTGGATCAACCAGATGGGATAAAACCTATAGGTTGTAAATGGATCTACAAGAGGAAGAGAGGAGTGGATGGAAAGGTTGAAACCTTTAAAGCTAGACTAGTGGCAAAGGGTTATACCCAGAAAGAGGGAGTTGACTATGAAGAAACTTTCTCGCCAGTAGTTATGCTTAAGTCCATTCGGATTCTTCTTTCCATTGTTGCATGTCTCGACTATGAGATTTGGCAAATGGACGTCAAGACTGCGTTTTTGAACGGCAATCTTGATGAAAGTATCTATATGGTACAACCAGATGGATTCGTGTCCCAAGGTCAAGAGCAAAAAGTTTGCAAGTTGAAAAGGTCCATTTATGGACTTAAGCAAGCATCTCAATCTTGGAATATAAGGTTTGATACTTCGATCAAGTCTTATGGTTTTGAGCAAAATATCGATGAACCTTATGTATACAAACGGATAATCGATAAGAAAGTGGTTTTCCTTGTACTTTATGTTGACGATATTCTACTCATTGGGAATGATATTGGAGTATTGTCAGACGTAAAGAGCTGGCTCGCTAGCCAATTCCAAATGAAAGATTTGGGAGAGGCCAGTTATATCCTTGGGATCCAAATAATACGGGATCGTAAGAACAAACTGTTAGCGCTGTCTCAGGCATCGTATATCAATAAGATTCTTGTGCGATTTTCGATGCAGAACTCTAAGAAAGGTAATTTACCTTTTTGTCATGGAGTTCATTTGTCTAAGGAATAGTATCCTAAGACACCTCAAGAAATTGAGGATATGAGACGGATTCCCTATGCCTCTGCAGTAGGCAGTCTCATGTATGCTATGTTATGCACGAGACAGGATATATGTTATTCGGTGGGAATAGTTAGTCGTTATCAATCCAATCCAGGATTTGATCATTGGGTGGCAGTAAAGCATATTCTCAAGTATCTTCGGAGAACGAGAAACTATATGCTCGTATATTCTGGAGAGGATTTGATCCCATTAGGATATACAAATTCTGATTTTCAATCGGATAAGGATTCTAGAAAATCCACGTCCGGATCAATATTCACTCTTGGTGGTGGAGCCATTGTATGTAGGAGTGTTAACCAATCATGCATTACTGACTCCACTATGGAAGCCGAATATGTAGTAGCTTGTGAAGCAGCTAAAGAAGCGGTATGGCTACGTAAATTCTTGACTGATCTGGAAGTTGTTCCAGATATGGATAAACCACTTACCCTTTATTGTGATAATAGTGGTGCAGTGGCTAATTCCAAAGAACCAAGAAGCCACAAACGAGGGAAGCATATAGAGAGGAAATATCATCTCATTAGGGAGATCGTGCAAAGGGGAGATGCGAACGTGATGAAGATTGCATCACAAGATAATCTTGCTGATCCGTTTACGAAGACCTTAACGGCTAAAGTGTTTGAAGGTCATCTAGAAGGTCTAGGATTACGAGATATGTCTCATCTGCTTTAGCGCAAGTGGGAGATTGTTAGGTATTATGCCCTAAAAGCTTGTAATAATGTAAACGGTTTTATAAATAATAAAGTATTCATTTTATTCAATTTATATATTTTGCAAAAATAGTATATATCATGAGAAACATCCTTGATTACTGATGTAATTTCAAATTAAGTATATAAGTGTTATATACAGGCGGATTTAATTTGAAATAAGTAATCTAAAGAGTCCGTAGAAAGCAAATAAAGTTGGGTACTTTATTTGCGGTAAATCTACAGTTGCGGTCCATTTTGTATTCGGTACGATAGTCTTATCCGAGACTATTCATGTAGTGACATAGAAATTGAGGCACCTTATATAATAAAGATTATATAGGACTTGACCACGATAAACATAATTCTCTTATTAATATCCGTTAAACTCAGAGATTTATATTTATCAACCAGATGATGATATATGAATTGATCTTAATCCTGAGTGTATTATGGACTCCTGCTTGTTGAGTTATATCCTTTAATTTACATGGGTGAGATCGGTGTAGATGTCCGGTCAATAACTTCGTACTTTGGGGATATGATTTAGTAAGTAGCTGGAAACATTTTACACGATAGTGAAATCCACTCCTTCTTGCGAGAAGTAGATAAATTGTTCCTTTAAGGGTTGATTCAGGTCTTGAACAATATGAGCGCTCAACTTTTCATTCATATGAAAATGGAAAGATAAATTCATAAGTTGTTATGGATATATTGTTCATTAGAGAATCAATGGTACTTAAAGATTAAGAAATAATTAGAGGGGTAAAACAGACATTTTGATCTAGCTCTAATTATGAACTATTTGTGGAGGGTCAAATCATATGTAATGATTAAATCAATGGACACTGAAAATTTCAAATTGTATAAAAACATTTACAGTTTTGAGAGTGCAATCTTAGGTTTTTAGTGGAGTAACTCTAAGATTAATAATAGTGAATAATTAATTAAAGAGTTTAATTAATAATTCCAATATTATTGGAGCTCAAAACTGTAGGTCCATCTGGTCCCCTTGATAGCTCATTTCACTATAAGAAACTTGTATATAAAATATTGTAATTGGACCGTCCAATTACAATTGTTACGTAAATAGCAAAATTTGTGTTCACTTAATATTTGAATAATATTGATTATTCAAATTATTTAATAATTAATTAGTTAATTATTAATTATGAATTAATAATTATTTAATTAATTATATAAGAGGTCTTGAATTCGATTCTCAACAGTGACTTGATATAAATTAATTATGAATTAATTACAGGTCACAAGTTTAATTTTACAATATAACAAGAATTAATTTTGAATTAATTATGTTATAAGGGGTAAAAGTTTAATTTTAATAAATTTGGGGTTTAATGTTAATTTGATTAATTAAAACCCTAAGTAGTTCCCTATAAATAGAAAAGAAATAGTTTTCTTTTCCTAACAGAAGTTGTTTTGGTTTTTGCTGTACGTTCTTTGAAACAGAAAGAAAAGTTTTTTTTTTCTACAGCATAATACAGAGAAGATGACGAGACCCTTCCCGAACCTCTATTCTGGATCCGTGAAGTATCCCGTAGCACTCCGACAGAACTCCAACGAACCCTAACTTTGACTCGAAGAACTCCGTCGGAGCACCGTGACTTACTTAAAACTGATTTATTAAATTTCTAATAAAAATTTCGGCAGCATATCGACTGTATATTCGACTATGCCACCCTGCTGATTAAAAGAAATTTAAAATAAATACTTCTATAGCACACAAATCTCCACTACCAAGGGCCTCTGGCCCTTACTCAAAATCAACTCCAACACACAAGAATTATATTTGTAAAATTTAATGGAAAATTAGGATTTTCTTTTCCAAAAACACTTTCGTAAAATAGGCATCCAACATCTGGTATTTATATTTACAAATATTTATATTATGATTTACATACAACACATGCATGTGACAAAAGATGAGCTATACAATGGAATGTAGTCGTCCGTCAGTCAACCCGCGTGTCAGTCTGAGCCTCGTCAGCTGGACGACTCGCTCCTGTACCTAAAGAAAATTTTTAAGAAATACATAACAAACAAACGGTGAGTATAACTCAGTGAGATAAATAATAAACAGAGTTATAAACTAAAGTATTTTTCTAAAATACTTTTTATTCCTTTCAATTAAAACTATTTCTGAAATTCTTTTTGAATTTCGTTTTAAAACTTTCTCATTTCTCGTTTTGATGGTAACCCAGGGAAACTACTCCTGTCGTGGCCGCATAAATCTCTAGCTAAGCCACTAGGAATTAGGGAATCTACCCTGTGTAGTTACCGATGTGCGACTCTGGGCACGCGTTACCCCTACACAATCGGTTTAAACTACACTACCCTATACGTGCAGAGGGTCGCTCAACTGACTCTTTTTCTCTCAGTTAGTAATTCTCTCACATCTACCATACACGCATAAGGCATTCTATTGGGTACTCAACTGGGGCTAGGGTAAACCATCGTCGTAAGAAATTATGCTTTTCTTGGTATTCTCAAATAATCTAGTTTTTAAGGCAAAGAGCTTAAAAACTTTAAAATCTCATAATTTCTTTACATGAATATATATTTACTTAACAATTCATATAATAGGATCCAACTATATTAAAATATATAAATAATAATGAACTAAATGCATATAAGATTAAAATAAGCTTTAAACAAACTAAACTTGAGGAAAAGTAGATTTCTACTCACGATGCGTTTCCCAATCGGTAACTTTCAACTCGAGGAACTCTCTTCACCCCTTACACGTCTCGATGTCCGTTAGAGAAACTTCCAATTCACCTAACGTTTAAATCACCAACTTATTTACTACTTCATTTCAATATAAACTCTAATAGAATTCTTTAAAACTAATTAAGCCATAACTCAACCCATTTCTAGTCCTTATTTTATACCATTCATTTTCATAAAGTTTTCATGCTCTCAAACACATTTAATTACACACTTGGAATCACCAAAACACAATAAAATATAAATGGGATAGCTTGTACGTAATACGTCCACGTGATTACCTTTGAGTATTAAATGCGTTCCATACAATGAAATTTATTATCTAAAACTTAATCACACTCAAATACACATGTAAGCACATACTTAAGACCTTAAAATCAACTTAAAATCACACAAATTCCACTTATAACCAGCTGCTCTTTACACTTGTCGAAAATCACACGAATAACTAACTAAACGATTTTCTTTCGGTTTCCAACGCGCAATCACATTCTATCATGCATTTATACACTTAAAATCACTTAATCTCCATTTTATTTAAATAAAATACAGCCCACACACACCTAATTACATGCAGCCGAACAGAACATCACACGACACCCATTCTTTTCACTCATTCACGGCACACACACCACAATTAACTCTACACAATCAACCATTCCATTTCAGCTTTTCTATGAGGCAAAATCAAGAAAACCCAAGCTAACTTACTGATGTCTAAGAGTTTAGCAGCTGGTCATGAATTCCCACAGCAGTCCAAGGCTTCCATTTTTCGGATCTAATTTGAGCTACCACAAAAAACCCAACAATAACATCAAATGGACAGCCCATAACTCAAGAAACATCTCCCAAAAGTTTCAGCTGTTGCTCTTACCTACTGTTCATCATCTTCCTCACGCCTCCCCTGCATTTTTTCCTCCATTTGCTGGCTTCACATGGCTGCTTGCAGCTCAGCTTCTGCTTGCTCCAGCTTACCCGAATCTGGCCTCCTTCACACGGCCTGTCGAGCTCATCAACGGCCGCGCGCGACCTCAGCTTCTCTTCCCGCTTTCTGGTTAGCTTCTTCAATTTCAGATCTGGTTTTTTTTTTTTTTTGGGCTGAAATCAAAGGTTCATCTTGCTCCTTCAAGCCGCCGTCTGATCGTGAAGAGAGCCCATAGTTGATCGGTTTGGTGGCTGAACTTGATAGCCGAGAGGGATGATCGCGCGAGTGGAAGATTTTGGGCTGTCTTCAGTTCTGCTTTTTGGTGTTTTCGGGTCTGATGAGGTCTGATTACTGTGCCAGATTTGAGCTGGAAAAACACTGAATTATAATGCTTGACAATTGCCCAAACACCCCTCTATTTTTCTCAATTATACCAGCTTAACTTTCAATCCAAATTTTGCACGTTTACCCCTCTTTTACTCTATTTTTATGCACTTTACTTATCCATTGTCCATACTCATTTTTAATCTATAATTAACACTTCCTAATGACCTCATTTAATTCCTCATCACTTATATTTTTCATAAAAAAAAAATTATTCCATAAAAATAAATACGTTAAATCCGTCAATTTCCGTAACGATTTTAATATCGATTAACATTAATCATTATTCCTCTCAATACTATTTCTAAAATATTCCACACTTATCAATTCATCAAATTGATCTCATAAACATTCAATTAAGCTTATAATTGCTCATTTTCATCACATAAGAAAAATGTCTCACAACGGTGGCATATTTGAAAAATACATTGACATTTAACGTATTTATCGATATTTATATATATTCTTAAGTATGAAGGACTTGGTCCTAACAATTTCTCCCCTCCTTAAAATAAATTTCGTCCTCGAAATTTAAATATGCATACCTTAAGTAAACAGGTGTGGATACTGAGTCTGCATTTGGTCCTCTCGCTCCCATGTAGCTTCTTCAACTCCATGATTCATCCATAACACCTTAACCAAGGGAATTCTTTTATTGCGGAGAACTTGCTCTTTCCTGTCTAAGACTTGAACCGGTCTCTCCTCATAAGTCAAGTTCTCTTTCAATTCTATCGGTTGATCCCTTAAAATATGAGAAGAATCCGGAATGTATTTACGAAGCATGGAAACGTGAAAGACATCATGAATCCTGGCCAATTCTATAGGTAGCTTTAATCTGTAAGCCACTGCTCCAATTCTTTCTATAATTTCATAAGGTCCGATGTACCTGGGACTCAATTTTCCTCTTTTTCCAAACCTCAACACCCCTTTCCAAGGTGATATCCTCAGGAATACTCTGTCCCCTACTTGAAATTCTAGATCTCGTCTTCTATTATCTGTATAACTTTTCTGACGATCTTGGGCAATTTTTAACTTTTCCCGAATAATCTTGATCTTATCTGTAGTCATCTGTACCAGTTCCGGACCTAAAAGTTTTCTTTCACCCACTTCATCCCAGCACACTGGCGTCCTACACCGCCTCCCATATAGACAATGTTTTAAAAGGCGAAAGGCGAGGCGAGGCGATAGAGTCTCGGCGAGGCGAGGCGGTCGCCTTGAGGCGATCGAGGCGACCGCCTCAATTATAAATGAAAAAAAAAAAAAAAAAACTCAACTTATAAAATCATCAATAATTTTAAAATAGATAGTGAAAGTCAATTTTAAAGATAAGTATAAAATAAAATAGGATAAATCTAATAATAATACCCAACATACAAAATCCTAAATTAGGCTAACATAACAAAAATTTTTAAAACAATTAAAAGGTGTAATTATATAAAGGGTTATAGTAAAAGGGATAATATAATATTTAGTAAATATTAATAAAATTATTTTTTTTTTTTTTTGGTGGGGGAGGGGATTAAAAATTTAATTTGTTTATGAAATCTCATCTTACAGTTATTTTAATTAAAAATAATGTTATATTAAAATATATTTTTCTACTAAATCCTTGAATTTAATGCCAGATATTATTGAAAGATAGGAAGTTAAAAATATGTGGATAGAATTGGAATTTTAATTGTTTTGATTTTTTTTGAAACGTGGGGTCAGTACTCAGTGGAAGAACAACAGTTGGTGACAGCACATCATGCTTTTATCCTGGGAAATGACAACTCAATTAAAAATTATGTAAGCTCCTTTAAAACAAAACAAGCCTAGCTTTTCATCTTCTAGCTTCTTCTCCGCATTCTCTGCGTCTGTGTGCCGGTCTTTACCGTGAAAACGCCGCCTTCTTTGCTCTTCTCTTCTTCTACCACTCTTATTTAGCTTTTTTCACAAATTTGCATAATTAAAAAGACACAGAGAGAGGTTTTGGCTTTGTGGGTTGTGATTGGTTTAAAAGCTTTGACATGGTATCAGATTATACTCCCATCATCCCTTTGACCGCCTCTGGACCGCCTCTGGGCGCCTCGCTTTAAGGCGGTGTTGAGGCGACCGCCTCATGCTCCCAAGGCGGGGTTTTTCATTCCCTCCGCCTTTGGCAACCGCCTTGAGGCGCTGATGACCCCAAGGCGGCGAGGCGGTGCCTTGACGCGCCGCCTCGCCTCGCCTTTTAAAACAATGCATATAGAGCCTCATAAGGTGCCATGCCAATACTGGTCTGATAACTATTATTATAGGCAAACTCGATCAAAGGTAAATAAGAATCCCAACTACCTCCAAACTCCATCACACAAGATCTCAACATATCCTCAAGAGTCTGAATAGTACGCTCGGACTGTCCATCCGTCTGAGGATGAAATGCTGTGCTGAAGTGTAACCGAGTGCCTAAAGCTTTCTGTAAACTAGGCCAGAATCTGGATGTAAATCTGGGATCTCTGTCAGATACAATCGAAACTGGAGCTCCATGTAGCTTGACAACCTCGTCAACATATAGACTAGCCAACTTATCTAGGGAGTAAGTATTACGAACCGGTAGAAAATGAGCTGACTTCGTGAGCCGATCAACAATCACCCAAATACTATTATATCCAATCCGACTACGAGGAAAACCGACCACGAAATCCATGGTGATATGCTCCCATTTCCACTCTGGAATAGGGAGAGGCTGAGATAATCCTGCTGGCCTCTAATGTTCTGCTTTAACCTGCTGACATATCAAACATCTGGATACATACTCAGCTATCTCCCTCTTCATACCTTTCCACCAATAGTGCTGTTTCAAAGTATGATACATCTTTGTACCCCCCGGATGCATTGCATATGCAGAAGAATGAGCTTCATCTAGAATCTCTTTCTTTAGATCTGGCAGGTCTGGCACACATAATCTTTGACCCATCATCAAAGTACCATCCTCCTTCACAGAGAAGCCCTGTCCTCTACCTAACTGAATCTCTTGACGAATCCTGATCAACTGAGGATCTTGACCCTGCAACTCTCGAATCTGATCTGCAAGTACAGGTCGGACCTGAAATGAGGCTAACAGTGCATCTGACTCTGTAGTCTCCAAATGAACACTTAGGGATCTCATATCCCTCAACAACCGGAAGTACCCTGCCCTCAAATGAGCTATGGAACTACTGGGCTGTCTACTCAAAGCATCAGCCACCACATTAGCTTTCCCTGGATGATACTGAATAATGCAGTCATAATCTTTAATGAGCTCTAACCATCTCCTTTGTCTCATATTCAATTCTTTCTGAGAGAATAAATACTGGAGGCTTTTGTGATCTGTGAATATTTGACAGGAAACCCCATATAGGTAATGTCTCCAGATCCTCAGTGCAAACACAACTGCAGCTAGCTCCAAATCATGAGTAGGGTAATTCTGCTCGTGCTTCTTCAATTGTCTGGATGCGTAAGCTATGACTTTTTCATGCTGCATTAAAACACACCCTAAACCCTGCTTGGATGCATCACTGTAAACCACAAAGCCTTCTGTTCCCGAAGGAAGGGTAAGAACGGGAGCTGTGGTCAATCTAGCCTTCAACTCATCAAAACTTTTCTGACAGGCTTCAGACCACTCGAACTTGACATCTTTTCTAGTCAGTTTCGTCAAAGGAATGGCTATCTTGGAGAATCCCTCTACAAATTTTCGGTAATACCCTACCAATCCTAAGAAACTCCTAACCTCTGTAACCGTGACTGGTTGCTTCCACTGTAAAATGGCTTCAACTTTCTGGGGGTCGATACTGATCCCATTTGCAGATACTACATGCCCCAGAAAAGAGACCCTGTCTAACCAAAACTGACATTTACTGAACTTAGCATACAACTGGTGCTCCCTCAAGGTTTGCAGTACCAATCTCAGATGCTCAACATGGGCCTCACTACTACCAGAATACACTAGAATGTCGTCAATGAACACTATCACAAACTTATCCAGGAAATCATGAAACACCCTATTCATCAAGTCCATAAATACTGCGGGTGCATTGGTTAGCCCGAAAGGCATAACCAAAAACTTATAGTGTCCATATCTCGTTCTAAAGGCAGTCTTGGAAACATCTTCCGCTTTACTCTTCACTTGATGATACCCGGATCTCAAGTCAATCTTCGAAAACATACTAGCCCCCTGGAGCTGATCAAATAGGTCATCAATACGAGGAAGTGGATATTGGTTCCGTACAGTCACTTTATTCAGCTCCCTATAATCAATGCACAACCGCATACTGCCATCTTTTTTCTTTACAAATAACACAGGTGCTCCCCAGGGAGAAACACTTGGTCGAACAAAACCCTTATCCACTAACTCCTCTAACTGCACTTTCAGCTCTCTCAACTCAGTAGGTGCCATCCTGTAGGGTGTTCTGGCTATAGGTGCTGTTCCCGGAATCAAATTAATCTCGAACTCTATCTCCCTGTCTGGAGGTAACTCAGGAAGATCATCCGGGAACACATCCGAAAATTCCCTAACCACAGGAATATCCTCTAATCTAGCTTCCCTTTCAGAAGTATCCATAACATAAGCCAAATAACCTTCACACTGCTTTCGCAACATCTTTCGGGCTGTCATAGCTGATATAATACAAGAAGAAAGCATCCGACGCTCACCCCTGAAAACCACATCTGACTCCCCTGCACAACTGAATCGGACTTCCTTTCGGAAACAGTCAACTGTGGCATGGTGAGAAGCTAACCAATCCATCCCCAAAATGACATCAAAATCATGAATATCCATCACTACCAAACTGACAGGGAATGCTCTACCTCCCACCGAAACCTCACCACCTCTGTATACTCTCTCTGCCACTAGTAAACCCCCTGTAGGAATAGTCACTACCATCTCGCATTCTAATGGCTCTACCGACAATCCGGCTCGATCAACAAAACTCTCAGAAATAAAGGAGTGAGTAGCTCCCGGATCAATTAATGCATGAATATTAAAACCAGAGAGTGAAATTGCACCTGTAACGACCTCGGGCGTCGCCTCTGCCTCCTGCTGCGTGACAGCAAATACCCTGGCTTGAACTGGAGGTCTCCCTGGCTGACCTCTGAATGGGGCACCTCGACCTGAACCTCTGACCGACTGACTAGGAGTCCCTGGTCCTCTCCCCTGAGGACCTCCCCTGCCTCTCGACTGCCCTCCACTAGGCTGAACCGGAATCTCTGGTCTTGACTCACTACTCTCTGCAGTAGTCCTCTGCGGGCAATCCTTCTTCATATGTCCCTCCTGACCACAATAATAGCACCCAATACGACCAAAATAACACTCTTCTCGATGAAATTTCCCACATGTCGCACAACGGGGTACCCTATTCTGATTGCTACCTCGGCCTTGAGAACCCGATGGCTGCCTCACCGAACCTTGACTGGAGGTGGCTCCCTGACTCTGTGGTCTCATCGAAGGTCCTCCAGACTTGCTTCCAGTCTTGGGGGTTTTACTGGGCCCCCCGGTCTGCCATCCTTGACTCGGTCCCCTCTTCTGTTGCGATGGTCCTCTCTCTGCCAGAACAATCCTCTCGACCCTCAACGCTGCCTCTACCAGTCTCCCATACTCTCTATACTCTGTAGCGGCTACATATGCTTTGATTTTAAAATTCAGGCCCTGAAGAAATTTATGGCATTTGTTGGCTTCGTCGTCGACGATAAATGGTGCTACTCTGGATAACTCTGTGAATTTCTTTTCATACTCTTCCACTGTCATATTACCCTGGACCAGACGGTAGAACTCCTCAATCTTTGCATCTCTATAGGCTCTGGGGTAAAACCTCTCATTGAAATATTCTTTAAATTGATCCCACGATAGCGGAGTGGTCACTCTCCTCCTTACCGAATCCCACCAATCTCTAGCAGAAGCTCGCAGAAGGAATGATGCAATAGATACTCTCTGCTGGTCCTCGCACTCCATCTGCTCTAGAACCCTCTCAGTACTCTCTAACCACTCTAAAGCTGCCTCAGGACCCCCTGATCCATCAAAACCCTCGGCGCCTAGCTTCCGTGCTCTCTCTACGGTAGCGCCTGGTGCGCGAGGTCTCATGCCCTGCATAATCTGAGCCAGTCTCTCAATAGGATCAACTGCTGGCCCTGCCACTGCTGGCTCTGGTTGCACCCCAGGCTGAGACTCATTTACGGACTCATGAATAGGCTCTTCAACCTCAGGTGGACCAGAAGGAACAGGTGGAGTCACAGCGGCGGCTCTGCGCGTACGAGGACGACCAACTCGACGCATAGCTCTATGACAAGCAAAACAATGAATGTCATGCAAAGTTTTATAAATCAATGCAATAGAATGCATAAATAACCTTTGGATGCACAAATTTTTCAAAACTTTATAAACATTTTCGAACCAAAAGCTCTGATACCAAATTGACGAGACCCTTCCCGAACCTCTATTCTGGATCCGTGAAGTATCCCGTAGCACTCCGACAGAACTCCAACGAACCCTAACTTTGACTCGAAGAACTCCGTCGGAGCACCGTGACTTACTTAAAACTGATTTATTAAATTTCTAATAAAAATTTCGGCAGCATATCGACTGTATATTCGACTATGCCACCCTGCTGATTAAAAGAAATTTAAAATAAATACTTCTATAGCACACAAATCTCCACTACCAAGGGCCTCTGGCCCTTACTCAAAATCAACTCCAACACACAAGAATTATATTTGTAAAATTTAATGGAAAATTAGGATTTTCTTTTCCAAAAACACTTTCGTAAAATAGGCATCCAACATCTGGTATTTATATTTACAAATATTTATATTATGATTTACATACAACACATGCATGTGACAAAAGATGAGCTATACAATGGAATGTAGTCGTCCGTCAGTCAACCCGCGCGTCAGTCTGAGCCTCGTCAGCTGGACGACTCGCTCCTGTACCTAAAGAAAATTTTTAAGAAATACATAACAAACAAACGGTGAGTATAACTCAGTGAGATAAATAATAAACAGAGTTATAAACTAAAGTATTTTTCTAAAATACTTTTTATTCCTTTCAATTAAAACTATTTCTGAAATTCTTTTTGAATTTCGTTTTAAAACTTTCTCATTTCTCGTTTTGATGGTAACCCAGGGAAACTACTCCTGTCGTGGCCGCATAAATCTCTAGCTAAGCCACTAGGAATTAGGGAATCTACCCTGTGTAGTTACCGATGTGCGACTCTGGGCACGCGTTACCCCTACACAATCGGTTTAAACTACACTACCCTATACGTGCAGAGGGTCGCTCAACTGACTCTTTTTCTCTCAGTTAGTAATTCTCTCACATCTACCATACACGCATAAGGCATTCTATTGGGTACTCAACTGGGGCTAGGGTAAACCATCGTCGTAAGAAATTATGCTTTTCTTGGTATTCTCAAATAATCTAGTTTTTAAGGCAAAGAGCTTAAAAACTTTAAAATCTCATAATTTCTTTACATGAATATATATTTACTTTAACAATTCATATAATAGGATCCAACTATATTAAAATATATAAATAATAATGAACTAAATGCATATAAGATTAAAATAAGCTTTAAACAAACTAAACTTGAGGAAAAGTAGATTTCTACTCACGATGCGTTTCCCAATCGGTAACTTTCAACTCGAGGAACTCTCTTCACCCCTTACACGTCTCGATGTCCGTTAGAGAAACTTCCAATTCACCTAACGTTTAAATCACCAACTTATTTACTACTTCATTCCAATATAAACTCTAATAGAATTCTTTAAAACTAATTAAGCCATAACTCAACCCATTTCTAGTCCTTATTTTATACCATTCATTTTCATAAAGTTTTCATGCTCTCAAACACATTTAATTACACACTTGGAATCACCAAAACACAATAAAATATAAATGGGATAGCTTGTACGTAATACGTCCACGTGATTACCTTTGAGTATTAAATGCGTTCCATACAATGAAATTTATTATCTAAAACTTAATCACACTCAAATACACATGTAAGCACATACTTAAGACCTTAAAATCAACTTAAAATCACACAAATTCCACTTATAACCAGCTGCTCTTTACACTTGTCGAAAATCACACGAATAACTAACTAAACGATTTTCTTTCGGTTTCCAACGCGCAATCACATTCTATCATGCATTTATACACTTAAAATCACTTAATCTCCATTTTATTTAAATAAAATACAGCCCACACACACCTAATTACATGCAGCCGAACAGAACATCACACGACACCCATTCTTTTCACTCATTCACGGCACACACACCACAATTAACTCTACACAATCAACCATTCCATTTCAGCTTTTCTATGAGGCAAAATCAAGAAAACCCAAGCTAACTTACTGATGTCTAAGAGTTTAGCAGCTGGTCATGAATTCCCACAGCAGTCCAAGGCTTCCATTTTTCGGATCTAATTTGAGCTACCACAAAAAACCCAACA
Source organism: Dimocarpus longan (assembly GCA_022984855.1). Lineage (NCBI taxonomy): Eukaryota > Viridiplantae > Streptophyta > Magnoliopsida > Sapindales > Sapindaceae > Dimocarpus > Dimocarpus longan. Next base: position 12,342,741 of record CM041015.1, on the reverse strand, counting down.
ATAACATCAAATGGACAGCCCATAACTCAAGAAACATCTCCCAAAAGTTTCAGCTGTTGCTCTTACCTACTGTTCATCATCTTCCTCACGCCTCCCCTGCATTTTTTCCTCCATTTGCTGGCTTCACATGGCTGCTTGCAGCTCAGCTTCTGCTTGCTCCAGCTTACCCGAATCTGGCCTCCTTCACACGGCCTGTCGAGCTCATCAACGGCCGCGCGTGACCTCAGCTTCTCTTCCCGCTTTCTGGTTAGCTTCTTCAATTTCAGATCTGGTTTTTTTTTTTTTTGGGCTGAAATCAGAGGTTCATCTTGCTCCTTCAAGCCGCCGTCTGATCGTGAAGAAAGCCCATAGTTGATCGGTTTGGTGGCTGAACTTGATAGCCGAGAGGGATGATCACGCGAGTGGAAGATTTTGGGCTGTCTTCAGTTCTGCTTTTTGGTGTTTTCGGGTCTGATGAGGTCTGATTACTGTGCCAGATTTGAGCTGGAAAAACACTGAATTATAATGCTTGACAATTGCCCAAACACCCCTCTATTTTTCTCAATTATACCAGCTTAACTTTCAATCCAAATTTTGCACGTTTACCCCTCTTTTACTCTATTTTTATGCACTTTACTTATCCATTGTCCATACTCATTTTTAATCTATAATTAACACTTCCTAATGACCTCATTTAATTCCTCATCACTTATATTTTTCATAAAAAAAAAATTATTCCATAAAAATAAATACGTTAAATCCGTCAATTTCCGTAACGATTTTAATATCGATTAACATTAATCATTATTCCTCTCAATACTATTTCTAAAATATTCCACACTTATCAATTCATCAAATTGATCTCATAAACATTCAATTAAGCTTATAATTGCTCATTTTCATCACATAAGAAAAATGTCTCACAACGGTGGAATATTTGAAAAATACATTGACATTTAACGTATTTATCGATATTTATATATATTCTTAAGTATGAAGGACTTGGTCCTAACAGAAGAAGAATCTGTTTCTTTCTTCTTTGTATAACAAAAAACATAAACTCACCTCTTAAATATATTGTTGATTCTTTTTAGAAAAGAAATCAATAGAAAGTGAGCACAATTTTATATAACTGTGCCCACTCACTAGTTTCTTGGTGTAGAATCATATCGAGGAAGGTTAGGTGGTGAGCAATCCACAGAGATTAATACATAAGGTAAAAATCTGATTTTTATTTTTCTTATATTATTTTATTTCATTATTTTATGGATTTAGGATTTCTTGAGTTTTCTAAAAATTTTCAAAACTTAGTGTTCCGCAAAATTCATATTTTTCATAAAAACAATTGTTGTTTTTCCCTTCATCAGGATGATAAATGGGGAACTCATTTTACATTTAGAAGTAAGTAAATGAGTTATGTGAGTGGATAATTTTATTTTTAATTAAATTGATTGAGCTATATTTATTTATATTTCAAATTTTATTATTTATTTCGAGTAAATAAATTGTTAAGTTAGTTGATTTTATAGGTTATAAATTATGTTTTACGATTGAAATAAAAGTTTATATATGTTTAAGATTTTATTTATTTAAGTGTTATTAGAAGAAAAGTATTTAATTAGTTTATTAATTTATTGATTATGTATTATGATTTATTATTTGATTATAGAATATGTATTGTGATAATTATGTCTATATTTAGAAATCGAATTATACAATTTTTTATATAAAATGATTTAGGATTTGAAAATGAATAAAATGATATTTTCAGTATGTTTACATATATTTCAGTTTTAATCATATATTGGAAATAAATTATTTATTTAGTAAAGTGATTTTATAGATTACAACTTATTGCACATTTATAATTATGTTATGTTGCGAGAAATAATAACCGCTTATATTTTGAGGAAAATATTATTTAATATTATGGAAATAGAGGGTTTTGTGAAATTATTTTTGACAATTTATGATTTAATATTGTTTGCGTGTGATTTTAATGATTTTTGAATGGAAACGAAAAGAAACGGGCAAGTTTAGAGACTTGACCTTGTACTAGTAAGGTGAAGGGCAATGTGATATTGGCCCAATTTTGATGAGTAATTTAATGAAAAATTATGTTTTATGATGTACGTTTGATATTTTGATTAAACGTGGAAAAATGATGATTAAAAATCCAGTAGGTTTTGTTATTAACGAAAATTTTATTCGAAAACGAAAATTGTTAAATTTATGAGTAATAAATGAAACTTATAATAGCCCAAGTAAACCTGAACATTGGTAGGTGAGGATTGGTAGTTAGCATGCCAATAGAATAGATTAGCAGTACTGCACCGTTACACCGATACATAGTTTTTAACTAATGGATTATAAGAGGTATTAGGTGTCCGGTCCTGAAGTCGAAACCGATTGTGATATGCAACCCGGCTGGTAGTCACCGAGTATCCAATGCTGGGGACGTCATTTATTCTGGCGGGTAGCCACCGAGTGGCCGAAGCCTGAAGACCCGTTTGCCAGTCCATGGTATCGTGTTAGTGTTTACGAAAAGCGCTGAAAATATAAAAGAAAACCATGTTGATATAGTTAAAAATGACAATTGTTATGTTTTATGTGGGCATTAATTTGTAATTTGAGCTTTTGTAATTTATTTGTAAAAATTTGAAAATTTATGAAATATTGATTACGATTTGTATTTTAAGAAATGTTAATATATGGTGAAAATCGTGTGAGTGTAAATCGAAAAAAATATTTTTACGTATTTTGTATGTGCAATTATTTGTAAATTGATTAATTAGTGAATTTTGATATAAAGTTTAAGAATGATTGTTAAGATTGATTTGTTTAAGTTTCACTAGTTATTTAATTCTTATTATGTTATATTCTGAAATCTGAAAAATGTTAAAAGTATGAGTTTATATTGTTGTATAACAAAGTTTTGTAACTTTTAAATAAAGTGTACACCCACTAAGTAGAAATATTTTGCGCATTGGATTTTTCCACGTGCAGGTTAGTTTTGGGCATTGTAGATAAGGAAAAACGAGAAGTCAGCTGCCGCATTTTCTGCGAGTCACATCTCTCTATCTTTTGGATAATTATTTATGTTCATGAGATTTTATAAATAATAATGTATATAAATGGTATAAAAAAAAATCGGTATTGTAAAGTGTTAATTATCTTTTAATTAGTATTTCATTTTGTTAAACTGATTTTTATTAAATACTACGTATATAAATGTTTGTGTGGTGAAGTGATTTTGGAATCGGACGAATGGTCCAAAATGAAAGTTGAGAAAGTGAATGTATTTTAGAAGAGTTTGAAATCTGTAGGTTTTTATAAAGTTGGATTTTCAGAAAAACAGAGGAAACTCTACCGAAATTTTTTTAAAAAAATAATGGTACATTTATGTATAACAATAATTATCATGCATAACTCGATTAAGGTAACATCATTCGACTTGATTTCTATTGTGATGGGAATCAGGTGAAGGGTGTTACAGGCACTATTCATCAAAAAAAATTATTTTTTATAAAAATAAAATTTTTTGGTTTTATAATTCACTCCTTCTTATAAAAATTTTATCCTCGAAATTTAAATAGACTTGTCTAAAAGAGGTACGGATGTTGATTGCGTATTTGCTCCTCGTGCTCCCATGTGGCCTCCTCTACTTTATGATTCGTCTATAGTACTTTCTCCAATGGGATAATTTTATTGTGTAGACCCTGCTCTTTCCTATCAAGGATTTAAACTAGTCCTTTCTCATGTGTTAGATTCTCTTTTAATTCCATTGGCTGTTCTGTCAAAACATGTGAAGGGTCAGCTAAGTACTTACGGAGCATTGAGACATGGAATACATTATGTATTTTGGAGAGTTCTGCTGGCAACTCAAGTCAATACTCCATGTCAGCTGCTCCGCCAATCACCTTATAGGGACCAATGTATCGTGGACTTAACTTACCACATCATCCAAAATAGATTATCCCTTTCCATGGTGATATCCGCAGAAATACTTTATCCCCAACTTGAAATTCCAAATCCTTCATACACTTATCAATGTAGCTTTTCTGTTGATCCTGATCAACTTTCAATTTGTCCCGAATAATCTTGATCTTATCTGTAGTCATCTGCACAAGCTCAGGTCTAATTACTTTTCTTTGTAGTCATCTACATATCTCATCCCAACATACCGGTGTCCTACACCTTCTCCCGTAAAGCACCTTATACGATGTCATGCCGATACTAGCTTGATAACTGTTATTATAAACAAACTTGATCAATGGTAGGTAAGTATCCCAACTCCCTCCTAACTCTATCACGTAGGACTTAAGCATATCTTCTAAAGTTTGAATAGTATACTTATACTGTTCATTCGTCTGCGGATGAAAAGCTGTGCTAAAATGTAATCGAGTGCCTAAAGCTCTCTATAGACTTAGCCAAAACCGGGATGTAAATCTCGGATCTTTATCTGATATGGTTGACACTGGAGCCCCATATAGCCGTACAAGCTCATCAACATACAACTTGGCTAATTTGTCGAGGGAATATATACTTCGGATGAGTAGAAAATAGGCAAACTTCATAAGTCGATCTACTATCACCCATATATTATCATATCCATTATAACTCCGTGAAAATCCTACCACAAAATTCATCGTAATATGCTCCCATTTCCATTCGGGCATAGAGAGTGGTTGAATAAGTCTCGCTAATTTTTGGTGTTCAGTCTTAACCTACTGACATATCAAGTACCTCGGCATATATGCTCAGCTATCTCTCTCTTCGTATCTTTCCACTAATAATGATCTTTGAAGGTATGGTACATCTTCGTGCTCCCCGGATGTGTAGCATACACCGAGAAGTGGGCTTCATCTAAAATCTCTTTCTTAAGTTCTGTTATGTCTGATATACACAATCTCTGACCTATCATTAATGTACCATCATCTCTCAATGAAAAGTTCTCCTATCAACTTAACTCCACCTTCTGTCTTATCTTAACCAATAGAGGATCCTGAACCTATGACTCTTGGACAAAACCCACGAGTATCGATCGAACCTGAAATGTAGCTAGCAGTGCACCCGTATCCATCGTTTCCAATTTGACTCCCAAAGACCTCATCTCCACTAACAACGAAATGTACCCTGCGCTTAAGTGTGCCACTGAACTTATGGGTCTTCTGCTCAATGCATCAACTATTACATTCGCTTTTCCTGGATGGTACTTTATGGTACAATCATAGTCCTTAATCAATTTTAATGACTCCTCTACCTCATATTTAATTCTTTCTGAGTAAATAAACATTGGAGACTCTTATGATCAGTGAATATCTAACACAAAACTCCATGCAAGTAATGTCTTCAGATTTTCAATGCAAATACCACTGGGGCCAACTCTAAATCATGGGTTGGGTAATTCTACTCATACTTCTTTAATTGTCTATAAGCATAAGCTATCGCCTTTCCATTTTACATTAGAACACAACCCAAACCCTATCTTGAAGCATCATTGTACACTATGAAGCCCTTATTTCCTGAAGGGAGTGTGAGTACAGGAGCTGTAGTCAACGTTGCCTTCAATTCATCAAAACTCCGTTGACAGGTATCTAAGCACACAAACTTAGTTTTTTTTTTCTTGTGAGTTTCGTCAATGGGATGATAATCTTGGAAAATCCCTCGAAAAACTTTTTGTAATATCCTGCCAACCTAGAAAACTCCTAACTTCTGTTACGGTGGTTGGTGGTTTCCAATTTACAATCACCTCTATCTTTTGAGGATCAATACTAATACCATCTGCAAAAACCACATGTCTTAAGAACACCTAACTTCTGTTACGGTGGTTGGTGGTTTCCAATTTACAATCACCTCTATCTTTTGAGGATCAATACTAATACCATCTACGAAAACAACATGTCTTTAGAACATAACTTTACCTAACCAAAATTGACACTTATTGAACTTGGTATAAAGTCATTGCTCCTTTAGTGTCTATAAAATTGCTCTCAGATGCTCAACATGCTCCTCTTTACTGCCTGAGTATACCAAAATGTTGTCTATGAACACTATAACAAACTTGTCCAAGAAATCATGGAATACTCGGTTCATTAAATCCATGAATGCTGCTGGTGCATTGGTTAGCCTGAAAGGCATAACCAATAACTCATAGTGTCCATGGTGCATCCTAAAAGCGATTTTAGGAACATTGTCGCCTCTAATTTTCAACTGATGATATCCTGACCTCAAAACAATCTTGGAAAACACCCTTGCTCTCTAGAGCTGATCAAACAAGTCATCGATCCTCGGAAATGGGTATTAATTTTGTACAGTTACATTATTCAACTCTCAATAATTAATACATAACCTTATATTCCCATCCTTTTTCCTAACAAACAGCACTGGTGCTCCTCAAGAAGATACACTCGGCCTAACGAAACCCTTATCCATCAATTCTTTTAATTGAACCTTTAATTTTTTTCTCAGCATCTTTCTACCATATCACTCTATATAGAGTCCTTTCTATCCTATCACTCTATTTCCAGAGGGCATCAAGTCCTTTCTACCGAATGACACTAATGACGAAACCCTATCACTCTATAGAGTCCTTTCTACCCTCAAGGCTGACTCTACTAGCTGCCTATACTCTCGATGCTCTGCGACTACTACATATGCCTTGATCTTTGGATTCAAGCCCTGTTCAAACTTGTGACACCTATTCATTTCATCATAAACTATAAATGGTGCCACTCATGACAGCTCGGTGAGCTTCTTCTCATATTCTTCAACTGTCATATTTCCTTGCACCACGCTGTAGAATTATTCTATTTTGGCGTTCTTGTACACACTTGGGTCAAATTTCTCATTAAAGTCTTCCTTGAATTTCTCCCACGTGATTGAAACAACCACTCTTCCCTTTACGGAGTCCCATGAATCCCTAGTAGAAGCCTTTAGTAGAAATGAAGCAATAGATACTCTTTGGGGATCAATACACTCCATCTGCTCTAACACCCTCTCAGTGTTGTCTAACCACTCGATCGCAACCTCTGGGCCCACTGACCCATCATAAGCATCGACACCTAGTTTCCATGCCCTCTTTACACTAACACCTGGTGTGTGCGACCTCAAACCCTGTATAATTTGAGTCAGTCTCTCAATCGGATCCAATTTAGGCTCTACCGCGGGTGGCTCCGATTGGGCCTCTGCTTGTAGATCATTCACCGATTCATTTATTTGCTCCCCAACCTCTGATGGAATAGGTGGAACCTTAGCTGTGGCTCTACGCGTGCGAAGATGGTCGACACGACGCATGACTTAACTGCACTCAAAACATGCTAACTGTCATGTAATGTATGATATCTGAAAATGTAAGAAAAATGCTTTGATACCACCTTATAAGGACCCGCCACGAATTCCCCTTGCAAAACCCAAAAAGAGTCCCTAGCACCCCGACGGAACTCAGTTGAACCCTCACTTTAGCTCGAAAGGGCCCGTGGAGGTATCGCTCTCACATTAAATTTCTTTTCCAATGAAAATAGATAGAAATTTTTTATTTTTAGTATCCGTTAATGGATAGAAACTTTTTCTTTTTAGTATCCTTTTACAAAACAGAATTATTAAAAATTTTGATCGCACAATTGCTGTTTTTATAAAAATTTCGCCTTACAAAAATTTATAAAAATCTATACATTTCTATAACAATAAAATTCTCAACTTATGATCCTCAGGCCCCTTTTCCTTTTTCCATGACCAACCACAATCATACTTTCAGTTTAAATACGACTTAAAAATCATTTAACTTACACAAAAGCATGATGTACACAAGATTTTTAAAACTTTTACATCTTCCAAAAATAGTATGTACACAATATTCTTTTTTTTAAAAAAACATAAACTACAAAAGTATATATATCTTTCAAAAATAGTATTTACAAAATATACATCAAAAGTAAATAAGTGCAGTAGTATCGTGTCTTTAGCCCATCTACACATCCGACGAAGCATCTTCTGTTTGATGGCCCAAACCTACACCTGGGGAGGATTTGTTCTCGAAAACATAAAAAGAGTGGTGAGTATTTAAACTCAGTGAGCGGGTAAATTTTTTAGTTATAATATTTGCTTTCTAATTATATATATCTTCCTAAAATAGGTTGAAAAACTAATAATTTTTTTCTAACAGTTATAAAACTACTAAACTAGCATAAAACATATAAATATTACTGCTCGAAATCTAGTAATAAATTTCATAAAGCATAAATTTTCTTATTTTCTAATCTTCACATCTAATGATGTGTTTTTCCTTCTAAAGCTTGATAAGGTAACCCAGGGAAACTCGTTTTATATTACAGTACATTAGAACTAGGAAATGCTACCTTGTGTAGCCACAGATGTGGGAACTTTGGAATCACGATTCCCCCTAACATCAAGTAGATCTACATCACCATATACGTGCAGAGAGCGACACACTAACTCAACCCCCCAAGTTATTGACTCTCCCTACCTCTTGCCATACACGCATAGAGTATTTCAACCTGGTATACTGGGAATTAAGGTAAATCAAAGGCATTTAAAATCCTTTCAAGATACTTAAAAATCTTACATACACTTGGCATGAAAGTATCATGATTTAACAAGAAAATATTATTTGCTCTGATATATGGTTTGCAACCAAAATACTCTCTTTCTAAGGCAAATGTCTAAAACTTTATAAATACCCTTAGCATGTCCCTTTTATCCATGTACTTTACTCAAACATACTAAATTGTTTTACTATTAAAATATATACATATAACGTAAATTTAAAATGTTACAAGCATAATAAAAAAAAAATGATAACATGCTAAAAGTTTGATCAATTCAACATAATAAATTGAATACTAAAATAAACATTTGCAATTATAAATTTTCAACTGATAAACTCATAAAAATTTTAAAAATAAGTACACTCATAAGTTGCTATCCAAACTAGCAAACCTCTCCTTCAAACTCTTCTTTAACTCTTCACTTCTCCTACATTTTAATACGAGCATAATTTTCATTTAGAACTTATACATGCATCAAACTATTAAAACTCAAATTGTAATATAAACCATAACTATTCACCTTGGCCGAATGTAATAGATATATATACATGACTTTCCTTTTCTAATTTATTCTTGATTCCAATCAACATAAATACATATAAATAAGCATGAAACCCTATCAAAATAATCAAACATAAATTGAACCAAGGAGTATACACATGGCTAAAAATTAACTTTGTGGGATATCATCATTTTTCTTTCATTTTCTTGGCATATAATGGTCTCAAACCATGCAAGATATTTCTCTAATACTTAAACATAACTCAAATCCAAATTTAGGCATGGGATTAGTGTGCTCACCTTGATACAAGCCACTTGAATAATTCTTCTTTTTGAACTCCTTAAATCCCAAGTCCATTTATGGTACAAATAGCCTTACAAGTATGTCAGGAGTTTAATTAACAACTTAAACTAGAAAACCAAACAAAAACTCATGAAAAGCCATAAAATCTAACTTAAAAACTTACTTATTTTCTTCACTTTTTCGTGCCCAAATTCATCCCTTCACACTCTTGAACACTTTTAATAAAGATAAAAGGAAGAGATGATGAAGTATCATACCTAGACTTATGGCAAGCTTAATTTCTTCTCCTTCTTCTTGGTCAGCCGAACTGCACAAAAACAGGGCAAAGATTGGTTTCATTTATGCTATAACATTATATTTATGCCTCCTTTAATAGTGCTAAAAACCTAAATGCCTCTTGACCCTTATTTAATACCAAAAATCAACTTTTACATGTGTCATACATTGATTTGCACTCTTTAATTACTCACTAATCCACTCACCATTAATATAATCAAACTTAACCCTTAAGAAAACATATGATTGGTTCTTAATATGTGTCATACTTCGACTAATTAGTATTTTTATGCTAAAAAGTCCATTTTGCCTTTTAATGTATTAAGTTCACATTCTTTGTTAAATAAATTCCAAAAATATTCTATAGTCATTAAATCTTTAAATTGACCATGTATGCTCTAATCAGATATAAAATCTCTCAATTGTATGCTTGGAAAAATTTAAATGAGTGTAAAATCATTAATATCCATTATTTTCTGAAAAGAATATTTTTATCTAATAAACTTTGGATTACTTAAAACCTATTCAAATGAACTCATTGCCAATCCATTTCGGTTTCTTTTAACTCTAATACTTATTTTAAAACTTTATATTTATGGGGTCCGCTTTTAAAAAATTACTATTCACGTTGGCACTATTTATTGAAAAAATTATTTTCCATAAAAATAAAATTTTTGGGTTTTACACATGATGCCATATGGGTTGTAGTGGATAGGAATGAATTCCGCCCATTTCTTGCCAATCAGAAGTGATTACTCCTTAAGCAAATTAGCCCAACTTTACATAGATGAGATAGTCAGACTTCATCGTACACCAATTTCTATACTCTCAGATTGTGATCCTAAGTTCACATCAAAGTTTTAGCCGAGTCTATAGAAAGCTTTAAGCACACGGTTGAATTTTAGTACAGCCTTTTGTCCCAAAACCGATGGTCAGTCTGAGAGGATGATCCAAACACTTGAAGATATACTCAAAGCAAATGTCATGGAATTTAAGGGAAGTTGGGATACATACCTATTACTTTTGGAGTTTGCTTATAATAACAGTTATCAAGCCAGTATCGACATGACCCCATATAAGGCACTTTGTGAAAGGAAGTGCAGGACTCCAGTGTGTTGGGATAAAGTAGGTGAGAGGAAATTTTTTGCGTTGTCGCGTAGTGCTGACTTTTCTATAATTTGAGTGACTACAGACAAAATTTTTTGCATCGTCACATAGTGCTGTATCTCATATAATCTTAAGGTATATACAGGGGTTTTTAAAATTAAATTCATTAAGTGCAAAAGCACAAAACCAACAAATTTTGGGAACTTTCAAAAACTCTCTTGATTCAACTCTTTTTGGAACAACTTAGTATTGATTTAAATCACTTTATAGATTTCATAAGAACCCATACCCTCAAAACTTGAACTTTGATATATATATATATATATATATTTTTTGATAAACAAACTAAAACAGCAAACAAACTACAGAACAAGAGCACCAGGAAACAGAACAGAAGCATTGACCGACTGCCAATGCAAATCCTCACCAGAGGACAAAGCCAGAGAAGCTAGCAGATGAGCCAGACGGTTCCCACTACGAGAGACGGCCTGACAACAGGAGACGCCAACCTCCCTACATAACACTTTGACATCCTTTGCAAGCAAACCAACCTCGCCAAAGCAGGAAGATCAGACAACACAGCAGATACAGCGTTGGTTGCATCAACTTCTACCACATCCACAGACAAATTCAAGGAACGGGCTAGCAACAACCCTTCCCGAAGAGCAACCAGCTCACCAACATCTGGAGAAAACGTTCCAGCAAAACGACGAGCGGAAGCAGCCAAAACAAAACCGTGATAGTCTCTTAACGCCAGACCACACCCAATCACATCAGACTCCTTTCTAACCGCAACATCAGTATTTAATTTGATCATTCCAGGAGCCGGAGGAATCCACAAATGAGACTGAACTTGAGAAGACTTACCCACCAAAGGAAGAGAAGTAGATCTCACTTTCTGGAACTCAAGGAGCAGAATCAGCACCGAGGAAAGCATCTCCTCCGGAGGTTTAGGAATTTTGCCATGAACCTGAGCATTCCGATTCGTCCACAATCCCCAAGCGATCATGCACACCTTTTCCAAACACTCTGAAGACCAAACGAGGGATCCTCCTACAAAAAAATCCAATAACGAAACGCACCGAGAAGCTGCAAGAAAGACATTCTTATCAAAACAGCACTAGGCATTACGAGCTCTATGACACCTAAGGAGAGCGTGCACACTATTCTCCCAAAGGTCATCACAACAGGGACACCTACTGTCAACAATAATATTTCTATGAACCAGCTTCGCCTTCACAGGGATCGCCTCCTTACAAGCACGCCACACAAAATGTTTGACCTTCGGAGGTATGTTCAGCTGCCACAAAGTTTTCCACCACCCGAACTAAACTGAATGAGCAGAAGGGGCTGACTTCAGCTTCTCCTCAAGCGCAACCCTGTAACCACTTTTTACCGTATATTTGCCATATTTATCAAAATGCCAGCACCAAGAGTCACCACTCTCAGAAAAGCTCAGGGGAATAGATAGAATAGCAGCCCTGTCAACAGGCAAAAACACTTGGTTGATCTTATACACATCCCAACTGCGACTGTCCGGGATGATGAGGTCTGCAACCTTGGAGATAGAGTCGTTACAGGGAGATGCAGGCTTAAAAGAATAAGGTATAGGGATCCAGGGGTCCCTAAAGGCATCTATATCTCTACCAGTGTCGACTTGCTTGCGAAGACCTTTAGCCAGAAGCTCTCTCCCCCAAATGAAACTACGCCACACATGAGAGCACCCATACCTGCACGGGGCCTTAAAAAAATCAGAAGAAGGAAAATATTTGGCTTTTGGAAGCTGCGCTGCCAAAGACTGAGGATCCATAATAATCTTCCAAGCCTGTTTCGCGACTAACGCCTGATTAAAAAGAGTTAAGTCCTTGAAACCCAAACCCCCCATCTCTTTTGGAAGACACAACTTATCCCAACTTATCCAACTAATTTTCCTCCTACCCTCTTTAGAACCCCACCAAAATTTAGAAGTCAAGGCACTAAGCTCCTGACATAAACCAACAGGCAGTCTGAACACACTCATCACAAACGTAGGGATAGCCTGCATGACAGCTTTAATCAAAATTTCCTTCCCTCCTTGGGAGAAGAGAGACGACTTCCAACTCATCAATTTACTCCACACTCTCTCGCGGATAGAATTAAAGGTCCTCTTTTTATTTTTGCCCACCAACGCAGGGAGACCTAGATAACTATCATAAAAGACCCCATTCGACATGCCCAACGACACCAGCATTTTCTGTCTGGAAGACTGCTCTATATTGGGACTGAACACAATTGAGGATTTATCAGTATTCACCTGTTGACCCGAGCCCCTACTGTAAATTGATAGAATCTTGTTAATAGTTTGGCAATTCCTTTCAGACACTTTGCTGAAGAGGATGCTGTCATCTGCAAAAAACAAATGGCTGATATGAGGACTACCTTTTGCACACTTCACACCAAGGCCTCTGCCTCCACACTCCGCTGCCCGTAAACTACTGGAGAAGACCTCTGCACACAACAAAAACAGATAGGGTGATAGAGGACACCCTTGTCGGATGCCTCTGGAAGGGTAGATCATACCCACCTTTCTACCATTCAAAACAAAAGAAAGAGAGGACGTAGAGATGCAATCCATAATCACTTGGATCCACAGAGGAGGGAAAAGCATTTTATGCAGAATTGTTTCAAGAAACTGCCACTCCACTCTATCATAGGCTTTGCTCAAATCAAGTTTCACCGCCATCAGTCCTCGCTTGCCTTTCCTTTTACGATGAATAGAGTGCAATAATTTAAAAGCTACAATAATATTGTCAAATATTTGTCTACCTGGGACGAACGTCGACTGGTTTTGAGAAATAAGGGAAGGCAGCACACATTTTAACCTGTTAGCGAGAACCTTCGTTACCACTTTATAGATGACATTAGTCAAACTAATGGGGCGAACGTCTTTCATCCTATCAGGATTCTTAACCTTTGGAAGCAGTATAACATTGGTGGCATTGAAATCCTTAATCGAAGCCTCCCCCTTTAGAATTTGGAGACAAGTGTTTGTAACATCTTTCCCAACAGTGTCCCAAGCCTTTTGGAAAAAGAGAGCGTGAAAACCGTCTGTACCCGGCGCTTTATTCGGACCAAGATCAAAAACTGCCTTTTTGACTTCCTCATTAACAAAAGGCCTGTTCAGAAGCTGTCTCATATCATCATCCAGCTTAGAGTTCAAAAATTTGCAAGCTTCATTAATGTCAAGCCGGGAAGGGTTAGAAGTTTTAAATAGGCCATTAAAATACTTTAAGACTACTTGTGATATCTCTGCTTCTGAGCTTGCAACCCTACCTTCATCATCCATAAGCCTTTTGATGGTCTTTTTCTTCTTTCTTGAAGTAGCGCGGGCGTGGAAAAATTTGGTATTTTTATCCCCACCTGCTAACCAGTCAACACGAGCTCTCTGGCGCCAATAATCCTCTTCCAGTAAAAGCAAGTGTTCCACCTCTGATTCCAAAGATTTAATATCGACCATCACCCCAGGCTGGTTTGCTCTTCCGTACAACTGCTCTAGAATTCTGTTCTTGGAAATTATCTTTTTCCTTAACGAACCAAATCTACCTTTACTCCATTCCATGAGACAGTTGGCACATTGCTGTAGCTTGGCATTTAAATTACCTTGAGGGTGGCAACTCTCTCTAGTTGGCCAACTGGATTTAATAACTTCTAAACAATCATCCTCCCGGAACCAAAAAGGTTCGAATTTAAATACCTTGCGAATAGGAATTTGTAAACAGCCAGAGTCTTCTACTTTTAAAAGTAACATCCTGTGGTCGGATCCATTAAACCCCAAATGCTCCACCGATGCACTAGGAAAAAGGTCCCTCCATTTCTCATTCGCCACAAACCTATCAAGACGCTCCTGGATGTTGGCAGCCCCATCCCTCCTATTATTCCACGTGAAATGGGGACCTACGAACCCCAAATCACCCAACTTACACTCATCTAAAGCTGTCCTGAAATTAATCATCTGACCTATACCTCTCACCGAGCCTCCAAGCTTCTCAGAAGACCTTAACAATTCATTAAAATCACCACCCACCACCCAAGGCAGGTCATCCACCTCACTAAGCCTTCTGAGTAAACTCTAAGATGCCATTCTACTAGCAAGGATAGGATTACCATAAAACCCTGTGAATCTCCACCAAACTCCATCTTCAGTATTTATTCTAACATCAATATGACCAACTGAGAACGATAGTAACTGGACGTCCATCCCATCCCTCCACAGCATACCTAAACCCCCACTTCTACCCATCCCATCCACGAAGAACCCATTTTCAAATCCCAATGACCGCTTTAGAGAATCACACGCCTGACCATGTAACTTAGTTTCCATGAGAAAAACTAAGTCAGGGGAAACACATCGAATTGCCCTCTTAAGGGCCGCGATTGCACGGGGATTCCCCAAACCCCGCACATTCCAACTTAGACAATTCATGGGGACCGGTGGGCCTGGGTTCCAGGCTCCACCGTTGGATTGCTTGGTACCACGTCCATTTCTGTAACCGGACTTTGTTTCCTTTTCTTGCTGACCTGCGTAGTTTCATCTTTGAAGATAAGTTGTTTCCTTTTCTGACCACTAGCCTCACTACTCACTGCCTGGATACACAAATCGCTACCACCTGTTAAAGCCAATTCTTGATAATCACTGTTAATACATACCCCTTTTTTGGCTGGTGATTTACTGGGGTTTCGGGCTCTTCTATTTTTATTTTTCTGGGCTAATAACAACTTTCTGATAGGACTAGACACCTTGCTTAAATGACCCCCTTCCCTGGCAGCTCGTTTCCACCTCCTGGTTGACTTTTTCCCCGGACTTCCAGAGACTTCCTGTTTATTTACGCCCACTTCAGTCCCAAAGTCAGAGGGACCAATCACACAAGCTTGATCATAATCGCCCTGGTCCAAGGGTAAGCCAGTCTTTTCGCTCTTCATTAGCTCAGTCTGTCTACCTTTGTTACTTTCCAAATTGACAGAGGAAGTATTACTTGGAACTTTGTTTATTCCAGCCTGATTCTTCACATGTTTGCCTTGAAGGGGACCATCTATAATTGAGGATGGGACCACCACTTCTATACACGAAAAATTGGGACCATCCTTCTCCTTAAGCACGGATGTTGAGGGGTTCCTAATATTTAAAGGAATAGGATCAGAAAAACTAGTTGACTCATTTCCAACAAGGTTCTCCATATTCTCACCAAAATATTGCTCCTCATTCACCATCAAAGACACTGCCTTCTTTATCCCTAGATTCTCTGCATCTACCATGTTAATTCGACCTGCACTTTCCCTATGGTTCCCTAACTGGATGCCTCTGTTTATCCCCCTACTTCCCATATTATCACTAGGATGTTTGCTTCCGCTACCTGATTCTGCTCGCAACCAAAGACTGAACTTTCTACCAGTTCCACTTCTAAAATGTTCCTTCGCATCTACATCCCAACAATCCTTAAGATCATGCCCAATCCTTCCACACGCTGGGCAAAACTCGGGCAGTCTTTCGTATCGTAATAATGCCCCTTGAATCTCTTCCGAGTCCCTCATCTTCAACTTTACCACCCTAACCAAGGGTTTACTAATGTCTATTATGACTCTAACTCGGATGTATTTACCTCTACATTCGCTGGCATCCGCCGGAGGAACAACCACTTCCCCAATCTGACTAGCCATCAAACCTGCTATTCTGGGGTTCCTACACACCAATGGAACTTGATGCATTTGAACCCATATCTCTATTTTATCAAATCTAAGATCAAAGATACTCCCCATTCCCGTAGGTCTTTCCAACACAACAAGATTATTGTTAAAATGCCACGGACCCCTATTCCAAACATGCTCCTTGACTATATCCCTACTGAAATAGAACATAAAAAGGTTGTCCCCTACTGATTCTATTTCCACCTTACCAATAAATCCCCACAGTTTTTCGATAACCGATCTGAACGCTTCTCTATTCACTTTTTTTGCTGATAACACCTTCCCTACTAGACAGAGATTCATAGTATTCAACCCTTCCTCCATACAATCCCCATATAATACACACACCGGCCCATTCTCGTTAGACAAAGATAAAGCTTTACATAGCCTTGCTATTTCCTCTGAATCCATATTCAAAAACAGACCCTTAGAAGAGAGAAGAAAAAACCACTACTCGAACACGAGACGAAACCCTAAACGGGACACTCTACCTCTTACCAAGTTCACTTGGGGAGAGAGAAACCAGAAGAGGACCAACTTGAACTTTGATATTGAAAAATCATTTTCATTCTCATTTAGCACTTATATACAATATTTAACACAAATAAATAAAATTTAACATAAGTGATAATACACTTACCTCCAAGTCACGTAAATCCAATCAAGCGTCTCGATGAGTCTCTCGGACTTCGCTCGCTCGCTCGTCACCTACATGACAATTTCATATTATCACTAGTGAAAATCTCATAACTCAACTTTAACTTTAAATTAACATTATCCAATACAACCTTTTTTACACTATAACTTCCTAACTTGTTTCTAACTCAACCGAGACTCTTTAATTCTGATTTCTTTGCAAAATTTTCAGTTTTGGACCCCTAGGGATACCCTCACGTAGTCCGTATAATTTTTAGAGGCCCGAAATGAAAAATCACAAAGTTAAGCCTCTTTTGACACTCCAAAACAGAATGCAATTCAGCAACCTTCTCAGGGCTCTGTTTCCTTTCGTTCTTTTCCTACTATCCTCTTATCTCCCATTCTGATCACACGTCAAATTTCGTCAAAAAATTCTATCGTTTGCTATGTCAAATCTAAAAAAAATGCACTGTTTTGGGCACTTTTCGATGCACTTTTTCGGATCGAACGAGCGACAATGGTTTTTCTTTCATATCTAAGCTCCTTTTATCTAATTATGATAAACTAAATTTATTCCATGCAATAAAAATTGTATTTACATAGTTATTTCACTTATCGATTCTTTAACGATACTATTTAGAGCATAACTTGCGCAATTTTTATCGGAATAAATCCGTTCCAAAACCTATGGTTTTCTGTGACTCCTACGCATCATTTGAGGTGTAGAACAACCCCATATATGTCAGACTTGCACAAGTTGTCTCTATCCCATGGTTTGAGATCGGGATTCCCAAATTGTCCAAAACTAGCTCTTTGACAACTCTATCATTTCTAGATGCTTTTCTAACCTTATTCATGCTTAAATTTGAGTTCAAAATCATCTAAACTCAGAGGTTATCTACTGTTCTTCATGTCCTTAACACGCTCACACACTCATTCTAGAGTAAAACTTTCAAGTTTTTACGAAACTATCTCTCACAAGCTTTTCATCAAACAACTACTCTACACCTTATGTAACTTTTAATACTTTAACCTATGCTTTAAAGATTTCCATCCATGAACCCTTACCTTAGGTTTACCTACAAAAACGTATCATTAAAGTTTACATAACTCCCATCTTAGGGTTCTATACCAATTTTGAGGGTAAAATACCCAACACAATACACTAACACCAACACAATCTTCATCCCATACATACCACACCAACTAGCAAGCAAGATGAAGAGAAGAGGTGATATCTCACCTTGTTTCTTGTTTAGAAAGGTGAGACTAGCTTGGAAGAGATCCTAGAGAGGGGGTTTTGAGGTTTGGAAGGGTTGGATGGAGCTTTCTTCTTCTACTTTTCTGGTTTGGTTGTGCACTTCTGCTTTGCTTCTCACGCCAGGCAGCTGCTGTTTGTTTGTTCTTTCACGACTACTCTTGTGTTTGTTCCATCAAATTTCACTCTAAGTGTTGTATTTATAGATTTAACATTTCAAAAATGTCTCCCATGTCCCCTTTTTATCATTTTCACGCCAATCCCCCTTTCTTTCCTACATCACATGACAACTTACTTCTTTGTTTCTTCCTTGTCTAATTTTGCTTCAATTGTTTTATTTATATATCTCATTAACATTTCATATAATACCAAGCTTGTCCCTTAACTTGTTTTGACTATCATCAATTTCTTATTTAATCACTTAGTAATAGTTTATTACTTATGGACATTTGTGTAATAAAGATCTAAATTTTGAACTTGTCCACATTGTCAATTATATATATTATCTCTTATTTGTAAAAAAAATATAATTGTACCCTTATCCAACTTTATTCTCCTTAATACGGTTATCGTATAATCCTAAATGATTACTAACTCCTTAATGTTTCGATCTCGATAATTGTTGACTAGATTTATTATTTTAACTCCATACTCTAGTTTCTAATGCTAGGAGGTTAAAAATCGAGACCAGGGGTTTACAAAAATCCTTTCTATCTTTGAAGCCTTTGGCGAGGAAGCACCGAGCTCACAAGCAGATTAATCTACACCAATGGTTCAGTTTCACTTCGACGAGCTCCTTTCTGACGATGAGGAAGATGTCCAGGTGGTAAAAACTGCTAATCTTCCACCTCCCCCACCAAAGAAACCTACTGAAGTTGCAAGTGCTCCTGATTCACAAGCGACCTCAAAAACTGCCACTAGGTCGCCTACACAAATAGATTCTGTCGCACCTTCTGATCGCAACATGAGATATAAATCAGTAGGGAGAAAATTCACGAGGAGAGATATTCAAAGGGAGTCCTCTACACGATCAGCTCCTCCCCCAAGCAGTTCACCTGCTCCGTGTCTTCAGAATGTTGATAAAGACAAGGGGATCGCAGAACCTCCCCTACAACGCCAAAAAATGTTGGGGAAAGAGCTCGCAGTTGAAGAACCAGCCCAGGACTTTGAAGCAGGGATATATTATAATGATCTCCTAGATCCCGTGCCTCACTTCCTAAGTCCTAAAAAGCCTGACCTTAATAGGAAAGATATGAAGGGCGAAAAGCTGATCAACTATTTTAGTCACCACAACCTGCTCGTAAGCTTCCTTGATTACTAATACATTTTATTGCTTTCCTTGTCCTTTTTGCTTTGCTAACATCTTGTTTCAGGCCTCCATGGCTTTCATGAAACTCCACAGAGACATTCCTAACTGGCCCAAGGAGAAGGCTTCCATGGAGAAGATAATAAAAACATTGGAATGTGACAAAAGGAAAGTCCAAGGCGAAGTGGAGTTCTTCAAGCAGGAGGCTAAAAAGTCCCAGAAGACCGCTTGAGACTTGGATGAAAAATTTAAACATTCGCAAAAGCTAAGAGTAGGTTTGAGGGAAGCTATGAAATTTCAAGATGACACTATCGCCTCGCTGAAGGAAGAGGGTGATGATTTAAAGAAGAAGCTGAATAACGCCCAAGACCTAGAGGAAAACCTGAAAGAAGAGAACAAAAAACTAAATGAGGAAAATAAAAAGTTGAAGGAGAAGCTGGCTTCGCATAAGCATCGAGCTGATGAAGCTAAGAAGAATATCGAGCTGATACAGCAAGAGGTAATTTCAACCAAAGAGGAACTAGCCCGGGAACAAAATCGCACTTAAACCTTATTCAAACAGGCAGAAGAAAGAACTGGCAATTTGTTCTTATACAACTTATGGCGGAAGCGCCCAGATGTAAACATCTCATTTTTTGGGCAGGAAGCCATTAAAGATGTGAAGATGTATGCAGTGAGGGTTGCTCGCCAAGCTGTAAAAAAGAACCCACCAGAGGCTAACCTCCTAGCCCCTCAGTCGGGCTCAGGCCTTTCTATTTCTGAGGTGCCCTCAACTCAGCCCAAAGGCCCAACTCCTACAGCATCGCAAAGTGAAACCTCTCAAGGTCTGACTCCTTTAAATGTACCAACACCAACTCGTTTTTCTAGTAGTGTTTCATCTCATCCAGGACCTTCTTCAAGCTCTTCACAACTAATTGCTCTTGTTGATGAAGACAAAGCCTTAACAGAAGGCACAGGCAATCAGAACATTCCTCCTAGTAGTACTTAGGAAAATTTTTTAGTTCTTTTCATTTGTTTGTAATAAACACAAGTTATTCATTTGTAAACTTTAGACGCAATGTTATTTTTTTGCTTTTCTATCTTCATTTCCTCTTTTCTTAATGATGTTGACTGGTGAGCTTTCCTGGTCGTTAATCAAGTCTGATAATAATAAAATATCTGGACTGATTGCATATATAAAACAAGTACTAATTAAGTTGCAATTTCAATACAAATACCCACAAGTCATATGATAATTAGATCATTTTATCCTTCCGAGGTTTATAAAAGTTCACAGGTAATTAGCACACCTTCCAGAGCTTGCTCGCTCATAGGTAGTGTTGGTACCTTCCAGAACATAAAAAAATCAACAGATCAAATGTTTCTTTCAAAGCTTGCTCGCTCACAGGCTACATAGTTCTTCCAGGATTATTATAAGTCCACATGCCATAAGTATGCCTTCTAGAGCTCACTTGCTCACAGGTAATACTGGGACCTTCCAGGACATTTTCATAAGTCTACAGGTCATAAGTATGCCTTCCAGAACCTACTCTTTCACAGGCATTACTGGGACCTTCTAGGACATTTTCATAAGTCCACAGGTTGTAAGTATGCCTTCCAGAACTTGCTCCTTCACAGACAATACTGGGACCTTCCAGGACATTTTCATAAGTCCACAGGCCATAAGTATACCTTCCAGAACTTGCTCGTTCACAAGCATTACTAAGACCTTCTAGAACATTTTCATAAGTCCATAGGCCATAAGTATGCCTTCCAGAATTTGCTTGTTCACAAGCAATACTGGGACCTTTCAGGACGTGCTCACAGATAATGATCACACTTTCCAGAGCTCGGTTACTCACAGGTAGTAATCATATCTTCCAGAGCATTGGCTTACAGGTATTAATTGCACCTTTCAGAGTCTACTCGCTCACAGGTAGCAATTGAACCTTCCAAAGCATGAGTAGAGATGATAATAATAATCCGCCAAAGGACAAGAAACAATAATAAGTGCGATTGATGAATTTTTATTGATGAAAAAGCTGGTTCATACAGACCAGGTGAACTAAACAACTTAAACAAAATATGGCTGAAGATTCTCTACATTCCATGCTCACGAGACCTCAGCCTCATTCATGTTGGCCAGTCAATAAGCTCTGTTTTCTATACTACTTTTTACAACATAAGGACCTTCCCAGTTTGGAGCAAGGGTCCCATCACTGGCTTTTTGAGCAGCAGGTAAGATGAGACGTAAGACTAAGTTGCCAGGCTTGAAACTCCAAACTCAAACTTTCCTATTATAAAATCTGGCGACCCTTTGTTGGTAGATAGCAACCCTCATTCGAACTTCTTCCCTTACTTCCTCGAGCAGATCTAGATTAGCCACGAGCAGATGGTCGTTATCTTCCTGCCTAAATGTTGCTTTGCGTTGACTAGTGACCTCATACTCTGCTGGAATCATTGCTTCCGATCCATACACCATCGAGAAGGGAGTCTCCCCGATGGTGTTACGAGCAGTTGTTCTAAAAGCCCACAACACCTTTTGCAATTCATCAACTCAGGCTCCCTTTCTTACTTCCAGCTTGGTCTTCAAGTTTTGCTTGATGATCTTGTTAACTGCTTCAACCTGATCGTTGGCTTGTGGGTGGTCCAGAGTTGAAAAACTCTTTGTAATTTCCAGATCTTTGCAAAACCTTTGAAATTGCTCGCTGCTGACTGGTTCCATTGTCTGTCACGATTTGCTGAGGAACTCCAAATCTGTAAATTATGTACTCCCAGACAAACTTCTCGACATTTGCAGTGACCATCTGTTATAGGAAAGTTGGTAAAGCTCGCGGAACCTTGGTGAATCTCTGACACTTATCACACTTCTTGACCATTTTAGTCGCATCTTGTCTTATTATCGGCCAATTAAACCCCTACCGAAGAGCCTTCTGAGCCAAAGATAGCCTCTCAGCATGATTACTATAGTGTCCCTATAGTGTCCCATATGTATGTCCTACAGAATGGTCTGGTAGTTTGAGCCGTCAATGCACCTAAGTAATGGAGTTGAGAACTCTCTTTTATAAAGCCTATCATTATAAATACAGTATTAAGCTACTTAGGCTCGAAGGTGACGAGCCTCTAGCTTGTCTTTAGGCAATCTTCCATCATGTAAGTACTAAATAAGAGGATTCATCCAGGAATCTTGTGTTACAACTATCGCCATCATCTCATCTCATAGCTCTGTACTTAGGACTGGCAAAAACTCCACCAACACAGCCCTCATGAAATCCGTATATTTTGTTCTAGCAAAATAGGCTAAGACGTCTGCATGTGAGTTTTAAGATCGCGGAACATGGTGCATTTCACATTTTTTGAACATCACCAGCATCTCCCGAACCTTTTGCAAATAAATGGCCATCTTGGAACCCTTGGTGTGATATTCTTCTCAAACTTGGCATACCACGAGCTAGGAATCACTGTACACTCTTATTTGCTCAGCTCGTACTTCCTTCGCAAACCTTAATCCTGCTAGCAGTGCTTCATATTCGGTCTCATTATTGATGGCTTTGAACCTGAACCTCAAGGCGCATAAAATTCTATGACCCTCTGGGCTAATCAACATCACACCAGCCCCTACTTTTTGCTCGCTAGAGGATCCATCCACGTAAAGCTTTCAAAATGGGCCTTCAAAGGATTCGGCTTCTTCACTGATCGGCCCTATAAACTCAACCACAAAATCTGCTAGCATCTGCCCATTAATTGCTGTTCGAGGCTTGAATTCTATTTCAAATTGGGCGAGCTCGATTGCCCATTTGAGTAAGTGACCCGACGTTTTAGGCCACTGAAGAACCTGTTTCAAGGATACCTGGTCGGTACTTCAATTGTGTGGGCTTGGAAATAAGGGCAAAACTTTCTTGATTCCATCACTAGGTAGTATGTAAGTTTCTCCATAGGGGTATATCTAGTCTCTACATCGAGTAATCTCTTACTGATGTAATATACAGGAAGTTCTGTCCTGTTCTCTTTGCGAACTAAGGCCGCGCTGAGGGCGTGCTGAGTGACCCCCAGATAAACAATTAGCTTTTCCCCCTCTACCAGCTTAGAAAGTAACGGTGCTCAGCCCATATATTCCTTCAACTGTTTTTCATACTCTTCCGTCCACTGAAAGTTCCTTGCATTCTTCAACGCATCAAAGAAGGGGATGCACCTGTCTGTTGACCTGGATATAAATCTGCTAAGGGCAACGACGTAGCCGTTCAAGCTCTGTACATCTTTGATCTTTTTTGGTGATCTCATGTCAATCAAATGTTCGCTTCAATTCCTCTATTGTTGACAATGAAACCCAAAAATTTGCCTGAAGCCACTCCAAATGCACACTTCAAAGGATTAAGTTTCATTTGGTATTTCCTTAAGATTTGGAACATCTCTCCTAAGTCGCGTACATGCTCGGATACTTGCTTAGACTTCACCAACATATCATCCATATACACCTCCATCGTTTTGCCAATAAAATCTTCAAACATCATGTTAACCAACCGTTGGTAGGTTGCTCCAACATTTTTCAACTCGAATGGCATTACTTTGTAGTAATAAACCCACGATCAGTAATAAATGAAGTGTGCTTCTCGTCATCAAGGTTCATCGGGATCTGGTTATACCCTGAATAAGCGTCCATAAAACTAAAAAACTGATGACCAACAGTACCATCAACGAGCTGATCAATCCTTGGCAGAGGAAAACTGTCATTTGGACATGCCTTGTTTAGATCGGTAAAGTCAATACAAGTTCTCCACTTCCTATTCTTCTTCTTTACCAGAACGGGATTTGCTACCCAAACTGGGTAGTAAGCCTCCCTTATGAATCTGTTCGCCAGGAGTTTTTCTATTTCTTCTCTAAGCGTTTTGTAACGTTCCTCTGTCATTGGCCTCCTCTTCTGACAAACTGGCCGATTGTGAGGATTGATATTTAATCTGTGCGACATAACATCCGAACTGATCCCCACCATCCCTTCGTGATTCTAGGCAAAGACATCTAAATTCTCCTTCAAAAAGCCAGTAAGCTGTGTGTTAACATCTTGAGGTAAATCCTTCCCTACCTTCAAGCACCGCTCAGCATCTTGCTCACTGACTAGCACTACCTCAAGCTCTTCTCTAGGACCTGTTGATGGCTCTGCTTCTATCTCTCTTGCACTAATTGACCGCAGCTTCTCCTTGGCCACTATGTTGACCTTCTTCCTTTTAACCCCCACATTTACTGCATCTCTATAACATCTCCTTGCCAATTCTTGCTCTCATCGCACACACCATATTCCATTTGGCATTGGAAACAAGACTGTGAGGGTTCTGGTCGATACTGCCATATCTAGGTCATTCATAACTAGTCTTTAGAGGATGACATTGTATGCTGATAGACTATCAATGATCAAAAAGTCAGCCAACGTCATAGTTTGCCAATCCAAATCTCCATCAGAAAGAGGGAGTTTGATTTGCCTCAATGGCACGACTGCAACTCCAGTAAATCCAAAAAGAGGCTCAGAAGATGGTGTTGTCTATTCTGGCTTCAAGCCCATCTGTTCGAAACAACTCCTATACATCACATTTACTGAGCTGCTCGTGTCCATCATGATTCTTCTCACTTCGGCAATACCAATCCTTGCCCTGATGACCAACGCGTTATTGTGAGGCCAATTTACTCCCCTAGCATTTTCTTCATTGAACACGATGTCACTTGAAGTCATTTTGGCTCTTTTCGCAGGTTCCTCTGCCTCATTATGCCCCGTCAGCATAATATAACTAGCCTCCCGCACATATCGCTTGTGCGATCTATTTGATATCTCTACAATGTGTGGCTCACTATGAATAGTAAAAATGGTTCTTACCACGGGCATATGGTCCTGATCGGCTAGTTACTAAGGTTGTTGTTAGGCAGGTTGTGGAGCCGGATCAAGATGTTGCTGCACTGGCTGATGCCTATGCTGGGAACGTTGATTTTTGGTCGCGCCACGTACTCCCTTAAGCAACCTTTTCTGATTAAATCTTTTATTACGTCCCTAAGTTCTTTGCACTAGGAAGTATAGTGCTCAGTTTAATTATGATAGGCACAATACTTCCTCGGGTCTCAAAATCTGCTCGGGATGTTTGTGGGACTCAGCCTCCCTAAATTCTCTTGTCTCTTTTCTACTTTAAAAATCCAACCTATCTATCAAGATGCTATAATTCTGATAGCGACTCCGTGGTGGATATGGCTCTCTTTTGGGCTCGTTCTTTGCCCGTTTTGCTACTTGATTGCTTGAGCGATTTCTATGACTACTCTCCTCATTCCCACCTTGATTCTTCTTCTTTCCCTGGTGAGAATTACTTGCTCCATTCTTCTTATCACTAGGTCTCCTTGACCCAAAAGCTTCTTCCTAGCGGATCTCTTTTGCTGCTCGTTCATAAAACTCGCCAAGATCCTTTACAGGGGACTTATAAATGCTCTCATAGAGCTTTTCATCTTTCCTAAGCCCAACTAAGATTGCTGTTAGGATACTTTCATCTGAGGGATTTTTCACGTTATTTACCTCACTTTTGAACCTAGTAATATAGTCTTTTAATAGCTCGTCCTGCTTCTGAAAGACTGTGACTAAGTGGCAAATTGGCACGAGCTGCTTTCTTAATGCCTTGTACTGATCGATAAACTTCCTCTAGCATTCTTCCTAGCTATTGATACTGTGAGCTGGAAGACTCCTCAGCCATGCTCTCGGCACATTCCCCAATGTGACTAGAAACACTCGACACTTAACGAGAGGATTAGATATATCTGCAAGTCCATCTGAACATTAAAAGCATCGAGATGGTCATACGGGTCACTGTCCCCATTGTAGAGTGGAACACTCAAGAGCTTGAATCTTGATGGTAATGACTGCATCTTGATTTCCCTTAAAAAAAGGGTTATTTCTTCCCGTAACTCCACTTGACCTTGAAGCCCAGGTTGCGCCTCCAGTTGTAAGCCCTTATTCTTATTCTTTGAACTCCTTAGTAATAGAAGAATGAAACTATTAATGTAAACCCCTATTCGATTCTTGATAAATCACTCACTAATACTAGCAATTTGATATTTTCAAGGGAGATGTAGGAATTGTAACAAATAACAATAAAATTAATATAAAGTGTTAAATATTAATAAAGAGATAAATGCCACGAAGGGCAATATGGTTATTCCATAATGAGAGATAAATGATTAAGAGATAAAGTTGTAAAATTTAAAAACTTAAAGACATTGATTAAATGATAAAGGATTAAAGATATTAATGAAAGACATAAAAGCCCATATGTTAGTTGTTAGTAAAAGAGATGACTAAGGGTAGTAAAGTAATTTAAACCATTTAATCTTTGAAGTGTTATATATTATTGAGAGGGGGAGATGTTGGTCGGCCAACATCCAGCAAAATCACGAAGAGAAATAGAGAAGAGAAGTGTAGCTACCAGCACTGCAGGGGATGACAGAACAGTCCCGTTTTTCACCATTTCAGCCCATTTTTGAAGAGTTTTCAAGAAGAAAAAGGTCAATAACAAGCTAGGAAGGTCATCCAACAAGGGTAAGTGAGTTTTGAGTGAATTAAAATTAGTTTTCATGAGGATTTTGAAGTATCAAAACTGTCCAGAAAAATTAGTTACTGTCATGTGCAGAATTTTGTTGTGTTGTGTTGGGTATTTCACCCTCAAAATTATGGTAGAACTCTAAGTGATTGTTGTAGAGAGTTAAATGATAAGTTGAGATGTGTAAATGGTAGCTTAGGGTTGTAAATATGGGCTGCCATCTACTTGATTAAAGTAGAAACAAAAATCTGTTTTTACATGCACATCAAGTAGTCGATAAAATTGGTGAGTGAGTTGTGAGAGGTTAAATGACAAAATGGTGTTTATGTGTGTGTCATGGCTGTGAAGATCAGTAGACAATCTCTGAAATTAGATAGTTTTGAACCCAAATTTTACCATAAATAAGATTAGGAAGATAAGTAGAAAGGATAGAAGTTCAATGGAAGTAGTTTTGAGCAAACTAGCAATCCCGAGCTTGATGAAGGGTCAGTAGAGACCTGACTTGTTCTAGCTTATTTGGGGTTTTTCTACACCTCAAAACATGCCTC
This sequence comes from Dimocarpus longan, assembly GCA_022984855.1. Taxonomy (NCBI): domain Eukaryota; kingdom Viridiplantae; phylum Streptophyta; class Magnoliopsida; order Sapindales; family Sapindaceae; genus Dimocarpus; species Dimocarpus longan. The sequence continues at coordinate 12,314,997 of CM041015.1, read as the reverse complement.
GGGAACATAGAAAACCATAGGAATTGGAACGGAATCATTCCGATAAAAATTGACAAAGTTATGGCCAAAATAATGCGCGTAGAAAGTGTCAGAGAGTAAATATGGAATCCCGAGCTCAAACCATGAGCTAGAGAAAACCTGACCAAGTCTGACAGGTATGGGGGTGTTCTACACCTCAAATGATGCCTAGGAACTATAGAAAACCATAGGTTTTGGAATGGATCGAATCCGATAAAAATTGCGCAAGTTATGCGCAAAATAATGCCGTTAGAGAGTCGATAGGTGAAATGACTATGCAAATGAAATTTTTATTACATGGGATGAGGTTAAATGATCATAATGAGGTAAATGAAGCTTAGATATGAAAGAAAAACTAGCGTCGCTAGTCCGAAACGAAAAAATGCATAAAAAGCACACAAAAAGTGCCCAAAAATGGGCGTTTTTCTTAAATTTGACATAGCAAACGATAGAATTTTTCAACGAAATTTGACGTGTGACCAGAATGTGAGATAAGTGAACCATAGGAAAACAAATGAAGAAAAACGGAGCCCCGGGCAGTGCGCTGTCATGCATTCTGTTAAGGGCTGTCATTTAAGCTTAAAATTTTAATTTTTCGTTTCGGGCCTCTAACAATTATACGGACAGCGTGGGAGTATTCCTAGGGGTCTAAAAGTAAGACTATTGTAAAGAAATTAGAATTTGAGAGTCTCTATTGAGTTAAAAATCGAGTCGGAAAAGTTATAGCGTAACAGGTTTTCAATAGGTTGATTTATATTGAAAACTCTAATGTTACGTTTTATTTGAGTAAAATATAATGAGAAATTAATGTGTAGGTGACGAGCACGCAAGCGAGGCACGAGAGGCTCGTTGAGATCGTTGCATTTACGCGGATTGAGGTAAGTACTACATCACTTACACTAGTTCAATTGTAATTTCAATTATTTTAATTGTTGCTAAAGAGTTTTATAAAATAACTCTCTGATCGTAAGTTTGGTTTAAAAAAAAAAAAAAACCTTGGAAGAAAGGAAATTTTGTGCTTTTGCACATAAGAGAAAAAAAGTTGTAAAAACCATGTGTAATCCCTTGATTTTTAGAGTATATATCGATACGTTGCGACGTAGTAAATTCCGCACGTAGTCGCCAACGTTTGATTTATGGGCACTATGGTTGCCATGAAGAAATTCCGCACGTAGTTGCTAGAATTATAAAAATTTAGTACTACAAATGCGATGAAGAAATTCTGCATTATAGATGTTTACAACTGAGATAATTGTACACCACTCGGGCGAGAAAGTAAATTCCGCACGTAGTGGTCGAAATACTATAGTAACTTCAAGATGCACATGGTTGTTTTATAAGAAATAGTTTCAAAGATCAACCTTTAAATATCTCTTTAAGTTATGTTTTACTATGAACTTGAAATGGTTGTATTATTATATAGCGAACTAACGATTTATTTTGTCGTGTAGCTCGCTTGTTTTACCCAGTAAAATTATAGCTGATTTTGTGGCCGAGAAAGCGACGTTCCACTTATAGGTGGGGATGAATGGATGGACTATGTGAACATTAAATATATTTTGAGATTGTTGTAAATGTTATGATCTAAATGATTGCATGTTGATATATGAATGTTTGACAGATTGTAACTTATACTTAAATATGTATATATAAAATTGTACATTCACACTTATCGCAGAATACACATGATATAACTGCATAGGTTGTGATACCTATGGAATATATATACATGTTGTAAATGGTTGGATATGAATGTCATATGACATGTATGGATGTGAAATTAGATGTGAATTGCATGTTTGTGGAAAATCGAAGTTGGGCGGTGATTTCTATAGTTCGAAGTGTGTTTATTTTACAGGTAAAATTTGGAAAATGTTCAAATTTATGCCGTTATGCTGCTGAATTTTTTTAAAAGTAATTAAGACAAAAATAGTAAAAAAAAAAAAAAAAATCTCCCGACCAAATTAAAGAAAACTGAGTTACTAAGTTTTAAACGAGTAAACCGGCTAAGAAAGTTAGGGTTCGCTTCTCGGATTAATTCGATCCGACGAGTCGGGTTCGATAAGTCCGTTGAAGTGTCCGGCAGGATCCTCCAGACAAGAGCCTAGATAAGGTCTGGGAAGGGTCCTGTCAATTAAAGTTGTCAATAGTTCAAGTATAGATTGTTAAAGTTATTTGATGCATTACAAAAACATAAATATAAAGAGGGCCAAAAAGGGTCATTTTTGCCAAATAAAAGTCCTATATATATTGAAGTGATTAGAATAACTTAGTTGTGAGAACTAGGAGAATTCTTAAAAGTTAATGGGATGTCACAAGATTAGTGCAAAATTGGAGGATATTTTAGTTAATTTTCAACTAGTGGCATCTCATGTAAATATGTGACAAACTTTGAAGGCAAATTTATAAATGAAGCCTATATAAGTGTTGGTTTCCAACACTTAGTCTGTAAAACCCAAAACCTCGTTCGTCGGAGATCGAATTATTTTTCTGATGGATCGCGTTCGATCGGAAAAATATAATTCTCGAGTCCGAAAATATTCGGAATGTTTATTTTAACATAATAAAATAAATTCGAGTTAGTGAAGATGGATTCGAAATTTATTAATAATTCCGAAGATGAAATCAAGTCGTAAGCGGATTCCCAGACGGACGGACGGAAGCGAGTTGGATTTCGAAAGCGGAATGAAATTTAGTGGCACGAAAAGATAAGTGAAATAAACTAGTGCAAGAAAGTGACATGTGTCACATATGCAAGGGATAAGTAAGACAAATGGCTTGATAGCGAAGGCTTGCATGACAAGTGTCCAATGGAGAGCAAATACATATTATAAAATTGATATTAACAATTGAAACAAACAAGGAGAACAAAAAGCTATTCGGTCATCACTCATCATCAAGCAAAATCGAGAACTTTCATAGAGAGAAATTGAGAGAGAACCAAGCAAGAGAGATAGAGACAGAGAGAGTGAACGAGAGAAGGAGAAGTTTAGATCTGAAGCAAAGTAGCCCATGTCGTGCAAGCAAGAGGAAGGACCGTGAGAGCTGCTGCCGAGAGCTCACCAGTGCAGACCGAGCCAGAATCTCCATCACTTCTCTTTTCCCATTCGATCCTCTACCAGATCTAAGAGTGATTCTTCAAGGCCAGCAGCTGCATGTGTCATCCAAGCAACCCAAGAGCAAATCTGATCGGGCATACAAGCAAGGAGGGGTGAGTTGCTGCTGCTGCCGCCAGCTAGAGTTGCTGTCGTGTGCTGCTGTTGTTATCGTCGTCGTGAGCTGCTACCGAGCAGCTGCTGTCCGGTTGAGAACAATCATTCAGACTTGAAGTGAAGCAGAATCAAGAGAATACAGCTTGCTGCTTGTGCATGTAGGTGGAAGAAAGTGTTGTTTGCTGCCATGAGCTTAAGTGAGCGTCGTCTCGCCTTCGCGATTGTTCGAGCGCTATTACGAAGAGAATAACAGCTCACCCAAAGCTCTCGGATTATAGAAATGATATAGGCAGCTCCGTTGCAAGTGATTTTCAAAGCTTCCGAACGATTTTAGAGAGGTAAGTTTTGATTTTATATTATGGTTTTAGTTTGGATGGCTAATGATTATGTTGAGATATGGATTAAATTGATATTGTTATGATTGGGTTTTAGGATTGAGAACCTCGTTAGTGCGGAGGTTCACTTGATATTGTTTGGTTGTGATTTCGCATAAAATTATCTATGATTGTATTAGTTGCGAAATGGATATACAAACAGTTTTTGTATTCGGTCAAGAGAGAGCTGTTTGTAGGACATGTACATGTAATGGGTTGACATAGTGTGTTTAAGAGCTGTCAACATGCTGTTTAAGAGCTGTTAAAATGCACTCAGTTGAGCTGGCGAAACGTCATGTAACGGACCGTCGAAACGAGACGTTAGGTGCTGTTTTTGGGGCAGTTTTACGTGCTGTTTTGGAGGCAGTTTTCTAGGTGTTTTAAGGGCTGTTGTAGGCTGTCAATCATGCAGTATTTTAAGTTGTTAAAGTGTTGTTTAGAGAGCTGTAAAAATGCTAAGTTTTGAGCTGTCAAAGTATCGCATAATGGGCTGTCAATGAGTGCAGTTTTTATGAAAGATGAAGAGCTGTTTTATGTGCTGTTTTAATAGTCTGTTTCGGGACTATTATTGAGCTGTCTATGCTGTCTTTCAGTGCTGTTATGTGCTGTCTTTAAGTGCTGTATATGCTGTCTTTCAGTGTTGTTATGTGCTGTCTTTAAGTGCTATTATATGCTGTCTTCCAGTGCTGTTTTTTTAGGGCTGTCCAGTGCTGTTTTTTTATAGGGCTGTCCAGTGCTGTTTTTAAGGGTTCTTAGAATATTGTATCATGCTGTTTTGAGTTATAAATTATGGGCTGTTTTATGTAAAGCTGTCTCGCATAATCACGTGCGCTAATTCGATAAATATGGGCTGTTTTGAAGTGATCTTAAGTGCTATTTTTGCATAGAAGATATTGGTTTGATTGTTGCGTGTTGTTTTGATTTCAAATGTATGTTATGCCCTATTTTAATGCGCGGTTTACCATGAGTTTATTTAGAAATATTTAGAAGTCGTTATGTAGCGTTAATGTAATCGATTAGGCGATCGAAATTGCTTGTGGTATTACCTAAAAGATTAGCATTAAGTGTATAGGTAACGAGAAGGAAATATCGAATAAGTTGTGAGCTTCGTAATAAGGCGACAAATGAGTACAGAAATCATTTTGTCATTGATAAAATGCAAAGTAAGTATGTCTTAATGTGAGTAGAATTTCGTTATTTCCAAGCGTAGTTTGTTTAAAGTTATTTTATAGTTTCATATACTTATTTCATTTTGAATTTGATTTATGTATTATAGTATATTTAAATTCTATGATATGACTAGTTAAACGAAATATGTGTTCGTACTAAGAAATTATGAGTATTCAACGTTTGTAAGCTTTTGCCTCAAAAACGAGATTAATTGAGTATATCGAGAAAATTATTTTAGTACGTTGATGGTTTACCCTAACCCCAGTTGAGTACCCAGTTGAGTACCCAGTTGGTAGATGTGAGAGAGAGTCAGTTGAGTGACCCTCTGCACGTATAGGGTAATGTAGTAGAGACCGATTGCGTAGGGGTAACGCGTGCCCAGAGTCGCACATCAGTAACTACACAGGGTAGATTCCCTAATTCCTAGTGGCTAGCTAGAGATTTATGCGGCCACGACAGGAGTAGTTTTCCTGGGTTGCCATTAAGACGAGAAATGAGAAAGTTTTTGAAAGAAAATCTATAAGAGTTTCAAAAACAGTTTTCTTATAAATCACTAAAAAGGATTTCAGAAAAATACTTTACTTTATGCAATTGTATAAGATTTATCTCACTGAGTTATACTCACCTTTAGTTTTTCTGTTTTATAAAAATCCTCCTCAGGTACAGGAACGAGCAAGATATTGGAAGCATCTCCTACGGATGCTCAGATGAGATAGAGACGCGACCCCACTGCACTAGTTTCAGTCAAGTTATCATGTATTGCATTTCTTTTGGTTTTCAGAATTATCCAGCATTGTAAATATTGTTTTGGATAATGAGGTTTGTGATGAATTTATGCCCGATGTTTTAAAATCTTACTTAAGTCGATTTTCATATCATTGAATTTTTAAGCATGTCGTAAATGGTTGAGTATTTAAAAGAGGGTCTGAGGCTCATTAAGTTGAGAAAATATATCGATTGAAAATTACAGGTTCTGTGAAGTTTTTACAGTGTGGAAATATTAAAAAAAAAAAAAAAACAGCCGTCGTGCTGCCGGATTTCGGTAAAAAATCTATTTTCGTAAAATTTGTTTTCAACGAACAAAATTTCTACCCATTTTCAGAACAAAAAGAATTTACAATGTTTTCAGTAACGAAAGAGACTTAGCTCCATGGGAACTTTCCAGCCAGAGTAGATCTCGACTGGAAAGCTACCGTGGGGTGTCGGGCTGGTCATCTAACTAGTATAGTAGAGAGGGGCCTGTCAAGTTTGGTATTAGAGCCGAGATTTTAAATGCATTATATGATTTTCGAGCATTTTCATAGTTTTCTCAAAAATCATGCATTTTATGATCGATTATTTAGTCCAAGTGTAGTAACATGCGTCGCATCAGTCGTCCGCGTAAATGGAGAGTTGCAGATGATGCTCCACCTGTGCTCCGGAGGTAGTCAAGCAAGTAAATGAGTTAGTAAATGATCTGTAGCTAGAGGCTCCAGTTGAGCCACTGGCAGTAGAGCTCGGGCCGGACCTGATCGAGAAATTAGCCTAGGTTATTCAAGGGCTAAGGTCGCGTCCTCCAAGTGCCATCGTAGAGAGGGCACGAAAATTAGGTGCAGATGCATTTGATGGTACTGGTGGTCCAGAAGTTGCGACTGAGTGGTTAGACAGTACCGAGAGGGTGTTAGATTAGATGCAGTGCACCGATCTCTAGAAGGTGTCCATTGCTTTATTTTACTGAGAGCGTCAACCAGGGATTGGTGGGATTCGCTTGAGCAGAGTTAGGCAACCGCATCCTACCAGAGTTCAGTCAGACCTCTTTTAGAACCCCAGAGCAGGGGTGATACTCAGAGTATATCAGGACCGTGCAGGAAATGCAGCAAGTTGCATTGATGAGAGTGTGTTAAGACCAAGTCCTTCATGCTCAGGAATATATATCTATATAGAGATAAAAACATTAAATGCAATCGTATATTTAAAATATTCCACCGTTGTGAGATATTTTTTTATGTGATGCAAGTGAATAATTATAAGTCTAATTGAATGTTTATGAGGTTAATTTGATAAATTGATAAGTGTGGAATATTTTAGAAATACTATTGAGAGAATTAATGGTTAATATTATCGATATTACAAATGTTATGGAAATTGACGGATTTAACGTATTTATTTTTATGGGATAAAATTTTTATGAGTAATATAGGTTTATGAGGATTAAAAGAGGTTATTAGGGAGTGTTAAGTATAAGTTAAAAATGAGTAGGGGCATGATTGGAAAATTATAAGTGAGGGTAATAAAAATGTTAGTAAAAGAGGGGTAAACATGTAAAACTTTGGTTGAAAGTTAAGCTGGCATAATTGAGAAAAGTTGAGGGGCATTTAGGCAATTTGTTAAGCAATTAAATGTGTCTTCTTTCAGCTCAGTTCTGGCACAGAAAACACACTCCAGTAGACCCGAAAAATCAGACCCGAAATCAATCTCCCTCACTCGACAATTTCAACAGCTCTCGGCAGCCAAGTGAAGAAGCAAGAAAACCGATCATCTAAGGGCTTTTGTCATGCTGAGATGGAGGCTTAAAGGAGCTGGATGAGTAGCTGATTTCAGGACAAAAAACCAGATCTGGAAGTGAGGAAGTCAGACCAGAAAACGGGAAGACAGCTGAAGTTGCGACGGGCGTTGACGGGCTCGACAGACCGCGAGTGAAGAAAGGCGGTTTCGGGTGAGCTGAGACCAGAAAAAGATGAGCTGGAAGCGGTTGGATGAAGCCAAGAAATGATGGAAAATGGCAGGGGTAGGCGTGAAGATGATGATCAACAGTAGTTCAAGTTGGACAAGCTGAAATGGAAAGATATGGATGCCGTGAGAATCTCAGAGGAGTGGCTGATATCAAACTCAAGTGAATTGGAAGTTTTTCTAACGGACACCGAGACATATAAGAGGTGAAGAGAGTTCCTCAAATTGGAAGTTAGCAATCGGGAAGCGCTCTGTGAGTAGAAATCCACTTCTCCTCAAGCTTAGTTTGTTTAAAGCTTATTTTAATGTTATATGCGTTTATTTCATTATGTAATTGATTCATAGATTTTAATATAGTTGGATCCTATTATATGAATTGTTAAAGTAAATATATATTCATGTAAAGAAATTATGAGACTTTAAAGTTTTTAGGCTTTTTGCCTTAAAAACTAGAGTATTTGAGAATACCAAGAAAAAGTATTTCCTTACGATGATGGTTTACCCTAACCCCAGTTGAGTACCCAACAGAATGCTCTATGCGTGTATGGTAGATGTGAGAGAGTTACTAACTGAGAAAGGGAGTCAGTTGATCGACCCTCTGGACGTATATGGTAATGTAGTTTAAACCGATTGTGTAGGGATAACGCGTGCCCAGAGTCACACATCAGAAATTACACAGGGTAGATTCCCTAATTCCTAGTGGCTTAGCTAGAGATTTATGCGGCCAATACAGGAGTAGTTTCCCTAGGTTACCATCAAAACGAGAAATGAGAAAGTTTTAGAAAGAAATTCAAAATGAATTTCAAAAATAGTTTTAATTAAAAGAAATAAAAAGTATTTCAGAAAAATACTTTAGTTTATAAAGCTGTTTATTATTTATCTCATTGAGTTATACTCACCGTTTGTTTGCTATGTATTTCTTAAAATGTTCCTTCAGGTGCAGGAGTGAGTCGTCCAGCAGACGAGGCTCAGACCGACGCGCGAATCGAGTGACGAACGACTATTTCTTATTGTATAGCTCATATTTCTAATCATGCATGTGTTGTATATGAGTATGGTGTAAATGATGTACATTTAAAATAAGTTTAAATAGAGTTTACATATTAGTAGTTGGATGCACATTTTATGAAAATGTTTTAATTCAGAAAATTGAGTTTCCATAAAAGTTTGAAATTTTATATATATTCATGTTGTGGTTGATTGTGGATGAGGGCCAGAGGCCCCTGGTAGTTTAGAATTGTTTGCCATAGAAGTGTTTTTAAATTGCTTTGAACTTGCAGGGTAACATATCTTAATAAACAGCCAGCATGCCGCCGGATTTTCATTAGGAAAACGAAAAATTTTTACCCTTGCCCCCTAATAAATGTTTTGTAAAAAAAAAAAAAAAAGTCTAAAGTGAGTCCCGATGCTTCGGCAGAATTTCTGCAAGCCAAGCTAGAGTTCATTGGAGCTCTGTCGGAGTGCTACGGGATACTTCACGGATCCAGAGTAGGGATTCGGGAAGGGTCCCGTCAATTTGGTATCAGAGCTTTTGGTTCAAAAATGTTTATAAAGTTTTTGAAAATTCGTGCATCCAAAGGTTATTTATGCATTTTATTGCATTGATTTATAAAACTTTACATGGCATTCAATGTTTTGCTTGTCATAGAGCTATAAGTCCAGCTAGTCGTCCTCGTACGCGTAGAGTCGCCGCTGTGACTCCACCTGTTCCTTCTGGTCCACCTGAGGCTAAGGAGCCTATTCATGAGTCCGTAAATGAGCCTCAGCCTGGGGTGTAGCCAGAGCTAGCATTTGATCCTATTGAGAGACTGGCCCAGATTATGCAGGGCATGAGACCTTGCGCACCAGGTGTAACGCCCTTCGCCCGACTTCCGTTACGGTCGAAAATTCAGAACGGAGAACGTTACTTTCCTAATAAATCCGTTTCTGTTTCTTTTGAAAAACTATTATCAAACTTATTAAAACTCGTTACCAATAGCGGAAATTTTTTTTTTTTATTATTTAAAACATAAATTTGACAGAGTTTCCTCTGTTTTTCTGAAATCTTAAAATCCGTTTCCTGTAATTGAAACTCTAACATTTCTAAAACATCAATTTCTAAACTCCCCTTTCGGACCTTCCGTCCGTTTCCAAAACATTTCATTACTCAAATATATCATAAACATTTATATGCATACATAACCAAAAGTAAGCTTTTAAGAAATATACATATGTTTTTATACAGAACTTTGTTATAATTAAGTGGAATACGATAATTTACACAAATATACATGTATTCCAAAAATGTATGATCATATGCAATATATCTATATATCTACAAAAAGTGTAGAGGGGATGGTGACTATCTGAGCCTTCGCATACAAGCTATTTCCTCTGTCTGAAAATGGAGTCAAAAGATTCAACCTGCACGCAGTAAATCAATGCGCTAAGCATAATTACTTAATAGGTATACACATAATCTAAATTCTCAATTTCAAATGTAATTTCAATTGTAATTAAAAGCATTCTAATTTTAACATTCATAAATATATATATATATACGTTGTATAAAAATACTTAAACATATAGTTCACAATTTTTCGAATTCAACATTTTTTTAAAGCAGTGAAAATTTCATTTCACATAACATTTTCATTTCATTTCTTATAACATTTTTCAGTGCCCTTAGTAAACATATATTCGATACTCATGTATTGGTATATGGGTTTCCGGCATCGAACAGGTGGTGATTATCCGTCGGAATAACGGTCAACCCCGGCATCGGCCGCTCGGTGATTATCCACCGAGTTGTATATCATAACACATAATCGTTCAGGACCGGACACGAAGTGCCTCTCATAGTCCATAATGAATCAATTTAGTGTATGCAAATAAAGGGTGCAGCTGCTAATTTTCCTATTGACATGTCAATTACCAATTTCCATTTATCGATATCTAAGTTTACAAGGGCTATTTATAACATAACGTTTGTATCACATTTTACACTTTGATTTTAGTATCAAGATTTTCATAACAAATCAATTTCGCGTTTCATTTCAAGTATAGTCAAATACATTTGTAAATGCATCATATTGAAATGATATAACAATCTCATTTAAGAAATTCATTTCACAATGAAAACACTTTCATGTAAAATTTAAAGATAATGTGTATATCGACCTCAAACGGATTCGATCTTTGAATCGTATACTCCCTTACGCTTTACCCTTATTCTTTGGTTGAGAATCCGGTTCGCCGGGTTCTCCTTGACTTTTCAATAAAAATAAACGTAACGAAAGTTTATTTAATATATTTTTAGCGTTACTTAGTGCACTATAACTATATGTTCTCCTATAATGCATTCTAAACACTTCCAATGGATATCACTTCGAAACAGCTCATAATATCCTTTTTATGAATGTCTTTACCGTATTGAGAATAATCTCAAAATAACACATTCATACAGCTTATGACAGCCCAAAAATCAATACGAAAACAACATTTAAATAACTCAAAACTGCACGAATAACGTTCTAAAAATAGCATACTATTCCTCATTTTGACAACCCATAACTAGCATATTTATAGCTCATATAATCACACTTTAACAGCTCATTTATATAGCATGAAAACAGCCTTTAAGCAATTCCAGAACGGTTCTTACACATGCTAAAAACTGCACATAATTTCTATAAAAACTGCATGTCCAAAATAGTCCACAAAATTTAGTCACATCGTCTTTCATTTACGCGAATTAACTCTAACAAACCATCATGAAATCTCTCAATCATTTTCCTCATAGATATTCATTTGAATCACATTCAAATATCACTTAACATCATGGCATTTTAATCACAATTCATTTGACACTAAATTGCAAACTAACACCTTTCGAAATCATGGAAAAACTCGATCGAAACACTTGAAAACAATCTAGCGATATTCAAATAACTTTTCAATACTCTTAAGCATATCGAAGCGAATCATTTTCCATGCCGATAATCTCGAAACGAAAAGCAACACATAACAGCCCCTATACGGATTTCGCAACGCACTTTAAATATCAAAATCCATTCACAAACATATCGAATCAATATCGAACGAACCTCTGCACTAATGAGGTTCTAAATCCTATATCTCAATCATGTCATCATCCATGTAATCCACAACTAAATCATAAATATTTCCATTGCAAATGAAGTCTATAAATTCGGACTTACCTCTCCGAATTCCATTCGAAAGCTTTGAAACTTTAAGGGATTCCCGTGAATGGGCTGCCTATCGATTCTCCTATCTGCGAACTTCCTTAAATCTAAACGAACAAGATTAACTCTTACAAATTAATTGAAACATGATAACAAGACCAATGGGGCAGCAACTTACCTTCGCTTGAGCTGTTTTTCACTTCGAAACGGCTCTCAAACGTTCGCGACGGCGAAACGACGCTCGGTTTAGCTCACGGCAGTAACTTGAATGCGTTGATTCCCTTCAAAACAGCATCCACACATTCTTAACAGAAATTTAATGCCAACGGAAACTCACCCACTGCAGCAGCACACCCATGACAACAACTCCTATGGCAACAGCTCCTACGGCAGCAGCTCTCATCTATGGCAGCAACACTACGCGGCGGCAGCAATGACAGCACCAGGCAGCAGCAGCGACAACACCACGGCAGCACCAGCACCTTCACTTCAGCAACAACAGCCTCATGCCAGCAGCAGCTCCTCCAGCACTCGCTCGACAGCAACTCACTTTCTGGCAGCAGTAGATTTCCCTTCCAAACTTTCATGCATGAACAGATCTTCTACCTGGATCGCTTGGACAGCACATGCATCAGCTGGTGCTGCTTATTCTCCTTCACTAGCTCACAGCTCACAGTTCCAGCTTACATAACAGCTCACGGTTCCAGCTTGCACAATAACTCATAGTCTTCCTCTCGAGCTCTCTTTTTCTAACTCTCACTCTCTCGATCTCTAACTCTTTCGGTTGAGGATAAAGGAGACCGAATGACTGCTTTGGTTTTGCCTTTCTCTCCCATTCTCTTTCTTCACTCGGCTTCTTTTCTTTTTGGCTCTCGGGTGAACTTATCTCTTTCCCTTCTTTTGGTTCCTTTTGTGACCGAGAATGAAATTACTTCCATTCAAATGTTTGCTTTCATTTAATATATCTTTAATAACCATCAAACACTTGTCACCTTTTCAGCCAAAATCACCATCCATTTGTCATTGAGATATCATGCATGAGAGCCACTTGTCTTGATTCCATTCTTACACGATGACACGTGTCCTTCATGCGCAGATTTCGCTCTCCACTTACTTTCCATGTTTTCCATTTCGCTTTCGAAATTCAACTCATTTTCGCCGTTCGGAATCGCTTTCACTCAAATTCGCTTTGAGTCCGCCTGGAAATTTAATAAAAATCCAAATTCACATACGGGAACTTTATTAGATTTCGAATAAATATTTGAATCCGGACGCTCTACTTTATTTTATGAGATTGGATTAAATAATTATTCCCGGACCTGGCTGAAGGATTTTATAAAAATTCAATTACTCATCCGGATCTGAACGGATAATTATTTACATCATCCCTTAATTAATAATCAACATTTAATAATTTAATTGAACACCGAAACAGCATGTTACACCAGGCGCTACTGTAGAGAGAGCACGGAAGCTAGGCGCCGAGGGTTTTGATGGATCAGGGGGTCCTGATGCAGCTCTAGAGTGGTTAGAGAGTACGGAGAGGGTTCTAGAGCAGATGGAGTGCAAGGACCAGCAGAGAGTATCTATTGCATCATTCCTCCTGCGAGCTTCTACTAGAGACTGGTGGGATTCGGTAAGGAGGAGAGTGACCACTCCGCTATCATGGGAGCAATTTAAAGAATATTTCAATGAGAGGTTTTACCCCAAAGCCTACAGAGATGCAAAGATTGAGGAGTTTTACCGTCTGGTCCAGGGTAATATGACTGTGGAAGAGTATGAAAAGAAATTCACAGAGTTATCCAGAGTGGCACCATTCATCATCGACGACGAAGCCAAGAAATGCCATAAATTCCTACAAGGCCTGAATTTCAAAATCAAAGCATATGTAGCTGCTACAGAGTATAGAGAGTATGAGAGATTGGTAGAGGCAGCGTTGAGGGTCGAGAGGATTGTTTAGGCAGAGAGGGGGTCACCGTAGCAGAAGAGGGGATCGAGCCAAAGATGGCAGACATGGGGGCCCAATAAAAACCCCAAGACTGGAAGCAAGTCTGGAGGACCTTCGATGAGACCACAGAGTCAGGAAGCCACCTCCAGTCACGGTTCGATGAGGCAGCCATCGGGTTCTCAAGGCCAAAGTAGCAATCAGAGTAAGGTACCCCGCTGTGCGACATGTGGGAGATTTCATCGATAAGAGTGTCATTTTAGTCGTACTAGGTGCTATTATTGTGGTCAGGAGGAACACCTGAAGAAGGATTGCCCGCAAAGGACTACTACAGAGAGTAGTGAGTTGAGACCAGTGACTCCGGTTCAGCCTAGTGGAGGGCAGTCGAGAGGCATGGGAGGTCCACAGGGGAGAGGACCAAGGACCCCTAGTCAGCCGGTCAGAGGTTCAGGTCGAAGTGCCCCGTTTAGAGGTCAGCCAGGGAGACCTCCAGTTCAGGCCAAGGTATTTGCTGTCACACAGCAGGAGGCAAAGACGACGCCCGAGGTCGTTACAGGTGCAGTTTCACTCTCTAGTTTTAATATTCATGCATTAATTGATCCGAGAGCTACTCACTCCTTTATTTTTTAGGGTTTTGTTGATCGAGCTGGATTACCGGTAGAGTCATTAGAGTGTGAGATGGTAGTGACTACTCTTATAGGGGGTGTACTAGTGGCAGATAAGGTATACAGAGGTGGTGAGGTTACAGTGGGAGGTAGAGCATTCCCGATCAGTCTGGTGATGATGGATATTCATGATTTTGATGTGATTCTGGGGATGGATTTGTTAGCTACTCGCTGTGCCACTGTTGATTGTTTTCGAAAGAAAGTGAGATTCAATTGTGTAGGGGAGCCAGATGTGGTTTTCAGGGGTGAGCGTCGAATGCTTTCTTCTTGTATTATATCGGCTATGACAGCTCGGAAGATGTTGTGAAAGCAATGTAAAGGTTATCTGGCTTATGTTATGGATACTTCTGAGAGGGAAGCTAGATTAGAGGATATTCCTATGGTTAGGCAATTTTCGGATGTGTTCTCGGATGATCTTCCTGAGTGACCTCTAAACAGGGAGATAGAGTTCAAGATTAATCTGATTTCGGGGACAGCACCTATAGCTAGAGCACCATACAGGATGGCACCTACTGAGTTGACAGAGCTGAAGGTGCAGTTAGAGGAGTTAGTAGATAAAGGTTTTGTTCGGCCAAGTGTTTCTCCCTGGGGAGCACCTGTGTTATTTTTAAAGAAAAAAGATGACAGTATGCGGTTGTGTATTGATTATAGGGAGTTGAATAAAGTGACTGTACAGAACCAGTATCCACTTCCTCGTATTGATGATCTGTTTGTTAATATGTTAATATGTATTCAAAGTGATTATGAAAGTAAAAGATCTCTGAGGAAGTTGAGCTTAAAAACTCTAAGTTTAAAAGTTTCGAAAGATGACTTATTTAGTACTTAATGCACTTAGAAGAGAATTTCAAAGAAAAAGTTATTTTGGTGCATATTGCACTTAGTAAGAGAAAAAGAGTTTCCAAGGCCTTTCGTATACCCCCTCAAAGTTATGTATGAGTTGGCGCTACGGTGAGCGATGCAAAAAATTCTACCCGTAGCCGCTCAGAGATTACAGTTCAGTATAACACTATATATTGTGATGT
This sequence comes from Dimocarpus longan, assembly GCA_022984855.1. Taxonomy (NCBI): domain Eukaryota; kingdom Viridiplantae; phylum Streptophyta; class Magnoliopsida; order Sapindales; family Sapindaceae; genus Dimocarpus; species Dimocarpus longan. The sequence continues at coordinate 12,299,698 of CM041015.1, read as the reverse complement.
AAATAAATTCCGCAATATAGTGCTCATATTTGATATAGTGTCTTGCGCTACGATTGCGATGCAGAAAATTTCGCACGTAGTTGCTAAGCCTATATAGTAGCCCGCACCACGGTTTGTGAAGTAGAAAATTCTGCACATGGTTGCCAAGGAGTATTAGTAGAGGTGACAGAAAAGTGTGGGGTACGAATGGTTCTTTTAGAGTAAAAAGGATTTTATGAAAATCTCTACAATTTCACTAAGTTTATAATTGTTTAGTTATGAATTATTCAATAGTTAAAATTGTTTTAAATTTATATTGTTATTGTTATTATATTTTGTAAAACCGCCACAAGTACCAACACCGGAAATCGAAAACAGAAAGAACCTTTTCATTGACACAAGTGGAAGCTTTCGATATGCATATTATGTAAATTACATTTGTGTTTTGTTGAACTCAAGAGTTTAGTGCATGCATGAACTTGTAAAATATTTTGAGATTGTATATACTTTGTAGATTTTTGTGTAACCTCTTTAATGGTATGAACTACTTGATGCACCAAATTATAAATTTTGTGAAAATAGTGATAAACTTGTTGAGATGTGTGATTGTGGAACAATTGAAGTTGGGTTGTGAATGGTGTACTTTTAGGAGTGTTTATTTCATTTACAGGAAATTGGAAACCTTCCAATTGCAGCCGTTATGCTACTGAATTTTCATTACAAATATTTTAGACTTTGAATAATGAAATTGAAATGCATTGAACCAACCCAACTAGTTTTAAAATAAATGTATAATAAAGGTCAAAGCAAATGAAGGAAAAAAGGGGCAAGTTTCAAAGTTCACTCCACGAATTCCATTTAGCCGACCAGTCGAGCTTAAGAGGGGTTCGTTGGAGTGCCAGGCGAGCTCTACTAGATACTAGCCTAGAGGAAATCTGGTTTGGGTCTTGTCACCAGTTGCTTGACCTTCTACATTAATTCTTCCACCATTGGGTCCTGCTGTTCAATTCTTCGTGCATGGGACTGACGGCTGCTCTTGCTCTCCCTATCTCTAAAAAGCCGATCATGTGACCTCTCTTAGTCAACGGGAATCCTTTCACGTGACCTGTTTCTTCTATGTGAGCTCTCTACTAGGTGTGATTCTCTTTAACGCACACGCTCCTCATTGCATCCACAAGCTCGCTTATTACCACGACCAACCTCTACATGGCGGTTCCCATCTTGACTCACCCTGACCTTCAGACTAGGGGGGTGAGGTGCTACTTCTTCATGAACCTGACGTTTGCCTCCCCTAAAATGCAAATTTGAGGAGCGGACCAAAGCTTCTGGCTATACCCTCTCTCTAACAGCTTCTTCCCTTCGGGCTGGCATCTCTTCAATTGGTCGGCACTGGGTATCTGCACTCCTAGGGATTGCATGAGCCTGGGCCTATGTCAGAGCCCTAATCGCCTATGTCAGCTACGCCACCATATTCTCCAACACTTCCTGACACTGCTGCCAAGCTGTTATAGCATCCCCATCGATGGCAGCTTGATACGGGGAAAGAGGAGGCTGTAGCAAGACCTTGGTCCTGGTGACCCTCTGATTGGTCAGCCGCTGACATAACAATCATGGTTGTCTTGAGGCCATGTTAGCAAATCACAACCACAGCAAAAAAGAAGTATTAAAAAAGATTGCAGAATCGCAGTCTGGACCCTTTCTCTAGCGCCAAAGATGTTGACACCGTTTTCTGGTCAACTCGGTTATTGAAGCCCAATACCTGCGAAACATCAAATAACAACAAGAAATATGGAAGACCAGTGATCAAAACGGATAGGACATAATGATTTTTACATGGTTCGGTAAAGTAATGGTCTACGTCCACGACTGTCACTCTTATTTTTGCAGACTAACAGTACATATTTTTTTTAGTTGTCCCTTTACAATAAATTCGATCCCCTATTTATAGATGGAGATGTTATAATTTGAATTGATTTCAAAATCTTACAGATAAGGCAAAAAAATAAAATACATTAATTAAGATAATATTTGCCAAAATTCTCTCCATTATATCAGTAATGGCCATTGAGAATGTCGTGGTTTGATTTACATGAAAATAAGCAAGTTGATTTCTTCCTTAACTGAATCGCTCGCCAACTGGTCAAATTTAGAGAGCACTTTGAACGAGCAGATTATTCAAGCGATCAGATGTTACTCGCAGCGAGCAAATGAAGAGATGAACAGTCAACCCATGACTTGTCAAGCATTCTGGAAGGATCATGACATTTGGTCGCACAACGGATGGCCTTCTGATCACTCTGATTGCTTCTTAAAGAATATTATCGAACAGTTCTTGGTCCACGATCGGATCAGCTTTGCAATCATAACTCACGACCAAGCTACCACACGATCAAACACATGATCAAATGATACAATCAACCATATAGTAATTAAAACGATTAGCCATGCGATCAGATGTGCTTAGATTTACAAGTTAGGAAACAACTACAGCTCCTTTCGGTATCTGCCCATTGGACCAGCCTCTTTCTCATAAGATAATATACTGGGCTCATCTTTAGGCCTTTATCAGCCCATTTTCTATGATCGCAAAAATGCCCATAACAGAGGTTATAAGTTAGGAAACGACCATAGCTCTTTTCAGTATCTGCCCATTGGACCAGCTTCTTGGGCTTTTTCTCATAAGATAATATACTAGGCTCATCTTTAGGCTTTTATCAGCCCATTTTCTATGATCGCAAAAATGCCCATAACAGAGGGCAATTGTTGGAGCAAATAAAGGCTATATAAAGTTAACATGAGATGGAAGTTAAGTTGAGAACAAAGAGCAACTTATGTGGATTGGAGGGTGATTCAGGAGTAGGAGAGAAACCAAGGACAACAGTTGAATTTGTTGAATTTGTGATCATTCTTAAGTGATTTTAAGGATATACGAAGGGTGTATATAAGCCTAGGAGTGAAATCTATCAATATCAAATTGATTTCAAGTGGTAAGCTTCAACATTTTCATGACTTGTATATTTAAATATTTAGATTAGTGGTCTCTAATGAATTATCTATGATTTTTATATATGGATCTAAGGTTTTGAGACTTCAAATTGGTGGGAAAGCAAGGCTAGTGATCCAAGAGCAAGTGATAAGCCTACTAGTGAGAATAACTTTTTGATTGAAATTTTAGTTGATGTTGTTTAGGATATTAGTTGTTTTGCCATGAGATGTGATGTTATTTTAATGTAAATTCAAGTATAAAGCTTGAAGGAATATTGGTGTTGTGTTGGGATGTGATTCATAACCAAGAGGGGTTTTAATTGTCCAATTTAAGTTTAAGTTAATTAAGTGACTTTCATGTATATAAATGTGCTAAAATGTTAAGTTTTAATGTTGAAATGAGAAGCAAATGTATGGTAGTTCCACTTGCTATGTTTCTACTATAGGAACCCTAAAGTGATAGACAATTGTTTTTGAATGTGTTAGATAAATTTATAGGTCATGTTGATGATGAATTTAATATAAAATTGAAAAGAAATCCATTGGATGTCAAATGACAAGTCTCACAGCCAAACCTTGTCCTATTGTTCAAGTATGAGTTTTATGAATTTGACTTGATTTTACACCATTTTACATGTGTTGGAGCATGATTATGATGAGAAATATTGAATGAGATTGATGGTCTAAAAGTTAGTAAAGGCTCGGCTAATATGAGTCAAATAATTCAAAATTGCGTTTAATGCATTGATGTGAATTTAGACTTCTTTTGAGGTATTGTACATACTTAGATATCAAGAATGTCCAATAGAAAGTCTATGCAAATAAGATTGGTTGTGATATTGCCTAAAAAAATTAGAATGCGAAAATGTGTAGGTAAAGTGGAGGCGAGAGAAACCCTTAATTGTGCTTTATTGTGAGTTAAGAAAATGAGAGTGTTCTTTCACAACATTTTGATATGATTAGATTTCCATTCATAATGATTTTATGTATTATGTTTAAATTCATGCTTTGAAATGTTGAAAATTAATTTTTAAGTAAATGAGTTCAATATGAAAACCTTCTGTATGGATTTCAGAAACTTCATATGAGATATGAATTATATGAAGAAAAGCAGCACGTTTTGTAAGCCTATGGTATGTCTCACAAATATCTCAAATATTACTGGTCGAGTACCCTAAATACGCATGGCAGTGTCGAGGGCGTCTATCACTAGCAGCGAGAGGGACTGTGTCGGTTAGTTCAGTCTAGTGTGTCGCTCTCTGCACATACATGGTATATTATTAGTTAGCTTTTACGTGAGCGATGGAAATTCCGCTACGTAGTTACCGGACAAATGGTCTGAGCGATGGTAAATTTCGCTACGAAGTGAAGGTAAAGTCCGCTTCGTCATATATTCTTAAGGTACCATGTGGTATGAACTGTTAATGGTTGGCTGATTTTGCACTGAGATTTTTCGAAAAATTTATTTACCACTATTGTTTATAATTCAAAGCATAAAATGATTCAGATTTGGAAAGCGTTTCAAAATAGTTTTCTGAAAGCAAAAAGCTCGCTTTTCACAATGTTATTGAATTTCAGTTTTATGACGTATGATTCATATTTATAATTAATGTTTATTCATGCATTTATTTTAGATATGCTTTTTAGAAAGCCTATTTTAATTTCTATTTTTGGGAGGTTTAATTTTGAAAATATAGTTTGACCGAAAATATGATACTCACTAAGTTTGTTTAGCTCACCCTTTATTTTTATGTTTTATAAACAAAACCTTCCCAAGAGCAGGTGCAGGTACAGGTGCTTCAGTAGCAAGGACTTCAACCTAAGAGTAGTCGGACTATGTCATATGCTACTGTGTTCATGCATTCTTATTATGAATATTTTTTTGAAAACATATATAATGACATTTGTATGTAATTGAATGCAGTTTTGGAAAATATGCAAATACACTTGTGCACGATGTGTAAATATTTTCTGAAATGACATTTTATATTTCAGTGTATAAATAATTACGTGAACAATTTTGTTTGCAAGAAATTTCAAACTCTAAAAAAAAAAAACAAAACAAAAAAAAAAGATTTAGCTTTATGAAAACCTTTCAGTCGGAGCAGACATCGATTGAAAAGCTACCGTGGTATGCCAGTGGGCTGCCTATTGTACGAAAATAGTGTTTAAGGAAGGGGCTTGTCAAGGATTGTTCAAATTATTTTATATTAAGTACTAAACCGATCAAGTCTAAACCTTATCTAAACTATCAAAACAAATGATTTATAAAAATACCAAAACAAAGAAAATAATTATAAAATAACTATCACAAACAATGGAGAATTAGGACAAGGATTACAATTTCACCTTACCTGTAACACTCTTCTCTCGATATCTAGTGGACTAAGAATCGAGATAAAGGACATTACATTACTTACTAAAATTCATTTAATCGTTTGTTTTGTTTTATAGAAAATCCGACAGAGTTTCCTCTATTTTTCTGAAAACCCAAAATTTAATACCTGCAAGAAAATATAACACTTCTAAAACATTCATTTCCCAACTTCCATTTCGGACCTCTTATCCGTTTCCAATTTCACATCACCACACAAACATTTATAATAAACATGTCTTTCTAAAATTCCAATCTCACAAAAACTAACGTCAATTCCAAACATGGTTGCCATTCACATTTCATAATTTACAAAACATTACGAATTACATACAAATCTTTCTTTACAAACATTACACTTTAGTGAAATATATCTTTTCATGAGCATACACATTAAAATATACACATGGGATACAAAATGATCATTACCCAAAAATAATTTCGGATGTGATTTGTGAGGACAACTCAACTACCTGCGTGTGGTAAATCCAAGATGTTATGTATTTCTATTTAATGGGTGTACACTTATAACATTGAAATAATAATTATTTTCAAAAATACAACATTATAATAAAATGAAGTACACAATTATCAAATTTTTATAATAACACACAACAAATTCAACAAATTATCAATTATACCATTTAATCTTCCAAACCATATATTAAGCATATTTACGTTATTACCCCTTGTCATTTTCAAAGCCTTTCGTATTTCTGACATGATACATTGGATCGAAAACGGGTTTCCCTAGCAACGTACACTCGGCACCCGTCGGATTACAATTTCACAAACGTTTACAATTTCAGGATCGGACACTCAATGCCTCTTAGGGTCCGTACATAAGAATCAATATGCATTTATAACGGCGCAGTATTGCTAATAATTACTCTATTGACATGTTAATTATTGATCACCACCTACCGGTGTTTAGTTTTACTTGGGCTCTCGATATTTTTCAATAATTACAAAATTTTCTATTTAAACAAAATTTTAATCGCGTAATCGTTAAATCACGTTTCTGAATTCGTTTTTCAAAATTCTTAGAAGCATCACTTTTAGCCATTTCAAATAACCATTTTCTCAGTTTTAACATCACAATTTAACAAAACCACATTTAGCCTTTCTTGGCATGCATTCGACCAAATGAGGTGATTTTCAAAATTTTCTTTTCAAAACCTTAATTCATCACACATACATCAAAAAATCATTTAGTCAATACATAAATGAACATAAAATGACAAAAATACCCCTTGCTACTTCTCTAATGAGCATTCGACAAAGGGGACTTATTCGAAATTTCATTTCAACTCATTAATTCATCATAGATGACAGGCCCCTCTCTAGCTATACTAGCTAGACGACCTGCCCGGCACCCTACAGTGGCTTTCCAATCGAGATCTGCTTCGGCTGGAAAGTTTCCATGGAGCTAAGCCTCTTTCTTATCTGAAAATGTTTGAAACTCTTTCTGTTCTGAAAATGGGTAGGAGTTTTAGTCATTGAAAATAACTTTATGAAGATAGATTTTTACGAAAATTCGACAGCACAACGGCTGTTTTTCTAAGATTTCTACCCTGTAAAAATTTCATAAAACCTGTATAATTTCATTCAATAATTTTCTCAATCCACTGGGCCTTAGGCCTTCTTTCAAATACCACAAACTATCGCATATATGCTTTCAAAGCAAAATGACTTAATCATACGGAAATCATACTTAAAAAAATCTTAAAACATCATTACATGTAACTTATCGTAAAATCAATTATCCAAAAGAAAATTTACAAACATGAGATGTAATACCCTAACCTTTAATTTTGGGTAAATAATGAATTTTTGTGTGAATAGTGACTTTTGATGAATAGTATCCGGATGAATAGTAAATTTCAAAAATTTTACTTTGGGATTCAAAAACCCTGGAATGAATAATGGAGTCCATAGAAACTGAAACTGATTAAAAATGAGTTCATTTGAATAGATTTCGAATGGTCAGAACGAAAATTATTAAAAACGTCCTTTTTGAGTTATTAAAAATAATAATGATCTGAAGACCGTTTGAATTTTTTTTCGAAGCTTAAGATTGATTAGTTAGATACCCAATTAGAGTACCCCATGATTAATTTGATGATTAGATGACCATAGGATATTTTTGAAATTTTATTGACTTGGAACTTGGAATTAAATTATAAAGATGATTTGAGTAAATTATAATTTAAATGTATATGGATTTGATGTGAGTAAATGGGAGTAATGAAATCCTAGAAGAAACATAAATCCATGTGAAAGTTTATTAGCCAATAAGAGTTTGCCAAGAAAAAGTGGAAAATGATGGAAGTTAACTAAGGTTAATTGGAATTTAACTTTAGTTAAAGTTAACCAATGGGTGTTATGTAATTAGGCAATATTTGAGGCACTTTTTAACAAGTTTTGGAGGGCCTATATAAAGACACTCTCAGCTGGAAATTGAGGCAGAAACCTTCACTCATTCAGCTCACCAAATCGTTAGAAACAAAAGCTGTGAAACGTGAGAGAAAGCTGAAGCAGAGAGCTATCTGCACAGGTTTCAGAGAATCAAGATATCTCCTTTATCCACCGTTGGATTGAGCTGAAATTTGTTGGGTATGTTAATCACACATGGTTCTTAATTATGAACGGTTGGAGTTTTAATTAAATGTGTATATGGTGAGTTATGGCTTTCGTAACAGGGATGGCCGGATAACAGGGCACAACCAGGACAGTCTTGCTTATTTCGCCATATCTCCTTTGTTAACCATTGGATCAGCTTCAAATTTGGTCTGGAGGTTTTTCAGACGTTGTTTATCAATCTGAACGGTGAGATTCTTGAGGAAATGTCTCTGTAGAGAGAAAGAAATCCGTGACCAGTACCTTTAGGTTTGTGGTATTATTTTTTTTATTTTGTTTAAAGTTTAAATTGTTTGATTTATAATTTGGGTTAAAGTTGGAGATGTTTTAAGTGGCTGGTGAAAATTTTTTTTAGAGGATTAAATTGAATCTAAATGAAGTGAATTAAGGTAGTAGCTATGCCTTGGAATGATTAAAATGAGTATGGTAATTTAAGATAAAGAGATGTTGTGTATCATGGAGGAAAATTCAAGTTTTAGGGGCTGAGATGAGGGCTGATCTATATATCGTTTATTTGAGTTATGTTAAGATATAAAAATGTGCTTAGATATCAAATTTAAATGTTGGAATTGGAAGGAAATGTGTAGGAAAGAAATTGTTAAGTTTCAAGTTACTATATAGTAAATAATGAGAGAATTATGTTTTGTTAAATGCTATATTTTTATGTTATCAATTATGTGATGATTAGGTTGTAAATGAGCCATTAATGATGAAGAATTAGTATGAAAGCTCTCCTAGCAATATTTTGTTAGATGAAGAGCAATTGTGTTTAGGTGAATAATGTGTTTGAGAGAATAACCAAGTAAATCTCATGAAACAATGTGTAGTGTGTGTGCATGTCACGGCCTATGAAGGGGCATGTGACCCCATTGTGTTTTGATGGTATTTATGACGTATTTAGGTTCATAAAAGCATGCATAAATGAGTAGGAATCAACAAAATTGACATGGATGCATAGGTACAAGAATAGCCTAAATCTAGTAGAGGTTAAAATAGTGCATAGAAGCATGTTGACAATCCTGAGCTCATAAAAGGGTCTAGTAAGACCTGACTTGTTCTAACCCATATGGGGATGTTCTACACCTCAAATGATGCCTAGGAGTCATAGAAAACCATAGGTTTTAGAACGGATCGATTCCGATAAAAATTACGCAAGTTATGCTCAAAATAGTACCGTTAGTGAGTCGATAAGTGAAATAACTATGTAAATACAATTTTTATTGCTTGGAATGACTTTAGTTGATCATAATTAGGTAAAAGAAACTTAGATACGAAAGAAAAACCATCGTCGCTCGTTCGATGCGAAAAGTGCATAAAACAGGGCGTTTTTCCTAGATTTGACATAGCAAACGATAGAATTTTTCGACGAAATTTTATGGGTGACTTAATTAGACGATAAGGAGATGGAAGAAAAAGAAACGGACGCGAAATGAGTGCCGGTTCTAAATCGGTTTTTGTTGGTCAAATGGGTTATTAAAAAGTTGACTTTTTGTTTTAAGCCTCTGGAGACCAAACGAACCAAATGATCTTAGGGGTCTAAAAGTAAGACTTTTACAAAGAAATCGGAATTAGAGAGTCTCGGTTGAGTTAAAATCGAGTTAGGAAAGTTATAGTGTAAAAAGTTGTTAATAGAGAAAAGTGTATTAGAAATGTTATTTTAAGTCTTGAGCTATGTGATTAAGCAAGTAATGATAAGAAATTGATATGTAGGTGACGCGTAAGCAAGCGAGGTAGGAGAGGTTAGTTGAGGCAGTTGAGCTGCGCGGAGAGAGATAAGTGTTCTATCACTTACGCTATTTCCATTCTTCCTTTAAACATAATTGTATCATTGTAGTTAAATGATTTTCAAAATCTTGAGTGAAAGCTTGGTAAAATGATTTTTACATTGGATCTAGAAAAGAGAATTTAAAAGTGAAAAGTTTTCGAAAAAAAGAGAGGAGTGAAGAGTTTTAAAACCATTTGTATACCCTTAATTTACATGAGATTTAGCGCTACGTGACAAGGTAGAAATTCCGCGCGTAGTCGGTTAGAATTATAATTTTGGGCGCTATAGGGCGATGAAGAAATTCCGCTCGTAGTCGTCAAAGTTACAATTCTTATATAGCACTACAATCGCGATGAAGAAATTCCGCATTGTAGTTATTTAGAACTGAGATGATTTCACACTACTCTTGCGATGAAGTAAATTCCGTTCATAGTAGTTAAGATATTTTATTAGCTTTACGTTTGGCAACATTCAAAAAATTGGCCTCGTGATGGTTCGAATACTTTAGGGGTATACATGTAGTTTTGGGAACTAAAAGTTTAAAAAAAAAAAAAAAAAAAATCAAAACTTTAAGATTAAGTAAGTTTATAAATTGTTATATATAGCTATGTGATTTGCTACCTTGTTATGTTGCACTAACATGGTTGTTTGGTGTGTAGTTTATATATCCTATCGGGTGTAATTACGAGTGACTGCGTGACAGAGTCATCATTCTCTTAGGTGGGCGTCGAGTAGATGATTTGCATAAACTCTGGATACATTTTGGATGTTGTAAATAATAAAATCAAATGATAACATAACTTAAATTGTGGATATGTGAATGATGGTTCTTGATGTGATGTTATGGATACTTATATATTTTTGAGACACTTGCATATAATATACATCTATACTTGAAATTTCTAAGTGATTTTGCATGACAATATGATGGTTGAAATGTGTGCACACGAAAATTTTATGTGTGTGAAAATGCTTATATGAGAGATTGTATGTTTGTGGCCAAAAGAAGTTGGGAGGTGATCTGATATAGTTCGAAGTGTTTGTTTTCTTTACAGGTAAATTTTAGAAATATTCAAATCACAGTCGTTATGCTGTCAAAATTTTTATAAAATCCGTTTTAAAGAAATGCGAAAAATTTCCACCAATCCCAACTATTTTAAAAGTAAAGAAAGTTTTAAGTTAAAACGAATAAACCGACAAAGTATTTTAAGGGTTCGCTTCTCGGATTTCCTTAATCTGACGAGTCAGGTTCGGGAAGTTCGTTGAAGTGCCCGACGGGATCCTCCAGACAAGAGCTTAGAAAAAGGTCTGGTTCGGGTCCTGTTATGAGATGAGTCTGAAAACAAACATAATGCAATACATGGTCTAACTACTGAAAACTAGTGCAGTAGTGTCGCGTCTCTAGCTCGCCTGTATGTCCGACGAAGATGCTTCGACTACCTTGCTTGTACCTGCACCTGGGGAGGATTTTTATAAAACATAGAAAATAGTGGTGAGACTAACTCAGTAAGTGTGTGCTTTATAATAAATTATTCTTTCATTATTATTTTGAAAACAATAAAGCTCATTTAAGCGAAAGATTCTTTTAGTAAACTTTTCGTAAATGAATTTTCTTATTTTTCTAAACTAACGTTTATTGGCGTATTTCATTTCTTTAACTAAGTTAAAAGATAACTCAGGTAAAACTCATTCTCATAAGCTAAATATCTACATGACATGAAATACTAAGAATTTTTTATTTGCGTGTACTCAGATGCGGGAACTTGGGATTACGATTCCCCGCAACATCAGGAAATGCGGGAACTTGGGATTACGATTGCCCTCGAATATTAAGTCGTACGGGAATTTGGGATTACGATTCCCCTCGTCTATTAGACGTACGGGAACTTGGGATTATGATTCCCCCCGTCCCTTGCCATACACGCATAGGGTACCTCGACCGGGTTATGCTAGAGATTAAGATAAACTAAAGACATTTAAAAATCTTTTAATACACTTAAAACTTACGCTTAACTTTTATTTACTTAGCATTCAAGCATATTAATCATTTTTAGAAATATCTCATAAATATTTCGTTTTCTAGTATACGGTTTAAAACCAAAAAACTGTCTTTCTAAAGCAAAAACTTAAATCATTCGAAATAACTTTCTCATGTATCTCTATGCATGTATTTCATTATACTTTCTATTTTCTCTACTTCAAGACTAAATACATTCATAATATATATTTACAACTATACATGCATTATAAGGAAAGCGATAATATTCTAAAATTTTGCTCGAATAACATAATAATCATAAACTAAAATGGTATCTCATTAATAATATTCATATAATAGAATTCACGAAAGCTTTATGAAATTTCACACTCACAATTTGCTTCCAATAACTTATCAACCACTCCTGTTATAGCTCTCGTCCGCTCGTCGGTTCACCTACAATTAGTTTCGATCGAGTTTTCATTAACAACGAGGCTCGCATAAATACTAAACTTAAATCACACGGGGATTGCGAATCACGACATTTCAAGCGATTATCCTCACACAATAATAACATGGAAACACTAATATTCACATGCGGAAACTATTTGGAAACCAAATCATTATTGCAACATAATCTAATCGAAACTTTACGATTTCGCTAGCTTTTCAACTATTTCAAAACCAACAATAAGGCTATCCATTCTCAATCAAATCTCATCGAAATCATATGTAAACGAAAAGCTTTTGCGATTACAACAATTTATCGCGAACTATCCTTTCTAACTTCTCGCACGACTATTTTCGCTTCAATTCAAACTTAACATCAATGAAACTTGTTATTTCACTTAAATCATGGAGAACAAAGATTCAAACACTTCAAAACACAATCACGAAAATCATGGCAGCATACTACCCTTTAATTAAATTTTCGTTTCGACTCCGAATATCAACAATATAATCGCGCGCAACGAAAACTATCCGATTAACTTTCATATATTTCAATGCATCCTAACATCAACATTTAACACTTTAATGAGCTTAAATACATCTCAAAACATCTTGATAACACTATAATCATTTTCACGTTCGACAACGAAAAATCACAAACGAAACATATTCATATTTGCGAAAACTTATCCGAATTACTCAGAAGCTATTTTTCGATAATTGAACGACTATTCGATACTTTAAAATACATCCTTATGCATCATTTTTCACGAGAACAAACTCAAATCTAAAAACACAACATAACAGCCCCTAAATCTCATTATAACAGCTCATAAATCAATTTCGCAACGAAAATAATCATCGACAATTTTATTCGAAATCACACCCAAACAATATTGAACAAACCTCCGCACAAACAAGGTTCTAAATCCTAAATCCAATCATATCATCATCAAAATTCGTTCTCAACTCATCCTAAACATTATCCATTAAAATAAAATTCATAAAACTCAAACGTACCTCTCAAAAAATGTTTCAAACTCTTCGAAAATGCTCACAAAGGGGCTGCCCAACCTTTAACTTTTCCTAGAGCTTCCTTTAATCCACAAGACACATGAAAACCTTAGAAATTACTCAAAACATCCTTAAAAGTTAGTTGGGACAGTTTCTTACCTTTGTGTGAGCTTTTTTTTCACTTCGAAACAGCCCTCAAGCATCCGCGACGGCAAGGCGTCACCAAGGATGACTCACAGCAACAGCTCACTCTTTTTCACCTGCATGCACGGGCTTAGAGCGGCTCCAAGATAGCTCTCAAGGCCTCCAATGGAGCTACAGCTGCTGAATTCACGCTCAAACAGCTCCTCCTATCCCTCACGAGCTCACTTTCACGGCTGCACTCACATGCAAAACTCTCGGGTCTCTTTTCGACTTCACGAGCTGCACATTCACACATACCAGTTCATGGTTTAGATGGGCTTCTCTTAGCTCACAGATTGAAGATGCAGCTCTTGGTTTCAGATCTCACCTTCTTCTTGTTGCAAGCACGATCTGAGACCATCCAAGAAGACGTTGTTGCAGCTGCTGGTTTGTCACTCCCTCACGAGCAGATTTCTCACTTTTTCACTTGGACTCTCTCGACTTCCCTTGGATGGACAACAAGACCGAATGGCTTTGCTTGAAGCTCTCTATTACATACCTCACGGTTTCTCTCTCACTCTAGAACCTCTCTCTCTCTCTCAAGGAAATGTCACTATCTCGGTCTTGGAATGAATTACTGTGACTTGCTCTTGCTTCCCCATTTTCAATTTCAATTTGATTTATATAAGCTTTTCTTTCTCATGACAAATTGTCAATCATGCACTTTGCATGACTAACACTTGTCTTGCTTCTTCCTTACATGGGCGACACGTGTCCCTCATGCATGGATTCCGCTTCCCACTAGTCACATTTATTTCATGCATTCTCCCATTTCGATTCCGAGTTCGAATCGATTCCCGTCCGTCCGGGAATTTGCTTATGACTCAATTACGCCTCCGAAATTATTTTAAATTTCAAATTTGTATCCACGTATTCGAAATTATTTTATTATTTCTTTTCTAAAAAAATATTCCGAATGATTCGGAATTGAAAAAATATATATTTTTCCGATCGAAAACGCGATCCATCGAAAAATAATTCATTTTCCAACGAATGAGGTTTTGAGTTTTACAATAGAAGCCATTCAAATGTCATCGGTTTAACACATAAATAAGCTTGAAATGATAAAAATAGCCCTAAGTTTCTCTCTAGCATTGATTCGGCCTAAGGGGGTTAAATTTTCAAATTTTTGCTCCAATTGGTTTTTCATCACATTATTCATTCAAAAGGCATCCAAATAACATAATCAAAGGATCAAAATCAATAAGCTTCAAAAGAAATTTTCATTGTTATGCTTACTAATAAAGGAAAATTTTTAAAGTAAATGTACACTAACCTTTTGGGCTTAATTTCTAGCTTTTCTATACCTTTAAGAGAGCTCACAATTTCACCTTATCCTTCTCTTGGCTTCTCTTAGCTAGATCTCCACCTAAGGTTTCAAAAGAGTGCATTTATTAACCTTAAAAGCTAATCATCTAACTTGAATGCATTTATGACTAGATATTCATGTCTAAGAATGCATTTACTTGCTTACTAAACTTTTCTAGCTCTCAAACCAAAACTCACACCACATACCTTCGATTTTGCAACCTTACTAGTAAAAATCAACTTTGAATCTTGATGGGTTTTAATGGATTTGATGTCTTGGATAGGTATATGAGGCAAGAAACAAGATTAATTGATGATTTGGTGACTTGAAATGAAAAGAGAAATGAGAGAAAAGGAAGAAGAAAGGGACAGCAATGGAGGAAGAAGATGGAAGAATGATTTTTCAACCCATTTGCACTTTATATTCTATCCATTTTTTCTTTACAAATTTACCCCAAACAATCTCATTATTTCGTATCTTGTCCCTTATCACACATGCTTGAATTGCATTGGTTCTTAATTCCAAGTTATGATTCCATTAAACTCTTTTAACACACACTTGTAAAGATCTCATTTGTTTCCATAACTTTTAACTTTTATCATGTCAAATTCCTATTGGTCCAAATTAAATTTCCATGCACTTGAACTTATTTGATTATCCAATGATATTCTTCCGTCATTCAATTTCTCTCATTTAATTTCTAATTAAATTCATTACTAATGAAAATGTCTCCAAAAACTTTATTGAATTCTCCAAATAAATAAATATATATATCACACTAATTACACTCAAATCTAATTTAATCCAATTTATTGCATTCAATAATTTAATCAACAAATACTAATCATATGGAGATAAATATTGCGGCGTTACATTACTAATTCACTTAACCTATATTTCTATCATTAATAATTTATTCTCATCGCGTGATTGATCGAGTACTTTTAAATTATCCACAAGCCTCTTCGAATAGTCGAATGAAATTACCTAAATTAATTAACCAACTATATTCCTAAGATGATTAATTAACCTAAGCACATTAAGCTTTAATTACTCATTATGACCATATAAACCACACAGGTATATTCCTATCCCATATAATTCTTGCTATCTTAATTAAATCTGAACTATGAATAACTTTTCCAAGCGCACTCAAAGTTATCGAATCAATTGAACTAGCAGTGGTCAATTAATTCAAAAGCATTAAGCATAGAATAAAATAGAACATAATAATGGGAAATTAATTTAAAACAATATTGTATTGGTGAGTTAATGGTTTTAGAGCTATATTGTAACCCTAGATTCTAGATCTAATGTGTAATCAATTTACAAATTAAATAATTGAGCAACAATCAAACTATTTAATTGATAAGACTCAAGCCAGATTTTCTCTAGGTTAATATCTGGTAGGCCTCACCTGGTACTCCAACGAATATCTCTTAAACCCTACTAGGCAGATAAAAGAAATCCACAGAACGAACCCTGAAAACTTGTCTGTTTACTTTGCTTTGAAGTTACTTTAATCTCATTGTTTTAAAATTTGTTGGGTTGATTTTGTTCAAATTCAAATTTTCTAAGTTTTGTAAATTTGATTAAAGCCATAAAAGTGATCCTTTTTATTTTCAAGGTTTAAAATCGTTTTAATAAAAATGTGGCAGTATAACGACTACATTTGTAAGGTTTCCAAATTCCTACAAAAAAAAAATACACTCCTAAATTTGTTTCAACCACAACCCAACTTCTTGTTTACTACAAACATGGAAATCAGTAATCGTTTAATCATTCTCATAAATGCCACAAATGATGACTAATGTCTTTCATATCATAGGAAACTTTACAAGCTATTCATATCACAAAAATATAATAGTATAAATTCACAAATGGGTGTTACAAAACGTTACAAAAGTGATGCATGCAAACCACTAGTTTTTCGATTAACAAAAATACAATGCAATCTATGCAATGCATCCCACGAGTGTACATCCACCTATAATGACGAAGGAGCTCTTTTGCCTCGATCACCTGTGATAGTACCTGAAGAAAGTTTATACAATACCACAAATAAAAGGTGAACTCATAGAAGTGCAGTAAGTTGTAGTAACCTTCAAATTAAAATAATTTTGACTCATTTTTATTAAAATTAAGTTTCTCCCAAAAATAGTTTAATAAAGCTAAAATATATATATTTTTTCTAAAATACTTTATAATACTTATTCAAAAACTATTTTTGAAGCTCGTTCTAAATCTCTTTTTAAAACTTTCTCATGCTCGCTTGAATGGCAACCCAGGGAAACTACTCCTGTCGTGGCAGTATAAATCTCTCGCTTGCCACTAGGAATTAAAGAATTTACTCTGTGTAGTCACCGATGCGAGAATTCTGGGCACGCGCTACCCCCACGCAATCGATCTAAACTTTACTATCCTTGTACGGGCAAAGGGTGACTCAACTAACTCTCTCTCAAGAGTCATCCGGTCTCCACTATCAATTAGTGACTCTCTCATATCTACCGTACACGCATAGGGTATTCGATCTAATACTCAATTACGGTTAGGGTAAACCATCGGCGTAATAAAATAATTTTTCTCGATATTCTCAAATAAGCTCGTTTTTAAGACAAAATGTCTAAAATCTTTACTTCTAATATATTCTCGATATAAATATATATACTCAATTAAAAACTCACATGCTATAATCTTTGTATAATTTCAATAAATAACTTAGTTACATAATGAATAAATTCATATGAAC
The DNA here is from genome assembly GCA_022984855.1 of Dimocarpus longan. NCBI lineage: Eukaryota > Viridiplantae > Streptophyta > Magnoliopsida > Sapindales > Sapindaceae > Dimocarpus > Dimocarpus longan. Next base: position 12,282,272 of record CM041015.1, on the reverse strand, counting down.
ATAAAATAAAATTTAAACAAATAACTCTTCGAAAAACTAGATTTTTACTCACATTAGAATGCTTATAATGATCTTCTTAATCAAAGGAAGAATTTTTCATAATAATAACTCATTGATAAACTTTTTAACAATAATAAACTTACATTTCACAATATAAATATTGTAACGCAGGTGTGTAGCGCTCACCTGGATTCCATGCTTGTTGAAGAGTTTTAATGGGCTTCTCTTGCTCTACTTGCTTGCTCCTCACCTTAATCTTGTTTTTCATTTCATAAACTATAATCTTTTGAAATCTTTTCTTTGTCATGCATTATTTCATCACATAACGTATTTAAAAGTTATTGGTTTAACACATGACAAAAATATCGCTAGGTTGCTCTCTGGAGCACATATGACCCAGAAAACTAAGTTATTTTATTTTAATTGAGCTTGAGTTTGAGATATTATCTCAAACGTCTACGTACCCATTCCATCATTGGGATCAAAGCCTTCATAGTTCAACAAAATTTTATTTTAATTTATCAAAATAATTCACAATACACCCAATTTATATTTTCAGCCAAACATGTATATTTCCCAAACTTTTTATTTTTCATTACATCTCAGCTCTTAGGTCGCTGCTTTCAGCTCTCAACTTATTAACTAGCTACATTCAGCTCTCAGCTCATCAGCTCACTACATTAAGCTCTTAGCTCATCAACTCGCTATATTCAGCTCTCAGCTAGCTACATTCAGCTCTCAGCTCATTAGCTTGCTATATTCAACTCTCAGCTAGCTACATTGAGCTCTCAGCTCGCTATATTCAGCTCTCAGCTAGCTACATTTAGCTCTCAGCTAGCTACATTTAGATCTCAGCTCATCAGCTCGCTACACTCAGCTCTCAGCTAGCTATATTCAGCTCTCAGTTAGCTACATTCAGCTCTCAGCTCACTACATTCAACTCTCAGCTCAACAGAATCTTTCAAAGTACCATGGCAAAATAACCAAGCAAAGTTTAAAACACTAGAACGTCTCTTGGTCGTGACTTACATGCACACACAACAACTAACTTTTCTTCAAAATTTACATTTAGATTTATATCAAAAGTACTCCATTTTTCATGGCAAAACATCCAAACTCCCTTTTAACCATTGTATCTCCTCTTGGGCCGAACTCTAATCAACATGCATCTAAACATTTCTTTCTTTCAATTTTCACAAATAAATTCATAGAATAAAACCTTACCTTTTGGAAAATGACTTAGACTTGATAAATCTTGCTCCTAAACTTGAATGGAACCTTTGCATGTGAGGAAGACACTCAAAAGCCAATTTCAATCCTCCATATTAGCTGTTGCCATTTCTCCCCCTTTTCCTCTCTGTTATCACCAACTTTCCCCTCTCTTTTTTTTTCTCCCCCATTTCACATTTACACCTATATATATATAAACCTTCACTTTATAAAAATACAAAAATGTCATCCATAGAATGCTTGACACGTGTCTTCATCCTTATTCACCTGTCACGTGTCACTTATCCATTGGTTGTTTTTTCAATGTTTATCTTTTCCTTTATCTTTTTTATTTTTAGCTTTTTCGAAACGCCCAGATTTCGACTTTTTTTGGGAACATTTTCGAAATCCTTTTAAAATTTTTCAAGGCCTATATTCGAACTTCCTACATACTCCTAGTAACTTTCGTAACCATTAAAAGTCATTCTAGGTCTCTTTTCGAATCTTCGCTTTTTACTAAATTACCTTAGAAAAATTTCTGGATTGGTTCTATTTCAATCCAAATCTCATTTGAAAGTGTCGATTGAGTTTCAAAAACATTTTTTGAGCATTTTCGTACTTAATTGATACTTTTCAAGGTTTTCAAAAATTTTGAAAATCCGTTCGAATTTCCGGTCAAATTCGAAAACTACTCCGTTTTTACCTCAAACTAATTCGTTTCTGATCCAATTAAGTTTCCGTTAATTCCAATATAATTTTCAAGACTTTTAATATACAAAACTCATTTTTCAAAAATTACTATTAACACGGACATTTTTCATCTGAAAACACTATTCATCAAAAATTTCCTTTTCAATGATTTTCGGCATCTGATTCTCAAAATTCACTACTCGACACTATTCATCCAGAAATCATTATTTTGTCCGAAATTCTATTCATCTGAAAATTCGGGGCGTTACATTAATTGAATAAAAATAAAGGAAAAGAAAATATTACCGATCAAGGCATGATCCCCCTTTAATATGTTGTGACTTGTGCCTCCAATTGTTGATGATGATATGACGTGCGATTGTTGAAAATATTCTCCACGGTTGCTGAAGAACTGTGGTTGAGAGACTGAACATTATGAAGAATTTTGCCTAAAACCAGCCCCTTAACCCTTTCTTGTGGTTGCGTGCTACGTGCTTCTCTTGTCTTTATCTTATATGCTTTTCTTATTGAAATCCATGTATTCATAAGGTACTTAAACTTGCACATCAAGGTTTCCTCGATTGATGAAAAATTAAACTTCCAATTTTGATTTGGAAAGATCTTAATTTGGAGAGAATTTGATTTGGAAATTGAATCCCTCCATATTAATGGCTAGATCTCTCACATTAATGGCTAAAATCTTTGCTCAATTAATGTTTAGGAAGTTGCATTGATTAAATTTATTTCATCCTTTATTCTTAGTTTAGTCGTTCTTTAAATTAGGTTTTGTTATGGGTATTTTTATGATCAGACCAAATGGGTTAGTAAAAGCCCAAAAGGTAGGCCCAACAACAGGAAAGCCCAGAAAAGCCTATCTTTCTGATCGTCTTTCTTTTTACTCGTTTATTTGTTCGTTTGTCCGCTTGAAGATCTGCTTGATGTCCTGCTCCCGGATGTGATCGTTTACCAGCTTCTCTTCTGCGATCATTTATTAGCTCGTGAATGAGCTCATTTATGGGACTGGTCAATTGCTCGTCAACCTGTTCGCACAACCGCTCGGGCCTTTCTATATGTGTTCGCATATCTATTAGTCTACGAGGCCGACTGTTTGCTAATATACCTGATCACTAGAGAGCTCGCTTATGACTTGTACCAGTAACTCTTACAGTGGCCAGTTAAATAGAGCTTTACTTGCTCGCTAACTCGATAGAATATTCTACCCTCTTGAGAGTTCGCCTCTACCAAGTCTCTCAAATCATAAGTCAACAGAAGTCAAAGCTATCAAGCAGATTACAGCTCAAGGCATGTCGTGCACGCCAATCCCGTCAAAGATTATAGCCTGGATTATGGTGATCTCACCTAACCCACATTGGTTAGCCGTCTAAGCCTATGTTTTGGGCAGAATTAACCTGACGTCGTCAACCGCATTAAATGCAATCCAAGCGCATTAAATGTAACCCATCATTACTTTACCGTACATTATTTTATTACGTTTTACTATAGTTCCTCCCATTCTCTATAAATAGAGAAGGACTTCCATTGTAAAAAATGGACAATATCTTGAGTGTCATTACTCTCTTAAAATAATTAGAGAGTGAACAGTGGATGTAGGCATCCTTTTGAGCCGAACCACTTAAAAATCTCTAGTGTTCATCTTTTTTCCCTGACCCCGTTTTTTCCTTTGCCTTCTGCTTTGCTAACCATACTACAACAACAACCCAAAACTGTAACTTGGGCCATAAATGAACCTAGTCGGCTAAATCCAAACGTCGACATTTTTGGCACAAGAGGAAGGGACCCATCTGCAGTTTCACCACCTTTGTTCTTAGCCTACAAAGCTCGCTTATTACTCACGATAGTCAGAGGAAGAGTCACCTGAAGCTTCGACGCTACTGAAGACCATCCAAAAACCTCAGATCAATGACAGAATGTCATGCTTATTAGAGGACTACCTAATATGGGTGTAGGAACGTCTTAATGCGCCTATGACGGGGAACGCTCAAGGTATGCCTCCTCTTCTTACCCTTCAACCTGTACCTAATGCTGCTGGAGGAGATGTTATACAATTGTTACAACAGCGACAAGAAATGCTGGAAACTACAATGATATAGCTGGCTAACGAAGTCAGGACACTAATTCGGGTCTAGGTTTAGGCCGCTTAGGGACCACCTCAGGCTACTACAAGAAGGAATGCTCCACAACGACAGCATAGTAAGGCCCTTGTTCCTAATGAAAGAGTTGTCGAGGAGTTGGCTTAAGAGGGGCCATCTCATTTCTCCAGTGTGCAGTCTAGCGCTTGGTTTCAGCGAGCCCATAATGGGGAAGGTGTAGCTCATCCTTCAAGGTTTAGAACAAGGGTGAGCCAAATAAACGCCGACCAGCGCAAACAAACCGTGGACATGATCCGGCCTCAACTCATAGAGATGGAGTTGGGTAAAGGCCTAGTAATAGAGGTTTGCGAAGAGAAGTTGTGTCAGACAGGCCTGAATGAAGACATTAACCTGGCCGTTATACCCCCAAAGTTGAAGACAGAATAAGACAGTGGGCGTATAACCAACATTCCTCTAGCAAACAAAATAGGTGGGACAAACAGTCCACTGTCAAAAGAATTGAAGTGTAGGATCCACTTGTCGATGAGCTCATTCAAAAGGTCCAACAGCTTGAAGCACGACCCAGAGCCCATGAACAGAGGAGTCAAAGCGGGGAAAGGACTCCATTCACCTCAAAAGTTAAATTGGAGCCGTTTTCTTCAAGGTTCAAAGTCCCCAATATCACACAATACAAGGGGAACACTGACCCTTACGACCATCTCGATGCTTTCAATATCCAAATGGACCTCCAGACCACCAGCTCGCTCGTGGAGTGTCGTGTTTCCCAGCAACACTTGGGGATATTCCGCGGATATGGTTCAGGAACCTCTTACCCCGTAGCATTAATAATTGGGAGAAATGTCAACAAAGATTCCTAAACCAATATAAGGCGCTGAAGAGGCAGCTCGCACCACCTTGCCACTTAGCAACTATCTTTCAATGTCCCGGTGAGTTGTTGAGGGACTACATCAATAGGTTCAGGCGCGAGGTGGCTAATGTTGGAAAACCCTACGGATGAGGGAATCTTGATAGCTATCTCATCATGACTAAGGAAAGACGAGAAGCTGTACGAGAGCATTTACAAATCCCCGGTGAAGGACTTAGGGGAATTCTACGAGTGAGCAACGAAAGAAATCAGGTGGGAATAAGCATTTGGCCCTAAAAAGGCTAGTGTTCAGAAAGATGAAGTTGGTAGCTCCAATCAAGAGAGGAAAAGGAGTAATGAAGGAAACAGCCGTGGAGGCTAGAGAAACAACAATCAGATTGCAAAGAAGGCCAGAAATGGGCTTAAACCGAGGAGTAACCAGAGGCAAGAACGACCTCAGTATTAAGGCCGTTACCATATATACAACGCCTTGTCCGATATACAAGACAAGATCTTTGCAACTGAAAGGAATATGGAGGACTTTAGGAGACCAGCCCCTATTCAGAGTCCTAAGGGACGTAGAGACAAAAGCAAATTTTGTACCTATCACAACGAAGTAGGGCACAACACTTCTGAGTGTCGGGCGCTCAAAGATGCCATTGAAGAGATGATCAGAAATGGTCGCTTAAGGGACTATGTTGTGCGACCTTCCCAACAGTAGTGTCCTCACCAACGGCAGCAAGAGCAGCCAGCCTAAACCCAACAAGAACCTGACCCTCAGCATGGACTTACTATAAGAAAGATCTATACTATCCATGTGGGTCCTTCTGTGGCTGGAACATCTAACAGATCGTAAGAGCGGTATGTACGTGAGGCTAATCGCATCCAACTTGTAGGCTGAAGAGAATTAGAAAGACCTGCGAAAAAGGCAACAAGGGCATCCTGGGAGATTATTTTTATGAAAGAAGATGCTCGAGATGTTCACTGGCTCCACAATGATGCTTTGGTAATTCGAGCCCGTATCGGGAACTCAGTGGTCCAAAGAATAATGATTGACACCGGGAGCTCGGTGAATAAGATGTACAAGGAGTGTTACGACCAGATGGAGATTGGTGATGAATAGTTGGAGCCTTCCCTCGAGTCTCTATATGGCTTCACTGGAGATGCAGTCACTCCTATCAGGTAGATCAAACTACCCTTCACTCTCGAAGATGCGGCTTACCAGTCAACAATTCTCCCGGATTTCTTGATTATTAACTCCCATTTAGCATACAATGTAGTGTTGGGAAGACCTGCAATGAATGATCTCGACATGGTCATCTTTACTAGAGCCCTCACAGTAAAGTTCCCAACTCCCAATGGGATCAAGTGTGTACGAGGCAAGCAATCTCTGGCTCGTCGTTGCTATGTGGATGCAGTAAGAATAAGAGTTCAAGGGAAAAGGTTGGATACGGCTCCAAGGCTATAACTATGATAGGGATTAGTCATGACCTGAACCCTAGGGAGATCAACACATACCAGACCATGGGTCTAGTAGAAGAGCTCAAAAACATTCAGGTCAGTGAGACAGATGCTGCAAGATGTTTCAAGCTGGACAAGAGCCTAGTTCCAGAAATAAAGGTCCAGCTGACTGACTCTTTCAAGGCGAATTTGGATGTGTTCGTTTGGAATCATGAGGATATAATAGGGATCGATCCGAGGGTGATGACTCATAAATTGAATGTCAATCCTCACCACAAACCAGTTTGCCAAAAGAGGAGGCATATGACTCGAGAACGCTATGATGCCCTGAAAGAGGAGGTTGACAAGCTCCTGGCAAACAAATTCATCTGAGAAGTCCAATATCCTACTTGGGTAGCCAATCCTGTGTTGGTAAAAAAGAAAAACGAGAAGTGGAGAACTTGCATCGACTTCACGGACTTGAACAAGGTCTACCCGAAAGATAACTTCCCACCGCCTAGGATTGATCAATTAGTAGATGTGACTACTGGGCACGAGCTTCTTAGCTTTATAGATGCTTATTTGGCTTACAACCAGATTCCAATGAACCCTGAAGATGAGGAGCATACCTCGTTCATCATAGACCGTGGCTTATACTGCTACCCTTCGGACTCAAAAATGCAGGGGTAACTTACCAGAGGCTAGTAAATATGATGTTCGAGGATCAGATTGGGAAGACTATGGAGGTATACGTTGATGACATGTTAGTAAAATCCAAGCAGGCTACTAACCATGTTCGCGACCTCGAGGGAATGTTTCAGATTTTGAGGAAATATCAGATGAAGCTCAACCCCCTCAAGTGTACGTTCAGATTGGCCTCAGGTAGATTTCTAGGCTTTATGGTTAATAATACGAGGATTGAGGCCAACCCAGAAAAGATTCAGGCCTTGCTGGACATGAGATCGCCAATAAGAATGAAGGATATGCAGAGTTTGAACGGTCAAGTTGCCACTCTCAGCAAGTTTATCTCAAAAGCCTCAGACAGATGCGTTCCATTCTTTGAAGTATTAGAGAAGGCAAAGAACTTTGAATGGACAAAAGAGTGTGAGGTCGCGTTCTAATAGCTGAAGGAATATATGGAATGAGCTCTCATACTGTCAAAGCTAAAGGAATGGGAAGTTCTGACAATTTATCTTGGGGTCTCTCAGCATGCCCTAAGTGCAGCGCTAGTCCAAAAAGAAGGGAATTGAGCTCAATTCCCCGTGACTATATCAAAAAAAAGCTGGTTGATGCTGAAATAAGGTACAACCCAATGGAGAAGCTCGCCTACTGTCTCGTGGTGGCATCTAGGAAGCTGCGTCCTTACTTCTAAGCATACAAAGTTGAAATGCTGACTAGGTATCCCCTTAGGCAAATCCTGCAGAAGCCTGATACCTCAGGCCGTCTCCTTAAATGAGCAATTGAGCTCGCCCAATTTGACATAGAGTTCAAGCCAAAGTCAGTGATCAAAGGGCAGGCACTGGCAGATTTCATTGTTGAGTTTTATAAACTTATGGATGAGGAAGTCGAGTCTTCTGAAGGTCCGTTCTGGAAACTATTTGTCGATAGATCTTCTTGCAAACGGAGTGTAAGGGCTAGAATTTTGTTGATCAGTCCAGATGGAAATAAGTTCCTTTGTGCACTCAAATTTGGGTTCAAAGCCACGAACAACGAAGCAGAATATGAAGCATTGTTGGCAGGACTTCGCTTGGCCAAGAAGATGCAGGCTACGCTACTCAGGGTATTTAGCGACTCCCAGCTCATGGTTTGTCAGATTAATGGTGAGCACCAGGCCATGGGATTAAGAATGACAGTTTACCTGTAGAAGGTTCGAGAGTTGTTGGGAACCTTTGAGAAGTATGAGTTAAATCAGATCCCATGAGCCTAGAATTAATGCACTGGCTCGCTTAGCTATAGCATAGGACATAGATTTTACTGGGAATGTACCAGTGAAATTCCTGCCAAAGTCAAGTAGCAGTAGCAGCAGATTCATGGATGAGCCCTCTGGTTAGTTACTTACAAGAGGAAAGCTCACAGATGATAAGATGAAAGCACGCCGTCTACGAGTAAGAGCAGCGAGGTACTGCATATACGATGACACGCTTTACAAAAATGGCTTCTCGACTCCATTACTTCGATGCGTTGATGAGCCAAAATGCATTGCAATTTTGAAGGACATACACAAAAGACACTGTGGCAACCAGCCCAAAAGGCACTTCGATAGGGGTTTTACTGGCCAACTATGAAGCAAGATGCTATCAACCTGGTGAAAAAGTGTGACAAGTGCCAAAGGTTTGCAAGGATCCCGCGAGCTCGACCAGGCTATCTTCAGCAGATGCTCAGTCTATGGCTCTTCGCAATTTGGGGTGTGGACTTGATAGGACCTCTTCCAACAGGTCGGGGTAGGTGCAAATATGTCGTGGTTGTAGTTGATTACTTTACAAAATGGGCAGAGGCGAAGGAACTAGCTGAGATCTCCACAACGAAGATAGAAAAGTTTGTGTGGGACAATGTAACATGCTGTTTCGGTGTCTATATAATTTATTAAATATTGATTATATATTAAGGGATGATGTAATTAATTATCCATCCAAATCCGGAGGAGTAATTGAATTTTTATAAAATTCTCCAGACGAGTCCAGGGATAATTATTTAATTCGACCTCGTAAAATAAAATAGAGCATTCGGATTTAAATATATTTATTCGGAACCTAATAAAGTTCCCATATGTGAATTTGGATTTTTATTAGATTTCCAGGCGGACCCTAAGCCAATCCGAGCGAAAAGAGAAATCATAAAGCGAGAATTGATGGCATAGGAGAATTAAATAGAATAAGTGGGCCATGAAGGACACATGGCATGCATGCAATAAAAATCAATAACATGTGTCATGAAGTGAAATAAATAAAATGAAATAAAAATTTAAAGTGAAGAGATCTAATGCTTTCGGTCATCATTCATTCATCAAAAGTTAAAAAAAAAAAAAAAAAACCGAAAGCCTTGAGATAGAGAGAATTGAGAGAGTGAGCGAGAGCTATATGTGAGAGAATGGGAAGTGTAGCTCGTGAAGACTTGAGGAGCTGCTTGGACGTGTAACCAGCTCATGTAAAAGCCAGAAGGAGTCGAGCAAGAGATCAGCTGCTGTTCGGTCAAGGAAATGCAGCAAATCAGAAAAAGTGTGAGCTGAAACCTTTGGATAGAGAGATCGTGAGAGAGAGTAGAATCGAGACCAGATCGGAGAGGAATTCTGCAAATCCAGCAGCTGCATGTAGCATCTAAACCATCCAGGATAGATCTGAGAGCTACAGATCGCACATGCAAGCAAGAGAGAGTGAGCTACTGCCATCGTGAACTTGCTATCGCTATTGTAGAGTGCTGCCGTGGTCTGGTTGGTATGCTAGTGCAGCTTGTGGACTCTAACCAGGTGATGCCTTACTGCCATAAGCTGAAGAGCTGAAGTCGTGCACTGCTTTCGTCTTGTGAAGCTGCTGGCGTGAAGGGCTGTTGGCCAGAGAAGCTGTTGTCGCTGCCATTGCCGTGCACCAACTGCTGTCGCCACTGCTCTTGAAGTTTCTGCCGTCGCCGTGAACTGAGTGCTGCCATTGTGAGCTGTCACCGTTGATGTAGCTGCTACCGAGCAGCTGTCAAGTCAGACCGAACACCATTTCAGACTTGAAGAGAAGACAGCTTGCTAGGAAAGAAGAAGTTGCTGCCGAGAGCTGTCTTGTACAGGTGAGATGTGCAAAAATCTGTGAACTTATGAGTGTGATGTGCAGCCGTGGAGTTGAGAGAACAGAAGAACTATCCATGCAACTCAAGTGCAGACCAGAAGTAAAGATTATGAGGCACTCGGTCAAGCATTATTCAAGCCGTGAGAGGGCTGCTCAGTGCTAAAGTTGAGAGCTGATTCAAGTTTAGCTAGTTGGTAAGTTTTCCTGAATCTGTTTTGGGCATGAACTCTGATAGCTTTATATAGAGTTTGAGTGCTGTTTTTGGTCTTCAACCAGCAGCTGTAAAGCTAGCGGAGGTTTGAGGATTGTCTGGGAGCAACATCAGCTTGTGCATGTAGATGGAATAGGTTGTTTGCTGCCGTAAGTTTCTGAGAGTGTCAATTGTCGTCGTGATCGTCCGAGAGCTATTTCGAAGCGAGAAACAGCTCAAGCGAAGGTAAGTTGTTGTCCCGCTGATATTGTTATCATGATTTGAGTAATGTTTAAATGTTAATGGTGTCCATATGGGTTAAAAGAAGCTCGCGAATAAGGAGATTAATTTGGACAGCCCTTCGTGCTAGTTTTCGAAGCTTTCGAAAACGCTTGTGGAAAGGTAAGTCCGAATTTATGGATTTCGTTTGCAATGGAAATATTTATGATTTAATTGTGGATTAAACTGATGATGACATGATTGGGATATAGGATTGAGAACCTCGTTAGTGCAGAGGTTCATTTGATTAAGTTTTGACGTGTTTGAGAATGATTTTTCGATGTTGAATATACGTTGCGAAATCCGTATAGGGGCTGTTATGTTAAGAAAGTATGGGCTGTTGCGTTTTTCTTTTCGTTTCGAAATTATCGACAAGAAAAATGATTCTCAACAATATGCTTTAGAGTATTAAAAGTTATTTGAATATCGCTAGATTGTTTCTAAGTGCTTCGATCGAGTTTTTCCGTGATTTTGAAATGCGTTAATTTGCGATTTAGTGCCGAATGAATTGTGATTAAAATGTCATGATGTTAAGCGATATTTGAATGTAATTCAAATGAATATCTATGACGAAAATGATTGAGAAATTACATGATGGTTTGTTAGAGTTAATTCACGCAAATGAAAGTCGTTACGAATAAATTTTAGGGGCTGATTTTACATGCAATTTTTATGGAAATTAAGTGCAATTTTATGTGCAGTTTTTAGGCCAAATTAAGGGCTGTCTTGAATTGTTTAAAGGCTATTTTCATGCTATATAAATGAGTTGTTAAGATGTTATCATATGAGCTGTAAACGTGCTAGACATGAACTGCCAAAGTGTGGTATAACAAGCTATTTTAAAAGGGCTGTTACATGCTGTTTTTAGAAAAGTTATACGTGCTGTTTTAAGTTCTTTGAATGTTGTTTTCGTATTGATTGTTGGGCTGTCATAAGCTATTTTAATGTGATTGTTTTGAGATTATTTTCAATTCGGTAAAGACAGTTATAAAAAGGATATTATGAGCTGTTTCGAAGTGATATCCATTGGAAGTGTTTAGGATGTATTATAGAAGAACATATAGTTATAGTGCACTAAGTAACGCTAGAAATTTATTAAATAAACGTTCGTTACATTTATTTTTATTGAAAAGTCAAGGAGAACCCGACGAACCGGATTCTCAACTAAAGAATAAAGGGAAAACGTAAGGGAGTATACGATTCAAAGATCGAATCCGTTTGAGGTCGGTATACACATTATCGTTAATTTTATTTGAAAGTGTTTTCATTGTGTAATGAATTTCTTAAATAAGATTGTTATATCGTTCTAATATAATGTATTTACAAACGTATTTGACTATACTTGAAAGGAAAAAACGAAATTTTATTTGTTATGAAAATCTTGATACTAAAACCAAAGTGTAAAATGTGATATAAACGTTATGTTGTGAATAGCCCTTGTAAACTTAGATATCGATAAATGGAAATTGGTAATTGACATGTCAATAGGGAACTTATCAACTGCACCGTTTATTTACATACACTAAATTGATTCGTTATGGATTATGAGAGGCACTATGTGTCCGGTCCCGAACGATTTTGTGATATGATATACGATCCGGTAGATAATCACCGAGCGGCCGATGTCGGGGTCGACCGTTATTCCGACGGATAACTACCGTCTGTCCGATGCCGAAAACCCATGTACCAATACATGAGTATCGAATATATGTTTACTAAGGGCACTGAAAAATATTATAAGAAATGAAATGAAAATGTTATGTGAAATGAAATTTCTACTGCTTGAAAAAAAAAATGTTGAATTCGAAAAAATTGTGAACTATATGTTTAAGTATTTTTATACAACGTATATATATATATATATTCATGAATGTTAAAGTTAGAATGCTTTTAGTTACAATTGAAATTACATTTGAAATTGAGAAATTAGATTATGTGTATATCTATTAAGCAATTATGCTTAGTGCATTGATTTACCGCGCGCAGGTTAAATCTTTTGACTCCATCTTCAGACAGAGGAAATAGCTTGTACGCGAAGGCTCAGATAGTCACCATCCACTCTATGCCTTTGGTATATATATAGATATATTGCATATGATCATGCATTTTTGGGATACATGTATATTTGTGTACATTATTGTTTTCCACTTAATTATAACAAAGTTCTATATAAAAGCATGTCTATATTTCTTAAAAGCTTACCTTTGGTTATGTATGCATATAAATGTTTATGATATATTTGAGTAATGAAATATTTTGAAAACTGACGGGAGGTCCGAATGGAAGTTTAGAAATTGATGTTTTAGAAATGTTAGAGTTTCAATTACAGGAAACGGATTTTGGGATTTCAGAAAAACAGAGAAAATTCTGCCGGATTTATGTTTTTTTTTTAAAAAAAAAAATTTCTCTATTGGTAAAGAGTTTTAGAATGATAATAGTTTTTCAAAAGTAACAGAAACGGTTTTATTAGGTAAGTAACGTTCTCCGTTCCGAATTTTCAACCGTAACGAAAATCGGGCGAAAGGCATTACAGATAATATCATCTGCAGATTTGGTGTTCTTCAGCAGCTCGTGACAGACAATGGAACTCAATTCACAAGCGAGCAGTTCCTAGAATTTTGCAGCAACCTTGGCATTACTAAATGTTTCTCAGCAGTAGATTACCCCTAAGCTAAAGTAAAGGCAGTCAACAAAATCATTAAGCAGACCCTGAACACCAAGCTTGAAGCCAAAAAGGGAGCATGGATAGATGAGCTACATAAGGTGTTATGGGCTTACAGAATAACAGCTCGTAGCACCACTAGAGAAACCTCTTTCTCAATGGTCTACGGGTCTGAGGCCATGATTCTTGTTGAGTTTGAGGTGACCAGCCAGCGGAGAGCAAGTTTCAATTCTGAAGAAAATGATAAACTCATGGCCGCTAGTTCGGATCTCCTCGAAGAAGCCAAAGAAGCAGCTCGCCTGAGAATGACTGTTTATCAGCAAAGAATGGCCAGACACTACAACAAAAGGGTTCAAGTTTGGAAATTCAAGCTACGTGATCTTGTGCTACGAGAGATTCTACCCAGAGCCTACAAAGCCAGTGATGGCACACTAAGGCCAAACTGGGAAGGACCCTATGCCATCTATAAAGATCTCAAGGATGGAGCCTACCACTTAGCAGACATGAGAGGGGCAGTGCTTCCGCGAGCATGGAACGTAATACATCTACGACTATATTATCAATGATTATTATACTAGTTAAAATGCTTTTGTAAATAGTGGTTGAATAAATGTGATAACAAATCAACGATTCTCATATATTATCACTAACACAAATTGATAGTGCATTTCTATGTGAAATGTGCAGCTACGAAAAGCATGGGTTGACACGACCATGGGCTTACGCACCTAATCACAGCTCGCTTATAGTTTTTCCTTAGGCTACACCAGACACTTCACAACTCGGCCTACCTCGCGATGTAAAGATCAACCTGACAGATAGGGGTTATGCACCCAAGAAACCTATAAGGTTAAGGGTTCTACTCTGGACACTACCCTATAGGGCTAGAAGGTTTAACGAGCATTGGGGCATACAGGATATGGGACGTACCCTCCCAACAAACTCAGCCTACGGGTGCCTTAAAGCGTTATTGATCAAAATGCGCGTTTTAAATCTGCTCATATGCAATTGGTGCCACACCTCAAATTATGTTGTAAATGCTCGGGTTACAACCTTGTGAGCACAGCCAAGGTCTCGCTACCTCCTTAACTCTTGCTATAAATGCTCGGGTTCTAGCCTTGCGAGCGTAGCTCGAGAGGACAATATGTTGTATAGCTCAAGTATCGACCATGTGAGCACAATTCGTTGTAGATGGTAATTTGTTGTAGATGCTCAGGTATCGACCTTGAGAGCGCGGTCCACCGTAGATGCTCAGGTTTAACCTTGTGAGCATAGCTTACTATAAATGCTCGGGTCCCTACCTTGTGAGCGCAATGCCTTATAAAGGTTCGAGTCCCTACCTTTTGAGCAAAGCGCTTACAGAGTGAAGAATGGCTGAGGTAGTTTACGAGCAACACCCCATCTGTATTAGTCAGTCCTTTCTTGACTCATACTACTTTGTAAATATTTATTTATGTTACAGATATTACTGTTACACAGTTATGTGAGCTGATTTACTCATTATTGGATAGTGCCTATTATTACACGAGCCGACTCATTTTTTATTATGAGTTATTGTCTACTAGACAAGGGGCTGAGTTACTGATTCATCTGCTGAAGATCTTCTTCGACTTTATAGATTATATATTTTAACTGAGTTGTCTACTTAAGTCCTTGAGGACGCATTCGCGACCCATAAGCTTATTTTCTATACTCTGATAGGCATCTATACGATTGATTAATACTTGTCATTATGACAAAGCAAGTTCAGCTAACTCTCTTGGTCAGATTTATTATTTAATCATTTTACTATATAATCCATTGTCTATATCTGGTCACGATTCATTCGAATTATGTAAAGTATGATGCTATTTAGTGATGCATATGAGACTCGGGAAAAATAAAGCAGACCAGCAGGGATCTCATATTGTTGGGAAGAGAAGTACACTATTACAAAACCAAAAATCAGCAATAATATCAATGTTCAAAGATAAACCTCTACAAAAAGAAAAAAATACAGAGAACTATCAATGTTCAAAGATAAACCTCTACAAAAAGAAAAAAATACAGAGAACTATCTTAAGGGGCTTTGGAGGAGCTGGCAGGAACTTTCTTCGAGCCTTGATCACTGAGAGCTCCTTTTAAAGATGAACCTTGACCCTCGTGAGGTACCGGTTGTAGAGAATCTGAAGAAGGACCACCTTGAGTAGGAGCTAGAGGAGCACTGGTTTGAGTAGTTGGAGGTGTGGAACTCTTCTTAGGGGGTGGGGGAGTAGTTCATTTTTTAACAATCTTCGCAGTCCCCGTTTGAGCCCCTTTGGCGGTGTAAGCCGCGTACTTATTCACCTTCTCCACTGCCTCTTCTCCGAAAAAGGCGATGTTCAGTTTGGGGTAACGTTTCCATAGAGTATACAGAAACGAACTGCTCGTTTTCTCAATAGCTTCATTCCAGGCCTGCTCTATGCGAGCCTTCACTTGTTTAAGCGATTCCTGAGCTCGAGCAAGGTTACCCCTCATCGCGTTCAAGTCTTGTATCACCATTTCGGCTTTCTTCTCAACATCAACAGCTTGCTTCTTATGAAAAATGGCCTCTTGTGTTATCCTATTGATGTCATCGGTAGCTTGTTTAAGTGAGGAGGTGGTGATATCCTGAAGCTTCATCTCACGAGCCAAGGTCTCCTCCGCTCTATCTCTCTACTCCTCGATACCCTTAAGCTTCTACTCGACCTCATGGATAACTTTCTTAGCTTTTTCAGATTCCTTATGGAATAATGCCGCCTCCCTTTTAATCTTTTTGTTATCACTCTCAAGCTTCCTGTTCGCTTCCTCGAGCGAAGCCTTCTCTTCCGCTAGATCGGGGAAGTCTCTAAACATCTTCATCAGTGACAACAAAGTCTGAAATAAACATATGTCAGTAGTGAATATGAGGGTAGCACAAGCAACATAATCAAAGTTAAAGCTTACTAGCACATTGTAGCGCACGGTATAAGTGATTAGTTGGCCGCCGCGAATATGTTTCTGATAAATTTCTGGTTTATCAGGTCCCAACAGCTCTGGCAACTAATCCAGAAGATCGCTGAAGTACTCCCCAACATCAGCTTCTTGGGCTTACTCCTTATCGACCCCCTCTACAATGGGCTCCTTGCCCTTAGCTTCTTGACGTTTTACAGGGGGCTCCGTAACCCCCTTTCCTTTATCTCTAACCTCTTAGGGCCCTGTTGATGGTCCATCAAGAGCTGGGACCACCTGGCCAGTGGACTCTTTTAGTAGGGCTGCTTGTCTTGCAAGTTTCTCCCCCACCGTTTTGTATTTTACGCCCTATTTTTTATTGGACGTCGCAACCTCTGTTTGGGATGACATTGTTGGTTAAGGCAAAAGTTCTATAGAGCCCGTTATCTGAACTTCGGGCTCATCTGTTTCAACCGCTGAAGGACGTAAAGGTGAATCCAGTTGTAGCCGCACCATGGTCTTAGGCTTTTTGGTAATTGAAGCAGATGTACCCTCGCCAAATCCTACGAAGACGGAGGGAACTTCTCATTTCTTACACACTCCAACGTCTTTGGCAAGGTTTAAAAGTTTGGTTCTAGCCCTAGGTGCGAGCCTATAATCCCTTAAAGTGTAGCTGTTTAGGAAGTAATTGTCTGAAGGATCTTTGACCTCCGAAAATTTCTAGAGTGCCTCTAGCTCGTTGCTTGATAGGTCAATCAAGCTCTTGCCGACAGCTGCGTATGAAAGAAGGAAAGTCCATAAATGGAAAAATAATAATGATGCATGCATGGGAGGATGGTGAGCAGAATATATGCTCACCTGGACCTGGACTAAGTGTGAAGGTAAAGTTGACAAGCTTCAGTAGGGACAAACAAGACACATAGAACCAATAGGTCTTGTAATCTCCCACGTTTGACTTGCCAAACCCTTTGGGCAGAAACACCTTATAAGGCGAGTTATGAGCGGCCATGTAGTAAATGCCATCTTGTTTCTCGGCCTTGGTGTTACTGGTAGATTTGAAGAAGAAAAAGTATTGGATCATGATCGGGGTTGGAGGTGGAAGCCCATTTTTTATGAAGACACAGGTTAAAGAAGTTAGTTGGGCATAAGAGTTTGGTGTGAGTTGGAAAGGGGCTAATTCCAGATCGTTCAGGAGGTCTATGAGATAATTGGGGATTGGAAACCTAAATCTTGATTCTACATGCTGGCCATTGATCGCTGTAACCCCTGAGAAAGGTAAGTCGCATGGTCATGCTAAGCTGGTGCCATGATTCGGCATCCTGAAAGGAAGCCATACTTCTTGGCTATTATTGGCTATTATTATTCACTAGACATTACTCGTTGGTATCGGCGTCCACGACTTGACATCTACAAAAGAGGCAGTGGGTTAGGCAACCAGTTGCTGACCAGACCTAAGAGACGAGGATAATCCTAAATCTACTTTCTCTAAGCGTCAAGTCATGCGCCTAGGAGACCAACGAAGGATAAAAGAGTCCTTATAAGCAAACTCCTCAAAGCCCAATAAAAAAAAAACAAAGAAAAATCTTTCTGTTTTGTAGTTGTTCTAGTTCTAAGTAGTCAAAGAGCAACCCAAAAAATGTACTCTCAGTAAGATTAAAAAATCACTTACTCAGATGTTTTCAAAGAAGCGCAAGTAAAAATAAAGAGCAGAAAACAGTCTCATAGACGGAGTACCATGCATGCAAAGATGAAAATATCATCATCATGAAAATAAAAAGCTCACCTTGAATAGGGTGGATGCTGGTGGTTCTGGCTGAAGATGGCGAATAGTAGCAGAAAGTTCAGAAGAAAACTAAGAGACGAAAAGACGTCTGATTTTTGAAAATGGCAGGGAAGAAGAAAATGAAACGTCTCTATCCTTAAATAGTTGCTGAGCCCCAACCGTTGGATCAAGACAGCTGTGTAATCGCCTCAGATCTGACGACGCAGCGCGATTCTCGAGAGTTTATCATCATGCAGCAGTCAGTTAAAAGTCGTGCATTAAATATATACGGCGCGTGGTGTGACCTGTAACCGTTGTTTGGGGTAACGACACGTAACCTGACAATAAAGCGAAATTTGAAAAGTGGCGTAACTATTCTCGCTAAGGTTACTCGTACACAGACTCGTAGCTCCGGGTCCACAAAATGCACCAAGAGTTAGAGGGCTTGTATTATGGGTATTTTTACGATCAGACCAAATGGGCTGGCAAAAACCCAAAAGGTAGGCCTAACAATAGGAAAGCCCAAAAAAGCCCGTCTTTCTGCTCGTTTATCTATTCGTCTGTTCGCTTGGAGATCTGCTCAATATCCTACTCGTAGATGTGATCGTTTACTAGCTTCTCTTCTGCGATTGTTTATTAGCTCGTGAATGAGCTCTTTTATGGGATTGGTCAATTGCTTGTCAACCTGTTCGCACAACCACTCGAACCTTTTTGTACGTGTTCGCATATCTGTTCGTCTACGAGGCCGACTGTTTGCTAATATACTTGATTGCTAGAGAGCTCGCTTATGACTTGTACCAGTCACTTTTACGGTGGCTAGTTAAACAGAGCTTTATTTGCTCACTAACTCGATAAAATATTCTACTCGTTAGAGAGTTCGCTTCTGCCACGTCTCTTAAATCACAAGCCAACAGAAGTTAAAGCTGTCAAGCAGATTACAGCTCAATGTGTGTCGTGTATGCCAATCTCATCAAATATTACAGCCTGGATTGTGATGATCTCACCTAACCTATATAGGTTAGCCGTCTAAACCCATGCTTTGGGCAGAATTAACCTAACGCCGTCAACCGTATTAAATGTAATCCATGCGCATTAAATGTGATCCAGACGCATTAAATGTGATGTAGGCACATTAAATGTAACTCATCATTACTTTATTGTATATTATTTTATTACGTTTTACTGTAGCTCCTCCCCTTCTCTATAAATAGGAGAGGACTTTCATTGTAAAAAGAGGACAATATCTTGAGTGCTGTTACTTTCATAAAATAGTAGGAGAATGAATAGTAGACGTAGGCATTTTTTTAAGCCGAGCTACTTAAAAATCTCCGGTGTTCATGTTTCTTCCCTGACCCTCTTTTTTTCTTTGCCTTCTGCTTTATTAACCATATTACAATAGCAACCCAAAACTGTAGCTTGGGCCATAAACAAACCTAGTTTGCTAAATTCAGACGTCGACAGGTTTGAAAAAAATTAGAATTAAACTAAGTTGAAATTTCCTTGTAGGATCAACCCTTACTTGTTTTCTATACTTGATAAACAATTTATGCACTTGCAAGGTCAAATTTTGTTTGTTAATTTTGCAACCAACAATGTAAATATGTCAATCTTGACTTTCTTGCCTCACAATTTGATAGGTTGATGATATATGATTTTCAATGCTGCTGCCAGTCTCCAAAATTCTCCAAAGACTCCTATTTCGGTTTTTATAACTATAGTTTATAGGCTAACAAGTAGAGCTTCAATTTGGTTTCTGAATTCTTCTCGGAGACAAGAACTACGAAAAGGTTGCCACTTACTATCATGATTATCTTCTCCACCCATTTTTGAAACACATTCAGTTTCCTCATGGTACGTTACGGTCGTAAGTTGTTACCTGCGACTGGCTCTCGTAACACACTTGAGTTCTTTGTGGCTGAAAACTATCGTGGGTTGCTTCTCGCCACCTACATCCGCTATGCAATCAACCCATTCATGTTGACTTGCAATCACTAGAATCTTCTTGTGACCTAGTCTTGCGATTCAACTTTGAAATACGCTTTAAGAACTCCAATTTGCTTACCATCATCTAAATTAACTCACCTACATAAAACACTATAAAATCACCAAAAACAAGTGTAATTTGCTCAAATCATCATCATAAAAGCTAGGATTAGAAACATCAAATCATGTCGTATTTTAGCAAAATAAATGGTTCTATATAAAATACCATGGATACTTAAACGGGGGTATTATTTTAATGAACATGGAGTACCATTTTAATGGATACTCTTCTAATGCTTAATAATCTTTGAAAAAGTATTTGAATCTAAACATACTAAAAAAACTTATCCATTTAAAACAATTCATAATTAACAACATTCATGTTAAATTATTAAAACAAACCTATATTTAAACAAAGGTATGATGGGGAAATTATCCTTATATTTTATTTATTTATTTTAATGACATATTTTATTTACCAATAATGAATTAAGATTGTTTCCAACCTATATGGATCTAGTGGGACCGTAAGGCGTGTAATAAATGATTGAGATTTAATTTTTTAATTTGATTATAGTTCTTCATTTTTAAATTCAGAGCAAAATGCATAATACCCCCCTAAGGTAAAGTTTTAAAGATACGGAAACAAAGTTCGAGTTTTGTAACATGATAGCTCCTACTTAACGGTCAAAGAGTGTTAAGTCCAATTGTTAATTTTGGTTCGAAGAGCAAAGACAAAAATGCCCTCAGTTTTTAAATTAATTTTCTTTTCTTTTAAAATTTAAAATAATAAAAATAAATTTAATCAAAAATAAAATAAAATTATAAAAATTAATTTAATAAAAAATAATTTAAGAAAAATAAATCTCTACTATCCAAAGATAAAATAAGAAAAAAAATTTAAAAAAAGAAAAATCAATTCATTTGTTCACCCACCTTATGCTCCATATCTTCATCTTAAATCTAAAAACTTAGACTTTTATCTCCATAACCTAAAAACCTCTCCTTATCCTCCCTCTAATTGCAGAACCAAACAACACAAATTATCAAACAAATTCAAGTCCATAGACAAGTTATAGCATTAACAGGTTTGAAATTTTCAAAGGTGTCTTACTTTACATATATAAGTTTTCTCTTTATATTCATTATCAATTTCAAAAATATTTTTTTCAAGCAATTTCCATCAAACATCTAGATGGAAGTAGAATTGTAGGTTCCAAAAAGACCAAAAAAAAAATTAAAATAAACAAATCATTGAAGATCTAAGCTTCATAAAGCTTAAATCTTCCAAAAAAAGAAATTTAAAAAAAAAATATTGAAACCTAGATCTTCATTTCTTTCGAACTCAAATATTAAAAAAAAAAAAAATGAAGATTCCAATCTGGATTTGAAAAAAAAAAAAAAGGAAAAAAAATTAGAAGAACACTACACTGTTGTCTCATTCATTCTTCATCTTTTTCTTCATTTTCATCAACAAACCACACATAATATATATATATATATAAACCACAACCTAGATTGTTGTTCATCTAGACAACAAAAAAGGAAAAACAAATTTGAACACTACACTATTCTCTTTTTTATTCTTTTTCATTCTCATCAACGAACCCCCTGCAAAAAAAAAAAAAAAAAAAAAACCACAAACCACATCTTTAACCTTGATGAAAAACAACATTTTGGGTTAGTCACACCCAAATGAAGATGTTGTGTGATGAACTCGACGACTGCTGATGATGACGAAAAACTTAGACGAAGCCAAATGATGGCAACGATTGATGATGTTCATCTGTGTTTCGAACCTAGATAAACATCATCTGGGTTCCAATCGATAATGGGTTCATCCTAAATGAAAACAAGAGAAAAAGATAGAGACCGGAGAGAAAAAGAGAGAACGGAAAGAAAGAAAGTAGAGAGAGAGAGACTTTATGGCGAGAAGGAAAAAAATAGTTATTGTTATTTTTTTAAAAAATTTCCCTTTAATTTCTTTTTTATTATTTTTTATTCAAAAAATCTTATTTGCAATTGTTATGGGTATTTTTTGGTGCAATAAGAAAAGGCCCAAAAATGGAGGCCCATTAAGAGCCAAGAAGACACTTGGTCAAATAGTCAAAGGAAAGTTAAAAGCACAAAGATAACCTGCTCGGACATTCCTACTGACTGGAGATATGTTCGTCTGCTCGGCGGCCAAAAGAATAAATAAGTCTGCTCGTTTGCTCGGAGATATCTGCTCGCTCAATTTGCTGTCTGATCGTTGAACAGGCAAAACACTTAAATTGACCAGTTGACCTTCTGGAAGAAGAATCAATCCGAGACCTTCTGGAAGAAGAATCAATCCGAAACGGGAAAGGAGTCGAATTACCTATTTGCATGCAAATCGAATCTCTACATTCTAGGAAATTGCTATATACGAGAGATAATCTCAGAAGATATTATCTTAATTAATGTATATTATTTTTTGCCTTATCTGTAAGATTCTCAAGCCTATTCTGATTATAACATCTCCATTATAAATAGGAGATATAATTTAGGGTAAAAGACAGAGTGAAATAAAAAATACAATTACACCGAGAGAGGGTAATTGTCGTGGACGTAGGCCATCGTTTTTTGCCGAACCACGTAAAAGTCTTGCTGTGTCCTGTGTGTTTTGATCCTATATTGTTTGCATTGTATGAGGTTTGTTGTGTCACAGGTATTGGGCTTGAAGAACAGGGTTGACCAAAAATAAGTGTCAACATCTTTTGGCGCTAGAGGAAGGGCCCAGACTGTGATTTAACAAACTTGTTTTGGTTGTGATACGGCTGACATGGCTAGGGTCAAGACAACCAGGGTTGTAGCATCGGAAACCGATCAATTGGAGGAGCACCAAGGTCAAGGTCAGGCAGCAGGGACGTCTTCTGCCGCTTTGCCACCATTGCCTCCTCAACCAACTGATGGTGGCGGAGGTGTTATGCCAGCTTGGCAGCGTCGTCAGGAAGCACGTCATGAGGCTTTAGAAAATACGGTAGCACAATTGGCAGAAACCATCAGAGCCTTGACACAGGCCCGAGTTCAGGAAGTTCCAGGGAACGCAGACCACCAGCCCCGTTCTGTGAGTGCCGTTCCAGTTAGGAGAGGAGAGGCTGGCAGGGACAGACAGCAACCAGCAGTTTCTGTTCGTTCCTCAAATCTGCGCCCACAAGGGGAGAGGCATCCGGCTCATCAAGAAGTGGCTCCGTATCCTTCCAATCAGAGGATTAGAACAAGTCAGGGTAATAATCGCCGAGGGGAAAATAACTCTGATCATGGAAGGGGTCGACAGCGCGAAAGGGAACGTTCACATAGACAAGGGACACCCCATGCAGGAAGTTCTCGCAGGAGGAGTGGATCACGTGAAAGGATGTCGTTGGACCGGGGAAGGTCACAAACCCGTCTCTCAGCAGCAGGAGAAAGCCGGGGGAATCGACAAGTCCCTGCGAACGGGATTGAGCGGCAAGATCCCATGGTACAGGAACTAATGCAGAGGGTGCGGCAGTTAGAGACTAGACCCGGACACCGTGACCAGGGCAGAGAGCAAGACAGAACCCCGTTTTCAAGAGAGATTGAAACGCAACTGCTGCCTCCAAGATTTAAACTCCCGAACATCCCAATTTATGATGGAGATAGTGACCCGTATGATCATCTGGACATTTTCAACGTTCAAATGGACCTGCAGACCTCTAATCCTCTGGTCAAGTGTAGGGTATTCCCAGCAACACTGGGGAATACTCCAAGGACGTGGCTAAGGAGTCTTCCGGCCCGAAGTATAAACAGCTGGGATGAGTGCCAGAGAAAGTTCGAGGACCAGTACAAAGCGCTGAGAAAGCAGCTCGCGCCGACTTGTCACTTAGCGACTATCTTTCAGAAGCGGGAGGAAACTTTAAGAGATTACATCGCCAGGTTTAGGCGCGAGGTAAACAATGTGCAAAATCCCTCTGATGAAAGTGTCTTAACTGCAATTTCTGCAGGACTGCGAAAAGATGGAAAGCTTTACAAAAGCATTTATCGTAATCCTGTGAAGAGTTTGGGAGAGTTCTATGACCGTGCAGCAAAAGAGATGTGCTGGGAAGACACATTCGGACAGAAAAAGCCTAGCAAACAAGAAAAATTCATGAACAGTTCGCGACCAGGAAAAAAGAGGGACCAGCGCGAAAATGAAGAGAGCGGTCACAAACATCGCTCCAGTAATCAGGTAGCGAAGCGGTCAAAAAATGAGTCTCGGAGGAAGGCATCTCCACCCAGAGATCGTTACCAGAATTACAGCGTCCTGACGGACAGACAAGATAGGATCTTTGAAACAGAAAAAAGACGGGAGAACTTCGGAAAGCCAAGTCCCACAAACATCCCGAGGAGGTTTCAAGACCCAAGGAAGTATTGTGCTTACCATAGAGAAAACGGGCATTATACTTCTCAATGCAGAGAACTTAGGGATGCAATTGAAGAGTTGATCAGACGGGGTCGTTTGAGGGAATATGTGGCGCAACCTGAAAGTCATCATCCTCTGCAGGGAAATCAGCCTGTACAAGAACATCCTAATATACCTCAGCAACTTCCTCAACAACAGCCACAACGCCTGATTGATCAAGGTCACCAGCCCGCTGTGAGGACTATCTTTACTATTCATGGAGGACCGCACATCGCAGGGACATCCAACCGATCACAGGAGCGCTATGTGCGGGAGGCGGGCCGAGTCTTGTTGACAGGTCAAAGTGGAAGAGAAGGGCCATGTAAGAAGGCCAGAGTTGCTGGAGGCGGGATGTTGTTTAATGAAGATGACGCTCAAGGCTTGCATTGGCCCCATAATGACGCACTGGTCATCAGAGCAAGGATTGGCGGTGCTGAGGTAAGAAGGATAATGATGGATACAGGCAGTTCAGTAAATGTGATGTACAAGGGCTGTCTCGAGCACATGGGTTTAACAATTGGGCAGTTAACTCCATCCCCAGAACCTCTTTTTGGCTTCACTGGGGATGCAATTGTACCGCTGGGGCAGATTAAACTTCCCCTCGCCATAGGAGACGTGAACAGACAAGCTCTTGCAATGGCCGACTTCCTAGTTATTGATTGTCCATCGGCATACAATGCCATCCTCGGGAGACCAGCTATGAATGATCTTGATATAGCAATATCCACCCGAACACTCACCATTAAATTTCTCACTCCCAATGGGGTAGGGTGTGTTAGGGGCGAGCAAGAAGTGGCAAGGAAGTGCTATAAAAACGCCGTAAAGGCTGGGGTTAAAGGAAAAAATATCAGTATGGTGACCGAGGAGAAGAAACAATCTGCCAGTAGTACAGGAGTTAGTCAAGATCTGGATCCAAGAGAAGTGGATGAAGATCGAACGGCAGGCCCTGTAGAAGAATTGGAAGAAGTACAAGTTAGCGAGCAGGATACCAGACGGTGCCTGAAGATAGGGAGAGAGTTACCCTCAGACATCAGAGAGCAGCTCGTTCAGTTCCTAAAAGAAAATCTGGATGTCTTTGCGTGGACTCATGAGGATATGGTGGGGATCAGTCCCGAAGTAATGTCGCATAGGCTAAATATTGATCCCCTCCATAGGCCGGTTCGTCAAAAGAGGAGACCTATGACAGAAGAGCGATATGAGGCGCTCAGGGAAGAAGTGGAAAAACTGCTAGCAAATAAATTTATCAGGGAGGTTCACTACCCTGTGTGGGTAGCAAATCCTGTTCTGGTGAAAAAGAAAAACGGAAAATGGAGGACATGTATTGACTTCACCGATTTGAACAAGGCCTGTCCGAAAGACAGTTTTCCTTTGCCTCGGATCGATCAACTCGTTGACGGTACTGCTGGGCATCAGCTCCTTAGCTTCATGGACGCCTACTCAGGGTATAATCAGATCCCAATGGAACCGAGTGATGAGGAACACACGTCTTTCATTACTGATCGGGGACTTTATTGTTACAAGGTGATGCCATTCGGATTAAAGAATGCAGGAGCTACTTACCAACGGTTGGTGAACATGATGTTCGAACATCTCATCGGGGGGATAATGGAAGTGTATGTTGATGACATGTTGGTAAAGTCAAAACAGGCGTGTGGGCATGTGCAAGATTTAGGAGAGATGTTCCGAATCTTGCGTAAATTCCAAATGAAGTTAAATCCTCTGAAATGCGCGTTTGGAGTTGCTTCGGGCAAGTTTTTGGGGTTCATGGTCAACAGCAGAGGGATTGAGGCAAACCCCGAAAAAGTCAGGGCTCTTATTGACTTAAAGTCGCCTACTAAGATCAAGGAAGTGCAGAGCTTGAACGGCCAAGTCGCTGCCCTGAGCAGGTTTATATCCAGGTCGACAGATAAATGCATTCCATTTTTTGATGCGTTGAAGAAGGCTAGGAACTTTCAATGGACTGCAGAATGTGAAGTAGCCTTTCAGCAACTAAAGGAATATATGGGCCGAGCTCCACTGTTATCCAAACCAGTAGAAGGGGAGAAACTGGTCGTTTATTTGGGTGTTTCCCAGCACGCTCTCAGTGGGGCCTTGGTTCGCGAGGAAGACGGAAGGCAGCTTCCTGTGTATTATGTAAGCAAAAGGTTGATTGATGCAGAAACCAGATACACACCTATGGAGAAGCTCGCATACAGCCTGGTGGTAGCTTCCAGGAAGCTTCGTCCTTATTTTCAAGCCCACGCAATTGAAATCCCGACCAAATATCCTCTGAAACAGGTTTTGCAAAAACCTGATGCCTCTGGTCGTTTGCTGAAATGGGCTATTGAGCTCGCCCAGTTTGAAATAGAATTTAAGCCTCGAACGGCGATCAAGGGGCAGGTATTGGCCGATTTTGTTGCTGAGTTCACGGGGTCGAGTAATGATGAGCCCGAGTCTTCTGAAGGTCCATTTTGGGAATTATATGTCGATGGTTCTTCCAGCGAGCAGAAAGCAGGGGCTGGAATAATGTTGATCAGCCCGGAAGGACACAAAATCTTGTCTGCTTTAAGATTCGAGTTCAAAGCCACTAATAATGAAGCTGAGTATGAAGCGTTGCTGGCAGGATTGCGACTGGCCTTAGAAGTGCGAGCAGAACGAATAAGGATTTACAGTGATTCCCAGCTTGTTGTAGGTCAAGTCCGGGGAGAATATCAGGCCAAAGGATCAAAAATGACCCTTTATCTACAGAAAGTAAGGGAACTCTTGACAAAGTTTGAGAAATATGAGCTGCAGCATGTCCCTCGATCGCAAAATTCTCACGCGGATGCTTTGGCTCGTTTAGCCACTGCAAAACATGCAGATTTCATGGGAGTTGTGCCAATAGAGGTATTGCCCATTCCTAGCACTGAATCGCAAGATGAGATAATGGCAATTGTGGTAGCACAGGACTCCTGGATGAATCCTTTGGTAGAATATTTGCAAGATGGGAAGCTACCTGAAGGAAAGCTAGAATCTCGCCGCCTTCGGACGCGAGCTGCTCGGTACTGCATCTATGATGATAAATTATACAAGAGGGGATTCTCAGCTCCGTTGCTTAGGTGCATTGACGGTCTAGATTGTCAAGTCGTGTTAAATGAGATACATGCTGGGCATTGTGGTAATCACGCCGGGGGGCTATCGTTGGCCCAGAAAGCCCTCCGACAGGGGTACTATTGGCCAACTATGAAAAAAGATTCAATTGAAATGGTCAAGAGGTGTGACAAGTGTCAGAGATTTGCCAAGATACCTCGAGCCCCTCCAACTTTTTTGCAACAAATGATCAGTCCGTGGCCATTT
The DNA here is from genome assembly GCA_022984855.1 of Dimocarpus longan. Lineage (NCBI taxonomy): Eukaryota > Viridiplantae > Streptophyta > Magnoliopsida > Sapindales > Sapindaceae > Dimocarpus > Dimocarpus longan. The sequence continues at coordinate 12,254,669 of CM041015.1, read as the reverse complement.
GCCATATGGGGAATGGACCTGATTGGACCTCTTCCTACAGCCCGAGGAAGGTGTAGGCACGCTATTGTAGCAGTTGACTATTTCACAAAATGGGCAGAAGCAAAGGAGTTAGCTGAAATATCTACCACCAAGGTCGAAAAATTTGTTTGGGAAAATATTATCTGCAGGTTTGGAGTCCCCCAACAAATCGTAACAGATAATGGAACCCAGTTCAGTAGCGAACAGTTTCAAAGATTTTGCACGGATCTGGGAATTAAAAAGAGCTTCTCAGCGGTGGACCACCCTCAGGCCAATGGACAAGTAGAGGCCATTAATAAAATCATCAAGCAAAACCTGAAGACTAAGCTGGAAGCGAGAAAGGGGGCTTGGGTAGACGAGCTGCAAAAAGTGTTGTGGGCATACAGAACTACTGCTCGCAACACTACTGGGGAAACTCCCTTTTCATTGGTCTACGGCTCGGAGGCGATGATTCCAGCAGAATATGAAGTTGCCAGTCAGCGCCGAACAACATTCAACCCAGAAGATAATAGCAGTTTGCTCGTTGCTAGCCTGGACCTGGTGGAAGAGATGAGGGATGATGCTCAAATAAGGATTGCTGTCTATCAGAGGCGAGTGGCCAGATTTTACAATAGAAAAGTCCGTACCCGAAGGTTTAAGACGGGGGATTTAGTTCTGCGCCTTATTCTACCTGCTGCTCGGAAAGCTGGTGAGGGAACACTTGGTCCAAATTGGGAAGGGCCTTACATTGTGAAGGAAAGTTTGCAGAACGGAGCCTACCACTTGACTAGCATGGAAGGGACGCTAGTTCCCAGAGCATGGAATGCTGAAAACCTTCGACCATATTTTATTTAATTGGTTTAAGTTTTTGTTTTAATTCGCTTTGATAATTTGTCAATTTTGTTTCAGTGCAGTAAAATTGAATCAGATTCTCCTTGAATGGCAATACTTGATCGTTTTTTGTTGTTACTGATGATCTACTCGCGTTTCGATTGAAGCAAATGCTCTGGAAGATGTGATTACCACCTGTGAGTAGCCGGGCTCTGGAAGGTGTAATCATTATCTGTGAGCTATAAAAAAAAAAAAAAAAAAAATGTCCTGGAAGACCTTAGCATAACCTGTGAGTACAAGGACTCTGGAAGGGATGCTTATGGCCTGTGGACTTAGTAAACCTTGGAAGATCCATGTAACTTAAGAACGAATAGTATCTTGAAGGAACATTGGGTCTGTAGGTTCAAACGAGCAGAGGTAAGGGGCCTCAAAAATGGGTAATTTCAGCATGACTAGCTGTCCCCACACTTACTCTGCTCGAACAAAATTTAAAAGCTGGGAGAAATTGGCCATTCAAGAAAGCTGGGAATTTGTTTTAATCAAGCAGAGGAAAGGGGCCTGAAAGGGTAATTTCGTCAAGTTGGCCGTCCCCACACCTACTCTGCTCAAATAAGTACTAGTCGAAAATCCAATTCACGACTAAATAAAAATAACGAACATAAATACAAACAAGAAAATAAAGATTTATTTAAAAATTGTTAAAAAATGTAATAAGTACAAAACAAAATATCATCGAACAGGAAAATTCCTCTGGTCGCTGTCATCAATGTTGATTGGACGAGGAGAGCTGGGAGATTCTGAGCTGGGAATATCAGCAGAGGCAGCACCAGCAGAAGAAGCTGAAGGACCGGCTTTAAGTTTATCCTGCTGAGCGTACAGCTTTACTTCAGCCACGGCGTCTGGACCAAAGAACGAAACGTCCACATCTGGTCGCTTGAGCCACAGATTATACAGGAATAAACTTTCTGTCCTCTCTTCTGCCTCTCGAACCGCGGCTTCGATACGTCCCTTCTCCGAAGCAATGTGTTCCTTGAGAGAAACTGTTTCCTGCCTCATTGCTTCCATAACAATCTTGGCCTCCGCGGCTTTATGCTTATGCGAGGACAGTTCTCCCTTCAGTTCCTTATTCTCAGTTTTCAACTTCTCCTCCGATTCCCGAGCAAAGTGGAGATCATGCGTCAATGTCTCGATCTTTTTATCCCTAAAGGCAATCTGTATTTCCTGCCTCTCCAAGGACTCCCGCTGTTCGTTCTTCTGATTGTTCAGTTTCTCAATTTCCTGCTCCAGCTCACGGTGTGCCCCCTGCGCTTTTTCCAGCTCTAGTTCATGATCATCCTGCAGTTTAGCCTTCTCTTCCTCCAGAGAATTGATGGTAGTTGCCATGGCGGCCTTCTCCTCGGGCCAGTCCCCAATCTCCCGCAAAAGCTTCATGTACGCCATGGACGCCTGAGACAAAGCATTTGTTAGTACAGAAAAAATGGAAAGAGATACTATAGCAGCAAAAAAGTAAAACTTACAAGCGTACTGTGGAAGCCCAAATAGTTGATGAGCCGTTCGCCCGTTATTTCTTTCTTGTACAGGGCAGGCTTCCTCGCTCCAAGGAATTGGGGCGCGCGATCTAAAAGATCGCTATAATATTCCCCGGCATCAAACTCTTGGGACTGCTCCTCAGCACCAGAACCGGCCGCGGCTGTTTTCTGGCGTTTATGAGGCGGTTCCGCAGTTTCTGAATCGGCGATCCCTTTGCCCTTGTCGACATTTTGAGTAGAGGCGGATGGGGAACTGCTGGGCGGAGCAGGCTAAGATATATCCCCTCGACGAGCACTCTTGTTCGAAGATTTCCTCGCCACTGATTTATGCCTTATCGAGCGAGCAGGAGAACCGACAGAACCCTGTTGAGGAGGCGATTCTGGAGAGACTTCAGCAGCAGGGGGAGAGCCAGAACCTCCGGCCGCTTGAACAGGCTCTTTGGGAGCAGAAGACTGAGCAGGAGCCTGGCTGGGTAAAGGCTGCTCGAAATGAAGCCTCACCATTTCCGAAACTGAAGTATTCGCTGGATGTGGAATTTCCTGTCCGGAAGCTTCGAAAGCAGAAGGAATTTCTTTCTCCTCGCGAGAGCCTAAATCAGAAGCGGGGTCCAATAATTCTTGGTCGGCAGGAGGAGCGAGACCATGAAATTGAAGCAGGTGCTCGGAAGGTGTCTGATCGTCGGATGGTGTCTTTACATCCGAAAATTTATCTAACAGAGAGAGCTCCTGATCGGATAGAGGAATCTCGCCCCTTGAGACATCTGCACAAAGAAAAATGTTAGCAACGAGCAGAAATACAAGATGGAAAACTGAGACAAATATACTTACTGGGCGAAAGGCAAAAAGAAAAATTCTTTAAATCCGACAATGATAAGCACGACGCGTAGAACCATCGTGACTTGTAATCTCCTACGTTGGATTTTCCAATCCCTTGAGGAAGGTTCACTTTGTAAGGAGATTTTCGGGCTGAAGTATAATAAAACCCATCCTTCTTATTAGCCTTCGGACCCGTAGTACTTCTAAACAAAAAGAGGTGATGGATCATCGCGGGGGTAGGAGGAGGAAGGTCGTTTTTAAGAAAGATAGAAGCCAAAGCGGTGAGATGAGCATAAGAGTTGGGGGTAAGTTGAAAAGGGGCTAAGTTAAGGTCGTTTAAAAGAGCGACCAGGTAAGGATGAACCGGAAACCTGAAACCGGCTTCTATGTGTTGATGACTAATGGCAAAGAAACCCTTGGGAGGAAAAGCTGCATGGTCAGAAGCCTTAGGCACCATAGCTCGGCAGCCCTTAGGTAAGGAGAAGCCCTCAGCGATGGTTTCAAGGTCGCTGAGGCCAAGGGAAGATTCATAATGAAAAAAGGGTGCGCGAGCAGAGGAGGAATGGTGTTCAGAAGGGACTAAAGTAGCCCCACCACCTTGAGAGGTAGCACTAAGATCCTCCTCATCAGTGGATCCCACCTTATGACTGCGACGACTACGACCAGACATCTACAAAATCAACAGGGGTGTCAGGTCGCAGAAAGCAGACCAGAACTCAGTACATACGGATACGATACTCCTATGAACACAAGGGGGGCTATTGGAGCGAAAAGTTGGATGGGCAAGAGATATTACAAACAGACAGCAACTCAAAGCAACAATACAAGTATCTATTTTAAAAAAAAAAAAAAAAAAGAAATCATGCCCCAGATACGCAAATAGTAATCATGGAAGAAAATAATCGCAGAAGAAAAGAATAGGAGTTACCTTGAAGATGGCGTTGACAAAGAACCTTGAGGATGCAGGAGAATGGTAGCAGACAAAAATGTCAGGGTTTGCAAAGGCAGAAGAGAGAAGACGAAAAGAGAACGACAAAGGGTAATATATAGCTGACGCTTCGGAATCCCAATCGGCAAATCAAGATATTTCAATCGTCGCCAAAGTTTGGCAATAGGCGCAAAAAACCGAAAGAGCCATCATGAGCAATTATTGAAAAGACGCGCATTTAATACATGCAGTAAGGAGCGCGACAGTTGAGTGACAAGTAGCCAACGCCTGGGGGACTGACACAGGGCAAAAAGGAAGAAAAGCAACGGTTCACATCTCACTAAAAGTTTTCTGGGCGCAAGTCTAGGCGCAAGAACATTGTTTCCAGTACAAAAAGTGTACCAGAAACAAGGGGGCTTGTGTTATGGGTATTTTTTGGTGCAATAAGAAAAGGCCCAAAAATGGAGGCCCATTAAGAGCCAAGAAGACACTTGGTCAAATAGTCAAAGGAAAGTTAAAAGCACAAAGATAACCTGCTCGGACATTCCTACTGACTGGAGAAATGTTCGTCTGCTCGGCGGCCAAAAGAATAAATAAGTCTGCTCGTTTGCTCGGAGATATCTGCTCGCTCAATTTGCTGTCTGATCGTTGAACAGGCAAAACACTTAAATTGACCAGTTGACCTTCTGGAAGAAGAATCAATCCGAGACCTTCTGGAAGAAGAATCAATCCGAAACGGGAAAGGAGTCGAATTACCTATTTGCATGCAAATCGAATCTCTACATTCTAGGAAATTGCTATATACGAGAGATAATCTCAGAAGATATTATCTTAATTAATGTATATTATTTTTTGCCTTATCTGTAAGATTCTCAAGCCTATTCTGATTATAACATCTCCATTATAAATAGGAGATATAATTTAGGGTAAAAGACAGAGTGAAATAAAAAATACAATTACACCGAGAGAGGGTAATTGTCGTGGACGTAGGCCATCGTTTTTTGCCGAACCACGTAAAAGTCTTGCTGTGTCCTGTGTGTTTTGATCCTATATTGTTTGCATTGTATGAGGTTTGTTGTGTCACAGGTATTGGGCTTGAAGAACAGGGTTGACCAAAAATAAGTGTCAACAGCAATTAATGTGACCTGACATGTCATAGCTTTTCGAAGGCGATTTCCCCTAGCAAATTGGTGAAATTACCTTTCATCAAACAAACATGGACCAACAAGCACTAATGGTAGGGGCCTAACCTGTTACAAAGCCTAAACTTCGTATTTGCATGTTTAAAATCTTACTTTAGGGGGTTTTGTTCATTTTGCACTTAAATTAATTGTATTATTGTGAAGTATTTTAAATCATTAAAAAGTTCAATTTATTATTATTATTTTTAAATTTATTGTTGAGCTTTATTTTTAATGGGATAATCCCAAACAACCATGCATAGTTTTCCTATATCTCCTTTTTGTCACTCATTGCTTCATTTTTATCTAAAATACTGTCTAACATTAATAAAAACACTCAAAATATCTCATGGAGACATATAAAATGACGACAATACCTTGACAATCATAGATTCCGTTGGATTGACTTAGTTGATCGGTTGACTCCAGAAACAAAAAATGAAATGTAATGAAAAAATAATTAAAATATTAAAAATCTAAATTAAAAATCAAAACATTTTTATTTAAAAATTAAATAAAAAATATATAATAAAAATCTAATTTTTCCTCTCAACTACGTCTCTCTCTCTGTGATCAGGATAGTAGGTTTAACAACAACAGTAGGTGGGTTTGGCGTAGTGGATCTCAACCATTAGAGACCCCTAATTCTAAGTCTCTATCAGAACCACCAGTTTGTGGTTCGTTGATTTTTTTTTTTTTAATTGTTGCTGTTATATTTGATGTTGTTGCAATGTTGAGGCATGGTGATGGATGGTGTTTGTTGTTGATTGTGGGATTGATGATGATTGTGGGAGGTGGTTTAAAGGGAGTCCATAGCTAGTTGATGTTGAGAGTCCATGGCTAGTCCATAATTGGTGGTCCGATGAATGTTGAGAGGTTGAAGGTTGATGATGATAATGGAGAGTTCATGGGTGAAAATGCGATACAAGCAAACATTAGACAATTTTTTGGGATTATCCCTTTTTAAATATTGTATTATTATTAACTATTTTAAATCATTAAAAAAATCAATATAGAAGAAATTATTTAATCTTTAAAAAACAATATCATCCAATACCAAATAATATATTTAGGCTTTGTTTGAAGTGTCATATTGGACTAAAATTGGCTTAATTTCAATCCAATCTCATGTCTCAATTGGCTCCAAGTAGTAAGATTGTTATTTAAAAAAAAAAAAAATTGAAATTACGATTTCTACCTCTGCCTCGTTCGTCACTCTCTTCTCTTGCCATTGTTGTTTGTCACTCTCTTTTTGCTCCCACCATCAGCCCCCGCGTCATCATCTGTTCGTAGGCTACATTGTTGTTGACCATTGGTTCTCTCTTTCTTTAAATTTCACACGCTATGCTAGAAGTTCTCTCCCTCTTCAATGCTCACCATTGGTTCGCACGCTTTGTTGAATAAGAAAAAGAAGTTGTGGCGACCATAGATGAAGAAGATTGGGAAAGGTCGTGGAGAAGAAAGAGTAAGTGGTGAAGAAGAGAGAGTCGGCCTGCAAGTCAAACACCAGTGAAAATATTATTTATATTTAAATATAAAATTCAATTATTTCAAAATTAAATATAAAGTATAATTTTTTTTATCTAATCTTACGTTATACCAAATAATAGTCAATATTATTCTTAATTCAATCTCAACTATACCAAATATATCACAATACTAATTAATCTAATTTCTTAAAGATAATTCAATTCAATTTTATGCATCAAACGGGCCTTAAGACTTTGGTCCGCATTTGTTGATCATTTACAGAATATGTACAAAGTAGAAGTCCTGAAAATTGGATTGTTTCCGGCCATTAACGAATACTAACAGCAGACAAACAAATAAATATCGGCATCAAACACCATCTCCGTCTCCATCTTCACTTGCAACTCGTAATAAACATATACGCACGTGTTCACATAATATTATTATACAGGCCTCATGGGTTGCGCTGCTTCTTTTCCAGGTACATAAATACATAACAAATCCCCTATGAATAGCGAATACTTGTTAAATTTGATTTTTCAGCTCCAAATTATTGGATTTGATGTAGAATTTGCGATTGGGTATTTGGCTTTTTGTAAATTTGGTTTGGTTATAAGTTTGAAGTTGTGATTTGGTGACCCATCTAGGGTTTTTGTTGAATGCAGTTGTATCACCTCAAAATTGTGTGATTCGATTGAGAATATGTGAAATCGGTTTTTTAGTTAAAGGGATTGTTGTTGAGATTTAGGGTTTTTTTTTTTTTCTTTTTTCCCATATGGGTTTGAATTGTTAATACTAAGCTTGGAATAAGTGACCCTTTTGCGAATTTTAAGTTGATTTCATGTTTTCGGTGTTGGTAGATAGGAGTTCTGGACGTTCTGGTGGACTTAACAATTTGGAGAATGGTGGGGCACCTGATGCGAAGAATCTTCGTGTTAAGGTAATTCCTGGGATCCAAAGTGTTCTTTTCATTGATATGTTTTTTCTTAATGTATTTATTTGTTACTATAGTTTTAAAGTAGTTTTTTTTTTTTTTTTCTCTGGGAAAATTGAAAATCGATCTCACCAGAAAGAAATTGTAATGAGAAAATGTTTGTGCAAATATATGAAAGTTTGCTGGTGGAACTCTTCTCAAATGTTGCTGCAATGTGCTCCATTTGTCACCTTTCTAGAATAGAATTAAATACCATGGAGCCAAGATTTTTAAGAGTTTTAGCAAGTATGGTTGTTGTTAATGGCCTTGAATGGGATGGCCTAAGATTCCAATGATGGATGGTGTTTGGAATTTATAGCCATAACGGGCGTTTACAGTTTTGATAGTAGATTGGTGCTTAGTTGTTAGGATCAGCTAAGAGGAAATTATGGCTTTGTAGAGGATGTTAATGTCATGGTTATGGGGAATTTCTGGAGCTTTTCCCACATTTCTTATGAATAAGAGGCTTGTGATAAGATAACTTTTTTATTGCTAATGGTAGAGCTGCGTTGACATTCTGTAAATGAGACCTTTACTTGGTTTGCAGTTGGGCCAAGCTTTTTGTGATTCGATTGATACTTGGACTAAGCTTTAGAATATGCAGAGGGTAGTAGTACTTGTATTTGTAATTTCTGCTTGAAATCTATATGGTAGTTTTGCTCACAGGTATAGGTCTGCTCAAGCTGTTTCTGGTGTTCGGACCGGCCAAATTGAGTTGGCCTTTTGTGAATTACCTAATTAGTAGAAACTAGATTATGTGGATTTGTCTCACATGTGCACATTGGATTCCAAATTATATGGTGACCTATTGCTCCACATTCCGGTTTACTTGACCTGTGGCATTTACTGCCTGTTTCTTATAGCAAGTGATATCTTGGCCTTTAATGTACTGAAAGAAAAATTGTTCCTTTATATATTGCTCATACTTTGAATCCATTATATGTGCACATTACTTAACAACTGCACTATTTTTTTTTTTTCCTATTTTTAAGAGCAATAAAGTAAGAAATTCATTGGTGGCAAAGTTTATGAATCTGAAATTTATCAGAAAGATAGAAGTTTAATGGCCCACTGGCTCTTTCATAAGTTATGCTTTGGTTTTCTACATATATGAACAGCAATTGCTATGCATCTACACTCTTAAGCTGTTGAATGGCCCTAGCAATCATAATAAACAACCTAGAGGAGGTGAATAGGTTAATTAATATTTTTCTTTATCTTCTTGTTATGTACAGCGGAAAATTAAAGCCAATATAAAGAAAGGTAGAAGGAAAAGAGAAGCAATGCACAATTTTTTTTTTTTTTGTGTGTGGAAATCTAACAGGAAAACCTATGGCACTAAAGAACCCATTTAGATGTTCGAACAAAACCTCACTATTATTAGATGGATTGCAAATTTCTCTCATAGCACCCCTTGTGTAGAAATCCAATCTCTCTCTACCTAACAGTAGTCACCCTGTCTTGCTCTCACAAACTTGGAATGACAAGTCTCTCTACCCTTTAAAACTGCTACGGTCATCTCAAATTTGCGTTCTTGATTGGTTATGCAAACTGGACGAATTCTCTCTACTTCTCTCTAAGAAGCAAGATCACAAGTTGATATCAAAGAAATCGGTTGATTCACACAGTCAAACTTACAGAATTATGTATGCAATTTAAGTAAAATGCTCGATCACGACACCTTACGTAAGTCTAGATGCGATGTATGCCTTAACTCTCAAAATCCAAACTCCAGAAATCTAAACTCTCATAAAAGATTTTCAACAAAATCTCAAAACTAAACACAAAACAATTCTTAATAGCCACCAATTTTTTGATTTAAAGACCCCTATTTGTTATAATGTAGTCTATGAGAGTTAGAAACCAATTAAAAACCATTGTTAATTTAGGACTTTTAAATATAAATGTTTTAGGAAATAAGTCCAATTAGAAATCAAAAATAGGAAAGTTTTAATTGCATCATAACATGAACCCTATTAGCTAATGACATTTCTAATTTATCCCATATATGAAATCTTAATCCTATTTAAGCCAATTACAAATCATGGAATTTACAATCTCGCCTTCTAGCTATTTCAAGACAAAACCTTAACAATGAAAATTACAATATAAAATCTCTTAGACTATAGTGTTGTTTGTGGTTGAAATTTTGAAGCTCAAACATCAAAATATGAAAAGTAAACAACCAAAATCAAGAGCAAGAAATAGTAAACATTAGTTCATTAAGTAGAACAACCACATTAATGAACTCATAACAACTCTAATTTTAAAAAATAAAATAAAATAATAAAAATTCCTCCCCTTGAAGCCTTAAACCCCCCTTAATCTCTTACCCTTTTTGTTGAGAAAGATACAAAGAATGAATACATTGAAAATTAAGGGAGAAGAACAAAACAGCCTAAGAAAAGAAAATTAAAAAATTGAAAAACACGAGAAACAGCATAAGAAAAGTTATAAACAAGCTTGGTCGATGAACTTCTTTAAGGAACATCTTCATGGTGATAACAATTCTGAAGGTAACTCACATCAAACTCAATGCGACCTACCTGGTTATAAAGCATGTCCATCCTTCCATCTTGATGGACAAGATGACCCTTAATATCATGAATTTCATTCATTATGTTTAGCATTAGGGGCTGAGTTGTTGTTGTTGTTGTTCTTCTTCTTCTTCTTCACCTTTCTCTTATCTCACCTCTTCATCTCTTTGTTGATCTTCAATGGTCTTGAATGAATTCACATTGGCTTGATCGAACGGCTTAGAAATCGACATCTTGACATTAGTTTCCTCACCAAGCCCGAAAAAGGAAGTCTTGCGGTTTTCTTGTTTGAAATACCCATCAAAAGATTATTGCGAATCAACGCAACGTTCATCTCAATATTATGCTTCAAAATCACATACAAAAGCCTCTCATGATGCTTGTGAAGGGCACGAGTGTGAGATGAGGATCAAGATTAGAGCTCATCTATTGAAACCAAAGTTTGGCCTCCTATGTTAACTCGTAATAATGTACATACTCCACACCTTCAAGCCATTCGGTTTCACCATCGCAAAGAAGATTTGCAACGGTTTCCTTGTACAGTATGAAACTTGATCGGGGGCCCAAAGAGAGCATTGATTGAGAGAGAATATGAGACATTTTTGCCATGAACATGAACAATATGACCACAAAGAGAAGTCAATGCCTTCAAATTAGCATATAACTCTCACCATATTCCCAAGTACAAGCGTTTTGGCTCTTCAAGTTGATGCCATCACCAGTTGTTTGCCAAATCATGAATCTCTTGATCATAAATCTCCTTTAGATTGATTCTTTTCTCAACCGTAAAAGATTTATTGCTAAGCTTTTCATATATCTCTTGGGTTTTGGAAGAGATAAACCGGTTGGAGAGAACTTGAGTAGCTTCTCTAGATTATTCTTCTCTCTCAGCTGTCTTGCCTTTAAAACTTATACTGCTCTTCCCCATCTTGCACTCAAAGAGAGAAAACAAATAGCTGAGAAAAATGAAGAAATGCTTGTTTTAGTTTATAGGAAAAGATGGTGTAGCAAAAAAAATACACATTACTTAGTAGTTTTGGCTCCAAAGCATATTTGAATAGGAAAACTAAAATCAAACATTGGCTTCAATTTGAACATACATTGGAAATCTACAATTTTTAATCAATTAATCTATGACACATTGTCATAAAACTCATGTCACCTTGTCATGGCAATATTCATTCCAAGAAAACATGTAAGGAAGCATAATAACCTCCCTTGGCTAACCTCCTGAGCTCTCCCTTACAAGATTATTTTGCTTCATTTTTTGACATGTGGAATCATCCTCTCCATCCAACCCTTATTCATGTGAACCTATAATCCACCAATCTGAACCAAAGGCAAGGATCAAGGCATCAAGAAATAGAGAAATATTGAATTAAAAAAAAGTCATAAATGCATTCATGCATGCCATGCAGACAAGGATATCAACTTTGTAAAAATATGGATCAAACTACTTAAATTGAATTAAAAAAAGTAAGTCACATGACACTAATGCATTTATTTAGAAACTATTAGATTGATACCAATTGAAAACAATTTCATTTAATTTCATCTCTAAAGCTTGAATCATAAAACATGTAAATACCAAAAATCACACACTAAAGTTTCTTAATTATATCCAAACATAAAAGAGATAATGAGCAACTCAACCAAGCTTCAAGTTGGTGTGTCTGTGTTAATGCTCAAGAGATGCAAAACATATCATGCACATGATGAATGAGATTAATCAAATCATAGCAATTGATTATCAAATTTATCTCAAAGAGTTTGAATCTATCATATCTCATACAATGATTTGACAAAAATAGACCTTTCAAAGCTTGTGTGTGCATATGTTTCTTTTTCATTCTTTCTCTTCCTTTCATCTCGTTTATTTATTTGATTCTTTTAATCTAAGTGGTACCTTAATAATTCATTTGAATTTTAAGTACATTGAAGTAATGATTTTGCTCCCTAAAATCACATACTTTTTTTATATATATTTTTTCTTAATTTTTTTCTCTTTTCAACTCTTGATACTATTTTCTAAACAAATACCCTTTCACGGCAGCTTTCAAACATTTATGATGGTAGCTCTTTTCAACATATGTAGCTTCACAAATTCATAAGGTAGCCCCTTTTGTGAACAGTGTTTCTAATAAACTATTAGTATCAGACAAGTTGAGCATGACAAACAAAAATCATGATTTCAATTATCAAACAATTACACAACTTAATTAATGCTCACACAGTTAAGACATAAACAAGCATATATCTAAAGAACATTAGTGTGTGAAATATTAAAGCTATTCATGAATCAAGCATTATCAAACTTATGTTCAATCAATAATCAATAGCTTAAATGCGATTATCAAAATAATCATGATGTTTGATAATTTCAAGCAAAAAGAAAGCAGAGATGAATTTCAGCAGATCAAATATTTGAACACAGTTCGATGTTTTGTCTATATCTCCTAGAGCCTTTTGATCTGAAATTTAGTAGTAGAAACTAGACATAAACAACTTTCATTCACAAATTTTTTCCCAATTCGGACTGGAACCTTGTGATTTTGGAGGTCGTAATCAGTCTTCTTATTAGAACCTAACTAGAATTTCTGATCCGACTTTAGTGTGGACTGTAGTAAATTGATCGTATCTCCCTAACTGCAATTCTGATTTCTGCGAATCTTATATGGTTGGATTCATACTGAAAAATTCTAAAGGTCAACGTTGTCACTTTTTCAAAATTCACTTTAGAAAGAAGTCAGTTATATAATTACAAAACAAGCCAATGACGCAAACAAGTCAAAGGTTTTAATCACACAAATATAACATTCAATGCATGAATTAAATTTAAACAAATTAATTCACATTGCTTAGTGGATTCAAAGCCATTGAACTTGACCGAACCAAGTTAACTTTAACCTTAGGTGTAGATCGTTTTTTCAAGTTCTTTTTCTTGTTCATGTTCTTAAAATCAGAGATATCATTTATATAAATGTAGAAATCATTCAATTCTGATTTCTTAAACCCACACCGTTTTTTACATAGGCACATACAAGTTCTTCTCATTAGAAACATTAACATCTCTGGCTTTAGAAACTTGTCTCCTATTAATATGCGTGCCATTATTAATCATATTAAGATACCTATAACATCTAGGCTTTATATTTCCTTCGACACCACAATAATGGCATGTAAGAGTGAAGGTTTTGTACATACCTTTCTTCTTCTTGGGAGCTAGATTGGGTGAACCTTTCACAAAGCTTGTCTTGTTGGTTGAAGGATTTGTCTTCTCATCAATAAATTCAAGCCCTCTTTTATCTCCATAGAGCTTTCCTAGATTGATCACCTCATCCATCTTGAGTCCCCCAATAGTCAAACTCTTGATGGATTCCCTAACCTTGATGACGAAAGACAAGGCAAGACGAGACGAGGCGATCAAGCCTTGGCGAGGCGATCAAGCCTTGGCGAAGCGAAACGGTCATCTCAATTTGAAATGACAAAAAAATAAAATAATAATAATAGTAACCCCTATCGTAGAAAATCATCTATAACATTAAAAAAAAAAATAGTGATAATCAATGTTAGAAACATAAGTGTCAAACAAAATATGCGAAGATTAATGGCTTCGGTGATGGTTGTTGCTCCTCACACATGCTTTCTTCTCTTTTGTTTTCTGCAGCACACTAGTAATTATTTTCATCATTTTACTTGATGTGATTAACATTGTGTTCATTTGCTGTGTGCAGCTGGTGTTATTAGGTGATTCAGGTGTTGGAAAAAGTTGTATAGTTCTTCGGTTTGTTCGTGGCCAGTTTGACCCGACATCTAAGGTAAGGACCATGTTATTGCTCTCTACACACGGTCAGAACCAGCACTAAACATTTAGAAGGGCCAATTTGTGAAAAATTTATAATTAGGGGTGCCTAATTATAAAACACTATATTTCAAGGGATGAGTCACAAACACATAGGTACTTTGTAAATCACTTTTGTGAGGCCAGCAGGGACCATGGCCCTTTTTGGCTGTAAGGAAGACTTTTTGGTCCTCTACAGTTTGCTTAAACCAATCTGTTAAGCTTAGGTAGTTCTTGTGCCCAGTTCAGAACATCTAAAATATGGCTTCTTCTTGATTTTGGAACTAGCATATGTTTTGTGTAACTATGTAATTGTAAATGAATCATGGGTGGATAAATTCAATTAAAATTCCTATGGCTGTGTATCCTTACTATTAATTAATAGAAATCCTAAGTTTTAACATTGCAATTATGTAAATTTCCTGTAACAGAACTCAAAAATTGTAAGAAAGTCAAATTGCAAAAGCTTATTATAGTAATTATGTGGTTGAGTAAAGAGTCCAATATGTTAACAGAAACAAGGTTGGATTTGGAATGTGGAATTGGACAGCTTACAACGGTGACCCCTTTTTACAATAATTACACCACAATTTTTAGACCCTAGATGAAAGTTCTTTCAGTGGTTCAGATTAGTTTTGACTTGAATAATTAATATTTATTGGAAATGACTCTTATCTGACGGAATCTCAGCCATTCCAAATGCATTAATCCAATAGTTTTAACTTTTTACATAATGTATGTAAAGATGGAGCCATTTTGTCCTTACACCGTGTATGGTAGAGATGGCAAAGAAATCTAAGTTCTTTCCATTAATACAAGTAATATTTATTTCTTAACTTTATACTCACCTTCATGCTTTTTTTTTTTTTCTTATGTGAGTATATTTCTTATTTATAAAACAAAAGATGTGCAATTTGATTTGTTAGTCTGCGCTTCATTTAATGCTTTGCTCTTACAGCTCTTGGGGAACTTCATGTTAAGTGTACAATGAGCTTTTAATAACACTATGTGTAATACCTTTTTATTTTGCTGGATGTGAATGTCTTCATGCGTTGTTACTGGCGCTTGCAGTTGTATCATGATAAATTTACATATATATGTTTGATTTAATTTCAGGTAACTGTTGGAGCTTCATTCTTATCACAGACAATAGCTTTGCAAGATTCTACCACAGTTAAGTTTGAAATATGGGACACGGCTGGTCAAGAAAGGTATTTTGGCCCCTCCACTAGGGCAGACATGTCACTGAAGTTATAGATTTATAGGAAATCTCATATTGTAGTGTTTTTTTCTTTAGATATGCTGCACTGGCACCATTATACTATAGAGGGGCAGCAGTAGCAGTTATTGTGTATGATATAACAAGTCTAGAGTCATTCACCAAGGCACAGTATTGGGTTAAGGTAGTTTTCTCTTGATTGCAACAGTTTTTCATTTCTCTCTCTATTTCTTATTAAATGGATTTTCAATGAAATCATTTTTATCTTCTATGCTGCTTGCACTAAAAGCTAAACGGAGTTCATGAATATCATACGATTACATTTTACAATGTTTTCTGTTTGCGTGATGATATATTTTTGAGTGTTTTCACACATTTTCACCCTCTCCTCTGAGGATGGGGGTGGGAGATATAGATTAGATTAGAGTTCAAATGATTGCTCGGAAGTTAAGAGCAGACACATTCACACACACACACACTCTTAACTTTCTCTCTCTGGAGATTATAAAATTAAAAATCACATTATTGCTCATAAATATTTTTTCATCATGAGCCCAATTCGAACATGCTCTCGCCTCCCTCTTCTTTGTGGATGGGGGTGGGAGACTATACAATAAAAATGAGATAATTGCTCCATGGTGTTGCTATTATGCTTAATCAAAAGTTTAATGCATACTGTCTGGAGTGATGGATCCCATAAGTGTCAAGTTAATTTAGATATAACTTGCTTTTATCTCACTTATAAGATGTGAAGAATTTTAGCATCTAGCAGGAGCTACAAAAACATGGGAGCCCTGATATAGTCTTGGCTTTAGTTGGTAACAAGGCTGATCTTCAAGAGAATCGGGAAGTACCAGCACAGGTGAGTGTCAAGTCTGTGAATGTATTATTTTTGTGTCTTTTGTTTCATTTATTTTCTAATTTAAATGCCTATATCCGCGAAATCATCGTTTATCATCTATGATTTTACATTCTTGCTTCATTTTGAAGGATGGGATTGATTATGCAGAGAAGAATGGGATGTTCTTTATTGAGACATCTGCTAAGACTGCAGATAACATAAATCAACTGTTTGAGGTATTTCTTACTCATGTTTTCTTATTGTATCATCATTGTAGTAGCAAGAATAACTGTTACAATTCTGAACTCTATTTATAGCTTAGGCTGATGCTTTTATCACTTATATTTTTAATATTAATTTAAAATTGATTATTTCTAAGTGGCTGATATATGGTCGTCATGACTTGGGCTTTGAACTTGATGGCAATGTGCTTTTTTTTTTTTTTTTTTGGGGTGGAGTAAGGATGAGTATGAGCTTCTTAAATTATGTAATTGTTGATGGTAAGCACTATGTCGTCTTCTCTTGTTATTTGGGACTGTTAACAAAGTGTTGATGCTATATGAGTTTCTTAAATTACATTCTGAATATATCATGAAAGAGGAAACTTTGAATCCAGTTCTTATTGAAGGAGAAGACTGTTAGTTCTACTTTCCGTTTTCTCTTGCCGATTAGCATCTGTCTTGAATTGATCTTTTAGTCCATGGTATATATTATAAATGATTTCTTATTGTTTGTGTCGTGGTTGACAACTGCTTTCTTTATAGTTTATTTATTTTGTGAATTGTCAAGACCTACTGAAACCAACTTTTATTTTATATATATATAATTGACTATGTTATTATGGTGTTATCATATACTGAGTGTTTGCCATTATGTGAAGATTAAAACTTCGACTACTTTTTTCCTGTATTGATTTTCATTATTCGTGAACTTTCTGCTAGCTTTTTCATCATGACCGGACACCATTTATACAAATGGTTCACATAATGCTAGTGAATCTTTTGAATACTAGAAGAAACTTGCAAAATATGATATATTTTGCTGTAACAACAACAGTATCATATTTTGCTGTAAGCACCAACGGTATCAAAATTGGCAGAGCAGCCTTGCTTGGAATGTATATTCTGCTCTACATATTGTCGATTCAAGAATTCTACCTGATCCGGAACTGACAATGTTGTTCTACTTTGGCAGGAAATTGCTAAGCGACTACCCCGTCCATCCATGTCCATGTCTGATTCATGATTGTGGGTTGTTGAAGCTGAAATACGATACAAATGTTCTGGGGAAGCTGTCCTGACTGTCGTGTTAAGTTTGTATATATTATAATAGATCCTGTGAATCATAAATCTGTTGTGTGTGCCAAAATTTCAATTGTACTACTAGATGGTGGATCACACAGTGTCTTCTAGTGAGCCTAGAATGATGTGGTTGAAGCTTTAAATCGATGATTGTTTGAGGGTGTGATTTAAAATTAGGCATCTACTGGACATATGGTTGCCTTGGTAACCAATCTTCTGTGGAGTAGACACCACACGACCAAGTTTACGCAGCTTGCAAAGCAGTGTGTTGGCTCTCAAAAGGTTTTGTTTTATTGTGAATTAAGACATGGACAGAAACTCAAGAAAGGAAATAAATATCGGTTTTCTGATCATGTATTGGGGTTTAAATTTATGAAAATGTTCAGAGATATTACTTTTTAAAGGGCGGTTCTATCGCCACCCAAAGTAATTCATGACACCTTTACGTTTTAACCAAATATATATATATATATATATAACTAAAATAATCATAAAAAGGATATAACTATAACTAAAAAACTAAACGTTTTTGGAAATTTACACCCACGTCATAATAAATCCTAATAATTTATACAAAATCAAAATTAATATAACAATAAAGGAATTTAATTTTCACTTGTAATCAATGAATGAATAAAAAATGACAAAATAAATTTAAATATATATAAATATTTTTGTTCTAATTTTTACCCTTTTTTTTTTCTTAATAATACCGTTGTTTTTTAATTGAACAAAAGTCAATTCTATAAAAAATGAAAAGTAGATCATTTTTGTTTTTGGTTTAAAAAAGTGTAGTAATATAGTTTGGGTAATATGTGGTTCCTAGATTTAAAAGAAAAAATCAATTTTAATTTTGATTTTGTTTTATAAATTGCATTTGTTGTGTTTCATTTAACAAAGCTTTTGATGGGACATTTTATCAAATGCTTATTGACATCTAATATAAAAACAATTTTTATCATGTTTGAAATTTTTCAATATGATAGATTTATTGAGAAAGAGAATAGACATTAGCCCCTAAATTAGAATGTAAAAAATAAAAATAAATAAATTTAAGACTAATTGAATTCTTGAGCAATGAAAATTAGAAATACTAGGATGATTTATATGAAGTTCTTTTTTTTTTTTCCCAAAAGAAAAAAAAAAAAAAAAAAAGAAGTTAGGGTTGTTCTTTACTTTCAAGTTGTTAACATGTAATGATAGTTTTGGGATTTTAATGGGTTCAAAAAGCAAAAAAAATTAATTTTAAGTTTTTTAATAGGGGTGAAAAGGTAATTGGGTGTCAAAACAACTTTTTTGTGTGGTATTTTAAAATATTGGAAACACATTTAATTTGAGTATTCGAAATTTAGAAAAAAAAAATGATGGATTTTAATAGAAAAGGTCTAAAAAAATAAAGCTTTAAAAAGTGTGAGTATTCGAGAAAGAAAATAACCTTTTTTAGCATTTGTTATGGGTGTTTTTGGACAACCAAGGATGGGCTGGTAAAAGCTCAATACTGTCGCTAGGGGTCCAAAACAGTTTGAAGCCTGAGACCCTCTAAGGAGAAAATACTATTTTTTTGGCTAAAGCATAGCCCACACTGAGAGATCAGCATATCGGCTATCCAGCTCATTAAGAATGCAATCCATTATCTACTCAGCTTTTCCGACATCCAATCCGCTGAGATATCCAGACCAATGTCTAACCAGTATATCAGATAGCCAGCCAATCAGAGGATTCAGCTCATCGTCTATGCGGCTTCATAGATCTACAGTTTATCATTCTACAGCCTATTGGAGAGTCAGTTTATCGGATGCACAGACCGTTCGAAAATCTAGCTCGCTATACAGTTTATCCAAATATAGCAGAATCCAGCTCATCCATCATACGATTCATAAAATATACAGCTCGTCAAATAGCTAGATCGTAAATTCAGACCATAGAAGCTAAACTCCGTCAGACCTCGGCGCATTCCAGCTTGTTCCAACGAGCTCCCGAACTATTATAGCTTGTTGGTAACCAATCCACTACAGTCAGAACCGTCAAATCAATCACAGATCAAGACGTGTCGTACACGTCAATCCCGTAAAAAATAACGGTGATTACAGCCAAGTTTACAACCAAGATTACAGCTTGAATTATACGAATCTCAACCCACTAACCACTTGGATTAGCCACCTAAACCACTTGCTTCGACAGCTGTCATACGCATTTAATATAAGCCCAGGTGCATTAAATGCAAATCAGGCATATTAAATGTAACCTTAAAGCATTAACTGTAATCATCATTGTATTTTAACTTATTAGATACCACTGTAGTACTTCCCCTCCTATAAATAGGAGAGGGTCCTCACTGCAAAGGAGAGAGTACAATATATACACATCACCCCACATAATACTGAGAGAATAGTGGACGTAGGCAGATTTTAAGCCGAACTACTCTAAAAATCTTGAGTGTGTTATATTCTTCCTCTAATCCATTTCTTCATTCACCGTTATCAATCACATCATCCCTATCACCTTCTGCAGTTTGGACCTACATGAACCTCGTCAGCTAAATCCATACGTCGACATTTTGGAGCTAGAATGAGAGCCCTTCCTACAGTTTCATCCTTTCAAACTTTGATCCCTGAAGTCAGTATCCCGAATGCAATGGTTAAAGGAAGAATCACCAGAAGTTCAGAAGCGATTGTTGACTCAGATGCAGCCGCTGACTAGTTCAATCACCCAAATCATCAAAAGGCGTCCAACCCGCTAGAGGTCAAGCTGACTTAGGAGCTGGAACTTCAAATACGCCTTTACCCGAAAATGTTCAAGGTATGCCTCCAGTTCCTCCTCCCCAATCTATGTTTGATATCGCTAGAGAGAACGCTGTCCAAATGTTGCAACGACATCAGGAAGTGTTGGAAAACGCTGTGTTGCATATAGCCGACGTCATCAGGACACTGACTCAAGTTTAGACCCAGACAGCTCGAAGACCAGACGAAACCACGGTGACTAGGAGAATTTCACAGCGGAATCACAATGAAATCCCAGTTGCCAATGGAAGAGCAGCCAGAGAAGCACTAACACCGGAAGGATTGGTTCATTCCTCCAATGTGTAGTCTAGAGCTCGGGTCTGGCGAGCTCGCGATGATGAGAACATGGCCCATCCGTCAAGATTGAGAGCTTACCAGAACGCACCCCGGCAAGCTGAACTAAGTAGGGGATATGTGCAAGTTTTAGCTCGAGAAAACGAGAATAGACCACAGAATCGACCTGGAACTTCGCATAGAGAAGGTGAGCTAGACAGGCCCCACCGGAGAAATGAACTTGTGTGCCGTTCCCCTGAGCTCCAACATGAAATGGGGTATGGAGTTCGAAACTAGAATTCGCCTGACAGGGGTAGCAGAAGAAGTCAGTGATCCGTTGTTAGCCGCTTTGGGACGCAGGACCAAGTCGTCGAAGAGCTCCTTCAGAGGGTTCGACAGCTAGAAGCTCGGCCTGGGGTTCAGGAACGACGGGACCAGTACAGCGAAATAACCCCGTTCACCCTTGAAATCGAGCTAGAGCCGCTTCCTATAAGGTTCAAAGTCCTTAACATCCCACAATATAATAGGGACTCAGATCCTTACGACCATTTGGACACATTCAATATCTAGATGGATTTGTAGACGACCAGTTCACTAGTTAAATGTTGTGTCTTCCCTGCGACGCTCAAAGACATTCCCAGAACGTGGTTGAGAAACCTCTCACCTCGTAGAGTCAGAAACTGGGAGGACTATCAGCAAAAGTTTGTTGATCAGTATAGAGCGTTGAAAAGATAGCTCACTCCCCCCTATCACCTCGCTACCATCTTTCAACAACTTGGCGAATCGTTAAAGGACTACATCACCAAACTCAGGCACGGGGTAAACAACGTGGAAAACCCTACTGATGAAGGAATTTTGACGGCTATCTCGACAGGATTAAGGAAAGATGGAAAGCTGTATGAAAGCATATATAAGTCCCCGGTAAAAAATCTAGGGGAATTCTACGAGCAAGCCTCCAATGAAATGCGATTAGAGGATGCCTTCAGACCAAAGAAATAGAGCAGTCCAAAGGATGAGGCTAATAGCTCCAGCCATAGCAAGAAGAGAAGTAATAGCGGAGGCAACAACAGGGGTCAAAGGAATAACAATCAAGTTGCGAAGAAGGCTAGAGATGGGTTCAAACCAAGGAGCAACTAGAGACGGGAACGTCGTCCTCGCTCAGGTCGCTACAAAAATTACGCGGACTTGTCCGACTCCAGAGATAGGATCTTTACAACTGAAAGAAACAGGAAAAACTTTGGAATACCACCCTTCATTCAGACTCCCAAAAGGCGAAGGGACAGGAGCAAATTCTGTGTCTATCACAACAAGGTAGGGTATAGTACTTCTGATTATTGGGCATTAAAAGACGTCATTGAAGAGATGATTAGAAATGACCATATAAGGGACTATGTAGTACGACCTGTAGAATAGCGATCTCAGCAGCAGCGACCTCACCAGAGATAACAAGAACAGCCGGTCCAAGCCCAACAAGTGTCTGACCCTCAGCATGAGCTTGCTGTGAGAACAATCTTGACAATCCACGGGGGTCCTCACATTGCAGTTACCTCAAACAGGTAGCAAAAGCACTACGTGTGCGAAGCCAATCGCATACAGCTTACTAGACGAAGTGAGTCAGAAGAGCCTACCAAGAAAGCAAAAATGGCATCAGAGGAGATAGTCTTTACAGAGGAAGATGTCAAGGGTATTCATTAGCCCCATAATGATGCCCTAGTGATCCGAGCTCGTATCGGGAATGCGGAAGTTAGACGAATAATGATCGATACAAGGAGCTCGGTGAACATGATCTACAAGGAGTGCTATAACCAAATGGGGATTGGAGATGAACAATTGAATCCTTCCCTGATCCTTTGTATGGTTTCACTGGTGATGCAGTTACTCTTGTTGGGCAAATTAGATTGCCTCTGACTCTCGAAAATGCAGGTCGATAATCAACAGTACTGGCGGACTTCCTCGTTATAGACTCCCCTTCCACTTACAACGTGGTGATAGGAAGGCCCGCAATGAACGACCTGGATATGATCACCTCCACCAGGGCCCTCACAGTAAAATTCTCAACTCCCAACAGGATCGGATGTGCACGAGGTGAGCAGCAGCTAGCTCGTCGTTGCTATAAAGATGTAGTAAACATAGGAGCAAAAGGAAAGAAGGATAGTATTGACTCAAGGCATGAACTCCAGACAGTCAGCACCTCCGGGGTTAGTCACGACCTGGACCTCAGGGAACTAGAAGAAAACAAGACTGTTGGTCCAGCTGAATTTCTTAAGGCGAATTTGGATGTTTTCGACTGGAATCATGAGTACATGGTGGGAATCGATCCATAGGTGATGACGCACAAACTGAATATAAACCCTCATCATAAGCCAATTTGCCAAAACGGAAGACTAATGACCAGAGAACGCTACGACGCTCTGAAAGATGAAGTAGATAAGCTTCTAGCAAACGGATTTATTCGTGAAACTCACTACCCAATCTGGGTAGCCAATCCCGTGCTGGTAAAATAGAAGAACGGGAAATGGAGAACCTGTATAGACTTCACAGATTTGAATAAGGCCTACCCCAAAGATAGCTTCCCACTACTCAGAATTGATCAATTTGTAGATGCAACAGCAGGGCATGAACTCCTCAGTTTTATGATGCTTACTCAAGGTACAATCAGATTCCAATGCACCCTGAAGATGAGGAGTATACCTCGTTCACCACAGACTGCGACCTATACTGCTACAAGGTTATGCTTTTCAGGCTGAAGAATGCTGGAGCAACCTACCAGAGGCTGGTGAACATGATATTCAAAGATCAAATAAGGAAGACCATGGAAGTCTATGTTGACGATATGTTGGTGAAATCAAAGCAAGTAGCTGACCATGTGGGCGGCCTCGAGGGAATATTCCATATTTTGAGGAAATATCGAATGAATCTTAACCCCCTCAAATGTGCATTTGGAGTAATCTCAGGAAAATTTCTAGGATTCATGGTAAACAATAGAGGAATCGAGACTAATCCAGAAAAGATAAGGGCTCTGCTCGATATGAAGTCGCCTACAAAACCAAAAGAAGGGTCAGGTCGCTGCTCTTAGCAAATTCGTTTCCAAAACTTCAAACAAATGTGTTCCATTCTTCGAAGTCTTGAAGAAAGCAAAAAACTTTGAATGGACAGAAGAATGCAAGGTCGCATTTCAGCGGTTGAAAGAGTACATCGAGCGAGCTCTGCTTTTGTCAAAACCAAATAAAGCAGAAACCTTGATGATCTATCTCAGGATATCTCAACACGCCCTAAATGTAATACTAATAAGAGAAGAAGGAAATGGAGCTTAGTTTCCTGTGTACTATATCAGTAAAAAGCTGGTCGATGCAGAGACCAGGTATACCCTAATCGAGAAGCTCACTTATTGTCTGGTAGTGGCGTCCCGAAAATTACACCCTTATTTCCAAATGCATAAAATTGAGATGCTAACTAGGTATCCTCTTAAACAAATCCTCCAGAAGCCTGACACTTCAGGTCGTCTCATGAAATGGGCCATCGAGCTCGCCCAGTTCGATATCGATTTCAAGCCAAGATCGGCGATTAAAGGGCAGACGCTAGCAGACTTCATTGCGAAATTTACGGGGCCTACAAACAAAGTAGCTGAACCTTCAGAAGGTTTGTTTTGGGAGTTATTCGTTGATGGATCCTCCAACGAGCAGAAGGCCCAATTTGGAGTATTATTGATCAGTCCAGAAGGATACAAAATCTTCTACGCTCTCAAGTTAACCTACTCAATTTCAAATAAGTTTCCAAACAAATATGTAAATACTTTTATTTGAAAGATGAGACGAGTCTATTAATACATTTCTTTGAAAGATGAGAAGAACAAAGTTCTAAGGTGGTGGATTAGATGCATTTTTTAAAATGGTTTTTCATTTTAAAAAACAATGAGAGAAAAATGTTTGGTGACATTTTTAAAAATATGTTTTTGAAAATGGAAAACATTTTTTTTTCTTTTAAATTATAACTAAAAAAAGTAAAAAAAAAAAAAAAAAAACAACTTTTTTATGTTTTTCATGTAACATGCTACTTCGGTGTCCAAATAATTTATTAAATGTTGATTATTAATTAAGGAATAAAGGAATTAATAATCCGTTCGGATCTGGAAGCGTAATAGAATTTTTATAAAATTCTCGGATGAGTCCGGGGATAAGTAATAAATTCAAAATTTTAAAATTTATTAAAGCGACCGGATTCGAATATTTATTCGGAATCTAATGAAGTTTTCGGAAATAAAAATGGATTTTAAAAGAATTTTCAAGTGGACCCGAAGCGAAAAGCGGAATGGAAAGCATGGAAAGTAAGTGGAGAGCGAAATCCGCGCATGAATGACACGTGTCATCATGTAAGAATGGAATCAAGACAAGTGGCTCTCATGCATGATATCTCAATGACAAATAGATGGTGATTTTGGCTAAAAATGTGACAAGTGTTTGATGGTTATTAAAGATATATTAAATGAAAGCAAACATTTGAATGGAAGCAATTGCATTCTCGGTCACAAAAGGAACCAAAAGAAAGAGAGCCAAGTGAAGAAAGAGAATGAGAGAGAAAGGCAAAACCAAAGCAGTCATTCGGCCTCCCATCCAAGAAGCTGAACCGAGAGCCAAGAGAGAGAGACCGAGAGAGAGAGCTTGAGAGAGAGAGTGACCTGTTAATTGCATGTGCTGTCTGAGTGTAGATCCAGGTGAAGACAGCATCCTTTCGGCTTGGAGAAGAAGACAAGCTGCTCGTGCTTGCAGCTCATCCAGTCGTGATCCAAGCTGGTGAAGGAGTTTGAGCTATCCCAGCAGATGCATGTACTGTCCAAGCTATCCAGGTGAAAGATCTAAGCTTGCATGCAACCAAGTACTGAAGATCTGCTGCTGCCAGGAAGTGGGTTGCTGCCGAGCGAGCGCTGAAGGAGCTACTGCTGGAATGAGGCTGCTGCTGCTGGCGTGAAGGTGCTGGTGCTGCCGTGATGCTGTCCTTGCTGCTGCCAGGTGCTGTCGCCGTGTCCTGCTGCCTTGGTGAGCTGCTGTCGTCGCTATTGAGGTGTTGTCGTGCACCAATTATTGTCGCCGTTGCTGCCAATTGCTGCCGTGTTGTCGTCGCAAGCTGACGTTGTGCGAGCTGCTGCCAAGTCAGGTCGTGAACTACTCAACAGACCTGAAGAGAAGACAGTTGCTGGGGGAAGGAGACAACTTGCTGCCGTGAGCTAAACCGAGCGTCGTTTCGCTGTTGCGAACGTTTGAGAGCCATTTCGAAACGAAAAACAACTCAAGCGAAGGTAAGTTGCTGCCCCATTGGTCTTGTTATCATGTTTCGATTAATTTATAAGAGTTAATCTTGTTCGTTTAGATTTAAGGAAGTTCGCGGATAGGAGAATCGATAGGCAACCCATTCGCGTGAGTCCCTTAAAGTTTCAAAGCTTTCGAATTGATTTCGGAGAGGTAAGTCCGAATTTATGGATTTCGTTTGCAATGGAAATATTTATGATTTAGTTGTGGATTTAATGGATGATGACATGATTGGGATATATGATTTAGAACCTCGTTAGTGCGGAGGTTCGATCGATATTGATTCGATATGTTTGCGAATGGATTTTGTTATTTAAAGTGCGTTGCGAAATCCGTATAGGGGCTGTTATGTTTTGCTTTTCGTTTCAAGATTGTCGGCATGGAAAATGATTCGCATCGATATGCTTAAGAGTATTGAAAAGTTATTTGAATATCGCTAGATTGTTTTCAAGTGTTTCGATCAAGTTTTTCCATGATTTTAAAAAGTGTTAGTTTGCAAATTAGTGTCAAATGAATTGTGATTAAGATGCCATGATGTTAAGTGATATTTGAATGTGATTCAAATGAATATCTATGACGAAAATGATTGAGAGATTTCATGATGGTTTGTTAGAGTAAGTTGCTGTCCTAATTAAAGATTAGTGATGATTGGAGATTAAATGGAGTTTAATTGCTCGGTCTAAGATGTTATGCTCAGTCTAAGATAGTTTAATTGCTCAAATGGAGTTCTAAGATGTTAACTTGAATCTTGAGTTGCTATTGATGTGATTTGGAGATTAAAAGCTTTATTTGGTGTGGGTTGTGTATAGCTCACGGCCAAGGGGACATTTTTGGTGGTTCAAATGGAATTTGGATGCAATGTAATAGTAACATGTTTGATTATATGTTAAATGAATGTAAAATGATGAGTTGTGATGTTGAAATGAATTTCATGGGCTGTTATGGTATTGCAAGCTGTTTTGGTTAAGTGTATGGGCTGTTATGTTGTTTTAGATGCTGTCTTAATTTAGTTGATGGGCTGTCTTGATAATATTAAAGCTGTATGAAGCTGTCTTGATGATATTAAAGTTGTTTGAAGCTGTCTTGATGATATTAAAAGCTGTTTAAGCTGTTTTGGTTTGTGTTAAAAGCTGTTTAAGCTATTTTGGATGGTCTTAAAGGCTGTTAAGAGCTGTCTTAATGTTTAACGGGCTGTCTTGATTATGTTGGATGAGGTTTAAGGGCTGTCTTGGTGTTATAGGAGCTGTTTTGATGCCGTAAGCTGTCTTGGTAGAGTTGTGTGAGCTGTTACGATGTTTTAAGCTATTTTGAATGCATTGCGTAAGCTGTTTTGATATCATAAGCTGTCTTGATGAGTTGTGCGAACTGTTATATTGTGAATTTAAATTAAGTTTCGCAATGAATTTTCATGCATAAAAATATGTTAAGATGATGAATTGTTAGAGTTAAAATCAAGCAAGCAAAAGTCGACGCGAGTAAGAATTGTGGACTGATTTTAATGTGCAGCTTTTATGAAATTTAAAAGCTGTTTATGTGCAGTTTTTATGCATGATTAAGTGTCGATATTGAGTGTTTTAAGGGCTGTTTTCATGCAGTATTTCAAGTTGTTATAGAGCTATTTTAGTGAACTGTAAATGAGCTAGATGTGGGCTGTCATAAGCTATTTTAATGGGATTGTTTTGAGATTATTTTCAATACGGTAAAGACAGTCATAAAAAGTATATAATGAGTTGTTTCGAAATGTTATCAATCGGAAGTGTTCAGGATACGTTATAGGAGAACATATAGTTATAGTGCATTAAGTTATATTAGTAGCATATGTAAGTAAACTTTTGCTATAATTGTTTTAATGAAAGATCAAAGAGAACCCGACGAACCGGATTCTCGATCAGAGAATAAGGGTAAAGCGTAAGGGAGTATTCGATTCAAAGATCGAATCCGTTGAGGTTGGTATACACATTATCTTTAATTTCATTCGAAAGTGTTTTCATTTTGAAATGAATTTCTTAAATAAGATTGTTATATCATTTTAATATAATGCATTTACAAACGTATTTGACTTTACTTAAATTGAAATGTGAAATCGATTTGTTATGAAAAACTTGGTATAAAAACCAAAGTTGTAAATATGAATTAAATGTTATGTTATAAATAGCCCTTGTAAACTTAGATATCGATAAATGGAAATTGGTAATTGACATGTCAATAGGAAATTTAGCAGCTGCACCGTTTATTTACATACACTAAATGGATTCATTATGGACTATGAGAGGCACCTTGTGTCCGGTCCTGAACGATTATGTGATATGATATACGACCAGGTGGATAATCACCGAGCGACCGATGCCGGGGTCGACCGTTATTCTGGCAGATAACTACTGTCTGTCCGATGCCGGAAACCCATATACCAATACATGAGTATCGAATATATGTTTACTAAGGGCACTGAAAAATGTTATAAGCAATGAAATGAAAATGTTATGTGAAATGAAATGTTCAATGCTTTGAAAAAAAATATTGAACTCGAAAAATTGTGAACTATGTGTTTAAGTATTTTTATGTAACGTTTATATATATATATATATATATATATATTTATGAATGTTAAAGTTAGAATGCTTTTAGTTACAATTGAAATTACATTTGAAATTGAGAATTTAGATTATGTGTATACTTATTAAGCAATTATGCTTAGCGCTTTGATTTACCGCGCGCAGGTTGAATCTTTTGACTCTATCTTCAGACAGAGGAAATAGCTTGTACGCGAAGGCTCAGATAGTCACCATCCACTCTATGCCTTTGGTAGATATATAGATATATTGCATATGATCCTGCATCTTTGGGATACATGTATATTTGTGTAAATTATTGTTTTCCACTTAATTATAACAAAGTTCTGTATAAAAATATATCTATATTTCTTAAAAACTTACCTTTGGTTATGTATGCATATAAATGTTTATGATATATTTGAGTAATGAAATGTTTTGGAAACGGACGAGAGGTCCGAATGAGAGTTTAGAAATTGATGTTTTAGAAATGTTAGAGTTTCAATTATAAGAAACGGATTTTGGGATTTCAGAAAAATAGAGGAAACTCTGCCGAATTTATGTTTAAAAAAAAAAAAAAAATTCTCTATTGGTAAAGAGTTTTAGAATGATAATAGTTTTTCAAAAGTAACAGAAACGGTTTTATCAGGTAAGTAACGTTCTCCGTTCTAGATTTCCAACCGTAACGGAAATCGGGCGAAGGGCGTAACATTTCACCATTTTCAAAATATGTTTTTAAAACAAATCATCACTTTTTCATCCAAACAACTATTATACTTATTTTCAAAACAAGACTAAGCATGTTTATATCAATTTTTGTTTTTGAAAATAACTTTTAAGAAATTCTACTAATCACATAATATTTTCAAAAACAACATTTTTACAACATAATTTTTTTTTTTAATGTTTTTTAAAAACACCATTTTAAAAACTCTTGTTTTAAAACTTTTTGTTAGAATATCAAATTTCATCTTCTCTTCCAATATTAAACTTCAACTTCTCTTCCAAATTCAAGCTTCAATCTTCCTAATAAAAACTTGCTTTGATTATAAATTATGACTTGATTGTCAAAATCTAAGTTCTAATTTTCCTTTTGAATTAAAAGACAATAAGGGACTATAATTTTTCTTACCATGGCGAATTGCTTGACAAACTTAAATTATACTTATTATTAGAGTGGCCAAAGTATTGATAGCACTACTTTACGACTAACTTAAAAGCGAAAAAGATTTTGAATTTCTACACGGTTTTACCCCGCTTTAATTATCTTGTACAAGAAGACTCTTTAATTGTCCTGTGAAATAAGATTGTGTTTGGTACACTGCATTGTATTGTATTAAATGTAGACTAGAGTGGATTTGATTATATTGTACTGGACTGTATTATTTTTATAGAATCTTGTGTTCGCTGATATTTCATATTTTCATTATATTATATTTTCATAAGAAAATCATAATATGTTATAATAATACAATATATATATTTAATATACTAAAATTTTCAAAGTAACAAAAAAATTACATTATAATCAATAAACTAAGTAGTATTCGTAAATTTATATTTATATTCATATTTTTTTTAGTGTGATAAGAGCTTTAAAAAATTAGAAGTTCAATTAAGCAGAGAATTTGATCATTTAATAATAATAATACTAATAAGTTGTAAGGCTCTAACACAGTAAACCCATGTTGTACCTATTTACGCATTGTGCAAAACAACGTTGCCAATACTATAAGACACAGTTCGCAGTAGTAGTTAATGCAATGCCCGGTGTCTACCCAAACATCTCTCTTGTATTATTTAATACATTTAAATATTTAAAACAGTACAGTTCGAGGGAATAAACAAGAACAAGGATTATCTATCAATATTAATATTAAACTAACATTTTTATAAGAGAAGCTTAAATTTGAACGATGTAACAGAGAGAAAAAAATATGATAATTTTCACAATCTATTACATTTTATGTTGATTTATCAATATATTATTAAAAGTTTAGTAAAAAAAAAAGTGAAGGTATAAAATCTTTATTTAACAAACATTTCCTAAGGGTTTGACCAAAAATATCTTCTACAAATAAATGAGGATGATTAATAAAAGGGCATTGGCCATTAATGCATGTATGTTTTTTATAATTAATAAATCATAATACCAAAATATCAAGAAACTTAGTTCATGTCTATGCTCGAGCATCATTGACAAACTCCATACCAATTTCAATTCATTCCAATATGAACAATAATTCAAGTAATATGATTGGTTAGAATACAATAAATATAGAACCAAAAAATATATTGCTAATAAATCGAATATAAAACTTTATTTTGTTAACATAAATTTCTGATCAATCAAGGTTCTTCGAAGCCCAGAACTACAAATAAATCCAAAGCAAAGGAAACAGAAGAGAGGAGAGGCGAGGAGGAAGAAAGAGAGACAAAGGTTTTACGTGGTTCGGCCATAAAAATGGTCTACATTCACGGTGCCGGCTTCGGTAAAGAGAGGCAGTCACTGTTATTAAGTATTTTTGTTTACAACGAGAGAGAGAGAGAGAGAGAGAGAGAGCAGAATCAGAGACCCACCCAAAAAAAAAAAGTCCCCTTACAATTGTGTACATCTCCTATTTATAGAGAGGGAGAGATACTGTAGTTGTAATACAAGTGGGAAAACATTAAATGCTAATTATATATTTGTCAAAGTTTTGTGTCAAAAGCATGAGTTTCTGACACTAATCCATGCT
Source organism: Dimocarpus longan (assembly GCA_022984855.1). Classification (NCBI taxonomy): domain Eukaryota; kingdom Viridiplantae; phylum Streptophyta; class Magnoliopsida; order Sapindales; family Sapindaceae; genus Dimocarpus; species Dimocarpus longan. The sequence continues at coordinate 12,223,562 of CM041015.1, read as the reverse complement.
TAGTGGTTGAGAAAGTCACGCTACCACTAACTTCGGAAAGGCATAATATGCACGTCACACCACTTTATGAGCTAGCTCTGCTCTGGGTGAGCTCAACCTATTCTGGGTGAGTTTGAGCTCGTTGGATAGTGCTGTCTGAGACTGATCAGTGACTGAGATGAGTTCTTTTAGGTGAGTTATCTAGCGAGCTGGGCGAGTTGATCTTTGCTATTGTTAGGAACTTTTCCACGAGCTCATTGTCTTATGATATAAAGGTAAGCCTCTAGGATCTGGTTGTTGACGAGCTATTTGTTTAATGTTTTGCTGGGTCGTTTCAGCGAGCTGGCACTTGATGCGTTGGGCCCTTGTCTACTGAGCCAGTTTCATTGGGCCTTTGGGTTTTTACCAGCCCATTTAGGCTAGCCCAAAATATACATATAACATAAGCCCCCCAGCTCCTAATACATTTATGGACTGTGAGCTTGACCTCTCTGGTAAAAGCTGGTGTATCGAGCTCACTGGGAAGCATTGTGCTGTCCTCTCAAATAATTCTTTATTGTGAGGTCTGTTTGGCTTTTGCTTATTTTGCTTTTGTTCCACCAAGTCCTTGAATTTTCCTGAGACTGAAAAATAGTCATTAGCAACAATAGAGCTCTCGAGCTACGTCTAGAGGGTGTTGAAACCCAACGATATAGCGAGAGTTGAGGAGATTAGAACCTCTGCTGTGCTTTTAAAATTAGAAAACGAGCTGTTCAGCGTAACAGTATAACCTCTCAAGCTATATTCAAAGGGTTGGCACCCGAGCTGTATTGCGAGAGTTGTTGAGGTCGTGAGACCTTGGCTGCCCTCACAGGGTCATAACCCGAGAGATACAACGAGTTGCGCTCAAAGGATTGTAACACGAACAATACAGCATAATAGCCCGCGAGCTGTCTAGGAAGTCGTACCCGACAACATAGTGTAATTATTTACGAGCTATGTCCAGGAGGTCGTATCCGACGATAACATAAGCAATTGGGGCTGTCTAGGGGGTCGTCACCAGATAATAGCATATTAGGTAGCGAGCTATGCTTGGGGGTCATCACCTGATAACATAGCTCGAGTTGCTTCATCTTTTAGCCAAGGAGGCTCAGCATTTAAATAATCATAGAAATAAACACAACACAGCAACATAATTTATTTATATTAAAATATCGAATTTTAACATCAAGAGCATGAGCTCAGAAAGTTACCGAACATGAAGTTGTACCCGTAAGGTGAGGTTCACCATGAGTAGAGGTTTCTCCTACAACCGGTTCATGTTCTGGATTGGGAGCTCGTTGGGACTGCTGTCATACTGTCTACTAAGGTCGTTAGCTTGCTTGCTGCACCACATAATCATTCAGTCGATCTTGTTTAATCAGATTTTCAATGGCGTCCCTCAGCTCCCTACAATCTGAGGCGTTTTGCCCGACCCCGTTGTGATACTCATAGAATTTCTTCTAGTTTCTGCTACAGACTGAGGATCTTATAGGAGTGGGCTTCCCAAAATCTTCTCTGTCCTTTTCAACCGTGTAAATCTTGTCTTGAGTATCTGATAAGGTGCTGTAACTATCATGATGTTGAGATTGCTTAGTGCTAGGCTCTTTTCTAGCTTTTTAGCGACCTGGTAGCTCGAGTCATGATATTTTTTCTTGGACTGGTTAGCACTACCAGTTTTATCTTTCTGGTCAGGTTGTTTTAAGCGAAAGGTTTCTTCCCATTTGACTTCCTTAGAAGCTCGTTCATAGAACTCGCTCAGGTCCCTAACAGGAGACTTGTATAAGTCTTCATACAGTTTCTCATCCTTGTAAAGGCCAACTGAGATCGCTATCAGGATAGTTTCATCTAAGGGATTTTCTACCCTATTGACCTCGCATCTAAATCTGGCAAGATAGTCCTTTAGCGACTCATCTTGTCGTTGAAAGACTGTAGCGAGGTGGCAAAGCGGTGTGAGCTACTTCTTCAAGGCCTTATACTAGCTGATGAATCTTATTTGCAATTCTTCCTAGCTACCTATGGTGCAAGCTGAGAGGTTCTTGAACAAAGCTCGTGGAATGTCCCCGAAAGTTATAGGGAAGACACGACACTTGACCAGATAGCTAGTGGTCTGTAGATCCATATGAATATTGAACGCGTTCAGATGGTCGTATAGGTCTGCGTCCCCATTATATTATGGGATGCTAGGGACCTTAAGTTTGGGAGGTAGAGGCTCGAGCTCGATATCTAAAGCGAATAGAATCATTTCCTTATACTGACCCCTTTGTCCTTGAGCTTCATGTCGCGTTTCGAGCTGGCAAACCCTCTAAAGGAGCTTTTCAACCATTGGATTTGAGGCCTGAATTCCCTCATCATGTACTCGTGACTTGAAGAACCATGACTTAGAGCGTACCCCCGACTTTGCAAGTTGATAGGTTGATACGACTTTACTCGCCGCTGATATTCCACTTCATCTACTTCAGCTTGGCGATCATCAGCTCTTAAATATGAATTGGGGGAAAAGCTAAGTTAATAGATCGCGAGGTTTCTCTGATGGGCCTTTCTCGAGCTGACACTTGCTCTTGAGGTTGCTGGTAAGTTTCGAATTCAGCAACCTCAAGTTTAGGCGTATTATGCCCTTGGGCCCAAACCAATGACCTGATTATATTCGCAAGCTGCTACATCATGTTTCCCAGTGGCTTCTGTCACTGGCTCCATTCTTGTAGCCCCCCAACCGTAAGGACTGTTGAGGCTGGCTAGCGAGGGGCTGGAAGGTTTTCTCCTTCAGCAACTCCATCTGCTAAGGCATGGGACATGATAGATTATTGTTCTGTTTGTCGCTCAGGCTAGTCAGTTGTTGCGCTGCAACTTCTGGTTCTTCCTCCTACCATGGCTATCGGAAGCAGGGAAAAGAAGTTGAGTTTGGGCCCTCCTTCTAGCTCTAATATAACGACCCATCCTCTCCCCATGTTGGGCCGGGACCTTCCTGGGTGTATGGGCTCACCCATCCTTCGGTCCAGGTACTATCCCTTAGCCTTTAGGGATTTCATACGCCTCCCACACCCCTCGAACCCATGACCAAGGCCATATAGTCAAATGGGAAGCAAGATGTGTACCAATTGAGACATCTTGCTTCCCATTTGACTATATGGCCTTGGTCATGGGTTCGAGGGGTGTGGGAGGCGTATGAAATCCCTAAAGGCTAAGGGACAGTACCTGGACCGAAGAATGGGTGAGCCCATGCACCCAGGAAGGTCCTGGCCCAACATGGGGAGAGGATGGGTCGTTATATAAAAAGGCATTTTTTTATTGTGGGGTCCCCGCTAGCCCTTCTCTTAGTCCTTCAGGCCCGAGGCTTGCCACTCATAAGGTACTGTCCCAGTCCAGATGGGTTTTCTTTCGCCTCCCCTACCTCTCGAACCTGGCCCTTGACCCTTAAATCCAAATCCTTAGAGATGTGAGTACCAATTGAGCTAGTAGCTCAATTGGTACACATCTTGCTTCCCATTTGACTATATGGCCTTAGTCATGGGTTCGAGGGATGTGGGAGGCACATGAAATCCCTAAAGGCTAAGGGACAATACCTGGACCGAAATATGGGTGAGCCCATGCACCCAGGAAGGTCCCGGTCCAACATGGGGAAAGGATGTGTCGTTATATAAAAAATCCTCTCCCCATGTTGGGCCGGGACCTTCCTGGGTGCATGGGCTCACCCATCCTTCGGTCCAAGTACTGTCCCTTAGCCTTTAGGGATTTCATACGCCTCCCACACCGCTTGAACCCATGACCAAGGCCATATACTTAAATGGGAAGCAAGTTGTGTACCAATTGAGCATAAGGAACTTGTTAGGACCAAGTTCCTTATGCTTAAGAATATATATAAATATCGATAAATACGTCAAATGTGATTGTATTTTTAAAATATTCCACCATTGTGAGAAATTTTTTTTATGTGATGCAAGTCTAATTGAATGTTTATGAGGTTAATTTGATGAATTGATAAGTGTGGAATATTTTAGAAATATTATTGAGAGAAATAATGGTTAATATTATCGATATTACAATCGTTATGAAAATTGACGGATTTAACGTATTTATTTTTATGGAATAATTTTTTTTATGAAAAATATAAGTGTATGAGGATTAAAAGAGGTTATTAGGAAGTGTTAATTATAGATTAAAAATGAGTATGGACATTATTGAAGATGGATAAGTAAAGTGCATAAAAAAAAAATAGAATAAAAGGGGGGTAAACGTGCAAAATTTGGATTGAAAGTTAAGCTGGCATAATTAAGAAAAATTGAGGGGTGTTTGGGCAATTTATTAATCAAATAATTGTGTCTTCTTCCAGCTCAGATCTGGCACAGCAACCACACACACAACAGACCCGAAAACCAACTTTCTCTGCTCAATCTCTCACTCGACGATCTCTCTCTCTCGGCCACCAAGTACAGCAACAAGACCGATCATCTAAGGGGTTTCTTCACTGTCAGATGGAGGCTTGAAGAAGCTAGATGAGCATCTGATTTCAGCCTAGAAAATCAGATATGTAAGTGAAGAAGACAGACCAGAAAACAGGTAGAGAAGCTGAAGTCGCGCGGGCTGTTGACGAAGCTGCAGACCGCGAGTGAAGGAAGGAGATTTCGGGTCAGCTGAAGCAAGCAATGGCTGAGATGAAAACAGCCACGTGAAGCCAGCAGATGGAGGAAAAATGCAGGGGTAGGCGTGAAGAAGATGATGCACAGTAGGTAAGAGAAACAGCTGGAACTCTTGTGAGATGTTTTCTTGAGTTGTGAGCTGTCCATTTCATGTTATTGTTGGTTTTTTTGTTGTAGCTCAAGTTAGATTCGAAAAATGGAAGGATTTGGACTGCTATGAGAATCTCAGAACACCTGCTGATCTCAAACTCAAGTGAGTTATGTTGGGTTTTTATTGATTTTGTCTCATGAAAAGCTGAAATGGAATAAATTGTTGTGTAAAGTTTATGTGAAGTGTATGTGTGCCGTGAATGAAATGGAAAAATATGGGTATGTGTTATGTTCTGTTCGGCAGAAGGTATTTGTGTGTGTATGGGCTGTATTTTGTTTAGTTAAATGAGAATTAATTGATTTCTAAGTATATAATTGCATGATGAAAGATGAATGCGTGTTGGAATCGAAAGAAAATCGCGTATTGTGTTATTGTGTGATTTGCGACTAAGATGAAGGGCAACTGGTTATAAGTTGAATTTGGGTGATTTTAAGTTGATTTTAAAGTCTTAAGCATGTACTTGAATGTGTAATTGAGTGTGATTAAGTCATAGATAATAAAATTCATTGCATGGAACGCATTTAATGCTCAAAGGTAACCATGCGGACGTAGTATATACAAGCTGTCCCATTTGTATTTTATGTTATTTTGGTGGTTCCAAGTGTGTGTTTAAATGTATTAGGACATGGAAATATCACGGAAATGAATGGTATTAAGATAAGGGCATGTAACGGAAAGAATATTGCTTAATTAGTTTGAGAAATTGTTAAGGAAAATTCTATTGTCATTAGAGTTATGATTGAAGAGAATTTTGAATAAAAGTTGGTGATTAAATTTTAGGTGAATTGGAAACTCTTCGAACGGAAACGGAGACGTGCAGGAGGCTCCTTGAATCGAAAGTTAACGGACGGAAATAAGTTGTGAATGTAAAACTATATATATATGTTTTGTGTAAATATATAAATATATATATGTTCTTTTAAGTATATATTTGCATATGTATATTTGATATATGTTTATGACTTGAATATAATTGTTTTGATTATAGAAATGATTTAAGTTTCGATATGAGGTTTAAGGAAAAAGAATCAAGTGTTAAGGTTTTGATTTTAAGAAAAATCTTGACAAATCAAATGTTTATGGAAAGCATAAAAGAAATAGTTTTAGTTTTCAAATGAAATGTTGTTTATAAAAGGATTTTTAGCCGATGGTTTCCTTAAACCCTATCATGACTGAAATGACTGGATAATCGACCAAGATATTTTAAATGTGTAAAGGTACGGGTAAAGAAATAGGTTACTAAGGGAAGGGATAGAAATTATAGGATTGCCTTTACACATTATAAAGTATTCTTATGACGGTTACTCTGCGCAAGGCGTGATTTTATCCGTAGCGTAGTGGTTTTATGACTGGAAATGGCTCGTCCCGCCACCGTCGCTTTTGGGTCGGTTGGTGAATTATTCCCTGGGTTCCATTGGTAGTGACTGAAATGTTAAAGATTGTTTCAAATGTATATTTATGATTTTTATAATTGATAAATGAAATGAAATGCTCTAATTATTTATGTAAATGTTATGATTTTACTGAAAGATGTTGAAAGGTATTTTGTTATTAAACTGCACACTCACTAAGCTATTTTTAGCTCACTCTTCCAAAATGTTTTAATAAAATTTTCAGGAACTGAGACTAGGGAGTAGTCTGAGCATCCTCCAGGGCAGTCGTAGGCGGCCTATTTGTAGACGACAACGACTTGAAAATATGTATATAATTTTTGGGCTGTAAATATGTCATATTATGGTTTTGATACTTGCATCATTATTTTTGTATTGTATATATGTAGATGCAGAATTAAACTCTGAACTATGAGGGCTTTGATCCTCTGTAGATAATTGAGGTACGTAGGCGTTTGAGAGTATCCAAACTCAAGCCCAAAATATTTTTGAATTGTACCTAATGCATATGTTTTGTTTTATCGATAAAAATGATTTTACTGAAAGTTTTTAAATGTTATTATGGTTAAATTGTGATGGACCTGAGGTCCTGAAATAGTAGTGGAGAAATTGAATGAAATTTAGAAGTGTTTATGATTTTATTTGCAGGTTTTGTAAAAGTTGGAATGTCCGAAAAATAGAGGAAATTCTGTCCCTTTTTCTGTAAAATTTTTAATCGAATAAATGGTTTATTGGTTTTTTTTTAAAAAAAAAAAAATTCCCACCACATTTTCTGTTAGTTGACGAAAAGAATAAATGTTTTAATTGAGTTCGCTTCACGGATTCCTAAGTTAATTGTTTAAAGGAAAGGTTTTCGGAGTCCGTTGGAGTGCCTGGAGGGCTTCCCACGGATTCAAGAGGTTAAATCCTGGTTGGGTCCCTTCATCTAAAATGTTCACGTAAATTTCTGGTCAACTAAGGTTCTTCAAAGCCCAGAACTGTAGATAAATTCAAAACAAAGGAAATATAAGAGAAGAGAGGCGAGGAGGAAGAAAGAGAGACAAAGGTTTTTTGTGGTTCGACTTTAAGAATGGTCTACATCCACGGTGCTAGCTTTGGTGCGGAGAGGTAGTCATTGTTATTGAGTATTTTCTGGTTACAACGAGAGAGAGAGAGAGAGAGAGAGAGCAGAATCATAAACCCACCCAAAAAAAAAAAAAAAGTCCCTTTACAATTGTGTATATCCCCTGTTTATAAAGAGGGGGAAGTACTACAGTTGTAATGCAAGTGGGAAAGTATTAAATACTAATTATATATTTGTCAAAGTCTTTTGCCAAAAGCATGGATTTCTGACACTAAACCATGCTTAATGGTTGAGAAAGTCACGTTGTCACCAACTCCGGAAAGGCTCAACATGCACGTCACGCCACTTCATGAGCTAGCTCTGTTCTGGACGAGCTTGAGCTCATTGGATAATGCTGTCTGAGATGATCGGTGACCTAAGGTGAGTTCTTTTAGGTGAGTTATCTAGCGAGCTGGGCGAGCTGATCTTTGCTATTACTGGGAACTTGTCCGCGAGCTCATTGTCTTATGATATGAGGGCAAGTCTTTGGGATCTGGTTGCTGATGAGCTATTTGTTCAATGTTCTGCTGGGTCATTTCAATGAGCTGGCACTTGATGCGTTGGGCCCTTGTCTATTGGGCCAGTTTCATTGGGTTTTTTCCAGCCCATTTAGGGGCAGCCCAAAATATTTACATAACATATTTTATACATGAAACGATATCCAAATAGAATAAGGGCAAATGGATGTGATAACACAAAAAATGAAAAAAAAAAGGATTGTTGTTGCTAGTTATAAAGATTTTTTATTGATGAGTCATGACAATTGCACCTATCAAAGCAAGCAAAGGAATTATCAAAATAATCTCAAATGGAAGAAAAATGTCAGTTGATAAATGAATGCCAATTTGTTGACTATTACTTACCATCACCCATTAATTGCTCAAATTTTACAATCTATAATTATAAGTTATATTATTTCAGGACTGAGACATACATTCCTTTGCCTTAATGTGAAATAATAAAATTTCATAAACGGTTAATAGAATGTTATTACCTAACGGGATCCATGTCCAATACATCAAATATACTAGATTTTTTTTTTTGTTCTAAGTATACACTAAGGTGAATTTCGACTCATCACTTTTTAAAACAAAAGAAACCTACAACTTTACAAGATATGGCATCCAACCACTATCCTACATTATGGATAAGTGATAATTTTAGACTAGATAAAGAATCATGTATGTCTCTCGTAACATTTATGTAAATGATTTCTTTATTCCCCTTTAGTCTTGGAACTTTAAAATGCTTTACTTTTATAAAGATAATCTTACATTACAATGCTTTATAAAGCAACTTATTTTAAATATGAAAATAACATTAATTAAGAAATCAACATTGTCAAAAACAATAGGTTGGAGATAGTGATGGCCATCTCCAGCCTCATGCCTTTTTCTAATTTTTATTTTTTAATTTTTTAAATTAAAATAGTAGGAGTATTTTAGTCCTTTTATAGAAATTTTTTTTTTCTTTTTTTAACTACCGATCATCAGATTGTGAAACCTAAGAGGAAGTTTTTCAAATTATAGTTAAAACTCACACGCATCTATAATTAGGTTAAATGTCAAGGAATGTGATTTTAATTATCTCTTGTAATTAATTATGTAAGGTATCATTTTTTATTTTTTAGCTTTTGTAAACGGTATCATTATGATCATAAAATTATTTTCTTTATTATTATTATTAACGATTAGGATCAACTTAAGGTAGAATTAGGACTAACACTGATAAACGTTGTGACATAATCGTGGCATCACTCCCATGGATTTGGTGGAGGGGGCAGGGGGGTGGGCGCGGCGGCGGAGGGGTGGTTGGGGCGAAAGTACGGGATTCACATTTGTCTTGCTTGCATATAAGTTAATTTTCAATGTGTATTCAGCAGTGTTTATTGGTCCATTTCTTGGCTGGTAGTGGCGGACCGGACCAAGCCACATATACTAACCGAACCTGCCCCACAAAAGATTAACTTGATTCAAAGGTAATATTCGTCGTTTTGACCAAAAAATGCCAAGCGCGTTGAAGTGGGTTTAACGGCCCCGACTGAATGGACAGATGGGGCCCCATGTATATACGGTGATTTTAATCGAATACCAACTTTTGTTTTTGTTTGTCAACTAGGAAGATGAAGCATGAAGCATCACATCACGTGCCGTCCACGTAGTTTGCTTGTATTCCCACGTCACTGTGATGCTGACACGTTGTTTGTGTGTAGTAGGCGCCGGCAATACTTTCTTGTTCCGCCACGCGGCGGCCTTTTACACATAATTGACCAAATACACGTTGCCACGTCATCACTTTGTTGGGTTCGCTCAGCTAAGCCGTTTGGCTTTTGTCGGCTGATATGGGTACTGTTCCGGAGTACCATAACCATTTCCCTACCTACCAATTCCACTACAATTTGTTGACATACAATAGTTATTTGTCAGAACCTTCGGAGAGAATCATTTGAAGAATAAATAAATAGACAATAAAAAAAATAAAACACTTTCAAAGTTTCAAAAACAAAGTAGTTAGTCAAGATTTATCAACTGTTTTGATAAGTGTTCAATAACTATATAGATAGATATAAATATAAATATAAATATATATATATATATATATTAGATTTTATATGAGTAGTTGAAATCCTCTATAAAAACAAACTAATTATTTAGAGAGTGTTTTAGAATATACATATATATATATATATAAATTAAAAACTGACATCAAATAAGTAGAAGGACTATCAAAATTTAATAATTGACATAAAATAGGTAGAAGGATTATCAGAATCTAACAGAGATTAAATATTACTCACGTGGTTCAAATATTTACTTTTATGAATGGAAGACAGTTACTCCTGTAATAAATAAAACAAACTATCTACACAAATTATATTATATATTTGGTGAGAATTAAGTCATCAACCTCTTGATTACCTTTTAACCTGCAGAGGTGGGTTTGTGTTGATGTGGGCTAGGTTTGACTATTGAAGGTGAGGTAGGAGTAGTAAAACTAATAACCTAAAGGGGGGTGAATAGTAGACATGACCACGGTTCGGTTCGGTTCCGGTTCCGGTTCCGAATCGACGGTTCCGGTTATAAAAATGTTAGAACCGGAACCTTAACCGAAATAACACGGTTCCCGTTCGGTTCTGGAATCGTCGGTTCTGTAACGGTTCAAGTTCCGGTTCCGATTCCGATTCTATAACGGTTTTGGTTCCGGTTCTGGAACTTTTTTTTAAAATAACAATTTGAAATTTAAAAATTAATATTAAATTATATTTTAAAATTAAAAAATAAATTTATACACAAACCAAATAAAATCCATTGCCGGATTACCCATTTACCCTCACTGACAGACTGACTCACTCTTCTCTCTCTGTCTCTCTCTCTCTGACTCTCTCGTCTAATTGTCTTTTTCCTCTCCGATTCTCCCTCTTCTTCTTCTTCTTTTCTATTTCTCTGTTTTCTTATCTTTCTCTCTTCTTCTTCTTCTCTTTGTATTTTTTGTTTTCTTCACCAGCCGAACCCAGATCGGCGTCTGGGTGGGTACCCAGACGTCGATCTGGGTTTTGGGAATCGAGATCGATGCCAATCTGGGTTTTGGGAACCCAGATCGGCGTATGGGGGAAACCCAGACGGTGTCTGGGGGAAACCCAGTCGCCGTCTGGGTTTCCATGGAAACCCAAATCGTCTGGGTTTCCATCTGGAACCCAAACGACCCAGTAGTCAGGTCTGCAGTCTGCAGACTGCAGACCACTTGACCGTTGGGGCCACGCGAGCCACACGGCCTTAACGTTGGCCCCAACGGTTGACTCTTGTTTTTTTTTTCTTTTTATTTATTTATTTATTTAAGAATCGGAACCGCCAGTTCAAGGCGGTTCCGGTTCCACCAGTTCTTTGAACCGGCGGTTCCGGTTCTGTTGACGTGGTAAACCAGCCAACCAGATTCTTGAGCCCAATGCCGCGCTGATAAGGAGACCTGCAACAAACAGACCGAATAATGACGAAGAAGAGAAGAAGAAAAGAGAAAGAACAAAGAACACAGGAGGTTTGAAGTGGTTCGGCCCGATTTGGAAGGGCCTACGTCCACTTGTTCTGTTATTACTGTTGATCTCTCACAAAATGTTTGCTCTCCCTACGTTTTTACAGGGTAACAGCCTCTCAAAACTCTCAATTTCTGGATCCGTTCAACAATAAATGCCTCTCTCTATTTATAGAGAAGAAGAGGCTACAAAGAGAACAAACGGACAAAAATGGCTGATCTTGTCGTAATAAATGCTGCTGGAGAGCTTTAAATGTTTCTGACTTCTGACATGTCAACTCTGGCAAAACGTGGGCCGACTGCTAGCCCATGCTGGTTTGGTGAGATTTTCGGAAATTAGGCTGCCATTAGGTGAGGTAACCTTACTTATCGTGCAAGACACGCCATCTTACTGTCTTACACTGATACAGGGCGAACTGATGTAGAGAACGGGCTTATCCTTCGACGTGACGATCTGGACTCAGCAACGAGCTGGCGATCTTGATATCGCTGCAACGGTCTAGCGACCTTGACGTCGCTATCATCATAGCAGATGAACCTGTCATTGTCTCGCTCGAGCTCGATCTCGCGATCTGATACACAGTACCTCTCACGGGCCTTTGGTAACTTGGGCCACCATTTCTATGGGCCTTTGCCAGCCCATTTGAGGAATCCAAAAATACCCATAACAGGTTCCTTAAAGGTTAGAACCGAAACCGCCAGTTCAAGGCGGTTTCGGTTCCACCAGTTCTTTGAACCGACGGTTCCGGTTCCTTAAAGGTTAGAACCGGAACCGGAACCGCTACAGTGACGGTTCTGGTTCGTTCCAAACCGGAACCAGAACCTTATGTTCTGGTTCTACAGTGACGGTTTGGTGTGGTCATGTCTAGCAAATAGGTTATATCTCAAATTTATGGATTTATTTTAAAGTTACTGTGCAATGTAGGTAAAAACACATATGAAATAGAAAGGAAAAAGAAAGAAAAACATAAAATTTTATGTGGAAACCCAAAATGAGAAAAATCACAATACTAGTACCCTCTATAACCACTTTTGAATGAAAATCCTACTATTAAAAGATTGATTAATTATAGGTTTCAATCATAGCCCCACCTGGCCTAGAAATCTAGTCCATTCCTAATTAATAACAGTCTCCAATTTTGCTTTTCACATACTTTGAATGACAATTTCGAATTTGGTCTAGACATTAATTCCAACTAAAAATCTAGTATTGAAAAGTTTTAATTTAGGCCAAACATAAATTCCAATTAGCTAAAGAAATCTCAAACCTTCCCATAAATGAACTATTACTTCAACAAGGAAAACTATAAGAATTTTAAATGACAATGGTTTATATACATCAAATGATTTATGACTTAATTTGAAAATTTCAATCTTCCTATATCGACTTTAGGATGTCAAAAATATTCATGAAAAAACATGAGGTAAAAAATGAAAAACAGATGAGGAACAGAAAAATGGAAAAAAACTCATGCATAAGGGGACCTAAGCGACCACCAAAGAAGTCACATAATGTGCTCACTGTCGCAACCGTCGAGTTGCCGCCCCAGTTGTTAGTCAGCAGTTAGCTCCATTGTTTGCCCTCCCGCCTTGCACGCTTTGCTGGTTTTGGCTATGACTTCTCTGTACGATTCTTTAATTGACTTGTGGTTTTTTTCTTATGATTAGCAATTTTTTCACATTTTTCATGTAGAAATTGTTTTCAAAATAATATCTAGAAAATACCCAAAATACTCATAGTTTTAGACACTAAGAATTAAACTTCTACGAAATTTTTAGTAAACAGGTTTACTAAGAAGATATGAATGCAATCCTATGGGTTCAAAACTAAATACAAACACTCTTAATACATAAAACACAAAGTAAACAAACATAAAAATACATGAAACACATGATTAATCAACATCAATTTGGCACTTACATCTTCTTAGATTAAGAGGTGATTAGTCATGTTTCATGTTATTTTATGTTTGAACATGATTATATTATTGTTTATTTAAACATATATGATAATATCTATACAAGTAGCTAAAAATAATAATATTTTATTAAACTTAAGTGTAGAACACTTAAGAATTATAAAATGAAACTAAGTTGTTTTGTTGAAACTAATTCTATAATAAAAGATAACAACTTTGAAAAAACGAAAAGAGGAGAGAAAGAGATGAGAGAGTGGAACGAGAAAGGACATATAATATAAAAGTTAAGTTAACTTTAGTTTCAATATTAAAAATTAAATTAATGATGTATATTTGTTTAATTAAATACATAATGATTTGAGTTGGATTATATGGTTTGATAAAACCCAGCCTGCAAACCAATCCAAACCAATTAGATTGCTTTTAAACAGTCTAATGGGTTTATTTTATTTTATCAATCAGTTTGGTTTGAGCTAGTTGATTAGCTTAATGGTTTAGGTGCCCAACCCTACTTTAAGGTGAAATATTTTTATCACAAGCAAAATTGTGTATAATGTAATTTTATTTTGATAGAAAAGATTATATTTTATATTCTTAGATTTTATTTGATAATATGTTATTTTTATATAAATAATTAGAAAAAAAATTGATGTTTGAGGTAATGATATTGATTTATTTTGATAGATTTTTCAAAAATGAATATTACTGATGGATACATTTATGAATATATTGTAGGCCCCTAATTCCAATCTTTTTTATACGTTTCTTAAGACAATTTATTGTGTTTAATGGGGTTTTATGTAGTGTTTTAGAGTATTTTATATTACAAGGTGATTAGGATTGAAAGAGAACGATTAGGGTGTGATTTGGTCACATTTGGCCAAGTTTTGAAAAACTTCAATTCTTTCGTGTTATAGCTATAGTCGAGTTCGCACCTGAAGGCAAGATGACATTGTAATTTTCAAGGGCTCATATGAAGTATACAATTTGAGTAATGTGAGCCATGATATATCAAATTAAAGTTACGAATGTCTAGTTTCCATAACCATTAATGGTGCATCAATTGAAGTTTTCTACAGCAAGTTATGACCAAGATAATTCACGAAGGTTAGGCTACTGTGATGCCATCGTGCCCTTTCCACGCACTATTTGAGTGGTGCTACTACACCAAGACAATGTTCTTGGCCACATTGTGGCTATGCCAAGCCCTGGAATTGGACTTTGAAGATATTTTTAAGGGCAAATTGGTTTTCAACTTGCTCTCTGGTTTCTGCCCTATAAATACATGATTGAAATATGTTTTCAGTAGCCACCAGAGGCCTTTAACCTCCTCCATTCTCCATTCTCTCTCAATTCATTATTCCTTTTGATAAACCTACGCAAACGTCCACTAATCGTCAAGTTCTCATCAAGGCAGCAGCAACATACAAAGGCGATAAATTTCATGTTGTTATTTGGTTTATTCTCACCTAGTTTAATTGTTGTTGTTGTTGTTGTTTTTTTTTTTTTTTTTTTGTTATTTAATGTGTGACTAAATCACTTGTTAGGGAACCATGTAATGGATGTTTTGATTATATTTTTATACAATTCGGTTACTATTTATTTTGTGCATAATTTATTATTCGTTATTATGATATGGTGCTTAGTCTCTAACATTGACAGTGAATATTTGGATGATTGATAGTATTAAGCGACGTCTTGATATTATTGATTAAATCCTAAAAAATGAATTTGACTTAATTATGCATGACCAGTGATAATCTAGTTGAATTACACTTTTTTAATCGGGTGCGACCAACAACAATTAGGTTAATATTTATTTGATAGGTTTTCCAGTTTAACTATTCTAGCTATGCTTAGCGTGATCGTTCCTAGTTGGTCAATGGGTTAATAGTTTACATTATTAAATAAGTCACAGCTAAGTTACTAGTTAGTGTCTAGTCAATCATAGAGCGACAACGTGATGTTGACTAGATTTGGAACCCTGAGTAACACAGAGAACCTGTTAATTAAAAGTTTAGTGAATAACTAAATTACAATGTACTTAATTAAACAAAAAAGACATTTCATTAGTGACTTAAAGTCCATCTTAGCCTTTGTTTCTTTAGAAGTTTGGTGTTTGAATTCTGTTGCCATCATTGCCAATAGATTAGTTTTAGTTTTAATTAAATCATTCTCAAATCTTTCTTTTAATTTCATTGCACTTGTCATACTAGAATTTGGTAGAATTAATGCGTGACCTCTCTTTGGGACCATCCTACTTCCGCTAAACTGTAATGGGTGTATGAGTTTATAAATTTTATTATTGGGAGTCACAAAAAAAGACTTATCAATTACTAAATATATTCAATCATAACATCAGAATAAAAGTTTTTGTCAAAATTAATCTTCCAATATTATTTAGTAATCTTTGTTTTCGAGATCAATCTATAAGATCACACTACAGTTACAATTCAAATATAATACTGTTTAGGATAAAACTTTAATTATGTATAACTCTTGTTGTGTTGTAAACAAACACAATCATATATACATAATACATTGAAAATTCATGAAAACGGAATGTTATGGTCCTTTTTGTTTTGGGAGTTTGGCTTAAAGTGAAGCCGAGTGAAGCTGAAATTTTGGATGGCTCGAATGGATGAATCCTGACCGTCGCGTCGGTTCTGCGTGGGAAGACAAATGTTAGCTGTCTGATTTGCCCGGTCCACGCACATAATTTTCTCGTAACCACGAAAGTTCTCGCGCTTAATTGAATTGACTAATTATGTCATTTTAATATTTTTAATACAAACAAATGAAATATTGCGAAACGTCGTTTGATAGCGTAAAAAACTCCTATTCAAACAGACAGCGATTCGTCTGATTAGTTATATCACATGGGAAAATCCCATTCAAACATCTTATATATGAAAATATATAAATTTTACCTTATATGATTTCATTATTATTCGAAATAACATTTGATGTTAATATAAATAGTTAGAATACCACTTGGAGAATGTCCCTAACGCTCGTATAAAACGATGACAATGTCCCTAACACTCACGGATTCAATTAGATTGACATGATTGATCGTTTGATTTTAGGAACAAAAAGGAAAAAACTATGAAAAATTAATTACAATATAAAAATAAAATAAATAATATTAAATATAAAATCATAAAAAATAAGATATTATTATTTAAACATAAATAAATAAATATTTATATACAAGAATAATTTTTTTTTTCTCTCAACTCTCTCTCCATCCCCTATCTTGCTCATTTCTCTCTATCTTCGACTAGTTTGCTTTTCTTTCTTTCTTTATCTCTAACCGTGATGATGGTGGTAGAGCTCAGCGACAACATAGCGGAGATCTACCGATGAAGTGGTCTCCACAATTAAAGACCAAGGTGATCCAAATGGGTCTTCGATGGTGGGAGACCTGCCAAGTGTCCACCATTGGAGACCACATCGGAGACCTAGGTGGGTCTCTAATGGTGGAGACTCAAATAATCTCCATCATTAGAGACCACAGTGGTCTCCAATGGTGCATACTATTCTTTTTTTTTTATATATATCTTGAAAAGAAAATGGTGGTGCTAGTGGATAGACTGACTGATGATAATTATGGGATGGTATTTGTTATTGATGATGATTATGAGATGGTGTTTAATTGTGGACGGACTTGGTGATTATGATTGTGGGTTGTGGGATAGACGAACTGGTTTTGGGAGATTGATAATGGTGTTTGTTGGTGGAGATTCAGATTGAATTTCCACCATCCCTTCAACTGAATGGACGATTTGAATCTTCACATTTTTTTATTGTTTTTTCATTTTTTTTAATATGTTTCAATTTTTATTAGCTTAAATTTTTATTTAAAATATTATTTTTTATTTTTATCAATTTTTATTTTTATTTTTTAAATTTGGTGTGTTGATCTCTACTGTACATCTATGAGATAGACGGTGGAGATTGATTTTTATTAATTTTTAAATTTTAATTTTAAAATATTATTTTTTATTATTATATTTTTTAATTAAAAATCTTAAGGCTAAAAATGTATTTTTAACTTTTGTCAAACTTTTCTGTTAACTTATAATGGTCATGAAATTTTAGATAAAAAATAAACAGTAAGTGGTAAAGTGAGATATTTTCATACGTCAAGAGGTTTTTTTGGGATTTTCCCTCATTAGTGGTGTTTATTAAAAACGA
Source organism: Dimocarpus longan (assembly GCA_022984855.1). NCBI lineage: Eukaryota > Viridiplantae > Streptophyta > Magnoliopsida > Sapindales > Sapindaceae > Dimocarpus > Dimocarpus longan. Next base: position 12,206,139 of record CM041015.1, on the reverse strand, counting down.
ATATTACTCTTATTTTTCCATAGACATATATAATAATAATAATAATAATAATAATAATAATGTGATGAAAGTTAGGATGATTTTTAGTAATTTTTTATATTGGTTCTCAAATTTGTTGGCAAAAAAGATAAAAATTTTGATGGAAGTTGAGATGATGTATAGTTATTCTTATATTGGTTTTTAAAGTGGTAAGCGAAAAAGATCATATAAGAAGTGGTAAGATTAGTTAATAATATATGACATTAAATTTATACCATTAAAAGTTTGGATTAGAGTGGTTTTATTGTCACCCAAATATGAATTAATTTTAATACTTCCAAAAAAAAAAAAAAGAAATAATTAAACAAACTCTAAAAATCAAACTAATATAAAATCACCTCTTGCTCGAAAATATTATTGAAAAAACCTCTACCGCCAATGAGATGGTAGTTTCATTCATTAGATAAAGTGGTTTTGGATACAAATCTTGAAAATATAAAAATATCCTTATATATTATAATAATATATTAACAAATTGAAAATTAAAATTGGGAAGAAACAAGTAGATTAATCAATTACCAAACTATTCTTATATCACTGAAATAAGATTTAAAAATATTGGAAAAATTAATAAAAAAAAAATTAAATTTTTATAAATAAAATTAAGAATAAATAGATTAATTTCCGCTATCCATCAAGATTGATTGATAGTGGAGATTAATTTTATATAAGAGTTAAAAAAATTATCCACTTAAGTAATAAAATAATAATAATATTTAAAATTTTAAAATTAACAATAAAAACAAAAAATTAATATGATATTCTAAATAAAAATAATGGATGTGGTTCTCTCCAAAGAAAAAAAAAAAACAAAACAAAAAAGCAGAAAGGTTGTGGTTTTAATCTCAAACCATCATCCATCACAATCGTCCATCACAACACTCCATCACGACCGACATCACTACCATCTTTCAACCATTCATCAATCTCAAACCTTGCTATCTCTCTTTTAAACCTAAAACTACCATCAAACCAACACCGTTGTCGATCACCATACAACTAGCTAACATCACCCAACACAACCACACCTATATCTTTCCAACCCTTATACACAAAAACAACACTGCCTACATTTCACCCACAAACATAACCTAACTTAACCAATACAACCACACACAGACATAGAGAGGATCGCTACAAGCCCACACTTATGCCACCTGTACAACCTCTAAACACCAAAAACCCACCCAAACCTGTAAACTTGACTAGTTCACCAATCCAACCACACGTGGAAGAGAGAGAGAGAGAGAGCATCAACGATATAATTTTGGTAATAATTTCAAAATCAGTAATAGTTTGATATTATTTTGCATTTGAAGGGTAAACTAAAAATATCCCTTAAAAATACGAGAGAATTTCATTTTCGTCTCTATAGTTTTGAAAAACTTCTCGTTTTTAAATGCGAGTTCGTTTATTGTATTTATGATCCCTTATATTTCAAAACTCATCTAATTAGTCATTTTAACATGATTTTTGACGGTCAACATCAATATAAAATGATAAACAACTATTTTACTATTAACTTTATATATACTTTTAATTATTTTTTTATTTAATTTTTCAAAAAAAAAAAATCCATCTTGACATATGTCCTTGTAGTTACCAATTAGTATTAAAAGATAAAACTACCTCTATATATATAATATATAACCATCTATTAATTAATGATAGGGATTAAATCGATAAATTTTTTAAAAAATAAGAGATTATAAACATTATAAACGGATTCACCTAAACGGATTCACGTACAAAAAAAGACAATTTTTTTAACGAGATAGCGGCCACATGAAGTTTTCCCTACAAATAATAATAATAATAAATTCATTTAATGAAAAAAATGTCGCAGGGTGGACAACGCCGAAGAAAAGTCAAAGCAGGAAAATAAAATTGAGGTGGGAAATGATGGCCAGGTCCTCCAACATCAATGAAAAAACAATGAAGTATTGAAAATAGACTTAAACCCCAAACGTTGTTTATTGTCTCTGATTCAACTAGACCAATCCAGTGGGCTGATCATCAGAAAAATGGGAGTGAGAAATGAAGGAGCGGAGGAGGAAATAGTGGGTAGACTGGTCGAGTCGGTGAAGGAGATATCGGGGCTAGGCGAGTGCAAAAACGTGTTCAAGAGAATGCATGGGAATTTGATACGTAGAATAAAGCTGTTGAGTCCTTTGTTTGAGGAATTGAAAGATACCCAGCAAAAGATTTCTCAACAACATATTATTAAGGCCTTGCAGATGTTGAATTCTGCTCTCGATTCGTCTCTCAACCTCCTCAAATCTGTCAACGATGGCAGCAAGCTCTATAAGGTGAATTTTTAATTTTTTGTTTGTTATGATTGCTCGGATTTATGATAAAACAAAATTAGTTTTAATTCAAACAAATTCTTTGGCTAGAAATTTGTATAGAGTGCATAGGAATTAGAATTATTAATTTAAAAAGCTGTGCAGAAATATGTGGACAGAAGAGGAATATTCAGTTAGTTATGTCTCAGATATGAATGAATGAAATATTCTTGTATGTTTCTAGGAGGACATTATATGTTGCTTGGTGTCTCTCATTGAAGATATAGAACACAAAAGAGATTCATTACTTTTGCAGTACAGGAGTCGTTTATTTGTGCATGTTATCTTTCATGATAACTTATTAAGGTTTTAATTTTATCTGCTATTTCTTTGCCCTAGTTTTATGAGCCGTTGTTTTACATCTTTTCTTTAATTCCAGGTATTGCAAAGGGACAAGATTGCATCGAAATTCTACCAAATAACTGAACAAATTGAAGCAGCATTAAGTGAAATTCCGTATGATAAACTTGATTTGTCTGAGGAAGTTCATGAACAGGTACTCCGTCTGCTCATCTTAAAGTATATTAGCATGATCGCAAACACTTGAATGTTCATCCATCGACACTGAGAGAGAGAACTTGAGATATTCTTATGCATCGACACTCCTCAATCTTGGCAATTGACATTACTTTTCCCCTTTTGCTCTTTTTACAGATCGAACTTGTACATGCTCAATTCAGAAGAGCGAAGGGAAGACCGGACTCACCTGATTTACAACTGGACTGTGATCTAGCTGCAGCACAGAAAGAAAAAGACCCTGACCCTGCAGTACTGAAAAGACTTTCTGAGAAGCTGCAACTTAGGACTATCAATGATTTGAAAAAGGAGTCCCTTGCTTTCCATGAATTGATCATTGCGAGTGGGGGAGACCCTGGGGACTGCTTGGAGAACATGTCATCCTTGCTAAAAAAGCTGAAGGATTTTGTGTTCATTGAAAACCCTGAAGTGGACACCTCCGAAGGTGAGAAGGGTGTGATTAGACACAGGTCTCCTGTTATTCCAGATGATTTCCGGTGCCCAATTTCCCTTGAATTGATGAAAGATCCAGTGATCATCTCCACTGGACAGGTCTGTGACCATCCGTTTAACTTGACCCACGGTTTTGCATCTGTGTTATTGTTATTTATTGTTTATAGACTTTTCACTTCCTTTTTGCAGACTTACGAAAGATCTTGCATTCAGAAGTGGTTAGATGCAGGACACAAGACCTGTCCCAAAACACAGCTGACACTGCTGCACACGGCCCTAACGCCCAATTATGTTTTGAAGAGTCTGATTGCTTTATGGTGTGAAAGCAATGGTGTTGAGCTTCCTAAAAATCAAGCAACTTGTAGAAGCAGAAGGCCAGGAAGTAGTATGTCCGACTGTGATCGAGCTGCTATTGTTGCCTTGTTAGAGAAATTAGCAAATGGAAATGTTGAACTTCAAAGAGCCGCTGCTGGTGAGTTGAGATTGCTGGCCAAAAGGAATGCAGATAATAGAGTGTGTATTGCAGAGACAGGAGCCATTCCACTCCTGGTAGAGCTATTATCCTCCACAGATTCTCGGACCCAAGAGCATGCTGTAACTGCACTACTCAACCTTTCCATAAATGATAGTAATAAGGGAACAATCGTAAATGCAGGAGCTATACCGGATATAGTAGATGTGTTAAAAAATGGAAGTATGGAGGCTAGAGAAAATGCAGCTGCAACCCTTTTCAGTTTATCTGTCATAGATGAGAACAAGGTAGCGATAGGAGCAGCAGGTGCTATACCTGCTCTTATTAAGTTGCTTTGTGATGGGACTCCAAGAGGAAAGAAGGATGCTGCCACTGCAATCTTTAACCTTTCAATCTATCAGGGAAACAAGGCGAGGGCTGTAAGGTCTGGTATTGTGCCACCACTGATGAGATTACTAGAAGACGCTGGAGGTGGAATGGTGGATGAAGCATTGGCGATTCTGGCCATTCTTGCAAGCCATCATGAAGGAAAGGTAGCAATCGGTCAAGCTGAGCCTATTCCGATATTAATGGAGGTTATAAAGACAGGTTCTCCACGCAACAGAGAAAATGCAGCAGCAATATTGTGGTCACTATGCACTGGTGACTTGCAGCAGTTAAAAATAGCGAAGGATCTTGATGCAGAAGAGGCTCTAAAGGAACTATCAGAAAGCGGCACTGATAGGGCCAAAAGAAAAGCTGGAAGTATATTAGAGCTTCTTGAACACTGCTAACCCTTATTGTTTCAAGTGTCATATTTCTTGTAAAAATTGTTGTTGTTGCTGTTCTTTTTTTGTTTTTTTTGGGTGGTTTTGCCATTGGGATGATAAAACATTAACTCGTAGAAAGATTCCAGGAAAAAAAAAATGTGAAGAGAAAAAATATGGATGTTGGAGTTACATGTCAGTGTTTCCAGTGGAAGTGTCTGTTAGACATTTTGTGAGAGCTTATCTTGGCTTTCTTGTTATAGTAGGGTAGCTGTGTATTAGGAGTTCAAAATGAGAAGACCAGTGACTTCTACTATTGAATGCCAGGTGCTTTAGGGGGACTGAAGTTCAGTTTAGGCCCCTTGGCTTGTTAAATAAGTATTTGTCAAGAGCTATTTTACAAATCACCTTTGACAGTTTTCATTGTCTAAAAATTACCTTGGAAAACACATTTTAAGTGACTCTTTCTTTTTTCCTCAAAATGTTGTTTTTCCTTCTCTTTTTTCAGAAACAAATATCATAAAATGTTATAAATTTAAAAGTAATTTAATTTTTTTTTTCTTTTACTGCATTTTAAATGCCACTTACAATATAATAACTCAAACTGAGACAGGTCTGCAAACACTTTTACCATTAAACTACTTTGGGTTGTGATCTTTTCTTTTGCTAGAAGCCCAATGCTAATGTGACAATCAAATGAACATAAGCTAGCAGCAAGTGGGGTTGACTCCCTGGTTTAGCATCCCCTACCTATGCACTTGGTTATGAGTTTGATTTGTAGCATTTCACTATTTGTGGATAGTTTTTTTCACTCTATGTGGATAGATTTTTTCAGCTTTTAGGAGCAGAAATTTGAGTCGTGTTTCAGAGTATTATCTTAGTTGGTTCTGATAGTATTTTGATTTGGTGCCAGTGTGTCAAGGGAAAAAAAAAGAAGAACATAAGCTACAAGTATTAACAATGCTTATTCGTTTGCTATTGGTAGATCAATTATTGAAGACATTATAAATCTTTGTTCTGTTACGAGCTGTTCTTCTTGCATGTTTATTTTTAAAGAAGGAATAAAGCTGCCCATGCCCATCTAGATTATTATTATAATAATTATTATTATTAGGAAAATTTATAATTTTTACCCAAATGAAAAAAAAAATTTTGTTTCTACCCATATTTTTAGAAAAATTTGTTTTTAACCTCTTAAACAAATTATTTTCATTGTATACCTAAGATTACTAAAATACCCTTAAGTTAAAATCATCAAATTGTCCTAACTCAAAATTACCAAAATAGTCTTATTCTTTCTAACAAGATCCTCTCGCTTTCCTCTTCTCCATTTATGGTTTTTGATGTTAGATTTACCATTGTAGCCAAAAAACAATCTAGTAAGGGATTCTTCATTAAAGCTTCTTCATCCATTGAAGGTTTTTGATTAATCCAAGTTTCATCTATAGAAGGTTTTGAAGTTTCTTATTTTATTTGAAGTAATTTGAGTTTTGAAGATAATGTATATGTTTTTGTTGGTTGGTTTTTGGGTATATTGCAAGTTAAAGGATGTAAGAATCAAGATTTGGTTGTGATATATAGGCATCGAATTAGATCTGCAAAATCTAGGATGAAATCGATTTTTTAGTCATGAAAAATCGAAATCAGTTTTTCTTATTATGAAAAACGGATTTCAGAAGTGGATCAGGTTTTCAGTCCCTTTTAAAACCAAAATAACCAATTTTTTTTTTCATATTTTTAATATTTGTTGTGTTTTGAATTTTAGTGTAATGTTGACCCATTTCAGTAAGACTAATTTATTATTTGAATGTTATAGGAATAACTCAAGATACAATCGTAATCAACTTCAACGGAAAGTGAAATGGATGAAACTACGTTAGGGGTGAGTCGATCATGTGTGGGGCCCATAAAGTAATAGTTTTTCATCGTTGGTGGACGTTATGTATAAAGAGGCTGGAATTGATAGAAGAAGGTGAGATATCCGTATGTATTATTTACTACAAAGTATGAAAAATGGCCAAGTTAAATAGATATGTATTATGTCTGATCTTGGTGTGGTTGGTTTGAAGGCGATAAAAAATATTGATGTTAAAGAGATTTATATCGATAAGATTACGAAAAATTTTGGAGTTAAAGTTAGTAGGCGTACTGTTCGTTCAATTATCACTGAATCAATACCAAAAGAAAGACATGATAAGACAGATATGAATAGCCCTGTAAATCTGTATATGATTGAAAGTCAATATTTTCTTACTTCAAGTCTTAGAAGCAGTCAGGTTGATGCTTCTGTCACCCCATTTATATTTATGAAAAGTCTCATTTGCGATGTTAATGATGACTATATGAATGATGATACTGATGATAAAGATAGGGACACAGATGATAATGGTGATAGGACACATGATAGTAACAAAGAGCAAACTGGAGATAGTGATAAAGAGGAAACTCGATTTAGTGATGTCTTTAAGGAAGAAAGGTTTACAGAAATAAGATTTTTAAGTTTACAATTTTAGAACAATCCTTCACAACCATACTGGATGGTTCCTGGTGTAGAACTAGGAGACATTGAGACTACTTCAAGCGCTATGTCGATCGTCTACTAACGTTGTACATTGTATAAAGGTGCATTTTTGACAGTAAAGAAGAAATGAGTACAACTGTGAGAGAATATGCTTTGAAAGTCAAATTTGAATATCCAGTTAGATGTTTAAACACGGAGTGATTTAAGGCCGGTTGCAAGGATAAAAGTTGTGGGTTTATAGTAACATTACAGAGTCAAGGATAAAAGTTGCAAAGATAGTCAAGTTTGAATATCGGTTGCAGGGCTACTAACATTGCAAAGTCGCTTAACAAATGCATGATGCAAGCACATCATTTGTCAATAATAACTGCACATGAATATATAAGAAATATGCTACAGAAATTGTTTAATAATAGATGTGTTACTGCTAAGAAGCTCACAACTTATGTTACCACCATTGCGTACTGTTGTGTCATGTTAGCAAAACATTTATCAACGGAAGGTACCGTACATCCCATTACAGAATCAATCACGTACAGTATCTTGCATCCTAGCAAAGGCAATGCCTTTGTTAATATTCAAGAGAACACATGTACGTGTAAGCAGTGGAACCTAGATCGGTTGTCATGTATTCATACATGTACAGTAGCCAGGTATGGTATTTGTATGTTGTTGCTTTTGGTATTTCATGTTATATCATGATACTTAAATTTCTGATACATGTCAGGTTCAAAGGCGTCAGTTGTGATACACTTCCCAGTCAGCCATTATAGCGTGGAGTGGTTGAAAGCTGCATATGCATGTTCGATTAATCCGGTCCTTAAATTGATTAGTTGGAATGTTTATGCAGAAGTTAGAAGCATGGTTATACTACCACCCATAGGAAAAAGACAAGCAGATAGGTCGAAGGAGGTTCGAATTCCTTCTGTTAGGGAAGATCGTCGTACAAAAAAGTGTAAAAAATGTAGTTAGAAAGGACACAATCGTCTTCGTTACCCTAACCCCCTTACTTTCACCAACGAAAGGATGAGCACAACCATGGATGCAAAAGCTGGGACAAGCACAAGTGTTTGTGAAAATGCTCCGTCGTCTCAAAGATGTCGTTTGTTTCATGAGACTGGACACAACCAACGCCGATGTTCTTAACAGTTTCCTATTCCCAATCTAAAGGTGGATAATGATGAAAATAATGATTAGACATTGACATTAATTTAAACTTCTATTTCATGTATGTTATTTTATTTTTTTAAAATATATATATTACTCCATTTATATGATACTACAGTACTACTATAATCAGATCGGTTATTAAGTTACTAATTTTAATTTCATCAATTTTAATGAAAGAATGCAAATTTAATGAATGAAGTAAAGTAATTGACATCAAATTTAATGAATGAAGTTAACCACTTAGACAATCAATCAATGACTTCAACAATCGATAGGTAATTGGGAACCATCAAACATGGTGGAAAAGGGGGTAAAATGGGGAAGAAACAAAAAATTGGTTTTTTATAGGGGATAAGAAACCAATTTTGGGTTTTAACCATCATGAAAAACCTATCACGACATATACTCGATTTTCACTACTGTTGTGGGTATTTTTGGTAAAATGAATAAAGCTCAGAAACGAAGGCCCATTGTATCGCCCTGTGAGGGGAAGCCCTAAAAGGCCTGGTCAAAATAGACAGAAGTCAAAGGGAGATTGCCATTAACTTGTGTACCCGAGGACACCTGATTACACATAAGGTCGGTCAGTGTTGAAGGTTTGACTAGTGGGTAAAGACTAAATATAATCTGCTAGAAATCAAAGGCCTGATCGATGATTGATTGTCATAACGACCAGGAATTCTGCTCGTCCGCTTGACTGAGGGACAGTTAAGTCTGCTCGTCTGTCCGATAAAAGAGGCATTAGGCCAATGAAGCGGTCTGCTCGTTTGAGGCAACGTCTGATCGCTGGACAAGTTATTCATAAGAATTGACAGATTGACCTTCTGGAAGGGGAATCAATTCAAAATAGGAAAGGTGACAGTTTGCCTATTCTCATGCAAATCAAACACTCTTGGAAATTGCTATATGCGCGGGAGAGATAATCTCGAAAAAGATTATCCTAATTAATGTATATTATTTTTTGCCTTATCTGTAAGATTCTTAAGCCTATTGTGACTGTAACATCTCCAATATAAATAGGAGATAGAATTCAATGTAAAGGGCAGAGTGAAAATAAAATACAATTACTCCGGGAGTGAAAAGGGGTAATTGTCATGGACGTAGGCCATTGTTTCTTGCCGAACCACGTAAAAGTCCGGTTGTCTTATTGGTTTTGGCTTTAGCATTGTGTGTTTCGTGTGTGGTTTGTCATATTGCAGGTATTGGGCTTAAAAGGACTGGGTTGACCGAAATCGAGTGTCAACATCTTTTGGCGCTATAGGAAGGGCCCAAACTGCAATTTGACGATTTCTTTTACTTTTCCCTTTTGTTGTGATTTGCTGACATGGCTAGGATCAAGACAACCAGGGTGGTTGCGACAGAAGCTGACCCATCTGAGGGACACCAAGGCCAGGGTTAAGTGGCAAGGACGTCTAGTGCAGCCTTGCCTCCACCTCATCCACATCGGGCAGCAGATGGTGCAGATGCTGCCGCAGCTTGGCAACAACGTCAGAAGGCACGTCAGGAGGCGTTAGAAAATATGGTGGCACAATTGGCTGAAGCCATTAGAACTCTGACGCAGGCCCGTGCCCAGGAGGCTCCCAGAAACATAAGCCCTCAACCTCAGCACCAATCGGGAAGAAACGGGCCTGGTAGAAGAGAAGAGGCTGGTAGGGTAAGAGAGCAGCCGACGGTTTCTGTTCGTTCCTCAAACATACGCCCTAGAAGGGAGGGACGCCCAGTCCACGAAGAAGAAGTGGCTCCACATCCTCCTGATCAGAGAATCAGAGTGAATCAAGATGGTAGCCGCCGCGTGGAGAATAACAGTAGGGACGAAAGAATTCAGCGACACAGCGGAGAACGAATGCGTCAACGGGAACTTCCCCGGGCAGGAAATTCTCACAGAAGGAATGGGTCGCGGGAAGGAATGTCTCCAGACTGAAGGAGGTCGCAAACTCGTTTCTCGGAAGATGGGAGTAGGAGGAACCATCGGTCCCCGGCAAACAGGAATGAACGAATTAATGCGACCCAATGGTGCAAGAATTAATGCAGAGGGTTCAGCAGTTAGAAACCAGGCCCGGAACCCACGGCCAAACGAGGGAGCGGGAAGATAGAACTCCGTTTTCAAGAGAGATTGAAACCTAGTTGCTGCCACCAAGATTTAAACTCCCGAACATCCCACTTTATGACGGAGATAGTGACCCGTATGACCATTTGGATACCTTCAATGTACAAATGGATCTGCAGACCTCCAACCCTCTGGTCAAGTGTAGGGTGTTTCCAGCGACATTAGGGAATGTGCCGAGGACGTGGCTGAGAAGTCTTCCGGCCCATAGCATAAATAGCTGGGATGAGTGTCAGAGAAAATTCAAGGACCAGTATAAGGCGCTGAGAAAGCAGCTCGCACCGACTTGCCACTTGGAAACTATCTTTCAGAAGCGGGAAGAGACCCTAAGGGATTACATCGCCAGGTTTAGGCGCGAGGTAAATAACGTAGAAAACCCTTATGATGAAAGTATCTTAACCGCAATCTCTGCAGGACTGAGGAAGGATGGAAAGCTATATAAAAGCATCTACAGGAATCCTATGAAAAGCCTGGGAGAATTCTATGATCGAGCAGCAAAGGAGATTTGCTGGGAAGATACCTTCGGGCAGAAGAAGTCCAGCGAGCAGAAAAACGGAGCTAATAGTTCACGCCAAGGGAAAAAGAGGAGTCAGCGCGAGAATGAAGAGGGTGGTCATAAGCACCGTTCCAGTAATCAGGTAGCAAAACGGTCAAAAAGCGAGTCCCGCAGGAAGACATCTCCACCAAGAGATCGCTATCAGAAATACAGCCTCTTGACTGACAGACAGGACAGGATATTTGAAGCTGAGAAAAGGCGTGAGAACTTCGGGAAGCCCGGACCTACAAATATCCCGAAGAGATTTGAAGATCCGAAGAAATACTGTGCCTATCATAGGGAAAACGGGCATTATACTTCGCAATGTAGGGAACTTAGGGATGCTATAGAGGAACTGATCAGAAGAGGTCGCTTAAGGGAATATGTGGTGCGGCCAAAAAATCAGCATCCCCAGCAAGGGCATCAGCCAGTACAAGAATACCCTGACACATCCCGTCAGCCTATCCCGCAGCAGCCACAGCATGCAACTGATTAAGGCCATTTACCTGCTGTAAGGACCATTTTTACTATTCATGGAGGACCACACATCGCGGGTACATCCAATAGAGCGCAAGAGCGCTATGTGCGGGAGGCCAGCCGTGTCGTACTAACGGGTCACAATGAAGTGGAAGGGCCGGTCAAGAGGGCCAGAGTATCTTCAGGAGGCATAATGTTTAGTGAAGAAGATGCCAGAGGGATACGGTGGCCCCATAATGATGCACTGGTCATCAGGGCAAGGATCGGCAATGCTGAGGTTAGAAGGATAATGATGGATACAGGCAGCTCAGTGAATGTATGTATAGAGGATGTTTTGAACAAATGGGCTTATCTTCCGAACAGTTGGCTCCGTCCCCGGAACCCCTCTTTGGCTTTACAGGAGATGCAATCGTGCCGTTAGGGCAGATTAAACTTCCACTCGCCATAGGAGACTTGGACAAACAAGCCCTTACAATGGCTGATTTTCTGGTCATTGATTGTCCTTCGGTATATAATGTCATCCTTGGAAGACCTGCTATGAATGACCTCGATACAGCAATATCTACCCGAACGCTTACTGTTAAATTCCCTACTCCAAATGGGATAGGATGTGTTAGAGGGGAGCAGGAAATGGCGAGAAGATGCTATAAGAACGCGGTAAAAGCTGGAGTCAAAGGGAAAAAGGTTAGCATCGTGACCGAGGAAAAGAAACATCCAGTCAGCACTATAGGAGTCAGTCAGGACCTGGATCCAAGAGAAGTAGATGAAGATCGAGCAACTGGCCCTGTGGAAGAATTGGAAGATGTGCAAGTTAGCGAGCAGGATTCCAGACGATGTCTGAAGATAGGGAAGGATTTACTCCCAAACCTTAAAGAACAGCTCGCAGGTTTCTTAAAAGAAAATTTGGATGTCTTCGCATGGAATCATGAAGACATGGTAGGAATTAACCCGGACGTAATGTCGCATAAGTTGAACATTAGTCCTCTGCATAAGCCGGTTCGTCAAAAGAGAAGACCGATGACAGAAGAGCGATATGAGGCATTAAGGGAGGAAGTAGAAAAACTTCTGGTGAACAAATTTATCAGAGAAGTTCATTACCCAGTCTGGGTAGCAAACCCTGTCTTGGTAAAGAAGAAGAACGAAAAATGGAGGACGTGTATCGATTTCACCGATTTAAACAAGGCATATCCGAAAGATAGTTTTCCTTTGCCACGGATCGATCAGCTCGTTGATGGTACTGCTGGACATCAGCTCCTCAGCTTCATGGATGCTTACTCGGGGTATAACTAGATCCCAATGAACCCTGATGATGAGGAGCACACTTCTTTTGTTACTGATAGGGGGCTTTACTGCTACAAGGTGATGTCGTTTGGACTGAAGAATGCTGGAGCCACTTACCAACGGCTGGTAAATATGATGTTTAAACGCCTTATTGGAGGAACAATGGAAGTATATGTGGATGACATGTTGGTAAAATCCAAGCAAGCGTGCGAGCATGTGCGAGATTTAGAGGATCTGTTCCAGATTTTGCGAAAATTTCAGATGAAGCTAAATCCTTTAGAATGTGCATTTGGAGTAGCCTCGGGCAAGTTCTTAGGATTCATGGTCAATAGCAGAGGGATCGAAGCAAATCTTGAAAAAATTAAAGCCCTCATTGATATGAAGTCACCCACTAAGATCAAGAAAGTACAGAGCCTCAACGGTCAAGTCGTCGCCCTGAGCAGGTTTATATCTAGATCAACAGACAGATGCATGCCGTTTTTTGATGTGTTGAAAAAGGCTAAAAACTTTCAGTGGACCGAAGAATGTGAGGCAGCTTTTCAGCAGTTGAAGGAATACATGGGCCGAGCACCTCTACTTTCTAAACCAGTTGAAGGGGAGAAACTGGTCGTTTATTTAGGAGTTTCCCATCATGCCCTTAGTGGAGCTTTAATCCGAGAGGAAAACGGGAAGCAATTTCCCGTATATTACATTAGCAAAAGGTTACTTGATGCGGAAACCAGATATACGCCCATGGAAAAACTTGCATATTGTTTGGTGATAGCATCGAGGAAACTTCGTCCTTACTTCCAAGCACATGCTATCGAAGTTGCAACCAAGTACCCTCTGAAGCAGGTTTTGCAAAAGCCTGACGACTCTAGTCGGTTACTAAAATGGGCCATTGAGCTCGCCCAGTTTGATATAGAATTTAAGTCCCGAACAGCAATCAAGGGACAGGTATTGGCAGATTTTGTGGCCGAGTTCACAGGACCGAGTAATGAAGAACCAGAACCTTCTGAAGGACCATTCTGGGAGTTGTGTGTGGATGGATCTTCGAGCGAGTAGAAGGCTGGGGCCGGTGTCATGCTGATAAGTCCAGAAGGTCATAAGATTCTATGCGCCTTGAGATTCAAATTTAAAGCCACCAACAACGAAGCTGAATATGAGGCATTATTGGCAGGGTTAAGATTAGCCAGAGAAGTACGAGTAGAACGGATAAGGATCTACAGCGATTCCCAACTTGTGGTATGCCAAGTTCGGGAAGAATACCAGGCCAAGGGATCAAAAATGGCCATTTATCTACAGAAAGTCCGGAAACTTCTAGTCGGATTTGAGAAATACGAGCTACAGCATGTTCCGCGGTCACAAAATTCTCACGCAGATGCGTTAGCTCGTTTGGCCACTGCCAAAGATGCAGATTTCATGGGGGCTGTACCTATAGAGGTGTTGCCGGTCCCGAACACGGAGTCCCATGCTGAGATGATGGCAATTGAAGTTGTGCAGGACTCCTGGATGAAACCTTTAATAGAATATCTGCAAGACGAAAAGTTACCCGAAGGAAGGTTAGAAGCTCGCCGTCTTCGGATGCGAGCAGCCCGGTATTGCATCTATGACGACAAACTATACAAGAAAGGGTTCTCAGCCCCGTTACTTAGATGCATACATGGCCTGGATTGTCAAGTCGTTCTGAACGAAATACATGCTGGACACTGTGGTAATCACGCCGGAGGACTATCATTGGCCCAGAAAGCCCTTCGGCAAGGATTTTACTGGCCAACAATGAAGAAGGACTCGATCGAAATGGTCAAGAAGTGTGACAAATGTCAAAGGTTTGCCAAGATACCTCGAGCCCCTCCAACCTTTTTGCAGCAGATGGCCAGCCCGTGGCCCTTCGCCATTTGGGGCATGGACCTGATCGGACCACTCCCCACAGCCCGAGGAAAATGTAGACACGCCATTGTAGCAGTGGATTACTTCACAAAATGGGCAGAGGATAAGGAATTAGCTGAGATATCCTCCACCAAGGTTGAAAAATTTGTCTGGGAAAATATTATTTGCAGGTTTGGAGTTCCGCAGCAAATCGTGACAGATAATGGAACCCAGTTCGGCAGCGAGCAGTTTCAAAAGTTTTGCAGGGATCTTGGGATTAAAAAGAGCTTCTCAGCAGTAGATCACCCGCAGGCCAACGGGCAAGTGGAGGCTGTCAACAAAATAATCAAGCAAAACTTAAAGACTAAACTAGAGGCAAGGAAAGGAGCTTGGGTGGATGAGCTGCAAAAGGTATTATGGGCATACAGAACCACTGCTCGCAACACTACAGGAGAAACTCATTTCTCATTGGTTTATGGTTCGAAAGCAATGGTTCCAGCAGAACATGAAGTTGCTAGCCAGCGGAGAACAGCGTTCAACCTGGATGATAACAGTCATCTGCTCGCAGCTAATTTAGATCTGGTGGAAGAGGCAAGAGATGAAGCTCAACTGAGGATTGCTACCTATCAGAGACGAGTTGCCAGGTTCTACAACAGAAAAGTCCACACCCGGAAATTTAAGGCAGGAGATTTGGTTTTGCGCCTTATTTTACCTGCTGCTCGGAAGTCTAGCGATGGGACGCTTGGTCCAAATTGGGAAAGACCATATATTGTGAAAGACAGCTTACAGAATGGAGCCTACCACCTGATTAATATGGAAGGAGTAGCAGTCCCGCGAGCATGGAACGCAGAGAATCTGCGACCATACTATGTTTAAATTATTCAATTTTGTTTTAATAATTAGTTTTGTTTTGATAATTTGTTTTGTGTTTTGCACAAGTGCAGTTGAGTCAATAAAGATTTTCTTCGAATGGCAGTTCCTAATCATTTCGCATTTAGCTGATTACTATCTCTACTCATGCTTTGGAAGGATCAATTGATACCTATGAGCGAGTAGACTCTGGAAGGTTCACTTGATACCTGTTAGCAAACGCTCTGGAAGGTCTATGTTACCTGTGAGCCAAAAATGTCCTGGAAGGCCTTAACATAGCCTGTGAGTAACCAGGCACTCTGGAAGGGATGCTAATGGCCTGGGGACTTATGAAAAACCCTGGAAGGTCTATGTTACCTGTGAGCGAACAACCTCTGGAAGGAACATTTGATCTGTGGGTTTGAACGAGCAGAGGTAAGGGGCCTAAAAAGGATAATTTTAGCATTATTAGCTGTCCCCACACCTACTCTGCTCGAATAAATTTAAATGCTGGGAAGAATTGACAAGTCAACCAATTCAAGAAGGTAAATGGAATTCATCGAGCAGAACTTACATGATTGAACAGAATCATCAGCATAGACGCAAATAAAGAACAATGGCAAATAAATTATGAGATCAAGTAGAATCGTCAACAGTATGTCTATTACAAAAAGATACAAAAAAATCTCAAGGGGGAAAATTCCTTTGGCCAAACGCCTCACTGTCGTCTACATTGAGTGGGCGAGGAGAGCTGGAAGAAGATCCTGTACGAGCAGAAGCGGTACCAGGAGGATGACCAGATGAGGAAGCTGGAGGATTGGCCTTTAAATGGGCTTGTTGAGCGTACAACTTCACCTCTGCTACAGCATCTGGCCCAAAAAATGAGACATCCACATCTGGACGTTTGCACCACAGATTGTACAGAAATAAGCTCCCAGTTCGTTCTTCTGCTTCTTGTACCAAGGTCACAGTACGCTCCTGTTCTAAAACGATCTGTTCCTTGAGAGAGATCGCCTCCTATCTCATCGCCTCTATAATTATATTAGCTTCAGACAGCTCGTGCTCTCGTGAAGACAACTTTCCTTTTAGCTCCTCATTCTCTGTTTTCAACTTCTCCTGAGCAAAATGAAGAGCGTGCTTCAACTTCTCGATCTCCTTGTCCCTAAAAGCAATCTGCTCTTCTTGCTTCTGCATGGTCTCCCTCTGCTCGTTTTTCTGATCCGTTAGCTTTTCATTTTTCTGCTCCAGCTCACGGTGAGCCTCCCTCGCCTTTTCAAGCTCCAATTCGAAAGCACCCTGCATCCTATTCTTCTAGTTTTCCAGAGAATTGATAGTGGCCTCCATGGTGGCTTTCTCCTCGGGCCAGTCCGCAATCTCTCTCAGAAGCTTCATATACGCCATGGATGCCTGAAACGAAGTATTACTCAGGATGGAAGGAATGAAGAAGGAAGCAACCGCAACAGAAAGAAAACTTACAAGCGTATTGTGGAAGCCCAAGTAGTTGATGAGCCTCTCGCCCTTTATCTCTTCTTTGTAGAGAGCAGGCTTTTTCATTCCCAGGAATTATGGCACGCGATCTAAAAGATCGTTATAATATATCCCAACATCAAATTCCTGGGTTTGCCCCTCAGCACCATAATCTGTCTCGTTTGTTTTTTGGCGCTTGTGAGGTGGTTCTGCTGTTTCTGGATCAGCGATTCCTTTGCCCTTGTCTATATTTTGAGCAGGAGCAACTGGAGAACTGCTAGATGGAGCAGGCGGTGTAGCACCTCGGTGAACTCTTTTATTCGAAGATTTCCTCGCCACTGATTTTTGCCTCATTGAATGTACAGGAGATCGATCAGAATCTTGTTGTAGAGGCGATCCTGGCTAGGCCTCCGCAGCAGGGGAAGGGTCTGAACCTTCGGCTGCTTGATCAGGTTCTTTGGGAGCAGAAGTCTGGGCAGGAGACTGGCCAGGTAAAGGTTGCTCGAAATGAAGCCTCACCATTTCTGGGGTAAATATATTTGCTAGAGGTGGAACTTCCTGTCCGGAGACCTCGAAAGCAGAAGGGATTTCTTTCTCCTCGCGAGAACTTAAGTCAGAACCTTGGTCCAATAATTCTTGATCGGCGGGGGGAGCAAGACCATGAAGTTGAAGCAGATGCTCGGAAGGTGTCTGATCGTTTGAGGGGTCTTTCACATCCGAAAATTTGTCCAGCAGAGAGAGCTCCTGGTCAGATAAGGGAATTTCGCCCTTGGGGACGTCTGCACGAGGAAAACATTAGTAGCAAGCAAAATGCGGACAAAATAATCACAGCTATAAATACTTACTGGGAGAAAGGCAAAAGGAAAAATTCTTTAGATTTGATAAAGATAAGCAGGACGCGTAGAACCATCGTGACTTATAATCTCCCACGTTAGACTTTCCAACCCCTTGAGGGAGGTTTACTTTATAGGGAGATTTTTGGGCTGAAGTATAGTAAAACTCGTCCTTCTTGTCAGACTTTGGGCCCGTTGTGCTATTAAAAAGAAAAAGATGGTGAATCATCGCAGGTGTAGGAGGAGGTAAACCATTTTTAAGAAAAATTGAAGCAAGAGCAGTAAGGTGAGCGTAAGAATTAAGAGTAAGTTGAAAAGGTGCTAAGTTAAGGTCATTTAAAAGAGCGACCAGGTAGGGGTGAACCGGAAATCTGAAGCCAGCCTCTATGTGTTGGTGACTAATAGCAAAGAAACCTTTAGGAGGGAAAGCTGCATGGTCAGAAGCCTTTGGCACCATAGCCCGACAACCCTTAAGTAAGGAAAAGCCTTCAACGATAGTTTCAAGATCGCTAAGGCCAAGGGAAGATTCGTATCGGAAAAAGGGAGTGCGAGCAGAGGAGGTGTGGTGTTCAGAAGGGGCTGAAGTAACCCCACCACCTTGCGAGGTAGCACTACTGGTATCCCCGACTTGATTAAGATCCTCCTCGGAGGCTGCATCAGTGGACCCCACCTTATGACCGCGACGACTACGACCAGACATCTACAAAAGCAACAGGGACGTCAGGTCGCAGAAAGCAGACCAAAACTTGGTATCCACGGGTATCCTTATGCACATAAGGGGGCTACTGGGTATAAAAACTGCCTACTTTATAAACCTAGTAGATTATAAGAAATGTTGAACAAGCTAATCAACTACTGAGCCTATCATGATAAGGAAATTAAGCAAATAAGGAACGTTGCATATGGACACAACTCGAAGCATCAGTGCGATTATCTAAATGAAATCATGATACTGATTACGCACAAACAGTAACAATGGAAGGAAAGATTAGAAGTTACCGTGGGTATGGCGCGTTTCGTTGATAAAGAACTTTGAGGATGCAGAAGGTCGACAGCAGACGAGAATATCAAAGCGACTGTTTGCCAGAAGCGAATGGAAGAAGGCGAAAATGGAGCGACAGGAGAATAATATATAGCTAATGCCTTGAACCCCCAATCGTCAGATCAGGGCATCCCAATCGTTGCCAATAATCTAGCGATTCGGCGCGAAAAAACTGAAGAAGCCATCATGAGCAACCATAAAAAAGACTCACATTTAATGCATGCAGTAATGAATGCGACGTTTGAGGGATAAGTAGCCGGTGCCTGGGGAAGTGACACATGGCAAAAAAGAGGAAAAACAACGATTCACATCCCACCAAAAGTGTTCTGGGCGCGAGAACATTGTTTCCAGTACAAAAAGAGTACTAGAAATAAGGGGGCTAGTGTTGTGGGTATTTTTGGTAAAATGAATAAAGCTCAGAAACGAAGGCCCATTGTATCGCCCTGTGAGGGGAAGCCCTAAAAGGCCTGGTCAAAATAGACAGAAGTCAAGGGAGATAGCCATTAACTTGTGTACCTGAGGACACCTGATTACACATAAGGTCGGTCGGTGTTGAAGGTTTGACTGGTGGGTAAAGACTAAATATAATCTGCTAGAAATCAAAGGCCTGATCGATGATTGATTGTCATAACGACCAGGAATTCTGCTCGTCCGCTTGACTGAGGGACAGTTAAGTCTGTTCGTCTGTTCGATAAAAGAGGCATTAGGCCAATGAAGCGGTCTGCTCGTTTGAGGCAACGTCTGATCGCTGGACAAGTTATTCATAAGAATTGACAGATTGACCTTCTGGAAGGGGAATCAATTCAAAATAGGAAAGGTGACAGTTTGCCTATTCTCATGCAAATCAAACACTCTTGGAAATTGCTATATGCGCGGGAGAGATAATCTCGAAAAAGATTATCCTAATTAATGTATATTATTTTTTGCCTTATCTGTAAGATTCTTAAGCCTATTGTGACTGTAACATCTCCAATATAAATAGGAGATAGAATTCAATGTAAAGGGCAGAGTGAAAATAAAATACAATTACTCCGGGAGTGAAAAGGGGTAATTGTCGTGGACGTAGGCCATTGTTTCTTGCCGAACCACGTAAAAGTCCGGTTGTCTTGTTGGTTTTGGCTTTAGCATTGTGTGTTTCGTGTGTGGTTTGTCATATTGCAGGTATTGGGCTTAAAAGGACTGGGTTGACCGAAATCGAGTGTCAACAACTACTGACCGGTTTTCAAGCATGCTAAAAACCTATTTCGGTTTTTTAACCACTTTAAAAAACCGATTGACATTTTTCTTGATGTTCTTCATTTTAGATGAGTTTCAATCACCAACAAATGACCCCAACATTCCTTCAATTTAATCAATTAACATAGAATTGGTTAAATTACTTGCATAATAATTATACATGGTGATATTGAAGTAATACATGATATTTAGATGACAAGATTTTATTTTGTGCAAATCTTCATATTGATTCATCAAACTATGTTCATTTGAAACGGTGATCCATTTTGGGAAGAAACATCATTTATATTGTTTTTATTTCTTTTTGGCCACTGGGAACCTTCAAGTATGGTGGAAAAGGGGGTAAAATGCAGAAGAAATAAAAGATCGATTTTTCATGAGGGGTAAGAAACCGATTTCAATTTTTAACCATTATGAAAAACCGAACACGACATATACTCGATTTTCACTACTGATGGGTTTTCAAGCATGTTAAAAACCTATTTCAAATTTTTAACCACTTTAAAAAATTGATAGACATTTTTCTTGATGTTCTTCACTTCAGATGAGTTTCAATCATCAACAAATGACCCCAACATTTCTTCAATTTAAACAATTAACATAGAATTGGTTAAATTACTTGTATAATGACTCTACATGGTGATATTGAAGTAACATATGATATTTAGGTGACAAAGATTTACTTTGTGCAAATCTTCATATTGATTTATCCAACTATGTTCGTTGAAATGGTGATCTGTTTTGGGAAGAAATATCATTTCTATGGTTTTATGTCTTTTTGGCCCCTGGGAACCTTTAAGTATAGTAGAAAATGGGGTAAAATGGAGAAGAAACAAAAGATCGATTTTTTATGGGGGGGTAAGAAATCGATTTTAGTTTTTAATCATCATGAAAAACTGATCATGACATATACTTGATTTTCACTATTGATTGGTTTTCAAGCATGTTGAAAAATCGATTTCAGTTTTTTAACCGCTTTAAAAAACCAATCAATGTTTTTCTTGATGTTCCTCACTTCAGATGGGTTTCAATCATCAACAAATGACCCTAACATTGCTTCAATTTAATCAATTAATATAGAATTGGTTAAATTACCTACATAATGACTCTATATGGTGACATTTAAATAGCACAAGATATTTAGGTAACAAGATTTTACCTTGTGCAAATCTTCATGTTGATTCATCTAACTATATTCGTTTGAAATGGTGATCTGTTGTGGGAAAAAATATCATTTCTATGATTTTTGTGTCTTTTTGGCCACCGGCAACCTTCAAGTATGGTGGAAAAGTGGGTAAATTTGGGAAGAAACAAAAAATCGATTTTTTAGTAGAGGTAAAAAATCGAATTCCATTTTTCAACCCTCATGAAAAACCAATCACGACATTTACTTGAGAAAACTTATGATCGATTTTCAGGTATGCTGAAAAATCGATTTCAGTTTTTTAACCTCTTTAAAAAATCAATCACGATTTTTCTTTATGTTCTTTCATTCAGATGGGTTTTAATCACTAATAAATGACCTCAACATTGCTTCAATCTAATCAATTAACGTTTGAATTGGTTAAATGACTTGCATAATGACTCTACATAACGATATTGAAGTAACACATTCTGTTTATTAAATTAACAAACTAGTAAATAACAAAATGATTGATTAATAAATATATAAATTATTACATTTTCTTATATACAACCTATCCATTAGAGTCTAACATCAATTTTTCAAATTTATTTACTTTATACAGTGGTATCGAAAACATATATAAATTTTTAGCAATATTTGCCCTCAATGTAATGGTGTCTGCAACCTGATCGGGTCGTTTTGATTCCCATGTACTCTTTTTCGACAGTAAAAGGTCGCGTACGTACATTGCCACTTACGCTTCACAACTTATCCTGTATCAATAATAAATTAATTTAATGATATTAACATAACAATTAGAATATATATATATATATTCATATATATATTAATTAAGTTATAAATTTACTCACCAATCGGGTTGCTGGGACACAACTGATCTATCAAGACATTCAAGCTTCCATCGCTCATTCATGGATGACATATTTATCTAAATCTTCTCATAAAATCCCATGAACCGCAACATGATGGTATGAAATACACTAATGACTCAAGGGGGGTCATCTGTTCAGTAACATCGATATTTGTAAAGGAATCGTGTATTAATATTTTCTGCTTTCTAAGGCACATCCTACAGAGGACCCAGTGATTTTAATTCAGACTACATGGTAGTAACACCTGCAATTTAAAAACGTCAGTGCTATAGGATTAATTTGGATGATCAAGTAATAAGTCTTAATCTTTGAACAACACTTATATTTTCACCACGCCATCACGGAACTGATACGTCTATCTGGCCATAACCGAATGCAAGCCATTTCAAGGGTACATCAGCTACAATCGGATCAAAGTTTTTACCTTTATTAACGTAATATTGTTTATAATACAATGTCATTAATGCTTTCAACATAAAAATTAAATATGTTATTTAACTTCAGGGACACTTGACAAGAAATTATAAATGCATGACTGTAACACCCTCCACCCGACTCCCGTCGGAACGTAAAATCCAAACGAAAGATGTCACCTTATCTCACTGAAATTCGTTTATTAAAACGTTTATTATTTTTATTCAATTTTCATTATTAAAAATTTCGTTAGAACGTTCATTTTAATTAAAGAAAATCCGACAGAGTTTCCCTTATTTTTCTTTTAATTCAGATTTTTTTTTTTAAAAACCTACGGATTTCAAAATAAACACTTCTAAAATACGTTCATTTTCTCAAATTTCCATTTCGGACAATCCGTTTGACTCCAAAATCACTTCACCATACAAACATTTATATACGTAGCATTTAATAGAAATCAGCTTAATCGAAATGAAATATTAAATAAAAGATAATTAACAATTCTTTTATAAAATTACTTTACATTTCAAAAACTTTTTCTATGATTGATATACATCAACATATACAAAAGATCACGACTTTTTATATATGTACATGCAACTCTACATACATTAATACCATTATACAATACCAAAAATAAATATTATCAAATGTAGAGAGTTGTGACTTGCAAAAAGCGCGGTTGCTATCTTCTTGTCTGTCTCTATCTACAGTACCCAATTTTTTCACATACGCGTGGAAAATCCAATGCTTTCATTATTTCTACTTAATTAGTGTACACAAATCTTTAAATTCATCATTTCCTAAAATTACAAAATTGTGAAGAAAGATTTCACAATTCTCAAAATTTTAAAATAAATTGTCAAAAGATCAATTCACTAGTAAACACATACATGAAGTACATAAAAGTCATTTTAAGCAACCATTTTTAAACTTTGTATAAAAATTTCACTAATCATTTCATTTACTAACAATTTCACATACAAAATACTGAAAATTATTTCTCTTTGATTATCTCTCAAAGATTTTCACCCAATATTAACCTTTCTCAAAATACAAGTCGTGAGTTAATATTTCACAAATTGTCGATTTTTTTTTTTTCAATTAAAGTATAGAGAACTCAAATTACAATTTAAGGCACACATAAAACACAACAATTTGCATTTTAAATGATATCAATTCGGTTTTCTTTTATATATTTTTCGGCGCCCTTTGTAAACACTGACATGATACAATGGACTGGATTCAGGTCTCCTAACATCGATCACTTGATGACTATCCGCCATAATACACTGTGTCTCCGACATCGGTCACTCAGTGACTACTTGTTGGCTCGTATTTCACATATTGCATAAATTTCGGGACCGGACACTCGGTGTCTGGTAAGGTCCATGAATCTAGCATCAATGTATATAAGCAAATCAGTGCAATATTGACAAGACCTGAATCAGATCTTCTCTAGGCTCTTGTTTGGAGGATCCCATCGGGCACTTCAACGGACTTCCTGAACTTGACTTATCGGATTGAAGAAATTCGAGAAGCGAACCCCTAGAATACTTTGCCGGTTTACTCGTTTTAACTTAAAATTTGTTTTATTTTCAAAATAGTCGGGTTGGGGTAATTTTTTTCGCATTTCCTTAAAACAATTTTTATAAAAATTTGACAGCATAACGACTGTATTTTTAACATTCCCAAGATTAACCTATAAAGAAAACACACTTCGACTATAATTTTATTACCACCCAACTTCTTTATATACACAAACATGCATTTCCAAAACATATAATTTCATAACATTTCAATTTCTAATCATATGCATCATGGTATATATTCATATGAAATCTTAATAAATTCTTCATGACGTACACATATATAAGATAACCTCAATTATGCAGCAAACAATATATATATATATCCATATATTACAGATCATTTTGTTATTTAATATCACAACATAGTGTATTCATTCGTTGAAAGAGGTCTTCATTTTTCCCACCTAAAATTTTCAACGATGAAATGCTCGATACGAATTCAACTGCCAAAATCACCTAATAGTATGTACACGCTACATAAGAAAGCAAAATCGTTAGTTTAACACATAAAGACAATGTAAATATAATTTCATAGCTAATTATCAACTTAACTAAAATCTTGGTTTTTAAAACGATTTTTATTTTACTAAGAACACCTTGTGTAACCTCAATTGCTTTATGTCACATGGCGGTTTTCAATTAACACCAGTCGTGACACTACTAAGATATCGCAACCACTACGCGCGAAATTTGCTACATCGCATCGTAATGTAAAACGATCTTAACTCTGAGCAATTACAACGCGAAATTTTCTACATCGCAATTGTAGTGCTAATAAACTATAATTTTGTGCAACTACATGCAGAATTTTCTACATCGCATATTGTAGTGTAACTACTCAATAGCTCTTGCAACTAGGTACAAAATTTTCTATCTTGTAACCTATTGTAAATAGCTATCAATCTGGGCAACTATGAACGAAATTTTTTACGTCGCTACGTAGTGCCAACTACTTTGATACTACGGTATACACATGATTTTTAAAACTTTTTTTCTTTTAAGTGCAATAAGCACAAAATCACTTAATATTGAATGTTTTTTGTAAGCCCTTGTTCTCTAATTTATGGCTCCCTAGCATTAGTAAATAAGTTAGACAATGAAAACACTAAGTTCCCGAAATGATCTCATAGAAAAGAGGATCCAAGATTAGTGGAAGTTTAAAATGTTAACTTAATGTAAGATTAATACAAAAATCAAACGAAGGGCAAAAATTGTTATTTTGCCAAATAAAAGACATAAAAGTTAGTATGGTGTCATGAGATTAAGAGAAAGTTGGAGGACATTTTAACCAAAATTCAAGTGATGGCATGAATGGTAATTAAATATCAAACTTTAGGGGCAATTTCATAAATGGAGGCCTATATATATGAGTTGTTAATCATCCATACTTAGACAATTTGAAGCAAAATTTGCATGAGATGAGAGAGAGAGACAACACAAAGAAGAAAGAGAGGAAGCAAGTAATTTTCAACCCATTTCAACTTCCAAATCAACATTTCAAGTAAAACCAAGCAAGAACAACAAAACCCAAGTAAGATTGAGGTAAGTTTTCATAGTTTTCTTCAAGGATTAAGTTAGTTGGTTAGTGTGTATGTGATGAAGATTGGATGAGTTGTTGATATGAAATTTATGGGGGTTTTGATGTTAATTAAGATTAGAACCATGGCAAATAAAAAAGGGAAGCTTAATCTAATAGAAATCAATCAAGGAAGGCAAGTTAGGGTTTATGTAGAAGGAACCCTAGAATGTGATTTAAACTTGATTTAAGTGAATTGAATATAGATAACATGTTTGACAAAATGCCTAAGAGAGTTATTAAGTAAAAATCCTAGAAAATGAAAGAGATAAAGTGTTGTGTGTGCATGAGTAATGATCTATGGTCAATATGGGAGAAACCCTAATTGTTGATTGAAGCATGTTTATAGTAACCTAAGTTGTAGATTAAGTGTTTGAGAAAAGGTTCAAGAGAAGATAACTTGAGAAATTGAAAAAGGAAAGACATAGAGATAAGTTAAGAATTTCGAGCTAGATGAAGGGGCCATAAAGACCTGACCTATTTAAGCTTAATTGGGGTTGTTATAGACCTCAAAACATACATAGGAATCATAGGAAACTATAGGAATTGAAAGGGAATGATTCCGATAAAAATTGAAAAAGTTATGGCTAAAATAGTACGCGTATGAAGTCGTAATGTAAAATATGAATATAGATGCATTCTTTAATGCATGAAATGAATGTATTTGATCATAATTAAGTAAAAGTAAAAGAACTTTAGATACGAAATAATCAAATTCGTTGCATGTAGAATGCAAAAATGTGCATTAGCCCCAAAAAGGGTATTTTTCTTAGATTTGACATAACAAACGATAGAATTTTTGGATAAAATTTTATGGGTGAATAGAATGTGAGATAAGAGGACCGTAGGAAAAAGAACAAAAGAAAATGGAGCCATGATCAGGGCTGTGCATTCAATTCAGCTTTAGGGGTTCTTAAAACAGTGATTTTGAGTTTCGGGCTTCCGGTGACCATTTTAAGTATTCCGGAGGGTCCCTAGGTGATAATAAATAAGGTTTGTGCAAAGAAATCAGAATTTGAAAGCCTTATTTGAGTTAGAAACTAGACGGGAAGGCTATAGTCTAAAGAGATCTTAAAAGAGTTAAGTGTATTCAAAGCTTCATTTGTAGTTCCATGAAGTTCATTCTAGCAAAGTTTGAATGAGAATATGATGTGTAGGTTTAAAGCAAGCTAGCGGAGCGAGGAAGGCCCATTAGAGAGGCTAGCAAGCTTGGATTTGATGTGAGTATATTAACTCATACTATATTTACTTATGTAATAGATTGTAATTTATTTGCTTATTAAAAGTTTATGAGTAAATTGTTTTAAACAAATGTCTTAATTGATTAAGAAAAGCAAGATATGAGTTTCAAAGAGGTTTCGAAATAAAGTAGTTTTTAACAAACTAAGCTTAGGATTTTCAGTTCAAAGTTTGAAAGAAAAATTATTGGTGAAAAGAAAAAGAGTTTTTAAAGGCCTTTCGTTTACCCTTTAAAGTTAAGTATGAGATAGCACTACGGTGATTGATGTAGAAAATTCCGCCCGTAGTCGCTCAGAGCTTACAGTTTAGCATAGCACTACATATTTCGATGCAGAAAATTCTGCAATATAGTTGCCTAGATTTGATATAGTGTCTTGCACTACGATAGCGACGCAGTAAATTCTGCACGTAGTTATCAAGCTTTATAGTAGCTCGCACCACGGTTGGCAATGCAGAAAATTTTGTTATGTGGTTACGGAGAAGTATCAATAGTGTCACGATTGGCGTTAGATAAAAATCGCCACGTGACATAGAGATTACGGGGTATGAACGGTACTTTTAGAAGTAAAAGAATTTTATGAAAAATTTTCTACGTTTTCGATAAGTTAATAATTGTCATTTAAGTTTATAATTGTTTAGTTGTGAATTATGTAATTATTGAAGTTGTTTTAAGTTTATATTGTTGTTTTGTATATATATTATAAAACCTCCACAAGTACTCGTACGGACGATCAAAACGCACAACAAAACCAAAAATTATCTTCAACAAATTAGATGGGCAAATCATCGGTTGCATCACATGAATTTGATTACCTTTTATTGTAACTACAAATTAAATACTTGCATGTTCTCATTTCATACTTCTTTTGGGTAGCAATGTGATACTTATGATATCATATTTTGTAATGTAAATATTTGTAAAATTTATTTTGGAATGAAAAGTATGTACTCATTAGTTGAGATTCTATGTGGATCTATGTATGTTTGTGAGAATAG
The DNA here is from genome assembly GCA_022984855.1 of Dimocarpus longan. Lineage (NCBI taxonomy): Eukaryota > Viridiplantae > Streptophyta > Magnoliopsida > Sapindales > Sapindaceae > Dimocarpus > Dimocarpus longan. Next base: position 12,178,369 of record CM041015.1, on the reverse strand, counting down.
AAAATAAGTTGGGTTGAGATTGAATTATTTTGGGAGTATCTTTAAATTGCAGGAATTTGGAAACCGTACAAATGTAGCCGTTATGCTGCTGGATTTTCGTTAGAAATATTTTAGATTTTGAAAATGAAAATATTACTTTTACATAACTTTAAACAGAAATGAAATTTTCAAATCAAGTGAACCAACCCAACTAGTTTGACATAACGACATTAAATCAGTTTCAAAACAAAAGCAAAACGAGTAAGTTTCAGGGTTCACTCCACGATTCCATTTAGCAGACTAGTCGAGCTTAAGCGGAGAGTCGTTGGAGTGCCAAGTGAGACCTACCAGGTACTAATCTAGAGAGAATCTGGTTTGGGTCTTGTCATTTTTAACTCAACTTTACTTCAAACTTTTTGAAAACGACTTTTGCCTTTGAATCTCATTTCTTGATCCGAGACAGATTTTTACTCAAATTTGAATTTATAATTTGGGAATTCGTTTTGTTAAGCTTTTGAACAATAGTAAGTTACAATGTAAATTGAAATTTAAAATAATGTAAGCAAAGTACACTTACCTCAATTCACGTAAGCTCAAGTCGAGTGTCTCAACGAGCTTATCGTGCCTCGCTTGCCTACTCGTCACCTACATATCAATTTCTAGTTATACTTTGCTTAATTATATAACTTAAAACTTAATGACAGAGTTTTCAAAATAAATTAATCTATTGAAAACTCTTTATACTATAACCTTTCCGATTCAATTTTAACTCAATCAAGACTCTCTAATTCTGATTTTTTTGCACGGGCTTCATTTATTATCATCTAGGGACTCTCCGGGATGCTTAAAATGGTCACCGCAAGTCCAGAACGTAAAATTACTGTTTTTGACTCCCCTAAAACCGAGACTAATTTAGGCCCCTTCCGAGCGATTTTCTTCACACCATTTTCACTCAAATCATCTCTCTAGCTCGCACTTAAACCTCCCATAAAACGGTTTCGAAAAATTCTAAGTATCGAAAGTCGAAACCTATGAAAAACATCTATTTTTCAACACTTTTTTTATGCCCATTTGTTGCATCCTACATGCGACGACTTCATTTCTTTTGTATCTAAGATTTTTTTACTTAATTATGATAAAATACATTCATTTCATGCATTAAAAAATACATTTACATTTATATTTCACATTACGACTTCATACGTGTACTATTTTAGCCATAACTTTTTTAATTTTTATCAAAATCGTTCCCTTCCAATTTCTATGGTTTGCTATGACTCTTAGGCATGGTTTGATGTCTAGAACAACCCCAAATAAACTCAAAGGGTGTAGGTCACTATAGCCCCTTCATCTAGCTCGGGATTCTCAACTTAGCTCTATGCTTCTTCTTTGACAATTCTATCAATTCTCCATGTCTTTCTAACCTCAATTATACTTGGATTTAAGCTTAAACATATCAAAACTCAATGGAGTGAAACTTCTCTCTTGTTGGCCATGACACACACATGCACATATATCACACTACTTTTTCAATTTCTCATGTAAATCTCTCTCAACCATTTCATCAAACACCTTAATTACAACAAATTTGATTTTTAGCATGCTTGATTCATAAGTTAGAGTTTTTCCCATAATCCTTAATCTATCATTCATGCCTCATTTCATGCAACCCAATCTTCCTCTTCACACAATTAAAGTTCTACACTTAAGTTAGATGTAAAAAAACCCTATCACAAACACATCAAAACAACACAACTCTCAACACAAATATACAAATCCAACTAGTTCTATACTTGAAGAAAATGAGAGTATCTTACCTTGATTTTGATTAGGGTTTGCTATTCTAACTTGAACCACCCTACACTCATAATTTGAAGCCAATAAAATGGGTTTGGAAAGCATGAATCGTCTTCCTCTTTCCTCCTCTTTGTTGCCATCCACTCATTCTCCCTTATTGTTTCTTTTTTTTTTTTGTTTCATCAAAAATTTGGCTAAGTGTTCCTTTTATATATAATCAACTTTTCATAAATGACCATCATGTCCCCTTTTGACTTCATTTGACTATTGGTTTAAATTTTAATTTACAAGTTAATTGGCTATCACTTATATATATATCTATATTTATACCTCTAACTCTATTTAAATGACTATATTATCCCTCTTGTACTTTTAGCATTTATTGGTTATAATTTACCATTTCACCCTTTATTGACTTTTCTTACTATTACGACATTTATTAACACTTTAATGTCACTCCTAAGGCGACGTTAATGAAATTTAATCTTTTCATTTGATAACTTAACTTCTCACGCGAGGAAGGTTAAAATCGAGCATAGGGGTTTACAATTTTTCTCCTCTTTATAAAAATTTTATCCTCGAAATTTTGAACTACATACCTGATTCAAATAAACCTGGATACCGGGCGCGCATTTGCTCCTCAGGCTCCTATGTAGCCTCTTCTAATCCGTGATTTCAGCATAATACTTTCACCAGCGGAATCACCTTGTGGCACAATACTTGCTCCCTACGATCTATGATCTCCACTGGTTGCTTTTTGTAGGTCAAGTTTTCCTTTAACTGTACCGATTGCTCTCTTAATATGTGTAAAGGATCAGTTACATATTTGTGAAGCATGGAGACATGAAACATATCATGAATATTCTCGAGCTTTGGTGTCAGCTTCAACTGGTAGGCTACTTCACCCACTCTTGCTACTATCTCGTACGACCCTATATATCGAAGACTTAATTTTCCTTGCTTCCTGAATCTCGGAATACCCTTCCAAGGTAAAATCCGCAGGAATACTTTGTCTCCTACCTCGAACTCTAAGTCTATTCTTCGATTGTCTGTATAGCTTTTCTACCGGTCTCTAGCTATCTTCAACTGCTCTTTTATTACATTGATCTTGTCGGTAGTAATTTGGACAATCTTCGGGCCAATCAATCTTCTTTCACTTACTTCATCCCAGCAAACTGGGGTTCTACATTTTCTGCCATACAATGCCTCGTACAGTGCCATACTAATGCTAGACTAGTAGCTATTGTTGTAGGCAAACTCTATCAATGGTAGGTGGCTATCCCAGCTTCGTTTGAAGTCCATCACACAAGCTCTCAATATATCCTCGAGAGTTTGGATGGTTCTTTCTGATTGGCCATCTGTTTGTGGGTGAAAGACCGTATTGAAATTCAATTTGGTGCCCATGGCTTCTTGTAGGTTCGACCAAAACCTCGAAGTGAACTAAGGATCTCTATCTAATACAAGGGATACCGGTGCGCCATACAACCTCACAATCTCATCTACATATAACTGAGTTAATCTTTCTAGGGAATAAGTGTTTCTGATGGCTAGAAAATGGGCGGACTTCATCAATCTGCCAACTATTACCCGAATGGCATCATGTCACTCTGAGTCCATAGCAATCCAACCACGAAGTCCATCGTAATCCTTTCCCATTTCCATTTAGGAATAGATAGAGGCTGTAATAAACTTGCTAGTTTCTGGTGCTCTGCTTTGATCTGCTGGCAGGTTAAACACTTTGAGACAAACTCTACTATCTCTTTCTTCATTCCTCTCTATCAGCAATGGTCTCTTAGAGTCCGATACATTTTGGTACTCCTTGGATGTATGACATATGCTGATGAGTGGGCTTCCTTTAGAATCTCTCTCTTCAATTCATCTACATCTGTGGCATCCGGGATTTGCCTATACTGGGTCGTCCCTTCAGGCTTGCCCAAGTTTGCCCCAGCATGCCCACTCACTAGGTACTGTCCTTGGCCAAGGGATTTGCTTCGCCTCCCCAGCTGCTCGAACCCACCACCTGGCCATTGGTTAAATGGATTCTTAGAGCAAAGCTGGTACCAATTGAGCTGTAACATTCCGTTATTATGCCTCATAATTTATTAAATAGTGATTTTATATTATCGGACGATGTAAATAATTACCCGTTCGGATCCGGAGGAGTAACGGAATTTTTATAAAATTTTTCAGACGGATCCGGGGATAATTATTTAATCGAATCTCGTAAAATAAATTAGTGTGTCCGGATTTAAATATTTATTCGAAACCTAATGAAGTTTCCGTTCGCGAAATTGGATTTTATTTAAATTTCCAGGATTTGTCTCGAATCGAATCCGAGCGGAAAGCGGAATCCTAAAGCGAGAATTGTCGGAATGGGAGGATTAAATAAAATGAGTGGGGCCATGAGGGACAAATGGCATTCATGCAAAAGGGAAGTAATTACATGTGGCATGAGGTGAAATAAACAAAAGAAAGAAAAGAAATGATAAAGTGAAGGGAGTGTGCATTCGACCACTACCCATCAATTGCTCAAAACCGAAAACAAAACCGAGAGAGCTATCATTTGGTCAATAGCTCTCAAGTTGGAAGCAAAACCGAGAGAGAGAATAATGAGAAGCTATCATTCGGTCACCATTCTTCTTCATTTCAAAAAAAAAAACGAATCCAAGAAATCTGTCAACTTCTTCTTCTTCATTTCAAAACAGAACTGAAGACAAGAAAGGTGCTGCCAGAGAGTTAATTGAGAGAGAGACCTGAGTGTGAGAGATAGAGAGACCGTGAGCGGAGAAGAACTGAGAGCTGTCTGTGAGTGTGCTCCAAGCAGAACCAAGATCAGATCTGAAGCAAGGCAGCCTGAGTGCAGATCGAAGCCAAGAAGCAAGGCAGACAAGCTTGAGGGAGTTCCAGCTCGTGCATGCAAGCTAGGAGAAGCTGGAGCAAGCTGATATTGCATGCAAGCAAGGTGAACTGAAGAACTGAGCTGGAGTTGCTGCCGTTGCTGCCTTGTCCACTGCCGTGAGGTTGCTGTCATCACCGTGAGCAAGGAAGACAGTTGCTGGCGTGAGGAGGTCGTGCACCAGCTGCTGTCACCGTGTAACGCCCCTTCGCCCCGACTTCCGTTACATGTCGGAAATCCGGAACGGAGAACGTTACTTTTTATTTTAATACGTTTAACAAAAATCGCATCCGTTTCTGTTACCTTTTTAAAAAGCTTATTATCAAGATAGCGGAAATATATATATATATATTTTTTTGAAATAATTTCGGTAGAGTTTCCTCTGTTTTTCTGAAATCCAAAATTCATTCCCTGTAAATAAAATTCTAACATTTCTAAAACAATAATTTCAGAATTTCCAATTCGGACCTCCGGTCCGTTTTCCAAACATTAAATTATTCAAATGTATCATAATTATTCATTTGCATGCATAACCAAAATAAGCTTAAAAAATATATACATAAGCTTTTTACATAAGTGAAATACCATAATTTACATAAATATACATATGTTCCAAAATGCATGATCCTACGCAATATATATATACATATAACTACCCAAAAGCGTAGAAAGGATGGTGACTATCTGAGCTTCCGCGTATCTTCTACTTCCCTGTCTGGGAATGAAATCACAAGCTTCAACCTGCGCGCGGTAAATCAACGCGCTAAGCATATTTGCTTAGTGGTATACACATAATCTGATTTTCTCAAATTCAAATATAATTTCATTCGTAACTGAAAGCATTATAACTTATCATTCATAAGCATAAATATATATATGCTTCATAAAAATATTTAAACATATGATTCTCAATTTTTTTCGAGTTCAACATATTTCAAATCATTGAGCATATTATAACATGTAACGATTTTATTTCATTGTTTATAACATTTTTCTCAGTGCCCCTTAGTAAACATATATTCGATACTCATGTATTGGCATATGGGTTTCCGGCATCGGACACGTGGTAGTATCCGCCGAAATAACGGTCGACCCCGGCAACGGCCGCTCGGTGATTATCCACCGGGTCGTATATCATAACACATATAATCGTTTCAGGATCGGACACGTAGTGCCTCTCATAATCCATAACGAATCAATGTAAATAAACGGTGCAGCTGCTAAGTTCCCTATTGACATGTCAATTACCAATTTCCATTTATCAATATCTATGTTTACAAGGGCTATTTATTTCACAACGTTTGTATCATATATTTTCACTTTCATTTTAGTACCAAGATTTTCATAACAAATCGATTTCGCGTTTCACTTCAATATAATCAAATACGTTTGTAAACGCTTTGTATTAAAACGATATATCAATCTCAATTAATGAAAATCATCTCACAATGAAAATATTTTCAAATAAAATTAAAGATAATGTGTATACAGACCTCAAAAATGATTCGATCTTTGAATCGAATGCTCCCCTATGTTTTGCTCTTACTTTCGGGTCGAGAATCCGGTTCGTTGGGTTCTCCTTGACCTTTCATTAAAATAAACATAGCAAAGTCTATTTAGCATGTTTCTAACGTTAAATAATGCATAATGCTTCCCTATTATGCAACCTATAAACAACCAATGGATATCACCTCGAAACAACACGTAATATCACACTTTGATAGCTTATAAACTTAACCGTATCGTCTTTCCTTTACGCGAATTATTTCCAATTAACTTTTTCATGTCAACCATTGCGTAACGAAAAGCAAAACGTCACAATTCATCTTTCCAAATATAACAGCCCCTATGCGGCTTCACAACTCAATTTTTAACATCGAAAAATTATTCGCAAACACGTCAAAGCTTAATCCAACGAACCTCCGCACTAACGAGGTTCTAAAATCCTATTTCTCAAACATGTTATTATCACCCTTTTTATCCTCAACTGAAGCTCAATCATTATATAATCGAAACGGAAATCAAATAACTCTTAACGTACCTTTCGAAGCTTACTTTGAAAGTTTCGAAATAAGCGCGAAAAGTTGTCCAAAATAATTTCTTTTATTAACGAGCTTCCTTCAATCCAAACGGGCATCATTAACGTCCAAATGTTGTTCAAATCATGATTACAATATTAGCGGGGCAGCGACTTACCTTCGCTTGAGCTGGTTTTCGTTTCGGAACAGCTCACGGACGATTGCGATAACAACGATAACAGCTCGGCAGTATTTCGCACCAAAAACAGCAACTTGTTTTCGATGACAGCACACGGCACAGCGGCGGCACAACTTCAGCTTGGCAGCTCGCAGCGGCGTCGTCGATTTCAGCCACCAGCAGCTCACGTACAGCAGCAAGGCAGCGAAGACAGCACACGGCAGCGCACAGCGCAACAGCGCAACAGCGCTCAGCAAAAACAGCACAACAGCTTGACAGCGCGACAGCAATGGCAGCACTTCGCGACGCAAACAGCTTCGCGACAGCAGCTTCGCAACGCCAACAGCTTCGCGACAGCAGCTTCGCAACACCAGCAGCTCCGTTCAAGGCGAGAATTCTTCCAGCGACGACAGCACTTCCACGCCACCAGCAGCAACCTCACTCCACCAGATTCACGGCGTCAGCACCTTCATCACGTCAATAGCAGCGACAACCCCACGGTGACAGCAACCTCTCGGCAATGGCAGTGACGGCGACAGCAGCTTTCTTCTTCCTTGCTGCACCAGCTTCCTTCTTCACGATCAGCTCTTGCATGCACAACCAGATTTGCTCATTTTCAGCTCTTCAGCTCATGGTTCAATTCATAGCAGCAAGACAGCACCTTACCAGACCACGGCAGCAGCACGGCCTCCTCACGCAGCAGCTCCTCTCGTCGCCAGCAGCTCTATGCAGCAGCACCAGGCAGCACCAGATCTTCAGTCCTTGCTTGCATGCAAGGTCAGATCCACTCTCCCAAGCTTGCATGCACGAACGGCTCTCTTCCTTCTTTTCTCCTTCACGGTCTCACGAGTTCAGCAGCTATCCTTTGTTTTGTTTTCAGTTTTTTTGCTCTCAACTCTCTCTCTCTCTTGGTCTGACCGAACAGCAGCTCTCTCTCTCTCTCACTTCAGATCTGATTTTGTTGCTTTCCTTTATTTGTTTTCAGCTTTTGTTTTGCTTTTGATGTTGTTGACCGAATATAACAATTCTTCTTTCTTTTTGTTTACTAATTCATTTCCAGCTTTTTGCTTTTCATTTCATTTCATTATTCATTTCTTTTCATTTATTTATTTCCTCTCTTGACACATGGCATTGCTTTACCTTGCATGCATGCCATGTGTCCCTTTGGCCCACTCATTTTATTTAATCCTTCCATTCCGATAATTTTCGCTTTAGGATTCCGCTTTCCGCTCTGATTCGATTCGGGTCCATCCTGGAAATTTAATAAAATCCAATTTCATAGACGTAAATTTTATTAGGTTCCGAATGAATATTTAAATTCGGACACTCTAATTTATTTTACGAGATTGGATTAAATAATTATCCCCGGATCCGTCTGGAAAATTTTATAAAAATTCCGTTACTCCTCCGGATCCGATCGGATTATTACTAACATCGTCCGTTAATATATAATTACTATTAAATAAATTATGAGGTACAATAACGGAATGTTACACACCGTCCCCAAGTGCTGCTGCCAGTGTCGCCGGTGGAGGGAGCTGCTGGCGTGAGGTAGAGCTGCTGCCGTGGTCTGTTGCTACTACTGACGTGATGAAGGTGCTGACGCCATGAATCTGGTGGCGTGAGGTTGCTGCTGGTGTCGCGAAGCTGCTGGTGGCTGTTGTGCTGTTTTTGCTGTGCGCTGTTATGCTGTGTGCTGCCGTGCTGTTGTCATCGCTGTCTTGCTGCTGGCGTGAGCTGCTGGTGGCTGTAATCGTCGACGCTGCTGCGAGCTGTCAAGCTGAAGCTGTGCCGCTGTTGCGTCGTGTGCTGTCATCGAAAAATAAGTTGCTGTCATTGTGCGAACTGCTGCCGAGTTACTGTCATTGTCATCGAAATTGTTCGCGAGCTGTTTTGAAGTGAAAAACAGCTCAATCGAAGGTAAGTCGCTGCCCCGTTGGTATTGTAATCATAATTCGAATGATATTTGAACGTTAATGATATTCATTTGGATTGAAGGAAGCTCGTAGATAAAAAGGAGTTATTAGGCAGCCCTTCGAAATCAATTTTGTCGTGATTATCTCGATTTCCGGAAGGTACCTTGAAGGTCATTAAGATGATTTTTGATAGAAAATGTTTAGGATGGTTTATGGATGAATTTTTGATGATAACATGTTTGGGAAATAGGATTTTAGAACCTTGTTAGTGCGGAGGTTCGTTTAATTAAGTGTCGACATGTTTGCGAATGTTGTACGATGTTGAAATTTATGTTGCGAAGCCGTATAGGGGCTGCTATGTTAGGAAATATGGGCTGTTATGTTTTGTTTTCCATTTTGTAATGATGGGCATGAAAAATGGTTTGCAACGATATGCATTAGAATATTGGAAAGTTATTTGAATATCTCTAGATTGTTTTCAAGTGTTTCAATCTAGTTTTCCTTGGTTTCAAAAGGCGTTAATTCTCTATTTAGTGTCGAATGAGTTGTGATTAAAGATGCTATGATGTTAAACAATACTTGAATATGAGCTGAATAAATATCTATGACGGAAACAATTGAGAAATTTCATGATAATTTGTTAGAGATTAATCGCGTAAAGGAAAGGCGATGTGACTAAGTTTATAAGCTATTAAAGTGTGATTATACGCGCTGTTTCGAGATGATATCCATTGGAAGTTTTTGGGATGCATAATAGAAGAGCATATAGTTATAGAGCATTTTTGTAATGCTAGAAACTTGCTAAATAGATTTTGCTATGTTTGTTTAATGAAAGGTCAAGGAGAACCCGGCGAACCGGATTCTCGACCCGAAAGTAAGAGTAAAGCTTAAGAAGAGCATTCGATTCAAGGATTGAATCATTTTGAGGTCGGTATACACATTATCTTTAAAGCTTATTTGAAAGTGTTTTTGTTATGAAATGAATTTCTTAAATGAGATTGTTATGTGAATATCTTTAAATGATATTATTATATCTTTTCAATATGATACATTTACAAACGTATTTTACTACACTTGAAATGAGATACGAAATTGATTCGTTAAGAAAATATTGTTACAAAAATCAAAGTGAAAAATGTGTGATACAAATGTTGTGATATAAATAGCCCTTGTAAACATAGATATCGATAAATGGAAATTGGTAATTGACATGTCAATAGGGAACTTAGCAGCTGCACCGTTTATTTATATTGATTCGTTATGGATTATGAGAGGCACTAGGTGTACGATCCTGAAAGATTCTATGTGTTATGATATACGACCCGGTGGATAATCACCGAGCGGCCGTTGCCGGGGTCGACCATTATTTCGGCGGATACTACCGCGTGTCCGATGCCGGAAACCCATATACCGATACATGGGTATCGAATATATGTTTACTAAGGGGCACTGAGAAAAATGTGATAAGCGATGAAATGAAATTGTTACATGATATAAAATGCTCAATGTTTTGAAATATGTTGAACTCGAAAAATTGTGAATTTATATGTTTAAGTATTTTTATGCAGCATATCTATATATATGTTTGTGAATGATAAAGTTATAATGCTTTTGGTTTACGAATGAAATTATATATATTAAAATTGAAAATTAGATTATGTGTATACCCACTAAGCAAATATGCTTAGCACGTTATTTTACCACGCGCAGGTTGAACATTGTGTTTCCATTCCCAGACAGGGAAGTAGCTGATACGCGGAAGTTCAGTCAGTCACCATCCATCCTACACTTTTGGTAGTTATATATATATTGCGTAGGATCATGCATTTTGAAACATATGTATAAATATGTAAAAAGCTTATGTATATTTCTTTAAGCTTACTTTTGAATATATATATGCATATAAATGTTTATGTTATAATTGAGTAATGTAATGTTTTTAAAATGGATCGGAGGTCCGAGATGGAAATTCTGAAATTTATGTTTTAGAAATGTTAGAGTTTTATTTATAGGGAATGAATTTTGGATTTCAGAAAAACAGAGGAAACTCTGCCGAATTATAAAAAAAAATAAATAAATATTTCCGCTATCTTGGTAATGAGTTTTACAATTTTGATAATAAGTTTTTAAAAAGGTAACAGAAACGGTTTTATAAAGGAAAGTAACGTTCTCCGTTCTGGATTTCCGACCGTAACGGAAGTCGGGCGAAGGGTGTTACACCTATAGACTACATATCTATTGTCCTTAGTCTCATTCCACCACTTTTTTCGGTGGCACATCAAATAAGCATCAATATGCTCATTGGTCAACCATTGGTTCTCGTTCTTCAGGGTTCACAACGTGTCCGGTATCACGCACTACCCACAACGATGAACCGAGTGCCTAAAAAAGAAATTAATTGATTGTAAATTTTATTACCATTAGCAACTAGGATGAAAGGATAATGATGCTTTTTATCAATACTTGAGGTCCAAAGACATAGAAGATTTGTATTCATTGTAGACAGCCTTTACAGGGGTTTACAAACTCCGCCACCTTCTCAATCTGCTGTTGGGGCACTTCCATTTTCTTTTTTGTTAGTCCAGGATCCGTATATAGTGTCCGTAGAGATACGACTTGTAACATTCCGTTATTTTGCCTCATAATTTATTAAATAGTGATTATATATTAAAGGACGATGTAAATAATTACCCGTTCGGGTCCGGAGGAGTAGCGAAATTTTTATAAAATTTTTCAGACGGATCTGGGGATAATTATTTAATCGAATCTCGCAAAATAAATTAGTGTGTCCGGATTTAAATATTTATTTGGAACTTAATGAAGTTTCCGTTTGTGAAATTGGATTTTTATTAAATTTCCAGGATGGACCCGAAGCGAATCCGAGCGAAAAGCGAAAACGTAAAAATGAAAATTGATGGCATGGAAGAATTAAATAAAGAGTGGGGCCATGTGGGACACATGGCATGCATGCAAAGGAAAACAATTACAAGTGGCATGAAATAAAATATGATGGGTGATGATTGTTGGACATGTTTCATGAAACAAAAATAAAAAAATGAAAATGATGATGAAAAGAAAGATGTTGTGTTCGGGCCATCATTTGTTCTCATCAAATACAAAACCAAAATCAGATCAGTTCGTGTGAACCGAGAGAGAGAAAGTGAGTGAGAGTTTAAAACAAAAACAAGAGCTGAAGTGAAGGAGAACCAGATCTGGTCGTGCAAGTTGAAGAGAAATCGAAGGCTGTTGTTCGGTGATGCTGGACGTGACCAGAACTGCAACGTGAAACAAGAGCAGCAGCTGTTCGTGGAAGAAGAAAAGGAGTGTGAGCTGAGCCGTGAAGAACGAAAGAAGAAGTGCTGTTCGAGGAAGCTGGAAGCAACCAGATCTGGACGTGATCTGGTGCATGCAAGGAAGAAGGAAGCTCGGGCAGAAGCTAGCTGGTGCAACCCGTGAAAAGAGAAGAGAAGCTGCTGTTGGGAAGTGAAGTTGCTGCCATGACTTGCTGCTGGTGCCGAAGTGATGTCCAAGCTCCTCCAATGGTGAATCTGATCTTGCATGCAACCAAAGACTGAGGATCCGTCGCTGCCATTGCCGAGAGTTTGCTGTCGCCGTGAGTTTGCTGCTGGTGAGGTAAGCTTGCTGTTGTTGTTGCTGAAATTTTTGTTGACATTGTGCTGTCATTGTTGTGATTGTCGTTGTGCTGTTGTTACTAAGTTGCTGTCATCGTTGTGTGCTGTTGTGGTTGTTGATATCGTGCTGTCGTTGCTGGTGTTGCGAAGCTGCTGTCGCGAAGTTGCTGGTGGCTGTTGTGCTGTTGCGCTGTTGCGCTGTTGTGCTGTGCGCTGACGTGTGCTGTCATCGCTGCCTTGCTGCTGGCGTGAGCTGCTGGTGGCTGAAATCGACGACGCTGCTGCGAGCTGTCAAGCTGAAGCCGTGCCGCTGTTGTGTCGTGTGCTGTCATCGAAAAATAAGTTGCTATCATTGTGCGAACTGCTGCCGTGTTGCTGTCTTTGTCATCGAAATTGTTCGCGAGCTGTTTTGAAGCGAAAAACAGCTCAAGCGAAGGTAAGTCGCTGCCCCGTTGGTATTGTAATCATAATTCGAATGATATTTGAACATTAATGATATTCATTTGGATTGAAGGAAGCTCGTAAATAAAATGAGATAATTGGGACAGTTTTCACGCTAGTTTCGAATCTTTTAAAAGTAAGCTTCGAAAGGTACGTTATGAGTTATTTGATTTCGTTTCGTTGGATAATGACTAAGCTTGAATTGAGGATGAATTGTGATGATAATATGTTTGGGGAAATAGGATTTTTAGAACCTCGTTAGTGTGGAGGTTCGTTTGATTGAGCTTTGACGTGTTTGCAAATGATTTTTCGATGTTGAAATTTACGTTACGAAGCCGTATAGGGGCTGTTATGTTAGGAAGGATGAGTTATGATGTTTTGCTTTTCGTTTCGTAATGGTTGGCATGAAAAATGGTTCGCAATGATATGCGTTAGAATATTGAAAAATTATTTGAATTTCACTAGATTGCTTTCAAACGTCCCGATTGAGTTTTTCCGTGATTTCCCAAGGCGTTAGTTCGCGATATAGTGTTAAATGGATTGTGATTTGAGATGCCATGTTGTCAAATGATAATGGAATGTGATTCAAATAAATATCTATGACGGAAATGATTGAGAAATTTCATGATAAATTGTTAGAGATTAATCGCGTAAAGGAAAGGCGATGTGACTAAGTTTATAAGCTATTAAAGTGTGATTATATTGGCTGTAAACGCGCTGTTTGGAGATGATAACCATTGGAAGTTTTTAGGTTGCATAATAGAAAAGCATATAGTTATAGCACATTTTGTAACGCTAGAACTTGCTAAATAGATTTTGCTATGTTTGTTTAATGAAAGGTCAAGGAGAACCCGGCGAACCGGATTCTCGACCCGAGAATAAGAGCAAAGCATAGGGGAGCATTCGATTCAAAGATCGAATCGTTTTTGAGGTCGGTATACACATTATCTTTAAAACTTATTTGAAAGTGTTTTTGTTATGAAATGTATTTCTTAAATGAGATTGTTATGTGAATATTTTTAAATGATATTGTTATATCTTTTCAAAATGATACATTTACAAACGTATTTTACTACACTTGAAATGTGATACGAAATTGATTCGTTAAGAAAATCTTGTTACTAAAATCAAAGTGAAAAATATGTGATACAAACGTTGCGATATAAATAGCCCTTGTAAACATAGATATCGATAAATGGAAATTGGTAATTAACATGTCAATAGGGAACTTAGCAGCTGCACCGTTTATTTACATTTATTCGTTATGGATTATGAGAGGCACTACGTGTCCGATCCTGAACGATTATGTGTTATGATATACGACCCGGTGGATAATCACCGAGCGGTCGTTGCCGGGGTCGACCGTTATTTCGACGGATACTACCACGTGTCCGATGCCGGAAACCCATATGCCAATACATGAGTATCGAATATATGTTTACTAAAGGGCACTGAGAAAAATGTGATAAGCGATGAAATGAAATTGTTACATGATATGAAATGTTTAATGTTTTGAAATATGTTGAACTCGAAAAAGTGTGAATCATATGTTTAAATATTTTTATGCAGCATATATATATATATATATATATATCTATATTTATGAATGGTAAAGTTATAATGTTTTTAGTTACGAATGAAATTATATTTGAAATTTGAGAAATTAGAGTATGTGTATACCACTAAGCAAATATGCTTAGCGCGTTGATTTACCGCGCTCAGGTTGAACCCTTGTGATTCCTTTCCCAGACAGGGAAGTAACTGATACGCGGAAGTTCAGATAGTCATCATCCACTCCATGCCTTTGGTAGATATATAGATATATTGCATATGATCATGCATTTTTGGGATACATGTATATTTGTGTAAATTATTGTTTTCCACTTAATTATAACAAAGTTCTGTATAAAAGCATATCTATATTTCTTAAAAGCTTACTTTGGTTATGTATGCATATAAATATTTATGATATATTTGAGAAATGAAATGTTTTGGAAACGGACGGGAGGTCCGAATAGGAGTTTAGAAATTGATGGTTTTAGAAATGTTAGAGTTTCAATTATAGGAAACGGATTTTGGGATTTCAGAAAAACAGAGGAAATTCTGCCGTATTTATGTTTAAAAAAAAAAAATAAATAAATAAATAAATAAATAATTTATTGGTAAAGAGTTTTAGAACGATAATAGTTTTTCAAAAGTAACAGAAACGATTTTATCAGGAAAGTAACGTTCTCCGTTCTGGATTTCCGACCGTAACGGATGTCGGGCGAAGGGCGTTACACGACTGGCTTCGTCTTTTGTTTGCCCTGTTCCTGGATGACCTCATCCTGTAACTGTAAGCAAATAAAAAACATGGATTACACATTTACAATTATATATCAGATTGTAACACATTAGATATGCTATATCTATTTGGTCATCACCACGCTCAGCCTTTGCATCTGATAGACCTCCTGAGTCCTCTTGGGAGTGGTTGATCTCTTGGTGCTCTTACTGGTGGGGTAACTAGCAGACACCCTAAGACTAAATGACCTCTTAATTTTCCTAAGGGATAATCCCAAAAAACCTGTTCTAGTTTACAAAAATATCGATTTTACCACCTCTAGTTTCATTTTTATCCAAAATCCCTCCTAACGTTAATAAAAACATTCAAAATACCCCCTAAAGACACTTAAAAAGACGATAATCCCCCTGACGGTCATAGATTCCGTTAAGTTGACTATGTTGACCGTCTGATTTTAAGGGTAAAAAGGGAAATACAAAAAAAAATAATTAAAATTGATTAAAATAAATTAATAAAAATATAATATTAAAATTAAAAATAGATAAACTTTTTAAAATTAATAATAATATCATAC
Source organism: Dimocarpus longan (assembly GCA_022984855.1). Taxonomy (NCBI): domain Eukaryota; kingdom Viridiplantae; phylum Streptophyta; class Magnoliopsida; order Sapindales; family Sapindaceae; genus Dimocarpus; species Dimocarpus longan. The sequence goes on along the minus strand of CM041015.1, from coordinate 12,162,654 downwards.
TAAACTTATTAAAATAAATCCCTCAAAAAAATTTAATAAAATAATATTATAATTAAAAAATTAAAATCTGAAAATCTGAAACCTAGATTATTTACAAAAACCATCTGAAACCATTTTCTTTTCTTTATCTTCTTCTTCTCCTCATCGCCGCCGTCGACGACACCATCTCTCCATGTCTTCTTCTTCCTTTCTCGTTTTTTCTTCTTCTTCTTTTTCCACTGATCTCATCGCGACCGTCACCCATCTTCACCGCCGATGACTCTGACGTACGCATTCCACCATCGTCGAGTCGACACACTTCCCTCTCACAACCAGACCACACCGCTGATGACCCTGGGTTTTTGTCCTTCTTCAAAGTCTGTCCTCGCCATCGCTGGTCCTTCACACGTACGACTCATTCCCTCTCATTCTCCCTCGTCGGTCTATCACTTAGACGCACTCTTTTCCTCTCGGTATCTACTCGTCTTGCTTCTCCTCGCTGGTGTTGGCTGGTTGCGGTGCTGTGCTTTCCTTGGTTGATTTTGGTTGCTGACTTTGCTTGATTTTGGTTGTTGATTTTTGATGATTTTGGTTTTGGTTGGTAATTGTGTTGATGATTGCTAGTAATGGTGTTGATGATCGATAATAGATGATGAAGTTAATGTGGCAAAAATTTTTTGGGTTGATGATAACTGGGTTTCCAAAAAATGGAAACCCAGAATTTCTGCGGGTTCCAATGTTTCCAGTCGGGTTCCAATGACTGGAAACCCAGAATTTTTTGGGTTTCCAATCACTAGAAACCCAGAATTTTCTGGGTTTCCAGTCAGTCCAGTGAGAAATAGGGAGAGAGAAAAAAGAAAGGGGGAAGAAGAAAAAGAAAGAGGTTGCAGCTGGCGGAAGTGGTTTTATGGAGTCTATAACTGGTGTGTTGAATGGTTGGTGATGAAGATTGATAATGATGAAGATGGAGATCGGAGGTTGAAGATGAAAATGGCTAGATGAATTTCTTTTTATTTTAATCAATTATTTTATTTAAAATATTATGTTATAATTATTTTATTTGTTAAATAAAAATGTTTTATCAAGGGTAGAATTGTCTTTTTACAATTTTTCTAACATTTTTGTTAACTTACTGACGGTAGGGGGTAATTTGGATAAAAATGGAACTAAATTGGTAAAATAGACATTTTCACAATCTAGAACCGGTTTTTTGGGATTATCCCTTTTCCTAATGGATGGCTAACTGATCCACATAAATAGGTGACTGATGGGCCACCTCATCTTCATAGAAAGGTGACTGATGAACCCCTTCATCCTGATGTGGTGGTGGTGGTGGTAGTGGGCAATAGATGTGCTCATCCCGAACAAAGCTCCCACCATCATCATCGTCGTTGTCGTTGTCATCTAGATCATGCCCACCAACCGGAGACCTAGGAATTTGTAAATGCACTTCCACCCGTCTCAGCCTCTTATCTATCTCTCTTAACTTCTTAAAGGTTGTCTTCTACCTCTTATCCATCATACTTAACTTCTTATAGGTTGTCTTTTTTAAATCTACAATATACTCAAACAACCGCCTCACGTATAGAATAGAATCATATACATCATTTTACACAGTGTATACAATTGTAAAAAAATTTAATAGTGTCTCCCCTATTTTTTTAGTATCAAAGAAAATAATTATACATCATCTATCATGTTTAGAGACTCCATCTTTCTATTCCGCTCTGTACTACTAAGCAACATATCCTTAACTTTTGCATTTATTAAAATGCATATTTAATAAACAATAAAACAAATTGAAGATTTGTACCTCATAATGGACGTTTCGTACATTGTGCGACTTTTTTGTTGGAAACTCTAAAAAGGTATATTTTGATCGGGTTGTATGCTTTAGACATCTTTATTTGGCTTATTGCCCTCCCTTGTAAACTCATCAATCTCATGATCATCATTAACCTCTACCTTATCATTATCCATTCCATCCTTCACTTGATAATCATCATCACCTCATACACCATCATCGTCATCATCATCGTCATCGTCATTATCATCATCATCATCCTTACTCCCTATGCCACCGCCAACTTTATGTATATCTTTCATAGCCTAATGATTCGAATTGAAAGATTTCTAATAATCCGTATTTCTTTTGACGTCAGTAGGCTCAAAAGTTTGTGTAATGCCAACTATCTACATTACATATATAGTTATACTATAGTGATATACTTAATATAAAAATGGATAGTTAAAACAAACAAATAATTGAGACCAATTTAGGTTACATTTACCACTTACGGGGGAAAAATCATCAAGACTTTTCATCTTTTTTGGTATCATTTTAAGTGTTCGTCTCTTACATCTTAGCAGATCATTTTGCAATGACTAGTTACTTTTTGATATCTTCTCTCTTAACATAGGAATATTTCAACTAACCACCACTATAATGCAAAAATGATTACACAAAAAATAAATATATAGTTAGTGTATATATATATAACCTTATACATTTACCGTATTAGGAGGAAGCTACAAATATTAACCATATTACTTACACCTGAAACACCAAGACATAGTCATAAATATTACTGCTTTTCATTAATCGTCATGTGGAGACAGTAGAACAGTGTACTATAACTTAATGTACCCTAAATGAATGAGTTCCACATCTCTATATACTTAATCATGACCCACATAAATTGAGCAATGTTAGCCCTGTCATCTTGCCCCATGAAGAAATGGAAAATGATCCCTACATTTGCTAACTTCAATAGATCTTTATCATTTATTACATCGTCGACTGCACGGCCTTGACCGATTTTATGGTTTTTGCTCAAGAAAAGTGGCTACGTCGGGCACATCCGATGACACTTCATTAAACAATCACTATAGCATACTGTTCTGATAAGTTTGCAATGCACTGAAGATTTTTCGGTCGATGCCCCTAAAAGAAAATTATGTTACTAATAAGAACTCTTATTTCCCAAACCTATATGTTCTCCCCCTAATTTCAAACCACATTTTATCACGGCACCCACTGGTGACCTCCACCTCTCTAGCGAGAACCCATAATATCACGGAGGCAGCAGTCGCATTGTTGGTAATCTTTAAAATATGTTCGAACAAGCACTCTTTTATGAACCGGTCATACAAATTTCATCTAATAAGAATTACAATTATTTTACCAAGCCACTTCTGACCAATGTGTCTATTTTCGCTTGTATTGCCAATTGTTTGCAAACTATATTTATACCTGAAATCTATATAAAAAAGAAAAATAGCAAAAAATTAGTATTTTGGATGTAAAAAATTGAATCGATTTTTTACTGTATCTAAAAAACCAGTCAATATTTTAGATCGATTATTCACATCGGTTATTCATTTTGGTTATTTACTTTGGTTTTTCACTTCTAAGCGAAAACATTTGTGAAAAACTAAAGTAAAAAACTGAAGTTAATAACGGAACTGAATAATCGAATTGAATTATTGACTAGATGCCAACGACGTTGCTATCATCGGAATCGGAATCGGTCATTTTCAACCCAAATCCAACCAAATTCAATCAAATCCAACTTATTCTAAACCTAATAATCATAACCTAACATCCATAATATAAGAAACATCTCAAAATCGCAAAACAAAATCAAAAAATTCAAACTTTCAAATGGAAACCAAAATTTTACGTACCTTCACCAATAGAGAAGCTCGTCGGCAGTCGAAGATGATCTAGCAAGGTCGGATACCACGAGGAATGGTCGAAAAAAGTCGAATTGCCTCGTCGGGTTGCAATTGGGTATAGGTCGTAGAAAACGGGTCGATGTTTACTTTTGCTCAATGATGAAAATGACTTTTCATTGAAATTTTCAAAACCTTATGTCGACGTTAGGATTTAGCTGACAAGGTTTTTTCTGGCCCAAACTGCAGATGAGATGGAAACGGTGCAAGAAACAAGTGAAAAGCAAAGGAGAAAGCAGAGGAAGAACACAAGACAACAAGATTTTTGAAGTGGTTCGGCCCAAAGTTTGCCTACGTCGATTGTTTTCTCACTATTTTTGTAGAGTAACGGCACTTAAAGATTGTCTCTCTTTTACAATGAAAATCTTCCCCTATTTGTAAAGAAGAGGAGAAACTACAGTAATGCAATAAGTCAAAATGAAATGAAGATTACATTTAATGCACCTGACATCTGTCATATCAACTCTGTCAAGGCTTGGGTTTAGACAGCTAACCCATGCTGGTTAGGTGAGTTTCTGTAATCTATGTTGTAATCTCTGACGGGGTTAGGTGTGTATGATATGCCTTGCTGACTTTTACTCTGATGATTCTAACAGTGTCTGACTCACATTTTGTGAGCTGTAGTAGGTGAGAGCTCATCTCAACGAGCTGGAATATCCGAAGTCTAACTAAATTGATCATGTAGTTTGAGTCTAATCTTACGAGCTGTACGTTTGATAAGCTGAATCCTTTGGTGAACTGTGTCTTAGCCAAATGTGCAATCTCTTCTTCTTAGAAAGTCTCGAGCTTCAATTTTTCTTAGGCTTTTACCAGCCCACTTAAGGTAACCCAAAAATACCCATAACACCTTATATATATAGGGGTTGTTTCATAATTTCACTTTTGATTTTTTATAAAATTTTAAAATTAAGGGTTTGTCGACGTTTGGAATTAGCCGACTAGGTTATTGTAGGCCCAAACTATAGATATCAGGTGAATTGGACAAACGTACATAAGAAAGTAAAGAAGAGGGCAGAGGAAGAACAAAGGACACCAGAAGTTTTTAAGTGGTTCGGCTTGTTATTTTGCTTATGTCCACTATTTTCTCACTATTTTTGTAGGGTCACCACACTCTCTTATTCACAATGAGGATCTTCCCCTATTTATAGAAAGGGGAAGTGTTATAGTGGTGTCTAATATGTTAAACTATAATGATGATTACATTTAATGCTTCAGGCTTGCATTTAATGCGTCTGAATTACATTTAATGTGTCTGACAACTATCAAAGCATGTTGTTTGGGCGGCTAATCCAAGTGGACTAGATAAGATTTTTATAATCCAGGCTGTAATCTTTGATAGGGTTGGTGTGTATGGCACGTCTTGAGCTGTAATTGGCTTGGCGGTTTTGACTGTTAGTTGACTGGCGACCTACGAGCTACAACGATTAACAAGTCGTCCCACGAGCTGAAACGCCCGAAGTATGACTGTATTATGGCTTTGTGGACTGATTATGTAGTCTGATTCTGCGAGCTATACAACCGGTGAGCTGCATGCTTGATGAGCTGAACTCATGAGCCATCTATGCGGCTGATGAACTATTCATCTGATAAGTTGGTTCCCTACGGGCTATGCCTTAGCTGAATGTGCAATCTCTTTTCCTTAAGAGGTCTTGGTCTTGGGCTTCTATCAACAGTGATGGGCTTTTACTAACCCATTTAGGGCATCCTAAAAATACTCATAATAGGGTTTATGGGTAAAAATGTGTAGGGGCATTATGCGTAATTTGGGTATATAACAAAATTAATTTGTTTGAGGGGTTAAAAACAATTTTTTTAAAAAAAAATAATAAAAAAAGATGACCATTTTGGAATGGGTATTCTTGGTAATTTTCACTTATTATTGTTATTATTATTATTATTTGACAAGGTTGGGTTTTGTTATTGGCCTTCGTTGGTCCATATTCTTGTAATAGCTTATTGTTCTTAATAGATTTTGGTTCCTCTTCGCTCACTTTCAAAACAAATTAAATTGAACATAAGCTTTCCATAAAAATATATATATATTTTATTAAGAAACACACATCGGATGATTATCCATAAGTACTAAATCTATTATATATATCTAAATGTTAAACTGTATCAACTTAAAACTTTCCATTAATTTTCTTACATTAATATCCAATCATGCATTTTTTAAAATCCAAGATTTAGACAATTCATGAATTAAAGTTTAATTATATTTAACAGATTAACTCTTCTCAACTTTAAAATTAATAATAATAATAATAATAAGATGTTGAACCCATAAATTAAAATGATCAAACAAAATCTATGACAATCCTTTAAGCATTAACACAACATTAGTCCGGGAGAGGTTACAATACAATCAAACTTAAGATACTAGTTTGCTGAAGCCTCAACAGTTTTCAATTATGGTCAAAATGTTGGACATTGGGTTGTTGCATAAATCCATTAATTGGGCAAATCTGTTTTGGTTTGGTACCATCATCATGTGCTACAACTGAATTGAATGTCACATTTCATGTATATTTAATATAGTTTTTGCTTATTTAGAATAGCTTTTGGAGGGTCCAAAATCTAGTATTGAGCCTAAAAGTGGCTTATTAGAGTGTTTGGGTGGTTTCCAAAGATGGCTTTTAATTTTGGGTAGAGCTTCCCAATGAAGCCACAATTATCAACTTCAACAAAAAGAGCTTCTAGGAGAAAAAACGATAAGCCAAAATCTTTAATGAAACTTTCATAATACCAATTTTACCCTTCAGACTATAAATACCAAAATAGAATTTTCGTTCATATCCTTTCACATGTTTTGCTAGACTCCCCTCTTGCCTAATCTTGTTCTTCTCCTTTGTTACCAGATGTCGCCGAAGAAATCATGGGGTGGTTCACTTGAATTGATCTCCTTCTAGCTTTGTATCTTCACTCAATACCATGAATCCTTAGTAAGCTCCTCTTCATCGTCCTCTTTGTCCTGTTTTGTTGTAGTTTGTTTGGGTTTTTTATTTGATTACGGTACAATTCAATAATCCTCAGATTTCACATTTTAGTAATAATAATACATGATTTCGATTTTGGTTGATATTAATTTGATGATTAATTAAGGATTGATTTACTTTTGAATGTTCCTATGTTATGTTATGTCACGTCCGATTAGGTATGTGTCATCGTAATTTGTTGCTGCAACAATATAAGAGAACCATTATGGAGACCATTTCTTTATAATGAGAGTTATCTTGATGTTTTATGATGGGACCCTTCCTGAATCCCTAATCTGGATCCGTGAAAGACCCCGTAGCACTCTGACAGAGCTCCAACGAACCCTAGCTTAGCCAGCAGAAATTCTACCAGAGCACCGGGACTCACTTTAGACTTCTTTTTACAAAACATTTATTAGGTGACAAAGGTAAAAATTTTTCGTTTTTCTAATGAAAATCCGGTAGTATGCTGACTGTTTGTTGAGATATGCCACCCTACAAGTTCAAAGCAATTTAAAAACACTTCTATGACAAACAATTCTCAACTACCAGGGCCTTTAGCCCTTATCCATAATCAGCCACAACATGAATATATATATATATATATAATTTCAAAATTTTATGGAAACTCAATTTTTTGAGTTAAAACATTTTCATAAAACGTGCATCCAATAACTAATATGTAAACTATATTTAAACTTATTTTAAATGTATATCATTTACATCATACTCCTATACAACACATGCATGATTAGAAGTGTGAGCTATATAATAAGAAATAGTCGTTCGTCACTCGATTCGCGTGTCGGTGTGAGCCTCGTCTACTGGATGACTCACTTCTGCACTTAAGGGAACATTTTAAGAAATACATAACAAACAAACGATGGGTTAACTCAGTGAGATAAAAAATAAACAACTTTATAAACTAAAGTATTTTTCTGAAATACTTCTTATTTCTTTCAATTAAAACTAATTTTGAAATTCATTTTGAATTTCTTTCTAAAACTTTCTTATTTCTCGCTTGGATGGTAACCCAGGGAAACTACTCCTATCATGGCCGCATAAATCTCTAGCGAGCTACTAGAAATTAGGGAATCTACCCTATGTAGTTATTGATGTGCGACCTAGGCACACATTACCCCTACACAATCGGTCTAAACTATACTACCCTATAAGTGCAGAGGGTCGCTCAACTGACTCTCTCTCTCAGTTAGTAACTCTCTCACATCTACCATGCATGCATAGAGCATTCTACTGGGTACTTAACTAGGGCTAGGGTAAACCATCGGCGTATTAAAATTCTTTTTCTTGGTATTCTCCAATAAACTCGTTTTTAAGGCAAAAGGCCTAAAATGTAAAGTCTCAATAGTTTTTATATAAGCATATACTCAATTTAAAGCTCATGTAATAGAATCTAGATATAATAATAATACGCAATTCAATTTCAATAATGTAAGAAATGCAATTAACCATTAAATAAACTTTAATTCAAACTTCACTTGGTAAGGTGAGATTTGTACTCACAAAGCGCTTCCCGATCAAAAGCGAATCTCCTTCGAACTCCTCTGATACACTCTGCTTTCACCTTGATTATGCCTTGCTTTTTGCTTCAAAAGTGCTCTAATGAAGATAATTGATGACTAGAGAAACATGGATGATGATTGCTTGAAAAAAAATTGCATAAAATCACTTGTTTCCTTTCTTGATGGTGACTGGCACCTCTCTCCCCTTTTTCTCTAGGTTTGGATGGCAACAAAAGTGAAGAAATTGATTTGTTTTTAACTTTATATAATGGTGCACAGTTGCCAATTGGTCCCTCTTGAAAATCATCAAAATAACCCTTAAACTTTTCTTAATATTGCCATGACCCCAAACTAGGTAAACTCCAATCTAATTGGTCCACTTGGCACACTTTAATCCACTTATTTCTTCAACTAATCAATAAATGACAAGTGACACAACCTTAGCCACTACTTTTTAAAAGTCACTTATCTAATTTCTTATTGGTTGAATTAAAATATATTTTACTTTATTCAGTGAGCTCACCTCGTTTGATTAACACATAAATTACTCCTAATCACTTTGAATTGGTACCGGCGTTAGCCAAACAACATCTGACTTACGATACGAAAATTTAATCAACTTTAAATACTACTACTGGAGGCCTACGATTCGACCGTAGCTCAATTTGAAGATTTCTAATACCATAAAATAATAAATCTGGGTGAGGGCTTACATTTTGACTTTAGGATTCTAAACTTATTTTATTCAAAAATTTTCTATCTCAATTCCTAATTCTCTTGGGTCCTCTAGTCGATACCCTATTCTGAATGTGAAATTAACTTCAACTTTAAAAACTATTATTGAAATATTACTATACAACTGTCACTCGAATCGAGGGTTTACAATTTCTCCACCTCTTATAAAAATTTCGACCTCGAAATTTAAATCACATACCTGAGTGGAAAAGATATGGGTACTGTTGACACTTATTTTTGGTCAACCCTGTTCTTCAAGCCCAATACCTGTGACACAACAAACCTCATACAATGCAAACAATATAGGATCAAAACACACAGGACACAGCAAGACTTTTACGTGGTTCGGCAAAGAACGATGGCCTACGTCCACGACAATTACCCTCTCTCGGTGTAATTGTATTTTTTATTTCACTCTGTCTTTTACCCTAAATTATATCTCCTATTTATAATGGAGATGTTATAATCAGAATAGGCTTGAGAATCTTACAGATAAGGCAAAAAATAATATACATTAATTAAGATAATATCTTCTGAGATTATCTCTCGTATATAGCAATTTCCCAGAATGTAGAGATTCGATTTGCATGCAAATAGGTAATTCGACTCCTTTCCCGTTTCGGATTGATTCTTCTTCCAGAAGGTCTCGGATTGATTCTTCTTCCAGAAGGTCAACTGGTCAATTTAAGTGTTTCGCCTGTTCAACGATCAGACAGCAAATTGAGCGAGCAGATATCTCCGAGCAAACGAGCAGACTTATTTATCCTTTTGGCCGTCGAGCAGACGAACATATCTCCAGTCAGTAGGAATGTCCGAGCAGGTTATCTTTGTGCTTTTAACTTTCCTTTGACTATTTGACCAAGTGTCTTCTTGGCTCTTAATAAGTCACAATGGGCCTCCATTTTTGGGCCTTTTCTTATTGCACCAAAAAATACCCATAACACAAGCCCCCTTGTTTCTGGTACACTTTTTGTACTGGAAACAATGTTCTTGCGCCCAGACTTGCGCCCAGAAAACTTTTAGTGAGATGTGAACCGTTGCTTTTCTTCCTTTTTGCCATGTGTCAGTCCCCCAGGCGTTGGCTACTTGTCACTCAACTGTCGCGCTCCTTACTGCATGTATTAAATGCGTGTCTTTTCAATAGTTGCTCATGATGGCTCTTTCGGTTTTTTGCGCCTATTGCCAAACTTTGGCGACGATTGAAATGTCTTGACTTGCCGATTGGGATTCCGAAGCATCAGCTATATATTACCCTTTGTCGTTCTCTTTTCGTCTTCTCTCTTCTGCCTTTGCAAACCCTGACATTTTTGTCTGCTACCATTCTCCTACATCCTCAAGGTTCTTTGTCAACGCCATCTTCAAGGTAACTCCTATTCTTTTCTTCTGCGATTATTTTCTTCCATGATTACTATTTGCGTATCTGATGGCATGATTTCTTTTTTTTCTTTTTTTTTTTTTTTAAAATAGATACTCGTATTGTTGCTTTGAGTTGCTGTCTGTTTGTAATATCTCTTGCCCATCCAACTTTTCGCCCCAATAGCCCCCCTTGTGTTCATAGGAGTATCATATCCGTATGTACTGAGTTCTGGTCTGCTTTCTGCGACCTGACACCCCTGTTGATTTTGTAGATGTCTGGTCGTAGTCGTCGCAGTCATAAGGTGGGATCCACTGATGTTGCCTCCGAGGAGGATCTTAGTGCTACCTCTCAAGGTGGTGGGGCTACTTCAGTCCCTTCTGAACACCATTCCTCCTCTGCTCGCGCACCCTTTTTTCATTATGAATCTTCCCTTGGCCTCAGCGACCTTGAAACCATCGCTGAGGGCTTCTCCTTACCTAAGGGCTGCCGAGCTATGGTGCCTAAGGCTTCTGACCATGCAGCTTTTCCTCCCAAGGGTTTCTTTGCCATTAGTCATCAACACATAGAAGCCGGTTTCAGGTTTCCGGTTCATCCTTATCTGGTCGCTCTTTTAAACGACCTTAACTTAGCCCCTTTTCAACTTACCCCCAACTCTTATGCTCATCTCACCGCTTTGGCTTCTATCTTTCTTAAAAACGACCTTCCTCCTCCTACCCCCGCGATGATCCATCACCTCTTTTTGTTTAGAAGTACTACGGGTCCGAAGGCTGATAAGAAGGATGGGTTTTATTATACTTCAGCCCGAAAATCTCCTTACAAAGTGAACCTTCCTAAAGGGATTGGAAAATCCAACGTAGGAGATTACAAGTCACGATGGTTCTACGCGTCGTGCTTATCATTGTCGGATTTAAAGAATTTTTCTTTTTGCCTTTCGCCCAGTAAGTATATTTGTCTCAGTTTTCCATCTTGTATTTCTGCTCGTTGCTAACATTTTTCTTTGTGCAGATGTCTCTAGGGGCGAGATTCCTCTATCCGATCAGGAGCTCTCTCTGTTAGATAAATTTTCGGATGTAAAGACACCATCCGACGATCAGACACCTTCCGAGCACCTGCTTCAATTTCATGGTCTCGCTCCTCCTGCCGACCAAGAATTATTGGACCCTGCTTCTGATTTAGGCTCTCGCGAAGAGAAAGAAATTCCTTCTGCTTTCGAAGCTTCCGGACAGGAAATTCCACCTCCAGCGAATACTTCAGTTCCGGAAATGGTGAGGCTTCATTTCGAGCAGCCTTTACCCAACCAGGCTCCTGCTCAGTCTTCTGCTCCCAAAGAGCCTGTTCAAGCGGCCGGAGGTTCAAGCTCTCCCCCTGCTGCTGAAGTCTCTCCAGAATCGCCTCCTCAACAGGGTTCTGTCGGTTCTCCTGCTCGCTCGGTGAGGCATAAATCAGTGGCGAGGAAATCTTCGAACAAGAGTGCTCGTCGAGGGGATATAGCTCAGCCTGCTCCGCCCAGCAGTTCCCCATCCGCCTCTACTCAAAATGTCGACAAGGGCAAAGGGATCGCCGATTCAGAAACTGCGGAACCGCCTCATAAACGCCAGAAAACAGCCGCGGCCGGTTCTGGTGCTGAGGAGCAGTCCCAGGAGTTTGATGCCGGGGAATATTACAGCGATCTTTTAGATCGCGCGCCCCAATTCCTGGGAGCGAGGAAGCCTGCCCTGTACAAGGAAGAAATAACGGGCGAACGGCTCATCAACTATTTGGGCTTCCACAGTACGCTTGTAAGTTTTACTTTTTTGCCGCTATAGTATCTCTTTCCATTTTTTCTGTACTAACAAATGCTTTGTTTCAGGCGTCCATGGCGTACATGAAGCTTTTGCGGGAGATTGGGGACTGGCCCGAGGAGAAGGCCGCCATGGCAACCACCATCAATTCTCTGGAGGAAGAGAAGGCTAAACTGCAGGATGATCATGAACTAGAGCTGAAAAAAGCGCAGGAGGCACACCGTGAGCTGGAGCAGGAAATTGAGAAACTGATAAATCAGAAGAACGAACAGCGGGAGTCCTTGGAGAGGCAGGAAATACAGATTGCCTTTAGGGATAAAAAGATCGAGACATTGACGCATGATCTCCACTTTGCTCGGGAATCGGAGGAGAAGTTGAAAACTGAGAATAAGGAACTGAAGGGAGAACTGTCCTCGCATAAGCATAAAGCCGCGGAGGCCAAGATTGTTATGGAAGCAATGAGGCAGGAAACAGTTTCTCTCAAGGAACACATTGCTTCGGAGAAGGGACGTATCGAAGCCGCGGTTCGAGAGGCAGAAGAGAGGACAGGAAGTTTATTCCTGTATAATCTGTGGCTCAAGCGACCAGATGTGGACGTTTCGTTCTTTGGTCCAGATGCCGTGGCTGAAGTAAAGCTGTACGCTCAGCAGGATAAACTTAAAGCCGGTCCTTCAGCTTCTTCTGCTGGTGCTGCCTCTGCTGATATTCCCAGCTCAGAATCTCCCAGCTCTCCTTGTCCAATCAATATTGATGACAGCAACCAGAAAAATTTTCCTGTTCGATGATATTTTGTTTTGTACTTATTACATTTTTTAACAATTTTTAAATAAATCTTTATTCATCGTTTCTTGTTTGTATTTATGTTCGTTATTTTTATTTACTCGTGAATTGGATTTTCGACCAGTACTTATTTGAGCAGAGTAAGTGTGGGGACAGCTAGTCATGCTGAAATTACCCATTTTTGAGGCCCCTTACCTCTGCTTGATTAAAACAAATTCCCAGCTTTCTTGAATGGCCAATTTCTCCCAGCTTTTAAATTTTGTTCGAGCAGAGTAAGTGTGGGGACAGCTAGTCATGCTGAAATTACCCATTTTTGAGGCCCCTTACCTCTGCTCGTTTGAACCTACAGATCCAATGTTCCTTCAAGATACTATTCGTTCTTAAGTTACATGGATCTTCCAAGGTTTACTAAGTCCACAGGCCATAAGCACCCCTTCCAGAGTCCTTGTACTCACAGGTTATGCTAAGGTCTTCCAGGACATTTTTTTTTATATAGCTCACAGATAATGATTACACCTTCCAGAGCCCGGCTACTCACAGGTGGTAATCACATCTTCCAGAGCATTTGCTTCAATCGAAACACGAGTAGATCATCAGTAACAACAAAAAACGATCAAGCATTGCCATTCCAGGAGAATCTGATTCGATTTTACTGCACTGAAACAAAATTGACAAATTATCGAAGCGAATTAAAACAAAAACTTAAACCAATTAAATAAAATATGGTCGCAGGTTTTCAGCATTCCATGCTTTGGGAACTAGCGCCCCTTCCATGCTAGTCAAGTGGTAGGCTCCGTTCTGCAAACTTTCCTTCATAATGTAAGGCCCTTTCCAATTTGGACCAAGTGTTCCCTCACCAGCTTTCCGAGCAGCAGGTAGAATAAGGCGCAGAACTAAATCCTCCGTCTTAAACCTTCGGGTACGGACTTTTCTATTGTAAAATCTGGCCACTCGCCTCTGATAGACAGCAATCCTTATTTGAGCATCATCCCTCATTTCTTCCACCAGGTCCAGGCTAGCAACGAGCAAACTGCTATTATCTTCTGGGTTGAATGTTGTTCGGCGCTGACTGGCAACTTCATATTCTGCTGGAATCATCGCCTCCGAGCCGTAAACCAATGAAAAGGGAGTTTCCCCAGTAGTGTTGCGAGCAGTAGTCCTGTATGCCCACAATACTTTTTGCAGCTCGTCTACCCAAGCCCCCTTTCTCGCTTCCAGCTTAGTCTTCAGGTTTTGCTTGATGATTTTGTTAATGGCCTCTACTTGTCCATTGGCCTGAGGGTGGTCCACCGCTGAGAAGCTCTTTTTAATTCCCAGATCCGTGCAAAATCTTTGAAACTGTTCGCTACTGAACTGGGTTCCATTATCTGTTACGATTTGTTGGGGGACTCCAAACCTGCAGATAATATTTTCCCAAACAAATTTTTCGACCTTGGCGGTGGATATTTCAGCTAACTCCTTTGCTTCTGCCCATTTTGTGAAATAGTCAACTGCTACAATAGCGTGCCTACACCTTCCTCGGGCTGTAGGAAGAGGTCCAATCAGGTCCAGTCCCCATATGGCAAATGGCCACGGACTGATCATTTGTTGCAAAAAAGTTGGAGGGGCTCGAGGTATCTTGGCAAATCTCTGACACTTGTCACACCTCTTGACCATTTCAATTGAATCTTTTTTCATAGTTGGCCAATAGTACCCCTGTCGGAGGGCTTTCTGGGCCAACGATAGCCTCCCGGCGTGATTACCACAATGCCCAGCATGTATCTCATTTAACACGACTTGACAATCTAGACCGTCAATGCACCTAAGCAACGGAGCTGAGAATCCCCTCTTGTATAATTTATCATCATAGATGCAGTACCGAGCAGCTCGCGTCCGAAGGCGGCGAGATTCTAGCTTTCCTTCAGGTAGCTTCCCATCTTGCAAATATTCTACCAAAGGATTCATCCAGGAGTCCTGTGCTACCACAATTGCCATTATCTCATCTTGCGATTCAGTGCTAGGAATGGGCAATACCTCTATTGGCACAACTCCCATGAAATCTGCATGTTTTGCAGTGGCTAAACGAGCCAAAGCATCCGCGTGAGAATTTTGCGATCGAGGGACATGCTGCAACTCATATTTCTCAAACTTTGTCAAGAGTTCCCTTACTTTCTGTAGATAGATGGTCATTTTTGATCCTTTGGCCTGATATTCTCCCCGGACTTGACCTACAACAAGCTGGGAATCACTGTAAATCCTTATTCGTTCTGCTCGCACTTCTAAGGCCAGTCGCAATCCTGCCAGCAACGCTTCATACTCAGCTTCATTATTAGTGGCTTTGAACTCGAATCTTAAAGCAGACAAGATTTTGTGTCCTTCCGGGCTGATCAACATTATTCCAGCCCCTGCTTTCTGCTCGCTGGAAGAACCATCGACATATAATTCCCAAAATGGACCTTCAGAAGACTCGGGCTCATCATTACTCGACCCCGTGAACTCAGCAACAAAATCGGCCAATACCTGCCCCTTGATCGCCGTTCGAGGCTTAAATTCTATTTCAAACTGGGCGAGCTCAATAGCCCATTTTAGCAAACGACCAGAGGCATCAGGTTTTTGCAAAACCTGTTTCAGAGGATATTTGGTCGGGATTTCAATTGCGTGGGCTTGAAAATAAGGACGAAGCTTCCTGGAAGCTACCACCAGGCTGTATGCGAGCTTCTCCATAGGTGTGTATCTGGTTTCTGCATCAATCAACCTTTTGCTTACATAATACACAGGAAGCTGCCTTCCGTCTTCCTCGCGAACCAAGGCCCCACTGAGAGCGTGCTGGGAAACACCCAAATAAACGACCAGTTTCTCCCCTTCTACTGGTTTGGATAACAGTGGAGCTCGGCCCATGTATTCCTTTAGTTGCTGAAAGGCTACTTCACATTCTGCAGTCCATTGAAAGTTCCTAGCCTTCTTCAACGCATCAAAAAATGGAATGCATTTATCTGTCGATCTGGATATAAACCTGCTCAGGGCAGCTACTTGGCCGTTCAAGCTCTGCACTTCCTTGATCTTAGTAGGCGACTTTAAGTCAATAAGAGCCCTGACTTTTTCGGGGTTTGCCTCAATCCCTCTGCTGTTGACCATGAACCCCAAAAACTTGCCCGAAGCAACTCCAAACGCACATTTCAGAGGATTTAACTTCATTTGGAATTTACGCAAGATTCGGAACATCTATCCTAAATCTTGCACATGCCCACACGCCTGTTTTGACTTTACCAACATGTCATCAACATACACTTCCATTATCCCCCCGATGAGATGTTCGAACATCATGTTCACCAACCGTTGGTAAGTAGCTCCTGCATTCTTTAATCCGAATGGCATCACCTTGTAACAATAAAGTCCCCGATCAGTAATGAAAGACGTGTGTTCCTCATCACTCGGTTCCATTGGGATCTGATTATACCCTGAGTAGGCGTCCATGAAGCTAAGGAGCTGATGCCCAGCAGTACCGTCAACGAGTTGATCGATCCGAGGCAAAGGAAAACTGTCTTTCGGACAGGCCTTGTTCAAATCGGTGAAGTCAATACATGTCCTCCATTTTCCGTTTTTCTTTTTCACCAGAACAGGATTTGCTACCCACACAGGGTAGTGAACCTCCCTGATAAATTTATTTGCTAGCAGTTTTTCCACTTCTTCCCTGAGCGCCTCATATCGCTCTTCTGTCATAGGTCTCCTCTTTTGACGAACCGGCCTATGGAGGGGATCAATATTTAGCCTATGCGACATTACTTCGGGACTGATCTCCACCATATCCTCATGAGTCCACGCAAAGACATCCAGATTTTCTTTTAGAAACTGAACGAGCTGCTCTTTGATGTCTGAGGGTAACTCTCTCCCTATCTTCAGGCACCGTCTGGTATCCTGCTCGCTAACTTGTACTTCTTCCAATTCTTCTACAGGGCCTGCCGTTCGATCTTCATCCACTTCTCTTGGATCCAGATCTTGACTAACTCCTGTACTACTGGCAGGTTGTTTCTTCTCCTTGGTCACCATACTGATATTTTTTCCTTTAACCCCAGCCTTTACAGCGTTTTTATAGCACTTCCTTGCCACTTCTTGCTCGCCCCTAACACACCCTACTCCATTGGGAGTGGGAAATTTAATGGTGAGTGTTCGGGTGGATATTGCTATATCAAGATCATTCATAGCTGGTCTCCCGAGGATGGCATTGTATGCCGATGGACAATCAATAACTAGGAAGTCGGCCATTGCAAGAGCTTGTCTGTTCACGTCTCCTATGGCGAGGGGAAGTTTAATCTGCCCCAGCGGTACAATTGCATCCCCAGTGAAGCCAAAAAGAGGTTCTGGGGATGGAGTCAACTGCCCAATTGTTAAACCCATGTGCTCGAGACAGCCCTTGTACATCACATTTACTGAACTGCCTGTATCCATCATTATTCTTCTTACCTCAGCACCGCCAATCCTTGCTCTGATGACCAGTGCGTCATTATGGGGCCAATGCAAGCCTTGAGCGTCATCTTCATTAAACAACATCCCTCCTCCAGCAACTCTGGCCTTCTTACATGGCCCTTCTTTTCCACTTTGACCTGTCAACAAGACTCGGCCAGCCTCCCGCACATAGCGCTCCTGTGATCGGTTGGATGTCCCTGCGATGTGCGGTCCTCCATGAATAGTAAAGATAGTCCTCACAGCGGGCTGGTGACCTTGATCAATCAGGCGCTGTGGTTGTTGTTGAGGAAGTTGCTGAGGTATATTAGGATGTTCTTGTACTGGCTGATTTCCCTGCAGAGGATGATGACTTTCAGGTTGCGCCACATATTCCCTCAAACGACCCCGTCTGATCAATTCTTCAATTGCATCCCTAAGTTCTCTGCATTGAGAAGTATAATGCCCGTTTTCTCTATGGTAAGCACAATACTTCCTTGGGTCCTGAAACCTCCTCGGGATGTTTGTGGGACTTGGCTTTCCGAAGTTCTCCCGTCTTTTTTCTGTTTCAAAGATCCTATCTTGTCTGTCCGTCAGGACGCTGTAATTCTGGTAACGATCTCTGGGTGGAGATGCCTTCCTCCGAGACTCATTTTTTGACCGCTTCGCTACCTGATTACTGGAGCGATGTTTGTGACCGCTCTCTTCATTTTCGCGCTGGTCCCTCTTTTTTCCTGGTCGCGAACTGTTCGCTCCTTTTTCTTGTTTGCTAGGCTTTTTCTGTCCGAATGTGTCTTCCCAGCACATCTCTTTTGCTGCACGGTCATAGAACTCTCCCAAACTCTTCACAGGATTACGATAAATGCTTTTGTAAAGCTTTCCATCTTTTCGCAGTCCTGCAGAAATTGCAGTTAAGACACTTTCATCAGAGGGATTTTGCACATTGTTTACCTCGCGCCTAAACCTGGCGATGTAATCTCTTAAAGTTTCCTCCCGCTTCTGAAAGATAGTCGCTAAGTGACAAGTCGGCGCGAGCTGCTTTCTCAGCGCTTTGTACTGGTCCTCGAACTTTCTCTGGCACTCATCCCAGCTGTTTATACTTCGGGCCGGAAGACTCCTTAGCCACGTCCTTGGAGTATTCCCCAGTGTTGCTGGGAATACCCTACACTTGACCAGAGGATTAGAGGTCTGCAGGTCCATTTGAACGTTGAAAATGTCCAGATGATCATACGGGTCACTATCTCCATCATAAATTGGGATGTTCGGGAGTTTAAATCTTGGAGGCAGCAGTTGCGTTTCAATCTCTCTTGAAAACGGGGTTCTGTCTTGCTCTCTGTCCTGGTCACGGTGTCCGAGTCTAGTCTCTAACTGTCGCACCCTCTGCATTAGTTCCTGTACCATGGGATCTTGCCGCTCAATCCCGTTCGCAGGGACTTGTCGATTCCCCCGGCTTTCTCCTGCTGCTGAGAGACGGGTTTGTGACCTTCCTCGGTCCAACGACATCCTTTCACGTGATCCACTCCTCCTTCGAGAACTTCCTGCATGGGGTGTCCCTTGTCTATGTGAACGTTCCCTTTCGCGCTGTCGACCCCTTCCATGATCAGAGTTATTTTCCCCTCGGCGATTATTACCCTGACTTGTTCTAATCCTCTGATTGGAAGGATGCGGAGCCACTTCTTGATGAGCCGGATGCCTCTCCCCTTGTGGGCGTAGATTTGAGGAACGAACAGAAACTGCTGGTTGCTGTCTGTCCCTGCCAGCCTCTCCTCTCCTAACTGGAACGGCACTCACAGAACGGGGCTGGTGGTCTGCGTTCCCTGGAACTTCCTGAACTCGGGCCTGTGTCAAGGCTCTGATGGTTTCTGCCAATTGTGCTACCGTATTTTCTAAAGCCTCCTGACGTGCTTCCTGACGACGCTGCCAAGCTGGCATAACGCCTCCGCCACCATCAGTTGGTTGAGGAGGCAATGGTGGCAAAGCGGCAGAAGACGTCCCTGCTGCCTGACCTTGACCTTGGTGCTCCTCCAATTGATCGGTTTTCGATGCTACAACCCTGGTTGTCTTGACCCTAGCCATGTCAGCCGTATCACAACCAAAACAAGTTTGTTAAATCACAGTCTGGGCCCTTCCTCTAGCGCCAAAAGATGTTGACACTTATTTTTGGTCAACCCTGTTCTTCAAGTCCAATACCTGTGACACAACAAACCTCATACAATGCAAACAATATAGGATCAAAACACACAGGACACAGCAAGACTTTTACGTGGTTCGGCAAAGAACGATGGCCTACGTCCACGACAATTACCCTCTCTCGGTGTAATTGTATTTTTTATTTCACTCTGTCTTTTACCCTAAATTATATCTCCTATTTATAATGGAGATGTTATAATCAGAATAGGCTTGAGAATCTTACAGATAAGGCAAAAAATAATATACATTAATTAAGATAATATCTTCTGAGATTATCTCTCGTATATAGCAATTTCCCAGAATGTAGAGATTCGATTTGCATGCAAATAGGTAATTCGACTCCTTTCCCGTTTCGGATTGATTCTTCTTCCAGAAGGTCTCGGATTGATTCTTCTTCCAGAAGGTCAACTGGTCAATTTAAGTGTTTCGCCTGTTCAACGATCAGACAGCAAATTGAGCGAGCAGATATCTCCGAGCAAACGAGCAGACTTATTTATCCTTTTGGCCGTCGAGCAGACGAACATATCTCCAGTCAGTAGGAATGTCCGAGCAGGTTATCTTTGTGCTTTTAACTTTCCTTTGACTATTTGACCAAGTGTCTTCTTGGCTCTTAATAAGTCACAATGGGCCTCCATTTTTGGGCCTTTTCTTATTGCACCAAAAAATACCCATAACAGGTACTGTCTTTGTATCTGCTCCTCAAGCTCCCACATAGCCTCTTCAACTGAATGGTTCCTCTATAAAACTTTTACTAGTGGAATTATTTTGCTACAAAGAACCTGCTTTCTCTTATCTAGGATCTGTACTGGACTCTCCTCATAGGTCAGGTTTTCTTTCAATTCCACTGGCTACTCGGTCAAAACATGTGAAGGATCTGGCAAATACTTGAGGAGCATT
Organism: Dimocarpus longan; assembly: GCA_022984855.1. Lineage (NCBI taxonomy): Eukaryota > Viridiplantae > Streptophyta > Magnoliopsida > Sapindales > Sapindaceae > Dimocarpus > Dimocarpus longan. Next base: position 12,142,283 of record CM041015.1, on the reverse strand, counting down.
GAGCTATGGAATACATTATGAATCCTGGACAACTTTGATGGAAGCTCCAGACGATAAAACACGTCTCCAACTCTACCGATCACCTCATAGAGACCAATATATCGTGGACTAAGCTTTCCACGTCTACCAAATCTAATGATCCCTTTCCACTATAATATCTTCAGAAATACTTTATCTCCTACCTGAAATTCCAAATCTCATCATCTATTATCTGTATAACTTTTCTGACGATCTTGGGCGATCTTTAACCTGTCCCGAATAATCTTGATCTTATTTGTAGTCATCTGTACCAGCTCAGGACCTAAAAGTTTTCTTTCACCCACTTCATCCCAGCACACTGGCGTCCTACACTGCCTTTCATAAAGAGCCTCATAAGGTGCCATGCCGATACTGGCCTGATAACTATTATTATAGGCAAACTCGATCAAGGGTAAATAAGAATCCCAACTACCTTCAAACTCCATCACACAAGATTTCAACATATCCTTAACAGTCTGAATAGTGCACTCGGACTGTCCGTCTGTCTGAGGATGAAATGCTATGCTAAAGTGCAACCGAGTGCCTAAAGCTCTCTGTAAACTAGGCCACAATCTGGATGTAAATCTGGGATCTCTGTCAGATACAATCAAAATTGGAGCTCCATGTTGCTTGATAATCTCGCCAACTTGTCTAGGGAGTAAGTACTACGAACCGGTAGAAAATGAGCTAACTTCGTGAGCCGATCAACAATCACCCAAATACTATCATGTCCATTCTGACTGCGGGGAAAACCGACCACGAAATCCATGGTGATATGCTCTCATTTCCATTCTAGAATAGGGAGAGGCTGAGATTATCCTGCTAGCCTCTGATGTTCTGGTTTAACTTGCTGGAATATCAAACATCTGGATACATACTCAGCTATCTCCCTCTACATACCTTTCCACCAATAGTGCTCTCTCAAGGTATGATACCTCTTTGTACTCCCCGGATGCATTGCATACGCAGAAGAATGAGCTTCATCTAGAATCTCTTTCTTTAGATCTGGCAGGTCTGACACACATAATCTTTAACCCATCATTAAAGTACCATCCTCCATCACAGAGAAGTCCTGTCCTCTACCTAACTGAACCTCCTGACTAATCCTGATCAACTGAGGATCCTGACCTTGTAACTCTCGGGCTTGAGCTGCAAGTATAGGTCTGACCTGAAATGAGGCTAGCAGTGCATTTGACTCGGTAGTCTCCAAATGAACCCTTAAAGATCTCATATCTCTCAACAACAGAAGGTACCCTGCCCTCAAATGAGCTACTGAACTGCTGGGCTATCTACTTAAGGCATTAGCCACCACATTAGCTTTCCCTGAATGATACTGAATAGTGCAGTCATAGTCTTTAATAAGCTCTAACCATCTCCTTTGCCTCATATTCAATTCTTTCTGAGAGAATAAATACTGGAGGCTCTTGTGATCTGTGAATATCTGGCAAGAAACCCCATACAGGTAATGTCTCCAGATCCTTAGTGCGAACACAACTGCAGCTAGCTCCAGATCATGAGTAGGGTAATTTTGCTCATGTTTTTTCAATTGTTTGGATGCGTAAGCTATGACTTTTCCATGCTGCATCAAAACACACCCTAAACCCTGCCTAGATGCATCACTATACACTACAAAGCCTTCTGTCCTTAAAGGAAGGGTAAGAACGGGAGTTGTGGTCAATCTAGCCTTCAACTCATCAAAACTTTTCTAATAGGCTTCCGACCACTCGAACTTGACATCTTTTCTAGTCAGTTTCGTTAAAGGAATGGCTATTTTGGAGAATCCCTCCACGAATTTTTGGTAATACCCTGCCAATCCCAAGAAACTCCTAACCTCTATAACCGTGGCTGGCTGCTTCCACTGTAAAATAGCTTTAACTTTCTGGGGGTCGACACCGATACCATTTGCAGGTACTACATGCCTAAGAAAAGAGACCCTGTCTAACCAAAATTGACACTTACTGAACTTAGCATACAGCTGGCGATTCCTCAGAGTTTGCAGAGCCAATCTCAGATGCTCGACATGGGCCTCACTACTACCAGAATACACTAGAATGTCGTCAATGAACACTATCACAAACTTGTCCAAGAAATCATGAAACACCCTATTCATCAAGTCCATAAATACTGTGAGTGCATTGGTTAGCCCGAAAGGCATAACCAAAAACTCATACTGTCCAGATCTCATCCTGAAGGCAGTTTTAGGAACATCTTCCACTTTAATCTTCAACTGATGGTAACCAGATCTCAAATCAATCTTCGAAAACACACTAGCCCCCTGAAGCTGATCAAACAGATCATCAATGCGGGGAAGTGGATACTAGTTTCGTACAATCACTTTATTCAACTCCTTGTAATCAATAAACAACTACATACTGTCATCTTTTTTCTTTACAAATAACGCAGGTGCTCCCCAGGAAGAAACACTCGACCGAATAAAACCCTTATCCACTACCTCTTCTAACTGCACCTTCAGCTCTCTCAACTCAGTAGGTGCCATCCTATAGGGTGCTCTGGCTGTAGGTGCTGTCCCCGAAATCAGATTAATCTCGAACTCTATCTCTCTGTCTAGAGGCAACTCAAGAAGATCATCTGGGAACACATCCGAAAACTCGCTAACCACAGGGATATCCTTTAATCTAGCCTTCCTCTGAGAAGTATCCACAACATAAGCCAGATAACCTTCAAACTGCTTTCGTAACATCTTTCGGGCAGTCATAGTCGGTATAATGCATCCGATGCTCGCCCCTGAATACCACATCTGGCTCCCCTGCACAGCTGAATCTGACTTCCTTTCGAAAATAGTCAACTGTGGTAGCTAGCCAATCCATCCCCAGAATCACATCAAAATCATGAATATCCATCACCACCAGACTGGCTGGTAATGCTCTACCTCCAACTGTAACCTTACCACCTCTGTATACGCTCTCTGCTACTAGTACACCCCCTGTAGGAGTAGTCACTACCATTTCACACTCTAATGGCTCTACCGACAATCCGGCTCGATCAACAAAACCCTCAGAAATAAAGGAGTGAGTAGCTCCCGGATCAACTAATGCATGAATATCAAAACCAAAGAGTGAAACTACATTTGTAACAATCTCGGGTGTCGCCTCTGCCTCCTGTTGCGTGACAGCAAATACCCTGGCCTGAACTGGAGGTTTCCCTGGCTGACCTCTGAACGGGGCACCTCCACCTGAACATCTGACCGGCTAACTTGGGGTCCCTGGTGCTCTCCCCTGTGGACCTCCCCTACCTCTCGACTTCCCTCCACTAGGCTGAACCGGAGTCACTGGTCTCGACTCACTACTCTTGCAGTAATCCTTTATGGGCAATCCTTCTTCAGGTGTCCCTCCTGACCACAATAATATCACCCAGTACAACCAAAATGACACTCTCCCCGATGATATCTCCCACATGTCGCACAGTGGGGTACCTTGCTCTGACTACTACCTCGGCCCTGAGAACCTGATGGCTGCCTCACCGAACCCTCATTGGAGGTGGCTCTCTAACTCTACGGTCTCATTGAAGGTCCTCCAGACTTGGTTCCGGTCTTGGGGGTTTTAATGTGTAACATGCTACTTTGGTGTTCAAATAATTTATTAAATGTTGATTATTAATTAAGGGATGATGGAATTAATTATCTGTTCGGATCCGGATGAGCAATTGAATTTTTTTTCTATAAAATTTTTCAGACGGGTCCGAGGATAATTATTTAATTCAATTTCATAAAATAAATTAGAGTGACTGGATTCGAAAAATTTTTCAGAATCTAATGAAGTTTTCATGTGTGAAATTGGATTTTAATTAAATTTTCAGGCGGACCCAAAGCGAATTCGAGCGAAAGCGAAATCATAAAGCGAGAATTGATGGCATGGGAGAAATAAATTGAATAAGTGGGTCCATGAGGGACACATGGCAAGCATAGAAGAGAAATCAAGGACATGTGTCATGCAAGGGAATTAAATAAATTGAAAAATTGAATGGTGGATGATGACTTATCATGACAAGTGTACGGCAAAGAGAGAATCATATTTAAATGAGTTGCAAAACACCTAAATGAAGTTCGGTCATCACTTTCAGATTTAAAACAAAACCGAAACCTCTCAGCAAAGTCAAGAAGCTCTCGGTCCAAAAGCATTATCAACCTTCAACCTTGGTCTTCAACTTATGGAAGAGCGATTCTTGATCGTGAGCTGCTCATGAGTGAAAACCGAGAGAGTGTGAGACCAGCTGGGAGAACCGTGACCTGCAGCAAGAAGAAATCGTGCAAGCTGCCATCAGCTGTTCGTGAAACCGTGAGAAGGGAGAAAAGTGAGCTGGTGGTCGATGTTTCAGATCTGAGCCAACTTATGCATGTAAGGTAAGAGTTGAAACCTAGAGCTTGTCCTCTTCTCCTTCCATCCAAGCAAAAATCAAAAGTTGTTTTGTGAGAATGAAAGCTGAAATTGTTAGCCTGGTGCAGTCAGTGAGGCAGAAATGTAGCAAGAGGAATCTCGGTGTTGCATGCGGCTTGTGAGTTGTCTTAGTGTAGGTCTGATCTGGTGGTGTCTTCCATCCTCCTCCTTGCTCAGTTTTCACTAGATTTGAAGGTAAAACTGCAGAACCCAATGGCTGATGTGTGAGTTGATGGACTGTTTTTGGGTGACTTCGGTTTGTGCATGCAGAAAAGGAAAATGAGAGCTGCTGCCGTGAGTTATTGGTGAGGGATTGCAGCAGCTCGTGAATGATTTTAAGGGGCCGTTCTGGGCATTTAAAAGCAGTAGTTTGAGGTAAGAAATAAGTCAGTTTTGAGAGAAAATGGTTCATGCTTAAAGGTGAATTGATTTGGTTTGTAACGGTGCAGATTGTGAGGGACAGTGCTGACTATGACACCCAAGTGCAATCCGGACAGCTTGGAAACTCTCATTCCCTTCTCCATTTGGCTATCATCAAATTTTTAAGGTGAGGTTTTCATGTTCCTGCAGTAGTGTAAGTTTTAGAGAGCTGTTTTTGAAGTGATTTTAGCATGAGTGCAGAAAAAGGGAAGTGTTGCTTGCTACCGTAAGCTTCTGTGAGTGTCGATTGTCGTCACGATCGTCCGATAGCTGTTTTGAAGCGAAAAACAGCTCAAGCGAAGGTAAGTTGTTGTCCCGTTGATACTGTTATCATAATTTGAGTAATGTTTAAATGTTAATGGTGTCCATATGGGTTGAAGGAAGCTCTCGGATAAGGAAATTAATTTGGACAACCATTCATGCTAGTTTTCGAAGCTTTCAAAATGCTTGTGGAGAGGTAAGTTCTAGATTTATGGTTTCTGTTTCGGATGAAAAATATTTGGGATTGAGATATGGAATAAATTAATGTTTACATGTTTGGGATATAAGATTTAAAACCTCGTTAGTGTGGAGGTTCGTTTGATTAAGTTTGGACCTGTTTGCGATTGATTTTCGATGTTGAATTTGTGTTGCAAAATCTGTTATGGTATAAAGTATGGGTTGTTCTATCGTGCAATTTAAACTAAGAAACGCAAATGATTTTCATGTTCATGAGTATGTAAAGTTGATGGATTGTTAGAGTTAATTCGCGCAAATGAAAGCCGTTACGAATAAATTTTATGGGCTGTTTTGGACATGCAATTTTTATGAAAATTATGTGCAGTTTTTAGCATGCTTAAGGACTGTCTTGAATTGTTTAAAGGCTGTTTTTGTGCAGTTAAATAAACTGTTAAGGTGTGATTATTTGAGCTGTAAACGTGCTAGACATGAGCTATCAAAGTGCGGTATAACAAGTTGTTTTAAGGACTGTTGCATGCTGTTTTTAGGATAGTGATGTAGGTTGTTTATGGGGTTTATGGGCTATTTGAATGCTGTTTTTGTAGTAATTAGTTGGCTATTATAAGTAATTTTGATGAGCTGTTTTGAGGTTATTTTTAGTGCGGTAAGACAATCATAAAAAGGATATTATGAGTTGTTTCGAAATGTTATCAATCGAAAGTGTTCAGGATACGTTATAGGAGAGCATATAATTATAGTGCATTAAGTAATATTAGTAGTATATGTAAGTAAACTTTTGCTATGTTTGTTTTAATGAAAGGTCAAGGAGAACCCGGCGAACCAGATTCTCGATCAAAGAATAAGGGTAAAGCATAATGGAGCATTCGATTCAAAGATCGAATCTTTTTGAGGTCGATATACACATTATCTTTAATTTTACTTGAAAGTCTTTTCATTGTGAAGTGATTTTATTAAATGAGATTGATATATCATTTTAATACAATGCATTTACAAAACTATTCGCCTATACTTGAAAGGAAAAACGGAATTGATTTGTTATGAAAATCTTGGTACTAAAACCAAAGTGTAAAATGTGATACAAACGTTATGTTGTAAATAGCCCTTGTAAACTTAGATATCGATAAATGGAAATTGGTAATTGACATGTCAATAGGGAAATTAGCAGCTGTACCGTTTATTTGCATACACTAAATTGATTCATTATGGACTATGAGAGGCACCACGTGTCCGGTCTCGAATGATTATGTGATATGATATATGACCTGGTGGATAATCACCGAGCGGCCGATGCTGGGGTCGACTGTTATTCCGGCGGGTAATCACCCCGTGTCCGATGCCGAAAACCTATATACGAATACATGAGTATCGAATATATGTTTACTAAGTGCACTGAAAAATGTTATGTGAAATGAAATGTTCAATGTTTTGAAATATGTTGAACTCGAAAAATTGTGAACTATATGTTTAAGTATTTGTATGCAACGTACATATATATTTATGAATGTTAAAGTTAGAATGTTTTTAGTTACGAATGAAATTATATTTGAAATTGAGAAATTAGATTATGTGTATACCTATTAAGCAATTATGCTTAGCGCGTTGGTTTACCGCGCATAGGTTGAATCTTTTCACTCCATCTAAAGACAGGGGAAATAGCTTGTATGTGAAGGCTCAGATAGTCACCATCCCTTCTACGCTTTTGGTAGATATATAGATATATTGCATATGATCATGCATTTTTGGGATACATGTATATTTGTGTAAATTATTGTATTTCACTTAATTATAACAAAGTTCTGTATAAAAGCTTATGCATATTTATTAAAAGCTTACTTTTGGTTATGTATGCATATAAATGTTTATGATATATTTGAGTAATGAAATGTTTTGGAAACGGACGGAAGGTCCAAATGAGAGTTTAGAAATTGATGTTTTAGAAAAGTTAGAGTTTTAATTACAGGAAGCAGATTTTGGGATTTTAGAAAAACAGAGGATACTCTGTCGGATTTATGTTAAAAAAAAAAAAAATTCCTCTATTGGTAACGAGCTTAAGAATGATAATAGTTTTTCAAAAGAAACAGAAACGGATTTATTAGGAAAGTAATGTTCTCCGTTCCGGATTTCCAACCGTAACGGAAGTCGGGCGAAAGGAGTTACATTTATTGGTATCAGAGCTATGGTTTAGGCGATTCTAGACCTAATCTTCCGATAAATAATTATATTATACATATACATGCATTACATACTACCAAAGTGAAAAGGATGTGACTCTAACCTGCAGAATTATTTCTTCTGTCATATGTAGGGTTCAGGTTGGAACCCTCCGATGTTAGAGCCGCCGAGGGCGGTGGTGCGTCAGAGTAGGGTAGTCCAGCTAGTGTGGCTGGAGGTTTGTCATGAGGGTCCGTAGGTCCTCAAGGGACAAGACCAACGGCACAGGGTCAACCCATCTTCATGGAATAAATGGCTAAGTTCTTTCAGCATATGGCTAGAGCAGCACCTGGGAAGTCCATGATTGAAAGGATGGCAAGGTATAGACCTACAGATTTCAATGGGAGAAAAGACGAAGACGCTTCAGCTGCTAAGTTTTGGCTAGAGAGGATAGATAGGATTTTACAGCAGTTACATTGCACACCTAAGGAGAGTGTAGAGTGTACGGTTTCCTTACTTCAGGAAGATGCATATCAGTGGTGGATTTCTCTAATTCAATTGGTACCCCCTGAGGGGAGGACTTGGGAGTTCTTCTAGAGAGAGTTTAAAAGGAAGTATATTGGCCGTATCCACATCGATAATTTGAAAAGGGAATTTATAATTCTGAAGCAGAGACAGTTGACCGTCACAGAATATGAGAGGGAATTCAACAGGTTGAGCAAGTATGCTAGGGAAATAGTGGCCTCAGAGGCTGAAAGATGCAGGAGGTTTGAGGACGATTTGCATGATTATATTCGCCTTCAGGTCACTACTCATCAGTTTGAGGATTTTCCACAGCTGGTTGCAGCAACATTAAATGTGGAAAGGATTAAGAAGGAAAAACAGGCAAGAAAAGACAGAAACCAGCAAAGGAGGGGTCAGGGACAGTCTAGCTTTTCACAGCCTTTCAGTAAAAAGCAGAAGGGACCGCAAACTAGTGGCCAGACTCAGAGACGAGGACAGGGTTCTTCTACTCGACCGGTACAATCCATGGGTTTCGTTGCCAGTGCACCAGGAAGTACTGTGGGAAGATCAGCTTTGCCTCCATGTGATCATTGTGGTAAAAAGCATAGGGGAGAATGTTGGAGAGTTACAGGAGCATGTTATATATGCGGATCGCATGACCATATTCAGAAAAATTGTCCAAAGAACAGAGCCACTTTCGCTCCTCAGATAGAAGTATCAACTCCTTCAATTCATAAGGGAAGGAGACCGGGTCCTAGTCAGTCAGAGGCGCAGAGCAGTAGGCTGAGGGGAGTACCAGACTCCGCAAAGAGACGAGATACCCATGTCCCGGCTCGTGCATACGAGATCAGGGCCCAGGATGATGAGGATGCTCCAGATGTGATAGTTGGTATGATTTCCATCTTTGATATTTCTGTTCGTGCATTGACAGACCCAGGATCTACTCATTCATACATTTGCACTTCCATACCTAGAGATAAGAATTTACAGGCTGATGTCACCGAAAATGAAATAGTGGTTAGTAATCCCTTAGGTCACAGTGTGAACCTGAATAGGGTATATAAAGATTGTCCCATTCGGCTTCAGGGACATGAGTTTCTGGGTGACCTGATGGTGTTACCATTTAAGGAGTTTGATATGATTTTGGGTATGGATTGGTTATCCAGGCACCAAGTCATGATTGATTGTCGTCTGAAAAGAATCACACTTAAGACTGTGGATGGTAATGAAGTTACTATGGTGGAAGAGAGATCCGATTATCTCTCTAATGTGATTTCAGTCGTGTCGGCTATGAAATTAATAAAGAAAGGGTGCGAAGCTTATCTGGCTCATGTGGTTGATTTTTATCAGGCTGGATCTCAACTTCAAGATATACCCACAGTGTGTGATTTTTCAGATGTGTTTCTAGATGAATTACCAGGTTTGCCTCCGGAAAGGGAAGTTGAGTTTGTCATGATATTATGCCAGGCACTGCGGCAGTGTCGATATCTCCGTACAGAATGGCTCCTGCTGAACTAAAGGAATTAAAGATTTAGTTACAGGAGTTACTTGACAAGGGATTTATTCGACCAAGCGTGTCCCCATGGGGAGCACCTGTGCTATTTGTTAAGAAGAAAGATGGATCTTTGAGACTGTGTGTGGATTACAGATAGTTGAATAAACTTACAGTCAAGAATAAATATCCCTTGCCTCAGATTGATGATTTATTTGACCAGTTGAGAAGAGCGAGTGACTTCTCCAAGATTGACCTTCGATCTGGCTATCATCAGTTGCGAGTAAAGGAGTCGGACATTCCCAAGACTGCATTCAGGACTAGATATGGACATTATGAATTCATGGTGATGCCATTTGGACTAACGAATGCGCCTGCAGCTTTTATGGATATAATAAATCATATTTTTCGTCCGTATTTGGATCAGTTCGTTGTGGTATTCATTGATGATATTTTGGTGTACTCTAAGACCCGAGAGGATCATGATAGACAACTTCAGGTAGTCTTGTAGACTTTGAGAGAAAAGCAATTATTCGCCAAGCTGAATAAATGTGAGTTTTGGCTCACTGAAATTGCTTTTCTGGGACATATTGTATCTGCTGAGGGAATCCGTGCAGATCCGAAGAAAATAGAAGTTGTTATGGAATGACAACCTCCGAAGAATGTCACAGAAGTCAAAAGCTTCTTAGGCTTGGCTGGATATTACAGGCGTTTTGTCAAAGGATTCTCATCCATAGCGACTCCATTGACTCGATTGCTCCATAAAGATGTTAAGTATGAGTGGACTAAGAAGTGTCAAGCAGCTTTCGATAGATTAAAGGTGATGCTTGTAGAGGCTCCAATCCTTACTTAGCCAATAACCGGTAAGGATTTTATGGTCTATAGTGATGCTTCCCATCAAGGACTTGGATGTGTGCTAATGCAGGAAGGAAAAGTAGTTGCTTATGCCTCTAGACAGCTAAAGACTCATGAGAGAAATTATCTGACGCATGATCTGGAGTTAGCAGCTATTGTTTTTGCATTAAAAATATGGAGACATTACCTCTTTGGGGAAAGATGCTACATTTATACAGATCACAAGAGCCTAAAATATTTGCTTTCTTAAAAAGAATTAAACTTGAGACAAAGAAGATGGATGGAGCTAATCAAGGACTACGATTGTATTATCGACTATCACCCAGGGAAAGCCAATATGGTAGCCGACGCATTGAGTCGTAAAGCTTTGGTTTCTTTAAGAGCCATGAATGCCGATTTACAGGTGACCCATGACAATGTTTTAGTGGTAGAGTTAAAAGTGAAACCGAGTCTATTACAGCAAATTCAAGAAAAGCAGAAATTAGATGAAAAGTTTGCAACTATTAGTAGATAGATTTCTCAGGGGAAAGAGATTGAGTTCACCATGAGGGATGACGATTTCCTATATTTTAAAGACAGAATCTGTGCTCCGAATGATGAAGAATTGAAGAAGATTATTCTTACGGAAGCCCATAGTAGTCCTTATGCTATGCACCCAGGAAGTACTAAAATGTATCAAGACTTGAAGAATAATTACCGGTGGATCGAAATGAAAAAGGAGATCGTAGACTTTGTGAGTAAATGCATGACATGTCAGCAAGTAAAGGCGGAACATCAGGTTCCATCAGGTCTTCTACAGCAGATTTTTATACCAGAATGGAAATGAGATCGAATTACTATGAATTTCGTTATTGGTCTACCGCTTACTCGGAGCAAGCATGATTCAGTTTAGGTGATTGTGGATCGCTTAACTAAGTCAGCGCATTTTCTTCCAATCAGAGTTGATTCCTCATTGGATAGGTTGGCTGAGCTATTCATTAGAGAGATTGTCAGATTGCATGGGGTACCCATATCTATCATTTCTGATCGAGACCCGAGATTTACATCCAGGTTTTGGAAGAAATTACAGGAAGCTTTGGGTACTCAGTTGCATTTCAGTATGGCCTTCCATCCACAGACGGATGGGCAATCAAAAAGAGTAATTCAGGTGCTTGAAGACATGTTTCGAAGCTGTGTGATTAATTTTGAAGGGAGTTGGGATAACCATCTTCCACTGATAGAATTTGCTTATAACAACAGCTACCAAGCAAGTATTAAAATGGCACCGTATGAAGCCTTATATGGGAGAAAATGTCGAACACCCTTATATTGGACCGAGTTGGGTGAAAGCAAGTTAGTGGGGCTTGATCTGGTGGAGCAGACTAAAGAAAAAGTGAAGATTATTAAGGAAAGATTAAAAGTCGCATCCGATCGACAAAAGTCCTATGTGGACTTGAAGAGGAAAGATATTGAATATCAAGTTGGAGACAAAGTTTTTCTTAGGGTATCTCAATGGAAGCGAGTGCTTCGGTTTGGAAAAAAAGGAAAGTTAAGTCCTAGGTTTATTAGCCCATACGAGATCATTGAGCGTATAGGACCGGTAGCCTATAGACTTGCTTTACCGGAATTGGACAAGATACATAATGTGTTCCATGTATCTATGTTAAGGAGATATAGATCGGATTCATCTCATATAGTCTCTCATGAAGCTATTGAAATACAGCTCGACATGACCTACGAGGAGGAACCAGTAAAAATCTTAGATCGAAAAATCAAGGAACTCAGGAACAAGAAGATTTCGTTAGTCAAAGTTCTCTGGAGGAACCATAAAGTTGAAGAAGCTACTTGGGAGAGCGAAGAGATAATGCAAAATCAATATCCTAATCTATTCAGTTAAGGTAAATTTCGAGGAGGAAATTTTTTTTAGAGAGGAAAATTGTAACATGCTACTTCGGTGTCCAAATAATTTATTAAATGTTGGTTATTAATTAAGGGATGATGGAATTAATTATTCGTTCCGATCCGGATGAGCAATTGATTTTTTTTTTTTATAAAATTTTTCAGACGGGTCCGGGGATAATTATTTAATTCAATTTCATAAAATAAATTGGAGCGACTGGATTCGAAAATTTTTTCGGAATCTAATGAAGTTTCCATGTGTGAAATTGGATTTTAATTAAATTTCCAAGCGGACCCGAAGCAAATCCGAGCGAAAGCGAAATCATAAAGTGAGAATTGATGGCATGGGAGAAATAAATTGAATAAGTGGGTCCATGAGGGACACATGGCAAGCATACAAGAGAAATCAAGGACATGTGTCATGCAAGGGAATTAAATAAATTGAAAAATTGAATGGTGGATGATGACTTGTCATGACAAGTGTACGGCAAAGAGAGAATCATATTTAAATGAGTTGCAAAACACCTAAATGAAGTTCGGTCATCACTTTCAAATTTAAAACAAAACCGAAACCTCCCAACAAAGTCAAGAAGCTCTTGATCCAAAAGCATCATCAACCTTCAACCTTGGTCTTCAACTTGTGGAAGAGAGATTCTTGACCGTGAGCTGCTCGTGAGTGAAAACCGAGAGAGTGTGAGACCAGCTGGGAGAACTGTGATCTGCAGCAAGAAGAAATCGTTGAAGCTACCATCAGCTGTTCGTGAAACCATGAGAAGGGAGAAGAGTGAGCTGGTGGTCGGTGTTTCAGATTTGAGCCAACTCATGCATGCAAGGTAAGAGCTGAAACCGAGAGCTTGTCATCTTCTCCTTCCATCCAAGTAAAAATCAAAAGTTGTTTTGTGAGAATGAAAGTTGAAATTGTTAGCCTGGTGTAGTCAGTGAGGCAGAAGTACAGCAAGAGGAGTCTCGGTGTTGCATGCGGCTTGTGAGTTGTCTTAGTGTAGGTCTGATCTGGTGGTGTCCTCTATCCTCCTCCTTGCTCGGTCTTCACTAGATTTGAAGGTAAAACTGTAGAACACAATGGCTGATGTACGAGTTGATGGACTGTTTATGGGTGACTTCGGTTTGTGCATGCAGAAAAGGAAAATAAGAGCTACTGCCGTGAGTTATTGGTGAGGGATTGTAGTAGCTCATGAATGATTTTAAGGGGCTGTTCTGGGCATTTAAAAGCAGTAGTTTAAGGTAAGAAATAAGTCAGTTTTGAGAGAAAATGGTTCATTCTTGAAGGTGAATTGATCTGGTTTGTAACAGTGCAGATTGTGAGGGACAGTGCTGACTGTGACAACCAAGTGCAATCCGGACAGCTTGGAAACTCTCATTCCCTTCTCTATTCGGCTATCATCAAATTTTTAAGGTGAGGTTTTCATGTTCCTGCAGTAGTGTAAGTTTTAGAGAGCTATTTTTGAAGTGATTTTAGCATGAGTGTAGAAAAAGGGAAGTGTTGCTTGCTGCCGTAAGCTTCTGTGAGTGTCGATTGTCGTCACGATCGTCCAAGAGCTGTTTCAAAGCAAAAAACAGCTCAAGCGAAGGTAAGTTGCTGTCCCGTTGATACTATTATCATGATTTGAGTAATGTTTAAATGTTAATGGTGTCCATATGGGTTGAAGGAAGCTCGCGGATAAGGAAATTAATTTGGACAGCCCTTTGTACTAGTTTTCGAAGCTTTCAAAACGCTTGTGGAGAGGTAAGTTCTAGATTTATGGTTTCCATTTCGGATGAAAAATATTTAGGATTGAGATATGGAATAAATTAATGTTGACATGTTTGGGATATAGGATTTAAAACCTCATTAGTGCGGAGGTTCGTTTGATTAAGTTTGGACGTGTTTGCGATTGATTTTCGATGTTGAATTTGTGTTGCGAAATCTGTTATGGTATAAAATATGGGTTGTTCTATCATGCAATTTAAACTAAGAAATGCAAATGATTTTCATGTTCATGAGTATGTAAAGTTGATGGATTGTTAGAGTTAATTCGCGCAAATGAAAGCAGTTACGAATAAATTTTATGGGCTGTTTTGGACATGCAGTTTTTATGAAAATTATGTGCAGTTTTTAGCATGCTTAAGGACTGTCTTGAATTGTTTAAAGGCTGTTTTGGTGCAGTTAAATAAGCTGTTAAGGTGTGATTATATGAGCTGTAAATGTGCTAGACATGAGCTGTCAAAGTGCGGTATAACAAGCTGTTTTAAGGACCGTTGCATGCTGTTTTTAGGACAGTGATGTAGGCTGTTTATAGGCTATTTGAATGCCATTTTTGTAGTGATTAGTTGGCTGTTATAAGTAATTTTGATGAGCTGTTTTGAGGTTATTTTTAGTGCGATAAGACAATCATAAAAAGGATATTATGAGTTGTTTCGAAATGTTATAATCGGAAGTGTTCAAGATACGTTATATGAGAGCATATAACTGTAGTGCATTAAGTAATATTAGTAGTATATATAAGTAAACTTTTGCTATGTTTGTTTTAATGAAAGGTCAAGGAGAACCCGGCGAACCGAATTCTCGATCAAAGAATAAGGGTAAAGCATAATGGAGCATTCGATTCAAAGATCGAATCCTTTTGAGGTCGGTATACACATTATCTTTAATTTTACTTGAAAGTCTTTTCATTGTGAAGTGATTTTATTAAATGAGATTGATATATCGTTTTAATACAATGCATTTACAAACCTATTTGCCTATACTTGAAAGGAAAAGCGGAATTGATTTGTTATGAAAATCTTGGTACTAAAACCAAAGTGTAAAATATGATACAAACGTTATGTTGTAAATAGCCCTTGTAAACTTAGATATCGATAAATGGAAATTGGTAATTGACATGTCAATAGGGAAATTAGTAACTGCACCGTTTATTTGCATACACTAAATTGATTCATTATGGACTATGAGAGGCACCACGTGTCCGGTCCCAAACGATTATGTGATATGATATACGACTCGGTGGATAATCACCGAGTGACCGATGTCGGGGTCGACCGTTATTCCGACGGGTAATCACCGCGTGTCCGATACCGGAAACCTATATACCAATACATGAGTATCGAATATATGTTTACTAAGGACACTGAAAAATGTTATGTGAAATGAAATGTTCAATGCTTTGAAATATGTTGAACTCGAAAAATTATGAACTATATGTTTAAGTATTTTTATGCAACGTATATATATATTTATGAATGTTAAAGTTAGAATGCTTTTAGTTACGAATGAAATTATATTTGAAATTGAGAAATTAAATTATGTGTATACCTATTAAGCAATTATGCTTAGCGCGTTGGTTTACCACGTGCAGGTTGAATCTTTTGAGTCCATCTAAAGACAGGGGAAATAGCTTGTACGCAAAGGCTCAGATAGTCACCATCCCCTCTACGCTTTTGGTAGATATGTAGACATATTGCATATGATCATGCATTTTTGGGATACATGTATATTTGTGTAAATTATTGTATTTCACTTAATTATAACAAAGTTCTGTATAAAAACTTATGCATATTTATTAAAAGCTTACTTTTGGTTATGTATACATATAAATGTTTATGATATATTTGAGTAATGAAATGTTTTGGAAATGGACAAGAGGTCCGAATGAGAGTTTAGAAATTGATGTTTTAGAAAAGTTAGAGTTTTAATTACAGGGAGCGGATTTTGGGATTTTAGAAAAACAAAGAAAACTCTGTCGGATTTATGTTTGAAAAAAAAAAATTTTCTCTATTGGTAACGAGCTTAAGAATGATAATAGTTTTTCAAAAGAAACAGAAATGGATTTATTAGGAAAGTAACGTTCTCCGTTTCGGATTTTCAACCGTAACGGAAGTCGGGCGAAGGGTGTTACATACTGGGCCTCCCTGTCTGCCATCCCTTCTTCTGCTGCGGTGGCCCCCTCTCTGCCTGAACAATCCTCTCGACCCTCAACGATGCCTCTACCAATCTCCCATACTCTCTATACTTTGTAGCAGCTACATATGCTTTGATTTTGAAATTCAAGCCCTGTAGGAATTTATGGCACTTGTTGG
Organism: Dimocarpus longan; assembly: GCA_022984855.1. Lineage (NCBI taxonomy): Eukaryota > Viridiplantae > Streptophyta > Magnoliopsida > Sapindales > Sapindaceae > Dimocarpus > Dimocarpus longan. The sequence continues at coordinate 12,126,038 of CM041015.1, read as the reverse complement.
CTTCGTCGTCGACGATGAATGGTGCCACTCTGGATAACTCTGTGAATTTCTTTTCATACTCTTCCACCATCATATTACCCTGAACCAGACGATAGAACTCCTCAACCTTTGCATCTCTGTAGACTCTGGTATAAAACCTCTCATTGAAATATTCTTTAAACTGCTCCCATGATAGCGAAGTGGTCACTTTTCTCCTCACCGAATCCCACCAGTCTCTAGCAGAAGCTCACATGAGGAATGATGCAATAGATACTCTCTACTGGTCCTCGCACTCCATCTACTCTACAACCCTCTCTGTACTCTCTAACCACTCTAGAGCTGCATCAGGACCCCCTGATCCATCAAAACCCTCAACGCCTAGCTTCCGTGCTCTCTCTACGGTAGCGCCTGGTGCGCAAGGTCTCATGCCCTGCATAATCTGAGCTAGTCTCTCAACAGGATCAACTGTTGGCCCTGCCACTGCTGGCTCTAGCTGCACCCCAGGCTGACACTACAACAAAAATGACGTAATATAGCATGAGATGAATGCTATAATAAGTAATAGATAACATTTTAACTAATGTTATCACAGCCCATGCTATCAAAAGTCTCCTCTCATTGATAGCAATTTATAAATGCTATGCATGATGTTCTAAAAAGCTATTATAGGTGCAATCACAACTTTTTATAATTGCTATAATTATCTTTTCATCACATTTTTGAAATGCTATAAATACTTGATTAAGTTAGTAACTTTTCTATGTTATAGCTTTTTCCATATGCTATGAAAACTATTTGATTGCAATTCATAAAAACTACAAATAATGTCCTTTATTTTTATATATTTTTTAAAAAAAATCAAATTTCATTATATACTAATTACGAACATTGGAATTCTTATGAATAGATGAAAAATAATATAGACATAAAAGTGTTCGAGTCATTCCATTAGAATACCAAAATCTTTACATTATCCATCATAACAATAAATGGAGATTTCATGATAGTTACACATCAATTATAACTAAAGTAGCCAAATATATATTCTTCATATACAAAAATATGTCTAAACTGGAAAGGTTGTCCCAAATATCTACAAAAGTGAAGAATCAACTGTCATTCATCTTCAACATATGTTCAGTGCAATTGGCAAAATCTTGTATCCCCATATTGACAACATCCAATGCGATTGATAATATTGTGTCCATGTACTTAATTATAACCTGAATTGATGATTTTAAAGGAATTAAAATCCAATAAGAAAAAAGAAAAAAGCAAAATTTATTCAATAATCAAACTACAATATCAACAAAAACAAATAAATATTATAGATTGCTTGAATAAACCTTCCTACACCAATAAACCATGTATATGAAAAGATCTTCAACAACATTCATTACATATATTCAAGCCAAAGAAGTTAACTCCCAAACATATTACCGTTTTATCGTTTTTTTCCCATGCATCATGCTAACAAAAATCTTGACTTCATGTCTATATTTTTCTACATTTGAAGTTGGTCTGTGTATATTTTCTTATGCTTCATTGTGAGTTATAGTCACCTAAAAGAAAAAGTTGTGAGGCACGATGGCATTTATTATTGCTTTTATAAATTCTTTAGTTGTAATTGAGTGCCTTCTTCTATGTTGTAGATCTCTTATAAACGGCCAACATGAATACTGGAAGTGTTTTAGAATATACCTCTGAAATACATAAAGTTGCTTTCCAGGCTTGTCGTGGATCCCCAACCGGGCCCATGTTATGACTTCTATTAACTCTTCAAGAGTTCCATACCCACCTGACCATCATCGATCAAAAGCCATAAGACACAAAATGTTTAGTATATAACATATTGTCACATATAATCTGTACTATAATTTTATATAAATATATATAAACCATTTTTTTTTTTCGAGAGTGGACTTGGTAGGGCAATAAAATAGGTCCTCTCTTGGAAAAAAAAAATAATGGTTTATATATACATATATATATATAAAATTTGGCACCCAATGTGGATTCAAGTGGTTTTGGTACTTGAAATCAATACTCTGGCTAGATCTAGTAGTGATGTCTAATAATGGGGTCCTATCTACTCCTCAGAAGAATAAGATATATTATAATAGCAACAAATAGCAATTCTATTAGTCACAATTGATGCAATTTTTTTTTTTTCTATTGATTAGGTTTCATTTATTTACCTAATCTAAATTGATAGTTTGTAGTATTCAGTTCATGCCAAAAATATTCATGATGTATAACATTGAACTTCCTCAAAATCAATTACTCTCTACTTTAATTTTAGACATTTTAAATGGAAAAAAAAAAATCTTAAAGTTCTTTTCATATATAAAATCCAATTGGTGCAACAACCTTGACAGCTATAACCCAGAAGTTTGCAAATTAAAGCCACACTACAAGCCATTCTGAAAAGTCAAAGTGGCTCTACTTTCTCAATGGTCTAATTCATTGCCAAATACTTGGAAACATTAGAAACTACATGTAATTTAAAAGCCATTTGGTGTAATTACATTTAGATATAACTAGTTTTGAAAAATTATTTTCTTCTTTTATAATAAGAAAGGAATATTTTTCTGTCTAGATATCTTTTACTTATTTAAAGGCTAGATAAGTATGCAAACAACCCTGTTTTCACAGCACCTATAAATGTCTATTTTCTTCCAATATTTTATTCAACACAACCATTGCTTGAATTCATAAATCTTTGATAACCCACTTGACATGCTTCATGTAACTTAAATTGATCAACTAGAATGTAGTCATTACTTAACTTTATAACCATCTCAATTCCACCTCTAGAAACCAAAAATTTGCAGCTTTCCACTCACAAATTAACCTTGAATTCTACCGGTTAGTATCCTCTTAAACATCCAAATCCATTAGCTAGAACACACCTAAATTTACTAAATTATTTCCCAAAAGTGTCACAAAGACAGCAATTTCAAGTCAAGAGAGAGTGTATACTTATAAAATACAAGAGTAACAATACGGAAAAAAAAAATATATATATATATATAGAGCACCTAAACAATACAGAAAAAACAGTGTAACAAAAGCCACAAACACAAGCTCAGACACAGAGAGAGCTTACTTATAATATAGACAGAACAATCAACACTGTAATCTAATTCAAACTTCATTACTTCAACAAACATTAAGTAGAGCAAAAACAATATAAACAAAGCATTGATCAACATTACATATACATTAAGTATCTTGAAAGTCAACTGAAATAAGTGTCACGGACTTAGCTTTTGAAGCTTGAACCGTGCGGCCTTAGATGCTACTTGAACACCTAAGTAAGCCTAAAAGAGTAAGAAGAAAGCACAAGAGAACTCTTGGAGAGAAAAGAGCTTTACTAGCTTGAGAGATCTTTACAATTTTGTGGTGTGTAGAACAAATGAGAGCTCCCCTATTTATAGATGGCTTCTATACAAATGAATGGCTATGATCTATTTGATCTAAGGGTGGATATGCAATCTCACCAACCCCCACCTACCAAATGAATGGCTTAGATCTATTTGATCTAATGGTGGATATGCAATCTCACCAACCCTCACCTACCAAATGAATGGCTTAGATCTATTTGATCTAACGGTGGATAAGCAATCTCACCAACCACCACCTACCCTAGAAGCTTCTAGAAAAGAGCCTCCATGTTGTTGGGAAATTGCATGTAAGGTGTTCGATGAAATGCGCGGGTTGTGACATTCTCCCCCACCTAAATGCGTGACGTCCTCGTCACGTGTAGCACCCTCCTGCCAAAATTGCTGGATCAGATCTTCGAATTGCCATAGGTCTTTTTCAGGTTCCCAACTCGCCTCGCACTCGGGTAGGCCCTTCCATTTGACTAAGTACTCACGACTTGGTGGATAACTCGGCCTCCGAATCACTCGATCAGCCATGATGAACTCCGCCACCTTGTCATAAGTAGTAGAAGTGCCCAAAGGTACCCGATTTGGTGCGCCCCTTGATGGATCCTCCATGTCTTCATTGTATGGCTTTAAGCAACTAACATGAAAGACCGGATGTAGCCTAAGTCTTGAAGGAAGTTCCACTTTGTAGGCAACTTTGCCAACCTTCTTGACTATAGGGAATGGTCCCTCGTATCTCCGGATGAGTCCCTTATGTAATGAGCGGGTAGACTTGTGTTGTGAAGGAAGAATCCGCACTAACACCATGTCTCCGATATTATACTCCACATGCCTCCTCTTCCTCTTTGATGCCCACTCCATCAAAGTATCTCTCCATGTGCCATAGGAAGTTGTCTAACTCCTTTGCATCCCGCTTGCCCGCATACTCCTTGGGCTCCGGAGTCTTCACCTTTCGAGGATTAGAAACACCAACTAGTGACCCATTAGCCATCGCATGCTTACACAAGGTCACATCCGCACGAGTCTCCTCCAAGCTTGACTTGAACTCAGTCACTTGAGCTTGGATTTGGGCTAGTGCCTCCAGCACCCTAGCTTGAAATGTCTCACTCTCTTGGCGACTTGTACCAATGGCGGTGTTGAGAGCCTCTAGCATGGAATCCCGCAGCTCTTCAACTTGGCTATCACATTTGCCATCGAGCTCCTCCACACTTTGCTCCAACTCGTCTAGCTTCGCCCTTCCATCGGCTATAGCTAACTCCGCCTTGACCATTCTGGTCTCCATGGCACTAACCACCTCACGAGACTTGCTTTGCCCACGACCCTTCTTAGCGGCATTTGGGTTAGGATTAACATCCCTTCCCCTCATTTCCTCGGTGACATCCGACATTCTTCCTTCTTCAAACTCCACACGTTGAGCAAACCGTGGCTCTGATACCAACTGTCACGGACTTAGCTTTTGAAGCTTGAACCGTGCGGCCTTAGATGCTACTTGAACACCTAAGTAAGCCTAAAAGAGTAAGAAGAAAGCACAAGAGAACTCTTGAAGAGAAAAGCTCTCACAGCTTTGATCGAGGAAAAAGAGAGGGGCAACCAAGAACAGACCAACATGGGTTGTCTTCAACTCCTCAATTCATTGAAGGCCACTCCTACACCAACCAATCCTCCTATCCGGTCTCTTTTGTATGTGGAGGCACGCGTCAATGGGAAAGACGTCCGGACGATGATCGATACCGGGGCCTCTCACAACTTCATGCGACGTGAAGAAGCTAAGAGACTAGGGTTGAAGGTAGAAAAGGGGGACGGTTGGTTGAAGACGGTGAATGCGGACGCCAAGCCACTCGATGGTGTAGCTCGTGGAGTAGAGTTACACATTGGATCATGGAGCGGTAAGGCAAATTTTTCTGTGGTACCCATGGATGATTTTGACATTGTGCTAGGAATGGAGTTCTTGAGGCAGTTCAATGTAGTTCCACTACCTCGCTATAACTCCATATGCATATTAGAAGGAGGTCCGTGCATGATTCCAGCAACGGTGAAGCCTACTACCTCTAAGACAAGCCAACTCTCTGCAATGCAATTCAAGAAGGGAGTGAAGAAAGGGGAGATCACCTTTATGGCTACCATACAAGAGGTGAAAGATGTGACAGGCCAACCACAAATTTTGCCACGGGAGATAGCACGAGTCCTCAATGAGCACAAAGACGTCATGCCACCCGAGTTACCCAAACGGTTACCACCTATGAGGGAGGTGGACCACAAGATAGAGTTGGAGCTTGGAGCTAAACCACCTGCTAAAGCTCCTTATCGAATGTCTCCACCTGAGCTTGCCGAATTGAGGAGGCAGCTTAAGGAATTATTGGAGGCGGGATACATTCAACCATCAAAGGCGCCATATGGAGCTCCGGTGCTATTCCAAAAGAAGCATGATGGATCATTGCGGTTGTGCATCGACTACCGAGCTCTCAATAAGGTAACCATCAAAAACAAGTATCCTATTCCTCTTATTGCTGACTTGTTTGATCAGCTAGGCCAAGCAAAGTACTTCTCTAAACTAGATTTGAGATCGGGCTACTATCAAGTCCGAATAGCAGAAGGAGACGAGCCGAAGACTGCTTGTGTTACACGCTACGGGGCCTACGAGTTTCTAGTGATGCCGTTCGGTCTCACAAATGCCCCAGCTACCTTCTGTACTCTCATGAACAGAATCTTCCAACCATACTTGGATCGGTTTGTGGTGGTGTACTTGGATGACATCGTGGTGTATAGCGACTCATTAGAAGAGCATGCCCAACACCTTCAAACCGTATTCAAGGCCTTAAAGGAGAATGAGTTGTATGTGAAGAAGGAGAAGTGCTCATTTGCTCTTCAAGAAGTTGATTTCCTTGGCCACAAGATTTCACAAGGGAAGCTTTTCATGGACAAAACCAAGATAAAAGCCATAGAGGAATGGGAGCCACCCACTAAGGTGTCCGAGCTACGATCTTTCTTAGGGTTAGTCAATTACTATCGACGCTTCATCAAGGGCTACTCGAAGATAGCTGCCCCACTCACTGATCTACTGAAGAAAAGCCAATCGTGGGCATGGGCGGAGAAGCCCCAGCAAGCATTCGAGTCCCTGAAGCAAGCTATCATGAAGGAACCAGTGCTAGCCCTACCGAACCACACTCTACCATACGAGGTACAGACCGATGCCTCAGACTTTGCCATCGGTGGAGTGTTGATGCAAGATGGACACCCGATTGCTTATGAGAGCCGGAAGCTCAATGATACGGAGCGGCGCTACACCGTCCAAGAAAAGGAGATGACTGCCATCATCCATTGTTTGAGGACTTGGAGACATTACTTGTTGGGGTCTAAGTTCATGGTCAAGACTGACAATGTGGCGACCAGTTACTTCCAATCACAGAAGAAACTCAGCCCCAAGCAAGCAAGATGGCAGGATTTCTTGGCGGAATTTGATTATGTGTTGGAGTACAAACCCGGAAAAGCCAATGTTGTGGCCGATGCTCTTAGTCGGAAGGCTGAATTAGCCGCCATTAGCAAGTTGCAAGGAGGCTTACTTGATTCAATCAAGGAAGGCATGGAGCATGATCCTATCGCCAAGCAACTTATTTCGCTAGCTACCGAAGGGAAGTCGAGAAGGTTTTGGGTGGAAGATGACCTTCTCTACACGAAAGGGCGTCGGGTTTACGTGCCGAAATGGGGGAATCTTCGGCGACACTTGATCAAGGAGTGTCATGATACGCAATGGGCAGGCCATCCGGGACAAAGGCGCACGAGGGCGTTATTGGAGTCAGCCTACTTTTGGCCCAACATGCGGGATGAAGTGGAGATGTATGTGAAGACATGTCTTGTTTGTCAACAAGACAAGGTGGAAAATCAAAGCCCAGCTGGTTTGTTAGAACCGCTTCCCACACCGGAGAGACCATGGGATAGCATTTCCATGGATTTCATCGTCGCTTTGCCGAAATCTGATGGGTGTAGCACGATCATTGTGGTGGTAGATCGTCTTTCGAAGTATGCTACCTTCATTCCAGGCCCAAAGGAATGTTCAGCAGAGGTGACGGCCAGGTTGTTCTTCAAGTATGTGGTGAAGTATTGGGGGTTACCACGATCAATCATAAGTGATAGGGACTCCCGGTTCACAGGGAGATTCTGGACCGAGTTGTTCAAGTTGATGGGTTCAGAACTTCACTTCTCCACCAGTTTTCATCCCCAGACGGACGGGCAGACGGAGAGAATCAATTCGTTATTGGAGCTTTATTTGCGGCACTTCGTTAGTGCTAACCAACACGACTGGGTTAAGTTGCTCGATGTAGCACAATTCAGCTACAACTTGCAGAGGAGCGAAACAACTAACCGCAGTCCCTTTGAGATGGCTACAGGTCAACAGCCTTATACCCCACACACGCTAGTAGCCAAGTATACTGGGAGGAGTCCATCAGCTTTCAAGGTTGCTAAATCTTGGCATGAACAAGCCGACGTAGCACGAGCATACTTAGAGAAAGCAACCAAGAAGATGAAGAAATGGGCGGACAAGAAGAGGAGGCTCTTTTCTAGAAGCTTCTAGGGTAGGTGGTGGTTGGTGAGATTGCTTATCCACCGTTAGATCAAATAGATCTAAGCCATTCATTTGGTAGGTGGGGGTTGGTGAGATTGCATATCCACCATTAGATCAAATAGATCTAAGCCATTCATTTGGTAGGTGGGGGTTGGTGAGATTGCATATCCACCCTTAGATCAAATAGATCATAGCCATTCATTTGTATAGAAGCCATCTATAAATAGGGGAGCTCTCATTTGTTCTACACACCACAAAATTGTAAAGATCTCTCAAGCTAGTAAAGCTCTTTTCTCTCCAAGAGTTCTCTTGTGCTTTCTTCTTACTCTTTTAGGCTTACTTAGGTGTTCAAGTAGCATCTAAGGCCGCACGGTTCAAGCTTCAAAAGCTAAGTCCGTGACATAAGGCATGCAGTATATGTAAATATGCCCTGCACATTTCAACTGTCAATCAACCAAAATGTTAACAAATTGATCCTAACAAGCTATATACCTGGTGTGTTAAACCGATTCAATAGAGAACATCCATGTTAAGACACAGATTCTTGAAGACTAGCTCGGCTACTTTCGAGATCGAGGCTTCGTTCGGCTTGACGGAACCTTGGCGGCATGCAAGAATGGCCTTTGTGTGTTTGGCTGGCGACGGCGGTGGGAATGGCCGCTTGAAAAACCTCCTAGGGTGGAGTTGGCCAAGGATCTCGCCGGAGATGGCTTCTTGGAGAAGTAATGAGCTGGACTTGTAATATAGAACGGGAAAAATGGAGACTTTTTGCCTTCATTGTTGTTGGTTGCTGCTTGAAGAAGTAGTACGGTAGAAGCATATGTATCTAGGAGAAGATCAAGGGTTCTAGCAACTCAAACAACTTAAAAGCTAGCTATTCATTAAGAACTAATAAAATAATAATAATAATATTAAAAATTTATATGGGCTTTCAATTTGGGCGGGTGCAAAAATTTGAGTTTCCCACTATTACTTTTGAAAGCCAGCCATATTCTTTTTTATTGCATATTTATTGCATATCTAAAATGCTATTTTTTTTCTTTATACATATTGCATATCTAAAATGCTATAACATTCAAATTAAACTAATTATTTTATTAGTTATTATGTAACATTCATGGAATGCTATATTATTGTTATTAAAAACTAATAAAAAATAAAGTGTTATCAACCATACATCAATTATAGCATTTTACATTGAAAAGCAATTGTTTATGAGAAATTTATAGCTTTTTAAAGTGAATGCTATTAAGCAATGCTATAAAATGTGAAATTTGTTGTAGTGTGAGGCTCATTTATGGACTCATGAATAGGCTCATTAGCCTCAGCTAAACAAGAAGGAACAGGTGGAGTCTTAGCGGCGGCTCTGTGTGTACGAGGACGACTAGTTGGACGCATAACTCTATGACAAGCAAAACAATGAATGTCATGCAAAGTTTTATAACTCACATCCAAAGTTTCAAAAACTTTCTAAACATTTTCGAACCAAAAGCTTTGATACCAAATTGACGGGACCCTTCCCAAATCCCTACTCTGGATCCATGAAGAACCCCGTAGCACTCTGACAGAGCTCCAACGAACCCTAGCTTGGTCAACAAAAATTCTACCGGAGCATCGGGACTCATTTTAGACTTCTTTTTACAAAACATTTATTAGGTGGCAAGGGTAAAAATTTTTCGTTTTCCTAATAAAAATCCGGCAGCATGCCGACTGTTTATTGAGATATGCCACCCTACAAGTTCAAAGCAATTTAAAAACATTTCTATGGCAAACAATTCTCAACTACCAGGGGCCTCTGGCCCTCATCCACAATCAGCCACAACATGAATATATATATAATTTCAAAATTTTATGGAAATTCAATTTTCTGAGTTAAAACATTTTCACAAAACGTGTGTTATGGGTATTTTAACACAATGGAAAAGCTCAAGAACGAAGGCCCATTGTATCAAGAAGCCCAGGAAGTACTGGTCAAAATGGTTAGAAGTCAACATAGTATAGCCATTCAGTAACAGGTATACCTGAGCACACCTGATTATGTGATTGATCGCCTGAAAAATACTAAGTGTCCAGATTAACTGCGTGAAGGTGAAGCATAAAGATAGTCTGTTCCCAGACCAAAGGCTGCTTGATAAGTACCCTTTAGAAGTCATCGCAGCGATCCGGGATTCTGCTCGTCTGCTTGATAGTCAGAGGGACAGCTGATTCTGCTCGTCTACTCGATAGTAAGAGGGATAGCTTATTCTGCTTGTCTGTTCGATAGCGGAAGCATGTAACTGTCAAAGCCGGCTGCTCGATGGGTACAACCTTTGATCGTTGAAATAGCTTGCCCGTTCGATACAATACTTGATCGCTGAACAGATTGTTTGCTAGAGTTGACTAGTTGACCTTCTAGAAGGCGAATCAATTTAATTCAGGAAAGGAGTCAACTTGCTTATTTTCATGCAAATCGAATCTCTGCAATCTTGGCAATTGCTATATTTGCGATAAAGATAATCTTGAAAGATATTATTTCAATTAATGTATATTATTTTTTGCTTTATCTGTAAGAATCTCAAACCTATTCCAATTGTAACATCTTCACTATAAATAGGAGATAGAATTCAGTGTAAAGGACAGAGTGAAATAAAATACAATTACTCCGAGAAAGAGAGAAGGGGTGATTGTCGTGGACGTAGGTCATTATTCTTGCCGAACCACATAAAATCTTGTTGCGTCTTGTTTGTTTTGGCCCTGGTAATATTGGTTTCGTGTGTGGTTTGTCGTGTGGTAGGTATTGGGCTTGGAGAACCGAATTGACCAAAATTGAGTGTCAACAACGTGCATCCAACAACTAATATGTAAACTCTATTTAAACTTATTTTAAATGTACATCATTTACACCATACTCATATACAACAAATGCATGATTAGAAGTGTGAGATATACAATAAGAAATAGTCATTCGTCACTCGATTCGCGCGTCGATCTGAGCCTTGTCTGCTAGACGACTCACTCCTGCACCTGAGGGAACATTTTAAGAAATACATATCAAACAAACGGTAAGTATAACTCAGTGAGATAAATAATAAACAGCTTTATAAACTAAAGTATTTTTCTGAAATACTTCTTATTTCTTGCAATTAAAACTATTTTTGAAATTTGTTTTGAATTTCTTTCTAAAACTTTCTTATTTCTCGCTTGGATGGTAACCCAGAGAAACTACTCCTATCGTGACCGTATAAATCTCTAGCGAGCCACTAGGAATCAGGGAATCTACCCTGTGTAGTTACCGATGTGTGACTCTGGGTACGCGTTACCCCTACATAATCTATCTAAACTACACTACCCTATACGTGCAGAGGGTCGCTCAACTGACTCTCTCTCTCAGTTAGTAACTCTCTCACATCTACATTGTACGCATAGAGCATTCTACTGGGTACTCAACTGGGGCTAGGGTAAACCATCGGTGTATTAAAATTCTTTTTCTTGGTATTCTCCAATAAACTCGTTTTTAAGGCAAAAGGCCTAAAACATAAAGTCTCAATAGTTTTTATATAAGCATATACTCAATTTAAAGCTCATGTAAAAGAATCTAAATATAATAATAATACATAATTCAATTACAACAATGTAAGAAATGCAATTAACCATTAAATAAACTTTAATTCAAACTTCACTTGGTAAGATGAGATTTCTACTCACAAAGCGCTTCCCGATCAAAAGCGAACCTTCGAACTCCTCTGATACACTCTGCTGTCACCTTGATTATGCCTTGCTTTTTGCTTCAAAAGTGCTCTAATGAAGATAATTGATGACTAGAGAAAGATGGATGATGATTGCTTGAAAAAAAATTGCATAAAATCAGTTGTTTCCTTCCTTGATGCTGACCGGCACCTTTCTCCCCTTTTTCTCTAGGTTTGGACGGCAACAAAAGTGAAGAAATTGATTTGTTTTCAACATTATATAATGGTGCACAATTGCCAATTGGTCCCTCTTGAAAATCATCAAAATTACCCTTAAACGTTTCTTAATATTGTCATGACCCCAAACCAGATAAACTCCAATCTAATTGGTCCACTTGGCACACTTTAATCTACTTATTTCTTCAATTAATCAATAAATGTCAAGTGGCACAACCTTAGCCACTATTTTTTAAAAGTCACTTATCTCATTTCTTATTGGTTGAATTAAAATATCTTTTATTTTATTCCGTGAGCTCACCTCGTTTGATTAACACATAAATCACTCCTAACCACTTTGAATTCGTACCGGGGTCAACCAAACAACATCTGACTTATGATACGAAAATTTAATCAACTTTAAATAATACTACTAGAGGCCTACGATTCGACCATAGCTTAATTCAAAGATTTCTAATACCATAAAAAAAATAAATCTGGGTGAGGGCTTATATTTTGACTTTAGGATTCTAAACTTATTTTATTCAAAAAATTTCATCTCAATTCGTAATTCTCTTGAGTCCTCTAGTCGACACCCTATTCTGAATGTGAAATTAACTTCAACTTTAAAAACTATTATTGAAATATTACTATGCAACTGTCGCTGGAATCGAGGGGTTACACTTTACCAATGGTAAAGTCTATTGCTCCTACAAACCACGCAGTTTGCTCTGGTACCTCTACTCTAGTATCTCACTTCTGACAAAGCTAAAGCACACCTCATAAGCACACCTAAGTGTCACTCCACTTTGTACACTGCTTTGCTCATATGTGTATGGTTGAAAATGTATGGTTGGATGCTAAGGCCTGGCTCTCCATGTGGTGGAGTGAAGAACCTAAGGATTATGTTAAGTATTTTGGTTGGTGGGTTATGCAGGGAAGACAAGGTTTTTGAGGCTTTAAGGGTTTTGAAGGACATGGTGCCTACTGGTTTAATGATGAGTGTGTCGGGGTGATAACTTTATATTTATAGAGTTATTTTATCTTTTTAAATTTGAATTCTTGCTTAGTTCTTAATATTTTTATTATTATTAAGTAAATTATTTCATATTTCTTTTATTTTTATATCAGAATAAAATTGGTTAAAAATGCGCATGTGGACCCCACCAAGTAATATTGTTCAAGACAAGATCATCGCTACAAAATGAATATAATTCGCAGCAAGTCCATCGCCTCAAGAATTACTCGAGTCGGAGATCGCATAAAGAAATTATCGCGGTTTAAAGATAGGGTATTCTAGAAATAAATATTATGTCATGCTGATGTAAGAAATGATGTAATCAAAATTATGATGTAAGCAATGATGTAATAGAAGTTGACTTGAATGGGGTAGGTGAACGATGATGTAAGCAATGATGCAATTTGAATGTTGACTTTGAATGGGGTAGGTGAAAGATGATGCAAACGATGATGCAAAATGGTGGAAAATCAGGAAATGATGATGCAATCGATGATGTAATTGGAGGTGAATTTGGCCTATAAATAGGCCTTAGAATCACCATTCTAAGCATTCCATCACAAACCAAAACAATAAGTAGTTTAGAGAAAGAGAGAGAGAGAGAGCTTGGAGAGGAGGAGCAAAGCAGAGGAAGAAATTCTACGGTGAAACTTCAATCCACTAAGTTTTCCTATCTCTTGTTATGTTTAATTTTCTTGTTTTTGTAAATTATATTATGGAGTAGATTTGTTTTCTAAGGTTATGATGTAGCCTAACTTTGATGTTCCAACCCTTTGTTCAATTCAATTAATGATTTTCTATCTTAGTTGGTGCATTTAATACTGTTCTTAATGCTTCTAAATAATTGGCCACTATTTAGTTGAATTGTTAATCATAATGATAGCGGAAGCTGATTTATGTGTCTAGTTCATTGTATTTAATGTCATAAATTGCATGTAGGATAGGAATATACCTGCATGGTTTGTGTAGTCTATAAAAGAGATCCATAAATCTTAATGAATCCTTTAATGTTTTGACTTGCATGGGAACATAGTAGTTAATCTTTATAGGGTATTTTCCTTAGACCTCGGGAGAGGCTATGTGAATAATTCAGGGAATCTCGACTAACAACTGGATAGTTAATTTTGGTTAAAAAGAACAAAGGGGAGGAATAGATTAGTTATGGTGAAATCATAATCTTAGAGTTTTTATTCATTGAATTAATTTTCATTTATTTTCAATTGCAATTAAATTTAATCATAGTTATCAACTCATTCACTCAAATTTTATCTACCAAATAAAAGTTGAGTTATTTTAATTTTGGGCATTAATTAACAACAATCCTCGTGGGACGATACTTCTCTCATCACTTTATTACTTGTTCGGCTCGTTCACTTGCGATTTTGCACAACAAGTTTTTGGCGCCGTTGCCGGGGATTGTTTGTTTCAATTAATACTAATACTACGTAACTCAATTTTTAATTTGGTAATTTATTTATTTATTTTGTTTGTTTTATTACTTGTGAATTTTATGGTGTATGAGAAAGTCTGGGGGCGAAGTTTTACCATTTGACCCAGAAATTGAAAGAACTTGTCGTAAGAACCGGAAAGAAGTAAGGAAGGCTGCAAGTACTGCACTCATGGATATGGCTGAAGGACCCAACAACACACAAAACATTGTACCAATAGATGCTGAAATTCGAGCATTACGAGATTATGCTCTACCCACAGTGGGTAATACTTCGGCGATACGGCGACCGACTATTGCTGTTAACAACTTTGAGATTAAACCAGCAATCATCCAGATGGTACAAAACAATCAGTTCAGTGGGGCTCCGAACGATGATGCAAATGTCCACATTGACAACTTTTTGGAGATCTGCGATACGTTCAAACATAATGGTGTTACTGATGACGCCATCCGATTAAGATTGTTCCCATTCTCTCTTCGAGACAAAGCCAAAAGCTGGCTCAACTCGTTGCCATCAGGGAATCTCGACTAACAACTGGATATTTAATTTTGGTTAAAAAGAACAAAGGGGAGGAATAGATTAATTATGGTGAAATCATAATCTTAGAGTTTTTATTCATTGAATTAATTTTTATTTATTTTCAATTGCAATTAAATTTAATCATAGTTATCAACTCATTCACTCAAATTTTATCTACCAAATAAAAGTTGAGTTATTTTAATTTTGGGCATTAATTAACAACAATCCTCATGGGACGATACTTCTCTCATCACTTTATTACTTGTTCAGCTTGTTCACTTACGATTTTGCACAACAAGTTTTTGGTTTATGCCTTAAGAGCTTGTAATTATATGAACGGTTTTATAAATATTATTAAAGTATTCATTTTATTCAATTTATATAATTTTGTAAAAAATTGTATATATCATGAGAAATATCCTTAATTACTGATGTAATTTCAAACTAAGTGTATAAGTGTAGTATATACAAGAGAATTTAGTTTGAGATAAGTAATCTAAAGAGTTCCTAAAAAGCAAATGAAGTTGAGTACTTTGTTTGTGGTAAATTTACAATTGCAGTCCATTTTATATTCGATACAATAGTCTTATTCAAGACTATTCACATGGTGACATGAAAATAGAGGAACCTTATATAATAAAGATCATATAGGACTAGGCTACGCTAAAACATGAATCTCCAATTAATATCTATTAAACTTAAAGATTTATATTTATCGACCAGATGATCATATATGAATTGATCTTAATCTTGAGTATATTGTGGACTTCTGCTTGTTGAGTTATATCTTTTGATTTACATAGGTGAGATCGATATAAATGCCTAATCAATAGCTTCGTACTTAGGGGATATAATTTAATAGATAGCTGAGAACATTCTATACAATAGTGGAATCCATTCCTTCTTGTTAGAAGTAAAAAAATAGTTTCCTTAGGGGTTGATTCAGGTTTTGAAAATAAGAGCGCTCAATTTCTATTCATATGTAAATAGAAAGATAAATCATAAGTTTTTATGAATATATTGTTCATTAGAAAATCAATGACACTTAAGGATCAAGATATAATTAGAGGGGTAAAACGGACATTTTGACCTAATTTGTGGAGGATCAAATCATGTGTAATAATTACATCAATGGACACTAGAAATTTCAGATTATATAAAAGTATCTGTATTTTTCATAGTGTAATCTTAAGTTTTTAGTAGAATTGATGCGAACCCCGTATATAAAGATACGACACCCACAACCAAATTGAAACATAACCCCAAGAAAGATTAAAACAGGTTTATAACAAAAGAATTTTGACCCATTGATTATATGTCAATCAAAGAACCAAAGTTATGAAGAACTTTGACCCAATGATTAGAACTCAATCAAGAACCAAAATTATAAAAGAAGGATATTGACGCCACTCTCAAGACATAGATGAGAATGTGAGAGATAAGTCATGGTTTTGACCGCCACAAGCATAGCTTGATAAGATCACATGTTCATGAAGAACAAGAGAGAGAAATCACTCTCTCAATTAAACCTAATTGGCTGCAACTTCATTCATCTTGTTATTTTTGCTTAGGGTTACAAGCCTTTTTATAGGCAAAGAAAATAAAACATAACATGAAACCCTAGCCCTCTAACAATTGGGCTCATTAAACATACTCATGGGTTTACAATAATTAAATATGAGCTTAAGTTATTTATAATATGCCAGCCCAAATAATACACACTAAAATAAAATAAGCTAACTTAACTTAAAACCCATTACAATTTCAAATAATCTTAGCCCAATTTATTTAAAGCCCAAATAACTCTAGTTTGCATCTAATTGTCTTCCATTATCATCCAAAGCCTTCATGATTAAGCCCAATAGTCTTCAAGATCAGTGATTTTCAACTTGAACAATGATTTGAAACCTTAGTGACTCCTCCAAATGGTCCAAATGTGCTTGCTTGGATCCCATCAAGAATTACTTTAAGATTAATAATAATGAATTATTTAATTAAAGAGTATAATTAATAATTCCAGTGTTATTGGAGCTCAAAATTATAGGTTCATCAAGTCCTCTTAAATAGCTTATTTCACTATAAGAAACGTGTATATAGAATCTTATAATTAGACCTTCCAATTATAGTTGTTACATAAGTAGTAAAATTTCTATTCACTTGGTATTTGAATAATATTGATTATTCAAATTATTTAATAATTAATTAGTTAATTATTAATTATGAATTAATAATTATTTAATTAATTTTTTAAGAGGTCTTGAATTCGATTCTCAATAGTGATTCTGGTTTAAATTAATTATGAATAAATTTATTTGAGGTCACAAATTCGATTCCAAAATATAATATGAATTAATTTTGAATTAATTATATTATATGAGGTAAAATTTTAATTTTAATAAACATGAGGTTTAATATTAATTTTGATTAATGAAAACCCTATTTGTTTGTCTATAAATATAAAAGAAATAGTTTTTTTTTTTTTTTATGGCAAGTTTATTTTGGTTTTTGCTATGCGTTCTTTGAAATAGAAAAGAAAAACAAAATGTTTTTTTTTTTTTCACAACTCAATACAAAAAAAAAAAAAAAAAAAAAGAATTTGTTTCTTCTCTATATAACCAAAATTAATACTCAGCTCTTACAAATATTATTTTTTCTTTATAGAAAAGAAATCAATAGTAAGTGAGTATAATTTTATATAATTGTGCCAACCATTTGTTTCTTGGTGTAGAAATATATCAGAGAATGTTAGGTAATGAGCAATCCGTAGAGATTAATACAAAAGGTAAAAATCAGATTTTTATTTCTTTATATTATTTTATTTCATTGCTTTATGAATTTAGGGTTTTTGAGTTTTATAAAAGTTTTGAAACTTATAGTTCCGCAAAATTCTTATTTTCATAAAAAAACAACTATTGTTTTCCTTTCAAAGTGGTGGTTTGAGAGAGAGGGTGTTTAGAAGTTTGTTAAGAGAGGCTAGAGTTATGGAGATCAAGGAGTTAGATGTAGCTTTGGAGTTTATTAGGAATGGTGTAGATGGGAGTTTGAATAAGGTGTTGGATTTGTTGGACCAGATGATTGCTAGTTGTACTGAGTAGTGTAGAGAGGTGTGTTTTGATTTGATTGTTGGTTGCAATATGGGTGCTTTCATTTTCATGTTATATTGTTAGATGTGGTCTATATATATGGTAGTATATATTTGTATGTTTTGGTTTTAATTTTGGGTTGCATTTTATGTTTTTCACTTTCATGATACATTGTTAAATGTATAGATGCTGATATTTGTATGGTGTGGTTTAATTGTTGGGTTGCATTGTGTGTTTTTTATGAACATGCTATATTGTTAGATGTGATCTATGTAGTTGCTTATATTTGTATGTGTTGGGTTAATTGGATGTTGGGCTGGGTCCACCCAAGATGACCAAAACCTAAATCCAACATCCAAAAGACAGTTTCTTTTGGATAAAAACCAAATGTCGTTATTTGCAGTTATATGATAAACTGCTCTCACCCTTCATTATATAAATGAATATGCTAAAAACTGAAAGAAGAAGTTGGTCTTCATGATAACTGAAACAGAGAGAAAAACAAAAATTAGAAAGCAATTTTTCTCTTAAGTGAAAATAGAGAACAAAGGGCAGTATTCTTACATCGTGAATTAAGATTTCTCTTCTCTCCATGACTGAAATCTGACCCCAGTTGAACAACATGGAATCCTGATAAATTTTGCTGCAAACCAGGTAAATTTTTCATGCTTAGAAACCAATACATATATACTGCTATATATGATGATTTATTTACATTGGTATCTGTCGACGTCTGGATTTAGCATACTAGGTTCGTTTATGGCCCAAGCTACAGTTTCGGGTTGTTGTTGTATAGTAAGCAAGATAGAAAGTAGAGGAGATGAGGTCAAGGAAGAAGAAAGAACACCAGAGATTTTTAAGTGGTTCGACCCTAAGAAGATGCCTACATCCACTGTTCACTCTCTCACTATTTTAACTGAGTAACAGTACTCAAGATATTGTCGATAGCTTTACAAAGGAAGTCCTCCCCTATTTATAGAGAAGGGGAGGAGCTATAGTAATACATAATACAACAATGTATAGTAAATCAATATTGTAATGATGGGTTACATTTAATGCGCCTGGATTACATTTAATGCGGTTGACGACGTCAGGATTAATTCTGCGAAAGCATGGGTTTAGATGGCTAACCCATGTGGGTTAGGTGATAGTCCCGTAATCGAAGCTGTAATCTTTGACAGGATTGGCGTGTACAATACGCCTTGAGCTGTAATTGGCCTGATAACTCTGACTATAGTTGACTTATGCTGAGAGATGTAACTGAAGCGAGCATCTTAGCGAGAAAGATGTCCTATCAGGCTGATAAACAAGTAAGGTTCTGTTGAACTGACCATATTAGGGGTTGTTGA
The DNA here is from genome assembly GCA_022984855.1 of Dimocarpus longan. Lineage (NCBI taxonomy): Eukaryota > Viridiplantae > Streptophyta > Magnoliopsida > Sapindales > Sapindaceae > Dimocarpus > Dimocarpus longan. The sequence goes on along the minus strand of CM041015.1, from coordinate 12,106,805 downwards.
TAAAGGCGATGAGCGAGCTGTATAGCAATCTGGTGTATTAATAAACAATCGGCCTCATAGGCGAGCTGATAAGTGAGAACATGCTGTGTTGGCTAATTAGATTGATCAATCAAATACATGGGTTCATTCTCAATCTGATGAACGAGCACATAGGCGATCTGATATGCGAACAGATAAACGAGCAGATTAGCTATAAGAAGGGTGATCAGAGAGATGGATAGATTGCTGGGTTTCTTGGGCCTTCGGGTCACTGGGCCAATACTTTGGACTTTCTTCGACCCAATTGATTTGATCGTAAAAATACTCATAACATAAGCCCCCTAGGTCTTGGTGCATATTGTGGACCAGGAGCTATGAGCTCGCGTACAAATTTCCTTAGTGGGAATAGTTACTTCACTTCTTCAAATTCTGCTTTATTCTCAAGACATGTGGCATTACCCCAAAAGGCAGTTACAAGGCATATCACGTGCCATGTGCATTTAATGCACGTCTTTCAACTGACTACGCATCATGACAAAATCCCAAGAATCGTGCAACGTCATCAGATTTGAGGCGGTTCTATAGCTGTCTTGATCTAATGGCTAGGGCTTGGCAGCTATATGATGACAGACACTCTTCATCTTCTTTCTTTCTATCATTTTCAAAAATTTAGATATCTCTTCATCTTCTAACTTTCTTTATGCTCTCTACTGCCATTGTTTATCATCCTTCTATCAGAACCACCAGTCTCGACCACATTCAATGTAAGTTTATATATCTATTTTTTTATTTTTCTTCTTTTATTCTTACGTGTATGGTGCTGTTCATTTTAACGATTAACCTCTTGCTTTCTTTTTTTATATTTGTCACTGACATATCTCCATTTTAGTCTGCCTTGAGCTTGATGAAGATGTACAAGGACTTCCCTGACTTGGCACAGGAGAAGGCTTCACTGGAAGAATCGAACAGGAAGCTTGGGAGCAACAATAAAAAGATAAAAGGAAAGCAAAGCACTTTCACAAGGAATTCGAGAAGGCTGCGCACGAACTTGAACAGAAGCTGAAGGGTGCCAAGGAGTAGAGGGATAAGGCAGAGAAGTCATTAGCCCATGAAATCAAGCTCCGAGATATCACCGCTTCCTCGTTTACTGCGGCCATCGAGGAGATCAAGAAGCTAAAGTAGGAGGCTCTCTTTTTAAAGAATGAGAATAGCTCGCTGAGGCAGGATGTGAACTCGAGCAATAAGCGGGCTGAGATAGTTGAGAAGAAGGCTGAACCGGTGCCACGCGACTTTGATACAGTGAAAGGAAATCTTGTCCGCACCAAAGAGTTACTTAGCTAAGTTGAAGTCTGTATCATGTAAGCTGCCAAAGATGCCACTGAGAAGACGTCAAGCTCGTTTTTGTATACTTTATGGAAATTTCACCTAGAACTGAACGTCCCCTTCTATGGCAAAGAGGCAGTGAAAGAGGTGAAGAAGTATGCTGATCGGGCTGCTCGGGCTATTCAGAAAGGAACGCCTCTAACTGCCCAAGGCCCAATTTCATCGGCTCCTGCTCTGGGCACTGTCTCTTCAGTGCAACTAGGACCTCCCCCGAGCTCATTACAATCAACTACTTCAAGCCTCTAGTGACCAAGGTGAAAAGACAGCCCCCGCGAGCTCCTCACAGGCCCCCTAGAAATTAGCTTTCTTTACTCTCCTCTCATTTTGTAAAGCTTATCTTCAAACATTGATAACAATGATTATTATTAGTTTTATAATAGAATGCTTCTGTTCCCAGCAATATGAGATCCCTACTGGTCTGCTTTATTTTTCACGAGTCTTATATGCATCACTAAATAGTATCCTACTTTACATAATTCGAATGAATCGCAACTAGATATAGACAATGGAATAGATAATAAAACGACTAAACAATAAATCTGACCGAGAGAGTTAGCTGAACTTGCTCTATCATGATGATAAGTATTAATCGATCGTATATATGCCCCCCAGATCATAGGAAATAAACTTACGAGTCGCAAGTGCGCCCTCAAGGATTTAAGTAGACAGCTCTGATGAAATACATAATCTATGTAGAAGGAGAAGATCTTCAACAGGTGGATCAATAACTTAGCCCCCCCTAGCAAACAATAACTCATAATAAAAAGCGAGTCTGCTCGCGTAATAATAAGTACTAACCAATAATGAGTAAATCAGCTCACATAACTGTGTAACAATAATATATGCAACATAAATAAATATTTGCAAAGTAGTATGAGTGAAGAAATGACTGATTAATATAGATGAGGTGCTGTTTGTAGACTACTTCAGTCATTCTTTAACTTGGTAAGAGCTGTGCTTAAAGGGTAGTGTAGGGTCCCTTCCCTAGCTTAATTGGTACCCAACTTACAAGTTAAACACTCTTATCCATGAAACCAGTGGTTCGAGTGGCAGTTGGGGGAGGCGTGGCTTAGCCAGCAAATCCCGTGGTGAGGACAATACCTAAAATAGGTGGGACAGCCCAGGAAGGGACCCCACAATAAAAGGTGCCTTTTTATTATGGGGTCCCCTCTTAGGACAGGGCTGTCCCACCTATTCTAGGTATTGTCCCCACCACGGGATTTGTTGGCTAAGCCACGCCTCCCCTAGCTGCCACTCAAACTAGCTCAATTGATACCCAGCTTGCAAGTAAAACACTCTTATCCATTAGACTAGTGGTTCGAGTAGCAGTTGGGGGAGGCATGGCTTAGCCAACAAATCCCGTGGTGGGGACAATACTTAGAATAGATGGGACAGCCCGGAGGGCACCCCACAGGTAAGGACTCGAGCCTTTACAACGTGTTGCACTCACAAGGTAAGGACCCGAGTATCTACAACAAGCTGCGCTCTCAAGGTCAAAACCTGAGCATCTACAACAGACTACGCTTATAGGGTCAAAACCTGAGCATCTACAACAGATTGTGCTCACATAGTCGATACCTGAGCTGTACAACATATTATCCTCTCGAGTTACACTCACACGGTTAGCGTCTGAGCATCTATAGCGAGAGTTGAGGAGGTAGCGAGAACTCGGCTACACTCACAAGGCCGTAACCCGAGCATTTATAGCATAATTTGAGGTGTGACACCAATTGCATATGAACTGATTTAAGATGCGCGTTTTGATCAATAACGCTTTAAGGCACCCGTAGGTCGAGTTCATGGGGAGGGTACGTCCTATATCCTATAGGCCCCAATGCTTGTTTCACCTTCTGGTCTCGTGGGGTTGCGTTCGGAGTAGAACCCTCAACCTTATAGGTTTCTTGGGTGCATAACCCCTATCCGTCCGGGTGATCTTTGCATCACGAGGTGGGCCGAGTTTGTGAAGTGTCTGGGACAGTTTAGGGAAAAACTGTAAGCAAGCTACGAGCCCGTGGTCGTGTCAACCCATGCTTTTCGTAGTTGCATACTTCACACAGAAATGCACTGTCAATTTGTGTTAATGATAATATATAACAATCGTGGAGCTTGTCATTACGTTTATACAACCACTATTTACAAAAGCATTTTAATTAATACAATAATCATTGATAATACGGTTGTAGATGTATTGTGTTCCATGCTCGTGGAAGCACTGCCCCTTTGACGTCTACTAAGTGGTATGCTCCATTCTTGAGATCTTCATAGATGACGTAGGGTCCTTCCTAGTTTGGTCCTAGCATGCCATCACTAGTTTTGCAGGCTTTAGGTAGAATCTCTCGTAGCACAAGATCACTTGGCTTGAATTTTTGAACTTGGACCATTTTGTTGTAGTGTCTAGTCATTCTTTGCTAGTAAACGACCATTCTTAAGCGAGCAGCTTCTCTAGCTTCTTCGAAGAGATCTGAACCAGTGGCCAGGAGTTGATCGTTCTCTTCAGAATTGAAACTTGCTCTCCGCTAGCTGGTCACCTTAAATTCAGTAAGAATCATGGCTTCAGACCCGTAGACCATTGAGAAAGAGGTCTTTCTAGTGGTGCTACGAGCTGTTATTTATAAGCCCATAACACCTTCTGTAGCTCGTCTACCCATGCTCCTTTTTGGGTTTCAACCTAGTCTATAAGGTCTGCTTGATGATCTTGTTGACTGCCTCTACTTGGCCATTAGCTTGGGGGTGATCTACTGCTGAGAAACTTTTAGTAATGCCAAGGTTGCTACAAAATTCTAGGAACTGCTTGCTTGTGAATTGAGTTCTATTGTCTGACACGAGCTACTAAGGAATACCAAATCTCCAGATGATATTATCCCACACAAACTTTTCAATCTTCGTTATAGAGATCTCAGCCAGTTCCTTCTCCTCTACCCATTTTGTAAAGTAATTGACTGCAACCACGACATATTTACACCTATCCCGACCCGATGGAAGAGGTCCTATCAAGTCCATACCCCAAATTGCGAAGGGCCATGGACTGATCAACTATTGCAAATAGACTGATGGGGCTCGAGGAATCTTAGAGAACCTGTGACACTTGTCACATTTCTTCACTAGGTTGATAGCATTTTGCTTCATGGTCGGCCAGTAGAACCCTTGTCTGAGTGCTTTCTGAGCTAGGGACAGTCCCTCAGCATGGTTGCCACAATGTCCTTCATGTATATCTTTCAGGATGGCAGTGTAGTCTGGTTCATCAACACATCAAAGTAATGGAGCAGAGAAGCCTTTTTTATAAAGCATGTCATCGTATATGCAGTATCTCACTGCTCTTGTTCGTAGACGATGTGCTTCCAGCTTGTCAACTGGCAACTTTCCCTCCTGCAAGTAATTAGCCAAAAGGCTCATCCATGAATATGTTATTGCAAGGATTCTTACCTCATCGCTGGGCTCAGTACTTGGCTTCGGTAGGAACTCCACTAGCACACTCCCTGAAAAGTCTGTGTCCTGAGCTGTAGCTAGGCAAGCCAATGCATCTGTATGGGAATTCTGGGCCCACCAAATCTAGTTTGGTTCATATTTTTCAAAAGTACCTAACAGCTCTCGGACCTTTTACAGGTAAATTGTCATTACCGACCCTCTGGCTTGGTATTCACCCCTTATCTGATAGACCACGAGTTGGAAGTTACTAAAGATTCTAAGTCGATCAACCTGCATCTTCTTTGCCAAGCGAAGTCCTGCCAATAATGCTTCATATTCTGCTTCATTATTCGTGGCTTTGAACCCAAACTTGAGTGTGTATAGGAACGTCTACTTCTTTGGGCTGATCAATAAAATTTCAGCCCCAACATTCCTCTCACAAGAAGAACCATCAACGAATAACTCCTAGAACGGTTCTTCAGATGACTCAGTTTCCTCATCCACGGGCCTTGTAAACTCAACGATGAAATCTGCCAACGCCTGCCCCTTAATTGCTGACCTTGGCCTGAACTCGATATCAAACTGGGCCAACTCAATCGCCCATTTGAGAAGACGGCCTGAGGTATCAGGCTTCTACAGGATTTGCCTGAGGGGATACCTGGTTTGCACTTCAACTTTGTGCGCCTGGAAGTAAGGATGCAGCTTCCTGGACGCCACCACAAGACAGTAAGCGAGCTTCTCTATTGGGGTGTACCTTATCTCAACATCAATCAACTTTTTACTGATACAGTACACGGGGAACTACGTTCCATTTTCTTCTCGAACTAGCGCGACACTTAGGGCGTGTTGAGAAACCCCAAGATAAACTGTCAGAACTTCCCTTTCTTTTGGCTTTGACAATAGGGGAGCTCGTCCTATATATTCTTTCAACTACTGGAATGCGGCCTCGCACTCCTCTGTCCATTCGAAGTTCTTTTCCTTCTTTAATATTTCAAAGAATAGAACACATATGTCTGAGGCTTTTGATACAAATCTACTCAGGGCAGCAACTTGGCCATTCAAACTCTGCACATCCTTCATTCTTGTTGACGATCTCATGTCCAGTAAGGCCTGGATCTTTTTCGGTTGGCTTCGATTTCCCTGTTATTCACTATAAAATCCAAAAATTTACCCAAGGATAGTCCGAACGCACACTTGAGGGGGTTGAGTTTCATCTAATATTTCCTCAAAATCTAAAACATCCCCTCAAGATCGCGAACATGGTCAACAGCCTGCCTAGATTTCACTAGCATGTCATCCACGTATACTTCAATGGTCTTCCCGATCTGATCCTCGAACATCATGTTTACTAGCCTCTGATAAGTTGCCCCTACATTTTTGAGTCCAAAGGGCATTACTTTGTAGCAGTATAAGCCACGGTCTGTGACAAACGAGGTGTGCTCCTTATCTTCAAGGTTCATTGGAATCTGGTTGTAGTCTGAATAAGCATCCATAAAGGTAAGGAGCTCATGCCCAGCTGTCGTATCTACAAGTTGATTAATCCTGGGCAGTGGGAAGCTATCTTTCGGGCAGGCCTTATTCAAGTCCATGAAGTCGATGCAAGTACTCCACTTCCCGTTTTTCTTTTTCACTAGCACGGGATTGGCTACCCAAGTAGGGTAATGAACTTCACGGATGAATTTGTTTGCCAGAAGCTTATCCACTTCCTCTTTCAAGGCATCACAGTGTTTTAGAGTCATCTACCTCCTCTTTTGGCAAACTAGTTTGTATCGAGGATTGACATTCAGCTTATGAGTTAGCACCCTTGGATCGATCCTCACCATATCCTCATGATTCCAGGCGAACACATCAAAATTCGCCTTGAGGCAGTCAGTTAGTTGGGCATTAATTTCTAGGATCAAGCTCTTGCCTAGTTTGAGACATCTTACAGCATCTGTCTCGCTGACCTAAATGTCTTCGAGCTCTTCTACTGGACCCATAGTCTGGTATGTGTTAATCTTCCTGAGGTCTAGGTCATGATTAATCCCCGTTGTAGTGATAGTCTGCAGTTCACATCTCAAAACTGTATCCATCCTTTTCCCTCGAACTCCTATTCTTACTACGTCCACATAGTAACGACGAGCCAGAGATTGCTCACCTCGCACACACCCGATCCAATTAAGAGTTGGGAACTTTACTGTAAGCGCTTTGGTAGAGGTGACCATGTTGAGATAATTCATTGCATGCTTTCCCAATACTACATTATAGGCTGAGGGGGAGTTGATAATCAGGAAATCCGCGAGCACCGTTGATTGGTAAGTTGTATCTTCGAGAGTGAGGGGTAGTCTGATCTGCCCGATAAGAGTGACTACATCTTCCGTGAAACCATATAGAGGCTCGGGGGAAGGCTTTAACTATTCATCACCAATCTCCATCTGGTCATAACATTCCTTATACATCTCATTCACCGAGCTCCCGGTGTCAATCATTATTCTTTTAACCACTGAGTTCTCGATACGAGCTCGGATTACCAAAGCATCATTGTGGGGCTAGTGAACATCCCAAACATCTTCTTCCATAAAAACAATCTCCACGGATGCCCTTCTAGCCTTCTTTGCAGGTCCTTCTGGCCTGCAAGTTAGACGCGATTAACCTCATGTATATATTGCTCTTGCAATCTGTTAGATGTTCCGGCCACAAAAGGACCCTCATGGATAGTATAGATCGCTCACAGCAGGTCCGTGCTGAAGGTCAGGCTCTTGTTGGGTTTGGGCTGGTTGCTCTTGCTGTCGTTGGTGAGGATGCTGCTGTTGGGATGGTCGCCCTGAAAGTCGCATAACATAGTCCCTCAAATGGCCATTTCTGATCATCTCTTCAATGGAATATTTGAGCACCCAACAATCAAAGATGTTGTGCCCTGCTTCATTGTGATAGACACAGAATTTGCTCTTGTCTCTACGTCTCTCAAGAGTATGAATAAGGGCTGGTCTCCCAAAGTCCTCTATATTCCATTCACTTGCAAAGATCTTGTCTTATGTATCGGATAAGGTGTTGTATATGTTGTAACAGCCTTGATATTGAGGTCGTTCTAGCCTCTGGTTACTCCTCGGTCTAGGCCCATATCTGGCTATCTTTGCAATCTTATTGTTGTTTCTCTGGTCCCCATGGCTGCTTCCTTTATTGCTCTTTTTCTTCCCCTGATTGGAGCTGCAGGCTTCATCTTTTTGGATACTCACCTTCTTGGGGCCAAATGCTTCTTCCTACCGTATCTTCTTTGCTGCTCACTCATAAAATTCCCCTAAGGCCTTCACTAGGGATTTATAAATGCTCTCGTACAGCTTCCCATTTTTCCTTAGTCCTGACGAGATAGCTGTCAAGATCCCTTCATCTGTAAGGTTTTCTACATTGTTCACCTCATGCTTAAACCTGTTCATGTAGTCCCTTAACAACTCACCAGGACGTTGGAAAATTGTTGGGAGGTGGTAAGGTACCACGAGCTGCCTCTTCAGCGTCTTATACTGGTTTAGGAATCTTTGATGACATTCCTCCCAATTATTGATGCTGCGGGGTGGGAGATTCCTGAACCATGTCCGCGAAATATCCACTAGTGTTGCTGGGAATACGCGACACTTCACTAGCGAGCTGTTAATCTAGAGGTCCATCTGGATATTGAAAGCGTCGAGATAGTCGTAAAGGTCAGCATTCCCCTTATATTGTGGGATGTTGGAAACTTTGAACCTTGGAAGGAGTGGCTCCAATTCATTTTTTGAGGTGAATAGAGTCCTCTCTCCTCTCTGATTCCTCTATTCGTGAGCCCCGGGTCTCTTTTTAAGCTGTCGAACCCTTTGAAGGAGCTCCTGGACAAGTGAAACCTGCACTTCAGTCCTCCTGACAACAGACTATCTATCTTATCCCGCCTATTATATCTGCTCGGGGAATGTTGGTCATGCGCCCTCTGTCTCCTTATGTCTTCAAATTCAAGGGCATAAAGGCTAGGCTCATGTCTTCGTTCAGACCTATCGGACAAAACTTCTCTTCTCGAACCTCTATTACCAGGCCTCTGCTCAGCTCCATCTCTATGTGTTGAGGCCTAATCATGTCCACGGTTCATCTGTCCTAGTCGGCATTCATTTTGGCTCACCTTTGTTCTTAACCTTAAAGGAAGAGCTGCCTCTTCCTCATTACGAGCTCACTGAAATTGAGCGCTAGACTGTACACTAGAGGAATGAGATGCCCTCTCTTGAATTGACTCCCCGACAATTGTCTTGTTTAGGATAGGGGCCGACAATTCTCTCGTTCAGGACAGGGGCCTCACCATGTTGCCATTGTGGAGCATCGCTCCTTGTAGTGGTATTGGGTAGTCTCTGAGTAGCCTGAACCTGGGTTCGAATTAACGTTTGTACTTTATTTGCCAGCTGCGTCATGGTATTCTTAAGTACCTCCTGACGTTGTTGCAGCATCTGTATAGCATCCGTATAGCATCCCCCCTAACAGTATTAAACACAGGTTGACGGGGAGGAATAAGAGGCATACCTTGAGCATTTCCTACCATGGGTGCATTAGATGTCCCTGCACCCATGTTGGGTGGTCTTCCAATAGGCGTGACGTTCTGTCGTTGATCTGAGATTTCTGGACAATCCGTAGTAGCATCAGAACTTCTGGTGACTTTTCCTCTGACCATGGTGACTATCAAGCGAGCCCTGTAAGCTAAGAGCAAAGGTGGTGAAATGCAGATGGGCCTTCCTCTAGCTTAAAAATGTTGACATCTGGATTTAGCCAACCAGGTTCGTTTATGGCCCAAGCTACATTTTAGATTGTTGTTGTATAGTAAGCAAGATAGAAAACAGAGGAGATGAGATTAGGGAAGAAGAAAGAACACCAGAGATTTTTAAGTGATTCGACCCCAAGAAGATGCCTACATCCACTATTCACTCTCTCACTATTTTAGCAGAGTAATGACACTCAAGATATTGTCGATAGCTTTACAAAGGAAGTCCTCTCCTATTTATAGAGAAGGGGATGAGCTACAGTAATACATAATAAGACTAGGGGTGGCAAAATGGGTTACGACACGACGGATTGACACGAATTCACTAAAAATAAATGGGTATGGGTTGGAGTTAAACGAATTCGTGTCAACCCGTCTAACCCGTTTATTAAACGAATCGAATCGGGTTTAGATAAACGAATCGCGGGTTGACATGATTAAAATTTGGGTCAAATTATAATTTAACATATTAAAAGGTTTAAAGTGTAATTATATGTTTATACATATATACTTAACCAATCCCTAACTGAAGCCATCTATTTTGCTATTTTGCTTATGTCGGTAGCTCCCTAGTGCGTACACAGTGTACACCGTGAACGACGACACCATCTTCCTAGTGCCACTGTCCACAGATCCACCACTCCACCCTCTTCCTCCTTCCGCCTTAGAACGATGACACGACAACACAGTGAAAGCCACGACGACACGACAACATGAAGACACTGTGAAAGCGACAACGACGCGACAACACCAACACCGGCGAATAGTGAAGACCTGACGATGCGACGACACAGACGACACGACAACACCGACGACACAAACATCGACAACCACCTGAGACACCGATAACGAGCCTATCCATCCCACCAAATCACTCCTTTCTCAGTCACGGTCACCACTGTCTCGCTGTTGGTAGCCCTCCGGTCCAGTCACCACCTTGACCAGCTTCAGGTTCCTTCTCTTTCATTTTCTTTTTATGTAATTTGTATTGCAATTGTATCGATTGTAGTTTTCAGTCTTTTGGACACATGGAATGTATCGGTCCAGTCACCACATGGATTGTATCAATTGTAGTTTTCTTTTTGTGTAATCTGTATTGCTTTTTGTGTACTGAAATGCATTTTGTTTGGTAGGTACAATCAAGTCATATATATAAGAAAAATATATTATCTTAGTTTCAAATATTTTACGTGTCTTAGAGAGGGGATTTAATATTGAACTGAATATTAACCAGATTCTAACTACAATCATTATTCACCAAACTAATTACTATATTTTATAAGATAATAAAGTTAAACAAGTAAAAATTCTTTAGTTCTTTTTGTAAAACATATGGCGGTGTAATTAACAAAACAAGCTTGAATGTCATAATATAAGCAATATGATGTAATGTGAAACTGCATCTCACATGAAAAGATAAGGGCATATTAATCTGAAACACTTCTTAGATATTTACATTATCAAAGTCTTGTCATATGACTTGATTTCAATAAGCAATATCCATAAGTCATTTAATATTCCTTTTATGACGACAAGTTTAATTTGAAAATTGCTTTGGATCAGTCTAATCAACTGAAAATTAAATAGTTATTTTGCCAAAATTGGGGTATATTATGAGAATATGAACTGCAATTTGCAATTACCAATACTTTGATCACATTTACAGCTCAAATATTACAAAATTTGAACATGAATCTCATCATCCATAACCAGCAATAGATATTTTGTATTTCAATTGTAGTTTTCAATTTTTTGTCAGTTTTCATATATATATATATATATATATATCTCCAGTATAATGTAATATGGTTTCATGGTTATTTGGTTATCAGATATGGATTTGAGTGTTGACTTCGAAGACGATACTATTGATCTGGAAGATGAGCTTGAAGTTGACAATGAGCTTGAAAATGTGGGAAGTTCAAGCAAGTTAAAGTAAACTAAAGCTGCTCGAAAACGAAAGCGCACTTCGCATGTGTGGAAGTCCTTCAAAATGATATCCAATGATAAAAAGGAAAAGCATAGATACAAATGTAAATGGTGTGGTCAAATCTATCTCTGCCCAACCTCGAGTGGTACAGGTAACATGATTAAGCACTTGGCTCTTACTTATCCTAAGTATAAATTGCGTGATATACGTCAAATGGTGATTGAGAAAAGTAAATCTGGGTCTATTGGTGTTTGTCAACCTAAGACTAAGTCTCAAGATGAATTTAGGAAGCTTGTTACTGAAGCTTTAGTGTTGCATGATTTGCCTTTTCAGTTTGTGGAGTGGAAAGGAATTATAAGAATTGTTGAGTTTTTAACTGATGATTTTCGTATAGTCTCTAGGAACACCGTGAATGCGGATGTGTTGAGTGTGTTGAGTTTATTTGAGAAAGGTAAACAAAACCTTAAAAAAATGTTACAAGATGCCCGTAGTAAAATTTGTCTAACCTCAGATTTATGGACTTCCATAACTACTGATGGTTACATGTGTATAACTGTGCATTTCATTGATTCTAATTAGGTTCTACAACAGAGAGTGATGAGTTTTTGCTTTATGCCTCCTCCACGTGATGGGGTATCTATTGTTGATAAAGTTATGCCATTGTTGTCTGAGTGGGATATTGACAAAAAGCTTTTTTTCATTACTTTGGATAATACTTCATCAAACAATTGTTTTATTGATAATTTAAAAGGTCAATTGAATATTAGTAAAACATTTGTTTGTGATGGGGAATTCATGCATATCTGTTGTTGTGCCCATATTACTAATTTGATTTGTTCATGATGGATTGAAAGAGATAGATGTGGGTGTGCTTATATTCATGAGAGTGTGAAATATGTGAGAGGGTCTCAAGTTAGGAAGCAAAAATTTTTAGAGTGTGTAAAGCAAGTTGATTTAGACATAAAGAGGGGTGTTGGACATGATGTTCCTACTAGATGGAACTCAACTTATCTTATGCTAGATAGTGCTCTTTATTATCAACGTGCTTGGTGTACTTTAAAGTTGACCGATAGCAATTACAAGCATTGTTCTTCTGTAAGTGAGTGGGATAGAGTTGAGAAAATTTGTAAATTTTTGCATTATTTTTATAAGACAACTAACATTTTTTCTGGTTCAAATTATCCTACTTCAAACTTATATATACCTAAGGTGTTTTTGGCGCATTTGACTTTGTTGCAACATTTGGAGAGCGACGATGAGTTTTTGAAAAGAATGACAAATCAAATGTACAAAAAGTTGCAGAAATATTGGGCTGATTTTTGCGTTATTTTGGCAATTGCTATTGTCTTGGATCCCCATTACAAGATGGAATTTGTTGAGATAGTGTTTCAGAAGTTGTATGGTGTTATTTGATGGATTAGAAAAGTTTGCACATGTAAGAAGTAAATTATTCTCTTTGTTTGATGAGTATATGACAAGTTCCATTAGGGCATCTACCTCTAAGGCCACCACATCATCAACAACTCATAGTACACAAGTGACTAATGCACAAATGAACACAATTGATGAACTTGACTTGGTTTTGATGGTAAGAAATAACATAATTTCTTTATTATATATTTACGATATTATTTTACCATAACAATCTATCTAATGATATTTTATTTTGTTATTAATTATATATTGATAGGATTTTGATATGAGACTTGGTGATAGAGGCATTACAACTCACAAGACGTAATTGGAGCTTTATTTGGAAAAACGAAGGCTTAAAAGATCAAATGATTTGGACATTCTAGCTTTTTGGAAGGCTAATGAAGCTCGCTCCCCTGAGCTTTCCGCCATAGCTCGTGACATTTTGTGCATCCCATTATCTATAGTTTCATCCGAATCAGCATTTAGTAATGGTGGTCGAGTTCTTGATCAATACCAAAGTACACTAAAACCTGATGTAGTGGAAGCAATAATTTGCACTCAAGATTGGATAATTGATAGAGGTAACACACTAATTTTGTGCTAGTGATTTCTTTTAATTATCTTTCATTATTTTTCAATTACTTTTGTCATTAATTATTGTAGAAAGAGAGATTGTTTCGCTAGAAGACATTACTGAAGATATATTGAATTTAAGTATTAATGAAACTCCCCCTAATGCAAGTGTCCCTAGTGAATCAGTAGAAGACTCAACACCAAATTCTTTCACTTAGGGGTAAATTCTCTTAATTATATTTCTTAATTTTAAGATTGTGAATGTTAATATCTAATTTTGTGTTTTTTGTGTAGCTTGAAGGTCCCTTTGGAGTTTGGAATCAATGAAGAAAAAATTTTTAAATGACAAAAGTTTGATGTTGGAGAATGATAATGTTATGTCATTTTATTTTATATGGATTTGCATTAACTTTGATTTTGTTGTGATTTTTATATGTGGATGATATGGAATTTTGTGTAATTGATTTAATGTGTAGGTTTTTATGTGTTGAATTAGATGTTTAAGTGTTTGAATGTGAATTATTTATTATATTTGTGTTTGTATTGAGTTTGCCTTTACTGTAGTTTTTAAATGTGGATGATATGAAATTTTATATAGTTGATTTATTGCTTAGGTTTTTATGTGTTGAATTAGGTGTTTAAATATTTGATTCTGAATTATTTGTTATATTTGTGTTTCAATTGAGTTTGACTTTATTGTGGTTTTTAAATGTGGATGATATGAAATTTTATTGTTGATTTAATGTGTAGATTTTATAGTTGATTTAATATTTAGTTGAAATATTATTTATTATATTTGAGTCAAACAAATTAAACGGGTTAAACGAATTAAACAGGTTAAACGGGTTAAACGAATTAAACAGGTTAAACGGGTTAAACGAATTAAATAGGTTAAACAGGTTAAACGAATTCATGTCGTGTCAATCGTGTATAAACGAATTCGTGTCGAATCCAAAAATGTCAACTCGCTTCTTAAACGAATTTGTGTCGAATTGATTAAATTCATAAACGAATCGAATCAAATTCAGCTCAACCCGACACGCCAACCCATTTTGCCACCCCTAAATAAGACGATGTACAGTAAATCAATATTGCAATGATGGGTTACATTTAATGTCCTTAGATTACATTTAATGCACTTGGATTATATTTAATGTGGCTAACGGCGTCAGGTTTAATTCTGCTAAAGCATGGGTTATGCGACTAACTCATGTGGGTTAAGTAATAGTCCCGTAATCCAAACTATAATCTCTGACGGGATTGGTGTGTACGATACGCCTTGAGCTGTAATTGGCCTAATAGCTCTGACTATAATTGACTTATGCTGAGAGATATGACTGAAACGAGCACCTTAACGAGAAGGATGCCCTGTCAGGTCGATAAACGAGTAGGGTTCTGTTGAATTGACCGTATTAGGGGCTGCTGATAAAGGCGATGAGCGAGTTGTATAGCGATCTGGTGTATTAATAAACAATCAGCCTCATAGGCAAGCTGATAAACGAGCACATGCAGTAAGGGCCAATTAGATTGATCAATCAAATACACGCGCTCATTCTTAATCTGATGAACGAGCACATAGGCGATCTGATACGCGAAAAGATAAACGAGCAGGTTAGTGATCAAAGAGATGGACAGATTACTGGGTTTCTTGGGCCTCCGGGTCACTGGGCCAATACTTTGGACTTTCTTTGGCCTAATTGATTTGATTGTAAAAATACCCATAACACTATCAGAGTTGGGTTTTGTGTTGTTTGCTGGTGGAATGATGACATTAAGCATGAAACTTACTTACATGTCGAGTTTAAGGCATTTAGAAAGTTGTTTTTTAAAGAATAGTAAAATAATCTCGAATTTGTTAATAGCCTTTAAATGTTAGAAAACACATTTATTTTCATGTAATTATTATACCATTGGATAAGGCTCGAAAATAACTTTCCAAAGGTATATTATATGACAAATTTGGATGAGAAACGAATGAGAAAAACACATTTAAAAATAGCCTCTGAAATCTGAAATTCTGGAAAACAATTTTTGAAAGGTTGAAGACGATGAACAGTGGCTTACCACATGGCGACCTGGGGAGAAGTCATGTCATATGGGCGACGTTTCACTTTCTGGTGGAGCCGTGTCGGCGCAAGTATCCCAACCAGAGATAGTCACATGTCAGAGGAGCCATGTGTATAACCATGTGGCTGAATCTGGTTGGGACACGTGCAACATGTATGGCGAAGTTTGGTTCAGCCACGTGTCACATTGAATAGACGAACCATATTATGCTACATATGCGACACTTAGCAGCATGTGATTAGGCCACGTGTCATAGAGGTGGAAGAGCCAGAGGCTGCCACGTCGTTTGCATCTGCACTGCACCCACAGTCGACAAGCCGTGACTGTTGACGCATGACTCCTACGGTCGCCGGCCCGTAAAGCCCCAACGCCATTGCCGACGGCGATTTCAGGCAACCGAAAAAAACAATTTCAAAAAAAAAAAATTATTTCTTTCTTTTATAAGCCTATTCATTTTATAAAATTTAATTATTATATTTAGTATTTGTTATACTAAATTATTTAATATGTTTAATATAATAAATTTTTGTGGATGGCCTATCGAGTTATCCATTACTTTACTGATTCTAATGAAGAGATCGAGGAGGTCATTGAGATAGTTAAGAGTCCTAATATCATCGATATTCCTGACGATCCAGATGATGTCATAGTCATATCTGATGATGAGGAGAGCGTCGAGCCTCCAGATTATGTGTCTTCTGATTATTCAGCTGATGTCATAGTCATATCTGATGACGAGGAGGACATTGAACCTCCAGATTATGTGCCTTATTATCTAGCTGATGTTATAGTCATTTCAGATGACAAGGATGATATCAAGATTATAGAGATATCAGATGATGATGAGGACGTTGATATCATGGATACTTCTGATGATGAGATAGTTGAGGTGATAGACATCTCATCAGATGAGGAGGATCCAAAGATGACGATTAATTTCGACTAGTACATGAAAGAGTATTATGAGGAGATTGATTTTCGTACCTCTTATCTGCCTGATTGATGTTGTATTTATTTTATTGTTATTGTTTAGTAAATAGTATTAGCATTAATGTTGGATAATGTTTATTTTTGGATATCTTATTTTATGCATTAAACATGGATAGTGTAACTTTCCTTTGTTTATCATTTATAAAATGTCATTCAATTCGTATTACATTATGTATAATGATATGTATATGGATGTCCTAATTCAATTAAGGAATGATATTAGGACTATTTTGCGTAAATACACTTACAAGTATGGTTTAGTGAATAATTGAAAATGGATGATGATTGGTGGCTTGATTACTTTTTCGATTCATGTCCAAAGATTCCTTCTTCATATTTATGAGTGTATAGTTGCTGCAATATTATAGTGAAATGATAGTAAATGTTAAGATCAAGTCCTTCATACTTAGGAATATATATCTATATAGAGATAAAAACGTTAAATGCAATCGTATGTTTAAATATTCCACCGTTGTGAGATATATTTTTTATGTGATGCAAGTGAATAATTATAAGTTTAATTGAATGTTTATGAGGTTAATTTGATGAATTGATAAGTATGGAATATTTTAGAAATACTATTGAGAGAAATAATGGTTAATATTATCGATATTACAAATATTATGGAAATTGACGGATTTAACGTATTTATTTTTTTATGGGATAAATTTTTATAAGTAATATAAGTTTATGAGGATTAAAAGAGATTATTAGGGAGTGTTAAGTATAAGTTAAAATGAGTAGGGTCATGATTGGAAAAGTATAAGTGAGGGTAATAAAAATGTTAGTAAAAGAGGGGTAAACATGTAAAACTTTGGTTGAAAGTTAAGCTGGCATAATTGAGAAAAGTTGAGGGGTGTTTAGGCAATTTATGAAGCAATTAATTGGGTCTTCTTCCAGCTCAGATCTGGCACAGAAAACACACTCCAGCAGACCCGAAAAAGATCCGATAGCAGAACCGAAGACAACCTCATTTGGCAATCTCAACATCTCTCAACAGCCAAGTGAAGAAGTAAGAAGACCGATCATCTAAAGGGTGTTATCTTGGTCAGATGGAGGCTTAAAGGAGCTAGATGAGCATCTAATTTCAGCCAGAAACCAGATCTGGAAGTGAGGAAGACAGATCAAAAACGGGAAGAAGCTGAAGTGTGACGAGCTATCGACGAAGTTGCAGACCGCGAGTGAAGAAGCTAGATTTCGGGTGAGCTGAGACCAGAAAAAGTTAAGCTGGAAGCAGCTGGATGAAGCCAAGAAATGGTGAAAAATGGTTAGGGTAGGCGTGAAGATGATGGTCAACAGTAGGTAAGAGGAATCAATTGAGTTTGTGAGTTGTTTTTCTTGAGTTTAAAGTTGTCAATTTCAAGAGTTATGGTTAATGTTGTTGTAGTTCAAGTTTGTCAAGCTGAAATGGAAGGATATGATGCCGTGAGAATCTCAGAACAACTGCTGATCTCAAACTCAAGTAAGTTATGTTGGGTTTAATTGATTTTGCTTCATGAAAAGCAGAAATGGAATAAATGATTGTGTAGAGATTTATTTGAAGTGTATGTGTCGTGAGTTGAGTGAAAAGGAATGGGTATGTGTTATGTGTGTGTTTGGCAGTATGTATTTGTGTGTGTATGGGTTGTATTTTGTTTAGATAAATGAGAATTGATTGATTATTAAGTATATAAATGCATGATGGAATGTGAATATGTGTTGGAACCGAAAGAAAATCAAGAAAAGAGTTATTCGTGTGCTTTTTAACAAAAGTAAAGAGCAGCTGCGTGTGAGTGAATTTGTGGGATTTTAAGTTGATTTTAAGGTCCTAAGTATGTGCTTAAATGTGTATTTGAGGGTGATTAAGTCATAGATGATAAATTGCATTACATGGAATGCGTGTAACGCTCAAAGGTAGTCGTATGAATAAATAATGCACAAGTTGTCTTCTTTTTATTTTCTTTCAATTCGGTGGTTTCAAGTGTGTATTTAAATGTGTTTGGACATGAAAATCTTCATGGAAATGAATGGTATAAAATAAGGGCTTGTGATGAAGTGAATTGTTGCTTAATTAGTTTTAAAGAATCCCATTAGAGTTTATATTGGAATGAAGTAGTAAATAAGTTGGTGATTTAAATGTTAGGTGAATTAGAAGTTTTTCTAATGGACACCAAGGCGTGTAAGAGGTGAAGAGAGTTCCTCCAATTGGAAGTTAGCGATCGGGAAGCGCTTAGTGAGTAGAAATCCACTTCTCCTCAAGCTTAATTTGTTTAAAGCTTATTTTAATGTTATATGTATTTACTTCATTATTTAATTGATTTATAGATTTTAATATAGTTGGATCCTATTATATGAATTGTTAAAGTAAATATATATTTATGTAAAGAAATTATGAGACTTTAAAGTTTTTAGGCTTTTTGCCTTAAAAACTAAATTATTTGAGAATACCGAGAAAAAGTATTTCATTATGACGATGGTTAACCCTAGCCCCAGTTGAGTACCCAATAGAATGCTCTATGCGTGTATGATAGATGTGAGAGAGTTACTAACTGAGAGAGAAAGTCAGTTGAGCGACCCTCTGTGCGTATAGGGTAGTATAGTTTAAACCGATTGTGTAGGGGTAACGCATGCCCAAAGTCGCACATTGGTAACTACACAGGGTAGATTCCCTAATTCCTAGTGGCTTAGCTAGAGATTTATGCAGCCACGACAGGAGTAGTTTCCCTGGGTTACCATCAAAATGAGAAATGAGAAAGTTTTAGAAAGAAATTCAAAATGAATTTTAGAAATAGTTTTAATTGAAAGAAATAAAAAGTATTTCAGAAAAATACTTTAGTTTATAAAGCTGTTTATTATTTATCTCACTGAGTTATACTCACCGTTTGTTTGCTATGTATTTCTTAAAATTTTCTCTCAGGTACAAGAGCGAGTCGTCCAGCTGACGAGGCTCAGACTGACGCGCGGGTTGACTAACGAACGACTACATTCCATTGTATAGCTCATCTTTTGTCACATGCATGTGTTGTATGTAAATTATAGTATAAATATTTGTAAATATAAATACCATATGTTGGATGCACGTTTTATGAAAGTGTTTTTTAAAAGAAAATCCTAGTTTCCTATTAATTTTTGCAAATATAATTATTGTGTGTTGGAGTTGATTTTGAGTAAGGGCCGGAGGCCCTTGGTAGTTGAGATTTGTATGCTATAGAAGTATTTTTAAATTGCTTTTAAATCTGCAGGGTGGCATAGTCGAATATATAGCCGACATGCTGCCGGATTTTTATCATAAATTTAATAAATCAGTTTTAAGTAAGTCACGATGCTCCGACGGGGTTTCTTCGAGTCAAAGTTAGGGTTCGTTGGAGTTCTGTAGGAGTGCTACGGGATACTTCACAAATCCAGAGTAGGGATTCGGGAAGGGTCCCGTCAGTAAATGTGCTTGTATAGATATAGAAGGATATAGATAGTAAGTCTCTAAATAGAAATGGATATCATTTCAGGAAATCGCTTCAACTTCAAAGAATATAATTACTGAGCTAACAAGGGTGAGAAACTGAATGGTGATAATTATGATATCTGGCACCAGAAAAATCAGTATATTCTCGACGAGCAGGATGCTCTTGAGATCCTGACAAACACTATAGTGTTGCCCCAGTCAGGTACATCTACTCAAAGCAAAAGAGACATGGAAATCTATTAGACTTGGAAAAAGAAGAATAGCATTGCTCGGATTACGATCCTGAGCAGCATGGATGATGATCTCATGTGCATATATGAAGATTATGAGACTGCCCAAGACATGTGGATGGCTTTAAAAGACAAATATGATGGCACTTCGACCACTAAGCTGAAGAGGCTCACCATTAAGTTTGACATTTATAGGAAGCGCGAGAATCATACCATGAGGCAGCACCTTAGAGAGATGTCAAACATGATTCATGAGCTTAAACTGCTAGGCATAATCTCACTGATGAGCAGCAAGTACAGGCTGTGATCTAGTCTCTTCCCTCCAACTAGAAGAACATGAAGATCAATATGACTTACAATGATAACATCAAGACATTTGATGACATTGCATGTCATGTTGAATTAGAAGATGAGCGCTTAGAAACAGCTAGAGCTTCCGGTCAACTTTACATGGCTGAATCTAACAAGCGAAAAGGTATAGGCTTTAAGCATAAGGGATGGAAAAATAACTTTAAGAAAGGGAATAGAAATTGCAAGTTTAAGAAGAATGAGACCGGAAAGCATAAAAAAAGTAAGCGTGCTGGAGCAAGGAAAGAGAAAGCCAAAATGACCTGTTTCAATTGCGGCCAGTTGGGCCATTTTGCTCGTGATGGACTAAGCAAAAGAAGGAAAAGAATAATATTACTCTAACAAAATTAATCATGCTTATGTTTCTAGCTCAGTATTACTCACTGAATCTCGTCCTCTATGAATTGTAGACTCAAGGGCAACCAATCATATAGCTAGAGATCGAGAAGCATTTGTAGAGTATCGTCGAATAAGTCAAGGATCAAGATGGATATATGTGGGGAATAATTCACGTGCTGAGGTGAAAGGTATTGGCACTTGCAAGATTGCTTTGTATGGAGGCGAAGTACTCTATCTCCATGATGTATTAGTTGCTCTTGATATTTTATGAAATTTGGTTTCTATAGCAGTACTTCTTAAACTAGGATATGTTTTAAACTTTCATGGTGATTGTATGGATATTTATTTAGATTCTGTAAGGATTGGCACTAAATATTTACTGGATGGTTTTATTGTATTGAATACCGAGATGAATAGTTATTATGACGATAATGGTTGTTTTTCATTAATTACTTCTTCTGATAGTGCAAATATCGATGTTAATACTTGGCATGCTAAACTATGGCATATCAGTTAGGATCGAATGAATAGATTGGCCAAAGAGGAATTTTTAGGTTCCCTCAATAAGATAGATTTGCCTATATGTGAAAATTGTCTAGCAGGAAAAACAACTAGAAAACTATTTGGAAAAGGAATTAGAGCTGAGAATCCATTTTAATTAGTTCATTTTGATATTTGTGGACCTATAAATGTTAGAGCTAGAAATGGTGCTTCATATTTTATAACTTTCATATATGATTACACTCGTTATGGTCATATTTATCTAATCTCCCATAAATCTAAAGCATTAGATTGTTTTAGATTATATCTAAATATGGTAGAGAATCAATTAAATAGATTAATCAAAGTCCTTCGAACTGATCAAGGACGAGAATACCTCTCAGAACAATTTGAAACATTGTGTCAAGAGAAAGGTATTGTTAGACAATTGACCATTTTTAGAACTCCACAACAAAATGGTGTAGCAGAAAGCAAGAATAAGACTTTATTAGAAAGTGTAAGATCTATGATGGCACAAGCAAACCTCCCAATATCTTATTGGGGAGATGCACTACTGACAACTGCTTATATTCTAAATAAGGTCTCTACTAAGTCAGTATTTTTCACACCATATGAATTATAGACAGGTAGGACATCTGATCTCACTCATATGCGACCTTGGGGGTGCGCAGGATATGTACATGATTTGTCCAGCAAATATGGAAAGTTGGGTGCTAAAGGAAAGAAATGTATATTTATCAGATACTCTAAGCACTCTAAAGGATATGTATTCATAGGAGAAAATTCATATGGAAGTGTAACTGAATTGGAGTCACGTGACATGAATTTCTTAGAGAATGAATTTCCTAACAGAGGTGAAGTTGAAAAAGATTTTCAATTTTACGAATTGAGTGAATCTCATGATGTTGTGCATTCGAACACTCAACTAGAGATAGAAAGAGAGTTGCCTAAATACTCTGTCTCTAGTGGGAGTAATAAAGCTATTAAAAGTGCTCCTTCATTTGTTCTTAGTGGGAGCATAGGGACTAATGAATTAGTACCATCAAAATCATCAATTCGGAGAAATGACCGTAAAGTTGTTCCTCGTTGTCGATTTGAGATCGAAGGGGAATCTTTTATGCTTGCTTCACATGATAGTGATAAGCCAAAGAATGTGAATGAGGCTCTCAACTCACCTACTAAAGAATTTTCGATTAAAGATATGCAAGAAGAGATGGAGTCAATGAAAAACAATCACGTCCAGGACTTGGTTGAATTTTCACCTCATCGAAAAGTCATTGGAAATAAATGGGTTCTCCAAATCAAGCGTAGGGCAAACGACTCAATAGAAAGGTATAAGGCGAGATTAGTAACGAAATGATATACTCAATATGAGGGTATAGATTATGAAGAAACCTTCTCCCCTGTGGTAAGATTTGCTTCAATTAGCCTTACATTAGCAATCGTCGCACACATGGATTTGGAATTGCATCAAATGGATGTAAAGACAACTTTTCTCAATGGAGAACTGGAGGAAGAACTTTACATAGAACGGCCAATGAATTTCATTTCAAAAGGTTTGTAAGCTCAAGAGATCTATTTATGATTTGAAACAATCCTCCAAACAATGGTACCTTCGTTTTCATGAGGCAATAATGTCCTATGGATTTCAAATGACTGAAGAGGACTATTGTGTGTATGTCAAATAGGCAAAAGATAAATTCATAATTCTATCTTTATATGTGGACGATATTTTATTAGCCGAAAATGATAAGAAGTTTATGATGACTATAAAGGAATGGTTATCTTCAACTTTCGAAATGAAAGACATAGGAAAAGCTGCCTATATTTTAGGAGTTAAGGTCAAAAGAGATCATTCAAGGAGGATCCTAGCTTTGTCACAAGAACCTTATATTAAAAATATCCTAGAACGATTCCATATGACTGATTGTACTCCCATCTCAAAGGGATAGACTCTTAGTCTTGAAATGTGCTCAAAGACTCCACAAGGACGTGAAAGAATGCAAAGAGTTCCTTATTCCAATTTTATCAGAAGTCTCATGTATGCTATGATGTGTACGAGACCTGATATCTACATTGCAGTTGGACTAGTTAGCAGATATCAATCCAATCCTGGTAAAAAACATTGGATCGCTGTAAAAAGAATATCGGCATATTTTAAGGGGACCGCAGACTACTCCTTTTGCTACCAAGGCGGTAATTTGTGTCTAGTTGGGTATATAGACGCAGATTGGGGTGGTGACTTGGATGAGCGAAAATCTACTTTAGGTTATGCATTTTTGCTCAGCCAAGGTGCTATCTCTTGAAGTAGTAAGAAACAGTCATGTATTGCGTTATCCACTATGGAAGCTGAATTTATAGCGTGTTCAGAGCAGTTCAAGAAGCAGTATGGCTTAAGAGATTTTTGGGAGATCTGATTTTAGAAGCTGATGTGGAGAGCCAGTTACCATTTACTATGATAGTTAGGCAGTCATTGCCTATACTAAAGATGCAAAATACCATAGTAAATCGAAACATATAGAGATCAAATACAATTTTGTTAGAGATATAGTGACAAAGAAAAATGTAATGATCAAATATATATCTACACATGAGATGGTTGCTGACCCGCTTACAAAAGCTATGACGAGAGATATTTTTAAGTCACATGCTAGGTCTTTAAGTCTGCGTAGATTATAATGTTGTAATTGTCACTTTGAACTATATCCATTTGTGAATAAATAACTTAAATTTATTACAAAATACTAGCACATATTCATTTCACTTGAATTATATAAAGTATGTCATCAGGTTGGAGACTTGTATTCTTATACGTACAGTCACCTTGGTTGCTAGGATGGCAAGCCAAGATGAGACACATATATTTTTAAAGAATAAACTAGAAATTATTCTCTCAAGGACTTAGAATATATGAAATGTTGCCTTGACAATAGCCAAGATGAGGTTCTATACTAAACATTGATAATAGAACCGCTCGTAAGGTATCCCTACCATTATGAGAACCTAATTAAGCCAGATGTGAATTTCTTAACAAGAGGCGCTTAGAGAGCAAGTCTTTTAGAAACTCAGGTTAGACGTTATGAGAGCGTTTGAATTAAAATCTGTACAGTGAATAATCTAAATATAATTGACATACGCATCCCTATTGAGGGGCAAGATTCACTGTAACATGTGTTTCATATCGCGTATACTTATTGTGACCAACATGAAAAATTAGTGAATTTATCCCTAATTCCTCATTGTGTAAGTTCCATTAAAGTTTGTAAGAACTTCTACCTATGTCCTCAGTGACTATTCACTTTGTCTCAAAGTAACGGAGTGACGCTTGTATCATTAGTGTGTTTTTTATGGTCATGATAATGCGGCCTATGAGGCATTTCTATGATGTCAGTCAATTTTATTGGCTTAGAGACGAAAGTGAGATAGGAAGATTTAATTAATTTTATTTTTCATACATTTACATGTCGACAAATTATGATTTGGGATCACAATTGTAATTACATGAAGTATTAAAGGATCAAACATATTGTGTTAAAGGGATCAAATATGCTTGAACAAATAAAATTCTATTAAATCTAGGATATAATAATGAACAAATTGATAATTTCTTGTATAGAAGTACAATTGAGATTTATAAAGTATGTCCTATCATACACATTATTGTTCATAGGTCATATGATGTATTTATACGTATGAATGCCTATGCTTCTTATTATAAAGGAGTCACCAGCGTTTTCTTTGTTAGTTCTATTTGACTCATCTTATGTGAGTGGAAGATGTCGGGTTAATTGGATGTTGGGCTGAGTTGACCCAAGATGACCCAAACCCAAATCCAACATCTAAAAAACAGTTTCTTTTGGATAAAAATCAAATGCAGTTATTTGCAATTATATGATAAACTGCTCTCACCCTCAATTATATAAATGAATGTGCTGAAAACTGAAAGAAGAAGTTGGTCTTCGTGATAACCGAAACAGAGAGAAAAACAAAAATTAGAAAGCAATTTTTCTCTTAAGTGAAAATAGAAAACAAAGGGCAATATTCTTACATCATGAATTAAGATTTCTCTCCTCTCCGTGACTGAAATCTGACCCCAGTTGAACAACACGGAATCCTGACAAATTTTACTGCAAACCAGTTAAGTTTTTCATGCTTAGAAACCAATACATATATAGTGTTATATATGATGATTTATTTACAATATGTTTATATCTGTGTGTGTGTGTTTTTTATTTTTCATTTTTTTATTGTATTAAAGATGACAAAGATTTTGGACTGGACTTTTTAATGAACTGAATCAATGAGATCGAATTAGTGGGCATGAGTTTCTTGAGTGGTTTATGGCCTTTTTGAGTTGCTTGCTAGAATTTCTGTTTGAAAAAAAAAAAAAAAAAAAAAAGAACTTATTTGTTGTTCAATTTTCATTTATAAATTGAGATAATTCTTGGAAAATCTGAAGCGATTGAAACCATATTTGGCAGGTTGCTAACTTCTTGATTGTGTCCTTATTCTTTATTGAACTTGCTTTGTATTGAATGAGTTCTATTGTTCGTAATCAGGTTTGACCAGATATGTTGGAGTACAAGAAGTGAATGAGAGCCATACTGAGTGGTTTTGTCTTGCTTCTCTTGCACTCATTGCATTTTTTAACATGTTGAAGAGTACTCCAGCCAAAAGTTCAAGGATTTATGCCTACTATTGTCTTTGTTTTCTGACTGGTATGTTGAAACTGTAAACCTCCATGTCAGCCTTTTGACGAGGACATTATATCTTGCTTGAGTTCCAAAGAGGATGGAGCCAATGAAATGAAGTGTTCTTTTTGGTTACCTCTCCAAATTATTTGAGAATTGCGACTGAAAAAGAGTAGCAATGCTACATTTGTTAATGGTCTTTCTCACGTATGCAATGTCACTGGATGTTGATGTCCATTATTTGCCAAAAGAGCTTAAGGATCTTGTCTTTAGCATCATTTATGAGACATTTTAGACAACCAAAAGAATTTAAACAATAGCTTGTATTCTATAAAATTATGTCTAGGTTACTCTCAATAGTACCGTGATTAAAAAGAGAATTTGAATACCTTATTCCTGTTATTTTAGTTGGGAGTTGCTAGATTTGTGGAAAGAAATTTTAACAATAGAATATGTCCCAAAAGATGAAAGAATTATATATTAATTTAACAATAGACGAAAGTGAGATGAGTGTTATTTGTGATAGAATTGCAAAAAAATATATATATATAATGCTTAGATAAATTATTTTTTTACCTTTATCATTATAATTACTTGTAAAATTATTGGCATAATTTGTATGAATTATTATGCATGAATGTATGTGTAATTTTAATTTAATTTTTATTACTTAATTTATTTTAATAATCAAAGTTTATGAAAAGATAATTGAAAAAATAAGTTACATATATATCTATGTAGTAAATTGTTTAAAAATGACATATATATATATATATATATATATAATATGTAGTGATAATTTGAAATGTATAAACCAAACAGTATCTGAAATGCTTAGGCTTTGGCTTCTCTTCTTCTATTGTTAAAAGCTAAAAATAAAAGTTATTCCAAATGGGTGCCAAAAGCTCTTTTATATTTATTGTATATTGTTTGATTGTTATCCTTATAGAACTTTTGAATAATTAAAAAAAGATGAAAATGCATCTTATAGGGGTTCAAATTTTTTTACTTTTTTGTTGACGTTCAATTTCAGTCAACGAGATTCTTCTAAGTCCAATGCTGTAATATGATCAAAATAATGCAAGGAACAATATAAAATGAAAAAGAAAGCAAAAAGGAAGAACAAAAGACAACAAGATTTAGATTGGTTCGGCCAAATTGTGCCTACATCCACTATTTTTCTCTCACTATCTGGACAGAGTAACGGCAAGTTTACACTCAATATTTCTCGCTTAGTTTTACAATTAAACTCCTCCCCTATTTATAGAGGGGAAGGTGCTACAGTAAAACAAAATAAGTTAAAATACAATGATTACTATAGTTAATGCACCTGAATTACAATAAATACAGCCGGATTACATTTAATGCATCTGATACTTGCTAGGTTTATTCTATTAAAGTATAGGTTTATACGGCTAACCCATGTGGATTAGGTGAAATCTCTATAATTCAAGCTGTAATTCCTGACGGTATTGACGTGCACGGCACGTTATAAGCTGGCCTGGTTTTGCTTTGGGTGAGTTGGAGCTCAAGAGCGCGAGCTGGAGATCTCAGTCTTTTAAATGACATACGAACTGGTAGTAAGCGAGCTTAAGATCGCTGGAGTTGTGAAATGCGCGGGATGGGAGCTTGCTTCTCCGGACTGGCAGATTAGGCCTGACATGTTAGGCCAACTAATTAGACTTTTACCACCCTATTTAAGTGATCTAAAAAATATTCATAACATAAGCCCCCCCCAACTCTTAGGGCGTCCTACGAGCTAAGAGCTCCGAACTCGCTGGTAAAAGCAGGCTTGGCGGGAACGGTTACTCGGCATTTTTCAAATTTGTTTTATCTGGACGCGTGGCAACTTATCAAGCAACGATTTACGAGTGCTTCTCATGCAAGGTGTAACAACCCTCCACCTGCTTCCCATACGGAGCGAAAATCCAGACGGAGGATGTTACCTTTCTTTACTCAAATTCTATTTAAACTCATTTATTAGAAAACGAAAACACATAACGGTTCCAAACCAAAATTCATTTATTAGTTTATTTTAAAATTTCTTACTAAAAGAAATGGAATTATCACTAAAAGTTTTATTTTAAATTCTTACGATATTGAAAAACTTTAATATTATTTTTCTCATTTATAATTTTAAAAAATCTGGCAAAGTTTCCTCTATTTTTCTGAAAATCCAAATTTAAAAACCTATAAAGAAAATGATATCACTTTCTATATAATTAATTTCTCAAACTCCAATTCGGACCTCCCGTCCGATTCCAAACCACTTCAACACACAATATAATAATCATAATATATTTTTGTTTTAAATTTTTATATTTCACAATGAAACACATTACCCCAACTATTTACCAAATAATGTATAATGTTTACAAACGTTATAATATTTACAAAACATAATACAAGGTATAATTTATAACACTTACAAAACGTTAAACTTTACAAAGTTTCACAATAATGTCCATACACGTGAACATGCACACGAATATGCATATATATACATATATATATAGTACAAAATGGTGGTTACCCAAAATATGATGTCGGATGTGACTTATAAAGAACTACAGATACATCATCTTCAATCTTTATCTACAAGCCCAACTCACCTACCCTGCGCGTGGTAAATCCAACGCGCTAAGTATTTCTACTTAGTAGGTGTACACTTAATTAAAAAAAAAAAATCATAAAACTTTATTTTCTCATAATATAATCTCACAAAACCTTTCAACAATATTTTAGAATTCAGAAGAAAACATAAGTCACAAAGTGCATAAAATCTTGTTTCAAATATGACTTTATAAAATTTAATTTTTCTTTGTTTCAAATAAACCTTATATAACACATTAATATTTATTGACTGATAAATAGATATAAATATAAAATTTCTTTTGACAGTATTTTGAAGCGATTTTCACCAAATATTTTTTATTACTAAAATTCACAATTGAATTAATTTACTAATAAATACACATACAAAATACATATTATTTATTATTAGGCATATCAAATATATCTATAAAACTTTTATTACACATTACTATGAAAACACTTTACTATTTATTATACACATCAACTACATAATAATCATTTTTCATCTATTTACACATAATTTCACATATCCAACACATAAAATTTGTTATTAAACGTAGTAATCCGATATTATATACATATATATATATATTCTTTTTTAAATTTTCATAATATCTAAATTATATACTTAATATACAGACTATTTCTTATTAATCCTATCCATTCGATTTGTAAGAATTTTATTAGAAATCCTAATGAAAACATATTACTAATAATTATACTTACCAAGTACTTAATAATCATTTTTCATATATATATATATATATATATCTAATATGTTTTTCTTTAATTAATATAACACGATTTCGTTTAATAATTTTCAATTTTCGAAATACCAATTGCCAATTAATATTTCACAAATTTTCAAACTATTATTAGTTTCGCTAATGATCCAAGTTACTAAAAATTTGAAATGCAAAACATATAAAATTTGTTATATCTATTTACAATTCACATACTTTCTCAATTAATATTTTTAATGCCTTTTTTTAAACTTTCGTCAAAAAGTTACTAATCAATCACTTTATCATAATTATACAGACAAAATAAATAAGTAATTTCTTTCCAACTTTTAATCAACTTATTTTTACCAATTCTTTTTCATTTTCTCAAAACTCAATTCATAAATCCAAATTTCATAAGTTTTCAAACATTTATAATAGAATATAATAAGTTTCATTTTAATCTTCTTTAACACGATAACTAAATTTAAATTTTACAATAATCAAATCAAACAAAATACATAAACCATCAGTTTTTCAAAGACACATCTATCAAATATAATTCAATATAAATTTTTAATCACATAAACTTTTCTGATATCCGTTATTAAATACATTTATACTATTATCCTTTCAACTCAATTTCCTATCATAATAGTATATTATCATCAAATAAAAATCAAAACACTATATACGAATTTCAACAATATTTTCGTAATACATAAACTAGTCATTTAAAAATTATAATCAATTGAAGAGTTCATAACATAATATTAATTAATAAATAAAAATTTCAACATTAATCATTTCAAATTTCATTTGTCACATCTAATTACAATATTGCCCTTCTTTTTTAATTAGAGCCCTTTATAAAATTCTATCACGATACCATGGATCGAGAACGGGTTTCCTGGCATCGGCCAGACTAAACGGTAATCCCGGCAACGGTCGCTCGGTGTCTATCCACTGGATCGTATATCACAATCTGTTTTCGTTTCGGGACCGGACACTAAGTGTCTCTCAAGGTCCGTCATACAACGTCTGTAATAAATCGTAATGGTATAGTACTACTAATAATCACCCTATTAGCTAGCCAACTATCAATCCTCATCTACCGGTTACTAGTTTTACGCGGGCCCTTTTAAGTTTTCAAGATTACAAAATTTTCAATTTAAAATGAAAATTTTAATCGCATAACCTTTTTATTGCCTATTTAAACCAATATTTCGAATTTCTTCGAGGCATCACTTATGGCCATTTCAAATTATCATTTTGTCCCTAGTTTTCATATCACATCTTAACACGATATTTATCACATTTTCATGTTCTAATTTAATCTCAAAAGAGAAGAATATTAACTTTTTCATTTTCAATTCCAAATCCGTTATACATATCATCAAAACATGATATAATTAACACAACAACGGAAGCAAAAAGATGAAAATACCCCTAAGACACTCTATATTTCAATTTCAGCCATAAGGGGGTTTATTTTACGAAATCGTTTTCGAACCCCTTTTTCATCAAATAAACTCATCCAATGGCATGCAATTGTCATATAATTAACAATCAGAACCATTTGATATCTCAAAGAATCAAAGTAAACAATTTCAAAACGGATTTACACATGAATATCAACCTAATACACGTAAATTTTTATTCCAACTATTATTTCATCACAAAAACTATTCCATCAACACTAAATTAACATATAATTGAAATTAAAATGACCAAAAGGTCCTTAGATTATACTAAAGCTCAAATTCGACTTATAGAGGCCAATTTTTGAAAATTTATTTCCACTTTATTTTTCTTTTCAAAATTCATTCCATAAACATCCAAATAATTCATAAATATCATTCAAACAATTATATCACATTCCAACCACAAAATTACTAATTCGCAAAGTATTTAGTAAACCAATAAAAGAGACTTTTTAGGGTAAGTGTACACCAACATTTTTGGGCTTTCCACTAACTTTCTACACACCCAATGAGAAGTTTTCACGCCTCCCTAGCTTCCCTAAATCTTCTGAATTCAAATCTTCGCTTAGGGTTTCAAAAATAAACAAAAATCAACATTAAACTTAAAATAATCATTTTAAATACTAAAATAACTTTAAATGCATGCACATTAATATATTTATGACATTTTTAAGTAAAACCCATTACAAAATAATTAACATACCTCTTTTGATCCCTTTGAAAATCCGAAAATCCACTTGAAAATTGATGGATTTGGTTGCTTTGAAGACTAAAGATAAGGAGATGATAGAAAGATTTGATGATTTGATAGAATAATTAATAAAAATGACAAAGAAAATGAAGTAAAGAATAAGAAGAAACACACGGCAAGAAGGAGAAGAACTGTCGGCAACAACTGGTGAAGAAACTGAAAAAAATCTGGACAATCCCTTTTTATAGCTAGCAACTTTTCTTAATTATGAAATTACCTCAAATTTTTCTATATTTACATTTTGGCCCCAAACTTTTTTCTATTTTCAATTTGACCCCCAATGACACTTGACACCATGCCATTGGACACCCTTGCCACCACCATTCCACTATCTCCTTCAAACTTATCCATAACCTTATTTTATCCACAAATAATTAATTTATTTTAATTTCCATTAACATAATAATAATAATAATAATAAATTCTTTATTCAACCTAAAATTATCTCATACGATACGATCAAATTTCACTTACTCATTTTCCAATCCTAACCCTCCCATTCTTTGACTTATTTTATTTAAATTCGAAAATAATTCATTACGCGAAAAAACATTTCAGAAAATATTTAATTTCGCCTATTATAATCAAAACATTTTACAATCGCGCGAATTTCATTAAATTCAAATTTATTCTCATTTAATAAATTACTTATGAAATCAACGAATCCTAATTGGACGAAAATAAATATCGGGACGTTACACAAGGTGTGCATTTAATGCACGTCTTTCAACGGACGGCGCATGATGATTGAATCCCGGACGTTGCGCTGGGCCGTTAGATTTAAGGTGATTACTGGGCCTTGAGATCTAACGGTTAGGGAATGCCTGCTATAAGAAGGTAGAGACCTTTCATATTCTTCATCTTCACATCATTTTCAGAATCTGATCACCATAGGATTGTTTGCTTTTCTTAACTGTTGCAACCATCCTCTGTCTTCACCGGCGACTACCTTCCGTTGTCTCAGAATGTTTAAGTCCTGCATCTTCAAAGTAAGTTCTTATGATTCTTCCTCTAGTTTTATGCTTCTGTAGAATGGTATTACTGGTGCATTTTTCTAGGTTTTGTTTAAAGATTGTTCTTTGTGTTCTTGCTTCCTGACTATTTGCTTGAAATTGAAACTTTGAAGATGCTGGTTTTGATCTAATAAATTTGCTTTTGAAATTTGTTTATTGTTTGTAATATGTGTGCAAGCCTGTTAAGAGAGTAGATTGGCAGCTCGTAGGCCGCTAAACGGTAGCTTAGGATTTGTCTTGTAGATAGTTCTCCTGTGGCGTTTGTGACCTGTTGACCATAGAAGAATTAGCAACTTAGGGAACTGGAGCCTTAGATATCTTTAGGCCTGGTCTGTATATAGTGACCTAACAGCTCCTTTTCATTGTGTAGATGTCTTCAGCTCGTAGACACCAGCCACACATAATAGAAGAGAGAGAGTCCTTAAGCTCGCAAGAGCAAATGGAGCAAAGGCAAGCTCCTCAGGAGGTGACCTCGCAAGGCGGGGAGGTCACTGAAGAGTTCTTTGTCCGCCCAGATCCTGTTCCATTGGCCCAGCACTCGACTTTGGCTAAACGGGTTGCCGAAGAAAGGAGAGCCCATGAGATGTTCAAGCGTCATCCTTCCAAACTGTCCTTCATGGATCTTATAGGAGTGGTACTAGAGTTCCACATCCCTAGAGGTTGCCGTGTCATGGCAGCTTCTGATAAAGACCACGCGGCTTACCCTCCAGACGATTTTATTGCAATCAGCTTGCAGCATTTAGAGGTGGGGTTTAGGTTTCCTGTTCCCTCATACCTTATTGATCTTCTCAACGACCTGGGCCTCGCCCCCTTCCAGCTCACGCCAAACACATATTCTCAGTTAAATTCTTTAGCCATTCTTTTTAGGAAAAACAATTTCTCCTTCCCTTCTCCTACTACAAAGTACCTTTTTGCTTTCCAAGGTACTAGGAGCGGCCAGCCACGAGACCGGTTGTATTACATCTCAGCTCGTCTAACCCCATACAAAGGCATCTTGCCCATAAGGGTCAGGCAAAGGGAAAATCCAATGTGGGCGATTATAAGACACATTGGTTTTATGTCTCCTGCCATTCTTTATTTAATCTTAGTAATTTCACGTTCCGAGCTGAGCCAAGTAAGAACCCTCAGTTCGCACTATGGGTTATTTTTTCCTTGATCATTTTCAGTCTCATTAATGACATTTCCTTTATTGCTTGCAGTTTTGAAGGCCAAGAAATTTCAGCTGACTCAAGGTGAGGTTGTTGATTTTGAGATTCTTTTGGCGCGCAAGTCAAAGGAGGACGACGTCAAGCTGTCAAACGAGCTCCTTCGAGCCTACGAACTTACTCCTCCTCTTGATCGTAAGCTTGTCAAAAGCAAATACGTGGGCTCCCACAGTATCGAGGACATTGAATCGGCTTTCACAGTGAGAGATGTGAGTGAAAGCTCCAGCAGCTCGCTAGGATTGTCATTTTCTAGCGACGTCGAGGTTGAGATTATTTTCAGAGAAGCTACGGAGATGGCTGATTAGTGGGGCAATTTGAGTCTACTAACTCCCTCAAAGAGAAAATCTTGGCAGCATGAAAGTTCTACTGCAACCTCCGCTGCTCCTGGCTCATTTACAACGGGAATGAAGGGCGATCAGCAGGACCTCAATACTACAGAGTCCCCCACTCTGATTATTTCAGAAGGTCCTCTAGCAGCTGCTCCTTCTGGTACTTCGGAGGCCCTCTCTCCTCCTTCTTAGCCATAAATACCTCAAGATCCAAATATCACTACGATGGCCAAAGGCAAAAAGATGGCCATTATCTTCGAGGTGAAGAGAAAAGACCTCGTAGTTCTAAGTAAGCCTTCTTCTACCAAGAAGACCCAAAAAGAGAAGGGGAACCAGGTCTTAACTCCGACTCTGAAGGCGAGACCTAAAGTCCCTGCTGAGATTCCTCCTTATGACTTCCCTAGAGGAGCTTACCTCAATATTGCGTACGAGCAGGCCCCTTCCCTCGTCGGTTATTCGGCCAAAAGACTCGAGGACGATGACTTTTCTAGCGTGAATCTTCTGTCTTAATCACTTCGCCAACCCATCAGGGTAAGACTCCTTTTCTTCCTCATATAATTGTTGATTTTTCCATAATCATTGTTACTAATTATTTTCTGAATTCTATAGGCCTCTATGGGGCTCATGAAGGTCCTGAATGAAGAGTCCCTCTTGGAGGAGCGACATAATGAACTCAAGGCTGCCAATAAGAAGCTCAATGAGGCAGCTAAGAAGCATGGTGAGGAGCTGCTTTCCTTGAAGGGTGATGTAAGCCTTCACCCAGATTTATTATTTTACAGTATTAGAAATCTTCTAATTGAGTTACGGTCGAATCATAGGCTTCCAGTAGTATTATTTGAGGTTGATTATATTTTCGTATCGCAAGTCGGATGTCGTTTGGCTGACCCCGATACGAATACAAAGTGATTAGGAAATTCAAACCCAATTAACTTATGATTTTAGTGTGAGTGGTGTGAGTATTACATGGAATGGGCTTGAATAAAAGTCAAAATCCATGTCATTAGATTTGCACTAATGAATGGATGACAAATTAAAAGTTAAATATGAATTATCATATATTAGTTGTCATGCATTCTTACTAATTAGTATTTTAAATTCATGCATTGTCAAACTTGTCCCTTCATGGAGAAGCTTACATTAGATACAAGTAAAGGGCATTTTAGTCTTAGAAAATTAGTAATCATGATATAAAAAAGGGATGAACTCTTGAAAGCCATGATGTTGCACGACAAAAATAGAAACAAAGCAAAAAGTGAACGGCAAAAGAGGGAGAGAAAGAGAAGTGAGGGTCGGTCAACCAAGGGGTGTTCACGGTAGCTTGGAGGCTCTAATCTCACGTGTTTTTCATCCCTTTTCAAGGCTAAATCAAGATGAAAATAGGTTAGGGAGATCATCTACTATTAACCCAAGCAAATTAAGCACAAAAGCAAGTGAGTTTTATGTTATTTACATGGGAATTTCATGTATGTAAGTTTATATGCTTGGATGATGAATTTATGAAGTTAGTTTGCTTGTTTTAGAGTAGGTTCTTAAACTACTTGTGTTGTCAAGAAAGAACTTGAAAGATTAGACAAGAAACCAAAGTAAAAGGTTAGGGTTTATGTGATTTTAAGAGCTAAATGATGTAAGCTGCCATGCATGAAAAAAAAAATCTGCACCTTTATGTGTATTTGATAGTAAAAATTGAAAAAGTAGTGTTGTGTTGTGACAGACCCCTTTCTAACTATACTAGCTAGGCGACCTGCCCGGCACCCCACAGTGACTTTTCAATCAAGATCTGCTCCGATTGGAAAGTTCCCGTGGAGCTAAGCCTCTTTCTTATCTGAAAATACTTGAAAATCTTTTAGTTATGAAAATAGGTGAAAATTTTGTTTGTTATAAATAACTTTACGAAAAAATATTTTTACGGAATTTCGACAGCACAACGACTGTATTGCAAAGATTTCCACTTCATAAAAATTTTCATAAAACCTGTAAATTTCAATCGATATAATTTATCAACCTAATGAGCCTCAGGCCCTCTTTTAAATACTCAACCGTTTACAACATGCTTATAAATTCAATGATATGAAAATCGACTTAAGTAAGATTTTAAAACATCGTGCATAAATTCATCACCAAGCTCATTATCCAAAACAATATTTAAAATGCTGGATAATTCTGAAAACCAAAAGAAATGCAATACATGATAATTTGACTGAAACTAGTGCAGTGGGGTTGCGTCTCTATCTCGTCTGAGCGTCCGTAGGAGAAGCTTCCAATATTATACTTGTACCTGTACCTGGGGAGGATTTTTATAAAACAGAAAAACTAAATGTGAGTATAACTCAGTGAGATAAACATTATACAATTGCATAAACTAAAGTATTTTTCTGAAATACTTTTAAATATTTATAAGAAAACTATTTTTGAAATTCTCTAGATTTTCTTTCAAAAACTTTCTCATTTCTCGCCTTGATGGTAACCCAGGGAAACTACTCCTGTCGTGGCCGCATAAGTCTCTAGCTAGCCACTAGGAATTAAGGAACCTACCCTGTGTAGTTACCGATGCGCGACTCTGGGCACGCGTTACCCCTACGCAATCGGTCTCTACTACACTACCCTATACGTGCAGAGGGTCGCTCAACTGACTCTCTCTCTCAGTTAGTAACTCTCTCTCACATCTACCATGCACGCATAGAGCACTCAACTGGGTACTCAACTGGGACTAGGGTAAACCATCGACGTACTAAAATAATTTTCTCGATATATTCAATTAATCTTTTTTGAGGCAAAAGCCTAAAAACGTTGAATACTCATAATTTCTTAATACGAACACATATTTTGTTTAACTAGTCATATTATAAAATTAAATATACTATAATACGTAAATCAAAGTCAAAATGAAATAAGTATATGAAACTATAAAATAACTTTAAACAAACTACGCTTGGAAATAACGAAATTCTACTCACATTGAGGCATACTTATTTTGTATTTTATCAATGACAAAAATGATTTCTGTACTCACTTGTCGCCTTATTGCGAAGCTCATAACTTATTCGATATTTCCTTCGCGTTACCTATACACTTAACGCTAATCTTTTAGGTAATGCCACAAGCGATTTCAATTGCCTAATCGATTACATCAACACTACATAACGGCTTCGAAATATTTCTAAATAAACTCATGGTAAACCGCGCATTAAAACAGGGCATAACATTCAATTGAAATCAAAACAATACGCAACAATCAAACCAATATCTTCTATGCAAAAATAGCACTTAAGATTACTTCAAAACAACCCATATTTATCGAACTAGCACACGCGATTATGCGAGACAACTTCACATAAAACAGCTCATAATTTATAACTCAAAACAACATGATACAATATTCTAACAGCCCTTAAAAACAGCACTCAACGGCCTTTAAAAACAGCACTTGACAGCCCAAAAAGAACAGCATTGGACAGCCTATAACAGCACTTAAAGACAGCTCATAACAGAACTGAAAAACAGCATAGACAGCTCAATAACAGCATTGAAAACAGCACCTAACAGCTCAATAACAGCACTGAAAAACAGCTCAATAACAGTACTGAAAAACAGCACATAACAGCTCAATAACAGCACTGAAAAACAGCTCAATAACAGTACTGAAAAACAGCACATAACAGCTCAATAACAGCACTGAAAACAGCTCAATAACAGTACTGAAAAACAGCACATAACAGCTCAATAACAGCACCTAACAGCTCAATAACAGCACTGAAAAACAGCACCTAACAACTCAATAACAGCACTGAAAAACAGCACCTAACAGCACTGAAAAACAGCACATAACAGCTCAATGACAGCACTGAAAACAGCACCTAACAACTCAATAACAGCACTGAAAAACAGCACCTAACAGCACTGAAAAACAGCACATAACAGCTCAATAACAGCACTGAAAACAGCACCTAACAACTCGTTTCGACAGTCCGTTACGCGACGTTTTGCCAGCTCAACTGAGTGCATTTTAACAGTTCTTAAACAGCATGTTGACAGCTCTTAAACACACTATGTCAGCCCATTACATATCCTACAAACAGCCCTCTCTTGACCGAAAACAAAAACTGTCCTTATACCAATTTCGCAACAATATCAATCATCGATAATTTTATTCGAAAACGCTTTGAAATACATTCGCATGAACCTCCGCACTAATGAGGTTCTAAATCCTAACCTCAATCATATTATCATCAAATCTTATTCACAACTCATCCTAAATAACTTCCACCGGAAACGAAATCCATAAAACTCTAACGTACGATTTGAAAATCGTTTCGAAGGCATCAAAACTTTGAAACGGTTGGGCGAAGGTGCTGCTTATATCTTTCCTCTTAACTGAACCTATACAAGCCTCCAAACGTCTAGATTTTCATCAATTCAAGCACAAACCCACATTAAAACTCAACTATGGCAGCAACTTACCTTTGCGCGAACTGATTTTCACTTCGAAATAGCCTTTACACGTCCACGATGACAAGAAGGCATCCAGGCGACTCTCACGGCAGCAAGCAACGCCCCTTTCACCACAAGCACAAGCTGTCCTCTTTCAAAACTGCATCTCTCCCTTGCTTGAGCTGATTTTCTCTCACGAATTGCTTCAAAAGTAATGGAACAAGCTGCTGATTTTACACTAAAAACAGTGCAGAATAACTTACCTGTTGCTGCACTTCAAGATCCATTCTCAAATCTGGTGGAAGATTGGATGGAGAGGAAAGGACAGTGGCTGTTCTGCTCGGTCTGTTGTGCTTACTCTTGGACTAGACTGGACTGGACTGCAGCTGCTTGTCGTTCCTCCCTTTCACGAACTCATGGCTGCACTCTCTCGATGTTGCTTCAGATCTGATTTGCTTGTTTGCTTCTCTTCTTGCTGCAAGTCACGGGCAGCTTGGACATCACCTTCAGCAGCAGCAGCAGCAGGTCACGGCAGCAGCTCTCCACGGCAGTTGCGACAACAGCATGACAGCAACGGCAGCAACTCCTCAAGGCCTGACAATAGCTCACGGCCTCCTCTTGCTGGCACGGCTTCTTGGTTCAGATCTGAACTTCTCCTTCAACCTTGCTTCCTCTTGGTCTGCACAACTCCCTCAATTTCTCTCCTTCTCTCGATCAGTCTCTCGCTCTCTATCTTTCACTCTCGATTCTCTTTCACGAGCAGCATCTCTCTCGGATTTGATTTTTCTAAGATGGTGACCGAATGAATCTTATTTACTTTTAATTCTTGCTTTTAAATTGATTTAATCAATTCATGACACTTGTCACTCATTCATGTGGCTTTGTGCCACTTGTCTTGCTCATCTTTTGAACGTGCGACACTTGTCCCACAACCATGCTTTCTCTTATCTTTTCGTCACTTGATTTCATTCCGCTATCGAAATCCAACTCGTTTCCGTCCGTTCGTCCGAAAATCCGCTTACGACTTGATTTCGTCTTCGAAATTATTAATAAATTTCGAATCCGCCTTCACGAACTCGAATTTATTTTATTATTATTTTTTTATATGTTAAAATAAACATTCCGAATATTTCCGGACTCGAGAATTATATTTTTCCGATTGAATGGGATCCATCGAAAAAAATAATTCGATTTCCGACGAACGAGGTTTTGGGTTTTACATGTTGTGCAAGGAGGGTCATGGTCAATGAAGGGGTATGCAACCCTATGGTGTTTTGACCCCTTTAAGTTTAAAATCATGCACAAATATCATTAGAAAAGCTCATATTAGAGTTAGATTTGGAAAAATAGAAACCAGAAGTGTGATGGACAATTCGGCTAAGGTGAATGGCAGTAGCTATGCATGTGTTTTGTTGATGTTTGTGACATAATTGAGGTCCTAAAAGCATGCATAAATGAGTAGGAATCAACAAAATTGACATGGATACATATAGGTACAAGAATAGCCTACAATCTAGTAGAGAGTAAAATAGTGCATAGAAACAAGTTGACAATCCCGAGCTCAAAAAGGGGTCTGGTAAGACCTGACTTGTTCTAACCCATATGGGTATGTTCTACACCTCAAATAATGCCTAGGAGTCATAGAAAATCATAGGTTTTGGAACGGATCGATTCCGATAAAAATTGCGCAAGTTATGCTCAAAATAGTGTCGTTAGAAAGTCGATAAGTGAAATAACTAAGTAAATGCAATTTTTATTGCATGGAATGACTTTAGTTGATCATAATTAGGTAAAAGGAGCTTAGATACGAAAGAAAAACCATCGTTGCTCGTTCGGTGCGAAAAGTACATCGAAAAGTGCCCAAAACATGACGTTTTTCCTAAATTTGACATAGTAAACGATAGAATTTTTCGACGAAACTTTACAGTTGACTTAGTTATGTGATCAGGAGATGCTAGAAAAAGAAACTGACGCGAAACGAGTGCCGGTTCTAAATCTGTTTTTGTTGGTCAAACGGGTTATTAAAAAGTTGACTTTTTGTTTTAAGCCTCCGGAGACCAAACGAACCATATAGGGGTGATCCTAGGGGTCTAAAAGTAAAAATTTTATGAAAAAATCAGAATTAGAGAGTCTCAAATGAGTTTAAATCGAATCAGGAAAGTTATAGCGTAACGGGTTTTCAATGGATTGATTTATATTGAAAATTCTATTGTTACATTTTAAGTTATATACATTGAATAAAGTATAATGAGAAATTGACATGTAGGTGATGAGCAAGCGAGCTAGACACGAGAGACTCATTGAGACGATCGAGTTGCTATTACTCGGATTGAGGTAAGTATACTTCACTTACTTTATTTCGACTTCCATTTATATCGTAATGTAGTTTGTTCAAAGGTATTACCAAATGACTTTTCAAATTATAAGTTTGAAATTGAGATAAAAGTTGTGTCTCGAATTAAGAAATGAGATTCAAAGACAAAAGTTATTTTTAAAAAGTTCAAAAAAAAGTTTGAGTTAAAAACCATGTGTATACCGGAGTATCAAAGCTTTGGCACTACGTGGCAATATAGAAAATTTCGCTCGTAGTTGCCGAGATTTAATTACTTGCAATAGGGTACGATGTAGAAAATTCTGTATCTAGTTGTAAGCGATAGTGAGAAGTGGCAGTATAATACACGATGTAGAAAATTTCGTGTTGTAGATGTCCATAGTTGAGATCATTTTACCCTACGTCGCGATGTAGTAAATTCTGCACGTAGTGGTCGAGATACTATAATAACTTCACGTTGACGTAGTAGAAAAATCGTTACGTGATGCTTAGAGTACCCTAAGTATACACATGGTCTTTTTATAAGAAATGATTTTAAAATTGAAACTTTCAACATCTATATAAGTAGAGCACCACTATATAATATTATTATTATATGATGAATTAACCTTTTATTTTTATTGTGTAGCTCGCTTATTTCATTAGGTGTGGTTATTGACGGAACCCTTCCCGAATCCCTACTCTGGATCCGTGAAGTACCCCGTAGCACTCCGATAGAGCTCCAACGAACCCTAGCTTGGCCCGCAGAAATTCTACCGGAGCACCGAGACTCACTTTACACTTCTTTTTACAAAACATTTATTAGGGGGCAAGGGTAAAATTTTTTCGTTTTCCTAATGAAAATCCGGCAGCATGCCGGCTGTTTATTAAGATATGCCACCCTGCAAGTTCAAAGCAATTTAAAAACACTTCTATGACAAACAATTCTCAACTACCAGGGGCCTTTAGCTCTCATCCACAATCAGCCACAACATGAATATATATAAAATTTCAAACTTTTATGGAAACTCAATTTTTTGAATTAAAACATTTTCATAAAACATGCATCCAACAACTAATATGTAAACTCTATTTAAACTTATTTGGAATGTACATCATTTACACCATACTCATATACAACACATGCATGATTAGAAGTGTGAGCTATACAATAAGAAATAGTCGTCCGTCACTCAATTTGCGCGTCGGTCTGAGCCTCGTTTGTTGGACGACTCACTCTTGCACCTGAAGCAACATTTTAAGAAATACATAGCAAACAAATGGTGAGTATAACTCAGTGAGATAAATAATAAATAGCTTTATAAACTAAAATATTTTTCCTTTTTAAAATACTGATTATTTCTTTCAATTAAAACTATTTCTGAAATTCGTTTTGAATTTCTTTCTAAAACTTTCTCATTTCTCGCTTTGATGGTAACCCAGGGAAACTACTCCTGTTGTGGCCGCATAAATCTCTAGCTAAGCCACTAGGAATTAGGGAATCTACCCTGTGTAGTTACCGATGTGCGACTCTGGGCACGTGTTACCCCTACACAATCGGTTTAAACTACACTACCCTATACCTGTAGAGGGTCGTTCAACTGACTCTCTTTCTCAGTTAGTAAGTCTCTCACATCTACCATACACACATAGAGCATTCTACTGGATACTCAACTGGAGCTAGGGTAAACCATCGGAGTATTAAAATTCTTTTTCTTGGTATTCTCCAGTAAACTCGTTTTTAAGGCAAAAGGCCTAAAACGTTAATTCTCAATGGTTTTTTATATAAGCATATACTCAATTTAAAGCTCATGTAATAGAATCTAGATATAAAAATAATACACAATTCAATTACAACAATGTAAGAAATGCAATTAACCATTAAATAAACTTTGAAATACACCAAACTTGATAAGGTGAGATTTCTACTCACAGAGCGCTTCCCGATCAAAAGCGAACCACCTTCGAACTCCTCTGATACACTCCGCTTTCACCCTAAAACATTCACTACTCATTTAGAATTACTTGAATCATTAACACAAAGCTAGAAATTACTAAAACGCAAATAACTCTATTAACTCCACTTTACGCCAAAACCTTCGCAACAAAGTTTTAACTTATCAAAGGCTTTCAAATTCCAATTTCTTTGCAAAAGTCTTACTTTTAGACTCTTAGAATCATCCCTAT
This sequence comes from Dimocarpus longan, assembly GCA_022984855.1. Classification (NCBI taxonomy): domain Eukaryota; kingdom Viridiplantae; phylum Streptophyta; class Magnoliopsida; order Sapindales; family Sapindaceae; genus Dimocarpus; species Dimocarpus longan. Next base: position 12,063,742 of record CM041015.1, on the reverse strand, counting down.
ATGGTTCGTTTGGTCTCCGAAGGCTTAAAACAAAAAGTCAAATTTTTAATTAATCCGTTGACCAAAAAAAACAGTTTAAGCACCAGCCCTCATTTCGCATTGATTCTTTTTTCTAGCATCTCCTTATCGCATAACTAAGTCACCAGTAAAGTTTCATCGAAAAATTCTATCGTTTGCTATGTCAAATCTAGGAAAAACACCCTGTTTTTGGTACTTTTTTATGTACTTTTTTATGCACTTTTTCGCATCGAACGAGTGACGATGATTTTTCTTTTGTATCTAACCTCCTTTTACCCAATTATGATAAACTAAATTCATTCCATGCAATAAAAATTACATTTACACAGTTATTTTACTTATCGACTCTCCAACGGCACTATTTTGAGCATAACTTGCACAATTTTTATCGGAATCGATCCGTTTCAAAACCTATGGTTTTCTATGACTCCTAGGCATCATTTGAGGTGTAGAACAACCCCAAATAAGTTATAACTAGTCAGGTATTACCAGACCCTTCATCTAACTCGGGATTTTTCAACTTCACTCTATACTTCTTTTTTTACAACTCTATGACTTCTACAAGGTTTCTTAGCTTCTAAAATGCATGGATTAAGCCTCAATTAGATGAAATAAACTTGGGCTATACAAACCCTAACATGGCTGAAATTTATATCACAAAGAATCATCATCTTTCCTTTTATTTCCAACACTAAAAATTACACCAAACTCATCACTAAACCATGAAATTTCTATCTCTAACATCAAATTTAGCTTTTAATATAAATTAAAAATGGGTATTCATGAAATCTAAAATAAATCAACATTAAGAAACTCACTTGATTAAGCTTTGATCTTGAGCCTAACTTGATCTAGTAGCCTTGGTTGGTGATATAATGAGATTTGGTGAAGAATTACATGAAGAATGACATGAAATACCCTTGCTTTTCTCTCTTCAATGGCCGGCACCTCTCTCCCACTTTGCTCTCGGTTTTTCACCCTCAAATGCAAGAGAAAGTGACTTGCTTTTAACATTATATAATGGTGCCACAATTACCAAAAGGTCCCTCTCGAAAATCACAAAAGTAGCCTTCAAACTTTACTAATTTATGTCATGACCCCAAACTAGATAAACTCCAATCAAATTGGTCAACTTGACACACTTTAATCCACTTATTTCTTCAACTAATCAATAAATAACAAGTGGCACAACCTTAGCCACTACTTTTTAAAAGTCACTAATTCATTTCTTATTTGTTGAATTAAAATATCTTTTACTTTATTTCTTGAGCTCACCTTGTTTGATTAATACATAAATCACTCATAATCACCTTGTATTCGTACCGGGGTCAGCCAAACGACATCTTACTTATAATACGAAAATTTAATCAACTTTAAATAATTCTACTGGAGACCTAAGATTCGACCGTAGCTCAATTCAAGATTTCTAATACCATAAAATAATAAATCTGAAGGCTTACATTTTGACTTTAGAATTCTAAACTTATTTTATTCAAAAATTTTTTCATCTTAATTCCTAATTCTCTTGGGTCCTCTAGACGACACCCTATTCTTAATATGAAATTAAATTCGACTTTAAAAACTATTACTAAAATATTACTATTTAACTGTAACTAGAATCGAAGGTTTACAGTTATAGATAACTTCGTGGCCTAGAGATCGTCATTTCAATTATAGGTGGGCGTTGCCTAAATATATTGTCGAAAGGACTAAATAATTATGTAAATGAATCATGAACATGGAAGCAATTGTATATTTGTGTTTTAGGATATGTATATAATGGAAACACTCACACACGATATATATATATATCTGCTATATATATGTTAGCACCTATGTGTTTTATGGAATTCATTTTGAAAATGCATATTGTGAAACATGTATTGTGAAATTGAAAAGAAACATGTTGTGAAAATTACATGTTTGTGGAATGTAAGAAGTTGGGAGGTGATCAAAGATAGTTGAAGTGTTTTTATGCAGGTCAAATTTTGAAAATGTTTAATTTACAACTGCTATGCTGTCAAAATTTTTATAAAAATTGTTTTGAGGAAATTTGAAAAATTTACACCAACCCGACTATTTTAAGTAAAAGAAAATCAAATTTTTAAGTTAAACGAGTAAACCGGCTAAGAAAGTTAGGGGTTCGCTTCTCGGGTTTCTTCAATCTGATGAGTCGGGTTCAGGAAGTCCTTTGAAGTGCTCGACAAAATCCTCTAGACAAGAGCCTAGAGAAGGTCTGGTTTGGGTCCTGTTAGGTGAGCTCGAGGAATCCAAAGAAGCATCAAGAAAGGCAGAGGAGGCAGCAAGGAAAGCTCAAGAAGCTACTGGTAAGGCTAAGGAAGCGACGGTGACTCTTCAGTCCAAGCTGGATGTTGTTGAGGCAGCAAAACACGAGGTTGAAGTTGCCTTAGTGAAGGAGAAGAGCCTTCATGAGTCGGTATGACGAGACCCAAACCAGATTCCCTCTAGGCTAGTATCTGGTAGGCCTCGCCTGAAACTCTAACGACCCCCTCTTAAGCTCGACTAGTCGGCTAAATGGAATCGTGGAGCGAACCCTGAAACTTGCTCGTTTTGCTTTTGCTTTGAAATAACTTTTATACCAGTGTCTTCAAATTTGTTGGATTGGTTTGTTAAATCTCAATTTTCATTCATTTGTGGTCACAAAGTGATCGTTTTAATTTCAAATTCCAAAACTGTTTTAACAAAAATCCGGCAACATAACGGCTGCTTCTTTATAAGGTTTCCAAAATTCCTGCAACGCAAATGTACACTCCCAAAATAAATCAATCTCAACTCAACTTCTTTCATTCACAAACATACATCTCAACAATTATTCATTTTCACCAAATCCATAATATAATACTCAAAGTATTTGATTATATTAAAAAGAGGCTATGAAATTTATTTACATCACAAAATAACATATACATATAAGTTTCATGATGATAGATCAACATGCAAAAGTATGTTTTCATGTAACCATAATATATGACAATTATTCTTCGAGCGTTAGCCCACCTAAATTTGTTGAGAAAATTTTCGTTTTTGATTGTGCGCTTCTATTTTTCCATGTAAGAACTTGTAGAAGTTTTATAGGATATAACGAAAACAATAATATAATTTAGATCATTTACAATAATTCAACAATTCGTAACTAAACCATCATAAACTCATTCAATTTATAGAAATCTTTACAAAACTCTTTTTACTTCTAAAACCACCATTCGTAACCCCAACTGTCATGTCACGTGGCGATTTTCACTAACACCAACAGTGACACTACTAACACTCTCAGTAACCATATAGCGGAATTTTCTGCTTCACAAACCCTGGTGCGAGCTGCTATATAGGCTTAGCGACTACATTGCAGAATTTTCTGTATCGCAATCGTAGCGCAAGACACTATATCGAAATCTGAGCGACTATATTGCGGAATTTTCTGCATCGCAATATATAGCGCTGTGCTAAACTGAAACTTTGAGTGACTACGGACGGAATTTTTTGCATTGCTCACCATAGCGCTTACTCATACATAACTTTAAGGGGTATACGAAAGACTTTGAAAAATCTCTTTTTCTTTACTAAGTGTTAATAGCACTAAAAAAACTTTCTTTTTGACATTTCTTTCAAAAAAATTAACATATTAATTAACAACACAATTGAACACAATTTGAGTTAGTCAACTCACCTCAATCCATGCTAGCCAACAAGCTCTAATGGGTCTCCCTTGCTCCACTAGCTAGCTCTGCACCTACACATCACGTTCTTATTCAAACTTTGCTAGAACGAATTTCATTAAACTGCAATTAAAACTTTCAAAGTAATGAACTTTTTTAAAACCTCTTTTGACTACAACTTTCTCATCTAGTTTCTAACTTAACCGAGGCTTTCAAATTCTAATTTCTTTGCACGAACCTTAGTTATTATCACCTAGGGACACCCCAGAACACTCGCCATAATTTTCTGAAGCTTGGAACGAAAAATCAAAAATTTAAGCTTCTTTTGACACCCCGAACCAGAATGTAACGTACGACACTACTCGGGGCTCTATTTTCTTTCATTATTTTTCCTACGGTCCTCTTATCTCACATTCTGGTCACCTATAAAATTTCATAAAAAAATTCTATCGTTTGTTATATCAAATCTAAGAAAAATGCCCTTTTACAGATACTTTTGATGCACACTTATGGCATCCTATATGCGACAACTTCATTTCTTTCATATCTAAGGTTCTTTTACCTAATTATGACTGAATACATTCCTTTCGGGCATCAAAGAATGCATTTGCATCCTAATTTTATATTACGACTTCTTACATGCACTATTTTGGCTATAACTTCGTCAATTTTTATCGGAATGATTCCGTTCGAATTTCTATTGTTTGCTATGTTCCCGAGACATGTTTTGAGGTATAGAACAACCCCAAATAAGCTAGAATAGGTTAGGTCTCTATGGGCCCTTCATCTAGCTCGAAATTCTCAACTTATCTCTATGTCTTTCCTTTTTCAATTTCTCAAGTTATCTTCTCTTAAACCTTCTATCAAACACTTAATCTACAACTTAGTTTACTAAAAGCATGCTTTAATCAACACTTAGGGTTTCTCCCACATTGACCCTAGATCATCTTTCATGCATGTTTCTTTCCAAACAAACTTCCCTTTTTGGTTATTATGATTCTACACTTACTTAACATCAAAACCCCCACCAATTTGTACATCAAAACTAAGCTAATCTTCAACTCATGACACAACTCATGATACCACCTTACTAACATCATACTTGAAGAGAATAAGGATAACTTACCTTAATTTGGCTTGGGGTTTGATCTTCTAGCTTGAAATGGCTTAAAATCTTGTTTTGGAGGCTTAGAAAATGGGTTGGACAAGCTTTCTTCTTCCTCTCCTCCTTATGGACGTCCCTCCTCTCTTTCCTCTCTATTTTTGCTTCAAAATTTCTCTAAGTGTCATGACTAACATCACATATATATAGGCCTTCCCTTAGGAAAATGCCCTTAAAGTTTGGCACTTAATTACATGCATGCCACTCCTTGGAATTTTACCTAAATCTCCTCCACCTTTGCATCATTTCCATAATATTCTATTAGTTTTTATATGCTTTCATAATCCTCCCTAACTAACTTATTCTAATCATGATCATAGGCATTTAATTTAGCAAAATGATCATTTTACCCTTGTTGACATTTTTGCATTACAATTAGTATACAACAACTTTAATATTTTCTACGTGGACCATTTACACTTATGAAATTTGATTATATAATCTATCATATATTACTAGGGAGTTCACGGGTGAGAATAAGGGCTTACACGGTATCTTCCAAGCTGTACTCCCAGTTTGAGAATACTCAAGCTACACTGAGTGAGCGGGAGAAGGACTTGGAGGTGGCTGCGCAAGAGATAGCCAAGCTGAAGAAGGAAGTCGCTGCGGTCGAGGCCCAAGCTCAGGAGATCAGGGTTGAGACCGAATCAGGGTTTTTGTATACCTTGTGGAAGTCATACCCCAAGCTAGATTACTTAATTTTTGGTGAAGGAGGAGTCAGAGAGGTTTAGTTCTTTATTGAGGAAGCTACGGAAGCACAAGGCGAAGTGCAAGATCAAGTTCAGGAGACTTTGCCTAGAGGGAATGTGCAGGACCCGCCCACTGGAGGCACAAATGATCAAGCTCCTTCCTCGTCATCTCCTTAAGACCCTACCCCCATGAGCTCCTGATTTAGCGAGCACAGCATGAACTTTATCTTCTTTTTTATTCCTTGGCTCTTATTTTGTATTTGGACAATTTTTATTTTGTCAATTTACCTTGCCTGTGGGGGTCGCTTTCTTGAATTGTATGGATATTGACCTCAGAGGTCTTTTTAGTATATTTATTACAGTTGCATATTGACTTAGTAGATCAGAACTTATAGTCTTAGCATACCATTACGTAAATTTCTTCAATAAGTTAGAGCTCATAAAATGAATTAGATTATAAATAAACTTGGTGGATTGAATTTGTAACGCCCTTCGCCCTTATTTCCGTTACGGTTGGCAATCCGGAACGGAGAACGTTACTTACCTGATAAAACCGTTTCTGTTACTTTTGAAAAACTATTATCATTTTAAAACTCTTTACCAATAGAGAATTTTTTTTTTTTAAAAACATAAATCCGGCAGAGTTTCCTCTGTTTTTTCTGAAATCCCAAAATCCATTTCCTGTAATTGAAACTCTAACATTTCTAAAACATCAATTTCTAAAATCTCATTCGGATCTCCTGTCCGTTTCCAAAACATTTCATTACTCAAATATGTCATAAACATTTATATGCATACATAACCAAAGGTAAGCTTTTAAGAAATATAGATATGCTTTTATACAGAACTTTGTTATAATTAAGTGGAAAACAATAATTTACACAAATATACATGTATCCCAAAAATGCATGATCATATGCAATATATCTATATATCTACCAAAGGCGTAGAGTGGATGGTGACTATCTGAGCCTTCGCGTACAAGTAATTTCCTTTGTCTGAAGATAGAGTCAAAAGATTCAACCTGCGCGCGGTAAACCAACGCTCTAAGCATAATTGTTTAATAGGTATACACATAATCTAATTTCTCAATTTCAAATATAATTTCATGCGTGACTAAAAGTATTCTAACTTTAACATTCATATATATATATATATACACTTTGCATAAAAATACTTAAACATATAGTTCACAATTTTTCGAGTTCAACATTTTTGAAAGCATTGAACATTTTCATTTCACATAAACATTTTCATTTCATTGGTTATAACGTTTTTCAGTGCCCTTAGTAAACATATATATTCGATACTCATGTATTGGTATATGGGTTTCCGGCATCGGACACGCGATGGTTACCCGCCGGAATAACGGTCAACCCCGGCATCGGTCGCTCGATGATTATCCACCGGGTCGTATATCATAACACATAATCGTTCAGGATCGGACACGTGGTGCCTCTCATAATCCATAACGAATCAATTTAGGGTATGTAAATAAACGGTGCAGCTGCTAAGTTCCCTATTGACATGTCAATTACCAATTTCCATTTATCGATATCTAAGTTTACAAGGGCTATTTATAACATAACATTTAATTCAAATTTACAACTTTGGTTTTTGTACCAAGTTTTTCATAACCAATCAATTTCGCGTTTCATTTCAAGTAAAGTCAATACGTTTGTAAATGCATTATATTGAAATGATATAACAATCTTATTTAAGAAATTCATTTCAAAATGAAAACACTTTCGAATAAAATTAAAGATAATGTGTATACCAACCTCAAACGGATTCGATCTTTAAATCGAATACTCCCTTACATTTTACCCTTATTCTCTGATCGGGAATCCGGTTCGCCGGGTTCTCTTTGATCTTTCATTAAAACAATCATAGCAAAAGTTTGCTTACATATGCTACTAATATAACTTAATGCACTATAACTATATGTTTTCCTATAACGTATCTTAAACACTTCCGTTTGATATCAATTTGAAACAGCTTACAATATTCTTTTTATGACTGTCTTTCCCGTATTGAAAATAACCTCAAAACAGCATATTCATATAGCTTATGACAGCCCAAAAATCAATACGAAAACAGCAATCAAATAACTCAAAACAGCACGTAAAACGTTTCTAAAAACAGCATGCTACTCCTCAAAGCTCATATAATAATACCTTAACGGCTCATTTGAATAGCACGAAAACAGCCTTTAAACACTTTAAAACAATCCTTAAATCATGCTAAAAACAACACATAATTTCCATGAAAACTATATGTCCAAAACAGCCCATAAATCGTCATATCGTCTTTCATTTACGCAAATTAATTCTATCAAACCATTATGAAACCTCTCAATCATTTTCATCATAGATATTCATTTGACTCACATTCAAATACCGTTTAACAACATAGCATTTTAAATCACAACTCATTCGACACTAAATCGCGAACTAACGCATTTCGAAAACACGGAAAACTCGATCGAAATACTTGAAAACAATGTAGCGATATTCAAATTACTTTCCAATATTCTAATGCATATCGTTGTAAACCATTTTTCATGCCGACCATTTCAAAGCAAAAAGAAAAACATAACAGCCCATACTTCCTAACATAACAGCCCCTAAACGGCTTTCGCAACACAAAATTCAACATCGCAAATCATTCTCCAACACGTCAAAACTTAATCAAACGAACCTCCGTACTAACAAGGTTCTAAATCCTATTTCCCAAACATATCATCATCAAAATTCATCCTCAACTCAATCTTAATCATTATTCAACGAAACGAAATCAATAAAATCACAACGTACCTTTCGAAACTCACTTCAAAAGCTTCGAAGCTAGCACGAAGGGCTGTCCAAATAAATTTCTTTATCTACGAGCTTCCTTCAATCCAAATGGACACCATTAACATTCAAACATCATTCAAATCATGATAACAGTACTAGCGGGGCAACAACTTACCTTCGCTTGAGCTATTTTTCTCTTTGAAATAGCTCTCGAGCAATTGCGATGATGACGATAGCAGCACGGCAATAACTTGCACAACGGCAGCAACTGATTTACGATGACAACACACGGTGACAGCAGCGGCATGGCTTCAGCTCAACAGCTCGCTACAGCGTCAACGATAACAGCTTCACACCACCAGCAGGTTCACGCCACCAGCAAGCTCACACCACCAGCAACTCACGCCACCAGTAACGACAGCACAACAACAACTACAGCAATGACAGCAATGATAGCAATCAACAACAACGACAGCATCGCCAACAACAACAGAAATCACAGCATCGACAGCAACGATAGCAAGGCAGCAGTTACCTCAGCTTGCATGCACGGTTGAAGTTCTCAGATCTATCCTTGTATGCATCCAGATTGCTTCAGATCTGAATTCTCCTTCAACCTTGCATCACCTTGGTCTGTCAACAGCTCCCTCAACTTCTCTCACTCACGGATTGCACCAGGTCTGGACAGCTCTTTTCACGAGCTGAACTTCCTCCTTCTCTCACGGTTTCACAAGCTTACCAGCTGTTGCTCTTGCTTCACGTTTCGGATCTGGTTGTTTCCCACTTCACCGAACAGCAGCTTCCACTCTCACTTCTCTCTCAACTTACACGAACAGATTTATTTTTTTTTTGGCTGCTTCATTTGCTTTTCACTTCAGCTTTCAACGAACACAACAATGAGCTCTCGGTCTCTCTCAATTCTTTCTATCTCACTTTCGGGTTTTCAAGACAAATGAAAGCTTAATGAAGACATTTGACTTCCCCTTCAGCTTTGTCTCTTGAAAAAAATACAAGCTGGCCGAATGCAATTGGCTTTCTTATTTCCAATTTTTATTTCATCTTATTTAATTCCCTTCATGACACATGTCTTTGAATTCCCATGCATGCTTGCCATGTGTCCCTCATGGCCCACTTATTCTATTTATTTCTCCCATGCCATCAATTCTCGCTTTAAGATTTCGCTTTCCGCTTAGATTCGTTTCGGGTCCGTCTGGAAATTTAATAAAATCCAAATTCACATACGGAAACTTTATTAGGTTCTGAATAAATATTTAAATCCGAATGCTCTATTTATTTTACGAGATTGAATTAAATAATTATCCCCGGACCCGTCTGGAGAATTTTATAAAAATTCAATTACTCCTCCGGATTCGAATGGATAATTACTTACATCATCCCTTAATATATAATCAATATTTAATAAATTATATAGACACTAAAACAGCATGTTATAGAATTTGAATGCACAGAATGGTTCACACACATATAGATGATCTCTTACTTGAAATTAGATGAAGTTTTTGTCTGCCCACGAACTTTCGTTGACGATATGAGCTCGCACAGCCTATCAACGAAGGTTGACGATATGAGCTCGCGCGGCCTATCAACGAAGGTTGATGATATGAGCTTGTGCGGTCTATCAACAATGGTTGACGATATGAGCTCACGCGGCCTGTTAACCTTTGGTAGCTTCATGGGTAATGATCCTCTTTAGACCATAGGGTAGGTGTGGGGTCAGCTAGGAAGCTAATATTAAGCCCTTTACCCCTATGGTCTTTTCTCTGAGGTGAGATTCCTAATTTTTACAGTTTCTCGTTTATAAAACAATGGCTATGAATTTATTTTCTATTGCTTATAATCAGGAGGTGTTAGAGATCAGTAAATTTCATGAAAAATATGGAGTTTTCATTAACCCATAAATAAGCATAATTTACATAGATAAAAACGAGTGAGCAATAAACTATTGAAAATAAAGTCGCAGGTGTTCTGCATTCCAAGCCCGCGGCACCGTTACTCCACTCATGTTCGTTAGGTGATATGCTCCATTATTCAAATCTTCTTTTATGATGTAAGGTCCCTCCCAGTTAGGGCCCAGTGTCCCATCGCTTGCCTTGCAAGCTCTAATTTGAATGATGCGAAGTACGAGATCACAAGGCTTGTAGCTCCGAACTTGGACCTTCTTGTTATAATATCTTGCCACCTTTTGTTGGTAGATGGCAATCCTCATGCAAGCTACTTCCCTTGCCTCGTCGAGCAGATCCAAGTTTACGACGAGAAGCTGATCATTCTCTGCGGGATGGAAACTCGTTCTTCGTTGATTGGCCACCTCCATTTCGGCTGAGATCATAACTTCGAACTCGTAGACCATCGAGAAAGGAGTTTCTCCAGTGGTGTTATGAGCTATTGTTCCTTAAGCCCATAACACCTTTGGTAGCTCATCCACCCATGCTCCTTTCCTGGCTTCCAGTCTTATCTTCAAGCTTTGTTTGATAATCTTATTCACTGTTTCGACCTGGCCATTCGCCTGAGAATGGTCTACTGCTGAGAAGCTTTTCTTAATGCCAAGACTTCTGCAGAATTTGAGGAATTGTTCGCTACTGAACTGAGTGTCATTGTCAATTACGAGTTGCTGAGGGATTCCAAACCTATAGATAATGTTGTTCCATACAAATTTTTCTACCTTTGCAGTGGAGATCTCGGCCAGTTCTTTTGCCTTAGCCTATTTGGTGAAATAATAAACTGCGACGATAGCATACTTGCACTTTCCACGACCTGTTAGGAGAGACCCTATCAAGTCCATACCCTAGATTGCGAAGGGTTATAGACTAATCATCTGTCGCAGGTAGGCAGGCAGAGCTCGCGGGACTTTGGAGAATCTTTGACAACTATTGCACCTCTTGACCTAATCGATGGCATCCTACTTCATAGCTGGCCAATAATACCCCTGCATCAGGGCCTTCTGGGCTAGAAAGAGCCTCCCAGCATGATTCCCGCAATGGCCCACATGAATATCCATCAAAACGTTGGAGCTGTCAGGTTCATCTATACATCTCAATAGTGGGGTTGAGAAGCCTCTCTTGTAAAGCACATCGTCGCTGATGCCGTATCGCGCAGCTTAAAAATGTAAGCGACGGGCTTCTAACTTATCATTTGGTAGTTTCCCATCTTACAGATATTTGATTAAGGAGCTCACCCAAGAGTCCTCTACCACAGTCATGACCATTACTTCGTCTACTGGCTTTGTGCTTGGTTTCGGGAGGTATTCTACTGGTATGGCTCCTGAGAATTCTGCATCTTGGGTTGTTGCTAGGTGAGCTAAGGCATTTACGTGAGAGTTCTGAGCTCGTGAAATCTAGTTCACCACATATTTCTCCAAAGTCCTTAGCAACTTTTGAACTTTTTGTAGATAAACAGTCATCTTGGCCCCCTTGGTCTGATATTCTCCTTGCACTTAACAGACCACGAGCTGGGAGTCGCTGAAGATTCTGAGTCACTTAGCTCTCATCTCTTTAGCCAAACGAAGACCTACCAGCGAGGCCTTATACTCCACTTCGTTGTTGGTAGCCCAAAAACCAAACCTGAGTGCACGGAGGATTTTATATCCTTTTGGGCTAATTAACAATACTCCAGCTCCTGCCCTCTGCTCACTGAATGAGTCGTCAACATATAACTCCCAATAAGGCTCTTTCGAAGTCCTAGCTTCTTCTTCAGTAGGTCCGGTGAATTCTGCTATAAAGTCAGCTAATGCTTGCCCCTTGGTTGCTGACCTCAGCTTGAATTCTATGTCAAACTGGGCCAGCTCGATTGCCCACTTAAGGAGACGTCCTGAAGTATCTAGCTTTTGGAGGATTTGCCTGAGTGGGTACTTGGTTAAAACTTCTATCTTATACGTTTGAAAGTAAGGATGCAACTTTCTCGACGCTACCACCAGGCAGTAAGCGAGCTTCTCCATTGGGGTATATCTTGTCTCAGCGTCAACCAGTTTCTTGATGATATAGTAAACAGGGAGTTGCATTCTGTCATCTTCCTTTATTAGAGCTACGCTCAAGGAATGCTGGGATACCCCCAGGTAGATCATCAAGTTCTCCCCTTCTTTTGGTTTTGAGAGAAGTGGAGCTCGCCCTAGATATTCTTTCAGCCGTTGGAACGCCGCTTCACATTCTTCTGTCCATTCAAAATTTCTCACTCCTTTTAGCACATCAAGGAAGGAAATGCACTTGTCAGTAGCCTTTACAATGAATCTGTTTAGTGTTGCGACCTGGTCGTTAAGACTCTACACCTCCTTTATTTTTTTCAGTGACCTTATATCGAGCAGGGCTTGAATTTTTTCTGGGTTGGCCTTTATCCCCCTGTTGTTCACCATAAATCCCAAGAATTTACCTGAAGCTACTCCGAAGGGGCACTTGAGAGGATTGAGCTTCATTTAGTATTTCCTCAATACTTGAAAGGTCCTCTCTAGGTCGCGCACGTGATTAATGGCCTGCCCAGATTTCACCAGCATCTCATCCATGTACACCTCCATAGTTTTCCCAATCAGCTCTTCGAACATCATATTCACTAGCCTTTGGTAAGTTGCCCCTGCATTTTTTAGTCCGAAGGGCATTACCTTATAATAGAATAAACCACAATCAATGATAAACGAGGTGTGCTCCTCATCTTCAAGATGCATTGGGATCTGGTTGTAACCAAGTACGCGTCCATGAAGCTGAGGAGCTAATGACCAGCAATTGCATCTACGAGTTAGTCAATTCTAGGTAGAGGGAAACTGTCTTTGGGGCAGGCTCTATTAAGGTCAGTGAAGTCAATACAGGTCCTCTACTTCCCATTCTTCTTTTTCATCAGTACTGGGTTAGCTACCCAAGTGGGATAGTGGGCTATTCTGATGAAATTATTGGCCAAGAGCTTGCCTACTTTCTCTTGTAGGGCTTCGTACCGCTCTTTTTTCATCGATCTTCTTTTTTGACGAACTGGCCTATGATGGGGGTTGATGTTCAGCTTGTGCGACATAACTTCAGGACTTATCCCCACCATGTCTTCATGATTCCAAGCAAAGATGTCTAGATTGGCTTTCAGCAAGTCAATGAGCTGGGACCTTATTTTCTAGGTTAGACTCCATCCCAACTTTAAACACCTTTCGGAGTCCAGTTCACTGACCTGGACATGCTCAAGCTCTTCGACAGGCCCCGTAGCTCTTTCTTCATCCACTTCGTGAGGGTCAAGATAGTAACTCACCCCGCTTCTGCTCATAACTTGAGGTTCTCCTCCAGAAACTGCATCGACCCTTTTTCCTTGAAGTCCCATTTTAACTGTCTTCTCGTAACAGCGTCTCGCTGTGTACTGGTCACCCCGTATGCAACCTACTCCTTTAGGGGTTGGAAACTTGACTGTGAGTGTCCTGGTGGAGGTGATTACATCTAAATCATTCATCGCCAGTCTCCCTAAGATAACATTATAAGCAGAAAGACAATTAATAATCAAGAAATCAGTCAGCACCATTGCCTGACGGCCTGAATCTCCAAGGGTGAGTGGAAGTCTAATCTGGCCTAATGGGACGATGGCGTCTCCAGTGAAGTCGTAGAAAGGCTCTAGGGATGGCTTTACCTGCTCCATTCTAATTCCTATTTAGTCGTAGCATCTCTTGTACATGACATTAACTAAGCTTCCTGTATCGATCATAATTCTCTGTACCTCAGCATTACCTATTCTGGCCTGGATAACAAGTGCATCATTATGGGGCCAGCACACTCCCCTTGCATCTTCCTCAGTAAAAACAATATTCTTCGAAGTTATCCTTGCTTTCTTCGTAGGCCCTTCTTAATCACTCTAACCTGCAAGCAGAACATGATTCGCTTCCCTCACATATCGTTGGTGGGATCTATTTGAGGTGCCTGTAATATAGGGGCCATCATGAATAGTAAAGATGGTTTTGACTAAGGGCTCATGATCTTGTTCTGTTTCGGAGGCTCGGCGAGCTAGAGAAGATATTGGCTGCTGTCGAGGACGCTGGTTCTGAGTTCGTTGACCCGCAGGCCGCACCACATAACCTCTTAGACAACCATTCCTGATCAATTCTTCGATGGTGTCTTTCAATGCCCAACAGTCTGAGGTGTTGTGCCCTGCTTTATTATGGTAAGCACAATACCTGTTTCTATTTCTAAGTCGATTGGGCACATTTGTTGGAGCATGTCTGTCGAAATTCTCTCTGTCCTTTTCCATGGCAAAGATCTTGTCCCTGGAATCAGATAAAACAGCGTAGTTCTCATAGAGGCCTGAACGGGGGGGTCACTCATTCCTCTTATTAGCTCTTGGCCCAGGTCCGCCTCTAGCTTTCTTGGCTACCTGGTGACTATTTCTCTGCCCTTCATTATTGTTATTCCCCATATCGTTCCTCTTTTTATGCTGCTCGGAGCTACTAGCCTTGCTCTTCTGATCGTTGGACTTCTTCGATCCGAGGGCCTCCTCCCACCTGATCTCCTTTGAGGCACGCTCATAAAATTCCTCTAAATTCTTCATAGAGGATTTATAGATACTTTCATACAGCTTTCCATATTTTCTTAACCCTGCTGAGATAGCTGTTAAGATTCCTTCATCTGTAGGGTTCTCCATATTATTCACCTCGCTTCTAAACCTACTGATGTAATCTTTCAACGATTCTCCAGATCGCTGAGAAATGGTAGCAAGGTGACATGTTGGCGCGAGCTGCCTCTTCAGCGCCTTGTACTGATCGACAAATTTATTTTGGCATTCTTCCCAATTGCCGATGCTGCGAGGTGGGAGGTTTCTAAGCCATGCCCGCGGGACGTCGCCAAGTATCGCTGGGAAGGCGCGGCATTTAACAAGCTGGCTGGTCGTCTATAAATTCATTTGGACATTGAAAGCGTCCAAGTGGTCATAAGGGTCAGAGTCCTTGTTATATTGAAGAATGTTGGAGATCTTGAACCTAGGGGGTAGGGGCTCTGTTTCAATCTCCGAAGAAAACGGACTCCTATTTCCTCTTAGATTCCCCTGCTCTTGGGTCCCTAGTCTTGCCTCCAACTGTTGGATTTGTAGGAGCTATTCGATCACTAGGTCCTGCGCTTCGAATTGCCTGGCTTGGGATTGCTCAGCTTGGGATTGCCTGGCTTGTCTGCTCTCCTGATTAGGGGGATATTGGTCAGGTTCGTCATACCTTTTTCTGCGATCGAGCTCAGGTGAACGGCGACCTGGTTCGCGTCTCCAGTCTGGCCTGTTCGACCCTTCTTCCATACGTGGGCCTCCATGTTAACGTCTATGTTCATTTTCACTTCTCCGAGCTGACACCTACACATGTCCACTGCTCCTTTCGATCGGTTGATGCCCGTTATGGCTCACCCTCACTCTCAGTTTCGAAGGCTGAGGCATATTCTCATCCCTCCGAGCTCGCGAAGTTTGGGCTCCAGATCGTATATTGGAGGACTGATTCGATTCATCCAACGATGGCACTTCCCTAGCAGTTCTCCCTGTCAGGTCCTTAACTTGTCTCGGAGGGACCTGAACCTGAGCTTGAGTCAGCGCCCTTACTACATCTACTATCTGCGCTATTGTATTTTCCAACCTCTCCTGGCGCTGTTGCAACGCCTGCACAGCATCCCCTCCCTAGGCAATCCCATCTGCGGGCACGCCCGAGGTGCATGCACCTAGGTTGGCTAGTACAGCATCTCACTGGTTATTGACACCCTCCGTTCTATCAGCCATCACACCGGAACTTCTGGTTGTTCTGCCTTTTGCCATGGTTATGATTGATGAAATATTGCAATTGGGCCCTCCTTCTAGCTCCAAAATGTTGACGTTCAATTTCAGTCAACAAGATTCTTCTAAGCCCAATGCTGCAATATGATTAAAATAATGCAAGGAACATACATAAAATGAAGAAGAAAGCAAAAAGGAAGAACAAAAGACAACAAAATTTAAAGTGGTTCAGTCAAATTGTGCCTACATCCACTATTTTTCTCTCACTATCTGGACAAAGTAACGACAAGTTTACACTCAGTGTTTCTCTCTTAGTTTTCCAATGAAACTCCACCCCTATTTATAGAGGGGAATGTGCTACAGTAAAGCAAAATAAGTTAAAATACAATGATTACTATAGTTAATGCACCTGAATTACAATAAATACAGCCGGATTATATTTAATGCATCTGACACTTGTCAGGTTTTTTCTGTCAAAGTATGGGTTTATACGGCTAACGTATGTGAGTTAGGTGAAATCTCTGTAATCCAAGCTGTAATTTCTGACGGTATTGGCATGCACGACACGTTATAAACTGGTCTGGTTTCGCTCTAAGCGAGCTGGAGCTCGAGAGCGCGAGCTGGAGATCTCGGTCTTTTAAATGACATACGAACTGGTAGTAAGCGAGCTTGAGATCGCTAGAGTTATGAAATGCGCGGGATGAGAGCTTGCTGGGCCAACTAATTGGACTTTTACCAGCCCATTTGGGTGATCTAGAAAATACCCATAATATTTTTCAAGTATGTTTTAAAGTTATTTTTTATTTTGTTAACATTAAAATTTCAGTTATAGCCCTACTGTATTTTACTATTTTCACTCTATTCTTATAAATTAAATCACTAACAAACTCTTTCCTTAAAATAGTGTAAATGTTTCAAATCTCTCTTTGTATTTGTTTCAAAAAAGAAATTGAAGATTTTTTTTTTTAAACAATAATCTTTCAAAATGTTTTATGCATTTTTATTACTATTTTTTTAAATTTCCATTTTATTTTAAAGATTTTTTTGATGCACATGATGAACAATATGATGTAAATAATAAAACATTAATAAATTGTTATGTTTGAATTTAAAAATGAAAGTGTTATAGATGAATTTAATTTATTTACCATCTTTTAAATATCTTTTTAGGTAATCATATAAATGAAAAATGCTTTTAAAATTAATCCAACTAAACAATTTACAGCTTAAAAACAGTTTTTAATTGACAACTAAACTACCACCATCTTATCTTTAAAAGTTATAATTATAAAAAAAATCTACATCTAAAACAAATAAAGCCTTATTCTAATTTTATAATCAACAGCACTTTTGAACTAGCAAGTTGATCCTGGCCGACATTTGATTCAATGGAATTGTTAGACATGTATTCAAACAATTATAATTAAATCGTCATCTTTGAATTGATCTATTCTTCACCAACACCAAATCAGGCCATGTTCTATTTTCATTTTCCAGCAATACAAGTGAAAACACCTCATTCCACTCGAAACAAACATTTCTGTTTTCTGCAGAACAAAAATGATAAACGCAATTCATGTCCGCTGAAGCCTGGTGTGATATAGAAAAAATCTCGGAACAAAGAATTCAGTTTATTAATATTTTCTCACAAATCAAAACATTAATAACACTCACTTTTCTAACTCAACATAACATCAGATGTGTAAAATATATTAACAAAACCAGACATATAAAAATTAGCTAATTAATGAAAAATTTACAACTCAACCCATATTCTCCACAAATGTCTCTGCTAAGCTATTTCCATTGATAATTTTCGTTGTACCAACAATTAAATCGTACGCCATTCCTTCCTGTGAACCATAATTCAAATTACACCATCAGACACATCAAACTTGTCAAGAAAAACAACATAATCATAACCATTCATTCATACGGAAAAAAAGGGAGCCTCTGTAAGACTGATAGTGCAATGAGTAAAAACTCAAAGTGTTTCACATGGATTTGTAGAGGGCATTGCAGCATCAAATTTACATGAACATGCCACGTTATTTGTCCAAATGACATTGAAGTTAATCTCATTTTCGCAAAACTCAAACCTATGGCATTGGCTCATTTTAATATTTTAGTTATATTTGAGAATTCTGCTTCACACATCATTGTCATTCGAAGGTTTACATTAACCTCGCTGTTAGTTTATTTTTTAGCAGAGAAACCTGCCCAATTTTACATCTTTTAACTTCTAAATGAAAATCCATCCTCCATACTTAATGTTCAACAGAATTATAAGTACACAACATGACTTAGAGATATATGCCACATTATGATGTATATCAATGGAATTTTTCAAGAAGTATGATAATCCATATGTGCAAAGCAATTTACATACCTGTGCACTGAGAAACCGGAGAGCCGAAATTTCTGCGAACGTTACCCCTCCAATGAAGACTACAAGTACTATGGAGCGCCTTCCATCAGCTACTCTGTAATGTTAAAAAAAAGATACTTAATCATTACATTATACAGACTGGAGAAACCAAAAGGAAAGATCGGACAAAAATTGCTGGGGCAGCTTTAGTCATTAAAGTTTTAATTAACTACATGAGAAATATTATTGTACAGAAGAATTGTAACATACAAATCTCGTGCTTCATGTTATCAATAAGAACACAATAATACCAGAGTTTGAACAGGAACAGCATCCTAAAAATGAAAAAAACTTACTTGTCCATAGAGGCAAGGGAACCTGACAACGTGTCAAATGATGGACTGCTTGAGAATCCACCCTATACAAGAGGTACAAGTTACTAATAGTGGAACATATATATTAAGAGTAATAAGCTAAGAAGAGGAAGGGGGAAGAAATCAAGAAACAGTATGAGCTGAGGAATTACTTTGAGTTGTCCAGTAAAGAAGGCAATAGCATAGTAAAATATTTTTAAATAGTAAATATATGAATCAAAAGCAATAGAAGGAAAAAGAATAAAATTAAAATCAGAGAAATGCACTAACTCTCTTTGTTTCCGAATGTGGTCCAGGCAATAGCTTCAAAATTTCTTCCATAGGACGCCTGAGGGTCATCATCAGTAATTCAAAGAAAGCTATTTAGTCACTTGCTGAAACGTAGACGCTAGGCACAACAATCTTGGTAATGTTTCAAAACAAATTGAAACAATGTATCACCAAAATGCGTTTCAATTGGAAAATCTAGGTGCAGTACATATAAACCACATATAAACAATCACAAGACCTCTTTGGATGTCTTAATACGATTCTGCTAGTTATTTCAGCAAGCATTTTATTATTTTATACATAAAAAATTATAATATACCTATAAATGACTATGTAGCCGAGTAGCGTATAGAGATCAACATGTTAGATACATATCTAGTACACAAAAGCATGAGACACTTCAAACCCCAAGGTGAACTTTCCACGCCAAATAACAAAAACACAGCTACTTAATTATTGTTGATTCTGCCGCAGCATATATTTTGTTTTCCCCAACCATTATGCAAAAATGTAAACAGGACACCCTTCCTTTTAAAGTTCTTACTCAAAAGCACATTATATTTGTTTCCTATTACATACGGTCAGAAGTTTTGACTGCCATGTTTCACATGTGAATTACTGATCGCAATAAATTATCGAAAAATTCAGTGTAAAGAAGTGCCAACAGCACCAAAAATTTAACAATTTGGAAAGGAACATGATGGTAATAAACATTTCAGAGCAGCTTTAAGCCACATTAAACATAATGATACAAAGATATTAAACAATATGTAGTAAGAACTACATTTGACATGAGCGAGCAAACCATGTGTGCATGTGTGTGAGAGAGAGAACGATCTAAATTACTTAGACAAATACAAGTAACCAATAAGCATAATATCAAACCAGACCAGCAAGAATGAAACTTAAGCTTTCTATATCCCCATACAATAATTAAAAATAGGGCAACAAGGTCAAAAAGAAGTACAAAGGATAGTGATAATAATGGTCGCTCAGCTCACGATTAGAACTAGTAAAAACTTAAGTACAAAAAATTATCCTCACCATCCAGATCGAACAGCATTTTGAATGAGGCGAATACTAAGAGGTGCATATCCAGAGAAGACATAAGAAATATCGCTGGGACTGCAGAACGCAAAAGCACTTCAAACGTAAGAAACACAACAGAATTTTTACCATTATAAAATGGCACGCTGAAGAAACAATTTATATTTTGCCAAATGAGATAGTAAATAGCTAGGATATAATATTTTGCATTATATAGTATATATAGTTCTCAAAAGAGGATTTACTGTTTCAGAAACATTAAAAAAATAAATAATTAAAAAAATAAATAATTAAATAAATAAAATAAAATAAAGAGAACTAAAAATTATAAAAGAGAGCCTATGCATTCTGTAGCTATTATAATGGCTAAACAAAACTTTCATTACAACATTTCATAATTAAATTAAATTTTGAAAAATGCCAACAAACAATGTACTAAAAAAAAAAGAGGAAGCCTGATGCAAAATCTAGTATGACAATGAATTCATAAGACGATCAAGATGAGCAGAGCACCTCTCAATTAACTTTTGCTTTTGACCAGTAAATGAACATAATCTAATAATCATGGAGACAAGAATAATCGAGTTGACAAAATAAGAATAGTTTTGGAAAATACATATTCATTTCTTCTCTCTACCATTATCGGTACAGTAAAAATTGAACAATGCAAAATTACAAAATATCTGAAATGCCTTAAGAAAACCATTAAAAGTACAGTTAACACACTGAATTAATATAAATTGCAGAGGCAGACACAAGTGAAACCAGCAGCAAAGAGTGAACCATACTCTTAACTAGATTTTATTAAGAAAAGGTAAAATAATTGAACATCATGAAAATATAAGTAACAGAAGCAGATGGCTCAATCGAGAAGAAAAGTACTTTGCTGTGTCAGTATCTTCAACCACAAGTTGCAAAGCTCGCTTAATTGTCAGCCAATTGCTTTTTGTCTCCTGCAAGGACTCAGGCCATGTATAATTAATTAGAGAATTTGATAAACTAGTTCGACTTGGCGTGAAAAATTAAGGAAATAATTGATGATTATGACCGCCAAACAATAACAACCTGTTTTCTGAGCAATCCAGCTTTCTCTAAATTGTTCAGCGTAGCCATGTGCTCAAATCCATAACTGTGGAGTAGCTCCCTCCTAAACACCACAAATACAAAATATCAAAAGATAATGACACACAAGTAGAATAGCCACGAAGTAAATAACATTATTTTTTGTCATGAATATAAGTGTTATAATGATACGGTGCAAGAGATACTTGCCTCAAATAATCAAAATGTTTTTTGGGCAACCCTGAATTTGTAATAGAAAATAAGATCAAAAGACGTAGAACTTTATTAAGAGGCTCCTGCTTGTGAATCATTTCTTCAATGTACTCAAAGCATCTGCATTTATAAACTACATAAGTTCAATAAACCATAATTTAAATATCCATGCTATTTTAAATATCCATAAACCATAACTTTTTCATGTGGAAAAACATAAAACAAACTACCAGTAAAAGTTCAATACTAATATGATCAAGCAAATTTCAGTGAGCTGCAATTTATCATCTTCATTGATGCATGATTCTTGAAAACAGCCATTGTCCAATCAATTTTGTTAGAGTGCTTAAATACTATTGTTGGATCATTTACAAATAGCTTAACTTTTTAAATTTAGTAGTTATTAACACAGTATCAAAGCTAGTTTACAATAAGTGTTTGTGGTTGAGTCCATTCACATGATTGAATTCACATTTGTTGATGGTGTTAGAGATTGGGCCACATAGCAAGCTCGTTGATCTTGCATGTGAGAGGGTGTGTCAAAATATTTATTATTAGCTCTTTTTCTAACAGCTTAAACTTTTAGATTGAGTGGTAACTAATACATTTTTTTCAACAAAATCCTCACATAATTGCTTTAAGTACAGAAAATTGAATCACTTCATATGTTACTAACTAAATTGATTCCCACAAAATTCATAACTAAATTAAAAGGCTTTAATTAAATTAAAAGTCCAATATAGGTGTGTTTAGAAGAGTACTTATGTAGGGTTAATTAAAATTAGGATTTATTTTAGTTTTCTATTAGATTTAGGATTGTATGTTTTATTTTAGTTTTCTATTAGATATAGGATTTTATATCTATAAAAAACTTATTAAACCTAAAATTTCAATCAGACGTTTATTGAATAAAGTTTTAACTTTTCTCTATTGTTCTTTTGAGAACTTTGAGATTGCATCAAGAATTGTTCTTGATTTATCAACCTTGACTTATCTCCCATAATCTCATCTCTTTCTTGAGAGTGGCGTCGCTATATCTTTGGTTCTTGGTTTTCTAATCAACGGATCAAAGATTTTCTTTAATCTGAATTAACTTTCTTGGGGTTGTGTTTCAATTTAATCGTGGATGTCGTATCTTTATATATGAGATTCACATTAGTTGGTATATGAGTTTCAATTAATTAATTTAAATTTGATTATTTTCATGTTTTCGAATTAATTTATTGCCGTAAATCATCATCTCGTCATCCATCAATTTGTCTTTGTTTTCTCATGAACCACATCACCCTCCATCACTATATATATATATATAATTGATTGAGTGCAGTACCAACATCAATCAATTTTAAATATATATCTCATTCTTTTGTCTTCTAGTGTTGCACATCATCACCCATCATTCTTTTTATTTTTGTGTCCTGTGGTGCTGCACATTACCATGCATCATTCTTTAACAGCATATTATATCAATTTCCTTGACATTCTTATAGACATTCTTAAACTGCATATTATATAAATTTCTTTGACCGCATATTATATTGGTTTTTTTATTACTTGGCCGAATATCATTAATTTTTTTTTTGTGTCTTGTGGTGCTGCACATTACCATGCATCATTCTTTAACCTTATATTATATCAATTTCCTTGACATTCTTATAGACATTCTTGACATTCTTGAACTGCATATTATATAAATTTCTTTGGCCACATATTATATTGGTTCTTTTCTTACTTGGCCGAATATCATTAATTTTTTTAGGAAGGGGGGTAGGGTGTGGTTGATTCTTGAATTCGTTGTTGGTCAAAGTTCATCAATTGGGTTTAATTATTTCCTTGTCGGTTGAATTATCCAAACTCGGTTCTTGTTGTTGACTGAATACAACAATCATGGTTTGAATCGTCATATTCTGTTCGTGAACCGCGTCAACAATTAGATTTCTTGAAAACACATTTTAGGGTCTCTTGAATTCTTGATTCATCATCATATTTATTTCTTGATTTACAATATTCATATCAATATCTTGTTTTTGATTTAACTCCACAATTTACATTCCATTTAGTTGTGCATTTTAGTTTGATTTAGGAAAAAAAATATCAAAAAAAAAAAAAAAAGGAGAGAAAAAAAAAGGTGTCCAGTAAAAAGTATCAAAAAAAAAAGTGGCAGAGAAAAAAAAAAAGTCAAAAAAAAAAAAAAAATTTGAATGTCATAAATTGTTTGGATTGAAGTAAGTTGATATTAATTTGCCTTATTTGCAATTCAAGTTCTTTGCGGTTTTCGAAATCTTTACTTGAAATCAAACTACTTTCCATTATTCTGTCATTGTTGGTCCTTATTTCCTTTGTTTTCTTATGTGCACGATTTTCTTTGTTGAGATTTTTCAGGAGCGATTGTTTCTAAGGTGACCTTATTGTGATCGATTAATTTCATAAAAAACTTAGTGAGAAAAGTTTGAGTATGAACAAGGAATATTGAGTTAAATCAAATTATTGAGTGATAAACACATGAGTGATTGGAGTAAAACATGTGAGGGAGTGTTATGAGGTTCCTTTTACCAACATTTTTGCAGGTGTCAATCATGTCTATAGACAACGATAAAGCTGTTGAAAGAGGAGAAAAGGATAATGAGTCATTTGTTCTCAAAGTCATGCAACAACAATTTGAGAGGATGAATATGATGTTTTAAGAGATTAGGGATCGAATGGATAGGCAAGATAAGGCAATAGCTAATTTGGAAAGGGGACAGCAAAGGAGAGCTCTGGAAGAACGTGGTAATAATAATGAATTTGAAGTTGATTATGGGGTATTCTATAGAGAAGATTTGAAAGGAAATGACAATGCCACTAATGTTGATAGGGGCCGAATTAGAGGTGGTAGAGGTGGTCGTAGAGGTAGAGGTAATGGTAATGGAGATCACAGATACTATGGGGATGGGAATGAGAGAGCGAAATAGGATGATAGACCCTATAGACCGGATAAGGATCTTGATAGCATTAAGATGAAGATAACTTATTTCCAAGGGAAGGTTGATCCTAATGCATACCTAGAGTGGGAGAAACGAGTAGAGTTGATCTTTGAGTGTCATAACTTTACCGAGGAGAAGAATGTAAAGTTAGTCGCAACTAAGTTTGTGTATTATACTGTGGTTTGGTAAGGGTAAATAGTGCTAGATAAAAGGAGAAATGAGGAACGTCCTATAAACACTTAAAGTGAGATGAAGACTATCATGAGGAAGCAGTTTGTTCCTAGATCATACTATAGGAAACTATACCGACGATTGTAAAGCCTAACACAAGATTCTAAGAGTGTAAAGGACTATTATAAAGAGATGGAGATAGTCATGATTAAAGTCAATATTGAAGAAGATAGAGAGGCTACTATGGCACAATTTTCTGCAATGATTGAATGAAAACATTGTCAATATTGTTAAGTTGCAGCACTATGTGGAGCTTGAGGACTTGGTCCATATAGCTATGAAGGTGGAGAGACAACTGAAAAGAAGGGGTTCAATGTCACAAAATGGTAGCAATTCGAGTTCCACATCCACTTACAAGTCGAATTGGAGCAGAAAAGAAGACAAGGCATTGCAAAAGCCTAAGGCTAAACCTACTAAGCTTAAAAGGGTAGAGATATAAGCCATGATAAGAGTAAAGCTGAGGCAACCCAATGGAGAAATAAGGATATCAAATGTTTTAGGTGTTTGGGAAGAGGTCATATAGTTTCTCAATGTCCTAACAAACGAACTATGATCCTGAGGGAGGATGGAGATATAAAGATCGAAAGGGAGAGTGATGACGATGAGATGCCACTTTTGGAAGATGCTAGTGACGTTGAAATTTAGTATCTCGTAAATGAAAAGTTGTTAATGGCAAGGCATGCTTTAAATTTACAAATGAAGGAAGATGATGAGGTCTAGCGTAATAATATTTTTCATACTAGATGTCATATCAAGGATGGGGTGTGTAGTATGATTATTGATGGAGATAGTTGCACCAATGTTGTTAACACCGAGTTAGTAGGGAAATTGAATTTACCTACTTCCAAACATCTTAGATCATACAAGTTGCAATGGTTAAAAAATTGTGGAGAGATTAAGGTAACACAACAAGTACTAGTTCTTTTCGCTTTTGGTGGATACAAAGATGAAGTGTTGTGTGATGTTGTACCTATACATACTGGTCACCATAGTTATCAAAGGCGCGCCTAGGCACTAGAGTGCTCAGGGCGCTGTTCCGGCGCCTGGCCTCCCCTGAGGCGCGCCTATGTTAATTAGGCGCTTGCCTCTTCCACCTAGACGAGGAGGCAGTAGGCACGCCTTACAACATCACAGACCCTTTATAAGGGCAAAGTCGGTCAAAGCTCGTTCAAAAATCCCTTCTCATCTCATTGGTCACCCTGTCTCATTCTCTCATCTTACCGGCCACCTTAGGTGACTTTCCCAGCACCGGAAAAGCTTTTCGGCATCGAAAATAGCCGCCGATTGGCGAAAATAGCCCACCGACCGCCGACGGCCACCGAAATCAAACTTTCAAGCTTTCCAACCGCCGATCCACTTCTCGTCTTTTCTTCTCTGCTCATGTTGGTAGTCCAGCCGCCGAGCTTCTTCTCTTTTGCTCACGCCGACGACCAACAGTTCAACCGTCAATCTACTTCTCCTCTATTCTCTTTTGTTCACGCCAATAATCCAACCCGGCAACCACCAATCTACTTCTCCTCTGCTCACGCCGGTTGCTGGCAATCCAACCACCGATTGCTGTTACCGTTCCCGATTCCAGCCTCCTCTCTTCTCCGTTCCTCTCCTCTGAAGCTATAGTCAAGTTAGTTCTTCACTTCTTCTCTGATATCTATTTTTGAGTTTGAGTTATTGTATTTGTAGCTTGTAACTTGTTTATGAATTAGCAGGGAATTGTTGTGAGTTGTGACTTGTTTATGTTGTGAGTTGCTGAGAGATATGTTGAATATGATTTTGTTATTGTATATTATGTACATTTATAATTTACACAGAATCTGATTGTGTTTTGGTTCACTTACACAGAATCTGATTGTGTTTTGTATATTATGTTGAATATGATTTTGTTATTGTATATCTTGTTATTGTATAATTTAGAACTTGTGTTGCTATTTGAATGATTGTATCAACTGCTTATTATGTTTTGGTTCACTTGTTGTCTTGTTCTGTTTTTGGGTTTGTACTTTGTAAGTTGAAAGACATTAATAGTTGTGCTCACTTCTTCCATTTAATTGTGCTGCTGCTATGGTTTAGTATAATAAAATGTAATTTTTTTATGGTTCTATTTTATTTTAGATGGAGCTCTCAATGTCGACTTCGACATCGCGTTACTTGAGTAATAAAATCAATCCTGCATGGAAATATTTTGAAGCTGATCCTAGTAATAAAAACAACACCAAATGTAAATTTTGTGGTAAAATGACAAAAGGTGGCATCTTTCGGGCAAAACAACATTTAGAAGGTGGGCACAAGAATACTAAAGTTTGTTTACGATGTCCTCCATCGGTAAGACAAGAGATTCAAGAGTTCATGAAAAAGAAAAAGAATGATAAAGATGAGCGGAACATGACACCACCATTAGATGATGAGTTTCAATTTGGCAAATTTGATGATGATGAGGATGAGCCCCAGCAATCAAATATTAGAAAAAGAACTGTCAAAGGGCCAAAACAGAAGGGCCCAATGGATCTCTTTTATACCCCTAACCCAGAAACATGTGTGTTGAAGAACAAAGGAAGGCAAATGAGGTTAGATGAGAATGATCATACAAAGAAATAGTTAAAGAGTCGAGTTTGTAAAAGCTTTGCAAGATGGATGTATGATGCAGGCATTCCTTTTAATGTCGTGACATATGATAGCTTCAAAGTGTTTATAGAGGCAGTTGGTCAATATGATCCAGGTGTAAAGCCGCCTATTTACCATGAAGTCAAGGTTCCCCTTCTCAAACAAGCAGTGGAAACCACTCGTAGAATGATGAAAGATCATGAACAAGCATGGGCCAAGTATGGATGTTCCATTTTGTGTGATGGTTGGAAAGACAAAAACGAGAGAACATTGATTAACTTTTTAGTGAATTGTCCTAAAGGAAGCATGTTTTTAGAGTCTGTTGATGCTTCTACATATGCAAAGACCGGAGAGAAGATGTATGAATTATTGAGTAAGTGTGTCAAAAGGATAGAAGTAAGAAATGTTGTGCAAATGATCACCGATAGTGCGTCAAATAATGTTATGGCAAGTATGAAAAAATTTCATTTTTGTTTTATATTTAATTCTTTATGAATAAATAAACAATTTGAAGATTTAAATTATATATCTACTAATGTTTTTTTTTTTTTTGTTTCCCTTTAAATAATAATAAGAAAATTCTTAGAGTCAAAAGTATCCCACGTTGTTTTGGACACCATGTACGGCCCATTGCTTGGATTTAATATTGGAAAATATTTTCAAATTGCCTGTTATGAAGAAGGCATTTAAGAAAGCTATTATGATGAATAGCTACATCTACACTCGTCCAGGGCTTGTAAACATGTTTAGAAAGTTTACCGACAGGAAAGAGTTGTTGAGATCTGCAAAAACACGATTTGCAACTGCCTTTATCACTTTGGACAGGATGAATAGTCTGAAAAACAATCTCAAAATGATGTTTACCTTCGACGAGTGGATGACGAGCAAGTGGGCAAAATAAACAGGAGGTAAAATGGTTGTAGATGTGATTTTAATGTCATCTTTTTGGATCAATGTGGTAAATGCTTTGAAGGTGTCCGGTCCACTAGTGCGTGTAGTTCGCTTAGTGGATGATGAAAGAAAACCTCCTATGGGGTATATATATGAAGTTATGGATAGGGCCAAAGAAGCGATTTCCAAGTCTTTTAATGGGATTGAAAAGAAGTATCAAGCCATTTTTCGGATCATTGATAATTGATGGGATATTCAGCTTCATCATATTTGCATGCAGCCGATTGGTACTTAAACCCAGAATTCTTCTACAAGGCTGAGCATATAGATACAGAAATCATGAATGGCTTGTATGAATGTATTAGAAGGTTGAATCCGGATCCAAGGGTTCAAGACAAGATTGATGAAAAGATTCCAATCTATGCCAAAGCAAAGGGTTTTTTTGGAAACTACATGGCTATTAGAAAGAGAAATGAGAAAACACCAGGTATATATAGTATGTTTTATATATAAATATTAAATTAAATCAAATATTATTAATCATATTAACCTATGAATTTTAATGGACAACTGAATGATGGAGTCAATATAGAACATCAACACCTACATTGCAAACTTTTACAATTAAAATTCTTAACCTTATTTGTAGTTCATGTGGTTGTGAATGTAACTGGAGTGTGTTTGAAAATGCAAGTACATATATATAACATATTTGTTTTTACAATTATTTTTAAAAAGTTAGTTTGTTCCATGTAGCTTATCCTTAGTATTTTTTGTAAAAATTCTTGCAGCTTCATAGCAAACGAAGAAACAGACTTGATCAAAGTCGTTTAAACGACTTGGTGTTTGTCAAATACAATCGAGCATTAAGGCATCGGTATCAAATATGTGATACCATTGATCCCATCACATTGACTCATATTGATGAAAGCAATGAATGGTTGACTGGGAAGCTTGATGAGGATGATGACATTGTGTTTCCAAATGAGGATTTGACTTGGACTGATGTTGTCATGACTGCAGGAGTAAGAGAGCCTAGCCATCAATTAAGATCACAAGCGGGTTCATCAAAGCGATTAAGAATTGCAGAGATTGAAGAGAAGGAGGAGGAGGAGGAATGTGACATTGAGCAAGAGGGAGTAGAATTTGGAGTGCAACTAGAAGATGAAAAGGAAATTGGAGAGGAAGAGAATGAAGATGATTATTTAGAGGATCTTGATGATGATTGATGGCTTGATGCATGAATTTGTGTTTTTTTTTTTTTTTTTTTTTTTTGTAGAGATTAGTGTTTTTAAACTTTAAATTTTTGTTGTTGAATAGATGTCTAACAAATAACACCTATTTGGTAGTTACTAATTTACTAGTTAGTTACTACTTACAAGTAGTTTTACTACTTTACATTTGCCTTAAGTGTTTATTATTTGATGAAAATCTGTTTATTTTATGAATTAAATCTCATTATTGTTTATTATTTACGATTTTACAATATTTTGAATCATTTTACAAAACGTGCGCCTCTCATTCAAAAGGAGCGTCTCGCCTCATGCGCCTTACACCTCAGGCTCCAAGACCCTTTGCGCTTTGGTGCACTTTTCACCTTTCAAAACTATACTGGTCATTTACTTTTGGGTCGTCCATGGCAATATTTTTTTTTAATAGTAAACGAATCTTTATTAGAGCGAAAAAAGAAGAAACAAAGATACAAGATAAGAGTGAACCAGAAGTCTACCAACAAACAACAAAAACAAAAACTAAATAAGACTTAAAAGAACAAACAACTAACAAATAACAGTCTTCCAATCTAACAAAACGAAAAATAACGAAATATCTTTAAAATCTACACACGTAAATGCCCATAACGAAGCCAGAAAATACGTTTTATCCCATAAAAAATTCTCATCCTCTTCAACTTCAGTAAAAATTCTTCTGTTTCTTTATTCCCATATTACCCAAAGGATGGCGAAAACTTCACACCGCCAAAGAATGCTAGCTTTCTTTCCCCTTCCAAGAGCTTAAAATTCTTCCATAAAGAAAGACCATAAAGAATTAGGAGTGACCCATCTCAAACCCACCACAAAGAACAACTTACTCTATAATTTACCCGCCACCGAACAATGAAGAAAAAGGTGATTCAAGTTTTCTCCACTACACTTACATATGATACACCAATAAGGAGAGACAAGAATAAGGATATTTTTTTTGGAGAACCTCATAAGAGCTTAATTTCTGATGAGTAATAAGTCAAACTAAAAACTTAACCTTGTTTGGCACCTTTGACTTCCAAATAAGATTATCATAGACAAACCTTGGATG
Source organism: Dimocarpus longan (assembly GCA_022984855.1). NCBI lineage: Eukaryota > Viridiplantae > Streptophyta > Magnoliopsida > Sapindales > Sapindaceae > Dimocarpus > Dimocarpus longan. The sequence continues at coordinate 12,033,364 of CM041015.1, read as the reverse complement.
AGAATCATTATGAGTTAACTTTTCAAAAAAGGACTTGCAAGAAAAAATACCATTGGAACTTATCCTCCAAACCGTTTGATCTTCCATTCATGGATTAAGTGAAACACCTTCGAGTAAAGAGATAAGAGAAGAAAATTCTTCAAACTCCCTATCGTTCAAGTTCCTTCTAAAATCAAAAGACCATCCTCTATGAAGAGAAGAGTTATCCCATCTGTTTAAAACCAAAGCACTCTGAGAAGTTGCAAGATTGAATAATCTTGGAAACTTTAAATAAAGAGGCATAGCATCCACCCAACAATCCTCCCAAAACCGAATTCGAGCACCGTTTCCGACCTCCAACCTCAAATTTTTAGAGAAAGCTTGGAAACCTTACATAATAACTTTCCAAGGACAATGGCTAAAACCTTTAATAACCATATTAGAGTCTCATCCATTTCCCTGCAAACCATACTTGCTTCTAATCACTTTATGCCACATGGATTTAGGTTCCAAGGGAAACCTCCAAATCCACTTTCCGAGCAAAGCCAAATTTTTTAAAACCACGTTCCCAATCCCTAAGCCTCCTTTGTCCCGAGGACAGGAAACAATATCCCAACTCAATAGATGAACCTTCTTGCCATCCTCAAATCCCTCCCACAAGAAGTCTCTCATAACCTTTTCAAGCCTCTTTGCCACCCCAATAGGAATTCTAAACAAGGAAAGAAAATAAGTAGGAATGCTATGCAACACCGCTTGAATCAAGACCAATCTTCCTCCTCTAGATAAAAAGGCATTTTTCCATCCCTCTAATCTCCTCTCTACTTTCTCTACCACCGGTGCCCAAAACTCTGAAGATCTGGGATTGCCTTCCAAAGGTAAACCTAAATATTTCAAAAGCCAAGAACCTACCTCACATCCAACATAGTTAGCCAAATCCACAATCTTACTTCCATCGCAGTTTATACTCGCCAAAACACTTTTGGCCAAATTCACCTTAAGCCCAGAAATCCAACAAAAGAAACGAAGCAACTCAACCAAAGTGCCAAACTCCTCTTTATTACCCGAAGAAAAGAAGACAATATCATCTGCAAATTGAAGATGAGAAACCATAACATTCTCCTTTCCGACGCAAAATCCCTCTACCAAATGACACTCCTTAGCTCTATCAATTAATCTTCCCAAACAATCCACTACCAGGATAAACAAAAAAGAAGAGACAGGATCTCCTTGTCTAAGCCCTCTAGAGGCAGAGAATTTCTCTTTAGGTTTCCCATTTATCATAATTGAGAAATTTGTAATCTTCAAGCACCCCCTAATCCAACTTCTCCATTTTGACCCAAAACCCTTAGCTTCCAAAACAAAGTCTAAAAAATCTCAATCAACATGATCATAAGCTTTTTTCAAAATCGATTTTGAAAACAACCCCTTCTCTTTTCTTCATTCTGTAATCCTCCACTACCTCATTAGCCACCAAGACAGAGTCAAGAATTTGTCTGCCTTTAACAAAAGCAGACTGGCTACTAGCGATAGTGATGTCCATCATCTCTCTCAATCTGAGAAATAAAACTTTTGCAATGATTTTGTACAGGTTGGAGACTAAGCTGATAAGTCTAAAATCACCAATTTTCAAAGAGTTGGATTTTTTCGGAATGAGACAAATATAAGTTGCGTTGGTGATTTTATTGACAATCCCATTCTCAAAAAATTCCGAGAACACATCCATCAAATCTTCTTTGATAATCTCCCAACATTTATGAAAGAATTCAATGTTAACGCCATTTGGACCAGGTGCTTTTTCCTTGCTACAATCCGCAACTGCCTTCTTAATTTCCTATTCTTCAAAAGGTCTTTCCAACCAAACAGCTTTATCTTTATCAATGCAATCTCAATTAAGATCTTTATCTTTACCTATTCCCGATGCATCACACTCAATCTCAATGCAATCTCAATGAACATGTTAGGTATTTACATTATGTGTTTGATATGTTAAGGAAAGAAAAGTTATATGCTAATTTGAAAAAGTATTCATTTTGTACAGATAAGATTGTGTTTTTGAGCTATATTATTGCATCAAAAAGGATAAAAGTAGATGAGAAGAAGGTAAAAGCTATTAGAGAGTGGCCTAGACCTAAGAATGTTAATGAAATGCGTAGCTTTCATGAGTTGACTAGTTTGTATAGAAGGCTTGCTAAGGATTTTAGCACCATAACTACACCACTCACTGAGATTGTGAAAAAGAGTATGGGTTTCGAATGAGGTAGTGAGCAACAACATGCATTTGAATTGATTAAAGATAAATTGTGTTCTGCACCATTGTTTGCACAACCTAACTTCTCTAAGACATTTGAGATTGAGTGTGATGCATCGGGAATAGGTATAGAGGCTGTTCCTATGCAAGATAAGCGTCCTATAACTTATTTTAGTGAGAAATTGAGTGGAGCATCATTGAATTATCCTACTAAGATAAGGGGTTGTATGTTTTAGTTTGGGCATTAAAAACTTTGCAATATTATTTGTGGTCTAAGAAATTTATAATCCATACTGATCATGAGTCCTTGAAACATTTAAAAAGACAAAGCAAGTTGAGTAGGAAGCATGCTAAATGGATAGAGTTTATAAAAACATTACCCTATGTGATTAAGTATAAACAAGGAAAGGAAAACGTTGTAACTGATGTATTATCTCGCAGATATACATTAATATCTATTTTGAATGCAAAATTATTGGATTTTTAGCATATTAAGGAATTGTACGTGAATCATCCTGATTTTGCTAGCCTATATATTACTTGTGAGAAGACTGCCTTTGGAAAGTTTTATAGACATGAGAGGTATTTGTTTAGGGAAAGTAGATTGTGCATTCCTTAGAGATCTATAAGAGAGTTACATATTAGAAAGGCGCATGGGGGTAATTTAATGGGATATTTTAGTGTTAAGAAAACTTTAGATGTGTTAGATGAGCATTTCTTTTGACTTATCTCCTACATTTTCATCGATTTTTTAGAAGTGACATCGCTATATCTTTGGTTCTTGGTTCTCTAATCAGTGGGTCAAAGATTTTCTTTAATCTGAATTAACTTTCTTATGGTTATGTTTCAATTTGATCGTGGGTATCATATCTTTATATACGGGGTTCACATAAAGTAGGTAATAGTAGCCTCTGATTTCAAAATTAGAATTTATAGATTGTTCACCATAGAGAATCAGATGAAATCATTTCTTCTGGTCCTGTTGTTATATTAACAAAAGAGGATAAAGACATAAAACAAAAGAAAAATTATGCCACCACATGCCTCTCTATTTCCCATAACGTATGACTTCACTTTCCACAACTTCAGCAAAACTATTTATTTGGATCTAAAGACTGTACAAAGCAAAAATATGATTAACTGGAGGTACAGAGAAGTGTCATCTTAAATCCAACAAATCAATTTCTGCTTGTCTAATGAAACACATCTCAGGCTAATGAAGGCGCTATTGGAGATAAAAGAATATGCGTATGTTATAATGAAACCATGCAAGTGAAATAAACAAATAGTGACAGTAAATTGCCCTTTGGATCATAAATGTACTGTGTTTCATAAATTTCAATCTAAAAATAGAATGCCCAAGTATAATTGCTACTTACATGTCATAACTCTGAGCTTCGACAATAGTATGTTCCATATCAAGCTGCCCAAGAAATGATGGCTTTGATGTAAATGTTGATAGATGCTGAGCAAGATTTATATGCCTCTGTATCAATAATCAGAACCAAATTACAATAAGCTCCGTTAGACTGCTTTTAGACAGGCCATGATAGCTCTAAATAGGTAATAAAATAAAAATGATAAATGAAATAACTTACGGTCATTTCTGGCAATGAGTTGAGCTTTTTAACAAAGTCCTTCAGTTCTGAAACTGTCTGCGACTGCATGCATCATGTGACTCCATTACAAGTATTAGTGGAAGCATTCAACAATACCCAAAATAAGAAAACAAAGAAAGAACAAAAAATATATATATATTCCAAGGATTTGTTCAGTGATTCTCAAAACAAAAATATTCCGTATTATGGTAATAAAAACGGATATAGGACATCATTTGGTACTTAATCCCCTTCAAAACATTAATGGTTATACTTTGGGCCTAAATGCTTGCATCATAAATGTTGGCAGAGACCACAATCACAGCCTTCTTTCACTAGAGAACTTGACTACTATGGCCACAAATAACATCATATAAGTTTCTATCAAGGTTGCACAAGTTGGCAACAACTTCATCAACTGTTTAAGATAAAGCATGCTAAATGTTCAGCTGCCAAACTATACACTTACTGTAGTAGTCATCTCAGCGTAGTCCTGCTTCATGGAAGTTGCTTTCTGACGTAAAACCTGCAATCATACTGCAAATGGCAACTAAGAACATGGTGTTCCATAAAAATAAATATAACTATTGTATGGAAAAATAAATAAAAAAAAAAAGAAGGTAAAAACAGATCAACCTGGACAACAACTTCAAAGTTTAGATCCCTTATCTCCTTAAACAGCTTGTCACTGGAGTAAATTGTTATGTCAGAAAAACAGAGAGGGAAGGATGGAAGAATATAAAAATAGTAAAAAAAAAAAGTTAAAATAAATACTCTTAATAATCCAGTAAGAAACTTTTCTTTTCAAGAAGAGATTAAGAGGTTTATGTAAGTACCATCTACTGGAATCCATTATTCATGCCTAAGGAAAACAGGAAGAATTAATATTAATCAATTTTCCCAATTGTGAGTCCATAGAACTACCCACAAGACACAGCCAACATTACTAAAGGTCTGTCCAACAGTCATATCCATCCAAACCCAAAACCCACAAGAAGAACGCAGCTCAAGGGATCAATCAACCACAAAAGAAAAGAAACTTGTTTTTGCATCACATTAGAAAATGCCATATCAAGAAATTAATTCACCTTGAATTAAGTGGAACTTTTGTCCTTTTTCCCTCCTGTTGTTGAACACCCATGATCGATCCATCAAGTTCAACAGCACCATTATTAATACGTAGAAACTGCAATGAAGTTATTAGAGATGGCTCATAGAAGATTTTAATCATCAAGAAAGAGAAGCATAAACAAAGTTGTGTTCAGGAACAAATGAGTATATATTTGACTTCAAAACTTTAGGAAATTCAAAAAAATTTAATTCTGTTTCATAGAAAACATGATCACTAATTTTTCTCTTTTCCTTCTCTATTGCTAAGAAAACGAACTAGCACGTTTATGTTCAAGTTCAACTAAACTGATACAAGAGAGCAGTCAAGAGGACAAAGCCTCATGAGAAACCTAAATTTTTCCAAATTTTGCCAAAACCAACTGATCAATTCTTAATATTTCTTCCATAGAATGATGTAATATATTACCCATCACACAAACTTATCATCCCACTTTTTCCATCAACTTACCTCATCTAACAGGCCTTCATATGTTAATTGAGAACACATGGGAGTAACCATGTCAACCTACAGGCACATGATAATAAATGTCAAGTGAAATAATCTACAAAAATCGTTTGGAAAACTACCGACATAATTAAAAAAAAAAAAAAAAAAAAAAAAACACCACTATATATGATGTTTCGAGTCGAAACGAAAATTTTCAATATTAGTATGTAATAAAGAACATAACTTACCTCCCTATCTATAATGATCAGTGTATTTATCTCCGGCACGCTCATCTGAAGTATGAATAAAAGTATTTAGTAGAATATGAAAAAAAAAAAAAAAAATAGAGACATTAATACGTAAAAAAACAAAGTCAACAGCTAATTTACTAAATGGGTTCGAAGCATCAAAATTACATCGGATGAGGAGACTGGTTCCTCTGTTTGCATTCGATTAAGAATTTCTGCAACTCGTACTGATGCTTTTCCTTTTGCCCTCACATTTGGAATCAATCCAAAAGTAAACTACATGACATAAAGTTAAGAGTAAATTCAAAATTCATAATTAAGCAATCATGAAACTTTACTAACGCTGACATTCTAAACATGACGTTAATATAATAGAACACTCTTCAATTTTGTATCCCAATAATATGTGAAAGGTTTAAGTTCTAAGGCAGCTATGCACAGCTCAGCAAAAATAAAACTGCGAAATCAGACAAACCTCAAGCTTGTGAATGGCTTTTGCTATATGCCAAAGTGAACCTGCATCACCATCAACTTGCCACTCCTAAAAAGCAAACACACATCAAACTAAAACCAAATATATATAGAGTAAGTTTGCAATAAAAGAAGAAATAGCATACTGTGGTATACTTTGAGAGCAAGATCAAGTTCGAACGATAGCACATCCTCATCCAGGGGAAGTACATACAACGGATACTCGCCGATAGTGATCAAGTTATGAACTTGTTCCTCTTCAAGAATCTGGACACATGAGAAAAAGACAACAATGAATATATCATCTTAAATACTCAAGGAATTGATATATGGAAATGTAAAAGGATTAACCTTCTCACAAGCAACAGAGCGACGAGGAACAAAATAAAGAAAGTAGTCTCTTTGAAGTCCTTTCGAAGAATCATCGTGAACATGGAAACTGAGAAATCTCATCAAATTAAGCTCTGGATGGACAAAATAAACGACTTTGGTACATTCAGTCTCAACTGCCTCCGCAGAGAGAAGCCGCAGTTCGATGCCATATTCCTGTTTGTAATTATTAACTAATTGATTGATTAGAAATGTCAAACAAGTAAGAGAATTAATTAATTAATTAATTAATTTTTATTACTTTGAGAGTTGATGTTGGTACGATTAGCGAGAGCGAGCCACTAAGTTTTGGATCAATCACCAAACACTTCTTCCCTCGAATCTGAAAACCACAAAAACACACATCCAAATCAAGAGCATTTCCTAGTCGACCCATGTAAAATAACAACAAATAAAAACTTACATTTTTAAGGATGTTTACCAGTTCCCTCTGCGACTGTTCTCTGAAAAATTAACCAATATTAATAATCATAATCATAATCACTAATTAATTAATCACCAAGGTCAGCTCTACCTGATAGATTTGAGATTGAGAGGAGCGTTGTCCAAATTAGGAATTTGAGCCATTGCTGCAGACGATCGCTCTGTCTTGTCCCTGCACCCCAAACCCCAAATTAATAAATATGCTCTTTTGGAGTGACTCTTAACTGCCTGTTAACCGTGGAGGAAGAATATAGGAATGGCGGTGTGGCCAGTTCGGGGCGGGTTTACTCAAACCCGCACCTGAACCCGTAAGCAAATTTTACACCGGGACCTACGCCAAGACCGCATAGACCCATGACACGTTAAAAAACAGCAAATTACATCACAGCACCCCGCGGTAAGATTTAATCTGGAAAAATGATTGGGATTTATACTCAAAGAGTTTGTAATTATACAAATAGTTTTAATAAATATTAATAAAATATTCATTTTATTCAGAATAAATTATAATTTAGTTACCTTATTGAAACGTTTTTACAGTTAAAATAATATTTTCATCTTTATTACAATTTACCCCCCACCATTAATGAATCTCATTACACTTAACTGAGGGAGGGGTAAAATTGTCTTTTGATATTAATTTTATTTTTCTTTTAAAATTTTAAAATAAATTAAATAAAAAATTTTAAATAAAGATTGATTTAAAAACATATATTAAAAAATAAAATAAAATGAATGAAAATTAAACATTCAATCGGTTCAAAATCATTAATTTTCAAAAACATCAATTTCTTCCGGTTCAAAATCATTAATCATCAATTTTCTCCCACATGAATCTTCTTCTAGTTCAAAATCATTAGTCTTCCTCCATATCTACTTCTCTTCATCTTCTCACCCCTTTCTTTCTCTTCCTGCCTCTTAAACATCTTTCCTTTTATTTTCAAATTATGGGTTTTCAGTCATCTTGAAACCCAAATCTAGGTTTCCAAATGACTGCAAACCCAAAAAATGGTCTCAAACATCATCAATCAACTAGCCAACATCATCAATCCACTCCTAGAAACCCAAAAAATGACCTCAAACATCATCGATCAAATCCAACATTATCAATCTCCCACAAAACCATTAAACTCAACATCATCACTAAAATCAAAATTGTCAATCAAACTGGAAAAAAAAAAAAAATCAACCATATGATTGAACCCAGATCTGGGTTCGTCACGAGCCTAGATCTGGGTTTGTCACGACCCCAGATGAGAAACCAGATCTGAGTTTGTCACGAACCCAAATAGGGTTCACTCGAAAGAAGAATAACAGAAGAAGAAGAAAGGAGGAAGAAAAAGAAGCGGAAGAAGAGAAGAAGAAGAAGAAGAATAAGAAGAAGAGAGAGATTGACAGAATGAGAGACTGATGAGTTGACCAGACTTTATATTTGGTCAACTGGTCAACTTCAATCAAAGGGTAATTTCATCTTTTTGCTGTTTTGATACTGTTTACCATTAAATATAATAGATCTTACTAACGGTAAGGGGTAAATTGCAATAACATTAAAATAGTTGTTCCACCTATGAAAGCATTTTAACTTGGTAGCTAAATTGTAATTTGCTCTTTTATTCAATTTATATATTTTTACAAAAATTATATATATCATGCGAAACATCCTTGATTACTAATGTAATTTTAAACTAAGTATATAAGTGTTATATATAAGCAAATTTAGTTTGAGATAAGTAATCTAAAGAGTCCTTAAAAGTCAAATAAAACTATATGCTTTATTTGTGGTTGTCGACATCTAAAATTGGTCAACCCAAGTTCTTGACCCAATACTTGCAAAATAGAGCAAAACAAACGCAAAGACAATAAAAAAGAGGAAGAACAGGGATGTAAAGGGGATTTTTACGTGGTTCGGCCCAAAAAAATATCTACGTCCATGACTGCTTATCTAGTTATTTTGGCAGAGAGACAATATTCTATTGATTGTGTTTTCTAATTATTATTGTCCCCTATTACAATAATTCCAACCCCTATTTATAGCGTGGGGTGTGCTACAATTTGAGTACATTTAAAACAGGTAAGAATTTTATATTAATTATACTACCAAAACCATGTCCACCAAATCAGGGATAGATCCCACTGAAATAGGAGCTTGATTCTATTTCTAATTTTGGTAGTTGACTTTTTCTCAAATTAGGCTGTTTCCTTTCTGAAATGATTCTTTTAATGAGCCTTTGAAGCTGCAAGCTAAACCTCCTAGACCCCGCTTTGGGTGAGCTAAATCTCGCTCTAGGAGATTTAAAGCTGAACATAAGCCAACTTCAACAATGGTTGACCAGCGATCTTAAAGATGCAATAGCGAACTGAGAGCTTATCTCTGTGCAAGCTGGACATTAGCAAACTTAGGCTTTTTATCTGTTGGGTCAATCTACTGGATCATCCTTGGGCTTTTACTAGCCCATTAACGTAGCCTTAAATATAAGTACAACATCAACCTCCCAGCTTTCAGTGCGATCTATGGACTAGGAGCTTAAGCTCGCTGGTAAAAGCTGACGTTCCATAACCTATTATGCTGCCTTTTCAGATTTTGTCTCATCATGTGACCTGTGGCAACTCTTCAAGTAATCGCATCACTTGCACGTGTTGTTTTATGCGCATTTAATGCGCACATTTCTCAATTGTCGACTTATGATGACTAAACCGTTGTTAGCCCATAATGACGAATCCCTTAACTCGTGTTGCACTGTTAGATCTAGGGCAGCCGACTAGCCTCCAAATCTAACGGTTAGGGTTTCTGTCTCATGTTTATATATAAGTGGAAGCCCAGTCCTTTACACTCTCATTCCGTCATTTTCAAATTCAAGACACTGCTTAACTTTCTTTTTCTCTCATTTTCTTCTTATTTCAAATCTCTACGCCAACATTTCAGAGATCTAAATCCATCGAAGATCAGTCTTTCCGTTCTTACTTCGATTACAATAAGTCTTCATAACCATCTTACGATTTTTGGTTTTCATTTTTTATATGCATTGCATTTTTTTCGGATATGGTTCTGGCTTGAACGCTCCGTGTTCTTGATGTTGAGTGTTTGTTTTCAATCGTAACTATTCATTTCCTCTCGATTTGATCTTATCAATTAGCTCATCGTAAGCTGTTTGTTGTTTATGGCATTTTTTGTGAGCTGTAGAATAAGACACTTGTAAGTCATCAGCTCTTAGATTATAGGTCGAGCCTCTCATGTTCGTAATGATCTACATGGCGTTTGTGACCGGTAGACTAGGAAGTTCCTTAGAGACTTTTAGAGAAACTTAGAATCTTAGGCCTAGTCTGCATACCGTGACCTAACTACTTTCGTTTATATAAATGTTTTCAAGTCGCAGACGCCAATCATATACAATAGGAGATGATGACTCACCTAGCTCGGAGGAACATAATTCGGGAGAGGTGCGTATCGTTGAAGGGGCGACCTCTACGAGCGGTGAGGTCACTGAGAAGTTCATAACTCGAGCTAACCTATTATTAAGCCGTCAGGTAGTTGAGGAAAAAAGGCGAGCTTGCGAGGTGTTTATCCACTATGCCTCAAAGTTGTAATATGAGGAGTTGTAGAGAATCGCTTTAGAGTATCGTCTTCACAGAGATTGCTGTGTCATGTTACCTTAATCTAATGACCACGTAGTCTATCCTTCTCCAGGGTTTGTTGCCATCAGCACCCATTACCTTAGGCACAAGCTTAGATTTCCAATCCCTGTCTATTTTATCAATCTCTTGAATAGGATAAAGCTTAGCCATTTTCAGCTAACCCTCAACTCAGACTCCTGCCTAACATCCTTAGCTTTAATCTTCAAGAGGAATCGGCCTCTCACCTCTGAACCTAAGGATCTACTGCCACTATATAGTATCAAGAGTGTTGGCAGCCTGAAAGGGGAAAAAGCGAAATGTAATTTATTATCTCATAGCTCGAAAGTCGGACTTCGAAGATCTCCTACCACAGGATAACGCAAATGGTAAGTCCAATGTGAGCGATTATAAGTCATATTGGTTTTATATTTCTTACCATTCCTTAAAGTAGCTCCAAAATTTTACTTTTGTCCTTAGTTCAGGTAGATAGATAAGACTGACCACTACAAACTATGACAAATCTATATAATTTTTTTTATAACTTTGTTTGTTTCACCTTGCAAACATGACTAGAGATAGGGCAGCCATCATCGAGGAGGAGGTTGAGATCCTTAGGATACTCGCGGATTCACAGGAATGAAGAATCAATGTAATGCCCTAAATTTACTCTATGTCCAAATGATTAGTATTTCAGAATGAATAGTGATCTTTGGATGAATATTGATGAGTGAATAGTGATCTTTGAGAATCGGATCCCAAAAATCATTGAAAATGAAATTTTTAATGAATAGTGATTTCAGATGGAAACTGTCCATATAAATAGTAATTTTTGAAAAATGAGTTTCGTATATTAAAAATCCTGAAAATTATATTAGAATTTACGGAAACTAAATTGGATCGATAAGAAGTCAGTTTAAAGTAAAATAGAGTAGTTTTCGGATCCGATCAGAAATTCGGACGGATTTCCAAAAAAGTTAAAAAATTTTGAGATGTGTCAAAATGAGTATTAAAATCTCAAGAAGTATTTTAGAGATTCAAATTGTACTTTCAAATGAGATTTGGATGAATTGGAGTCAATTTGAAAAATCGTCAAATGCGACATAGTGAAAAGCGGAAAGCCAAAAAGAGGCATAAAATGATTTTTAAGAGTCACCAATGTTACTACGAGTATACGGGGAGTCTGAATAATGACCCCGATAAATTTTGATAGACTTTCGAAAAAGTTTCAGAAAAGCCGAATCCGAACGTCCCAGAAAAGTTAAAAATCAAAAAGAAAAAGAAGAGATAAGCTTGAAGGATAATCAACCATTGAAAATGCAACATGTGGTATTGTGGATAAACATGAAGACACTTGGCATGATTTGATGGATGGTATTTTCGTGATTTTAATGAGTTTTAAGGGTAAAATGGTAATTGAGAGTGTTATATATATATGTATATATATTTAAGTGTGAAATGAAATTAAAATAGGGATGATAGTCAGCAAAAGAGAGCAAAAAACGTGAAAGAAGAGAGAAAAGAGAGTGAGGCCGAGAGAGAACAAGAAAAAGCCTAAAGAAGAAAGAAGAAAAAAAAAAAAAAAGAATAAGAGAGAAAGGAAAAGTTATGGATTTAAGAGGGTTTGCATCCTCTTAGTTTCCATCCCTAAATAATCAAGAAGAGTTGGAGAATATTTGAGGTTAATCATAATCAAAATGAGCTTGGAAAGAAAGAAAAGCTTTAAGGAGTTGGATCAAGAATTTAGTAATGCAAGGTTAGGGTTTGTGTTATGGATTTGATGAAAATTTGATTAATTTTGAGTTTAATGTTTTATTTGATATTTGGATGAGTAATGGATGCATTTGAATGTGAATTTGAGTTGGAATTGAGGAGGATGAATTTATTTGGCCATTACTAGTATGTGTATAACTTGGAAAATTTTGTGTATTTGAGTAGATTTTAGTATTTGAATTAATTTTTGGGTGTTGAATAGGTTTTGGAATGTTTTGAGTGTGATTGATGTCGTTGGAAATAAAAAATAATGGATAGTGTGTGTTTGTGTATGTTCGGCTAAGGGGGTTTGTATTGGTGATTTTGTAGTTTTTGATGGTTGATGAATTTATATTAAAATTTAAGTGTATTTGAGTCGGTTTGTGTGAAGAAATGAAAAATAATTAGTTGAAAAGTTTGTTGATGAATTTTGGTTAGTGTAGGAATTTCTATAAGTTAATTTGAATTTGGATGAACTAGATTGTTTTGGTGATGAATTATATTGATTTGAGATGATATTTAGAATAAAAATGCAAATAGATAAATAGATGAATAATTATATTAGTATGTGAACAAGTTATGTTTTTATATGTATTGAAGTGAATTTCTAGTGTTTGAATGAGTTGTAGGAGTTTTGGGATGAGTTTGAGTTGATTTGGAATTAAAGGAATGAAAGAAAATTGGAAATGTAAAGTTTGGGTGTAATTGTGAATTGGGTGAATTGTTGATGTTTGATGTGGGTATGGAATGTTTTTGAATAAATTTGAATGAATATAAGTCAATGAAATGAAGAAAAATGAAGTTGAATAACTTCCGACAACTTCAAAAATCAATCATCTAGTGTTCTAACACCCAACTATAATTAAATAAACTGTTTCGAATGTTAAACGAACGCATTTCGAAGGTTTTTAGAAACCACTCTTCAATTCGTCCGTTTAGCTCCGAAATAGATCCTAAACTTTTCGTTTTCGAAATCTAATTTCAAAAGATTATTTCCTAACCTCTAAAACATCAATCTAATGCCTTAGAATCGAAAACGGGATCAAATTCCATAAAAAACTCATTTTTCTCTACGACTTCCCTCTCTCATTTTATCTGTTTTTCTTCCACCAAATCACTCCAAAATCATACCAAAATCATCCTCACATATCCCTCTTATTATCCCTAATCTCTGATTCGAAAATAAACCAAAGAATAAAAATGGGTTTCATATAAACATCAATCTTTAAACTGAAATAACTCACCAAATAGGCAACCGTTTTGCTTCAAATTTGTTGGGTTAGCTAGAGAGGATGATGAGGAACAACTTTCGTGAAGAAACGGTGGCGAAAATCGGATCGGATCACCTTCTCTTCCTCTCTCTCTCTCTCTCTCGTGCGCACTCACGGCTCTTCTCTCGGCAACTCTCGGCAACTCTCGGCTTCTCTCTCCTCTCACCCGATTCTCTCTCTTTTCTCTTTGTTTTCACGGTCAAAAATTGCTCATATAAGACAAATCAACATATAAATATATTTTATTGCTCATTTATTATAAAGTCCCTCAACAAAATCTTATTTAACAACCTTAAACTTTCAATAATCTCACTAGTGCCCAAAATTAAATGATTTTATATTCTATTGGTCCACTTGTCTTATTTTCATCCACTTATTTTTCCAACCAATCCATGGATGACATGTGGCACAACCATAGCCACTACTTTTTAAATCACTTATCTCATTTCTCATTGGTTGAATTCCGTGAGCTCACCTCGCTTGATTAACACATAAATCTCGCCTAATCACTTTGTAATTGTACCGGGGTCAGCCAAATGACATCCGACTTGCGATACGAAAATATAATAAGCCTCAAATAACACTACTGGAGGCATATGATTCGACCGTAACTCAATTCGAATATTTCTAGTACCATAAAATAATAAATCTGGTTGAGGGCTTACCCTTGGTGAATTTTCATTTCAATAGAACTTTCAATACCTAATCCTTCTGAAAAATATTCCACAAATATTCTACACACATCTTATGACCAATTCGACTTTATAAACTTCAATTTAGGTCTGATACCTCTCATATATACTTGATAAAGGAAATGTTCCTAACCGAAATCTGATCGAATCAACCGATATCTTTTTATACGTATCTATAGCTTAAAAACTCGATTTTTACACTCATTCTCGTTAACTCATTCTCATTCACTTGGGTTACACTCCTTGAAACTTCTGCATATCATTCTCATGCTTGATCCATGAATACTTAACTTAAAATGTCCATTTTGCCCTTTTTATGATATAATTTCACTTTGATCGAAAAATATTCTGAAAATATTCCATGGTCATCTAATCTTCAAATTGACCATGAAATACTCTAATTAGGTGTCTTATCTATCAGTCTCATGCTTCGAAAAAAATTCAATTGAATTTAAACTCATTAAAACCTATTAATCTCTCAAAAGGACAATATTGTAATTTTCTTCGGATCGCTTAAAACTGATTCAAATGGTATTCTTTTTGATCCGTTTCTGTTTCTCTATACTCTCATACTATTTTCAGACATTTTCGACCCTTAAGGTCAATTTTTAAAAATTTTACTATTCATTCAAAAATTTTCGTCCGAAAAATACTATTCACCAAAACTTTTATTTCCCATCGAATCTCAATTCATGACCCTGAACAATATAACTGGATTCAAATTCGATCTTAAACACAAACTTTCGGATTTTTTAAAAAAATCACTATTTATCTAGATCCGAATACTATTAACTGAAAATTCTCATTTTTTCTTAACACGATACTCAGGGCCTTATAAATATAATCGAACTCTAACCGGACCTCTTGCACTATTTTTGGACTCTTTATTCTTTATCTGATCGCCGAAAATGAATTCTCTGAGGAAACTAGGATCGGGGTCTATCATAGAGGATCCCACCGGGCACTTTAATAGACTTCCTAAACCCGACTCGTCAAATTGAAGAAATCTGAGAAGCGAACCCCTAGAATACTTTATTGGTTTACTCATTTTAATTTAAAATTTGTTTTCTTTTCAAAATAGTTGGGTTGGTGTAATTTTTTTTGCATTTCCTTAAAACAAATTTTATAAAAATTTGACAGCATAACAACTGTATTTTTAACATTCCTAAAATTAACTTATAAAGAAAACACACTTCGACTATAATTTCATCACCACCAAACTTCTTTATGTACACAAACAAGCATTTCCAAAACATATAATTTCATAACATTTCAATTTCTAATCATATGCATCACGATATATATTTCATATGAAATCTTAATAAATTCTTCATGATGTACACATATATAAGATAACCTCAATTATGTAGCAAAAATTATATATATATATATATATACATATCCACATATTACATATCATTTTGTTATTTAATATCACAACATAGTGTATTCATTCGCTGAAAGAGGTCTTCATTTTTCCCACCTAAAATTTTCAGTGATGAAATGCTCGATACGAATTCAACTGCCAAAATCACCTAATAGTATGTACACGCTACACAAGAAAGCAAAATCATTAGTTTAACATATAAAAGCAATGTAAATATAATTTCGTAGCTAATTATCAACTTAATTGAAATCTTGGTTTTCAAAACGATTTTTATTTTATTAAGAACACCATGTGTGACCTGAATTGTTCTATGTCACATGGTGGTTTTCAATTAACACCAGTCATGACATTACTAAGATATCGCAATCACTATGCGTGGAATTTGCTATATCATATCGTAGTGTGAAACGATCTCAACTCTGAGTAACTACAACGCGGAATTTTCTACATCGCAATTGTAGTGTAAATAATTTATAACTCTGTACAACTACATATGGAATTTTTTACATCGCATATTGTAGTACAACTACTCAAAAGCCCTTACAACTAGGTACGAAATTTTTTACCTCGCAACCTATTGCAAGTAGCTATCAATCTGGGTGACAACAAGTGGAATTTTCTACGTCGCTACGTAGTACCAATTGCTTTGATACTACGGTATACACATAGTTTTTAAAACTCTTTTTCTTTTTAGTGCAATAATCACAAAATCATTTAACCTTGAATGTTTTCCACTTAACTTTACTTCAAACTTTTTGAAAACGACTTTTGCCTTTGAATCTCATTTCTTGATCCGAGACAAAGATTTTTACTCAAATTCGAATTTATAATTTGGGAATTCGTTTTGTAAAGCTTTTGAACAATAATAAGTTATAATGTAAATTTAAATTTAAAATAATATAAGCGAAGTACACTTACCTCAATTCACGTAAGCTCAAGTCGAGCGTCTCAACGAGCCTCTCGTGCCTCGCTTGCCTCCTCGTCACCTACATATCAATTTCTAGTTATACTTTGCTTAATTACATAACTTAAAACTTAATGACAGAGTTTCCAATATAAATTAATCTATTGAAAATCCTTTACACTATGACCTTCCCAACTCGATTTTAACTCAACCGAGACTTTCTAATTCCAATTTCTTTGCACGGGCCTCATTTATTATCACTTAGGGACTCTCCGGGATGCTTAAAATAGTCACCAGAAGCCCAAAACGCAAAATCGCTGTTTTTGACCCCCCCAAAATCGAGACTAATTTAGGCCCCTTCCGAGCGATTTTCTTCTCTCTTTTTTCACTCAAATCATCTCCCTAACTCGTATTTAAGTCGCCCGTAAAACAGTTTCAAAAAATTTTAAGTATCAAATGTTGAAACCTATGAAAAACATCTATTTTTCAACACTTTTTTATGCGCATTTGTGGCATCCTACATGCGACGACTTCATTTCTTTCGCATCTAAGGTTCTTTTACTTAATTATGATCAAATACATTTATTTCATGAATTAAAAAAATGTATTTACACTCATATTTCACATTAGGACTTCATCCGTACACTATTTTAACCATAACTTCTTCAATTTTTATCGGAATCATTCCCTTCCAATTGCTATGATTTGCTATGACTCCTAAGCATGTTTTGAGGTCCAAAACAACCCCAAATAAGCTCAAAAGGTACAGGTCACTATAGGCCCTTCATCTAGCTCGGGATTCTCAACTTAGCTCTATGCTTCTTCTTTGACAATTCTATCAATTCTCCATGTTTTTCTAACCTCAATTATACTGTGATTTAAGCTTAAACATATCAAAACTCAATGAAATGACACTTCCCTCTTGTTGGCCATGACACACACAAACACATATATCAAATTACTTTTTCAATTTCTCATCTAAATCTCTCTCAACCATTTCATCAAACACTTTAATTACAACAAATTTGATTTTTAGCATGCTTGATTTATAAGTTAGAGTTTTTCCCACAAACCCTAATCTATCATTCATGCCTCATTTCATGCAACCCAAGCTTCCTCTTCACACAATTAAGGTTCTAAACTTAAGTTAGGTGTAAAAAACCCCTATCACAAACACATCAAAACAACACAACTCTCAACACAAATATACAAATCCAACTAGTTCAATACTTGAAGAAAACGAGGGTATCTTACCTTGATTTTGATTATCGCTTGCTATTCTAACTTGAACCACTCTACACTCTTAATTTGGAGCCAAGAAAATGAGTTTGGAAAGCTTGAATCTTCTTCCTCTTTCCTTCTCCTTGTTGTCGTCCACTCTCTCTCCCTTACTATCTCTTTTGTTTTTTGTTTCATCAAAAATTTGGCTTAATGTTCCTTATATATATAATCAACTTTTCATAAATGACCATCATGTCCCCTTTTGACTTCATTTGACTATTGGTTTAAATTTTAATTTACAAGTTAATTGGCTATCACTTATATATATCTATATTTATACCTCTAACTCTATTAAAATGACTATATTATCCCTCATGTACTTTTAGCATTTATTGGTTATAATTTACCATTTCACCCTTTATTGACTTTTCTTACTATTACGACATTTATTAACACTTTAATGTTGTTCCTAAGGTGACGTTAATGAAATTTAATCTTTTCATTTGATAACTTAACTTTTTACGCGAGGAAGGTTAAAATCGAGCATATGGGTTTACAATTTCTCCCCTTCTTATTAAAATTTCGTCATCGAAATTTTGAACTACATACCTGATTCAAATAAACTCGGATACTGGGCGCGCATTTGCTCATCAGGCTCCCATGCAGCCTCTTCTAATTCGTGATTTCGCCATAATACTTTCACTGAATCACCTTACGGCGCAGTATCTAAGATCTCCACTGGTTGCTCTTCGTCCGGTTGCTCTCTTAATATGTGCAAAAGATCAGCTACATACTTCCGAAGCATGGAGACGTGAAACACATCTTGAATATTCGCGAGCTCTGGTGGCAGCTTCAACCGGTAAGCTACTTCACTCACTCCTGCTATTATCTCGTACTACCCTATATATCAGGAACTTAATTTTCCTCGCTTCTCGAATCTTAGAACACCTTTCCAGGGTGAGATCCATAGGAAGACTTTATCTCCTACCTCAAACTCTAAGTCTCTTCTTCGATTGTCCACATAGCTTTTCTGCTAGTCTCTAGCTATCTTCAACCGCTTTTTTATTACATTGATCTTCTCGGTTGTAACTTGGACAATCTTTGGGCCAATCAATCTTCTTTCACATACTTCGTCCCAGCAAACTGCGGTTTTACACTTTTTGCCATATAATGCCTCGTACGGTGCCATACCAATGTTGGACTGGTAACTGTTGTTGTAGGCAAACTCTATTAATGGTAGGTGGCTATCCTAGCTTCCTTTGAAATCCATCATACAAGCTTTCAACATACTCTCGAGAGTTTGGATGGTTCTTTCTGATTGGCCATCTATCTAAAGGTGAAAGGCCGCACTGAAATTCAATCTGGTGCCCATGGCTTCTTGTAGCTTTGGCCAAAACCTCGAAGTGAACCAAGGATCTCTATCTAATACAATGGACACCAATGCGCCATGCAACCTCACAATCTCATTTATATACAGCTGAGCTAATCTTTCCAGGGAATAAGTGTTTCTGATAAGTAGAAAATGGGCGGACTTCATCAATCTGTCAACCATCACCCAAATAGCATCATGTCTATCCTGAGTCTGTGGCAATCCAACCACAGAGTCCATCGTAATCCTTTCTCATTTCCATTCAGGAATAGATAGAGGTTGTAATAAATCTGTTGGTTTCTGGTGCTCTATTTTGATTTGTTGGCAGGTTAAACACTTTGAGACGAACTCTGCTATCTTTTTCTTCATTCCTTTCCGCGAATAGTGGTCTCTCAGAGTCCGATACATTTTGGTACTCCTTGGATGCATGGCATATGCTGATGAGTGGGCTTTCTCTAGAATCCCTCTCTTCAATTCATCTACACATGGCACACATAATTGTTGCCCCAGAATTAGTGCCTCATCATTACTCAACGCGAAGCTACTTTGTTGCCCAACTTCTAACTAGCTTCTAAGTTTCATTAAGTAGGGAACTTGAAGGTGCATGGCCCGAACTCGGTCTACCAGCACAGGACGGACATGAAAGGCTGCTAACAGAGCACCTGAATCCATCATCTCTAATCGAACACCTATTGATCTCAGTTCTATTAGCATGGATAAGTATTCTGCTTTAAGCTGGGCTAGGGAACTGGTAAGCTTTCTGCTCAGTGTATCTGCCACCATATTAGCTTTACCTAGGTGATACTCAATGGTGCAATCATAATCTTTGATGAGTTCTACCTATCATCTTTATCTCATGTTCAACTCTTTCTATGAGAATAGATAATACAGACTTTTGTGGTATGTAAAGATTCTACAGGGTACTCCATGAAGGTAGTGTCTCCAAATTCGTAAGGCAAACACCACAACAGCTAACTCCAAGTCATGTGTCAGGTAATTAATCTTATGCTTCTTCAGCTATCTGGAAGCATATGCTATCACTCGATCATACTGCATCAACATACAACCTAAACCCTGTCTGGATACGTCACAATACACTATAAACCCATCACCCCCAGGTGGCAGTATAAGTACTGGTGTAGAGGTCAGTCTTTTCTTCAGCTCATCGAAACTGCTCTAGCATATGTCCAACCAAATAAACTTCTCTTCTTTCCTCGTTAACTTGGTCAATAGAGTAGCTATCTTTGAGAACCCTTGTACGAATTTCCTGTAATACCCATTTAAACCTAGAAAGCTTTTTACTTTTGTCATGTTTATGGGTGGCTTCCAGTTTACTACTGCTTCTATCTTCTGGGGGTCTACAGATATCCCTTTCGCTGATACCACATGTCCCAGAAATGCTACTCGATCTAGCCAAAATTGGTACTTGCTGAATTTTGCATAAAGCTGATGCTCCCTCAACGTCTATAGTACAATCCTTAAGTGCTCAACATGCTCTTCTCAGTTACCTGAATACACTAGGATGTCATCTATAAACACTATTACAAATTTATCTAGGTAGGGTTTGAAGACTCTGTTCATCAGGTCCATAAAAGCCGCTTGAGCATTTGTCAACTCAAATGGCATCACTAGAAACTCGTAATGCCCATAACGAGTCCTAAAGGCCATCTTAGGAACATCTTTCCTACACACATTCAACTGATGATACCTCGATCGAAGATCAATTTTTGAGAATACCTTGGCCCCTTGGAGCTGATCAAATAGGTCGTCTATCCGTGGCAGTGGGTACTGGTTCCCAATAGTAACCTTATTGAGCTATCAATGCACAAACGAAGGCTTCCGTCTTTCTTCTTAACAAACAACACTGGAGCTCCCCACGGTGATATGCTCGTCTTAACAAAGCCTTTGCTCAACAGCTCTTCCATTTGGACCTTTAACTCTTTTAGCTCTGCGGGCGCCATCAGATATGGCGCTATCGAAATAGGCTCCGTACCAGGTGTTAGCTCAATTTTGAACTCAATCTCTCTGTCCGGTGGCAACCCAAATAGGTCCTCTAGGAATACATCTGGAAACTCATTAACAATTGGAACCTCTGTTAACTGTAACTCATTGCTACCAATTTCCACTGCATAAACTAGGTACCCCTGATAGGCCTTCCTGAGAATTTTGTTGGCTTTTACTGCACTTATCAAACTCATGGAGAGTAGCTTCCTTACACCATAGAAAACTACATCTAGTTCTCCATGTTTATTAAACTTGACTTCTTTCCTAGAGCAATCTACTGTTGCGCGATGTTTCAACAACTAGTCCACGCCCAATATAACATCAAAGTCATGTATATCGAGCACCATCAAATCAGCTTCAAACTCACAACCCGCTATACTCACTTTACTTTCCACATAAACCTGTCTATAATAAGCGAATCCCCTATAGGAAGTGATACTATCATACTACACTCAGTCGATCTCAACTCTACCCCGACTCTATCAATAAAGTCCCTAAAGACAAAGGAATTAGTGGCTCCTGGGTCCACCAGTACATGTGCATGAGAATTAAATAAGGTAAGTGTACCTGTAACCACACAGGGAGTGGCATTGGCCTGCTGTTGTGTCACGGTATATACTCTGGCTGCCTGGCTACGAGGTCGACCAGGTTGTCCTCGAGGTGGCATCCCTCTGCTAGGTCCACTTGTAGCTGACTCTGGGGTTATAGTTGCTCTGGTCTGGGGGCCTTCCCTCTCTGGTCCATAACCACTGCTGGTCTGTCCCTACATTATGGATCTGGCCTCTATGCTACCATACTGGGACAATCTCTCATAAAATGGCCCTCCTGATCACATCTAAAACACCTCTTTCAACCTATAAGGCACTCGTCCGGATGTGATCGACCGCACTTGCTACATGTAGGTCTGTCTATCCAGCTTAGCCTCCTTTTAGAGCCCCTAGATGACTGCACTGAACTCTAGCTGGCATGGGGTCTCTGACTCTGTTACCGACTCTGGACTAAGTTGGCCTTTGACTGCTATTGACCATTTTACTAGGCCCTTCTTATTGGTTACCTGTCCAGCTACGTCTCTAACTAAACAACTGTTTTGGTTTAGAGATGGTCTCGATCCCTACACTCCTCTCGACCCTGCTGTCTGCCTCCACCAACTGCCTATACCTAGTATATACTGAAGACGTCACAATAGTCTTGACCCTAGAACTAAGGTCTGCTATAAACCTGTTAATCTTTTGCTCCTCGTCTTCGGCTATGAAGGGGACTAGGCAAACGAGCTCTGAAAACGTCTTTTCATATTCTATCACTATAGAACTCCCCTGCTGTAGTTTGAAAAACTCTTCGATCTTCGCATCCTTGTAACTTTTTGGAAAAACTTGTCGGTGAACTCTTTTTTGAAGTCTCCCCATGATACCTTCACTGGATGCGCTCTTTGGTGGGCTTTCCACCAATCTTTTACTCTATCTTTCAACAGGAAAGCTAAGAAGGTAACCATCTGGTCCTCTGAGCAACCTATGACTTGGAATATTTCTTCATTTGTCTCCAACCATGATAATGCACGCTCGGGGTCTCCAGTACCATCATATGGTTTTGCGCCTAACTTACAGGAGCACTCAATCGATATCCCTGTCTCCCATGGCTGCTGGAGCGCCACTGCTAACATCTATGTCATTACTCCATACGTCCGGAGTAGGTTTTGAAGCAGGCTCTGATCTAGATGGCTCTAATGGCTCAGGGTGTGAGGAACTGGTCAACATATTGACGGACTTGTCAACATGCTCTCCCTCTGGTGTGGGTGCCTCAGCGGTTGCCCGCCTCGTCCTAGGACGACCACGACGCTGTATATCTCTAATTTTTCAAATAATCATAAAACTTAAGTTAGAACATTTAGAATGCATGAAATAACTCTGTACTCATGCAATGTTCAACTTCAATATCTATATCTTATTTCATCTCATATATATGATAACCTCGTGCATAACGTATGTACAATTTCATGCAAAGCTCAAGCTTGAATCATATAGCTTATGCTTTAACTTATGCAATCAATGAAAGCATAACTCATATATACAAAAAAAAAAAAAAAAAAAAAATGAATGCATATAATAGCCTCATGCCTCATGCATAATTAGCTCATGCTTTATGCGAAAATAACTCAAACTTTCCTTTAAAATTTTATCTAAAACTTTATGAAAATCGGGCTCTGATACCAACTTGACAGGACCCAAACCAGACCTTCTTTAGGCACTTGTTTGGAGGATCTCGTCGGGTACTTTAACGGACTTCCTGAACCCAACTCGTCAGATTGAAGAAATCCGAGAAACGAACTCCTAGAATACTTTACCGGTCTACTCGTTTTAACTTAAAATTTGTTTTCTTTTCAAAATAGTTGGGTTGGTGTAATTTTTTTCGCATTTCCTTAAAACAAATTTTATAAAAATTTGACAGCATAACGGTTGTATTTTTAACATTATCAAAATTAACTTATTAAGAAAACACACTTCGACTATAATTTCATCACCACCAAACTTCTTTATGTACACAAACAAGCATTTCCAAAACATATAATTTCATAACATTTCAATTTCTAATCATATGCATCACGATATATATTTCATATGAAATCTTAATAAATTCTTCATGATGTACACATATATAAGATAACCTCAATTATGTAGCAAAAAAAATATATATCCACATATTACATATCATTTTGTTATTTAATATCACAACATAGTGTATTCATTTGCTAAAAGAGGTCTTCATTTTTCCCACCTAAAATTTTCAGCTATGAAATGCTCGATACGAATTCAACTACCAAAATCACCTAATAATCTGTACACGCTACACAAGAAAGCAAAATTGTTAGTTTAACATATAAAGGCAATGTAAATATAATTTCGTAGCTAATTATCAACTTAATTGAAATCTTGGTTTTCAAAACGATTTTTATGTTGCTAAGAACACCATGTGTAACCTCAATTGCTCTATGTCACATGGCGGTTTTCAATTAACACCAGTCGTGACACTACTGAGATACCGTAACCACTACACGAGAATTTGCTGCATCACATCGTAGTGTTAAATGATCTCAACTCTAAGCAACTACAATGCGAAATTTTCTACATCGCAATTGTAGTGCAAATAAACTATAATTCTGTGCAACTACATGTGGAATTTTCTACATCGCATATTGTAGTGCAACTACTCAATCGCCCTTGTAATTAGATACGGAATTTTCTACATCACAGCCTATTGCAAGTAGCTATCAATCTGAGCGACTACAAGCGGAATTTTCTACGTCGCTACACAGTGCTATATGCTTTGATACTATGGTATACACATGGTTTTTAAAACTCTTTTTCTTTTTAGTGCAATAAACACAAAATCACTTAACCTTGAATGTTTTCAACTCAACTTTACTTCAAACTTTTTGAAAACAACTTTTGCCTTCGAATCTCATTTCTTGATTCGAGACAAAGATTTTTACTCAAATTCGAATTTATAATTTGGGAATTCGTTTTGTAAAACTTTTAAACAATAGTAAGTTATAATGTAAATTGAAATTTAAAATAATATAAGCGAAGTACACTTACCTCAATTTGTGTAAGCTCAAGTCAAGCGTCTCAACGAGCCTCTCGTGCCTCATTCGCCTGCTCGTCACCTGCATATCAATTTCTAGTTATACTTTGTTTAATTACATAAGTTAAAGCTAAATGATAGAGTTTCCAATATAAATTAATCTATTGAAAACCTTTTACACTATGACCTTTCCGACTCGATTTTAACCCAATCGAGACTCAATTTTAACTCAATCGAGACTCGATTTTAATCAAACTGATATGATAAAATAATAAATTATAAGTATTTTGAATGCACCTGTATTTGTAAACAGATTTAATTATGAATTTTAGTAAAAGTGAAAAATATTAACATATGGTGAAAATCATGTAAAGATAAATGAAAAGAAATGTTTTTACGTATTTTGTATATGAAATGGATGGTAAATTAAGTAATCAATAAATTTTGATATAAAGTTTATATTATTGCAAAATAAAATTTTGTGACTATTAAGATTGTGTACACCTACTAAGTAGAACTACTCAGTGCGTTGGTTTTACCACGCGTAGATTGAAAAATTGGGCATGGTAGATAGAGTCAAACGAGAAAATAGCTGTCGCGCTTCCTACGAGTCACAATCCTTCTGTATTTGATAGTTATTCTTTTGGTATTGTATAATGGTGTGAATGCATGTGAGGATGCATGTACATGTATATTGAGACATGTGAGTTTGTAAACGATAATGTAAATCCATCATAGAAAAAGCTTTTAGTTTGTAAAGTGATTTATAATTGAATAGTTAATAATCCTTTAATTGACGTTTTATTTTGATTAAACTGATTTTTATTAATTGTTGTGTTATAAATGTTTACGTGGTGAAGTGATTTTGAAATCGGATTGAAGGATCGAAACAGAAGTTGAGAAAGTGAACGTATTTTAGAAGTGTTTTTTGTGTTCTTTGCAGGTTGTTTTAAAAATTTAGGTTTTCAAAAAAATAGAGAAAACTCTGCCGGATTTTCTGTAAAATAAAACAATTAAATAAATGAATAAATGAATTTTTGTAAACAGTTTAATTGAATTTTAAATAAAGTTTTCAAACAAGATATTAGTAAAGTAGCATCCTCCGTCTGGATTTTCTATTCTAATGGGAGTTGGGTGGAGGGTGTTACAATCAATCACACGTTTAACAACGAGCTCATCAAGTCCCATCAACTAGCTCATTCTTTGTACAGTGAACTGCTTGACAACAGGAGGGACATTGAAGTTCAGGGTGAACTTGATGGAAAACTTATACCAAAAATTAACTAAAGAAATAAGAATAGCAAGGAAAGAGAGCTAGAAAAGATGGAGGGAATTTGTAAACAATTTTATTTAACCAAGTCTAAGCAACAATGAAAATTAGACCATTATTTATAGTGGCCAAATACAAAAGGAAAAATTTCAAAAACTAAACAAATAAGAAAAGTTCCCAAAAATCCCACTCAATCAATCAATCACAATCCCTAAAATCCCTTGAGTTGACTCAATCAAAATCCCTTAAATCACTAATCAATCACAATTCCTAAAATCCCTTTAGTTGACTCAATCAAAATCCCTTAAATCACTAATCAATCACAATCCCTAAAATCCCTTTAGTTGACACAATCAAAATCCCAAGAATCCATAATCAATCAATCAATTATGTCTCTTCCTTCTTCTAGCATAAGTGTGGAGCTTAGGGTGTTCAACATCAGAACTTAAGCTCGCCTCTGCATTCGAAGCTGCTGGTGAAGTAAAGGCAATTTCGATGCCTCAAGTGACTTCGGAGATGGTGAGACTCACCTTACTCTAGCGCCCTTCGACACAATCTGTCTAGTCCATAGCTCCTATAGTTATTGTTGCTACTGAGGTAACCATCCTTGAGCCGGTCCCGAGATTTTTAGAAATCCAGGTCCCCACCTCGTAGTCGGAGGTGGTTGAAGTTCAAGATGAGCAGGTGACAGCTCCTGCTAGCAAGGTTCGAGCTGCTCCAAGCAGTAGGACGAAAAGAAAATTAATGCCCACGTATCCTCCGACCAAGCGATCATGGGCTGATAAAAGTAAGCGGCCCGTGGTCATAGAGAGAAGAGACGAGCCACAAGCCAGGACGCCGCTCGAAGGTAGGCTAAGAGAGATATACCTTGGCGCCATCCTCAACAATCCATCCGAGATCTTGGGGAGGTCTGCAAATATAACCTGTAC
Organism: Dimocarpus longan; assembly: GCA_022984855.1. Classification (NCBI taxonomy): domain Eukaryota; kingdom Viridiplantae; phylum Streptophyta; class Magnoliopsida; order Sapindales; family Sapindaceae; genus Dimocarpus; species Dimocarpus longan. The sequence continues at coordinate 12,006,465 of CM041015.1, read as the reverse complement.
AAAGAGGGCTTAAAAGGTGATAACTTGTCTAGTTGGATATCTTGCCATAGGCTGATGGTAATCTTCAATACCTAAGTCTTTCTTGCTTTCTTGCTTCCTTATTTTGAGTATTAACTTGTTGCATTTCAGACTGCTATAGGAGAGATGAAATAGATGTAGGATGTTCTGGCCTTTGAGGAAAAAGAGAAGTTCAAAAGTGAGAAGAAGAAGCTAAAAGACGAGCCAATGTTCATTACTATAGAGGCTGATAAGGCAAAAAACTTGAAGCAACTTCTTTAGACGAGACTGAACAATGTTGAGAAAGGTAGAAGAGAGGCTAAGAACGCTATGACTCACGAGGAAATTACCCACGAAGTTACGAAGTCAAACTTCAACGTTAGGCTCCTTAAGAGTGAAGAGGAACTGAATAAAGCCAAGAACGATCTGGGGAAGACCATGGTACGAGCTGAGGCTACTAAGAAAGAGATCGCTCTTTCCAAGGATGAGGTCACCAAAGCTAAAAAGGAAGCCGAGGTATAGGTTATCAAAGCTAAGAAGGAGGCAGAATGAGAGACCTCTCGCAATTTCATCTACAATTTATGGGTAGCTCATCCAAAGCTGGACTTCTTATGCTTTGGTGAAGAGGCCGTCGCAGAGGTGGATAAGTACAAAGAGCAGGTCGTCCGATCATCTGCTATTCCGGACATGGCTCCTCTAAATAACGAACTCTTAGGTGCGATTTCCCAGGATGAGGCAACTCAAGTCGTAATGCCTCGAGAAGCAACCTCGCATGATATAGCTCCTATAAACTTCGCCCCCCAAGGCCAAAGCTTGTAGTAGGTGAGCCAAATTGCATTTATTTCTTTGAAATTTTTTGACTTTGTATTGCACTCACCTCACTTTGCGGGATTATTTGTAATAGATATTTTGACTTCATCTATTGTTGAACTGATTCACCTCATTGTGAGGTTTATTTAGAATGAACTTGTTTCAATGTTGTTGTGCTTTCTTTTTTCTAAGTTTTCGGATTTACTACAAACTCTGAGAAGTTGAGATAATGTGTAGTAGTAACAGAACTTGGTAGAAGCTCGGGAGGTCACTAATCTTGCTGCGCTGTAGCTCGTAAATTATGACTTTAATAAATCTTTCGAGTTATATCTAGTAAGTCAGAACCTAATAACATAGCGTAGTAAGTTTCAAGCTATATCCAGTAGGTCGAAACCCGAAAACATAGCGTAGTAACTTTCGAGCTTTGTCCAATAGGTCGGAACCCAATAACATAACGTAATAAATTTCAAGCTATGTTTAGTATATCAGAATTCGATAATATAGCGTAATAAGTTTTGAGCTATGTCCGACAAGTCGAAACTCGATAACATAGCATAATAAATTTCGAGCTATGTTTAGTAGGTCGGAACCCGATAACATAGCGTAATCAGTTTTGAGCTATATTAAGTAGGTCGGAACCCAATAACACAGCGTAATGAATTTTACGAGTTGTATCTAGTGGGTCGGAACCCGATAACATAACGTAATAAGTTTCAAATTATGTCCAGTAGGTCGAAACCGAATAACATAGCGTAATAAGTTTCGAGTTATGTCAAGTAGATTGAAACCTAATAACATAACGTAATCAGTTTCAAGCTATGTCCAGTAGGTCGAAACCCGATAATATAGCATAATAAATTTCGAGCTATATCCTGTAGGTTGGAATCTGATAACATAGCGTCATAAGTTGTTAGCTATGTCCAGTAGGTTGGAACTCGATAACATAACGTCATAAGTTTCTAGCTATGTCCAGTAGGTCGGAACCCGATAACATAGTGTAATAAATTTCGAGCTATGTCCAATAGGTCGAAACTCGATAACACAGTGTAATAAGTTTCGAGCTATGTCCAGTAAGTCGGAACCCGATAACATAGCGTAATAAATTTCGAGCTATATCCAATAGGTTGGAACCCGATAATATAGCGTAATAAATTTCGAGCTATATTAAATAGGTCGGAATCCGATAACATAGCGTGATAACTTTCGAGCTATATTAAATAGGTCAGAACCTGATAACATAGCGTGATAACTTTCGAGCTATATCCAATAGGTCGGAACCCGATAACATAGCGTGATAACTTTCGAGCTATATCCAATAGGTCGGAACCTGATAACATAGCGTAATAAGTTTCAAGCTATGTCCAGTAGGTTAGAACCCGATAACATAGCGTAATAAATTTCGAGCTATATTTTGTAGATCGGAACCCGATAACATAGCATAGCTATATTCAGTAGTCGAAACCCGATAACATTTGGCCAAAGACACTTAGCATTTAATAAAGAAAGCAGTACGAAAATTACTCATAGTAAAGCAAAATGAGAAATTTGAAACATTTATTGATATCCGAACATTGAATTACAATTTACAGGTTACCATACGTAACGTTCATGTGACCTATTGATACCCATAATGTGAAGGTATGGTGAATATGGTCTTCTTCATAGGTTCATGTTCTTGTTCAAGAGCTCATTGGGACTGTTACTAAGCTGACTGTTGTGGTTGTTGAGGTCATTGCTGTTGAAGTCGCAGGTTTGTTGGTTGCACCACATAGTCTCTCAAACAACCTTTCTTAATTAGGACTTCAATGGCATCCTTTAGCTCCATGCATTCTGAAGTGTTGTGCCCGACTTCATTATAATAAACACAAAACTTGTTTTGGATTCGGAGGTTAATAAGAGACCTCATAGGTTTAGGCTTCCCGAAGTCATTCCTGTTCCTCGTTGTAAAGATCCCATCTTGTGTATCTGACAGGACGTTGTAACGATCATGGCGACTTTAGCACTGAGGTCGCTCATTTCTGAGCTCGTTCATTTCTGAGCTCGTTCCTGACCTTCTTAGCAACCTAGTTATTTGAGCTGTTATTCTGACCTTCGCTTTCGTTCCCACCATTGTTTCTTTTCTTTAATTGGTTTGAACTGTCCGCTACACTCTTCTGGCTAGATTGCTTGGGGCTAAAAGTTTCTTCCCATTTGATCTCCTTGGCAGCTCGCTCATAGAACTCGCCCAGGTCCTTCACTAGAGACTTATAGATGCTCTCATAAAGCTTTCTATCCTTGCAAAGCCCAGCTAATACTTTCGTCTAAAGGGTTCTCTACGTTGTTGACTTCACGTCTGAACCTGGTAATGTAACGCCCTTCGCTCGACTTCTATTACGGTCGAATATCTGGAACAGAGAACGTTACTTTCATAATAAATCCGTTTCTGTTTCTTTTGAAAAACTATTATCATTCTTAAGCTCATTACCAATAGAGGAATTTTTTTTCTTTTTTAAACATAAATCCAGTAGAGTTTCCTCTGTTTTTCATAAATCCCAAAATTCGCTTTCTGTAATTAAAACTTTAACTTTTCTAAAACATCAATTTCTAAACTCTCATTCGGACCTCCCGTCCGTTTCCAAAACATTTCATTACTCAAATATATCATAAACATTTATATGCATACATAACCAAAAGTAAGCTTTTAATAAATATGCATAAGCTTTTATACAGAATTTTGTTATAATTAAGTGAAATACAATAATTTATACAAATATACATGTACCCCAAAAATGCATGATCATATGCAATATATCTATATATCTACCAAAAGCGTAGAGGGGATGGTGACTATCTGAGCCTTCGCGTACAAGCTATTTCCTCTGTCTGAAGATGGAGTCAAAAGATTCAACCTGCGCGTGGTAAACCAACGCGCTAAGCATAATTGCTAAATAGGTATACACATAATCTAATTTTTCAATTTCAAATATAATTTCATTTATAACTAAAAACATTCTAACTTTAACATTCATAAATATATATATACACGTTGCATAAAAATACTTAAACATATAAGTTCACAATTTTTCGAGTTCAACATATTTCAAAGCATTGAACATTTCATTTCACATAACATTTTTCATTTCATTGCTCATAATATTTTTCAGTGCCCTTAGTAAACATACATTCGATACTCATGTATTGGTATATGGGTTTCCGGCATCGGACACGCGGTGATTACCCGCAAGAATAACGGTGGACCCCGGCATCGGCTGCTCGGTGATTATCCACCAGATCGTATATCATGTCACATAATCGTTCGGGACCGGACACGTGGTGCCTCTCATAATTCATAATGAATCAATTTAGTGTATGCAAATAAACGGTGCAGCTGCTAATTTCCCTATTGACATGTTAATTACCAATTCCCATTTATCGATATCTAAGTTTACAATGGCTATTTACAACATAACGTTTAATTCACATTTACAACTTTGGTTTTTGTACCAAGTTTCTCATAACAAATCAATTTAGCGTTTCATTTCAAGTATGGTCAAATACGTTTGTAAATGCATTATATTGAAACGATATAACAATCTCATTTAAGAAATTCATTTCACAATGAAAACATTTTCAAGTAAAATTAAAGATAATGTGTATACCGACCTCAAAAGGATTCGATCTTTGAATCGAATGCTCCCTTATACTTTACCCTTATTATTTGATTGAGAATCCGGTTCGCCGGGTTCTCCTTGACCTTTCATTAAAACAAATATAACGAAAGTTTATTTAACAAATTTCTAGCGTTACTTAGAGCACTATAACTATATGCTTTCCTATAATGCATCCTAAACACTTCCGTTTGATATCATTTCGAAACAGCTTATAATATCCTTTTTATGACTGTCTTTACCGTATTGAAAGTAACCTCAAAACAGCCCATTAAAATAGCTTATGACAGCCCAACAATCAATACGAAAACAGCATTTAATGAACTTAAAAGCAGCATGTATGACAATTCTAAAATCAGTATGTAACAGCCCTTAAAAATAGCTTGTTATACCGCACTTTGACAGCTAATGACTAGCACATTTACAGCTCATATAATAACACCTTAACAGCTCATTTATATAGCATGAAAACAGTCCATGATAGCTTTTGAATCAACTCAAAAACAGCTCTCAATCATGCTAAGAAAAACTGCACAAAAACTGCACTTAACTTTCATAAAAACTGCATTGCCAAAACAGCCCATAATTTAATCACATCGTCATTCATTTGCTCGATTTTTACATTCTAATAATTCATCAATTCGACATACTCATATGCACGAAAGTCATTTGCATTTCTTAGTCTAAATGCACGATAAAACAGCCCACACTTTGCACCATGACAGATTTCGCAACGTACATTCAACATCGAAAATCATTCTCAAACACATCAAAACTTAATCAAACGAACCGCCGCACTAACGAGGTTTTAAATCCTATATCCCAAACATGTCAACATTAATTTATTCCATATCTCAATCCTAAATATTTTTCATTCGAAATGGAAACCATAAATCTAGAACTTACCTCTTTACAAGCATTTCGAAAGCTTCGAAAACTAGCACAAAGGGCTGTCTATATTAAATTCCTTATCTGCGAGCTTCCTTCAACCCAAAAGGACACCATTAACATCTAAACATTACTCAAATCATGATAACAATATCAACAGGACAGCAACTTACCTTCGCTTGAGTTGTTTTTCGCTTCGAAACAGCTCTCGGACGATCGCGACGACAATTGGCACTCTCAGAAACTTACAGCAGCAGTTTGAATGCGTTGATTCTCTTCAAAATAGCATCCACACTTTCTTGACAGTAATTTAATGCCAACGGAAACTCACCCACTACAGCGGCTCTTATGGCAATAGCTCCCACGACAGCAGCTCCTATGGCAACAGCTCCCACGGTAGCAACAGCTCCCACGGCAGCAACAGCACCTTCATGCCAGCAGCAGCTCCACGGTCTGGCGGCAGTAGATCTTCCAGTCCTTGCTTGCATGTAAGATCAGACCTTCCACTTGGATTGCTTGGACAGCACATGCATCTGCTGGTGATGCTCGAGCTTCTTCACCCACAGCTTCAGACTCTTCCTTGCAAGCACGAGCAGCTTGTCTTCTTCTTCAGGCCGAATGGATGTTGCCTCACTTAGATCGACACTCAAACAGAACATGCAACTATCCGATCTCACTCTCTCTTAATCTCTCCCTCTCGATCACTCAAAATCTCTTTCTTTGGCTCTCGGGTTTGAAGGATGATGACCGAATGAAGATTATGATTTTGCTTTCTTAATGCCGTACACATGTCATTCATGCAATACCCATCTCATGCTTTTGTGACACTTGTCCCACCATGCACAATCTCCCATACATCAACTTTAATGCATTTAATTCGCGCTTTATGGATTTCGCTCTTAGCTCGGATTCGCTTCAGGTCTGCTTGGAAATTTAATAAAAATCCTAATTCACATACGGAAACTTCATTAGATTCCGAATAATTATTCGAATCCAGTCGCTCTAATTTATTTTATGAAATTGAATTTAATAATTATCCCTAGACTCGTCTGAAAATTATTTTTTTAAAAAAAAAATTCAATTACTCATCTAGATCCGAACGGATAATTAATCACATCATCCCTTAATTAATAATCAACATTTAATAAATTATTTGGACACCGAAACAACATGTTACAATTTTCCCCTCTAAAAGAAATTTCGTCCTCGAAATTTACTTTAACTGAATAGATGAGGATATCGATTTTTCATTATCTCTTCGCTCTCCCAAGTAGCTTCTTCAACTTTATGGTTCCTCCAGAGAACTTTGACTGACGGAATCTTCTTGTTCCTGAGTTCCCTGATTTCTTGATCCAAGATTTTTACTGGTTCCTCCTCGTAGGTCATGTCGGGCTGTATTTCAATAGCTTCATGAGAGACTATATGAGATGGATCCGATCTGTGTCTCCTCAGTATAGATACATGGAACACATTATGTATCTTGTCCAATTCCGGTGGTAAAGCAAGTCTATAGACTACCGGTCCTATACGCTCAATGATCTTGTATGGGCCAATAAACCTAGGAGTTAACTTTCCTTTCTTTCCAAACCGAAGCTCTCGCTTCTATGGAGATACCCTAAGAAAGACTTTGTCTCCAACTTGATATTCAATATCTTTCCTCTTCAAGTCCGCATAGGACTTTTGTCGATCGGATGCAACTTTTAATCTCTCTTTAATGATCTTCACCTTTTCTTTAGTCAGCTCCACCAAATAAAGCCCCACTAACTTGCTTTCATCCAACTCGGTCCAACAAAAGGGTGTTCGACATTTTCTCCCATATAAGGCTTCATACGGTGCCATTTTAATACTTGCTTGGTAGCTGTTGTTATAAGCAAATTCTATCAGTGGAAGATGGTTATCCAAACTCCCTTCAAAATTAATCACATAGCTCTTAAGCATGTCTTCAAGCATCTGAATTACTCTTCCTGATTGCCCATCCGTCTGTGGATGGAAGGTCGTACTGAAATGCAACTGAGTACCCAAAGCTTCCTGCAATTTCTTCCAAAACCTGGATGTAAATCTCGGGTCTCGGTCGGAAATGATAGATATTGTAACACCCCTACCCCATTGTTCCCGTCTATGCGAGGATCGAGGCGTAGGATGTTAATCTTTTGCTTATTTCTTTTATAACAATTTCGTTTTCAAAAACTTTGATTGTATTTTAATGAAATTTTGGCAGAGTTTCCTCTGTTTTTCTAAAAATCCAAAATTTAAACCTGTAGGAAAATAGACTTCTAAGTCAATTCATTTCTCAACTTCAATTCGGACCTCTCCTCCGTTTCTAATCTACTTCAGCACATAAACATTTGATAACAATTATTTCTTTAACATTTAAATATTTTACAAAGATAATACCATATAAAATTTTTTTCAGCGGATAATTTATAGAATTTACTACAAGTGATAAACTTTAAATACAAATTTTGTTTACGATATTTACAACACCAACAAAATGCACACGACATGATGGTGGCCAAAATATGATATTCCTGCAACACAAAAACGGTGATTACCAAAATGATGAGGGCGAATGTGACTTGAGGGAAGCTGCAGCTATTTTGTCTTCGTCTTTACTTCAAGCCCTACTTAACTACTTGCGCGCGGTAAAACCAACGCGCTAAGTCTTTCGACTTAGTGGGTGTACTCATATAATACTGAAATCATATTTATTTTCAAAATACAAGCATAAATTAAAACAATATGCACGATCATAATTTATTTATCAATAAAACACACGGTACACAATTTCACAAAATAAATCATAATCCTGTGACTTTCCAATACATTTTGTTGCAAGCACAATCACAATCTAATTCTTACAAAATCAATTATCAAATAAATTTACAAGATTTTCTTAATTCAATTTATTAGAGCCCTTCGTAAAGTCTATCACGATACCATGGATCGGCAACGGGTCTCCTGGCATCGGCCATTCGATGGCTACCCGCCAGAATAAACAGTGACCCCGGCATCGGCCGCTTGGTGACTATCCACCGGGTCACATATCACAATCTGTTTTCGTTTCAGGACCGGACACTCGGTGCCTGTCAGGGTCCATCATACAACGTCTGTGATCAATCGTAACGGTGCAGTACTGCTAGTAATTACCCTATTGGCTAGCTAACTACCAATCCCCACCTACCGGTGACTAGTTTTACTAGGGCCCTTTAAATTTTTCAAAATTACAAAATTTTTAAATTTTTAACAAAACTTTAATCGCGTAAACTTTTTATTTCATATTTAAATCTATTATTCTAGATTCTTCAGGGTACCACTCGTAGTCATTTCGAATGACCATTTCACCCCCAATCTTGTTATCACATCTTAATAAAATTATTATCTCTTTTCTCGTATTTTAAGTCGATCCCAAAATAGGATATTCTCAAATTTTTCATTCCAAATCTCAAATTCATCAAACATACCACCAACATATCACATAATTAACACATCAAGGAAAGCAGAATGACGGAAATACCCCTATAATATTTTATACATCAATTTCGACTATAGGGGAGTTTAATTTCAAAAATTGTTTCGAAATCATTTATCATCGAATAAATTCATCAAATAATATATAATTAATATCCAAAACTATTTAATATCTCAAACAAACAAATAAATCAACTGTCACAGTAAATTATACAGTAAAATTCGGAATTAATAAACATAATTTTTATAAATACGAGTACACCAACCTTTGGGCTTTCCGATAGCTTCTATAAGCTCCCAAATAATCCCTACAATATTTAATTAGAATTTCTAAGACCGGATTCACACACCTCATGACCTAGGGTTTGAGAAATTAAAGAAAATTATGTTTGAGAAGAGATTAAACTATCATATGATGTTATTAATGTTTCCTAAGTGTTCTAACATGCTTCTACATGAATTTCTACACAATTTGAACTCTTAAATGGACACAAAATTTGACTTACCCGAATTTCACTTTACTGTCAACTTTCCAAGTCTAGATTTAAACACCCAATAGTTTGAATGAAGTTAGATCTAGGTGTTTTGGGTAGAAAATAGGTTAAAAAGAGTGATTAAACTAAAAGAAATAAAGAAAATGGAAAAAAAAAAAAAAAAAAAAAACAAAAGTCTGCTACCAGGGGGCGATTCGGCCGAAGAAAGAAGAAAGTGAATAGTGGCGGCACTATTCCCTTCTTTTTATATATTTTTAGTATGTCAATTTACAATTTGACCCCTCAAAATTTTAAAATTCTAATTCAACCACTAAACTTTTTAAAAATCTCATTTAGACCCCTCAGACAATAAATATTCATAACATGATATTTTCTCTCATTTCTTATTCCATCTAAGGCCCAAAACTAACTACTTTATTACCTTTATGCCACTCATTGAATTTTTTTTTAATCCCACTTGAAAATAAAATTCAATATTCTACTATATATATATATATTCCTAAAAAAAAATCTTAGAAAATTTTGGGACGTTATAACTCTTCCCCTCTTAAGAAATTTCGTCCACGAAATTTACCTCATTCGAAAAGCTGTGGATACTGTAGTCGCATCGTCTCTTCACTTTCCCAAGTAGCTTCTTTGACCTTATGATTTCGCCAGAGAACTTTAACCAAGGGAATCTTCTTATTTCGCAGTTCTTTAATTTCCCGATCTAAGATTTTCACAGGTTCCTCTTCATAGGATAAATCAGGCTGCACTTCAATAGATTCGGCTGGCACAACATGCGAAGGATCCGATCTGTATCTCCTCAATATCGACACATGAAATACATTATGAATCTTTTCCAATTCCAATGGTAAAGCTAGTCGATAGGCTACCGGTCCCACACGCTCAATAATCTCGTATGGACCGATAAACCTAGGACTCAACTTACCTTTCCTTCCGAATCTCAGCACCTTTTTCCACGAAGATACCTTGAGGAAGACTTTATCTCCGACTTCATATTCGATATCCTTTCTTTTTAAATCTGCGTAGGACTTCTGATGATCGGATGCAGCTTTCAACCTTTCCTTGATTACTTTTACTTTCTCTTCGATCTGCCTAATTAATTCTGGTCCTATCAACTTGTCTTCACCCAATTCAGTCCAACACAGAGGCGTCCTGCATTTTCGTCCATATAGAGCTTCATACGGTGCCATTTCTATACTTGACTGATAACTATTGTTATAAGCGAATTCCACCAACGGAAGATGCTCCACCCAACTTCCTTCAAAATTAATAACACAGCTCCTAAGCATATCTTCAAGCACTTGAATTACCCTCTCGGATTGCCCATCAGTCTGCGGATGAAATACTGTACTGAAGCTCAATCGCGTACCCAAAGCTTCCTGAAATCTCTTCCAAAATCTCGATGTAAACCTCGGATCTCTATCAGATATGATGGAAACAGGCACTCCATGCAATCGAACGATCTCTCTGATATACAACTCTGCCAACCGATCCAAAGAGTAATCTGTTCTAATGGGGAGGAAATGTGCCGACTTAGTCAACCGATCTACTATTACCCAAATTGCATCAGGTTTGTTCCTCGAAAGAGGTAAACCGGCGACAAAATTCATGGTAACTCTGTCCCATTTCCATTCCGGAATAGATATCAGCTGAAGTAAACCTGAAGGGACCTGGTGTTCAGCTTTCACTTGCTGACACGTCATACATTTACTCACATAATTCACCATATCTTTCTTCATGCCAAACCACAAATACTGAGCCTTCAAATCTTGATACATTTTCGAACTACCTGGGTGCATCGAATAAGGACTACTATGGGCTTCTGACAAAATTGCTTTCTTCAATTCATCATTATCCGGAACACATATCTTGTCTCTGAAATACAAACAATCTTTTCTGATCGCAAACTCAGTCTCCTTTCCTTCTTGAATTTGCTTTCTAATCTCTACAAACTTTTTATCCTGCTGCTGCTTTTCTTGAATTTGTTGAAGGAGACTAGGTCGAACTTGTAATTCTGTCATCAATGTTCCCTCTTTTGTCATCCGCAACTGAGCATTCATAGCTCTCAAAGCAACCAAAGATTTTCGGCTTAGAGCATCAGCTACCACATTTGCTTTCCCCAGGTGGTAGTCAATGATGCAATCATAATCTTTCAACAGCTCCATCCATCTCCTCTGTCTCAAATTCAACTCCTTCTGAGAAGATAGATATTTGAGACTCTTGTGATCCATATATATATAACATCTCTCTCCATACAGATAATGTCTTCATATCTTCAAAGCAAAAACGATGGCTGTTAGTTCCAGATCATGCGTCGGATAATTTCTTTCATGATTCTTTAATTGTCTAGAAGCATAAGCAACCACCTTACCCTCCTGTATCAATACACAACCAAGCCCACTATGAGAGGCATCACTATAGATCACATAATCCTTACCGGATACAGGCTGGGTAAGAATCGGAGCCTCAACCAACATTGCCTTCAGCTTTTCAAAGCTTTTCTGACATCTATCTGACCATTCGAATCGAACATCCTTATGAAGCAACTTGGTCAACGGAGCTGCTATTGAAGAAAACCCTTTCACAAACCGTCTATAATACCCGGCCAAACCCAGAAAACTGCGAACTTCTGTAACATTCTTCGGAGACTTCCATTCCAGAATCGCTTCAATCTTCTTAGGATCGGCCTTAATACCGTCCGCAGATACAATATGTCCTAAAAATGCGATCTCACTCAACCAGAACTCGCATTTACTCAACTTGGCATACAACTACTTTTCTCTCAACGTCTGCAACACTATTCGAAGATGCTGATCATGCTCGTCTGGGGATTCCGAATACACCAGAATATCATCAATAAATACAACCACAAACTGATCCAAATACGGACGAAAAATACGATTCATCAAGTCCATAAATGTTGTGGGTGCATTCGTCAATCCAAACGGCAACACTACAAACTCATAATGGCCATATCTCGTCCGGAAGGCTGTCTTCGGAATATCCGATTCTTTCACCCACAACTGATGGTACCCTGATCGAAGATCTTTCTTTGAGAATACACAAGCTTCTCTAAACTGATCAAATAGATCATCGATTCTAGGCAAGGGATATTTATTCTTGATTGTAACCTTATTCAATTGTTGATAATCCACACACAATCTGAACGACCCATCCTTCTTTTTCACAAACAACAATGGCGCTCCCCACGGTGATACACTAGGTCGTATGAATCCCTTATCTAATAATTCTTGCAACTGAATCTTCAACTCTTTTAATTCAGTGGGTACCATCCTATAAAGAGTGATAGTTACCGGATTCGTCCCTGACATCACATCAATCACGAACTCTACCTCCCTCTCCGGCGGTAAACCAAGTAACTCTTCCGAAAACACGTCTGAAAAATCACATACAGTGGGAATATCCTGACTACTTGATCCGATTCTTTGGGAATCGACCACATGTGCCAAAAACGCTTCACACCATTTTCTAATCAATTTCTTGGCGGTTGTGGCTGAAATGACATTAGAGAGGAAATCTGACCTCTCGTCCACCATAGTGATCTCCTTTCCATCCCCAGTCTTCAACGATAATCTTTTAGCGCGACAGTCTATCACTGCCTGATGCTTGGGTAACCAATCCATCCCCAATATCACATCAAACTCCCGAAAAGGTAATTCCATTAGATCCCTTGGAAAATCATACCCCTGAATCCGAATCGGACACTCTCGGAACACCCTATCTACGATCACACTCTGACCTAAAGGATTACTAACCAACACCTCATGACTCGTAACCTCAGCCTGAAGATTCCTCTCTCTAGGGATGGTAATGCACATGTATGAATGAGTCGAACCTGGATCTATCAATGCATGCACAGAAACATCAAATACTGAAATCATACCCACAATCACATCTGGAGCATCCTGCTCCTCCTGAGCCCTGATGGCATAGGCTCTGGCTGGCGTCTGGGACTCTACTCTCTCTGCTGTCTCTGAGGCCTCTCTCTTGCTACTCCCCTTAGCTCCTAGCTGACTAGACCTCCGACCTTTCAAAACTGTAGGCGTTGATTTCTCAGACTGTGAAGCAAGTACGGGTTTGTTCTTCGGACAATCCTTCTGAAAATGATCATGGGACCCACACCTGAAACATGCTCCAGTCAACCTCCAACACTCTCCCGGATGCCTCCTACCACAATGCTCACATGGCTGCAAGGCTGATCCTCTAACTACACTGCCTGGGGAACTAGCAACTGACGCCGAAGACTGAGTGGATCTAGCAAAAGATCCCTGACTCTGCCTCTGATGCTGCTGCTGAGATTGACCACCTAATGAGGGACCTCTGAATTTCTTACTAGGCGGCTGGGATGAACTGGACTGCCCTGGGCCCCGCCTCTGTTGACTTCGATCCTTTCTAGCTTGTTCTTCTTTCTTTACCCTTTCAACATTTAAAGCTGCGGAGATCATTCTCGAGAAATCTTCTATCTGCAAAGCTGTAAGCTGGTAGCGGATGTAATCATTCAGACCATCCTCGAATCTCCGACACCTATCCGCCTCCGTCGCTACTATCTCCCGAGCGTATTTACTCAACCTGGTGAATTCCCGCTCATACTCTGACACAGACATCTGTCTTTGCTTTAAATTAATGAATTCTCTCTTCATGGCATCAATATGGATACGGCCGACGTATCTCCTCCGGAACTCCCTTTGGACAAACTCCCATGTCCGCTCTTCAGGCCGTACTGGATGAGAAATGGACATCCACCAATGATATGCATCCTCCTGTAAAAGAGAAACTGCACACTCTAAACTCTCCACTAGTGTACAGTGCAGCTGCTGGATAATTCGCTCTGTCCGTTCCAACCAATTTTTCGCTGCGGACGCGTCTTCATCCTTTCTACCATAGAAGTCTGCAGGTCTATATTTCTCAATCCTCTTGATCGCAGACCTACGAGGTGTAGCGCGAGCCATTTGCTGGAAAATCTCCGCCATCTGTCGCATAAAGGCTTGCTGATCCCGGCCCTCAGGCCTTGCCGTCCTATGGCTCGACAACTCGCCAGATGCACCACCAGCTACACTGGCAAGACTGCCCTGCCTACTCTCATCCACACCCTCAGTCCTCTGGGCATCAAAGGGATCCATACTCTAAACTATTCAAGACAGAAGACAATACTGCAGATCAGAGTCACATCCCCCTATATTATTTCTATATGCAACGCATGTTAACACACAAATGCAATACATCTTTTTCGCAAATCACAAGGGCTAGGAATGCCTGAACCTATGCTCTGATACCACTAAAATGTAACACTCCTACCCCGACGTTCCCGTCTATGCGAGGATCGAGGCGTAGGATGTTACTCTTTTGCTTATTTCAAAATTTCTTTTATAATAATTTCGTTTTCAAAAACTTTGATTGTATTTTAATGAAATTTTGGCAAAGTTTCCTCTGTTTTTCTGAAAATCCAAAATTTAAACCTATAGGAAAATACACTTCTAAGCCAATTCATTTCTCAACTTCAATTCGGACCTCTCGTCCGTTTCTAATCCACTTCAGCACACAAACATTTGATAACAATTATTTCTTTAACATTTAAATATTTTACAAAGATAATACCATATAAAATTTTTTTCAGCGGATAATTTACAGAATTTACTACAAGTGATAAACTTTAAATACAAATTTTGTTTACGATATTTACAACACCAACAAAATGCACACGACATGATGGTGGCCAAAATATGATATTCCTGCAACACAAAAACGGTGATTACCAAAATGATGAGGGCGAATGTGACTTGAGGGAAGCTGCAGCTATTTTGTCTTCGTCTTTACTTCAAGCCCTACTCAACTACCTGCGCGCGGTAAAACCAACGCGCTAAGTCTTTCGACTTAGTGGGTGTACTCATATAATACTGAAATCATATTTATTTTCAAAATACAAGCATAAATTAAAACAATATGCACGATCATAATTTATTTATCAATAAAACACACAGTACACAATTTCACAAAATAAATCATAATCCTGTGACTTTTCAATACATTTTGTTGCAAGCACAATCACAATCTAATTCTTACAAAATCAATTATCAAATAAATTTACAAGATTTTCTTAATTCAATTTATTAGAGCCCTTCGTAAAGTCTATCACGATACCATGGATCGGCAACGGGTCTCCTGGCATCGGCCATTCGATAGCTACCCGCCAGAATAAACAGTGACCCCGGCATCGGCCGCTTGGTGACTATCCACCGGGTCACATATCACAATCTGTTTCCGTTTCAGGACCGAACACTCGGTGCCTGTCAGGGTCCATCATACAACGTCTGTGATCAATCGTAACGGTGCAGTACTGCTAGTAATTACCCTATTGGCTAGCCAACTACCAATCCCCACCTACCGGTGACTAGTTTTACTAGGGCCCTTTAAATTTTTCAAAATTACAAAATTTTTAAATTTTTAACAAAACTTTAATCGCGTAAACTTTTTATTTCATATTTAAATCTATTATTCTAGATTCTTCGGGGTACCACTCGTGGTCATTTCGAATGACCATTTCGCCCCCAATCTTGTTATCACATCTTAATAAAATTATTATCTCTTTTCTCATATTTTAAGTCGATCTTAAAATAGGATATTCTCAAATTTTTCATTCCAAATCTCAAATTCATCAAACATACCACCAACACATCACATAATTAACACATCAAGGAAAGCAGAATGACGGAAATACCCCTATAATATTTTATACATCAATTTCGACTATAGGGGAGTTTAATTTCAAAAATTGTTTCGAAATCATTTATCATCGAATAAATTCATCAAATAATATATAATTAATATCCAAAACTATTTAATATCTCAAACAAACAAATAAATCAACTGTCACAGTAAATTATACAGTAAAATTCGGAATTAATAAACATAATTTTTATAAATACGAGTACACCAACATTTGGGCTTTCCGATAGCTTCTATAAGCTCCCAAATAATCCCTACAATATTTAATTGGAATTTCTAAGACCAGATTCACGCACCTCATGACCTAGGGTTTGAGAAATTAAAGAAAATTATGTTTGAGAAGAGATTAAACTATCATATGATGTTATTAATGTTTCCTAAGTGTTCTAACATGCTTCTACATGAATTTCTACACAATTTGAACTCTCAAATGGACAAAAAATTTGACTTACCCGAATTTCACTTTACTGTCAACTTTTCAAGTCCAGATTTAAATACTCAATAGCTTGAATGAGGTTAGATATAGGTGTTTTGGGTAGAAAATGGGTTAAAAAGAGTGATTAAACTAAAAGAAATAAAGAAAATAGAAAAATAAAATAAAAAAAAAAACAAAAATCTGCTACCAGGGGCGATTCGGCCGAAGAAAGAAGAAATTGAATAGTGGCGGCACTATTCCCTTCTTTCTATATATTTTTACTATGTCAATTTACAATTTGGCCTCTCAATATTTTAAAATTCTAATTCGACCCCTAAACTTTTTAAAAATCTCATTTAGACCCATCAAACAATAAATATTCATAACATGATATTTTCTCTCATTTCTTATTCCATCTAAGGCCCAAAACTAACTACTTTATTACCTTTATGCCACTCATTGAATTTTTTTTTAATCCCACTTGAAAATAAAATTCAATATTCTACTATATATATATATATTCCTAAAAAAAAATCTTAGAAAATTTTGGGACGTTACAGATATGGGTACCCCATGCAATCTGACAATCTCTCTAATGAATAGCTCAGCCAACCTATCCAATGAGTAATCAACTTTGACTGGAAGAAAATACGCTGACTTGGTTAAGTGATCCACGATCACCCAAACTGAATCATGCTTGCTCCGAGTAAGCGGTAGACCACTAACGAAATCCATAGTAATTCGATCTCATTTCCATTCTGGTATAAAAATCGGTTGTAGAAGACCTGATGGAACCTGATGTTCAGTCTTTAATTACTAACATGTCATGCATTTACTCACAAAGTCTACAATCTCCTTTTTCATTCCGATCCACCAGTAATGATTCTTCAAGTCTTGATACATTTTAGTACTTCCTGGGTGCATAGCATAAGGACTACTATGGGCTTCCGTAAGAATAATCTTCTTCAATTCTTCATCATTCGGAACACAGATTCTGTCTTTAAAATATAGGAAACTGTCATCCCTCACGGTGAACTCAATCTCTTTCCTTTGTGAAATCTGTCTACTAATAGCTGCAAACTTTTCATCTAATTTCTGCTTTTCTTGAATTTGCTGCAATAGACTTGGCTTCACTTTTAACTCTGCCACTAAAACATTGTCTTGGGTCACCTGTAAATCGGCATTCATGGCTCTTAAAGAAACCAAAGCTTTACGACTCAATGCGTCGGCTACCACATTGGCTTTCCCTAGGTGATAGTCGATGATACAATCGTAGTCTTTGATTAGCTCCATCCATCTTCTTTGTCTCAAGTTCAATTCTTTTTTAGAAGACAAATATTTTAGGCTCTTGTGATCTGTATAAATGTAGCATCTTTCCCCATAGAGGTAATGTCTCCATATTTTTAATGCAAAGACAATAACTGCTAACTCCAGATCATGCGTCGGATAATTCCTCTAATGAGTCTTTAGCTGTCTAGAGGCATAAGTAACTACTTTTCCTTCCTGCATTAGCACACATCCAAGTCCTTGATGGGAAGCATCACTATAGAGCATAAAATCCTTACCGGTTACTGGCTAAGTAAGGATTGGAGCCTCTACAAGCATCACCTTTAATTTGTCGAAAGCTGCTTGACACTTCTCATTCCACTCATACTTAACATCTTTGTGGAGCAATCGAGTCAATAGAGTCGCTATGGATGAGAATCCTTTGACAAAACGCCTATAATATCCAGCCAAGCCTAAGAAGCTTCTGACTTCTGTGACATTCTTCGGAGGTTGCCATTCCATAATAGCTTCTATTTTCTTCGAATCTGCACGGATTCCCTCAACAGATACAATATGTCCCAGAAAAGCAATTTCAGTGAGCCAAAACTCACATTTATTCAGATTGACGAATAATTGCTTCTCTCAAAGTCTGCAAGACTACCCGAAGTTGTCTATCATAATCCTCTCGGGTCTTAAAGTACACCAGAATATCGTCAATGAATACCACAACGAACTGATCCAAATACGGATGAAAAATGCGATTCATTAAATCCATAAAAGCTGCAAGCGTATTCGTTAGTCCAAATGGCATCACTACAAATTCATAATGTCCATATCTAGTCTTGAATGCAGTCTTGGGAATGTCCGACTCCTTTACTCGCAACTGATGATAACCAGATCGAAGGTCAATCTTGGAGAAGACACTCTTTCCTCTCAACTGATCAAATAAATCATCAATCCGAGGCAAGGGATATTTATTCTTGACTGTAAGTTTATTCAACTGTCTGTAATCCATACACAGTCTCAAAGATCCATCTTTCTTCTTAACAAATAGCACAGGTGCTCCCTATGGTGACACGCTCGGTCGAATAAATCCCTTGTCAAGCAACTCTTGTAACTAAATCTTTAATTCCATTAGTTCAGCAGGAGCCATTCTGAACAGAGCCATCGACACTGGCGTAGTGCCTGGCATAATATCAATGACAAACTCAACTTCCCTTTCCGGAGGCAAACCCGATAATTCATCCGGAAACACATCTGAAAAATCACACACTGTGGGTATATCTTGAAGTTAAGATCCAGCCTGACGAGAATCAACCATATGAGCAAGATAAGCTTCCACCCTTTCCTTACTAATTTCATAGCAGACACGGCTGAAATCACATTAGAGAGATAATCAGATCTCTCTCCCACCATAGTTACTTCATTACCATCCACAATCTTAAGTGTGATTCTTTTAAGACAACAATCAATCATGACTTGGTGTCTGGATAACCAATCCATACCCAAAATCATATCAAACTCTTGAAATGGTAACACCATCAGATCACCCGAAAACTCATGTCCCTGAAGCCAAATGGGACAATCTTTTATATACCCTATTCACAATCACACTATGACCTAAGGGATTACTAACCACTATTTCATTCTTGGTGACATCAGCCTGAAAATTCTTATCTCTACGTATGGAAGTGCAAATGTATGAATGAGTAGATCCTGGGTCTATCAATGCACGAACAGAAATATCAAAGATGGAAATCATACCAACTATCACATCTGGAGCATCCTGATCATCATGGGCCCTGATCACATATGCATGAGTCGAGACACGAGTATCTCGTCTCTCTGCGAAGTCTGGTACTCCCCTCAGCCTACTGCTTTGCGCCTTTGACTGACTAGGACCCTGTCTCCTTCCCTTATGAACTGAAAGAGTTGATACTTCTGTTTGAGGAGCGAAAGCGGCTTTGTTCTTTGGACAATTTTTCTGAATATGGTCATGCGATCCGCATATATAACATGCTCCTGTAACTCTCCAGCATTCTCCCCTATGCTTTTTACCACAATGATCACATAGAGGCAAAGCTGATCTTCCCGCAGTACTTCCTGGTGCACTGGCAACGGAACCCATGGACTGTATTGGTCGAGTAGAAGAACCCAGTCCTCGACTTTAAGTCTGGCCACTAGTCTGCGGTCCTTTCTGCTTTTTACTAAAGGGCTGTGAAGAGCTAGACTGTCCCTGACGCCTCATTTACTGGTTTCTGTCTTTTCTTGCCCGTTCTTCCTTCTTAATCCTTTCCACATTTAATGCAGCTGCAACTAGCTGTGAAAAATCCTCAAACTGATTAGTAGTGACCTGAAGGCGAATATAATCATGCAAACCGTCCTCAAACCTCCTGCATCTATCAGCCTTTGAGGCCACTATTTCCCTAGCATACTTGCTCAACCTGTTGAATTCCCTCTCATATTCTGTGACGGTCAACTGTCTCTGCTTCAGATTTATAAATTCCCTTTTCAAATTATCGATGTGGATACGGCCAATATACTTCCTTTTAAACTCTCTCTGGAAGAACTCCTAAGTCCTCCCCTAAGAGGGTACTGATTGAATCCAAGAAATCCACCACTGATATGCATCTTCCTGAAGTAAGGAAACCGCACACTCCACACTTTCCTCAGGTGTGCAATGTAACTGCTGTAAAATCCTCTTTGTCCTCTCTAGCCAAAACTCAACAGCTGAAGCGTCTTCGTCTATACCTTGCCATCCTTTCAATCATGGACTTCCCAGGTGCTGCTCTAGCCACATGATGAAAGAACTCAGCCATTTGTTCCATAAAGATGGGTTGACCCTGTGCCACCGGTCTTGCCCCTTGAGGACCTACGGACCCTCCTGACAAACCTCCAGCCACACTAGCTGGACTACCCTGCTCTGACGCACCACCGCCCTCGGTGGCTCTAACATCAGAGGGTTCCATCCTGAACCCTACATATGACAAAAGAAATAATTCCGCAGGTCAGAGTCACATCCTTTCCACTTTGGTAGTATGTAATGCATGTATATGTATAATGTAATTATTTATCGGAAGCTTAGGTCTAAAATCACCTAAACCACAGCTCTGATACCAATAAATGTAACGCCCTTCGCCCAACTTCCGTTATGGTCGGAAATCCGGAACGGAGAATGTTACTTTCATAATAAATCTGTTTCTGTTTCTTTTGAAAAACTATTATCATTCTTAAGCTCGTTACCAATAGAGGAATTTTTTTTTTTTTTAACATAAATCCGGCAGAGTTTCCTCTGTTTTTCTGAAACCCCAAAATCCGCTTCCTATAATTAAAACTCTAACTTTTCTAAAACATCAATTTCTAAACTCTCATTCGGACCTCCCTTCCGTTTCCAAAACATTTCATTACTCAAATATATCATAAACATTTATATGCATACATAACCAAAAGTAAGCTTTTAATAAATATACATAAGCTTTTATACAAAACTTTGTTATAATTAAGTGACATACAATAATTTACATAAATATACATGTATCCCAAAAATGCATTATCATATGCAATATATCTATATATCTACCAAAAGCGTAGAGGGGATGGTGACTATCTGAGCCTTCGCGTATAAGCTATTTTCCCTGTCTGAAGATGGAGTCATAATTGCTAAATAGATATACACATAATCTAATTTCTCAATTTCAAATATAATTTCATTTGTAACTAAAATCATTCTAACTTTAACATCCATAAATATATATATATATATATATGTTGCATAAAAATACTTAAACATATATTCACAATTTTTTGAGTTCAACATATTTCAAAGTATTGAACATTTCATTTCACATAATATTTTTCATTTAATTGCTCATAACATTTTTCAGTGCCCTTAGTAAACATATATTCAATACTCATGTATTGGTATATGGGTTTTCGGCATCGGACACGCGGTGATTACTCGCCCGAATAACAGTCGACCCTGGCATCGATCGCTTGGTGATTATCCATCGGGTCGTATATCATGTCACATAATCGTTCGGGACCGGACACGTGGTGCCTCTTATAGTCCATAATGAATCAATTTAGTGTATGCAAATAAACGGTGCAGCTGCTAATTTCCTTATTGACATGTCAATTACCAATTCTCATTTATCGATATCTAAATTTACAAGGGCTATTTACAACATAACGTTTAATTCACATTTACAACTTTGGTTTTTATACCAAGTTTCTCATAACAAATCAATTTAGCGTTTCATTTCAAGTATAGTCAAATACGTTTGTAAATGCATTATATTGAAACGATATAACAATCTCATTTAAGAAATTCATTTCACAATGAAAACACTTTCAAGTAAAATTAAAGATAATGTGTATACCGACCTCAAAAGGATTCAATCTTTGAATCGAATGCTCCCTTATGCTTTACCCTTATTCTTTGATTGAGAATCCAGTTCGCCGGGTTTTCCTTGACCTTCCATTAAAACAAATATAATGAAAGTTTATTTAACAAATTTCTAGCGTTACTTAGAGCACTATAACTATATGCTTTCCTATAATGCATCCTAAACACTTTCGTTTGATATCATTTCGAAACAGCTTATAATATCCTTTTTATGACTGTCTTTACCGTATTGAAAGTAACCTCAAAACAGCCCATTAAAATAGCTTATGATAGCCCAACAATCAATACGAAAACAGCATTTAATGAACTCAAAAACAGCACGTATGACAGTTCTAAAATTAGCATGTAACAGCCCTTAAAAATAGCTTGTTATACCGCACTTTGATAGCTCATGACTAGCACGTTTATAGCTCATATAATAACACCTTAACAGCTCATTTATATAACATGAAAACAGTCCATGATAGATTTTGAATCAACTCAAAAACAGCTCTCAATTATGCTAAAAAAAACTGCACAAAAATTGCACTTAACTTTCATAAAAACTGCATTGCCAAAACAGCCCATAATTTAATCACATCGTCATTCATTTGCTCGATTTTTACATTCTAATAATCCATCAATTCGACAAACTCATATGCACGAAAGTCATTTGCGTTTCTTAGTCTAAATGCACGATAAAACAGCCCACACTTTGCACCATGACAGATTTCGCAACGCACATTCAACATCAAAAATCATTCTCAAACACGTCAAAACTTAATCAAACGAACCTCCGCACTAACGAGGTTTTAAATCCTATATCCCAAACATGTCAACATTAATTTATTCCATATCTCAATCCTAAATATTTTTCATCCGAAACGGAAACCATAAATCTAGAACTTACCTCTCCACAAGCATTTCGAAAGCTTCGAAAACTAGCACGAAGGGCTGTCTATATTAATTTCCTTATCCGCGAGCTTCCTTCAACCCAAAAGGACACCATTAACATCTAAGCATTACTTAAATCATGATAACAATATCAACAGGACAGCAACTTACCTTCGCTTGAGCTGTTTTTCGTTTCGAAACAGCTCTCGCGACGACAATTGACACTCTCAGAAACTTACGGTAACAGCTTGAATGCATTGATTCTCTTCAAAACAGCATCCATACTTTCTTGACAGTAATTTAATGCCAACGAAAACTCACCCACTGCAGCGGC
Organism: Dimocarpus longan; assembly: GCA_022984855.1. Lineage (NCBI taxonomy): Eukaryota > Viridiplantae > Streptophyta > Magnoliopsida > Sapindales > Sapindaceae > Dimocarpus > Dimocarpus longan. The sequence goes on along the minus strand of CM041015.1, from coordinate 11,983,118 downwards.
TTACCCACGGCAGCAACAGCACCTTCATGCCAGCAGCAGCTCCACGGTCTGGCGACAGCAGATCTTCCAGTCCTTGCTTGCATGCAAGATCAGACCTTCCACTTGGATTGCTTGGACAACACATGCATCTGCTGGTGATGCTTGAGCTTCTTCACCCACAGCTTCAGACTCTTCCTTGCAAGCACGAGCAGCTTGTCTTCTTCTTCAGGCCGAATGGATGCTTCCTCACTTGGATCGACACTCAAACAGAACATGCAACTATCCGATCTCACTCTCTCTTAATCTCTCCTTCTCAGTCACTCAAAATCTCTTTCTTTGGCTCTTGGGTTTGAAGGATGATGACCGAATAAAGATTATGATTTTGCTTTCTTAATGTCGTACACATGTCATTCATACAATACCCATCTCATGCTTTTGTGACACTTGTCCCACCATGCACAATCTCTCATACATCAACTTTAATGCATTTAATTCGTGCTTTACGGATTTCACTCTTCGCTCGAATTTGCTTCAGGTCTGCCTGAAAATTTAATAAAAATCCAAATTCACATACAGAAACTTCATTAGATTCCGAATAATTATTCGAATCTAGTTGCTCTAATTTATTTTATGAAATTGAATTTAATAATTATCCCCGGACCCGTCTGAAAATTATTTTTTTAAAAAAAAAATATTCAATTATTCATCCAGATCCGAATGGATAATTAATCACATCATCCCTTAATTAATAATCAACATTTAATAAATTATTTGGACACCGAAACAGTATGTTACAGGTAATGTAGTCTTTCAACGATTCTTTTTGTTGCTGAAAAACTATAGCGAGGTGACAAGATGGTGCGAGCTGCCTTCTCAGAGCTCTGTACTGATTGATGAACTTTTGTTGACATTCTTCCTAGCTATTTATAATGCGAGCTGGGAGACTCCTTAACCAAGTCCGTGGAATGTCCCCTAGAGTCGCTGGGAAAACGTAACACTTGACCAACGGATTGGCCATCTGGAGATCTATTTGGACATTGAACAGATCCAAATGATCATAGAGGTCACTATCTCCATTGTACGAAGGAATGTTTGGGATGTTAAATTTAAGAGGGAGAGGCTGTGTCTCGATCTCTTTGGTGAAGATGGTCTTCTCTTCATATTGATCACACTGGTTCGAGGTATCGAGGCGTGCCTCAAGTTGTTAAACCCTTTGAAGGAGCTCCTCTATCCTTGGGTCCTGATGTCTGTGCCCTCTTCTATGCTCGCGACCTGGAGAGCTGAGGTCTGGAACATATTCTTGATTAGGCCTTTGCGAGCTTCCAGCTCAGTATCACTCTGTACATCACTGATAACCTATTTCATTCTCTTCACGAGCTCAATAACCTTAAGCTCTTGAACTCGAGTTGGAGGAACGAGCTGAGTCGACAGGTCGTGACACCTTTCTAATGAGTCCTTTAAGAGCTAGCACTTCCTCATTGTTGTTAGTAAATTTCTATGAGAGCAACAGCCTCAAATCTAGGCACGTTCTGGGCACGTTCTGGGACTGGGCCTGGGTCAACGCCCTGACTACATCTACAAGTTACTACACCGTATCTTCCAACGCCTCTTGATGTTAGTGCTACATCTGTAGCCCCTCGGCTGTAGGGACCGTAAACATTGGTTGGTGAGGGGCCAGTAAATGCATGCCCATAATAGTGCCACTTGTAGGGACATGAGACGCATCTGCCATGGGTGCAGTTACAACCCCACTTGGTCGGATTTCACGCTGTTGCTGATCAATCACCGCGTCAAAATTTCTGGTGGTTCTTCCTCTTGCCATGGTAGATAAAAACTCAAAAAATTACAGTCAAGACCCTCCTTATAATGCCAAATATGTCGATGTTTGAAATTAGTCGACCCAAGTTCTTAACCCAATACCTGCAAAATAGAGCAAAACAAATGCAAAGACAATGGGGAAGAGGAAGAATAGGGATGCAAAAGGGATTTTTACATGGTTCGGCCCAAAAAGATACCTATGTCCATGACTATTTCTCTGGTTATTTTGGCAGAGAGAAAGTATTCTATTGATTGTGTTTTCTAATGATTATTGTCCCCTGTTACAATGAATTTCAATCCCTATTTATAGTATGTGGTGTGTTACAATTTGAGTACATTTAAAACATTTAAGAATTTTATATTAATTATGTTAATTGTGTCCACCAAATAAGAGATAGATCCCGCTGAAATAGAAGCTTAATTTTGCTTCCAATTCTGGTAGTTTACTTTTCCTCAAATTAGGTTGTTTCTTTTCTGGAAGGATTCTTTTAACTAGCTCTTGAAGCTACAAGCTGAACCTCGCTCTACAAGTTGGACCCCGCTTTAGGTGAGCTAGATCTCGCTCTGGGAGATTTAAAGTTGAATGTAAGCCAACTTCAACAATGGTTAACTAGCAACCTGAGAGATGCAATGGCGAACTGAGAGCTTGTCTCTGTGCGAGCTTGATATTGGCAAACTTGAGTTTTTTATCTGTTGGGTCAATCTAGTGGATCATCCTTAGGCTTTTACCAATCTATTTATGCAGCCTCAAATATGGGTACAACAGTGGTAAATCTACAATTGTGGTCCATTTCGTATTCAGTATGATAGTATTATCCGAGACTATTCATGTAGTGATAAGGAAATTGAGATACCTTATATAATAAAGATTATATAGGACTAGACTACGATAAACATAAGTCTCTTATTAATATCTATTAAATTTAGAGATTTATATTTATCGACCAGATAATCATATATGTATTGATCTTAATCCTAAGTGTATTATGAACTTCTACTTGTAGAGTTATATCATTTAATTTATATAGGTGAGATCGGTGTAGATGTCCGATCAATAACATCGTATTTTGGGGATATGATTTAGTAAGTAGCTTAAAACATTCTACATAATAGTGTAATCCATTCCTTCTTGTAAGAAGTAGAAAAATAGTTTCCTTAAGGGTAGATTCAGGTCTTGAATAATAAGAGCGCTCAACTTTCTGTTATATATAAATAGAAAGATAAATTCATTAGTAACAATAAATATGTTGTTAATTAGAGAATCAATGGTATTGAAGGATCAAAAAATAATTAGAGGAGTAAAACGGACATTTTGACCTATTTCTAATTATGAACTATTTGTAGAAGGTCAAATCATATGTAGTGATTAAAATTAATGGACACTAAAAATTTCAGATTTTATAAAAATATCTGTAGTTTTGGGAGTGCAATATTAGGTTTTTAGTGGAGGAACTTTAAGATTAATAATAGTGAATTTTTAATTAAAGAGTTTAATTAATAATTTCGATATTATTGAAACTTAAAATTGTAGGTCAATCGGGTCTTCTTAATGGCTTATTTCACTTTAAGAAACGTGTATATAGAATATCATAATTGGACCATCCAATTACAAATGTTACATAAGTAGTAAAATTTGTATTCACTTAGTATTTGAATAATATTGATTATTCAAATTATTTAATAATTAAATAATTAATTATTAATTATGAATCAATAATTATTTAATTGATTGATTAAGAGGTCTTGAATTCAATTCTCAGTAGTGACGTTAGTATCAATTAATTATGAATTAATTTATTAGAGGTTACAAGCTTAATTTCAAAATATAACATAAATTAATTTTAAATTAATTAAGTTATATAGGACAAAAGTTTGATTTTAATAAACATAGGGTTCAATATTAATTTTGAATAATTAAAACTCTAATTTGTTGCCTATAAATAGAAAAGAAATAGTTTTCTTTTTGTTATGGGTATTTTTGGATTCCCCAAATGGGCCAGCAAAGGCCCATCCAAATGGTGGTGGCCCAAGTTACCAAGATCAAGAGTAAAGCACTATTCCTCAGCCCGCTAGGTCGGGCCCGCTAGATCGCTCCAGTACTCGACTACCAGATTGAGCCCGTCAGGATACTAGCGAAGATGATGTCAGATCGTCCTCATAGCGACGTTGAGGTCGCATACCAGTTATTGCGATGTCAAGATCGCAGGACGTCCCGAAGTCAAGATCGTCACTATAAAGCTTCAGTTCGTTTTCTACCCAGTTCGCCCAGTTTCAATGCAAGACAGTAAAATGGCGTGTCTTGCACGATAAGTAAGGGTTTTTCACCTAATGACAGCTTAATTTCGGGAAATCTCACCAAACCAGCATGGGTTAGCAGTCGGCCCACGTTTTGCCAGAATTGACCTGACATAAGTCAGAAGCATTAAAGGCTCTCCAGAAGCATTAATTACGACAAGATCAGTCCTTTTTGTCTGTTAGTTCCATTTGTAGCCTTATCTTCTCTATAAATAGAGAGAGGCATTTATTGTATTCAGATCCAGAAATTTGAGAGTGAAGAGGACTGTTACTCTGTCGAAATACAGAGAAAGTGAGCATTTAGTGAGGGATACTGCCATTAATACCAGAAGAGTGGACGTAGGCCATTCTTAAAAGGGCTGAACCACTTCAAACATTGTGTGTCTTCTTTCTTTCTTTCTACTTTTCTTTGCCATTATCTGGTCTGTTTGTTGCAGGTCTCCTCATCTGTGCGGCATTGGGCTCAAGAATCTGGTTGGCTGGTTTACCACGTCAACATTTTGGCGCTAGAAGGAGGGCCCAACTGCAAGTGGAGCTCTGTAATCACCATGGTAAGAGGAAGAACGACCAAAAATTCAGTAGACGAGCGAGCTGAAGAAGCCGAGCTGCAACACCAAGTCCAGATGGCTGATACCGGAGCAGGACCATCTCGTGGAGGACGAGACGCCGTGCATGACCTGGCTCGACGTCAGGAAAGGTTGGAAACTAATGTGGCGCAGATCCTGGATACGTTGAGAATAATGGCGCGAGGTCATGATCAGAATGTTCCCAGGACGACTGTGATCCCACCGCCCGGAGCAGAGGTCGCAAGGGGGGTGCATATTCCAGAAGGATCCATCCATTCGTCGAACAGACGTCCTGAAGCCCGGAGTCAGCGAGCTCGGGAGAATGGGGATGTAGCCCGGCCTTCGGACTTGAGGATTAAGATCAGCCAGGACGGCCATAGGCGGGTCGAGGTAAGTGATGGGCGTCCCCGGGTTTCAGTTCGTAGGGATGAAGACGAGCTGCGTCGAGGCCGAGAGGACCTGCGTAGGGGAAATGAAAACTACGAGGTAGGCCAAGGACACAGGAGGTAAGATCAACGGTCTGTCGCCGCAGGGAGCCAAAGGAGTGGGAGATCCCCTGTGAGGCAGCCCGTAGCTCGAGACCCTATTATTGAGCAGCTCCTGAAGCGAATGCAGCAGCTCGAAGCGCGACCTGGAGCTCAGGCGTTGGCAGAGCGAAGTGAAGACAGAAGCCCCCTCGCGGCGGAGATAGATCGAGAGCCGCTTCCTGCCAGGTTTAAGCTCCCTGACATTCCAAAGTATAACGGGGATTCAGATCCTTACGACCACCTGGACGCCTTCAACGTTCAGATGAGCCTGCAGACTTCTAGTTCGCTGGTAAAGTGTCGTGTTTTCCCAGCGACGTTCGGAGAAATACCGCGAACTTGGTTCAGGAACCTTCCACCTCGCAGCATCAGCAGCTGGGAGGAGTGCCAGCAGAAGTTTCTGGATCAGTATAAGGCCTTGAAGAGACAGCTCGCGCCGGCCTGTCACCTCGCGACAATTTTCCAGTGATCAGGGGAATCGCTGAAGGAGTACATCAGCCGATTTAGAAGCGAGGTCAACAATGTGGAAAGCCCGACTGAGGAGGGAATCTTAAGTACGATCTCATCGGGACTTCGGAAGGACGGCAAGCTTTACGAGAGTATCTACAAGATGCCGGTGAAAAATCTGGGAGAATTCTATGAACGAGCTAATAGGGAGATTCGGTGGGAAGAATCATTCAGCTCGAGAAAAGCCAATCACCAGAAGAATGAAGCAGGTGGATCCCAACAGGGCAAGAAAAGGGATCAGGTCGGCGGCGAAGATAGAAAGAACCGATCTAGCAATCAAGTGGCAAAACGGGCTAAAAAAGAGTTCAGAAGAGATCGCTCCCCACCTCGAAGCCGCTTCCATCGTTATAGCACCCTATCCGATAGGCAAGATCGGATCTTTCAGACTGAGAAGCACAGAGTCAACTTCGGGAGACCGAGCCCCACTGGTTTCCCGGGTAAGTTCAAAAATCCTCGTAAATACTGTGCTTATCATCAGAAGAACGAGCACAATACATCTGACTGCTGGGACCTTAAAGACGCCATAGAAGATTTGATAAGAAATGGCCGCCTGAAGGAGTACGTGGTGCAGCCCGCCCACGAGAAGCCCCAGAATCAGCGTCCTCGTCGAGATCACCAGCCCACGCAGACGAGTCAGCAGGGCCAGGAGCAAGGGGTTGATTTGACGGTGAAAACCATTTATACCATCCATGGCGGTCCCCACATCGCCGGGTCCTCTAGTAAGTCTCATGAAAGATATGTGCGAGAGGCAAATCACGTCCATCTTACAGGGCGAGGTGATCAGGAAGGGCCAGCGAAGAAGGCCAGAATAACTTTGGAGGACATCGTTTTTACAAAGGAAGACGAAAGCAAGGTGAAATTTCCCCATAATGATGCCCTTGTTATCAGGGCGAGAATCAGCAACGCCGAGGTCCTGAGGATTATGATTGATACAGGCAGCTCGATCAATGTTATGTACAAAGATTGTTATGATCAGCTCGGGTTGGGAGCTAATCAGTTGAAGCCGTCTCCAGAGCCTCTCTACGGTTTCATTAGGGACGCCGTCATCCCAATAGGCCAAGTAAGACTTCCGCTTTCAATAGGAGATCCAGCTCGCCAGGCAACTACCCTAGCGGACTTCCTCGTCGTCGATGGGGCATCTGCTTATAATGTGGTTTTGGGGAGGCCCGCGATGAACAATCTGGACATGGTCGTGTCAACCAAAGCTCTCACAATCAAATTCCCAACGGCCAGCGGAGTGGGGGTAATTCGAGGTGAGCAATATGCAGCAAGGCGCTGTTATGTGAAGGCTATGAAGATCGGGGTGACGTATAAGCAAGTGGACATGGTGACTGGAGGAAAGCCAAATGAAGTCAGCAAAGAAGGCTTTGATCGCGATCTTGATCCTCGCGAGGTGGATGAGTATTTGACATCAGGTCCGGTTGACGAGCTTGAATCTATCCAAGTCAGTGGGGAAGATCCACAAAGATGTCTGAGTGTGGGGCGGAGTCTGACTCCAGATGTGAAAAGTAAGCTCGTGGGATTCCTCAGGGAGAATGTGGATGTCTTCGTGTGGAATCATGAGGACATGGTTAGGATTGATCCAGAGGTCATGTCGCACAGGTTAAATATTGATCCTCGTTGCAGACCAATCCGTCAGAAGCGAAGACCGTTGAACAAGGAACGATCTGATGCCATCAAAGAAGAAGTCGATAAGCTGCTCACCAATAATTTCATCAGACCGGTCCAGTATCCGCTTTGGTTAGCCAACCCCGTCCTCGTGAAAAAGAAGAACGGGAAGTGGAGGACGTGTATTGACTTTACCGATCTCAACAAGGCGTGCCCGAAGGACAGTTTTCCTCTTCCTAGAATCGATCAGCCGGTGGATGCGACTGCTGGTCATCAGTTGCTGAGTTTCATGGATGCGTACTCCGGATACAACCAAATCCCCATAAGCCCGCGAGATGAAGAGCATACCTCGTTCATTACAGATAGAGGTCTTTATTGTTATAAGGTAATGCCCTTCGGCCTTAAGAACGCAGGAGCGACCTATCAGAGGCTGGTCAATAAGATGTTTGAGAAGCAGATCGGTGGGACAATGGAAGTGTACGTGGATGACATGTTGGTCAAATCGAAGCAGGCCGAGTCCCATGTTAACGATCTGGCAAAAACATTTCAGATCCTCAGGAGTTATCGGATGAAGCTCAATCCGCTGAAGTGTGCATTCGGAGTGGCATCTGGGAAGTTTCTGGGATTCATGGTGAATGACAGGGGGATCGAGGCCAATCCAGAGAAGATCCAGGCCTTGATCAATATGAGATCGCCAAGAAAGGTCAGGGAAGTCCAAAGTCTCACAGGTCAGGTCGCAGCGCTAAGCAGATTTATCTCTAAAGCGACTGACAAGTGCATCCCATTCTTCGACGTGCTGAAAAGGGTAAAAGACTTCGAATGGACGGAGCAGTGCGAGCAGGCCTTCCAGCAGCTGAAAGAGTATATGGGCCGGGCTCCACTTTTGTCAAAGCCCGTAGAAGGGGAGAAGCTCATCCTTTATTTGGGGGTATCAGATAGCGCCCTCAGTGCGGCCTTGGTGCTAGAGGAAGACAGGACGCAGCTCCCCATGTATTATGTCAGCAAGAGGCTTTCGGATGCGGAGACCAAATATTCCCAGATAGAGAAGCTCGCTGATTGTTTGGTGACCGCATCTAGAAAGCTCCGACCTTATTTCCAAGCTCATAAGATCAAGGTCCCAACTCGGTATCCCCTGAAGCAGATTTTCCAGACCTCGGATACCTCAGGTCGCTTATTGAAGTGGGCAGTCGAGCTGGCCCAGTTCGACATCGAGTATGTTCCCAGACCGTCCATCAAAGCTCAGGCTCTGGCAGACTTCATTGCAGAATTTACGGGAGTCCCTGAGGAAGAAGCTGGACCGTCGGAGAAGCCGATGTGGGAATTGTATGTTGACGGATCATCAAATGAGCGTAAAGCGGGGGCAGGTATCCTACTTATCAGTCCGGAGGGAGACAAGATCTTCTATGCATTAAAGTTCGGATTCAAAGCAACCAACAACGAGGCTGAGTACGAAGCGCTTATAGCGGGGTTAAAGCTCGCTAGGGAGATGCGAGCTAATCAGGTGAGAATATTCAGCGACTCTCAGCTCGTTGTATTCCAGGTGAAGGGTGAGTACCGGACTCGGACATCGAATACAGCCGCGTATCTTGAAAAGGTGCAAGAGTTGCTCAGAGCGTTTCAGAGATGCGAAGTGAACCATATCCCGCGAGCTCAAAATGCTCATGCTGATGCTCTAGCTTGCTTAGCCACTACCCAGATAGCAGAAGATTTGAAGCCCGTGCCTGTTGAGCTCCTACCAGTTCCAAGTATTCAGAAGAGGGAAGTGTTGATGACCCTGGTGGTGGCAGAGGACTCGTGGATGAGGCCGTTGGTTGATTATCTGCAAAACGGGGTTCTCCCCGAAGAGAAGAATGAAGCTCGCCAGTTGAAGGCGCGATCTGCGCGCTATTGCATCTATGACGATCTGTTGTATAAAAGGGGTTTCTCAGCTTCTCTTTTGCGGTGTATAGATGGGGCGGACTGCGAGAAAGTGTTGAACGATATGCATTCGGGACATTGTAGAAACCACTCCGGGGGACTCGCTCTAGCCCAGAGAGCGTTAAGGCAGGGTTTCTACTGGCCTACAATGAAGAAGGACGCTATCGCCTTAGTGAGGAAGTGTAACAAGTGTCAGAGGTTCGCAAAGGTGCCTCGAGCTCCTCCGGTGCTCCTGCAGCAGATGGTAAGTCCATGGCCGTTCGCGATCTGGGGAATGGATCTGATCGGGCCCCTGCCGACAGCCCGTGGAAATTGCAAGCACGCCGTGGTTGCGGTTGATTATTTCACGAAGTGGGCGGAAGCAAAAGAGTTAGCTGACATCTCGACAACAAAGATCATCAAGTTTATGTGGAGTAACATCATCAGCAGGTTCGGAGTTCCACAACAGGTAATAACGGATAACGGGACTCAGTTTAGCAGTGAGTAGTTCGTCGACTTTTGTGACGAGCTCGGGATCACCAAGAGCTTCTCAGCAGTAGATCATCCTCAAGCCAATGGACAGGTCGAAGCCGTGAACAAAATCATAAAGCAGAACCTGAAGACGAAGCTGGAAGCAAGAAAAGGAGCATGGGTAGACGAGCTGCCGAAGGTATTATGGGCCTACCGGACTACAGCTCATAGTACGACTCAGGAGACGCCTTTCTCAATGGTTTATGGATGCGAGGCTATGATTCCGGCAGAGTTCGAGGTAACGACACATCGGAGAGCGACCTTCAACGACGAAGACAATCAACAATTGCTTACCTACAGCCTTGACCTCGTGGAGGAATTGCGAGATGAAGCTCAGCTGAGGTTGGCAGTTTATCAATAGCGGGTCGCCAGATACTACAACAAGAAAGTCCGAGCTCGCCACTACAACGTCGGAGATCTCGTGCTAAGACTTATTCTGCCCGCAGCACGGAACTCAAGCGAAGGCACTTTAGGACCTAGCTGGGAAGGTCCCTACGTCGTTCAAAAGGATCTGGGAAACGGAGCCTATCACTTAAGCAACGTGGATGGAACAGAAGTCCCAAGAGCATGGAACGCCGAGAAGCTTCGACCATACTTCGTATAATGTATTCAGGTCAAAATTATCTGCTTTAAATGTAACTTTGTAACATTTTGTGTATATATGTGAATATATTCAAGCAGATTTGCATCGCTTCTCAAGAATATTCTGTCTTCATTCTCACTACTGATTATTCAACAAAGTCTTGGATGGAGACGCCGCGCCCTGTGAGCTCGCAACGCTCTGGACGGGCCGATGTCCTCCTGTGGACTTCTGATTATTCAACAAGTCTTGGACGGAGTCGCCGCACCCTGTGAGCTCGCAACACTCTGGACGGGCCGACGTCCTCCTGTGGACTTCTGATTATTCAACAAGTCTTGGACGGAGTCGCCGCACCCTGTGAGCTCGCAACGCTCTGGACGGGCCGACGTCCTCCTGTGGACTAAAAAGGCACGTCGTGACAACTTCACCAGCACGATTGTATTCACAACTCACATTTGCAATCAACATTTACGTCAATCAATAAAGCATTACACAGATTAAAGCGAAACGAAATAAAACATATATTGAGTTAAAAAAGTTATTATTACAAACGAAGACCTCAGAAGAGGTGAGTTCAAAAGATAAAAATAAACCAAGTACAAAAAGAAAAAAAGGATTAATGTTGCTAGCTGGAGGGGTCCTGAGGGTCTTGGGGGGTCGAGCTGGTGGCCGCTTGGTCAATGCCGGCCTCTGGAGGGACGACCTCAGCAGGCGTCAGGGAAGTTTCCTGAGGTTGGCCTTGCTCTACTTCGGCTGCCGCGCGGACGTCCTCAGCATAGAACTCGACGTCCTTCACAGCATCCTCCCCAAAGATAGAATAATCTATCTTAGGATGATGCGTCCACAGGGTGTAAATAATGCCTTGCTCTGTCTCCACCCTGACCTCTTCGGCCCGAGCTTCCGCAGCAGTCAGCGCCTCCTTGAGCTTGATCATTTCCTCAACCACCTCAGCGTACTTTCCCTCTGCGGCCTTAAGCTCGATCTCGCGGTCAACCACCAGAGTCTTGACCGTCTCTAGCTGAGAGTTGAGGCTATCATTAACCAATTCCATCCTGCTCTTTTCCTCAGCCCGAAGGGTATCGGACTGAAGACGAGCGGCCTCAGCCTCGGCCAATTTTCCCTGAAAGATCTCGCATTCACTTTTCGACACCGCGAGCTCGATGTCACGTTCTGACAAGGTCGCCTCAAGCTCCTTCTTCGCGGCCTTAAGCTCCTTCTCCTCCTGCTCCCTCTTCGTTTCGCTGTCCAGCACTTTCGCCATCGCCATCGCGCTCTGCGACATCAAAAAGCAGTAAGGAGAAAGAGATCGAAAAAGAAATAAAAAGAAATGGGAAAGGAAATCTACCTTAGCAGCTTCACGAATTGCCCAGGAGACCAGGTTCGCCCCGTGGCTGTTTGGGCCATCCAGAAACTTGGCCGTATTTCCCAAGAGGCTGGGAACCTGTTCGACTACGCGGTGAAGGTAGGATAGCCCGGGAACGACTTCGGCAGGCTCTTGCGGGGTGTTCTGGGAAGGAGGCTCTTGTGGTAAGGAAACGACCTGTTTTCCCTTCTCCAGCACAGTCTTCTTAGAGAGAGAGAGCCCGGTGGGAACGACGTGATCCTTCCTCTTCGTCCCCTGATCAATGGCGATCTGCTTGCCTTTGTCCACAGCAGTAGTTTCTTTGACCGGAGGAGCCCTCTGCGAAACAGGCCGAACGGCCTGGGGGGCTGGAGATCCAGCCGTGCTCGCGGCTTGTTGCCCTTTGGAGGCCGAGGAGTCCGGTGTAGATGACAGCATCACGACCTGACCCCCGGTCTGGCGAACCCTCTTCCTGGGGGGTGGAATTATCTGCAATGGTGCCATCACCTCTTCAACGCTTTCCGAGCTTGAGCTTGTTTCGGCGACTTCGTCAAAAATAGAGCTTACAGGTCGAGTTCGCCGAGACCCGATGTGCTTAGAACGGATCAGTCTCTCCGTAGGCTCGGGGGCAAGTAGGTATTGCCGAAGAAGCTCGTTCGTTAATTTGACGTCGTCCTCGTCGGATCTGTGAGCTCCAAGGATCTCGAGGTCAGCTGTTTCGCCCTGGGTCAAACCAAGGAACAGTGCGGTGAGATCTGCAGAAGAAAGGAGATGGTTAGTTCATCCGAGATCGCCATTCAAAAGCTGGAAAGCAGCTTGAAGAGTGCCCTACCTGGTTCAGCTCGAAAGCTGAAGTTCGCAAGATTTAATAACGAAGGGCAGGACACGTAAAACCAGTTCGTTTTATAGCGGCCTACGTCGGATTTGCCCTTGGCCTCGTCCTTCGGCAAGATTTCCCTATAAAGGGACGTCGGGCGAGGAGAGGTATAGTAAAAACCGTCCCGAGGCTGCCCCCTGCTGTTAGATTTGAAGGTATATAAATACCTTATAATTCCCGAAGTCGGGAAAGGGAGACCGTACTTCCTAAAGAAGATCGCCAAAGAAGACAGCTGGGTGTACGAGTTCGGGGTCAATTGCCCTGGAGCGAGCCTCAGATCGTTCAGAAGCTCGATCAGGTAGGGCGAAACCGGAAATCGCAGACCGGCCTCCAAGTGCTGGATGCTGATGGCCACAAAACCCTTGGGGGGTGTGGCCGCATGATCCATGGGAGCGGGCTCCATCAAACGACAACCCCGGGGAAAGTGGTACTGTATCCCTAGGCCGGAGAGGTCCTCGCGTGTCAGTCGAGAGGGGTAGAACTTGAACATCTGGCGACCTCGCCTAGCCTCTACGGGGTCAAGGTCCCTGGCCTCTGAAGGCTGGTCCCCTTCGGAGCTCTCCCGAGCTGAAAATTCCTCAGCGATCTCTTCGCTGTGTAAGGACGCTTGAGGGACTTCCCTCACTTGATCCTCCGAGCTAGAGGAATCGTCCTCTCCTACGATGTGCTGTGGGCGTGTGCGACCTGAAGACATCTACAAACAAAAAGGAGCAGTTAGGCCGCTGAATGCGGACCGTTCCTATCGAACTAAAGCTCCTAGTTTGCTATCTAGCTACTTCCTAACAGGTCGCAGAAGCCGCACAAGTTTATTAGCGACCTCAAGATCGTGTCTTATTTCCTATGCGCGACCTCAAGATCGCTCGAAATCCTACAAACAGCAAAACCTACAAACTACAGCAACCTAACAGATCAAACTAGGGAAATATGAAGAGTCGCAGACATTCAAGCACACAAGCAGAAGAACAAAATGCCAGAAACCAAGCAACAAACAAATCATCACCAGAAGTAAAGAAGCGATAAAATGCTGGAAAAAGAAGAACTAAACAGAGATAATGCACTCACCGGTGACCGAAAAACGGAAACGTCGCCTGAATGACTGAAGCCGGGGAATCGAAGACTGAAGATTGATAGCAGACGGAAGCGGAGAAGACGAAGATGAAACCTGAAGCGCGAAAATGACAAGCAAAAGGCAAAAAGAACAGACTGGCCCCCCCTTATATAGCCGGTCCCGAGGTCATATCGCTGACCGTTGGATCTGGTGGCAGGCCAACCGCCTCAGATCCAACGGTGCAGCACGATCTAAGGTACGTGACCCGAAGAGACGCTATCAGACGAAGAGACGTGCATTTAATGCCCGTTGCAGAAGCCGAACCGCCTCAGGGGGTGTTGCCACGTGTCCAAGAAAAAGGAGGGAAAAATTTAGCTTTTCAAGTCCTCAGATCGATGAAACGTTCTCAGTCCGCTTCAGATATCAGCACGTTGATCGAAATTCTCAGTTCGCTGGGCAATTCTTCAGTTCGGATAAGTCTTCAATCCAACCGTCAGACCGTTGGAGCTTCTCAGAACAGTATGAAGATTTTAGTTCGCTCCAGAAGTCAGATCGCCGTGTAAAGTCTCAGTTCGTTATAAAGATCATGGTTGACTATTGAGTTCTCAGGCCGCAGGAAACGACCTAAGAACTGGGGGGTTGATGTTATGGGTATTTTTGGATTCCCCAAATGGGCCAGCAAAGGCCCATCCAAATGGTGGTGGCCCAAGTTACCAAGATCAAGAGTAAAGCACTATTCCTCAGCCCGCTAGGTCAGGCCCGCTAGATCGCTCCAGTACTCGACTACCAGATCGAGCCCGTCAGGATACTAGCGAAGATGATGTCAGATCGTCCTCATAGCGACGTTGAGGTCGCATACCAGTTATTGCGATGTCAAGATCGCAGGACGTCTCGAAGTCAAGATCGTCACTATAAAGCTTCAGTTCGTTTTCTACCCAGTTCGCCTAGTTTCAATGCAAGACAGTAAAATGGCGTGTCTTGCACGATAAGTAAGGGTTTTTCACCTAATGACAGCTTAATTTCGGGAAATCTCACCAAACTAGCATGGGTTAGCAGTCGGCCCACATTTTGCCAGAGTTGACCTGACAGAAGTCAGAAGCATTAAAGGCTCTCCAGAAGCATTAATTACGACAAGATCAGTCCTTTTTGTCTGTTAGTTCCATTTGTAGCCTTATCTTCTCTATAAATAGAGAGAGGCATTTATTGTATTCGGATCCAGAAATTTGAGAGTGAAGAGGGCTATTACTCTGTCGAAATACAGAGAGAGTGAGCATTTAGTGAGGGATACTGCCATTAATACCAGAAGAGTGGACGTAGGCCGTTCTTAAAAGGGCTGAACCACTTCAAACATTGTGTGTCTTCTTTCTTTCTTTCTTCTTTTCTTTGCCATTATCTGGTCTGTTTGTTGCAGGTCTCCTCATCTGTGCGGCATTGGGCTCAAGAATCTGGTTGGCTGGTTTACCACGTCAACACTTTTTTAATAAAAGTTATTTTGGTTTTCTGTTGTACGTTCTATAAAAACAGAAAATCAAAAGTTTCTTACAACATAATATAGAGAAGAAAAATCTGTATATTTATTCTCTGTATAACCAAATTCAATACTTACCTCTTACAAATATTGTTTTTTCTTTTTAGAAAAGAATTTAATAGTTGTTTCATGGTGCAGAGATATGTCAAAGAAGGTTAGATGGTGAACAATTCACAGAGATAAATATATAAGGTAAAAATCTTATTTTTATTTTTTTATATTATTTTATTTCATTGGTTTATGGATCTAGGGTTCTTAAATTTTATAAAAAAAATTTGGAATTCAATGTTCCACAAATTCTTATTTTTTAACAAAAAAAATTGTTATTTTTTCCCTTCAATTAGTATCATAGCCTAGGTTCTAATAAAACACTGATTTTAAAATAATATGTCTTGTATTAATTTGTATGTCATTGAGTAAGCACTGTTTTTTTTTTTTAATTTAATTAAGATGTGATATATTTTATATTCATGTTTGATGAATGGGAACTGTATAGTATGATCGTTAATTATATGGTTCTTTCGTTAATTAATTCTATTAATATTGTAAGCCGTGTTAATTTTTCTATTGTAATTCATAGAATTAGAGTTTTATTTTTTTAAGAATAAGCATAAGAGATATGAGATTTGCTGCTGAATTTTGGGAAAAAGAAAAAAGAAAACTGCAATTGAGCAGACTGCTATCAGACGTGGGGCTGCGGGTTTTGTGCCTATGATGTGTGTGACTGGACTTGGCACATGATCTAGTGTGGTGCACTCAACGCGATAGTGTTGCACATGTATCATTGTAATGCACTGTAAGTGCAATTGTTACACTTGTTCATGAATCATGCACAAAAGCGTGCTTCCTCGTATGTGCGACACATGGTAACATTAATGTAATGCATTATAAGTGTTGCACTTGCTTGTTTGTGCATTATACACAAAAGCGTGCATGCTAATGCATGCGACACTTGGCACACTTGATGCATGATTATTGTTTGCACAGCACATGTGTGATTTGTACTTTGCAGTGAAAGTGAAATTGTTGCACAACAATGCATGTTTAATGTGTTGCATGCTTATGCGTCCTAACACATGGCAATCATATAGATATTTTACAAACAGCCTCTATGTTTTCGTAATTCCGTTTTATTATATTTTCGAAGATTTTGAATTTTCGTTAAGTTTGTAATTTTCCTTATATTGTCCATGAGATTGGAAAATAATTTTTAGGTTCAAAAATCAAGAAATGGGCTTTTGGTCCAATTCATTATATAGATGTTATTGATTATTAAATTGGATTTAATTTTGAGCCCAAAAGAATCTATGAAGACCTTTCAAGACCATGAAAACTATAAGTGAAGGCCAAGAAATACCTTGGTTAATTTATATAATCTTGAAATTAGAGTTAAATTGTTAAAACCAAAGAACCCGACGTATACATGTTGTTTATTTAATTATTTTCATGAGATGAATGGATAATTATATAACATGTACATGCATAAAAAATATGTCATATAGAATCATGGGGTGCCTTATTATTGCATTGTAACATGACATGCTTCATATGCATTATTTTATTTTACTATTAAATTGTTTATTAATATAAATAGAAGAATAATACATAGAATGTATTTTAAATAATTTATATTGATTTTAGTAGAAAATCATAGGTTTCAAATTAGAAATTTGATTTTAATAATTGACATTCATAATGTGGATTAGATTTTAATTAGTTAAAATTGGGTAATTTCATATTAAATCTACTTTTTATAATTTTGATTATTTAGATTAGATTTATAAATTGAATTAGATTTTTAAGTGTTAAAAATCTGGTAATTCATTAAGTGTCAATAAATTTCGGATTTTAATAACACACAAATTCTTAGTAACTTAGACTATCTTCTTAACCGTTAATAATCTAAAACGATGACTAGAAATATTTAATAAAAAACCTTAACCTTAAAATAGTGAGTGGGAGAGGGATATATAACAATATATCTTGTGGTCTCCATCATTAGTTCAATACCGTGAAACTTAAATGACGCCTCGAGATGACTTTGTTATCATCCCCTTATGGGTGTTATCTATTTAAGTTGATCAAAGTTGACTTCCTAATGGATATGATTTCTAGATGTATCTTGAGATTGACCTACTCTATGACAGCAATTCTCGAGTTAAGTCCATGAAATCTAAAACGATGGATTACACTCGTAAAGGAAATAATTAATTATTAATTATCTTTCTGATCGAAAAACGGTAGTCAAATAATATAAGAATAAATGTTATTCTATTATATTATTTAATTGAGAATGTCTCAGTCTAACATACAAATATTTAACCTACTTTCTGACGGCATCTATTTATGACATGTTAGATTATCATGGCATAATAATTATTTTTTTAGGGTTTTTCATAATTCGTTATTCGTGTATCATGCATCACGTTTAATTTTGTGCCAAAATTACATTATATTAATTTTTGCAAATTGATATTAAATGTATTTTATTTTATTTAATTTTCATCTATGGTATCTCCGTTGATTTGTATTCGTCCTAATGATAAACTTAACGGGGAAAATTATGTCAAATGGAAAAGTAACATAAATGCAGTCCTGGTTTGTGAAGACCTTAAGTTTATCATGATTCAGCCTTGTCCTCTCTAACCAGTAGAAAATGCTGAACTTACTGTGCACGAGACCTATTAAAAATGGGTCACAGCCGATGAGAAGACCCACTGCTATTTACTAGCAGAAATGTCTGAGGTGCTTGCTACCAAGCATGAGACAATGACAATAGAAACTCAGATACTGAGCCATCATAGGGTATGTTTGGGCAACCTTCTGAGCAGTAATGGCACGAAGCAATTTGTGCTGTTATGACTACTAGGATGATGGAGGGTACATCTATTTGAGAGCATATCTTAAAAATGATGACCACTTCAACATGGTTGAAAGCCATAGTGAGGCTGCAGATAAGCGTAGCCAAGTGAGTATGATACTAGAAACACTTTCGGAGAGTTTCATGCAATTTAAGAGCAACTATGTTATGAATAAGTTAACTTACTCACTTACGTAGTTATTTAATGAGCTCACTATTTATGAGTTTATAAATAAAGACAAGAATAAGTCCAGTGAAGCAAATGTTGTTGAGTCTTCTTTTTCTGCTAAAAACAAGAGGAAAAGAAATATTGGAAAAGCTAAGGCTAAGCCTAAGCCCAAGAAGCAAACTACTTAGAAGAAGAGCAAAAAGGGCTTCAAGGCCACCAAGCCCAAAGGAAAATGTTTCCATTGTTGTGTTGATAAGCATTGGCAGAGGAATTATTCTAAGTGCCACAAGGAGCATGAATAGAAAAAAAATGAAAGGTAAATGTGATTTATCCCCTTGGATAATTGATTTAAGAGTCACTTGTTTGTTCTTCTTTACAGTTGACTGATTCATATAAGCAGCTTGATGAGGGTGAGTTCAACAGGTGAATTAGAACTGTAGAAATCATTTCAGCAAAGGCAGTGGGAGAAGTTAAATTTTGTTTCACTAATAATTGTTTTATTGTAATGATCAATGTCTATTTTATTCCATGTTTTAAGAGAAATTTGATTTCTGTATCTAAACTTTTAGAATTTAATTATTCTGTTTCTTTTTATAATAAATTAGTTATTATATCTAGAAATGGTTTGAAAATTTGTTCAAGGATACAAGAAAACTATTTATATGTGTTAAAATCTATTCATAACTAACTACTTAATATTGAAATGTTTAAGGTTGAAAACCAAAAATAAAATGACAAAAGATTTCTCAAAACGATGACACATATCTTGGCATATAAGACTTGGTCATATTAACCTTGACAGATTAAACAGATTTGTAAAGAGCAGACATTTTAGCGATTTAAAGATTGGTACTTTACCTGTTTATGAATCATGACTAGAAGGTAAAAGGACCAAAAGATCTTTTACTAAAAAAGGGCTTAGAGTTAAGGAACCGCTAGAGCTTATACATTCAGACGTCTGTGATCCTATGAATGTTAAAGTTAGAGATGGTTATGAATATTTCGTCACCTTTATTGATGATTATTTAAGATATGGGTATGTTTACCTAATGCAACGAAAATAAAAAACTTTTGAAATGTTTAAAAAGTTTCGAGCTAAAGTTGAAAATTAATTAAGTAAAACATTGAAAACTCTACGATCAAATCATGGAGGCAAGTTTCTTGATATAGAGTTTGAGGATTACTTGCTTGAGCATGGGATTCTATCCCAACTAACTGCTTTTTGAACATCCCAGCAGAACGATGTTATAGAAAAGAGAAATCGAACCCTTTTGGACATGATAAGATCTATGTTTAGTTTTTCATCATTACTAGTTCATTATGGGACATGCATTGCAAATTGCAATACATATTTTGAATGTTGTACCATCTAAGTCAGTTCCAAAGATGCCTTTAGAGTTGTGGAAAGGTCACAAAGCTAGTTTACGATATTATTGCATATAAAGGTGTCCAGCACATATGTTAAATAGCAAGATTGGAAAACCACGTTCAAAAGTTTGCCTGTTTATAAGTTACCCCAGAAAGATTAGGGACAGACTCTTTTATAGTCCTGAAGAAAACAAAGTGGTTGTATCGACAAATGCTACTTTTCTTGAAGAGAATTATATGAGAGATTACAAATCTCGAAGTAAAGTAGTACTTGAGGAGTTACTTTCTGGGTCGAACAATACCTTATTAGCAACAATTGTTGACAAATATCATAATTCAAACCACGTCTAAACATCAGAAAAATTCTCATCAGAATCATCAACCACCTAGTCATAGTGGAAGGGTTATTAGACCACCAGCCCGCTACAGAGAGATCAGAGAGGCACAAATTGCTATCTCCGATGAGAGTATAGATAATCCATTGACATATCATAATGCAATAAAGGATTCTGATAAGAAAGAATGACTTAAAGCCATGAATCTCGAGATAGAGTCTACATACTCCAACTTTGTCTGGGAACTTATGGATCAACCAGATGAGACAAAACCTATAGGTTGTAAGTGGATTTACAAGAGAAAGAGAGGAGTGGATGAAAAGGTTGAGACCTTTAAAGCTAGACTAGTGGCAAAGGGTTATACCCAAACGAGAGAGTTGACCATTAAGAAACTTTCTCGCTAGTAGCTATGCTAAAGTCCATTCGAATTCTTCTTTCCATTGCTGCATGTCTAGACTATATGATTTGGCAAAAGACGTCTAAATTGTATTTTTTAACGGTAATCTTGATGAAAGTATCTATGTAGTACAACCAGAGGGATTCGTGTCTCAAGATCAAGAGCAAAAAGATTGTAAATTATAAAGGTCCATTTATGGACTTAAGCAAGCATCTTGATCTTAGAATATAAGGTTCGATACTTCGATCAAGTCTTACAGTTTTGAGCAAAATATCGATGAACTTTACGTATACAAACAGATTATTGATAAGAAAGTGGTTTTTCTAATACTTTATGTTGACGATATTCTACTCATTGGGAATGATATAGGAGTGTTGTCAGACGTAAAAAGTTGACTCCTAGCCAATTCCAAGTGAAAGATTTTGGAGAGACCAATTATATCCTTGAGATCCAAACAATACGGGATCACAATAATAAACTGTTAACGCTATCTTAGGCATTGTATATCAATAATATTCTTATGTGATTTTCAATGCACAACTCTAAGAAAGTAATTTACTTTTTCGTCATGAAGTCCATTTGTCTAGGGAACAGTGTTTTAAAACACCTCAAGAAAGTAAAGATATAAAACGGATTTTCTATGCCTCTGTAGTAGACAGTCTCATGTATGCTTGTTATGCACGAGACCTGATATATGTTATTCAGTGAAAATAGTTAGTCGTTATCAATCCAATTCAGGATTTGATCATTATGTGGCAATAAAGCATATTCTCAAGTATCTTCGGAGAATGAGAAACTATATCCTAGTATATTCTGGAGAGAATTTGATCCCATTAGAATATACAAATTCTTATTTTCAGTCGGATCTTATTCTAGGAAATCCATGTCTGGACCAGTATTCACCCTTGGTGATTGAGCCATTATATGGAGGAGTGGTAAAGTAATCGTGCTTTGTTGACTCCACTATAGAAGCCGAATATGTAGCAGCTTGTGAAACGACTAAACAAATGGCATGACTATGTAAATTCTTGACTAATCTGGAAGTTATTCCAAATACAGATAAATCACTTACCTTTTATTGTGATAATAGTGGTCCAGTGGCCAATTCCAAATAACCAAGAAGCTATAAACAAAGGAAGTATATAGAGAGGAAATATCATCTCATTAGGGAGATCGTACAAAAAGAAGATACGAACGTGATGAAGATTGCATCATAAGATAACCTTACTGATCTGTGTGCAAAAACATTAATGTCTAAAGTGTTTAAAGGTCATCTACAGGGACTAGGATTACAAGATATGTTTCATCTGCTCTAGGGCAAGTGAATGATTGTTGGAGTTTATGCCCTAAGAGTTTGTAATTATATAAACGGTTTTAATAAATATTAATAAAGTATTCATTTTATTCAATTTATATATTTTTGCAAAAATTATATATATCATGAGAAACATCTTTGATTACTAATATAATTTTAAACTAAGTATTTAAGTGTTATATACAAGCGAATTTAGTTTGAAATAAGTAATCTAAGGAGTCTGTAAAAAGTTATTTCTGTAAATCTACAATTACGATCCATTTTGTATTCCGTACGATAGTCTTATCCGAGACTATTCATGTAATGATATAGAAATTGAGGTACCTTATATAATAAAGATTATATATGACTGAACCACGATGTACATAAGTCTCTTATTAATATCGGTTAAACTTAGAGATTTATATTTATTGACCAGATGATCATATATGTATTGATCTTAATCCTGAGTGTATTATGGACTCCTGCTTGTTGAATGATGTCCTTTAATTTACATGGGTGAGATCCGTGTAGATGCCCGGTCAATAACTTCCTACTTTGGAGATATGATTTAGTAAGCAACTAGGAACATTCTACTCAATAATGAAATCCACTCCTTCTTACGAGAAATAGAGAAGTAGTTTACTTAAGGGTTGATTCAAGTCTTGAATAATAGGAACGCCTAACTTTCTGTTCATATGTAAACAGAAATATGAATTTATAAATTGTTATAGTTATATTGTTCATTAGAGAATTAATGATATTTAAAGATCAAGAAATAATTAGCAAGATAAAACGGATATTTTGACTTAGCTCTAATTATGAACTATTTATGGATGATAAAATCATATACACTGATTAAATCAATAGACATTGAAAATTTTAGATTGTATAAAAATATCTGTAGTTTTAAGAGTGCAATATTAGGTTTTTAGTATAATAACTTTAGGATTAATAATAGTGAATTATTTAATTAAAGAGTTTAATTAATAATTATGATATTATTGGAGCTCAAAGTTATAGATCTATCTGGTCCCCTTGATAACTCATTTCACTATAAGAAATGTGTATATAGAATATTGTAATTGGACTGTCCAATTACAGCTGTTACAAAGTAGCAAAATTTGTGTTCACTTAGTATTTGAATAATATTGATTATTTAAATTATTTAATAATTAATTAATAATTAATAATTGATTTATTAAGAGGTCTTAAATTCGATTCTCAATATTGACTCTGGTATCAATTAATTATGAATTAATTTATTAGAGGTCACAAGTTGGATTTCAAAATATAACATAAATAAATTATGTTATATGAGGTAAAAGTTTAATTTTAGTAAACATAGGGTTCAATATTAATTTTGATTAATTAAAACCCTAATTGGTTGCCTATAAATAGAAAAGAAATAGTTTTATTTTTTAATAGAAATTATTTTGGTTTTCTGCCGTACGTTCTGTGAAACAGAAAAGAAAAATTTTTCGTACAGCATAATAAAAAGAAAAAGAATTTGTATCTTTCTTCTCTATATAACCAAATTTAATACTCACCTCTTATAATTATTGTTTTTTTTTTTCAAAAAAGAATTCAATAGTAAGTGAGAAAAATTCTATATAATTGTGTCAACTTACTTGTCTCTTGGTGCAGAGACATATCAAGAAATGTTAGGTGGTAAGTAATCCATAGAGATCAATACATAAAATAAAAATCTGATTTTTATTTCCTTATATTATTTTATTTAATTGTTTTATAGATCTAAGGTTTTTGAGTTTTATAAAAAAAATTTAAAACTCGATATTCCACAAATTCTTATTTTTTAACAAAAACAATTATTGTTTTTTCCCTTCAAAAACAAAGTTTTGTAGCAAAAAGGCATCATGTCATTAGTGCATGTAAGATAGCGTTAGTTTGACGAAGTGCATTTGTATAGACAGGCCCCATTTCTATACATAATTTCCTGTACAGGCAGCAGCCTACCGGCAATCCCACGGTAGCCTTCCAACCGATATCGGATCCGACTGAAAGGTTCTCGTGAAACTAAGCCGTTTTTCTTTTCATCACATGATTATAAAATAAATTTAATAGAAATTTGGACAGCATGATGACTGTTTTTTTTTTTTTTTAAATTGGCACTCTGTAAATTTTAAAATTTTGTACACTTCTAAAATTAATCAATTTCCCCCAAACTTTCGAGTCTAGGCCCTCGATTTTTTAGTACACAAGCAACCACAAGCATACCATCAAATTTCAGAAATAATTTAAAACACAATTTACAAGTCATGCATATATTTATTTACACATTTTTAAAACCATAGAAAAGTTATACAATCATTTATATACAATTTTTTAAGAATGTTCAAAATACATTTGTACAATCACAATAACACCCTACGCAATCTGCCTAATCCTGGGTTGGAGTCCCTGCTACTGACGTATCTGTCCCTACATCTGCCCCTAGGGAGGTTTTATTTTAAAGTATAAAATAATGAGCTACACAAGCTCAGTGACTATCATAAGTTTTCGTTTCAATTTTAATTTTATAAAATAGTCTTTGTTTTAAAACGTTTTATAAACCCTTAATCATTGTAATATGAAAATCGGGTTTCCTCTGTAAATCATATTTCAAATAAATGCATGGAAAAAATAAATTTAGTAAACATTATTCGATTTCATTATAAAACTTAATAATAAAACGAAATAATGCATGGTTTCCGTTTTCTACTGAAAAAGGTAAACAGTGGTGCTGCTACTGTTTTCTGAAAATTTCTGAATAAAACAAGCCAATCCTACGGTCTGTACCACATGGTATCCAAGGTTTGGAGCGAAATTTTACCTAGCTCCGGTCTTCCCGAAATTTTCCCTCGTTCAAGCCATCTATATGATATTATGTAGCGGAATTTTTTGTCCTCGCTCAGGTGGATACTAGCTAATAATATACCATATATATGCATTAGATGACACACATGACTAAATTAACGCGACACACTCCCTCTTGCGGGCATCCTCCCGCTTTTAGTGATGGACACCGACACTGCTAATGCATGCTTCGGATACTTAACCTCAATCAGAGATAACTATAACATTTACCAAGTACGCAATAGGTTCATAAATAATGTTTCCAACAAGTTGTCTTTCATTGTAAAATACATATTTCATATAGCTTTTCAATTTCATGCAAACTATGTTGATATAACATCCATCTAGTTCAATTCCATTTTCAATGTAACATGGCATAAATTTGTTATTATATCATATGAAAATATTTCAAAAGATACTCATCTATTGTTAACTAATGATAACACACATTTTAAGGTTCCCTCGATTTACCGTGTCATCTACATATTTTGGCATTCCACGTTTAGGCGACGTTATAATCGGATTCACTGATACATATATATATTTTCATTGATACATCAATATACAAACAAATATTTAACCGTATAGGGATTCCAAACACCCTAAATTTAAGTCGTAATGACCTCATTTCATTATACATGCTTTCCTTTTGAGTTTCTAAACATTTATGCATGTTTAGCATTACAATTGGAGTCTAATTTCTTCATCAATATATTAATTAACTTTTCACCCCTTTTAGACCCCTCTTAGCCGAATTCACTCTCCTCCTCAAACCATCCATCCAATTTAATTTTCATTCCCAAAATCACATCCCAAAGCATGCAACATATCATAGAATTTAATTAAACTCATAAAACATTACAATTACATAAAATGGCATAGCTTGGCTGAATATGCATTCTTGATTATCCATTTGAATTCTTTTCAATCTCATGCTAAAATTCATCACCAAAACAGCCTCTAAATCCATTTAAAGAAAATAAAATAACCATCTATTACATAAAACTCCCTATGGCCAAATACATAGCACACATACAAACCATGCTTTTTTATTTTCATTTCAACAATCTAACTTAGTATTCTTGCATAATTCCATGCATGAAATCATTTCAAATAAGTCAATCACAACTTGGATCATACCAACCCTACTTGGTCATGTACATCACTCATATACACACCCATACTTCATCAAGCTTTCTACTTGAATTTCATGCCAAATCATATCAAGTTTCATGGCAAAACAACTAATCTATAAATCAACCTCAACTTAGGCTTTAATCAAAATTTCATTCACACTAGAATACTCACCAATTTATTCTTGATCTCTTGCCTTGTTTTCCTTTGAGTTCAAGACTCCAAAACTCTAAAGCAACACACAAAAATATCATCAATACCACATGCAATCCATAGACTGTTTTAAATCAACTTTTTCACTTAATAATATTATGGAAACTTAACTATTTTCACTTGGAAATAACTTACCCTTGTTGGATAACCTCACTAGACTTGTTTGTAACCTTTTGATGGCTTGAAAACCTCTTAAAAAGGGCTTGAATCACTTGAAGATTGCTTGCTATCCCTGGTCTGCTCTGCATTGTCGAACACTTCTCTCCCTCTCTTCTCAATTTTTCTTTCATCTTCTAGCAACTTCACACACATACATACACACACACACACACACACACACACACATATATATATATATATATATATTTATGACCTTGACAAAATGCCTCTCAAGTTTGATACCTAATTACAATCCATATCATTGCTTTTAATTTACCAAATTGCCACAACAATTTACCTCTCAAGATGATTATATAATTAGACTTAATGCCACCTTTGTCTCTACTTTCTTCCATGTCTTTAAATTTTCAAACTTGCCTTTGCATGCAATTCCAATTCATTTAATTTACCATGTCCTTTCTTGGAATTTACTTGACACTAATGGCATGATCTATTTTAATTAATCACTATACCATTTTTCGGATTCTAAATCGTTTTCAGTTAGCTCGGAATTTTATTGCAATTTCATTTCACATATGGAATTTCTATTAAAATCTGATTTCACATCTGGGTGCTTTGAATTATTTCTTTATTTCATACATGGGGTATAAGTGTACAATACACTTACAATACTAACATGGGGAGGGTATATTATATGTATCATTTTATTTGAGGTAACTGATGTGTAGAGATTTGCTTTGTGACACATCAGGTCATAATTAAAAAAATAAAAAGAAAATAAATAAAAAATTAATAAATATGAAGAGGAACAAAAGAAACCTCGTCCATTATCTCTGAGTGTGTCTTCTTCTACTTCGTTTTCTTTGTGTATATGTCTTTGTGTCTTCCATTCTCTCTAACATTCTTCCAAAACCCTTAAAATCAAAGCCTTACAACTTAAAATAAAATATAAACCTTGTTTGTGTCTTTATGTGATGGGACCCTTCCCGAATCCCTCATCTGGACCCGAGGAAGATCCCGTAGTACCTTGACAGAACTCCAATGAACCCTAACTTTAGTCCGAAAAAATCCCGTCAAGGCATCAGAACTTATTTTAAACTCCATTTTAAGCTTATTTACTAGGTGACAAGGGTATAAATTTTTCATTTTTCTAATGAAAATCTGACAGCATGCCGGCTGTTTATTGAACTATGCCACCCTGCAAATTTAAAGATAATTAAAAACATTTCTAATAGTAATCAATCTTATATACCAGGGGCCTCCGGCCTACATCTCAAACCAGTTTCACATTAAAAACCACAATTATGAAAATTTATTTAAAAACTAAAACTTTCTCATTTCATAAAACACTGTATAAAGACATGCATCCAAAAACTTATATTGACATTTACAATTTATACCATGATTTGATTTAAAATATGAACATGACATTAATAGGAAATATACAAGGTAGTAGAGGTCATCCGTCAATCGATCTACGCATCAGTTTGAGCCTTGTTTATTGGATGACTCACTCTTGTAAGACTCGCTCCTGCACCTGAGGGAGAATTTTTAAGAAAACACATTGAAAACAAACTGTGAGTAAAACTCAGTGAGAATTACAATTTAATAAAACTAAAGAAAAACAGTTTTATTCTTTTCTAAAATACTTTATCGAGACTCATTTGAAAACTGTTTTTCAAGTTTGTTCTAAATCTTTTTCTTAAACTTTTTCATTTTCTCACCTTAATGGTAACCCAGGGAAATTACTCTTGTCGTGGTAGCATAAAATCTCTCGCTAACAATTAGAAATTTGGGAATCTGCCATGTGTAGTCACCGATGCGTAAACTCTGGGCATGCGTTACCCTCTCGTTATCGGTCTGAACTACACTATCTTTGTACGTGCAGAGGGTGACTCAACTGACTCTCTCTCTCAAGAGTCCTCCGAACTCCACTCTTAGTTAGTAACTCTCTCACATCTACCGTACACACATAGGGTACTCGGCCTGATATTTAACTGGGACTACGGTAAACCATCAGCGTAATAAAATATTTTTTCTCGAAATTCTCAAATAAGCTCGTTTTTAAGGTAAAAAGACTAAAATCTTTTCTTCTAGCATGTTCTCAGTATAAATATATATACTCAATTAAAAACTCACATGCTAGAATCTTAGTATAATTTCAATAAATAAACTAATTACATAATAAATAAATTTATATGAACAGAAAATAAAATACATTCATTCATACATAATAAGAAATAAAATTAAAATAAAATAACACTTGAATAACTAGTTTTCTACTCACGAAACGCCCTCCGTCAATTAACGATCCTCCTCCGATACTTTCTATTTTTACCTTAAAACATCAAATACTCATTTAGGGTTACTAAAATCATCAACACAAAGTTATAAATCACTTAAATTTCAACTAACTCTATTAATTTCACTTTACGCTTAAACCTTTGCAACTAAATTTCTATTTAATCGATGCTTTCAAATTTCGATTTCTTGCTATGAATCCTATTTATTTTAGCCTAGAAACACCTCGGTATGCTCAAAATAATTTTCTGAAACTCGAAACAAAAAAAAATGAAAAATAAGAGGTGTCAAATCTGAATGCTACCTAGAGGCCAATCCAAAGCTTTTCTTCATTCCATTTTCGCTCCAATCACCTCCCTAACTCGCATTTAGGTCGGCCATGATGCGAATTTGGAAAGAAACAGTTATCGGGTGGGTGTTTCTAGATAAAAACTATGTTTTTTCAACACTTTTTAAGGTCATTTTCTATCACATTCATCAAACAAGCTCAATTATCTATCCTCTAATGTTCTTGCACTCAAATATGTCAAACATATTCATTTCATGCCTCACAAGATTGATTTTCTATGATATTTCTTAATGCCCTTCAACTAGACAAATATAACTAAACTTGTCTCTAAACTTTTGGTTTTGGAATTCTATCACTCCTAAATGATTTCTTAGCCTCTAAGATGCATGAATTAAACCTCAAATGGATGAAATCAAATTGGGTTACATAAACCCTATCATGATCATGAGAAACATCAACAAAGAACCATCATTTTTTTTTCAATTTCTAACACAAAAATCACACCAAACTCATCACCAATCATCTTAGTTTCAATCCCTAACATCCAAATAAAGTTTAGAGCAAACTTTGAAATGGGTCTCATCAACCATCAACTACAATCAAGTGCAAGAAACTTACTTCTTTTTGCTTCAATCTCACTTAATTTTTGCTCTCATGGCTTTAATTGATGACAAGCTTGAATTTTGGTGTGAAATCACTTGAAGAAATGACTTGAAACTCACTTGATTCTTCTTTCTTCCATAGCCGGCGTTCTTACCCCTTCTCTCGGTTTGCTTCATGTCTCAAATGTGAAGGAAAATGACAAATTGACTTCAATTTATAGTGGGGAATTCTTTTAATTACAACTTAGCCCTTGAACTTTGCTTAATTCCATTTGACCCCTAAATGGATAAGTTTAATGCTAATTGGTCCACTTGTCATCACTTAAAACCACTAATTCTTCGACCAATAAAATGGCTCCAAGTGGCTCTCTAATATCCACAAACTAAATTACACTAGGCTATTATCTATTGGTGTAACTTTTATATCCTTTTTTACTTTACTTATGGGCTTATCTCACCCTATACTCTCCCGTATCACTCCATAATACTCTAGGGTTCTCCAATTGACATCCTACTTATGATGCGAAAATAAAGTCAATTTTAAATAATACTACTAGAGTGATACTAGTAAACCGTAATCATAATCAAAGGTTTACATTATGTCTATTACTTGTTCCAAGAAACATAAACCCTGACATTTGGAAAAGGAAATGATTGCTGCACTTCAAATGGGTGAAAGGTAAAAGTCTATTACTTGTTTAAGTTGATGATGTTGTTTGTGTGCTTGATAATCGGTTTTTGTTATGACCATTAGGGTTCGTAAGCATTAAAGGACATGCATGTCTTTTGTTTGGTCTGATGACGTTGTTCCGTATTTGTATTGTACAACTTAATATTAATTATTGTCGTTTCAAATAAAAAAGTTGGGGTTTTAAAGGATTTGAGAACACTTTTTTTTTTTTAACTTTGATATTTATTTGTGGTTTTCATTTAAAAGAGTATAAAAATGTTGAAATGATGGTGTATAGGTTTCTGTAAACATGTATTTTTAGTTTTCACTTGTGTGATGAACTGTTTTAATGTATCTTTGGTGATGAACAGATTTATTTATGATGTGTGTTATGACATTAGCATGTTTAATGCTGAAATGATGGTGTTTACATGTTTTATAAAATGGTTTATTTGTGATCAGTGCTATGGTGTTTGCAATGAACTACTTTAATGTATGTTACGAAACATGAATATGAATGTTGAAATGACGTTTGCATGTTTAGAGCAAGTGTTCTGTATGAAGTGTAGTGTTTGGGTGATGAACTTCGTGTTCTGTATGAATTTGGTGTTTGATGTTAAACAGAACGATGATGTGTTTGATGTTGAACATGTTTATTGTTTGATTGTTCACTATTTAATATTCTATTCTTTTTTTAGGTGTTACATAGCATGTAAATTTTATTATGTGGTAATATTGTGTTTTGTTATTTTGTTATTACATAAATTTTAAAATTTTTATGACTACCACATTTTTGGGTAAAACATATGATATTGGGTGGCTACAACGAATTATATGAATTAAAAAGTCTTTGGGATAGTGTCATATTTACATCTTTAGGGTGGAGACCAAAGTACGGGAGAGGTTTACCCATGAGGTCCTTATTCCATGGTCTAATGGATGTTTAGGTAATAGAAAATAAGAGTGGTCTTATAGACACTATGGCTAAGTTTGAGAATAAGAAAGTGGACAAGATGAATTTTAATGTGGAGGGATAATTCTAATTTTCCCAGGTATTTTGGCAAAATAGTTGATGAAAACCAAGGAAACAAACCTCATGATCATTTGAGCATCAATGGAGGGTCCATTACAATAGTTAAAGCTAAGAGGATAAATAAGATTTTAAATAGGCTGATTCAAGATATTTAGGCCAAGAGTCTTGTACAATAAGGGTTGAACGACATGAAAAGGACACCAAAGCTTCAAAATATGATCCAAACTCAAGATCAAGTTCAAGTTCATAAATATTGAAGGCTTGGGTGGTTTTTGGAGACAAATTGGGCTGGTTTCATTTGTTTGTATCAATTTAGGCTTAATTTATTTTATGGACTGATATTAATTAAGTTGGTTTATTTAATTAGTTTGTTAAATATCAAACTTCGATATCACTAGGCTTTAATTTGTTTTATTATATGTTGGGTCATTAGTTTATGTATTGGGCTGTCAAATTTAATTATTTTAAGTCCAAGCTTAGTGATTTTAAGCCTAAGTGGGGTGTATTAAGGAGCTAGGGCATTTATGCAAGGGTTAGAAGCTAAGATTTCATTTATTTTGTTTATAAAAGGCTATGTAAGCTTAAAAAACGAGGTTAGACAGTTTCATATGAAAAACTGAGTTTTCTGTTTTTGGTCTCATGAACTTTGAGAATTTATTAAGGTTTAATTCTTGAGTTATCAACTTGACTTATCTCTGTCATTCTTTGTTTGTTCTTGGAAGTGGTGTTTATTTTCTTAGTTTATGGTTCGCCAATCATTAGGTCAAGGTATCTTTTTTTTATTTTCTTTTACTTGTTCCTGAATTAAACTTTTTTAAAGTTGTTGATTCAATTATTTGTAGATCTCATATCATTATATACAGGGTTCGCATCAATAGCATTAAAAAAAAAAAAATCTAGTTTTCAAAAATCGCTAAAAATACTTCTTCTAGTATACAAAAATATCCAAAAACCCCTTATCGTTAAAGTTGACATTAAAAATTTTGATTTAACCATTAGTGTGACAGACTTAAATCATCAAAGGAAAATAAAATATATATAAAAAAAAAACTAATATTTAATAAAAGAAAAAATTAATATTTAAAAAAATGGAAAAAAATATATCTCAAAATAAAGGATGGTGAAGATCAAAATTATAATTTAATAAAACTTTATAAAAATAAATTTAAAATTTAAACAAAAAAAATTAAAAGTTGAGAATAATTAAAAAAGATTGTAAAATTAGATTTAAACAAATTAAATATATAAATAATTTCTTTAAATGATGTCTACCATCTATCAACATGATGGATGGTGGACATAATTAAAAAAAAAAAAACTCTTATGTTCATCAAGAACACTACTCTTTGACGATGAATAACACCTTTCTCTCTCTCTCTCTCTTTCTCTCTCTCTTATGACCATGGGTCTCCGTCGATGAAGACCTAGTTTTAGGTCTTTATCATGTTCTCCTCCTATCAAAAGAGAATTGGCCACCGACTAATCTCTTTCCACCAGCCTTTCTTCTCTCATTTTTTCCATCTCTCTATTCTTCCTCTTTTTAAAGTTGGGGTGTGTGCAGTTGGTGCGTCTATTAGGGGTGGTGGTAGTGGTTGGCTTGTGGGTTTGTTAAAGGGTGTTATGTTGATTTAGGTGTGGTGATGGTTGATTTTTTTTTTGTATTTTTGGGAGTTGTTTGGATTTTTCTTTTTATATGATGTAACTGGTGGTCCAGATCTGAGTTTGCATCACTTCTAGATTTCCATCGATAAAAACCCAGAAAACTTCTGGGTTTCCAGTGATGGATCTAGGTTGCCATGGTTTTCCATCAATGAAAGATGGAAACAAAGAAGTTTTCTGGGTTTTCGTAATTGGAAACCCATAAATTTATGGTTATTTAGCAATTGAAACCCAGAGATTTCTGGGTTTTCAACGAAACCGGGAGAATATAATGGATCTGTGTGTGAAATGGAAAGCTAGAGAGTGAAATGAGAAGCTAAACTGAAAGGTCTGAATCCTATTGGACTCAGAAGATTAATTAAAACCTAATTTATTGTTATTGATTTGATCCATCCCAAGTTTTATAGAATAATAATAATATAAGCAATTGCATAAAAGTCCATAAATTGTGGAAACGTAGACTATGCAAGGAAAGATCACAAGGGTGTCATACAAGGTTAAATAAGGCATTGGTAAATTGAAACACCCTCCACCCAATTCTCATTAGGATAGAACTCGAGTCGAAGGATGTTACCTGAATTGATTTATTTACTTATTTAAAATTCTTTTCTAGCGTTTATTCTTTTCTTGAAAATTTTGTTATTAATAATTTCGTAAAACGTTCATTTTATTTTAATAAAAATCCGACAGAGTTTCCTCTCTTTTACTAAAAATCCAAAATTTACAAAACCTGTAAGGAAAATAAAGACACTTTAAAAATTTTCTTTCACTTTCTCAACTACCATTACGGACCTCCCGTCCGACTTCAAATTCACTTCAATATCCAAACATTTTTCAAAATAATATTATCACTGAACTTTATCAATAAATCAAAGTAGCGCACTAGAATTTTCGTAAAAACATTTCAGACCACAAAAATTAATGTGAAATACAAAAATTCATCACATGCATCGTAGTGGGTCTTATGGATTACAATTTTTTTATACAAGTATTCAAAATATATAAAAATAATACATGAACCCATGAATATACAAAAATTAAAACTACCAACTATGGAGAAGTCATTACTCATAGGCAGCGTCCTTAGCTGATGTATACCAATTTGAATTTCATCATTTTCTCGAAATACAAGTTTGTAAGACAATATTTCACAGTTCTCAAATTTTTATAATAAATCATAAAGATATCAATTTACGAATAGATACACACACATAAAATGCGTACAAGTCATTTTTTTTTTCAAGTATGACTTTACAAAACCAAAGATTATCATTTTCAAATATTGATAATACAACACAATAAAATTTAATAGTTAACAATTATATACAAACATATGTGTCATGCCACTTTTGTATCTAAAAATACACACTGTATCCACAACATTTTCAGCGTCCTTCTTAAAATGTAGCATTTTTCAAAATATGAGTCGTAAATCAATGTTTTCTAAATTTTCAAACTTTTACAAGTAAATTCAAATATCACAAATTTCAAGTGAATCCATACATAAAACGCAATAATTGTCACTTTTAACCATATTAACTCGGTTTCCTTTATATTTTTCAGTGTCTTTCGTAAACTCTAACACGGTACCATGGATTGGTAAATGGATCTTCTGATATTGACCACTCGACGGTTACCCACTAGAATAAACGATGTCTTCAGCATCGGTCACTCAATGACTACCCGCCGGGTCGCATATCACAATCAGATCTCTTGGCATCGACCACTCAGTGCCTACCCACCAAAATCAATGGTGTCCCCGGTATCGACCACTTGGTGGCTACCCGCCGGGTCGCATATCATGATCACATATCACAATTGGTTTCGACTTCAGGTCCGAACACCTGGTGCCTCTCATAATCCATCCGTCGAATACTATATTTTCTATCGTGTGTCAATTATCAATCCTCACCTACCAATGTTCAGGTTTATTCGGGTTCTTTTCAATTTTTATTATTTATTAAAAATTCTATATTCTTGTCAAATTTTCTTTCTACATAATAGTTTCATTCGGAAAGTTATAATCATCATTTCAATCACAAATTTTTTCACATCTATTCAAACTATCAAGATAAACTTCATAAAACTGTATTTGTTATTTCAATAATCTCTTCAAATCTTTTCCAACATGTCTGTGCCTTAACCGAACGTAGTCTTTCTTCCGATACACGTTCGGTCAAGCCACTAAACTTGTCCAATTCTTTTCGTTTCTTTCCGTTTTCATTTGAAATCCATTAAAATCATATTTAAGCACTTTTCATTATGATTTAGGTGAAAATTATCACGTATTTCATAATAAGGTATAAATTTTCAATCGCGTAAATTTTTAATCACGTATTTGTAACAATTTTTAGAAATCTTTCAAATCATCAATCTTGATCATTTAAAATGACCATTTTACCCTTAAATTTATAATCAAAATTTAACAAAAACCATTATTTTCCTTTCATACACATATTCAGTCAAGGTAAAATTTTTGAAACTTTTCTTTTCAATTCACTAATTCATTTCATAATTCACTCAAACATCATTCCAACCACATAAAATTAAGCATGGAATAAGAAAAATACTATTAGATTTCAAAACTCACATATATTCGTCCAAATAAAGGGGATTTTGAAAACCTTCTTTTTATGCATTACTTCGTCATGTAAAACATTCAAAAATCATTGGTTTAACATATAAATAAGATTGAAATGACAAAAATACAACTACGTTGTTCTCTATTATACATACGGTCTAGGGAACTAAATTATTATTATTATTATTACTATTATTTTATTTTAATTAGGCTTGAGTTTGAGATATCATCTCAAACGCCTACGTACCCATTCCATCATTGGGATCAAAGCCCTCATAGTTCAACAAACTTTTATTATAATTTATCAAAATAATTCACAATACACCCAATCTCTATTTCCAATTAAGCATATATATTTCTCAAACTTTTTATTTTCCATTACATTATGTCACAAAATTATTTGTACTGTGATTTTCATATAAACATGAAATCAAATCAATTAAAATAATAATATCACACAACTTACTAAATAATTAATTTATTTTCAATATATAATAAAAACTGAAATATATGTAAACGTACCAAAAATCTCATTTTATTCATTTTCAAATTTTACATCATTTTATACGTAAAATTGTATAACTTGACTTCTAAATATAAACATAATTATCAAAATACATATTCTATAATCAAATCATAAATCATAACACATAATCAATAAGTTAATAAACTAATTAAATAATTCTCTTCTAGTAACACTTAGATAAATAAAATCTGAAACATATATAAACTTTTATTTCAATCTAAAAACATAATTTATAACCTATAAATTCAACTAACATAACAATTTATTTATTTGAAATAAAAAATAAAATCTGAAATATAATTCAATATAATTCAGTCAATTTAATTAAAACAAAACTATCTA
Organism: Dimocarpus longan; assembly: GCA_022984855.1. Taxonomy (NCBI): domain Eukaryota; kingdom Viridiplantae; phylum Streptophyta; class Magnoliopsida; order Sapindales; family Sapindaceae; genus Dimocarpus; species Dimocarpus longan. The sequence goes on along the minus strand of CM041015.1, from coordinate 11,947,270 downwards.
CTCATCTGACTCTTTTGCCTATTTTTAGATCTAGAACACGTTTTGCTTTTTTTTTTTTTTTCACCGTCCTGGATCCACCTTATCTGGATAAATTGGACCCAAAAAATATATATAATTTTCTTTTTCTTTATCTGACCAATTGGCCTTCCTCTATATTCTCTTCTTCATTTTTTTCTTCCTCCTACCGTGCTTCTCTCTGCCTTCTTCCTGCCGTGCTTCTCTCTGTCTTCTTCTCTTATAAAAAGCTTAATCATATATATATATACAAACCCACACACACTACACCGCCTCATGTATATCACTGCTTCTTTTATTTATTTATTTTTTTATTATTTTATTATTATCTATTTCTACTAACCTATATATGTATATATATATATTTCTTCTCTCGATATTCAATTGCCTATTTTCAATTTTTTTTTATATCAAATAAGTCCCATTACTAACTAATAAATATAAGTATATATATATATATATTTTTTCAAGTGGGTCCCACCATTATCATATATTTATATATATATATACAAAAAAATCACACCGACCTTTTTAATCTCTTTTTTTTTATATGTAAATTTTTATTTATACCACTATGATCATTTTCCTTTTAACCCAACTTTCTTAATTTCTTTTAAAAATATCTTCCAATCAAATATTTATCCACAAACTTTTGTGTTTCTAAAACTAAAACCGAACTAAATTAATAACAATAAATCAAATTTCGATTAATCCTCAATTTTTTCACATACATAAGGTCATATATTCTACACTATAATAATTCACACCTACAACTATTCTAAATAATAATTATTTATAATATTCTAAATAATAATAATTTTTTTTAAATCATTTCAAAATTTTTGGGGTCTATATTCAGACTTCCTACATATTCCTAATAACCTCGGTGACTCTTAAAAGTTGTTCTATGCCCCTTTTTGGCTCTCCGAATTTCACTAAATCGCCTTTGACGATTTCCGGATTAATTTTATTTCCATTCAAATATCCTTCGAGAGTGCCATTTGAGTTTCTAAAATACATTACAAGCATTTTCATACTCATTTTGACACTTCTCTAAATTTTCAATTTTTTCGAAAATCCTTCCGAATTTCCTATCGGATCCGAAAACTATTCCGTTTTACCTCAAACTAACTCCTTTACGATATGAGTTAGTTTTCGTTAATTCCAATATAATTTTTAAGACTTTTTAATAAACAAGACCCATTTTTCAAAAATTACTATTCATACAGTCACTATTTCGTTAAAAATTACTATTCATTTAGAATCATTATTCATAAAAATTTCATATCACTGATTTTCGAAATCCGTTTCTCAAAAATTACTATTAACTAGTCATTATTTATCTAAAAAATACTATTCATTTCGAAATACTATTCATTTGAAACATTACATAAATTGGTCAAAAGCATTATACTTATATGTGAGTGAGTTAGTGCCTTAGACCCTTTTTTTTTATTAAGAAAAGTCAGGTGTTGTATAATAAGAATAAGACAAACAAAAGAGTTAGTATGTGAATATTTTAAGAGAAAAAATTGGACAAGTGTCCTGCGCCTAGTGGATAATAAATTGAAGTGGCTATTATAAATATATATTTTATAAAAGAGAAATAGAAGCATGACAATTTAAATGAGATGAACAAATCAAAAGCAAAATTTAGAACAAATAAAAGTGGCAGAGAGAGAGATCCATAAATAGAAGAAAGGATGAGTGATTCGTGTCACAATATTTTAATAATAAAAGAGACAAGTGTCTTGCGAGGAAGTGGGCAAAATTTTTAGTGGTAATATTTTTATACGAATATGACAAGTGTCGCCTATATAAGCAGGGATAACTAATTGGGAGCTGCTTTGTTTATCCAGATATATAGAGATATATTATAAGAAAACAACAAACAATTACACTTGAAACCGAACAAAGACAAAAAGAAAATGAGCAAGAATTGATGAGAGGCAATTGTATGTGTACGTGTGTGTCTATATATATATATATATATGTATATGAGATTGGAAACTAAGTGGTAGTGCATTTTTTTTTAAAGTATTTATTAACAAGAAACCGCCATACAACACTAGTTACAAAGACATAGAAAAAGAAAAGTTGTTACGTTCCAAGAACCTCACTGTCTATTCTATAATGCCCATGAAGCAAGGTTATGGGTTAAGTTGTCTCTTGAATTGGAAACAACTTGATATGTCTTAACCCCAACTTTCTTGCATGGTGACTTGCTATCACCAATTATAAGACCAGCATCTGAAAACCATTGTGTATCATTGTGTATCAGAGTTGACAGCTGAAACAACATTAGTAGCATCTAAAGCGAAAAAAAATAGTTGGTTTTTTATAAAAATAAAAATTGTGTGGAATAGTGAGTTTCAAAACTTTTATAAAACTCAAGAAATCTAGATCCATAAAACAATGAAATAAAATAATAAAAAGAAATAAAAATTAGATTTTTTACCTTTTATATTGATCCATATGGATTACTGACCACCTAACCTTTTTTTATATTTCTCTACACCAAAAAACAAGTAAATAAATACAATTATATAAAATTGTGCTCACTTACTATTGATTTCTTTTCTAAAAATAAAAATTAATATTTATAAGAGGTAAGTATTAATTTTGGTTATACAAAGAAAAAAGATGCAGATTCTTTTTCTCTGTATTATACTATAAAAAAAAAAAAAAAAACTAAAATAAAAACTTTTTCTTTTCTGTTTCACAGAACGTACAATAAAAACTAAAATAACTTCTATTAAAAAAGAAAACTATTTCTATTCTACTTATAAACAACCAATTAGGGTTTTAATTAATCAAAATTAATATTAAACCATATGTTTATTAAAATTGAACTTTTATCTAATATAACATAATTAATTTCAAATTAATTCATGTTATATTTAGAATTCGAACTTTTAACCTCTAACAAATTAATTTATAATTAATTTTACCAAAGTCACTATTGAGAATCGAATTCAAGACCTTTTACAAAATCAATTAAGTAATTATTAATTCATAATTAATAATTAACTAATTAATTATTAAATAATTTGAATAATCGATATTATTCAAATACCAAATGAATAGAAATTTTGCTACTTACGTAATAATTGTAATTGGATGGTTCAATTACAATATTTTATATACGCGTTTCTTATAGTGAAATAACCTATCAAGGAAACCTGATAGATCTATAGTTTTGAACTCCAATAACATTGAAATTATTAATTAAACTCTTTAATTAAATAATTCACTATTATTAACCTTAGAATTATTCCACTAAAAACCTAAGATTGTACTCTCAAAACTACAAATGTTTTATACAATCTGAAATTTTCAATGTCCATTGATTTAATCATTACATATAATTTGATCTTTTAAAAATAATTCATAATTAGAGTTAGGTCAAAATATTCATTTTATCTCTCTAATAATATCTTAATCCTTAAATACTATTGATTCTCTAATGAATAATATACTCATAACTAACTTACGAATTTATCTTTCTATTTATATATGAACAGAAAATTAATCGTTCTTATTGTTTAAGACCTGAATAAACTCTTAAGAGAACTACTTCTCATAAAAATGAGTGAATTCCACTATTGTATAGAATGTTTCCAGTTACTTACTAAATCATATCCCTAAAGTATGAAGTTATTGACCTAGCATCTATACAAATTCACCTATATAAATCAAAGGATACAACTCAACAAGTAGGAGTTTATAATACACTCAGGATTAAGATTAATTCATATATAATCATCTAATCGATAAATATGAATTTTTATGTTTAACGAATATTAATTAGAGATTCATATTTATCGTGATCCAATCCTATATAATCTTTATTATATAAGGTACATATATTTTCATATTATCACATGAATAATCTCGGATAAGATTATTATACTGAATACTAAATGAACCGCAACTGTAGATTTACCATAAATAAATTACCCAACTTCGTTTACTTTCTACGGACTCTTTATATTACTTATCTCAAACTAAATCTACTTGTATATAACACTTATATACTTAGTTTGAAATTACATCAATAATCGAGAATGTTTCTTATGATATATATAATTTTTATAAAAATATATAAATTGAATAAGATGAATATTTTATTAATATTTATAAAATCGTTTACATAATTTAATTACAAGCTCTTAGGGTATAAACCCCAATAACATCTACCTACACTTGTTGTACCTGCATAGTAGTTAACTTAGCAAAGTTTAACCCAACCTTGATTACTAGTAGCTCCCCCATAATTTTTATAAAAATATATAAATTGAATAAGATGAATATTTTATTAATATTTATAAAATCGTTTACATAATTTAATTACAAGCTCTTAGGGTATAAACCCCAATAACATCTACCTACACTTGTTGTACCTGCATAGTAGTTGACTTAGCAAAGTTTAACCCAACCTTGATTACTAGTAGCTCCCCCATTTCTAGCACTACACCTCATTTAAAAGGTATTGCTAAAGCTACCACTATTCTATCATTCGAATTACTAAATATTGCTCTTAAACCCACTAGATCCATTCCCTTTTTTACAACCATATCCAAACACATTTTAAAACATCCAACCTATAATATCTGTTCTTAAGGACACTCTTGAACTGCTTATGATGCCTCTTCTGGTGAAAGAGACTACTCAGCATTTGTGAACTCTTACTGAAGCCTTCAAACCCAATGCAACAAATCCTGTACCTTCTGATTTTTATGTTGATGCACTGCTTGGTTTCTGTTCACCGGAACTCCTTAAAGGATCATGCAAAACATTTCAAAATCCAACTTGTCCACTTCAGTAGCCACCTCACTTGCCACTTCTGAACCAGTTAATTCCGTTTTGATTCTAATACTAACCATAGAGGGGACTGTTCCCAAGTTTTTATCACCACCGGCACTATAATCGTACGTGCTTGAGTTGTTCCTCTTCTTTTCCACATAATAGGCCAGTTGGACTTACCAGAATAGTTCTTTGAAATAGGTTGGCCAAGGTGGAGAGAGCCTTGTTGCAAGCTCTCCATACAATCACTTTAATCTAAGGGGGGACTTTTAGTCCACATCTTTTTCCACCACTGAGATGTTGGAGCCGAATTTGAGCAAGCTTCTTGAGTCCTCTCATTTAATGCCAATTTGTAACCATTTTTTGCTTGATAGCATCCTCTTTTCTTATAGTGCCACATAAGTGAATCATGGCATTCAAATTAGCTTAGAGGGAGGGACAATATTCGTCGAGCAAATACTTCCAGAAAGGACATGTTAATATTTCCTTCATCCCAATCACGATTATTTGGCAACATTAATGAGCTCACTTTTAGTTCCTCATCAAAGTAAGGAGTGATTGGCTGAAATGACTATAAACATGAAAGCCAAGGATCTTTATAGACCTTAAGTGATTGGCCATCTCTCATTTGCACCGTGAACCGCTTAGTAACAAGTCACAACCCCACAACAAAATTTTCCAAAGATGAGAGGCCCCTAGTTTACGCTTGGCCTGTAAAGGAGAAACATTCTTAAATACTTTGCATTAAAGAAGTCGAATGCATCTACAGTTTCCACATTTGTTTCACCAACATAGCTTGATTGAAAATGGCTAAGTCATAAAACCCAAGTCTCCCGTTTTCTTTCGGAAAACATAGTTTCTGTCATGAAGCCCAATTAATTTCCCGTTTCCCCGTTCATCACTCCCCACCAAAACTTGGACATGAGGCTTCCAAGTTCATCACATAAGTCTTAAATAGCCTAAAGATGTTCATTGTATACGTGGGTACTGCTAGTATAACCATTTTGGGTAACACTTCCTTACTTCCCATTGAAAATAAATTGCCTTTCCACCGTTGTATTCTTTTCCAAACCGATCTTTGTGTTTATTGAAATTTTTGCATTTCGATCGTCCAACCGTGGAAGAGAGTCCCAAGTACTTGTCATACGGGTTACTATCTTGCAAATCGAATTGCCTTCGAATTTCTGAATGCATATGAGTCTGCACATTAGGATTGAAGGTTATACAAGATTTTTGAAAATTGATTTTCTACCCAAAACCTGCCTCATATACTTGTAAAACTCTCTACAACTCACTGCCACTCTATTTCAAAGCTTTGTTGAACACTAAACTATCATCCGTGAACAATAAGTGCCTCACCACCGGGCTGCCACGACAACATTTAAACCTAATAACTCATTCTTCTTTTTTGCATGTCTGAGCAAGCTAGAGAAAGCTTCACCACATAAAAGGAATAGATATGGTGACAAGGGCTACCTTCATCGAAGTCCCTTAGATGGGAGTACCTTCCTTAGGGCTTGTCCATTTATAAGAAAAGCAATTTCTGTAGTAGAAATACACTTCTTCACCAAGTTGATCTAATGTCTTGGGAACTTCATTTTGGTGAGAATTTGGATAAAAAATGGCCATTCGACACGATTGTAAGCTTTATTCATATCTAACTCAATGCCATAAAACCCTTGTTTTTTCCTTAACGTTGGTTATAAGTGGAATGGAGGAGTTCAAAAGCAATCGTGATATTATCCACTTTTGATCTACTAGGAACAAAAGCATATTGATTAGAGGAAATAATACTTGGTAGGATGCATATAGAAGACAATTAGCAATTGATTTTGAGATGATCACGTAAGTGACATTGCAGAGGCTGATCAGTCTATAGTCTTGCACAACCTGAGGATCCTTCTTTTTGAGGATTAAAACAATATGGGTTTGTTTTGAATTGTTTGAGAGATACAACATTGTTCAAGACATTAAGACACACTATAGTGATATCCTTGCCCATTATTCTCCCGAATTTCTGAAAAAAGATTGCTTGAAAACCATTAGGACAAAGTGCTTTGAATGATTCAAGTTCTATTAATATGTATCATTTCGAATAAAATAATGCGGAAAAATAAAATTGAACCTGGTGAATGTTCAATTGGTCGATTTCGAATCACCAAATTGGAATTTGAAATTCTATTCACAATGTAAAAGTCCTGCCTACAATTCCTAAGAAACTAGAGACATGCTCAAAACAATAATGAAACCAGTCCTAGATTGCCAAAACCAAAAAATATTGTTCTCTGCTTTAGGCTAAAAATAGTGTACGTTCTGTTTTCCCAAAAAACTTACTTTTCCTTATTGAACGTACTTTCTTAAATTCCTGCATTATTGAGTTTGATATATCAAACTCATGTGGTAGTCATCCTCATCCATTATGGATAACTGTTATGGATAATTGCCAAACTAACTGCATAGATAACTGTCATATGTTAGTAACTTCCAAGAACCGCTTGTACTTATCCATTTAATTTAGGCCTGGGCCATTGGTTTGGGTCATCTCGGGTGGACCTGACCCACGGTCCGAATATAAATACCCAACATCTCTCACTCACATGAGATGAACTAAATGGTATTTTGCAGGAAACACATTGATAAACTTTTTCTTGATCAGGCATTAAGGTATTCATACGGATAAATACATCGTGTGACCTATGAACAAAAATGTAACGAAAAATAAGCTCGCTTTTCAAATCTCAATTGTACATATTTATAAGAGATTTAGAAATTTGTTCATTGTGTATCCTAAATTCAATAGAATTTTATTTATCTAAACATATGTAATCCCCTATGATTATATGCATAACCCAAATCTCCATTCCATATATTTACAATTATAATTCGTCGACGAGTAAATATATGAATTAAATAAAAATCATCAAATCTTCCTATTGCTCTTTCATCCCTTAGTTAATAAAAATGACTGACACCATAACCATATCTCATAGGTCAGATTATCATAGTCATAGAAGACACACTAACGGTACAAACGTCACTCTGTGACTTTGAGATAAAGGAAATAGTCATTGAGGACACAATTTGAAGTTTTAAATAAACTTCAATGGAATTTACACAATAAGGAATTAGGGATAGATTCACTCATTTTTCATGTCGGTCATGATCAATCATATACGGTATGAAAAGCATGTTGTAGTGGATCCTGTCTTCAAATAAGGATGTATATATCTGTGATTATTATATTATCCACTGTACAGATCTTAGTTCAATCGCATTCTTTGCGTCTAACCTGATTTTCAAAAGCTCGCTTTCCAAGCGCTTATTTAAAAATCACATCTAGCTAAATCAGATTTCATGATAATGGGAGAAGGTCATGAATAGTTCAAAATTAACTTAGATAAAACCTTATCTTAACTATGTTCAAGTCGACATATCATATATTTGAGCCTTTAAAGGAAAATCTCCTAATTGTTCTCTAAAATATATGTCTCATCTTGACTTACTATCTCAACAATCAAGGCGACCGTATGAGTAAAAATACTAGTCTCATACCTAACGACATACTTTAATAAATGGATGAAGTGAATATGTGCTAGTATTAAATGATCAAAATATCAATCACTAATTAAATAGATACAGATACATGTAATAATTACAATCATCATAATCTACATAAACCCAATGACCTAACATGTGTCATAAAAACATCTTTTATCACAGCTTTTGTGAGTGGATCTGCTATCATCTGATGCGTAAATATATACTTAATTATCACACTCTTTTTCATTACAATATCTCTTACAAAATTGTATTTAGTCTTTATGTGTTTTGATTTTACTATAATATTTCGCATCTTTAGTGTAAGCAATCGCAGTCTGACTATCATAGTATTCAGTTACTGGCTTCTCTACATCAATTTGCAAGTTCAAATTCTCTAAGAATCTCTTAAGCCAGATTGCTTCTTGTGTTGCTGCCGAATATGCTATAAATTTAGCTTCTATAGTGGATAATGCAATACATGATTGTTTCTTGCTACTCTAAGAAATAGCACCTTGGCCGAGCAAAAATGCATAACCAGATGTAGATTTTCGCTCATCCAAGTCTCCTCCCAATTAGCATCTGTGTATCCAATCAGGCGCAAGTTGCTGCCTTGGAAACAAAGGGAGTAATTTGCGGTCCCCTTAAGATAAGCTAATATTCTTTTCATGACAATCCAGTGTTTTTAACTTAAATTTATTATAAGAAATGTTTAGAATATTTTCAGTAATATTATGTAATGTTTTGAGAAATAATATTTGTTTATATTTTCAGAAAAGTATTTATCTAGAATTATATATATGTATTCATAAACAAAATTTGTATATTTTTTATATGAAAATCATTTAAGATTCGAATATGAAAATAAAGATGTTTTATAACATCAAGGTTGTACTCTCCCCTCTAACAGTCAAGTTATACATGTGTGAGTCCTAGAGTTGTCTAACACGTGTATGTGATAAGGGTATTTTTAGTGATGATTTAGGCCTCCAGATCTATACCTTTGTCAGTGTTCTCAAGTGAATTTTACATGTTTTCGAGTACTTTTTAGGAAATAAAATCGAAAACAGTGTGTGCATGATAAACTTGAGGGCTTGTACGAAGAACAAGGCGAAGAAGTGATGCGAATTTTGTTGAACAAGCAATAACCATCAAGGGAGATGCATGGAATTAGGGGTAAGAATGTGAGGTACCCCGTACCTCCACGAAACAGCCAAACTCAATTTACATATTGTCATGCATGCCTCTTTGCAGCCTTCATATAACAACCAACCCCTCATGCAACTTTTGCACATCAAAAATCACCAACACACCAACCAACTCACATGCATATCTTATTGCTACTTAGCACCCAAACCAGTCTACATCAATGCCCCCTTCAAAGCTTTCTCATCAAGCAACAACCGAGACAATGTGCAAACACCCCAAGCGCACATCCATGTGTGCTTACCTACCAACCAATGCACCTTTCTAAGTAGCATGCGCGCTCACCTGTAAGCCCCCTTACCAGCCATCTCACCACACAGCGGGCATTAACTAGCTCTATAGCAGCGTGTTTCCTCAAGCACCAACCCCCCTATCACCGTGCACCTCAGTTTTTAACCTGCATTGCCTCTAATCTTACATGCCTAGCTACGTGTTTCTTCATCTAGTAGCTTCCAAGACAAGGTGCTCAACCTACTGTAAATGCAATAGCATGCCTCCTTGCACGTTGCCTTACACACTAGCATACGCCAAAGCGTGCACCTATAACTTTTCTTCTAATGATGTGTTTACTTACACACTTTCTCACCAATATATGCATCAAGATGCGTGACTCACTACCAGCAACAAGCTTAGTTGCGCGACCCTTCATACCCAAACGCACAAGGGAACGACCGAGGGTATTTTTAACTTTTTCTTTCACATTTCGCACCCTAACTTTCAAGCCTTTAAATACACCAAACCATACCATTATCACCAGTTTTGAGGGGTTGAGAATAGGGCTTTCATGCCTCTTCTTTCACTCTTGATTCTCACCTCACATACCTTCATTTCACCTTCAAAATATCACCCACCAAAATCATTCACCCATACTTTAGAGAGAACGCTTTGCATGAGGGGAGAAAAGGACTCAAGGGTTTGAACTCGAAAGAGAGGAGCTCCATGATTCAAACTTAGGAGAGGGAGATTCATGGGTTGTTTTCTCAACTTCTCTTATGTATTTGCAATTTTTTATTTGTGTTTATCCATTTAATTTCATGTTGTGTTAGTGTGTTAGGATGATCAAAGATATTGATTTTTAATATTAATAAAGTTGATTGTTATTGCTTGAGGATGTTGTGCATGTCGAGTAAGGATTTTAGAACTTGATGCTTATATATGATTGGCTACCATATGTATGATTTGAGTTTGTGTGTTAAGACCGGAAGGAATAGCATACAAAGTGCTCAATAAAATACCTACATTATGTTAGCAAAGGGAAATAAGCCACTCGTGTGAAAGCCGAGTTACCGTGAGTGTTCGAGTGACAATCGAGTATCTCATCAAAATACCAATCCAACTTAGGTAGTAAAATATCTCGAACCTAATGAGCTCTTGTTTATTCGATAGCCATCGAAAGATAAGCGTCAGTGGATGAGAGTATGTTCAATACATTATTAGCAAAAATGTATTAAAAGGATTAATGATAAACTAGTGACAAACACAACCGATAAATCTTTGATGCTTTGATAATTAATTTCTATATCTAACTAAAATCCATAATTCTAGCACACTTTACTTGTTTTTATTTGTTTATTTTCATCTAGGACTAGTTTGGTAATCGATTCTCACGTCCCTGAGGAGACGATCCCACAATGCCATATAACACCTATACAATTCATATACTTACGAGGTTTTATTATTAATGGGAACTGAAAAGTAATCAATAGGATGGCAGATAACGGGAAAGTCATTGAGTTGTCAAGAGAATCGTTGAGTTGCCTAACACATATCTAACAGATGTTATACTTGCTCCGCGTGTACAATGATTTTTTCTGCCAGGTATGACTAGATTTTCCTAGGTACTAGTTGGTATAGATTTTTAGATTACAGATGTTATGTACTAAGTTTGATCAATACAGATAGAAATTTACAGAACATCAGTTACAGAAAGATATTTGACGAAAAATGTTTTAGAAATGATATGAGATTATTTATAAAATAGATTTTATGAGTTATTCAAAGATTGTTGATAAATTATTTATTAAGAAAGAATATATAAATTTTATTATATTATGTAATTAGATTTTAATATTTTCAAGTTTTTTGGAGCAGATTCAAAATAATTTCTTATTGCTACCAACAAGTGATTTTAGAAAAGTTTTATTCAGATTATAGTTACGGCTTTACTATGACATGATATTTGAATTTAGTTTTATTTTCAGTTATGATTAAATATAGATTATTGAGATTTTATTTTTATTACCATCTTTACATTATGCTCATTATTGTTGAAAAGAAATGATTTATACAAATATTTACAACTTTAGTATGATATCATATTTGAGTTCAATTTTATTGTTAAGATACGAATGCATATGAATTATTAAGAATTGTTTTTTTATTTCCAATAATATGTTATGTTTTATTTAGAAATATTTTAAGAAAAGTTATATTCATTCAGTGGGCGTTAGTGCTCACTCTTTTATAAAACTCATTTTATTATATATTTTTCACAAGTTCATGCAAATTATTGCATATCATGAAAAGGGCTAAATGATGATGATAATTTTGCATTAATATATATTATTTTTAAATAATCAAATTTCTTAAATGCATTTCAAGAATAGTTTTACACATAAAATATCTTTCCTAAATATTTTATGTATATTTTATATACTCAGTCCAAGGGCCCAATATAAGAAACGTAAAGATTTTTGGTTTGTTAAAATTATATTTATAAAAGGATCATGAGATTTATGAGAATTTGTTTTAAATGTTTTTAGAAAATTCATATTTCAATTAGAAAGACTCCAGTTTTCATTGGATTCTCCTAACTCAAGAGAGAAGTGAGGATGAGTTCTTTCAAAAATTCAATGAGCGTTCATATTCTATGAAGATGGATATGTGTGTGTTGTCTGGATTCATGTTAGTTGAATGGATGGTTCAACCTAGATTTTTTTTTTTTAATTTTTGCTTTTTTATATTTTTTTAAATGAAAATTATTTGAAATTAATCTCTATTATCTATCACAGAGATGGCCTATAGGGATTAAAATATTTTTTATATTTTTTATTTGATTTTTAAATTTTATCTTTTTTTAATATTTTTTATATTATTATATTAAATATCTTAAGGGTAAATAGGTCTTTTTGCCATCTGATAACATATTTTGGTAAAAGTAATGAAAAGTGGTATTTTAGATTATGGAAAACAACAAGGGATAAATAACAGTTACATCAAACGATAGAGAAAAAATTAGAATTATCCTTAATGTGAATTATGTTACGTTAGAACCAAAAACCCAAACAGTTGACCTAACATAAACAAAGAGACCAACATAAATAGTGAACCTAACCCAACTCCACATAGTTAGCCTAAACACTAGTTCCGCCAGACAAGCAGCCCAAACCATCACCACCACATAAGCAACCCAAACCTACTCCACCAAATATTAATCCAAATGAATTAGAATGGATTCTGATATCTTATTCAAAATATGTTCCAAGTGAGGGTGAATGGAGTTCTGAGAGTAGTGAGAGTCCCTATGAACCATTTGAAAGTGGGGTGAGTGGGGAAAGTGATGATTATGTGGATAACAATACTAAGAAAGTGAGGTAGGGTTAGGTGGAAAGGAGCATACTGTTAAAGGCAATAAAGATGAAAATATTGGTGCTATGGAAGATAACATCAGATAACTTATCTAATGTCAATGACGAATTTCCATTTCAGAGCAGCATTTCGGATGAGAATGATGCTTATGGACCAAATGCTGGCGTAGCATTTTCAATAAGACTAGATGGCAAGATTAGCTGCAGAAGGGTTATTTGTTTATGAATTTTAGACAGTTTAGAAAGGAGATAGTTGATTATGCAATCTAAGAAGGTTTAAATTAAAAAGAGTGAAGAATGAAATGAGGGGGATAATGTGTGTATGTGTAGCAAAAAGCTGCCCTTAGACAGTGTGTAGGTTTCCAGATAAGGGGTTTTACCAAGTGAAGTCCATTATTGATGTTCATGCTTGTTTGTCTACGTCTACGAACAACCAAGTTAGCAGCAATTGGATTCTTTGAGAGAGAAATCCAAACTTGGGTATTAGTGTTTCAATTTTAAGACAAATGGTCCTTAGGAAATGTGGGCTTTAGGTTCCAGACTATACCTTTTACAAGGCTTAGAAGTTTTGCCTTAAATATAAGGAATGAGGATCACAAGGAGAGTTTCAGTAAACTTTATAGATATGGTTATGTTATTAGAGAGAGAAACCTAGGTACAATGGCCTTAGTTTATGCATCTAGATAGAACCCAAATCCAAATGTCCTTGCACATTTTTAGAGATCTTTCCTCAACTTTCATTATCAAAAAATGGAGTTTTAAAAGGTTGTAAACATTTTATAGGATTAAATGTATGTCATTTGAAAGGTTCTTATGGAGAAGTACTTTTTAAATCTATAAATATGGGTTCATGTATATAAAGAGGTAATCATTAAGATTTTGGACATCAAAGAGAAATTCTATTGAAGCTTAAAGCAAACAACAAGTGATCATTGAGCAACCTAAATTTTTAGGCTTGTGTAATAAGGTTTATAGGTTTCAGATAGGGGTGACAATTTGGAACCCGATACGACGGGTCGATACGAAACCGACATGATAATTACGGGTTAGGGTTGAGTGTAAACGGGTTGGGTAAATTAACGGGTTAACACATTTAACCTGTTAACTAATCGTGTCGGGTTAATCATGTCACGGGTTAACCCGTTAAGTGATGGTAAAAATATAATTTGATATTAGAGGGGCATTAATGTAATTTTAATTAGAGATATATACAGTCTTCATCCTTCAAATCCAAACCCTACACTACACATTTGTTACAAACAGCCGTCGCCCCCCTTCACTCCACCAGTCCACTGTCCACCTCCATAGCCGTCGCAGCTCCCACCGCTAAGCATCTCGTTTGGTCTCCCCGCCGCATCTCCTTTGTCACCCATCGTCTCTTTCGATTGCAGCCTACACTACACATTTGTTACAAACAACTACCCCCCCCTCTCCACTCCACCAGTCCACTGTCCACCTTCACAACCGTCGTAGCTCCAACAGCTACGTGTCTCGTTTGATCGTCGCGCCGTATCTCCTTCGTCACCCATCATCTCCTTCAGTAGCCACCACGCATTTCCTTCTGTCGCTATCGTATCTCCTTCCGTCGATCGTCTCCTTTGGGTCGTCGCCTCGCCTATCTCCTTCGTCATTGCGCCGTATCTCATCCGCACGCCGATCTCCTTCAATCGTTGCCACGGTCCACTTATCTCCTTTGGTCGTCGCGTCGTATCTCCGTCATCACCCATCGTCTCCTTCGTTACCTAGGCACGCCGATTTGTTTCATCACCTAGCCACGCCGCACCCCACACCATTTCTTCATCTCGGACGTGATTCATCAACTTCGTCACCCAGCCGCGTTGGTACGTAGATTTGTTTTAGTTTTGATTTTTGATTTTCGATATTGAAATTGTTACTGTTTATGAAATGTAATACTATAATTGTGTTGTTTTTTGTTTTATTAGGTATAGTTTAGCCTTTATTTATGTGTTAGAATATTTGAATAATGTGATTTTTGATGCATTACACCACTGATAAACATTGCCATGGGAAGATGGGAAGAAGGTAAAGAAAAGTTTTCTAGTGATGGTTGATGCGATGCATTAAACATTGATTTGTAAGATTAGATGAGAATATCAATCATCCTGTCATTGATGCGCAAATCCAAAATGATAAATAATAACTAAAACCATTTGTTGTACTGCTTAAAGTGGCATATTACAGTGTACACAAGTTGTTGAAACTCAAAGTATACAATGTCTAGACAAGCTGTCACTCTCTCATTGGATTAACATAAATTCTTCCACTAACATAGAAATTATTTGTTGTATGCAAAGCATGATAAATATATTTTTACTTTTTAATTTGAGGTTAATCAACAATGGTCCCCAAAATTGATATGCATACTATGATTGTGTTGCTTGTTATTTACAGTTGATTTTTTTTTTTTTGGTTATTTTAGTCAATGTTCTTGTTTTAATTTGAGGTTGACAATTTTTGTGTTTTGATTGTGTTGCTTAACAATATTTTAGTCTTGAGTGAGTTGATTGTTTCTAATGGGATAATCTTAATTCTTTTTTATTTATAATTATTGTAGAGAATCCAAATCTTGGATTGGATGAACTTACTGAAGATGTTATGAACATGAATGATGATAGTGAAATTGTTAGTACTAGTAATCACACGATCGAATCTATCTTATCACAAATTGTCATGTAGTAGTAAAATTTTATTGGTTTTAATAAAATATTTGTTAAAATATTTTTTTTCATGTATAAATGTATAATTTACTAATTAACTAACTTTTAATTATTATCTTTTGACAGATTTAGTTTGGTGGATGCAATCAATATTTGATGTTGTTATTTTATTATAAAGGACTACATTTGCAGGTCTATTTTTTATGTTGTATTTTTTTTAAAAAAAAAATATAAAGGACTATATTTGCAAATATGTTTTTATAATCATCTTTGTGAACATTTTTATTTTTATGGTTTGGATTGTAATTGTGGATGATTATATTTGTGGATTATTGTATTTTTTAGGTTTTATGTATTTTTATTTTTATTTTTTTTATTACATCTATATTAAAATTTAAATGTATTAACTATTGTTAAACAGGTTGATAACGTGTCATTAAACGGGTTGATAACGTGTCGGTTAAACGGGTTGATAACGTGTCGGTTAAACGGGTTGATAACGTGTCGGTTAAACGGGTCATTAACGAGTTGATAAACAACCTATAAATAAACGGGTTAATCAGTTCGTTTTTGTGTCAACCCGTTACAAATCGTGTCATGTTCATGTTGAAAGGGTTCAACCCGTTTAGTTATCGTGTCGTGTAAAAAATTATGGTGTCGTGTTCGGGTCGTGTCCAATCCAACCCGTCAACCTGGATTGCCACCCCTAATTTGAGATGCCTTAACAAATAAAATAAATTTATACCTTATCAAATGGACAAATTGTTCATTTTACACCTTTACTAAGCTTATAAGGCAAATGAGTTAGTGTTAATTTTCATTTGAGATTGATTTAAGGGAATTAAAAAAAATTACAAATGTACACATAATATAGGTGGCTATATAAATTTTTTTTTAAAAAAAAAAAAGGAAAAACTTTGATTTAGTCCCTAACTTTGAAAAACATATTTTTACTAAATATGACTCTTTTACTTTTCAAAATTGTTAAAAATAACTCAATTAGGTTGCTTTAACCGAAATATTGACAATCAAATATTAAACAATAGCATAAAATATAGTTTTTTCTTTAAAACATTAATTAACCTATAAAATTATCATTTTTCCTCAAAATACATCCAAAAATAAAATAAAATAAACTATAAAATCGTCTAAACCATAAAATAATTAAAAAGTATAATAATCAGTTATCTTTATAAAAACATTTTCAAAAAATATAAATAAGTCATACAAATAACACGCCAAATAACCTTGTTTTATTTCTTAAATGATATATTTATTTTTTGAAAAATGTTTTAATTTCTTTTAAAATAAAATAAATGAATTGAAAATTTTATATTTTAGAATTATATGACCTGTTTGTGGTTTTTTTTTTTTTATTGCTATCAATAAAATAACTAATTTATTATCTTTAATTTGTTTTATTTCAAAATATTTTGTATTTTGTTATTTACTTAGTTTTAATTTTATTTTTAGTGCATTTTGATGAATAAATCATAGTTTTATTAGATTAATTAATGTTCAAGGGTGAAATTGTCTTATTACTAGATTTTAATTGTTGACTAATAAAACTTTGGTCAAATGGTCAAACTGGGTCATTTTTAATAAGTTAAAAAACAAATTAGCCAAGGGTGACAAGTTCTTTCTAAAAAACAAAAAATGTAATGTTTCCTAAGATTTAGGAATTAAAATGAAATTCTTCCAATAAAATAATATTGCATGAAAATAAGTCCAATTTTATGAGACCATTTTGACATATGATATTAGGTTATAAGTTTTAATTTTTCTTGTACTAATAAGCTTAAATTGGGATTACAAATGAGAGTTTTTTTTTTTTTTAGAGAAAATTCCAAAACACCTCCCCGACATATGGAAATATCTATTTGAACCACCTACTGTTTCTATTTATTCAAAATCCCATTGCCATTACAAGTTAATAGAAAAGTTAAACCAAATGTAAAATGATAGTTTTAATTTTGACAAAGACAATTAAAAATAAAATAATTAGAAAATAATATTTTAATATAAAAAAATTATAAACTAGTAAAAATTGATATTCATCGTCTATCTATTTATTTAAAAATAAAATAATTATAAAATAATATTTTAATATAAAAAATTATAAACTTGTAAAAATTGGTCTCCATTATCCGTCTATAAGATATACAATAGAGATCAATACATCAAATCGAAAAATAGAAAAAAAAAATTGATAAAAATAGGAAAAAAAAAGTGGTGATCTAGATTGGATCTTCATTGTCTATAATTGGATGCTCGGTGGAGATCCAATCTAGATCTCTACCAGCCATGGACCCATGGATCATCTTCGTTATCAACCTTCAACCTTCATCTTCATCATTATCAATCTTCATTATCAATCTTCAACAACTAGCCATGGACTCCACCAAACTATGGCCGCTAGCTGCCACCTTTTTTTTCTTCTTCTTTCCCCTCTCTCTTTCCATCCTTTTTTCTCTCTCTCCCAATTTCTGGGTTTTCAACCACTAAAAACCCAAAATTTTTTCGATTTCTCAACGACTAAAAACCTAGTTATCATCAACTCAAAATCTATCAAATCTAGTTAACCCAATTCAAATCATCAATCATCAGCCATTAAACAACCACAAAACAATCAAAATCTGCCAAGCCCAATTAAACCAGTCATCAATTAGCATAAATATTCCACACAAAAAAAAAAATCATCAATAATCAGCCACTGGTTTGGTCTCCGTTAACATTAGTGATCCCTTAAAATCTGCTACCATCGGTGGAGACCATTGGTTTGGTCCCAATGGTGGAGAACATTCTAGGTCTCCACGATGGAGACCCGAATTAAGCCTTCATTGTCAGAGACTTAGAACTGGTGATCCCACCATTAGAGATTGGAGACCATTGTAGTCTTTACTACACCGAAAGCCACGGTTGTAGAGATCTTCGCCACTATCATCATCGATCAGAGAGAGAGAGAGAGAGAGAGAGAGAGAAGAGAGCAAAAAAGAGAGAGGTACTTGAGAGAAAATAAAATAGATTTTTATTTTTATATTTTTTATTTTTAAATAAAAATATATTTTTTATAATTTTATATTTAATATTATTTATTTTGATTTTAAATATTTTAATTAATGTATTTTAATTAATTTTTCATTGTATTTTATATTTTGTCCCTAGAATCAAATGATAAACTAAGTTAACCTAATATAATCAGCGATCGTTAAGGACATTGTTATCCTTTTATACCTTTCAAGGGATATTTTAAGTGTTTATATTAATGTTAAATGATATTTTGGATAAAAATAAAATCACATGTGATAAAAACTACATATTTTCAAACGTTAGAATTTTTTTTTTTTGGTATTTTTCCTTTATTTATTTATTATTTTTTTAAAGTTTGACACTAATAAAGTTTGGGGTCTATTGGGGTCTAATGAAATTAATGTGAGGTCATGTCATTGAAGTCGAATAAGTCACAAAAATTTTATCTTTTAATCTTTGTATTGGTTGTTTAAAGCAAGTGTAAAGTTAGGTTATCTAAAAATTTTATCTAAATTCACGTAAAATTGATGTGATATATGAATTGTTAATATCATATTAATTATCATATAATTTTATAATTTATATAGTTTTGATAACTCATATGTTACCATAATCTTCGGAAAATTTTTTGGGTAATCTAACATTATTTTTAATGTAAATGGGTGTTTGAAAAGTTTTTTTTTTTGGGTGTTAACATTTTTTTTCTTAAAAAAAAAAGAAGTCTTTTTTGGGTACTGATAGCCTTTTTTCTATTATTATAGATAAAAAAGTGAGAATCAAACCTATATCACCAATAAAAAAGAAAGTGCTCAAACCATTGACCTTATGAGTGAACATGGAACATGCCGCAATTGATATTTTTTCTATGGATGTAGAGATGCTCTATATTGAAGTCATATGGTAAACATGGTCAGACTATTTTATCCACAATTAATCACAGTAAGTAAACAAAGGCACGGAATCAAAGAAGATAAAGGCAATCTTTAAGAGAGAATGGAGCACTCCATTGGACATTTGTGACTTTCAACTTAATCGACCGAAAATGCCAAGTACAGGGAAAAGAGGAAGCAGACATGAGACAAAACAGGTAAAGTTGAATTGAATATATATAATGAAAAAAGAAGTTGCACAGATTCACGGATTAAGTGCTCCAAAAATGTCCTCTGTATTTAATGGGCACGTCAGTTCAATTCACGAGTCAGCCATGCACCTCTTACCTCTCTGCTCCTCTCAACTGTTTGCAACGTGGAACTCGATCCGGAGTCCGTACGCACTAACTTGCTCTTTTCCTCCATTTTTAATATTAAATTTGAATTACCCGAAATGCCCGCCTCTAATACCATAACTTTTTTTTTTTTTTTTTCACTTAATTTCATAATATAACTTGATGAGCATTAAAAATATAAATATCATATATATTATAAAAAATTTGCAGCTGGCACTAATATAAGCGCTATTGATATAAACGTTAGCTACCATTTGCCATTAACAAAGCTCTGACATATGAGAAATCCAAAAAATAACATACGCTCTCACTCTCTTGTGAGTTTCTTCTTTATTTTTATGTGAGTAGATTTTTTTTATATAAGAGCAATATTTCGGACCGCGTCACCAATGTTTTCTTCTCGATAGGTCTTGGTAACTTATTGGACCAATCCTAATCCTCAAAAAAAAAAAAAAAAAAAAAAGACAAGAACTATAAACAATATAATTTTATAACTTCACCAATTATACAATAATTATTAAGTCATTAATACAGGAGAAAAAACTCTCCTTTAATACCTCATAAAAAAAATCAATCTTACTTGAGCTTTCTAATTGAATTATATTTAAAAATATTTTAATATAATTTTAATTATGTTTATATTAAAAATAAAATAATACTAACATATAATTATGCACTATAAATTTGTAATCTAAAATGTATATCAAAATTGTCAAGTTAATTAGAAATAATAAACCAAATTTCCTTTCTATAAAGAAATTTAAAAATATTAATAATGTTAATAGTCAAGTTATATTATTGTGTCCAACAACTTATCAAATAAGATGATTGTTTTGATAGCTTAGGTTATTTTCACTTAAAGAGCAATGTTACACTTCCCAAATTTTTTGTTCAAATTCATGCCAAAATAACATGACATATGAGTTATTAACATCATATTAATTATTACACAATGTCAGAATATATAAGATATTAACAATTCATATACTATTTTATTTTGGGACATAAATTTAAATAAAAATTTTGATAAGTTTAGCATTACTTTTAACTTAATGTTGTGACTTAAAATTTTTTTTACTTCCGCGTTTAACTCTTTATGTAACTTTTTTTTGATATATATCTTTTTCATTTTACCTATCTTTTCATAATTATGGTGGACCTCTAACCCTATAATGAGCTTTTAGATTTTGGTGAGTAGGGGTGAAACCAGAAGACTAAAATTTAGGGGTCAAAGTACTTATAGTGGCCACTTAGGCTTGGGACATTGTTGGATTCTTAAAAGTAATATATCCCTACAATAAAGAAATTTAATAATTTCTATGTTGGTAATAGAGAAATAATAAAACTCAATAATTTTCAGTTTTAGAAATTAAGAAATAAGGAAATTTAGTTTTGTTAGTGGAAAAATTTGTGGAGGCATATAAAACTGTTAATGAATTGTTAAAAAGAAAGTGCATTAATGATAATTAATGGAGGGAAGTCTAGAGGTGTCTATATAAAAGTCTCTTATCTCATTGTTTCATTTATCCCAAAATTAAGAAAAAATAGTGATATAATTATTTGAGTGAAAAGTGAGATTTTCATGAGTGTTAGAGAATTGTTACTCTCTCAGAGTAATTAGGATTTGGTTGTGAGGGTTTGAGTGTTTGTAAGTATCTATTATTTTTCTCCTCCTATAATAAAAATCCACTGTTACTCCGTGGACGCAATCTACTTTTCGTGAACTATGTAAATTTTATGTGTTGTTTTACTATTTCTTATTTTGTCATTATTTCTACATTATTTTATTATTTCATTAATCTGATGTTTTATTTCCTAACAGACATTACCATATCTAATAAGAAAATAACTAATTTTTCACTATAGTTTGAAGTTAACATTAATGTATATGTATATATCACCAACTCAAACAATTAAGCAAAAATATTTAACTTTAACAAAACATTTAAAAATTTAAATTTGAATATTATAAAAGAAGAAGTATACATACTTTTTTAATAATTATTTATATTTTTCTATAAATGTGTATTTAGTTTAAATATATAATTTTATTTTCCATAAAATTCTAGGTGGCTAAAGTCGCTAGCCTTCTCAATGACGTGACCCAATCTAGATTCCTCTAGGCTAGTATTCGGTAGGGCTCACCTAGCACTCCAACGGATCTCTCTTAAACCCTATTTAGGCGGCTAAAAGAAATCTGCGGAACGAACCCTTAAAACTTACGCATTAAAACTTTGCTTCGAAGCTAATTTGCTCTCATTGTTTTTAGACTAGTTTGGTTGGTTTTATTTTAAACTCAAATTTACTGGATTTGTAAATTCAGTTAAAACCATAAAAGTGACCTTTTTTTTTTTTTTTCAAAATCTAAAACTATTTTAACAAAAATCAAGCAGCATAACGGCTGTATTCATAAGATTTCCAATTTTCCTACAAAGAAAAATATACTCCCAAATATTTTTAACCACAACCCAACTTCTTTTCTTTTTATTTAAAATAAAATAAACATGCATCTCAACAATCATTTAATCATTCTCATAAAAACCACAAACGATAACCATTTGTCTAAACAAGTATACAATCCAAAGATAGACCATAATATTTCATATCATAGAAAAACTTTACAAAGCTATTTACATCACAAAAATATAATAATACAAGTTTTCGAATGGGTGTTACAAAAGATGCAAAAATGATGCATGCAAGCACTTGGTTTCTAGTTTTAACAAAAATGCAAATGTGGTCTATGCAATGCACTCGTCGAGTGCGCGCCCACCTATATTAATGAATGACCTCTTTAGCCTCTTTCACCCGCGCTAGTATCTGAGGAGGTTTTTGAAATAAGACAAGAAAAGAATGAGCTCATAGAACCTTAGTGAGTGCTTTATGTTTTTTGATTTAAAACTTATGATTTCTTAAATCATAATGTAACTTTATAAAAATTTCAATGTAAAAACTAGTAAGCATAAATCTCAAAACGACTAAAGCAATTTCTCAATCATTAAATAAGGCAAATATAAACTCATTTCAATATGCATCAAACCTCAACATAAATCTTTGCTTTCTAAAAACACCATTTGTACCCCTAAATGCTCTGTCCACATGGCGACTAAACTAATGCCGTTTAATGTGGTATGTCACGTGGTGATTTTTTAGCTGACACCAACTGTGACACTGCTGAGACATCTCTACGACTACGTGTAGAATTTTCTGCATCGTAAAGTGTAGCACGAGATAATATCTCACATACTTAGAGGGTGACACGACTGACTTGACTCTATATCCCCAAGTTAGTGACGCATCTCGCCCCCCACCCCACCCCCCCCTCCCTCCTCTCCAAAACTTTGCCATACTTGTGTGGGATATACCAGCTGGTCTAAATCTATAAATCTGAGGGTATACTCATGGTTTTTGAAAATCTCTTTCGCTAAATGAAGTAAGCATAAAATGACTTATCTTTCAAAATTTTAGGTTAGAGCTTTTAAATTTAATTCTCATAAAAGCTACTGTCGACGTCTGAATTTAGCCGACTAGGTTTGTTTCTGGCCCAAACTACAGTTTTGGGTTGTTGTTGTATAATTGGCAAAATAAAGAAAGCAAATAGAGTAGATGGGGTCAGGGAAGGAAAAAAGAGAACACAGGATTTTAAGTGGTTCGACCCAAAAAGATGCTTACGTCTACTGTTCACTTTCTCACTATTTTGGTAGAGTAACGACACTCAAGAGATGTATATGTTTATAAAGGAAGTCCTTCCCTATTTATAGAAGATGGGAGGAACTATAGTAGAACTACAATAGAACATAATAAAATAATGTACAGTGAAACAAAATTGTAATGATGGGTTACATTTACTATGCTTGAATCGTATTTAATGCGTCTGGATTACATTTAATACTGCTGATGGTGTCAGGCTAATTCTACCTAAAGTATGGGTTCAGACGGCTAACCCATGTAGGTTAGGTGAGATTACTATAATCCAAGTAGTAATTTCTAATAGGATTAGCGTGCATGACATGCCTTGAACTGTAATCTGCTTGAAAACTTTTGACTTCCGTTGACTTGTGATTTAAAAGACATATCAGAGGTGAATTCTTCAGTGAGTATAATACTTTGTCGAGCCAGCGAGCAAATAAAACTATAATAAACTGGTCACCTTGATAGTTACTAATATAAACCATAAACGGGCCCTCTAGCGATCAGGTATACAGGCGAACAGTCGGCCTCGTAGACGAATAGATATACGAACACGAGGAGTAAGGGCCGAGCAGATTGATCAGTCAAATAAACAAGCTCATATCAGATCTAATGGACGGGCACATAGGCGATCACATAAACGAGTACATGGACGAGTAGATTATCAAGTCGATCAACGAACAGATTAGCGATCAACCGGACGAACCGATATGCGAGCAGATTATCGAGCAGACAAGCAAACAAATAAGCGAGCAGAATTACGGGCAAATAAAACGAATCAGAAAGGTGAGCAGAGACATGGGCTCTCGTGGGCTCTTCTGTCGTTAGGTCTATCTTTTGGGCCTTGCCAGCCCATTTAGTCCAGTCACGAAAACACCCATAACAGCTACTTTATTCATAATTTACATTGAAACAAATATAATGATCTTCTCAAACAAAAAAAACAAAAAAAAATTTACATAATATTAAATCATTCATAAGCTTTTTAACAAATAATAAACTTTACATTTCATGACACAAACATTTGTAAAACACGTTTTTAGCACTCACTTAGATTCAACGCTTGTTGAAGAGCTTCAATGGGTTTCTCTTACTCTATTTGCTTGCTTTTCACCTACACATCACATTTTCATTTAGAATATGCTAAAATAAACTACACAAAACTACATATATTGCTTCTAACACAACTAACTCTATTGAAAGTCTTTTAGACTACAATCTCCCCATCTAAGTTCTAACTTAACCAACACTTTAAATTTTCGATTTCTTTCTATGGATCTTATTTATTCTCACATAGGAACACCTCCATACACTCGAAATAATTTTTTGAAACTTGAAATGGAAAATGGTCATTTTTGACCCCCTTTAGTCGAATGCATGCTAGGGAGAAATCCCTAACTTTTCTTTCATCCATTTTTGCTTCAATCATCTTTCTAACTCTCATTCAGGTAAGCCCAAGTGTTAATTTGGAAAGAAACGACCGCCAGGTGAAGGTTCCTAGCCAAAACCCTTATTTGTCACTACTAACTATGTGTCAATTGCACCACTTTTGTATTCTAAGCTCATTTCTTTTCTCATTATGATTATTTGATTTATGCATGCTTAATTATGATCATACATCACATGAAATGCAAAGAAATAGTGGCATTGCATGGTGGTCATCAATACCCTTCACCTAGTCTAAACAACACATTGTATCATCTCATTTCCTTTTTCAATTCTAACATTTCCACGTGATTTTCTAACCTCTAACATGCATGAATTCAAGCTCATTTGCATTAAAACTCAGTGAAATCACACACCTCTCCTTGTGGCCATGAACTACCTATACACATATCAATTTATTTCTTTCACTTTTCAAGTTATTCATTTGATCAATCTCTTAGGCATTTCATCAAACACCTTAACTACGATTCAATTTACTTCAAACAAGTTTCAATCAAGATTTAGGGTTTCACATACATAAACCATAACTCTAATTTCTTAAATGATTTCTCTTAAATCAAGCTTCCTTTTAGTTTATTATGGTTCTAATATTGATTTAGATGAAAACCCCTGTCAATTGTACATTAAAAACTAACCTAATCATCAACATACATATAAACCCAACTAACATCATACTTGAGTAAAGTCATAAAAACTAATCTCAATCTTCTTTTAATCTTGATCTTCTTGCCTAAATCAACTCAAAATCTTGATTTGGAACTTCAAAATGACTTGGAAATAGATTGAGTCTTCCTTTCCTCTTGTTTCCGTCCACCCTTTGGTCTCTCTCTCTCAAGTTTTGTTTCAAAACCCTTTTTTTTTTTTTTTTTTATAAGTGTTGGATGACCAACACTTATATATGGCTCTTATTTGGAAAAATGACTATTATGCCCTTCATTAGAATTTATCTTACTATTAGGTTCAATCAACTTTTAAAATTTTCTACTAACTCTTAATATTACTTATAAGGATAATACTTATGAATTTTAGCATCTCGCATTATAATTTATCTACTAGTATCAGGAAATCCATAATTAAGAGTGGGGGCATTATACTTAAGGCTTCACTCGTGTTGGTAAATGAATAGTAGTTGAACTTATATTTAAAAATATCATAAGTTTATAATTGCTCAAACTTAGAATATTGGTAAGCTTGAATGAAAGCTTTCTATTATCCATGTGTTTAAAATTGGAATATATATATATATATATATATATTGTTTTCTAGACATAGGTATAGAACCCACGACTTATAAAAGGTTGTGGGCGCTGAATGGTTTTATCATTACATCGCAGCCTTTGTCTGTTTGAATTTGAAATATAATCAAGCTAAATAAGGACTTTTTATTACCTAACTATATTAATAGTTGGTGTAAAAGTAGTTATGTAAATAATTAATGAATCCATATATATATATATATATATATATATATATGATTAGTGGAATTGAAGTGGAAGGGGGAGAACATTGTCAACAAGAGTGGCAATACTTCCACACTCATAAATTGTGTGTTCACCTTTTTCATAAGTACAACTCAACAAATTAAATTATCAAAAGTCTCTAATTTGTAAATAAACCCCAATTAATACCAATATTACCATTTTTTTATATTTATTTTACTATATTTTTGTAAATACAACTCACAATTCTTATTTTGTTATCTAATTAATTATATTAAAATTTTGAGATTTTTTTCCCAATAGACACGATAAGTAAATTATGATTTTCTTTTAATAATTATTACTTTAAAACTTATTATTTTACAATCAATTTTTTAAGAAGATTAAAAATTAATTTTGACACTTTACAATTAATTTTTGGAGTTATATATATATATATATATATGATAACATTCAAACAAAGCTTCTTATTATTTGATTAAAGTGCAATTTTTTTTATCTGAACGTATTGTATTATGAAGAAAACAAGTTTGAATTGATTGATGATTTCTTATATAGTATTTGAAATAAAACAAATTTCTTGATATTTTGTTTTTCATTTTTTACTTTTCAACTAAATACAATAATTTCATCATGATTTTGGTTTATCATCAATATTCTGTAATTAATTAATTTTTTTAAAAGTTATTTGGTATTTAAAATTAGTATTTTAAAATCATTCTCAATTAACTGCAACTAATTTATTTTCTTAAAAATTATTTGATATTTGAAATTAATATCTTAAAATCATTCTCAATATTATGTAATTAATTTATTTTTTTAAAATTATTTGATATTTGAAATTAATATTTAAAAGACATGTTAAAGATTTGAGAAAATAAAAATATTTTATTATTTATATATAAAAAATAATTAATATTTATGGATATAGTTTTAAATTATTTATTATTTTTAATAATTTTCTTTAAGAATAATATTGGATTTTCATATATAATCCAACAAATATTGGTGCCCACACATACAATCTGTTAGGGTGTCAGATGTCAATGTGGTTACTCTGTCTGTTTAAAAAAAAAAAAAAAAAAAAATGGTTACTCTGTCAACAAATATACAACAGAGTGGCAATTAAGTAAATTAAAAATAGGCATGGCATGACCACTTCCCGAGGCAACCTCTGTGCTCAGCTTCCTTAACATTTTGCCTACTCCAAAATCATCTGCGACTCTACTCGTCGTCATGTCATCCGCCACTCGCATCCGCCGATTAGGCACCGTAACCGCTGCCGTTGTTGCCGGTGGCACTGCCATCCTCCTCAACAACCCCTCTGTCGCCGGCAGTGACCGTGGGCCCGCTCTCGATGTGGTCAGGCGCAAGATAAACGACGCCAACCCTGTTATCCCGTCGAGAGCCGCTCAGGAGTCGGCTTTGATCGCCGCTGGCTCCGGTAATCCGATGGACATTCTCGTGATTGGTGGCGGCGCCACTGGCAGCGGCGTGGCTCTCGACGCTGTCACTCGCGGGCTCCGCGTCGGCCTCGTTGAGAGGGAGGATTTCGCTTCGGGCACTTCTTCTAGGTCGACGAAGCTGATTCACGGAGGTAAATGTGACTCACTTTCCCTCTTTGAGTGATTTTGATCGTTTCAAATTTTCAGTTAGAGCTGAATTGACATGCATGTATTTGTTGATTTTTTTTTAATAAATTGTTGAATTTTTTAATGTGTTTGATCGATTGGAATTTTTTCATCTTTGTCTATACATTTATTTGTGTTTTGTTTGGGTTTGTCAATCCGTTGGAAGTGAATCATTTGATACTGAAATTGGAGTTATAAAGATTGTCTTGAATGGTTACTACATGTGTGTTTTCTGTTTTCATATATTCAATAACTTTGTAGGAGTCCGTTACTTGGAGAAAGCTGTGTTTAATCTCGACTATGGACAGCTGAGGTTGGTATTCCATGCACTTGAGGAGCGTAAACAGGTTATCGACAATGCACCTCATCTCTGCCATGCTTTGCCATGCATGACACCCTGTTTTGACTGGTTTGAGGTAGTATACTACTGGATGGGCTTGAAAATGTACGATTTAGTCGCAGGAGCACGCTTGTTACATTTATCTAGATACTATTCTGCTCAAGAGTCTGCTGAGCTCTTCCCTACTCTTGCCATGAAGGGCAAAGATCGAACCTTAAGGGGCACAGTGGTGTATTATGACGGGCAGATGAATGATGCACGTCTTAATGTTGGATTAGCTCTGACTGCTGCATTAGCTGGTGCTGCAGTGCTTAACCATGCTGAAGTTGTATCTCTTATTAGGGATGAGTCCAGCCAGCGGATACTAGGTGCTCGAATTCGAAACAATTTATCAGGTACTACAAGCTCTTCCCTTTCAACAAAATTATGTTAGCTATAAACTTCGGTTCATTAGAGAGTGTGTTAGTTTTGTTTTGCCTATCTTTTTTTTTTTTTAATTTTTTTATTTATTTTACATTGAATTAATCTAGTTAATCCAATTTTATCATATGCTTGTCTATTCCTTGGTTTGTTTACCTAAGAATATTACGTTAAACTGCAAATAATAAAAGCATTCAATTGTCTGTATCTATGAATTTTGTTTTCTGATTTTGAGAAAATTGTGAGTGCACATTAGCTTTAGCTGAAAAGCTTTACCAAATTTTTAATTACTTTTTGCCAATTATTGTACAATGGTTTTTTAACAACGTGACTGTTCATTAACTTATTTCATGGTTATTTTTGTCATCATTTATCTGTTCTATTCGGCTTCCTTTGCATATTCTGTGTATAAAATCTTAGGTTCGCACACATGCTTAACATAGATGTTGATGTTGTCATGTCTCTAATGTGTAACCCTTTAGGTGGTGTTTGGAACTATTTTTAGAAATGATTTTTCATTTTCAAAAACTAAAAATGGGAGTAAATGTGTTTGGATTCATGTCTTGTAAAATATGTTTTTGAAAATAAAGAACATCTTTTTTTAAATTATAACTAAAAAGTAAAGAACAACTTTTTTATGTTTTCCATCATTTCCAAAATAGATTTTCAAAAACAAACTTGGACTTCCCCCTCCAAACAACTATTTTACTTATTTTCGAAATTAATATCAAATGTTTTTACATCATTTTTTGTTTTTGAAAATAACTTTGGAGGTTATAAA
Organism: Dimocarpus longan; assembly: GCA_022984855.1. NCBI lineage: Eukaryota > Viridiplantae > Streptophyta > Magnoliopsida > Sapindales > Sapindaceae > Dimocarpus > Dimocarpus longan. The sequence continues at coordinate 11,917,439 of CM041015.1, read as the reverse complement.
AAAATAAAAAATAAAATAAAATAACTTTTGAGAAATTTAACCAAATGCATTGCATTTTTTAAAACGTCATTTTTAAAACATGTTTTCCATTTTTAATAATAGTTTTAAAAAAAGTCATTTTAAAAACAATACCAAACGCACCCTAAGAATTCCTAGAAGTTTTGTGCCTTTATTTTTTCTAACAAGTACGTTAGAGATTAATATTATTGTTCTGGCCATCACTTGCAACTTGCAAGTTTAAGCTGTTGGTTCTAACTGTTATAAAATATAGTATCATAGCCTGTTTTTGAGGATGTGTCAGGTTTAATTGCCCCTATATGATGTAATGTGTTTGCTGTCTAAATTTGTTTTATATTTGAATCTATGTTAGTGTTTTACAGACCATATGTAATACTTGTTGGTCTTGAATATGATGGGAGTGTACTGTGGCTTAATATAATTGTTTGGACTTTTGTACCCTTTCTTGCAAAACTGAAGCTTTCAACAATTTTTAATATTTCCTTATCTTCTATATATGCGAGAATAATATTCATATCCAAGGTATTTATGTTTGTATATAGTTATCCTCCTGTAACTGGGAAAATGGGGATCATCTGCAAAGTAGTTTCTATTTAATGATACAATGATGAAAGAATAACATGCCCAAACAAATATAATCTCCTCTCTGACGATTTTTTATTTGAAATTTAATTTACAAAAATGTGGAAGTTTAAGTATGGTTGAAGCTGGTGAATTAATCTTGACTCATATTTGAGTTGTGGACTGTCTGTCATATAAGATACTATAGTTATCGAAATCTTTTGTAACTAATTGCCAATATTTCTTTTTTAAGATTTTTTATTTTTTTGTGTCTGAAAACACTGCAAACATTAGATGTGCATTCATATGTTTGTGTCATGTGGTTATCAGTCTTGTATAATGTGCAGTACAGATTGTATGAATACCCTTCATTTTCAATTTATGACACTCGTTGTCGATGACATTATTGTAATACAATAAATAAGAGTGTCGTAATAAATTTTTCCCAAAGGCTGTTGTTGTATAAGTAGCCTACCATTGGCTTAATTCAATACACTACCATTCCTTCTAGTTACAAGCTCAAAAAATTGTTTAACTAAATCAGCCTAGCATGTAGAATGGAGACTATACAAGAAAGAGGTAGCTAAATTCAGCTACACAAACACTCTGTTTGATCATTTCACCCAAAAAAAAAAAAAAATGAAAAACAAAGTTCTAATTGTGGTTTCTCTTGCACGTTCAGTTGCTCCTGTATCGTCAAAATTCTTCTCTTTCTCATTTCATGCACACAGGCGCACACTATACCTTTCAGCTTCAGCATTTAATTGTGTAGTGTTAATGTACCAGTGGGTGCTAAAATAATCTTAACATGTATTATCAGGGAAAGAATTTGATACCTATGCAAAAGTTGTTGTGAATGCGGCTGGCCCATTTTGTGACTCTGTAAGGAAATTGGCTGACAAAAATGTACAACCAATGATCTGTCCTAGCAGTGGTGTACATATTATTCTCCCGGATTACTATTCTCCGGAAGGAATGGGTTTGATTGTTCCCAAAACTAAGGATGGACGTGTTGTTTTCATGCTGCCATGGTTGGGAAGAACAGTTGCTGGCACTACAGATTCTGACACTATCATCACTTTGCTTCCAGAACCTCATGAGGATGAGATTCAGTTTATACTGGATGCCATCAGTGATTACCTAAATGTCAAGGTATTTTCTTTTTGCTATCAATTTAATAGTTTGAGGACCTATGCCATTCAATTTTATCTTATTTAATTTCATGCTTTGTGTGTAATGCAAGAAAATTTTCTTGTGATGGAATGAAAATGTATTCCTAGATTCACTACTTGTACTCTTCACCATAGTTTTAAAACGTGCAAGGCGTACCGAGGCGCAAGGCGCACCTTTTTAAGGCGAGGTGCACATAAAAAAAAAAAATTTCAAAATATTATAAATTCATAAATAAACAACAACGAGAAGATCAAATTCAACAAAATAAACATCCAATCATTAATTATGATCAAAATCATCATCATCATCATCATTAAAGTTCAACAATTAAGTATCCTAGGCAAACAACAAAAATCATTATCGAAATTCAACTAAAAACTAAGTTAGTAACTAAGTGTCCTGCATTCCTATCCTAGGTAACAACAAAAGTCATAACTCATAAGTCATCACATCATCAGAATGCAATTATGCAAACAAAAACTAATGACTAGCACTAGTCACAAAAAATGTTCATTTATAGTATTCAATCAATCAATATCTTCCAAGTCGTCATCAAAATCATCATCCTCCTCTCCCATCTCTTCATCTTCTCCTTCTTCCTCTGGAAATCCTTCTCCCTCTCTCTCTTCTTCTTATTATTATTCTGTATCTAACCCTTGATATTCCTCTTGTTTTTCCTCAACAATTTTTTTTTTGATAGTAAACGAAACTTTATTAGAGAGAAAAAAGAAGAAACAGATGTACAAGAGTGAACCAGAAGTCCACCAACAAACAACAGATACAAAAACTAATTAAGGCTGAAAAGAACTAACAACAAACAACTAACAAGTAACAGCCTTCCAATCTAACCAAATGAAAAATAACGAAGTATCTTTAAAATCAACACATGTAGATGCCCAAAACGAAGAAAAAAAAACGCTTTATCTCATAAAAAATTCACATCCTCTTCAACTTCAGTAAAAATTCTTCTGTTTCTTTCTTCCCATATAACCCTTAGAATGGCAAAAACTCCACACCGCCATAGAATGCCAGCTTTCGTTCCCCTTCCAAGAGCTTGAAATTCTTCCATAAAAAAAGATCATAAAAAATTAGGAGTGGCCCATCTCAAACCCACCACAGAGAACAGCTTGCACCATAATTTACCCGCCACCGGACAATGAAGAAAAAGATGATTCAGGTTTTCCCCACTACACTTACACATGATACACCAATAAGGAGAGAGACAAGAGTGAGGATAACTTTTTTGGAGGACCTCACAAGAGCTTAATTTCTGATGAGCGATAAGCCAAACTAAAAACTTAACCTTGTTTGGCACCTTTGCCTTTCAAATAAGATTATCAAAGATAAACCTTGGGTGAGAATCATTAAGAGCTAATTTTTCGAAAAAGGACTTGTAAGAAAAGATGCCATTTGAGCTTATCCTCCAAACCCTTTGATCTTCCATTCTAGGATTGAGAGAAACTCCTTCGAGTAAAGAGATAAGAGAAGAGAATTCTTCAAACTCCTTATCATTCAAATTCCTTCTCAAATCAAAAGACCATCCGCTATGGAGAGAAGAGCTATCCCATCTGTTTAAAATTAAAGTACTCTGAGAAATTGCAAGATTGAATAATCTTGGAAACTTTAAACAAAGAGGCGTATCTTCCACCCAACAATCCTACCAAAACCGAATTCGAGCACTATTTCCAACCTTCAATCTCAAGTTTTCCGAGAAAGCTTGAAAACCTTGCATGATAACTTTCCAAGGACAACGGCTGAAGCCTTTAATAATCATATTAGAGTTCCATCCATTTCTCTGCAAACCATACTTGCTTCTAATCACTTTATGCCACATGGATTTAGGTTCCAAGGGAAACCTCCAAATTCACTTTCCAAGCAAAGCCAAATTTTTTAAAACCACGTTCCCAATCCCTAAGCCTCCTTTGTCCCGAGGACGGGAAACAATGTCCTAACTCAATAGATGAGCCTTCTTACCATCCCCAAAACCCTCCCACAAGAAATCTCTTATAACCTTTTCAAGCCTCTTTGCCACCCCTATAGGAATTTTGAACAAGGAAAGAAAATAAGTAGGGATGCTCTATGCAACACCGCTTGAATCAAAACCAATCTTCCTCTCCTGGATAAAAAGGCGTTCTTCCATCCCTCTAGTCTCCTCTCTACTTTCTCTACCATCGGTGTCCAAAATTCTGAAGATTTGGGATTGCCTTCTAAAGGTAACCCTAAATATTTCAAAGGCCAAGAACCTACCTCACATCCAACATAGTTAGCCAAATCCACAAGCTTACTTCCATCACAGTTTATACCCGTCAAAACACTCTTGGCCAAGTTTACCTTAAGCCCAGAAATCCAACAAAAGAAACGAAGCACCTCAACCAAAGAGCCAAAATTCTCTTTATTATCCGAAGAAAAAAAGACAGTATCATCTGCAAACTGTAGATGAGAAACCATAACATTCTCCTTTCCGATGCAAAATCTTTCTACCAAGCTACATTCCTTAGCTCTATCAAGTAATCTTCCCAAACAATCCGCTACGAGAATAAACAAAAAGGGAGAGAGATGATCTCCTTGTTTAAGCCCTCTAGAAGCAGAGAATTTTCCTTTTGGTCGCCCATTTATCATAATTGAGAAATTTGTAGTCATCAAGCATACCCTAATCCAATTTCTCAATTTTGACCCAAAACCCTTTGCTTCCAGAACATAATCTAAAAAATCCCAATCAACATGATCGTAAGCTTTTTCAAAGTCGATTTTGAAAACAACCCCTTCTCTTTTCTTCATTCTATACTCTTCCACAACCTCATTAGCCACCAAGACAGAGTCAAAAATTTGTCTGCCTTAACAAAAGCAGACTGACAACTAGCGATGATGGTGTCCAACACCTCTCTCAATCTAAAAGATAAGACTTTTGCAATAATTTTGTACAGGCTGGAAACCAAGTCGATAGGTCTAAAATCCCCAATTTTCAAAGAGTTAGATTTTTTCGAAATGAGAATATAAGTTGTGTTGGTGATTTTATTGATGATCCCATTCCCAAAAAATTTCGAGAACACATCCATCAAATCTTCTTTGATTATCTCCCAACATTTATGAAAGAATTCCATGTTAAAGCCATCTGGACCAGGAGTTTTTTCTTTGCTACAATCCGCAACTGCCTTCTTAATTTCCTCTTCTTCAAAAGGTCTTTCTAGCCAAGCGGCTCTATCTCGATCAATGCAATCCCAATTAAGCCCTTGAATTGTAGGTCTTTCTACATTTTCTTTAGAATATAAGTTCTGAAAGAATTGGATATTTTCTCTCTCAATGGCCCCTTCTTCTTCTAAGACAGAACCGTCATTCAACTCCAGCTTGTTGATACAGTTCCTAGACCTTCTCCCAGTGGCAACTTTATGGAAGAATTTAGAATTGCAATCTCCTTCTTTCACCCATCTAACTTTAGCCTTTTGCCTCCACAGAATTTCTTCTTTACATATTGTCTTCTCAAGCTCTATCTTCAACTGGGATCTTTCTACCCGCATCGATTCATTCAATTCTCCATCAGCCTCGACTCTATCCAGATCAAAGATCCTTGACTCAATTTCTTTTTTTTTTTCTTGAAGATGTCTCCAAAAACTTCCTTATTCCAAATTTTCAGCTTCCTTTTAACCCAATCAAGTTTCTTCATAAACCTGTATCCCTTCCAACCCTGAGCATCTGCTTCGGTCCACCATTCCTCCATGTTTTTCATGAAAGAGTGGTGGTTCATCCAAACGTTCTCAAACTTGAAGGGTATGGGGCCCCAGTTCCTATGAGAAGAGTCTAGCAGAATAGGACAATGATCGGAAATCGATCTCACCAAAGCTTCTTGTCTAACCTTCCCACCAACATACTCCTCTCATTTATTTGAAAAAAGAAATCTATCAAGTCTACAACAAACCACCCTTTGTCTAAAATTTGACCAAGTAAAATCGGCGTAGTTCAAAACCGGATCGATTAAATTGGTTTCGCGAATAAGACAATTGAAGTCCTTCATGCTTCTAGTTTCCCTTCCCCCTGTGGACTTTTCAGAAGGGAATCTAACAACGTTAAAATCTCCGTCGATGCACCACCTCGGGTAGCATAACCCAAATAATCCAGTTAACTCATCCCAAAAAGCCTTCCTTTCTTTTTTCTTGTTAGGGCCGTAAACCCCTGAAAGCCACCAATCTCTACCGTCGGCACCAAGGATGTTTATAGAAACAGAAAACTCCCCAGTGATGGAATCCACTATCTTAACCATCTTGGAATCCCATATCACTATGATTCCACCAGAACTACCCTCTGAAGGTAGACAAACCCATTGCTTGAATCTTGCTCCCCAAACGCTCGAAACTACGCTATGATCTATAACCATTTTCTTAGACTCAATTAGGATAACCACATCCGGATTAGTCTTCCTGATTGCTTCCTTAATCATACTTCTCTTTTTCCAACATTCCAAACCCCGCACATTCCAGCTCATAATTTTCATGATAAAACATTAGGGCCCTTATTACCACTGTCTTTACCTTTCTCGGAACTGAATTCTTTTTTGAGAACCTGCATCTCCCTGCTGCTCTTCTTCTTCCTGTTCATCTCCAAATCTGTTATCTCCTGAACTGTTCTACTAGGCTGATAAAGAGACAAATTCTACTTTTTTAATAATCTTAAATCTCTCACCCTCTCCTGAGATAGAACTTTCCGGAGCTTTCTTTGAAATTGGTGAAAGAGGGTTCACCAACTTCTTCTTTCTGCGATATTGGATAATATAGCCATCCCTCTCCCTTTTATCGCATACTTTCGGCTTATCCGCATCAACAACATCCTCCCTCAACTCATCAAACAAAATATGCAGGTTCATGCTATCTCCCTTGACTGGCTCAGTTTTGGATATCTCAGCCTCTTCTGTCTGGCTTATATCGGAGTTGCTGTCAGATAACACTCCATCGGCAACATTCTGGTCATCCCATTCAGTAGCTACACTTGAGATATCAGTGGTCTCAAGAGGGTTTTCCGATTCCATCCCCTGGCCGAATATTTCTTCTTCCACCTTGTATCTCAAACAGTTTTGCCAGCAGCATTTTCCGATGGAATGAGATTGAGCCTTTTTCTCCCCTTCGTTCTTTCCATCGCCGCCCAGGTTGTCGTCATCTTCTGATTTTTGGTCTTCATCGTCTGAGTCGGCCAGCTTTAACACGGAGACGACATCAGAGCCGGTCTGCTTTGCCTGGTCGGAGGAGGAACCAGGAAAGGAATCGTTGAAGATGAACCGACTTAGAGGTTTCGGGTTGAAAGGCCCGATTTTGATCTTTCCCTCGCCATTTGAAACTGATGGGCCCTGGTTTGGGCTATTGTCCTTCAAAGATCCAGAAACACTCAGCCATTTAGAAAACCCATCGTGGGCCTTAAGGATTCCTAAACTTCCTGTCGGCCCATTCATCCTTCTAGGCCCAGGATCACTTTGATATCCACTTCCCACTTTCTTAACATGGGCCCAATCATTCTTAAGACTGAGGCAACTCAGCCCTTCCATAACAGATCTGCTGCTTTCCTTTAGTTGGAAACCATTTATACCTGGTTCCGGCTCCTTCTCCCCATCAGACCCATTTTGATCAAACTTTCTGCAATCTCTCCCGACAACACATATTTTCTTAACAGAGTTCGCGATCAGTTCAGCTCCCTTCTCCTGGTTCAACTTTCTCAGCAAACCACTCCTTTCTCGGCAAAAGTCAGCCTTCTTTGCCTGCTCACCTTCCACTTCTCTGTTTCTGTTGTCTCTCTTTACCCTCCACATCAGTTTTGCTTGTTTTCTGCATGTAGACCCGATTTGAAAATTTGAATTGACCATCTCCCATCTGCTGCCACGTGCACCTTTCCCCTTTCCAAGCTCATCTTCAACCTTGCGTCTGTGATGATGGGTGGAGCTGCGACTAGAAGGAGGACCGAATTTGGACAACGGTCTAACTCCAATGTCTAGAAGTCTATCTCCATCCTTGAATTGAATCAACGTAGGAATAAAAGAGTTATCCGTCTTCCCAACTTTAATTCTTGCCTCCCGCAGAGAAAGAAAAAGCTCTGTTCGTTTGTCCACTTGGATAAGTCCGTCGCAGCAGTCAGCAATTTTGCAGAAGGAATTCCTATTCCATAGGTGAAAGGGAAGACCTTCAATGGCTAACCATCCTCCACCGAAAGCCATTCTTTCCTTGACACTGTTGATTTCAGGCCTCCATTGTTGAAGAGACACATAAACAGAACCTTCTAAACGACAGATTCCAATTTTCCCGACTTTGGCAGCCTCTCTCTCATCCTGGCAAAAGAAAACAGCTTTGTCGTCATGGAATGGTTTCAACTCAATCCTGATCCCCAGGAAGCTTGACAACGCCTTCTAAATGGAACCCCATCCTACACTCCCATCCAGCTTAGAACAAACTACTGCTCTAATCCTTTCTCCATACACAAGACACTCTGCAAAACTGACTCCCTTCTTAATATTTGCTGAGTTCCTCCCCCCACTGCCGCCTTCACCTCCATTTCTAACTGAAGCATCATTCTTCATATGGCTGACCTTTCCAATCTTCTCCTCGATAGAACCTACATTGCCACCTGAAGGAAATATGCTTAAAATCAATCTTGCACACTCAGACCATTCAGAAGCCTTGGTTCCCATTGGAATAACGATACATTTCAGTCCCGACTTGCCAACAATTAAGGAAACTCTCAAAAAAGCTCCTCTGTTGTTTTCAAATCTTTTAATCCATAGCCGATGCATATTGAATTTACGGGTGCAGAAGAATTTCCTATCATCCTTATGTTGAACCGCTTCTAACAAGCACTTCCCCAACCAATGAGCACAATCCAGCCCCAGCTTCAGCTCAAAAGATCCATGACTGGACCTCTCCCCAAACTTGATTACACTGCCCGCATAAAGTTCATCGAACTCTATGGAAAAGATCTTGCTCTCAATTCTAATATGACTAGAGAAATGAGAATACCTACCCGAACTACTCATCTCATAACTGGAAGAATCACATGTTCACTTGCATTGTTAATTAGACAATATGAAATAACTATTGTGGTTTAGGGTTTAGCAAGTTTCAGTGAGATTAATCGAGCACCATGCTTGATACAATAGTTATTTCATATTGTCTCCAGTTTTGAACTTCTCTATAAACAAAGCACCACTTTAATAGCACTTCAAAAATTCGTTTTTCCTCCACAATTGATTGCCTTATTTTTGTTGGCTGCCTTGATGAAGAACCCAATTTTGATCTAAATCTATAGTTAGGCTCTCCAACTCCTACAGCCATAGCAACATTTTCCCATGTCAACCTATCATTATCCAAAAAAACATTCTCGTTATCTTTATCATCATTTTGATCAAGTTTTCCCATTAACTATTCATTGCTTTCATCAATGTCGGTCAATGTGATAGGATTGATCGTATCATGCATTTCATACCGACGTCTCAAGGCTCTATTGTATTTCACAAATACCAAGTCATTTAAACGACTTTGAGCAAGCCTGTTTCTCTGTTTAGTAGGAAGTTGCAATAATTTTTGTAAAAAAAAAATACCAAGTAAGAATATAAGATACATTAAACGAACAAATTGCTTAAAAAAATTATAGGCACATAATCACATATACTTACATTTTCAAACACACTCCAATTACGTTTACTACCAGAAGAACTGTAAGTGAGGCTAAAAACTTTTATTACAAATTTCTTCAATACAGGTGCTGAATCTCCATATGCATTCCACCATTTAGCTGTCCATTAAAATTCATGAATTAATTATTAATCTCTAATATTATATTTATTTGATTTAATTTAATAAGACGTGATATATATACTTGGGGATTTCTTAGCTCTCTTTCTTATGGCCATGTAGTTTCCAAATAATCTCTTAGCGTTCCAATACTTCGGAAGCTCATGATCAATCTAGTCTTGCATTTTAGAATTAGGAACTAACCTTCTTAGGCATTCATAGAGGCCTATCTTCACCTCTTCATGAATTTCACCCTTAGATTTGTAGAAGTATTCCGGGTTTAAGTACCATCTAGCAGCGTGCAAGCGCGATGAAGCTGAACATCCCATCTATTATTAATGATTCAAAAAATAGACGCATACTTAGCCTCATCCCCATTAAAAGAGGCGGTAATGGCTTTTTTGGCTTCATCCATGGCTTCATAAATATATCCCATAGCACATTTCCTCTCACCATCCACTAAGCGAAGTACACGCACTAGTGGGCTAGTTGCCTTGAGAACAAACACCACATTGCTTCAAAAAGTAGGCATCGAAATCACTTGTAGCACCCTTTTACCTCCCGCTTCTTTTGCCCACTTGCTCATATGCCATTCATCGGAGGTAAACATTTTTTTGAACTTACTTTGCAACTTGTGCATCCTGCCTAAAGTGATAAAGACAGTTGCAAACCTTGATTTTGCTGGCCTGAACAACTCTTTGTTATTGGTAAACTTTCTTAGCATGTTTACTAACTCAGGACGATTGTAGATATAGCTACTCACCATTATTGCTCTCTCAAATGTTTTCTTCAAATTGGACACCTTGAAAATATTTTCCAACATTAAATCGATATAATAAGCTGCACATGGTGTCCAAAAGAGTGTGAAATATTTTGCCTCCAATAATTTTCCTATTATCAAAAAAGACATTAGTTAGTAATAGTCTAGGACACTTCTAATTTAAAGTCGAGTTGTTTTATTTATAATCTTAATAGATAATACAAAAATAAACTTCATACCTGCTAAAACATTATTTGAAATATTATCTGTCACCATTTGAATGACATTACCTACTCTAATCTATTCCACAACATTACTTAATAATTCAAACATCTTGTCATCGGTCTTTGCATAGGCGGAGGCATCAACAAACTTGTAAAACATACTTCCTTTAGGAGAATTAATTAAGAAGTTAATCAATGTCTTTTCTCTCCTATTTTTCCAATCGTTTGATAACACTGAACATCCATATTGAGTCCACACCTGCTCATAATATTTCACCACCTTATGAGTGTTTTCCACCTTTTGCTTAAGAAAGGGAACCCTAACTTTACGAGGAGTAGGTGGCTTCATATTGAGACCATATTGGCCCACTGCTTCCACAAAAGCCTTAAAGCTATTATATGATGCAGCATTAAGTGGAATGTCTGCATTATACATCCATCTAGCAAACATTGTACAGACGCGATCTCTCAACTCCTTCGTAGTTGCATTGTCCATCTTATTCAACATCAATTGCTTTCTTTTGGCTTTCCTTACAGTAACTTTTGGGTCAGGAGAAAAGAAGATATCTAGTGGGCCCTTTTGTTTTGATCCCTTAAAACTAATTCCACTACCAAATGCAGTATGGCCTTTTTTTCTACTTGTAGGTGGTTCTAATAGCGGCTCATCATCATACCCTTCACCTATTTCAAACTCAACTAGCGGTTCCATATCATACTCATCCTTATCACTCTTATTTTTTTGCATGTACTCTTTCATCTGTTGTCTTACAGGTTCAGGACAACGTACACAAGGTTTAGCATTCCTAAACCCCCTTGCTAAATGTTGTTTTGCTCGATGTATCCCTCCTTTCATCATTTTCCCACAAAATTTACATTTTATAGTATTTTTGTCCTTATCATCGGGCAACTCAACGTAATTTCATGCAAGGTCCGATGATTTAGTACTAACTGACATTGTGTTTGAGGTAGAGTAGTCGGTTGTAAATAAAATACATTCATACATTAACATTATATATAAACATAAAAACAACTCATAAATTACATATATTATACATACATCAACAATAAAGAATTGTTTTTTTTTTTCTTTTAGGAATGAACAATAACAAGTTAAAACGTACATTACACATAAAACAATCAAAACATACATGAAATTAAAACATCAACAATAAAAATTAAAAACAGTCCATGAAAATTAACAATAAACATCATCCAAGCATACAATCACACAAATAAACAATAACTCATGAAGAAATTGATCAAATTATCAAAAGATTGAAGAAAAGATGATAGAAGACAGAAAAAATTAAAAACAGTCCGAAAATCAAGATCAAGAATAAACATCATCCAAGCATACAGTCATACAAATAAACAATAATCTATGAAGAAATTGATCAAAAGATAGAAGAAAAGATTAGAGAAGAGAGAAAAATGACTTACATGAGGTCATTTGGTGTTGAAAAAGCTGAAAGTGATGAGAGGAGAAGAGAGATTGTTCATTGGCGACGGGATAAGGTAGATTGGTGGCTGCCGTGGCTAGAAGACGGAATCGACAGCTTGCGGGTTGAGGTAGAGAGAGAGAGGCAGATCGATGCTTGCAGCTGCAGAAACGACAAAATGGGAGGAAAAAAAACAAAAGCCAAATATTTATACTTGGCTGTTTTGCCATAGGCGTGCCTGGGGATTTTGCGCATGGCGTGCCTCTTCGAGGTCGCCGCGCTTGGCCGGAGTTCGGGGGCTGGAACAGCGCCTCGCGGGCCCAGAGCCTAGGTGCGCGCCTTTTAAAACTATGCTCTTCATCATTGTCATGATGTCAACAAAGTATAATTGTCACAGATAGGTGGTGAGCATTTTGTATTTGAGGAGTATGAGGAACTGGGGAATAGTTTTATTACTGTCCATCATTAAAGTAACATATTGAGACTTGCTGGCAAAATGTTGTAATGTGCCCTTCTGTTTGATATGAAAGGCCCTCAATAAACCAATGAACAAGTGTTTTCACTGGGTTAGTTAACAAAGGACATGGTAACTCACGTTTATGTCTTTGCCAGCCTTCTACTCTTTTCGTTATCTATCCTACTATGTTAATTATCTTATTATCTGATTGTATTTTAGTAAAAACTTCTGTTTTATGGAACTTTGTTGCACTCACATTAGATAAACGAAAGCTGGTTTGTTCAGTTTTTGGCATCTCCAGATTTGGGCTACACATGGATTCTAATCAGCATGAAAACATGCATCTTCAAATGACTTTCTTTCTTAGGGCTTTGTTTTCATAATTAAGGAAGAAAAAAAGAAAAAAAAGGGAGTGAAATTAGCTTTGGATACTCGCAATGTATAAAACCTGTCTGTTGTTATGGTGTTTGGTTTTTGTTGAAGTTGCACTCTGATAATTTTCATCATAATAACATTACTTCCACCAGTTACTCAAGCAATGTAGGAAACTTTGATGGTTTGCTTTATAAACATGGCATGTAGTGATAAGATTGGTATGACTGGCAATTTATTTGGATAGTACTTTTATCAAGTATTGGACCTGCCTTTTCACATGCATGTTTACGTGGAGTTTGAGTTTATGTGTTTTGTACAGCAAAGGCTATGTGCTATGTGTTCAGTCGTGAATAATTAGAGCTTACAGGAGAGGGTACATGTAAGAATATGGAATATGGTCGGACAGTTGCACTAATTCATTTCTTATTAGTTTCTACATCACTGTAAAACTAAATAATAGGTAAATGGTTGAATACCATTCTATATACTTCTTTGTTTTCCTTACTAGATAGCATGTCTGTATTCAAATCATCAAGCCATTTAGTCCTGGTGACCAAGTTTATCTCATTCTCTTTTTCATTCTTAGTCTACTTGTGGATGCTAAAGTAGTGGTGGAAAAAATAGGTACGGCGCACAGATGTTCTTTCTGCTTGGAGTGGTATCCGGCCATTGGCCACAGATCCGTCAGCAAAGAACACTGAGAACATCTCCAGGGATCATGTTGTATGTGAGGATTTTGCTGGTTTGGTCACAATTACTGGTGGAAAGTGGACTACTTACCGAGGGTAAGGTTTAATTAAAGCTGAGTGTGCTTTTTTTTTTTTTTTTTGGCTAAATTTGGACGGTTTTCATTCAATGGGAAGTGACTGAGGATGTGGAGGCATTTCCCATCTGATGCAGGTGCAGTAGTAATGGTATCTTATTTAGTAAGTTGTTACATTGTTACATATATAGTAGTTAGTAGAAATCATCTTCACAAATTGAAACCTCAATCAATTTAATCACCACGCCATGATGTCAAAGGTTTTATCTTGCACTCCATTTCTCTTCACCCCTTCCTCTTCCTTTTTATCTTCTCTCTTCTCTCTCTCTTATATTTATACTTTTTTTGCTGAGTTTTGGGCTTACTAGAACTAGTTCAGCATGGCAGAAGATGCAGTCAATGCTGCTATAAAATCTGGAAAGCTGAGTCCAACCAATGAATGTATTACTCATGATCTGCGGATTGTTGGTGGAGATGGATGGGAGCCTTCATCTTTTACAGTTCTTGCTCAACAGTACGTACGTATGAAGAGGACATATGGTGGTAAATTTGTTCCAGGTGTTATGGACACTGCTGCAGCAAAGCATTTGTCCCATGCATATGGGATGCTGGCAGAACGAGTTGCTGCCATAGCTCAGGTTTGTGCGTTTGTTGCTCCTTTTTGTAGTTATTAAAGTGTTTTTCTTTTTGTTGGCAGAGTAAGTTTCTGTTTAAATGCAGTTTTTTTATTTTCGAAACTCAATGCATTACATGATTTTAGAATGTGTTGAAATTATTCACTTAATTACTCTTCCAGATATAGAATTTGTATCTATCCGGGTTTTCTTTAGGTGAGATATAATTACGTCAAGATAGTCACATCATGTAAATGTGTGGATGGTTCTCGAAGAATTTTGCTTCATTTTTCTCTAAATGGTTTATCGAAGGAGAACCTATCCCACAAATTTGTAGAAGGTTTTCTCTGAATAAACGCTCTTTTAGATACGATGAGCTTGCGGTTTATCTTGAAATAGGGAAAATCTGTGTATGAGTGATCTGGATCTTTCAAGTATTCTTAACATATTAGATCTATGTTTTGAATGTATAGAATGAAGGGCTGGGAAAGCGGCTGGCCCATGGATACCCTTTTCTAGAGGCTGAGGTCGCTTACTGTGCTCGGTACGAGTACTGTGAATCAGCTGTAGATTTCATTGCCAGGAGATGTCGGCTTGCATTTCTCGACACTGATGCAGCGCAGCAGGCATTGCCGCGTGTAATTGAGATACTGACCACTGAGCACAATTGGGATAAGTCTAGGCAGAAGCAAGAGCTGGAGAAGGCTAAACAATTTTTGGAGACCTTCAAATCCTCAAAAAATGCTCAATTTCACGATGGGAAACACCAATAGTAAGCACTCACATACCTGTACCTTTTTGTTCCAAGAGCCCTTTATTAATTTTGTCACTTTTTACTCTGATTTAGGGTCCTGAGTACAGGCAAACTAATTTTTATGGAGCTTTATGTTTGGCTTTCTGAGGTTATGCCATGGGAAGAAGTCTAAACGATTCCATTTATTTTTGGTAATCCATCATGTGTCCCATATGCTTTTCTCGCTGAAGCTTGCATCACAAGTTACTTAATAAATACTATATATATATATATACGTACAGTTTTTTCCACACTAAAATCATTTCATTTTTCAGTACTTTGGTATCTTGTGCAAGGTTTCATGAATTTTTTGAAGAATTGATGATTATTTAGATTGAAATTGGTCATTCATTGTCTAGTATAGTTCGTTTTAAATACACAGGTGACTAAAGATTATATTGTAGTTAAGTTTTTGCATCGCCATTGCAGGCTCGTGTGTTAGTTAATGAAGCGATACGGGCTAATTAGATTTGTGGGTTCTATTCTGTTCTACTGTTGAACTCTGATTACTTGGTTGCCTCTTTTTTAAATGTTGATAATATAAACTATTAAATAGTAATACTAACTGTTATTATTCGCTTGCGCACCATTCCACAATCTTATTTTTGTATTAATTAGTGATCTGGTAATGTAGGTAGTTTAATGGTTTTTAAAATGTTATATTTCTTATTTCTAAAGATCTTTGTTGTTTTAAAACTATTATGTCAAAATATAATAAATATAAATTATCATAGCAACTATATTGATACAAAATTGTAGCGAAATTTGGAGAATTGCATAGCAATTGAAAAATAGATAGGACTTACAACTTGAATTAACAAATTATGTAAACTTTTGGCAAAAGTGCCCTTAACTATGGGATGATTAAATTGATCCTTTGCTCAATATTTTCAGAGATTTTTTCTTACAATTCTTTTTTATTCTTTCCACACTTACTTTCTAAAGACACTTCTAAGGATGGTTATTTTGTATTAAAAAATATCCTTTTTAATTTTTCATACGTCTTTTCTACAAATATTATATGTTAAAAAATAAATTAGTAGTAGCTTGTTTGAAAAACTCTTATTTTTTTTAATTCATAGAAATGAAGAAGATTAAGCTTATTTTAATGAAATTTTATCTTATCCTAAAATATAAAACTTAAAAATTACAAGTTTAGAATTAATAAAAATTTATTTTTAGTTATTGTATATTTTTGATGATATACATTTACCATCACTTTCTAATCAATCAAAACATAAAAAGAAATGTTAAAACAAAATAAAATTTTAGGGTTTTGAGTTTATAAAATATTAAGAGATAAAAAGCAAATAAAATATTATTGTTCTAAAGATTTATGTGCAATTGTTTTTAGATATTTTTATTTTCTATATTTATTTGAACTAAGGATAAATTTATTATTATTTTTTGAATAAGGGATAAATTTATTATTAATGAAAAAGTATTCAAGGAAGTGTGAATAGATATTTTATGAATTGTAAATTTAGGGGTAGCCGTACGAGTTGGCGTATCGGGTCAAGTTAAATTTGATTTAATTTGACCAACATGACATGACAATCGTTTAATAAGTGGGTTAACATTTTTGAATTCGACATAAATTCGTTTATAAATGAGTGACACGATATGATTAATTTATTTATTATTTTGATTATAAAGGATTTAAATTCATTAACTCATCAACTTGTTAATTTGTTTAGCTAGTTTAACTCGTTTAATATAAATAATATTTTGGACACAAATAAAATAAATAATTCATAACTAAAAGACTTAGTTTAAGACATTTAAAAACCAATACATTATTTCTAAAGAAAAAAAAGGAAAGGGACATATTTAGTCAACTACATAATTCCATATCATCTTCATTTAAAAACTACAACAAAATAAAGTTATGCCTAAACTTAATATAAATCCATAGAAATTAAATTTATATCATATAACATTCTTCAACATAAAACTTTGGAACTTAAATTCTTCACTCTTTGATTCTAAGAGGACCTTAAAGCTACATGAAAATCAAAAGAAAATAACATTTGATATCTATATTTATAATGTTAAAGTTTAGAAATATAATTAAGAGAATTTATCACTAAGTGAAAGAATTTATCAATCTCAATAGATCAATGCTTACTTTAAAACAAACACAAGAAAATATGTACTCAAGACTATCTAAAATTTTTTTAGATTGTATATTCAATCACTCAATCAAAAGTTCAAGCTTACATACAAGGCTTCAAATAATAGTAAGTTATCTTATTAGAGCAAAATTTGGAGTGGAAACAGAAAGCCCAGAGGAGGAGTGGCCTATACATTACACATAACCTAGATATAAAAACACAAAAGAAATCAAAGTAAAACTAGAGAAAACAAGAATTGAAAGACCCAAATGAAAAAAATGAAAGAGAAGGAAACCTGAAGCTAGACAAAATGGTGGCTTGGATGACCTGCGTTGGGGTGGGACCTTAAAAACCTGATTTTGCACAATTTTATGTGAACTTCTCATTTGTTTTCCATGTTGACATGGTCCACAAACTCCTACAGGTGTCTTGCATAGTGAAGGATTTCCTTATACAACACCTGCATTAATAAATTTTGTTAGTGATGTCTTGCATAGTGAAGGATTTCCTTATACAACGCCTGCATTAATAAATTTTGTTAGTGGTCTGAAGTTCAAAAGACCTAATCTCTAATGCCATATGTTTATATCAGAATTTAATGCAGTGTGACAAGTTAAAGGCCGTGTCAAAACATAGCAACCTTTTTCCCTCCAAAACACATCTATTCAGCTGATCATTACAAGGCACTTGTCTTGAGTTAAGTTCACTTAGAAATTTTGATCTCATATCTGACTTATGCTAATTAAGTTAGCTTTAAATCTTTCCACAGACGAAACATCTCTAAGTTTTGAAAGACCTTCAACATTAGAAGTTCCTTGTTTTAGAACTTTTCTTTTAGCTCTATCTCCAAATGTTATTTCACCACTTGACAAAATTTTGTAGTTCACCAAACTTTCCTTTTCTCATGTCATATATCTTGAACATCCATTGTCAAAATATCATGAGTTAAAGGCACATTTATTAGAGCAAAATAGTGCAGTATAACAATTTAAATAAGCCTTTTCCTCCCAAAATTTCTTGGATGGTCTATTCAAATCAATTTTAACTCTTGGTGTTTGTTTTGGTAGGTTTCTTCTGAGAAAATATATCATTGCATAGCATTTAGGTCTAATGTGAACTTTAGCACTACAGAAATGACAAGTTGGAATAAACTTGGAATACTTACATGTGAAACCTGAATTGACTGATTTACCTAATAACATGACTAATTGGTATTATGTTGTAACATCTGATCTAGATGATGTTGTAACATCCTCTTTACCAGAAAATTTCATAAAATCTGTTTTGGTCTCAACTTTTTCTCCTTTGAAGTCTAAACCAAAATGATTTCCAGTTGGTTTCCTAATTGGCAGAATTTTATCCAGCTTCTTAGTTTTTGAATTCAACATTTTCAATCCTTTTTGAGTTCTTTCAAGTTCACTTAAGAGTGTCTTAATTTCATATTCTTTTTCTTTCACCAAGGTTTCAAGATCTTATATTTTTTTCTCAAGAAACTTTTTAGTTTCGATAAAAGAATCATTACTTTTAACAAGAGGTCGATTTTCATCACATACTCTCAAACATTGAGCATATATCTCTTGATATGCCTTTTGAAATGTTTCCTGATCTATCTTTGAGTCTGAACTATTATCATTTGTTGTAACCTCCTCAGTGGGTGTTGTAATAGTTTGAACTGATGTTGTAACATTTTGTGCACAATCCTGTACAATAGAGTCAATATCCAAGGATGAAATTAAAGCGATCTGTCCTTCCAATTTATCATCATTTCCATTTTTAGATTCTTCATCACTCTAGGTTGCCTTGGACTTCTTTTTCAATGTGTTGGCACATTCAGCTTGGATGTGACCCAAGCCTTCACATTCCTTGCATTGAATACCATGTTTCTTGTTACAATCATCATATTTGAAAAAATTATTACCCTTAAATGTCTTTGGAGTAACCTTTGAATTTTTTCCCATCTATTTAAGATACTTGTGAAAATTCGTTGTTAGCAAAGCTAACTTAGAGAGTCTTCATCAATTTCCTCTTGAGTCATTTGTGATGCAATTGACTTTTCTTATTTCTTCTGCTTCAAGTTTAGTTCAAAGACTTGAAGTGATCTCATCAATTCATCTATTCTCATCATACTCATGTCCTTGCATTCTTCAATTGCTACTACCTTTGCTTGGAATTTATCTAGAAGAGGTCTCAAAACTTTCTGCACAAGCTCACTTTCAGAAATCCTTTCACCTAAGGCAAAATATTTATTAGAAACATCACTTAACTAGGCAAAGAAAACTCCCAACAAGGAGCATAACAAGCTGGGAGCAGTTTCAAGAGGTGTTTTAACGCCATTATTGGCATTTAGGAGGCAGTATGTGCCATCTTGTCATATGACAACAATCTTTCAGAAAAAGGGAGAGTCGTTGATATAGCTTGTTTTCAAAATGAACTAAATTAAATTGACAATCTATAGGATGAGAGTGTCCTCAATATAATCTTTGTTGGACTCAACAAGAATGGAAAATTATACCATAAAATCTATAAGAATTGTATCATGACCCTTCGAGACTTCTATGATTGGGCTACGATCTACATTCGGCTAGAGGAGTCGTTGGATGCTCCAAACTAAAGGACTCATGCTGAGTCTAATAATAAAAACAAAGTTGAAAAGAGGAAGGGTAATAATAGAAAAAATGATAGCTAGAAAAATCCATCCTCCATGCAGAAGGCAAAGCCGTCAAGTCAACCTTAAAAGAAAGCTCACATAAGTGGTGAACAGGGAAGATTTGTCGACCATTACAGCAATCATGTTGTGCTCATAGACACCAGACAGCGGAACTATGATGTGGAGCGTAACAGGGAAAACTTTGGAAGACCTCGGAACAATCAATTGCTTACGAACCAATTGAGGAATTTTTATTCATGAGGATACATGCCATATTATAAGGTTTATGTGATATTCAAATTCTTTTTGTTCTTAATGGGTTCCAATTATCCAACCTAAGTAGATGTCATGTTCAGTTATAATTTGGAATACATGTATCTACATAGATGTCATGTGATTTGCATACAATTTAAAAAAGAATTAATACATGTAGTATGGTTATTACCTTGTTGTGAATATCTTCATCATGTATTAATATGAATTTGCTTCATTAATTTCATCAAATGGATTAAAGGATTGTTTAGTGATGGAAAAGATATCTTAATTAAGAATTTCTTTATTGATTTTTCTCAATTTAATTTTCTGTCGTGTTTTTACTTTTAAGACTTTCAGTTTAATTTCAAAACCCCTTCTTTAATTTAATTGTTCTTTAATTTAGGCTTAAATAAATTTATAATTAAAAGTAGGTTAAAACTTGTCGTAGGATTGACCCGTACTTACTTGCTATACTTCCATAAAACGATTTGTGTATTTACAAGGTTAAATAAATTTGTTTGCTAATTTTGCAATCAACACACAACATAATAAAATGTTGATGTAAAAAAATGGTCAACACCTAAATTTATGCAAGTTGTGTGAATATAGAGATTTGTAAGGGGTTGCGATGAAATATTGTAAGTGATAGCGAAAGTAGATGGGCTAATTATGCTAAAAAAGTGATTAACGGTAGAAATCAATAATGTAAAGTAAAAAAGAAATGGAGATAATGAAACAAACATAGAGAGTTTTTAAAGTGGTTCAACACTATATGTCATACCTACATTTATAGTTATATTATATATTAAGGGGATGACTATGTTTAGTAGAGTTTTTACTAGGGGTAGAAGCGCTGTTTAATGTCATATCTTGTGCACACTAAGGATCCTTTCATATAATGTTAGAGTTTTTTGTTTATATAAAATTCGGTCACTATAATATAGGAAAGATTAAAGATCTTCTTTTCTATGCATTAAACACTTAAATACTAAATCAGACTGTAATTAATTGTGACTATATTCAACTTGTATTATAATTTTGACAATTCATGTTTTCATTATGGAAGTCTTCTTGTTTGGTGAGGTTCTTTTTCTTTTTCCTAGAGCTTCATCGAATTAAAGAAATATGTTAATGTCTACTGGTTTGTAAAAGATTCCCTGTTTTTGGGTCCTTTATACATTTATAGAAATAGCGAGCTACTGAGGCTTTTTAGGCTTATTGGACTGATGTGACCTTAACCTGCCTATTATGGGACCTACTTTGACCTGAGCTGTTTCACTTTCTTGATGTCATCGAATATGGTAAATACTTCTTACTGATGTGGCATATGTTGTTGTGTTATAAGATTAAAGGCTTTATATCGTTTGGGCTTTGTATCAAGCTTCTTTCGACCTTGGGCTTACTAGTCCTATTGGGCCCTATTTGGGTTTCTAGCTCAGGCATTATTTTTCAGTACAACATAAGTGATCCCCCTCCCCCTTTCAATGCGAGTTGGTTACTTCTGGATATTGGTCAACAAATATGAAATTATTCTTTTATGTATTTTATTATTTATTTTACTTTAAATATTTTATAGCGCTACTGTTTATTCTGTGATAGATAAAATAGAGATCTATATATGTATTTTTTAAAAATTGAATTGCACAACACCCCTTGAGCTATGCTTTTAATGAGATGAAAACAGATTGACCATTTTATTACACAATGCCTCCACTCCATTTAGTCAAATTTTGTTTAAGTTTGCCAAACTAATATGACTTAACGACAATTTCGTCTTTCCAATTTTTTTTTTCTTTTTTTAACTTTTAAATTTTAAAATTATAGAAAATAAATAAGAATTAAAAATAATAAAAAAATTAAAAAATGGAGATCTTCACTATCCATCATCCGATGGACGGTGAAGATTAATTCGAAAATAAAAATTAATATTTTTGTATTTTTAATTGATAATTTTTAGAACTTTCTTAAAAATAAAAACAATAAATCTCTAACAATTTAAAAAAATCTAAAAATAAAGGTGGACATCCAATTCACATTAGATCTTTACCTAGTTCATCTTCCATTCGTTCATCTTCCACATTCATCAATAAAGTTCATTAATAATCTTCAATCATCATCTATCCAACATTATCATCATTAACATCAACCTATCTTCATCAACACAAAACAATTGAAAAAAAATTGAAAAAAAAAAATTGAACCTAACATCATCTTCATGATCTGGGCTTAATGAGCACCTTCATATGAGTTCATCAAACCTAAATAAAGACATTTGATCTGGATTTGTTGAACATAGATGAAGGCTTCATATATGCTTGACGAACCCGAATGAAAAACTCTTCATTTGGGTTCGATGAACTCAAATCACACGCCTAAAATCTATCTAGAAATTTTTGATGTGTTGGCTTTAGGAATGCCCCTTTTAGCTAGCCAATTTCTCCATGTGCACTGCTTACCAAAAGTGTACCTCGCTAGTGCCACAATCTCCACATAGTTATGCACCATACACAGTCCCCATAGTCTTGTGTACCTGCATAATGCTTGCTACCTGCCAAACAATTCAACCACATGCACATAATTCAAGAAACACACACTAGCATAAAGAAAATGCATATAGACAACAGGTTTTATAGGGGTTCGCCCCTGGCCAATTCAACTTTATTAAGAAAATTAGGATCCAATACAAAAAGTGTTTACAAGATTACAACAATAGCCCCTGGTTTCTTACCATAGGCTACCATATAAGCAATTTATAGTTCATCAGTTAACAAGCCCAACTACTAAGCTTTCTAGCACCAACCACCTACATACATATAAGCCAAGGTAGTTCTTTAAGGATAACTACCATACAATTTGATTCCAGAAGGGAATCGCCCAGTAACTACCTCTTATGTGTGAGTGCTTGCCTACCTATATGCTCACATGTGCCACAAATAAGCACTTCTTGCTACCATTGGTCCAGTAAGCTTGTAACACCTTTAGCAAAGCTCCTAATAGCATGCATTATACTTGATGTGTAATACCTTCTCCCGAGATTAGTACTGTACATAAGTGCGGAAGGGTGTAATGTACTAATGTACCCTTGTTGGTGCAATAATAAAATGATTTTTAAATGTTCAGTAGTAAAAATTTAATATTTGTAAAATTTTCGAAAGAATCGGGAATAAATTTAAATTATAAAAGTTAAGGGGCGAAGGAGGAAATATAGGATTTTTCTAAAAGAATGACAAAATTTTAAATAAAGTGAAAGTACAAGGACATTGGGGAAAAAGTGAAGAATTCTCTAGAATGTGGTAGATTTGTGATTTTAAGGAACTTTAAGGGTAAGGTGGAGCTTAACCCACACTTATAAATATGCGTGTGTGGTGAGCAATTGGCGGTGAGAAAAAGAGAGAGTGAAGAGAGAAGAAAAATCTAGAGAAGAGATGTAACACCCCTTACCTCGATTTCCCATCGGATCGAGATTCGAGGTAAAGGGCATTACGTTTCGAACTGAAAATTCATTTATTCATTTATTTGAAAATTTCTTATTAAAAGAAATGGAATCACCACTAAAAGTTTACGATATTGAAAAACTTTAATATCATTTTCTCGTATATATTTTTAGAAAATCCGGCAGAGTCTCCTCTATTTTTCTGAAAATCCAAAATTTAACTTGTAAAGAAAATGATAACACTTCTATAAAATTCATTTCTCAACTCTAATTCGGATCTCCCGTCTGATTTCAAAAATTCCAAAACTCACTTCAACACGCAAAAAATTAAAATAAATATTTAATCAAATTCCAAAATCCACCACTATAAAACTTTATATTACATACTTATCAAATAATATACATAACTTACAAATATTTTAAAACTTTAATACAAATTGTACTTTACAGACTTTTAAATTTATAAACTTACACACACATGATGGTACCCATACATATATATATACATAATGTAAAATGAATATTACTCAAAAATTTATGACGGGATGTGACTCGTAAAGTATCTGCAGGAGCTTCATCTTCGTCTCGGTAACAAGCCCAATTCAATTACCTGCGCGTGATAAATCCAACGCGTTAAGTATTTCTACTTAGTGGGTGTACACTTAATTTAAAAATCCTAAAACTTTATTTCCTCATAATACAATTTCACAAAACTTTTCAACAATATTTGAAAATTCAAAAGGAAACACAATTAATGACGTGCATAAAAATCTTGTTTCAAATATGATTTTATAAAATTTAGTTTTTTTTTTTTTTTTTTCTCAGTTCAAATAAACTTTATATAACACATTGATATTTATTGACTGATAAATAGATATAATCATACTATTTCTTTTAACGGCATTTGGAAATAATTTTCACCAAATATTTTTCTTTACTAGAATTGCACAATTAAATTTATTTACTAATAAACACATATACAGAATGCATGCCGTTTAGTATTAGTCAGATCAATTTCATTTATAAAATTTTATTATTTATTACTATGAAAATACTTTACTATTAATTTTACCTATCAAATGCATAATAAGCATTGTCCATCTAGTTACTTAAAATCTATTCATAAATTTTATATTTATATTTACTAATTTCGCAAGTTACTATCAATTTCATATACCACATACGTAAAAACATTCATTTCCATTTACCTCTACATGATTTTCACCGTATGCGCACATTTCCCAATTATTTTACTAAAATTCATAATCAAATCGGTTTATTCATAAATGTACCTTCAAAATACATATATTTTATTCTTTATCACATAAGTTCGATTTAAAAGAAATTTTACTTCAAATTCCTATTCCAATACCTTACCAAGAATCATACATATCAAACGCGTAACGATCATTTTCTATATATATTTTTATATTTTATAATAAATTCTAACGAAGACATTTTATTATAAGTTTCAATTATCTAAATTATATTTTTAACATACAGATTATTGCTTCTTAAACTTATTAACTCGATTTGTAAAGATTTTATTACAAATCCCGATAGAAAACATATTATTACTCATAACGCTTATCAATTATATAATAATCATTTTTCATATCTATATATATATATCTCTCTAATATATTTTTCTTTAATTAATATAACACAATTTCATTTAATAATCTTTAATTCTCGAAATACCAGTCGTCAATTAATATTTCACAAAATTTGCAATTTATTGTCAGTTCCGCTAATGCTCTACGTTACTAAAATTTCTAAATGCAAAACATATAAATTAGTTATATCTATTGATAATTCACATATTTTCTCAATTAATATTTTTAACATCCTTTTTTTTAAACTTTCGTTTGAAAATTATTAATCAATCGCTTTATTGTAAATACACAGACAAAATAAATAAGTCATTTCTTTCTAGTTTTTCATCAACTTATAAGCAGATCAAACGAAATACATAAACGATCAATTTCTTAAAAAAAAAAACATCTATCCAACACGGTTCAATATAAACACAATATGTATCAATATAAACTCTAATCACATTAACTTTTCTGAAATCCGTTATGAAACACATTTACACTATTATTCTTTCAACTCAACGTCCTATCATATTCCCAATTATATTTTCGAAACCAACACGTTATCGTCAAATAACAATCAAAATACACTATATAAATTTCAACAATATTTTCATAATATATAAGCTAATCATTTAAAAATTATAACAAATCGGAGAGTTCATCACATAATAGCAGTTAATAACTAAAAATCTTAACATTAATCTTTTTAAATCTCATTTGTCACACAAAATTTCAATATTGCATTTTTTCTTTAATTAGAACCCTTTGTAAAATTCTGTCACGATACCATGGATTGATAACGGGTTTACTAGCAACAGCCAGATTAAACGGCAACCCCGGCAACGGTCACTCGGTGTCTATCCATCGGGTCGCATATCATAATCTGTTTTCGTTTCGGGACCGGACACTCGGTGCCTCTTAAAGTCCGTCATACAACGTCTGATATCAATTGTAACGGTACAGTACTGCTAATAATCATCCTATTGGCTAGCCAACTATCAATCCCCACCTACCGATGACTAGTTTTACGCGGGCCCTTTATATTTTTTTAAGATTTCAAAATTTTCAATTTAAAAATGAAAATTTTAATCGCGTAAACTTTTTATTACATATTTAAATCAATTCATCGAATTTCTTCTGGGCATCGCTTATGGTCATTTCAAATCACCATTTCGCCTCAGTTTTCATATCATATATTAACACAATACTTATCACATTTCTCATGTTCTAATTTAATTTCAAAAGGCGAAAATCTCAACTTTTTCATTTTCAATTCTAAATCTGTTATACGTACTATCAACACATGATATAATTTACACAACAACGGAGGCGAAATGACGAAAATACCCCTAAGACGCTCTATATTTCAACTTAAGCCACAATGAGGTTTATTTTATGAAATCATTTTCGAAACCATTTTTCATCACACAACTCATCTAATGACGTACAATTGTCATATTTTTAATACCCAGAGCTATTAGATATCTAAAAAATCAAAACAAACAATTTCTAATGGGATCTCCACATAAACATCAAACTAGTAAACATAATTTTTTTTTCATTCCAACCAGTTGATCCTCATAAAAACCACCCAAATATTATTTAAATAACATATAAATAAAAAGAAAATGACAAATACGCCTCCAAGTCCTTTTCCACTTATTATTCGGCTTAAGGGGTATTTTGTTTTCGAAATCATTTTTCAAGCAAATTTTCATTCTAATAACATTCAAACAATACACCAAATCATACAAACTCATTTAACACATAACAAAAATAATTAAATTAAGTTTCCAACAAAATCATAGCTTATTATCAAACTAATAAAACTGAAATTTTCAAAGATGTGCATACCAACCTTTTTGGGCTTTCCACTAGCTTTCTATACACCCAATGAGAGGTTTTCATGCCTCCCTAGCCTCCCCTAAATCCTCACACAATCAAACCCTTGCCTAGGGTTCAAAAATACACAAAAATCAACAGATAAATCAAAATATCGAAATCAAAAACTAAAATAACTACAAAATCATGCTCATTGATGTATTAGAACATCCCTAACTAAAACTCAATATAAAATAATCAAATAAAATCAAATTACCTCTGTTTAGACTCCCTAAAAAATTCGAAAATCAGCTTGAAGATACATGAGTTTTAGTGATTTTTGAAGCTTGAATGGGTAGGTGATGATTTTAATGAATTTTGAGATGTTTAATAATCAAACAAATAAAAAAAAAATTTGAAGAACAGAAGGAGAAGAAGACGAGCAGAACTGAATCGGCGATGAAGAACAGCAACTGGAAAAGAATCTGGAAAAAAACTGATTTTTATAGTCACAAACTTCTCGTATTTACGAATTTGCCTCAAAATTTTTGATATTTACAAATTGACCCCAAAACTTTTTATTTTCTGCACTTACACCCCTACTCACATGCTCATATCCCATTTGACATTCTTACTAACACATCATCCCATTAACTCATTCAAACTTATCTATAACCTTATTTTATCCAAAAATAATTAACTTATTTTAATGAAAAATAATAATAATAATTATTAGTAACTTAAAAATTATTCTCTATAATACAATCTAATTACACTATTCTAACCTTCTCATTTTGCTACTTATTTTATTTAAATTCGAAAATACTTCTTTACGGGAAAAACGTTTTTAAAAATATTAAATTTCACAAATTAATAATTAAAACATTTTACAATCACGCGAATTTCATTAAATCCAAATTTATTTTCATTTAATAAATTACTTATGAAATCAACGAATATTAATCGGACAGAAATAATTATCGGGGCGTTACAAGAGAGAGAGAGAGAGAGGCTCTATCGGCGAAATAGAGGAGACAAGCTGCCATTGCTGATCCAAGCTGACTTCTGTCGTTTTGAAGGGGAGATCAAGCTGTAGGAAGGTGAAGGACGAGCTTCAGAGAAGTGTCAAGTCAAGATCTGGTAAGGATTAAGTAGTAAGATTGTTGTTTATAGCTTTCTTTTGGTGGAAGGTTGCTGAGAACAATCTTTGAGGTTCATTTGAAACTGATAAGATTTTTGGTGTGTAGATCTGGTGATATTGAAGCAATGAGCGAGCTGGAAAGCAAGGCAAAAAACTGAGGTATTTGGCAAGTAAAGTAGCCGTGAAATAATGTTGATCTACATGAAATTGATGGTTGTGTTGGATGATCAAGTTCTGTCGTGGAACCTGTTGAGGTTGTGACCTAGGTTAAGATGGAAAATAGGTGAAGTGTTGCTGAGTATATGTTTGTGGAATTATTAAAGTAGGGTTGTGCTAATGCATGTGTGTGTGAGCGAGGGTAGGAGCTTGCGAGGTGCGAGTTGGGTGAATACCCGCAACCCATTTTCAGCGCTGGTCAAGTTGGGCTAAAGCACAAGCTCGTAGGAAGCGAGCTGAGTAATATGCCAGCCTACTATAATGCCTGTTCGAGATGGACCAGGACAGTAGCTTGTAAGGGCGAGCTTAGTGAGTTGGCAGTGCCTGTAGTCTGGTTGAGTTGGACAAAGGCAGGAGACCGCTAAGGGTGTGTTAAACGAGCTCGCTGAGATGATTAATGCTTATAATTCGGGCTGAGCTGGGTAATGTAGAGCCCGTATAGGATGAGCTGGGCGAGCTGGGGTATGAGCTCGTAGCTCGAGCTGGATTGACAGTACTGCAGTCTGTAGTAGCTGAGTGAAATCATAAGTTATAGATAATAAAATTGACTTGAAATTTAAGTGTTCTGCGAGTTAAGTGGATAACTCATTTGTGATTAAGTGTAGGTGAAGAGACAAGCTAAGGAGATCGCTGAAGTAGGAATAATTCAAGGAAATTCGAAAGCAAGTTGTGAGTGTGAAAATATTTTAAATACTTTTTAGTTTATTTAGCTAATTTATATTTCATTATTTGTTCTTTTAGTTTATAAATGATTTATGTTTTAGCGTGAAAGAAAATAGTTATTTTCTTTAGTATGCAATATATATATTTTTTCTTTTATAACATGAAAAAAGAAATTGATTTGAACTATAGAAAAAGAAAAAGGTTTTCCAAGCCAGTGGATGACCCGAGTTTTATAGATAGGCCTTCTAGTATTAGACCCAATCGGTATATCCTACTGTGTATGATAAGTGTTGGGAGGGTATGTTTTGCTAACATGGTGGGGATTGAGTCTATCGTGTTTGTCGAGTCGCCTTTTACACTTGTGGGGTATTATCTTGTTTTACGGTATGCGATGATAGTTCCGCATGTGATAACAAAATGTCTTTGTAGCTTTGTCACGATGAGTGATGCTAGCTTTTGCGCCACGTGACCCCTTATACTGAGCGGAGTTGGTCTGACCGCTCATGTGGTTGTAGCTTCCCTTGGGTTTCTACTAGAGCATTTATAGAAGAGAAAACATATTATTAAAAAGTAGATTTTAAAAAGAATTTTTTTTTTTTTGAAATACAAAATATTTTAGAACGAACTTTTAAATCTTTATAGAAACCTTACAAAATACAAATTTTTAGAAATAAATTATTTTAAAGAAAAATGTTTTCAAAGTATTTTCAGGAGGAATATTTACAAAGATTATTTTAAACATAAATGCATCCACACTCACTGAGCTTTTGTAGCTCATAATATTTTTGGTTTTATATTTGAAAACATTCCCAGGTGCAGGAGCAGGTAATTAGGGTACCAATACGCCTTGTTCAGATTAGGTAGGTCAGACAATCAACCCTACTGCATAAACTCTTCTGTAATATTGTAACATTGACATTAATCACATGTTGGTGCATATTTTAATTGTGAACAATTTGTAAAATTAATGCTCTATTTAAGGAAAAAAAAACAGAGTAGCAAGGAATTTGGTGTTAAGCCCTCAGGCACCAGGTTCGAGACTCTGGGGAGGCGAAAGAAATCCCTTTGAGGGGGGGACAGTACCTAGTGAGTGGGGCAACCCGAGCTAGCGAGCTAAGGCTCGAGAGGGGACCGCACAATAAAAAGGTGCCTTTTTATGTAACGACCCATCCCGGTCTGGGCCGGGGCCTCTCTAAAGGTCGGTCCCGCTCAAGGTCGGTCCCGCTCTCTAGGCCTGGGATATCTCGGCCTTCTAACCGATTTCTTTTGCCTTCCTAGACACTCGAACCCATGACTTAGGGGCTAAGTACTTGTGGGAAGCATGTCTGGTACCAATTGAGCCCAGACCGGGATGGGTCGTTACAGCATAAACCCCTCCACCGACGATAGCAACGGCAACCCGACATCACCCCAACCTGATCCCAAATGCCACCAGCCTGAATTCGCGTCACCAAACCAACCCGAACGCCAACGTCATCTCATGGTCGGCACCGGCGACGACGACATAATCCCTTGCATCGACGACGACAACCCGAAATCACCCTATTATTGAGGTTGGTTTTTATGATATCTTTATATTTTTGTTTTGGACATTGTAATGATTTGTGTGTTTTGTTGGATCTATTGATAAACTGTTATATTCTTTACTCCAATCAACCATCCTAATTGCATTTATCATACTTGTATATCGATTCTTGATTTTTAATTTCTTCCAATTAGCTTGAGCCTTCACTAATCATTTTGTTTCAATTCGGTCCTCCAGACATAATTGGTTGGTAAGATTTTAATATATTGGACTTTGATTATGCATACATCAATTCTGATAGTTTTGTTCACTTATAGCTACATATTTATGTTGATAGTTTTGAAATTATAAATATTTTTAGTATTGATTATGCTTTGCATTGCATTATAGCATGTTTATTAGTAATTGTGGAGTCCTATATTTAATATTGATGTTTGATATTGTTATGTTGTTTATAATTCTGGTTGATTTTTTTCTTTGAAAATACTTTGCTGAAATGATGCTTAAAGATAGATATGATAAGCGATTGCTTTTCAGTTCTGTGAAGTAGATATTACTTATTGACTATGTTAATAAATACAAATTTAAACACCAGAAATTTAGTTGAATTCAACATCAGTGAGCTTGTTAAGACATACACCTTAGTCACTTTGTTTTGTAATAGTGTCTTGAGAGACGGTTTAAGGCCTGCTAGGAAAAAACAGAGGCGTGAATTTTGATTTTGAAAGTATTATAATGTTGTTGGGTTGTGTTGTTAAGTCTATAACTTGTTGTTGAGGGATTGAAGTTTATCCGATGAAGTAATTCAAGTATGTTTTGAGTGTAGCTAGTTGGGATATTTTTAATATCGAACCTCGGTAGATTTATCAGGTATTATTTCGATATCTTGTTCCTTGGTCTCACCATCAACGTTGCAAGTTTCAAGTTCTAATTCAATTTTGCATCCATTTTTATTATATTTATATATACTTTACAAATTTCTTTTCAACTTAACATGTGTTGTCTACACTTCGTAACTTTTGTGATCAATTTTGCATATTGGACTATACTACTATACAATATCAGTAACAACGATTCAAATAAATAAGAAGTTTCCATTGAATAACTTATACTACTTAACTGTTCATAACTTATATCTCCCATTGGATAACTACTGTATGACTCATTGTACGTAATATGCAGCATCTAGGGACATATTATCGTCTCATGCATCGGCGTGCATTTCATTTTCCCTGGAGATATAGTCGCGATAAAGTTTTACTGGACTACACTTTCATGGTAATAACAACTATTAATAATAGACAAACTTGTTTCGTTAGCTTTTTATACTAACCTTATTTTAACATTTATACAACTGAAACTTCAAGGGAGGTGGTTAGCGTTGAAGTCGAGTAAAAAACAGTTTAAGCATGAAATCTTTGATTGGGATAGTGATATGGTAGATTATGTATATGGAAAGACTCCGATGCATGCATGGCAGGATTGGAGTAAAGTCAATGTTGTGAGCATCTAATTCAACAATTTTTGCTTTTTAAATGTCTTACTAATAGGTTGTATTTATGTTGGTTTACAGCTACTGTTTCCTACAAACATCAACAATGTACATTGGGTTGCCATTGAAGTAAACTTAGCGAAGCGCACGATTAATGTATATGATTCAAAAGTGGATGTCATGGTAATAGATCATCTTGTTAGCTGGGAAACTCCTCTTCGAAAGATGTTGCCTTCGTTGTTAGTTCGGACGATGCCAAACACTTATTTTGATACAACCCCATTTGAAGTACACCGACTGGAGGGAGATAGTCCACAACAAAATGGAGGGTATAAATAAATGAAAATTTTCTCAACTTTTTTACATTTACAATTATGAATTGTGACACTCTAATTATATTGCATGTCATTACATAGGTCGGACTGTGAGATTTTCACACTTAAATACTTAGAATGTCTATGGGCTGGACAACCATTTGAGTTTGGAGGAAGCAACGGTTTACGACTCAGAGAACAAATCACTACGAAAATTTTTCAAAATTGTAAATCTGTACCTATAAAAGCTATTTCTATAAAAGATAATATTGTTGTTGATAAATAAAGAAGTAGTGATGTATTAAACATACAATAAACAAATGAAATGTGCAAAATTTTCTCAAATTCGTGGTGTAGCTTGATTTATGCATGAAAACTTATTTTGATATATGGAAACTGAAAGTTATTATTGAATATGTTTTAAGCAGGTGTGTTGTATTGATTGAAAATTTTCAATAGTGTACGTGTAAGTAAAACTATGTCAATTTTTTTTTGTCACTCGAAAGTCCAAGTTCTTGGAATATAGTAATATATTATATGAAATGTTTATTAGTTGCATCTTCCTATCTAGAAACAGTTAACATTGCAAAAGGTAAAATAGGTCACAAAATTTCAATTGTATGTCAACATTTAATTAAAGTTATATAGAAAATGCAGAAATCCAAAACAAATATACAAACAACATCAGTTGACATACAATATTCCAAGTTTAATCATTCTGCAACATTGTTATTACCACTTGACTGTCCCATACTCTCGATGTTGCTTAGTACTGTTGTAGACTTTGGATAGGTGCAAGTGTGACTATTATGACCTTGACGTTTGCAATTAGTGCAACTCCTTCTTTGAACTTCTTCCCTAACTGATAGAATGCGATTTTTTTTGGTCTTCCTAGACGACGTCGACCGATTGGAGGGAGAACAACCTTAGCCGCGATATCTTCTGGAACCAACCAGTCTAATGGTTGTTCGGGTGGATTTATTTCCCTACTTTATGCTGCTACAAGAGACCTAGAAGAGTAATACGGCAAACAGTAGTCTGCATATGAAAATCCTCTAAGCCTAATGCAAGCTAAAACATGCGCACATGGATACCGATTTAGGTTGAATTCTTGACAAGTGCAAGTCTTTGCTGTTAAATCAACATGTCCATCCAAATCTCCATCTCTAACCAAGAATGTGTAAAAATTAATTGGGTGAATTGTGTATGTCCGAGCCAATTCATCATTGAGAGCAACAGCTACATCTACCGCAGTTGTCAACTGAGTTGTCACTTTAAGTGCTTCCGCGCGACGATCATGAAACCAACATTGTAGAACCCCTCTAATAAATTCAACAACACCAGTGATTGGTAACTCTCGACAATCACTAATTGCATTATTCATGGACTCTGCAATATTTGTTGACATTATCTTGTACGTTCTTCTTGGACAATGTGCACGTGACCAACGATCAATACCTACTACAGTGATGAATGTAGCAGCTTCTAGATTCAAGTTTGCCAATTGTTCCATCGAACGGGTGAATTGATTCACCCGATACACCTTAACTGTCTTCCAGTAAACATCATTTAAAGTCTTACTTTTTCCACATTTTGCAACCATATTTCGCTCTAAATGCACGGCATAGGCAGCATGGAATGAATTTGGAAACACTTTTTCTACACCATGGTTGATGCTAGATTTCTGTCAAAAACTATAACCAAATCCTCACATTCTCCAATGGCATGGCGCAATCTCGTAAGAAACCACTCCCATTAATCATTAGTTTCAGAATCACCTATACCAAAGGCTAGAGGGAAAATTTGATCATTACCATCCATACACACAGCAACAAATAAAACCCAATTGTGAGGACCTCTTAAAAAGGTGGCATCAATAGCAATGACTGGTCTAATGGAAGACAAAAACCCATCTATGCAAGCTTTCAAGCAAAAGAACATGTACATGAACCTATCATTGGAATCAGTCTGAAGGTTAGTAATACTTCCAGGATTGGCTTGCTTTAGCATGTATAAGTATGAAGGCAAAATCATGTATGACTCAACAGGAGTTCCTCGAGCCTCCTCCAATGAATATGTCTAGCTCGATATCCTTTGTCGTAGTTACATGAGATGCCAAACTCATTTTGTTTGTCTCTGATAATTTCCTTGGGTCGGTTTACATGATGGTCTTTAAATTTTTCCTTGATGTGTTCCCCTATAACACGAGCACTTGCTTGCCTTTGATGTGGAAATCGCTGTTCCATGGAGCATGTGTGTTCACCATCAAATCTTCTAATCTAAAAATAATCTGAATTTCCATCTCTAATTGCACGTAAGTGCCAATTACAATCTGCAACGATGCACTGAACCTGCAATCTTGTTGTGTTCGATTTCCTGACCCTTGTTTGGAATCTGCTTGCCAATGCATATCTACCTAACTCTGATTGCAATTGTTCTTTGTTGTCAAACAATTCACCGACTTGAATACGCATAGGATTGCGTCTAGGAGCAACTTCATTGGAATTAACTTGGTGTAATGCACATGGTGGTGGAACAAGCCTTTGAACATGCTTAAATTGCTGGTCATATCGATTCGAAACTCCACCCGATGCTGTTTCACCATAACTAATGGGATAGGTATGTTGTTCTTGTTCATCACAATCTGCTGTATGCTGATCAATCGAGACCTCCTGAACATGCTTCATTCTTGAGCTACCCTCAAATCCACAATGAAAGGGGGAACAAGTATTATCATTATCACATGATGTAAATCCTTCCCTAATTTCATCCAAATGGACACCTAAGTTTGGTTGATATGTTGGACTAGTACTGGATGTCTTCATAGCATCCACATTTGCTGTTTCCAAGTTGGGATCAAAGTCAAATTCAGATGTATGATTTGGTTTACAAGTAGTTTTCGATTCACAAGTATCATTCACATCTGTTGAATCACGCTCAACCTCTTCTACACTTATATAAACTATAGGGTCAACATTCTTACGGCTAAGCAATAATTCAACATCATCATCATCAATGATCTCAATAATCATGCTTGGAAAAATGGTTTGAGCAACAGTAGTTAATATAGCTCAGTAACGATTTTTATCAATACCTGTGACGCGGTATGCTTTATCTAATAGTTGCTCAAAATCTCCATCCCGTGGAAATTTAAAAGCCCTTGCTCTTTGACCTTCATACCAGTAAACCCCACGCTCGCTTTTCCATTGTCCACCCCAATTGAAAACTAATTGTACAGTAGACATTTTCAATTCTGAAAGTTTAATAATACAGAATTATCACTATTAAACGACTCAAAGGGTAATTTGATAACATATAATCAGCATTTTCGGATCTCAATCAATTTAATTTCTAATAAGTTGAGATTCTATTACCTACACGAAAATTTGAGAATTTTCATCTCCGGGTCAGAGGTTGACCCGACCTTTGACCCGAAGAGGATTAAGAGGAAACATTCCTCTTTGGGTCAGATGCTGACCCGATTTTGGTTCATCTTCTGACCCGAAGAGGAATTTTGACCCCATCGGGTTAGAATTAACTCTTCGCGTCAGAGGGCGACCCGAATTCAAGTTGACCCGATTTCTTTAGGTCATCCTCCGACCCGAAGTCATAATATCATTTGTTTTCTTTTTTTCTTTCCCCAAACATATCAAATGAAATGAAATTATTAACTCAAACATATTATACTAACCTTTATGCCGAAATTCCTTCAACTTTCTTCACATTATTTTCCATTCTAAACTAAAGTTGACAACAAAAAGGTGATTGTTTTGGAGAAAAATTATAATGGAGGAAATGTGTTTATTTATTTGATGGTTTCATTTGTTGATTTTATTTGATGGTTTGATTTGATAGGTAAGTAATTAATGTGTATTAATGAGTTAGTTTGTGTATTAATGAAACGAAAAATTTTCCTCTTCGGGTCAGCCTTTTCCTCTTCGGGTCAGAGGCTGACTCGATTTCGGGTCGCCTTCTGACCCGAAGAAGTAATTCTGAAAGGGGCAATGTATTTAAGGGCATTTTAGTCATTTTGGGGCAATTTTGCAAAATAATTGTTGTTAAGGCTATTTACGTAATTCTGGACACTTTTTAGAGCAATTTTGCTAATTTTTCTTAATTTATTGATTATGTATTATGATTTATGATTTGATTATAGAATATGTATTGTGATAATTATGTTTATATTTAGAAATCGAGTTATACAATTTTGTATATAAAATGATTTAAGATTTGAAAATGAATAAAATGAGATTTTCAATATGTTTACGTATATTTCAGTTTCTAATTATGTATTGGAAATAAATTATTTAGTAAAGTGATTTTATAGATTATAAATTATAGCATATTTGTAATTATGTTATGTTGCGAGAAATAATAACGGCTTATATTTTAAGGAAAGTATTATTTAATAGGGTTTTGTTTAAATATAACCCATTTTGGACGACCCTATTGGGAAATGAACTTTTTATTTTAAGGTAGTGCACATTACCTTTTTGTGGACAAAAGTGCCTTTGAGGACCCTGTTTTTGTCTGCTGGTTTAGTCGCTCTCCATTCCCATCTCTCCATTCCCAACGTAGTGCTCACATTTTTCTATAGCATCGAAAACAAATCGACAGACCGGATAAATGCGACCATCTTCTGTCACCGATTACCGACCTCAACCCCCGACCGACTGGATAAACGCGATGCACCCACTATCGTTCTCTCTCTATAAGCATTGTATGTTCATTTTTGTGAAAAGAACCCTAACCTTCCGACCTGACCTCTGCTCCGTCGAGCGACCCACCAACCGTCGAATGTCCTATAAGTGACGACTCTCAGGTCACTTCCACCCAGCGAAAGTCCGAACTAGAAGAAGAAGAAGAAGATGACAGAATAGGCAAAAAGGTGAAGGCAGAAGAGGCAACAAGTTGAAGTTGAGTGAGAGCCGCGACTATTAGAAGAAAAACTCCACAGTAAGAACACATTGCTTGTGGGGTGTTTTTAGTGTAGTAGGTTTAGTGGTTGTATGTTTTTTGGAACATAAAAAGTTTGATGTTGTTAAGATTATATTGAGTATTTCTTTTGAGTTTGTAAACGTTTTCGATTCGTGTAGTCTATTATAGGTATTGTAAACAGGTGAAGGTTGGGATTCCCAACGAAAGTGAAAACCAATCTCGAAGGTGGAATTTCAAACTTGAAGGTTGGGATTGGCATTTTGGAATTCCCAACCTTTAAGGGAATTTCTAACTTCATTAGGAATTGATGCTGGGAATCCCAACTCCACTTTTGCAGTTATAGCATTACCATTCCCAAACTTTTGGTAGAGACCCATCCTATACGTTGAGACCCATCCTGTAGGTTGGGATGTGTAACATTTGGTTGAACATATATATTATGTGAACTGTAGTTTTAGTAGACTGCCCAAATTGGCATGCCATGTTTGGGATTCCCAACTTTGACATTGGGATCAAAGGTCAAGTCTGAACTTAGTGATTGGGATTCGCAATCTGCAGCTTGGGATTCCCAACTTACAAGTTGGAATTCCAAGTCGCGGTTAAGGATTGCTAACCTTAGATTGGGATTGACAAGTTTAGGTTGGGATTTCTAGCATCGGGGTTGGAATTCATCACCTCGTGGTTAGGAATCCCATCCTGCTTTGGGTCATCATTCACAACCCTGGTTGTGATCTGTTAACCTTCCTAACCTCTAGGTTGGGATCCCAATGACAATATAGTTACTCCCAACCTTTGGGTTGGGATCTCAACCGGAAGTTTGGGAATGGCATCTTGAGGTTGGGATCGTAGCTCCAAATTACGATTCACAACCACCGTGTTATGATTTGATTGGGATTCCCAACCTTAAGGTAGGGAAATCCCAACTATTTCCAAACCGGAGGTTAGGATTCGCAACCTCGGGTTAGGATTCCCAATCCATTCTCAACATCGGTGTTGGGATTCCTAATCTCCAGGTTGGGAGCATTTGTGACATTGTGTGTGAGGTTTCGGAGGCCCAACCTCTTGGGATGCCCAACCTGATCCTAGCCTGGAGGTCCAAGTTGGGATCAATTCCAGGTTAGGATTCCCAACTTACCAGTTGGGAATTTTTTTACGTAACTGTTGAGAGAAAACGTTAAGGTAGGTTTGTCAACCCTAGGTTCAAAAGCTAGGGGTTGGTAAACCAAATCCATTTGTAGGGCTTTTTGATTGGTGTTTATATTTGTTAGCATTTTGGTTACGGATATGGCTTTGTGCATGTTTATTTTATGTAAGCATTGGTGTGGTGAATTTTGGTCGTGTTTCTGAATGTGTGTTTTCAGGTGTTAAGTCGATGTTGCTTTATCAAAAGTATATGATTTTTATTGATTGTGCAGTATACATGGAAAATGTATTGGTATAATATATATTATATTACAGTTGAATCGTTACATGGAATAAACATTATTTAATGGGCTCTTTCATAATTGCAGGTCCCGATGGATGCTCCAGTAATTTTTAGGCTCATAGACAGACAACATTTTAGTTCAAAAGTTACATGTTTCTCTAAGTTGCACGCCATAGAAGTTATAGCTGACAAGTTAACTCAGCAACAATTAGAGATGTCCAAGAGATCATGCTTTGGTAAGCTATTTCAGATGAATGAGCTTAGGTTCGCCGGACTGTTAGTGCATAACTTGCTGCTCCGACAGGTGGAAAGTTATGATTCCCATGAGCTATGGTTTGCACTTCCGAATGGTAGTGTCATTCGCTTCTCTATGCAAGAGTTTGCCATCGTGATAGGGTTGGATTGTCGGTCGTACCCAAAAGAGCAGTCTGCAAATCAAAATACATGTGCTGAGATGTTTAGCCAGAGAATGTTTTCAGGTACTGGCAAAGTTTCGAACAAACAATTGGACGTCATGTTTAGGGGCACTATTTCGGACAATGATGAGGACATGGTGAAACTTGCGTTGTTGTACTTTTTGGAGACGGTGTTGTTTGGGAAAGATCTGAAGAATCAGATTCAAATGGAGAATGTTTGATTGCTGGATGATATGGATGCATTCAACATTTACCCATGGGGTCGTCGTTGCTACGATATGACCTTGCGTAGGATGAAGAAGGATTTCAAGAAAATGGCCGTGAACGTGGGAAATCGAAAAAAAGGGCAGAAGGCAGATGCCAAATTTTATTCTTTGTCTGGTTTCCCATTTGCATTTCAGGTACATATGTTTTTTTTATTGATGTTAGTTTGTAACAGTCGCCTCCTTTGG
Organism: Dimocarpus longan; assembly: GCA_022984855.1. Classification (NCBI taxonomy): domain Eukaryota; kingdom Viridiplantae; phylum Streptophyta; class Magnoliopsida; order Sapindales; family Sapindaceae; genus Dimocarpus; species Dimocarpus longan. The sequence goes on along the minus strand of CM041015.1, from coordinate 11,878,051 downwards.
TGATAAGCTTTGATGTATTTGTTCTGTACTGGTAGATATGGGTATGTGAAGCAATTCCCAGTATTAGCCTACAAATTGCACTTAAATCCAACAACTTGCTGCCCCGAATCCTGAGTTGGAGTTCCACTGCAATCCCAAAATCAAGAGAAATAGTTACATTGTTACATCGGTCTGATGTATGTAAATTCATTATTGCTTTTTATAACACACGCTACATTCATTTTTCATGTAGATGTTTTAATACATATGTTTTCATGTCACGGTAGCTTAAAGCCGACCCGACGTTGGAGCCGATGTCGATGGAGGGAAAGGAGGAATTTTGAAAATATTTCGTGAGTAAGGCAAAGGGTGCACCCCGGGTGTCTTCCAACAGCGCTGCCTTTGACAGTCCTTGTAACATGCTACTTCGGTGTCCAAATAAATTATTAAATGTTGATTATTAATTAATGGATGATGTAATTAATTATCCGTCCAGATCCGGAGGAGTAATTGAATTTTTATAAAATTGTCCAGATGGGTCTGGGGATAATTATTTAATTCAATCTCGTAAAATAATTTAGAGCGATCGGATCCGAATAGTTATTCGAATACTAATGAAGTTTCCGAAAATGAAAATGGATTTTAAAAGAATTTCCTAGTGGACCCGAAGCGATTCTGAAGGCGAAAGCAATTAAAAAACGGATTTGTGGACGGACGAAAACGGAATCCGAGCTTGGAATAAAAGCGGGAGTGCATCAAATAAAATAAAGTAAACTTTATGCATGAAAGTGACACGTGTCACACATGCAATAAAGGAGAGAGACAAGTGTCCAAAGTGAGATTGAAAAACAAGAAATGAATGAAGAAAGCTAAAGCATTCGGTCATCTCTAGCAAGCAATCCGAGAACTTCCATAGAGAGAGAATAAGAGAGTGAAAGATAGACAAAGAGAGACCAAGAGCATCAAAGCCCATTCGGTCATCATGTTTCTTCAAATCAAATCTGAGCGTGTGATGTGAGAGAGATCGAGAGTGTGAGTGAAGGAAGAGGAAGATCTGTGCATGCTGCTCGTGGAAGAAGAGAGAACTGAGAGCAGATCTGAAGCAAAGTGACCCAGTAGCAGATCCGAGCCAAGAAACCGTGCATGCAAGTAAGAGGAAGCTGCTGCCGTGCTGCTGTTGTCATCGTGAGCTGCTGGCGACGAGAGGAGCTGCTGGCGAAAGGAGGCCGTGCTGTTGCTATTGTCGTCCTCAGGTGTTGCCGTGGTCTGGTAAGGTGCTGATGCTAACCAGGTGCTGTCTTGCTGCCATGAACTGAACCATGAACTGAAGAGCTGAAGCCGTGCGAAGCTACAATGAGCCGAACCAGTCGCTGTCACCATTGCTGCCGATTGCTGCCGTGTGTTGTCATCGTGAACTAGTTGCTGCCGTTGTGCGAGCTACTGCCGAGCTGCTGTCAAGTCAGACCGAACACCATTTCAGACCTGAAGAGAAGACAACTTGCTGGGAAAGAAGAAGTTGCTGCTGAGAGCTGTCTTGTGCAGGTGAGATGTGCAAAAATCTGTGAATTTATGAGTGTGTATGTGTAGCCGTGAAGTTGAGAGAATAGAAGAGCTGTCCGTGCAACTCAAGTGCAGACCAGAAGTAAAGATTATAAGGCACTCGGTCAAGCATCATTCAAGCCGTAAGAGGGCTGCTGAGTGCTGAAGTTGAGAGCTGATTCAAGTTTAGCTAGTTGGTAAGTTTTCCTGAATCTATTTTGGGCGTGAAATCTGACAGCTTTATATAGAGTTTGAGTGCTGTTTTGGGTCTTCAACCAACAGCTGTAAATCTAGTGGAGGTTTGAGGATTGTCTAGGAGCAGCATCAGCTTGTGCATATAGGTGGAATAGGTTGCTTGCTGCTGTAAGTTTCTGAGAGTGTCAATTGTTATCGCGATCATCCGAGAGTTGTTTCGAAGCGAGAAACAACTCAAGCGAAGGTAAGTTGTTGTCCCGCTGATATTGTTATCATGATTTGAGTAATGTTTAAATGTTAATGGTGTCCATTTGGGTTGAAGGAAGCTCGCGGATAAAGAGATTAATTTGGACAGCCCTTCGTGCTAGTTTTCGAAGCTTTCGAAAACGCTTGTGGAGAGGTAAATCCGAATTTATAGATTTCGTTTGCAATGGAAATATTTATGATTTAGTTATGGATTAAATTGATGATGACATAATTGGGATATAGGATTGAGAACCTCGTTAGTGCGGAGGTTCGTTTGATTAAGTTTTTGACGTGTTTGAGAATGATTTTCGATGTTGAATGTGCGTTGCGAAATCCGTATAGGGGCTGTTATGTTAAGAAAGTATGGGCCGTTGCGTTTTTCTTTTCGTTTCGAAATTGTCGGCAAGAAAAATGATTCGCAACGATATGCTTTAGAGTATTGAAAGTTATTTGAATATCGCTAGATTGTTTCTAAGTGTTTCGATCGAGTTTTTCCGTGATTTTAAAATGTGTTAATTTGAGATTTAGTGTCGAATGAATTGTGATTAAAATGCCATGATGTTAAGCGACATTTGAATGTGATTCAAATGAATATCTATAACGAAAATGATTGAGAGATTTCATGATAGTTTATTAGAGTTAATTCGCGCAAATGAAAGCCGTTACAAATAAATTTTAGGGGCTGTTTTTACGTGCAATTTTTATGGAAATTAAGTGCAATTTTATGTGCAGTTTTTAGGCCAAATTAAGGGCTGTCTTGAATTGTTTAAAGGCTGTTTTCATGCTATATAAATGAGCCGTTAAGATGTTATCATATGAGCTGTAAACGTGCTAGACATGAGCTGTCAAAGTGTGGTATAACAAGCTATTTTAAAGACCGTTGTATGCTATTTTTAGGACAGTGATGTAGCTGTTTATGGGCCATTTAAATGCTGTTTTAGTATTGATTGTTGGGCTGTCATAAGCTATTTTAATGTGCTAGTTTGAGGTTATTTTTAACACGGGAAAAACAGTCATAAAAAGGATATAATGAGTTGTTTCGAAAAATTATCAATTGGAAGTGTTCATGATACGTTATAGGAGAACATATAGTTATAGTGCATTAAGTTATATTAGTAGCATATGTAAGTAAACTTTTGCTATGATTGTTTTAATGAAAGATCAAAAAGAACCCAACGAACTGGATTCTCGATTACAGAATAAGGGTAAAGCGTAAGGGAGTATTCGATTCAAAGATCGAATCCGTTGAGGTTGGTATACACATTATCTTTAATTTTATTCGAAAGTGTTTTTATTTTGGAATGAATTTCTTAAATAAGATTGTTATATAATTTCAATATAATGCATTTACAAACGTATTTGACTTTACTTGAAATGAAACGCGAAATTGATTTGTTATGAAAAACTTGGTACAAAAACCAAAGTTGTAAATATGAATTAAATGTTATGTTATAAATAGCCCTTGTAAACTTAGATATCGATAAATGGAAATTGGTAATTGACATGTTAGCAGTTGCACCGTTTATTTGCATACACTAAATTGATTCGTTATGGACTATGAGAGGCACCACGTGACCGGTCCCGAATGATTATGTGATATGATATACGATCCGGTGGATACTCACCGAGCGGCCGATGTCGGGGTCGACCGTTATTCTGATGGGTGATCACCGCGTGTCCAATGCCGAAAACCCATATACAAATATATGAGTATCAAATATATGTTTACTAAGGGCACTGAAAAATGTTATAAGGAATGAAATGAAAATGTTATGTGAAATGAAATGCTCAATGCTTTGAAAAATGTTGAACTCGAAAAATTGTGAACTATATGTTTACGTATTTTTATGCAACGTATATATATATTTATGAATGTTAAAGTTAGAATGCTTTTAGTTACGAATGAAATTACATTTGAAATTGAGAAATTAGATTATGTGTATACCTATTAAGCAATTATGCTTAGCACATTGATTTACCGCGCGCAGGTTGAATCTTTTGACTCCATCTTCTGACAGAGGAAATAGCTTGTACGCAAAGGCTCAGATAGTCATCATTCCCTCTTTGCTTTTGGTAGATATATAGATATATTGCATATGATCATGCATTTTTGGGATATATGTATATTTGTGTAAATTATTTTATATATGTATATTTGTGTAAATTATTTTATTCTACTTAATTATAACAAAGTTCTGTATAAAAGCATATGTATATTTCTTAAAAGCTTACTTTTAGTTATGTATGCATATAAATGTTTATGATATATTTGAGTAATGAAATGATTTGGAAACGGACGGGAGGTCCGAATGAGAGTTTAGAAATTGATGTTTTAGAAATGTTAGAGTTTCAATTACAGGAAACGGATTTTGGGATTTCAGAAAAACAAAGGAAACTCTGTCGGATTTATGTTTAAAAAAAAAAAAATTTCCTTTATTGGTAAAGAGCTTTAAAATGATAATAGTTTTTCAAAAGTAACAGAAACGATTTTAATAGGAAAGTAACGTTCTCCGTTCTGGATTTCCAATCGTAATGGAAGTCGGGCGAAGGGCGTTATAGTCTTGGCAGTGGTTGGGATGAGAAAATTGAGAAGTCCGCTGCTCCTACATTTCTGAAGGCACAGCCTGTCAGTAGAGTTCCGAATCGTAAGGTACAATCATCTACTCTATGGTTTTTGTGGCTGTTTGTTTGGCTTGTTTTTTGAGTATACAACGTCATGTTAACATAGAAACTTGTCTACAGGCTACCAAGGATAACAATAATGGCAGAGATTGTAATGAAAAACAAGCAATCTATGAACAGTTGGAGCAGCTGAAGAAAGAAATGGCCAACCTACGACATCATAACAACCAAAACCTGTAAGCTGCATGGCTGGAGCTGCGGGAAACACATGCACTCTTGCAGAAAACAAACAAAAAAGTTGATATGATTATTGACTTTTTATTTAGCAATAATGATGTTCCTCTACAACAGCATCCATATGCATGGAAGGTACACGTTACAGACTGTCAATGGCAGATATTGCTAATATATTCTAACATGTACTGATTATGATTGAATTTTCTTATGCAGGACAACGATGATTTAAATGGTGAAACAAACGACGATGGTACTAGGTCGGAGGCCTCGTTGCCGGTCAGGTCACCTGATGGGCGTCTAGCAGCCAAGCCTAAGAAAGTGGATAGCTTTGGTGACAAAATGATGTTCGACCTTATCGTCCCACCTCAACCAAATATAGGCTCGCCTTCCATTGGTTCGGATGCAAGTGTAAAGATGAGACCACAAACCACTGCTGATGTCAGAAAGCGACACGTTGGTGCACAAAGGACCTCCCTTTTTACAGAGTCGCCAGTTGCAGGCCAAAAACGGACGCAGTTGGGGGCTAAGGCCGTTGAGGGGAGTGCGGAAGTTAGACCTGTGACATTAGACAGATTCAGGGAAAAAATGATATTGGACTCTATCCTGCCAGTGGAAGCAATAGTAGGCCCGCCTTCCCATGGTTCAGACGGAAGTTTGAAGATCATACCCGAAACAAAATTTTTCAAGAGAATGCGTAAAAAGGTCCTCAAATTTCCTCTTCGTTTCAGCAATTGGAAGTGGTTCCAAGAAAGCGCATTAGATTCGAACTATTTCGTAAACCGTTCGAAAGTGAGATTAATGCATTTAAAGCCTGGCGTAACACAGTTGTTCCGAATGGGTTGTATGTTCCATTCACTCTTACTCCATTCATATTGTCTGTTATACATGTACATTAAATATGGTTATTATATAACATAATGTCACTAACTTGTTTGCCATTGTAGACCAACGGTCCGGTTACCAACAGGAGACTGTTCTCGGCAATGGTTCAGGGAGTTGTGCACTGACAATTTCTGGTTGACTGATTCGATAACTCTGAACAACTTGTGTATTACAAATGCCATACATATATGTGGTAGTATATGTGTATGCATGCAACCTCAATGCAGTATATATTGCTTAACCAAAGCAAAAACCACTGATGTTCGTTGTCTGTTATATCTTTTGATTTTTATAAATATTTTTTTACATGCATAAACACTGCTTCTGTTTGATATTTTGCAGCATATAGATGCTGCTTTATGCTTTATTCGATGAAAGTCACTCAATTTCCCCACAAACAAGATAGAAGCATTCACAACAACTGACATTTTGTTTGGGGTAACTACTTTTTTACCGTTACCTACACCGTCCTGCCGTTGAAGCAGCAAACATTTTGTTGTAACTAATTACTGTTATTGCTTGAATATATGTAACAACACCTGATTAGTAAATGGGATGCTTATACGAAGAAGAAATGCGTTTGGGCAGACGATGACATCTGCGTAAGATACACAAAGGGGGAGGTCACCGGCAGTACAAGTGCAGCAAGAGGGGTAGCCTGGCATCCATGGGCAGGACTTACGATGGTATCATACCTGCTTACTTGCTTCGGCTTTGTCATTTTCTCTGTTATGTTATATGTGGCGACTGATTTTGACATTCCCTTCTGCTTCTGGTGTGCGTAGCTGTACATGCCAATGAATTACAGGGGTGCACATTGGGTCCTCGCGAAAGTAAATTTCAATGAGTGAACCATAACCCTGTATGACTTGCTGGACACGTACATACGCAATTACATAACGTTTTTGTAGCCCATAGCAACACTATTGCCATTGCTCCTTCAGAAGACGGATCACTATAAGAATCATGACAATCATTTATGTTCATTGAACTCGGATCATGAAGATGATGTTGGGTTTAATTAATTTTTTCAATTTTTTTTTGTGTTGATAATGGTAGATTAATGTTGATGATAGCGAGTTGATGTTAATTATAACGACTCATCTTCTCCCCATGTTGGGCCGGGACCTTCCTGGGTGCATGGGCTCACCCATCCTTCGGTCCAGGTACTGTCCCTTAGCCTTTAGGGATTTCATACGCCTCCCACACCCCTCGAATCCATGACCAAGGCCATATAGTCAAATGGGAAGCAAGATGTGTACCAATTGTACACATCTTGCTTCCCATTTGACTATATGGCCTTGGTCATGGATTCGAGGGGTGTGAGAGGCGTATGAAATCCCTAAAGTCTAAGGGACAGTACCTGGACCGAAGGATGGGTGAGCCCATGCACCCAGGAAGGTCCCGGCCTAACATAGGGAGAGGATGGGTCGTTATATTAATGATGATGAGGATGATGATAGATGTTGATGTTGATGATGATCATGATGGATGGATGATGATTGAAGATTGTTGATGAACTGGGTGATAGATGTAGAAAATGAATGGGTGAAAAATGAACTAGGTGGAGATCCAATATGGGTTAGATGTCCATCTTTATTTTTAGATTTTGTTTTGTTTTGTTTTTTTAAATTGTTAGAAATTTGTTGTTTTCATTTCTAAGAATGTTCTAAACATTACTTTTGAAAAAAAATATAAAAATATTAATTTTTATTTTCAAATTAATCCTCGCAATCCATTAGATGATGGATTGTGGAGATCTTATTTTTTTAATTTTTATTATTTTTTAATTCATTATTTATTTTCTATAATTTTAAATTTTAAAAGGAAGTTAAAAAAATGTAAAGATGAAATTATCGTTAAGTCAGATAAGTTTGATTAACTTTAATAAAATTTGACTAACGTAGTGAGAGTGTTGTGTAATAAAATGGCCAATCTATTTACGTCTTATTAAAAACATAGCTCGTAAGGGGGTGTAACGGTTGCTTAATTCATTTTATAAAAAATACGTATATAGATCTCTATTTTATCTATCACATAATAGACGACAACGATATAAAATATTTAAAGTAAAATAAACAATAAAGTACATAAAAATAAATAAATTTCATATTTATTGACCAATATCCAAAAGTAACCAACTCGCATTGAAAGGGTTTATTGACTCCAACTCGCTTTGAGGAGGGGGGGGGGAGGTAGGGTCGTGGGGTGCACTTATATTGTACCCAAAAATAGTGTCCAAGCTAGGAGCCCAAATAAGGCCCAGTAGGACTAACAAGCTCAAAGATCGAAGAAGCTCAATACAGAGCCTAGATGATATGAAGTCCATAATCTCATGACACGTTGGCATATGCTACGTCAGTAGGAAATATTTACCATATTTGTCTACATCAAGCAAGGGAAACAACTCGGGTTAAAGTACATCACATAGGAGGCAAGTTAAGGTAGTATTAGCCCAACAGGTCCAAAAAGCCTTATTAGCTCGCTATTCACTTAACTGTATAAAGGACCCGAAAACAAGAAATCTTCTACAAATCGACAGACACTAGCATATTTCCTTAATTCGATGAAGCTTTAGGAAAGAGAAAAAAAAACATCACCAAATAGGAAGACTTCCACAATGTATAATAGACCTTTTTGAACATGAATTGTCATAATTTTAATACAAGTCGAACATGGCCACAGTTAATTATAGTCCAATTCAATATCCAAGTGTTTATTGCAATTTCATGTAACATAGGAAAGAAGATCTTTAGCTTTTCCTATATTATAGTGACCGAATTATATATTAATAAGGAATCCTAACATTATATAAAAGAGTCTTTATCGTGCACAAGATAAGATATTCAACAATGCTTGTAACGTCCGAATCCAAATAGATCTAGTAGAATATATATATTTAAAAAATAAAGCATAAATGAGGATCATATGAATAAGTCAAGGGGCTAAATTAGAGATTGCTTATTAAAGAGCTTAACTGAAGTGATAAAAATAACTCAACCAATAATTTATGAAGCCCAAAATTTAAGTGAGCAAACTAGAAACTAGTGTAACCCATTTTTCTACTAAATGCACTCGCTTACTTTTAAGCATAAAAGATATAGATGTAAGGGGTGCAAATTTGGTAGGTGTAGGAAAGAAAGAAAAACACGTGGTTGAATGTTAACACATGAAACAAAACAAAGAAAAAAAAAAAAAAAGAGAAGCAAAAAGCAAAATAAAATGAGATGAGAGAGTGGGATGGTCTACAAATACAAACATAAACAAATTGAGAGAGCTAGAGATAAGAACAATTGAGAAAAAATAAAAGAAGAAAAGTCAAAGTGATAAAGGAAAGAGACAAGTGTCAAGTGTATAGATTGACATGCAATAGAGAGATTGAAAAAGTGTGTGTGTGGGTGTATGTCAGCCACATGGATTATTTGTGTGTATATATATTAATGTTCAATTAAAAAAAAAAAACACACACACACACACACCACTCACACACACATAATCGACCTATATAGCAAAACAAAAGAAAGAAAAGAAAAAAAGAAAAGAAATGAATAAAAGAAGAGGAAGACAGTGACCAATAAAAGGAAAGAAAAAAAGAAAAAAAATACTTGGGGGTAGACTTTTTGTGTGCAATTATTTCAATTTCAAATTCAATTTTCTAATTTGATTTTTATGAATTTTAAATAGGTTTTTGTATTGTTTTTAGATGGAAAATGACTCAAGGATAATACGAGTATTAGTGGTTCCAAGTAGAGTCTGAAATTTAATTTGTAAGTTGATAGTTTTATTTTAATGAAATTGATTGAATTATGTTTATTTATATTTCAGTTTTTATTATTTATTAAAAATAAATTATTTGTTTAATTAATTGATTTTATAGATTATAAATAATGTTTTATGATTTTAGCATCAATTTATTATAAGAAACACTTAGAATATGTTTGGTAATATTATGTTATATTTTGAGAAAGAATATTTGATTATGTTTTGAGAAAAAGTATTATTCAATGTTATATATATGCCAAAATGGTTTAAGGTTTGAAAGGAAAATAAAAATGTTTTTAGAACATCAAAGTTGTACTTACATTTCTAACGGTCAGGTAGGCTTCACGCGTGTAAGTCCTAGAGAGTCGCTCAACATGTGTGTGACAGATTTTTGATATTCATTAAGTCGCCAACACGTGTATGACATATATTATTCCTCACTCTACATGTGTATTGAGTATCTTTACCGCATATGACAGATTTCCTCGGGTACTAGATTAGTATAGATTGAATTTTTATTACAAATAGAAATGATCTATATAGATATTCATATTTTATTTTGATATGAGATATGATTTCAGTATTATTTTCAGATATGATTGAATATGGATCATTAAGACTTTATTTTTCTTACTAGCTTTATGTTATGTTAGTTATTATCGAAAATAATTTATTTAGTTTTTGAAAGTTATATTCATTCATTGGGCGTTAGTACTCGTCCTTTTATATTTTAAAACATTTCCTAGATAATCGTCAGGTCTCGAAGAAAATCTCTGAATACGAAAAGGTGCGGCACTTGATCAAATGATACAAGGGAATCATATTTTGATTTTGTATATGTATTTTGTACATTCCATGACATCTAGGTATATGTATGTTTGCTTATAATTGTAAAATACTTGATTTTTCATCAGTTTCGCTCATGTTTTTGCTTTTGAGACTACAAATGATATAAATATACTTGGTTATATTTGCACATGAAAGTTAGTTTAATCATTTTGCATGATGATACTTGTAATGATATAAGATTTGGAAGAGAGACTGGAGGTCCTAAGTAGTTGAGATTTGAAATATTTTAGAAGTGTACATTTTGTTTATTATAGGGTGGAATTATTGAATAAATAACAGTTATATTATCAAAATTTTTAATAAATCACCCTATGTCTTGTTAAATTTTCAAATGATTTCATCAGGAAGTTTAGAACTATATATAGTTTCTCAGCTTATCATAGAATCTTTTCGGATTCAAGATAAAAACTTGGAAGGGTCCTGTCAGCCCTTCTATCTCTAGTAGAAACTCTATTAAAAATAGTCTTCCCCTGTATAAATAATATAACTATGGATATATGTAGTAGATATAGTGTCCAACTACGTTAAAAACTTCCTGTGTTTGTTTCATTGTCTTCATTTCCTCTTTACTTTACATTATCGATTTCTACCATTATTTACTTTTTCAACATAATCAACCCATACACTTTTGCCACCACTCATAATATTTCATCACATTCCCCTACAAATCTCTATATTCGCACAATTTGCATAAATTTAGATATTGACAATTTTTTTACATCAACATTTTATTATATTATGTGTTGGCTGCAAAATTAACAACAAATTTATTAAACCTTGTAAGTGCATAAATCATTTTAGAAGTATAGCAAGCAAGCAAGGATCAATTTCATGAGGAGTTTTAACCTACTTTTAATTCTAAATTTATTTAAACCTAAACTAAAGAATAGTTAAACTAAGGAAGGGGTTTTGAACTCAAGTTGAAAATCTTAAAAGTAAAACCACAGTAAAAAACTAAAATGAGAAAAATTGATGGAGAAATTCTTAGTTAAGCTATCTTATCCATCACTAAACAATCCCTTAATCCATTTGATGAAATTAATGAAGCAAATTCATATTAATGCATGATGAAAACATTCACAACAAGGTAATGACCATGTTGCATATCGTATTAATTCTTTTTTAAATTATAGGTAAATCACATAACGTTTGTATAGATGAATGTATTCTAAATTATAACCTAGCACGACGTCTACTCAAGTTGGATAATTGGAACACATTAAGAACAAAAAGAATTTGAATGTTACATAATCCCTAGAATACGACGTCTATCCTAGATCTTCATGAATCAAAATCCTTTAATTGGTTCATAAGCAATTGATTGTACTGAAGTCTTCCAAAGTTTTCCCTATCTGGCTTCACCGCATAGTTTTGCTCTCTGGTGTCTGTAAGCACAACATGATTGCTGTAACGGTTGACGATTCTCCCTTACTCACCATTTACTTATGTGAGCTTTCTTTGAAGGTTGATTTGATGACTTTGCCTTCTACGAAAAGGAAGAATTTTTCTAGCTATCATTCTTTCTATTATTATCCTTCCTTTTTTTAGCCTTGTTTTTATTACTAGACTCAGCATAAGTCCTCTAGTTTGGAGCATCTAGTGACTACTCTAGCTTGATGTAGATCGTAGCCTAATCATAGAAGTCTCGAAGGGTCTTGATGGGACTCTTATAGATTCTACAGTATAATTTCCCATTCTTGTTGAGTCTAACAAAGATTATATTGAGGAAACTCTTATCCTACATGTCAATTTAGTTTAGCTCCTTCAAAAAATGAGCATATAGTCTTTCAACAACTCATCTTTTCCTGAAAGATTGTCGTCATATGGCAAGATGAAACGTATTGCCTCCTAAATGCCAGTAATGGCGTTAAAGCCCCTCTTGACACTACTCCTTGCTTGTTATGCTCCTCGTTGGGAGTTTTCTAATCTATTTTTGTAGCAACCAAAAGCAGAACACCTTTGTTTGGGTTCATATGAAGGTCTTCATCATCTAAGATTTTTTCTTCATCTTCACTTAATTGAATATAAAGATCTTTTTTTTTTTTTTTCATTTTTCAATTTTTTTTTTCAAATATTATTGGTAGAGATCCAGATGGTGAAGATCCACCATCAAATGGGATCTCCATCGTCAGATGGAGAGTTAGATTGGATCTCCATTGTTGGATGACTATTAGATAGAATCCGACAATGGAGATCCAATTTGATTCTCCATCACATTTTTTTTCTTAATTTTTTTATTTTTATTTATAGATAAAATGATCATTTAACCAAAAATCCTGATCAATTATCAAAATTAACATAAATTGACGAAAAATATGAAAGTTAAATATAATAAAAGAGTAAATATATTTTTATATTTTTTTTAGGCGTACCTCAGGGTGTAGAATAATTCATGATTTTTTTTAAAATTATTCTATCTATGTTTTTTATTCTCATAATTTTATTTTAATTAAATTTAAAATAATTGAAATTACCCTTGTCTTTACTCAATTTGATTACTTTAGGGAAAAATCTAAAAAATCCTTTAAAATGGTAAATAATCCCAATTTACTCAAACTTTTCAAAATATTAACTAGAAAATCTCCTACCGTAAGCAAAAAACAGTTACCATCCAAATTTTTAATGATTTTGTGACAAAAATAGTAAAACACTAAAATGCCCTTATTATATTGAAAATTAAAAAAAAAAAAAACCAATTACCAAACTACCCTTCATAACCAAAATAAAAATTAATTAATTAATTAATTGAAGATCAATTTGTATTAAAAAAATAAATAAATTAATTAATTATTAATTACCCTCCTATTTTTTTAACATCAATTTAAAAAAAAAAAACTAAAATATGTGATTTTCTTGTCATCTGGATTGACATCATCACCACTGCAAATTAGAATTACATCACCAGAGTTCATCAAGAAATCACTATCACCACTGTTCTGATCGTCAAAATTCAAATCATCACACCTAATCAGTCATCATCAGACCTTGATATCAAAAGGAAAAAAAAAAATTCATTAAACCAATATCAACCATCCATCAAAAACCTAGAAAACCTCCAAAAACTCCATTAACAAACCGAGATCAAACCTAAAACCTATATCCAACTTAGATTTGCGTTCATCATCTTACGAAGGTCGTTGACATTCGACAGCCGAGAATGAGAGAGAGGAGAAAGGATGAGTCACCAAATGGAATCCCACGTCCCTAGTAAGTAGGATCGAGAGGAAAAAGGGGTAACATGGATAGTGATCAAACAGATGATGAAGGCAATGACAGAAAGGATGGCCGCAAAGCTAGTGCAGTAGTTGTCAAAGCGGAGGGAGAAAATGGAAGAGAAGACATCGAGGGATCCACTGTCAAGGGTAAGGAGGGTGATGGCGACCATCGAGGGGGAGAGGCGAATGATAGAGAAGAGGAGGGTGATGATGGGGAAGAAGTGGAGGGATGTGGTAGAAAAAAATGAAGGGTTAGGTTTTGATGGTAAATGGGCAGGTGGTGACGAAGTTAATGATGATGGTCATTAGGTGAGATGACAAAGAGAGAGAGAGTGTGTGTAAGCCATCACCCAGATTTATTATTTTATGATATTAGAAATCTTCGAATTGAGTTACGGTCAAATCGTATGCCTCCAGTAGTGTTATTTGAGGTTTATTATATTTTCATATCACAAGTCGGATGTCGATTGGTTGACCCTGGTATGATTACAAAGTTATTAGAAGTGATTTATGTGTAAATCAAGCGAGGTGAGCTCATGAAATAAAGTAAAAGATATTTTAATTCAACCAATAAGAAAAGAGATAAGTGACTTTAAAAAGTAGTGGCTATGGATGTGTCACATATCATCTATTGACTAGTTGAAGAAATAAGTGGACTAGAATGTGCTAATTGGACCAATAGAATTTGTGATTATCCACATTTGAGCACTAGTGAGATTATTGAAAGTTTGAGGTAATTAAATGAAATTTTTTTGAGAGACTTTTTCGTAACTGAGCATTAGTATATATATATATATATGTTGGTTTTTATCTCATTTGAGACATTTTGAACATGAAAAAGAAAGAAAGAAAAGAGAGAGTCAGGTGAGAAGCCGAGAGAGTGACACCAAGAGAGAGAGGGAGGAAGAGAAGGATCTGGTCCCAATTTCACAGCGGTTTTTTCACAAAAGTTGCTCATTGTCATCTCCTCTAGTTAGTCCAACGAATTTGAAGCGAAGAGATTGCCTATTTGGTGAGTTATTTCAGTTTAAAGATTGATGTTTTATATGAAATCCATCTCATCTTTTGTTTCTTTTTCTAATTAGAGTTTAGGGATGGTGAGAGAGAGGTATAAGGATGATTTTGATGTGATTTGTGAGTGATTTGATGGAAGAAAAATAGAGGAAGTCACGACCAAAAATGGGTTTTTGTGGGATTCAATTTTGTTTTCGATTTTAAGGCATTGGATGAATGTTTCAGAGGTTAGGAAATGATCCTATAAAGTTAGATTTCGAAAACGAAAAGTTTAAGATCGATTTCAGAGCTAAACGAACCAGTTGAAGGACGTTTTTCTAAATCTTTCGAAATATGTTCATTTAATGTTCGAAATCGTTTATTTAATCATGATTGGGTGTTAGAACACTAGATGATTGATTGTTGAAGTTGTCGGACATTCGAAGCGAAAAATGATTTTTACTAGTAAGCGAAATCTAACATATTTCGTTCCGAGCTTCCGATGATTAAATTGAGTATACTGAGGTATTCCTAAGAAAGAATAAGTAGGATTCATGTAGAGAAAACGGATTTCGAAAATCCCGATTGAATAGAAATTGAGATCCGAAAGTTTAAACGTTAAAGGGTATTAATAGAGATAAATGAGATTTTTATTGATTTTGAATGTTATTTAAATGAGTTAAGTGACCCTAAATAGATATTTGATGTTTTAGGGTAAAAGCGGAGAGTTTCAGAGGCATATAGAGGAGGATCGGATTCTATCCGAGGACGTGTTGTGAATGGAATTACGAGCTTTTAAAATTTATATTTTTTTAAAGTTTATTGTAAAGTTAAAAGAATTTGTTATAAATAATTATTCATTTATTAATTGAATTTATATTATAATTATAGCATAAAGATTTTAGTTTATTATTTATGTATATGAGAATGTGATAGAATTAAAAATTTTAGATTCACTGCCTTGAGATTTAGAATATTTTAGTATATTAAGAAAAAGAAATTTTAATAGCTTATGGTTTACCCTAACCGCAGTTTAGTATCCGACCGAATGCCCTATGCGTGATACGGTAGATGAGAGGAAGTCAATCAGTGAGATTTAAGTCTAGTCGACTTTTGTATGAACGAGGCATAAGTAATCCGTATATACGTATAGGGTAGTGTAGTCGGTCCACATATTTTTATACAGAAATGAGTTTTAATTTATATAAATTATACCACTTACTAAGTTATACTCATATTTTTCTTTAAATGTTTTTCTTAAAAAAATTTTCACAGGTACAAGAGCTAGTCATCCAACCGACGAGGTTTAGTCAGACGTGTAAGTGGACGTATAGGATGACACCTACTACATGTATATATTTTGTTATTTTGATAATGTATATGTTGATGTACATAGTTGTAAATATTTAAAAAAAATAGTGGATGCATTTAGTAAAACAAAAAGTTTTATTAAAGTTTTATGAAATTCAGTTTTCATATTTTATTTACTTGTTTGTGGTTGTGTTATGAGAAATAAGTCGGAGACTCTAGAAGTTGAGAAATGAATTTCATAGAAGTATTTTTATAAACTGTATTTAAAACATGCAGGATGACATAGTTTAGAAAACAGACGTCATGCTGTCGAAATTTTATTAAAAAGCGAAAAATTTTCTTATCACTGTCACATTGTAAAAGAAGTTAAAATGTCAAGCTAAATAATTTTTCGGTACCCTGACGGGGTTCCTTCGAGCTGAGTATAAAATTCGTGAGAATTCTTTCAGGATGCTACGGGGTCTTTCTCGAATCCAAAGAAAAGATTCGAGAAGGGTCCCGTTAGAGAGAGAGAGAGAGTAAATATGGTAATAGGAAAACTAAAAATACATCTGATAACTTTTACTTTAATTTTTTTATTTTCTTTTAAATTCTTTTAATATAATCCAGCTATCCTCAATTCAAAAATCTAAATACATTGTCAGTTGTACCCTCAAAATTAAAAGATCTATTAATTTATTAACGGATTTACTATAATATTTAATAGTTAAATCATTTTAAATTTTAATTATTATTTTTAATATCATGGATGGTTTGATATTATTTTTAATTTTAAGGATAAAATAATAATTACCCGCTAGTTCATGACAATTTGAGTAAACAAGAGGGACTAAATAGATTTAAATTTACAATTAAAAAGTTTACAATTCGCTGATTAAAATTAAAGTTTATCATTATTTGTACAGGGAGCGGTGGAAGTAGGTCGAAGCGGCAGTGTCGACTGAGCAAGTGTGGTTGGTGTGGTAGCGATGATTGGTTAAAATCAAAATATTAAAAAGCAAATATCATCAAGAGGAAATCGAAAATGGCAACAATATCGACGGCAACACTGTTTTGTTGGGTCCTCAAGAGACCCACTCACCCCGTTTTCCGTATACGCCCTCGGATTACATGCTGCTCTTATTCTTCTTCTTCTTCTTCTAATTCTTTGCAATTCAACATCTCGTTTTCTCCTCCAAAACCCAAGCAGCAAAACAACAACGACGATGACGGTTCGGGTGGTTTCCAGCAGCTCTTCATTCCCTGGATTGTCCGTGGCGAAGATGGCAAGCTCAAGCTCCAGACGCAGCCGCCGGAGCGTCTCATTCACGCCCGGGCACTCTCCGATTCCACCAAAAAGAAGAAAAAGCAGAGCCGTGCCTTGAAAGCAGCAGCAGCTCGCAGGTTGGATAACGAGCCCCCCGAACGGCTCAGTAAAGTTTTAGCTGCGGCTGGAGGTACGAAATTTGTGATTGATTTTCAGAGAAAATGTTTTATGGGATGCAGTGTTGGCGTGACATGCTGTTATTGGAAAGGTAGTATGGAAAGGTACAACACCGTCAGCTTTGGCACGCCAACTCAGTTTTCTATAGAAAATTTTCTCTTGAGTTTTAATATGGTTGATTTGGTTGTTATTATTATGTTGGTCTTTGTTGCTAGTGGCATCCAGAAGGAGGTGTGAAGACCTCATATTCGAAGGTCGAGTCACTGTTAATGGTTCCCTCTGCAATGCTCCTCAGGTCACCTGTTCTTTTCTTTTAATTTTTATTTAATATTACTCCTCGTCCTCCTGCTTGAATTCATTTTACTTTTAATGAGTTCCAGACTAGAGTTGATCCTACAAAGCACATCATTTATGTAGATGGAAGACGCCTACCTAAGAAACTGCCACCAAAACTCTATTTTGCGCTTAACAAACCAAAAGGGTGGGTTTGTAAATACTTACCCAATTTTTTTTTTCTCATCCAATTTTTTTTTTTTCTCCGTGTAATTCAATCAATTGCATCACCACCGTATCGTATCACAGGTACATCTGCTCATCTGGTGAGAAGGAGATCAAGCCTGTCCTGGCTCTATTTGATGATTTTTTTAAGAGTTGGGTACGTTCTTTTGCTACTAGTTGCATTCTATTTTTGGTTTTTATATTTACGTCTTACTGCAGCGTTTATGTTAATCATTTGTAGGATAAAAGTAACCCAGGTTTACCCAGACCACGGTTGTTCACTGTTGGTCGCCTTGATGTTGCCACGTCTGGGTTAATTATAGTGACCAACGATGGTAATTACATTGCTAACAATGGATTCCTTCGAACAGACGTGAGAGCATGCGGATTTGAAATTGAATGGGTTTATCTTATCCTTTGTTTGCAGGAGATTTTGCTCAAAGTCTATCACATCCTTCATCTATGTTATCAAAAGAGTGAGGCTTTTATGTGCTTTGTTTTCGTTGTTAATGATGACCATTTGTTTTGTTGTTACAAAAGAAAGATGTCAAGTTATTTGAAAATCTTTTAGATTTTTCCAGTTTGGTATATCATTTGAACTACATTGGATTATCTATTCATGGAAGGAGAATATGAATGCTTCAAGACCTGAAACTTTTTCTCATTACCATGCTTTGGCTTTTGTTTCTTTTGTCATTGTCATTAACATCTTCATATTCACTTTTTCTTCATTTGTCAATTACTGTTCCATTTTTGTGATTAAGTAGTACATTTGTAATTCTTATATTCATTCTGATGACAAAACGTCTTTACTTTTTGGTCACTCTAGATATATTGCAGCAGTTGATGGTGTAGTAAATAAGAAGCACTTAATAATCATCAGTGAAGGAACTGTAATTGATGGCATCCATTGCACTCCAGATTCAGTGGAGTTGTTACCAAAACAGCCAGATATATCTAGACCACGCTTTCGTATTGTGGTATGTGTTTTATCTTTGCGTCCGTGAAGTGTTCAATATGCTACCAATCACTTCCTTTTATTGGCATTTCTATCAATTGCTGAGATCTCCGCTCCTTAGAATCATATTCTATTCATGATCTACCTTTACATTTGAGACTTTACATCACCTGTTATGTTTGTTTGGGATGTGGAATTTCTATTGCGTGTACATCTTTAATTTATAGAATTTATGAAATTGAATGTGAATTGTTTAGGATCTACATTCCATGTGTATCCTCTGTTTGTGCGTACGTTTGGAGGTCGTTTTGATCTGGGTTTGTCATGGAAGTGTGATCAAAGAAGCTAAGCTGGGGTGGCTGTGTTATGGATGATGTTTGACTTAGAAATAGAATAAGGAAATGCTGGTGGTGGTCTTGCCGTCAGACTGTGGTTCTTCTTTTAAACTTATGATTTTATTCAGTTCCTGTCAGATATCTACTTGACTCGGAAATTTTTTGCTGAAGATGACAAAACATCATGTAATTTTGTTCTTTCTGTGCTTTTTTTATTTTTATTTTTATTATTATTTTTTATTGTGTGGCTACATATGGTGGGATGTGGTCGGGATGGAGGTAGTTTCTTTAACTACAGGGCCTTTGCAACTTAACAGTGTCTTGACCCAGTTAGGAGTGGGAAGAAAGAGAGGTTCCTGCCCTTTGTCATTATTGGTTATAGTAAAGGATGAATTCTATTGCTTCTTAGTTGAATTTAGAAGATTAAGAAATCTGCTTAGTTTCAATTCATGTTGATCTAGTCCAGCATGCTTTGTGTTTTGACAATATCTACTTCTTTACATTGATGTTCTCATTAATAGAATACCATTATCCGAGAATGAAAAAAGCACCAGAACTTGTCAATCAAATATACAAATCTCTTAAATGATTTTTGCACAAATCATTTAATGTTATGTGGTCTTTAACCTTTGTCAGCTACATAAAGGGAAATTAGGTGCTGGTAACTTTATTATTTATGTACTGGATTCATGCAGGTTCATGAAGGGAGGAACCATGAAGTTCGAGAACTTGTGAAGAATGCTGGACTTGAGGTCAGCTTAGGTTTTACTGATGGGAGCACTTTGAAATTTCAAACATAACTTGCACGTATCAAATTGGTTATTCATTTTCCAATTAATGAAATCCTTAGATTAATGTTGGAAAACACATGTGAGCTATAAAAAGAAGAAAGAGTGAAGATTCCATGAAAGTGGAAGGCCCATAACCTTAAAGGCTAGTCTTTTGGATTAAGTGGTGATTCAATAGATATAAACCCAAGCACGAAATTGTAGAACGGCCCAAGATCTAACACATCATAAATTTTAGCAATTAATTGGTTCACACTGCATGGTAATTCGATGAAAATACTAGTGACTACTCTTTCCTTAAATTAATAAAAACATTGGGCCTTGAATTTTATAAATATCAGCGACTTCTCTGTCCTTGTCTTCCTCTGCTTCATGTTTCGGTTATGACTTATGCTTATGTGATCTGGTTTTGCTTATCATTGTCCAGATTCATTCATTGAAACGTATAAGGATTGGTGGCTTCAGACTTCCATCAGATCTTGGGTAATTGTCTTTGTTTTCATTTATAAAATATTTTAAAGCACGTTTTTTTTTTTTTTTTATATGTTGTTGTTACTTTTGGTACACTTTCCTTTTAAAAAAGGAAACAAAAAAGAGAAAATATTTATTTTTTTTGTTTTCTTTCCATCACCTAAATCAGAATGCATTTGTGTGCTAGTATCCTTGCCCTTGGTGAATCCAAGACCTTCATAATGGGAGATCTTTGCAAAAATTTAAGCCAAAGTAGTTGGTTAGCACTGCATTCATTATTATTATTATTATTATTATTATTATTATTATTATTATTTAATTTGTCTTTAATTTTTTTTTTTAAATTATGATTTTTCAATTACGTGAAGCTAAATGTGTAGGATATTGCCCAAGTCTTACACTACTTTGAAACTCAACACACTTTCAGCCTCCTCTTAACCCAATCCCCATCCCCACCCTCACCCCACAAACCCCTGCACCTGGGCCACTAGTAATGTTATAGATTATCATTGTGGACTCAGATTGTCATATTGAGCAAATTTTGGTAGCTGAAGTAGTATGTCCCCAACCATTAAAATTGGTAGCAAAATTCTGTAGATGTTGTAGCTGAAGAAGTATGTGTCTCCATGTTAATAAACATTGGATCTACTTTAGTTATTGGTCTAAATACTTTGAACTTTGTGCTAAATGTGTTACGAATTTCAGGATTGGGAAGTATGTGGAGCTTAAACGAACTGATCTTAAGTTATTGGGTTGGAAGAGTTGACACGTTGCCACATAACAGCTAGAATTTGCACGTCATTTCTCCTGCCTCAAGCAAGTACGAGCAGATGAAACATGGCTTCTTGATGCTATCAAGAATTTTACCATTTTCTGTGGGTGAGTGGTGGAATTCATCACTTGTACCTTTCTGTGCCTTTCCTTTTTTGTTTTTTGTTTTTTTATCCTCGATCTGACTGCCTTATGTGCATAAGATGACCTGTGTTTTACATCAATAGGAAAAAAAAGGCATTGCCATAAACGTCTTTACTCATAAAGAGAACTATACTCATTTATGTAATGTGAAAAACGGCCTATCTGCAAGCAATTGTGCAAAACCAGAACCTCTTACTGCTTGTTTGTAGAGTTGCTTTGATTTGAAAGCTCATTGTTAAGCCTACAAAGAAATCTATCCAAATCTACAGAACAAGAGAGTTTGTGGTGTGGTAGCTGCTGTTGTTTTCTTTTAAAGCTAATATCGGACCCATCAGAAGTGTGTCGGAGATATATAATCCCATAAACAAAAAAACCATTCCTCCCATAAAATGTGAAAACACTTCGCTTATGTTTGTAAAATAAAAAAGTTGAGACTTGACATCTCATTGCATGAAAAAGTGGATAACTACATCAGGAGGGGATGCCCGGTAGATGTTTACTTATTTTCAGCCAAAATATTAAAAATAGCATAGTAATTTCAATTTGATTTTGGTGAGATACATAAGTTATGCCTAATATATATATATATATATATATATATATATATAAGGATTAACCAACTTGCCTGTACAGTAATATTATCACGAAAACTGACAACTAGTGGCTATCTAATAGTGTTCATGTAACTTTAGTAATTCAACAGGATAATCCCAATTTCCCCCGGTTGTTTGATATATTCAATAATTTCCTCCCTATAGTTTGAAGAAATCATATTTTCGCCCTTCTGTTGTCTCTGTTAGTGAAATAAGGTTTCCCATGCGAAATGTTCAAACTACCCCTCAATTAGAAATAAGAAATTCATTATTTTTTTATAAAATAAAATTAAAAAAAATAAAAAAGTTGGAGATTCAAGATTGGATCTTTAACTCGAATAAAGAACACATCTAAGAAATCCATTTAACATAGGAGCAGCATTATCATTACTAACATGAACATGAACCCTAACTGCAACAACATCATCATCATTACCAAATCCCAACAATAATATTAAACACAACAATATATATAAAAAAAAGCTTGGAAACCTAGGAAATTTTTGGGTTCTTGAACACTTGGAAACCCAGAAACTTATGGGATTTCGGCCACAAAAACCTAGAATTTTCCTAGGTTTCTGACGACGAAAACCCAAAAGTTAGGTTTTCGACTATGGAAACCCAAGAAACTTCTACGTTTTCGATGATGGAAACCTAAAAGTTAGGTTTCCGGCTATGAAAACCCAGATTCTTTTGGGTTTCCATTGCTGAAAACCAAATTTGGGTCTTCATTGATGGAGACCTAGAATTAGGTATCCATCAACGAAGATCCACAGCCGAGAGAGGGAGAGAGAAGAAGAAAGGAAGAGAGAGAGAGAAATAGTTTTTGAGTTTTTAAGGTTTTTTTATTAATTTTAGAAAAAAATTATTAATATTTTAATTTTTTTAATAATTTAAAAACATTAATAGTTTTATCATTACTGTCCATTTTAAAGATGGACGATAGACCATTTTTTTTAAAAATATTAAATTGTCATTTTATTAAATATTAATAATTTTTTTTTTTATATTTTATTTTGTTTTGACAATTTTGCTCTTTTATATTAATGGTCAAACGTTTATTTTTAATGTCAAAGTTGACGGTAGAGGGTTTTCTGGATATTTTAAGGAACTATAGGGTTTTTATTTTTTTAATTTATTTTTATCTATTTCAAAAATCAAGAGGGGGAATATTAATGATTTCTTAAATTTAAGGGGGATTTTGGCTATTAATCCAAACTATAGGGGAAGATAGGATTATCCCTAATTCGATGAGCCAAAATATCTATCAAATGATAGCCTTTAAAAATTTACAAGTATTTGTATTACTTAAGAGGTCGTTTGTTTTTTTGTCTGAAAACTGAACAGTGTTACTGAAGACTAAAGACTGAATAGTGACTGAAATATGAAATCTGAATAATATGTTTTTTTTTTTCTTTTTCTCTAAATATGTTGCAAACTTGTTTGTCTTTTAAATTTAAAATTGTCTAAAAACTAGTAAGTTGACATTTATATCCTTTCTACTATTTGTTGTTATATAATTTTAATTAAGTTAATACAAATATTTAAAAATAAATAATTTAATAAATTCTAAAACATTTTTTATGTACATATTAATAATGTTTTATTAATAAATATGATTAAAAAAATAGTAGTATTAACCATATTTATATTTAAATATATTAATATATTTAAGAAAACAATTAAAAAAATAAATGTTTAAATTATAAATTAAAATATATTAGTTCAATTCTAAGATAATTTGAGATGAGATGTATTTAGGTTTTACTTATCAAATATATTTTTTATAAGTATCAAGGAAAAAAAAATGAAAATTTAAGTAATATAAAATTATGATAAATTTGGAATTATTTTCTTTTGAGGATGATAGATTTGGAATAAAAGTTTTTAAATATCATTAAGTGATTTGCAATTAAGTGAAAAGTTAAAAATTTTTATTTAATTTTATCAGTTGTTTTTTGGTAGTTTTAAGTGGTTTGACAACGAAAACATCTTAATATGTGTAATTCAGCACTATTAAACGTTAAATGAAAAAAAACAAACGGCTCCTAAGTGATTTGACGAGTTGAAATATCTATAAAAGGATAGCCTCTATTTTTTATCTTTTTTTTTTTTTTGAAATTGATCTCTTAAAGGATACGAGTGTCTTTATTCATAAACTCTAATATCTATCCTTAAACAGTTATGGACATCGTTATATGAAGTTAACTATCAAGCAGCCAAAGCCAGTCTCCAAGAAGGGTGAGTAGAGCTTGGTCAGCATATGGGTTTGCACATGCAGAAGAGCCAAGTGTACAAGTGTTTGCAAATGGAAAACCTTTTGTCTTTTGGACTTGCTAGAGGAACAACCTGGGTCATTAGTTCAATAATTGAACTTTACTTACTAAAAAGATTCGGTTGAAATAGATAGTTATTATTATTATTTTTTTTTGTTAAAAAAAATGTGAAATTCATTAACCATCCCAAATTTGGGAACAAGAAAAATACAATCACTTAAAAGCCTAATCAAATTTGGGATAACAACAAAACAAACCATAGTTTACCTGATTAATCCTCCAATATGAATAATCATGGATGGTTAGACATGGAATATCAAGCGGTTCCTAAACAAGAAAACAACTTGATAACACTAAATCCAGTTCATTCACAGACAAACAAAACCACAAGATATAATCATCAATACAAATACAAACAAAACACTACAACAAGAGAACATCTGCAACATCTCAAAAGTAGAATGCATCAACCTCCACATTCCACTATAGTTGAGAGCTTTAAAGGAATTGCAATCTGGAAATTTTTGAAGGGTTTGAAAGGCCACCAATAAAATTGATGAGGAACCCTGCTTTCTCTGCTATTTCCAATTGAAGAGACCAAGAATTGCCGGAAACTATGGTTATCAAAGAGGTAGAGAGCTGCTAATCTTCTTTCAAACTCGAGTCATTGGCCACCAAACCAACAAAACCAAAAGGTTTTTAGAGGTTGAATCTAGAAGTCATCTAGATCCACCCTATAAAAACCCAAAACCAACAGAACCAAAAGGTTTTTAGAGATGAAAGAAAAGACACCAATCGACTGACACTCTAAGCAAAATCTAAAAACTGTACATTTATTTGGATTTTAAGGGATAGACCCAGAAATATCTGGATCCCTCCCTTAAAACCCCAGATCTAGAGAAATCGTTGAGAGGAAATAGGAAACGAGAGGAAAATGGCTAGGAGATCAACGTAGAAAGAGGGTTTTATGGAGACAGGACTTCCAAGAGCTCTATTTATGTATAGCATTTTAGAGAACTATAGAAGACAATCTAGAAAGTATTGGTTGAAACAGACGTTAAAATTTAGTGTTCTTTCCTTATCATTTGTAAAGTGAGTGAAAAAAGATTGGATGCTAATTTTGCTAACATTTGAGGTCATGGCAAATAGTCTCTATACCCTAAACAAATTAATATTAGGGCAAATTGCACAAATCTGCCCTGAGGTTTGATGAAATTACACCTAATTGAGGGTGTTTGCGATACTATAATTAAGGTTATCTTTGGTTCTAATAATTCAACACAAACCTTCCTTGCCATTAAACAACCGTTAATGAGCTTCTGTAAGTTCTATTGTATAAGGGTAAAATCATGAAAAGACATTATATGCTAGATAATATCCATGTGCAATGCTGAGTATCTAACATTTTAATAATTTATTGAGTATTAAAATAATGGAAGTGCATTGAAAGTGGAGTGTAACCATTTTGATTAGACACAAGTTTTGGCGTATGTAGTCTTTTATTAGAGGCTATACACCCATGCCAAAAATCGAAGAGCCAAACTCTTCATAAAGGCAAGGGGTCTGTTCATATTCTAGTGCTTACTGACAATGCATATGCTGAAAATAGAAAGAAAAATCCTTTTTTTCTCCATTTGATTGCATTTCATATAGCTCTCGTTAAGACGACAATAGAGACTGTTGTGGGTATTTTGGCGATTATGGAAAGAGGAGGAGAAAAGCCCAAAGACGAGGCCCGTTGTATTGTCTTATAAGAAAAAGCCCAAGAAGTTTGGTCAAGACAAAAGTCAAGGGAAGGTACACGTGGTCATGGGGTAACCTGTACCCAAGCACACCTGATTATATGACTGATCGTTTTTGATCGTTGAGTAATCAGGTGGACGCATGGTAAAGCGTAAAGAAATCTGGTCGTAATCAAAAGATTGCTTGAAAGGTGCCCCCCTAAAGGTATTAGAGCGATTAAGAGGTCCCTGTATCTGCTCAATGGTCAAGGAAGAAGCAGAATCTGCTCGAAAGAGGTAGCATCAGATCGCTGAAGAAACCTGTTCGCTCGATGTGCTCATTAAAGTTGACTAGTTGACCTTCTAGAAGGCGAATCAATTCAATTTAGGAAAGGAGACAACTTGCTTATTTTCATGCAAATCAAATTACGATATTATTGGCAGATATTGTAGATGCGGTGGAGATAATCTTGAAAGATATTATCTTAATTAATGTAAATTATTTTTTGCCTTATCTGTAAGATTCTTAAACCTATTTGAATTGTAACATCTTTACTATAAATAGGAGATGAAATTCAGTGTAAAGGACAGAGTGAAATATATGCTGTTGCTCCGAGAGAGGAAAGGGGTGACAGTCGTGAACATAGGCCATTATTTTGCCGAACCACGTAAAAACTTATTGTGTTCTATTTATTTTGGTCTCGGTCATACGTGTTTCTTTTATTGTTTGTTGTTTCGCAAGTATTGGGCTTGGAGAACCAAGTTGATCAAAATTGAATGTCAACATCTTTTGGCACTAGAAGGAGGGCCCAAACTGAGATTTGACAACCTTTTCAATACTTTTCTCTTTTGTTTGGTTGTGATTTCCTAACATTGCCAGGATCAAGACAACTAGGATTGTTGCGACAAAGGCTAACCAATCGGAGGGCCACTAAGGCCAAGGTCATGCGACAGAAACGTCCAGTGCAGCTTTACCCCCGTTTCCTCCACATCAAACAGCCGTTGGTGGAGAAGTTGCACCAGTTTGGCAGTAACGTTAGGAAGCGTTAGAGAATACAGTACCACAATTGGCAGAGGCCATTAGAACTCTGACGCAAGCTCAAGTTCAGGAGGTCCCTAGGAATGCAGACCCCCAATGCCAGTTAGTGGATGTTATGTCTGCTAAAAGAGAGGAGGCTAGCAGAGTAAGAGTGCAGCCGATGGTTTCTGTTCGCTCCTCAAACTTACACTAGAGAGGGGAAGGGCGTCAGGCTCATGAAGAAGAAGTAGCACCCCACCCTCCCAACCTAAGGATCAGGGTAAGCTAGGATGGCAACCGTCGTGTGGATACTGATCGTGGGAATGAAAGAGCTCATCGGTGCAATGGAGAGCGTCTGCGCTAAAGAGAATCACGTCACATAGGGAGTTCTTATAGAAGGAACAGGTCGTGTGAAAGAATGCCCATTGACCGAGAGATGTCACGAAATCGATTCTCTGGAGACAGGGAGAGTAGGAGGAGTCATCAGTCCCCCAGCAGGCAGAGTTGAACGGCGGGACCCAATGGTGCAAGAATTAATGCAAAGGGTCCAGTAATTGGAAGCGGGACCCAGGCTCTACGGTCAAGTAGAGGGATGAGAAGACAGAACCCCATTCACAAAGGAAGTTGAGACAGAGCCACTGCCACCGAGATTCAAGCTCCTGAGCATCCTGTTTTATAATGGGGACAGTGACCCTTATGACCACCTGGATGCTTTCAACGTTCAAATGGATTTGCAGATGTCTAATTCTCTAGTCAAGTGCCGAGTGTTCCTAGCAACATTGGGGAATATGCCGAGGGCATGGCTGAGGAGCCTTCCGGCCCTCAGTATAAACAGCTGGGATGAATGCCAAAGAAAGTTTGCCGACCAGTATAAGGCGTTGAGAAAACAGCTCGCACCAACTTGCCACTTAGCAACTGTCTTTCAGAAGTGAGGAGGATAATGATGGATACTGGCAGCTCGGTGAATGTAATGTATAGGGGTTGTTTTGAGCAGATAGGCTTAACGTTCAAGCAGTTAGCACCATCCCCTGAACCCCTCTTTGGTTTTACAGGAGATGCAATTGTGCCATTAGGGCAGATCAAACTCCCCCTTGCTGTCGGAGATTCAGACCGACAAGCTCTGACGATGGCAAATTTCTTGATTATTGATTGTCCTTCGGCATACAATGCTATCCTCGGAAGACCAGCTATGAACGATCTAGATATAGTAATATCCACCAGAACGCTCAATATTAAATTTTCCACTCCGAATGGAGTAGGATGTGTTAGAGGGGAACAGGAAATGGCAAGGAGATGCTATAAAAATGCAGTAAAGGCAGGGATTAAAGGAAAGAAGGTCAGCATGGTGACCGAGGAAAAAACACGACCGATCAATGCTACAGGGGTGAGTCAAGACCTGGATCCAAGAGAAATAGATGAAGACCGAGCAACAGGCCCTGTGGAAGAACTAGAGGATGTGCAAGTCAATGAACAGGATGCTAAGCGGTGTTTGAAGGTATGAAAAGATTTACTCCCGGATATTAAAACACAGCTCACCAAGTTCTTGAAGGAAAACTTAGATGTCTTCCTATGGAATCATGAAGACATGATAGGGATCAGTCCGGACGTGGTGTCACACAAATTAAACATCAATCCCCTCCATAGACCAATTCGCCAAAAGAGGAGGCCAATGACGGAGGAACATTATGAAGCGCTCAGAGAAGAGGTAGAGAAACTTTTGGCGAATAAATTCATCAGAGAAGTCTATTACCCGGTTTGGGTAGTCAATCCTGTTCTAGTAAAGAAGAAGAACGGAAAGTGGAAGACTTGTATCAACTTGACCTATCTAAACAAGGCATGTCCAAAAGACAGTTTTCTTTTACCAAGGATTGATCAGCTTGTTGATGGTACTGCTGGACATCAGCTCCTTAGCTTCATGGATGCCTACTCAGGGTATAACCAGATCCTAATGAACCATGACGATAAGGAGCATACCTCGTTCATTATTGATCGTGGGCTTTACTGCTATAAGGTGATGCCATTTGGATTGAAGAATGCTGGAGCAACCTACCAATAGTTAGTAAATATGATGTTTGAAGATCTCATTGGGGGAATGATGGAAGTGTATATTGACGATATGTTGGTAAAATCCAAACGGGCATGCGAACACGTGATTTGGGAGAGATGTTCCAGATCTTGTGGAAATTTTAGATGAAGCTGAATCCTTTAAAGTGTGTGTTCAGAGTAGCTTCGGGCAAGTTTTTAGGATTCATGGTCAACAGTAGGGGAATTGAAACAAACCCCGAAAAAATTAAAGCCCTCGTTGACATGAAGTCACCTACCAAGATCAAGGAAGTACAGAGTCTAAACGGCCAGGTTATCTGTAAACCCCTATATTCAATTTTATGTTTCCTAGCCTTAGAAACTAAGTTATTGAATAAAAAGGACAAAATGGTCATTTAGTAAATAAAAAAATATATATATATAATATAAATGGATGGCAAGATTGTAAAACTTTAGTTTAGTAAGTTAATAATTCAATTATATGAAAAAAAAAAAAATGAGACAAATGATCATTGATTTTTATTAGTAAATAACATAACAAAGGGCAATTTTGTAAATCCAACAAGTCAATAGAGGATATGGTGGTCATTTAGCAAAAAGGTGGCCATAAAATATACCACTTAGTCACTTTTTCATTGAAAATGAAGAAGTAGGCGTGAGAAACAAAAATAGAAGAGAGAGTTGAGAGGGAGAGCATGAGATGGAAGGAAATTAGAGGGGGAGAAGAACAAGTGATATTTTCAACCAATTTTTAAGCTTCCAAGCAATTGTTCTAGTTGATCCCAAGCCAAAATATCAAACCCTAAGCATAGATAAGGTGACGAGCACGCGGACGAGATGCGAGAGGCTCGTTGAGTCATTGAGAGCGTTGGGATCGAGGTAAGTGTCCTTCACTTCACTTACATCTAGTTGATTTCCGTTTATATGGCAATGATAAAATATATTGTTTCAAAGAGTTTTGCAAAATGGTTTTCCAAAATCATAAGTTTTATGTTGAGTAATGAGTTATGCCTAGAATCTAGAAATGAGATTCGAAGGCGAGAGTAAGTTGCAAAAAGGTTTAATAGTAAAGCAAAGTAAAGTTGAATTAAGACCCATGTGCATGTTGAGATATTAGCATCTTGGCACTACGTGGCGATGTAGAAAATTCCGCTCGTAGTTGTCAAGGTTGATAGCAATGTGAAACGATGTAGAAAATTCCGTATCTAATTGCAAGTGATGAGTAAATTGCACTACAATATGCGATGTAGAAGATTCCGCATGTAGTTGCGTAAAGTATAAGCTATTGGCACTACAACGGTGATGTAGAAAATTCCGCGTTGTGGTTACCTAGAGTTGAGAAAGTTCGCCTACGTCGCGATGTAGCAAATTCCGTGCGTAGTGGCTTTGCACATGGTTGTCTTATGAGAAATGGTTTTCAAAAGAAAAAAAAAAAAAAGAAAATAATAATCGATTACTTTCTAAGTAATGTCTATGCGAAGTTATACCTTTATATATATATTGCCTAACCTCTCTTTGTTTTGTGTAGCTTGTATACTTTAGTGGACATTGGCACGGACTCTCTTGCATCAAAGACATTATTTTGATTAACTTTAGGTGGGGGAAATTATGAGACGAAATATATGGATGTTAATGTATTTTGACATTGTGTACATGTGTATATATTGAATCAAATAATTATGTGTTGACATGAGATACTTGACGGATTATGAATCATATTTTGATATGTATATATAAATGAACCATTACACTTGATATGCACATATTGCACAAGGAACATATTTCATATAAGTATGAGTTGTTATATGTTAATTACATATGTGAATTATGCTTGTAAAAGAATTGCATGTTTGTGAAATGAATGAAAAATGCATGTTTGAGATTGAAAGAAGTTGGACGGTGATCAAAATAGTTCGAAGTGTATTTCTTATGCAGGTTGATTTTGGAAATGTTAAATTTACAGCCGTTATGTTGTCCGATTTTTATAAAATTAGTTTTCAATCAAACGCGAAAAATTCACACTGTTTCAACTATATTAAAAGAAAATAAAATTTTTAAGCTTAAAACGAGTAAACCGGTTAAGTAAAGTAAAGGGGTTCGCTTCCCGGATTTCTCCAATCCGACAAGTCGGGTTCGGGGAGTCCGTTGAAGTGCCCGACAGGATCCTCCAGACAAGAGCTTAGAGAAGGTCTGGTATGGGTCCTGTCAAGTTGGTATCAGAGCCCGATTCTCGTTAAGTTGAAATAAAGTTTTAAGAGAAGTTTTAACGATTTTCGCATCAAACGTGCATTAGTGATGATGCATTCATGTTTTTCAAGATTTTATGAGTTATGCTGCTATTGATGTACATCAATATGTATAAGTCATTATATGCATGAGACATGAGTTAGCTTATGCAGTTATATATGAGATAGAGAGATTAAAGAAGACAATTGCATGAGTATAGAGTTATTTCATGCATTATAAAAGTTCTAACTTGACTTTATGATCATTTCAATTATAGAGATGCAGCGTAGAGATCGCCCCAGAACAAGAAGGGCAGCTGCACAGGTACCCACCCCTGAAGAGGAACATGTTGACGAGTCAGTCAATGTGTCGGCTAGTTCTTCACATTCTGAGCCTTCCCAGCCTGAGAGACCAGAGCAGGCACAAGCATAGGTGTATATAGAGCAGATGGCAGAGAGGATGGCACAGGCTTTTGCTGCAGCACTCCATCCGCCACCACCACAGCAGCCCCATGAAACAGGGGTATCCATTGAGCGGGCTCGAAAATTAGGTGCAAAGCATTACGATGCCACAGGTGATCCAGAGCGTGCAATATCTTGGCTAGACACTAATGAAGAAATATTCCAGATTATGGGATGCACCGAGGAACAGATGGTCTCTTACTCAGCCTTTCTGCTTAAAGATCGCGCCAAGGATTGGTGGAGGGCGCATCAGAGAGCACATCCGGAGGGAGTTTTTTGGGCAAACTTTAAGACAGAATTCACAGATCAATTCTTTCCCAAGAGCTACAAGAATACAAAAATAGAAGAATTTTTGAGTTTGAAGCAAGGGAACTCCTCAATGCCGGAGTATGAAAAGAAATTTTTCGAGCTGATCCGTCTGGTCCCTTTTATTGCAGAAAATGAAGAACAAAAGACCAACAGGTTCCTGGTAGGCCTTAACCCTGCAGTTAGGACCATTGTATCATCTTCAGTACATACGCGGTATGGACAGCTAGTGGAGGCAGCCACTCGAGTGGAACAGAGTGCAGGAACCGTTCCCAAGCCGAAGCCACCATTCAATCAGAAGCGCAGTTGGAGCGGTGGTCAACAAGGGGGACCAAGTAAGGTGGGCAAACAAGATCAGAAGTCCACATGGTCTGACAGCCGTAAGCAGAGCCAGAGGTCCCAAACCAGCCAAAGTTCAGTTCAATCATCGGGGGGATCCAAGAGGAGATCGAGCTGGACAGACAGACCTACCTGTAGCAAGTGCGGTCGAATGCATCCAGGTGAGTGCCTTATGGGTCGTACGAGATGTTTCAGATGCGGCCAGGAGGGTCATTTTATGAGAGACTGTCCCAGTGTAGCTGCCTCGAGCCCAGCAGAGGCCAAATCAACGGCACAGGGACAACCTAGTGGGAGCCGTGGACTCGATAGGAGAGGCCCCCAAACCGGAGGAGCTACTAGTGTAGGACAGCCCAGTGACGGATCAGGTAGAGGCGTGCCACCCAGAGGACAGCTTGGCAGACCTCATAGTCAGGCCGCCAGAGTATACACAGTGACTCAGCAGCAGGCTGATGCAGCCCCAGATGTGGTGACAGGTATTCTTACTGTATTTGCTTTAGATGCTCATGTTTTTATGGACCCTGGTGCCACCCATTCTTTTGTAGCTGGGGATTTTATTGTTAGAGTCGAGATAGATTTGAGACCGACCGAGTGCAGTATGAGAGTGTCACTTCCCACGAGTGATTCACTTATAGTAGATCGGGTATATATGGGAAGTGAGGTGATTATAGCGGGTCAAAAATTTGAAGCTGACTTGATGGTCCTCCCCATTCATGACTTCGATGTCATTCTTGGTATGGACTGGCTATCGAAGCATCGAGCCACAGTTGACTGCTACAGAAAAGAAGTTAAGCTGAGCAGACCGAAAATGCCAGAGGTGACTTTCTGTGGAGAAAGGAAGATACTCTCTGCGAGTTTGATCAGTATGGTGAAGGCAAATAGAATGCTTCGCGGAGATTGCCAAGGCTACTTGGCTTATATGGTGAGACCGGAGGATAGCAAGTTATAGATTGCAGAAGTCCCGGTGGTTAATCAGTTCATAGATGTCTTTCCAGAAGATCTACCCGGACTACCTCCAGATAGAGAGGTAGAGTTTGAGATTGAGCTAGCTCCTGGCACTGAACCCATCTCTATAGCTCCATATCGGATGGCACTAGCAGAACTAAAGGAGTTAAAGGTGCAAATAGAAGAGTTGGTGAATAAGGGCTTCGTTAAGTCCAGCACATTGCCGTGGGGAGCTCTAGTGCTATTTGTAAAGAAGAAAGATGGGAGTCTTCGACTATGTATTGACTACAGACAGCTCAATAAAGTCACCATCAGAAATCAGTACCCACTACCCATAATAGATGATCTGTTTGACCAGCTTCAAGGGGCGAAAGTATTTTCGAAGATCGATCTAAGATCGGGGTATCATCAATTGAAGCTGCGTAGGGAAGATATTCCCAAGACGGCCTTCAGGATTAGATATGGGCATTATGAGTTTTTGGTGATGCCATTTGACTTAACCAACACCCCCGCAGCTTTTATGGATTTGATGAATCAAGTCTTTAAACCCTACCTGGACAAGTTTGTGATAGTCTTCATAGATGATATATTAGTGTATTCGGGTAGTCGAAAAGAACATGCTGAGCACCTAAGGATAGTATTGCAAGCCCTACGGGAACATCAGTTATACGCCAAGTTCAGCAAGTGCCAGTTTTGGCTGGATAGCGTGGTATTTCTGGGACATGTGGTCTCAGCAAATGGGATATCAGTAGATCCTAAAAAAATAGAAGCTGTGGTCAATTGGAAACCACCCACGAATGTGACAGAAGTCAGAAGCTTCTTGGGCTTAGCAGGTTATTATAGAAAATTCGTGAAAGGATTTTCAAAGATTGCTACCCCGTTAACCAAGTTAACAAGGAAAGAAGAGAAGTTTGTGTGGTTAGAGGCATGCCAGAATAGTTTCGATGAGTTGAAAAAGAGACTGACCTTAGCCCCTGTGCTTATACTACCATCGGGAAGTGATGGGTTTACAGTATACTACGACGCATCCAAACAGGGTTTAGGTTGTGTGTTAATGCAGCATGACAGAGTGATAGCTTATGCCTCGCGATAGTTGAAGAAGCATGAGGTCAATTATCCAACACATGACTTAGAGCTAGCTGCAGTGGTGTTTGCTTTACGGATATGGCGACACTACCTTTATGGAGTACCCTGTAGGATCTTTACAGATTATAAAAGTTTGCAGTACTTGTTTTCGCAGAAGGATCTGAACATGAGGCAACAAAGATGGGTGGAGCTCATCAAAGACTATGATTGCACTATTGAGTATCATCCAGGTAAAGCTAATGTGGTGGCAGACGCCCTGAGCAGAAAACTTACCAGCTCCCTAACCCGAATTGAATCAGAATGCTTACCCATGCTGTTAGAGCTGAAATCTATGGGAGTTGAATTAGAGGCGACGGATTCAGGTGCCTTACTAGCAGCTTTTCATGTCCGTTCAATATTAGTAGATCGAGTTAGGGAATTGCAAAGCAAGATACCTATTTGGTGAAGCTCAGAAGTGAAATAGAAGCAGGGAAGCCTCGCAGTTTGGCATTGAGGGAGGACGGCACCTTGATGCTAGATCAAAGATTGTGTGTGCCCAATGTGAATGAATTGAAGAAAGAGATCATGGAAGAAGCACACTCATCGGCATACGCCATGCATCCAGGGAGTACCAAGATGTATCGGACTCTAAGAGAGCACTACTGGTGGAAAGGAATGAAGAAAGAGATAGCAGAGTTCGTTTCAAGGTGTTTAACCTGCCAACAGATTAAAGCAGAACATCAGAAGCCAGCAGGTTTATTACAACCTCTATCAATTCCTGAGTGGAAATGGGAGCGGATTACCATGGATTTTGTAGTAGGACTTCCACGGATATTGAGTGGACATGATGTCATTTGGGTGGTAGTCGACAGATTGACAAAGTCTGCTCACTTTCTAGCCATCAAGAATACCTATTCCCTGGAGAAGTTAGCTCAACTATACGTGGATGAGATAGTGAGGCTGCATGGCGTACCAGTATCTATTGTGTCTGACCGAGATCCGCGGTTCACTTCTAGATTCTGGCCGAAGCTACAAGAAGCTATGGGTACCAGACTGCATTTCAGTACGGCATTTCACCCACAAACAGATGGCCAATCAGAGAGAACCATCCAGACTCTTGAAGATATGTTAAGAGCCTGCGTGATGGAGTTCAAAGGAAGTTGGGATAGTCACCTACCGTTAATAGAGTTTGCCTACAACAACAGTTATCAGTCCAGCATTGGTATGGCACCATACGAGGCGTTGTATGGCAGAAAGTGTAGAACCCCAGTCTGCTGGGATGAAGTAGGTGAAAGAAAGTTGATTGGCCCAGAGATTGTCCAAGTTACCACCGAGAAGATCAACGTAATAAAAGAGCGGTTGAAGGTAGCTAGAGACCAACAGAAAAGCTACGCGGACAATCGAAGAAGAGATTTAGAGTTTGAAGTGGGTGATAGAGTATTCCTGCGAATCTCACCCTGGAAGGGTATTGTGAGGTTTGGGAAACGTGGAAAGTTAAGTCCACGATACATTGGACCGTACGAGATTATGGCAAGAGTGGGCGAAGTAGCTTACCGTTTGAAACTGCCACCAGAGTTAGCAAATATTCATGATGTATTCCATGTCTCCATGCTTCTCAAGTATATAGCTGATCCGTCACACGTTTTAAGAGAGCAACCAGTGCAGTTAAAAGATAACTTGACCTACGAAGAGCAACCGGTGGAGATTTTAGATCGTAGAGATCAAGTTTTACGCCACAAGGTGATTCCGCTAGTAAAAGTGTTATGGAGAAACCACGGATCAGAAGAGGCTACATGGGAGCCTGAAGAGTAAATACGTACCCAATATCCGCGCCTATTCGAATAAGGTTAGTAGTTTAAAATTTCGAGGATGAAATTTCTATAAGGAGGGGAGAAATTGTAAACCCCTATATTCGATTTTATGTTTCCTAGCCTTAGAAACTAAGTTATCGAATAAAAAGGACAAAATGGTCATTTAGTAAATAAAAAAATATATATATATAATATAAATGGATGGCAAGATTGTAAAGCTTTAGTTTAGTAAGTTAATAATTCAATTATATGAAAAAAAAATGAGACAAATGATCATTGATTTTTATTAGTAAATAACATAACTAAGGGCAATTTTGTAAATCCAACAAGTCAATAGAGGATATGGTGGTCATTTAGCAAAAAGGTGGCCATAAAATATACCACTTAGTCACTTTTTCATTGAAAATGAAGAAGTAGGCGTGAGAAACAAAAATAGAAGAGAGAGTTGAGAGGGAGATCATGAGATGGAAGGAAATTAGAGGGGGAGAAGAACAAGTGATATTTTCAACCAATTTTCAAGCTTCCAAGCAATTGTTCTAGTTGATCCCAAGCCAAAATATCAAACCCTAAGCATAGATAAGGTGACGAGCACACGGACGAGATGCGAGAGGCTCGTTGAGTCATTGAGAGCGTTGGGATCGAGGTAAGTGTCCTTCACTTCACTTACATCTAGTTGATTTCCGTTTATATGGCAATGATAAAATATATTGTTTCAAAGAGTTTTGCAAAATGGTTTTCCAAAATCATAAGTTTTATGTTGAGTAATGAGTTATGCCTAGAATCTAGAAATGAGATTCGAAGGCGAGAGTAAGTTGCAAAAAGGTTTAATAGTAAAGCAAAGTAAAGTTGAATTAAGACCCATGTGCATGTTGAGATATTAGCATCTTGGCACTACGTGGCGATGTAGAAAATTCCGCTCGTAGTTGTCAAGGTTGATAGCAATGTGAAACGATGTAGAAAATTCCGTATCTAATTGCAAGTGATGAGTAAATTGCACTACAATATGCGATGTAGAAGATTCCGCATGTAGTTGCGTAAAGTATAAGCTATTGGCACTACAACGGTGATGTAGAAAATTCCGCGTTGTGGTTACCTAGAGTTGAGAAAGTTCGCCTACGTCGCGATGTAGCAAATTTCGTGCGTAGTGGCTTTGCACATGGTTGTCTTATGAGAAATGGTTTTCAAAAGAAAAAAAAAAAAGAAAATAATAATCGATTACTTTCTAAGTAATGTCTATGCGGAGTTATACCTTTATATATATATTGCCTAACCTCTCTTTGTTTTGTGTAGCTTGTATACTTTAGTGGACATTGGCACGGACTCTCTTGCATCAAAGACATTATTTTGATTAACTTTAGGTGGGGGAAATTATGAGACGAAATATATGGATGTTAATGTATTTTGACATTGTGTACATATGTATATATTGAATCAAATAATTATGTGTTGACATGAGATACTTGACGGATTATGAATCATATTTTGATATGTATATATAAATGAACCATTACACTTGATATGCACATATTGCACAAGGAACATATTTCATATAAGTATGAGTTGTTATATGTTAATTACATATGTGAATTATGCTTGTAAAAGAATTGCATGTTTGTGAAATGAATGAAAAATGCATGTTTGAGATTGAAAGAAGTTGGACGGTGATCAAAATAGTTCGAAGTGTATTTCTTATGCAGGTTGATTTTGGAAATGTTAAATTTACAGCCGTTATGCTATCCGATTTTTATAAAATTAGTTTTCAATCAAACGCGAAAAATTCACACTGTTTCAACTATATTAAAAGAAAATAAAATTTTTAAGCCTAAAACGAGTAAACCGGTTAAGTAAAGTAAAGAGGTTCGCTTCCCGGATTTCTCCAATCCGACAAGTCGGGTTCGGGGAGTTCGTTGAAGTGCCCGATAGGATCCTTTAGACAAGAGCTTAGAGAAGGTCTGGTATGGGTCTTGTCATTATCGCCCTAAGCAGGTTTATATCCAAGTCGACAGACAGATGCATTCCATTTTTTGATGTGCTGAGAAAGGCAAGAAACTTTCAATGGATTGAAGAGTGTGAAGTAGCTTTTCAGCGATTAAAAGAATACATAGGCCGAGCACATTTGCTATCTAAGCAGGTTGAAAGGGAGAAACTGGTAATTTACTGAGGGGTTACCTATCACGCCCTTAGTGGAGCATTGGTTTGTGAGGAAAATGGGAAGCAATTTCCTGTGTACTATATTAGCAAAAGGTTGCTCGACACGAAAACCAGATATACACACATGGAAAAACTTGCATATTGCTTGGTGGTAGCATCAAGGAAGCTCCGCCCTTATTTCCAGGCCCATACCATTGAAGTCCCGACCAAGTACCCCTTGAAGCAAGTTCTTCAAAAACCTGATACGTTTGGTCGTCTACTTAAGTGGGCCATTGAGCTTACCCAATACGAAATAGAATTCAAGCCCCGAACAACAATCAAGGGACAGGTGCTAGCAGACTTTGTGGCCGAATTCACAGGACCTGGCAATGAAGAACCCGAATCTTCTGAAGGTCCATTCTGGGAGCTGTATGTAGACGGATCCTCAAGCAAGTAGAAGGTTGGAGCAGAGTTAATGTTGATAATTCCAGAAGGCCATAGGATTTTATGTGCTTTAAGGTTCAAGTTTAGGGCCACCAACAATGAAGCCGAGTATGAGGCACTGTTAGCAGGGTTAAGATTGGCCAAAGAAGTACGAGCAAAGCGGGTTAGAATTTATAGCAACTCTCAACTTGTTGTATGCCAAGTTCGAGAAGAATATCAAGCTAAAGGATCTAGGATGGCCATCTATCTACAAAAGGTCCGGGAACTTTTGGCGGTGTTTGAAAGATATGAGCTGCACCATGTTCCACGATCACAGAACTCTCACGCAGATGCATTAGCTCGTTTAGCCATCGTTAAAGACACAGATTTCATGGGGGCTGTACCAGTAGAAGTTTTGCCAGTCCCGAGTACAGAATCACGAGATGAAATGATGACAATTGTTGTGGCACAAGATTCCTGGATAAACTTTCTTGTGGAATATTTGCAAAATGGAAAGTTACCCGAGAGTAAGTTAGAGTCTCTTCGTCTTCGAGCACGAGCAGCCCCGATACTGTATTTATGATGACAAACTTTACAGAAGAGGATTTTCGGCTCCACTGCTCAGGTGCATTGATGGCTTAGATTGTCAAGCCGTTCTGAGTGACATATATTCTGGACATTGTGGTAATCACGCCGGGGGGCTCTCATTGGCTCAAAAAGCCCTTCGGTAGGGGTTTTATTGGCCTATAATAAAGCAGGACGCGATTGAAATAGTCAAGAAGTGTGATAAATGCCAGAGATTTGCAAAAATACCTCGAGCTCTACCAGCTTTCTTGCAGTAGATGGTCAATCCGTGGCCTTTCGCCATTTAGGGCATGGACCTGATCGGATTGCTCCCGACAGCTCGAGGAAGATGCAAGCATGCCATTGTAGTAGTGGATTATTTCACAAAGTGGGCAGAAGCTAAAAAGCTTGCCGAAATATCTTCTACCAAAGTCGAGAAGTTTGTCTGGAAAAATATTATCTGCAGGTTCGGAGTTCCACAGCAGATCGTGACAGATCATGGAACCCAGTTTAGCAGCGAGCAGTTTCAGAAGTTTTGTAGGGATCTTGGGATTAAGAAGAGCTTTTCGACAATAGATCACCCACAAGCAAATGGGCAAGTGGAAGCTGTCAATAAGGTCATCAAGCAAAATTTAAAGACTAAGCTGGAAGCAAGGAAAGGAGCTTGGGTGGATGAATTGCAAAAGGTATTATGGGCATACAGAACCACTACTCGCAACACTACATGAGAAACTCCTTTCTCATTAGTGTACGGTTCGAAAGCAATGATTCCAGCAAAATATGAGGTCGCTAGTCAACGCAGAGCTATGTTCAATCAGAAGGATAACGACCATTTGCTCGCAGCCAATTTAGATCTGATCGAGGAAGCAAGAGACGAAGCTCAAATAAGGATTGCTGTCTATCAGCAAAGAATTGCCAGGTTCTACAATAGGAAAGTCCGTATTCGGAAGTTTAAGGTAGGAGATCTGGTTTTACATCTCATTCTATCAACTGCTCGAAAAGCTAGTGATGGAACACTGAACCCAAATTGGGAAGGACCTTATATTGTAAAAGACAGTCTGAAAAATGGAGCTTACCACCTGACTAACTTGGAAAGAGCAGAAGTTCCCCGAACATGGAACACTGAGAATCTTCAGCCATATTATGTTTGAATTATTCAGTTCATGTTTTGATTACTTATTTTTTGGCTTGTATGAATGCAGCTATTAAGTTAATAAAGATTCTCTTCAAAAGGCAATTCCTGACAACTTCATATTCGGCTGTTTATTATTTCTACTCATACTTTGGAAGGTTCAATTGCTACCTGTAAGCGAGTAGACTCTGGAAGGTGCAATTAGTACCTGTAAGCGAATGCTCTGGAAGATATGACTACCACTTGTGAGTAGCCGGGCTTTGGAAGGTGTAGTCATCATCTGTGAGCCAAAAAAAGGTCCTGGAAGGCCTTAGCATTACCTGTGAGCAAGCAGACTCTGGAAGGAATGCTCATGGCCTGTGGACTTATGAAATAACCCTAGAAGATCTATGTAGCCTGTGAGCGAGTAGGCTCTGGAAGGGACATTTGATCTGTGGGTTTAGATGTTGGGAGGAATTGACACAACCTATAAACCAACTTTAGAAGGCAAACGGTCTGTCCAGATATTTGACCAAGCAGAGGTAAGGGCCCTTAAAAAGGGTAATCTCAGCATACTAGTTGTCCCCATACCTATTTTGCTCGATCAACAAATGAATTTAATTGCTGTTTCAGTCTACGTGATTTAATAAAGTGATTGAGAAAAACGTGCGAATAGAGAATAACGACAAGCAATTCATAAGGTTGAATAAAATTGTTTATAACATGAATTTGTATAAATAAATAAAAAATTCCTAAGAAATGCTAGGAGGAATATCCTGCTCGCCCTTAGCTTTACCCGAAGCTCCGCTTCCATCTTCTATATTAATTGGATGAGGGGAGTTGGAGGAAGGTCCTGCATAAGTGGGAGAAGCGCTAACCGAAGGAGGGTGATCAAATTGGGAAGCTGGGAGATTAGCCTTTAATTGAGCCTGTTGAGCATACAATTTCACCTCCTCTACGGCTTCCGGACCAAAGAATGATACATCTACATCTAGTCGTTTAAGCCATAGGTTGTATAAAAATAAGCTCCCTATCCTTTCCTCCGCTTCATTGACCAAAGCTTCAGTATGGCTCTACTCTAGAACTAGTTGTTCCTTGAGGGAAATCACCTCTTGCCTCATCGACTCCATAACCACTCTAGCTTCGACTGCCCTATGTTTGCGCAAGGCTAGCTCTTCCTTTAACTGCTTATTTTTCGCTTTCAGTTTCTCTTCAGAGTCCTGGGAAAGATGAAGTGCCCTCTTCAACTCATTGATTTCCTTGTCCCTGGAGGCAATAAGCTCGTTTTGCACCTTTATATTCTTTTGCTGTTCAATTCTCTGGCTTAGGGACTTTTCATGCTCCCGTTCCAGATCGCGAAAAGCCTCCCGGGACCTTTCAACCTCCAGCTCGAGAGAACTCACTTCTTCTTCAATTCTATTCTTTTCGTCCTTCAGAGAGTTTATGGTTGCTTCCATGGTAGCTTTCTCCTCGGGCCAGTCTGAGATCTCTTTGAGGAGCTTCATGTATGCTATGGATGCTTGAAACAAGCTGTTAGTAAAGCAATGAAGGGCGAAGAAGAAAGCGATAGCAATAAATATAAGGACTTACGAGCAGATTATGGAAACCCAGGTAGTTGATTTGCCTCTCGCCCTTCATCTCTTCATTATAAAGGGCTGGCTTCTTCATGCCAAAAAATTGAGGCGCTCGATTTAGAAGATCGTTGTAGTATATTCCTGCATCAAAGTCTTGGGTTTGCTCTTCGGTGACAGGGTCTGTCCCCTGTGTCTTTTGACGCTTTGAGGGGGGTTCTGCGGCCCACGATTCGACAATCCACTTGCCTTTATCAATGCTTCGGGGGCGAGGAGCTGGCGAACTGCTAGCAGCAGGAGTTGGTTGAGAAGCAGTTTCTTTGTGGGCATCCTGGTTCGAAGGTTTTCTCCCAACTGATTTGTGCCTCATAATGCGAACAGGAGATGCGTCAGAGTTTTGTTGAAAAGATGACCCCGTGGGAGTTTCAGTGACTGTTTGGGAATCAGAACCCCTAGTCGCTTGACCAGATTTATTCGAAGCAGGAGCCTTACCAGGAAGGGGTTGTTTGAACTGAAGCCTCACCATTGTTGGAGGTTGATTTTTCGGTAAATAAGAATTTCCCTCCCAAAGGCTTCAAAAGCAGATGAGATCTTTTTGTCTTTACGAGCCCCTAAGTCAGAATGCTTGTTAAGTAATTTTTGGTGAATTGTAGGGGCAAGACTGTGTAGTTGTAGGAGATGATCAGATGGCGGGTGATCGTCTGAGAGAGTTTTAACCTCTGAGAATCTTTTCAGTAAAGTCGGAAAGAGGAATCTCACTCTTGGCAACGCCTGCACGGATGTGAACATTAGTAACGAGCAGAATGTGAGCAAAATAATTATGTATATATAAGTATACTTAATGGGAGAAAAGCAAAAAGAAATGTT
Source organism: Dimocarpus longan (assembly GCA_022984855.1). Lineage (NCBI taxonomy): Eukaryota > Viridiplantae > Streptophyta > Magnoliopsida > Sapindales > Sapindaceae > Dimocarpus > Dimocarpus longan. The sequence continues at coordinate 11,835,366 of CM041015.1, read as the reverse complement.
TTTGAGATCGGATAAAGATAGGCATGACGCGTAAAACCACCGCGATTTATAATTGCCCACATTGGACTTACCAACCCCCTTTGGGAGGTTCACTTTGTATGGAGAGTTTTGGGTCGAGGTATAATAAAATCTGTCTTTCTTCATGGATTTAGGGCCCATGGTACTCTTAAAAAGGAAAAGATGTTGAATCATCGCAGGGGTTGGTGGAGGAAGGCTATTTTTGAGGAAAATCGAGGCAAGAGTAGTAAGATGAGCATAGGAGTTAGGAGTAAGTTGAAAATGGGCTAAATTAAGATCGTTTAGAAGGGCTACTAGATAAGGATGGACTGGAAATCTAAAGCCAGCTTCTATGTGCTGGCAACTTATAGAGAAGAAACCTTTAGGAGGATAGGATGCATGGTCATAGGTCTTCGGCACCATAGCCCAACATCCAAAGGGTAAAGAGAAGTCCTCAGCAATGGATTCGAGTTCGTTGAGACTAAGAGAAGAGTCATATCTAAAAAAGGGGATGCGAGCAGGTAGAGCACGGTGCTCGGAAGGATCTGAAGCAGTTTCACAGCTCTAGGAGGTCGTATTATCAGTATTCCTGACTTGGTTAAGCTCCTCTTCGGAGTCCGCGTCAGCTGACCCCATTTTATGATTGCGACGACTACGACTAGACATCTACAAAAGCAACAAGAAAATTAGGTTGCAAAAAGCAGACAAGAATTCGGTGTTTAAGGTTATTCCTACTTTTCTAAAAAGTCTAGCCACGCGTGCAAAGGGGCTACCAAGCACAGGAGAAGCCCTATTTACAAGCCTAATGGATTACAGAGATTATTGAACAGTCAATGAACTCCCAACTCTACCAGAGTAAGGATATCAGGTGAGTACAAACAAGGAATGACATGTGTAGGTATAAATTAAAACAATTAAACGAATATCTACTTCAAGCTCTCCAGGTTAAATCGTGCCAAGGATGTAACAGAAACACTTGCAAATAACAATAAGCTCGCACATATGTAGTCTAACAAATGCAAGTACCAATCGTAATTGAAAAAATTGAGAAAGATTATTAGAAGTTACCTTGGGTATGGAAAGTTCCACTAACGAGGAAGAAGAGGATGCAGGAAAGCAATGGCAAACAAGAGAAAGTTGGAAGCAGTGAAGCGTCTATCTTCGAAAGTGACGAGTAAAGGAAGAAAATGAAACGACTGGAAGTTCATATATATATAGCTGTCGTCTTAAGGCCCTAGCCATCAGATCAAGATGACTGTGTAACCGTCATTAATCTAGCGGTGTGGCACGAAACCCGTGATTTCGTCATCATGAGCAGCTAGTGAGGAGACGTGCATTAAATACGCGCATTAATAGCACACGACACATCATGCCCAGAGAACTGACGCCTAGGGAAATGCCGCGTGTCACGGGATAGGTTAATGTTTGAAAAAGACGACGATTCATATCCCGCCAAAAGTACTCTGGGTATGAGAATATTGTTTCCGGTGCAAAGAATGTACTGAAAAACAAGGGGGCTAGTGTTGTGGGTATTTTGGCGATTATGGAAAGAGGAGGATAAAAGCCCAAAGACGAGGCCCGTTGTATTGTCTTATAAGAAAAAGCCCAAGAAGTCTGGTCAAGAAAAAAGTCAAGAGAAGGTACACGCGGTCATAGGGTAGCCTGTACCCGAGCACACCTGATTATATGACTGATTATTTTTTATCGTTGAGTAATCAGGTGGACGCATGGTAAAGCGTAAAGAAATCTGGTCGTAATCAAAAGATTGCTCGAAAGGCGCCCTCTAAAGGTATTAGAGCGATCAGGAGGTCCCTGTATTTGCTCGGTGGTTAAGGAATAAGCAGAATTTGCTTGGAAGAGGTAGCATCAGATCGCTGGAGAAACCTGTTCGCTCGATGTGCTCATTAAAGTTGACTAGTTGACCTTCTAGAAGGCGAATCAATTCAATTCAGGAAAGGAGACAACTTGCCTATTTTTATGCAAATCAAATTACGTTATTATTGGCAGATATTGCAGATGCGGTGGAGATAATCTTGAAAGATATTATCTTAATTAATGTAAATTATTTTTTGCCTTATCTTTAAGATTCTTAAATCTATTTGAATTGTAACATCTCCACTATAAATAGGAGATGAAATTCAGTGTAAAGGACAAGGTGAAATATACGTTGTTGCTCCGAGAGAGGAAAGAGGTGACGGTTGTGGATGTAGGCCATTATTTTGCCGAACCACGTAAAAACTCATTGTGTTCTATTTGTTTTGGTCTCGGTCATACGTGTTTCGTCTGTTGTTTGTTGTTTCACAAGTATTGGGCTTGGAGAACCAAGTTGACCGAAATTGAGTGTCAACAGAGACGATTATTTCTTCTTGGTGAATCAGGTCAGCTCACTTGTGATGGATGGGTTTGAAGTACTGTAGGTTGGTTTTGATGAAATGTTATGTACCTAACTAATGAGGAAGACAATTGATTTAGTGACTCGTTAACCCAACTATTGGTTTAAGTTGACGAAAAAAGTTCAATTATAATATTTAAGATTTGAGGATGACATGTAATAAAAATATAATATAATATGGTTTTTTCAACTTGATAAATTTGGTAATATGAACAAAGAAGTTGGTAAACTACTCATTTCCACCAAGTTTATTAGAGTTAGGGGAAATAGTCCCTTTGAAGAATTTGTGAAGTTTAATTATTAACTTTTCGATTAAAGGAACATTTTGAAGTATTAAAGGAAAAGTTGAGGACCAAAGAAGCTAATATATATATATATATATATATATATATATATAAATATAATCACATTGATCGTGTTGACACTCAATTTCGGTCAACTCGGTTCTTCAAGCCTAATATCTACGAAACAACAAACTACAAGCGAAACTAGTATAGCCCAAATCAAAGTCAATGGAACACGATGGTTTTTTACGTGGTTCAATAGAAACACTGGCCTACGTTCACGACAATTATCCCTTCTCTCTCTCGGAGTAATTGTATTTATTTTACTCTGTCCTTTACACTGAATTTTATCTCCTATTTATAGTAGAGATGTTACAATTGGAATAGGTTTAAGAATCTTACAGATAAAGCAAAAAATAACATGCATTAATTGAGATAATATCTTCCAAGATTATCTCTACCGCGCATATAGCAATTGCCAAGAATGTCGTGATTCGATTTGCATGAAAATAGGTAAGTTGACTCCTTTCCTGATTTGAATTGATTCGCCTTCCAGAAGGTCAATTGGTCAACTTTAGCGAACAACTTGTTCAGCGATCAGATATTGCACCAACGGGCAGATTACTTTAGCGATTAGACATGGTATCTACGAGTAGACTGCTTCAACGGTCAGGCATTTCCACTATCGAACAGACGAGTAGATTCAACAGTCCTTCTGACTATCGAGCAGATGAACAGACTTCCTGATCGCTGCAATAACTTCTAAAGGGCACTTATCGAGCATCCTTTTGATAACGAGCAGATTATCTTTATGCTTTGTCAACCGGTCAAACCTTCATACAGTCAATCTGAACACTTAGCGATTTAAGGCGATCAATCACATAATCAGGTGTGCTCGGGTATATAGGTTAATAAATGACTATACCCCTTCCTTTGACTTCTGACCCTTTTGACTAGCACTTTCTGAGCTTCTTCCTATAAAACGACGCATTGGGTTTCATCTATGGCCTTTTTCCATCTCTACCCATAAACACCAAAAATACCCATAACAGATCGCAATCAGTAAATATGATCAAATTTATCGATTGTAATCACATATATCTAATTGTAATTATATATAATAAATTAAAATCACATATTTTAGAATGTAATTACATATTTTTTTGTCAAGTGTATACCCTAGATATACACTAGAATATGCCTATATATATGTGGATGGGTGGGGAGGAGGATTAAATTTTGAAATTTAAGAGATTTATTCCTTTTAACACTTAAGAGATAGTGCGACTCTTAGATTTATTAAAAAAAAAAAAATTAATGTTGAATACAATTTAGATATAATATATATATATATATTTATATAAATAAAAAAATGAAACCAATCTTAGTTTGTTTTTAGATTTTAAACTAATTTCATAAAATTTTGAGCAAACTTCTTTTGGATACTATTCACTCAACCTTTTCTTTATGCTTCAATATCCATTATTGTTTACATACCATCTTGTAATAAGAGTGGTTAAATATCTATTAGGGTTCAAGTCTTACCTTTGTACTATAAAACACAAGTTATGGGTTATGACATGTTAGTCTCTTCTTGGTAGGAGTTACTCTCTTTCTGATTATTGGAGTAATTATCCAGACCACGCTATCAGTGATCTAAGTATGTCATAATAGTCATATGATTTATAAAATATGAGCGTTCAAAGTAAAAAAAAAAAAAATCCATTATTGTTTAAAAAAAGAAAAACTTAATTATATCTAGATCACAATTCATGAACAATTGAGTCATATGTGACAGTTTATGTGAACAACACAATATTCGTATGGAAGTTTTCAGGATCGCATTTGATTTATATGCATATCAAGCAGGCCTAAATAAAAATCAAAATATATATTAAATTGAGTTAGAGTACTTCATTAATTCCCTGTTTTATTACTTTACTCTTCTTTATCACTGCTGTCTCAACTCCATCCCTACAAAGAAAGCACATGCAAAAATCTAAAACAAAAAGTGAAAATTTAAGGAAGACTTATTAGGTATAGAATCTCGTAAATGGTGTTTTTTTTTTTTTTTTTTTATAATTCGATTTTGTAATATTATAAAGTTAATTTTGTAATCTATAAAATTATTAAAAAAAAAATTTGTAACATTATGGAATTGAAATCACGTATAGAAAAGAATGTACAAAATTGTATACTCAATAGTTATTAAATATTTAAAACTGCACCTTTCTTTTTTTTTTTTGGAAAAAAATGAAAACAATTTACAAATGTTTCTTCTTTTTACAAGATAACTTAATATTTAATCAAATGCACCCATTTTCCTAGATATGTGCAATGAAAGGAGAAACGAGAAGGAGAGTTACTCGGAAGAGAAAAGAGAAACAACTACCAAATGAGCAGTTCCAACGCTTATTAACCTGTGGTTCCAAGTGAAGGAAAATTTGATTTTTGAATTTAATACGAAAATGTGTATTTTAAAAATTTTTTCCAAATAAAAACACATTCAATCGACGCTAGTAATAACAATTCAATAATTAAATTAATAAGATCGAATCTTACCTTGCATGAAGATTGAATTGATCCCTTTTGATTCGTAGATTCTTCACCACCCGATCTTCCTTGCTATGACTCTTCACAAAAGAAACTGTGTGTGGGCACAATCTCGAAGAATTATATCACGAAATCTTTTTATAAAAGATTATTATGTAGAAATCAAAAAACGATTTTCTTGATTTCTTTTGAGATTGGATAATATGGTGTTTTTAATTAATAGAAGTTTTTGATTCAAGTAACCAAAAATTGTCTCTATTTTTTTTGTTACTAACATAAAACACCCTTTTATAATGGTAAGTTAGAGTTTTATAATTTAACAATGAATACAATTTCTTATTTAAATTGGAAAACTTAATTCAAATCCAATAAGGAATCAAATTTCTTATTGGTTTAGAACTCTTTACTTTTAATTTAATATGGAATCTAATTCCTATTAAATTAAAACTTATTTAATCTAATTTAATATGGAATCTAATTCCAATTAAATTAAATTACCATTTTCATAAATTAAAAAAGTTTTCATTAAATTAAATGATTCCGAATCATAAATAATTTAATGACATCATTTAAAATTGAACTCTTAACCTCTACAAATAATTAAATAATTACTTATATTTAAATAATCAAATTATTTAAACTATTCGTGAAAGTGTTCATAAAATTGTATGTACACTTATAATTGGATTGTCCAATTATATTCTTTCCTTTGTTTCTTTATGTGGTTGTGAGCTAGCGAGGGGACCAAATGGATCTACAATTTGAGCTCCAATAATATCGAAATTATTAATTAAACTCTTTAATTAAATAATTCATTATTATTAACCTTAAAGTTACTCCACTAAAAACTTAAAATTATACTCTCAAAATTGTAGATGTTTTATACAATCTGAATTTTCAATGTCCATCGATTTAATCATTTCATATGGTTCAATCCTCCACGAGTAGTTCATAATTAGAGCTAGGTCATTAAAATCCGTTATACCTCTCTAATTATTTCTTATTTCGTTAAGTACCATTAATTCTCTAATGAACAATATATTCATAACAACTTATGAATTTATCTTTTCATTTATTTACAAATAGAAAGTCGAATGCTCTTATTGTTCAAGACCCGAATCAACACTTAAGGAAACTACTCATCTACTTCTCGCAAGAAGGAGTGGATTCCACTATTATGTAGAATGTTCCCAGTCACTTATTAACTCACATCTCCAAAGTACGAAGTTTATTGACCGTAAATCTATAACAGTCTCACCTATGTAAATCAAAAGATATAACTCAACAAATAAGAGTCCATAAAACACTCAGGATTGAGATCAATCCATATATGATCATCTAGTTGATAAATATGAATTTATTTGTTTAACGGATATTAATAAGAAATTCATTTTATCATGGTCCAGTCATATATAATCTTTATTATATAAGGTGCCTCCATTTTCATGTCACCACATGAACGATCCCGGATAGGATCATCGTATCAAATGTAAAATGGACCGCAGCTATAGCTTTACCACAAACAAAGTACCCAGCTTTGTTTGCTTTCTACAGACTCTTTAGATTACTGATCTCAAACTAAATCCTTTTGTATATAACACTTATATACTTAGTTTGAGACTACATAAGTAACCATGGATGTTACATGATATTTGTATGAAGCAATCATTTCATAAATGCACATAAATTGAATAAAATAAATATATTTTATTTATTATTTAATTTAAATATTTACAAAATTACAAGCTCGTAGGACACATTACCTTAACAATCTCCCACTTGCCCTTGGAGCAGATAAGACATGTCTCGTAATCCTAGACCCTCTAGATGACCTTCAAACACTTTAGCCGTTAAGGTCTTTGCAAACGGATTAGCATGGTTGTCTTGTGATGCTATCTTCATCACCGACACATCTCCTCTATGTATTATCTCTCTAATGAGATGATATTTTCTTTCTATATGCTTTACTCTCTTGTGGCTTTTTGGTTCTTTAGAATTAGCCACTGTGCCACTATTATCATAGTAAAGTGTGATTGACCTATCCATATTCGGAATAACTTCCAAATCTGTCAAGAACTTGCGAAGCCAAACCACTTCCTTAGCTGCTACATATTCAGCTTCCATGGTGGAGTTAGTGATGTAAGATTGCTTAACACTTCTCCATATAATAGCTCCACCACCTAGGGTGAATACTGACCCTGTAAGCTCTTATTCTCATTCTTTGAACTTTCTAGTACTAGAAGATACATTAAATAGTGAAAATGCTAAGTTCCATAAAGTTTAAAATGTAAATTTAACTTAAGATTAATACAAAAATCAAAAGAAGGGCAAAAGGATCATTTTGCCAAATAAAGATAAATATATGAGAGAGTGATTAGAATAAATAAAGTGTGTGAATTATGAGAATTTGTAGAAGTTAGTAGGATGCCATGAGATTTGAGAAAGTTAGAGGATATCTTGATTTAAATTTTAACTAGTGGCATGGCAAGTAAATACATGACAAACTTCAGGGGTAATTAAATAAGAGTATGCCTATATATATAAGTGACACTTAGAAGAATTGATGGCATGAAACAAAGAAGCAAAAAACGTGAGGAAAATTGAGAGAGTGAGGGAGACAAAGTGATGGCAATTTGAGGAAGGGAGAAGATGATTTCAAAGCAAATTTTTCAAGCTCTAATTCCACTTTTCTAGTTTCATTAAGCTAAAAGAGTCAATCTTAAGCAAAATCAAAGTAAGTTATCATCCTTTCTATAAGCTTTGATGTTAGTTGGATAGTAGATGAGATGATAGATTTAAGTGTTTTTCTAGTATGTTGTTCATGGGTTTGTGATGTGAATTCATACTTTAATGAGAGGTAGATGAAAAGAGAGTTTAACTATAAGAAATGATGCATGAATTCATAATTAGGATTTATAAGGGAGAAACCCTAAGTAGAGATGTAAGTATGATTTAAACAAAATGAGTTATAGAGAACTTGTTTGATGAAATGATTGAAAGAAATATAGTATGAAAAATTGAAAAGAATGACATATGAGTGCTTGATGTGTGTCATGGCCAATGAAGGGGTGTATATCTCATTGCATTTCCATCCTTTTCAGTTTTAAATCATGCATATTTGATGTCATGAAATTCACTAGAAAAGTTAGAATTAGAAAAGGAAATAGAGTTAAAAAAGGAAAACATAGAACTAAGTTGAAAAATCCCAAGCTGGTTAAAAGCACTAGTAAGACATATGCAAGTCTGACATATATGGGGTTGTTCACTTCAAATGATGCCTAGGAGTCATAGAAAACCATAGGTTTTGGAACGGATCGATTTCGATAAAAATTGTGCAAGTTATGACCAAAATAGTGCCGTTAGAAAGTCGATAAGTGAAATAACTATGTAAATGCAATTTTTATTGTATGGAATGACTTTAGTTGATCATAATTAGGTAAAAGGAGCTTAAATATGAAAGAAAAACCATCGTCACTCGTTCGATGCGAAAAGTGCATCAAAAAGTGCCCAAAACAGAGCGTTTTTCCTAAATTTGACATAGCAAACGATAGAAGTTTTCGACGAAACTTTACGAGTGGCTTAGTTATGCGATAAGGAGATGCTAGAAAAGAAACGGGTGCGAAACAAGCACTAGATACTGTTTTTCTTGGTCAAATGAGTTATTAAAAAGTTGACTTTTTGTTTTAAACCTTCGGAACCAAACGAACCATATGGGGATGATCCTAGAGGTCTAAAAGTAAGGCTTTTACAAAGAAATCAGAATTAGAGAGTCTCGGTTGAGTTAAAATCGAGTTGGAAAGGTTATAGGGTAAAAACTTGTTAATAGAGAAAAGTGTATTGGAAATGTTATCTTAAGTTTTGAGTTATGTGATTAATCAAGTAATGATAAGAAATCGATATGTATGTGACGGGCAAGCGAGCGAGGCACAAGAGGCTCGTTGAGATAGTTGAGCTTGCGTGGAGCGAGGTAAGTGTTTTATCACTTGCACTATTTTCATTCTTTCTTTAAACATATTTGTATTGTTGTAGAAAAATGATTTCCAAGATTATGAATTAAAGCTTTGTAAAATGACCTTTACATTGGGTCTAGAAAGGAGAATTTAAAAATGAAAAGTTTTCGAAAAGAAATGAGTTAAGAGTTTTGTAACCATGTGTATACCTTTAGTTTCCATAAGATTTAGCGCTACGTGACGAAGTAAAAATTCCACGCGTAGTCTGTTAGATTTATAATTTTGGGCACTATGGGACAATGAAGAAATTTCGCACGTAGTCGCCAAGGTTTGATTTGTGGGTACTATGGTTGCGATGAAGAAATTTCACACGTAGTTGCCAGAATTATAGAATTGAGTAATACAATTGCAATGAAGAAATTTCGCATTGTAGTTTTTTAAAACTGAGCTGATTTTACACCACTCAGGCGACGAAGTAAATTCCGCATGTAGTGGTCAAGATACTATAGTAACTTCATGTCGACGTCAGTTGAAAAAGCGTCACGTGATGGTTTGAGTGCGTTAGGTATACACATGGTCTTTTTATAAGAAATGGTTTTGAAAATTTAAAACCTCCAATATTTATATAAGTAAAGCATTATTCTGGAATGTTATTTTGTATTATTAATATGTGACGAACTAACCTTTTACCTTTATTGTGTAGATTTCTCATTTGATCAGGCGTTATTTAGGTGATTTGTGGCGAAAAGGTCGACGTCTTACTTATAGGTGGGGCACGAATAAACGAACTATAGAAATGCTCAATATATGTTAATACGATTGTATATAGTTTAACAAGATAATTGTGTGTTGATATATAAACACTTAACGAATTGTAAACCCATATTTTGATATGTATATATAGTTGTACATTCACACTTGAGATACACATATCACATGATGCACATGATATATATATATATGTTTTGATGAATGTGAATTGCACGCGAAAAAGATATGAATGATATGAAAAAATGTATGTTTGTGGTTATAAGAAGTTGGGAGGTGATTTGATATAGTCGAAGTGTGTTTTCTTTACAGGTAAATTTTGGAAATGTTCAACTTACAGCCATTATGCTGTCCAAATTTTTATAAATTTCATTTTAAGAAAACGAGAAAAATTTACACCAATCCCAACTATTTTAAAAGAAAATAATATTTTTAAAAGTTATTACGAGTAAACCGGTAAAGTATTCTAGGGGTTCGCTCCTCGGATTTCTCCAATCCGATGAGTCGGGTTCAGGAAGTCCGTTGAAGTGCCAGACAGGATCCTTCAGACAAGAGCCTAGAGAAGGTCTGGTTTGGGTTCTGTCAGACCCAGATGTGGATTTTCGAGAATCCTTGTCTGATTTAAAATCAGAATCTGTATATCCTATTGGAATCAAATTCTCGTCAGAATACACAAGCATATAATTTCTTGTTCTCCGAAGATATTTGAGAATACATTTTACTGCCACCCAATGATCCAATCCTGGGTTAGATTGATAATGACTTACTACTCCCACTGAATAACATATGTCAGGTCTCGTGCATAACATAGCATACATGAGAATGCCTACTGTAGAGGCATAGGGAATTCGTCTCATATCCTCAATCTCTTGAGGTATCTTAGGACATTGTTTCTTAGACAAGTGCCCTGTAACCCCCTATAGTCGATTTTTATGTTTCCGAGCTTTAGAAACCAAGTTACCAAATGAAGAGGGCAAGATGGTCATTTAGAAAATAATAAATGAACTAGATGGCAAAATGGTAAATCTCATTTTATGAATCAAATTCATAATTATATTTGTAACAATTATCAAAAGATTAAGTTAAATAAGGAATTACAATAATATCATTAATGGCAATATAGTAATAAAATGATAGTCAACATGTCAAGGGGACATGAATGTCATTTTCATAAAAGTTAAGTATATATATATTAGACACTTAGCAAAATTTTGAACAAAAAGAGAGAGTACTGTGAATTGAAAGAGAGGAAATTGAGAGGGAGAGAACAAGAGAGCAATGTCACGGCAATAAGGGGTGTATGTCGACTATCCACCTCCATGCAAGAACCATGTCATTTTTCTTTTCGTTTCAAGCTTCCTTACTCCAAATCAAGTCACCCAAGGCTAGGAAAACAAGTCTAGATAGAGAAACAAGCAAGAACAAGTAAGTTTTTAACAATTTGAAGTTAAATTTTTGGTTAGTTTTTTATGAGAATTTAGGTTGATATGTAAGATAGATTTGGTGGGGTTTTGCTTGGTTATGTGTGTTGATTTGTTAGGTGATTAAAAGCCAACAAAAAATATAGTAGAAGATGAAGTTAGGGTTGTATAAGGGGCTGCCATAAACTTGATAAAAATGGAAACAAAGTTGATTTTTTTAGGTAATTCAAGTGTTTGACAAAAGGTATGAGTGAGTGTTGATTTTGAAACTAGTAAAGTTGTGTGTGTGTGTTATGGATATGAAAAACAGTGGACATCCTCTGAGATTAGAGAGTTTTGAACTCATATTTAGACATATTTGAGGTTGGAAAAGCATAGAAAAGCATGTAGAAGTGGTAGAAGTTCAAAAGAGCTAGTTTAGATAATTTTTGCAATCCCGAGCTCAAACCATGGGCTGGAGATAACCTGGGCAAAACTGACCTATATGAGGATGTTCTACACCTCAAATGATGCCTAAGAATCATAGAAAACCATAAGTGTTGGAACGGATTGATTTCGATAAAAATTACGCAAGTTATGCGCAAAATAGTGCCGTTAGAGAGTGAATAGGTGAAATAGCTATGCAAATACAATTTTTATTGCATGGAATGAATTTAGTTGATTATAACTAGGTAAAAGAAACTTAGATACGAAAGAAAAACCATCGTCACTCGTTCGGTGCGAAAAGTGCATCGAAAAGTGCCCAAAATAAGGCGTTTTTCCTAGATTTGACATAGTAAACGATAGAATTTTTCGACGAAACTTTACGGGTGACTTAGTTAGGTGATAAGGAGATGCTAGAAAAAGAAATGGACGCGAAATGAGAGCCGGTTCTAAATCTGTTTTTCTTGGTCAAACGGGTTATTAAGAAGTTGACTTTTTGTTTTAAGCCTCCGGAGACCAAACAAATCATACGCGGATGATCCTAGGGGTCTAAAAGTAAGACTTTTATAAAGAAATAGGAAGTAGAGAGCCTTGGTTGAGCTAAAATCAAGTTAGGAAAGTTATAGTGTAAAGAGTTGTTAATAGAGAAAAGTGTATTGGAAATGTTATTTTAAGTTTTGAATTATGTGATTAAGCAAGTAATGATGAGAAATTGACATGTAGGAGATGAGCAGGCGAGTGAGATACGAGAGGCTCATTGAGACGATCGAGTCGCTATTACTCAGATTGAGGTAAGTATACTTCACTTACTTTATTTCAACTTCCATTTATATGGTAATGTATTTTGTTTAAAGATAGTACAAATGATTTTTCAAATTCTTAATTGGATACGTTTGATAATGAGTAAAAAGTTAGGTCTCGAATCAAGAGATGAGATTCGAAGACAAAAATTTATTTTCAAAACATTTAAAGTAAAGTTTGAGTTAAAAACCATGTGTTTACTGTAGGCTTAGAGTTTTGGCACTACGCGGAAATTCCGCTCGTAGTTGTCGAGATTTAGTGACTTGCAATAGGGTATGATGTAGAAAATTCCATACCTAGTTGTAAGCAATAGTGAGAAGTGGCACTATAATACACGATGTAGAAAATTCCGTATTGTAGATATTACATGGCGATGTAGTAAATTTCGCACGTAGTGGTCGAGATACTATAGTAACTTCACGTTGATGTTAGTAGAAAAATCGTCACGTGATGGTTAAGTATATTAGGGTACACACATAGTCCTTTTTAAAAGAAAAGAGATTTCAAAATCAACAATTTGATGTCTTTTGAAGTTATGCATTATTATGGACTTACAAATGTTGTATTATCATGTAAAGAACTAACAAATTATCTTATTGTATAGTTTGCTTGCTCTATCAGGTGTTATCATAGGTGATTTTGTGGCCGAGAGGACAACATCTTACTTATAGGTAGGGCACGAATAAACAAACCGTAGGAATGCTCAATATATATTAACACAATTGTATATAGTTTAACAAGATAATCGTGTGTTATATATGAACACTTAACGGATTGTAAACCCATATTTTGATATGTATATATCGTTGTACATTCACACTTGAGATACACATATCACATGATTCGCATGATATATATATATTATGATGCATATGAAATGCATATGGAGATTATATTGGCAATGTCAATGTATGATTGTGAAACGTGATGTGAATTGTATGTTTGTAAATATGTATACATGAAAAATTACATGTTTGTGGAATCAAAGTAGTTGGGAGGTGATCAAGGATGGTTCGAAGTATATTTTTCTTACAAGTCAAATTTTGGAAATGTTCAAATTACAACCGTTATGCTATCAAAATTCTTATAAAATCTATTTTAAAGAAATGCGAAAAATTTCCACCAATCCCAACTATTTTTATAAAAGTAAAGAAGTTTTAAGTTAAAACGAGTAAACCAACAAAGTATTGTAAGGGTTCGCTTCTTGAAATTCCTTAATTTGACGAGTTAAGTTTGGGAAGTCCGTTGAAGTGCCCGGCGGGATTCTTCAGATAAGAGCTTAGACAAGGTCTGGTTCGGATCTTGTCATGAACTCCATGCCGAGAAGGTAAATAACTTTTCTTAGAATTCTGCATCGTAAAGCGTATAAGGATTTTATCAATGTACGATGCTTGAGACAATGTTAACAATTTGTTGTTGTGATCTCATATAATTTGGATCCGAAGAACATAACTAGCCTCTCTTAAATCTTTTATTTGGAATTGGTTAGCAAGCCAGTTCTTTACATCAGATAATGCTCCAACATCATTCCCAATGAGTAGGATATCGTCGACGTAAAGTACGAGGAAAACCACTTTCTTATCGATGATACGCTTGTATACACAAGGTTCATCAACATTTTGCTCAAAACCATAAGATTTGATCGATGTATCAAATCTGATATTCCAAGATCGAAAAGCTTGCTTAAGCCCATAAATGGACATTTGCAACTTGCAAACCTTTTGCTCTTGACCTTGAATCACGAATCCCTCTAGTTGCATCATATAAATGCTTTCATCAAGATTGTCATTCAAGAATGCAGTCTTGACATCTATTGCCATATCTCATAGTCGAGACATGCAACTATGCATAGAAGAATGCGAATGGACTTAAGCATGGCTACTGGCGAGAAAGTTTCTTCATAGTCAACTCCCTTTTTCTGAATGTACCCCTTTGCCACCAGCCTAGCTTTGAAGGTCTGCACCTTCCTATCCACTCCTCCCTTCCTTTTGTAGATCCATTTGCAACCTATGAGTTTTACCCCATCTGGTTGATCCATAAGTTCCCAGACTGAGTTTGAGTACATTGACTCCATCTCGAGATTCATAGCTTTAAGTCATTCTTCCTTATCAGATTCTTCCATTGCATCATGATATGTCAATGGATCATCTATACACTCATCCGAGATAGCAATTTGTGCTTCTCCGATTTCTTTGTAACGGACTGGTAGTCTAATAACCCTCTCACTACGACAAGATGGTAGATGATTCTAATGGATGTTTGTCTGATGCTTAGACGTGGTCCTAACTATGTTGTTCTCAACAACTGTTGTTGATTGGATACTGGTTGAACCAGGTAATAACTCCTCAAGTACAACTTTACTTCGAGGTTTGTGTTCTTTTATGTAATTATCTGTAAGAAATGTAGCATTCGTCGATACAATTACTTTATTATCTTGAGGATCATAAAAGAATCCAGAACGTGCATTATCTTGGCTGGACACTAATGAAGAAATATTCTAGATTATGGGATGCATCGAGGAACAGATGGTCTCTTACTCAGCCTTTCTGTTTAAAGATCGCGTCAAAGACTTGTGGAAGGCGCATTAGAGAGCACATCCGGAGGGAATTTCTTGGGCAAATTTTAAGATGGAATTCATAGATCAATTCTTTTCCAAGAGCTACAAGAATACGAAAATAGAAGAATTTTTTAGTTTGTAGCAAGGGAACTCCTCAGTGCCAGAATATGAAAAGAAATTTTTCGAGCTGATCCGCCTGGTTCCTTTTATTGCAGAAAATGAAGAATAGAAGATCAACTGGTTCATGGTAGGCCTTAACCCTGCAGTTAGGACCATTGTATCATCCTCAGTACATACGCGGTAAAGACAGTTGGTGGAGGCAACCAGCAGAGTTGAACAGAGTGCAGGAACCGTTCCCAAGTCGAAGCCACCATTCAATCAAAAACGCAGTTGGAGCGGTAGTCAACAAGGGGGACCGAGTAAAGTGGGCAAACGTGATTAGAAGTTTGCATGGTCTGAGAGCCGTAAATAGAGCCAGAAGTCCCAAACCAGCCAAAGTTCAGTCCAATCATCGGGGGGATCCAAGAGGAGACGGAGCTGGACAGACCGACCTGCCTGCAGCAAATGTGACCGAATGCATCCGGGCGAGTGCCTTATGGGCCGTACGGGATGTTTCAAATACGGCCAAGAGGGCCATTTTATGCGAGACTGTCCCAGTGTAGCTGCCTCGAGCCCAACAGAGGCCAGATCAACAGTACAGGGATAGCCTAGTGGGAGCCGTGGACCCGATAGAAGAGGCCCCCAAATCGGATGAGCTACTAGTGCAAGACAGCCCAATGGCGGATCAGGTAAAGGCATGCCACCCAGAGGATAACCTGGCAGACCTCGCAGTTAGGCCGCCAGAGTATATACAGTGACCCAGCAGGCGGCAGATGCGACACCAGATGTGGTCATAGGTATCATTTCTCTATTCGACACTGATGCTTATGTACTGGTGGACCCAGCGGCCACCCATTCTTTTATTGCACGAGAGTTTATAGATAGAGTCAGGATTGAGTTAAGACCGACTGAGTGTAGCCTGGTAGTGTCACTTCCCACAAGTGATTCGCTTATTGCGGATAGAGTTTACATGGGAAGTAAAGTGACTATAGCAAGTCATGAGTTCGAGGCTGATCTGATAGTGTTCGATATTCATGATTTTGACATTATTTTGGGCATGGATTGGCTATCCAAACATCGTGCCACCGTAGATTGCTACAGGAAAGAGGTTCAATTTAACAAGCCTGGGGAACCAGATGTAATCTTTTGTGGAGAGAGGAAAATACTCTCTACAAGTTTGGTAAGTGTGATTCAAGCCAACAAAATGCTCTGTAAAGCATGCCAGGGGTACTTGGTTTATGCCATAGAAGCTGGCAGTAGTGAGTTGCAATTGACGAAAGTTCCTGTGGTTAATGAGTTCCCTGATGTATTTCCTAAAGACCTACCAGGGTTGCCACCGGATAGGGATGTTGAGTTCGAGATTGAGCTAGCGCCTGGTACAGAACCCATTTCTATAGCACCGTATCGGATGGCACCAACGGAGCTAAAGGAGTTAAAGGTATAGATGGAAGAACTGTTGAGCAAAGGCTTCGTTAAGACGAGTACATCGCCGTGGGGAGCTTCGGTGCTGTTTGTTAAGAAGAATGATGGAAGCCTTCGATTATGTATTGATTACAGGCAGCTTAATAAGGTTACAATCAGAAATCAATATCCGCTACCACGGATAGACGATCTATTTGATCAACTCCAAGGAGCCAAGGTATTCTCGAAGATTGATCTATGATCGGGATATCATCAGCTGAAGGTACGAAGGAAAGATGTTCCTAAGACGGCCTTCAGGACTAGATATAGGCACTACGAATTCTTGGTTATGCCATTTGGCCTGACTAATGCCCCAGTTGCTTTCATGGATCTGATGAATAGAGTCTTCCGACCCTACCTGGACAAGTTTGTGATAGTCTTCATAGACGACATCCTAGTGTATTCGGGTAGTCGAGAGGAGCATAGTGAGCACTTGAAGATTGTACTACAGACGCTGAAAGAGCATCAGCTTTACGCAAAGTTCAGCAAGTGCCAGTTCTGGCTAGATCGTGTGACATTTCTGGGACATGTGGTATCAACAGATGGAATATCTATAGATCCTCAAAAGATAGAAGCCGTAGTAAAGTGGAAGCCACCCACGAATGTAACCGAAGTGAGGAGTTTCCTGGGTTTAGTTGGGTATTACAGGAAGTTCGTGGAAGGGTTTTTGAAGATTGCTACTCCGTTGACTAGATTGACAAGGAAGGAAGAGAAGTTTGTCTAGTCAGACGCATGCCAGAGTAGCTTTGATGAATTGAAGGAGAGACTGACTTCGGCTCCAGTACTTACACTGCCATCGAGGAGTGATGGGATTACAGTGTACTGCGATGCCTCTAGGCAGGGTTTGGATTGTGTGTTGATGCAACATGAGCGAGTGATCGCATATGCTTCGAGGCAACTAACATGAGATCAACTATCCAACCCATGATCTAGAGTTAGCCGTAGTAGTGTTTGCTCTACGAATATGGAGACACTACTTATATGGAGTACCCTGCAGAATCTTCACTGATCACAAGAGCTTACAGTACTTGTTTTCCCAGAAAGAGTTGAACATGAGGCAGCGAAGATGGGTAGAACTCATAAAAGACTATGATTGTACCATTGAATATCACTCGGGTAAAGCTAATGTGGTAGCAGATGCGTTAAGTAGGAAGCCTAACAGTTCCTTATCCTAGTTAAGAGTCGAGTACTTGCCCATGTTAGTAGAGTTGAGATCTATGGACGTTAGATTGGAGGTGGCAGATTCAAGCTCTTTATTGGCAACTTTTCATGTCCGTCCAGTATTGGTGGATCAAGTTAAAGAGTTGCAAGCTCAAGATCCCTACTTGATGAAGCTTAGAAGCGAGTTAGAAGCTGGTCAGCAAAGTAGCTTCGCATTGAGAGACGATGGGGCACTAATTCTGGGGCAGTGATTATGTGTATCAGAAGTAGCAGAATTGAAGAAAGAAATCATGGATGAAGCTCATTCATCCGCCTATGCCATGCATCCAATGAGTACCAAAATGTATCGAACTCTGAGAGACCACTACTGGTGGAGAGGAATGAAGAAAGAGATAGCAGAGTTTGTATCAAAGTGCTTAACCTGCTAGCAGATTAAAGTAGAGCACCAGAAACACGCAGGTTTATTGCAGCCTTTGTCGATTCCGTAATGGAAATGGGAAAGGATTACGATGGACTTCGTGGTTGGACTGCCACGGACTCAGAGCGAACATGATGCCATATGGGTGATAGTTGACAGATTGACAAAGTTCGCTCACTTTCTAGCGATCAAGAACACTTATTCCCTAGAAAGATTAGCATAGATATATGTGGATGAGATAGTGAGATTGAATGGTGCACCAGTGTCCATTGTATCAGATAGGGATCCTCAGTTCACTTCGAGGTTTTGGCCAAAACTCTAAAAAGCCATGGGCACCAGATTAAATTTCAGTACGGCCTTTCACTCGCAGATAGATGGTCAATCAGAGAGAACCATCCAAACTCTCGAAAATATGTTGAGGGCCTGTGTAATGGAATTTAAAGGAAGTTGGGATAATCACCTACCCTTGATAGAATTTGCCTATAATAATAGCTACTAGTCTAGTATCGGCATGTCACCGTATGAGGCGTTGTATGGCAGAAAGTGTAGAACCCCAGTTTGTTGGAATGAAGTAGGTGAAAGAAGATTGATTGGCCCAGAGATTGTTCAAGTTACAACCAAGAAGATCAATGTAATAAAAGAGCGGTTGAAGATAGCTAGGGACCGACAGAAAAGCTATGCGGACAATCGAAGAAGAGATTTAGAGTTCGCAGTGGATGATAGAGTATTCCTACGAATCTCACCCTGGAAGGGTATTGTGAGGTTCGGGAAACGTGGAAAGTTAAGTCCACAATACATTGGACTGTACGAAATTATGGCAAGAGTGGGTGAAGTAGCATATTGATTGAAGTTGCCACTTGAGCTTGCAAACATTCATGACGTGTTTCACGTCTCTATGCTCCGTAAGTACGTAGCCGATCCAGTGCATGTCTTAAAAGAACAATCGGTGCAGTTGAAAGAAAACTTGACCTACGAAGAGCAGTCAGTAGAGATCTTAGATCGTAGAGATCAAGTGTTGCGTAATAAGGTAATTCCGCTAGTAAAGGTGTTATGGCGAAATTACGGATCAGAAGAGGCTACATGGGAGCCTGAAGAGCATATGCACACCCAGTATCCGTGCCTATTCGCCTCAGGTAAGCGATTTAAAATTTCGAGGACGAAATTTTTATAAAGAAGGGAGAAATTGTAACCCCCTATAGTCGATTTTTACGTTTCTGAGCTTTAGAAACTAAGATACCAAATGAAGAGGGCAAGATGGTCATTTAGAAAATAATAAATGAACTAGATGGCAAAATGGTAAATCTCATTTTATGAATCAAATTCATAATTATATTGGTAACAATTATCAAAAGATTAAGTTAAATAAGGAATTACAATAATATCATTAATGGCAATATAGTAATAAAATGATAGTCAACATGTCAAGGGGACATAAGTGTCATTTTCATAAAAGTTAAGTATATATATATTAGACACTTAGCAAAATTTTGAACAAAAAGAGAGAGTACTGTGAATTGAAAGAGAGGAAATTAAGAGGGAGAGAAAAAGAGAGCAATGTCACGGCAATAAGGGGTGTATGTCGGCTATCCACCTCCATGCAAGAACCAAGCCATTTTTCTTTTCATTTCAAGCTTCCCTACTCTAAATCAAGTCACCCAAGGCTAGGAAAACAAGTCTAGTGAGAGAAACAAGCAAGAACAGGTAAGTTTTTAACAATTTGAAGTTAAATTTTTGGTTAGTTTTTTATGAGAATTTAGGTTGATATGTAAGATAGATTTGGTAGGGTTTTGCTTGGTTATGTGTGTTGATTTGTTAGGTGATTAAAAACCAACAAAAATATAGTAGAAGATGAAGTTAGGGTTGTATAAGGGGCTGCCATAAACTTGATAAAAGTGGAAACAAAGTTGATTTTTTTAGGTAATTCAAGTGTTTGACAAAAGGTATGAGTGAGTGTTGATTTTGAAACTAGTAAAGTTGTGTGTAATGTTTGTGTGTGTGTTATGGATATGAAAAACAGTGGACATCCTCTGAGATTAGAGAGTTTTGAACTCATATTTAGACATATTTGAGGTTGGAAAAGCATGTAGAAGTGGTAGAAGTTCAAAAGAGCTAGTTTAGATAATTTTTGCAATCCCGAGCTCAAACCATGGGCTGGAGATAACCTGGGAAAAACTGACCTATATGAGAATGTTCTACACCTCAAATGATGCCTAAGAATCATAGAAAATCATAGGTTTTGAAACGGATTGATTTCGATAGAAATTGCGCAAGTTATGCGCAAAATAGTGCCGTTAGAGAGTGAATAGGTGAAATAGCTATACAAATGCAATTTTTATTGCATGGAATGAATTTAGTTGATCATAAATAGGTAAAAGGAACTTAGATACAAAAGAAAAACCATCGTCACTCGTTCGGTGCGAAAAGTGCATCGAAAAGTGCCCAAAATAAGACGTTTTTCCTAGATTTGACATAGTAAACAATAGAATTTTTCGACGAAACTTTACGGATGACTTAGTTAGATGATAAGGAGATGCTAGAAAAAGAAACGGACGCGAAATGAGCACTGGTTCTAAATCTGTTTTTCTTGGTCAAACAGGTCATTAAAAAGTTGACTTTTTGTTTTAAGCCTCCGGAGACCAAACAAACCATACGGAGATGATTCTAGGGGTCTAAAAGTAAGATTTTTATAAAGAAATAGGAAGTAGAGAGCCTTGGTTGAGTTAAAATCGAGTTAGAAAAATTATAGTGTAAAGAGTTGTTAATAGAGAAAAGTGTATTGGAAATGTTATTTTAAGTCTTGAATTATGTGATTAAGCAAGTAATGATGAGAAATTGACATGTAGGAGACGAGCAGGCGAGCGAGAGACGAGAGGCTCATTGAGATGATCGAGTCACTATTACTCGGATTGAGGTAAGTATACTTCACTTACTTTATTTCAACTTCCATTTATATCGCAATGTATTTTGTTTAAAGATAGTACAAGTGATTTTCCAAATTCTAAATTGGATACGTTTGATAATGAGTAAAAAGTTAGGTCTCGAGTCAAGAGATAAGATTCGAAGACAAAAAGTTATTTTCAAAACATTTAAAGTAAAGTTTGAGTTAAAAACCATGTGTATATCGTAGCCTTAGAGTTTTGGCACTACGCGGTGATGTAGAAAATTTCGTTTATAGTTGTCGAGATTTAGTGACTTGCAATAGGGTACGATGTAGAAAATTCCGTATCTAGTTGTAAGCAATAGTGAGAAGTGGCCCTATAATACACAATGTAGAAAATTCCATGTTGTAAATGCTCATAATTGAGATCATTTTACCCTACGTTGCGATGTAGTAAATTCCGCATGTTGTGGTCGAGATACTATAGTAACTTCACGTTGACGTTAGTAGAGACATCGTCAAGTAATGGTTAAGTATATTAGGGTACACATATGGTCCTTTTTAAAAGAAAAGAGATTTCAAAATCAACAATTTGATGTCTTTTTAAGTTATGCATTATTATGGACTTATAATTGTTGTATTATCATGTAAAGAACTAACGAATTATCTTATTGTATAGTTTGCTTGCTCTATCAGGTGTTATCATAGGTGATTTTGTGGCCGAGAGGACGACATCTTACTTATAGGTGGGGCACGAATAAACGAACCGTAGGAATGCTCAATATATATTAACACGATTGTATATAGTTTAACAAGATAATCGTGTGTTATATATGAACACTTAACGGGTTATAAACTCATATTTTGATATGTATATATTGTTGTACATTCACACTTGAGATACACATATCACATGATTCACATGATATATATATATATTATGATGCATATGGAGATTATATTGGCAATGTCAATGTATGATTGTGAAACGTGATGTGAATTGTATGTTTGTAAATATGTATACATGAAAAATTACATATTTGTGGAATCAAAGTAGTTGGGAGGTGATCAAGGATAGTTCGAATTGTATTTTTTTTGCAGGTCAAATTTTGGAAATGTTCAAATTACAGTCGTTATGCTGTCAAAATTCTTATAAAATCTATTTTAAAGAAATGCGAAAAATTTCCACTAATCCCAACTATTTTTATAAAAATAAAGAAGTTTTAAGTTAAAACGAGTAAACCAGCAAAGTATTGTAAGGGTTCGCTTCTTGAAATTCCTTAATCTAACGAGTCAAGTTCGGGAAGTCCGTTGAAGTGCCCGGCGGGATCCTTTAGACAAGAGCTTAGACAAGGTCTGGTTCGGGTCTTGTCATGAACTCCATGCCGAGAAGGTAAATAACCTTTCTTAGAATTCTGCATCGCAAAGCGTATAAGGATTTTATCAATGTACGATGCTTGAGACAATGCTAACAATTTGTTATTGTGATCTCATAAAATTTGGATCCAAAGAACATAACTAGCCTCTCCCAAATCTTTCATTTGGAATTGGTTAGCAAGTGAGTTCTTTACATCAGATAATGCTCTAACATCTTTCCCAATGAGTAGGATATCGTCGACATAAAGTACGAGAAAAACCACTTTCTTATCGATGATACGCTTGTATACACAAGGTTCATCAACATTTTGCTCAAAACCATAAGATTTGATCGATGTATCAAATCTAATATTCCAAGATCGAAAAGCTTGCTTAAGCCCATAAATGGACCTTTGCAACTTGCAAACATTTTACTCTTGACCTTGAATCACGAATCCCTCTAGTTGCATCATATAAATGCTTTTATCAAGATTGTCATTCAAGAATGCAATCTTGACATCCATTGCCATATCTCATAGTCGAGACATGCAACTATGGATAGAAGAATGTGAATGGACTTAAGCATGGCTACTGGCGAGAAAGTTTCTTCATAGTCAACTCCCTTTTTCTGAATATACCCTTTTGCCAGTAGCCTAGCTTTGAAGATCTACACCTTCCCATCCACTCCTCCCTTCCTCTTGTAGATCCATTTGCAACCTATGAGTTTTACCCCATATGGTTGATCCACAAGTTCCCAGACTGAGTTTGAATACATTGACTCCATCTCGAGATTCATAGCTTTAAGTCATTCTTCCTTATCGGATTCTTCCATTGCATCATGATATGTCAATGGATCATCTATACACTCATCAGAGATAGCAATTTGTGCTTCTCCGATTTCTCTTTAACGGACTGGTAGTCTAATAACCCTTTCACTACGATGAGATGGTAGATGATTCTAATGGAAGTTTGTTTGATGCTTAGACGTGGTCCTAACTATGTTGTTCTTAACAACTGTTGTTGATTGGATACTGGTTGAACCAGGTAATAACTCCTCAAGTACAACTTTACTTTGAGGTTTGTGTTCTTTCATGTAATTATCTTCAAGAAATGTAACATTCGTCGATACAATTACTTTATTATCTTGAGGATCATAAAAGAATTTAGCGTTAACATTCATTGGACCACAAATGTCCGAATATATAAGCTCTAGTGGTTCTTTGTCTCTATTACCTTTTGTCTTAAAAGGTCTCTTAGTCATTTTACCTTTTAAACAGGATTCGCAAACTGGTAAAATATCGATTTTTAATTCTTTTAAAGTTTCGCTCTTTACCAGTCTGTCTATTCTGTCAAGATTAATATGTCCAAGTTTTAGATGGCAAAAATGGGTATTATTATTGGGAGAAATCTTTTATTATTTTGCTTTTGGTTTTTCAACTTTAAACAATTCAGCATTGAGCAGTGAATTACGTGTTAACGACCTTAACATGTATATATTGTTTTCTAATATTCCAGAACAAATATTCAACCCATTTTTACAAATAATAACATTTTTATTACTAAAAGAAATTGAATAATTATGTTCCAACAATCTAGAAACCGAAATCAAATTTCTTCTAAAATTCGGAATATAATAAACATTGTTCAAAACAATAAAACAACTATTTGAAAATTAAAGTCTAACTTTTCCTACTGCTCTATCTGAAATGACAATCCCAGTGCCAACTCGCATGGTGAACTCACCCTCATCAAGCTCCCTCCAAGAATCAATCAACTATAAAGAAGAGCAAACATGATTAGTGGCTCCTGAATCAATTATCCAAGTGAATATATCATTCTCCACTAAACAAGATTCAATGATGAGTAAATCATATTTACCTTTCATTTTCTTTTTGTTCTTGAGCTCTTCGAGGTACTTTGGACAGTTCCTCTTCTAATGCCCTTCCACATCACAATGAAAACATTTTCCTTTGGATTTGGAAGTCTTAGAGGTTTTTTGCTTCTTGAGCTTTGCTCTTAAGCTTTGTCTTAGCCTTACTGGTGGTCATTTTCCTATTATTCTTATTAGAGGTGGATGTTTCAGCAACATTTGCTTCATTAGACTTAGTCTTGTCCTTATTCATGGACTCATAAGTTGTTAGTTCATTAAGCAATTGAGTAATATTACATTGCAGTTTGTTCATAACATAATTACTCTTGAACTGTATAAAATTCTTTGGAAGAGTTTGCAGTATCATGCTTACTTGGCTAGGCTCATCAATCACCCCACCATAAGTTTCGGTTGTGTTAAAATAGGTCATCATATTCAAGACATGCTCTCGAACTGATGTCTTTTCCTTCATCTTAGCAGTCATAGCAGCACAAACAATTTCGTGTCGCTGCTGCTCAAAAGGTTGCTCAAACATCCCTTGTAATGACAGCATCATCTCAGATGCTGTTGCCATTGTTTCATGCTTTTTAGCAAGCACATCGGACATTTCTGCTAACAAGTAGCAACGAGCTTTTTCATTAGCTTTAACCCAGTTTTGATGGGTTTCACGTACATTATGCGCAGCATTTGCCGATGGCACAGAAGGACGTTTCTCCGTCAGGACAAACTTTAGGTCCTCACAGACCAAAATGGCGTTCATGTTATTTTTCCATTTAACATAGTTATCCCCATTCAATTTATCATTGGCAAGTATAGTAATTAAAGGTGATGGCATTGCTGAAATAAATAAACAAAATATTTTATTCAAAATTGCATTCATACGAATATCAATAGATTTTGGCATAAAATTAAACGTGATGCATGATTGACGAATAATGAATCAGAAATACTCTAAAAAGAATTACTATGCCACGATAATCTAACATACCACAAATAAATTCCACCTTAGGGTAGGTCAAATATTTGTATGTTAAATTGAGAAAATCTCAGTAAAATTATATAACAGAATAACTCTTATTCCTATATAATCTGACTATTGCTTATTTCGATCAAAGAGTTAAATTATCAATTAATTAATTCCTTTATGAGTGTAACCCATCATTTCAGATCTCTAACTTGAGAATTGCCAGCTTTAGGGTAGGTCTATTCCAAAATATATCCAGAAATCCTATTCTTTAGGAAGTCAACCTTGATATTGACCCAAATGGACACTACCCTTAGAGGAATGGAAACAAAACCGTCTCGAGGCGCCATTCAAATCTCATGGTGTTAAACTAATGATGGAGACCGTGGGATATATTGTCATATATCCCTTTCCCATTTATTATTTTAGGATTAGGGTTTTCTACATATTATTTCTAGTCATTATCTTAGATTACTAACGACTAATAAATATAATCTAAGTTACTAGGAATTAGTGTGTTACTAGAATCGACATCCTATTGACACCTAATAAGTTACCGGATTTTTAACTATTAAAAACCTAATTTATTATAAAAGATCTAATCTAGATAATCTAAACTCTTTAATTATAAAGATTAGATTTAATGTAAGATTACCCAATTTTAACTCTTAAGATCTAATCCACATTATAAGCCAATTATATGAAATATATCTTTTAATCACATTAAAGCTATATTTCTAATTGGTTTACTAATCTAAATAAATAAAATTCTTTAATTAAATTAGATTATAAATAATGTGAATTACCCAATTTTAACTCTTAAAATCTAATCACATTATGAATACCAATTGTTGAGATATATGTTTTTAATCACATTAAAACTAATCATATATATCTAATTTGTGAACTTAGGATTTTCAACTAAAATCCTAACAAATTATGTAATTGGTATTCAATGTATTATTATCTCTACTTTAACTAATTAACTATTTAATAGAAAAAATAAATAATAATACATGTATGTATGTTATGTTATAGTGCAACGAGTAGGCACTCTCTATCCTATATGATATATTTTATACATGAACATGTTATCAATAAATTATTCAATCATCGCATGATAAACAATTTAAATAAACAATATGTGATTGATCGGGTTCTTTGATTTTAACAACCTAAAACTAATTTTTTAAGATTATAAAACTTAACCAATGCATTCCTCGGCCTTCACTTGTAGTCTTCATAATCTTCAAGGATTTCATGGGCTTTATTGAGTTTAAAATTAAATCCAATTTAACAATTAAAAACATCCATCAAA
This sequence comes from Dimocarpus longan, assembly GCA_022984855.1. Classification (NCBI taxonomy): domain Eukaryota; kingdom Viridiplantae; phylum Streptophyta; class Magnoliopsida; order Sapindales; family Sapindaceae; genus Dimocarpus; species Dimocarpus longan. The sequence goes on along the minus strand of CM041015.1, from coordinate 11,808,695 downwards.
TGGATTGGACTTAAAAGCCTAATTCTTGATTCTTGAGTCCAATAAAAATTATCTAAAACAAGTGGACAATTTTTAATAATATTTACAATTGAAACGGAAACTCGAAATTCGAAAAAAATCGAAATTGGACTGAATGTAGGCTACTTGGAAACAGCCCAGCTGCTGTCATAGCAGCTTTTGGGCTGCCTGGAAAAAACAGCCCAACTGCTGTCACATGGCAGCAGCTTTTGGGCTGCCAGAAAACAGCCCAGCTGCTGCCTGACAGCATGTGGACTGCTCAAAACAGCCCAATTGGATGTGGACAGCACAAAACAGGCCAACTGCATATGAACAGCACAAAACAGCCCAACTGCAATGTGGACAGCATGTGGGCTGCCTGTGGACAGCAGCTTTGTGCATCTCATGCACGCCAGCCAGCAGTCTGCTGTTTTGTGCACTGCCGAACTGTTGTTTTACATCAAGCTGTCACACAGCTCTTTACACAGCCACTCATCGCAGCAGACCACACCGAATGCATCAGCTGCACAATCCGTTTCAAATCATAGTTTATGCCCAGAAAATCAACACTATTGACAACTATCTTTGCGATCAATTCTTTGGAAATAATTAAATCCTAAATCTATGATTTACAACAAAGGAAAAAAAATTGCCACAACCGGCTTAAAAATTTATTCAAATTAAATTAGCCAAAGAACCATATAATTAACGATCAATCCATGCAAATTTCATACATCAACATGAATAAAAAAATATGCACATTAATAATTAGTGCCTACTCTATAACATATAAAGAATCATAATCAAAGGGACATGCACTAATTGTTGAATCAATTATTAAACTAGCACAACGGAGCTCTGATACCAATTGAAGGAAAAATTGATTTTATAAATTTAATGCGGAAACGTGTATTTTAAAAAAAATTTCCAAATAAAAACACGTCCGATCGATGCTAGTAATAACAATTCAATAATTAAATTAATAAGATCGAATCTTACTTTGCATGAAGATTGAATTGATCCCTTTTAATTCGCAGATTCTTTACTATCCGATCTTCCTTACTATGACTCTTCACAAAAGAAACTGTGACATCATTTAAAATTGAACTCTTAACCTCTACAAATAATTAAATAATTAACAATTAATTACATAATTACTTATATTTAAATAATCAAATTATTTAAACTATTCGTGAAAGTGTTCATAAAATTGTATGTACACTTATAATTGGACAATCCAATTATATTCTTCCCTTTGTTTCTTTATGTGGCTGTGAGCTAACGAGGGGACCAAATGGACCTACAATTTGAGCTCCAATAATATCGGAATTATTAATTAAACTCTTTAATTAAATAATTCACTATTATTAACCTTAAAGTTATTCCACTAAAAACTTAAGATTGCACTCTCAAAATTGTAGATGTTTTATACAATCTGAATTTTCAGTGTCCATCGATTTAATCATGTCATATGGTTCGATCCTCCACGAGTAGTTCATAATTAGAGCTAGGTCATTAAAGTCCGTTATACCTCTCTAATTATTTCTTATTCCGTTAAGTACCATTAATTCTCTAATGAATAATATATTCATAACAACTTATGCATTTATCTTTCTATTTATTTACAAATAGAAAGTCGAGCGCTCTTATTGTTCAAGACCCGAATCAACACTTAAGGAAACTACTCATCTACTTCTCGCAAGAAGGAGTGGATTCCACTATTGTGTAGAATGTTCCCAACCACTTATTAAATCACATCTCCAAAGTACGAAGCTTATTGATTGTAAATCTATAACAGTCTCACCCATGTAAATCAAAAGATATGACTCAACAAATAGAAGTCTATAAAATACTCAGGATTGAGATCAATCCATAGATGATCATCTAGTTGATAAATATGAATTTATTTGTTTAATGGATATTAATAAGAAACTCATTTTATCATGGTCCAGTCCTATATAATCTCTATTATATAAGGTGCCTCCATTTTCATATCACCACATGAACGATCCCAGATAGGATCATTGTATCAAATGCAAAATGGACCGCAGCTGTAGATTTATCACAAGCAAAGTACCCAGTTTTGTTGGCTTTCTACGGACTCTTTAGATTACTGATCTCAAACTAAATCTTCTTATATATAACACTTATATACTTAGTTTGAGACTACATAAGTAACCATGAATGTTACATGATATTTGTATGAAGCAATCATTTCATAAATGCACATAAATTGAATAAAATAAATATATTTTATTTATTATTTAATTTAAATATTTACAAAATTACAAGCTCGTAAGGCACATTACCCTAACACTAAGTTGGGTTCTAAGTTGAGATGTTTTTCCTCATCCGAGATACCATCTGTTCCACTATCGACGATAGCTGTCTCATCAGTGGAGCTATCAACATGACTCTCTATGCTTTGAACATCTTCTGCATATAGTGGACTAAGCCCGCACTTTTTGATTTCATAATTTGGCAATGCATATGAGTCAGTGTCTACAATAAAGAATTTGAAGAGAGCCTTTTGACATGATAAGAATTTTTCTAAGCTAGACAAGCTGTCTCCAATGTCATCACTTCCTTCATATACATAATACCAATCACTATTAGGGGTCGCCAAGTACCAGTGATCTGAGTGTGGATCTCCAACTGTTTGGTAGTCCACATAGCCATTAATAAGAAAACAAAAAATAATATGAAAATGGCTTAATCTTTATTGATGGATACAATAATATTTATACAAAATGTATCAAAATATACAAGGAAATAAATTGAAAGAAAATCAATCAAACGTCAATCAATACATGAGAATAAATAACAAATTAATGTAGTAAAAAACACATTGCTATGATTATGTGATAGCAATGTTATTGGCATTCTTGGATGATTTGATTCCTTGATTCATGGAGGGAATTTCTTGATTGATGGGTGGAATATCTTGCCTAATATGCCTCCGCAAGATGGTGCTCCCATCGAAGAAACCAATCTTGCATCGAAATGAAATGAATCGAACCTTGGAAAGAGGTTTTGTGAGTGTATTAGCTAGTTGATCCTGACTAGAGACATGAGACACTTGAAGACAACTAGTTGCCACTTTGTCTTGAACAAAATGATAATCAAGGGCAACATGCTTCATTTGAAAGTGGAAAACCGGATTTGCATAAAGATAGGTTACACCAAGATTGTCATATAACAGCTTAGGGGCATAAGGAATCGAAACACCAAGTTTTGAAAGCAAATGAGTGAGCCACGAAAGTTCAGTAGCATTGGAGGCAATTGCATGGTATTCAGCCTCAATGGAGGATTATGCTACTGTTTGTTGCTTTTGCGCACACCAATATATGGGATTTCCGCCAAGATATATAATAAATGTAGAGGTGGAAATGTAGTCATCACGATCTCCTGCCCCTAGTCAGCATCCGAGTAGGCAACAAGATTGAGTGGTTGCTGTCGATGGAGATGAAGCCAAAAGTAAATTGTATGTTTTAGATATCTCAAGAGGCATTTAGCTGCTATCATATGTGTTTGAGTTAGTGTATGCATAAATTAAGCAAGCTTGTTGACAGGATAAGCAATGTCAGGGCAAGTCAAAGAGAGATACTGCATCCCACCAATAATACTTCGATATTGTTTGATATCAACCAAAGGAGTGTCATCTTTCAAAACTAATTTTGTAGAGGTTGACATGGGAGTGACAGAATCTTTAACACGATCCATCTTTGTGTGTTCAAGTAAGTCTCGAATGTATTTATGTCGAGACAAAAATAACTTTGTTTGGTAGGGATGACTTCTACACCAAGAAAAAAAAAATGAAAATGACTAAGATCTTTAACGGAAAACTGTTTGGAGAGGGAAGCAATGAACTTAGAAATGAAGCTAGAAGAATTGCCTATGATAAGGAGACCATCTACATAAACCAAGAAGTAAACTGTGATAGATTTATCAATATAAATAAATAATAAGGTGTCACTTTTTAAATTGTGAAAACCATAAGAAACAACAAACATCTTCGATTCTTGGTACCATGCTCTTAAGGCCTATTTCAAGCCATAAAGAGCCTTATAAAATCGGCAAACATGAGACGGTTGAGTCTTGTAAACAAAGCTGGGTGGTTGGGACATATAGACTTCTTCTGTAAGGTGGCCATGTAGAAATGCATTATTGACATCTAATTGATGTACCCGCCAATTATTGGTTAAAGCAAGAGAAAAAATCACCCGAATAGTGGTAGGTTTAACAACTAGACTAAATGTATCATGATAGTCCACTCCTGGGTGTTGATGAAACCCTTTTGCAAGCAATCGAGCTTTATATCTTGCTATACTACCATTAGAATTGCGCTTGATACGAAAAACCCATTTACATCCAATAACATTTTGATGAGAGTGAGATGGAATCAACTCTCATATGCCATTTTTCATTAGGGCATTTATCTCATCAAACATTGCCTCCCTCCATTTTAAGTCTTTTAACGCTTGTGAAGCACAAGTTGGTTCAAGAGAATTAGGAATGAGGTGTTTGGTGGTTAGATTTAGCTGTTGTGGTTGAAAAACTTTATTTTTTGATCTAGTGTCATAGGGTGGTGGTTGAGATGGTAAGGCTCTTTGTGAATGAGAGGAAGAGAATAATTGAAAGAAGAATCATACCTGGGTGGCAAGTCACTTGGTGGCGATGAAGCAGAAGATGACATGTTCAGATGACGAAGAAGAAATTAATTTTGATGTAGTAGTCAATTGATAAAGGCTAACAGATGATGATGTGTTATGATTAGAGGTGTCGACGTTGGAATCTGGTCGACCCAAATTCTTTAACCCAATACTATAATCAATATGAAATAAAGCAAAAAGTAGGAGAAGCAGAGAGGAAGAACAGAGAAAGCAAGGCAATTTTTTACATGGTTCGGCCAATGAAGGTGCCTACATCCACGACTACCTTTTCTGATTATTTTTAGGCAAAGAAACAGTGTATTATTACTTGTTCTTCTGTGTGTGTGTTTCTCTCTCGTGTCAATTCCCTCTTTTCTTTTTTTTCTCCCTCCTTTTACAATGAGCTTTAACCTCTATTTATAGAGAGAGGGACTATAGTTTGTGTACAATGTAAATAAGAAATAATTTAATATTAATTACACTTTCCAAAATTGATGTCCTTCAGTGTAGAGTCAAATCCCGTAAAAATAGGATCTGACATTATTTTCATATTGGGTAACTGAGTTTTCCTTAAATTAAGCTATTGACATTCTGGAAAGACTCAACGTGCATGCCACGCCACGAGCTGGATCTTGCTCTAGGCGAGCTGAGGCTAGGTACTAAGTAGCTTGAGTTGTGACTGAGTAGCGACCTGAGAGAGAGCTCTTTTTTACGAGCTGGATGACCTGAGATTAGTGAACTAGGAGCTTCTTTATGCGAACTGAGTGTCTTATGATCTGAGGGCTTACTTCCGCAAGCCGAATGCTAGCTCGATTGGGTATTTGTCCATTGGGTTGATCTGTTAGGCCAAATCATTGGACTTTTACTAGCTCATTTGTGTAGCCCCAAATTTACCCACAACATGAGGGAATGGAAGGAGATTTGGTAGAGGAATCTATGGACAATTGCAACGCCCTTCGCCCGACTTTTGTTACGGTCGAAAATCCAGAACGGAGAACGTTACTTTCCTAATAAATTCGTTTATGTTTCTTTTGAAAAACTATTATCATTCTTAAGCTCGTTACTAATAGAGGAAATTAATTTTTTTTTTTAAACATAAATCCAGTAGAGTTTTCTCTGTTTTTCTGAAATCCCAAAAATCCGTTTCCTATAATTAAAACTCTAACATTTCTAAAACATCAATTTCCTAACTCCTATTCGGACCTCCCGTCTGTTTCCAAAACATTTCATTACTCAAATATATCATAAACATTTATATGCATGCATAACCAAAAGTAAGCTTTTAATAAATATACATAAGCTTTTATACAGAACTTTGTTATAATTAAGTGAAATACAATAATTTACGAAAATATACATGTATCCCAAAAATGCATGATCATATGCAATATATCTATATATCTACCAAAAGCGTAGAAGGGATGGTGACTATCTGAGCCTTCGTGTGCAAGCTATTTCCCTCGTCTTTAGATGGATCAAAAGATTCAACCTGCGCACGGTAAATCAACGCGATAAGCATAATTGCTTAATAGGTATACACATAATCTAATTTCTCAATTTCAAATATAATTTCAATCGTAACTAAAAGCATTCTAACTTTAATATTCATAAATATATATATATACGTTGCATAAAAAATTACTTAAACATATAGTTCACAATTTTTTGAGTTCAACATATTTCAAAACATTGAACATTTCATTTCACATAACATTTTTCATTTCATTGCTCATAAAATTTTTCAGTGCCCTTAGTAAACATATATTCGATACTCATGTATTGGTATATGGGTTTCCGGCATCGGACACACGGTGATTACCCGTCGGAATAACAGTCAACCCTAGTATCGGCCGCTCGGTGATTATCCACCGGGTCGTATATCATATCACATAATCGTTCAGGACCGGACATGTGGTGTCTCTCATTGTCCATAATGAATCAATTTAGTGTATGCAAATAAATGGTGCAGCTGCTGATTTTCCTATTGACATGTCAATTACCAATTCTCATTTATCGATATCTAAGTTTACAAGGGCTATTTACAACATAACGTTTAATTCATATTTACAACTTTGGTTTTTGTACCAAGTTTCACATAACAAATCAATTTCGCGTTTCATTTCAAGTATAGTCAAATACATTTGTAAATGTATTATATTGAAACGATATAACAATCTTATTTAAGAAATTCATTTCACAATGAAAACACTTTCAAGTAAAATTAAAGATAATATGTATACCGACCTTAAACGGATTCGATCTTTGAATCGAATACTCCTTTACGCTTTACCCTTATTCCTTGGTTGAGAATCCGGTTCGCCGGGTTCTCCTTGACTTTTCAATAAAAACAAACATAACGAAAGTTTATTTAATATATTTCTAGCGTTACTTAGTGCACTATAACTATGTGTTCTCCTATAATGCATCCTAAACACTTCCAATGGATATTACTTCGAAACAGCTTAATATCCTTTTTATGACTATCTTTACCGTATTGAAAATAACCTCAAAACAGCCCATAAATTTAGTCACATCGTCTTTCATTTACGTGAATTAACTCCAACAAACCATCATGAAATCTCTTAATCATTTTCATCATAGATATTCATTTGAATCACATTCTAATATCGCTTAATATCATGACATTTTAATCACAATTCATTCGACACTAAATTGCAAACTAATGTATTTCGAAATCACGAAAAACTCAGTCGAAACACTTGAAAACAATCTAGTGATATTCAAATAACTTTTCAATACTCTAAAGCATATCGATGCAAATCATTTTTCATGCCGACAATTTCAAAACGAAAAGCGAAACATAACTGACAGGCCCCTTTCCAACTACTAGCTAGGCGACCTGTCCGGCACCCCACGGTGGCTCCCCAGCCGAGATCTGCTCCGGCTGAAAAGTTTTCTAGGAGTTAAGCCTCTTTTCTATTCTAAATTTTCTTGAAATCCTTTTAGTTCTAAAAATGGGTGAAAATTTTGTTCGTTGGAAACAACTTTATAAAAATAGAATTTTCACGAAAATTCGGCAGCAAAACAGCTGTTTTTCTAAAATTCCACTCTGTAAAATACTTCACAAACCTATATAAGTTTATACACAAATATTTCCATAATCAATAGGCCTCAGGCCCTTTTTCAAACTCACAATCATGCAATGATACGGAAAGTAACTTGCTTAAACTCATAAAACATCATACATGATATTTACATAAAATCCTTAATCCAAAATAATATTTACAAAACTGAAGAGATCTCAAAACGATAATAAATACACTACATGATACTATGTCTAGAAACGAGTGCAGCGTGGTCGCATGTCTAGCTAGCCTGTACGTCCAAAGAAGATACTTCCGCCGCGCTGCCAGCTCCTACACCTGGGGAGGATTTTAAATAAACAGAAAATGATGGTGAGAATAACTCAGTGAGTGTACATAATAATAAATTCTGCTTTCATTATTATTTTGAAAACGATACGACTTATTTAAGTAAAAGATTCTTTTAGTAAACTCTTTGTAATTAAATTTTTCTTATTATTCAAAACTAACGTCTATTGACGTATTTCATTTCTTTACTAACTTAGAAGGGTAACTCTGAAAAAAACTCATTCTCTTAAGCTCTTAAGTTCAATATCTATATGATATGAAATACTAGAACTTTTTTGTTTACGTGTGCTCAGATGCGGGAATTTGGGATTACGATTCCCCCCAACATCTGGAAATACGAGAACTTGGGATTACGATTCCCCCCTCAAATTAAGCCGTACGGGAACTTGGATTACGATTCCCTCCATCTAATAGGCGTACGGGAACTTGAGATTACGATTCCCCCCGTAATTTAAGCCGTACGGGAACTTGGGATTACGATTCCCCCTGCAATTTAAGCCGTACGGGAACTTGGGATTACGATTCCCCCCGTCTAATAGGCGTACGGAAACTTGGGATTACGATTCCCCCCGCAATTTAAGTCGTACGGGAACTTGGGATTATGATTCCCCCCGTCTAATAGGTGTACGGGAACTTGGGATTACGATTCCCCCCGTCTAGTACTATACACGCATAGGGTACCTCGACCGGGTTCTGCTAGAGGTTAAGATAAACTAAAGAGATATTAATTACCTTTAAAATTATCTCATAAGTGTTTCGTTTTCTAGTTACGGTTTAAAACCGAAAAACTTGCTTTCTAAAGCGAAACTCAATTATTGAATTAATGTTCTTAAGTATCTTTACAACTAAATACATATATACAACTATACATGCATTATAGGGAAAGCGATAATATTCTAAAATGTTACTTGAATAACATAAATCATAAACTAAAATAGTATCGCATTAATAATTTCATATAACAGAATTCGCGAAAGCTTTATAAAATGCACACTCACAACTTGCTTCCAAAAACGTTATCACCAGTTCCCGTTACGGATCTCGACCACTCGCTGGATCACCTACAATTGGTTTCGATCGAGATTGCGTTAAAAACACCACTCGAGCACAAACTACACTTTAAGCCAAACTAGGATTTCTAATCTCGACAATTCAAATGACTATCCTCACGATAACATGATAACAATACGGAAAACTACCGTACGCGGAGACTATCTCAAACCACGTCAAAGTCACAATATAACTACTCGAAACTCTGCGGTTACAAAACCGATAACTATGCCATTCGAAACCAAAGTAATATTATCAATATCACATTCTAACGGATTTAATATGAAGGTTCGAAACCAAACGACTAACATAAAGTTTACGCGATTTCAACTAGCTATCGCGAATTATCGATTTTAGCGTTTCGCGCGATTCCTTCGTTTCCAAATAAACTTATCGTTAATTTCAATTCATGACTTTACTTAAAACACAACAAACGAATATTCAACACTTTTAAAGCATAAACATGAAAAATATGGCAGCAAGCTTAACAAATATCCATTTCCGGTTTCAACTCTGAAATTTCAACAATTTAACGATTCCGCGCGAAACAAAAACTATCAGATTAACTTAAATGTCTTTCAAACTATTCTAACATCAACTTTAACACTTCAACGGCTTAATAACATCTCGAGGTAGTGAGATAACATCACAACTACTTTCATATTCGACAATGAAAATCACAAACTAAAAACACTTGCGTTCGTGGAAAACTCAACCGAATCGCTCGGAAACGATTTCTCAATATCCGAACGACTATCCGATACTTTAAAACACACTAATACTAACCATTTTCCGCGACAACGAACTCGAAACTAAAAGTATAACGCAACAGCCCCCAACTTATCGTCTAACAGCCCATAAAAGTTTTCACAACGGAAACAACCATTTACAATATCATTCAAAATATAACCGAAACAACAATGAGCGAACCTCCGCACTAATGAGGTTCTCAATTCTAAACCCAATCATCATATCATCAATATCTCAATTCTATTCACATGAATTCTTTAACAATTACTCAAAACGCACAACACAAACAAAGGGGACAGCACCTACCTTAACAGTTTCGCTTCGAAACAACTTTCGAGCAAGAGCGACGACGACGACGCTCTCACAGCGGCAAGCTTCTTCTTCCACCAGCAAGTTATCTTCTCTTGTTGCTGTTCCACTTCAAGTCTGGATGTTGTTTTCAGCTTGACAGTAGCTGCTTGGCAGCAGCTCACAATGACAGCCCACGGCAGCAGTTGGCAGCAACGTGATAGCAACTGGTTCAGCTTCGCACGGCAGCTCCGCACGGCTTCAGCTCTTCAGTTCATGGTAGCAAGATAGCACCTGGTTAGCACCAGCACACTTACCAGAGCACGGCAGCACTTGAGGACGACGACAGCCGCAGCACGGCCTCTTTACGCCAGCAGCTCCTCTCGCCGGCAGCAGCTCACGATGATAGCAGCAGCCTCACGGCAGGACAAGGCAGCGACGGCAGTAAGGCAGCAGCTTCCTCTTGCTTGCATGCACGGTCTGAAGGTCTCAGATCTGATCTTGCATGTGTCCAGATGCTTCAGATCTGCTCTCTCCTTCTCCTTGCATCATCTCGGTCTGAAGACAGCAACTTGATCCTCTTTCGCTCTCTCAATCTCTCACGATCACTATCTTGGTCTCTCTTTTCTAACTTTCACGAGCTCACAAGCTCACTCACCAAGGTCCTCTCTCTCGGTTTGAGCTTGTGGAATGGACCGAATGCTTTCAGCTTGCTTTACTTCTCAATCTCTCACTCACATGCTCGGATTTGTCTTGATAAAACATGGTGACCGAATGGGCTTTGATGATGAAAGATGGTCGAATGCTCTCTTGCAAGTTTTACTTCTCTCTCTCAAAATGACATTTCGGTTTTAAGATGATAAGAGTTGTTGACCGAGCTTGGGATTTCATTGCTTTTAATCTGTCACTAATCTTTCTTCAATTTTAATATATAATTGCTCTCATTTGGACACTTGTATCTTTCCTTTATTGCATGTGTGACACGTGTCACCAACATGCATAAAGTTTACTTTATTTTATTTCACAAGCATTCTCACTTTTTAATTCCAAGCTCGGATTCCGTTTCCGTCCGGAAATTCACTTTTAATCGCTTTCACTTTCAGAATTATTAATAAATTTCGAATCCATCTTCATGAACTCGAATTTATTTTAATATTCTAAAATAATTACTCCGAATATTTTCGGACTCGATAATTATATTTTTCCGATTGGACGCGATCAATCGGAAAAATATTTCGCTCTTCGACGAACGAGGTTTTGGGTTTTACAATAACAGCCCATACTTTCCAAACATAACAACCTCTATACGGATTTCGTAACGTAAATTTCAATATCAAAATTCATTCGCAAACATATCGAACCAATATCAAACGAACCTTCGCACTAACGAGGTTCTAAATCCTATATCCCAATCATGTCAACATCCATTTATTCCATAACTCAATCCTAAATATTTTTCATCCAAAACGGAAATCATAAATCTCAAACTTACCTTTCCAAAAGCGTTTTGAAAACTTTGAAAACTAGCATAAAGGGCTATCTAAATTAATTTCCTTATCCGCGAGCTTCCTTCAAGCCAAATGGACACCATTAACATTTAAACATTACTCAAATCATGATAACAATATCAATGGGACAGCAACTTACCTTCGCTTGAGCTGTTTTTTGCTTCGAACTAACTCTCGGACAATCACGATGGCGAGATAACTTTCACCTAAGCTTACAGTAGCAAACAATACACAATCAAACTAAAATTATTTCGACGGCACTCAAAAACTCACCTGACAACACTCAACTCACTTTCTTTCAGCAGCAAGTCATGGGCAGCAACTTCAGTTCACGACAGTAGCTCTCCACGGTAGTTGCGACATTAGCACGGCAGCACTTGGTTCACGGCAGCAGCTTCTTCTTCCACCAGCAAGCTGTCTTCTCTTGCTTCTACTTCCCTTCAGGTTTGTAATGGTGTTCTTGACCTGACTTGACAGTAGCTGCTCGGTAGTAGCCCACACAATGGCGACAACAGCTCGCGGCAGTGGACACGGTAGCAACGACAGCACTTTAGCTCACGGTCTGACCCCTCCTTGCTGCATGCATGAACAGATTCGCTCCTGGGTTGTCTGGTTGACACATGCAACTGTTGGTTGAAGATGCTGCCACTCCTCTAGTCCCTTTACAGCTCATGGCTTCAGCTCTTCAGTTCACTGTAGCAACGGCAGTAGCTTCTCCAGGCCTGACAGCAGCTCACGGCCTCCTCTTGCTTACATGCACGGCTGGAGTTCTCAGATCTATCCTTGCATGCATCTAGTTTGCTTCAGATCTGAATTTCTCCTTCAGCTTGCTTCATCTCGGTCTGACAACAATTCTCACTCTTGGTTCTCTTTCACAAGCAGCATCTCTATCTCTCTCGATCACTCTCTCGGTCTTTCTATCTTTCTCGGCTCTTGGAGTTTAAGGAATGGTGACATGCAGCTTTCGATTTCACTTGAAGAATGGAGGCCGAAAGTCTCTAGGTGATTTACTTCTCTCTCACTAATGCTCTCTCACTCGGATTTGAGATTATAAGGTGACCGAATATGTTTATTTGCTTTCTTCACTTTTCATATTTTGCTTTTCAATTTTTTTATATATATTTGTTCATTCCCTTGATGACACATGGTCACCATACATAACAATCTCATACCACTTGTCATTACTCATTCGTTGCATGTGTGACACGTGTCAACTTCATGTACTAATTTTACTTTATTTTATTTCTCCCATTTTTGATTCCGAAATCTAATTTCGCTTCTGTCCATCTGTCCGGGAATCCGCTTTTAAATTGCTTTCACCTTCAGAATTATTTAATAAATTTCGAACCCGTTTTCACGAACTCGAATTTATTTTTCTTATTCTAAAATAATTATTCCGAATATTTTCGAACTCGATAATTATATTTTTCCGATCAAACGCGATCCATCGAAAAAATATTTCGCTCTCCGACGAACGAGGTTTTGGGTTTTACAACAATAATGAGCCATGATTAGGTGCATCCTTAGTTGAATAATTTGAGAGATTGTTAGAATTTTGCAAATTATGATCAATTGTTGGATGGTCCAAATTAGACAAGTGAAGGATTTGGTGAAGGGAGTTCAGTGAAGGGGAAATGATGGTCCATGGTGGAAAATTTTTTTCATTGAATTTTTCGTTGGAAGATAATAAAGTGGAGAGAGGAAAATTATCTTTAATAAATTGGACATGATGTGAAAACAAAAATTTTATTAGTTGTCAGTTCCAAACATTTATATGCATTATGCATATTATAATAACCAATAAAGACACAATGTTTGGATTGAGGTTCCAATTTGTGACATGTATAAGCATGAAGTCGTGGATAGTAAAGACATCCAAACACACATAATGTAAGCCCTCATCCAGATTTATTGTTTTATGGTATTAAAAATCTTCAAATTGAGTTACGGTCGAATCATAGGTTTCCCTTAGTGTTATTTGAAGTTTATTATAATTTCGTATCGCAAGTCGGATGTCGTTTGGCTGACCCCGGTACGAATACAAGACGGTTAGGAATGAATTATTCATTAATCATGTGAGATGAGCTCACATGATAAAGTGGAGATACTTTATCTCAACCAATAGGAAGCAAGATAAGTGACAAATCCCATAGTTTAATATTAATTACATATATGCATAAATTAGTTGTCATGCACTAATGATTAAAGAATTATTTCAATTTCATAAGTTACCAAATTACCCTTAGATGGACAAGTCTCCATGTCATGAATAGTAGGGCTATTTTAGTCCTAGTAAGTGAGCAAAATAAATAAAATAAAGAAAGCATGACAATTAAGCCACCATTCACGCCAAAAACAAGAAGCAAAAGTGAAACAAAAATTATGTTAGACAAAAGAGAGAGTGACGGCAATAAAAAGCAAAAGAGGGCATCAATGTCATTTCCATAAAAGTCACACCTATATATATGACACTTAGCAATTTTTAAAAGCAAAAACACAACAAATAAGTGGCAGAAACCGTGAGTTGAAAAGGAGAGAGTGGTGGGACGCCAAAGGAAGAGAGACCAAGGAAGAAGACCAAAAGTTGCACAACTCATTTTTGAAGCTTTAGGTCTCATTTTCAAGCAAACCCAAACTAGGAGGATAAAACCCAAGCTAGCACAAAGTAAGTTACCATCACTTTCTTTAAATTTGATGATAGTTGGATGTATGAAAATGTTGATGGATTGAGTTATTTCTTGTGAAATTGTTGGTGGGATTTTGAGGTAGATTTATGCTTTAGTGATAGGTATATGATATGGAGACTTAAATTATAAGTTAGAGGGCTTGAATGACAAGTTAGGAATTATGTAGAGAAAACCCTAACTTGTGGATTAAGTGAGTAAAGAGCTAAATACATTATCAATCACTTGTTGGTTAAAGGATTGAAGGAAATGTAACATGAAAAACTTGAAAGAATGACATATGAGTGCTTGGTGTGTATGTCATGGCCAATGAAGGGGTGTGTGATCCCATTGTATTTCCATTCTTTTAAGCTTTAAATTATGCATATTTAATGTCACAAAAGTCTTTAGAGAAGTTAGAAATTTAAAGGGAAGAGCATAGGATTTAAAAGGAACAACATAAAAGCAAATTGAAAAACCCGAGGTGATAGAGGGGGGCCTGGTAAGACCTGACCTATTCTAGCTTATTTGAGGTTGTTCTACACCTCAAATGATGCCTAGGAATGATATAAAACCATAGAAATTGGAATGGGATCGATCCGATAAAAATTGACGAAGTTATAGTCAAACTAGTGGGCGTAGGAAACCGAGATGTGTAATAGCGATGCAAATGCATTCGTTGATGCCCAAAATAGATATATTCGGTCATAATTAGGTAAAAGAACCTTAGATACGAAAAAAAACCATCGTCGCTTGTCCGATGTAAAAACTCGCTTTGAAAAGTGCCCAAAATGGGGCGTTTTGCCTAGGTTGACATAGCAAATGATGGAGTTTCTCGACGAAACTTTACGGGCGACTTAGTTATATGATAAGGAGACGCTAGAAAAAGGAACGGAGGTGAAACCATGGCTGGTTTCAATTCTGTTTTTCGTGGTCAACCGTATAGTTAAAAAAGTTGACTTTTTGTTTTAAGCTTCTAGAGACCAAACGAAACATATGGGGATGATTCTAAGGGTCTAGAAGTAAGACTTTTACAAAGAAACCAAATTTTGAGAGCCTCGGTCGAGTCAAAAATCGAGTTGGGAAAGTGTGGTGTAGTGAGTTTTCAATGTATTGGAAACTCTATTTTTATTAGTTTTAGCTATGAAAGTGAGTAAGTTATAACGAGACTATGATGTGTAGGTGACGAGCACGCGGACGAGACGCGAGAGGCTCGTTGAGGCATTGAGAGCGTTGGGATCGAGGTAAGTGTCCTTCACTTCACTTACATTTAGTTGATTTCCGTTTATATGGCAATGATAAAATATATTGTTTCAAAGAGTTTTGCAAAATGGTTTTCCAAAATCATAAGTTTTATGTTGAGAAATGAGTTATGCCTAGAATCTAGAAATGAGATTCGAAGGCGAAAGTAAGTTGCAAAAAGGTTTAAAAGTAAAGCAAAGTAAAGTTGAATTAAGACCCATGTGCATGTTGTAATATTAGCATCTTGGCACTATGTAGCGAGGTAGAAAATTCCGCTCGTAGTTATCAAGGTTGATAGCAATGTGATACGATGTAGAAAATTCCCTATCTAATTGCAAGTGATGAGTAAATTGCATTACAATATGCGATGTAGAAAATTCTGCATATAGTTGCGTAAAGTATAAGCTGTTGGCACTACAACGGCGATGTAGAAAATTCTGCGTTGTGGTTACCTAGAGTTGAGAAAGTTCGCCTTACATCGCGATGTAGCAAATTCCGTGCGTAGTGGCTTTGCACATGGTTGTCTTATGAGAAATGGTTTTCAAAAGAAATAAATAAAAGCGATTATTTTCTAAGTAATGTCTATGCGGAGTTATACCTTTATATATACATTGCCTAACCTCTCTTTGTTTTGTGTAGCTCATATACTTTAGTGGACGTTGGTACAGACGCTCTTGCTTCAAAGACATTATTTTGATTAACTTTAGGTGGGGAAATAATGAGATGAAATATATGGATGTTAATGTATTTTGACACTATGTACATGTGTATATATTGAATCAAATAATTGTGTGTTGGCATGAGATACTTGATGGATTATAAACCAAATTTTGATATGTATATATAAATGAACTATTACACTTGATATGCACATATTGCACAAGGCACATATTGCATATAAGTATGAGTTGTTATATGTTAATTACATATGTGAATTATGTTTGTGAAAGAATTGCATGTTTGTGAAATGAATGAAAAATGCATGTTTGAGATTGAAAGAAGTTGGACGTTGATCAAAATAGTTTGAAGTGTATTTCTTATGCAGGTTGATTTTGAAAATGTTAAATTTACAGCCGTTATGCTATCCGATTTTTATAAAATTAGTTTTCAATCAAACGTGAAAAATTCACACCGTTTCAACTATATTAAAAGAAAATAAAATTTTTAAGCCTAAAACGAGTAAACCGGTTAAGTAAAGTAAAGGGGTTCGCTTCCCGGATTTCTCCAATCAGACAAGTCGGGTTCGGGGAGTCCGTTGAAGTGCCCGGCGGGGCCCTCTAGACAAGAGCCTAGAGAAGGTCTGATTTGGGTCCTGTCACATAACTTGGAATAATTTGGACTTGTGTGAGATAATAACTCAAATGGAGACTTGTATTGGAGTATGGGTGTTTGTAAGCGATTAATAAGATATACAGAAGCCTGAAAGCAGGAGACCAAAATGAAAGAGGAAGAGATGCTTTGTGTAGTAAAGACAGACCAGTTTCAACAATATGTCTACGATGTCATTTGGCAAATGCAATATGCTGAGGTGTGTAAGGTGGAGAAATAAGATGTTGGATGCCATGAGATTCAAATAGGGATTTCAAACATTGATATTCACCTCCACCATCAAAATAAATTGTGACAATAGGAGTTTTGAAAAATTTTTCAACCATAGGTTTGAATTTAAAAAAGATGGAGAAAATATTAGATTTCTTAGTCATGAAAAAGAGCCAAGAGTATTTTGTAAAGTGATCAACAAATAATAAGAATAATTATCCATTGATTTAACGAGAGATGTTTCCTATACATCAGCATAAATAAGATCTAATGGACCATGACTTTGAAGAGTTGAGACACCAAACGGTACTTTATGGCTCTTGTTACAGAGACATGAATCACAAAATAAAGGAGATTTAGGCTGACTCGAAACAACAGCGAGACTATTATTTGACACTAGATAATTAAAAATTTTTTGTGATGGGTGACCAAGGTGATTGTGCCGTTGGGCAAGAGATATTTTGACTCCAACATAGGTTTGCTTGGGTGCTACAGTTTTTTCCCATATGGGAGGCTATTCATACACATCATTTTTGCTTCGTTTGTGGCCAAGTGTCGCCTTTGTGGTGAGATCCTTCATAAGAAAATAAGAGGGAAAAAATTCAATTGATGTTTTGTTAGAATTGCAAAATTGAGATACTTAAATTAAATTTTGTTGCATTTTGAGAACACATATTAACATTAGACAATGAAAATGAAGTAGAAGGAGAGGAGATTTTAGTTGAACCAGTTTGCATGATTTGAAGTTCAGTACCATCACCGATAACTATGTCATCAGGACCTTCATAAGGCTGATG
Organism: Dimocarpus longan; assembly: GCA_022984855.1. Taxonomy (NCBI): domain Eukaryota; kingdom Viridiplantae; phylum Streptophyta; class Magnoliopsida; order Sapindales; family Sapindaceae; genus Dimocarpus; species Dimocarpus longan. Next base: position 11,790,817 of record CM041015.1, on the reverse strand, counting down.
AAGTACTAAAATCTATCGCAACATGATGTGAGGTTGATGAGTCCATTAACCAGTTTAAAGGAAGAGGACCGATGGTAGCATGATTGGCAGTTGGAGTTTCTGTTTGTAACAAGATCTTCTTTGCAGTGTAGCATTGTTATGCTAGTGGCTTCTTTTGTCACAAAATTAACAAAAAATGACAGAATTTCCCACCATTATTGTTATTGTTATGGTTGGTGTACTTTCCAATATTTCTTTGAAAATTATGGTTGTAATGGTGCTTTAGATTGTTGGGTCAAGGTGGATTGTTATTCTTGCCTGATTGACTGGCAGGTTTAGAAAATCGAGTAGCAATAATGGTAATTGTGGGAGAGGGGGACAAACTTTGTTCTCTATTTATGAATGACTCATGTTCAACAAGTTTTTCATGGAGTTCTTCAAAAGTGATCATGGTGTCTCGAACATGAATTGCAGCCGAAATTTCTTTGAACTCAGGCCTTCATCCATTTAATGTATGAAGAACAATGTCGTCATTACCAGGTGGATCACCAACTAGTGTTAAGTCACAATTCCTTTGATTCGAAAAAGATAATCAGTTACTATAGAGGAGCCACGCGAGAGTTTGATCATGGATTCTTTGAGTCCTATTATCTGCGAGCAAGATCGACTTGCATATAGTTTTTTCAATTTATTCCAAGATTCAGTTGAGGTTTGTAAGGAAAATACTAGTGGTATACCTGTAGTACAAGAGAGGCAGTCATAGCAAGAAGCAGCAACTTATCTTGATGCAACCATAGTGTTCGTGCAAAATTCTCCATTGGAGTGCCAAGATGATCAAAGGTTATAAGTAGGCTTTGTTTAGAACCATCGATATAACCCTACAAATAATATCCAAATAGTAAAATATCCCACTAAGACTTCCAGGCAAGATAATTAAGAGGGGTGAGTTCTGGAGGAATTTGGGTAGAGGAGTTAATAGCAATGAGGTTGTTTGGTAATGTTTGGGTGAGAGTTTGTGTATGTGATGGTAGGGATGAAGATGGAAGGACAAGTGTTATGGATATAGAGGTAGAACTTTCAGTGGCCATTGCATAAATGTTAGCAAGAATATTCAACCTGTCAAAGGTGAACAAATGAGTTCACATAGCATGTTGCCACATTAATCTCAGAAGGATACGCCTGGAACCTTTCCCTACATCAACAACACTTGATTGTCCCTTTATTCTTGGTGGAAAATTAGTTATGAAGTGTCCAGCTCATCACGATTATAATTAGATAATAGAAACTGAGAAATGTGTGAGTTTTTGTGACGTAAGCAATAGAGTCAATGTATAAAAGAGATCAACAACATTGTAATCATGAGTTGAGTTTTTATCAAAGAAAAGTTAGAATTCCCTCTAAAACACTTTGCGTAGTTTCATGTCATTTCATTCATAGATTACCTGGGTTTTCATATTGAAACTCAATATGGTATCAGAGCTGAATTGTGCCATGGCTGTTGCTTCGATTTCCAGCACTGTCAATGCTTCAAATGAAGGTTCACGGTTTCTTTTGCTGATGAAGCTCGAATTGGCTATCAAGCTTGATCACAACAATTATCTTCTCTGGCGACAACATATTCCTGCAGTTATTAAAGGTAATCGACTCAGAAACTTTATTGATCCAAGTGTTGAGTCATCTAATAGATTGAATGAGGATGATTCTATCAATGAAAAATTTCTAGATTGGGAATAGCAAGATCAGATCTTGCTGTGTTGGATGCTGTCTTCCATTAGTCAAGATGTAAAACACCAAACTTCGTCCGACGAAAAATAAATTATTTTTCGATGAATTGTATTTTCGAGCGAAAAGTATATGCGGAAATATTAATTTTTCAAAAAGCGAATTTAGTGAATGGAAAGTTTCGAAATTTATTTTTGAGTTGAATAAAAGTGAATCGGATCGAAAATGAATCAATTTGGATAGATTTCGAGTGATCTGAAAAGTTATTGGACGGAAATATACTTTTCGATTTCGGACTGTACCAAATATTTTTAGAGAAATAAAATAATTCCTAGTACTTGGAGGTGAAATCGAAATTTAAAAATAATTTCGGAGGTATAATCGTGTTATAAGCGGATTTTCGGATGGACGAAAATGAATTTGAATTCGAAATCAGAATAGAAGAATGGATGGAGTAACAGATGTTATGATTAATGCATGAAAATGACACATGTTGAGCATGCATGAAGGAAGTAAAACAAATGGCCCTCCAATCCCATGCATGGACACCAAGTGTCAAGAAATTAGAGATCCTATATATATCAACTTGAAAGAAGAATGAAGCAATAAAAAAAAAAACTCATTTCATTGTGTCACTTCTGAAAATCAAAACCGAGAGAGAGAGCTTAGAGAGGGAGAAGGAAGAGTACAACTTCATTCGGTCCAAGAGCTTCAAACTTGTGAGAGAGAGACTAAGATTCATTTGGTCATCACACTAATCAAGAGAATCAAAACCAGAACCAAAGCTGAGAGAGTGTAAGACCGAGAGGAAGTCTTGAGAGAGGAGGAGAAGAGCTCGATTAAGAAGCAAATCAAGAAGGAGAAGTGCTCAGTTTTGAGAGCATAAGTGCAGACTCGAGAGAAACAAAAATTCGAGAGTGAAATCAGCTTGCATACATGTCAACTTAGGAGCTATTTTTGAAGTTTTGGACAGCTTTAAGGTTCGACTAGAGTAAGAGGACCATGGCAGTAGCTCGTGGGGCGAGTATCAAGCTGTTTAAGTGAGATTCATGCATTTAAGAGGGTGGAAGAGAAGTGTGCTTGACTGGTAAAGGAGAACTACATGCTGTCAAGTTTCTTCAAGAAGACAACACCCTTTGTATTTAATTTCGAAGCTATTTTTGATCTTAAATAGTGCATGCAAAGGTAATTTGCTGTATTAGTTGAGTGCTTGTGCTGTTTTTGATTGATTTTTAAAACTTGCATGCTTGTTTGGATTGAAGGAAGCTCACGGAAGGGAAGAGTTGTTGGACAGTAAATAACTTGTGATTTTTAAGCTTTTGAATTGATTTTCGAAAGGTATGTCGATATACTATGGTTTTTCGTTTTGGTGGAAAATGTATAGGTCAAGATATGGATGAATATTGTGATAAAATGTTAGGGTTTTAGAATTTAGAACCTAATTAGTGTGGAGGTTCGATTGCTTGTGATTTTGATGTGATTATGGACGAATTTTGATGTTGAAAATGTTGCAAAAAAAATCTATTGTATAGGGGTTGTTATAATTCGAATCACACTTTTGATTTCGTTGTTTTGGAAAATGATGCATATTAGTATGTTTTAAAGTGTCGAAGCGTTATTTGGTTATCGAAAAATTGTTTTCAAGTGATTCGAATAAATTTTCTTTACGTTCGAATGCGTTTAGTTGTGAATTTTGCAGTCGAATTAAAAAATGGATATAAGAATACTAAGCTGCCATGATGGTTGTTTGAGAGCGTTAAAATGTTAAATCATGAATTTAGAATGGTTTAAGTTATACCAAAGTAATTCGGATAATTTCGTTACGCGCAAATGCGATTAATTGTTGAAATTTCAAAGTTGAAATATTAACGATTAAATGAACTCTAAGCTGCCATGAATTGAGTTTATGAGTATCGAAGTGTTAAACTTTTACTTTTATATGGGTTGCATGACATTTTAAGTTGTATTGATGTTAGAATTGATTTGAAACAAAAATAAGCGGGTGAATTGTTAAAAAGGATAGTTCGTGGCGAAACTTTTCGTAATCACGAAAGTATTGTGTTATTAGTTTCGATTTGAAATCTCATCATGTTGAATCCTTTTAAGTGCAATTGCGATGAAATAATTGCTTAAAATGGATGGCATTAATATTGGTGAGTGTGGTTAAATTTTAAAAGCTTTTTTGCGAGTTACTATTTAGTTATCGATATTGCAATGTAAATCTTTAGTATTCAAGTTATTACATTGATTTAATTAAATTGTTAGCATGACAATATATTTTTACTTATGCAAGTAAGTTTTCTTGTATTATATTATAAATGTATTATGATAGAAATATAGTAAATTTATTATATTAAAATGAGAGACATGTATTATAGACAAGCTAGAAATGTTTCGAAAAATTTTAGGCTTTCGCCTTAGAAAAGAAATTATTCGGTTTTAACCGCAAGTTAGAAATGACTTATTTTCAAGATTATCAATATGCTTTCATGCAAATTAATAAAAGTTTAAGCATAAGAAATAAGCAAATTGAAAGGATTTTAAAGGCCTTTGGTTTACCTTAATCCCTAGAATTACCCAACCGAGGTATACTATGCGTGCATGATAAGAGATCCCAAGTTCCCGTATGACTTGATATTCGATGGGAATCGCAATACCAAATTCCTGTATGACTTGATATTCGGGGGGAATCGTAATCCTAAGTTCCTGTATGGTTTGATATTCGGGGGAAATCGTAATTCCAAATTCTCGTATGGCTTTATGTTCGAGGGAATCGTAATTCCAAGTTCCCACATCTGTGAACACACAAGTAGTATTCCCTAATCTTAATACTGTAGTGTGTAGACGTATAATTATGAAGGATAAGTTTTCTCGGTTTATCTTGTAAGGCAAGTTATAGAAAGAAAAGTATGTTATTAGATGCGAAAAATTAGGAAATGAGAAAGATTGACGGTTTATGAAAGCGATATTAAGTTTCAAGTAGAAATACCTATATATGTATGACAACCAGTCCCTCTCTCTTGGGCTTGGGCCGTCATAGGATATCTCGACCCCCCAACCAATTTCTTTCGCCTTTTTCGTGTTTCGAACCCATGACTTAGGGACTAAGTACAAATGGGAAGCACACGAGTACCAATTAAGCTAGTACTCGTGTGCTTCCCATTTGTACTTAGTCCCTAAGTCATGGGTTCGAGACACGGAAAAGGCGAAAGAAATTGGTCTGGGGGCCAGATATCCTGTGATGGCCCAAGCCCAAGAGAGAGGGATGGGTTGTCACAATATATATGCCAGGTGTACCGTATCAGTTGTTCAAAATAATTTAATTTCTTATCAAAATTATTTTCAAAGGATACACATGTTTAAAAAGAATTTATTTTAGTTTATATAAGTTATCCGCTCACTAAGTTATAAGACTCACCGTTCTTTTCGTGTTTTCATAAAATCCTCCTCAGATACAAGTACGAGCCAATAAGCGAAAAGAGCTCTGTCGGATGCACAGGCTGATTTAAAACGCGACACAACTGTACTAATCTACTTTTTGGAAATTTACATGTACATGCATAATTATCATGACTTTATGCACGTGTTGTAGATGATATTTATACATCCATGTTTCGTTTTATGTTTTAAGATTTTTGCACGCGTATCGTTTTATATAATTTGATGATTTTCGAATGATTTTATAATTCAAGTTACATTTGTGGATTGTTTGTGGGAATAAATGTGGCTTGAGGCCTAGTAGTTGAGAATGAGAAATATTTTGAAGTGGCCAAGTTTTCTTTCTTGTTTTATAGGATGGATTTTTCAGAAAAACAGTCATTATGCTACTAGATTTTCAATAGAATTTGATGTATAAACGTATTTGAAAAAAAAAAAATTTTCATATTTTTGAGGGTTTTTAAAAGTTTTTAATTTTAAGAAAAAAGCTTAGCTTACGGAAACCTTTCAGCCGGTAAATATCCCGTCTGGAAGGAGGCCACCGTGGGGTTGCCAAGCAGGCTACCTAAGAGATAAGTAAGAAGGGGCCTGTCACAAGAAGTGTTACCATATCTAGTTGGTTGTTCGATTGCTTGTGAAGCTTGGTTGAGCATTGAACGCTTGTTCAGATCTCAATCCAAAGCAAATGTTATGCAATTAAAGTTACAATTGCAAGTGTGAAGAAAGAATGGTGTACAATGACTGAGACTTTGGCAAAAAAGAAGGAGATTATTGATGCACTGTCATTCTCTGGTCATGTATTGAGTGAAGATGATAAGATAATGGCTATCTTGGGTGGTCTAAGTTATGATTATGACTCATTTGTTGTCACATCTGTTCCAATTAACTACTCAATGGCAGAAATTACATCCTTACTTCTTACACATGAAACAAGGCTAGAGAGACACATACAAGTTGAAAGTTTAAGTGTCAATATGGCAGTGAACAAGAAAGGATCAAGTGGTAATTCAGGAGGTTTTCATAGGGAGAATACTAACGCTGCTTATGGTTATGGTGGAAGATAAGGTAGAAGATGTGGCTATAACACTGAAGGTAAAAAAGGCCGTGGCAGGGGAAGATTCTACAATAATAGACCATAATGTCAAATCTGCCACAGGCTTGGGCATGATGCTTTGAGGTGCTACTATAGGTATGATCAATTATACCAGCCATAACAACCTAATATAATTTTTGGGAAAAGGATTGGCAACAACAATGCAATGTCTGGACACATGGCAACTATGTTTGTTGTTGAATGAAATCTTGGAAGCTCACAATGGTACCCTGACAGTGATGCTACTAATCATTGTACTCTAGATGCCAGCAATCTTTTGAACAAAATTAAGTATCAAGAGAGTGAGAGGATTTTTATAGGCAATAGTGCAGGTTTAGATATCTCAGTGTGGGACCCTTCTCTATAGGGCAGGGCGTAACCTACCGGCCTTGGTCAGCCCTACTCACTAGGTACTGTCCCCAGGCCCTTAGGGTTTTGCTTCGCCTCCCACACTTCTCGAACCAATGACCTAAGCCCTTGAAGTCAAATGGATTCTTAGAGCAAAGTGTGTACCAATTGAGCTAACCTACTTACTAAGTAATGTCCCTGGGCCCTTGGGGTTTTGCTTTGCCTCCCACACCCCTCGAACCCATGACCTGAGCCCTTGAAGTCAAATGGATTCTTAGAGCAAGGTGTGTACCAATTGAGCTTAGTAGCTCAATTGGTACACACCTTGCTCTAAGAATCCATTTGACTTCAAGGGCTCAGGTCATGGGTTCGAGGGGTGTGGGAAGCGAAGCAAAACCTCAAAGGCTCGGGGACAGTACCTAGTGAGTAAGGCCGGTAGGTAGCACCCTGCCCTGCAGAGAGGGCTCCCACAATAAAAAGACGCCTTTTTATTGTGGGACCCTCTATCAGGGTAGGGCGCTAACCTACCGGCCTCAGCCCGCCCTACTCATTAGGTACTATCCCCGGGCCACGAGGTTTTGCTTTGCCTCCCATACCACTCAAACCTACAACCTAGCCTCTGTAGTTAAATGAATTCTTAGAGTAAGGTGTGTACCAACTCAATTGATACACACCTTACTCTAAGAATCCATTTAACTGTAGGGGCTAGGTTGTGGGTTCGAGTGGTGTGGAAGGCGAAGTAAAACCCTGTGGTCCAGGGACAGTACCTAGTGAGTGGGGTCGACTGAGGTCGATAGCTTAGCGCCTTGCTGCACAGAGTGGGGTCCCACAGAAGCAGTTATATACCAACTTAAGCAAATGCGAGTTCTGGTTAAGTGAGATTACATTTCTGGGGCATATTCTCTCCACTCAAGGTATAAAGGCTTATCTAAAGAAAATTGAAACAATTTTGGAATGGAAGCCTCCGAAGAGTGTTATGGAAGTCCGTAGTTTTCTGGGCTTGGCCAGTTATTATCGACGAGTCGTGAAATGATTTTCTTCTATAATAGCTCCTTTGAGTAAGTTGCTCCATAAGGATGTTAGATTTGAGTGGACAGAAGGATGCTGGAAGAGTTTTGAAAAGCTAAAGGCGATGTTGGTTGAGGCTCCAATTCTTACCCAGCCTGTAACTGGTAAGGATTTCGTGATCTATAATGATGCCTCTTATCATAGGCTTGGTTGCGTATTGATGCAGGAGGGTAAGGTGGTTGCTTATGCTTTCAGGCAATTATATAATCATGAAAAGAGCTATCCAACCCATGATCTAGAGTTAACAGCCATAGTCTTTGCTTTAAAGATATAGAGGCATTACTTGTATAGAGAGAAATGTTATATATATACAGATCACAATAGCCTCAAGTATCTACCCACTCAGAAGGAGCTTAATTTTAGACAGAGAAGATGGATGAAGTTGCTAAAGGATTATGATTGCATTATCGACTACCACACAAGGAAAGAAAATGTGGTAGCTGATGCATTGAGCAGAAAATCCTTGATCATGTTGAGAGCGATGAATGCCTAGTTGAAATGGTGGAAGATAAGGTGGTGATAGCAAAATTGTAAGTTTGGTGCAGTTTTTTGCAGCAGATTCAAGAAAAGCAAAAGCAGGATGAAAAGCTTATGGCAATCAGTAGGTAGATCCAAGAGGGGAAGGAAACTGAGTTTGTGATCAGAGGAGACTATTTGTACTTTAGAGATAGGATTTGTATTCCAGATGATGATGATTTTAAGAGAGCAATTCTGACGGAGGCCCATAACAGTCCTTATGCGATGCACCCAAGTAGCATGAAGATGTATCGAGATTTGAAGGCCCGATATTGGTGGTCTGGTATAAAGAAAGATGTGGTAGAGTATGTGAATAAATGCATGACATGCTAGCAGGTCAAAGTTGAGCACCAGGTTCCTTTAGGTTTACTGTAACGCCTCAAATTTTCTCTATATTCGGATAAATAGTAATTTTAGACAGAATAGTGATTTTTAGATGAATAGTGATGAGTGACTAGTGATTTTTGAGAAGTGAATCCCAAAAATCAATGAAAGTGAAATTTTTGATGAATAGTGATTCCAGGTGAATACTAGTTTCAGACGAAATAGTATCCGTGTGAATAGTAATTTTTGAAATAAATGAGTTTCGTATATTAAAAATCTTAAAAATTATATTAGAATTAGTAGAAATTGAATCGGATCATAAATGAATCAGTTTGGGGTAAAAACAGAGCAATTTTCGGATGTGATCGAAAATTCGGATGGATTTTCGAAAAATTTCAAAATTTTCAAAAATATGTCAAATAAGTAGAAAGATGCTTAAGAAGTATTTTAGAGACTCAAACAATACTTCCAGAGGAGATTCAGATCAAATCGAAGTCAAATAGAAAATTTATCAAGACCGATTTAATGAAAAGCAGAGAGCCAAAAAGGGGTTTGGAATGACTTTTAAGGGTTTCAGAAGTTACTAAGAATATGTGGGGAGTCCGAATATAGACCCCGATAAATTTTGAGAGGATTTGGAATAAGTCCCAGAAAATCCGAAATCAAGTGTTTCGAAAAAGTCGAAAATCAAAAAGATAAAGTAAGAGATAATCATTGAAAAAGTAACCGATAAAAATGTGACATGTGGCAAGGAGATAAGGATGGGGACACTTGTCAAGCTCTTGGTGGATGGCTTTTTGGTGGTTTTAATAAGTTTTAAGGATAAATTTGTCATTTGGGTAATAATATATCAAGAAAAATGATTGAATAAGACAAAAAGGGAGGAATGGATGCCACCAGAAGACAGAGATCAGATCTGGAACCGGAGGAAGAAAAAAAAAACGTGAGAGGAAGAAGCAAAACCGAAAATGAAAGAAAAAAAAAAAAGGGAAGAAACCAAGAGGTAAGTGTGTTTCCATGTTTTTCCTTTTGTTGACAATGTTTAGATTGTGATATTGGATGAGGTTTTATGATCAAATATTTGGATTTTAGGACTTGGAGCCTCATTAGTGTGAAGGTTCCATTGTATATGAGTATTGATGAGTAAAATAAATCTAATTTGATGTTAGTTGATACTAGTTTTATGGGTTTATTGAAGATTGATGACATAATAATTAATGGATTGAATTTTTGGTTTGAATAGAGTTGGTATGGTGTTAATGTTGGTAGAAATAAATTAAATGAGATTTTTAAATGATGAAATGATGTGGTTTTAATGTGTTTTGAATAGATTTGTATGTGTTAGAATGATAAAAAAAAAATTAGATTGATGTTGGTTGAAATAAATATAGTTTGGAAATTTATTTTGTTAGTGTGTAAAACTCTACAAATTAATTGAATTCTTAGTAATATCGATTATGTGATCTGTTAAATATGTGAAAAAAAATTGACCCCGTGATTTGAAAGAAAACGTTTACCACTTTTACCCCTTGATTGAAATAAAAATTTGTTGAACTACGATGGCTTCGATCCCAATGATAAAATGGGTACGTAGGCGTTTGAGACGATATCTCAAACTCAAGCCCAATTATAATAATAACAACAATAATAATAACAACAACTATAATAATAATATTAATAATAATAATTTAGTTCTCTAGACCGTGTGCACATTAGGGAATAACCTATGGATATTTTTATTATTTTGATCTTATTTATGTACTAAATCAATATTTTTTTGAATGCTTTATGTGATCAAGTAATGCGTGAAGAAGAAAGATTTTAAAACGCCTTTTTAGGCCGATTGTATATTAATTTTGAAATCCTAGGGTATTGGTGTTATTACACATTGATGTCAGAACTAGGGATAAAATAGTAATTTGAGACGATAAGGTTTTATATTTTTTAAAGAATTCGAAAAGTTGTTAAAATTACGTAATTAAAAATTTACGCGATTGAAAATTTATGCTAGATTATGAATTATGTGATAATTTTCAGCTAAATTGTAATGAAAAGTGTTTAAATATGATTTTAATGGATTTTGAATAAAAACGGAATAGAAACGAAAAGAAACGGACGAGTTCAGTGCCTTGACCGAGTGTATATCGGAAGAAGAGCACAGACGTTATCGAAAAGATTTGATGAGATTATTGAAATGGAAAATAATGTTTTATGAAACTTATATTGATAATTTGAAAATATATGATAAATTGTGACTGAAATTGTATTTGTTGCTTTTTGAGTGAAATTATTATTGAACATTAAAAGTTATAAAAAATTATGGAAATTGTTGGTAAACCATAAAGTTAAAATAGCCTGAGTAAACCTGAACATTGATAGATGGGGATTGGTAATTGGTATGCGATACAAAACACAGTATTCGACGGATGGATTATGAGAAGCACTGGCTGTCCGGTCCTGAAGTCGAAATCTATAGTGATATATGATTATGGTATGCAGCCCGGCAGGTAGCCACCGAGTGGTCGATGTCGGGGACGCCTTTGATTCTGGTGGGTAGCCACCGAGTGATCGATGCCAGGAAATCCAATTGTGATATGTGGTTGTGATATGCGACCCGATGGGTAGTCACCGAGTGTCCGATGCAGAGAACGCTATTTATTCTAACAGGTAGCCACCGAGTGGCCGATGTCAAAAGACCTATTTGTCAATTCATGGTATTGTATCAGAGTTTACAAAAAGCGTTGAAAAATATAAAGAAAACCGAGTTGATACGGTTAGAAATGACAACGATGGTGTTTATGGGTGGATTAATTGGTAATTTGAGTTCTTTGAAATTCATTTGTCAAAGTTTGAAACTATGTGCAATATAGATTTACGATTTGTATTTAAAAAAAAAAAAAATGTTAAGATATGGTGAAGATTATGTGAGTGTAAATGAAAAGAAATGATATTATGTATTTTGTATTTGCAATTGTTAGTAAATTGATTATGTAGTTAAATTTTGATATAAGGTTTACAATGGTAGTTAAAAATGACTTTTGAATTTCACTAGTGATTCAATTTTTATTTTGTTATATTCTGAAATTTGAAATACGTTGAAAAAGTGAGTTTATGTTGTTGTATAATAATGTTTTGTAACTTGGTTTGGGTATACTCTTACTAAGTAGAAATACGTAGAGCGTTGGATTTACCACTTATAAGTTGAGATTTGGGTATTGTAAATAAAGATTAAAGAGAATATATCTGTCGCGATCGTCTCGAGTCACCTTTTTCCACACTTAGGTAATTATTTTTGGTGGGCACCCTACATTATTATTTACGTGTGTTGCTATGCATATATATAAATATATATACATACATGTAACTATATACAAATATGTATTCATAACATTTTGTAATTGATAATGTATACAAGTGGTATAAAAGATTTCGATATTGTAAAATGATTCTATTAATGAATTTATTATTGTGTTTTTTTTTTCTTTTTGGTACTAATTACTTTTATTAATATGATTCTCATTAAATGCTGTGTTTATAAATATTTGTGTGGTGAAGTAGTTTTGGAGTTAGACGAAAGGTCCAAAATGGAAGTTGAGCATGTATTTTTAGAAGTGTATTGTGGTTCTTACAGGATTGGTAAATTTTGGGTTTCCCGAAAAACAGACGAAACTCTGCCGGATTTTTTTTTTATTTGACTTAATTCAAATGAACATTTTAACAATATTTATTTATATTTTTTTTATAACAGAAAACTGAATAAAAACAATAAATGTTTTAATAAATGATTTTTTTTTTTTTATATATATATAAACGAAATTCAGTGAGATGGGTGACATTCCCCGTTTGGATTCTCCGTTCCGACGAGAGTCGGACGGTGGGTGTTACATTTACTGCAGCCGATATCTATCCCAGAATGGAAGTGGGATCGTATTACTATATTTTATCATCGGTTTACCTTTTATTTGAAGGAAGCATAATGCAATTTGGGTGATCGTAGATCGGTTGACCAAGTTAGCGCATTTCCTACCAGTCAAGACGGATTACTCATTGGACAGGTTAGCAGAGCTGTATATCAAGGAAATAGTTGTTTAGTTTCATGGAGTGCCCCGTTTCCATTATATCAAACAGGGACCCGAGATTCACAGTAAGATTTTGGAAGAAATTTCAAGAAGCTTTAGGTATGGATTGAACTTCAACACAGTCTTCCATCCGTAGACTGATAGGCAATCTGAGAGGGTAATTCAACTGCTAGAAGATATGCTCAGAAGCTATGTTATCGATATTGAAGGGAGTTGGGTGGAGTATCTTTCGTTGGTGGAATTCACTTATAACAACAGCTACTAGTCGAGTATAGACATGGCGCCATATGAAGCTCTGTATGGAAGGAAAAGTAGGACACCATTGTGTTGGACTGAATTGGCTGAAAACAGGGTAATAGGACCTGAGTTAATCAGATGGATCGAAGAGAAGGTAAAGATTATCAAGGAAAGGTTGAAAGCCACATCCAATAGACAGAAGTCCTACGCGAACTTGAAGAGGAAGGACATAGAATATGAGGTAGGGGATAAAGTCTTTCTTAAGGTATCTCTATAGAAGAAAGTGCTAAGGTTTGGAAGGAAGGGTAAGTTGAGTCCTAGGTTGGTTGGCCCATACAAGATCATTGAGTGTGTGGGATCGGTATTCTACCGACTAGCTTTACCACCAGAATTGGAGAAGATTCATAATGTGTTTCATGTATCTATGTTGAGGAGATACAGATCGAATCCTTCTCATGTTGCCTCGGCCGAATCTATGAAGGTGCAGCCTGACTTATCATATAAAGAAGAACTTGTGAAAATATTAGATCGGGAAATTAGAGAACTCAAGAACAAGAGGATCCCGTTGGTTAAGGTTCTCTAGATAAATCATAAGATTGAAGAGACTATCTAGGAAAGCGAAGAGACGATATGACAGCAGCATTCACGGCTATTCGAATAAGGTAAATTTCGCGGACGAAATTTCTTAAGAGGGGAAAAGTTATAATGCCCCTAAATTTAGGTTCATGTAGTTAGTTTTCGTTGATTAAATAATTAAATTCGATAAGTGAGATTAAAATAGAAATTGAGCAAAATTAGTGCGATTATATATTTTTCGTTCGTTATTTAAGGAATTTAATAAATTTTAGAGATAGTTTTCTTAGTAACGGATCTAACTAAAGATTAAGTGGGAGAGATTGAATAATGGAAAAATGTCATTGAATAATCAAATGAGTACCAAAAGAATTCAATACATGAGATTAATTTTTGGGCCACTAGGAATTTGACAAATAAAAGTCAAAAATTAAGAATATCAAATGAGAATGTGACATATGTGTGGTAAAATGGAATTAGTGGAAAAGTGAGGTGTTAACATTATCAAATAGGGAGTTAACATGTGTGATGAAGGGCTTAAATGTAATTAAAGAAAAGTTAGGGAAAAAATGGAATTTGAAGAAATGGGTTAGTATAAATAGTGACCTAAAATTGAAAATTTTCATTTCCTCTCTTCTTCTTCCTTTTGCTGTGAACTTCTTCCTTCTTTTTCTTCAATTTTTCTTCTCTTTTAAGCCTCCAAATCAATTAATTCTTTTGTTCTTTCCATCATCTATCCATCCAAAGTTTCAAATTCAACAAAACCCACCAAGTTCTCTAGTTAGGTTTTGCTAGAAAAGGGTTCAAATCAAGGTATGTATTATCGGTTTTTGATTTTTCAAATCAAGGTATGTGTTATGGGTTTTTGATTTTGTGATGGGTTTGGGTTAGAAATGATTTAGATTCTTCTATGAGCATGTAGATAAGATTATTTTGCATTTGATTTAGAGTTTGTGATGTTGTTGATAAAAGTAGCTTTCTTTGAAACCCTAGGTGAGGGTTTGAATCAAGGGAGCTTAGGGAAGGATAAATAGAAGCCATAAGCTCTCATTGAAAGAGTAGAAAAGCTAAAGAGCAAGCCCAAAAGATTGATGTACATTTGTTTTATAAATTCACTTTTATTAGTATGTTTTGAAATGCAAAATTCAATTGAATTTTGATGTTTTTGTTCTTTCGATGCGATAATTATGTTTGAATGATGTTTATATACCCTTTAGATGCAATTGGAATGAATTTTGAAATGAAACACCAATTGGAACAAAATTTTGAATTTTAACCCCTTTAGGCCGAATGTAGACCATAGAGAAGTCTAGGGATATTTTGGTCATTTCAAACTAATTTCTGTGTTAAACTAATAATAGTTGAATGATTTATAAGATGAATATTGAAGTTGAAAAGAAAGTTTGAAAATTTATACCCCTTGACCGAAGCATAGGGAAAGCTAGGTGATGGGACCCGAACCAGATTCTCTCTAAACTCTAATCTTGAGAGTCTTGTCGGGTACTCCAACGAACCCCTTCCAACCCTACTCACACTAAAGAGAGACCTATGGAGGGAACCCCTTAAATACTTTGCCCGTTTATTGGCTTTGACTTAAACGATTTCATTTTCTTTGAAATTAGTTGGGTTGGTGTAAATTTTTCGAATTCGATTTAAAACAATATTGATAAAAATTTGACAGCATAACAGTTGTATTTTCAAGGTTTCCAAATTTTTCTACATAGAAAACACACTTTCAACTATATTCGATCACCACCCAACTTCTTTTATCCACAAACATGCATTCATTACACATTCTTACATCAACACAATTGGTAACATTTCCTTATATATATGTATATATCATATGAAAATTTGAGAAATTATTCACATCACACAAAACACATGATACAAGCTTCAATTATTTTGCAAAATATGTCAATATTTATATATCATCACTTTGTTGTTTAGTTTCACAAGACAAAATTTGTTTTTTTATATGATGCATTCTCCGAATCCCCACCTTTATTTTTTGCGACCATTTTCTTGACACTCAATCACCTGTAATAGCACATAATAAAATGTACATGCTACACAAAAAGTAAAGTCGTCAGTGCAACATATAAAAGCAACATAAAGATAATTAAATAGCTAATCATAAACTTATTTAAGTATCCAGATATTTCAATTTATGACATTCTTCTTTCTAAAAGCACCATATGTATCTCTAAATACTCTAACCACATTCAATGTGGTATGTCACGTGGCGGTTTTCAACTGACACTCACCGTGACACTACTGAGATATCTCAACCACTACATGCAGAATTTGCTATATCGCAAATGTAGTGTGAAAAAAAATCTCCAATCCTTGCAACCATATGCGGAATTTTCTACATCGCATATTGTCATACAAATAAACCATCACTCTTTACAACTACATGCAGAATTTTCTACATCGCATATTGTAGTGTAAACTCAATTATAATATGGGCAACCACGAGTGAAATTTTTTGCATCGTAACGTACCGCAAGTAAACTCTAAATGTAGACGCTACATGCGGAATTTTTTTCGTCGCACGCATCATACTAGATAGTGTAAAAATTGAGAGAATACACATGGTCTTTAAAACTCCTTTCACTAAGTACATTAAGTACAAATAAAAAAAAAAAAAAAAAACATTTATCTTTCCAAAACTTTTAATTGCATTTAAACTCAAATCTTTTGAAAGAAATTTAGTTCTACATTTTCTTTTCTGAATCCCATGTAGGGATCTTTTGCTCACTTTTGAATTTGTAATTTGAAAATCATTTTTATAATCTTTTAACAACAAGTACTTACATTTTAAATAAAAATTGAAATAGTACAAGTGATGTAACAGTTACCTCAATCCAAAGCGATTCGAAGAGCTTTAACGAGCCTCTTGTGCTCCTCCTGCTTGTTCCTCACCTACATAACACATTCTCATTTAGGGTGTCTTATAACAAGATACAAAAAGCTTCACACATTGTTCTTAACACTATTAACTCTATTGATAACCTTTTCAACTACAACTTTTTCGACTCGATTTTAACTTAATCGAAGCCTTAAAATTTCTGTTTCTTTTCAAAAGTTTTATTTATATACCCCTAGGGACATCCCCATGCAGTCCATATAATTTTCAGAGGCTCGAAATGAAAAGTCAAAATTTTAGGACCCCCTTTAATCAAATACTATTCACAGCCCATTCCGTGGACTTTTTTGCTTCCGTTTTCACTTGAATCATCTTCTTATCTCTCATTTAGGTCGCTCATAAAACGGTTCTAAAACATTTCAACTATAGAGGGTTGAAACCTATGAAATACCCCTCTTTTTCGATACTTTTTCATGTCAAAATCTACCATTTTTACATCCTGTATTCAATTTCTTTTATATTAAGGTTCTTAGACTTATCTATGCTTAATTATGATAATTCGTCACACAAAAATGCAAATATGAAGTGACATTGCATCATAATCACACTTGCCCTTCATCTAGCTTTTTAACAAATTTTATAGCATTTCATATCCTCTTTCAATTCTATCACTTTGATATGATTTTCTAACTTTTAATATAAATGAATTAAAGCTCAAAGGGATCAAAACACTGGGATCACATACCTCATTCCTTGGCCATGACTCACTTGCACACATACAACATACTACTTTTTCAATTTCTCAAGTTATTCTCTTTTAAACATATCATCAAACACTTAATCTACATCTAAATTCACTTTAAGCAATGCTTAAATCACAAGTTAGCGTTTTCCCTATAAACCCTAACCTATCATTCTTGTATCATTACTTGCAATGTAAGCTTCCTTTGCACATAATTAGTGTTCTACACTTGATTTAAGTGTAATATTCCCATCACAAACTCACCAAAAACTAACCTGATTACTAATACATATACTAACCTAACTATCATCAAATTTAAAGAAAAAGATGATAATTCACCTTTATTTTGCTTAGGGTTTACTATTCTGGCTTGAATCACTCCAAACTCTTGATTTGAAATTTTACTTTAGCTTGGAAAAGTTTGATCACAACTTGTTCTCTTTCTCCTCTTTTTGTCGTCCCACTCCCTTGCTCTCTCAACTCTCTATTTTTTTTTTTTTTTCGAAGTGTTGAATGATAACACTCACATGCACACACACACACACACACACACACACACACACACACACACATATATATATATGCACTTAAATGTTTACAATGACCAAAGTGCCCCTTTTTTATAATTAGTTCACTAATAGCTTCAATTTAATTAAGTTTTATGTGATAATCATTCATATTTCTATTATAATCCTTATTTAGACAATAAACCATCTTGTCACTAAATCATATATCTCTTATTTGTAAAATGACAATTTTGCCATTTTTTATCTTTTTCTTATTATAATGGTCAACCACTTTCTGCAATTGCTATTAATACTTAAATCTTTGTTATAAAGTTAATAGTCACGAAATTTATTATTTGCACACTAAGCTTTATTAACTAGTACTAATAAGTCTACATTTAAGAATAGGGGCTTACATTTTCTCCCCTCCTTATCAAAATTTCGTCATCGAAATTTTATATTGCATACCTGTCTTAAATAAATGCGGATGCTGGGCATGCATCTGCTCTTCAGATTCACATGTAGCTTTTTCTGACCAATGATTTCGCCACAACACCTTCATCAGTAGAATCACCTTACGGCGTAATACTTGATCCCTATAATCTAAAATCTCCACTAGCTGCTTTTCGTAGGTCAAGTTCTCTTCCAATTTCACCGATTGCTTTTTCAGAATATGCGAAGGATCAACTACATACTTATGAAACGTGGAACACGTCTGATGGGATCCAAGGAAGCAAACAAATTGGGACGATTTGGAGGAATCACCAAGGCTTCAAAACATTGTTCAAGTTAAAAATTACTAATCTTGAAGGCTATTGGGCTAAATTTTGAAGGCTGGAGGCAAACTTGAGTTAATTGGGCTTTAAATAATTTGGGCTTAATTTATTTTAATTGTAATGGATTTATAAATTAAGTTAGTTCATTTAATTTCATGTTGGGTCTTAATTTATATATTGGGCTGAAATATTTAATGAACTTAAGCCCATGTTTAACTATTTTAAGTCCATGAGTATGTTTTAGTGAGCCCAATTGTTAGGGGACTAGGGTTTCATGTTATGTTTTATTTTCTTTATCTATAAAAATGCTTGTCTTATAACCCTAAGAAAAGAAGAAGATCAATGAAGTTGCAGCCAATTAGGTTTAATTGAGAGAGTGAACTTTCTCTCATGTTCTTCATGAACATGTGATCTTATCAAGCTATGGTTGTGGCGATCAAAACCATGACTTATCTCTCACCTTCTCATCTATGTCTTGGGAGTGGCGTCAATATCCTTTTTTTATAATTTTGGTTTTTGATTGAGTTCTAATCATTGGGTCAAAGTTCTTTATAACTTTGGTTCTTGATTGACATATAATCAATGGGTCAAAATTTCTTATTTTATAAACCTGTTTTAATCTTTCTTGGTGTTGTGTTTCAATTTGATCGTGGGTGTTGTATCGTTATATACGGGGTTCGCATCAGTGTATAAATGTTCGCTAACTCTAATGACAGCTTCAAACGATATGCCACTTCAGCCACTCTTGCCACTATCTTGTACAACCCAATGTGTCGTGGACTTAATTTTCCACACTTTTCGAATCTCAAAACTCCTTTCCAGGGTGAGATCCGCAAGAACACTCTATCCCCTACTTGAAACTCTAAGTCTCTTCTTTGATTGTCTACGTAGCTTTTCTGCTTGTTGCTACCTATCTTTAACCTTTCTCTAATCATATTGATTTTCTCTATGGTAGCTTGAACAATCTATGGGCCAATCAGTCTTCTTTCACCTACTTTATCCCAACAAACTGGGGTTCTACACTTCCTGCCATACAACGCTTCATATGGTGCCATGCCAATGCTGAACTAATAACTGTTGTTGTAGGCAAACTCTATCAAAGGTAGGGACTACCCCAACTTCCCTTGAACTTCATCACACATGCTTTCAACATGTCTTCAAGAGTTTAGATGGTTATTTAGATTGGCCATCTATCTGAGGGTGGAAGGCCGTACTGAAACTTAATTTGGTTCCTATTACTTCTTATAGCTTTGGCCAGAATCTGGAGGTAAATCGAGGATCTCTATTTGATATAATGGTATAGGTGCACCATGCAATCTCACAATCTCGTCCACATATAACTACGCTAACCTCTCCAAAGAAAAAGTATTCTTGATGGCGAGGAAGTGAGCAGACTTTGTCAATCGATCCACTATTACCCAAATGGCATCATGTTCGCTCTAAGTCCGGGGAAGTCCTGCCACGAAATCCATCGTGATCCTCTCCTATTTCCATTCCGGAATAGACAAAGGTTGCAACAAACCTGCTGGCTTCTGATGCTCCTCTTTGATCTACTGACAGGTTAAACACTTAGACATGAACTCTACTATTTCTCTTTTCATTCCTTTCTACTAGTAGTGGTCCTTCAGAGTTTGTTACATCTTGGAACTTCTTGGATGCATGGCATATGCTGATGAGTAGGCTTTTTTAGAGTTAGATACATCTTGGTACGTCCTGGATGCATGGCATATGCTGATGAGTAGGCTTTTTCCATAATCTCTTTCTTGAAATCTCCTACATCAGCATGTATAATCTTTATCCCAACACCAAGGTTCCATCACCCCTCAATGCAAAACTGTTATATTGCTCAGCTATTTCACCTTTTAATTTCATCAAGTGCGAATCCTGAGTTTGCAACTCTCGAACTCGGTTTACCAACACTGGATGAATATGAAATGCTACCAGTAACATATCTGAATCAGTCGTCTCCAATCTGATACCCATAGATTTCAACTCCACTAACATGGGTAAGTAATTTGCCTTTAGCTGAGCTAAAGAACTTGTACATTTCATGCTGAGTGCATCTGCTACCACATTCACCTTGCCAGGGTGATACTCAATTGTACAGTCATAATCTTTGATGAGTTTGACCCATCGTCTTTGCCTTATATTCAGCTTTTTCTGACTGAATAAGTACAGTAAACTTTTATGATCGTTAAAGATTCTGCAAGTACTTCATAAAGATAGTGTATCCATATCCGTAAGGCAAACACTACTACTGCTAATTCCAGGTCGTAAGTTGGATAGTTTATTTCTTCAGTTGTCTCAAAGCATATGCTATCACTATGTCGTGTTGCATTAACACACAACCCAAACCCTACCTGGAGGCATCATAATATACTGTGAACCCATCACTTCCTGATGGTAGTGTAAGTACTGGTGCCGTGGTTAACCTCTTCTTTAGTTCATCAAAGCTGCGCTGACACACCTCTGACTATTCGAACTTTTCTTCTTTCCTTGTCAGTCTGGTCAAAGGAGTAGCAATCTTCGAAAATCCTTCCACGAACTTTTTATAATATCTAGCTAAGCCCAAGAAACTTCTAACTTTTGTCACGCTCGTGGGTGGCTTTCAATTGACTACAACTTCTATCTTCTGGGGATCTATGGATATTCTTTCCGCGAAAACTATATGTCCCAAAAATGCTACTCGGTCTAGCCAAAACTAGCACTTGCTGAATTTAGCATAAAGTTGATGCTCCCTCAAAGGTTATAATACAATTCTCATGTGTTCAGCGTGTTCCTCTCGGCTACCTGAATACACCAAGATATCATCTATAGACACAATCACAAACTTGTCTAAGTAGGCCTTGAAAACTCTATTCATCAAATCCATGAAAGCTACTGGGACATTAGTCAATCTGAATGGCATCACTAGGAATTCATAATGCCCATAGCGAGTCCTGAAGGCCGTCTTAGGAACATCTTCCCTACGTACCTTTAATTGATGATATCCTGATCTCAAATTGATCTTCGAAAATACTCTAGCTCCTTGAAACTGATCGAATAAATTGTCTATCCTTAGCAGCGGGTACTGATTTCTGATAGTGACCTTATTAAGCTGCTTGTAGTTGATACACAACCGAAGGCTCCCATCTTTCTTCTTCATAAAGAATACTAGAGCTCCCCACGATGATGTGCTCAACTTAACAAATCCCTTACTCAACAACTCTTCCATCTGGACCTTTAATTCTTTCAACTCCGCAGGTGTCATCCGATATGACACTATCGAAATAGGCTCTGTACCATGTGCTAACTCAATTTCGAACTCTATCTCCTTATCTGGTGGTAGCCCAAGAAGGTCCTTTAGGAAGACATCTGTGAACTCACTAACAATTGGAACCTGGACTAACAATAACTGACCATTATTTGGTTCCACTACATAAGCCAAGTATCTCTGGCATGCTTTTCGGAGCATCTTATTAGCTTGTATCACACTTATCAAACTTGTAGGGAGTATCTTCCTTACCCTACAAAAGATTACATCTGGGTCCCCAAACTTACTGAATCAAACCTCTTTTCTGTAACAATCCACTGTGGCACAATGCTTCGACAGCCAGTCCATGCCCAGAATGACATTAAAGTCATGAATATTTAATACTATTAAATCTGCCTCGAATTCATGACCTGTTAAAATGACCTTACTTCCAATATATACCTTTTCTACCATAAGTGAATCACCTGTGGGAAGTGATATAATCATACTGCAATCTACAAGACTCGACTCTACTCTAACTTTACCTAAAATGTCCCCAAAAATAAAAGAATGTGGCTTCTAGGTCCACCAACACATGTGCATCAGAGTCAAATAATGTAATGGTACCTGTGACAACCTCTAGACTTGCGTCAGCCTCCTGCTGTGTCACTGTATATACTCTAGCTGCCTGGCTACGGGTTTTACTAGGCTATTCCCTAGGTGGCATACCCCTGCTAGGCCCACCACTAGTTGGCATCGGTTTTGTAGCTCCTCTACCATGGGGGCCTCCCTTCTCAAGTCCACGACCGTCCCTGAACGACAGATCTGACCTCTGTTGGACTTGAAGCGACTACACTAGGACAGTCTTTCATGACGTGACCCTTTTGACCGCATCTGAAGCATCCGGTCCTACCCTGAAGGCACTCGCCTGGGTGTGATCTCCCACACTTGCCACAGATAGGTAATGACTTCCAATGTTGCTTACTTCTAGATCCATCGGATGACTATACTGAACTTTGACTAGTTTGGGGCCTCTGACTCTGCTTGCGGCTTTCAAACCAAGAAGATTTCTGTTCACTCTTGGCCACTTTGCTCCGCCTCTTTGTTGACTGCCGGTCCAGTTACATTTTTTACTGAACTACTGTTTCGGCTTAGGGAAAGTTTCTGCACTCCTTTCAACTCTGGTGGCTGTCTCCACCAACTTCTCGTACCAAGTGTGAACTACTGAAGTCACATTTGTCTTGACTCTCGAACTCAACCCTATGGTGAACCTTTTCTTTTTTTGTTCTTCATTCTCTGTGATGAAGGGGACAAGACGGACTAATTCTGAAAACCTCCTCTTATACTCTATCACTATAAGGGTCCCCTATTCAAATCGAAAAATTTCTTCAATCTTTGCATCTTTATAGCTCTTGGGGAAGAACTTGTCTATAAATTCTTTCTTAAATTCAGCCCAAGTCACCCCATCCGGATGTGCCCTGTGATGTGCTTTCCACTAATCTTTTGTACGGTCTTTGAAGAGGAAAGCTGAAAAAGTAACCATATGTTCTTTCATGCAACCCATAACCTGAAATATTTCTTCATTTGTCTCAAGCCATGATAATGCATGCTCAGGCTCCACTGTACCATTATAGTGTTTGGTGCCTAATTTGCGGGCGCGCTTAATCGATACCCTGGTCTCCCGTAGTTGATGAAGTGCCACTGCCAACATCTGTGCCATCTGCTCTATATTTTCTAGGACAGGCTCTGATATTGCAGGCTGTAATGGCTCAGGATGGGAAGAACTGGTTGGCACATTAACAGACTCGTTAACATGCTCCTCCTCTGGTGTGGGCACCTTTACAGTCGCCCTCCTTATCGCATATTGTAGTGTAAACTCAGTTATAATCTGGGCGACCACGAGTGAAATTTTCTGTATCGCAACGTAGCACAAGTAAACTCTAAATCTTGACGATTACATGTGGAATTTTCTGCGTCGCACGCATCATACTAGATAGTGTAAAAACTGAGAGAATACACATAATCTTTGAAACTCTTTTCACTAAGTACATTAAGTAAAAAAAAAAAAAAACATTTATCTTTTCAAAACTTTTAATTGCATTTAAACTCAAATCTTTTGTAAGAAATTTAGTTCTACATTTTCTTTTCTGAATCCCATTTAGGGATCTTTTACTCACTTTTGAATTTGTAATTTGAAAATCATTTTTATAATCTTTTAACAACAAGTACCTACATTTTAAATAAAAATTGAAATAGTGCAAGTGATGTAACACTTACCTTGATCCAAAGCGATTCGAAGAGCTTTAATGAGCCTCTCGTGCTCCTCCTGCTTGTTCCTCACCTACATAACACATTCTCATTTAGGCTGTGCTATAATAGGCTACAAAAAGCTTCACACATTGTTTTTAACACTATTAACTCTATTGATAACCTTTTCAGCTACAACTTTTTCGACTCGATTTTAACTTAACCGAAGCCTTAAAATTGTCGTTTCTTTCCAAAAGTTTTACTTATATACCCCTAGGGACATTCCCACACAATCAGTATAATTTTCAGAGGCTCGAAACAAAAAGTTAAAATTTTAGTACCCCCTTTGATTGAATACTATTCACAGCCCATTCCGTGGGCTTTTTCACTTCTGTTTTCACTTGAATCATCTCCCTATCTCTCATTTAGGTCGCCCGTAAAACGGTTATGAAAAATTCCAACTATAGAAAGTGAAACCTATAAAATACCCCTCTTTTTCGACACTTTTTCGTGTCAAAATCTACCATTTTTACATCCTATATTCAATTTCTTTTATATTAAGGTTCTTAGACTTATCTATGGTTAATTATGATTAATCATCACACAAAAATGCAAATATGAAGTGACATTGCATGATAATCACACATGTCCTTCATCTAGCTTTTAAACAAATTTTATAGCATTTCATATTCTCTTTCAATTCTATCACTTTGATATGATTTTCTAACTTCTAATATACATGAATTAAAGCTCAAAGGGATCAAAACAAAATAGGATCACATACCCCATTCCTTGGTCGTGACTCACTTGCACACATACAACACACTATTTTTTCAATTTCTCAAGTTATTCTCTTTTAAAATTTTCATCAAACACTTAATCTACATCTAAATTCACTTTAAGTAATGCTTAAATCACAAGTTAGAGTTTTCCCCATAAACCCTAACCTATCATTCTTGTATCATTACTTGTAATCTATGCTTCCTTTGCACATAACTGGTGTTCTATACTTGATTTTAAGTGTAATATTCCCATCACAAACTCACCAAAAACTAACCCAATCACTAATACATATACTAACCCAACTATCACCAAATTTAAAGAAAAAGATGATAATTCACCTTTATTTTGCTTAGGGTTTACTATTTTGGCTTGAATCACTCCAAACTCTTGATTTGGAATCTTACTTTAGCTTGGAAAGGCTTGATCACAACTTGTTCTCCTTCTCCCCTTTTTGCTGTCCCACTCCCTTGCTCTCTCAACTCATTATTTTTTTTTCCTTAGTGTTGAATGATAAGACTCACATGCACACCTATATATATATGCACATAAATGTTTACAATGACCAAAGTGCCCCTTTTTATAATTAGCTAACTAGTAGCTTCAATTTAATTAAGCGTTATGTGATAATCATTCATATTTTCATGTATAATCCTTATTTAGACAAAAAACCATCTTGTCACTAAATCATATATCTTTTATTTGTAAAATGATTATTTTGCCCTTCTTTTACTTTTTCTTACTATAATGGTCAACCACTTTCTACAATTGCTATTAACACTTCAATCTCACTTATAAGGTTAATATTTACAAAATTTATTATTTGCAGACTAAGCTTTACTAACTAGTACTAATAAGTCTACATTTAAGAATAAGAGCTTATATTTTCTAGCTCAATTGGTACACACATTCCTCTAAGAATCCATTTGTACTACAGGGGCTAAGTCATGGGTTCGAGGGGTATGGGAGGCGAAGCAAAACCTTATAGCTCGGGGATAGTACCTAATGAGTGTGGCCAACCGAGGTCGGTAGGTAACGCCCTGCCCTGCCCTGCAGAGAGGGATCCCACAATAAAAATGCGCCTTTTATTGTGGGACCCCTCTCTGCTGGGTAGGGCACTACCTATCAGCTTTGAATGGCCCCACTCACTAGGTATTGTCCCCGGGCCACAGGGTTTTGCTTCGCCTCCCACATCTTTCGAACCTACAACCTAACCCCTACAGTACAAATGGATTCTTAAAGGAAGGTATGTGCCAATTGAGCTGGTACTGTAAAGGCTAGGTCATGGGTTCAAAGGGTGTGGGAGGTGAAGCAAAAACCTTATGGCCTAGGTGTAAAACCCAAACCTCAATCGAAGGAAAACGAACTGTTTTCAAATGGATCATGTTTCCGAACGGAAAGAATTCGCGGGAATCAAAATTTTTTGAAAAATGAAATAAGTGATTGAAAAGTTTCAAAAATTAATTTTGAGTTAAATAAAAGCAAAACAGATCAAAAAGAAATCCATTCAGATAGATTTCGAGCAATTTGAAAAATTATCAGACGGAAGAATATTTTCGATTTCGGATCATACAGAATATTTTTAAAGAAATAAAATAATTTCGAATGCTCAAAGATGAAATCAAAATTTTAAAATAATTCTAGAGGCGAAAATTAAGTTATAAGTGGATTTCCGGATGGATGGAAACGAATTGGAATTCGAAAGCGGAATGGGAAAGCGCGTGAAAAGCAAGTGTCACGAAAAGAGAGGTGATAAGGTGCATGAAGGCCACGTGTAAAGTATGCAAGGTTAGTAGATGACAAGTGTTAAGTTAGTAAGTGAAATGAATGCCATGTGTCGAGCAATTAGAAGCAATACATATATATATTAAATTGAAAGGATAAGATGATAAAGAGCTAATTTGGCCACTCATTTAAATCAAAAGTGAGAGAGAGAGCTTTCATCATCTTTTTCTTCTATCATTGAAGTCGAGAGAGAGTTGAGTGAGAGAGAGAAGAACTCAGTCATTGAAGCCATAACCGAGAGCTTGTCATCTTCTTTTTCTATCCAAGCAAAACCGAGAGAGAAATGAAGTAAGAAGAGAAGCACGGACAAGCTGCCATGAGGGTTAAACCCGTGAGCTTGTGTGTGTGAGTACAACTCATGAAGTAGAGTGAGAGGATCGTGAGTGAGCTCATGATGAAGGGAAGAACTTGAGGAAAGTTGAAGAGTTGAATCGAGAAACTCACCAAGCAAACTCGAGTTGTGCAACTGCCATTCTTCCCTCCTCCATTTGGTCTTCAACAAATCTGAGTTTGGGTCTTCAACCAGCAGCTGTAGCATCCATTTGAAGGAGTTTTAAGATCAATTTTTAAATGGATTCAACTCGTGCAAGCAGGTGAAGAAGACGTTGCTTGCAACTGTGAATGATTTCTTAGTGTGGCGTTCTATCCCTTGGGGGCTATTTCGAAGTGAAAAACAGCTCACGCAAGGGTAAGTGCTATCCCATTTGGTTTTATTATGATGTTTTGAGTGATTTTAAAGGTTGCATGTGTTGTTTGGATCGAAGGAAGCTCTCGAAAAAGATAAGAGATTGCGTAGCTTCTTCGCGTAAGCGTTTCGAGGTTTCGAATTAAGTTTCGAAATGTGTGTTGAGTTTTTTTTTTTTTTTTTTATGGACTTCATTTGATGGAAAATATTTAGAATGAGTTATGGATGAAATTTGATGATTATATGATTGGGTTTTAGGATTTAGAACCTCGTTAGTACGGAGGTTCGTTCGATATTATTTCGTTGTGATTGCGGATGAATTTTCAATGTTGAATACGTTGCGAAAATGTGTTGTAAGGGATGTTATATTGCAAGTTAGGGGCTATTAGGTTGTGTTTTCATTTTTGAATTCGTTGACATGAAAAATGATGCATAATAGTGTATTTTAAAGTATCGAATAGTCGTTCGATTATCGAAAAAATTGTTTTCGAGTGATTTGGATAAGTTTTTTGCGAATACGAATGTGTTTAGTTTGTGATTTTCGTTGTTGAATGTGAAAATGTATATGATGTTAACAAGCTGCCATGATGTGTCATTAAGCTCATTTAAGTGATAAATATTGACGTTAGAATGGATTGAAATATATTAAAGTTAAGTATCCAGTTTTCATTACGCGCAAATATATTAAATCGTCGATTTTCAGAGTCAAAACGAAAATTGAATTAATGTGTAGTATGCTGTCATGATTTTCATTTATGTGTGTCGAAGTGTTTGAATCTTCGTTTTTCATGATTTGAGTGAAATAGTAAGTTGCATTGACGTTAAGTTAGAATTGAAACGAAAATAGTCGTTCGAAACGTTAGAAAATGATAGTTCGCGATAAAATTTTCGAAATCGCAAAAGTTTGTTATTTATTCGTTGTGTATTGAAACTTTTGCTTATTGAAGCCATCTGAGTGTGATTTTTGACGATATTGTTTGAGAATGGATGGCATTATCGTTGGTTTGAAATAGTCGAAAAAGCTAGTGAAATTGTAAAGTTTCAACTGGATTACATTTTTGTGAAATGTTATGATTTCCAAAGGTGAATTGGTGAGTGGGTGAGAACTGTAACAAAAGTGGTGGATAAGTTATTGGACACAAGTCGTGAGTGCGGAATTTTATAAAGTTCTCATGAATTTTATTACATGCGATTATTTATATTTGAATACATTGATTTATCTATCAACTTTAGCATGTTATTGTTTTACTTTAATGCATGTATAAGTTTACTCAAGTTATGCTATAAGTGTGTTTATTCTCAAGCAAATTAGAAAGTTTAAATGGAAGTTAGTTTTGAAAATGTTTAGGCTTTTGCCTTAAAAAAGAAATTATTTGGTTTTTAAACCGCAAGATAGAAACGAAATACTCATGAGATTTCTAAAGTGATGAATATGCTTCCATGCAAGTAAATAAAAGTTAAGCACAAGTTTTAAGCATATTAAAAGGTTTTTAGATGCGTTTAGTTTATCTTAACCTCTAGCATAACCCGGTCGAGGTACCTTATGCGTGTATGACAAGAGACAAGGGAAATCGTAATCTCAAGTTCACGTATGCCTAATAGACGGGGGGAATCGTAATCTCAAGTTCCCGTATCGCCTAAATGTTAAGGGAAACATAATCTTAAGTTCCCACATTTCCTGATGTTAGAGGGAAACGTAATCCTAAGTTTCGACATTTCCTGATGTTAGGGGGAATCGTAATCCTAAGTTCCCGCATCTAAGAACACATAAATAGAAATTTCCTAGTATTAATACCGTGTCAGGTAGTAGTATAGTCTCGAAGAATAAGTTCTCTGGGTTGCCATATAGGTTAATTAAGGAAATGAGATACGTCAATAGACGTGAGTTTAGAAAAATAAGAAAACCAATTTAAGAAAAGTTTAATAAAGTCTCTTCCGCAATTAAAATGAGTTTTATAGTTTCTAGAAAAGTAAAATAAATAGTAGTTTTTCCAACCTATTTTGGGAAGAATATTATTTTAAGTGAAAGTACAGTTTAAATTAAATTACCCACTCACTGAGTTATTTTCACCACTGTTTTCCATATTTTATAAAATCCTCCCCAGGTGCAGGATTGAGTAAAGTAGTGGAAGCATCTTCGTTGGACGTACAGGCAAGTTAGAGACGCGATACTGCTGCGGTAGTTTTCAGTCGAGTTATCATATATTGCATTACTTTATTTTCAGATTTATCTCATGTTGTAAATATTATTTTGGATAATGGATTTTATTAAATTTTTAGTAACGATGTTTTAAGATTTTTAAAGTAAGTTTGATTTTCGCATCATTAAGTTATTTTGCCTTAAAAGCATGATTGTGAATGTTTGTGATATTTGAAAGAGGGCCTGAGGCTCAATAGTTGAAAAGTTATTGATTTTGAATTATACAGGTTTTGTGAACTTTTACAGGGTGAAAATCTTTGCAAAACAGCCGTCGCGCTGCCGGATTTTTGTAAAAATCTGTTTCGTAAAATTGTTTTCAAAGAACAAAATTTCCACCCATTTTCATAACTAAAAGAGTTTCTAAAAAGATTCAAAACTTTTTCAGTAGAGAAAGAGGCTTAGCTCTACAGGAACTTTCAAATCTGTGCAGATCTCGACTGGAAGGCCACCGTGGGGTGCCAAGTAGGTCGCCTAGCTAGTGTGGTTAGAGAGGAACCTGTCACATATCACACTAGATATTCTGAAAACTAGGCGACTACGGACAGAATTTTTTACATCGCCATGTAATGCTAAATCTCATATAAACTGAGGGTATATACATGGGTTTCGAAGCTGTTTTCGCTAAGTGCAAAAGCACAAAGCCTCTTACTTTTCTAACTTGTAAAAATTTTCTCGATTCAAACATTTCGAAAGCGAATTTGTTTTAATTCCTTCACTTTGTGAATTCCATAAAGAACTCACATGCTCAAAACTTGGATTTAGGATTTGGAAATCATTTTCGTTTTCGTTTAACAACATTAAGCAACGTTTAAAATAGAAATCGAAATAGATGCAAGTGGAAGACACTTACCTTAATCCGTGCAAGCTTAAGTCAAACGTCTCAATAAGCCTCTCATGCCTCGTTCACTCACTCGTCACCTCTTTTGGGCTTGTTTCTTCTTCTAAGATTGGTCTTGAAGCTTTAGGGAGCTTGTATCTTGAATATGGGAGCTCAACCTTGCAAGGAACCACTTGATCTTCACGTTGGAATCACTCTCACACCTCTTTCTCTCTTTCGATCTTCACCCTCTCTTTTCTGTTCAAAAATCACGACTCCCCTCTCCATTATTCCAAGTGTGGCGTGAATGACATAAAACCATCCATAAAAGTCACTTAGTGAAAGCCCAAGTGACCATTATACCCCCATTTGCATCACTTGAATCAATTAATCACTTAAAGGTTATTTAAGTAACTTTAAAAAAATCAACTCATTTAATGGTTCATGACCACATCTTCCACTAAGCTCTCTTTTCATTGGTTCATCCCCCATCACTTGGATTATGCTTATTCTTTGGTTTCTTTGTATGTTATCATTCATACCAAACACTAATAACATAGCAACATGACTATATTACCCTTCACTTGATTATTAACTCTAACTTTGACTCTTTAAAACTCAAAAATTTTCTATTGACCTCTAACATCTATTCACTTAATTAAAGCTTTGCAACTTTGCCATCTATTTATATTTCTTATTCACTAAATGACCGTTTCGCCATTTTTATTCAGTAACTTAGTTTTTAAAGTTAAGAAACGTAAAATAGAATATATGGGTTTATAATTTCTCCCCTCCTTCTAGAAATTTCATCCTTGAAATTTGAAACTATATACCTGTTGCTAATAAGTGCGGGTATTGGGAGCGCATTTGCTTTTCAGATTCTTAGGTAGCCTCTTCTGATCCATGATTTTGCCATAACACCTTCACAAGTGGAATCACCTTATTGTGCAATACTTGTTCCTTACAATCTAGAATCTCTATTGGCTGCTCTTCGTAGGTCAAGTTTTCTTTTACTTGCACCAGATGCTCTTTTAGAATATGTGATGGATTGGCTACATGTTTGCGAGCTCTAGTGGCAACTTCAACCGGTAGGCTACTTCACCCACCCTTGCTACTATCTCGTACGACCCTATATATTGTGTGCTTAACTTTCCACGCTTCTCGAATCTTAAAATATCCTTCCAGGGTGAGATCCGCAGAAATACGTTATCACCCACATCAAACTCTAAGTCTTTTCTTCGATTGTCTGCATAGCTTTTCTGTCTGTCTCTAGCTATCTTCACCTACTCTTTTATCAAATAGACCTTCTCGGTTGTAACTTGGATAATCCTTAGGCCAATAAATCTTCTTTCACCTACCTCATCCTAGTAAACTAGGGTTCTACACTTTCTACCATACAACGCCTCGTACGGTGCCATACCAATGCTAGACTGATAGCTATTATTGTAGGTAAACTTTATCAAAGATAGGTGACTATCCCAGCTCCATCTAAATTCCATCACACAAGCTCTCAACATATCTTCGAGAGTCTGGATGGTTCTTTCTGATTGGCCATCTGTTTGCGGGTGAAAGGCCGTAATGAAATTCAATCTGGTGCCCATAGCTTCTTATAGCTTCGGCCAAAAGCTCGAAGTGAACCAAGGATCTCTATTTGATACAATGGACACCGTTACACCATGTAACATCACGATCTCATCTACATATAGTTGAGCTAACTTTTCAAAGGAATAAGTGTTCTTGATGGCTAAGAAGTGAGCGAACTTTGTTAACCTATCAATTATTACCCAAATGGTGTCATGTTTACTCTGAGTCCGTGGCAGTCCAACCACGAAGTCCATCGTAATCTTTCCCATTTCCATTGAGGTATAGACAGGAGTTGTAATAAACCTGTGGGTTTCTGGTGCTCCGCTTTGATTTGCTAGCAAGTTAAACACTTCGATACAAACTCTACTATCCCTCTCTTCATTCCTCTCCACCGATAGTGGTCTCTTAAAGTGCGATACATTTTGGTACTCCCTAGATGCATGGCATAAGCGGGTGAGTAAGCCTCATTGATGGGATCTAAGGAAGCAAGCAAATTGGGATGATTTGGAGGAGTCACCAAGGCTTCAAAACATTGTTCAAGTTAAAAATCACTAATCTTGAAGGCTATTGGGCTAAATTTTGAAGGCTTTGAGAGCTAATTGAAGGCTGGAGACAAACTTGAGTTAATTGGGCTTTAAATAATTTGGGCTTAATTTATTTTAATTGTAATGGATTTATAAATTAAGTTAGTTCATTTAATTTCATGTTGGGTCTTAATTTATATATTGAGCTGAAATATTTAATGAACTTAAGCTCATGTTTAACTATTTTAAGTCCATGAGTATGTTTTAGTGAGCCCAATTGTTAGGGAGCTAGGGTTTCATGTTATGTTTTATTTTCTTTGCCTATAAAATGGTTTGTCTTGTAACCCTAAGAAAAGAACAAGATGAATGAAGTTACAGCCAAATAGGTTTAATTGAGAACGAATTTTCTCTCTTGTTCTTCATGAACATGTGATCTTATCAAGCTATGCTTGTGGCGATCAAAACCATGACTTATCTCTTACCTTCTCATCTATATCTTGGGAGTGGCGTCAATATCCTTCTTTTATAATTTTGGTTCTTGATTGAGTTCTAATCATTGGGTCAAAGTTCTTTATAACTTTGGTTCTTTAATTGACATATAATCAACGGGTCAAAATTCTTTTGTTATAAACCTGTTTTAATCTTTCTTGGGGTTGTGTTTCAATTTGATCGTGGGTGTCGTATCATTATATACGAGATTCACATCAGTTGGTGTCAGAGCTTTGGCTCAAACAGGTTCTATTCTATCCTATTTATGTTAATTCATCTTGTTTAAATTTTGGTTCCTTTGTCAATTTTTTTTTGTTGAATCTATGACATATATATATAAAAAAAGAATAAAGAAGAAAGATAAAAAAAAAAAAAAAAACAGAACCTTGAAATTGTTTGCAGCTATTACAATCAAGTAGCTGAATTTGTGTTCTTTTGCTTCAAATGTTCGTTTGGTATTAATTTCAGCCTAAGTATTCATTGAATTGCATTTTACAAATTACGTTTGGAATTGGGGTTGTTAGGGTTTGTTTGTTATCTAATTCAACTTAGATTTGGGATTTACTATTGTTCTTGATTCCTATTGATTTGAAACCATTAGAATATCAATTGAACCATCCATTATATGAATTTCGTGCATATCTTTTCTTGTTTCTTCTTGTTGTCAGTTTGTTCGCATATTGCTTCCTATTTTGTCTAAATTCCTCCTAAATCCTTTAAATTTCATTGTTGTTCATTTTCTTTGGTTCTTTCTCCATTTGCCGTTGTCTTGAGTTAATTGAATCGCTGCAAGTTAGTGACTCTTGATTTGTATTAGTGATTAGTTTCTTAAAGAACTAAAGGAAAAATAGAGAGTAGTGAGTGCAATAAGAGTGATAGAAAAGGCCATTGAAAAAGAGTGAACGAGTGGATTGGAGCGATATTCAATTGAGAGTAAACACGTGAGGGAGTGCTTGGTGAGGTCATTTTTTTTAATTTATTACTAATATTTTCTTGCAGGTTTAAAAACATGTCTAATCACGAAAGTGAAGTCGTCAATCCGGATCTGAATTTTACGATTCAGGCAATACAACAACAATTTGAGCGAATGAATCTTGTTTTTGGAGAAATAAGGGACCGAATGGATAGGCAAGACGCTGCCATAGTTGACTTGCGTAGGGAGCCACCTATGCGAGCTCAAAATGGTAGAAGGCATGTGAGGCGAGTTGTTTCCCCACCTGGACATGAATTTGATGACTAGATTTTGCTAAAAAAATGAGAGGTTATTTCTCCTAAGTTCTTCATTGAACTTTTAACCGAACTTATCAGGGGTTAATCTAACCTTTGTGGCGTTCATTCTTCTCTTGAGTCTTGGTTTTTGTTTGCAATACAACAACAGGTCAAGATTTCATATATTTGAATCTTGTATTGGGATTTAGGGTTCTTGATCCAAATCTGGTTTTGGGGGTTTCAAGACTTGATTCTTGGAGTTTTCGCATCACTCATCCATGATTTCTTTCTTTAATTCTACTACATCTAGCACACATAATCACTACCCCAGAACTAGTGCCCCATCGTTCCTCAACGTGAAATTACTTTGCTGCCCAGCTTCCAACTCGCTTCTAAGCTTCATTAAGTAAGGATCTTGGAGCTGCAAAGCTTGAACTCGATCTATCAACACAGGACGAACATGAAAGGTTGCTAACAAAGCACCTGAATTAGTCATCTCTAATAGGACACCCATTGATCTCAGCTCTACAAGCATGGGTAAATAATCCGCTCTAAACTGGGCTAAGGAGCTGGTAGGTTTTCTGCTCAGCGCATCTACTACAATATTAGCTTTACCAGGGTGATACCCGATCGTGTAGTCATAATCTTTTATGAGTTCCAGCTATATTCTCTGTCTCATGTTCAACTCTTTCTGTGAAAACAGATACTGTAGGCTTTTGTGACCTACAGTATATAAAATTATGCTGTAGGTCATTTATATGAAAGTATAAAAGTTAATAGAATTTCATGAAAATTATGCAAAGGTGAAGGACATTTAGGTTAATTTTCAAATAGTGGCATGAATTGTAATTAACTATCAAACTTGGCAATTATACAAATGAAGGTCTATATATATGTGTGTTGTGTTTCGACACTTAGCAAAAATTTTGAAAGAAAAATTGAGAGAATGAGAGAGCAAGGGACGACAACATTAGGAGGAGAAGATCAAGCCATTTTTCCATCATTTTTAAAGCTCTAAATCAAGATTCTAAGTTCATACAAGCTAGAAGATCAAAGATATAACAAAATCAAGGTTATATTCCATGGTTTTTCATAAGTTTTCATAAGATTGTTGTTATAGTTGGGTTTGTATGATGAGTTTATGATTAGATTAGCTTTGATGAGTAAATTGATGGGGGTTTTGATGGAAATCAATTCTAGAATTCTAGCAAAGTCCAAAGGAAGCTTAAACGAAAATAAACCATGTAGGAAGTTAGACTTAGGGTTTATGGAGGAAACCCTAGAACTTGATTCAAATTTGTTGAAAGTGGATTGAGTTGTGGATAACATGTTTGATGAAATGTATAAGTGAATGAAAATGTAAAAAATATTGAAAATTAAAAGAAGCAATGTGTGGTGTATGTGTGAGTGTGTTTCGGCCAAGAAAAGGGGTATGTAATCCTTTTTCATTTTGATGCATGTAAGCTTGAATTTATGCACATTAGATGTTAGAAAAGCATATGAGAATGTTAGAATTGAAATAAAAAGCTAGTGTAGTATTAAATTGAAGTATTGAGAATTTAGTTGAAGGACATTTAGGAATTTCATACCAAATGCATTATTTGATGTATGAATTGAGTATATTCAATCAAATAGTCGTTTTTCATAGGTTTCACCCCTCGATACTTAGAATATTTTGAAACCGTTTTACGGATGACCTAAATGAGAGATAGGGAGTCGATCTAAGTGAAAACAGAAGTGAAAAAGCCCATGGATAGGGCTAGGTATACCATTCAACTTTTGGGGGTGCAAAATCTTGATTTTTTGTTCCAAGCTTCAGAAAAGTTTACCAAGTGTACCAAGGTGTTCTTAGGTGATAATAAGTGAGGTTCGTGAAAAGAAATCGGAATTTGAAAGCATCAATTAAGTTAGAAACTAGATGAGAATGTTATAGTATAAAGAGGTCTCAATAGAGTTAATTGCATTGAGAGCTTCCATTATAGTTCTATGAAGTTCATTCTAGCAAAGTTTGAATAAGAATGTAATGTGTAGGTGCAGAGCAAGAGAGGCCAATTAGAGCTCGTTGGCAAGCGTGGATGTGAGGTGAGTATACTAACTCACACTATGTACACTTGTGTAGTTTAATGTAATTTTATTTGCCATCAAAAAGTTTATGAAAAGTTTTAGTATATATGTTCAAAATAAATTTTGAAAGTAAAATAACTTTTTGAAAAAATAACTTTTTGAAAGATAGAGCTTAAAAGTTCTAGTCTAAAAATTTCAAAAGATAAGCGAGTTAGTGCTTAATGCAATTAGAAGAAAATTTCAAAGGAAAGTTATTTTGGTGCATGTTGCACTTAGTAGAGAAAAAGAGTTTTCAAAGGCCTTTCATAAACCCCCTCAAAGTTATGTATGAGTTAGCGCTACGGTGAGGGATGCAGAAAATTTCGCCATAGTTGCTCAAAATTTCAGTTTAGCACAGCACTACATATTGTGACGCAGAAAATTCGGCATTATAGTTGCTTAGAATTGATATAGTTTCTCGCGCTACGGATTGGGATGCAGTAAATTCCACACGTAGTCACCAAGCCTAGATAGTAGTTCGTACCACGATTGGCGATACAGAAAGTTCCGCTGCGTGGTTGTTGAGAAGTAACAGTAGTGCCACGGATGGTGTCAGTCAAAAATCACCACGTGACATAGAAGTTAAGGGGGCTACGAACGATGCTTTTAGAAGCGACAAAATTTTATGGAAATCTCTACAATTTCAATAAGTTTATAAATTGATAATGAGTTTACAATTGTTTAGTTGTGAATTATGTAATCATTGAAATTGTTTCAAGTTCATATTATTGTATTTGTTATGTTTTATAAGACCTCCATAGGTACTCAGGCGAACGATTGTAACACAAAAAAAAAAAATAAAAACTTCTGTAACAAATTAGGTGGGCACATCGATGGATGCATTACACAAGTCATATTGTATTTTGTTGTAATTAAAATCCAACAAATTACATGCATTATTTTGTATCTTTTTGTGACACTTCTTTGTGAATATGTATTATATATGTTATGATATAAATAGCTATAATGTTTTATATGGTGTGAAAAGCATTTGGTTATCAATTAAGTTTTATTTGTATGAATGCATGTTTATGGAACAAAAGAAGTTGGATTGAGATTGATTTATTTTGGGAGTGTATCTTT
The DNA here is from genome assembly GCA_022984855.1 of Dimocarpus longan. Classification (NCBI taxonomy): domain Eukaryota; kingdom Viridiplantae; phylum Streptophyta; class Magnoliopsida; order Sapindales; family Sapindaceae; genus Dimocarpus; species Dimocarpus longan. Next base: position 11,753,806 of record CM041015.1, on the reverse strand, counting down.
TAATTGCAGGAATTTGGAAACTTTACAAATGCAGTCGTTATGCTATCGGATTTTCGTTAAAAATATTTTAGAATTTGAAAATGAAATGGTTACTTTTACAATTTTAAATGAAAATGAAATTTTAAAATCAAGTGAACCAACCCAACTAGTTTTGACATAATGACATTAAATCAGTTTCGAAGCAAGAGTGAATGGGCAAATATTTAGGTTCCGCTCCATGAATTCTATATAGCCGATTAGTTGGGCTTAAGAGGGGTTCGTTGGAGTGTTAGGCGAGGCCTGCCAGATACTAGCCTAGAGGGAATATGGTTTGGGTCTCATCAAGTTGGTATCAGAACCTAATTTTATAAAGTTTGAGATAGAGTTTCCAAAAGTGCTTTGTAGTTTTTTATGCATAAGATTTGTTTTTCAAATTGCATGAGTTGCAGGAGTTATAAAAATGAGTTATACAGTTTTCAGTTTGAATATTGCATGACTTCCAAAGTTGTTTTCATGTATTTTTAGTATGTTAACTCATGAGTTTTATGACTTTTCATGTGTATTTGAATTAGAACAGAAAGATACAGCGTCGAAATCATCCAAGGACAAGAAGGGCAGTCGTAGAGGTACCCACCCCTAAAGAGCAGCATGTTGACGAGTCAGTCAATGTGCCAGCCAGTTCTTCACATCCAGAGCCTTCGAAGCCTGAGAGACTAGAGCCGGCATCAGTGAATGTAGAGCAGATGGCTCAAGCTTTAGCCGTGGCACTCCATCAGCCGCGTGGGATAGAAGTATCTATAGAGCACGCCCGTAAGCTAGGCGCAAAGCCTTATGATGCCACAGGAGATCCAGAGCATGCACTATCATGGCTTGAAATCAATGAAAAAATATTTCAAATTATGGGGTGTACAGAAGAGCAGATGGTTTCTTATTCTGCCTTCCTACTAAAGGATCGAGCGAAAGATTGATGAAAGGCACATCAGAGGGCGCATCCAGATAGAGTTTCGTAGATAGACTTTAAGAAGGAATTTATAGATAAATTCTTCCCCAAGAGCTACAAAGATGCGAAGATAGAAGAGTTTTTCAAATTGGAGAAGGGGAACTCATAAGTGACAGAATATGAGAAGAAATTTTTAGAACTGATTCGCCTGGTCCCTTTTATTGCAAAGAACAAAGAGCAGAAGGTTAACAAGTTCACAGTAGGCCTTAACCCCAAGGTCAGAACCATTGTGACATCCTTAGTACATACTTGGTATGACAGCTATCAGAGTTGAGAGAAGTACAGTAGAGACCACCCCTAAACCTAAAAAATTTGAATAGAAGCGCAGCTAGATAGGCAGCCAGCAAAGGGGACTAAGTAAAGTAGGTAAAAGTGATCAGAAACCCAAATAGTTCGAGAGTCGCAAACAGAGTCAAGGGGCACAGCCTAGTTAGAGTCAAAGTTCGGTTCAGTCACCTGATGGATCTAGGAGTAGATAGAGTTAGAAAGCAATGCCCCATTGCAGTAAATACGAAAGAGCACATTCAAGGGAATGCTTTAAGGGCTATACAATATGCTATAAGTATGGTTAGGAGGGCCACTTTATGAAAGATTATCCCAGCATAGTCGCCTCCAGCCCATGAAAGGCCAGATCAATAGTACAGCGACAGCCCAGTGGTGGTCATGGACCCAAGAGGGGAGGCCTTCAAACCAGAGGAGATGCTAGTGCAGGGCAATCCAGTGACGGATCCAGCAGGGGCATACCACCTAGGGGACAACCTGGTAGACCTCGTAGCCAGACAGCTAGAGTTTATACAATCACTCAGCAGGAGGCTGATGTAGCTCCAGAGGTGGTTACAGGTATTATTTCTTTATTTGACTCAGATGCGCATGTACTGATTGACCCAAAGGCAACCTATTCTTTTGTTTCTGGGTAGAGTGAGAGTGGAAATGAGTCTGGTAGATTGTAGCATGGTAATGTCACTTCCCATGGGAGATTCACTTTTACCAGACAAAGTCTATGTGGGAAGTAAGGTAATTATAACAAATCATAAGTTTGAGGCTGATTTGATAGTGTTAGCCATTCATGACTTTGATGTTATTTTGGGCATGGATTGGTTATCCAAGCATCGTGCTACTATAGATTGTTATAGAAAAGAAGTCAAGATCAGCAGACTGGGTGAACCCAATGTGGTTTTCACTGGTGTAAGGAAGTTACTCTCCATAAGTTTAATAAGTGTAGTAAAAGCTGACAAGATGCTTCGAAAAGCATGTCAGGGTTATTTGGTGTATGTGATACAAGCTGAGAAAGATGAGTTATAGGTAATAAAGGTTCCTATAGTCAGTGAGTTTCTTGATATTTTTCCAGAGGACCTTCCAAGGCTACCACCCAACCGAGAAATAGAGTTTGAGATTGAGCTAGCACCTGGTATTGCACCTATCTCTATAGCATCGTATTGGATGGCACTAGTTGAATTGAAGGAATTGAAAGTTTAGATGAAAGAGTTAGTAAGTAAAGGGTTTATCAGGCCGAGTACATCACCGTGGGGAGCTCCAGTACTATTTATGACAAAAAAAATGAGAGCCTCCGATTATGTATAAATTACATGTAACTCAACAAGGTCACTATCAGAAACCAGTATCCACTACCGAGAATAGATGACCTGTTTGATTAACTTCAGGGAGCTAGAGTATTTTCCAAGATTGATTTGAGGTCAGGATATTATCAGTTAAAGGTTCGTAAGGAAGATGTACCTAAGATGGCCTTTAGGACTCATTATGGGCATTATGAGTTCTTGGTGATGCTATTTGGGTTAACTAATGCCCTAGCAGCCTTTATAGACCTCATGAACAGATCTTTCAAACCTTTCTTGGATAGGTTTGTGATTTCTTTTATTGATGATAAGGTGTATTCTGGGAGTCGAGAGTAGCATGCCGAACACTTGAGGGTTGTGTTGCAGACGTTGAGTGAGTGCCAATTTTGGCTAAACAGAGTAGCATTTCTAGGACATATAGTATCAGTAAATGGGATATCTGTGGATCCCCAAAAGATAAAAGCCACAGTAAATTGGCAGCCACCCACGAACGTAATAGAAATTAGAAGCTTTTTGGGATTATCAAGTTACTACAAGAAGTTTGTGGAAGGATTTTCGAAGATAGCTACTCTGTTAACGAGGCTGACCAAGAAAGAAGAAAAGTTTGAGTGGTCAAAAGTATGTCAGCACAGTTTTGATGAGCTCAAGAGCAGATTGACCTCGACACCTATTTCGACACTTCTATCGGGGCAGGATGGATTTGTAGTCTACTGTGATGCCTCCAGGCAAGGGTTAGGTTATGTATTAATACAAAATGACAGAGTGATAGCCTATGCTTCGAGACAATTAAAGAAGCATGTGCTAAACTACCCCACACACGACCTTGAGTTAGCAGCTGTAGTGTTCACTTTAAGGATTTGGTAGCATTATCTTTATGGAGTCCCTTGCAGAATCTTTATGGATCATAAAAACTTACAGTACTTGTTCTCCCAGAAAAATCTAAATATGAGGGAAAGAAGATGGGTGGAACTCATCGAAGATTATGATTGCACAATTGAGTATCACCTCGGTAAGGTAAATGTAGTAGCTAATGCATTGAGAAAAAAACCTACCAGTTCGTTAGCCCAGTTGAAAGCTGAGTATTTGTCTACGCTCGTGGAATTAAGATCTATGGGTGTTAGATTGGAGACGACAGATTCAGGTGCCTTGTTAGTAGCCTTTCATGTCCATCCAATGTTAGTAGACCGGCTTAGAGAGCTTCAGGCCCAAGATCCCTATTTAATGAAGCTAAAAAGTGAGATAAAAGCCGGGCAGCCGAGCTGGTTCGCAGTGAGAGGTGACGGAACACTGGTGTTAGACTAGAGATTATGTGTACCAGATGTGGAAGACTTAAAGAAAGAGATCATGGAAAAGGCACACTCCTCAGCATATGCCATGCATCCAAGGAGTACCAAGATGTATCAAACTCTGAAGGATCATTACTGGTGGAAAGGAATGAAAAGAGAAATAGCAGAGTTTGTATCCAAATGCTTAACCTGCCAGCAGATTAAAGCAAAGCATAAAAAACCAGCAGGTTTGTTGCAGCCCTTCGCTATTCCTAAATGGAAATGAGAAAGGATTACGATGGATTTCGTAGTAGGACTCCCATATACTTCGAGTGGACATGATACCATTTAGGTGATAGTTCTTTGATTGATGATGTTCGCTCATTTCCTTACAATCAAGAACAATTATTCCCTGGAGAGATTAGCTTAGTTATATATAGATGAGATAGTGAGATTGCACGGCGCACCCATGTCTATTATATCCGACAGAGATCCACGGTTCACATCTAGATTCTAGCCAAAGCTACAGGAAGACATAGGCACCCGATTACACTTCAGTACGGCCTTTCATTCACAAACAGATGGCCAATCAGAGAGAACGATCCAGACTCTTGAAGACATGTTGAAAGCCTGTGTGATGGAGTTCAAAGGAAGCTGGGTTATTCACTTACCCCTGATAGAGTTTGCCTACAATAACAGTTATCAAACTAGTATTGGCATGGCACCATATGAAGCGTTGCACGGTAGAAAGTATAGAACTCTCGTTTGTTGGGATGAAGTGGGTGAGAGAAAGTTGATTGGCCTAGAGATTGTCCAAGTCACCACTGAGAAGATAGAGATGATTAAAGAGAAGCTGAAGATAGCAAGTGACAGACAGAAAAGCTATGCAGACAATCGAAGATGAGACTTAGAGTTTCAAGTGGGTGATAGAGTTTTTCTACGAATCTCACCTTGCAAAGGTGTTTTGAGATTCAAGAAACGTAGAAAGTTGAGTCCATGTTATATCAGACCGTATGATAGTGGATAGAGTAGGTAAAGTGGCATATCGATTGAAGCTGCCACCAGAGTTAGCCAACATCCATGATGTATTTCATGTTTCTATACTTCAGAAATATGTAGCCAATCCTTTGCACATTCTAAGAGAGCAACCAGTACAACTAAAAGAGAACTTGACTTACGAAGAGTAACCAGCAGAAATCCTAGATCGTAGAGATCAAGTATTGCACCATAAAACGATTCCATTAATAAAGGAATTGTGGAGAAATCATGGATTGGAGGAGGCTACATGGGAGCCTAAAGAGCAAATGCGTGCCCATTACCCGCACTACTTAAGACAAATATGCAGTTAAATATTCGAGGACGAAATTTTTATAAGGATGGGAGAAATTGTAAGCCCTTATTCTCATTCTTTGAACTCTCTAGTAATAAAAGATAGATTATGCAATGAAACTATAAACGTTGTAAATAGTCCAAGTAGAAATGGTCGAAGTTATTGGATGCTAATTGTAATGCAAAAATGTAAAAAGGGGCAAAAAATGTCATTTTGCCAAATTAAAAGCTCTAGATATAATATATATCTATAAAGATGGTTAGAGTAAGTTAGTTGGGGAGAATTATGAAAGTATATAAAAGTTAATAGAATGCCATGGAAATTATGCAAAGTTGGAGGACATTTGGGTTAATTTTCAAGTAGTGGCATGAATTGTAATTAATTATCAAACTTGAAAGGCAATTATACAAATAAAGGTCTATGTATATATGTGTTGTGTTTCAACACTTAGCAAAAATTTTGAAAGAAAAATTGAGAAAGAGAGAGAGAGCAAGGGACGAAAACACTAGAAGGAGAAGATCAAGCCATTTTTCCATCATTTTTGAAGCTCTAGATGAAGATTTTAAGTTCATACAAGCTAGAAGATCAAAAATATAACAAAATCAAGGTTAGATTCCATGGTTTTTCATAAGTTTTCATAAGATTGTTGTTATAGTTGGGTTTGTATGATGAGTTTATGATTAGATTAGTTTTGATGAGTAAATTGATGAGGGTTTTGATGGAAATCAATTCTAGAATTTTAGCAAAGTCCAAAGGAAGCTTAAATGAAGATAAACCATGTAAGAAGTTAGACTTATGGTTTATGGAGGAAACCTTAGAACTTGATTCAAATTTGTTGAAAGTGGATTGAGTTGTGGATAACATGTTTGATGAAATGTCTAAGTGAATGAAAATGTAAAAAATATTGAAACTTAAAGAAAGCAATGTATGGTGTGTGTGTGTGAGTGTGTTTCGACCAAGAAAGGGGGTATGTAATCCCTTTTCATTTTGATGCATGTAAGCTTGAATTTATGCACATTAGATGTTAGAAAAGCATATGGGAATGTTAGAATTGAAAAAGAACAAGTGTAGGATTAAATTGAAGTACTGAGAATTTAGTTGAAATGCATTTAGGAATTTCATACCAAATGCATTATTTGATGCATGAATTGAGTATATTCGATTATAATTGAGTAAAGGAATATTATATACGAAAGAATTGAGTTCATTTTTTGAAACCGTTTTACGGACGACCTAAATGAGAGATAGGGAGTTGATCTAAGCGAAAAAGCCCATGGATAGGGCTGGGTATACCATTCGGGTTTGGGGGGTGCAAAATCTTGATTTTTCATTCCAAGCTTAAGAAAATTATACCCAGTGTACCGGGGTGTTCCTAGGTGATAATAAGTGAGGTTCGTGAAAAAAAAAAACGGAATTTAAAAGTCTCGGTTAAGTTAGAAACTATATGGGAAGGTTATAGTCTAAAGAGGTCTTAATAGAGTTAATTGCATTGAAAGCTTCAATTGTAGTTCTATGAAGTTCATTCTAGCAAAGTTTAAATGAGAATATAATGTGTAGGTGCAAAGCAAGCTAGTAGAGTGAGGGAGGCCTAATAGAGCTCGTTAGCAAACGTGGATGTGAGGTGAGTATACTAACTCACACTATGTACACTTGTGTAGTTTAATGTAATTTTATTTGCCATCAAAAAGTTTATGAAAAGTTTTAGTATATATGTTCAAAATAAATTTTGAAAGTAAAATAATTTTTTGAAAGATAGAGCTTAAAAGCTCTAGTATAAAAGTTTCAAAAGATAAGTGAGTTAGTGCTTAATGTACTTAGAAGAAAATTTCAAAGGAAAGTTATTTTGGTGTATGTTGCACTTAGTAGAGAAAAAGAGTTTTCAAAGGCCTTTCGTAAACCCCCTCAAAGTTATGTATGAGTTAGCGCTACGGTGAGCGATGCAAAAAATTTCGCTCGTAATCGCTCAGAATTTCAATTTAGCACAACACTACATATTACGACGCAGAAAATTTCGCATTGTAATTGCTTAGAATTGATATAGTGTCTAGCGCTACGAATTGCGATGCAATAAATTTCGCACGTAGTCGCCAAGCCTATATAGTAGTTCACACCATGATTGGCGATGCAGAAAATTCCGCTGCGTGGTTGCTAAGAAATAACAGTAGTGCCACGAATGGCATCAGTCAAAAATCACCATGTGACATAGAAGTTAAGGGGGGTACGAATGGTGCTTTTAGAAGCGAAAGAATTTTATGGAAATCTCTACAATTTCAATAAGTTCAAAATTTTTAATAAATCTATAATTAATAATGAGTTTACAATTGTTCAGTTGTGAATTATGTAATCGTTGAAATTGTTTCAAGTTCATATTATTGTATTTGTTATGTTTTATAAAACCTCCACAGGTACTCGTGCGGATGATCGTCACATGAAAACAAAAATAAAAACTTCTGTAACAAATTAGGTGGTGTTGACGTTAAAATCTGGTCTACAAGGTGAAGGGTAGCCCAAGCTGCAGATCTATGAAAAATTGAGAGAGGAGAGAATAGAGGCAGAGAAAAAGAAGAAAATCACGTAAGATCTACGTGGTTCGACCAGGAATGGGCCTACATCCACGGCGTCGACTCTGGTGAGCGGCGGCAGTCACTGTTATTATTGTATATTTTTTTAGGTACAAAGAGAGAGAGAGAGAGAGAGAGAGAGAGAGCAGGAAAACCACCCGCTTTTACTATGATTTTGCTTCTATTTATAGAGAGGGGGAGCTGCTACAGTAATAGGAAAACATTAAATGCATATTATAATTTTCAAAGTCTTCTATCAAAAAGTCTGAGTCTTCTTATATTGCTCATACTGTAGTGGTTAAGTAAATCATGCTACCACTGATTGGGAAGATTTAATGTGTACGTCACGCTGTCTACGAGCAGCTCTGGGCAAGCAGCGAGCGAGTAGGCTCTAGCAGGCAGCCGGACGAGTAGCTCTAGCGACCTCATTGGATCGTTTTGGCGCGAGCAGGTTGAGCAAGCGGCCGGGCGAGCAAGCTTCTAGCAAGCAACCGGGCGAGCAGGCCGAGTGACAGCTCTAACGGGAGGCCGGGTGTAACGCCCTTCGCCCGACTTCCGTTACGATCGGAAATCCAGAACGGAGAACATTACTTTTCTAGTAAATCCGTTTCTGTTACTTTTGAAAAACTATTATTGTTCTAAAACTCTCTACAAATAAATTTTTTTTTTTCTTAAAAAAACATAAATCCGGCAGAGTTTCCTCTGTTTTTCTAAAATCCCAAAATTCGTTTCCTGTAATTGAAACTCTAACATTTCTAAAACATCAATTTCTAAACTCCCATTCGGACCTCCCGTCCGTTTCCAAAACATTTCATTACTCCGATATATCAATAACATTTATATGCATACATAACCAAAAGTAAGCTTTTTAAAAATATATATATATAGATATGTTTTTATACAGAACTTTGTTATGATTAAGGGGAAAACAATGATTTACACAAATATACATGTATCCCAAAATGTATGATCATATGCAATATATCTTTATATCTACCAAAGGCATAGAGAGGATGGTGACTATCTGAACCTTCGCGTACAAGCTATTTCCTCTGTCTGAAGATGGAGTCAAAAGATTCAAGCTGCACGCGGTAAATCAATGCACTAAGCATAATTACTTAATAGGTATACACATAATCAAATTTCTCAATTTCAAATATAACTTTATTCGTAATTAAAAGCATTCTAATTTCAACATTCATAAATATATATATACGTTGTATAAACATATTTGAACACATAATTCACAATTTTTTTCGAGTTCAACATATTTCAAAACATTGAACATTTCATTTCATTTCTTATAACATTTTTCGGTGCCCTTAGTAAACATATATTCGATACTCATGTATTGGTAGATGGGTTTCCGACATCGGATACGCGATGGTTACCCGCCGAAATAACGGTCGACCCCGGCATCGGCCACTAGGTGATTATCCACCGGGTCGTATATCATAACACATAATCGTTCAGGATCGGACACGTGGTGCCGCTCATAATCCATAACGAATCAATTTAGTGTATGTAAATAAACGGTGCAGCTGCTAAGTTCCCTATTGACATGTCAATTACCAATTTCCATTTATCGATATCTAAGTTTACAAGGGCTATTTATATCATAACGTTTGTATCATATATTTTTCACTTTGGTTTTAGTAACAAGATTTTCATAACCAATCAATTTCATGTTTCTTTTCAAGTATAGTCAAATACGTTTGTAAATGTATCATATTGGAATGATATAACAATCTCATTTAAGAAATTCATTTCAAAATGAAAACACTTTCGAATAAAATTAAAGATAATGTGTATACCAACCTCAACGGATTCGATCTTTGAATCGAATGCTCCCTTACGCTTTACCTTTATTCTCAGATCGAGAATTCGGTTTTCCGGGTGCTCTTTGATCTTTCATTAAACAATTATAGCAAAAGTTTGCTTACATATCCTTCTAATATAACTTACTGCACTATAACTATATGTTTTCCTATAACGTATCTTAAACACTTCCGTTTGATATCAATTCGAAACAGCTTATAATATCATTTTTATGACTGTCTTTCCCGTATTGAAAACAATCTCAAAACAGCATATTCATACGAAAACAACATTTAAATAACTCAAAACAGCACGTAAAACGTTCTAAAAACAGCATGTTATACTGCACTTTGACAACTTATGTCTAGCACGTTTACAGCTCATATAATCACACCTTAACAACTTATTAAATTGCACGAAAGCAGCCCTTTAACAATTCAAAAATAGTCCTTAATCATGCCAAAAACAGCACACAATTTCCGTGAGAACTGCATGTCCCAAAACAGCCATAAATTGTCACATCGTCCTTTATTTACGCGAATTAACTTTAATAAACCATCATGAAATCTCTCAGTCATTTTTGTTATAGATATTCATTTGATTCACATTCAAATATCGTTTAATATCATGACATTTTAATCACAATTCATTCGGCACTAAATCACAACTAATGCCTTTCGAAAACACGGAAAACTCGATCGAAACACTTGAAAACAATATAATGATATTCGAATAACGCTCTAATACTTTAAAATATATCCATGCGAATCATTTTTCATGCCGACAAATTCCAAGACGAAAGCAACACATAACAGCCCCTATACGGATTTCGCAACACATTTTAAATATCAAAATCCATTCACAAACATATCGAATCAATATCGAACGAACCTCCGCACTAACGAGGTTCTAAATCCTATATCCCAATCATGTCATCATCCATTTAATCCACAACTAAATCATAAATATTTCCATTGCAAACGAAGTCCATAAATTCGGACTTACCTTTCCGAAACCAATTTCAAAAGCTTTGAAACTAGCACGAAGAGCTGCCTATTTTAATTTCCTTACGCGCGAGTTTCCTTCAATCCAAATGGACACCATTAATAATCAAACATCATTCAAATCATGATAACAGTACCAACGGGGCAGCAGCTTACCTTCGCTTGAGCTGTTTTTCGTTCCGAAACAGCTCGCGGACGATTGCGATGACGACGACAGCAGCACGGTAGTAGTTTGCACAACGGCAGCAATTGATTTACGATGACAGCACACGACGATAACAGCGGCACGGCTTCAGCTCAACAGCTCGCAGCAGCGTCAACGATAACAGCCACCAGCAGCTCACGCCACCAGCAAGCTCACGGTGACAGCACAACAACAACGTCAGCAAAAACAGTACTTTCACGCCACCAGCAGCTTCACGCCACCAGCAGCTTCGCGACACCAGCGGCAAGCTCACGCCAGCAGCAGTTCACGCCACCAGCAATGACAGCACAACAACAACAACAGCAATCGCAACAATGACAGCAACGCCAACAACAACAGCAATCACTACAACGACAGCAACGATAACAAGGCAGCAATTACCTTAGCTCAAGAGGATTTCTTCCAGCTTGCATGCACTGATTCTTGGCTCAGATCTGCTCCTGGATGGCTTAGATAACACATGCAACAATCGGTCTGCACTGGCGAGTTCTTGGCAGCAACATCTACTCACTTCTCTTCACGGTTCAGCTCACGTTTCTTCTTCTGATCTGCTGTGCATTTCCTTGACCGAACAGCAGCTCTCTCTCGATCTCTCACTTCTCTTTTCTTCCACGAACAACACCCACGGAACAGATTTGCCTCTTCCTTCACTCGCACTTTCGGTCTATCTCTCGGTCTCTCTATCTCTCACGATCACTCTCTAGCTCTCTATTCTCTCTTTCACTTACTCTCACTTTCTCATTCTTTATCTCTCTCGGGTCTAAACAAATGAAAGGCTGATTGCTTTATTGAAATCTTTCTTCACTTTAATATTTTTATTTCATTTTATTTAATTCTTTAGCATGACACATGTCCTACAAGCAAAACCCATTACATGCTTTTCATGCCATCTGTCCCACCATGCACCAACTCCCACACATCAATTTTTAATGCATTTAATTCGCGCTTTACGGATTTTGCTTTCGCTTGGATTCACTTCGAGTCCGCATGGAAATCTAATAAAAATTCAACTTCACAAACGGGAACTTTATTAGGTTCCGAATAATTATTTAAATCCAAATGCTCTATATATTTTACGAGATTGAATTAAATAATTATCCCCGGATCCGTTTGGAGAATTTTATAAAAATTTCATTTCTCATCCGGATCCGAACGGATAATTATTTATATCATCCCTTAATATATAATTAATATTTAATAAATTATATCAACACCGAAATCGCATGTTACACCGAGCGAGCAGGTCGAGCAAGCAACTCTAGCAAGCGGCCGGGCGAACAGCTCTAGCAAGCGGCCGGGCGGAGCAGCTCTAGCGAGTTCATGGCTAACCAGTTAGGTCGTTTTCTTTGGGCTTTTACCAGCCCCTTTAGAGTAGCCCAAAAATACATACAATAGGTGGGCACATCGATGGATGCATTACACAAGTCATATTATATTTTGTTGTAATTACAATCCAACAAATTACATGCATTATTTTGTATCTTTTTGTGACACTTCTTTGTGAATATGTATTATATATATTATGATATAAATAGTTATAATGTTTTATATGATGTGAAAAGTATTTGGTTATCAATTGAGGTTTTGTAAGCCCTCACCTAGATTTATTTTACAGTATTAGAAATCTTCGAATTGAGTTACGGTCGAATCATAGGCCTCCAGTAGTATTATTTGAGGTTGATTATATTTTCGTATCGCAAGTCGGATGTCGTTTGGCTGACCCCGGTACGAATACAAAGTGATTAGGAAATTCAAACCAATTAACTTATGATTTTGGTGTGAGTGGTGTGAGTATTACATGGAATGGGCTTGAATAAAAGTCAAAATCCATGTCATTAGATTTGCACCAAAGAATGGATGACAAATTAAAAGTTAAATATGAATTATCATATATTAGTTGTCATGCATTCTTACTAATTAGTATTTTAAATTCATGCATTGTCAAACTTGTCCCTTCATGGAGAAGCTCACATGAGATACAAGTAAAGGGCATTTTAGTCTTAGCAAATTAGCAATCGTGATATAAAAAATGGATGAACTCTTGAAAGCCATGATATTGCACGACAAAAATAGAAAGAAAGCAAAAAGTGAACGGCAAAAGAGAGAGAGAAAGAGAAGTGAGGGTCGGTCAACCAAGGGCTGTTCACGGCAGTTTGGAGGCTCTAATCTCAAGTGTTTTTCATCCCTTTTCAAGGCTAAATCAAGATGGAAATAGGTTAGGGAGATCATCTACTATTAACCCAAGCAAATCAAGCACAAAAGCAAGTGAGTTTTATGTTATTTACATGGGAATTTCATGTATGTAAGTTTATATGCTTGGATGATGAATTATGAAGTTAGTTTGCTTGTTTTAGAGTAGGTTCTTAAACTACTTGTGTTGTCAAGAAAGAACTTGAAAGATTAGACAAGAAACCAAAGTAAAAGGTTAGGGTTTATGTGATTTTAGGAGTTAAATGATGTGAGCTGCCATGCATGAAAAAAACAAATCTGCACCTTTATGTGTATTTGATAGTAGAAATTGAAAGAGTAGTGTTGTGTTGTGTAAGGAGGGTCATGGTCAATGAAGGGGTATGTAACCTCATGGTGTTTTGACCCCTTTAAATTTAAAATCATGAATAAATATGATTAGAAAAGCTCATAGTAGAGTTAGACTTGGAAAAATAGAAACTTGAAGTGTGAAGGGCAATTCGGCTAAGGTGAAGGGTAGTTGTGTAAACCCCTAGTCCTGATTCTTAATTTCCTAGCGAGTGAAACTAAATTGTGAAGTTAAGTAATAAATCTAGTTAGTATTAATTTAAATAGATTTATTGATGAGCGAACGCTCATTCTAGAATTATAACAATAAACATTAGTAAGGATAAAATAATTTATCCATAATCAAGTAATAGATGATAAATGATGATACGTTTAAATTCAAAAATAAACACTAGAGGAAGTGTCATGTAGAATTAGTAGTTAACAAGTGAGTAACCAAACATTTAACTAAGAGTGATAGACAAAACAAATCAAAGGGACAAGTTTGATATTCCATAAAATGTTAATAAGATATATAAATAAAACAATTGAAGCAAAATTAGACAAGAAAGAAGCAAAGAGTAAGTTGCCGTGTGATGTAGGAAAGAAATGGGGGATTGGCGTGACAATGATAAAAAGGGGACATGGGAGACATTTTTGGAAATGTTAAATCTATAAATACAACACTTACAGTGAAATTTGAGGGAACAAACACAAGAGTAGCCGTGAAAATCAAATTGACAGCAGCTGCTTGGCATCCTGGCGTGAGAAGCAGAGCAGAAACGGAAGAGCAGAAGCCAAACCAGAAAAGTGGAAGAAGACAGCTCTATCCAGCCCTTCCAAACCTCAAACCCCCCTCTCTAGGACCTCTTCCAAGTCCCTCTCACTTCCATAAACAAGAATCAAGTGAGATCTCATCTCTTTCTTCCTTATACTTGCTGAAATTGAAGTAGTTGGGTTGTGAGTGTTGTGCAGAATTTTTGTGTTGTGTTGAGTAATTTTCCCTCAAAATTATGGTAGAACTCTAAGTGATTATGTAGAGAGTTAAATGATAAGTTGAAATATGTAAATGGTAGCTTAGGGTTGTAAATATGGGCTGCCATCTACTTGATTAAAGTAGAAACAAAAATCTGTTTTGCATGCACATCAAGTAGTCGATAAAATTGGTGAGTGAGTTGTGAGAGGTTAAATGACAAAATGGTGTTTGTGTGTGTGTCATGGCTATGAAGATCAGTGGAAAACCTCTGAGATTAGATGATTTTGAACCCAAATTTTACCATAAATAAGATTAGGAAGATAAGTAGAAAGGATAGAAGTTCAATGGAAGTAGTTTTGAGCAAATTAGCAATCCCGAGCTTGATGAAGGGTCAGTAGAGACCTGACTTGTTCTAGCTTATTTGGGGTTGTTCTACACCTCAAAACATGCCTCGGGAACATAGAAAACCATAGGAATTGGAACGGAATTATTCCGATAAAAATTGGCGAAGTTATGGCCAAAATAATGCGCGTAGAAAGTGTCATAGAGTAAAAGTGAAATCCCGAGCTCAAACCATGAGCTAGAGAAAACCTGACCAAGTCCGACATGTATGGGGGTGTTCTACACCTCAAATGATGCCTAGGAATCATATAAAACCATAAAAATTGGAATGGGATCGATCCGATAAAAATTGACGAAGTTATAGCCAAAATAGTGGGCGTAGGAAACCGAGATGTGTAATAGCGATGCAAATGTATTCGTTGATGCCCAAAATAGATGTATTCGGTCATAATTAGGTAAAAGAACCTTAGATACGAAAGAAAAACCATCGTCGCTTGTCCGATGTAAAAACTCGCTTTGAAAAGTGCCCAAAATGGGGCGTTTTGCCTAGATTGACATAGCAAACGATGGAGTTTCTCGACGAAACTTTACGGGCGACTTAGTTATGTGATAAAGAGACGCTAGAAAAAGGAACGGAGGTGAAACCATGGCTGGTTTCAATTCTGTTTTTCGTGGTCAACCGTATAGTTAAAAAGTTGACTTTTTGTTTTAAGCTTCCGGAGACCAAACGAAACATATGGGGATGATCCTAGGGGTCTAGAAGTAAGACTTTTACAAAGAAACCAAATTTTGAGAGCCTCGATCGAGTCAAAAATCGAGTTAGGAAAGTGTGGTGTAGTGAGTTGTCAATGTATTGGAAACTCTATTTTTATTAGTTTTAGCTATGAAAGTGAGTAAGTTATAACGAGACTATGATGTGTAGGTGACGAGCACGCGGACGAGACGCGAGAGGCTCATTGAGGCATTGAGAGCGTTGGGATCGAGGAAAGTGTCCTTCACTTCACTTACATCTAGTTGATTTCCATTTATATGGCAATGATAAAATATATTGTTTCAAAGAATTTTGCAAAATGGTTTTCCAAAATCATAAGTTTTATGTTGAGTAATGAGTTATGCCTAGAATCTAGAAATGAGATTCGAAGGTGAAAGTAAGTTGCAAAAAGGTTTAAAAGTAAAGCAAAGTAAAGTTGAAT
This sequence comes from Dimocarpus longan, assembly GCA_022984855.1. Taxonomy (NCBI): domain Eukaryota; kingdom Viridiplantae; phylum Streptophyta; class Magnoliopsida; order Sapindales; family Sapindaceae; genus Dimocarpus; species Dimocarpus longan. The sequence continues at coordinate 11,738,045 of CM041015.1, read as the reverse complement.
TAAGACCCATATGCATGTTGTGATATTAGCATCTTGGCACTACGCGGCGATGTAGAAAATTCCGCTCGTAATTGTCAAGGTTGATAGCAATGTGATACGATGTAGAAAATTCCGTATCTAATTGCAAGTGATGAGTAAATTGCACTACAATATGCGATGTAGAAAATTCCGTATGTAGTTGCGTAAAGTATAAGTTATTGGCACTACAATGGCGATGTAGAAAATTCCGCGTTGTGGTTACCTAGAGTTGAGAAATTTCGCCCTACGTCGCGATGTAGCAAATTCAGTGCGTAGTGGCTTTGCACATGGTTGTCTTATGAGAAATGGTTTTCAAAAGAAATAAATTAAAATCGATTATTTTCTAAGTAATGTCTATGCGGAGTTATACCTTTATATATATATTGCCTAACCTCTCTTTGTTTTGTGTAGCTTGTATACTTTAGTAGACGTTGGCACGGACGCTCTTGCATCAAAGACATTATTTTGATTAACTTTAGGTGGGGGAAATAATGAGATGAAATATATGGATGTTAATGTATTTTGACATTGTGTACATGTGTATATATTGAATCAAATAATTATGTGTTGACATGAGATACTTGACGGATTATAAATCATATTTTGATATGTATATATAAATGAACCATTACACTTGATATGCACATATTGCACAAGGCACATATTTTATATAAGTATGAGTTGTTATATGTTAATTACATATGTGAATTATGTTTGTAAAAGAATTGCATGTTGGTGAAATGAATGAAAAATGCATGTTTGAGATTGAAAGAAGTTGGACGGTGATCAAAATAGTTCGAAGTGTATTTCTTATGCAGGTTGATTTTGGAAATATTAAATTTACAACCGTTATGCTGTCCGATTTTTATAAAATTAGTTTTCAATCAAACGCGAAAAAATTCACACCGTTTCAACTATATTAAAAGAAAATAAAATTTTTTAAGCCGAAAACGAGTAAACCGGTTAAGTAAAGTAAAGGGGTTCGCTTCCCGGATTTCTCCAATCCGACAAGTCGGGTTCGGGGAGTCTGTTGAAGTGCCCGGCGGGGCCCTCTAGACAAGAGCCTAGAGAAGGTCTGGTTTGGGTCCTGTCAAGTTGACAGGACCCGAACCAAACCTTTTCTAAGATCTTGTCTGGAGGATCCTGCCAGGCACTTCAACGGACTTCCCGAACCTAACTCGTCGGATTAAGGAAATCCGAGAAGCGAACCCTTAGAATACTTTGCCGGTTTACTCGTTTTAACTTAAAACTTCATTACTTTTTTAATATAATTGGGATTGGTGGAATTTTTTTGCATTTCTTAAAAACAGATTTGATAAAAATTTCGACAGCATAACGATTGTAATTTGAACATTTCCAAAATTTGACCTACATAAAAATACACTTCGAACTATCTTTGATCACCTCTCAACTACCTTAATTCCACAAACATGTAATTTTTCATGTATACATATTTACAAACATACAATTCACATCACGTTTCACAATCATGCATTGACATTGCCAATATAATCTCCATATGCATTTCATATGCATCATAATATATATATCATGTGAATCATGTGATATATGTATCTCAAGTGTGAATGTACAATGATATATACATATCAAAATATGAGTTTACAATCCGTTAAGTGTTCATATATAACACACGATTATCTTGTTAAACTATATACAATCGTGTTAACATATATTGAGTATTCCTACGGTTCGTTTATTCGTGCCCCACCTATAAGTAAGATGTCGTCCTCTCGGCCACAAAATCACCTATGATAACACCTGATAGAGCAAGCAAACTATACAATAAAATAATTCGTTAGTTCTTTACATGATAATACAACAATTGTAAGTCCATAATAATACATAGCTTCAAAAGACATCAAATTATTGAGTTTGAAATCTCTTTTCTTTTAAAAAGGACCATGTGTGTACCCTAATATACTTAACCATCACGTGACGATTTTTCTACTAACGTCAATGTGAAGTTACTATAATATCTCGACCACTACGTGTGGAATTTACTACATCGCGACGTAGGGTAAAATGATCTCAACTATGGGCATCTACAACACGGAATTCTCTACATCGTGTATTATAGTGCCACTTCTCACTATCACTCACAACTAGATACGGAATTTTCTACATCGTAGCCCATTGCAAGTAACTATAAATCTCGACAACTACGAGCGAAATTTTCTACGTCGCCGTGTAGTGCCAAAACTCTAATGCTACGGCATACACATGGTTTTTAACTCAAATTTTACTTTAAACGTTTGAAAATAACAAAATACATTACGAAATCATTGGAAGTTAAAATAAAGTAAGTAAAGTATACTTACCTCAATCCGAGTAATAGCGACTCGATCGTCTCAATGAGTCTCTCCTGTCTCGTTCGCCTGCTCGTCTCCTACATGTCAATTTCTTATCATTACTTGCTTAACCACATAATTCAAAACTTAAAATAACATTTCCAATACACTTTTCTCTATTAACAGTTCTATACACTATAACTTTCCTAACTCGATTTTAACTCAACTGAGACTTTCTACTTACCTATTTCTTTTTAAAAGTCTTACTTTTAGACCCCTAGGATCATCCCCATATAGTTCGTTTGGTCTCCGAAGGCTTAAAATAAAAAGTCAACTTTTTAATAAGTCGTTTGACCAACAAAAACAGATTTAGAACCAGCGCTCGTTTCGCGTCCGTTTCTTTTTCTAGCATCTTCTTATCACATAACTAAGTCACCCGTAAAGTTTCGTCGAAAAATTCTATCGTTTACTATGTCAAATCTAGGAAAAACGCCCTATTTTGGGCACTTTTCGATGCACTTTTCGCACCGAACGAGTGACGATGGTTTTTCTTTCGTATCTAAACTCCTTTTACCTATTTATGATCAACTCAACTCATTCCATGCAATAAAAATTGTATTTGCATAGCTATTTCACCTATCGACTCTCTAACGGCACTATTTTGTGCATAACTTGCGCAATTTTTATCGGAATCGATTCGTTCCAAAACCTATAGTTTTCTATGACTCCTAGGCATTATTTGAGGTGTAGAACATCCTCATATAAGTCAGTTTTGCCCAGGTTGTCTCCAGCCCATAGTTTGTGCTCGGGATTCTTTAACGTCACTATTTTGCGCATAACTTACGCAATTTTTATCGGAATCAATCCGTTCCAAAACCTATGGTTTCCTATGACTCCTAGGCATCATTTGAGGTGTAGAACATCCTCATGTAAGTCGGTTTTGCCCAGGTTATCTCCAGCCCATGGTTTGAGCTCGGGATTGCAAAAATTGGCACTATTTTGCGCATAACTTGCGCAATTTTTATCGGAATCGATCCGTTTCAAAACCTATGGTTTTCTATGACTCCTAGGCATCATTTGAGGTGTAGAACAACCTCATATAAGTTAGAACAAGTCAGGTCTTACCAGACCCCTTTATCAGCTCGGGATTGTCAACATGCTTCTATGCACTATTTTACTCTTACTAGATTTAGGCTATTCTTATACCTATGTGTTTCCATATCAATTTTGTTGATTCCTACTCATTTACGCATGATTTTAGGATCCTAATTATGTCACAAACATCAACAAAACACATGCATAGCTACTGCCCTTCACCTTAGCCAAATTGCATAACCATTCCATCTAGTTTCTATTTTTTCCAATCTAACTCTACTATGAGCTTTTCTAATCATATTTGTGCATGATTTTAAACTTAAAGTGGTCAAAACACCATGGGGTTACATACCCCTTGATTGACCATGACCCTCCTTGCACACACACAAACAATACTCTTATCATGTTTTCAACTTCTAAACTATTCTTTTGCTAACTTGTTCTAATATATCATTAATATACATTAGCTCAAGTTCACTTACATTAAATAAAACTCAAAGAGTTATACGCCCCTTATCAAAGTCGTGCATCATGTACACACACTCACATCAATTCCATTCAATAATCTCAAGCCATTATATAACTAGTCTCTTTAAGGCAATGATACAAATTCTTTGTCTACACTAAAATCCACATTAAATTTTATCAAGTTATTGCTCAAACATCATGGTGTCTCTATAAAACCCTAACACATCAACTAGCATGAAAACCAATCATTTATGCTCCTCTCTAATGCCATATAACTCAAAACACATCATAAACAAAAACCCAAGTCAATATCTCAACAAATACTAACTTGATCATCAAGTTTCCATAAAACCTCCATTAATGAGGAGCTTAGAAACTCACTTTTTATGGCTTGTTTCTTGCTCCTAACTTGGTCTTCAAGCTTAGATGAACTTGCTCTCTTGATTTGGTGGCTTGGAAAGGTTTGAAAAGCTTTGGTCTCTTTTCTCCTCTTCATGGCTACAAGGTTTCGGTTCTGCTTCAGCTCACTCACGGCAGCCTTGGTCTCTCACGTTTTCAGCTCCCTCTCACCGAATGTCTATCCTCCTCTCATCCATTCATGCACTTAGCTTTATATACTAACACTCACCATTGACTAACTTGCCCTCTAACTATCCTTAAAATAATTTAATTGCCATTAGTTATAAAACAACACTTGTGATTGGTCAACAAATTCCATCTATTTAATAATTAACTAAATCCATTAAATTTTTTTTTTGTTCAACTCTAATTAATAACTTTACTTTTTGACTTAATTGTGTCACAACATCATTGGTTCCTTCACTTTCACATGGATTGTGTTTCTTGGATAGTTATTTTCTAATATATCCTTCAATAATTTATTAACTTTAAATTTTAAATCCTCATTCAACACTAATAAATTACCAAAAATACTTCATGATTATCCTATCGTCAATTTGATTATACAATAAGCTAATTGGGTATCTTAACCTTCAATTTCATGCTTTAAAAAAATTTCAATTGGGTTTAGACTCATAAAAACCTATTTATCTCTCAAAAGGGCAATATCGTAACTTTCTTCGAATTGCTTAAAATTTACTTAAATGGTCTTCTTCTTTTTTTTTTTTTATCCATTTCCGTTTCTCAATAATCATCTACTATTTTTGAACCCTTTCGACCCTTAAAGTCAATATTTCGACAATTTTTTTTACTATTCATCCGAAAGTTTTCGTTCGAAAAATACTATTCATTGAAAACTTGCGTTTTCTATCGAATCTCAATTAACGACTCTGGAAAATATAACTAGAGCCAAATTCGGTCTTAAACACTAATTTCAGATATTTTCCAGAAAAATTACTATTCATTTCGAATCGGAACACTTTTCACTGGAATTCTCATTTCTTCAAGGAATGATACTCAGGGCCTCATGAACATAATTGAATCCTGAACTAGCCCTTAGTACTCTTTTTGGACTACTTATCCACCATCCTAATAACAGAATGAATTTTCTGAGGACACCAGGATCAAGATCTATCAGTAGTAGCTATGCATGTGTTTTGTTGATGTTTGTGACATAATTGGGGTCTTAAAAGAATGCATAAATGAGTAGGAATCAACAAAATTGACATGGATACATATAGGTACAAGAATAGCTTACAATCTAGTAAAGAGTAAAATAGTGCGCAAAGAAACAAGTTGACAATCCTGAGCTCAAAAAGGGGTTTGATAAGACCTGACTTGTTCTAACCTATATGGGTATGTTCTACACCTCAAATGATGTCTAGGAGTCATAGAAAACCATAGGTTTTGGAACGGATCGATTCCGATAAAAATTGCGCAAGTTATGCTCAAAATAATGCCGTTAGAGAGTCGATAAGTGAAATAACTAAGTAAATGCAATTTTTATTGCATGAAATGAGTTTAATTGATCATAGTTAGGTAAAAGAAGCTTAGATACGAAAGAAAAACCATTGTCGCTCATTCGGTGTGAAAAGTGCATCGAAAAGTGCCCAAAACAGGGCATTTTTCGTAGATTTGACATAGTAAACGATAGAATTTTTCAATGAAACTTTACGGGTGACTTAGTTATATGATAAGGAGATGATAGAAAAAGAAACAGATGCAAAACGAGCGCTGGTTCTAAATCTGTTTTTGTTGGTCAAACGGGTTATTAAAAAGTTGACTTTTTGTTTTAAGCCTCCGGAGACCAAACAAACCATATAGGGATGATCCTAGGGGCCTAAAAGTAAAAATTTTATGAAAAAATCGAAATTAGAGAGTCTAAAATGAGTTAAAATCAAATCGGGAAAGTTATAACGTAACGGGTTTTCAATTGATTGATTTATATTGAAAATTCTATTGCTACGTTTTAAGTTATATACATTGAATAAAGTATAATGAGAAATTGACATGTAGGTGATGAGTAGGCGAGCAAGACACGAGAGACTCATTGAGACGATCGAGTTGCTATTACTCGGATTGAGGTAAGTATACTTCACTTACTTTATTTTGACTTCCATTTATATCGTAATGTAGTTTGTTCAAAGGTATTACAAAATGACTTTCCAAATTATAAGTTTGAAATTGAGATAAAAGTTGTGTCTCGAATCAAGAAATGAGATTCAAAGACAAAAGTTATTTTCAAAAAGTTTAAAAGAAAGTTTGAGTTAAAAACCATGTGTATACTGGAGTATCAAAGCTTTGGCACTACGTGGCGATGTAGAAAATTTCGCTCGTAGTTGTCGAGATTTAGTTACTTGCAATAGCGTACGATGTAGAAAATTTCGTACCTAATTGTAAGCGATAGTGAGAAGTGGCACTATAATACACGATGTAGAAAATTTCGTGTTATAGTTACCCATAGTTGAGATCATGTTACCTTACGTCGCGATATAGTAAATTCCGCACATTGTGGTCGAGATACTATAGTAACTTCACGTTGACGTAGTAGAAAAATCGTTACGTGATGCTTAGAATACCCTAAGTATGCACATGGTCTTTTTATAAGAAATGATTTTAAAATTAAAACTTTCAACATCTATATAAGTAGAGCACCACTATATAATAATATTATTATATGACGAACTAACCTTTTATTTTTATTGTGTAGCTCGCTTATTTCATCAAGTGTGGTTATAGATAATTTCGTGGTCTAGAGATCATCATTTCAATTATAGGTGGGCGTTGCCTAAATATATCGTCGAAAGGACTAAATAATTATGTAAATTAATCATGAACATGGAAGCAATTGTATATTTATGTTTTAGGATATGTACATAATAGAAACACTCACACACGATATATATATCTGTCATATATATGTTAGCATCTACGTGTTTTGTGGAATTCATTTTGAAAATGCATATTGTGAAATTGAAAAGAAACATGTTGTAGAAATTACATGTTTGTGGAATATAAGATGTTGGGAGGTGATCAAAGATAGTTGTTTTTATGTAGGTCAAATTTTGGAAATGTTTAATTTGCAGCTGTTATGCTGTCAAAATTTTTATAAAAATTATTTTGAGAAAATTTGAAAAATTTACACCAACCCGACTATTTTAAATAAAAGAAAATCAAATTTTTAAGTTAAACGAGTAAACCGGCTAAGAAAGTTAGGGGTTTGCTTCTCGAGTTTCTTCAATCTGATGAGTCGGGTTTAGGAAGTCCGTTGAAGTGCCAAGCAGAATCCTACATACAAGAGCCTAAAGAAGATCTGGTTTGGATCCTATCAAGTTTTATGTGGATAAATGCATGTTTGTGGAATAAAAGAAGTTGGGTTGAGATTGATTTATTTTGAAAGTATATCTTTCAATTGCAGGAATTTGGAAACTTTACAAATGCAGTCGTTATGTTGCCGGATTTTCGTTAAAAATATTTTAGAATTTGAAAATGAAATGGTTACTTTTACAACTTTAAACAAAAATGAAGTTTTAAAATCAAGTGAACCAACCCAATTAGTTTTGACATAATGACATCAAATCAGTTTCGAAGCAAAAGTGAACGGGCAAATATTTAGGGTTCGCTCCATGAATTCCATATAACCGATCAGTTAAGCTTAAGAGGGGTTCGTTGGAGTGTCAAGCGTGGCTTGCCAAATACTAGTCTAAAGGGAATCTGGTTTGGGTCTCGTCAGCATGCCCAAACGCCCATCAAATTGGTTCGCAAACCAGTTACCTGACCGTATATGGACTGGTTCAAAACAAGTCCGCACAGTTGCAACTGCCCTTAATTTCAGCCGTAATTTTCACCCATAACAGCAGCAAAACTTCAGCCTCATTCCGTGTCAATTTACAAAAAATATAAAAACTTATATCTATAAATTTACAATGAAAAAATTGCTACAATGAACTTACAAAATTAATTAAATTAATTAACCAAAGAACTATACAATTAACGATCATACCATGCAATCCTCATTCATCAAATATGAATACAAAATATATCACATCATAATAAAATAAAAAATAACAGTATCTACTCAATGACATACAAATCAATACAAAATATATTATTTTAAAATCAATGTTTTATTGGAACTTGGGCTCTGATACCAATTGAAGGGAAAAAACAATAATTATTTTTGTTAAAAATAAGAATTTTGCAGAACATTGAGTTTTAAAAAATTTTTAAAAACTCAAGAACCCTATATCTATAAAACAATGAAATAAAATAATAATAAAAATAAAAATAAGATTTTTACCTTACGTATTGATTTCTGTGGATTACTTACCACCTAACTTTCCTTGATATATCTCTACACCAAAAAACAAGTGTTGTGCTCACTTTCTATTGATTTCTTTTTTAAAAAGAATAAATAATATATATTTAAGAGGTGAATATTTGATTTTAGCTATAGAAATAAGAAAGATATAAATTTTTCTTCTTTGTATTATGCTGTAGAAAAAAAAAAAAAAAAAAAAAAAAACTTTTTCTTTCTGTTTCAAAGAATGTACAGCAAAACCAAAAATAATTTCTATCAGAAAAAAAAAAAAAAAAAAAGACTATTTTTTTCTATTTATAGGCAACTACTTAGAGTTTTAATTAATCAAAATTAACATTAAACCTCATATTTACTAAAATTAAACTTTTATTCCATATAACATAATTAATTCAAAATTAATTCTTGTTATATTGTGAAATCAAACTTGTGACCTCTAATTAATTCATAATTAATTTATACCCATTGCTGAGAATTAAATTCAAGACTTCTTATAAAATTAATTAAATAATTATTAATTTGTAATTAATAATTAACTAATCAATTATTGAATAGTTTGAAGAATCAATATTATTCAAATATTAAGTGAACACAAATTTTGTTACTTACACAATAATTGTAATTTGACTGTCCAATTACAATATTCTATATACATGTTTTTTATAGTGAAATGAACTATCAAGGGGACCCAATGGACCTACAGTTTTGAGCTCCAATAATATCGAAATTATTGATTAAACTCTTTAACTAATAATTTACTATTATTAATCTAAGAGTTACTCCACTAAAAACCTAATATTGCACTCTCAAAATGTAGATGTTTTTATAATTGCTAAAATTTTTAGTGTTCATTAATTTAATTACTACATATGATATGAACTTCCATAAATAGTTCATAATTAGAGTTAGGTCAAAATGTCTGTTTTAACCCTCTAATTATTTCTTGATCTTAAAGTACCATTGATTCTCTAATGAACAATATATCCATAATAACTGATGAGTTTATCTTTCCATTTATATATAAATGGAAAGTTAAGCATTCTTATTGTTCAAGACTTGAATCAACCTTGAAGGAAACTACTACTCTACTTCTCGCAAGAAGGAATGGATTCCAATATTATATAGAATATTCTCAACTACTTACTACATCATATCACCAAAATATGAAATTATTGACTGAGCATCTACACCGATCTCACTCATATAAATTAAAGGACATAACTCAACAAGTAAGAGTTCATAATATACTCAGACTTAATATCAATTTATACATGATCATCTGGTCGATAAATATAAATCTCTAAGTTTAACGGATATTAATAAGAGATTTATATTTATCGTGATCCAGTCTTATATAATCTTTATTATAAAAGATGACTCTATTTCCATGTCACTACATGAATAGTCTCGAATAAAACTATTGTACCAAATACAAAATAGACCGTAACTGTAGATTTGCCACAAATAAAGTACCCAACTTTGTTTACTTTCTACAGACTCTTTAGATTACTTATTTCAAACTATATCCACCTGCATATAACACTTATATACTTAGTTTGAAATTACATCAATAATCAAGGATGTTTCTCATGATATATACAATTTTTATAAATATATAAATTGAATAAAATGAATACTTTATTATTTATAAAACTGTTTACATTATTACAAGCTTTTAGGGCACAAAACTCAATCTCCCACTTTCCCTAAAGCAGATGGGACATATCTCGTAATTCTAGACCCTTTAGATGACCTTTAAACACTTTAGCTATTAAGGTCTTCGTAAATGGATCAACAAAATTATCTTGTGATGCAATCTTCATCACGTTCGCATCTCCCCTTTGTACGATCTCCCTAATGAGATGATATTCCCTTTCTATATGCTTCCCTCATTTGTGGCTTTTTGGTTCTTTGAAATTGGCCACTGCACCACTATTATCACAATAAAGGGTAAGTGGTTTATCCATATCTAGAACAACTTCCAAATCAGTCAAGAATTTACGTAGTCATACCACCTCTTTAGCCGCTTCACAAGCTGCTACATATTTAGCTTCCATAATAGAGTTAACAATACATGATTGATTAAAACTTCTCCATACAATGGCTCCACCATTAAGAGTGAATACTGATCCGGACATGGATTTTATAGAATCCTTATCCAATTAAAAATCAGAATATGTATATCATAATGGGATCAAATCCTCTCCAGAATATACTAGCATATAGTTTCTCGTTCTTCGAAAATACTTGAGAATATGTTTTACTGTTACCCAATGATCCAATCCTGGATTTGATTGATAACGATTAACTATTCCTACCGAATAACATATATTCGATCTCGTGCATAACATAGCATACATGAGACTGTCTATTACAGAGGCATAAGAAATCCATCTCATATCCTCAATTTCTTGAGGTGTCTTAGGATACTGTTTTTTAGACAAATGAACTCCATGACGAAAAGGTAAATTACCTTTCTTGGAGTTCTGCATCGAAATTTGCACAAGAATCTTATCGATATATGATGCTTGAGACATCGCTAATAGTTTGTTTTTACGATCTCATATTATTTGGATCCCAAGGACATAACTAGCCTCTCCCAAATCTTTCATTTGGAATTGGCTAGCGAGTCAATTATTTACGTTTGACAATTCTCCCAATGAGTAGAATATCGTCAACGTAAATAACAAGGAAAACTACTTTCTTATCGATTATCCATTTGTATACAAAAGGTTCATCAATATTTTGCTCAAAACTATAAGACTTGATCGAAGTATCAGACCTTATATTCCAAGATCGAGATGCTTGCATAAGTCCATAAATGGACCTTTGCAACTTGCAAACTTTTTGCTCTTGACCTTAGGACACGAATCTCTCTGGTTGTACGATATAGATACTTTCATCAAGATTACCATTCAAAAATGCAGTCTTGACGTCCATTTGCCAAATCTCATAATTGAGACATGTGGCAATGGAAAGAAGAATTCGAATGGACTTAAGCATGGCTACTGGCGAGAAAGTTTTCTCACAGTTAACTCCCTCTTTCTGAGTATAACCCTTTGCCATTAGTCTAGCTTTAAAGGTCTAAACTTTTCCATCCACTCCTCTCTTCCTCTTATAGATCCACTTGCAACCTATGGGTTTTATCCCATCTAGTTGATCCATAAGTTCTCAGATAGAGTTGGAGTACATAAACTCCATCTCGAGATTCATGGCTTTAAGCCATTCCTTCTTAGCAGAATCCTCCATTGCATCATAATTTGTCAATGGATCATCTACACTCTCATCAAAGATAACAATTTATGCCTCTCCGATCTCTCTGTAGCGGACTGGTGGTTTAATAACCTTCCTACTACGACGAGGTGGTAGATGATTCTAATAAGAATCTGTCTGACGTTCAAACGTGGTTTGAATTATGTCATTGTCAACAACTTTTGCTGACGGGGTATTGTTTGACCCAAGAAGTAACTTCTCGAGTACAACTTTACTTTGAGGTTTGTAATCTCTCATATAGTTCTCTTCAAGAAAAGTAGCATTTGTCGATACAAACACTTTGTTTTCTTTAGGATTATAAAAGAGTTCGCCCTTAGTCTATTTGGGATAACCTACAAATAGGCAAACTTTTGAACGTGGTTCCAACTTCTCAGTCTTGTTCTTCAGCACATGTGCTGGACACCTCCAAATGCGAAAATGTCATAAACTAGCTTTACGACCTTCTCACAACTCTAAAGGTGTCTTTGGAACTAACTTAGATGGCACAGCATTCAAAATATACATTGCAGTTTGCAATGCATATCCCCAGAATGAACTAAGTAATGATGAAAAACTAAACATAAATCTCATCATCTTCAAAAGGGTTTGATTTCTCCTTTCTGCAACACCATTCTATTGGGGTGTTCCACAAGTAGTCAATTGGGATAAAATCCCATGCTCAAGTAAGTTGTAACGGTCAGCCCGCCCTCGATTGGCAACCTATCGGCCAGGTTGGGGCTTGCCCCCGGACGGTTAGGACCCGACCACCTGGCAGGTACTGTCTCGTCCCTCAAGGGGTTTTTTATGCCTCTCATACCTCTCGAACCCAAGACTTGAGGGCTTAAGTACAATTAGGAAGCAAGACACCTTTTTATGTAATGGTCGGCCCCGGCCTTGGTCGACGACCGACCGGCTAGGCTGGGGCTTGCCCCCGGGTGGTTGAGGCCCGACCACCTGGCAAGTACTGTCCCCTTCCTCAAGGGGTTTTCTACTAGCTCAATTGGTACACACCTTACTTTCCAATTGTTCTTAAGCCCTTAGGTCTTGGGTTTGAAAGGTGTGGAAGGCGTAGAAAACCCCTTGAGGGAGGGGACAGTACCTGTCAAGTGATTGGGTCCTAGCCGTCGAGGGGACCTGATCGATCGATCATCGGTCGAGACCGGGGCCAACCGTTACACAAGTAATCCTTAAAATCTGTATCAAGATACTCGCCTCTACGATCTGATCGTAGAGTTTTCAATGTTTTACCCAATTGATTTTCAACTTCAGCTCGAAGCTTTTTGAACTTTTCAAAAGTTTTTGACTTTCGTTGCATTAGGTAAACATACTCATATCTTGAATAATCATCAATAAAGGTAACAAAATATTCATAACCGCCTCTAACTTTAACATTCATAAGACCGCAAACATTCGAATAAATAAGCTATAGCGGTTCCTTAGCTCTAAGCCCCTTTCTAGTAAAAGGTCTTTTAGTCATTTTATCTTCTAGATATGATTCACAAACAGGTAAAGTATCGATCTTTAACTCATTTAAATGTCCGTTCTTTACAAGTCTGTTTAATCTATCAAGGTTAATATGATCAAGTTTTAGATGTCAGAGATATGTGTCATCGTTTTGAGAAATCTTTTATCGTTTTGTTTTTGGTTTTTCAACCTTAAACATTTCAGTATTAAGCAGTGGATTATGCATTAACGATCTTAACACATATAATCGTTTTCTTGCCTCCCTGAACAAATTGTCAAACCATTTCTAGAAATAATAATTGATTTATTATAAAAAGAAACAGAATAATTAAATTCCAAAATTTTTGATATAGAAATCAAATTTATCTTAAAACATGGAATAAAATTAACATTATTCACTGCAATAAAACAATAATATCTAACTTCTCCCACTGCCTTTGCTGAAAAGACTTTCTCAGTCCCGACTCACAAATTGAACTCACCCTTATCAAGCTGTTTATATGAATTAATCAACTACAAAAAAGAACTAACATGATTAATGGCTCCTGAATCAATTATCTAAGGGAATGAATCATTCTTCATTAAACAAGATTCAATGACTAATAAATCACATTTACCTTTCATCTTCTTCTCTTCGAGCTCCTGGAGGTACTTAGGACAATTCCTTTTCCAATGCTCATCAATACCACAATGGCAACATTTTCCTTTAGGCTTAATGGCCTTGGAGCCCTTTTTGCTCTTCATTTGAGTATTTTGCTTCTTGGGCTTAACCTCAGTCTTAGTCTTTCTAGTGTTTCTCTACCTCTTGTTTTTACCAGAAAAAGAAGTCTCAGTAACGTTTGCTTCACCGGACTTATTTTTATCCTTATACATAGACTCATAAGTAGTAAGCTCATTTAGCAGCTGTGTAAGTGAGTAAGTCAACTTGTGTCATAACATAGTTGCTCTTAAATTGCATGAAACTCTTCGAAAGAGTTTCTAGTATCATACTCACTTGGCTACGCTCATCTATAGCCCCACTATGGCTTTCAGCCGTGTTGAAGTGAGTCATCATTTTCAAGACATGCTCTCGAACAAATGTACCCTCCTTCATCATAATAGTCATAACAGCACGAACAGCTTCGTGTCGTTGTTGCTCAAAAGGTTGCTCAAACATGTCCTGTAATGACTCCAGTATTTGAGTTGCTATTGTTATTGCCTCGTGCTTGGTAGCAAGTACCTCGGACATCTCTGCTAACAAGTAGCAGCGGGCTTACTCATTGGCCGTGACCTATTTCTGATAGCCCTTACGCATAGCACGTCCAGCATTTTCTGCTGGCTGGGGAGGATAAAACTGAGTCGTGACAAACTTAAGGTCTTCACAGACCAGAACTGCGTTCATGTTACTCTTCCATTTGACATAATTTTTCCCATTTAGTTTATCACTAGCAAGTATAGAAATCAACGGAGGTACCATTATTGAAAATAAATAAAATAAAATAAAAACATTTGATATCATTTAGCAAAAATTAATATAATGTAATTTTGGTATAAAATTAAACGTGATGTATGATACATAAATAATGAATTAGAAAATATCCTAGAAAATAATTATTATGCCACGATAATCTAACATTCAATAAATAAGTGCCCCCATGGGATAGGTTAAATATTTGTATGTTAGACTGAAACTTTTTCAATTAAATAATATAATAAAATAACTCTTATTCCTATATTATTTAACTACTGTTTTTTTATCAGGAAAATAATTAATAATTAATATCCTTTATGAGTGTAACCCATTAATTTGGATTCCATGGACTTAACTAAAGAATTTTCGCCATTAGGGTAGGTCAATCTGATACATCTAAAAATCCTATCCATTAGGAAGTCAACCTTGATTAACTTAAATTGACACCACCCGTAGGGGAACGATAACAAAGCAGTCTCGAGGCCCTATTTAAATTTCATGGTATTGAACTAATGATGAGGACCGTGGGATATATTGTCATATATCCCTCTCCCACTCACTATTTTAGGACAAGGGTTTTCTATTTAATATTCCTAGTCATCGTCTTAGATTATTAACGGTTAAGAAGATAATCTAAATTACTAAGAATTTGTGTGTTGCTAAAGTCCGAAACTTATTGACCCTTAATGAATTACCAGATTTTTAACACTTAAAAATCTAATTCAATTTATAAATCTAATCTAAATAATCAAAATTATAAAGACTAGATTTAATATGAAGTTACCTGATTTTAACTAATTAAAATCTAATCCACATTATAAATGCGAATTATTAAAATCTAATTTCTAATTTGAAACTTATAATTTTCCACTAAAATCAATTCAAATATTTAAAGGACATTCTATGTATTATTCTTCTATTTATACTAATAAATAATTTAATAGTAAAATAAAATAATACATATAATACATGTCATGTTATAATGTAATGAATAGATACCCTCTAATCTATATGACATATTTTTTATGCATGTACATGTTATATAATTATCCATTCATCTTGTGAAAATAATTAAATAAACAACATGTGTATGACTGGATTCTTTGGTTTTGACAACCTAAATCTAATTTCAAGATTACATAAATTAACCAAGATATTTCTTGACCTTCACTTATAGTCTTTATGGTCTTCAAAAGTCTTCATGAGCTTTCTTGAGTTTAAAATTAAATCAGATTTAATTATCAAGAACTTTCATCAAATAAATTGGGTTTTAAGCCCATTTTTTGATTTTTAGACCCAAGAATAATTATCCAATAAGCTGTAAAATGAGAGCATTCATGTGCAGATTGTGCATCATCAATCATGTGCACATAATGCACATGTGTCGCGTGCACAAGTGCGCATCAAACAAAATTATTCAACAATTGAATATTTTTTTTTCTTTTGTGCATAAGACATTTACGCATAAACAAGAAAATATATATAATCAACAATTGCATGATTTTGTCTTTTATGCAAGTCACACAAACAAAATGTAATTTTAACTTTTTCTTGTGTGTCAGTGCATTAAACATGAATAAGTGCAACAATTGCATTTACAGTGCATTGCATCATTATGCACCAAGTCAGATGCGACAACACACATCCAGCTAGCACACCAAATCATGCGTCTGTCCAGTCGCACACATCACAAGATCAAAAAACCCGCAGCCCCACATCTGACCGCAGTCCGTTTAATCGTAATTTTTTTTTTTTTGTTTGTGCATCTAATGCGCATACACTGGTTCATGACTAGTGCACGCCCAAACGCCCATCAAATTGGTTCGCAAACCAGTCACTTGACCGTATACGCAACTGGTTCAAAACTAGTCTGTACAGTCGCAACTGCCCTTAATTTTAGTCGCAATTTTCACCCATAACAACAGCAAAACTTCAACTTCATTGCGCGTCAATTTACAAAAAATATAAAAACTTATATCTATAAATTTACAATAAAAAAATTGATACAAAGAACTTACAAAATTAATCAAATTAATTAACCAAATAACCATACAATTAAAGATCATACCATGCAATCTCTATTAATCAAATATGAATACAAAATATATCACATCATAATAAAATAAAAAATAACAGTGCCTATTCAATGACATACAAATCAATACAAAATTTAATATTTTAAAATCAATGTTTTATTGGAACCTAGGCTCTTATATCAATTGAAGGGAAAAAACAATAATTGTTTTATTAAAAATAAGAATTTTGCAGAACACTGAGTTTTAAAAATTTTTAAATAACTCAAGAACCCTAGATCTATAAAACAATGAAATAAAATAGTAAAAAAAAATAAAAATTAGATTTTTACATTATGTATTAATCGTTGTGGATTGCTCACCACCTAACCTTTCTTAATATATCCCTACACCAAGAAACAAGTGAATGGACACAATTATATAGAATTGTGCTTACTTTCTATTTTTTTTTTTTCTAAAAGGAATAAATAATATATATGATAGACCCCGATCCTAGTTTCATCAGAGAATTCATTTTCGGCGATTGGATAGAAAATAAAGAATCTGAAAATAGTGCAAGGGGCTCGGTTAGAATTAGATTATATTTATAAGGCACTGAGTGTCATGTCAGGAAGAAATGAGAATTTTTGGTGGATAGCGTTTGAATCCAAAATAAATAGTGATTTTTTCGAAAAAGATCTGAAATTAGTGTTTAAGATCGAATTTGGACCTGGTTATATTGTCCAGGGTCATAAATTGAGATTCGATTGGAAATGAAAGTTTTCGATGAATAGTATTTTTCGAACGAAAATTTTCAAATAAATAGTAAAATTTTCGAAAATTGACCTTAAAGGTCGAAAATGTTTGAAAATAGTATGAGAGTATAGAGAAACAGAAACAGATCAAAAAGAATATCACTTGAGTCAGTTTTAAGCCATCCGAATAAAATTACGATACTACCTTTTTGAGAGGTGAATGGGTTTTAATGAGTTTAAATCAAATTAAAAATTTTTGAAGTTTAAGATTGATAGATAAGACACCCAATTAGAGTATTTTATGGTCAATTTGAAGATTAGATGACCATGAAATATTTTCCGGTCAAAGTGAAATTAAATCATAAAAAGGGCAAAATGAATATTTTAAGTTAGGTATGCATGGATCATGTATGAGCACAATATGTGGAAGTTTCAAGGAGTGCAACCCAAGTGAATGAGATTGAGTTAACAAGAATGGGTATAAAAATCGAGTATTTAAGCTATAGATACGTATAAAAAGATATCTGTTTGTTTGACCGGATTTTGGTTAGGAACATTTTCTTTATCAAGTATATATGAGAGATATTAGGCCTAAATTGAAGTTTATAAAGTCAAATTGGGCATAAGATGTGTGTAGAATATTTGTGGAATATTTTTCAGAAGTATTAGGTATTGAAAGTTCCATTGAAATGAGAATTCGAATTTATACATCAAGCGTAAGTCCTCACTCAGATTTATTATTTTATGGTATTAGAAATCTTCGAATTGAGTTACGGTCGAATCGTATGCCTCCAGTAATGTTATTTGATGTTTATTATATTTTCGTGTCGCAAGTCGGATGTCATTTGGTTGACCCCGGTACGATCGCAAAGTGATTAGGAGTGATTTACGTGCTAATCAAGCGAAGTGAGCTCACGGAATAAAGTAAAAGATATTTTAATTCAATCAATGAGAAATGAGATAAGTGATTTAAAAAGTAATGACTATGGATGTGTCACATGTCATCCATGGATTGGTTGAAGAATAAGTGGACTAGAATACGTCAAGTAGACCAATAAGATTCATGATTATCTATTTTTGGGTCATAGTGAGATTATTGAAAGTTTGAGGTTATTAAATGAAATTTTTTTGAGGAACTTTTTAGTAATTTAGTATTAGTATATATATATGTTGAGTTTGTCTTAAATGAGTCATTTTGAACGGCAAAAATAAGAGAAAAAGAGAGAGTGTCGTACGAGAGAGAAAGAGAGACTGAAAGTGTGCGACGTCGAGAGGGAGAGGGAAGAAGAAAGAGATCCGATGCGAATGTCGACGCAGTTTCTTCACAAAAGTTGTCCTCCTCATCTCCTTTAGCTAACCCAACAAATTTGAAGCCAAAAGATTGCCTATTTGATGAGTTATCTCAGTTTTAAGCTTGTTGGTTCTTGTGAAACTCATTTTTATTTTTGGTTTGATTTTTGAATTTGAGTTTAGGGATGTTGAGAGGGATGTGTGAGGATGATTTTAGTGTGATTTTGGAGTGATTTGGTGGAAGATAAATGAGAGAAAAGAGAGGGAAAGTCACGGTCAAAAAATGGGTTTTTATGGAACTATTTCGTTTTCGATTTTAAGGCATTAGATTGATGTTTTAGAGGTTAGAGAATCATCTTTTGAAGTTAGATTTCGAAAACGAAAAGTTTAGGATCGATTTTGGAGCTGAACGGACTAGTTGAAGAGTGTTTTTCGAAATCCTTCAAAATGCATTCGTTTAATGTCTAGAACGGTTTATTTAGCCTTGGTTAGATGTTAGAACACTAGAGGATTGATTTTTGAAGTTATCGAAAGTTCGGAGCAAAAAGTAAATTTCGTTAGTAAACGAATTCGATCGATTTTCATTACGAGTTTTTGACGATGAAATTGAGTATTCTGAGGTATTCGTAGGAAAGAATAAGTAGGATTCATGAAGAGAAAACGGATTTCGAAAACCTCGATTGAATAGAAATTGAGATCTGAAAGTTTAGACGTTAAAGGGTAATAATAGAGATAAATGAGATTTTTATTGATTTTGAATGTTATTTGAATGAGTCAAGTAACCCTAAATGGATATTTGATGTTTTAGGGTAAAAGCGAAGAGTTCTGGAGGCATTCGGAGGAGGATCGGATTATATTCGAGGACATGTAGTGAGTGGAACTACGAGTTTTTAACATTTATATCTTCTTAAAGTTTATTTTAAAGTTAAAAGAATTTATTATAAATAGTTATTCATTTATTAATTGAATTTATATTATAATTCTAGCATAAAGATTTTAGTTTATTATTTATGTATATAAGAATGTGCTAGAATTAAAGTTTTAGGGTTACTGCCTTAAGATTTAGAATATTGTAGTGTATTAAGAAAAAAAAATTTAATAGCTTATGGTTTACCCTAACCCCAGTTTAGTACTCGACCGAATGTCCTATGCGCGATACGGTAAATAAGAGAAAGTCAGTCAGTGAAATTTGAGCCTAGTCGACTCTTGTGTGAGTGAAACACGAGTGATCTGTATACACATAAAGGGTAGTATAGTCGGTTCGTAGCGTGGGCCCACTTTCGACGACTACACATGATAGATTCCCACTCCTAATGGTTAGCTAGATTTTATATGCTACCAAGCTAGAAGTTGATATTTATTCCTTGGGTTACTATTTAGCCGAGCATCAGAAAAGATTTTATGAAAAAATTTCCAAAAGTGTTTTAGAAAAGAATTTTAGAAAGCATTTTAGTTTTTAAAAACTGTTTTTGGAAGAATATTTTATACAAAAATGAGTGTTAGTTTATATAAAAATTATACTACTCACCGAGTATAAATTCACAATTTTATTTAAATGTTTTTCTTAAAAATTCTTCCACAAGTGTAAGAGCTAGTTGTTCAGCCGACAAGGTTCAGTCAGACGTGCAGGCGGACGTATAAAACGACACCTACTACGTGTATATATTTTGTTATTTTGATCATGTATATATTGATATATATAGTTGTAAATATTTTAAAGAAATAGTGGATGCATTAGTTAAAAATATTTTATTAAAGTTTTATGAAATTTAGTTTTCAGATTTTATTTACTTATTTGTGGTTGTGTTGTGAGAAATGAGCCGAAGGCTCTGGAAGTTGAGAAATGAATTTCATAGAAATGTTTTTATAAACTATATTTGAAACTTGCAGAGTGAAATAGTTTAGAAAACAGACGGTATACTACCGAAAGTTTTATTAAAAAGCGAAAATTTTTTATCACTATCACAATATAAAAGAAGTTAAAATATCTAACTAAATGATTTTTCGGTGTCCTAACGGGGTTCCTCCGGGCTGAGTATAGGGTTCGTGGAAATTCTTTCGGGGTGCTACGAAGTCTTTCTCTGACCAGAGGAGGGATTCAAGAAGGGTCCCGTCAATATATTTAAATGGTGAGTATTTGATTTTGGTTATACAAAGAAGAAAAATACATATTATTCTTCTTTGTATTATGCTGTAGAAAAAAAAAACTTTTTCTTTCTATTTCAAAGAACGTACAGCAAAACCAAAAATAACTTCTATCAGAAAAAGAAAACTATTTTCTTTCTATTTATAGGCAACTACTTAGAGTTTTAATTAATCAAAATTAACATTAAACCTTATATTTATTAAAATTAAACTTTTACTCCATATAACATAATTAATTCAAAATTAATTCTTTTTATATTGTAAAATCGAACTTGTGACATCCAATTAATTTATACTCGGTCACTGTTGAGAATTAAATTCAAGACTTCTTATAAAATTAATTAAATAATTATTAATTCATAATTCATAATTAACTAATTAATCGTTGAATAATTGAATAATCAGTATTATTTAAATATCAAGTGAACACAAATTTTGCTACTTACATAACTATTGTAATTGGATGGTCCAATTATAATATTCTATATACACGTTTCTTATAGTGAAATAAGCTATTAAGGAGACCAGATGGACCTACAGTTTTGAGCTCCAATAATATCGAAATTATTAATTAAACTCTTTAATTAATAATTCACTATTATTAATTTTAGAGTTACTCCTGTAACGAATGAGCCGGGCTTGCCAGCCAGTCTTGCTCTGTAGCTCGGTCCCGCCAGCTCGGTCGGTTCATGGGCCATCCCAAACTCACGCTGCTGCCCAATGAGCAGGTACTGTCCGCTTACTCTAGGGGTTTTCTTGCCTTCCGCACCTCTCGAACCTAGGACTTGAGGGCTTAAGTACCTCTGGGAGTAAGGTACGAGCTTAAGTACCTTTGGGGAGTAAGATGTGTACCAATTGAGTAGCTCAATTGGTACACACCTTACCTACTCAATTGGTACACACTTTACCTACTCAATTGGTACACACCTTACTCCCCAAAGGTACTTTAGCCCTTAAGTCCTCGGTTCGAGAGGTGTGGGAGGCGAGAAAACCTCTAGATGGAGGAGACAGTACATGTTCATTGGGCTGCAGCATAAGGCTGGGCTACAACGCAAGGCTGGCCTGACAGGCTGGACTTGTTCGTTACACAATGAGTACCATTTGAGCTAGTTATGTAATGGACTACCTACCCCCGATTGGCTATCTGATCGACCAATCCGGCCCAGCTACAGCCCAACCAAGTAGAGTCCGGCTTGGTCCACTACAGGACCTAGGCAAGTACTGTCCCTCTACCTTTTGAGGGATTTCCATGCCTACTCCACCACTCGAACCTAAGACCAAAGGCATATAGTTAATTGGGGAACATGGTGAGTACCATTTGAGCTAGTAATGGTACTCACCATGCTCCTCAATTGACTATATGTCTTTGGTCTTGAATCGAGTGGTGGGAGAGACGTGGAAATCCCTCAGAAGATAGAGGGACAGTACCTGACTAGGTCCAATGGTGGATCGGGCCAGACTCTACCTTGTTGGGCCAGATTGGTCGATCAGACAGTCGATCAGAGGTGGGTGACTTTACATAAAAAGACATCTTTTTTTTATTATGGGATCCCCTCTTAGGGTAGGGCATTACCTACCGGCCTTGGTCGACCCCACTCACTAGATATTGTCCCCGGACCTCTGGGGTTTTGCTTCATCACCCACACCCCTCAAACCCATGACTTGAGCCCCTGAAGTCAAATGGATTCATAGAGCAAGGTGTGTACCAATTGAGCTAACTAGCTCAATTGGTACACATCTTACTCTCCAGGGGTACTTAAGCCCTCAGGTCTTGGGGTCGAGAGGTATGAGAGGCGAGAAAACCCCTAAAGGGAGGGGACAGTACCTGTTCATTGGGCCATAGCGAGAGGCTGGGCTGGCCCATGGGCCAGGCTAGTTGGCGAGGTCGGGCTACAGCGCAAGGTTGACTGGCGGGCTGAGCTTGTTCGTTACATAAAAAGGCACATTTTTATTATGGGGTCCGGGATTTTCCTATATTGGGCCTTGGCCCAGGTTTGCCCCGCGAGCCTACTCAATCGGTACTGTTCCCAACTGATAATGGTACTCACCATGCTCCCCAATTGACTATATGTCTTTGGTCTTGGGTTCGAGTGGTGGGGAAGGCGTGGAAATCCCTCATAAGGTAGAGGGATAGTACCTGACTGGGTCAAATGGTGGATCGAACCAGACTCCACCTCGCTGGGCCGGATTGATCGATTAGGCAATCGATCGGGGGTGGGTGACTTTACATAAAAAGGCACATTTTTTTGTTGTGGGACCCCCTCTTAGGGTAGGGCACTACCTACCGGTCTTGACCGACCCTACTCACTAGGTACTGGCCTTCATCACCCACACCCCTCAAACCCATGACTTGAGCCCTTGAAGTCAAATGGATTCTTAGAACAAGGTGTGTACCAATTGAGCTAGCTAGCTCAATTGGTACACATCTTACTCCCTAGAGGTACTTAAGCCCTCAGGTCTTGGGTTCGAGAGGTATGGGAGGCGAGAAAACCCCTAGAGGGAGGGGACAGTACCTGTTATTAGGCAGTAGCGAGAGGCTGGGCTGGCCCATGGGCCAGGCTAGCTGGCGAGGTCAGGCTACAACGCAAGGTTGGCTGGCGGGCCGAGCTCGTTTGTTACATAAAAATGTACATTTTTATTATGGGGTCCGGGATTTTCCTATATTGGGCCTTGGCCCAGGTTTGCCCCGCGAGCCTATTTAATCGGTACTGTTCCCAACTGGTAATGGTACTCACCATGCTCTCCAATTGATTTTATGTCTTTGGTTTTGGGTTCGAGTGGTGAGGAAGGCGTGGAAATCCTTCATAAGGTAGAGGGACAATACTTGATTAGGTCAAATGGTGGACCAAACCGGACTCCACCTAGCTGGGGCGGATTGATCGATTAGGCAGTCGATTGAGGATGGGTGACTTTACATAAAAAGGCACCTTTTTTTGTTGTGGGACCTCCTCTTAGTTTAGGGCACTACCTACAGGCCTTGACCGGCCCTACTTACTAGGTACTATTACCGAGCCTCTAGGGTTTTGCTTCGTCACCCACACCCCTCAAACCTATGACTTGAGCCCCTGAAGTCAAATGGATTCTTAGAACAAGGTGTGTACCAATTAAGCTAACTAGCTCAATTGGTACACACCTTACTCCCCAGAGGTACTTAAGCCCTCAGGTCTTGGGGTCGAGAGGTATGAGAGGCGAGAAAACCCCTAAAGGGAGGGGATAGTACCTGTTCATTGGGCCGTAGCGAGAGGCTGGGTTGGCCCATGGGCCAAGCTAGCTGGTGAGGTCGGGCTACAGCGCAAGGTTGGCTGGCGGGCCGAGCTCGTTCGTTACATAAAAAGGCACATTTTTATTATGGGGTCCGGGATTTTCCTAAATTAGGCCTTGGCCCAGGTTTGCCCCGCGAGCCTACTCAATCGGTATTGTCCCCAATCCCTAATGGGGTTTTCTTTGCCTCCCCCACCTCTCGAACTCAGGACCAGGGACCTATAGTCTTAGTTCATTCAAGGTGAGTATCAATTGAGCTACTAGGTCAATTGATAGTCACATTGAATGAACTAAGACTATAGGTCCCTGGTCTTGAGTTCGAGAGGTGAGGAAAACCCCATTAGGGATTGGGGACAGTATCGATTGAGTGGGTTCTCGGGGTAAACCTTGGTCGAGGCTCAGTATAAGCAAATCCCAAACCCCACAGATGTGACTCACAAAAAATGTGGTAGCTGACTTCTCGTCTGTCCTTATCTATAACGCTTAAACCTTAACCTACACGTGGAAAAAATTCAACGCGCTAAGTATTTCTACTCAGTGGGTGTACATATTAGTTAAAAGTTATAAAACTTTATTATACAACAACATAAACTCACACTTTCAATATTTTTCAAATTTCAAAATATAACAAATAAAAATTGAATAACTAATGAAACTTAAAAAAATCAATCTTAAACTCTGTATCAAAATTCACTGATTAATCAATCTAGGAACAATTGCACATACAAAATACGTAAAAATATTTCTTTCCATTTACACTCACACAATTTTCACCATATGTTAATATTTCTCAAAATACAAGTCGTAATTCAATATTTCACAAATTTTCAAACTTTTACAAATAAATTACAAAGATATCAAATTATAAATTAATGCCCACATAAAACATAACAATTGTCATTTTTAATCATATCAACACGGTTTTCTTTTATATTTTCAGCGCCCTTCGTAAACACTGACATGATACCATAGACTGGCAAACGGGTCTCCTAGCACCAGCCATTTGGTGGTTACCCACCAGAATAAACGGCGTCCCCAGCATCGATAACTCAATGACTACCCACTGGATTATATATCACAATCAGTTTCGACTTTAGGATCGGACACCTAGTGACAAGATTAGAACCAGATTCTCTCTAATATCTTATCTGAAGGGTCTCATCGGGCACTCCAACAGACATTTCTTAACCAGACTTGTTGGGTCCGAGAAAAGCCGCGGAGCGAACCCCTTAATTCTTGTCCGTTACTTTACTTCACTTAAAGTGAAATTCGTTTTCTTTGAAAATAGTTGGGGTGGTGTAAATTTTTTTTTTTGCATTCAATTTAAACGATTTTACTAAAATTTTGACAGTATAACGGTTGTATTTTTAATATTTCCAAAATTTTCCTGCAAGAAAATACACTTTGATCTATTTTCAATCACCACCCAACTTCTTTTTGTTCACAACCATGCATTTTAATCACAATCGTTTCTCAACAACATATGATAAACTCTAACGTTTATATATGCATGTTAAACAAAATATATTATGCTATTTACATCACAAAACTTTTATTACATATATTTTCTTAGGTTGAGTTTCAAAATATAAATAATTCGCCCACCTAAAATTTATCGACGATGATTTCTAAACCCAAAATCACCTGTACAAACACCTAATACAATATACAAGCTGCACCAAGGTAAACAAGGTTAGTTCAGCAATTATTAATAACATCAAGATATAATTATATCAAAATTATTTTTTGATTTTTAAGACCTTTTCTTTCTGAAAACTCCATATATACCCCTAATATACTCAAAGCATCGCATCGCAGTTTTTGATTGACGCCAAACGTGAAGCTAATGAGATATCTCGACCACTACGATGCAGAATTTTCTACATCGCAAGTGTAGTGTGAAACCATCTTAAATATGAGCAACTACAATGCGAAATTTTCTACATTGCGATTATAGTGCTTTATATGAACTGTAACTCTGGGTGACTACAGTGGAATTTACTACATTACAACATAGTGTCGAAAATGTAAATCTAAACAACTACATGCGGAATTTCTGCATCTCAACGTAGCACTAGAAGTCTCTGGGAAACTGAGCGACTAAGGACGGAATTTTCTACATCGCCGCGTAGCGCCAAATCTAGTATCGACTGAGGGCATATACATGGTTTACAAATCTCTTTGGTATTTTCTTTTCGAAAACATTATATTTAAAAATTCTCTTTTCTAGATCTAACTTAAGGATCATTTTACAATACTTTAATTTATAGTTTTGAAGATCATTTTTGAAATCATTTAATTTCAACAATATATATATATAAACGAATAACTGAAATAGCGCAAGTGATAGAACATTTACCTCAAGCTAAACGAGCTATGAATATCAACGAGCCTCCCTTGCTCTGCTAGCCTGTTCCTCACCTGTATAATATAATCTCGCTTAAACTTTACTAGAATGAACTTCATGAAACTAGAATTGAAGCTTTCAATACAATTAATTCAATTAGAAACTCTTTAGACTACCACCTTCCCATCTAGTTTCTAACTTAACCAAGGCTTTCAAATTTCGATTTCTTTCCATAAATATCACTTATTATCACCTAGAAACACCCATAAACACTCAAATTGATGCTCAAAAGCTTGGACCTAAAATTCACTATTTTTGAACCCTTTGGTCGAACCTATGCTAGGGACTATCCTAGTGATTTTCTTTGTTCCAATTTCGCTTGAATCACCTCCTTATCTCTCATTTAGATTGTCCGCAAAACAGTTTCAGAAAATTCTAATTATCGAGGGGTGAAACCTATGAAAACACCTATTTTTCGACATTTTTTTATGCACATTTTTGCATCACACATGCGAACAATATCATTTCTTTCGTATCAAAGTTCTTTAACCCAATTATGATTGAATATATTCATTTCATGCATCAAAGAATACATTTACATTCTCAAATCACTTAACGACTATATAAGTGCACTATTTCAGTTATAACTTACTCAATTTTTATCCAAACCTTTTCTTTCAAATTTCTATGATTTGCTATGACATTTATGCATGATTTGAGGTCTAGAACAACTCCAATTAATCTCAAATGGTGCAGGCCACTATAGCCTCTTCAAATGACTATTCTTTCCTTCTATAACTATTTCGCTATTTACTAGATTGTAGACCATTTATGCACCCATGCTTATCTACTTTACTTTCCTTAATTCCTACTCATTTATGCATGTTTTTAGGACCACAAATATGCCACAAACACCAACAAAACACATGTATACCTACTGCTCTTCACCTTAGTCAAAATGCACACACACACCCATTTAGTTTCCTTTTTCAATTTCAACACCTCTACATGCTTTTCTAACATTAATGATGCATGATTTAGAGTTCAAAGGAATCAAAACACAAGAGTATTCACACATACCCCCTTTGGCCGTGACACCCATACATGCACACACCAATCCATTTCATTCATTTCTTAAGATTTTCACTTAAAACTTCACTTAGGCAACTCATCAAACATATTAACTACAAGTTTATTCACTTCCAACCATTTTTACTTACATCTTAGGATTTCCTATATAATCCTAACTCTAGTTCTTTCATGGTTTCCTTGTAACTCAAGCTTCCTTTTTTTTTAGCCATACAATATTCTAAACTTGATTTAGATCATAGGCATAACCACTTACACAATAAATAACAATCTTAACCAGTCAACCCATCCTACAATCCAACTAATAACAAACTTAAGCAAAATGATGACAACTCGCCTAAATTTTGCTTAGGGTTTGATTCTCTTGCTTGGATTTACTTGAAATCTTGATCTAAGACTTGAAATTTGATGAAAACCACTTGCTTCCCTCCTCTCCCATTGATGTCGTCCACCCTTGGTCTCTTTCTCTCAATCTCCTCTTTTTTTTCTAAATGTTGGCTGACCAACACTTCCCCTTCTCATACAAATATATCTTTTTATTTAATCATTTGACCATAATACCCCTTTTTAAGTTATTTCAAACTAAATTTCAACTAAACATTATAGGTTAATCACTTACATTCTAATGTATAACTTTTATTTAGACATTAAACCATCTTGCCACTAAATGATATATCTCTTATTTGTAGAATAACCATTTTGTCTTTTGTTGACTTTTTCTTAACATAATGATCAAACACTTTCTATAATTGTTATTAACACCATAATCTCACTTATAAAGTTAATATTTACGAATATTTTCATTCACATTCTAAGCTTTAATAACTAATATCAATAAGTCCATATTTTAGGAATAGGGGCTTACATTTTCTTCCCTCTTTATAAAAATTTTATGCTCAAAATTTTAAACTACATACCTGTTTCAAACAACTGCGGGTACTAGGAGCGCATCTATTCTTTAGGCTCCCACATGGCTTCTTCTGATCCGTGATTGCACCATAATACTTTTACTAGCGGAATCACTTTGTGGTGCAGTACTTGCTCCTTACGATATAAGATCTTTACTGGTTGTTCTTCGTAGGTCAAGTTTTCCTTCACTTGCACCGGTTGCTCTTTTAGGATATGCGATGGATCAACTACATACTTGTGGAGCATAAAGACGTGGAACATATCGTGGATATTTGCTAGTTCTGAAAGCAGTTTCAACCGATAGGCTACTTCACCCACTCTTGCTACTATCTCGTACAACCCTATATACCGGGGATTCAGCTTTCCACGTTTCCCAAATCTCAAAATACCCTTTCATGGTGAGATTCGTAGAAATTCTTTGTCACCCACTTCAAACTCTAAATCTCTTCTTCGATTGTCCGTGTAGCTCTTTTGTCTATCACTTGCTATCTTAAACCGTTCTTTAATCACATTTATTTTCTCGATTGTCGCTTGGACAATCTCTAGACCAATCAAATTTTTTTCACATACTTCATCCCAGCAAACTGGGGTTCTACATTTTCTGCCATATAACGCTTCGTACGGTGTCATGCCGATGCTAGACTAGTAACTATTGTTGTAGGCAAATTCTATTAATGGTAAATGATTATCCCAACTCCCTCTGAACTCCATTACACAAGCTCTCAACATGTCTTCGAAAGTCTGGATAGTTCTCTCTGATTGGCCATCTGTTTACGAGTGAAAGGTTGTACTAAAACATAATCTGGTGCCCATGGCCTCCTGTAACTTCGGCTAGAACTAGGAAGTAAACCAAGGATCTCGGTCTGTCAGTCGCTTGTTGTATCACTGTATAAAGTCTCGCAGCCTGACTGTGAGGTTTACTAGGCGGTGCTTAGGGTGGTACATTCCGATTGGGCCCACCATTGGGCTGCTCTAGGTCTGTAACTCCTTTGGTCTGGGAGCCTCCCCTCTCTGGTCCACAAACCCCGCTGGTCTGTCCCTAGGGGTGGCAATTTGGAACCCGACACGATGGGTTGACACGAAACCGACACTATAATTACGGGTTAGGGTTGAGCGTAAATAGGTTGGGTAAATTAACAGGTCAACCAGTCTAACCGGTTAACTAATCGTGTCGGGTTCGTGTAGGGTTAATCGTGTCACGGGTTGACCCGTTAAATAAGGGTAAAAATGTAATTTGTTATGTAGAAGGGCATTCATGTAACTTGAACGAGAGGTATATATACTCTTCAATCTTCAGATTCGAAACCCTACCCATTTGTTACAGCCACCGCACCCATCTACTCTACCAGTCCACTGTCCACCTCCACAGCCGCCGTAACTCTTTCCATCCAGCGTCTCGTTCAGTTGCTGCCAAGCGGATCTCCTTCAGTCGTCGCCATGCATCTTCTTTGGTCATCCGTCGCATCTCTTTCGTCACCCATCGTCTCATTCGGTCGCTGCCACGTGTCTCCTTCTGTCACCACTGCATCTTCGTCCGTCGATCGTCTCCTTCGGGTCACCGCCAAGCCGATCTCCTTCAGTAGCTGCGTCGCATTCTCATCCGCACGTCAATCTCCTTTGGGTCACTGCCATCCAACTCCTTTGGTCATCGTGTCGTATCCCATCGTCACCCATCATCTCCTTCGTCACCCAACCACGCAGCATTCCACACCATTTATTCATCTCGGGCACGGTTTATCAACTTCTAGTATGTAGTCATGTATATTTGTTTTAGTTTTGATTTTTGATTTTTGATATTGAAACTGTTTAGTGGAGATGTGTGAAATGCAATACTGTGATTGTGTTAGTAAATAAGTGTTTCTCATTATAGAATACAAACATTATAAGAGACTCCTGCATATTGATGTAAATGAGAATATAAGAGAGAAATTTATTCTGTAATATTTTAGTCTATAATTATAATTTATTCTGTAATCCTCAAAATGCAGAAAAATTTTGATATTGAAACTGTATTTTCTAACAACAGATCAACAATAATAAGTGTTAAAGATTTTTTTTTTTTTATATTGAAATTGTTACAAACGGGTTGATAACGAGTTGATAGCGTGTCGGTTAAACGAGTTATTAAATGGGTCATTAATGGGTTGATAAACAACCCCTAAATAAACGGGTTAATCGGGTCGTTTTCGTATCGACCCGTTAAGAATCGTGTCGTGTTCATGTTGGAGGGGTTCAACCCATTTACTTATCGTGTCGTGTCAAAAATTATCGTGTCGTATCCAACCCGACCAGTCAACCCGGATTACCACCCCTATCTGTCACTGTACTGTAGATTTGACCTCTATTGGGCTTGAGGCGACCACGCTAGGACAGTCTCTCATGAAGTGGCCCTCCTATCTACACCTAAATCAATCGGTCCTACCTTAACAGCACTCGTCAGGGTGTGATTGATCACATCTACTGCAAACAGGTCGGCTTTGCCAACTCGGTCTACGTCTGGACCCATCTGATGACTGGACTGAACTCTGGCTAGCCTGAGGTCTTTGACTCGATCGTTTACTCTCAGACCATGAGGGCTTCTGACTACTCTTGGCCACTTTACTAAATCCTCCTTGCTAGCTACCCATCTAGCTAATCATCTGTTCGAACTTCTTTGGCTGAGGAGCAGTTTCCACACTTCTTTCGACTTTAATGGTAGCCTCTACTAACTGTCCATACTAAGTGTGTACCGCTGATGTCACATACGAGAACCTCCTCTCGTACTCTATCATTGTTGGACTCCCCTACTCTAAATGAAAGAACTCTTCTATCTTCACATCCTTATAACTCTTGGAAAAGAACTTGTCGGTGAATTCCTTCTTGAAATCTGTCCATGACACCCCAGCTGGATGCGTTCTCTAGTGGGCCTTCCACCAATCTTTTGCTCGGTCCGTCAGAAGAAAAGCGAAAAATATCACCATCTGCTCCCGCTACAACCCATAACTCGGTATATCTCCTTATTAGTCTCTAGCCAGGATAGTGCTCGCTCGGGCTCCCCTGTCCTATTATATGGCTTGGCGCCTAACTTGCGGGCGCACTCTATCGATATGCTTTTCTCTCGCGACTGCTGGAGTGCCGCTGCTAGCATCTATGCCATCTGCTCCATATGTCCTAGGGCAGGCTCTGATCTTGCTGGTTGTGAAGGCACTGGATAGAAGGAACTCACTGGCACACTGACGGACTTGTCAACATGCTCTCCGTCTAGTATAGGTGCCTCTGCGGCTGCCTGTCTCGTCTTAAGATAGGTACGTCGCTACATAACTCTATGTGCACTAAATAGGCATAAAACCATGAAACATGGGTGTTAGAACAATAATTCAGCATAAACTAGCTCAATGATTTCATGTAATACTTAAACTTGACCCTTGTAGCATCATGCTTAACTTATGCAATCTAAGAAAAATTATGTAATCTCAATAAAACTTGATGCATACAATAATCTCACGCATGACTCATGCATAAATTCATGCATAATAAATTTAACTGAATGCCCAATATGGCATCAAACTTTCTTTAAAAATCAATGCATGATTCATATATAACTTATGCATATGAAACTTACCTTCAGGCGTAAAATATCTAAATCTTTTCTTTGAAACTTAATCTCAATCTTTCGAAAACCTGGCTCTGATATCAACTTGATAAAACCCGAACCAGATTCTCTCAAAATTTTACTTTCAAAATTTTATTTTGAACACATGTACTAACATTTTTCATAAGCTTTTTGATGGCAATTAAAATTACACTAAGCAACACAAATACATATAGTGTGAGTTAGTATACTCACCTTAAGTCTAGGCTTGCAAAAGGGCTCTAATGAGTCTCCTTCGCTCCACTAGCTTGTGTTTCACCTACATAATGTATTCTTATTCAAAATTTGCTAAATAGAACTACATAATGCTACAAAGAGAGCTTTCAACACCACTAACTCTATTGAAACCACCTTTTTTACTATAACTTTTCCATCTAGTTTCCAACTTAACCGAAGCCTTTAAATTCTAATTTCTTTTCGCGAACCTCACTTATTATCACCTAGGAATACCTCGATACACTCACCATAATTTTCTAGAGCTCAAAACGAAAATTCCCCGTTTTAGACCCCTCAACCAAAATGCTATGCACAGCCTAATCCATGGACTTTTTCATTTTCGTTTTCACTCAATTCATCTCCCTATCTCTCATTTAGATCACCTGTAAAATGGTTTCAAAAAATTCTAAGTATCGGGGGATGAAACTTATGAAAAACGCATTTTTTTTCAACACTTTTTTATGCACAGTTTTACCCTAAACATGAAATGAACTCAATTTTTTCATATCTAATGTTCTTTCATTCAATTATAATCGAATATACTCAATTCATACATCAAAGAACGCATTTGGTATGAAATTCCTAAATGCCCTTCAACCAAATTCTCAATATTTCAATTTAATCATACACTTGCTCTTTTTCAATTCTAACATTCTTATATGTTTTTCTAGTGTCAAATATGCATGAATTAAAGCTCAAATGTATCAAATCATAATAGTGCCACACATGCCCCCTTTGACCGTGAATCACACACACACCACACATTGAAGTTTTTCAACTTTTAAACTATTTTCTTAAGGATTCTCTCAAACATTTCATCAAACACATTATCTACAACTCAATTCAATTTAAGCATACTTCAATCCATACTTAGGGTTCCATTTACATAAACCCTAACTGCTATGTCTTGCATGATTTCTTTTAATTTAAGGTTCCCTTTTTGTTTACTATAGTTTTATTCTTGATTAACCCCAAAACCCCCCATCAAATTCATATCAAAAACTAACTCAATCTTCAAAACATATATCTAATTTAACTAGCATCAAATTTGAGTAAAATGAACATAACTTACCTTAATCTTCCTTAAATCTTGTTCTTCTAGCTTGAATGACCTTAAAACTTTGATTTATAACTTCTAATGGGCTTGGAAATGAATTGAAATTCTCTTCCTCTTCTTCCTCCTCTTTGCCGCCACTCACCCTCTCTATCTCTCAATTTCTTTCAAAATTTTTCTAAGTGTTAGTGACTAACACTCTTATATATATATATTTATATATATATAGGCATGATTTATAAAATTGTCTCTAAAGTTTGATATTTAATTATATTCATGTCACTACTTGGAATTTTAACTAAATGTCCTCCAACTTGCACAACTTCCATGGCATTCTACTAACTTTTATCAATTATCATAACTCCCACAACTATTTTAGTTTAATCCTTTCTATATAGGTATATAACTCTTTATTTGGCAAAATGACCTTTTCATCATTCTTTCAATTTTTGAATTAACCTTGAGTTAAATTGACATTCTAAACTTTCACTAACTTTGTATTCTCATTACTAATGAGGTTATTTATAGAACTTAGCATTTTCACCACCTAGCTCATTTACTAATACTAGGAGGTCATGAGTTACGAAAAAAGGGGCTTACAAAGTGATTTCAAAATGGTTCTTGTGTGTGAATGTTAGGATTTTCGTATTGTTATTGTGTGAGATAAATCGAAGTCATTATGCCTTGAAAAATTTTTATTTGAAATCCTCGCGTGGTTAAAATTTAAGTGTTAATGCAAACGTCGATTTTAATGAAAATTCGATTGTAAATAAATGTAGATAAACATGTGAGCGGATGAGAACCATAGCGAGGGTGGTTGATAATTTATTAGAAGCAAGTTGTGAGTGTGACTGACTTTCAAACTTCACAAATTATATTGATTATCCGTTTTGGGAAACATATATGTTAGTTTTCAATTACGTTAATGCAAGGTTTATTCTTATTATTCCGTGTTATTAAGTTTAATTGAAATGCTAACATACCACTAAAACTTTATCGTGCATGTATAATTCTTAGAGTTACGTGGAGTGTATTTATTCGAATACATATATACATGTATTTATATACATGCAAAGAAATGAATTGATTACATTGTTTTATAAGTATTTCGAGTATAAAGTTATATTAGAAAAGAATGCTTACTAGTAAGGATTTTCATAAATGCGACATCATGTTGCATTAGAATTTTATGTCTATTGAGTAAGTTCAAGCATGTTATTGTTGTATCTCAATGCATGTATTTTATATTCAAATTACAGTATAAGCTTATTTACTTTTAGAAGTAACGTCAAAAGGTAAATGAGATACATGCATAAGAAATACAAGCTTAAGATATTTCGAAAAACTTTAGACTTTTGCTTGAGGGAGGAAAATATTTTGGTTACAAATCGTAAACATCAGAACAAAATGATTACGAGTTAAACCAATATGCTCTCATGCTAAATTAACGTAAAAGTTTCAAGCACAAGTTTAAACACTAGAAATGATTTTAATTGCCTTCGGTTTACCCTGCTATTAGTTAAAGCTTATAAATCCCTTAAAAATGGAGACCCAAGAAAGGGGCCCGTATATACGGTAAGGGCTTAGAATCCCTTGAGGGCGAAGATCCAAGAAAGTGGCCCGTATGTATTATAAGGACTTAGAATCCCTCGAGGGTGGAGACCCAAGAAAGGGGCCTGTATATACGATAAGAACTTAGAATCCCTTAAGGGTGAAGACCCAAGAAAGGGGTCCATAAAAATCCGTGAATGCCTAAAATCCCTTGAGGGCAGCGACCCAAGAAAGGAGCCTAAAACCAGATATTATGATTATTAAACTTCATGTTTACTTCATAAGGAAATTTAAAGAAAGAAAATGTACATCATTGGACATGGAATTTAGAAAATAAGAAAAATGTGATTTTATGAAAGTTGCGAGTAAAATCTTTATATATAGTATACTAGCCTTATAACTTTATCGAAAAGAAATAACTATTAAGTTTTCGAATCTCTTTTAGGAAAGAATTATATGTTTAAAAGTACTTATTTCAGTTTATAAAAGTTAACCACTCACTGAGTTGTTACTTACCACCTCTTTTCATGTTTTTATAAAAAAATCCTCCCTAAGTGCAGGTTTGAGCAGTGCAACGGAATCATCTCCGTCGGACGTAAAGGCGAGTTGGAGACGCGACACTGTTGCACTAGTTTCTCAAAGACTTATCATGTATTGCATTTACTTTTGTTTTCAGACATATCACATGGTTGTAAATATTGTTTTGAATAATGAATTTAATTCAACTTGCAGTGATGATGTTTTAAGATTTTAATTAAGTTCGATTTTTTTTTATATTATTGAAATTGAAAATATGTTTGTGAATGTTTGTAGTAATTGAAAAAGGGCCTAAGGCCGGTATTTGAGAAATTATTTATTTGGAATTATACAGGTTTTTTTGAGATTTTATAGGGTGGAAATCTTTGAAAAACGGCCGTTGTGCTGCTGAATTTTTATAGAATCTGTTTTCATAAAGTTTTTTCAATGAACCAAATTTTCACTCATTTTCATAACTAAAAGAGTTTCTAAAAAGATTTTAAAATATGTTCAAGAAAGAGAAAGGCTTAGCTTCACTGGAACTTTTCAGTCGGAGCAGATCCCAATTGGAAAGCCACCATGGGTTGTCGGGCAGGTCGCCTAGCTAGTAGATAGAGGGGCTTGTCACCTAATCTCACTCATTAGTACAAAAACAACCTTCAGAAGTTGTTAAGGATGAAGGATGACTGCACACAGAACAAATATTTGGGTTTACCTTCGTAGGTGGGGAGAAACAAAACAAAGACCTTCCATGACATCTAGGAAAGGGTGTGGAACAAGTTAAAAGGCTAGAAGAGTCACTTGTTTTCACAATGAGGGAAGGAAATCCTTATCAAGACTATTATGCAAGCTATACCTACCTATATGATGAGTACATTTTAGCTTCTTGCAGGTTTATGTAAAGATTTGGGGTTTTTGGCAGTAGGTTTTAGTGAGGGATGAAAGATAGGAAGCATAAGATCAATTGGGTGAGTTTGGAGAAGATGTGCCAACCTAAAGCAAATGAAAGTCTTGGTTTCAAAGATCTCTCTCTGTTCAAGCAATCACTTCTTGTAAAAGATTGGTGGATAAACCTAGTTCACTAGTAGCTCAAGTGTTAAACGCAAAATACTTCTCAAACACTAATATTTTGCAAGTTGTTTGTAAACAATGGGCCCCTCAAGCTTGGAGAATCATTTTATGGGGGTGGGAATTATCGTTGAGAGGTTGGATTTGGCAGGTTGGTAATGGTAGAGAAATTGATATGTTTAAGGATCCATGAATCCTAATACCTACATCCTATAAAGTTATTACTCTTAGAAGAGGGCTCTTAATTAAGGTAGAAGATCTCATTGACCTATGTGTCACTAATGGGATGTCCAAAAGATAGATTGTAATGCCCTTCGCCCGACTTCTATTATGGTCGAAAATTCGGAACAGAGAACGTTACTTTCATAATAAATTCGTTTCTGTTTCTTTTGAAAAACTATTATCATTCTTAAGCTCATTACTAATAGAGGAATTTTTTTTTTTAAACATAAATCCGGCAGAGTTTTCTCTGTTTTTCTGAAATCCCAAAATCCGCTTCCTGTAATTAAAACTCTAACTTTTCTAAAACATCAATTTCTAAACTCTTATTCGGACCTCCCGTCCGTTTCCAAAACATTTTATTACTCAAATATATCATAAACATTTATATGCATACATAAGCAAAAGTAAGCTTTTAACATGTATCCCAAAAATGCATGATTATATGCAATATATTTATATATCTACCAAAAGCGTAGAAGGGATGGTGACTATCTGAGCCTTCGTGTACAAGCTATTTCCCCTGTCTGAAGATGGAGTCAAAAGATTCAACCTGCGTGCGGTAAACCAACGCGCTAAACATAATTGCTAAATAAGTATACACATAATCTAATTTCTCAATTTCAAATATAATTTCATTCGTAACTAAAAGCATTATAACTTTAACATTCATAAATATATATATATATATATACGTTGCATAAAAATACTTAAACATATAGTTCACAATTTTTCGAGTTCAACATATTTCAAAGCATTGAACATTTCATTTCACATAACATTTTTCATTTCATTGCTCATAACATTTTTCAGTGCCCTTAGTAAACATATATTCGATACTCATGTATTGGTATATGGGTTTTCGGCATCAAACAGGCGGTGATTACCCGCCGGAATAACGGTCGACCCCAGTATCAACCGCTCGGTGATTATCCACCGGGTCGTATATCATGTCACATAATCGTTCGGGACCGGACACGTGGTGCCTTTCATAGTCCATAATGAATCAATTTAGTGTATGCAAATAAACGGTGCAGCTGCTAATTTCCTTATTGACATGTCAATTACCAATTCCCATTTATCGATATCTAAGTTTACAAGGGCTATTTACAACATAACGTTTAATTCAAATTTACAACTTTGGTTTTTGTACCAAGTTTCTCATAACAAATCAATTTAGCGTTTCATTTCAAGTATAGTCAAATACGTTTGTAAATGCATTATATTGAAATGATATAACAATCTCATTTAAGAAATTCATTTCACAATGAAAACACTTTCAAGTAAAATTAAAGATAATGTGTATACCGATCTCAAAAGGATTCGATCTTTGAATCGAATGCTCTCTTATGTTTTACCCTTATTCTTTGATTGAGAATCCGGTTCGCGGGGTTCTCCTTGACCTTTCATTAAAACAAATATAACGAAATTTTATTTAACAAATTTCTAGCGTTACTTAGAGCACTATAACTATATGCTTTCCTATAATGCATTCTAAACACTTCCATTTGATATCATTTCGAAACAGCTTATAATATCCTTTTATGACTGTTTTTACCGTATTGAAAGTACCTCAAAATAGCCCATTAAAATAGCTTATGGCAGCCCAACAATCAATATGAAAACAGCATTTAATGAACTCAAAAACAGTACGTATGATAGTTCTAAAATCAGCATGTAACAACCCTTAAAAACAACTTGTTATACTGCACTTTGACAACTCATGACTAGCACGTTTACAGCTCATATAATAACACCTTAACAGCTCATTTATATAGCATGAAAACAGTCAATGACAGCTTTTGAATCAACTCAAAAACAGCTCTCAATCATGCTAAAAAAAACTGCACTTAACTTTCATAAAAACTGCATTGCCAAAACAGCCCATAATTTAATCACATCGTCATTCATTTGCTCGATTTTTACATTCTAATAATCCATCAATTCGACATACTCATATGCACGAAAGTCATTTCCGTTTCTTAGTCTAAATGCACGATAAAACAGCCCACACTTTGCACCATGACAGATTTCGCAACGCACATTCAACATCGAAAATCATTCTCAAACACGTCAAAACTTAATCAAACAAACCTCCGCACTAACGAGGTTTTAAATCCTATATCCCAAACATGTCAACATTAATTTATTCCATATCCCAATCCTAAATATTTTTCATCCGAAACGGAAACCATAAATCTAGAACTTACCTCTCCACAAACGTTTCGAAAGTTTCGAAAACTAGCACGAATGACTGTCTATATTAATTTCCTTATCCGCGAGTTTCCTTCAACCCAAAAGGATACCATTAACATCTAAACATTACTCAAATCATGATAACAATATCAACATGACAGCAACTTACCTTCGCTTGAGCTATTTTTCGCTTCGAAACAGCTCTCGGACGATCGCGACGACAATTGACACTCTCAGAAACTTACGGCAGCAGCTTGAATGCGTTGATTCTCTTCAAAACAGCATCCACACTTTCTTGACAGTAATTTAATGCCAACGAAAACTCACCCACTACAGCAGCTCACCCACGATAGCAGCTCCTATGGCAACAGCTCCCACGGCAGTTGCTCCTATGGCAACAGCTCCCACGGCAGCAACAACACCTTCACGCCAGCAGCAGCTCCACGGTCTGGTGGTAGCAGATCTTCCAGTCCTTGCTTGCATGCAAGATCAGACCTTTCACTTGGATTGTTTGGACAGCACATGCATTTGCTGGTGATGCTCGAGCTTCTTCACCCACAGCTTCAAACTCTTCCTTGCAAGCACGAGCAGCTTGTCTTCTTCTTTAGGCCGAATGGATGTTGCCTCACTTGGATCGACACTCAAATAGAACATGCAACTATCCGATCTCACTCTCTTTCAATCTCTCCCTCTCGGTCACTCAAAATCTCTTTCTTTGGCTCTCGGGTTTGAAGGATGATGACCGAATGAAGATTATGATTTTGCTTTCTTAATGTCGTACACATGTCATTCATGCAATACCCATCTTATGCTTTTGTGACACTTGTCCCACCATGCACAATCTCCCATACATCAACTTTAATGCATTTAATTCGCGCTTTACGGATTTCGCTCTTCGCTTGGATTCGCTTCAGGTCCGCTTGAAAATTTAATAAAAATCCAAATTCACATACGGAAACTTCATTCATAATTATTCGAATCCAGTCGCTCTAATTTATTTTATGAAATTGAATTTAATAATTATCCCCAGACCCGTCTGAAAATTATTTTTTTAAAAAAAATCAATTACTCATCCAGATCCGAACGGATAATTAATCACATCATCCCTTAATTAATAATCAACATTTAATAAATTATTTGGACACCGAAACAGCATGTTACATAGATGACCTTTTGCTTTTAATAGATAAAGAGTTGATTCTATCTATTCCTCTCAACCTTTGGGACATTCTAGATCAAAATAGGTGGTTTTTTCTTATATGAGG
The DNA here is from genome assembly GCA_022984855.1 of Dimocarpus longan. Classification (NCBI taxonomy): domain Eukaryota; kingdom Viridiplantae; phylum Streptophyta; class Magnoliopsida; order Sapindales; family Sapindaceae; genus Dimocarpus; species Dimocarpus longan. The sequence continues at coordinate 11,697,748 of CM041015.1, read as the reverse complement.
GGACTATACCCAGTTAAAAGCGGGTATCGGATGGCTTTTGATAATTTCAGAGTAGGTTATGTGACCTTTATTTCAGCTAATCCTCTTCAGAATTAGTGGTTATTCATTTGGAATCTAAACATCCCACCTAAAGTATGTATTTTATGTGAAGAGTGTGTATGGAAGCTCTCACAACGAAGGCTAATCTGGTGCGAAGGAAAAGTTTGATGGATGGTTGTTGTAAAGCATGCAAGAATACTTCAAAAACTAGTGCACATGTGCTGTTCCGGTGTCAGATAGCTAAACAAGTTTGAGATCAAGTTGAGAAAGGCTTTATTCTAAACAGGTTTAAACTGAGCAGTGTTCTCCTTATTTTGGTTGGTATTTGGCAAGCTTATGGGTAGAAACAGTGGCTAAAGTAAGCATGGTAATATGGTGCATATGGAGTAATCGGAATTCTAAATGTCAACTTGATAAATGTAGAGATCCAGGGGATGTCTCTCTCAGGGCCATCAAACTACTGCATGAATTCTAAAGCACCAAGACGACTCTCTCTATAGATCTTAAGCCCTCAGCTTCTAGTCCCTTTTTAGTTTGGTGTCCCCCTTGTCATGGTAGCTTGAAGCTAAACTCTTATGCTGTTGTTCATTATGGTATAAAAGTAGTAGGGTTGGGAGTTGCTATCAGGAATTGTCACTATTATTTGGTGGAGGTATTGGCTATACAATGGAGAGGAAACCTCAGCCTAGAAATAGGTGAACTAGCTGCATTTGGAGAAAGTTTGTCATTAGCTCATTCTTTAAGTTTAAAAGTTGATTTTGTTGAGGTTGACGCTGTGAATATAGCTTATGTTATAAATTCAAAAGATGTCTTTAAGGGAAAAGCTAGTTTTATTATTGATGATATTAAAGCTTAGTGTAAGGTGATGGATGTTTGTAAGTGTCAAGTCATTTCCAAAAAAGAAAATTGTTTTGACACATGCTCGCCTCCTTTGCCTTGTTCTCTTCAAAGGCTTTATGTTGGCATGATGTCGATGTAAGTTGTATTTCCCTTACAGGTTTGGTTTATAAAAGTTTACATTATTTTAAAAAAAAAAATGAAAAATATGCTTCAATCTCAATTTTGCAAAATGTACAATCAATTGCAGAATCTTGGTGCATGATACTAAGATGCAATGGATTGAAATAACTTAGGAAGACTATTGAACTATGAACAATCGAATGAGAGGGAGTTACTATTTGTTATATTTTATTATTTTTTCTGTATTAGGTATTTTCTAGTAAAGTTTTTAATGGGACAGTTTTTGTACCTCATATACACCTAATTGTTCATTTTAGATACAAAAATATAGTATACTTTTTTTTTTTCTCATTTAGATATTTTATCCCATTGGATTTTTACTATTCAACGTTTAAATGGAGTGTTTTTACATTCAAGAGAAAGTGTTATGAATATAATATGATTATATTAGAATAAGTATCCATAAATCCATGGAAATAACTTTCACGCTATCTTCTTATCTTCCCTCTAGCTCCATTGTGATGATCTATCGTATGATTCATTATGTTTTAACTTATATTCACCATTATGATAGTCATATATGTGAGGCTATGTAAAGAACCCCTCACTATTATATTTTGTACACTTAATGGAATATTTTGTGGAAATCCTTAAGAAATGAACGAATATCTTTATCTTGTTACCTTTTGATACAAATGGTTTTACACCTCCTTATTCACTAATATAGTAGAGTTTTGATTCTCACCAAGCACATTTTAAAAGGTTATGTATCAAATTTTTAAAATGAAAAAAAAAAAAAAATATACATTTATGCGGTCATCAATTATACATTCTCCTCTTGGTAATTTGTTTTTTTGTTTTTATTATTATTCTTATTTATTTTTTGTTATTTCATAACATGAAAAGATATTTAGTTGGTAGTTGTTCATGTCATGTCATTGGTAACACACTACCCTTATGCATCATTGCACAAGTTCTACACCCCACCTCCATATTTACCACCAATAATTGTGTGGGTTGTTCCCTCATCTTATACATGCTCCCTTGCTCCCTTCCGTAAGAGAGCTGCTTTTCGAACCACATTCCATAGTTCAAATCCTGTCTGGTCCCACTAGATCCCTAATTGCATTCCAAAGTCCAACTCCCATCTGGTCCCACTTATTGTTTAAAAACTCGGTTGAGTAAATCAAGTTCTCGGCTAGATCTCACTGCTCGATCGGTTGTCGATCCAAGAACCCTCAGATCAGGGGTTCAACTCGAGTCAGGCTAAAACTTGGTCGAGTTAGATGAGTACTCGGGCTAACTCGAGTTAACTTGGGCAACTCGAGTGATTTTTTTTTTCTAAAGAAAAAAAATGAGATTAGAGGCTTAAAATTATCTCGGGCGATATTTTATTTATTTATTTTGTTTTTTCTTTTAAAAAAAATCACCTTAGTTACCCGAGTTAACTTGAGTACTCAGCCAACTCGATCGAGTTTTAGCCTGACCTGAGTTGAACCCTCAATCTGAGGGTTCTTGGATTGGCGATCGGCCAAGCAGTGAATTCTCACCAAGAACTTGATCTACTCGATTGAGTTTTTAAACAATAATATATATATATATATATATATATGATTGAATGGCAACCAATTGTAAAATTGAAAAATTCAACGGCAACCATTTGTAAGATTGGTTTTGATTTCATGCACGCACACTAATTGTCCATCGAGGGGACAAATGCTTACTTTCAAATCATTTTATTTTATTTTATTTTTCTAAAGAGGTGTATTTAACAAAAAAAATAAAAATGAAATGTATTTAGACGTCACTTTTATAAAACAATTTTTACATATTTTATTACATTATGTTAAAATATAATTGGACTAACAAATATAATATTTTGTAGTTATATAATTGTATTTTGATCATATGAATTTTTTATATATTTTTTTTACATATTGAACTAAATTTGACTATCAATACTTATCGAATAGCTAAGTATTTGTTATTTGTTGGGTCACCTGTCACATAGCAAGTGCCAGGCCTTGAAATATTGGTCCCGCTAGATACTTGAACTTGTACCAATACCAGAAAAAAAAAAAAAAGATTAAATTATAATTTAACTATCCAGTTGAAATGTATTTACCGACGAAGCAATTGTTTCGTATTTATTACAATTAACCCCCCTACCGTTAGTAATTTTTTGTTAAATTTAACAATAAACAGTATAAAATAGCAAAAAGACCAAAATGCCCTTAAAATTAATTAATTAAATAAAAATTAATTAGAAAACAATTTTAAAAATATATATTAAAAAAATAAAATAAAATAAAAATTAACATTCAACCATCAATATTCTCAAATATCAATCTTCTTCTCCTTCAAAATCATCAATCATCAATCTTCTCCCACATCAATATTCTTCCAGTTCAAAATCATTAGTCTTTTTCCACATCCTCTTCTCTTCATCTTCTACCCCTTTCTTTCTCTTCCTGCCCCTTGTCCTTTTTTATTCTCAAATTCTAGAAACCCAAATTCTGGACAAAATTTGAGTTTTCAGTTGTCTAGAAACCTAAACTGGAAACCCAAAAAATGGTCTCAAACATCATCAACCATCATCAATCAACCGCCCAACATTATCAATCCATTCCTAAAAACCCAAAAAATGACCTCAAACATCATTGATCAAACCCAACATAATCAATCTCTCACAAAACCATCAAACTCAACATCATCACTGAAATCAAAATTGTTAACCAAACTGGAAAAAAGAAAAAAAGAAATCAACCTCACAATCATCGACGAACCCAGATGAAGGTTCATCTAGGTTCGAATCGACGAACCCAGATAGAGGTTTATCTGGGTTTGTCGTTTGACGAACCCAGATAAACCTCCATCTGGGTTCGACAATGAACCTAGATGATAAAGGAGAAGAGAACGGTGGCGAGAAAACAAAAAGAGTAGAGACAAGAAAAAAAAAAGGGAAGAGAGCACCGGCTGAAAGGAGAGCGGCAGTAGAGAGAGGAGAAGAGAGCAGATGAGCATAACGGATGGAGGAGGGGCGAAAAGATGAGAATGGCGGAGAGAGGCAATGAATTGAGAAGAAGAAGAAGAAAAGAGAGACAGGGACGGCGACGGTGAAGGCGAAGGCGAAGAAAGAGAGAAGCCTGAGGGATGAAAAAAAGAGAGAGAAACTGATTTATTTTAAATTTTAAAAAAAATATATAACATCAAATAACAATTTTACCCTAAATCAGTTAAGACTAACCGAGATCCACTAACGGTAGGGGGGGTCAATTGTAATAAAAGCGAAACAGTTACTCCACTTGTAAATACATTTCAATCGGATAACTGAATTGTAATTTGCTTAAAAAAAGGGAAATTTATAGATTTTACCCAAATAAAAAGAAAATTTTTGTTTTTTGACCTCTTAAACAAATTATTTTCATTATATACCCAAGATTACGAAAATACCCTTAAGTTTCTATTACCCAAATGCCCAACATTAAAATTACGAAACTAACCTTCTTCTTCCTCACAATATCCTCCATATTTTCTCTTCTCCATTCTTCTCCATTTATGGTTTCTGAGATTTGATTCACCATTGATTGTCCATATTTCCTTTTCTTCTTATTCCTCATAATAACCATTGAAGGTTTTTGAACATTCAAGTTTCATCAATTGAAGGATTACAAGATTTTTGAAGCATTTTTTTGTCAAAGGATTAGTATATGTTTTTTCGGTTAGTTTTTGGATTGTTTTGTTCATATTTGCATGCTAAAAGACTATAAGAATGTATTGGTAGTGATGGTTTTGATATTCATTATCTGCAACGAAAACTGTAAAATCTGTGACGAAATCGATTATTCATGACTGATATTCGGTTTTTCAGTGACTGAAAAATCGATATCGGGTTTTTAGGACTGAAAAATCGATAATAGTTTTTCAATCACTGAAAAACCGATAACGGACCTGTAAAAAACCGATAACGGACATGTGAAAAATCGATAACGGTTTTTCAGTTATTAAAAAACAGAGACTGAAAAACCGATAACAGTTTTTTAATAATTGAAAAATTGATAACGGACTTGTGAAAAACAGATAACGGAGATTGAAAAACCGATAACGGAGACTGAAAAATCGATAACGATTTTTCAGTCACTGAAAAACTGATAACGGAGACTGAAAAATCGATAACAGTTTTTTAGTCACTGAAAAACCGATAACGGACTTGTGAAAAATCGATAACGGAGACTGAAAAACCGATAACAAAGACTGAAAAATCAATAACGGACATGTGAAAAACCGATAACGATTTTTCAATCATTGAAAAATCGATGACAGACCTGTGAAAAACCGATAACGGTTTTTCATCCATGAAAAACCGATAACGGTTTTTCATCCATGAAAAACCGAAATTAGCAATTTTTTCAGTGATTACTATATTTGTGTTTAGAATGCTGTAAATCAAATTTTAGTGTTATATGTGCTTAGATATGATTGTATTTTATTTTATTTTATTATATTTGAGTGAAGAGTGTTGTGAGTGCACAATTAATGTGTTTTAATGGAGAAAAAAATTGGTTTCAATAGTCAAAGTCTCACCGTTCCGAAGATGCTACTTGTGTCATGAGACTGGACACGACCAACGTCGATGTCCTCTACGATTTCCTACTCCAAATCCAGAGGTGGATAATGATGAAAACAATGAGTAGACATTGACATTGAACTTCCATTTCATGTATATTTTAACTTATTTTGTTAAATTGATATATTATAATCGGATTCGTTATTTAGTTTAGTTTTAAATGAATGAATGAATGATAGAAAATTTATTCGTAATGCATTGTCATTAATATCATGAAATAAGTAAAGATCAATTGACATGAAATTTAATTAATGAAGTATAGTACTTGTTAAAATTGCTTATTTAATCACCAATCAGTTACTGAGAACTTTCAATGTGTTAAAATTACAGGTGAAAAGGAATAGAGACATTGGATCAGTTTTTCAGCGTAGTGAAAAAATCGATACCGATTATTCAGGGGCCGTAAAAACTCGATCATCAGATGATTACATAAAAATGACGATCCGTTTTTTATTGACACTGAAAAACCGGCTCCGATTTTTCAGGTACCATGAAAAATCGGTCCTCACTTTCCTTCAATATTTTCAGGTACTATAAAACCGATTTTGTATCAGTTTTATACTACGTCTGGAAAACCGAAATTGGTTTATTGATTTTAATGATTAATGATTTACTGATTATCAATAAAATCAATAAATCAGTCCATACAATAAAATCAAGTTATCAATCAATAAATCATTGGTTGGTAATTTATGTCAATAAATCATTGGTTAGTAAAATCAGTAAATCATTAATCAATAAATCAATTATTCGATCGGTCCATACAATAAAATCAATAAATCATTGGTTAGTAATTTATGTCAATAAATCATTGGTTAGTAAAATCGATAAATCATTAATCAATAAACCGGTCCATACAATAAAATCAAGTTATCAATCAATAAAATCAATAAATCATTGGTTAGTAAAATCGATAAATCATTAATCAATAAATCAATCAATAAATGGGTCCATATAATAAAATCAAGTTATCAATCAATAAAATCAATAAATCATTGGTTAGTTATTTATGTCAATAAATCATTTATTGGTAAAATCGATAAATCATGTCAATAAATCATACAATAAAATCAATTTATTGATTTTAGATTTTATTGATTAATGATTATCGATTTTACTAACCAATGATTTATAGACATAAATTACTAACCAATAATTTATTGATTTTATTGATTGATAACTTGATTTTATTATATGGACCGATTTTTGGATTGATTTATTGATTTTATTGATTAATGATTTATCGATTTTACTAACCAATAATTTATAGACATAAATTACTAACCAATGATTTATTGATTTTATTGATTGATAACTTAATTTTATTGTATGGATCGATTTATTGATTGATTTATTGATTAATGATTTATCGATTTTACTAACCAATGATTTATTGACATAAATTACTAACAAATGATTTATTGATTTTATTGATTGATAACTTAATTTTATTGTATGGATCGATTTATTGATTTTATTGATTAATGATTTATCGATTTTACTAACCAATGATTTATCGACATAAATTACTAACCAATAATTTATTGATTTTATTGATTGATAACTTGATTTTATTGTATGAATCGATTTATTGATTGATTTATTGATTAATGATTTATTGATTAATGAACCAAGTATAGTGCTCACTGAAAAAATTGCTAATTTCAGTTTTTCATGGGTGAAAAACTGTTATCAGTTTTTCACAGGTCTGTTATCGGTTTTTCATATATCCGTTATCGATTTTTTAGTCTTCGTTATCGATTTTTCACAAGTTCGTTATCGGTTTTTCAGTGACTAAAAGACCGTTATCGGTTTTTCACATGTGCGTTATTGATTTTTCAGTGACTAAAAAACCGTTATCAATTTTTTAGTCTTCGTTATCGGTTTTTCAGTCTCCGTTATCGATTTTTCAGTGATTAAAAAACCGTTATCGGTTTTTCAGTCTCTATTTTTCAGTAACTGAAAAACTGTTATCGGTTTTTCACATCTCCGTTATTGGTTTTTCAGTGACTAAAAAACCGTTATCGATTTTTCAGTCTTCGTTATCGGTTTTTCACAAGTCCGTTATCGGTTTTTTAGTAACTAAAAAACCGTTATCGATTTTTCAGTCTCCATTATCTGTTTTTCAGTCACTGAAAAACCGATTATCAGTCATGAAAAACCGATTATAAATCATGAAAAACCAATTTCGTTACAGATTTTACAGTTTTCGTCGCAGATAACGAATATCAAAATCATCACTATCAATACATTCTTATAGTCTTTTAGCATGCAAATATGAACAAAATAACCTAAAAACTAACCGAAAAAACATATATTAATCCTTTGACAAGCAAATGCTTCAAGAATCTTGTAATCCTTCAATGGATGAAACTTGAATGTTCAAAAACCTTCAATGGTTATTGTGAGGAAGAAAAAGAAGAGGAAATATGGACAATTAATAGTGAATCAAATCTCAAAAATAATTAATGGAGAAGAATGAAGAAGAGAAAATGTGTAGAATATTGTGAGGAAGAAGAAGGTTAGTTTTGTAATTTTAATGTTGGGTATTTGGGTAATAGAAACTTAAAGGTATTTTCGTAATATTGAGTATACAATAAAATTAATTTGTTTGAAGGGTTAAAAATATATTTTTTTTAAATACAGAGTAAAAACAAAATTGAGTTTCTTTCAATGGGTATTTGTTGTAATTTCCACAAAAAAAATTAGTTAGATTTCCGGCAGCTGCGACGCGTGGTCAATGACACACACCGCACTACGCACGTTCTTGAACCTGTACGAGGAGAGCAAACGACAGCGTTTTGGCGTCCAGTTTAGAATTTGATAATTAAAAAAGGGCAGGCTCATAAAAATTTCAACGAAAGACGAGGCAAGAAGAAGAAAGATGATCGAGGTGGTGTTGAACGACAGGTTGGGGAAGAAGGTGCGCGTGAAGTGCAACGATGACGACACCATCGGTGACTTGAAGAAGCTGGTGGCTGCTCAGACTGGAACCCGTGCCGACAAGATCCGTATCCAGAAGTGGTACACCATCTACAAGGATCATATCACTCTCAAAGACTACGAAATCCACGACGGCATGGGCCTCGAACTCTACTACAACTAAATTCTATGTTTAGGTCCCTCTCTTTTCTGATTATGTTATTGAATTGTTTGTGTGAATATATTATGAGATGTTGCGTTACCTAATTGAGTTTGAAGCAGTTATTTTACCTCTGGTTTGGCTCTTAATTGAGATTCAGAATTCCATGTGGATTATTTGTTTATTGGGTATTGAAATAGCTCTATAACTAGTAGAAGTGATAGAGCTATTGAAATAGCTCCTTCGTCTGTTCCCACTGGGAGCGAATGGACCCTCAAAATTTTCAACTCGCAAAAGCAGTCGTAAAGTTGTTCCTCATCGTTGATTTTAGCGAAGGGACTAATGGATTATTTGTTTATTTGGTTAGAGAGTAGTAATGAATTGGGTGGGAGGACTTCTCTGGGCTTGTAATGTCACCATCGTTGTGTTGGTATTTTCATCTTCTTTTTTGAGAACAAGATGTCACTAAAAAGTTGTACAATAATGAGGAAGCGCCAAGGCAAACTTTTCTGGGAGAGTTTTAACAACCTAATGCAATTATTCAGTTTTTACTTAAGAATTTACCTTCCTTTCGATTGTTGCCTATTTTTTAACTTAATGTATAAAATGAATATCATTTTAATGGAAATTGGTCAATACGTGAAAGTCATTTTTGGGTTCATCTGTAGGCTTCAAATTTCCCTGGAGTATAGTTACAATCAGTTATATGTATACAACATAGTGATTACTTAGTACAGGCTTCGAGTCATGATATCATTGTCATCTATGCATGACATGTCTTATTGATTTAAGTTGTTTGTTTAGGGGTATCTTGTTGAGTGATGGATGGTTGCTTTTGGCTGTGCAACTGTCCTGAATATTATCAGTCAGAAAACGAAATAATTGTCCAGCACCTTTTTGTAAGTTTTGGATTTTATCCCTTTGTATTCTTGTGTTAATGTAGCTTTATCTCTAAGAGTTTGCAAGTTTTGAAGCTCGAAACAAACCTTTATTGTGTCTTTCTTGTTTGAATTTTCAGGTCTGCAATAATATAATAATGAAGGCAAGTTGGAAGATGTGACCTGACCAGCTTATAAGTAATGTCTTGTAAGATGGTACAGTTATGCTCATCAAAACTTGTAGAAGCTTGTTTGTGGTGATTTAATATGCAAGGCTTTTAAATTTATATTATATCTGGAATGGTGTGTGGTTTGTTTGCAATGCATTATAGGGATTAATGGAAGCACATGCTCTCTTTCTGCCTAATATAGTAAATTGTTTCAATCACTAGAAGTCTTAGCTGCCACTTAGATTTGTGGCACCTTTTGGTCTCTGTATTGAGGAAGCGTGTACTTTGTTCCTTGCTGAGCTATGTTAAGACTCAGTTTTGAACCAACCACTACTATTACTATCTAAGGTTATCTGAATTATTAGTGATTACAAGATATTCACTGCTCAGAAGTTCAAGATCGTTAAGATCTGTGATCTTTGTGCACACAGCTTCAAGGATGTTGAGAGTCATGGTACTCTATATCTCCTCTCTTCAGTTGTGGTCCTTTTGCCACAATTAACTGCTTTTTACTATTTCTAATGTTCAACACCTTTGTTGGGTGCCATATGCTGTGTGGTCGTAGTGCAGGCCATTGTCTTCATTTTATTTTTGCATGAGCGTGGCTTCGGTGGGATGTATGTCGCATATTAATAACTATTAGGTTTAACTTTCTAGACATTCACGCCTCGTTTGAATGTCCATATTATATTGGATCGGATCGGATTGTGTTTGATTGAATAATTTACAGTCTCATGTTTGGTGAACTATTGGATTTGATTGAATATAATTAGGAATAGTTGGATTAAAATACTTATAATTAAATAAATTTATTTTCAATAATTTCTAAATAAAATAAAAATAGTTAGTATATTATCTATACTTTTATAGAATTTTTTCAGTGAATGACTTATAGAATTTATAGATTTTTATTGACTTTTATAGACTCTACAAAATTGTGAAAATTTTAATAGACTTTATACAATTTACTTTAAAATAAAATTATTTTCAATCATTTCTAAATAAAATAAAAATAGTGTATTTAATCTAGACTTTTTTTTTTTTTTTTCCCTAAAAGTGACTTCTATAGAGTTTATGGATTTTTATAGACTTTATAAAATTGTGAATGATTTTTATAGACTTTTATAAAATTCATTTAAAAGACTTATAAATGTTGATAGATGTTCATCGATTTTTATAAAGTTTCAATATATGTCTTGCATCGATTCTTAACTTACCAAAATAAAACAAAAAATACATATCGACTTTTCTTGAATTTTAAGATATAATACGAACTATACAAATTATGTTTTGGATATTAATAAAAATTTTCTTAAAAAAAAAAATTATCACAATTGATGTCTATGAAACTTGATTAAGGTAACCATAATTCTAAATTTGAAAAAAAAAATCATAAAAAAAATGATCTCATTAATAATATTATTGGATTGTATATGCAACTTAATAAATAATTAAAAAAAAATAACTTAAAAAAAAAAGTTGTAAAAGATAACTATTGCATAAAAAAAAATAACTTAAAAAAGAAATATATTAAAGTATATCAGTTATAATTTACAAAGAGAAAAAATATTTATAAGTAGTAAAATATATTTATCATGACTATCAAGAGTTTGGAGAAGTTCAAATATGAGTAGGGATGACAATTTCATATACAAACTTGCAATCTTGTGGAGTTTCATTCGTAATGGGTAGATAATGGGTGTGGGTTTAATTAAATGATCCGTGGTAAGGGTGGGCATAAAACATGTGATTTGAACCGAATGACCTGACCCGAGATTATTCGGTTCGAGTTATGTTATTTTGAATGGTGTTTAGTTCCCAACCTAAAAAAATCGAATGTTTCTCAGGTCGGCTTGAGATAATTGTTCGAAAGAAATTTGAAGGGGATTTATGGGATGATGAGCAAATGCTTGGGGTAATTTTAAGGTGATTAGAATCCTCTTCCCGCACTAGTTGGTATCCTTGATGTGAGGTGCCAGTAATTTTTTTTTTTTTTTTTTTTTTTTTAAAAAAAAAAAAAAAACAAGTAATCACATTTTGATGGTCAAGTCAGATGGTGATTAAGAGAGGCACCTCTAGGGTTATATTTGGCAACATATTAGTAGAAGAAAATAAAAGAACAAGATAAAATGAAAATGATGAGATATAAAAAAAGATAAAAGTCCCCAAATGAGAATGCATGGTGGTTAATATAGACAAACTTGGATGCTTATTGATGACAGGTGTCATCTTCTGATTTGTCTTTTTGTTTCTTTTCTCCTCACGAAGTTTTAATTAAATTGGCCTTGAGCACACTCTTTAGGCTAATCTTAGCCCTTTGTTAAGCCAGGTGGTATGTTTTCCTTCTAGACATCTCTACACGGCTGATGTGTCCTGTTTTAGTTAATTGGTTGAAATGATGTCACAAGTTTCCTTTACAAACACACTTCTCTATTAATCTACCACCCTTCATTTGTCTAAGTGGAGGGATTTTCCTTGCAAGTGCCTTTGTATGTTGATGTTGCTTTTCTGATTAGTCCACTAAGGAGTCGCCAGCATCTCCCTCAACAAGGTTGTTCCTTGTGTAGTGATTATCCTTGTAAAGGTTGTCGGTGGTGGGCTCGCCTTGTCTCCTCTTTTTGTGATATCATACACATGTTCCCTAATGCTAATTGAAAGAGCACAATGAGACCCACAAACAAAACAAGGAATTCCAAAACTTTAAGAAAGCTAAATTAGATTTATCAAAGTGAAACCTTGACGCAATATTTATTAAGAAATGTGAACCAAAGGCATAAGAAGGATTTTTGATGCTATACTCGAGAACAAGTTAAGAATGTGAGTGATAAGTCAAATTGGAATGCCATAAGAATAATCTCAATCAGTTCGAAAAGTCTATCAATGTTATGATTTGAATCAATGTAATTGTTCTGCCTTAAAGGGTTACATGTCTATATATAACTAAAATATTTCCAAAACAGAATTGGAAATGGATAAAATAAAACCTAAACAGAATAGGAAATTAATAACCTACTAAATAAAGGATCGGGGACATTAAATTCAAAAAATCTTTTGAATCTTCAAAATTTGCAAGATATGCATTAAATGCACACGGTATTCTGAATAACACAAACATGGCCAAAAAAGAACATAAGTATGTCACTATAATAAAACGAGTTGTGCATTCGACCTAAACTGATCAAATAAATTGTTCTTGAACTTGAATGAAGGTTTTAAGCCTTTGTGACACCTCCAAAATATATATCCTAAGTTATGCATGATTCTTGGCCCAAATATCCTTGATTAATCCATTTAGGGTTTCTTCCACCATTTTAGCTTTAGCCACTATCATTGGTTCACTATTGATGTGCAAATGATCATTGAAAATTCCTTGTTGTCCTCCATGAATGCTACCTTCGTTTTCATCATTTCATCTCTCCTTAAAAGAATTTGTCCTCAAATCGTCACCTGCATTAAAAGGAGAAAGATTAGAAACATTAAATATAGCATTAACATTATACTCATCAGGCAAGTCTAACTTGTAAGCGTTGTCATTGATTCGTGCAATCACTTAGAATGGTTCATCTTCTTACGGTTGCTAACTTAGATTTTCTTTGTATTGGAAATATTTCCTTACACATATGTACCTCAACACAATCACCTGGTTCAAATACTACTTGCTTATTCCCTTTATTAGCTTGATTTGCATATTGCCCCTTTCTATGTATTGCATTTTTAACAAATTTAGCCTTCTTTTTCCCATTCATACTCATTCTCTCCTTAATAAGTAATGGTATCAAATCCAATGGAGTCAATGGATTAAACGTATAAACAATCTCAATTAGAGAGTAATTTGTTGTTGAATGCACATTCCTATTATAAGCAAACTCCACATGCGGTAAACACTCTTCCCAACTCTTCAAATTTAATGCAGCAAGGTAGTTAGAGTCCTATTCACCACTTCCATTTGCCTATCAGTTTGTGGATGACAAATAATAGAAACTAATAGCTTAGTTCCCAATTTTCCTTATAAAGTTTTTGAAAAGTAGCTTAGGAACTCCACATCTCAGTTTGAAACTATTATCCTTGGCATTCATGATGTTACACAACTTATTGAAGAATAAATCAACGATGTTTGTTGCATCATCAGTCTCGTGACATGACATGAAATGAGCCATCCTTAAGAACCTGTTAGCCACAACAGGCACAAAAACTTTGCTTTTTTTAGACCAAGGTAAATCTAATACAAAATCCATAAAAATATCAATTAAAAGTTCAAGGTATAGGTAAAAGTATATGCAAACCATAGGTTAAAACTTTAAACTTAGACCACTTATATATTATGCACTTCTCACAAATTCGCTCAACATCTTTCTTCATCTGTAGCCAAAAGAAATGTTCATCTAATACATCTAAAGTTTCCTTAACATTGAAGTGTCCCATTAAACTGCTCCTAAGCATCTCTCTAACCAACAACTCTTTTAAAGATCTTTGAGGGATACATAACCTATTTTCTCTAAATAGATGCCCCTCATGTCTATAAAACTTCCAAAGGCAGTCTTATCACAAGCACTAAACATATTATAGAAATTAGGATCACGAACATATAAATACTTAATATGCTTAAAACCCAATAATTTTGCATTCCAAGTAGACATTACGTATACTTATGAGATAATGCATCCGCTACAACCTTTTCCTTTCCTAGCTTGTACTTTATCACGTAAAGAAATGTTTCTATGAATTCAACCTACTTGGTATGCATTCGATTTGGCTTTTCTTGTCCTTTTAAGTGTTTCAAGGATTCATAATAAGTATGGATTATAAATTCCTTGATAGTGTTGTCATGTCTCCAAGGCCCGCACTAAAGCATACATCTCCTTATCATAAGTTGGATAATTTAGCACTACCCCACTAAAGTTTTTGCTAAAATATGCTATCATCTGCCATTCTTACATCAAAACAGCCTATGCACCTATGTCAGAAGCATCATACTCAATCTCAAAAGTTTTAGTAAAATTAGGGAATGCAAGCAATAGTGTAGAACATAATTTCTCCTTAGTCAAATTAAATACATGTTGTTGCTCGTGACCCTATTTGAAACCCACACTTTTCTTAACAATTTCAATCAATGGTAAGACTATTATTGACGGGCCCCTCTTCCTTACTAGGCTAGGCAGCCCGTCCAACACCCCACGGTAGCCTTCCAATCCAGATCTATTTCTGCTGAAAAGTTTCCATAGAGCTAAGCCTTTTATTGAAAACTAAAAAACCTTCTTAACATGCTTAGAATTTATTTCGAATGGAAACGGATAGAACTAAAACGCTTAAGATTTCTTATCAATGGAAACAGGTGGAAACTTTATCTTTTACAACAAGTAATTTGCAAAATAGATTTTTTGGAAATTTCAGCAGCACAACGACTTTTTTCTTTTTTTGAAATTCCACCCTATGAAAACATAGTAGAAAACCTATACACTTTAAAAATCCCATAAATCTCAACTTTTAGGCCTTAGGTCCTTTTTCAATTTCATAATCAACCATAATAAGATTCTAATTTAGAAAATCATCTGAAAATAGTTTTACTTTCGTAAAACTCATGCATGTTAAATTTTAAACATAATACGAAAACATAAGCGTAAACATCTTTCAAAATAATATTACAAAGCGTGCAACAAGTCTTAAACAGTTAGGCATGTACATAGTATTTCAAAAATGAACTAGTGCAGTAACTTTGCGTCTTCGGTCAATCTACGCGATCTACGGAGTTCCTTCCGTTTGTTGGCTCTTACCTGTACCTGAAGAGGATTTTTATTAAAACACGAAAAGAAACTGGTGAGCATTAACTCTGCGAGTGGGTAAACTTTTAGACTTGAAGTTCATTTTCAGAATATATATAACCTCCCAAAATAATTTGGAAATCTAATGTTTACTTTGAATTAATAAAAACTGTAAATCTAGTATATAACATATAAATATATTCTCACTTGAAATTTGATACTACCTACTCGAGTTCCAATGATAACTTTCATCAAACGTAAATTTTCCTCTTTTCTAAAACTCGCATCTAATGACATAATTACTTTTTGAAGCTTGCCTTAACGATAACTTAGGGAAACTTATCCTTTCGTGACTGTACATAAACACGTCATGATACCAGGACTAGGGAATGCCATCGGTGGTCGTAGATGCGGGAACTTGGGATTATGTTTCCCTCCAAACATCAAGCCACATGGGAACTTGGGATTACGTTTCCCCTTAAATATCAGGCCATACGAGAACTTGATATTACGATTCCCCTCGAATATCAAGCTATACAGGAACTTGGGATTATGATTCCCTCTGAATATTAGGCCATACGAAAACTTGGGATTAGGATTCTCCCCAAATATCAGGCCATACAGGAACTTAGGATTACGATTCCCCTTGTCTCTCTTGTGATACACACACAAGGTAACTTGGTCGAGTATACTAAGGATTAGGGTAAACTAAGACATTTAAAATCCTTTTTTCTATGCTTAAAACTTCTTTTTTTTGCTAGACTAGTGTACGGTTTATAACCAACATACTTACTTTCTAGGGCAAAAGTCTAAAACTTTCAAACTACTCCTAACATGATTCTTCTATACATGCAATTTTACTTAAACTGCCAAATTGGTTTGCTTCTCGATTAAATACTTCATAACACAAATTCAAAGAACTTACAGACATCATTAAAAGTGTAATGACATATTAAATTTAATCAATTTACATAATAAATTGATACTTAAATAATCAATTGCATTTCTCAATATTCAATCGATAAAATCATAAAACTTTTATAAAAGTCACACTAACAACTTGCTCTCTGACTTAGCGAACCACTCTTTTTACGCTTTTCTTCGCTTGTCGCTTAACCTACATTTTATTACAATCGAACTTTTGTCAAAACTAACGTTTGTATTAACACTTAAACTTATTCAATATGGTGCAATTTCTAATTGAACCCATAAAACACAATACTTTTGCAATTACGAAAAGTTTTTCCACGAATTATTCTTTTTAACAATTCATCCATTTTCTTTAGCTTTCCAATCAATTCTAACGGC
The DNA here is from genome assembly GCA_022984855.1 of Dimocarpus longan. NCBI lineage: Eukaryota > Viridiplantae > Streptophyta > Magnoliopsida > Sapindales > Sapindaceae > Dimocarpus > Dimocarpus longan. Next base: position 11,680,925 of record CM041015.1, on the reverse strand, counting down.
ATTAAAACTTATAATTTCATTTAAACCATGTAAAAAAAATATTAGTTTAACACTTCAATATACACAATATCCATTTGTGGCAGCTTAGTAACCATAAATTCATTTTTCATTTCGACTTCGAAATTTAGCGATTAAGCGCGTTCGCACGAAATGAAAATTATCCGAATAACTTAAACTCAACTTAAACCTTTCAAATCATCCTAAAATCTTGATCTAATATTTCCAACATACTAATAAGACACCATGGCAGCTTGCTCATCAATAAATCTTCTACTTTTCATTTCATCCAAACAATCCATAAATTATCTGAATTACTCGAAAACAATTTTCTATTATCAAGACAGTACTTCGATACTTTCAAACACATCAAAATTCTTCATTTTCTATGAAAACACAATTGAAAATATAATCGAACCATAACAGCCCTCATATGATAGATTTTGGCAATCTTTTCAACTTCAAAATTCATTCATTTTCACATCAAAATCACAAGCAAATGAACCTCCACACTAATGAGGTTCCAATCCTAAATTTCAAATATATTATTTCTGAAATCAATCCATATCAAAACTCAAATATTTCCTAAAAATAATAACCATGGAACTTAACTTACCTCTTTGAGAATCAATTCCAAAACACCTCAAACACCACATGCAAGCTACTGCCCATATTCTTCCTCCTTAGCCATGAGCTTCCTTTAATCCAAATAGCTTGCATGAGCTTAAAATTACTCAAAATCAACTTAAAAATTTACAAGGCAGCGAGCTTACCTCTTGTTTGTCATGAAACTCTTCAAAATCATCTAAAACTCACCTCAAAACCACTAAGGGAAGCTACTGCACTTTTGGTTCTCTCATGGCAGCTTCAAAGCTCCTCTTATTCAAACTTCTTTTCTTGCAAAAAAAATGGATTCTAAAGGACCAAAAAAACTGTTGTCCTTGCTTATCTCTCACTGCTGCTCTTTAACTCTCCTTTTTATTTGTTTTGTTGACCGAAACACTCACTTTCTCTCTTAGGTATTCAAGCTTGACTGAGTACTCTACTTCTCAAATGAAAAAAAAATGCTCTATTGCTTGCTTTTTCTTTGCTTTGACCGAATCTCTCCCTTCCAATTTGCTCTTAATTTTCTCTTTAAATATCACTCACCTTTTCAAGTTTCTCTCTTTTTGCTTTTCTCTCATTCTTCCAGGCTTTTCTCTTGTTGAAATGAGCTTACTCGAATGCCTTTTCCTCCATTCATTTTACTTTTAATTTCCTGTAACATGCCACTCCGAATTTCCATACTATGCATATGCGATGTTAAGTATGATCTTACTTGTGATGTAATGATGTGTTTAAGATGCATTTATTTCATTATAGTAAGATTTCGATTGAAGTGGAAACGTTTTCGGATTCAATCGAAATTTTCGAAAGGATTTTTAGTGATTTTCGAAAATTTAGAAAAATATCAAGATGAGTGTTAATAGGCCTAAGGAGTACCTTAGAAGCCTAATCGACGCTTTCAAATGAAATTTGAATTGAAACGGAATCAGACCGGAGATCTCCTAAGTCAACTAGGTAATTTTTGAAGACCTGAAAAAAGGTATAGTAGGACATTTGAGAGTCTTCGAGGCCACTAGATGTATGTAGGAAGTCCAATTATAGGCCTCGAAGAATTTTCGACGGATTTCAAAAAGGTCAGAAAAATCGATTTCGGGCATTCCAAAAAAGCTAAATTGAAAACGATAAGAAGATAATGGACAAGTGGGCTAGCCTCGCATGCATGAGGGGCATGTGACATGAGAGTGGTGTGCATACAAGACACTTGTCAAATGAGAAGCTTGCATGGAGTACATGTGTAAAGTGAATTGATGCATGGTTAACATGTGTCATGGAGTAAGCTTACATGGATGACATTTGGCAAGGAGAATGATGCATGATAGACAAGTGTAACTCTTGCATAAAACGAAGCCATGCATGGGTGCCATGTGGTGATAAGATGGCATAAATTAACTAAATTGATAAGTGAATAGCAAGTAAAAGGGGTGTATGGCAAACAAGAGGCATTTTGCTTGTGTGAGGATTGTATGTGCCATCCAAAGCAAGGAGAGGAGAGGTGTGTATGGCAGCCTTAAGAAGAGCAAGGGCAGCCACCATTCCATGCCATTTTAAGGTGAATTTTGAAGGATTTCAACTCATCCAAATGAGGAAAGCAAGCTAGGAACCAAGGAAGCATCCAAGTGACGTTAGTGTGATTCTTCCTTAGCTTTTGATGTGAGAAATTGATGAATAAATGGTGGAATGGACTGTTGTAATTTTAAAGTGTGATGAAATAATAATGCATGGTGTCATGCCCCGAACTCTCTAAAGCTATTATTGTACAATCGGTGGCCTGTCGGCGACTCCACAATAGCTCTCCAGTCAATATTTGGATCCGACTGGAAAGTTTTCGTGAAGCTAAGCCGTTCTCTTTTCTATTAGCACTTTATAAAAATCTCTTTCTAGCAAAAACAATGGATTTTTTTTTCAACCTTTCTCTTACAACGTGATTCTATAAAATTTTAATAAATCACAATTAAACACAACCTATGTTCTTAGATTTTAAGTACAACCTAGAATTTTATTAACTCTTCACATACTCAAATTCTACAATCATTTGAAATCATTTATATGTCGCACATATGTAAATAGTTATACAATCACAGCAATGCACCACACAATCTATCGTACCTTGGTGTCGGAGTCCCAAGCGACTTGTATGCCTACCTTTGTATCTGTACCTATCCCTGGGGAGGCTTTAAGAAAAAAATAAAATAAAATGTATTAGCTAGAAAACTCAAAGAATGTTTAAAGTCTTTATCTAAATCTTTTCTAAAAAATCTATTTCTCAGAAAACATTTTCTTTTGACATGATCTTATTCTAAAATACTTTTCATTTCAGAAACTATAAACTGTTGGACTTTTTTTTTTTCCCTATATAAAACTGCAACCAGAATCAGTTTCAAAATCTTGCTAGCAAACCTTCTTTTTGAAATCTTTCTAAAATTTTATTTCTACTAACATCTCTAAAATCTTTATTTCTGAAATCTGAACCATTATAACTTATCTCGATACATATAAAATCTTTTATTGTCAAAAGCACCATTTGTACCTTTAAATACTCTGACCACATGACGACTACTATTGCTGCTCAATGTGGTATGTCACATGGCGATTTTCAACTGACACCAACCGTGGCACTACTGAGATATCTCGGCAACTATGCGTGGAATTTTTTACATCACGAATCATAGTGTGAGATAATCTAATTGTCTTAATGACTACATGCAGAATTTTCTGTATTGCAAATTGTAGCTCCAAGCACTATATCAATCTAAGTGTGTACGCATGGCCTTTGAAAATCTTTTCTACTAAGTGCAATAACACAAAATAGCTTATTTTTCAAAACTTTAAACTGGAGTTTTTAAAACTCAATTTCTCATAAAACCTCTTTATTTCAAAATTTCATGGAACCAATATAAAAATCTTCTTAATCAAGGAAAAGAACTTGCATGATAATAACTCATTCACATGCTTTTTAACAAACAATAAACTTTACATTTCATAATATAACATATGTAAAGCAAGTATCTAGTACTTACCTCTTGCTTTTTACTTTGCTATTATCAGCTTTTTCTTACCTTCTATTAACTCAACTCATCACTTATTTTTAATTACAGCTGTAACCTTTGCTTGGAACATTTATTTACATACAATACTTCGATTTCAGTTGATTCTATTATAACTATAGTTTTAATTTCATCTAAATATAACTATAATTTCATTTAGGCTGTAACAAACTACTCATTGCACAGTTTAGCTCGAGCTACGAGCTCCGACCAGCTCACTCGGCTCGCTCCTTTCTGCGGGCTGCAGCTTTAGTTCAACTCAAACAGGCACTATAATAAGCTACATCACCACTTAACTACCTTAACGAGCTACCACTTTGGTCTAGCTTGGACAAATTACAAGGGAACGCTGGTATAACTCAGTTCGCTCATTGCGAGCTCCTGTTCTTGTAAAACCCAAAATTTTTATCGTCATTGAGCGAATTATTTTTCTAATTGGATCGTGTTTCGATCGGAAAAATATAATTTTCAAGACCGAAAATATTTGGAATAAGTATTTTCAAGGAATAAAATTAATTTTAGAGTGCAATGACGGATGTGAATTTTAGTAAAAAATAAAAAATAAAAAAATAATAATAATCCCGATGACGAAATCAAGTCATAAGCGGTTTTCCAGACGGACGGACGAAATCGGATTCGAGCCTGGAATTGGAATGGGAGAACGCATAAATCAACTTGTGGCTTATTGGTGCATGGCTTTGACAAATGTCAAGCATTCGGTTAGAAAGCAAAACAAATGTCATGCATGCATATAGGAAAGGTGACAAGTGGCCAAAAATAATAATAATAATAATAAAAATAAAAAGAAGCTAACAAGCTCGGTCAACAACATTTCTTCATTTAAAAAAAAAACTGAAACCAAAGTAAGAGTGAGAGGAAGAGACATTCGGCCACCATACTTCTTCAAGCTAAAATCAGAAACCAAAAAGCAAGAAGTGTTGCCGTGAGCTAAAGAGAGAACCGAGAGCCTTTGCATGTCATCTTCTTCTTCTTCATCCTTCTTTCCTCTTGCCCGAGAAGCAAAGAAGATTCAGCCGTGAGCTGGTGATGAAGGAACTGCTACCAGAAAGTGTGATTAGCGGCTTGATGGTGCAGATCTGATCGGAGGATGTGCATGCAAGGGCTGAGCTGTGAAGGAAGTGCTGTTGGGTGGTGCTGGACGTGATCAGAACTGGAACGTGAAGCCTGAGCAACAGATCTGGTCATGGAAGAGAAGAAGAAGAAGTGCTGTTCGGTGAGGTTTGAAAGCAACTAGAGCTGATTAGAGCATGCATGCAAGCAAAGAAGGAAGATCTGTTGCTGCCAAGCGTGGTGTTGCTGCCGAGCGAGTGCTGGAGCTATCGTGATGCTGTCCACGCTGCTGTCAGGTGCTGTCACTGCTGTCCGTGGAATTGCTACTGTCGTGGTGAAGGTGCTGGTGTTGCCGTGACGCTGTCCTTGCTGCTGCCAATTGCTGTCGTCGCAAGCTGAGTTATGCGAGCTGCTGCCATCGTGAGCTTGCTGTCGTTGCTGCCATTTGGTGCCGTGTGCTGTCAACATTGATGTAGCTGCTGCCAACAGCTGCTGTCAAGCTGAAATCCACATCCAGTTTTGAAGTGAAACAACAAGAAGCGAAGATACTTGCTGGTGGAAGAAGGAACTTGCTGCCGCAAGTGATTCGTCATCGTCGCGCTCGTTCGAAAGCTATTTGAAGCGAAGCTAGTGAGTAAGTGCTGCCCCATGTTGCTTTGTTAAGTTGTTTTGGTATTTAGTAAGCAACCATGTGATTAAGTTGAGATAAAGTGGTGATATTATGTTTGGGTTTAGGATTGAGAACCTCGTTAGTGCGGAGGTTCGCTTGAGATTTATTTTGCTTGTGATTTTGGAACGAAATGGTTATCGATTGTTGCGTTGTGTTTTGAGTGCGGGCTGTTATAAGAGACTTTAGGGGCTGTTATGGAGTGAATTTAATTTGAGTTCATTGTCTTGAATTAATGGTTAGTTTTTGAATGTTTTAAAGTATCGGATAATCGTTCAGATATTTAGAATTTGTTTCCAAGCGATTCGGTTGAATTTCTCCGCGAATGCGAGCGTTGTCAGTTTGTGATGTTTGTTGTCAAATATGAAAGTAAATGTGATGTTAGCTCGATGCCCCGAGATTTTTATTAAGCCATTATAATTTTAAGTTGATGTTGGGATAGTTTAAGATACGTTTAAGTTAATTGGATAGTTTAGTTTCGCGCGAAATCGTTAAATTGTTGGTTTTGGAGATGAATCGGAAAAATGTATAATTGTTAAGTTGTTGCCATATTTTTCACGGTTATGTTTTATCATGTTTGAATCTTTGTTTGCCTTGATTTAAGTTAAGTCACGAGTAATATGGAGGATAAGTTTATTCGAAATTAAAGGAATCGCGCGAAACGTTAAAGGCGATTAGTCGCGATAGTTAGTTAAACTCGCGTAAATTTTATGTTGTTCGTTTAGGTTCGCTTATTCTCTTCGTTGAATTCTTTAGATTGTGGTTTCGATGATGTTGCTTTAGATTCGATTGGTGTAGTTCCGGCATGCTTATATTAGATTGTTAACTTATTTAGGCAACGATAAGGCGAAGGAAAGCGAAGTTGAAAAAGTAGCGCAAAGTAGAAAGTTTGATCGTTTCCGTGAGTTAGAAATCGGTGAGTGTAACTTGTTTTATAAATGATAAATGCAATATGATTTCTATATGATTTTTATGCTTTCATGCAAAATTTAAATGTTTTAATACTTAAATGAATTTATATAAATGATATACGCTTTACAGGAATGTTATACGCTTCGAATTGTTTATATTTGTATTTAAAATAATATTGATTGTAAACTTGTTATTGAAATGTACTTTTATGTTTCGTTTTATAAGCGAAGGAACATGCTTTACAAATACTATTTTAGCATGATAATGTATTTCAAAACCAATGGCTACCCATCCCCATTATGACTGAATGATGATTGTTATGCGGCCGAAGTGCCTTATATCGCGTATGGCATGTCTGTCGGGGGAAAGTCCACTAACTATAGGGGGGGATCGAGTCTGTCATGTCGCCCTCTACGCGTATATAAGGTACTATCATGAATGATGCCCTATGTGCAGCGAGGTAACATACCGCGGCATAGTGGTTATGAATGAGATTGCACGTCCCCACCACCGGTGACTCAAGACCGGGCGGTGATCATGATTTTCCCGGGTCCCATTGGATATATGTTTTATGACTGAGGATTGATTTATGATTTTTATGAGTTTATTTATGAACTTATGATTATGTTATGAATAAATTTTATGATGCTTATAATCTTGTATATTGTTTTCAAGCAATTGTTTATAAAAAATGATTATGTAATATCATGAAATTCACGTTTACATAAATTGTTGCGGAACTTGAATTCTTTCAAAAGATTTTGAAAAGGGTATTAAAGGAAACTTATTTAGAACTGCATAACACTCACTGAGCCTTTTTAGCTCATTATTTTTCTTGTTTATTTTGTTTTAAAAACCCCCCAGGCGCAGGATCGAGTCCTTCAGGCGGCAGGTCTCTAGCTCAAGAGTAGGCGAGTTTAACAGGCGACCGAAACTGTGAAAATAAAGTAAATTTTTGTTGTATAACGGATTTTAATGTGATGTAAATATTTAAGTTTTAATAACTTTAATTACGTTATCATGCATGTGGAATGTTTTCTTTTAAGTTGAAATGGTTTTAGTTTTTAAAGACTCTAATTGCATTGAAATGTGGATTTTGCAATGGACCTGAGGTCCTATTTGGAAGTGGAAATGAATGTATGCATTTTGAAATATTATTAATTGTTTTACAGGTGTTTTGAAAAAGTTGAAAATGTCGGAAAAACAGCCGTTGTGCTGCCGAAAAGTTTTCACCCTCAATTTTTAATGATTAAGAAATGAAACTGTTTTACGGCTTAGCTTCACGGAATCCTTTTAAGTCACCTGCTTAAAGACTGTAAGGATTCTGTGGGGTGCCGGGAGGGCTCCGCTCGGATCTCTTCAAGGGATATCCGGGCCGGGTCCTTTCAGTTCTAGCCCAATTTTACAAACGCTGACACAAGGATTGCAAACATTGTCTAGCTTGCTCCAAGCGAGCTCTCGCCTTGACTCGCCTGAACTAATTCTAATATTTCTTTTTCAGATTTTTCCTAGTATACTGATCTACACATTTTGAGTTTAACATTTTCACAGTATATATACTATACACACCAGAATTTCATTAATTTCTTCTCATAAAAATCCAGACTATAAACATAATATATTTGTAGCTGAAGTTAACATTTTAACCAATAACCTAACTACTTCAAATCTTTGAATCTATGTACAAAAATCTTATTAATATTCGATGCAACTCATAAACTGATTTACAAATTAGTAATCTCACTTGCATTAACTCAATGAAATTATCTATTCACCCTTACGGTTGTGCACTACACACGTAACCACATCAATATATTTCTTTAATTCTGTTAGGAATTTTCTCAAACACTCCACGAAACTTCAATAAAAACTTAGGGTTTCTCGTACATGAACCCTAACTTTCATCTTTTGCATGATTTCTCAAAATTAAGCTTCCTTTTTAGTTTATTATGATTCTATACTTGATTTAAATGGAAATCCACATCAAATCCATATAAAAAATTCATCCCATTGTTAATACACATACAAACTCAACTAATCTCAATCTTGAATAAAATCATAAAAACTTGCCTTGATCTTGCTAAATCCTTGATCTTCTAGCTTGAATCTTCTTAAAATCTTGATTGGGAGCTTTAAATCACCTTAGCTCTCCTTCTCTTCTCTAGCCGATCACCTCTTAATCACTGGTGAGTTATCGCGAGCAACCAAATTAAAACCTATACTCCTAAAAATTTGCGTAGTAGTGCGAGTAAGGATCGTTCCCACAGAGAGTATCTAGCCTAGTTTTATGCTATGCAAACAAAGATGAGGGATTTTGAGTTTAACAAAAACAATTTTAAGAAAAATAACTAAAGAACAATCTGAATTGAAATATCGAAATCAGTCAAAAGAACAAACATTGGTCTAAGTCAACTTCCACCATCGGAATTATACAACTGATCATCGATGCAAATATATATATATCAATTCACACTTTGAATATTCATCGTTGGAATAATTTTTCCTATCTCTCCTTAGTTTTAGTTAATTAGAAAATAAGTGATCTAATCAACCCTAACTACTAAATAACCCCGAGACAAGTGCTAACAGTTTAATTTAGTAGTAGCCTTAAGAATTAGAGAAATCGATGAAACTAAGCAACACAAGCACAAACAGTTGCATTTAATTTAGTCGAGTATTCTTCCTAAAATCTAATAATTTCTAATGTAACAAATCATTAAATCTTAGTTGCTTCGCAAATTAGATGGATCAAACAATTACGGATTTGATATCTAAATTAGCAGTAGATTGCGATGAATAATAAACTATTAGGCCTCCTAGTAATTAAACAATGCAATCATGAAAATAGATATAGAAGAACACCCAGTACTCAAAACATAAAATGAATTAATAAAAACCAATTGGATCTCACAATTTTATTGATTCCGAGGCTTCCGTTTCCTTTGACCAATTACAAAAATTTAGCCACGCAGGGCCATGATGAAAACTTGACAGAAAATAAGAGAAGAAGGAATTCAAGAGACGTCCCCAAGCTACAGAATTCTCCTCTTTTTATACTAGAAAGTTTTTCTCTTAGAAGCCTACAAAATCTCCTCAAATAAATGCTAAAAATTGTCCTAAATAATAGGATTCAAATCTATCCAAATAAAGAAAATATTAAAACCCAAATAAAGGCTTAATAAATAAAAAGAAAGTTGTGATTCCAGTTGGAAAATTTCATGCACTAGATCTGGAGACTTCAAGAAATAAATTGCTTCAGGCCCACATGTTAGACTTGCAGGCTAAGGAATTCCAGAACGCCAACAATGCAGGCACGGCAACTTCAAGCATGATTTCGACCTTGATGCAACCAGTATCTCTTAAAACTAAAAATGAAAGTTGTAGAGCTTTTCCTTGTCGTTCCACAGCATCTTGAATCATCTCAATAAGAGCTCGAATGAAAAAGTTATGCCCAGATTACGAAACAATGTCAGAGTTGTCTAAAATTGCCAATTAACTTCGTTTTGCACTTAATGCCTCCATTAGCATCCTAAATCAAAATATAAGAATAATGAGTACAGGCATCAAATAAGTGTAAAAGACTAAACATTAAGGAGAAAAAATATGACATTTTACATTCTCATCAGTCACTCTCTAAATTTTCTCTCTAAGTCTCTCGGTTTTTTTTCTTCTAGATTTTTCTTGTTTCTCTCTCTCTTTTTCTTAGATTTTTCTGCACTTGGTCCACTCATATATATCGACAATTTTTCCTTTGCAATATCGTCCCTCAAATTATTATAATTTACCTTCAGGCCATTTTCTAGAGAATTTCTTACTTATCCGGACTGTCTTTTCCATAACTTTCAGGACTTTTCTAGAAGGTTCTTTTCTATTCTTTACTAATCATCAGCTCACACACCATTTCTTAATAAATCTTGTTCAGCTCGCCGAACCAACACATCACTAGAAGAAATAAACACGCACTATTATCACAAGACAGGCTATCATTTTATAATATCCAGCTTATATAATAAATTCAAGGTTCTACTTACATCTATGCTCGTAAAATTGGTTCTCAGCTCGCTAATATCCAACTTGCCAGGCGAGCTCTAAATTTTCTAATTATTCAATACATACAAGTTCTAGGTTTCACTGATGCTTATGTTCATAAGCGATTAAAATCTTTTATCACCATAAAACAATTACAGCGAGCTAAATTGCTACTGCCATAGGCCGAATCTTACTACAGCGAGCTAAACTCCCCCTTCAGCGAGCTAAAACTTATTGTTATGAATCAAGCTCTTCTACAACTATCCGAACCTTGTTATCATAATAAGCTAAATTCCTTTGTAGCGAGCTAACTAATAGCTGCGATTAAATGCCCATGTAGTGAGCTAAATTCTACCACTGCGAGCTGAAATCCAATGCAGCTACTTGAACTTTATTACAACAAGCTAAACTACTACTGTAAACTCATCTTTATTGTTGCGAGCTAAACTCCCCCTTCAGCGAGCTAAAACTTATTGTTGCGAATCAAGCTCTTCTACAACTATCTGAACCTTGTTATCATAAGCTAAATTCCTTTGTAATGAGCTAACTAATAGCTGCGATTAAACGCCCATGTAGTGAGCTAAATTCTACCACTGCGAGCTGAAATCCAATGCAACTACTTGAACTTTATTACAACAAGCTAAACTACTACTGTAAACTCATCTTTATTGTTGCGAGCTACACTTATTGAAGTGAGTTGAACCTGCGTTCAAGCTCTCGGCAGCTCACTTTTCTTCTCATAGCCAAAAACCATGTTCTCTCATATTTCTCTTTTGGAACTTTGGGACTTACAATATTCTACTAATTTATAGCTTGCATAACGAGCTTTCAATTACACATCTTCGGCTTCCAAGTCACTGAGGTATATCTTGTCAACCAACTAGTAATTTCTAATGATTCAGCTCGCTGGATGAGCGTCAGTCTACTAACTTTTCAGGTTGCTAAAATTCATTTTACCAAACAAACTAATAATTTGTTTAATAAATCAACTTACTGAACAAGCTAGCAATTAGCTAACTTTTCAGTTCTCAACATATATTGTGAACTTTTCTAATAACAGCTCGTAGAGCAAGCTCTTATTCCACTTACAGCTCATATAACGAGCTTATTATCTTAAAACTTAGCATTCACAGCCCAGTTTTGTATTTTATTAACTTACAATTCACTTAACGAGCTTCTCACTTTATCTTACTAACTGGATCTCTCAGCTCAATTTCTCATTTCACTAACTAATGACCTACAAACCAAACTCTTTATTTATTCATATTAAATTCTTACTTCACGTCTTGTCCAGCTCGCAGCTGGACAGTCCGCGAGATCTTTCAGCTCGAAGGTCGCTATTGACAAGACCCAACTAGATTATCTCTATACTCTTATCTAGAGGGTTTCGTCAGGCATCCTAACAGACATCCCTTGATCCGACTTGTCGAATAAAAGAGATGCGCAGGGCGAGCCCCTTATTCATGCCCGTTTCCTTTATCTTACTTTAAGTTAGAACTCGTTTTTCTGAAAATAGTTGGGTTGGTGTGAATTTTTTCACATTTTTTTAAAACAATTTTTATACAAATTTTGACAGCATTTGAACATTTCCAAATTCAACCTGTAAAGAAAACACACTTCGAACTATATCCAATCACCTCCCAACTTCTTTTAGCCACATTCATACAATTTCTTATGTAAGCATTTTCACAAACATATAATTCTCGTATGCACACATCTCAACCATCGTATTTTCATGCAAACTTATCTAGAAATTTCAAGTATAGATGCGTATTATATGCAAGTGTCTCAAAATACATCAGTATACATAACATCACATCAAGAACCATCATTCACATGTCCACAAATCAAGTTATGCTATCATTTTGATTATATTATTTATAACATCCAAAATATGTGGATTTTCATGCGACACCTTGACTCGATGCCCACCTATATAGAATGATGACCATGTCACGCAGTCACTCGTAATGGCACCCGATAGGATATATAAACTACACACCAAACAACCACGTTAGTGCAACATGATAAGGTAATAAAATCATATAACTATACAATAATTTATAAACTTACTTAACCTTAAAAGTTTCGATTTTTAAAACTTTTCTTTCCAAAAACTCCATGTATACCCCTAAAGTGCTCGAACCATCACGAGGCGAATTTTTCGACTAACACCAAATGTGAAGCTAATGAGATATCTCGACTACTACGATGTGGAATTTTTCAAATCACAAGCGTAGTGTGAAACCATCTCAAAGCTGAGCAATTACAATGCAAAATTTTCTACATTGTGATTGTAGTGCTATATATAAACTGTAACTTTAGGCGAATACGAGCAGAATTTACTACATCGTAACATAGTGTCAAAACTGCAAATCTAAACTACTACATACGAAATTTTTGCATCGTAATGTAGCGCTAGAAATCTCTCTACATCTCAGCTATTATGTACGAAATTTTCTATATTGTACATATCACGCTAGATATTCTGAAAACTGAGCGGTTATGGACGGAATTTTCTATATCGTCGTGTAGCACTAAATCTTATATAAACTGAGGGTATATACATGAGTTTTGAAACTGTTTTCGCTAAGTGCAAAAGCACAAAACCTCTTACTTTTCTAATTCTTAAAAATTTTCTCGATTCAAACATTTTGAAATCGATTTTATTTTGATTCCTTCACTTTGTGAATTCTATAAAGAACTCACATGCTCAATATTTGGATTTGGGATTTGAAAATCATTTTTGTTTTTGTTTATCAACAATATGCAAAAATTTAAAATAGAAATTGAAATAGATGCAAGTGGTAAGACACTTACCTCAATCCGTGCAAGCTCAAGTCAAGCGTCTTAATGAGCCTCTCGTGCCTCGCTCGCTCGTCACGTTATATATCAATTTCTTATTATCATTTGCTTAATTACATAACTCAAAACTTAAAAATAGAGTTTTCAATACAATTTTTCTATTGAAAACCCTTTTACCCTCTAACCTTCCCAACATGATTTTAACTCAATTGAGGCTCTCTAATTCCAATTTCTTTGTACAGACCTTATTTATTATAACCTAAGAACATTTCGGAATGCTTAAAATGGTCACCGGGAGCCCGAAACTCAAAATTACTGTTTTGATCCCCCTAGAACCGAGACTAATTTAGGCCCATTCTAAACGATTTTCTTCGCTCTGTTTTTACTCAAATCATCTTTCTAACTCACACTTAAGTTTTCCGTAAAACGGTTTCGAAAAAATTCTAAGTATCGAGGGTCGAAACCTATGAAAAATGCCTATTTTTTGACACTTTTTGATGCACATTTATGGCATCCTACATGCGATGAATTTATTTCTTTTGTAAGGTTCTTTTACTTAATTTTAATCAAATACATTCATTTCATGCACCAAAAAATGCATTTACACTCACATTTCACATTACGACTACACATGTGCACTTATTTAACCATAACTTCCTCAAGTTTGATCGGAATCATTCCCTTCCAATTCCTATGATTTGCTACATTCTCAAGGCATGTTTTGAGGTCTAGAACAATCCCAAATAAGCTTGAATAGTCTGGTCTCTACAACCCTTTCATCAAGCTTGAGATTCTCAACTTAACTCTATGTTTCTCCTTTTGAAATTCTATCACTTTTACATGCTTTACTAGGCCCTAATATGCATTTATATATGCTCATTTGCATCAAGAATCAAGGGGTTACACATCCCATTAGTGACTATGAATCACACACACATAAATATATATCACTTTGGTTCTTTCGCGTTTTCAATATTTTAACTAAGTTTCTCTCTTAAGCATTTTATCAAACAACATATATGCAAATTATTTGACATTTACCTCCCTTGAACTACAAGTTAGGATTTCCATCCATAAACCCTACTCTAACATTCATAGACTATGACATGCCATCTAAACTTCCATGTCGCACACTTATGGTTCTACACTTATTTCAAGTGTAAAACATCCATCACTATATACTACAAACAACCAAATCTCTACATCAATTAACAAACCCAACTAATCATCAAATTTGCTAGAAATGATAAAAACTAACTTTAGTCTTGGTTAGGGTTTACTATCCTAACTTGAATTAACTTGAAAATTGGGTTTGAAAGCTTAAAAAATGGTTTGACAAGCCTTTGATCTTCCTTCCTTGCCTTTCTCACCTTAGCCGTCCAACACACCCTTTCCTCCTATCAATTCTCATGTCAATCTCCCTTCAAATTCACTAAGTGTCACTTATATATAAGTGACTTTTCATAAAATGCCTATTATGTCCCTCTTGACTTGTTTTGACTATCACTCATATTATCATGTTGCCTTTAATGACCTTATTTATTTCATTAGTAAACTTGGTCTTTTAGTATTTCAATAATTTATTCATAAACTTATATAGTTAACATCTCAGAATTAGATTTTACAATTTCGCCACTTAATTATTTATCTCTCATTTACAGAATGATCGGTTTGCCTTTTGTTTGGATTGACCCTAGTATCAAATTCGATTAACTTTTAAAAGTTTTGCTCGCATTTTTATTTGGTAACTTGGTTTCTAAAGCTAGAAAATGTAAAATCAAATATGGGGGGTTACAGCTACTCTTCTATTATTGAGTCTGTCTTATTCGCAACTCAAATTTTCTAATAGAGGCCTAGCTTGCATACTATATTGCCAGAGCAACCTTAAGCTCGTAGTTCATGGTCTCACAATAAAGGCCACCGATTGTACAATAATAGCTTTAGAGAGTTCGAGGCCTGACACATGGGGGTTTAATGGATGATAGAGTGAAGATTGATGATGATGTATGTTGATTTCGGTCAAAAGGGGTTTTTAGTGTCCAAAATAATCTTTTTTTGAATGGCATTACATGATTTTTGATGATGATGGAAGTGTTGCATGTGATGTTGGGTGAAATTTTTGAAAGAAAATATTGATGTTAAAAGGATGATATGCTCTGCCTAGGGTGGTTTTAATTACCCAAATGGAATTCTAAAATGTTGACATGAAACTTGAGATGATATTGATGTAAGTTGGAGCTTGAAAGCTTGAAAAAAAAAAATTATTTGGTTTGGGTGGTGTAAAGCTTACGACCAAGGGGGTGTTTTGTGGTACAATTTAAATTTTAAATGAAATTATTAGCATGATAGTACATGTGATAAATGAATGGAAAATGATGAGTTGTGGTGATGAAATAAATTGCAAGGGCTGTTTTGGTGTTATAAACTATCTTGAATAAATTGCAAAGGCTGTTTTGGTGTTATAAGCTGTCTTGAACAAATTGCATGAGCTGTTTTGGTGTTATAAACTGTCTTGAATAAATTGAATGGGCTATTTTGGAGTCATAAGCTGTCTTGAATAAATAGCATGAACTATTATAATGTTAGATGTTATTTTGAATATGTTGCGTGAGCTGTTATGATGTTAGATGCTATTTCGAATGAGTTGTGTGATATGTTATGATGTTGGATGCTGTCTTGATTGAATGACTTGAGCTGTTTTGGTGTAGATGTTGTTTTGAATAAAGGGCATGAGCGGTTTTGGTATTAAATGTTGTCTCGAATGAACATTATGAGCTGTCTTGATGATACGGGTTGTTTTGGCTAACGTTTAAGGGTTGTTTTAGTGCTATAAACTTGAAGAAAAGTGATAATATACAAGCTGCCTTGATTTGTGTATTAAAATGTTAGGCAATTGTTTTTTATGGATGTAAAGGATTTTATAAACTCCCTTGATGATAAATTAACTTGGAATGGTCATTTATGTATTAGTGTAAAATTAAGATTTGTTTGATGCCTCGTTTCACATTTTTGGTAATTAAAATTTGAATGGAAATAATTAATGAGAAAATCTAGTATCGTCACGACTAGAATTAGGCTTTTCAAAAAGTTTCTGTAGTGGTACGATTTTTGTGAATTGATGCGTTAGTGAAATGTGTCATAATTGAATTGTGTGCAATTCGAGATTGGTTGTGAAATTACCTAAAATTAGAATGCAAAAATGCGGTAGGATGCCTAAGCAAAAGGATCCGCTCTAGTAAACCAAAGTGAGCTAAGGAAAGAGGTGAGTTGCCCTTACAAATGTTTTTATGCAATTGATTTTTATTTTATTATTCAATGAATTTATGAAATGTTTATTTACATGCCAATAAATGCAATTACATGATTTTAAGTAAATGAGATTGTTTCAAAAACCTTTTACAAGAAATTATGAAATATTTATGAAATGAGAAAATATAAATTGAAAAGCAGCGGAAAAGAAATGCTTTATTAGCCTATGGCACACCTAACAAGTATCTCAGTGAGTTGTTCCCTGTAAAGAGTACTCTAAAGATGTGCATGGTAGTGTTAGGGGTGTCTGTCATTAACAATCTAACAGTGGGATATACCCACGAGAGGGATTGAGTCAGTTAGTCTAGTCAGTGTGTCAACCATGCACGTATAGAGGTATATAATGGCTAGCTTCCCGTAATGATGAAATTTTTCATTACGTGAGACCAGACAAATGACCTAAGCAATGAGTAATGCTGCTTGGAGCGAAGGAAAATTCTGTTATGTCATGTACTTAAGGTGCCAAGTAATAGGCAATGGTGACTACTTCATGAAAATGATTTTAATACCATGTTATATGTTGCTTTATGTTTAAATATGCATGATTTATTTTTATTATTAAATGCTCATCCATATATATATGCGTATTATAATTGAGGTTTTCTATTATGCATTTCTACTTCCCATGACATCTTTATTTTCTTTTAGTAATTGCATTTTTTTTTATTAAATGCTTTTAGGAAAGTATTTTCCTAAAGTAGTTTGAATAGAAGTTATGGCACTCATCGAGCTTATTTAGCTCACACATTGCTTTATGTTGTCAACCCAAAATCTCCTCAGGTGCAAGCGTAAGTGCTACAACTTTGAAGACCCCTATCATAGAGTAGTTGAGCGACGTTAGGTGCTACTGTTTTTACTTCATATTTCGTATGTGCTCATGTAAAATGCATGTGTAGTTGCAGAATATATAAAGTTAGTGGAACGATGAGGGCTTTGATCCCAATGATAGAATGGGTACGTAGGCGTTTGAGATAATATCTCAAACTCAAGCCCAATAAAGTAAATTAATTATTTTAGCATGCTTTTATTTTATATGATGCATGTGAGTTATTAAAGTATGTATATAAATGTTATATACTTTAGAAGTAAAGCAACTTATTTATATTTATGCCAATAAAATACATGCTAGAGAATATTTTCTAAGAAAAAAAAAAAAGATTTAAGTTTATAAAAAGTATTTTATTACGCCTATGGTTTACTCTTGACAGGACCCAAATCAGACCTTATCTAGGCTCTCGTCTGGAGGATCCTACCGGGCACTTCAAAGGACTTCCTGAACCCGATTCGTCGGATAGAAGAAAACCCGAGAAGTGAACTCTTAACTTTCTTAGCCGGTTTACTCGTTTAAACTTACGAACTTGGTTTTCTTAAAAACAGTTGGGAGTGATACAATTTTTCGTTACATTTCAAAATAATTTTATTAAATTTCGGCAGCATGATAGCTATATTTTTAACGAATCCAAAATTTACCTGCGTGTAAACAAACACTTCAACTATAGTTTCATTTCCTCCCAACTTCTGTATCCACAATCATGCAATATCATAACTTTTTTCATAAAAAATAAGCATGAACTTCATGTTAAAATGTACATGTATATACATCATATGTCAAATGCATCAATAATTTACAATCATGCAATTCAAAATACAAATACTTCTTCACAATTACATATTCATTTCATACACAAAATTTTACATGATCATATTGCATGAGTCGTCCACCTATATATATACAAAACAAAGTGTCGTCGTCTCGTCCGCGGTAGCACTCAATGGAATGTAAATAGGCTACACAACAAACAAACAAGTTAGTGCAACAAGGCAATGTAATATAACATGTACTAATGTAGCAATCTACAAACTTATTCAAAATTTACAATTTCTTTCAAAAAAAATCCCCATGTATACCCTTGAAACATTCTAACCATCACGGGCGATTATAACTAATGCCGATGTGAAGCTACTGAGGTATCTCCACCACTACGTTACGGAATTTACTGCATCGTACGTAGAGTGATAATTCTCATAACTGAGCAACTACAACACGAAATTTTCTACATCGTAATTGTAGTGCTAAAACTCTAGGCGACTACGAGCGGAATTTACTGCATCACCACGTAGTGCCAAACTATAAAAGAACCAACTATGTGCGGAATTGTTTGCGTCGCAACGTAGCGCTATACTTTCTAGTAGAACGGAGCAACTACGGACGGAATTTTTTGCATCATCGCGTAGCGCTAACTTCTCTATACTCTGAATGATTATGGACGGAATTTTCTGCGTCGTCACGTAGCACTAAATCTCATAAACTCTTAAGGCATATATATGGGCTTGTAAAACTAGATTTATTAAGTGCAAAAGCATAAAACTAATAATTTTTGGAACTTTTGAATACTCTTTTGATTCAACTCTTTCTAAAGCAGCTTAATAATTTATTTCAATTACTTTATGGATTCCATAAGAACCCATATACTCAAACTTTAGCTTTAATGTTGGAAAATCATTTTCATTCTCATTTAACACTTATGTACAATATGGAACATAATGAAATGGAAGTTAGCGTAAGTGATAGTATACTTACCTCGAAATCGCGTAAATCCAAATCAAGCGTCTCGACAAGTCTCTCGGACTTCACTCACTCCCTCGTCACCTGCATGACAATTTCTTATTATCACTAGTGACAACTCATAACTCAAATTTAACTTTACAATAACATTTCTAATACAACTTGCTCAAAAACTATCTTTTTTACGCTATAACTTCCCAACTCGATTTTTACTCAATTTAGGCTCTCTAACTCTGATTTCTTTACAAAAGTTTTAGTTTTGGACCCCTAGGGATACCCCCACATGGTCTGTAAAATTTCAGAGGCCCAAAACGAAAAATCAAATTTTTAGGCCTCTTTGATATACCAAAACAGAATGTAACGCATTCCCCTGCTCAGGGCTCTGTTTTCCTTCATTCTTTTTCCTACGGTTCACCTATCTCACATTTTGGTCACACGCCAAATTTTGATGAAAAATTCTATCGTTTGCTATGTCAAATCTACGAAAGACACCCTTTTTCGAGCACTTTTTGTACACTTTTTGTGCACTTTTTAATGTCGAACGAGCGACATTAGTTTTTCTTTCATATCTAAGCTTTTTTTATCTATTTATGATCAACTAAACTCATTCCATGCAATAAAAATTGCATTTGCATAGCTATTTCACCTATCGACTCTGTAACGGCATTATTTTGCACATAACTTACGTAATTTTTATCGGATTCGATCCGTTTCAAAACCTATGATTTTCTATGACTCCTAGGCTTCATTTGAGGTGTAGAACATCCCCATATAGGTCAGGTTTTCCCAGGTTATCTCCAGCCCATGGTTTGAGCTTAGGATTGCAAAAATTATCTAAACTAGCTCTTTTAAACTTCTACCATTTCTATATGCTTTTCTATGCTTTTCCAACCTCAAATATGTCTAAATTTGAGTTCAAAACCCTCTAGTCTCAGAGCTTTTCTACTGGTCTTCACAGCCATGACACACACTGTAAGCCCTCACCCAGATTTATTATTTTACAGTATTAGAAACCTTCGAATTGAGTTACGGTCAAATCATAGGCCTCCAGTAATATTATTTGAGGCTGATTATATTTTTGTATCGCAAGTCGGATATCGTTTGGCTGACCCCGGTACGAATACAAAGTGATTAGGAAATTCAAACCCAATTAACTTATGGATTTGGTGTGAGTGGTGTGGGTATTACATGGAATGAGCTTGAATAAAAGTCAAAATCCATGTCATTAGATTTGCACCAATGAATGGATGACAAATTAAAAAGTTAAATATGAATTATCATATATTAGTTGTCATGCATTCTACTAATTAGTATTTTAAATTCATGAATTGTCATATTTGTCCCTTTATGGAAAAGGTTACATGAGATACAAGTAAAGGGCATTTTAGTCTTAGAAAATTAGCAATCATGTTATAAAAAAGGGATGAACTCTTGAAAGCCATGATGTTGCATGATAAAAGTAGAAACAAAGTAAAAAGTGAACGGCAAAGTGGGAGAGAAAGAGAAGTGAGGGTCGGTTAACCAAGGGGTGTCCACGGCAGCTTGGAGCCTCCAATCTCAAGTGCTTTTCATCCACTTACAAGGCCAAGACAAGATGGAATTGAGCTAGGGAGGTTCTATAGTATTAAAACAACCAAATCAAACCTTAAATCAAGTAAGTTTCATGATATTTGTATGGAAAATTATGTATGTAGATTTATATGTTTAGATGATGATTTTATGGAGTTAGTTTGCTTACCTTAAAGTGGATTTCTTGCTTAAATTAAGTTGGCAAGAAATAACTTAGAAGATTAAGCATGGAACCAAGGAGATAAGTTAGGGTTTGTGTGAAATCAAGATTTAAATAGGTGTGGGCTGCCATACATTAAAATCTACACTTTTATGTGTATTTGCTAGTAGACATTGAGAGAGGAGTGTTTGTGTTGTGATAACTTTATTTTTATAGAGTTATTTTATCTTTTTAAACTTGAATTCTTGTTTAGTTCTTGATATTTTTATTATTATTAAGTAAATTATTCTATATTTCTTTTATTTTTATTTTCAGAATAAAATTGGTTAAAAAAAAGCGTATTTGAACCCCACCAAGTGATATTGTTCGAGACAAGATCATCGCTACAAAATGAATATCATTCGCAGCAAGTTCATCGCCTCAAGAATTACTAGATTCGAAGATCGTATAAAGAAATTATCGCGGTTTAAAAATAGAGTATTCTAGAAATAAATATTATGTTATGCTGATGTAAGGAATGATGTAATCAAAATTATGATGTAAGCGATGATGTAATATGAAAGTTGACTTTGAATGAGGTAGGTGAACGATGGTGCAATATGAAAGTTGACTTTGAATGAGGTAGGTGAACAATGATGCAAGCGATGATGCAAAATGGTGGAAAATTAGGAAACGATGATACAATCGATGATGTAATTGGAGGTGAACTTGGCCTATAAATAGGCCTTAGAATCACCATTCCAAGCATTCTATCACAAACCAAAACAATAAGTAGTTTAGGGAAAGAGAGAGAGAGCTTGGAGAGGAGGAGCAAAGCAGAGAAAGAAATTCTACGGTGAAGCTCCAATCCATTAAGTTTTCCTATCTCTTGTTATGTTTAATCTTCTAGTTTTTGTAAATTCTATTATGGAGTAGATTTGTTTTCTAAGGTTATGATGTAGCCTAACTTTGATGTTCCAAACCTTTGTTCAATTCAATTAAGAGTTTTCTATCTTGGTTGATGCATTTAATACTGTTTTTAATGCTTCTAAATAACTGGCCACTATTTAGTTGAATTGTTAATCATAATGATAGCGAAAGCTGATTTATGTGTCTAGTTCATTGTATTTAATGTCATAAATTACATGTAGGATAGGAATATACCTGCATGGTTTATGTAGTCTATAAAAGAGATCCATAAATCTTAATGAATCCATTAATGTTTTAACTTGCATGGGGACATAGCAGTTAAGCTTTATAAAGTATTTTCCTTAGACCTCGGGAGGGGCTATGTGAATAATTCAGGGAATCTCGACTAGCAATCGGATAATTAATTTTTGATTAAAAAGGACAAAGGGGAGGAACATATTAGTTATGGTGAAATCATAATCTTAGAATTTTAATTTATTGAATTAATTTCATTCATATTTATAGTTAAACTTAGTTTTGGTTATCAACTCTTTAAATCAAATTGCGTTTGCCAAATAAAAAGTGAGTTATTTTAATTTTAGGCATTAATTAACAACAATCCTCGTGGGACGATACTTATCTTATCACTTTATTACTTGTTCGGCTCGTCCACTTGCGATTTTGCACAACATGTTGTACAAGGAGGGTCATGGTCAATGAAGGGGTATGTAACCCCATCGTGTTTTGACCCCTTTAAGTTTAAAATCATGCTCAACTATGATTAGCAAAGCTCATAGTAGAGTTAGATTTGGAAAAATAGAAACTAGATGTGTAAAGGGCAATTCGGCTAAGATGAAGGGCAGTAGCTATGCATGTGTTTTGTTGATGTTTGTGACATAATTAGGGTCCTAAAAGCATGCACAAATGAGTAGGAATCAACAAAACTGGCATGGATACACATAGGTACAAGAATAGCCTAAATCTAGTAGAGAGTAAAATAGTGCATAGAAACAAATTGACAATCCTGAGCTCATAAAGGGGTCTGGTAAGACCTGACTTGTTCTAACCCATATGAGGATGTTCTACACCTCAAATGATGCCTAGGAGTCATAGAAAACCATAGGTTTTGGAACGGATTGATTCCGATAAAAATTGCGCAAGTTATGCTCAAAATAGTGTCGTTAGTGAGTCTATAAGTGAAATAACTATGTAAATACAATTTTTATTACTTGGAATGACTTTAGTTTATCATAATTAGGTAAAAGAAACTTAGATACGAAAGAAAAACTATTGTCACTCGTTCGATGCGAAAAGTGCATCGAAAAATGCCCAAAACATGGCGTTTTTCCTAGATTTGACATAGCAAACGATAGAATTTTTCGACGAAACTTTACGGGTGACTTAGTTAGGCGATAAGAAGATGGAAGAAAAAGAAACGGACGCAAAATGAGTGCCGGTTCTAAATCGGTTTTTGTTGGTCAAATGGGTTATTAAAAAGTTGACTTTTTGTGTTAAGCCTCCGGAGACCAAACGAACCATACGGGAATGATCCTAGGGGTCTAAAAGTAAGAATTTTACAAAGAAATCGAAATTAGAGAGTCTCGATTGAGTTAAAATCGAGTTAGAAAAGTTATAGTATAAAGAATTGTTAATAGAGAAAAGCGTATTGAAAATGTTATTTTAAGTTTTGAGCTATGTGATTAAGCAAGTAATGATAAGAAATCGATATATAGGTGACGGGCAAGCAAGCGAGGCAGGAGAAACTCGTTGAGACAGTTGAGCTTGTGCGGAGCGAGGTAAGTGTTTTATCACTTATGCTATTTCCATTCTTCCTTTATACATAATTGTATCATTGTAGTTAAATGATTTCAAAAATAATTTTTAAGGTTATGAGTTAAATCTTCATAAAACGATTCTTACATCGACTTAAGAAAAAGAGAATTTAAATGTGAAAAATTTTCGAAAAGAAAGGAGTGAAGAGTTTTGTAACAATGTGTATACCCTTAGTTTACATGAGATTTAGCATTACAGTAGAAATTTCGCACGTAGTCGGTTACATTTATAATTTTGGGCGCTATAGGGCGATGAAGAAATTCCGCTTGTAATCGCCATAGTTACAATTCATTTAGCACTACAATCGCGATGAAGAAATTCCGCATTATAGTTGTCTAAAACTGAGATGGTTTCACACTACTCTTGCGATGAAGTAAATTCCACTCGTAGTAGTCAAGATATTTTATTAGCTTCAAGTTTGGCATCATTCAAAAAATTTGCCTCGTGATGGTTCGAATACTTTAAGGGTATACATGTAGTTTTGAGAACTAAAAGTTTTAAAAATCGAAACTTTAAGGTTAAGTAAGTTTATAAATTGTTATATATAGTTATGTGATTTACTACCTTGTTATGTTGTACTAACATGGTTGTTTGGTGTGTAGTTTATATATCCTATCGGGTGTAATTACGAGTGACTGCATGACAGAGTCATCATTCTCTATAGGTGGGCATCGAGTAGATGATTTGCATAAACTCTACATACATTTTGGATGTTGTAAATAATAAAATCAAATGATTACATAACTTGCATTGTGGATATGTGAATGATGGTTCTTGATGTGATGTTATTGCATACTTATATATTTTTGAGACACTTGCATATAATACACATCTATACTTGAAATTTCTAAGTGATTTTGCATGACAATATGATGGTTGAAATATGTGCACACGAAAATTTTATGTTTGTGAAAATGCTTATATGAGAGATTGTATGTTTGTGGCCAAAAGAAGTTAGGAGGTGATCTAATATAGTTCGAAGTGTTTGTTTTCTTTACAGGTAAGTTTTGGAAATGTTCAAATTACAGTCGTTATGCTGTCAAAATTTTTATAAAATCTATTTTAAAGAAAGGAGAAAATTTTCCACTAATCCCAACTATTTTAAAAGTAAAGAAAGTTTTAAGTTAAAACAAGTAAATCGGCAAAGTATTCTAAGGGTTCGCTTCTCCGATTTCCTTAATCTGACGAGTCAGGTTCGAGAAGTTCGTTGAAGTGTCCGATAGGATCCTCCAGACAAGAGCTTAGAAAATGTTTGGTTCGGGTCCTGTCACACACACAACCACTATTTTCTCATTTAACCACTCACAGCTCACTCACCAATTTTTGAAGTGCATGTAAAATAGATTTCTGTTTCTACTTTGATCAAATAGATGGCAGCCCATATTTATAACCCTAAGCTACCATTTATGTAACACCCCTACCCCGACGTCCCTGTCTGTGCGAGGATCGAGACGTGGGATGTTACTCTTTTTCTTATTCAAATTATTTTTATAAAAATTTCGTTTTCAAAAACTTTGATTGTATTTTAATGAAATTCCGGCAGAGTTTCCTCTCTTTTTCTGAAAATTCAAAATTTAAACCTGTAGAGAAAACACACTTCTAAACCAATTCATTTCTCAACTTCCTGTTTCGAACCTCTCGTCCGTTTCTAACCCACTTCAACACACAAACATTTGATAATAAATATTTCGATTAACATTTAAACACTTTACAAAATTAACACCATATAAAACCTTTTTCAACGAATAAGTTACAGAATTTACCATAAGTGATAAACTTTAAATAGAAATTTGTTTACGAAATTTACAACATTAAAGAAAAGCACACGACATGGTGGTGCCCAAAATCTGATACTCCTGCGACACAAAAATGGTGATTACCAAAATGATAAGGGCGGATGTGATTTGAGAGAAGCTGCAGCTATTTTATCTTCGTCTTTACTTCAAACCCTACTCAACTTCCTACGCGCGGTAAATTCAACGCGCTAAGTCTTTCGACTTAGTGGGTGTACTCATTTACTATTGAAATCATATTTATTTTCAAAATACGAGCATAAATTAAAACAATATGCATGATCATAATTTATTTATAGATAAAAACATATGGTACACAATTTCACAAAATAAAACATAATCATGTGACTTTCCAACATATTTTGTTGCAAGCACAATTACAATCTAATCCTTACAAAATCAATTATCGAATAAATTTACAAGACTTTCTTTATTCAATTTATTAGAGCCCTTCGTAAAATCTATCACGATACCATGGATCGGCAGCGGGTCTCCTGGCATTTGTCATTCAGTGGCTACCTGTCAGATTAAACAGCGACCCCGACATCGACTGCTCAGTGATTATCCATCGGGTTGCATATCCTAATCTGTTTCCGTTTCAGGACCGGACACTATTACATAATCATGTGACTTTCCAACACATTTTGTTGCAAGCACAATTACAATCTAATCCTTACAAAATCAATTATCGAATAAATTTACAAGACTTTCTTTATTCAATTTATTAGAGCCCTTCATAAAGTCTATCACGATACCATGGATCGGCAACGGGTCTCCTGGCATCGGCCATTCAGTGGCTACCTGCAAGATTAAACAGCGACCCCAGCATCGGCCGCTCAATGATTATCCATCGGGTCGCATATCACAATCTGTTTCTGTTTCAGGACCGGGCACTCGGTACCTTTCAAGGTCCATCATACAACGTCTATGATCAATCGTAACGGTGCAGTACTGCTAATAATCACCCTATTAATCCCCACCTACCGATGACTAGTTTTACTAGAGCCCTTTAAATTTTTCAAAATTATAAAATATTTAAAATTTTAACAAAACTTTAATCGCGTAAACTTTTTATTTTATATTTAAATCTATTATTCTAAATTCTTTGGGGTACCACTCGTGGTCATTTTAAATGACCATTTCGCCCCTAGTTGTATTATCACATCTTAATAAAATTATCATCTCTTTTCTCATGCTTTAAGTCGATCCCAAAAGAGGACATTCTCAAATTTTTCATCTCAAATTTTAAATTCATCAAACATACCACCAAAACATCACATAATTAACACGTCAAGGGAAACAAAATGATGAAAATACCCCTAGAACATTTTACACATCAAATTCGGCTATAGAAGGAGTTTTATTTTCGAAAAAAGTGTTTCGAAATCATTTGTCATCAAATAAATTCATCAAATAGCATATAATTAACACCCAAAACTATTTAATATCTCAAACAAACAAATTAACTATCTGTCAAAGTAATTTATACATTAAAATTCGAAACTAATAAACATAAATTTTGTAAATACGAATACATCAACCTTTTCGAGCTTTCCACTAGCTTCTATAAGCTTTCAAATGATCCCTAAAATCTTCAATTTAAATTTCTTGGACCAAATTCATGCACCTCTCGACCTAGGGTTTTAAAAATTGAAGAAAATTATGCTTGAGTTGAGATTAAGCTATCATATGATGGTATTGATGTTTCCTAAGTGTTCTAACATGCTTCTACATGAATTTCCACACAATTTAAGCTCTCAAATGGAAGAAAAATGGCTTACCCGAATTTGTGCACCTCACTAGAACTTTTTCAAGCTCAAATCTAAGCATCCAATAGCTTGAATGAGGTTGAATCTAGGTGTTTTGGGTATAAAAATAGTTAAAATGGTGATTAAAAGCAAGAGAAATAGAAAAAGAAAAAAAAAATTGAAATTTTTGTTGACAGAGAAAGGATCGGGCGAAGCAAAGAAGAAGATGAATAGTGCTGATACTATTCCTTTTTATATATATATATATTTTTTTTTCAATTTACAATTTGACCCCTCCAAAATTTTAAAATTCTAATTCGACCCCTATACTTTTTAAAAATCTCATTTAGACCCCTCAGACAATAAATATTCATAACTTGACCTCTTCTCTCATTTTTTATTCCATCTTAGCCACAAAACTAACTATTTTATTACATTTATGTCACTCATTGAATTTTATTTTAATCCCACTTAGAAATAAAATTCAATACTCTACTATATATATATATATATATATATATATATTCCTAAAAAAATTCTAGAAAATTTTGGAGTGTTACAATTTACACATCTCAACTTATCATTTAACTCTCTATAATAATCACTTAGAGTTCTACCATAATTTTGAGGGTAAAATACCTAACATAACACAAAAAAATTATACACAACACTCAACTACACGTCTACTCTATTTGCTTCCTGTTATGCACGACTAGATCTGCTGCTCTTGCCTTTTTGCTCTCTCAAGTTCATTCTAAGTCTTGTATTTATACTACTAACACTTCCCTAAACTTCCTTAAATTGCATTTATGCCCCATTTCTTTTAAATTTCACACCACTTCCTCTCTATTCTTTCTACTTCTCACAGCTACCCTTCATTAACTTTTCTGGTAGCTTTGCTTCTCCTTTTTCTTCTTCACTTTTGCTTCTAAGTGTTTTGTTTATATATCTCATTAACATTTTATGGAATATCAAACTTACCCCTTTGATTTGTTTTGTCTATCACTCTTAGTTAAATGTTTGGTTATTTACTTGTTAACTACTAATTCTACATGACATTTCCTCTAGTTTTTATTTTTGAATTTAAACGTATCATCACTTATCATCTGTTACTGGATTATGGATAAACTATTTTATCCTTACTAATGTTTATTGTTGTAATTCTAGAATGAGCGTTCACTCATCAATAAATCTATTTAGATTAATACTAACTAGATTTATTTACTTAACTTCACAATCTAGTTTCACTCGCTAGAAAATTAAGAATCGAAACTAGGGGTTTACAACTCTAGCCTCAGTTGAGTGTCAGTTGAGTACCTTATGCATGTATGGTAGATGTGAGAGAGTCACTAACTAAGAGTGGAGTCTAGTCAACTCTTCAGAGAGAGAGTCAGTTGAGTCACCCTCTGCACGTATAAGGGTAGTGTAGTTCAGCCAATTGCGAAGGATAACACGTGCCCAAAGTTTACGCATCGATGACTACATATGGTATATTCCCTCATTCCTAGTGGTTAGCGAAAGATTTTATACTACTATGACTGAAGTAGTTTCCCTTGGTTACTAGTAAGGTGAGAAACAAAAAACGTTTCAGAGAAAGATTTAGAACGAACTTGAAAAATAGTTTTCGAATGAGTAAATAAGAGAAAGTATTTTAGAAAACTATAAAGTTGTTTTTTGTAGTGTATTAAATTGTTAATTGAGTTTATTACCTTTCTTTTCTATTGTTTTATAAAATTCTCCCCAGGTGTAGGTTTAGGAGTTTTAGGTACCCTATGCACCATGCAGTCTATGTGAGTTCCGACCATCAATGCAGTATAGTTCTTTTTGTATAAAGATAGTAATGATAGTTTTTACCATTAAATTTTTATAAATTTGAGATTTATAAACCTATGCAACAGCATTTTTATGGATAGTTGCATATTTTCAAAAAGTTGTATATTTATGATTTATGAGAAAAATTTTAGGCTCATGAGCAGAGATAGTTAGCAATTAAGGGTTCGCTCAATGATGTCCTTTTTGGGTCTTAATAGATAGGCTTCAGAAGGGTCTCATGGGATGCCCGACAGGACTGCTGGATTCATTAGTAGGAATTCGGGGCGAGTTCTGTCAGACGAATTATGAAATTGTTGTTCAGTTTCAAGCAGAAATACTTTATTTATATGCTAAGTGTACCGTATTGGTGATTCAAAATAAATTAATCGCTTACCAAAATTATTTTAAGAGAATACATATATTTAAAAAAAAAAAAAGAATTTATTTTGGTTTATAAAAGTTACCCGCTCACTAAATTATAAGACTCATCGTTCTTATCTTGTTTTGATAAAAATCCTCCCTAGGTGCAGGTACGAGCAACCCAGTGGAAGCATCTCTGTCGGACATACCGACAAGTTAGAGATATGACTTAACTACACTAGTTTGTTTTCAGAATTGTCATGTATATCCACAGATTTAAATTTTTTTTATGGTTTTTAAATTTTATACTAGTTTGTAAATAATTATTTCGAACGTTGCATATAATTATGTTTTTAAAATTATATGTGTGCATGATGCTTTAATTTAACCAAAATATTTTGTAATTATCTTTTGATTTGAAATGATAAACCTTTGTTTGGGATTTGTTGGAAAATGAAAGAGGGCCAGAGGTCCAGTAGTTGAGACTTGAATGATTTTGAATTGTATAGAATTTTATGAGATTTTGCAGGTGGAAATCTTTAAAAAATATTCGTTGTGCTGTCGGATTTTCGAAAAATCTATTTTTGCAAAAGTTAATTTAAAATGAAAAACTTCCACCCATTTTTTAAATTAAAAGAGTTTCTAATAAGTTTTAAAAAGCATTCAGTAAGAAAAAGACTTAACTTCACGAAAACTTTCCAACCAAAGCAGATCCCGACTGGAAGACCATCATAGGGCTGTTTGATGGGCTATCTAGTTAGTTAAGGTAAAGGGGTCCATCAAACTACGTGCGGTTTTCTGCATCGTAAATCATAGCGTGAGATAATACATAACTCTGAGGATATACACACGGCCTTTGAAAATCTTTTCCACTAAGTGCAATAAGCACAAAATAGTTTATTTTTCAAAATTTTAGGCTTAAGCTTGTTAAACTCAATTCTCATAAAAGCTACTTTATTTCCGATTTACATTGAAACAAATATAATGATCTTCTTAATCGAAGAAAGAATCTTGTACAATGATGAATGACTATGGCTTTCAATTATACCTCCGGAATTATTTTTAAATTTCGATTTTATCTCTAAGCACTTGGAATTATTATATTTTTCTAAAAATATTCCGCACGATCCGAAATTGAAAAATAATTTCGGAGGTGTAATTGAGCTATAAGCGAATATCCGAATGGACGGAATCACATTCTAATTCGAAATCAAAATGGGAGAATGGATAGAACAATAAGTGGCATGACTAATGCATAAAATTGGACACGTGTCGGACATGCAAAAAGAGAGTGAAACAAGGGGCAAGATAGGTTCATGCATGGACACTAAGTGTCATGTAAATGGAAGTCATATATATAGGTTAATTGAATGAAGATGAGGGAAGCAAATTCAACACCATTCGGTCACTTCTTCATTCTCAAAACTGAAAGCCATAGTCATTCATCTCTTCAAAACCGAAAGCCATAGTCAATCATCTCTTCAAAACCGAAAGCCATAGTCATTCATCTCTTTAAAACCGAAAGCCATAGTATTCATCACCAAAACCGAGACCATCATCTTGCAAAAAGAATCCATTTGACTAAAGAGCTAGGTTATGGGTTCAAGTGCAGGTGGAGGAGGCAAAGCAAAAACCCTCTGGCCCGGGGATAATATCTTGTGAGTGGGGCAACCTAAAGAGAAAAGATGTGAGACCCCTCTCTATGGGGCAGGGCATTACCTACTGGACTCAGTCGGCCTCACTCACTAGGTACAGTCCCCGGGCCCCTATAGCTCATTTGGTACACACCTTGCTCTAAGAATCCATTTGACTTTAAGGGCTCAGGTTGTGGGTTCAAGTGATATGGAAAGCGAAGCATAACCCCAAGGGCCCAGGGACTGTACCTAGTGAATGGCACCGGCTGAGGTCGATAAGTGGCGCCCTACCCCATAGAAAGGGACCACAATAAAAAGGTGTCTTTTTATGTAACGACCGGCCCTAGCCTCGACAGGCTTCTGACCCGTCAGGTTAGGGCTTGCCTCCAGACGGTTAGAACCCGACCACCTGGCAAGTATTATCCCCTTCCTCAAAGGGTTTTCTATGCCTCCCACACCTCTCGAACCCAAGACCTAAGGGCTTAAGTACAATTGGGAAGCAAGGTGTGTACCAATTGAGCTTCCCAATTGAGTTACAGCTCAATTGGTACACATCTTGCTCTAAGAATCCATTTAACTTCAGGGGCTTAGGTCATGGGTTCGAATGGTGTGGGAGGCAAAGCAAAACCCATAAGGCCCAGGGACAGTACCTAATAAGTGGGGCCGACAGGTAGCGCCCTACCCTGCAAAGAGAGGTCCCATAAAAAACACCACAATAAAAATGCACATTTTTATTGTGGGGTCTGGGATTTGCCTATACTGGGCCTCGGCCCAAGTTTACCTCGCGAGCTCATTAAATTGGTACTAGCTCAACTGGTACATACCTTGCATTCCCCAAGTACTTAAACCCTCAAGTCTTAGGTTTGAGCGGGTGTGAGAGGCGATAGAAAACCCTAAAGAGATGGGACAGTATCTGCCAAAAGAACCACATGGATGAACCGCACGATCGAGGTCGGGTAGCGGGACTTGCCGAATAGCTTGCGACCGAGGTCGGGGTTGTTCGTTACATCTTCCTTTCCTTTAGTTGTCGTCCACCCCTTGGTCTCTCTCTCAATTTTCTTCTAAGTGTTAAATGACTAACACACTTATATATATAGCTCCTAATAGGGAAAATGACCATCATGCCCTTTATTAACATTTATCTTACTATTAAGTTAAATCAATTTCTAAAATTTCTACTAACATCTTAATATCACTTATAAGGATAATATTTATAAAATTTAGCATTTTCACCCTATAATTTATCTACTAATACTAGGAAGTCCAAATTTACGAATAGGGGCTTACACCCTTTGTAAATTGCAACATTTTTCAAAATACAAGTCGTAAATCAATATTTCATAGATTTTCAAACTCTTACAAATAAATTTAAGAGAACTAAAATTTCAAATTTCAAACTAATGAACATATAAAACACTACAATTGTCAGTTTTAACCATATCAACACAGTTTTCTTTTATATTTTTAAGCGCCCTTCGTAAACACTAACACGATACCATGGACTGGCAAATGGGTTTCTTGGCATCCGCCACTCGGTGGCTACCCATCGGAATAAATGACGTCCCCGGCATCGGCCACTTGGTGACTACCCGTCGAGTCGCATATCACAATCGGGTCGTCTGGCATTGACCACTTGGTGACTATCAGACAGAATAAACGATGTCCCCGACATTAGACACTCGGTGACTACTCACCAGGTCACATATCACAATCAGTTTCAACTTTAGGACCGAACATTTATTACCTCTCATAATCCATCCATCAAAAGTTATGTATCGGTGTAGTACTGCTAATCTACCTTATTGCCTTACCAATTATCAATCCTCACCTCCCAATATTCAGATTTACTAGGGTACTTGACATTCTTCACTAATTACGAAATTATCGATTCAAACAAAATTTTAATCACATAAGTATTTAATCACGTATTTATATCTATTTTTTGAAATTGTTCAAAACGTCACTTTTTACAATTTCAAATAACCATTTTACCTCTCATTTTAACATCAAAATGTAACAAAACTATCCCTCTCCTTTTCTCATACATATTCGATAAAGGGGTAAAACTTGCAAACGTTTTTTTTTTTTTTTTTATTTCAAATTACAAATTCAACACATAATTCATTCAAATATCATTTAATCAACGCATAATTGGACGTGAAAATGACAAAATTACCCTTGGATACAAAGTTGACATATATTCGGCCATAAGAGGATCATTTTGAAAATCTTCTTTTCCATGCATTAATTCATCATATAAATCATTCAAATATCATTTAATTAACACATAAATATGATTAAAATGACAAAAATATTCCAAGATTGTTCCATGCATTGCATTCGGCCAAGGAGGTTTAATTTTCAAATTTATTTTCAAATCAGTACTTCATCATATAAATCATGCAACTATCATTAGAATAACACGTAAATAAACTTGAAATGACAACACTACTCCTACGTATGTTTCTAGCACCAATTTTTCCTAGGAGTTTTCTTTTTTGAATTTATTTTCAACTTTGTTGTTCATTCCATAAATCATTCCAATTCTCATCCAAATAAATTCTAACTTTATTTTCCTTCCATAACTCAATTCTATTCAACTCAAGGCCCCCTAATTTTCACATAAAACATCATCAAAATTATTCATTACTCACATAACACATAAAACATAAAACCACATTACTCATCAAAATTAATTCAACACATAAAAATCCCTACACTAACCAAATTTATCACCAAACTTTCCAACCAATTATTTTTTTCGATTCCTTTACACATATCAACCTAAATTCACATATATTTTCATGCCAATCCATAAAACATCAAAAAGCTACAAAATCTCCACCACAAACCCCTTTAGCCGAACACTAACACACACCATCCATTCCCTTTTCATTTCCAACAACATTAACCATACTCAAAACATTCCAAAATTCACTCAACACCACACATTCAAGCATTAAAATCCACACCACCACTTACTTAACATAAATGGTTAACATACTAACATAATGCTACTCATTTTATTTGCTTGAATTTCTTTCCAAAAATTATTTCAATCAACATAAACTCTCATAATAATTCATTCATATCTTCAAATAATTTAATTAAATCCATTTTTCCAATTTGACCACTTACTAGCAAAAACACAACTAAATTGTCCACAAC
Organism: Dimocarpus longan; assembly: GCA_022984855.1. NCBI lineage: Eukaryota > Viridiplantae > Streptophyta > Magnoliopsida > Sapindales > Sapindaceae > Dimocarpus > Dimocarpus longan. The sequence goes on along the minus strand of CM041015.1, from coordinate 11,646,954 downwards.
ATTCCAAATCCAAAAATCATGTCCAAATGCTTCAAATAATCATCAACCTTTATCAATGCTATAAATTCCATCAAAGCTCATTAATTCACCAAACTAAAAAAAAAAAAAAAAAAGTCATCAACTAAACATAAATCTAAATCAACTTACATTCACTTTTTCTTAGGAAATTTTAATGGATTTGAGAGGTTAAGGATGTTAGATCACCTCTCCTTCTTCTTCTTCTTATTCTTCTTCTTCTTTCTTCTTCTTCTTTTGTCTTCTTCTTCCTTCTTCCTCCTCTTTCACGACCAAAATCTTCTTCTTTCTCTTAGTATTTCCTTCCTCTCACGGGCTGCTCTTGTAATATTCTCTCTCAAGGATATTATTGTTCCTGTGTTCAGAACGAAGAATTGTGCAAAAATGCTCATTTTAAAAATAAATAAAAAGATTTTTAAGTATAAAAAGTAAAAAGTTAAGGTTTGTAAGTTTTTCTTTTTTTAAAAAAAAAATATATATTAGGAAATAAGTGTAAATTATAAAAGTTGAGGGGTTTAAGTGAAATTTTGTCAGATATTCTTGAGAGAATTATCTAGAGAGTGGCATTTTCTTAATTTTTAGGAATAGTAAGTTCAACCCATGTCTATAAATTGGTGTGAGTTGAGTCAGTTAGAAATGAGAGAAAAATGTAGAGAAAAGAAGAAAAGAAAAGAAAAGAGGAAGAGAAAAGAGGATCGTGTGTAAACCCTCGATTCTAGCTATAGTTGAATAGTAATATTTCAGTAATAGTTTTTAAAGTCGAATTTAATTTCACATTAAGAACAGGGTGTTGTCTAGAGAACCCAAGAGAATTAGGAATTGAGATGGAAAAATTTTTGAATAAAATAAGTTTAGAATTCTAAAGTCAAAATGTAAGCCTTCACCCAAATTTATTATTTTATGGTATTAGAAATCTTCGAATTGAGCTACGGTCGAATCGTGGGTCTCCAGTAGTATTATTTAAAGTTGATTAAATTTTCGTATCTTAAGTCAGATGTCGTTTAGCTGACCCCAGTACGAATACAAGGTGATTAGGAGTGATTTATGTGTTAATCAAACGAGGTGAGCTCACGGAATAAAGTAACAGATATTTTAATTCTACCAATAAGAAATGAGATTAGTGACTTTCAAAAAGTAGTGGCTAAGGTTGTGCCACTTGTCATTTATTGATTAGTTGAAGAAATAAGTAGATTAAAGTGTGCCAAGTGGACCAATTAGATTGGAGTTTATCTAGTTTGGGGTCATGACATAAATTAGTAAAGTTTGAGGGCTACTTTTGTGATTTTCGAGAGGGACCTTTTGGTAATTGTGGCACCATTATATAATGTTAAAAGCAAGTCACTTTCTCTTGCATTTAAGTGTGAAAAACCGAGAGCAAAGTGGGAGAGAGGTGCTGGCCATTGAAGAGAGAAAAGCAAGGGTATTTCATGCCATTCTTCATGTAATTCTTCACCAAATCTCATTATATCACCAACCAAGGCTACTAGATCAAGTTAGGCTCAAGATCAAAGCTTAATCAAGTGAGTTTCTTGATGTTGATTTATTTTAGATTTCATGAATACCCATTTTTAATTTATATTAAAAGCTAAATTTGATGTTAGAGATAGAAATTTCATGGTTTAGTGATGAGTTTGGTGTAATTTTTAGTGTTGGAAATAAAAGGAAAGATGATGATTCTTTGTGATATAAATTTCAGCCATGTTAGGGTTTGTATAGCCCAAGTTTATTTCATCTAATTGAGGCTTAATCCATGCATTTTAGAAGCTAAGAAACCTTGTAGAAGTCATAGAGTTGTAAAAAGAGAAGTATAGAGTGAAGTTGAAAAATCCCGAGTTAGATGAAGGGTTTGGTAAGACCTGACTAGTTCTAACTTATTTGGGGTTGTTCTACACCTCAAATGATGCCTAGGAGTCATAAAAAACCATAGGTTTTGGAACGGATCGATTCCGATAAAAATTGCGCAAGTTATGCTCAAAATAGTGTCGTTAGAGAGTCGATAAGTGAAATAACTATGTAAATGTAATTTTTATTGTATGGAATGAATTTAGTTTATCATAATTGGGTAAAAGGAGCTTAGATATGAAAGCAAAACCATCGTCGCTCGTTCGATGCAAAAAAATGCATCAAAAAGTGCCCAAAATAAGGCGTTTTTCTTAGATTTGACATAGCAAACGATAGAATTTTTCGATAAAACTTTACGAGTGACTTAGTTATGCGATAAGGAGATGCTAGAAAAAAGAATCGATGCAAAATGAGGGCTGGTGCTTAAACTGTTTTTTTTTTGTCAACGGATTAATTAAAAAGTTGACTTTTTGTTTTAAGCCTTCGGAGACCAAACGAACCATATAAGGATAACCCTAGGGGTCTAAAAGTAAGACTTTTGCAAAGAAATTGGAATTTGAAAGCCTCTGATAAGTTAAAACTTTGTTGCGAAGGTTTAGGCGTAAAATGAAGTTAATAGAGTTATTTGCGTTTTAGTAATTTCTAGCTTTGTGTTAATGATTCAAGTAATTCTAAATTAGTAGCGAATATTTTAGGGTGAAAGCGGAGTGTATCAGAGGAGTTCGAAGGAGGTTCGCTTTTGATCAGGAAGCGCTTTGTGAGTAGAAATCTCACCTTATCAAGTGTGGTGTAATTCAAAGTTTATTTAATGGTTAATTGCATTTCTTACAGTGTTGTAATTGAATTGTGTATTATTGTTATATCTAGATTCTATTACATGAGCTTTAAATTGAGTATATGCTTATATAAAAACCATTGAGAATTAACGTTTTAGGCCTTTTGCCTTAAAAACGAGTTTACTGGAGAATACCAAGAAAAAGAATTTTAATACGCCGATGGTTTACTCTAGCCCCACTTGAGTACCCAGTAGAATGTATGCGTGTATGGTAGATGTGAGAGAGTTACTAATTGAGAGAGAGCGTCAGTTGAGCGACCCTCTGCATGTATAGGGTAGTGTAGTTTAAACCGATTGTGTAGGGGTAACGCGTGCCCAAAGTCGCACATCGGTAACTACACAGGGTAGATTCCTAAATTCCCAGTGGCTTAGTTATAGATTTATGCGGCCACGACAGGAGTAGTTTCCCTGGGTTACCATCAAAGCGAGAAATGAGAAAGTTTTAGAAAGAAATTCAAAACAAATTTCAGAAATAGTTTTAATTGAAAGAAATAAAAAGTATTTCAAAAAGGAAAAATATTTTAGTTTATAAAGCTATTTATTATTTATCTCACTGAATTATACTTACCGTTTGTTTGTTATGTATTTCTTAAAATATTCCTTCAGATGCAGGAGTGAGTCGTCCAGCAGACGAGACTCAGACCGACGAGCGAATTGAGTGACGGACGACTATTTCTTATTGTATTGCTCAAACTTCTAATCATGCATGTGTTGTATATGAGTATGGTGTAAATGATGTACATTTCAAATAAGTTTATATAGAGTTTACATATTAGTTGTTTGGATGCACGTTTTATGAAAATGTTTTAACTCAGAAAATTGAGTTTCCATAAAAGTTTGAAATTTTATATATATTCATGTTGTGGCTGATTGTGGATGAGGGCCAGAGGCCCCTGGTAGTTGAGAATTATTTTTCATATAAGTATTTTTAAATTGCTTTGAACTTGCAGGGTGGCATATCTTAATAAACAGCCAGCATGCTGCCGGATTTTTATTAGGAAAACGAAAAAATTTTACCCTTGCCCCCTAATAAAGGTTTGGTAAAAAGAAGTCTAAAGTGAGTCCCGATGCTCCGGTAAAATTTCTACGGGCCAAGCTAGGGTCCGTTGGAGCTCTGTCGGAGTGCTACAGGGTACTTCACGGATCCAGAGTAGGGATTTGGGAAGGGTCCCGTCATCGTGAGAGAAGAGAAGAGAGAAGGAGAGAGAGAGAGAGAGATAGTTAGCTCTCGGCTAGAAGGAGAGGGACGTTGTCATCATTCCAATCAGGAAGCTACTGCGTCATAAGAGGAGATTAAGTTGAGGTGAAGACCAAATCAGAAAGAAATCAAGTCAGATTTGAGCAGTGATTGAGTTAAAGATTTAAGTGAAGTCTGAAGCAAGCAAGGATAAGTGAAGCAGTGACTGGAGGAAAGCAGGCTGAAGCCTGAGGCAAGCTCGAAGGATCAGCATGCTGAAAAAAGAGATCAAGTTAAAGCCTGAGGTAAGCTCGAAGGATCAGCATGCTGAAAAAGGAGATCAAGTTAAAGGAGAGCAATTAAGTCAGACTTGATCTGAAGAGTAAGAAGCGAGCAAGTCAGCGTTGAGCTAGAGTTGGAACAGCTAGTGAGCTAGTGAGGAATTAAGGTAGAAGTCTGTAGTTGAATAATAAGCTTAGTTAATTTGTGTTGCTGGTGGTTTAATTTAATTCTGGTTCAGCTGGTCACGTGGCCTGGGAGATCACGACCTGGGTAGTTAGGGAGTTAGTGTTAAGTTATTAAATTGGGCATCGAGCTTGAGCTGTTCTGGTTAAAGTTGAAATATAGTATTGAGCTATTGAATTGATGATATGTTTAAGAAGTATTGAGCTCGAAAATGTGTTCGTGGGTGAGATCGCATAAGAGCTCGCTAGATAAGAGCTGGTTGTTAATTGTAGCTCCCTTCAGCGCTAGCCTAATTGGCCTGGGCATAAGCTCATAGGAAGCGAGCAGAGTAGAGAAATGTCCCAGCTTACTAAATTACCTCTCTGGGTAGGATCAAGGCAGTAGCTCATAAGAACGAGCTAGTTAAGAAGTAAGTTGAGGTGAATAGGCTGGGCAGTGTTAAGAAGTTAAGTTGAGTATGAGAGTAGAATAAAGTATGTGCTAAGCAAGCTTGCAGGGAGAGAATTTACTCTCAACCCGAGGAAACTTAGAATGAGCTCGTTTAGGCTGAAACTAATATAAGCTTGAGGCTAGCAGCTTGTTGAGGAAGATGAGCTGAGCGAACTAGCGGTATTGAGAGAAGGCCCTCAGTCTGGGCTAAGCTGTGAGGTAAGAGCTAGAGCGGGTGCTCACATAGTAAAGCTAAAGGCGAGCAGGAGCTCGTAGAGATTAGATAGAAGCTAGTAGAAGCTGTTGTGGGCAAGCTCAGCAAGTACCATGTTAAACTGGCTAAGAGTGTGGTCTGAGCAAGGTCGTGAAATCAAGCTAAGCTTTGCAGAGAAATCAGCTCCCCATATTAGGTGTGCTGAGTGAGCTTTGTGACGAGGGAAGTAGTCTTGAGCTGAGATGAGTTGAGAATGAGCTCATTTGCAGCTAAGTTAAGTATAGGAGTTAGCATAGGTCGAGCTGTGAGCAAGCTATGTAAGAGAGCAGCAGCTCGTTAAGGAGAGACGAGTAGAACTAGATTATAGGAAATGGATGTACCCTTAATCCAAGCTAAGTTATGTAAAGAAGGGACTTATTGATAGGAGTGATTTAAAGAGCTCGCAGATGGAGGAAATACCCTCAATCAAAGCTAAGTGTGAGCTCGCATAGGCTAAGTTATGAAAACTGAATTCTCGTGCAGATTTAGCTGGGGCGAGCTTGAGATCATGTAGTAGAGCTGAATGTGGGCTGTTGATCGCATGAGTAAAGAGAGTGTGATGGTGCTTGCTTAGATTTGAGTAGGTAGCGAGATGTAGCTCACAGATCAAGCTGAGTGAGGTAATGCAGTTGCAGCTCGAGTAAGGAAGAAAATAAAAGCTGAATTTTAGTATAGTAGCCTGCAAACTGAGTAAAGTCTTTTTGTGTTTAAGTGTAGAAGCAGCTGCAAGTCAGAAGAAGAGGTCACTGGATAGCAAGCTAGTGAGGTTGCTGGGCAGCGAGCTGGAGGAAACTTTGAGGCAGTAACCTCATCAGTGAATGTGATGTTTATTTAAATTTCATTTTATGTGTTTTATCAATTGAGTATTCACAATTGCAATATTATATTATGATGGTCTAATGACTATTTGAGCAAGTTGATTAGCTTGTACTTATTGTTATAAAGTGCATGTATAGCTGCAAAAATAAAATAAAAGTTGTGGAACTACGAGGGCTTTGATCCCAATGATGGAATAGGTACGTAGGCATTTAAGATATTATTTTAGCATGTCTTTATTTTATATAATGCATGTGAGTTATGAAAGTATATATATAAATGTTATATACTTTAGAAGTAAAGCAAATTATTTATATTTATTTACATGCCAATAAAATACATGCTAGAGAATACTTTTTGAGATAAAAGAGAAAAGAAAGTTTTAAGTTTTATAAAAAGTATTTTATTACGCCTATGGTTTACCCTAACCCTAGTTGAGTGCCCAGTTGACTACCCTATGCATGTACGGTAAATGTGAGAGAGTTACTAACTGATAGTGGAGTCTGGTCGACTCCTGAGAGAAAGAGTCAATTGAGTCACCCTCTGCACGTATAAGGGTAATGTAGTTCAGACCAATTGCGAGAGGGTAACGCGTGCCTAGAGTTTACGCATCGGCAACTACACATGGCAGATTCCCTCATTCCTAATGGTTAGCGAGAGATTCTATGCTACCACGACAGGAGTAGTTTCCTTGGGTTACCATTAAGGCAAGAAGATAAGAAAGTTAAAGAAGAAAAATGAAAAGATTTAAAACGAGCTTGAAAAACGGTTTTTGAAAGAGTGTTGGGAAAGTAATTATAGAAAAGTATAAAACTGTTTTATGTAGTGTATTAAATTGTTAACTGAGTTTATACTCACATTTCTTTTCTATTGTTTTATAAAATCCTCCCTAGGTGCAGGTTCAAGAGATTCAAGTACACGTGTCCGCTGTGCAGACTATGTGAGTTTCGACCATTGATGCAGTATATTTTTTTTGTATAAAGATAGTAATGATAGTTTTTACCATTAAATTTCTATAAATTTCATATTTATAAACCTATGCAACAACAATTTTAAGGATAATTGCATATTTTTCGAAAATTTGTATACTTAGGTTTTTAAAATAGAAAAATTTCAGGCTCATGAGCAGGGATAGTTAACAGTTAAGGGTTCGCTTCATGATGTCCTTTTTAAACCTTAGTAGATGGGCTCCAGAAGGGTCTCGTGGGGTACCCGGTAAAGCCGTTGGATTCATAGTAGGAATCCAAAGCAGGTCTTGTCAGCTCTTCATTATAACAATTTCTTCTTCTCTTGACCAAGTAATCACACTTCCTTCATCATTTCATGCATTTCACTATATACTAGCCTCCAAAAGTCTAATTTGCCTTTAAAACTCACTAAAAATAACAAAAATGTCATCCATGTAATCATGCCAAGTATCTTCATCCTTATCCCCATGCCATGTGTCGCTCATCCATTAGTTGCTTGCCCTACATGTTTATCCATTCTTACCTATTTTGATTTTAACTTTTCTACGATTTATCCATTCGTACCGCTTCTGATTTTAACTTTTTCGGGACTTGTTCGAAATCCTTTCAAAATTTATTAGGGCCTACATTCGAACTTCCTGCATACTTTTATTAACCTTGGTAACCCTTAAAAGTTATTCCATGTCTCTTTTTGACTCTCCACAATTCACTAAATCACCTTTGGCGATTTTCGGATTTATTTCATTTTAATCCGAATCTTTTTTGAAAGTACCGTTTAAGTTTCTAAAATACTTCTTCAGCATTTTAATACTCATTTTGACATTTCTCTAAATTGTTAAAATTTTTCAAAAATCCTTCCGAATTTTCGATCGGATCTGAAAACTATTCCATTTCATCTCAAACTGACTCATTTTTTATCTATTTCAGTTTCCATTAATTCTAATATAATTTTCAAAACTTTTAATATATGAGATCCATTTTTTAAAAATTACTATTTATACGGATACTTTCCGTCCAAAAAATCTATTCTTTGAAAAAAAAAAATTCTCACGAAATTTGAGGAAATATTCATTTTCCCCAAAATCACTATTCATCTAGATATATTTTTATTTCTCTTAAATAGAGAAAATTCATGACGTTACGAAGAATTACTAGACAAGAGATTTATACGACCCAATGTGTCATCGTGGAGCGCTTCGGTGTTGTTTATGAAGAAGAAAGATAAGTCGTTCAGATTGTGCATAGATTATTGACAGTTGAATAAAGTCACAATCAAGAATAAATATCCCTTGCCTAGGATCGATGATCTATTTGATTAGTTGAGCGGAGCCAGTGTGTTCTCCAAGATAGATTTCGATCAGGGTACCATCAATTAAGGGTAAAGGAATCCGATATTCCAAAGACAACTCTCCGGACACGATACGGACATTATGTGTCTCGACCCGAGCCTTGGGCCGTGGCAGAATCGTAATTAAGTGATAGAAATTTTCAATTTGACATTATAAAGTTCTTGAAATTTTCAACTTTTCAAAAATAAAGAAAATTTTCCTGTTTTGGATACTCCAGGTACCAAAATAAAACATTATGAATAATGAAATGAAAATCTTCAAAACACTCTAGAATAATCTCAGTGGAGACTATTCTTGTGGGGTCCTCACCGTCGTATCATCCTCGGGTCTCGGTCCCACTCATAGGTACTGTTCCAGTCAAGATGGTTTTTCTTTCGCCTCCCCCACCTCTCGAACCTGGCCCTTGACCCTTAAATCCAAATTCTTAGAGAGGTGAGTACCAATTGAGCTACTAGCTCAATTGGTAGTGAGAATGTTTCCCAAACCTATAAGAGTCGCTTTGAGGTTGTGGGTTCGAGTTCTCGCGGAGGCGAATTTTATTGTGGGGTCCTCACCGTCGTATCATCCTCGGGTCTCGGTCCCACACATAGGTACTGTTATGGGAGGTCGCAACTCCCCTTTTCTTTCGCCTCCGCGAGAACTCGAACCCACAACCTCAAAGCGACTCTTATAGGTTTGGGAAACATTCTCACTACCAATTGAGCTAGTAGCTCAATTGGTACTCACCTCTCTAAGAATTTGGATTTAAGGGTCAAGGGCCAGGTTCGAGAGGTGGGGGAGGCGAAAGAAAAACCATCTTGACTGGAACAGTACCTATGAGTGGGACCGAGACCCGAGGATGATACGACGGTGAGGACCCCACAATTCTCACAGATATGTGAGCACCTGCTAGGAATCATGGATTCATAGTAAATAATAAAATCGTAAATACTTAGCCGTGCAATCAACTTATCATAATTAAACATCCACATTCATTCAGAATCTCAAATGAAATTCCACAACTTCGATATTCTTAATACAATATCTTAAATACATCGAATGTAAGTCCCTTAAATGAGTTCCAAAAATGAGTTCCAAGGACATTCAATTCTAAATACCAAACTTGAAATGAAATAAACCAAATGTCTATATCACGGGCAAAGTCCCTGATTTCCTTGATCCTCTACTTAATACGCTTGATGGCCACCTAAGTTATCCCGCACCTTCCTTGGAGGGGGAAAAATAAAGTAAAGGTGAGCTAGTGCTCAGTAGGATTTCATTCCCAATAAGGTTTCGAAAACTACTTTCTAAAATCATTATTAAAACTTTGTATGGTTAACTGTTTAACAAATCTAATAAACCATTTCATAAAACATATAGGCTACTACAATAGTAATACAACATTTAATTTCTTATATCAAGTCATGTTATTTTCAAAACAAGATACATCTCGTCCCCTAGTCATATATCCAGTGGCTTATAATTTTAATAAATTATTTTGAATAAGAAAACAACATTTGGCACACCGTGACCATGGTAGCCATACCAAAAAATACCTCGTGCAGTAATCCCAACATAAAGTCATATAATATGAATAACTAGTGATAACATCACAGAATGACTAGGATGGTGGACTTTTTCTTCATTTAAGTTAACAAAACAATTTAAATAAGTTTACCATGCACTCAATACAATATACATAAGATTCAATATTTTGAAAATCCTCATTTTTATTTATAAAAATTTCGATAGTATAACGACTGCTAATTCAATAAACCAAATTTGTAAACCTGTTATAAAACCACAAATTTTCATCAAGCAAACTATAAAATACTCTCAAAGCAATCCATAATATATTTTCACAAATAATCAACAAACTTTTCAAAATCATTTAAATTTTAAATAAATTCCAACTTTAATATAAAAATTTCAAAAAGATCAGGATTGAACCCCTACCTCAATATGGGCTATTAACTACTCCGAAAACCTCAATTCTCAACGTCGTTATCGCCGTTCCAAATCAAACCTATGAAGTAACGCAATGTAGAAAAATTTTAGTACGGCTGCCTTAAGGGAAAAATAACCCTAAAATTAGATTCTACACTTAAAAACGAGTCTGTAGACACGTTCACGGCTAAATTTCGAGTTCGGGAAGTCAGGAAACTTACCTTCCCCGTACGGGGTGGCCGACGGTGACTTTTCAATTACGGATTCCGACGACCACGACAATGAGAGGTACGGCTAGGTGGGTTTTGTTGTCCTCGATACGCTTGTCACGAAAACGGGGTTAGTCCGAGTCGGAATCGCCTAGTTTCGTTGGGATCTAGAAAAATCAAAGTTGGTTAATGGTAGAACTTTTCCTGTGAAAACGCAGGCCTAAACGATGATAAAAATTTGTAAAATTGGTACCCATGGAATCTACTTCACACGAGCTTTCCAACGATACTAAGTTTGGTTAAAACAGACGTCAGATGAGATCGAAACGACGAGTCAAAGTTGAGTTCGCGAGAATGGAGTGGTTAGAAAAATAATGGAGAGAGAGAGAAATGGGACCGGTTGGAGGTTGAAGAAGGGCTGTGTAGTCCAACAAATTACACTTTGGCCCCCTCAGCTATTTACAAATTATGATTTTTAATCTAAATCTTTAAAATCTAACTTTTTTATCCTTGCACTTTACATAAATTTTCATAATATTTTCAATTTTACCCTTAGCAGAAATTTAACGTTTTACATTATGAGTTCGTGATGATGTCGTTTGGGTTGACGAATGCACCCGTAGTGACAGGACCCTTCCCGAATCTCTATTCTGGATCCGCGAAGTATCCCGTAGCACTCCAACAGAACTCCAACGAGCCCTAACTTTGACTCGAGGAAACTCCATCGGAGCACCGTGACTTACTTAAAACTGATTTACTAAATTTCTAATAAAAATCCGACAGCATGTCGACTGTATATTCGACAATGCCACCCTGTAGATTTAAAAGCAATTTAAAAAAAATACTTCTATAGCACACAAATCTCAACTCCAAGGAGCCTCCGGCCCTTACTCAAATCAACTCCAACACACAATAATTATATTTGCAAAAATTAATAGAGAACTAGGATTTTCTTTCAAACACTTTCGTAAAATGTGCATCCAACATCTGGTATTTATATTTACAAATATTTATATTATAATTTACATACAACACATGCATGTGACAAAAGATGAGCTATACATTGGAATGTAGTCGTCCGTCAGTTAACCCGCGTGTCAATCTGAGCCTCGCCAGCTGGACGACTCGCTCCTGCACCTGAGAGAAAATTTTTAAGAAATACATAGCACACAAACGGTGAGTATAACTCAGTGAGATAAATAAATAACAGATTTATAAACTAAAGTATTTTTCTAAAATACTTCTTTTATTCTTTTCAATTAAAACTATTTCTGAAATTCATTTTGAATTTCTTTCTAAAACTTTATCATTTCTCGCTTTGATGGTAACCCAGGGAAACTACTCCTGTCGTGGCCGCATAAATCTCTAGCTAAACCACTAGGAATTAGGGAATCTACCCTGTGTAGTTACCGATGTGCGACTCTGGGCACGCGTTACCCCTACACAATCGGTTTAAACTACACTACCCTATACGTGCAGAGGGTCGCTCAATTGACTCTTTTTCTCTCAGTTAGTAACTCTCTCACATCTACCATACACGCATAGGGCATTCCATTGGGTACTCAACTGGGGCTAGGGTAAACCATCGACGTAAGAAAATATATTAAATAATCTAGTTTTTAAGGCATAAAGCCTAAAAACTTTAAAATCTCATAATTTCTTTACATAAAAATATATTTACTTTAACAATTCATATAATAGGATCTAACTATATTAAAATATATAAATCGATTATATAATGAAATAAATGCATATAATATTAAAATAAGCTTTAAACAAACTAAGCTTGAGGAAAAGTAGATTTCTACTCACAAAACACTTCCCGATCGCTAACTTCCAATTTGAGGAACTCTCTTCACCTCTTACACGTCTCGAAGTCCGATAAAGAAACTTCCAATTCACCTAACGTTTAAATCACCAACTTATTTACTACGTCATTCCAATATAAACTCTAATGGAATTCTTTAAAACTAATTAAGCCATAACTCAACCCATTTCTAACCCTTATTTTATACCATTCATTTCCATAAAGTTTTCATGTTCCAACACATTTAATTACACACTTGGAACCACCAAAACAAAATAAAATATAAATGGGACAGCTTGCACGTAAAACGTCCGCGTGGTTACCTTTGAGTATTAAATGTGTTCCATACAATAAAATTTGTTATCTATGACTTAATCATCCTCAAATATACATTCAAGCACATATTTAGGACCTTAAAATCAACTTAAAATCACACAAATTCCTACTTATATGCAGCTGTCTTTACTTTTGTCAAAAATCACACGAATAACTCAATACGCGATTTTCTTTCGGTTTCAACGCGTAATCATATTCTATCATGCATTTATACACTTAAAATCAATTAATCTCCATTTTATTTAAACAAAATACAGCCCATACACACACCCATACATACTGCCGACAGAACATCACACAAATACCCATTCTTTTCACTCATTCACGGCACACACACCCATCACAAAATCTCTACACCATCACCTATTTCATTTCAGTTTTTCATGAGGCAAAATCAATAAAACCCAAGCTAACTTACTGGTCTGAGAGTTTAGCAGCTGGTCATGAACTCCCACAGCAGTCCAAAGCTTCCATTTTTCGAATCTAACTTGAGCTACAACAAAAACCCAACAATAACACGAAAGGGACAACACAGCTCAAGAAAAACATCACACAAACTCAAGTTATTTCTCTTACCTACTGAGCATCATCTCCTTCACGCCAACCCCTGCATTTTTCCTCCATCTGCTGGCTTCATCCAGCTCCTTTCAGCTCATCCATTGCTTGCTTCAGCTGACCCGAAATCTGGCTTCTTCACTCACGGTCTGCCGAGCTTCATCAGCGCCAATCGCGACTTCAGCTTCTTCCCGATTCCTAGCTGTCTTCCTCACTTCCAGATCTGGTTTTCTGGGCTGAAATCAAAGGTTCATCTTGCTTCTTCAAGCCTCCATCTGACCGTGAAGAAATCCCTTGGGTGATCGGTTTGATGGCTGCACTTGGTGGCCGAGAGGGATGATCACGCGAGAGAGATTTTGGGCTGTCTTCAGTTCTGCTATTTGGTGTTTTCGGGTCTGATTTGTGTCTGGTTGCTGTGCCAGATCTGAGCTGGAAGAAACACTCTAATATTGCTTAACATATTGCCCAAAAGCCCCTCTATTATTCTCAATTATGCCAGCTTAACTTTCACTCCAATTTTGGCACTTACACCCCTCTTTTATTACTATTTTTATGGACTTTACTTATTTATTTTCACTCATGTCCATACTCATTTTTAATCTATAATTTACACTTCCTAATGACCTCTTTTAATCCTCATCACTTATATTTCTCAAAAAAATTTTATCCCATAAAAATAAATACGTTAAATCCGTCAATTTCCATAACGATTTTAATATCGATTAAATTAACTATTATTCCTCTCAATAATATTTCTAAAATATTCCACACTTATCAATTCATCAAATTAACCTCATAAACATCCAATTGAACTTATAATTGTTCACTTTCATCACATAAGAAAATTTTCTCACAACGGTGGAATATTTTAAAAATACATTCACATTTAACGTATTTATCGATATTTATATATATTCGTAAGTATGAAGGACTTGGTCCTAACACGTAGCCTTTACGAATTTGATGAATCGGATTTTTCGTCCATATCTAGATCAGTTTGTGGTTGTCTTTATTGATGACATCCTAGTGTATTCCCACAACCCAGCAAAGCATGATAAGCATCTTCGGATAGTGCTGCAGACTTTGAGGGAGAAGCAGTTGTATGCCAAGTTAAGCAAATGCGAGTTTTGGTTAAGTGAGATAACATTTCTGGGGCATATCGTATCTACGGAAGGTATAAAGGCCAATCCGAAGAAAATTGAAGCAATTATGGAATGGAAGCCTCTGAAGAGTGTTACCGCAGTCTGAAATTTTCTAGGCTTCCAATTATGGAATAATAGATGATTTGTGAAAGGATTTTCTTCCATAGCAGCTCCATTGACCAAGCTACTTCATAAGGATGTTAGATTCAAGTGGATAGAAAGGTGTCAAGAGAGCTTTGAGAAGCTAAAGGTGATGTTGGTCGAGGCTCCGATCCTTACCTAGCCCGTATCCAGTAAAGATTTTGTGATCTATAATGATGCCTCTCATAATGGCCTTGGTTACGTGTTGATGCAAGATGGCAAAGTGGTTGCTTATGTTTCCAAATAGCTAAAGAATCATGAGAAGAATTATCCGACGCATGATCTGGAACTAGCAGCCATAGTCTTTGTTCAAAAATATAGAGGCATTACTTGTATGGGGAGAAATGTCGTATATATACATATCATAAGAACCTCAAGTATCTGATCACTCAGAATGAGCTTAATTTGAGACAGAGGAGATGGATAGAGCTGTTGAAAGATTATGATTGCATCATTGACTACCACCCAAGGAAAGCAAATGTGGTAGCTGATGCATTAAGCAGGAAATCCTTAGCGGCCTTGAGAGCGATGAATGCCCAGTTAAAAATGATGGAAGACAAAGCAGTGATGGCAGAATTGCAAGTTCGACCTAGTTTCCTTCAACAAATCCAAGAAAGTAAAAGCAAGATGAAAAGTTGATAGCAACCAGTAGACAAATCTAAGAGGGGAAGAAGAATGAGTTTGTAATCAAATGAGAATGTCTATACTTCAGAGATAGAATATGTATTCCTCTAGAATCTGTATTCCAGAGGATGATGAATTGAAAAGGGCAATTCTGACGGAAGCTCATAGCAGTCCGTATGCGATGCACTCAGGTAGCACAAAGATGTATAAAGATTTAAAGGCTCAGTATTGGTGATCTGGCGTGAAGAAAGATGTGGTAGATTATGTAAGTAGATGCATGACATGCTAGCAGGTGAAAGCTGAGCATCAGGTTCCCTCAAGGTTATTGTAGTTGATATCTATCTCGGAATAGAAGTGGGATCGCATCACCATGGATTTTTTTTCAGGGTTACCTCTTATTCGGAGTAAACATGATGCGATTTGGGTGACTGTAGATCGGTTGACTAACTTTCCCACCAGTTAGGACGGATTACTCATTAGATCAGTTGGTGGAGCTGTTTATAAAGGAGATAGTCCGATTGCATGGAGTACCCGTTTCCATCTTATCAGACAGAGATTCGAGGTTCACATCAAGATTTTGGAAGAAGTTACAAGAAGTTTTAGGTACGCGATTAAGCTTCAGCTCAGCCTTCCATTCCCAGACTGATAGGCAATCAGAGAGAGTAATTCAGGTGCTGGAAGATATGCTCAGAAGTTGTGTTATTGATTTTGAGGGGAGTTGGGTGGAGCATCTCCCATTAGTAGAATTTGCTTATAATAACAGCTACCAATCAAGCATAGCTACGGCACCGTATGTAGCTCTGTATGAAAGTGAAGATTATTAAGGAAAGGTTAAAAGCCGCATCCGACCAACAGAAGTCATATGCAGACTTGAAGAGGAAGGACATAGAATATAAAGTATGAGATAAAGGCTTCCTCAAGGTATCTCCATGGAAGAAAGTGTTAAGATTCGGAAGAAATGGTAAGTTAAGTCTTAGGTTTATCGGCCCATACGAAATCATTGAGCATGTGAAAGATACAGATCTGATCATTCTCATATCGTACAAGTCGAATCTATTAAGGTGCAACTTGATCTATCATATGAAGAGGAACCAGTAAGAATTTTGGATCGTGAAATTAAAGAGTTGAGAAAAAAAATGATGCCATTAGTTAAGGTTCTCTGGAAGAATCATAACGTCGAAGAGGCTACCTGGAAAAGTGAAAAGACGATGCAACAATAATATCTACAGCTTTTCGAATAAGGTAAATTTCGCGGACAAAATTTCTTAAGAGGGAAAGAGGTGTAACACCCATATATTTATTTTCGTATGATTAGTATTCATTGATTAAATAATTGAATTCGATAAGTTGGATTAAATTAGAATTTAGAGAAATTAATGCGATATTAGTATAAATCGTTAATTATTTAAGTGATTTAATAATTTTTGGATATATTTCTCTTAGCAATGGATTTAATTAGAAATTAAATGGGAGAGATTGAATGATGTAAAAACGTCATTGGACAATTAAGTGAGAGCAATGGGAATGCATCGTATGAAATTAATTTTAAGACCAATCAAAATTTGCAAACTAAAAGTCAAAAGTTAGGAAGACCAATTGAAAATGTGACAAATGTGTGGTGCATGGAGTTAGTGAAAAAGTGAGTTGTCAAGATTATCCAGTGGAATGCAAGCATGTGTGTTGAGGGACTTAAATGGAATTAAAGATATATTTGGGACAAAGGTGAAAATCAAAGAAAATAGTTAATATATGTAGTGAGCTAAAAATTGAAAAATTCATTTCTTCTTTTCTTCTTTCTTGTGCCGTCCACCATCACTTCATTCTCTCTTCATTTTTCTTCCATTTTAAGCTCACAAACCACCCAAATCTCTTGTTCTTTTCATCATCCACCCTTCCAAAGCATTAAAACTATCAAAACCCCTCTAGAATTTCAAGTGAATTTTTAAAGAAAAGAGCTTTAGTAAGGTAAGTTGGTATGGATTTTGATTTTTGTGATGGGTTTAGGTTGGAAATGGTGTAGATACTCTCATGAGCTTGTAGATAAGGTTATTTTTGCATTTGATTAAGTGTGTGTGATTTTTATGATGAAAATTGCTTTCTTCGAAACCCTAGGTGAATGTTTAATTCAAGGAAGCTTAGGAAAGAATAAGGGGGAAGCCATAAGCTCTCTTTGGATGACGGGACCCTTCCTGAATCTCTCCTCTGAATCCGAGAAAAACCTCATAGCACCCCAATAGAACTCCAACGAGCCTTAACTTTGGCCTGAAGAAATCCCGTCAGAGCATCGAAACTTAATTTAAATTTATTTTCTCACTTCTTTAATAGGTGGCAAGGGTAAAAATTTTTCGTTTTTCTGATAAAAATCCAGCACCATACTGGCTGTTTATTCAACTATGCCACCTTGCAAATTTTCAAATACAATTTAAAAACACTTCTATAACACTTAATCTCTACTACCAGGGGCCTCCGGCCCTCATCCCAAAACCAATCCCAGCATGAAAAAACCTCAATCACGGAAATTGATTGAAAAACCAAAAGCTTTTTCATCAAAACAACTTTATAAAAACTTGCATCCAAAAACTTATATTTAAATTTACAATTTACACCATGCTTGATACAAAATATGCACATGACAAAAGTATGAGTTATACAAAGTGATCAAAGTAATCTTTTAGCGCGTCTGTCTGAGCCTCGTCTATTGGATGACTCACTCCTGCACGTAAGGGAGAATTTTTAAGAAACACATGGAAAACAAACTATGAGTAAAGCTCAATGAGAATAACAATTTAATAAAACTATGAACAATTTAATAAAACTAAGGATAAACAGTTTTAAACTTTTCTAAGATACTTTTTCGAATCTCGTTTGAAAACTTTTTTCCAAGATCGTTCTAAATCTTTTTTTGAAACTTTCTTGTTTCTTATTTCTCGCCTGAATAATAACCCAGGAAAACTACTCCTATCATGACAGCATAAAATCTCTCGCTAGCCACTAGGAGTTAAGGAATCTACCAGGTGCAATCACAGATGCGTAAGCTCTGGGCACACGTTACCCTCTCGTAATCGGTCTGTACTACACTATCCTTATATGTGCAGAGAGTGACTCAACTGACTCTTTCTCTCAGGAGTCGTCCAGACTCCACTCTCAGTTAGTGACTCTCTCATATCTACCGTACACATATAAGGCACTCGGTCTGGTACTCAACTGGAGTTAGGGTAAATCATCGGCGTAATAAAATACTTTTTCTCAGTATTCTCAAATAAGTTCATTTTTAAAGCAAAATGCCTAAAATCTTTAATTCTCGTATATTCTCGGTATAATTGTATATTCAACTCAAACTCATATAATAGAATCTAAATTTAATTTAAATAACTAACTCAGTCGCATAATGAAATAAGTTCATATAAAAATGAAATAACAATTAAATAAATAACGCTTGGAAAAATTAGATTTCCACTCACGAAACGTCATCCGATGAATGGCGATTCTCCTCCGAAAGTCTTCGATACTTTTCGTTTTCACCCTAAAGCATCGAATACTTATTTAGAACCATTGAATTCACTAATACAAAGCTATAAGTAGCTTCTAATACAACTAACTCTATATAATTCCCTTTTCATCTAAATCTTCGCAACTAAGTTTTAACTCATTTGATACTTTCAAATTCCAATTTCTTTTTACGAATCCTATTTATTATCACCTAGGAACACCCTGATATGCTCGAAATAATTTTCTGAAGCTCAAAACAAAAAATCTCGAAATAAGACCCCCTTTGGCCGAATGCTACTTAAGGAGCAATTCCTAGGTTTTCTTTATTCTGTTTTCACTCCAATCATCTCCTTAACTCACGTTTACGTCAGTCATGAAACAAATTAGAAAAGAAACGACCGTTGGGTGAGTGTTCTTAGACAAAAACCACCTTTTTTCAACACTTTTTAATGCTCACTTTTACCTCACTTATGCAATCAACTCAATTCTTTCATATTTCATGTTCTTTCACCCTAATATGATCAAACATAATCATTTCATACATTAAAATAATGCTTTTACATGAGATTCTTTCATGTCCTTCAACTAGACTAAAAACACTTCATTGAACTTTACACCTTTGATTATTCAATTCTATCACTTCTATATAATTATTTAGTCTCCAAAATACTAAAATTTAAGCTTAAAACATGAAACTAAAAATAGAATCACAAAGCCCTACATTGGCCGTGAATTACCCCTTATACACATCTTCATTCTATTTTCAATTTGCATCACAATAACTACACCAAAATCATCACCAACCAACCTAGTTTCACTTCTTAAACTTAAATTAAGATTTGAAGCAAGGTAGAGAATGGGTTTCTAAATCATTGAAGTTGATTCAAGACATGAAACTCACCTATTTAGACTTCACTCTTACTCCAAACTTGCACTTATAGCTTTGGTTGATGACAAGCTTCCATTTGGCGATGAAATTCTTAAAGAAAATGGCTTGAAATCCCTTGGTTTCCTCTTTCTCCCTTAGCCGGCACTCACACCTCTCTCCCTCTCGATTTTAGACTGAGAAAAGCAATGGAAAATGACAAGGGAGCAATCTATTTATAGTGGGAAATTTTCTAAAAAAAATACTTACTTTTAATTATAACTTAGCCCCTTGAACTTTGCTTATTTCCATTTTGACCCATAAATTGATAAGTTTGATTCTAATTGGTCCATTTGTCACCTTAAAAACCACTAATTCCATTCACCAATCAAAGGTTCTAAATGACTCACTTAGGCACCACAAATTCTATCACATTTGGCTAATAGAGATTGGTGGAAATTTTACAACTTTTTGACTTTGAAATGATAAGCTTATCTCATCTAATACTCTCCCATCTCAAATGATAATTCTTCTGGGTCCTCTAATCGACATCTTACTCGCGATGCGAAAATAAATTTAACTTTAAAAGCTACTACTGGAGTGATACTAGTTAGCCATAACCAAAATCGAGGTTTTACATTGGAGGTGTGGAAAAGCTAAAGAGCAAGCCCAAAAGGTTGGTGTACACTTATCTTGAAAAGTTACATTTATTAGTGTATTAGAAATTTGAAAATTTCTTTAAAATTTGATTATTTGATTTCTTTAATGTGACAAACATATTTGAATGATATTTGCGTGTCAATTGAATGTCTTTTGAATGAAGTTTGTGATGAAAAACCATGTGGAACAAAATTTTGAAAAATTGACCCTTCTAGGCCGAATGCATACCCTAGAGCAACTTAGGGGTATTTTTATCATTTCGCACTCATTTACGTGTTAATTATATGATGTTTGATGGTACGTGTGATGGATTAAAAATTTGAAATGAAAATTTTGATAATTGCCTCTTTTGAGGCCGAATTGAAGCAAGAGGAAAGTGGATAATGTTTTGGTAAAAATGTGACTCTAAAACTAGGGGCAAAATGATCATTTAAAATAATAGAACCCTTCCCGAATCCCTATTCTGAATCTAAGAAAGACCCCGTAGCACCCCAACAGAACTCCAACGAACCCTAACCTTAGCCCGAAGGAATCTCGTCGAAGCACTGTTGCTTAATTAAAACTTATTTTGAATCCATTTATTAGGTGGTAAGGATAAAAATTTTTCATTTTTCTGATGAAAATCTGACAGCATACCAACTGTTTATTGAACTATGCCACCCTGCAAATTTAAAAAAGATTTAAATATACTTCTATGGCAAACAATCTCCACTACCCTGGGGCCTCTGGCCCTCATCCAAACCCAATCACAACATAAATAATCACATTTGTGAAATCAATAGAAATCTGAAATTTTCTTTTCAAAACATTTCATAAAACATGCATCTAACAATGGATTTTTCTATTTACAAATTTACACCATTTACATCATGATTTACATACAACATATGCATGACAAAAAGATGAGCTATACAATGGGATGTAGTCGTCCGTCAGTCTGAGCCTCGTCTGCTGGAGGACTCATTCCTGCACCTGAGGGAATATTTTAAGAAACACATAGAAAATAAACGGTGAGTATATCTCAGTAAGATAAACATTTAATCGTTTTATAAACTAAAGTATTTTTCTGAAATACTTGTTAATCTTTCAAACGAAACTGTTTCTGAAACTCATTTCGAATTTCTTTTGAAAACTTGTTCATTTCTCGCCTTGATGGTAACCCAGGAAAACTACTCCTATTGTGACAGCTTAAGTCTCTAGCTAACTACTAGGAATTAAGGAATCTACCCTGTGTAGTCACCGATGTACGAACTCTGGGCACGTGTTACCCCTACACAATCAGTATAAACTACACTACCTTATACATGCAAAGGGTGACCCAACTGACTCTCTCCCTCTCAGTTAGTATTTCTCTCATATCTACCATGCACATATAAAGCATTCGACTGGGTACTCAACTGGAGTTAGGATAAACCATCGGCGTACTGAAATATTTTTTCTCTATATTCTCAAATAATCTCGTTTTAAAAGCAAAAAGCCTAAAAATTTTAATTTTCATAGGTTCTTGATATAAATACATATTCAACTAAAAATTACCAATTAAAATCTTGGTATAACTACAATACACAACTCAATTATGAAAATATAATAAATGCATATAATCAAGAAATAAACTTTAAACTAAAATACACTTGAGAAAGGTAGATTTTTACTCACGAAACTCCCTCTGATCAACTGCTAACCTGCTCCGGAAGTCTTCGATATTTTTCACTTTTACCCTACAACATCAAATACTAATTTAGAATTATAAAACTCGCTTAAACAAAGCTATAAATAGCTTATAACACAATTAATTCTATAAAGGTCATTTTTCGCCTAAACTTCGCAACTTAGTTTTAACTTATCCGAGGCTTTCTTTCGAATTCTGATTTCTTTTTACGAAACCTATTTATTATCATCTAAGAACACTTCAGTATACTCAATTTCATCGTCAGAAGCTCAGAATGAAATTCGTCCAATCTCGCTTACTAATAAAAATCACTTTTCGTTTTTAACATCCGATAACTTCAAAAATCAATCCTCTAGTGTTCTAACACCCAATCATAAATAAATAAATGGTTTCAAATATTAAACGAATGCGTTTCAAAGGGTTTCAAAAAACGTCTTTCAACTCGTCTGTTTAGCTCTGAAATCAATCCTAAACTTTTTGTTTTCGAAATCTAACTTCATAAGATCATTTCCTAACCTCTGAAACATCCATCTAATATCTTAAAATCGAAAATGAAATCGAATCCTAAAAAACCCATTTTTGGCCATGAATTCCCTCTCTCTTTTCATCTATTTTTCTTCCATTAAACTACTCATAAACCACACCAAAATCATCCTCACATCTCCCTCTCATTATTCCTAAACTCGGATTCGAAAAAGAAGCGAAAGATAAAATGAGTTTCTTAAAAATTATCAAATTTTGAACTAAAATAACTCACCCAATAGGCGATATCTTTGCTTCAAATTCATTTGGCTAGCTAGAGGAGATAATAAGGATAGACTTTGGTGAAGAAACCGCAGCGAGATACGGACCGAATCACCTTCTCTTCCTCCCTCTCTCTCGACCGCACGTTAACTTCTTTTCTTCCTCCCTCTCTCTCGGCTTTCCTCTCTCTCACACACGACTCTCACATTTTCTCTTGCTTTTCATGTTCAAAATGAGGCAAATGAGACAAAATCAATTTATATATATACTAATGCTCAATTGCTAAAAAGTCCCTCAAGAAAATCTCACTTTGTCACCTAAAACTTTCAATAATTATACTAGTACCCAAAATCAATTCTATTGGTTCACTTGGCATACTTTAGTCCACTTATTTAACATAGCCACTACTTTTAAAAGTCACTTATCTCATTTCTTATTGGTTGAAATAAATATCTTTTACTTTATTTCGTGAGCTCACCTCCCTTGATTAATACATAAATCACTCCTAATCACTTTGTATTCATATCGAGGCCAACCAAACGACATCCAACTTGCGATATGAAAAAATAATAAACCTCAAATAACACTACTGAAAGCCTACGATTCGACCGGAACTCAATTCAAAGATTTTTAATAACATAAAATAATAAATCTAAGTAAGGGCTTATATAAAAAAAGCGAAAAGTGATGCTCCAAAGAATTTAGAAGAATAGATTTAAATATATGTTAAAAAGTTTACACGATTAAAATTTTGTTAAAAGTTGAAAATTTTATAATTTTGAAAAGTTTAGATGGCCCGAGTAAAACTAGACACCAATAGGTGAGGATTGATAGTTTGCATGCCAATAGGATAATTATTAGCAGTAGTACTGCACTGTTACAGATGTTTATCAACTTTGAATCACGGACCCTAAGAGGCACCAAGTGTCCGGTGTAGAAACTAAAAAAGGTTATGAATTGCAATCTAACCGGTAGTCACAGAGTGTCCGATGCCGAAGACATCGTTTATTCTAGCGGGTAGCCATCAAGTGGTCAATGCCTTGAAAACCCATTACGATTGCCAAGGTATCGTATTAAATTTTACAAAGGGCTCTAAAAAGTTCAATAAAGTTATATTGTAAAAACATATGACAAAAGAGTTTTGTAAGGGCAACTTTGTAAATGTATTTAACAACGAATTTTTTGAAAATTTATATTGTTAAATTTTTACTTGTGTAATGTATAATGCAGATATTTCGAAAAGTTAATTATCGGTGCCTGTTATCTGATTTTATCATTACATTATTGAAAAATAATTATAAGTTCAAAAGTTTTATATGTAAACCCACTAAGTATAAATACTTAGCGCATTAGATTTTACCACGCGTAGGTAGTTAAGTCGAGCTTGGTAGATCAAGACTGAAGACAAAGTATATCTGCAGTAAGACCAGCAAGTCACATCCATCCTCCTTTTTGGTAAATATCATTTTGGGTTCACCTATGCATGTCAACAAGTATATATGTATGTTTTTATATACAGTTATGAAGTGTGTATATTTTCCTTGAGCATGAGTTTTGTAAAGAACGAATTGTATAATGTGTGAACTCTATTTGTAAAATATGTAAATAGAGTTTGTATTAAGAATTTTATGGATGTGAAGTTTTACTGAAAATTAGTTTATTATGTATATTGTGTGGTGAAATGAATATGGAAACGGACAGAAGGTTCGAAATGGAGATTAAGAATTGGATATATTTAGAAGTATTGTTTTCCCTATAGGTTTTTAAAATTTTGGAATTTCAGAAAAATAAGGGAAACTCTGTCGAATTTTTCGTAAAACAAAATAAGTGTTTTAGTAAATGAAATTTTTTATAATAAATGTAATATCCTAGGCCTCGATACTCGTATCACTGGGGTCGAAGGAGAGATGTTATAATTTTAATATAATAATTTAGTTGAAATATATATTAATTTATTGTTAAAGTTGACTTGAAAAGTCTTTTAGTTTTTTTGTACTTTTGACTATTGACTAATAAAATTTAATTGTTATTGACTAATGATAAGAGATATTTGTGTTGTATTTTTGAAATCTCAGATAGCTTTAATGTCATTATGGCCAAACATATCATTTAGGTACAATTTCATCCAACCTCAAAGAGTTTGTGCAATTTGCCATAAAAAATCAAAATTCATTTTAATATTATTATAACTTTGCAGAAACAGGATGAAATCCGGTGGAACCTAGATCTTCAAAGGTTGAAGATTTGAGTTTTCAAATTCAAATCCTCAACCCTAAACCAATAAATCCAAAAAAACAAAAAAACAAAAAAGTGTCGATCAGACACCAAATAAAAAAAAAATCAAAATTTAAGATTTTTTTAAATTAAAAAAGAAAGAAAATAAAAAAATAAAAATTTGAAGGTTTTTTAAATTAAAGATCTAACAACTTAGATCTTCAATATTTAAAATATGGGTTTTCGAACTCAGATCTTCATCTCTAAACCTATTTAAAAAAATAAAAAATTAGATGATCAAAAACACCTACTCTCTCCGTCAGCAAGGCACTTTAATCAATAGCAACCTTCCACTCCAAGACACTTCAATCTACACCAACTCTCACATAACCTAAAAAAAAAAAAATCAAAACCAACCACAACACCACTTAATCGTTCATTCTACAACTCCCTTCTCCAATCCAACAATTCAATCTCCACATTTAACCTTAATAGTTTCATCTCTCTACATCACATTATCAAAAAGACCACTCCTGTAGATTGAAGCTTCGACACGATGAAGTTGCGATTGCGTCGCTGCGTCATCTCCGTTAGCAACCATAATGGCTTTGACTAAGATTGTGGGGACGATGTCGAGCTTGAGGAAAGAGAGCTTCTTTGTGCTTAGTGTTTGTTTCTTTAGTTTGTTGAAGGATTTTCTATTTGTGATGATGTGTTTAGTGTTTGTTTGATTGGATATTGTGTTTGTTTTTTATGATTTTCTGTTTCTGATCAAGTCTTTTTATTTTATTTTTATTTTTATTTTTTTATTTTTCTTTCACGCGATGAATGTGCACTTATCTAATATAAATATAAAATGACAAAAATAATCCTACTTATGTAACGTTTGAGCAATGGTAGAGACTAAATTGATATATTTTTAAAATGCGAAGGACCACGAAAGAGATAAATGAACTCAAGTTAAAAAGTTCTCAAAAAATATAGACATGAAATTTACCCTAAAGATAATTGTGCACTCTTTTCTCTCCTTTTTTCTTAATTTCGTTTTGATTTTCTGCTGCACATATAAACAAGATAAAATAATTCAATTCTTGTGCTCACTAGGACCTCTTAGAAAGAAAAATTAACATGAGAAAATGAATAATTTATTGAGATAAATTTTAAATTCTGATGGACGTATAGAGTAGTAATATCAATTTTTAATTTTAATAATGAGTGCAAGGATTAAAAAGGGTATAAAGAGAGTTATTTTGGTTGGCTCTGTATAATTTGGTGTTCAACTATATATTTAAAAAAGGGCATATTTCCCTTTTTTTCCTTCAATCGCCTGGTTGTTCGTTGTGTTTTCATGCATAATACAAGATCCGAGGTAAAAAATACAGCTAGGCTCAACTATATTACACAGACAAAATTTATGGTAAGGCCTGCAAACCGTACATTTGATTGTCATCGGCGTCAAACATGCATGTCCGATTGTAATTTTGGGTTCAATCTAAGTGCCTTCTTTGCCAAGTTGCGGATATCTTCCCTGATGGACTCCACTGATATCCTCTTAACTTCTTTTACTCCGCCTCCATATATGAAATCCTTAGCATTGTCCTCTGCGAATGAAAGCAAACGAAGTTAACTGAAATTTGTCTACAACAAAGAAGATGCAAGGCTATAAACTCAAGAACCAAACGTCCTAGAGAAATTCGACTAGGTGGATTGCTTTGGGGAGAAAATCAATATACATTCAACAAATCTTCAATGCAGATCATTTTGGGCGTGAGCAAATAGATAGTTTTTTTTTTTTTTTTTTGTGTTCTGTTGGTTCATAAATATGACTGAAGTTAAATGTTTGTTTTACCATTTTGTGCTAAATGACAAAGAGCAAGCTCAACATGGCGCCGTGTTGAAATCGAACTGATAGTAGAGTTGGCAATCAACCATTCAAGAGCTCCATCTTCGATTAGAAGTGAACGGCCCTTTCTTTGTCCTGGACCAACGAACATGCGTCAGAAATTTGATGGCAGACATCAATGATTAAGAGCATAAATACGTTTAGAAAAGGATAACATGAGTAAACCTTCAATGATTCCTCGGGATTCACATTTTGCAAAGTTAGCCAATCCTCTAGCAATCTGTGCAATGACATCACTATTCCCAGATCCAATCATTCCCAAGAGTGCTTTGATGGATCCATCTTCTTTAAGCATTTTGTGTAATTTTTCTGTTGTGAAAACCTTTCATTACATACACGATCTTGATGCTCGTGAAACTTTCACAAAGACATGGCTCTATTATTGTTTTGGTGAAAATATATATTTAGCAGAGACATGGCTCTATTATTGTTTTGGTGAAAATATATATTTAGCAGAATTAGTGCTTCAACCATAAGCTCATGGTAATAAATGTTGATAGAGTACATTTGATATGTGCAACTACGGTGGACATTACAGTTGACATATTAGTTTCTGATGCAATTAACAACACGACCGAAAACGAAATTCCACACATTAATTTCAAAATCAGTTTTAGCTTACCATTTCCACATAGATTAGCAAGTGCACCAGCTACCATTCTCAGAGTCTGTGGATCATCAGTTTTACCTGCTGTCTTTGCTAGAAGCTGACCACCTCCTCTGCTCATTATTAGGCCTTGATTCAGTTCTGAGAAGATTTGAAAAAAAAAAAAAAAAAAATTTGGTTTTATTTTACAGTTTATACTATGCAAAATATTAATGCCATTAATGTTCAGGGGGTAAACTATGGCGCAAAATGTCACCAGAGCAATTCCTGCAAAATATCTTATGCTCACAAACTTCAAAGAAGTCGACACAACAAACCAGATAGAAAAATATTTGAACGGTTTATGTTATTTCCACGTGCAACAAAAAATAACAGACTTGTATTTTCATGTCTATTTGTTTCAAGTATTAAATAGAAAAGTAAAGAGTTAACAAACAGAAAATTACGGTCATCAATGATCAACATAAGTAAAAGAAGACAGAATCAAGATTACCATTCATTGCCAAATTGGCAATGGCTCCAGAAGCCACTCTAAGAATAGTTGTATTCTGGGAAGATTGCAACAGTGAAAGTAATGCATCTAAACCACCTTCCTCCACTATTTTTTCTTGATTAATATCTGCAAGGACGGTGATTCAAGCAGGGAGCAAACGAGTTTAGAAGCAACAAATCCATGAACATTCAATTCAAGTAGAAAAAGATTCCCACATCTTAATTACGATCATTATAGTGGTCGAGATGGTATATATGATATAAATGACAAAAACTTTATTGCCACTGGGCTATAAGTTACTGCGACATCAACCTTACAGAGCCTAAAGTACATGAGAGGATGGCATTTAAAGTAAACAAAAAATAAATAAATAAACAACATAATAGGAGGTGAAAGGGGAGGCAAGAGAGGTAATTTAAAAAATAAGAAAAAAAATTCTTACCAACAAATTACCAGCTCCAATTAGCAATTGCAATATCATAAAACATTAAATATGTTTGATTACATCAGCTACGTACGGAAAGTTTATCAACCGCTTTTTTTTTATTTTTTTCAGGTCATTCATCTTTTTGTTGACACAAAATAGCACAAGTTACATCCAGCTGCAATGCTGCAATAAATTCTAACTTGGTAAAAATTTTCAAGTCTTTTATTGCCATTAAGAATGGAGGTATTTTAGATTTTTCTACATCTCAGAGGCCAAAACTGTAAATGCTTTAATAAAGTTCACCTGCTAAAGCAAAGTCTAAAGATTTTACCCAAATTTCATGGAAATTACTAGGAATCTGTTCAAGAATAGATACAAGTTTTTCCAGCGCTTCTAAAATGAATGGAACATAAGCTTCTAAAATGAAAGTTCCAGCTTTTGTGAAATTTAATTTGGATTAAAAGGAAGTATCCAGAATCTAGATCTGCATTATGTAAAATAATTATTATGTTCAAGAACTTGACCAACTAGATGGAATAAAAATTTGGCATGGATTTATAGCCCGTCAATAATGACACAAGTGCCATTTTAGTAAATGAAAATAAGGTTATATTTTTGAGTAATTTTTCTGATTTGTTGAAACACCTCCTGATGTTACCGTATATTCGTGTAAGATAAGAAAATGAGATGGACTGGTTGTGTTTCGTGGCTTCAGCCTTCAAATCTTATAATGCTACTTTTGTGTGCTAATATTTGCGCAACGATGCTGTAGATCAAGCAATAAGTAGATTCGTTGGAGAGTTGTAGAGTAGGCCCTATGTTCAGATTTTTACCAATAAATAGATGAAGGAAAAATGTGGGAAGAAGAAAGGCAATAATTACAACAAAGGAGGCTGTTATCAAAGTGACAAGTCATATCCATTTCCATATGAAACACATAAGAAATTTAAGCTGTTAGAAAATAAAAAGACTTCAGACTTGTGTAAACTTGGATTGAACCGAAAGGAACCTAGCCCCAATGCATTCATATACTTCTACAGGCATAGAGTGGTGTACCTTCAGCAGCAAGATTGGCCACCACTTTCACAGCATGAATTTGGATGTCAGAGTCTTCAGATTTTAACAACTGTAATATCTTTAGAAGCCCGACTACAGTTGTGAAGCCAAGGAACATGTAATTTAAAACATGTAATCTATATATGAAAATAAGTGAAGATATATCAACCATACGTATGTAAAACCATATCTTGCCTTCATCGCATATCTTTGCAATAGTAGCCCTCTTACTGGAGAACATCTCCCTCGATGGGTTTGACTTGTGCAAACCCATTGGTGTCCCAAATCTTGAAGATCCTTTACTGATGTAATCCTTCATATATGGTTTCTTGTCCTGTAATATCAATATGATTTAAGGCAATAGACCAATAACTTTAAATCCTATGCAAGATGGCGCATAAATCTTACCTCAAAATCATCATCATTTTCAGGTATAGTCTTCTTTAGTTTGACCAGTTCACATTCGATGTCCTTCCTCTCCTTCTCTTCGATTAAAAGTCTTTCCATTGCAGCGTGAAGCTCTTTACTCATTATTTCCTGCATAATTCCAGATGTATTAACACACAAAAATGACTAATTAACATTAACTTCTTAGCAGATGGTTGTTGTTCTCATGACTACAATTCAAACTTAATTTAAAATGACGAAAAATTATAATTAAGCACATATGGCTTCATTAGACAATCACACCTTTTCTTCAAGCAAATCTTTATATTCTGATTTCAAGGATTGAAGTTCAATAGATACAGGTTCATGTAGCTGAAGTGTTTCCTGTAACTTCATTTTGAGTTCTTTGATATCATTCTGCCCCTGGATTAACAGACAATAGTCACAATAACTATAGTTGGATCAAGGAATCTGAAAGGCAAGTAATAGATCACATAAAATTCATAACCTATGAGCACTATAGACAAAGAAACAACCCTTTGCTATAGTGCCAGCTTCAAAGAAACTAAATTGACAATATTAAGCGAGGACCGAATAACGAGTAAGAAGCTTAGTTTCAGGAACCATGAGAAGAAAACATCTGTTACAGTATGTCTCAAAAAACAAATACACGAACCACTAAAAATACCATGTTTCTAAAATTCTGTTTAATTTTCTGTCCATGTTCTACGAGAATATAATTGATATAAATGTCACCAATAAAGTAGGCTTTATGGATGAATTCAATATTTAAAATATATCAAATGCCCCAATATGATAAAAGAAAAATCAACTACAGAAAAGGAAAAAAAAAACAATTAGAGCTGTTAATTATTATAGTTGCTGTTATTATTAACCAACAATTATGAGAGTGGGTCTAGTTTGAAAAATGAAATTCCTATGCAATTTTGGGTAACTAATAAAGTTACCTGCATTGAGCTTAGATAATCACTTAGAAGCTTCTTCGCCGGATCCAACTGGTCTTCTGCACCTTCAAAGCAAGCATGTTCATCATCTAGTTTCTTATTTAGCTCTATTATTTTTTTCTCATACATCTTAGTGTTGTCTACAAGGGCCTTCTTATATGTAGAATTCTCCATCTCATATTTCTACAGGAAACAAAAAATTATACAGAAATATAGCGTTCAGGTTTGTGTTTAAGTTGTTAAAACTTGCATAATTTATAAAAGGTTCTCATATGTCACTTCATTTTCTTGTTTATAGGAAACAAACATATTTTTATTCTCTTATCCTTCCTTTTGCTCAAATATCACTTAATGTAGAAGGGTTAATAAACATGGCAAGAAGATTCCTAGTTGAGGTAAATTGTATAAACTAAAGAATGTCATATATCCACAAAATATACTAGTTGCAAGAAGTAATAAAATATGTTAAGAATGGATATCATTGCAATACTCAATACATAATTTACAGACCTTAAGTGACTTTTGATGATCACTCATCAGCTTCTTCATTACATCAACTTGTTCTTCAGCAGTTTCAGACCGGGCACGCTCAATTTCTAGCTGCTTAATCAATTCTGCTATTTTCTTCTCATACATCTGAGTGGTATCAGCCAGCACTTTCTGATATGTAGAATTTTCCAGCTGGTTATTGATATTCAACATAGAACAGCACAAAAAATCATGCAAGTCAAATTCTCATTAAAAAAAAGATTCTAACTGAAAATAACATTACCTTAGGAAACATTTTCTATGCTCACAGTTTATGGAATTATATAACTAATTCTACTTTCTCTAGACAACAAACAAAGTCAAAGCTTTCGTTGAGAGAAAAAAATTTTTGTTCCCTCATGCCGTAATGCAGCATAAGCCCTTTAACATTGTCAGTAGTTCTGTCCAGCTCATGAAATGTTTTGTTCCTTTTTTTTATCCTTTCTTTTTTCTTTGGAATTGTTTGAAAAAATATATTTTTATTTAGATTTGCCCATGCCATCATGCAGCATAAACCCTTTAACATTGTCATTCCCTCTGTCTAGCTCATGAATTGTTTGAAAATATGTATGTTTATTTATATTTGCCCATGCCATCATTCAGCATAAGGCCTTTTGTCTTTACTTCTGTCTAGCTCATGGATTCTCTCTCTTTTTTTTTTTCTTTTTTTTTAACTTTGGAAGTGTTTAAAAAGATAATTATTTTAGATTTCCCCAAAATATGGTATTTCAGACAAAATCAGGTGCTGCAAAAATTGCAACTGTTCCGTATTTAAAATCAATGGTGATTGCCACACCCATAGCCATAGGTTTAAAATGTGCATCTAGGCATGACGCACCGCAATGTGCCGGATCTGCACCTCACCGCCGGCAAGACTAGGCAAGGCGACTTTGTTGAGGCACACGCCTCACCGAAGGAGGCAATAAAGCTCAAGGCGCATCTAAGCACACCTCTCGCAACCCTACTTGTTAAAGGGCTTCCGACTGCTGAAACCAGCCAGACAGCCACCGTTCCACTCTCCTCTCTTTTTCTCTCCTCACATCAGCATTCCAGCCATCGAAACTGGCGTTCCGATAGGTGGCTACTTGGCTGCTGTGGGATTGGGGTTATAAATGGGAATGGGATGGCGACTGTGTGTGTGGATTAGGGTTTACTTACACGACTATGGGTATTAAAACTTAAATATATACAGAGGAAAATTTATAAATAACCTCCTAACTTTTGATAAATTACATAATCAGACCCTCAAATTTGTAAAAAAAAAAAAAAAAAAAAACCAAATTTATGATTTAATAATATTTTAACTTCCTTTTCATAAAAATTGCACCTCACTTCGCAAAGGCGCGCCTCAGTACACTTTGCGCCTTTCAAAACTATACTCGTAGCTGTCACACAAAACAATTCAACAAACGCTTTGTGACCGAAATACAGTATCATGTTTTAAGATGTGCAAGCAAAACTGAGTGGAGTAAAATTTTTGAGGGCAAACCTAGTCAAAATCACATGAATCTCTATGTTCGTCCAGGAAACAAAGGTACCAGCCACTCTCTACGAGTCGTCAAATTAAGCCCAACTCAGTTTTTCTTCGAAAGTCATTCATGGAATTATCCATTATACAATTTCATATTCACTACCATGGTATCACAAAGATTAATTTTAGTTGGTCTAGAGAAGGTATTAAAGGATATATAGCATCAACTAACAAAGAAAAAATGAGTAGCTAGATACTTGATCGTGACAAGGCATTCTCAAGGTTCTAAAAGAAGGACATGTACCTTGCTATTTTTCAAATCCTGTTCTAGTTGTGCTACTTTATCAATCATCAACTCATTTTGATCCATATGATGGTTCAGTTTGCATGAGACATCTTTCATCTCTAATTCCAAATAAGTATTTTCCTTCTCTAGCAACTACAAAGAAGAATAAGGTATTAGGAAATAAAAAACATAAATTTCATAAAAGAATATTATAATCTTCTAACAAACATTTGAATACAGAATAAATAATTAATTGTACAACTTGAAACAAGCATAGACGATTTTGAGAGGAAATGAGCACAACCCTAGACATAAGAAATGGTATTTCATAAACAACTTACAAGGAGAGAAAAGTACCTCACACCTTGTGACTAGATTTCTTCTTGCTTCGTCATATGAGTCTTGACAATATCTGAGCTGCTTTTCATATTCGTATTTGTCATTATCTCTCAATTTTTGCTGCCTATCAATTTGTGCTGTAAGTTCTTCCACTTGAGTAACTAGGTTGTTTTTTCCGTCATCATAAGAATTTTGACACTCTCTTAGTCGTTGTTCCAGCTCATACTTTTCATTTTCTCTCAACTTATGTTGCCTCTCAATTTCTGCAGTAAGATGGTCTAGTTGAGTCTCAAGCTTCCGGCATAAACTTTCATAATCGAACTCCTCTTTAAGCTTTGCCATGTTTACTATTTTCATTGCCTGAAGATGCAGAAACTCATTATGGAACCTAACAATAAATTGATGTAAGACAAACACTAAAGAAATAGAACAAATAGATAGATAAAGAATTAAAGATTGGAGAAGATAGAAATTAGAAGAAAGTGAAGAAAACCAAAGGAATGGAGAGGGAGAAACTTAAGAACAACATAGTTTTTGCCCCCCATATAATCTCAATGAATCACATATGCTCCCCTCCTCGGTAATAGTTAGAACAACAAGAATAGAAAACAGAGTTTATAGTACACGACTGTGGGGTCACTCCTATTTCTAGATGTATGTTGCATTAGAATTCATCATAACACAGAAATATCAATCAGAAATTGTACAACAATTGCAATTATAAGACAGTAATCGTAGCAGTTTGATAAAGATCAATCTAGAAGGTCAACGAGGAGACCACAAATTTGAATATTGATTCAGTTTCTTATTTTGATTCAACTAAGGATTTTAGGCAGTTTCTTATTTTGATTCAATTAAGGTTTTTTAGGTTATTTCCTGTTTTAATTTAGTTTCCTATTTTTATTTTATTTCCTTGTTTGGGTAGGGATTCTAGTCTATTTAAAGGGCAACTTTATGTAGTTTTATCATTCAGTCAAATATCAATAAAATTGAGAGTTTTCTCTGTATTCGATTTCTCTTATATTCTAGGAGAGCTTGGGCTAGGGCGAGGGCTAATAACCCAAACTCTAGAGAGTTAGCAAACCCTAATTAAGGTGACCTAACTCAAATCTATCGTTGTGTGGGTGCAAAGTAAGGGCTGCTGAGTGTTGCTTGCTGCTTAAGTTAGGGCTGTTGGCACGTTGCTTGCTGTTCAAGTTAGGGCTAATTGGTCTTACTTGCTGCTGAAGTAAAGGCTGTTGCTACAATTCTTGTTGGTCAAGTTGGAGTGGTTAAGGTAGTTATTGGATCCCTAATTGGTACCTTAACACAGTTATAATGCCATGAGGGAGAAAATGTTCGTCAATAATCAACTAAATTATACTGAAAGCCCAAACTAGATAAGCATGTGAAGTCTATTAGCACCTTCAAGGCTTCAACCAAGATTTTGGGGTTTGGGTGGCAAATGTGTTTCTAAATGCCACATTCCCTCCCCCAACCCTCCGCTCTTCTTCTGCAGCGCAGCCATCCGACTACCAAAAAAGAAGCATATCGACAAATTTCTGAATATTTAAATTATCAACTTCTACTTAACTTACCCGTTGTCCAAACATTATTGTGCCTGCAGTCTCTGCATGATGACGTGCCGATGGACCAATTGTTATTATAAGTGACGTCCTCGCAGAGCCTATTTGATTAGTGATTAATTTCCATCAGAGCGTTTGAAGAAAAAAGAAATTACATGAACAAGACAGCAATAGGACACACAAATACAAGCAAAATGTGGAAGGTCTATTAATTATAATTATAAACATCACTGGTAGCACCTCTTACCGCATTTAGGTCAAGAGTCTTATAAAACTATGATAAGAAAAATTATTACTTAAACAACCAAAAAGCATATCGAAACATAACATAATGACACTTAAAATGCAGAAGTTATTTCTCAATTTACAATGGTTAAGCATAATGACAAATTATAGGCTTATAACATTTACATGTCATGTTATAAGTAGTACATATGTTCCCAAATCTCACTGTATTCCATTAAAAACATCATTTAATATATATATATATATATCTATATATATATATATATATATAATGTAAGAAGCTTTAAGATTACCTCCAAAGGAATCACGAAGCAATCTTGTCAACTTAGAATCCCTTGCAGGTATATGGGGGCTGTTCTCAGCCAGAGCATTTATACATTTTCCGAGAGAAGTAAGAGAAAGATTAATGAACTTAGCCTCTTCTAGCAAGGAACCCTCACTGCCTAAAACATGACAAAATAATTATGTAAGTTTTTCAAGATTAAAGAAACAAAGTAAGTTCCACTTCACTTCTTTAAAATTTATAACAACCAAGTAATTTTGTTAACCAATTATTAAGCATATCTATAGTCTAACAACATACACTGTTTTCCAGTAAGGGATATTGTAAAACTCTGTAATGCAAAACTTGCAAGAAGAAAAAAAGAACAAACAAACAAACATTCAGTTCAGAAGATCAAAATTTTGTGTTTATAAAAAGAAAATAAATAAATAAAGGAAAGAACAATACAAAAGGAACTGGAAACAGAAGTTAGCAGTGATATAAGTTTGAGGAACAAATATAAATTTAGAAGTACATACCAGATTTGTCTAATCTTTCAGAACCTGCAAGATCTACAATCAGCAACTTGCTTTTTATTACTCTAGGTAAGCTGTTGCCACCAGGTAAATTAGATCTTGTTTCTTTCACTTGAGAAGTAATTTCATCTACTTTTTCATGGACAGATCTTCGAATACGAACCTTAAAGTAAACAAAATTCAGATCTTTAAGGTGTACATTTGGTATTTTTCCTAAGAAAAAAACATGATAGAAATACTCAATCAGATGCTCACCATTAGAATTGAGTGACTGCGTGAAGATTCAGTATTTAGTTTCGTATTGGCTGCATGACGATTTGCCTCACCAATTTGCAATAGCTGTAGAAAATGATCAAGATCTTGAACTTTTACCACTGTTGCACCAGGCAACGACACTTC
Organism: Dimocarpus longan; assembly: GCA_022984855.1. Lineage (NCBI taxonomy): Eukaryota > Viridiplantae > Streptophyta > Magnoliopsida > Sapindales > Sapindaceae > Dimocarpus > Dimocarpus longan. The sequence continues at coordinate 11,610,954 of CM041015.1, read as the reverse complement.
TCCAGTCTTGGGGTCCTCATTAATTGGGATATTACTCTTTTCTGGTGCAAGCAAATCTTGCATTGATTCCATGTACAACTAGAAAATATGAAAAAGTGAATGAGTGATGATCCATTAGATGACAAAGGAGACTATCCCTTTCAAATTAGCAACCATATGGAAATTAAGCTTTATGTTAACACTGAGTTGTGCTTCCAAGAGTCAATGAAACAAATAATTTTGCATTTGTCATTAAACGATATGGGCGACAACTTAATGTGAAAGAACAATGTATATACTAAACAGAGTAACAGAAGCATGTTACCACAAGCTTTTGTGCACATTAATTTTCTCTGTAATTAGACCAGGATATTAGAGATAAAAGTATGCATTTCTTTTTTCTGTTTCATGTCCAAATCTGTAACACGTTTTTCGACAATAAATGTTCTAAAACTTAAATTTATCTTCTATAGTTTGAAAAGTTGCCATTCTTGGGCAGAAGGAAATATGACTATTGGAGAAGATTAAAGGATTGAATTTCCACGAAAAAGTTAAAACCACAATTAGAGCCGGTATTGCACAATCATGCCTAAACAAAGATAACATCCGTAGCACTTAAACATAAACAACAGTTGGACACCTGCAAATAAGAGACTTGTACACAATGAGAGGTGCGCGACATATCAGCAATTATGTCTTCCAAAGCTCTAACCATAATACCACGTTCAGACACATCATCTTTACCCAGTCTGCCAACTGTGTAAGTTTTGCCAGTTCCTGTTTGACCATAGGCCATAATTGTCCCATTATATCCACTCAATACACTCTGCAAAAACAAATTAATAAATTTGGATATTGAATTCTTCTTCAAAGTACACTAATCTAGTGATGATAGAAAGAAAGGCAGATAGATACATAATGCATTACCTCAACCACAGGCTTTGCCACCACTTCATAAACACGCCTTTGAGAGGCGGTTTCTGTGAAAACTTGGTCAAATCTGTAAGATTCACAACTCCAGTTGTTTTTCCTCAACTTGAGTCGCTTTTGCTACAGGGAAAGGGAATATAAATAAAGTGTCAGTTTTAGCTAGCCACATGTAAAAGAAATAAATTTGAAAACACAGAAATGTTACCTACCTCAGGCTGCAACTCAACACAATCAGGAAAATCAGCATCCAAATCAGCATTTTTCGGACGAAGCCTGACTGCAACCCTCACCCTTGCAGGATCTGTGGTAATAATCATAATGCAAGAATTTTCTCATTAGTATTCAAATTTGCAAGCAACAACTTGCTTGTAATTCAATTTTGTATTGAGACCATGACAACACACGTTAAAAAACATATTAATTAAGTAATTGGAAGACTAGAGAGAGAGAGAGACCTTCATCGTGAGTAGGAGAATTAGGAGTGACAGAACGCCTAGAAGCGGAAGAAGAAGAAGAGGAAGAAGCAGAGGAGGAGGGTCTGTCTTTGGTGGAGCGAATAGAATGGTGATTGTTGACGGACGAATGTGGTGGTGGTATATGGTTCTGATGTTGTCTATCTCTCTGTGTGCTTCCTCTCCAACCAGAACCACCCATCATTTCTTCCCACAAACAGCAGCAGCTACAACTGGTTTCCTCTTTTATTTAAAAAAAAAAAACTAATACATGCTCACAACCCCACACACAAGAGTGGTTGAGGCCAGCACGACATGAGAGAGAGACAGAGAGAGAGAGAGACGGTTCCCGCTTTGTTTGTTGTAGTTGTTGTCACTTGTCAGTCTCTATCGTTGATAGGACGGCCATGGCCGATTCGTTGAGTAGTTCCTTTTTCTTTTCAAAATCAAAATTATACTCTCCCCCACGCTTCAAATTTCTGTTTATTTCCAACCTTTTAACATGCTACAACTGATTCTTTCCTTAAAAATTGAAAAGAAAAAACAAAGTAATTTTTGATGGAGACTTATTCTTAACTATTGTTCATTGCTTAAATGTGAATGTAATTATTTAAAATGAATTGGTAATAGCATCTTCAGCGTCGAATAGGATAAATGGATATTAAATTATAATAAACTTCTCCAATACAATTATCACTCATCAATATCAAATTAAGATGACAAAAACAAAAATGAAATAAACATTATCAATATGATTATCTATTTTCAAAAAGTCTATTAGACTATCTTAATAAGCCAACAATTATTTAATTTTAATTTTTTAAATTTAATTAAAAATTTAAAAAAAATTAAATTAAATAAAAATATATGGAAGCATTAAATGAAAATATATAGAAGCATTAGAGAATAATTTTTAATTTGATTGTCTATCAAATGATAAATGATATTTATGTCATGTATGGAACAAATCTTTTGATATTAATGATATAATTTAAGAAGAAAAAAAAAATTATTAGGGTATTGGAGATGCTTTTAAGTTTTCACAAACTTTGAATTTCGTTTTTCCTTTTAAAGTTCAAATTTTGAATATCCAATTATCACAAATTCACAATAACACATTGATTTGGGCTTAAAGTTTTTCATTTAAAAAAAAAAAAAAAAAATTATTCTTGGAAACATTTTTGCAATTAAATTAGACAATAGCAGTCAACTTATAATATAAATTAATAAGTATTACTTCTTTATGGGTGAATCTACTTTCAAGATGAATTATAAAGCATTTATTTGGTTTCAAAACTGGAAACTGTATATCCTCATAGCCAAAGTGTTTGATGAATTTCATGTAATACATGGAACATGTACTTGAAAGGTGTTGTTGCCTTGTCTTAATAATACGATTTAATCATATTGTCAAAAAATAAAAAATAAATAATACGATTTAATCATCCACGTGCACGGACTTGCTTAAAGAAGGAATGTAGGCCCTTTGATTGACATAGTTTCCATGTAGAGGTCCCACAATGTGAGCTCAGTGGGGCCCCTAACTTTCTATGTGAAAATGATAAAAGAAATAGAACGTGGGCACACGACGTGTGTTCTTGGCAATGTAATGACAAGCAACAGATTAATGCAAAATTTGCGCCTTTATTGCTTTCAAAATATATATATATTGCGGCCTTAATTCATTTGAATTCTCTACTCTGCTATTTAAAGTAGCATATTAATATCTCTGTTAAATTTTTAACTTTAAAGACTCTACAAATCAATCGGAAACATTATATTACCTACTTTAGTTATGGTTACTTCCCATTAATAATTATTCAGATGTAAGATGTAACAAGATTTTTTTTTCTATGGCTCAAATAGTTTGTGGCTTTTAATGTACTTTCTCGCATATTTATCAATACTTATAAGTTTTCTCTTTATCACAAAATAGTGTTTAATCTAAGGACAAGTCCCACTATGTGTATATTTATATCAACACCTAGAGGGTTTTCTCTCTATATTATGAGAGTAGATATCTTTATTCTAAGATACACATATAATGTTTAATCTACCTAAGTCCCAATATTTTTTTCATAATTGATGTTAGATTTTTCACCATTAGTTACTTACCTTGTAATTATATATACATAATTACAAAAAAAAAAAAAAATCTGTTTAAAAAACAGTAAACTAAAATTTAAGATTAATGTTTGTTCAATATTTATGTAATTGGCTTCCTTTATATAAAAATACATTTTATGTGTACTATTAGGTGTTGTTCGAAACCGTTTTTGAAATTGATTTTCCATTTTAAAAAATGAAAGAAGTTTATAAGTGTGTTTGGCAATCATTTACAAAAACGATGTTTTTAAAAATAAAAAATGTATTCTCAAAAATTATTGAAGGAAAAATTGATTTTTGAATATAATGCGGAAACGTAAATTTTAAAAAAAATTTCAAATAAAAACACGTCCGATCGATGCTAGTAATAACAATCCAATAATTAAATTAATAAGATCGAATTTTACCTTACATGAAGATTGAATTTATCCTTTTTTATTCGCAAATTCTTTACCACTCGATCTTTCTTACTATGACTCTTCACAAAAGAAACTGTGTGTGGACACTATCTCGAAGAATTAATTCGCGAAATCTTTTTTTAATTAATGGAAGTTTTTGGTTCATGTAACCAAAAATTCTCTCTCTTTTTTTTTTTTTTCTCTTTTTGTTACCAATATAAAATACTTTTTTTATAATGGTAAGTTAGAGTTTTCTATTTTAATAAGGAGTACAATTTCCTAATTAAATTGAAAAACTTAATTCAAATCCAATATGGAATCAAATTTCTTATTGGTTTAGAACTCTTTATTTTTAATTTAATATGAAATCTAATTCCTATTAAATTAAAACTTCTTTAATCTAATTTAATCAAATGATTTTTCATTAAATTAAATGATTCTAAATCATATATAATTTAATGACATCATTTAAAATTGAACTCTTAATCTCTACAAATAATTAAATAATTACTTATATTTAAATAATCAAATTATTTAAATTATTCGTGAACGTGTTCATAAAATTGTATATACACATATAATTAGACAATCTAATTATATTCTTCCCTTTATTTCTTTATGTGGTTGTGAGTTAGCAAGGGGATCAAATGGACCTATAATTTAAGCTCCAATAATATTGGAATTATTAATTAAACTCTTTAATTAAATAATTCACTATTGTTAATCTTAAAATTACTCCACTAAGAACTTAAGATTGCACTCTCAAAATTATAGATGTTTTATACAATCTGAATTATCAGTGTCCATCGATTTAATCATTTCATATGGTTCGATCCTCCACGAGTAGTTCATAATTAGAGCTAGGTCATTAAAGTCCGTTATACCTCTCTAATTATTTCTTATTCCATTAAGTCTCATCAATTCTTTAATGAACAATATATTTATAACAACTTATGAATTTATCTTTCCATTTATTTACAAATAGAAAGTCGAGCGCTCTTATTAATCAAGACCCGAATCAACACTTAAGGGAACTATTCATCTACTTCTCACAAAAATGAATGGATTCCACTATTGTGTAGAATGTTCCCAGCCACTTATTAAATCACATCTCCAAAATACGAAGCTTATTAACCGTAAATCTATAACAGTCTCACTCATGTAAATCAAAGGATATGACTCAACAAATAAGAGTCCATAAAACACTCAGGATTAATATCAATTCATATATAATCATCTAGTTGATAAATATGAATTTCTTTATTTAACAGATATTAATAAGAAATTTATTTTATTATGATCTATTCCTATATAACTTCTATTATATAAGGTGCCTCCATTTTCATGTCATCACATGAACGATCCCGAATAAGATCATCATATCAAATACAAAATGGACGCAGTTGTAGATTTACCACAAGCAAAGTATCCAGCTTTTTTTGCTTTCTACGGACTCTTTTGATTACTGATCTCAAACTAAATCCTTTTGTATATAACAATTATATATTTATTTTGAGACTACATAAGTAACCATGGATGTTACATAATATTTATATGAAGCAAACATTTCATAGATGCATATAATTGAATAAAATAAATATATTTTATTTATTATTTAATTTAACTATTTACAAATTACAAGCTCTTAGGGTATATTACCATAACAATCTTCCACTTGCCCTTAAAGCAGATGAGACATGTCTCGTAATCCTAGACTCTCCTAGATGACCTTTAAGCACTTTAGTCGTTAAGGTCTTTGTAAACAGATCAGCATGGTTATCTTGTGATGCTCTCTTCATCATTGACACATCTCTTCTATGTACTATCTCTCTAATGAGATTATACTTTCTTTCTATATGTTTTCCTCTCTTATAGCTTCTTGGTTCTTTAGAATTAGCCATTGCACCACTATTATCACAGTAAAATGTGTTTAGCTTATCCATATTCGGAATAACTTCCAAATCTGTTAAGAACTTATAGAGCCAAACTGCTTCCTTAACTACTTCACAAGCTGCTACATATTCAGCTTCCATGGTAGAGTCAACGATGCAAGATTGCTTAACACTTCTACATACTATAGCTGCACCACCTAAGGTGAATATTGACCCATACATGGATTTTCGAGAATTCTTGTCTGATTGAAAATCAGAATCTGTATATCCTGTTGGAATCAAATTCTCGTCAGAATACACAAACATATAATTTCTTGTTCTCCGAAGATATTTGAGAATATATTTTACTGTCACCCAATGATCCAATCCTAGGTTAAATTGATAACGACTGACTACTCCCACTGAATAACATATGTCAGGTCTCATGCATAACATAGTATACATGAGACTGCCTACTGCAGAGGCATAGGGAATTCGTCTCATATCCTCAATCTCTTGAGGTGTCTTAGGACATTGTTCCTTAGACAAGTGAACTCCATGCTGAGAAGGTAAATAACCTTTTTTGGAATTCTGCATCGCAAAGCGTACAAGGATTTTATCAATGTACGATGCTTGAGACAATGCTAACAGTTTGTTCTTGCGATCTCGTATAATTCGGATCGCAAGAACATAACTAGTCTCTCCCAAATCTTTCATTTAGAATTGGTTAGCAAGCTAGTTTTTTACATCAGATAATGCTCCAACATCATTCCCAATGAGTAGGATATCGTCGATGTAAAGTACGAGGAAAACCACTTTCTTATCGATGATACGCTTGTATACACAAGGTTCATCGACATTTTACTCAAAACCATAAGACTTGATCGATGTATCAAATCTAATATTCCAAGATCGAGAAGCTTGTTTAAGCCCATAAATGGACTTTTGCAACTTGTAAACCTTTTGCTCTTGACCTTAAATCACGAATCCCTCTGGTTGTATCATATAAATGCTTTCATCAAGATTGCCATTTAAGAATGCAGTCTTGACATCCATTTGTCATATCTCATAGTCGAGACATGCAGCTATGGATAGAAGAATGCGAATGGACTTAAGTATGACTGCTGGAGAGAAAGTTTCTTCATAGTTAACTCCTTCTTTCTAAGTAAACCCTTTTGCCACTAGCATAGCTTTGAAGCTCTCCACCTTCCCATCCACTCATCTCTTCCTCTTGTAGATCTATTTGTAACCTATGGGTTTTACCCCATCTAGTTGATCCACAAGTTCCCAGACTGAGTTTAAGTATATAGACTCAATCTCGAGATTCATAGCTTTAAGCCATTCTTCCTTATCAGAATCTTTCATTACATCATGATATGCCAATAGATCATCTATACACTCATCGGAGATAACAATTTGTGATTCTTCGATTTCTCTATAACGGACTGGTAGTTTAATAACCCTTCCACTACGACAAGATGGTAGATGATTCTAATGGAAGTCTGTCTGATGCTCAGACGTGGTCTTAACTATGTTATTCTCAACAACTGTTGTTCATTGAATACTAGTTGAACCAGGTAATAACTCCTCAAGTACAACCTTACGTCGAGGTTTGTGTTCTTTTATATAATTATCTTCAAGAAACGTAGCATTTGTCGATACAATTACTTTGTTATCTTGAGGATCATAAAAGAATTCGCCTCTAGTTTCTCTGAAGTAGCCTACAAATAAGCAAACTTGTGAACGTGGTTCTAGCTTCCTAGTCTTATTTTTTAGCACATGTGCTGGACACCCCAATATGTGAAAATGTTGTAAACTAGTTTTGCGACCATTCCATAACTCTAAAGGTGTTTTATGAACAGACTTGGAAGAAACTGCATTCAGGATATATACTGCAGTTTACAGTGCATATCTCCATAAAGAACTAGGTAAAGATGAAAAGCTAATCATAGATCTCATCATATCCTGTAAGGTTCGATTTCTCCTCTCTGTAACACCATTCTGTTGTAGTGTTCCAGGAGCTGTGAGTTGGGATATAATCCCATTCTCAATCAAGTAATCATTGAACTCTGTATCAAGGTACTCTCCTCCACGATCTAATCGTAGAGCTTTTAACATTTTACCTAATTGATTTTCAACTTCAGCTCTAAACTTTTTGAACTTTTCAAAAGTTTCGAACTTTTCAAAAGTTTCAGACTTTCGTTGCATTAGATAAACATACTCATATCTTGAATAGTCGTCAATAAAAGTGACGAAATATTCATAACCACCTCTAGCTTTAACATTTATTGGACCACAAACATCCGAATGTATAAACTCTAGTGGCTCTTTGGCTCTATTACCTTTTGTCTTAAAAGGTCTCTTAGTCATTTTACCTTCTAGATAGGATTTGCAAACTGGTAAAATGCTGATCTTTAACTCTCTTAAAGTTTCGCTCTTTACTAGTTTGTCTATTCTGTCAAGATTAATATGTCCAAGTCTTAGATGCCAAAGATGGGTATCATTGTTGGGAGAAATCTTTTATCGTTTTGCTTTTGGTTTTTCAACTTTAAACAATTCAGCATTGAACAGTGAATTACGTGTTAACGACCTTAACATGTATATGTTGTTTTCTGATATTCAAGAACAAATATTCAACCCATTTCTAGAAATAATAACTTCTTTATTACTAAAAGAAATTGAATAATAATGTTCCAACAATCTAGAAACCGAAATCAAATTTCTTCTAAAATTTGAAATATAATAAACATTGTTCAAAATAATGAAACAACTATTTGAAAATTGAAGTCTAACTTCTCCCATTGCTCTAGCTGAAACAACATCCCAAATGTCAACTCTCATGGTGAATTTAGCCCTCATCAAGCTCCCTCCAAGAATCAATCAACTGTAAAAAGAGCAAACATGATTAGTGGCACCTGAATCAATTATCCAATTGAATATATCATTCTCCACTAAACAAGATTCAATGACGAGTAAATCATATTTACCTTTCATTTTCTTTTTGTTCTTAAGCTCTTCGAGGTACTTTGGATAGTTTCTCTTTCAATGCCCTTCCACATCACAATGAAAACATTTTCCTTTGGATTTGGAAGTCTTAGAGCCCTTCTGCTTCTTCTTTTTGGTAGCCTGCTTCTTGGGCTTTGCCTTAGCCTTACTGGTGGTCATTTTCCTCTTATTTTTATTAGAGGTGGAAGTATCAGCAACATTTGCTTCACCAGACTTAGTCTTGTCCTTATTCATTGACTCATAAGTTGTTAGTTCATTAAGCAATTGAGTGATATTATACTGTAATTTGTTCATAACATAATTACTTTTGAACTGCATAAAACTTTTTGAAAGAGTTGTGCAATATCATGCTTACTTGGCTAGACTCATCAATCACCCCACCATAAGTTTCGGTTGTGTTAAAATAGGTCATCATATTCAAGACATGCTCTCGAACTGATGTCCCTTCCTTCATCTTAGCAGTTATAGTAGCACAAACAACTTCGTGTCGCTGCTGCTTAGAAGGTTGCCCAAACATCCCTTGTAATGACAACATCATCTTAGATGCTGTTGCCATTGTTTCATGCTTCTTAGCAAGCACATCGGACATTCCTGCTAACAGGTAGCAACGGGCCTTTTCATTAACCTTAACCCAGTTTTGGTGGATTTCGTGTACATTACGCGCAGCATTTACCAGTTGCACAGGAGGACGCTCCTCCGTCAGGACAAATTTTAGGTCCTCACAGACCAAAATGACATTCATGTTATTTTTCCATTTAACATAATTATCCCCATTCAATTTATCATTAGCAAGTATAATAATTAAAGGTGACGGCATTGCTGAAATAAATAAGCAAAATATTTTATTCAAAAAATTGCATTCATACAAATATTAATAAGTTTTTGACATAAAATTAAACATGTTGCATGATAAATGAATAATGAATCAGAAATACCCTCAAAAGAATTACTATGACACGATAATTTAACATGCCACAAATAAATGTTACCTTAGGGTAGAACAAATATTTATATGTTAAATTGAGAAAATCTCAGTCAAATAATATAATAGAATAACTCTTATTCCTATATAATTTGATTACCGCTTATTTCGGTCAAATAATTAAATTATCAATTAATTCATTCCTTTATGAGTGTAACCCATCATTTCAGATCTCTCGAACTTAACTTGAGAATTGCCAATCTTAGGGGAGGTCAATCCCAAAATACATCTAGCAATCCTATCTATTAGGAAGTCAACCTTGATATTGACCTAAATAGACACCACCCTTAGGGGGACGAAAACAAAGCCGTCTCGAGACGTCATTCAAATCTCACGGTGTTGAACTAATGATGGAGACCGTGGGATATATTGTCATATATCCCTCTCCCAGTCATTATTTTATGATTAGTGTTTTCTACTTGTTATTCCTAGTCTTCATTTAGATTATTAACGGCTAAAAATTATAATATAAGTTATTAGGAAATAGTGTGTTACTAGAATCATTATCCTATTAACACTCAATAATTACCAAATTTTTTAACTCTTAAAAAAATTTATAAAAGATCTAATCTAGATAATCTAAACTCTTTAATTATGAAAATTAGATTTAATGAGAGATTACCCAATTTTAACTCTTAAAATCTAATTCTCATTATAAGCCAGTTATATTAAATATATCTTTTAATCACATTAAAACTATATTTCTAATTAGTTTACTAATCTAAATAAATTAAATGTTTAATTAAATTAGATTAAAAAACAATGTGAACTATCCAATTTTAACTCTTAAAATCTAATCACATTATGAATATCAATTATTGAAACATATGTTTTTAATCACATTAAAACTAATCATATATTTCTAATTTGTTAACCTAGGATTTTCAACTAAAATCCTAAAAAATTATTGAATTGGTATTCAATGTATTATTATCTCTACTTTAACTAATAAACTATTTAATAGAAAAAATAAATAATAATACAAGTATGTATGTCATATTATAATGCAACGAGTAGACACTTTCTATCCTATATAACATATTTTATGCATGAACATGTTATCAACAAATTATTCAACCATCATATGATAAACAATTTAAATAAACAACATGTAATTGACCGAGTTCTTTGACTTTAACAACCTAAAACTAATTTTTCAAGATTATAAAACTTAATCAAGGCATTCCTTGGCCTTCACTTGTAATCTTCATAATCTTCAAGGATTTCATAGGCTCACTTGGGTTCAAAATTAAATCCAATTTAATAATCAAGAACATCCATAAAATGAATTAGGTTAGAAGCTCATTTCTTGATTCTCAAACCTAATAAAAATTATCCATAACGATTAGATAATTTTTACAATTCAAAACGTAGATCCAGAATTCGAGAAAATACGAAATTGGACCGAATGTGAGCTGCCTCGAAACATCCCACCAGCTGCTGGACAGCATGTGGGCTGCCTAGAATAGCCCAGCCGCTGCCAGCATATGGGCTGTGTAACACCCCTTACCCCGATTTTTTATCGGATCGAGATTCGAGACGAAGGGCGTTACGGTTCCGAACTGAAAATTCATTTATTCATTTATTTGAAAATTTCTTATTAAAAGAAATTGAATCACCACTAAAAGTTTTATGATATTGAAAAACTTTAATAACATTTTCTCTTTTATAATTTTAGAAAATCCGGTAGAGTCCACTCTGTTTTTCTGAAAATCCAAAATTTAACCTGTAAAGAAAATAATAACACTTCTATAAAATTCAATTCTTAACTTCAATTCGGACCTCTCGTCCGATTTCAAAAATCACTTCAACACGCAACCAATTAAAATCAATATTTAATCAAAATCCAAAATTCACCATCATACACTTTATACTACATACTTATTAAATAATATATATATAACTTACAAATATTTTTAAAACTTTAACACAAATTGTAATTTATAGACGTTTAATTTTAAAAACTTACACACCTACATAATGGTGCCCTTACATATATACACATGATGCAAAATGAATATTACTCAAAAATTTATGACAGATGTGACTCATAAAGTATCTGCAGAGGTTTCGTCTTCGTCTCGGCAACAAGCCCAAATTCAATTACTTGCGCGTGGTAAATCCAATGCGCTAAGTATTTCTACTTAGTGGATGTACACTTAATTTAAAAATCATAAAACTTCATTTTTTCATAATATAATCTCAACAAAACCTTTCAATAATAATTAAGAGTTCAGAAAAAAAAACACAAGTCATAAAGTGCATAAAATATTGGTTCAAATATAACTTTATAAAATTCAGTTTTTCTCAGTTTCAAATAAACATCATATAACACATTAATAATCTATTGACTGATAAATAAATATAAACATAAAATTTCTTTTGACGAGATTTTGAAACAATTTTCAACCAGTATTTTTCGTTACTAAACTTCATAATTACATTAATTTACTAATAAATACACATGCAAAATATATACAGTTTATTATTAAACATATCAATTCTATTACATATCACTATGAAAACACTTTACTATTTATTATACACATCAATTACATAATAATCATTTTTCCATCTATTTACACATAATTTCACATATTCAACACATAAAATTTGTTGTTGAACGTAGCAATCCGATATTATATATATATATATTCTTTTTAAATTTTCATAATAAATCTTAATGTAATTACTTTATTAACAGTTTCAAATATCTAAATTATATACTTAATATTCAAACTATTACTTATGAATCCTATCAATTCGATTTTGTAAGGATTTTATTACAAATCCCGATGAAATTATATTACTAATAATTATACTTATTAAATACTTAGCAATAATTTTTCATATATATATATATTTGAATATAACACCATTGCATTTAATAATTTTCATTTCTCAAAATTCAATCACAATTAATATGTTACACAATTTCAAACTTTTATCAATTTCGCTAATTACCCTTTTATTAACAATTTTGAATGTAAAACATATAAAATTCTTTATATCCCTTTACAACTCACACAACTTTTCAATTAATATTATTAACGTCATTCTCAAACTTTTTATCTAAAAGTTACTAATCGATTATCTCATTACATAGATACAGTACATAACTCATTTCTTTCTGATTTTTAATCAGATTATTTTCATAAATGATTTTTCCTTTTTCCCAAAACTTAAGTCATAAATCCGGATTTCATAATCTTTTTAAATATTTATATTATAATATAATAAATTTCATTTTAATCATTTTTAATACGGTAACTCAACTTAAATTTTTCAATAATGAAATCAAACGAAATACATAATGATCAGTTTTTCAAAAACGTATATATATCAAACCTGAATCAATATAAACTGTAATTCACATAAACTTTTTTAAAATCCGTTGTCAAACACATTTACAATATTATCCTTTCAACTCAATTTATATATCATAATCATAATTATATTTTCGATAATAATACATTATCATCAATTAAAACTCAAAACACAAGATACGAATTTCAACAATATTTTCGTCATACATTAACTAATCATTTAAGAATTTTAACCAATCGTAAAGTTCATGACATCATATCACTTAATAAAAAAAAATGCCAACATTCCTCATGTCAAGTCTTACTTGTCACATCTAATTACAATAATGCCCTTTCTCTTAAATCATTTTTCTTTTCAACATATTTCGCACATTTTACTTTATCAATTAACATTTATCAAACATATTTACGATTCTACCATTCTCCTTTAATTAGAGCCCTTTGTAAAATTCTATCACGATACCATGGATCGGTAACGGGTTTACTGGCATCAGCCAGACTAAACGGCAACACCGGCAACGGCCGCTCGGTGTCTGTCCACCGGGTCGCATATCATAATCTGTTTCTGTTTCAGGACCGGGCACTCAATGCCTCTCAAAGTCCTTCATACAACGTCTATAATAAATCGTAATGGTGCAGTACTGCTAAAATTCACCCTATTGGCTAGCCAACTACCAATCCCCACCTACCAGTGATTAGTTTTACGCGGGCCCTTTAATTTAATTTTTTTTTTTATTAATCACTAAAAATTTTCACACACACACACACACACACACATATATATACATATATATATTTTTACAACTTTTATCTTTTAACAAAAATTTCATTTAAAAACCAATAAACACAATTTCAGTCATGGTTTTTCTCATACTTAGATATTATCAATATAAACGACATGAAACACTATTATATATTCAATTAATTCATCAACTCTTTTTCAGAATGTTCATACCTTTATTCCGATATATATATTCGGTCAAGGTACTCAACTTGTTCATTTTTTTTTCCGTTTCATTGCGTTTTCTTTTTCGTTTACGTTAAAATTTCATTAAAATCATATTTGAACAATCTTTCAGAATAATTTATCAAAATAAATCCACGCACTTCAAAACCCAACAAACTTTAAATCACATATATATATTAATACCTATTTAAATCTATTAATCAAATTCCTTTGTGTCACCTCTCATGACCACTGTAAATGACTATGTTGCCCCTAACTTCAGAGTTAACATTTTTAATAAAACCCTTTTTCTTTTTCTTTACCACAAATTAGTTCCAAGAAATGAATTTTATCTATTTAATTTTATTACTATTATTTATTTATTTATATTTCTTTTCAATTGGATTTATTTATTTATATATACATATATTTTTTTTAACACATCAATCATCCAAACATCATTCGAATCATATACACTTGGTATAAAATGACAAAATTACCCCTAGAGCATGCTATACATCAATTTCGACCATAGGGTATCTTACTTTCGAAATTATTTTTCACATCCGTTTTTCATCAATTAAACTCATCTAGGAGTATACAATTAACATTTAAATAACATCTAAAACCATTTGACATCTCAAATAAATAACAGAAACAAGTTTCAAAGGATTTATATAATTGATTCAAAACTAATAAAATTAAAAGTTTCAGAATAAGTGTACACCAACCTTATGGACTCGTTTTTTAGTTTCTCACTCACCCAATGAGAGGTTTTTACGCCTCCCTAGCCTTCTCTAATGCATCACACATACAAATCTTACTTTAGGGTTCAAAAATGAATAAAAATCAACAGATAAATCGAACAACGAAATCAAAAGCTAAAATAACATTAAAATCATGTTCATTGATGTATTAGAACATCCCTAACTAAAACTCAACACAAAATAATTAAATAAAATCAAATTACCTCTTTTTAGACCCCTTGAAAATCCGAAAATCAACTTGAAAATAGATGAGTTTTAGTGATTTTTGAAGCTTGAATGGGTAAGTGATGAAATTTGAGAGATTAAGTAGTTAAACAAATAAAAACAAATTGAAGAATAGAAGAAGATGAGCACGAGCAGAAGAAGAAAAGCTGTTGTCGGCGATGAAGAACAGCAAACTGAAAAATATGGGCAAAAATAGATTTTTAAAGACACAAACTTCTCATATTTATAAAACTACCCCAAATTTTTTGTTATTTATAAATTGACCACAAAACTTTTTATTTTCTGCATTTACACCCCTACTCACATGCTAATATCCTAGTTGATATTTTTGACACCTCACACTTCCACTAACTTATTCAAATTTATTCATAACCTTATTTTATCCACAAATACATAATTTATTTTAATGAAAAATAATAATAACAATAACAATAATGATAATACTAATAATTATATAATAAATCATTTATTTAACTCAAAAATTATTCTCTACAATACAATCTAATTACACTATCCTAACTTTCCCACTCTGCTATTTATTTTATTTAAATTTGAAAATAATTCATTACGCGAGAAAAACATTTTCGAAAATATTCAATTTTCACCTATTACGATTAAAACATTTTACAATCGTACGAATTTCATTAAATTCAAATTTATTCTCATTTAATAAATTACTTATGAAATCAACGAATATAAATCGGACGAAAATAATTATCGGTGCGTTACAGGCTGCCTAAAACAGCTCAGCCGCTGCCACATGGCAGCAGCTTTTGGGCTACCTAAAATAGCCTAGCCCAGACAGCATATGGGCTGCCTAGAACAGGCCAGTCGTTGCCATTTGGGCTGCCTGAAACAGCCCAACCCAGACAGCATATAGACTGCCTAAAACAACCCAGCTGCAGCAGTTGAAAACAGCCCTACATGCTGTCATCCTGGCAGTTTCCAAACCTGCATCAGTGCATCAAAACGCAACGCATGCATAGTCCAGTTTTTTTTTTTTTTTTATTGTGCATCGTACACATCCAATGTGCATAATTATTTTGATGCAAAAACAAAAAAAAAAAAATTGCAGCCCGTTAAGCGTCATTATTCACGTTTAATTATTCGAAAAAAATAAACTTAAATCTATGATTTACAAAAAATAATAATCGCCACATATGACTTACAAATTTAATCAAATTAAATTAGTCAAAGAATCATACAATTAACGATCAATCCATGTAAACCCAATTCATCAAACATGAAAATAAAATATGCATATTAATAATTAGTGACTACTCGATAACATACAACAAATAATGATCAAAAGGAAATTCACCAATTATTGAATCAATTATTAAACTAGCGCAACCGGGGCTCTGATACTAATTGAAGGAAAAAATGATTTTTGAATTTAATGCGGAAACGTGAATTTTAAAAAAAAAATTAAAATAAAAACACGTCCGATCGATGCTAGTAATAACAATTCAATAATTAAATTAATAAGATCGAATTTTATCTTGCATGAAGATTGAATTGAACCCTTTTGATTCTTAGATTCTTCATCACTCGATCTTCCTTAGTATGACTCTTCACAAAAGAAACTGTGTGTGAGCACTATCTCAAAGAATTAATTCACGAAATCGTTTTTTAATTAATAAAAGTTTTTGGTTAATGTTGCCAAAAATTCTTTTTTTTTTTTTTTCTTTTCTTTTTGTTACCAATATAAAATACCCTTTTTATAATAGTAAGTTAGAGTTTTCTAATTTAATAAGAAATACAATTTCCTAATTAAATTGAAAAATTTAATTCAAATCCAATATAGAATCAAATTTCTTATTGGTTTATAACTCTTTACTTTTAATTTAATATGGAATTTAATTCTTATTAAATTAAAACTTTTTTAATCTAATTTAATATAGAATCTAATTCCAATTAAATTAAATTATCATTTCCATTAATTAAAAGATTTTTCATTAAATTAAATGAAATCATATATAATTTAATGACACCATTTAAAATTGAACTCTTAATCTCTACAAATAATTAAATAATTACTTATATTTAAATAATCAAATTATTTAATTATTCATGAACATGTTCATAAAATTGCATGTGCACATATAATTCGACAATCCAATTATATTCTTCCATTTGTTTCTTTATGTGGTTGTGAGCTAGTAAGGGGACCAAATAGACCTATAATTTGAGCTCCAATAATATCGAAATTATTAATTTAACTCTTTAATTAAATAATTTACTATTATTAATCTTAAAGTTACTCCACTAAATACTTAATATTACACTCTCAAAATTGTAAATGTTTTATACAATCTGAATTTTCAGTGTCCATCGATTTAATCATTTTATATGGTGCGATCCTCCACGAGTAGTTCATAATTAGAGCTAGGTCATTGAAATCCGTTATACCTCTCTAATTATTTCTTATTCCATTAAATACCATTAATTCTCTAATGAACAATATATTCATAACAACTTATAAATTTATCTTTCCATTTATTTACAAATAGAAAGTCGAGCACTCTTATTGTTCAAGACCTGAATAAATACTTAAGGGAACTATTCATCTACTTCTCGCAAGAAAGAGTTGATTCCACTATTGTGTAGAATGTTTTCAACCACTTATTAAATCACATCTCCAAAATACGAAGCTTATTAACCGTAAATCTATAACAGTCTCACTCATGTAAATAAAAAGATACAACTCAACAAATAGGAGTCCATAAAACACTCAGGATTAAGATCAATCCATATATGATAATCTAGTTGATAAATATAAATTTCTTTATTTGACGGATATTAATAAGAAATTCATTTTATCATGGTCCAGTCCTATATAATCGCTATTATATAAGGTGCCTCAATTTTCATGTCACCACATGAATGATCCCGGATAAGATCATTATATCAACTATAAAATGGACCGCAACTGTAGATTTACCACAAATAAAGTACCCAGTTTTGTTTGCTTTCTACGGACTCTTTAGATTACTGATATCAAACTAAATCCTCTTGTATATAACAATTATATACTTATTTTGAGACTACATAAGTAACCATGGATATTACATGATATTTGTATGAAACAAACATTTCATAGATGCATATAATTAAATAAAATAAATATATTTGATTTATTATTTAATTTAACTATTTACAAATTACAAGCTCTTAGGGCACATTACCCTAACAATTATAACATGGGAATGGAAAACGATTTTTTTTCGTTTTCAATCATTTTCAAAAACAATGAAACTGAATGTTGAACAAAAAAATGAAAAACACACGAACACCCAATCGAAGGTGACGAAGGCCAATCTAGTTCAACCATAAAAATGCAATTAGATCGGAAAACCATGAAGAGGATGACAGAAGCAGCGAGTCCAAGAAATGTATAAGAAAGCTCTAGAAGCGGTTCCTTGGGAGCATAGGAGAATTTGATGGCATACAATGAGGATGATTTGGTGGGTAGACCAAGAAGAGGGATTGGGTTTCGTCGTGTGAAATTGAAAGGTGACAAAAAATGAGAGAGAGAGCAATAGGGTGAGAGAGAGAGAGGTAATGGAAGATGAGAGAGAGAGTAGCAGGGTAAGAGAGAGACCGGTGTTGCATGGTGAGAGAAAGAGCAATGAGGTGCATGTGAAGATGAGAGAGAGTAGTAGGGTGTGTAGAGAGGGACAAGTGAGGAGAGAGGAAAAAATCTTTTATTATTATTTGAAATAAAATCTTTTAGTATTTTAGTTTTTCAAAATAGTACCAAATTACTTTTATCAATTTTTGCTTTCGAAATGAATTTTAAAAAATTGCTATCAAACGTATTACTAATTT
Source organism: Dimocarpus longan (assembly GCA_022984855.1). Lineage (NCBI taxonomy): Eukaryota > Viridiplantae > Streptophyta > Magnoliopsida > Sapindales > Sapindaceae > Dimocarpus > Dimocarpus longan. The sequence continues at coordinate 11,592,135 of CM041015.1, read as the reverse complement.
TAAAAACGTTATTTTCAAGACTTTCTTTTTCTAAAAAAGAAAAAAAAAATTGATTTTCCAAAAAATCATTTTAAAAACGTATCTGAACGTACCCTTAGCTTCATAGGTTTTGAGTGTAAAGTTAAAAACGTGGTATCAAGGTTCACGTTCAAGGCATCAAGACATAAATATTAGGTGAGGTTAGCAAGACTTGATAAACACTCAGAGAAGGAGATTTGTAATTGATGTGCTTAACCAATGAAGGATTGCATTCATGAACATGGATGTATGATGTCTTAGGACCTTGAGCATTTAGTTTTTGAACTCATAAATATACATTCAATACACACATTACATTGTATGTTTGGAACTTTTTTTTTTTATTTTTTTTTCATGAGTTTATGTTTGAGGGGTCTCCTTCGAATGGCATTTTTGTTATTTTAGACAAAGGTGTTTAGAGACAAATTCTTTATTCAGAAAAAATGTACACGTAAGTGTCAGCTAACCATAGGCAAAAATCGTGAGTCATTTCAAGGTCAGACGAAGGAATTATGGGATTTTTCGTAAAATTGCATGGAGTTGGAACAAAGTTAATGGAGAATCATAGATCGAACTGTTTGGCGGTAGGTCGATGATTCCTAGCAATAGTTACTGCCATGAACTGCTAACAGTATCACCAATTTGTAACCCGATGGTCAGACATCATTGACCTTACCATTGGGCAGTCTAGCCGGTGGTTTGACTAGTGTTTTTTTTTTTTCATTTTTGTTCAGTTTTTTCAGTTTTTGACGTTTCCCATTCAAAATTTTTTATATTTAGTTTTAGAAAATATATTAATTTTTGGAAAAATTATTTGGGAAAATCTTTTTTTTTTTTTGAAAAGAATACTACTCAAATTCAATTGTTTGGGACAATCATATTGATTTGATTTGTTTTAGAACTTTCTAATTAGTTTTTCTAATTGAATTTAAAGTATTCTTTGAATTAGACTGAGACTCATTCAAAAGTGGCTAAAAAGGATACTACTCTCATGGTTTTTACCTTATTGGATTTTCCATGGCAGACGTCCTTTTGCACAATTTCTTTCTTTTCTTTTGCTTTTATTTTTGTTTGATTATTCGTTGCGTACTAACTTTGATTAAAATAGAAATTTGTATAATATATCCAAACCCCCGCCCCCTAAGCTATTATTAATGTTCATTTGGGCTTTCAATTAAAAAAGAAAAAAAAAACTATTTAACAAAGCTTAGGGTAATATTAAATTGTAATATATTTAAAAAAAAAAAAATTAACACAATGTGTAGAGTACTAGAGTGTACAGCGTAGTTATTGTTTTTTTTTTTTTTTTTTGATAAAAGCGTAGTTATTGTTGTGCCCTAGGTTGTGACTGACGAATTTCTAGAGCTAAAAACATGCCCGAGTTTGTAATTATCAAGGATAAATTTGTTGGGATTTACATCCTAAGAACTTATAATAATATAAACAATTTTATAAATATTAATAAAGTTTTAGTTAATTCAACTTATTATTTACAAAAATTGAGAACATCATAAGATACATCCTTATTACTAATGTAATCTCAAACTATAAAAATTTAGTTTGAGATAAATAATGCAAAAAGTTTATAAAAAGTAAATAAATCTACGTATTTCATTTGTTAGAGACAACGGTTTGCAAACAAAAAAGTGAAAAAACACAAATTATGGTCTTTATGGTTATTTGTTCATAAGCTATAGTTCACAAAATTATTGTGTTAAAAGATTTTTTATCTTTTATGTTAGTTAACAAACTCACTATATTTTAGTAGTTTTACTAGAAATTTCTCTTTTATAATTTAAATGGCAAAGAAAAAGGAAAAAGGAAAGAGGAAGTATCATATAAGTGAGGGAAAAGTATTAAATCAATTTGTTAAGAACGGAGGTGACACAGTGAGAGGTTTAAAAGAACTGACTTAAATACTTATATTTTCATAATGGTTAGGTTCTCTTATTTTAAGTCAGCATTTATCTTCTCTATTGTTGCTTCTTATTAATGGTTGGAATCAGTCAACCTCAAAACGATTTATATGGATGGGACCCCTTTTGATCATGTTGATGAGGGCATTCGTCTAGCCCACGTGAAGCTAATTAATAAGGTCCATTAAACTTTTTTTTTTTTTTTTTTTGTTTAAGACAAAAAAAAAAAAAAAAGGGAAGGAAGGAAGGTCCATTGCACAATGAATTTGTCATTTTTGTTGGCCATGTATACGCATTTGAGCTTCCAACCAGAGAGTGCCGACCAAGCTTTTTCATTAAAAGTATTCGAAATTCAGTCATGGTGGCTCTATTGCCACTCAAAATAATTCTCTCCAAACTCATTTATTTTTTACACTCATATTAATATATTTGAAAATTAATATTGTAATCTTTACACCCTTTAAAATATCAACGTATTGATGACTTTAATTAAATTATTTCTTTGTAAGCCCATATTAAACTTCAAATTAGCTCAACTCTTATTGATGAAAATTGAAAGACTAATTAAAGAGTAAAAGTGATGGAGCTTGTTGAAATTAATCAAGAAACTATTGTATAAAATAAGAGGAAATCTTTCATCCAAATATATCAAAGTCTAACAAAAAGTCAACTCGGCAATAGCATGAGCCATTGAATTTTAGTAGTCCTAGGAAGAAAGGTGATGCAAATCTCGTATATATAAGATACGATACCCACAGCTGAATTGAAACATAATACCAAGAAAGATTAAAATAAGTTTATAACGAAAACTTTGATCTATTTACTATATCAATCAAGAACCAAAATTATAAAAAATTTTAACCCATTTGGTATATGATATAATTAAGAATCAAAATTATTATAAGAATAATACTGACGTTACTCTCAAAACATAGATAAGAAAGTGAGAGATAAGTCATGATTTTGATCGTCATAAACATAGTTTGATAAGATCATATGTTCATGAAGAACAAAAGAAATATAAATCTCTATTCTTTCAATCAAGAAGTTGTCCACATCATCATTATTCTTTTTGCTTAGTGTTATAAGCCTTTTATAGACAAAATAATAATAATAATAATAATAATAATAATAAAATAAACAATAACATGAAACCCTGATCCCCGAACATTTGACTTAACTAAACACACTTATTGGCTTAAATTAAATTGAATGTCTTAGCTCAAATAACATTAGTTAAAATAAAATAAACTAATTTAATTTAAAATATATTACAATAAAAATAAACTTAGCCCAAATTATATAAAACTCAATTAACTCTAGTTTGTCCTCAATTCCATTCAATTTACGCCCAAAGCCTTCAAAACTAATCCTAATAAACTTTAATTGCCTCGTTCTTCAATTGTCTCGTTGTCTTCCATGATTGCTATCTTAGTTTCCATCATTCTCTCTTTCTTCAAAATGATTTATCCTCGAATCGTGATTCATCTTTATTGTTGCCAAAGTCTTTGTTTCAAACCTGAAATGTAACACCCTTACCTCGATTCCTAATGGGATGAAAATCGAGGCGAAGGATATTATCTTTTCATTTTCAAATTTTATTTTACAGAAAATCCAACAGAGTTTCCCCTGTTTTTCTGAAATCCTAAAATTTAAAAGTTACAGCGAAACGACACTTTTAAATAAATCCAATTCTCAACTTCCATTCAGACCTTTCGTCCGTTTCCAAATAATTGCACCACACAAATATACATAATAAACAACTTTCCAATAAAAATCCACATTCATAAAATATCAATACAAACTCCATTTACACCTTTACAAAATAGTTTAACATTATACAATTCGTCTTTTACAAAAGTTCATATTCTAGGAAAATATAAACACACACTTCATGATTGTGCACATGAAAATATATACACTCGAGGACATTCATAGATAAACCCAAAATGATATTTACCAAGAAAATGAGGATGGATGTAACTCGCTAGTATTACTGCAAATATACTTCGTCTTCGGTCTTTATCTACAAGCCCGACTCAAGTACCTACACGTGGTAAATCCAACGTGCTAAGTATTTCTATTTGGTAGGTGTATATATGTGATATTGAAACCATAAATTATTTTCGAAACTACAATAATAAAATCAATTGACATGTAAAAATAATAATCTTTTCGAAACATATACACCATGCATTCCACAAATTAAAATTTACCCATAGAACTTTCAAAGAATTCATTATTAAATGCATATACGGTATTACCCTTACAAACCAATTGTCATGCATATTTACGATATTAACCTTATTACACTTTCTAGAGCCCTTTGTAAAATCCGATAAGATACTTAGGATCGACAACAGGTCTCCTCGGTACTAGACACTCGGTGTTTGCCCGCTGGATCACAATTTACAAATTTTTATATTTTTCGGATCAGACACTCGGTGCCTCTTAGGGTCTGTATATAAAAATCAATATGCAGTTATAACAGTGCAGTACTGCTAATAGTTACTCTATTGATATACGAACTACTAATCCTCACCTACCAGTGTCTAGTTTTACTTGGGTCCTCTAAACTTTTCAATATTACAAAATTTTCATTTTTAGCTAAACTTTTATCGCGTAAACTTTTAAACACATATTTGAATTTATTTTTCAAATTCTTCGGAGCATCGCTAATGGTCATTTTAAATGACCATTTTGCCCTTAATTTCAATGTCAAAACTTAACAAAACAATACCCATCTTTCTCTAGTCCTCCTTCGGCCATAGGAAGGGCTTATTCAAATTTTTGTTTTCCAATCCTTAATTTATCACATATATTATCAAAACATCATTCCATTATCACATAATTGGACTTGAAATAACAAAATTACCCTTGATTATTTCTCTAGGAAGCATTCGACCAAAGGGTGTTATTTTTCAATCAATATTTCATCATATAAATCATTCAATTGTCAATAGAATAACACGTAAATAAGCTTGAAATAATAAAAATACCCCTATACCTAGGGTATGCATTCGACCTAAAGGGGCCAATTTTTCATATTTTTGTTCTACTTTGAGTTTCATTTCAAAAATCAATCCAAAGACATCCAAATGACACATAAATATCATTCATATCTAATTACCATCTCAAAGAAACAAAATGAATAATTTACAAAGGAAAATTTCATTGTGATGCTTACTAATATAGTCAAATTTGTAAAGTATGTGTATACCAACCTCTTGGGCTTGTTTTCTAACTTTGCCACACCTCCAATAAGAGCTTATGACTTCCCTTTATTCTTCTCTAAGCTTCCTTGAAGCAAATCCTCACCTAGTGTTTTCAAGAGAACAATCTTTAAAATCAAATCAACTAATCTAAATGTAAAAATAACTTTATCTACATGATCATGAGAGAATCTATATCATTTCTAACCTAAACCTATCACAAAAATCAAAACTCATATCAATTTACCTTACTAAAGCTCATTTATTTAAAAATTCACTTGAAATTCTAGAGGGGTTATGATGGTTTTGATGCTTTGGAAGGGTAGATGATGGATGAAACAAGTGAATTGAGTGATTTATGGGCTTAGAACAGAAGAAAAATTGAAGAAGAAAAGAGAAGAAGATGACGGCAAAGGAAAGAAGAAGAAGAGAAAAATGATGGCTTCCAAACAACTCACCCCTTTTTATACCCATTTCTTTGATTTTTAATTTTGACCCCTAACAATGCCTTAAATTCCCATTTTGTCCTATAGTCACACATGCCTATGTTTCATTGGATTCCCACGCCAACTCATGCTTCCATTTTATCACATTACCATACACTTGCAATAATTTCATTGGTTCCATGACTTTTGGCTTTTAATTTGTCAAATTCCTATTGGTCCATGCTTGTATCCCATGCAAACCATCTTAATTAAACCTCTTTCTCATCCAATCATATCTTTCCATTACTCAATTCCTCTCAATTATTTCTACTTAATTCCATTACTAAGAAAATATCTCCGAAAATTATTAAATTCCTTAAATAACTAATGAATTATATTAATATCGTCCCCAATTTCACTCAATCCTAATTTAATCCAATTTATTGAATTCAATTATTTCACGAATATTAATTATATTGAAATAAATATGGGGGCGCTACATGATAAAAATGTTAGAAAAAATCCTCATACACTTATTCATATGTTTCACTTCACTCACTCGTGTGTTTTTTACTTGACACTCTTAATTTAACTCAACACTCTATGTCCATATTCAAACTTTTATATATATATAATCAAGCTAGTATGCACATAGGACTAAACTGAATGTAAATTACATTCAAGAATGTCAATAAAAATGTCAAGAAAATTGTTATAATATATGTTCAACGAATAATAACGCGGAAGAATTGAAAACTAAAGACAAGCAAATTATGATGGTTGGAGCGGCATTACAGGACGAAAAAATAAGAAGAATTGTAATTGAAATATAGTGGTGATGTGAACTTAATTGGTGGACAGGTGGTGTTTGTACGACAATTCAAGAGAAAAATTAAAATATATGATGGTAGTGGTTTACGAGCTAGGAAAAACCAAAGAACAAATATACATATGTAGTGAATTGATGGACTCTGCGAAAAAGGCAGGTGTTCGGCCAAACAAACAACGTATCAATATGCAGCCCAAAAAAATAATAAACCCTAATATACAACAAAAAATAAATAAATTGATAATTCAAACTTGAGCTAATTTTCAAAGCTCTAATAACAATTGATGAAAATCTCATATATATAAAATAAGATACTCATAGTCAAATTGAAACACAACCATAAGAAAGATTAAAATATATTTATAACGAAAACTTTGATAAATTGATTATGTCATTCAAGAACCAAAATTATAAAAAAACTTTGATCAATTGAATATATGATATAATCAAGAACCAAAATTATCATAAGAATGATCCACTCTCAAGATATAGATGAAAAGGTGAAAGATAAGTCATAATTTTGATTACTATAAGCATAGCTTGATAAGATCACATATTCATGAAGAATAAAAGAGATATAAATCTCTATTCTTTCAATCAAGAAGTTGGCTACATCATCATTGTTATTTTTACTTAGGGTTAAAAGCCTTTTTATAGATAAAAAAAATAAATAAATAACATGAAATCCTAGTCCTCAAGCAGTTGGGCTTAATTAAACACACTGATGAACTTAAATTAAATTAAATATCTCAGTCCATATAACATTAGTTAAAATAAAATAAATTAACTTAATTTAAAACTCATTGTAATTAAAATAAACTTAGTCCAAATTATATAAAACCCAATTAAATCTAGTTTGTCGCCAATTACATTTATTTATCACCCATAGTCTTCAAGATTAAACCTAATAAACTTCAATTGTCTCGTTCTCCAATTGTCTCATTGTCCTTCATGATTGCTATTTTGATTTCTATCAAAAGGAATCTTCCTTAAAATCAGACCTTGAAAGCACACAACAGAAGTATCCTTTTTTAATATAACTTAAGATTTGTAAAACTAAAGGTAGGGTTTTGGTGTGAGGCAGCAAAAAGAAGTATTCTCAAGTTCATTAGGTAGCTAGAGGAATTGATAATTAGATGAAGTAAGCAAAATAGTTCAAACACTCGAAGATTTGAGGAAAGACAACAATAAACGGCACAAATGACATTAAGTTCCATTGGCCAACATCTAAATGACATAGCTGATAAATCAACGACAATGAATTACCTAGGCACATAATTTTCCTTGCCTAGGATTTATGATGATAAAAGAATTATTGGCTACAAATTGTCTCAATTCCATTTAATTAGAGGTTCGATTGTAATATATTTTTGATTAAATAGAGTAAATTTGATTTATTTTAAATTAAAAATTACGGTTTATGATATGTGGAGATTTTGGGTGCCAAGAGTAATTCTATTTTATTTTTTAGTTAGATAATCTTGTCTTGTTATGATGGGTCCTTATCCTTCTAAGCTACTATTTCTGTAGAATAGGGATCCCGTCGACACCCCACGGTCACCCTCCAGCCGATATCTAGGTCGACTGAAGAATTTCCATGAAGTTGAGCCGATTTAACTATTAAATAGTCATATAATTGTAATAAAATCCATTTGGAGTTAAAAAAATTTTAACGGCATAACGGCTATTTTTCGATAAATCCTAAAAATTTTATTCATGTAAGAAAAACTTTTAAAATACTTCTAAATTTTTATACACACCAACTACGGTCATCGGATTAAAATCCGGTAATCACTTTCAACCATAACAATTTATATAATTGCAACAATTCACAATTGAAACTACAGTCATTTTCATAAAATAACATTCTATAACTATTAACCGATTTATAAACGTACAAAGTCACAAGCTCTATACAAAACTTTAACTTCTATCAATTTGTTAAAATCATATATTATTTCTACTATTTATTTATGTACACCACAGCACTTTTATTCTGCTGGAGTCGAGGTCCCAGCTTCTGATGCACTCGTACCTGTACCTGAAATGTTTTGGAAATTTTGGGGAATGAGCTACTAGCCCAGTGAGTGTCATAAGATTTCATTTAAATTGCAATAACTATTAAAATGCATAACTATGAATTCAAATGCATTAACTATGAATTAAAATTCTTTTCATAATAAATACTAAATTATAAATTTCTAAAATCAGTTTCTGCTGTCTAAGCTCATAATCAAATTCATAGCATTTTTCTATTTTTCTACTAGTCAACCATATTCTAATGGTACTCTAGGCATCACGGCAAGGTGGAATTCTACATCACTAATGCCATATAGGGTGACAAGGCGAAATTCTATATCGCTTAAGTCACAATCCGGTAAATGCGGTGGAATTCTACATCACCACAAAATAGATAGCGCTAACTCTATATACTCCACTCATGCAGAGGGCGACTCTGAACTGACTGACTACTAAAGTCCCATTTTCCCACTGTTAGTAACACGCCCCGACTATGCCATGCACGATAGGAGTATTCTGACCGGTAATATCTCTAATGCCCTAAGAAGTACCAAAACATAATTCTTTTGCATAAATAAACAAATTTCAGCATAATAAATTTACTAAATGAAAGGAAATTTAATTAAAATTAAATCTATTTTCAAAACACATTTTTGTTTCGTAAATTCTATTTTTAAAAGGACACTCACAAATTGGCGATTTCCTCCGATCGGATTTGTCTATGGACCACTCGATGACTCACCTACATTAATTACACACTAATAATTCAATAGAGCTCATTAACATTAATTACTTCACACATTCTACCTACCAATTAATAAGTTCTCATTTAGGCAACTTCATGCCAATTTTTCTACTTATTTCTCTATAAGTGCTCATACTAATTAACTCATCTCATGCTTGTCTACATTACAAGCTTTCATTCTCATATTAATTCTCATACTAAACATATTCAAAACGCACTTTAAAAGCTTCCTAAAGTTCATTGAAATACATTAACACAATTAGGCATTAAACTAGTTTAATTGTTGATTTTTGTGTCATTTCAATACCAATTCAATTTCTTTCAATTTCTACCTTCATATATCATGTAAATAAGCATTAAAATCACTTAAACACACAACATAAAAATTCTGGACTGCTTGGTATCATCATGGCCGAACAGCCCCCTCTTTGCTTCTTTAACATTCTTTTTCAGCTCTAACAACTTCCATGCATAAGCTATCCTTCCCACATGCCTCTAATTTATTCAAAATCATTCTCAAGGCACTAATACATCATATACTAAAATTATCAAGTGACATAGCACTCAAAACTTCTCATGAGTCCCAATTAATTTTTACTAAATTTCCATGATTTCCTTACTAGTTTTCATGCCTTTCAACATTAAAACAACTCAAACTAATATAAATTCTTCTAATTCTTGCTAGGGCTGAATTTTACATGGCCTCTAATCATCATATTGCCTCAATTAAATTCTCAAAACACATAAAAAATTTAATTCACTTCACTTAGGCATTAAACCAAATATATGGAGAGCACTTAAAATAATCTCTACACTAACATAAAAATTTTACTAGTTTCTTACCCCTTTGTGCTTTCAATTGCTAAGCCAACCTCCACACCAATTCAAGCTACAAATCTAGTCCTTCACATGCCAAGAACACCACCAATTAATTATATTACTATGAGCTCAACTCAAGCCTCCACAACAATTAAATTTTTCATGAAATCAATACTCAAACTTACCAATTTTTGTAGAGAATAAACTAGGAAGGCTAGGGACTTGATTTTTGAGCTTAAAAGCTTAGGATTCAACCTTGAAAACCCTTAGATCACTTGCTCCTTGGCTGATTTTCCTTCACCCTTCTTCTTCCTCACTTGGCCGAATGGCCTTCTTGTCTCACGGTTTCTATTTGCTTTGCTTCTCCAATTTTCTAGCATTTTCTCTTCTTTATATAGAGAATTGAAAATGTTACTTGTTCCCTTGTCTTTCAAATATTATAAAATGACCACTCTTAATAAAACAATAGCATAAACATGTTAACTTTTAATAACTTTTCAATTAAACCCAACATACCTCTACATATATATATATATCTAAGGTTGGCCTTAATTACTTTGCCCTCCATTTGTTTTAATATTTCAAAATGCCATTGAGTGATGTGTTCATCTCTAGTTGGTCCAAATTCTAAGACTATCTCTCACACTAATTAAAATTCTAGCTTTTACATTCTAGCATTCGAATCTCGACCGACATGCTCCAACACTACTAATTAATTTACTATACATAGGTACGGTACTACTAATATTAGGGAGGGTGGTTTACATGACGGAACCCTTCCCGAATCCCTCCTCTGGACCCGAGAAAGACCCCGTAGCACCCCGTCAGAACTCCAACGAACCCTAACTTTGGTCCGAAGAAATGCCGTCAAGGCACCGAAATTTTCTTTAAACTTCTTTTTAAACTCGTTTACTAGGTGGCAGGGGTACAAATTTTTCGTTTTTCTATTGAAAATCCGGCAGCATGCCGTCTGTTTTCTAAACTATGTCACCCTACAAGTTTCAAATACAGTTTATAAAAACACTTCTATGAAATTCATTTCTCAACTTCCAGAGCCTCCGGCTCATTTTTCACAACACAACCACAATCAAATAATTAAAATTAGAAAACTGATTCATATAAAACTTTAATAAAATATTTTTAACTAATACATCCACAATTCTTTAAAATACTTACAACTATATATATAAACATATACATGATCAAAATAACCCCATATATACATGTATTAGGTATCGTCCTATACGTCCACCTGCACGTCTGACTGAACCTCGTCGGCTGGATGACTAGCTCCTACATCTGTGGGAGAATTTTTAAGAAAAATATTTAAAGAAAAACGTGAGTATAACTCAGTGAGTGGTAATAACTTTTAAATTAAAACTCATTTCTACACTTAAATTTCTCCCAAAAACAGTTTAATAAAACTAAAGTATTTTTCTAAAATACTTTCTAAAACTTATTTAAAACTGCTTTTGAATCTCGTTCTAAATTTTTTTCTAAAACTTTATGAAATCTTTTCTTAAACTCTTTTCTTAAAAATCTTTTCTGGTGCTCACCTGAATGGTAACCCAGAGAATATTTACTCCTGACGTGGTAGCATATAAACTCTAGCTAACCATTAGGAGTGAGAAAAACTGCTTTTGAATCTCGTTTTAAATTTCTTTCTAAAACTTTCTGAAATCTTTTCTTAAACTCTTTTCTTAAAAATCTTTTCTAGTGTTCGCCTAAATGGTAACCCAGGGAATATCTACTCCTGGCGTGGCAGCATATAAAATCTAGCTAACCACTAGGAGTGGGGATCTACCATGTGTAGTCACCGAAAGTAGGCCCACGCTGCGGACCGACTACACTACCCTATACGTGCATACGGATCACTCATACCTCGCTCACACATGAGTCGACTAGACTCAAATCTCACTGACTGACTTCCTCTCATCTACCGTATCACGCATAAGGCATTCGGTCGGATACTAAACTAGGGCTAGGGTAAACCATAAGCTATTAAAATTTCTTTTTCTTAATACACTAAAATATTCTAAATCTTAAGGCAATAAGCCTAAAATCTTTAATTCTAGCACATTCTCATATAAATAAATAAATAAATATTAAACTAAAATCTTTATGCTAGAATTAAAATACAAATTCAATTAATAAAAGAATAACTATTTATAATAAATTCTTTTAACTTTAAAATAAACTTTAAGACAATATAAATTTTAAAAACTTGTAGTTCCACTCACAACACATCATCGGATAAAATCCGATTCTCCTCCGTATGCCTTCGGAAGTCTCCGCTTTTACCCTAAAACATCAAATATCCATTTAGGGTCATTTCACTCATTCAAATAATATTTAAAATCAATAAAAATCCTATTATCTCTATTTATATCTTTTAGAGCCTAAACTTTCGGATATGAATTTCTATTCAACTGGGGTTTTCGAAATCCGTTTTCTCTACATGAATTCTACTTATTCTTTCCTAGGAATACCTCAGAATACTCAATCTCATCGTCGAAAACTCGGAACCAAATTCAACCGGATTCGCTTACTAACGAAAACCACTTTTCGCTCCGGACTTCCGACAACTTCAAAAATCAATCCTCTAGTGTTCTAACACCCAACTATGATTAAATAAACTGTTTCGAACGTTAAACGAACGCATTTCGAAGGTTTTTAGAAACCACCATTTAACTCGTCCGTTTAGCTCCGAAATCGATCCTAAACTTTTCGTTTTCGAAATCTAACTTCAAAAGATTATTCCTTAACCTCTAAAACATCAATCTAATGCTTTAGAATCGAAAACGGGATCAAATTCCATAAAAAACCCATTTTTCTCTACGACTTCCCTCTCTCGTTTTATCTGTTTTTCTTCCACCAAATCACTCCAAAATCATACCAAAATCATCCTCACATATCCCTCTTATTATCTATAATCTCTGATTCGAAAATAAACGAAAGAAAAAAAATGGATTTCATATAAACACCAAACTTTAAACTGAAATAACTCACCAAATAGGCAGCTGTTTTGCTTCAAATTTGTTGGGTTAGCTAGAGGAGATGACGAGGAACAACTTTCGTGAAGAAACCATGACGAAAATCGGATCGGATCACCTTCTCTTCTTCTCTCTCTCTCGCGCGCGACACTCGCGGCTTCTCTCTCGGCAAACTCTCGGCTTCTCTCTCTGTTTCTTTCTCATTTCACGATCAAAAATGTCTCAACTGAGACAAAACTAAGTTATATATATATTTTAATGCTCATTTGCTAAAAACTCCCTCAAGAAAATTTCATTTAATAACCTCAAACTTTCACTAATCTCACTAGTGCCCAAAAATAAATGATTTTATATTCTATTGGTCCACTTGTCTTATTTTCATCCACTTATTTTTCCAACCAATCCATGGATGACACGTGGCACAACCCTAGCCACTACTTTTCAAAAACACTTATCTATTTTCTTATTGGTTGAATTCTTTGAGCTCACCTCGCTTGATTAACACGTAAATCTCGCCTAATCACTTTGTAATTATACTGGGGTCAGCCAAATGATATCCGACTTGAGATATGAAAATCTAATAAGCCTCAAATAACACTACTGGAGGCATATGATTCGATCGTAACTCAATTAGAATATTTCTAGTACCATAAAATAATAAATCTGGGTGAGGACTTACACTTGGTGAATTTTCATTTCAATAGAACTTTCAATACCTAATCCTTCTGAAAAATATTTCACAAATATTCTACACACATCTTATGGCCAATTCGACTTTATAAACTTCAATTTAGGTCTGATACCTCTCATATATACTTGATAAAGGAAATGTTCCTAACCGAAATCTGATCGAATCAACCGATATCTTTTTATACGTATCTATAGCTTAAAAACTCGATTTTTACACTCATTTTCGTTAACTCATTCTCATTCACTTGGGTTACACTCCTTGAAACTTCTGCATATCATTCTCATGCTTGATCGATGAATACTTAACTTAAAATGTCCATTTTGCCATTTTTATGATATAATTTTACTTTGATCGAAAAATATTCTGAAAATATTCCATGGTCATCTAATCTTCAAATTGACCATGAAATACTCTAATTGGGTGTTTTATCTATCAGTCTCATGCTTCGAAAAAAATTCAATTGGATTTAAACTCATTAAAACCTATTAATCTCTCAAAAGGGCAATATCGTAATTTTCTTCGGATCGCTTAAAATTGATTCAAATGGTCTTCTTTTTGATCCGTTTTTGTTTCTCTATACTCTCATACTATTTTCAGACCTTTTCGACCCTTAAGGTCAATTTTCAAAAATTTTACTATTCATTCGAAAAATACTATTCATCGAAAACTTTCGTTTCCCATCAAATCTAAATTCATAACCTTGAACAATATAATCGGGTCCAAATTCGATCTTAAACACAAACTTTCGGATTTTTTTTTTAAAAAAATACTATTTATCTGGATCTGAATACTATTAACTGAAAATTCTCATTTATTCCTAACACGATACTCAGGGCCTTATAAATATAATCGAATTCTAACCGGACCTCTTGCATTATTTTTAGACTCTTTATTCTTTATCTGATCGTCGAAAATGAATTCTTTGAGAACACTAGGATCGGGGTCTATCAATTCACCTCTCCTTATGTAATTTGATGTGTGGATATGTTCATAAAACTAATTTTCATTAAAAATTGCGTGTGAGGAGAATTATTTTGGGCGGTAAATGGCATTAGAGCCACCATTTAGCCAGTCTAATTGTGTTTATTGATTAAAATAATTGAAACTAATCAAAATTTAGTAGATTCAATAATGCTCAATGATTTTAAATTACTATTTTTAATTTAAAATTTAAGGATAAAAGTATAATTCAAACTTATAACTTTCCCAATAAGTTTAACATATGAGATTGGATAATTTCCAATCTAATCTCATATTTAACATGAGACAAGGGGTTTGCTTTCCAATCCTAAACTCTCTAATTTTTATTTAGTCCGGTTGTAGTGACTTAATAACATTGGGGATCCTTTGTTTATTGTTCATTTTTTGTTAGTACACATATGTGAAGTGTACTTGAAGGGATCTGACCCGAATTTTTCCTTTAGGGACCCAAGAGGAGCCCTTCCGGCACCCTAATGGAAGTCCTTACAGTCTTCATACTGGTGACTTTAAAGGACTATGTGAAGCGAACTAGTTAATGCAGTTCAAGGTGCGTCTCTAAAGGATCCAATTTAAATCCCTATTGGACCGGTTACGAGGGCTCGAGCTAAGAAGTTCAAGGAAGCACTTAATGAGCTGATTCAAGAAGTTTGCACTCAAATACAATCATGGAAGCCCGTCGATGGAAGCCCACGTGAGCAACTAAAATGTATCAACTTGATCCAAGTTCTAAAGGATTCCAGCCCAAGTCAAACTTAATATTTGCATTTAATGGGCATGTATCTTGGGAATGAATTCACAAAGCATAATGGGAGAAGAGTCAACTTTTTCATTTAGGTTTCTAGTAAAATCAGGAATAATAACTAGAATCTTAGACTTTTTCTTTTTGTCTTAGGCGTGATTTGCTTTAATGATTGTAATCCCAAATTTCCTTTTTTTTTTTAGAATAAGCATGATTCTTTTTGATTTTAGTGCTTGTAATTTCCGAATTCGGACTTGTATTTTTCAGCCTATAAATAGACGTAATATCAATGAAGAGGGGGAGATTATTCATCATATTTGTGAGAACGAATTTCTCTTTGGTTCTTTGAACAACTTTCGAACTTATCGAAATTATCCGTGGCGTTTGAAACCTTCGACTTATCAATAAACCCTCCATTGTTGATTGTGGCGTCTTCACCATACCAATGTTCTTACCTCGTCATAAGTAACGGGTCGTTGTTCCATCCTTCAAACTTGTCTTAGAAAACGGTCTTGGTTTTTTCTCTTGATTACGGGTTTTGTCACGGGTTGACAGGGTTCATATCACCAGTGATACATTTTCATTTTATAATTGTTTAGAAATTTGAGTGATAATTTTTTTTTGGGTAGGCCAACGGCTGTTTTTCGACATTTTTTTTATCTTTTCTAATAATCTGAAATCAATTTATAAACACTTCAAAATTCACATATTCTTCTCCACTTCCAATTTAGACCTTAAGTCCATCTCACAATCAAAGTTTAATTACAATTAAAAATATTTCAATCAAAAACCATTTTAAAATTTTAAAATATATTATCATGTATATAATCACAAGTATTTACATAAAATCAAAAGCATTTACATTATGCATATTTACTAAACATCAAAATATATACAATATTTTCACAATTGCAGTCGTCGGAAGTGCCCACCTAACCATACGTTGGAGATCGCTCACTTTGAGCACTCATCTCTACACTTAGAGAGGATTTCATAAAATAAACGGAAAAGAGTTAGCCAAAGGAGCTCAGTGAGTATTATGAAAAACATATTTCTTACAAAGATACCTCCTAAAATATTCAAAAATCTAAAATTCTTAATGATTTATCTAAATTAGAAATATCATAGTTTTGAATACACATTGATATAAATTTATTTGAAAAATAAATGCATACATTATTAAAATTTATCCAAAACATGAACATAGGTATATAAATGAATAGCATCATTCATGTAACATGTATCTAATGGAATCCAAAAAAATCATATCTCACCGACCGGTTTTAGGTCATTGATGGTGGGGACGATCCATATCTTTTATAAACCACTACGTTGTGGAATGTTACCTCATCTTGCATAGGATATCAATCATGGTACCTTAAAAAGCGCAGAGGGTGACACAACATAATCAATTCCCCCACAGTTAGTGATACACCCCCTCTTTGACATGCCATGTGTGCATAAGATACTTCGACCGGTTCTCAGTCATATCGTGGGAATTAAAGTAATTATTGGTCTTGAAAATTTTCTTCAATTTTGCTTTAAAATTTTAATTCTTATACTAAAAATAATAAAGCATAAAGGCATATTGTTTCAAATTGTTGCTAAAAGCATAAAAATATATTGTTTCAATATTTTATGCTATAAATATTTTCTTTATATGAATATGTAAAGACATTTATAAACTAACATCTTTAATAAAATTTATTTTAATTTCAAGATACTTTAACGTTCATAAAAACACTTTAAAACATGCTAAAAATTCATTTAGCATTTGGTAAAATACTTTTACACTCACTTTGCCTTAAATTGACTAGAATGACCTTCAATAATTCTCCCTTGATTAATTTGCTTCCTTCTCACTTACGAGGCACATTATAGTTTAGAATTCATCACCCTAATTATATGAAATCAATGTCAATTTCCCTTATTCACCCAAATTGAATTTTAAATACTACGTACATTATAATTCATGTATTTGGCATAAACTTATACTGACATCATGACATTCTTTTCTTTTCATTTTCTTTATGCAAATTTGTTTAACTACATGCATAACCTCATGAAAATACATTAAAGTGATTGAATTTCCACTTTGAACACCAAAATATCATTTTGATCGAAATTGCACATAAGGGCATCCAACCTAACTTTTTTATTTTCATGACCACCAAAGGCATTAAAATCACACCAATATTCATTTAATGTCTTACTATCAACTTAATTTAAGTTTCTTTGCAAAATTGCATAAAATCCTAGAATACATATTATGATCATTTCCTTACCTAATTGCTTCCTTAGGTTTTCCTTCAATTCCATACTTGAATAGAAGTCCAAACATGCCAAAAATTACATAAACTTATCAAATTGTCATACATCCAATAAACCATCAAAACACTATAGAAAATCAATTTACTTACTAATTTCTCTTCATTTTTTTTGCTCAAGTTTTGCTCTAACACCCATTTAGTGAATATCAATTGAGTTTAACATCCAAAAGTGGTCAAACTTTTCTTGCTCTTCTTCTTCTCTCCTTGGCAGAACTCACCCCTCACTCTCTTTCAATTTTCTTTTCAATTTTTCTTATCATTTCATGCATAATTCAATTTTATATAGGTCTCCCATTAATTAACCAAAATGCCCTTGAACTATTTCCATAATGTCAAAAAGTTCTTAGTTATAAATAATGGCATGTGATTGGTCCATACGCTAACTAGTCATTAAACTAATTAAATCCCATAAATTTTAGTTGTATGATAACTAATTAGTCAATTTAGTGACTTCCATGTGACATTCTCTCATTGGTTCATTTTGTTTCACATGGATTGTGCTCTTTGCTGGATTTTATTCCATACAATAGTCACATGTAATCTATGCGTGCTTGAATTTGAAAGTGTCTACTTTACCCTCTAATGAATTTAATTCTTATTCATGTCTAAATAATTTTCAAAAATATTTTATGGTCATTCTATCATCCAATTAACCATGTAATATTCTAACTACGTATTTTATCTCTCAAATTCATACTTATAAAAAAAATTCAAATTGATGTAAAATCATTAATATCCATTATTCTCCAAAAAGGTACTTCTGTCTAAAAATCTTCGGAGCTCTTAAAATCTACTCCAATGGACTCATTTTTTATTCGTTTAAGTTTCTTTAGACTATAATACCTATTCTAGAAATTTTCGATTTTTGGTGTCCGTTTCTCAAAAATCATTATTCACCCAATCACTATTTACTCTAAAACAATATTCATCCAAAAAAAAATTATTTCTCATAAAAAAATGAAATTTTGGGTTTTACAATTTACCCTTCATACAAAATTTCGTCCTTAAAATTTTAAAAATATATAAACATACTTGTTTCAAAGAGGTAAGGGTATTGGCTTCACATCTATTCCTCGTGTTCCCAAGTAGCTTCCTCAATTGCGTGATTTCTCTACAAAACTTTAACCAATAGAATGACTTTGTTGAACAAAATTTGTTTTTTGCGGTTGAGGATTTGTGGTTGCTTCTCATAAGTCAGATTTTCTCTTAATTTCACTGGGTATTTTATCAATACATGTGAAATATCCACTATATATTTGCGAAGCATAAAAACATAAAAAAACATTGTGAAATCTAGCGAGTTCAGGTGGTAGTTCCAAACAATACGTCACTTTTCCAACTATACCAATGATCTTGTATGGTCCAATATATCGTGGGCTTAACTTCCTACGTTTTTCAAATCTTAATACGCCTTTCCAAGGTGATATTCTCAAAAAAATTCTATCTCCCATCTGAAACTCTAGGTCATTTCGATGATTGTCCGCATAGCTTTTCTGTTTGTTCTTAGCTATCTTTAATCTGTCCCTGATAACCTTAGCTTTATCTGCTGTGATCTGAACAATCTTGGGGCCTATTAGCTTTCTCTCACCTACCTCGCTCCAACAGACTGGAGTTCTACATTTTCTTCCATACAGTGCCTCATACAGTGACATACTAATATTGATCTGATAACTATTATTGTATGCAAACTCCATCAATGGTAGATGTGGATGTCATAGCTCCTTTTGAACTCCAAGCATATCTTCTAAAATTTGAATAGTGCGTTCATATTGACCATCCGTTTGTGGATGAAAGGTTGTACTGAAACTTAATTTTGTACTTAGAGCTTTCAGCAGACTTGGCCAAAACCTAAAAGTAAACCTCGGATCCCTATCCGACACTATAGAAACTAGCATACCATGTAATCGTATAATCTCATCAATGTACAGTTGGGCCAACTTATCCAGGGAATAATTACTTTGAATTGGTAGGAAATTGGTTGATTTAGTTAACCTGTCAACAATCACCTATATCACGTTATGACCACTTTAGCTACACGAAAGTCCTACCATGAAGTCCAATGTAACCCTTTCCTACTTCCATTCTAGAATAGAGAGTGGTTGTAACAACCCTACGGGTTTCTAATGTTCTGTTTTCACTTGCTGACAAGTCAAATATCGGGAGATATGCTCAACTATTTCCCTTTCCATACCATGCCACCAATAGTGTTCCTTTAAGGTATGGTACATTTTAGTACTTTTCGAATGCATAGCATAAGCCGAGGAATGTGCCTCATCAATAATCTCTTTCTTCAATTCACTAATATTTGGTATACACAATTTTCGACCCAATATTAGTGTACTATTATCATTTAACGAGAAATCCTCTTGTTGTTTAGATTCCACCTCACTTTTCAGCTTAACTAATTGAGGATCCTATGACTGTAACTCCTTAATGCGGTCCACTAGAATAGGTCGAACATGGAAGGTAGCCAACAGTGCTCCTAAATTTGTCGCTTGCAATCTCACCCTTAGAGACCTTAATTCCATTAACAATGATAGGTATACAACCTTCGGTTGCGCTATTGAACTTGTGAGTCTCCTACTCAGAGTATCTGCTACCACATTTGTCTTTTCTGGATGGTACTCAATAGTATAGCTATAATTCTTAATGAGTTCTACCCACTGCCTCTGCCTCATGTTCAGTTCTTTTTGTGTGAGCAAGTAGTACAAGCTCTTGTGGTCTATGAAAATCTGATAAGGAACTCCATAGAGATAATGCTTCCATATTCTTAGAGCAAACACTACAGTTACAAGTTCCAAATAATGAGTCGAATAGTTTAGTTCATGCTTCTTTAATTGCCTAGAAGCATTTGCTATCACTTTGCCATATTGCATTAATACACACCCCCAACCCTGTCTAGAGGTGTCGCTACAAAACCATCTTCCACTGATGGAAGTGTGAGTATCAGAGCTGATGTCGGTTTCTTCTTCAATTCATCAAAACTCTATTGATATACATCCGACCATACAAACTTCTTTTCCTTTTGTGTCAACTTAGTTAATGGCGCGACTATTTTAGAAAATCCTTCTACAAACTTCCTGTAATAACCTACCAAACCTAAGAAACTCTTGACTTCGATTATATTGGTGGGCTGTCTCCAATTCACTATAGCTTCAATTTTCTTAGGATCCACACCAATTCCCACAACTGAAATTACATGTCCTAGAAAAACAACTGTCTAGCCAAAATTGACACTTGCTAAGCTTGGCATAAAGTGTATTCCTTTAAAGTCTGCAAAACCATCATAAGATGCTTTGCATGTTTCTCCTTACTACTTGAATATACCAATATGTCATCGATGAACACTATGACAAACTTGTCCAAATAGGTATGAAACATCATATTCATCAAATCCATGAAAGTTGTAGGGGGTTTTGGTCAACCTAAAAGGCATGGCTAAGAACTCATAGTGTGCATAACGAGTCTTGAATACAGTTTTAGGAACATCCATCACTGCGAATTTTTAACTGATGGTAACCGGATCTCAGATCTATCTTGGATGTCCTAGCTCCTTGAAGCTAATTAAATAAATCGTTGATCCTGGGGAGCGGATACTGATTATGCACCGTTACTTTATTCAATTGTCTATAATCGATACATAATCTCATACTTCCATATTTTTTTCGACAAATAAAACTGGTGCTCCCTATGGTGACGTACTCGGCCAAACAAACCTTTTGTCAACCAATTCTTCTATCTGTACCTTTAATTCTTTCAATTCTGTGGGAGCCATCTTGTGAGGGGCTATAGATATAGGTATCATTCCCGGAACTTATTTTATTTCAAATTCAATCTCCCTATCTGGTGGCATACCAAGAAGATCCTTTTGGAACACATTCGAAAAATCTCTAATCACAGGAATATCTTCCAATCTCATTCTATTATCTTTCACATCTACTGCATAAACTAAATACCCTGGATATGACTTCCGAAGCATCTTACTAGTAGTCGTTGCAGTCATTGGACTAGTAGAAAGTATTTTTTGTACCCCACGAAAAACAACATCTAGCTCCCCTAACTTAATAAATCTTACCTCCTTTATGAAGTAATCCCCAGTGATGTGATACTTTGACAACTAATCCATACACAATATCATGTCAAAGTCATAGATATCTAGCAATATTAAGTTCACCTGAAACTCATGACCTTCTATTGTCACTTTACTATCCATATACATTTTCTCAGCTCTAAATGAACCCTCTGTAGGGATTGACACTATCATACTACAATCTAAGGGTTTTAATTTAACATCAATGTTTACAACAAAATTAATGGAAACAAATGAATGAGTAGCCCCAGAATCAATTAATGCATACGCATCACGATCAAATACGAAAATCGTACTCCGTTACCACCTCTGGGGTAGTGTCTGCTTCATGCTGGGTCACTATAAAAACTCTGGCTTAAGTCTGAGATTTACTTATTAGTCTTCTGGGTAGTTGACCACTACCCATTAGTCCACTTGGCTTATAGGTGTAGTGGGGCCTCTAGCTTGTGCATCTCTCTACTTCTGGATCTGACTAGCACTGAAGGGCCCCTGTCATGTTGTCCTCATATCTAGGCTACTATCGGAAACTAGTTGTGGGCAATCTCTTGCAAAGTGCCATTTTTATCCACAATTGTAACATATATCTGTGCCCAACCTACACTCGCTATGGTGACATTTACCGTATCTCACGCACTCTGGCTAGGTGTTCTTTGTGCTTTTGATAGTTCTGAATCCGATCAGTGATTTTACGAAGTCTTAGCTTGATTGTGCCCCATAACTTGACTGACTACTACCAGACCACTTCGATTTTTCCCCTCTCTTGGCTTGTTTGCTGGACCCTCTTTGCATCCAAATTGGTCCACTGCATTTCAAACTCTAGGTGCCACTCCGATATTTCTCTTCCATGCTTCTTTCAACCCTAACTGCAACCTTCACAAATTGACCATACTGATTATGTGCAACCGATGCCATATAGGTCTTGATTTTAGGATTCAAACCCCCTGCAAATCTTTTGCTTTTCTAGTTTTCATTATCCTGTATAAATGGAACATGCTACACTAACTCTGAAAATTTCTTCTCAAAGTCTATTATTGAGGTGTACCCTCTTCTAACTTAAAGAATTCTTCTATTTAGCATCTTTGTAACTTTTTGGGAAAAAATTATTTGTGAACTCTCTTTTGTATTGAGTCCAGGATACCCCCTCTAGGTGCTGTATCTGTAATGCTTTCCACCAGTCCTTAGACCTGTCTTTCAATAGGAAGGCTGAAAATGTCAACATCTGCTCTTCTGAACACCTCATGACTTCAAAGACTCCTTCATTATTCTCCAACCATGATAAGGCTTTCTCTGGTCCACTGGTCCCATCATAATTTCCGACTTCTAACTTTTGAGCCATTTCAATAGAGCCCCCTACTTTCCGCGACTGACGGAGTGTTGTTGCTAACAACTGAACCATCTATTCTAATTGTACATTTATGTTTTTAGGCTTTGGAGCCTAGGATGGCCCTGGATGGGATGGTTCTGAGGGGATTGGATCCTGGAGAACATTTACGGACTTATTCATTTGTTCCTCTATTAGTGCAGAAATCTCTTCGGCGGCTCTCCTAGTAGTGGAGTGGCCTTGACGACGCATTTTCTGTGAAATGTAGACATGTATAATGTCATGTAATGTATATGATTCTAAAAGAATGTTGAAAAAAATCATGCAATTATGAAGAAAACATTACATCATTTTCAGAAGTGGGTTTTTTTTTTTTTTTTCTTTCCAGTATAACTTTTCGAATCTTGCAAATATTTTTCCAAATCCATAGCTCTAATACTACGCTAAAGGGACCTAACCCGGATTTCTCCTTTAAGGACCTAAGAGAAGCCTTTTCGGCACCTCGACGGAAGTTCTTACAGTCTTCATGCCTATGACTCTAAAGGACTTCATAGAGAGAACCCATGATGTATTTCCATTTCAGAATTGTTTAGAAATTTGAGTGATAAATGTTTTTTTGGTAGCCCAACAGTTGTTTCCCGACATTTTCGATCTTTTCTAATCACCTAAAATTCATTTATAAACACTTCAAAATTCATACATTCTCCTCCACTTCTAATTTGGACATCAGGTCCATCTCACGATCAAAGTTTAACCACAATTAAAAATATTTCAACCAAAAGCCATTTCAAAATTTTAAAAATATATTATTATGCTTATAATCACAAGTATTTATGTAACATGCCCTTTCGATCTTAGTACGATATACGTATAGAATAGTATATACCCATAATATTAAGGTAATAAAATAAATCAAAGTGCCCTGAAGTGAGATTGAATTTCAATATGATTCCTGAGCAGTACGGAAGTGATTAAGAAAATTATCGGATAGTCTAGAGATGATTAGTAAAATTTTTAAAGCGTCCATAAAAGATTTAATAAGGTTCTCGGAGAGTTCGGCTGCGTAATTTAAGTTCTGATAAAATTCCTAGATCATCCAGAAAGGATTTAATAATATTTTCGAATAGTCCTAGATGTGTAAGTTGAAGTCTAGTATAAATTTCGAGTGGTCCAAAGATGACTAAGAAAATTTTCGGAAGGTCCAGAAATGATAATTTATGTAATAAATAAATAATTATACATATATTTATCTACAATGCAAACCCAAAGCTTCATCCAATGGAAAATAAATTATTTTTCAATGAATAGTATCTCTGGACGAAAAGGAGGTTCGTATGAGTAATATTTTCGAAAAAGGGATTCGGTAGATTAAAAATTTCGATATTAATATTAGAATTAAGGGAAGCCAAAGCGGAGCAAAGATAAGTCAGTTAAAATAAAGTTTAAGCAATTCGAAGTATACTGGACGAAAGTACTATATTCGATTAGTATCTTGTATATAGTATTTGTGGAGAAATAAAACAATTTCCAGTACTCATAAATGAAAATTTAATTTTAGTAGAATTCCGGATAGGATCGGAAATGATTTCGTCTTCAAAGTGATATAATAATTGTTTTTAAAGCCTGTAGGTGTTAATAAGATTTTAATAAATTTTCAGAGATAGGATTGAGTCATAATCAGGTTTTCGGATGGACGAAAACGAATCCGAATTCGAAACTGGAATGGAGGAATGCATGGAAGGGATAAGTGGAATGAAAAGGTGCATGTGTGCCATGTGTCAAGCATGCATGAAGAATAAAAACAAGTGGCGTGCAAGAATGAAAAAGGGATGACAAATGTATAGCAAGTGAGTAGAGATTGTGACAAGTGTAAGAACAATACAAACCATATATAAAACGAAATGCAATTCAAGAAGAAAGGCAAGCTTTTCATTTGATCATTCACTCAAAAAAAAAAAAAAAAAAAAATTGAAAGCGAGAGACAAGTACTCAGTCTCTAGCATAAAAATTGAGAGTGAGAGTTGTTCAAAAGAGAAACTCTAGGTCCAAATATCCCAAAAATCGAAAGAGAGACATTTAGTCTTACCATCTAACCCGAGAGGAAGTTAGAAAGAGAGAGGGAGAGCTACATGTTTTCCATTCGATCCCCATTGTTTTTCAAAAAGCTGAGAGAAACCATAAGAGAATGAGAGAAAGCCGAGAGAAACGTGAGAGAGTGAAGCAAGAATCTATCATCCTTTCGGCCATGGCACCTAAAATCGAGAGCAACCTTGAGTAAACTTGAGTGTATAAGCTGGTCTTCAACCAAAACCAAGAGGGAGTGGAAGCAAGGAGGAGTGTAGTTCGGCCATTGTGAGGAGAATCAGAAGGGGACAACCATGCATGGTTGTGGGAGGTTGTTTTTGGAGTAAAACCATTGCATGTAAAGAAAGATCTTTAGTTTTGAAAGGTAAACTTGCTACCATTGTTGAGTTTTGTGTTGTTTGGTGCAAGAATTGATGGAAATCTTGTTGTTAAGGGCTTGAATAGGTTCGACCAAAGGGAAGGATTAAGGGCAGTAGCTTGCATGTGGTGTTTGATGTGTTTTTGAGTTGTTTCTTAAAGAGGTAAGTTAAATTCCATGGTTTTCATTGTTAGGAAATGTTTGAGTTTTGATATGGATGGATTTTGGAAATAATATGCTTGAGATTTAGGATTAGAACCACATTAGTGTGGAGGTTCGGTTGTATGTGATTTTTGGTGTGATAATGGATGAATTTTTGATGTTTGAAAAATTGTCAAATCTGAAATTTAGGGGTTGTTATAGTCCGAGTATATTTTCAATTTCGTTGCCATGGAAAATGATACGTTTCGATGTGTTTGAAAGTGTCGAAGTGTTGTTTTGGCTATTAAAAAATTGTTTTTAGGTGTTTCAGATAATTTTTATTACGTACGAACGTGTTTAATTTACAAATTTCGATGTCAAATTGAAAAGTTAATATATGATTACTAAGTTGCTATGATTTTAGTTTGGAAACGTTAAAATGATAAATCATGATGTTAGGATGGTTTAAGTTATGTTAAAGTTACCTGGATAATTTTTGTTGCGCGTGAATATATTTAGATATTGAATTTCAAAGCCGAAATGTAAATCGAATTTATAGTGACTAAGCTACCATGACTTGGATTTATGGATATCAGACTTTTATTTTCATATGGTTTGCATGAAATTAACAATTGTATTGACATTAGAATTGATTGGAAAGCTAAAAGAAATGCTTGAATTGCTAAAAAGGATGATTCGTGACAAAACTTTTCGTAATCACGAAATGTATTGCGTTTTATGGTTTTGATTAGAATTATCACCATATGGAATATGTTAGGTGTAATTGCGATGAAATTAATAGATAATGCAAAGATCGATTTAAGTTCGGTCAATATAGAGAAGTTAATTCGAAAATTTTGTTTAAAACATTAGAGTAGAAATCAGGCTTTATTCGATATTCTTTATGTGTCAAGATATTTAGTATTTTCGAGCGGAAAGTAAATGTGTGCGATTGACGTTGTTTCGATTCAAAAAAGATGATTCGAAAATCTTTATATAATTAGACGTTGTGTGATTGATGTATAATTATGGAAATGATTTTGCGCATAATTTGGTTGCGGCGTGCTTATAAGAGGATGTTAAATTATATAGGTATCGAGAAGGCGAAGGAAATCAAAGTTGAGAAATTATCGCGAACTAGAAAATCGAAAATTTTCAGTGAGTTAGAAATCGATGAGTGTAAATTACTTTACGAAATAATAAATGCATTTTAGTATGCTATGTGAATATATAAATTATTTTATGGTGTTAATTGCATGTTTTTAAAGTGTCTTTTTTATTCATGATAATGTAATTGAAATTTTAAATGATATTTATTTAAGTTGTTAGCTTATGAAATATAATTAAAACGATCTTTCAAATGTTTGCTAGCTTTATCTTAAAATCGTTTTAAAACTTTTTGCTCTGATACCAAACTAATAGGACCTAACCCGAATTCTTATTAATGAAGCTAGCGATCTTGCCGGGTATCTCATGAAACCCTTCTGAAATCCAACTAATAAGCCTCAAGAGGACATCGTAGAGCGAACCCGTAATTATTGAACTATTTCTATAAAATTCATACTTATTAAAATCACATTTCACTTTATATTAGAAATTACACATAATGCAATAAAAATATTATTATAAAATGTGAATGTCTAAAACACACATGCATTTATAAAATACTACAATATCTGTTCATAAATTTGAAAATGTGCGAATATAGGATTAAATCTCAAACTTTACAAAATACTAAGCTACATCGTTAGACGGGACCCACCTAGTCTACACGTGGCGTTTTGATACCTGAATCACCTGCATTTGCATCTGCACCTGAGGAGGGTTTTGAAATAAAAATATTGTGAGCTATAAAGCCCAGTGAGTGCGGATGCGCTTATTTTAAAAATTACCTCCCAAAAACGTTTTGAAAACATTTTTCCTTGAAATAATTTTATTTCTAAAATGTTTTTGGGTTTCATAAAATTTGTATTTCGTTTCAAAAGTTTGTTTAAAATGTTTAATTTTTCTAAAAATATTTTCTTTCTAAAATTTGCTTTAATGGTATGCTAACTGTTCTAAAAACTTTAATGGCAATCCAAGAAAGCTAAAACCACAAAGGTGGTCGGACCAACTACGCTCAGTATGGGAGGTCATGACAGAACCCGAACCAGACATTCTCTAGGCTCTTGTTTGGAGCATCCTACCGGGTATTTCAACGGACTTCTTGAACTCGACTCGTCGGATTGAAGAAACTCGAGAAGCGCACTTCTAACTTTCTTAGCCGGTTTACTCGTTTAAACTTAAAAATTTGGTAAACTTAAAAATTTGGTTTTCTTTAAAATTGTTGGGATTGATGTAAATTTTTTGTATTTTCTCAAAACAATTTTTATAAAAATTTTGACAGCATAACTGTTGTAACTTGAACATTCCAAAATTTTACCTATAAAGAAAATATACTTCGACTATAATTTCGTCACCACCCAACTTCTTTTATATACCCAAACATACAATTCACATAACATTCAAATCCAATCATAGATATTCAATCAAGTCAGTAAATGTCTTAATTTAATATAACAAAACTTAAATATACACATAAACAATTTGTAAACTATATTAACACTTGTTATACATCATCATTTGTTGACTAATTTTCACATATATCAAAAGCTTGTTTGATTAATGGATGCATTCTTTGAATTCCCACGATGATGTTCTCACGACGAACCCACCTACAAAGGGCTAAGAAATGGTGGAGAGCATTTCTCCATCTTTTTGCTAAAACATAGGGCTAAGAAATGGTATCAGACATGACAGGACCCTTCCCAGACCTTATCTAAGCTCTTGTCTGGAGGATCCCGCCGGGCACTTCAACGGACTCTCCGAACCCGACTTGTCGGATTGGGAAAATCCGGGAAGCGAACCCCTTTACTATTTATAAACCGGTTTACTCGTTGTAAGCTTAAAAATTTTATTTTCTTTAATATAGTTGAAACGGTGTGAATTTTTTTTTTTTTTTTTTTGCGTTTGATTGAAAACTAATTTTATAAAAATCGGACAGCATAACGGCTGTAAGTTTAACATTTCCAAAGTCAACCTGCATAAGAAATACACTTCGAACTATTTTGATCACCGTCCAACTTCTTCCAATCTCAAACATGCACTTTTCATTCATTTCATAAACATGCAATTCTTTTACAACCATAACTCACATATGTGATTAACATATAACAACTCATATTTATATGAAATATGTGTCTTGTGCAATATGTGCATATCAAGTGTAATGGTTCATTTATATATACATATCAAAATATGATTTATAAACCGTCAAGTATCTCATGTCAACACATAATTATTTGATTCAACATACACACATGTACATAATGTCAAAATACATTTACATCCATATATTTTGTCTCATTATTTTCCCCACCTAAAGTTAATCAAAATAATGTCTTTGATGCAAGAGCGTCCGTGCCAACGTCTACTAAAGTATGCAAACTACACAAAACAAAGAGAGGTTAGGCAATAATATATATAAAGGTATAACTCTGCATAGACATTACTTAGAAAATAATTGATTTTATTTTTTTCTTTTGAAAACCATTTCTTAAAAGACAACCATGTGCAAAGCCACTACGCACGGAATTTACTACATCGCGATGTAGGGCGAACTTTCTCAACTCTAAGTAACCACAACGCGGAATTTTCTACATCGCCGTTGTAGTGTCAATAGCTTATACTTTACGCAACTACATGCGGCATTTTCTACGTCGCATATGATAGTGCAATTTACTCATCACTTGCAATTAGATACGGAATTTTTCTACATCGTATCTCATTTCTATCAACCTTGATAACTACGAGCGGAATTTTCTACATCGCCTCGTAGTGCCAAGATGCTAATATTACCACATGCACATGGGTCTTAATTCAACTTTACTTTGCTTTACTTGTAAACCTTTTTGCAAAACTCTTTGAAACAATATATTTTATCATTGCCATATAAATGGAAATAAATTAGATGTAAGTGAAGTGAAGGACACTTACCTCGATTCCAACGCTCTCAATGCCTCAACGAGCCTCTCGCGTCTCGTCCGCGTGCTCGTCACCTACACATCATAGTCTCGTTATAACTTACTCACTCCCATAACTAAAACTAATACAAATAGAGTTTCCAATACATTGAAAACTCATTACACCACACTTTCCCAACTCGATTTTTGACTCGACCGAGGCTCTCAAAATTTGGTTTCTTTGTAAAAGTCTTATTTCTAGACCCCTAGGATCATCCCCCTATATTTCGTTTGGTCTCCGGAAACTTAAAATAAAAAGTCAACTTTTTAACTATACGGTTGACCACGAAAAACAGAATTGAAACCAGCCATGGTTTCACCTCCGTTCCTTTTTCTAGCGTCTCCTTAACGCATAACTAAGTCGCCCGTAAAGTTTCGTCGAGAAACTCCATCGTTTGCTATGTCAATCTAGGCAAAACGCCCCATTTTGGGCACTTTTCAAAGCGGGTTTTTTTCATCGGATAAGCAACGATGATTTTTCTTTCGTATCTAAGGTGCTTTTTCCTAATTATGACCTAATACATCTATTTTGGGCATCAACGAATGCATTTGCATCGCTATTACACATCTCGGTTTCCTACGCCCACTATTTTGGCTATAACTTTGTCAATTTTTATCGAATCGATCCCATTCCAATTTCTATGGTTTTATATCATTCCTAGGCATCATTTGAGGTGTAGAACAACCTCAAATAAGCTAGAATAGGTCAGGTCTTACCAGGCCCCCTCTTTCACCTCGGGATTTTTTTTTTTTCTCAATTTGCTCTTATGTTGATCATTTTAAATCCTATGCTCTTCCTTTTAAATTTCTAACTCCTCTAAAGACTTTTGTGACATTAAATATGCATAATCTAAGCTTAAAAGAATGGAAATACAATGGGATCACACACCCCTTCATTGGCCATGACATACACACCCATGTATCCAACCGATTTCTTCTTTCGGTTTTTAAGATTTTTGCTTTACAATTCTTTTAAACAATTTATCAAACACTTTGTCTACAAGAAATTTTGCTATAAACATATTTTAATCACTACTTAGGGTTTTACTTACATAACCCTAACTATCCTTGCATATATGCCTTCTCATTATTTAAGCTTCCTTTTTCATCTATCCCTCACTAAAACATGTAATTACAACCAAATCTTAACAACAACATGCCAAGAAAGCAAATCCAACTCATTAAACAAACAAACTAACTTATCAACTTTCATACAATTCCAACAATATCAAACTTATGTAAAATCATAGAACTTTACCTTAAACTTGCTTAAATCTTGTTTGTCTAGCTTGGATAAACTCAAAAATCAAGATTGGAAGCTCTAAAAATAGTTGAAAAATCACTTGTTCCTCTCTTCCTCAAGTGCCGTCCCTTCCTCTCTCTTTTGCTCTCTATTTTGTTTCAAAATTTGACTAAGTGTTGGTGACTATCACCAAAACTCATATATATAGGTGTGACTTTTATGGAAATGACATTGATGCCCTCTTTTACTCTTTATTGCCGCCACTCTATTTTTTGGTCTAACATAACTTTTGTTTCACTTTTGCTTCTTGTTTTTGGCGTGAATGATGGCTTAATTGTCATGCTTACTTTATTTTATTTATTTTTCTCACTTACTAGGACTAAAATACCCCTTACTATTTATGACATGGAGACTTGTCCATCTAAGGGTAATTTGGTAACTCATGAAATTGAAATAATACTTTAATCATTAGTGCATGACAACTAATATATGCATATATGTAATTAATATTAAACTATGGGATTTGTCACTTATCTTGCTTCCTATTGGTTGAGATAAAGTATCTCCACTTTATCATGTGAGCTCACCTCACATGATAAATGAATAATTCATTCCTAACCGTCTTGTATTCGTACCGGGGTCAGCCAAACGACATCCGACTTGCGCTACGAAATTATAATAAACTTCAAATCGCATTAAGGAAAACTTATGATTCGACCGTAACTCAATTTAAAGATTTTTAACACCATAAAACAATAAGTCTGGATGAGGGCTTACAAGACATATTTCCCACAAGTACTTAGCCCCTAAGTCGAGGGTTCGAGTGTCTGGGAAGGCGAAAGAAATTGGTTAGGGGGCCGAGATATCCTGGGCTTAGAGGGTTGGCCCAGCAGCCAGATAAGGCCCGGTCTAGACTGGGACGGGGCGTTACATAAAAAGTGCCTTTTTATGTAACGGCCCAACCCGATCTAAGCCTAGGCCTCTCTAGTGCTGGTCTAGCCCTCTAAGCCCAGGATATCTCGACCCCTTAACCGATTTCTTTCGCCTTCCCAAACACTTGAACCCACGACTTAGAGGCTAAGTACTTGTGGAAAGCATGTCTGGTACCAATTGAGCTACTAGCTCAATTGGTACCAGACATGCTTTCTACAAGTACTTAGTCTCTAAGTCGTGGGTTCAAGTGTCTGGGAAGGCGAAAGAAATCGGTTGGGGGGCCGAGATATCCTATGCCTAGAGAGCGGGCTCGGTCGTTAGAGATGTAAACCCCTATATTCGATTTTATGTTTCCTAGCCTTAGAAACTAAGTTATCGAATAAAAAGGACAAAATGATCATTTAGTAAATAAAAAAAAAAATATATATATATATATAATATAAATGGATGGCAAGATTGTAAAACTTTAGTTTAGTAAGTTAATAATTCTATTATATGAAAAAAATGAGACAAATGATCATTGATTTTTATTAGTAAATAACATAACTAAGGGCAATTTTGTAAATCCAACAAGTCAATAGAGGATATGGTGGTCATTTAGCAAAAAGGTGGCCATATAATACACCACTTAGTCACTTTTTCATTCAAAATGAAGAAGTAGGCGTGAGAAACAAAAATAGAAGAGAGAGTTGAGAGGGAGAGCATGAGATGGAAGGAAATTAGAGGGGGAGAAGAACAAGTGATATTTTCAACCAATTTTCAAGCTTCCAAGCAATTGTTCTAGTTGATCCCAAGCCAAAACATCAAACCCTAAGCATAGATAAGGTAAGATGTCATCTTCTCCATAGACTTTAATGTGGTGGAAATGTGTAAAAGCATGATGTTGGGTTTGTATGATATGATGATGGATTAGTTTGTTTACTTGATGTGTTATTGGTGAGATTTTGATGTAAATCAATGTTATAGTTATAAGTTGTTAAAAAGGGAACTTGAATGATGTAAAAATGGTAG
Organism: Dimocarpus longan; assembly: GCA_022984855.1. Taxonomy (NCBI): domain Eukaryota; kingdom Viridiplantae; phylum Streptophyta; class Magnoliopsida; order Sapindales; family Sapindaceae; genus Dimocarpus; species Dimocarpus longan. The sequence continues at coordinate 11,559,175 of CM041015.1, read as the reverse complement.
GTTAGGGTTATGGGAGAAACCCTAACTTGTGATTTAAATTGTTAGAAAAGCAAAAGTAGTTGTAGATTAAGTGTTTGATGAAAAACTTATGAGAGATAGTTTTGTAAAAACTTGAAAGTTTTACTCTAGAATGAGTGTGTGGGTGTGTTATGGCTGTGAAGATCAGTGGAAAACCTCTGAGATTAGATGGTTTTGAACCCAAATTTTACCATAAATAAGATTAGGAAGATAAGTAGAAAAGATAGAAGTTCAATGGAAGTGGTTTTGAGCATATTAGAAATCCCGAGCTTAATGAAGGGTCAGTAGAGACCTGACTTGTTTTAGCTTATTTGGGGTTGTTCTACACCTCAAAACATGCCTCGGGAACATAGAAAACCATAGGAATTGGAACGGAATCATTCCGATAAAAATTGGCGAAGTTATGGCCAAAATAGTGCGCGTAGAAAGTGTCATAGAGTAAAAGTGGAATCCCGAGCTCAAACCATGAGCTAGAGAAAACCTGACCAAGTCTGACATGTATGGGGGTGTTCTACACCTCAAATGATGCCTAGGAATGATATAAAACTATAGAAATTGGAATGGGATCAATCCGATAAAAATTGACGAAGTTATAGCCAAAATAGTGGGCGTAGGAAACCGAAATGTGTAATAGCGATGCAAATGCATTTGTTGATGCCCAAAATACATGTATCAGGTCATAATTAGGTAAAAGAACCTTAGATACAAAAGAAAAACCATCGTTGCTTGTCCGATGAAAAAACTTGTTTCGAAAAGTGCCCAAAATGGGACGTTTTGCCTAGATTGACATAGCAAACGATGGAGTTTCTCGACGAAACTTTACGGGTGACTTAGTTAGGTGATAAAGAGACACTAGAAAAAGGAACGGAGGTGAAACCATGGCTGGTTTCAATTCTGTTTTTCGTGGTCAACCATATAGTTAAAAAAGTTGACTTTTTGTTTTAAGCTTCCGGAGACCAAACGAAACATATGGGGATGATCTTAGGGGTCTAGAAGTAAGACTTTTACAAAGAAACCAAAGTTTGAGAGCCTCGATCGAGTTGGGAAAGTGTGGTGTAGTGAGTTGCAATGTATTGGAAACTCTATTTTTATTAGTTTTAGCTACGGAAGTGAGTAAATTATAACGAGACTATGATGTGTAGGTGATGAGCATGCGGACGAGACGCGAGAGACTCGTTGAGGCATTGAGAGCGTTGGGATCGAGGTAAGTGTCCTTCACTTCACTCACATCTAATTTATTTCCATTTATATGGCAATGATAAAATATATTGTTTCAAAGAGTTTTGTAAAAAGGTTTAAAAGTAAAGCAAAGTAAAGTTGAATTAAGACCCATGTGCATGTGGTAATATTAGCATCTTGGCACTATGCGGCGATGTAGAAAATTCCGCTCGTAGTTGTCAAGGTTGATAGAAATGAGATACGATGTAGAAAAATTCCGTATCTAATTGCAAATGATAAGTAAATTGCACTACAATATGCGACGTAGAAAATTCCGCATGTAGTTGTGTAAAGTATAAGCTATTGACACTACAACGTCGATGTAGAAAATTCCGTGTTGTGGTTACTTAGAGTTGAGAAAGTTCGCCCTACATCGCGATGTAGCAAATTCCGTGCGTAGTGGCTTTGCACATGGTTGTCTTTGAGAAATGGTTTTCAAAAGAAAAAAAAAAAATTAATTATCAATTATTTTCTACGTAATGTTTATGCGGAGTTATACCTTTATATATATATATTGCCTAACCTCTATTTGTTTTGTGTAGCTTGTATACTTTAGTAGACGTTGACACGGACGCTCTTGCATCAAAGACATTATTTTGATTAACTTTAGGTGGGGAAAATAATGAGACGAAATGTATGGATGTAAATGTATTTTGACATTGTGTACATGTGTATATATTGAATCAAATAATTATGTGTTGACATGAGATACTTGACGGATTATGAATCATATTTTGATATGTATATATAAATGAACCATTTCACTTGATATGCACATATTGCACAAGACACATAGTTCATATAAATATGAGTTGTTATATGTTAATCACATATGTGAATTATGCTTGTAAAAGAATTGCATGTTTGTGAAATGAATGAAAAATGCATGTTTGAGATTGAAAGAAGTTGGACGGTGATCAAAATAGTTCGAAGTGTATTTCTTATGCAGGTTGATTTTGGAAATGTTAAACTTACAGCCGTTATGCTGTCCGATTTTTATAAAATTAGTTTTCAATCAAACGCGAAAAATTCACACCGTTTCAACTATAGTTATAAGATAATAATTTTTTTTTTTTTTAGCTTACAATGAGTAAACCGGTTAATTTAAAGTAAAGGGGTTCGCTTCCCGGATTTCCCTAATCCGACAAGTCGAGTTCGGGGAGTCCGTTGAAGTACCCGGCAGGATCCTCCAGACAAGAGCTTAGAAAAGGTCTGGCTCGGGTCTTGTCAAGAGAGACCTTAGCCCAGACCGGGATGGACCGTTACAATTAGAATGGAAAGGAGTACAGAAATTGTGCCTAAGCTAAGGAAGCCAACTTAGAAACACAGTTGGTCAGGTAGTTTTTTGGAAGGACTAGTAAATTCACTAGAAGTGGGGAGAAGTCAACCCGATTCGATAAATGAAAATGAAGTCACGGGGCACCCTTAAGTCAAAACTAGGTGAAAAAATCAGTTGGATCTAAGATCACTAAAGAGAGTTGGAAGAATTGGCCAACGTGCAAGAAATGTCGAGAGACACATCTAGGAGAATGTTTCAGAGGTAGTATCGGATGTTACAGATGTGGGCAGGAGGGCCATTTTATGAATGATTGCTCGAACGTAGCCTCAACCAACAAGCCAGAAATCAAAACTACAACACCAGGGTAAACTGGTGGTGGTTGAGGTCAAGATCGAAAAAAGTTCTTAAACTAAAGGGTCTATTAGTTTCGGACAGCCCAGTGGAGCAGCTGGTATGGGTTAACCATCCAGAGGTCAGTAGGGTAGATCTCGTGTATAGGCTAAAGTGTTTGCAATAACTCAACAAGAGACTGGTGCTACACCTATAGTTGTGACAGATATTGTTACAGTATTTAATTATGATGCATATACATTAATAGATCTTGGAGCTATGCATTCTTTTTAGTCTAGCGAGTTTGTTAGTGAAGCTAATGTGAAGTTAGAGCCCTTAAAGTGTAGTATAATAGTAGCTACTTCCACTGGAGACACAGCTGAGAGTATTTGCATAAACAATGACATTGTGATAGGGGATAGAACCTTTCCAGCCAATTTGATATTGTTAGACATTTGTGATTGATTTCATATTAGGTATGGATTGGTTAGCTATGCATCATGCCGGTGTGGATTGTTTTCAGAAAGAAGTCAAGTTCAGTTCATCGGGGGAAACAAATGTAATATTCCGAGGGGAATGCAGGATGCTTCCATGTAATATACCCTCTCCATTGTGGCATTATAAATGTATTGTATACTATTACCCTCATTTATGGAATAAAGAAATAATTTAAAGTACTTGAAAGTGTAATCGGAGTTCGGTAGAATTTTTTAATACAAAATTGAATTTCGGTGGAGTTTTTTGGGTAAATCGGAAATGATTTCAAAATCGAAGGGTGATAAAATAATCGATTTGAATTCTAGTGAGGAATTTGTATTAAAAGAAATATTCAAGGAAGAGTATAATTGGTAAATGGATTAGATTTTTATATGGATATTTTGGAAATTTAATTATGAAAAGTGTAGAATAAAAAAGAGATAAATTGATAAATAAAATGAATGGTATGATGTGTAATATAATTACAAACATGAAGGGCAATTGATTAAGTGAATTAGGGTGAGAAAAAAAAAAACTTGAAGAAGCAAGAAGTTGAAACTCGGTAGAAATGAAGACAATAAATGCAATGAAATTTTGTCCATTCACATAAGTGGCATGACTGTAATTAATTAACAAAATTGAGAGGTAAATAATAAAGTAATGCATGGCTATATAAGACAAGAATGTGCTAGAAATTTGGAGAAGAATGCAGTTGGCAGAAACCAAAGCAAATTGAAGAAAAAAAAAATTGAACTGCAGGGGAAAGAAACCAGTCCCGAGCAGTAGCTATACCAACCCATTCTCACCCCAATTCAAGTGATTTCAAGCCCCAACAATGTTCTAAACAAGTTTAGAAATGTTATACTACTTTTGGGTAAATGAATTTCAAGTAATATTGAGTGAGTTTTCATTGAGTTTTGAGGTAAAAAAAGTTTATTCAAAGCTGTCTAGAAAATATGTGTAATTTTTGATGAGCTTTCCATGTTCTAATTTAAGGTTTTGAAGCATAAATCAAGAGGAGAAACAAGACAAATGATCAAGGAATAATTGGTAAGTGATTTGGTTGAGAATTATTATGATTTGAAGTGAATATGATGGAGAATTTGATGTTAGAATTTTGCTGAAAATTTAATTGTGATTGTGGTTGAAATTTTGTGTGGGAGGGTTGATGGGATATTAGTGTATGTGTTGATATGCATCTTGACTATAATAAGGTAGAATAATTCAAGTGAAATATGCATGAATTGGCTTGAGATAGGGTCTATTTTTATGTGCAAAAGAATGAAATTGAATGGAGTTAATATGTTTGAGGATATGCATGTTTATTCGGCCAACATGAGGATTTTGTGTTTCAACTCTGCTAAGTTCAATTTGATGATGTTACATGCTTAAATTCATGTTCAGAATGATGGTATAAAATGTGAAATGAAAACAAAGTATGAATGATTGCTTGCATTCGGCCAAACTATGCCTAAAAGAGATGCAATACTATCCATGGATGTGTAGAATAGTTTAAGGACTGTTTTAATGGCAATTTAGGGGCTGTTATTAGGTTGAAAATTTTATGGAAATGAAATGATATAAGTTAAGTTAGAATATGACCTAAATTCGGCTAAAGCAGCATGCAAAATGGATTATTGAATTGCTTGAATTAATGGGTTGATTAAGGGACAACATGTGTAGTGAAATTTAATGTAAGAATAAAATGAATAAACTTGAATTAGAATGTTTGATGATTCGGCCAAGGTGGAAGAGTATGTTAACTAGATGTTAGATGTTTATGTAATTACATTGATGTGTTTGGTGAGTTTGTATGAGATTAAATGAGTTAGAATGGAATGGATAACATATTAATGTTTTGAATATGTTAAAGTGTTGAAATTAATATTGAAATGGGATGTGGAAATTATGGTTCACAAGCTGCCATGTTTTGGTTTAGTGAGTATGTTGTGATAAAAAGTTTTTTTTGGATGAATTAGATGAGTTTATGGATTATGTGAATGATAGAATTAAATTGAAATCGAAAGGAAGACTACTGGACGGCTAAATAATTGAATTGTACGTTAATGTGTCAATAGAAGTAAATATCAATGGTTAATTGTAGATGTGATTCTTTCTAAAATTAGAATACAAAAATATATGTAGTTGACTTAAAAATTGGAAGGAATGTAAGCCCTCACCCAGATTTATTATTTTATGGTATTAGAAATTTTTGAATTGAGTTGTGATTAAATCATAGGTCTCCAGTAGTGTTATTTGAGATTTATTATATTTTTGTATCGCAATTCGATTGGTTGATCCCGATACGAATACAAAGTGATTAGGAGTTATTTATGTATTAATCAAGCGAGGTGAGCTCACAGAATAAAGTAAAAGATATTTTATTTCAACCAATAAGAAATAAGATAAGTGATTTTGAAAAGTAGTGACTATGGTTGTGCCACGTGTCATCTATTGATTGGTTGAAGAAATAAGTGGATTAAAGTGTGCCAAGTGGACCAATAGAATTTATAATTATTTATTTTTTGGCATTAATACAATTATTGAAAATTTGAGGTGATAAAGTGAGATTTTCTTGAGGGACTTTTTAGCAATTGAACATTAGTATATATATAAATTGATTTTTGTCTCATTTGCCTCATTTTTGGCCTTGAAAATGCAAGAGAGAGAGGGAGAGTTATGAGAAAGAGAGAAGGCGAGATCGAGAGGGAAGAAAAAAAAAGTCACGCACGGCCGAGAGAGAAGGAGAAAGAAAAGGTGATTCGGTCTGTATCTCATCGCGATTTCTTCACCAAAGTTGATCCTTATCATCTCCTCTAACTAACCAAACAAATTTGCAGTAAAAATATCGTCTATTGGGTGAGTTATTTCAGTTCAAAGTTTGATAATTTCTATGAAACCCATTTTATTTTTCGTTTCTTTTGCAAATTCGAGTTTAAGGATGATGAGAGGGAGATGTGAGGATGATTTTGGTGTAGTTTGTGACGATTTAGTGAAAGAAAAAATATAAAAGAGAGATGGAAGTTCAGCCAAAAATGAGATTTTTTAGAATCCGATTTTATTTTCGATTTTAAGCATTAGATGGATGTTTCAGAGGCTAGGAAATAATCTTATGAATTTATATTTCGAAAACAAAAAGTTTAAGATTGATTTCGGAGCTAAACGGAGGAGTTGAAGGGCGTTTTTTGAAACCCTTCGAAACATGTTTTTTTAACGTTCGAAACCGTTTATTTAATCATGATTGGGTGTTAGAACACTAGAGGATTGATTTTTGAAGTTATCGAATGCTCGAAACGAAAAGTGATTTTTATTAGTAAGCGAAATCGGACGAATTTTGTTTCGAACTTTCGATGATGAAGTTGAGTATATTGAGGTATTCCTAGGAAAGAATAAGAAGGATTTATGCAAAGAAATCAAAATTCGAAAGCCTCGGACAAGTTAAAACTTATTTGCGAAATTTAGGCGAAAAAGAGCTTTTATAAAGACAATTGTGTTAGAAGCTATTTATAGCTTTGTTTTAGTAAATTTATTGATTCTAAATGAGTGTTGGATGTTTTAGGGTGAAAACGGGAAGTATCGAAGACTTCCGGAGAATGTTCGCAGTTGATTAGAAGGCGTTTCGTGAGTAGAAAACTAGTTATTTCAATGTTATTATATTTATTTCTTATTAGTTGTTATATATAAATGATTGTATTTCATTTACGGTTCATGTAAGTGTATTCATTATATAATTATGTGATTTATTAAAGTTATAATGAGATTCTAGCACGTGAGTTTTAAACTGGGTACATATTATTACCTAGAACGTGCTAGAAGTAAATATTTTAGGCTTTCTGTCTTTAGAATAAGTTATTTTGAAAGATTGAGCAAAAGTATTTTAGTACGCCGATGGTCTACTCTAGCCTCAGTTTAGTAGCCAGTAGAATGCTCTATGCGTGCGTGGTAGACGTGAGAGAGTTACTAATTAAGAGAGAGAGAGTCAGTTGAGCAACCCTCTGCACGTATAGGGTAGTGTAGTTCAAATCGATTGCGTATGGGTAATGCGTGCCCAGAGTCACGCGTCGGTGACTACACAGGGTAGATTTCTTAATTCGTAGTGGCTAGCTAGAGATTTATAGGGTCATGACAGGAATAGTTTCCCTAGGATATCATCAAGGAGAGAAATAAGAAAGTTTTGGAAAGAAATTCGAAATGAGTTTCAGAAATAGTTTTGTTTGAAATGTTAAAAAGTATTTCAGAAAAATACTTTAGTTTATAGAGCCGTTTAATGTTTATCTCACTGAGTTATACTCACCGTTTGTTTTTCCATATGTTTCGTAAAATGTTCCCTTAGGTGCAGGACTGAGTCGTCCAGCAGACGAGGCTCAGATAGATGCGCGAACAGACTGAAGGACGACTATTTCCCATTATATAGCTCATATTTTTGTCATGCATGTGTTGTGAATAAATCATGTTGTAAAACATGTAAATTTATAAATCAAAATACCAGTTGTTGGATGCGCGTTTTATTAAAATGTTTTGAAAAGAAAATTATAGTTTTTCATGGGTTTCTGCAAATGCGATTATTTATGTTGGAATTAATTTTGGATGAGAGCTTGAGGCCCTTGATAGTTGAAAATGAATGCCATAGAAGTGTATTTAAATTGTTTTTGAATTTACAGGGTGACATAGTTAAATAAATAGCCAGCATGTTGCCGGATTTTCATTTGAAAAATGAAAACTTTTTACCTTCGCAAAAAAAAAAAAAAAAAAAAAAAAACAAGAAAATGATTGAGCAAATAAGTTTAAACTGAGTCGTAGTGCTCCGACGAGATTTCTTCAGGCAAAAGTTAGGTTTGATAGAGTTCTTTCGGGAAGGATTTCGTCAATTTGTAGCTCAATTGGTACCAGACATGCTTTCCACAAGTACTTAGCTCTGAAGTCTTGTGTTTGAGTGTCTGGGAAGACGAAAGAAATCGGTTGGGGGGTCGAGATATCCTGGGCCTAAAGCAGGCCCGACCTCTAGAGAGACTCCGGCCCAGACCGAGACGAGTCGTTACAAGGAACCCCAATGCTTGCATCATCGTGAGTTGCCATTAGGTGAGTGTCCTTTAAACGATTTATTATATATATTAAAATAAATGTTTGAATATACTAGAAATTGATTTTGAGTTAAATAAAATTGAAATAAAATATTTTCATGGTTTGGATATCTATTCTATGAACTATGAATTTCATAAAATTGAAAATGTATTTGCAAATCTATGGTATACCTAGAAGGTATCATAGATATCTTCGGTTGAGATTGAGTACTCGAAGCACGCATTGGCAGTGTCATGGGAGTTTGTCACTAACAGCGGGCGAAAAACTGTAGAGAGGATTGCGTCGTGTTAATTTAGTCTTGTGTGTCATTCAATGCACATACAGAGTATATTATTAGCTAGCTTCTACCTGAGTGAGGAAAAATGCCACTTTGTAGTGAGGAAAAAATTTCGCTATGTAATACCGGATAGATGGTCTAAACGAGAAAAAATTATGGGAAGGCCAGAGCGAAGCAAAATTCCACTCCATATCTAAAATACCATGTAGTATGGATCATTAATGGTTGGCTTATTTTATTCAAAAACTTTTCGGAAACAATGATGCCACCACTATTTATATTTTTTATCGAAAAACTAAAAGCATGCATTATTTTACTTTATTGTTCAGTTTTATAATGAAATCGAATGACGTTTATGAAAATTGTTTATCCGTGTAAGTATTTGAAATGAGATTTCCAAAAGAAAAATTGATTTGGATACTATAATAATGAAAGATTTATGAAATGTTTTTAAAAAATAAAAAAATGGAGGTTTGTTTATAAATTTAAAATTAAAATGAAAATCTATGACACTCACTGAGCTTATAAAGATAACATGGTTTTATGTTTTATAAACGAAACCTCTCTAGAGGCAGATGCTGGTACATGTATATCAGTCACAGGGACTTCAGCCCAAGATTAGATAGTTCGAGTCGGATTAGATAGTTCGAGTCGGAGGTGCTGCTGTGATTGTATATATGTATTTCGAACACTCTTAAAAAAAATTGTATGTAATTGATTGTGTAAGTTTTTCTTGTTTTCGAATATGTGTAATTATATATATATATATGTATAACTTGAACTCGTGGTTGTATTTCAAATTATTTTTGAAATTGGATGACATGTTTGTGGTCGCTTGTGACCTAATAAATTAAGGGCCTGAGGCCCATAAGTTTGAGGAACAATGTTTGAATTTAAAAGTGTATATTTTCTTACAAATTTTGCAGGATGGCATATTCAGGAAAACAATCGTTATGTTGCCCAAACTTTTATTTAATCTATCATATAAGTGCATGATAAAAAAAAAAAAAAAAAACTCCACCTACTTCAGTGTTTGAAAACGTTTATTAAGAAGGTTTTAGAAAAGAAAAATGGTTTTGTTTCACGGGAGCCTTTCGATTGGATCAAATATCGCCTAGAAGACTATCGTGAGATTGCTGACGAGCTGCCTGTTTGTACGAAAATAAGTGTGCAGAAATGAGGCCTGTCATGTTAGAATCCAAGTCTAGTTTTGAAATGGGATTTCATGATTTTATGTTTTAATTGATTGAATCGTTTATTTTACTTTATTATATAAATGAAGCAACCTAGACGTGATCCCATTATTTTATTTGTCATGCACATGATTTTGAAAGTTTCAAATGTTTAATGATCTTGTTTTTATTGAAATCACAACACTATACACCGGTGAGGTCGTACAGTGTAACGTCTCGAATTTTCTCTATTTAAAAAAAAAAAAAACAAAAATACATATTCGGATGAATAGTATTTCGAAATGAATATTATTTTTTAATGAATAGTGATTTCTGGATGAATAGTGATGGTAAATAGTGATTTTTGAGAAATGAATCTTGAAAATAATTGAAAGTGAAATTTTAGATTAATAGTATTTTCAGGTGAATAGTATTTTCGGACGGAAATGGTCCTCATGAGTAGTGATTTTCGAAAAATAAACTCCAAACATCAAAAGTCTAGGAATAGGATTTAGAGTTAGTAAAAGACTGAAAAAAAGTAAGAACGAGTCAATTTGAGGTAAAATGAAATAGTTTTCGGATCCAATTGAAAATTCGGAAAGATTTCTGAAAATTTCGAAAATTTAAAATGAGTATGAAAATGTTCAAGAAGTATTTTAGAAACTCAAATGACACTCTCAAAGGAGATTTAGATGGAAATTGAATCAATTCAGAAATCGTCAGAGACAATTTAGTGAAATTTGAAAAGCCAAAAAGGGGCATAGAACGACTTTTAAGAGTCATCGAGGTTACTAAGAGTATGTAGAAAGTCTGAATAAAGGCCCCAAAAAATTTTGAATGAATTTCGAAAAAGCCGAATTTAGGCTTTACATGGTCAATTTAATGATTGGATGACCATGAAATAGTTTTGGAATTTATCTAAGGTAGGAAGGTGAATCAAATACATTAAAGGGCAAAGTAGAAATTTCGCTAAGAAATTATGACCAAGAAACACAAATCTATGTCATACAAAATGAACCAAAAAGAGTGACACAAAGAGGTCCAAATTGGTGATCTATGTCATGTTAACTTTGTCAATAAGATAGTGCCACCGAAAAGTGAAAAATGTGTGATTAATTATTTATTGGTGTATATTATTTTATTATTCAAAAGCTACATGAAGTATAAGAGTTATAGAAAATGATTTATTAAATTTTGTATATTATTTGAAAGTGATAATAAGGAAAATAATTATTATTTAAAATAGTATAAAAATTTATTATTTAGAATAGTTGTAGATGTGATGGTTCAGAATTATACGATTCTGATTATTGTTAAGAATTCTAATTGAAGAATTTTATTTAATGGTTGTCTATTTAGGTGTAAATTGTTATGGTTTTGGATATTATATATTGAAGAAAATTATAGAATATTCTATCAGCATACAATTAAGATTATTGCAGAGTTTTGGTTAAAGGTAGTCTATATAGGTATGAATGGTTGAAATGTTGAATATATATGATCTTATATATGTGGAAACAAAAATTGGAGAATCATTTAGAATTGAATTATTGTGGTCATTGATGATTAAATGAAAGCAATGACTTTAGAGTGAGATATCTTAAGTTAAGATGATTCCTAAATTTCGATGATGAAATTTCATAAGGGAAGATGAATTGCAAGACTCCAATATAATTGGACCCAAAAGATTAATTGAAAGTTAATTTATTGTTATCAACTTGGTCAGTTCAAGTCTTAGAAGTATAGAAGTTTGTGGATAAATATCCAATTGGAGGATATTTTTAAAAAAAATTAAGAAAGTTGGATTAAAAGGAAAAAGGTCATAAGGGTTTAAAATAAAATTTACATATGTTGCCAACAAAAGTAAAAAATGGTTGGCGTGATTTTTTTTTTTAAATAATAATAATAAAATAATTGAAAAAAAAAGAAAGAAAGAAGCGAAGATTGAATGTCGAGAGAGAGAGAAAAAAGGGAATATAATATAATAAAATGAAATAAAAAAATAAAAGAGAGGAGATAAGGATGAGTGGAGGAAACAGTGAGGTGGTGAAGTGTGTGTATATATATGTGTGATGTGAGAACAAAAAAAAAAAAAAAAAAAGAGAGAAAGGAAAGAGGAAAGGAGAAAAAGGCCATTTGGCCAGAGAAGAGAAGACAAAAAAAAAGAGGGAGAAGCAGAGAAGAAGAAAATGGAGAAAAAAAAGAAAGAGGAATATATTTTGGGTCCGATTTATTCAGATAAAGTGGATCCAAGATGATAAAGGGAGAACTCGTTTCACATCAAAAAATAAGTAAAAGAGTTATGTGAGTGGATAATTTTATTTTTAAATTAAATTGTTTGAGTTATATTTATTTATATTTAAGATTTTATTATTTATTTCAAGTAAATAATTGGTTGAGTTAATTGATTTTATAGATTGTAAATTATGTTTTTGGTTGCATGAGTTTGATTTCCATTTTGGAATGATTTGTGGATTATTTTGATGTATAAAATTGTGAAAGTTTGACAAATTTTAAATTACTTGTATATGTTGGCCGAATATGGATATAGAGGGTTTTGTGAAATTATTTTTAATAATTTGTGATTTAATATTGTTTGAATGTGATTTTAATGACTTTCGAATAGAAACGGAAAAGAATCGGAAAGAAATTGATGCATTTAGTGCCTTGCCCGAATGTATATTGGGTAAAGGGCACGAAGGTTTTGATAAAAGTTGATAAGTTAAATGAGTGCAAAATGGTGTTTTGTGATATTGAAATCGATACTTCGAACAACTGGGAAACATGGTGAATGAAATATTGTTTGTTACTTTTCGAATGAAATTTTTAGTTAGAAACGAAAATTCGTTAATATGAAAGTTTTGGTAGTAAACATATATTTATAAGGGTTCTAGTAAACCAGAATATTGGTAGGTAGAGATTGGTAATTGGCATGCCAATAAGCCAGATTAGTAATACTACGCCATTACACCGATACATAGATTTCAACGGATGGATTATGGGAGGCACTAGGTGTCCGATCCTGAAGTCGAAACCGATTATGATATACGACCTAGCGAGTAGTCACCGAGTGGCCAATATAGGGGACGTCGTTTCTTTTGGTGGACAGCCACCGAGTGGTCGATACTAGGAGACTCGATTGTGATATGCACTCGGCGGGTGGTCACCGAATGGCCGATGCCGAGGACGCCGTTTATTCTAGTGGATAGCTACCGAGTGACCGATGTCAGGAGACCCATTTGCCAATCAATAGTATCGTATCAATATTTATGATGAGCGCTTAAAAAAATTAAAAAAAAAAAAAATACTGTGTTAATATTGTTGAAATTGACAATTATTGTGTTTTATGTGTACACTAATTTGTAAATTGAGTTCTTTAAAATTTTATTTGTAAAAACTTGAAAAATTGTGAAATATTGATTTATAACTTATATTTTGAGAAATGTTACATTTTACAAGAGTGCTGAAAAATATTTGATGAAAATTGTGAGGATTGTAATTGGAAAGAAATGATTTTTATGTGTAATTGTTAGTAAATTTATTAATTAGTGAATTATTGATACAAAGTTTAAGAAATTGTGGTTAAAAAATGATTTTTAAGTTTCACTAGTTACTCACTTTTTATTATGTTATATTCTGAAACTTGAAAAATGGCGAACTAGTTACTCACTTTTTATTATGTTATATTCTGAAACTTGAAAAATGGCGAAAGTGTAAGCTTATGTTGTTGTGAGTTAAAACTTTATAACTTTTAAATTAAGTGTACACCCACTAAGTAGAAATACTTAGTGAATTGGGTTTTCCACGCGTAGGTTAGAAAATTTGGGCATTGTAGATAAAGACTAAAGAGAAGATATTTATAGCAGTTGTCGCGAGTCACATCTCTCCATCTTTTGGGTAGTCATTTGCGTTCATGAAATTTGTAAATGATGATGCATATAAAGCTTTTGGATTGTAAAGTGATTTTGTAAATAAATTGTTAATTATCTTTTAATTAGTATTTCCTTTCGATTAAACTGATTTTTATTAAATGTTGCATATATAAATGTTTGTATGGTGAAATAATTTTGAAGTCAGACGGAAGGTCTGAAATGGAAGTTGAGAAAGTAAATGTATTTTAGAAGTGTATTTGTTTTCCTTACAGTTTTAAATTTTGGGTTTTTAGAAAAATAAGGGAAACTCTGTCGAAATTTCTGTAAAATAATAGTACATTTATGTAAAACCCAAAACCACGTTTATCGAAGAGCGAAACATTTTTTCGATGGATCGCGTCTGATCGGAAAAATATAATTATCGAGTCTGGAAAATAATTGGAATAATTATTTTCGCTTTAGAGAAATAAATTCGAGTTCACGAAGACGGGTTCGAAATTTATTTATTATTCCAAAGGCGAAAGCGATTAAAAAGCGAATTCCAGGACGGACGGACGGAAACGGAATCCGAGCTTGGAAATTAAAAAGCAAGAATGCATGGAATCCAATAAAGGGAAGGCATGTTGGTGACACGTGTCACACATGCATTGGATGAAAAAAAAAAAAAAAGAAAGAAACAAAATTATGGCATAAACGGTCATAAGAGACACAATCAAACCAAGCCATCATTTGGTCACCATTTTATTATTTTATTCATTCCAAAACCGGATCCAAACATCTGCTAACTTCTTCTTCTTCATTTCAAAACAGAAACTGAAGACAAGAGTTGCTGCTCTTGAAGTTTAGAGAGAGGCCGAGAGCATTCAACTTCTTCTTCTACCTCATTCTTCCTTGCTCGTGAGAGATAGAGAGATCAAGAGAGGGCCAGCATCTGCATGCAACATCTGATTCATCCTTGAGCAGATCTGAGCAAGCTGGAGCAAGCAAGGTGAGCTGCTGTCACCAGGTAAGAAGCTGCTGTCAGCGAGAGTTGCTGCCATCGTGAGTGTCCTGCCGTGAGCTGAAGATAGCTGCTGCCCATGAAGCTCCAGCTGTGGTCACCGTGGCAAGCTTGCTGCCATGAGCTGATGTCGTTGCTGTCTAGTGCTGCGTGAACTGAAGAGCTGCTGGCGTGAGGAGGTCGTGCACCAGCTGCTGCCAGTGTCGCCGGTGCTGTCGAGCTACTGCTGTCTGGAAGTGAGGGCTGCTGCTGTTTGAGCGTGAGCTGAAACTGTCTTGCTGCTATTGCTGTTGCCTGAGCGTGAACTGCTGCCAGCAAAGGGAAGATGTTTGTGATGTTGCCATCTCTGTCTTGTATAAGCTGAAGCTGTTGAAGTGCTGCCTTTGCTGTCACCGTTGAGGAAGCTGTTGCCGTCGCTGCCTTGTGCTGGCATGAGGTGTCGAAGTCAGCTGCTGTCAACACCAAGTGCTGTCTTGCTGCCTGGTGCTGCACGAGCTGACCAGCTGCTGTCACCTTGCTGCCGTGAGCTGTCCAGTTGCTGCCGTGCTCACGTTGCTGCCATATCATCATCGCAAGCCGCTGTCCAAGCTGCTGCCAAGTTGTCAGGTCAGGCCAAGAAATCATTTTAGATCTGAGGCGAAACAACATCAAGGAGACAGCTTGTTGCCGAGAACGTGCGAGAGTTTTGTCGCCGTTCGGAAGTTGTTTCGAACGAAACTATTAAGTAAGTGCTGCCCCATTTCCGTTATTGAGATGTTTAGTAATTAGTAAAGTGATTATGTGAATAGAGTAGAGCGATTTGATGATATTATGCTTGGAACTAGGATTGGGAACCTCATTAGTGCGGAGGTTCGCTCGTTGGTGTTTCGATTGTGTTATCATCGATTGTATTCGTTGAGTTTTATATATGGGCTGTTATGTGAAGAATAGAGGCTGTTAGAGTATGTTGTTAGTTTCGCGTTCGTTGTCGTGGAAAATGGACAATATTAAAGTGTTATAAAGTGTCGGGTAAGCGTATGAATGATTAGAGTTGAATTAAGCGAGCATATCCCAATGCAATTAAGTTTTTGCAGGCTGTCGTCATGTGCAGTTTTTATGCTCGTCATGCGCAGTTTCTTTATGCTCGTTTTGTGCAGTTTTTATGGTGATTCAGGATTGATTTTAGGTGCAGCTTTTATGTTGATTTAAGGTCAGATAATGAGCTGTTATAGGGCTGTTTTGTGAGCAGTAAATGTGCTGTTTGTGGCCTGTCGAAGCGTGATGTTGCGTGCTATTTTCGGGACAGTTCTGCATGCTGTTTTGGTGCCGTTTGCATGCTGTTTTGGTGCCGTTTGCACGCTGTTCTGGTGCAGTTTTGCATGCTGTTTTGGTTTAGAATTACAAGTTACTTTGACATCAAAACTGCCCCAATTAATCGCGTACGCTAGTTCGACAAATATAAGTTGTTTTGAAGTAATGTTAAGCGATGTTTTTGCATCGAAACTATAGGTTTGATTGTTGCGTGTTCGTTTTGATGATAACCATAGAGTTTCGAGTATTTTAAGTCGCGATAACGAATCGGTTGGAAATAGTTTTCGCGTACGAGTATGAGTTATCCGTTTTGTTATCGTGCGAGGATAGTCACTTGAATTATTGTGTTTATAAATCCTCGTATGGCTTAAAGTTTAGTTGCGCACGAGTTATGTTTTAACGACATCTCGATCGAAATCAAATGTAGGTGAATCGGGAATCGAACGAGAGCAGTAACAGGAAGCGGTGATAAGTATTTTGGAAGCAAGTTGTGAGTGTGGATTTTTAAAAGTTTTCATACATTCTACTTTATGAATGCAATCTGTTTTAGCAAGTAACAGATTTTGAGATTCTAGTAAAAGTTTATAGTTTTTAGTTTATCGTTTATAAATGCATGTATATTTTTATATGAGATGCTATGAATATGTTTATATTCTTTAGTAAAGTAATTGAGCAAGTTGAAATTATATACATGCATAGAGATAGTAATTGTGAAAGTTATTTTGCGATATTATAGCATATTGCCGAGATTTCATTTTTATATATATGCCTATGGTTTACCCTAACCCCTAAGATTACACCCGGCCGAAAGTATTCTATACGTGTACGGTAGTTGGGGGGAGTTACTAACTTTGGGGGGATCGAGTCTGTCAGTCACCCTCTGCACGTATGGGATAGTGTAGATCTGCCTGATGTTGGAGGGATTCGCGATCCCAGAGTTGTATCCACATCTGCGACTACACATGGTGAGAGTTCCCCTATCCTAGTGGCGTGTCTTCCCACCGTCACGAAGGACAAGATTTCCCTGGGTTGCCAGATAGGCTAGTAAGAAAAGTAAGAAAAGTTTTAAGAAAAGTTTGATAAGTAACTTTCACATGTTTTTAAACGAGAATCCAGTTTTCAGAAAAAGTAAGTAAGTAATAGTTTTCCAATCTATTTTTGGGAGGAATAGTATTTTAGCAAAAGTATAGTTTATGATAAACTTACCCACTCACTGAGTTATTCTCACCACTGTTTTCCTGTTTTCTTTAAAACCCTCCCTCAGGTGCAGGTGTGAGTAGCGCGGTTGACGTATCTCCTTCGGACGGACAGGCCAGCTAGACACGCGTGACCAGACTGCACTATTTTCTAGCATAGCATCATGTATTGTATTTAATATCATTTTCCAGATTCTCTAGTTTTGTAAATATTATTTTGAGTTAAGGATTTTATGTAAATATCATGCATGTTGTTTTGAAGATTTATTCAAGTTACTTCCGCTTAATTGCATGATTATGAGTTTGAAAATGGCCGGAGGCCTATTGATTATAGAAATTATTTGTGAATACAATTATACAGGTTTTATGAGATATTTTTCAGGGTGGAATTTTAGAAAAAACAGCCGTTGTGCTGCCGATTTTCTGTGAAAATCCTATTTTCATAAAGTTATTTTCAACGAACAAAATTCCCACCCTTTTTCAGAATAAAAAGGATTTCAAGTATTTTAGAAAAGAAAAGAGGATTAGCTTCACGGGAACTTTCCAGTCAGAGCAGATCTCAACTGGGGAGCCACCGTGGGGTTGCCGGGCAGGTCGCCTAGCTAGTAGTTAGAAAGGGGCCTGTCAACGTTGGTATCAGAGCAAAGATTTTAAAGGCATTACATGATTTTTAAACATTTTCATAGTATTTCTCAAACATTATACGAAGTGCAGTGAGTCATGCGTCGTGTCGGTCGTCCGCGTACAAGGAGATCCGTGAAAAATGCTCCACCTCTTGCTCCAGAAATAAGGGAGCAAGTAAATGAGTCCGTCAATGATTCTCAGCCAGGGGTTCCAGTTGAGCCACCGGCAGTAGAACCTGAGCAGGATCCGATCGAGAGATTAGCCCAGGTTATCCAAGGGCTAAGGCCTCGTGCACCAAGCGCCACCGTCGAGAGGGCATGGAAACTAGGTGCCGATGCTTTTGACGGAACAGGTGGTCCAGAAATTGCAACAGAGTGGTTGGATAATACTGAAAGAGTGTTGGAACAGATGGAATGCACAGATCTCCAAAAGGTGTCAATTGCTTCATTCTTACTTCGAGCGTCAGCTAGAGATTGGTGGGATTCCGTCAAGCGGAGAGCAACTGAACAAGTCACATGGGAAAAGTTCAAAGAAGAGTTCTATGAGAAATTCTACCCCAGGGCATATAAAGACGCAAAGATTGAGGAATTTTACAGTCTTGTGTAGGGTAACATGACAGTGGAAGAGTATGAGAGGAAGTTTACTGAATTGTCCCGAGTGGCACCGTTTATAGTGAATGATGAAGTAAACAAGTGCCATAAGTTCGTACAGGGCCTGAATCCGAAAATCAAGGCATATGTGGTAGCTGCAGAGCATAGAGATTATGGACGGTTAGCTACTAATCAAGGCATATGTGGTAGCTACTCCTACCGGAGATTCCTTAGTAGCAGAGAGTGTTTGTAGAGATTGTGATATTGTACTTGAGGGTAGATCCTTTCCAGTTAGTTTGATGTTGTTGGATCTATGTGATTTCGACATTATATTGGGTATGGACTGGTTAGCTACGCATCATGCCGTAGTGGATTGTTTTCAGAAAGAAGTCAAGTTTAGTTCAGTTGGAGAGTCAGATGTAGTATTCCGAGGAGAGCGTAAAATGCTTCCATCCCGTATCATATCAGCCATGACCGCCAGAAGAATGTTAAAGAAGCAATGTGCAGGTTATTTGGCTTATGTGATAGATTCGTCCGAGAGGGAGACTCAGCTAGAAAATATTCCTGTGGTTGCAGAGTTTTTTGATGTGTTCCCAGAAGATCTTCCAGGTTTACCTCCGGATAGAGATATTGAATTTGAGATTAATCTGATGCCGGGAACAGCACCAATTTCCAGAGCACCGTACAGGATGGCACCTCCAGAGTTGAAGGAATTGAAGGTTCAGTTGGAAGAATTGGTAGACAAGGGTTTTGTTAGATCCAGTGTATCTCTTTGGGGAGCACCAGTGCTCTTTGTTAAAAAGAAAGATGGAAGTATGAGATTGTGCATTGATTACCGGGAATTGAATAAGGTGACTATTCGGAATCAATATCCTTTACCGAGGATCGACGATCTGTTCGATCAGTTGCAAGGTGCAAGGTTGTTTTCTAAGATAGATCTGAGATCAGGGTACCATCAGTTGAAGATCAAGGGAGATGATATGCCTAAGACTGCCTTCAGGACGCGTTATGGACATTATGAATTCTTGGTTATGCCTTTCGGGCTAACCAATGCCCCAGCAGCATTCATAGCATTGATGAATCGGGTGTTCCATGAATTTTTGAATAAGTTCGTCATAGTGTTCATTGACGATATATTGGTGTATTCGGGCAGTAGGGAAGAACATGCTGAACATCTGAGATTAGTTTTACAGACGTTAAGAGAGCAGCAATTGTATGCCAAGTTCAGCAAGTGTCAGTTCTGGTTGAATGAAGTTTCATTTTTAGGCCATGTGGTTTCAGCTGATGGGATTAGTGTTGATCCTCAGAAGATTGAAGCGATTGTGAACTGGAAATCGCCTACAACCGTAACTGAAGTTCGGAGTTTCTTAGGTTTGGCAGGTTATTATAGGAAATTTGTCGAAAGATTTTCTAAGATTGCTATTCCTTTGACGAAGCTCACCAGAAAGGAAGCAAAGTTTGAGTGGTCAGAAGCCTGTCAGAAGAATTTCGACGAATTGAAGACAAAATTGACTACAGCTCCAGTGCTTACTCTTTCTTCAAGAAATGAAGGCTTTGTGGTGTACAGTGATGCTTCGAGGCAAGGTTTGGGTTGTGTTCTGATGCAAAATGGAAAAGTGATAGCTTATGCTTCCAAGCAGTTAAAGAAGCACGAGCAGAATTACCCAACCCATGATCTAGAGTTGGCCGCAGTAATTTTTGCACTCAGGATTTGGAAGCATTACTTGTATGGAGTTCGATGTCAGATATTTACAGATCATAAGAGCCTTCAGTATTTGTTCTCCCAGAAAGAGTTGAATATGAGACAGAGGAGATGGTTAGAGCTGCTCAAGGATTATGATTGCACCATAGAGTACCATCCCGGGAAAGCAAATGTAGTAGCCGATGCATTGAGTAGGAGACCCTCCAGCTCGGTAACTCATTTAAGAGCTGGGTATCTTCCATTGTTAGTAGAGATGAGATCTTTGGGAGTTAATTTGGAAGTAGGAAATTCAGGTGCATTGTTAGCTACTTTCCACGTTCGACCTGTACTCGTGGATAGAATCCGAGAGTTGCAGATTCAGGATCCTCAGTTAGTCAAAATCAGACAGGAAGTAGAGTCAGGCCAGCAAGGAGACTTCTCAGTTAGGGATGATGGTACGTTGAGGATGAGA
Organism: Dimocarpus longan; assembly: GCA_022984855.1. Lineage (NCBI taxonomy): Eukaryota > Viridiplantae > Streptophyta > Magnoliopsida > Sapindales > Sapindaceae > Dimocarpus > Dimocarpus longan. The sequence goes on along the minus strand of CM041015.1, from coordinate 11,538,597 downwards.
CAGAGACTATGTGTTCTAAATGTGGCAGAACTCAAGAAAGAAATTTTAGATGAAGCTCACTCCTCAGCATACGCTATGCATCCGGGAAGTACGAAAATGTATCATACCTTGAAAGAGCATTACTGGTGGAAATGTATGAAGAGAGAGATAGCTGAATTTATGTCAAGATGTTTGATTTGTCAGCAGGTGAAAGCCGAGCACCAGAGGCCATCAGGACTTCTTCAGCCACTTCCCATTCCGGAGTGGAAATGGGAGCGTATTACTATGGACTTTGTTGTAGGATTTCCTCGGAGTCGGAATAGTTATGACAGTATCTGGGTGATAGTGGATCGCCTTACGAAGTCAGCTCATTTCCTACCTATTAGAAGTACATATTCCCTAGACCGATTGGCTAAGTTATATGTTGATGAGATCGTGAGATTGCATGGGGCTCCAGTGTCAATCGTATCAGATAGAGATCCGAGATTTACATCCCGATTTTGGCCTAGTCTCCAAAAAGCATTAGGTACTCGATTGCATTTCAGTACAGCATTTCATCCGCAGACAGATGGTCAGTCTGAGCATACTATTCAGACTTTAGAAGATATGCTCAGATCTTGTGTGATAGAGTTTGGAGGAAGTTGGGATTCTCATCTGTCGTTAATCGAGTTTGCCTATAATAACAGCTATCAGGCTAGTATCGGTATGGCACCGTATGAAGCACTTTATGGAAGACGGTGTAGGACGCCGGTATGTTGGGATGAGATGGGCGAGAGAAAGTTGATTGGGCCCGAGCTTGTTCAGATGACTACAGATAAAATCAAAGTTATTCGGGACAATCTGAAGATAGCCCAGGATCGTCAGAAAAGTTACGCAGATAAGCGTAGGAAGGATTTGGAGTTCCAGGTCGGGGATAAGGTGTTCCTACGGATATCTCCATGGAAAGGAATAATTCGTTTTGGGAAGCGAGGTAAGTTAAGCCCCCGGTATATCGGTCCCTACGAAGTGATTGGCAGAGTAGGTGGGGTAGCGTATCGACTTGAGCTACCAACAGAACTTTCCAGGATCCATAATGTATTTCATGTCTCGATGCTCCGTAAGTATATAGCAGATCCTTCGCACGTGTTGTCAGAGCAGCCAATGGAACTCAAGGAGAACCTATCTTATGAGGAGACCCCAGTTTAGATTCTTGATAAGAGAGATCAGGTTCTTCGCAGTAAAGTTATTCCGTTGGTTAAAGTATTGTGGACGAATCATGCAGTGGAAGAGGCCACGTGGGAGCACGAGGAGCAGATGCGTAGTCAGTACCCTCATCTTTTTGAGACAAGTAAGTATATTTAGATAGTCAAGTTTTGAATTTTCTAACTTAAGAAAGTATCAAGTATGTTTGATAGATTCTAGTGTGGAAATGCATTTCATGAAAGTTGTGTAAATTTCGAGGACGAAATTTTTATAAGGAGGGGTGAATTGTAAAACCCAAAACCGCGTTCATCAAAGAGCGAAACATTTTTTCGATGGATCGCGTCTGATCGGAAAAATATAATTATCGAGTCTGGAAAATAATTGGAATAATTATTTTCGCTTTAGAGAAATAAATTCGAGTTCACGAAGACGGGTTCGGAATTTATTTATTATTCCAAAGGCGAAAGCGATTAAAAAGCGAATTCCAGGACGGACGGACGGAAACGGAATCCGAGCTTGGAAATTAAAAAGCAAGAATGCATGGAATCCAATAAAGGGAAGGCATGTTGGTGACACGTGTCACACATGCATTGGATGAAAAAAAAAAAAAAAGAAAGAAACAAAATTATGGCATAAACGGTCATAAGAGACACAATCAAACCAAGCCATCATTTGGTCACCATTTTATTATTTTATTCATTCCAAAACCGGATCCAAACATCTGCCAACTTCTTCTTCTTCATTTCAAAACAGAAACTGAAGACAAGAGTTGCTGCTCTTGAAGTTTAGAGAGAGGCCGAGAGCATTCAACTTCTTCTTCTACCTCATTTTTCCTTGCTCATGAGAGATAGAGAGATCAAGAGAGGGCCAGCATCTGCATGCAACATCTGATTCATCCTTGAGCAGATCTGAGCAAGCTGGAGCAAGCAAGGTGAGCTGCTGTCACCAGGTAAGAAGCTGCTGTCAGCGAGAGTTGCTGCCATCGTGAGTGTCCTGCCGTGAGCTGAAGATAGCTACTGCCCATGAAGCTCCAGTTGTGGTCACCGTGGCAAGCTTGTTGCCATGAGCTGATGTCGTTGCTGTCTAGTGCTGCGTGAACTGAAGAGCTGCTGGCGTGAGGAGGTCGTGCACTAGCTGCTGCCAGTGTCGCCGGTGCTGTCGAGCTACTGCTGTCTGGAAGTGAGGGCTACTGCTGTTTGAGCGTGAGCTGAAACTGTCTTGCTGCCATTGCTGTTGCCTGAGCGTGAACTGCTGCCAGCAAAGGGAAGATGTTTGTGATGTTGCCATCTCTGTCTTGTATAAGCTGAAGCTGTTGAAGTGCTGCCTTTGCTGTCACCGTTGAGGAAGCTGTTGCCGTCGCTGCCTTGTGCTGGCATGAGGTGTCGAAGTCAGCTGCTGTCAACACCAAGTGCTGTCTTGCTGCCTGGTGCTGCACGAGCTGACCAGCTGCTGTCACCTTGCTGCCGTGAGCTGTCCAGTTGCTGCCGTGCTCACGTTGCTGCCATATCATCATCGCAAGCCGCTGTCCAAGCTGCTGCCAAGTTGTCAGGTCAGGCCAAGAAATCATTTTAGATCTGAGGCGAAACAACATCAAGGAGACAGCTTGTTGCCGAGAACGTGCGAGAGTTTTGTCGCCGTTCGGAAGTTGTTTCGAACGAAACTATTAAGTAAGTGCTGCCCCATTTCCGTTATTGAGATGTTTAGTAATTAGTAAAGTGATTATGTGAATAGAGTAGAGCGATTTAATGATATTATGCTTGGAACTAGGATTGGGAACCTCATTAGTGCGGAGGTTCGCTCGTTGGTGTTTCGATTGTGTTATCATCGATTGTATTCGTTGAGTTTTATATATGGGCCGTTATGTGAAGAATAGAGGCTGTTAGAGTATGTTGTTAGTTTCGCGTTCGTTGTCGTGGAAAATGGACAATATTAAAGTGTTATAAAGTGTCGGGTAAGCGTACGAATGATTAGAGTTGAATTAAGCGAGCATATCCCAATGCAATTAAGTTTTTGTGGGCTGTCGTCATGTGCAGTTTTTATGCTCGTCATGCGCAGTTTCTTTATGCTCGTTTTGTGCAGTTTTTATGGTGATTCAGGATTGATTTTAGGTGCAGCTTTTATGCTGATTTAAGGTCAGATAATGAGCTGTTATAGGGCTGTTTTGTGAGCAGTAAATGTGCTGTTTGTGGCCTGTCGAAGCGTGATGTTGCGTGCTATTTTCGGGACAGTTCTGCATGCTGTTTTGGTGCCGTTTGCATGCTGTTTTGGTGCCGTTTGCACGCTGTTCTGGTGCAGTTTTGCATGCTGTTTTGGTTTAGAATTACAAGTTACTTTGACATCAAAACTGCCCCAATTAATCGCGTACGCTAGTTCGACAAATATAAGTTGTTTTGAAGTAATGTTAAGCGATGTTTTGCATCGAAACTATAGGTTTGATTGTTGCGTGTTCGTTTTGATGATAACCATAGAGTTTCGAGTATTTTAAGTCGCGATAACGAATCGGTTGGAAATAATTTTCGCGTACGAGTATGAGTTATCCGTTTTGTTATCGTGCGAGGATAGTCACTTGAATTATTGTGTTTATAAATCCTCGTATGGCTTAAAGTTTAGTTGCGCACGAGTTATGTTTTAACGACATCTCGATCGAAATCAAATGTAGGTGAATCGGGAATCGAACGAGAGCAGTAACAGGAAGCGGTGATAAGTATTTTGGAAGCAAGTTGTGAGTGTGGATTTTTAAAAGTTTTCATACATTCTACTTTATGAATGCAATCTGTTTTAGCAAGTAACAGATTTTGAGATTCTAGTAAAAGTTTATAGTTTTTAGTTTATCGTTTATAAATGCATGTATATTTTTATATGAGATGCTATGAATATGTTTATATTCTTTAATAAAGTAATTGAGCAAGTTGAAATTATATACATGCATAGAGATAGTAATTGTGAAAGTTATTTTGCGATATTATAGCATATTGCCGAGATTTCATTTTTATATATATGCCTATGGTTTACCCTAACCCCTAAGATTACACCCGGCCGAAAGTATTCTATACGTGTACGGTAGTTGGGGGGAGTTACTAACTTTGGGGGGATCGAGTCTGTCAGTCACCCTCTGCACGTATGGGATAGTGTAGATCTGCCTGATATTGGAGGGATTCGCGATCCCAGAGTTGTATCCACATCTGCGACTACACATGGTGAGAGTTCCCCTATCCTAGTGGCGTGTCTTCCCACCGTCACGAAGGACAAGATTTCCCTGGGTTGCCAGATAGGCTAGTAAGAAAAGTAAGAAAAGTTTTAAGAAAAGTTTGATAAGTAACTTTCACATGTTTTTAAACAAGAATCCAGTTTTCAGAAAAAGTAAGTAAGTAATAGTTTTCCAATCTATTTTTGGGAGGAATAGTATTTTAGCAAAAGTATAGTTTATGATAAACTTACCCACTCACTGAGTTATTCTCACCACTGTTTTCCTGTTTTCTTTAAAACCCTCCCTCAGGTGCAGGTGTGAGTAGCGCGGTTGACGTATCTCCTTCGGACGGACAGGCCAGCTAGACACACGTGACCAGACTGCACTATTTTCTAGCATAGCATCATGTATTGTATTTAATATCATTTTCCAGATTCTCTAGTTTTGTAAATATTATTTTGAGTTAAGGATTTTATGTAAATATCATGCATGTCGTTTTGAAGATTTATTCAAGTTACTTCCGCTTAATTGCATGATTATGAGTTTGAAAATGGCCGGAGGCCTATTGATTATAGAAATTGTTTGTGAATACAATTATACAGGTTTTATGAGATATTTTCCAGGGTGGAATTTTAGAAAAAACAGCCGTTGTGCTGCTGGTTTTCTGTGAAAATCCTATTTTCATAAAGTTATTTTCAACGAACAAAATTCCCACCCTTTTTCAGAATAAAAAGGATTTCAAGTATTTTAGAAAAGAAAAGAGGCTTAGCTTCACGGGAACTTTCCAGTCAGAGCAGATCTCGACTGGGGAGCCACCGTGGGGTTGCCGGGCAGGTCGCCTAGCTAGTAGTTAGAAAGGGGCCTGTCAATTTATGTATAACAATAATGAATAAATCGATTAAGATAACATCCTTTGATTCGATTTCTATTTTAATGAGAATACATTTTAATAATAAGTAATGTAATACCCTTCACCTCTATTCCCATCCCATTGGGGATAAGAGAAGGGTGTTACAGTTTTAGTGGTATTAGAGCTATGGTTTAGGCGTTCTTAGACCTAGTGGTTTTTAAAAAAGGAATGGTTGTATTTGAGTGTACATGTATTGCATGTAGAAATAAAATAGGAGGATGTGACTTTGACGCTCAGACTTCTCTTTTGTCGGATATGGGATAAAAAATTGAACCTTTTCATATCGTAAGAGCCAAGGGTGATGAAGGAAGTGAGGATAATAGTCCAATTAGTGTGGCTACAAAAGACTCTCGTGGGTCCTTGAGTCGAGGGATGGTTAGATCGAAAGGTCAGGGCAAGCCAGTATTTATGCAGCAAATGGTAGAATTTTTTTTTTTCGAACGTGACTCGACGGTGCCACAGAAGTTCATGCTAAAGAGGTTATTTGGAAGAACGAGGATGTAATGTGACAACAATACCCACAGCTACTCGAATAAGGTAAATTTCGAGGATGAAATTTCTTAAGAGGAGAAGAATTGTAACGCCCTGAATTTTCTCTATTTAAGAAAAAGAAAAAACAAAAGGATATATACGGATGAATAGTATTTCAGAATGAATAATATTTTTTGTAAGAATAGTATTTTTAGATGAATAGTGATTTTTGAGAAATGGATCCCGAAAATCATTGAAAGTGAAATTTTTGATGAATAGTTTTTTTTAGGTGAATAGTATTTTAGAACGAAAACGGTCCTCGTGAATAGTGATTTTAAAAAAATGGACTCCAAACATTAAAAGTCTCGAAATAAGACTTAGTAAAAAACTAAAACAAAGCAAGAACGAGTCAGTCTGAGGTAGAATGGAATAGTTTTCGGATCCAACCGGAAATTTGAAATGATTTCCGAAAAATTTGAAAATTTAGAGAAGTGTTAAAATGAGTATGAAAATACTTAAGAAGTATTTTAGAAACTCAAATGGTTCTCTCAAAGGAGATTTGGATGGAAATGAAATCAATATGAAAATCACTAGAAGCAATTTAATAAAATTCAGAGAGCCAAAAAGAGGCATAGAATAACTTTTAATAGTCACCGAAGTTAATAAGAGTATGTAAGAAGTCCGAATATAAGCCTAAAAAAATTTTAAAAGGATTTTGGAAAAATTTTTTTTGAAAAAATCGAATTCGGGTGTTACATGGTCAATTTAATGATTGGATGATCATGAAATATTTTTGGAATTTATTTGGATAGGAATGTGAATTAAATATATTAAAGGGCAAAGTAGACATTTCACTAAGAAGTTATCACCAAGAAACACAAATCCATGCTATGCAAAATGAACTAATAAAAGAATGACATAAGGAGGTCCAAATTGGTGATTCATGTCATATAAAATTTTCCAATGAGAGAGTTCCACCTAAAAGTGAAAAATGTGTGATTAATTATTTATTGGTGTATATTGATTTATTATTTAGAAACTACATGAAGTATAAGAGTTATAAAAAATTATTTATTAAATTCTATATATTATTTGAAAGTAATAATAAGGAAAATAATTATTATTTAAAATAGTATAAATATTTATTATTCAGAATAGTTGTAGATGTGATGGTTCAGAATTATACGAGTTTGATTAAAGAAATCTAATTGTAGAATTTTATTTAATGGTTGTCTATTTAGGTGTAAATTGTTATGATTTTGGATATTATATAGTGAAGAAAATTATAGAATATTCTATCAGCATACAATTATGATTATTACAGAGTTTTGGTTAATGGTAGTCTATATATGTGTGAATGGTTATAATGTTGAATATATATGATTTTATATATGTAGAAAAAAAAATTAGAGAATCATTTAGAATTGAATTATTGTGGTTATTGATGATTAAATGAAAGTAATGACTTTAGAGTGAGATATCTTAAGTTGAGATGATTCCTAAATTTCGAGGATAAAATTTCATAAAGGAAGATGAATTGCAAGGCTCTAATATAACTGGACTCAAAAGATTAATTGAAATTTAATTTATTATGATCAACTTGGTCTAGTTTAAGTCTTAGAAGTACAAATGTTTGTGGATAAATATCAAATTGAAGGATTTTTAAAAGGAATTATGAAAGTTGGATAAAAAGGAAAAAGGTCATAAGAGTTTAAAATAAAATTTATATATGTTGCCAACAAAAGTAAAAAATAGCAGACGTGATATTTTTAAAATAATAATAATAAAATAATTGAAAAAAAAGAAAGAAGGAAAGAAGTGAAGATTGAATGTCGAGAGAGAAAAAAAATAATAATAAAAAAAAATAAAAAGAGAGGAGATAAGGATGAGTGGGGGAAACAGTGAGGCGGTAGAGTGTGTGTATATATATGTGTGACGTGAAAAAAAAAAAAAAAAGGAAGGAAAAAGGAGGAGAAAGAGGCCAAGAGAAGAGAAGAAGAAAAAAAAAAAAAAAGGAGAAGCAAAGAAGAAGAAAGGGGAGAAAAAAAGAAAGAGGAATATATTTTGGGTCTGATTTATTCAGATAAGGTGGAGCCAGGATGATAAAGGGGGAACTCCTTTCACATTCAAAAATAAGCAAAGGAATTATGTGAGTGAATTGTTTTATTTTTAAATTAAATTGTTTAAATTATATTTATTTAAATTTCAGATTTTATTATTTATTTCAAGTAAATAATTAGTTGAGTTAATTGATTTTATAGATTGTAAATTATGTTTTTGGTTGCATGAGTTTGATTTCTATTTTGGAATGATTTGTAGATTATTTTGATGTATGAAATGGTGAAATTTGACAAATTTTGAATTACTTGTATATGTTGGCTGAATATGGATACAAAGGGTTTTGTGAAATTAATTTTGACAATTTATAATTTAATATTGTTTGCATGTGATTTTAATGACTTTCGAATGGAAACAGAAAAGAATCGAAAAGAAATTGAGGCATTTAATGCCTTGCTCGAATCTATATTGGGTGAAGGGCACGAGAGTTTTGATAAAGTTTGATAAGTTAAATGAGTGCAAAATGGTGTTTTGTGATACTGAAATTGATACTTCAAGCAACTGAGAAAAATGGTGAATGAAATATTGTTTGTTACTTTCCAAACGAAATTTTTAGTTAGAAACGAAAACTTGTTAATATGAAATCATTGGTAATAAATACATATTTATAAGGGCCATAGTAAACCTGAACATTAGTAGGTGGAAATTGGTAATTTATATGCCAATAAGATAAATTAGCAATATTGCACTGTTACACCGATATACAGTTTTCGACGGATGGATTATGGGAGGCACTAAGCGTCTGGTCCTAAAGTCGAAATCGATTGTGATATGTGACCCATCGAGTAGTCACTGAGTGGCTGATGTCGGGGATGTCGTTTCTTCTGGCGGGCAATCACTGAGTGGTCGATATCAGGAGACCTGATTGTGATATGGGACCCAACGGGTAGTCACCGAATGGTCGATGCCGATGACGTCGTTTATTCTGGCTGATAGCCACTGAGTGGCCAATGCCAGGAGAACTGTTTGCTAGTCCATGATATTATGTCAGTGTTTACGAAAGGCGCTTAAAACTATAACAGAAAACTGTGTTAATATGGTTGAGATTGACAATTGTTGTGTTTTATGTGTACACTAATTTGTATATTGAGTTCTTTGAAATTTTATTTGTAAAAGCTTGAAAAATTGTGAAATATTGATTTACAACTTGTATTTTGAGAAATGTTGCATTTTATAAGAGCGTTGAAAAATATTTGACAAAAATCGTGAGGATTGTAATTGGAAAGAAATGATTTTTATGTAATGTGTATGTGCAATTGTTAGTAAATTGATTAATTAGTGAATATTATTGATACAAAGTTTAAGAAATGATTACTAAAAAATGACTTTTAAGTTTCGCTAGTTACTCACTTTTTATTATGTTATATTCTGAAACTTGAAAAATGTCAAAAGTGTGAGCTTATGTTTTTGTGAGTTAAAACTTTGTAACTTTTAAATCACGTGTACACTCACTAAGTAGAAATATTTAGCGCATTGGGTTTTTCACGCGTAGGTTGGAAAATTTGGACATTGTGGATAAAGACTAAAGAGAAGATATCTGTAACAATTATCGCGAGTCACATCTCTCCATCTTTTGGGTAATCATTTGTGTTCATGAAATTTTGTAAATGATGATGCATATAAATGGTATAAAAGCTTTTGGATTGTAAAGTGATTTTGTAAATAAGTTATTAATCTTTTAATTAGTATTTCCTTTCGATTAAATTGATTTTTATTAAATGTTATATATATAAATGTTTGTGTGGTGAAGTGATTTTGAAGTCGAACAGAGGGTCTAAAATGCAAGTTGAGAAAGTGAATGTATTTTTAAAATGTATTTGTTTTCTTCGCAGGTTTTAAATTTTGGGTTTTCAGAAAAACAGGGAAAATTATGCCGAAATTTCTTAAAATAATAGTATATTTATGTATAATAATAATAAATAAATTGATTAAGGTAACATCTTTCGACTTAGTTTCTATTTTAATAGGAACAAATTTTAATAATAAGTAATGTAATATTCTTCACATCGATTCTCATCCCATTAGATATAAGGGAAGGGTGCTACATAGGGGTCCCCGTAGAGCCACTTCAGAGGATCTCGCACCCAAGGTACCGTTAGCTCAGGAGGTCGAGCACGCGACGGGGTCAGTGAATGCCCCTATTAACAGGACCCAAACCAGACCTTACCTAAGCTTTTGTCTGGAGGATTCCGTCGGACACTCCAATGAACCTCTCGTAACCCAACTTGCTGGGTAGAAGAGATCCGCAGAGCGAACCCCTTAATCATGCCCATATCTACTTTACTTTACTTAAATTTAAAACTAGTTTTTTTTAAAATAGTTAGGTTGGTGTAAATTTTTCGCGCTCGTTTTAAAAACAAATTTTTAATAAAAATTCGACAGTATGACGATTGTATTTTTAACGTTCCCAAATTTCAACTATAAAGAAAATTATACTTCGAACTATTTCAAATCACCTTCAAACTTCTTTTGGCCACAAACAGGCAATTTCTCATTCAATTTCATAATGCATATTCTCGTAAAATATAAATTCCGCAACATGCATTTTCATAATTATTTCAATAGGACACATATGTATCAGTATATATATCTATGCATATCAAGTGATAGATGTGTATCGTATGCAAATGTTCAACTATATATACATATCAAAATATATACTACAAGTTTCCCTTTATACAAATCCTTTAATTATATTCTTTACAAAGCCAAAAATATGTTCAATACTTATGCAAGTCATTTGCGTCGCCCACCTATGATTTTCGATAATAGTTTTACATATGCAAAATCACTTGCACGACACTTAAAAGAATATACAAGCTACACCAAAAACAAAGGCGTTCGTTCAATATATAAAACTAACAGTGTAACATGCTATTCCGACGTCCAGGTAATTTATTAAATGTTGTTATTGATTAAGGGATAATAGAATTAATTATCCATTCAGATTTTGATGCGTAAATGAATTTTTATGAAATTTTCGGATGGGTCCGGGGATAAGTTTTAAATTCGAAATCATAAAATAAATTAGAGCGATCGGATCCGAATAATCATTTGAATTCGAATAAAGTTTCCGAATGTGAAAATGAATCATAATAAAGTTTTCAGGTGGACCTGAAGCGATTTCAAAATGGAAAGCGAAAATCGAAAAGTGTGAAATGAAAGCATAAAAGAATGGGCATAGGAGATTGTGCATAATAGGACACGTGTCAAGAAATGAGAGAATGAGTAAATGGATGCAAGACAAGTGTCACAAAATTAGAGATGGACCAATGGATGATGGACAAGTGGCAAACAAGGAATTAAATAAATTGATAAATAATGGTGGATAATGATGTGGGTGTGATATGTGTGCAAAGTATTAATGAAGCAAAAGCAACAAATGAAGTGGAAGAAGTCGGTGAAAGTGAGAGAGTTATTTAGAGAACAATTGATGGTGGACTCGGTCAAACATCAAGCAAAAACCAAAATCAAAGAAAGAGAGAACGTGAGAAAGGGAGAGTGATTAAAAGAGAGAGAGTTCGATCTCCTCCATCCAAAGCTGAGAGCAGCTAGAGAGAGAGAGAGTGCAGCTCATGCTTTCATCCTTCGATCTCACCATTAACTCGAGAGTTCAAGTGAAGGGGAAAGTGCAGCAAGTGAGGAGGAGCGAGCAGCATCTTCAAGCTCGAGCTGCATGTGCAATCATCAACCTCAAAGTCGAGCAACAAGCACCCTATTTCCGTAGCCATTAAAACCGAGAAAAAGAGAGATGAGGGAGCTATTCTACTTTGAAGAAGAAAACCAAGACAATTGGTTGCTTGGTAAGTTTGGAAGCTATTTGAATAATTTATTTTGTACAAAAAAAGCTGGACTGTTCTGCTGTGAGTTACAACAGAGGATAACAGCTGTTTGTTAATTTTGAAAGTTGATTTTGATGGTTTTCAACTCATGCAAGAAACAACTCATTCGAAGAAAGAAGAAGGGAGATTATTCGGTCAAGTCAAGGGGTGTTCTGCCGTGAGTTTCAAAGAAGATAGCTTGTTATTGAATTTTTTTTTTTAAAGTTGTTTTGAGGTGAAAATCAGCACATACAAGCAAGGGAGATCATGGTACTCGGTCAAGAAGAAGAGTGTGAGCTGTTCGGTGTTGATAGATGACAATAACAGCTCGTTGGAAGAGTTCAAAACTGTTTTTGGGCGAACTTCACTCATTCTAGAAAGCTCGGACGAAATGATTTTTGTGGACAGCAGCGGTGTTCGAATTGCGGGCTGCTGTTGTGTCTTTTTAGGTTGTAAAGGTATGAGGTAAGTTATGTTTTTAAGAGCGTCGTTTCGTTGGAATAATTTTGATGTGTTATCGGATGAAATTTGATGACGAAATGATTGGGTTTTAGGATTTAGAACCTCGTTAGTGCGGAGGTTCATTCGTTTGTATTTCGTTGTATTAGCGGATGAATTTCGATGTTGAATTGGTGTGAAAATATGTTGTAGGGACTGTTATGTTGAGGATTTAAGGGCTGTTAAAGCACATTTTATGGAGCCGTTAAAGCACACTTTAAGGGGCTGTCAAAACATCGTGTAATGGGCTGTCAAAATGATGCATTGTATGCTGTTTTCTAGACTAATATATATGTTGTTTTGTGAGCTGTAACATGCGGTTTTTATCGGCTGTTAGTATGCTGTCATAGGTGCTGCTTTAATGCTGTTATAAGTGTTGTATTACAAGCTGTTTTATGAGCTATTACGATGCTGTCATTGTGCTGTTATAGTGCTATCATCGTGTGCTGTCATCATGCTGTTTATGGTACAGTCAGCGTGCTGTTTTTATGAGCTGTTATATACAGTTTTTATGAGCTATTTTTATGGGCTGTCATGGGCTGTTATGTGTGCTGTTTTGTGTGCAGTTTTTATACATTGTTTAAGAGCTGTTATTAAGTTGTTTATAGGCTGTTAAAGGGCTGTCAACATATAGTATTTTAGGCTGTATATACGCTGTTAAAGTGTCATGTAACGGGCAATCATCGTATTGTTTCGCGGACTATTACGTGCTGTTTTTAGAGTTGTTTCGATGCTATTTTAAGAGCTGTTAGGATATTGTATCATGCTATTTTGAGTTAAAAATCATTGACTATTTTATGTTGAGCTATCTCGAATGATTTCTTAAGCTATTTTGATGAATACAAGCTGTTTCAAAGTGATGTAAGTGCTGTTTTTGCATCGAAACTATTGGTATGAATGTCGCGTGTTGTTTTGATGATAATTATGGTTTCGAATGAGTGTAATGCGCCGTCTTGATGCACGGGTTGCTTTGAGTTCATTTAGAAGTGTTTCGAAGCCGTTATGTAATATTTATATATGCGATTGAATTTGCTTGTGACGTTACCTAAAAGATTAATGTTAAATGTATAGGTAATGCGAAGGAAATATCAAATAGTTTGTGAGCTTTGCAAAAGGTGTCAGGTAAGTGTCTTATCACTTACATCCATTTAGATTTGTATTTTTAAAACTTTGTGAATTGTAATTAAATGAAATCAAAAATGATTTTCGAAATTCTAAAACTAAGTTTTGAAAATGTGATTTCCATATGGAAATCACAAAGTGAAGGAATTAAAATAAAGTCAATTTCAAAATGCTTGAATCGAGAAAATTTTTAAGAGTTAGAAAAGTAAGAGGTTTTGTGCTTTTTGCACTTAGAGAAAATAGTTTCAAGAACCATGTGTATACCCTTAGTTTTCTTATTATCCAGCGCTATGTTGCGATGAAGAAATTCCGTATGTAGTCGTCAAGGTTTGGTTTATGGGCACTATGGTTGCGATGAAGAAATTCCGCACGTAATTGCCAAAATTATATAATTGAGCAATACAATATGCGATGAAGAAATTCCGCGTTGGAGTTGTTCAAATTAAGATGGTTTCACACTACAACTGTGATATAGTAAATTCCACATCGTAGTGATCGAGATATTTGACTAGCTTCATGTTTGGCGTATTGTGAAAACCGTCACGTGATGGTTCGAGTATATTAAGGATATACATGTAGTTTTAGATAGAAAAGTTTTAAAAACCGAGAAATTATAACATACGAATAAATTATGAGTTAAATTATGATTATATGATTATATTGCCTTGTAATATGCACTAACAAGTTTACTTGTTGTGTAGCTTGTACATTATTTTTGAGATAGTTACAGGTGATTGGGTGTTCGAAAAGACTTACACAATACAAATGGGTGAGCAAAATCCAAGAATGTATCAAACAAATCACATATTTTGTTGTTGTAATTATTATGATTAAATGATTGTTTGTTTGACTTATGGACATTTAGAAACTTATAAATCCATATTTTGCTATTGGCGTATAGTTGAAACACTTGGAAAATTTTATGTTATGGAAATTATACATTTGCGAATAATGTATGTTGTGAAATCGCTTGAGAAAATGTATGTTTGTGGCCAAACGAAGTTGGGTGGTGATTTGACTTAGTACGAAGTGTGTTTTCTTTACAGGTAAATTTTGGAAACGATAAAAAATACGGCCGTCATGTTGTCAAAGTTTTATAAAATCTGTTTTAAGAAAACGCGAAAAATTTACACCAATCCAATTATTTTCAATGAAAACAAGTTTTCAACTTAAGTAAAAGAAGTAAATTAGCAAGATTAAGGGGTTTGCTCTGCGGCTTTTCTTTTACTTGACAAGTCTAGTTAAGAGAAGTCCGTTGGAGTGCCCGGTGGGATCCTCCAAATAAGAGTCTAGAGAAGGTCTGGTTCGGGTCCTGTCAAACAGATATACGTCCACATAGAAATTTATAATTGATTAAAATTTATTTTCGATTTAAAAACTTTCCTTTTTAAAAATACCATGTATACCCCTAAACATTCTAATCATTACGAGGTGATTTTGACTAACATCAATCGTGAAGCTAATGAGATATCTCGACCTTTATGTGCGAAATTCACTACATCGCGGCGTAGGGTGCAATGATCCCAGCTCTAAATAACTATAATGAGGAATTTTCTACATCGCAACTGTAGTGTTAATTGCTCGATAGCCCTTACAACTGTGTGCAGAATTTTCTACATTATAGCATACTGCAAGTAGCTATAAATCTGAGCGACTACGAGCGAAATTTTTTACGTCGTAATGTAGTGCCAATAACTCTAAATTTAGATAGCTACATGCGAAATTTTTTACATCGCAACGTAGTGCTAAATACTTTGAACATTGAGGGGTTACACATGGCTTTTAAAACTCTTTTTCCTTCTAAGTGCAATAAGCACAAAATCACGTATCTTAAAATGTTTATAATTCAAACTTACATCAAACTTTATGAAAACAACTTTATTTTAAATTCTCATTACTTGATTCCGTAGAAGAATCTTTTACTCGAAATCGACTTATATTTAGGAAATCATTTTGTAAATCTTTATGAAAATCACGTGCCTCGCTCGCTTGCTTGCTCATGACCTACATATCAATTTCTCATTAAAACTTGCTTAAATACATGAATCAAAACTAAAAAAAATAGAGTTTCCAATACAATTGCTCTATTGAAAACCCTTTACACTCTAACCTCCTAAACTCGATTTTAACTCAACTGAGACTCTCTAATTCCAATTTCTTTACACAAGCCTTTTTTATTATCACCTAGGGTCACTTCGGAATGCTCAAAATGGTCGTGGGAAGACCAGAACGAAAAATCGCTATTTTTGGATCCCCTAAAATAGAACCTATGCTAGGGCCCAACCTAGTGATTTTCTTCACTCCGTTTTCACTTTAATCATCTCCCTAACTCGCACTTAGGTCACCTGTAAAATGGTTTCGAAAAATTCTAAGTATCGAGGATTGAAACCTATGAAAAACGTCTATTTTTCAACACTTTTTAGTGCACATTTTTGCATCCCACATGTAATGATGTCATTTCTTTCATATCTAAGGTTCTTTTACTCAATTATGATCAAATACATTCATTTCATGCATCGAAGAATGCATTCACATTCATAGCTCACTTTACAACTACATACGTATACTATTTTGACTATAACTTACTCAATTTTTATCCAAACCTTTCCCTTCAAATTTCTATGGTTTGCTAGGACATTTATGCATATTTTGAGGTTTAGAACAACTTCAATTAAACCCCAAATAGTGCAGGTCTCTATGACCCCTTCGATTGCCTATTCTTCTCTTCTACTATCATTTCACCCTTTTACTAGATTTTATGTCATTCATGCACCCATATGTGTTCATATTAATTACCTTGATTCCTACTCATTCATGCATGTTTTTAGTGAAAGAAAAATTTGAATTTTGAATTAATGCGGAAACGTGTATTTTAAAAATTTTTCCATATAAAAGCACGCCCGATCGATACTAGTAATAATAATTCAACAATTAAATTAATAAGATCGAATCTTACTTTGCATGAAGATTGAATTGATCCCTTTTGATTCGCAAATTCTTCATCACCTGATCTTCCTTACTATGACTCTTCACAAAAGAAACTGTGTGTGGGCACAATCTCGAAGAATTATATCACGAAATCTTTTTAATTAATGGAAGTTTTTGATTCAAGTAATAAAAAATTCTCTCTATTTTTCTCTCTCTCTTGTTACCAATATAAAACACTTTTATATAATGGTGAGTTAGAGTTTTCTAATTTAATAAGGAATACAATTTCCTAATTAAATTGTAAAACTCAATTCATATCCAATATGGAATCATATTTCTTATTGGTTTAAAACTCTTTACTTTTAATTTAATATGGAATCTAATTCCTATTAAATTAAAACTTCTTTAATCTAATTTAATATGGAATCTAATTCCAATTAAATTAAATTACCATCTCCATTAATTAAAAGATTTTTCATTAAATTAAAATGATTCTAAATCATATATAATTTAATGACACCATTTTAAAGTTAAACATTTAACCTCTACAAATAATTAAATAATTACTTATATTTAAATAATCAAATTATTTAAATTATTCGTGAACGTATTCATAAAATTATATGTACACTTATAATTGGACAATCCAATTATATTTTTCCCTTTGTTTCTTTATGTGGTTGTGAGCTAGCAAGGGGACCAGATGGACCTATAATTTGAGCTCCAATAATATCGGAATTATTAATTAAACTCTTTAATTAATTAATTCACTATTATTAACCTTAAAGTTACTCCACTAAAAACTTAAGATTGCACTCTCAAAATTATAGATGTTTTATACAATCTGAATTTTCAGTGTCCATTGATTTAATCATTTCATATGGTTCGATCCTCCACGAGTAGTTCATAATTAGAGCTAGGTCATTAAAGTCCGTTATACCTCTCTAATTATTTCTTATTCCATTAAGTACCATTAATTCTCTAATGAACAATATATTCATAACAACTTATGAATTTATCTTTCCATTTATTTACAAATAGAAAGTCGAGCGCTCTTATTGTTCAAGACCCGAATCAACACTTAAGAGAACTACACATCTACTTCTCGCAAGAAGGAGTGAATTCCACTATTGTGTAGAATGTTCCCAGCCACTTATTAAATCACAGCTCAAAAGTACGAAGCTTATTGACCGTAAATTTATAACAGTCTCACCCATGTAAATCAAAAGATATGACTCAACAAATAGGAGTCCATAAAACACTCAGGATTAAGATCAATCCATATATGATCATCTAGTTGATAAAAATGAATTTCTTTATTTAACGGATATTAATAAGAAATTCATTTTATCATGGTCCAGTCCTATATAATCTCTATTATATAAGGTGCCTCCATTTTCATGTCACCACATGAACGATCCCGGATAAAATCATCGTATCAAATACAAAATGGACCGCAGCTGTAGATTTACCACAAACAAAGTACCCAGCTTTGTTTGCTTTCTACGGACTTTTTAGATTACTAATCTCAAACTAAATCCTCTTGTATATAACACTTATATACTTAGTCTGAGACTACATAAGTAACCATGGATGTTACATGATATTTGTATGAAGCAATCATTTCATAAATGCACATAAATTGAATAAATTATATTTTATTTATTATTTAATTTAAATATTTACAAATTACAAGCTCTTAAGGCATATTACCCTAACATTTAGGACCCTAAATATGCCATAAACATCAACAAAACACATGCATAACCTATTGCCCTTCATCAAGTCACAATGCACAACAATGAAATCTAGTTCCTTTTCTTCAAATCTAACATTGCCATGTGCTTTTCTAGACCTTAATATGCATGATTTAGAGCTCAAGGGATCAAAATGAAATGGTATCACACAAGACCTCACTTTGACCGTGACACACATATACATGTCCAACATATTGCTTCTTTTAATTTCCAAGATTTTTGTTTGACAATTCTTTTAAACAAATCATCAAACACTTTATCTACATTTAATTTCACTTTAAAAAATAATTTAATCACAAGTTATAGTTCTCCCATAAACCCTAACCTACCAATTTTTGCATCACTACTTGCAAATCTAAACTTCCTTTACTCATATTTAGTGTTCCATACTTACTTTAGAATCAAAACTTTCATCACAATCACATATAATCCATACCAATCATCCCACAGTTTAACAATTTATTCACATCAATTTAATAGCAAAAATTATGATGTCTCACCTTATTTGGGCTTAGGGTTTGATAGGCTAGCTTGAATCACCCTCAGAGATGGTTTTGGGGCTTAAAATTTGATTGGAAGATCACTCTCTCCCTTCCCATTGGCTGTCGTCCCTTTGCTCTCTTCATTCTCTTGGCCGATCAACACTTCTATATATAGGGATGCATTTATATAATTGCCCTTGAAGTTTGTTAGTTATTTACATATTATGTCATCTCATATGAAATTCAACTGAATTGTCTTCCAATTATGCATTAATTCCATATTCTCCTCACTACTTTTATCAATTTTCATAATTCATGCAAATAATTTATTCTATTCACTTTTATATAATAGTTGCTTAATTGATCATTTACCAAATTGCCCTTCTTTGATATTGATCTCTTTATTTGTAGAAAAAGACTATTATACCCTTTATTGGATTTTCTTATTATAAGTATCGACTATTTCTATATTCTAACTTCTAACACTAGGGAATGAAATATCAAGAATAGATGTTTACACCTATAGATCAAACTAGTCTAAGACCGTCGGCACCTGTAGAACCATTCGATGGGAGTTTTAAAGTAGAGCAGGTCGCCCAAATACTGATGACGGTAATACGTCAGCCGCGGGAGGCCCCGGAAGAACCGAAGTGCTCGATAGAACGTACTTGTAAGTTGGGGGCGAAGCCATTTGATGAGAGTGGCGACCTAGAGAGTGCTCTGGCATGGTTGGATAGGGTTACAAAGATTTATAGGTTGATGAGATGCACAAATGAGCAGAGAGTTATGTTCTTCTCATTCCTTTTGGAGGACAGAGCGAAGGACTAGTGGAAAGCCTTAGAGAGGCGACATTTGAGAGGAGTGACATGGGTGATATTCCAGTTGGAGTTTACAAACAGATTTTACTTGAAAAGCTACAATGATGCTCATATGGAAGAATTCTTCAGAATAGAGCAGGGCTTAACATCCGCGACTGACTATGAAAAGAAATTCTCAGAATTGGTTCGAATTGTCCCTTTTATTTTTGAGGATGAGGAGCAGAGGTGCAAACGATTCATGGCAGACCTTAATCTTGGTCTTAAAGTTCACTTGTCATGGGTTCTTCAGACACATTATAGAAAACTAATGGAGGTTTCACTGAAGGTAGAGAGAAATATGGTAGCCGCTACTTAGCATGGGAAGACAGAAGGCAAATGTATCGGATCCAGCCTACCGCAGGAAAGGCTCAGCAAGTTTGCCAGGAAAAAGAACAGGTCTAGATGGGTTGGTGGTAGGAGGATGAGTCGAGGAGCATCATCCAAGCAGGGGTCAGCTAGACCACCTATAGTGCTTGGAGGCTCTCGTGACACCAAGAGTGAATTGCTTAAGTGCAGGATGAGGAGTACAAGCACTGCTTGTTTTCATTGCAGGTAGGAGGGTCATTTTATGAGAGAGTAATAGCAGCTAGCCACCACAACTAGTTCAGAGGCTGGACTGTCCGCAGCACCTGCCCAGGCCAATGTAAGCCAAAGACAATTAGGTATGGGCTCCCAAATCAAAGGCTAGAATACCTCAGCTTCAGTAAAAGATGGAGTAGGTCGAGAAGTGTCTTCCGTGAGTCAGCTAGGTAAACCTTGCATCTAGGCCCGAGTGTTCACAGTCACTCAACAGGAGGCGAACACCATTCCAGAATGCCATTCCAGAGGTTGTCACTGATATGATTTCTGTTCTAGATCACGAGGCATATGCACTAATAGAACTTGGAGCCATACACTCCCTCGTGTTTGTACCATTTTTGGTGAGGGTTAGAGTAGAATTACAGTCCTTGGCGGGTGGTATAGTAGTTTCTATCCCTACTGGGAACTCCTTATTGGCTGAGAACGTGATTGTGGACAACAAAATCGTAATAGAAGGTAAAAAGTTTCTAGCTAATATGATTGTATTAGATACTTAAAATTTTGATGTGATATTAGGGATGGACTTGCTATCTAGATATAGAACCACAGTTGATTATTATGGGAAGGAAGTCAGATTGGCCAGATCAAGAGAACTAGAGGTGGTATTTCACGAAATTCGAAAAGTACTTGCCACTAGTATGTTCACCGCCATGATAGTCAGTAGGATGCTTCGTGAAGGATATCAAGGGTATCTGGCTTATATGGTTTAACAGAAGAAAGAGGAAGTTCGATTGGAAGATATTTTGGTGGTCAGAGAGTTCCCAAATGTATTCTTAGAGGATCTCCTAGGTTTACCATCAGATAGGGAGATAGAGTTTGAGATGGATTTGGTTTTGAGAATTGAGCCAATCTCAATTGCTCTATACAAAATGATGCCGGCAGAGTTGAAGGAGTTGAAGGTAAAGATGGAAGAGTTGCTAGAAAAGGGTTTCGTAAGACCCAGTCATTCACCATTGGGGGCTCAAATGTTATTCATTAAAAAGAAGGACAAGAGCTTATGATTGTGTATTGATTATAGACAGTTGAGTAGGGTAACAATACGAAATTAATACCCACTCCCGAGGATTGATGACTTGTTTGATCAGTTACAGGGATCCAAAGTATATTAAAAAATCGACTTGTGATCGGGATACCATCAACTGAAAGTTCATGAGGAAGATGTTCCAAAGACTGCCTTTAGGACTCAGTATGGATATTATGAGTTTCTACTCATGTCTTTTGGGTTGACAAATGCCCTAGCTGCATTTATAGACCTAATGAATAGGGTCTTCCAAGCATACATGGACAAGTTCATGATTGTGTTCATTGATGATATGCTGGTATATTCAAGCAGCCATGGAGCATGCGGAACATCGCAGGATTGTGTTACAGACCCTGAGAGAGCACCAACTGTACGTAAAATCCAGTAAGTGCCAATTTTGCTTTGATAGAGTTGCTTTCTTGGGGCATGTTATTTCAGTTGAAGGGCTTAATGTGGATCCTTAGAAAATAGAAGGCATCATGAACTGGAAACCACCTACAAATATAACCGAGGTTAAGAGCTTTTTTGGGTTGGCAAGCTACTACAAGAAGTTCGTTGAGGGGTTTTCTAGAATAGCAGCCTCACTGACCAGACTGACAAGAAAAGAAGAAAAGTTTGAATGGTCAGAAGCTTGTCAACAAAGTTTTAATGAGTTAAAGAGAATGTTGACATTGCCAACTGGGATAGCTGGATTCATCGTATACGGTGATGCCTCGAGATAGAGTTTGGGGTGTGTATTGATGTAGAATGATAAAGTCGTGGCATATGCTTCTAAGCAGTTAAAAAAGCACGAGCAGAACTACCCTACCTATGATTTAGAGTTGGCCGCAGTTGTATTTGCATTAAAGATTTGGAGACATTACATGTATAGTGTCCTTTGTCGAATCTTCACAGATCATAAGAGTCTGAAATACCTACTCATACAGAAGGAATTGAATATGAGATAGATGAGGTGGTTAGAGTTGATAAAGAATTATGATTGCATGATAAAGTACCACCCCGGAAAAGCTAATGTAGTGGCTGATGCTTTAAGTAGGAGACCCATAAGTTCCCTAGCCCAATTGAAGATTGTATATCTTCCACTCCTGGTAGAGCTGAGATGGTTGGGAGTGAGATTAGATGTGGCAGACTTTGGGCATTATTTGCTACTTTTCATGTTCGCACTATTTTGGTGGATCAGATAAAGGAACTGTATAAACAGGATCCGCAGTTGGCCAAATTAAGGAAAGAAATTGAAGAGGGCTGCAGAACAGATTTCACTATCGGGAAGATGGTACAGTGATGATGGGATAGTGGTTATTTGTACCGAATCTAGAAAAAAGGTAATCATAGAAGAAGCTCACTCCTCAGCATATGCAATGCATCCGAGCAGCATGAAGATGTACCATACCTTGAAGGAACACTATCGTGGAATGGGATGAAGAAGGAGATAGCAGCTTTTGTATCCCGATGCTTCACATGTCAAAAAGTAAAAGCAGAGCAGCAGAAGCCGACAGGACTATTGTAACTTGTAACGCCCTGAAATTTATTTCAATATGATTAGTGTTCGTTAATTAACGAGTTCAATGCAAATAAGTTGGATTAAATTGGAATTGAGTGCAATTAGTGAGATATATTTATATATTCCATTATTTAGGGAATTTAATGATTTTTGGGAGATGTTTTTCTTAGTAAGGGATTTGATTAGGAATTAAATAAGTTAAGTTGAAGTATGGAAGAATATGATTGGATTAGAATGGAATTTAATTAGAATGAGTTGCATGGGATACAAGAATGGACCAATAGGAATTTGACAAAACAAAAGTTAAAAGATTATGGAAACTAATTGAAATATGACAAGTGTGTGTTGA
Organism: Dimocarpus longan; assembly: GCA_022984855.1. Classification (NCBI taxonomy): domain Eukaryota; kingdom Viridiplantae; phylum Streptophyta; class Magnoliopsida; order Sapindales; family Sapindaceae; genus Dimocarpus; species Dimocarpus longan. The sequence continues at coordinate 11,515,835 of CM041015.1, read as the reverse complement.
ATGGCATTAGTGGAAAAATGAGTGACTTTAATAACCAATGAGATGTGAGCAATTGTGATAAGGGACATGGAGGGAAATTATGAGATTGTTTGGGGTAATTTTGGAAAGCAAAAAGGAGTGGTATATAAAGTGAAGTGGCATGAGAAATCTTCATCCTTTTTCTTCTCCTCTTGTTGTCTTCTTCTTCTTCATTTTCTTTTCATTTTAAGTCACCAAATCACTCATTTAACTTGTTTTCTACCTTATCTTCACATCTAATCCATCAAATTTATCAAAACCCAGCAAGAGTTCGAAGCTGGTTGTCACTAGTAAGGGTGCAAATCAAGGTATGTGATTTGGGTTTTGTGTTTGAGAGCTAGGAGGAGGTTAGAAAGGTTATTGATGCATTTATGGACATGTAAATTTAGCAAATCCTGCATTTATTCTAGTAGTTTTGATTTTTATGATAAGATATGCATTCTTTTGAAACCCTAGGTGGAGAATTACCCAAGGGAAACCAAAAGAAAGACAAGGAGAAGTTATGAGCTCTCTTAGGGCATAGAAAAGTTAGAAATCAAGTCCAAAAGGTTGGTGTACACTTACTGTGAAAGTTTATTTTCATTAGTAAGCTTGAATGTGAAAATCCTTAGTAAGCTTGAACGTGAAAATCCCATGACATTTGAATGATTTATATGATAAAATATTGAGTTGAGAAGAGATCTTGAAAATCTACCCCTTAAGGCTGAATATATATGCTAGCTTTATAACCAAAGGTATTTTTGTCATTTCACACCCATTTATGTGTTAATTAAATAATATCTTGATGATATGTGTGATGAATTAAGGACTTGAAAGAAAAATTTGAAAAAAACCCTTCCTTTGGCCGAATGCATGCTAGAGAAGGGTAGGTGTGGTTTCGTTAAATTTTGATACTAAAACTAGGGGCAAACGGTAATTTGTTTTAATTGAAACTTTTGTATTTATGGAAAGTTTAAATGGTCCGAGTAAAACTAGATACCGATAGGTAGGGATTGATAGTTGACATACCAATAGAGTAATTATTAGCAGTACTGTACCGTTACGATTGGATATCGACTTTGATTTACGGACCTTAAGAGGCACCGAGTGTTCGGTTTTGATATTGTAAACCTTTATAAAAATATGATCTGGCAGGTAGGCACCGAGTGTTCGATACCGGGGAAAACCCGTTTTCCATCTAAGGTATCGTGTTAGGATTTACAAAAGGCTCTGGAGAAGTATTAGGGAGAAGTATTAGGGGTAATATCATAAACGTGTTTGACAATTGGATTGGGAAGGTTAAATTGTAAAGTTTTTAATTTGTTCGATTTATGGTGTATATATTATGAAAAGTTGATACTTGTGAACTTCATTTGATGTTAATGTTGTATTTATGAAAATAAATATAATTTCAATATTTCGAGATTATATGTGTACACCTACTAAATAGAAATACTTAGCACGTTGGATTTATCATGCGTGGATAGTTGAGTCGGGCTTGTAGCTAAAGTCGAAGATGACGTCTCTGCAGTTTTCTCACGAGTCACATCTGACATCATCAGTTGGGTAATAGTCAATTTTGTATCACACATGTACATATATATCCATGTGCATGACCACTAAAGTGTAAATTTTGTAATGAATGACTTGTATAAAATTTATAATGTTTTGTCAATTATGTACATTATTTGAAAACTATAATGTGTGTCGTATTAGTTTCGTGAAAATTTGGAAACTGTAAAGAAATGTTTATTACGTATATTTGTGTGGTGAAGTGATTTGGAAACGGACGGGAGGTCCAATAGGGAGTTGAGATATGAATATTTTAGAAGTGTTATTTTTTTATTGCAGATGTTAAATTTTAGGTTTTCAGAAAAATAGAGGAAACTCTATCAGATTTTCTATAAAATAATTGAGTAAAATAAAATAAACGATTAAATGAATTTTAGTAAGAAAAGTAATATCCTTCACCTCTATTCTCATTCTACTAAGGATCGAGGGAAGGGTGTTACAGTTTTAGTGGTATCAGAGCTATGGGTTAGGCATTCCTAGACCTAGCGAGTTTTGAAAAATAATCGTTGCATTTGTGTGAGCATGTATTACATTGCATATAGAAATATAATAGGAGGATGTGACTTTGACCTGCAGATTTCTCTTCTGTCTTGAATAGATTAAGGAATGGAACCCTTAGATGTGCATAGAGTTAAAGTTGCTAATGAGAGTAGGTAGGGCAGTCCCGCCAATGTAGCAGGAGGAGCATCCGGCGGATCTTCGAGCTATGGGATGGCGGGACCAGAGGGCCAAGATCAGTCAGCCTTTATGCAGCATATGGCGGAGTTGTTCCAACTGATGACTTGAGCTGCACCGCGAAGCTTTGTGATTGAGAGGCTTACGAAATATAGGCCCACAGACTTCCACGACAGGAAAGATGAGGATGCGTCCGTGGCAAAGTATTGGTTGGAACGGATTGAGCGGATTTTGCAGTAGCTGCACTGCACTCTAGGGGAGAGTTTAGAGTGTGCAGTTTCTTTATTGCAGGAGGATGCATATCAGTGGTGGACTTCCGTATCCCACCTAGTACAGCCCGAAGAGAGGACCTGGGAGTTTTTCCAGAGGGAGTTCCAGAGGAAATACATCGGTCGTATTCATATCAACGCTATAAAGAAGGAATTCATAAACCTGAAGCAGAGACAGATGACAGTAACCAAGTATGAAATGGAGTTTATCAGGTTGAGTAAGTACGCCAGAAAGATAATGGTGACGAAGGCGGACAGATGCAGATGCTTTGAAGATGGTCTGAATGATTATATCCGTTTCTAGCTTACAGCCTTGTAGTTGGAGGATTTCCCCAGACTAGTTTTATAAACCCCTAACCCTATTGATGTTTATTGATGCTTTATTTATGCTTTACCTAGTATATATATAACAAGGTCCTAATGTTCAGTAGGAATTATTTGAGTAGGATGTTATAAAGATGTTAGAGGTCAATAGAAAATTTTCGAGTTTTAAAGAGTCAAAGTTAGAGTTAATAATCAAGTGAAGGGTAATAAAGTCATGTTGTTATGTTATTAGTGTTTGGTGTGAATGATAACATACAAAGAAACCAAAGAAGAAGCATAATCCAAGTGATGGGGGATGAACCAATGAAAAGAGAGCTTAGTGGAAGATGTGGTTATGAACCATTAGATGAGTTTATTTTTTTAAAGTTACTTAAATAACCTTTAAGTGATTAATTAATTCAAGTGATGCAAATGAGGGTATAATGGTCATTTAGGCTTTCACTAAGTGACTTTTATGGATGATTTTATGTCATTCACACCACACTTGGAATAACTAAGAGGGGAGTCGTGATTTTTGAAGAGAAAAGAGAGGGTGAAGACCGAAAGAGAGAAAGAGGCGTGAGAGTGATTCCAACGTGAAGATCAAGTGGTTTCTTGCAAGGTTGAGCTCCCATATTCAAGATACAAGTTCCCTAAAGCTTTAAGACCAATCTTAGAAGAAGAAACAAGCCCAAAAGAGGTTAGTTTTCTTAGTTCAAACTTGAATTCATGAGAAACTTGATGATTTAGTTGATGGTTGATGTTCAAATTGATTGAGCTTTGTTCTTTCATGCTTTGTGAGTAATTTGATGACTATATTGAGCTTAGTTGATGCATGATCATTGATATTTGATGAGTTTGAGTCATGAATGAAAACCCTAAGATGTCAATAAATATTTGATTGATGTTAGTTGATGTTATAAGTGGAGTTGATGCTAGAATTTATGTTAAAGATCATAAAAATAGCTAGAAAACCAATTGAACACAACTTGATGTGTGTGATGGTGATGGACGGCCAATGATGGGGTGTATGATCCCATTGTATTTCCATCATTTTAAACTTTAAATTATGCATAATTGATGTCATGAAAACCTTTAGAAAAGTTAGAATTTGAAAAGGAAAAGCATAGAATTGCAAAAGGAGAAACATAGAGTAAGTTGAGAATCTCAAGCTTAATGAAGGGGCTATAGAGACCTGACCTATTTGAGCTTATTTGGGATTGTTCTAAACCTTAAAACATGCCTCAGGAACATAGCAAACCATATGAATTGGAAGGGAATGATTCCGATAAAAATTGAGAAAATTATAGCTAAAATAGTGCACGTGTGTAGTCGTAATGTAAAATGTGAGTGTAAATGCATTATTTGATGCATGAAATGAATGTATTTGATTATAATTAAGTAAAAGAACCTTAGATACTAAAGAAATGAAATCGTCGCATATAGGATGCCATAAATATTATTGCATATAAAAGTGTCGAAAAATAGACATTTTTCATAGGTTTCGACTCTCGATACTCAGAATTTTTTGAAACAGTTTTACAAGCAATTTAAGTGTGAATTAGGAGGATGATTTGAGTAAAAACAGAGTGAAGAAAATCGCTTGGAATGGGCCTAAATCAGTCTCGATTTTAGGGGGGGTCAAAAACAGCAATTTGGGGCTCCGGGCTTTCGGTGACCATTTTAAGCATTCCAGAATGTCCCTAGGTGATAATAAATAAGGCCCGTGCAAGAAAATTGGAATTTGAGAGCCTTGATTGAGTTAAAATCCTTTCGGGAAGGTTAGAGTGTAAAGGGTTTTCAATAGAAAAATTGTATTGGAAACTTTATTTTTTTTTTTAAGTTTTGAGTTATGTAATTGAGCAAGTGTTAATAGGAAATTGATATGTAGGTGATGAGCGAGCGTGCGAGGCATAAGAGGCTCGTTCAGACGCTTGACTTAAGCTTGCACAGATTTAGGTAAGTGTCTTCCACTTGCATCTATTTTGATTTCTATTTTAAACGTTGCTTAATGTTGTTAAACGAAAACGAAAATGATTTCCAAATCCTAAATCTAAGTTTTGAGCATGTGAGTTCCTTATGGAATTCACAAAGTGAAGGAATCAAAATAAAGTCGATTTCAAAATGTTTGAATAGAGAAAATTTTTAAGAGTTAAAAAAGTAAGAGGTTTTGTGCTTTTGCACTTTGCGAAAACAACTTCAAAACCCATGTATATACCTTCAGTTCATATAAGATTTAGCGTTACGCGGGGATGTAAAAAATTTCGTCCGTAGTCGCCCAGTTTTCAGAATATCTAGCATGATATGTACGATGTAGAAAATTCCGTACATAACCATTGAGATGCAGAGAGATTTCTAGCGCTTTATTGCAATGCAGAAATTCCGCATGTAGTCGTTTAGATTTACAGTTTTGGCATTACATTGTGATGTAGTAAATTCCGCTCGTAATCATCTAGAGTTACAGTTTATATATAGCACTACAATCGCGATGTAAAAAATTCTGCATTGTAGTTGCTCAGATTTGAGATGGTTTTACACTACGCTTGCGATGTAGAAAATTCCGCATCGTAGTGGTCGAGATATCTCATTAGCTTCAAGTTTGGCGTCAGTCAAAAAATTGTATCATGATGGTTCGAGCACTTTAGGGGTATAGATGGAGTTTTTAGAAAGAAAAGTTTTTAAAAAATTGAAATTTTTAAGGTTAAGTAAGTTTATAAATTATTATATATTTATATGATTTTATTACCTTATTATGTTGCACTAACGTGGTTGTTTGGTGTGTAGTTTTTATATCCTATCAAGTGCCATTACAAATGACTACGTGACAGGGTCATCATTCTATATAGGTAGGAGTCGAGTCAAGGTGTGGCATGAAAATCCACATATTTTGGATGTTGTAAATAATATAATCAAAATGATAGCATAACATATGAATGATGGTTCTTGATGTGATGTTACGTATACTTATGTATTTTGAGACACTTGCATATAATACGCATTTATACTTGAAATTTCTAGTTGAGTTTGCATGACAATACGATGGTTGAAATGTGTGCATACAGGAATTGTATGTTTGTGAAAATGCTTACATGAGAAATTGCATGAGTGTGGCTAAAAGAAGTTGGGAGGTGATTGGATATAGTTTGAAGTGCGTTTTCTTTACAGGTTGAATTTGGAAATGTTCAAAATACAGCCGTTATGCTGTCAAAATTTTTATAAAAATTGTTTTAAAGAAATACAAAAAATTCACACCAACCCAACTATTTAAAAAAAAAAAACTAGCTTTAACTTAAAGTAAGATAAACGAAACGGGCAAAATTAAGGGGTTCGCCCTGTGCATCTTTTTTCTTGGACAAGTCGGATCAATAGAGGTCTGTCAGGGTGCCCGACGAACCCTCCAGATAAGAGTATAGCGAGAATCTGGTTTGAGTCTTGTCAAGTTGGTATCGGAGCCCAGTTTTTGTATAGTTTGAGATAAAGTTTTAAAGAAAAGTTTGAGCTATTTTTGTATAAAGTGTGCATTAGAAATGCATGAGGCAAGAAGCTATTATATGCATTCGTCTTTTTAAAATTATATGAGTTATGCTTGCATTGATTGCATAAGTTAAAGCATAAGCTATATGAATTAAGCTTGAGCATTGCATAAAATTATCATATATGTGAAGCATAAGCTAGTTTATGCATTTTATACATGAGATGAAATAAGATATAGAAATTGAAGTTGAACATTGTATGAGTGTAGAATTGTTTAATGCATTATAAATGTTCTAACTTGAGTTTTATGATTATTTGAAAACTTTATAAATATGCAGCGTAGAGATCATCCGAGGACAAAGAGGGCAGCCGTAGAGGCACCCCCATCACAGGAGGAGCATGTTGACGAGTCCGTCAATGTGTCGGCTAGTTCCTCATACCCAAAGCCATCAGAGCCATCCAGATCAGAGCCTGCCCTAGGCAATATGGAGCAGATGGCCCAGATGCTAACAGGGGCATTCCAGCAGCCACGGGAGATAGGCATATCTATAGAGCGCGCCCGCAAGTTAGGTGCCAAGCCATATGACGGTACTAGTGAGCCCAAGAGAGCACTATCCTGGTTAGAGTCAAATGAGGAAATCTATCGGGTTATGGGTTGTAGTGAGGAATAGATGGTGACATTTTCAGCGTTCCTCTTCAATGACAGAGCAAAAGATTGGTGGAAAGCCCACCAAAGAGCGCATCCAAATTGAGTGTTATAGACGGATTTCAAGAAGAAATTCACCGATAAATTCTTTCCTAAGAGTTACAATGATGCAAAAATAGAAGAGTTTTTCCACCTCGAGCAGAGGACTTTGACTGTGATCGAGTACAAGAAGAGGTTCTCCGAGCTCGTCTGCTTGATCCCTTTCATTTAAGAGAATGAAGAGCAAAAGGTCAATAGGTTCATAGCTGGATTACACCCGAGGATCAAGGTGTATATGACATTAGTGGTACACACTCAGTATGGACAGTTAGTGGAGGCCGCTATCAGAGTTGAGAGGAGTGTGGAGCCTACCCCTCAGTTAAAGAAATTTAAACAGAAGTGTAGCAGGTCGGGTAGCCAGCAAGGGGGATCTAGTAAAGTGGCCAAGAGTAGTCAAAGACCAGCATGGTCTGAGAGTAGAGGACCGAGTCAAAGACCCCAAGCTAGCTAGAGTTCAGTCCAGTCATCAGGCGGGTCCATACGCAGACCGAGTTAGGAGAGCAGACCGAGTTTGTAACAGATGTGGTCAATCACACTTCGGTGAGTGCCTTCAGGGCAAGACTAGATGTTTCAGATGTGGGCAGGAGGGTCACTTCATGAGAGAATGCCTCAGTGTGGTTGCCTCTAGCCAAGCAAAAGCCAGATTTGCAGCGCAGGGACAGACTAGCGGAGGTCGTGGACCAGGGAGAGGAGGCCTCTAGCCGAGAGGAGCCACAAGCCCAGAGCAGCCCAGTGGTGGATCCAACTGGAATGTACCACCCCGAGCATAGCCTAGTCGACCCCGTAGTCAGGCAGTTAGAGTTTACACCGTGACCCAACAACAGGCTGATGCAGCCCCAGAGGTGATTACAAGTATTCTTATTGTATTTGCTTTAGGTGCTCATGTTTTGGTGGACCCAGGAGCCACCTATTCTTTTATCTCTAGAGATTTTATTGATAGAGACGGGGTAGAGTTGAGACCGACAGAGTGTAGTATGAAAGTGTCACTTCCCACTGATGTGCACTTATGGTTGACCAGGTTTATGTAGGAAGTAAGGTGATTATAACAGGTTAGAAGTTTGAGGCCGACGTGATTGTATTAGCTATTTATGAATTCGATGTTATTCTGGACATGGATTGGTTATCGAAGCATCTAGCTATAGTTGATTGTTACAGAAAAGAAGTCAAGCTTAGTAGACCAGGAGTGCCAGATGTGATTTTCTGTGGAGAAAGGAAGATACTCTCTGCAAGCTTGATTAGTATGATGAAGGCAAATAGAATGCTCCGAAGAGATTGCTAAGGATACTTGGCTTATATAGTGGGACCGGAGGATAATAAGTTGTAGATAGCAGAGGTTCCAGTGGTTAATGAGTTCATGAATATCTTTCCAGAGGACCTACCAAGGCTATCCCCAGACAGGGAGATAGAGTTCGAGATTGAGCTAGCCCTTGGTACTAAACCTATCTTTATAGCTCCGTATCGAATGACACCAATAGAATTAAAGGAGTTAAAAGTTCAAATGGAAGAATTGGTAAGCAAGGGATTTGTTGAGCAAAACACCTCACAGTGGGGAGCACCCGTATTGTTTGTAAAGAAGAAGGATGAGAGCCTTCAACTATGTATTGATTACAGACAGCTTAATAAGGTTACAATCAGGAATCAGTACCCGTTGCCACAAATAGATGACCTGTTTGACCAACTACAAGGAGCTAAGGTATTCTCAAAGATTGATTTGAGATCGGGATACCATCAGCTGAAGGTACGTAGGGAAGATGTTCTTAAGACGGCCTTCAGGACTAGATATAGGCATTATGAATTCTTGGTGATGCCATTTGGCTTAACTAATGCCCCGGTAGCTTTTATGGACTTGATGAATCGGGTGTTCAGGCCCTACTTGGATAAATTTGTTATTGTCTTTATAGATGACATTTTAGTATATTAAGGGAGCCAAGAAGAGCATACTGAGCACTTAAGGGTAGTGTTACAGACCTTGAGGGAATATCAGGGAATATCAGCTATATGTAAAGTTCAGCAAGTGTCAGTTCTGGCTAGATCGAATGGCCTTTTTGGGACACGTAGTGTCAACAGATGGGATATCTATAGACCCTTAGAAAATAGAAGCTATGATCAATTGGAAACCACCCATGAATGTGATAGAAGTTAGGAGCTTCTTGGGCTTAGCTAGGTATTACTGAAAATTTATGGAAGGGTTTTCGAAGATTGCTACCCCGTTGACCAGATTAACAAGGAAAGAAGAGAATTCAGAGACATGCCAGAGCAGTTTTGATGAATTGAAAAAGAGATTAACCTCAGCACTAGTACTTACACTACCATCCAGAACACTACCATCCAGAAGTAATGGATTTACTGTATATTATGTTGCGTCTAGATAGGGTTTGGGTTGTGTGTTGATGCAACATGATTGAGTAATGGCATATGCTTTCGGGCAGTTGAAGAAGCATGAGATTAATTACCCGACACACGACTTGGAGTTAGTAGATGTAGTTTTCACCTTGCAGATTTGGAGACACTACCTTTATGGAGTATCCTGCAGGATCTTTATAGATCACAAAAGCCTACAGTATCTATTCTTACAGAAAGCGTTGAGCATGAGACAAAGAAAATGGGTGAAACTCATCAAAGATTATGATTGCACCATAGAGTATCACCCGGGTAAAGCTAATATGATGGTAGATGCATTAAACAGAAAGCCTATCAGCTCCCTAGCTCAGCTTAAAGCATAATACCTACCCATACTGATAGAGTTGAGATCGATGGGGGTCCGATTAAAGGTGACAGATTTAGGTGCTTTGTTAGCAGCCTTTCATGTTCATCCTGTACTGGTAGATCGAGTTCGGGCCTTGTAGCTTCAAAAACCTTACTTGATGAAACTTAGAAACAAGTTAGAAGCTGGGCAATAAAGTAGCTTCACGTTGACAGACGATGGGACACTAATTCTGCGGCAACGATTATGTGTGCCAGAGGTAGCAGAATTGAAGAAAGAAATCATGGATGAGGCTCATTCATTAGCTTATGCCATGCATCCAGGGAGTACTAAAATGTATCGGACTCTGAGAGACCACTACTGGTGGAGAGGAATGAAGAAAGAGATAGCAGAGTTCATATCGAAGTGTTTAACCTGCCAGCAGATTAAAGCAAAGCACTAGAAACCTGCATGTTTATTGTAGCCTCTGTCGATTCCTGAATGAAAATGGGAGAGGATTACGATGGACTTCGTGGTTGGACTGCCACAGACTCAGAATGGACATGATGCCATTTGGGTGATAGTTGATAGATTGACAAAGTCTACTCATTTTCTAGCCATTAGAAACACTTATTCCCTAGAAAGATTAACTCAATTATATGTAAATGAGATCATGAGATTGCATGGTGCACTAGTGTCCATTGTGTCAGACAGGGACCCTCGATTTACTTCTAGATTCTGGCTGAAGCTATGGGAAGCCATGGGTACTATATTACATTTTAGTACGATATTCCACCCGTAGACAGATGGTCAATCAGAAAGAACCATCCAGACTCTTGAAGATATGTTGAGAGCTTGTGTAATGAAGTTTAAAAGAAGCTGGGATAGTCACCTACCTTTGATAGAGTTTGCCTACAACAACAGCTACCAGTCTAGCGTCGATATGGCACCATATGAAGCGTTGTATGGCAGAAAGTGTAAAACTCCAGTTTGCTGGAATAAAGTAGGTGAAAGAAGGTTGATTGGCCTAGAGATTGTCCAAGCTACAATCGAGAAGATTAATGTGATTAGAGAACGGTTGAAGATAACAAGCGCCAGATAGAAAAGTTATGCAGATAATCGGAGAAGAGATTTGGAGTTTGATGTGGGTGATAGGATATTTTTGTGGATCTCGCCATGGAAAGGTATTCTGAGATTCGGGAAATGTGGAAAGTTGAGCCCACGATATATCTGGCCGTATAAGATAGTGCAAAGAGTGGGTGAAGTGGCATATCAGTTGAAGCTGCCACCAGAGCTCATGAACATTCATGATGTGTTTCATGTCTCCATGCTTCGTAAGTATGTAGCTGATCCTTCGCACATACTAAGAGAGCAGGTGGTACAATTCAAGGAAAACTTGACCTATGAAAAGAAACCAGTGGAGATCTTAGATCATAGGGATCAAGTATTGTGCAACAAAGTGATTCCATTTGCAAAAGTGTTATGGCGAAATCACAGATCAGAAGAAGCTGCATGGGAGCCTGAAGAACAGATGCGTTTCCAGTACCTGCAATTATTTGAGACAGGTATATGATTTAAATTTCAAGGATGAAATTTCTATAAGGAGGGGTGAAATTGTAAACTCCTAACCTTATTGATGTTTATTGATGATTTATTTATTCTTTACCTCGTACATATATAACTAGGTCATAATGTTGAGTAGAGATTATTTGAGTATGATGTTATAAAGATGTTAGAGGTCAATAGAAAATTTTTGAGTTTTAAAGAGTCAAAGTTAGAGTTAATAATCAAGTGAAGGGTAATATAGTCATGTTGCTATGTTATTAGTATTTGGTGTGAATGATAACATACAAAGAAACCAAGGAAGAAGCATAATCCAAGTGATGGGCGATGAACTAATGAAAAAAGAGCTTAGTGCAAGATGTGGTCATGAGCCACTAAATGAGTTGATTTTTTTAAAGTTACTTAAATAACTTTTAAGTGATTAATTGATTCAAGTGATGCAAATGGGGGTATAATGGTCATTTGGGCTTCCACTAAGTGACTTTTATGGATGGTTTTATGTCATTCACGCCACACTTGGAATAATTGAGAGGGGAGTCGTGATTTTTGAAAAGAAAAGAGAGGGTGAAAACCGAAAGAGAGAAAGGGGCGTGAGAGTGATTCCAACGTGAAGATCAAGTGGTTTCTTGCAAGGTTTAGCTCCCATATTCAAGATATAAGCTTCCTAAAGCTTCAAGACCAATCTTAGAAGAAGAAACAAGCCTAAAAGAGGTTAATTTTCTTAGTTCAAACTTGATGAATTAGTTGATGGCTGATGTTCAAATTGATTGAGCTTTGTTCTTTCATGCTTTGTGAGTAATTTGATGACTATATTGAGCTTAGTTGATGCATGATTATTGATATTTGATGAGTTTGAGTCATGAATGAAAACCCTAAGATGTTAATAAATGTAACATGCTACTTCGGTGTCCAAATAATTTATTAAATGTTGATTATTAATTAAGGGATGATGGAATTAATTATCCGTTCGGATCCGGATGAGCAATTGAATTTTTTTTTTTTTATAAAATTTTTCAGACGGGTCCGGGGATAATTATTTAATTCAATTTCATAAAATAAATTAGAGCGACTGGATTCGAAAAATTTTTCAGAATCTAATGAAGTTTCCATGTGTGAAATTGGATTTTAATTAAATTTTCAGGCGGACTCGAAGCGAATCCGAGCGAAAGCGAAATCATAAAGCGAGAATTGATGGCATGAGAGAAATAAATTGAATAAGTGGGTCCATGAGGGACACATGGCAAACATACAAGAGAAATCAAGGACATGTGTCATGTAAGGGAATTAAATAAATTGAAAAATTGAATGGTGGATGATGACTTATCATGACAAGTGTATGGCAAAGAGAGAATCATATTTAAATTAGTTGCAAAACACCCAAATGAAGTTCGGTCATCACTTTCAGATTTAAAACAAAACCGAAAACTCTTAACAAAGTCAAAAAGTTCTCGGTCCAAAAGCATCATCAACCTTCAACCTTGGTCTTCAACTTGTGGAAGAGAGATTCTTGACCATGAGCTGCTCGTAAATGAAAACCGAGAGAGTGTGAGACCAGCTGGGAGAACCGTGACCTGCAGCAAGAAGAAATCGTGCAAGCTGCCATCAGTTGTTCGTGAAACCATGAGAAGGGAGAGGAGTGAGCTGGTGGTCGGTGTTTCAGATCTAAGCCAACTCATGCATGCAAGGTAAGAGCTGAAACCGAGAGCTTGTCATCTTCTCCTTCCATCCAAGCAAAAATCAAAAGTTGTTTTGTGAGAATGAAAGCTGAAATTGTTAGCCTGGTGCAGTCAGTGAGGCAGAAGTGCAGCAAGAGGAGTCTCGATGTTGCATGCGGCTTGTGAGTTGTCTTAGTGCAGGTCTGATCTGGTGGTGTCCTCCATCCTTCTCTTTGCTCGGTCTTCACCAGATTTGAAGGTAAAACTACAGAACCCAATGGCTAATGTGCGAGTTGATGGACTGTTTTTGGGTGACTTCGGTTTGTGCATGCAGAAAAGGAAAATGAGAGCTACTGCCGTGAGTTATTGGTAAGGGATTACAGCAGCTCGCGAATGATTTTAAGGGGCTGTTCTGGGCATTTAAAAGCAGTAGTTTGAGGTAAGAAATAAGTCAGTTTTGAGAGAAAATGGTTCATGCTTGAAGGTGAAGTGATCTGGTTTGTAACGGTGCAAATTGTTAGGGACAGTGCTGACTGTGACACCCAAGTGCAATCCGGACAGCTTGGAAACTCTCATTCCTTTCTCCATTCGGCTATCATCAAATTTTTAAGGTGAGGTTTTCATGTTCCTGAAGTAGTGTAAGTTTTAGAGAGCTGTTTTTGAAGTGATTTTAGCATGAGTGCAGAAAAAGGGAAGTGTTGCTTGCTGCCGTAAGCTTCTGTGAGTGTCGATTGTCGTCGCGATCATCTGAGAGCTATTTCGCAGCGAAAAACAACTCAAGCGAAGGTAAGTTGCTATCCCGTTGATACTGTTATCATGATTTGAGTAATGTTTAAATGTTAATGGTGTCTATATGGGTTGAAGGAAGCTCACAGATAAGGAAATTAATTTGGACAGCCCTTCGTGCTAGTTTTCGAAGCTTTCGAACCGCTTATGGAGAGGTAAGTTCTAGATTTATGGTTTCCGTTTCGGATGAAAAATATTTAGGATTGAGATATGGAATAAATTAATGTTGACATGTTTGGGATATAGGATTTAAAACATTGCTTGTGTGGAGGTTCGTTTGATTAAGTTTGGACGTGTTTGCGATTGATTTTCGATGTTGAATTTGTGTTGCGAAGTCTGTTATGGTATAAAGTATGGGCTGTTCTATCGTGCAATTTAAACTAAGAAACACAAATGATTTTTGTTAAGACCAAGTCTTTCATGCTTAGGAATATATATCTATATAGAGATAAAAACGTTAAATGCAATCGTATGTTTAAAATATTCCACCGTTGTGAGATATTTTTTTTATGTGATGCAAGTGAATAATTATAAGTCTAATTGAATGTTTATGAGGTTAATTTGATGAATTGATAAGTGTGGAATATTTTAGAAATACTATTGAGAGAAATAATGGTTAATATTATCGATATTACAAATGTTATGGAAATTGACGGATTTAACGTATTTATTTTTATGGGATAAAATTTTTATGAGTAATATAAGTTTATGAGGATTAAAAGAGATTATTAGGGAGTGTTAAGTATAAGTTAAAAATGAGTAGGGACATGATTGGAAAAGTATAAGTGAGGGTAATAAAAATGTTAATAAAAGAGGGGTAAACATGTAAAACTTTGGTTGAAAGTTAAGCTGGCATAATTGAGAAAAGTTGAGAAGTGTTTAGGCAATTTGTTAAGCAATTAAATGTGTCTTCTTCCAGCTCAGATCTGGCACAGAAAAAACACTCCAGCAGACCCGAAAAATCAGACCCGAAATCAATCTCCCTCACTCGGCAATTTCAACAGCTCTCGGCAGCCAAGTGAAGAAGCAAGAAGACCGATCATCTAAGGGCTTTTGTCATGCTGAGATGGAGGCTTAAAGGAGCTAGATGACCAGCTGATTTCGGGCCAGAAAACCAGATCTAGAAGTGAGAAAGTCAAACTAGAAAATAGGAAGACAGCTGAAGTCGCGACGGGCGTTGATAAGCTCGACAGACCGCGAGTGAAGAAAGGCGATTTCGGGTGAGCTGAGACCAGAAAAAGATGAGTTGGAAGCAGCTGGATGAAGCCAAGAAATGATGGAAAATGGTAGGGGTAGGCGTGAAGATGATGATCAACAGTAGGTAAGAGGAATCAATTGAGTTTGTGAGTTGTTTTCTTGAGTTCTTTGCTGTCAATTTCAAGAGTTATGGTTGATTTTGGTTGCAGTTCAAGTTGTCGGATTTTTATATCTTAATAAAAAGTCGGCATGCTGTCGGATTTTCATTAGGAAAACGAAAAATTTTTACCCTTGCCCACTAATAAATGTTTTGTAAAAAAAAAAGAAGTCTAAAGTGAGTCTCGTTACTCCGGTAGAATTTCTGCAGACCAAGCTAGGGTTCGTTGGAGCTCTATCGGAGTGCTACGGGATACTTTACGGATCCAGAGTAGGGATTCGGGAAGGGTCCCGTCAATTTTCATGTTCATGAGTATGTAAAGTTGATGGATTGTTAGAGTTAATTCGCGCAAATGAAAGCCGTTACGAATAAATTTTATGGGCTGTTTTGGACATGCAGTTTTCATGGAAATTATGTGTAGTTTTTAGCATGTTTAAGGATTGTCTTGAATTGTTTAAAGGCTGTTTTCGTGCAGTTAAATAAGCTGTTAAGGTGTGATTATATGAGCTGTAAATGTGCTAGACATGAGCTGTCAAAGTGCAGTATAACAAGCTGTTTTAAGGACCGTTGCACGCTGTTTTTAGGTCAGTGATGTAGGCTATTTATGGGCTATTTGAATGTTGTTTTTGTAGTGATTAGTTGGCTGTTATAAGTAATTTTGATGAGCTATTTTGAGGTTATTTTTAGTGCGGTAAGACAATCATAAAAAGGATATTATGAGTTGTTTCGAAATGTTATCAATCGGAAGTGTTCAGGATACATTATAGGAGAGTATATAGTTATAGTGCATTAAGTAATATTAGTAGTATATGTAAGTAAACTTTTGCTATGTTTGTTTTAATGAAAGGTCAAGGAGAACCCGACGAACCGGATTCTCGATCAAAGAATAAGGGTAAAGCATAAGGGAGCATTCGATTCAAAGATCGAATCCTTTTGAGGTCAGTATACACATTATCTTTAATTTTACTTGAAAGTGTTTTCATTGTGAAGTGATTTTATTAAATGAGATTGATATATCGTTTTAATACAATGCATTTACAAACCTATTTGCCTATACTTGAAAGGAAAAGCGGAATTGATTTGTTATGAAAATCTTGGTACTAAAACCAAAGTGTAAAATGTGATATAAACGTTATGTTGTAAATAATCCTTGTAAACTTAGATATCGATAAATGGAAATTGGTAATTGACATGTCAATATGAAAATTAGCAGCTGCACCGTTTATTTGCATACACTAAATTGATACATTATGGACTATGAGAGGCACCACGTGTCCGGTCCCGAACGATTATGTGATATGATATACGACCCGGTGGATAATCACCGAGCGGTCGATGCCGGGGTCGACTGTTATTCTGGCGGGTAATCACCGCGTGTCCAATGCCGGAAACCCATGTACCAATACATGAGTATCGAATATATGTTTACTAAGGGCACTGAAAAATGTTATGTGAAATAAAATGTTCAATGTTTTGAAATATGTTGAACTCGAAAAATTGTGAACTATATATTTAAGTATTTTTATGCAACATATATATATTTATAAATATTAAAGTTAGAATACTTTTAGTTACGAATGAAATTATATTTGAAATTAAGAAATTAGATTATATGTATACCTATTAAGCAATTATGCTTAGCGCGTTGGTTTACCGCGCGCAGGTTGAATCTTTTAACTCTATCTAAAGACAGGAGAAATAACTTGTATGCGAAGGCTCAGATAGTCACCATACTCTCTACGCTTTTGATAGATATATAGATATATTGCATATGATCATGCATTTTTGGGATACATGTATATTTGTGTAAATTATTGTATTTCACTTAATTATAACAAAGTTCTGTATAAAAGCTTATGCATATTTATTAAAAGCTTACTTTTGATTATATATGCATATAAATATTTATGATATATTTGAGTAATGAAATGTTTTGGAAACAGATGGGAGGTCCGAATGAGAGTTTAAAAATTGATATTTTAGAAAAGTTAATTTTAATTACAGGAAGCAGATTTTGAGATTTTAGAAAAACAGAGGAAACTCTGCCGGATTTATGTTTAAAAAAAAAAAATCCTCTATTGATAACGAGCTTAAGAATGATAATAGTTTTTCAAAAGAAACAGAAACAGATTTATTAGGAAAGTAACGTTCTCCGTTCCGGATTTTCAACCATAACGGAAGTCGGGCGAAGGGCGTTACAATAAATATTTGATTGATGTTAGTTGATGTTATATGTGGAGTTGATGTTAGAATTGATGTTAAGGATCATAAAAATAGCTAAAAAACCAATTGAACACAACTTGATATATATGATGGTGATGGACGGCTAATGAAGGGGTGTATGATCTCATTGTATTTCCATCATTTTAAGCTTTAAATTATGCATAATTGATGTCATGAAAACCTTTAGAAAAGTTAGAATTTGAAAAGGAAAAGCATAGAATTGCAAAAGGAGAAGCATAGAGTAAGTTAAGAATCCCGAGCTTAATGAAGGGGCTGTAGAGACCTGACCTATTTGAGCTTATTTGGGGTTATTCTAGACCACAAAAAAATGCCTCAGAAACATAGCAAATCATAGGAAGTGAAAGGAAATGATTCTGATAAAAATTGAGGAAGTTAAGATTAAAATAATGTATGTGTGTAGTCGTAATGTGAAATGTGAGTGTAAATGTATTCTTCGATGCATGAAATGAATGTATTTGATTATAATTAAGTAAAAGAACATCAGATACGAAAGAAGTAAAGTTGTTGCATTTAGGATGCCATAAATATGCATAAAAAAGTGTCGAAAAATGGACCTTTTTCATAGGTTTCGACCCTCGAAACTTAGAATTTTTTGAAACCGTTTTACGAGCAACCTAAGTGTGAGTTAGGAAGATGATTTGAGTAAAAACAGAGTGAAGAAAATCACTCGAAATAGGTCTAAATCAGTCTTAGTTTTAGGGGGGGGGGGGGGGTAGGGGGAATTTGAGAGCCTCGGTTGAGTTAAAATCATTTCGGAAAGGCTAGAGTGTAAAGGGTTTTCAATAGAAAAATTGTATTGGAAACTCTATTTTTTTAAGTTTTGAGTTATGTAATTGAGCAAGTGTTAATAGGAAATTGATATGTAGATGACGAACGAGCAGGCATGAGCAGCTCATTGAGACGCTTGACTTAAGCTTGTGCGGATTGAGGTAAGTGTCTTCCACTTGCATCTATTTCAATTTCTATTTTAAACGTTGCTTAATGTTGTTATAGGAAAACGAAAATAATTTCCAAATCCTAAATCCAAAATTTGAGCATGTGAGTCCTTTATAGAATTCACAAAGTGAAGGAATCAAAACAAAGTCGCTTTCAGAATGTTTGAATCGAGAAAATTTTTAAGAGTTAGAAAAGTAAGAGGTTTTGTGCTTTTGCACTTAGCAAAAAGCGCTTCGAAACCCATGTATATACCCTCAGTTTATATGAGATTCAGCGCTATGCGGCGATGTAGAAAATTCTGTCCGTAATAGCCCGTTTTCAGAATATCTAGAGTGATATGTACGATATAGAAAATTTCTTACATAATCACTGAGATGTAGAGAGATTTCTAGCGCTATATTACGATGCAGAAATTTCGCATGTAGTCGTTTAAATTTATAGTTTTGGCATTATGTTGCGATGTAGTAAATTTCGTTCGTAATCATCTAGAGATACAGTTTATATATAGCACTATAATCGCGATGTAGAAAATTCCGCATTATAGTTGCTCAGATTTGAGATGGTTTCACACTACGCTTGCGATGTAGAAAATTTCGCATCATAGTAGTCGAGATATCTCATTAGCTTCAAGTTTGCCGTCAGTCGAAAAATCTCCTTGTGATGGTTCGAGCACTTTACGGGTATACACGGAGTCATTAGAAAGAAAAGTTTTTAAAAAATCGAAACTTTTAAGGTTAAGTAAGTTTATAAATTATTATATAGTTATATAATTTTATTACCTTATTATGTTGCACTAATGTGGTTGTTTGGTGTGTAGTTTATATATCCTATCGGGTGCTATTACGAGTGACTGCGTGATAGGGTCATCATTCTATATAGGTGGGCATCTAGTTAAGGTGTGGCATGAAAATCAACATATTCTGGATGTTGTAAATAATATAATCAAAATGATAGCACAACTTGAATTGTGGACATATGAATGATGGTTCTTGATGTGATGTTATGTATACTTATGTATTTTGAGACACTTGCATATAATACACATCTATACTTGAAATTTCTAGTTGAGTTTGCATGACAATACGATGGTTGAAATGCGATACGGGAATTGTATATTTGTGAAAATGTTTACATGAGAAATTGCATGAGTATGGCTAAAAGAAGTTGGGAGGTGATTGGATATAGTTCGAAGTGCGTTTTCTTTATAGGTTGAATTTGGAAATATTCAAAATACAGCCGCTATGCTGTCAAAATTTTTATAAAAATTGTTTTAAAGAAATGCGAAAAATTCACACCAACCCAACTATTTTCGAAAAAACGAGTTTTAACTTAGATAAAGGAAACGGGCAAGATTAAGGGGTTTGCCCTGCACATCTCTTTTATTCGACAAGTCAGATTAAAAGAGGTCCATTTAGGTGCCCGACGAGACCCTCCAGATAAGAGTATAGCGAGCATCTAGTTTGGGTCTTGTCAGGTTTCCGCAGCCTTGAGCGTGGAAAGAGTAAAGAAAGAAGGCCAGAAAAAATCGGAGCCAGCAAAGGCGGGGTCCAGGGCAGTCCAGTGCATCGCAACCACCTAGTAAGAAATTCAGGGGTCCTCAAACAAGCAACCAGTTATAGCAGTTGCAGAGGCAGGGATAGGGGTCCACTATCAAATTATCACAGTTTACCGCTTCAATTGCCAGCACCCCAGGTAGCATAGCAAGGGGATCAGCCTCGCCGCCATATGAGCACCGCAAAAGAGGCATCAGGGGGAGTGCTGGAGAGTGTCAGGCGCTTGTTATAGATGTGGGTCCCATGATCATTTCCAAAGAGATTGTCCAAAGAGTAGGACCACACCCGCTCCCCAGACAGAATGATCAACTTCTGTAACTCAAAGAGGCAGGAGACCCAGTTAGGTAGGGGCTGAGAGGAGTAGCCAGAGAAGGGCACTAGTGTTAGTGACCAGACCAGAGACCCGTACCCCAGCTCGAGCCTATGCCATCAAGGCTCAAAAGGAGCAGGATGCACCCGATGTGATAGTTGGTACAGTCTCCATCTTTGATATTTCTATGCATGCATTGATAGATCTAGGATCTACGCATTCATAAATCTAATCAAGAGAGAAGAATCTTCAAGCAGACGCTACAGAACATGAGGTGTTGGTTAGTAACTTCTTAGGTCACAGCGTGATCGTGAATAGGTAGGGTGTTCAGGAAGTGTCCTATTAGGATTCAGATGCATGATTTCCCAAGTGATTTGATGGAGTTGCCATTCCGGGAGTTTGATGTGATACTGGGCATGGATTGGCTTTCCAGACATTGAGTTATGGTATATTACGCCCTGAAAAGAATTACATTGAAGACATCAGACAAAAGGAGATTACTATGGTGGTTGAGAGGTCGGATTCCTTTCTAATGTCATTTTGGCCACTACTGTTGGAAGGTTAATCAGAAAGGGATGTGAAGCGTATTTAGCACACGTGAGTGATTCTCAGAGGCTTGAATCTAGCCTTCAGGACATACACACCGCATGTGATTTTCTGAATTTGTTTATGGAAAAGTTGTCGAGGTTGTCGCTGGAAAGAGAGGTGGAGTTTGTGATTGATGTGATGCCAGGGACTACTTCGATAACTGTTACCCCTTATAGGATGGCACCCACTAAATTAAAAGAATTGAAAATTCATTGCAGGAATTGCTAGACAAGGGATTTATACAGCCCAGTGTATCGCCGTGGGGAGCTCCGATATTGTTTGTGAAGAAGAATAATGGGTCATTTAGATTGTGTATCAATTACAGGTAATTGAATAAAGTCACAATCAAGAATAAATATCCTTTGCCTAGGATTGACGATCTATTTGATCAGTTAAGGGGAGATTGTGTTTTCTCGAAGATAGATCTTTAATCAAGGTACCATCGGCTAAGGGTGAAGGAATCAGATATCTCGAAGATAGCTTTTCGGACTCGATACGGACATTATAAGTTTGTGGTGCTGCCATTTAGGTTGACGAATGCACCCATAGCTTTTACAGATTTGATGAATTATATTTTCCGTTCGTATCTGGATTAGTTTATGGTGGTCTTTATTGATGATATTTTGGTGTATTCCCAGACTTCAGTAGAGCATGACAAACATCTTCAGATAGTATTACAAACCTTGAGGGAAAAGCAATTGTATGCTAAGCTGAGTAAATATGAGTTCTGGCTGAATGAGATTGCTTTTCATGGGCATATTATATAAGCTCAAGTTATAAAGGCCGATCCGAAGAAAATCGAAACAATTTTGAGATGGAAGCCTCCCAAGAGTGTCACGAAAGTCAGAAGTTTTCTGGGCTTGCCTGGTTATTACAGGTGATGTAACACCTCGAAATTTATTTTCGTATGATTAATGTTCGTTAAATAAAGAATGGAATGCAATAAGTTGGAATTAAATTAGAATTGAGTTCAATTAGTGTGACATATATATATTTAATTGTTTAGGGAATTTAATGATTTTTGGGAAATATTTTCTTAGTAAGGGAACTTAATGGGACCCGAACCAGATTCTCTCTAATTCTTATGTGGAGGGTCTCGTCGGACACTCCAACGAACCTTTCGTAACCCTACTAGTTGAGTAGAAGAGACCCACGGAGCGAACCCCTTAATCTTGCCCGCTTACTTTGTTTTATTTAAAGTAAATTTCATTTATTGGAAAATAGTTGGGTTGGTGTAATTTTTTTTGAATTCGGTTTAAAACAATTTTAATAAAAATTTCGACAGCATAACAACTGTATTTTTAACATTTCTAAAATTTGACCTACATAGAAAACGCACTCCAAACTATTTTTTATTACCACCAAACTTCTTTGAATCTCAAACATGCATTTCTCAATGCATTTCGCAAGTATGCATTTCCACACACATATATTTCCGCAATCATGTATTTTCACAACATTTTGAATGCTAATCATATGCATAAATATATATATGTATATATTATATGAAAGTTTAAGAAATCATTCATAATGCACAACACACATGATACAACCTTAATAGTTTGCAAAATATATCAACATATTATACATCATCTGGTTATTAAGTTTCACAAAGTAAAATATATTAATTTGTTTGATGCAATCTTCGAATTTTCCACCTAAGATTTCGACGACGGTTTCCTTGATATACAAAATCACCTGCAAAAGCACTTAATGGTATATACACGCTACACAAAAATTAAAAATGTTTGTTCAACATGAATAGGCATTATAACCATATAATTACATAGCGATTCATAAACTTATTAGATGTCAATAATTTTGATTTTGAAAACCTTTCTTTCTAAATTCACCATGTATACCCCTAAAGTACTTTAACTATCACATGACAATTTTTAACTGACACCAACCGTGATGCTACTAAGATATTTCGACCACTACAAGCAGAATTTATTGCATCGCAATTGTAGTGTTATATATGAACTGTAACTTTGAGCTATTACGAGTGGAATTTGCTGCGTCGCAACGCAATGCCAATAACTGTAAATATAAACGACTACGTGCAAAATTTTCTGCATCGCAACGTATCGCTAGAAATCTCTCTATATCTAAGCGACTATGTATGAAATTTTCTGTATTGTACATGTAGTGCTAGATACTTTGGAAGGCTTAGCAATTACAGACGAAATTTTTTGTATCGCTGCGTAGTGCTAAATCCCATATCAACAGAGGGTATATACATGGTCTACAAAACTCGTTTTCATTAACTATTTTACGAACAAAAGATCAGTTTTCCTTTCAAATCCTTTAACTCAATCTCTTTACTCATTTCTTTTCGAAAACCTTTTATTTTAAAATTCTCTTTTCTAGATCTGACATAAGGATTATTTTATCATACTTTAACTCGTAATCTTTAAAATCATTTTGAAATCATCTAATTATGATTTTTTATAAATTTTAAATAAAGAACTGAAATAACGCAAGTGACAGAACACTTACCTCAAACTAAGCGAGCTAGGCACGTCAACGAGTCTCACGTGCTCCATTGGGCTGCTCCTCACCTACATAACACAATCTTATTCAAAACTTTGCTAAATCAAGCTATTCAATTGTCTTCACGTTACCTATACATTTAACGTTAATTCTTTAGGTAACGTCGCAAATGACTTCAATCGCATAATTTAATTATATAAAAGCTTACGCTTAAAATAATCGCTTTCATATTTCAATGACTATATAAGGCATTACAAAACGGTTTCGAAACATTTCTGGATAATACTCAAAACAGCTTGCATATCAAGATAGTGTATAATGCTCATTCAAAACAATATTTAACAATAAAACAACACATGTTATTCATACCAATTGCTTCGATATTAAAACAGCACATATAATCTCTTCGAAACAGTTTATAATCGTCGAAACAACTTGCTCAATTCAATGTAGACAGCTTAACACAAAACAGCCCTTGTTACTTAATCAAAATAGCTTGTTACAGCACAATAACAGTCCATAGGACAGCACCATAATAGCTCCAAAAACAGCATATAATCGCCCATGAAACAACACGATAATAGCCTAATAAATAGCCCATAAAACTACATGTTAACAGCCCACAAAACAGTTCGTAATAACTATCCATGACAGCTCATGGAAACAACTCGTAACGGTCTATAAACAGCCTATAAAACAGCATGTTAACAGCCCTTAAAACAGCTTGATAACAGCCTATAACAACAACATAATAACAGCCTATAATAGTTCATTAAAACAGCTTTATAACAGCCTATACATTCCGCAATCGCATCGGCTTTCGATTTTTCGTTTTAACTTTAAAAACTCATCAATTTGACATAGTAACATGCAAGAAAATCATTCCTGTAACTTAACTCAAAAATGCATCAAAACAGTCCCTTCGCAACCGAACATAAAAACAGTCCACACGTTTCGTTTCAAAACATATCGCACATTAAAAATACACAACGACACGATCGAAATTCATCTGTTATCACAACGAAACACAAGCGAATGAACATCCGCACTAACGAGGTTCTAAATCCTAAAACTCAAACATATCATCATAAAATCAATCAAGTCCATAAATCCAATGATTACACAAACTAATTCATGTAAACTAAAATCTTACTTCTTCAAATTGATTCCAAATGGATGGATTTCCATTCTAAGTTGGTGTGGACCTCATGCATGCGTGAAAAAGTTTCAAAAGCCGTTTCTTGAACCACTAAAATAGCCACTTCATACCTTAGCCGAACCAAGCTTCATCACTTCTTGCATTAAAACAACATGCAAGCTATCATCCATCACTTAAAGATCCTAAAATCCTAAACAATCAAGCCCAAACAAAATCACATATAATCCAACCACTTTAACAAATAAATTCATAAAAACTAACACTTAACTCTTAGAAACAATTTAGGATGGATCCTTGACTTGCATGAAAGCTTGTTAGGCTTGAAGCTCACTTGGAAATGCTCTCAAAACTTCAAAAATGGCACTGCACTCTCTTGGATTTGCTCTTGCTTCTCTCTTGAATTTCATCTCTTTGCTTGCCTTTAGTTTCGGTTTTGCTCTCACATAGACAAGGTGATCGAATGAGTGTTTGACTGAACATCATCTTTTTTTTATTTGTGTTTGGCTTTCAAAATGAAATAAAGTTACAGTGACTTGTGTTTTGCTTTCAAAAACAACATGATGACCAAGCTTTCTTGTTTGACTTCACTTTTACTTTTGAATAAACAAATGTGACCGTGACTTTCTTGAATTGCCTCTCACGGGTTCAACTTCTTCATTTGTTTGTTTGTTTTGCTTCATCTATTACTTTGCATTTGAATATATATATATATATATATATATATATTTGTCATAATCTCACACCACTTGTCATCTACTTGCTTATTCACCACACACTTGTCTTCACATTATTCATCAAATGAGATACTTGTCTCTCATGCAATTTCTCATTCTCTCATTCTTTGATACGTGTCCCACTATGCACAATCTCCCATGAACAATCTTTCATGCTTTCGATTTCAGTTTTTCGCTTCGAATTCGATTCGGTCCACCTGAAAATTTTATTATAATCTATTTTCGCATTCAAAAACTTCATTAGAATTCGAATAATTATTTGGATCCAATCGCTCTAGTTTATTATGATTTTAAAATTAAAAGTTATCCTCAGACCCATCCGGGAATTTCATAAAAATTCAATTATGCATCTGGATCCAAATGGATAAATAATTCTATTATTCCTTAATCAATAACCACATTTATTAAATTACCTGGACATCGGGATAGCATGTTACAGCTTTCCCCAAATGAATCCTCTCCTCAAGCTCTCATGCACTTCCCCTCTATATACTAACCCTTGCCAAAGTCTAAATTGCCCTTTAATTAACTTAGAATTACCAAGATGCCATTAGTAAAAAATTTGCAATTGGATTGACTTAAAACTAACCATAGTTAGATGTAACCACTTGAGTTAAATCTCATACCACTTTTTCATCATTTCTTACTTTATGCTTGTCATGATCTTATTGGCTCATTTTAAGTGGCATGGATTGTGCTTTTTAATGGGATTTCATTCCGTATAAATCTTATACTAAATCCATGTATTAGTGAATTGGAATTTACTAATTCACTCTTTTTAAAAATTTAATTCCAATTCCAAGCCAATAAAATTCTAAAAATATT
The DNA here is from genome assembly GCA_022984855.1 of Dimocarpus longan. Taxonomy (NCBI): domain Eukaryota; kingdom Viridiplantae; phylum Streptophyta; class Magnoliopsida; order Sapindales; family Sapindaceae; genus Dimocarpus; species Dimocarpus longan. The sequence continues at coordinate 11,489,917 of CM041015.1, read as the reverse complement.
CTTCACTTGTCTGGAACTAATTGATCTTATAATCATTCAATTTAGGTCTAATATCTCTCACGTGCACCAAAAAAATTATTTCTAGTAACGGTAAAATTGATTAACTCTAGGTTTCTTTCACGCTATAAACCGAAATATGTGCATTTCTAATGATAATAAAATTCGGTTTTACAGAAATATTTTTCAAAAATATTCCTTGGTTGTCCAATCCTCAAATTGACCATAAAATACTCTTAATTGGGCTTCCTAACCTTCAATCCCATGCTCCAAAAAAATTGGGTTTAAACTCATTAAAACCCATTAATCTCTCAAAAGGGCAATATCATAACTTTCTTCGGATAACTTAAAATTGACTTAAATTGTCTTCTTTTTGATATGTTTTTGTTTCTCTATAATCTTTTGCTATTTTCGGACCTTTTGGACCCTTAAGGTCTATTTTCCAAAATTTTACTGTTCATTCAGAAATTTTCGTCCGAAAAATACTATTCACTGAAAACTTTCGTTTCTCACCAAATCTCAATTCATGACCCTGGATAATATAGCCGTGTCCAAATTCGATCTTAAACACTAATTTCGGAACTAACCTCATAAACATAATTGAATCCTGAACTGGTCCTTAGTATTCTTTTTGGACCACTTATCTGCTGTCCTAATCACAGAATGGATTTCTTCGAGGACACTAGGAACAGAGTCTACCAGATTTAATTAGGAATTAAATGAGATAAGTTGAAGAATAGAAGGAATATGATTGGGTGAGAATAGGATTTAATTAGAATGAGTTGCATAGGATACAAGCATGGACTAATAGGAATTTGACAAAATAAAAGTTATAAGTTAAGGAAACTAATGGAAATATGACAAGTGTGTGGTTAAGGGAATTAATGGAAACATGAGTTGGCATAATTGACCAATGAAATTCAAGCATGTGTGACATGGGACATGGAAGTAATTATGAAAATTGACAGTGGTACAAATTAGAAACTAAAAGAAGTTAGTATATAAAGTGAAGGAGATGTTTGAAATTCATTTAATCCATTTCTTCCCTTTGGCAGACACCATCTTCTTCCTTTCTCCTCCATGTTTTTTTTTTTTTTTTCAAATTAAAGCCTCCAAATCACTTCTAAATTATCTTCTTTCCATCATTTACCAATTCAAGCCTTTGGCTTCATCAAAACCTATCAAATTTCAAAGTTGCATTCTCACTAGTAAGAGTGAAAATTGAGGTATGTGATGTCATTTTTAGTTTGAGAGTTAGGGGAAGGTTAGTAAGCATGTAGGAGCATTCTTAGGCATGTATAGTTAGTTAAGTTTGTATTTAAATAGGTTGATGTGCTTTTAATTCCCTTAAATGCATTCTTGAAAACCCCAGGTGGAGATCTAGCTAAAGAAAATGAAGAGAAGGATAAAGAGAGGTTATAAGCTCTCTTTGAAGGTGTAGAGAAGCTAGAGATCAAGCTCAAAAGGTTGGTGTACACTTGCTCTAAAAATTCTCTTTTATTAGTAAGCTTGAAAATTGAAATTTCTTTTAGAATTTGATGATTTGGTTTCTTTGATGTGATAAACATGTATGAATGATATGAATGTGATAATTGGATGCTTTTTTAATGAAGTTTGTGATGAAAAACCAATTGGAACAAAAATTTGGAAAAAATTGACCCTAGGCTGAATGCTTCTTAGAGAGCAACCTATGGGCATTTTTGTCATTTCAAGCTTATTTATGTGTTAATCTAATAATATTTGAATGATTTATATGATGAATTATTGAATTGAAAATAAATTTTGTAAAATGACCTCTTATGGCCGAATGTATGTCAACTTCACAACTAAGGGTATTTTTGTCATTTTACACTTATTAATGTGTTGATTAAATGGTATTCGAATGGTTTATATGATGAAATATTAAGTTGAAATTAAAATTTGAAAAATGCCCCCTTTGGCCGAATGCATACCAAAGGAAAATGGGTGTGGTTTTGTTGAACTTTGAGGCCAAAAACTAGGGGGCAAAATGGTCATTCGAAATGACCAAAAGTGATACCTTAAAGAATTTCAAAAAACGGATCCAAAAATGTAGTTTAACATTTACGTTATCAAAGTTTTGTTTAAATTGAGAACTTTATAATATTGGAAAGTTTAGAGGGCCTAAGTAAAGCTAGACACCGATAGATGAAGATTGGTAATTGGCATGCCAATAGGGTGATTATTGGTAGTACTGCACCATTATCCATATATATCGATTTTTATATATGGACCTTAAGAGGTCTTGAGTGCCCGATCTAGAAATTGTAAAAGTTTGTGAAATGGAATCCGACGAGTAGGCATTGAGTGTCTAAAGCTGGGAAAACTCGTTTTCGATCCAAGGTATCCTATCAGAATTTATGAAGGTCTCTAAATCTTGATAGAAATGATAATGTGAACATGTTTGATATTTGATTTCGGGAATTTAAATGTTATAGTTTTAATTTGTTTGATTTATGGTACGTTGATTGTGAGAGTTTGATAATTGTATATCTTGTTATAGTAGAACATTGTATTTTCGAAAACAATTATGATTTTTAATATTATATGTGCATACCTACTAAGTAGAAATATTTAGCGCGTTGGATCTACCATGCACAGGTAATTGAGTCGAGTTTATAGTTAAAGATGAAGAGGATGTATGTGCAGTGTTCTTATGAGTCACATCCGACATCATTTTGGGTAATGATCAGTTGAATACTATATATATATATGTATATTCATGTACATAATCATGAACGTGTGCAATTTCCTAAGGTGGAAATTATTGTAAAGGACGATTTGTATAAAGTTTAAACTGTTTTATAAATGTGTAAATTAAGTTGTATTACCATTTGATGAATGTGGATTTTCATTATAAAGTTATTTATTATATATATTTATGTGGTGAAGTGATTTGGAAACGGACGGGAGGTTCGAATAGAAGTTGAGAAAGTTCAATTTTAGAAGTGTCATGTTTCTTTGCAGGTTTTTTATTTTGGATTTTCAGAAAAATAGAGGAAACTCTGCCGGATTTTTAAATAAAATAAAAAGTTTGAATAAGAAAATAAATAAATTTTTATAAACACGGTAGTATCCTTTGTCTCGGTTCTCGTATCCTTGAAAATGGAGGGAGGGGTGTTACAGGGGATTTGTGAAAGGATTTTCTTCCATAGCAGCTCCATTGACCAAATTACTTCACAAGGATGTTAGGTTTGAGTGGACAGAAAGATGCTAGAAAAGTTTTGAGACACCGAAGGTAATGTTGATTGAGGCTCCGATCCTTACCCAGCCTGTATCTAGTAAGGATTTTGTGATTTATAGTGATGTCTCTCATAGTGGACTTGGTTGTGTATTAATGCAAGATGGAAAAGTAGTTGTCTATGCTTCCAAACAGTTAAAGAATCATGAGAAGAACTATACAACGCATGATATAGAGCTAGCAGCCATAGTCTTTGCTTTGAAGATATGGGGGCATTACTTATATGGGGAGAGGTGTTATATATATGCCAATCACAAGAGCCTTAAGTATCTGCTCACTTAGAAGGAGCTTAATTTGAGACAGAGAAGATGGATGGAGTTGCTTACAGATTACGATTGCATCATTGACTATCATCCAAGGAAAGCAAACGTGGTGGCTGATGCATTGAGTAGAAAGTCCTTGGTTGCCTTAAAAGCAATGAATGCCTAGTTGAAAATGGTAGAAGATAAGGTAACGATGGCAGAATTACAAGTTCGGCTCAATTTCCTTCAATAGCTTCAAGAAAAGTAGAACCAGGACGAAAAGTCAGTAACAATCAGTAGACAGATTCAAGAGGGGAAGAAGACAGAGTTTGTGATTAGAGGGGATTGTTTGTACTTCAGAGAAAGGATTTGGGTCCCAGATGATGATGAGTTGAAAAAGACAATTCTAGCAGAAGCTCACAACAGTCCATTTGCTATGCACTCAGGTAGCACGAAGATGTACCGAGATCCGAAAGCTCAATATTGGTGGTTCGGTATGAAGAAAGATATGGTAAACTATGTGAGCAGATGCATGACATGCCAGCAGGTAAAAGCTGAGCACCAGGTTTCTTCAGGGTTATTACAGTCGATATCTATCTCGGAATGAAAGTGGGATCGCATCACCATGGATTTTGTTTCAGGGTTACCTATTACTCAGAGTAAACATGATGCGATTTGGGTGATTATAGATCGGTTGACCAAGTCAGTGCATTTCCTACTAATCAGAATGGACTATCCATTAGATAGATTGGCAGAGCTGTACATCAAGAAAATAGTCCGATTGTAGAGTGCCCGTTTCTGTTATATCAAACAGAGACCCGAGATTTACATCAAGATTTTGGAAAAACTTATAGGAAGCTTTAGATACTCAATTGAGTTCAACACAGTCTTCCATCCACAGACTTATGGATAATCTGAAAGTGTAATTTAGGTGCTGGAAGATATGCTCATAATTTGTGTCATTGATTTTGAGGGGAGTTAGGTAGAACACCTCCCATTGGTAGAATTTGCTTATAACAACAGCTATCAATCAAGTATAGATATGGCGCCGTATGAAGCCTCATATGGAAGGAAACGCAGGACACCTTAGTGTTGGACGGAGCTGGGTGAAGATAAATTGGTAGGACTTGATTTGATCAGAATAACCGAAGAGAAGGTGAAGATTATCAAGGAAAGGTTAAAAATCGCATCCGATAAATAGAAGTCCTACGCGGATTTAAAGAGGAAGGACATAGAATTTGACAGGGAGATAAAGTCTTCTTCAAGGTATCTCCGTGAAAGAAAATGTTGAGATTTGGAAGAAGGGGTAAATTCGGTCCTAACTTTATCGGCCTATACGAAACATTGAGCGTGTGGGACCGGTAGCCTATGGACAAACTTTACAACCAGAATTGGGTAGGATATATAATGTTTTCCATGTATCTATGCTGAGGAGATATAGATCGGACCCTTCTTATGTTGTCTCAACCGAATCTATTAAAGATGCAGCCTGACTTGTCATATGAAGAGGAACCTGTGAGGATTCTAGATCGTGAAATTAAAGGGTTAGGGAACAAGAGGATCCCATTAGTCAAAGTTCTTTGGAGGAATCACAAGATTGAAGTGGCTACCTAGGAGAGCGAAGAGACGATGCGACAGCAGTATCCGCAGTTTTTCGAATAAGGTAAATTTTAAAGATGAAATTTCTTTAGAGGGGAAGGGTTGTAATGCCCTGAAATTCATTTCCCTATGATCAGTGCTCGTTAATTAACGAGTTGATTGCAAATAAGTTGGATTAAATTAGAATTGAGTGCAATTAGTAAAATATATATATTTAATTGTTTAGGGAATTTAATGATTTTTGGGACATGTTTTTTTGAGTAAGGGATTTGATTTGGAATTAAATGAGATAAGTTAAAGGATGGAAGAATATGATTGGATGAGAATGAGATTTAATTAGAATGAGTTGCATGGGATACAAGCATGGACCAATAGGAATTTGACAAAACAAAAGTTAAAAGATTATGGAGACTGATGGAAATATGACAAGTGTGTGGTGAATGGTATTAGTGGAAAGATGAGTGGCATTAATAACTAATGAGATGTGAGCAATTATGATAAGGGACATGGAGGGAATTTATGAGATTGTTAGGGGTAATTTTGGAAAGCAAAAAGGAGTGCTATATAAAGTGAAGTGGCATGAGAAATTCTTCATCCTTTTTCTTCTCCTCTTGTTGTCTTCTTCTTCTTCTTCATTTTCTCTTCATTCTCTTTTCATTTTAAGTCACCAAATCACTTATTTAACTTGTTTTGTACCTCATCTTCACATCTAAGGCATCAAATTTATCAAAACCCATCAAGAATTCTAAGTTGGTTGTCACTAGTAAAGGTGCAAATCAAGGTATATGACATGGGTTTTGTGTTTGAGAGCTAGGATGAGGTTAGAAAGGTTATTGATGCATTTATTGACATGTAGATTTAGCTAATCTTGTATTTATTCTAGTAATTTTGATTTTTATGATAAGATATGCATTCTTTTGAAACCCTAGGTGGATATTTACCCAAGGGAAGTCAAGAGAAAGATAAGGAGAAGTTGTGAGCTCTCTTGAAGGCATAGAAAAGCTAGAAATCAAGCCCAAAATGTTGGTGTACACTTATTGTGAAAATTCGTTTTCATTAGTAAGCTTGAATTTGAAAATCCTTACGAAATTTGATGATTTGGTTTTCTTGATATGGTAACTATGTATGAATGATAATTATGTGTTATTTGAATGCCTTTGGAATGAATTTTTGGATAAAAACAAATTGGAACAAAATTTTAAAAATTTTAACCACTAGGCCGAATGCTCCCTAGAGAAGAACCTAGGGGTATTTTCATCATTTTAAGCTTATTTATGTGTTAATCCCATGACATTTGAATGATTTATATGATGAAATATTGAGTTGAGAAGAGATTTTGAAAATCTACCCCTTAAGGCTGAATATATGCTAGCTTTATAACTAAAGATATTTTTGTCATTTCACACCTATTTATGTGTTAACTAAATGATGTCTTAATGATATGTGTGATGAATTAAGGATTTGAAAGGAAAATTTGAAAAAAAAAAAAACTCTTCCTTTGGCCGAATGCATGCTAGAGAAGGGTAGGTGTGGTTTCGTTAAATTTTGATACTAAAACTAAGGCAAAACGGTCATTTGAAATGGCCAATAGTGATGCTTCGAAAAATTTCGAAAAACGGATTTAAAAACGTGATTTAATACTTATGTAATAAAAGTTTTGTTTTAATTGAAACTTTTGTAATTATGGAAAGTTTAGATAGCTCGAGTAAAACTAGACATCGTAAGGTGGATATTGGTAGTTAACATGCTAATAGGGTAATTATTAGCAATACTGCACCGTTACGATTGCATATTGACTTTGATTTACGGACCCTAAGAGGCACCATATGTCTGGTCCTGATATTGTAAACCTTTGTAAAATTGTGATCCAACGAGTAGGCACTAAGTATCCGATGCCAAGGAAACCCATTTTCGATCTAAGGTATCGTGTCAGGATTTACAAAGGGCTCAGAAAAAGTATTAGGGGTAATATCGTAAATATGTTTGACAATTGGATTTGGAAAGTTAAATTGTAAAGCTTTTAACTTGTTTGATTTATGGTGTATATATTATAAAAAGTTGATACTTGTGAACTTCATTTGATGTTAATGTTGTATTTTTGAAAATAATTATAATTTCAATATTTCAATATTATATGTGTACACCCACTAAGTAGAAATACTTAGCGCGTTTGATTTACCATATATAGATAGTTGAGTCGGACTTGTAGTTAAAGACGAAGACGACGTATCTACAGTTTTCTCACGAGTCACATCCGACATCATCATTTGGGTAATAGTCAATTTTGTGTCACACATATACATATATATCCATGTGCATGACCACTAAAGTGTAAATTTTGTAATGAATGACTTGTATAAAGTTTATAATGTTTTGTAAATTATGTACATTATTTGACAACTATAATGTGTGTTGTATTAGTTTCGTGAAAATTTGGAAATTGTAAAGAAATGTTTATTATGTATATTTGTGTGCTGAAGAGATTTGGAAACGGACGGGAGGTCCGAATGGGAGTTGAGATATGAATATTTTAGAAGTGTTATGTTTTTATTGCAGTTGTTAAATTTTGGGTTTTCAGAAAATTAGAGAAAACTCTACCGGATTTTCTATAAAATAATTGAGTAAAATAAAATAAACGATTAAATGAATTTTATTAAGAAAAGTAATAACCTTCGCCTCTATTCTCATCCCACTGGGATCGAGGGAAGGGTGTTACAAAGCCGATGCCATCAGGGCTTAGGAGGAGCAGGATGCATCTGATGTGATAGTTAGTACAGTCTCCATCTTTGATATGAAGTGCATGCATTGATAGATCCAAGATCCACACATTCATATATCTGCACCATGATTCTTAGAGAGAAGCTATGAGGCGGATATTATAGATCATGAGTATTAGTCAGTAATCCCTTAGGTTATAGTGTGATCGTGAATAGCGTATTCAGAGAGTGTTCTATCCGAATTCAGGGGTATGACTTCCCAAGTGATTTGATGGAGTTGCCATTTTGAGAGTTTGAGGTGATATTGGGTATGGATTGGTTTTCCAAACATAAAGTTGTCGTAGATTGTGCACCAAAAAGGATTACATTGAAGACATCAGATGGAAAGGAGATTACTATGGTAGGTAAGAGGTCGGATTTCCTCTCTAATGTCATTTCAGCCACTACTACTGAAAGGTTAATTAGGAAAACGTGTGAAGCATACTTAGTGCATGTGGTTTATTCTCAGAGGCATGGATTTAGCCTTTAGGACATACCCATAGTATGTGATTTTCCTGACCTTTTTTTGGAAGAGTTACCGGGTTGCCACAAAAAAAAAAGGTGGAGTTTATGATTGATGTGATACCAGGGACTATTCCGATAACTATTACCCCTTACAAGATGACGCTTACTGAATTAAAGGAGTTGAAGATTCAATTGTAAGAACTGCTAGACAAGGGATTTATATGGCTCAGTATATCACCGTTGGGAGCTCTGGTGTTGTTTGTGAAGAAGAAGGATGGGTCGTTCAGATTGTGTATGGGCTACCAGCAATTGAATAAAGTCACAATCAAGAATAAGTATCCCTTGCCCAGGATCGACGATTTATTTGATCAATTGAGAGGAGCCAGTGTTTCTCTAAGATAGATCTTCAATCAGGGTACTATCAGTTGAGGGTAAAGGAGTTAGGTATCCCGAAGACAGCTTTCCGGATGCGATATTGATATTATGAGTTTGTGGTGATGTCTTTCAGGTTGACTAATGCACCCGCAGCCTTTATGGATTTGATGAACCGTATTTTTCATCCTTATCTAGATCAATTTGTGGTGGTTTCATTGATGATATCCTGGTGTATTCCTAGACCCTAGCAAAGCATGATAGACATCTTCGGATAATGCTGCAGATTTTAAGGGAGAAGCAATTGTATGCCAAGTTGAGCAAATGTGAATTCTGGTTGAATGAGATTGTTTTTCTAGGGCATATTGTCTTCGCTTTGGGTGTCAAGGCCGATCTGAAGAAAATCGAAACAATTTTGGAATGAAAACCTCTGAAGAATGTCTCCGACATTAGGAGTATTCTGGGTTTGGCTGGTTATTATAGGCGATTCGTGAAGGGATTTTCTTCCATAGCAGCTCTATTGACCAAATTACTTCACAAGGATGTTAGGTTTGAGTGGACAGAAAGATGCCAGAAAAGTTTTAAGACGCTGAAGGCGATGTTGGTTGAGGCTCCAATGCTTACCTAGCCTATATCCGGTAAGGATTTTGTAACGCCCCGATATTTATTTCTGTATGAATAGCATTCGTTGATTGAATAATTGAATTCGATAAGTTGGATTAAATTAGAAATTGAGCGAATTAGTGTGATATTAATATATTTTGTTCATTATTTAGGACATTTAATGATTTTTGGAGATATTTTTCTTAGTAATGGATTTAATTAGAGAGTAAATGGGAGAGATTGAATGATGAAAAAATGTCATTGGATAATCAAGTGAGGGCAATTGGAATGCATTGCATGAGATTAATTTGTGGACCAATAGGAATTTGACAAATTAAAAGTTAAAAGTTTAGAAAACAAATGAGAATGTGACAAATGTGTGGTGAAATGGAGTTAGTGGAATAGTAAGTTATCAAGATTATCAAATGGGGAGTTGACATGTGTGATGAGGGGCTTAAATGCAATTAAAGAAAATTTTAGGTAAAGATGGAAATTGAAGAAATGGGTTAGTATATATAGTGACCAAAAATTAAAAATTTCATTTCATTCTTCTTCCTCCTCTTGCCGACTTCTTCTTAATCTTTTTCTCTTAATTTCTTTTTCTCTTTTCAAGCTTCCAAATCATCAAATCACTTGTTCTTTCCATCATCTATCCATCCAAAACTTCAAATTCAATCCATCAAGTTTCAAAGTTAGATTTTGTTAGAAAGGGTGCAATTCAAGGTAAGTTGACATGGATTTTTGATTTTATGATGGGTTTGGATTAGAAAGGATCTAGATACTCTCATGAGCATGTAGGTGAGGTTATTTTGCATTATGTGATTTTTGATGATGAAAATGGCTTCCTTTGAAACCTTAGGTGAGGGTTTGACTCAAGGGAGCTTAGGGAAGGATAAAGGGAAGCCAGAAGCTCTCATTGGAGGTGTGAGAAAGCTAAAGAGCAAGCCCAAAAAGGTTGATGTACATTTGTTTTGAAAATTTTGCTTTTATTAGTAGCATTGATAAATTGAAATCTTTTTGAAACCTTATAATTTTGTTTGATTGATGTAATAACCATGCTTGAGTATTAATTAAGTGTCATTTGCATGTTTTTGAAGTGGTTTAAATGATGAAAAACAAAGTTGAAAATAAATTTGAAAATAAAACCACTTAAGCTGAATTTGCGTTATAAATGTATCTAGGGATATTTTCATCATTTCAAGCTTATTTACGTGTCATTCTAATGATATTTGAATGATTCATGTGATGAAATATGGAGTGGAACAAAAATTTTTTAAAAAAATACACCCCTTGGGTAAGTGCTATGCATGGGATAACTTACGGGTAATTTTGTCATTTCGCTCCCATTTACGTGTTAATTATATGATGTTTTAATGGTACGTGTGATGGATTAGAAATCTGAAATGAAAAATTGGAGAATTTCCTCTTTTGGGCCGAATTAAAGCAATAGAAAAGTGGATATTGTTTTGTTAAAATGTGACACTAAAACTAGTGGCAAAATGATCATTTGAAATGGTCATTAGTGATGCTCCGAAGAATTTCGAATAATAGATTTAAATATGTGTTAAAAAGTTTACGGGATTAAAGTTTTGCTAAAAGTTCAAAAAATTTTGTAATTTTGAAAAATTAAAGGGTTCACGTAAAACTATTCACCAGTAGGTGGGGATTGGTGGTTGACATATCAATAGGGTGATTGGTGGTTGACATATCAATAGGGTAATTATTAGCAATATTCCACCGTTATGAATGTCTATCGACTTTGAATCACGGACCCTAAGAGGCACCGACTGTCAGATCTAGAAATTAAAAAAGGTCGTGAAATGCAACCCGACGGGTAGTCACCGAATATCCGATGTCGGGGACACCATTTATTCTGGCAGGTAGCCACCAAGTGATCGATGCCTGGAAAACTCGTTATTGATCCAAGGTATCGTGTTAGATTTTACAAAAGGGCTCTAAAATGTTCAATAAAGTTATATTGTAAAAGTGTATGACAAAAGAGTTTTGTAAGGGCCAACTTCATAAATGTGTTTAACAACGAATTTTCGAAAATTTATATTGTTAAATTTTCACTTGTGTAATGTATGATCATACATTTCAAAAAGTTGATCATTAGTACCTGTTATTTGATTTTATCGTTACATTATTGAAAATAATTATAAGTTCAAAATTTTTATGTATACAGCTACTAAGTACAAATACTTAGCGTGTTGGATTTACCACGTGTAGGTAGTTGAGTTGGGCTTGAAGTTAAAGATGAAGACAAAGTATTTGTAGTTTTCTTACGAGTCACATCCGATATCATTTTTGGTAATGACCAATTTTGTATAATTTGTTTATAAATTTATAGGCACCATCATGAATGTATGTTTCTAAAAAATGTAGAATTTGTAAAGAATAACATGTATTAAAGTTTATATCGTGTTGTAAATTATGTATATTATTTGTCAAAAAAACAAAAAAATATATATATGTTGTGTATTGTGTTATATTTGTAAAATTTGAAATTTTAAAGAAGTGTTTATTATTTATGCTTGTGTGGGGAAGTGATTTGAAAACGGACGAAAGGTCCGACTGGAAGTTGAGAATTGAATTTATTTATAAGTGTTGTTTCCCTGCAGGTTTTAAAAATTTTTGGGATTTCAGAAAAACAAGGGAAACTCTGCCGGATTTTCTATAAAAAATCAAATCAACGTTTTTAAAAGAATTTTTATAAAGGAATTCAAAAACGACAAATGTAATACCCTTCGCTTTAATTCTCATACCACCCAAAATCGAAGGAGGGGTGTTACAATTAAATTGGTGTCAGAGCTATGGTTTAGGCCTTCCTAGACCTAGTAATTTTTGAACAAGATTTATTGCATTTGTATGATCATGCATTGCATATAGGATTAGACAGGAAGATGTGACTCTAATCTATAGAATTGTCTTCTGTCTTGAATAGGTTAAGGAATGCATCCCTCAGATGCTCAGAGAGTTGAGGGTGATGAGAGTAGGTAGGGTAGTCCTACTAGTGTAGCTAGAGGTGTAACACCCTAAATTTTCCCTATTTAAGAGAAATGAAAATATATCCGGATGAATAGTATTTTTGAAACGAATAGTAGTTTTTGAATGAATAGTAATTCTAAGTGAATAGTGATTTAAAAAAGTGGACATTTTCTCAAGTTTCGTGAGATAAAAAATTTTTTCGGTAAATAGTATTTCTGAACGGAAAGTATTCTTGTGAATAGTCATTTTTTAAAAATGGATCTCATATGTTAAAAGTTTTAAAAATTATATTAGAATTAACAGAAACTGAAATAGATAAAAAATGAGTCAATTTAAGGTAAAACGAAACAGTTTCGGATCCAACCGAAAATTTGGGAGAATTTTCAAAAGTTTCAAAAATTTAGAGAAGTATCAAAATGAGTATTAAAATACTCTAAAAGTATTTTAGAAGCTCAAACGGCACTTCCAAAGGAGATTCAAATTGAAATGGAATTAATCCAGAAATCGTCAGAGGTAATTTAGTGAATTACAAAAAGCCAAAAAAATGGCATAGAATGACTTTTAAGGGTGACCAAAATTACTAGGAGTATACAGGAAGTTCAAACGTAAGCCTCAATAAATTTTGAAAGGATTTCAAAAAAGTCTTGGAAAAGCCGAATCCTAACGTCCCAAAAACATCAAAATCAAAAAGAGAAAATAAGAGATAAGCATGTGAGGCAAGCAACCAATGGATGAGCGACACGTGGCATTGTGGATAAGGATGAAGATACTTGGCATGATTTTATGGATGATATTTTTATGATATTGAGAAAGTTTTAAGGATAAAATGGACTTTTGGGTGATAATATATAAGGTTGAGTGCATGAATGATGAAAGGAGGAGATGATCTCTCGGCCAAAAGGGGAGGAAGCGTGAAAAGAGAGTAGAACCATGAAAGGAAAAGAAAAGCCGAGAGAAAGAAGAAGAATTTGGCCGTGAAAGAAGAGGAAGGAGGAAGAAGAAGAAGAAGAAAAAGAAGAGGAATGAGAGGTGATCAAGCAAAGAGAAGTGAGTTTGAAATGGTAAGAATGTTGTGTTTGCAATTTTTATATGTGGTTTATATGAAATTGTAGGTGTAGTGTTTGATGTAAATCCTAAGTGAGATATATGTGATTTTATTAAGGTTGTTGAGCACGGATTTAGTGGTTTTAGACTTCAACATTGCATGGGAATTAAGTTAAGATATTGAAGAAATTAGATGAGTATACTAAAATGGAAGAAGTTTGGATTGAAGTTAAATTGAGTGAGTAATTTTGTATAAGCTGTCTTAGTGTGTTGAATACCTGAATTTAGTGTGTTTAAATTGTTATAAAAGTGTCGAAGAGGAGGTTAAAGACATGGGGTAAATTCGGCTATAACTAGGATTAATATCAATGCGTTGATTTTGATGGTTTGATGAAATTAAGTAGTGTATTACATGACTTTGGAGTGATAAGCATCAAAGAATTGAAAAGAGAAAGCTTGGACAATGGTGGGTGATGCATTCGGCCTAAGTAGGGAGTTAAGGAGAATTTTTTGTGTTTTGTTGTAAATGGGTTAGGATGATGATAAGGTAAAATTACTAGGATTAGTGCATAAGAAAACCAAAAGAATGGTGAATATGTAAAAGAATGAACAAAATAATCAAGTGAAAGACATTTTAGAACTTTGATGGGATTAGATGAATCAGTGGTAATCTAAATTGATTTTATGATAAACACTAAACTAGAATGTGTATTATAGGTGGAAAAAAAAATTGATTGCAAAGCTTGGTGATGAATTTGGTTAGAATAGAGATTTTATGTGTTGAATTGGTTTTGATAAGTAATATGGTTTTGATGATGTTTTATGTGAAATTTGTTGACCTTAAGTTGAATGAAATTGAGTTAGGGAAAGAAAATAAAGTTAGAATTTATTTGGATGAGAATTGGATTGATTTTGGAAAGTATTATTAAACTAGTATGAATAGGACTAACTAAATTTAAGTGGATTGATTTTTATTTTCAAATGAAATTAGAATGTGATGAGTTCAGATTAAATTGTGGCTTATTGGAGTGCACTTATATTGAATTTTGCTTTTGTTAGTAAGCTTCAAGTGGGAAAAATCCTTTGAATTTTGATGATTTTGTTCATGTGATGTGCTAAACATGTATGAATGATATTTACCTACTATTTGGTTGTTTTTTGGAATGGGTTTTAAGATGACAAACAATTTTAAAAAAATAAAATAAAATTTAACCACCTTAGGTCAAATCTAATGCATAAAGTAACCTAGGGTTATTTATGTCATTTCGCACCTATTTACGTGTTAATTATATGTTGTTTTGATGGTATGTGCGATGGATTAGAAATTTGAAATGAAAAATTTGAGAATTGTCTCCTTTGAGACCGAATTGGAGCAAGAGAAAAGTGGATATTGTTTTGTTAAAGTGTAACACTAAAACTAGGGGCAAAATGGTTATTTGAAATGGTCAAAAGTAATGCTCCGAAGAATTTTGAAAAATGACTTTAAAAACATGGTTTAATAGTTACTCGATAAAAGTTTTGTTTTAATGAAAACTTTTGCAATTATGAAAAGTTTAGAGGGTTTTGTAAAATTATTTTGATAATTTGTGATTTAATATTGTTTGTATGTGATTTTAATGATTTTCGAACGGAAACGGAAAAGTTCAGTGCCTTTATTGAGCATATATCGAAAGAATGACACGAATGTTTTGAAAAAAGATTTGATGAGTTAATTGAATGCAAAATAGAGTTTTGTAATGTCCATATTGATAGTTTGAATATATGGAAAAAATGATGACTGAAATTATGTTTATCGCTTTCCGAATAAAACTTTTATTCAGAAATAAAAGTTATTAAAAATAGGAAATTTTTGGTAATTAATAAAATTGAGAAGAGTCCGAGTAAATTTGAACATTAGTAGGTGGGGACTGAAAATTGACATACTAATAAGGTAGATTAATAGTACTGCGCTGTTACTTCAACATACAGCTTTCGATGGATTATCAAATTTATTAGAGTTTTTCATATTGCCACACCATCAATTCTTCTTTAGGGTTCTTATTGTCCAAAATTCATTCATTGGGTTATAATTTTCATTAATTGAGATTAATTTGCTTATTGGTTGAAATTTTTTAATTGGATTTAATTTAATACAATTATCACCTAGGGTTTGAATTCTTTTGAATCACATCACCATCTAAGGTTTGATTTCATCTTGATTGAATTCTTCTTATGCCGTATATAAATTTGTCTTGATTGTTTCTTGGCATATATTCTAGGGTTTCTAGGGCTCCTAATTGAATCTTGAGTGAATTCAATCCGTACATATCACCCAGAAATCATCTTGATCTGCAAATAACATCAATATAGCCAAAAAAAAAAAAAAG
Source organism: Dimocarpus longan (assembly GCA_022984855.1). Taxonomy (NCBI): domain Eukaryota; kingdom Viridiplantae; phylum Streptophyta; class Magnoliopsida; order Sapindales; family Sapindaceae; genus Dimocarpus; species Dimocarpus longan. The sequence continues at coordinate 11,474,226 of CM041015.1, read as the reverse complement.
AAGAATAATAAAAGGAAGAAAGAGAAAAATAGAGTGAAACACGTGAATGAGTGTTGAGTGAAACATGTGAAAGAGTGTTGTCAATTTTTTGTTTTTCTAATATTCTTTTCAAGTTTTGATCAAGTCATTGAACAATGATAAGATGGGTGACGATTTGAGGGTTGTCATTTTGAGGAAAAAGGGATGATGAAAACTAAGAAAGTAAGCAAACTAACTATCAAGTTAGGCCTAATGATCATTTGAGCATCAATGATGGACCCATCACAAAGGCCAGAATTAAGAGGATGAAAGACACTTTAAATTCAAGAGACTTGGGTCAAGAGTCTAACACAACATGATTTGGACGGTATAGAGATGACAATAAGACTTCAAAATATTATTCAATCCAATATCAAATTCCTTGTTCTACAGGGTTCTGGTTGCTTTCTTCTTGGACTCTTTTTCATATTTGTTCATTGGCCAGTAGTCGGTATTATCTTGGAAATATATAGTTGCATAGCTCTCTTCGGGTTAGTTTATGCTCCTGGTTAGAAGCTCTAAAAACTTTTATAAAAAAAAATTATGAGAGGATCCTAACTTTCTGTTATTAATAATGCTAGACATCTTCCTTTATAATCTGACTTGATATCAACTCATAATATGGTAATTGGTAAATGAATATATTTTTTAAGTGAAATAAAATAATCATAATGGTTATCCATTAATCAATTGACATAATATAAGTTAAAATCAAATAAGGATACAAATATGACATGTGTCACATATATACATATATATAATATGATATATTAGTAATCATATTAACAATTATACAATCAACTTATTGATAATATGATGATATATTTCATTTTTTGATAAATTTCGAGTTAATATCAATTTTACCTTCTCAACATATTCGTTAAAAATTAAACAGAATACGATCGTTTTAAGTTTATTGGAAGCTTCTTCTCTCTTTTTTTAACTTTTTTTTTTTTTTAATTAATGATGAGACATCAGTGTTTTTTTTTTTTTTTTTAATATGAATTTTAGTACAATTCAAGGAATCACAAATTACATATGTTGTTAGCAAAGCTCCAAACTACAGAACATAGCTGCACTATGGACTAAAGTATACATTTGGTAGAGCTTTTCTACTGGTTAAAAGAGTATTTTCAATCTAAAATATTCTTTAAAAAGAAATTTATGTAGAAATGAGTGTTAATAGGCCTAAAGAGCACTTTGGAAACCCAATCGGTGTTTTCGAATGAAATTCGGATTGAAACGGAATCAACGGGAGATCTCCTAAATTAGCCAGACATTTTTCGAAGGCTCGAAAAAGGGTATGGAATGACATTTAAAAGTCTTCAAGGCCGTTAGAAGTATGTAGGAAGTCCAAGCATAGGCCCCAAAGAATTTTCGAAGAATTTTGAAAAGGTTACGGAAAAGTCGATTTCAGGCGTTCCAAGAAAGTTAAATCGAAAAAGATAATAAAAGAGTTGACAAGTGAGGCTAGCCTTGCATGCATGAGAGACATGTGGCATGAGAGTAGTATGTATGCAAGACACTTGTTAAAAGAGAAGCTTGCATGAAGCACATGTGTAAAGTGACTTGATGCTTGGTTGACATGTGGAAAGTGTAACTCTGGTATCAATCCTAGGCGATTCTCCACTTGTCTGGAATAATCTTGATCTTATCTATTATCGTCTGTACTAATTCGAGTACATATAACCTTCTTCGCTCACTTCATCCCAACTTTCTGAAATCTTGCACCGTCTTCCTTATAATACTTTCTACGGTGCCACATTGCTACCGGCCTGATAGCATTATTATAGACGATTTCAATCACACTATATCTCAACATATCTTCCACAATCTATATAATACTCTTGGACTATTTGTTCATCTATGGATGGAAAGCTGGATTACGATGTATCTAAATACCTAAGCTTTCTGTAGGCTAGGCCAGAACTAGAATGAAAATTTGAGATCTCCGCTACTATGGTAGACACTGGAGTTCCATACAACTGGACAACTTTACCTATGTGTATGTTGAGGAGTGACTTAAACTAAAATCTCTTTCTTGTAGAGTAATTTGGTCGTGTCCTAGCTCCACTTCCTGTCTGTTCTCTAGGCAACTGAGAATCTTGAGTTGTGAGTTCCAACTTTATGACAAAAATAGTTCCTAGAGATTACTAAGGAAATAATTCATTCGTTTTGGATGAAGTGGCTAGTTAAGCCAAGATGTGTTAGCTACAAAGTATAAAATATAGATAAAATATTCACACCAATCCGATAGAGATAGTGATTTAAATTTCGAGGACGAAATTTTTATAAAGAGGGGTGAATTGATAGACCTTGATCCTAATATCCTCAAAAATCCATTCCATCATTAGGATAGCGGATAAGTGGTCCAGAAAGAGTATTAAGGGCCAGTTCATGAGTCAATTATGTTTACAAGGTCTTGAGTATCATTTCGGGAAGAAATAAAAATTTTCAGTGAATAGTATTCGGATCCGAAATGAACCGTGATTTTCTCAAAAAATATCCAAATTTAGTATTTAAGATCGAATTTGGACCTGGTCATATTGTCCAGGGTCATGAATTGAGATTCGATGGGAAACGAAAGATTTCGATGAATAGTATTTTTTCGAACGAAAATTTTTGAATGAATAATAAAATTTTTGAAAATAGACCTTAAGGGTTGAAAGGTCCGAAAATGGCAGAAGAGTATAGAAAAACATAAACAGATCAAAAAGAAGATCATTTAAGTCAGTTTTAAGCAATCCGAAGAAAATTACGATATTACCCTTTTGAGAGATAAATGAGTTTTAATGAGTTTAAACTCAATTGAATTATTCGAAACATGGGATTGAAGGTTAAGATACCCAATCAGAGTATTGTATAATCAATGTGAAGATAGGATAACCATGGATTATTTTTGGAATTTATTAGTGTTGAATGAGGATTAAAATTTAAGTTAATAAATTATAGAATGATATATTAGAAGATAACTATCCAAGAAGCACAATCCCTATGTTCATATGAGGACCAATGATGTTGTGGCACATTTAAAATAAAAAAGTAAGTGATTAGTGTAAGCCCCTATTTTTAACTATTGAACTTCCTAGTATTATAAGCTAGGTTATGTGATGAAATTGATGAACATTGTCAATAGTGCCCTTATAAGTGATTTTAAAGTGTCAATGGAAATTATAGAAGTGTTTGACCTCTATGTTAAGAAAAAGGCAATAAAGGGCAAAATGTTCTTTTAATAAATGAGAGTATATATACAAGTGTCAAAATGATTGTTTTGTCAAAATAAGAATTATATATAAATATATAGGTGATTTTTACATGACACTTAGTTAAATTGAAAGTAAATGTGAAATAAACTAAATAAGGACATCATGGTCATTTCTATACTTTTAAATGTATATATATATATATATATATATCTGTGTGTGTGTGTGTGTGTGTGTGGGTGTGTTAATCACGCCACACTTAGCAAATTTTTCATGAAACAAAAATTAGAGGAGAGAGGGACGGCAATCTTGAAAAATAGGAAGTTATTTTCACTTGATTTCAACCTCCAAACTCATTCTTCTCCTTGATTCAAGCTAGAGTATCATACTCTAAGTAAAAACTAGGTAAGACTCCATCATTTCTTCAAGTTTATTACTAGATAAGAAGAGATGAAAAATAGTTTAGTTGTTAGATAAAATGATGGATTTGATTGTTTCTTAGCATGTGATGGATGGGATTTTGGTGTGAGTCCATAATATAGGAATAGTTAGTTAAAAAGAAAGCTTGAAATGTGAAGAACTATGTATGAGATTTGAGTTAGGGATTATGAGTAGGAAACCCTAAGAAAATATGGAAGCATAATTAAACAATTTAATAGTAGTTTATGTGTTTGATTAAATACTTAAGAGAATTTTCAAGTTAAAAATCATGGAAGTTAAAAGAGATAACATTTTATGTGTGAAAGTGTGAGTCATGGCCAATGAAGGGGTGTATGATCCCATTGTATTTTCATCCTTTTAAGCTTTAAATTATGCATATTTGATGTCATGAAAGCCTCTAGAAAAGTTAGAATTAGAAAAGGAAAAGCATAGAATCGAAAAAGGAAAAGAATAAAAGTAACTTGAAAATTTCGAGCTAGATGAAGGGGCTATGGAGACCTGCACTCTATAAGCTTATTTTGGGTTGTTTTAGACCTCAAAACATGCCTCGGGGTCATAGCAAACTATAGAAATTGGAAGGGAACGATTTCGATAAAAATTGAGGAAGTTATGGCTCAAATAGTGCATATATGTAGTCGTGATGTGAAATGTGAATGTAAATGCATTCTTCGATACATGAAATGAATGTATTTGATTATAATTAAGTAAAAGAACCTTAGATATGAAAGAATTGAATTCGTCGCATGTAGGATGCAAAAATATGCATAAAAAAGTGTTGAAAAATAAGCGTGTTTAGGTTTCGACCTTCAATACTTAGAATTTTTCGAAACCATTTTACGAGTGACCTAAGTACGAGTTAGAGAGATGATTAAAGTAAAAACGGAGTGAAGAAAATCGCTTGGAGGGGCCCTAAAATAGTCTCAGTTTTAGGGGGGGGTCAAAAACAACAATTTTACGTTTCGGGCTTTCGGTGATCATTTTAAGCATTCCAGAATGTCCTTAGGTGATAATAAATAAGGCACGTGCAAAGAAATCAGAATTAGAGAGTTTTTATTGAGTTAAAATCGAGTCGGGAAGGTTATAGTGTAAAGAGTTGTCAATAAAGAAAATTGTATTAGAAACGTTATTTTAAATTTTGAGTCATGAAATTAAGCAAGTGATAATAAGAAATTGATATGTAGATGACGAGCGAGCGAGCGAGGCGTGAGAGGCTCGTTGAGACTCTTGACTTGAGCTTACACGGATTGAGGTAAGTGTACTTTACTTATGTTATTAAAGTTGATTTTAATTTGTAACTTATTATTGTTTAATAAATTTACCAAATGACTTCTCAAATATAAGTTCGATTTCGAATAAAAATCCTTATCTCGGATTGAGAAATGGGATTTCAAAAGTTAAAGTTGTTTTCAAAAAGTTTGAGATAAAATTGAGTTAAAAAACCTTTCAAGATAAGTTGTTTGTGCTTATTGCACTTAGAAAACAAAAAAGTTTAAAAAAAGCCATGTGTAATCCCTCATTATTCAGAGTATCTAGTACTACGTTGCGATGTAGAAAATTCTGTATGTGGCTGTTTAGATTTAAAGTTATTGGCACTATGTTGGGATATAGAAAATTTCGCTCGTAGTCGCCCAGATTTATAGCTACTTGCAATATCCTGCGATGTAGAAAATTCCATGCATAATTGTAAGGGCTATTGAGTAGTTAGCATTACAATTGCAATGTAGGAAATTTCACATTGTAGTTGCTCAGAGTTGGGATCGTTTCACCCTACATCGCGATATAGTAAATTCCGCACGTAGTGGTCGAGATATCATCTCATGATGGTTAAAGGGTTTCAGGGGTACACATGGTGTTTTTGGAAAAGAAAGTTTTTAAAACCGAAAATAAGTTTTAATAAATTATAATTTTCCATATGGGTATATTTCTGTTATTTTCATATGTTGAACTAACGCCTTTATTTTTGGTGTAGCTTGTATATTGCATTTAGATGCTTGCACAGGCGCTTTTGCATCCAGGGAAACCTTGCAGGAAAACTTTATGTGGGAGTCGAATAGATGAATAATAGAAATATCAAACATATTTTGATGTTGTTGTACATAACTTAACAAAATAATTGCATATGTGACATATGAATACTTGGTGACTTGTAGAACCATATTTTGATATGTATACATAGGTGGAACACTTACACTTGATACATACTTATCACATGATGCATATGATATATATATATTGATACATATGATTTGCATATGGAAAATATATGTGTGATGAAAATGCATGGTTGTGAAATGAAATGAAAAATGTATGTTTGAGATTGAAAGAAGTTGGGTGATGATAAAAAATAGTCGAAGTGTATTTTCTTTTATAGGTAAAATTTTGGAATTGTTAAAATTACAGTCATTATGTTGTCGAAATTTTTATAAAATTTTTTTTAAAGAAATAAAAAAAAATTACACCAACCCAACTATTTTTAGAAAAACGAGTTTTAACTTAAGTAAAATAAAGGAAATGGGCAAGATTAAGGGGTTCGCTCAGTGTATCTCTTTTATCTGACAAGTCGGCTCAAGAGAGGTACGTTACAATGCTCGACAGGATCCTCCAGACAAGAGCCTAGAGAAGGTCTAGTTCGGGTCTTGTCATATATTGTATCAGTGGAAGGGATAAAGGCTAATCTGAAAAACATTGAAGCAATTTTGGAATGAAAGCCTCTTAAAAGTGTTACGGAAGTTTGAAGTTTTCTGGGTTTGGCTAGATATTATAGACGATTTGTAAAAGGATTTTCGTCCATAGCAGCTCCTTTGACCAAGCTACTTCACAAGGATGTTAGATTCGAGTTGACAAAGAGGTGTTAAAAGAACTTTGAGAAGCTGAAGGCGATGTTGTTTGAGGCTCCGATTCTTACCCAGCTCATATCCAGTAAGGATTATATAATCTATAGTGATGCTTTTCATAATGGGCTTAGTTGTATGTTAATACAAGAGGGAAAGGTGGTTGCTCACGCTTCCAGATAGTTAAAGAATCATGAGAAGAATTATCCGACGCATGATCTGAAGCTAGCAGCTATAGTTTTTGCTTTAAAGATATGGATGCATTACTTGTATGGAAAAAAATGTTATATATATATCACAAGAGCCTCAAGTATCTGCCCACTCAAAAGGAGCTTAATTTGAGGTAGAGAAGATGGATGGAGTTGCTAAAAGATTACGATTGCATCATTGACTACCAGCCGGGGAAAGCAAATGTGGTAGGTCATATGCATTGAGCAGGAAATCTTTGGTTGCCTTGAGAGCGATAAATGCCCAATTGAAGATAGTGAAAGATAAGGCGGTATTAGCAGAATTGCGAGTCCGACCCAGGTTCCTACATCAAATTCAAGAAAAACAGAAGCAGGATAAAAAAAGTTTACTACAATCGGTAGACAGATCCAAGAAGGGAAGAAGGCTAAGTTTATAACTAAATGGGATTGTCACATCAGAGAACAGATTTGTGTCCCTGATGATGATGAGTTAAAAAGAGAAATTCTGATGGAAGCTCATAGCAGTCCTTATGCGATGCACTCAAGTAGTACAAAGATGTATCGAGATTTGAAAACTCAGTGTTGGTGGTCTAGCATAAAGAAAAATGTGGTAGAGTATATGAGTAAATGTATGATATGTTAGCACATGAAAGCTGAGCATCAGGTTCCTTCAAGTTTGCTACAGCCGATATTCATTTCGGAATGAAAGTGGGCCCCTATTACCATGGATTTTGTCACTAGTTTACCTCTTACTCGGAGCAAGCATGACACAATTTGGATGATCGTAGATTGGTTGACTAAGTTAGCGCATTGCCTACCCATTAGGATGGATTACTTATTAGACAGATTGGCAGAGCTATATATCAAGGAGATAATTCGATTGCATGGAGTGCCCATGTCCATTATATCGAACAAAGATCCGAGGTTCACATTAAGATTCTGAAAGAAGTTACAATAAGCTTTGGGTATGCGATTGAGCTTCAGCATAGCTTTCCATCCGCAAACCGATGGGCAATCTGAGAGAGTAATTCAGGTGCTAGAAGATATGCTCAGAAACTGTGTCACCGAGTATAAAGGAAGTTGGGTAGAGCATCTCCTGTTGGTGGAATTCGCTTACAACAACAGTTACTAGTCAAGCATAAACATGGCACCGTATGAAGCTTTGTATGGAAGGAAATGTAGAACAACTTTATGTTGGACCGAATTGGGTGAAGATAGATTGGTAGGACTTAAGTTGATCAGAAAGACCAAGGAGAAAGTAAAGGTTATCAAGGAAAGATTGAAAGCTGCATCTGATCGACAGAAGTCCTACGCGGAATTAAAAAGGAAGGATATAGAATATGAAGTGGGAGATAAAGTCTTCCTCAAGGTATCTCCATGGAAGAAAGTGCTAAGATTCGGAAGGAAGGGTAAGTTGAGTCATCCTAAGTTTATTAGTTTATACGAGATCATTAAACGTGTGGGACTAGTAGCCTGTCGACTAGTTTTATCATCGGAATTGGATAAAATTCATAATGTATTTCATATATCGATGTTGAGGAGATACAGATCGGATCCGTCTTATATCGTATCGGTCGAATCAGTCGAGGTACAGTCTGACCTATTGTATGAAGAGAAACCTGTGAAAATATTAGATTGAAAAATCAGAGAACTCAGGAACAAGAGGATTCCATTGGTTAAGGTTCTCTGGAGAAATCATAAGATTGAATAGGTTATCTGGGAAAGCAAAGAGACAATGCGACAGCAGTATCCGCAGCTGTTCGAGTAAGGTAAATTTCACGGATAAAATTTTTTAAGAGGGAAAGAGTTGTAACGCCCCGAATTTATGTTCGTATAATTTGTTTCCGTTGATTAACCAATTTAATTCGATAAGAGGGATTACATTGGAAATCAAGCGAATTAGTGCGATATATATATTTTGTTCGTTATTTAAGGAATTTAATACATTTCGAAGATATTTTCCTTAGTAATGGATTTAGTTAGAGATTAAATGATGAAAAAATATAATTGGACAATCAAGTGAGTGCAAATTAAAATGCATTGCATGCCATTAATTTTGCAACCAATGAGGAATTTCCAAAATTTAAATGGAAAGTAATATAAATTATTATTGTTATTATTATTTTTGGATAAAGATAAGTTTAACGATAAGTTTAAAAAAGTTAGTGGAATGGTAAGTTGTCAAAAGTGTCCAATGGTAAGTTAGCAAGTGTAATGGTAAGTAGCAAGTGTAATGGGGGCTTAAATACAATTAAAGAAAAAGTTGGGGCAACAGTGTAAACTCAAGAAGTGATTAGTATAAATAGGATATTTCTTTAAAAAAAAATTCATTTTCTTCCATGCTTCTGCCGACTTCTTCTTCTTCTCTTCTCTCAATTTCGTTTCCTCTTTTCAAGCTAACAAATCACCAAATTATCTTGTTTTTGCATCATCTACCTCTCTAAAGTTTCAATTTCATCAAAATCCACCAAGTTATCAAGTTAGAATTTCATTAAAAAGGTGCAAAATAAGGTATGTTGATGTGGGTTTTTGATTTTATGATGGATTTGGGTTAGAAAGGCTTTAGATTCTTCCATGAGCATATAGATATGATCATTTTTGCATTTGATTTAATGTATGTGATGTTGTTGATAAAAGTAGTTTTCTTCGAAACCCTAGGAAATCAATTGGAAAAAGAAACCCAAGTAAGGGTAAAGAGAAGCTTTGAGCTTCATTTGAGGGTATGGAAAGCTTCTAGCGAGCCCAAAAGGGTTGGTGTACACTTATCTTGAAAAATCACTTTTGTTAGTGTATTTGAAATTTAAAAATTGAATTGAACTTTGATGATTTGGTTTCATTAATGTGTTAAATATATTTGAATGATATTTGTGTGTCAATTGAATGTCTTTTAAATGAGATTTGTCATGAAAAATCATGTGGAACAAAATTTTGAAAAAAATGGCCTCTCTAGGCTGAATGCGTACCTTAGAGTAATCTAGGGGTATTTTCATTTCACATTCATTTACGTGTTATTCTAATGATAATTGAATGTTTTATTTGATGAAATATGAAGTGGAACAAAAATTTGAAAAAAATACAACTCTAGGCCGAATGTTGTGCATAGAAAAACCTAATGGTAATTTTGTCATTTTGTACCCATTTACACGTTACTTACATGATGTTTTGATGATATGTGTAATAGATTAAGATTTCGAAATAAAAAATTTGAGAATTGCCTCTTTTGGGGTCGAATTAAAGCAAGATAAAATGGATAGTGTTTTGTTAAAGTGTGATTTGAAAAATAGAGGCAAAAATGGTCATCTAAAACGGCCACAAGTGATGACCCGAAGAAATTCAAAGAATAGATTTAAATAAGTGTTAAAAAGTTTATGCGATTAAATTTTTATTAAAATTTGAGAAATTTTGTAATTTTGAAAAATTAAAGGGCCCACGTCAAACTATTCACCGGTAGGTGGGGATTGATAGTTGGCATGCCAATAGGGTAATTATTAGCAATACTGCACCGTTACGATTGCTTACCAACATTGAATGTTGGACCCTGAGAGGCACCGAGTGTCCGGTTCAAAATCTGAAAGAGATTGTGATATGCGACCCGACGGGTAGTTACCGAGTGATCGATGCCGGGAACCCATTTATTCTGAGGGGTAGCCACCAAGTGATCGATGTTAGGAAACCTGTTATCGATCCATGGTATCGTGATAGACTTTACAAAGGACTCTAAGAAATATAATACTTGTAATTTTGTAAAATTTTACAATAATTGATTTCATAAGGGCAATATCATAATTGTGTTAATAACGGAATGTTTTGGAAAGTTATAAGGTTTATATTTTAATTTGTGTTAACGCATAAGGCATGTGTTTTCAAAAAGATAGATTGTTGTGCATATCGTTTTTGATTTTATGATTGTATTTTCGAAAATGGATGTGATTTCTAAAATCTATGTGCACGCCAACTAAATAAAAATACTTAACTTGTTGGATTTACAATGCGTAGGTAGTTGAGTCGGTCTTGAAGTTAAAGACGAAGACAAAATGCCTATAGTTTTCTCATGAGTCACATCCGACGTCATCTTTTTGGCAATAACCTGTTTTGTATCACATATGTATAAAGTTTATGGGCACCATCAAATAACCCAAAACCTTAATCGACGGAAAACAAACTATTTTTAAATGGATCGCGTTTCCGAACAGAAAGAATCCGTGGGAATCAAAATTTTTCGAAAAGCGAAATAAGTGATTGGAAAGTTTCATAAATTAATTTCGAGTTAAATAAAAGTGAAACAGATCGAAAACAAATCTATTCGGATAGATTTCAAGCGATTCAAAAAATTATTGGATGGAAAAATATTTTTCGATTTCGGATTGTACGGAATATTTTTAGAGAAATAAAATAATTTCGAATGCTCAGAGATGAAATCGAAATTTTAAAATAATTCCAGAGGCGAAAATTGAGTTATAAGTGGATTCTCAGATGGATGAAAACAAATTTGAGTTCGAAAGTGGAATGGGAAAGCGCGTGAAAAGCAAGTGTCACGAAAAGAGAGGTGATAAGGTGCATGAAAGACACGTGTAAAGTATGCAAGGTTAGTAGATGACAAGTGTTAAGTTAGCAAGTGAAATGAGTGCCATGTGTCAAGCAATTAGAAGCAATACATATATATATTAAATTGAAAGGATAAGATGAGGAAGAGCTAATTTTGGCCACTCATCTAAATCAAGAGAGAGAGAGCTTTCATCATCTTTTTTTTCTACCATTCAAGCCGAGAGAGAGTTAAATGAGAGAGAGAAGAACTCGGTCATTGAAGTCATAACCAAGAGCTTGTCATCTTCTTCTTCCATCCAAGCAAAACCGAGAGAGAAGTGAAGTAAGAAATGAAGCATGGACAAGCTACCGTGAGAATGGAACCTGTGAGCTTGTGTGTGTGAGTGCAACTCGTGAAGTAGAGTGAAAGGACCATGAGTAAGCTCGTGATGAAGGGAAGAACTTGAGGAAACTTAAAGAGCTAAACTGAGAAAATCACCAAGCAAACTCGAGCTGTGCAGCTACCGTTCTTTCCTCCTCCATTCGGTCTTTAATAAATCTGAGTTTGGGTGTTCAACCAGTAGCTTTAGCATCCATTTGAAGGAGTTTTAAGAGTTGTTTTTTAGTGGATTCAACTCGTGCATGCAGGTGAAGAAGAAGTTGCTTGTAGTCGTGAGTAATTTTTTGGTGTCGGTGTGCTATCAAGGATGTTTGAGGGCTGTTTTGAAGTGAAAAACAGCTCACGCAAGGGTAAGTGCTATCTCATTTGGTTTTATTGTGATGTTTTGAGTGATTTTAAAGGTTGCATGTGTTGTTTGGATCGAAGGAAGCTCTCGAAAAAGATAAGAGATTGGGCAGATCCTTCGCGTAAGCGTTTCAAGGTTTCGAAATGTGTGGAGTTTGTTTTTATGGACTTCGTTTGATGGAAAATATTTAGGATGAGTTATGGATGAAATTTGATGATTATATGATTGAGTTTTAGGATTTAGAACCTCTTTAGTGTCGAGGTTCATCAATATTTTTTCGTTGTGATTGCGAATGAATTTTCAATGTTGAATTCGTTGCGAAAATATGTTGTAAGGGTTGTTATATTGCAAGTTAAGGGCTGTTATGTTGTATTTTCATTTTCTAGTTCATCGACGTGAAAAATTATGCATGTAGTGTATTTTAAAGTATCGAATAGTCGCTTGATTATCTAAAAAATAATTTTCGAGTGATTCGGATAAGTTTTCCGCGAATGCAAATTTGTTTAGTTTGTGATTTTCGTTGTTGAATGTGAAAATGTATATGATATTAATAAGCTGCCATGATGTGTCATTAAGCTGATTTAAGTGATAAATGTTGATGTTAGGATGAATTGAAATATGTTAAAGTTAAGTTGATAGTTTCCGTTACGCGCGAATATATTAAATCGTTGATTTTCGAAGTCAAAACAGAAATTGAAATAATGTGTAGTATGCTGCCATGATTTTCATTTATGTGTGTCGAAGTGTTTGAATCTTCGTTCTCCTTGATTTGAGTGAAATAGTAAGTTGCATTGACGTTAAGTTCGAATTGAAATGAAAATAGTCGCGCGAAACATTAGAAAATGATAGTTCGCGATAAAATTTTCGAAATCCCGAAAGTTTGTTGTTTATTCGTTGTGTATTGAAACTTTAGCTTGTTGAAGTCATCTGAGTGTGATTTCGACGATATTGATTGAGAATGGATGACATTATCATTGGTTTGAAATGGTCGAAAAAACTAGTGAAATTGTAAAGTTTCAACTGGATTACATTTTTGTGAAATGTTATGATTTCGAAAGGTGAACCGGCGAACAAGCGAGAACCGTAACAAAAGTGGTGGATAAGTTATTGGACGCAAGTCGTGAGTGCGGAGTTTTATAAAGTTCTCATGAATTTTATCACATGCGATTATTTATATTTGAATACATTGATTTATCTATCAATTTTAGCATGTTATTGTTTTACTTTAATGCATGTATAAGTTTACTCAAGTTATGTTATAAATGTGTTTTTTCTCAAGCAAATTAGAAAGTTTAAATGATATACATGCATAGAAAATATGTATGGAAGTTAGTTTTGAAAAAGTTTAGGCTTTTGCCTTAAAAAAGAAATTATTCGGTTTTTAAATCGCAAGATAGAAACGAAATACTCATGAGATTTCTAAAAGTAATTAATATACTTCCATGCAAGTAAATAAAAGTTAAGCACAAGTTTTAAGCGTATTAAAAGATTTTTAGATGCCTTTAGTTTATCATAACCTCTAACATAACCCAACCGAGGTACCCTATGAGTGTATGGCAAGAGACGGGGGAATCGTAATCTCAAGTTCCCGTACGCTTAATAGACGGGAGGAATCGTAATCTCAAGTTCCCGTATGACTTAATATTCGAGGGGAATCGTAATCCCAAGTTCCTATATCGCCTAAATGTCGAGGGGAAATGTAATCCCAAGTTTCAGCATTTCCTGATGTTGGGGGGAAACGTAATCCCAAGTTCTCGCATTTCCTGATGTTGGGGAGAATCGTAATCCCAATTTTTCGCATCTGAGAACACGTAAATAGAAATTTCCTAGTATTAATACCGTGTCAGGTAGTAGTATAGTCCCAGAGAATAAGTTCCTTGGGTTGCCATATAGGCTTATTAAGGAAATGAGATACGTCGATAGACGTGAGTTTAGAAAAATAAGAAAACTAATTTAAGAAAAGTTTAATAAAGTCTCTTCCGCATTTAAAATGAGTTTTATAGTTTCTAGAAAAGTAAAGTAAATAGTAGTTTTTCCAACCTATTTTGGGAAGAATATTATTTGAAGCAAAAGTACAGTTTAAATTTAATTATCCACTCACTGAGTTATTCTCACCACTATTTTTCATGTTTTATAAAATCCTCCCCAGGTGCAAGTCTGAGCAAAGTAGCGGAAGCATCTTCGTTGGACATATATGAAAGGACCCAACTCGGATATCCCCTGAAGAGATCCGAGCGGAGCCCTCCCGACACTCCACAGAATCCTTATAGTCTTTGAGCAGGTGACTTAAAAGGACTCTGTGACGCTAAGCCGTAAAACAGTTTCATTTCTTAATCACAAAAAAAAATTTAGGGTGAAAAATTTTTGGCAGCGCAACGGCTGTTTCCCCGACATTTCCAACTTTTTCAAACACCTGTAAAACAATTAATAATATTTTAAAGTGCATACATTCATTTTCACTTCCAAATGAGACCTCAGGTCCATCTCAAAATCAACGTTTAAACCCAATTTAAGTATTTAAAACAAAACCATTTCAAACTTAAAATAAAACATTTCACATGCATGACAATGTAAACATAGTTATGAAACTTAAATATTTACATTACACTAAATCCATTATACATCAAAATTGTTACTTTGATTTCACAGTGATGGTCGCCTTAGAAGCTCCATTACCCTTGAACTGGAGAATTGCCGACTGAAGGACTCGCATCTGTTCCTGAGGAGTTTTCATAAAATAACAAGAAAATAATGAGCTAAAAAGGCTCAGTGAGTGTTATACAGTTCTAAAATCAGTTTCCTTTAATACCTTTTCTAAAATCTTTTGAAAGAATTCATGTTCCGAATCAATTTATGTAAAAAGTGAATTTCATGATATTACATAATCATTTTTTTACACGTAATTGCTTGAAAACAATATACCAGATTATAAGCATCGTAAAATTAATTCATAACATAATCATAAGTTCATAAATAAATTCGTAAATAACTCATAAAATCATAAATCAATCCTCAGTCATAAAACATATATCCAATGGAACCCAAGGAAATCATGATCACCGCCCGGTCTTAGGTCACCGGTGGTGGGGACGTGCAATCTCAGTCATAACTACTATGCCGCGGTATGTTACCTCGCTGCACATAGAGCATCAGTCATAATAGTACCTTATATACGCGTAGAGGGCGACATGACAGACTCGATCCCCCCATAGTTAGTGGACTTCCCCCCCGACAGACATGCCATACGCGCAATAAGGCACTTCGGCCGCATAACAATCATAATTCAATCATATAATGGGGATTAGGGTAGCCATCGGTTTTGAAATACATTAACATGCTAAAATAATCATTGTAAAACATGTTCCTTCACTTATAAAACAAAATATAAAAGCACATTTCAATAATGAGTTGTACGATCAATATTGCTTTAAATACAGATATAAAAACATTTCAAAACGTATAACATTCCTGTAAAGCATATATCATTCATATAAATTCATTTAAATATTAAAACGTTTAAATCTTTCATGAAAGCATAGAAATCATATAAAAATCATAGTGCATTTATCATTTCATAAAATAATTTACACTCACCGATTCCTAACTTACGGAAATGTCTGAATTTTCTGCCTCGTGCCACTTCCTCAACTTCGCTTTCCTTTGTCTTAACGATGCCTATATAAGTTAACATTCTAATATAAGCATTGTCGTAACTATGCTATTTGAATCCAAAGCAGCATCATCGAAATCACATTCTAATGGATTCAACAAAAAAAAAAAAGAAAAAGCGAATCCGAACGAATAACATAAATCTTACGCGATTTCAACTAGCTATCGAGACTTATCATTTTTTAACGTTTCGCGCGATTCCTTCATTTCCAATTAAACTTAGCGACAACTTCTACTCGAGACATTACTTAAAACATGGCAACGAAGAATCAAACACTTAAAAGCACCAAGATGAAAACTATGGCAGCAATTTAAACATTATTCATTTTCCGATTCAACCTCGAATTTCAACAATTTCTTATAATCACGCGCAACGAAACTATCCGATTGACTCTATTCCAAATCAAACTATCCTAACGTTAACATTTATCGTCTTAAAGGGCTTAATAACATAAATGACAGCTTGCTAATCATCAATTACTTACTCTCATTCGACAACGAAACATCGCAACCAAATTACATTCGCATTCGCGGAAAACTAATCTGAATCACTCGAAAACGATTTTCCAACATCCTAACGATTATTTGATACTTTAAAACACACTAAATTACATCATTCATTTTTTTATGTTAACGAACTTGAAAATAAAAGCACGACATAACAGCCCTTAAATCACATCATAACAGCCCATAAACAAAACGCAACGAACACAAACGATGACCATATCATTTCTAAAACACAATCGAATGAACCTCCGCACTAACGAGGTCCTAATTCTAAATCCCAAACATTTCATCACGATTTTCATTCAATATTATAACTTAAACACTTCCAGCAAAATGAAAATCTTAAAACACAAACTTACCTCACGAATTACAATCGACATACTTTGAAACTTACACGCGAAGAGCTGTCCGTTATCCAATAATTAACGAAACCTATAACAGCCCCTAATTAGCCAAAATATACAAACTTTTGAACATCCAAATTCTTCCATAACACACCAAAACACTATATTCCATAACAATTAATATTTCAACCACAAATCTCTACCATAGGCGAACCAACACCAACACTCGTCATCACATTTTCAGCAACCATCACACTAACTTCACATGCAACACAACTATCCAAACATAATCACTTCGTCCGAACTCCCTTTAATCCAAAATAGACATGCAAGGTTTTAAAATTATTCAACATCAGTTAAAAGGGACTGTCAATGCATTTACCTTACATGTGCTGATTTTTTTTTCAATAACAGCACTCAAACTTCCTCAAATGGCTCTCGGTTAGCTCACTACAGCTCTCGACAACAACACCCGCTCCATGGCAGCAACAACAGCACCTGACAGCAAAAGCAGCAGCTCCACGGCGGCAGCAACAGCACCTGACAGCAATGGCAGCAGCTCCACAGCGGCAGCAACACTTCCTAGCAGCAGTAGATCTTCCTTCTTTACTTGCATGCACGAGCTGAGACCCTCCAAGAAGAAGTAGCTGCAGCAGCTAGATGTCACACCTCAGAACAGTCCCTCCTTCCTTCTTTGCTTGCATGCACGAGCTGAGACCCTCCAAGAAGAAGTAGCTGCAGCAGCTAGATGTCACACCTCAGAACAGTCCCTCCTTCCTTCCCCAGCTCACGATCTGCCTCAATCAATTCACAAATAAGCTTGCACTCACTGAACATACTTTCCTTTGCTGCATCTGGCTCAGATCCTTCTTGTTCTTGAGCTGGTATCCTTGGATCTGTCCTCAAACCTCACATGCAGCACTCACGGACTGATGGTTTCTCTTGGTTGCTGCTCGAGATCATCAACACTAGCTTCCTCTCACGGTCTCTCTATCTCTCTTGCTTTGCTCTTACTTCTCTCTATCTCACCATCACTCGGGTATAGAAAACAAATGGTGACCGAAATGAATTAAGAATGCCTTTTGTTCAATTTCCATTTAATTAAATACATTAAAGCTGCCACTTGTCACACATTTTCCTTTTCATTTAAATACTTGTCTCAAACATACATTGCATGCCTTACACGTGGCACACATGCAATTGACTCGCTTATCACTTCCAATGCATTCTCTCATTTCGATTCCAGGCTCGAATCCGATTTCGTCCATCCGTCCCGGAATCCGCTCACAACTTGATTTCGTCTTTGGAATTATTTATTTATTTATTTTTAAGATTTCAAAATTAAAAGCTATCCCCAATCCTATCCGAAAATTTCATAAAAAATTCAATTACGCATTAGAATCCGAACGAATAATTAATTCTATTATTTCTTGATCAAAAACAAAACTTATACATCCGAGGTTATCCGAAAATCTTATTAAACCCTTCCTGGACAATTCCTGGAATTTTATCGAGACTTAATTTACCCATTCGAGCTCTTTGAGAACCTCGATAAATCCTTGATGGATGCTCTGAACATTTTATTAATCATTCCCAGATGATCCAAAAATTTTCTTAATCACCTCTAGACACGCTAAATTATTTTATTACCTCACTAATAAGGGCATACACCAATATTCACACATACCTTGTACTAGAATCGGGAGGAGATGTTACAATACAGGTAAGTTAGAACACGACACTGCTGCACTAGTTTTCAGTCGAGTTATCATGTATTGCATTACTTTATTTTCATATTGATCTCATGTTGTAAATATTATTTTAGATGATGAATTTTATCATATTTTCAGTAACGATGTTTTAAGATTTTTAATGTAAGTTTGATTTCTGAATCATTAAGTTATTTTGCCTTGAAAGCATGATTGTGAATGTTTGTGGTGTATTTGGAAGAGGCTTGAGGCTCAGTAGTTGAAAAGTTATTGATTTTAAATTATACAGGTTTTGTGAACTTTTATAGGGTGGAAATCTTCACAAAACAACCATCGTGCTGTCGGATTTTCTATTTCATAAAGTTGTTTTCAACGAATAAAATTTTCATCCATTTTCATAACTAAAAGAGTTTCTAAAAAGATTCAAAACTTTTTCAGTAGAGAAAGAGGCTTAACTCCACGGAAACTTTTCAATCAGTGCAGATCGCAACTGGAAGGCCACTGTAGGGTACTGGGTAGGTCGCCTAGCTAGTGTAGTTAGAAAGGGACCTGTCAATATTCGTGTGCATTTCTCTAAAGTGTAAATTTTGTAAAGTATAACTTGTATTAAAGTTAACAACGTTTTTGTAAATTATGTATATTATTTGACAAAAGTGTTGCATGATGAGTTATTGTTGTGGAATTTGAATTTTAAAGAAATGTTTATTATGTATGTTGCATGTTGAAGTGATTTGGAATCGGACGAGAGGTCCGAACGGAAGTTGATGATTGGATATATTAGAAGTGTTATTGTTTTCCCTACAGATTTTAAATTTTGGATTTTTTCGAAAAATAAGGGAAATTTTTCCAAATTTTCAATAAAAATAAAATCAACGTTATAAAAAGAATTTTAATAAAGGAATTTGAAAACTAGAAATGTAATATCCTTCACCTCGATCCATGTACCAACAAAAAAGTCGAGATAAGGGTGTTATAAGTGTCCTATGTCGGTTCTTTACTGATCATAAGAGTCTGCAGAATTTGTTCACCCAAAAAGAATTGAACTTAAGGCAGGGGAGATGGTTGGAACTGATAAAGAACTATGATTATACGATAGAATACCACCCCAGGAAAGCTAATGTAGTGGCTGATGCCTTGAGCAAGAGACCTACCAGTTTATTAGTGTGCCTGAAGATAGTGTATCTGCCACTGTTGGTGGAGATGAGATCTTTGGGAGTGAGATTAGAGATGGCAGACTCAAGGGTTTTGCTAGCTACTTTCCAATTCCGCCTCGTCTTAGTAAATCAGATCAGAGAACAACAAAAAGAAAATCTCCAGCTAGTTAAGTTGAAAAGGAAGAACAAGAGTGGGCAGAGATCAGACTTTGTGATCAGAGGGGATGGTACAGTGATGATGGGTCAACGCTTATGTGTATCGGATTCAGAGGATCTGAAGAGAGAGATTATGGAGGAAGCTCACTCCTCAACCTATGCCATGTATCGAGCAGCACGAAGATGTACCACACTCTGAAACAGCACTATTGGTGGAGAGGGATGAAGAAATAGATAGCGGATTTTATCTCCCGATGCTTCACTTATCAACAAGTAAAGGCCGAACATTAAAGACCTATAGGATTGCTACAGCCTCTCCCTATCCCAGAATGGAAATGGGAGAAGAGTATTATGGACTTTGTTGTAGGGCTTTCGCATACTTAGAGGGGGTATGATGCCATTTGAGTTATTGCAGACAGGTTGATGAAATCCACTCATTTTCTATCAATCAGGAATAATTACCCCGTAAGCAAGTTAGCCTAGCTCTACATTGATGAGATAATCAGACTCAATGGTATTCCAGTCTTTATAGTATCAGACCGTGATCTGAGGTTCACATCGAAGTTTTGGCCTAGTCTGTACAAGCTTTGGGTTTGCAGTTGAATTTTAGTATAGCCTTTCATCCTCAAATGGATGGTCAGTCTGAGCGGATGATCTAGATACTTGAAGATATGCTTAAAGCATGTGTCATGGAATTCAAGGGAAGTTGGGATTTACACCTACCACTGATGGAGTTCGCTTATAATAATAGTTATCAAGCCAGTATTGGTATGACCCCATATGAGGCACTTTGCAGACGAAAATGCAGGACTCCAGTATATTGGGATGAGGTAGGTATGTAAATCCCCAAATTTATCCTATATCTGAATAAATAGTATTTCAGGTTGAATAGTGATTTTCGGTTGAATAATGATGAATGAATAGTTATTTTTGAAAAGAGGATCCCGAAAATTATTGAAAGTGAACTTTTTTATGAATAGTGATTTTGGATGAATAGTATTTTCTGACAAAAGTATCTGTGTGAGTAGTGATTTTTGAAAAATGGGCCCGTATATTAAAAAAATTTTGAAAATTTATTGGAATTAACAGAAACTGAATCGGATAAAAAATGAGTCAGTTTGAGGTAAAACAGAGCAGTTTTCAAATCCGATCGAAAATTCCAATGGATTTTCAAAAAGAAGTGTCAAAATGAGTATTAAAATGCTCAAGAAGTATTTTAGAGACTCAAACAATATTTTTGAAGGAGATTCGAATTTAAACGGAATCAATTCAAAACCCGCCAAAGGTAATTTAGTGAAAGTAGAGAGCTAAAAAGGGGTATGTAATGACTTTTAAGAGTCACTGAAGTTACTAGGAGTATGTAGGAAGTTTGAATATAGGCCTCGAAAAATTTTGGAAGGATTCCGAAAAAGTCCCGAAAAACTGAATCTGGATATCCCGAGAAAGTTAAAAATCAAAAAGAAAAATGAAGAGATAAGCTTGAGGGGCTCAACCAATGAAAATGTAACACGTGGCGATGTGGATAAGCATGAGGATACGTGTCAAGCATTCTATAGATGTCATTTTTATAGTTTTGATAAAGCTTTAAGGGCAAAATGGTTTTTTGGGTGGTTTATATATAAAGTGAAGCATGAATGATGAATGAAGAAGAGTTTAAGTCGGTTACCAAAGTGAGATAGATGTGAGGGAGAGAGCTGAACCGAAAGAGGAAAGAAAGAAAGAGAGAGCTAAGGTAGAGAGGAGAAAAATCGAGAGGAGGAGAAGAAGGAAGGAGAAGAAGAAAGAGAAGAAGGAAACGTGATCCAATATCCCTAACCTCTCAAACCCATCAAGAATTTATCAAGAAAGAGTGAAGAGGATTGAAGGTGAGTAGAGAAAGTTTTATATTAGTTTTATGGGTTTTTTTTTTTTTTTAAATTGATCTAATGAGTTTTGATGAATTTTTATGGGTTGATTAGAGGTTTATCATCATCAAATTGAGTTTGGAAATGAAGGTAAGCATCAAGAACTTTTTGGGTCAAAAGTCTAGTGAGGTAAGGTTAGGGTTTGTATTATGGATTTAATGAAAATTTAATTGATTTGAGTTTAGTGTTTTATTTGATGATTAGATGAATAATGGATGCATTTGGATGTGATTTTGAGTTAGAATTGAGGAGGATGAATTTATTAGTGTGTGGGTAATTTGGAAAAATTTATGTATTTGAATGGATTTTAGTATTTGAATTGATTTTTGGGTATTGAATGAATTTTGGAGTGTTTTGAGTATGATTGATGTTGTTGGAAATGAAAAATGATAGAGAGCGTGTGTGTGTTCGGCCATGGTGTAAAATGGTGGAGATTTTATAGCTTTTGGTTGTTTGATGGATTTAATCTTTTACAATGATAAACGCTTTCTTGGAAATCCTAGGTGTGGATTAAGAGTAAGGTGATCGAAAGAAGAGTAAGGAAAAGTTAGCTCAAGAAAAGTTAGCTCAAATGGTACCTAGCCAAATGTGTATACTACAACAAGGATAAACACGTTAGCTAAACATATACAGTAATATAGAAAATTATATTCAAGTAATCATTAACTTACTTACAATACCTATGGTTTTCAAAATAAACCTTGTCTTTTTAAGAACACCATGTGTAACCCAACTGCTCTTATGTCACGTGGCGGTTTTCAACTGACACTACTGAGAGATCTCGACCACTACATTGCGGCATAGGGTGAAACGATATCAACTCTGAGCAACTACAATGTGGAATTTTGTACATCGCAATTGTAGTGCTAACTACTCGATAGCCCTTAAACTATGTGCAAAATTTTCTACATCGCAGCATATTGCAAGTAGCTATAAATCTGGGCGACTACGAGCGGAATTTTCGATGTCGCAACGTAGTGTCAATAATTCTAAATTTAGACAGCTACGTGCAAAATTCTCTATGTCGCAACGTAGTGCTAAATACTCTGAACTTTGAGGGATTACACATGGCTTTTAAAACTTTTTTTCCTTCTAAATGCAATAAGCACAAAATCGCTTATCTTAAAACGTTTTTAATTCAAACTTACATCAAACTTTATGAAAACAACTTTACTTTAAATTCTCATTTCTTGATATCGTTGAAGGATCTTTTACTCAAATTAACCTCGTATTTATAAAATCATTTTATAAAGCTTTTAAGCAGCATTAATGTAAAATTTAAACTAAAATTTAAAATAATGTAAGCGATGTAACACTTACCTGACATCTTATTACAAAGCTCACAACCTATTCGATATTTTCTTCGCGTTACCTATACATTTAACATTAATTCTTTAGGTAACGTCGCAAACGATTTCAATCGCACATTTAATCATATAAACGCATTCACGTAATGTAATCACTTCCACATTTCAATGACTATATAAAACACTACATAATGGTTTCGAAATATCTTTAAATGATACTCAAAACAATTCACACATCAAGATAGTGCGTAACGCTCATTCAAAACAATAATTAACACTCAAATAGCACATGTTATCCACACAACCAACTTCGACATTAAAACAGCACATACAATCTCTTCGAAACAGCTTATAATCATCGAAACAGCTTAACACAAAACAGCCCTTGTTACATAATCAAAACAGCTCTTACAACGTAGAAATAGCTCATGAAATCGCCCAAGACAGCCTTGACATCAAAACAACCCATAAGACACGATGAAAACAACTTTTACAGCACCTTAACAACCCCCAAAACAGCATACATAATAGCCCAAAAAAACAGCTTAATAACAACCCATGAAACAATACTATAACAGCCTAATAAACAGAACGTTAACACCCATAAAACAGCTCGTAATACGGTCCATAATAGTTCATAAAAACAGCTCATAACAGCCCCTAAAAATAGCTCATATAAACTGCTCTATAACAGCCCATAATTCAGCATGTTATAGCACCTTGACAACTCATAAAACAGCATGTGTAACAGTCCCGAAAATAGCACACAATACAATGCTTTGACAGCCCATTACACGATGTTTTGACAGCCCATTACACGATGTTTTGACAGCCCATTAAAGTGTACTTTAACAACCCATTAATCGTGCGATTGTATCGGCTTTTGGTTTTTCGTTTCAATTCAAACTTAACGTCAATATTTATCACTTTTGACATGGCCCCTTTCTAACTACTAGCTAGGCGACCTGCCCGGCAACCCCACGGTGGCTCCCCAGTCGAGATCTGCTCTGACTGGAAAGTTCCCGTGAAGCTAAGCCTCTTTTCTTTTCTAAAATACTTGAAATCCTTTTGATTGTGAAAAAGGGTGGGAATTTTGTTCGTTGAAAATAACTTTATGAAAATAGGATTTTCACAAAAAACCGGCAGCACAACGGCTGTTTTTCTAAAATTCCACCCTGTAAAATATTTCATAAAACCTGTATAATTGTATTCACAAACAATTTCTATAATCAATAGGCCTCCGGCCATTTTCAAACTCATAATCATGCAATTAAGCGGAATTAACTTGAATAAATTTTAAAAACGACATGCATGATCTTTACATAAAGTCCTTAGCTCAAAATAATCTTTACCAAACTAGAGAATCTGGAAAATGATATTAAATACAATACATGATGCTATGCTAGAAAATAGTGCAATCTGGTCACGCGTGTCTAGCTGGCCTGTCCGTGGCCTGTCCGTCCGAAGGAGATACGTCAACCGCGCTACTCGCACCTGCACCTGAGGGAGGTTTTTAAAAAAAACAGGAAAACAGTGGTGAGAATAACTCAGTGAGTGGGTAAGTTTACATAAACTGTACTTTTGCTTAAAAATACTATTCCTCCCAAAAATAGATTGGAAAACTATTACTTACTTACTTTTCCTGAAAACTGTAAACTCGTTTAAAAGCTGCGAAAGTTATTCATCAAACTTTTCTTAAAACTTTTCTTATTTTCTTACTAGCCTTATCTGGCAACCCAGGGAAATCTTGTCCTTCGTGACGGTACGAAAACACGCCACTAGGATAGGGGAACTCTCACCATGTGTAGTCGCAGATGTGGATACAACTCTGGGATCGCGAATCCCTCCAACATCAGGCAGATCTACACTATCCCATACGTGCAGAGGGTGACTGACAGACTCGATCCCCCCAAAGTTAGTAACTCCCCCCAACTACCGTACACGTATGGAATACTTTCGGCCGGGTGTAATCTTAGGGGCTAGGGTAAACCATAGGCATATATAAAATGAAATCTCGGCAATGCTGTAATATCGCAAAATAACTTTCACAAATACTATTTCTATGCATGTATATAATTTCAACTTAATCAATTCCTTTACTGAAGAATATAAACATATTCATAGTATCTCATATAAAAATATACATGCATTTATAAACGATAAACTGAAAACTATAAACTTTACTAGAATCTCAAAACCTTTTACTTGCTCAAACTGATTGCATTCATAAAATAGAATGTATGAAAACTTTTAAAAATCCACACTCACAACTTGCTTCCAAAATACTTATCACCGCTTCCCGTTACAGCTCTCGTTCGATTCCCGATTCACCTACAATTGATTTCGATCGAGATGTCGTTAAAACATAACTCGTGCGCAACTAAACTTTAAGCCATACGAGGATTTATAAGCACAATAATTCAAGTGACTATCCTCGCCCAATAACAAAACGGAAAACTCATATTCGCACGCGAAAACTATTTCGAACCGATTCGATATCGCGACTTAAAATATTCAAAACTCTACGGTCATAAAACCGACAACTATGCCATTCGAATCTAATGTAACATCATCAAAATCAGATTTCAATGAATTCACTAAACAAAAGATTTGAAACCAAACGACAAACTTAAAGCTTACGCGATTTCACTAATCATCGCGATTTATCGATTTTATGCGTTTCGCGCGATTTCTTTGTTTCCGCTTAAACTTATCGTTAATATCAGCTCGTGACTTTACTTAAACACGGCAAACGAATATTTAATCATGATTAAGCGCAAAGAAGAAAAACATGGCAGCAAGCTTAATGCATAATCATTTCCGTTTTCAACTTCGAAATTTCGACGATTAACGATTTTACGCGAAACCAACAATTATGCGATTAACTCTATTGAAACTCAAACTATCTTAACTTCAACTTAAACATTTAACGGGCTTAATAATAAACTCGGGGCAACGAGCTAACATCACAATCCTTTTATAATCGACAACGAAAATCATAAACTAACAACGCTCGCATTCGTGGAAAAATCCAACCGAAACGCTCGGAAACGATTTCTAAATAACCGAACGAAGATCCGATACTTTAAAACACTCTAATACTATCTATTTTCCGCGATAACGAATGCGAAACTAAAAACATAACTCAACAGCCCCTACACATCTCATAACAGCCCATATACAAAACTCGCAACGAATACGATCATTTACCAATTCATTCAAAACCAACCGAAACAACAAAATGAACGAACCTCCGCATTAACGAGGTTCCCAATCCTAGTCCCAAGCATAATATCATCATTTATGTCTACTCTATTCTCAAAATCTTTTACTAATTTACTCGAACATCTCAACAAAAACAAAGGGGACAACACCTTACCTACCAGCTTCGCTTCGAAACCATTTTCGAGCAAGTGCGACGACGATGAATCGCTCGCGGCAGCAAGCTTCTTCTTCCACCAGCCAGCTATCCTCTCTTATTGCTATTCCACCTCAAGTCTGAATGTTGATTTCAGCGTGACAGCAACTGCTTGGCAGCCAACTCACAATGGCAGCAGCTTGGACAAGGCAGCGACCTCAACTCCTCGCTCGGTGGTAGAACACGGCGATTGCACCTGGCGTTGGCAGCAGTTTCTTCAACACCCCACGCCAACACAAGGCAGCAATGGCAGCTCCTTCTCTCACGGCCACACCTTCACGCCCAACAGCAGTAGCTCGACAGCACCGGCGACAGCACTTGGGGACGGCAAGCTCAGCTTGACCTCACGCCAGCAGCTCTTCACCGGTGACACTGGCAGCAGCACTTGGGGACGGTGACAGCAGCTGGTGCACGACCTCCTCACGTCAGCAACTGTCTTCCTTGCTCACGGTCAGACAGCAACAGCTTGCAGCAGCT
Source organism: Dimocarpus longan (assembly GCA_022984855.1). Taxonomy (NCBI): domain Eukaryota; kingdom Viridiplantae; phylum Streptophyta; class Magnoliopsida; order Sapindales; family Sapindaceae; genus Dimocarpus; species Dimocarpus longan. The sequence goes on along the minus strand of CM041015.1, from coordinate 11,447,630 downwards.
AGCTTGCAACAGTGACAGCAAAGGTAGCATGGCAGCAAGCTCCTCAGGCCTGACAGCAGCTCACGTCCTCCTTGCTTGCATGCACGTCCTCACTTCAGATCGGCCTTTGCATGTCCTTCTTGCTTCCAGATCTGCTCTCAGCCAGCTCTTGCATCAACTCGGCCTAAAAACTTCTTCCACGAGCAGCACCTCTTGTCTTCAGTTTCTGTTTTGAAATGAAGAAGAAGAAGTTGACAGATGGCTTTGGTTTTGAATAAAATGGAGAAGAGAAGGTGACAGAGTGATTGCTTTTCTCTTGCTCTCCCTTTGGATTCGGTTTCACTAATAATAAAAGGTTGTTGACTGAGTGCTTTTCTTCCACCAACAGCACACAACACCACTCACCTTCTGTTTTTTTTTTATTAATCTCGATTTTGTCTTTTATGCACACTTGATGACCGGTTTTGATGATTTTGGTTTCCTCCTTTTTCAATTCCAACTTAATATATTAATAAATACTGGCTCCTCTCTTGCATGTGTGACATGTGTCACAACATGCAATAACTTTATTTGATTTCATGCATTCTTGCTTTTTAAATTCCAAGCTCGGATTCCGTTTTCGTTTCCGTCCATCCTGGAATCCGCTTTTAATCACTTTTGATTAATTCTCGGTTTCTACTCTCGGAATTATTTAATAAATCTCGAATCCGTCTCACGAACTCGAATTTATTTCTCTAAATCGAAATAATAATTCCAATTATTTCCGGACTCGATAATTATATTTTTCCGATCGGACGCGATCCATCGGAAAAATATTTCGCTCTCCGACGAACACGGTTTTGGGTTTTACAATTCACCCCTCCTTATAAAAATTTCGTCCTCGAAATTTACACAACTTTCAGGCAATGCATCTCAACATCAGGATCTATCAATATACTTAATACTTTCTTGAATTATAAAAAATCTAAATATACTTACTTGTCTCAAAAAGATGCGGGTACTGACTGCGCATCTGCTCCTCGTGCTCCCACGTGGCCTCTTCCACTGCATGATTCTTCCACAACACTTTAACCAACGGAATAACTTTACTGCGAAGAACCTGATCTCTCCTATCAAGAATCTGAACTGGGGTCTCCTCATAAGATAGGTTCTCCTTGAGTTCCATTGGCTGCTCTGACAACACGTGCGAAGGATCTGCTATGTACTTACGGAGCATCGAGACATGGAATACATTATGGATCCTGGAAAGTTCTGCTGGCAGTTCAAGTCGATATGCTACCTCACCTACTCTGCCAATCACTTCATAGGGACCGATATATCGAGGGCTTAACTTACCTCGCTTCCCAAAACGAATTATTCCTTTCCATGGAGATATCCGTAGGAACACCTTATCCCCGACTTGGAACTCCAAATCCTTCCTACGCTTATCTGCGTAACTTTTCTGACGATCCTGGGCTATCTTCAGATTGTCCCGAATAACTTTGATTTTATCTGTAGTCATTTGAACAAGCTCGGGTCCAATCAACTTTCTCTCACCCATTTCATCCCAACATACCGGCGTTCTACACCGTCTTCCATACAGTGCTTCATATGGTGCCATACCGATACTAGCCTGATAGCTGTTATTATAGGCAAACTCAATTAAGGACAAATGAGTATCCCAGCTTCCTCCAAACTCTATCACACAAGACCTGAGCATATCTTCCAAAGTTTGAATAGTACGCTCAGATTGTCCATCTGTCTGCGGATGAAATGCTGTACTGAAATGTAATCGAGTACCTAATGCTTTCTGGAGACTAGGCCAAAATCGGGATGTAAATCTCGGATCTCTGTCTGATACGATTGACACTGGAGCCCCATGCAATCTTACTATCTCATCGACATACAACTTAGCCAATCTATCCAGGGAATAAGTACTTCTGACAGGTAGGAAATGAGCTGACTTCGTAAGTCGATCTACTATCACCCAAATACTGTCATAACCATTTCGACTCCGAGGAAATCCTACCACAAAATCCATAGTAATACGTTCCCATTTCCACTCCGGGATGGAGAGTGGCTGAAGAAGTCCTGATGGCCTCTGGTGCTCGGCCTTCACCTGCTGACAAATCAAACATCTTGACACAAATTCAGCTATTTCTCTCTTCATACCTTTCCACCAATAATGCTCTTTCAAGGTATGATACATTTTCGTACTTCCCGGATGCATAGCGTATGCTGAGGAGTGAGCTTCATCTAAAATTTCTTTCTTGAGTTCCGTCACATTTGGAACACATAGTCTCTGTCTCATCCTCAACGTACCATCATCCCTGATTGAGAAGTCTCCCTGCTGGCCTGACTCTACTTCCTGTCTGATCTTGACTAACTGAGGATCCTGAATCTGCAACTCTCGGATTCTATCCACGAGTACCGGTCTAACTTGAAAAGTAGCTAACAATGCACCTGAATTCCCTACTTCCAAATTAACTCCCAAAGATCTCATCTCTACTAACAATGGAAGATACCCAGCTCTTAAATGAGCTACCGAGCTGGAGGGTCTCCTACTCAATGCATCGGCTACTACATTTGCTTTCCCGGGATGGTACTCTATGGTGCAATCGTAATCCTTGAGCAGCTCTAACCATCTCCTCTGTCTCATATTCAACTCTTTCTGAGAGAACAAATACTGAAGGCTCTTATGATCTGTAAATATTTGGCATCGAACTCCATACAAGTAATGCCTCCAAATCCTAAGTGCAAAAATTACTGCGGCCAACTCTAGATCATGGGTTGGGTAATTCTGCTCGTGCTTCTTTAACTGCCTGGAAGCATAAGCTATCACCTTTCCATTTTGCATCAGAACACAACCCAAACCTTGCCTCGAAGCATCACTGTACACCACAAAGCCTTCATTTCCTGAAGGAAGAGTAAGCACTGGAGCTGTGGTCAATTTTGTTTTCAATTCGTCGAAATTCTTCTGACCACTCAAACTTTGCTTCCTTTCTGGTGAGCTTCGTCAAAGGAATGGCAATCTTAGAAAATCCTTCGACAAATTTCCTATAATAACCTGCCAAACCTAAGAAACTCCTAACCTCAGTTACGGTTGTAGGCGATTTCCAGTTCACAATCGCTTCAATCTTCTGAGGATCAACACTAATCCCATCAGCTGAAACCACATGGCCTAAAAATGAAACTTCATTCAACCAGAACTGACACTTGCTGAACTTGGCATACAATTGCTGTTCTCTTAACGTCTGTAAAACTAGTCTCAGATGTTCAGCATGTTCTTCCCTACTGCCCGAATACACTAATATATCGTCAATGAACACTATGACAAACTTATCCAAAAATTCATGGAACACCCGATTCATCAATGCCATGAATGCCGCTGGGGCATTGGTTAGCCCGAAAGGCATAACCAAGAATTCATAATGTCCATAACGCGTCCTGAAGGCAGTCTTAGGAATATCATCTCCCTTGATCTTCAACTGATGGTACCCTGATCTCAGATCTATCTTAGAAAACAACCTTGCACCTTGCAACTGATCGAACAGATCGTCGATCCTCGGTAAAGGATATTGATTCCGAATAGTCACCTTATTCAATTCCCGGTAATCAATGCACAATCTCATACTTCCATCTTTCTTTTTAACAAAGAGCACTGGTGCTCCCCAAGGAGATACACTGGATCTAACAAAACCCTTGTCTACCAATTCTTCCAACTGAACCTTTAATTCCTTCAACTCTGGAGGTGCCATTCTGTACGGCGCTCTGGAAATTGGTGCTGTTCCCGGCATCAGATTAATCTCAAATTCAATATCTCTATCCGGAGGTAAACCTGGAAGATCTTCTGGGAACACATCAGAAAACTCTGCAACCACAGGAATATCTTCTAGCTGAGTCTCCCTCTCGGACGAATCTATCACATAAGCCAAATAACCTGCACATTGCTTCTTTAACATTCTTCTGGCGGTCATGGCTGATATGATACGGGATGGAAGCATTTTACGCTCTCCTCGGAATACTACATCTGACTCTCCAACTGAACTAAACCTGACTTCTTTCTGAAAACAATCCACTACGGCATGATGCATAGCTAACCAGTCCATACCCAGTATAATGTCGAAATCACATAGATCCAACAACATCAAACTAACTGGAAAGGATCTACCCCCAAGTACAATATCACAATCTCTACAAACACTCTCTGCTACTAAGGAATCTCCGGTAGGAGTAGCTACTATCATATCGCACTCTAAGGGTTTTAACTTCATATTAACATGCCTTGCAAAACTTTTAGAAACAAAAGAATGCGTAGCACCAGGGTCTATTAAAACATGAGCATCAGAGTTGAAAACTATTACAGTACCTGTCACCACCTCTGGTGTAGCTTCAGCATCTTGCTGCGTTACCGCGAACACCCTAGCTTGAGTACGAGGTCTCCCTGACTGTCCTCTGGGTGGCAAACCTCTCCCAACACCTCTTCCGGATTGAACTGTAGTCCCTGGTCCTCTCATCTGTGGACCTCTATGATCCTGCGACTGACCCCCGCTAGACTGCCCTTGAGTATACGGTCTTGACCCACTGGCTCCTCTTGTTCTCTGCGGACACTCAGACATATAATGTCCCTCTTTACCACAACGATAACATCCAGTGATACCCATATGACACTCTCCTCGGTGTGTCCTGTTGCATTTCTTACACGGCTCTATGCTTTGAGTATTACCTCTGCTTTGGGGTCCTGATGGAGGTTTGACTGAACTCTGACTAAACGCGGCTCCCTGACTTCGCTGTTTGCTACTTAACCATCTAGACTTGTCTCCAGTTTTCGGTGCCTTGCTGAAACCTCCTGAATACCAACCTGACCCCTGACTGCGCTTTGATTTCTGTGCCTGCTCTTTGTCACCTATTGTTGTCCTTTCTACCCTCAAAGCTGCTTCAACTAACCGCCCATACTCTCTATATTCTGCAGCTACCACATATGCCTTGATTTTCGGATTCAAGCCCTGCACAAACTTATGGCATTTGTTTACCTCATCATTAACTATAAACGGTGCCACTCGAGACAATTCAGTGAACTTCCTTTCATACTCTTCCACAGACATGTTACCCTGTACAAGACTGTAAAACTCCTCAATCTTTGCGTCTTTGTATGCCCCGGGGTAGAATTTCTCATTAAACTCTTCTTTGAACTTTTCCCATGTGACTTGTTCGATTGCTCTTCGCTTGACGGAATCCCCCCAATCTCTAGCTGACGCTCGAAGTAAGAATGAAGCAATTGACACCTTTTGGAGATCGGTACATTCCATCTGTTCCAACACTCTTTCAGTATTATCCAACCACTCTGTTGCAATTTCTGGACCACCTGTTCCGTCAAAAGCATCGGCACCAAGTTTCCTTGCCCTCTCAACGGTGGCGCTTGGTGCACGAGGCCTTAGCCCTTGGATAACCTGGGCTAATCTCTCGATCGGATCCTGCTCAGGTTCTACTACTGGTGGCTCAACCGGAACCCCTGGCTGAGGATCATTAACGGACTCATTTACTTGCTCCCTTATTTCTGGAGCAGGAGGTGGAGCATTTTCAGCGGCTCTCCTTTTACGCGGACGACCGAAGCGACGCATGACTCACTGCACTTGAACCAGATACTTAGTCATAAAATGTATGAGGTTTGAAAAAAAAAAAAAAATACTATGTAAATGCTTAGAAATCATGTAATGCATTTAAAACCTTTGCTCTGATACCAACGTTGACATGGCCCCTTTCTAACTACTAGCTAGGCGACCTGCCCGGCAACCCCACGGTGGCTCCCCAGTCGAGATCTGCTCTGACTGGAAAGTTCCCGTGAAGCTAAGCCTCTTTTCTTTTCTAAAATACTTGAAATCCTTTTGATTGTGAAAAAGGGTGGGAATTTTGTTCGTTGAAAATAACTTTATGAAAATAGGATTTTCACAGAAAACCGGCAGCACAACGGCTGTTTTTCTAAAATTCCACCCTGTAAAATATTTCATAAAACCTGTATAATTGTATTCACAAACAATTTCTATAATCAATAGACCTCCGGCCATTTTCAAACTCATAATCATGCAATTAAGCGGAATTAACTTGAATAAATTTTAAAAACGACATGCATGATCTTTACATAAAGTCCTTAGCTCAAAATAATCTTTACCAAACTAGAGAATCTGGAAAATGATATTAAATACAATACATGATGCTATGCTAGAAAATAGTGCAATCTGGTCACACGTGTCTAGCTGGCCTGTCCGTGGCCTGTCCGTCCGAAGGAGATACGTCAACCGCGCTACTCGCACCTGCACCTGAGGGAGGTTTTTAAAAAAAACAGGAAAACAGTGGTGAGAATAACTCAGTGAGTGGGTAAGTTTACATAAACTGTACTTTTGCTTAAAAATACTATTCCTCCCAAAAATAGATTGGAAAACTATTACTTACTTACTTTTCCTGAAAACTGTAAACTCGTTTAAAAGCTGCGAAAGTTATTCATCAAACTTTTCTTAAAACTTTTCTTATTTTCTTACTAGCCTTATCTGGCAACCCAGGGAAATCTTGTCCTTCGTGACGGTACGAAAACACGCCACTAGGATAGGGGAACTCTCACCATGTGTAGTCGCAGATGTGGATACAACTCTGGGATCGCGAATCCCTCCAACATCAGGCAGATCTACACTATCCCATACGTGCAGAGGGTGACTGACAGACTCGATCCCCCCAAAGTTAGTAACTCCCCCCAACTACCGTACACGTATGGAATACTTTCGGCCGGGTGTAATCTTAGGGGCTAGGGTAAACCATAGGCATATATAAAATGAAATCTCGGCAATGCTGTAATATCGCAAAATAACTTTCACAAATACTATCTCTATGCATGTATATAATTTCAACTTAATCAATTCCTTTACTGAAGAATATAAACATATTCATAGTATCTCATATAAAAATATACATGCATTTATAAACGATAAACTGAAAACTATAAACTTTACTAGAATCTCAAAACCTTTTACTTGCTCAAACTGATTGCATTCATAAAATAGAATGTATGAAAACTTTTAAAAATCCACACTCACAACTTGCTTCCAAAATACTTATCACCGCTTCCCGTTACAGCTCTCGTTCGATTCCCGATTCACCTACAATTGATTTCGATCGAGATGTCGTTAAAACATAACTCGTGCGCAACTAAACTTTAAGCCATACGAGGATTTATAAGCACAATAATTCAAGTGACTATCCTCGCCCAATAACAAAACGGAAAACTCATATTCGCACGCGAAAACTATTTCGAACCGATTCGATATCGCGACTTAAAATATTCAAAACTCTACGGTCATAAAACCGACAACTATGTCATTCGAATCTAATGTAACATCATCAAAATCAGATTTCAATGAATTCACTAAACAAAAGATTTGAAACCAAACGACAAACTTAAAGCTTACGCGATTTCACTAATCATCGCGATTTATCGATTTTATGCGTTTCGCGCGATTTCTTTGTTTCCGCTTAAACTTATCGTTAATATCAGCTCGTGACTTTACTTAAACACGGCAAACGAATATTTAATCATGATTAAGCGCAAAGAAGAAAAACATGGCAGCAAGCTTAATGCATAATCATTTCCGTTTTCAACTTCGAAATTTCGACGATTAACGATTTTACGCGAAACCAACAATTATGCGATTAACTCTATTGAAACTCAAACTATCTTAACTTCAACTTAAACATTTAACGGGCTTAATAATAAACTCGGGGCAACGAGCTAACATCACAATCCTTTTATAATCGACAACGAAAATCATAAACTAACAACGCTCGCATTCGTGGAAAAATCCAACCGAAACGCTCGGAAACGATTTCTAAATAACCGAACGAAGATCCGATACTTTAAAACACTCTAATACTATCTATTTTCCGCGATAACGAATGCGAAACTAAAAACATAACTCAACAGCCCCTACACATCTCATAACAGCCCATATACAAAACTCGCAACGAATACGATCATTTACCAATTCATTCAAAACCAACCGAAACAACAAAATGAACGAACCTCCGCATTAACGAGGTTCCCAATCCTAGTCCCAAGCATAATATCATCATTTATGTCTACTCTATTCTCAAAATCTTTTACTAATTTACTCGAACATCTCAACAAAAACAAAGGGGACAGCACCTTACCTACCAGCTTCGCTTCGAAACCATTTTCGAGCAAGTGCGACGACGATGAATCGCTCGCGGCAGCAAGCTTCTTCTTCCGCCAGCCAGCTATCCTCTCTTATTGCTGTTCCACCTCAAGTCTGAATGTTGATTTCAGCTTGACAGCAACTGCTTGGCAGCCAACTCACAATGGCAGCAGCTTGGACAAGGCAGCGACCTCAACTCCTCGCTCGGTGGTAGAACACGGCGATTGCACCTGGCGTTGGCAGCAGTTTCTTCAACACCCCACGCCAACACAAGGCAGCAATGGCAGCTCCTTCTCTCACGGCCACACCTTCACGCCCAACAGCAGTAGCTCGACAGCACCGGCGACAGCACTTGGGGACGGCAAGCTCAGCTCGACCTCACGCCAGCAGCTCTTCACCGGCGACACTGGCAGCAGCACTTGGGGACGGTGACAGCAGCTGGTGCACGACCTCCTCACGTCAGCAACTGTCTTCCTTGCTCACGGTCAGACAGCAACAGCTTGCAGCAGCTAGCTTGCAACAGTGACAGCAAAGGTAGCATGGCAGCAAGCTCCTCAGGCCTGACAGCAGCTCACGTCCTCCTTGCTTGCATGCACGTCCTCACTTCAGATCGGCCTTTGCATGTCCTTCTTGCTTCCAGATCTGCTCTCAGCCAGCTCTTGCATCAACTCGGCCTGAAAACTTCTTCCACGAGCAGCACCTCTTGTCTTCAGTTTCTGTTTTGAAATGAAGAAGAAGAAGTTGACAGATGGCTTTGGTTTTGAATAAAATGGAGAAGAGAAGGTGACAGAGTGATTGCTTTTCTCTTGCTCTCCCTTTGGATTCGGTTTCACTAATAATAAAAGGTTGTTGACTGAGTGCTTTTCTTCCACCAACAGCACACAACACCACTCACCTTCTGTTTTTTTTTTATTAATCTCGGTTTTGTCTTTTATGCACACTTGATGACCGGTTTTGATGATTTTGGTTTCCTCCTTTTTCAATTCCAACTTAATATATTAATAAATACTGGCTCCTCTCTTGCATGTGTGACATGTGTCACAACATGCAATAACTTTATTTGATTTCATGCATTCTTGCTTTTTAAATTCCAAGCTCGGATTCCGTTTTCGTTTCCGTCCATCCTGGAATCCGCTTTTAATCACTTTTGATTAATTCTCGGTTTCTACTCTCGGAATTATTTAATAAATCTCGAATCCGTCTCACGAACTCGAATTTATTTCTCTAAATCGAAATAATAATTCCAATTATTTTCGGACTCGATAATTATATTTTTCCGATCGGACGCGATCCATCGGAAAAATATTTCGCTCTCCGACGAACACGGTTTTGGGTTTTACAACTTTAATGAGCTCAAATACATATCATGGCACCTTATACATCTCATATACACTTTCCAATTCGACAACGAAAATCGCAAACTAACTTGTTCATATTCACAGAAAACTTATCCGAATAATATGGAAACTATTTTTCGATAACCAAACAACTATTCGATACTTTAAAACACACCAATACGAATCATTTTCACGACGATGAACTCAAATTAAAAGCATAACATAACAGTCCCTAAATCTCAACATAACAGCCCCTACAACATATTTTTCACACAATTTCAATATCGAAAATCATCTGCTAACACAACGAAATACAAACAAATGAACCTCCGCACTAACGAGGTTCTAAGTCCTAAAACCCAATCATTTCGTCATCAAATTTCATCCAATAACACATCAAAATTATTCCAATGAAACGACGCTCGTAAAAACACAACTTACCTCATACTTTTACAACTTAAAAAGACATAACAATAGCCCACAATTTGAACACCGTTGCTGTCCACAAAAATCACTTCGTCCGAGCTCCCTTTATATGTGCTAATTTTCTTCAAAAACAGCATCCAAACAACCTTGACAACAAACTGACTTCGAAGTGCAACTTACGGTAGCATCACTCTCCTCTCTCTCTCTTACCGAGTAGCTTGTTGTATGAGTGAAAGGACTTCAAAATTAGCTTTCAAACTCACCCTTTCAGCTACTGTTTCGATCTTCTTCCCAAAGGTAGAACAGTTTTTCTTTATTTTCTCTTTAAAATCGAAGCTTCATCTCATGAACTCTCACTCCCCCTCTTCAACATGACTCTCGGTCCTTAGGTGATGGCTCACGGTCTGCACTTGGGCTTACATGAGCTCTCTAATCTGCTCGAACTCTCTCTCCTTATCTCACACGAGCTCATGATTTTGGATGGTAGAAGAAGAATATGAGAGCTTTCTCTCTATCTCACTCTCTCAGGTTTTTGAATGATAAGAACCAAATGAAACTTCTCTTGCTTTCTTTTCACATTATTTTTTATATATGTTTAATGCTTCTTTAATTGCTTTTCTTCTTGATTTTGATCGAGTGCACCACCTTTCAACTTTTGTTTCATTTTCACATTACAAATATATAATCATTAAATGTTTCCTTGCCATATGTCAAGCCTCCATAACTCCTCCTTGCCACTTGTCACCAATCTATTCCCTCCTCTTTGCCACTTGCCAAGCATCCATTCTTCATTTCTTAAATTGCCAAGTGTCATCTTTCTCACCTTTCCATGCACTCATTCCATTCTTTTATGTTTTCATGCTCAAAACCATTTTCGATCCATCCGAAAATTATACTAAAATTAAATTAACACTTTCTGAAATTTATTAAAATCCGGTTAATATCTACGGGCTCTAAAATAATTATTCTATCACTTTGGAGACGAAATCACTTCCGATCATATCTGGAATTCTACAAAAATTCATTTTTTAATCCGGGTGCTGAAAATTATTTCATTTCTCTCTAAATACTGCACACAGGACACTAATATAATAGAGTACTTTCGTCTAATATATTTCGAAATTTGAAATGACTTATTTTCGCTCCGTTTTATTTTCCTTTTTTATAAAATAACCCACTTTCTTACCCAATTAAATTCCCAAACTATTCTATGGTCACTCAATCTTCATATTAACCAAGAATCCTCTAATTAGATATCTTACCTTTCAATTGCATCCTTTGAAAAATTTTCGATTGAATTAAAGAGCATTAATATCTAATAATCACCAGAAAGGGTATTTTACCAATAACTTTCGGATGCTTCGAAACTTACTTAAATAGACCCCTTTTCAATCTGTTTTAGTTTCTCTACACTCTCCTACTATTTTCGATCCTTAAGGTCTATTTTCTAAAATTTTATTATATATCCGAAAATTTTCGTCCAAAAAAATACTATTCATCAAAAACTTTCGTTTTTCACCAAATCTCAATTCATGACCCTGGAAAATATAGTCGAGTCCAAATTCGATCTTAAACACCAATTTCGGATCTTTTTCGAAAAAATACTATTTATTTTGGATCTGATTACTATTTATTGAAAATTCTCATTTCTTCCCAAAATGATACTCAGGGCCTTATAAACATAATTGAACCTGAACTGGCCCTTAGTACTCTTTTTGGATCACTTATCTGTTGTCTTAATCAGGGAATGAATTTTTCGAGGATACTAGGATCAGAGTCTATCAAATAAAATTTAGAAAGACCCAAGTAAACCTGAACATTGGTAGGTGGGGATTGGTAATTGGCCAACCAATAGGGTGATATTAGCAATACTGCATTGTTACATCGATACGTAGTTTTCGACGGATAGATTATGAGAGGCACCGGGTGTTCGATCCTAAAGTCAAAATCGATTATGATATGCGACTCGGCGGGTAGCCACCGAGTGATTGATGCCGAGGACGCCGTTGACTCTGATGGGTAGCCACCGAGTGGTTGATGCTAAGAGACCCGAATTTTGGTTCATGGTATCGTGTCAGAGTTTACAAAAAACATTGAAAAATATACAATAAAACCGTATTAAAATTATTGATAATGAAAATTATTGAGTTTTATATACGCCTCAAATTATAATTTGGGTTCTTTGTAATTTATTTGTGAAAGTTTAAAAATTTGTGAAATCTTGATTTATGACTTGAGTTTCGAGAAACGTTAATATATGGTGAACAATCGTGTGAGTTTAAATGGAAATAAATGATTTTACATATCTCATATATGTAATTGTTGTTAAATTGATTAATTAACGAATTTGGATATAAAATTTATGAATAGTTATTCAAATTGTTTTTAAGTTTCATCCGTTATTCAATTTTATTTTCTTATATTTCAAAGCCTTGAAGACTGTCAAAAATTGTAAGTTTATATTATTGTGAATTTAAGTTTTGAGAATTCTAAATTAAGTGTACACCCATTAAATAGAAATACTTAGTGCATTGGATTGTCCACGCGCAGGTTAAGGTTTGGGCAATGTAGAAAGAGTCATACGAGAAGATAGCTGCCGCACTTCCTGCGAGTCACAATCCTTCCATATCTGATAGTTATTCTTTTGTTGTTGTATGATGGTGTTAATTCATATGATAATGCACGTACATGTATGTTGAGTCGTGAGAATTTGAAAATGATAACGTATATTCATCATAGAAAAAGTTTTGGTTTATAAAAGGATTTGTAAACGAATGATTAATTATCTTTTAATTATTGTTTTATTTGATTAGACTGATTTTATTAACTATTGTGTTATGAATGTTTGTGTGGAGAAATGATTTTGAAGTCGAATGGGAGGTCCGAAAAGGAAGTTGAGAAAGTGAATGCATTTTAGAAGTGTTGTCGTTTTTTTATGCAGGTTTTGTTTAAAATTTAGGTTTTTCAGAAAAATAGAGAAAACTCTACCGGATTTTCATTAAATTAAAATAAACGGTTATAAATTTGAAAACCAAAAAGGTAACATCCTTCGCCTCGATTCTCGTACCATCGAGATCAAGGTAGGGGTGTCATAAGATGAGAGAAAACTGATAGGTCCAAAGCTTGTTCAAGTCCCTTCAGACAAGGATAAAGTCATCAGAGATATAGAAACAGGCTTAAGATAGCAAATGATTGGCAAAAGAATTACACAGATCATCACCGGAGGGACCTTGAGTTTGAGATTAGGGATAAAGTATTCTTGAAGATTTCCCCATGGAAAGGTGTACTTCGATTTGGAAAGCATGGTAAGTAGAGTTAGCGTTACATCAGGTCATATGAGATCACGAACAGAGTTAGATCAGTGGCTTACAAATTGAAGCTGCACCCGCAATTGGCCAAGATCCATAATATTTCATGTATCCCTGCTGCGGAAGTACATTCCCGATCTCTCTCATGTACTTGAAGAGCAACCTGTAGAACTAAAGGAGAATTTGTCATATGAAGAGGAAACGGTTCAAATTCTTGATCATAGGGAGCAAGTCCTACGTAGCAAAGTCATTCCCCCAGTGAAGGTGCTGTGGAGAAATTATGTCGTGGAGGAGGCCATATGGGAGCATGAGGATTAGATGTGCTGCAGATATCCCCATCTTTTTTAGTATTTAGGTACGTTTATTTAAATTTCAGGACGAAATTTTTGTAAGGATAGGAGAAATTATAACATGCCACTTCTAATTTCCATGTTGTGCATATGCGATGTTAAGTATGACCTTGCTTGTGGTGTAATGATGTGTTTAAGATGCATTTATTTCATTATAGTAAGATTTTGATTGAACTAAAAACGTTTCCGGATCCAATCGAAAATTTTGAAAGGATTTTTGGAAGTATGAAGGAAGTCCTGAAATTTCCAAAGACCTGAAAAAGAGTATAGAATGGCATTTAAGAGTCACCAAGGCCATTAGAAGTATGTAGGAAGTCCAAATATAGGCCCAGGAGAATTTTTAAAGGATTTCAAAAAGATCACGGAAAAGCCAATTTCGGGCGTTCCAAGAAATAAATAAAAAAAGATAAGAAAATGGTGGACAAGTGGGGCTAACCTTGCATGCATGAGGGATATGTGGAATGAGAGTGGTGTGCATGTAAGACACTTGTCAAAAGAGAAGCTTGTATGAAGTATATGTGTAAAGTGAATTGATGCATGGTTGATATGTGTAATTCATACTTGAAATAGAGTCCTGTATGAGAGCCATGTGGAAGGGTGATGTAAGCAATATATAAATGGAAATTGAAAGTCAAATTGAGAGAAGGAAAAGCTCTCAGGTAAGCTTGAGAGTGACAGCCAAAGGAGAGGAAAATGAGAGAGACCTTGACTTGTGTGAGTGTGTGTGCCATCTAAAAGGTGGAAAGAGGGGGTGTGTTCGACAACGAAGGAGCAAGGGCAGCTACCATTCCATGCTATCTTGAAGTGATTTTTGAAGGATTTAACGAAGGGAAAAATCAAGCTAGGAACCAAGAAAGCATTTTAACAAGTAATCCAAGTGAGGTTAGTGTGATTTTTTCTTAACTTTTGATGTGAGAATTTGATGAATTAATGGTGAATGGGCTGTTGTGATTTTAAAGTATGATGAAATGATATTGCATGAAGGATTAATGGATGATTGAATGAAGATTGATGATGATGTATGATGGTTTCGATCAAAAGGGGTCTTTAGTGTCCAAGATAATTTTTGAATGATATAACATGATATTTGATGATTAATGGAGGTGCATGCAAGAGTTGAAACATGACAAAGGGGATGGAATGGATATATTCATGTGTCACGACCAAGAGTGATTTTATGTACCCAAATGAAATTCTAAAATGTTGCATGAAACTTGAGATGGTATTGATGTAAATTGAAACTTGAAAACTTGAAAAAAATAGTTGGTTTAGATGGGGTATAGCTCTCGACCAAGGGGGTGTTTTGTGGTTCAAATTGAATTTTGATGCAATGACTTGATATCATACTTAAATATATGTCAAATGAATGGAAAATAATGTTAAAATGAAAAGTGAGAATGTAGATTTTAGTGTGGCATGTATTCGGCTAGAATGGAGACTTTATGATTAAAATGATTTTTAAATGCTTTGCCATGAGTTTTGAGATTATGTTGATGTGAATTGGAGCATAAAAATTGAAGAAGTAATGGTATGGTGTTATTCGGCCAAGCTAGGGGGACTAAGGTCCATTGTGTGTTTTGTTGATTTAAATGAATTCTAAGCATATTTATGTATTAAAAATGATGATGTTGTGATGAAAAGTAATGGTTTAAAGTGAAGAAATGATGGTGTTGTATGTGTGTGCTTAGGTTCGGTTAAGAGATGTTAAAAGGTCTCAAATTTTGTTCTTATTGAGTTGATTGGATTTCTTGCATTTGGATGCATTCGAGTGATGAATTTTGTAGCAAAATCTTGGTGCGCAAGCTACCTTGATTCATTTGTTAGTGCATTGAATTGAATTTACATCATATTAAGGATGGTTGATTAGCATGAGATGTTTTGAAGTTGAATGATGTATTGGATGATTAGCATGAGCTATTTTGATGTTAAATGTGATCTTGAATGGATGTCATAAGCTATCTTGATGTTACAGGCTGTTTTGAGTGACGTTTAGAGGCTGTTTTGATGTTATAAACTTGAAGAAATGTGGTTGTATGCAAGCTGCCTTGATTTGATTATTAGTGTATTAAAGTATCACACAACTATTTTTGAAGGATGTGAAGGATTTTATAATCTACCTTGATGATAGATTAGCTTAGAATGGTCATAAATGTGTTTGTATAAAATTAAGCTTCATTCTATGCCTTGTTACTCGCTTTTGGTAACTAAAATTTGAATGGAAATAAATAATGCGAAAATCTAGTATCATTGCAACTAGAATTAGGCTTTTCGAAAAGTTTTCGTAATGGTGTGATTTTTGTGAATTGATGCGTTAGTGAAATGTGCTATAATTGAATTGTGTGCGATTTGAGATTGTTTGCGAAATTACCTAAAATTAGAATGCAAAAATACGTAGGTGATACGTAAGCAAGGGGGTCTGCTCTAGTAAACTAAAGTGAGCTAGAGAAAGAGATGAGTTGCCCTTACAAATGTTTTTATGTAATTTATTTCTATTTTATTATTCAATGAATTTATGAAATATTTATTTATATGCCAAGAAATGCTATTACATGATTTTAAGTAAATGAGATTGTTTCGAAAACCTCTTACATGAAATTACGAAATATTTATGAAATGAGAAAATATGAATTGAAAAGTAGCGGAAAAGAAATGTTTTATTAGCCTATGGCACACCTTGCAAGTATTTCAGCGAGTTGTTCCCAATGAAAAGTATCCTAAAGACGTGCATGATAGTGTCAGGGGTGTCTGTCACTAACAATCTAACAGCAGGAGATACCCGCGAGAGGGATTGAATTAGTTAGTGCAGTCAGTGTGTCAACCATGCACGTATAGAGGTATATAATGGCTAGCTTTCCATAGCGATGAAATTTTTCATTACGTGGGACCGAAAAAATGACCTAAATGATAAGTAAAGCTGCTTGGAGGGAAGGGAAATTTTGTTCTGTCGTGTACTTAAGGTGCCAAGTAATAATAGGCATAGTGACTACTTTACTTCATGAAAATGATTTTAATACCATGTTATATGTTGCTTTATATTTAAAAACGCATGATTTATTTCTATTATCAAATACTTATACATATATATATATATATATATGCGTATTATAGTTGAGGTTTTCTATTATGCATTTCTACTTTCCATGGCATCTTTATTTCTTTTAGTAATTGCATTATATTTTATTAAATGCTTTTAGGGAAGTATTTTCCTAAAGTAGTTTAAATAGAAATTATGGCACTCATTGAGCTTATTTAGCTCACTTCTTACTTTATGTTTTCAACCCAAAATCTCCCCAGGTGTAGGCATAGGTGCTACAGCTTCGGAGACCTCTATCCCAGAGTAGTTGAGCGATGTCAGGTACTACTGTTTTTACTTAATATATGTATGTGCTCATGATCATGCACTCATGAATGAACTGTTTTGTAAACTTAAATTTGAATTTGAATTTAAACTTTTGTAGTCAATGCATATTCATGAGATGAAATATTTAAGTTACTTTTGAAGTTGTATAAGTTGAATTGTGATGATTTGTGGATTTGAGATGAGGACTTGAGGCACAGTATTTGAAGTGTATAAGTTCTTGAATTTCTTACAGGTTGGATTTTCAAAAGTGTAGTCGTCATACTGTCGAAATTTTTATAAATCTTATTTTATAACCGTTTTTTAAAAAGCGAAAAATTTCCACCGAATTCCGCAATATTAGAAACCTTTAAAGAGTTTTAAAAGGATTTTCAATAAAAGAATACGGTTTAGCTTCACAGGAACTTTTCAACTAGAGCATATCTCGCCTAGAAGGCTTCCGTAAGATGTTAGGCAAGTCGCCTGGAGGAATAAAGGATAGGGACCCGTCACTTACAGCTGAGGGGCTACAGATGTGGTACAAACTATTACGCCTCGATATTTATTTTCGTACGATTAGTATTCGTTGATTAAATAATTGAATTCAATAAGTTGGATTAAATTAGAATTTAACGAAATTAGTGCGATATTATTAGAAATCATTAATTATTTAAGGGATTTAATAATTTTTGAAAATATTTGTCTTAGCAATAGATTTAATTAGAGATTGGGATGGGAGAGATTGATTGATGAAAAAACGTCATTGGACAATTAAGTGAGAGTAATGGGAATGCATCGTATGAAATTAATTTTAGGACCAATCAAAATTTGCCAACTAAAAGTCAAAAGTTAGAAAGACCAATTGAAAATGTGACAAATGTGTGTTGTCAAGATTTTCAAATGGAATGCAAGCATGTGTGTTGAGAGACTTAAATGGAATTAAAGAGATATTTGGGGCAAAGGTGGAAATCAAAGAAAATAGTTAATATATATAGTGAGCTAAAAATTGAAAAATTCATTTCTTTTCTTCTTCCTTGTGCCGTCCACCATCACTTCATTCTCTCTTCATTTTTCTTCCATTTTAAGCTCACAAACCACCCAAATCTCTTGTTCTTTTCATCGTCCACCTCTCCAATGCATCAAAACCATCAAAACCCTTCTAGAATTTCAAGTGATTTTTTTTTTAAAAAAAAGAGCTTTAGTAAGGTAAGTTGGTGTAGGTTTTGATTTTTGTGATAGGTTTAGGTTAGAAATGGTGTAGATACTCTCATGAGCATGTAGATAAGGTTATTTTTGCATTTGATTAAGTGTGTGTGATTTTTATGATGAAAATTGCTTTCTTTGAAACTCTAGGTGAGGGTTTGATTCAAGGAAGCTTAGGGAAAGATAAGGGGAAGCCATAAGGTTTCCTTGGAGGTGTGGAAAAGCTAAAGAGTAAACTCAAAAAGTTTGTGTACACTTATTTTGAAAAGTTACATTTATTAGCGTGTTTGAAATTTGAAAATTTCGTTGAAATTTGATAATTTGATTTCTTTAATGTGACAAACATATTTGAATGATATTTGTGTGTCAACTGAATGCCTTTTGAATGAAGTTTGTGATAAAAAACCATACGGAACAAAATTTTGAAAAACTAACCCTTCTAGGCCAAATGCATACCCAAGAACAACCTATGAGTATTTTCGTCATTTCAAGCTTATTTACATGTTATTCTAATGATGTTTGAATGATTTATGTGATGAAATATAAAGTAGAACAAAAAAATTTAAAAAAAAAAAAAAATACACCTCTAGGCTGAATGCTATGCATAGGACAATCTAGGAGTATTTTTGTCATTTTGCACTCATTTACATATTAAGTAAATGATGTTTGATGGTACATGTGATATATTAAAAATTTAAAATGAAAAATTTGAAATTTGCCTCTATTGGGGCCAAATTGAAGCAAGAGGAAAGTAGATAATGTTTTGATAAAATATAACTCTAAAACTAGGGGCAAAATAGTCACTTGAAAAGGCCATAAGTGATGCTCTGAAGAATTTTGAAGAATACAATTAAATATATGTTAAAAAGTTTACGCAATTAAAGTTTTATTAAAAGTTGAAAATTTTGTAATTTGAAAAAGTTTAGAGGGCCTGAGTAAAACTAGACACCAGTAGGTAAAAATTGGTAATTGGCATACCAATAGGGTAATTATTAGCAATACTACATCGTTACAAATGCTTATCGACTTTGAATCACAGACCTTAAGAGGCACCGAGTGTCTAGTCTAGAAGCTGAAAAAGGTTGTGAATTGCGACACGACGGGTAGTCACCGAATGTCCATTACCAGGGAGGCCGTTTATTTTGACGGGTAGTGACCAAGTAGTCGATGCTAGGAAAACCCGTTATCGATCCAAGGTATCATGTTAGATTTTACAAATGACTCTAAAAGTTCAATAAAGTTATATTGTAAAAACATATGACCAAAGAGTTTTGTAAAGGCAACTTCGTAAATGTGTTTAACAACCAATTTTCGTAGATTTATATTGTTAAATCTTTACTTATGTAATGTATGATGCAGATAATTCGAAAAGTTGATTATCAGTGCTTGTTATTTGATTTTATTGTTACATTATTAAAAATAATTATGACAGGACCCGAACCAAACCTTCTCTAAGCTCTTATCTGGAGGATCCCGTTGGCACTTCAGCAAACTTCCTGAACCCGACTCGTCGAATTTAAGAAATCCGAGAAGCGACCTTACTTTTTCTTAGCCCGTTTACTTACTTTACTCAAAGAATTTATTTTCTTTAAAAAAAAAAATAGTTGGGTTAGTGTAAATTTTTCGCATTTTCTTAAAACAAATTTTATAAAAATTTTGACAGTATAACGGTTGTAATTTGAATATTTCCAAAATTACTTGTAAAAGAAAACATTTCGAACTATATCAATTGACCTCCCAACTTCTTATAACCACAATCATGCAATTTTTTATGCAATTTCACATATACACATTTTCTCAAACATACAATTTTCGCAAATACACATTTTAATAATCATATCTTCATGCATTGTTCAAAATAAAATTTACAAGTATGGACATATATTATGTGCAAGTGTCTCAAAATATATATATCTACATATTTTCACCTCGGTTTACAATCATTCACATGTCCTTAATTCAAATCATGCAAATCATTCTAATTTCATTATTTACAACATCAAAATAGGTATAAGTTTATGCGACATGTTGACTTGACGCCCACCTAGAGTAATCGAAGCAGTTTTCTGAATGTAGAGTCACTTATACAAGCACCTAATACAATATATAAGCTACACAGAGGTAAAAAGGTTAGTTCAACAAATAATAATAACATCAACTATAAATCGCATCAAGATTTATAACTCCATTCGTTTATGAAATTTTGTAATTTAACAAAAAACCTTTCTTCTAAAACCCCATGTATACTCCTAATGAACTGAAACCATCACGTGGCGGTTTTCAATTGACGCCATGCGTGAAGCTACTAAAATATCTCAACCACTACGATGCGGAATTTACTGCATCGCAATGTATTATTAATCTATCTCGAATCTGAGCAACTATAATGCGGAATTTTCTGCATCGCAATTGTAGTGCTATAACTCTGGGCGACTACAAGCTAAATTTTCTGCATCACAACGTAACGCTAGATACTCTAAAAAACTGAGCAACTACGGACAAAATTTTAAGCATCCTCGCGTAGTGCTAATTTCTCTGTAAAGCTGAACGTCTACAAAAGAAATTTTCTACATCGTCGCGTAGCGCTAAAACTCATATAATCTTAGGGTATATATATAGGTTTTGAAACTGTTTTCGCTAAGTGCAAAAGTACAAAATTTCTTACTTTTCAAGCTCTTAAAACTTTCTCGATTCAACATTTTAAAATCGACTTGGTTTTAATTTCTTCACTTTGTGAATTCCATAAGGAGATCACATTTTAAAAACTCAGATTTAGAATTTGAAAATCGTTTTTGATTTAATTACATTACAAATTGCAAAGTTTAAAATAAAAATTGAAATAGATGCAAGCGGTAAGACACTTACCTAAATCTGCATAAGCTCAAGTCAAGTGTCTCAACGAGCCTCTCATGCCTCGCTCACTCGCTCGTCACCTACATATCAATTTCTCGTTATACTTTGCTCAATTACATAACTTAAAACTTAATGATAGAGTTTCCAATATAAATTAATCTATTGAAAACCCTTTATGTTATAACCTTTTCGACTCGATTTTAACTTAACTGAGACTCTCTAATTTTGATTTCTTTGCACGTGCCTTATTTATTATCACTTAGGAACTCTCCGGAGTGCTTAAAATGGTCACCGAAAGCTTGGAACTCAAAATAGCTATTTTTGACCCCTCTAAAATCGAGACTAATTTAAGCCCCTTCCAAGCAATTTTCTTCGCTCCATTTTTACTCAAATCATCTTTCTCACTCGTACTTAAGTCGCTCGTAAAACGGTTTCGAGAAATTCTAAGCATTGAGGGTCGAAACCTATGAAAACGCCTATTTTTAAATACTTTTTATGTATATTTGTGGCATCCTACATACGACGACTTCATTTCTTTAGTATCTAAAGTTCTTTTATCTAATTATGATCAATTACATTCATTTCATGCATTGAAAAATGCATTTACATTCTTATTTCACACTATGACTTCATACATACACTATTTTAACCATAACTTTATCAATTTTTATCGAAAATCGTTCCCTTCCAATTCCTATGGTTTGCAATGTTCCCAAGGCATGTTTTGAGGTCTAGAACAACCCCAAATAAGCTCGAATAGGTTAGGTCACTATAGCCCCTTCATTAGGCTCGAGATTCTCAACTTAGCTCTATGCTTCTCCTTTGAAAATTCTATCACTTCTACATGTTTTACTAGGCTCTAATATGCATTTATATATGCTCATTTACATCAAAGTTCAAGGGATTACACATCCCCCCTTAGTGACCAAACTCACTATGTACCACACACTACTTTTTAAATTTTACATGTTAATCTCCCTCAAGCATTTGATCAAACAACTTATATTCAACTCAATCATACTTTAAGTATGCTTAATTCTCAAGTTAGGTTTTTCTCCCATCAACCCTAATCTAACATTTATATACTATAACATGTCATCTAAGCTTCCATATCATACATTTAGGGTTCTACACTTGTTTTAAGTGTAAAACACCCATTACAACATACCACAAATAACCCAACTTTTACACCAACCAACAAACCCAACTAATCATCAAATATGAGAAAAATGATCATATCTCACCTTGATTGTGCTTTGGATTGGCTATTCAAACTTGAATCTACTTAGAAGTTTGATGAAAAACTTGAGATTTGGCTTGGAACAACTTGTCTTCACTTTTCCCCTTCTTCACCTTGGTGGCATCACTCTCTTGCTCTCTCCTCTCTAATTTTGTGTTGCAAATCTCGGCTAAGTGTTGGTGACTATCATCACCAACACTTATATTTAATAGCTTTTAGTTGGTTTAAATTACACTCATGCCCTTAGTCACTTTATTTACTAATAAAAATCCTTGGTTTTTAAGTAATTTATCAAATTATTCATATAATTAATGGTTAAATTCTTATAATTAAAGTTTTACAACTTTGCCATCCATTCAAATTTCTTTTTTTTGAAATGCCCATTTTGCCCTTTTTATTTGGTAACTTAACTTCAAAAGCTAGGAAACGTAAAATTGAATATAGGGGTTTATAAATTATAAGTTCAAAAGTTTTATGTGTATACCCACTAAGTAGAAATACTTAGCGCGTTTGACTTTACCACGCGCAGTTAGTTGAGTCGGGCTTGGTAGATCAAGACTGAAAATGAAGTATATCTGCAGTAAGACCAGCAAGTCACATCCATCCTCCATTTTGGTAAATATCATTTTAGGTTCACATATGCATGTCAACACGTATATATGTATGTTTATATATATAGTTATGAAGTATGTATAATTTCCTAGAGCGTGAGTTTTGTAAAGAATGAATTGTATAATATGTGGACTCTTTTGTAAAATATGTAAATAGAGTTTGTATTAAGAATTTTATGGATGTGAAGTTTTACTAAAAATTTGTTTATTATGTGTATTGTGTGGTGAAGTGATTTTAGGAATGGACGGGAGGTCCGAAATGGAGGTTGAGAATTGGATATATATATAGAAGTGCTGTTTTTCCTGCAGATTTTTAAAATTTTGGGATTTCAGAAAAACAGGAAAAACTCTGTCGAATTTTTTATAAAACAAAATAAATGTAATGAAATTGTTTATAATAAAGATAGTATCCTTCGCCTCGATTCTCGTATCACTGAGGGTCGAGAGAGGGGCGTTATACCAACGGCAGGAGGCACTATAAATATAGTTCAGCAACTTGCAAATGATGTCAAAGAGCTAGCACAGACCCAAAGAAATTTACCAGTAGCAACGGGAAAAGCACCAGCTCCTAAAAGACCTAACAAAGGGATGTCGCGACTTACCGATTCAGCTCGTTCCTCTAACTCGCATTCGAGAGCTGAAGGTCACCGAGCTAGTGAAGAGGAAAAAGTCCCGCGTCCTACGAGCTTAGTGTGAGGGTAAGCCAGGATGGGAGCCGCCATGTGGAGGGTGGCTGCGATCGAGTTTGGGTCGTATCTTCGTATGAAGAATATGAGGTAGATCATCAGCAACGTGCGGAGTCGTACCGAGTTGGCAGCTCGCAAAGGGCTAGCCAGGGATATAAACCAGACCATTGATCTTTAAGTCATAAGCACAGGAGAGGACACAAGCCTTAGGACCTAAGAATTGAGGAGCTTCTTCAAAGGGTTTAACAACTTGAGGCATGCCCTAGCATTTCAAATTAGCGTGATTAATACGGGAAGAGAACCACCTTTACCAGAGAGATCAAGACACAGCCTGTGGGACCACTTCGTCTCTCTTTAGGGCCCACTCAAAGGTACTATCCCAGTCAAGATGGGTTTTCTTTCGTCTCTCCCCATCTTTCAAACTTGACCCTTGACCCTTAAATCCAAATTCTTATAGAGGTGAGTACCAATTAAGCTAGTGACCCTTAAATCCAAATTCTTAGAGAGGTGAGTACCAATTGAGCTAGTAGCTCAATTGGTACTCACTAAGAATTTGGATTTAAGGGTCAAGGGTCAGGTTCGAGAGGTGGGGAGAGGCGAAGGAAAACTCATTTTGACTAAGACAGTACCTTTGAGTAGATCTAAAGAGAGATGAAGGAGTCACACAATAAAAAGGCACATTTTTATTGTATGACCCCTTCGTCTCTCTTCAAGGCCCACTCAAATGTACTATTCCAGTCAAGATGGGTTTTCTTTCATCACTCTCCACATCTCGAACCTGGCCTTTGACTTTTAAATCCAAATTCTTAGAGAGGTGAGTACCAATTGAGCTAGTAGCTTAATTGGTACTCATCTCTCTAAGAATTTGGATTTAAGGGTCAAAGGCTAGGTTCTAGAGGTGGGAAGAGGCGAAAAAAAACTCATCTTAACTGGGACAATACCTTTGAGTGGGCCCTGAAAAGAGACAATGGGGTCCCACACAGCTTTTTCCTCACAGATTCAAAGTCCCCAACATTCCCAAGTACAATGAGGATAATGACCCTTATGATCACTTGGATGTGTTCAATATCCAAATAGATCTCCAGACGAATAATCCTTTGGTCAAGTGCTATGTTTTTCTAGATACCTTAGGGGACGTTCCACGAACCTAGTTTAAGAGTCTTCCAACTCGTAGCATATGTAGCTGGGAAGAATGTCAACAAAAATTCACCAGCCAGTACAAAGCTCTAAGGAGGCAGCTCATGCCATCTTGTCACCTTGCTACAATCTTTCAGAGGCAAAACAAATCGCTGAAAGCCTAAATTACCAAGTTTAGATGCAAAGTCAGTAATGTAGAGAACCCTTTAGATGAAAGCATCCTTACTATGATCTCTACTTGGCTTCATAAGGATGGGAAGCTGTATGAGAGCATCTACAAATTCCCCAGTGAAGCACTTGAACAAATTCTACAAGCGAGCTGCTAAGGAGAATAGATGGGAAGAGACCTTTGGCCCCAAGAAGTCTAACTAGAAAGGCAAAGTGGGCAGTTCCAGCCAACTAAAGAAAAGAAATAATGGTGGGAATGGAAATAAAGGTCGGAGTAATAGTTCGAACAATCAGGTCACCAAGAAGACTAGGAATGAGCTCAGAAAATAACAACCTCAGCGTCGAAGTCGTCATGATAGCTACAGCATCCTGTCAAATACACAATATAGGATCTCTGCAACGGAGAGGAACAGAGAGGATTTCGATAAGCCTAATCCTATGAGGACTTCCACTTATCTCAGAAATAAGAACAAGTTTTATGTCTATCATAATGAGGCCGGGCATAACACTTCCGAATGCTAAGCGTTAAAGCACACCATTGAGGATCTAATCAAGAGAGGTCGCTTGAGAGATTATGTGGTGCGACTAGCAAACTCATGACCTCAACAACTACCACAGCCAGTATAACAATAGCCCTAGCGAGCTCTCAAACATAAACTTACTTATGGCTCGCAAGGCCAATGACGAGTCGATTGGTTCGAACTGGGAATATCCTTATATTATTAAGGAAAACCTAGAAAATGGAGCGTATCACCTGACTAATATGGATGGAGTTAAGGTCCCATAAGCTTGGAATGTTGAGCACCTTCTCCTATACTTTTAGCAACGTTTTGAGTACATACCTCTTGACTTGAAATTCAATCTTCAAAAATTAATAAAAGCTCCAAGTTTCCCATGTTACGTTACTATAAATGATTTCTCTATTAATTTCTTTATTAAATGTTAAGTGTGAAACTGGATTGTGACCTCTCCACCAAGTTTCTCTTTGGCAAATTTCACTAGGTCAAGTATGTTAGCTAAGGTTCCGATCTACTGGACATTGCTTAACAAAATTTTATTAAGTCATGCTATATTAGTTGAGATTCCGATCTACTAGATATAACTTGGTAAATTTCATTAAGTCAAGCTATATTAGCGGAGTTTCTGACCTATTGGATATTGCCTAACAAAATATTATTAAGTCATGCTATATTAGCCGAGGTTCCGACCTATTAGATATAGTTTGGCAAATTTCATTAAGTTGAGCTATATTAGCTGAGGTTCCGACCTACTGGACATAACTCGTAAAAGCTTTATTATACTGTTAGTTGAGATTCCGACTGACAGGCCCCTTTCCAACTACTAGCTAGGCAACCTGCCCAGCACCCCACGATGGCTCCCCAGCCGAGATCTGCTCAGCTGGAAAGTTTTCGAGGAGTTAAGCCTCTTTTCTGTTCTAAATTTTCTTGAAATCCTTTTAGTTCTGAAAATGGGTGGAAATTTTGTTCGTTGGAAACAACTTTATAAAAATAGAATTTTCACGGAAATTGGCAGCAAAACAACTGTTTTTCTAAAATTCCACCCTATAAAATACTTCACAAACTTGTATAAGTTTATACACAAATATTTCCATAATTAATAGGCCTCAAGCCCTTTTTCAAACTCACAATCATGCAATGATACGGAAAGTAACTTGCTTAAACTCATAAAACATCATGCATGATATTTACATAAAATCCTTAATCCAAAATAATATTTACAAAACTGGAGAAATCTCAAAACGATAATAAATACACTACATGATACTATGTCTAGAAACGAGTGCAGCGTGGTCGCGTGTCTAGCTGGCCTATACGTCCAAAGAAGATACTTCCCCCGCGCTGCCGGCTCTTGCACTTGGGGAGGATTTTAAATAAACAGAAAATGATGGTGAGAATAACTCAGTGAGTGTACATAATAATAAATTCTGCTTTCATTATTATTTTAAAACGATACAATTTATTTAAGCAAAAGATTCTTTTAGTAAACTCTTTGTAATTAAATTTTTCTTATTATTCAAAACTAACGTCTATTGACGTATTTCATTTCTTTACTAACTTAGAAGGGTAACTCTGAAAAAAACTCATTGTCTTAAGCTCTTAAGTTCAATATCTATATGACATGAAATACTAGAACTTTTCTGTTTGCGTGTGCTCAGATGCGGGAACTTGGGATTACGATTCCCCCCAACATCTGGAAATACGGGAACTTGGGATTACGATTCCCCCCGCAAATTAAACCGTACGGAAACTTGGGATTATGATTCCCTCCGTCTAATAGGTGTACGGGAACTTGGGATTATGATTCCCCCCTCAATTTAAGCTGTACAGGAACTTGGGATTACGATTCCCCCCGTCTAATAGGCGTACGAAAACTTGGGATTACGATTCCCCCCGTAATTTAAGCCGTACGGGAACTTGGGATTACGATTTCCCACCCCCCCTTCTAGTACTATACACGCATAGGGTACCTCGGCCAGGTTCTGCTAGAGGTTAAAACTAAAGAGATATTAATTACCTTTAAAATTATCTCATAAGTGTTTCATTTTCTAGTTACGGTTTAAAACCGAAAAACTTGCTTCATAAAGCGAAACTCAATTATTGAATTAACGTTCTCAAGTATCTTTACAACTAAATACATATATATAATTATACATGCATTATAGGGAAAGTGATAATATTCTAAAATGTTACTTGAATAACATAAATCATAAACTAAAATAGTATCGCATTAATAATTTCATATAACATAATTCGCGAAAGCTTTATAAAATGCACACTCACAACTTGCTTCCAAAAACGTTATCACCAGTTCCCGTTACGGATCTCGACCACTCGCTGGATCACCTACAATTGGTTTCAATCGAGATTACGTTAAAAACACCACTCGAGCACAAACTACACTTTAATCCAAACTAGGATTTCTAATCTCGACAATTCAAATGACTATCCTCACGATAACATGATAACAATAGGGAAAACTACCGTACGCGGAGACTATCTCAAACCATGTCAAAGTCGCAACATAACTACTCGAAACTCTACGGTTACAAAACCGATAACTATGCCATTCGAAACCAAAGTAATATTATCAATATCACATTCTAGCGGATTTAATGAAATGAAGGTTCGAAACCAAACGACTAATATAAAGCTTACGCGATTTCAACTAGCTATCGCGAATTATCGATTTTAGCGTTTCGCGCGATTCCTTCGTTTCCAAATAAACATATTGTTAATTTCAATTCATGACTTTACTTAAAACACAACAAACAAATATTCAACACTTTTAAAGCATAAACATGAAAAATATGGCAGCAAGCTTAACAAATATCTATTTTCGGTTTCAACTCCCAAATTTCAACAATTTAACGATTTCGCGCGAAACAAAAACTATCAGATTAACTTAAATGTCTTTCAAACTATTCTAACATCAACTTTAACACTTCAACGGCTTAATAACATCTCGGGGCAGCGAGATAACATCACAAATACTTTCATATTCGACAACGAAAATCACAAACTAAAAACACTCGCGTTAGCGGAAAACTCAACCGAATCGCTCGGAAACGATTTCTCAATATCCGAACGACTATCCGATACTTTAAAACACACTAATACTAACCATTTTCCGCGACAACGAACTCGAAACTAAAAGTATAACGCAACAGGCCCCAACTTATCGTCTAACAGCCCGTAAAAGTTTTCACAACGGAAACAACCATTTACAATATCATTCAAAATACAACCGAAACAATAATGAGCGAACCTCCGCACTAATGAGATTCTCAATCCTAAACCCAATCATCATATCATCAATATCTCAATTCTATTCACATGAATTCTTTAACAATTACTCAAAACGCACAACATAAACAAAAGGGACAGCACCTACCTTAACAGTTTCGCTTCAAAACAACTTTCGAGCAAGAGGGATGACGACGACGCTCTCACAGCAGCAAGCTTCTTCTTCCACCAGTAAGTTGTCTTCTCTTGTTGTTGTTCCACTTCAAGTCTGGATGTTATTTTCAACTTGACAGTAGCTGCTTGGCAGCAGCTCACAATGACAACCCACGACAGCAGTTGGTAGCAACGTGACAGCAACTAGTTCAGCTTCGCATGGCAGCTCCGCACGGCTTCAGCTCTTCAGTTCATGGTTCAGTTCATGGTAGCAAGATAGCACCTGGTTAGCACCAGTACACTTACCAGACCACGGTAGCACCTGAGGACGACGACAGCCGCAGCACGGCCTCCTCACGCCAGCAGCTCCTCTCACCGGCAATAGCTCACGATGATAGCAACAGCCTCACGGCAGGACAAGGCAGCGACGACAGCAAGGCAGCAGCTTCCTCTTGCTTGCATGCACGGTCTGAAGGTCTCAGATCTGATCTTGCATGTGTCCAAATGCTTCAGATCTGCTCTCTCCTTCTCCTTGCATCATCTCAGTCTGAAGACAGCAACTTGATCCTCTCTCGCTCTCTCAATCACTCACGATCACTATCTTGGTCTCTCTTTTCTAACTTTCACGAGCTCACAAGCTCACTCACCAAGGTCCTTGCTCTCGGTTTGAGCTTGTGGAATGGACCGAATGCTTTCAGCTTGCTTTACTTCTCAATCTCTCACTCACATGCTCGGATTTGTCTTGATAAAACATGGTGACCGAATGGGCTTTGATGATGAAAGATGGTCGAATGCTCTCTTGCAAGTTTTACTTCTCTCTCTCAAAATGACATTTCGGTTTTGAGATGATAAGAGTTGTTGACCGAGCTTGGGATTTCATTGCTTTTAATCTATCACTAATCTTTCTTCAATTTTAATATATAATTGCTCTCATTTGGACACTTGTATCTCTCCTTTATTGCATGTATGACACGTGTCACCAACATGCATAAAGTTTACTTTATTTTATTTCACAAGCATTCTCACTTTTTAATTCCAAGCTCGGATTTCGTTTCCATCCGGGAATTCACTTTTAATCGTTTTCACTTTCAGAATTATTAATAAATTTCGAATCCGTCTTCATGAACTTGAATTTATTTTAATATTCTAAAATAATTACTCCGAATATTTTCGGACTCGATAATTATATTTTTTCGATTGGTCGCGATAAATCGAAAAAATATTTCGCTCTACGACGAACGAGGTTTTGGGTTTTACACCGACCTACTGAACAACTTGCTAAATATTCTACTATGTTAGCTGAAGTTTCGATCTACTGGACATAGCTCGATAAAACATTATACTGTTAGCTGAGGTTCCGACTTACTGGACAGCTCGCCAAAAAAATATTATACTATTAGCTGAGGTTCCGACCTACTAGACAGCTCGTTAAAATATTACGCTGATAGCTGAAGTTCCAACCTACTGGACAACTCACTATAATATTACGCTATTTGCTAAGGTTCCGATTTACTGGACAGTTTGCTAAAATTTTCTGCTATGTTAAGTAAGGTTCTGGCATACTGGACATAACTCGCAATAAAATTAATTATGCTATATTAACTGGGTTCCGACCTACTAGATATAGCTTATAAAATTTATTATACTATGTTATCCGGGTTCCGACCTATTGGACATAGCTCGAAAAATTTATTACGCTATACTATTCGGGTTCCGATCTACTAGACATAGCTCAAAAAATTTTATTAAGCTATGTCAGTGGAGGTTCCGACCTACTGGATGTGGCTTGACCTAAATTTTTTAAATTAAACTATAATTTACGAGCTCTGGCGCATTAAGATTAGTGACCTCCTAAGCTCACATCAGGTGTTATTACCACTGTTTGTTGATTACTTTATTTCTTAGTTCGAAAGAAACTCAAATACTTAGAAAAAAAAAACAAAACAAAAGCATAGCATTGAAGAAAATGTATTTAAAATAAACCTCGCAATAAGGTGAATCCGTTCAACAATAATAACCTCAAAATGAGGTCCAAATGTTTTTTACAAATAACCTCACAAGCGATGTGAATAAAATACAAAGTAATTAAGGAAAAAGAAGAAAAAGATGCAACTCGGCAAGCAGCCTACTCGAAGCCCTAGCCTTGGTAGGCTGATTGACTAGGGGCTATGTCATGCGAGGTAGTATCTTAAGGCACTGCGACCTGAGCTGCCTCATCCCGGGAGGTCACACTTGGGAGCTCAGCATTCAGAAGAGTCTTGTCTAAAATAGCAGCGGATCAGTCAGCCTACTCCTTGTATTTTTCACCTCTGTGACCGACTTTTCACCAAAGAATGAGAAGTCCAACTCGGGATGAATTACCCATAAGGTGTAGAGGAAATTGCTGAAGGTCTTTGATTTTACCTCCTCCCTAACTTTGGTGTCCTGCACCTTGATTTCCTTCTTGGTTTGAGCAACCTCTTTTTCAGCAGTCTTAGCTCGCTGCACGGCCTTTTCCAGCTCATCTTTTGCCTTGGTAAGTTCCTCTTCACTCCTGAGGAGTTTGGCAGTGAAGTTTGACCTTGCCATTACATGAGTACTCTCCTCGCAAGCCAAAGCATCCTCAGCCTTCCTTTTAGCGTCTTCGGCATTATTTAGCTTAGTTTGAAGGAGTTACTCTGACCTCTTTGCCTTATCAGCCTCCATAGTCATGAACAAGAGCTCATCATACAACTTCTTATTCTTACTCTTGAGCTCCTTTTTCCCCTCCTTAAGAGTGTGAGCTTCTTCCATCTACTTCATTACCCCTATAGCGACCTGGAACGCAAAAGTTAATATCTAAAGTAAGGAAGCAAGAAAAACAGAGGTATTGGAGATTACCAATAGCCCATAATGAGTTAGGTAACTAGATAAGAAATCATCCCTGAGGTTTTCTTTCTCTAGGTTCTTAGTGGAGTTCCTTAGGATTTCGGGCAAATTGTTAAGGACGGCATCAAAGTATATCCCTCATGGCCTGACTTCAAGCTGCACCCTGACCTTTGGTTCAACTTTTCTATCTGCGATCTCAGACTGCTTAACCTTCTCTGCTCGTGATAATTTGGCCAAAGGGTGCGTAGGCATTAACTTTCTTTTCGCCCCATTGCTTAGAGTAGCTTGAACCTCACGAGCAGGAGCGCTCACCTATTCATGTTTATACCTCAACCACCATCGACTACGAGGTAGACCAAAATCGGTTCAGAGGTGGTCACCTCGATAGAGGTAACAATTATAAGAGCTCTAGACTGAGCAGATTGAGCTAAAGGGCATTGACCGAAAGCGAGCTTCACCATCTATGAAGTCACTTGAGGGATAGGAACTTCCTCTACTTCACCAGTAGTTTCAAAAGAATAAATGAGCTCGAGTTCACCCCAAATTCCGATGTCCTTATCGTTGTCAAAAAGCTCGTTGTTTAAAAGAGAAGCTAGTTAGTGGGCCCTAAGGAGCTCGTCATCAAACACGTGATTCATTCTCCCTTTCCCCGAAACTGCAAGTGCCTTAAGAGATTTGATTTCTTCTCTAGTGAGGCCTACCCTATCTATTGTCAAGTCTACAAGGTGAAATAAAGGGAATAAATATATAAAAATAAATTCTACTGTGGCTCGTAGAAAATCAGTCTCATTTATCTACCTGGACTAAGGACGAAACTGAAATGTGGAGTTGTTTAAGCGAAGGACAAGAAATGTAAAACTAGCTCGACTTATAATCCCCTATATTAGACTTGCCCTTCACCTCACCCTAAAAAATGAGGTACTTGAAGCATGTCTTCGGAACTGTGAGAAAATAAATCTCTTCTTACATTCCTTATTTTGAGCTACTGACACTCTTATTACTAAAAAAGATGGCAGTAGATTCTTGGGTTTGAAGGTGGAAGGTTGTTCCTTATGAATCCTTATGAAGACTAAAACAGGGACGTGAGCTAGGAGTACGAGTTAGATGTTAATTGGAATGGACTGAGCTCTAACCTATTTAAGAGGTCAATGAGATAAGCATGGAAGGGAAATCTGAGCCCGTGCCTAAGGTGGTGGGTACTAATGGCAATGAACCCCCTGGGAAGATAGGCTGTATGGTCATTAGGTGTGGGCAATATGACACGACAACCTTTGGGAATGTCGTATTCTAAAGCTATTCTCCCCAACTCTTCATATTTTATTTCGATGGGTAGTGGGTAAACACCTCACGAGCTCGTTGCTCTTTCGCAGTCTGCCAGATTATTATAAGACCACTCAAGCTACGAACTCCCCAATAGCCTCACCACTCAGGGAGGTCGCCTTTTCAATAGTGCAAACTTCCCTCATGTTGAGCCCTTCCAAACTAAAAGAGTCATCATCTCTTATTCTATGTGATCGACGTCTGCAACCTGAAGATATCTACATATAAAATTAAGCAGTTAGTTCGTTATTTGTAGAATATACCTAAAATATAAGTTTCCTTTTCTCAAAGGAGGAACTTCCTAATCTACAGGTCACAAACACCTCACAAATTACTAAGGTCATGGGGAGCTCGACTTACAGTCTAACGACCTACGAGCTAACAACCTATAAGTATCTCACCTTACAACTCGTACAAATGGAGTTACAAACAACAAACAGCCCGTAAAATGCTAACCAATAAGATCAAATCAAAAGGGAATGAAAAGTCATAACTACCAAAAGGCATGCAACATCACGAGCATACAACATCTAAGCCAACAACAAACCCAAAGAAAACACAATGCTTACAAAAATGGAAACCAAAAAATCAAGAGTTGGTTATGAAGACTTACTGTGAGCAAAGTAAGAATGGAGACGCTGATCTTCAATGGATTTAGATCTCAGGAGTGCTAGCACAAAGATCTGAAATAAGAAGAAAACGAGAGAAAAGGCAGGCTCAATGGCGTCTCAAGCTTGAAAATGAAAGAGTACGAGTGGAAAGGAAGGGACCACCACTTATATATATGTGCGAGATTGAGACCCTAACCGTTAGATTTAGAAGCTAATCAGCCACCCTAGTGTTAGTGATGTGCCCTAGAACCAATCAACCTTAGGTTGTATTTATGCATATTTCATTTTAATAAAACAAGCAATATTATTATTCAGTATATATTCTTATATTCAACTGTATAATAAAGTCTCTAGTACATATAACACAGTGTAAAGGATATTATGAAAAAGTTCATGATATGAGATTCCTATTACATGCAAATATGTTTATACTTAAATATTCCTAGTCATAGTATTAATGAGACGGGACATCATTAGTACGGATAGACTAGCATGTGTTATACTTCTTAATTAGATCGAGCAGTAGTTCTCATAAGCTGATGGCATATGAGATGCCTAGAGTAAACATGTGGATGCTTGTTTAGAATGGGTGCATTGGATGACTTGATTGTAAGATGATCACATGGATAGTTTT
Source organism: Dimocarpus longan (assembly GCA_022984855.1). Taxonomy (NCBI): domain Eukaryota; kingdom Viridiplantae; phylum Streptophyta; class Magnoliopsida; order Sapindales; family Sapindaceae; genus Dimocarpus; species Dimocarpus longan. Next base: position 11,413,486 of record CM041015.1, on the reverse strand, counting down.
ATGTCAGTGATAATCTTAACATAGCAGTAGGTGCAAGTGCAACATGCTATCTCGGTGTTCAGGTAATTTATTAAACATTGTTATTGATTAAGGAATAATATAAATATTTATCCATTCGGATTCGGATGCGTAATTGAATTTTTATATAATTCCCGGATAGGTCCGGGGATAGTTTTTAATTTCAAAATCATAAAATAATTTAGAGCGATTGAATCTGAATAATTATTCGAATACTAATGAAATTTTCGAATTTGAAAATGGATTATAATAAAATTTTCAGGTGGATCGAATTGATTTCGAAGTTGATAGTGAAAATTGAAAGCATGAAAGATTGTTCATGAGAGCTTATGCATAGTGGGACTCGTATCAAGGAATGAGAGAATGAGAGATTGCATAAGAGACAAATGTCTCATTTGATGAATAATGCGAAGACAAGTGTGTGGTGGATAAGCAAATAGATGACAAATGGTGGGGCCAAAAGAAGGATATATAATTGAAATGAAATGTTGAAATAAAGGGAAGTCAAACAAGAAATGATGAGAAGCTCGGTTATCATCGTTGTTTTTGAGAGCAAAATCGAAACCAAAGGCTATTAGATAAAGAGAATGTGAACTCGTGAGATAGAGAGATAGAGAAGCTAAGCATCCAAAGTGAAGACAAACAAGAAGCTCACGGTCAAAAGCAAGAAACCGAGAGCATCACTTAAGCAAGCCTCCATTCGGTCTTGAAAGGTAAGAGAACGCTCATTTTTCTCTCATTCGGTCATCAAGATCATCACTAACTCTCTTGGTTTCATTTCGAAGGAAGCAACAGCTCATTATGAAAGAGTACTGCCATAAACTGTATCTAGGGGGCAACTTGCTGTCATGAAAGGTTTGAAGTTGTTTTATGTGGATTTTGTCACATGTAAAGGTTATAGAACAAGCTTAAAGTTACTTTCATCCATTTCCAAAAGGTGAGTTTTAATTTTTGTAAGTTTTAGATAGTAAATGGATGAATTTTTGTGATGATATGTTTGGGTTTTAGGAATGGAAACCTCAATAGTGTAGAGGTTGAAATGCATGTGAAATTAATGTGAAAATCAAATGAAGTAATGGCATGCATATTGGTGTTGTGTTCGGTCATGAATGAAGTATTAGTGTTAGATAAGTTTTGATTGTTTTGTCATGATGTTTGGTGATGTTTGGATGTGATTCAAGTGTTTAAATGTAAACCCCTATATTCAATTTTACATTTCCTAGCTTTAGAAGTTAAGTTACCGAATAAAAAGGGCGAAATGGGCATTTCATAAAAAATAAATTTGAACGGATGGCAAAGTTGTAAAACTTTAATTATAAGAATTTAACCATTAATTATATGAATAATTTGATAAATTACTTAAAAACCATGGATTTTTATTAGAAAATAAAGTGACTAAGGGCATGAGTGTAATTTAAACCAACTAAAAGCTATTAAATATAAGTGTTGATGATAGTCACCAACACTTAGTCGAGATTTGCAACAAACAGTTAGAGAGGAAAGAGCAAGAGAGTGACGCCACCAAGGAGAAGAAGATGAAGAGTGAAGACAAGTTGTTCCAAGCCAAATCTCAAGCTTTTCATCAAACTTCTAAGTAGATTCAAGATTGAATAGCCAACCTTAAGCACAATTAAGGTGAGATATGATCATTTTTCTCATATTTGATGATTAGTTGGGTTTGTTGGTTGGTGTAAAAGTTGGGTTGTTTGTGGTATGTTGTAATGGGTGTTTTACACTTAAAACAAGTGTAGAACCCTAAATGTATGATATGGGAGCTTCGATGACATGTTATAGTACATAAATTTTAGATTAGGGTTTATGGGAGAAAAACCTAACTTGAGAATTAAGCATACTTAAAGTATGATTGAGTTGAATATAAGTTGTTTGATCAAATGCTTGAGGGAGATTAACATGTAAAATTTAAAAAGTAGTGTGTGGTACATAATGAGTTTGGTCACTAAGGGGGGCTGTGTAATCTCTTGAACTTTGATGTAAATGAGCATACATAAATGCATATTAGAGCATAGTAAGACATGTAGAAATGATAGAATTTTCAATGGAGAAGCATAGAGCTAAGTTGAGAATCCCGAGCTTGATGAAGGAGCTATAGTGACCTAACCTATTCAAGCTTATTTGGGATTGTTCTAGACCTTAAAACATGCCTCGGGAACATAGTAAACCATAGGAATTGGAAGAGAACGATTCCGATAAACATTGACGAATTTATGGTTAAAATAGTGCATGTATGAAGTCGTAGTGTGAAATAAGAATGTAAATGCATTTTTCAATACATGAAATGAATGTAATTTATTAAGGGTGGCAATTTGGAACCCGACACGATGGGTTGACACGAAACCGACACGATAATTATGGGTTAGGGTTGAGTATTAACGGGTTGGATAAATTAACGGGTCAACCCGTCTAACCCGTTTGATTATCGTGTCGGGTTCGTGTTCTGCTTAACGGGTTAAGGGTTGACCCGTTAAATAAGGATAAAAAAGTAATTTTATTTTAGAAGGGTAGTCATGTAATTTTAATAATAAGTGTATATACCCTTCAAGGTTCAAACCCTAACCTAACCACAAGTCTCCACACTTCATTTTTCAATTTTCACCTCCAGCCGCCGCACCCACACACACTCCTCCATAGTCCATTCCCGACTCTACCTCTACGACTACATACCACACAGTCACACAGCCCACACCAGTCAATGCCTACGCCGGTCATCGCTGCCACGCCAGTCACCCAACGCGCCTCCTTCATCTTCATCGTGTCCTCGCCAGTGGCAGATCTCCTTCGGCATCTCAAGCAACACCAATCGTAGATCTCGTTCATCTCCGTCGTGGCATCTCAAGCAATTCGTCTCCGTCGTTTGGTCGGCGATCGCGGCATCTTAAGCAGTTCGTCTCCATCGTTTGGTCGGCGGTCGAGGCATCTCAAGCAACACCGATCGCGGATCTCGTTCATCTCTGTTGTTTGGTCGGCGGTCGTGGCATTTCAAGCATTGTCCATCACCTCCACACCAGTCGCGCATCTCCTTAGTCTCTGTCGTCTCCACACCGATCGCGGATCTCCATGTTTAGTTGTGTAATCAGTGTTTAATTGATGTTAATATGTTGATTTTGTTTAACCAAGGTTGGTGTATTAAGAAATTGAGACCTTTACTGTGTTGTAAAAGTTTTGATTTGAGGTTTATATTGATTGGCATTTTGATTTTGTGAGTTGTATGGTTAATTGTGTTGATATGTAGTGGTGTCCTGTGTGATTAGAGGTTTATGTAGGTGGGAGGTTATTATAGTTAAAAGTTTATTGTGAAGATTTTATTGTTGTTGTTGTTGTTCTGGTGCTAATATTGGTTGTTTGCTTTGTGTATTGAACGGTGTTTAGATCCCAACAACAAAAGTGTTGAAAGCTGAAACATATCATAAACATTGGAAAGTATTAGGTCAAGCGAGAGCTTGTAGGTTTGTTGAAATAATGTTGAGTTAAAGTTGATGGCAATAGGGAATTAGGGGAACAGATTTGTGTTTCTATGTGTTTGGTGAAGTGGGGAATATATAAAAATTGTTGTGTTGTGTTTGTGAAATATTTTGGGGGTATTTTTGATTTATTTTGCATGGTTTTTGTATTTTTATGATATTAAGGGAGTTGGAGGGAAGTAAATGGGTCAATAAACAGGTCACTATCGTATTGGTTAAACGGGTCATTAACAGGTTGATAAACAACCCGTAAATAAACAGGTTAACGTGTCATTTTCGTGTTGACCCGTTAAGAATCGTGTCGTGTTCGTGTTGAAAGGGTTCGACCCGTTTAGTTATCGTGTCATGTTCGGATCGTGTAAAAAATTATCGTGTCGTGTTCGGTTCGTGTCAAAAATTATCGTGTCGTGTTCGGTTCGTGTCTAACCCGACCCGTTAACCCGAATTGCCATCCCTATAATTTATCATAATTAGGTTAAGAAACCTTAGATACGAAAGAAATAAAGTCATCGCACGTAAGATACCACAAATGTGCATAAAAAATGTTAAAAAAATAGGCCTTTTTAATAGGGTTCGACCCTCGATACTTAAAATTTCTCGAAACCGTTTTACGGACGACTTAAGTATGAGTTAGGAAGATGATTTGAGTGAAAACAGAGTGAATAAAATCGCTCAGATGAGGCTTAAATTAGTCTCGATTTTAGGTGGGTTAAAAATAGTGATTTTGCTTTCCAAGCTTCCGGTGACCATTTTAAGTACTCCAGAGAGCCCCTAGGTGATAATGAATAAGGCCTGTGCAAAGAAATAGGAATTAGAGAGTCTAAGTTGAGTTAAAATCGAGTCGGAAAGGTTATAGTTTAAAGGGCTTTCAATAGATTAATTTATATTGGAAAATCTATCATTAAGTTTTAAGTTATGTAATTGAGCAAAGTATAACAAGAAATTGATATGTAGGTGACGAGAGAGCGAGTGAGGCACTAGAGGCTCGTTAAGATGCTTGACTTAAGCGTACACGGATTAAGGTAAGTGTCTTACCACTTCCATCTATTTCAATTTTTATTTTAAACTTTGTAATTTGTAATGTAATGAAATCAAAAACAATTTTCGAATTCTAAATCTGAGTTTTGAATATGTAATCTCCTTATGGAATTCACAAAGTGAAGAAATCAAAACCAAGTCGATTTTAAAAGGTTGAATCGAGAAAATTTTAAGAGCTTGAAAAGTAAGAAGTTTTGTGCTTTTTCACTTAGTGAAAACAATTTCGAAACCCATGTATATACCCTCAAATTATATGAGCTTTAGCACTACGTGACAATGCAGAAAATTTCATCTGTAGACGCTCAGCTTTACAGAGAAATTAGCACTACGAGACGATGCAAAAAATTTCGTCCATAGTTGCTCAGTTTTTCAGAATATCTAGCGCTAAGTTACGATGTAGTAAATTTCGCTCGTAATCGCTCAGAGTTATAGCACTACAATTGCGATGTAGAAAATTTCGCATTATAGTTGCTTAGATTCGAGATAGATTAACACTACATTGCGATGCAGTAAATTTCGCATCGTAGTGGTTGAGATATCTCAGTAGCTTCAAGTATGGCGTCAATTGAAAACCGCCACGTGATGGTTCGAGTTCATTAGGGGTATACATGGGATTTTAGAAGAAAGGTTTTCTATTAAATTGAAAATTTTCATAAACGAATGGAGTTATAAATCTTGATGCAATTTATAGTTGATGTTATTATTATTTGTTGAACTAACCTTTTTACCTCTGTGCAGCTTATATATTGTATTAGGTGCTTGTATAGGTGACTCTGCATTCAGAAAACTGCTTCGATTACTCTAGGTGGGCGTCAAGTCAATATGCCGCATAAACTTATACCTATTTGATGTTGTAAATAATGAAATTAGAATGATTGCATGATTTGAATTAATGACATGTGAATGATTACAAACCGAGGTGAAAATATGTAGATATATACGTATATATTTTGAGACACTTGCACATAATACATATCTATAATTGTAAATTTTTATTTTGAATAATGCATGAAGATATGATTGTTAAAATGTGTATTTGCGGAAATTGTATGTTTGAGAAAATGTGTATATGTGAAATTGCATGATTGTGGTTATAAGAAGTTGAGAGGTGAATTAATATAGTTTGAAGTGTTTTTCTTTACAGGTAATTTTGGAAATGTTCAAATTACAGTCGTTATGTTGTCAAAATTTTTATAAAATTTATTTTAAGAAAATGTAAAAATTTACACCAACCCAACTATTTTTTCTTTAAATAAAACATAATCTTTAAGTAATGCAAGTAAACGGGCTAAGAAAAATAAGGGGTTCGCTTCTCGAATTTTTTAAATCCGACTAGTCGTGTTCAGGAAGTCTGCTGAAATGCCCGACGAGATCCTCCAGACAAGAGGTTAGAGAAGGTCTAGTTCGGGTCCTGTCATTAAACATGATGGAAAATGAATATGAAAATGCATGTTGGATTAGGTTAGGAAAGGGAGTTGAGAGTTGATTGAATTTCGATTGTAATGATATGTGTTTTTAGTGCGCGATATGTTTCGAAATGAGACGAATGGACTGTTTTGTTGCATTTTTTAGTTAACATTATGCGAAGGATTTTCTTGCATGATAAATTGTCGAAACGATGAATTTTTAAAGTTAAAACGAAAAATCGAAAGCCGACATGATTATGTGATTTATGGGCTGCTATAAGCTGTTTTTATGGGCTGTTATAGGCTTTTTTTTTTTTTTGGGCTGTTATCGCGTTGTTTCATGGACTGTTATAGGCTGTTATATATGCTGTTTTTGGGGGTGTTATGGTGTTGTCCTATGGATTGTTATTGTGTTGTAACAAGCTGTCTTGATTTAAAATCACAGGCTGTTTTGATGTCAAGGCTGTCTTAGATGATTTCATGAGCTATTTTGACATTATAAGAGCTGTTTTGATTATGTAACAAAAGCTGTTTTGTGTTAAGCTATTTTCATTGAGTCACGAAAGCTGTTTCGAAGAGATTGTATGCTCTGTTTTAATGTCGAAGTTGTTTGTATGGATGATATGTGTTGTTTTAGTGTTAAATATTATTTCGAATGAGCATTACGCATTGTCTTGATGTGCGAGCTATTTTGAGTATCATCTAGAGATTTTTCGAAACTGTTATATAATGTTTTATATAGTCATTGAAATGCGAAAGCGATTATTTTAAGCGAAAACTACTAAATGTGCGATTGAAATCGTTTGCGACGTTACCTAAAGAATTAACATTAAATGTATAGGTAACGCGGAGGCAAAATCGTATAGATTGTGAACTTCACAATGGGGTCCGCTGAGTATTATTAAATTGTTTAGAAACTATTGTTTAATTCTAAGTCGTTTGAATTTTATAAACGTTTTAGTATGAATGAATTTATTTTAAGCTTTATGATTTCATGCAAGCTTATTTAAGTTAAATGACGTTATAAAATTTTAAGTTATAAAGTTTTACATGACATTTATATTTTATGATCAAATATATCATTATATGAATTAAATTAATTGTAATATCTTCCCTTACGAATTATTATGTTCAAGAATGAAATGTGGATTTTATATGAAATATAGCTTATTTATAAATGTTTTATCAAGCCTATGGTATTCCTTAGGATGTGTAATCCCCTATATTCGATGTTACGTTTCATAAGCTTTAGAAGCCAAGTTAGCGAATAAAAAGGGTAAATTAGTCAACGTCATCTTTTGAAATAATGTTAAAATGCAAATAAATGTTTTAAAAGTAGGAAAAGTCGAAAAAAGAGCGAAACGGTCATTTTGTGAATAAAAAATATAAATAAATGGCAAAGTTGTAAAACTTTGATTTAGTAAATTTAAAAATTAAGCTATATGAGTAATTGATTAATTACTTAAAACCCATTAGTGAAATAAGATACTTAAGGGCATTATGGTAAATTATTGCCATTGATAGCTATATATATGTGAGTGTTGGTGACTTAGTTAATTTTTGAAGTAAAAATAGAGGAGAAGGCTCAATGACAAGTATATACCCTCAGCCTATATGAGATTTAGCACTACGCAGCGATGTAGAAAATTTCATCCATAATCGCTCAATTCTTCAGAATATCTAGTGCTATATATACGATGTAGAAAATTCTGTACATGGTCACTAAGATATAGAGAGATTTCTACCGATACGTTGCGATATAGAAAATTCTGCACCTAATCGTTTAGATTTAAAGTTTATTCATACTACATTAGAGATGTAGTAAATTCCGCTCGTAGTGGTCGAGATATCTTAGTAGCTTCACGTTTAGCGTCAGTTAAAAATCGCCATGTGAAGGTCAAAATACATTAGGGGTATACATGGTATTTTCATAAAGAAAGGTTTTCTAAAATTTGAAATTATTGATATATACCTAAGTTACAAAAATTTTTTATATGATTATATTTATATATTATTATATGTTGAACTAACACTCCTATCTTTTGTGTAGCTTGTATATTCTACTAGGTGTCGTACAGGTGATTTTGCATAAAAGAAACTATCACCGAAAATTTTAGGTGGGAAACTCTAAGGCTACATCAGACAAAATAAACATATTTTGCTTTTGAAATTAAACAACAAGATGATGTATAATGTATGTTGATATGTATGTTTTGCAAGACATTTTAGATTATGTTATGTGTAGTGCATTATAAAGGAGTTCTTAAACTTTCGTATGATCTATATATATATATATATATATATTGATGTATATAATTAGCTTTCAAAATGGTTGTGAAAAGTGCATGATCACAGAAATATAGGATTGTGGAAATGCCTGGTTACAAAATGGAATGAAAAATGCATGTTTGAGATTCAAATAAGTTGGGAGGTGATCAAAAATAGTTCGAAATGTATTTCTTTTACAGGTAAAATTTTGGAGATGTCAAAAATATAATCATTATGCTGTCAAATTTTTAGTAAAATCGTTTTAAATTGAACTCAAAAAATTTACACTAGCCCAACTATTTTCAACAAAATGAAGTTAAATTTTTAGTAAAGTAAAGTAAGCAGGCAAGATTAAGGTGTTCGCTCCACGGATCTCTTCTACCTAGCTAGTAGGGTTACGAGAGATTCGTTGGGATGCTCGGTGAGACCCTTCAAATGATGTTGTCAGGGTGATTTTATGATGTTGTCGGTAATGGTAGAATACCCTAAAGCAATATAGGATTCCGCTCGCGAGTTGCGATGTAGGATTCCGCCTGGGAGTTGCGATGTAGGATTCCGCCTCTCTCTAGGGTATATTATGAGCTAACTTACTATCTGAGCAATGCAGGATTCTGCTCGTAGTGACGTAGGATTCCGCTACTTAGTTACTGATCATATGACCTTGCGATCTAGGATTCCGCTTTGTCATATGCCTGGGTATGCCATTTGGTGATTACAGTATTGATGGTTGATTTATTGCATTATTATGAAATGAATTTTTATCAAATTGTATACCACCACTTTAAATTGCAAATTATGATATATTAAAATGATATAAGCTGCTAAAGTTTGTTTAAGATTTATGAATTATGTTTTATGAATGTGTTTAAAGTTAAGTAAAATGATTTAATTATGTTTTATGAATAAATTCGTAAATGTTAGGGAGGTAACTATTTTGAAATTAGATTTTATTTAGAATAATATAAGACTCACTAAGTTCATTATCTCATTTTATGTTCATAAAACCAAACTTCTCAGGTCAAGGTACAGGTTTAGATGCTACAGCTTCAGTTGCTGGAACTCCGACCCATGAATAGTAGGACTTGGTTGCATTGTAATTGTTATGCGTTTTTATCTACGACTTTTGTCATAAATACTTTTAGGAATGTAAATATTAACATTTGAATTATATTAACTATATTTTGAGATAGTCGTAAACCTATCTATGTATGAATTGTAAACTATTTTATAAGCCATTTTAAATTTTGATGTCTTTTGATTTTATTTACATGATTTAAATTTTGCTCTAAAGTTTTGAATGTATGAAAAATATACTTAAACTTCCGCTTTTATATTAAATTTGGATTACCAAAATATATGTTTAGATATGTTTCAAGTTATCAATAAAGAGGTATAGCTTCATGGGAACCTTCCAGCTAGATCACATACCCTCTGGAGGGACACCATGAGGTTGCCGGATGGGTCGCCAGGTCGTAACAGGATAAGGCACCCGACCCATCAGCAAGTATCCTTTGACATGAGATCTCCAAAGTACACTGAGTATCGACTGTCGTCCTTTAATGTCATTCCTTATTGACTCAGAGAGTTGACTCGTAGGGTGGTACTTGAGTTCAACATGAGCTATTCGAGCGTAGTTGAGTGATCAATAAAAGATTCGTCACTTCTCATAGTAGAAGAAGATATCTCACAACCTCTTGAGAAAATCGTTATTTTAGGAATCTCTGGTCAGAGTGATCATACTAGTGGAAGAGTCTCCCAAGATAAGTAATTAGGAATAACGGATTTCGGGAACAGGAACTAATAAATTCGGGCTAGACATGACTTAATCAATCCAATGAGAGTTGACACATAGTCCATACTCATAACCAAATGAGATATATTATGACGAAAGGATGAATTACATGGTAACTGTCTATGGAAAGGTATTGTTCTAACCACGGACAATTCTAAGCACTTGGATGGTCATGATCTATTGCTAGATGCCAATCTTGATATACTCAGAATCAATTAGTTGATTGGTGAATCAAGGATTAAATCAAAATGTTTAATTTAATCTAATCCTAATTTGATTAGGATTATAATTCATTCCGGGTTGCCAACGTATTCGGATATCTAATGGGTCACACACTTAAGCAACTCGATGTCCAGTGTAAAATGGCTATTCAATAAGATTTAATATATTAACATGAGATGTTAATATTAATGGTGATAAAATAAAATAATGGCCCATTTATTTTATTAGGATCAATTTAATTTAATTAGATTAAATTAAAATTGCACCTAAAACTAATGGGTTAGGCAAATTCATAATGAGCTTAGATTATGGTTTCTTTTCTTTACCCAAAAGAAAGAATAGATTGCCTATAAGTACTCATGTGATAGGGTAGCAATAAACAATCTCTCTTAGAAAAAAAAAAATTAGGGCAAAACAAGAAGTTTTCAATATCACCACATAGCAAACCACATGGACTAGCATATAGGGTATTTGGCTATCGCCATTTCCAATTGGGTTTTTGAACATTGTGTTGCTGTATGGATACTGTAGAGGTGATTCTACGCTTGGATCACTAGTGGATTAGATCATACGAGAAGGGAATGAGCCACCAGCGAAAGTATGGTTTTAATAAAACACCCTATGTATGTTTAATTATATTGGTTTTAAACTAATCTAGAGTGATCCAACTTGGGTTTTTTATTTTTGTTTGTTGTAAATTTTGTTTTTCTGTTATGCTATGATGTATGAGATGCATACCAAAACCCAACACTTAGATCAAATGTGCCGCATGAGTTGAGGGATTTGTTATCATAGGCTGTTAGTTGAAAAACATGGACATTAAATACGCATAAAATGAGATGTGTAAAGTGTTGCGGTTACCTGAAGAGTCACCATAAGTTACGTGATGAGACAAAATTTGAAAAAATGGTACGACAAGTTGTGACACGTTAGCTTTTACCAACGAGCTTGAGCTTCCAGTCCGCAGATTGCACTGAGAGTTATGGGGCTGATGTTGTGGGTATATTTCGAGCTGCATAAATGGGCTAGTAAAAGCCCAAAGAACTGATCCAATGTGACAAGACCCAAACCAAATTCTCTCTATCTTTTATTTGAAGGGTCTCGCCGAGTACTACTCTAACGAATCTCTCGTAACCCTACTCCTTGGGTAGAGAGGCTCCGCGGAGCGAACCCCTTAATCTTGCCCATTTATTTTACATTTCTGAGATATGAAAATTCATTTTCATTGAAAATGGTTAGGTGAATGTAAATTTTTTTCGCATTTCCTTAAACCAAGCTTTATAAAAAATTTAACAGCACAACGGCTGTATTTTTAATATTTCCAAAATTTACCTGTAAAGAAAAACATCCTTCGAACTATTCAAATCACCACCCAACTTCTTTTGGCCACAAACATACATTTTCTCAATCAATTTCACAACATATATTATTCACAAATATATAATTTCCACGAGTTTATATTTCAACAATCTTTATGAAAATAATTCATATGCATTTATATATATATATATAGAAATATTGCATATTCGAGTGTGTCATGTGCAAGTGTTCCAACCATATACACGTATCAAAAGATAAGTTTACAAGTTTCTTGAATATACATAAATAAAACAATGCAAACGTTTAGTCATGTTAATTACAACAATAAAAGTGTGATCGTCGTTTAAGCAATATGTCAACGCGACGCCCACCTAAAATTTTCAACGTCAGTTTCCTTGATGCAAAATCACCTGTACGACCTCTAATAAAAGATACAAGCTACACAAAAACAAAAGCGTTAGTTCAACATATATAACCAATAGAAATATAATCACATAGAAGTTTACAATTTAGTTAGCTTCCATGTTTGATTTTGAAAATTTTCTTTTCTGAAAACACCATGTATACCCCTAATGTACTCAAACCATCACGCAACGATTTTTCAACCGACGCCAAACATGAAGCTACTGAGATATCTCGACCACTACGATGCGGAATTTACTGCATCGCAAACGTAGTGTGAAACGATCTCGAATCTGAGCAACTACAATGCGAAATTTTATACATCGCAATTGTAGTGCTATAACTCTGGGCGACTACAAACGGAATTTATTGCATCACAACATAGTGCCAAAACTATAAATCTAAACGATTACATGCGAAATTTGCTGCATCACAACATATCGCTAGAAATCTTTCTATATTTCAGCGATAATGTACGAAATTTTCTAAATCGTACATATCACGTTAGATACTCTGAAAACTGAGTGACTACAGACGAAATTTTCTGCATCGCTGCGTAGCGCTAAATCTTGAATAAGCTAAAGGTATATACATGGGCTTACAAAACTCTTTACTCATCTCTTTTCGAAAATATTTTATTTTCAATTTCTCTTTTCTAGATCCGACATAAGGATTATTTTACAACACTTTAACTCGTAGTTTTGTAAATCGTTTTTGAAATTATCAAATTTCAACGATATATATTTAAATGAAGGATTGAAACCACGCAAGTGATAGAACACTTACCTCACCAAGCGAGCTATACTTGTCAACGAGCCTCCCGTGCTCCGCTGGCCTACTCGTCACCTCTATTACACAATCATACTCAAAACCTTGCTAAATCAAATAATTCAAAACCTTCAAACAATGGTTTTCCATTGAAAACCTCATTTTCCTACAACCTTCCCATCTAAGTTCTAACTCGATCGAGACTTTAAAATTCTGATTTCTTTCTACGACCCCTATTTATTTTCACCTAGGAATACTCCGATATGCTCGAATTGGTTGCAGGAAGCTTGGAACTAAAAATCACCGAAAATGACCCCCCAAGCTCGAATGTTATATACAACCCAACTCATGGGCTTTTTCATTTACATTTTCATATGAATCATCTTCTTATCTCTCACTTAGATTGCTGTACAATGGTTTCGAAAAATTCTAAGTATCGAGGGGCAAAATCTATAAAAAAAAAACACCTATTTTTCAATACTTTTTTATGCACATTTTTGCATCACACATGCAATTATGTCATTTCTTTCGTATCTAAGGTTCTTTTACTCAATTATGATTGAATACATTCAAATCATGCATCAAAGAATGCATTTACATTCTCAACTCACTTTACGACTACATATGGACACTATTTAAGCCATAACTTACTCAATTTTTATCCAAGCATTTCCCTTGAAATTTCTATGATTTGCTATGACATTTAGGCATGTTTGGAGGTCTAAAACAACCCCAATTAAACTCAAATAGTGCAGGTCATTATAGCTCTTCCGATTGCCTATTCTCTCATTTACTATCATTTCACCCTTTACTAGATAATATGCTATTTATGCACTTATACATGTCGATCTCAATTACCTTAATTCCTACTCATTCATGCATGCTTTTAAGACCCTAAATATGCCATAAACACCCATAACACACATGCATAATCTCTTGCCCTTCATCAAGTCAAAATGCACAATAATGAGATCTAGTTTCTTTCCTTCAAATCTAATAGTCATATGTTTTTCTAATATTACTTACGCATGACTTAAGGCTCAAAGGGATAAAAAACACAACATCATCACACACACATCCTTGGCCATGACAGCTACACACATGTACCCAACATATTGCTTCTTTCGGTTTTTAAGATTTTTGCTTTACAATTCTTTCAAACAATTCATCAAACATGTTATCTACCATTAAATTCATTCCCAACAAGTCTTAATCACATTCTAGGGTATCATCCATAAATCCCTAACTACTAACCCTTGCAAGATTTCTCTCAAACTAAACTTCCTTTTTACTAGATTATGGCTCTACACTTAATTAGAGTCAAAACCCCATCAAATACTCAACAAACAAACCATTGAATGATAAACATCCATACAAACCTAACCAACCTCAAACTTAGAGAAAGTAATGCTAACTCACCTTATTCTTGATTAATCCTTGCTCTTCTTGCTTAGATTAGCTCAACAATTTGATTTGAATCATCACTTGGCTTGAAACTGGACTAGGTTTTCTCTTCCTCACCTTCCTCCTTATTGTCGTCCACCCTTGCTCTCTCAACTCTCTCAAATTTTGCTAAGTGTTGATAATTCAACACATAAACACATATATATAGACACTTAAAGGGAGACAATGACCGAATTGCCCCTCTTTAGTTTATTTTACTAAAAACTTCAATTTTTACTAAGTATTGAAGGCTAAATACTCATATATCCCTATGTCAAATTTCTTATTTTGAATAAAGACCATCTTACCCCTTCATTAAATATCTCTTATAGTAAAAAAACCATTTTATCCTTCTTGGATTTTTCTTAATATAATGGTCAAACATTTTCTACAAATTTTTATTAGTCTTTCAGTCTCACTTATAAGATTAATATTGTCAACATTTATCACCTACATACTAAGCTTTACTAATTAAAATTTAGTCAGTACTAATAAATCTACAATTATAGGATTAATATTGTCACATGTTTTTCTAATATTAATTATGCATGACTTAAGGCTCAAAAGGATCAAAAATACAACATCATCACACATATATCTTTGGCCGTGACACCTACACGCATGTACCCAACATGTTGCTTCTTTCGGTTTTTAAGATTTTTGCTTTACAATTCTTTCAAACAATTCATCAAACATGTTATCTACCATTAAATTCATTCCCAACAAGTCTTAATCACATTCTAGGGTATCCTCCATAAATCCCTAATCACTAACCCTTGCAAGATTTCTCTCAAACTAAACTTCCTTTTTACTAGATTATGGTTCTACACTTAATTAGAGTCAAAACCCTATCAAATACTCAACAAACAAACCATTGAATGATAAATATTCATACAAACCTAAACAACATCAAACTTAGAGAAAGTAACGCTAACTCACCTTATTCTTGATTAATCCTTGCTCTTCTTGCTTAGATTAGCTCAAAGATTTGATTTGAATCATCATTTGGCTTGAAATTAGACTAGGTTTTCTCTTCCTCTCCTTCCTCCTTATTGTCGTCCACCCTTGCTCTCAAAACTCTCTCAAATTTTTGCAAGTGTTGATAATTCAACACATAAACACATGTATATAGACACTTAAAGGGAGACAATGATCGAATTGCCCCTCTTTAGTTTATTTTACTAAAAACTTCAATTTTTACTAAGTATTGAAGGCTAAATACTCATTTATCCCTATGTCAAATTTCTTATTTTGAATAAAGACCATCTTACCCCTTCATTAAATATCTCTTATAGTAAAAAAACCATTTTATCCTTCTTTGATTTTTCTTAATATAATGATCAAACATTTTCTACAAATTTTTATTAGTCTTTTAGTCTCACTTATAAGATTAATATTGTCAACATTTATCATCTACATACTAAGCTTTACTAATTAAAATTTAGTCGGTACTAATAAATCTACAATTAAGAATAGGGGCTTACACAATGAGTTGACCAAATAAACAAAAGGTCCAATTCGCCAACATCCAACTCGTAAAAAGGAGCTCCTAGTCAGCTACTGTAGCTTTCAGGTCACTGGTCAACTATTATCAAGACTGCCTTATGCTCAGCTCTAGATCGCCCAGAGTAAGATATAGTTTGCAGATCAAAGTGCTCGTTAAAATGAATCTTTTTAGAAAGGACGTAGTCTAATTTTAGAGAAAATCTATTACCAAAATTGGAAATAAAATCAAACTCCTATTTTGACGGAGTCAATTTCTAAATTGACAAACACAGTTTTGGAAATGTAATTAATGTAAAATTCTTTCATATTCATATTGTGCTCAAATTGTAACACACCTCACGCTATAAATAGATATAGAAAATTCATTGTAAAAACACATAAGCAAGCAATCAACAATATAGTACGACTCTGCCAAAATAATACCATATAAAAATTCTCTTTGCATCCCTGTTCTTCCTCTTCCCTATTGTCTTTGTCTTTGTTTTATATTATTTACAGGTATTGAGTCAAGAACTTGAGTCGATTAATTTCAGACGTCGACAAAAACAAACGATGATTTCTCTTCCCTTTACTAGCAAACAAACATCACCTTAATAGAGAGAGGGCCAAAAGCATGACGATGATTGATCAGGATTTCCAACCAACTCCCTATGCCCCCAGATTGATTGAAATTGGTATGATAATTGGGTCAACGGACCTGAGAAACAGTAAAATTAGGCATTAGTGAGGGATTTCTTACCTCAAAATTGACCAAGGTTTGTGGTGATCATGACGATATATCAAAAGACCGAAGATCAAAGGTTAATAAATAAAATATGAGCCCCACAAAATTTTTTGACATTGATCATATTATATTAAAACTTTTAATAGTAGAGAAGAAATCAAGATGTATAGATATTTTCTTAATGTGTGAACAAAATAATAATAATGATATAAACTAGTAAATAATTATGGAATGCCTTGAAATACGAGAGCATACATCTTCAAGTTAGGTCAAATTTGTTTCGAACCACATGGTCATTATCAACATGTTTAGTAACAATCTTTTCATATATACTTTTTCTTGTTTATAGTATGTCAATAATAATAATTATGTGTGGTTAGTCAAGCATGAAAGTCAATACGTATCGAAATTCCACCATTAAGACATCTTGATCAATACACACAAACACGGTGGTGAAATGGTGTAATGCTTGTGGAAAAATAGCAATTTTTACACCATACGATGTTGTTTTTGACAAAAATTACCAGTCTGTGCGTTTTCTGACAATCGTGTGGGTTGACTTTAAATGCTCTCGTGCGCTTAGGTTTCATTTTCATGTTAGGTTCTTAAATGTACGATATAGAGGGGAAAAAACACCACATAAAAACAGTAAAAGACAGGTTGGAGATTTCCAATTCCCATGTCGGAAATCTGAGATTTTTCATGTGTTGACTTGAATCAAAATTTTAATTTGATGGGGGATTCTTGGATCTTGTTCAAATAAAATTAATGTAATAAAACAGCTTAGCACCAATTAAAGTCTTTAAAATTTGCAAATTACTTCTCACATTCAACGCTATTTTATCTTTTAATAACAATTATGTCATTCCACTCAATATCTCGTACTCTTGTCGTAGAACATGAGTCACCTCCATTACCATAAAATAATGATATTATTTTTGGTCAAATTAAAACAACTGTAACGTTTTCTATATCCCAGTAGAGTATTGATGTTTCCTATTCTTATATTCATAGTTAATTGTTAACTAGCACTCATACGGAAAGAGAACCAAATACTTGAATTTTAGTACATGAACGTAAATTGTATTGATTGTATAGGCTCTTATCCCAGAAATCAAGTGATAAGTTCGATAATAATTGTTAAAATTTTAATGATTGATTGAAATTTTTTGTAACTTAAATTTGAACTCCAAAATCAACCATTTATCTACTTTTAATTTTCCATCAAGACTACTAGACTTCAGCTTTTTTTTAATTGCCCCAATACTCTATTGGGATAACAATTAAACAACCTAAAAAAATTTAAGAAAAATTTTGAGGATTAAAAATATACGTTTAACTAGTTGGTAAGTTATATCAAACGTATACTTATACTTCATAGAATTATATACGGATACGTGATTTATTAAACTTTATATGTTTAAATGCAGTATTCGTGATTTATTAAACTTTATATGTTTAAATGCAGTATTTAATAATAGATTTGAACTTCATAACTTCACTTTATGGAAAAATGGTATTATCATTAAACTATGTCTGCTATCATTTTAAATACATGTAAAAAAATAAAAAATAAATAATAATAATAATAATAATAATAATAAAAACATTTTTAGGCTTGTGGGAGAAAAACTTTTGACATTTGATCATATTCAAACAATAATTTTATGATATTGAAAAATGATAAAATTTCTCTATAATTAGACTAAAACCTCCTGCTAGCTTCTTTGCTTTTGTTAGTCACTTAGGATACTTTCTGGAATCATTCAATTTACTTTATTGAATCAAATCTAAAATATATTATTAAAATTTCTTAACAAACAAGGAGAAAGTGTCTAGGGTGTTTTCTTGGTCGTCAAATGTCTTTTTTTTTTTTTTCAATTAGGCTAAATCTTTAAGTAAATCCTAAATTATTTATAAAATAAATTATGAAAATAAAAAATACAGAACACAAAGTTATTGGATCAAGACCCCAAACAATGCACGTTAACACTCGTATGATGTGTAATAAGAAGTCTAAGAAATGAAATCATGTCAAAGCTAGGGTTAGGGTTTGGACATGGCCATGCTATCATTTTCCTTGACTCACGAATATTTGTCTGCCTCGTGCAACTTATTTAACTCTCACTTCAATGCTCTTCTTCTTATTTGACTTCCAACTCCTCCTCTTCTCTCTTAACCATGGTTGAATTTTAACCTTGCTTTGGTATCAACCTAATCCATTAATCAAACCTACATTTTGTTCTTCGAATCCCTATGAAATTTTAATGTCTCATCTCTCATCTCCCCCTCGACCGTTGTGGCACAATAGTCGGTTTCTTGCTTTGAATTTTATAATCCCATATGATATGTCTAACATTATATGTCAAAGAACTCGCGTTGATCCATTTACGATGATCCCTTATTTATTATATTTATATGATTGCATATGATTTAGAGTAATATTACATTTTTCAAAATATATCTCAAAATGATTTAAAAGTTGACTGATTCAGCTAGACATTAGTGAGAGACCTTTTGTTGAGAAAAGGTAGTAGCAAATCTCACTTGTTATAAGATTTTGGAGGGATTTGTGTACCCCTCATTACTTTTAATAACAAAAGTTACAAATAGGCCGTTAAATTCATTTGGAATAGAAAATTAAACTTTTTTTTTTTTTTTTGAAGTGTAGTACTACTCTTTTGGATTCAAGATTTTATAATGTAAACAAACTTTAATTTAAATTTTAGAAACAAATTAATTAAAACAGAAAATATAAAGAAATGAAATAGAATTACGATTGATACCTACACTGCTACACTATAAAATTGTGATTAGAACCCCCAGACCCGTCCCCTCCAAAAATAAAAATTCCTGAATATCTAACAATAATACTACTTGATATAAGTTGGGTTTAAATGATCTTTCCCAATCACAAAATTATCCGGCTGCATGGTGTCTAAGAATAAAAACTCTAGATAGGCTATTGAGGAAAAAGATGAGCAAATTGTCCCAAACCAAAAGCCTTGAGACCCGGCCAAGGCTTGTTTTGTCCACCCTGTCATGATCTTAACAGAAACAAACCCATCCCCCACCCCCCCAGAATCTTTGGGGGCTTGGTTTCTGTTCTACTACAACGTACAAGATCCAAGATTTACATTCTTGTTCACCATCCAACCCCACCCTGAAATTTTTTTAGCATCTGCTTCTGGGTGATTTTGGTCCACATCATAGCTTAAACTACCTAGGGCACTCTTCATAAAAGAGTATGGACTATAAAATGCAATCAACCTTGTCTCGTTTGGACTGTTTTAAGTGGTGCTATGTCTAACACGATAAATGGCTAAAAAGGCCGGGTAAATAAAATATGTCCTAACTCTTGGCTTTACACATTTGCCCTTGTAACTTTGATTTTGGTCCCTCTACTTGTGTACTGGCCTTTTTTTTTAAAAAAAAAAAAAAATAGAATTAATTAGTCAACTCCTTGCTCAGTCAACTCTGTTGCAGTGCTCAAATATTTTGAGAAGGTTCCTTCAATTATTTAATGTCATGATGCTGCTGACTACTACTATTTCCAGGACATTGTAAACTTGTCAAATCAAAATGCATTGTTGTACTAATTGTGCGGTCTGAATAAGGATCTGTGACTCCAAGGGTTTTTAAGGCAAATTTTGAGCGTTTTGCAACCAACTGTTGTCAGTCCTGTACTGTAAGGGGCTTTTTTTACTTGCTGCTTTAGTTTCTAAGATGAATTATACAAATAAAGCAAAGAGCAAACTTGAATTTGTATTAACAAACATGAACTACAGTCTACAATACCCAAAATTGGATGAAGTGAGACTTCTCCCACAACTTCCAAAAATAAAAACAAGAAAATGAAATCTAACAAGTGAAAAGCAAAACAAAATATTTGGAAACTGTACAATTAGCAAAATTTCCTTGATCTCTATCTTCCAACATTGTCACTGCTAGAATCTGTAAAAATCGTTAGCCTTCTTGCGGTCTTCAAAAAGTCACTGCCACGACCACCAGACGTAGAAACTTATTAGACTTTATTGACACATTAAAGTACAAATTAAAAGGCTGAATTAAGGAAAAGCAACAACCAAATATGAAATACAATGAATATTACCTGAAGGGCTCATCTCCGGTATGTTTAGTGGATCCTGCTGCATCACGATACAACACGTTGCTAAACATCTCCGAACTTTCTATGCCAAACATGTTGGCTAGCTTTCCATAAAGCTCCTCATAAGATCCAAGAACCGACAGATTAAGAGTTCGACCTACATCTTCTGATTCCACAAACACCTTACAATGGCCAGTCTCCAAACTGACATCAGATTTTCGGTGATCTTTGCACCAAGGAGACCCTTCATTGGAAGAGTTTTCTAATGGGCCATTCTGATGTACTGCAGAACCAGAGCCGTCTGAAGATATCACTGTCTTCTCTGGATTCCCATCCGAAGAACTGTTTCCTAGTGTATCACCAGAGCAGCTTTGAGAACTATTTTGCTGGGGGAGAATGAGCTGACCAAACAATAATATATGGGGTGTCTTTGTTTCATTATTTTCCTTAAAACTATGAGTGGGATTTCCCATCGTAAGCAAGCAAGATATATTGTCATTATTTTCAGTGTCACTTATGAAATTGCAACTGGGGATTCTAGGGGGCGGAGTAGGATGATGATGATGCTGAAAACCAACTGGAAACTGACCCGACTGCAGCTTGTTGAAGTGGAGATCTGATAAAGATGGTCCATATTGGGCATGCCTGGCTCCCTGTATGCCTGCAGGAGTGCTATCCGCAACACAACCCAATGGGCTGCTGATCATGACAGGGTTTCTGGAAAATGACGGCATTGGAACTTGGTTAATTAGGGGAAAATCTGGTTGTTCAGGAAGCCGCAACCTTTTTCTTGGTGGTGAGAATGTTGAGAGATGGATGGCCGGGATGCTTGATACTAATTCAACCAACCATGGGTTAACACGCTTCACATTCTGCAGTAGATCTGGCTCATCCCATGCCACCTAAAAAATAATCATTTGCAAAAAGAACACTTCAGAAGCTAGCAAATGTACAGAAAAAAATTATTCAAGCCTGAAATTCACGGTATGTATGATAATTATATAACATCAAATAATAAACATATTTGATTTGGTTCCCAAACTTAGTAAATCTCAATTTTTTACCATGGTATAATAACCTAATCACATGCAGAAAAAAGTCAGATTTCAGGACACAATGTAAATTGGAAGAGACATCTGAAGTAAAATAAAAGTGCAAACCCGTAAAACCCTACAGGAAAACTCTGTCTTACAAATGCTTTTAAGGGAAATAAAACCATAAAATACATGAACTAGCTACATACAGGCAAGAATGTTGTGCTTACTTTGGAGAACAAAATGAGGTGCAGTAGGTAGGCTTGGTCATAAGCAAGCAGGCAATGCAAATTCTTTCTATTTCTTTTAGTTACTTGATATTACTAAGAGACGCAAATAATAAATAGATCTAGATATGATGGTTAATGTAACATTTAATTTTGTAATGAATTGCACCATATCATAGATTCAGTTATCTGAAGTACACAAGAATTCACAACAAAAATGAATGGGAAGAATAGAATACCTGGAGAAGTCGCCATGGCGAATTACGCCAACGAATGGGGTCAGCAACTTGAACAGAAGAAATGGTTCCCATGAACCAGCTAATCCGAGAAGAATCCTCAGTTTCGAAAGCCATCTTAAACCTCATCCCAGAACACCACTGAATTTGCATTGCTGCTCTAACGGCTGAGGCCTTGACAACAAACTCTGGAGTACTAGCACGGGGATAGTAAACAACCTCGAAAGGTTGGGCATTGGCAGCAAGAGTTGCAGCCTGGACAACAGAGTCAGCGCTGACATTTGCCCTGAAATCAGTATTGGAATTCCTCCTCATCAACTTACTATCATCCTCCCTCACATAAACAGAATAGCCGCCAGCAAAAGGAAAGCCAGAAGAATTCCAGGAGCCAACTAAAGAATAATCAGATCCACCACCAATCCCTCCCTTTTTAGCCCTTCTAATCCCCACACAGAGATCCCCATTATCAGCTCTCAAGAAAACTATTGAATCCCCAGCAACAAGCTTCTTCTGGTTCACAAAATTGCTCCACCCTGTCGTCAAAAGATGTCGACGAGGAGTCCCCCTATAAATATGCCTAAACTTCCACACTTCACCATGGACATCCTTAGCAAGAATGGTCTGCACAGGAGGCTCAGCACTATAATCCAATCGGGGAAAAATAGTCTCAGCACAGTAACGTGGAACTGAGAAGCCACCACCATTGTTTGCATCAGACTGTGTCAGAGTCTTTGCAAAAGATGGTGGCTTTTCACCGCACTCTCCGTTTCCCACATCCTCAAAATCATCCAATCCATTGTTTTTCAACGAAATCAGCCTGATTTTTGCATAAACCTCATCAGTTTCAGTATCTGCCATGTACTTTATAGCAGAAACTCTACATGGAATCATGCAAGGGATGTGAAGATTTGAGAGCTCAGTGTTGTTCCCTTTGGCATGTTCTAAGTGACCTTGAGGAAAGTAAACGACTTTGGAGTTGATTGGTGGCATTTGAACCATGCCACCAGCACAGGCATGCCATAGCTGTGCATCTAAGCAGCTCTCTGTTGAGTTCTTCTTGATTGAACTGTTTTTGCTTGAATCCATAACTCTAATCATCTCTCAGTTGTTAATGCTACAACAAAACAAAAATTACAACTTGAATCAGAAATCCATCATCATAACCACCCATCTGCACAACAAATTTTCTTCTGTTTTATAGAAAAGGAAGAGAAGTTTACCTTTTTGTCTGGAAAACAGAGAGAATCACACACATGTAGAGTAGGATAGGTGTCGTGTGAATGAAGAGAGTGAGAGGGAGAGAGGGAGAAGCGTGAAGGTTGGTTTGGTTTTGCCGACCAGAAGCAGAAGGAAGTTACAGAGTGTTGCGTTGTCCAGTGTTAAAAAGCGCTTTTTGAAAAAACAGAACAACTAGTGAAATGAGAAATGAATTGTGTGTGCGCCTTTTATTTTACGATGCTTTGCTTTTCCATCGCATAAGTCCAATGCTACAGCCAAACTCAGGTGATTTTTCCATTTTTTTTTATTTAATATCAACATATCTTATTTTTTTTAATTTCTTTCTTTTTCAGATCACTACCACGCGCACCCCTTTTGTTGACATAATTCTCCTCTCCCGCGTCTCCTGTTACGCGCGATATTTTTACGTAACTTAAAGTTCATCTAATTCAATTTACTTTTAATTCTATGATTATTTTTGTTTTTCTTTCTCAGAAAATTTTATTATATATGTCTAAAATATGACAACCATATTGTTTATGGATTGAGTGTGTCACCAAAAAAAATTAATTTCTTAAATTAAATTAATAAAAATATTACATAATACAAAATTAAGTCAATAAATGTAAAAAAGTACAATTTTGTATTAATTTTAAATGATAAATATTTTTCCTGAAAATCTCTTTCCTTAAGTATGTTTTTAAAATAGCTAACTATATTAATCTTATATTTTCTTTGACATAAAAAAAATGTAAGAATATATAAATTGTCTGTTAACTTTCTTTCAAAAAATATTTATTAAATTAAACTTTTTCTTGAATAATTATATATATTTTTTTAGTTTAAATATTCTTTTTATAATATAATAAACATATAAAACCTTTCTCAAACCATTGTTTACATGATCAGAATAATAAACTTATAAATTTTATTGATAAATATGAAAATAAAATTTATATAAAGAAATTAGTATCTTCAAAAAAAGAAAAAAGAAAAATAGCATATCATTCATTAAAAAAAAAATCCCAAATATTCTACATACCACATCATAGTAGTTTTGAAGATTTAAACAAATGTCATATAGAATAAAATAAGTTATAATTTCTTTTTATGGTAAAGAGATGAGGATTAAATTAAGATAAAATTATTTATACATTATCTGCTGTTTGTGTTTTAGGAACAAAATAAAATTTGAACTTTTCATCTTTTATGATTAAAGAAAATGTTTACTAAGAGTGATTAGTTAGATTTATTAATAATACAAAATATTTGGTAAAAAAAAAATAGTAAAAGAGATAAATTTATAATGAATTTAGCAAAAATCTAGATAAGTAGTACTTGATCAAACTCAAGCACCTCATAAAGAGGGAGCGTGAAAGTCACGAGATAGGTAAGCAAGTTGGGAGAGGAAAATCCCCGAACAGATGATAAAAGAAGCATCCAAATAATAAAATAAAAAGCAAGGAATTTGCTTAATATTAATTAATTAAAGCGTTTGCTAATATTAATAAAACAAAAACACAAAAATGTGAAATCCCCGAAAAGGGGATTTTGGTTTGAATTTGATATCACGATATGTTGAAAAAATCGCGAGTTTAATAAAAGTTAGAGTGCTCTGAAATCAAGGCGATCTTAACCAGATTCATTTGACCACAGTTAAAGTTCCCCAATGCCCCCTAACTTTCCGGGATTAACCATGGTTAATATAATTAACCAGGATTAAGTAACAATAGTCCATGTTCATTGGTCAACACCAAGACTCTTCTGTTACTGGTTGGTTAAGTGCGTCCCTGATTTTTGGGTCTAGACAAGATTTGGTCTGGTAATTTTTGGCTATTTAGGAGGACATCTATAGAAAAACATTAATTTAATTATGAAGTTACATATTTGCCCCTACAGCATTAGCTCTTGATCCAAGTTGGATAACGTCTGAGAAAATTATTAAAAATTAAAAACCAACATAAGCCATTTGAAAAAAATTATTCTTTTATATTTTCAATTATTTTTTATAGTTCAAATTTAATTTTTAAAATTTTTAAAATTCTTTTTTAAGTTTTTAAAAGTTTAAATTATTTTATATAGAGATTTGAATAATGATACGAACCACGCCAACCCGTGACGAAACCCGTAACCAAGAGAAGAAACCAAAACCGTTTCTTAAGACAAGTTCGTAGGAATGGAACCGCGACCCGTTACCTATGACGAGGTAAGAACCTTGGTTTGGTGAAGACACCACAATCAACAATGGAGGGTTGATTGATAAGTCAGAGGTTTCAAACGTCACGGATAATTCCGATAAGTTTGAGAGTTGTTCAAAGAACCAAAGAGAAATTCGATCTCACAAATACCATGAAAATTGTCTGCCCCTTCTCATTGATATGATGCCTATTTATAGGCTGAAAGTTACAAATCTGAATTCGAAAATTACAAGCATTAAAATCAAAGAGAATCAAGTCTATGACAAAAAAGGAAATTTCAAATTACAATCAATTAGCAAGGAAATCATTGCTAAGACAGAAATGAAAAGTCCACAATTTATTATTCCTAATTTTACTAGAGACCTAAATAAGAGAGTTGACCCTCCTCCCATTATTCTGGTGAATTAATGCCCAAGATACACGTCCATTAATTGCGAAGATTAAGTTTGACTTGGGCTGGAATCCTCTAGAACTTGGATCAAGTTGATGCAATTTAATTCCTTACGTGGGCTTCCATCAATGGGCCTCCATGATTGTATTTGATTGCAAACTCTTTGAATCAGCCCGTTAAGTGTTTCCTTGAACTTCTTAGCTCGAGCCCTCGTAACCGGTCCAATAGGAATTTGAATTGGATCCTTTGGAAACACACCTTGCTCCGCATCAAATAACCTATTAATCACTATAATTTTTAAAGGAAAAATAAAAATATATATATTAGAAATCGATCAAAATACCCTCACTGTAATTAACTTTCACGGTCAATCACAGTTAAACCATTAGTACAGAGAATGACGCTGTAATAAAAGACAAATATAATTTATATTTGTCAATAAACATATATCTAGAGGATTTTGAGTAATTTGTTCAATTTTAAAATAACAAAGTTTTTAAGTGCGGACAAATTTTTTATTGATTTTTGAGATTTTCTTTTGTCTTAAACAATTAAGACTTTGGTTGTTAAAGCAGGATTAAAGTTTGGATTAAGGAATGTTTATTGTAATGTGAAAGTGACTTTGTGATTAAGGATAAAATAATGTGATGACAATATGGGTTGCATAGAAAAGACAACATTTGGGCTTTGATTATGACTTTGGTTGCTCTAAGTTTGGGGCATTTTCATGGTATGCTAATTTTTGAGACATCAAAAAAGAGATTGATAGAATGTAGTGCCAAATGCTTCCTCCAACGTAACTTTTATTTTTATTTTTATTTTTGTTTTTTTTTTTAAAAGGAGAAAAAAATTGTTGAAATTTTAAATTAATTTAATATGATATTGCCACCTTTTTATAATATTTGTTCAATTTAATCAGTGTGTGAACTAGATGTTCAAAATTTGTTGAGATTATCCAATTTTAATTGATGTAACCAATTTAATATCGATTAAATCAATATTTTACTGATATAAGTAGTTGTTAACTAGGGTCATAATTTAACTAACTTAACAGTTTTCACTAATGAACTTTTGAAATTTTCTCATTATTTTGTCATTGCAACCTTCTTTCATACTACGGATCTCTGGATCTTTCGCTATCCATTTGATGTTCACTTCTTTGCCTATTATAATA
The DNA here is from genome assembly GCA_022984855.1 of Dimocarpus longan. Taxonomy (NCBI): domain Eukaryota; kingdom Viridiplantae; phylum Streptophyta; class Magnoliopsida; order Sapindales; family Sapindaceae; genus Dimocarpus; species Dimocarpus longan. The sequence goes on along the minus strand of CM041015.1, from coordinate 11,386,514 downwards.
ACGTGCAATTACCACCTACTAGCATCCAAAAATTATTGAGTTATTGAGCTTGTTAAGTTGCACTAGAAAATCAACTTACGATTTAATGACACCTGCCAAAGTGAATTACCAAAATTACCATTCATTAAAAGAATTTGACTCTCCACCATTCTTTACACATTATTTTCACTAAATAGTATAAGTGATAGTTTGTTTTTATTACTTTTCAATTAATGCGTCTAAATTGCAATTGTTAAATGATTTTGTTTGTTTTTTAAACGATTAAACCATTTGAAATTACTCAAAAATCATTGAAAAAATAAAAAACTATAATTTTTTACTATCATATCACTGAAAAAAATAAGTGAATGTCAAATTACTTAAAAAAATTTTAAATATATTATTTTAAATATGTTTTTCTCAAAATAATATATTTCCAAAATTGTCTTAATTTTACATTATACTGATTTTTTTAAATGTAAATAACAAAATATTGCAATAACCAAAATATATTTACTTTACAATTTCAACTTTTGTTACAATAGCAATTCAACTTAAGAATATTTTGTTTATTTTCATTTAAATATATAGTTTGATCTACCGTATTATAATAATTTATTTATGTATAGATAATTTTTTAAAAAAATACTTTATTATAATAATTAAATATATTTTAGCTATGAATAAAAATATCATTAAATTATACATAAAAGTATTTTAGTACTTGTTAATTAATTTAATTGTTTGTATTATATTAAATAAAGCTATATAACAACTAATAGTAAAATGATATAAATATCAAATTATTGATTTTCAAATAATTTTAACTTTAAAAAATAAATAACATTACTATAGATTCAAAGGTTAAAAACAAAAAACAAAAAAAACAAACAAACAAACATGTCATTCAGATTTCAAGTTTCAATCACTATTTAGTCTTCAATCTTCAACAGTATTGTTTAGTTTTCAAACAAGAAAATAAACGATTCAAGATTTGATGCTTGGTCTTCTTTACCAACTCATGACATGAAGAAGCTCACCATTTTTAGTGAAACTCAATTTCTATAACATGTTTATAAAGCTCACTCTGAATATCTTTTAAAAAGGTCGGTTAAACTCATGATTTTCAGCTAATTTTTCACTAATATCTTTCATATTGTAATTATATGACCTTATTTTATCTTGATATAATTAGGTTTGAAGTATAAGCAAAATCAAAGTTATGATCTGAGTTAGGAATAATTAGTTGGCAATGAAATTGTAAATTATATTTTGTGAATGCAAAACTATGAATAGTTCATGGTTCATGACCTACTTATGTGAACTTACTTTTTACTTAATTGTGAAGTACTGACTTGAAACAGACATTAATTTGTAATTGATCAAATCTCCATCGTCCACACTCCACCATCAATTTATCTCTTTGCAAATCAAAGGTTGTTCCTTTGCTCTTTGAAAATTGATGAAGAAAGTTTGACCCACTATTTTAAAAACAAGGGTAATTTTGTTTTTAAATTTTATTAAAGGATGGATGGTACTATTAAAAATCATTCTAATTTTCTAGTATCATTTTATAAACTTATCTATATTTTAGTGTCATGAAAAGTACTCTATATAAGCTTAGATTTGACATAATGAAAGAATTATCAATATTTTTTTTTTATTTCTCTAGTTAGAATAAAATAAGAATAGAGAAAAAAGAAAGAAAACCATATTAAGTTTAAGTTTTGAGTGATGATCATTTTATTGACCAATAATTAATCACAAAAATCAACAAAATGAGAATTGTGATTGACTAGTGATATACTACCCCTCATACAATACCATTAATTTAAAGTACTATTTCCTCTCTCAAACCCTTAGTATTTGGAAAGTCACACCGAAAGGATTTATATTCTAAAATTGAAAGTAGGACAAGAAACGATATTCAAAAGCCAATATGATTTTTCATCCAAGTTTTCGAAACTTGAAAATTTATTCTATGTATTAGACTTTTACAATAGAACTTTTAAAGTTAAATTCATAGGCATCTAACCTATGCTATTTTTCAAGAGCTCTAAGAAGATGAGCATGAAAACTATATAATAAACCGCTAAAATTTCCTAAATATCATTTAGTTATTTCTTTGATAAAGTTGCTCTTTGTTATTAAACAACAAGGGTCAAGTTGGGTCGGTTTTGGAGAAAACGGATCCCAAACTGACATTGATCGGTTTTTTACTTTAAAAATCGACCTAACTCGAAATAGGTGTAGAACTCAACATGAATTGACTAATTTAGGTAGGTTTGATTCAGGTTGTTTAATGTTGGTTTGGGCCTTTGAACGGGCTTCTAGAAAGCACCAAAGCCCAAAAGCAAAAAGGGCATCCAAAAAACCCCCAAAGCCCAAACCCCAACCACCACAAATCACAACCACCCCCACCAGTTTAGTCCTCTCCTCTCTCTCCACCCCTAACCTTCCTTTTTTCTCCCTCTACATATGTAAACACCCAAACCCAAAAAAATAAAAATGAGTCTTCAGAAAATGCCCAAACCCAAAAAAATTCAATCACCCGATGTGAGCCTTTAGAAAATGCCTAAGTCTAAAGAAACACAATAACTGCCAATCACCAGTAACCATCACCCCCACTAATCCAATCCTCGCTTCTTTCTCCACTCCCAACCTCCCTCTTTCTCTCTATACATTAATATCATCACCAACCAACAACTACCGAAAGCATCATCTCACCAACCCATAACCATCTACCACATCATCACTAGTAGAAGAAGAGATCGGCACTGAGCACTTCCATACATAAAAGATTGGCATTGATCTCCTCCAACTACTACACAAAAAATAAGAAATAGTGAAGAAGAGATAGAGAATGGCGACAGCGAGGGAAATGACCGATTTGGGATGAGAGAGAGAGGAGAATCAATGGCCTAAGTTGAGAGGTTTGAGAGAGAGACTAAGAGAAATGGCAGCTAACTAGGTGTGAGAAATGAAGTTTCCCCTTTATAGTTCCATTTTTTTTTTTCAAATATAAAAATCGGTTTTCAGTTCAGATCCATTTTTTCTATTTGAAATCGACCCAAAACCAAAAAGCTAGGTATTCTCTGCTACAAACCCACCGAAATAGAATAGCAAATGAAACCCAATAATTTCAATTCTATTAAGTTCGGATCGATCCCAATTTTTTTGCCCACCCCTAACAACAAGATTTGTTTGAATAAAAAAAGGGTGATCAAATTGGGATGGCCCAATGTTTTGATCACCATAGTTATACATGTTAGGGAAAAAGAATACAATAACAGTTTGTTTCATAACATCTTTGAAGAACAAAACCACTTGAACTTGTTTAACATCCTTGTCCAAGGAGTAATGGTTTGATATAGACTTTGTACCAATATTTTAAAGTAGTTCTTTTATAACCAGTAAAAATTGGTGCCCATTTTGCCAAAAAAAAAAAAATGGTGCCCATTTTCGTGTTCAAATCATTTCTGGTATAAGTAAAAAGAGTTTAATGTCATGTATTAATGAGTTTTACTAACTTACTAGTTGAGTAATATTATTTATCAATAATAATCTCTTGGATTGATTGTTGGATGATTATTGAAGCATATCTAAAAGTTGTTATTGATGGATAACTTTACCCAATTAGTAAAGTAATCAAATCTTTGATTGATTAATCACTTTATTATGTAAGAATGCTATTAAAAGTCCAAAAAGTAATTTTAGGTCTTTTTGGTATTCATTTTGTTATTTTGCTTAATATATATTATCAAATGGAACACATTTGCATGTGAACTATAAAAAGCTAAGAAGAAAAGATTAAGACCACAAGATTTTGGAGTCATTAAGATAAAGGAAATGAGAGATATATGTATGTTTGATATTATTTTTAAAATTAAAAATTATGTTTTAGAAATAATATTTATAGACATGCAAATGTGTTCGTTAAAAGTTTTATAATTATTTATTTAAGTTAATATTTTGTTTTGAAATTTTAAAGTAATGGAAAATTATTTTTTTACAATTTTTAAGTTATAATTTTTAACAAATTATTTTTCCTTTTCTAAAAACAACTTGTAAAAATATGTAGCCAAAATAAGATAGAAGTTGTTTTTAATTTTTAAAACAAAAAAACTGTTTTAACAGCCACTAACAATCTCACTTTATAGCATTTAGTTTCTCTTAAAACAAAGAGAAAATAACAGTTTGTAAAAGCTAATAATTTTCCAGAGCATATGGAGAATGACCCTTTAACCAGACATCTAGCCTACAAAAGGACATGAATGGATCAAGACATAAACAGTTGGAGCTGACAACAAAACACTGATTTTGACACCATTTTTGTCTTCTCCAACAACCTTGTCAACCTCACCAGTCAATTCATTAATTAACTTTTTTTAGTGACCTTTCATCTACAATTCAAGATACCTGCATCTTCTCTACCTAGAAAACAATTCATTTATCTTTAAAAAAAAAAAATCGATAAAAGAGAAAATAACAAAAACAAAATAAAAGTAGGGTTTTCAAATTTCAAGCATTCTCCAGCCTTTCAGTTTGGTTCTGTAGTTTACCTGCGCCATACCCTACAATAAGAAATTGTCCTGTGGTTGTCTTTCTTTAGAGGGCCCTTTGATTTCAACCCAAACAAATATCATCAATGTCTGTTGCAATTGATTATCTATTATGTATTTTTCTAGCATTGGAATTTGGAAATTACAATCAATGAAAAATTTTCAGCTGTTTAAATATACACATCTTTTTTCCGCTTAATTTAAAAGGTTATTTTATTTTATTTTATTTTTTATATGTGAAATTCTTATATATAGGGATTTTTTTTTTTCTTTTTGAAACTAGATATGGGGATTTATTTATGTTTTTTTTTTTTTTTTGATGACTGGGACAAGCCCAGGAATCAACCGAAACTAAATGAGGTTTGACTCTGTGATATAATCTAAGGAGCAATTCCCATACGAGAGGGAACAATTCAGATATAAGTGGAGAGAAAAGCTCACACAAGACATGGGGACAACCCAAACATTTTTATATGATGAGAAATTATCTTTATTGGGAGTAAAACTTATGCCTTCAAGGCACAAGGGTGAGTAGGCTGACCAATTGCACCACTAGCCATTTCCGGATATGGAGATTTATTACAATAGGAGATAAACAATATTAGATATTTCAACTTATCTTTTAATTTATGATGTGGAATCTCATTTATATGAGATATGATATGATCAATGAGATAAGTCATCTTTTATGTTATTATTTATTTGTTTATTTATTTTGAAAAGTAGAAAAACTTTACTCAAGAAACATCAGCAAGAATAATATTAAAAATTAAATACAATTTGGAACAAAATGAAATCAAGATTGACTAAAATTACTTTTAAAAACTATTGACACCTAATTTTTGTCAACTCGGTTCTTGAAGTCTAATACCTGCGAAACAGTAACTAACAAGCAAAACAACAATTACTAGAATCAAAACAAACAGGACATAATGATTTTTAAGTGGTTCGGTAAAGTAATGGCCTACGTCCACGATTGTCACTCTTATTCTCTCAAAGTAACAGTATATATTTCTTGCTTAGGGTTTTACAATGAATTTGATTCCTTATTTATAGAGAAGTTATTACAATTTGAATAGGTTTAAGAATCTTATAGATAAGGTAAAAAATAATATATATTAATTGAGATAATATCTCTCAAGATTATCTCCACCGTATCTGCAACAATTACCGAGAATGTCGTGATTTGATTTATATGGAATAGGCAAGCTAACTCTTTTCTTAAATTAAACTGGTTCAGCATTCTAGAAGGTCAACTGGTCAAATTTAACAAGCACCTTGAGCGATCAGACTACTCAAGTGATCAGATATTGCACCCAATGAGCAGATTGTCCAAGCGATCTGCCTTCCTACTAACGATCAGATAAGAAGTCCTTCTGATCTTTCCAATGGCCTTTGAAGAATACTATCGAACAGTTCTTGACCACGACCAGATTAGCTTAGCGTTATAAAATACAATCAGACCCTTTCGCGATAAAACATGTGTTCAAATGATACGATCAGTCACTCAGTAATTAAAACGATCAGCCATTCGTTCAGATGTGCTCGGGTTCACAGGTTAAGAAACAACCACATGTTTCCTCCTTTGACCGTTGACTAATTTGACCGGCCTTTTAGACTTTTTCTCATAGAATAACATACTGGGCTCATCCTTGGGCCTTTTTCAACTTATTTTCTATGATCGCAAAAATGCCCATAACACTAGCCCCCTTGCTTTCGGTACATTCCTTGTACTGGAAACAACGAGCTCATCCTTGAAGCAATTTTGGCAGGATCCGTTATGTTGCTTTTTCAAATATTGATTTATCCCGTGACTCGCGGCACTTCCCTAGGCGTCAATTTACTGCACGTACCACGTCATGCGCTATTAATGTACATTTAATGTACGTCTCTCACTTGCTGCACATAACGACAAAATCGCGGGTTTCGTGCTACACAGCTAGATTAATGACGGTTACATAACTGTTTTTGATCTAACGGCTAGGGCTTTAAGACGATAACTATATATAAACCTTTAGTCGCTTCATTTTCTACTTTTACCAATCACTTTCAGATACAGTCGTCTCTTTGTCTTTAACTTTCTCTCATCTGTCATTGCTTGTTTTGCATCAACTTCTTCTTCGCTGTCGAAATCCTCCATACTCAAGGTAAACTTCCATGACTTTCCTCAACCTTTTTAGTTACGATTTTTACTTGCATTGTTGGATTATGTATGTGAGTCTATCATTTCGCTCGCATGAATATTCCTATTTGCATTCTCGACATGATAAAACCTGAAGAACTTGAATAAACACTTGCTTGATTGTATAAACCATATATATGGATACCATTCTCTGCTTGTAGCCATCTAATACCCCAACTTCGATCGAGTTAGGAGTTTGTTGATGTTTGATAATTTCGGTAGCCTATTAGGCCTGCAAATAGGGCTTCCCTACACTCGATAGCCCCCTGTACGTGTGACTTGATCTTTAGAAAAGTAGAAATAGTCTTAAACACTAAATTTTGGTTTGCTGTTCGCGACCTGACCCATTCATTACTTTTGTAGATGTCTGGTCATAGTCGTTGCGGTCACAAAGCGGGGCTGCCAACATGGATTCCGAGGAGGAACTTGACAAAGTCAGGAATACTGATAATGTGACCTTTCAGAGTAGTGAGGCTGTATCGGGATCTTCAAGGCACCATAATTCCCCTGCTCGCACCTCTTTTTTCAGACATGAGTCTTCCGTTAGCCTCAGTGAGCTCGAATCCATTATTGAGGATTTTTCCTTGCCTTTTGGGTGTCGGGTAGTGGTGCCGAAAACCTATGACCATGCAGCCTATCCTCCAAAGAGATTCTTTTCTATTAGCCACCAACACATAAAAGTTGGCTTTAGATTTTCAGTCCATCATTACCTGATTGACCTTTTAAACGACCTTAAGCTTGCCCCATTTCAACTCACTCCCAATTCTTATGCTCACCTTACTGCCCTTACTTCAATTTTTCTTAAAAATGATCTTCCTCCACCTACTCTTGCAATGATTCAACATCTTTTTCTTTTTACAAGCACCACTGGCCTTAAATCAGAGAAAAAAGATGGATTTTATTATACATCGACCCGAAACTCTCCTTATAAAGTGAACTTTCCAAAGGGGGTTGGTAAATCTAATGTAGGCGACTACAAGACGCGCTGGTTTTACGCATCCTGTCTCTCTTTGTCCAACCTCAAAAAATTTTCATTTTGCTCTTCTCTCAGTAAGTATGTCTTTATATTACTATTTTGCACACATACTGTGCGTTATTAATATTTACTTTCGTGCAAACGTTGCCAAGAGTGAAATCGCGCTGACAAGCGAGGAGTTAGCTTTGCTACAAAAATTTTCAGAGTTAACTCTTCTGGATGGCCAACTGCCAACTGAGCACCTCTTTCAATTACACGGCCTTGCTCCTCTGACTGACCAAAAATTGCTCGACAAACGCTTTGACTTGGGGGCTCGCAAAGATAAAGAAATTTCTTTTGCTTTTGAAACATTTGGGAAGGAAGTACCAAGCTTACAAGAAAGCCAATCTACAACTATGGTGCGGCTTCACTTCCAGCAATCCCTTCCTAGAGAAGCTCTTCCTCCAAAGAAAACTGACTAGGCTGTCGGAGGTTTGGATTCCCAGATGACCACAAAAGCTACCACAGGGTCAGCTATATAAAAGGATTCTGTCGTACCATCTACTCGCTGTATTGAAGCATAAATCAATAGGGAAAAATCCTTGAACAAAGATGTTTCTAAAGAGCCCCTTACACGATCAGCTTTTGCTGCTAGTAGCTCGCCTGCTCCATGCCCCCAGAGCATTGATAAAGGCAAGGCGGTTGTAGGACACCCCCCCTCAAAATGCCAAAGGACATTGGGGAAAGTGCCCATTGTCGAAGAACCGATCCAAGACTTCGACGCGGGGATATATTACAATGATCTCCTGGATCGCATGCCTCAGTTCCTTGGTATAAAGAAACCCGCCCTTTATAATGAAGACATGAAGGGCGAGAAGCTGATTAACTATCTAGGCTTCCATAACCTGCTTGTAAGTTTTCGTACTTATTACCGTCACTTTTATTGCTTTTCTGTCCTTTATCGCGTTACTAACATCTAGTTTCAAGCATCCATGGCCTACATGAAGCTTCTTAGAGAAATTTTCGATTGGCCTGAGGAGAAAGCTACCATGGAGGCGGCCATAAACTCACTAGAGGACGAGAAGAACAGAATCCAGGGCGAAGCGGACTCCTTTAAGTTGGAGGTCAAAAAGTCTCGGGAGGCCTTCTGTGACTTGGAACAAAGTCATGAGAAATCCCTGAGACAGAGACTAGAGCTATAAAATTCTGTGAAGTACCAAAATAGCACCATCGCCTTGTTGGAGAAAGAAAGAGATGAGTTGAAGAAGAAGCTCTATCATGCTTAAGACTTGGAGAAAAAACTGAAAGGGGAAAAACAAGAAACTGAAAGAGGAGCGAGCCTCGCACGAGCATGGAGCTAACGAAGCTAAGAAAATTATTGAATTAATGCGACATGAGGTGATTTTCACCAAATAAGAACTAGCCCAGGAACAGAGCCGCACTGAGGCTTTAGTTAGAGAAGCGGAAGAAAGAACGGAAAGTCTATTCTTGTACAACCTATGGCTGAAATGACCAGATGTGTACATCTCGTTCTTTGGCCAAGAGGCTGTGGAAGAAGTAAAAATGTACGCAGCGAAAGCAGCTTGCGAGGCTGCGCAAAAGGCTCATTTAGAAGCCAGTCTTCCAATCTCCCAATCAGGCTTAGACCGTTTTGCTTCAAAGATGGTCCCAAATCAACCTGGATGCCCTTCTTCTGTAGCATTACATGGCGGAACTTCTCAAGACCCAGTTCCTTTAGATGTAGTAATGCCGGCTCCATCTTCTGATAGTGCTTCTCCATCCCATCCCGGACCTTCTTCAAGCTCTTCTCAGCCAATTGTTATTGAAGATGAAGGCAAAGCTTCATCAGAGGCCACGGGCGAGCAGGATGTTCCTCCCAACAACACTTAGAAAAATTTCAATTCTTTTAACTTCATTTGTAATACAATTCATTCAGCTTGCGAACTTTAATATAATAAATACAATTTGCTTCTTTTATCTATTTCCATTTCCCCGTTCTTTGTTAATATTGAATGTCGAGCAATTCTGCCTATTAATCAGATCAAATATCATTTAAGTTGCAACGCTCGTAGTTCATATGAGATTGTTTAACCCTTTCAGAGCTTGCTTGCTCACAAGTAGTGTAGGTTCCTCCCAGCGTATAAAAATCCACAGATCAAATGTCCCTTCCAGAGCCTACTCCCTCACAGGCTACATAGATATTCTAGGATTATTTTATAAGTCTACAGGCCATAAGCATTCCTTCCAAAGTTTGGTCGCTCACAAGCTATGCTGGGACCTTCCAATACGTTTTTAGCTCACTAATAATGATTACACCTTCTAGAGCCCGACTAATCATATCTTTCAGAGCATTGGCTTATAGGTAACAATTGCACCTTCCAGAGTTTACTCGCTCACAGGTAGCAATTGCACTTTCCAAAGCATGAGTATAAATAAAACAACGAAGTTGTCGAACAAGGATAAAACGATCAGAATTGCTTTGCCAAGAGAATATTTATTGATAAGGTAACTGCAATCATACAAGTCAGATAAAATAAATAAATTAAACATAATATGGCCGAAGATCCTCGACATTCCATACTCGTGGGACTTCAGCCCCATTCAGATTGACTAGGTGATAAGCTCCATTTTCTAGACTACCCTTTACAATATAAGGGCCTTCCTAGTTTGGACCAAGAGTTCCATCACTAGCTTTTCGAGCAGCAGGCAAAATAAGACGCAGGACTAAGTCACCAGGCTTGAACCTTCAAACTCGGACTTTCCTGTTATAAAACCTGGCGACCTTTCGTTGATAAACTACAACTCTTATTCGAGCTTCATCTCTTGCTTCCTCGAGCAGATCCAAATTAGTCGTGAGCAGTTGATCATTATCTTCCTATCTGAATGTTGCTCTACGTTGACTAGCGACCTCATACTCGGTTGGAATCATCGCTTCTGATCCATACACCATCGAGAAAGGAGTTTTCCCAGTAGTATTGCGAGCAGTTGTTCCGTAGGCCCACAATACGTTCTGCAACTCATCAACCCAGGCTCCTTTCCTTACTTCCAGCTTGGTCTTTAAGTTTTGCTTGATAATCTTATTAATTGCTTCAACCTGCCCATTTATTTGAGGCTGGTCCACAGCTGAAAAGCTCTTCTTGATTCCAAGATCTTTGTAAAACTTCTGAAACTGCTCGCTACTGAACTGGGTTTCATTATCTGTCACGATTTACTGAGGAACTCCAAACCTGCAAATGATATGCTCTCAAACAAACTTCTTAACTTTTGCGATGGATATTTTAGCAAGTTCTTTAGTTTTTGCCCACTTCGTAAAATAATCCACCACCATAATTGCGTGTTTGCATCTTCCTCGAGCTGTTGGGAGTGGGCTGATCAGATCCATACCTCAAACGGCGAAAGACCATGGACTAACCATCTGCTGCAAGAAAGCTGGTGGAACTCGCGGAACTTTGGCAAACCCTTGGCACTTATCGCATCTCTTGACCATTTCAATCGCATCTTGCTTCATTATTAGCCAATAGAATCCTTGCTGAAGAGCCTTCTGAGCCAAAAATAGCCCCCTAGTATGATTGTCACAATGTCCCGCGTAGATGTCTTCAAGAACGATCTGGCAATCAGTGCCATCAATGCACTTGAGTAATGGGGCCGAGAATCCTCTCTTGTAAAGCCTGTCGTCGTAAATGCAGTATCGGGTTGCTCAGGCTCGAAGACGACGAGCTTCTAGCTTATCCTTAGGCAATCTTCCATTCTGTAAGTAATCAACCAAAGGATTCATCCAAGAGTCTTATGCCACAACAATCGCCATCATCTTGTCTCGTGGTTCTGTGCTCGGGATTGGCAGAACCTCCACTGGTACAACCCCCATGAAATCTGCATCTTTTGCTGTGGCAAGACGGGCTAATGCATCTGCATGAGAATTCTGTGATCGCGGAACATGGTGCACTTCATACCTTTCAAACACTGCCAACATCTCTCAGACTTTTTTCAAATAAATAGCCATCTTGAATCCCTTGGCCTGATATTCCTCTCGGACTTGACATACTACTAGCTGAGAGTCGCTGTAAATCCTTACTCGTTCTGCTCGTACTTCTTTGGCTAGCTTTAGTCCTGCTAGCAACGCTTCATACTCAACCTCATTATTTGTGGCTTATCAACATCACACTTGCCCAGCCTTAGGTCTTCAAACATCATGTTGACCAGCCGCTGATAAGTTGCTCCAGTATTTTTTAACCCAAACGACATTACCTTATAGCAATATAACCCACAATTAGTGATGAATGAGGTGTGCTCCTCGTTGTCAGGGTTCATTGAGATATGGTTATACCTTGAATAGACATCCATAAAATTGAGGAGCTAGTGACCAACTGTACCATCCACGAGCTGATCAATCCTTGGCCAAGGAAAACTGTCCTTTGGACATGCTTTATTCAGATTAGTGAAGTCGATACAAGTTCTCCACTTCCCATTCTTCTTTCTTACCAGAATGGGATTCACTACCCAGACTGGGTAGTGAGTCTCCCTTATGAATCCATTCGCCAGGAGTTTTTCTACTTCTTCTCTAAGCGCCTCATAACGCTCCTTTGTTATTGGTCTCCTCTTCTGGCGAACTAGCCGATAGTAGGGATTGATATTTACTCTGTGTGACATAATATCTGGACTGATCCCTACCATGTCTTCATGATTCCAGGCAAAGACGTCTAAATTCTCCTTTAGAAAGTCAGTAAGCTGTGCTTTAACATCTGAAGGCAAATCCTTCCCTACTTTCAAGCATCGCTCAGCATCATGCTCACTGACTGATACCTTCTCGAGCTCTTCCACAGGACCTATTGCTCGCTCTATTTCTATCTCTTTTGGGTCTAGGTCGTGGCTTACTCCCTTCATACTAACTATTCGCGACTTTTCCTCGGTTACCACATTGACTTTCTTCCTTTTAGCCCCCGCTTTTACTGCATTTCTATAGTATTTCCTCGTCAATTCCTGTTCTCCTCGCAAACATCCTACTCCGTTTGGCATTGGAAACTTAACTGTGAGGTCTTAGTCGATATTGCCATGTCTAGATCATTCATGGCTGGTCTTCCAAGGATAACGTTGTATCCTGATGGGCAGTCAATAATCATAAAATCTACCATCGTCATAGCTTGTCGATCCGAATCTCTAACAGCAAGGGGGAGTATGATTTGCCCCAATGGCACGATTGCATCTCCAGTAAACCCGAAAAGAGGCTCAAGAGATGGCATTGTTAGATCGGGCCTCAAATCCATCTGCTCAAAGCAACTTCTGTATATTACATTTATTGAGCTGCCTGTGTCCATCATAATCCTCCTCACTTCGGCATTACCAATCCTTGCCTTGATAACTAGCGCGTCATTATGAGGCCAGTGTACACCTTTAGCATCTTCTTCATTGAACACGATGCCACCTGAAGTCATTCTGGCCCTTTTGGAGGACGCTTTTGCCTCACTATGCCCCGTCAGCAGAATGTGATTGGCTTCTCGCACATATCACTCATGCGATCTGTTTGACGTCCCTGCAATGTGCGGTCTATCATAAATAGTAAAGATGGTTCTCATCGCGGGTATATGGTCTTGATCGACTATTTGCTAAGGTTGTTATTGTTGGACAGGTTGTTGAGGCAGATCAGGATGCTGTTGTGTCGGTTGATACCTACGATGGGGTCACTGATCTTCTGGTCGCGCAACATACTCCCTCAAGCGACCTCTTCTAATTAAGTCTTCTATTGCATCCTTGCGCTCTCTGCATTGCGAAGTATAGTATCCGGTTTCATTATGATAGGCACAATACTTCCTCGAGTCTCAAAATCTGCTTGGTATGTTTGTGGGACTTGGCCTCCCAAAATTCTCCCGTCTTTTTTCTGCTTCATAAATCCTATCTTGCCTATCTGTCAGGACGCTGTAATTTTGGTAGCAGCTTCGTGGTGGGGATGGCTTTTTTTTTCGGGCTCATTCCTTGCCTGCTTCGCAACCTGATTGATAGAGCGATTTCTGCGATTGCTCTCTTCGCTTTCACCTTGACCACTCTTTCTTCTTTGGTGAGAATTGTTCGCTCCGTTCTTCTGATCGCTGGATCTTCTTGCCCAAAAGTATCTTCCCAGCGGATCTCTTTTGCTGCTCGATCATAAAACTCGCCAAGATTCTTTACAGGGGACTTATAAATGCTCTCGTAGAGCTTCCCATCTTTCCTAAGTCTTGCTGAAATTGCTATCAGGATACTTTCATCTGAGGGGTTTTCCACATTATTCACCTCACTTCTGAACCTAATGATATAGTCTTTTAATGGCTCATCCCGCTTCTGAAAAACCATCGCTAGGTGGCAAGTTGGCGTGAGCTGCTTTCTTAGTGCTTTGTACTGATCGGTGAACTTTCTCTGACATTCATCCTAACTATTGATACTGCGAGCTGGAAGACTCCTCAGCCATGCCAGCGGAGAGTGTTGGCTGGGAACACTCGACACTTAACCAGAGGGTTGTATGTCTGTAGGTTCATCTGGACATTGAAAGCATCTAGATGGTCATATGGATCACTATCCCCGTTGTAGAGTGGGACACTTAGGAGCTTGAATCTTGACAGTAATGGCTCCATCTCAATTTCCCTTGTGAAAGGGGTTCTCTCTTCTCGCAACTCTGCTTGACTGTAGAGCCTAGGTCTCGCCTCCAATTGTTGGACCCTCTGCATTAATTCTTCTACCATTGGGTCCTGCCACTCTATTCTTCTCGCAGGGGACCGACGACTCCTTCTGCTTTCCCTATTTCTTAAAAAATGATCACGTGATCTCTCTAGGTCAACAGGCATTCTTTCACGTGACCTGTTTCTTCTACGCGAGCTCTTTGCATGGTGCGACTCTCCTCGACACACACTCTCCTCACTGCATCCATGAGTTCGTTCATTACCATGATCAGCCTTTACGCGGCGGCTGTCATCCTGGTTCACCCTTACCCTTAGACTGGTTGGGCGAGGTGCTACTTTGACAGGACCCTTCCCAGACCTTATCTAGGCTCTTGTCTGGAGGATCCTACCGGGCACTTCAACGGACTTATCGAACCCGACTCGTCAGATCAAATTAATCCGAGAAGCGAACCCTAACTTTCTTAGCCGGTTTACTCGTTTAAAACTTAGTAACTCAGTTTTCTTTAAATTGGTTGGGAGTGAATTACTTTTATAAAAAAAAGTTCAGCAGCATAACGGCTTAAAATTGAACATTTTCCAAATTTTACCTGTAAAATAAACATACTTCGAACTATAGAAATCACCACCCAACTTCGATTTTTCCACAAACATGCAATTCACATCAAATTTCACATCCATACATGTCATATGACATTCATATCCAACCATTCACAACATGTATACATATTCCATGGGTATCACAACCTATGCAAATATATCATGTGTATTCTGCAATAAGTGTGAATGTACAATTTTATATATACATATTTAAGTATAAGTTACAATCTGTCAAACATTCATATATCAAACATGCGATCATTTAGATCATAACATTTACAACAATCTCAAAATATATTTAATATTCACATAGTCCATCCATTCATCCCCACTTATAAGTGGAACGTCGCTTCCTCGGCCACAAAATCACATATAATTATACTGGATAAAACAAGCAAGCTACACGACAAAATAAATCGTTAGTTCGTTACATAATAATACAACCCTTTCAAGTTCATAGTAAAGCATAACTTAAAGAAATATTTAAAGGTTAATCTTTGTAAACTATTTCTTATAAAACAACCATGTGCATCTTGAAGCTACTATAGTATTTCGACCATTACGTGCGGAATTTACTTCCTCGCCCGAGTGGTGTAAAATTATCTCAGTTGTAAACATCTATAATGCGAAATTTCTTCATTGCATTTGTAGTACTAAATTTTTATAATTCTAGCAACTACGTACGGAATTTCTTCATCGCAACCATAGTGCCCATAAATCAAATTTTGGTGACTATGTGCGGAATTTCTACTTCGCAATGTAATGCCAATAGCTCTCAATATACTCGACTACGTGCGGAATTTACTACGTCGCAACGTATCGATATATACTCTAAAAATCAAGGGATTACACATGGTTTTTACAACTCTTTTCCCCTTATGTGCAAAAGTACAAAATTTCCTTTCTTCCAAGGTTTTTACTTAAACCAAACTTACGATCAGAAAGTTATTTTATAAAACTCTTTAGCAACAATTAAAATAGTTGAAATTACAATTGAACTAGTGTAAGTGATGTAATACTTACCTCAATCCGCGTAAATGCAACGATCTCAACGAGCCTCTCGTGCCTCGCTTGCGTGCTCGTCACCTACACATTAATTTCCCATTATATTTTACTCAAATAAAACGTAATATTAGAGTTTTCAATATAAATCTACCTATTGAAAACCCGTTACGCTATAACTTTTCCTACTCGATTTTTAACTCAACAGAAACTCTCAAATTCTAATTTCTTTACAATAGTCTTACTTTTAGACCCCTAAGAATACCCCCACGTTGCCCGTATAATTGTTAGAGGCCCGAAACAAAAAATCAAAATTTTAAGCTCAAATGACAGCCCATAACAGAATGCATGACAGCGCACTGCTCGGGGCTCCGTTTTCCTACATTCTTTTTCCTATGGTTCACTTATCTCACATTCTGGTCACACGTCAAATTTCGTTGAAAAATTCTATCGTTTGCTATATCAAATCTAAGAAAAACGCCCATTTTTGAGCACTTTTAGTGTGCGTTTTATGCACTTTTTCGTTTCGGACTAGCGACGCTAGTTTTTCTTCCATATCTAAGCTTCATTTACCTCATTATGATCATCTAATCTCATCCCATGTAATAAAAATTTCATTCGCATAGTCATTTCACCTATCGACTCTCTAACGACACTATTTTGCGCATAACTTGCGAAATTTTTATCGGATTCGATCCGTTCCAAAACCTATAGTTTTCTATAACTCCTAGGCATCATTGAGGTGTAGAACACCCCCATATATGTCAGACTTGGTCAGGTTTTCTCTAGCTCATGGTTTGAGCTCGGGATTCCATTTTTACTCTATGACACTTTCTACGCGTATTATTTTGGCCATAACTTCTCCCATTTTTATCGGAATGATTCCGTTCCAATTCCTATGGTTTTCTATCTTTCCGAGGCATGTTTTGAGGTGTAGAACAACTCCAAATAAGCTAGAACAAGTCAGGTCTCTACTGACCCTTCATCAAGCTCGGGATTGCTAATTTGCTCAAAACTACTTCCATTGAACTTCTATCATTTCTACTTATCTTCCTAATCTTATTTATGGTAAAATTTGGGTTCAAAACCATCTAATTTCAGAGCTTGTCTACTGATCTTCACAGTCATGACACACATAAACACCATTTTGTCATTTAACCTCTCACAACCCACTCACCAATTTTATCGACTACTTGATGTGCATGCAAAAACAGATTTTTGTTTCTACTTTAATCAAGTAGATGACAACTCATATTTACAACCCTAAGCTACTATTTACACATCTCAACTTATCATTTAACTCTCTACAACAATCACTTAGAGTTCTACTATAATTTTGAGGGTAAAACACCCAACACAATACAACAAAATCCTGCACAACACTCAACGACTCAACTACTTTAATTTCAGCAAGTATAAGGAAGAAAAGAGATGAGATCTCACTTGATTCTTGTTTAGAGAAGTGAGAGGGACTTGGAAGAGGTCCTAGAGAGGTGGTTTTGAGGTTTGGATGGGCTGGGAGGGGCTTTCTTCTTCCACTTTTCTTTGCTGTCCAGTTTCTGCTCCTTTGCTTCCTGTTATGCTGTCCACTTCCTCCTTCTCCAATCTCTCGTTTTTCTCTTTGTGATTTTACTGGATGTTGGCCGACCAACATCTCCCCCTCTCAATAATATATAACACTTCAAAGATTAAATGGTTTAAATTACTTTACTACCCTTAGTCATCTCTTTTACTAACAACTAACATATGAGCTTTATGGGCTTTTATGTCTTTCATTAATATCTTTAATCCTTTATCATTTAATCAATGCCTTTAAGTTTTTAAATTTTACAACTTTATCATTTAATCATTTATCTCTCATTATGGAATAACCATATTGCCCTTCGTGGCATTTATCTCTTTATTAATATTTAACACTTTATATTAATTTTATTGTTATTTGTTACAATTCCTACATCTCCCTTGAAAATATCAAATTTCTAGTATTAGTGAGTGATTTATCAAGAATCGAATAGGGGTTTACATACTTCCTCTTCATGAGCCTGACGTCCTCCTCTTCTGGAGCATAAATTTGAGGAACGGACGAAACCTGTCGGTTGTACCCTCACTCCAACAGCCTCCTCTCTTCTGGCAGGTATGACATCCACTAGCTAGCACTGGGGATCTGTATTCCTGAGGATCACCTGAGCCTGGGCTTGTGTCAGAGCCCTGATTGCCTCCATCAATTGCGCCACTGTATTCTCCAACGCTTCCTAGCGTTGCTACCAAATTGGTACAGTATCTCCACTAGCGGCAGCCTGATGCAGGGGAAGTGGAGGCAAAGCCGTACTGGAAGTTCTTGCAGCGTGACCTTGGCCCTAGTGACCTTATGATTGGTCAGCTTTCGATGCAACAATCCTGGTTGTCTTAATCTTGACCATGTTCACGAATCACAACCATATTAAAAAAGATTACAGAATCGCAGAGTTTGGGCCCTCTTTCTAGAGCCAAAAGATGTTAACACCTAATTTTGGTCAACCCGGTTCTTGAAGCCCAATACCTGTGAAACAGTAACTAACAAGCAAAACAACAATAACTAGAATCAAAAGAAGCAGGACATAGTGATTTTTAAGTGATTTGGCAAAGTAATGGCCTACGTCCACAACTGTCACTCTTATTCTCTTAGAGTAACAGTATATATTTCTTGTTTAGGGTTTTACAATGAATTTGATCCCCTATTTATAGAGGAAATATTACAATTTGAATAGGTTTAAGAATCTTATAGATAAGACAAAAAATAATATACATTAATTGAGATAATATTTCTCAAGATTATCTCCACCGTATCTGCAACAATTACCGAGAATGTCGTGATTTGATTTGCATGAAAATATGCAAGTTGACTCATTTCTTAAATTAAACCGGTTCGACATTCTAAAAGGTCAACTGGTCAAATTTAACGAGCACCTTGAGCGATCAGACTACTCAAGCGATCAGATATTACACCCAACGAGCAGATTGTCTAAGCGATCTGCCTTCTTACTAACGATCAGATAAGAAGTCCTTCTGATCGTTCCAATGGCCTTTGAAGAATACTATCGAACAGTTCTTGACCACGACCAAATTAGCTTAGTGTTATAACATGCGGTCAGAGCCTTACGCGATCAGACATGTGTTCAAATGATACGATCAATCACTCAGTAATTAAAATGATCAGCCATTTGTTTAGATGTGCTCGGGTTCAAAGGTTAAGAAACAACCACATGTTTCCTCCTTTGGTCGTTGACTAATTTGACCAGTCTCTTGGGTTTTTTCTCATAGAATAACATACTGGGCTCATTCTTGAGCCTTTTTCAGCCTATTTTCTATGATCGCAGAAATACCTATAACAAAAACCAATTTTTTCCCCAAAGATGCCAACCTATTAGTTGCCTCATTACCCCTTCTAAGAGTAACATCAAAGAAAAATCCCTAATGTAAAAACCTTCCATAGCAAAACAAATTTGAGCTTGAATTGCCAAGACAATCAACCACGTATTTGTTTCCACAACTTGAGGTCTAATTTCATGAGCTAATGCAAATTTCAAATTCTCTCGAATGACCACACATTCAACCAAAAAAGGAGTTAAAAAACTAGTCATCTTCATAGAAAGATCACATTTTGTATCCCTAAGATGGTCTCAAATTATATCTCCAATTCTTAAAAATCCAGACATATTATTAGTTGTTGCATCCACATTTAGTTTTAGAGAGCCTTTATCAAGAAATTGCCACTGGATGTGCGGAATAGGGAAATTACAATTGGAAGTTCTTTATTAATTCCATTTGTCTTTAGGTACTCAGAAAAATAGGAGTTAGTTTTTCCCAAGATTAGCTCCTCATTCTTTAGTGCTCTACCATGAATAATAGTATTTCTGTCTCCTTTGGAGGTTCCATGAAACCAACAACCATGTCTCAAAATTAGAGATAGAAATTTGGTCATGTTAAAAAAAAAAAAAAACGAAAAACACATTAGACCCGTCATAGATGAACTTGAGAACACCTAAATAGAGTCCAAAAGATGTTTTTCATCTAACAATGTTCTGCCTAGAGCACAAAATGAGAGCATGGAAAACTAATTCCTACTTTTTAGAATAGCTACCACAAATTGTAGAACAATTTAGCCCTCTTTTAAACAAATTTACACTAGTAGGCAATAAATCATGGAAAATTTGCTACCTAAAAATCTTAATCTTACTTGGGATTTTGAGACACAATTATTTCGACTCTCATCAAAAGACTCCCTATTAGAACGTGAAGCCACAAGAACCAAATAACTTTGTAACACCCTCCACCCAATTCCCGATAGTATGAGAATCGAGTCGAAGGATGTTACCTGAATCGATTTATTAATTTATTAAAATTCGTTTAAAACATTTATTCTTTTCATTTAATTTCCGTTATTAATAATTTTATTAAAACGTTTCATTTAAATTATTATAGAAAATCTGGCAGAGTTTTCTTTACTTTTCTGAAAATCCAAAATGTAAAACCTGCAAGGAAAACAAATACACTTTTAAAAATTTCATTTATTTTCTCAACTTCCGTTTCAGACCTTCCGTCCGCCTCCACTTGCACTTCACCATACAAACAACTATAAACACAATATTTAATAACCATCAATTTAGTAAATTTATTTACAAAATCACATTACAATACCAAAATATTTTACACTTTTTATATACATTATTATATTACAAATTTTATGCACACAACGAACTACCCAAAAGATGGAGAAATGTGACTCGCGGAAGCACGATAACTGTCTTCTGGTCTGACCTTATCTACATTACCCGAAACCCTATACCTGCGCGTGAAAAATCCAACGTACTAAGTATTTCTACTTATTGGGTGTACACTTATTTTTAAATTCACCATTTTCTAAAATACCAACTTTTAAAGAAAGATTTTTACAATTCTCAAACTTTTTATAATTACTCATAAAGACATCAATTTACCAATAAACATCCCCATGAAGTGCATAAAAGTCATTTTTTTTCTCAAGTATAACTTTACAAATTCCAATTTTTCAAATATTCATAATGTTATGAGTATTTTCGCGACAAAGATAAGTGGACTGAGTATAACTTTTAGCCCAAGGGATGAGCCCAATGGCCAGAAACCCAAAAAGCCCAGCACTCTGGTCAACTTGACGGAACTCTTTCTTAATCCCTACTCTGAATCCAAGAAAGACCCCGTAGCACCCCAACAGAATTTCAACGAACCCTAACTTTAGCCCTAAGCAATCCCGTCGGAGCACCGTTACTTAATTAAAACTTATTTTGAATCCATTTGCTAGGTGGCAAAGATAAAATTTTTTCGTTTTTTTGATGAAAATCCCATAGTATACCGGCTGTTTATTAGACTATGCCACACCCTACAAATTCAAAAGAGATTTAAATACACTTATATGACAAACAATCTCCACTACCCAGAGGTCTCTGGCCCTCATCCAAACCCAATCACAACATAAATAATCACATTTATGAAACTAATGGAAATATGAAATTTTCTTTTCAAAACATTTTCATAAAACATGCATCCAACAACAGATTTTTCTATTTACAAATTTACACCATTTACATCATGATTTACATACAACATATGCATGAGAAAAAAGATGAGCTACACAATGGGGTGTAGTCATCCGTTAGTCTATCCGCACGTCAGTCTGAGCCTCGTTTGCTGGACGACTCGTTCCTGCATCTAAGGGAACATTTTAAGAAACACATAAAAAATAAACGATGAGTATATCTCAGTGAGATAAACATTTAATTGTTTCATAAATTAAAGTATTTTTCTGAAATCCTTTTTAGTCTTTCAAACGAAACTGTTTCTGAAACTCATTTGAATTTCTTTCAAAAACTTGCTCATTTCTCGCCTTGATGATAACCCAAAAAAACTACTTCTATCGTGGCAGCTTAATTCTCTAGCTAACCACTAGGAATTAAGGAATCTACCCTGTGTAGTCACCGATGTGCGAACTCTGGGCACGCGTTACCCCTACACAATCGGTATAAATTACACTACCCTATACGTACAGAGGGTGACCCAATTGACTCTCTCCTCCTCAGTTAGTAATTCTCTCATATCTACCATGCACGTATTAGGCATTCGACTTGATACTCAACTAGGGTTAGGGTAAACTATCGGTGTACTGAAATACTTTTTCTCTATATTCTCAAATAATCTCGTTTTAAAAGCAAAAAACCTAAAAACTTTAATTGTCATAAGTTCTTGATATAAATACATATTCAACTAAAAATTCCCAATTAAAATCTTGGTATAACTACAATACACAATTCAATTATAAAAATATAGTAAATGCATATAATCAAGAAATAAACTTTCAACTAAAATACACTTGCGAAAGGTTGATTTCTACTTACGAAACTCCCTCCGATCAACTGCTAACCTCCTCCGGAAGTCTCCGATACTTTCTGCATTTACCCTATAACATCAAATACTCATTTAGAATTATAAAACTCGCTCAAACATAGTTATAAATAGTTTCTAACACAACTAATTCTATAAAAGCCATTTTTTCGCCTAAACTTCGCAATTTAGTTTTAACTCATCCGAGGCTTTCGAATTCCGATTTATTTTTACAAAACCTATTTATTATCACCTAGGAATACCTCAGTATACTCAATTTCATCGTCGGAAGCTTGGAACGAAATTCATCCGATCTCGCTTACTAATAAAAATCACTTTTCGCTTCGAACATCCGATAACTTCAAAAATCAATCATCTAGTGTTCTAACACCCAATCATGAATAAATAAATAGTTTCGAACGTTAAACGAACGCGTTTCGAAGGATTTCGAAAAACGCTCTTCAACTCGTTCGTTTAGCTCCGAAATCAAGCCTAACCTTTTCATTTTTTAAATCTAACTTCATAGGATCATTTCCTAACCTCTGAAACATCCATCTAATGCCTTAAAATCAAAAACGAAATCGGATCATAAAAAAACCCATTTTTGGCCGTGACTTCCCTCTCTCTTTTCATCTAATATTCTTCCATTAAATAACTCACAAACCACACAAAAATCATCCTCACGTCTTCCTCTCATCATCCCTAAACTCGGATTCGAAAAAGAAGCGAAAGATAAAATGGGTTTCTTGGAAATTATCAAAATTTGAACTAAAATAACTAAACCATTAAGCGATATCTTAACTTTAAATTCATTTGGCTATCTAGAGGAGATGATAAGGATTGACTTTGGTGAAGAAACCGCGGCGAGATACTGACTGGATCACCTTCTCTTCCTCCTTCTCTCTCGGCCGCACGCTAACTTCTTTTCTTCCTCCCTCTCTCTCGGCTTTCCTCTCTCTCACGCACGACTCTCACTTTTTCTCTTGCTTTTCACGTTCAAAATGAGGCAAATGAGACAAAATCAATTTATATATACTAATGCTCAATTGCTGAAATGTCCCTCAAGAAAATCTCATTTTATCACCTCAAACTTTCAATAATTATACTAGTGCCAAAAATAAATTTATTGGTCCACTTATCACACTTTAGTCTACTTATTTCATCAACCAATTAATAAATGACACATGGCACAACCGTAATCACTACTTTTAAATGTTACTTATCTCATTTCTTATTGGTTGAAATAAATATCTTTTAGTTTATTTTGTGAGCTCACATCGCTTGATTAATACATAAATTACTCATAATCACTTTGTATTCATACCGGGGTCAACCAAATGACATTTAACTTGCGATACGAAAATATAATAAATCTCAAATAACACTACCAGAGGCCTACAATTCGATCGTAACTCAATTTGAAGATTTCTAATATCATAAAATAATAAATCTGGGTGAGAGCTTACAATTTATCTATCTCCTTCTTAAAATAAATTTCATCCTTGAAATTTAAATAACATATCTGAATAAAAAAGATGAGGGTACTATCTCCGCATTTGCTTCTCAGGCTCCCACGTAGCCTCTTCAACTGAATGATTGCTCCACAAAACTTTTACCAATGGAATTATTTTGCTGCGTAGAACTTGCTCCCTCATGTCTAAAATCTGGACTGGACTCTCCTTGATGGTCAGGTTTTCTCTCAATTCCATTGGCTGCTCAGTCAATATATGTGAAGGATCTGGCATGTACTTGCGGAGCATCAAGACATGGAATACATTATGAACCCTAGACAACTCTGACAGAAGCTTCAGACGATAAACCACATCTCCAACTCTACCGATCACCTCATAGGGACCAATTTATTACGGACTAAGCTTTCCACGTTTGCCAAATCTAATGATTCCTTTCCATGGTGATATCTTCAGAAATACTTTATCTCCTAATTGAAACTCCAAATCTCGTCTTCTATTATCTGCATAACTTTTCTGACGATCCTGAGCGATCTTTAATTTGTCCTAAATAATCTTGATCTTATCTGTAGTCATCTATACTAGTTCGGGTGCCAAAGTTTCCTTTTGCCCACTTCATCCCAACATACAGGCGTTCTGCACCACCTCTTATAAAGAGCCTCATAAGGTGCTATATCGATACTAGCCTGATAGCTGTTATTATAGACAAACTTGATCAAAGGCAAATAGGAATCTCAACTACCTTCAAACTCCATCACACAGGATCTCAGTATATCTTCTAAAGTTTGAATAGTACACTCGGATTGTCCGTCTATCTGAGGATGAAATGTTGTGTTGTAGTGTAACCAAGTGCCTAAAGCTCTCTGTAGACTAGGCCAAAGCCTAGATGTAAATTTAGGATCTCTATTAGATACAATTGAAACAGGAGCTCCATGCAACTTGATGATCTCGTCAACATATAGACTGGCTAACCGGTCTAGGGAATAAGTACTACGAACAGGTAAAATGAGCTAACTTCGTGAGCCGATCGACAATCACCCATATACTATCATACCCACTCCGACTGCGGGGGAAACCAACCACGAAATCCATGGTGATATACTCTTACTTCCACTCTAGGATAGGGAGAGGCTAAGATAAACCTGCTGGTCTCTGATGTTCTGCTTTAACCTGCTGGCATATCAGACATCTGGATACATACTCAGCTATCTCCCTCTTCATACATTTCCACCAATAGTGCTCTCTCAAAGTATGATACATCTTTGTACCCCCGGATGCATCGCATATGCAAAAAAATGAGCTTCATCTAAAATCTTTTTCTTAAGGTCTACCAGGTCTGGAACACATAATTTCTGACCCATCATTAATGTACCATTCTCTTTCACAGAGAAGTCCTGGCCTTTACCCAACTCAACCTCCTGACAGATCTTGACCAACTGAGGATCCTGACTCTGTAACTCTCGAACCTAATCTACAAATATTGATCGAACTTGAAATGTGGCTAGCAATGCACCTGACTTTGTAGTCCCCAAATGAACTCCTAGGGACCTCAGATCTCTCAATAAGGGAAGGTACCCTGCCCTCAAATGAGCCACTGAACTAGAGGGCTGTCTACTCAAAGCATCAGCCACCACGTTGGCTTTCCCTGTATGGTACTGAATAGTACAGTCATAATCCTTGAGTAACTCTACCCACCTTTTTTACCTCATGTTTAATTCTTTCTGAGAGAATAAATACTGGAGGCTTTTATGATCCTTAAATATTTGACAAGGAACTCCATAAAGATAGTTTCTCTAAATCCTCAGTGTAAATACCACTGCAGCTAATTCCAGATCGTGAGTCGGGTAATTCTGTTCATGCTTCTTTAACTGCCTGGATGCATAAGTTATCACTTTCCTATTCTGCATCAAAACACACCTTAATCCTTGTCTGGATGCATTACTGTACACCACGAAGCCCCCTGCTCCGGAAGGGAGTCTAAGAACGGGCGTTGTGGTCAATTTAACCTTCAATTCCTCAAAGCTCTTCTAACAGGCTTCTGACCACTCAAACTTAACATCTTTTATTGTGAGTTTTGTTAAAGGAATGACTATTCTAGAGAATCCCTCTACAAATTTCCTGTAATATTTTGTCAATCCCAAGAAACTCCTGACCTCTATAACCATGGTGGCTACTTCTACTGTAAAATAGCTTTAACTTTCTAGGGGTCAACATTGATCTCATCTGCAGATACTACATGCCCAAGAAAAGAGACCCTGTTCAACCAAAACTAACACTTACTAAACTTAGCATACAGTCGGCGATCCCTCAGAGTCTGTAAAACCCACCTCAAATGCTCGGCATGGGCCTCCCTACTGCCTGAATACACTAGAATGTTGTCAATGAACACTATTACAAACTTGTCAACAAAGTCATGGAACACTCTATTCATCAAGTCCATAAATACTGTGGGTGCACTGATTAGCCCGAAAGGCATCACTAGAAACTCATAATGTCTATAACTTCTAAAAGCAGTCTTGGGAACATCATCTTTCGTAATCTTCAACTGATGGTATCCAGACTTAAGATCAATCTTCGAAAACACACAGGCCCCTTAAAGCTGATCAAACAAATCATCAATGCACGAAAGTGGATAATGGTTTTATAACGTTACTTTATTCAACTCCCCGTAATCAATGCACAATCGCATACTGCCATTTTTTTTTTCACAAATAACACTGATGCTCCCTAAGGAGAAACACTTGGTCGGGATAAAATCTTCTAGCCCAGGGACAGTACGTTGTGAGTGGGGCAGCCTAAAGAGAAGGGACCCCACAATAAAAAGATGCCTTTTTATATAATGGCCCATCCCGGTCTGGGCTGGGGCTCTCTAGTGGCCGAGGCCTAGGATATCTCGGCCCCCCAATTGATTTCTTTCGCCTTCCCAGACACTCGAACTCACGACTTAGGGGCAAAGTACTTGTGGGAAGCATGTCTAGTACCAATTAAGCTACTGACGGAACCCTTCCCGAATCCTTACTCTGAATCCAAGAAAGACCCCGTAGCACCCCAACAAAATTCCAACGAACCCTAACTTTTGCCTGAAGGAATCCTGTCGGAGCACCGTTGCTTAATTAAAACTTATTTTGAATCCATTTGTTAGGTGGCAAGGATAAAAATTTTTCGTTTTTCTGATGAAAATTTGACAACATGCCGGTTGTTTATTGGACTATGCCACCCTGCAAATTCGAAAAAGATTTAAATACACTTCTATAGCAAACAATCTCCACTACCTTGGGGCCTCTGGCCCTCATCCAAACTCAATCACAACATAAATAATCATATTTTTGAAATCAATGAAAATATGAAATTTTCTTTTCAAAATATTTTCATAAAACATGCATCCAACAACAGATTTTTCTATTTACAAATTTACACCATTTACATCATGATTTACATACAACATATGCATGACAAAAAGATGAGCTATACAATGGGGTGTAGTCATCCGTCAGTCTATCTGCGCATCAGTTTGAGCCTCGTCTGCTGAATGACTCGTTCCTGCACCTGAGAGAACATTTTAAGAAATACATAAAAAATAAATGGTGAGTATATCTCAATGAGATAAACATTTAATCGTTTCATAAACTAAAGTATTTTTCTGAAATACTTTTTAATCTTTCAAACGAAATTGTTTCTAAAACTCAGTTCGAATTTCTTTCGAAAACTTGCCCATTTCTCACCTTGATGGTAACCCAGGAAAACTACTCCTATCATGGCAGCTTAAATCTCTAGCTAACCACTAGAAATTAAGGAATCTACCCTGTGTAGCCACCGATGTGCGAACTCTAGGCACGCGTTATCCCTACACAATCGGTTTAAACTACAGTACCCTATATGTGCAGAGGGTGACCCGACTGACTCTCTCCTCCTCAGTTAGTAATTCTCTCATATCTACCATGCACATATAAGACATTCGACTGGGTACTCAACTGGGGTTAGAGTAAACTATCGGCGTACTGAAATACTTTTTCTCTATATTCTTAAATAATCTCGTTTTAAAAGCAAAAAGCCTAAAAACTTTAATTGTCATAAGTTCTTGATATAAATACATATTCAACTAAAAATTTCCAATTAAAATCTTGGTATAACTACAATACACGATTCAATTATAAAAATATAATAAATGCATATAATTAAGAAATAAACTTTAAACTAAAATACACTTGGGAAAGGTAGATTTCTACTCACGAAACTCTCTCCGATCAACTGCTAACCTCCTCCAAAAGTCTCCCATACTTTTCGGCTTTACCCTGTAACATCAAATACTCATTTAGAATTATAAAACTCGCTCAAACAAAGCTATAAATAACTTCTAACACAACTAATTCTATAAAGGCCATTTTTCGTCTAAACTTCGCAATTTAGTTTTAACTAATCCGAGGTTTTCAAATTCCGATTTCTTTTTACAAAACCTATTTATTATCACTTAGGAACACCTCAGTATACTCAATTTTATCGTCGGAAGCACGGAACAAAATTCGTCCAATCTCGCTTACTAATAAAAATCAATTTTCGCTTCAAACATCCGACAACTTCAAAAATTAATCCTCTAGTGTTCTAACACCCAATCATGAATAAATAAACGGTTTCGAATGTTAAATGAATGTGTTTCGACAGGTTTCGGAAAACACCCTTCAACTTGTTCGTTTAGCTCCGAAATCAATCCTAAACTTTTCGTTTTCAAAATCTAACTTCATAAGATCATTTCCTATCCTCTAAAACATCCATCTAATGCCTTAAAATCGAAAATGAAATTGAATTCTAAAAAAACCCATTTTTAGCTGTGACTTCCCTATTTTTTTCATCCATTTTTCTTCCATTAAACCACTTACCACACCAAAATCATTCTCACATCTCTCTCTCATCATCCCTAAACTCATATTCAAAAAAGAAGCAAAAGATAAAATGAGTTTCTTAGAAATTATCAAAATTTGAATGGAAATAACTCAACCAATAGGCGATATCTTTGCTTCAAATTCGTTTGGCTAGCTAGAGGAGATGATAAGGATCGACTTTGGTGAAGAAATCGCGGTGAGGTACGAACCGGATCACCTTCTCTTCCTCCTTCTCTCTCGACTGCAAGCTAACTTCTTTTCTTCCTCCCTCTCTCTCGGTTTTCCTCTCTCTCACACACGACTCTCACTTTTTCTCTTGCTTTTCACATTCAAAATGAGGCAAATGAGACAAAATCAATTTATATATATACTAATGTTCAATTGCTAAAAAGTCCATCAAGAAAATCTCACTTTATCACCTCAAACTTTCAATAATTATACTAGTATCCAAAATCAATTCTATTGGTCCACTTAGCACACTTTAGTCTACTTATTTCATCAACTAATAAATAGATGACACGTGGCACAACCATAGCTATTACTTCTAAAAGTCACTTATCTCATTTCTTATTGGTTGAAATAAATATATTTTATTTTATTCCGTGAGCTCACCTCGTTTGATTAATACATAAATCACTCTTAATCACTTTGTATTCGTACCAGGGTCAACCAAATGATATCCGACTTATGATACGAAAATATAATAAACCTCAAATAACACTACTAGAGGCTTACGATTCGACCGTAACTAAATTAGAAGATTTCTAATACCATAAAATAATAAATCTGGTTGAGGGCTTACACAACCAACTGCTCGTCCATCTGCTCAACCCTTTGCCTGTGCTCATGTGTCAGCTTGGCCATGAGTCCGTTCACGAGATCGATTATCTGCTCATTTATCAGATCATTGTCTAGCCCGCCTATATCATCTCGGTCAGTAGCTCGGAATGGGATCAGTTCGATAGAGAACCTTATTCGCTCGTTAGCTTGATAGGATATTCTTCTCGTTAAAGAGCTCACCGTATTGATCCGGTTGACCTTCTAGAAGCCTTAAGCAGTGAAGTTAGAAAAGAAGTTAACTTTCCTATTTCGGCTCAATGTTTTTGCCTAACAAGAAAAAGGCCCAGTAGGCCTAATAATCCAAAGCCTAACCCAACTAGTTCCCATTACCAAGTTCATATGCATCCTAGATTGCGGGAGTGAGCTCTCTTCTGTTAAGTTTCTCAGATTACAAGTCAACTATAGTCAGAACTGTCAGACCAAAATACAGTTCAAGGCGTATCATACAATCTAATCCGTCAGAGATTACAGCCTGAATTAAGGAAATCTCACATAACCAGCATGTGTTTAACGTCTAAACCATGCTTTGTTAGAAGACTTTGACAAATGTTATAGCTATCAGTCTTAAAAATGCAATTAATCATCATTGTATTATTTTGTCTTATTATGTGTTACTGTAGCACCTTTTTTTTTTTTTTTTTATAAATAGGGGAGGAAATTCATTGTAAAAAGAGAAAAAAACAATTTTACTGAGAGAGCTATTACTCTACTGAAATATAGTGAGAAAACAGTGGACGTAGGCATTCTTTAGGCTGAACTACTTAAAATATCGTGTGCTTACTATTCTTCCTTTTACCTTTCTCATTCGTTTCCTTTGCTTCTCATTAGCTACAATAGTTGACCAATATTAAACGTCAACATCTTTGGCGCTAGAAAGAGGGCCCCATCTGTAATTTCACCACCTTTACTCTTGACTTCCAGAGCTTGTTCATTAGCCACCATGGTTAAAGGAAAAACCATCAGAAGTTTTGACGTAGCTGCTGACTAATTTGAGAACTCAGACCAACAACGAGACGTCTCGCCTATTGGAGGACCACCTAACATGGGTGTAAGAGTGTCTAGCGTACTTATAGCTGGAAATGCTTAAGGTATGCCTCATCTTCCTTCCCGTCAACCTTACCTAATATTATTGGAGGAGATGCCATACAAGTTTTACAGTAGCGTTAGGAGGTGCTGGAGAATACCATGATGCAGTTGGCGAATAAAGTTAGGACCTTAATTCAGACCCAGGTTCAGGCCACTTAGAGACCATCTCAAGTTGCTGTAAGGAGGGATATCCCGTAGAGACAGCATGTTGAGGCCCTTGCCCCGAATGAGAGAGTTATCAAGGAATCAGCTCAAGAAGGGTCAACCTATTCCTTTAGCGTGCAATCCAGTGTTCGATTTCAACGAGCTCGAAATGAAGAAGGTGCGGCTCATCCTTCAAGGTTAAGGGTGAGAGTAAGCCAAGATGTACATCGACCGGTAGAGATGAACCACAGATATGTGCAAGTCTTAGCTCGCATGGATGAAGCCGGGCAGAGGCATTGTAATAGAGGTTCACATAGAGAAGATGTGTCAAACAGGTTTGGTAAGAGATATGAACCTGGTCGCTATGCCCCCGAGTTTGGATACAAAAGGAGGCAGAGGACGCAAGACCAATGTTTCCTGAGAAGGCAAGATAGGCAGGATAGACAATCTACCGTTAGACAATTTGAAGTGCAGGATGCAATCGTCAAGGAACTCCTTCAGAGGGTCCAGCAGTTTAAAGCGCGACCTGAAACCCATGAACAGGGGAGTCAGAGCGGAGAAAGGATCCATTCACCTTAGAGATAGAGTTAGAGCCATTTCTCCCTAGGTTCAAGGTCTCCAACATCCCACAATACAACAGGGACACTGACCCTTATGATCACCTCGACGCATTCAATATCCAGATGGACCTGCAGACTACCAACTTGTTAGTCAAGTGCCGTGTTTTCTCTGCAACACTTGGGGATATTCCGCGAACATAGTTTAGAAACCTCGCACCTCGCAGCATTAATAATTGGGAGAAATGCCAACAAAGATTTGTGAACCAATACAAGGCGTTAAAGAGGCAGCTCGTGCCACCTTGCCACCTCGCTACAAGCTTTCAATATCCTGGTAAACTATTAAAGGACTATATGTCAGGACCCATACCAGACCTTCTCTAAGCTCTTGTCTGGAGGATCCTGCTGGGCACTTCAACGGACTTCCCGAACCCGACTTGTCGGATTGGAGAAATCCGGGAAGCGAACCCCTTTACTTTACTTAACCGGTTTACTCGTTTTAGGCTTAAAAATTTTATTTTCTTTTAATATAGTTGAAACGGTGTGAATTTTTCGCGTTTGATTGAAAACTAATTTTATAAAAATCGGACAGCATAACGGCTGTAAATTTAACATTTCCAAAATCAACCTGCATAAGAAATACACTTCGAACTATTTTGATCACTCTCCAACTTCTTTCAATCTCAAACATGCATTTTTCATTCATTTCACAAACATGTAATTCTTTTACAAGCATAATTCACATATGTAATTAACATATAACAACTCATACTTATATGAAATATGTGCCTTGTGCAATATGTGCATATCAAGTGTAATGGTTCATTTATATATACATATCAAAATATGATTCATAATCCGTCAAGTATCTCATGTCAACACATAATTATTTGATTCAATATATACACATGTACACAATGTCAAAATACATTAACATCCATACATTTCGTCTCATAATTTCCCCCACCTAAAGTTAATCAAAATAATATCTTTGATGCAAGAGAGTCCGTGCCAATGTCCACTAAAGTATAGAAGCTACACAAAACAAAGAGAGGTTAGGCAATATATATATAAAGGTATAACTCCGCATAGACATTACTTAGAAAGTAATCGATTATTATTATTATTTTTTTTTTCTTTTGAAAACCATTTCTCATAAGACAACCATGTGCAAAGCCACTACGCACGGAATTTGCTACATCGCGACGTAGGCGAACTTTCTCAACTCTAGGTAACCACAACGCGGAATTTTCTACATCGCCGTTGTAGTGCCAATAGCTTATACTTTACGCAACTACATGCGGAATCTTCTACATCACATATTGTAGTGCAATTTACTCATCACTTGTAATTAGATACGGAATTTTCTACATCGTTTCACATTGCTATCAACCTTGACAACTACGAGCGGAATTTTCTACATCGCCACGTAGTGCCAAGATGCTAATATCACAACATGCACATGGGTCTTAATTCAACTTTACTTTGCTTTACTATTAAACCTTTTTGCAACTTACTCTCGCCTTCGAATCTCATTTCTAGATTCTAGGCATAACTCATTACTCAACATAAAACTTATGATTTTGGAAAACCATTTTGCAAAAATCTTTGAAACAATATATTTTATCATTGCCATATAAACAGAAATCAACTAGATGTAAGTGAAGTGAAGGACACTTACCTCGATCCCAACGCTCTCAATGTCTCAACGAGCCTCTCGCGTCTCGTCCGCGTGCTCGTCACCTATACATCATAGTCTCGTTATAACTTACTCACTTTCATAGCTAAAACTAATAAAAATAGAGTTTCCAATACATTGAAAACTCACTACACCACACTTTCCCAACTCGATTTTTGACTCGATCGAGGCTCTCAAAATTTGGTTTCTTTGTAAAAGTCTTACTTCTAGACCCCTAGGATCATCCCCATATGTTTCGTTTGGTCTCCGGAAGCTTAAAACAAAAAGTCAACTTTTTAACTATACGGTTGACCACGAAAAACAGAATTGAAACCAGCCATGGTTTCACCTCCGTTCCTTTTTCTAGCGTCTCCTTATCACATAACTAAGTCGCCCGTAAAGTTTCGTCGAGAAACTCCATCGTTTGCTATGTCAATCTAGGCAAAACGCCCCATTTTGGGCACTTTTCAAAGCGAGTTTTTACATCGAACAAGCGACGATGGTTTTTCTTTTGTATCTAAGGTTCTTTTACCTAATTATGACCGAATACATCTATTTTGGGCATCAACGAATGCATTTGTATCGCTATTACACATCTCGGTTTCCTACGCCCACTATTTTGGCTATAACTTCGTCAATTTTTATCGGATCGATCCCATTCCAATTTCTATGGTTTTATATCATTCCTAGGCATCATTTGAGGTGTAGAACATCCCCATATATGTCAGTTTTGCCCAGGTTATCTCCAGCCCATGATTTGAGCTCGGGATTGCAAAATTTGTCTAAACTAGCTCTTTTGAACTTCTACCACTTCTACATGCTTTTCTATGCTTTTCCAACCTCAAATATGTCTAAATTTGAGTTCAAAAGTTTCTAATCTCAGAGGTTGTCTACTGATTTTCATAGCCATAACACACCCACACACTCATTCTAGAGTAAAACTTTCAAATTTTTACAAAACTATCTCTCACAAATTTTTCATCAAACACTTAATCTACAACTACTTTTGTTTTTCCAACAATTTAAATCACAAGTTAGGGTTTCTCCCATAACCCTAACCTACCATTTTACATCATTCAAGTTCCCTTTTTTAATAACTTATAACTATAACATTGATTTACATCAAAATCTCACCAATAACACATCAAGTAAACAAACTAATCCATCATTATATCATACAAACCCAACATCATGCTTTTACACATTTCCACCATATTAAAGTCTATGGAGAAGATGATATCTTACCTTATCTATGCTTAGGGTTTGATATTTTGGCTTGGGATCAACTAGAACAATTGCTTGGAAGCTTGAAAATTGGTTGAAAATATCACTTGTTCTTCTCCCCCTCTAATTTCCTTCCATCTCATGCTCTCCCTCTCAACTCTCTCTTCTATTTTTGTTTCTCACGCCTACTTCTTCATTTTGAATGAAAAAGTGACTAAGTGGTGTATTTTATGGCCACCTTTTTGCTAAATGACCACCATATCCTCTATTGACTTGTTGGATTTACAAAATTGCCCTTAGTTATGTTATTTACTAATAAAAATCAATGATCATTTGTCTCATTTTTTTTTTCTTCATATAATTGAATTATTAACTTACTAAACTAAAGTTTTACAATCTTGCCATCCATTTATATTATATATATATATATTTTTTTATTTACTAAATGACCATGTTGTCCTTTTTATTCAATAACTTAGTTTCTAAGGCTAGGAAACATAAAATCGAATATAGGGGTTTACACTATATTAGCAGATTCAGACATGAAGAGGGGATTTTGATAGCTATCTCGGCGGGACTGAGGAAGGACGGAAAGCTATACGAGAACATTTATAAATCCCCAGTAAAGGATCTAGGGGAATTCTATGAGCGAGCTGCAAAGAAAATAAGGTGAGAAGAAGCTTTTGGCTCTAAGAAGGTGAGTAATCAGAAAAATGAGGCTGACAGCTCCAATCAGAATAAGAAAATGAGTAACTGAGGGAATAAGCATAGGGGCCACAGAAGTAATAATCAGATTGTGAAGAAGGCTAGAAATGGGCTTGGAGAGGACCAACCAGAGACGAGAGCGACCTCAGCATCTAGGTCGTTACGGGAGATATAGCACCCTATCTGACACTCAAGAAAGAATCTTTGCTACAGAAAGGAATATTGAGAATTTTGAGAGACCTGCTCCACTCCAAACCCCAGAAGAAAACAGAATCAAGAATAAATTCTATGTTACCATAATGAGACAGGGCACTACACCTCCAAATGCATAGCACTAAAGGATGCTATAGAAGGCATGATCAAAAAAGGTCGCTTAAGAAAGTATATTGTGCGACTAGCAAGGTGACCACCTCAAGAATAGCGTTCTCAACAACGATAGCCAGAGCCATAGCTAGCCCAACAGGTCTTTGACCAAGAACATGCACCCACTGTGAGGACAATTCTTACTATCCATGGAGGTCCTTATATAGCGGGAACATCAAATTGATCATGTAAACGATACATGCGTGAAGCTAATCACATCCAATTCGCAAGTCGAAATAGGTCAGAAGGACTTGAAAAGAAGGCAAGAAGGGCATCTAAGGAGATTGTTTTCACTGAGAAAGATGCTAGGGGTGTTCACTGGCCCCATAACAATGCCCTGGTAATCCGAGCTCGTGTCGGGAATGCAAAAGTGAGGAGAATAATGATTGATACCGGGAGCTCGGATAATGTAATGTATGGGGAGTACTACGACTTAATAGGGATTGGTGAGGAACAACTGAAGTCTTCCCCAGAACCTCTATATGGTTTTACTGGAGACGCGACCATTCCTATTAGGCATATTAGACTACCTTCGTAAGCCCCGTTTTCATAATTTCAGACTTCCTAGTATGAGTGAAAAAACTAGGTCGTGAAAATACTAAGTTCTATAAACAACCTTATTGGAAATAAGAATACAATGTTAGTGAAAGTTTAGAAGTTAACTTAAGATTAATACTAAAATCAGAAGAAGGGCAGAAGGGTCATTTTGCTAAATAAAGAATTATATATAGATATAGAGGAGTTATTAGAATAAACAAAGTATGAGAGTTATGAAAAATTTATAGAAGTTAATAGTATGCCATGAGATTTAAGCAAAGCTGGAGGACATTTTAGTTAAAATCCAAGTAGTGGCATGATATGTAATTAAGTATCAAACTTTAAGAGCAATTTCATAAGTGATGCCCATATATATTAGTGAGTTAGTTATGACACTTAGCAAAATTTGAGACAAAAATTGGGAGAAAGAGGAGAGGGACGACCAAGGAAAGGGAAGAAGCTCCAAGCAAATTTCAAGTGATTTTGAAGTTCCAAAATAAGGATTTGAGTAAGAGGATCAAAACCTAAGCAAAAATTTGGTAAGTTAGAATCATTTCCCTCAAGTTTGAAGTTAGTTGGATTGTATGTGAAGTTGATATTTGAGTTAGTTTTGATTTAATTCCAATCAAGTTTAGAGTCTAAACCAAGTAGAAAGGAAGCTTGATTTAAAAGGAATTATGCTAGAGGTGGAAGTTAGGGTTTATGGGAGTGCAACCCTAGAGTTTGATGTAACTATGTTAAAGTAAATTGAATTGTGGATAATGTGTTTGATGAAAATTCTAAGTGAATAACAATGTAAAAATCATGAAAGTTGAATCAAGCAAAGTGTTGTATGTGAAAGGGTAGGTTACTGTCACTAGGGTGGACATGTGATCTCTTTGAATTTTAATGTAAACGAGCTTAATTTCATGCACATTTGAGACTAGAAAATCTCATGGGAATGATAGAATTTAAAAAGAAAAAGTGTAAAGACAAGTTGGATATTATAAGCCTAGTTGAAGGGCATTAAGGTTTTGCATATAAATACATTTCTTGATGCATGAAATGAATGTAATTGATCATAAGTGAGTGAAAGAACATTAGATATAAAGGAAATAAGCTCATTGCATGATTGAGGTAAAAATAGACACGAAAAAATATCGAAAAATAGGAGTATTTCATAGGTTTCACCCCTCTACAGTTGAAATTTTTTAGAACCATTTTACGGGCTATCTAAATGAGAATTAGAGAGATGATTCAAGTGAAAATGGAAGCGAAAAAGCTTGCGGATTGGGTTGTGAATAGTGTTCGATCAAAGGGGGTCCAAAAAAATTGACTTTTCGTTTCGCACCTCTGAAAATTATACGGACTACATGGGAATGTCCCTAGGGGTATATAATTAAAACTTATGAAAAGAAACCGAAATTTTAGAGCTCTGGTGAAGTTAGAAACGAGTCGGGGAGGTTGTAGTCAAAAGTGTAGTTAAAAGTGTAAATTTCTTTGAAAGCTCTGTTTGTAGCTTTAGTATATTAATTTAGTAAGTTTTAAATAAGAGATATATTATATAGGTGGGGAACAAGCCAGTGGAGCATAAGAGATTCGTTGACACTTCTTAGCTTGTTTCATATCGAGGTAAGTATTACACAGTAACTATTTCAATTCTAGTTAAAATATAAATATATGTTGTCAAAAAGATTGGCGAAATAAATTTTAAAACTTGAGTTCATATTTTATCCGTATATCAGATTCAGAATTGAAAATCGAAAACAAAGTGTTTTTAAATGGTTCGAGTTTAAAGTTTAGCTAAAGGTTTTGAAAGAGAAGAAATTTTGGTGCTTAACGCACTTAGTAAAAAGGTTTTTCAAAGGCCATATGTATGCCCTCAGTTTTATATGTTAGTTGGCATTGCGTGGTGAAGCAGAAAATTCCGCTCGTAGTTGCTAAGATTTTCAAATTTTCTAGCGCTAGGTTGATGAAGCAGAAAATTTCGTACGTAGCCGCCTAGATTTATAGTTGACTTTGCATTGCGATGTGATGGAGAGAATTCCGAACGTAGTTGCAAGAGTTAGAGTAATGAGCACTATAATATGCGATGCAGAAAATTCCATATTTAGTTGCTCAAAGTATAGATGATTTCACACTACGCTTTGCAATGCAGTAAATTTCGCATATAGTTGTCGAAATATCTCAGCAATGTCATGGTTAGTGTCAGTTGAAAAATGGCCACGTGACTTACCACATTGAGCGGTGTAGTTAGTCGTCATGTGGTTAGAGTTGTAGGAATACACATGGTAACTTTACAAATAAAATTTTATGTTAAACTTTATAAATAGTTAAATAGATTATAAAGATTTGTACAATCATTATTATATCCCATATGTTGTTTAAATAAACTCAATTTCTTTTGTTGTAGTGTACAAATTATTCAGGTACTTTTGCAGGGAGTCAAAAAGAAGCGCATCATCAAAAATTAGGTGGGAATTTGAGAATGTATTTCATGAACCAAAAACATATTTTGTGAAACTAAGTATCAAATGGAATTGTGTATCATTTTGGGTATATTTCGCAACACAATTAAAACTTGTATCAAATCGGTTTGTTGATGTAAATGGTATTTAAAACTTCATGTGATATATATATATATTCCAAAGAGATGTTCATCAATTGTGTTGATGTATGAATGTGAAATGAAATAAATGTTTGTGGAAATAGAAGTTGGGTGGTGATTGAACATAGTTAGTTAGAAGTGTGTTTTCTTTATAGGAAAAATTTGGGAACCTTAAAAACATAGTCGTTATGCTGTCGAATTTTTATTAAAAATTGTTTTAAATTGAATTCGAAAAATTTATACCAACCAAACTATTTTCTAAGAAACGAAATTGATTTAGTAAAAGCACGGTAAAAGGGTAAAGTATTCTAAGGGTTCGCTCCACAAGTCTCTCTTAACCATAAGTAGGGTTATCAGAGGTTTGTTGGAGTGCCCGGTGAGACCTTCCAGATAAGAGCCTAGAGATACTGTGGTTTGGGTCTCGTCAACCTCTGATTCTTGGAGATGTAGCTTGCTAATCAACTGTGCTAGCAGACTTCTTGATCATAGATTCCCCGTCAGCATATAATGTGGTGTTAGGAAGGCCCGTAATAAATGATCTGGACATGATCACATCTACCGGAACCCTTATAGTAAAATTCCCGACTCCCAATGGAATAGGATATGTGCGAGGCGAGCAACAACTAGCTCGTCGTTGCTATAAAGACGCAGTAAAGATGAGAGCTAGAGGGAAAAAGGTAAATATGGTCTCAAGATGCGAGCTGCAAGCCATTAGCACTACAGGGATGAGCCATGACCTAGACCTTAGAGAAATTGATGTAAATAATAAGACCACAGGTCTAGTTGAGGAGTTGGAGGACGCGCCAGTCAATGAGATAGATCCTAAAAGGTGCCTCAAGCTGGGCAAGAACTTGGCTCAAGAAGTAAAAGCCTAGCTAGCTTATTTTCTCAAGGCGAATTTGGATGTGTTTGCCTGAAACCATGAGGATATGGTGGGAATTGATCTAGGGGTGATGACGCACAAGCTGAACATAAATCCCCACCATAAGCCAGTCTGTCAAAAAAAGAGACTTATGACTTGTGAGTGATATTATGCTTTGAAAGAGAATATAGATATGCTTTTGGCGAATCAGTTTATTCGTGAAGCTCGCTATCCGACCTGGGTAGCTAATCCCGTGCTGGTCAAGAAGAAAAATAGGAAATGGAGGACTTGTATAGACTTCACGGACCTGAACAAAACTTGCCCGAAAGATGGCTTTCTACTACCTAGGATTGACCAGCTTGTAGATGCGATTGCTGGTCACAAGCTCAGTTTCATGGATGCATATTCAGGGTACAACTAGATTTTAATGAACCCTAAAAATGAGGAGCATACCTCGTTCATCATAGACCGCGGTCTATATTGCTACAAGGTTATGTCCTTTGGACTAAAAAATGCAGGGGTGACCTACCAAAAGTTGGTTAATATGATGTTCGAGAGCTCGTTTGGGAAAACCATGGAGATATATGTTGATGATATGTTGGTAAAGTCCCAGCAAGCGGCTGACCATGTGAGCGATCTCAAGGGAATGTTTCAGACTTTAAGGAAGTATCAGATGAAGCTCAATCCCCTAAAATGTGCGTTCGGAGTAGCCTCAGGTAAATTTCTGAGCTTTATGGTAAATAACAGGGGGATCTAGGCTGACCCAGATAAGATAAGGGTTTTGCTGAACATGAGGTTACCAACAAAGGTAAAGGACGTACATAGCTTGAATGGTCAGGTCGCTACCCTTAGTAGATTCATTTCCAAAGCCACAGATAAATATGTCTCATTCTTCGAAGTCTTAAAAGAGGTGAAGAACTTTGAATGGACAGAATAATGCGAGGAGGCGTTTCATCGACTTCGAGCTCCGTTCTTGTCAAAACCAAAAGAAAGGGAAACTCTAACAGTCTATCTAGGGATATCTCAGCATACATTGAGTGTAGTCTTAGTTCGAAAAGAGGATAGGACACAGTTCCCTGTCTATTACATCGGTAAGAAGCTAATTGTTACTGAGACAAGGTATACCCCGATGGAAAAGCTCACCTACTGTCTTGTGGTAGCATCCAGGAAGTTACGCCCTTATTTCCAAGCGCACAAGATTGAAATGCTGACTAGATATCCTCTTAGGCAGATCCTCTAGAAACCTGACACCTCGAGCCGTTTCCTCAAGTGGGCAATTGAGCTAGCCCAGTTCGATATTGAGTTTAAACTAAGGTCAGCAATTAAGGGGCAAACATTGGCTGATTTTATAGTTGAGTTCATAAAACTTGTGGAAGAAGAAGCTGAGTCTTCAGAAGTTCCATATTAGGAATTATTTGTTGATTAGTCTTCCAACGAGCAGAGGATTGGGGCAGGAGTGTTACTGATCAGCCTAGAAGGGCATAAAATCCTCAGTGTGTTAAGATTTGGGTTTCGGGCCACAAACAATGAAGCTGAGTATAAAGTTTTGTTAGCTGGACTACGCCTAGCTCGCCAAGGAGATGCGAGCTGAACGTCTCAGAATTTTCAGCGACTCCCAGCTCGTGATCTGTCATATAAGGGGTGAATACCAGGCTAGAGGGGCAAGGATGACAATTTACTTATAAAAGGTTCGAAAGCTGTTGGGAACATTTGAAAGATATGAAGTAAACCAGATCCCACGAGCACAGAACTCTTATGTAGTTGCTTTAGCCCATCTAACAATGGCCCAAGACGTAGA
The DNA here is from genome assembly GCA_022984855.1 of Dimocarpus longan. NCBI lineage: Eukaryota > Viridiplantae > Streptophyta > Magnoliopsida > Sapindales > Sapindaceae > Dimocarpus > Dimocarpus longan. The sequence continues at coordinate 11,345,473 of CM041015.1, read as the reverse complement.
TATTCAAGGAGAAATACCAGTAGAATTCTTGCCAACACCAAGTACAGAACCCAAAGATGAGGTGATGGCCATGGCTGTGGTGGACGACTCATGGATGAGTCCTTTGATCAATTATTTGCAGATTGAAAAGCTGCATGATGATAAGCTAGAAGCACGTCGTCTACAAACGCGAGCAGTAAGATATTGCATCTATGAAGACATGCTTTACAAGAAGGGCTTCTCGACTCCATTGTTGCGATGTGTTGATGAGCCAGATTGTACGACAATCTTAGAAGACATTCATGCTGGTCATTGTGGCAATCATGTTGAAGGGCTATCCATAGCTTAAAAGGCATTTAAACAAGGATTCTACTGGCCGACAATGAAGCAAGATACCATTGATATGGTGAAGAGATGTGACAAATGCCAGAGGTTTGCAAAGATTCCGCGAGCTCCATTAGCCTACCTGCAGCAGATGATCAGTCCATGACCCTTTGCGATCTGGGGCATGGACCTGATAGGACCTCTCCTAATGGGTCGGGATAGATGTAAATATGTTATCGTTGTAGTAGATTACTTCACAAAGTGGGCAAAGGCGAAGGAACTTGCTGAGATTTCCACCACGAAGGTAGAAAAATTTGTGTGGGATAACATCATTTGCAAATTTGAAGTTCCTCAGTAGCTTGTGACAGATAATGGGACCCAATTCACTAGCTAGTAGTTCCTCGAGTTTTGCAACAACCTTAGCATCACAAAAAGCTTCTCAGCTATGGATCACCCCCAAGCTAATGGCCAAGTGTAGGCAGTCAACAAGATCATAAAGCAGACTGAAAACCAAACTTGAAGTTAAGAAATGGGTGTGGGTAGACAATCTACAAAAGGTGCTATGGGCCTACAGAATAACAGCTTGCAGCACTACTGAAGAAACTCCTTCTCAATGGTCTATAGATTCAAAGCCATGATCCCTGTAGAATTCGAGGTGACTAGCCAGCGGAGAACAAGCTTCAATCATTCAGAGAACAATCAGCTCCTGACCGTGAACCTGGATCTTCTTAAAGAGACAAAAGGAACAGCTTACCTGAGAATAGCTATCTGCCAATAGAGAATGGTAAGGTATTAAAACAAAAGGGTCCAAATTCGAAGGTTTAAGCTAGGTGATCTCGTGGTACGCCTTGTTTTTCTCGGAGCCGCAAAGCTAGCGATAGGACACTAGGACCTAATTGAGAAGGACCTTACATCATCAGTGAAGACCTGGGGAATTGAGCATACCACTTAGTGAATATGAGCGAAGCAGTACTTCCAAGAGCTTGGAACGCAGTAAATCTGCGACCTTATTATCTATAAATCTCTCACTTGTATTTTCTTTGTAAATTCGAATATATGATACAAGCTCCAGATTTCCCACTAAATCACTGACAGAAATTGATTATGTGTTTTTATGTGAAATGTGAAAATATGAAAAATAGGGAACAAGTTGAAGATTCAAATACTTAGTTACCTTGTAGGGATAAGGGGCTCAATATTTGCGCGACAATATACCCCACACTTGCCCTACAAGGTCAAGGGGTTAATACGGCTGTGAGCTCGCGCACCTAATTGCAGCTCATTGATAGGCCGCCCCCTCATAGATTGTTCTAAATAGTTGACAATTCTGATCACCATAAGATGGTTTGCCTGACAAGACTTATGCTGTATATGCTCAAGTTATGACCTTGTGAGCGCAGCCAAAGTCCCACGACCTCTGTAACTCTCGCTATATGGCTCGGGCCCGACCTTGTGAGTGTAGCTCGAAAGAATGTTATACTGTACGGCTCGGGTATCGATCCTTTGAGTGTAGCCTATTGTAGATGCTCAGGTTTCAACCCTATGAATGCAATTTGCTATAGATGCTCAAGTTTTGACCTTTTGAGCACAACCTGCTGTAGATGCTCGGGTCCTAACCTTTCGAGGCACCGTGCTGTAGAAGCTCGGGTCCCTACCTTTTGAGCATAGTTCATAACCAATGAAATGACGTCTATGATAATCCACAACCTAGGAAAGCTGAAATGCTCAAGCCATACTTCATCTAATTAGTCAGCTCCCTTATGACCCTCGTATTACTTTGCAAGCTGTCAATTACTTTGCAATTCTTATTATTATGTTATTATGCGAGTTAGTCTGCTTCATATTATAAGCTAATATCTGTTATTATGCGAGCTGAGTTATTGATTTATTAGCTACAGATCTTCTTCTTTATGATCTATATGCTCCAATAAAGCAACCCCACTGAAGTTCTGGAGGGCACACTCGTGACCTATGAACTCGTCTTAATACTTTGGAATATATTCATGTGACTTGTAAGCCAATGAGCTCTAGAAGGATATCTTATTGCCAATCATTGTGCGACCTATGGGCGCGAGATTACAAATGGGCTAGCCTGTTCGGTTAGTTTTTCAATCAGATTCATTATTCGATTATTATATTTTCTATTCTGCTTGGCTATGCATGGTCGTGATACATTCAAATATACAATGGAATTTATTGCTCTATGATGAATATGAGACTTAGAAAAATAAAGGCATATTAACTGAAATCTCGTCCCATGAGGAGCCAATTATATTACAAAGAATCATTGTCATTAATGTTCAAAATAATTACAAAGAAAAAGAAAAACATCAGTATTTAAGGGGATTGTGAGGAGTTAGCAGAGGTTTTCTTCGAGCCTTGATCACTAGGGTCTCCTTTTGAAGCTGCATCATATGCCCCGAGAATTATTGGCTGCAAAGAGCTCGAAGAAGGTCCTGGCTAAGACGAAGAGGTAGTGCTCGGTGGAGGAGCTGATAAAGACGAGCCTTGGACAGTTGAAGGAGCTGGGCCCTTAGGATGAGTTAGATGAGCATCAGCTCGAGAAACCATAACTTGAGCAGTTGGAGATGTTGAACTCTTTTTGGGACCCGGAGGAATAGTCCCCTGTTGGACAACAATCGTAGTCCAGCCTAAGCACCCTAGCAGCACGAGCCGCATATTTCTTCACCTTCTTAACTACCTCTTTCCCGAAGAACAAGATGTCCATTTCTAGGTGATGCTTCCATAATGTTTACAGAAATGAACTTCCCGTCTTCAAGGTGGCATCATTCCGAGCCTTCTCGATGCGAGCCTTGGCCTAGCTAATCATTTCTTGAGCGCGAGCTAGATTGTTTTTCGTTGTATCTAAATCTTGCAGCACCAGCTCGGTCTTTTTTTCAGCAGTATCAGCCCGTTTCTGGTGTGAGCTCGTCTCCAGCTTCAGCAAAGTTATCTCCCGCTTCAGTAAGACCATCTCCTGCTTCATTTTCTTATTCTCCTCAATGGCCTTATCGAGCGAAGAGGCTGTGCTCTCTTGGAGCTTTATCTTGCGAGCTAAAGCCTCCTCCACCTTAACCTTCTACTCATGGCACTTTAAACTTTTGCTTGAAGTCATGCGCGGTCTTCTTCGCCTTTTTGGATTACTTAAGAAGGAATTTCGATTATGCTTTGATTTTTTTATTATCGCCTTCGAGCTTCCTCATCGTTATCTCAAGCGAAGCTTTCTCTTATGTAAGGTCAGGGAAGTCCTTGAACATCTTCATCATGCCTATAGGAGCCTGAGATAAAGGCATTTTAGTGATGAATATAAAGGGAACAAAATTTTAGTAATCAGGATTAAGGCTTACTAGCATAAGATGGCGAGCAACATAGCTGATCAGCTAATCGTCGTGTATATGGCTCTAGTAAACGACTTTCTAGGCCACAAGATGTAATACCCTCTCCCGAGGATAATACTATTCCTGTGTTCAAAGTGAGGAAGTGTGCAAAAGTGCCTATTTAGAAAATAAATGAAAAGATTTTAAAGTATAAAAAGTGAAAAGTTGAGTTTTGTAAGCTTTTAAAAAGTATTAGGAAATAAGTGTAAATTTTAAAAATAGAAGGGCAAAAGAGAAAAATGTCAGATATTTATGAGAAAGAGTTATCTAGATCGTGGCATTTTTGTAATTTTTAGGAATAGTAAGTTCAACCCACGTCTATAAATAGGCGTGAGTTGAGTCGGTTAGAGAGGATGAGAGAAAGGCAGAGAAAAGAAGAAAAGAAAAGAGGAAGAGAAAAGAGGAATGCGAGAGAGAGAGTTAGCTCTCGGCTAGAAAGAGGAGGACATTGTCACCATTCCAAGCAGGGAGCTGTCGCGTCAGAAGAGGAGATTAAGCTGAAGTGAAGACCAAATCAGAAAACAATCAAGGCAGATTTGAGCAGCGAGATTGCTAGATGAGAGCTAGTTGTCAATTGTAGCTCCCTTCAACACTGGCCGAGTTGGCCTAGGCGTGAGCTCGTAGGAAGCGAACAGTGTAAAATCCCGGTTTTGCTTGTCTGAGCAGGACCAAGGCAGTAGCTCATTAGGACGAGTTAGTTTAATGTAAAAGCTATGCGTGAGCTAAGTAGTATTGAGGAAGTCGAGTGGAAGTTACGGGCAGAAGCTTGTTAAAAAGAATGTGCTGAGCGAGCTCGGGGAGAGAAGATACTCTCTACCTGAGGAGAGTTATGTAGAATAAGCTCGTCTATACTGAAGTTGAGATAAGCATGAGGCTAGCAACTCGTTGAGGAAGATGAGTTGAGCGAGTTAGCGGAACCAAAAGAAGACCCTTAGTCCGAGCTTAGTTATCCAGTAAGAGCTCGCGTTAGTAGTGCGGAAGGCGAGCAGGAGCTCGCATTTGTAGCCTTGAGAGCGAGTAGGACGCCGTTTAGGAGCTTGTTTAAGGCGAGTTGATGAACGAGCTATTTGGGCAGAATTGGGTAGAGTTGATTTCGATCGAGAGCTTGTAGATCAAGCTAGAAGAGGCAGTGCAGCTGTAGCTGGAGTAAGGAAGATAATAAAAGCTAAATTTTAGTATAGTAGCCTACAAGCTGAGTAAAGTCTTTTTGTGGCTAAATGTAGAAGTAGCTACAAGTTAGAAGAGGAGGTCGCTGGACAACTAGTTAGTGAGGTCGCTGGGTAGCGAGTTAGAGGAAATTTTGAGGCAGTAAGCTGATAAGTCAATGTGATGTTTATTTAAGTTTCTTTTTATACGTTTTATCAATTGAGTATTCATCATTGCAATATTATATTATGATGGTCTAATAACTATTTGAGCAAGTTAATTAGCATGTATTTATTTTTATAAAATGCATGTGTAGTTGCAAAATAACTAAAGTTAATGGAACTACGAGGGCTTTGATCCCAATAATGGAATGGGTACGTAGGCGTTTGAGATAATATCTCAAACTCAAGCCCAGTAAAGTAAATTAATTATTTTAGCATGCCTTTATTTTATATGATGCATGAGTTGTGAAAGTGTATATATATATATATATATAAATGTTATATGCTTTAGAAGTAAAGCAAGTTATTTATATTTATTTATTTACCAGTAAATTACATGCTAGAGAATACTTTCTAAGATAAAAGAGAAAAGAAAGTTTTAAAGTCTTATACAAAGTATTTTATTACGCCTATGGTTTACTCTAGCCCCAATTAAGCACCTTATGCGTGTACGGTAGATGTGAGAGAGTCACTAACTGAGAGTGGAGTATGGTCGACTTCTGAGAGAGAGAATCAGTTGAGTCACTCTCTGCACGTATAAGGGTAGTGTAGTTCAAATCGATTGCGAGAGGGTAACGCATGCCCAGAGTTTACACATCAGCGACTACATATGGCAAATTCCCTCATTTCTAGTGATTAGCGAGGGATTTTATGCTACCACGACAGAAGTAGTTTCTTTAGGTTACCATTAAGGCGAAAAAATGATAAAGTTTCAGAAAAAGATTTCGAACGAGCTTGAAAAACAGTTTTCGAATAAGTAATGAAAAATATTTTAGAAAAGATTAAAACTGTTTCTATAGTATATTAAATTGTTATTCTCATTGAGTTTATACTCACCATTCTTTGCTATTGTTTTATAACATCCTCTCTAGGTGTGCAAATTCAAAAGATCTAGGTATCCACGTGCACCGTGCAGATTATGTTAATTTCGACCCTTGACGCAGTATATTTCTGTTTGCATAAAGATAGTAATGATAGTTTTTATCATGAAATTTCTATAATTTCAAATTTATAAACATATGCTGTAGTATTTCCATAGATAGTTGCATATTTTCAGAGATTGGTATATTTATGATTTACGAGAAAAATTTTAGGCTCATGAGTAGAGATAGTTAGTAGCTCAGGGTTCGCTCTATGATATCCTTTTTGGACCATAGTAGATGGGCTTCAGAAGGGTCTCGTGGTATGCCCGGTAAGGCTCTAGGATCATTTGGCTTGGGGACTCATTCGATGGGGCAGTGTCTTTGCTTGAAGCTTTTCTCCCCACAGATTTATACCTCATGCCTTGCTTCTGTGAGGTCTCTACAGTTTTTGGTTGAGAAGAAGACCCCGTAACAGCTTTTGGGTAGCCTACGAGCTGGCTAGGTCCTGTGAGCTGAGAAGATGAAGGTTCTATAGACCCCATTATCTGTACATCGGGATCTGCAGCTTCAGCCACTTGAGAAGATGGTGGTGTCTCTAAGTCTAGTCTCACCATAGTGGCAAGTTTTCTCGAGGTTGGGTTTAGTGTTTGCCCCTAAAAAATTTTGAAGATCGAGGGGAATTCCATTTTTTTGCGGACTCTGATGTCCTTGTGAACGCTTAGGCGCTTGGTCTCGAGCTTAGGTGCAAGCCCCTGTTCTCGCAAAAAGTAGTCGTTTGGCAGCTGATTTTTTTATGCGGTTCAAGGTGTGTCTCCAAAGGATCAAATTCAAATTCCTATTGGACCAGTTACGAGGGCTCGAGCTAAGAAGCTCAAGGAAGCACTTAACGGGCTGATTCAAGAAGTTGGCACTCAAATACAATCATGGAAGCCCATTGATGGAAGCCCACGTGAGGAACTAAAATGCATCAACTTGATCCAAGTTCTAGAGGATTCCAGCTCAAGTCAAACTTAATCTTTGCATTTAATGGGCATGTATCTTGGGCATAAATTCACCAGCATAATGGGAAAAGAGTCAACTCTCTTATTTAGGCTTCTAGTAAAATTAGGATTAATAAATATTAGTCTTTTCCTTTTTGTATTAGGCGTGATTTCCTTTTTCGTCGTAGGCATGATTCTCTTTGATTTTAATGCTTATAATTTTTAAATTCGGACTCGTATTTTTCAGCCTATAAATAGGCGTAATATCAATAAAGAAGGGGAAGTCATTCATGATATTTGTGAGAACGAATTTCTCTTTGGTTCTTTAAACAACTTTCAAACTTATTGGAATTATCCGTGGCGTTTGAAACCTTCGGCTTATCAATCAACCCTCCATTGTTGATTGTAGCGTCATCACCATACCAAGGTTCTTACCTCGTCATAGGTAACGGGTCGCAGTTCCATCCCTCGAACTTGTCTTAGAAAACAGTCTTGGTTTCTTCTCTTGATTACGGGTTTCGTCACAGGTTGACGGGGTTCGTATCATTTTCTAACGAGCTCTTAACCTCAGAGAACTTCTATAGCGCCTCTACTTCTTCGTTAGTCAGCCCGATCGAGCTCTTGGCAACGTTTGCACGTGAAAGTGAAGATCAATGAGTACAATAATAATAATATATATGTGTATAAGCAACAAGTTGAAAATAGGCTCACCAGGGTAAAGAGAAAAAGAAAAATTTTCAAGGTCAAAATGTTATGACGGGCAGGACGCATAGAACCGACGGGTTTTGTAATCACCCACATTTGACTTGCCAACCCCCTTAAGCACGAGCACCTTGAAAGGTGAACTACGAGCTGCTATGTAATAAAACTCATCCCGCTTGTCCTCCTTGGTGCTTGTGGTAGACTTGAAGTGGAAAAGATGTTGGATCATGTTGGCGGTCAGAGGTGGAAGTCCGTTTTTGATGAAAACAGAAGCCAAAGAGTCAGGTGGGCATAAGAGTTCGGTGTGAGGTGGAAAGGGGCTAAGGCTAGGTCGTTTAGGACGTTTATAAGGTAGCTGGGGACAGGAAACCTAAATCCAGACTGTAAGTGCTGGCTGTTGATCGCTATAAACCTTGGAGGAAGGTGAGTTGTGTGGTCATGAAGGGTCGGCACCATTGCATGACATCCTGAAGGAAGGTCAAATTTTTGAGCTATTGTAACGAGCTCGCTACGAGAGACACTGGAGTTGTAGGCCTCTTTTTCGAAAGTTCCAATTTACTAGTATTAGTAAATAAACTAAGCAGTGGAAATGCTAAGTTCCATTAGTAACCCCATTAGAAATGAGAATACAATACAATAGTAGTGAAAGTTAGAACGTTAATTTAATCTAAGACTAGTGCAAAAATCAAAAGAAGGACAAAATGGATATTTTACCAAATAAAGAATTCCATGTATGTGTAAGAGTAATTAAAAGAATGTTATTACATGTGTGGTGAAAATCATAAAATTAGCAAAGATGCCATGGAATTTATATTAAGTGAAGAACATTTTTGTTAAATTTTAACTAATGACATGACATGTAAATACATGACAAATGATAATGATAGGATCCAAGCAAGCAAGCAAATTTGGACGATTTGGAGGAGTCACCAAGGCTTCAAAAACATTGTTCAAGTTTAAAATCACTGATCTTGAAGGTTATTGGGCTTAATCTTGGAGGCTTTAGAGTAATTGAAGACAATTAGAGGCAAACTGGAGTTATTTAGGCTTTAAATAAATTGGACTGAGTTTATTTTTAATTGTAATGGGTTTTAAATTAAGTTAGTTTATTTTATTTTAATTAATGTTATTTGGGCTGAAACATTTAATTAACTTAAGCCCATATTTAATTATTTTAAACCCATGAGTATGTTTAGTGGGCTAAATTGTTAGGGGGCTAGGGTTTCATATTATGTTTTATTTTCTTTGTCTATAAAGAGGCTCGTAACCCTAAGCAAATATAACAGATGAATGAAGAGGCAGCCACTTATGTTTTATTGAGAGAGTGAATTTCCTCTCTTGTTCTTCATGAACATGTGATCTTATCAAGCTTTGCTTGTGGCGATCAAACCATAACTTATCTCCCACCTTCTCATCTATGTCTTGGGAGTGGCATCAACATCCTTCTTTTATAATTTTGGTTCTTGATTGAGTTCTAATCATTGGGTCAAAGTTCTTTATAACTTTGGTTCTTTGATTGACATATAATCAACGGGTCAAAATTGTTTTGTTATAAACCTGTTTTAATCTTTCTTAGGGTTGTGTTTCAATTTGATCGTGGGTGTCGTATCGTTATATACGGGGTTCGCATCAGTTGGTATCAAAGCTTTGAGAATTAATTCAGGTTTGATTATCCAGTTTATTTTTATTTTTATTTTTTTTCTTTTTTTTCCCTTGTCTCGTACTGGCTAACATAAACTTCATCAATCCATTATATTATATATATTTTTTTCTTTGTTTCCTTGTAATCTACATGCCAACATCCATCATCTATTATAATATATATTTGCGTTTATTTCTTTGGTTTCTTTTGTCAGTATCATGGCCTGTTTCATCATCAATTTTTTTGTCTTCCTGTCGCTTTGTTACTACTGGTCTGTTACATTGTTTTTCTAGTCCGTTCAAACATACTGGTGTCATCCTTATTTTCAAGTTTATTTAATGATTGTTGTTGCATCCAGTTGTTTCACGTCTGTTTCATCCTTGTTGCAGCTGCATAACAATTTGTTCTGCCTTTTTCAAATCAATCTTTATTCATCATCACATCTATTTATTGATTCGCAAGATTCACACCATTTAGGACTTTTTTTAGCGATATGTTGGAGTAATTGGAGTGAAACACGTGAGAGAGTGTGTGAGATTCTTTCCCTAACATTTTTTTTAGGTGTCAATCAAATCATCGAACAACAATGAAGATGAGTCACGATTTGAGGACAAATCGTCTTGAGGAAAGAGGGAATGATGGGATCCAAGCAAGCAAGCAAATTTGGACGATTTGGAGGAGTCACCAAGGCTTCAAAAACATTGTTCAAGTTTAAAATCACTGATCTTGAAGGTTATTGGGTTTAATCTTGGAGGCTTTAGAGTAATTGAAGACAATTAGAGGCAAACTGGAGTTATTTGGGCTTTAAATAAATTGGACTAAGTTTATTTTTAATTGTAATGAGTTTTAAATTAAGTTAGTTTATTTTATTTTAATTAATGTTATTTGGGCTGAAACATTTAATTAACTTAAGCCCATATTTAATTATTTTAAACCCATGAGTATGTTTAGTGGGCTAAATTGTTAGGGGGGCTAGAGTTTCATATTATATTTTATTTTCTTTGCCTATAAAGAGGCTCGTAACCCTAAGCAAATATAACAGATGAATGAAGAGGCAACCACTTATGTTTTATTGAGAGAGTGAATTTTCTCGCTTGTTCTTTATGAACATGTGATCTTATCAAGCTTTACTTGTGGCGATCAAACCATGACTTATCTCCCACCTTCTCATCTATGTCTTGGGAGTGGCATCAATATCCTTTTTTTATACTTTTGGTTCTTGATTGAGTTCTAATCATTGGGTCAAAGTTCTTTATAACTTTGGTTCTTTGGTTGACATATAATCAACGGGTCAAAATTCTTTTGTTATAAACCTGTTTTAATTTTTCTTGGGGTTGTGTTTCAATTTGGTTATGGGTGTCGTATCGTTATATACGGGATTCGCATCAACAAACTTCAAGGGCAATTCCCAAATAGAAGCCTATATATATGTAATGTGATAGTCATTTAACACTTAGCAAAATAAAATAAAAATTGAGAGGCTGAGATAGAGAGAGTGGGACAACAATTTGGAGGGGAGAAGAACAAGCATCTTCAATCAATATCAAGGTCTTCAATCAAAGTTTGGAAGGTGACCTAAGCTAGGAAATTAAAGCCTAAGTAATATTCAAGTAAGTTACTATCATTTTGATGCTAGTTTAATGTGTTAATATGTTGAATGAAGTATGTGAAGGTTGGGTTAGTTGGAATGGAAATTGTGATGTGGTTTTTCATAGCAAATGGGTGTAGAACCCTAATCAAGTGCAAAGGAAGTTTAAGTTACAAGAAATGATGTATGAATTCATAGGTAGTATTCCTATGGGAGAAACCCTAAGTAGAGATTTAAGTATGAAATAAATAAAATGAGTTGTAAATAGGTTGTTTGAGGAAATGATTGAGAGAATAAGCAAGAGAATAACTTGAAAATGTTGAAATGTAATATGGTGTGTGTGTGTATGAGTAAGTTCGGCCATTAAGAGGGGGATGAATAATGATGGAACCCAAGAAAGCAAGCAAGATTTGAGCTTAAACTACAATGGGCCATGGTGTTATTCAAAATATCAAGCAAACCTTAAAGATTCAGAAGATCTTGAGAATTTAATACATATCCGGTAAATCTTGGAGATTCAGAAGATATTAAATATTTAATGTATATCTTGCAAATCTTGAATATTCAGAAAATATTATAAATTTAATGTCACCTAATCTCTTATTTAGTAGGTTATTTTGTTAGGATTATTTACTTTTCATGTTGGTTTTATTTTCCTAGATTTTAAGTCTTACAATTTAGACCATTCTGTTTAGCAATTAATTATGTTCCAAAACTAGTTTATCTCTTTACTTATAAAAGGCTTGTAACCTTAAGCAAAATGGGGGAAGAGGAATAAAGATGCAGTCAAATTATGTTTAATTGAAAGAGTAAATTTTCTCTCTTGTTCTTTATGAACAAGTGATCTTATCAAGTTTTGCTTGTGACAATCAAATATGACTTATCTTCCACCTTCTCATCTATGTCTTGGGAGTGGCGTCAATATCCTTCTTTTATAATTTTGGTTCTTGATTGAGTTCTAATCATTGGGTCAAAGTTCTTTATAACTTTGGTTCTTTGATTGACATATAATCAATGGGTCAAAATTTTCTTTTTTATGAACCTGTTTTAATCTTTCTTGGGATCATGTTTTAATTTGGTCGTGAATGTCGTATCGTTATATACGGCGTTTGCATCAAATAATCCCTTGAGTTTGCATGTAAATAAGCTTAGATTCATACATAATAAAAGTTAGAAGAGCATGTAGAATGATTAGAATTTCAAAAGGAGAAACATATAGTGAAGTTGAGAATCCTGAGCTTGATGAAGGGGATATAGTGGCTTGCACCCTTCGAACTTATTTGAGGTTGTTCTAGACCTCAAAACATGCCTTGGGGACATAGCAAATCATAGGAATTGAAAGGGAACGATTCTAATAAAAATTGATGAAGTTATGACTAAAATAGTGCACGTATGAAGTTGTAATGTGAAATAAAAATGTAAATACATTTTTTTTAATGCATGAAATGAATGTAATTGATCATAATTAGGTAAAAGAACCTTAGATACGAAAGAAATGAAGTCGTAGCATTTAGGATACCATAAATGTGCATAAAAAAGTGTTGAAAAATAGGTGTTTTTCATATGTTTTAACCCTCGATACTTAGAATTTTTCGAAATGGTTTTACGGGCGACTTTAGTGCAATTTAGAGAGATGATTTGAGTGAAAACGGAGCGAAAAAAATCACTCAGAAGGGGTCTAAATTAGTCTAAGTTTTAAGAGGGTCAAAAACAGCGATTTTGCATTTCGGGCTACCAATGACCATTTTAAGCATTCCGAAGAGTCCCTATGTGATAATAAATAAGGCCCGTGCAAAAAAATCAGAATTAGAGAGTCTCGTTTGAGTTAAAAACTAGATGGGAAGGTTGTAGTTTAAAGAGGTTTTAATAGAGTTCATTGCATTGAAAGTTTCAATTGTAGTTCAATAAAGTTCATTCTAGCAAAGTTTGAATGATAATATGATGTGTAGGTGCGGAGCAAGCTAGCGGAGCGAGGGAGACCAATTAGAGCCGTTGGAAAGCTTGGATTGAGGTGAGTATACTAACTCACAATATGTTTATTTGTATTGTTTAATTTTAGTTGTTATAAAAAAGATTTATGAAAAGTATTACTACGTGTTCAAAGTGATTTTTGAAAGTAAAAATATCTTTATGGTAGTTGAGCTTAAAAGCTCTAGTTTAAAGGTTTCAAAAGATAAGTTATTTAGTGCTTAATGCATTCATAAAGAAACTCCAAAAGAAAATTGTTTTGGTGCTTATTGTACTTAGTAAAGAAAAAGAGTTTTCAAAGGCCTTTATCAAAGTTATGTATGAGTTAGCGTTACGGTGAGCAATATAGAAAATTCTGTCTGTAGTTGCTCAGAGTTTCAGTTTAGCATGACATTACATTTTTGTGATGCAAAAAATTCCGTAATGTAGTTATTCAGATTTAATATTGATAAGACCCAAATCAGACCTTTTCTAGGCTTTTATCTGGAGGATCCAGCCGGGGACTTCAACGGACTTCCTCAACTCGACTCGTTGGATTGAAGAAATCCGAGAAGCGAACCCCCTAACTTTCTTAGCCGGTTTACTCATTTTAACTTAAAAATTTGGTTTTCTTTTTAAAATAGTTGGGTTGGTATAAATTTTTCGTATTTCCTTAAAATAAGTTTTGTAAAAATTTTGATAGCATAACTGCTGTATTTTTTACAATCCCAAATTTATACTTGTAAAGAAAACACACTTCTACTATAATTTCATCACCACCCAACTTCTTTAATCCCAAACATACATTTTTATCATTCCATTTCACAACCATGCACTTCCATCATTCATATATTTTTCATCTACAAATCATATATATCAAAACATCTATGTATATGGTGTGCATCATGTGATAAGTGTGTCTCAAGTGGGAATATTCCAACTATATATACATATCAAAATATGAGTTTATAATTCATTGAGTATTGATATGTCAACATACGATAATTTTGTTAAATTATATACAACGACATTAAAAATATATTTGACATTCATAGGATTAATCTAATCATCCCCCACTTATAAGCAAAATATCAATCTTTCAACCACGAAGTCACCTATAACAACACCTAACAGAATAAGCAAGCTACACAATAAAAATGAAAGTTTAGTTCATTACATAATAATAACATGTAATAATATTCCATAATGATGCTTTACTTATATAGATGTTAAAAGTTTCAATTTTTAAAATAATTTCTTATAAAAAGACCAGGTGTATACCTAATGTACTCTAACTATCACGTGACGATTTTTCGATTGACACCAATGTGAAGCTACTATAGTATCTCGACCACTACATGCGAAATTCACTACATTGCGACGTAGGGTGAAATGATCTCAAATCTGGGCAACTCCAACGCTGAATTTTCTACATCGCAATTGTAGTGCTAACGAACTATACTCTGTGCAACTACATACGAAAATTCTTTTACATCACATAATTATAGTGCAATTACTCACTAGCACTTGCAACTAGGTACAAAATTTTATACATCGTAGCCTATTGCAAGTAGCTATCAATCTAGGCAACTATGAGCGGAATTTTCTACGTCGCCACGTAGTGCCAAATGCTCTGATACTACGGTATACACATGGTTCTCGACTCAAACTTTGCATCAAACTTTTAAAAAAATATAACTTTTGCCTTCGAATCTCATTTCTTGATTCTAAACAAGGATTTTTACTTGAAATCCAACTTATGTTTGGAAAACCATTTTAAGAATTTATTGAATAATAACAAGTTACAATGTAAATTGAAATCAAAATAACGTAAGCAAAGTACACTTACCTCAATCCACGTAAACTCAAATCGATCGTCTCAATGAGCCTCTTGTGTCTCGCTCGCCTGCCCGTCACCTATACATCAATTTCTCATTATACTCTACTCAAATACCTAACTTAAAACGTAACAATAGAGGTTCTAATATAAATTAATCTATTGAAAACCCTTTACACTATAACATTTTCGACTCGATTTTAACTCAACCAAGACTCTCTAATTCCGATTTCTTTGCACAGGCCTTATTTATTATCACCTAAGGACTCTCCGAAGTGCTTAAAATGGTCACCGAAAGCCCGAAACATAAAATCTCCGTTTTTGACCCCTTAAAAACCAAGACTAAATTAGGCCTATTCCGAGCGATTTTCTTCGTTATGTTTTCACTCAAATCTTCTTTCTAACTCGCACTTAAGTCGCCCGTAAAACGGTTTCAAGAAAGTCTAAGTATCGAAGGTCGAAACCTATGAAAAAAACCCTATTTTTCAACACTTTTGATGCACACTTATGACATCCTACATGCGACGACTTCATTTCTTTCGTATCTAAGGTTCTTTTATCTAATTATGACCGAATATATTCATTTTGGGCATCGAAGAATGCATTTGCATTCTTATTGAACATTACGACTTCCTACGCGCACTATTTTAGCAATAACTTCATCATTTTTTATCGGAATCATTCTCTTCCAATTCCTATGGTTTACTATGTTCCCAAAGCATGTTTTAAGGTTTAGAACATCTCCAAATAAGCTTAAATAGGTCAAATCTCTACAGCCCCTTCATCAAGCTCGGGATTCTCACTTAACTCTATATTTCTCCTTTTGAACTTCTATCACTTCTACCTATTTTACTAGGCTCTAATATGCATTTAGATATGCTCATTTGCATCAAGTTTTAAGGGATTTCACATCCCTCCCTTAGTAACTAAACTCACCATACATACATATTACACACTACCTTTTCAATTTAACAATCAAAACTCACTTACCCCTTTTGTCAAACACTTGAAGTGCATACAAATCAATTTTGTTTTCACTTTTATCAAGTTTATGACAGCCCTTTATACAACCCTAATTTCATCTTTCTGCCATATTTTGTTGGTTTTTAATCATCTAACAAATCAATATACAAAGCCAAGCAAAAACCGCACACCAAATCTAGCTTACAAATCAACTTAAATTCACATCAAAACCCAACAAAAACTCAACTTAAAATTGTTAAAACTTACTTTTTCTTGCTTGTTTCTCTTTCTAGACTTGTTTCTCTAGCCTTGAGTGACTTAATTTGAGGTAGGGAAGCTTGAAATTGAAAAGAATTTGGCTTGGTTCTTGCTCATATGCTAGCCAGACACATGATTTCTTACTCTCTCACTCTCTCAATCTCACGTTTTCTTCTTTCTTTTTGTCAAAAATTTTACTGTGTCAATATATATATATATAAGTAACTTTTATAAGAATGACCATCATGTCCCCCTTGACTTGTTTGATTATCATTCATATTACCATAATACCCTTAATGACTTTATTTATTTCATTAGTTAATTTGGTCTTTTAGTCTTTTGATAATTTATTCATAAACATATATATATATTTAACATCTTACAATTAAAGTTTACAATTTTGCCACTTAGTTATTTATCTCTCGTTTACGGAATGACAGGTTTGCCCTTTGTTCAGATTGACCTTAGTATAAAATTCGATCAACTTTTAAAAGTCTTGCTCGCACTTTTATTATTGTTCATAATAATATTACTTATAACATGTATCATCTACATCCCATAACGTAGCTTATAACACTAGGGTTCCGAAACTAGAAAATGGAGGCTTACATTTTCTTCCCTCCTTATAAAAATTTCGTCCTCGAAATTTTTAATTGCATACCTGATACGAATTGGCACGAACACTGGGCGCGCATCTGTTCTTCAGGCTCTCATGTGGCTTCTTCTGATTCGTGATTTCGTGATACGAACCACGCCAAGAATTGACGAAACCCGTGAATCAAGTAAGGTTCCAAGATCGCCTAGAATCAAATTTGTATGGAAACCTCGACCCGTTGCTTATATGGAAGCAAGAACCTTGGTATGATGAAGACGCCACAATCAACGATGGAAGAATTGATTAATAAGTCTAGGAAGAACGCCACAAGAAAATCCTGATAAGTTCGAAAAGTTCTACGAAGAACCAAAGAGAATACTCTCACAAATATTATTACTCATCAATTGAATTCCCTTTAGGGTTACATTGATTTATATAGCTGAAAACACTAAGCAGCAAAAAGGAAATAATTAATTAGGCAATTAAGCTCATTTAAGCCTATAAAAGAAAAAGGAAAGTCAACCCCTTACAAAATAGGAAAAATAAATAATAAGGAAAGAAGAATAAAAATTGACAACCAATTGTCTTGAAAATAATAGGCAAGAAATCAATCACAAATTGGAAGTCTTCATAACCAAGAAATTAACTTCATGGGCAAGAAATTAGCTAGAATTAGGCCCGTTAATTTCCATAATTAAATTAATTAAGCATTGATCTTCTTTTGGGCCCATCTTGGAATTCGCCACTTTAACATCAACCCAAATCTCTTGACCCAATCCATTAAGTGCTTCTTTGAACCTCTTAGCTTTTGCTCTTGTTATTGGCCCAACTGGAATATGCAATGGATCCTTTGGTGATGCTTTTTTATTATCATCATTCCCTCTCTCTTGAAAAGGATTTGTCCTCAAATCTTCACCTACATCAAAAGGAGTTAAATTAGTAACATTGAAAGTGGCACTAACATTGTACTCACCTGGTAAATCCAACTTATATGCATTGTCGTTGATCCACTCTAGCATTTAGAAAGGTCCATCTCCTCGAGGTAACAATTTCGAACGTCTTTGTGCCGGAAACCTTTCTTTCCTCATGTGTAACTAAACCCAATCACCGGCCTCAAAAACCTGTTCGTGACTGTAACACCCTTCGCCCGACTTCCATTACGATCGAAAATTTGAAACGGAGAACGTTACTTTCCTAATAAATCCGTTTCTGTTTCTTTTGAAAAACTATTATCATTCTTAAGCTCGTTACCAATAGAGGATTTTTTTTTTTTTTTTTTTTTTATAAAACATAAATCCGGCAGAGTTTCCTCTGTTTTTATGAAATCCCAAAATCCGTTTCCTGTAATTAAAACTCTAACATTTCTAAAACATCAATTTCTAAACTCCCATTCGGACTTCTCGTCCATTTCCAAAACATTTCATTACTCAAATATATCATAAACATTTATATGCATACATAACCAAAAATAAACTTTTAATAAATATATATAAACTTTTATACAGAACTTTGTTATAATTAAGTGAAATACAATAATTTACACATATATACATGTATCCCAAAAATGCATGATCATATGCAATATATCTATATATCTACCAAAAGCGTAGAGGGGATAGTGACTTTCTGAACCTTCGCGTACAAGCTATTTTCCCTGTTTTTAGATGGAGTCAAAAGATTCAACCTGCGCGCGGTAAACCAACGCGCTAAGCATAATTGCTTAATAGGTATACACATAATCTAATTTCTCAATTTCAAATATAATTTCATTCGTAACTAAAAACATTCTAACTTTAACATTCATAAATATATATATATACGTTGCATAAAAATACTTAAACATATAGTTCACAATTTTTCGAGTTCAACATATTTCAAAACATTAAACATTTCATTTCACATAACATTTTTCATTTCATTGCTCATAACATTTTTCAGTACCCTTAGTAAACTTATATTCGATACTCATGTATTGGTATATGGGTTTCCGGCATCGGGCACGTGGTAACTTCCCGTCGGAATAACGATCGACCCCGGCATTGGCCGCTCGGTGATTATCCACCGAGTCGTATATCATATCACATAATTGTTCAGGACCGGACACGGGGTGCCTCTCGTAGTCCATAATGAATCAATTTAGTGTATGCAAATAAACGGTGCAGCTGCTGATTTCCCTATTGACATGTCAATTACCAATTTTCATTTATCGATATCTAAGTTTACAAGGGCTAGTTACAACATAACGTTTATATCACATTTTACACTTTGGTTTTAGTATCAAGATTTTCATAACAAATCAATTCCGCTTTTCCTTTCAAGTATAGGCAAATAGGTTTGTAAATGCATTGTATTAAAACGATATATCAATCTCATTTAATAAAAATCACTTCACAATGAAAACACTTTCAAGTAAAATTAAAGATAATGTGTATACCGACCTCAAAAGGATTCGATTTTTGAATCGAATACTCCCTTATGCCTTATCCTTAACCTTCGATCAAGAATCCGGTTCGCCGGGTTCTCCTTGACCTTTCATTAAAAACAAACATAACGAAAGTTTATTTAATATATTTCTGGCGTTACTTAGCGCGCTATAATTATATGTTTTCCTATAATGCATCCTAACCACTTCCATTTGATATCATTTCGAAACAGCTTATAATATCATTTTTATGATTGTCTTTATCGTATTGAAAATAACCTTAAAACAGCCCATAAATTTCGTCACATCGTCTTTCATTTACGCGAATTAACTCTAACAAACCATTATGAAATCTCTTAATCATTTTCGTCATAGATATTCATTTGAATCACATTCTAATATCGCTTAACATCATGGCATTTTAATCACAATTCATTCGACACTAAATCGCAAACTAACGCATTTCGAAATCACGGAAAACTCAGTCGAAACACTTGAAAACAATCTAGCGATATTCAAATAACTTTTCAATACTCTAAAGTATATCGATGCGAATCATTTTTCATGCCGACAATTTTGAAATGAAAAGCGAAACATAACAGCTCATACTTTCCAAACATAACAACCCCTATACAGATTTCGCAACGTAAATTTTTAATATCGAAATTCATCCGCAAACATATCGAACCAATATCAAACGAACCTCCGCACTAACGAGGTTCTAAATCCTATATCCCAATCATGTCAACATCCATTTATTCCATAACTCAATCCTAAATATTTTTCATCCAAAACGAAAACCATAAATCTCAAACTTACCTTTCCAAAAGCGTTCCGAAAACTTCGAAGACTAGCACAAAAGGGCTGTCTAAATCAATTTCCTTATCTGCGAGCTTCCTTCAACCCAAATGGACACCATTAACATTTAAACATTACTCAAATCATGATAACAATATCAACGGGACAGCAACTTACCTTCGTTTGAGCTGTTTTTTGCTTCGAACTAACTCTCGAACAATCACGATGGCGAGACGACTTTCACCTAAGCTTACGACAGCAAACAATACACAATCAAATTGAAATGATTTCGATGGCACTCAAAAACTCAACTGACAACACTCAACTCACTCACCAACTCACTTTCTTTCAACAGCAGGTCATGGGCAGCAACTTCAGTTCACGACAGTAGCTCTCCACGATAGTTGCGACAATAGCACGGCAACACTTGGTTCCCGACAGCAGCTTTTTCTTCCACCAGCAAGCTGTCTTCTCTTGCTTCTGCTTCCCTTCAGGTTTGTAATGGTGTTCTCAACCTGACCTAAAAGTTGCTCGGTAGCAGCTACAACAACGACAACATCAACAGCACGGTAATGGCAGCGATAACAGCTTCTCTCACTAGCAACCCCTCACGCCAGCAGCTTCTCAATACGGTAGCAGCGCACGGCTTCAGCTCTTCAGTTCATGGCAGCAAGGCAACAGCTCCTCACGATGGCAACAGTAGCTCACAATCTTCCTCACGCCAGCAGCACTAGCTTCACAGCAGCAGACAAGGCAGCGATGGCAGCAGCTACTCGGCTCACGGTCTGACTTCTTCCAGCTTGCATGCACGATCTGAAGTTCTCAGATCTGTCCTTGCATGCATCCAGATGCTTCATATCTGAATTCTCCTTCACTCTAGCATCATCTTAGACTGACAACAGCAGCTCACAACTTCTCTTATTCTCTCGATCTCAATCTTGTTCTCTCTATCACTGACAGATCTGCCTCTTCCTTCACTCGTGCACTCTCGGTTTCTCTATAAGCAGGTCTCGCTTTGAGTTTGAGGGATGGACGAATGCATTTGCTTTTCTTTACTTCTCTCTCACAAGATGGTTTTCGGGTTTTGCTAGAAATGGTGACCGAATATGAATTTGTTGCTTTTTATCTTTGCTTTTCAATATCACTCTTTGCTTTTATCATCAATTTAAAAATCTAACTCTAAATTTTTTTTTCAGTTTTACACTTAATGGAGTGTTGACCGAATGCTTTAGCTTGCTTTCTTCACTTTCAATTTTTAAATGGTTTACTCATGCCACTTGTCCTTGCTCACCTTTTGCATGTGTGACATGTGTCACTTTCATGCACAATTTTTACTTTATTTTATTTCATGCATTCTCGCTTTTTAATTCCAAGCTCAGATTCCATTTCCGTCCGTTCATCCAGGAATTCACTTTTAATCGCTTTCGCCTTCGAAATTATTTTAAAATTTCAAATCCGTTTTCACGAACTCGGATTTATTTTATTATTCTAAAATAATTATTCCGAGTATTTTTGGGCTCGATAATTATATTTTTCTGATCGAACACGATCCATCGAAAAAATATTTCGCTCTCCGACGAACGAGGTTTTGGATTTTACAGTGACGACCTTTGTTTGCTTGCTTGATGTATTGTTCTGTCCTCCTCTCGATGTTGAGTCGTGCTCTCTCATAGATTTGCTTCGCAAATTCTACCTTCTTCTTTCCATCTAAGTTCAAATGCTCAGAAACAGGTAAAGGTGATAAATCCAAAGGAGTTAAAGGATTAAAACCATAAACAATTTTAAATGGTGAGAACTTAGTAGCAGAATGAATGGTACGATTAAATGCAAACTCAACATGTGGTAAACAATCCTCCCAAGTCTTAATGTTTTAACTAATGACAACCCTCAACAAAGTGGATAAAGTCCTATTAACTACTTCGGTTTGACCATCGGTTTGGGGATGACAAGTAGTAGAAAATAAAAGTTTTGTTCCTAGTTTTCCCCATAATGTCTTCCAAAAGTAACTCAAGAACTTAGCATCCCGATCTGAAACGATTGTCCTAGGCATACCATGTAATCTCACAACCTCTCGAAAAAACAAATCGGTAACATATGAAGCATCGTCAGTCTTATGACAAGGAATAAAATGAGCCATCTTGGAAAATCGATCTACAACCACAAAGATTGAATCCCTTCCACGCTTACTCCTAGGTAATCCCAAAACAAAATCCATCGAAACATCAATCCAAGGAGAACTAGGAATAGGTAGGGGGGTGTATAGACCATTCGGTTGAACTCTCGACTTGGCTTGCCTACAAGTAACACATCTACCACAAATTCTCTCAACATCCCGTTTCATGTGTGGCCAATAGAAGTGCTCCTGCAAAATAGCTAAGGTTTTTGATGGAAACCAAGATAGCAATCATGGAGGAACACGAGACAATTGGACAATGAGGCAATTTAAGGCAACAACGCTTAATCTTGAAGGTTTTGAATGCTAATGGAAGACAATTGGAGACAAACTAGAGTTATTTGGGCTTTAAATAAATTGGGCTAAATTTATTTTTAATTGTAATGGGTTTTAAGTTAAGTTAGCCTATTTTATTTTAATATGTATTATTTGGGCTGACATATTATAATTAACTTAAACCCATATTTAATTATTGTAAACCCATGAGTATGTTTAGTGAGCACAATTGTTAGGGGGTTAGGGTTTTAATGTTATGTTTTATTTTCTTTGCCTATAAAAAGGCTTGTAACCCTAAGCAAAAATAACAAGATGAATGAAGTTGCAGCCAATTAGGTTTAATTGAGAGAGTGAATTTTCTCTCTTGTTCTTCATGAACATGTGATCTTATCAAGCTATGCTTGTGGCGATTAAAACCATGACTTATCTCTCACATTCTCATCTATGTCTTGGGAGTGACGTCAATATCCTTCTTTTATAATTTTGGTTCTTGGTTGAGTTCTAATCATTAGGTCAAAGTTCTTCATAACTTTGATTCTTTGATTGACATATAATCAATGGGTCAAAATTCTTTTGTTATAAACCTGTTTTAATCTTTCTTGGGGTTGTGTTTCAATTTGGTCGTGGGTGTCGTATCTTTATATACGGGGTTCGCATCAGTTGGTATCAGAGCTTTGGGTATTAATTCAAGTTTGATTTATCAATTTATCTTTTTGTTTCTCTTTTAATTTTTTTAGTCATATAACAATAAATTATTCTAAATTCTGATTGATTAATTTCGTTCATCAATCTTTGCTCATGTCTGCTTCAACACACACCATTAGCCTTTAGAATTATTTTGTCTTCTTTTGGTTTCTTGTACTGCCGCATCCACTATGTCAAAGAAGATAATATTTTATCTTTTGGTTTGCATGCCATATTGACTCGACATCATCTGGTCATTGGGCTTAATTTATATACCATTCAGCCTTGTTATTTTATTTCCACATCAAATTTTTTATTGCATCTTGTATCTATTTTCAGCGTCACCAGTCATTGATGTTCATTGTGTCCTAGTCAGCTCAAATTATCACACTTGTTTTTCAGATTTGGTCCGCCTATATATTGATGGTTTTATTGTGTTCACATCATTCTTGATTCATCATCTTATCTACCTCTTGATTTGCAAGATTCACATGGCCTAGGTGATGCGAAACCCATATATAACGATACGACACATACGATCAAATTGAAACAAAACCCCCAAGAAAGTTAATTCAGATTATAGAAAATCTTTGACCCGTTGATTAGAGAACCAAGAACCAAAGATATAACGACGCCACTCCCAAGAAAGAGATGAGAACGTGAAAGATAAGTCAAGGTTAATAAATCAAGAACAACTCTTGATGCAATCTCAAAGTTCTCAAAAGAACAATGGAGAAAAGTTAAAACTTTATTAAATAATCTTCTGATTCAAATTTTTAGGTTTAATAAGCCTTTTATAGGCATAAAATCCTAAGTCTAATAAGAAACCCAAAATAAACTCTTAATTCTAAACCTAGTAGAAAACTAAAATAAAACCCTAATTTAATTAACTCTCAGCCCAATAATTAAAAGCCCAATATAACATAAAATATACTAACTAATTTAAAACCCAACCCATAATACAAATTAAGCCCAAATTAATACAACAAATAAATAATAGCCCAATTTGTATTAAAATTAATATCCAAGTCTCAATATTAATGCTCTTAGACTGGGTCTTGAACTTGAATGATATTTTGAAGCCTCGATGTTCCCTCAAAGTCATCCAAGCCATGTTGTGTAAGACTCTTGGTCCAAATCTCTTGAATGAGCTCATTTAAACCTTCTTTCATCCTTTTAGCTCTTGCCCTTGTCATAGGTCCTTCATTGATGCTCAAAGGATCCATAAGCTTGCTTTCTTGGTTTCTATCATTCCCCCTCTCCTCAAAAGGATTTGTCCTCAAATCGGCATCTGCATCAAAATCAAAAGGAGAAAGATCAGAAACATTGAAAGTAGCACTAACATTATACTCACCTGGCAAGTCTATCTTATACGCATTGTCATTTATGCGTTCAAGCACTTGGAATGGACCATCTCCACGCGGCTGCAACTTAGACTTGCGTTGATCAGGAAACCTCGCTTTATGCATATGTACCCAAACCCAATCTCCTGGTTCGAACACAATTTTCTTGCGCCCCTTGTTAGCTTGAGTAGCATATTGCTCAGTTCGTCGCTCAATATGTTGTCTAACTTTCTCATGCAGTTGCTTAACAAATTCAGCTTTCTTCTTACCATCCAAGTTAACTCTTTCCTCCACAGGTAAAGGTATTAAATCCAAAGGAGTAAGTGGATTAAACCCATACATAACTTCAAATGGCGAACAACCAGTAGTCGAATGCACACTTCTATTGTACGCAAACTCGACATATGGTAAGCAATCTTCCCAATTCTTCAAGTTCTTTTGGATGATGGAACGCAGCAAAATACCCAAAGTCCTATTAACAACCTCTGTTTGTCCATCAGTTTGCGGATGACAAGCAGTAGAAAACAATAGCTTTGTTCCTAGCTTTCCCCACAAAGTCCTCCAAAAATGGCTTAAGAACTTCACATCTCGATCTGAAACAATGCTCTTTGGCACTCCATGAAGTCGAGCAACCTCCTTGAAGAATAAATCAGCAATAGATGTGGCATCATCGGTCTTATGACATGGTATGAAGTGAGCCATCTTTGAAAACCTGTCAACCACAACAAACACCGAATCTCGGCCCTTTTTGGACCTAGGTAAACCCAATATAAAATCCATAGAAATATCAATCCAAGGTTCACTAGGTATAGACAAAGGTGTATACAAACCATGGGGTAAAACTTTAGACTTAGACTTTTTACATGTTATGCACCTCTCACAAATTCGCTCAACATCTCTCTTCATGTGTGGCCAGAAGAAATGCTCATCTAATACATCTAAAGTTTTCTTAACACCAAAATGTCTCATTAAACCACCCCCATGCGCCTCTCTAACAAGTAACTCTCTTATAGACCCCTGAGGAATGCACAATCTACTTTCCCTAAACAAATACCCCTCGTGTCTATAAAACTTTCCAAAAGTAGTTTTCTCACAAGCAACATAACACACTAGCAAAATCAGCATCATTAACATACAATTCCTTTATATGCTCAAAACCCAACAATCTTGCATTCAAAGTAGAAATCAATGTATACCTACGAGATAATGCATCAGCTACTACGTTTTCCTTTCCTTGCTTATACTTTATCACATAAGGAAACGTTTCTATGAACTCTACCCATTTAGCATGCCTCCTACTCAACCTACTTTGACCTTTCAAATGTTTTAAGGACTCATGATCAGTATGTATTACAAATTCCTTAGGCCACAAATAATGTTGCCAAGTTTCTAAGGCCCTAACTAAAGCATACAACTCTTTGTCATAAGTAGGATAATTCAATGATGCTCCACTCAATTTCTCACTAAAATAAGCTATAGGATGCCTATCTTGCATAAGAACAGCCTCTATACCTATTCTTGATGCATCACACTCAATCTCAAATGTCTTAGAGAAATCAGGTAAAGCAAGCAATGGGGCAGTACACAATTTATCCTTAATCAATTCAAATGCATGTTGTTACTCATTACCCCATTTGAAACCCACACTCTTTTTCACAACCTCAGTTAGTGGTGCCGCTATGGTGCTAAAATCCTTAACAAATCTCCTATAAAAACTAGCTAACCCATGAAAGCTACGGACTTCACTAACATTCCTAGGTCTAGGCCACTCTCTAATAGCCTTAACTTTTTCCTCATCTACTTCTATCCCTTTTGACGTAACGACATAACCCAAAAACACAATCTTATCCGTGCAAAAGGAACACTTTTTCAAATTAGCATACAACTTTTCTTTTCTTAACACATCAAGCACACAATGTAAATGCCTAACATGTTCATCTATGCTCTTGCTATACACTAATATGTCATCAAAGTAGACCACAACAAATTTTCCAATGAAAGAACGCAAAACATGATTCATTAATCTCATGAAAGTACTAGGTGCATTAGTTAAACCAAAAGGCATAACTAACCACTCATACAAACCATGTTTCGTTTTAAATGCAGTTTTCCATTCATCTCCTTCTCTCATTCTAATTTGATGATATCCATTTTTCAGATCAATCTTAGAGAACACACAAGATCCATGCAACTCATCTAACATGTCATCTAATCTAGGTATGGGATGTCGATACTTAACTGTAATTTTGTTGACAACTCTACAATCGATGCACATACGTCAAGTCCCATCCTTTTTAGGCACAAGTAAAACCGGTACAGCACATGGACTCATGCTCTCCCTCACATACCCTTTTTTCATTAGCTCCTCAACCTGCCTTTGAAGCTCCTTTGCCTCCTCGGGATTACTTCTATATGCGGGTCAGTTTGGAATTGTAGCTCCGGGTATGAAATCAATTTGATGTTCTATTCCCCTATTCGGTGGTAATCCATCGGGCATCTCCTCGGGGAATACATCCTTAAAATCTTGCAACAGAGTTGTAACAACACTAGGCAAAGAAACATTAATGTCAGAGTTAGAAAAATAAGCATCTTTGTACAAAAGTACAAACATTTGTTGCTTAGCTAGAAAAGCAGCTATCACATCACTCCCCTTTGCATAAATACTCATTTTCTTTTTCTCACTTTTCTTCCTCTCATTCTCTCCTCTACACTCAACCTTCCCAATTTTCTTTTGCACATGCTCTAGTGTTTTGTCACTCTTTTTCTCACACTCAGCTCCCTTTCTCTCGGCCTCACTAGTGTTTGAACTCTCGACCTCTCCTTTTCTCTCACTCTCTTTTATCCTCACTTGATCTTCATACACCTGTCTAGGTGTTAAAGGTATCAGAATGATTGTTCGCCCATTCATGGTAAAAGAATATCTATTCTTAAACCCATCATGCATTACTCTCCTATCATATTGCCATGGACGACCCAAAAGCAAGTGACCAGCATGCATAGGTACAACATCACACAACACCTCATCTTTGTACCTACCAATAGTGAAAGGAACTAGCACTTGTCTTGTTACCTTAACCTCTCCACAATCGTTTAACCATTGCAACTTGTATGGTCTAGGATGTTTTGAAGTAGGTAAGCTAAGTTTCTTTACTAACTCTGTGCTAGCAACATTGGTGCAACTACCTCCATCAATAATCACACTACACACCCTCTCCTTGATATGACATCTGGTATGAAAAATATTATCACGTTGCACCTCATCTTCTTCCTTCACTTGCATGCTTAAAGCACGCCTTGCCACTAACAACTTTTCATCCGCTGGATACTCAATTTCAACATCACTAGCATCTTCCAAAGGTGGCATCTCATCGTCATCACTTTCCCCTTCGGTCTCTATATCTCCATCCTCCCTCAAGATCATAATTCGTTTGTTAGGACATTGAGAAGCTATGTGACCTCTTCCCAAACACCTAAAACATTTGATATCCCTATTTCTCCCTTGGGTTGCCTCACTGATGCGAACCCTGTATATAACGATACGACACCCATGATCAAATTGAAACAAAACCCCCAAGAAAGTTAATTCAGATTATAGGAAATCTTTGACCCGTTGATTAGAGAACCAAGAACCAAAGATATAATGACGCCACTCCCAAGAAAGAGATGAGAATGTGGGAGATAAGTCAAGGTTAATAAATCAAGAACAATTCTTGATGCAATCTCAAAGTTCTCAAAAGAACAATGGAGAAAAGCTAAAACTTTATTCAATAAACTTCTGATTGAAATTTTAGGTTTAATAAGCCTTTGATAGGCATAAAATCCTAAGTCTAATAAGAAACGCAAAATAAACTTTTAATTCTAAACCTAGTAGAAAACTAAAATAAAATCCTAATTTAATTAAATCTCAGCCCAATAATTAAAAGCCCAATATAACATAAAATATACTAACTAATTTAAAACCCAACCCATAATACAAATTAAGCCCAAATTAATACAACAAATAAATAATAGCCCAATTTGTATTAAAATTGCTATCCAAGCCTCAATATTAATGCTCTTGGACTGGGCTTTGAACTTGAATGATATTTTGAAGCCTCGATGTTCCCTCCAAGCCATCTAAGCCATGTTGTGTAAGACTCTTGGCCCAAATCTCTTGAATGAGCCCATTTAAACCTTCCTTCATCCTTTTAACTCTTGCCCTTGTCACAGGTCCTTCATTGATGCTCAAAGGATCCATAAGCTTGCTTTCTTGGTTTCTATCATTCCCCCTCTCCTTAAAAGGATTTGTCCTCAAATCGGCATCTGCATCAAAATCAAAAGGAGAAAGATCAGAAACATTGAAAGTAGCACTAACATTATACTCACCTGGCAAGTCTATCTTATACGCATTGTCATTTATGCGTTCAAGCACTTGGAATGGACCATCTCCACGCGGCTGCAACTTAGACTTGCGTTGATCAGGAAACCTCGCTTTACGCATATGTACCCAAACCCAATCTCCTGGTTCGAACACAATTTTCTTGCGCCCCTTGTTAGCTTGAGTAGCATATTGCTCAGTTCGTCGCTCAATATGTTGTCTAACTTTCTCATGCAGTTGCTTAACAAATTCAGCTTTCTTCTTACCATCCAAGTTAACTCTTTCCTCCACAGGTAAAGGTATTAAATCCAAAGGAGTAAGTGGATTAAACCCATACACAACTTCAAATGGCGAACAACCAGTAGTCGAATGCACACTTCTATTGTACGCAAACTCGACATATGGTAAGCAATCTTCCCAATTCTTCAAGTTCTTTTGGATGATGGAACGCAGTAAAGTACCCAAAGTCCTATTAACAACCTCTGTTTGTCCATCAGTTTGCGAATGACAAGCAGTAGAAAACAATAGCTTTGTTCCTAGCTTTCCCCACAAAGTCCTCCAAAAATGGCTTAAGAACTTCACATCTCGATCTGAAACAATGCTCTTTGGCACTCCATGAAGTCGAACAACCTCCTTGAAGAATAAATCAGCAACAGATGTGGCGTCATCGGTCTTATGACATGGTATGAAGTGAGCCATCTTCGAAAACCTGTCAACCACAACAAACACCGAATCTCGGCCCTTTTTGGACCTAGGTAAACCCAATATAAAATCCATAGAAATATCAAGCCATCTTGTGTAAGACTCTTGGCCCAAATCTCTTGAATGAGCTCATTTAAACCTTCTTTCATCCTTTTAGCTCTTGCCCTTGTCACAGGTCCTTCATTGATGCTCAAAGGATCCATAAGCTTGCTTTCTTGGTTTCTATCACTAGGGTCTTGGTTTACAAGATTCATCATTTTGGTATTTGTTCTGCAAGTTCTTTATTAATGTTATTATTGTGCGCGTTCTGGTTTGATCCAAAAAAACAAAAAAAAAAAAGGAAAAAGTTTAAGTGTGGATAAGGAGTGTTGAGTTAAATCAAAGTGCCAAGTGACAAACACGTGAGGGATTGGAGTGAAACATGTGAGAGCGTGTGTGAGGTTCTTTCCCTAACATTTTTTTTTAGGTGTCAATCAAATCATCAGACAACAACAAAGATGGAAGACAATTTGAGGACAAATCGTTTTGAGGAAAGTGGGAATGATAGAAACCAAGATAGCAATCATGGAGGAACACGAGACAATTGGACAATGAGGCCATTTAAGGCAACAACGCTTAATCTTGAAGGTTTTGAATGCTAATGGAAGACAATTGGAGACAAACTAGAGTTATTTGGGTTTCAAATAAATTGGGCTGAGTTTATTTTTAATTGTAATGGATTTTAAGTTAAGTTAGCCTATTTTATTTTAATATGTATTATTTGGGCTGACATATTATAATTAACTTAAGCCCATATTTAATTATTGTAAACCCATGAGTATGTTTAGTGAGCCCAATTGTTAGGGGGCTAGGGTTTCATGTTATGTTTTATTTTCTTTGCCTATAAAAAGCTTGTAACCCTAAGCAAAAATAACAAGATGAATGAAGTTGCAGCCAATTAGGTTTAATTGAGAGAGTAAATTTTCTCTCTTGTTCTTCATGAACATGTGATCTTATCAAGCTATGCTTGTGGCGATCAAAACCATAACTTATCTCTCACATTCTCATCTATGTCTTGGGAGTGGCGTCAATATCCTTCTTTTATAATTTTGGTTCTTGATTGAGTTATAATCATTGGGTCAAAGTTGTTCATGACTTTGGTTCTTTGATTGACATATAATCAATGGGTCAAAATTCTTTTGTTATAAACCTGTTTTAATCTTTCTTGGGGTTGTGTTTCAATTTGGTCGTGGGTGTAGTATCTTTATATACGGGGTTCGCATCAGTTGGTATCAGAGCTTTGAGTATTAATTCAGGTTTGATTTATCAATTTATCTTTTTGTTTCTCTTTTAATTTTTTTAGTCATATAACAATAAATTATCCTAAATTCTGATTGATTAATTTCACTCATCAATCTTTGCTCATGTCTGCTTCAACACACACCATTAGCCTTTATAATTATTTTGTCTTCTTTTGGTTTCTTGTACTGCCGCATCCATTATGTCAAAGAAGATAATATTTTATCTTTTGGTTTGCATGCCATATTGACTCGGCATCATCTGGTCATTGGGCTTAATTTATATACCATTCAGCCTTGTTATTTTATTTCCACATCAAATTTTTTATTGCAGCTTGTGTCTATTTTCAGCGTCACCAGTCATTGATGTTCATTGTGTCCTAGTCAGCTCAAATTATCACACTTGTTTTTCAGATCTGGTCCGCCTATATATTGATGGTTTTATTGTGTTCACACCATTCTTGATTTATCATCTTATCTACCTCTTGATTTGCAAGATTCACAAGATTCATCATCTTGGTATTTGTTCTGCAAGTTCTTTATTAATGTTATTATTGTGCGCGTTCTGGTTTGATCCAAAAAAACAAAAAAAAAAAAAAGGAAAAAGTTTAAGTGTGGATAAGGAGTGTTGAGTTAAATCAAAGTGCCAAGTGACAAACACGTGAGATATTGGAGTGAAACATGTGAGAGCGTGTGTGAGGTTCTTTCCCTAACATTTTTTTTTAGGTGTCAATCAAATCATCAGACAACAACAAAGATGGGTGACGATTTGAGGACAAATCGTTTTGAGGAAAGTGGGAATGATGGAAACCAAGATAGCAATCATGGAGGAACACGAGACAATTGGACAATGAGGCAATTTAAGGCAACAACGCTTAATCTTGAAGGTTTTGAATGCTAATGGAAGACAATTGGAGACAAACTAGAGTTATTTGGGCTTTAAATAAATTAAGCTGAGTTTATTTTTAATTGTAATGGGTTTTAAGTTAAGTTAGCCTATTTTATTTTAATATGTATTATTTGGGCTGACATATTATAATTAACTTAAGCCCATATTTAATTATTGTAAACCCATGAGTATGTTTAGTGAGCCCAATTGTTAGGGGGCTAGGGTTTCATGTTATGTTTTATTTTCTTTGTCTATAAAAAAGCTTGTAACCCTAAGCAAAAATAACAAGATGAATGAAGTTGTAGCCAATTAGGTTTAATTGAGAGAGTGAATTTTCTCTCTTGTTCTTCATGAACATGTGATCTTATCAAGCTATGCTTGTGACGATCAAAACCATGACTTATCTCTCACATTCTCATCTATGTCTTGGGAGTGGCGTCAATAGCTTTCTTTTATAATTTTGGTTCTTGATTGAGTTCTAATCATTGGGTCAAAGTTCTTCATAACTTTGGTTCTTTGATTGACATATAATCAATGGGTCAAAATTCTTTTGTTATAAACCTGTTTTAATCTTTCTTGGGGTTGTGTTTCAATTTGGTCGTGGGTGTCATATCTTTATATATACTGGGTTCGCATCAGTTTTGGCGACTCCAAAGTGTCCCATTAATCCTCCACCATGGGACTCCTGAACTAACAAGTCCTTCATTGAACAATTAGGCACACACAACTTATTCTCTCTAAACAAGAAACCCTCATGCCTAAAGAACTTACCCTTTGCAGACTTTTCACAAGCACTATATACTTCACTAAAGTCAGGGTCATCAGGATAAAGTGTCTTAATATGCTCAAACCCAATGAACTTAGCATCAAGAGTAGAGATTAAGGCATACCTGTGTGAAAGTGCATCCGCGACCACATTTTCCTTACTATGCTTATACTGAATAACATAGGGAAAAGTCTCAAGGAACTCAACCCATCGAGCATGTCTCTTGTTCAGCTTGTGTTGATTCTTCAAATGTTTCAGGGATTCATGATCCGTGCGAATCACAAACTCATTTTGCCATTTTGCCACAAGTAATGCTGCCATGTCTCCAAAGCTCGAACCAGTGCGTACAATTCTTTGTCATAAGTGGGGTAATTAAGTGCAGCCCCGCTTAACTTCTCGCCTAAAGTACGCAAGTGGTCTTCCATCCTGCATAAGCACAACGCCTATACCTACAATAGAAGCATCACATTGGATTTCGAACATTTTTGAAAAATCAGGTAAAGCCAGTAAAGGAGCATGAGTTAGTTTGTGTTTGATAAGCTGAAACGCTTTATCTTGCTCTTCACCCCACTTGAATGCAACGTTCTTCTTAATAACTTCGGTAAGTGGTGCGACAATGGTGCTAAAATCTTTCACGAACCTCCTATAAAAACTAGCAAGTCCATGAAAACTTCTCACATTACCTACACTGGAGGGGGTCAGCCAATCTTGAATGGCCTTGATCTTCTCATCATCAACCTCAATTCCTTTTGCACTCACAACAAAACCTAGAAAAATAAGCTTTGTCGGTGCAGAAAGTACACTTTTTGAGGTTAGCATACAACTTTTCTTTTTGAAGTATATTTAACACCGAATGCACATGTGAGACATGGTCATGTAGATTCTTGCTATAGATCAGAATATCATCAAAATAAACAACTACGAATTTACCAATGAAAGTACGCAACACATGATTCATTAAACGCATTAAAGTACTAGGTGCATTAGTTAATCCAAATGGCATGACTAACCACTCATACAATCCATATTTCGTTTTGAATGCTGTCTTCCATTCGTCTCTCTCTTTCATTCGTATTTGATGATACCCGCTCTTAAGGTCAATCTTTGAAAACACACAGGAACCATGCAACTCATCTAACATGTCATCTAAGCGAGGAATGGGGTGTCGATACTTTACCGTTATATTGTTGATGGCTTTGCAATCTACACACATTCTCCATGTCCCATCCTTCTTAGGCACTAAAATCACCGGAACTGCGCAAGGACTCATGCTTTCCCTTATGTATCCTTTTTCCATTAACTTCTCAATTTGTCTTTGCAGCTCCTTTGTTTCCTCTGGATTACTTCGATATGCTGGTCGGTTTGGAATTGATGCTCCGGGAACAAAATCTATTTAGTGTTCGATCCCTCGGATTGGTGGTAATCCATGCGGTACTTCCTCGGGAAACAGATCCTCGAACTCTTGCAAGAGAGAAACCACAACACTAGGCAAAAAAGAATCAAGTTGGTTAGTGTTGAAAAGGGCTTCCTTGTACATGAGTACAATCATTGGCCGTTTTGAAATCAAAGCTCGCTTAACCTCACTTGTTCTTGCATAGAAATTTCTTTGTCTTATCTCTAATTTTACCTCCTTGGCCGAATCTTTCTCACTTTTTTTCTCCTTACCAAATTCATCCTTGCTCTCACCCTCATTCTCTTTCTTTTGCTCACTCATTTTTTTGTGATCACTCATTTTCCTTTGTTCACTCAAATTCTTTTTATCACTCAATTTTTGTAATCTCACTTGGTCTTCATAAACTTGCTTGGGTGTCATTGGAACAAGAGTGATTGTTCGTTGATTTAGCTCAAATGAGTACTTGTTGGTGAAGCCATCATGTTGCACACATCGATCAAATTGCCATGGTCTTCCTAGTAGAATGTGTCCTGCTTGCATCGATACTACATCACATAACACTTCATCTTCATATTTTCCAATGCGGAATGGCACCACAACCTATTTTGTAACCCTTATCTCACCACTATCATTCAACCATTGCAACTTGTATGGACGAGGGTGTTTAAGCGTCACGAGCCCTAGCTTCTCAACCATGGAAGTGCTAGCCACATTAGTACAGCTACCACCATCAATAATAATACTACATACCTTGCCCTTCACATCACAACGAGTGTGAAAGATGTTGATGAGTACCAAGGTGGGTTGGTTGACAAGAATAAGAATGATCCTTTACACATTCCGGATGGGCCAATAACAAGATCAAGAGCGAAGAAGATCAAAGAAGCAATGCAAGGACTTGTGCAATCTACTTGGGCTAAAAGTGCAACTAGCAAGACACCAACAACATTCAAGATGGGCTCAAACGAGGTGGAACCATCCTTCGTTCATGTAATTGAAGTCGGGGAGAAGACGTCCTAGCATTTGAAGCATTGGACGTGTGGGTTGGCATCATGGCTGTTGGAGTCTTATTGTGTGGGCTTCCGAAGCAATTATTTTTTTAAATAAGTTTATGTGTAATTTGGGCTAGAGTTTTTGTAATCAAGAGGCCTTATTTGTGACTTGGTTACTGTTCACGTATGAGGGGTTAAGTTGATTAGTATTGGGTTTATTTTAAGTAATGGGCCTTTGAAGCCAATTAGGGTTTGGACCCATTTAGGAGCAGTTATTTTATTTGGCCTTAATATAAATAAGGCAAAACCCTAATTTTGTATCAGTTTTCAGCAGCCATCAAATAGAAGAATTGAGAGAATTTGTTTCCTCTTCTTGTTCTTGAATGAACTTAGAACTTATCAAAGGATCAAACCTTTGTGGCGTTCCTACTATCAATCCGGGTTCTTGAAACGAGTTTTCAACGGGTCTGGAACAATTAAAAATCTGATTCTTGGCTTTCTTGGGGTGTTTATTGATTTGTTTGTGGGTTCTAAGGTTTTAATCCTACGGGTTCACATCAATTGGTATCAGAGCTTCGGTTCCAAAATCAGGTTTGTTTGTTTCATTATCTTTAATTATTCTTAGCTTCTGCGTTTAGGTTTACGTATTCTTGAATTCGTCTTTGTTGTTTTCTTTCTTGATAAACTTATTGCATCTTCAATCCTATTCCAAAAAAAAAAAAGGCACGAAAATTATAAAAAAAAAAAAAAGTGCAGTGGTCTGTTAAAAAAAAAAAATTGCAGTGGCCTGTTAAAAAAAAAAAAAAAAAGGCACGAAAATTGAAAAAAAAAAAAAAATTCAGTGCTTCTTGGATTAATTCTTTGATGATTCTTGGATTGAAAATCTCTTATTGCAAGTGTTATTGTGAGATCACACATACATAAGTTCTTATTTGGATTTCATGTCAATGAATCGTGTGTGGGCTGTCTCATGTTGATCTGTTCACAAATTAATTTCACACCTATTCTCTAATTCATAAATTTCTTTTTGTTCTTATTTTGTCTTCTTGATTGAGTTAGTCATCTTTTCGTGTGCGCTTTCTTTGATTCCTTCATATCTTGCTTTTATTTTATTTCAGTCACTGGTTTTAATTGATTTGGACTTTTTGGCTTGTTTCTTGAACTTTTATTGGTGGGAATAACACACGGGTCGAGTTCTTGATTGAGTTCAGTAGTTCTTAAAGAATTTGAAAGAGAAAACAGAGAGTGGAAAAAAAAAAAAAAAAAAAAAAAAGGAAGTATTAGAGTGAAACACGAGTGGAGTGCAAACACGTGAAGATTGTGGACATTATTATTTTTCCTTGCAGCTAACATCAAAATGTCAGGCACTAATGACTCAAACTCAAGTCCTAAAATTGACAACACATTCTTTACGTTTCAAGCCATACATCAACAATTTGAACGAATGAATGTGATTTTTGGAGAGATAAGGGATAGAATGGACCGACAAGATGAAGCTATAGCTAGAATCCAAAGAGGGCAGCCTAATCGGGAACCAAATGGTCAAAATAGGCGTAGGCATGATCCTTTAGGTGTGGAAGAAACAGAAACTGAAAGTGGAGGGGAGAATGACCTGGAATCTAAAATTGAGATGGAAAGGTTTAGGCCTAGGAGGGGTAGGCGTGGAAGAGGTCCTAGGAGAAACATTCGGGGTCGAGATGAGGTAGATAGAAACTTTGGGAACATTAAAATGAAAATACCATCTTTCCAAGGTAGAAACGATCCTGAAGTGTACCTAGAATGGGAGAAAAAGGTTGAGTTGATCTTTGATTGTCATAACTATTCTGAGGAGAAGAAAGTGAAGCTTGCAGTGATTGAATTTACAGATTATGCAATCATCTGGTGGGATCAACTAACGACAAATAGAAGGAGAAACCTTGAGAGACGTGTTGAAACTTGGGGAGAATTAAAGGCTCTCATGCGGAAGAGATTCATACCCAACCACTACTATAGAGACCTTTATCAGAAACTTCAAAGTCTTACACAAGGTTCACGGAGTGTGGAAGAATATCACAAGGAGATGGAGGTTGCCATGATTAGAGCTAATGTTGAGGAGGATAGGGAAGCCACTATGGCAAGGTTTTTGAATGGCTTAAATAGGGATATTGCTAATGTAGTAGAGTTGCAGCACTATGTGGAGTTGGAGGACATGGTACACATGGCTATGAAGGTGGAGAGACAATTGAAGAAAAAGGGGCCAGCAAGATACTCTTCGCATTCCACAACTCTGTGGAAATCGAAATGGGGTGATAATGAGAAGAATGACAGGGTTATTTCAAAGGGAAAGATTGAGCCACCTAAAGGGAAAGAAGGAGAAGCTATCAAAAACAAAACAAAGGCCGAAGACCAACCTTCTAAGAATAGGAATATCAAATGTTTCAAATGTTTGGGTATGGGACACATTGCATCTCAATGTCCAAACAAGAGAACGATGATCTTGCGTGACCATGGAGAGGTGGAAACTGAAGATGACAGTGATGATATGCCTGAGTTGGTTGACGCTAGTGATGAGGAAGGAGTGGAATACCCCGTAGAAGGTGAAACTCTTGTTGCTAGGCGTGCTCTTAATGCACAAGTTAAGGTAGAAGAAATGGAGCAGCAAAGAGAGAACATATTTCATACTAGATGTCATGTTAATAACAAGGTGTGTAGTATGATCATAGATGGGGGAAGTTGCACCAATGTAGCTAGCACCACCCTTGTTGAAAGATTAAACTTACCTACACTAAAACATCCTAGACCTTACAAATTACAGTGGTTGAATGAGTGTGGAGAGGTCAAGGTTAATAATCAAGTTTTGGTAGCTTTTACCATAGGGAGGTATAGAGATGAGGTGCTTTGTGATGTGGTTCCTATGCATGCTGGCCATATTCTGTTGGGGAGGCCATGGCAGTATGATAGGAAAGTGATGCATGATGGGTTTAAGAATAGGTACAGCTTTGTTAAAGAAGGAAAATCCATTACACTTGTTCCATTAACTCCAAAACAAGTTTTTGAGGATCAAATGAAATTAAAAGGAGAGGTTGAGCAAAAGAGAAAGAATGAGGTTGGGATACGAGAGGAAAAAATAGAGAGGAAAAATGAGAGTGAGGCTGATACATCTAGAAGAAAAATGAGTGGAAAAGAAAAGGGAGAGGTGACTGATAAAGGTGAGAAAAGAGAGAGACCACAAGAAGGAAAAGAAAGAGAGCGTCTAGAGAGGAGTGGAAAAACAAAATTGAGTTTTTTTGCAAAAGAAAGGGAGGTTAATAGAGCTTTCATAGCAGGTCATTCTATGATCTTGCTTTTCTACAAAGAATCATATCTAAGTCTTGATGAAACTAACCAATCCCTTCCTAGTATAGCTATTTCTTTGTTGCAGGAATTTGAAGACTTGTTTCCTGAGGAGATGCCTAGTGGATTGCCACCCATTAGAGGCATTGAGCATCAAATTGATTTCGTACCGGGAGCGGTTATTCCAAACCGACCAGCCTATAGAAGTAATCCAGAGGAAACAAAAGAACTTCAAAGGCAAGTCGAGGAATTGATGAGCAAAGGGTACGTGAGAGAAAGTATGAGTCCATGTGCTGTACCCGTCCTATTGGTTCCAAAAAAAGATGGAACATGGAGAATGTGCATTGATTGCAGGGCAATTAACAACATAACGGTAAAGTATCGTCATCCAATACCTAGGTTAGATGACATGCTTGATGAGTTGCATGGGTCATGCATTTTCAGTAAAATTCATCTTAAAAGTGGATACCATCAAATTAGGATGAAAGAGGGAGATGAGTGGAAAACTGCTTTTAAAACTAAATATGGTTTATATGAGTGGTTAGTAATGCCATTTGGTCTCACTAATGCACCTAGCACTTTCATGAGGTTAATGAACCATGTTTTGCGTGCATTCATTGGTAAATTTGTGGTTGTGTATTTCGATGATATCCTAGTGTACAGCAAGAGTCTTGATGAGCATGTTATGCATTTGAGGAGTGTTTTTGAGGTTTTAAGACAAGAAAAGTTGTATGCCAATTTTAAGAAATGTACATTTTGCATGGAAAATGTTGTGTTTCTTGGTTATGTTGTTAGCTCAAAAGGTATTAAGGTGGATGAAGAGAAAGTTCAAGCCATTAAGGAGTGGCCAACTCCTAAAAGCGTCACTGAGGTAAGAAGTTTCCATGGTCTAGCTAGTTTTTATAGACGGTTTGTTAAAGATTTTAGCACTATCACAGCACCACTCACTGAAATTGTTAAAAAGAATGTTGGATTTCATTGGGGCATTGATCAAGAAAATGCATTTAATCATATCAAAGATAGGTTATGTTCTGCACCTGTGTTAGCATTACCAGATTTTAACAAAACGTTTGAGATTGAATGTGATGCCTCAGGAGTAGGGATTGGAGCGATTTTGATGCAGGAACGGCGATCCATAGCATTTTTCAGTGAGAAATTAAGTGGGGCAGCCTTGAATTATCCCACTTATGACAAAGAGCTTTATGCTCTTGTTAGGGCTTTGGAGACTTGGCAACACTATCTATGGCCTAAGGAGTTTGTGATCCACACCGACCATGAGTCTTTGAAACATCTCAAGGGGCAAGGTAAATTGAATAAAAGGCATGCTAGATGGATGGAGTATATCGAGACTTTTCCCTATGTCATTAAGTATAAACGAGGTAAGGAGAATATAGTTGCTGATGCTTTATCAAGGAGGTACGTGCTTCTTACTTCTATGAGTGCCAAAATGCTTGGATTTGAATATGTGAAAGAAATGTATGCAAATGATATTGATTTTTCTGTTGTGTACATGGCATGTGATAAAGGAGTTGTTGACAAATTCTACAAGCATGATGGTTATTTGTTTAGGGAAAGCAAATTGTGTGTGCCTAATTGTTCTATGCGTGAGTTATTGGTGCGTGAGGCGCATGGTGGGGGCCTAATGGGTCATTTTGGTGTTAGGAAAACATTAGAAATCTTGCATGAGCATTTCTTTTGGCCTAAGATGAGAAGAGATGTCATTCGCATTTGTGACAGATGCATTACTTGCAAAAGGGCCAAGTCTAAGGTTTTGCCACATGGGTTGTATACACCTTTACCCGTTCCTAGTGAACCTTGGGTAGATCTTTCTATGGATTTTGTTTTGGGACTGCCTCGAACTAAAAAGGGTAGGGATTCTATTTTCGTGGTCGTTGATAGGTTTAGTAAGATGGCACACTTCATTCCGTGTCATAAAACTGATGATGCTGTGAATATAGCTGACTTGTTTTTTAGGGAGATAGTGCGACTCCATGGTGTACCCAAGAGTATTGTGTCAGATAGAGATGTTAAGTTCCTTAGCTACTTTTGGAAAGTTTTGTGGGGTAAGTTAGGCACTAAGCTTTTATTCTCCACCACTTGTCATCCTCAAACCGATGGACAAACTGAGGTAGTTAACAGAACTTTAACACAGCTCTTGCGCACTGTCATTCATAAAAACCTGAAAACATGGGAGGATTGCTTGCCATTCATAGAGTTTGCATACAATAGGACCATGCATTCTACTACTTCTTATTCTCTTTTTGAAATCGTTTATGGTTTTAATCCACTTACTCCTTTGGATTTGATGCCATTACCTGTTAATGAAAGGGGTAGTTTGGATGGGAAAAAGAGAGCAGAATTAATGAAGTCACTACATGAGAGGGTACGGCTTCAGATTGAAAAGAAGAATGAACAATATGCGTCTCAAGCCAACAAAGGAAGAAGGCGTGTGACCTTTGAACCAGGTGATTGGGTTTGGGTTCACATGCGTAAAGAGAGGTTCCCAAACTATAGAAGAACAAAGTTGCATCCAAGAGGAGATGGACCATTCCAAATTCTCGAGAAAATAAATGATAATGCCTATAAAGTGGATCTTCCAGGTGAGTATAATGTGTCTGCTACCTTTAATGTTGCTGATCTTTCTCCTTTTGATGTAGGTGATGATTCGAGGTCGAATCCTTTTAAGGAGAGGGGGAATGATGAGTACCAAGGTGGGTTGGTTGACAAGAATAAGAATGATCCTTTACACATTCCGGATGGGCCAATAACAAGATCAAGAGCGAAGAAGATCAAAGAAGCAATGCAAGGACTTGTGCAATCTACTTGGGCTAAAAGTGCAACTAGCAAGACACCAACAACATTCAAGATGGGCTCAAACGAGGTGGAACCATCCTTCGTTCATGTAATTGAAGTCGGGGAGAAGACGTCCTAGCATTTGAAGCATTGGACGTGTGGGTTGGCATCATGGCTGTTGGAGTCTTATTGTGTGGGCTTCCGAAGCAATTATTTTTTTAAATAAGTTTATGTGTAATTTGGGCTAGAGTTTTTGTAATCAAGAGGCCTTATTTGTGACTTGGTTACTGTTCACGTATGAGGGGTTAAGTTGATTAGTATTGGGTTTATTTTAAGTAATGGGCCTTTGAAGCCAATTAGGGTTTGGACCCATTTAGGAGCAGTTATTTTATTTGGCCTTAATATAAATAAGGCAAAACCCTAATTTTGTATCAGTTTTCAGCAGCCATCAAATAGAAGAATTGAGAGAATTTGTTTCCTCTTCTTGTTCTTGAATGAACTTAGAACTTATCAAAGGATCAAACCTTTGTGGCGTTCCTACTATCAATCCGGGTTCTTGAAACGAGTTTTCAACGGGTCTGGAACAATTAAAAATCTGATTCTTGGCTTTCTTGGGGTGTTTATTGATTTGTTTGTGGGTTCTAAGGTTTTAATCCTACGGGTTCACATCAGATGTTTTCCCGCTACGCTTCCTCTTCTTCTTCTTCTTTAGCTTGCAAACTCAAGGCTCGTTGTGCAACTAGTCCAAGAATCTCTCCATGCTCGGCTCCAAACTCCTCGTCTCCCATGAAAACATCCTCCAATGGTGGCATATCATCTAAATCATCATCATCTTCTGATTGAATCTCACCATTCTCCAAGATCATCATAACTCGCTTGTTTGGACATTGGCTAACTATGTGTCCTCTTAC
Source organism: Dimocarpus longan (assembly GCA_022984855.1). Taxonomy (NCBI): domain Eukaryota; kingdom Viridiplantae; phylum Streptophyta; class Magnoliopsida; order Sapindales; family Sapindaceae; genus Dimocarpus; species Dimocarpus longan. The sequence goes on along the minus strand of CM041015.1, from coordinate 11,303,963 downwards.
CTGACATTTAAAACATTTAATTTCACTAGAACGAGTTGACGTAGAGGCTGTTTTACCTTGAGAGGCTGTGCTAGTGATGGTTGTCTTTGGCTCGAATTTGACCTTGGAAGTGGATGGGTTTTCTTCTTTCTTTGGATAACCCGTCCGCCAAGGTGCGGCACTCGGATTTTGTGGGGTTGATTTAGGCTGAGAACTACTTCCTCTTTTGAGTTGCTGCTCAACTTTGATGGCCAAGTGTACCATATCCTCTAACTCCACATAATGTTGCAACTCCACCCTATCATGGATCTCCTTATTTAACCCCATCAAAAATCTGGCCATGGTAGCTTCTCGATCCTCCTCTACATTAGCCCGAATCATTGCAATCTCCATCTCCTTGTAATAGTCTTCCACACTTAGACTCCCTTATCTAAGTCCTTGCAATTTCTTGTACAACTCCCGGTAGTAATGGCTTGGAACGAACCGCTTCCTCATCACCGCTTTCATCTCCCCCCATGTCTCTATTGCACATTCCCTATTTCGCCTCCTATTTATAACAAGCTGATCCCACCACGTAACAGCATAATCAGAAAATTCAATTACAACAAGTTTTACCTTCTTTGCTTCGGAATAGTTATGGCAATAAAAAATGAAGTCCATCTTCTTTTCCCACTCAAGGTAAGCTTCCGGATCTGACCTGCCTTGAAAGGACGGAATCTTCATCTTAATACTACCCAAATTGTTGTCTTCCCGATACCTAACTCCTCTATTCCAACCACCATACCTCCTATTGCCAGCAATCGAATCCCTATCATCTTCTTCCTCAAACTCATCCCCAACGTACTCCTCATCTCCATCTCTCACTCCCCTAGGCTGAATTCTATCCCTCCTATGCATATTAGGAATGTTTTGTGGCTGCCCCTGTTGTGTTCCCTCTTCTACCCTATCCAACCTCTCGTGTATGTGCTCTAATTCTACCCTCATCTCTCCCAACAACGCCTGCATTTGTATGTTCGGAATGGTTGGTTGTTGATTGTTTTCGCTTGAATTTTCTTCTTGATTGTGTGACATATTTGACCCTGCAAAATCAGGTTAGAAAAGATATAAAAAAATAAAAATAAAAATAAAGGACGTCACTACACTCCCTCACGTGTTTCACTTAAGAATATGATTCGCTCAATTCCACTCGTGTTTCACTCAATTAAATCTGGCTTTTACCCTCTGATACACTCACACTCTCTTGCCTTTTCCCACTCGTAGTATCCTCTATAGGTTCTTATCAAACTAATCAAAACAAATATCAAAATTTCTAGCAACAATTCACCCCAAACTCACCACGAAAAAATTTGGATTCAATAGCTAGGGAAAGAGAAAAAAATACAATGTTATGTGTGATGGAATTTTATGAGTTTGATGGTAACAAGAAATTTGGATTGAGAATCAAAAAGGGAAAAAAAAATTGTAAAATTGAAACAAGATTGTAGGAATTAATTCTCAAATCACACTTTTTTTTTGGATTTTTTGTTTCTGATTTTTTTTTTTTAATAAAATAAAGAAGATAGGCAAACCTGAGACTAAACCGTGCTCTGATACCAACTGATACGAACCACGCCAAGAACTGACGAAACCAGTGAATCAAGTAGGGTTCCAAGATCGCCTAGAATCATATTTGTATAGAAACCTCGACCCGTTGCTTATATGGAAGCAAGAACCTTGGTATGATGAAGATGCCACAATCAACGATGGAAGAATTTATTGATAAGTCTAGGAAGAACGCCACAGGAAAATCCTGATAAGTTCGAAAAGTTCTACGAAGAACCAAAGAGAATACTCTCACAAATATTATTACTCATCAATTGAATTCCCTTTAAGGTTACATTGATTTATATAGCTGAAAACACTAAGCAGCAAAAAGGAAATAATTAATTAAGCAATTAAGCTCATTTAAGCCTATAAAAAAAAAAGAAAGTCAACCCCTTACAAAATAGGAAAAATAAATAATAAGGAAAGAAGAATAAAAATTGACAACCAATTATCTTAAAAATAATAGGCAAGAAATCAATCCCAAATTAGAAGTCTTCATGACCAAGAAATCAACTTCATGAGTAAGAAATTAGCTAGAATTAGGCCCATTAATTGCTATAATTAAATTAATTAAACATTGATCTTGTTTTGGGCCCATCTTGGAAGTCGCCACTTTAACATCAGCCCAAATATCTTGAACCAATCCATTAAGTGCTTCTTTGAACCTCTTAGCTCTTGCTCTTGTTATTAACCCAACTCCTGGAATATGCAATGGATCCTTTGGTGATGCTTCTTTATTCTCATCATTTCGCCACAATACTTTCACTAGCGGAATCACCTTGTGGCGCAATACTTGATATCTACAATCTAAGATTGACAAGACCCGAACCAGATTCTCTCTAATCTCTTATTTGGAGGATCTCGTCGGGCACTCCAACAGACTTCTCTTAGCCAGACTTGTCAGGTAAAAGAAAAGCCGCGGAGCGAACCCCTTAATCTTACCTATTTACTTCTTTACTTAATTTGGAAACTTGTTTTCATTAGAAATAGTTGGGTTGGTGTAAATTTTTCGAAATTAGTTTAAAACAAGTTTGAATAAAATTCGACAGCATGATGACTGTATTTTTAACGTTTCAAAAATTTTATCTGTAAAGAAAATATACGTCGACTATTTCAAATCATCACCCAATTTCTTTTAACCACAAGCATGCATTTTCTCAAGCACTTTCACAACATACATTATTCACAAATATATAATTTACATAACATAAAATTTTCCACAAGCTTATATTATAACAACCTTCAAGAAAGTAATTCGTGTGCATTTATATATAGAAATACCACATATTCAAATGTGTCATGTGCAAGTGTTTCGACTATATGCCAATAGAAAAATATGAATTTACAAGTTTCTAAATGTCCATGAGTGAAACAAACAATCATTTAATTATGTTAATTACAACAACAAAATATGTTTAGTGTTTGTGTAATACATCTATACGACGCCCACCTAAAATGTCCGATGATGATTTTCTGAATGCAAAATCACCTATACAAGCACCTAATACAATATACAAGCTCCACAAAAGTGAAAAGGTTAGTTCAACGAATGATAATAACATCAAGATATAATTACATCACGATTCATAACTTAATTCGAGTATAAAATTCTTTTTCAATTTTTAAAACCTTTCTTTCTGAAAACTCGATGTATATCCATAATATACTCAAAACCATCACGTGGTGATTTTCTACTAACGACAAACGTGAAGCTACAGAGATATCTCGACCACTACGATGCAAAATTTTTCACATCGCAAACATACGATGAAACAATCTCGAATCTGAGCAACTACATTGCATAATTTTCTGCATCGCAATTGTAGTGCTATAACTCTGGGCGACTATGAGCGGAATTTGCTATATCGTAACGTAGTGCCAAAATTGTAAATATAAACGACTATGTGTGGAATTTTCTGCATTACAACGTAGTGCTAGAAATCTCTGGAAAACTGAGCAACTACGAACGAAATTTTCTGCATCGTCACGTAGTGCTAAATCTCATATGAACTGAGGGTATATGCATGGGCTTACATTCCTTGTTTCTTTTCGAAAATATTTTATTATCAATTTCTCTTTTCTAGATCCGACATAAGGATCATTTTACAATACTTTAACTCGTAGTTTTGAAAATCGTTTTTGAAATCGTTAATTACACAACAACTTATAATTTAAATAAAAATTGAAATAACATAAGTGATAGGATACTTACCTGACACCTTATTGCAAAGCTTACAACCTATTCGATATTTCATTCGCATTACCTATACATTTAACATTAACTCTTTAGATAACTTCGTAAGCGAATTCAATTGCATAATCAATTATATAAATACATTCGTACAATGCATTTGCTTTCGAATTTCAAAGACTATATAAAACACTACATAATGGTTTCGAAATATCTCCAAATGATACTCAAAATAGTACATACATCTAGACAGCGCGTCACACTCTTTTGAAACCATGATTAACGCTAAAACAGCATATTTCATTTATACCAACAGTTTCAAAGCAAAAACAGCACATAATATCTCTTCGAAACAACTTATAATCGACGAAAAAGCTTTTACGACTCAATGTAAACAACTTAACACAAAACAGCTTGTTATATAATCAAAACAACTCTTACAACGTCAAAACAGCTCACGAAATCACCCAAGACAGCCTTGACATTAAAACAGCCCATGAGACACAATGAAAACAACTTTTACAGTATCTTAACAGCCCCAAAACAACATGTTAATAGCACCATAAAACAGCATCAAAACAGCATATATAACAGTCCAGAAAACAGCACACAACACATCATTTTGACAGCCCATTACGCGATGTTTTGACAGCCCAATAAAGTATACTTTAACAGCCCTTAAACATCCAAAAACAACCGCTAAAAACTGCATGTATTAACAGCCCATTTCAAGTCATAAAAATAGTCCATTTGACAGATATTTCGCAACCAAATCAACATTCAAATACACCCAATATCGAATCAAAATCACAAACGAACGAACATCCGCACTAACGAGGTTCTAATCCTAAATCCTAAGCATATTATCATCAAATTTCTTCCCTAAATACAATCAAATTATTTCCAACGAAATGACGCTCAAAAAACACAATTTACCTCACACTTTTTCAACTCAAAAACTGCACCATAACAGCCCACACATCACATGTAGTGGCTGTCCACGCAATCCTCTTTGACCGAACCTATACAAACCTCCAACCATCAAAATTTTCATTAACTCAAGCATCAATACCACACAAAACTCCACATTAGTAGCAGTTTACCTTATGACTGTCCAAATCTCAAAAACAGTCCTTAAACTAACATGTATGCAAGCTGTTTTTGATTCTTCCTCATAACCGAGCTTCCTTCAATCCAAACAACGACATACAAGCTTTAAAATCACATTAAAACATCACTCTAATTCACATACAAGCTGCTGAAATTCAAAAACTCACCTTCAAGCTTGTTGAAAACCGAATGGGAAGGAGAAGTGAGGGTGATTCATGCTCGGGTCTACTTGGATGAGCTTTCGGGCAGCTTGCACACCGAGCTGCTCCTTCTTGCTGCTCGAGCTTTTCTCCTCTTCTTGGTTGCTTGAGCTCTCGGTCTGCACTTGAGTTTCTTGTTCTCGGTTCTTGCTTCACCTGGATGTTGCACTCTCTTTTCACTCTAAAATGAAGCTCTCGGCTTTTACTTGATAACCGCTAGCGCTCTCAAGCTTTCTTTTTCTTTGGTTTCGGTTTCTTATGATGACTGTGAACTTCTTCTTGCTTGAATCCTGCTTTTGACTCTCACTCTCTCTTCTCTACCTCACAGTTGCATTCCCTTTCTCTCTAGAATGGCTCACGATTTCACGCTCCTTGCTTGACCGTTTCATCCTATTGTTTTTCACTTTTGTTTGCTTTTGATTCCTTTTTTACCGTGCATCATCCTTTGCTTTACTTCACTTGTTTGTTTGTCTTGCTTCATTTATTGCTTTGCATTTAAATAAATAAATTTAATTGTCACCTTACACTTGTCATCTTACTTGAATGCCACTTGTTTACCATGCATTGGTTCATCACTTAACTTGTGACAGTTGTCTTGCATTTATTTACTCATACTCTCATTCCTTGACACGTGTTCCATTATGCACAATTTTATATATACATTCTTTTATGCATTCGATTTCCGCTTTTCGCCTCGGATTTGACTCGGGTCCACTTAAAAATTTTATTATAATCCATTTTCACATTCGAAAACTTTATTCGTATTAGAATAATTATTAGAATCTGATCGCTCTAAATTATTATGATTTCGAAATTAAAAGTTATCCTCGAACCCATCCGGGAATTTCATAAAAATTCATTTATGCTTTCAGATGCGAACAGATAATTAATTCTATCATTAATCAACGTTGAATAAATTACCTAGACATCGAGATAGCATGTTACAAAGATTTCCACTAGTTGCTCTTCGTAGGTCAAGTTATCTTTTATTTGTATTGGCTGCTCTTGTAGAATGTGCGACGGATCAGCTATATATTTGTGAAGCATGGAGACATGAAACACATTGTGAATGTTTGCGAGCTCTGGTGGCAGCTTCAACTGATAGGCTACTTCACCTACTCTTGCAACAATCTCATACGGCTCCATATATCGAGGACTTAACTTTCCACGCTTCCCAAACCTCACAATGCCCTTCCAGGGTGAGATTCGTAGGAATACTCTATCACCCACTTCGAACTCTAGGTCTCGTCTTCGATTGTCCGCATAGCTCTTCTATCTATCTCTAGGTATCTTCAATCGTTCTCTTATCACATTGACCTTATCGGTTGTAGCTTGGACAATCTCTGGGCCAATTAATTTTCTTTCACCTACTTCATCCCAATAAACTAGGGTTCTACATTTCCTGCCATACAATGTCTCACACGGTGCCATACTAATACTGGACTGATAGATGTTGTTGTAGGCAAATTCTATTAAAGGTAGGTGATTATCCCAGCTTCCATTAAACTCCATCACGTAGGCTCTTAACATATCTTCATGAGTCTAGATGGTTCTTTCCAATTGGCCATCTGTCTGCAGGTGAAAAGCTATACTGAAATTCAATCTGGTGCCTATAGCTTCTTGCAACTTTGACTAAAACCTCGAAGTGAACCGAGGATCTCTATCTGATACAATGGACACTGGTGCATCATGCAATCTCACAATCTTATCTACATATAAATGTGCTAGCTTTTCCAAGGAGTAAGTGTTCTTAATAGCTAGGAAATGAGCGGACTTCGTCAATCTATCAACTATTACCCAAATGGTGTCATGTCCACTCCGAGTCCGTGGCAATCCAACCATAAAGTCAATCATAATCCTTTCCCATTTCCATTAAGAGATGGACAAAGGCTGTAATAAACCTGCAAGCTTTTGGTGTTCTGCTTTGATCTACTGGCAGGTTAAACACTTTGATACGAATTCTGCTATCTCTTTCTTCATTCCTCTCCACAATAGTGGTCTCTTAGAGTCCGATACATTTTAGTACTCCCTGGATGCATGATATACACTGATGAGTGGGCTTCCTCTAGAATTTCTCTCTTCAATGCATCTACATCTGGCACACATAATCGTTGCCCCAAAACTAGTGCCCCATTGTGTCTCAACGCGAAGCTACTTTGCTACCCATCTTCTATCTCATGTCTAAGCTTCAATCAAGTAAGGATCTTGAAGCTGCAAGTCTCGAATTCGATCTACGAACATTGGACAGACATGAAAAGCTGCTAATAAGGCATCTGAATCCGTCATCGCTAATTGAACACCCCTCGCCCTCAACTGTATCAACATGGGTAAGTGCTCTACTTTAAGCTGGGCTAAGGAGCTCGTAGGCTTTCTGCTTAGTGCATCTGCCACCACATTAGCTTTGCTTGGGTGATACTCAATGGTGCAATCATAGTCTTTGATGAATTCCACCCCATCTTCTCTGTCTCATGTTCAACTTTTTCTGTGAGAACAGATACTGCAGACTTTTGTGATCTGTAAAGATTCTATAGGGTACTCCATAAAGGTAGTGTCTCCAAATTCGCAAGGCAAACACTACAGCAACTAACTCCAAGTCGTGTGTCGGGTAATTAATCTCAAGCTTTTTTAGTTGCTTGGAAGCATATGTTATCACTCGATTATGCTCCATCAACACACAACCCAAACCCTGTCTGAATGCGTCGCAGTACACCATAAACGCATCAGTTCCCGATGGCACTGTAAGTACTGGGGCTTAGGTCAATATCTTCTTCAGCTTATCGAAACTATTCTGGCACTCATTTGACCAAACGAACTTCTCTTCCTTTCTTGTCAACCTAGTCAACGGAGTAGCTATCTTTGAGAATCCTTCCACGAATTTTCTGTAATACCCGGATAAACCCAAGAAACTCCTTACTTCGGTTACATTCGTGGGTAGCTTCTAATTGACCACTGCTTCTATTTTTTGAGAATCCACGGATATCCCATCTACTAATACCACGTGTCCTAGAAATGTCACGTGATCTAGCCAGAACTGGCATTTGTTGAACTTTGCATATAGCTGATGTTCCCGCAAGGTTTGCAATACTACTCTCAAATGCTCAGTATGCTCTTCTGGGCTACCTGAATATATTAGTATGTCATCTATAAAGACAATCATAAACTTGTCCAAGTAGGGTCTGAAAACTCGGTTCATCATGTCCATAAAGCTTATGGGGCATTGGTTAAGCCAAATGGTATCACCAAGAACTCATAATACCCATATCTAGTCCTAAAGCCCATCTTGGGAACATCTTCCCTACGCACATTCAGTTGATGATACCCAGACCGTAGATCAATCTTCGAAAATACCTTAGCCCTTTGAAGATGGTTAAATAAGTCATCTATCCACAGTAGCGGGTACTGATTTCTGATCGTAACCCTATTAAGCTACCTGTAATCAATACATAACCGAAGGCTCCCATCCTTCTTCTTTACAAACAACACCGGAGCTCCCCACGGTGATGTACTTGATTTCACAAACCTCTTACTAACTAATTCTTCCATCTAAACCTTTAACTCCTTTAGTTTTACTGGTGCCATCCTATACGAAGTTATAGAAATAGGTTCAGTACCAGGGGCTAGTTCAATCTCGAACTCTATTTCCCTATCTAGAGGTAGCCCTGGTAGATCCTCTGGGAAGATATCCACAAACTCATTACCACTGGAACCTCTGCGATCTGTAGTTTACTATCCTCAGTTTCCACTATATAAGCCAGGTATCCTTGGCAATCTCTTTTAAGCATCTTATTTGCCTTCATTACATTGATCAACCCTGCAGGGAGTATCTTTCTCTTTCTCCATAGAAAATCACATTAACCACTTCGGGTCTACTAAGCTTAACTTCCTTTCTGTAGCAATCAATGGTAGCTCGATGAAAGCCAATTCGTACCTAGAATGATATCGAAATCATGAATAGCTAATACAATCAGATTCGCCTGAAGCTCTTGACCCGTTATAATCACCTTACTTCCCACATAGACTTGGTCAGCCAGAAGTGACTCACTAGTGGGAAGTGACACTCTCATACTACCTTAGTTGGTCTCAAATCTACCCCAACTTTATCAATGAACTCTCTAGATACAAAAGAATGGGTTGCTCCTAGGTCCACCAAAACACTTGCATCCAAAGTAAAGACAGTAAAAATACCTATCACTACCTCTGGGGCTACCTCAACCTGCTGTTAGGTCACTGTGTACACTCTGGCTGCCTGGCTACGGGGTCTACCAAATGGTGCTCTAGTCGACATACTTCTGCTCGAACCACTGCTAGATGGCTCTAGGGCTATGGCTCCTCTGATCTAGGGGCCTCTTCTATCTAGTCCACAACCCAGGTTAGTCTATCCCTGCACTGCGGATTTGGCCTCTGATGGGCTCGAGGCAACCACACTGGGACAATCTCGCATAAAATAGCCCTATTGGCCGCATCAAAAACACCTTGTACGACCCATAAAACACTCTCCTGGATGCGATCAATCGCACTTGGTGCAGGCAGGTCTATCATTCCAACTTGGTCTTCTTCTAGATCCCCCAGATGACTGTACTGAACTGCAGCTGGTTTGGGGTCTCTGGCTCTGTCGCCAACTCTCGGACCAGACTGGCTTTTGGTTGCTCTTGGCCACTTTACTGGACCCTCATTGTTGGCTACTTGTCCAGCTCCGCTTCTGTTCAAATTTCTTTGGCTGAGAGGTGGGCTCCACACTCTGCTCAACTCTGGTAGCGGCCTCTACTAGCTCCCTATATCATGTACTACTGAGGTCACATATGCCTTGATCCTCGGACTCAACCCTGCCGTGAACTTGTTTATCTTCTGTTCTTCATTCTCGACAATGAAAGGAACTAGACAAACTAGCTCGGAGAACTTCTTTTCATACTCTATCACCGTAAAAGCCCCTTGCTCTAACCGAAAAAACTCTTCAATCTTCCCATCTTTGTAGCTTTTTGGGAAGAACTTGTTTGTAAACTTTTTCTTGAAGTCTCCCCAGGATACTCTGGCTAGATGCGCTCTCTAATGCGCCTTCCACCAGTCTTTAGCTCGATCCTTCAGTAGCAAGGCTAAAAAGGTAACCATTTGGTCCTTTGTGTACCCCATAACTTGAAATATTTCTTCATTCATCTCTAGCCAGGATAATGCACACTCGAGCTCTCTTGTCCCGTCATATGGCTTCGTGCCTAACTTACGGGCACGCTCAATCGATACCTCTGTCTCCCACGGCTGCTGAAGTGCCGCTGCTAGCATCTGGGCCATCTGCTCTAAATTGCCTAGGGTACGCTCTGATTGAGCTGACTGCGATGGTTTTGGATGGGATGAGCTCGTCAGCACATTGACAGACTCATCGGCATACTCCTCCTGTGATGGGGGTGCCTCTGCGACTGCCCTACTCATCCTCGGACGATCTCTATGCTGCATATCTCTATAATTTTCAAATAATCATAAAACTCAAGTTAGAACATTTATAATGCATGAAATAATTCTGTACTCATGCAATGTTCAACTTCAATTTCTATATCTTATTTCATCTCATGTATAAACTGCATTAGCTAGCTCATGCCTCATGCATATAATAACCTCGTACATAACTGATATACAATTTCATGCAATGTTCAAACTCAAACGTATAGCTGATACTTTAACTTATGCAATTAATGAAAGCATAACTCATATAATCTTTAAAAAAATGAATGCATATAATGGCTTCATGCTTCATGCATAACTCATGCAACACTAATCATGCTTTATGCGAAAATAGCTCAAACTTTCTCTTAAAACTTTATTTCAACTTAATGAAAACCGGGCTCTGATACCAACTTGACATGACCCGAACCAAACCTTCTCTAGGCTCTTGTCTGGAGGATCTCGTCGGGCACTTCAACTAATTTCCTAAACTCGACTTGTCGAATTGAAAAAATCAGAGAAGCGAACCTCTAATTTTCTTAGCCGGTTTACTCGTTTTAACTTAAAAATTTAGTTTTCTTTTTAAAATAGTTAGGTTGGTATAAATTTTTCACATTTCCTTAAAACAAGCTTTGTAAAAATTTTAACAGCATAATGACTGTATTTTTGACAATCCCAAATTTATACCTGTAAAGAAAACACACTTCTACTATAATTTCATCACCACCCAACTTCTTTAATCCTAAACATGTATTTTTATCATTCCATTTCACAGCCATGCATTTCCATCATTCATATAATTTTCATATGCAAATCATATATATCAAAACATCTATGTATATTGTGTGCATCATGTGATAAGTGTGTCTCAAGTGGGAATATTCCAACTATATATACATATTAAAATATGAGTTTACAATTCATTGAGTATTGATATGTCAACATACGATAATTTTGTTAAATTATATACAACAACATCAAAAATATATTTGACATTCATAGGATTAATCTAATTGTCCCCTACCTATCAGCAAAATATCAATCTCTCGGCCACGAAGTCACCTATAACAACACCTGACGGAATAAGCAAGCTACACAATAAAAATGAAAGGTTAGTTCATCACATAATAATAACATATAATAATATTCCATAGTGATGATTTACTTATATAGATGTTGAAATTTTCAATTTTTAAAACCATTTCTTATAAAAAGATCAAGTGTATACCTAATGTACTCTAACCAACACGTGACAATTTTTCGACTGACGCCAACGTGAAGCTACTATAGTATCTCGACCACTACATGCTTCACTACATCATGACGTAAGGTGAAATGATCTCAAATCTGGGCAACTATAACGTGGAATTTTCAACATCGCAATTGTAGTGCTAATGAACTATACTCTGTGTAACTACATGTGGAAATTTTTTTACATCGCATATTGTAGTGCAATTACTCACTAGCACTTACAACTAGGTATGGAATTTTTTACATCGTAGTCTATTGCAAGTAGTTATAAATTTAGGTAACTACGAGCGAAATTTCCTACGTCGGCACGTAGTGCCAAATGCTCTAATATTATGGTATACACATGGTTCTCCACTTAAACTTTGCATCAAACTTTTAAAAAAAAATAACTTTTGCCTTCGAATCTCATTTCTTGATTCTAGACAAGGATTTTTACTTGAAATCCAACTTATGTTTGGAAAACCATTTTAGGAATTTATTGAATAATAACAAGTTACAATGTAAATTGAAATAAAAATAACGTAAGCGAAGTACACTTACTTCAATCTACGTCAACTCAAATCGATCGTTTCAATGAGCCTCTCATGCCTCGCTCGCCTGCCCGTCACCTAAACATCAATTTCTCATTATACTCTACTCAAATACCTAACTTAAAACGTAACAATAAAGTTTCCAATATAAATTAGCCTATTGAAAAACCTTTACGCTATAACCTTCCTGACTCGATTTTAATTCAACTGACACTCTTTAATTTCGATTTCTTTGCATGGGCCTTATTTATTATTACCTAAGGACTCTCCGAAGTGCTTAAAATGGTCACCGGAATCCCGGAACATAAAATCGTCGTTTTTGACCCCTTAAGAGACTAAATTAGGCCTATTCCGAGGGATTTTCTTCGCTCCGTTTTCACTCAAATCATTTTCCTAACTTGCACTTAAGTCACCCATAAAACGGTTTTGAAAAATTTTAAGTATCGAAGGTCGAAATTTATGAAAAACGTCTATTTTTCGACACTTTTTTATGCACACTTATGACATCCTACATGTGACGACTTCATTTCTTTCATATATAAGGTTCTTTTACTTAATTATGACTGAATACATTCATTTCGGGCATTGAAGAATGCATTTGCATTCTCATTTCACATTATGACTTCTTACGCGCACTATTTTAGTCATAACTTCATCAATTTTTATCGGAATCATTCCCTTCCAATTTCTATGGTTTACTATGTTCCCAAGACATGTTTTGAGGTCTAGAACACCCCCAAATAAGCTTGAATAGGTCAGGTCTCTACCTACAGCTTCTTCATCAAGCTCGGGATTCTCACTCTTAACTCTAAATTACTCCTTTTGAACTTCTATAACTTCTACCTATTTTACTAGGCTCTAATATGCATTTACATATGCTCATTTGCATCAAGTTTTGAGGGATTTCACATCCCTCCCTTAGTAACTAAACTCACCATACATACATATTACACACTACTTTTTCAATTTAACAATCAAAACTCACTCACATCTTTTGTCAAACACTTGAAGTGCATACAAATAAATTTTGTTTTCACTTTTATCAAGTTTATGGCAGCCCTTTATAATACAACCCTAACTTCATCTTTCTACCATATTTTGTTGGCTTTTAATCACCCAACAAATCAACATACAAAGCCAAGCAAAAACCCCATCAAATCTAGCTTACAAATCAACTTAAATTCACATCAAAACCCAACAAAAACTCAATTTAAAATTGTTAAAACTTACTTTTTCTTTCTTGTTTTTCTTTCTAGACTTGTTTCTCTTTTGGGTGACTTGATAAGTAGGGAAGCTTGAAACTGAAAAAAATTTGGCTTGGTTCTTGCTTGAATATACTAGCCCAACACACCCCTTGGTTGCCGTGACTTCTTGCTCTCTCAATCTCTCAATCTCACGTTTTCTTCTTTTTTTTTTGTCAAAAATTTTACTATGTGTCAATATATATATAAGTAACTTTAATAAGAATGACCATCATGTCCCCCTTGACTTGTTTGATTATCACTCATATTACCATAATACCCTTAATGACTTTATTTATTTCATTAGTTAATTTGGTCTTTTAGTCTTTTGATAATTTATTCATAAACATATATATATATTTAACATCTTACAATTAAATTTTACAATTTTGCCACTTAGTTATTTATCTCTCGTTTACGGAATGATCGGTTTGCCCTTTGTTCAGATTGACCCTAGTATCAAATTCGATAAACTTTTAAAATTCTTGCTCGCACTTTTATTATTGTTCATAATAATATTACTTATAACATGTATCATCTACATTTCATAACGTAGCTTATAACACTAGGGTTCCGAAACTAGAAAATGAAGGCTTGTGGTGTCTTGCGCTACGAGTTGCGATATAGTAAATTTCGCACGTAGTCGCCAAGCTTATATAGTAGCTCGCACCACGGTTGGTGATGTAAAAAATTTCGCTACATGGCTGCTGAGAGTATCAGTAGTGTCACGGTTGGTGTTAGGTCAAATTCGCCACGTGACATAACAGTTGGGGCTACGAATGATGCTTTTAGAAAAAAAAAAAAAAAAAGGAGTTTTGTAAATATTTCTATAAATTCAATGAATTTATAATGGTTTAGTTACGAATTGTTGAATTATTGTAAATGATTTAAGTTATATTGTTGTTTTTGTTATATTTTGTAAAACCTCTGCAGGTACTCGCGTGGACAATCAAAATGCACAACCATAAACAAAAATTTTCTTCAACAAATCAGGTGGGTGAAATTGACAAGTATCTCATGTTAACACATGTATATATTTTGTTAAACAAAAAGCCAAATATTGGAATCATTTTGTGTAAACTTGAATTACCATATTTTGTATAATATAAATAATTTTGTATATAGCCTCTTCTACGATATAGAATGTTGGAGAATCAAATTATGAATTTTATGAAAATGAATTGTTGTTGAGATGTGTGGTTGAGTAAAGAAGAAGTTGAGTTGTGAATGATCTATTGGGAGTATAATCTCTTTGCAGGCAAATTTGGAAACCTTATAAGTGTAGCTGTCATGCTGTCAGATTTTAGTAAAAACCATTTTGAAATTTGAAAATAAGATGATCACTTTCATAACTTTAAATGAAATGTAATTTGGAATTTAACAAACCAACTTAACAAGTTGTAAAATAAGGATATTAAATTAGTTTTAAAACAAGTTTAACGGGTAAGTTTCAAGGTTCGCTCCACGAATTCCACTTAGCCGACCAGTCGAGCTTTAGAGGGGTTCGTTGGAGTGCCCGGCGAAACCCTCCAGATAAAAGCCTAGAGGGAATCTGGTTTGGGTCCTGTCAAATTGGTATCTAAGCTCGATTTTGTAAAGTGTGAGATAGAATTTGAAAAGTGCTTCAAAGTTGTTTATGTATGAGATTTGTTTTCAGATTTCATGGGTTATCTAGATGAGTTATACAGATATCAGTTAAGCATTGCATGATTTCCAGAGTTGTTTTCATGCATTGTTAGTATGTTAACTCATGAGTTTTATGACCTTTCATGTGTATTTGAATTAGAACAGAAGGATACAACATCAAAATCGTCCAAGGACAAGGAGCGTAGCTGTAGAGGCACTCACCCCTGAGGAGAAGCATGTTGACGAGTCTGTCAATGTGCCTACCTCTTTACGACCAGAGTCTTCATAGCCTGAGAGACCAGAGCAGGCACAGATGAATGTAGAACAGATGGCTCAGGTTTTGGTAGTGGCACTCCATCAACCGCGGGAGATAGGGGTATCGATAGAGTGCGCCAGGAAACTAGAGGCAAAGCCCTATGATGGAACAGAAGAGCCAAAGCGTGCACTATCGTGGTTTGAGACCAATGAGAAAATGATACGAACCACGCCAAGAACTGACGAAACCCGTGAATCAAGTAGGGTTCCAAGATCACCTAGAATCAGATTTGTATGGAAGCCTCGACCCGTTGCTTATACGGAAGCAAGAACCTTGGTATAGTGATGACGCCACAATCAACGATGGAAGAATTGATTGATAAGTCTGGGAAGAACGCCACAGGAAAATTCTGATAAGTTCAAAAGTTCTATGAAGAACCAAAGAGAATACTCTCACAAATATTATTAATCATCAATTGAATTCCCCTTAGGGTTACATTGATTTATATAGCTGAAAACACTAAGCAATAAAAAGGAAATAATTAATTAGGCAATTAAGCCCATTTAAGCCTATAAAAGAAAAAAGGAAAGTCAACCCCTTACAAAATAGGAAAAATAAATAATAAGGAAAGAAGAATAAAAATTGACAACCAATTGTCTTGAAAATAATAGGCAAGAAATCAATCCCAAATTGGAAG
Organism: Dimocarpus longan; assembly: GCA_022984855.1. NCBI lineage: Eukaryota > Viridiplantae > Streptophyta > Magnoliopsida > Sapindales > Sapindaceae > Dimocarpus > Dimocarpus longan. The sequence continues at coordinate 11,287,868 of CM041015.1, read as the reverse complement.
TCGTCATGACCAAGAAATCAACTTCATGGGCAAGAAATTAACTAGAATTAGGCCCATCAATTGCTATAATTAAATTAATTAAGCATTGATCTTCTTTTGGGCCCATCTTGGAATTCGCCACTTTAACATCAGCCCAAATCTCTTGAACCAATCCATTAAGTGTTTCTTTGAGTCTCTTAGCTCTTGCTCTTGTTATTGGCCCAACTGGAATATGCAATGGATCCTTTGGTGATGCTTCTTTATTCTCATCATTTCCTCTCTCTTGAAAAGGATTTGTCCTCAAATCTTCACCTACATCAAAAGGAGTTAAATCAGTAACATTGAAAGTGGCACTAACATTATACTCACCTGGTAAATCCAACTTGTATGCGTTGTCGTTGATCCGCTCTAGCACTTGGAAAGGTCCATCTCCTCGAGGTAACAATTTCGAACGTCTTTGTGCCGGAAACCTTTCTTTCCTCATGTGTAACCAAACCCAATCACCGGCCTCAAAAACCTGCTTGTGACGACCTTTGTTTGCTTGCTTGATGTATTGTTCCGTCCTCCTCTCGATGTTGAACCGTGCTCTCTCATGGATTTGCTTAACAAATTCTGCCTTCTTTTTTCCATCTAAGTTCACATGCTCAGAAACAGGTAAAGGTGATAAATCCAAAGGAGTTAAAAGATTAAAACCATAAACAATTTCAAACGGTGAGAACTTAGTAGCAGAATGAATGGTACGATTATATGCAAACTCAACATGTGGTAAATAATCCTCCCAAGTCTTAATGTTCTTACTAATGACAACCCTCAACAAAGTGGATAAAGTCCTATGTTAACTTCAGTTTGACCGTCGGTTTGGGGATTACAAGTAGTAGAAAACAAAAGTTTCGTTCCTAGTTTTCCCCATAATGTCTTCCAAAAGTAACTCAAGAACTTAGCATCCCGATCTGAAACGATTGATTTAGGCATACCATGCAACCTCACAATTTTCGTAAAGAACAAATCGGCAACATGTGAAGCATCGTCAGTCTTATGAAAAGGAATAAAATGAGCCATCTTGGAAAATCGATCTACAACCACAAAGATTGAATCCCTTCCATGCCTACTCCTAGGTAACCCCAAAACAAAATCCATCGAAATATCAATCCAAGGAGAACTAGGAATAGGTAACGGGGTGTAAAGACCATTCGGTTGAACCCTCGACTTGGCTACCATTGAGTATCACCCGGGTAAAGCTAATGTAGTAGCAGATGCGCTGAGTAGGATGCCTACCAGTTCCTTAGCCTAGTTGAAAGCCGAGTACTTGCCCATGTTAGTAGAGTTGAGATCTATGGGCGTCAGATTGGAGGCAACGAATACAGGCTCTTTATTGGCAGTTTTTCATGTCCGTCCAATATTGGTGGATCAAGTCAGAGAGTTGCAAGCCCAAGATCCCTATTTGATGAAGTTAAAGGCTGAACTAGAGATAGGGCAGAGCAATTTCACTATCAGGAATGATGGGACACTAGTCCTGGGACAACGATTATGTGTGCCAGAAGTAGTAGAGTTAAAGAAAGAGATTTTAGAAGAAGCCCATTCATCTGCTTATGCCATGCACCCAAGGAGTACCAAAATATATCAGACTCTAAGAGACCATTACTGGTGGAGAGGAATGAAGAAGGAGATAGCAGAATTCATATCGAAGTGTTTAACCTGCTAGCAAATTAAAGCAGAACACAAGAAACCCGCAGGTTTATTGTAGCCTCTATCGATTCCTGAATGGAAATGGGAGAGGATTACGATGGACTTTGTAGTGGGACTGCCACGGACTCAGAGCGAACATGATGCTATTTGCGTGATAGTTGATAGATTGACAAAGTTCGTCTACTTTCTAGCCATCAAAAACACTTATTCTCTGGAAAGATTAGCTCAGTTGTATGTAAATGAGATCGTAAGGTTAGATGGGGCACCAGTGTCCATAGTATCAGATATAGATCCTCGGTTCACTTTGAGGTTTTGGCCGAAGCTACAAGAAGCCATGGGCACCAGACTATACTTCAGTACGACTTTTCACCCGCAGACAGATGGCCAATTAGAAAGAACCATCCAAACTCTCGAAGATATGTTGAGGGTCTGTGTGATGGAATTGAAAGGAGGCTGAGATAGTCACCTACCTTTGATAGAGTTCGCCTACAACAACAGCTATCAATCTAGTATGGGTATGACACCTTACGAAGCGTTGTATGGCAGGAAATGTAGAACCCCAATCTGCTGGGATGAAGTAGGTGAAAGAAAGTTGATTGGCCCAGAGATTGTCCAAGCTACAATCGAAAAGATAAATGTGATTAGAGAACGGTTGAAGATAGCAAGTGATAGATAGAAAAGCTACGCAACAACCGAAGACGAGATCTAGAGTTTGAAGTGGGTGATAAAGTCTTTTTGCGGATCTTGCCATGGAAGGGTGTTATGAGATTCAGCAAACGTGAAAAGCTGAGTGGTGCATAGAGCCATACGAGATAGTAGCAAAAGTGGGTAAAGTAGCTTATCGGTTGAAGCTACCACCAGAATTAGCCAACATTCATGATGTGTTCCACGTCTCCATGCTTCGAAAATATGTAGCCGATCCTTCGCATATCCTAAAAGAACAACCGGTACAGCTTAGAGAGAACCTGACCTACGAGGAGCGGCCAGTAGAGATTTTAGATCGTAGAGATCAAGTGTTGCGATGCAAGGTGGTTCCGCTACTAAAGGTGTTATGGCGAAATCACGGATCGAAAGAAGCTACATGGGGAGCTTGAGAAACAAATGCGCTCTCAATACCCACAACTATTTGAAATAGGTATGTGATTTAAAAATTTCGAGGACGAAATTTCTATAAGGAGGAGAGAAATTGTAACCCCTAAGTCGATTTTACGTTTCCTAGCTTTAGGAGTTAAGTTATCGAAAAAAAAGGGGCGAAATGGTCCATTCATAAATAGGAAGTTTGAATGGATGACAAAGTTGTAAAACCTTAATTGTAAGGATTTGATCATTAATTATATGAATAAATTGCTAAATTCCTTAAAAACTATTAATTGTTATTATTAAATAAAATAACTAAGTGTAATTTTGTAATTAAAACAAACTAAAAACATATAAAGCTAAGTGTTGGTGACTATGTTGGTGATAGTCACCAACACTTAGCCGTGAGCTTCACTAAAGAAAAACAAAACAAGGAAAATTGAGAGAGTGGGGAGATAGTGGACGGCAAAAAGGGAGAAAAAAGGAGGAAGAAAGATCAAGTTACTTCAAGCCAAATTTCATGTTTTTCATCAAACTTCTAAATAGATTCAAGCTTGAATAATCAACTCTAGACAAGAATATGGTATGATACCACCAACTTTGTCAAATTTATGATTTGTTGGGTTTGAAAATTTGTGTAGAGATTGGGTTGTTTGTGGTGTGTTGTAATGAATGTTTTACAGTTAAAATAAGTTTAGAACCATAAGTATGTGTGACATGGAATCTTAGATTGCATGATATAGTGTACAAGTGACAAGTTAGGGTTATGAAAGGGAAACTCTAAATTATGAAATCAAGGGAATGAAAAGTTAAAGAATTTGCATATATGTTGTTTGATGAAATGGTTGAGAGAGATAAACATGTAAAATGGAAAAAGTTGTGTGTGGTGTGTGAAAGAGTGAGTCACGGCCAATGAAGGGTTGTATGATCCCATTGCATTTCCATCATTTTAAGCTTTAAATTATGCATGTTTGATGTCATGAGAGTCACTAAAAAAGTTAGAATTGGAAAAGGAAAAGCATAGAGTTGAAAAAGGAAGACATAGAGCTAAATTGAAAAATCCCGAGCTGGTTAAAAGCATTGGTAAGACTTGTGCAAGTCTGACATATATGGGGTTGTTCTATATCTCAAATGATGTCTAGAAGTCATAGAAAATCATAGGTTTTGGAATGGATCGATTCCGATCAAAATTGTACAAGTAGTTATGCTCAACATAGTGTCGTTAGAGAGTCGATAAGTGAAATAACTATGTAAATATAATTTTTATTGCATGGAATGACTTTAGTTGATCATAATTAGGTAAAAGGAGCTTAGATACGAAAGAAAAACTATCGTCGCTCGTTCGATGCAAAAGGTGCATCGAAAAGTGTCCAAAATAGGGTGTTTCTCCTAGATTGACATAGCAACCGATAGAATTTTTCGACGAAACTTTACAGGTGACTTAGTTATGGGATAAAGAGATGTTAGAAAAAGGAACGGACGTGAAACGAGCGCCGGTTCTAAATCTGTTTTTTTTTGTCAACGGGTTAATTAAAAATTTGACTTTTTGTTTTAAACTCCCGGAGACCAAACGAACCATATGAGGATGATCCTAGGGGTCTAAAAGTGAAACTTTCATGAAGAAATCGGAATTAGAGAGTCTCGAACGAATTAAAATCGAATCGGAAAAGTTATAGCGTAACGGGTTTTCAATGGATTGATTTATATTGAAAATTCTATTGTTACGTTTTAAGTTATATACATTGAATAAAGTATAATGAGAAATGGACATATAGGTGACGAGCAGGCGACCGAGACATGAGAGGCTCATTGAGACGATCGAGTTGCTATTACTCGGATTGAGGTAAGTGTACTTTGCTTATATTATTTCGATTTCTATTTACATTGTAATGTATTTTTGTTCAAAGGTATTACAAAATGACTTTCCAAATTATAAGTTTGAAATTGAGATAAAAGTTGTGTCTCGAATCAAGATGAGATTCGAAGACAATAGTTATTTTCAAAAAGTTTAAAAGAAAGTTTGAGTTAAAAATCATGTGTATACCGGAGTATCAAAGCTTTGGCACTATGTGACGATGTAGAAAATTTTCACATTGTAGTTGCCCAAAGTTGAGATCATTTTACTCTACGTCGCGATGTAGAAAATTTCACACGTAGTGGTCGAGATACTATAGTAACTTCACATTGACGTTAGTAGAAAAATCGTCACGTAATGGTTAAGTATATTAGGGTACACATATAGTCCTTTTTAAAATAAAAGAGATTTCAAAATCAACAATTTGATGTCTTTTTAAGTTATGCATTATTATGGACTTATAATTGTTATATTATCATGCAAAGAACTAACGAATTATTTTATTGCATAGTTTGCTTGTTCTATCCGGTGTTATTATAGGTGATTTTATGGTCGAGAGGACGATTGATGCGAACCTCGTCAGTTGTAGCACAATCGAGGCCTAGGACCGTTCTAATATCTGGTTTGAATGGAAACCGCGACCCAACACCTATAGTGAGATGTGAACCTTGGTATAAGGATGACACCACAATCGAGGATGGAGTATTCGATTGATAAGTCAAAGAAAGGAGGAACGCCACAGAGAAATCTGATAAGTTCCAATTAGTTCTCAAAGAACAAGAGAGAAATTAAGCTCTCAATTTTTCATTCAAATTCTGATCTACCATATTACATCATTTTTGTTCTTTATAAACTAAAACCCTAAAAGAAAAGAGAGGCTATATGCCTTTTCAAAAAAGGAACAAAATATTTGGCCATTAATTGTCTTACAAAACAAGAAACTAATTAAAACTAAATCAATTAAGTAATTGACTTGATCCCTATTTGGAAGGCTAAAATTAAAGAAAATTAGCCTCTTAATTTGGGAAACAAATCAATTCATTATTTATTGAAAATCTAAAAAGGAAACAACTTAAATTGAATCTTCTTGCTTGTGCCACACGCCCAAGCTTTCTGCCACACACCCAAGTCAACTCTTATTCAGCCCAATTAATTGTCTTGATGATGTTAATTAAGCCTTGGTCTTCATATGGGCCCATCTTGGGCTTTATTAAATCGGAATCAACCCAAGTGTCTTGAATCAGGCCATTTAGTGCTTCCTTGAATCTCTTAGCCCTTGCTCTTGTTATTGACCCAACCGGAACATGTAATGGGTCACTTGGTGTAGCTCCCTTGTTCGTAACATTCCCTCCCTCTTGAAAATGATTTGTCCTCAAATCGTCACCTACATCAAAAGGAGACAAATCAGAAACATTGAAGCTTGCACTAACATTATACTCACCTGGAAGATCTAACTTGTAAGCATTGTCTCAATTGATTCGTTCAATCACTTGAAATGGGCCATCTCCCCTCGGAAGCAGTTTAGAACGACGTTGCACTGGAAATCGTTCCTTCCTCATATGTAATCACACCCAATCATCAGGTTCAAACACAACTTTCTTGCGTCCTTTATTAGCTTGCGTGGCATATTGCTCAGTTCTCCTCTCTATGTTTTGTCGAGTCTTTTCATGGATTTGCTTGACAAAATCTACCTTTCTCCTCCTATCCAAGTTAACATGCTCATTCACAGGTAAAGGAATTAGATCCAAAGGAGTCAGTGGATTAAAACCATACACAACTTCAAAAGGCGAAAAATGAGTTGCAGAATGCGCACTCCTATTATAAGCAAATTCTACATGCGGCAAACAATCCTCCCATGTTTTCAAGTTCTTTTGTATTGTAGCATGCAATAAGGCAGATAAAGTCCTATTAACTACTTCAGTTTGACCATTAGTTTGGGGATGACAAGTAGTAGAAAATAAAAGCTTAGTTCCTAACTTACCCCACAATGTCTTCCAAAAGTAGCTTAAGAATTTAGCATCTCTATCCGAAACAATAGTCTTAGGCATGCCATGCAATCTAACAACTTCTTTGAAAAACAAATCAGCAATATGTGATGCATCATCAGTTTTATGGCAAGGAATGAAACGTGCCATTTTAGAAAACCTATCAACAACCACATATATAGAGTCCTTACCCCTTTTGGACCTAGGGAAGCCCAACACAAAATCCATAGAAATATCAACCCAAGGCTCACTAGGTATAGGAAAAGGAGTATACAATCCATGAGGCTTAATTCTAGACTTAGCTTGTTTACATGTAATGCATTTCTCACAGATTCTTTCTACATCACGTTTCATATGAGGCCAAAAAAAATGTTCATGCAAAACATCTAGTGTCTTGGCTATGCCAAAATGCCCCATCAAACCTCCCCCGTGAGCTTCTCTAACAAGCAATTCACGCAAAGAACTCTTAGGCACGCATAATTTAGTTTGTCTAAACAAAAATCCATCATGCCTATAAAACTTACCAAACGCTACCTTTTCACATGCATTGAATACTTTGCTAAAATCAGAATCTTCCACATACAATTCTTTAATGTAATCAAAGCCAAGCAATCTAGCATCCAAAGTAGAAAGTAAAACATACCTTCTGGACAAAGCATCGGTGACCACATTTTCCTTACCTTTTTTGTATTTGATCACATATGGAAATGTTTTAATGAACTCCACCCATTGGGCATGCGGCTTATTTAGCTTGTGTTGCCCCTTTAAATGCTTCAAAGACTCGTGATCAGTGTGAATCACAAATTCTTTCGGCCAAAGGTAATGTTGCCAAGTTTCTAATGCCCTAATCAAGGCATACATCTCCTTGTCATATGTAGGATAATTCAAGGCTGCTCCACTTATCTTCTCACTAAAAAATGCAATGGGACGTCCTTCTTGCATTAAAACAGCCCCAATACCTATTCCTGAAGCGTCACACTCAATCTCAAAAGTTTTAGCAAAGTCAGGCAAAGCAAGTAAAGGTGCATTAGTTAATTTCTCCTTAATCAAGCTAAATGCCTTTTCTTGTTCCGTACCCCACTTAAACCCCACATTCTTTTTGATAACTTCAGTTAAAGGTGCGGCTAGACTACTAAAATCTTTCACAAACCTCCTATAAAAACTAGCCAGCCCATGAAACTTCTTACTTGTCCCACATTTGTAGGTTTCGGCCACTCCCTAATTGCCTTAACCTTTTCCTCATCAACCCCAATTCCCTTAGCACTAACAACAAAACCCAGAAATACAAGCTTATCGGTGCAAAAGGTACACTTTTTGAGATTAGCAAACAACTTTTCTGTTCTTAAAACACCTAAAACAAGTTTTAAATGTTCAACATGCTCATCCAAATTTTTGCTATAAATCAGAATGTCATCAAAGTAAACAACCACAAATTTTCCAATAAAAGCACACAAAACATGATTCATTAATCTCATGAAAGTACTTGGTGCATTAGTTAATCCAAAAGGCATAACTAACCACTCATATATACCATATTTTGTTTTGAAAGCAGTTTTCCACTCATCACCTTTTTTCATCCTAATTTGATGATATCCACTCTTAAGATCAATTTTAGTAAAAACAATAGAACCATGCAATTCATCAAGCATATAATCTAATCTAGGAATAGGATGTCGATACTTTACAGTGATATTGTTGATGGCACGACAATCAACGCACATCCTCCATGTTCCATCCTTCTTAGGCACAAGCAATACGGGAACCGCACAAGGACTCATACTCTCACGCACATATCCCTTTTCCATGAGCTCACTAACCTGCCTTTGAAGCTCCTTGGTCTCCTCGGGATTACTTCTATATGCTGGTCTATTCGGGATGGGTGCTCCAGGTACAAAGTCAATTTGGTGCTCAATTCCCCTTATTGGTGGTAAACCCATAGGCATCTCTTCGGGAAACACCTCATCAAAGTCCTGCAAAAGTGAAACAACAACACTAGGCAAAGAAGAGTCAAGTTCATTAGTACTAAAACAAGTCTCTTTGTACAAAAGTACAATCATTGGCTGATTAGAAAACAACGCCTTCTTGACCTCACTCTCTCTTGCATAAAAATTCACTTGTTTTTTGTCTCTCTTTTTCTCATCAGCCTCTTTTTCCTTTTCACTCTTCTTTTCTATTTTTGTTGTTTTAGACTCTCTTTCTTTTGTCTCTCTCTCTCTTGAACTCTCACTCTCTTTTTTTACATCTCTCTCTTTTTTTAACCTCACTTGATCTTCATATACTTGTCTTGGGGTTAAAGGTATAAGAGTGATTGGCCTTTTATTGAGTACAAAGGAGTATCTATTGGTATATCCATCATGATACGAACCACGGCAACCCGTGACGAAACCTGTAACCAAGAGAAGAAACCAAAACCGTTTTCTAAAACAAGTTCGTAGGAATGGAACCGCGACCCGTTACCTATGACGAGGTAAGAACCTTGGTATGGTGAAGACGCCACAATCAACAATGGAGGGTTGATTGATAAGTCGAAGATTTCAAACGCCACGGATAATTCCGATAAGTTTGAGAGTTGTTCAAAGAACCAAAAAGAAATTCGTTCTCACAAATACCATGAAAATTGACTACCCTCTTTCATTAATATTGCACCTATTTATAGGCTGAAAATACAAATTCGAATTCGGAAATTACAAGCATTAAAATCAAAGAGAATCATGCCTATAACGAAAAAGGTAATTTCGGATTACAATAATAGCAAAGGAAATAATACCTAAGACAAAAAAGAAAAATCCACGATTTATTATTCCTAATTTTACTAGAGACCTAAATAGGAGAGTTGACCCTCCTTCCATTACTCTGGTGAATTGATGCCCAAGATACACGCCCATTAATTGCGAAGATTAAGTTTGACTTGGGTTGGAATCCTCTAGAACTTGGATCAAGTTGATGCAATTTAGTTCCTCACGTGGGCTTCCATCAATGGGCTTCCATGATTGTATTTGAGTGCAAACTTCTTGAATCAGCCCGTTAAGTGCTTCCTTGAACTTCTTAGCTCGAGCCCTCGTGACCGGTCCAATAGGAATTTGAATTGGATCCTTTGGAGACACACCTTGCACCGCACCATTCCCCTCATCTTGAAAAGGATTTGTCCTCAAATCGTCCCCTACATCAAAAGGACTCAAGTCAGTAACATTGAAAGTGGCACTAACATTATACTCACCCGGTAAATCTAGCTTGTAAGCATTGTCATTTATGCGCTCTAGAACTTGGAATGGGCCATCTCCTCTTGGAAGCAATTTGGAACGGCTTTGGGCCGGAAATCGCTCCTTCCTCATATGCAACCAAACCCAATCTCCAGGCTCAAAAATTAGTTTGGAGCGTCCCTTGTTGGCTTGCTTGACATATTGCTCCGTCCTTCGCTCAATGTTGAGTCTTGCCTTCTCATGAATCTGCCTGACAAAATCAGCCTTCTTTTTGCCATCTAAATTAACACGCTCAGATATTGGTAAAGGAGATAAATCTAATGGAGTCAACGGATTAAAACCATACACAATCTCAAATGGTGAAAATTTAGTAGCGCAATGAACAGTACGATTGTAAGCAAATTCAACATGTGGTAAACAATCCTCCCAAATCTTAATGTTTTTGCTAATGATAGCCCTCAATAAAGTAGATAAAGTCCTATTAACTACTTCGGTCTGACCATCGGTTTGTGGGTGACAAGTGGTAGAAAACAATAGCTTAGTACCTTACTCCACAAAGTCTTCCAAAAGTAGCTTAGGAATTTAGCATCCCTATCCGAAACAATTGTTCTAGGCATACCATGTAATCGCACAATCTCCCTAAAAAACAAATCAGCAATATGTGAAGCGTCATTCGTTTTATGACAAGGGATAAAATGTGCCATCTTAGAGAACCTATCTACCACCACAAAAATTGAATCTTTTCCACGCTTAGTCCTAGGCAAACCTAACACAAAGTCCATAGAAATATCAATCCAAGGGTGATTAAGAATAGGTAGTGGCGTATACAAACCGTGAGCTTGCACTCGGGATTTGGCTTGCTTACAACTAATACACCTACCACAAACCCTCTCAACGTCTCTTTTCATGCGTGGCCAAAAGAAGTTTTCCTGCAAAATAGTCAAAGTCTTAGCAATTCCAAAATGTCCCATTAACCCTCCGATATGGGATTCCTTAACTAGCAAATCACGCAAAAAACAAATCGGCACACATAACTTATTCTCCCGAAATAAAAATCCTTCAATCCTGTAAAACTTACCCACTGCATTTTTCTCACAAGCTCGAAATTCCTCAGAAAAATCTTGGTCTAAAGGGTATAATTCCTTAATGTGCTCAAAACCAAGTAATTTTGCATCAAGGGTAGAGAGTAATGCATACCTGCGAGAAAGTGCATCGGCAACCACATTCTCCTTACCTTGCTTATACCTGATGACGTATGGAAATGTCTCGATGAACTCCATCCAACGTGTATGTCTCTTGTTCAACTTTTGTTGTCCTTTCAAGTGCTTCAATGATTCATGATCGGTGTGAATAACGAACTCTTTGGGCCAAAGATAATGTTGCCATGTTTGCAAGGCCCGAACTAATGCGTACAACTCCTTGTCATAAGTTGGGTAGTTTAAAGCTGCCCCATTTAACTTCTCACTAAAGTACGCAATTGGTCGTCCATCTTGCATGAGTACGACGCCAATACCTACACCTGAAACATCACATTCAATCTCAAACGTTTTATCAAAGTTAGGTAAAGACAATAATGGAGCGTTTGTTAATTTTTGCTTGATTAGCTGAAACGCCTTTTCTTGCTCCTTCCCCCACTTGAATCCAACGTTCTTCTTAATTACTTCTGTGAGTGGTGCGGCCAAAGTACTAAAGTCCTTCACAAACCGCCGATAGAAACTGGCAAGTCCATGAAAGCTCCGAACTTCACCTATGCTTGTGGGACTCGGCCACTCTTGAATTGCACGGACCTTTTCATCATCAACCTGTATTCCTTGTGCACCAACAACAAAACCAAGAAACACAAGCCTATCGGTGCAAAACGTGCATTTCTTCAAGTTAGCAAACAACTTTTCTTTTCTAAGCACATCCAAAACTGATTTTAAATGCACAACATGATCATCCAAGTTTTTGCTATAAATGAGAATATCATCAAAGTAAACAACAACAAACCTACCTATGTATGCACGCAAAACATGATTCATCAATCTCATAAATGTGCTCGGTGCGTTAGTTAATCCAAAAGGCATTACTAACCACTCATATAATCCATGTTTTGTCTTAAAGGCAGTTTTCCATTCATCACCCTCTTTCATGTGAATTTGATGATATTCACTTTTCAAATCAATTTTAGAAAATATACAAGCACCATGCAGCTCATCCAACATGTCATCTAAGCAAGGAATAGGAAGTCGATACTTTACCGTAATGTTATTGATGGCTCGGCAATCAATACACATCCTCCACGTTCCATCCTTCTTAGGCACAAGTAGAACCGGAACGGCACATGGGCTCATGCTTTCCCTCACATACCCTTTCTCCAGTAATTCACTAACCTGCCTTTGAAGCTTCTTGGTTTTCTCGGGGTTGCTCCTATAAGCCGGTCGGTTTGGGATCGTCGCACCGGGTACAAAGTCAATTTGATGCTTAATCCCTCGCATTGGAGGTAAGCCAGGTGGTGTGTCTTCGGGAAAGACATCATCATAATCCTGTAAAAGAGAGTTAATACTGCTCGGTAAATTTCCGGCAAGATCATTAGTACACAAAAAAGCCTCGTTGTACATAAGTACTATAAAAGGCTGTTGTAATTGTAAAGCTCTCTTGATCTCACTTTTTTTTGCAATGAAACAATGTTTTTCCTCTCTTAAACTCACCAAGGCCGAATTTGATTTCTTTTTTTCTTTCTCAATTTTTTTGGCCTCTTTCTCTTCTTCTCTCGAATTTTGACTCGTTTCTTTTCTCTCATTTTCTTCCTTTTGATCTCTCTATTCTTTTTGATCACTCTCTTTTTTTAACCTCACTTGATCGTCATATACTTGTTGTGGTGTCAAAGGTACAAGAGTGATTGGACGTTGATTGAGTACAAAAGAGTATTTATTGGTAAACCCATCATGCTTGACCTTTCGATCAAATTGCCATGGTCGCCCTAGCAACAAATGTCCAGCTTGCATTGGAACGACATCACATAATACCTCATCTTCATATTTTCCAATTCGAAATGCAACTAACACTTGTTTGCTTACTTTTAATTCACCGCTATCATTCAACCACTGCAACTTATAAGGCCTAGGGTGTCTCAATGTGGGTAAACCTAGTTTCTCCACCATAGTTGTGCTAGCAACGTTAGTACAACTACCACCATCAATAATCACACTACATACCTTATTTTTGACGTAACACCTAGTGTGAAAGATGTTTTCTCGTTGTACTTCGTCCTTCTCCTTGGCTTGTATACTCAAAGCCCTTCTCGCCACCAACAAATCTCCGTGTACAGCAAATTCTTCCCCATAAACGTCCTCCAATGGTGGCATATCATCGGTGTCGGAATCTTCATCATCGGTCACAACATCTCCATTCTTGCGCATCACCATAACCCGCTTGTTTGGGCATTGACTCGTTATGTGACCCCTGCCTTGACATTTAAAGCATTTAATATCACGATTCCGTGCAGTAGTAGTGTCGGGTTTTGATGAGTCCCACATCGGTTAGCGAGGGTGTTCTTGGGTGTTATATATATGGGTTTGCAATCCTCCCCTTGCAAGCTAGCTTTTGAGGAGGAGTTAGGCAGGTTCATATCATTTGGTATCAGAGCTTTGGCTCAAACAGGTTCTATTCTATCTTATTTGTGTTAATTCATCTTGCTTAAATTCTGGTTCCTTTGTTAATTTTTTTTTTTTTTTGGTTGAATCTGTGACATATATATATATATATATAAAAGAAAGATACAAAAAAAAAAAACAAAAAAAAAAAACAAAAAAACAGAACCTTTAAATCGTTTGCAGCTATTACAATCAAGTAGCTGAATCTGTGTTCGTTTGCTTCAAATGTTCGTTTGGTATTAATTTCAGCCTAAGTATTCATTGAATTGCAATTTATAAATTGCGCTTGGAATTGGGGCTGTTAGGATTTGTTTGTTAACTAATTCAACTTAGATTTGGGATTTACTATTGTTCTTGATTCCCTTGATTTGAAAACCATTAGAACATCAATTGAACCAACCATTATCTGAATTTCGTGCATATCTGTTCTTGTTTCTTCTTTTTGTCAATTTGTTCGCATATTGCTTCCAATCTTGTCTAAATTCCTCCTAAATCCTTTAAATTTCGTTGCTGTTCATTTTCTTTGGTTCTTTCTCCGTTGCCATTGTCTTGAGTTAATTGAATCGCTGCAAGTTAGTGACTCTTGATTTGTATTGGTGATTAGTTTCTTAAAGAACTAAAGGAAAAATAGAGAGTGGTGAGTGCCATAAGAGTGCCAGAAAAGGCCATTGAAAAGAGTGAAACACGAGTGGATTGGAGTGATATTTAATTGAGAGTAAACACGTGAGGGAGTGTTTGGTGAGGTCATTTTTTTTTTATTACTAATATTTTCTTGCAGGTTTAAAAACATGTCTAATCATGAAAGTGAAGTCGCCAATCCGGATCTGAATTTTACTATTCGGGCAATGCAACAACAATTTGAGCGAATGAATCTTGTTTTTGGAGAAATAAGGGACCGAATGGATAGACAAGACGCTGCCATAGCTGACTTGCGTAGGGAGCCACCTATGCGAGCTCAAAATGGTAGAAGACATGTGAGGCGAGTTGCTTCCCCACCTGTACATGAATTTGATGATGAGGTATCTGATGATGTTGAAGATGAAGAAGAGCAAGTTGCATATGATGGTAGATATATGGCTCGAGGTGGAAGGCAAGAAAGAAGAGCACAAAGAGATTATAGAGGTCAGAATCGGCAAGTTGGCAATAGAAATTATAGAGGTCAGAATCGACAAAATGACAACATCAGTAGTATAAAGATGAAGATACCAGCATTCCAAGGCAAAAATGACCCTGATGTGTACCTTGAATGGGAGCGTAAGGTGGAACTAGTCTTCGAATGCCATAATTATTCCGAAGAAAAGAAGGTGAAGCTTGCTGCAGTTGAATTCACTGATTATGCACTTGTGTGGTGGGATCAATTGTTGTTGACAAGGAGGAGAAACCGTGAGAGGCTTATTGACACTTGGGATGAGATGAAGGCTGTCATGAGGAGACGATTTGTTCCTAGTCATTATTATCGAGAGCTTTATCAGCGTTTGCAAGGTCTTACACAAGGCTCCAAAAATGTGGAAGATTATCATAAAAAGATGGAGATGGCTATGATTCGAGCAAACATTGAAGAGGACAGAGAGGCCACTATGGCTAGATTTTTAAGTGGGCTAAATCGAGATATTGCCAATATAGTTGAATTACAACCTTATGTGGAGTTAGAAGATATGGTGCATATGGCAATGAGAGTGGAGAAGCAATTGAAATGCAGAGGGGCAGCAAGAGGTGGGTTTAATGCAAGTTCAGGTTCAAGTTCTAATTGGAGGTCCAATTTGGGAAAGAAAGATGATAAAGCTGTTTCGAAGTCTAAGGAAGATGAAAACAAGCATAAAAGCCATGGGGACAGCAAAGAGAAAGGTAAAACCACTTTCCATCCTAAAAAAAATAGAGATATTAAATGCTTTAAGTGTTTGGAGACTGGACATATTGCTTCTCAATGCCCCAACAAAAGGGCAATGATTTTGCATGACAATGGGGATATAGAGACTGAGGATGATGAGAGTGATTCTATGCCACCTTTGGATGATGCTAGTGATGTAGAGTATGCCGTGGAGGGTAATGCTTTGGTTATAAGGCGTGCATTGAATACTCAAGTGAAAAGGAATGATGGTGATGAGGTTCAGAGAGATAATATCTTTCACACGAGATGTCTTATTCATGATAAAACATGTAGTATGATCATTGACGGTGGTAGTTGTGTGAATGTAGCTAGTACTACTTTGGTGGAGAAATTGAATTTGCCTATTTTGAAACATCCTAGGCCATACAAATTGCAATGGTTAAACGAGTGCGGAGAAGTTAAGGTGAATAGGCAGGTACTAGTGTATCAGAGCCACTCCTCGTCTGGTCGGTGGGCCATGTACAAAGGTTCTCTGCACGAGGACGTGCAGTCTAAAAGGGTCGGGAATGATGAGTCCCACATCGGTTAGCGAGGGTGTTCTTGGGTGTTATATATATGGGTTTGCAATCCTCCCCTTGCAAGCTAGCTTTTGAGGAGGTGATGCGGAAACCCCAAGAATCAAGTCTTGAAACCCCCAAAACCAGATTTGGATCAAGAACCCCAAATCCCAATACAAGATTCAAATATATGAAATCTTGACCTGTTGTTGTATTGCAAACAAAAACCAAGACTCAAGAGAAGAATCAACGCCACAAAGGTTAGATTAACCCCTGATAAGTTCGATTAAAAGTTCAATGAAGAACTTAGGAGAAATAATCTCTCATTCTTTTAGCAAAATCTCGTCATCCCCCATAAAGGAGGCACAAACATGTATTTATAGTTGCTATAGTTCACAAAGAAACCCTAAATATGCCCTAATGGGCTTAAATATAAAGCCTACTATTCAAATTCAAATAAACAAGCCCAAAACAATGTAAACATGACACCTCATTAAAAAATCACATGCCTAGCACATGACATGCTTATTTATATAATGGGCTGAAACATATTAAATTCTAAACTTTAATATTAGGCCCATATGTGCCAATTAGGTTGACATATTGGGCTGGTCCCTTGACTCCACTTGACGGTCCACCGTAGGCCACTATCGAAGGTCCACCATAAGCCTTATCACGCGCCCTCAGCTCCGAGTCAATAAAATGTTGCACAAAGCCTTGAAATGCCGTTTTTAACCTCTTTGACCTTGCTCTGGTGATTGGTCCATCGGGTATACTCAATTCATCCTTGGAACGACCATCCTTGCCGCGTGCACCATCAACTCCAATGTCATGTGTGCTGCTCACATCATTCCCCCCCTCTTCAAAAAGATTCGTCCTTGAATCTGCATCCATGTCAAAAGGAGATAGGTCAGCAACATTAAATGTAGCAGAAACACTGTACTCACCAGGTAAATCAATCTTGTAGGCATTATCATGGATCTTCTCTAAAACTTGGAAAGGACCATCGCCTCGAGGGTCAAGCTTAGACTTCCTTCGTGTAGGAAATCTATCCTTCCTCAAGTGCACCCAAACCCAATCTCCAGGTTTAAAAGTTACAAGTTTGCGCCCCTTATTGGCTTGTTGGGCATAGGTCTTGTTTTTCTTTTCTATGTGCTGCCGCGCTTTCTCATGAATGGTTTTAACCAATTCAGCCTTCTTCTGACCATCTAAGCTTGTAACTTCATTCAAAGGTAAAGGCATCAAATCTAACACAGTTAAAGGATTGAAACCATACACAATTTCAAATGGTGAACAACCAGTAGATAAATGCACACTCCTATTATATGCAAACTCAACAAATGGCAAACAATCTTCCCAAGTTTTCAAGTTTTTACCAACAATGGCACGTAATAAGTTTCCTAAAGTTCTATTCACTACCTCTGTTTGTCCATCAGTTTGTGGATGATAAGTTGTAGAATAAAGCAATTTAGTTCCTAACTTACCCCACAAAACTTTCCAAAAAT
This sequence comes from Dimocarpus longan, assembly GCA_022984855.1. NCBI lineage: Eukaryota > Viridiplantae > Streptophyta > Magnoliopsida > Sapindales > Sapindaceae > Dimocarpus > Dimocarpus longan. Next base: position 11,270,561 of record CM041015.1, on the reverse strand, counting down.
GGCTTACGAACTTAACATTCCTATCAGAAACAATTGTCTTAGGAACACCATGCAAACGCACAACCTCCCTAAAGAACAAGTCAGCAATATTTGTTGCGTCATCAGTCTTGTGACATGCAATAAAATGCGCCATTTTGCTAAATCTATCCACAACAACAAATATGCTATCTCTACCTTTTTTTGTCCTAGGTAGACCCAAAACAAAATCCATTAAAATATCAACCCAAGGGTCCGTAGGAATAGGTAAAGGCGTATACAATCCATGCGGTAAGGTTGTAGATTTAGCTTGTCTACATGAAATGCATTTAGAACATATTCTTGTTACATCTCTACGCATATTAGGCCAAAAGAAATGTTCATGCAATATGTCTAATGTCTTAGCCACACCAAAATGTCCCATTAAACCTCCACTATGTGCCTCACGCACAAGTAATTCCCTTAAAGAACATATGGGCACGCACAATTTACCTTCTCTAAACAAGAACCCATCATGCCTATAGAACTTTTGAAAAGCTATATGCTCACACGCATTATACACATTGGCAAAATCAGAATCAGTAGCATACATTTCTTTAATTTGTTCAAATCCTAAAAGCTTAGAACTTAAAGTTGTGATTAAGGTATAACTTCTAGAAAGTGCATCAGCTACCACATTCTCTTTACCTTGCTTATACTGAATCACATAAGGAAAGGTTTCAATGAATTCCACCCATTTTGCATGACGTCGATTCAGTTTAGTTTGCCCCTTCAAGTGCTTCAAGGACTCATGATCAGTGTGGATCACGAATTCCTTTGGCCATAAATAATGCTGCCATGTTTCCAATGCCCTTACCAAAGCATAGAGCTCTTTGTCGTATGTGGAATAATTCAAGGCAGCCCCATTGAGTTTTTCACTGAAGTAAGCAATGGGTCGTTTGTCTTGCATGAGAACAGCACCTATACCAATACCAGAAGCATCACATTCGATTTCAAATGTTTTAGAAAAATTTGGTAAAAGAAGTAAGGGAGCAGAACTTAGCTTTTCTTTCAAAGTGTTGAATGCTATTTCTTGCGCTTTGCCCCACTTAAAACCTACATCTTTCTTGATGATCTCAGTTAAAGGTGCGGCAATTGTGCTGAAATTTTTCACAAACCTCCGATAAAATCCAGCCAAGCCATGAAAGCTCCTCACTTCCGTTGTTGATGTTGGGGTGGGCCAATCTTTGATGGCCTTCACTTTTTCTTCATCAACTTCCACGCCCCTAGCACTAACAACAAACCCAAGAAACACAAGTCTATCTATGCAAAAAGTGCACTTTGTCAAGTTAGCATATAGTTTTTCACGTCTCAAAGCTTCAAACACACATCTCAAATGACTAATATGATCATGTAAGCTCTTGCTATATACTAAAATGTCATCAAAATAGACAACCACAAATTTGCCTGTAAATGCACGCAATACATGGTTCATAAGACGCATAAACGTGCTAGGTGCATTAGTTAAACCAAAAGGCATAACCAACCACTCATATAAACCATGTTTTGTTTTAAAAGCAGTTTTCCACTCATCTCCTTCTTTCATCCTAATTTGGTGATAACCACTTTTAAGATCAATTTTAGAAAAGATGGTGGATCCATGTAGTTCATCAAGCATGTCATCTAAACGAGGAATGGGATGTCAATACTTTACCGTTATTTTGTTGATCGGTCGACAATCCACACACATCCGCCATGTTCCGTCTTTCTTTGGCACCAACAAAACAGGAACGGAGCACGGACTCATGCTTTCACGAACATGTCCCTTTGCTAAAAGCTCTTCAACTTGCCTTTGAAGTTCCTTCGTCTCCTCAGGATTACTTCTATAGGCTGGTCGATTTGGAATAGCAGCTCCGGGCAACAAATCAATCTGATGTTCTATCCCTCTGATTGGGGGTAACCCCTTCGGTATCTTTTCAGGAAAGACATCCTCAAATTCCTGTAAAAGAGCAACAGCAACACTACGCAAAGAAGTGTTAAGGTTAAAATCATTTAGATAAGCCTCTTTGTACAAAAGTACAAATATTGGCTTGTTTGCAAAAAAGGTACTTTTAACATCTCTTTCTTTCGCAAATAAACTCACTTTACTCTCTTTCTCTTTTCCCTCATTTTGGACTGCATTCTTTTTCTTTTCAATTGAACACTCTTTATTTTCACTCAAACTTACTTTGCTCTCATTCGCACTTCTTTTCTTTTGAGATATGCTCTCTTTCTTTTCAATGGGGTACTCTTTATTTTCACCCTCTTGTATTATCTCAATCTCAAAATCTCTCTTTTCACTCTTTTCAACTCCACTCTTATTCTTCTCATCAAAAGCTCTCTTAATCCCTAATTGATCCTCATACACTTGCATTGGAGTTAAAGGAGCAAGTGTAATCTTTCTTCCATCTTTCTCAAACGTGTATCTGTTTTTGTACCCATCATGAAAGACACGTCTATCAAATTGCCAAGGCCTACCAAGCAACAAATGACCAGCATGCATAGGTACCACGTCGCACAACACCTCATCCTTATACCTTCCAATGGAAAACGAAACTAGTACCTGCCTATTCACCTTAACTTCTCCGCACTCGTTTAACCATTGCAATTTGTATGGCCTAGGATGTTTCAAAATAGGCAAATTCAATTTCTCCACCAAAGTAGTACTAGCTACATTCACACAACTACCACCGTCAATGATCATACTACATGTTTTATCATGAATAAGACACCTAGTGTGAAAGATATTATCTCTCTGAACCTCATCACCATCATTCCTTTTCACTTGAGTATTCAATGCACGCCTTATAACCAAAGCATTACCCTCCACGGCATACTCTACATCACTAGCATCATCCAAAGGTGGCATAGAATCACTCTCATCATCCTCAGTCTCTATATCCCCATTGTCACGCAAAATCATTGCCCTTTTGTTGGGGCATTGAGAAGCAATATGTCCAGTCACCAAACACTTAAAGCATTTAATATCTCTATTTTTTTTAGGATGGGAAGTGGTTTTACCTTTCTCTTTGCTGTCCCCATGGCTTTTATGCTTGTTTTCATCTTCCTTACGCTTCGAAACAGCTTTATCATCTTTCTTTCCCAAATTGGACCTCCAATTAGAGCTTGAACCTGAACTTGCATTAAACCCACCTCTTGCTGCCCCTCTGCATTTCAATTGCTTCTCCACTCTCATTGCCATATGCACCATATCTTCTAACTCCACATAAGGTTGCAATTCCACTATATTGGCAATATCTCGATTTAGCCCACTTAAAAATCTAGCCATAGTGGCCGCTCTATCTTCTTCAATGTTTGCTCGAATCATAGCCATCTCCATCTCTTTATGATAATCTTCCACATTTTTAGAGCCTTGTGTAAGACCTTGCAAACGCTGATAAAGCTCTCGATAATAATGACTAGGAACAAATCGTCTCCTCATGACAGCCTTCATCTCATCCCAAGTGTCAATAAGCCTCTCACGGTTTCTCCTCCTTGTCAACAACAATTGATCCCACCACACAAATGCATAATCAGTGAATTCAACTGCAGCAAGCTTCACCTTCTTTTCTTCGGAATAATTATGGCATTCGAAGACCAATTCCACCTTACGCTCCCATTCAAGGTACACATCAGGGTCATTTTTGCCTTGAAATGGTGGTATCTTCATCTTTATACTATTGATGTTGTCATCTTGTCGATTCTGACCTCTATAATTTCTATTGCCAACTTGCCGATTTTGACCTCTATAATCTCTTCGTGCTCTTCTTTCTTGCCTTCCACCTCGAGCCATATATCTACCATCATATGCAACTTGCTCTTCTTCATCTTCAACATCATCAGATACCTCATCATCAAATTCATGTACAGGTGGGGAAGCAACTCGCCTCACATGTCTTCTACCATTTTGAGCTCGCATAGGTGGCTCCCTACGCAAATCAGCTATGGCAGCGTCTTGCCTATCCATTCGGTCCCTTATTTCTCCAAAAACAAGATTCATTCGCTCAAATTGTTGTTGCATTGCCCGAATAGTAAAATTCAGATCCGGATTGGCGACTTCACTTTCATGATTAGACATGTTTTTAAACCTGCAAGAAAATATTAGTAATAAAAAAAAAATGACCTCACCAAACACTCCCTCACGTGTTTACTCTCAATTAAATATCACTCCAATCCACTCGTGTTTCACTCGTTTCAATGGCCTTTTCTGGCACTCTTATGGCACTCACCACTCTCTATTTTTCCTTTAGTTCTTTAAGAAACTAATCACCAATACAAATCAAGAGTCACTAACTTGCAGCGATTCAATTAACTCAAGACAATGGCAACGGAGAAAGAACCAAAGAAAATGGACAGCAACGAAATTTAAAGGATTTAGGAGGAATTTAGACAAGATTGGAAGCAATATGCGAACAAACTGACAAAAAGAAGAAACAAGAACAGATATGCACGAAATTCAGATAATGGTTGGTTCAATTGATGTTCTAATGGTTTTCAAATCAAGGGAATCAAGAACAATAGTAAATCCCAAATCTAAGTTGAATTAGTTAACAAACAAACCCTAACAGCCCCAATTCCAAGCGCAATTTATAAATTGCAATTCAATGAATACTTAGGCTGAAATTAATACCAAACGAACATTTGAAGCAAACGAACACAGATTCAGCTACTTGATTGTAATAGCTGCAAACGATTTAAAGGTTCTGTTTTTTTTTTTTTTTTTTGTACCTTTTTTTTTTCTTTTCTTTATATATATATATATATATATATATATGTCACAGATTCAACCAAAAAAAAAAATTAACAAAGGAACCAGAATTTAAGCAAGATGAATTAACACAAATAAGATAGAATAGAACCTGTTTAAGCCAAAGCTCTGATACCAAATGATGCGGAAACCCCAAGAATCAAGTCTTGAAACCCCCAAAACCAGATTTGGATCAAGAACCCCAAATCCCAATACAAGATTCAAATATATGAAATCTTGACCTGTTGTTGTATTGCAAACAAAAACCAAGACTCAAGAGAAGAATCAACGCCACAAAGGTTAGATTAACCCCTGATAAGTTCGATTAAAAGTTCAATGAAGAACTTAGGAGAAATAACCTCTCATTCTTTTAGCAAAATCTCGTCATCCCCCATAAAGGAGGCACAAACATGTATTTATAGTTGCTATAGTTCACAAAGAAACCATAAATATGCCCTAATGGGCTTAAATATAAAGCCTACTATTCAAATTCAAATAAACAAGCCCAAAACAATGTAAACATGACACCTCATTAAAAAATCACATGCCTAGCACATGACATGCTTATTTATATAATGGGCTGAAACATATTAAATTCTAAACTTTAATATTAGGCCCATATGTGCCAATTAGGTTGACATATTGGGCTGGTCCCTTGACTCCACTTGACGGTCCACCGTAGGCCACTATCGAAGGTCCACCATAAGCCTTATCACGCGCCCTCAGCTCCGAGTCAATAAAATGTTGCACAAAGCCTTGAAATGCCGTTTTTAACCTCTTTGACCTTGCTCTGGTGATTGGTCCATCGGGTATACTCAATTCATCCTTGGAACGACCATCCTTGCCGCGTGCACCATCAACTCCAATGTCATGTGTGCTGCTCACATCAAGAGGAGTTAGGCAGGTTCATATCAGGTTTACCTTGAGAATCACGGTTGGTGTTCTCCGGCTTATGATCAAATTTGGGCTTGAGAGTGACTGTGGCTTGTCCTCCTTTATTGAAGAATTTGGTTTCCAAGGGTTAGACCCTGGGTTGTGGCCTGCACGGGTGCCTCCCCTCCTCTTGAGTTGTCGCTCCACAATAATGGCTATGTGCACCATGTCCTCGATCTCCACATAATGTTGCATCTCCACCCGGTCATGAATGTCTTGATTCAACCCTTGCAAGAACCTCGCCATGGTTGCCTCTGGATCCTCTTCTACATTGGCTCTAATCATGGCTTTCTCTATTTCTTAGTAATACTCCTCTACACTCCGATGCCCTTGCCTAAGCCCTTGCAAACTTTTGTATAATTCCCGGTAATAATGGCTCGGCACAAATCGCTTCCTCATCACCGACTTCATATCTTCCCATGTTGCAATCGGACGCTCCCGGTTTCGACGCCTATTCAATACCAACTGATCCCACCAAACAAGAGCATAGTCGGAAAATTCAATGGCTGCTAGTCTCACCTTCTTAAGCTCAGAATAATTGTGGCAATCGAATACTAACTCCACTTTCTTTTCCCACTCAAGATAGGCTTCTGGATCGGCTTTTCCTTGGAACGGCTGAATTTTCATCTTAATGTTACCCAAATTATTGTCCTCCCAATTCCTAACTTCTCTATTCCCATTCCCTCGTCTAAACCTACCCCGATTCAATGGTGGCTCATTCAACTCCTCCAACTCCTCCTCTTCTTCTTCAACGTCACCCTATTGCTCTCTTTGTTGCAATCGCCTAGGTGGTGGCCTAACAAGTGAATTTCGTTGTCTCCTATTCTCCAATTCTAACCTATCCATCCTTTCATGGAGTTGCTCATTCTCAGCCCTCATTATTCGTCTCACCTCTCCCAATATCGCTTGTATTTGTAGGTTAGGGATGGGTGATTGTTGTACCTCTTCCTTTGAGTTTTCTTCTTGGTTGCGTGACATGGTTATAACCTGCAAAATGAAAATAGGAACAATATAGAAAGAACCTCACTACACTCTGATGCGGTGCAAGGTGTGTCTCTAAAGGATCCAATTCAAATTCCTATTGGACCGATCACGAGGGCTCGAGCTAAGAAGTTCAAGGAAGCACTTAACGGGCTGATTCAAGAAGTTTGCACTCAAATACAATCATGGAAGCCCATTGATGGAAGCCCACGTGAGGAACTAAATTGCATCAACTTGATCCAAGTTCTAGAGGATTCCAGCCGAAGTCAAACTTAATCTTCGCAATTAATGGGCGTGTATCTTGGGCATCAAGTCACCAGAATAATGGAAGGAGGGTCAACTCTCCTATTTAGGTCTCTAGTAAAATTAGGAATAATAAATCGTGGACTTTTCTTTTTTTGTCTTAAGTATTATTTCCTTTACTATTATTGTAATCCGAAATTACCTTTTTTGTCATAGGCATGATTCTCTTTGATTTTAATGCTTGTAATTTCCGAATTCGAATTTGTATTTTCAGCCTATAAATAGGTGCAATATCAATGAAAGATGGCAGTCAATTTTCATGGTAATTATGAGAGCGAATTTCTTTTTGGTTCTTTGAACAACTCTCAAACTTATCGGAATTATCCGTGGCGTTTGAAAACCTTCGACTTATCAATCAACCCTCCATTGTTGATTGTGGTGTCTTCACCATACCAAGGTTCTTACCTCGTCATAGGTAACGGGTCGCGGTTCCATTTCTACGAACTTGTCTTAGGAAACGGTTTTGGTTTCTTCTCTTGGTTACGGGTTTCATCACGGGTTGGCGTGGTTCGTATCACACTCCCTCACGTGTATCACTCAAAATTATGAATCACTCAATTTTCGCTCGTGTTTCACTCAATTGGCTTTTACCCTCTAATATGCTCACCTCTCTTGCCTTTTTCCACTCGTGAATTCTCTTTCGGTTCTTTTCGAACTAACAAACAGTATTCAAAATTACACGTAGCAATTTACCAACCAACAGACTTACCAACCAAAAGGTAATACTGATATGAACTAGCGCAACAATATTTTGGATTCTCAAAAAGGAAAAAAATTTCGACTCAAAATTTTCACACTAAAATAAGGGTCAGATTAAGACTCGTGGACACACGACTAATGGAAAGAAAACAAAATTTTTGTTGAAGAGTTTCCAGACTTTTTTTTTTTTTTTTTTTTTTTCCGATCCTCTTGTTTTCTTCTTCTCTTTTCTTTCTTTTCTTTTCTTTTCTGTTCTTTCGGATCTTTTTTTTTTTTTTTAATAAAAACTAGAACGAATGGAAACGAAACTTAAAGATGGAAACAAAGAAAGTAAAAGGATAGGTAAACCTGACCTAGAACCGTGCTCTAATACCAAACTGATACGAACCACGCCAACCCGTGATGAAACCCGTAACCAAGAGAAGAAACCAAAACCGTTTCCTAAGACAAGTTCGTAGGAATGGAACCGCGACCCGTTGCCTATGACAAGGTAAGAACCTTGGTATGGTGAAGACGCCACAATCAACAATGGAGGGTTGATTGATAAGTCGAAGATTTCAAACGCCACGGATAATTCCGATAAGTTTGAGAGTTGTTCAAAGAATCAAAGAGAAATTCGTTCTCACAAATACCATGAAAATTGACTACCCTCTTTCATTTATATTGCACCTATTTATAGGCTGAAAATACAAATTCGAATTCGGAAATTACAAGCATTAAAATCAAAGAGAATCATGCCTATGACGAAAAAGGTAATTTCGGATTACAATAATAGCAAAGGAAATAATACCTAAGACAAAAAGGAAAAGTCCACGATTTATTATTCCTAATTTTACTAGAGACCTAAATAGGAGAGTTGACCCTCCTTCCATTACTCTGGTGAATTGATGCCCAAGATACACGCCCATTAATTGCGAAGATTAAGTTTGACTTGGGTTGGAATCCTCTAGAACTTGGATCAAGTTGATGCAATTTAGTTCCTCACGTGGGCTTCCATCAATGGGCTTCCATGATTGTATTTGAGTGCAAACTTCTTGAATCAGCCTGTTAAGTGCTTCCTTGAACTTCTTAGCTCGAGCCCTCGTGACCGGTGGTCCAATAGGAATTTGAATTGGATCCTTTGGAGACACACCATCCCCACTATCATTCAACCATTGTAGTTTATAAGGTTTTGGGTGCTTCAAAGTTGTTAAATTTAATTTTTCCACCAAAATAGTGCTAGCCACATTAGTACAACTCCCCCCGTCAATAATCATACTACATACCTTATCATTAACATGGCAACGGGTGTGAAAAATGTTATCACGTTGTACCTCATCATCTTCCTTGGCTTGAGCACTAAGAGCTCTTCTCGCAACCAAAAGTTCTCCACCCACCGGATATTCAAGGTCATTTGCATCCTCCAAAGGTGGCATGGACTCATCATCAGATTCACCATCGGATTTGATACCACCCTCATCCTTCAAAACCATTACTCTCTTGTTTGGGCATTGTGATGCAATATGACCTGCTCCCAAACACTTAAAGCGCTTAGTGTCACGAGTTCTAGAAGGTTGAGAATCTGATTTACCTTGATTTAATGTGCCTCCGGCCTTATGCTCTTTGAAAGGTTCGGCCTTGGCCTTGAAACTAGGCTGGTCCTCCCTCTTGCTCCAATTCGGTTTCCATGACGATGACGAACCCGAATTTTGCCCAGCCCGTGTGGAACCTTCCTCTTCAATTGTTGTTCCACTTTAATGGCCATGTGTATACCATGTTAGTCAATTCAACATAATGTTGCAACTCCACTACATTTGCAATGTCTCAGTTAAGTCCATTTAGAAATCTAGCCATAGTCGCCTCTCGATTCTCCTCTACATCAGCTCGAATCATGGCTATCTCCATCTCCTTGTAGTAGTCTTCAACACACTTAGACCCTTGAGTAAGAGTTTGCAATTTTTGAAACAAACCCCTATAATAGTGGCTTGGAATGAATCTCCTCCTCATAACAGCTTTCATCTCATCCCATGTCTCAATAGGTCTTTCTCCATTCCGTCTCCTACTCACAATCAGTTGATCCCACCAAACAATAGCATAATCAGTGAATTCTATGGCTGCCAATTTCACCTTCTTCAATTCTGAATACTCATGGCAATCAAACACCAATTTTATTCTTTTCTCCCACTTCAAATAAGCTTCAGGATCAGTTTTACCTTGGAAGGTTGGAATCTTCACCTTTATACTACCCAAATTATTATCAACCCTCTCTCCATACCTATCTCCTCTATTCCCATACCTATCTTCTCTATTCTCATACGTAGCTGCTCTACCTCCCATTCCACGCCTAAATCTACCCGCACTCATATTGGACATGCGATCAGCCTCCTCCATGTCATTATCATCCCCGTAGTAATCATTAACTTCTTCTCTAACTGGAACTCTCTCTCGTCTACGTGCTTGCGGAACCATTGGTGGCTGTTCTGCACGTGAATTTTCCACTTGATCTAATCGATCATGTAATTGTTCCAATTCCCCCCTCATCATCCGTCTCATCTCCTCTATTAATGCCTCCTTCCAAAGCTTTATATCCGCCGGGATGGAAGAATCCTCAGTAGAGCCTTTATCTTTGTTTCCGGACATGTTTTCCTGCAGAAAAAAATAATAATAATAACAATAATAATAATAATAAGGGATCTCACAGCACTTCCTCACGTGTTTTCGCTCGAATAATCAGTTCACTCAACACTCGTGTTTACACACAATAAATTTGGCTTTTACCCTCAGTATGTACTCACCACTCCTCTTGCCTTTTTCCCCTTGTAATTTTTCAAAAGTTCTTATCAAACTAACCAAACAATAATCAAGATTTCTTAGTCGCATTCACACGAGACAAAAGAAATCTCCTAGGTTCACATGAAAATGAATCACAACGAAACTGGAATAACAAAGACAGTTTCTAGTACCATAATTTTTTTTTTTTTGTTTGCTGGCCACTACACGAAACCAAGATGAGAAATAACAATAGCTGATATATTCAACTACAGGATCGTTCTGATTTTGTACTTTTTTTTTTTTTTTTAGGATTGATCAAACAGAATCAACGAAGAAGAACAACTAAGATAGATAAAACCTGATGTTAGAACCTGGCTCTGATACCAAATTATGCGAACCTCATCAGTTGTATCACAATTGATGCCCAAGACCGTTCTAATCTCTGGTTTTGAATGGAAACCGCGACCCAACACCTATAACGAGATGTGAACCTTGGTATAAGGATGACGCCACAATCAAGGATGGAATACTCAATTGATAAGTCTAGGAGGAACGCTACAGAGAAATCTGATAAGTTCCAATTAGTTCTCAAAGAACAAAACAGAAATTATGCTCTCAATTTTTCATTCAATTTCTAATCTGTCATATTACAACCTTTTTGTTCTTTATAAACTAAAACCCTAAATGAAAAGAGAGGCTACATGCCTTTTTCAGAAAGAAACAAAAATTTCGGCCATTAAATGCCTTACAAACAGGATACTAATTAAAACTAAATCAATCAACTAACTGACTTAATCCCTATTTGGAAGGCTGAAATTAAAGCAAATCAGCCTCTTAATTTGGGAAACAAATCAATTCATTATTCATTGAAAATCTAAAAAGGAAACAATTAAAATTGAATCTTCTTGCTTGTGCCACACGCCCAAGCTGTCTGCCACACACCCAAGTCAACTCCTATTCAGCCCAATTAATTGCCTTGATGATGGTAATTAGGCCTTGGTCTTCATATGGGCTTTTCTTGGACTTTATTAAATCGGAATCAACCCAAGTGTCTTGAATCAGGCCATTTAGTGCTTCCTTGAATCTCTTAGCCCTTGCCCTTGTTATTGGCCCAACCGGAACATATAATGGGTCACTTGATGTAGCTCCCTTGTTAGCTCCCTTGTTCGTATCAAAAACAGCCCCTACGTCAACTCGTTCTAGTGAAATTAAATGTTTTAAATGTCAGGGAAGAGGACACATAGCTAGCCCCCAAACAAGCGAGTTATGATGATCTTGGAGAGTGGTGAGATTCAATCTGAAGATGAGGATGATTTAGATGATATGCCACCATTAGAGGATGTTTCCATGGGAGACGAGGAGTTTGGAGCCAAGCATGGAGAGATGCTTGGACTAGTTGCATGACGAGCCTTGAGTTTGCAAGCTAAAGAAGAAGAAGAAGAGGAAGCGCAGCAGGAAAACATCTTTCATACTCGTTGCGACGTGAAGGGCAAGGTATGCAGTATTATTATTGATGGCGGTAGCTGTACTAATGTGGCTAGCACTTCCATGGCTGAAAAGCTTGGGCTCGTGACGCTTAAACACCCTCGTCCATACAAGCTGCAATGGTTGAATGATAGTGGTGAGGTAAGGGTTACAAAACAGGTTATGGTGTCGTTTCGCATTGGAAAATATAAAGATGAAGTGTTATGTGATGTAGTACCGATGCAAGCAGGACACATTCTACTAGGAAGACCATGGCAATTTGACCGACGTGTGCAACATGATGGCTTCACCAACAAGTACTCATTTGAGCTAAATCAACGAACAATCACTCTTGTTCCAATGACACCCAAGCAAGTTTATGAAGACCAAAAGTGAGATTATAAAAATTGAGTGATAAAAAAGAATTTGAGTGAACAAAGGAAAATGAGTGATCACAAGAAAATGAGTGAGCAAAAGAAAGAGAATGAGGGTGAGAGCAAGGCCGAATTTGGTGAGCAGAAAAAAAGAGAGAAAGATTCGGCCAAGGAGGTAAAATTAGAGAGAAAAAAAAGAAATTTTTATGCAAGAACAAGTGAGGTTAAGCGAGCTTTGATTTCAAAATGGCCAATGATTGTACTCATGTATAAAGAAGCCCTTTTCAACACTAACCAACTTGATTCTTCTTTGCCTAGTGTTCAACGGTTTCTCTCTTGCAGGAGTTCGAGGATGTGTTTCCCTAGGAAGTATCGCTTGGATTACCACCAATCCGAGGGATTGAACACCAAATAGATTTTGTCCCCGGAGCATCAATTCCAAACCGGCCAACATATCGAAGCAATCCAGAGGAAACAAAGGAGCTGCAAAGACAAGCGGAGGAGTTGATGGAAAAATGATACATAAGGGAAAGCATGAGTCCTTGCGCAGTTCCGGTGATTTTAGTGCCTAAGAAGGATGGGACATGGAGAATGTGTGTGGATTGCAGAGCTATCAACAATATAACGGTAACGTATCGACACCCCATTCCTCGCTTAGATGACATGTTAGATGAGTTGCATGACCTGTGTGTTTTCAAAGATTGACCTTAAGAGCGGGTATCATCAAATATGAATGAAAGAGGGAGACGAATGGAAGACAGCATTCAAAACGAAATATGGATTGTATGAGTGGTTAGTCATGCCATTTGGATTTAACTAATGCACCTAGCACTTTCATGCGTTTAATGAATCATGTGTTGCGTGCTTTCATTGGTAAATTCGTAGTTGTTTATTTTGATGATATTCTGATCTATAGTAAGAATCTACATGACCATGTCTCACATGTGCATTCAGTGTTGGATATACTTCGAAAAGAAAAGTTGTATGCTAACCTCAAAAAGTGTACTTTTTGCACCGATAAGCTTGTTTTTCTAGGTTTTGTTGTGAGTACAAAAGGAATCGAGGTTGATGATAAGAAGATCAAGGCCATTCAAGACTGGCCGACCCCCTCCAGTATAGGTAATGTGAGAAGTTTCCATGGACTTGTTAGTTTTTATAGGAGGTTCGTGAAAGATTTTAGCACCATCATTGCACCACTTACCGAAGTTATCAAGAAGGACGTTGCATTCAAGTGGGGTGAAGAGCAAGAGAAGGCGTTTCAGCTTATCAAATACAAACTAACTAATGCTCATTTACTAGTTTTACCTGACTTTTCTAAAACGTTCGAAATCGAATGTGATGCTTTTGGTGTAGGTATAGGCGCCGTGCTTATGCTGGATGGAAGACCACTTGTGTATTTTAGCGAGAAGTTAAGCAGGGCAACACTTAATTAGCCCACTTATGACAAAGAATTGTACGCACTGGTTCGAGCTTTAAAGACATGGCAGCATTACTTGTGGCAAAAGGAGTTTGTGATTCGCACAGATCATGAATCCCTGAAACATTTGAAGAGTCAACACAAGCTGAACAAGAGACATGCTCGATGGGTTGAGTTCCTCGAGACTTTTCCCTATGTTATTCGGTATAAGCAAGGTAAGAAAAATGTGGTCGCGGATGCACTTTCACGCAAGTATGCCTTAGTATGCCTTAATCTCTACTCTTGATGCTAAGTTCATTGGGCTTGAGCATATTAAGACACTTTATCCTGATGACCATGACTTTAGTGAAGTATATAGTGCTTGTGAAAAGTTTGCAAAGGGTAAGTTCTTTAGGCATGAGGGTTTCGTATTTAGAGAGAATAAGTTGTGTGTGCCTAATTGTTCAATAAAGGATTTGTTAGTTCAGGAGTCCCATGGTGGAGGATTAATGGGACACTTTGGAGTTGCCAAAACTTTAGCTATTTTGCAGGAGCACTTCTATTGGCCACACATGAAACGAGATGTTAAGAGAATTTGTGGTAGATGTGTTACTTGTAGGCAAGCCAAGTCGAGGGTTTAACCGAATGGTCTTTACACCCCGTTACCTATTCCTAGTTCTCCTTGGATTGATATTTCGATGGATTTTGTTTTGGGATTACCTAGGAGTAGGCATGGAAGGGATTCAATCTTTGTGGTTGTAGATCGATTTTCTAAGATGGCTCATTTTATTCCTTGTCATAAGACTGACGATGCTCCACATGTTGCCGATTTGTTCTTTAGGGAAATTGTGAGGTTGCATGGTATGCCTAAGACAATCGTTTCAGATTGGGATGCTAAGTTCTTGAGTTACTTTTGGAAGACATTATGGGGAAAACTAGGAACGAAACTTTTGTTTTCTATTACTTGTCATCCCTAAACCGACGGTCAAACCGAAGTAGTTAATAGGACTTTATCCACTTTGTTGAGGGCTGTCATTAGTAAGAACATTAAGACTCGGGAGGATTGTTTACCACATGTTGAGTTTGCATATAATCGTACCATTCATTCTGATACTAAGTTCTCACCGTTTGAAATTGTTTATGATTTTAATCCTTTAACTCCTTTGGATTTATCACCTTTACCTGTTTCTGAGCATGTGAACTTAGATGGAAAAAAGAAGGCAGAATTTGTTAAGCAAATCCATGAGAGAGCACTGTTCAACATCGAGAGGAGGACGGAACAATACATCAAGCAAGCAAACAAAGGTCATCACAAGCAGGTTTTTGAGGCCGGTGATTGGGTTTGGTTACACATGAGGAAAGAAAGGTTTCCGGCACAAAGAAGTTTAGAGCGAATCAACAACAACGCATACAAGTTGGATTTACCAGGTGAGTACAATGTTAGTGCCACTTTCAATGTTACTGATTTAACTCCTTTTGATGTGGGTGAAGATTTGAGGACAAATCATTTTCAAGAGAGAGGGAATTATGAGAATAAAGAAGCATCACCAAAGGATCCATTGCATATTCCAGTTGGGCCAATAACAAGAGCAAGAGCTAAGAGGTTCAAAAAAGCACTTAATGGATTGGTTCAAGAGATTTGGGCTGATGTTAAAGTGGCGAATTCCAAGATGGGCCCAAAAGAAGATAAATGCTTAATTAATTTAATTAAAGCAACTGATGGGCCTGATTCTAGCTAATTTCTTGCCCATGAAGTTGATTTCTTGGTCATGAAGACTTTCCATTGTGGAGATGATTGCTTGGTCATAAAGACTTCCAATTCTGAGTTGATTTCTTACCTATTATGTTCAAGGCAATTAGTTAGCAATTTTATTCTTCTTGGTTGACTTTCCTTTTTCTTTTATAAGCTTAATGGGCTTAATTGCCTAATTAATTATTTCCTTTTGCTGCTTAGTGTTTTTAGCTATATAAATCAGTGTAACCCTAAAGGGAATTCAATTCATGATTAATAATATTTGTGAGAGTATTCTCTTTGGTTCTTTGTAGAACTTTTGAACTTATCAGGATTTTCCTGTGGCGTTCTTCCTAGACTTATCAATCAATTCTTCCATCGTTGATTGTGGCGTCATCACCATACCAAGGTTCTTGCTTCTATATAAGTAACGGGTCGAGGTTTCCATACAAATCTGATTCTAGGTGATCTTGGAACCTTACTTGATTTACGGGTTTCGTCAGTTCTTGGCGTGGTTCGTATCACTAATGAAGAAATATTCCAGATTATGGGATGCACCGAGGAGCAGATGGTCTCTTACTTAGCCTTTCTGCTTAAAGATCGCGCCAAGGACTGATGGAAGGCGGATCAGAGAGCACATCCAGATGGAGTTTCTTGGGCCAAATTTAAGACAGAATTCACAGATCAATTCTTTCCCAAGAGCTACAAGGATACGAAAATAGAAGAATTTTTCAATTTGAAGCAAGGGAACTCCTCAGTGCTAGAGTACGAAAAGAAATTTTCAGAGCTGATCCGCTTGGTCCCTTTTATTGTAGAAAACGAAGAATAGAAGATCAACAGGTTCATGACAGGTCTTAACCCTGCAGTTAGGACCATTGTTTCATCCTCAGTACATACTTGGTATGGACAGCTGGTGGAGGCAGCCACCAGAGTTGAACAGAGTGCAGGAACCGTTCCCAAGCCGAAGCCACCATTCAGTCAGAAGCGCAGTTGGAGCGGTAGCCAACAAAGGGGACCGAGTAAAGTGGGCAAACATGATCAGAAGTCAGCATGGTCTGAGAGCCGTAAATAGAGCCAGAGGTCCTACACCAGCTAGAGTTCAGTCCAATCATCGGGGGGGATCCAGGAGGAGATCGAGCTGGACAGACAGACCTGCTTGTAGCAAGTGCGGCTGATCGCATCCAGACGAGTGCCTAATAGGCCATACGAGATGTTTCAGATGCGGCCAGGAGGGCCATTTCATGCGAGACTATCCCAGTGTAGTTGCCTCGAGCCTAGCAGAGGCCAGATCCATAATGTAGGGACAGAGTAGCAGGGGGCATGGATCAGATAGAGGAGGCCCCCAGGCCAGAGCAGCTGTAGTTCCAGAGCCATCCAGTCGCAGATGGAGGAGGGGTATACCGCCCAGGGGACAACCTGGTCGACCTCATGGCCAGGCAGCCAAAGTTTGCACCGTGACCCAACAACAAGCTGATGCAGCCCCGGAGGTGGTTACATGTATTCTTACTGTATTTGATTTAAATGCACGTGTTTTGGTGGACCCAGGAGCCATCCACTCCTTTGTATCTGGGGAGTTTATTGGTAGAGTCGGGGTAGATATGAGACCGACAGAGTGCAGTATGAGAGTGTCACTTCCCATTGGTGAGTCACTTATGGCCGACCAGGTTTATATGGGAAGTAAAGTGATTATAGCGGGTCAGAAGTTTGAGGCAGATCTGATTGTTTTAGCCATTCATGACTTCGATGTTATCCTGGGCATGGATTGACTTTCGAAGCATAGAGCTACAGTTGACTACTATAGAAAAAAAATCAAGTTGAGTAGACCCGGTGCACCAGATATGATTTTCTGTGGAGAGAGAAATATACTCCCAGTTAGTTTAATCAGTACCCTAAGGGCAAATAAAATGCTTAGAAAAGCATGTCAGGGGTACTTGGCCTATATCATAGAGCCGAATGAAGGTAAGCTACGGCCAGTTGATCTACAAGTGGTTTGTGAGTTCCCTGATGTGTTTCTTGAAGATCTTCCGGATTACCACTGGACAGAGAAATAGAGTTCGAGATTAAGTTAAAATCGGGTACGGAACCTATTTCCATAGCGCCTTATCGGATGGCACCGGCAGAGTTGAAAGAATTGAAGGTTCAAATGGAAGAACTTTTGAGTAAGGGATTTGTGAAATCCAGCACATCACCGTGGGGAGCTCCAGTGTTGTTTGTGAAAAAGAAGGATGGGAGCCTTCGACTATGTATTGATTACAGGCAGCTTAATAAGGTTACGATAAGAAATCAGTACCCACTGCCGCGGATAGATGACCTTTTTGACTAGCTTAAAGGGGCTAAGGTATTCTCGAAGATTGATCTAAGGTCGGGATATCATCAACTGAAGGTACATAGAGAAGATGTTCCTAAGATGGCCTTCAGGACTAGATATGGGCATTTCGAGTTCTTGGTTATGTCATTTGGTTTGACTAATGCCCCAGCTGCTTTTATGGACCTGATAAATAGAGTCTTCAAACCCTACCTGGACAAATTTGTAATAGTATTTATAGATGACATCCTGGTGTATTCAGGCAGCTAAGAAGAGCATACGGAGCACTTGAGGATTGTACTACAGGCGCTGAGGGAGCATCAGCTTTATGCAAAATTTAGCAAGTGTCAATTTTGGCTAAATCAAGTAGCAATCCTGGGACACGTGGTATCAGCAGATGGGATATTCGTGGATCCTCAGAAGATAGAAGTTGTAGTAAATTGGAAGCCATCCATGAATATAACCGAAGTGAGGAGTTTCCTGGGTTTAGCTAGGTACTACAAGAAGTTCGTGGAAGGGTTTTCGAAGATCGCTACTCCAATGACCCGATTGACAAGGAAAGAAGAGAAGTTCGTTTGGTCAGAGGCATGCTAGAACAGTTTCGATGAGCTGAAGAAGAGATTGACCTCAACCCCAGTGCTTACACTGCCATTAGGAATTGATGGGTTTATGGTGTACTACGACACATCCAAACAGGGTTTGGGTTGTGTGTTGATGCAGCATGATAAGGTGATAGCTTATGCCTCGAGACAGTTGAAGAAGTATGAAGTCAATTATCCAACACATGACTTAGAGCTAGCCGTAGTGGTGTTTGCTCTACGAATATGGTGACCACTACCTTTATGGATTGCCCTGTAGGATCTTCACTGATCACAAGAGCTTACAGTACTTGTTCAGTCAAAAGGAGTTGAATATGAGGCAGAGACGATGGGTTGAGCTCATAAAAGACTATGATTGCACCATTGAGTATCACCCGGGTAAAGCTAATGTAGTAGCAGATGCGCTGAATAGGATGCCTACCAGTTCCTTAGCCTAGTTGAAAGCCGAGTACTTGCCCATGTTAGTAGAGTTGAGATCTATGGGCGTCAGATTGGAGGCAACGAATACAGGCTCTTTATTGGCAGTTTTTCATGTCTGTCCAGTATTGGTGGATCAAGTCAGAGAGTTGCAAGCCTAAGATCCCTATTTGATGAAGTTAAAGGCTGAACTAGAGACAGGGCAGCAGAGCAATTTCACTATCAGAAATGATGGGACACTAGTCCTGGGACAACGATTATGTGTGCCAGAAGTAGTAGAGTTAAAGAAAGAGATTTTAGAAGAAGCCCATTCATCTGCTTATGCCATGCACCCAAGGAGTACCAAAATATATCGGACTCTAAGAGACCATTACTAGTGGAGAGGAATGAAGAAGAAGATAGCAGAATTTGTATCGAAGTGTTTAACCTGCCAGCAGATTAAAACAGAACACAAGAAACCCACAGATTTATTGTAGCCTCTATCGATTCTTGAATGGAAATGAGAGAGGATTACGATTGACTTTGTGGTGGAACTGCCACGGACTTAGAGCTGACATGATGCTATTTGGGTGATAGTTGACAGATTGACAAAGTTCCCCCACTTTCTAGCCATCAAGAACACTTATTCTCTGGAAAGATTAGCTCAGTTGTATGTAAATGAGATCGTAAGGTTAGATGGTGCACCAGTGTCCATAGTATCATATAGAGATCCTCGGTTCACTTCGAGGTTTTGGCCGAAGCTACAAGAAGCCATGGGCACCAGACTACACTTCAGTACGGCTTTTCACCCGTAGACAGATGGCCAATCAGAAAGAACCATCCAAACTCTCAAAGATATGTTGAGGGTCTATGTGATGGAATTGAAAGGAAGCTGAGATAGTCACCTACCTTTGATAGAGTTCGCCTACAACAACAGCTATCAATCTAGTATGGGTATGACACCCTACGAAGCGTTGTATGGTAGGAAATGTAGAACCCCAGTCTGCTGGGATGAAGTAGGTGAAAGAAAGTTGATTGACCCAGAGATTGTCCAAGCTACTAAGAGGTTAAAAATGGCATTTCAAGGCTTTGTGCAACATTTTATTGACTTGGAGCGGAGGGCGCATGATAAGGCTTATGGTGGACCTTCGATGGTGACCTATGGTGGACCATCAAGTGGAGTCAAGGGGCCAGCCCAATATGTCAACCTAATTGGCACATATGGGCATAATATTAAAGTTTAGAATTTAATATATTTTAGCCCATTATATAAATACGCATGTCATGTGCCATGCATGCGATTTTTTAATGAGGTGTCATGTTTACATTGTTTTGGGCTTGTTTATTTGAATTTGAATAGTAGGCTTTATATTTAAGCCATTAGGGCATATTTAGGGTTTCTTTGTGAACTATAGTAACTATAAATACATGTTTGTGCCTCCTTTATGGGGAATGACGAGATTTTGCTAAAAGAATGAGAGGTTGTTTCTCCTAAGTTCTTCATTGAACTTTTAACCGAACTTATCAGGGGTTAATCTAACCTTTGTGGCGTTCATTCTTTTCTTGAGTCTTGGTTTTTGTTTGCAATACAACAACAGGTCAAGATTTCATATATTTGAATCTTGTATTGGGATTTGGGGTTCTTGATCCAAATCTGGTTTTGGGGGTTTCAAGACTTGATTCTTGGGGTTTCCGCATCAGCTTCACTAAAGAAAAACAAAACAAGGAAAATTGAGAGAGTGGGGAGATAGTGGACGGCAAAAAGGGACAAAAAAGGAGGAAGAAATATCAAGTTACTTCAAGCCAAATTTCATGCTTTTCATCAAACTTCTAAATAGATTCAAGCTTGAATAATCAACTCTAGACAAGAATAAGGTATGATACCACCAACTTTGTCAAATTTATGATTTGTTGGGTTTGAAAATTTGTGTAGAGATTGGGTTGTTTGTGGTGTGTTGTAATGAATGTTTTACACTTAAAATAAGTGTAAAACCATAAGTATGTGACATGGAATCTTAGATTGCATGATATAGTGTACAAGTGACAAGTTAGGGTTATGAAAGGGAAACTCTAAATTATGAAATCAAGGGAATGAAATGTTAAAGAATTTGCATATATATTGTTTGATGAAATGGTTGAGAGAGATAAACATGTAAAATGGAAAAAATAGTGTGTGGTGTGTGAAAGAGTGAGTCACGGCCAATGAAGGGTTGTATGATCCCATTGCATTTCCATCATTTTAAGTTTTAAATTATGCATATTTGATGTTATGAGAGTCACTAAAAAAGTTAGAATTGGAAAAGGAAAAGCATCTAGTTGAAAAAGGAAGACATAGAGCTAAATTGAAAAATCCCGAGCTGGTTAAAAGCACTGGTAAGACCTGTGCAAGTCTGACATATATGGGGTTGTTCTATATCTCAAATGATGCCTAGAAGTCATAGAAAATCATAGGTTTTGGAACGGATCGATTCCGATCAAAATTGTACAAGTAGTTATGCTCAACATAGTGTCGTTAGAGAGTCGATAAGTGAAATAACTATGTAAATGTAATTTTTATTGCATGGAATGACTTTAGTTGATCATAATTAGGTAAAAGGAGCTTAGATACGAAAGAAAAACCATCGTCGCTCGTTCGATGCAAAAAGTGCATCGAAAAGTGTCCAAAACAGGGCGTTTCTCCTAGATTTGACATAGCAAACGATAGAATTTTTCGACAAAACTTTACAGGTGACTTAGTTATGGGATAAGGAGATGTTAGAAAAAGGAACGGACGCGAAACGAGCGCCGGTTCTAAATCTTTTTTTTTTTTTTGGTCAACGGGTTAATTAAAAATTTGACTTTTTGTTTTAAACTCCCGGAGACCAAACGAACCATATAAGGATGATCCTAGGGGTCTAAAAATGAAACTTTTATGAAGAAATCGGAATTAGAGAGTCTCGAACGAATTAAAATCGAATCGGAAAAGTTATAGCGTAACGGGTTTTCAATGGATTGATTTATATTGAAAATTCTATTGTTACGTTTTAAGTTATATACATTGAATAAAGTATAATGAGAAATTGACATATAGGTGACGAGCAGGCGAGCGAGACATGAGAGGCTCATTGAGACGATCGAGTTGCTATTACTCGGATTGAGGTAAGTGTACTTTGCTTACATTATTTCGATTTCCATTTACATTATACTGTATTTTTTGTTCAAAGGTATTACAAAATGACTTTCCAAATTATAAGTTTGAAATTGAGATAAAAGTTGTGTCTCGAATCAAGAAATGAGATTCGAAGACAAAAGTTATTTTCAAAAAGTTTAAAAGAAAGTTTGAGTTAAAAATCATGTGTATATCGGAGTATCATAACTTTGGCACTACGTGGCGATGTAGAAAATTTCGCTCGTAGTTGTCGAAATTTAGTTACTTGCAATAGGGTACGATGTAGAAATTTCGTACCTAGTTGTAAGCGATGGTGAGAAGTTGCACTACAATATGCGATGTAGAGAATTCCGCATGTAGTTGCACAGAGTATAGTTCATTAGCACTACAATTGTGATGTAGAAAATTTTCACATTGTAGTTGCTCAGAGTTGAGATCATTTTACTCTACGTCGAGATGTAGAGAATTCCGCACATAATGGTCGAGATACTATAGTAACTTCACGTTGACGTTAGTAGAGAAATCGTCATGTAATGGTTAAGTATATTAAGGTACACACATGGTCTTTTTTAAAATAAAAGAGATTTTAAAATCAACAATTTGATGTCTTTTTAAGTTATGCATTATTATGGACTTATAATTGTTGTATTAAAATAGAAAGAATTAACGAATTATTTTATTGTGTAGTTTGCTTGTTCTATCCGATGTTATTATAGGTGATTTTGTGGCCGAGAGAACGACGTCTTACTTATAGGTGGGGCACGAATAAACGAACCGTAGGAATGCTCAATATATGTTAACACAATTGTATATAGTTTAACAATATAATCGTGTGTTATATATGAACACTTAACGGATTGTAAATCCATATTTTGATATGTATATATAGTTGTATATTCACACTTGAGATATACATATCACATGATGCACATGATATATATATGTTTTGATGAATGTGTTTTGCACGCGAAAAAGATATGAACGATATGTGAAAATGTATATTTGTGGTTATAAAAAGTTGAGAGTTGATGTGATATAGTTAAAGTGTGTTTTCTTTACAGGTAAATTTTGAAAATGTTTAATTTACAGCTGTTATGCTGTCAAAATTTTGAAAAATTTTGTTTTAAGAAAACACAAAAAATTTACACCAACCCGACTATTTTAAGAAAAAGAAAACCAAATTTTTAAGTTATACGAGTAAACCGGTTAAGAAAGTTAGGGGTTCGCTTATTGGACTTCTTCAATCCGACGAGTCGGGTTTAGAAAGTTCGTTGAAGTGCCTGACAAGATCCTCTAGACAAGAGCCTAAAGAAGGTCTAATTCGGGTCCTGTCACAGATGGTCTCTTACTCAACCTTTTTACTTAAAGATCGCGCCAAAGACTGGTCGAAGACGTATCAGAGGGCACATCTAGAGGGAGTTTCTTGGGTGGATTTCAAGAAAGAGTTTATAGACAAATTTTTCCCCAAGAGTTATAAAGACGCGAAAATATAAGAGTTTTTCATATTAGAACATGGAACTCCTTCGTGGCAGAATATGAAAAAAAGTTTTCAAAGCTGATCCGCTTGGTTCCTTTTATAGCTGAAAATGAAGAGCAGAAGATTAACAGGTTCATAGTAGGCCTTAATCCCAGGGTCAGAACCATTGTGACATCTTCAGTACATACTCGATATAGGCAGCTGGTGGAGGCAGGCGTCAGAGTTGAGAGGAGTACAACAGAGACCACCCCTAAGCCAAAATGACTTGAACAAAAATGTAGCTGGACCATTAGCTAGCAAAGAGGACCCCAATAAAGTAGGCAAAAGTGATCAAAAGCCTGCATGGTCCGAGAGTCACCGACAGACTAAAGGGGCGCAGCCTAGTCAGAGTCAGAGCTAGATTCAGTCACCTGGGGGATCCAGGAGTAGACAAAGTTGGAGAGCGATGTCTCATTGCAGTAAATATGGAAGAGCACATTCAGGGGAGTGCTTTAAGGGTCGTATAGGATGCTACCAATGTGGTTAGGAGGGCCACTTTATGAAAGATTGTCCCAGCTTAGTTGCCTCCAGCCCATCAGAGGCCCAATCAACCGTATAGGGACAAATTAGTGGGGTCGTGGACTCGAGCGGGGAGGCCTTCAGACCAGAGGAGCTGTTATTGCAGGGCAGCCTAGCAGGGGCATACCACCCAGGGGACAGCCTAGTAGACCTTGCAGCCGGCAGCCAGAGTTTATACAATGACTCAACAGGAGGTTGAGGCAGCATAGGAGATAGTGATAGGTATTGTTTCTTTATTTGACTCAGATGCACGTGTCCTGATTGACCTAAGGGCATCCCATTCTTTTATTTATAGGGAGTTTTTGGGTAGAGTGAGAGTAGAGATGAGTCCATTAGATTGTCATATGGTAGTGTTGCTTCCCATAGGTGATTCACTTCTAGCAGATAAAATATGTGGGAAGTAGAGTGCACATAGCTGGTCAAGAATTTGAAGCAGATTTAATCATGTTAGACATCCATGATTTTAATGTTATTTTAGGCATGGATTGGTTATCCAAGCATCATGCCACCATTGATTGTTACAGAAAAGAAGTCAGGTTTAGCAGGCCTGGGGAACGGGATGTGGTTTTTTGTGGCGTAAGAAAGCTACTCTCCACAAGTTTGATAAGTGCAGTGAAAGCTGACAAAATGCTTCGAAAAGCAAGTCGGGATATTTGGTGTATGCAATACAAGCTGGGAATAGTGAGTTACAACTATCAGAGGTCTCTGTAGTCAGTGAATTTCTTGATGTTTTTCTAGAGGACTTTCCAGGGCTACCACCAGATCGAGAGATAGAATTTGATATTGAGGTAGCACTTGGTACAACACTCATCTCTATAGCACCGTATCAGATAGCACCAGCTGAACTGAAGGAACTGAAAGTTCAGATGGAAGAATTGATGACTAAAAGGTTTATTAGGCGGAGTACATCACCGTGGGGAGCTCCAGTGTTGTTTGTGAAAAAGAAGGATGGGAGCCTTCGGTTGTGTATAGATTATAGGCAACTCATAAAGGTCACTATCAAGAACCAGTATCCGTTACCAAGGATAGATGACTTATTCAATCAGCTTCAAGGAGCTAAGATGTTTTCCAATATTGATTTGAGGTCAGGATATTATCAGTTAAACGTCCGTAGGGAAGATGTTCCTAAGACGGCCTTCAAGACTCGTTATGGGCATTACGAGTTCCTAGTGATGCCATTTGGGTTAACCAACGCCCCAGCAGCCTTCATGGACCTGATGAACTGAGTTTTCAAACCTTTCTTGGATAGGTTTGTGATTGTTTTTATTGATGATATCTTAGTGTATTCTGGAAGTCGAGAGAGGAGCATGCCAAACACCTGAGGATTGTGCTGTAGACATTGAGGGAGCATCAATTATATGCAAATTTCAGCAAATGCTAGTTTTGGCTAGATAGAGAAGCGTTTCTGGGTCATGTGGTATCCACAGATGGGATATCCATGGATCCTCAGAAGATAGAGGCCATAGTAAATTAGCAGCCACCCACGAACGTGAAAGAAGTTAGAAGCTTCTTTGGTTTAGCCAGGTATTATAGGAAATTCGTGGAAGGGTTCTCGAAAATTGCTACTCCATTGACCAAGTTGACAAGAAAGGAAGAGAAGTTTGTTTGGTCAGATGCGTGCCAGAACAACTTTGATGAGTTGAAGAAATGGTTGACTTCAGCACCCGTGCTTACACTGCCATCAGGGAGCGATGGGTTCACGGTATACTGTGATGCTTCCAGACAGGGTTTGAGTTGTGTGTTGATGTAGCACAATAGAGTAATAGTTTATGCTTCGAGACAGTTAAAGAAGCATGAGATCAGTTATCCAACCCATGACTTAGAGCTAGTTGCAGTAGTGTTTGCCCTATGGATATGGAGACACTACTTATATGGAGTAAACTGTAGAATTTTCACAAATCACAAGAGCCTACAGTATCTGTTCTTATAGAAAGAGCTGAATATGAGGAAGAGACGATGGGTTGAACTCATCAAAGACTATGACTACAGATCGAATATCACCTAAGCAAAACGAATGTGGTAGCAAATGCACTAACCAGGAAACCCACCAGTTCTTTAGCCCATCTGAAGGCAAAATACTTACCCATGCTAGTAGAGTTGAGATCTATAGGTGTCACATTAGAAGCAACAGATTCAAGTGTCTTGTTAGCAGCTTTTAATGTTTGTCCAGTGTTGGTAGACCGAGTTCGGGAGTTGCAAACTCAGGATCCGTACTTGATGAAACTAAGAAGTGAAATAGAAGCCGGACAACAAAGCAATTTTGCATTGAAGGGCGATGGAACCTTGGTGCGGGAACAAAGACTATGTGTCCCAAATATGGCAACTTTGATGAAAGAGATTATGGAAAAAGCCCATTCATTAGCTTATGCCATGCATCTAGGAGTAATAAGATATATCGAACTCTGAAAGATCACTACTGGTGGAAAGAAATGAAGAAAGAGATAGCAGAGTTCGTATCGAAGTGTTTAATTTACCAGCAGATTAAAGCGGAGCACCAGAAACCCGTAGGTTTATTGTAGCAATTCCTGAATGAAAATGGGAGAGGATTACGATGGACTTCGTGATTGGATTACCATGGACTCAGAGCGGACATGATGCCATTTGGGTGATATTTGATAGATTGACAAAGTCCGCCCACTTTATAGCCATCAAAAACACTTATTCCCTGGAAAGATTAAACTCAGCTGTATGTAGACGAGATCGTGAGGTTGCATGGCGCACCAGTGTCCATTGTATCAGATAGAGATCCTTGGTTTACTTCGAGGTTTTGGGTCAAAGTTACAAGAAGCCATGGGCACCAGATTGAATTTCAGTACGACCTTTCACTCGCAGACAGATGGCCAATCGGAGAGAACCATCCAGACTCTTAAAGATATGTTGAGAGCTTGTGTGATGGAGTTTCGAGAGAGTTTGGGATAGTCACCTTGATGCGAACCTTGTATATAGCGATACGACACCCACAAACAATTGAATCAACAACCCCAAGAAAGTTTATTCAGGAACAAAGAAAATAAAAAGAAAGTACATTGACCCAATGATTAGTGAATTACGAACCAAGATAATAAAGACGCCACTCCCAAGAACAAGCGAAGAATGAGGGAGATAAGTCAAGTTATAAATCAAGAATCAAACCTTGATAAATTCTCAAAGTTCTTCAAGAACGAAGAGAGAAAACTGAAATTTTATATCAAAAATTGTCTAATCTCGTTTTTGAGCATCACATGGCCTTTTATAGCTAAAATAAATGAAACCTAGCTTCTAAACATTGCATGGACATCTTAGCCCATTATTACACCCCACTTAGGCTTAAAATAACTACGTTTGGGCTTAAAATAATTAAATATGACAGCCCAATATATAAACTAACGACCTAACATGTAATAAAACAAATTAAAGCCCAATAATATCAAAGTTTGATACTTAACTAACTAATTAAATAAACTAATTTAATTAAACCAACTCCAAATACAAATTAGGCCCAAATTAATACAAACAAATTAAACCAGCCTAATATGTCTTCAAATAGCCATCCAAGCCCAAGTCTTCAATATTTATGATCTTGGACTTGTTCTTGAGCTTGGATAATGTTTTGGAGCTTTAGTGTTCTTTCCATGCCGTCCAACCCTTGTTGTGCAATACTCTTGGCCCAAATCTCTTGAATCAGCCCATTTAAAGGCTCCTTCATCCTTTTAGCTCTAGCTCTTGTAATAGGCTCTCTATTGATGCTTAAAGGATCATTAAACTTGCTTCCTTAGTTTCCATCATTCCCTCTCTCCTCAAAAGGATTTGTCCTCAAATCTGCACCTGCATCAAAATCAAAAGGAGAAAGATCAGAAACATTAAAGGTTGCACTAACATTATACTCACCTGGCAAGTCTATCTTGTATGAATTATCATTGATGCATTCAAGCACTTGGAATGGACCATCTCCATGCAGGTGCAACTTAGATTTTCATTGCTCAGGAAACCTTTCCTTGTGCATATGCACCCAAACCCAATCTCTAGGTTCGAACACAACTTTCTTTCGCTCTTTGTTTGCTTGAGTCGCATATTGCTCGGTCCTCCTCTCAATATGTTGCCTAACTTTTGCATGTAGTTGCCTAACAAAATCAGCTTTCTTTTTCCCATCTAAGTTCGCTCTTTTCTCCATAGGCAAAGTTATCAAATCCAATGGAGTAAGTGGATTGAACCCATATACCACTTCAAATGGTGAACAACCAGTAGTTGAATGCACGCTCCTATTGTAAGCAAACTCTACATGTGACAAACAATCTTCCCAATTCTTCAAGTTCTTTTGGATGATGGAACGTAGTAAAGTACCCAGAGTCCTGTTAACCACCTCCATTTCTCAATCGATTTGTAGATAGCAAGTAGTGGAAAATAACAGCTTCGTTCCTAACTTTCCCCACAAAGTCCTCCAAAAATGGTTTAAGAACTTTGCATCTCGGTCTGAAACAATACTCTTTGGCACTCCATGAAGTCGAACAATCTCCTTGAAGAATCAGCAATGTGTGTCGCATCGTTGGTCTTGTGACATGGTATGAAGTGAGCCATCTTCGAAAACCTGTCAACCACAACAAATACCGAATCTTGACCTTTTTTGGACCTAGGTAAACTCAACACAAAATTCATAGAAATATCAATCCAAGGTTCACTAGGTGTGGGTAAAGGTGTATACAAACTATGCGATAGAGCCCTAAACTTCGACTGTCTACATGTTATGCACTTATCACAAACTCTCTCAACATCTCTCTTCATGTGCGGCCATAGAAATTATGAAAATACATAAAAAGGTAGTAGAATGCCATAGAAATTATAGTAAGTTGGAGGACATTTTAATTAATTTTTAAGTAGTGGCATAGGTAGTAAATAAATGACAAACCTCTAAGGGCAATTTCTTAGGTGGAGGCCTATATATATGTGAGTAGTAGTCACAAACACTCAGTCATTTTTGAAGCAAAAATAGAGAGAAAACAAAGGTGTGTTGGACGACAATCATAGGAAAGGAAGAGGAAAGCTTTTTCAACCAACTTTCAAGTCTCTAACCAAACCTTTTAGGTAATTCCAAGCAAGAGGAGTAAACCTTAAACAAACTTGATGTAAGTTTCTATGAGTTTGATTAAATTTGATGTTAATTGGTTCTATGTAAAGTATGGATGGATGAGTCAGTTTTGATAGAAGTTTTGATGGAGTTTTGATTGAAATTAAGTGTAGAACTCTATTAGTTTGGAAAGGAAGCTTGGTTTACAAGAAATCATATATGAAGTAGAAGTTAGGGTTATGGGTAGGAAACCCTAAGTATATGGTAAAACATATCCAAGTAATTATAGTGGTAGTTAAAGTGTTTGATTAAATGACTAGGAGAAATTCTAAGTTAAAAAATCATGAAAACTAAAAGAAGCAAAGTGTGATGTGTGTGCATGAGGGGTCACGACCATATAAGGATGTGTAATATCATGATATTTTGATCCAAATAAGTTTAGATTCATGCATAATAATGCTTAGAAAAGCATATATAAGTGATGGAATTATAAAAGGAAAAGTGTAGAGTTAAGTTGAGAATTTCGAGCTAGATGAATGGGCTGTAGAGACCTGACCTATTCGAACTTATTTGAGGTTGTTCGACTTCAAAACATGCCTCGGGGACATAGCAAACCATAGGAAATAGAAGGGAACGATTCCGATAAAAATTGAGGAAATTATGGCTAAAATAGTGCACGTGTGTAGTAGTAATGCGAAATATGAGTGTAAATGCATTCTTTAATTCATGAAATGAATGTATTTGATTATAATTAAGTAAAAGAATCTTAGATACGAAAGAAATGAAGTTGTCGGATGTAGGATGCCATAAATGTGCATCAAAAAGTGATGCGAACCTCGTCATTTATATCACAATTGATGCTTAAGACCGTTCTAATCTCTGGTTTGAATGGAAACCGCGACCTAACACCTATAACGAGATGTGAATATTGGTATAAGGATGACCAATGGCCAGGTGGTGGGTTCGAGCAGCTGGGGAGGCGAAGCAAATCCCTTGGCCAGGGACAGTTCCTAGTGAGTGGGCATGCTGGGGCAAACCTGGGCAAGCCTGAAGGGACGACCCAGTATAGGCAAATCCCAGATGCCACAGCCACAGAGAAATCTGATAAGTTCCAATTTGTTCTCAAAGAACAAAAGAGAAATTAAGCTCTCAATTTTCATTCAATTTCCAAGCTACCAATTATTACATCCTTTTTGTTCATTATAAACTAAAACTCTAAAAGAAAAGAGAGGCTACATGCCTTTTCCAAACAGGAAACAAAATATTCTATCATTAAATGTCTTACAAAATAGGAAACTAATTAAAACTAAAACAATCAACTAATTGACTTAATACTTATTTGGAAGGCTGAAATTAAAGCAAATCAGTATCTTAATTTGGGAAACAAATCAATTCATTATTCATTGAAAATCTAAAAAGGAAACAACTGAAATTGAATCTTCTCCACATACCCTAGCTTGTGCCACACGCCCAAGTCAACTCCTATTCAGCCCAATTAATTGCCTTGATGATGTTAATTAGGCCTTGGTCTTCATATGGGCTCATCTTGGACTTTATTAAGTCGAAATCAACCTAAGTGTCTTGAATCAGGCCATTTAGTGATTCCTTGAATCTCTTAGCCCTTACCCTTGTTATTGGCCCAATCGGAACATGTAATGGGTCACTTGATGTAGCTCCTTTGTTCATATCATTCTCTCCCTCTTGAAAATGATTTGTCCTCAAATCGTCACCTACATCAAAAGGAGACAAATCAGAAACATTGAAGCTTGCACTAACATTATACTCACTTGGAAGATCTAACTTGTAAGCGTTGTCATTGATTCGTTCAATCACTTGAAATGGGCCATCTCCCCTCGGAAGTAGTTTAGAACGCCGTTGCACTGGAAATCGTTCCTTCCTCATCTATAACCTGATGTGAACCCCGTATATAACGATACGACACCCACAACCAAATTGAAACACAACCCCAAGAAAGATTAAAACAGGTTTATAACAAAAGAATTTTGACTCATTGATTATATGTCAATCAAAGAACCAAAGTTATAAAGAACTTTGACCCAATGATTAAAACTCAATCAAGAACCAAAATTATAAAAGAAGTGATGGAAACCAAGGAAGCAAGTTTAATGATCTTTTAAGCATCAATGGAGGGCCTATTACAAGAGCTAAAGCTAAAAGGATGAAGGAGGTTTTAAATGGGCTGATTCAAGAGATTTGGGCCAAGAGTATTGCGCAACAAGGGTTGGACGGCATGGAGAGAACACCAAGGCTCCAAAACATGATCCAAGCTCAAGAACAAGTCCAAGATCATAAATATTGAAGACTTGGGCTTGGATGACTATTTGAAGACATATTAGGCTGGTTTAATTTGTTTGTATTAATTTGGGCCTAATTTGTGTTTGGGGTTGGTTTAATTAAATTAGTTTATTCAATTAATTAGTTAAGTATCAAACTTTGACATTATTGGGTTTTAATTTGTTTTATTACATGTTAGGTCGTTAGTTTATATGTTGGGCTGTCATATTTAATTATTTTAAGCCCAAGTTGGGTGTATTAATGGGCTAGGGCGTCCATGCAATATTTAGAAGTTAGGGTTTCACTTATTTTGCCTATAAAAGGCCATGTGATGCTCAAAAACGAGATTAGACAATTTGGATATAAAATTTCAGTTTTCTCTCTTTGTTCTTGAAGAACTTTGAGAATTTATCAAGGTTTGATTCTTGATTTATAACTTGACTTATCTCCCTCATTCTTCGCTTGTTCTTGGGAGTGGCGTCTTTGTTATCTTGGTTCGTGATTCGCTAATCATTGGGTCAAGGTACATTCTTTTTATTTTCTTTGTTCCTGAATTAAACTTTCTTGGGGTTGTTGATTCAATTGTTTGTGGGTGTCGTATCGCTATATACGGGGTTCGCATCATTTGGTATCAGAGCTTTAGGTTAATTAATTTGGGATTTACTTTGAAAAAAAAAAAAAATCACATCTATTCATCTTCTTTCCATAAACACCGTGTTTGTTTCGCCATATTCTCTTGTTCGTTTTTTACTGTTCACGTTATTTATTGTGCTTTTTGTTTCCATCTTGATTCACAAGTTACCAATATTCTTCATTGTGTGTGATTTTTAGTATTGAAAAAAGAAAAAAAGAAAAAAAAAAGAGAGTAGAAAAGAAAAGGAAAAAAAAAAAAAAAAAAAAAAAAGGAAAGAAACAACAAAAGAAAAAAAAAAGGAAAAAAAAGAAAAGAAAAGAAAGAAAGAAATTCTTAATTGAAGGAGAGTGAAATTTTATTACTTTCTTAATTGGACATCTTGCATGTAAGGAAAGTATTTTAAGGAAATAATTTCACTTCTTTTCTTAAGTTCTTGTCTAAATAAGAAGGAATCAATTTTATTTCTTTTCTATTATATTCTTACTTACATAAAGAAATAAAATTTATTTCCTTTCCATTCTAGTCTTCCATAAATCAAGGGGGTAAACTTTAGTCTCTTTCTAAGTTTATTTCTTTGAAATCATCTTGTTTCCATTTGTTTCTCACTTTAACCACAATTAATTCCTTTTGTGCCTTCATTGATTCTTGAATGTCTTTCATGTTCCATTATTTCCTTTCATAAACGTGTGTCATTTTCTGGTTGAAGATTAGTCAAGGTGATTATTTCAAGGGTGACCTTGGTGTAATCAATTAGTTCTATTAAGAACTTAGAGACAAAACTTTGAGTGTGGACAGGGAGTGTGAAGTTACATCACGAGTGTTGAGTAAAAACAAGAGTGACGAGTGATAAACACGTGAGAATTAGAGTGAAACACGTGAGAGAGTGTTGTCAGATTTTTTTTCTTTCTAACATTTTTTGTAGGTTTCAAACATGTCTTCGAGTAATGAAAGAGACATTGAAGGAGGAGAAAAGATCAATGAGTCAAATGTGCTCAAAGGAATGCAGCAACAATTTGAGAGGATGAATGTGGTGTTTGGAGATATTAGAGATCGATTGGAGAGACAAGACGAGACCATTGCTAATTTGCAAAGAGGGCAACAAAGGAGGACTCCAGAATTGCATGGTGGTGGCAATGAGTTTGAGGATGATTTTGGGGTAGTTTATGGAGATGAATTAGATTTAGAAGATAATGCATTCAACGCCCATAGGGAAGGCTTTAGAGGTGGTAGAGGTGGACGTGGAGGTAGAGGTAACTGTTACGAACAAGGGAGCTACACCAAGTGACCCATTACATGTTCCGGTTGGGCCAATAACAAGAGCAAGGGCTAAGAGATTCAAGGAAGCACTAAATGGCCTAATTCAAGACACTTGGGCTGATTCCGACTTAATAAAGTCCAAGATGAGCCCATATGAAGACCAAGGCCTAATTAACATCATCAAGGCAATTAATTGGGCTGAATAGGAGTTGACTTGGGTGTGTGGCAGAAAGCTTGGGCGTGTGGCACAAGCAAGAAGATTCAATTTAAGTTGTTTCCTTTTTAGATTGTCAATGAATAATAAATTGAATTGTTTCCCAAATTAAGAGGCTGATTTGCTTTAATTTCAGCTTTCCAAATAAGGATTAAGTCAATTAGTTGATTGATTTAGATTTAATTAGTTTCTTGTTTTGTAAAGCAATTAATGGCCGAATATTTTGTTTCTTTTTGAAAAGGCATGTAGCCTCTCTTTTCTTTTAGGGTTTTAGTTTATAAAGAGCAAAAAGGATGTAATGTGGCAGATCAGAAAATTGAATGAAAATTGAGAGCTTAATTTCTCTTTTGTTCTTTGAGAACTAATTGGAACTTATCAGATTTCTCTGTGGCGTTCCTCCTTTTGACTTATCAACCGAATACTCCATCCTCGATTGTGGCGTCATCCTTATACCAAGGTTCACATCTCATTATAGATGACGGTCGCGGTTTCCATTCAAACAAGATATTAGAACGGTCCTAGGCCTCAATTGTGCTACAACTGACGAGGTTCGCATCAGTAATGGTAATAGAGATAATAGGAATTATGGGATTGGGAACGAGAGAGAAAGGTGGAATGATAGGCAGAATAGGGATCTTAGTAGCATAAAGATGAAAATACCCTCTTTCCAAGGGAAGATGGATCCAGATGTATATCTTGAGTGGGAGAAACGGGTGGAGTTGGTTTTTGAGTGTCATAACTTTGCCGAGGAGAAGAAGGTGAAACTAGCCGCAGCTGAGTTTGTAGATTATGCTGTGGTTTGGTGGGATCAGTTAGTGTTGAATAGAAGGAGAAATCGAGAGCGTCCTATCAATACTTGGGATGACATGAAATCAGTTATGAGGAGGCGATTTGTCCTTAGTTCGTATTATAGGGAATTGTACCAACGATTGGTAGGTCTTACGCAGGGTTCTAAGAGTGTAGAAGATTATTACAAGGAGATGGAGATAGCCATGGTTAGAGCCAATGTGGATGAAGATAGAGAGGCTACTATGGCTCGATTCTTGCAAGGGTTGAACAAGGACATTGCCAACATCGTGGAGTTGCAACATTATATTGAAGTGGAGGAAATGGTTCATATGGCCATGAAAGTGGAAAGGCAACTCAAACGAAGGGGTACTACGTCACGATATGGTAGTAATTCGGGTTCTACATCCATGTGGAAGTCGAATTGGGGTAACAAAGATGAAAAAGCACCTTTCAAGACTAAGACCGAGAGTACTAAGCCTAAGGAGAGTGGTAGTAGTCACGATAAGGGCAAGGTTGAGGAAACTCAAAAGAGAAATAGGAACATTAAATGCTTTAGATGTTTAGGTAGAGGTCATATCTCTTCTCAATGTCCTAATAAGAGAGTTATGATCTTGAGGGAGGATGGAGACATAGAAACCGATGGTGAGAGTGAAGATGATGAGATGCCACCGTTGGAAGAAGCTAGTGATGTTGAGATTGCATATCCAGCAGATGGGAGATTGTTAGTGGCTAGGCGTGCTTTGAGTGTGCAAGTGAAGAAAGGTGATGAGGTGCAACGTGAAAACATTTTCCATACTAGATGTCATATCAAAGATAGAGTTTGTAGTATGATCATTGATGGGGGTAGTTGCACCAATGTTGCTAGCACTGAATTAGTAGAAAAACTAAGTTTACCTACTTCTAAACATCCTAAACCATACAAATTGCAATGGTTGTGGAGAAGTTAAGGTGACAAAACAGGTGCTAATATCCTTTTGCTATTGGTAGGTACAAGGATAAGGTGTTATCTGATGTTGTACCTATGTAGGCGGGTCACTTGCTTTTGGGACGTCCATGGTAATATGATAGGAAGGTAACTCATGATGGGTTTAAGAATAGATATTCTTTTACCATGGATGGGCAAACGATTACTCTTGTGCCTTTAACACCTCAATAGGTGTATGAAGATCAAGTGAAGATAAGAGTGAGTGAGCAAAAGAAAGAAAGTAAGAGAAAAGGAGAGGCCGAGAGTTCAAACACTTGTGAGGCTGAGAGAAAGAGTAACCAAACACTAGAATGTGAGAAAAAGAAAAGTGGGAAGATTGAGTGCAAAGGAGAGAATGAGAGAACAAGCAGCGAGAAAAAGAAAATGAGTGTTTATGCAAAAGGAAGTGATGTGAGGGCTGCTTTTCTAGCCAAACAACAAATGTTTGTACTTTTGTACAAAGACACTTATTTTTCTAACTCTGACGTTGTTGTTTCTTTGCCTAGTATTGTTACAACTCTTTTGCAGGAATTCGAGGATGTATTCCCTGAAGAGGTTCCAGATGGATTACCACCGAAGAGAGGAATAGAGCATCAAATTGACTTCATACCTGGGGCTACAATTCCAAACCGTCCAGCTTACAGGAGTAATCCCGAGGAAACAAATGAGCTTCAAAGGCAGGTTGAGGAGTTGTTGAAGAAGGGGTACATGAGGGAGAGCATGAGTTCATGTGCCGTACCGGTTTTACTTGTACCTAAGAAGGATGGGACTTAGCGTATGTGCATCGATTGCAGAACTGTCAATAAAATTACAGTTAAGTATCGACATCCCATATCTAGATTAGATGACATGTTGGATGAGTTGCATGGATCTTGTGTGTTTTCTAAAATTGATTTGAAAAGTGGATACCATCAAATTAGAATGAAAGAAGGAGATGAGTGGAAAACTGCTTTTAAAACTAAACATGGTTTATACGAGTGGTTAGTAATGTCTTTTGGTTTAACTAATGCTCCTAGTACTTTTATGAGGCTAATGAATCATGTTTTACGCTCTTTCATTGGAAAATTTGTTGTGGTCTACTTTGATGACATATTAGTGTACAGCAAGAGCATAGATGAACATGTTAGGCATTTGCATTGTGTGCTTGATGTGTTACGGAAAGAAAAATTGTATGCTAATTTGAAAAAGTGTTCCTTTTGCACTGAAAAGATTGTGTTTTTGGGTTATGTTGTTTCGTCGAAAGGGATAGAAGTAGATGAAGAAAAGGTTAAGGTTGTTAAAGAGTGGCCTATACCTAGGAATGTTAGTGAGGTGCGTAGTTTTCATGGGCTAGCCAGTTTTTATAGAAGATTTGTTAAAAATTTTAGCACTATCGCTACACCACTAACTGAGGTTGTGAAAAAGAGTGTGGATTTCAAATGGGGTAGTGAGCAACAACATACATTTGATTTGATTAAGGATACATTGTGTTCTGCACCATTGCTTGCATTGCCTGATTTCTCTAAGACATTTGAGATAGAGTGTGATGCATGAGGAATTGGTATAGGGCCTGTTCTCTTGCAAGATAGGCGTCCTATAGCATATTTTAGTGAGAAATTAAGTGGAGCATCATTGAATTATTCTACTTATGATAAGGAGTTGTATGCTTTAGTTAGGGCCTTAGAAACTTGGCAACATTATTTATGGCCTAAGGAATTTGTAATTCATACTGATCATGAGTCCTTGAAGTTCTTGAAAGGACAAAGTAAGTTGAGTATGAGGCATGCTAAATGGGTAGAGTTCATAGAAACGTTTCCTTATGTGATCAAGTACAAACAAGGAAATGAAAACGTTATAGCTGATGCTTTATCTCGCAGGTATACATTAATTTCTACATTGAATGCAAGATTATTGGGATTTGAGCATATCAAGGACTTGTATGTGAATGATCCTGATTTTTCTTCCATGTATATTGCTTGTGAGAACACTGTCTTTGGTAAATTCTATAGGCATGAGGGATTTTTGTTTAGGGAGAATAGGCTATGTATTCCTCAAGAATCTATCAGAGAGTTGTTAGTTAGAGAAGCACATGGGGGAGGACTAATGGGACACTTTGGTGTTAGAAAAACTTTAGATGTGTTAAACAAACATTTCTTTTGGCCGCATATGAAGAGAGATGTTGAGAGAGTTTGTGATAAATGCATAACATGTAGACAGTCGAAGTCTAGGGCTCTACCGCATGGTTTGTATACACCTTTACCCATACCTAGTGAACCTTGGATTGATATTTCTATGGATTTTGTGTTGGGTTTACCTAGGTCCAAAAAGGGTCGAGATTCGGTATTTGTTGTGGTTGACAGGTTTTCGAAGATGGCTCACTTCATACCATGTCACAAGACCGACGATGCAACACACGTTGCTGATTCATTCTTCAAGGAGATTGTTCGACTTCATGGAGTGCCAAAGAGTATTGTTTCAGACCGAGATACAAAGTTCTTAAGCCATTTTTGGAGGACTTTGTGGGGAAAGTTAGGAACGAAGTTGTTATATTCCATTGCTTTCCATCCACAAACCGATGGACAAACGGAGGTGGTTAACAGGACTCTGGGTACTTTGTTACATTCCATCATCCAAAAGAACTTGAAGAATTGGGAAGATTGTTTGTCACATGTAAAGTTTGCTTACAATAGAAGTGTGCATTCGACTACTGGTTGTTCGCCATTTGAAGTGGTGTATGGGTTCAATCCACTTACTCCATTGGATTTGATACCTTTGCCTATGGAGGAAAGAACGAACTTAGATGGGAAAAAGAAAGCTGATTTTGTTAGGCAACTACATGCAAAAGTTAGGCAACATATTGAGAGGAGGACCGAGCAATATGCGACTCAAGCAAACAAAGGGCGAAAGAAAGTTGTGTTCGAACCTAGAGATTGGGTTTGGGTGCATATGCGCACGGAGAGGTTTCCTGAGCAACGGAAATCTAAGTTGCAGCCGCGCGGAGATGGTCCATTCCAAGTGTTTGAACGCATCAATGATAATGCATACAAGATAGACTTGCCAGGTGAGTATAATGTTAGTACAACCTTTAATGTTTCTGATCTTTCTCCTTTTGATTTTGATGCAGGCGCAGATTTGAGGACAAATCCTTTTGAGGAGAGGGGGAATGATGGAAACCAAGGAAGCAAGTTTAATGATCCTTTAAGCATCAATGGAGGGCCTATTACAAGTGCTAGAGCTAAAAGGATGAAGGAGGTTTTAAATAGGCTGATTCAAGAGATTTGGGTCAAGAGTATTGCACAACAAGGGTTGGACGGCATGGAGAGAACACCAAGGCTCCAAAACATGATCCAAGCTCAAGAACAAGTCCAAGATCATAAATATTGAAGACTTGGGCTTGGATGGCTATTTGAAAACATTTTAGGCTGGTTTAATTTGTTTGTATTAATTTGGGCCTAATTTGTGTTTGGGGTTGGTTTAATTAAATTAGTTTCTTCAATTAGTTAGTTAAGTATCAAACTTTGACATTATTGGGCTTTAATTTGTTTTATTACATGTTGGGTCGTTAGTTTATATATTGGGCTGTCATATTTAATTATTTTAAGCCCAAACTTAGTTATTTTAAACCCAAGTGGGGTGTATTAATGGGCTAGGACGTCCATGCAATATTTAGAAACTAGGGTTTCACTTATTTTGCCTATAAAAGGCCATGTGATGCTCAAAAACGAGATTAGACAATTTTGGATATAAAATTTCAGTTTTCTCTCTTTGTTCTTGAAGAACTTTGAGAATTTATCAAGGTTTGATTTTTGATTTATCACTTGACTTATCTTCTTCATTCTTCGCTTGTTCTTGGGAGTGGGGTCTTTGTTATTTTGGTTCGTGATTCGCTAATCATTGGGTCAAGGAACATTCTTTTTATTTTCTTTGTTCCTGAATTAAACTTTCTTAGGGTTGTTGATTCAATTGTTTGTGGGTGTCGTATCGCTATATACGGGGTTCGCATCAAGAAAGATATTGACGCCACTCCCAAGACATAGATGAGAAAGTGAGAGATAAGTCATGGTTTTATCACCACAAGCAAAGCTTGATAAGATCACATGTTCATGAAGAACAAGAGTGATGGGATCCAAGCAAACAAGCAAATTTGGATGATTTGGAGGAGTCACTAAGGCTTCAAGACATTTTTCAAGTTTAAAAACACCAATCTTGAAGGCTTTAGTTGATAATAGAAGACAATCGAAGGCAAAATAGAGTTAATTGGGCTTTATTGGAGTTATTTGGGCTTTAAATAATTTGAACTTGGTTTATTTTAATTGTAATGAGTTTTTAAATTAAGTTAGTTCATTTAATTTCATGTTGGGTCTTAGTTTATGTTTTGGGCTGAAACATTTAATTAACTTAAGCCCATATTTAATTATGTTTAGTGGGCTCAATTGTTAGGGGGCTAGGGTTTCATGTTATGTTATATTTCCTTGCCTATAAAAAGGCTTGTAACCCTAAAAGAAAATAACAAGATGAATGAAGTTGCATCCACCTTATGTTTTATTGAGAGAGTGAATTTTCTCTCTTGTTCTTCATGAACATGTGATCTTATGAAGCTATGCTTGTGGCGATCAAAACCATGACTTATCTCCCACTTTCTCATCTATGTCTTGGGAGTGGCGTCAATATCCTTCTTTTATAATTTTGGTTCTTGATTGAGTTCTAATCATTGGGTCAAAGTTCTTTATAACTTTGGTTCTTGATTGACATATAGTCAACGGGTCAAAATTCTTTTGTTATAAACCTGTTTTAATCTTTCTTGGGGTTTTGTTTCAATTTGATCGTGGGTGTCGTATCTTTATATACGGGGTTCGTATCAGTTGGTATCAGAGCTTTGGATATTAATTCAAGTTTGATTTATCCTTTAAAAAAAAAAAAAAAAAAAAAAACTCACATCTGTTCATCTTCTTCCGTATAACACCGTGTTTGTTTTGCCATATTCTCTTGTTCGTTTTTGGTTACTGTTCACGTCCTAATTATTGTGCTTTTTTTTGTTTTCATCTTGATTCACAAGTTACCAATATTCTTCATTGTGTGTGATTTTTAGTATTGAACAAAAAAAAAAAAGAAAAAAAAAAGCAGAAAAAAAAAAAGAAAAAAAAAAGAAAAGAAAGAAAGAAAAGAAAAAAAAGAAAAGGAAAATTCTTAATTGGAGGAGAGTGAAATTTTATTACTTTTTTAATTGGCTATCTTGCATGTAAGGAAAGTCTTTTAAGGAAATAATTTTATTTATTTCCTTAAGTTCTTGTCTAAATAAGAAGGAATCAATTTTATTTCTTTCCTATTTTATTGTTGCTTACATAAAGAAATAAAATTTATTTCCTTTCCATTCTAATCTTCCACAAATCAAGGGGGTAAACTTTAGTCTTTTTCTAAGTTTGTTTATTTGAAATCATTTTGTTTCCATTTGTATCTCACTTTGACCACAATTAATTCCTTTTGTGCCTTCATTGATTCTTGAATGTCTTTCATGTTCCATTATTTCCTTTCATAAACGTATGTCATTTTCTTGTTGAAGATTAGTCAAGATGATTATTTCAAGGGTGACCTTGGTGTAATCGATTAGCTCTATTTAGAACTTAGGGATAAAACTTTGAGTGTGGACAGTGAGTACTGTGAAGTCCTGAAACATGTGAGGGTGTGTTAAGTGAAACACGTGAGGAAGTGTGTGAGGATATATATATATTTTTTCCTTAACATTCTTTTCAGGTTTTTCAAATCAAGATGTCAAATAACTAGATGGGTCACGATTTGAGAACAAATCGTCTTGAGGAAAGAGGGAATGATGGGATCCAAGCAAGCAAGCAAATTTGGACGATTTGGAGGAGTCACTAAGGCTTCAAGACATTTTTCAAGTTTAAAAACACCAATCTTGAAGGCTTTAGTTGATAATAGAAGACAATCGAAGGCAAAATAGAGTTAATTGGGCTTTATTGGAGTTATTTGGGTTTTAAATAATTTGAACTTGGTTTATTTTAATTGTAATGGGTTTTTAAATTAAGTTAGTTCATTTAATTTCATGTTGGGTCTTAGTTTATGTTTTGGGCTAAAACATTTAATTAACTTAAGCCCATATTTAATTATGTTTAGTGGGCTCAATTGTTAGGGGGCTAGGGTTTCATGTTATGTTATATTTCCTTGCCTATAAAAAGGCTTGTAACCCTAAAAGAAAATAACAAGATGAATTAAGATGCAGCCACCTTATGTTTTATTGAGAGAGTGAATTTTCTCTCTTGTTCTTTATGAACATGTGATTTTATCAAGCTTTGCTTGTGGCGATCAAACATGACTTATCTCTCACCTTCACATCTATGTCTTGGGAGTGGCGTCAATATCCTTCTTTTATAATTTTGGTTCTTGATTGAGTTCTAATCATTGGGTCAAAGTTCTTTATAACTTTGGTTCTTGATTGACATATAGTCAACGGGTCAAAATTCTTTTGTTATAAACCTGTTTTAATCTTTTTTGGGGTTTTGTTTCAATTTGATCGTGGGTGTCGTATCTTTATATACGGGGTTCGTATCAAAGAGAGAAAATTCACTCTCTCAATTAAAACTAATTGGCTGCAACTTCATTCATCTTGTTATCTTTTTTAGGGTTACAAGATAAACCTTTTTATAGGCAAAGAAAATAACATAACATGAAACCCTAGCCCCCTAACAATTGAACTAACTAAATATACTCATGGGCTTAAATGAAATTAAATATATCAGCCCAAATAACATCAATTAAAATAAAATACACTAACTTAATTTAAAACCCATTACAATTAAAATAAACTTAGCCCAAATTATATAAAGCCCAATTAATTCTAAGTTGTCCTCAATTGCATTCAATTAACACCCAACGCCTTTAAGATTAAGCCCAATAGTCTTCAAGATCAGTGATTTTGAACTTGAACAATGTTTTGAAGCCTTGGTGACGTCTCCAAATCGTCCAAATGTGCTTGCTTGCTTGGATCCCATCATTCCCTCTTTCCTCAAGACGATTTGTCCTCAAATCGTGACTCATCTTTATTATTGTCCGAAAGTGGAATTGAAACCTGAAAAGAATGTTAGAAATAAATCCACAATACTCCCTCACGTGTTTCACTCAACACTCTCATGTGTTTCACTCCCCTTTTTTTTTTCTCACTCAAACATTGCTCGCTAAGTTCTTTAATGAGCAAACTTATCGAACCAAGGTCACCTCTGAAGTAATCGTCTAAACAGATCTCAACAAGAATGGAATGTATGAACAAAACAAAAGGACCATAACAGCAAAGAAAACATAAAGCACGAACACAACCATATCAGAAAAAAAAAAAAAAAAATACCCAGGCATGATGGAACAATGAAAGAAAGCATATAGAATTTTTTTTCAAGAACGAAACAGTTATGTGGTTCGACTTCTTAGGTTCGACATTAAGAAGCAGACAATAAAAACCAAAATTTAAAAAAAAAAAAAAGAAAACAAGTGGCTGTAAAACTCAAAAGAAGACAAAAAGAAATGATGATGTAACAAATAAAATAGTGGATATTTGGTGGATGATGCAGAAACCAAAAGAAAGAAAAAAATTATATATATAATATAATTGATTAACGAAGGATGGGAATTGTGCAGCACATTGCAAGAAACAAAAGAAAATAATACAACGAATTGATGAAGGTGCGACTAAGTCAATAAATATTATTTAACGATGGAATTGTTAAGAGTGTGACTAATTAAAGAAAAGAATAAAGAAAAGAAACTGATGATAGGTGGTGCGGCAATTAAAAAAACAATAAATAAACAAAATATTGATGTTGCAGCAATTGAAAAGAAAAAAAATATATAGAACTAAGAAAAATTAAATTGATAACTCAAACCTGAATTAATACTCAAAGCTCTGATACCAATTTATGTGAATCCCGTATATAACGATATAACACCCACAACCAAATTGAAACACAACCCCAAGAAATATTAAAACAGGTTTATAACAAAAGAATTTTGACCCATTGATTATATGTCAATTAAAGAACCAAAGTTATAAAGAACTTTGATCCAATGATTAAAACTCAATCAAGAACCAAAATTATAAAAGAAGGATATTGACGCTACTCCCAAAACATGGATGAGAAGGTGAGAGATAAGTCATGATTTGATCGCCAAAAGCAAAACTTGATAAGATCACATGTTCATGAAGAACAAGAGAGAAAATTCACTCTCTCAATTAAAACTAATTGGCTGCAACTTCATTCATCTTGTTATCTTTTTTAGGGTTATAAGAGAAACCTTTTTATAGGCAAAGAAAATAACATAACATGAAACCCTAGCCCCCTAACAATTGGACTAACTAAATATACTCATGGACTTAAATTAAATTAAATATATCAGCCCAAATAACATTAAAATACACTAACTTAATTTAAAACCCATCACAATTAAAATAAACTTAGCCCAAATTATATAAAACCCAATTAATTCTAATTTGTCCTCAATTGCATTCAATTAACACCCAATGCCTTCAAGATTAAGCTCAATAGCCTTTAAGATCAGTGATTTTGAACTTGAACAATGTTTTGAAGCCTTGATGACTCCTCCAAATCGTCCAAATGTGCTTGCTTGCTTGGATCCCATCATAACCACACCCAATCACTAGGTTCAAACACAACTTTCTTGCATCTTTTATTAGCTTGCGTGGCATATTGCTCAGTTCTTCTCTCTATATTTTGTCTAGTCTTTTCATGGATTTGCTTGACAAAATCTACATTTTTCTTCCCATCCAAGTTAACATGCTTATTCACAGGTAAAGGAATTAAATCCAAAGGAGTCAATGGATTAAAACCATACACAACTTCAAAAGGCGAAAAATGAGTTGCAGAATGCACACTCCTATTATAAGTAAATTCTATATACGGCAAACAATCCTCCTGATACGAACAAGGGAGCTAACAAGGGAGCTACATCAAGTGACCCATTACATGTTTCGGTTGGGCCAATAACAAGGGCAAGGGCTAAGAGATTCAAGGAAGCACTAAATGGCCTGATTCAAGACACTTGGGCTGATTCTGATTTAATAAAGTCCAAGATAAGCCCATATGAAGACCAAGGCCTAATTAACATCATCAAGGCAATTAATTGGGCTGAATAGGAGTTGACTTGGGTGTGTGGCAGACAGCTTGGGCGTGTGGCACAAGCACGAAGATTCAATTTTAGTTGTTTCCTTTTTTAGATTTTCAATGACTAATGAATTGATTTGTTTCCCAAATTAAGAGGCTGATTTGCTTTAATTTCAACCTTCCAAATAGGGATTAAGTCAATTAGTTGATTGATTTAGTTTTAATTAGTTTTCTGTTTGTAAGGCATTTAATGGCCGAAATTTTTGCTTCTTTTTGGAAAAGGCATGTAGCCTCTCTTTTCTTTTAGGGTTTTAGTTTATAAAGAACAAAAAGGTTGTAATATGGAGATCAGAAATTGAATGAAAATTGAGAGCTTAATTTCTCTATTGTTCTTTGAGAACTAATTGGAACTTATCAGATTTCTCTGTGGCGTTCCTCCTTAACTTATCAATCGAGTACTCCATCCTTGATTGTGGCATCATCCTTATA
This sequence comes from Dimocarpus longan, assembly GCA_022984855.1. Taxonomy (NCBI): domain Eukaryota; kingdom Viridiplantae; phylum Streptophyta; class Magnoliopsida; order Sapindales; family Sapindaceae; genus Dimocarpus; species Dimocarpus longan. The sequence goes on along the minus strand of CM041015.1, from coordinate 11,225,917 downwards.
CCAAGGTTCACATCTCATTATAGGTGTTGGGTCGCAGTTTCCATTCAAACCAGAGATTAGAACGGTCCTAGGCCTCAATTGTGCTACAACTGACGAGGTTCGCATCATTTGGTATCAGAGCTTCGGGTTCTAACATCAGGTTTTATCTATCTTAGTTGTTCTTCTTCGTTGAATTCGTTTGATCAATCCTTTAAAAAAAAAAAAAAAAAAAAAGTACAAAATTTTGTTTCAGAACGATCCTATAGTTGAATATATCAGCTATTGTTATTTCTCTTCTTGGTTTCGTGTAGTGGCAATTAAAAAAAAAAAAAAAAATTTCTGGTACTAGGAACTCTTCTTTGTTATTCCAGTTTCTTTGTGATTCATTTTCGTGTGAACCTAGGAGATTTCTTTGTCTCGTGTGAATGCGAATAAGAAATCTTGATTATTGTTTGGTTAGTTTGATAAGAATTTTTGAGAAATTACGAGGGGAACAAGGCAAGAGTGGTGAGTACATACTGAGGGTAAAAGCCGAATTTATTATGTGTAAACACGAGTGTTGAGTGAACTGATTATTGGAGCGAAAACACGTGAGTAGAAGTGTTGTGAGGTCTTTTATTATTATTATTATTATTTTTCATATTTTTTGTTGCAGGAAAACATGTCCGGAAACAAAGATAAAGGCTCTACTGAGGAATCTTCCATCCCTGCGGATATAAAGCTTTGGAAGGAGGCATTAGTAGAGGAGATGAGACGGATGATGAGAGGGGAATTGGAACAATTACATGAGCGATTAGATCAAGTGGAAAACTCACGTGCGGAACAGCCAGAACCCATTCCACAAGCACGTAGGCGAGAGAGAGTTCCGATTAGAGAAGAAGTTAATGATTACGACGGGGATGATAATGACATGGATGAGGCTGATCACATGTCCAATATGAGTATGGGTAGATTTAGGCGTGGAATGGTAGGTAGAGGAGCTAGGTATGAGAATAGTATGGGAATAGAGGAGATAGGTATGGAGAGAGGGTTGATAATAATTTGGGTAGTATAAAGGTGAAGATTCCAACCTTCCAAGGTAAAACTGATCCTGAAGCTTATTTGGAGTGGGAGAAAAGAATAGAATTGATGTTTGATTGCCATGAATATTCAGAATTGAAGAAGGTGAAATTGACAGCCATAGAATTCACTGATTATGCTATTGTTTGGTGGGATCAACTGATTATGAGTAGGAGACGGAATGGAGAAAGAACTATTGAGACATGGGATGAGATTAAAGCTGTTATGAGGAGGAGATTCATTCCAAGCCACTATTATAGGGGTTTGTTTCAAAAATTGTAAACTCTTACTCAAGGATCTAAGTGTGTTGAAGACTACTACAAGGAGATGGAGATAGCCATGATTCGAGCTGATGTAGAGGAGGACCGAGAGGCGACTATGGCTAGGTTTCTAAATGGACTTAACCGAGACATTGCAAATGTAGTGGAGTTGCAACATTATGTTGAATTGACTGACATGGTACACATGGCCATTAAAGTGGAACAACAATTGAAGAGGAAGGGTTCCACACGGGCTGGGCAAAATTCGGGTTCATCATCGTCATGGAAACCAAATTGGAGCAAGAGGGAGGACCAGCCTAGTTTCAAGGCCAAGGCCGAACCTTCCAAAGAGCATAAGGTCGGAGGCACATTAAATCAAGGTAAATCGGATTCTCAACCTTCTAGAACCCATGACATTAAGTGCTTTAAGTGTTTGGGAGCAGGTCATATTACATCACAATGCCCAAACAAGAGAGTAATGGTTTTGAAGGATGAGGGTGGTATCGAATCCGAGGGTGACTCGGATGATGAGTCCATGCCACCTTTGGAGGATGCAAGTGACCTTGAATATCCGGTGGGTGGAGAACTTTTGGTTGCGAGAAGAGCTCTTAGTGCTCAAGCCAAGGAAGATGATGAGGTAAAACGTGATAACATTTTTCACACCCGTTGCCATGTTAATGATAAGGTATGTAGTATATACAATCTTGATGGGGGAAGTTGTACTAATGTGGCTAGCACTATTTTGGTGAAAAAATTGAATTTAACAACTTTGAAGCACCCAAAACCTTATAAACTACAATGGTTGAATGATAGTGGGGAAGTTAGGGTGAATAAACAGGTGTTGGTGTCATTTTCAATTGGAAAATACAAAGATGATGTTATGTGTGACGTGGTGCCAATGAATGCGGGTCATATCCTTTTGGGAAGACCATGGCAGTTTGATAGGCATGTGACTCATGATGGATATACCAATAGATATACTCATTTGTACTCAATAAAAGGCCAATCACTCTTGTACCTTTAACCCCAAGCCAAGTATATGAAGATCAAGTGAGGTTAAAAAAAGAGAGAGATGTAAAAAAAGAGAGTGAGAGTTCAAGAGAGAGAGAGACAAAAGAAAGAGAGTCTGAAACAACAAAAATAGAAAAGAAGAGTGAAAAGGAAAAAGAGGCTGATGAGAAAAAGAGAGACAAAAAACAAGTGAATTTTTTTGCAAGAGAGAGTGAGGTCAAGAAGGCGTTGTTTTCTAATCAGCCAATGATTGTACTTTTGTACAAAGAGACTTGTTTTAGTACTAATGAACTTGACTCTTCTTTGCCTAGTGTTGTTTCACTTTTGCAGGACTTTGATGAGGTGTTTCCCGAAGAGATGCCTATGGGTTTACCATCAATAAGGGGGATTGAGCACCAAATTGACTTTGTACCTGGAGCACCCATCCCGAATAGACCAGCATATAGAAGTAATCCCGAGGAGACAAAGGAGCTTCAAAGGCAGGTTAGTGAGCTCATGGAAAAGGGATATGTGCGTGAGAGTATGAGTCCTTGTGCGATTCTCGTATTGCTTGTGCCTAAGAAGGATGGAACATGGAGGATGTGTGTTGATTGTCGTGCCATCAATAATATCACTGTAAAGTATCGACATCCTATTCCTAGATTAGATGATATGCTTGATGAATTGCATGGTTCTATTGTTTTTACTAAAATTGATCTTAAGAGTGGATATCATTAAATTAGGATGAAAGAAGGAGATGAGTGGAAAACTGCTTTCAAAACAAAATATGATTTATATGAGTGGTTAGTTATGCCTTTTGGATTAACTAATGCACCTAGTACTTTCATGCGATTAATGAACCATGTTTGCGTGCTTTTATTGGAAGATTTGTGGTTGTTTACTTTGATGACATTTTGATTTATAGCAAAAACTTGGATGAGCATGTTGAACATTTAAAACTTGTTTTAGGTGTTTTAAGAACAGAAAGTTGTTTGCTAATCTCAAAAAGTGTACCTTTTGCACCGATAAGCTTGTATTTCTGGGTTTTGTCATTAGTGCTAAGGGAATTGGGGTTGATGAAGAAAAGGTTAAGGCAATTAGAGAGTGGCCGAAACCTACAAATGTGGGACAAGTGAGAAGTTTTCATGGGCTGGCTAGTTTTTATAGGAGGTTTGTGAAAGATTTTAATAGTCTAGCCGCACCTTTAACTGAAGTTATCAAAAAGAATGTGGGGTTTAAGTGGGGTAAGGAACAAGAAAAGACATTTAACTTGATTAAGGAGAAATTAACTAATGCACCTCTACTTGCTTTGCCTGACTTTGCTAAAACTTTTGAGATTGAGTGTGATGCTTCAAGAATAGGTATTGGAGCTGTTCTAATGCAAGAAGGACGTCCTATTGCATTTTTTAGTGAGAAGATAAGTGGAGCAGCCTTGAATTATCCTACATATGACAAGAAGATGTATGCCTTGATTAGGGCATTAGAAACTTGGCAACATTACCTTTGACCGAAAGAATTTGTGATTCACACTGATCTTGAGTCTTTAAAGCATTTAAAGGGGCAACACAAGCTAAATAAGCAGCATGCCAAGTGGGTGGAGTTCATTGAAACATTTCCATATGTGATCAAATACAAATAAGGTAAGGAAAACGTGGTCGCCGATGCTTTGTCCAGAAGGCATGTTTTACTTTCTACTTTGGATGCTAGATTGCTTGGCTTTGATTACATTAAATAATTGTATGTGGAAGATTCTGATTTTAGCAACGTATTCAATGCATGTGAAAAGGTAGTGTTTGGCAAGTTTTATAGGCATGATGGATTTTTGTTTAGACAAACTAAATTATGCATGCCTAAGAGTTCTTTGCGTGAATTGCTTGTTAGAGAAGCTCACAAGGGAGGTTTGATGGGGCATTTTGGTATAGCCAAGACACTAGATGTTTTGCATGAACATTTTTTTTGGCCTTATATGAAACGTGATGCAGAAAGAATCTGTGAGAAATGCATTACATGTAGACAACCTAAGTCTAAGATTAAGCCTCATGGATTGTATACTCCTTTGTCTATATCTAGTGGGCCTTGGGTTGATATTTCTATGCATTTTGTGTTGGGTTTGCCTAGGTCCAAAAAGGGTAGGGACTCTATATATGTGGTTGTTGATAGGTTTTCTAAAATGGCACATTTCATTCCTTGTCATAAAACTGATGATGCATCACATATTGCTGATTTGTTTTTCAAAGAAATTGTTAGATTGCATGGCATGCCTAAGACCATTGTTTCGGATAGGGATGCTAAGTTCTTAAGCTACTTTTGGAAGACTTTGTGGGGTAAGTTAGGAACTAAGCTTTTATTTTCTACTACTTATCATCCCCAAACTGATGGTCAAACTGAAGTAATTAATAGGACTTTATCTGCCTTATTGCGTGCTATCATACATAAGAACTTGAAAACATGGGAGGATTGTTTGCCGCATGTGGAATTTGCTTATAATAGGAGTGTGCATTCTACAACTCATTTTTCTCCTTTTGAAGTTGTGTATGGTTTTAATCCATTGACTCCTTTGGATCTAATTCCTTTACCTGTGAATGAGCATGTTAACTTGGATGGGAAGAAAAAGGCAGATTTTGTCAAGCAAATCCATGAAAAGACTCGACAAAACATAGAGAGGAGAACTGAGCAATATGCCACGCAAGCTAATAAAGGACACAAGAAAGTTGTGTTTGAGCCTGGTGATTAGGTGTGGTTACATATGAGGAAGGAACGATTTCCAGTGCAGCGGCGTTCTAAACTACTTTCGAGGGGAGATGGCCCATTTCAAGTGATTGAACGAATCAATGACAACGCTTACAAGTTAGATCTTCCAGGTGAGTATAATGTTAGTGCAAGCTTCAATGTTTCTGATTTGTCTCCTTTTGATGTAGGTGACGATTTGAGGACAAATCCTTTTCAAGAGGGAGAGAATGATACGAACAAGGGAGTTAACATGGGAGCTACATCAAGTGACCCATTACATGTTTCGGTTGGGTAAATAACAAGGGCAAGGGCTAAAAGATTCAAGGAAGCACTAAATGGCCTGATTCAAGACACTTGGGCTGATTCATATTTAATAAAGTCCAAGATAAGCCCATATGAAGACCAAGGCCTAATGAACATCATCAAGGCAATTAATTGGGTTGAATAGGAGTTGACTTGGGTGTGTGGCAGACAGCTTGGGCGTGTGGCACAAGCAAGAAGATTCAATTTTAGTTGTTTCCTTTTTTAGATTTTCAATGAATAATGAATTGATTTGTTTCCTAAATTAAGAGGCTGATTTGCTTTTATTTCAACCTTCCAAATAGGGATTAAGTTAATTAGTTGATTGATTTAGTTTTAATTAGTTTTTTGTTTGTAAGGCATTTAATGGCCGAAATTTTTGCATCTTTTTGGAAAAGACATATAGCCTCTCTTTTCTTTTAAGGTTTTAGTTTATAAAGAACAAAAAGGTTGTAATATGGAGATCAGAAATTGAATGAAAATTAAGAGCTTAATTTCTCTATTGTTCTTTGAGAACTAATTGGAACTTATCAGATTTCTCTCTGGCGTTCTTCCTTGACTTATCAATCCAGTAATCCATCCTTGATTGTGGCGTCATCCTTATACCAAGGTTCACATCTCATTATAGGTGTTGGGTTGCGGTTTCCATTCAAACCAGAGATTAGAACGGTCATAGGCCTCAATTGTGCTACAATTGACGAGGTTCGCATCACCTCCCATGTTTTCAAGTTCTTTTGTATTATAACACGCAATAAGGCAGATAAAGTCCTATTAACTACTTCAGTTTGACCATCAGTTTGGGGATGACAAGTGGTAGAAAATAAAAACTTAGTTCCTAACTTACCCCATAAAGTCTTCCAAAAGTAGCTTAAGAACTTAGCATCCCTATCCGAAACAATGGTCTTAGGCATGCCATGCAATCTAACAATTTCTTTGAAAAACAAATCAGCAATATGTGATGCATCATCAGTTTTATGACAAGGAATGAAATGTGCCATTTTAGAAAACCTATCAACAACCACATATATAGAGTCCCTACCCTTTTTGGACCTAGGCAAACCCAACACAAAATTCATAGAAATATCAACCCAAGACCCACTAGATATAGGCAAAGAGTATACAATCCATGAGGCTTAATCTTAGACTTAGCTTGTCTACATGTAATGCATTTCTCACAGATTCTTTCTGCATCACGTTTCATATAAGGCCAAAAAAAATGTTCATGCAAAACATCTAATGTCTTGGCTATACCAAAATGCCCCATCAAACTCTTAGGCACGCATAATTTAGTTTCTCTAAACAAAAATCCATCATGCCTATAGAACTTGTCAAACGCTATCTTTTCACATGCATTGAATACTTTGCTAAAATCAGAATCTTCCACATACAATTCTTTAATGTAATCAAAGCCAAGCAATCTAGCATCCAAAGTGGAAAGTAAAACATACCTTCTGGACAAAGCATCGGCGACCACGTTTTCCTTACTGATACGGACCTGCCTAACTCCTCCTCAAAAGCTAGCTTGCAAGGGGAGGATTGCAAACCCATATATATAACACCCAAGAACACCCTCGCTAACCGATGTGGGACTCATCATTCCCGACCCTTTTAGACTGCACGTCCTCGTGCAGAGAACCTTTGTACATGGGGCCCACCGACCAGATGAGGTGTGACTCTGATACCATATGATACGAACCTGAATGATGGAAACCAAGATAGCAATCATGGAGGAACACGAGACAATTGGACAATGAGGCAATTTAAGGCAACAACGCTTAATCTTGAAGGTTTTGAATGCTAATGGAAGACAACTGGAGACAAACTAGAGTTATTTGGACTTTAAATAAATTGGGCTGAGTTTATTTTTAATTGTAATGGGTTTTAAGTTAAGTTAGCCTATTTCATTTTAATATGTATTATTTGGGCTGACATATTATAATTAACTTAAGCCCATATTTAATTATTATAAACTCATGAGTATGTTTAGTGAGCCCAATTGTTAGGGGGCCTAGGGTTTCATATTATGTTATTTTCTTTGCCTATAAAAAAACTTGTCTTGTAACCTTAAAAAAATAGAACAGATGAATGAAGAGGCAGCCACCTTGTGTTTTATTGAGAGAGTGAATTTTCTCTCTTGTTCTTCATGAACATGTGATCTTATTAAGCTTTGCTTGTAGCGATCAAACATGACTTATCTCCCACCTTCTTCTCTATGTCTTGGGAGTGGCGTCAATATCCTTCTTTTATAATTTTGGTTCTTAATTGAGTTCTAATCATTGGGTCAAAGTTCTCTATAACTCTGGTTCTTTGATTGACATATAATCAATAGGTCAAAATTCTTTCTTTTATAAATCTGTTTTAATCTTTCTTGGGGTTGTGTTTTAATTTGGTCGTGGGTATCGTATCTTTATATATGGGGTTCGCATCACTTACCTTTTTTGTACTTGATCACATATGGAAATGTTTCAATGAACTCCACCCACTTGGCATGCTGCTTATTTAGCTTGTTTGCCCCTTTAAATGCTTCAAAGACTCATGATCAGTGTGAATCACAAACTCTTTCGACCAAAGATAATGTTGCCAAGTTTCTAATGCCCTAATCAAGGTATACATCTCCTTGTCATATGTAGGATAATTCAAGACTGCTCCACTTATCTTCTCACTAAAAAATGCAATGAGATGTCCTTCTTGCATTAGAACAGCTCCAATACCTATTCCTGAAACATCACACTCAATCTCAAAAGTTTTAGCAAAGTCAGGCAAAGCAAGCAAAGGTGCATTAGTTAATTTCTCCTTAATCAAGTTAAATGTCTTTTCTTGTTCCTTACCCCACTTAAACACTACATTCTTTTTGATAACTTCAATTAAATGTGCGACTAGACTACTAAAATCTTTCACAAACCTCCTATAAAAACTAGCCAGCCCATTAAAACTTCTTACTTGTCCCACATTTGTAGGTTTCAGCCACTGATGAAAACTAGCCAGGCTCTGATACCAATTGATACGAACCCCGTATATAACGATACGACACCCATAATTAAATTGAAACACAACCCCAAAAAAGATTAAAACAGGTTTATAACAAAAGAATTTTGACCCATTGATTATATGTCAATCAAAGAACCAAAGTTATAAAGAAATTTGACCCAATGATTAGAACTCAATCAAGAACCAAAATTATAAAAGAAGGATATTGACGCCACTCCCTAGACATAGATGAGAAGGTGGGAGATAAGTCATGTTTAATCGCCACAAGCAAAGTTTGATAAGATCACATATTCATAAAGAATAAAAAAGAAAATTCACTCTCTCAATTAAACATAATTGGCTGCATCTTCATTCATCTTGTTATATGTTTTTAGGGTTACAAAACAAGCCTTTTTATTGATACGAACCTGCTTAACTCCTTCTCAAAAGCTAGCTTGTAAGGGGAGGATTGCAAACCCATATATATATAACACCCAAGAACACCCTTGCTAACTGATGTGGGACTCATCATTCCTGACCCCTTTAGACTGCACGTCCTCGTGCAGAGAACCTTCGTACATGGCCCACCGACCAGACGAGGAGTGGCTCTGATACCATATGATATGAACTTGCCTAACTCCTCCTCAAAAGCTAGCTTGTAAGGTTCTTGCAAACCCATATATATAACACCCAAGAACACCCTCGCTAACCGATGTGGGACTCATCATTTATAGGCAAAGAAAATAACTGATGAGATCCCAGCAAGTAAGCAAATTATTCAGAGGAGTCACCAAGGCTTCAAAACATTGTTCAAGTTCAAGAACACCAATCTTGAAGGCTTTGGGTGATAATAGAAGACAATCAAAGACAAAATAGAGTTAATTGGGCTTTATTGGAGACTTATTGGAGTTATTTGGGTTTTCAATAATTTAGGCTGAGTTTATTTTAATTGCAATGGATTTTAAATTAAGTTAGTTCATTTAATTTCATGTTGGGTCTTAGTTAAGTATTGGGCTGAAACATTTAATTAACTTAAGTCCATATTTAATTATTTTAAACCCATGAGTATGTTTAGTAGACTCAATTGTTAGGGGGCTAGGGTTTCATGTTATGTTATTTTTTTTGCCTATAAAAAGGCTTATTTTGTAACCCTAATGACAGATAACAAGATGAATGAAGTTGCATCCACCTTATGTTTTATTGAGAGAGTGAATTTTCTCTCTTGTTCTTCATGAACATGTGATCTTATGAAGCTATGCTTGTGGTGATCAAAACCATTACTTATCTCCCACTTTCTCATCTATGTCTTGGAAGTAGCGTCAATATCCTTCTTTTATAATTTTGGTTCTTGATTGAGTTCCATTGGGTTAAAGTTCTTTATAACTTTGGTTCTTTGATTGACATATAGTCAATGGGTCAAAATTCTTTTGTTATAAACCTGTTTTAATCTTTCTTGGGGTTGTGTTTCAATTTGATCGTGGGTGTCGTATCGTTATATACGGGGTTCGCATCACCTCATCATCATCAGATTCGCCTTCGGTCTCAATATCACCATCGTCTTTCAAAATCATTAATTTTTTGTTTGGGCACTGAGCTGCAATGTAACCTCTTCCCAAGCATTTAAAGCATTTGATATCTCTATTTCTAGAAGATTGGGAATCAGTTTTACCTTGGTTTGCAGTGCCTCCACTTTTGTGATCTTTGGAGGTTTCGACCTTAGGCTTAGAATGAGTTGTGTCATCCTTTTTACTCCAACTCGGCTTCCGTGCTGAAGAAGAACCAGAATTCTGCCCAATCCACGTGGAACCCCTTCTCTTCAACTATTGTTCCACCTTGATGGCCATGTGCACTATGTCATCCAACTCAACATAATGTTGTAACTCCACCACATTTGCAATATCACGGTTTAAACCAGCTAGAAACTAGCCATAGTAGCCTCTCGGTCCTCCTCTACATTGGCTCGAATCATGGCTATCTCCATCTCCTTGTAGTAATCTTCAACACTTTTAGACCCTTGAGTAGTTTCTTGAATAAGTTCCTGTAGTAGTGACTTGGAATGAATCGCCTTCTCATAATAACCTTCATCTCCTCCCATGTCTCAATGGGCCTTTCACCATATCGTCTCCTATTCAAAACAAGTTGATCCCACCAAATAATAGCATAATCAGTGAATTCTGTGGCAGCTAACTTTACCTTTTTCAATTCGGAGTAGTTGTGACAATCAAACACCAATTCCATCCTTTTCTCCCACTCCAAATAAGCTTCAAGATCATTTTTGCCTTGGAAAGATGGTATCTTCATCTTTATACTACTGATGTTGTCATCTTGTCGATTCTGACCTCTATAATTTCTATCACCATCTTGCCGATTCTGACCTTTATGATCTCTTCGTGCTCTTCTTTCTTGCCTTCCAACTCGAGGCATAAATCTACGATCATATGCAACCCGCTCTTCTTCATCTTCAACATCCTCAGATATCTCATCCTCAAATTCATGTCTAAGCGGGGAAACAACTCGCCTCACATGCCTTCTACCATTTTGGGCTCGCATAGGTGGCTCCCTACGCAAGTCAGCTATGACAACGTCTTGCCTATCCATTCGGTCCCTTATTTCTCCAAAAACAAGATTCATGCGCTCAAATTGTTGTTGCATTGCCTGAATTGTAAAATTCATATCCGGATTGACGAATTCACTTTCGTGATTAGACATGTTTTTAAACCTGCAAGAAATATTAGTAAAATATATATATATAAATAACCTCACCAAGCACTCCCTCACGTGTTTACTCTCAATTGAATGTCACTCCAATCCACTCGTGTTTCGCTTTTTTTTCTATGGCCTTTTCTATCACTCTTATTGCACTCACCACTATAGCCTTTTGTTTTGTTTTGTTTTTTTTTTTAACTCTTTAGTCCTCTCTTTTAGTTCTTTATTGAACTCAATCAAAATTCCCTTACAACAATCCAAACTCAACAAATCAATTTACTAGAGAGAATGGTTAAACACAAAGAACAAAAGGAAAGGGTAGAATTTTTTAGAAGCAAAGGAAACAAAATAAAGACAGGAACAAAAGGCACAAATTTGATGTGATAACACTTCAATTGAATTGAAATCTCAATTTGAAACTTGAATATATTTTTCCAAGTTTTTTTTTTTTTTTTTTTTTGTGTTTTGTTTTTGTTTTTGTTTTTTTTTTTTGACTTTTCTTTTTTTTTTTTCTTTTTTTTTTTGGGTTGCAATGATAAAGAACAAGACCAGAATGAATTTTGGTGTACAAAAAACTATGTTAAATTTCTACCAAGAAGAAATAAAGCAAGAAGGCTGGAATCAATGTGACAAAAACAAGAAAAGAGGTGCTGGAACTTTAAAGAAATAATAGCAAGAGGAATAATGATAGATCAAACCTGATTTAGAATCGAGCTCTGATACCAAAATGATACGAACCTCACAAAAGAAAGTGAGACCCGAAACCAATAATGATATAAGTTCCTAGGATCGTCCTAATTCAGATTCTTACAAATAAAGCAACGACCTTGACCCGTTATCTATTAAGAGATAAGAACCAAAGGTATAAGAAGAAGACGCCACACTCAATAACAAAGAGAAGGATTATGTGAGTGATAAGTCAAATTTGAACGCCACAAGAAAACCTTGATAAGTTCAGAAGAGTTCTTTGAAGAATTACAGAGAAAACTCTCTCAATAACTTTTATTGATCATCCAAAAACTAAAAACTTCTGTAGAGATTACATGACCTTATAAATAGATACTAGAAATAAATACACAATAACCCTAGGGCAATTGCCATTCATAGCTAGAAAACTGAATAAGAATAATCATATGACCATAATGCCTTACAATTCTGGAAATTATGACTAAGGAAATAAAAATTAAAATGGTATCTAGTTGACTTGAAAATTGGGAAAACAATCAATCAATTCTTGGAAAGTCAACATGCCAATTAATTGCTCTGATTTGGCAAATAATCTCCAGCAATTACTAATAATCAACCCCATTTATTGCTTCAATCACATTGATTAATTTTTGATCTTTTGCTGGAACCATCTTGGACTTCTCCATTTTTAAATCAGCCCATATCTCTTGGATCAGCCCATTAAGTGTTTCTTTGAGTCTCTTAGCTCTTGCCCTTGTAATTAACCCAACCGGAACATGTAATGAATCCTTTGATGTTGCTCCTTTATTCTCATCAATGTTTGCGCAATTTTCCCTAAAAAAAAAGGAGGTGCTATAGTAGTATATAATAAGACAAAATAAAGCAATGATGATTAATTGCATTTTCAAGACTGATAGTTATAACATTTGTCAAAGTCTTCTGATAAAACATGGTTTAGACTTTAAACTCATACTGGTTAGGTGAGATTTCCTTAATTTAGGCTGTAATCTCTGATGGATTGGAGTGTACGATACGCCTTGAACTGTAGTTTGGTCGACGGTTCTGACTGTAGTTAACTTGTAATCTAAGAAGTGTGTCGTGACAGAAGAGAGCTCGCTCTCGCGAGCTGGGACGCACGAGGTCATCGTGCTATAAACTTGGTAATGGGAACTAGTTGGGTTGGGCTTTGGATTACTAGGCCTGCTGTGACACGACCCTTCCTGAATCTCTCCTTTAAACCTGAGAAAGACCCCGTAGCACCCCAACAGAACCCTAACTTTGGCCTGAAGAAATCCCGTCGGAGCATCGAGACTCAGTTTAAACTTTTCTAAATCATTTACTTGGTGGTAGAGGTAAAAATTTTTCATTTTCTAATGAAAATCTGGCAGCATGCCGACTGTTTATTAAATTATGTCACCCTGCAAATTCAAAAGTAATTTAAAGACAGATGCGAACCTCGTCATTTGTATCACAATTGATGCCTAAGACCGTTCTAATCTTTGGTTTGAATGGAAACCGCGACCCAACACCTATAACGAGATGTGAACCTTGGTATAAGGATGACTAGGGGTGGGCACCAAAACATGGAACTAACCCGATCTGACCCGATCCGTGGGTGTTCGGGCCGGGTACCATGTTAAATATGAAGCTGTTCGAGTCGGTAAAATAAAAAACATGGTGTTTGACGGATCGGTTCGGTTCCATAGGGTCAAAACCGAACCGACCCGTGAACAGGGGTACAAGCGTAATTTCGCATGTCCCTATATAATGTCACACACAAACATCAAACCCTATTTGAAAAAATTTCCACCCGATCTCAGTTTGGTGCTGGTTCCTGTCGCCGCGCCGCACCGTTTCCCCCTTCTTGCTCCCATCTCTCGCCGACCGTCACATTTCGTCTCTGTTGCGGTTGCCGTGGCCCCGTCGTCACCGTGAGTCATCTCCAACCGTTCCTGTCGACGGCGTCTGTCACCTCTAAGGCTCTAAATTTTTTGACGCCATCACCCTCTTCTTGCCGTGATAGTGGCCGAGCTTCTCCTCGTCGGCATCATCGCGGTGAAGCCCCTCCCATCTCTCATCTTTCATTTCTCGCCTCTACCGTCGCCGTGGAGTTCTCCTCGCCGTAGCTCTTCTCGCAGTCGCCATCACCAGTTCGTGGTCTGTGAAGCCGTGGCCGTGAAGCACAAGTCCCCGTCAGCCCTTCTCGCAGTCGCTATCACCAGCTCGGTACTCATCAATCTTGTATATATTTGATATTTCAGATCTGTTTCAGTTTAAATATTTCAGTCTTCAGATCTGTTTCAATTTCAGTATTTTAGTTTAAGTTTTTTACAGTTTTACTCACAATCTGTTTTGGACATTGATGCAGAGTAGTAACCAGCTTGATATTCCTATTCCGACGCTCATCCTTGGCAGCCCCAATCACTAAAACCTGCAACTCGTAAGTGTACTCATCAGGCTCTTATTTTGCTGCTTTAATCTTGATTTTTACATGCTTAGTGGCTTTTGAGGTGTTGAGTCAAATTGGTGTTTTGACGTTTGTTGTTTTGATAAAAATGGTACCATGTTAAATAACTATTGACTGTTGTGGTTTGTTGTTTTGATGTTTGAATCTTGTTTGTTGTGTTTGTTGTTTTGACGTTTGAATCTTGTTTGTTGCTTAGCTGTTGACTGTTGTGGTTTAATTAGTTTTATTATTCATTATATGTTGTTGTTGTGAATAGATGGGAAAAAGTGTTGTGAGCAGTTCCGGGTCTAAATTTGATGATGATGGAGTTAGTTCGGTTGAAAAAAAGTATGATCTTGGGGTGAGTAAAAAAATAGAGAAGAAGAGTGAAAGTAGTAGTAGGCTTAAGGCAGATTGTTGGGATCATTTTGAGATTTATGAAACCCGTGAGGGGAAAAGAAGGTCTAGGTGTAAACATTGTGGAGCTTCATATGCTTGTGATTCCTTCTCTAATGGGACCACAAACATGAACAAGCATATTAAATTTTGGTGTAAGGTACTCAAAGCTAAACAAATAGATCTCACCCAAAAAACATTAGTGAGGCAAAGAACATTAGAAGGATATGGTAGTAATTTGACTACATATTCCTTTAATCTAGATGAATGTAGGAAAAGATTGGTGGAGATGATTGTACAAGATGAATTGCCATTTAGATTTGTGGAGAACGAGGGATTTCGAAGGTATAGTGAATCATTGTGCCCTCGATTTGAAATACCATCTAGGAGAACACTAGTGAGAGATGTGTACAAATTATATGTTGGTGAGAAGGAATTATTGAAAAAAAAGATCAAGCAAAGTAAAGTGAGAGTTTGTCTAACCACAGATACTTGGACTTCGATTCAAAATATTAATTACATGGTTGTGACATCTCACTTTATTGATAATGAGTGGCAGTTGCAGAAGAGGATTTTGAGTTTCACTCCAATAGAAGATCATAGAGGGGAATCAATTGGGAGGTGTATTGAAAGGGTTTTGCTTGATTAGGGTATTGATAAAGTTTTTGCCATTACTGTTGACAATGCAAGTAAAAATTCAGTTGCCTTAAACTATTTGATTCGAAAATTAAATAGTTGGCATGTGCATGGAACAATTTTAGGAGGAAAATATTTGCATGTTAGATGTTGTGCCCATATATTGAATTTGATTGTGGGTGAAGGTTTGAAAGATATCCATGAGTCAATTGCAGCCATTCGAAATGCAGTGAAGTATGTTAGATCTTCTCCTAGTAGATTGGCGAGGTTTAAAAAATGTGTTGAAGATGAGAAGCTTGGGTAGTCGAGTTTGGTATGTATGGATTGTCCTACACGGTGGAACTCGACATATTTGATGTTAGATAGTGCTAACAAATTGAAAAAGGCTTTCAGCCGATTGGAGGAGGAGGATGGGTATTATGTTAGCTACTTTGCAGAAAATGAAGACGGAAAAAAGCGGGTTGGACCACCTTCTTTGGAGCATTGGGACTGTTCCATGGTATTTGTTGATTTCTTGCGGACTTTTTATCAGATTACTTTGACATTTAGTGCTTCTTTGCGAGTGACAGCAAATGAATATTTTTCAAATTGGTGTTCGATATTTCAAACAATTATTGAGTTTGAAGGTTTATCTGATCCGCTTCTGGTTAGGATTGCCTCTAACATGAGGCAAAAGTTTTTTAAGTATTGGGAAGGGTTGGATAAAACTAATATGATGTTGTTGGTAGCAAAAGTGCTTGACCTTAGGTTCAAATTGGATTATATCCAGTATCGATTGGAGACTTTTTATCCTTTGATAGAAGCACAATCCATTACCTTACAAATAAGAAGGTTGTTGGAAGAGTTGTTTGATTATTATAAATCAATGCACTCTAGTGGGGAAGAAGATGATCATCGTAGTGGTGATTCGATTGTGCTTCGTGCTGATAGTCAGAAGACTCAAACTCGCAAAGCAGACATGGCTTTAGCAGATAAATTATGGGCAATCAAACAAAAACAACGGAATGCGAGAGTGGAGAAGAAGACTGAATTAGATTTGTATTTATTGGAAGAATGTGAGCCTGTGGATAATGAGATGTTTAATGTGTTGCATTGGTGGAAAAATTCTTGTACTAAATACCCAACTTTGGCAAGCATAGTAAAGGATGTGGTGGCAATGCAAGTTTCAACGGTGGCGTCGGAATCCGCTTTTAGCACGGGTGGTCGTATTCTAAATCCATTTAAGAGTTCATTAACTCCTAAAATTGTAGAGGGGGTGATTTGTTATTAAAATTGGTTGACTGCTTTAAACCCAAAACGCGAAATTGTTAATGTAGATGAGCATGTGGCATATGAAGACAATAGTGTTGCAAATATTCAGTTTTACCAAGTCATTGAAACCAGTGAGTTTATAATTTAGTTTAACATTCATATTTTATGTTTTATGTTTTATGCTTATGTTTATATAAATATTAATTGATTATTTGATTTAACTTATTTCTTCATGTAGTGTCCTTCAATGCAGCAGCAAATGAAGTTTCAACTTCATTGGATAATTTGGATTTGCTTTAAAATTTGATGGTAAGATTTTATAGTTTATGTTATTTTGAATATCATTGTTCATTTATTATATATATTGTTTAGTGTTTATGTGCTAATAAATTTGTTTTGAATGACTAGGTTCAAAGGTGTGTGAACTTTGGAGCTAATTTTTGATTGGTTGGAGTTGGACTTAGAGCTAATCTTTGGAGTTTGGAATTGTTTACTTTATGTTGTATTTTTATGTCTACTATGTTGCTATATTTTTTTTAAAAAAAATTAAATTTTGTTATATGTTTATGCCTACTATTTTGTGTAATATGTGCATGTGAGCATTGGATATTGTTGAGAATTTAAGGATGTAATGTGTGGATGTGAACATTGA
This sequence comes from Dimocarpus longan, assembly GCA_022984855.1. Classification (NCBI taxonomy): domain Eukaryota; kingdom Viridiplantae; phylum Streptophyta; class Magnoliopsida; order Sapindales; family Sapindaceae; genus Dimocarpus; species Dimocarpus longan. Next base: position 11,208,858 of record CM041015.1, on the reverse strand, counting down.
ATGGTGCCATTTGATATTGCATATTTTTTCTTAGTATGTTGTATATTTTTTCATAGTATGTTTGAACATTGGATATTTTTTCTTAGTATGTTGTATCCATCTAACATTTTTCTTTATCCATTTAATTTTTTTGGTATCATCCACAACATAAAGTAAATTTAAAGAGTCCAAAAACACTTAAATTTAAAGGTCCAACAGTAATGGGCTCAAAAAACAATTAAAAATTAATAAAGATTTTGGCCCAAAAAATGAAGCCCAAATTTGGGCCCAAACATGGAAACCAAACCGAATCAAACCGAACATTGGGTGTTCGATTCAGGTCGGTTCCTCTCCCTCATCAGACCATGTTCGAACCCAAAAGTGGCGATCCGCGAATTTATCATGTTCGGATCGGTTCCAATAGGAACCGAACCGAACATGGTAGTGCCCACCCCTAAGGATGACGCCACAATCAAGGATCCAATACTCGATTGATAAGTCTATGAGGGAACACCACAGAGAAATCTGATAAGTTCTAATTAGTTCTCAAATAACAAAAGAGAAATTAAGCTCTCAATTTTTCATTCAATATTCAATCCCTCATATTACATCATTATTTTCTTTATAAACTAAAACTCTAAAAGAAAAGAGAGGCTATACGCCTTTTCCAAGAAGGAAACAAAATATTCAGCCATTAAATGCCTTACAAAACAGGAAACTAATTAAAACTAAAACAAACAACTAATTGTCTTAATCCCTATTTAAAAGGCTGAAATTAAAGTAAATCAGCCTCTCAATTTGGAAAACAAATCAATTCATTATTCATTGAAAGTCTAAAAAGGAAACAACTGAAATTAAATCTTCTCCACACACCCTAGCTTGTGCCACAAGCTCTCTGCCACACACCCAAGTCAACTCCTATTTAGCCCAATTAATTGCCTTGATGATGTTAATTACGCCTTGGTCTTCATATGGGCTCATCTTGGACTTTATTTGTAACGCCCTTTGCCCGACTTCCGTTACGGTTGGAAATACGTAACGGAGAACGTTACTTTCCTAATAAATCTGTTTCTGTTTCTTTTGAAAAACTATTATCATTCTTAAGCTCGTTACCAATAGAGAATTTTTTTTTTTTTTAAACATAAATCCGGCAGAGTTTCCTTTATTTTTCTGAAATCCCAAAATCCGCTTCTTGTAATTAAAACTTTAACTTTTAATAAAACATCAATTTCTAAACTCTCATTCGAACCTCCTATCCGTTTCCAAAACATTTCATTACTCAAACATATCATAAACATTTATATGCATACATAACCAAAAGTAAGCTTTTAATAAATATGCATAAACTTTTATACAGAACTTTGTTATAATTAAGTGAAATACAATAATTTATACAAATATACATGTATCCCAAAAATGCATGATCATATGCAATATATCTATATATCTATATATCTACCAAAAGCGTGGAGGGGATGGTGACTATCTAAGCCTCCGCGTACAAGCTATTTCCTCTGTCTTTAGATGGAGTCAAAAGATTCAATCTGCGCTGCGCACGGTAAACCAACGCTCTAAGCATAATTGTTTAATAGGTATACACATAATCTAATTTCTCAATTTCAAATATAATTTCATTCGTAGTTAAAAGCATTCTAACTTTAATATTCATATATATATATATATATATATATATATACGTTGCATAAAAATACTTAAACATATAGTTCACAATTTTTTTCGAGTTCAACATATTTCAAAGTATTGAACATTTCATTTCACATAACATTTTTCATTTCATTGCTCATAACATTTTTCAGTGCCCTTAGTAAACATATATTCGATACTCATGTATTGGTATATGGGTTTCCGGCATCGAACACACGGCGATTACCCGTCGGAATAACGGTCGACCCCGGCATCGGTCGCTCGGTGATTATCCACCGAGTCGTCTATCATACCATATAATCGTTCGGGACCGGACACGTGGTGCCTCATAGTCCATAATGAATCAATTTAGTGTATGCAAATAAACGGTGCAGCTGCAAATAAACGGTGCAGCTATTGACATGTCAATTATCAATTCCCATTTATCGATATCTAATTTTACAAGGGCTATTTACAACATAACGTTTAATTCACCTTTACAACTTTGGTTTTTGTACCAAGTTTCACATAACAAATCAATTTCGCGTTTCATTTGTATAGTCAAATACGTTTATAAATGCATTATATTGAAACGATATAATAATCTCATTTAAGAAATTCATTTCACAATGAAAACACTTTCAAGTAAAATTTAAGATAATGTGTATATTGACCTCAAAAGGATTCGATTTTTGATTCGAATACTCCCTTACACTGATGGAACCTAAGGAAGCAAGCAAGATTTGGGCTTAAACTACAATGGGCCACTTTTGTGTTATTCAAAATATCTAGCAAACTTTGAAGATTCAGAAGATCTTGAAAATTCAATACATATCTAGCAAATCTTGAAGATTCAGAAAATATTGAAAATTTAATGTATATCTTGCAAATCTTGGATATTCAGAAGATCTTGTAAATTTAATATCACTCAATTTCTTATTTAGTAGGTTATTTTGTTATGATTATTTACTTTCCATGTTGGTTTTATTTTCCTAGATTTTAAGCCTTACAATTTAGACTTTTTTGTTTAGGAATTAATTATGTTCCAAAACTAGTTAATTTTCTTTGCCTTTAAAAAGGCTTGTCTTGTAACCCTAAAAAAAAAAGATAACAAGATGAATGAAGATGCAGCCAATTATGTTTAATTGAGAGAGTGAATTCTTTATGAACATGTGATCTTATCAAGCTTTGCTTGTGGCGATCAAATATGACTTATCTCCCACCTTCTCATCTATGTCTTGGGAGTGGCGTCAATATCATTCTTTTATAACTTTGGTTCTTGATCGACATATAATCAATGGGTCAAATTCCTTTTTATGAACCTGTTTTAATCTTTCTTGGGATTATGTTTCAATTTGATCGTGGGTGTCATATCTTTATATACAGGGTTCGCATCAGTTGGTATAAGAGTTTTGGGAATTAATTCAGGTTTAGTTATCCAATTTATTATTATTTTTTTCTTTTTCGCATATCCATCATTTCAGTTTATTTAATTAGTTTTTCATATTTCGTTTTATTTTTCTTTGTTCTTGTCTATGCCACCCAACATCAATCTACCTTTCATTTTATTATTATTTTTTTTGTCTCATCTTGCTTCATCAAATCATTCCGTTGATTCGCTTATCACCACAACTTTTTTCCGCACCATATCAAGTTAGCTTCAAAATTGTTTTCGCAGCATTTTCTGGTTTGATTTATTTTTATTTTTTAAAATTTTCTTTTTCTAGTTTTTATTGAAAATAAGAGGGGGACGAAAAAAAATTGTGAAACACACGAGTGATTAGAGTGAAACACGTGAGGATTTTCGAACACTATTTTTAGGTTTCAATCACCTCTTCGAACAACAATAAAGATGAGTCACGATTTGAGGACAAAACGTTTTGAGGAAAGAGGGAATGATGGAACCCAAGGAAGCAAGCAAGATTTGGGCTTAAACTACAATGGGCCACTTTTGTGTTATTCAAAATATCTAGCAAATCTTGAATATTCAGAAGATCTTGAAAATTCAATGTATATCTTGCAAATCTTGGATATTCAGAAGATCTTGTAAATTTAATATCACTCAATCTCTTATTTAGTAGGTTATTTTGTTAGGATTATTTACTTTCTATGTTGGTTTTATTTTTCTAGATTTTAAGCCTTACAATTTAGACTTTTTTGTTTAGGAATTAATTATGTTCCAAAACTAGTTTATTTTCTTTGCCTATAAAAAGGCTTGTCTTGTAACCCTAAAAAAAAAGATAACAAGATGAATGAAGATGCAGCCAATTATGTTTAATTGAGAGAGTGAATTTTCTCTCTTGTTCTTTATGAACATGTGATTTTATCAAGCTTTGCTTGTGGCGATCAAATATGACTTATCTCCCACCTTCTCATCTATGTCTTGGGAGTGGCGTCAATATCCTTCTTTTATAATTTTGGTTCTTGATTGAGTTCTAATCATTGGGTCAAAGTTCTTTATAACTTTGATTCTTGATTTACATATAATCAATGGGTCAAAATTCCTTTTTATGAACCTATTTTAATCTTTCTTGGGGTTATGTTTCAATTTGGTCGTGGGTGTCGTATCTTTATATACGAGGTTCGCATCATACGCCTTATCCTTATCCTTCGATCAAGAATCTGGTTCGCCGGGTTCTCCTTGACCTTTCATTAAAAACAAACCTAACGAAAGTTTATTTTATATATATCTAGCGTTACTTAGTGCGCTATCACTATATGTTCTCCTATAATGCATCCTTAATACTTCCAATAGATATCACTTCGAAACAGCTCATAATATCCTTTTTATGACTGTCTTTACCGTATTGAAAATAATCTCAAAACAACCCATTAAAATAGCTTATGACAGCCCAACAATCAATACGAAAACAACATTCAAAGAACTCAAAATAGCACGTATAACCAGTGTTTAAAAACTCGGCCGAGTTGGTCGAGTTCTCGTCGAGAACTCGCCGCTCGACCAGTTTCCGAGCCGAGAACGCCCAGATCAGGGGTTTCAACTCGGTTACTGTCCAAAGTCAGCCTAACTCGGCCCAAATCGGGTCGACTCGGGCCCAACTCGGTTGCGTTTTGTTCTGCAACTTCTGCTTCTGCCGCCACCGTGCTGCTTCTGTCGAGTCTGGTTCTGCTATTGCCGGTTGACTTTTGCTGTCGCTGTCTTCTCGTCGTCCTCCGTTACTCCGTCAGTCACAGTCCCCGTCTCCGTCCGTGAGTCCACTCCGTCCGTCCGCTGTGTTATTTATCAATCCACAAAACCCACCAACAAAACTTTACACACATTCCAGAAACCCACCAAAAAACTCACCCATTGTCGTTGATCGCAGCCATGACGGAGAAGGGAGAGCTCGGCCAGTAACAGATCTGTTCAGTCACTAGCTCACTGTTCACTGGATTCATGGCCATTTTTATCTACTCTCTCTGCTCAATCACCAGATTCATCACCATCTTCTTCTTCTCTCTCGCTGTTGTTCATCGCCGTTCATCGTCTCCAAATCTTCTATTATCATCATCTCTATTATCATCATCTAACAAAAAACACACACACACACGAAGACCAGAAGAAGAAGAAGAAGAAAGAAATCAAAGACAAAGAGTAGAGACTGAGACTGAGAGAAGTGAAGAAGATATGGAAAAAAATAGGCAAAATCGTCCAAAGGGGTAGAATTTTTTAAATTGTTATCCGAAAATGCCCCTCAACTTTTTTATTTTTGGACAAAATTACCCTTCATTATTTTTCATTATTTCAAAAAAACCATTATCTTTTATAATATAATATTTTTATTATTTTCAATTAGCCCCTTTCTTTATAATATTTATAGTTTTTTATACTTTATTACAGTTTTTACCATTTTTACCCCTCACCGAGTACTCACCGAGTTTCCGAGTACTCGCTGCTCGCTACCTCACCAATCGAGTAACGAGTAGCGAGTTTTGGAACATTACGTATAACATTTTTAAAAACAGCATGTAACAACCCTTAAAAACAGCTTGTTACTCCTCATTTTGATAGCCCATAACTAGCATATTTATAGCTCATATAATAACACCTTAACAGCTCATTCGTATAACACGAAAACACCTTTTAAACAATTCAAGAACAGTCCGTAAACATGCTAAAAACTGCACATAATTTTCATGAAAACTGCATGTCCAAAACAGCCCATAAATTTAGTCACATCGTCTTTCATTTACGCGAATTAACTCTAACAAACCATCATGAAATCTCTCAATCATTTTCTTCATAGATATTCATTTGAATCACATTCAAGTATCGTTTATCATCATGACATTTTAATCACAATTCATTCGACACTAAATCACAAACTAACGCATTTCGAAATCACGAAAAACTCGATTGAAACACTTGAAAACAATCTAGCGATATTCAAATAACTTTTCAATACTCTAAAGCATATCGATGCGAATCATTTTTCATGCTGACAATTTCAAAACGAAAAGCGAAACATAACAGCCCATACTTTCCAAACATAACAGCCCCTATACGGATTTCGCAACGTAAATTTCAATATCGAAATTCATCCGCAAACATATCGAACCAATATCAAACGAACCCCCGCACTAACGAGGTTCTAAATCCTATATCCCAATCATGACAACATCAATTTATTCCATAACTTAATTCTATATTTTCCAACAAAATGAAATCAATAAAAACTCAACATACCGCTTGAAAGTCACTTCGAAACTTCGAAAACTTCTCGCGAAGGTACTGCCCCTAAACCTCTCCTTTAACTGAGCTTCCTGTCAATCCAAAATTGATATGCAAGCTTTTATTCACTCAAAACATCTCAACAAAGCTAATGGGACAGCGCTTACCCGTCGAATGGGCTGAATCTATTCAGAAACAACTTCAAGACGTCCAAAACAGCAAGTTATTTTCTACTTTCAGCTCCTAACAGCTTGCTCTTCTCCCTCTCTTTCCAATGACTTGCTGCATGCATTACGTTCCCTCAAAACTACACTTAAAACCTTCAATTAAACTATTATTTGACATCCCAAAATTGCATTCAAACAAAACCCAACAGCCACTTACTTCAAGTGTAGGTCACGGCAGCTTGGATATCACCTTCGGCAGCGACAGCAACCCATGGCAGCAGCAGCAAGTCACGGCAGCATCTCCTCCAGGCCTGGCAGCAGCACCACGGCAGCAACAACACCAGCCCTCGACAGCAACAGCACCTTCACGCCAGCAGCAGCAGCTTCAGCTCTCGGCAGCAATACTCCACGGTCTGGCAGCAGCAGATCTTCAGTCCTTGGTTGCATGCAAGATCAGATCTTTCACTTGGATGCTTGGGCAGCACATGCAACAGCTTCACGTTTCAGATCTGGTCTGATTCCAACTTCACTGAACAGCTCACTTACTTCTTGCTTCTTGCTTTTCACTTTTGCTCTTGCATGCACGAGCTCACATCCACAATCTTCATTTCACTCTCTCGGTTCTCTCTAATGTTTCTCACGGGTCCTCTCAAGCTTTCTTTTGAAATCGGTTTTTGATTTTTGTAACCGGCTGCACTTAAATGATTATGCTCTCCTCTTTAATTCACTTTTCATTTTATATATGCCCTCTTAATACCGTACACGTGTCATAGCTAAGTCATCAACCACCATTAAATTTTAATTTATTTAATTCCCTTGCATGACACATGTCATTCATGCAATACCCATCTCATGTTTTTGTGACACTTGTCCACCATGCATAATCTCTCATACATCAACTTTAATGTAATTAAATTCGCGCTTTACGGATTTCGCTTTCGCTCAGATTCGCTTCGGGTCTGCCTGGAAATTTTTTATTAAAATCCAATTGCACAAACGGAAACTTCATTAGATTCTGAATAAATATTTGCATCTGGACGCTCTAATTTATTTTATGAGATTGGATTAAATAATTATCTCCGGACCCGTCTGAAAATTTTATAAAAATTCAGTTACTCATATGGATCCGAACGGATAATTAATTACATCATCCTTTAATTAATAATCAACATTTAATAAATTATTTGAACACGGAAGTAGCATGTTACATTATTAAGTTGGAATCAGCCCAAATGTCTTAAATCAGGCCATTTAGTGTTTCATTGAATCTCTTAGCCCTTGCCCTTGTTATTGGCCCAACCGGAGCATGTAATGGATCACTTGGTATAGCTCCCTTGTTCTTATCAACTTCTATGGCACACAATCTCAACTACCAGTGTTCAGTATGAAAATCATAAATATACCAAAGTTTATTGAAAACTAAGATTTTCTTTCCAAAATTTCTTTATAAAAACGTGCATCCGACAACTTGTATTTACATTTACAAATTTACACCATTTATGACAAGACCCAAACCAAACATTCTCTAGGCTCTTATCTGGAGGATCCCGTCGGACACTCCGACGAATCTCTCGTAACCCAACTCGCTGGGTAGAAGAGATCTGCTCTGTGAATCTCTTAATCTTGCCCGTTTATTTTACTTTAATTAAATTTAAAACTCGTTTTTCTTAAAATAGTTGGGTTTATGTGAATTTTTCGCGTTCGTTTTAAAAACAATTTTTAATAAAAATTCGACAGCATGACGATTGTATTTTTAACGTTTCCAAATTTCACCTGTAAAGAAAATTATACTTCAAACTATTTCAAATCACCTCCCAACTTCTTTTAGCCCCAAATCGGTAATTTCACAATACACATTCTCGTAAATTATAAATTCCGCAACATGCATTTCCATAATTATTTCAATAGAATACATATGTTTTAATATATATCTATCTATACATATCAAGTGATAGATGTGTATTGTATACAAATGTTCAACTATATATACATATCAATATATACTACAAGTTTTCGTCTATACAAATCCTTTAATTATATTCTTTACAAAGCCAAAAATATGTTCAATGCTTATGCAAGTCATCTACTCAATGCCCACCTATGATTTTACGTATGCAAAATCACTTGCACAACACCTAGAATAATATATACAAGCTACACCAAAAACAAAGACGTTAGTTTAACATATAAAATTAACATAAATCTATCCACATAGAAATTTATAACTGATTGAAATTTATTTTCAATTTAAAAAAACTTTCCTTTTCAAAAAAACCATGTATACCCCTAAACACTTTAGACAACTATAATGTGGAATTTTTTACATCGCAATTGTAGTGCTAACTGCTCGATAGTCCTTACAACTATGTGCGAAATTTTCTATATCGCAGTATATTGCATGTAGCTATAAATTTGGGCGACTACGAGAATTTTCTACATCGCAACGTAGTGCCAATAACTCTAAATCTAGACAGTTACATACGGAATTTTCTACATTGCAACGTAGTGCTAAATACTCTGAACACTGAAGGGTTACATATGACTTTTAAAATTCTTTTTCCTTCCAAGTGCAATAAGCACAGAATCGCTTATCTTAAAACGTTTATAATTCAAACTTTACGCAAACAACTTTAATTTAAATTCTCATTTCTTGATTCCGAAGAAGGATCTTTTACTCGAAATCGACTTATATTTAGGAAATCATTTTGTAAATCTTTTGAACAATAATAAGTTACAATTTAAAATCAACTTTTAATAACGTAAGCGAAGTACACTTACCTCGATTCGAATATGCTCAAATGCCTTAATGAGCTTCTCATGCCTCGCTCGCTCTCTCGTCACCTATATATCAATTTCTTATTATAACTTACTCAAATATATAACTCAAAACTTAAAAATAGAGTTTTCAAAACAAGTTACTCTATTGAAAACCTTTTACACTATAACTTTCCTAACGCGATATTAACTCAACAAAGACTCTCTAATTCAGATTTCTTTGCATGGGCCTTATTTATTATCACTTAGGGACACTTTGGAATGCTTAAAATGGTCACTGGAGGCTCGAAACGCAAAATCATTGTTTTTGGACCCCCTAAAACCGAGACTATGTTAGGGCCTATCCTTGCGATTTTCTTTGCTCTGTTTCTACTCTAATCATCTCCCTAACTCGCACTAAGGTCCCTCGTAAAACGGTTTCAAAAAATTCTAAGTATCGAGGGTTGAAACCTATAAAAAAACGTCTATTTTTCAACATTTTTTGATGCACATTTGTGGCATGCTACATACGACGAATTCAATTCTTTCATATTTAAGGTTATTTTAATTAATTATGATCAAATACATTCATTTCATGCATAGAAGAATGCATTTACACGCATAATTCACTTTACGACATATATGTGCATATTTGAGCTATAACTTTCTCAATTATTATCGGAGTTGTTCTCTTCCAATTTTTATGGTTTGTTATGACACTTAGGCATGTTTTGAGGTCTAAATAACCCCAAATAAGCCTATAGAATGCAGGTCACTAGAGCCCTTCATTTAGGCTCGAAATTCTCAACTTGCTTCTATGTCTTCCCTTTTTCAATTCTAGTAATCCTACATGCTTTACTAAGCTCTAATATGCATTGATATATGCTCATTTGCATCAAGGTTCAAGGGATTACACATCCCCCTTAGTGACCGAACTCATTATGGACACACATAAAATACCATTCTTTTAAATTTTCTCAATATTTTAACTTAAAATTTCTCTTAGGAAATTCATCAAGCAATTAATCTATCCTTAAATTTACTTTAAGCATGCTTGAACCACAAGTTAGGGTTTTTCCCATAAACCCGAATCTATCATTCTTGCCTTATTACTTGCAACCTAAGCTTTCCCTACACATAACTTAAGTTCTATACTTGATTAAGTGTAAAACTCTCATCACAAACTCATCAAACAAACCAACTATCTACACATCCATATAATTCCAACTAACATCAAAATTGAAGAAAACGTTGAGATTTTACCTTGGTTTTGTTTAGGGTTAGCTATTCTAGTTTGAATCTACTTAATATCTTGACTAGAGACTTGAACTTGGATGAAATCAACTTGCTTCTTCTTCTTCCTTCTTTGGCCGTGACTTCACTCTCCCTCTCTTTTTGCTTTTAAATTTTTTTTTCTTCTAAGTGTTAGCCGTCCAACACTGACCCCTCTTTATATATATATATATATATATATATATATATAGCTATCTTTTAGAGAAATGACTCTTATGTCCTTTAAAATTTTGCTTACTATTTGATTCAAACAATTTTTTTTTTTAAATCTCTACTATCATTTTAATATTCCTATAGTGAGGTTGTTTTTATAAAGTTCATCACTTTTATCTTATAATTTCTTTACTAGTACTAGAGAGTCAAAAGTTACAAAAAGGGGCTTACATTTTACTAGCTCAATTGGTACACACTTTGTTCTAAGAATCCAATTGACTTTAGGGGCTCAAGTCATGGGTTCAGGAGGTATGGGAGGCGAAGCAAACCCTAGGGGCCCAGGGACAGTACCTAGTGAGTGACGCCGACCGAGGCCAGTAGGTAGCGCCTATTCTGACTGTACCTAGTTCTGACTGTAGTTGACTTGTAGTCTAAGAGGCGTGACAGAAGCGAGCTCTTTAGCGAAAAGGACCTCCTGTCAAGCTAATGAGCAAATAAGACTCACTACATAGCCAATCTCATTAAGGGCTACTGACAAAGATGATAAGCGAGCTATTCAACGATCTGATAAACGAGCATATATCGATCCCATAAACGGGCTTATGAGCGAGCTGATAAACAAGCATATGCAGATGAATGAGCAGATAAACGAGCAAATAGACCAGCAGAGAGTTGGGCCTTTTTGGTTCTTCTTCTATTGGGCCCATTCTTGGGATTTTGTTAGCCCATTCGGCCTGATTGTGAAAACACCCATAACACAAGCGCTCTAGGTCCTGGTGCATTTTATGGATCAAGAGCTACGAGCTTATATAAGAGCTGCTTTGGCGAGAAGAGTTATTTCACTTTTTCAAATTCTGCTTTATCTTCTAGACACGTGGCATTACCCAAACAACGGTTACAAGGCACGCCATGCACACTGCGCTTTTAATGCACGTCTTTCAACTGGCTGCGTATGATGACAAAATCCCAAAAATTGCGTAGCGTCATCGATCTGAGGCGATTACACAATTGTTAAATCCAACAGTTAGGGCTCAACAACTATATAAAGATAGAAACGCTTTGGTTTCCTCTCATCTATCATTTTCAAAGATCATAAGCCTTTCGGTCTCCCAAGTTTCTCTGTCTCCTCCATTACTGCTGTTCGCCGTTCTCGTTCTAGAACCACCAGATTCCATCACATTCAAGGTGAGTTTTACATTTTCTTCTGATTTTTCTGCTTTCATTTTTGCATGCATAGCACTATTATGCTTTTTCGAGTCCAGTTTCTGTTTCTGCTTGACTGTCTTACGACTATTCACATTTTTGGCTTGAGATATCTTGGAAACTCTGAGTTAAATGTTTGTTTGATCGCTCTGAGAGCATGCACGAGTACTGTTTTTCGTTTGATTAGATCCGGGATACCTGTAAACATTTTCTTTCATCATTTTCATCATCATTATTTTTTTGGGTCTTGATGAGCTCAGACCCATAACTTTTCTTATCCTCAATAGCTTCCCTAGGAGCATGACTTGACGTTTAGGAAAATGGATTCGGGAAGATTCTGTCTTCTGAGTTTGGTTTGCTATCAGCGATCTAATCCTCTTGCTTCTTTTGTAGATGTCAAGTCGTGGACGCCGCAATCACCGAATAGGGGCTAGTGATGAGGACTCTGAGGGGCAACTCTCTCAACAAGTCAGGGATACGCAAGGTGCAACCTCCCAAAGTTTTGAAGGTACACTGGAGTTATCAGGACGAGAAGATTCCCTTACTCGCGAGCTCTTCTTTCAATATGACTCCAATGACCCCTGCACCGAGCTCGGTTCAATAGTGGACATATTCGATTTCCCCTCAGGATACCGTGCAGTGGTACCGGCTAAGCATGATCACGCGTCTCACCCTCCTCCAGGGTTTATAGCGATCAGCCGCTAACATTTAGAGTTACGATTTAGGTTTTTGGTCCCCCACTACCTTACAGACCTTCTAAACGACCTAGCCCTAGCTCCGTTCTAGCTCACCCCAAATTCATATGCCTAACTAACTTCTTTAGCCTGTGTTTTCATAAAAAATGGGCTTCCACCCCCAAGCCCTGGCATGATCCAGCACCTTTTTCATTTTAAATCCACTGCAAGCACTAAGGCGGATAAGTGAGGTGGCATTTATTACATCACCGCTTGCAATTCGCCTAATAAGGTGTTTCTGCCCAAACGGATCGGCAAATCGAACGTGGGTGACTACAAAACCCGCTGGTTCTACACGTCTTGCCCATCCCTTTTGAACCTTGAAAATTTTTCATTTACGTTTAATCTGGGTGAGCATACTTTCGGCTTGCTGCCATTGTATGCATATGTTATTACTATTGTTACTACATTTACTGATCTTTTTTTTCATGTGCAGAAGTTAGCAAGAGGTCGATTGAGCTCACCAGAGAGGAGCTAGAAGCACTTCAAAAATTTTTCGAGGTCAAGAGCCCTTTGGACGATTTCTGCAAGCAGAATATTTCTTGCAAGAGTACGGGCTCACACCCAAAGTTGAGGTCAAGCGTTTGAGCCTCATCCAAAACATTGGAGTTCGCAAAAAGAGGGAGGTCTCCTTAACTTTAGAACAATTTGAAGAAGGGACATCAGACCCGTCCGCGAGGAGGCTTGCCACCATGGTGCGACTGCACTTGGATAAACCGCCACATCTCCAGTAGCTGAAACCAAAGAGCCCGAGGTTTAAATAATGGGCTCAACAGAACCTCGACCTCAGCTAACAGAACCCAGCCAGGCCTTGGAGGAACCTAGCTCATAGATTACCTCAAAAGCTGCTAAGAGGTCGTCTTCTCAACAAGAAACTACAGCGACCTTCACAAAAGCAAGGCGTGAGGTATAAATCTATAGGGAGAAAGACCTTTAGTGGAGATACTACCCCACCGAAATAGCGCCTTAGCCAGATAGTTCTAGTCTCGAGCAGCTCGTCAACTAGATAACCCGGGGTCGTAGATAAAGGAAAAGGGATCGTGGAGCCCCCTTCAAAACGTCAGAGAACCAAGGGGAAGGAACCCACTGGTGAGGGGAGTCAAGAATAGCAGACCCAGGAGTTCGATGCTGGAGAATATTTCAACGACGTCTTGGATCATTTGCCACAGATCATGGGATCTAATAAGTCGGCCGTCTATCATAGTCATATACGCGGCAACCAGCCGGTCAGCTATTCTGCTCGTCATGTCGTGCTGGTAAGCTTTGACCTGGATCATCAAACTTCTGCTCTTTTCATGTTCATTACTAATTTATCTGTATCTCAGGCTGCCCTGTTACGAACAAGGGAGCTATACCAAGTGACCCATTACATGTTCCGGTTGGGCCAATAACAAGAGCAAGGGCTAAGAGATTCAAGGAAGCACTAAATGGCCTGATTCAAGCCCAAGATGGGCCCATATGAAGACCAAGGCCTAATTAACATCATCAAGACAATTAATTGGGCTGAATAAGAGTTGACTTGGGTGTGTGGCAGAAAGCTTGGGCGTGTGGCACAAGCAAGAAGATTCAATTTAAGTTGTTTCCTTTTTAGATTTTCAATAAATAATGAATTGATTTGTTTCCCAAATTAAGAAGCTGATTTTCTTTAATTTCAGCCTTCCAAATAGGGATCAAGTCAATTACTTGATTGATTTAGTTTTAATTAGTTTCTTGTTTTGTAAGGCAATTAATGGCCAAATATTTTGTTCCTTTTTTGAAAAGGCATGTAGCCTCTCTTTTCTTTTAGGGTTTTAGTTTATAAAGAACAAAAAGGATGTAATATGGCAGATCAGAATTTGAATGAAAAATTGAGAGTTTAATTTCTCTCTTGTTCTTTGAGAACTAATTGGAACTTATCAGATTTCTCTGTGGCGTTCCTCCTTTCTTTGACTTATCAATCGAATATGATGCGAACCCCGTATATAACGATACGACACCCACGATCAAATTGAAACAAAACCCCCAAGAAAGTTAATTCAGATTATAGAAAATCTTTGACCCGTTGATTAGAGAACCAAGAACCAAAGATATAACGACGCCACTCCCAAGAAAGAGATGAGAATGTGGGAGATAAGTCAAGGTTAATAAATCAAGAACAATTCTTGATGCAATCTCAAAGTTCTCAAAAGAACAATGGAGAAAAGCTAAAACTTTATTCAATAAACTTCTGATTGAAATTTTTAGGTTTAATAAGCCTTTTATAGGCATAAAGTCCTAAGTCTAATAAGTAACCCAAAATAAACTCTTAATTCTAAACCTAGTAGAAAACTAAAATAAAACCCTAATTTAATTAACTCTCAGCCCAATAATTAAAAGCCCAATATAACATAAAATATACTAACTAATTTAAAACCCAACGCATAATACAAATTAAGCCCAAATTAATACAACAAATAAATAATAGCCCAATTTGTATTAAAATTACTATCCAAGCCTCAATATTAATGCTCTTGGACTAGGTCTTGAACTTGAATGATATTTTGAAGCCTCGATGTTCCCTCCAAGTCATCCAAGCCATGTTGTGTAAGACTCTTGGCCCAAATCTCTTGAATGAGTCCATTTAAACCTTCCTTCATCCTTTTAACTCTTGCCTTTGTCACAGGTCCTTCATTGATGCTCAAAGGATCCATAAGCTTGCTTTCTTGGTTTCTATCATTCCCCCTCTCCTCAAAAGGATTTGTCCTCAAATCGGCATCTGCATCAAAATCAAATGGAGAAATATCAGAAACATTGAAAGTAGCACTAACAGTATACTCACCCGGCAAGTCTATCTTATACGCATTGTCATTTATGCGTTCAAGCACTTGGAATGGACCATCTCCACGCGGCTGCAACTTAGACTTGCGTTGATCAGGAAACCGCACTTTATGCATATGCACCCAAACCCAATCTCCTGGTTCGAACACAATTTTCTTGCGCCCCTTGTTAGCTTGAGTAGCATATTGCTCAGTTCGTCGCTCAATATGTTGTCTAACTTTCTCATGCAGTTGCTTAACAAATTCAGCTTTCTTCTTACCATCCAAGTTAACTCTTTCCTCCACAGGTAAAGGTATTAAATCCAAAGGAGTAAGTGGATTAAACCCATACACAACTTCAAATGGCGAACAACCAGTAGTCGAATGCACACTTCTATTGTACGCAAACTCGACATATGGTAAGCAATCTTCTCAATTCTTCAAGTTCTTTTGGATGATGGAACGCAGCAAAGTACCCAAAGTCCTATTAACAACCTCTGTTTGTCCATCAGTTTGCGGATGACAAGCAGTAGAAAACAATAGCTTTGTGATACGAACCACGCCAACCCGTGACGAAACCCGTAACCAATAGAAGAAACCAAAACCGTTTCCTAAGACAAGTTCGTAGGAATGGAACCGCGACCCGTTACCTATGACGAGGTAAGAACCTTGGTATGGTGAAGACGCCACAATCAACAAGGGAGGGTTGATTGATAAATCGAAGATTTCAAACGCCACGGATAATTCCGATAAGTTTGAGAGTTGTTCAAAGAACCAAAGAGAAATTCGATTTCACAAATACCATGAAAATTGTCTTCCTCTTCTCATTGATATGATGCCTATTTATAGGCTGAAAGTTACAAATCTGAATTCGGAAATTACAAGCATTAAAATCAAAGAGAATCAAGTCTATGACGAAAAAGGAAATTTCAAATTACAATCAATTAGCAAGGAAATCATTGCTAAGACAGAAATGAAAAGTCCACAATTTATTATTCCTAATTTTACTAGAGACCTAAATAAGAGAGTTGACCCTCCTCCCATTATTCTGGTGAATTAATGCCCAAGATACACGCCCATTAATTGCGAAGATTAAGTTTGACTTGGGCTGGAATCCTCTAGAACTTGGATCAAGTTGATGCAATTTAATTCCTCACGTGGGCTTCCATCAATGGGCCTCCATGATTGTATTTGAGTGCAAACTCCTTGAATCAGCCCGTTAAGTGTTTCCTTGAACTTCTTAGCTCGACCCCTCGTAACCGGTCCAATAGGAATTTGAATTGGATCCTTTGGAAACACACCTTACTCCGCATCACTTTGTTCCTAGCTTTCCCCACAAAGTCCTCCAAAAATGGCTTAAGAACTTCACATCTCGATCTGACACAATGCTCTTTGGCACTCCATGAAGTCGAACAACCTCCTTGAAGAATAAATCAGCAACAGATGTGGCGTCATCGGTCTTGTGACATGGTATGAAGTGAGCCATCTTCGAAAACCTGTCAACCACAACAAACACCGAATCTCGGCCCTTTTTGGACCTAGGTAAACCCAATATAAAATCCATAGAAATATCAATCCAAGGTTCACTAGGTATAGGCAAAGGTGTATACAAACCATGGGGTAAAACTTTAGATTTAGACTTTTTACATGTTATGCACCTCTCACAAATTCGCTCAATATCTCTCTTCATGTGTGGCCAGAAAAAATGCTCATCTAATACATCTAAAGTTTTCTTAACACCAAAATGTCCCATTAAACCACCCCCATGCGCCTCTCTAACAAGTAATTCTCTTATAGACCCCTGAGGAATGCACAGTTTACTTTCCCTAAACAAATACCCCTCATGTCTATAAAACTTTCCAAAAGTAGTTTTCTCACAAGCAACATACACACTAGCAAAATCAGGATCATTAACATACAATTCCTTTATATGCTCAAAACCCAACAATCTTGCATTCAAAGTAGAAATCAATGTATACTTGCGAGATAATGCATCGGCTACTACGTTTTTCTTTCCTTGCTTATACTTTATCACATAAGGAAACGTTTCTATGAACTCTACCCATTTAGCATGCCTCCTACTCAACCTACTTTGACCTTTCAAATGTTTTAAGGACTCATGATCAGTATGGATTACAAATTCCTTAGGCCACAAATAATGTTGCCAAGTTTCTAAGGCCCTAACTAAAGCATACAACTCTTTGTCATAAGTAGGATAACTCAATGATGCTCCACTCAATTTCTCACTAAAATAAGCTATAGGACGCCTATCTTGAATAAGAACAGCCCCTATACCTATTCCTGATGCATCACACTCAATCTCAAATGTCTTAGAGAAATCAGGTAAAGCAAGCAATGGTGCAGTACACAATTTATCCTTAATCAATTCAAATGCATGTTGTTGCTCATTACCCCATTTGAAACCCACACTTTTTTTCACAACCTCAGTTAGTGGTGCTGCTATGTTGCTAAAATCCTTAACAAATCTCCTATAAAAACTAGCTAACCCATGAAAGCTACGGACTTCACTAACATTCCTAGGTCTAGGCCACTGTCTAATAGCCTTAACTTTCTCCTCATCTACTTCTATCCCTTTTGACGTAACGACATAACCCAAAAACACAATTTTATCCGTGCAAAAGGAACATTTTTTCAAATTAGCATACAACTTTTCTTTCCTTAACACATCAAGCACACAATGTAAATGCCTAACATGTTCATCTATGCTCTTGCTATACACTAATATGTCATCAAAGTAGACCACAACAAATTTTCCAATGAAAGAACGCAAAACATGATTCATTAATCTCATGAAAGTACTAGGTGCATTAGTTAAACCAAAAGGCATGACTAACCACTCATACAAACCATGTTTCGTTTTAAATGCAGTTTTCCATTCATCTCCTTCTTTCATTCTAATTTGATGATATCCACTTTTCAGATCAATCTTAGAGAACACACAAGATCCATGCAACTCATCTAACATGTCATCTAATCTAGGTATGGGATGTCGATACTTAATTGTAATTTTGTTGACAGCTCTACAATCGATGCACATACGCCAAGTCCCATCCTTTTTAGGCACAAGTAAAACCGGTACGGCACATGGACTCATGCTCTCCCTCACATACCCCTTTTTCATCAGCTCCTCAACCTGCCTTTGAAGCTCCTTTGCCTCCTCGGGATTACTTCTATAAGCGGGTCGGTTTGGAATTATTGCTCCGGGTATGAAATCAATTTGATGCTCTATTCCCCTCTTTGGTGGTAATCCATCGGGCATCTCCTCGGGGAATACATCCTTAAAGTCCTGCAAAAGAGTTGTAAGGCAAAGAAACATTAATGTCAGAGTTAGAAAAATAAGCATCTTTGTACAAAAGTACAAATATTTGTTGCTTGGCTAGAAAAGCAGCTCTCACATCACTCCCCTTTGCATAAATACTCATTTTCTTTTTCTCACTTTTCTTCCTCTCATTCTCTCCTCTACACTCAACCTTCCCAATTTTCTTTTGCACACGCTCTAGTGTTTTGTCACTCTTTTTCTCACACTCAGCTCCCTTTCTCTCGGCCTCACTAGTGTTTGAACTCTCGACCTCTCCTTTTCTCTCACTCTCTTTTATCCTCACTTGATCTTCATACACCTGTCTAGGTGTTAAAGGTATCAGAATGATCGTTCGTCCATTCATGGTAAAATAATATCTATTCTTAAACCCATCATGCATTACTCTCCTATCATATTGCCATGGACGACCCAAAAGCAAGTGACCAGCATGCATAGTGATGCGGAGCAAGGTGTGTTTCCAAAGGATCCAATTCAAATTCCTATTGGACCGGTTACGAGGGCTCGAGCTAAGAAGTTCAAGGAAACACTTAACGGGCTGATTCAAGGAGTTTGCACTCAAATACAATCATGGAGGCCCATTGATGGAAGCCCACGTGAGGAATTAAATTGCATCAACTTGATCCAAGTTCTAGAGGATTCCAGCCCAAGTCAAACTTAATCTTCGCAATTAATGGGCGTGTATCTTGGGCATTAATTCACCAGAATAATGGGAGGAGGGTCAACTCTCTTATTTAGGTCTCTAGTAAAATTAGGAATAATAAATTGTGGACTTTTCATTTCTGTCTTAGCAATGATTTCCTTGCTAATTGATTGTAATTTGAAATTTCCTTTTTCGTCATAGACTTGATTCTCTTTGATTTTAATGCTTGTAATTTCCGAATTCAGATTTGTAACTTTCAGCCTATAAATAGGCATCATATCAATGAGAAGAGGCAGACAATTTTCATGGTATTTGTGAGATCGAATTTCTCTTTGGTTCTTTGAACAACTCTCAAACTTATCGGAATTTCCGTGGCGTTTGAAATCTTCGACTTATCAATCAACCCTCCCTTGTTGATTGTGGCGTCTTCACCATACCAAGGTTCTTACCTCGTCATAGGTAACGGGTCGCGGTTCCATTCCTACGAACTTGTTTTGGGAAACGGTTTTGGTTTCTTCTCTTGGTTACGGGTTTCGTCACGGGTTGGCGTGGTTCGTATCAGTTTGGTATCAGAGCACGGTTCTAGGTCAGGTTTACCTATCCTTTTATTTTCTTTGTTTCCTTCGTTAAGTTCCGTTTGCATTCGTTCTAGTTCTTATTGAAAAAAAAAAAAAAAAAAAAAAAACAACAACAAAAAAGAAAAAAAAAAAAAAAGGAAGATCCGAAAGAACAGAAAAGAAAAGAAAAGAAGGAAAAAGAGATCGTGAGGATCGAAAAAAAAAAAAAAAAGAGTCTGGAAACTCTTCAATAGAAATTTTGTTTTCTTTCCATTATTCGTGTCCACGAGTCTTAATCTGACCCTTATTTCAGTGTGAAAATTTTGAGTCGAAATATTTTTCCTTTTTGAGAATCCAAAATATTATCGTGCTAGTTCATATCAGTATTACCTTTTGGTTGGTAAGCTTGTGGGTTGGCAAATTGCTATGTGTAATTTTGAATACTGTTTGTTAGTTTGAAAAGAATCGAAAGAGAATTCACGAGTGGAAAAAGGCAAGAGAAGTGAGCATATTAGAGGGTAAAAGCCAATTGAGTGAAACACGAGTGAAAATTGAGTGATTCATAATTTCGAGTGATACACGTGAGGGAGTGAAGTGAGGTTCTTTCTATATTGTTCCTATTTTCATTTTGCAGGTTATAACCATGTCACGCAACCAAGAAGAAAACTCAACGGAAGAGGTACAACAGTCACCCATCCCTAACCTACAAATACAAGCGATATTGGGAGAGGTGAGACGAATAATGAGGGCTGAGAATGAGCAACTCCATGAAAGGATGGATAGGTTAGAATTGGAGAATAGGAGACGACGAAATTCACCTGTTAGGCCGCCACCTAGGCGAATGCAACAAAGAGAGCATTGGGGTGACGTTGAAGAAGAAGAGGAGGAGTTGGAAGAGTTGAATGAAGCACCATTGAATCGGGGTAGGTTCAGACGAGGGAATGGGAATAGAGAAGTTAGGAATTGGGAGGACAATAATTTGGGTAGCATTAAAATGAAAATTCCGCCGTTCCAAGGAAAAGCCGATCCAGAAGCCTATCTTGAGTGGGAAAAGAAAGTGAAGTTAGTATTCGATTGCCACAATTATTCCGAGCTTAAGAAGGTGAGACTAGCAGCCATTGAATTTTCCGACTATGCTCTTGTTTGGTGGGATCAGTTGGTGTTGAATAGGCGTCGAAACCGGGAGCGTCCGATTGCAACATGGGAAGATATGAAATCGGTGATGAGGAAGCGATTTGTGCCGAGCCATTATTACCGGGAATTATACAAGAGTTTGCAAGGGCTTAGGCAAGGGCATCGGAGTGTAGAAGAGTATTATCAAGAAATGAAGAAAGCCATGATTAGAGCCAATGTAGAAGAGGATCCCGAGGCAACCATGGCAAGGTTTTTGCAAGGGTTGAATCAAGACATTCATGACCGGGTAGAGATGCAACATTATGTGGAGATCGAGGACATGGTGCACATGGCCATTATCGTGGAGCGACAACTCAAGAGGAGGGGGGGCACCCGTGTAGGCCACAACCCAGGGTCTAACCCTTGGAAACCAAGTTCTTCAAGAAAGGAGGACAAGCCACAGTCGTCCTCAACTCTCAAGCCTAAATTTGATCATAAGCCGGAGAACACCAACCGTGATTCTCAAGGTAAACTCGACACTACTACTGCACGGAATCGTGATATTAAATGCTTTAAATGTCAAGGCAGGGGTCACATAGCGAGTCAATGCCCAAACAAGCGGGTTATGGTGATGCGAGACAATGGAGATGTTGTGACCGATGATGAAGACTCCGACACTAATGATATGCCACCATTGGAGGACGTTTATGGAGAAGAATTTGCTGTACACGGAGATTTGTTGGTGGCGAGAAGGGCTTTGAGTGTACAAGCCAAGGAGGAGGACGAAGTGCAACGAGAAAACATCTTTCACACTAGGTGTTACGTCAAAAATAAGGTATGTAGTGTGATTATTGATGGTGGTAGTTGTACTAATGTTGCTAGCACAACTATGGTGGAGAAATTAGGCTTACACACATTGAGACACCCTAGGCCTTACAAGTTACAGTGGTTGAATGATAGCGGTGAATTAAAGGTAAGCAAACAAGTGTTAGTTGCATTTCGAATTGGAAAATATGAAGATGAGGTATTATGTGATGTCGTTCCAATGCAAGCCGGACATTTGTTGCTAAGGCGACCATGGCAGTTTGATCGAAAGGTCAAGCATGATGGGTTTACCAATAAATACTCTTTTGTACTCAATCAACGTCCAATCACTCTTGTACCTTTGACACCACAACAAGTATATGAGGATCAAGTGAGGTTAAAAAAAGAGAGTGATCAAAAAGAAGAGAATGAGAGAAAAGAAACGAGTCAAAATTCGAGAGAAAAAGAGAGAGAGGCCAAAAAAATTGAGAAAGAAAAAAAGAAATCAAATTCGGCCTTGGTGAGTTTAAGAGAGGAAAAACATTGTTTCATTGCAAAAAAAAGTGAGATCAAGAGAGCTTTACAATTACAACAGCCTTTTATAGTACTTATGTACAACGAGGCTTTTTTGTATACTAATGATCTTGCTGGAAATTTGCCGAGCAATATTAACTCTCTTTTGCAGGATTATGATGATGTCTTTCCCGAAGACACACCACCTGGCTTACCTCCAATGCGAGGGATTGAGCATCAAATTGACTTTGTACCCGGTGCGACAATCCCAAACCGACCGGCTTATAGAAGCAACCCCGAGGAAACAAAGGAGCTTCAAAGGCAGGTTAGTGAGTTACTGGAGAAAGGGTATGTGAAGGAAAGCATGAGCCCATGTGCTGTTCCGGTTCTACTTGTGCCTAAGAAGGATGGGACTTGGAGGATGTGTGTTGATTGCCGAGCCATCAACAACATAACGGTAAAGTATCGACATCCTATTCCTCGCTTAGATGATATGTTGGATGAGTTGCATGGTGCTTGTATATTTTCTAAAATTGATTTGAAAAGTGGATATCATCAAATTCGCATGAAAGAGGGTGATGAATGGAAAACTGCATTCAAGACAAAACATGGATTGTATGAGTGGTTAGTAATGCCTTTTGGATTAACTAATGCACCGAGCACATTTATGAGACTGATGAATCATGTTTTGCGTGCATACATAGGTAGGTTTGTTGTTGTTTACTTTGATGATATTCTCATTTATAGCAAAAACTTGGATGATCATGTTGTGAATTTAAAATCAGTTTTAGATGTGCTTAGAAAAGAAAAGTTGTTTGCTAACTTGAAGAAATGCACGTTTTGCACCGATAGGCTTGTGTTTCTTGGTTTTGTTGTTGGTGCACAAGGAATACAGGTTGATGATGAAAAGGTCCGTGCAATTCAAGAGTGGCCGAGTCCCACAAGCATAGGTGAAGTTCGGAGCTTTCATGGACTTGCCAGTTTCTATCGGCGATTTGTGAAGGACTTTAGTACTTTGGCCGCACCACTCACAGAAGTAATTAAGAAGAACGTTGGATTCAAGTGGGGGGAGGAGCAAGAAAAGGCGTTTCAGCTAATCAAGCAAAAATTAACAAACGCTCCATTATTGTCTTTACCTAACTTTGATAAAACGTTTGAGATTGAATGTGATGCTTCAGGTGTAGGTATTGGCGCCGTACTCATGCAAGATGGACGACCAATTGCGTACTTTAGTGAGAAGTTAAATGGGGCAGCTTTAAACTACCCAACTTATGACAAGGAGTTGTACGCATTAGTTCGAGCCTTGCAAACGTGGCAACATTATCTTTGGCCCAAAGAGTTCGTGATTCACACCGATCATGAATCATTAAAGCATTTGTAAGGACAACAAAAGTTGAACAAGAGACATGCACGTTGGATGGAGTTCATCGAGACATTTCCATACGTCATCAGGTATAAGCAAGGTAAGGAGAATGTGGTTGCCGATGCATTTTCTCGCAGGTATGCATTACTCTCTACTCTTGATGCAAAATTACTTGGTTTTGAGCACATTAAGGAATTATACCCTTTAGACCAAGATTTTTCTGAGGCATTTCGAGCTTGTGAGAAAAATGCAGTGGGTAAGTTTTACAGAATTGAAGGATTTTTATTTCGGGAGAATAAGTTATGTGTGCCGATTTGTTCTTTGCGTGAGTTGCTAGTTAAGGAATCCCATAGCGGAGGGTTAATGGGACATTTTGGAATTGCTAAGACCTTGGCTATTTTGCAGGAACACTTCTTTTGGCCACACATGAAAAGAGACGTTGAGAGGGTTTGCGGTAGGTGTATTAATTGTAAGCAAGCCAAATCCCGAGTACAAGCCCACGGTTTGTATACGCCACTACCTATTCCTAATCACCCTTGGATTGATATTTCTATGGACTTTGTGTTAGGTTTGCCTAGGACTAAGCATGGAAAAGATTCAATTTTTGTGGTGGTAGATAGGTTCTCTAAGATGGCACATTTTATCCCTTGTCATAAAACGAATGACGCTTCACATATTGCTGATTTGTTCTTTAGGGAGATTGTGCGATTACATGGTATGCCTAGAACAATTGTTTCGGATAGGGATGCTAAATTCCTAAGTTACTTTTGGAAGACTTTGTGGAGTAAGTTAGGTACTAAGCTATTGTTTTCTACCACTTGTCACCCACAGACTGATGGTCAGACCGAAGTAGTTAATAGGACTTTATCTACTTTATTGAGGGCTATCATTAGCAAAAACATTAAGATTTGGGAGGATTGTTTACCACATGTTGAATTTGCTTACAATCGTACTGTTCATTCCGCTACTAAATTTTCACCTTTTGAAATTGTGTATGGTTTTAATCCATTGACTCCATTAGATTTATCTCCTTTACCAATATCTGAGCGTGTTAATTTAGATGGCAAAAAGAAGGCTGATTTTGTCAAGCAGATTCATGAGAAAACAAGACTCAACATTGAGCGAAGGACGGAGCAATATGTTAAGCAAGCCAACAAGGGACGCTCCAAACTAATTTTTGAGCCTGGAGATTGGGTTTGGTTGCATATGAGGAAGGAGCGATTTCCGGCACAAAGGCGTTCCAAATTACTTCCAAGAGGAGATGGCCCTTTCCAAGTTCTAGAGCGCATCAATGACAATGCTTACAAGCTAGATTTACCAGGTGAGTATAATGTTAGTGCCACTTTCAATGTTACTGACTTGAGTCCTTTTGATGTAGGGGACGATTTGAGGACAAATCCTTTTCAAGAGGAGGGGAATGATGCGGAGCAAGGTGTGTTTCCAAAGGATCCAATTCAAATTCCTATTGGACCGGTTACGAGGGCTCGAGCTAAGAAGTTAAAGGAAACACTTAACGGGCTGATTCAAGGAGTTTGCACTCAAATACAATCATGGAGGCCCATTGATGGAAGCCCACGTGAGGAATTAAATTGCATCAACTTGATCCAAGTTCTAGAGGATTCCAGCCCAAGTCAAACTTAATCTTCGCAATTAATGGGCGTGTATCTTGGGCATTAATTCACCAGAATAATGGGAGGAGGGTCAACTCTCTTATTTAGGTCTCTAGTAAAATTAGGAATAATAAATTGTGGACTTTTCATTTCTGTCTTAGCAATGATTTCCTTGCTAATTGATTGTAATTTGAAATTTCCTTTTTCGTCATAGACTTGATTCTCTTTGATTTTAATGCTTGTAATTTCCGAATTCAGATTTGTAACTTTCAGCCTATAAATAGGCATCATATCAATGAGAAGAGGCAGACAATTTTCATGGTATTTGTGAGATCGAATTTCTCTTTGGTTCTTTGAACAACTCTCAAACTTATCGGAATTTCCGTGGCGTTTGAAATCTTCGACTTATCAATCAACCCTCCCTTGTTGATTGTGGCGTCTTCACCATACCAAGGTTCTTACCTCGTCATAGGTAACGGGTCGCGGTTCCATTCCTACGAACTTGTTTTGGGAAACGGTTTTGGTTTCTTCTCTTGGTTACGGGTTTCGTCACGGGTTGGCGTGGTTCGTATCACATAGGTACAACATCACACAACACCTCATCTTTGTACCTACCAATAGCGAAAGGAACTAGCACTTGTCTTGTTACCTTAACCTCTCCACAATCGTTTAACCATTGCAACTTGTATGGTCTAGGATGTTTTGAAGTAGGTAAACTAAGTTTCTCTACTAACTTTGTGCTAGCAACATTGGTGCAACTACCCCCATCAATAATCACACTACACACCCTCTCCTTGATATGACATCTGGTATGGAAAATATTATCACGTTGCACCTCATCATCTTCTTCCTTCACTTGCATGCTTAAAGCACGCCTTGCCACTAACAACTTTCCATCCGCGGGATACTCAATTTCAACATCACTAGCATCTTCCAAAGGTGCAGAATACTCCATCCTCGATTGTGGCGTCATCCTTATACCAAGGTTCACATCTCACTATAGGTGTTGGCTCGCGGTTTCCATTCAAACCAGATATTAGAACGGTCCTAGGCCTCAATTGTGCTACAACTGACGAGGTTCGCATCATTTGGTATCAGAGCTTCGTGTTCTAACATCAGGTTTTATCTATCTTAGTTATTCTTCTTCGTTGATTTTGTTTGATCAATCCCAAAAAAAAAAAAAAAAAAAGTACAAAATCAGAACGATCTTGTAGTTGAATATATCAGCTATTGCTATTTCTCATCTTGGTTTCGTGTAGTGGCAAGCAAACAAAAAAAAAAAAATACTGGTACTAGAAACTGTCTTTGTTATTCCAGTTTCGTTGTGATTCATTTTCGTGTGAACCTAGGAGATTTCTTTTGTCTCATGTGAATGCGACTAAGAAATCTTGATTATTGTTTGGTTAGTTTGATAAGAACTTTTGAGAAATTACGAGGGGAAAAAGGCAAGAGTGGTGAGTACATACTGAGGGTAAAAGCCAAATTTATTGTGTGTAAACACGAGTGTTGAGTGAACTGATTATTCGAGCGAAAACACGTGAGGAAGTGCTGTGAGGTCCCTTATTATTATTATTTTTTTTGCAGGAAAACATGTCTGGAAACAAAGATAAAGGCTCTACTGAGGATTCTTCCATCCCAGCGGATATAAAGCTTTGGAAGGAAGCATTAGTAGAGGAGATGAGACGGATGATGAGGGGGGAATTGGAACAATTACATGAGCGATTAGATCAAGTGGAAAATTCACGTGTGGAACAGCCACCACCCGTTCCACAAGCACGTAGACGAGAGAGAGTTCCGGTTAGAGAAGAAGTTAATGATTACTATGGGGATGATAATGACATGGATGGGGCTGATCACATGTCCAATATGAGTGTGGGTAGATTTAGGCGTGGAATGGGAGGTAGAGGAGTTAGGTATGAGAATAGAGAAGATAGGTATGGGAATAGAGAAGATAGGTATGGGAATAGAGGAGATAGGTATGGAGAGAGGGTTGATAATAATTTGGGTAGTATAAAGGTGAAGATTCCAACCTTTCAAGGTAAAACTGATCTTGAAGCTTATTTGGAGTGGGAGAAAAGAATAGAATTGGTGTTTGATTGCCATGAATATTCTGAATTGAAGAAGGTGAAATTGGCAGCCATAGAATTCACTGATTATGCTATTGTTTGGTGGGATCAATTGATTGTGAGTAGGAGACGGAATGGAGAAAGACCTATTGAGACATGGGATGAGATGAAAGCTGTTATGAGGAGGAGATTCATTCCAAGCCACTATTATAGGGGTTTGTTTCAAAAATTGCAAACTCTTACTCAAGGGTCTAAGTGTGTTGAAGACTACTACAAGGAGATAGAGATAGCCATGATTCGAGCTGATGTAGAGGAGGACCGAGAAGCGACTATGGCTAGTGATGAGTCCCACATCGGTTAACGAGGGTGTTCTTGGGTGTTATATATATGGGTTTGCAATCCTCCCCTTGCAAGCTAGCTTTTGAGGAGGAGTTAGGCAGGTTCGTATCATATGGTATCAGAGCCACTCCTCGTCTGGTCGGGTGGGCCATGTACGAAGGTTCTCTGCACGAGGACGTGCAGTTTAAAGGGGTCGGGAATGATGAGTCCCACATCGGTTAGCGAGGGTGTTCTTGGGTGTTATATATATGGGTTTGCAATCCTCCCCTTGCAAGCTAGCTTTTGAGGAGGAGTTAGGCAGGTTCGTATCAGCTAGGTTTCTAAATGGGCTGAACGGAGACATTGCAAATGTAGTGGAGTTGCAACATTATGTTGAATTGACTGACATGGTACACATGGCCATTAAAGTGGAACAACAATTGAAGAGGAAGGGTTCCACACGGGTTGGGCAAAATTTGGGTTCGTCATCATCATGGAAACCGAATTGGAGCAAGAGGGAGGACCAGCCTAGTTTCAAGGCCAAGGCTGAACCTTCCAAAGAGCATAAGGCCGGAGGCACACTAAATCAAGGTAAACCAGATTCTCAACCTTCTAGAACCCGTGACATTAAGTGCTTTAAATGTTTGGGAGCAGGTCATATTGCATCACAATGCCCAAACAAGAGAGTAATGGTTTTGAAAGATGAGGGTGGTATCAAATCCGAGGGTGAATCTGATGATGAGTTCATGCCACCTTTGGAGGATGCAAGTGACCTTGAATATCCGGTGGGTGGAGAACTTTTAGTTGCGAGGAGAGCTCTTAGTGCTCAAGCCAAGGAAGATGATGAGGTACAACATGATAACATTTTTCACACCCGTTGCTATGTTAATGATAAGGTATGTAGTATGATTATTGATGGGGGGAGTTGTACTAATGTGGCTAGCACTATTTTGGTAGAAAAATTGAATTTAGCAACTTTGAAGCACCCAAAACCTTATAAACTACAATGGTTGAATGATAGTGGGGAAGTTAGGGTGACTAAACAGGTGTTGGTGTCATTTTCAATTGGAAAATACAAAGATGATGTTATGTGTGACGTGGTACCAATGAATGCGGGTCATATCCTTTTGGGAAGACCATGGCAGTTTGATAGGCATGTGACTCATGATGGATATACCAATAGATACTCTTTTGTGCTCAATAAAAGGCCAATCACTATTGTACCTTTAACCCTAAGACAAGTATATGAAGATCAAGTGAGGTTAAAAAAAGAGAGAGATGTAAAAAAGGAGAGTGAGAGTTCAAGAGAGAGAGAGACAAAAGAAAGAGAGTTTGAAACAACAAAAATAGAAAAGACGAGTGAAAAGGAAAAAGAGGTTGATGAGAAAAAGAGAGACAAAAAACAAGTGAATTTTTATGCAAGAGAGAGTGAGGTCAAGAAGGCGTTGTTTTCTAATCAGCCAATGATTGTACTTTTGTACAAAGAGCGTTTTAGTGCTAATGAACTTGACTCTTCTTTGCCTAGTGTTGTTGTTTCACTTTTGCAGGACTTTGATGAGGTGTTTCCCAAAGAGATGCCTAAGGGTTTACCACCAATAAGGGGGATTGAGCACCAAATTGACTTTGTACCCGGAGCACCCATCCCAAATAGACCAGCATATAGAAGTAATCCCGAGGAGACAAATGAGCTTCAAAGGCAGGTTAGTGAGCTCATGGAAAAGGGATATGTGCGTGAGAGTATGAGTCCTTGTGCGATTCCCGTATTGCTTGTGCCTAAAAAGGATGGAACATGGAGGATGTGTGTTGATTGTCGTGCCATCAACAATATCACTGTAAAGTATCGACATCCTATTCCTAGATTAGATGATATGCTTGATGAATTGCATGGTTCTATTGTTTTTACTAAAATTGATCTTAAAAGTGGATATCATCAAATTAGGATGAAAGAAGGAGATGAGTGGAAAACTGCTTTCAAAACAAAATATGGTTTATATGAGTGGTTAGTTATGCCTTTTGGATTAACTGATGCACCTAGTACTTTCATGAGATTAATAAACCATGTTTTGCGTGCTTTTATTGGAAGATTTGTGGTTGTTTACTTTGATGACATTCTGATTTATAGCAAAAACTTGTATGAGCATGTTGAACATTTAAAACTTGTTTTAGGTGTTTTAAGAACAGAAAAGTTGTTTGCTAATCTCAAAAAGTGTACTTTTTGCACTAATAAGTTTGTATTTCTGGGTTTTGTCGTTAGTGCTAAGGGAATTGGGGTTGATGAGGAAAAGGTTAAGGCAATTAGGGAGTGGCCGAAACCTACAAATGTGGGACAAGTAAGAAGTTTTCATGGGCTGGCTAGTTTTTATAGGAGGTTTGTGAAAGATTTTAGTAGTCTAGCCGCACCTTTAATTGAAGTTATCAAAAAGAATGTGGGGTTTAAGTGGGGTACGGAACAAGAAAAGGCATTTAGCTTGATTAAGGAGAAATTAACTAATGCACCTTTACTTGCTTTGCCTGACTTTGCTAAAACTTTTGAGATTGAGTGTGACGCTTCAGGAATAGGTATTGGAG
Source organism: Dimocarpus longan (assembly GCA_022984855.1). NCBI lineage: Eukaryota > Viridiplantae > Streptophyta > Magnoliopsida > Sapindales > Sapindaceae > Dimocarpus > Dimocarpus longan. The sequence goes on along the minus strand of CM041015.1, from coordinate 11,178,593 downwards.
CTGTTTTAATGCAAGAAGGACGTTCCATTGCATTTTTAAGTGAGAAGATAAGTGGAGCAGCCTTAAATTATCCTACATATGACAAGGAGATGTATGCCTTGATTAGGGCATTAGAAACTTGGCAACATTACCTTTGGCCGAAAGAATTTGTGATTCACACTGATCATGAGTCTTTGAAGCATTTAAAGGGGCAACACAAGCTAAATAAGCGGCATGCCAAGTGGGTAGAGTTCATTGAAACATTTCCATATGTGATCAAGTACAAAAAAGGTAAGGAAAATGTGGTCGCCGATGCTTTGTCCAGAAGGTATGTTTTACTTTCTACTTTGGATGCTAGATTGCTTGGCTTTGATTACATTAAAGAATTGTATGTGGAAGATTCTGATTTTAGCAAAGTATTCAATGCATGTGAAAAGGTAGCGTTTGGCAAGTTTTATAGGCATGATGGATTTTTGTTTAGACAAACTAAATTATGCGTGCCTAAGAGTTCTTTGCGTGAATTGCTTGTTAGAGAAGCTCACGGGGGAGGTTTGATGGGGCATTTTGGCATAGCCAAGACACTAGATGTTTTGCATGAACATTTTTTTTGGCCTCATATGAAACGTGATGTAGAAAGAATCTGTGAGAAATGCATTACATGTAAACAAGCTAAGTCTAGAATTAAGCCTAATGGATTGTATACTCCTTTGCCTATACCTAGTGAGCCTTGGGTTGATATTTCTATGAATTTTGTGTTGGGCTTGCCTAGGTCCAAAAGGGGTAAGGACTCTATATATGTGGTTGTTGATAGGTTTTCTAAAATGGCACATTTCATTCCTTGCCATAAAACTGATGATGCATCACATATTGCTGATTTGTTTTTCAAAGAAGTTGTTAGATTGCATGGAATGCCTAAGACTATTGTTTCGGATAGAGATGCTAAGTTCTTAAGCTACTTTTGGAAGACATTGTGGGGTAAGTTAGTGATGAGAATAAAGAAGCATCACCAAAGGATCCATTGCATACTCCAGTTGGGCCAATAACAAGAGCAAGAACTAAGAGGTTCAAAGAAGCACTTAATGGATTGGTTCAAGAGATTTGGGCTGATGTTAAAGTGGCGAATTCCAAGATGGGCCCAAAAGAAGATCAATGCTTAATTAATTTAATTAAAGCAATTGATGGGCCTGATTCTAGTTAATTTCTTGCCCATGAAGTTGATTTCTTGGTCATGAAGACTTTCCATTATGGAGTTGATTGCTTGGTCACAAAGACTTCCAATTTTGAGTTGATTTCTTACCTATTATGTTCAAGATAATTAGTTATCAATTTTATTCTTCTTTCCTTATTGTAAGAGGTTGACTTTCCTATTTTTGTTATAGGCTTAATGGGCTTAATTGCCTAATTAATTATTTCCTTTTGCTGCTTAGTGTTTTTTAGCTATATAAATCAGTGTAACTCTAAAGGGAATTCAATTCATGATTAATTATATTTGTGAGAGTATTCTCTTTGGTTCTTCGTAGAACTTTTGAACTTATCAGGATTTTCCTGTGGCGTTCTTCTTAGACTTATCAATCAATTCTTCCATCATTGATTGTGTCGTCATCACCATACCAAGGTTCTTGCTTCCATATAAGCAACGGGTCGAGGTTTCCATATAAATTTGATTCTAGGCGATCTTGGAACCTTACTTGATTAACGGGTTTCGTCAGTTCTTGGCGTGGTTCGTATCAGTTGGTATCAGAGCACGGTTTAGTCTCAGGTTTGCCTATCTTCTTTATTTTATTCAAAAAAAAAAAATCAGAAAAAAGAAGAAAGAAAGAAAAAAAAACAAAAAAAAAGAGAAAAAAAAATCCGAAAAAAAAAAAAGTGTGATTTGAGAATTAATTCCTACAATCTTGTGTCAATTTTACAATTTTGTTTTTCCTTTTTTGATTCTCAATCCAAATTTCTTGTTACCATCAAACCCATAAAATTCCATCACACACAACATTGTATTCTTTTCTCTTTCCCTAGCCATTGAATCCAAAATATTTGTGGTGAGTTTGGGGTGAATTGTTGCTGGAAATTTTGATATTTGTTTGATTAGTTTGATAAGAACCTATAGAGGATACTACGAGTGGGAAAAGGCAAGAGAGTGTGAGTGTATCAGAGGGTAAAAGCCAGATTTAATTGAGTGAAACACGAGTGGAATTGAGCGAATCATATTCTTGAGTGAAACACGTGAGGGAGTGTAGTGAGGTCCTTTATTTTTATTTTTTTTTGTATCTTTCCTAACCTGATTTTGCAGGGTCAAATATGTCACACAATCAAGAAGAAAATTCAAGCGAAAACAATCAACAACCAACCATTCCGAACATACAAATGCAGGCGTTGTTGGGAGAGATGAGGCGGATGATGAGGGTAGAATTAGAGCACATACACGAGAGGTTGGATAGGGTAGAAGAGGGAACACAACAGGGGCAGCCACAAAACATTCCTAATATGCATAGGAGGGATAGAATTCAGCCTAGGGGAGTGAGAGATGAAGATGAGGAGTACGTTGGGAATGAGTTTGAGGAAGAAGATGATAGGGATTCGATTGCTAGCAATAGGAGGTATGGTGGTCGGAATAGAGGAGATAGGCACCGGGAAGACAACAATTTGGGTAGTATTAAGATGAAGATTCCGTCTTTTCAAGGCAGGTCAGATCCGGAAGCTTACCTTGAGTGGGAAAAGAAGATGGACTTCATTTTTGATTGCCATAACTATTCCGAAGCAAAGAAGGTAAAACTTGCTGTAATTGAATTTTCTGATTATGCTGTTATGTGGTGGGATCAGCTTGTTATAAATTGGAGACGGAATAGGGAACGTGCAATAGAGACATGGGCGGAGATGAAAGCGGTGATGAGGAAGCGGTTCGTTCCAAGCCACTACTACCGGGAGTTGTACAAGAAATTGCAGGGACTTAGACAAGGGAGTCTAAGTGTGGAAGACTACTATAAGGAGATGGAGATTGCAATGATTCGGGCTAATGTAGAGGAGGATCGAGAAGCTACCATGGCCAGATTTTTGATGGGGTTAAATAAGGAGATCCATGATAGGGTGGAGTTGCAACATTATGTGGAGTTAGAGGATATGGTACACATGGCCATCAAAGTTAAGCAGCAACTCAAGAGGGGAAGTAGTACCTGGCCCAAATCAACCCCACAAAATCCGAGTGTCGCACCTTGGCGGTCGGGTTATCCAAAGAAAGAAGAAAACCCATCCACTTCCAAGGCCAAATTCGAGCCAAAGACAGCCATCACTAACACGGCCTCTCAAGGTAAAACAGCCCCTACGTCGACTCGTTCTAGTGAAATTAAATGTTTTAAATGTCAGGGAAGAGGACACATAGCTAGCCAATGTCCAAACAAGCAAGTTATGATGATCTTGGAGAGTGGTGAGATTCAATCTGAAGATGAGGATGATTTAGATGATATGCCACAATTGGAGGATGTTTCCATGGGAGACGAGGAGTTTGGAGCCGAGCATGGAGAGATGCTTGGACTAGTTGCACGACGAGCCTTGAGTTTGCCAGCTAAAGAAGAAGAAGAAGAGGAAGCGCAGCGGGAAAACATCTTTCATACTCGTTGCGACGTGAAGGGCAAGGTATGTAGTATTATTATTGATGGTGGTAGCTGCACTAATGTGGCTAGCACTTCCATGGTTGAAAAGCTTGGGCTCGTGACGCTTAAACACCCTCGTCCATACAAGCTACAATGGTTGAATGATAGTGGTGAGGTAAGGGTTACAAAACAGGTTGTGGTGCCATTCCGCATTGGAAAATATGAAGATGAAGTGTTATGTGATGTGGTACCAATGCAAGCAGGACACATTCTACTAGGAAGACCATGGCAATTTGATCGACGTGTGCAACATGATGGCTTCACCAACAAGTACTCATTTGAGCTAAATCAACGAACAATCACTCTTGTTCCAATGACACCCAAGCAAGTTTATGAAGACCAAGTGAGATTACAAAAATTGAGTGATAAAAAGAATTTGAGTGAACAAAGGAAAATGAGTGATCACAAAAAAATGAGTGAGCAAAAGAAAGAGAATGAGGGTGAGAGCAAGGTCGCATTTGGTGAGGAGAAAAAAAGAGAGAAAGATTCTGCCAAAGAGGTAACATTAGAGAGAAGACAAAGAAATTTCTATGCAAGAACAAGTGAGGTTAAGCGAGCTTTGATTTCAAAACGGCCAATGATTGTACTCATGTACAAGGAGGCCCTTCTCAACACTAACCAACTTGAGTCTTCTTTGCCTAGTGTTGTGGTTTCTCTCTTGCAGGAGTTCGAGGATGTATTTCCTTAAGAAGTACCGCATGGATTACCACGAATCCGAGGGATCGAACACCAAATAGATTTTGTTCCCGGAGCATCAATTCCAAACCGACTAGCATATCGAAGTAATCCAGAGGAAACAAAGGAGCTGCAAAGACAAGTTGAGGAGTTGATGGAAAAAGGATACATAAGGGAAAGCATGAGTCCTTGCGCAGTTCCGGTGATTTTAGTGCTTAAGAAGGATGGGACATGGAGAATGTGTGTGGATTGCAGAGCCATCAACAATATAACGGTAAAGTATCGACACCCCATTCCTCGCTTAGATGACATGTTATATGAGTTGCATGGTTCCTGTGTGTTTTTAAAGATTGACCTTAAGAGCGGATATCATCAAATACGAATGAAAGAGGGAGACGAATGGAAGACAGCATTCAAAACAAAATATGGATTGTATGAGTGGTTAGTCATGCCATTTGGATTAACTAATGCACCTAGTACTTTCATGCGTTTAATGAATCATGTGTTACGTGCTTTCATTGGTAAATTCGTAGTTGTTTATTTTGATGATATTTTGATCTATAGCAAGAATCTACATGACCATGTCTCACATGTGCATTCAGTGTTATATATACTTCGAGAAGAGAAGTTGTATGCTAACCTCAAAAAGTGTACTTTCTGCACCGATAAGTTTATTTTTTCTAGGTTTTGTTGTGAGTGCAAAAGGAATCGAGGTTGATGATGAGAAGATCAAGGCCATTCAAGACTGGCCGACCCCCTCCAGTATAGGTATAGGCGCTGTGCTTATGCAGGATGGAAGACCACTTGCGTACTTTAGCGAGAAGTTAAGCGGGACTGCACTTAATTACCCCACTTATGATAAAGAATTGTATGCATTGGTTCGAGCTTTAGAGACATGGCAGCACTATCTATGGCCCAAGGAATTCGTGATTCACACTGATCATGAGTCCTTAAAGCATTTGAAATGCCAACACAAGCTGAACAAGAGACATGCACGTTGGGTGGAATTCATCGAGACGTTTCCATATGTGATTCGGTACAAACAAGGTAAGGAAAACGTCGTGGCAGATGCACTATCCCGCAGGTATGCATTACTTTCCACTCTTGATGCTAAGTTGCTTGGTTTTGAACACATCAAAGAACTATATCGGTTAGACCATGATTTTAGCGATGTGTACCAATCTTGTGAGAAATCTGCATTTGGAAAGTTCTTTAGACATGATGATTATTTGTTTCGGGAAAATAAGTTGTGTGTGCCTAATTGTTCATTGCGAGATTTGTTAGTGAGGGAATCCTATGGTGGAGGGTTAATGGGACACTTTGGAGTTGCTAAGACCTTGGCCATCTTACAAGAACATTTCTATTGGCCACACATAGAAAGGGATGTTGAGAGGATTTGTGATAGATGTGTTACATGTAGGCAGGCAAAATCCCGAGTACAACCCCATGGTTTATACACACCACTGCCCATTCCTAGTGAACCTTGGATTGATATTTCGATGGACTTTGTGTTAGGTTTGCCTAGGTCTAAATATGGTAGAGATTCAATTTTTGTGGTCGTGGATAGATTTTCTAAGATGGCACATTTTATTCCATGCCACAAAACTGATGATGCTTCACATGTTGCTGATTTGTTCTTTCGAGAGGTTGTGAGATTGCATGGTATGTCTAGGACAATTGTTTCAGATAGAGATGCTAAGTTCTTGAGTTACTTTTGGAAGACCTTGTGGGGTAAGTTAGGAACTAAGTTATTGTTTTCTACTACTTGTCACCCCCAAACCGACGGTCAAACCGA